>OX465536.1:8469993-13469993 GCA_950022985.1 Udea ferrugalis
TTCACTTTGTACTGTAAACATTGGACGATTTAAAAAGAGTAACTGCTGAGTTTCTTGCTCGATCTTCTTAGTAGAAACAACCTACCAACGCCGGTGGCAGAGTCACATTATATACAGACGCCTTCAGAGACACGTGACCTATCTCAGTAGCGACAGTAGTACTGCAATGGGTCATTTATCTCCAAAGTTGTCTGGACATGAATTATAAGTATTGTTTATACAGGGTTCGATTCGAAAGTACTGTGTCAAGGTCTACTTGAAAAAAGAAATGTTGAATTTGAATTATATTCGGAATTTAGGGTTATACTTGAGATCCGATGCCGTTTGCTCGATTTCAAAGTAATCGAACTCTTCACCTTAAATCATGAGCTGGAAAGTTCACTAGATCAAAATCTAAAGCATTAGTTTTTTCGAAATATCTCCAAAGCTATTATTTTAGAAAAACCAAAGTAGTAACAATTGTTTCTCTTTGTCATGCATGTATGCTTTTTATGTATTTCAAATTCGTTACCTAAGAAAATAAAAACAGCTCTTTCGGTCCTTAGTTTTTTAGTCCCAAGTTTTAAATATAAAATTAGTTGCAGTTAAATACCTACTTCATCACAAATGACTCGCTAAACTGGGGCGGCCGCAAGAGGGAGCTACCAGAGGTCTAAGTTAATTAACTTCTAGTAGTCGAGTACAGGAAATCTAAATTCTTTCAGGGAACAGCTCTGTGTACTAATTTAAAGAGAAGGTTGGGAACCAGCTTTAAAATGTTCATTAATAAAGTTAACTTTGTGTAAATGTTAATGTTAGTGGCATATAAGTTAAGTTTGATAAATAATAAAAGTGTAGATTTAAGTGCCTAATCACTAAGTAGTTGACTCAATTACTGGCTCCACCTTGTGAAATCTCACATAAAGCAGAAAACATCTTGCAGAGAAACTTTTATAGGTACCTACTTTGTGAACTTAAAGTTAAAACATGAAAAAAACATGTTTTCAAATCACACCTCTAAAACAACACAGACATCACTTGCAAAATAAATATTCGATAACCATTATATTTGGAACACTAAGAAAACACCTATTAAACATGAAAAAACACACAAAGTACTTGTCATAATAAAAAAAATCACACAAAACCAACACCAACTGAAAATATATAACAATTGTGACTATAAAGGAAATTAAAAATGAGTAACCTTTTGGATCTGCAAAATGTAAATCAAAAACTCTCAAGAACTAAGAATTTCTATACTTTAGCATTTGTGATATTTGGTAAACAATCTGGCCAAGTCTGTTTTGAAAAAAAAAGTTTTTTGGTAGAGCTTGAATGTTAATTCAAATATTAACTTAAACAAAGCATGAAAACTACTTACTTGCCCTTTTTAATATGGTAGTTCATCGAATACATTGATATATTAACATTGCAACACAGTTTACTAAATAAATGAGAAAATTCATTCATTCTTTCAATTAAAACAGTAAAGAAACCAACGTTACACGCAGGCACGGGCGTCAAACATGTACCACCCCTCTTTTTGTGTCGGGGGTAGAAAAATACCCTTTCTTCCACTGCTTCTAAGCAGTCACTTGTCGGCTCTGTAGCCGAGTTTATTTAACAAGAAAATTTAATCAAGAGCATAGTTAGTTCCTTCTTTTTAAACTGCTTCACTGGAATAAAGTTATACCTACCGACTCCTTTTGTATTTTATTCATTAAGGCGTTCATCGAATCTGCAAACGATCACCGATGATGGGTGACCACCCCTAGTCTAATAATGTTTGTTAAAACATGTTACAAATAGGATAAAGTATTTTTCCATTGTTGAAACAGGACTCCAAATGTTTAGGTTTAAAGATATTTATTTTCTCAAAGAATAAAACAACATATTCACTTGCGGAGAAAACAACAAAATTAAATCACTATAAGTAAAAAATAAATCACTAGGCGTACTTACGTATTAACACATTAATTAATCAATCACACATTCTTACTATTCATTTATTAATTGTAATTTTATCGGGATTATACAGTTTTACACAACATTTTTACACTTAACAATTTTAAACGAACAGTTAACAACATCTAAGTCAAATACCTATAGCACAAAAAATGTTGTGGGTACTTTCATAACTCGCTAAGCGGCTCGGACCAGCAATGTTGAATAAGCTTATCTAGAAGCGTGTCATGTTGTGATCATGTTTCACTTTAATTGTACTATCCAAAAGTACCAAAATCGGCCGTTATTGACTATTGGTTACTAAATCGAATAACAAGTTCGATAGTCACTTAATATACCTACATAGAAAACGATTAATCCAGTACAAACCTACATGGTTATGCTCACGAATGTTTGCGCCGTGCGGGGATCGAACCCGCGACCTTCGGTGAAATAGCCATCTTCTTAACCATTACACCGAACCGGTCGTCAAATAACAACTATTATGCTATGTTGTTAATCAATGATGGTGCCACTCTGGTTCGCTCTATGAGCTATAACCAATGATATTACAATAAAAAAGAGGTAGATAGGCTATGTTAGTACTGACGCAAAATCAAAAATTAACCACGGGGTACGACGTAGTTAATTTGACCGTGTTATAACGTGTGAACAAGACAGTACGATTATTTACTAGACCGTAAACAAGACAGATACATGTTGCGAAGAGTCGTCTCAGACTGTCAACACAGTCAATGTTTTTCTCAGGTGTACGAATCGTTCTAGTTTCGGGTGCCACTTTTTAGAACCAGTAACCTATCTTTTTATTTTTTTTATAAAACCATTGGGCATTTAGCAGTTCAGCACTCTGTTCACTAGACAAAGATTTGAATTCTCTATACCTAATAACTTTACTGAACAGCCAAAGTCGCAGGCTTCGACTAAAGCTAGCCCATCTCGATTGCACAAAGACAAATTATCCTCCGACGAAGATATCAGCTATTCAGACATAAAGAGAAAATCTAAAACACCATCTGTACCAGTAGTTTTATTTCAATCGAAAGCAGACGATGCATCGAGCACTGAGAAATAACTGGGAAGATCAGCTGCGATGGAGTGGACCCTAAGATCATTATCGAATTTGTCGATAGACTTGTTAGTACCAAGTATCGATAAACAGTTTCAAAACCCAGAGTACCCAAGGGTTAGTTGTAACAGTAGATCGTAATCAATCGCCGTTGTAAAGCAACTCACACCGCGTCTGGAATGGAATGGGTGACCGATCCAACTGAAAAATAGCCGTTGGTCTCGGTTGATGTCCCTGAATTTCTGTCGTTAAGCGTAGTCGGGGGCCTTAGGGCGTCTTAATAGCATATGACAGCAAGTTTAATTACTAATCTTACATCCGTTCAATCATCCGCACTGAGCCCACGTTGGAGAATGGGCCGCGCCACCTCATAGTTGAGAACTGAGCCCAGCAGTGAGATGTATAAAGCCCGTAGTTGATAAAAGGTTCAAATAGCTTTGTCTTTATATCTCTATGGGTAAGTTGCACCATAGTAGAAGTTAAAGTTAAAGTTAAAGTTTTTGTCAAATTTGTCAATTTGACGTCATTTTTGGGCCTAACCGGTACTTTAGCTGAAATTTGGATGTTTGTTATTGTCAAAGTCAGATGGTGCAACCCAACCTATGTGTGCTTAAATCTTTGAAATTACGCAACGGATTTTGATGCGGTTTTTAATAGATAGAGAAATTGAAGAAAAAGGTTTATATGTTTAAGTTCCCATTGCACCCGTGCGAAGCCGGGGTGTGTCGCTTGTAAATTATATTCAACTTCAATTTTGATATTATTGTTTCATTTGGCTCAAGAGCTTAATAAAATAGTGTTTCATACCCGGTTGTTGAAGTGACACGATAAAACATTTATTGCTACTTAATTAAACGAACAGGCACAGTAATGAGAGATTAATTAAAATCATTATTATAATAAATTAATAATATGAAAATGTTTTGATGATAGTTCATAATAGTTGAACTTTGAGTTATTTTGTTTTGGCTTTATAAGTTGGTAAGTAGGTACGCAGCTGCGCGGTACATTTTTTTTACATTCTGTCACCGTGGTCTGCTGCAAGTAATTACTTTTTAAACATATAATCTCAAGTACTTTTGTTTTCATGCAGCTATTCAGGCTAGGGCACGAAGTTATGTGAGAAATAGTCTAGCTCGGATAACTATTGAGATGACTTCCTAGGGACCCTACTACCTATTCTTGCCCTAACATGGTAGAGTGACCTCCAGATGAGCCATTCAAGATTGTATCCCACAACCAGACTCTCTTTTACGCTGGTACTTAAATCTGTTGTCAATTACTCATCAGGTCAGTTGAACTACGCACACTGCTAGGCAAAGGCCTCCCTCAAAAATGTATTATGGGGGTTTACCATAATCACTACGATTGGCAGGCGAGTTGGCGATCGCCAGCTGTTGTATGGAGACGCTGCTGCCCATATCCAGGTGATTTTAGCCCGACGGCCCTTACCCTTCCCTTCGGGAAAAGCAGGAGTAGTGCCATTATTTTTGTGTGCCGGCACAGTACAGGTCACATTAAAATTGCCGTCGATTATACGCTGAATATTAAAGAACAAAAAATATCGATAGTTGATAGTTTGTTGATACACGACACAACACTAGCCCGATTGAAAAATAGAAGAGACAGGATCCTTTCTTAGCCTTTGAAGCGCCAGTTCGAAAAAATCCTGATCCAGTAAAGACATTCATTGAGGCGATCCGTTTCGGATTAACTGCCCGCCTAGGTAGGAATTTGAAATCTTAAATATATTTTTCATCTGATAAAGCGTTTGTTTTGAAGATATTATCGAACCGATTGCATTTTTAGCAGACATTTAGGTGTTCTGCAAAACCCATTAATTACTTTAGTTAGTGTCATTTGTAGTTATACACACATCAAAAGTGTCTAGGGATATCATAGGGATATCATTTTTCAAATATTTCATAAAGTTAAGTTGGTTTACAAGTTGAGCATTATCTCAGAATAACGCGAGGACAGTGGCATAAGATAAAGGTTAAGAATATTACAAAAAAAAACGTTTGATTTTGCTAAAATTTTGACACCTTTTAAAAGAAAAATCTGTCTTTTTTTAACGTCCTTACGATTGTACAATAATGCTGCTACAATTTTTTTTTATACAATCTGGAAGGGCAGTTAAAGCAGTCTCTGTGTTCTAAAAATTTCTACGTTGGTTTTAATTTTAATTTTTACAGCCTCCCAAATAGCTATACTTTGTATGAAAATGCTTGAGATATCCCTAGACACTTTTGATGTGTGTATTTGTTGTGTGTTGTATGCAAAATTACCGTATGTTTGTACATTCGGCATATTGTTTCATTTACCTCTGTGGCCTAATGCTACATAAATCTATAATTTGTGTTTATTGAGAGAGTTGTTTGATATAGTAATTAAATTATTCAGAAGGTGGTGGCTTTATGGTGGAATTACCAGACGCTCATCTGGTTCCAGGGAAATTTATCTTGATGATGTAGATGATAGAACCTCAGTTATCTTCGTTCAAATACATTAAAACAATATTAACAATATTAAAACCTCACTTAAAGATGTAAAACCTGCTAACATCAGTCCTGATATTTTCGTTGCGTTTTCAACGTAACAGAGGTTTAAATACTTCGGGCGACATGTATTTTTCTGTGCGCATACTTTAATGAGTCTATGTTGACAGTATATGTCAGTATGTCAGCCCTATGACAGTATAAGAGATATTTAACGACATTGATGTCGTTCTTATCAACGACTTCTTGCAATAAATATAAACAAATCATGACATTTTCAATAGGCAAATTAGTCATACGTTTTTGTTCGTCCCCCACACAGGTGACAAATTGTTGACGGAATATTTCCACCTCCATTATTCCATTCTCCTCGGCTCACACATCAAAGGTACGACGTAATTGCAAAGCGAGAACACCGTGTGGGATACTAGTTGGCAAACGTGGACTTACGTGAGGATATGTTTTGAAATCTGATGAAAGTAAAGACCCTTCTGGTTGACTTCGACTGCAGCGGCTTATCTCAACGACGTTAACCAGATACGTAGGAGATGTCAAAGTGTATAAACGTGTGCGCAATACACAAATGGACTCTCTCTTTCATCATCATTTATATTAAAAACAAGAAAGGACCGAGAATAGATCCTTGAGGGACGCCTATCTTTGATAGGAAATCATGAACTTTGAGCCGTTCTATAATCACTAACTTATTTGAAATTCAACAGAGATTGAATGTTTGTTGTTGCCACAGATTCGTAAAAGTACCTAAACAAACAAACAGGCACGCTCGTCGTCTAGTTAACATTTTAAAATGGCCTCTTTTTACAATTTCACAAAGCCATGTGTTTGCGACGCAGATAGCTCTTTGAGCAATTAGCGCGGCCCGACCCGCCGTAATGCCTCGTTTCAGCGGGAAATCGACTGTTTTTATGATATTCCTCTATATTACGGGCCCGTTTGTTAGCGAGGCCCGTGTCGTGCGTTCATTTGTTTATTCTAATGCAAAACAAATGATGGTTTTGCTTTTCTAATGCGAATGACGGGAAAAGTTTATTTTAGAGATTTCATCATACGGTAAGTGAAAAGACAATGATTATATATTGTGTTGTTAGTTATGTTTATTAGTGCATTTAGGCGTCATTGTTCTTTTTTTTTAAAACGCTATGATATGATTAATTGGCCTTACATGACTAAGAGACAATTTACAGTGTAGTGTAATAGTGGCTAAATTCTCTTTATGCCCTATTTCCCTACATAATTCGACGTTTCCGCACTCCCTGAGTTTGAAGTACATTGTAATTGTTGCTTTCATAACTTTGAATGACGTTCCAAAATTCAGGTCAGCCATTTTTTACGTACAAAGTAGATTACACTCTAGTTTTCTTACCCTTTTTTCGCAATTTACATATTGCGGCATTCTCATCTCACTTACCTCATTCCACCAAACTTAACGAGATAAATTATTGTAATTCTGTTGCGCTGTACAAAATGTACATTCGAAATGAAACGGAAAAAAACGGGTCTAGTTTTTACTGGACTGTTGTTAAATGTAGTTCCGTGACTTGAACGAAGCAGTTGAATTAAAACGCATTGAGTATGTAGTATTTGTAAATTACATAGGGGCATTCAAGAAAATAATGTTTTCCTGCAAGGCAACGGTGACACCGGTGGTGTTGCAAATGTTCATTGCCGGAAGTGATCACTTTCCATCAGATGGAATCTCTTTGGCCAGTTCACACATAGCGTTTGCTGGGTGATTTCACGGCGAGGCGATCTCGCTGCGCATTCGCGGGCGGTATCGCGGCGGGTGAATGCCTCATCCATCAATCAAATTAAAAGTGAGATTCGCGGCGACCTCGCGGCGAGCTTGCGGCGTTCGCGCGGCGTTTTTTACATCGCGGAACCATCGCTGCGAGATTGTAGCGTGTACGCTCCGAGCACCACTGCATACAGAATATCTTTTCTTCACTCAAAAATGCTGGCCTCAACAGCTCATTCCATCACCATACTCTAAGAATGAACCCTAAATTGAACTGCAGCACACAGTAGATAGGTAAGTTCGCCTGCTACCTAACTAGGCTAACTCATACCACGTTGCTATTACTGCTAGTGGCAGAAGAAAGTGTAAAACTGTAAAACAACAAAGTTGCAGCAATACACTGTAATTGCAGCTCAACTGAATAAAACGCAAAAAAGTACACAAGTTTCTTTAACTACCAGCGGGAGCAAACATGAAATTAAATTGTGGCCGAACGGGTACATTTACATCTGAAGATGTTTTTATTCCGGGCAGTTTTAAATTATGAAATACGATGAACAGTTTTATATTCGCGGGAGAAAGGACCGGGATGAAGTTTGTTAGAATGAAATTTAGGGAAGTCTGCTCTTTTAGAAATGTTTTGGTTTTTTGCCGCTTTTGTTTTTATGCGTCTTGCTTTGTCATGGGATTTTGTTAGAGCCAGTTCGCGCTTTGGCGCTTCTCTTAATGAACAGTCATGTTGAAAAACCTTAGTGACCTTGTGACATGTTTGTTCCAACTATTCCTATTCAAAATTAACAGTCTAAATACACGTTGGATAACTATTATGAACGCAAGTCAGTTAAAAGCTGCGCTTGCTGCAGGATGAAAATAAACTTTTTCTGGTTTTCAGATCTTTAGTAAAGAAAATGCGTGGAAAATGCTAAAAATAATAATAACATAAGCAAGAAGTAGTAAATTATGCTACTACTACTGCATGAAAGTATGCATGCATACTTACGAAGAGGAGGCTTCTAGACCGGACAGAACTATCCCGTGGCTACCAGAATTAGCTTGAAAAAATATGTTTATTATCCAAAAGTTACAAAACAAAGCATCGCATAAATAAATCCATCAGTTTATCCATTTTAGGCGAAGTCAACCAGTATCAAGAGGATAAGACTAAAACTTCCAGGACATCACCCTAAGGGGTGTAGCAGATCATAATGAAACGAATCAACTCCCATACAAATGGCATATACATATGTTGAATTTCATGAATAAACCAATTAAAATACTTAGCTCAAAAAGACACATTTTTTTTTGAAATTGTAACTGCAATACGCAGCTGTAATTGGTGTTCTCTGTTACATATACAAATATGAGTAGGTAACAGGTTAAAATTTAAAAATGACTGACGCAAACTCTCAAGTAATACTTGTAAGTGTTTTGCTCCTTCAAGCATTTCCCAATGTTCCTCATAGTTTCGGTTTTGTCATACTGAGCTTTTTTGAAAAAATCACCCTGAAAACTTTGGGTAACAACCTGAATTAACCAAGACAAAGATCGTATCCGTGCAGAAGGGGATTTACCGTGTTTAAAGCCCCACTTTTTTATTTCGCTTGAATGAGGCCAGTGTAAAGTGTCGTATCTGCTGAGCAGAGTAAAAATCTCGGCTTGAGTTATGTTTAATTTCCCTACCGACTGCAGCGGTTAATCACGCCTCGTTATTGCTACCTGGCTTCTAGTCCGTTCTTAACTTAATCTCGGTTGAGTAAACTTAAAATATCACTTTATTTCTTGTTCAGACGCATTTAAAGTGGTCGTTTGTTTATTGTTTCGAAGGAAATGGAAACTCTTTGAGGTTTGCTGCTAAAGAGGACGAAGACATTGTAATACGTTATTTAAATATACTTTTTTGGCTTATTTTTAATAAAATACTTAGCTCGAGAAGACACTTTTTTTCTTTGAAAAATAACTGCAATACGAAGCTGAAATTGGCGTTCTCTGTCACAAATACCAAAAACAAGGTAAAAATGACTGACGCAAACTTTCAAGTACTTAAAACTCGTAAGTGTCCTGCTCCTTCAAGCATTTCACAATGTTCCTCATAGTTTCGGTTTTCTCATAACTCATACCACGCTTTCTCGAAAAAATCACCCTGAAAACTTTGGGTAACAACCTAAATTAACCAAGACAAAGATCGTATCCGTGCAGAAGGGGATTCACCGTGTTTAAAGCCCCACTTTTTTATTTCGCTTGAATGAGGCCAGTGTAAAGTGTCGTATCTGCTGAGCAGAGTAAAAATCTCGGCTTGAGTTATGTTTAATTTCCCTACCGACTGCAGCGGTTAATCACGCCTCGTTATTGCTACCTGGCTTCTAGTCCGTTCTTAACTTAATCTCAGTTGAGTAAACTTAAAATATCACTTTATTTCTTGTTCAGACGCATTTAAAGTGGTCGTTTGTTTATTGTTTCGAAGGAAATGGAAACTCTTTGGCTCGTAATGTGAGGTTTGCTGCTATAGAGGACAAAGAAGTTGTAATACGTTTTCTGATAGATACGTTTTTTGTCTTATATTTTACAGTTTAATTGACTGGCCCGTTGGCGAAGTAGGTAAAAGAAGAAGTTCTGTCTTAAAGAAGGTCGTTACTGACACAAAAAACTTACGTTATTATAGGGGTTAGAAATGGAAACCTATAGCCTATCAAGACTACAATAAGTTTAAAATACAAGGTCACTCCTTTGTCTTGCGCTCGCACTAAACCCCGCTAAAAGCAGTTTTAAGGTTACAATTGACTTGAAAGAATACGTAGAATTTGAAATAAAATCGACACAAAATTGAATTCAAACAACACTGGGGCTTTTAAGGGTTTTAAGAACTAGCTAAGTTCGTCACATTTCTAGCAAAAACTCAGCAACTCCGAACCAAGCACGGATGAGCCCAAAACTCTCGTTATTGTTACACCACGAAATTGGCACTTTGTATTCTCAGCGAATATGAATCATAGAACATTTAGGGGGTTTTACGACATCCGTAAACTCGCAGAAGAGACCGCTATCTCACTTAGTTCACGCACTCGTTTATGCGGCAGTAAAATATGAAGAAAACATCCGAAATAAAGGTGTAACATAAACTTGGCCAATGATAACAATATACCTGCACATAAAAAATTTAGACCCCCACGTATAAAGTTTTATTTTGTTTGCGTTGATGCTAGTGTAAAGATGAGAGTACACTTGAAAGGGCCGCAAATGCATTTTCCCCGTTTCTTCCTCTAAGCTCATAGTATCTTTAACTATCCCCAAAAAACATATTTTAAAATCATACCTATAGATCTAGCCATTCTGTGCAGTCAACAGCAGCATCAGGTTACCCTATTTCTGTTTTTTCTCTCGCTTTTGCCAAATGTCATTTTTTGCAATAGAGCAAGGAAGACTGACCGGAAATGGGTAGAGCGATGTGCCGTCCACCGTACATTATCAAATACAATGTTATTCAACCACCAGCGACAGTGTATCGAGGTCCTAACAATATTTGCGAGAAAATGCCTGTGTTTGTCTCTCTCTGCTTTGGATTTTACGGGCTATTGGCTATCCGGGCTTTATAGGAACCGAATGTTTGATAAACTTAACGGAATGAGTGAGCTAGTTCTATTTCATTTGCTGTTTTGACGAACTAGTTCATCATATGAAAGGAATAATAATGAAGCTGCTTGGAACTAAAATGGGACAGTAAGTGGTTTCTTGAGGAATGCATATTTTACCCAGTCGAAATCTGTTACAGATAAGGCAAAGACTTGAAACCATTTAAAAGAGTCAAAAATTGTTAAAAAAAGCCAAGAAAAATCTGAAAGCTATGGTTGATTGGAAAGTGAAATTAGACCAAAAACAACATATTAGGTACTAGCGCCCACCCGCGACTTCGTCCGCGTGGACTTAAGTTGAAAAACAAAAAGTAATATTTCTTTATAAATTGTGCGATTCAGATGTATAAGCTATATATAGATGAATTGTAAAGTTTCATTAAAATCCATTCGGTGGTTTTTACGTGAAAGAGCAACACGGCACATCCACACATAGGTACCTATAAACTTTCGCATTTATAATATAAGTAGTAGGATTACCACATCGGACCACCTATGTTCATGAAAATTCTAAAGTATTGCATTTTTATTCAACTTGAAGTTCAAAATGAAATGATTGGTTGTGTACGTAAATAATAATAAAGCCGGTAGCTGTATCAATACTTTCATAAAATAGAATTCAGTTTTAATAGCGAGCCGCCAGTAGCAGATGTCGCGAATGTCCACCGGTGTCCGACACTAATGTCGGATGGATTACGCTTTTGGCAGATGTAACGTAAACAGGAGGACCTGCGGTTGCTATGGTGACCACATTCGTCCAGGTAACCGGAAATAACTCATAATACTCTCTTAGATCAGTTGTTCAGGTTTCTAAGCTTTAAAGGTGTGGAGACATACAGTAACATCACTACTTAATTTGTATGAAACATAGTCGCCTTTTCTGTCCCTACGTTCGCTTATATCTTTGAAACTACACAACGGATTTTGATGCGGTTTTTTTAATAGATAGAGTAAATCAAATTCAATATTATTGCAAGTAGCGATGTTTATGTAACTATTTCCAACTCATTTAAAACCTGTTGCCGAAAGATTCAAATTAAACGTAGAAAACGTTTTAAATCTAGAGAATAGGTACTTAAGGAAATTACGAGTAATGATGATGAGATACATCATATAAGAGTAAGAAGACATTGTTTGTTAAATTCAGTTGGTCTAGAGAATTTTCTGCAGAAAAAAGTGACTACCCATGTAGAAGCTTGGAAGTTATTTTTAAACCATGTTATTTTTATCCTTCAGGTGGTAAACATGCAACGAAAATTGTGCTACAATGTCATTCAAAACTGGAAAGTCCCGCCAACACGACGTGACGTGCAGTCACTCCGAACGAATAGGCGTGAGAGATACAACCGCAGACAGCAGTGACGTCACAAACGAATTAATGGCCGCTTTTGATGCGTAATTTTAATATTTTTGTCTGTTTTAAATTCACTATTGGAAAAGGGTTCAATCTGGGAAACACTAGGAACTCTTGTAGGAACCATTCATTTATTAAAAAATCTGTGCAAAGTGCATTCATAGCCAACGGCGCCACCATTTGCATCGCACGGGAAAAATATGTCGAGCTTTTCTCTGGCTCCAAAATGAAATGTATGCCACCAGATAACGCGTGATAGAATATTGTCGCGGTGCGTGTTAGGACACCTGTAGGCCTTTTTTTTTTTTTTTTTTTTAAAGTAGGGGAAATGCCTTACGCATACCCGTCCACCGGGGGACGGACGGGTTATGTCGGACTGTCCACTGGAAAGGTGGTATACCAGTGGCCCTACCGACTAAAACCCCTACTACTCCCTCTTATCGTCCGTATAGTGGGGGAACACGGTGAGTAGCGCGAAGCCTGTTACGCGTTCCCCCGGACGGAGCCCGCCTGGACGGCGGGCCGGAAGCGACCCCCCCCATCGTGAGGGGAGGCCAGAAGGGACAGCCGAGGATGTCAAGCCGTCCCTACCAGGCAGCGGTGACCCGTGCAATGCTGGCGGCGGCACCCCCGTACCACGCGCCAGCTGGCCACCGTACGCAGGCCCTACTGGGCCCGCAACCACGAGCCACCCAAAGGACGGCTCCGCTGCCGCAACCGACGGTACGGCCCCGCCGGGCCGCGACGCACAGGGGGGATCAGCCTCGGATCACTGGCCCCCACCAACCGGTTGTGCGCCGCGGCCCCAACCACGCGCCTCAAAGGCGCCTGCAGGCCCCACTGGCCCCGCAGCCCGTCGCCCTTGCGGGCCGCAGCGGGCGGGTGTCCAGTCCACCACGCTGCCACGCCTGGGCTCTCTTCGCTTCCCGGTGGTGCCCCTACCACCAGTACTAGGCCCCCTCGCCACGCCGAGGCGAGAACCCGTGAGGGGGACACCTGTAGGCCTAGCACAAACCACTAGCTTTTTGGTCATCGAAAAGTGAACGATACTTTTTTTTCTTACAGACTTTTTTTTAAAATTTAACCTGATGTGTCCCACCTGGGTAAAACGTTAGCGGTTCGCGCTAGGCCTACTGGAAGTAGTCAGAAAACTATGCTTTCGTAGCTCTCGAATGTCATCCAAAACGGGAAAGTCCCGTCAACACGTGACGTGCAGTCACTCCGAACGAATAGGCGTGAGAGAGACAACCGCAGACAGCAGTGACGTCACAAACGAATTAATGGCCGCTTTTGACGCGCAATATTAATCTTTTTAATTGGTGCCCGTAAATCTCCCCTGATTGGTCGGCTAACATGGCAACAGTTAAGTTAATGATTGATGATGGGAGTGATGAAGTCATAACGGAAAGTTAAAGTAATCGTGAGTAACTTACTTCTAGTGTAATTTAAAGGAAAAACAGTTAGTTATTTTCTAACGTTTTTTGTTGGTCTGTATTTTGTTTGCCACACGTTTTCTCTCTTTTTGATTTTGTATTATGCAAGTGTTTTCAATATACAAGCCTTGTAATATTCAATTTCGTTGTTCCTTTGAAATTTTACGGTTTGTCATGTAAGTGTGTAGGCCTCTTAGGTAGAAAAGTGCGAGCTTACAGCTACCTGTAAGCTTGCATTTTGATTGATTCAATAAATAAATAACTACCTATATATAAAAATGGATTGCTGTTCGTTAGTCTCGCTAAAACTCGGGAATGGCTGGACCGATTTGGCTAATTTTGGTTTTGAAAGATTTGTAATGGTCGAGGGAAGGTTCAAAAGGTGAGTAATCATGAGAAAATGTTTCAATTTTAGTTTCCTCTTAGTAAATGTTACTACCTGTCACGTTACACTAAATGTTTGACAACAAAACGAAGTCTGTTGGGACAGCTAGTAAGAAATAAAAGGAAGAGATTCCATGAAGGCCCTTAAAAGTTCGGCAGTTTTCAGAAACAAAACTCTATACCCATAGCGTGTAATGTAACTTAATTACTTAAAAGACATTGAAGTTTTGATGCTAAAATCCTTCTAAGTGTAGAGTACTTTAAAGATATTCCGCAATAAACTAAATATCCTTTCACACAATACAGTATTCATAGCTAATTTAAACAAACAAACCTACAAAAATAATTACACCCTCACCACTCATATCAAAATCAAATGTCAAATGTAATAATGAGCCGCCTACATCACCTGCCCTGCATAATTCAGCCATTACCACCACTCCAATTTCCTACGAGACGGTGGTCGTGTGTTTTGATTATAACTTACCAACTGTTATGGTAATAACCATAGTGCCAATTGCTGGTAGAATGGTTTGTTTGTTCTTTTTCAATTTGGTATTAACTTGGATATTGAAATAGGAGGCGTTTTTTCAATATCCAGAAGAAATTATCAGATCATTGAACAAAACTCCCAGATTTTATAATGTTAAAGATCAAAGTTGAAAAACACTTTGCTGCCATGGATTGCTGCCATGTACCTAATTTGTTTTGAGGTTCCGATATTTCGGCAAGATCTCCAGTTACTGCGTGACCATGGCGCTTGTAACAGTGTCGAAATGTCGGCAACTCTACACAAATAAGATACATGGTGGCAATACCGTATTTTACGATTTGGCCATGAAAGTTTAAAGAAATATGAAATTGATAAAATAGATCTTTAGATAGGTGTTTTGTTTATGTTCCTTTTGTTGTTTCTCTATGTATCACTGAATCAAATCACTGAATTAACCATTTTCTTCTTCACCTTACTTATAATCTGGGTCGTACTTCTTATGATTCCTTAAGTTTCTTTGATTCCCAGTATAACCTCATACTGGGAATTAAAGAAACTTGAGATGTTCGCGCAGCATATTTATTGGATCAATTTCCTTCTGCAGAGAGAAAGTTTTGAACACCTTTCAAATGCAACTTAAACTCTCAGATTTACTTCTTACAAGCGAACTCTATCTTCCTTTCCTTCTGAGTAGTTAGGTATTTTACATAGATTCTTGAGAACTATGGAAAAAATCATCCAGGATCCTTACTTATTTATGCTTTATTAATAAGATTTAATCTTAACACAACATACGCTCACGACTTTAACCCAAACAAGATTGTCAGAGGTACACTGATTCTTGCCGTCATGGTGAACGGAACATCCAGAAACCTACATTTCACCGAGCTAATTTGAACCCACAGTGATAATAGGAGAGCTTAAAGCTGTTATTATACGGCTTGCTTGGGTTTTCATTGGTGTTTTGCGATCACTAGAAAAGTCGCCGTATTGCACAATGAACATAAAGTACGTGTTCCGACCAAACGTCTCAAACCCGAAAACACCCCGGTTTTTTTTCATAGTGGTCTTCAAGATGACCTCACTCCACCTGATGGCAAGCAGTCGTGAAGTCCAGATATGGGGTTGACAAGCACAGTAATTGAGAACTACTTTGCTGGTCAATCTCATTTTGAAGGCCTGCATAAATGCCTTTTCACGTCCCGCTTAAATAACCCGGGATTGTAGGAAGAAGGAAACACATGCGCTGGAAGAGCGTTCCACGTCTGGATAGCACGACACAGGAACGAATCACCGAACCTTTTGGTGCGGGCCGACAGTCGCTGGATCGTGTGTGGATGTTGACGCAGACCAGCGCGTTATTAATTCCTTCTAGCAAATAAAAAAAAAAAAGTTCAAATCGCAGGATGCCACGAGGCATGCTCTGCCAGTCAACCATACGAGCAAACCGACGGGTTCCGAGTTCCGAGCCATAGTGTTTAACCTGTGGGGCACAAAGCTCCCTTAGCTGTATTTTTAAATAAATTTATTCCTCTATGTCCATCGCAAAATTCTAAACAAAAAAAGCAATTCCGTCCAATATTTACATTCTGCCACTGGAAAGGTGGGAACAAACTTGGCCGCAGCTCGACTCCTCTGCGACTTTTCAATTCCACCGGTTCATACCCCGTGGAGTGATCTCCAAACATCGGCTCCAATATCCCTCCCAATATCCCGCAGAGGGTGCTCTAAGTCTAGTTTTATGAGATGTTACGCAAATACACCTTCTAAAAATTTTGCAGTTGCCAGCGGTAGCCCAGATACGGATACGAATATTTTTTGGGAAAGTTTATTTGTTTTTGACAAAAAATCGGTTACGTTTGAAATATTTTGATTCTTTTATGGCATTTGAAGCATTGACGACTAACCCCCTTATTCATAAAAACTTAAGCAGCTCACTCGCTTTGTCACTGTCATTCTTGTTGCTGCCTCCATTTGAGAGTAAGTGGTATAACACGTCAATTGCATAAACTATGCTTTGGCGTTGCGAATAAGGTACTGCACTGGTAGCAATCTTACGTCTTATTGTTAAGTGGGAACTTGCTCATACAAAACGCAGTTAGTTTAAACAATGGTGCTGTAACTCAAAATAGATAATTTTCCAAAATCAACGAAATATACTTACGGCACCATTGCATTATTGTGCCGAAAGGCGCATAATTCAACGTGAGGACAATGATTTTTTGTTTACCTTATTTTTGAACCACCTTCTAATTGGTAATGTATAAAATCATTATAAATCAGACAGTTTGAAATAAAAAACTATCATGTTCCCCCAATTAAGAAGGCAACAAATCCATCAAATCCAAAACCTTGAAGTTCCCTCCAAATACTGACTTTGTTTTATACTAGCGGCCGCCCGTGACTTCGTCCGCTTGGACGTCACCCCTCCTATCACACCCAATGGTTACATTTCTAAAAAAACTTAGAGCTCATTTACATCACGAAATTAACCCATGTACCAAATTTCTAGGTATATGCGCTTCGGCTGGGTTGATATATAAGTGTAACTGATCTCAGAAGGGGCACTAAATTCAAACACTTTCTCATTAGGTAACGTATCATTTACTTTGATCTCACTTAAATTACAAAATAACCGTATAATGATTTACCAACCATATCCGACGGCGGCTCGTAACAGAATGATGGCGGACCGAAGCAACGAACGAAACTTCGGACACTGACAGTTGTCAGTGTCAAATCAAAAATACCCTCGATACACCAACAAGTACCGGTCCGAATACTAATAATAAATTGAAATAGTAATCGAGTTGTTACAGTCGGCCATCCTTCCGGAACAAGTCTCATTGTTCAATAATTAAAGTACAACTGATATTATTATCCTAGCTTATGAACTAGAATCAGAATCAGAAATATCTTTATTTAAATAGACCTGTTACAAGTGCTTTCAAATGGTCAAAAACTTGATCAAACAAACAAAAATACACTTAATAATAGACTTAAATACTATTATAGAAATGATAAATAACTACACAGTATACAAACATAATGTGACTCAACCACCGGTGTCGGTAAATGTTTCTGTACTGAGAAGAACCGGCAAGAAACTCAGCAGTTACTCTTTTCAATATGTTCTGTACAATAATCCGTTAGTAAATTACAATTTTATTAAGTACACATGCAGTTATACAATTCAAAGAAAATAGTATGTAACGTACTATACTACTCATGGCAAATATAAGTTTATCACTAATCACATCGGACTCAGAACACTCACTCAGTTTAACCTATGGCTGATTAGTATGGGTATTTGATACCAAATCAGCCGCAATGATTCAAGACACTCAAGGGCGGCGAGGTCATACGCCAATCATGCCCGCCTTGATACATTCTCACTTCGCTATGCTATAGTCGAGCTGTTTTTACATCACGACTGCAGTGGCTTAATTCACTCATGGGCGGCAAAGTCATGTGCCAGTCATGCCCGAATTAAGCCACTCTCACATTTTCACTAGCTTATATTTATTATATCACTAAATCTTATTTCCTTTTCTCTTTGTTTTCATTGCTTCACTAATCAATACACAGATCACAAAAATCACAGATTCATTTACTAATGTTTCATTTCAGCTCATGTTACAACTTGGGATTAATCACATAGATTAAAAATAAAAACTAATTAGAATCGCATTCACTACCATTGTCTTCGCTGGAAGAGCAAGCAGGGGCATTAAAACTAAGCCATGGGGATATTTTATCGATGGCGACTACTGATTCGTACCTAGCTCCCTTCCTGGTCAACGGAGTATCTTCCACCAGGAACCGATCGTTCGGTAAAACCTTTTTAATCCTGTATGGACCTTGGCACTTTGCTTCTAATTTCTTTGATTGACCAGGTCCTGTCACTATAGCCCTAACTATCCTAACAAGGTCGCCCACTTTGTAGTCCGTAGCCTTTTTCCTATTTTTATCAAACCGAGTTTTATTTTTGTCCTGATTTGCTTTAATCCGTTCGCTCGCTTCTGCCCTGATATCTCCTAGACTTTTCTCATTTCCCTGTCCTACATCATCAATACCTTCATTTAATAACCCCTGAGCCGGGTTTGGTACTGTTCTGCCAAAAAGTAATTTAGTGGGCGTTTTCTTTGTTACATTGTGGACCGTGGTATTTATACCAAGCTGTACATCCGGTAATAATTCGTCCCACAATTGATTATCTTTGCCGTGTGTCATAGACCCAAGTGAGGCTAGGATCGTACGGTTGTACCGCTCGACCTGCCCGTTTGCCCTGGGAGTTGCAACAGAATTCAGAATATGCTTCACGCCGATTGACTGCAAGAATGTTTTAAACAGCTTGCTCGTGAAGCTTGTTCCTCGGTCCGTTATGAGTCGACAAGGGGATCCAAAATAACTGAAAAGGGTTTTGAAGGCCTTGATGGTTTCTTTCGATTTAGTACTACGTACAGGCGTTATGCTCACGTACTTGGTGAAGGCGTCAACGATTACGAGTATGTACGTACAGCCTCGCTTGCTACGCGGAAATGGCCCGAGATGATCCGCGTGCAGGGTGTGGAATGGTATGTCAACCTTGGGGATTGGGTGAAGAAATCCTTCTTTAGCCCCAGAGGGCAACTTGTGATGAGCACACTCAAGGCATGCGGCTACGTACTTCTTAATGAACTTTCTCATCTTAGGGAACCAAAACAGGGCACGTATACGGTCCAGCGTTTTTTCAAAGCCAAAATGACCCACTTCGTCGTGATTGGCTTTCAGCAGCTGCCAACGGACGCCTTTTGGAACAACCCACCGAGTAATGCCGTCTCCTAGAATGCGAAACACTCGTCCATTTTTGATGGTGTACTCTTTATGGGTTTCGGCAATCTTAGCAGTTTCAGGGTCTTCTAAAATCTCTCTGATACGCTTGATCTCATCACCGGAAGTCTGAACCGTGGTAATCCAGTCTTCAGTGCCAACCGATAGGACATCAAGAGTGTGGACTTGATCTTCCTCTGCTGGTAACACGGGTCCCCTACTAAGTGCATCCACGTGAGACATTCGCTCACCAGGGCGGTATACTATGTCACAATTGAATTCCAAGAGCTGAATCCACCATCTCGAAATTCTTGGTATAAGGTCTCTTTTGGTGAATGTAAAGCGGAGGGCACTGCAATCTGTGGCTATGGTAAACTTGATTCCAATGAGATATATGCGAAACTTACTGAGAGAACTTACAACCGCAAGGGTTTCCAGCTCAAATGAATGAAATTTCATTTCATCTATTGAAGTCTGGCGGCTGAAGTATGCCAAAGGTCTCCAAAATTCGGAATTCTTTCTTTGAAGCAATATGCCTGCAACCCCGTATTTGCTCGCATCCGTGTGCAATTGCGTCTCTGCGGAATGGTCATACAGAGCTAACAGTGGTCTATCAGTCAGCTTCATCTTAAGATTTTCAAAAGACTCTGTCTCAGCGTCACCCCATTTCCAAGGGACATTCTTTCTCAAGAGGCCTGTCAAGGGCCTTGCAATCAAAGCAAAACCCTTAACAAACCTCCTGAAGAAACTGGCAAGTCCAAGGAATCTCCTAACGTCATGCTGGTTTTGAGGTACGGGGAACTTGGAAACCGCTTCGATCTTCTGAAAACCTGGTTTAATTCCGTCTTTATCAATCTCGAACCCGAGGAAATCTATACGCTCCTGGAAAAATTTGCATTTTTCCATTTTAAGAGTAAGACCTGCCTCACGTAGCAGTTTTAGTACTTCCTCGAGGCGAACTAACCCCTCCTCAAAAGTTTTCGATGGTATTAAGATGTCGTCCATATAAACGACTACATACGGGACTTTCGATCTGCACAAAATTTTGTGTATAGCCCTCTGAAAAACCGCCGGGGCATTTGCCAGCCCGAAAAGGACACGATTGTACTCGAATTGCCCATCGGGCGTGACAAAGGCGGTTTTCTCCCGACAGTGCTCAGCTATCGGGGTCTGGTGGTAGCCAGAAGCTAAATCTAGCGAGGTAAATAACGCGTGACCAGACAAATTGTCCAACAGGTCGTCTATCCTTGGCAGCGGATATTGATCCCGTTTTGTCCGGCTGTCCAGTGCCCGAAAGTCGACACAAAGTCGCTTCTCCCCAGACTTCTTTTTCACCAGGACAATTGGACTCGCGTAAGGTGAGCTAGATTCCCGCACGATACCATGTTCAATCATATCACTAACCATGTCTTGTACCAGCTTGCGCTCCGAATAAGGTAAGCGGTATGGCCTATATACAACGAGGGTGGCGTCTTTTAAATGAATCTCCATTTCCGTCACTGTAGTATACCCTAAATCATGCATACCAGTAGAAAAACAGTCTTTATATCGTTCTAACAGTTCTTTGCACGATTGTTTCTGACTATCTGATAGTTGGCTTCCGCAATTAGGTTTCATGGGTAGCTGAGTACTTGAGGTATGGGAAATGTGCATGACCTGTAGATGGTTAAGTCCTAGACCTACGAAATGTGCCCGAGTGATCAGGGTACCTTCCTCGAACTGTATCACGTTAGAGCTAACATTTTGTATTAATAACTTGCACACAGTACCTTGAACCTCATATTCACCCGGTAAGAGGTAGTATTCCTTACCGTTACACCCTCTAACGGACCCACCAACGTAAATGTTACCGTTCCGAGAAATGTTGGATTTTACTGGGACACATGCCATTTCCCCAACGTCTATAAGAACTTTGCAGGTTGTGGTGAGACTTAGTTTCATTTCGTTCAAATAGGTAGGTGTTTTAATAATTTTCAGAGACGGTCTTTCCGTAAAACTATGTCCCAACAGTATATTATAACTAGTCAACTGATCGTTTACGACAAAAACTTCAACGTTTGACTCCAATAGTCCCTGAACTTCTATGTTTACAAAAGTGTGGCCCATTGGTAAATATGGGACATTCCCTAGTCCTCTTAAATATGGCCCACTTATTTCCTCCCAAGACAAACCTAGTCTTACAGCTTCACTTTGACGTATTAACGTAGCTTCGCTGCCTAAATCGAGTTGACAAATAGCACTGATCCCATTCACATTTATAATTATTCTATATTTGTCGTTACTGTTTTCATTGACAGAAAATTCGAGCACGTTTTTATCCTTAGAGGCATAACTTGATTCCTTGGTCTTTGGACAATTGGAGGCATCATGCCCCATAAAGTTACATTTACCACATTTAATGATAGGTTTGGGGCACATGTAGCTAGGGTGTCCGACACCTTTACAATTAAAGCAAGCAATAGGTACCTCGATATTATTGTTTTTATGTGAGGACGTATCTGCATTCCTTGTAAAATTACCATTCCCTAATGCGTTATTGGAACGTTTATCACGGTTATTGTCCTTGAAATCAGTTGGAGTTCGATTGTGCTTTATGGTCTTAAAAAATTCAAGGACCTCTTCTGGTTTATCGAACTTAGCCGCTTGGGCGCCAACACGGACGCCTCTATCGTCTATCCCGTAAAGTAAACAATCCACTGCTTGCCTTCCGAAAATTTTGCACCTATTCAGCAAGTTCATTTTCGAAAAATAATATAATTCAAATGATTCACCAGGGCGTACCCGTCTATTAAGCATCTCTGTTAAAAGTTCGGCATAGTTTTCTGTTGCAGGGAATGATTCCCGCAACATTGTTTTCCAGTCTGACCAGCTGTGCTTAATAGAGGGTAGACCCTGGTACCATGTCTTTGCAATTCCCATAAGTTTGGGCAGGGCATAGTGTGTCGTTTGCCTGTCGGTCCAATTATAAATTTCAGAACACTCGTCAACTTTATCGAGCCAGACGTTAATTGTTTGTTCCTTCGACAGAGGATCGAACTCTGGAATAACGTTGATCAAGCTTGCAAACGATTCACGATCCCCTGCCCTTGATTTTAGATTATTTAAAAAGTCCTCGAAAAAATCTGGAGTTGTCTTATTACGTTTAGAATCTCTCGTGATATTAATATTTTCGATGTTCGACGAACGTCGTCGCCTTGGCGTCGTAAGCGAACGGTGTTGTCGTTCTTCATCATGGCGGTATCTCTCATCGTAACTTTTGTCAGCTTTAGGTGTCTCGAAACGCCCTCGAGATTGACACCGTTCTCGTTCGGTCAATCGATCACGTTGTCTACGTACCTCCCTTTGTGATGTCTCTAGCCGTTCTCTATCCTGAGACAGCCTGCGATCCCGCTGTCGTGACGGGTGCCCGTTGGAGTTACTTCGGCTGTGCTGCCGGCTTGGACGATGATCACGCGCTGTGCGGCGGCTCCGAGATCGTCGCGCCCGCACTTCGTCATGAGCACGTCGGCTGCTGCTGCGACTTCGCCTCGTACTCTCGCGGCGTACATCTCGACTTCGGCTCCGATAAACTTCACTGTTGGCGTGTCGCCTCTTACTCGCTTTCGATTCGGAGTCACTCATTGTCTGAAACTCAGACAAAACGTATTATAATTAATTAAAATTATTATCACAAGAAAATAAGATGTGTTCATTTTAAATAATTAAACTACAATATTTTAATCCAACTGCATCACAACTAGGGTAGGCCTTTTATTTGATTAAAACTCGTTCCATAATTTCGCTTACTCTAACTCACTGTATTAATAGTACATTGTTACTCGAGGGGTGAAAGCAACTTATTTAGTCCCGAGACGGGGTTTGGCGCCCGGAACGAAGTGAGGGCGCCAATAGTTCGAGGGACTAAATAAGTCTTTCACCCGAGGTAAACACTGTGCTTTTCATTACAAATACGAGGAAAGTACAAATAAAAACATGAATTAGCTAAAGAAAAAATTAGGAAAATAAATGAAGATCGAATTGCCGCTTTCCCGCCTATTTAGTTTGTTTTTTTTCTGTGGCCGGCCCGCTATTCAGCCATTATTTTGTATTTTCATCATTGGAAAAATGGTAAATATTTTGCTCAAAGCTAAGTTATTTTAAATAAATTGTTGAAACTATATTATAATAAAGTTATTTAAAACATATATACTCTCTGATCAATACTTAACTTTAAGATATTTCAATTTTACATCGTGGCTGTATAGAAAGTTGCAACATGGTTCAATAGATATGTGAAAAATAACTAGTTTTAAAAAAAAACAATTTGATAGCTGTCAGTTGAAAGTGATTCTCCCTAGGGATGAAAAGTGTTACTTTCAGCCCGCTTCTCAGGTCAGTAATGACCTACTTTCAGAGTATGAGTAATGAAAATACATATTCCACGAATTAGTGCAGTAAAAAGTCAATTTGAAGGTGTGTCAATTTTAAATAATCGAATATCTACATTTCAATCCAACTACATCACTAAAAGGACAAGGCTTTTATTTAATTAAAATTTATTTCCTAATATTGTTCACCTATTTTAACAATAATTAGTTCGTATTTCATGAAAATCATGAAGTATGGGTGAAAATTAAAAAATATGTACGCCATTATTTCCTCAGAAATTGAAAATATCGGTCATCGAATCCGTTTGCATCAAGCGAGCCAGTTAATTTAATTAAGAAAAATTGGGCGTAATTCACTATCTAGGCAGTAATAAAGCTAGTTTCATTCATATTTCATGTATTTCCTAATTTAAAATGACGAATCATGGCGGTCGAGCATGTGGGGTGGTATTTCAAAACAATCTGTTTTAAAAGATCCCACTTCTGAGATGTAACTGATCTCAGAAGGGGCACTAAATTCAAACACTTTCTCATTAGGTAACGTATCATTTACTTTGATCTCACTTAAATTACAAAATAACCGTATAATGATTTACCAACCTTATCCGACGGCGGCTCGTAACAGAATGATGGCGGACCGAAGCAACGAACGAAACTTCGGACACTGACAGTTGTCAGTGTCAAATCAAAAATACCCTCGATACACCAACAAGTACCGGTCCGAATACTAATAATAAATTGAAATAGTAATCGAGTTGTTACATAAGTCAACCAGTTTTGCCATTAATATACACAGATTTACAAAAATCGAAGTAAACATACTCATCCGTAAGTCCTCAACATCCCCCTTGGAAAGTTCGCTTCAATCCCGACTCGTGTCGTTGCGTATCAATCTAGAAGAAACTTTTCCAATATTAACTTAAATTTTGATTGAGTGAGTTTCGGGCTCACATTCGCTTTGTGAAGTCTGAGTGTGTTACGCAACGTTCCGAGTTACATGAAACGGGCTCAGATACTCCTCTATTATTTTATGTATTTCCATTATTAAACAACAATGTTGTATTTACATTTACCTGTAAAAATGTGTAGTTTCTTGAACTTGCATCTTTGGGAGGCTAAATAACGCCCAATTAAGTTAGCGAAACCTAAACTGATTGGTCAATTATTTTTGGAAATTGATTGATCGATTTTTCAGAAAAATACCTTCAACACTCAAAAGCGACTTAGGTACGACCACTTTTGACGTGAGGATGAACATGTTTAAGGATAGATACCTAGTATTAAAACTTACCAGAAGGGCTAAAAGAAGGTAAATTATAGGTCGGTAGGTAAGGTCATTAAAAGTGTAAGTTTGAAAAAGTGACTATTTGAATTAACGGCTTTCTTGCAAATCTATTCAGAACTAGCAATTTTCCCCGTGACTTCTTACGCATTGTCCTAGTCCTTAAACTTTTTTTTAACTATTCTAAAGTTGAGTGAAATGTCGTATAAAAATCTTACCCCCGAATTCACAGACGTCAATCATCGCTGAGCACTCGCTCAAGGTCATGCTATAAAATATCAATAGAACTAACTGAAAGGGACAGCTATATTTCTGAGGGATGCTCAACCTTGATCAACGGCTACAAAAATAAGATTAATTTCCACTAGCCCCATAATTCTGTTCCCATTACTAGTTCCATCATTTAACAAAATAATGAAACGATTGCCAATCAACCAGGAATAACAACACTAGTCTATGGCGGTAAAATCAAAAACATACAGATCGTCAAACTGGCACTATGCTAATTTGCTAAAACAAAGCAACCAACACGTTTCCCCCTGGCATGCAATTGGCAGCATATTTTATTTTTGTGGTGGCAACATTTATTTGATGTTTGGTATTATATTACGCGGGCAACTAATATATCGTCGAAAGTGCCTCATAAGAGGAGTATTTCATTTTTTATATCTCAATGAAATATTTTATGCCCCCGGTAGAAAAAATGGCCGTTCTCTCATATGTTTTGCGAACGTTTATCATACTTATTTGTATTAAACGGCTATTGCGTTTAGATGATACTATATATTTATTTGTCATATGAAGTATAAGCTACTTACTTATAATCAGCTTTTGTATTAACTTTTGTACGTTAGTAGTTCAATCATATTGGCAAATCATGACCAATCGGTAGTGGTGATCCTAAATATTAAGCTGCATGTAGTGAGTTCGACTCCCACACAGGACAAATGTGTCACACATGTAATATCCGTCATAATACAAGATTAGAAGCAGTAAAAATACTAAATTGTAGATAGAATAAAGTGTTTTTAATTTTTAACCTTAATTTTAGGTAAATCATGCGTGTGGTGGCTTAGGTCAAACGTAACATAAAAGTACCTTCCGCAATAACATCATTAAATTTCGATCGAATGCTTTATAACGGTAATCGGTCGATCGTTGTTTCAGTCATTTGAGAAGCCTTAAGTATATATTTTTTTCAACATTACTTATTAGGACATACTCATCTAGAATTTGTAAGTTTTGCTTAATCCAGTCTTCATTCCAAATAGCGATCATAATAAGCAGGTATACAGGCTGATTACACGAACATCTGCTAGGGATTTCCCCGCGGTCGAGCAGCGCCGCCTAGCGTGCGGTTTTTGAAACCGAATACAAATGAGGTATTATCCGTATCGTACGGGGTAATTCGCGCATTCTATATTTGTTCTGTTTGTCGGACTAAATGTACAAACGTTCGTTAGGGGACAACGAATTTGGTTACAGGTGACGTATATCAATTTGGATTAGGACTGGCCGTGTCCGTTTCGTACCACAGTGATAGAAAGAGCTTGTCAGTTTGTTGGCTGCATGTGCGCAAGGTAATACATAGTAACTATTTAGAAGCCGAAGGTAGTTCGATTCCCATTCAGGAAAAACATGCTTGAGACAAACGTTTGTGTAGAATATTCATTTTAACTCCTGTAACGTTTTTTCGCTATCATTGTTATTGCTGTCAACATACATTTACGAGAAAGTGGCAGGACCCTTCAATCGCTAATCCAATGTTGCATTAAGGAGTCCACTTTTATGAATGAGGAGGTTATTATTCTATACCCGATGATCGTTGAGTCGCTCTACAATCAGGAGACTAACTCTCGATTATTTGAACAGCAGAAACGATTAAAAAAACTGGATATCCCTAGCTGTACATATCTGCACAATATTCTATCATCATCAACAGCCCCATGACGTCCACTGCTGAACATAGGTCTCCACTATATATTTCCTGTCATCAGTCACGCTGCTTTTGGTCTCAAATGGTCGGAAACATTTCTTATTGTTTGTTTTTTTCATTAATAATTGCTTATAGTCAATTTAATTCTGGATAACCCTATTAATTGGTGTGATGCTCTGCAGCAGAGCCACTCCTTAGATTCCGATCATTTTTATCTTAAAAGAATTTGCGTCGAACAAATACAACGTACGTATGCGTTTTTTAGTTTTACGTGCCTTAGGTAATGATAAAACATACATCAATTTGAATCATAAGTGAGATAGGTACTACTGTCTACTTTGGGCATATCTGTGCTTGTAGCACGTTCAGTATACTTACAGCTTACAGTACAGTTAAGTTTTCATTACCTATACAGGGTGTTACAAAAATACCCCTAATAACTGCAGGGGGTTATACAAACTCCTTGAAGGGGTCCCTTGTTCATTTCTTACAGTCGTAGCTCTTAATCTGGATTTCGAGAAAAATTAACGTTAAATATCGATATTAAATCATCGATATAAAAACACCCAGCACTAATTTGGATTTATGGACCCAAGTTGGAGCGACCTCCTTTGTTCACACCCCTACGTTTAATATCGATAAATCGAATTAATATCGACATTTTTGTAAACATTTGATGTACGTTTTTATCGAAACCGTTAAAGATATGAAAAAAGGGACAACACCTACTATTTCTGATTCGTTCACTTTCTATGCCATTTCAGTCTTTAGGGGTATTTTTGAAACATCCTGTATACAAAATATAATATCTCCCATTTGAACATATCTGGTAATAGTCCAGAGTATCGAAGCCAAAAACATAGGAATAATTAACTCCAGCCATTCCACTTAATTAAGTGTGACTAAAACATTATCAATTTGTCGCGGGCCATAACTACGGCGATGTATCAAAGGTTACATTTTGCATTTATGGATATTACACGCTGTGGTCAACTACCCGGCGATCGAATTAGACAGTTTAAGGGCTGCCATTTGGGCCGCAAGGGTCAATTTTATTATTTACTAGCGACCCGCCCAGGCTTCGCACGGGTGCAATAGGATGTTATCATATAAACCTTCCTCTTGAATCAGTCTATCTATTAAAAAAAACCGCATCAAAATCCGTTGCGTAGTTTCAAAGATTTAAGCATACAAAGGGACATAGGGACAGAGAAAGCGACTTTGTTTTATACTATGTAGTGATTCCTGAGGCGTCGTCCTTATACAAAGCGATAGCGCGATCATCGCGCGATCATATGATGCGAAGATCGGATTATAATAAAATACGCGAATACGCGATTATGAATCACCCGCTCACTATCGGTTTGTCGGAAGCTTTGCCTACGAAGGGCGATGGAATTCCGCGTGGAAGCAACCGCGGGCGGAAAACTAGTATGTAGTGCACCAAGGCTTATACAACGTGAAAACGCAACCATCGCGCGAATAAGCGATGCGACGATCGTACTAATCGACGATTAAACACATTGATCTAGTCATAATCTAGTGGATAGCGAATGAATGAGTATTGAAAAGAGTCTTTTGGAAATAATAGAAACTCCAGACAGGTACGGTTAGGGTCTGTATGGATTTCGTTAAAAAAAATATATCTTACAAACTCTATAAACTTTCTATCCAGAACCTTAATTCAAAGATTTCATTTTTTATCTACGACGTCCTTTAATCGTAATTTATATTTTGCTTTAAACATTTTATATATTCACCGACTTCTAAAAAGGAGATGGTTTTTAATTCGACAGTGTCTTTTTTTCAAGGTTCTCTACTATTGTGTTCATTAGTTCATTCTTCTTTAAATTTTAATTCTTAAACGTTACTTTTTCAATTTTAGCTCATAGTTGTTGCTGTTTTCATCAGTACATGTGGTTGTTATCTGTAAATAAATTCGCACTTAGCATGTTTCTCAAGTAAATAAATATACTAAGTATTTCTCATTTTAATTTGGCAACCCTGTCGGTGTTTACCATGTTTTTGCACGCTCGTAATGTGTGGAAGGTAAAGTTGAAAATTGCAATTGTTCATTTGTTTTGGGTTATAATAAGTGCATCTCCACACGAGCTACAAACGCAACACCTTAATTATCTTACTTTACGTGGGAAACTACTGGAAGGATTTTCATTAAACATTTCACAGTTTAGTATGCTACAAAAGCTGCACTTTTATTTGTAGGAATCTAGAGTCAAATACTGGATACCAAACCTGAAACCTTCTGCTATTCGGGCATATGCTTTTCTAACTAAGCCTTAAAAGATCTAAATAATATTTCTAGATTATCATAACTGTAACCCGCTCTGACAAATTAACTTAGTTGCCTTTTTCTAGCAAGTCAGATTTAGGATTTTATTTCTCACGAGGAATTGATAAAAATTCACTTACAGAGAAAACCTTACAAATATTAAACAATAATGAATAAAACGGATAGCAAGCGCACACAGATATTTAAGTAAAATGGTGTTTAAGTCGAAGTTACTGACGCGTTCGTAGTTGCACTTAGCAGTCGTCAATCTTGTAAATACCATCACCGAGCAACCATGGATCGGCAACCATCGCCGTTGCAAAGCAACGGACAGCCGATTTGAAAATGACCGAAATTTAGTACGCATTTTCAGGCATCAGCCAGGCACTAAGTATTCTCAAGCACAGCGGATTAGTGAAGATTGTTGAAGGAGTGTAAAATTAGTCATAAACCTTGCTTTCAGATGCTATCAAACCACCCTAAAAGGTCTTCTACTTGGCTTAGCGACTTAAACCGTGCCGTGGCTGAGATACCTGAAAATGTATTCTTCAATTTCAGTCATACTCCAATCGTTGTAGGTTGCTTGACAACGGCGATGGTTGCCGATCCACTTACACAACTGACCCTCATACACCTCTATTTTTTTTTTAGTCTTAAATAAAGTACCTGCTAAGCGTAACCGGGCGGTGCAGTGCCTAGTCGCACGTCTGTGTCCGCACTATTGTATTCGCCACCTATTACTAGCGACACTATGCGGTTTGCGAATGAACGTTAGGCCGAACAATATTGCGATGTCCGTTTTAATTTCGCTTTATGGGAAGTTTTATTACTTCCCTAGAGTAAATATTTCAAAACTGTTGGAACTACGGAAGCAGGGAACTATTTTTTGCTTTTATTTCCAGATTCTACGATGTCAAATCGATCGAAGAGCAATTACAGGGCGTTTTAATAAAATAAGATTAATTGAATAAATAACTCATAAAGATAATAAATGAATGTTTACGGGAGTAAGTAATTATCGAGTTTCTTGCCGGATTCTTCCCGGTAAAAACAAGATCCCAGCTGATGGTAGTCACATTAGGATGTGTTTTTCAACTTTAACTTTTTTTAAAAGCACCTGTAAAAGTTTACATGCAATAAATCGCTTTGAGATTAACTTGATTAAATCTTCATACCACAAAAATACGACATCCCTAGAGTAACCCCCTTATCATCAAAACGAACGCAAAGCTAAAGCATGGTTTACTATGCTTATTGTTTTTTTAACACGTAGTGTGTGTCACTTACTCGCAAATGGAGGCAGCAACAAGAATGGAAGAGACCAAGCGATACAAAAGCTAAAGAGTTGTTGATGAGCTGTTTAGGTTTTTATGAATAAGGGGGTAAGTAATTAACAGCAAGTAAGTAGACCTTTATTGTTTCGTCTTAGCGTTTCCAAGTGATCTCTTGCACAATCGATAAAAGTGTTTTTATTTTATTTATTTATTACAGTCATCTTAAAAGTTAGCAGACACACATCCATATCACTGATAAGATTAAATTAAAATGAATTATGCATTTTATTAAAATAAATTGTATGAATATGATATTTGTCAAAACAAGAATAGATTTGAACAAAAAATAGAAAAAAATATTTTTTTTTTACGAAAATACAGTTCACAACACAGTACATTTTATGTGAAAGTGAGTTATCTCTTCACAAAAGTACATTGTGTGTGAGAATTACGTTATCTTTGATTTAACCCTATAAGACCTCACACAGAAGTTACCTTGAAAATTGTCTTGCAAACGCTTACCAGTTAAGTAAAATCTTCTGCCAGCATTGTACCGTTATGGTAATGCAGCCCGGACCCCAATAAACAAACTAACACAATGTATATACATGTTTACAAGACGGGCGAAAAAGGGCCCTGAATAGTGTTGAGGAAAGTTTGCTTCGCGTCGGGAAGCTCTAGGACTTTCGACTCAAAAGCTCATGAGCGCTAAAAAAGACTTGAGTCGCAACTCGAGCTTCTTTTACTTAACAATATAACGTTCTATCATACTTGTACTTATTCTATACGATTGAATGTTATACTTAGTATTGGTTTCACTAAAAAAATCTTATGCTCACAAAGTCCAAATCATATGCAAATTGCCAGATTTTCCAGTCCAAGTAATTATTTCAAGTAACTTATTGGACAATAAAACCAGTTTAGGGGCACACTATCCAATAGCTAGCATGTTGAAAAATTAACAAAATTTCAGAAAAACCTAGCTTTATCTAAATTTTTTATGACTCTCCAGGCGCATTTAACAAAAAAATTAAAGCTTGTTATTCCCAGTCGTCGGGCACACAAAAAGTCATGTCTCAAATCTTGGGCTCAAGGCTAAATCTAGAGCCTCCTATAAGGTTCGAGCCTTCTAACAACACTAGAAACTAGCTGTGGCCAACAAAAGCACTCTACGTCTGTGTATTAGGTATATTGTAGCAAACTTCCCCACAGCCTCATGTTACAGTTTCATATTTTGTTGTTAATAAATTTCATTATAAGTTGCCGGCTCACACACGTCGCTTCTTTGAGTTAATTAAAAACTGATGCGGTAGGTGGCGCTCGGGTGCATCATCACCTTGCGCGAAAATAACTTGTGATGGGTAATTATTGTTCTCCGGTAAAATAAAACTATGAAATTGTTTATTTTAAAACTCCTGTTGTAAATAACCATAGTTTTGATAAGTAACGTCGTGTTGTTGAACGGTGACAATTTAACAATAAACATATTTGACAACTGACAAAATAACCCCGGAACATGTTGGCAAAAAATATATATTCTATTTGGTTATATTTCTATTTTCCTATTTGAGGAGACAAATTAAAAACCGTAAAAGTCGATTCAGCCGTTCTAGAGTTTTAAGTGCTTTAACAAACCTGACTTTATTTTATTTATTTACTAGCGGCTGACCAAATCAAAAAACTACATCCCTGCAAAGGTTCTCCGAGGTGGTGAAGGCTACTTCCGATCGTAATCAATGGAGGAAGTTAGTTTGGTTGATGATTGATAAGTAAAGGTCATCAGCCTGTCGTAGGCAATTGCTGGGAGTAGGCCCCTATGGGTACAACTCCTGGTTCTGAGCATTCTATATCCAGGCCGATTCCGCCACTGACTTTAGGTCATCGGTCCACCGGCCTAATTCGAAGGTAGATTTCATATTGGACTGCGATCTCGGGAGTGAAACAAACTAAACCACATGAGATTTGCAAATGATTACCTACCACACAAATAAGGGAGAATACTAATTCATAGTGAAGCGAATAGACGATCGAGGTGAGAAATGATAAGGTAGATAAGGTAAGGTAGGTTGGTGTAGGTAGGTAGAAGATGTTAAAGTTTATGCTTAAACATTGGTGAAACAAACCTGGCTGACAGGTAGAATATACCAGAAAATTTCGGCTGGTCTGTTAATGGTCTCGGTAGCACAATGGTTAGTGCCCGGTCGCCCGGTCTGCGAAAGACGCTCGTTCAATTCCCGCCTGAATGTCGCCAAGACCGAATGTTTTTATCTAGTTTTCCTATCTTTAGTAGGATGATAATGCATGATCCCTAATGCTAAAATAAAATAACCTGTAAGAAATGATGCGAGAATAGCTGAACAGCCCACTGCTACTTCAGCTTGCTGATTCCGAACTATGTCGGCAACTCCAGTTCAACTTGGACTGTTGTTTCAGAATTCGTACGTTAACCGTATAAATTGCATAGAGAAGCGAATAACTGCACATTTTCCACATCCATACCCCAAATTAATTATTCCTCGCCAAAGTGACCTAGTGCCGAAGCAAAGTGGTTATTCCGCAAACTATGTGAGCATCAGCGCAGCTCCAAAGTTTTCCATACTTCACCCAAGATTCTTGCTTTATCTCTGATAGTAAGTTTTCGTAGACTTGCAGTTAGGGATTTTGATCAGACTGCTTTTGAATGGAATTTTGTGTGCACGTTTTAATTTATTTGTTTCATTGTTAAATGCATGTTTCAAATTGGAATTGTGAAAAATAGTCACAAATCAATCATGGTTTACCGTCCAGAACGAAGTACTAAGTAGTAAGCATTTTTATAACAATGGATGGACATTTGGATGCTGGCAAGCATAATTCAGTTTGCGGGTTATAAATACATTAGTCGTTTTAGGTAGAACGTATTTCTTGTTTCTAAAATACCAGAATTCACACCACAAAACGCCGTCGCAAAACGCCTCCACTATTCCCTATAATTTGTATCGTGTGTGTATTGTATCGCTTTGTTTCGCCACAAAACGACCCTTGCGGGGGCGCAATATGAACCTTTTACCAGGGAATGCATCTTAACCGTATCTTAACTAGTTTCCTTCATCTAAAGGCTATGTCACATTTTCTTACTTATAAGATAGGATAATATATAATTTATTGCACAAAACAGTTGCAACTACAAACGTTTGAAATATTTCGGACCAATTTAAGCTGCTTTTACGAAAAAAGATTTCTTCCAGACTACCTTCCAGAAAATGGGCCACCAGGTTTTTGACAAAACCACGCATATTAAAGGAATTAATTTGAGGCGTCAATACAGCAATTATGCAATGAATAGTTATAGGTATGCGGCCGATGTCCTATTGGTCGACTGACCCGCTCACCTAGAAGCAATGATATTTAAAAGATATACGTTATGTCAGTACTGATACAAAGTCGAAAATTGTTCCCGGCCGTACGTACCTATAATTTGACCACGTGTACTGTACCTATAATGTGACTGGGTGCCACTTTTTTGGCACTAGTAACCTATCTACGTATTTTTATTATAATATCATTGCGTGGAACAATATCTGCTAAAAGTCAAAGCAATCCTTAAACGATTACTATGTTAGGCTTATGTTGAATGGAGACCTGATAATATGGCCTATATTAATGATGGCCCACATCCTTGAAAGCTATGTTTCTTCTTCATCATCATCATCATCATTATCAGCCGCAAGAAGTCCACTGCTGAACATAGGCCTCCCCCATTGATTTCCAGAGCGCCCGGTTGCGTGCGGCCTGCATCCACCGGGATCCCGCGACTTTTATCAGGTCGTCGGTCCACCTTGCGGGTGGGCGCCCCACTCTGCGCTTGGCCTCGAATAGTCTCCAGTCCAGAACCTTTCGGCCCCAGCGGCCATCAGTTCTACGCGCTTCTTCGCGCGTTTCTTCTTCACCAAAATATATTTATTGTTTGTTTTTATTCACTTTTATACCTTTGGGATACAGACTAACAACTAACATTTATAAATGCATCGTGCAGGTGGTTTCCGTAAAATGTTGTTTGTACTCAACTAGAACAGTTTGGAGAGAGTTGGAGGCGAAATTAGCCGCGGCCTCCGCTCGGGCCTCACCTCACCCTCAGTCGAGTCAAAGCTAATTCGAGTCAACTCGTGTTTCGATAATTAGAAGGTGTCGAATCGCCGTCGTTGGCTTTCGTGCACTTTTGAGTTTGTTGTCGTCGACGTTAGACTGAGATTGTAGACTGGTTTTGATTATGTCTCTTTTTAACGAACAGGAAGCTGTGGCGTCAATGTGTTGTCTGGCTGTCTAACGCCCTTTTCCTAGAAGATTACTTAAGCATTGACTTGTTCTTGAGTCGAGATTTGAAGTCAAATATGTACACGTACAGCCACAGGTTGGGACCATTTAAGGTAGAGTTGCGGAATGAAAAGGTTGACCAGTTTAAAAAAAAAAACATTTACGCTTTGCAAGCACATGTTACCTTTTTAAACTGTCTTACAGGCTAGAGTATGTCGAAAAGTATGCTATAATGTTTGATAACAAAATTAAAATTCGATTAGACTTAGTTCCTTCACGATTGACAGTTGAACCAATACTTTTTATTAGTTTGATCTTGTCAATGTCATCTTTGAGCAAGCAAAAACGGACTCTTGCAGTTTGGGGTCTGCGGTCCGGTCCTTCTTGGAATTGTACCTTTAGAATTTGGTCCTGACTAGACTCAGGTGTTTGGTGATAGGAAGACGCAATTAGACTACTATTATGATTATGGGTGAGCAAGTTAAAGTGGCAGTGGTGCGAAGAGCTTATGGCTGGATATGACACTCTTGGATGAATGAAAGGTGGGAGGATTACGGTGGATACAGGCCGCCTACAACAGGCTGCTCTGGTATTTTATGGGGGAAGTCTATGCCAATGCATAATTTTGAAAGTGATGAACAAGAGTAGGTCATTACTTTTTTGACACTTTTAACGCTGAAGATGTAGTAGGTATGTATGTTTACACTAGCCTATTATGTTTTACTGTTCTACAATGTTAACGACTTCATTTTGCTGCTTCTATCAAGAATCGTAGACTAATTAATCGGATTAATATTTAATATCTACCACCTAAGTTAGTAATTACGTGGGCTACAAACAGGTGCTACTTGTTTATTACCTCTTTCAAATTAAACGTTTCTCTATTTCCAATAGAAACAGCTGAACGATGCCTTGCCTTCTAATCATTGACAACACGACTTCAAATTAGCTTTGACTCGGGACAAAAGGCCGGGCGGTCCTGTGGACTCGTTCGGACGGCAAATTTTACGGCCGGCTCCCCAACTGTTTGTTTGGGGCTGAGGTTACGGAGCGAGCGGTGTAACGTAACACGTTACGTCTAAACCTGTGCACCCTTATGTACTTTATTTTTTACTTCTTCATGATTTGTATTACCAATTACCAATTTATTTATTTATTTATACTTTAATGCACAAACAAGTACAAAATGCGGACTTAATGCTAAAAGTATTCTATACCAGTCAACCAGAGACAGAAATGCTGTTTCGTTTTGTTATTTTAATGCTTTGTCAACTTTCATGATTATGTATTTGTTTTTTTCTTCTTCTAAGGTAACGACGAACAACGGTTGACGGGCGAAACGAACGACGAAATTGGGATGATCAAACATAGTTAATCTCCAGACTTTGCGTTCCTGTCAAATTCGTTTTTTGAATTCATGACACGGCTTCTTATAAATAGCAAATAGATAGATAAGTGAAAAGAACTAACTTTTCGGACGACTTAGAACTGTGGCTTTACGTGCATAGTGTAAATAAACCTACGTTTAAGGTTCCATGGCTAGTGGTGGTAATAGATTATGTTCAAAACAGCTGCAAACCTTATAGACGTTTGAAGCGTATGTATATTATGTAACTTTTATGAGGCAAACCAGTAGGTACGCTATGGTCAAAGTGTTGATACATAAAAAAGATACTAACGGTTTATGATATGAAATAAGACTAAGTTAGACCAGGGACGAAATAACACTAGGGTTTTAGAAGTACGTGCATCACCTAAGACTCGCTTTAGCGAACCATTTTTAAAATGCCAATATTATTTAAAGAGCTCGCTTCGCTCGCTCCGTAACCTCAGCTTCGTTTTTGCATGTTCTATTTTTGGAACTAATATTTGCTTTACGTGTTTATTAAAAACAGGGACATTATTTGCGCACCCTTTTGTACAATGATTTTATATGACATTAAATACTAATGTAGCAATTTGTTCAAATGCACTATTCCAACAGTTACTGTGGATAATATAATTTAAAGCTGTTTATTGTGCATCATTAATTCATTGTTTAACCATTTCATTCATTGTTTAACAGTTATATTTTCAATTTTTTTTGATGCACTTAATGCTTCTTGATACCCATATCCCGGATGGTTACTTATGTATTGACATGATTACTTAGGTAGATAGATAATATATTCTTTACAATTAATCAATTCTTGAATTGTACTAATGTTCAATTAATTAATTGTACCTATTTATTTATTTAAGGCACAAAAAAATATTACAAAAGGCGGACATATTACTAAAAGCATCAGCCACTTTGTGGGGCTGTTGGCGGTGCAAAATATGTTCTTATCTATCAGATATTACTCAAAAACAGATCACTCCATAGAACACCCCAGCTAGCATCCAATGGTTTCATGCAAACTTCACCAGGTCTAGGTCCACTGGTGGTAGGACTACCCCCGTGGCGTCTTTCCGTAGTAAACATTTTTTCCCCAACGTTTATACATACGCTCATGACACTACACACGAGGAAATCAGTGGCACACAATGTCAGATGTTATCGAGCCGCCCTAGGGCCTCTGACTAGGCTTAACGATTGACATCTAGCGACGTCAACCGGGACCAACTGCTTACGTGCCTTCCGAAGCACGGAGATGCCCTAAATTCACATCACTAAATTTCGGTCGGGGTGGTCACCCATCCTATTTCCGACCCCGCGGGTGTTGCTTTATAACAGCGATCGTCGCCGATCACTGTCACAACTGCGCCACGGGCACCTCCAAAATTATATAACTTAACTGAAAACCATGAAATGGCCGTTTTTCAGTATTATGAGTCGTAAGTAATTGAGCCGTGCAATAATGAACTGTCCGTCGTTATATTAAAATTATAACTTCTTTTTCGCGAACAAAGAAAGTTCGTATTCTATCAGACCTAATTACGTGGCTTTTGTCGAAGTTTCCTTTTGTGCCTTCTGACATTATTTGATTGACACAAAATTGTATTATTCTATCTCATAAATCCTTATAAACGAAATATAAAACCGCAACGAATAAGATCAGATAAAAAATACTTTATTGCAAAAAATACACAAAACAAAAGTACTAGAACTACTTATGTAAAATTTTGGTTGAAAAATTCCAACAGATTTTATGCCATGAAGTTTGGTATTGTGCCTTCGCTAAAACGTCCACCCAACTTGTCTGAAAAATAAGTTAAGTTGATAAATTGTTATCTTGCTTCCGAACATTAAGTAAATAAATCCAAACATTTTCATTTCTTAGCCCTCAAAAATTTAAGTTCGTAATTGATTATTAATGTTGAAGTAATTTTACCTCTACAAGTATTTTCTCGTAAGTTAAGTGTTTGTTTAATATTTTACTAGAAACAGGACAGAATGAATAATAAATTAGCCTTCAAAAAGTTAGTATCATTATCGTTAAGATAGGTATACATTTTGTCTGCCTTAATTTTACGTCCCTGAATCAAAGATGAAGATGACATGGCGTCCGTGGCCTCAAATGGTCTCCACTCGAGAACTTTTTGGCCCCAGCGGCCATCCTCCACCTCTTCGTACTATTTACCCTGCCTACTGCCATTTCAACCCGCTAATACCCTGGGCTACGTAGGCGACCTTACGGATTATCTCATTTCTGATTCAATCTCGTAGAGAAACACCTAGCCCTCTCCATAGCCCATTGGATGACGTTGGGCTTCCTTATGAGGCATATAAGTAGTGAGTGACCATCTCTCAGAACCGTTCGTCATCACTGGTAGCACACAACACACACTGGTTACAGACCTTTGTCTTGAGGCACTGAGATATATTGGAAGAAGACGTTACGCAATTTCCTGAACGAAAGTTATGAGCTAATTGGTTCGCTAACGTTTCAGTAGTTTTTAAGAAATAAACTCTAATTGCAAAAGTTACTAGGATTACCTGTGTTGTAGCACTAGGTAAAAACTAGTCATCTCTTCTCTTGGCAGACCACTGAGTAGTCTAAAAACAATGGTAAAACTTAGTTACTAGTCGTTCATTCTAGTATGTATCTAAAAACTATTTCCGTGGCAAAAAACATTCAAGTTTCACGAAACTTTTCACTCGATGCTATGCTAGCTTCATGGTTTATTTTATAGAAGAATAAAATTAACTCAAGCGAATAACTTGGCTCCATAAATAGTATTGGTATAAGCAAAACATAAATATTGCCCGCTGGTCCATAAACGTGATTAGTACGTTTGGTTTCCCGTATGAAAGTTAAGTGTACTAAGTCCAGTGAACCGAAAATGCATAGAAGCAGAACGTGGCTTTAAATTGGCGTCACAAGTTTCGATGCTCTTTTCGTTTTTATTGAAGTTTCTTGTTAAACACGTTAGGCCAAAACCATTGTGTATCGTGCAATCTTAAATGATTATCTTACTTCAAATGATGATTTCGTAAAACTGTAACAAAAAAATTTATTATATTACCACATTACCACAGGCCTTACGTCTCTACTCATTCACTATGAAAGATTCAACATAATTACTGTGACAGACTAATATTAGTGTGATAGATTATTTATTTACTGGGTACAACAAAAGCAATTCCAAAAATATTAATTCACAATAGAAGTTATAATATGTTTGCATAGAGAGTCGGTCACCTACAAGTAGGCATTTCGGATTAGTAAATAAAATACTTCTATGTTTTTGCGTTCGCTGCCGTCGGCTTGTACGAGTAGGTAGTAGTGCAATACCAAGACTTCTTGTTATTCAATGTTAATATTATACAGGTCAAATTTTCATAGAAAGAAATGCATTTATTCATACGAAGTTGAGCATAATAACATCTAATTGGGTTCCGCTTGAATCCTTGTGAAAAATATATTAATTAAATAGAGGGGTAATATCAGGCTATTTACTGGGCCCACTGCTGGACTCATAAAATTAAAATCTAGTCATGTTATTTTTTTCGGATCATGTATGTCTTTATCACCAGGCTTGTCAAATGACAAAAAAGTTACTAAATCATCCTTTACTAACATGTCCTGAGATCGGAGTCATCTGTCTACTCAGGTTCTACATTTACGAAACTGCGTAAATCTCTCAGTGGCTGAAACATTAAAGAAAAGTGATGATTTTAGTTTAGTATGTTCAAATATGATTCTACGTATACAAAAAAATAAGTCTAGTTTGTGAAAGAATTGGCTTCAAAAGGGAAGATTTACTTCATCAAGACTGATCAAACAGCAATCTATCACCACCTATTTAACGATTCTCGTTTCTAGGTTTGGGAAGGAGTATGACCACCGGTTAAACATATTACCTACATAACATAGGATTTCTATGGGAATCTGTGGGGGAGGCCTACGTTTAGCAGTGGAGTTTATGTGGCTGCTAATGATGATGACAATGATGGCTCTTGTAACCGTAATTTATCAGTTTAGTTAGGTAAACAAATTCTTCTTTAGTTTCCAACTTGAAACCATAAGTCGCAAGCGACTCACTTCGACTCAAAAAACTTAAGTGACTCGCATGTAGGGCGACATGGTAACATTCGGTTTGCAATTCGCAAAGTTTAAAACACGACGCGTGACCTTACTACATCGCGGCCCCGGTCACGTTTCATATTGGAGTTGTTGAGCGGAGACAGTGGTGGAACTGCACACAATGGGGTGCAAGCTGAATCTATTAGGGGCTGTTACCACTGGGATACTGAACGAAACTTGGTACTTACCCCATATGGTAACTAGATGGCGCTGGCGCTTACTTAGATTACAAAGGAGCTCAGATAGATGTCGCTACCTTCGAGGTGAATAGACGACCTTTTCGACATAAAAACTACATAAGTTGCATGTGGCTGTGAGTTACCTTCAGTTTGTAAGTAACAGAACGTTTATAGCATTGCAGGCTTCCGTTTTTTAGCACTCGGCATAAAACATGGTATAAATTTACCTTGTGGAGGAAATTCGTTCATCACCAACTCACTGACCAGACCACTGAGGGATCCCAGGATGCAAGAGACCCAGGGTATCAGGCAGGCTATCGTCAGGGTTCATTGCCGAGGTGGACTGCAAACTGCAACTTCCTTTGCAAAGCCACACTGCGGCAAGCAGCTGCACACGACCGCAGTGTTTCCTGCAGTTCCGCCGATGGTGTTGCAGTCTGCAGCTGCTGCACGCCACGACCGCAGGATGTGAGCATCAGCGCTGCCACGCTTGAAAGCATTTTCATAGATATTTTTATAGGAATCAGTAGGTTCGCTTGCAGTCTGCGGACAGTGGTCAGCTGCCAGCCGCCTAAAGCAAATCGTCTCCATGATCATTATTCGGCAGTAGGAAAACTACTCTTCGGCAAATCATTGCTGGCAATACAATTTCATGAGTAATATTCCCGCAAAACTACGGCCTTTTTTATGAGGGGAAAAACTAAAAGAAATACGCGGTGCTGAATTAAAATGTCCCAGTAAAATAAAGACCGCGATCTGTGTATGGAATATAAAAATGCGTGACCTATTGACTTTGTAGCATACAAAAATAACACGAAATTTCTGTAAACAAACAATCTATTATAGTGAGTTTATTACAAAACTTCTAAAGAATAACGTTTATGTAACTTTGGGTTTATGATGGTGATTGGACTAATTTTTAACAGACTCTGAAAGGAGGAGGCTATCAATTCGATTGTTTTTTAAATATTTACCTTTTAATTTTTTTCTCCATTAAGTATAGCCACTCAATTTTTATAGACAAATTCGCAGATTGACTCGTGAAAATTATTGTCTTAATTATCATGTAGTCAATGATATTACAATAAAAAAGACGTAGATAGGTTACGTCACTACTGACGCGAAGTTAAAAATTGTCCCCTGCGTACGTACCTATAATTTGCCCGTGTGTACAAGATAGCATGATTATTTACTAGAACGTAAACATGACAGATCCATGTTGCGCAGTGTTGTCTCAAACTGTCAATGTTTGCTCAGGTGGTCGAAAGTCCTGATTTTTAGTGCCACGTTTTTAGCCCTAGTAACCTATCTACGTCTTTTTATTATAATATCATTGCATGTAATGAAAACCTTTGAAATGTACCAGAGCAGCGACTTGGCCAGCTACGTTAGTTGTATGGGTATGCTTTTTATAGAATACCTACCCTCAAATGATGCTTGCATGCAGCATATTTGCATCCAGCATGCTTGCATGCGTCGTGGATTTAAATTATTATACGTCTATGTTGGAATTAAAACGAACTGAAATACACGTACCAAGAGGAAATAAATTCATTTATTCAAAAGATGTATATAACCATCATTTATATATTTACCTGTTTTTCCGTTAGGCAGAAGCAAAAGATATACCAACTGCTCGCTCTCCCATTAAGCAGATATTGCTAAACATAGTCTTAATTGATTGATTCGGCTAGATACTTGTGTAAAGTCAATCAGTCAGATGTCTATTATATACAAGACGAGGCGTAATTGGATCTAAGATATTAGTCCTGTTCATTAACATAATTACTGACGAGACATCAGTCAAGCATATTGCTACAAGCGATGAAAGATTATAAGAGGTACAGTCGCCAGACCAAATACTTGCGATCTGTTTCACAATGAATAACTTCTACACACCCAAGTTACCATTAATATCTGCACACTCATCACTTTATTAATATCTAAACAGATGCTGATGTAATGTGTGTGTATAGTACTTAGTGACATCTGTTCAGATATTAATGAAGCAATTAGTGTACAGATATTAACGGTTTGGACTATTCATTGTGAAACTAATCAGCAGAAGTAGGCAACGACATTTAAAAGAGGTAGATCTATACGTTACGTCAGTACTGATGCGAAGTCGAAAATTGACCCCTGGCGTATTAGTTACTTCAGTTGCGCTACCAAAAATTAAAAATATTTTCCATAACATTTTATCCAATTTTCGACAAAGTACTTTTTTTTTTCAGATAAACATTCATGTTGGAAATAACTTCAAATAAAATTTCCATTAAAAGGTAAGTACAATTATATACAATTCACATTCGTCTAAGTCAAACATTTTCGCAGTTACAATCTGTCGCAGTAATATGCATCGAATTTAAGTATTATCGCAGTGAAAACCTTTCGCGGTAACGTGTATCGAAGTATTGTGGCTTCGCAGTGATGGTATTTCGTAGCAACGTGAGTCGCAGTCGTGTAGCATCGTATCAGCGTCCATCGATATTTCGTGCGTCGACATCCCGTATTATACTCACAAATGAGGTGGTAACTGCGACTGTACCATTAAATATAATCAAAATGCTTAGCTAAACAAGAAATCAGAAGGCTCTGGCACCTAACTACAAATACGCTTTTTTCTCTTGATTTCCTTTGTCCCGAAGAAAACAGTGCAATAACAGCCAGGAAGTAATTATAGAGCACAGAAAGTGCCAGGTGCCTGGGATGGCACTTGGCACTTTTGTGCCCTTTATTTACGCCATGCCAAGTAATCAAAGTGTCGTATGCGCTATTTTGGCTAACAACCTGTAATTACCATTTAATTGACGTTTGTAGCTTTTGTCACTTGGTGAAGATTTTAGCTACGTTACCTTCGAATTCTTTTTTTAGTTTTTTGTTACGTTTTTGTTAATTCGATTTGCAAACTGGGCTGGATTCCTAGCAAACGTTAGGAGTTAAATATGTCGTTTTAAAAGTGATTTGCACTTCCAGATAAGTTTTGTTTCTATACTTGACTTGTTGATTTAGTCCTATTCTATTGGGTATAAATTACAATACACGTTACAAAATTACATACTATAGTATGTTCGCGTTAAGAATGCAGTCATTTTTTAATTTAATTCTAATACACACAGAAAAATGCAGGTACAAAACCGTTGCGTTTGAAAGAATGCGTTAATGGGGGCACTGTGAACTTGTCTTTCTGATGAGGAACGATTTGATTGGTTAGGGGGCGTGATAGGTCGAAGGACAAGAATGACATCACTGCATTCCTATCGCGAACGGACTATAGTCATTAATGAATCTGAAACTAACAGAAGAGATCTTCGTCCTCGTGGACTTTAGTTTAAAGAAAGAAGTACCTACTTAACATTATTTTACAAATTGTAGCAAATGTCTTATTCTGATGTACTTACACAAAATGAATCGATAACTCACATCCATCCACACAGACAAACTTTCGCATAATATTACACACAATAATATTAGTGGAATTGGTATCCACTACATCGTCTGAATATAAGAAGGGGTTCTGTGTTGCATATCGCTTTTATGGCAACCTGAAAATACAGGAAAACGTATTATTAATCAAATTAAAGCTTTTCGTACGTGACTTCGAAAAATCATTGGTGGAGTTAAACAAACTTCGTATTGCAATAACATCGTCGATACGCGTTACAAATATTTATCTTAAAAGTTCAGTCCTTTTGTCTCCGCGACGTGACTCTGCACATAGCGAACTAACTAACCATTTTTATTCGTAAACTAGTCCTGCTTACATTTACACCCTCCTCTAATGATATTGTAATAAAAAACAGGTAGATGGGTTATGTCAGTACTGAAGTGAAGTCTATAATTGACCCCTGGTGTAAGTACCTATGATTTGACCGTGTGAACAAAATAGTATGATTGTTGACTATAGCATAACGAGACGTTCATACGTAACAGGTGTTCGAAAGTTATGATTTCGGGTGCTACTGTTTCAGGACAAGTAACCTTTCTACCTCTTTTTATAATAAAATCATTGCCCTCCTCGCCCTGAGAAGCGGGTTAGCAGCGGGATATTGCTTCCGCATGCGACCTCCTTTTCGTCCACCACCTCTTCGCAAGAGGTGGTAGCCAAAAGTCTTCGTCCGCAAACATAGCTAGGATTTGGGCACAGATCTTGGCCGAGTTTGGCGACAAGTTCCCTGCTCAGCGAGGCCCACCTCTGAAACGTGACTATAGTTCGTTCGCGTTTTTAAATTTGATTCTGTCACACAATAAAACTCAGATCCACAACCTTTTATTTTACGAATGCGTCTGTGTGTTGTTCTTTCTGTCTAGACGGACTTCTTAAAACTTTTAAAGGGTTCCTCATGGACTGAATAACCTCGAAAAAGGGCTTTTCCTTTCACCTAATTGTACTCGAACTGTATCGCTTCATTTATCGTAACTTCGGTACTTATTAGTATGCAAAAATTCGTTTAACTCCGCGATTTACATTCCAAACCAATACCACACCACAACATAAGGAATTATTTACTCACATCACGTATTTTCACATACCTCTTGATATTTATTCTGCACTGCAGTTGTATCGAAAGCTTCGCCCAATTCTCGGATACGATATTGCTTTTTGAATTTTGTTTACCAACGTCATAGATAAATAAAAAATATTGGAGGTCTAATATTTGTCAATAAGCCTGAAAAACCAGTAAAAACGAGTCTGATATTTACTTATGTAAGCATAAGCTTTATGTATTTTTGAAATGAAATATTAGAATGCCCTAACTATGAGCTAAATCCCTTTTTAAAATTTCATTGTACTTAGGTAATATTTAGTTTATGTTTGTATGTATAATAATTGCTTTAATGGTGTATGTTTATGGTTATTTAAATTTAATATGTCAAAGACACCGCCAACAAGTTTGCTGCCTCGCCCGATGGTTGACTGGTAGGTAATGCCTTTATGCATTAAGTCTGCCAATTGTACTTGGTTTTTCACTGTGCAATAAAGAATAAATAAATAAATACATAAAATTTTTACCTCTTCACAATCCTTGTTCAAAGTTAGCTGCCCTAGTATAGCTGTCACTTTCAGTTCATTTGACACTTTACCAGACAACATAGGTTTAATCGGTTTCTAAAATCTGATTGGCGTATGTGAATTCGCTTAGAACTCTGAAAAAACAAGATACATTAAAACTATACATGACATTGCAAGTATCTGACTCGATATTTTTTGTAAAAACATAAGGTAAGCACGCTATTGCGTTATTTAAATGGGTTTAAGTACCTATGTGATAATCAAGCCAACTAAGTTTCCTCTAGCTAGAACTAGTGTTTGCCAAGAATCAATGATCAAACTATCGATATTCAACCTCAAAAATCAGTTAAAACTTGCACACTCAATATAAATATTATCAGTAGTTTCAGCCAATAAAATACTTTCGATTTAATTACATTATTAATAAATGATTAATTACTTTCGCAGCGAACTGTGTCAGTTAGAAGACGGAGCGAAATGTTTAGTCCAATATACCTCTATTACCATTGTTTTAGAATGAAAGCCTACAAAAATTGGGTAGCATAAATTATGTCTATGGATTCGGAAAGCGGTATCTTATAATGATCCTTAAAATATCGTTGAAGGTAATCGAATAACGGGCCTGTATCATCTCCTGGGTCAATATTGAAGCACACACACTGGACACATAGCGCATTGAACTGATAGCCAGACATTTAACGTCATTGATATTATCGATAAACCTGTTACTTCAACAGTATCGATATCAGTAAAGCACGCCACTAGCTAGAGGCGAGAAGATTGAAAAATGTGCCTTGTCTCGGCCACATTCAAATTTCCGAAGCCGCATGAAAAGTGAAAACCAAAACAGATGCAATAAAGCGGGCCTCTCGCAGCCTCAGCTATTGGCCTTCGGCGCCGCGGCGCTTACCTATACAGGGTGATGGTATTTCACTATCCACTGATTGATTTATTCATTACTGCGCAATTTAAAAAATTAGGTGCAAATGACGGACTTAATGCCAAGAGGCATTTTCTACTAGTAAACCTATTCTATACGACTATTCTCAAGATCAAGCTCCATTGATTGTATCGATGAACCTGCTGTTACAACAGTATCGATATCAGTAAAGCACTAACTGGCGGCGAGAAGATTGAAAAATGTGCCTTGTCTCGGCCACATTCAAATTTCCGAAGCCGCATGAAAAGTGAAATCCAAAACAGATGCAATATAGCTGGTCTCTCGCAGCCTCAGCTATTGGCCTTCGGCGCCGCGGCGCTTACCTATACAGGGTGATGCTATTTCACTATCCTCTGATTTGTTTATTCTTTATTGCACAGTTAAAAAAATGAAGTACAAATGGCGGACTTAATGCCAAGAGGCATTCTCTACCAGTCAACCAAATGGAGAAATCGAGAAACTAAGGCGGTGCACAACGCCTTAGTTGATTTATTTATTTTCATTAGTAATTAATATTAATAATCGTTTTATGTAATAACATTCATATTAACATTAATTTCAAATCTATCCAAGCCCTGTTTCAAAAATTATAATGTCCTTGTTGTTTCTTTTAAAATTAAGTATACTTGCTTAATTAATATAATCAACACACCGACAAGTACCTAACAACTTATAGAATTTTCCTTGGCCCTTAAGTAAACATGCAAATAGGTTTTGGGGGAAACCAGAATAGCAGGTATTCAAACACATAACAACTATATTTTTAACAGAAAGAAATTTTATAGAGTTTCCATTTCCAGTAAAATCTAACGCCCAACTTCATGACGTAAGCTCGTAAATAAAATTACTTTAGAATAGTTAAATCACCCTGTATGAAGTCTTCCTAGCCATAGCCTGTGGCTATAGCCACAGTCGGACGCCTGTTTCCGGAGCAGTCAAACGATACGGAAAGAACGTCTTTTAAAGACAGAGTGATTTAAGTCCTGCTTAGATCCTTGGACTTTTGCTATATGTTTTTGGCTGAGTAACTTTTTGGAGTTTTCAATTTTAGAATTAGTGATAACTGCTTCGATTTATTGTTAGACTAGCGACCCGCCCCCACTTCGCACGGGCGGGTGCAATAGGATGTTATTATACATATCAACCTTCCTCTTGAATCACTTTATCTATTAAAAAATACCGCATCAAAATCCGTTATGTAGTTTCAAAGATTTAAGCATACAAAGGGACATAGGGTCAGAGAAAGCGACTTTGTTACATACTATGTAGTGAAGAGTGAACTCAAATAGAAATGAACCATTGGGAACAGGTAACCGTAACCACAAAGCGGACGGATGACCTGATAAAGACCGCAGGGTTTCGGTGGATGGCCGCCTACAACTGGCCGCTCTGGAAATCTATGGGGGAGGCCAACATATTCAACAGTGGACGTCGTGTGGCTGTGATGATGATTCAATGTAGAAACGAAATCTGCCAATACCCGATTTTGAACTTCTGGGTACTTCAATAAGAGTGGCACATCCAGTAATACAATTAATGTCCAGAGGTTGAGAGCCTTTTTGACACTATGCTTGTACTATTTTTATGTAAACCTTAATGCCAAGTTTAGTGTCTTTTACTTGATATTTTTTTCTTTCTTCCTTTCTTGACAAACAAAGCAAATATTAAACATTATCAAACTACGAATCTCTCATACCTCTGATGGAAAGCGACGAAACGGCAAACGATGGAGCATGTTCGTCTAAAAGATACCTGGGGGCCTACACCCGTCCATCCGAACTCGTAGGAAGTAACGTGCATTCTAAAGCATGGAGATGCCGGAAAAATACATCAATGAATTTCAGTCCGGGCGGTCACCCATCCCATTCACGTGATCTTGCTTAACTGGGACTGAAAGAGTGGTCAAAACTATCTAACACATTAGGGAAAAGCAATCTTATTAATATAAAAGAATAACATAATTCGCCTGCGACAAATACATACTAAATTCATATACGTTTACACTTGTTTTTAATTTGAGTGGAGATAAAAACTCAACTTTATCACTGTCGCATTAGAATTGCTTTTATCAAATAGTCCTTTTTTTCGGCTACGCATGACAAAAGTAATGCAGTGAAGCTATGATTTATCTAACTATATGAATAGTTTACAAGAAACTATAAACTTGAGAAGGCACAAGACTGACTGTAAAAAATAACTGCATTATCGTTTAATATTCCTATCAGAATACATCAATAACATGTAGGTCTTAGGCAGAATGATAGAGGATCGCAAAATTGACTTGCTGCTCAGCGAGTGCAAAAAAGCCAATTCAGACTATTCAATCTCGAATATCTCTTCAGAGCGAACCTATGAATAATTTATCTGGAAATCTTCTTATAACATCTTTTACATCTTCTTAAAATATCAATGGTTAAATCACTTTTTGAAGAACCGATTTTGCATAAAAATGAATTCGGATATTCGCCTATCGTGCGTCTAGCGGAGGCACAATTTTTGGCGCCTAAACTGCGAAAAATTGTATAGAAAATTTATGAATTGAGTTTCAGGCCTGAATTTTTAGTCGGTTTATGCAGTCTACCCTGTGGAATAGTGAATGGCGAACGCTATTGTTACGTGTGATGTAAATTTCTCTCCAAGATACGTGCTGCGCTTTTAAAACTCTTTTGAGAACCTGTCAAAGCCGCTACGATTAAAAATCTTGTATCTTGTTTTTGGAAAACTGGTTAAGTAACTACACACATCAAAACTGTCTAGGGATATCATAGGGATATCATTTTTCAAATATTTCATAAAGTTAAGTTTGTTTACAAGTTGAGCATTATCTTAGAATAACGCGAGGACAGAGGCATAAGATAAAGGTTATGAATATTACAAAAAAAAACGTTTGATTTTGCTAAAATTTTGACACCTTTTAAAAGAAAAATCTGTCTTTTTTTAACGTCCTTACGATTGTACAATAATGCTACTACAATGAATTTCTTTATACAATCTGAAAGGGCAGATATAGCAGTTTCTGCGTTCTAAAAATTTCTACGTTGGTATCAATATTTTAATTTTTACAGCCTCCCAAATAGCTATACTTTGCATGAAAATGCTTGAGATATCCCTAGACACTTTTGAGCAGTGTATATTGGCGACGAGAGTTGATCAATATTAGGAAAATGTTTCGAAATAGCGACTGCCGTTTATCTGCCGCAACAGAGTTTCTTGGTACAGTCAACATCGAAACTGTGTTAGCTTTAAGTGTCACTAAAAATATCTTGTTGTTAGAAAAAGTCGTTCTAAAACTATGGTTTTACAGTCGGTTGTCACTCAACCTAAAACAACTGAATTATATACCATTTTCTAGAATGTGTAAGTGTCACCGGAAAATAACAAGAACCGTAAATTTATAAATTTCCTAGGAAATTTATAAACTTTCGTAGGATTCTAAACGAGAGATAAATTGTATTATTTTACGCCCACTTTTCCGGAAATTTATAAACTTTCGGAACGCATCCGTAAAATAATAAGTGGGCGGTTACCAAACGCCATGTGCGCTCTGATTGGTCGAATTAGTCACGTGTCATTCCTCTCTTCCGCCATTTAATTTTGGTAGAAGGCCGGTTCTAATGTTTTATATTTTGTAAGAACAATTATTCATCTTCGTCTTCATTGTATAATTTGCGGCTAACTCTCCGGCGATGAGAAACACCGATAAAAAATCTAAGCAACCCAGATAACGGCGGTATGCTCGCTTCTTACCACGATGGGTTCAAATTCCCTCGGTGAAATGTGGGCTTCTGAATGTTCCGTTCGTTCACCGAGACGGGAACTCTAGTGTGACTCTGACTACCCCATTTGGGATATGATCGAGATGGTATGCCATGTTTTGTATGTTATATTTTATAAGTATATTTCATTTTTTTATAAACTTTTTGATATCGTAAAACACGATTTCTGCCGTCTTATTGTGATTAAGTAGGGGTTATCAGCCTATTAATTGTAAAAAGTAACCCGTTAAACCTACCCAGTTTTAAAGTAAAAGTCCAGACAGGTAGGTATTCGAAACTGATAAATGTACAGTTTGGCAAGTGTGATTGTACCATAATCTTTTTTTTTTTTTTTTTTTTTTTTTTTTTTTTTTTTTTTTTTTTTTTTGACGCGGAGAATGCATTTACGCACTGTCCCGCTCCCAGGGTAGAAGAGCGGGGGAGTGTGGGACTCACCCACCCCAATAGGAAGGAATACCCACTAAACTCCGCGGAGGCCATCTTCTGCGCGTTACCGGAGGTCCCCGAGTACCACCGTGAGTGACTCTACCGGCGGACTCCCGGCGCGCTATGCCGGTTTCCCAGCTCAACACGAGGGGAGCTATACCTCCCCTCGTACACCCGCCGGTGTTAACGGCAGTGCGAGGCCCCCCCGCACCGCCGCCCTCCACGGAGTCACATGTGCAATGGAGGCGCACGGTCCCCACCGTGTGCACTCCTAGCGACCCCGGGGCCCCCCTTTAGTCGCCTCTTACGACAGGCGGGGGGAAACCATGGCAGTATTCTGATGCCCCATACCATAGGGCAAATTGTACCATAATCTACGAACACAAGCATTGCTACTGTCAACATCGACCAATCAGAGAGCAGTGTATTATTTTCCGTAATTCATAAAAGCGTAAAATTAAAAGCTCTTCTCTGATTAGTCGAACCGTTTAGAATCTTACGCATAGATATCCGTAAGTTGATAAATTTACCACGAGTCGTCGCAAATTTATAAATTTCCGGAAACGTGGACGTAAAATAATACAATTTATGTCTCGTTTAGAATCCTACGAAAGTTGATAAATTTCCTAGGAAATTTATAAATTTACGGTTTTTGTTATTTTCCGGTGACATAAGCACTAAACGACCATTTTGTAAGTCTATATAGCCCTGATGCTGATTGTACAAGACCACATGTTAGTATGCAAAAGTGAATTTTGTATTTATTGCCATCGTGAATTTTTAAAATGACTATTAAGCAAGTTAATAAAATATCGATGAGTTCGTTAAATCATCTTACTAAAACATGTGTGCATCAATTTCTATCAAACTGTTCCTCAAGTCATTAATCGCAGCGCAGAGCCGAAGACGGCTCACAAGTATTTCCATTGTCTGCCAAACGCAAGCTCGAAGGTTTGAAACTTACAATTAAAAATCAAAGCACTAAGTAAATCCTCTTAAGACTTAACACAAGTATTGTTAGAATACTGAGGCTTATTGGAACGACAATGCATCGCGGACAAAGAGAGACATGCATTGTGTCCTTTGTACTCGTACGTACTGCGGCACAGTATAAACCATACAGTAGAACATCTAAATACAAACGTGCCACTCTCGGTTTGGATGTGTGCGTGAGCGTCGCGCGCCGTGTCGTGATATCACGCACACGCGATGAAACCCACACGTTAGCATAAAATAGGGAGGCATAGGGAGGCGGCACTGCCGCCGCGGCAGTACAGACGGGCTGTGCCGCGTGTCTGTGTGCACGATAGGCTAATAACTCGGCGGGCGGCCTTAGATAGCCTACTGTATGGTTTATACTGTGACTGCGGGCTCAGTGCGTCTAAGTTCCTCTTCGGCAAGTTTACACTGGGGCAAACTCTCGGCTTGCGCTTGTTGTACGTGGGTTGCAGATTAGAGGTGGATTAAGTGGTGCTTTACAACAATGGATACAAACCAGAAGAAGAAGAAGGAAAGAAAATTTTAAAATAGTCGTGCGCTAGCGGTGCTAGCTGTCCAAGTAAAGCACAACATGGGGTTCTCTTGCGTCAGGAAATGCAGTTTTCCGTGCCCATTGCTGAAGGAACGTTAGTGCCTACATGACCCAGGTACACCTGCGGTCGCATTTTCAAGAACAATCTGGGGGGCTAAAACAGCAACATTTTAGCATTTCATATTATGAATCATCTATTTGACGTTTCATCTAGACCGCGGTCCGTTTCGAGTCAAAAGTGAGTAACAGCGCGCTGACACGCATCCCGAATTGATAAATTGTATGAACGTGAGCGACGTCAGCGCGCTATTACTCACTTTTGACTCGAAACGGACCGCGGCCTAGATGAAACGTCAGTTAGATGTTTCATAATATGAAATGCTAAAATGTTACCGTTTTAGCCCCCCTGATGTAATAAAAATATGACATACTTGTAGTTTTGACCAAAAAAGCATAACTCTATTGTCACAGGATTGTTCTATACCATGCTAGAGATCATCTAAGCTGATATGACGCGCCCCTCCACTGCATCTACGCATACAAGCAAACGCACTTTTGTGCGTAGATACGGTGCAGGGGCGCGTCATATGCTTATTGCATTGCATTTCTAACCAACCAACCAAATCAACAAGGAACCAAAATCCAGACACACAGACAGATCTACATTTAGTTTCTTGAACTTTAAGGAAGAAGATTTACTAAGTTGATCTGTGCATGGTTTACGATCATTTACGAAAAATGACGGTGACTTAGAACTTCAACTTAATGCGCCGTTGTTCCAAAGGACTTTGTGTTATGGCAGGTTGGCTGGAGTATGTAGTAATAAGAACTACTTTGCATCTTTGATAGGAGCAATGGCGTTTCCGTACACTATTGCATTTAGTCGAGAACTAGGGCTGGTGCTGTTTATTGACTTATGTAGAGTTTTTCAATTAAGAACCATGATTCAATGACCTTTTGAGTGGACAAACAATCATTGAAGCCTGCTTTGCCTGCCTTGGCCTTGGCAGTCAATTCAAGCATGAAAATCCCACACGGCTGCGAGGTTGAAGTGCAAGTGGTCTAAGCTGTAGGCCTAGCACGAACTGATTAACGTTTTGGTAATCGAACAGTAAACGTTACTATTTTTTCTTAAAGACATAAGACAAAGAAAAAAATAGATTTTTCCTGAGTTTCTTGATCTAGATGATTGATGAAAACATCACATACTAATATATTTTTGAAATTCTATCTGAAATTATCTATGTGACTTACTTACCTTACTCTAACTGCACCTTTCAAACCTTAGGGAACTCTCTTTTATAAATCTGTCTATTTACCCGCCAATGGAGGTCGAAGCCTTATCGATGATAAGTATAATGAAAAACCAGATTCTTGAAGATTTCCTTGTCACTAAGCCATATGATACTATACTCGTACATGTCTATTATACCAACCGGACTTTTTCCTCACATCCTCGACCACGGCTGCCATTCTATTGCCAGTATTTAAAATACAAAATGTGTATTCCACCCCTAAATAGCGGGCGGGGTGTTTTTTGCGCGGCTCGATCCTGGCTATCGGCATTTACAATGCAAAAGAGCCGCCCTGCGGTACACGCCACGAGCTAATTGTGCGATTATATAACAGCATATGTGGAGGAAATATCGAGCAGAAACAAATGCTGAATACTTTACTAACAAGCATTGACTATACATACTATTTGGTACGACTCATTGATAAACGTAGAGATTGTAATCGCGCTGGTCAAATTGTTTACGCGGTTGTGAGTTAAGTTTGGAATAATTTGTAGAGAAGCGTCCTGTATAGCTATGGTGCGATGGATTAAAATATCTTTGTTACACTCAGATTATTCAAATTCAATATTTCTTTAATCAAGTAGACCATTACACAGTACTTTCGAATCGTCAAGAATCTTAAATTTAATAAACATACACATAATAATACAATACTTGAAATACATGTACATGATGTGACTCTACCACCGGCGTCAAAAGCTTGTTTCTACTGAGAAGACCCGGCAGGAAACTTAGCATCTACTCTTTTTCAATCGTCCAATGTTTACAGTACAAAGTTAATGTTTGAATAAACCAACAGAGTCATACATTTTTGACATAAAAATAGCTAAAGCAGAAAATGAAAAGTAAACATGGGTAAACTTTAACAGACCAGTTCCCGAAGGTGGTATTAGTTTCTAAACGCAGTTGAGAACAGTACATTGGGAATACAAAGGCAGAGTCGATGCAGAGCGTGTTAATCACGACCAGATGCAAATTATAGGAGTTAAAACCAACTAACTTCATAAAAACTTTTTTTTAAATTGACCACCTGTTAGTCCAAGGTCAGACTTTCATAGCCGGTCGGGCAATAGGGTGAGCGGAAGGCTCTTACTCAACTTCTCCATAAAAAGCAAAAAAGACACAAGAGACCGATTGATTAAATGCAACGTATAAATTGTAAGTAAAATGCCACTCTAAGAAATCCATATATTTCATATTAAATTCTTATGAGTTTACATGTCTTGAAAGTTAGGTATATTTCTCAGATTCTCACCCAGTAGCATTGGTGAGGTGAGAACCCCGAATCAGTGCAAATGCAATTCTTTGGCGGCGCTCCCCGCCTCGTTGCATATGTATGGTGTTACGAAATACGCGTATGCCATAACATACTATCATGACAATGGCTTTCAGGGAATTCAGAGTGCCTGCACTCCGCCTTGTTGTGAGAAGATTGCTTAAACCTGGCAGTTTTGAGTTTTGAGATGAATTGCGAACGGAAAATCACTAAACTACAACTAAAAGAACGAAACAACAGCTCTCACACACGTAAAATCTCCCACTGCTAGGACAGACTCACCCCTCAACTATGAAGTAGTATGACCAATACTCCAACAGGATACGTGTCGTTGTAGGTGTCTAGTGTAAGGCTGCATGGTACCTTAGGTTATATATAAGGTTCATACCTTACTTTCAGGTTTTTTTAAGCCACTCTAAGGCCAAAAAACAGGCCAATTGTGCTCAATAAAGCCTTCTAAGTTTAGTAAAACCAGCGTCATGGCTCTTTGTCATGGTACAAGCTGAGTGGAAACCATTTTGGTTTGTGCGTCACACAATTTTATGTTAGTCTTACTCTGTTTTTATTTTTTCGTTTTGTTGTTTATTTTAATTTCTTTCCTGTATTTTTATTTTGTATTTACGAACTGTGTGATGTCAAACCAATAAAATTTTATTATATTCTAAAATATCTTATACTATTTTACTATAATTATACTATTTTTACAAAAAGTATGCTAGATATTCTAGCCATTCTAATCCACAAAATTGAAAAATATTTAGAAAGCAAACTCCCACTGAGTAGGCCGAAAACTACTAATAAATTTAGTTCACATGACTATTATTTTCCTCTTAGAATATTGAAATAAAATTCGACTCAAGTACAAAAAAGATTACTATATAGAGTCCACTTAGGTATGTAAAAAAAACAATTCTCAAAAGAAAATTCACTACAATTCAAAGTTCACGAAAACTAACACATGATTTTAACCTGTGGCCCATTGTTATACACACAGGTAACGGTACAATTCCACTCAAAAGTATTGCATTCCGAATTCAATAGAAAAGTTGAGTTTTCTCTGCGAAAATTATACCAACTCGCCTCCATTTAGATTTCATGAACGCGACTTCATTTTGACTAGAAAGTGCTGCTTTTCTAACCTCGTTTCCAATTCGTATATTTTTGAATTTTTTACAGTGTTCATAAATAATTTGGGAGGTTTATGAAATACCATATTGAAAGACAAGTTATGTAACCACCAATTCGTTACCTTATTTATGGCTTCAGGTATTTCTGTTTATAACCATCCTGGGCTTAAGTTATGCCAAAACTGTACAAGCAGTGGGGATGGCCGAGCACAGAAGAGTGAGGGAAATCCGTCAAACGTACAGTTACCAACCCTACCTAGCCAGGAAAATAAGTTTAAAAAGATGGCGACTCGCGACGTTTTGGGAGGCAAACCATACCTTTCCATAGACTGACTTCCATAGAAATTGGTGGACCAAGGACCAACCATGATTATAAATCAAATGCTTCGAAAGGGATTGATATTGCCATCTCTCTTCAGTAGTCGTTAGTAGAGATTCGCCCCTCCAGGAGATTATTTAAATTTTCAACAATTTGTAGAATATGTAGAGATCGTCTACGCTGAAATGACGCGCCCCTCCATTGCAGCTGCACATACAAGCAAGCACTCTTTGGTACGTAGATGTGGTGGAGGGCCGCGGCATTTCGGCTTAGACGATCTCTACATATTTTTTTTGTGTACTAAGGATCTTGCGTTAACTTATAGGCGTTCTATCCCATCAGAATCAAGCGCCTACAATAAAACTATCAGCAATCAGTCGCCGCACGACAAAAACTCTATGTATATTCATCAGGCGAAACTGATATAAAGCAGCATTCAATATTTCAATTTCAATTTGTTCGCTTTTTTAGCATAGCCACAATGAATGAAATTTTCATGTAACCAGCGAACCGGTAATGTTTATTTATTTTCATACTCTGCGTATCAACGAATGGCTACGAATTATTCATTTTTAGTTGATGGACAATATTGTGTAGTGAAGTTGGAATTATTTGAAATGCTTCACAAAAGAGACGTCATTGTTAGCATATTTATCATAAACTAGTGCCTGCTCGTGACTTCATCTGCGTAGACTTTCAACCATAGTTCACCCCCTTAGGGGTTGAGTTTCTAAATAATATTTCTTAGTGCTTACTTACCTTGTATGATTGCAAGGAACCTGAATTTCAAGTTTCTAAGTAGGTAGGTACAGTAGTTTCGGCTGTGCGCCGTCACTTTTGCCTTCAATATATTGTAGATAATAGATTTCAACTAGGTTCCGAATGAAATATATTTCATTTGTTCTTTTTCGAAATTGTATCTTTAAGAAGAGGTATTCCTTGCAAAACTTTTCCCATATCTTGGCTTGTACAGTCAGCATATTACGCAAACGCACCTCCATCGCCCATGTGTCTCACAAACTATTCCATAATGTTCCCGCTTTGGCGACTTTCCAAAACGGCTCCATAGTTCTGAACGGACTGAAACTGGTTTATTTTGAGCAGTGCACGTTGAGTTTGACGCCTAACCTAATCGATTTTGTGGAATTGAATTTCCACCAGGTCTGGAGAACTGGTACCTCATCGTTATACATGTGTATAGTGTAGTGACTTGTTTACTAACGTCGGAAGCTCCGCTTATGATTCGATACTTAAACATCCGCTGTTTCTGAAATGTGAGTGTATTTGTTTAACAACAACCGTTTGTTTTGTGTTTGTTCGTGTTAGGTTAGAAGTTTGTTTGTGGATCAGTCTCAAACTTTTGAATTTACGTAATAAGCTTTCCATTTTCCTAATCATTTTGTTCAGAGATTTCATTCCAAAAATCACATGAACATGTTGATTCATTGAAAAGTGGACTTTAACAAATTAGCTAAAAGCTTAACCTAGAACTACTAGACTGAAGAGTGTAGTAGAGATGTTTGCTTTGCTCAATGCCTGAGTGAAACGTCTTTTCCTTAAGGAATCATATTCTTAAATCTCTTTCAAAACTTTTAAACCACTCACATGGCATTTCAATTTTGTTTTCACAGCTGGTGCGATAACAACGATGTGATAATTATTAATGCTGGGGGGGTCCACTTAAAATCCTGGATCCTCCTCTAAAATTAAAAACCTCGATAAAAACACAAGATCTACTTTATTGCACAAAGAACACAATTATACAACAACTAGTGGCCGCCCGCGACTTCGTCCGCAAGTTTGAGAGGGTTTTCAACTTTGATTGACGTGTTTGAATTCGAATTTCAGGGAATATGTGACAATTGCACAGAGAACGTAGTGTCACAGAAAAATAACTTATTAACGACTCAAAGTTGTTTCATTTACACCAGAAATTAAATGTTTCCTTCATCCCAGGTTTCAGAAACGCTTCGTGGTCTTCCTAGCATGTGCAACACTGTGCACGTCAAAGCGGTGCGACCAAACGCCACCCCAGGCCACGTTTCAGGAGGCCAGCGAGAACAGAGGTGCCTTCAAGATGATCATAGAAACGAAGATGCAGAATTTATCTTATTTGCCAGGACAGACTTACGTGGGTAAGATACTTACCCCCTTTTTCATAATAACTTAAACAGCGCTGCAAAATCACGTTAACTTTTGTATCGCTCTGTCCTTTTCATTCTTGTTGCATTTGCGAGTAAGTGACTAAACACGCTAATCGCCTCATCTGTTCTTTAGTGTTGCGTTCGATTTCATGAATAAGAGTAGTTATGCATTCCAAATTAAGCAGATGTTTAAGAAGTACTCACAAAGCAGTACTTCAAACCCCGGCTCAAAGGGGTCGCGGGTTCGATCACCGCACTACAAACGTTTGTTGATGGAACAGATATTTTAACTGAGTCTGGGTGTTAATGAAACCTTCGATGTTACTGGTTTCCATAACACAAGGGAAAATCTTACTCTGAGACTTGAGCGATGTATGTGATGTTGTCTCATATTTATTTACTTAAATACCTATTTCACACTTGTTTTCAGCAAGCCAATATTTTTTTAAGTTTTCCATTCCAAAAAGGTGTCAAAAACTTAAGTCTACTGCAAATATGGACACTGGTGTACTATTCTGTAGCACATTTCATGATATTGCGAAAATGCACAAGACACTTGAAGCAATATGAAACCTACACTCACAAAAGAGAAGTACTTAACTTTACGTTAAATAATGGAACAACAAGAATTTCGATAACTATGTTCATAAGTCAGCACTGTCGGAGATGTAGGGTCATTTCGCCGGTTTGCGTCCACTTAGTGCAGTTGCTAAGTTTGAAGGTGAAACTAAAAATGTTCTAGCACTCATTTGTATGAAAAAATGATATAATGTGTTCATTATATAGTCTATTTTAGGATTAACTTACAGTTTTGTCCGAAAAAGCTTGCGTTTTTTTTTTAAATTGATAATTATCCGAATTAGGCGTTTTACCCAGTTTGCGTCCAAAAAAGCCAGTTTGCGTCCACCCTGGACCAATTCGCGTCCACCGCCTTTTATAAAGGATAATAGGGGTGATATTTTTATGAATTTGTACAGAAAATCCTTTATTTAAGGATAAAAGTATTTCAAATCAACTTTATTCACATTAAAAAAACGCTTGAAAAAAATTAGTACTCAAATTAGGTAAGTTGTACGTAGATAATCATTGCACCTATATAAAATAAAACACTGGGAATATGCCGGGTGTTCGGTCCGCCTGTTGTGTGCCATTTCACCCATTTCCCCAGGCTCTGTGTCTTCAAGTTGTCACAGCTTCCCGTTGAATCTTCGCGTTGCTTAAAGTGTCTGATAATCTGCTCCATCGTCAGCGCTCGTACTTGGGCTATGCCTAGTTTGTCCGACCCTGTGAGCTCCCATCTGGTCAGTGGGTACGTTGGGCATACTGCGATCAGGTGGAGACTTGTTTCTTCGCACTCCTCGCACTGCGGACACATGGGGTCGTCTTTCACGCTTATCAGGGTTAGATGTCTAATTGGTTGGGAGTGTCCCGTTTCTATCTTGATTACTAGTCGAACGTTCCTCCTAGAAAGCTTAATCAGTAGCCCCTCCCCTTTCGTGTCTAGTCCGTTGGTAAACTATCTCAACTTTCGCAATCCTGCCGTGGTCTTTGATCCTTCTTTGGTTGCTGCGATAGTTCTGCACTTGATTATCCCTCGATGAGGTTAACCCCTCCTGGGTTCTTCTCGACCCCTGCTTTGGGCCATTGATCAGCTTCTTCGTTGTCTGCCTTTCACACATTCACACACATCACATCCAACTTCGCTAGTCTCTCTAGTGCTGATTTGCATCCTTTGACAATCGCTGATGTTGCTTGTCAAGTGCTTTCAGTGCGCCTGGCTGTCACTGTAGATCATCACTTTTGTGTCATCGTTTTGACGCTTGCCTAGCAGGCATGTCAGCGAAATCCAGAATTGCGGAGATTTTGGTTTGGCAAACGCTCGCCGGCCAGTCTGCCCAGGCGTCTTTATCTTGTCACCTCCTCTGCTATCATCAAATAGTACATATTGCGCACGCTTGCAACCAAGAGCTTTCTTGATTTTTTTCTGAAGCGGTCGGTGTAGCATACTACTCCATCTGGTTCTGTTCTCCAGTCGTCTGTCTATGAATGAATAAACAGTAAGTAATCAGTTCTGTTAAGTTTTGTCTTATCGTTTTATTCTTCACTCGAATTTCATTTAACGCTTCCTTTAAATCGTCTTCTGTTTATGTTCTCTTTTCTTCATTCTTTCTTGGTTCCAAAGACCGCATCTTAAATTTATTTACATTAATTAACACGGATTACCCAATTACATTAATTAAACAAAAAAAATATAAGAAGAATGAAAGAAAGTACCTAATTTCATTATAAATATATTTATTAGCACGTAGTCTGAATAAAAAATGTATTATAATAACAAACAATACATTTAAAATAATTTTTACAAGTAAGTGAATTTTATTGTATTTGAAAAGTAGTGGACGCAATCTGGTCTATCATTATCCCCTATAGGTATACTTTGCGTCCATAGCGGACGCAAACTGGGAGTTTTATAAATTCGATGTAGTAATTCGCGTCCACCCCATTTTATTCGTCAAATACAAAAAACTTAGGCAAATTCATGGTTAATATTATTCCTTTTTTCATTTTATAAGTCTAGAAACAGCTATGCATCCTAAAATTCACATATAACAACAAAAAACTTACCTTCCAACGCGCCACTGCACACTATTTTTTCGCTAAGAATCTGCTCTCTTGCTGAACATCCGAGACAAAATATTTTTTTAAACGGGATTGGTTTGGCGCACGGACCTTATATCCTTATCTGCGTGTCTCTTGAACATTGAGGTATTAGCACTAATGTCTTTTTTTTCAATTCGTGTGTTAGTTTACTTATTTTCGAGTATTTTCAAAGGCAGATCGGTAAAGTGGACGCGAACTGGGTGGTGGACGCAAACAGGCGAACTAACCCTACGCTATGGCTGGTTTCTTTACAACAGGCGCTCCGTGCCTTGCGAGCGCAAGAAGGGCTTGGTAACGTTACCAATTTCACACTATTTAGTAACGGTTTTTTCATTAGGTATGAATTTTAACGGTTACACAGGTAGCGGTCATTTGGTAAGGAATCCGATTTATTAACGGTAACAATTAGCGGCAAAAGCATCGATACTTTTATCGTTACCTATAAAGTCGGTGGCTCAGCAGTGCCTGACTGAAATGGGTTTACTATTGAAGAAATCGAAAGAAAGAGATGACATGATAAATAACGCTATTTACCGATAATTTAAGCATCTTTTCGGTAACGTTGCCAAACCTTGGACCATGGTAACACTAACATTTACCGATATCATCATAGATAGCGTTAGGTTAGTTTACTGGTAAAAGGCCACCCAATTTTTAACGGTATTCAAAACGCTGATCGCAGGTTCAAATGATCTACCCCCGAATTCGCGAACGTCAGTCAAGATTCAGCCCCGTCTTTAAAACTGAAAGTGACAGCTATACTTATCAGAGCTTAAAACTCACATCTGTCAGAATCAGAATCAGAAATATCTTTATTTAAATAGACCTGTTACAAGTACTTTCAAATCGTCAAAAACTTAATCAAACAAACAAAAATACACTTAATAATAGACTTAAATACTATAATAGAAATAATAAATAAATACACAGTATACAAACATAATGTGACTCAACCACCGGTGTCGGAAAGTTGTTTCTGTACTGAGAAGAACCGGCAAGAAACTCAGCAGTTACTCTTTTCAATATGTTCTGTACAATAATCCGTTAGTAAATTACAATTTTATTAAGTACACATACAGTTATACAATTTCAAGAAAATGGTTAGTGCACAAAATAATGTTAAATTATTAAAAGCAATTAACAACATTGTTTGGAAAAGACTACTGGTTAACATTATAAAAAAGGAGTTTGGAGGTTCACATCCAGTTATACAATTCAAGGAAAAAAAAATGTTTGGTTGGTTCACATTATTATGTTGAATCCGTATAATTATTACAAAATGGCTAATTGGAGTCCGCGTCGAGCTGAGAGCTTACTCCCAGGCGTTCCTATCCATAAGGTAGTCGGCTGTGGTATAATATCCTTTTTTTAATAAGACAGTTTTAATATGATGTTTAAACCTATGTAATGGTAACTTACAAATTGCTTCTGGAATTTTGTTGTACCTTGCCCCATAAAGGAACCTAAAACCTTTTGTAACCTGAATAATGGAAGCGCAATTTTATTCCTATTCCTCGTATTTTTGTCATGTATGTCACTATGTTTAGTGAAGAGATTAATATTTTCTCGCACCAATATAATACAATTATAAACGTATTGAGAAGCCACAGTAAGAATCCCAACTTCGTTAAAAATATCCCTAAGCGAGGTCCGTGCACGAAGCTTGTAGATGGATCTGATGGCTCGCTTCTGAAGAATAAATATGGTTTGTATATCTGCTGCCTGGCCCCAAAGTATTATACCATATGACATAATACTGTGGACATAGGTAGCTGAAATAAACCGATCGAGCTGTGTCTACATCTGTCAAAGATCTTATTTTTCTAATAGCAAAAGCAGCTGAGCTAAGTCTGCCTGAAAGCTTGTCTATGTTGTTGTCTGTTTTCAGTTTCTCTAATGACGACGAAGAATGAGCGGCCATTCCGCTCGTTCATGATCACCGCTGACGACCCAGCAGTGGACAACAGCACGTACGTCATCACTTCCCACCCCGCTGATGTCGGCAGCCTGAAGACGCTGGACACGGAGACTGGGAAGAAGACGCGGTATAGTGAGAGATGCTTCAACTCGGTGGAGAATATGGACAACTCTGACAAGTATAGGGTTGATGTGAGTATGAGTCAGCAGGTCACATTGTCCAGATCTGCTAGCCTGTTTACATGAGTATGGTCTGAATTGTAAATTGTAATTAGTCCGGCTCACCTCGTGGGAAGTGGTGCCTCCCCTCTTATACCCGTCCGCCGTGTACGGCAGTGCGAGGCCAACCCACACTGCCGTCCTCCTTGGGGTCACTTGTGCTATGAAAACACACAGCCCCCTTCGTGTGCTCTCCGGGCCACCCCAAGGGCCCCCTTTAGTTGCCTCTTACGACAGGCGGGGGTGGACCTTGGCTGAATTGGCGAAATCGCTTTTGCCCGAAATTGATTTGATAGTTCGCGATAAGGTGTTCAATACCGAATTTAGGTCCTCGTGGCTAAACTGGGGTGATGGCCCGGCGTCATGCAGGTCATAATATGTTAATTATACTGTATTTTAGTGTTGTCTTATATAAATACTAGCGACCCGCCCTCGCTTCGCACGCGCTTACATATAAACCTTCCTCTTGAATCACTCTAATATCTATTAAAAAAAACCGCATCAAAATCCGTTGCGTAGTTTCAAAGATTTAAGCAAGCAGGGACATAGGGACAGAGAAAGCGACTTTGTTTTATACCTACTATGTAGTGATGTGACTGTCACAGCAATAGATAAATGCCATACTCTTATTGTCAATCTATGCCAACCCCGCGCCCAGTACGTACAGTACAGATGTTAATAGACTCTTGTTTTTTTTCTAAACATTTTAGATCCACTGGATATCACCCAAGCAAAGCAACAAAGAGCAAATGGTGCGTCTCCGCGCCATGGTGGCCGAGAACGAGGAGGTCTGGTACATGGATGATGAGGATCTGATGATCTTGCTGCATAAGGACAACAGGGCCCCAATAGATAGTCCTCCCACAACCCATGTAGACAACTGTCAATTGTGCAGTGAAGCTAGATATGAGGTAATTTAGCTACTTAAAAATGAGGTCTAGAGTGAGGTGGAGAACTAGAGTTGTAATTCTAGTTCTCTAAGCTAGCAGAATGAGCACGCTGAAGAATCAGTGGGCTGGTCATTTGTAAAATGAGCAGATGAGTCCTTGAGTGGAGACCGACCGGAAACATGAGAAATTTTAAATTTCATAAATTCTTCGTCCATATTTTGTAATGAAATGCAGTGTGTATATGCAGTGTGTATTTTGTAGGTGAATTGCGCTTAGTTGTATTTCACAAATAGAGTTTTAGAGACACTTAGACTAACTTAATACTCATAAAAGTGCCATTCAAAAGGTTGAATAACACCAAAAGTGGAATCACCCCTGATTTTCCAGACATTTAAAGCAGAACGGTCTGAAAAAAGAGACAGATTTTTATGTGTCTGTCTGTGTCCAGTCAGTTTTACTGGATAGGTGTGGTGCCAATACCATTAGTAGCAAAGTTTTGCCCATTTTATAGTCTAATAAAAATATTTTATAGCACGAACTTCAATAATAATTGTGGTGAAATAATGGGAATGATTATGACGGTCTCTGGTTTTTAAAAACATGGAACCTACTCATAAAACAAAGCTGTATAACTATAAAACTTGGAGCTATAAATGAGCCTTTATGAACCAGTGGTATGGTACTTGTGGTTAACTAAAAATTGCGCTAATAACTAAAATTATATTAAACTAAGGTTTTCAAAGAATCCGAGCACGACCCCTCCCTCTACTTTCTACCACCGGACCACTAAACGCCGTGAGTGCTTTCACCCCCATGTGGTTTTCGGCGGTCCGGACTAAACGGTTTGCTGCTTCCTTTCTGGTCCGCACCGCTTAGGAGTGGAACGCTCTCCCTGCGTCTGTGCCTTCAAGGCAAGAGTGAATAGGCATTTTCTGGGTAAGCGTGTTCCACCTTCCACCTCGTCGTCGATTTCCATCAGGCGAGACTGGGGTCAAACGGAAACCCACTTTTTTTAAAAAGGCGGATCTTTAGTCCAGACCTGATGAAGCAAGGTTTTAATGGATCCATTAAAACGCTGTCTATTTTTTTTGTCTCCATCTCACTCAGAACTCCCTTAGCACACAAAAACTCGAAACCACTCATTGGACCAATTCGCAGGTGATATTCTACGGCAAATGGTCCAGAGTATCCCATCCCCAATATTACCCGAGCAAACCAGATGTGAACGGCTACACTCACATGCTTGGAGCCTCCCATTCTGATGATTATGACCTCTGGAAAGACGGCCTGGATGCGTCGCAAGGCCTGAAGAATCTGGTTGAAGAAGCGGATCCAACTGTATTAGAACAGGAAATTGTTGCCAAGGTACAGATAATTGTTGAAGAAAATTTTCACAACTCTTTATTGTTATAACCTCTTTACGTTGCTTTGTTTTTCGCTGATATTGTTTGTTATTGTTCTTGTTATCTTAGTGCTAAGTGCTAAATTAAACAGAGTGGCCCATTGACAATTCAAAAAAAATTAAAAACAAACGATCTCCGAATAAACACAAAACTCGCACGTATAACATGTTTTTACATCATTAATACACTTTTTAAAAGTGTCTCAGTGGAATAGCAAGATTTCATCGATTTAAAGGGAATCAAAACTAAAAAAATCATAAATTCCAAATGATGAATTTTTGCTTCAATCTTTTTTTTGAAATATGTTGTTATTTGATGTCCTACTTCTATGCCTAAAAGATTAAGGACCACTTTAAATGGGCCACCCTGTATAATATTCTGCCTGAAGCTAATTACCGTCTTAAGTGCAAAATTTCTGTGCCCTTGCTTCTTTCTTCATCTCTACTCACTTTTACCAGCCTTACTTATTTATTTATTTATTTATACTTTAATGCACAAACAAGTACAAAAGGCGGACTTAATGCTAAAAGCATTCTCTACCAGTCAACCATTGGGCGAGACAGAGATGCTGTTGGCGGTGCGGTGTATATAAATAAAAATAATATACGTGTCCGTAAATGTCATGAAACGTTTGTTTTAACAGCATTAATATGTTATAGATGGCAGAACAGTCTGGCACAAGGACTCTCATAAGAGGAAAGAGAAGGCACCATCCCAACATGTTCGAGCCTTCCCACTCGCTCTTCAGAGTAGACCGGTTCCACCACCGCTTCTCCATGGTGGTCGGCATGAGACCCTCTCCTGATTGGTTCCTCGGGACTTCGCACTTTGAGCTGTGCACTGCTAATGGGTGGTGGGAAGAGGCAGAGATTCCTCTCTATCCTTGGGATGCTGGGACTATGGATGGCGTCTCTTATGAGGTGGGTTTAAAGACTGAAAACTTCCCTTCCCTGTTAATAGCAACAACTCTTTGGTTTTTTGAAAGCATGTTGGAAGTGATTGTAGTATCTCTATGAAGATATTCAAATATGTAGTCAATATTTTAAAAACGCATACGGCCAATACCAATAGAAGCATACATCATGCATACAAATGTTTGTAAGTACTGTACGGGGATCGAACCTTCAACCTCTAGTGTTATAACCAACTTCATAACCATTACACTGAATCGGTCGTCAAACTTGTTTCATACAACCTTGTACCTTGTTAACCTTGTTGTATGTATGAACTTCATCCCAAGTGGGGTAGTCAGAAGCACCCTGATTGTTGACGTCATGGTGAACAGAACATTCAGAAGCCCACATTTGCCAACCTTTGAACCCAATGTGGTCAGAGCCGAGCCTACCGCCTTTTACTGCTGACTTGAATTTTTAAACGGTGGTGGTGAATCTTGTTTCAGTCTGAGAGATCAGCTACTATACCTGGAGACAAAGTGAAGAGAGTAGAAGTGGGTTCATTTAACAAGGCGTCACCGTTTTATCAGATGAATTTGAACGATTTGAAGCCATTTGCTATTCTCAAAGTGCGACGGTTGGACGTATATCCTACACAGGGCGAGGACTGCAGCGAAAACAACGAAGGTAGGAAGGAAGGGACTCTGTGATGAGGTTTTTATTATTAGCCTGAAGTAGTGTCCCACTGCTGGGCAAAGGCTTCCCCACCACTTCTCCACCTTGTGCGGTCCAGAGCTTCCTAGGTAGGTGTCTTGCTCATGAGGCGTTCATACCCATTCATACCTACCTTCACATATGGGCGCCTTATTCTGCTGACAAAATGCCAATTTTGCAATGGTTTTGTAAAGATTGATGTGAACGCCTCTGTACATCATTTTGATGCGACTGACATAGGATTCTTTAATTTTTATTTTCTGTTTCTTTCTGTTCCGGATCCTTAAAGCAAAAAATCTCTAAATACATTATACTTGATGTCATAAATGAACGTCCCCTAGATTAGTTATTGAATTAATTTTAATTTTGTTTCCGTAGATGGGGAAAAAAAAGGAGAGGATGATGAAGAAGAAGATGAAGAGTAAGTGATTTTTTAATAAACACCCAGACGCAGAATAAACAAAATTGTAATCGTCCCAGGAAGTAGGAGATCAAAAGATTATGATAGATAGCCCATGGGTTAATTGACTATTTAATCGTTAAAGCACAAAGGTACAAAAAGCAGACTTAATACTGAGATAATTCTCTACCAGTCAGTCAACCATTAAGCGAGACGAAATTGTATTGGCAGTACAAAATTCAAAACGAAATGTGTAATTATGGGTTTTTGGGAATTTGAGGAACAGGGTGTTAAGTTCCTCATCCACCATTGAAAAGGGAGGATCCTTCGACCTGACGGGTGTTATGTCTGGTGGGCTACTGCCCGATGGTTGTTGTCGAGTTCTTCAATCCATGCGCAATCGCTCCGAAAACTTTGATAGCGCGTTTCAGGATTGTAGTTCCTATGTGACGAGATAGATGTCGCTACAGGTTTTTATAATTGTTCTACATTATTTATTTACAGAGAAGTCCAAGACGAGCCGAGTGTGGCAGAATCAAAGACGGGGTTGAACCAAGAGTGCGTGGGGGGAGAGTGGTCTGAGTGGACAAGTTGTGAACCCCTCTACGGAGCCTGTGGCGCTGGCACACAGATTAGGACCTGGGCAGTAGGACCTGGAAACTTATACTACAATGAGGTATGTATTAACTATCACTCGACCAAGTGCAAGTTTTTTCGATCAAACGCATCAAAATAGTTACGACTACCCGCCACCAGAGGCGCCACCGTAATGCCATACTTTGTAACTTTCTCCATGTGTTTGATCAACAAAACTCGGCACTTAGGTAGACACCTGGCAGAAGCCATATTTAAGGAAAAACCCTCTGAAAGTGAGCTAGAATTAGTCTCATAATTTTGTTTACCTACCTTAAAATAACTAGGACGAAAGCTAGGCCTGTTCGAGCGCGCTAAATACAACTTCTAGGGACATCCACCGCACTCAGATTTAAACCAATTTAGAAGCGTTTGAAATAAACTATAACAGACGAACATAGATCTGGTTAGCACAAACTCTTTTCAAAATTCTTTCAATTGATTTTGATCTTTATCTTGCGATGAAAAAGTCTTAAGGTCTGAGATATCAACACAGATAGCGGTTCTGAAATCTGACGGTTAGTGATAACCTTTCATTATTCCGAAAATAGGTACACCCTTGGTACACCCTGTCAATTTAAAACATTAGGTACTTAACCACTAAAAGATAATTAAAAAAGTGTTTTACCGCTTAATATTTTCTTTGTAGGATCATGAAGCGGGGACACAAAATAACGGTTGCTACGGAGACGAAGCCGCAACGCTGCAAAAACAACACTGTTATGTTGAATGTTAATTATAATACGTACAAAACTCGTTAAAGCCTTTCATTGACTAATGCTGAGAAATAGAAATTGTTCCTCTGTACCTTACGAATAAAATCTTCAAAGGTAACATCAAAGATTCAATGTTTCAACTTGTAAACACTGACAGCGACTTATTTTTAATAATGTTGGATAGACTCGACTCCGAACAGGAGCGTATCGAGAAGAAATCCTGTTTTATTGTTTTTGCGCGAAAACATAACTGGTTTAGAAGTTTCGCCGGCGGGGCGCGGGGCGAGTAGTCAACATTGTTGGAGTCGAGTATGAACATAGACACGAGCGCGCATGCTCGCCGAAGCAGCCGAAGGCCCGCCTAGCCGACCGCAACTTGTTGATTGTTCGCTCACTTCACGTCAGTCTGCCGCGAACGATGCGTCGGGCGGTCGTGTCTCGCGTTACGCCGATCGCCGCTCCGAACTTCGAAGTAACCTTACGAAAATATGTGAAGTTTCCAAACAAAAATCTTTACAGAACCACCGTGCTTGACGTAGTAAATAGTGTCTAGTTAACGTTTAGCGTGAATCTAAATTAGTTTTAAGTCACCGAAACTTAATAGGCTTACTGGTTTTACCTGCATCGTCCCACGAGTCAAGCGGTTACCTTATCGAAGAAACGGACATTTTTCAAATGGATGTGCGTTTGAGTTTTGTGATAGTGTGCGTGTTTGTGATTACAAGACGGTGAGTGCGTGGCGTGTGACAAGTTGCTGTGACGTGTTTGAAATTGTAATATAAGTTGAATTGAGAAGCATGTTGCGCGGGGGCGGCGGCTTCCTCGCCGCTGTGTGCCTCGGCTGGTTGGCGATGGCGGGCTCCCAGTTCACAAAAGGTAAAAACTGCTTTCCTACCTGTGCACGCGCACCTTTGTTCTATCGCCTTTTGTTCTCGGCACGTTGAAATTTCAATGTGAAGGGAATAGGAACATTTAAGTTGCGATTTCTGGTTGAACCACGTGGTAAAAATAAGATGGGTTAGATGACGATTATTTTTTAACTTACCGGTCTACTTTCTTACTTACAACTTAGATGGTTGCCCACAACACAACATTTATTTACAAAACAGCTTGAATGACCTGGTTTAAAATTGCAGATTAAGGTTCGTAGGTAGGTAGGTAGGTATGATGCATTTTTTCTACATCACTTAGATATCGAAATAAATGCCTAGAGTCGGTTAAGAACGTTTTCGCTTATGCCTAGAAATAAAACACCTTTTAAAAACTATCAGAACTTGGGTTGGTAGGTATCTACCTAGTAATAGTTTATTTCTACAAACAATGTTGATGATTTGACTGTCTACAAAATCTCTATTTCCCTCCGGTCTGCGATGAAGGCGGGTTCGATTCCCGCCTGATACCTACCTGCTTGAACAGAGTTCTTTTGTTATTAGCAAATTTAGCTAGCTAGTAGGTTTGTGTTTTTTTTGAATTAAAATTTATTTCTCGTCGTCAAACTCGCGTAAAGCTGGGGCGAATACCTTGTTTACGAATGAAATAGAATTTCTACGCTTCACAGACCAAGATCCGTTTTCCTAACCACTTGTAATCTTGAGCGTTCAAGTCCATTGACCTCTCGAGTTCAAAAATTAAATTGCCTTCAGTGAGTTGTGTCTACAACGAAAATTAGAATAACAGTCAGCTACTAAAATACCAACTAAATAAGTTACACACGGTACCTACCTACCTACTTCTGGTAAGTAGGTAAATAAATACTGTTAGCTGTGAATGTTTTGAGAATGACATCATCTTTCATTCATAAAAATATTTACGATACGGTAACGACTCTAACGACCGACTACCACATTATATACCAACCTACCACCTACCTTTCTCTCGAAGAAAACTTAAAAAGGATTTGTGCAATTAAATTATTTAATAAAACACTAAAAAGGACTGGCCAAAATAACGCACACATTGACGAAATTTAGGGTGAATGCTCCCAGGATGGGCACATTAACCCTAAGGTAGGTACCTAGTTTCCGATGTGTTATGAAGAAAATAATAAAAAAGAAATTAGAGTGATGCCTAGATAGAATACAGAGTAACATCAGTACCTACTATATTCTCAGTAATCAATAAAAAGAAGCAAAGCGACCTTCACTTATGAACTTTATGTCAACTTTAACTTGTACAATAGGTCAAGACTATTTAGATTAGCCAGTCTCGTAAAATCAGTGTACCTACCTAGGCCTACGATAAAAACCTATTTGTTTACACTAGGTAGGAATCAAGTAGGTAGGTAATTACCTAATTCCTTTTATATTACGATGTCTTGATCGCCAAACAAGAAGGTACCTAGGTGGGTAAGTTAACTAATGTTTTTTTTTAAGATAGACCAGGTGTGTATCTTATTGACCAGCTCAGTAGTTACTGAATTACTGCAGCTGTCAACCCCATATCTGGACCTCACTGCTACTTCTCATCGGGTGAAGTGATGTCATTGTGAAGATCACAATGAAAAAAGAACATAGACACTTATGTAACAGAAAATATGAAATGATTAATAAATCATACTGGAGAAGACACGGCATTAAGTTCATTCTTAGCTTTCAATATCTTCCAGGTAGGTTTTAACACCTACCACAGAATAGTTATTAAACCTAAGTTATTTTGTTACCAACCATTACTATGTAGGTATAACGCGACAATTCAAGTGTTGTTTCCTGTTTCCTCATAAATATTAATATGAGTAACTTTCTACTTAGGAAGTAGTTTCTTATTTCTCAGACCAGTCTCGTTATCAAAACACTGATAAGAGTTAGTATAAATAATAATGATAACACGCCGCACCTAACACCAATGCATTGGAATCATAAGCGCACGCAGCTATATTTAGGCCTCTCTACCTACCTATGACTCAACTTGATAATATAATAAAAATGGTCACCATCTTCATACCTAAACATAATATCAATAAATATTCGCCATGGAAAAAAAACGATTGGCGGACTTAATGACTAGATGCATCATCTACCACTCAACTAAAAAATTAAGTAAATACCTAGTAGGTAAGTCAAAGTATTATTTAGCGACTGTTATTATTGAAATAATACGATAAAAGTATTTCTAATGTAACCGAAAGGACTTCTTAAACGTAAAGAAAGAAACTCATAAGACATAAAAATAAATACATCAAAATCACATATGAATTACAAGTGATGACACCGAAAAGGCAAGTAGGTACCTACTTAGTATGACAAAATGTCGGAATACCACAAGGAGTAAAATGAGCTTCTTTCTTATGTAGGTATTTCCAGATAATTACAACTGGGGTAACATTAAAGATGAATTGAGTGATGCTTAAGTACTTGTTGCATTTATCAATTCAGCCAATGTCACCACCACAAGCACTTTAGAAATTCCTAGAGACAAAACAACATTTAAAAGTCTAACTGCATTTCTGTGAATTAGGAGCTGAGATTACAATAAAAACCTTCAACTATTATTAAACCTGTTCCTTTCAACTGGTAATTCAAACAGGCAACTCGCATGACAATCTTAATTAAAAATCTTCTAATAAGAAAGCGAATTGTTTGTAGTCAAGCACTATCAAAACTATTCATCTAAGTAAAAAGCTATTTCTCTCTTTAAATGTAAAGTCTACCACAGTTAAGTGTAACACTGGTATTTGACCGGTCCAATGGGTGGAGTTCCTGTCTCCAGCGCAGAGGGTCGCGGACTCCATTTCCGCTCAGGACGAACATTTGTGTTTGTAATGTGCTGGGTCTTATTACTTAAATGAAATTACTAAATTATGTCCCTTTGAATGAGCCTTTAAATAATATTCTCAGTATGTAACTTATACATTTAGCTAATTTAGGTAGGTACTATACCTGCAAATTCATGCATCTATAGAACGGAAAGTAACAGAGCCTATACTTTTTAGGGGCTGCTTGACCTGAATTATCATTTCTTTTAACGGCTGCCTAACTTCAATTGACGTTTGTGAATTGGAAAGTTAGTCGATGATTTCTATGCTCGAATTTATCTGTTATCATCAGAATTCAGGCAAACGCTTAAACTAAAACTGCTCTGAATATAGTTTTTATCCAACTAACTTTAGAAAAAGCGAGTTCACACTCGTCTTCAGGGACTAAAATTGTTTTTTTTTATAGCTTAATTAGGCGCGCATTTGACCTCACAATCTCACCTGATCGTAAGTAATGATGTGGCCTAAGGTGGTACATGCCGGCCTAACAAATGGCTGTTCACTCTCTTCTTCTTGTTGCTGGTTATGAAAAGGCACTAAGGAGCCCTTACACATTGAGACTTTGCGCAGCGATACAAACGCCGCGCCATTTCACAGCCATGCGACTGCATTGCGACACCTACCGCTATCAACAAATATTTGCATCGATTCATACGAGCGTGTGTATCGATCGATGCAACCACGATGCTGTAACACTGTGCCATTTGTATCGCTCCGTTGAGGAGCGCGTGTAAAAGCTGGACGATTGACTACCCTATCGATGCTGCATCGCGACTGTATCGCATTTTGATCGCTGTTCAAAGTCGCAGTCAGTAACGGGCCTAAGCTGTTATTAAGCAACTCCAACAATGAGGCATTACCTTGTAACCTTATAGATTGCCGATAAAGTCATTTACCTCGGTGAAAGGTGATCACGGCGAACTATTGTTTGCGGTACTTACAGTATAAGTAAGGCGACCGATTCTATAGAAACTGTGGTGGAACTAACCGCAAAATTAAATGAACAGATTTTTACGTTGAGTAAAATTCATTGCAACAGAATAAATAAATATTTAATTAAGGGACATCGTACATATAGAGTTTATCTAACTACAAACTAAGAGAACTTGCGTACTATAGGTGTTACTGTGTCCGAGACCTAAAGAGTCTTCTGAACCTCTTCTTAGAAATTAACAAGAAGATAGAGAACAAACACAATGTATTTTCTAGATAGCAAGATTATCTAAGTTTTAGCGCTAAGTTTTGCGTGCAAATTACCATTTACTTGAAAGCACTATAATGACAAAGCAAACTGCATAAACTTTTAAAAAATCACTAAGTTACACTTTAACAGCTGTTTCCGTTAACGTTACTAAATGTTTTTTTCATTAAACCGCCTGTCATAAGCAATATTTTTATATTTTAGAAAAGAATTTGCATACTATACAGACATTTTTCAAGAGCTGCACCGATACTTTACTAAGAGATTCGTAGCGCGCAAAAGAAAATTACTTTCTAAGTAAATAACGAGGCTAATGCTTAAAGTTTTAACTTTGATGTTAACGACTTTGTAATAGTTAAGAATACAGGCAAACCTATGTTTTATATTTTAATGCATAATGATTATTTTTGACTTAGCAAGAGTCCGACCACAATCTTACTTTGCCGAAGTTCGTTGGAACTCGAATCCTACGTTCAGTACTATTTATTTCATTTGTTTATTTAAACTTTATTGGACAAGTAGGGTACAATAGGCAAACTTAATGCCACATGACAATTTCTACCAGTTCACCTTTGGGTCTTGCAGAAAGTAATCAGTTCGAATGCGGTGAAACATATTAAATCAACGGTAAACTTGCTACTCGAATACAAAATCCATATTGTTGAGCTTGTGCTGTGGATAACCTGTTCTACACTGTACAGAAGAACATTGGTCCAAGCGTGGTGTAGGAGTATGTTTCTGCTATTACAAACCAAATTACAATGTAGACTCTTAATAGACATAAAGAACTTGGCCCACACATAATTTTATGATTAGTCCTCTGAACCGGTCGACATTTTTATTTAAATCGTACACAATATACTTATATATATTCAATTATTAATTCAAAAAATACTTTTTTTTTAAATGACAGAGCATAATGTGTTCAAACTAAGGTGACATTAAAAGTAGAGTCCGACCGAAACTGGTTTTCTGGCCGAAACCGAAACCGAAACCGAATGTTCGGCCTAGGCTTCAGTTTCGGCCGAAACCGAAACCGAAACCGAAACTCACGTGGTCAAGTATAAAATACCTACAAATACTAAATTCGGAAGAATTTTACTCATTATTCTGGTAATAACAACAAAACTAAGTTACAGACTCATTTTTTTTCAACACAAGATCCCACCGCTGGGCAAGGGTCTACCCCGAATTTTTCGATTTACCCCTGTCTTTTGCTTAAGTCAGCCATTCGCCAGAGTAATGAAAATCAGTGGCTAAGAATTAGCTGAGTGGGGTCCATTCAATCTTGGACTTCGTGACACTGCTGCCTGGTGAAAATTTTCGTTTGTTTTTCTTTTGTTATGTTTTCCAACCATTTTTGTTTTGTTTGTTTATCTCTGTACGTTTCGATGTCCAGGGTCAATAAACGTTTTTTCTTTCTTGAATGTACCAGGTGGTCGCACCATCGTTTTTAAGGCCTCGTCTTTCAGTGATATCAGTCTTTGAGGAGCCATTGGGTTGTGATTTGGGCCGGATGCATCTAACAGACTGCTCAGTGCTCACTCCCATTTTGTCAGTTTGACCATTTTCTGTCTGTGTGCTTAATGCCTAACACACTCCACTCCGTTACCCTTTGACCAATTCCGAGCTTTGACTAAGGGTGTTCCGTGAGCAGGATGGGCAGAATGCAAACGTCGAAAAGTTCTCGCTTTAAAGCATATCTTGGAAGGTGGCACTTCATTTATATGACTTCACTCATTTGAGCTAACTTTTCAAGGTCTTGAATAGTTAGCTCCTCTAGGTGATTCGGCATTCGATTTTCTCATCCTGCTTGTCCTCGAAGAAGACAATTTTTTTTTCGGGGGGTACCGACGATCCATATGATGGTACTCTGGTGGAAGGCCGGGGGTGTGTGAGGCTCGCCTGCCTGTCTGTGAGGCGGCAGACATTACTTACTAAACCCCCCGGTGACCTGCTTCAGCGAGTATCCAGAGGTCCCCTTGTGAGATCTCTGGTCAAGAGCTCTGTGCCGGTGGACCTCTGGTGCGCTATGCTAACCAGCCCACCTTGAGGGGAGTTACACATCCCCTCTACACCCGCCAGTGTGTATGGCGGTGTTAGCCAACTCTTACACCGCTGCCCTTCCTCGAGGCCACTTGGAATGAAGGCATACAGCCCCCGCCGTGTGCACTCCCAGTGACCCCGAAGGCCCCCTTTTAGTCGCCTCTTACGACAGGCGGGGGAGAACCGTGCCAGAATTCTAACGCCCCATACCACAAGACGAAAGGATACAATCTGGCCCAAGTCAATATACTCATCGAAGTTGCATTGTCTGCCGTCTACCACTTCCTTACTTGGTGTACCGTTTGTCGTCAGTTTCGTTTCCGTCTGGTTCACCAACAGTCCGATGCGATAGCACGTTACACTTAGTTCTTTGAACATTGTCTGTCCTGCCACTCGGCGGATGTGTTGGCAAAAAGCACGATATCGTCGGCTCAACGATCGGTCGATTTCTATAATTCGACATCGACTTCTTCATTAGACTAGGGTCATGCCAACTGCCTGCAAATTTCCTCCAATGCGATAGTAAATAATCTGAGTGATCCAATATTGAACTATTTACATCATTCAAGTACAGAAAAGAAACGAAAACTTCATTAATAACCACACGCACGACGTCCAATTCTGAACATCAGGACTCCCCCTTAGATTTCCAGAGCGGCTGGTAATGGGCGGTCCACATCCATTCAAACCCTGCGATCTCTATCAGGTCATTCTGCTTCTTTGCTGGTGGGAGTCCCATGCTGCATTTGTTTTCAACCGATATCCCCTCGAGAACTTTTCGACCCCAAACTGATGGCCCAGTTTCTCATGCAATGTGCCCTGCCAACAGACACTTCAGCCTACTTTCCATTGTGCCCAGCCGTGTTGGATGCAACGGTTAACCTCTTTCTCGAACTAGACAGGTCCACCCTGTCTACTTGAATCATTACATTTGGCCAAGACATACTCGTCGAGAACTTCCCAACAGAACAGTCTCAACGAAAACTGACATGTAATCAGTTCCGACAAAACATTACCTGTAAAGAAGTTTTACGTCTGCCGATTACGCACTGACCAATTTTTGTGTTGCTACGGAGCCATCCGAATGTCCCACGACAATTCCCGAAGATTGTGGAGGTCGCCAGGCTCTGCCATTACGTTGCCGCGAGAAACGAAGTTATATGAGCGCGCACGACATCTTCCGAAATGAGTTTCGGTTTCGGCAAAAGTTTCGGCCGACTTTGGCCGAAACCGAAACTGTGGCCGAAACTCGATTTTTTGGCCGAAACTGGCCGAAACCGAAACCGAAACCGAAAGTTCGGTCGGACACTAATTAAAAGGCACTCTAAATGTAACATCTAAGAAAAGTAGCAACCTCTCTTCCGAAGTTAAACGCAGCTCTTATTTATAATTACTAAAGTATGTATGCCAGCTTGCAGAAGCAAGCTTTAAGCTTGTCTTAATTTCAGTGTTTTAATCCAGTTGTTACTTTTGTATTGCGTGGAAAGGACACTATCATTTAATGTTTATAGTCGACGCAAAGTCAGCACCTAATTGGTGACCTAAAATGCGTTGCCTAACATTTGTGGTCCTTGCTTGATCTGCTGTCGTCGGTTCGCAAATGGGCTACAGGCACGGTGGTGACTTAAGAGGGGCAATCAAGCACATTTCAAATCTAGCCATTAGTCCTCATCTTCATCATGGTAGCCCTTTTGCTATCCAATATGGATAGATGGATGCCTCTTCCTCCACTCTTAGCGATGCCCGGAACGTCCAGTGTCGACCTCTGTATCGTCGAATGTCGTCGACCCAACATCGCGGTGCGTTGAGTCGTTCTTAACCTCCTAAATCCACTTGGACGATGTTGGAACATGTTTCACTCCTTATTAACTTTAAGTCCCGGCAGAATTATTTTTATAACCTTCATGCAGCTCAAAATACAATTGCAAAGCGTACTTGTATGTATGCTATTTTCTTCTATTGCCGCGCACGTAAGCAGACGATAATAGTGAAGCGCATAAACGATTCTGGCAGGGTTGCTAGCGGGATTCCCTCTGGTACGCTTGGGGTGTCGAATGTCGTTTGACACACTCGAATCCTGTACTTGTTTTAAATGTGCAGTTGCCGTTAGATGTTTCGGTGGGGCAGTTTCGATACTGCGGAGGTTTTTGTTTATTGTTTTTCGTATTGTTGTTGCCAATGACATGAATCAAAACAGTTGTTAATGAACTTTGACTTTAATGAAGGATTGCTAGCTATAAAAGTTTATATTCATAAACATCATATAAACCCCCGTGAAGTATCTGGACGGAAACGAAAACTATTCTCAAGGTCTGTTTACCTTTGAGAACACAACAGAATAAATAATAAAACACCTCTCTAACATTCTTAAAGTAATTATCTTTGCAGGAACCAAAAATTACAAAATCACATCCTTATAGGAAAACAATCAGGAATTCGTTCTAATTTCAATACAATTGACCATTCGTGGCTTAGCAGCCCTATTAAGGCCAGGGCTACTTATTATGGAGTTAAGAACTTACTCAAGCCATATTGAGAACAATACTGGCCGTTGGGAACGCAAACTCTAAAAGGATCATCTACAAGCTTTTCAATAACTCGGTCTTATTTCCAGAGCATGTATTGAAAAGTTAAACTAAAAATGAAATAGCAGAACTTTCGGCGAACGAATGAGGGTTTCATTTTTGATGGGATTGGCTGGTGACTGCAATTGAAACTTTCTGCCGGGGCTTACGAATTGTTCCTTCATTCAATTATGAGTTTTGAAGCGAACTACGTCCTAAAAATAACGTTTGGTTTTAGCATGAAATGAATGGAAGTTGCAGGCGACTGTACCTCGAGGTTAACGGTGAAATGCGCTCTGAATGTGAATTTTGGAAAAATGAGATTTTATTAGTGCACCCTGAAAAAAATATGTTTACTACACCGCCCACGACTTCGTCCGTGTGGTCTTTGGTTCAAAAAAAATTTTTGCCTGTCTTACCAACGAATTCACAAACGTCAATCAACGCTAAGCACGCGCTCACGCTCATGCTGTCCCGTAAAATGTCAATAGAACTGAAAGGAACAGAATGAACGTGAGCGCGTGCTTAGCGTTGATTGTCGTTTGTGAATTTGGGGGTTTTATTCTCATGAACATATTTAAATCCATTCAGTAGTCTTTAGAAGAGCAACCCACATACAAACTGTCCCAATTATAATATTAGTAAAACGTAAGGAAGAAAAATACGGTTTTAAAGTATCCTCATTGTGTGAAAAATGTTTTTTTGCGTTTAATTCAACTTCTGAATCTTACAGCGGATTCCGCAGTTCGACCATCAAAGAAAGTCTGAAGAATCGCTCTACTACATTTGTTTTTCCATTCGGAATGTTATGTTTAATTCTAGGTAGGCTTTTGATGTTAGGCTTGTAATTCCGCAAAGGTGAATTAAAAAGCAAAATGAACGTCTGTAATTACCGCCGCAGACTGATTACATAATCAAGCCGAGTCCAGCTCATACATTTCATACGACCCTCTCCGTAACCCGACCGACCCACCAATAATAATTTCCTGTCCCTTCAACAATAAGTCATTCATTAGCCTTAATTTATGCTCCTTGCACTCACCTCAACCGAGGACAAATTTAAAAAGCACACTACGTATTTTCCTTCATTGTTCACCAACCGTCGCTGTGTGTGCTCCGGTAGATTTAAGACCGACCAAATTAAAGCGGCAATGTAAATTGTAGTCTTTACGACCGGTCGTATTTGCTCGAGCAATGCATATGGCTTCTGGCGATGACGTCACGGCGTGGCTATCCGATGACGGTTGGCAGAATGGCAACGCCGGTTTTTTGTATAATGGTTGTAAAAATACGTGAGCATAATAACCACGTGTTCGAATGATTAATGCGGCGCGTTCAACGTCTTATGAGTTAATAAAAGCTGCTCATTTGTCAATTTTTGATTGTTCTTTTCCCTGCGAAAGTGCTTTTACGTGCTGTAACACGGTAATGTCAGAAAGTTTCAACTTAAGGTATACCTAGAAGAAACGCACACCTCATACACGTGAAGGTACGGTGGACGGCACATCACGCTACCCATTTCCGCTCAGTCCTCCTTGCTCTATTGCGAAGTAATGACATTTGGCAAGAGCGAGAGAAAAAACGGAAATGGGGTAACCTGATGTGCTGTTGACTGTGCGTAATTTATTTATACGTACAAAATGGCAGTTAACTCGAGGCAATTTCATAAAACAAGAATTTGACGTTGTTGTTCTAAAGAAACTGGTGCTTCCGGTTCTTGGACCTTGAGATTATCCCATACAGGCAACAGAAAGTATTTGTTCAGTCGCTGGCAGTCAGAAACTAGCTGAGGAAATCACCACTTATTGGCCTTTTTATCTCAGAGAAATAGATAGATAATAGAGATCAAGTCAAAGAGCCCATCTTTGTCTTGTTCTGCAACCGCAAACAGAAGCGACACTACTGCCTTTATAAAAGCTTTTTGCCAGTCACGTGCCTTATGTGTGTATATCTGTAAAATCCCAACAGAAATCAGAGCAGAAGGACATCATGACGTAATAGTGGTACAATAGCATGACATACCATGACTATACCAACTCCCAAGGGTGTTGTCAGGGGCGAGCTGAACGTTGGCTGCCATGTTTCACTGGACACCCTGACGGCCACGCTTCCCAAACGTATTCAAACCCAACGGGGCAAGCCTCGTGTTAACTTGTGTTTTAATGTTTACTGTAAATGTTTTATTGTAAACGAAAGTATCATGTCAGCTTTTGGTAATGTCTGAGTGTCTGTCTGTTAGTATGTTACGTTTTTTCGTTGTTCATGATTTAGCAGGGATAGATTGAGCATTTTTGTGAAATATGGGATGTTTTTGATACTGAAACCGTGATTACTTATTTAAACGAAAGGGTGTGAATCCCGCACCAGATCAAATGTTCGCTGATAAAATAGATTTTTGTGCTTAATCCTGGGTATTTATGGCATCTTCGATATTTCTGGATTCAGAAACTACAGAGCAAATTATGTCTCGTAAGACATGAATTATACAAAGAACTGTTCCTTTTCCCGGTCATTCGCAGCAATGACGCATGGCACTCGAAAAATGATTTAAAATTAGAGGTTAATAACTCATGATAAATCGGTTAACGCGATTATGCGCCAGCGCCAGGTACAAACTAACCTTAACAGCTCGATAACGATTCTCAGCGACGGTTGGATGGCTATTATCGATTCACTGATAACGAAACTAGTCCGACTCGATGTGCAGCCATAACACTATCGAGTTACGTGTTCCGAGTCACGCGATCAAGTTTTTCTGTTCGCGATGATTTTCGAATTTTCCTGCCTTTAATTTGGCGGTAATTGCCTAAAGTCGGTTTTGGGTTGATTGGGCGGTTGCCCTGTTTGGTTTCCATGTCTCATTCGACCAACGACTTACCCCTTGATCTTAAAAAAACAAACAGTCTTGTAGCGCTTCCTTAACTTACGACATGCCCCTTTCCCTCTGTCTCAGCCAAGATGGTGTATAACTCCATGAGAGGACGATTATGTTTTCGTTATGTATCTGAGTGGCACCGTCTTTAAGTTGTATTTATTTCAAAATAAGCACGCCAAGCCCGATGACCAAGAAGCCTTGTATTACGGGAACCCGTCACTTGTCCGAAATTTACTAGTCCGAATTTCATTTGACTGAAAACTATTGACCAACGTTTCATTTGCCAGATGTTTTGTTTGACATATTTTTATCCCGTCGAAGTATCTTTTGACATAAGTGTCGTTATACCGAACTACGTTAAACCGAATTTCAGAATAAACTTTTTACTATTGCCCGAACTCTTCTTTCAACTTTTTTCATTTACCAGATGACTTATTTGGCATATGATCACTTTACCTTAATCACATTTTACCGAATATTACTAGGCCACAACTACTGTATCATAACGTTCAACGTCTCGTTAACATCGATTTTCAGTAATTTCAACTTCAGGGCGAATCCGACTCAGTCAACCCCGACACCACGTGGTACTTGTTTTGCCCTACCCCAAGAGTGTTATTTAAAAGCGCGTAGGCATGGAGGGGCGAGGCGGCCCGCGGGCGGAGGAGCAGGAGGCTACGAGCGAGGCGCCACGGCTGAGGCTGGCCGGCGAAGCCGGCCAACAAGCCGAAGCTGTGGTGCTGAGCGAAAGCCATCTGCGACGATTAGCACGCGAGGAACCGCCGGAGCCCCGTAATGCCGGAGCCGTGACAGAATACTTGTGTTTTCCTTAAACTTGCATGTTGAATACTTGCATGCTGTTTACATGAATTCCAATAAATCCAAATTCAAATCCTGTATGTTTCCTGAAGAATAAATAAACAAACCTGTAACTTTTTTATGATCGTTTGGTAAATTTAAAATATGGCAATCAAAACAGTGGTGTAACGATTGTTCTGGAAAACAATACTTCGGACAAGTGTCACTTCGGCCAATCATCACTTCGGTAAAACGTTTTGTGGCCTAATGAAACGTCTGGCAAACGAAAAAAATCCAGTTGATAATTGGTCAACTGATACAGTGGCAAACGTCATTCCGGGAAAATGAAAAAATGCCGAATGAAAAAAAACGAAACGTTTTCGGGAAAATGAAATTCGGGTAAAGAAAATTCGGTCTTATGATAGGTAACCTTGTATTACATATGTCCAGATGTTAAGACTGATCCTCAATATCATTCCAGCATGTATGATCTGAAATGTCATTACCAGGCGTAAACAGCATTGTAATATCAACACCGTTCAAGTCTTGCTCAAAATAGTCTACTGCCAGTCTGCTTGCGAAGGTAAGTAAGTATCGACAGGAGGTAATTCGATCATGCTTGCTCTGGCAGCCGCTGTCAACTTAAGTAGGCATCTAATGGAAATCCTATGTTCCGCCCCTAAGTAGACGGGGATGCTTATGTACACGTACAATATTTTTAGGTAGGTGTTTGTAGGGTACGTTGCTTTTGGTGACGGTCTACCTGTGTAGCTAGAATGAAGGCGAGTTTGAGCAGTAATTAGCAGTAATCAACTCATTTTGAATCTGGAATGAGTGAATCGTATGCGGGATTATGAAGTTGAAGGTAGTTAGGATGAATTTCTCAAGTAGGTTTGGTAGGGCCAAAGCCTAAACTATGTCGAAAATATGGAAGTGCTCAAAGGATCCTGGGCAATTTTGGCAAAAAATAAAATTAAGTGCATATCATTCAGATTTAAAAATGAAACTAGGTAGTCATGAATCGAACCTGTTGGTTTTAAAAAAGTCTGTACTGAAAAGCGAAATCTCGTGTCGCTTGAAAGGAAGGACCAAATTCTGAGAGAAAATATTATTTGGCAAACTTTTGGTGAGGTACATATATCTTGGGCTCTAGACTAAACATAATTATAATGAATCAATAAAACGATGTATCCATGCCAGTTAGATGATGGTTTAAAATTGAGACAAACTCAAACTAGTAGATTCAAATCCCTTACAAAACAACTATAATTACATAAATTACATTCCCCACCAAGGTAACGCTATTGTTACGCAATTAATTTAAATCACTAAAATATTGAAACACAGAACACCTGTACTCACAAAACCAAACTTCGAAAAGTAAGCAGAAACTCTACAACACGAATTTACAATAGGTACTTATGTACCTAATATTAATTCATCATTATTATTTAACGACCGGCACGCGGGCGAAAATTCTCTCTGTATAATAACTTGTTTTTCTTATGTTTCGTTTCTGAGGAAGCGGTTGTGTGCCATCCAGCCAGCACGCGGCTTGGCCCGCGGAGGTTTTGTGTCGTGAACTTGATTCAAGCTTGTTACATGTCACTCGAAATAATATATTTGATGTTTCACACATTTAAAAATGATTGTTTTTTCCCGATGCCGCGTCTCCTGCTGTCGCAGCCACTGATATGACCGTACACATTTGAATGTGTAATTACAAATTTCCGTAAATGTTCATGTCTGCACGTATTGACGCTCTATAATCCTTTGTCATTTGAATATTGCGCTCTAACGCGTACTATTTAGTCTAAGCTTCCCCGCAAAAAGGGCAAAAACCACGCCGCCACTGGCATAATTCCTGTAGCTTTCATACATTTTATAGTCCATATAAAATGCATGAAAACTACAGAAAATATGCCGGCTTTTTATGCGGCGTGACCTGTGTGCGGGGACGCTTAATCGCACAGTCAAATTAAGCTTTTACGGCTTGACACCGTCTAAAAACCTGTGAATTCCATCCAAAGCATCTGTTAAACAGAGTGCACCTGCAAAGATTCTAATCGTTTTAAAAAATCGCTTCAAATTATATCGTAAGGCTTTCCCATTCCGCCAATGGGCTCGGGCCGTTACATTTAACTACCACTGGGTCGTTAGGAGAGAGAAAAACGCTAAGAGAAAAGGGGATGTTATATCCGATTACATAAAGTAAATGCTACCTGTGGAGCCTAGCTTGTATTACTTAATTTAAAAGCATACATACAAAAACGCTTTGGCTGGCGATTAAATAAAACGGTTGCGCAAATTAAATGTGATGGGAATTCATTTGGGGACTGCGCTTATGGGGTATTTATGGAATGTTTTCTCATGGGCTTGTTCTGAGGCCCGTGGCTCAGTAGTGACAGTGTATTTTGGGCAGCCCGTACTTCCGAAAGCAAGTCAACAACTCGCCAACAATACGCCCTGAGCCCGCGTTTTAGACTATGACTACCTCACAGTTCAGACCCTGTCCAGAAAACAGGTTTTTGACTTGCGCCTATCGTAGGCGCGAGTGAGAGCGCAAGTGCTAGTCAACTCTTTCTTTCTAGCTTCGTCCTTTCCTGTCCTGTCCTCCGACTCGCGCGAAAAACGCGTCATCTAGACTAGCTCTCAGGAGAAGCTTGTGCCTAGCATCAAACGTCAAAGGGAATAGTTACCTACCACAGTTTTGGAGACCATCTTCAATGTTAAAAATGTTGCTGATAATTTCTTTTATACATCTGTCAAGTAAGATTCCTCGTAATGGTAAGAGGTCGCTGCAGCCTATTGACTTTGAAAAGCCAGTGGTCGCCAACCCTGTAAATTTAATAGATAATCAGGAAGATAAAAATTGGCAATATCCTGGCTAATAACTATTATTTATATCATTTGAACATACTAGAAAAAACTACTTCTAACACCGAAATAGTTATAAAATGTCACCCCAAATGAGCGCTTATTGATGATTAAACGAACTTACCTTAAGTGAAGTTCTATCATAATTATATGAGTCGCTGCATCCGAAGGGATTTTATCACAAGGTAGTACATTTCTTCATGTACCAGGCATCAACACGTTTTAGAGCTGGTATCACTGAAACAGAAAAAAAAAACAAATTCCCTCCCTACGGTAGGTGCGTCGCTCTGACAGGTGACAAGTTCATCATTCTTTTAGAGACAGATTTCCCTAAGTTACTCGGGTTAGTTACCAAAGGGTATGATGGTAACTATGGGTAGGGTGGGAGCTAAAATCCCTTCGGATGCAGCGACTCATATAATTATGATAGAACTTCACTTAAGGTAAGTTCGTTTAATCATCAATTATACTTCGTCGCTGCATCCTCGGGATTTTATCACAAGGTAGATGTTTAGAGGTCTAGGGAAATCAATATCAAGGATTTACTAAATTGAATTTGATACCAAATTTTATTTTTGATGTGAGATAGGTAACGTTTATTATAATTTCACCTGTTTACTATAAAAACGCAACAAAATTAAGGACCAATGACCAAAAGTCAAAAGATCATCGCAGCTTCAGTATTATGTTCCAAGATGAATATATATTAAGATAACTTCATGTTATAAATATGCTTTGCATAATAATTAATATTGATTTAAGCAATGTTAATTAAAAAAAACTTAATGGTAACTGTATGAACTTTGCTGTTACCACACACAAGAACAGGTATACATATACCACCCAATAATAAAACCTAATTTACTAGAATATTTAATCCATAGTAAATTCGGGATCAAAGAACGACGTCTATTGAAACAGGTTAGCAGCTTGAGCTGCAACTTTTCCGTTAATATTTTCGTAATAAATGTAAAGTAAGGTGGTACATAATTATATACAAGTACACTGGGCAGTGGTTTATTACAACAATTTAAATGCCCAGCATTGTATGTGCTCGTTGTGTGGGTGACACATAATTAGTCACCTAACTTAATTCAACTAAAGCTGTTGTTTGGAAAACCTATTCCCAAATAGAACCCAACGGCAGTGGGTACTAAAGTAAGTTAGTTGGAAGATAACTTACTCTCCTAGTTTTTGCTAATAATATTTCTTAATGTAAGTATGTTGTCTACTGCACAGAGTAAGCAGACAGCTTTAGTTGTTATTATTTTTCTTAAGAGTTTCTATGACTCTCATTGATTGAAATGTCCTTCCAAGATAGAAACTACACATGACCTAGTCAATGCAGCTGGCCTATGTTTTTAATCTAATAACCTAACTGAGGTATTATTACTTAGGTAATTTATGCCACTCTGGTGAAAGCTGGGGCGTTTTGTAAGGATGAGACGTCTTACTATTCTTTATGACAATGTTTTCGTGAGTGGAAATCGTCTATTTTTCACTATCGCTATGCGAATAATATCCGTAACACTGTAAGTAGGTAGGTACCTACAGTTCCCTGTTGGTACAGTGAAGGTTAGAATTGCATTAAGATATTCTACTGACTTCTCTCTTTAAATCTTCTTACTCTGAATTTCTTATTAAATGTCAAATCTTGTTTGGCTTGGTACACTACTAAAGTGTAAACTGATAAAAGAGCTGTTGCTTATGCGAAGGTGTTATTTTTCATTAAATTATTATTGTGATTTCAGTCCTACTCTCACGAAAAACTTAACTTATAACCTATTGCGGTCATTTTAAAATGAAAGACCACGATGTCTTCTACTCGTGAGTGCGTATGCAACAAATTCTTAATGGTAGGTCACCTACCTACATAATATCAAATACTAAAACTATTAAATTGTAATTTAGCATCTGATTGCAATTAATTTCTTAATCAACAAACCTTGCCAGATGCGAACAATAAAAGCTAAAACTACTTCCTATAAATTGGTAATCTGCAAATCATTACCAAACATTTTTGTCTTTAGGTATATGCTGTCAGAGTATCTGCAAATGACTAAGTACTAGTCTTACTGAAATCGAGACAAGATAAAAATATTTTTCCAATACATTTCCTGTATTCAGAAATGCGATCAATGTGAGATGGTTTTAGTTATATTTATAACTTTTAATCCCAAGTCAAAACCAGTCATGGCTTGGATATGGTTATCCACTATACCTATTGATTGATTTTGTTATTTCAAAAAATTACCACGGAATCGAGGTACTAAATCAAGTCTACATTACAAGTTGTGCCTATTGAACGGCTAAAACAGCAGTTATACCTTTAAAAATCATCTACTCAATCGTTAAATGACAAATTTAACGCTTGCTGAATTATGAGTAGTCACTAATGTTTGCTAAACGGCAAAAGTGTAGCATTTTGCATATAAAAGAAATCCGCGTGCGTAGCACACCACTCAACAACAAGTAAATCAAGTAGATACATGTATGCATATACATTTAAAAGACGGCTGTGTTTATGTACTTACACCATTATTAAGTGTTGTTATTCAACTTGTTATTGTTAAACGCGTGGCTGCATTAAATACTTACTGTGTTAATTATTAGGTGGATTAGGTTTTTCGCTTCATAAGAATAAACTATAAATAATAAAGAATTTAAGTGTCTCTTCAATTCATGTTGTTTTAAATGCTTTTGCTTATTTATTATATTAAAATAAACTACTATATAAAAATAAGTCGGGTTTTCCTTTCTGACGCTATAACGCACAGACCAATTTCCACGGTTTTGCATTCGTTAGAAAGGTCCCGCGCTCCGTGAGGTTGATAGCAAAGAAAATTCAGCAAAATTTCAACAGAAAAGTGGGAAAATCTTTTTTCACATACAGCTAAGGCCACGCGGACGAAGTCGCGGGCGGCTGCTAGTCATAGATAATTATTTCTTGAATAATAAAGGAAACTTTGGAAAACTTACATGGGTTCTCTGCCACCAGGTAAGGTTATCAAACCATCAGCAAGGTAAGATACAGAAAAATACTGGTAAGGCTAGGTTGTTTAATACATACCTGACTTTTCATAATCACTATGAAAATACTTTTCATTTCATTTTATGTTTTATTTTATTTCATTTTATTTCATTTCATTTCATTTCATTTCATTTCATTTCATTTCATTTCATTTCATTTTATTTTATTTTATTTTATTTTATTTTATTTTATTTTATTTTATTTTATTTTATTTTATTTTATTTTATTTCATTTCATTTTATTTCATTTAATTGCATTTTATTTCATTTTATTTCATTTTATTTTATTTCATTTCATGGGCCATTCACGGATTGAATATAGGCCCTTAATTCAGATATTGCGATATCGTTACCGTCATGTTGACTCACGGCCAACTCCCAGGTTTGTTCCTTATGTACAGATCAAGCTATTAAGTCTCAAATTTGAGATCATTTTTCTGTATTTATATGCCTTCGTGATGACTCGCGGCCAACCCCCAGGTTTTTATTATACCTTCGTGATGACTCTCGGCCAACCCCCAGGTTTTTTCAATACCTTCGTGATGACTCTCGGCCAACCCCCAGGTTTTTTAAGAAGTAAATAAATAATAAAAATTTTATTAGGCACCACTCACCGGGATGGTTTTCGGCGTCGGCCTCTAATTACATAGCTAATTGAATACTTCATTCTGCTAAATCCGCATTGGATTGTCATTTTCTCATATTATGTTGTGAACTTCGTGGGCAGCAAGCCTACGTGAGTGGTTATCCCGTGGTAACACGGGTGTTAGCCTTCATCATATTATGAATATTGTAAACGGTAACCACGAAGTGGTATCAAATGTATTTAAATATAAATTTTATAGCAACTAGAGTAAGTTATGATGTTAGCCATAGCTGTATAGCTACAAAAGCTGTGGCGTGGCTACTCAGATGTGTCTGTGTAGTAGCAAAATGAAACATTATTTCAATGTCAGGTACTTCCATTACTAAGACTTATTCTTAGTCGTTAGTCTTCAATTGAAATTACAATCTTATTCTAGAAGTTTTTAGGTACTAATGTATATAGAAAGAAAGGTTTTTGTTATGCAAGGATAGCACAAAATAACTTACAGTTTGGTCTTCGATTTGATTTTCACCTTAAAATGCTTTCGAAACCACACTCGCGTTGTGGGCCTGGCCGTGCTCTCGTTACGGGACGTCCTCTTGGACAGGAATAAACAGGAACCTTTATTCTGCTTGGCTAATTTGTTGAAAATGCACCGACCAACTTGGTACGGGAAAAAACAGGACCTTCTTCTTCTGTTTGTCTCGTTTGTTGGAAACACACACTCAGTGTGCGTTTTATCGTAATCTCGTTACGGTGGGTCCATTTTGGACAGGCCTCAACAGGATCATAAACAGCTAAAATTAATGCCAACATTGATTAAGACCACTTCACGGTCTCATCATTGACGTGTTTTAGTAAATTTAAACATTGCATCGTCATGCTATTGCTTAGCTTTGTTTACAGTCATACGAAGATTCACTTTTAATCACGAGTTCTCTTATTAAAACATTTTGTGCAAGAAAATGTGGGTAGATTTTTATTGTAGATCGTATTTAGTTATTGTTTAAAACGAATGGTAAGTACGATCTTAACGTTGTATTTCATTTAGGATCTATCGATTTACACTACTACAACTATTGCAAACACTTCAGCACTTAAAGAAACCGTTATATAAAAAATATAACGAGAGAGGGTGTGTCGATGCCCGAACACTAGAAACGAATGATGAACTTGTCACCTGTCAGAGCGACGCACCTACCGTAGGGAGGGAATTTGTTTTTTTTTTCTGTTTCAGTGATACCAGCTCTAAAACGTGTTGATGCCTGGTACATGAAGAAATGTACTACCTTGTGATAAAATCCCGAGGATGCAGCGACGAAGTATAATTGCAGCGATAGATCGCCGCCATCACAGTAATTAAACCTCTGAGACTACAATAGATCCCCATTACAGGTACATCGGCAGTATGCGCCCCTGGAGAGCGATACAGGGTGGGGAATAATCTAATCTGGTTGAGAATTGATGGAAACCCTTCAACGTGAAGCCTGGAATAAATGTGATGACGTAATCATAAAACTACTTTTTGATTCGATGTCTCTGTCTCTGATTCGATATTGCTTATCAGAAAGATTCTTTATATAAGTCATTTTGCCTTCCTCATAAAATAAAGCAAACTGAAAGCAGAAAGTTCGCATTAAAAATAAAAGTAAAGAAAACCTCCAGAGTCTTCGGAAGTTTTCTGCTTCACGCTAGGAGACAGAAAATTTGTTGATGTTTTGACTATTCTGTTGTAAAAATATTTGGCGTACCATATAGTAAATGTTTTTAACTTTAGCCAATAATTATCAAAAATCATTGAATTGTAGGTTTTTTCGCTGACACGATTGTAGTCTCAAAATCTTCAAGTAAATGCCTAATTTTTAAATCAACACTGAATAGACTGACTCCAAGGTTCTATCTCCAAGCTGTTTACATTCCGTCTACAATTCTGCTTTAAATGTTTCTACGTAAGTCAATCACTCAATTTTCCAATAAATTAATTATTCTGCTCGTGAAGCAGTAGGTAATGTTATATTTCTAGCTTTCCCCGTTTAATTAGTGTTTGCTGTGAACAAACTAAAAGACTATGTAATATTCCAACTGCTGGTTTTGCTTAAAAACACAGTTTTGTATCTATCTCTGTTTGTAAGAGAAGCAAAATTCTACTCAACCATAAGATTTGAAAATTTTGCATCAGCACATGTGAGTGCTGAGTGTATTGATTCTGAATAAAAAGGACCTTGTGAAAATGTGAAAATATTTTTAAAATTAAATACTCCGCCAAGTCCACAGTACCCGTTAGTAATTAAATAGCACAACAGATTGTTATTATATGAACATTGTCTCCATGTACCCCCGGGCTACGTTGTAAAACGCCACGCTCAAAAATAAACTCGAGAGAGAAATTTCCTTAACTCCCCGTGACAAAATGTTAATTGATTTTCTATGTTGAAGTTTCTAGTATACAGTCTTAGACCGTTGCTTGTGGAAATTAAATTTCTTCAACTAATCTGTTTCCTATTTCCTTTGTTGGATATAGAGGAGAAACTTCCCTTTGATATGTGAATCACTTGCAAGGTCAGCCCCTGTTCGAACGGGCGCTCTTTATACTAAAAGGTAGGGGCATAATAGGGCATTCAGTGTTTTAATCCCCATTATTTCCTGTTGATTGAATGGATATTAAATACTATTAGGGATAATTATTAAACTCACAAACACAAACTCTTATGATTGCAAGAAAATGCAAGGATTAAGAGCACTAAACGAACAAAAGACCGTTGACTTTTGTTCGAATCTACAAATGAAAATTTGGATCTTATGAAAATTATGTTTCTCAAAACTATGCGTTTTCTTTGCCTAGAACTGAGGAAGTTGATTCTTTCAAGAAGTTGATATGTCTGTGTTCGGATTCTCTTCCGGTGATTTCGATTGCTTTCGCCTCTTAACTACAATAGTGCTTGATATCGGAAACGTAAGCTTGGAAAAGAAAATTGACGCAGCTCTGTGGCTTTGTTTCTGTCTTAGTAATGATTTCTTACTTCAGCAACTTGTAGGTATTTGATCTCGGTATGTTGACCCATTTATCCATATTTGTAAATAAACGACATTTTAGCAGCTATAATATTGGCAAAATACTTAAACTTGTCTAAAACAAAGCATTGCGGCTTATGTCTTCCAACACTTGGCTAAGTGGGAAGTTAACATCAAATAACGGGGCAGTAATATCAGGCATTCTGACCATCTTGTTTATTTAGGTAGTGACCCTGATAAGTCCCTCACATTTTAGGAACTTAAGAACCATTCCAAAAGTCTTCAGTTTTTTTTGCGTGTCCTGAGTACGTCAGTACGGCCACCTGCCTCCTTTAAAGATGTTGCCACAACATTTCTTACAGTTTTTATTGGTCGCCTACAATGTTGCTTCTTCCCAATCCCCAGAGATCTCAGAAGATTCACTACTCTTTCGTTTCTGTTACTTGAAGATCTGTTATTTCCAAAAAGGAAATTAAAGCTGCGGTAATATGATCCTCATTAAAACGGCTAACCTCTTCATTAGTTGGACGTGCAAGTTTTGACGCGAATGAATGCTGTTCAGTCAAAACGTCCCGTCCACACCGAGTGGAATGAAGTGTCATCATAACGAGTACCATGGATGAAGTGTGGTTCGCGCCTATTAGCTCTAGGAGATGATTGCTTATTGTTGCCGACCACAATGGCCAATCAACAGCCATTGCGGACCAACCAAGATTTTGTGACGACCGATTTGGTAAAATAACGATTTAAGTCTTTTGTTAAATCGGCCGGCGAAGGCGTGGCAGTGACCATTTGAGTTGACGTCATTTTTGGTCCTTTCACGCTTCAAGGTCGATATTTTCTTATTCACTTTTGAAATTGTGATCGTTGCGCCTCGATAAGCTAAGTCATTATTAGGTATACTATTATGAAACTAGTAAGGTTTCTTTTGTGTTTGCATACGCTTTTTAAAAACCTATTCTTAGTAGAGTATTATAATATTACCCTCTACGAGTAGAACACAATGTACCCGTAGTTCAGATTAAGACTGAGTTCATTCATGATCATGAATGTTTAACACATTTGTTTATAATTACATTTTCCTCAGTAGCTGAATGTATTCAAGCGACGGCATTATTGCGTAGTTCATTAACGATACTGTTAATTGATTCATAATGGAGTTGAATATTCTGTTAGAGCATGACTTAGTATACATTAATTCCGTCCACGGCTGTTATCACCATCCGAAATTCTTCGTCCGTCTTCCTTAATACGGGTATTTCTCCCCGTTGCCATAAATAGCGCCATTAAAAAGCTAAGCTAGCCGGGAAAGGAGCTGCTTAAATATACTTTGCACGAATGCGCAAATTGATATAAAATACTTCATCTTTTTGATATCTGCCCTCCGAGACGGCGGAGCTCCGAACGGGAATGTTTCATCGACTTACTATTTATGCACGACCTTGTAATATCGTTCCGTTGAAGGGAAAGGGATTTTTAGAAAAGGTTAGTTTATTTTGCGCTAATCGAGTCCAATGGCCTATTCAAATAACCTAGTTGATTGCGTTATAAATAATGTACGGGCTGAACAGAGTATAATATCAACCGATCTACGGAAAGGTGAAGAACGTTGGAAAAGTTAATTTAGGACGATTTGTACATGATTGTACTTCATAACCTAGTTCATAATATCATTTCAAAAGCTCAAAAATGTATGACCGTAAAATCCGTTTATTTTATTAGAAACAATTTTCCTTTTAGCGGATTGGGTTCCTCGTTCTAGTGAGTTGAACCCACGAATGGTCATTCCAGTTGGGGTCGGGCGTGACTGGAAGGCCAAGCGTGCTGGTCCTCGCAGCCGGATAATGCATTTTTTCATAACAATAGAACCTTTCTTTGTAAGTTATCTTGTTATTGTGGTTACTGGAACTAAATGTCGCTTTCTTTTTGGCGATTATCTGGCGTAACTAACTTCTTACGACGTTCATTTAAAATTGATATAAGATCTTGGTTTTGTTTTAAACATTTGTAAGTGAATTTTAAGTGAAGTTGAGTGTTCATGTCGTTCGTTCGTCTTCAACTCTGGTCTCATACACATAAAGAAAACAAATCATTTAGCGTGTATATATCTGGACGTCGTCTCTCTCATACATCGTTCCATCCTCACACATTGCGTTCAGAAAAATCACACGTACACCTATCACTCGCTCAGTCACTTACACGTACAGACATTGTTTTCCATTTTATTTTAAATAAATTACCTACCGTATAAAAAGTCCCAACGGATCAAGTGTCTATTACACGGGCTACACTGTGTCAGCATTTAGATACTATGGATTTTACTTTATTTACTTTTTATTGTTTCAGGTAAAACAATGGCAGGTTTTCGGTGAGGCGGAATTGAAGATGAGTTGCCCATTGAACCATTCGATCATGAAATGCAATCGGGAAATGGATCAGGCTATGAGCGGCAAATCCTTTTACCAACTCCCAACTCTGTTACAGCAAAATTGGATCAATATTAACTTGTGTAGGTATGATTCGTCTGTTAGTAGAATGCTGCAGCACAATGCCTGAAATCGAAGGCGTAATATTCAATATCTCAGTGAGCCATGGAAACAGCCGTGCATGGAGTTTCACTGAAGAATAAAATACGTAATGAGGTCATCCTACGGAGAAAAGGGTCATTGCCACAGCTCTTACTAGTCAGCTGAAGCTTCAAGAGTATTAAAACGTTTGGTGTAGAACCTTCAGCTGGCATAAACGCGTTCTTGAGTGAAGATTTCGTCCTGCCATGCGTAGCGTCCGACGAGGTGGTGAACCTCTTACAAGCGTTGCTTAAACGAAGTGGATGCGTCAAGTTGAGTATGAGATGTGATAGCCGAGGCTTTCGTCTAGCAGTGGACTGATATAGAATTATGATGCTGGTGAGTAGCCAGCAATCTTTCACGTCTAGCAAAGGCGTCTGAACCGTTACTTTGCACTCGAAATCAGTCAATTATGTTAGTGGAATCCTAAATGCGAGGCTACCTATGGCGCGCTTACTCTCCTTATTCTGAATTTTATGCTTTTATTCTCTCTTTCACAAGTCTTAAGCCACCTCCTTACTAGCCTAAGCTGAAGAACGCTTAGCTTGTGTTAGTCAAATCGCAGTTCATTCTGCAGTGCACTAATACTCCAAATACGTGACCAGCTCGAAATACTCGGTCAGGTCAGCGTCAAAATTATGTCAGCAATTGACTGGACAGAAGCTTCATTATTTCTATGACCACCTTGACAAAGTCAATATGACATGGTTCCAAAGTTCTAATGGTGTTACGATACTTTTGATTGCACTTAATCAGTCGAATTGGCGATAGCTAAAATCCTTTCAGTGATTGTGAACTGCGGTTTCGAAACAATAACTTGTGGTTTTAGTGATGCATTCGTTGCGTGGTTGGTTTTAACAAAATTATTCTGTTGTAAGTATAAAATACACAAATCGTTTATGCGGCAAAAAACCCCTTACAGCATATGTTACCAATACAGTCATTTGTAACTTTTTAACTGCATCGTTAGACCCAACATTAAACCCTGTTCCTTTTTGGGGTTGCGCAGCAATCGAATGAACCGTCGTCTGTCTGTCACAGCCATTTGGCAGGTCATCAGTCAGTATGCTACAATTTAGGTAAATTTTCTCTTACATGTATTTCAATCTTAACTTAAAAAATAAAAATCCCCTGATATGTAATGTTCCTTAATAAAAAAAACATATTTCGTTAAACTTAAGCGCATCTGTTTCGTGCATTTCTTGAACACTAGATTATCCATGATTAATCTCATGTACTTTATGATTTGCAGTATTTGATGAGTGAATAATTCACGAAAAACGTATGCGCTTAGAAATTTTTAGCTTTAAAACTTTAATAGGTACTAAAGAGGATTTTTTTTAAATTCAACTCTCACGATGACTGACTATTAAACCAGTTCGACTAAAATGAACTACTGAACCTTCTTTTGCGTTCCGATACGCGCTTAGCTTTTTTTCCCAACCAATCGCAACATGTTCCCGAAACGCTCAATTCAAACTTAACGCCGCATGAAACAAGTGACAACTTGTTTGTTTAGCTTTTTTAGCCACGCGCTTCCACGCGTGTCTGACACATGTTGGTTAGCCCTGACACCACGTGACACGTTTATGAAAGCAAAACGTTCCCGAGGGTTGCGAACTCCTGCCCGCCCGCTGCGCGCATTGCACTCCTGTTTTTGACATCCCTGTATAAAACAATGTTACCCATTGTAGTTAGATTATTGCTCGTATACAGTCCTATTATAAGTTCAGATGGCTGAAACTCAATTTAAACTTAACTTTTATAAATACAAAAGATATCCGGCGATCCTTTTTGGGATTTGATTTAACGCTTCAGTGGCTGAGTGGTAAAAACTCTTTAATACCCAGGTTGGACCCGGCCTATCGCCGCTCGATAGTCTTGTAAATAGCCAAACTATCCACCAGTATAAGGCTAATAACTACACTACCTTTACCGTCTATTTATTCGATACTGTATAAAAAAACATGTTTGAAAGGAAAACTACTGAGTTTCTTGTCAGTTCTTCTGCGTACCTATAGACTCAACTGTCCGCCACCGGTGTGGCGAAGTAATTTATTATAATCATTTTATCATTGTTTTCCGTGTCTCTTATTTATTCGTAAGTACTTGTGGTACGTACGCTGTTTCCCTGAAATTCTAGGAAACCTATTCTTGTTGCCTCTTAAATAGTGATACAACAATTTGTGCAAATTGTAACAGGTTAATTACAGTATCGTTGTTATTCTGCTCTTAAATCTAGCCTCGGGCGAACATCATAAATTACCTGGTCTTTGATCTCGGAATTACTATGTCAGAGTCAGAACCTGGATAAACGGAATGAAAGTAACCTAATTAATTGTTCACTTTTAATATTAATCAATTAGGTGTGAGGAAACACAGATGTACTTGCTAGTAGTAAAGCCCCATTTCATGCGATCTCTCTATCTCGTGAGCCCTGAATTCATTAACATCAGTCACATTTGAGCAGCCTATGTACACGTTTACCTGTCCTCATTCAGTTCTAAAACCACTTTGCAGGATGGCATAAGTTTTGAGAGGTGCTTAACTTTGACGTTCTTGAATCTTGGAGTAAGATGCGCATCACGACAAGATGACGCGCTTTTTCTCCCGCCGAAACTACGAATCGCATAACAAACGTGTATAATATCCCACAGAACTAACAATCATACCAGAAGTATTTCCGGACATAAAGTCCAAATTCCTACGATTCAACCCTAAAAAAGCGCAGGTAAACACAACCCAAGGCCACAGAACCCTCATAATGTTACACTCGTAACCCCTGCATTGTTACGTTATTATACGTGACGCAAGTCGGTCTGGCGTGCACCGAAGGGAATTCTGTGCGTCTGCCCGAGTCATATTTCAAGCCACCCTAGCGCTGCTGCTTTTGACACTTTAACTAAATCCGTTATTAAAATTCTGTCAAATACTCGAAACTCTGTTGCTGGGTTCCATTTAAATATCGAACGGACTAACGGCTTCTTATCGCAGCAAACGATAAAGTATGGAGGTTATGGCGACAAAGGTTTAGGGAACTGCATGTTATTGTTTAAACCTACATTTACTTGTCCTGGTAAGCTATAGATAAGTTAAGTCCAGACGATATATCCGTACAGTAAATAAATAAATGTTTGGCAATTAAGTTACTATAGATTGGGTCCAGGTGTGGATGGTGCCGGGTTCAAATCTGTCCAGAACACTCACGTGCTCAGTATAAATGAGATCTTCTGGTTACGAAAAACATCTGTAATAAACTGGAGCAACAATAATAACTGCAGTAGACTCGTCACTTACCACATTAGGCTTATATTTGCACGCCAAAGTGTGGAGCTCTGAAGGTTCAGTTCCTCACGGAGTCAACCATCCCTCTGACTGCCTCATTTGGCAACAAAATCTTGAGCTTACATTCCACTTAAAGTAAGTTTTGAATAACTTAACCAGAGTGTCTTATTGCATTTTGTTTTTATTCATGTTCCTTATCGTCCTATAGGAATTTATAAAGACCCTTGCTGTGTAGACTTTTTTTGGATTACCGTCTAGCCTAGTAAAGCCAAAATAGTTCTCATAGCCATGTGTCGATATCAAACTTATTATTTTAAAATATATTATTACATGTCTATCTAAAATGACCATCAGTAATATTATCAAGCAATTTGTCCTCTCCAAAACTATCCTCGTCGAGAGGACTAAGTACACCAGTTGTTACCGGTCCGCTGAAGTGCGGAGTAATTCTCCTAAAGTCCCCTTCAGAAGTTCGCAGGCATCTTAACAACTTCGAAGGTCTACTTAGTTAGAGGCATTTTATAACACTCACATCCTTCCAACTCGTCCTACTTTCATACTCACACTCAGTTTATTCGATAAATTGTTACGGAAGTAGCGACTCATTGCTACGAAAAATTCTGGAAATTTCACGTCGAGAACAAAGGGGAGAGAGGTAACGTGAAAGCATATTTCCTATTGAAATCGCAGACTCAACCGACAGAACAAATTGGGGACTGGTTCAAAGCGGTTCGTACCTACTGACATTTTTACCTGTGTTAAAACTGGGCAAGGTTTCCTGGAAACCTCGCTGTTGGCCCCTAGGCCTGAAGAGTAAAAATAAATATGTGCACGAATATGTAACATTCTCGGAATTTGTATTTCTCATATCAGTAAAATCAGATTTTTGTACACCGCTTTGTGTTGCGTTAGTAAAGCACCAACAAGGGATCCAGATGCATTCCTGTAAAAAAACCGTAAAAATGCGTATCGAACTACCCGCAATGTTTCCGTAGTGATGTGTCCATTTTCGAATCCGGTACATGCCTCGGGCAACAAAACAAAAACCGCTAAACACAGGCAATACGAGTATACCGACAATCCAGCACTGATTCGTGGAATAACAAGCGAGGTTTCAAAGTTCGCAAGTTTGTACCCGAGGTGAGTCACGGCGCAAGATCGAATATGTCGAAGGAACTTTCCGCATTTATTGCCTTCCAGCTAAGCAAGAAACCGTACAAGAAACTTACATTAGCTTTGTACGCAGAATCCTAACATGCTTTAAGTGTAATAAAAAGTTCGATGCAGAATGTTTTGGCTTTTTAACGCATTTTACTGGGTTCGAGTAGCTGGCACTTGAATGAAGGGAAAGATAAAGTTCTCCGCATCGGTCGACAACATAGTTGTGAATAGGTTAAGCCTCTTAACTTATAAATTACAAGTCACTAGCCGTTCAATTAACAGCCTAGTGTGAATATCATCATCATCAACAACCGCATGACGTTCACTGATGAACATAGATTTCCAGAGCGATCTTTATCAGGTAATCCGGCCATCTTCCGGAGGAGCTCCACTTGATCTACCTCCATCCTCTCGACTTCAACTGTCATCAGCTCTTCGCGCTATGTGCAATCAAACAGCTGTCAAACATCAGTCCGTCCTACGTAGTTTTCTATTACTCTGAAAATACTGAATCAAGAAATTCTCACGCAAAAAAGAAACTCTGCAAAAAAGCACGCATCTTTAATGTATCAAAGACAAAGTTGTTGGCGAAACAAAAGATCCTTCACGATTAGTCTGGAGCTATAAAACTAACATAAGAACTGTTGAGTATGTTATTACAGTTAGTACAAGAACTTGGGCCCTTTGCGCGAGTTGTGCCATAAAACTTGTACTGTGTAGCCTTACAAGAACTTGGTTAAAGTAGGTAGCGATCCGGCTGTATGAAGCGTATCAAACAGAAAATTGAAACAACGTGTTATGTTTCACAAATTTCAGTGTATTGAATCTATCGTTAACACGTTGTGTTTTTAATAACTGTTGTTCAATTTGAGTACTGGACGGTTTTTAAACACTGAACTCGACGTGTTTACCAGTTGAATTCGAAATTGCACTCGAGTAAAGGTGCGTGACGATTAGGCTAACAGTGAGCGGCTGACTGTCCGCCTGCTGACTCTCAGCGGCGGCGTATCAGTCACTCCCTTAGCGTAGTGATCGAACTACGCCGACGACCACGCGCATCATTGTTGCGAATCAGTCGCTCATAAAATGAGTCGGCAAGCGAAACGTCGCGTTGTATGGACACTCCATCTAAAGTCAGCCTCCAATCAGCCGCTCACTGTTCGACGAATCGTGACGCGCCCTCAGTTTGTGTAGCTAGTTGCTGGTTGTTGTAGTAATTGTACATTTACGTCAATCTATGTTACTTTTGCTGTTGATTTCTGTTGTTTTGGTGTGCAATAAAGAATATATCCATCTATCTGGTGGACTGAGGGCGCCATACGTCAACGATAGGCGGGCGGAGAATTATTCTAAAATCGAGTTAGATTTACATCTCGACTTCTTTTTACACTGGAGCTCGTGTGATGGATGACTGGCGCCAGATGCAATGTTTATTGACTAAATACTTACATAATTCCTTGCACAAACAACTTAAATCCCCAAATGGTTTTGACATATTTGTATCTCATATTTTCGTTAAGTATTGCTTTCAGATAACAATTTTCGCTTAAAAGCTTTACCTTTGATATTTTGTTATTTTACAAATGTCTTGATGAAACTGCTTTGAGATGAATCCTATCTCTCAGTTAATTCTTAGAATCGAGAAGCTCAAGCTAGCTAGCAGATTTATAAAATAATAAGAAGGAATTGGTTTTAATTGCAAAAGACATTCCAAGTAAAAAATCCTTCATAATATGATACATAACTCTCAAATGATAGAATTGTCGTTCCTTAAACTTAATATTGCTTAATATTATATCAATTGGTTTGTGTGTATACCCAAACAGAAGCTAATGGATCCGAAAATTGATTAGAAATATATATTATCCCGTTTCTTTCTCCTAATGGACACAGGATACGCGATCATTAACGAATCTTCTGGTAATTCTGATTCGCCATTAAGAAAAACATCTGTCATTGTCCAATTATTGCGATCGTTGACTGTCACAGCCGAAGTTGATCAGGAGGGTCCGGGTTCAATCAATGTGACGACCGTTGTCTTTTTGTAGGCAAACGTCTTTTTGTCAACGCCGGAACGAAATTGTGCCGTTTTGTAAAATTAACCAAGTGGAAAGTGGTCAAGAAGCAGTCGACTATTAAAACAGTAGCCAGAACGAAATATAGTAGGACTAGCGGCCGCCTGCGACTTTGTCCGTGTGAACTTATAGTTTTTTTGCCAGTTTTGAGTCAGCCTTAAAATACATTATGCTGTTAGGAGTCTTTTTTTAGAACTTTTGGGTATGAACAATTTTGTAATAGATTTTTTGCTTTGTGTCACTTTCACCGTTTGCTCACGCAACGAAAGCTCTAAGCAAAAAATCCCGTAGTCAAAACTTCTTTTTCATGTGCACTATTTAAAGCGAGATATTCCTTATAACCATCCTCAATAAATGGACTTTCAACACAATAAGGTTTTTCCAATTCAAACCATCCGTTTCTGAGATGAGCGCGTTCAATCAAACAAACAAACTCCACAGTTTTATTTGTTATGTTAGTATGAATAGAATCTGAGTTATAAACAATACGCTGACATTTCTCATTGAAGAGAGGTAATAATTTTCGGCCAGGTGAGATTCGACTAAACATGCCCATTGATTAGCTGAGTTGATTGAATTCATGTGTTCTGTCCCAAATATCCGTTCAGTGTAAAGGTGAATGAACTTGTTTTCAAACAGCTTACATGTCGAATTGTCGACACTGGATAGCAATCGTCAGGTTGTTTTACAAAATGACTGACTTAGTTAAACAAGCGTGGGTTGATTTTGCTGGATCGGCAGATTATGAGTAGACGCACGTGAATTTAGTCTCGAAAAGTTGAAGCGCAATTATTGGTACGTAGATATCTCTTTCATTTACTTTACTTTCTCTCTCTCAGCTGCATTCCCTTCGAATAGTGAATTTAAGTATACAAACAAACAAACAAAAATTGCTGTTTTAGATAGACCTGTTACAAAGTACTTTTAAATCGTCAAATCTAATTAACAAACAAAATACAATTAATAATAAACATGAATACCATAATATTGAAAGTATACAATAAATATACTGTACTCAAATAAATGAACAGTTACTACTACTAGTAGTGATACAGTATATAGACTGGGGGAAACGGTTGCAACAGATAAATCTCACTCACTCACACTGAGACTAGCTAACTAATTTAATGACGAATTAGAAATAAAAAACAATAAGTTTATCGAAACTTTTTTTAAATTAATTTTCGTCTTTACTAAACTGTGATTGTGTTATTGATTTCTGGTCATTACCAAAAAAAACACAGTACTTTAATGTCGAATGTCTACATTTCATTAATTCATTTTATTAATTCTTTATTGCACAAAGAGATTGTAACAAAGGGCGGACTTAATGCCGAAAAAGGCATTCTCTACCAGTCAATCATAGGGCTAAGTAGAAAAACATAGTAGGCGGTGCAAAAGTGTCTAAAAAAAAAGTTACAATATAGAAAATAATAAAAGAAAACAATAAAACACATTTTCCCTACGGCTGAATTCGTCCACATAGCGTGTACTTCGGATAAATAACCGGATGTCAACAATTACCTCCATTGGTAATGACATGACACTAAACTGAAGGATACGTCACGCAACGTCAGATAATACTGACGTTTATATAAATGCCACCTTTTTACTGATGCCGTCTCACCACTTAACTTGAGATGAATTTATGTCTGATGGCCCGGTTGAGTGTGAGTTCACGCTTTTGAAGACGCTAGCGACTGCGTTGATTGTTTTTGTCATTATTTGTGGAGGATTTATTGAACTAGCGGCTATTGATGAAACTAATTTAATTCCATATATCCCTAACTGGATTGGCGTTAAGTAATTCTTCATGGTAAAAAATTAAGCAAACATAATCATGAAATTATAATAAAAAAGACGTAGATAGGTTACTTGTGCTAGGAGTGGCAACCGAAATCAGAACTTCGAACACCTGAGCATAGCATTGACAGTTTGAGACGACACTGCGCAACATCTGTGTGTGTCTACCTCCTTTTGCACAGAAATGTTTGTAAGTAAAACTATCCTTTCCTATCCTATTAATCTAATGCAAACAATTTAGGGCCAGTATAATAATTAAGATGTGAAGCACGGACCATACTGTAGGTAAACCTAAACATTGTCTGGATATGTTGTTACATAAAATAAATAAACAATGTCTTAAAATGTTTCCTCCTTATCGAAAAGTCTGTTACTATTAATTAGAGTATTTAATTAAGTGTTCTAGTGAGATAACTGAGCTACAGAATAAAGGTCAAGCTACTGTGGCATTGATAACCTAACCGGCACGATGTAGTGACCCGTTTTTGAGTACACATGTTACTGTTGTTTTCTTAATGGGAAAAACAAGAAAGGCTATTTAGTGTCCAAATATTATTATACTTGTTGTATCTATAGCTTGAGTCCATTACCTACAGATGTAGTTGTCTGAAACATGGTGAAATTTATTAAGACATCCTCATACAAACATCGTCACGTAAATTGAACTAAAGTCGGTATTTTGTGGGTCAGTTCACACATCCTACACCTACGTTTCCCCAAACCACCGAGGAGGCCAATTTGATGTGTTCTCTGCGCACCAACAAACCGAGAAATTGTTTCTCCTGACTGACCGAGTTGTTACCAACGCACTAAGATTACTGTATCTAGAAAGCAAAAATTTAGAACAGGTCTATTTTAACACAAAGATCCTGCTACGTGCTGTTAAAAGGTTACTGAAAATTTCAATGGAAAGGGTAACAACTAGTAACCCATAAAGCCAGTTCAAAATTCAAATCCAAAGAAATACCGGACATGACGCAACCTCACACCAAAGCACGAATCAGATCTCGTGCCGCGAAAAATAATTGATACGTCCAAATCGTTACCCAACATCGAAATCTCAAGTAAATTATCTGACTCATGTTCGGTTCCATGAATTTATGATTCAATGAATCGTATTAGACGCCAAGTGGCTTGGTCACGAGCTAGCAGTAATATTTGATTCATGATCAGAACTTAAAGGATTTTCTCTCACGCGTCATCGTATCTTTACCCGATTTCGCTTGGGTTATTGCCCAACTTCTGTCCCTCGATACGTGTGAATCGTTAATTATGAAGGATGTACTCGAATCGAGAATTGAGAATCACGTGGCAATGATTTCTTCGAATCAGAGTTGAATGTAGCTTACTTTAAAAACACGATCTTTTTTAAAAGTAATATTTGTGAAAACAGTTTTTTTAACCTCCACCGTAAAATTTATTATTTATCTCATAATTATATTAAGGCAATATTTAAGGGTTTACTTATTGAATATGTAATACCTGCATCTGCTGCCAATTATTGCTTGAATATCAGTATTTTCTAAACCTGATCGATGTTTTCAAAATGAGACGTCACCGTTGCTAGATTTTCTATCATATGTGCAACTGGGATTCGGTAAGAAATGTAGTATAAAACTTTATGAACGAAAGTCTCTAAAGATTATCTTCGAATCTAGAAGTCTGATCTGAAAAATAACAAAGTTTTACAACCAAAGAAGCCGAACAACTTCATATAGGAAATTGTTTCAAAGAAAGTTTGTCCAATTTCTCCTGACGGTTATTTGTTTATAACTTCGTCTGCGTTCAAACTGTTGCGATTGAATTTCATAAGATTTTAGTCATCTAAAGTTGAGTCACTTCGTAACAATTTGCCGAACAACTCAGTCGGTTCCGTATCGTAACTGTGGTGTCAACAACCGAAGTGTAAACGGAATGAAGCAGCCATTATAGCTTGAATTGTTTGAATGCAAAGTGTGCAACCACCGACCTGTATCGCCGTAATGTAATTCCGAAGACAATGGTGTGATTATGATGATATAATTTCTCAAGCATCAAGAGTCGTAGAAAAAGGTAAACAATGTCAATTCCCAGAGGTTCGATGGGACGTGATGTCTGAGATGAGTCACAGCTTAATGTCATCTAGTAACGGTATGTGAGTAAGAGGCACTATAGCGATGACCCTGTGACATGGTTAGACAGAACATCAGTAGATTACAATTATATTGGCTTGAAATGTGCGCGCGCAGTTGAAGGCTACAATACGCCTCACAACGGCGTGGACTAAAAAATAAATAATGCCGTTATGTGTCAAATGACGCACTCATACGAGTACTGCATTAAATGTAGCTAAGTCACTGACACAGTTTTCATGTTCGGCTTCTTTTTTTTTTTTCAAATCATATTAAATGTTTCTGTGCCGGTCTTTCTTGGAGACTAGACTCTTTACATGTGAAGCTACTTTGAACTTCGCTCTTCGCACAGATAAGAATGCTGTACATGGCTGCCTTTCCTCGAAGAAACATGAATTCGACAAATCATGAGCTCTCGCAAGTTAGTTGGATCGATGCTTCAAAATCTCGAGTGACAAAAAGTCGAATGCGTCATTGATTGCGTTATTTCACAACACAATCATAGACTCAAACCTTTCTCCAGAAGTCCCAAATTGAAAATAGAATGCCTGATTATTTCAACCACCAATACCGAAATTTAACACTGGAGCTATGGTAAAAGCCTTTTTTCAAATACCTTGGTCAAAACTGCAATCAGAATCCCAGCAAAGGTACAACCGAGGCTTTCTGTGAACCGAAACCGGTTCGCTCAGGGAAGTGGAGCGTTGCCCTCATTCCGTTCAACATTTGATTTCTTGTCGGGTTATGTACAATAATGCTTGATTGGAATACTGTTAGCTTATGAACGCAGTCGCCATCGAGTTTTAACTGAGGAAGTTGTATTTCATTTGATATTCAGTTAGTGTGTCCTCACACTACTTGGCGAAATCTTTCTTTAAGGAATTCCTTTTTCATGCTAGGTGTCGAAGACGAGTACAGTTTGTCTAATCTAATCTCTAACTTCACATCAATAATATTATAATGAAAAAGAGGTAAAAAGGTTACTTTTGCCTAAAAAGTGGCACCCGAAATCAGAACAGTGCACCTGAGCAAAGCATTGACAAAGTTGACAATTTTAGACGACACTGCGCAACATGTATCTGTCTCGCTTATGCTCTTTTAAATAAACATAATATCTTGTTCACACGTTTACTGCATAATATTACATACGCAGTGGACAATTTTTGACTTCGCATCAGTACTGACATAACCTATATACCTCTTTTTTATTATTGTACAACCACGTTGCACGATGGACTTGAACACGAAGTCGAAGTACGGAAATAAAACCCAAACCAATTTGTACTGACTGTGTAATCAAAGACATCTCCTAAAAATTTACGGCTAGAATTTATAACTAAACCGAAAAATCTTAATAGCGTCGTTCAGCATTAATTCATTCGGCAATTTGCTAACGCCATCTGTTGGCCTAAAAAAGAAACACAGTTCGCCAACGAGGTCCTACCGCTTAAACTAGCTATCCCATTAAAACCTTAAACATTCCGCCCACCAAGGACTATTATAAAATATTTATTTAGTCCTTCATTTAGAAAACAACGGTAATTGCCGCCCACCATTCACCAATGCCGAATTGGCACCATAATGCCATGCCAACCAACAAGTTATAAAACTTAATATGTCCTTGGAGGGAGAAAAAGAATAAAAAACATAAAATCCTATGACACAAAAAAAGTTAGAACACGAAGTTTAGCTCTTCTTTCTAAACCTGAACCATGCCTGGGCATGCCCATGAAGTTGTCAGCTTGACCTTACAGTGTTACACCAGAAACAATCCAGCCCAGTGATGTATTCTGTGCCACCAGTGAAGTCTTTGGTCCCTCCCTTATTCTACTCCCAATCACCTGACCATATACTTCCGCTCCTAACAACATATCTATATGGTTAGGTGTATGGTATTGTGGATCGGCAAGGTGTAATTCATTTGATTTTAACCAATCCAATTCCACTACTTTCCCGCTAGGAAGAAAAGATGTAATAGAATTCAAAACATAGGCTTGAATTGTTATTTCAGTCTCTGAATCAAATCTTGGATGAATTTTCATTTCTACCATGTGTTTGACTTTAACATTTTTACTACCTTCTAATCCAGATATACAACCTTGTATTGGTATCTTTTTAAGACCCAAGTACTGTACGACAGCCTCAGTTACAAAGGAAGCTTGAGAGCCTTGATCGAGCAAAGCTCTGATGAGATGTCGTCCTCCAATGTTAGATTCCGCTCTAACAAGAGCTGTGGGTATCAGCACCTGTTTGTTAGTTGGCACATGATCTTCAGAGTAACAAGATACTACCGCATCATTTTTTGGCTTATTCGCATTATTTTGACAAACTGCATTAATAGACCTCTCAAAACCGTCCTTATTATTCACTTCAGGGTGAAGCATCGTATGATGCTTACGACGGCAAACTCGACAGCTCATCATACTGTGGCAAAACTTGACAGCATGATGGCCTAAACAATTATAACATAACCGATTTTCCTCAATAAATTTCCTGCGAGCATTCACATGCTCTTTTGCAAAATTGTCACAATATCTAATTGTATGCTGTTCGTTACAAAATTCACACTGACTCAGAGAAACATGAAAGGTCCTGGGACTCCTGGGCCTACTTTGGGTATGAATGTTTGTACATTTATTCGGGCCTATCGACTTAGTTTCCAATAATTCTAAAGCACGAAAACGTCTCGTCAGGAAATCTGTAAACTGACAAAACGTGGGCAAAGCGTCTATTTCATTCAGATTGCTGATATAGATTTCCCATTCTTTTCTTGAATCTACATCAAGTTTGAGGGTTAAAAGGTGTATAACGAGTACATCCCAGGAACTGACATTCACTCCAATATTTGTCAAAGCACTCAAGCAGTCTGTTGTTGTATCTAATAAACTTTTCAACATATTTGCCGATTCCACATTAAGACTTTTTTGACTAAGTAATTTTTTCAATATAGCATGGCACATAAATCTCCTATTATTGTATCGCGAAGTTAACAAAGACCAACATCTATCATAATTTGTATCGGAAATAGGAATCTGCCTTATGAGTTGTTCGGCTTCACCAGACAAATAACCCTTTAAATAATGGTGTTTTTGCACGTTGTCCAAGTGCGTATTGTTGTGCACTAGAGACACAAACAAGTCTCTGAAGGAGATCCATTCTGAATAAAGTCCTGTGAAAGTTGGTATTACAATTTTTGGGAGCTTTATATTTGTAAACTCTGTATTACTTTTTTGAGTATATTCATCTTGAGATGATACGTGTTTTTTAAAGGAGTCTAAAACAATGTTTAATTCAGTCTTGTGATCCACATATAACTCTTCAACTAATTCGTACATGTGGTCTTTAAAATAGGATGTTTCCCTATCCAAAGTTCCTCTCACAATTTCTTTATGTGTGGCATTGAAGTTTGCCCACAGTTCATTCAATCTGTCTAACCTAACTTGCAAGTATTGCGGTTTGATTCTGTCCTTTGGCGATTTTTTATAATTCGTTTTTGCCCTATTCATACAGTCGAATGTATCAATTTGTTCGTGGATCAGATTCTCCATTTTAGTAACAAACCAATCCAACAATGTTATACGAAACCTAAATTACAATATTTACAATGTCAACTACTAACCAAAAAATTTAAAATTTTACAAGTGTTTTATGGATTGTAGGTCTACCGAAAATTGGGCATGGATTCCCCGTCGGAACCAAATTTGCTTAAAAACTAACAAAGTAAATATTCTACAGTTAAATTATTCTAAGTTAATACTATATTTTCAAAGTTCAATTCTTCAAACAAATAGAGTTCAAAATGCCACTTCACTATTTCTCTCACTGATTATAAGTTATTTTCTTCTATATAAATTCCTTAGTTTGTATGAATAAAGTTTAAATTCACTTACAGTTTATTCTTCGAAGTTCTTTTTAATGGACTGTATAGTAACCGTACAAGCGCCTACCGCGCTCTGTACTCTCCACCTGTGACGTAATCCACCCGCTTCCAACCAGATCCTGACTGGTACCGTTCCTTGGCACCGTCCACAGCAAGCCCGTCACTCGTTGGCCTCTGCGCTGTTTGCCACTAACTGCCAGCTGCTGCAAGGGCCGCTGCTGCTTAGTCGACTTATCCAAAGTCGACTCGAAGAACCAAAATGTACAACCACGTTGCACGATGGACTTGAACACGAAGTCGAAGTACGGAAATAAAACCCAAACCAATTTGTACTGACTGTGTAATCAAAGACATCTCCTAAAAATTTACGGCTAGAATTTATAACTAAACCGAAAAATCTTAATAGCGTCGTTCAGCATTAATTCATTCGGCAATTTGCTAACGCCATCTGTTGGCCTAAAAAAGAAACACAGTTCGCCAACGAGGTCCTACCGCTTAAACTAGCTATCCCATTAAAACCTTAAACAATTATAATAGCATTGCCTTCAGTAATCCTTGCTGTGAAATCGTTCAGTGTTTCTACTTAGCTGCCTGCCTAGCCGGGAACCCAATGGCCAATGATGATAACTCTATATTTGAATTGTGTCTAAAATGTTTTGGGCGCGTTAGTTTGATGCCATAAATTCTAGCGGCAACTGATTCAATGATGGCACACTGCTGGTAACAGTGTTTGATATACAGGCTAACTGCCTCTTCGATCGTACACAATTTTGTTAACCTCGTTGTTGTGAAGATGTACCTATATTTACCATCCAGCAATTTTCAACAAATCACACCCTACGTGAAGCCAAAGCAGAATTGACGTAAAATATTGCCTATTGTTTCGTTCCCTTAATTGTCATGTCAGACAGCTTTTTATTTTAATTGCCAGTTCATGTCATAATTTTCCCCGGCTAATTAAGAAGGTTGACATCAAGGCCCATTTTAGGTGAGTTTTCTACAGGATTGAATACCTTTTCAATTAAATAAAGCAGTGTTTTTCGGTTTGTTATCATTTTAAATTGCTTGATTGTAACAATGTTTAACTACATGTGCCTGTGACTTTGTACACACATGTTATTTACACCGTTGTGAATTTAAAAAAAAACTGGAAATGTTCTCTTCACACATCTATAGGATTGGTACCGTACATAATTAAACCTAGGTCTATTTAATTTTTTATGAAAAATCTTGAACACCGCTACTGATATCTGCGACTTCAGGAATTTAGATTTCTAATGAAACAGTAATTTCCCTTTCCTTACAACTTTACATTTTCCTTCCACCGCAGCTTCGGCTTTAGAAAAGTCTCTTTTCCCACGTGATTGATTTTTTTTAATTTTCTTACTTGCAAAAAACAAAGAATGTTTCGTATTTCTTCAAGAAATACCTTAGCCCGGTACAGTAGCCTAAAGAAAAACATACGCTTTATCTGGTTCACAAGAAGTACAGTACTCCAACTGAAATGTCTTGTCCCTTTGTCTAAATGACGCGTTACGGGCGTTGACCGTCATTACGCTACTAAGATCACGCAACACAAAGTCAGTTTTTACATTTTTAATGAAGTTTCCGTCACAATTGTTCTTTGAATATACTGTGTGTCATGTCCTTACAGGGCTGCCTGTCATTCAGTAGGAATGACATTGTGAACTTTAATAACTGAAGTAAAACGAAATAGTTAAAATAACAATTAAGGAACACTACCATTTTTCTGTAGGTTTGAGTATCTATTTTTATATGAATCATATTATCATAATAGTTGATTTTATTTATTTGACGTTATGTAATTATATTTAAGTTTATAGTTTGTATTTTATTATCATTTCTACTCTGATTACTTTTTTGTGCACTTGCCTACCCTTCTCATAAACTTTCCTCTACCTTTGGGTTGTTTGGAAGAGATCGCTTGTTAGCGATAAAACCGCCCAAGTTGTACATTTACGTGTTAACTTTATCTACTGGCCTGTAATATTTGTGTTGTTTTTGTGTGCAATAAAGAATATTTACTTACTTACTTACCATTCGGTCAAAAACCGGAATACGTGACGTGGGGGAAATCACTGCCAAAATGAAGTGGAACTGGGCAAGCCATGTATGCAGGATGCATCCAGATAGATGGGCCCATATTACCACCCAATGGCGCCCTACAGATGGTCATCGCCGTAGAGGAAGGCCCTTCAAACGGTGGTGTGACGACTTGAGCCATCACTCCAGCGAATGGCAAATATTGGCTTATAACAGGCATAGTTGGAGAGCTTTGGGGGAGACCTTTGCCCAGCAGTGGGACACGTCAGGTTAAATTTAAAAATATAACAATAAGTGTTTTTAAGGATTGATAGACAACCGTATTTGTTTTTCGTTGTTTCTTACCTGAAGGTGGTCAGGTTCAAGATTGTACATTGCTGTGCCCTACCAGGGTTACCTACATGTCGTGTTATGCTAAAATGTGAACAATATTTATCTTTGCCCACATGTGCGCAATAAATCTTTGAATATTTGAAAGGAAGATAATGCCGCCTAAATACCTGAATTGTGTGGTGAGGAAGTGAAATTGGTGTAAGCACTTGTCTCGTATACATATAAGCTATGTAACTGTTTGGTGCAATAGACAAATTCAACGAATCAAAAACAATATAATCCAGTCCAGTAATTCTCGGGTTATGATGCGGTAATAAACCCGACTTATCCTACTAATATTATAAATGTGTAAGTTTGTATGTGTGGATGGATGTACATGCTGTGTTGCTCTTACACGTTAAAACTGCTGGATGGGTTTTAATGAAACTTTACAATGCATACATCTGAATAGGACATAGGCTACAATTTATAAAGATACTTGCTGTCACGACAGACTTCGTTCAGTTGGCAAATATTCAGTGTCACGTGCCAGGCAGAAACGATTGCTAAGAGAAAGCTAAATGGTGGTTTTTACTATATTCCTAGCATTTTATCATGTATTTCCTTTTCCAATCTTCCCTGAACTTCCACAATCATTTCAAAACTAAAAAGAGTTAAATCAGTCTAGCCGTTCCCGTGTTTCAGTGAGACTAACGAACAGTTGTACATTTTTAGAGACATTAATTTTATTTTCAACCTAAGTCCACGCGGACGAAGTCGCGGGTGGCCGCTAGTATGCTGTATAAAGATGAGGTTTTTGTCACTTCGATTCAGTCGAACAGACGATTTTCCAAGAATGGTATTGTGTGTGAACGTTCGGACTTTGAATGTATTCAATCAACCCAGAATTCCGGTATGTAATATTGGGTAAGGTAGGTATGCTCATACATATAAAACACACGATGAAAATAGCCAATGGATATGATTTCAATGATGAATTTTATATTCAGCAAAGCAATATTACGATTATCTATATCTGGTTCCCATTCACTCTAGATGAGCGGTTCTCACTAAAGGATGTAGTAGAAATATAATAATAATAATCATTCACTAGCGACCCGCCCCGGCTTTGCACGGGTGCAATGGGATTCTACATATAAACCTTCCTCTTCAAACACTCTTATCTATTTAAAAAAAACGCATCAAATGAAAGGAAATAAATAAATAAGTTGCGTAGCTTTTAAGATTCAAGCGAACAATAGGGACAGAGAAAGCGACTTTGTTTCATACTATGTACATAGCGCTGACCACGTTAGGTTCAAATTAGCTCGGCAAAGCTTCTTAATGGTCTGTACACCATGATGGCAACAGTCAGCGTGCCTCTGACCACCCCGTTTTTGACATAGTCATATGCGTCTGTTATGTTTAATCTTAACTTAATATAAATCAACCCTATAATCTTATCTGAGTCCAAACCATCCTACTGCAGCTTGCAGCTCACATGCTCCTAAGCCGGATGTCTGTCAATAATATTGATGCATATCGAGTTGGGTTCGTCTCGCCACCTAAATTGAAAACCCATTCACGTGACGTCACATTGTCTCGAGTAGGAATCGAATCCAGATCCCACGGCCTGGCTGTAACAGAGTAGTTACAATCCTTATAAATACAAGACTAAACAAACAATTCAAACCTAGAAACTAGAACAACCGGCTAAGACTAATATCTAGGGCGTTTCTTGCAAAACCTTACAAGAAAATAATAGTCTTAAAGTCGGCATGCTTGTAATCCGACCCGATTTGAACCTTCTGTAATTATGTTAAGGTCTGATTTCATATTAGTTCTGTTTGTTGTTTTAATTAAAAGATTGTGTGTATTAGACTTTGTTACACACTGTTACCTCATCTGGACTATTAAAGCATAATTACGCTCAGTTATAAAAATATTCAATGAATATTTAGTTCTTACTTTCTTTGGTCGTAATACATAGGATTATGTTAATCGTATTTCTTTATTATGAGTAGCGATGATGTTGTCTGCTTAATTTTACTTTCCATACATGTTGCTTCATAGTTAAAGCTAGCAAGTAATTATCGGACGTGTACATAAGCCGTCTCGGCCGCGAATAATGTTATGGTGGATAATGAGAATGACCCTAAACTATGCCAACCATCAGACATAAGTCACAAACGTAACCTTGGACCATAGTACAATAAAACAAGTAGGGCAACTTAGCTGCCAAGCGAGCGATAATTGTCAAACATGTTAGCGCAGTCGCTTATAATATCTACGCCAGCCGCAGCGGCAAACGGGAGCAACGAAACACACAGGTTCACATGGACTTACGTACGGCTCGGCCGCGAGTGACGCCGCGACAGGAGTATCGTTAGAATCAAGAAAATCGTCAGTGTGAGCGTGCGACGACGCGTACGTACAGGACGGCTCGGCCGCGGTCACAAGCATACTGTGGTGCACGCGTACCAAGTATTTTCTCAATCCGCGGGCGTGGACACTAGCGAATGGAAAGCCAGACGAGCCCTAAGAAAGAGAGACTGATATGAAACCTTCGGACGTCCAACAATCTAGCCTGCTGGATCCCAAACAACTCTACACACCTACCATCAGTCGCGACTTACGGATGAGTCAAATAATTCGTTTCCAACTTAACGGTACCAAGACGTTTCTAGGCCGATTACCTCTCGGGTTTTCTTGTAGCCATACGAGTGAAAACGGGAAATCGAATTAAAATTCGTTTAAGATGAGGCAGTTGCTGTGGTTCGGTCAAAAATCTTGAAAGGTTGTGTGAAGACGACCTTGAATGATTTGAATTGCTTCTTGCACCAGCTACAAGATTGGCTAGTACATTGCATGCCTCTTAAAAATTGGCAACACCCAAAAAATAACTCAAAAAACAGTTTGAAAAATGGCAATCTGTTCACAAAATGCTCGCCAACTCTTCCGCCATCTTGCATTTCTGTAATCCCGTATTTTTCCTTTAGCGTATACCCCATAGTTCTTACGTCAAGATCCCATAATGATATTTTACGTTAAATATTACGTTGACCAACCACTTTTCTGCGTCATATTTTCAAAACCAGTAAAAACGCATTTAATATTCTAGATCAGAAGAAAGTTACTGCAGAACTCGCCCGCGGCTCGTATTCGCAATCGGAACCTGGTGATTTCCATCTAATTCCACCTGGTGTTTTCTTTTAATTTGCCGCTGTTGTTCTTTTTCAAAATTTCTGCTCTTGGGATAATCTTCGCAGATTACGCTCGCATTGGCTGGGTTGGCTTTCATTAACTTAGAATAATTTATGGGAATTATAAAGCTATAACATAAACTAGGTATTGCTTTGATCAGCTTATGAAATAATCTGATGATGTGTTATGTAACTTATTTTATAAAAATAATTAACTTTTTTTAAACTCATGTTGTTGTTACTCGGTCAGGTTGCATACGGTTGGTTGGTTGTTGTTGATAGTCAGCAAAACGGAAAAAAGAAGTCAATTGAAGATAAATACCGCACACATTGATAGTGTTTGATTAAATGTATGTATGGCGTGATATTAACTATTCTTTCAGGTGTTATCAAGCCGCTTTAAACCGTCTGACTAACTAAGATTAAAATCTAGTTAGCTGGAACTAACTGCTCATGCCTTGCGAAGCACGAAGATGCCAAAAATACATCACTTTAAGATCGGGGTCTTTAAATTTCGGTTGTTTTGCGATTGTCATCGTTTGAGAGAAAAGAACTAAGCTGAAATGAGTATAAAGTGTTTTGATGATCGAAGTACGCGTGAAGCACCGAGTAGATAAAGGGGCCTCCATCCACTGAAATCTTTCTACCTTTATCAGGTAGTAAGTTCACATACAGGCTGGTTATGATGTGCAAGCAGATACGCAATATCCTTCTGCCATAATGAATCTCCAGGATCGGAGTTTACATCGCAAATCCGTAATGCTAACATCGCATATTCCTCTCCCTTTTGTTGATTCTATCGAATTTGTTTAACCTCCTCTAATCTGCATGTTATTGAATAATGTTTCTCTCAATTATTCATAAGAAAAGGTATTCTCTGATGGCACCATTACGTATTCTACAGAGTTGCGTTTGCCATTTTGCCTTACGTATCCTACATTTTCATGAGATGTATTTTATTTATATTTGTTGGTTATTCTGATTGTGGGACGCAGGTTTCCTGTGAATACAAATAATTTGTATAATCCGTTAAACAAATGTGAGATTCCAAAAAGTAGGTTGAAGCTAATATATTTTTCCTACTCATAATTGATGATTAAACGAACTTACCTTAAGTGAAGTTCTATCATAATTATATGAGTCGCTGCATCCGAAGGGATTTTATCACAAGGTAGTACATTTCTTCATGTACCAGGCATCAACACGTTTTAGAGCTGGTATCACTGAAACAGAAAAAAAAACAAATTCCCTCCCTACGGTAGGTGCGTCGCTCTGACAGGTGACAAGTTCATCATTCTTTTAGAGACAGATTTCCCTAAAGTTACTCGGGTTAGTTACCAAAGGGTATGATGGTAACTATGGGTAGGGTGGGAGCTAAAATCCCTTCGGATGCAGCGACTCATATAATTATGATAGAACTTCACTTAAGGTAAGTTCGTTTAATCATCAATTATACTTCGTCGCTGCATCCTCGGGATTTTATCACAAGGTAGATGTTTAGAGGTCTAGGGAAATCAATATCAAGGATTTACTAAATTGAATTTGATACCAAATTTTATTTTTGATGTGAGATAGGTAACGTTTATTATAATTTCACCTGTTTACTATAAAAACGCAACAAAATTAAGGACCAATGACCAAAAGTCAAAAGATCATCGCAGCTTCAGTATTATGTTCCAAGATGAATATATATTAAGATAACTTCATGTTATAAATATGCTTTGCATAATAATTAATATTGATTTAAGCAATGTTAATTAAAAAAAAACTTAATGGTAACTGTATGAACTTTACTGTTACCACACACAAGAACAGGTATACATATACCACCCAATAATAAAACCTAATTTACTCGAATATTTAATCCATAGTAAATTCGGGATCAAAGAACGACGTCTATTGAAACAGGTTAGCAGCTTGAGCTGCAACTTTTCCGTTAATATTTTCGTAATAAATGTAAAGTAAGGTGGTACATAATTATATACAAGTACACTGGGCAGTGGTTTATTACAACAATTTAAATGCCCAGCATTGTATGTGCTCGTTGTGTGGGTGACACATAATTAGTCACCTAACTTAATTCAACTAAAGCTGTTGTTTGGAAAACCTATTCCCAAATAGAACCCAACGGCAGTGGGTACTAAAGTAAGTTAGTTAGTAACTTACTCTCCTAGTTTTTGCTAATAATATTTCTTAATGTAAGTATGTTGTCTACTGCACAGAGTAAGCAGACAGCTTTAGTTTTTATTATTTTTCTTAAGAGTTTCTATGACTCTCATTGATTGAAATGTCCTTCCAAGATAGAAACTACACATGACCTAGTCAATGCAGCTGGCCTATGTTTTTAATCTAATAACCTAACTGAGGTATTATTACTTAGGTAATTTATGCCACTCTGGTGAAAGCTGGGGCGTTTTGTAAGGATGAGACGTCTTACTATTCTTTATGACAATGTTTTCGTGAGTGGAAATCGTCTATTTTTAACTATCGCTATGCGAATAATATCCGTAACACTGTAAGTAGGTAGGTACCTACAGTTCCCTGTTGGTACAGTGAAGGTTAGAATTGCATTAAGATATTCTACTGACTTCTCTACTTAAATCTTCTTACTGTGAATTTCTTATTAAATGTCAAATCTTGTTTGGCTTGGTACACTACTAAAGTGTAAACTGATAAAAGAGCTGTTGCTTATGCGAAGGTGTTATTTTTCATTAAATTATTATTGTGATTTCAGTCCTACTCTCACGAAAAACTTAACTTATAACCTATTGCGTTCATTTTAAAATGAAAGACCACGATGTCTTCTACTCGTGAGTGCGTATGCAACAAATTCTTAATGGTAGATCACCTACCTACATAATATCAAATACTAAAACTATTAAATTGTAATTTAGCATCTGATTGCAATTAATTTCTTAATCAACAAACCTTGCCAGATGCGAACAATAAAAGCTAAAACTACTTCCTATAAATTGGTAATCTGCAAATCATTACCAAACATTTTTGTCTTTAGGTATATGCTGTCAGAGTATCTGCAAATGACTAAGTACTAGTCTTACTGAAATCGAGACAAGATAAAAATATTTTTCCAATACATTTCCTGTATTCAGAAATGCGATCAATGTGAGATGGTTTTAGTTCAATTTATAACTTTTAATCCCAAGTCAAAACCAGTCATGGCTTGGATATGGTTATCCACTATACCTATTGATTGATTTTGTTATTTCAAAAAATAACCACGGAATCGAGGTACTAAATCAAGTCTACATTACAAGTTGTGCCTATTCAACGGCTAAAACAGCAGTTATACCTTTAAAAATCATCTACTCAATCGTTAAATGACAAATTTAACGCTTGCTGAATTATGAGTAGTCACTAATGTTTGCTAAACGGCAAAAGTGTAGCATTTTGCATATAAAAGAAATCCGCGTGCGTAGCACACCACTCAACAACAAGTAAATCAAGTAGATACATGTATGCATATACATTTAAAAGACGGCTGTGTTTATGTACTTACACCATTATTAAGTGTTGTTATTCAACTTGTTATTGTTAAACGCGTGGCTGCATTAAATACTACTGTGTTAATTATTAGGTGGATTAGGTTTATCGCTTAATAAGAATAAACCATTAATAATAAAGAATTTAAGTGTCTCTTCAATTCATGTTGTTTCAAATGCTTTTGCTTATTTATTATATCAAAATAAACTACTATATAAAAATAAGTCGGGTTTTCCTTTCTGACGCTATAACGCACAGACCAATTTCCACGGTTTTGCATTCGTTAGAAAGGTCCCGCGCTCCGTGAGGTTGATAGCAAAGAAAATTAAGCAAAATTTCAACAGAAAAGTGGGAAAATCTTTTTTCACATACAGCTAAGGCCACGCGGACGAAGTCGCGGGCGGCTGCTAGTCATAGATAATTATTTCTTGAATAATAAAGGAAATTTTGGAAAACTTACATGGGTTCTCTGCCACCAGGTAAGGTTATCAAACCATCAGCAAGGTAAGATACAGAAAAATACTGGTAAGGCTAGGTTGTTTAATACATACCTGACTTTTCATAATCACTATGAAAATACTTTTCATTTCATTTTATGTTTTATTTTATTTCATTTTATTTCATTTTATTTCATTTTATTTCATTTCATTTCATTTCATTTTATTTCATTTCATTTCATTTCATTTTATTTTATTTCATTTCATTTTATTTCGTTTAATTGCATTTTATTTCATTTTATTTCATTTTATTTCATTTTATTTCATTTTATTTCATTTTATTTCATTTTATTTTATTTCATTTCATGGGCCATTCACGGATTGAATATAGGCCCTTAATTCAGATATTGCGATATCGTTACCGTCATGTTGACTCACGGCCAACTCCCAGGTTTGTTCCTTATGTACAGATCAAGCTATTAAGTCTCAAATTTGAGATCATTTTTCTGTATTTATATGCCTTCGTGATGACTCGCGGCCAACCCCCAGGTTTTTATTATACCTTCGTGATGACTCTCGGCCAACCCCCAGGTTTTTTCAATACCTTCGTGATGACTCTCGGCCAACCCCCAGGTTTTTTAAGAAGTAAATAAATAATAATTTTTTTACTAGGCACCAGTACTCACCGGGATGGTTTTCGGCGTCGGCCTCTAATTACATAGCTAATTGAATACTTCATTCTGCTAAATCCGCATTGGATTGTCATTTTCTCATGTTGTGAACTTCGTGGGCAGCAAGCCTACGTGAGTGGTTATCCCGTGGTAACACGGGTGTTAGCCTTCATCATATTATGAATATTGTAAACGGTAACCACGAAGTGGTATCAAATGTATTTATATATAAATTTTACAGCAACTAGAGTAAGTTATGATGTTAGCCATAGCTGTATAGCTACAAAAGCTGTGGCGTGGCTACTCAGATGTGTCTGTGTAGTAGCAAAATGAAACATTATTTCAATGTCAGGTACTTCCATTACTAAGACTTATTCTTAGTCGTTAGTCTTCAATTGAAATTACAATCTTATTCTAGAAGTTTTTAGGTACTAATGTATATAGAAAGAAAGGTTTTTGTTATGCAAGGATAGCACAAAATAACTTACAGTTTGGTCTTCGATTTGTTTTTCACCTTAAAATGCTTTCGAAACCACACTCGCGTTGTGGGCCTGGCCGTGCTCTCGTTACGGGACGTCCTCTTGGACAGGAATAAACAGGAACCTTTATTCTGCTTGGCTAATTTGTTGAAAATGCACCGACCAACTTGGTACGGGAAAAAACAGGATCTTCTTCTTCTGTTTGTCTCGTTTGTTGGAAACACACACTCAGTGTGCGTTTTATCGTAATCTCGTTACGGTGGGTCCATTTTGGACAGGCCTCAACAGGATCATAAACAGCTAAAATTAATGCCAACATTGATTAAGACCACTTCACGGTCTCATCATTGACGTGTTTTGTTAAATTTAAACATTGCATCGTCATGCTATTGCTTAGCTTTGTTTACAGTCATACGAAGATTCACTTTTAATCACGAGTTCTCTTTTTGAAACATTTTGTGCAAGAAAATGTGGGTAGATTTTTATTGTAGATCGTATTTAGTTATTGTTTAAAACGAAAGGTAAGTACGATCTTAACGTTGTATTTCATTTAGGATCTATCGATTTACACTACTACAACTATTGCAAACACTTCAGCACTTAAAGAAACCGTTATATAAAAAATATAACGAGAGAGGGTGTGTGTGTCGATGCCCGAACACTAGAAACGAATGATGAACTTGTCACCTGTCAGAGCGACGCACCTACCGTAGGGAGGGAATTTGTTTTTTTTTCTGTTTCAGTGATACCAGCTCTAAAACGTGTTGATGCCTGGTACATGAAGAAATGTACTACCTTGTGATAAAATCCCGAGGATGCAGCGACGAAGTATAATTGCCTACATTATCCACAACTTATGTACTTATGTTACATTAGTTTTGAACCTTGAGTCAAAAGAAGAAAGGTTCACTTGGTCCTTATATGTATTATTCATTTATATCATGTTTCATTTAATAAAGTTGTTGGTCTCTCCAAGTAACTAACAACTTTATTAAGTACTTCCCCAAATGAACCCCAATAATGTAAACTAAAAACCATTGGCAAGCTATCTAAAGAGAACCGATACAAGTGGGGTGTAGTGGGGGTACACTGAAGGGGTTGATGCAAATGTAGGGCTTCCGATCAGACCTTGGCCCACCTCCTGTCTGATGCATGTCCGCTCATAACACGCGATCTAATATAACCACTGAGAACGCTATTCTAGGGTCTTATTATGATAGTTTAAACGGGAAACAGGGAACCGATTATCTGGCCGATTTTCATTTGTCCAAAAAAGTATTAGTGATTTCAACGAAGATAATAAACAGAACAAAAGTACGAGTAGTTGCAAAGTTTTCTGTCAAATGAAATGAAAATACTGACGAAATTATGAATAACGAGTGATTTAAAAAAAATGGTTTGATTTGACAATAACTAACTGGAAGTTTTCATTGAAAATATGCATCAAAGAAAATTCAATAAAATAAAACGCGATAAAGCCACTGACTGGTTAGATCCCTTATGATAAGAAGCACGGAAAAACATGAAGGCTACTTTATTCATTACCAAATTAGAGTGAGAGTTATACAGGGTGAATAAAGTTTTGATCAAAATTTCTCGTCCATTGATAATGTTCTAACGATGAAATATTTCAGAGGTTTTTTTTCGATAACGCTAAAAATGCTACATATAACGTTACAGAAGTATGTAAATACTGATTTATGTTAACAGGAACATGATTTATCACGTTTATCCGGCTGTGTAGATTTACCCTTTGTTAATTGGGTAGACATTGCGGTGGAGTGAATTTTAGGGTTTTTCTTTGATTGTAGATAGCGAATTAGCAAAATGTGTATAATGAATTATCACAAACAAACTTCAATCAAATGATTACGACTCTACAATGTTTTACGAATTATAAGAAATTGTATGAACAAAAGTACGTTATTTACGATAAGTGTAAAATATACATACTTACTTGAAATCAGACATAACTACCTTATACACAGTTACAGAGATAATTGTTGCTAAACATAAAATATAGTGCATGATTGATAGTAGTGCGAGATCTACAGAAACAATACAGGGCTGTTACCCAGTTGTTACTATCGAGAGTACTTCGACTTTTCAACAGCACTTACTCCATTTATTTTCAGTTTCCTGCAACAAAGTGTTATTAAAACTTCATAAAGTTCGCCAACCGCGCAGTATTGTCCAATTTTATCCGTATTCGGTCGTGTAAGTATCCGTAAAAGCCGGCCGTCTCATAAGTTACGATTATTGATTATGTTTACTGGTAGTAAACAACTTTACTTTGTCGGGCTTATGCTTGTGCGTTTCCACTGTGCACACAGGGTGTTACTTGTTACATACGAGTGTGGCGGGGTCAAACAGTGGCCGACTGCGTGACAACAGGGATATTGTATGGAAAACATTGTTGTGTTCTTGTCCAACCTATTTTACAATGCAGTGTGCGTTTTCACTGTACAGACGCGCTCACATCAACCTTCACAAAACCATTGCAAAGTGGGTCTTATTTCAGCAGCATTAAGTGCTCCTATGTAAAGGTTGATGTGGGCACCTCTGTACATAGAATTTCGAGTATTACTGGACCTACATAAGAATATAGCTGATGAACAAAATGGAACACTGCGTGACCAGAGGAATATTGTACGAGTAAAACATTGTTTTGTTCTTGTCTAACGTATTTTAAAACAAAGTGTGGATTTTCACCAAGGAACCTATTATTTGTGGTATGCCTAAGAAGGTCTAGAACTACATTCGAGTATGGCTGAATGCCTACTGGAACTGTTAAGTAAAGACGTTTACAAGGTGAAAATGCTGGAGTCAGAACAATATACAACTGAACAACAGCTTAGACCAAATGATGCTGTACATACATAAACCTAAAAATATTTTAAGTCAGTTTCAATCATTGTTTATGGTCATCACATATATTCTTCCCAAATGTCATTTTAATAGGTTAAGATTTTTTTTATATCGGCTTACTACTGAACCACCTAAAATCAAAGCAACCCCAATTTTATCGCACCCATTTTATATCGTATCATAATCTTATCGTTATCGTGTCGAATACAGCAATGCGCCTGCTCACAGGTGATAAAAAGGGGGGGCTTATCTTCGCTTTTATGGTGCATTACACCACACCACGTCAGCGGGTCCTGATTATGGCAGAATACGGCACTTAGGAGTTACACTCCCAGGGGCACGGCTGTGAGGTCTTAGCTTAGTTTGGAGGCTGTGGATTTTATCACTTGTGGTTTTACCAGTAGATAAAGTGTAAGAGAAACGTATAAAATTGTTTACAAGTTTTAGTCAAAAAGTTCATTTCTCATGTTTTAACTGGAAATTGGTAGCCCAATATGCCGTTGACTGTACACTTGGATGACTGACCGCTCCAATCGGCTTTGACGTAGAAGACCTATTCTATAGTTTGCTAATTAAACAACTCTTCGCAGAACTTTTTTTACCCTGTATAACCAACATCTCTACCACAATCTAACCTGAAATTTTCGACCATTCTATAAGGTTATCATGGTTCCTAATCCTGTTGGGTCCTTAGATATTTTTGAACATATATCTAAATAATTATAAATGAATGGACCCCTACCAGTAGCAGCAGGATAACAAATCAAGCCAGCCTGAAATTAATTTGAGAATCGATACAAAGTAACGATTCGTGACACAATAGAGAAGTCTATTATTCTTTGTGCAACTATTGAGTAGTCGCCACTGTGTCGTAGGGTTACCATAATGTATCACTATACTTTATACTTAATATGTATATGTTTATTGTACATGTATTAGTCAAGAAACGCCTTTGAAAAGGCTTATTAAAAGAAGCAAAAATCAATCTTTTAACTAAAAGGGGAAGGACCGTTTTTTGGCTCTATTGTGAATTGTCATAAAATGATATACTCCTATTGGTAGCGTTAGAGACTAATTGTAAGAGAAATATTTGAAGGATATTAAAGCATTAGAGAATGGCTGTTATGGACCACTCTACTTCAACATTCAAATTGAATAAATAATACAATTGTATGACTCTAAAATATTGCATAGTTCAGTTTGATTTAAGGCCAAATCGCGTTGTTTTACAAGGGTTATAATGTTTTCAACCAAAAATGAAAATATTGCTTAACAATCTGACAACCCTGTATAGTACAATAATCTTATAAGTGCAAGAAAGATTCATTGTACAGAGTACATGCCGATCGATTACTTTTACAATGCAGGACTCAACCACAAAAGGTGTCCTTTTGTGCCCAGAATAAACTTCAAAGGCTGCATTAGTGTAATCAATTGGTTACTAACATTATCGTGGTCATATTCAGTCAAAACCACAGCTAAATCTTTGTTCAGAATCTAGGTATGCTGTTATGGAGAGGGATATGCCTCTCCCATTTTTAGTGCAACTGGATTTAGGCTGCCTACGACCACCGACAACAGCAGCGCACTATCTCCACCGCTTAAAAGGCCTCCACACAACTATGTATACGGTAGCGCAAGATAGCTATACAACCCGAGGGTTCAGTGCGGATTGTTAGAAGGGTGTATGGTTTATCACTAAAACCTTGCGTTCAGATGTTATCAATACGCCCTAAGGCCTCCGATGAGGCTCAACAACTGACATCTAACAACGTCCACGATAAACTGCTTATCGTGCAATTTGAAGCACGGCAATGCCCGAAAAAAACACTTTGACCATTGGGATGGTCACCATCCCAATACCGAACCGGCTTACGTTGCTTCACAACGGCGATCGACGCCAATCCACCGTCACGTTACTTAAAACTGAATATCAGGCACACAAAAGACTGATCCGGAATTAACATTTCATTAATTCTTTAATCAACACAGCTTTATGCTCAGAGGCATAAAATATTAAAGAAGTCCAAAGGATAAACCTGTCATTCTAAGTTAATTAGTCTATCATTTATTAACTACAACAAAGGCAGTGTTAAAAACAATGAATGATTCACTCCTATTGCAATCTCGTTGCCTTGCAGTCACGAAAGGCAATTTGCCCCATTCATAAAATTGAAATACCAGGTTATTTCAATCTTGTGAAAGAAACGTTTTGACGCTCAACTTTGCATGATTGCAGTTTAGTGCGAGATCCCACTGCAAACCGAGCCAACTGGAAAGGGAAAACTAGTGAAAAAATTTATATCCCCGAAAACCTTACAACTTATATCATTTTTTAACGCAAGCTTATACTAAAACTATCAGAGACCGATGACGTTCAACTATTTTAAAAACAAGTGAGTTTTACGTACAGACCAAGACAGGAAAATCACAATGTTAGTGACATGTTTATCCGTTGTTGGGTAAGACCAGAAACTAAGTGCACAACCATAACTCACATAACTCAAAATTGTTTAACATCTCTCTTGTTAGCTTCCGAATTATACCCTTAGCATTTATGTTCCACAAACCGTCAACAGAACTAAAAATAACAATAAACTCATTCGGAGCTAATTTTTTAAAGACGTTGGAAAATTTGCGAAAGCAAAAAATGCAATAAAAACATTTGAGAGTAATTTAACTTCCCAATTTCTACTCGCCTGATTGCCCTACAATGTCATTTGATGACTAAAGCAGACTTGCAGTGGGATCTTGTACTAGAACTTTCGCGATGCATTACACTCTCAAGGTTGTCATAATTCTGTTTGTCATAGCGTGCGGGGAATTTGTAATAAATTTCAGATCGCTATTTTTGATAGTATTGCCTAGAGGCACCACATGATATTGCCAGGATATCTATGGGTTCTTCTTTTTTAATGGTGCCCATAGCCATTCCTCAAATTGTTTTATAAGTCTTCATTCTTCGGAAAGTTCTTCTTGCTGCTCTTCATCTATTGCCACAGCTTGGTGATTTATAAATAACTACAGGAAATAAATATCTATAATCATAACAGTTACCCTGACTGAGTAGGTTTTAAATTTCAACCGCACTTCTTTGCCTTTTAATAACTGTAATATTTAAAATGAATTGCTTTCTTTATTTATAAGGATAAAAACGACAGAGGTCTAACCGTCTAAAACACACACCGACCAAATGAAAACAAAAGCTACAAGACAATTTCTGATGTTCTTAACTAACCCAATTCTATTTTCTTTGTTACAGGTATTGAATTCTGTTCATTAATGGCACTCGCCGGGCACTTTCCGCCAATAACAACCGTAAGTACCTACTTAACCTGAACGAAGTCCGCCTTGAATAATTAAATCATCTTTTCCCACTCTGTCAAATAAAAGACGCTCAATTCGGCGAGCAGAGCGAGCGAAGCGAGCAGGCGAAAGCGAATTCATCATCCAAATTACTAGCTGTAAATCCCATCTATTATTAATTAAAGCCAGTTTGTTTCACCGCCAATGGCTGCGTTTAAAGCCCAACCCCTTGTGTAAACTGAAAAAGGGGGATACGACCCTTAATTATACCCAAGTACCTTCGTTAACACAGCGTAAATCACAATTCTTTACGTAAAAATCTCACTGCGGCATCCATTATACACTATGACTGAGGGTAGGGTAGCCAAGTATCATCAGGTCTGCGGTATAAAAAGTACCTTGTTCTTAATTAAACCCTTTTTTATTGTCTCGTGAAATGGTAAAAAATATGAAATAACATAAAGTAAAACTAAATAATAAAAATGCGAAATTAATCCACCGCACAAGCTTGAACATAATAATATAATATGTATTAAAGAAAAATAATGACTTTTCTGTTTGATTCCATATTTTACCAAACGTAAAACATAAGTGCGAGACTGTTATAAGCCAACTATGAACATACAGTTGTGCCATGTGCTCAGCGGATGTATCCGACCCGAGCTTGAACTTTGCGTTTCTTGCATTGTGACAGATCAGTAGGTGTACAGACCTACCAACTTATCTGTGAACTGAAAGAGGACGACACCGTCGATTCAGTGTTGCTAATTAATAAAAGGTGCCTAAAATTGGGTGAGTTTTACAAGTAGGTAATTTTTCATATGAAATAAGTATTAAATAAAAATAATAAAATTAAGTATTGCAATTATTTATAAATTCAAAATAAAATATACATATTAACTTGTAGTTAAGTAGGTACGCTAAACAGTTGTCCTTCAGGATTATTAAATGGCTTTATTTAGAAAGTGATCCAGTGAATTGGAAATCCTGCAGATATTAAGGTTTGATATCTAAAACAGTTACTAGAGAGATAAACTAGAATCTGGAAAACTTAACAATCATACTAAATGTTTCACACTTAAAACTTTCATTCAATGTGATTCATGTACCCTCCCTGCATCACCATGTACCAGGTACTATTTGCAGCATTTAGTTAAGACCGTACCTTACCCCTAACAACGATATACTAATAATAATTCGCAGTGGTAAGTACCTAATGGATGTAATGAAAAAACAATTTGCTTTACAATTATTTATTAAAAACCACATTTACAGTCATTATGATCTTTAGATGAGCCTGCACTACCAACATCATCATCGCTGTCCTGTGTAATTTATTTCTGGCTTTAAGACCTCTAGAAGGTTTTTAACAGTAGGCACCTCGTTTTTGGCAGAATCAAATTCATGTTCTCTCCTCCGTATAACTCCCATGTCAAAATCATCAACGTGTATGATTCCATTTTTGCGTTTTCTATCCTTGCCTTGTGTCCGAATTTTAGTAACAGTGTTCTTCTGCTGCAAGCCCTTCTTTATCTATTTTTGAAATGAGTCCTTGACTCACACCTGAAACATAGGATTTTATTTTTCATCGAAATTTAAAAACCGGCAGGTTTGTTGGCTCACCCATTTAACAGGTGACCTTTTAGATGTGCGTTACCGTTACGTTAACCTACAGTAAGAATATATACAAATATATTCGTGGACTTAAATATTTGGTTAAGTTTAAAGGTATTTACAAAAATAAAGCTGACAACACTAACCTGTTTCAGCCGAAATTCGTTTGTATATTTTGGTAAATGGAATAATCGGATATCTCGCCCGAGTTTCTTCTTAAAAAATGGTTTCAACCTTGAGAATAATGTTTTGAGCATCACTTTTAATGGCTTTCGGCATATTCAACTTCATAAATTCCGAAATATCACAATAAAACAACCATAGTACTCAGAAATTGTTGACACGGACAATCGAATGACATTTCAACATGGCGGTCGTAGTTCCAATTTTGGCCATTTCACAGATAAGTTGGTAGGACTGTAACACGAAGTGACGCTTCCGAATCGTAAAGTAAACTTTTCTTTTTTTTAAAAACAGGGAAGAGAAAAAAAGTATCGTTAACTTTAGGATACGAAAACGTTAGCAGTTCGTGCTAGACCTGACAGACGCACCTTTTGAGCTCGGATCTGTCTGCCAGGCACCCACTCAGGTATGCCTTAAATAGTTATATGACTATGATAGTTTCTACTTCTGTAGATGTCTTGATTTTATTCTGATAACTTCAATAGTTAGTTAATTGCATGTAATAAAAGCTATGTTTACAAAAAAAAGATATACCCATAATTGACGCGTGTTGAGTGTCTCGAAATTGTCCTGTATACGCCTATAAAATGTAGTACTAAGACGAAACAGAGCGGTACCGGCAATGTTTCCCGTGTCAATTAGCCAAATTAAATATACGGAACGGGCGGCCGCGAAAATTAATATAGCTTTTGTATCACTTTTACACCGCCGTTTAAGCCTAATAAGCGCCGATGTTTTGTCGCTTTTTGCCTTGTAATGATGTTATGTCATCGTCATTTTTCATTTAGAATTTTCGTTTACTTTTCCTCAGAAACATTAAGTCGTCTCGCGACAGATTTAAAAAAGACTTGAGTTTGAAAGAAAAGTTGACATTGACAACATGACATGATGATGATGTCTTGACCATGACAAACATGACATACTCAGTTCGCAGGCTAGACAGTAAAGTGATGATCGGGGAATAAAGGACTTAAGTAGCTAGGGATAGAAAAGGTTGGCGTGGATAGGGCTAAAATGATGATAGAATGAGATATTCTAGTGTGAATGTTACATTTAATACTATTTCAAAATCATTAGCAGTCATACCTCGGTGAGTGAAAAGACACAGGTTTTATTTCATTTGTCCCTTCACACACAATTTAAACCGTATTTTGGTCTTTTAAGAACACAAATAAGGCGGCACTTATTTTTATTCGAAGGTCAATACGGACTGTAATACGCTGTATTAAAATACATTGTGGTCATAAAGATTTTGTGTATAAGAAACTTAATTGTTTACTGTTAAGCCGTTATTGACAGAATTTGTCAATTTAATTTTTTGCTGTTTCGTCTCTTTTGTTCATTCATGTAAAACGCCATTTACTTTCGCAAATTTTACAGATATTCAAATATACCCAACATATACAATAAGGTAGAAATACAATTCAAAATAAGCAGTGAGTACGCTTGGAAACAATGTTACAAAATTATTCAAACAGTATGACTGTATTTGCCTAAAATTGTGAATTATTTGAATATTGGATTACCCAAGAGAGCCGAGCAAAATATGCGGATCGAGTTACCAAAAAAAGGTTTTATATATTTACTAAATTTTATTGGTCAAAAACAAATTCAGCACGTAACGAAAAAAGGTTGAGCAATTGTTCAAGGTAATGTGGTTATAGGTCTTGGTGTTTTAAATAATTGTAATTTTTAAGTCTTAAAACATACGATACGACTACTCGTATGTCCAAAACTGAGAATTGGCTAGGCGCTACTGAAAAAGGATTGCTAAAATCAGATTTCAAACACGATTTAAAAATCTGAAACCCCAATGACCTAAATGACCAAATACGCCCATGTTCTAGTGTACAGTCTGCCGCCAATCTCAACAATAAGCAAGGTACAGTCACGTAATTACGTCCATTTTCCTATGTAAGTACTACTATGTACTGTTTAGGTACAATTAGCACTTCCTAGCTATGTATAGGTTTGTATTGTTTGTAGACTAATTGCAAACTTCGGCGTTGCCTTTAATGGATGCGACGTCAGGGTGCGCCAAAATTGGGAACTGGAGGTGAAGAGGGCCCACTGACCTGGTAGAGGCAGTATGACACGGTAACATACATTAGCGCGTAGACACAGCCCTGACTTGTAAGTGCTTGGGAACTTCTCAGATAGCTTGTAAACTGTATGTTTGTTTCAATATTCCGCACATAGTAATTTGCTAACTCTTTGTTCTAAAGAAATGTGTTGAATAGAGTAAATACAGAGTTTCTTATCGGATCTTATTAGTACAGAATCAATCGCTCAACACCGTTTATAATAACAGACAGACAGACAGGCGCAGGTGTGCCTAGCAGTATGTGTGTGTATATACATACACAATAGTTTGGAAACTCCGTTCTGAATATACATTCAGAACGGAGTTTCTAAACTATTGTGTTGAGTTAAAAATATTATTATTTTCATTCGATATTTTTTTTGCCAAAGAAGCGCCTTATTTTTCTCCATGATAACCTAAGTTGCTTGGCTTTCTTACATTAAACAACTGCTCGTCGTCTGATTAACTGAAACTAAGACTGAGAGAAATTACCAAATCGGTGAATAACAATACATTTTTATTCGTATGTATTTGAAAAGGCAACGTCAATAAATGCCAATTAATTTCTTCTTTATTAATTTTCTTTCATCTCTGCATCTACTGAATGATTGAATGAAACTTTACAAAAAATTAGCTTATACATGTGAATAACACAAAGGCTACAATTTATAAAAAAAATATCCCTTTTTTTTCTTACTTAAGTCCACGCGGACGAAGTCGCGGGCGGCCGCTAGTATTCGATAAAACTCGTAGTTCCTGAACCACGCAACGGATTTTGATGCGGTTTTCCATATTCAAATTATTTATTCTGGATAGTTTATATGTATAAAACGTGCATGATAGATTTGCAGAAATATTTAAAAGGTCGGGTCGCTAGTGTATTTTTCCTCGATTACTACGAGTATGTCATGCCTAAGTAAAACCACTATTGAGTAAAATTTTCTATAAACTCTGAACCGATTGTCACTCAACGTAACTGCTTTTTCTGTACCAAAACTGATATTAACTTTTCAATCCAAAGGACTGAAATTTACCATTTATTAGGTCTGTCTGGTATAACTAATGAGAGATATTTTCAAAATGAAAATACCTCATTGCGTTTTAAACACAGCAATTTAATTTTGTCGCAAGTCAAATATCACTATAGATATTTACAGCTCGCTTAACCGTTAAGGAATATCTTCATTACCTAGGCTCTGTGCTAAGCGTCAGACAAAGTGGTTCGGTCTAGATTGCGCCCTAGATACTAACGTTAACTAATTTACCACTTGTATAGCACTATGTCTAGATATATCTAGGTATATGCGCAGATGAGATGCTTCTTAGGAATATATTACATGACTTTGGTAAATTAAACATTTTCTCTTGAGAGCACTTACATGTAGACTAAACCATTACCTACTCAGTACAAAGTTGATGAGTTCTGATCAGTATGACACCCTTCAAGGAGGGTTTTAAACGGCTCTTATAAAGTTGGTAACGCACGTGATACAAACTGCAATGCAGTTTTAGTCAACCTCTTGTTTGAACGAATGACCGCTTTTTTTATGGTTAAGAAGGCGCGCATTTGACCACAATCTCACCTGATCTTGAGTGATGATGAGGTCTAAGTTTTTACATGCCGGCCTACCAAATGGCTGTTCACTCTCTTCTTGAAGAGGCCCAAGTTATACTGCAGTGGAAACACCTCGGCAGGAAGCTCATTCCACTCCCTTGCTGTTCGCATTATGAAGGAATTACGAAAGCGGTTGGTGTGGATTGCCGGAATATCAACAACATAGGGGTGGAAGGCCAATCTGCGCCTAGTGGTCCGATGTAGAAAGGGAGCTGGTGGGATCAGGTCATGCAACTCCTTCGCAGACTCTCCGAAATGCATTCTGTAGGAAACCGACAGACAAGCGACCTTCCAGCGGTGCTCAAGGCCTGCTCAAGGTGCGCTTTCCATCAGATAGAGTTTAAAATAAATCAAAAATTCCACGACCGATTTTGTGTGGTGGTTAAAAATTTGGCTACTCCACCAGAGGTCGGGTTCAATACCCGCACAGTACAGCCATTTGTGTGAATGAACATGTCCGTTTCCTTTTTATGTAACTTACAAAAAAATATTTTTATTAAATGCAAAACACTCTGGAAGTAGGCGGTCCTCGTGTCGTTCACCACCAACGCTTTATAAAATATGACCGTTTTTAAAATGCAAATAAAAATGTATTTACTTTTCAAAAGTCAACAGCCATGTTTTATCCAGCCAAGCAAGTAGAGCACTGACAAATCCAACTTTTAACTAAGCAAAAAACCTTCGCAGTTGAGTTTGTTACCAACTAAATCTTGTTTAAAGTTCGATCGGGGCTGAACATTGGATACTTGAGTTATCTCCAGGATGCTGAAATATCGCGCTGGGCATGGACCGTTATTACAATATCTCAAGATATATCGGAGAAAATGGGGCCAAGTTCTTAACTCCGATGCGAGTATAAATATACTCAGTGAAAGAAGTCTTAAAATTACAGCTGTCAAAACACGATTGACTGGAGTATACCAGTCATGAAATAGTCAAGTATTGAAGGAAAAGCTCAAACTGATGTTGTTTGAGCTTTTCACAAACGGAGACCAAATTCGAATCCCTATAAATTCACGCTGTCTTCTGAAGTGTGAATCTATCTGAAATTTAAATGTTAAGTAATATTCACGAATACATTTTGGAAGGCTACTAGCTCTCAGTAGTTATAGGAGCTCTGCAATTAAAACGGAATTGTAATGAGTAAGTAATTACAAAAAAAAAACAGTGAAATTTGATGCCATTTTAGTTTCTATGTGTGAAAAGTTTGAACCACTACTAAGACATCGAACTAAACAGAACTTGTTCTGTTTACGCGATATTCATAGCAGTTTATTTTAAATAGATATTACCATCGACAAGCATCAGAAGCATCGAATTGAATAATAGCACTATATTGAACCGAGAAAGCCTTGCACCTCGCACAAAGGACTTGGCTGGCACACTACATGTGCCTATGCACCTACTCTGCAAGACGCTCTAAAATTATCGAGCACTCACTAGAGGTGGTAACTTAATCGCTAGTGGTCGTGATATCGACGTCCTATTAATGGGTAACTCAATTATGCTTTTATCGATAAACCTCGCCACATATTAACCGAAATGTCGGTTTAGATCGGCTTTTAGGCAGTGCAGCGAATATGGATTTATCAGTTTGTTCGTGGTTTCAATATGTGCTTAATCAATTTACATCATTACCTTTATATCCTATCCTACGTGTTAATAGTTTAAGCTAACAAACACTACATTTAGATTAAACAAGTTTATACATATTTTTTGCACAAGGTTTCAAAGTTAAGATTCACTGAAAGATACCTCATGTTCCAGACTCGATTCCAAGTAAAGGGAAAATAAAAAAAGTTTTTGGGAAAGCATTCATCTAATGAACAAATCCTCTCTACCAACCATTCATCCTTTTTCAATTATCCCAAAAATGTTCTACCTCACTAAAAATTAACTCAGAAGTACTATTTAAAACATTTATTCCAAAATTAAACCCCGAAGTAATAGACAATACGTCGCTCAAGATGGTGATTCAGGTAAATTACTTCCCCAAGATGCGACAGGAGTTTGCTTGACAAACACAAACTATTTTGGATGGAGTTTACCAACATTAGTATTCTGCCGTGAGATAAAACTGTCGTTAAGAGTAATGTACCTCGAAGTTCTCGATAGACATGACACGACACTACCTATCTCTCCGTCTTCTGAAAAGGAAACATAAGCAGTTTATAGTGTATTTTAGATATGTGTTCTGCAGAAATCTTTTGAAGAAACGCCTCTTACACTCTAGAATGCGATAACGTCAGTAAAATTATTGCCCTAGCGTTAGGAATAAATTAGCAGAAACCTTTCGATAAAACCAATATATTGAACCGCTAGAACTCTCAAGTGGGTGTGAATTCTGAAGACCAAGCGATAATAACTGCAAAAGACATTACTGTAGATAATCCAAACGTAGTTTACTGCATTACAGCCAGTATCGATAATGAAGGGTTTTGAATAATTACGGTCTTTAAACAGTGATATATTTATTAAATAATAAGCAAATTAAAATGATGTACAACAATGTTAGACGTGAAACCATGACAACCGAATAGGGCTAGCCGAGCGACAGAGCTTCAACTTAAATCACATAGATGGCACTGTGCTCACGGGACTTCGTATTATTCTAACACCTCCCCTCGAAGTCGTGAGCATATATTGTTATGATCACATACCTTCATTCATCATACCTAAATTACGTATGCATTCATGATGCTTCGTCCCACTCAAGCCTTTGGTCAAAACATCAGCAGGCATTCGGTCAGTACTCAAGTATCTCAAATCAATAACACCTTTTTCGCATAGATCACGAATAAAGTGGTGCCTCACGTCTATATGTTTCGTACGAGAATGATAATTCCTACTTTGTGCAAGTTTCATTGCACCCTGGTTATCGTTGAATAACGTCACACACTCTATTTCCATACCGACATTACTCAAAACATCACCTAAATACACGGCCTCTTTTGCAGCTTCGGAAAGTGCCATGTATTCGGCCTCAGTACTTGATAGTGCAACACTCCGTTGCTTTCGTGCCTCCCAACTGATCGGGGCACCTGCGAGGATAAATGCAAATCCAGAATATGACCTGCGATCTATAACATTCGCTCCCCAGTCTGCATCAACCACACCAAACAAAGGCAAACCAGTTCTTTCAAATACCAAACCGTAATCTGGCGTACCTTTCAGGTACCTCAGAACACGTTTAGCCGCCTTCCAATGCTCACCATCGTAATTAGTGTTAAATTGACTTAGATAATTAACGGCATAAGCTATATCCGGTCTAGTAGATACAGCCAGATACATTAGGGCTCCAATCAAACTCTGATATGGATATTGTTTCATTACATCTTCTTTTACACGTGCAGGTTTCTCTAATTTCGCGTTCGCATCGATAGGGGTAACTGAAGGTTTACACTCACTCATATTAAAGCGTTCCAATACTTTATTTAAATACACTCTCTGATTCAAATAAACTCTGTATTCATCATCACGGGTAAACTCTATACCCAAACAACTACCTATTTTTCCTAAATCTTTCATTTCAAATTCCCTGGATAGCTCTTTCTTTACATTTTGCATCCATACATCATCATTTCCAGCCAAAATAATATCATCAACATATATAGCAATCAACATCAAACTCTCACCCTTTTCAGCTACAAACAAACATGGATCTTGCGGTAATGCTTTAAAACCAACATTCAACAACTTTTTCACTAACTCTTTATGCCACTGTAACCCTGACTGACGCAAACCATACAAAGATTTCTTTAACAAACACACACCATCATCACATTCACTCAGTGCTTGATTCCAGCGTTTAGCTGTTTCAATTATATGTTTATCTTTTATAATCTTCTTCTGTTTACCAATCTTTTGGTTTGCGAGTACTCTATCTAACACATCGCTTAGCTGCTCCGGTATTTCCATGTAGACCTCTTCATCAAGTGAACCGTTCAGATAAGCAGTTACTACATCCATTTGGTGGATCTCGAGACCTAACTCGGCCGATACCGCAGCTAACAATCTTATCGAGGAAGATCTCACAACAGGAGATGATGTTTCATGAAAATCCTCCCCTGGCCGTTGCGAGCATCCCTTCGCAACGAGTCGTACTTTCTTACCAGTAGTTTTAGTACGAAATACAAATCTGCTTCCAATAACTTTCCTTTGTTTTGGTCTCGGTACTATTTCCCACGTCTTATTTTTTATCTGTGCTAAGTATTCATCTTCTAGAGCACTCTTCCACAAATCAACGTCACTGGTTTTCTCTATTTCATTCCATGTCATCGGATCTATGCTAGCCATCTTTGCTATCATCTGTTCATTTGATTCTTCATCTTCCGATTCATTCTCACTATCTGAACTATCTCTTGCTAAATTATATTCCTTCCGCGGCCTTCCCGCCAAACCAGTACGTACTAAACGCGGTCTTCCTCTACCTCTTTTAGGTGATTCTATTAATCTTTCCCACGAAACTGTTGAGTTTCTTTTTCTATGTAAACGTCTATTCTCTCTTTCTTCATATATCTTCTCTTTTTCAGATTCTGGTGTTTGGAATTCTATATTTATTTTTTTATCATTAGTATTTTCTTTTTTATCAAGTATCTCATTATATTCCTGGCTGAATGCACTTTCATTGATAAATTTGACATCTCGTGTCACCACAATTTTCCTTGTACTAGCATCATGAATCCTGTATGCTTTCGATTGGGTATCATAACCCACGAATATTCCTAAATTAGAATTCGACTCAAATTTGCCCTTCTGTGTTCCTTTGTCCTTGTAATAGACTTTCGATCCAAACACTTGCATATACATTACAGTAGGTATCTTTCCTTTCCATAATGTAAAAGGTATATTCCCATCCAAAGGTGTAGTTGGGCACCTGTTTCTCACATAATTCGCAGTATTCACTGCTTCTGCCCAAAACGAAGGAGGACTTCCTGCTTGTCTCATCATACAACGCGCCATCTCAACCAAAGTCCGGTTTTTCCTCTCTGCGATCCCATTTTGCTGGGGTGTGTAAGGCACTGTTAGTCTCCTTCTTATACCTTCTCTCTTCAAGAACTCGTCGAACTCATTGTTGACATACTCTCGCCCGTTATCAGACTGAAGATTTTTAATCTTCTTACCAGTAAATTTCTCAGCGTACGCTTTATATGTCTTGAATACGTTTAAAACATCGCTTTTGTTAGCTATAAAGTAGACTTCACACCATCTTGATTTGTCGTCAATGAAAGTAACAAAATACTTTTTACCACCATATGACACATGCCTCATCGGGCCACAGACATCCGTATGTACTATTTCTAGTAACTCGCTTGTGCGATCTTCACTACTCTTTGGGAAAGGCGTGCAAGTTTGTTTTTCACTGATGCAAATCTCACACTCAGACAATTTTTCACTGTCCTTGAATTTTAGGCCATGTGCTAAGCCACTCTTTGTCATAGCTTTCAAATCACGCTCGTTAAGATGTCCAAGGCGCTGATGCCACATGTCTATAGAATTTTCCATGGTCGCAGCGATATTGACAGTATCCTGACTCATCCGCACATTATACAAGTTACCGACACGGTCAGCACGCATATGAATCTTCTCATTTTCATCAATCACAATTGCGTCATTCTTTCTAAAACGAACTTCGAACCCACGATCTGTCATTTTTGCTACAGATAGTAAGTTAGTTCGTAGATCTGATACATAAAATACTTTTTCTACGTCTATCTGGCGTTTTTCACTGCCAGTATCGACTGAAATGCTGACCTTACCTGTTCCGGTAATTTGTGTTCTCTCACTATTAGTAGCTAAGTTTAGTTCAGAGTCCAGCTGTGTGAAATTCTCAATCATCTGCTTCTGATTACACATATGACTTGTGCACCCACTGTCAATACACCAAATAGGATTAATTTGCTCACCCATCATCACCTCTTCGGTGGTGCTCATCAACATCGTTGTCTTCCGCTCATTATTATTATTCCGCTCCACTTGTTGAGCACTTTGCCTTTGTTTACCACCACTGATATTTTTGACTCTGCACTCTTTCGCCAAATGCCCACGACGACCACACCGGTAACACTCGATGTAACTTTTACTGTCACGGTTGTCATAATTCTTCTTCTGGTAGGCATTCCTATTGATACGTTTGACGAACATGGCCCCTTGGTCAACCGCCTTAGATTTACGACCTTCATAATCTTCGATAATCTTCACCTTAAGAGTTTCTGTTGGAGGCAAATCATCTCGAGATTCCATTGCCGTTCTAAACATGGCAAACGAGTCTGGCAAACTGTACAAGAGAAGTATGGCCAATAGTTCGTCTATAACTATCAAACCGATTTCTTTTAGTTTCTTTACAGCATCAAAGAAATCTGTGATGTGCTTACGCAGGTCATCATCTTCCTGCATACGAGTCAAAACAAGCTTCTTTAGTAAGGAGGCTTTCCTGGCAGGCCCACTTGACTGATACATAGACTGCAGTTTGTCCCATATAGCTTTGGAACTTCCTAAACCATCCAATGCAGCCAACTCACTCGGGCTGATCGCCAATAATATGTCTGATTCCGCTTTTCCATCCATTTTGATCCATTCTGCGTACCTAGGATCCGCTGAGATTGGCTTAGGTAATGTTCCCGATACATATTCCCACAAATCATTTTTCTTCAAAATAGCTCGCATATGTATCTTCCAGGTATCATAATTGTCGGCAGTAAGCTGATCAATTCTTATAGATGCAGCCATAACGAAGTTTTTTCAACTCCAAAAACAACAAGCAACTAAAAACAATTGCGAAAACTGTTTTCACTTTTACCACTGCAAATCCACATAATTATTCACGAAATAGTTTGTATTTCACATCCTGGGCCCATAACCTGAAGGGTTTTGAATAATTACGGTCTTTAAACAGTGATATATTTATTAAATAATAAGCAAATTAAAATGATGTACAACAATGTTAGACGTGAAACCATGACAACCGAATAGGGCTAGCCGAGCGACAGAGCTTCAACTTAAATCACATAGATGGCACTGTGCTCACGGGACTTCGTATTATTCTAACAGATAACATTTCTAGAAATACCATCAACGCAAGAGTCTCCAATCCAATTTGGCGTATTCCCTTGCGTGTCTTAGTGGGAAGCGATTTGTTTTGATTACAGCTGTTACTGTTAGAAAACAACCTATAAATTAACGACGAGGACTTAATTAGACCCTGTTCCCAATACCATTAGCAGTCGACGATGACAGCTCCCGATTCGTGAACAAAATTGATGTAATATTCAGGGCGTTGGCGATATTAATGTTACCACTCCATAAATTGGTCGGAAAAATGGTTAAGAATCACAGTGACCTTTGGTAATTAATGATGGACGGATAAGACAAGGGGAATGTACGCCTTTTGTTTGGATACGGCTTCGGGAAATTGTATTGTGCTATTTCGTTGAGTCGAAGAGCAAAGTACGCACTCTGCCGTTCTAATGGAAAAGGCTGTAACTTGTTTTCTTTCATGAAATTACCTATTGTCTGAAATATGTATTCGTATTATTGTTTTTGTATTATTATTGTGCGTTTTTGAAAATAACATAATTCAAGAAAGTTGAAAGATATCATTATAACAATGATTGTGTCAAATTAATGCAGTGAGAAAATTAACTGCATCTTGACCTATTTTATTTCCGTTGATACCTCTAGTATTATTCAATCAATTAATAATAACCAGTGTACTGAATATGTTTCAGTTATGTAAAAAGGTCGTTCTCGTTTGAATTATTTTGCTAGTGATATGCACAGTAACTCCCGTAGTAACTTGTATTCGATTGCTATAATTTCACTTGACATAGTGTTTATTTCAAATTATAACTTTTTTATTAAACATACAACCGTAAGGATTAGCTCAGTTAAAACAGGAAATATTCAGTTCCTGAAACATATCACATACAAATCACTCTGTATAGAGCAATTAAAATCACAGATTTAATCTTTGATATATTGTACTATTAGTCTCATTAATAACTATTATTTCCAAATTATGAAATACTTCCTTACTGCATTCTTCTTTGTAAACGGCAGCCTAATGAAATTTCTGGATGAATGTGCCTTGTATAGGCAGAATGGATATGTATGTAACATATAGAACTCTAAACCTATTTATAAATCAGAACATTAACTCAGATATTGTATTTAGTTTTCATAACTTACTTATGATATAGGTATCGTACATTGTCACTTTGTGATCAGAAAACGAAATTTTCTCATAAAAGTTATAAGGATTACACTTAAGCTAAAATAAGTCGAATTCCGATATTATTGGTTTACAAAAGCACGATGATTTCGTGAGTGTACCGTTTACATTGAACGGAAATTGAAGATATTTGATCCCAAAGGAATTCGAGGCGTTCAAAAGAGTTTTATTCGTGCTGTCCCCTCGACGTTTCTGAGTCGCAGCAGAAATTCAGTTTCTCTCATTTCCTCGAACGTATGCTTCTTGAATGTACGATTATTGCATTAAGCTTTTAGCTGGATATCTTATGAATTTGTGACTGTAAGTTACTAAACTTCCCAAGTTTAGAAAGAAAGACATTTCTATCTTATTTGAAATAGTATTAAGGATGAGAATTTTGAGATGGGTTGCTTAATATGCTAACAATAGTAGCCCATTACTTGCGTTTTCCTAAATTTATCAACTTTTCTCTTTTATCGCTTTTATTTAAAACAAGTCAAGTCTGATTCCTGTCTTGAAATAACACTGACACCGTTAATAATCGTTCTTCACAGAATAAATTACAGTGCACTCTTAAAAATAACACCTGAGCGTAGTTTAACGGCAATCCTCTGAGTCAGGCACCAAAGGAACTTGCCAGTTTTTCTTTTTCTTCAATTAACTCAGTTGGCTTCACAACTTTCCTTGTTGCCTACATAATTAAGCAAGCGGCCGTCTCTTTCTAACGTTCCGTCACAGTATAAACAGTAGGTCATCTATGGCCGCCCGCCGAGTTTTTAGCCTAGCGTGCACACAGACACGCGGCACAGCTCGTCTGTACTGCCACCACCTTATTCCCCCTATTTTATGCTAGCGTGTGCATCTAGTGAAATCGAGTGCGAGAATCGTGCCACACATTCAAACCGAGAGCGGCACGTTTGTATGTTGATATTTTACTGTTCTCTGTGTACTGTGGTTCCGTTCTCCGAACTTGTTGCTCCCATCTTCGCTGCAAGTAATGCCGCGTCGCGTGAAACGGAACAACACGCGAGATTTTATTACCTGTTACTTTAATTAGGTTCTGCACCCGGAATTGGAGTTATGTTCTTGGTAAATCTTGGTGTCAATATTCTGCGAAGGCTTCTTAATTGGATGAGAACTTAAGTGAAAATACTACACTTCCGTTGTAAGACAGCTAAACATGATCTTGGGCAAAATAATTCAGTAAGTACCTTAATTAAACGACCCCAGTTTATGCTTAAGTGAAATTCGCTTTTTGACAGTCTATATGTTTCGACAGTGTGATACTCGTAAGATTGATTGTCATTTTCTGTGATCAGAGGTTTAGCATCAATGTTTTGTTAGCAGTCCAAAAAAGCTTTCACTAAATTGAATTTCATCCATATTCAATTATTAAACAAAGAAAAATTAAATAATGGAAAGTAAAATTAAAAATAGCGAGGACTCGCTTAGCCTAACAGGGGATAGAGACATGTGGAGAAAATTGCGATAGACTTTTGCTCAGCAATAGGACAAAATAGATTGATACAAAAAAAACAAAGAACTAAGTTGTACTCTGACACTCGACTCTTGTTGTATACATATCTAACTAATATCATCTATTTGTTCTATATAATTAGTCTTGTGCTGTTCTTAACAGGTTGCCAAAACTCCCAAAACTAAACTCCCAAAACTAGGAATCCTCACTGAACCGGGAACGCATTCGTCCATGTACGCGTACGACCTCATTTACAAATAAAAATATATACCGCGTTATAAAGTCGAGGCCCAAATTTTTACCGCACATGAATTTTCTGGCTTCAAAAATTACGACCTGTTTAGTACAATTTCCCACCGTCTCGGTTTCGTCACGTCAGACCAATAAACCCCCTTTTTTATTTACCCCCCCCTCCACGGTCTATTGGACTTTTGATTTAATTGGATTGCCGCGTGCTTGTTTAAATAGTAAGAGAATTCTGAATAGGCCTTCGTGAATAGTATGAACTCTCACGCCACTTTTATGAACTGCTTGGTATAATTACAGGTGAAACTAAATGAAATGCTTTTTCGCCAATTCTAAACGTTATTGCTGAGGGGAAAGGTTGAAGTTCGCGTTGACAGGCGTTTATGTTGTAAAAAGGTGCGTCTGAATGGAAACTAGCGTTGGTGTAGTTTTTACAGACCTGTTAGAGATTTGGCGACTACTTAAGTCCTCAAAAGAGTCAATTGTTGTTGGAAATGTGTCATTCAGAAGTATGAGAACTTATTGTCATTTTGAATTTTTGATAACAGATAAAGCTAAGATTACAACATGTGATGTCCACATAAGATAAAAACTTATAGCTAAGAATTTAACGGAGTTACCTATCTACATTTTTGCTGACACATACAAAATGACAGTTACAATTGAAAAACAATTAGGATATTAAGAGTACAGGTGAGCTTATCTCTAAAAAGGGATTTCTTCCAGCAGCCCACACGTTACGGCAGATCTCGGAAGTACGGTCAACGGCTCATCACGCTACCCATTTCCGGTCAGTCCTCCTTGCTCTATTGCCATTCAGCAATGTTAAGTAATGTCATTCGGCAAGATCAAGATGAAAAACAGGAATGGATAGTCTAATGTGCCGTTGACTGTAATACACCAGCCATTGATACTTGCGTGTGATAGTAGGGGATATTTATTTACGTATCATTGTATTTCATTTGTAGCCTAGGAATAATGTATTGCGTTATACGCAACAACAATATGCTATCATTACCGTAATGTAGGTGTCTATGAATACAGGAAATTGCCCCATAAACATAATGGTGTTTTACAAATGGCGTGTCAAATTGTATGTACATTTAAGGGTAACGGATCTGGTGTCAGTCGTTAAGCCTTATAGGAGGCCTTATGGCGGCTTGATAACATTTGACAGTAAGGTTCACATAATCCTGTTCTACAATCCACACTGAGGAGGCCTTGTGTTGGAGTATATCTCGCGCCACCTCATAGTTCGGGTAAAGCTTGTGTCCAGCATTATAACGATTAGAAGCTATTGTTTAGTTCAGGTTGCGACTTGTTTTTGAATGAATTAAAGTCCAAAAATTTGTATTTCGAATTAAGTACCTTAACACCATCATGGCCGAAAGGGTGAAACCCAACAGTCGGGACCGGGCGCTACGCCCTAGATCCGCGACGCCCTAGGTCGGGACGCCCTCGAATTTCAAAACTTGTTTGTCCGCGACGCCCTCTGCCCCGACGCTCATGATTTTTATCTCAAAGAGTATTTTGTCAAGAAATTTGCAACAAATTAATAAAAATCGAGGGCGTAGCCGGACCCGAACAGTTCGAACCTCGTGTGGTCAAGGGGGCTAACCTGGTCGAAATAACTTACTTTAACTCTTCAGAAAGCACACTTATAACTAGGGGGGATATTATTTTACCTTGCCTAGGGTTTTTATGGTGTGTGTTTTGACACAAATGTTTTTTCCCAACATATCTCACCTCACTTCAACCCTGAACGTCTGATTTAGTAGTATTTTGCGGGAGCTCAATAAATCGTTAGTTCAAATTGGATTGTAAATAGAGCTTCGGTGATAGACATCCATTTGCATCGGCTGCTAGCTTTAAAGCTACTTTTTGTTGAGGTATTTTTAGATCAATCCACGTTCATTGATTGGTCTAATGATGATAAGCAGTTGCAGTAGCATTGCTAACATTTATTTCGATTCTTCGTTAATTGTATTTATAAATCAACCACAACGTTAAAAGCTTTGAGGTACTGGCAAAGTTCAGGAACCTTCACAATGCAGGCTGCTAATGCAGGTGCGAGCTAGCTCGTACAATTCTCACTCTTTAACTTCCATAATACCAATAATAATAATACAATTTTTTTTTTATTGTTTTACTATTAAAGATTTTGAATGCCAACATTTTGGTAGAACACGCTTGGTGGACGACCCTATTTTTAAGACCAATGTGTAGGTACCGTGCTTTTTAGGCAAATAAACCATTTCATTTCATACCACGTGTACCTGGAATAGGTCCCGGTCCAGCAACTGTTGGCCCGCACCAGAAGGAACGTGGAATCATTTTGTCGTATCATCCAGACCATCTCTCGCCCAGGCACAGCTGTTTTTGTCTTCCTATAATCCTGGATTTTAAAAGGGGGGCGTGAAAAGGCATTTATGCAGGTCTTTAAGATTAGATTGACGAACTCAGCATTACTGTACTTGTTGATACTATTGACAAGTACAGTAATGCTGAGTTGGATGGATCATATCACGGCTTCCTATCGAGTGGAGTAAAGTCACTTGGACTGCTCAAAAAAATTAACTAATCAACATGTATTTTAAGGTTTTCCCTCAAGTTATAGAAACCGGAAATAACGAAAGATCCACAAAACTGTTGTTGACTAAAACGGGTCGTGAAAAGAGAATAAAGGCTCTGGTGAGTCGAACAAAGGTAACGACTGCAGTATTTCTAAGAAACTGCAACAATCCTTCATTCGCCTTTAATATACTTCAATAATAATTTCGCTGAGTATATTAGAACTGAAAGCCTTTGAATCTCGTGACCGTATCGCATATACTGATAGAATTTCCCAGCTCAAAATTCTTTATAGGAACGCCAAACGAAGGTTTAACTCGGCTTGCTGCATAAAATAAATACGGAATATCTGTTCATATTTCTAGCGTTTTCTGCACAAAGTTCTATGGAAGTTGCTTGAGTCAGTATTTCATAATCTCACGCCAAGCTAGGCTTAGCAGACGTTTTAACAAAAAACTTACTCGGAACAAATCAACCGTGTCAGCTTTTTGGGTTCTCGGAACAGAGAATAAATCGTATTATTTATTACTTTAAAGTGGAAACAGTTCCACTTTACTCTTGACAACAGGGGTAGATTCAACGTTTTAACTTTTTGTTTGAGTACCGCTCATTTGAACTGTGTGCCTATTGAACACGTTTTCGAAGTGACATATACGACAGTTATTGACATATAAAAAAAACTCAAGTGTTTCCTGTCAAATCTTAAAAATAAGTCAAAAAGTTTTAACGTTTTATTTGTGAAAGGTTTTTATTCAGTAGTTTTGATATTTGAGGTATAAATGATAAAGAAACGCAGGCTTCGGAACTGAAAAAAAATATTTTTGAGTCTTTGCAAGGTATGGCAATTTTGAGAAGCATACTGTCCCGGCTCTTTCCATAACACCCAGAAAACCCGCCATACCATCAAGAATATGAACACCATTTATTATGAAAGATGTCGCCCAGAATACCATTCTAACAATAACCTAAGACTCCTGCGCTGCAGGTTATCCTTTCACCTAAACAGTATTACATGACACCTTCGAAAAACACGTAGATTCAATCAGAAGTAGTGTAGCGAAGAAACTAAAGCTATAATCCAAAAGCTAAGGCCGAAAGGTCGACTCGTAATAAGGAGGGAAGTAGGCGCCCAGAAACTTTTAATGCGTTCGGAAATAAAACTATTTATCTTTATAACTGGCCCTCTGCGCTCCTCAGGATTAGGGAGGAAAGCCTGAGTGACGGAATCTGTAGACAGATTTAAAATAGGATTAATGGATTAGGCGGTGTGCACTATGCAACGATCGCGGAGTTATCGGACTTTGCGCTTTCAGTACCGGGAATACTTACCTGAGTGTGGTAGTGCAATCACCTTAAGGGGACTAGTAGAGCTAAATCCAAGTTTTATAGTAACGAAAATTAAGTGTTACACTTCGGTGATCCAGATGAAAAAAATATGTCGTATTCTTGAGGATTCAAGGGTTGGTTTTATCAATTTGAAAACACGATTTAACAAATTCGGCTCGATAGAAAAAAATCGCAAAGATGGGTCTAAAAAAATTTTAGAATGAAAAAAAACTGTACTAAACATCATGCTATCATTCTGTTCTTTTCACAGAATGTGTGTTTTATAAAATACTAGAGCGTGCCCATTTTAGTTTTGTGATTTAATGCGTATATTTTCCAAAAAACACCAATAATTGTTTTCAAGCAAATTGCGTGTGCGTGTGTGCGTGAAACGCCGTGTACAGACAGTACCGGCCGTGGCCTGATGCTAGACGGACGTGTCGCGCATTGCGCTCCGCATTTGAATAATATTTAATTGCTTAGTAATCACTGTTAGAATATTGCGTATGCTATAATAATGCATGGGACACGGAAACTCAACACAAACGTCTCATAAAATGAATTAATAAATAAATTACCATAAAATGGACAATGCTTTAAACTAAGCGCTATTTTCGTTCGGTGTTATGGTCGACGCGGTGGAGGAACATGATTAATACACAGCCGTAATTAGCCTGATCTCAAGGTCGCAAGATCAAATCCTAATTTTCCTTTTTGTATTATGTTTGTTTTTGTTCGTAGGATAAAGCTTGATTATGATTAGAATGAAAGTTATTTGGCAATTTTAATAACAATAAAACATTATTTGTAAATAGTTTTATTTCCAATAACAACTTCAATTTTCAATCAGAATTTTGAAAGTAGCCACACGAAAGTTTCTTGCCGGTTCTTCTCAGTTGAGTTCAAACAACTTTCCGACGCCGGTGGTTGAGTCACATTATGTTTGTATAGGTACTGTGCATTTATTTAAAAGTATTCAAGTCTATATGGACTATGCTATAAACTAACCGCTATTTTCGATGATAAGAGATGTCGACGCGGTGGAGAAAGGTAATTATGAGACAGCCGATATACTAATTAATCTAATGGTCCCGAGTTCAAATCCATGGTTTATTTTTTGTATTTATTTATTTAGTATTTATTGTAGTATTCTTAGTATATTTTTGGTTGTTTGATTGCATGGGACATGAAAACTCACCAAAAAGTCAACAAAGTCGTCTTATCTTTTTATTTTTGGGATTCAATGCGTATATTTTCCAAAAAACACCATACTGTTCAATTGGTTCTCAGGCACAGTGCGTGTGCATGTGTGCGTGAGACGCCGTGTAGCGACAAGCGAATTCGAGTAGCGACGAGTACCGGCCGAGGCTGTTGGTTGGACGTGTGACGCATTGCTTAGTTGAAATAATATTTTATTATTTTTTCAAAAGTACTCGATTATTGTGTACACCAACACGGGTGGGCCACGAAAACTCGTCAAAAAATAAAAAAAAATGTCTTATAAAAGGAACGCCCGAAGAATGCACGATGCTATAAGGTAAGCGGTATTTTCGTTAGCTTCAGTAGACAACACAGTCAGTGCAGTAAACTTAGAATAATTGTAATTAGGTATTATAAGGCAGTGAAGTAGGTATTCAAGGTCCTACTAGTAGTTGTCATCTTAATCAAGCTATATTTTTAATTTATTGCCTTTGAATAAACTAAAAGGAGGAAGATATAGGTACCCGCGTACTAAAAGTGGCTCTACAAAAGTAGGACCTAATTTTAGCCCATATGACAGAAATGGCCCCGCGTACCAAACAAAAGCAAGTCCGACGCACCAACTTATAAAAATAGGTCCAATTGACCTAGTTTCAAAAGTAGCTTCAATGAACCTACTTTCGAAAATTGGTCCAATGGACCTGCTCTCGAAAATAGCTCCAATTGACCTACTTTCAAAAATAGCTTCATTTAACCTACTTTTGAAAATAGGTCCGATGGACCTACTTTGAAAAATAGGTCCAACGGACCTACTTCATGCCAATCCCTGTCATGACTTGTTTAGAGTCATTCATAAGTCTTACATAGTGCCAATTTTCAAATACCTACGCGAAGTAAGAACGCAACATACCTACCTTCCTCTTTTTATTTTATTAAAGACCATAGCATAATATTAACGTAGTATTTCGAAACATTACAATAAATGATTAACAAAGCCCCAAGAATCTTAAAAACTTACCTATGCAAAATTGTTGTCTTTCCAGAAAAAAAAGAAGAAAATATCGTCGAAGATTTTTATAGCTCCAAAATGCTAGCACTCGATATTGGGAAAGCTTGTGGAAAGACTATATGTATAATACGGACCACGTTAGGGTTGAGGGTTCGATTCCCAGTCAAAACTTGTTTTTGTTTTGAAGTTTTTTTTATCTTTCCTGAACTTAAACACATGTAGGTTTACGTGAAGCAAAAGCAAGAGACAGTGATGTTTCGACAAATTATTTCGTAGTCGCAGGTTGTGAAACCATAGATCTATATAATGCATAGACAGGTATCATGTATATTCATATTCATTTATTCACTATAAATTTGTAACAGAAAGTACAAGGATAGCAGTAAAATTGTAGATGGTAGGCATAAATTCACCTTTTCAAGGTATTGTGAATTTACACATAAAAAATAAAAAACGAATTATAACATTAACAAAAACAAAAAAAAATAACAAAGCAACTAGAATATTTAAAAATCTACAAATCTATCTATGTCAACAGGCGTATAAAAAAAAAGAGGTGCCAGTCAAACGAAATGTATGATTTCGATTTTTTATTGTAATTTAGCTTCAAAGTATTCTTTGATGCTATAGGAAGAATTATCAATGAGCATGTTCCTAAGCTTAGTTTCAAACTCTTTGCCTTGCACAGCTTTCAAGGAGTTTGGTAAATGGTTGTAGACTTTTATTGCCATGTAATAAGACCCATTATTAAGCAGTGACAGCTGAACTGGTGGCGCCACTATGTCGTTCTTCCGGCGAGAAATGTAGCGACTTGGCTTGTCGCAGTATTTCTGGAAATAATGATGCTTGCATGCTGCGTAAAACTGAAAACTGAAAATGTGGTAAGATAGAAAAAAAAGGAATAGCACTGAGGAAAAGGTATGCCAAGAAAAAGAGACGACTGGTTTACACTCAAAAAGAAATGATAAACACTTTGGCCAGGAATGCGGAAACCCTGATGTGCCGGAGGAGATATACAATAAAATGAGAGAAAACTTCTTGAAAAATTTGATAAGACCTGACGAAGAGCGAGCTACGGTGGAAAGAAAAACTATTTTGCAAAGAACCAACGGAGAATGGCTTGAAATGAGACGATCTCTCCTCACTGCGTCTAACTTCAGCAGGGTTATAAGACGCCGTGCAACAACACCATGTGCTTCCTTAGTGAAGGACATTATTTACAATAAAAAATTGGATCATGTAGAATCTATTAGTCATGGCCAGAACAATGAAAAAGTAGCTCTCACTCAGCTGGGCTTGCAAGAAAATGTTGCCATTAAGCCGTGTGGGCCGTATTTATTGACAACGAATTACCTTTTTTGGGTGCCACGCCTGACCTCAAAGTTTATCTAATAACACTGTAATAGGCTTTCTCAAGAAGCAATCCTTTAACGGCGTTTTTGAACTCATCAAAACTTCCCAACTCATGGACAGATTTGAGGAGGTGGTTGAAGACTCGGGATGCCATGCAAAATATGCTTTTGTTGAATAAAGCCGTTTTGTTCCTAGGCAGGCTGATTTTATAGTTGTGTCGTTTATTTAAAATATTTTTTCTGAGTTATTTTTAACAAATAAAACTGTTTCCAAGATATATATGGAGGGTAGGGTTAAAAGCTACCATTCTCGAAAATAGGGCTTACAACTAATGGTCCGATGCAATTTAAATACAGACCTAACACATTCTTTCGGGCCTTGAATGCTGTGCCTTTATCTGTTGAATTACCCCAGAACATGACACCATACCTTAGAAGGGGCACGACATATCCGTGATATGCTGTCAAAACCGCGTCAATGTCTACTGTCTTTGCAAGCATGTAGAGGGCAAATGAATGCTGGTTTAGACGAGCACATTTTTTCAATATGAGTCTTCCAATCCAAATTATGGTCAACAGTTAAACCTCAAAAAGTTGTATTATCTACTTTTTCAATTTTATATTCTAAATACCTAATGTCCATTCCAATAACTTCGCTAATTCTATTTCCAAATGTCATTACGTTCGTCTTTGTAAGATTAATTTTTAAATTGTTCGTATCTAGCCAAGTTATAACATTGTCCAAAGTGTAATTTACTTCGCGTACTAACTGAACTTTGTCAGGTCCCGATACAGGAATGGTACTGTCATCAGCAAATAATACTGTCTGGTGACTGGTGATTTTTGGCAGATCATTTATATAAACTATAAATAACAGTGGCCCCAAGACACTACCTTGTGGCACGCCAAATGACATGTTTTCAAATTCTGAATAATAATTAATTTCAGTTTTTTTAATAGGGCATATTCTGGTGACTCTAGTGGATTGAATTCTGCAACTCAGATACGACTCAACAAGTTTCAGTACGTTACCTCTTATACCATACGCAGACAGTTTTTTTTAATAATATACCATGGTCAACACAATCAAATGCTTTTGTTAAGTCCATGTACAGGGCGCATGTCAACTAAAACCAACCTGTTCCTCGGCAAAGATGTTATATTTTTCAAAATAGTTACTCAAGGAGCTTTAAATCACTCGCTCAAATATTTTCGAAATGCCTGGCACCAATGCTATTGGTCTATAACATGTAATATCACGTCTATTACCCTTCTTGAAAAGAGGTACAATGATTGTACCTCTTTTCAATCTTTTTTAATTTATTAGGAAAGGTGCCTTTTGTAATACAATTGTTAATAACGTGACTTAAAATGTGAGATAATTTAATTGGTATTTGTTTTAATATTTCTGTAGTTATGTCATCATAACCAGTGCTTTTATTTTTTTTCAAAATTATAGGTAAATATTATTATAATAAGCATGTCATCTCGCTTTTCCAGAATAACATGATTCATATCCACAACTATCACCTAAATAGCTTCAATTAAACAACATAATTCGTTAACAAGAGCTTAAAACTAACCCATGCTTAGACATCACTAAATATTTGAGCTTAAAACTAAACGTTGTACTTTTTATACGCTTACATTAACCGGAAAAATGGCCAGAAAGTGAAAACTTGACTACAGTCCATTTTACAAGTCTGTTACGAGTCATAACATAAAAATTTAAAAATTAATAAAAAATAATGTGATCCCACCAAATAAAAGTGTTAACATTTATTTAAATGAGTTCTATTTCTTATTCACAGCCATCCATACAATTACTAAATACGAGGTATTTATTATCCATACAATTATTTTTTTACGTACGTACTAGGCTAGTACTCTTTTTTGATTGAAATACAAAATATTCACCTATAGTCTCATTATTATTTTAATATTTTGTTTTTATACCCAGTGTCACTTTTACAGTAAATACTAATCCAACAACACCTCTCTAGTTAAATTTCCATCAACCCACAAATATCTAGTACTTCCTACTAATCCTACTTCCTACTAATATTATAAAGGCGAAAGTTTGTATGTGTGGATGTGCCGTGTTGCTCCTTCACGTAAAAACTACTGAATGGATTTTAATGAAACTTTTGTTTTTCGACTTAAGTACACGCAGACAAAATAGCGGACGGCCGCTAGTAATAAATAAAATAAATGTCTTGTCTATTTTGTTGTTTGATCTATGGGTGCTTTAATGTAATATCAAAAGTAAAGTAAAATTATCAATTGTGTTTAGGTCATGAATGATATCATTATATATCATTATTTACAATTGATAATTCGTTATGTTTTCTGAAATGAACTTATTTGTTTGTTTTTTTATTTTTTTAGAAAATTCTCACACACTGTCACAGTGTTCGTTGCTAAACTCATCCGAAACGGCTTGGGCGATTTTAATAAAATGTTATGATGTACCTACGGTGGCTGGCACATCACGCTACCGATTTCCGGTCAGTCCTTGCTCTATTGCAAAGAAATGTCATTTGGCAAGAGCGAGAGACAAAACGGAAATGGAGTATCCTGATGTGCTGATGACTGTACATACCTACGTTTGTTAAATCTGAGATATGCCATAAACTATTTTATAGACCTTTTTCTTTTGGAGTCCAGGTGGACGAAGTCTCTGGTGGCAGCTAGTTAGTTAATAGGTATAATGTAACAATAGAGGTGAAATTCCTTCCGGTCGTAATTAATTTATTATTGACTAGCGGCCGCACGCAACTTAGGCCGCGTGGTCTTAGGTTAAAAAAAGAATAATATATCTTTATAAATTGTAGCACATGATTCCGATTCATAAGCTGTATACTGCTCTGCTCCTATTGATTAAAGCATAACGAAAAGTATACATAGGTATAACCTGCCCAAGAGTATGAAGAATAATTGTTTCAAATTTCGTTAAAAAAGTCGTCGAGTAGTTTTTGTTCAGACAAAAATTTTACTGATTGCATTTTTGGCATCAGTAGCAATTCTTAATCACCTCTTGATTGTTAATTTTTAAATTTATTTCATGTACAGAATTGGCCTCTACAGATTTATTATAAGTGTGGATGAGCGACATCTCTTGGTAGTTTTATGTTGACACGGTAGTTTCATATTGCGCCGATAGATGGCGATATACCGGTTGTCTATGTGTGTGTGTCTAAATTCTCGATTTCAGTTAGGTCTAGTAGTCCTCTTAAATGAACCTTGGCCTCCGTTTACATAACATGACATGCCTCTTAGACTTTTTTCCGTGTAGAAAAGCAGGCTATTAGCTAACTGTCCTAACTTTTGTGAGACATGTTTGTTGTATCTCCTCGCCGTAACAGAAACCATTAGCACTACAATGTGTCAGTGATTATCTTCGCGCAAAACCTAATAGTAACTGGGCTCGGCTGCCTAGCTGCAGGACTCGGCCGCCTAGCTGCGAGACTCGGCCGCCTAGCTACGAGGCTCGGCCGCCTAGCTACGAGGCTCGGCCGCTTAGCTGCGAGACTCGGCCGCTTGACTGCGAGACTCGGCCGCTTAAGTAGCTACGAGCCTCGGCCGCTTAGCTGCAAGACTGCCGCCAAGCTTGAATGCAGTAAGCTCGACTCCGTATAAACACATCAAACAGTATTTCTTGTAGACAAAGGCCTACTACGCTAATACTCACGATGACCAACACTCAATCTGATATCATGCTTGCCAAATGCATAGTAGTAATCACAGGAGTATTTTATCAGCAGATAGAAACGGTATGTATTGTTATCTAATCTGTAATGTACTTATTTATAAAACATTCAATGTATTCTGAAAGTCAAGGTTATCAAACAACCACACAATGATGCTAGAAACTGTTTCTCTTGTTCATATTTCTAGTTAACATGCTGTTCTCACTGCTATAATAAACTTGGAGTTCATGAATCATAAGTTGCACACACTCCGGCGCAAACTTCAGTGCGAAACTGGGAACCAATTACACAATTTCTATTAGCAGTTTTGTGTGTTCGCAAGACATTTAATTGGAATCTATGATAATGGAACTGTGCTGAAGTTAGTCGCTGCAGCTAGCTACTGGTATTTATGCACTTGAATAAAATCCTTTCTACATTTTAAGCAGTATTATGAAGAAATTTTAGCCTTATGAGAATTTACATTTCACTTAGAATCCAATACTTATAGTTGAAATACAGTTCAAATTACTGTATGATCATCATCGTCAGGTTATAATACTTTCACAACTTTTGATATCATGGTTTTATAATTAGTCCTAGGCCTATGCCTAAATCTATATTTGAAGTTTATGTTTGTTTCGAAGATTGTGTATTTGTTTTCATGTTAAGTGTGTTTGATTTGCTGCCGTTACTAATAATCTTTTTTATGAAAATGCATGTGTTGGATTCATGTTACGCATAACTGAAAAAGTTTTTGGTCTTGTTGTTGCTAGCATAAGCATGCCACTGATCAAAACACTCTTAAACATTATCCAGATTCGTCAATGACACTCAATAAAAAAGCTTCTTGACTGCTACCAACAAAGCGAATTTGTAATCAGAATTTTGTAAACGTCTGTCACTGTTAAGACTTACTCAATGGAACAATTATGACATAGAAGCAGAAGCGGTCACAAATTGTCTCTAATAATTCCCGGTTCCGAAAATAAAACTGAAATGTTGGCTAAAGTCATAATTGGGTTAAACATGGGTAAAATGAGTGCGTCACACGCGAAACCATAATACTGACACATTAAAACCTAGATAGTTAGCGAACCTATTAACGCGACGACAGATAACTCTAAAACTAATAATCAACAATGTAAAGACGTTATCATATGTGTTGTCTCTGAAGTGTAAAAACTTGTTAGGCTGTGCAAAAGATCGAATTAAATGTCCAGGGCAGTGGTTCTTTGGATGCTCTCAGTCTCGTCATCGCAACTCATCATTGCTTAATAGCAGACTAAAAAGAACTCACACGCTAATCCGCATCTAGTGTTTTTACTAGTTGTCGAGGCATGGTCGACTGCACGTTACATTTTTTTATTTTGGGTAGGAGAGTCCCAAGTATTTCCCTTCTATGATTTTCTCGATCACTGCCTTACGCCTCCTCCATTAAAATGTTACCCAACTCTTCGAGCTGAAGTTCAGGGGTTACTTTATTCCTGTGACTTGGGCGTGCTGAATTATTATCTTTACGAGGGGTTGAAAGCTCTCAGTTTTTTTTATTATTGCCTTTTATTCGTGTTGTGCCGGGTACTTAACTGTTAAAGCGAGGCCTAACAAAAGGGCTCGAGTAACAAAGCAGTTATTTAGTTACGATAACGGGGATAATACTATAGTTTATTTATGACCGGTCTATGAAATTTCTCATTTTTAATTCATGAAGCGTTACGAATTTCGCTTTTTATTAACACGTTTCGGGTAATGTGCCGAATTGCGGTTGTAATATTAATGTGCTTGAGATATTGGGGTGAATAGTGTGGGCTACATACTTGAGAGTTTTTCTGGTTGATATTTCTTTGATTTTTTTCGAAACATCTTGTATATTAGCATTTGCTGTATTATGAAGAACTCTGTTTTAGAGTAAAACTTTGTGTATTTTGTACATTGACACTTAATACCTTTTTTTATACGTACTACCAAATATTTGAAGTTCTAAAACTGACTTATGCTTATTATTACTGTTGAAACCAAACTATTGAATTGCATTTGAACCCAATGATCTATTGGTCATGATGACTGAGATCATTTCTACGGCGTCTGGCTATTTGTTTGTGGTACAGTCAACAGCACATCAGGTTACCCCATTTCCGTTTTTTCGCTCGCTCTTGCCAAATGACATTTTTTGCAATAGAGCGAGGACTGACCGGAAATGGGTAGAGTGATGTGTCGTACATTCATTGTTTCTATAATGAAGGGGAAAACATCACTTCGAGACCAGAGCAATCTATCTTATGTTGCTCAAATGATAATATTAATATCAGACTTCATAAACTTTCAAAACAGCAAAGGTGTGACTGTACAAACTGCTCAGTTAACAATTACATCCCGGTCTCGAGTCAGACTTCTTAACACCAAGATGAGTAATTATACAATTAATTCAACAAGGCACCCAGATATTAAAGCGGGTAACTTTGTTTTTGCAAGAATAAGTAACAACTCTCGTTTTGTTTGTTTGTTTCTGCTAAGGGGTGCCTCCGCGTTTGCAGACGACAAGAAACATTATTAAATATTTATAACATTTTAATATTTTTACCTAGATCTTCTGACGACTAATTTAGTAACTAATAGGTAATTTTCTTACGCATATCGTACTGTATGAAATAAAATAAAACATTATTCTATTAGAAATTTCTACTTATAGTACTTTCGTAAACAAAACCCCGACCTATGACTAGTTATAGATCAATCCATAAACAATCCATTTGATCATCACATGCTAGAATGTGAAAATCTAATGGATTTTTATCTCCACTTTAATATATGATAACGAAATTTTCTCAAGTGAGTTATATGGATTACACTTAAGCCAGAATAAGTGGAGTGGAATGCCTGTAATATAGGTTTATTAAAGCACTATGATATCGTGAGTGTACTGTTTACATTAAGAAGAAATTGATTATATAATTTGATCCCGAAGAATTTCGAAGCTCGAGTATTATTCCTGCTGTCTCTTGACGTTTCTGTGTTGCAGCAGAAATTTACTTTCTCTCATTTCCTCATTAATTTTATGCACATTTTAATCTACATATTCGTAGCAACCCTAACAATCTTTCTTAACGTTCGCCCTTTTACAGCGAGCTCCGTTGTTTTAAATGCGTATCTACAATTGTACCTGCTTTTGTACTAACTACGACTGGAGTTGGAAAGAAAACGGTTTGTTTCTAGTTATTCAGGCATTATCTTACAAACGGATCTTTTTTGGATCATTTCTCTTTGTTGCGATTGTGAATAGTTAAAATATTTCTGAGAGGATTTTCTTATTGTAATGAACGACTAGTGAGGTAACTTGGCTTCGTGTAGTATCTGCAGATGGCAGAGGGTTCAGGATATACAAATTATGACATAATAAGTTCTAGTAAGATTTACATGATGATCATTTACCTGAATACTGTTTTTGTTACATTTTAACATGTCTTTTTTGCTAACGATGTCGTAACTGTTCTTCGGTTCTTTTCTGCTTAGCCCTATGGTTGACTGGAAGACAATGCCTTATCGACATTAAGACAGCAAAATTCGTCTACTCACAGAAATAGGGAGGAAGAGAACAAATACTAACAATATGAATTATGGTACAGCATAGCTCAGTGCTACCAAACAATTTATCAGTTATTATCTTGCTTCTAATCATTATCAATCAAATAACAATCGATTTGATCATTCCATTCTAGCTACATAACGCTTTAGTAACAATGCCATCTTCCATCTCGCTTACACATCCAGATCGCTGTAGGTTAGAAAGAGACAACTATATTGACACTAGTCATAGTCATGCATTCTTATGCACTTCGGTGACGTAATAGCGTGCAGTGGTAGGTAACAGTAACTGCACACTTATAGTAACAAATTGTATGAATGTGAATGTGTTTGTAATACTTATTAAAAACTGGTTTTTTATCACCTTAAACCTAGTTATTCACAAACCAGTAGTGCTGCAGTATTGGTTTAGAGATATAAGTGTTCTGCTACTTACTCGCAAATGCTTCAAGTTTGAGTGCGCCTACCTGCAAAAAAAAATGGACGAACTATTTTTAACTTAATGCTAAGCGGTTTTGAGTGAACAAATCAGCCTATTCAGTGAAGTTCCGCTGTGGTATTTTTATTACCACATTTTGTTGGTAAATCTTTTTAACATGACCATTCGAGTCACATGGTATGTGGTCTGACAAAGCCGCATGACCTTATGGCATGTAAACCGTCCGAATAACCACTAAACAACTATACAAAATGCAACGTCTTAAACCACTTGATACTATCAACTATCAACATAACTCAACAATAAAAGCTATTAGAAAAAAAAACCTAATGGCCGTTAAGGAAGAATATATCTGGAGATATAACGGCAAAGAGCGTGATAAAGATCGTAAGGATCGTCTTAACTTTCCCTTCTAGAAATAGCGATCAATATTAATCGTCCTGGGGTTGTTAATGATGGTGATCATGAGATTGAAGAAGATTTCATTAATTGGTTTAGCGGAAGGTTGAAACGGCAAACTGAGTCTGAAAATTGCAATGCTTTTCTTAACAGTGCGAATTTTAGGTTTTAAAAGTACTATTTTTGGGAGTTATTCGTGTCAAAAGTATCATGTAAGTGAATCGACCGCCGAGTTAGGTTTTTGGGTTCCAATGCGGCACAGTTATAATCTTGTGTGCATGTACATCTTCAATGAGTATGTATTTACAAAAAAATAGGTAAGTATTGAGACCATTTGAGGCCAAACGCAGAGGGCGCCCGCCCGCAAGTTGGACGGACGACCTGATAAAGGTCGCGAGATCCCAGTGGATGCAAGCCGCACGCAACCGGGCGCTCTGGAAATCAATGGGGGAGCCCTATGTTCAGTAGTGGACTTCTTGAGGCTGATAATGATGATGGTGATGAGGAGAGTATTTAAGCTTTGCTTATTATTTATTTAATCTTTAATGCACAAACCAGTACAAAAGGCGGACTTAATGCTAAAAGCATTCTCTACCAGTCAACCATAGGGCGAGACAGAAAAACTTTGCTTCATTTCTTTGTGTGATTAAAGTATAATCTGTAGTATGTTTGTGAACATAAAAATAGTCCATTCGAAGAACCGTAAAGATGGCCGTTTTGCCGAAATGAACCTACCTATCTATGAAATAAACACCAAATCTTGTCAACAAAGTACAAACCTGATTAACATCTAGTAAAGAGCTTGTCTTTTCAAGCTTTGTACAGTAAAGATAAAACATCTTTAAACTAGTCAACATTAAATATCATAAACCATATTTGCTAAGTGGCAAAAAAACTCTCTGAAATAAGATTTAGGAACAGCCTTACAAAATTAAACTCTAAGTTTTTGAATTACGATTTAGTTTTGAACAGTACTGAAGCATTAAACTGATTATCTGACTAAACGAACAAGATCTCTGTTTGTCTCTGGATACTTTGGAGTTGACTACTAGCCGAAGTGTCTTTCTAATCTGGGCGATCTCATTTTGAAATCTGTTCGGAAAGAGTGGATTACACTCTGCTAGAATAATGTTTTTGTGTTCTTAGGAGCAGGGGCTCTTAAGGAGAAATAATATTGTTGACTGATTATGTTATTATTAACCAATAATTTTACAATAAAATAAACATAACTATAACTGCGTAGTGTGACTCCTGTAGTGCGAAGAGAAATACGAAAATCATTATGAAGAAAATTTCACCAACCCGATTATGATGAAATAGTAAATTAATTTGAGACAACTTCACACACATTGCTCTGGTCTCAAATTAAGCGTTTCCTATGCCATCTGAAAGAAACAACGAAGGCACCGCAAACTTCCATACTCAGCACCAATCTCTTTTCTTCTAACAAATGTTTATTCTAATGCAAGGATCAAACTTCTTCTTCTTCTTCTTCTCAGCATTTGTGCGTCCACTGCTGGACATATGCCTCTTGCATGGCTCTCCAAGAAGATCTTGATGCGGCGAGGATCAAACTTGCGACCCTTAAATCTAAACGTGACTACTGCGCTTAGTAGGTTTGATTATGAACGATGTTGACCTACTAATAAATAAATTGCATTGCGTAGCGCAAACGTTCCTTTCTCCTCCTCACTCACCTTGGAAATTATATTTTCTGAAATACTTGTGTAGTTTACCTTTAATAATTACTAGCTGTCCCGACAAACTTCGTCCTGTTTTCAAACATTCAGTGTCACGTGACAGATAGAAACGGCTGCTAAGAGAAAACTAAATTGTTGTTTTTCTCTATATTCCTAGCATTTTCTCATGTTTACTCACCTTTTATACCTTTCCTGGAGCTTCCCAAATATTTCAAAACCAAAATTGGCCAAATCGGTCCAGTGGTTCTCGAGTTTTAGCGAGACCTAACGAACAGCAATCCATTTTTAAATAAAAGAAGATTTAATAGTATTTTCATGGTTTGAAATATAGGCTGAATAATACTTCCATCACAAAGTAGCAAAAATAAATGTTCATCCCTCTTAATTATCAAGACGTTTCGTAAAAACAGCTACGTTGACAGTTATAAATGGAATGATTGAAAATATACCAGTAGACATCACAAATTACGAGTAAACCCCACCCTGGGTTCTCGCTGAAATTGAATGCTTGTAGCACGCAAAAAAGTCACGAGAAACCATCAGAATCGTAAAAACGAGAGTTCTAGACGTTTGAAAGGCATGTTAGGGTTGACGGCCATTGAAAAAAAACTTCAACTGGATATTTATAATCGTTTGTCCAGGAATAAGGTCAACGCACAGCCAAACTGTTTTAGAACATTTCGTTTATTTAAATTATTTATGTATTTTTGTGGCAGATTTGGGTAGTTTACCTACCACTGAATTCTGTAACAGTAAATAAAATTGACTAACCCGGTGAGGTAGAGTTGTGGCTTTCACGTCTTTCTACTGACATGTTACTGGTGCTCAACGTTGAGGTACGTTTGTGGTTTCGCACTTCGAAGGTTAGACAAGTTTTCAATCTTAATTTTGGTCAAAGGACAAAGTTGTATAAAAACTAAGATGGAGTGTTTATTCGTCAAAAAAAGAATGAGAACAGGAAAATCATTATTTTTCGGAGTTTTCCTAGTTCATATCGTTAACGAGTGGTGTTCGTTTCCACGTTGTGGCACAAAAAATAAAAGGCCCCTAAATGTAATTTATTTTTCATTACTCATACTCTGAAAGTAGGTCATTACTGACCTGAGAAGCGGGCTGAAAGTAACACTTTTCATCCCTAGGGAGAATCACTTTCAACTGACAGCTATCAAATTGTTTTTTTTAAAAACTAGTTATTTTTCACATATCTATTGAACCATGTTGCAACTTTCTATACAGCCACGATGTAAAATTGAAATATCTTAAAGTTAAGTATTGATCAGAGAGTATATATGTTTTAAATAACTTTATTATAATATAGTTTCAACAATTTATTTAAAATAACTTAGCTTTGAGCAAAATATTTACCATTTTTCCAATGATGAAAATACAAAATAATGGCTGAATAGCGGGCCGGCCACAGAAAAAAAACAAACTAAATAGGCGGGAAAGCGGCAATTCGATCTTCATTTATTTTCCTAATTTTTTCTTTAGCTAATTCATGTTTTTATTTGTACTTTCCTCGTATTTGTAATGAAAAGCACAGTGTTTACCTCGGGTGAAAGACTTATTTAGTCCCTCGAACTATTGGCGCCCTCACTTCGTTCCGGGCGCCAAACCCCGTCTCGGGACTAAATAAGTTACTTTCACCCCTCGAGTAACAATGTACTATTTCATTACTCATACTCTGAAAGTAGGTCATTACTGACCTGAGAAGCGGGCTGAAAGTAATACTTTTCATCCCTAGGGAGAATCACTTTCAACTGACATCTGCCAAATTATTAAAAAAAAATTTAGTTATTTTTCACATATCTATTGAACCATGTTCCAACTTTCTATACAGCCACGATGTAAAATTAAAATAACTTAAAGTTAAGTATTGATTAGAGAATGTATATTTTATAAATAACTTTATTATAATTCAGTTTCAACAATTTCTTCAAAATAACTAAGCTTAGAGCAAAATATTTACTATTTTTCCAATGAAAAAAATAAAAAATAATGGCTGAATAGTGGGCCCGCCACAGAAAAAAAAAACAAACAAAATAGGCGGGATAGCGCCAATTCGATCTTCATTTATTTTTAAATCTTTTTCTTTGGCTAATTCATGTTTTATTTTTACTTTCCTTGTATTCGTAATGAAAAGCACAGTGTTTACCTCGGGTGAAAGACTTATTTAGTCCCTCGAACTATTGGCGCCCTCACTTCGTTCCGGGCGCCAAACCCCGTCTCGGGACTAAATAAGTTACTTTCACCCCTAGGATAACAATGTACTATTACTATAAGTCGACACGTGCAATCACGGCGACCTGAAAACAAATATGAGTTCGTTATACTTTTGACAGCCCTAATTTCGGTGTTTTCATGTCTCAAGTCTACAATAACTGTAGTAAAAGACCTTGATAGAGGCAGAACGGTGACTGTTTTGCCTAACCGCTTTTTGCGCGCAAAATGCTTTGCATTTCATAGTGAGTGGAATGTGTAGTAACTCGCTTGTCTGGCGTCTTTGAAGGTCTGAAGCTATTTCGCTTGTGCTTAGATATTAGCCATTAAGTATCATTATTGACACCTAAGGGGATAGATGGAGAGATGAAGATTTTAACGGCCTATGGTTAAAAATCTTGCTTTTCATTGCCTTGTCTCGTCCTTGTCGTGCGTCTACGCTGTGTTTGCAAAAAAATGGTACCTACATTACTGGTTTCCTGCTTATTGAGGAATCATCAGCTTATCAGCTTATGAGCTATGTGAGCGTGTGCTTGAGTGTGGACTTCGGCTCGGCAAGTGAAGCTTGGGCCGCCGTCCGCTAGGGACGACGCTTTGCGCTAGGCTGCTTGAAGGAGACGGCGTCTAACTGAGGATATGGCGCGATGGATGGAATGAGGCCTACGTCCAGCAATAGACCAGTACAAGCCGGTGATGAATTTTGGGCCCCACAAACTGCCAAATCTAGATTCTCGGTGATTACAATTCTTTTTTTTCCGACTAGCATATTATTGAATGGCTGAAAAAAATAGGAAATTATTATCACTTTTTCTTAAAAAAATAATCGAATAAACTTGGCAAATTAAAGTGTTTAATGAATATGCTTCATAATAAGTCGCAATCAAATTAGTGAAATATAATTTTGCATGCTATGCATGGACGCCTTGTCAATGGCTGCTGTTTCATAATGAGTAAGTTAATATGAAAACCGAATTTCCGACGCCATTTATGTCGATTCGAGGAATTTAATGTATAATGTATGCGTAGCTGATTAGGAGTAAGTGCTCTTCATAATAATGATTAGTGATGATCAGCTCATGTAAAATACTTTGTTATACATAGACATAAAATATAGCATTACAGAAATTTTATCCAAATACACACAAGTATGCGCTTCAGTACGAGTAGGTAACAATAACACATTATTTAGGTGAAGGTTTTGTTTTAAAAATATAAATGAAATTTGTATAATGACGTCGTTCTTTTTATCGTCTTTCTCATATACTCTTAGCTGAGAATCAGCTTTACCTGATAACTGTGGTTTAACTGATATTATTTCTCTGCTTTTTGTGTAATGAATACATAAATTAATTAATTCATATTTACGCTGAGGCTTGACTTTTTGTAACTACAAAAAAAAACATTGCATTTCTTTCCAATTATTTGTGTAATTTTCAATATAGCATATTTTTGCTGTAGAACCACAATAAACGTTTCACCTATCAATCATATAAAAGGGGGTCGGTCGCACAAAGTACCCGGTAAGCACCCTTAAACCCTTGTCCAAAATGTCCAATGCCCTTACATCTCGATTGAATCGTCTTTTTTGTCACATCGTAACCACGTTACTCTGTGGTAACCTCCTGTTCCTCTAATGCAGTTACCGACCCTTCCAAATACCCTAATAATACCATTAGGGACGGTTAGGACACATTTTCACCGGGACTGACATATTGCTCTTAACGGTTTTCCCCTTCAGATAAAGCTTATGGTTAGTTATCTTTCTTAGTAACTTTGATTTTATTTTAACTCAAAATGTCATTTAAAAGTGTAATTAAGAAAACGCCAAATTTCGTAGAGACTATGGTTATTATCTTTTTTAGCATTTTCCATGCAGTATCTTTATTAAAGATCTGAAAACCTTAAAAAGACATTTGGTCGTCTTGGCATCAGGCAGAAAGAGACTTATCGTAGATACTTTTACCCAGACTCCATCGGATTAATAGCATCAACAAAATTCGTCTTTTTGGCTTGTTGTTGATTTGATTAGTTGATAAACTAGCATATAGTTACAAACTCGTAGTAGACGAGGTTCCCGTTGAATTCATTGTGGAAATGATTTCAAGTGAAGTTTCGGAATATCACGTATTTCAGTCTTTAATATATGTATAGATGATCTTTTGATGACGCCTGGATCAAACAAGCCTCTATATGGCTTTAATAGCAAACGTCCCTTTGAACACGTCAATTCAACAAGGACCATCTTACATAGCTGCATAGGCATGTAGCTTTAAATGAATCCAGATGTACGAGTGGGATAGGAGATATTGGCACTTCACTCTCGATATCAAATACCCCCTTCTATAAATGTAAAAGTGCACTCAATGCCTCTCATTCAGTGAATCATTGCTTAAAATGTTTATTTGGACTATATCAAGCGATGACCATTTCAAGTCGCTAAAATTAGATTCTAACGTTGCAACCGTACTAGTACCGACCTACTTTGTCGTAAGTACTTTCTTTCTGAGTAGGTACTCCAATCGAGTAAGTAACGTTTCCGATCGAAGATCTTACCTTGCAGCTATTAAACATGGGTTGGAGAGAGATAGGAAACTTTCTGATCTCGACTGAGTCATAATGGCCAGTCTTGAGTCAGTCCATGATTCAAGTTTTCTTGTTCATCGCTTCGTTTTGCTCATTTGGCTTTGATTTACATTTCAACCGGATTAACATATATCATTCAATAAAGGTTGGCTATTATTCATATTATTGTCTTTGTTATTTCTAATGATTTCGTATGACAGCATCCGAACTATCCTTTATTGTTTGACTGTATTATGTAGTTTTTTTGCAAGCAAACCCTGGATGGGGTCAAAATAACTCAACGATGAGTGGGCTTCTGAATGTACTGCTCGCCATGACGGTAGCAAGTGAGAGTGAGAGAGTTAGTAGTTAGTCGTGAGAGTATGTTATGTATTTTTTTTATTTTAGGCCTCTCTAAAAACACAGAATTCCGATGCTGACTGTCCTAAAAAAAGTACCAAAACATTTTAATGGTTCGTTGTGGCTTAAAATCTATCGTATAAAATGAAATGGACGAATAAATTTTGGCAGTCCCATAGCAATAAAGCTCGGTTTAATATTGTTTTTGTTAGACAACCATGTAGGTTTAGTTATGGCATTTTAGTAGACTACTAAATGGCAGATTTCAGCAGTTTATGAATTAGTTACGAGTATTATTCTATTTTTATTGTTTTAGTTGAAACTGCTTTGTTTTATTGAGGTTGCGTAACATTCGCTCGGACATCGGATATATCCCGCAAACTGCAACCGCAGCGCAGCGAAAACACTAGTTTCTAGTAACTATAATGAAATTAATTATCTTACTACTTTACCAGGTGGTATGTTTACCTTTGAGTGGGCTACCCACACCGCCCATGCTTGTAAATGTTTTCCTTGCCAGAACTGTGAAAAAACGGCGTTAAGTTTTTACCCGAACCATACTAAAATAAAAGTTTGGAAATGTAAAAACAAGAAATTCAATTCCAAATCAGTTCAAATTCAATCCAAAATGGAGTCTAGCTGACTGTACCCGTCAAGTTGAACAGAACTTGCTAGATGTCTGGTAATAAACAAGTACTTACGAAATCTCGGCTTTAAATAAAATAAAAATAAAATAAAATAAAATATTTATTTCGTTAACAAAGTATAACTTAGATGGTAGGGGATGGTGTCTCCATTTAAGCCGGTAAGCCTGTGTTTGGAGACTCCGCTCTTCCTTATTCTAATTAGATTTAAGTCTAAATTTAGAGGTTTACATACGTAACTGATATTTTCACATTATAAATACTAGAGAGGCAATTGTGTGTGTGTGTGTGTGTGTGTTTGTGTGTGCATGTGTATGCGTGTGTGTGCATGTGTGTGTGTGTGCGTGTGTGAATGGGTGTGGGTGTGTGGGCGTCGTGTGCTTGGGGATGTGCTACATGTTGCGGTTTAGAATAGTTTCTACTTCATCGTATGTTTTTAACTGAAGCCATTCTTCTATTAGTTTTTTTGCAGTCACGTGGTTAGTGCTGTATATATTCAATTCCTTATTAATTTTATTGAATAAAAATGTGGAACGCGAACCAAATTGTCTACTGGCAAATGTTGTTTTAAAAGATTTAGAGGGGGCTACATTTTTTCGCCGCCTCGTCAAGAGGTGCGGAAAGTAAGGTAGGGATTTGTGTTTCTTCAGCGTAGCTAAAGTTATATACAACTTTCTGACTGAAAGCAATCTACTGATGTTATATAAAGTGTCTGTAGGGAATCGTCTTTTTTTGAAATACATGACCTTTATAAGTGATCGTTGTGCTCTTTCTAAATTTATGAAGTGTGATTTTGCGGCACCTCCCCAAACTGGAATGCAGTAGGTGATGATTGATTGCGCAAGAGAGATGTATATTTGGTTGAGGAGGTGTTTGGGAGAGTCTTTCTTTTGGGAGTTTTCCGGTATCACATATCTAAGGGTTTTGAAGATCCAGATGAATTTCCTGGTCCTGCTTATAACGTGATCTACATGAGCGTACCACGATAGCCTTTGATCCACAATAACACCTAGATACTTCGTTTGTGAGACCTTTTCTATAGTTGGACAGTAGCACATATTCCTATCGGCATCTTCAGCACATGAATGTATTTTTAAGCAAAAATCTTTCCCCGGCTGTGAGTTATTATTTATACTGAAGCATATATAATTTGTTTTAGACGCATTCAGAGTGAGGAGATTATGTCGCAGCCAGAGTGCGACTCGAGCCAGTGCAATTTCTGCATTAGACCTAACCTCTTCCCAGGTTTTGCCAGCGATCAACACTGCTGTGTCATCGGCATAAGACAGCACTTTGACATTAGGGATGCTCATACCACATAGGTCGTTGATGTAAATAAGGAACAACGTAGGTCCCAAGACGCTGCCCTGTGGCACGCCACATGTCACATCCGCAACACCACTCATGTAGCCTGGGAGCTTAAGTTTTTGCTGTCTTCCAGTTAAGTAGCTTTCAAACAAGGCGAGCTGCGTCCCTCTTATTCCGATGCGTTCCAACTTGTGTATAAGGATGGGGAGGGAGACAGTATCGAAGGCTTTTTTTAAGTCTAAAAATACCGACAGGCATTTTTTGCCGCTGTCAAGCTGCTCAGTTACAAACGAACTTAACTCAACAATTTCGAAAACTCGAGGCTTTACTCCACTTAGAGTTGACTGTACTCAAACTAATCGCTAATTGAATAACGAACCAACATGACTCCGTCGGCTGAGCTTTGGTAATTCCGGATTATGGCCGGTTTACTTCTTTCTTCCTTATTGGTTTCCGGTCGCCTTTGTTTAGATTCCGGACAAACTTTTATGTTTTATGCGATAATCTTTGCTGCGGTTTTTATTTTGGTGCGGCTGCATAACGAACTTTTCAGATGTTTTCGAGCCGTCTTGGAGCCTCCGACTAGGCCTTGCAGTCCTTTACATGAAGTGATGGCAACTCTAGCTACGGCGGCGTTTAGTTTCGGCTAAAACTTACATAATCAATGGGACCGGGAGAATACTGAGAGAAACGAGTATTTAAAGTTACGTTCAATTGTGTCTCAGATTATTGGATGAAACGCATTTTTTTAGAAGTTAAGGATACACTCACAACTATATCCCAAATGGGTGTAGCCAGTCAGGCTGACTATTCCTGTCAAGTCGATCAGAACTTCAGCTAGATGTTTGGTAATAAACAAGTACTTTAGAAATCTCGGCTTTAGTCCACTCAGATTTGACTGTACTCAAACCAACTCAAACTAATCGCTAATTGAATAACGAACCAACATGACTCCGTCGGCTGAGCTTTGGTAATTCCGGATTATGGCTGGTTTACTTCTTTCTTCCTTATTGGTTCCGGTTGTCTTTGTTTAGATTCCGGACAAGCTTTTGTATTTTATGCGATAATCTTTGCTGCCGTTTTCATTTTGGTGCGGCTGCATGACGAACTTTTCAGATGTTTTCAAGCCGTCTTGGAGCCTCCGACTAGGCCTTGCAGTCGTTTACATCTTGTGATAGCAACTCTAGCTATGGCGGCGTTTCGTTTCAGCTAAAACTTACATAGTCAATGGGACCGGGAGAATACTGAGAGAAACGAGTATTTAAAGTTACGTTCAATTGTGTCTCAGATTATTGGATGAAACGCATTTTTATAGAAGTTTAGGATACATTCACAACTATATCCAAAATGGGTGTAGCCAGTCAGGCTGACTATTCCTGTCAAGTCGATCAGAACTTCAGCTAGATGTTTAGTAATAAACAAGTACTTTAGAAATCTCGGCTTTACTCCACTCAGATTTGACTGTACTCAAACCAACTCAAACTAATCGCTAATTGAATAACGAACCAACATGACTCCGTCGGCTGAGCTTTGGTAATTCCGGATTATGGCCGGTTTACTTCTTTCTTCCTTATTGGTTCCGGTCGTCTTTGTTTAGATTCCGGATGAACTTTTATATTTTATGCGATAATCTTTGTTGCGGTTTTCATTTAACATCTGAAATCTGAAACTTTTCAGATGTTTTCAAGCCGTCTTGGAGCCTCCGTCCAGGCCTTGCAGTCGTTTACATCTAGTGATGGCAACTCTAGCTATGGCGGCGTTCCGTTTCGGCTAAAACTCACATAATCAATGGGACCGGGAGAATACTGGGAGAAACGAGTATTTAAAGTTACGTTCAATTGTGTCTCAGATTATTGGATGAAACGCATTTTTATATAAGTTGGGGATACACTCACAACTACATCCCCAAAAGGGGGGAGGTAATCAGGCTGACTATTCCCGCCAAGTTGAACAGAAACTCAGCTAGATGTTTGGTAATAAACAAGTACTTACGCAATCTCAGCTTTACTCCACTTAAAGTTGACCGTACTCAAACTAATAGCTAATTGAATAACGAACCAACATGACTCCGTCGGCTGAGCTTTGGTAATTCCGGATTATGGCCGATTTACTTCTTTCTTCCTTATTGGTTCCGGTCGCCTTTGTTTAGATTCCGGACGAACTTTTATATTCTATGCAACAATCTTTGCTACGGCTGTCTGATGATGTTTGTTGGCCGATGTTTTCAAGCCATCTTGAAGCCTCCGTTTAACAGTCCGTTTACATCTAGCGATGAGCTATTATGATACGGTGGTTCATTTCGAGTAATACTCTCACAACTTTATCTTAAGCATTAACTTTTACATTTTACGCGAATATCTAAAATATCTTTTTAGGCACTTACAGCATTAAACATATAGGGATTCCATGGAAAAAATATTATTTTTAACAATCAAATCAGATCCAAATTAACTAAGCGTATTGTGGGCTTCTTAGTGATTATTCCCTTTTAATAGTTATGAACGAAGCGCAAATATGTTTTATTACTTACTTTTTTTACCACCGAGCTATTGAATGAAACTAAAATTTTGTTAAGAGAATTTTCAGTAAAAAATCCTATGGTGTTATAAAAATACGAGGCAAAAATATCGAATGTTAGAAAACTATAAAAAATAGTGCAAGAGAACTCTAGCTTGTGTCAAATTCAAATATTTTACACAATACACTATTCTTTCGACGAGGCGCTGCACGCTGTTTGGAATTGCGTACATTTTTTCTAAAGATCTGAAAACCAGAAAAATACTGCAAAAATACTGCTTTAGTAAAGATACTGCATGGAAAATGCTAAAATCAATAATAACCATACGTACATTTTTTTTACTTCTTTGTGAATTTTCATAAACTTACTCATAAACTGTGTTTGTTTCTGTTTCAGGTAATTTGCTGATTATTTATATCGATAGCAAAAATATGTGAGTAATGAAATGAATGAAAGAAATTGAGAAAACTCACCCATTTAAAATACTATTTTCTGCTTTGATATAAGCTTATCTGCCTAACTACAAATTATTGGCCATTTAGGAGGCTTAAGTAAGGCTAGAGACCAGGCTTAAACTTTAAGATAAGGAGAAATTACAAAACTAAAGTATATTGATGTTTTAACTACTGAAGTAAAAAAAAAACACTGTAAAGTAACCTCCACACTAGTTTGTTACTGATCGCTATGTGTACTGTAGCTGTAACTACAATCATCATAACAAAGAGGGCTGTTGTGTTTAATCTGATACACAATGGTCATGAACTCATGGCCTACTGTACGCGCCTGTGGAAGCCTACCAAGCGCAATGGGAATCATGCTCAACGAGGGTAACCTAATAGGTTATTTTTATTTTTAGCATAAGGGATAATGCATTATCATCTTACTAAAGGTAGGAAAACCAGAAAAAGACATTCGGTCTTTTGACATTGGGTCATTCCCGCCTGACGCCAAAATACACTAAAAAAAACATGACATCCAAGGGTTCCTGACATCCAAGTGTACCCGAAAATACATCTTGAAAACTCGTAATTTTCAGGTACACCTAGATGTTAGGAACCCAGATGACAAATTTTAGTGTCACCTTTTGTGCCAGCCTGTATAGAGAATATAGAGCCTTTCCATTAGTATGTTCCATTATAAGACCGACAATGTGGAATGGCACAATAATTAATCATGATCTTTTGTTTCTAAACCAACAACCAACTTCTAGCCAACACTTGTTGTCTTACCTTTGTGACATAGTTTAAAAAATCTAGTGACATCACATGACATGTGAGCTTAAAATTCAATTAATTGCCAAGAGCAACAGAACATTCCAAAACAGGAAAAAAATAGTTGTTTCGAGCTTTATGACGTAAAGGGCCTATATACTTCCCACTGCTGGGCACAGGCCTCACCTCAACTATGAGGTGGAACAAGCCATACGACAACACGCGGGTTCAGTGCGGATTGTTGGAGGGGTGTAAGGTAAGTGAGCAACCTTAATGTCAAAAGTTATCAAGCCGCCCTAAGGCCTCTGACTAGGCTTAACGATTGACATCTATCGACGTCAACCGGGACCAACTGCATAACGTGCCTTCCGAAGCATGGATGCCCGAAATACACATCACTAAATTCCGGTCGGGGTGGTCACCCATTACATTTCCGACCCGGCGTGTGTTGCTTTACAACAGCGATCGTCGCCGATCACTGTCACAACTGCGCCACGGGCACCCCAAACTCAAACTGTACATCATATTCACTGATAATTGTATTGTAAAACTTGGCCTACATATTCACATGTACATATATTTATCAGTCATTGTACACATCGCTTATAAAAGAATCACATTGACAGAACAAAGGTACAGTCAAGCTAAACTATGCATTGCATTTTCTACCTTAACTCCTTGTGATAATACTTAAAGTTGTGTTGAAGCTACCCAGAGACAATTCTCTACGTGTCAAGGTCCACTTAGTCACAAGTTAGATATAATACTGCTACTGTTTTAGGACTAACAATAATGTAATGATTTATTGTACTGACGCATTTCGCTGTTCTGTTACTTTGGTAACTTTATTTATTTTGTGTTATTAGTATTTTTTATATCTAATGTGTGTGTTATATTGTGTCAGCCTTAGGACTAGAATTGAATGAGAAGACAGATTATTCAATTAATCTGTTGCACTCATTTTCAAATTTGTATTTTTACACTATATGGCAGCCGGCAGTATCGATTGCCGTTAGTAAATTACTTAGATCTACTACACTTGCCGAACCTTTATGCTATTTTGTACTACACATAGTCTGTTCTATTAAAGAGGTTCACCTGTGCGCTTTGTATAGCCTAACTAGTTAATAGAAAGTACCTGTTTTAGTTAGTATTAACCCTGCAATACTAGCGAATGAGCCTGGCTTAATGAAATCATAAAGCTTAGACCTCAAACCCCCCATCATTACAAAAGGCACATGATATGGTTGGATATAGTACAAAGGCAATTTCACTAGACAAAAGGCAAACCAGCAAAACCGGTCTAGGCAGTAAGCGCCCGTATGCGGAGATAAGGCGCACTTTCTCGTGACAGAACACCGAGGCACTTGCTGCGAATAGTATGGGATAATTAGGGCGTTCTGCTAGCAAAAAGCGATGTTATGTTTGTTGCACAGTGTGGTGAAGCAGCAAGTTTACGGCTTTGTAGTCAACTCTGCGGACGTAAGAAGATCTTATTGCTAAGTTTGGGTCCGTTATGAGGACGTGCTTAGGTTTTAGAAGGCTTGACGTTATTCTCCTTATAAATACGGCAGATCTACAAAAGTCATTATGAATTGTATTTTACATTTTAACAATAGTTTTTTTTATTAAGTATTAGCAGCAGAATTGGTAATAAATGAGTGAATCGGTCTGTCCCTTTCAGGCATGGCACTGTGCTGTCTTACGAATCTTGCCACTTAGATAAAAGTTTCATGTTGGCTTGAAATGATGTATTTCTGATCGTTTTTTTATACAATTTTCATCAGCAGTTTAACCTAAATGAAAATTTTTGGAAAAATGCTATTTTAATCATAAAAATTACTTAACAGCTTAGAGACCCCTGCAAAAGCAATGTTTCTCCTAAACTGTGTTTTAAAAAAAAGTTTGAAGGCAAAAGGAGCTTGTAATTTAAACCAGGCTTTTTTCCTCTAATTATCTAGTGATGAACTGGAGTTAACGAAGGACGCTGAGAATTTCCATCGAATTTCCTTCTAAAATAAAGCGAATGTTGCCGATGTCGTGACAAATGTTGCCGGCGACATTAATTCCGGCCGCGACGGAGATACGAATAAAGTCGGTGACACATCCGACTTGATTCATGCCAGCTTCGCGTCTTGCCTTCGGGCGGGACAGCCACTTGATGTTCAACATTGGAGAATTTTATTTCTTTGATTTCGGTCTCGTAAGCGCGTAAGTTGGCTCAGTGGGGACATCTATCATAAGCTAAGCAAATTTCGAAATGTGTTTTTTTGGTTTTTGTTTATGGTTTTCAAGCCTAGACATCGGAATACTGGTTTCGTGTATATTAATGTTGCGTGATTTCTTGACATGCTACAAGGCTATCAGGATTTGTCCGATGACAAAGCGCGTGACTCAAATGGACATGTTAAAACGATTTATTTTAATAACCTACATAGCTAACAGCACTGGGGGACTTTACTGAATGCGATGATACCTATTATTCACTAAAAACCTAGTGTTTAACCTAACTTAGTGTTCGATAAGAACTAGAAAAAGATTGACCAAGCTAGCCGTTTTACCCTCCAATTCACAAACGACAATGAACACTAAGCACGCGCTCACGCTCATGCTGTCCCTTTCAGTTCCATTGACATTTTACGGGACAGCATGAGCGTGAGCGCGCGCTTAGCGTTGATTGACGTTTGTGAATTCGGGGTAGCCTCCTTTTTTTTAATTCAAAGTTAGGCAGTCCTTACATGCAAAGCTGTCACTTTCCGTTCTATACACAATTTACAGGACAGAATGTGATTGAAGGCCTGCTGGAGTACCTCGCAAAAACGAATGATGTATATTTCGGGTGTTTCCTACAAACTGCTAGATGCCAGTCGTTAACCCTAGTCTATTTGATAATTTAGCATTAAACCCGAAAAGTAATATAACAATTAAATGCCCAGCATTATTAATATTATAATCACAAGTTTCGCTCTAAGGCGTCTTTATGCTATTCGACGTTGAAATAGGTGGGTAGTAATTTATTTTATATAAATTAATCTAGATCAGAAGATTATTTTTTTTTTTTTTTTTATTATTAAGTAGGCGCGCATTTGACCACAATCTCACCTGATCTTAAGTGATGATGCGGTCTATGTTGGTACATGCCGGCCTAACAAATGGCTGTTCACTCTTTTCTTGAAGGGGCCCAAGTTATACTGCAGTGGAAACACCTCAGCAGGAAGCTCATTCCACTCCTTTGCCGTCCGCATTATGAAGGAATTACCGAAACGTTTGGTGCGGATTGCCGGAATATCAACAATATATAGGGGTGGAAGACCAGTCTGCGCCTAGTGGTCCGATGCAGAAAGGGAGCTGGTGGGATCAGGTCATGCAACTCCTTCGCACACTCTCCGAAATGCATTCTGTAGAACACCGATAGACAAGCGACCTTCCGGCGGTGCTCAAGGCCTTGCAGATTTTCTGTGATGGCAGGGTCACCCACAAGTCTCAAAGCACGTCTTTCCACTGAGTCTAAAGCGGCCAATTGGTACGCGGCGGATCCGTCCCAAAGATGACAGCAGTACTCCATACACGGACGGATTTGCGCTTTGTAAAGTTGGAGCAGCATAGCCGGTGAGAAGTACCGCCTTACCCTGGACAAGATACCGAGCTTCTTAGCGGCAGTTTTAGCTAAAGACTCAATGTATTGGCCGAAATTCAGTTTTGACGACATGTCCATACCTAGGAGTTGTAGGTTGTCGGTTATAGGTATGATTGCATCTTGGAAAGATGGTGCCAGCTGGAAAAGACTCCGCTTACTGGAGAACAAACACGCCTGCGTCTTGGCAGCGTTGAAATGGACGAGGTTAGCCTCACCCCAGTCGGAAACACGCTTTAAAGCCTGATCGAGACGCTCAATCATACCCTCGCGACAGGACCGGGTCTCCTCCGCAGTGGCCCCTGCAGTGGATTCATATCTGTCCGCAATTGTGGTATCGTCAGCATACCCAAAGGTACCGGGCAAAAGTAGATCGTTTATATGCAGCAGAAACAATGTAGCAGACAAGACCGAACCCTTCGGAACCCCAGCGTTTATCGAGTACAGGTCAGACGAGTAACCCCCAAGAGTGACTCGTATTTGGCGATCCTCAAGAAAGCTGGAAATCCAGGTACAAAAGCCGGGAGCGATTCCGAACGAAGACAACTTACTAATAAGGCCTTCATGCCAGACCCTGTCAAAGGCCTTAGAGATGTCGAGAGACACGGCCACGGCTTCCCCATGCCTCTCAATAGTCTCACTCCAGATGTGCGTGGCATACGCTAGAAGGTCCCCAGTAGATCGCCCACGGCGAAAGCCAAACTGGCGGTCACTGAGGAGATCGTTAGCTTCCAGGTATGCCAAGAGGCGGTTATTAAGCACACGCTCCATAACCTTGCACATTACAGACGTGACAGATATGGGCCTATAGTTAGTGGGGTCTGCACGGCTACCTTCTTTAGGCACGGGCTGCACATTAGCCAGCTTCCACGACTTAGGGACTATGCCGGTCCCTAGCGAAAGGCGATACAGGCGCGTCAGTATGGGAGACAACTCAGGCGCACAATTGCGGAGGACAATCGCTGGTATGCCGTCCGGCCCACTCGCTTTATTCACGTCCAGGGTACGCAGAACCTTCAGAACTTCTTTCTGGTAGACTTTGATGTCGTCCATGGAAGTTACAGGTTGGGCAGAAGTTGGCGGCGTGGCACCTGTCGTGTCCAGACGCGAGTTTTCCGCAAAAAGAGAAGCAAAAAGATTCGCTTGTTCCCTAGCAGTGTGAGCGAGTGTGCCGTCGGACTTCCGCAAAGGTGGCAGTGTAGGACGACAAAAGTTAGACTCGACAGCCTTGGCAAGAGACCAGAATGCTTTGCTCCCGGTAGGGTGTGGAGCAAGTCTGGACCCAACTCGGCCAATGTGGTCGAAGCGAGCCTTGCGTATCGCCCTTTTGCTGGTCTTAGAGGCGCGGTTGTATGCTCTCTTTAGGCTGGATGTTTCCGGAGCTTTGCGAGAACGACCATCGGCCCAGGCACGGTATGCTAGCTGTTTTTCCGCTTCGGCGAAGCGGCAGCTGCTGCCAAACCATGGGCGTGCTTTGCCGCCAGAAGGGACGTCAGTGAATGGAATGAAATACTCCATACCCTGGCGCACCACTTCAGTGACAGCCTCAGCGCAGCTCGACGGATCCTGTGTAGAGAAACATGTCCGTTGCCAAGGATACGACGCGAAGAAGTGTCGCATATTGTTCCAGTCCGCTGACTTGTACTTCCAAAGTCTTCTCCGACCAGATGTTATTATTTCAACTCTAACTTTGGAAACAATCCTAATTTTCTTACAATTTAATTATAATTAGCAAGTTATTATCTTAATACAATACGTGAAGGTTAATTAAATTTCATTCATCTATTTTCTTTTGGAACATGGAACAATATTAACTTAAAAAAAAGTTATAAGCGTAACTTTCGCGCGTAGAAACTGTACTGAAAAAATCGTAACAAATGACTTGACGATTGCATTTTCTTTCACTTTTCTCATGAAACCCCGTCCCCATCCCTCCTCTGTCCTATGATTGTCTTCAAAAAACGACCTACCTACTTAACAATACAGATCAAAATCTCCCGTAAATCACTTTTGGGAGAGGAAGTGGCCAAAATAAACACCCTTAAATATTCCCAGGAAGGTACCAGAGATAGAAAGATACGTCTATCAGGCGTCTCTAAGATTCCTTTGTTATCCGAGCTACTGTTAAAGTTTGTCTTGTAATTGAAAATTGCCTTGTGATTATCATCTACTATTTCTCATTTGAAAAAACATTTTACGATAAGAAAGAAAATTAATTTATTTTAGGCAAACTTGAAATAATACGAAAGTTGAGATAAAGGTCAGTGGATAAATAGGTTATCTCAATATCTTCCAATTTGAATTATTCGTGGTTGATTTAAGGAACGATACGGTAAGGCGATGTAAAAAGTTTTTAGGCTGTAGTTATGCAAGCGTTTTTTTATTTATTAGTAGTACTTTTTACTAAAACTTTGTTCTGTGTATTTAAAACAGCAATTATGAAATTCAAGTCTCAGATTTGAAAATCAACCTTAACCGATGGCGGCAGATTCGTTTTATTTAAATAATACGCAGTTGTATTGAAATGTCTCATCGTGTCTTTATTATTTACTAGGTAGCGGCCGACCGAGAGTTTAAAAAACACATGATTTACAAACTTTTGCCTAAATATGTCTTATTCTGATGTATTTAAACTATATTATTACAAAGTTTCATTAAAATTTATTCAGTAGTTTTACGTGAAAGAGCAACACACATCCATCTATACATCCACTTATAATATTAGTAATATTGCCTATAAGTAATAAGAAAAGTTCAAATGACAGTCTTACTGCCCTGAAGCGTTCTCTTCCGTGCACAAGCCTAAAAGTCAGTAACTCTTTCGTCATGGCAGAAGAAGCAAAATAAAAAATGGTCCTGTGCGTATGTAACGTAGGGACGATGTGTAAAACGCGAATATGAGGTGCGCAGGCGACGGTCAGGCGGGTCACTGACCGGAGGCCGCTCGACAACCTTTGTGGCCGCAACGGGTTGCTGCCTCCACAGTATAAACAGTAGGTTATCTATGGCCGCCCGCCGAGTTATTAGCCTAGCGTGCACACAGACACGCGGCACAGCCCGTCCGTACTGCCGCCACCTTATTCCCCCCTATTTTATGATAGCGTGTGCGTGAAATCGAGTGCGAGAATCGTGCCGACACGGGGCGCGACACGCACGCACACATTCAAACCGAAAGCGGCACATTTGTATGTAGATATTTTACTGTTCTCTGTGTACTGTGCTGCCTCCTCGGCTCCAATGACATAGCACACACGAGTTTTTGTCCTGCAGAGACATTTACTACGAGTATAGTACGATTCAAGCTTAATGGCGGCTGTGAACGTCGCGCGAGTCGATGTGCAGTACATAATTTTAGGTGTCAGCGGGACGAGAGGTTATGTGAATCTTGCGCAGTCAGCGCTTGCAGAAAAATTCCGAGCCGCCATTAAGTTTGAATTATATACTGTACTATAATAATAACATACTCGATACTCTTTGTATCCCCACAACTGTCGCTTGCCAGCTGCTGGCAACTGGGTGTTTCTTTCTACTCGTATGGATGTTATGTATGTACGCTGGACGCCACATCACTACCCATTTCCGGTCAGTCGTCCTTGCTTTTTTGTCAAGATATGACATTTGGCAGTAGCAAGAGAAAAAACGGAAAGGGGGTAACCTGATGCGCTGTTGACTGTACACAAGTGTTTATCCGTTTGTCTAGTTCCCATAGTACAAGCTTTTTTCAACTTGGGTCTAGACTAGGCTGTGTAAAAATTACTAATATTATTTAATTTACTACTATAAAGCCTTGTCAAAAGGCCTGTCCATTCAAGCTATAATTGCTGCAAAAGAGAAACCTTTTGTTCATACCTTTAACATAATCATAATTTAATTCAACAAAAACCCAATTCAGACTACCATATTATTCTCGGTACCGAGCGGTTGTACAACAATGCCATTCAATTGGCCGGTCTTGTTTTGAATTTATAGCCCCACTGGGATATAATGGACATGTTCTAATATTACAGGATTTACTGTAGCCCAGTTCAGTTATAAATCTTGGGGCAGTCCATCAATTAGTACGAGGTGTAGGGGTAATAATCAGGCGCTTCAGTTATTGGGTGGGGGGATTAACTCCTGGAGTGCTGATGTAGTGTCTTCGTTGGTCGAACAATAGCCATATATCCCATTGCCGCGCACTGCGTCGCCTCAACCACAGTATAAACAGTAGGTTATCTAAGGCCGCCCGCCGAGTTATTAGCCTGGCGTGCACACAGATACGCGGCACAGCCCGTCCGTACTGCCACCACCCTATACCCCCCTATTTCATGCTAGCGTGTTCGTGAAATCGCGACACGGCGCGCGACGCGCACGCCCACATTCAAACCGAGAGCGGCACGTTTATATGTAGATATCTTACTGTTCTCTGTGTATTGTGCCTCAACTATGAGGTGGCGCGAGCCATACTTACTTCAACACGCGGTGATAGTGCGTATTGTTGGAGGGGTGTAAGGTTGGTTTTAATCCTTACACTCAGATAGTATCCAGCCACCATACGGTATCCGACTAGGCTTAACAACTGAAATCGTCTAGCGATGTCAGCCGGGACTAACTGCTTAACGTGGCTTCTGAAGCACGGAGACGGCCGAAATACAAATTATTAAGTTTCGGTCGGAATGGTAACCTATCTCAATCTCGACCAGACAAGCATTGCTTTACAACGGTCCTTGTCAATCCACTGTTCTGTTAATTTCGTCAACTACTTCATAACCACCTAAACTGGTAAATAATTGTTCACTAGCTGTTATTTACTTGAGTGTATTTGTGAATTAAGCATTTATCTTGTCTTATTTCTCGTACAACAAAATACACAGACCAATGTTTTCATACAACGGCTATCGGATATGTTTCTCTTGTTCAAATTATGGTTCTTTCAAACTTCACAATGGATTTTGATACGGCTAGGTATACCGTATTTTGGAGAATTTCTTCCGAAGAGTTCGTATGCGAAATAATATTACATTCACTCATATACGAATACATGAACAAAACATAAAAGAATTGCGATATTCTTCGTTTTCGTATTTCGTTATTTTTATGCTATTGCATGAGTTATTTATTTGAAACATTTTCACCGAAACAGCAGTTTGAACCCATCGAATAGTCGATTCCAATTGTAAACCTACATATTTTACAATGAAATTTCAATTTAAATTAGGCCTAATGATTTAAAATTCATGAGGGGACGCCTGTGTCGGCCCAAAGCCTTTTATTTGTCGATAGATTAATTAGTAGTTTAGTTAATGTCCAAAATCAGGTAACTAGTATCCCAATAGCGCACATTTTCCTAATTACAAATAGGTATTTATGCGTGATAGTGACCACATATTGTGAAACGTTTTGGGATTGGATCGCCCGTTTGGTAATGACGTCGATCATGCTGCAAATAGGGGAGTAAGGACCCATTCGGGGACATGACGTCATCAATATTCCGTGGGTCGTACGTCACAATCACTTTTAAATCGTTTGTATCCAGTAATTCTAATGCCGTCGTTAGGGGTTGATCGTTTCGTTACTTAAGTTAGACAAGCAGGTTTATTTATTTGTTTCTTCTTTGTTGCACAAAATTGACGAAAGAGTACTCCAATAAGGTTAAGGTTCTTTGATTTTAAGGTTCATATTTTTTGTTGTCTGTCACTTAATGTCTTCCTATTATTTAAAATGTAACAAAAAATGCAAAATAAGTTACTACAGCGGTGGCAAAAAATAAAACGTGTTTTTTTGTAAATTTTCCTCATTTACCAAATGAAAAGTGACAAATATGACGTACAGACTTGTGACCAAAACTAGATAGATATTTATGAGATTGTAATAAAGGTCCTTCTTATACTGTCTTGTGTCAGGATTAGATGTCAAATGCCGAATGGCTTGTGCCAAGACCCGTCAAAAATAAGCGACAATTCTACAAGTTCGTAATAGCGTATCGACAATTATGCGTTCCATTAACGACAGCTGTCAGGTTTTCACTGCCAAAGGTATGCTTTATTGAAACAGACAGCGGGTTAGTACTTTGAATGTTATAGTTGCGCGTGGGAATACTAATAAGTACTAAAACTAGACCTTGACCTTTACCGCCAACTGTTGACTCAGGCCTAACCTATGTAAGCTTTGTGCTACTTCACTGTAAAATATTATTAAGCTGTCCTAAGAATCCCTTATATCCAGTTTACACAACCAATTGGTCACCCTAATTCACACTTCAACGAGCTATTTTCACAGTAAGCTGGTTTTATGACGCGCTTGCCATGCTGACATGATGAGCCTATCGTATAATTGATTCCTAGTAACTAAAAGTCCGTTCACGTTAAGAATGCAGTGATTTTTAGATTTAATTCTGTTGCAGACAAAAAAACTCAGATCCACAACTTTTGCGTTCGAAAGTATGCGTTCAACTGGTCACTGTAGACTTGACTTTCTAATTAGGAACGATTTGATTGGTAAGGGGGCGTGCTAGGTCAAACAAGTATGAAATCACTGCATTCATAACGCGAACGGACTATAGTGCCATTTCCGTATGGAAGTTGACCGATGGACCGCTCGATATGGGATCCAGTAACTTCGATTATGCAATTAGTGACGTAGCTGATGCATGATGTTGTAATTAGATTGGGATTGATGACGTCATTGTGGACCGAACCAGATGTGGTTACGCCATTGATGTCGGTATTATCGAAATTGCCAGTGCGTGACTGGCTTGGGAGAATATTCCTGGACACCTCTGTGGTTTAGGGTTGAGCTAGCTAGTTAACTATGTCTGCCCTTGCATGTTATTTTTTGTTCGCTTAAAATAATCATTAGAATCGAAGCACTATTCCTTTAGTTTACGGTTTAAAAAAAACCGAAATGTAGATATTAGATTTAAATAAATCTTGCTGGTGGACTATTCCACCAGCAAGATTTACTGGACGGGCCATTTTTAGCACAATCCCTATGCATTGTGCTAAAAATTGCCCGTTTTGTTTCGTTAAATTAAAAAGGTTAGATTAGATCAAACCTCTTGGAGTAATTTTGTAATACATTGGTGAATAAAAATACACACAAAACTTAACCAAAGCGTATAATTCAATTTAAAATTTTCAAGACAATTAAGTATGAAAGTGCAATTACCAACAATGGAAACGAAGCCGCAACCATGTCCCAAAAGAAGCACCAATACATAATATCTCTTTGAATGTTGTTCTAATTTAAAAACATAAAACAAAAACGTGACTTGTTTGGAATTACAATGGAAACGCAGCCGGCACGGTGTCACGGTCATACGCGATATCGCGTAAGAGTTGAAGTGATATATTTTCCTACTCGGAGACATCGTTTTCTTGGACTGCACCGTGGGATGATGCAGAAAAGCGTAATTCTGCTTCAACCCAAGATTTACATGGGAGAATAACTGACTGGGTTCGGGAGACGGCTTGGTGTACTGTACGGTGGCCGGCACATCACGCTACCTATTTCCGTTCAGTCCTCCTTGCTCTATCGCGAACAAATGTCATTTGGCAAGAGCGAGAGAAAAAACGGAAATGGGGTAACCCTGATGTGCTGTTGACTGTACAACGCTATTCTTCACTTACGAAAATTGATATACATTTTATCAGCTATGCAATGAATAGATGCAATAAATATTTTAATGGCGTTGTTATAAAAGACGTTGTCTGTAATAGGGATTTATTACACGTGTTCATCACATAATTAGGTGTACATCCTAATAATTGAGTTTTAATGTTCTTTAATAAATAATATTTGAATTTGATTTCGTTGTCAACGGATTAATTAGCTACCTAAGAAATGAATAAGCTGGAACTTCCCATTGAAAAAATAAAGTGAAAATACTAGTAAGTACTAATTAGTGCAATGGACAAAGAACAGAAGAACATCATCAAAAGTTTGAATGCTGTGAAAATGAAAGTCACCTACAAAGTTGTGTTTATAACGGACGTCTACAAATGAGTACAAATTTCGTTTTGTTATTTCTAAAGATGCGAGGTCGGAAGTAGGCATGTAAGTATAAAGTATACGAACTTAAGTCGGTCCTAGTTCCGTTAATATCGTTAGTGTTGTTATTTATAAACCTAAAGAGTGTTCAAGTGGCCAAGTAAATTACTTTGGGTATCTTATCTGTGGTTGTAATTAATTAACTATAACTTCGCTTTAACTACTGCAGACTATCTTCTGTTTCTAGACTTGTTCAGATCTATTTTCTGATTTGTATAACCCTGGCACGACTTATATTTATTTTTACTACTAGCAGAGAGTTAGTGACTAAGAATGGTATATTTGAATATACCATTATTAGTCACTAACTCTCTGCTCGCGTAGCGAATATATTTTAAGCCCTCAAGCCTGTATTTTCAAGTTCTGTATTTTCTATAAAACAGTTTTTATAGATAGGACAGTTTCTATAGCCGTGCTCGATCTGCGTACCCATTCTTATTTTTTTCAGTAGTGTAGGATAAGGCCTAAAATCGTGACAAGGCAAAACACAGCTTTAACAATATTATCAACTCTCATCGAACAGACTATAATGCATAAGTAGTAACACTTAAGGCTATAATACCTAATTCCCAGCCCCACAAGTACCCGGAACACCGAAACGAATTAATAATAGATGCACATTGCTCGCCCCCTAGCGGCTGGCAAGAGAAAATCTCAGTAGGGTCGCCATCTTTGCTCTGCAAGTAGTTCTGGAAACTGGATAAAAATTTCGACTCTTGGGAATAAAGAAAGATTAAAGTAATGCAATGCAACAGAGGAACTGAAGTTATGATTTTGCGCAAGTTTGAGAATAAGTTTGCGCGGAAAATGAAAATGTATGAATACTTACGTATGAGTCGCGATCGAATTGCAGCGTTTTCTGCTTTTCATAACGGGCAGCTATTTTGAAATCTTAACAAGCAGCATTGAAATAGCTCCGCTCGTGACTTTTCGTCATCATCATCATTCTCAGTAATTACAGAATATAGGCCATAGATTCCCTAAAGGGCCGATTGTAGGAGGCCTGCATCCCGCGACCTTTTGTCAGCCCTTTTTGCCCTTTCATTTGCCTTCGAGTGATAGATTCAGAGCACTTCGACTCCAGAGGCCACTAGCTCTTCGCCCATGTGCCCTGCCGGCTGCCACGTCAACCTTCTGACCTGCTGAGCTACAGTGACGATCTTAGTTCTTTTACGGATTTCCTCTTTCCTAATCGATGTCAGAGCGAAATACCGAGCATAGCCCTTACCATTGCACGTTGGGTAACCATGTGCTTTCTCACGAGGCTTATAGAAAGTGACCACGTCTAAGATTAATACTGCATTTGCACTGCTCGCAGTTGTGACAGTGATCGGCGACGATCGTTGTTGTAAAGCAACACACGCCGGGTCGGAAAAGGGATGGGTGACCATCCGACCGAAAGTTAGTGATGTGTATTTCGGGCATCTCCGTGCTTCGGAAGGCACGTTAAGCAGTTGGTCCCGGTTGACGTCGCTAGATGTCAGTCGTTAAGCCTAGTCAGAGGCCTTAGGGCGGCTTGATAACATCTGACAATAAGGTTGCTCACTAACCTTACACCCCTCCAACAACTCGCACTGAGCCCGCGTGTTGGAGTATGGCTTGTTCCACCTCATAGTTGAGGTGAGGCCTCTGCCCAGCAGTGGGACGTATATAGGCCGATTATGTTGCACTGCTCGTAGCCTAGGGGTGGCTCATGGCCACCCCTATACAGGAAGTTCTTACCGTGACAAGTTGTTCGGATATCGCGCTTACGCAGTTGATGATTCCTTTTTTGTTCTTTTAGTTTCTTTTCTCTAGTCATCGTTATTGTGGATTTGTGCTTTTTGGTCAGGAAAGTGTTTAATAAACAATGTTTCATCGTCGTCTTTGCCCGTATGACCAGGTATTCTTTCTCGCTAGAATTAGAATTTCTCTCTCGAGGTAGAATTTAAAAGGATCTTTGAGAGGTTTTAATTGTATGTTATTTTTATCGGCTAATATTGGAATGTCAATCTATGTAGTTTTAGGTTTGCGATTAGGAATAGATGTCACGGTATGCAAGAAAACAGTATCAAGTTATCGTATACTAATTAATATGTCGTCGAGCACTGTTATGTGAGAATATATTCGTTTTCTAGTGCAATAAAATAAATGAATACGGTGACGTCCCACTCTGCTTAATTCATACGAAATATGACCTATCAATTGAATTTTTGATGTAACTGAAAAGAAGAAAAACTGTATTCGGTGAAACTAGGATCAGGTACGACCTTTACGATCATGGTTTAGTCTCCAATAACTAGTTGTTACTACAGCAAGTGTATTTGAAATTCAGTACAAACCCCATCACGGACCCGACAATGTTATGATAGCACTGGTCCGAATCCCCACAACGGACAGTTCAATTTTAACAAAGGACAGCTTCCAAATAGGGATTGCAATCCCGCGAAATCCGATCCGATCCCACACTACGCAAATGCGGATCCGCAAATCCCCCAAGATTAAAAATCAGCAAAGTCAGCAAATCAAGGAAAATAACACAATTGCATCGAGATTTATAAATTTGAAGCGTTCAGATTGACAGGTAAATTACTTGAACGGACTGGATTTTACTGACAATAAGTAATTAATTAATATTCGTTACTAAACAAACTGTGATGGCTGAATAATAGCGCGTAATTAAAAATGCTTTCATAAAACAAAAACCTTTAGTTTAAAGTATGCTTTGTTAAGATTAATGTTCCGCTGATCATGACGTCAACAATCCTTGTGCTTCTGACTAACCCTTTTACGACATAACATTTTTTTATTTATATTCAATTATGAATTCGGGATCCTCCGCGGGATAAATCAATCCCGAATATCGATACCGCGGGATTGCCATCCCTACTTCCAAACAATTTCATTATTGCAAGCTTAGCATTCAAAACGCGTAAGGAAATCGGATTGTTCTACTCGCAGTTAAGCCGTGCCGTCCAACAAGTTGGCCGATGACGAATTCCGTTGTTGGCGAACACGGCTAAAGGTCGTAGCACATTGTACCGGCACCGCAACTGCACGGCTCCGACCCAGAAATAATCTTGACATTCAAATTTGAGCATTCAATAGGGTAGATGACTATGAGTGATTTTGCATGTTTTTTTATGTTCCCCAAAAATAATAATTGATTACAAATGTTATTGTAAAACCACAATCGAAATTCGTTTCAAAATGAGGCTACAATAGGCCTGCAAACTTGGGTGGGCAAGTCCATTTCATATGTGTTAAATTTTTGTAAAACAATATCACTTTTTTGTAACCCAAACTATTATGAAGGAATTATGTTAGGAGACCATTATCATAAACGCAATATTGAATATAGCTGTCGAACAAAGTTATTACGCGCTCCTTACAAAAACAGCGACAGTGACGTCACTGTCGCTGTCACTTTTGTATGGAGCGTTTTTGGGCAAGTCCAAAAATGTGCATTTCAAATTGTGATATCTCTGGTGGTATTGATCCAGATGAAGTGATTCTTTGAGGATTGTTTACATAAATGTAAGGTCTTTCGATAATAAACAAAAAAAAAATACAGTCATCATGCCTATTGTGAGGCTTACAATAAATGTTGCAATATAAATATGAGGAAGCTAACGGCAGCTCGCGTCCTTACAACTGTAGGTTTGAATTGAATGGCAAGATAATTGCTGGGTCGGAGTGGTGCACTTACCGTGCTGGCATAATATGCTATGACCTTAACTTGCCAATCTTGGCTAGTTGTTATTCAGTGTTGGCTTAACGCCCAGAGGTATCGGTGCGATGTACATCACACAAGCTAAATGTACTTACTGTAGGTTTGAATTGAATGGCAAGATAATTGCTGGGTCGGAGTGGTGCACTTACCGTGCTGGCATAATATGCTATGACCTTAACTTGCCAATCTTGGCTAGTTGTTATTCGGTGTTGGCTTAACGCCCAGAGGTATCGGTGCGATGTACATCACACAAGCTAAATGTACTTCACAATTTAAAGTTTCTTCTTTGGTTCTTATGCACTACACAAGTTAACCGTGTAGTGTGCCGTGTAGTGCCGGCACGTTAATAGAATAGCACTACCCCCTCTCTTCCCGTGGGTGTCGTAAGAGCCGACTGAGGGAAAACAGCCACCAGGAGATGGGCAGCAGCGTCTCCACACAACAGCAGGCCCTACTGCGATCGCCAACCCGCCTGCCAAGCGTGGCGATTACGGCAAACCCCCCCAAAATGATGGCACGACATAGGAAACGGCCCCCAGTCCCCGGCGGCCCCGCTATTCCTGGCTACGGCAGCGGTTATGGTAACGGCGGGGCAGGGGGTGCGAAGAATCCCCGGGTAGGATCCGGCTGCCAACATCGACGACTCGACCTGGCAACTTATAACGCCCGCACACTGAGGCTCGACGCGAAGCTGATTGAGTTGGAAGAGGCAATTGGTAAGTTACATTGGGATATTATTGGGTTATCAGAAGTCCGAAGAGAGGGCGAGGACTCGATAACCCTGCAATCCGGTAACTTACTATACCACCGGGAGGGCGACCAACAGTCCCTAGGTGGTGTCGGGTTCATCGTCCACAAGTCCCTTGTCAACAACGTGATAACTATCGGAAGTGTTTCGAGCAGGGTAGCGTACCTGATACTCAGAATATCGAAACGATATTTGCTGAATGTCATTCAGGTCTACGCTCCGACCTCGAAACACGACGATGTCGAAGTGGAGGCTATGTATGAGGAGATCTCTAAAGCCATGCATAGCCATAAAACCCACTACACAGTTGTGATGGGGGATTTCAATGCGAAGTTGGGGCAACGTTGCGGTGATGAGCTGAGAGTGGGGCAATTTGTATTTGGGCAACGGAACAACAGGGGCCAGATGCTGGCAGACTTTATGGAGAAGGAGAACCTCTTCATGATGAACTCCTTCTTCAAGAAGCCCGTAAGCCGCAAATGGACCTGGTTCAGTCCGGACGGTAAGGTGAGAAACGAGATCGATTTTATCATGTCGACGAACAAGCACATATTCAATGATGTCACTGTGATCAACGCTGTTAAGACAGGAAGCGATCACCGCATGGTCAGAGGCACATTGAATATCGACATAAAGCTTGAGAGAGCGCGACTGATAAAATCCACGCTCCGACCAATACCGGCTCAGATTCAAAACCCCGAGTGCTTTCAGCTCGAGCTTCAAAACCGCTTCGAAGCCCTTGAGAACAGCATCGATGTGGACGATCAATACAACATGGTGGTGGATACTGTCCGTACGGTAGGGTCCAAGCACTTTAAAACCCGCCGTCCAAAATTAAAGAAACTCTCCAGCCATACTCTCCTACTCATGGATCAGAGAAACGAAATGAGGCTACAGGACTCAGTGGATGCCCATCGTTATCGGCAACTCAATAGACAGATATCTAAGTCTTTGACGAGCGACCTTCGCCAATTTAATACCCAGCGTATTAAAGAGGCCATTGAGCGGATCAAAGGCTCCAAAGTGTTCGCCAGAGATCTGTCTATTGGGCAAAGCCAACTCACGAGGCTGAAAACTGAGGCAGGTAGCATCATTACGTCCACACCTGAAATCCTGAGGGAGATTGAGAGTTTCTATGGACAGCTGTATTCCACGCAAACACCTGTTGAAAGCAAGGCTAAAGACCCTAGAGCCAAGCTTACCCGACACTATACCGAAGATATCCCGGACGTCAGCCTGTACGAGATTAGGATGGCTCTCAAGCAGCTTAAAAACAACAAGGCGGCGGGTGATGACGGAATCACAACAGAGCTTCTGAGAGCGGGCGGTCGGCCGATACTCAAGGTCCTCCAGACGCTCTTCAGTTCTGTCATCCTTGAGGGCAGAACGCCAAAGGCATGGGGCAGAAGCGATGTGATGCTGTTTTTCAAGAAGGGTGACAAAACTCTCTTGAAGAACTACAGACCCATATCGCTTCTGAGCCATATCTATAAGTTGTTTTCGAGAGTCATTGCGAATCGTCTCGCTCGCAGGTTTGACGACTTCCAACCTCCCGAACAAGCCGGGTTCCGAAAAGGCTATAGTACCATAGACCACATTCATACGCTGCGGCAAGTTATACAGAAGACCGAAGAGTATAACTTGCCACTTTGCTTGGTGTTTGTGGACTATGAGAAGGCCTTTGATTCGATTGAGACCTGGGCAGTGTTGCAGTCTCTCCAAAGGTGCCAAATAGACTACAGGTACATCGAGGTTCTTAGGTACTTATACCAAAACGCCACCATGTCGGTCCGATTACAGAACCAGAGCTCTAATCCGATCCAACTACAGCGAGGCGTGAGACAAGGAGACGTCATATCTCCGAAATTGTTCACAGCTGCGTTGGAGGATATTTTCAAGCTTCTGGACTGGAAAGGACGCGGCATCAACATCAATGGCGAGTACCTAACACACCTACGATTCGCCGATGATGTAGTTCTTATGGCTGAGACCTTGGAAGACCTGAACATAATGCTCGAAGATCTCGGTAATGCTTCTCAAAGAGTGGGTCTTAGGATGAACATGGACAAGACGAAAATCATGTTCAATGCCCATGTTGCACCCGCTCCAGTTAACGTTGGGAACATTACACTCGAAGTTGTTGACCACTATGTTTACCTGGGACAGGCAGTCCAGTTAGGTAAGTCCAACTTCGAGAAAGAGATCTCTCGTCGAATCCAGCTCGGATGGGCAGCGTTCGGGAAGCTCCGGCATATATTCGCGTCCGAAATTCCTCAGTGTCTCAAGACGAAAGTCTTTGACCAGTGTGTGTTGCCAGTAATGACATATGGGAGTGAGACGTGGTCGTTCACTATGGGTCTCATAAGAAGGCTCAAAGTCACCCAGCGAGCAATGGAGAGAGCGATGCTTGGTGTTTCCCTGCTTGATCGAATCAGAAATGATGAGATCCGCAGGAGAACTAAGGCAACCGACATCGCTCGAAGGATTGCATCGCTGAAGTGGCAGTGGGCGGGACACATAGCGCGGAGAACCGATGGCCGTTGGGGCGGAAAGGTTCTCGGATGGCGACCACGTACCGGACGACGTTCCGTGGGCAGGCCCTCCACAAGGTGGACCGACGATCTTGTCAAGGTCGCGGGAAGCCGCTGGATGCGGACAGCGCAGGACCGATCGTTGTGGAGATCTTTGGGGGAGGCCTATGCCCAGCAGTGGGCGTCGTTCGGCTGAAATGATGATGATGATGACACAAGTTAAAGTTTTTTTATTTTGGTAACTAGACGTACTCGTACGAGTATGACCCTTTACACATTGCAACTTTTAGCACTAACACAAAAGCACGACAACAGCGATCAATAAAGTATTTGCATCGATTCATACGCGCGCCTGTGTCGATGTAAACGCACTGCCGCGTTTTTATAAATATCACTAAATGGACACTGGACATTATTCCACATGCTTGTGCTATGGGATACTAGACAATGGATAAACACACTTCAGTACATTATTTTGGCAACACATTCTTAATATACATAGAAAACACCCAGACCAGTACAAACCTACATGTTCATGCTGATGCATGTTTGTACTGTGCGGGGATCGAATTCGTGACCTTTGGTGCAGTATGGTTCTTAACCATTACACCAAACGGGCCGTCGAAAAATCGCTGCTTTGAGTACCGCGTGTGTAATGAATCGCAACGTTGTATCGATGCTGGATCGCGACTGTATCGCTATCGCAGCGCTGCTTAAACTCGCTGTGCGTAATGCGTAAGGTAGTGTGTACATGAGTAAAAACACTGCTTTCAGAGGCTAGAGAAAAAACAATTGGCTGACACCGCTGGTGCTTCTTTTTAAATTGAAAATACAAAACAAAAGCTCTACACAATACAACAAAAGACCTCATTAATTTTTCAATTACACCTATTTTCTTGCGCAGAACATTTTGACAGTATTTTCCAAAAAATATACAAAAGATGCCTTATCATTGTCATTCACATAGTTTTCGAAATCACAGCACAACGCATTTCACAACAATAGTCCAACATTTTTTATTAACTGAAACAGAAGTTTGGATTCAGATCTTGCTTGATTAAACTTATGACTTGCAATCTAAAGTAGTTTTCTTCCCCTGTTTTAATCAAATCCGGTAATTCCCGGTATCGAGAGATCCCTGGAGAGTTTTTGATCGTCCTCTTGGTGAAGTATCCGATTGCGTAGTTTTACTAAAGAGCTCTAACTGATCTTAAGCTAAACTTTTAAGGATGACGTTTGAATGGTTGACCACCATTGCATGGACTCTTAGTACAGCGTCAAAAAGATGTGTGCGTATAGAGTGCTCAAAATATCTCTATTATTTAAGAAAAAAACTGTCTACCGAATTAAAATAGTGTTATAGGTACTTGTTTTAGATCTTAGTGGGGCCTTAAACGACTTACGGTTGTGTCATTGTACTATTACAAATGCATTAAATGCATGTCAAACCTCTTTGATCACTCTGTTTTGTTATCATCACACATCATTTATATGCTGCCTGTACCTATCGTTGACCGTTCTTCTTTAGTACAAACCTCTTCGAAAGTAAACAGAGGATTTTGGGGACTAATATTTGTTATCACTTTATTTGTCAATACAATTATAATATACGGTCAGTTAGGATTACGGGTTGTGTGGTGTTGTGACACATGTCAATGACAATGTTAGTAAAGAGATTACCATTGTAATTAGCGTACGGTAAGGAACGTTTTTTTTTGTATTGGCACTTCATAATAATCCCAATGTGTAGACGAGGTAGGTTGGATCCTTTAGAACTATCTATAACGCTCTAGACCCTTCATATAGTCTAGTAGTAGACCTAACCTTGGGTGGAAAGGCGTTGCGATGTGTATGTGGAAAGTTTCTAAACCTCCCTTGCGCACAAGACAGCCGCAAATAGATCGCGATTAAGCTTGAAATGTAATATATGTCAAGTTTCGGACGAGGTCGACCCTTGCCCAGTTGAGAGCCCAACATTTTCATTCCGTCAAGTAAGTGTGCTCGTTAGATCACATGGCAATATTATTATCAGCTTAAAAAGTTTGCTTCGGTAATTTTATCTGGACCTCACGGCTGCATTCCATCAGGTGGTGAGGTCATCTTGGAGACCACAATAAAAGAAAACTGTTGGTTTATAATGTTCCCTTCAAAAATAGATTGTCAAACGTGAGCTGGCTATGTTCTATCAATAAATAAACTGAATTATGTCGTAGTAAACGCTGAATACTATTAATTTGTTCAGTAGCCAACGCGATTCTGTATTTAAAGGTTTAAACATTTTGTCTTGAAATAAAGTATTTTCCCAAGAGCAATGACCTCTGCAAATATCTGACAACCGATACTTGCATCGATACATTTGCAAACTCAGCTCAAAGTTTGATCTAAACATGACACTATAAAAGATCTAACGGAAGACGTAGAGTCAAGTTCCGCAAATTTGAACCCTTTCACGTGCTCATAAGAGCTGTCGTAATTCGCGAATGCTACTTTAGAAGCAGACGGGTCGTTTTCATCGTCACAAATCATTGTGAATGGCGGTTATCAACGAATCGCTGACATACCGTCTCCGTGCGCGGAATAGTGATGAGACTCACGCGGTATTCGGTAATGCGATATTTTCTGTTCCGATACCAACTCCGAGGAATCGTGCGAGTACTGTCATTTTATTTTGAATAATAAACAAGATACTGCACGTGTTATTGCTGTGCACGGTTAGGTGAAGTTAACTGCCATTTTGGCGTAACAAACTTGGGAAGGATTTACCGTTCCCTTGCGACCTAAGTCGCGAGCTTCCAAGAATAGTAGGTCACTATCGAAATTCACCATATAAAACAACAAATTGGAAAAGCTACGTCTGCTTGGACTAATTTACCACTTGGTTATGAACACTAAATGCAAACTCGATATCCATTATCCACACCGTTGTAAATACCAAAACAATTTATGGCCATAATTCTGTCGTAAATAACTACAAAATTGTGTACAAAATAAATAAAAATATTTTTATTACGTCCATGTCGCCCTTTTGGCATTTTCAGATTAGAATGACAGAAAATGAAAGAAAATAGCCCCGAACTCAGTAAAAGTTTAATTAGAAAGTTCTCACCGATAAACAACATTTCCCCGCTAAGATAAGCAGCCGACTAAACAATCTGATAACCTCGAAATTGGGAATTCTAACCAAAAAAGTGTTCAACCCAATATAAATTACTTTAAGTGCAACTGCCGATAAGGGCGCGGTACTAACTCGACGAAACTTGGCGAAGTACGCGTTTTCGGCGGATATGTCAAAGTTATCTGATATAGGTCACTGGCAAACCGTTTACAAAGCCCGAAATCACTTGTAGTCCCGTAACTTGGGACTATTAGTTCGAGATAAGCCTGGAGCCGCGAACTCCAGTCATAATTACGAACAGATAAGGTTCAAACAAAAAACGCACTCGGAGTTCCGCTATCTGCGACATAAAGTAGTGATTTTATACGCACTCTCTTTTACACTGTGACATTCCGGTTTGATAGGGATGTCGATGTTTATCGACAAGTTCACTGTTTGTTTTTAACCCGTGATGCAAACAGATGTTTTGTAAGTTTACGTCTGTGTCTGTCTATGGCATCGTAACTCTCAAAGAGATAAGCTGATTTTAATTGAATTCTGTTTTTTTTTAAGTTTAGGTGACGAGTAGGTAGTGTTTTTAGTTTGGATGATTAGAGACAATTATCTGAAGAGTTCTTAAAAATATATTTTTATGCTAGAACGTACTGCATACATAGCCATATTTTGACATTATATCATTATGATATCCGATTACTTGTTTTAAACATAGTGCCACGCATCACGGCTCTGCTCAGCTCTTGTGGCAAACGAGTTTCAGTGACTTCGCAGTGACAGGCTTAAATCATAATGTAGGCTTCTGTTGGGATTGTAACAAATCAGAATTTGACTACGAAATATAACATAATCGAAGACCTTGAATGCACAAGTTGTTATCCCACTGATATTTATTTATTTAGCATAAATAAATTCGCAAACGGAAGGCGACCATAAACGGACGCGTATTCGCGAACAATGCCATCATCAGGCCGCAATCGTGTACAAAACACCTATCAGTCCAGAACAGGCGACGAATAACTCCTAAAGTACAGTTCACTGCAATCCTGCTAATATTATAAAGGCGAAAGTTTGTATGTCTGGATGTGCTGTGTTGCTCTTTCACGTAAAAACTACTGAATGGATTTTAATGAAACTTTACAATAATGTTGCTTATATATCTGAATAACACATAGGCTACAATTTATGAAGATATTGTGTGAATTGTTGAAAATATCAAGTAAATATAAAAATGTACGCGGAATCACGTGGTATGGCATGACAGACGGCTGCTGTCATTAGCGTAACTATGGGTGCGTTCCGAATTGAGATATCGCGCTTACGTCATCTAACGTCAGACAATTTGACGAATCCGTTCATTTCAAGTCCACTTAAGTCCACGCGGACGAAGTCGCGGGCAGCCGCTAGTTTAATATAATCGAATCCGCAGGATGCAGTTACCGCCTCCAACAATGGGCAGTTATTGTAAAGTGTTGACTATAGTCGACACTTATACTAGGTATACCGAGAGAATGCTGGTCACGTGTCTAAGCGAGGGGCAGGATACGGAATTGTAAAGCGAAGCAGTGGAGAATACCTGTCTAAAGTGTTTCCAGTCTATCTACTTCTTTGTGGCTCTTAAAAATGATTAGGAACCAGTTAGGCCAGGAAACTTATTTCTATGCAATCTTAACAACAAAAATGCTCTTCTAAGTCAAACTAGAACCTAATATCTACTAGTGCCAGCGTTTACTGCAGTTAAATTGTTTGACTTAATATATTTTTTATTCCAAACAAAAAATGAAAATATTTTTTTTTTGACTATTTGATCTTTTATCGAAATGCAATTTTGGAAGTTTATACAACACTACGTCTCAATCGTTGAAATTAAGACATCATTACATTTGTTGATTGGCTCATTCAACTTGTTTGCCAAATAAAGGTTGGTGATCACAATGAAATACAGCATTGTGAATGCTTATTATTACACTCGCAAGTGAAAGTTTGGAATCACTTACTCGAACCAATTTCAAGCAAGTGATTCCAAACTTTTGCTCGCAAGTATAGAAATATAATAATTACAATGTCCAAAAAAAACAATTGGTTCCTTAATAAAGTAAAATAATCAATTATTCAATTGTCAACTACAATCAGTTTTAGCTTTATCTTCTAGAAACTCCAAAGCCATTATCTTTTGGCACCGAGAATGTTCTCACACGTCTCTTGAACATTTGACAACGGTTGCAGTTCTGTCGAATACTTCTGTGAATAAAACTAAGATTTGTTTTTCTTAGCGAATAAAATGGAACCATTTTTAGACAGTTATAGAAGACATGTAAAATCAACTCAATTAAAAAACCTAACACAAGAACGGTTACACTGCAAATTGGGTATAGTAAAAATATTTACTGACTAACTTAAGGAGGACGTCCAAAAAAAAATTTACGTTAGCTAAAACCAGAGTCCAGAAAACTCACCTAAGGTCTCATATCGCTCTGTCTATCTTTACATTCTAAATCCATGGTCCAAAGACTGACAAAAGATCTAAATTGCTACTGGCCGAAATTATTGTGGCTACACGATAGAAGCCAATAAAAGAAAATGGAACACAAAACACTGGCAACAGAAACGAATTTATACAGCCAAAGCTTTAGGGCAGTAATACACGGCACTCGTCAGCCAACTGGCCACAGATAAACCGACACTTTTCTGCACATTCCGTAGGCTGTGTAGGCTTGTTTACGTGTGTCCAGAATACAGATTGTTGACCCAGGAGCGTAATATAGAAGAACTTCTACTATTATACTATTTGAAGAATTGATTTTGAAATAGCTGGCCTTTTGTCGCAATGGTTCGCAATAGCAGAAGTCGTAAGTTCTATTCTTATGACTTTTATGTAACTGATTTGACCATTGTACAACATCCTAATTCACTATTTTATATTGTTTCAGGTACGTAACGTAAATAAGGTCCGGTCTGTTTGAAAGTAGGACCATGCACACATCATCATTTTCATCTACTCGTATTATGAACAGGTAATGCTTCGCCTTAATTAGTATTATTTAATTACTTTGTTACACATACAGTCTTAAATGATGCATTTGTAAAAAAATACTACATTGAATAACATTCTTAATCTCTATAGTAAGATAAGTCATAAGAGCTAAAAATTATCCTTAACACGTTGAACGCCACGCGGGTCACAAACAATAGGAATTCGATTGTTATAGTGGCCGACGGCGGTCAAAGGCTTACGGAAGCTTTGACTTGTGTATCGTTTAATATCCTTTCTTTGGCTATAAAATTTCTTTCTCCACTTCATTTCTTAATAACGAAAGTAAGTGCCATTCATAAAAAAACTTCCGCCTTCAAGGAACCAAAATAGGTTTCAACATGTCCTCCTTTCCTTAGTTTCAATAACTTTTTGGCTCTCGTAGTTAACTGCCACTAGTTTTACAATCGCAATAAAGCTAATTTTCCAACTAACTCTTATAAGGCTGACTGTACACAATACAAGTATGCAAACGCGTGTCTGCAAGAATCCAGTAATTGTTCCGACGTTCGCGCAAATTATACCTGTGAGAAGTATGGCTGTGCTGCGGGCGGAATTATTCGTGTACAAATCGTACGGTATATAGAGCATATAGAAGAGACTGCTGCCTTGCGGAACTGCGGAACCTCTACTCTTTTTTTTTTTGACGCGGAGAATGCATTTACGCCCTATCCCGCTCCCTGAGTAGGAGAGCGGGGGAGTGTGGGACTCGCCCACCCCAATGGGAAGGGACTACCCACTAAACTCCGCGGAGGCCATCTTCCGCGCGTTACCGAAGGTCCTACTCGAGAGGAGTTATATCTCCCCTCTTACACCCACCGGTGTTAACGGCAGTGCGAGGCCCCCCGCACCGCCGCCCTCCACGGTGTCGCCTGTGCAATGGAGGCGCACGGTCCCCACCGTGTGCACTCCTAGCGACCCCGGGGCCCCCCTTTAGTCGCCTTTTACGACAGGCGGGGGGGAACCTTGGCAGTATTCTAATGCCCCATACCACAGGGCACGGAACCTCTACTCTGCTATATCTGTCTCTGCTTATCTTCTCATCATCATAATGAAAGTTTTAGCCCATAGCCACCTACTGCTGAGTGCCTCTTCTTTTTCACGACGTTCGCATATATCCCTTGCTACTCGCATCCATTGCACAGTTACTTACTTTCTAAACATCAATAATTAGGATCAGGATCGGAATCCCATTTCCGTTTTCAATTGTGATTATTATTTTGATCATTTAATTGCTATTCTCATTGGCAAACTTGTAACTTAATTCATAGAAGAGCGAAGCTTTCAAACACAAGAAGCCATATATGCTTTAAAGAAAAATCCAACTACTGTTGACTGTTCCCCTATCGCGCTACCAAATAAAGAATTTGAATTTTCCGTCACTAGACTTACTAAATGTGTCTTCACTTGATCTCAGTGTTAAGGGAATCTTAATAAGGTTATAATTTCTCAAGTGATCAGTTGATGATAAAATTTGAACCCAACGTGACAAGGGGCGATCGTTATCCAGACTGCTTAGATTTTTCCTTCACCAGAGAGTTAACCGCAAATTGTGACTGATTTGATGGTCCCCACCAATTTTTGACTTCGTGTCAGTACTGACATAACGTATCTCTACCAAGGATTCCAAGTTCTAGGAAGGCAGGAAGCTGAAAAAGCTTCATTTATCCCCATGCACCTTCCAGCTGATTTCACCATACAAATATAATATTTCCGCAACGGACTAAGAACATTTGTTACTCGCACGCTACATATTGTATGCGGTTGAATAATATCTAGCAACACACTTGGGGATGAATTTCATTGTGCCTTAACGTTCCGTGGCAAGAATTCCTTTGTAGTACTTGTTTTTGCCATTCTTATTTTATTAAACTTCGCTTTCGCAAATCCTAGTTCTTTAACGTTTTTATCTTTGCTTTTGACAACCTTGAGTGCTCTAAGAACGGATTCTTAAAGCGAACTTGTTTGTTTAAGGTGATCTCGCTGTTTTTTAAGGAATTCTCTTTGAGACAGATTTGTATGAATTTTAATGAGGTTAAAGTTAAGTGGAATAAAGCCTTGTTGGTGGAAATGGAATTATAAAACGTGCAAAAAATAGTGTTTGGTTCTAATTCTAAGTTCATAATTTATCGAGATATGTTTCTGTTTACTAATCGCCAACCAGTATTGAGCAAGCGTGGTGGTTGAACCAATGATGACGGAGGTCTTTCCTCCCAGTAGACCAGATATCTCGGAATGAAGGTAAATTATGCAATTTATTTTTAATAATAGAGTCGGCATCACATATAGCTCTGGTCCCAAAGTAAAGTTTTCACTTGTGTTATGAAAATCAGAAACCACGACGGTCCACAATCACTCAGACCAAGCAAAAATATCTGTTTCTTCAAAATGTTTCCTGCTGCAATGAAACCCGTGACCCTTTTGGACTTAGGTGCTACTGACCACTGCGCCAAACTGGTCATCAAATTTCACTTTACTTTCCTTATTTTTAATAATAAAGAAATTATTAAATGCTTTAAATAACACCTTTTTCAATTTCCGGCCAAATCCAGAAATTAAAATACCCGCTGAAGTATTTTAAAACTTAGTTTCAAACGTCTGCAAGAAACCAAACACCTCATAAAATGTTTTCAACTCCGGCGAAGTTATTGAAGCCGCTGAACTTTTCAAATAGGATATTAACTACAAAATTAAAACTGTAAGAAGTGTTTGAGAAACTCTGGCTTTTTCATTTGAATCGTGGTTAAATAGCGGGGCTAGTTAAAATATGCCGGTGGAAGTAATGAGTGGAGTTAGTGCTGTAAGGCGCGGGTTCGTTTCTCAGTTAACGCAAACTGGGCAGACAAAAATGAAAAGACACGTTGGAAAATACTGTAAGTACCAAAAAGGTGATAGATAAGTGATAACCGAAATGGACAGTAAAATCGTGTTTTTTTAATACTTTGGAGCTAAATTTTGGGATCGCAAAATCACTTGGTTGTTCGATAAGCTATTATGAGTTATTATGAGGGTGCTTACTGTTTTAATATTATAAATAATAATGTACATACATCTGTAGTCTGTATTTTTGTTCCTGCGTATTGATTTCTTCAAAAGAGGTAAAATGTGATTTGGATGAGATGGTAATTTAGAAAAATATTCTTACTAAGTAATTCACAATTATCCAATATTTGAAATGGACCTAATATATCTACATTCTACCTCAGCATAATAAAGAGCAACAATTGTGAAATTGCGCATACGAGCTGTTGTAAAAGGATCTCGAAAGAGTTCACGTTAAATACCTAATGAATTAGTTCAAGAATATCTTTCTTAATCGGCAGTAATGGCCAATATCGATTCAGAACTTTAGAACTACTACCATATGTTATTTCTAGTTATTAATTCAATAAGTTCTGAAACTGTATCATACAGAACCAATACTCCACATGGGGAAATCGGGATCCCACCCCACAACTGTGAACCAAGAGACTATAAATTTCATAGAAGCATAAATAAGGATAGTTGAAAATTGGCTCATCGAGTCTTCGGGCCCAAAGAAAGCGTAAATAAATGCCTTCTTCGCCTAAATTATTAATAAGAGGGGAAGCTGTTCCATTTCTGGACACATACCTCCGGGGGTTGGAATCAAGCCATCGCTAGAATAGCTAGGCATAGGCTTAACCATCTCGCTTGGCGGTGGTGGTGATTGATCGCAAAACCGTACTATTTTCGTAAAATCATTAGCACCTGGATTTCAAGCCGAACTCTCTTACAAATCATTATTAAATGAAAAACACATGTCGTTCATTATTTAAAGACATAAAAAACAATTAACAGCAAGTTCCTGAATCAAAGATCCACCAGTAATGGGAATTCAAAATCAAGTTTACACACTGTATAAATTTTTTTGACCCCATTATTCTTCACTCCTAACAAAAAATACAGATTATATTGATGCTTTATTTGTTGAGTTATTATTTTGTACACTGAAGACAGTCGCTAGATTGCCCGTACTACGTTGAATTCGCTACCATCGTACGTAAAAGGACACCATTAGGTGTACTTGACACATGCTGAGTGGAAACCCTCTTAGCGCCACACGCTAGATAAATATTTTTTGTAAACTTTAAACTATTTTGTGTGGACTAATATTTTTTTTCTTTCTTTCTTTAAAACTGCGTCTGTGCTTTTACCGTTCCTTGTCAAAGTTGTTCCACGTGGGGCGCGCCGGAGTCGGAGCTATTAACAAACCGCTAATAGCGCTTTCCGGATGCTCTGTTAGAGCCCAAGTTGTTTTAACTGTAATTAAAAGGAAGTACCGAGTGGTTACGTGCTGATTTTAGAGCTGAGGGACGGTTGGTTACACTAACCCTTTTTGCTTTGAGCTTTCTTTGGCTTTGTGCAGGCTTTGGATATCTGTTTTCAGCAGCTAATTAGTTGCTGTAGCATTTTTAAACGGGGAACTTCTGCTGGGTAAAAGAGATGCCTTAAGTCCGTTTTTCTTTAAATACCAAAGGGTAGTCAGAGGCATAGATATTGTTGCCGTCTTGGTGAACGAAACATTTAGAACCTAACTTCTCGCCAGCGAATTTTAACCCAACGTCAAAGGCCATGGCCAAATTTGAGCTCGAGACCTCACGGTTTCCAAACCCGAATGATCAACCACTGGGCCACGGTGCTCTCCGTTCCTTTTAATTATTGTTTAGTATACAATCTTGTCAAGTACTTTACAACGAAAACTAATCCTAGACCTTTTAGCCTTTTGAAGTTGACCGTCATGAGTGGAAGTCCTTATAACGAACCCGAGGGCACGCGTAACTGCCTTTCTGACATAAAAATGTCTGAGCATGTAAATACCAAAACGCAACCTACCGTTTAAGTCCAAAACCAAGGTTGAAGCTTCCATTTAATCCTAACAGCACGTCAAATTTAGAATAGTGTATACTCACGTAACAAAAGTTCAAAACAACTTAAAATAACCTCGTTAATGTCGTTACGAACCAGTAGCTTTCTAAACTTCCAATTCTAAAAACAAACAAACAAACAAACTATTATCTCTGAACGAGTCACGTTCAAGAGCCAAAGAGGTAGATAAACAATACATTAAACACTTAAATGTTGTAACAATGGGTTCGTGATATGAACGTCATAAATTACCTTTGGAAGTATTTGTGATGAGACAGCACGACTGGTGCAAGTCACCGTGGAGGGGACGGACTTGGACATAACTCATTTCGACGTGGTCCAACGTCATGTCCGGGAACACTTATGAAGGTAGTTTGGACTGAGCAGACGAGCGATCGACTGAATATTATTGAACATCATCAAACGCAGCAATGCATTCACTGTGAGATACGAGGCGGCTGATAAACATACTTATTTTCTTTAAAAATGCACATAGTTACTATACATGTGAAACACTCAGACTAGACAAGTTCATGCACATACATTTTAGTGCAACTTTGCATAACCTAATAATTTGGTACCTAGGTGACACAAGAAATAAGTAGCGCAGATCAACAAGCCGAAGTCATTTTAAAAGGAATCGTTCTTTTTTTCATAAAATGTAAGGCCATATTCATTTGGTACTTTAAAAAAAAAGACATTTCAAAATAATATTCGGATAAATTTACTCAAACTGTATGATCGTCGGGTTTTTAAAAATGATTCGATATTTCACGTTAGCTTTGTTGAGGATAGAGATTCATCACTATATTTTGGTCAGGGTGGTCACCCATCCCATTACCAACCCGGCTTTGCTTTACAACGGCAATCTTTTATCACCTGATCCACGGGCCCCTCGTAGAAAATATTCTCCATTCCTTTTACGTAACTTAAAAATAAATTTGTCGCTCGTCTGTCTCATTCATAACTTCGAAACTCCATAAAAGTATTTAGTCACTCTTTAAAAGCTTTTACAACTGATAAAATCGACTACGTATGTACAAGTTGAGGTTTGAAGCTTTTAAATTATACGGTAGACTTGGAGATTTCTGTCGTCAAAAACCAACTTTCGTGTTATCGTATACCTTAAATGTGACTGTTTACTATTTTAAAGTCTGACCTATATCAGTTAATAACGGTCCAAAGTTGACTGGCTAGAAACTAACCTCTTACCTTTTAAACAAGATTTAGTGGTTTTAAGTTGGACCTAATATCTATAAATTGTCTAATAAGTAAAAGTTTCAAGATCATAAATAGATGAAACATGATTGATACGATGTTTTTTCGTACAAAATTTGGGTTTTTGCTTTTATCGGATAGGTAATTATGTATTATTCCTCCTCGTTATTAGTCCTAGTTTTAACTTTCAAAATGACAAATTGTTGAATTATAAAGTGAGGCGTAAGAAAGAACTTCAAACACCAAGTAATTTAGGTTGAATTTTTAACGAAATAGTACAGAAACTAGGTATGAAAAAGAAAAAGATGTAAGTACTTTACTACTTCACATAAGTACTCATACTGAGAGTTTTTTTCAGTAATCGTCAAATAAATCAGATTCAAGAGTGTTTAAGTGGTTTTTTTTAACCATGTGTCATAATTTATGTTCTTGCGTTTTTCTCTTGAGTTGCGGAAAATATTGTTTATTTATAAGCGTTAGTATAGATAGAATAAGCCGCCGCAAGCGCGTTCAGGAACGTTTGACTTACTTAATAAATTTGGTAGAAGCTTATAAATAACTGATCTAAAACTGCGGGCCCACAAATTAGGTCCGAGGAAACAATTGAGGTGGGGGCTATCGACGAGAAATCACTCGGTATTCGGACAAAAAATCGCGCAAAAATTCTGCCAACGCAAGAAAAAGTGAAATTCTTTTTCCGGCTTTTGCTTCAAACCTTTTAGTAATAATTTCTTGTGATTTCGCGACATTTTCGGAATTCCATTGAGGCAGCAAAACCCTCTTTAAACACAATCTCTATTTTTCACCACTCCTTAAATTATTGTTATTCTTGTTATTGATATTTTGATTAGGTACACAGAAAAAAAAAGTATCTTAAAAGAAGACAATATCGACTTGGTCAAGACAATTGTAGTTTCCCATATGGCGGAAACAATATATTCTTTACCAAAGTAAAATATTGTCTCGGATTTTTTGTCTTCGTCTAAGATATTAATCTTTGAAATAAGACTTCCAAAGTCTTAAATCAATAATCAAATTAGTATTATAAATAGACAATAATATTCTTAAGAATTATATTCTTGGCCGTATTATTCTTAGTTGCAGATATATTTGTGTCAAGTCAAAACTTCATTATTTTCTGTTGAAGAGATATTTGTGTTGTGATAAGACTTTTATGTTTCCTTTTAAGATAATTTAATCTTAGATGAAGCCTCTGATTTCTCATTCGAAGAGATACTCGTTTTAGGTCAAGATTTATGTTTCCTGCTAAAATTATATTATCTTAGATGAAGCCCCTCATATTCTTAATCGAAGAGATACTTGTTTTGCGTCAAGACATATGTTTCCAGCTAAAATAATATAATCTCAGATAAAGCTTTTAATATTCTCAATCGAAGAGGTACTTGTTTTACGTCTAGACTTGTAGGTTTCCTGTTAAGATAAATTAAATCTTAGATGAAGTCTCTGCTATCCTCAATCGAAGAGATTCTTGTTTCTTGTCAAGACATATAATGTTTCCTGCTAAAATAATTTAATCTTGGATGAAGCCTGTGCTATTCTCAATCGAAGAAATTCTGGTTTTCTATCAAGACATATAATGTTTCCTGCTAAAATAATTTAATCTTAGATGAAGCCTCTGCTATTCTCAATCGAAGAGATTCTCGCTTTCTATCAAGCATATAATGTTTCCTACTAAAATAATGTAATCTTAGATGAAGCCTCTGCTATTTTCAATCGAAGAGATTCTCGTTTTCTATCAAGACATATAATGTTTCCTACTAAAATAATGTAATCTTAGATGAAGCCTCTGCTATTCTCAATCGAAGAGATTGTGGCTTTCAATCAAGTCGTATAATGTCTCCTGCTAAAATATTATGGTCTTCTATGAAGGCCCTGCTATTCTCATTAATCGAAAAGATACTTGTTTTGCGACAAGACTTATATGTTTCCTGCTAAAATAAAATATTCTTAGATGAAATTACTGTTATTCTTAACTATATGTATGTTGAATCAGTTGTATGTTTAAGAGGTTTTAAACATATAAAAGATATTTTTCAGCTAAGAATAGTAATAATTTCATCAAAGATTATAATATTATTTTAGCAGGAAACATTAAGTCTTGACACAGAAGAAATAGTAGGTATCTCAATATATTATATTACGAGTAGACATAAAGATAAAAATGAAGCAAGACTTCTGGTAGCGGCATATAAATGAAAAATATATATTTTTAAAATGTATTTATTCAATCAAATAAATTCTATTTTTTTATACAAAATAGTAATTAATAAAGTTCCACATGATTACTTGACGAGGTAGTTTCTTCAACGTTACTTAAATCAACTTAAAACTTAAAAAATATTTAATTAAACATTTAACATTTTGACGTGTAGGTATTTATTTGACATTTAGACTATGAAAAAAATATACAGGCTGTTGAGTGGTGGTTCAACCGATATATACATTTTTTTGGCAACCCTGAGGAATTTCCAAAAACTGTTCAAATCAGTTGTAGGTAATCCAATAAATTATCTAGGGTTTTTGGTTGAACCACTCACTATGGAAGATCCTGTATATGCTCATTTACGTTTACATTTCCTAATATGTGGCAAATCTTGCACTTATTAATCAACTAATACCATTAATATTCAAATTTTAAAAAAATATGATATCTGACGTTCTTGGCGGTTTCTAAGAGACAACATGAATGCAGAAATATGTGGCAAATATAGCACTTAATAATCAAATAATAACAAACATGACCAAATTCAAAAGATATGACTTCTGACGTTCTTGTCAGTATCTAAGAGACTTAAAATAATAAATAAATAAGTAGCAAATATAGTACTTCATAATCAACTAATAACATTGATTAAAAAAATAAAAAATATGATATCTGACATTCTTACAGCTATCTAAGTGACAACAATAATAAAGAAATATGTGGCAAATACAGCACTTCAATAATCAACTAATAACATTCATTACCACATTCAAAAGAAATGATCTTAAATGTATGGTGACATTACATCGTATTTAGTACTGACATCATGTTTGGAACAATAAACACAGGTGATAACCTGCTTTTGGATACAACACGAAGCGCTTGATAACATTCAAACAGCGTGTCGAAAGCTTTATAGGCCGATTGAAAAACATACCTGACTTTGTCTTTAATTAAATATAATATTCCACCAGTATATTCTTCGGTTGTGCAATGAATGATGTATGGTTGCTGGTTTTCTGTTTCCTGACGTATCCGTCGAAATTTCGTCGAAATTCTTTTGTATGAAACTTTGCGTGCACTCAGTGGTGGAAAATTATTGCTGCTTAAAGCGGCCTTTATTAGGAACTAATTTGCAAATCATCTAAGAAGGAAGTTTGTGGTCTGAAAAAAAAATATGTTATTTGTCAAACTATAGTAAGTATACCTTAATAATCTGAATAGAAAATGCAAAAAATAAATAAAATAATCCATCATTTGCAAGAAATACGCAAATAAACCTGTTGGTGATCAGCAATGCCAACCTACCTTTTTGTTACTTTTGCTATGTCTTTATATCTTTTTAATGTATACTTTTAAATAGTGACATATTCTGTAACAAAATAAACAGTTGACCAACAAACGTCTATCATTAACATGGAATGAGCCGTGGCTTTTAAGCGCAGTGCCAGAAGCATTGCCGCGGTCGGCGCCCGCCACGACCCGTGGGGACGCCTTAGCTTCGTGCTCACATCCTAAAGCTGGCGCAGTGCCGCAGCGCCTGTTGAAAGCGCAGTCGGCGAACCTCGCTGCGCATGACAGCGCCCTAACGACGTGCCTGCCCCTTGAGGTCCCATTGCCGCCAGCCATGCCAGCTAAACACACTCCACACACGCTTGGTTTACAAACACTAACTAAAAATAAAGATTGTTGTTGCTACATTAATAAAAGTCAGGATGAGGTAGGTACACCATTTATTCAGCTGGCTAAGGCGATCTCAAGCTTGGGGAAGAAGACGTCAAAGGTATGTGATATCCCTAAGTTTGACGGTCGCGCTGCGGATTGGCTTCTCTTCAAGAAGTCATTTGACCAATCCAAGGCTAACTTTTCACCTAGCGACAATGTAGCTAGGCTCAGCACAGCGTTGCACGGAGCAGCTAAAGAGGCCGTCGCTATTAGGTTGGTGGCAGCCGATGACCCGGAGCAAATTGTACAGGCGTTGGAGGCCAGGTTTGCGCAACCAGAAGTAATCGTATTGCACCAGCTCTCTCTTGTGAGAGCTCTTCCCAAGCTTGGTGCGTACGAGTCTTCGCGTGACCTGAATGTCTTCGCCTGCCGCATTCGTAACTGCGTCGAAGTTATTCGGCTGCTTAACCAGCCCGAATATCTCGCGTCACCAGAACTTGCTAATTCCATCATTGGCAAGTTGACTCCACTCCTTAGGTCACGATGGGCTGACTTTGCATCGGCGAGGGTTGGGACTGGCAAATTTAAATTAGAAATTTTGGCTGATTTTCTCGATAACGAATCAAAATTACAAATTAAATTTGGTGTTATTTTGTCAGAGCCGTCACCCGTCAGATGTCAGTCAGTACCTGCCAAAAGTCAACTTGTCAATTCCGCCAAAGACAAAGTTTTTCCTTACGCAGTTTCGTCATCGCCCGCCGAACCAAAGAGTTCCAATGTATGCAAATATTGTGCGAGGCCAAATCACGATGTCGCCGATTGTAGGGATTTTTCTTCTTTAGCCTTAGACGATCGTTGGCAGTGGGTCATCGATAATAAAGTATGTCGCAGATGCCTCAAGAAAGGATCACACATGTACAAGAACTGCAAGAAAATGTGTGAAGTTGAAGGCTGTAGTTCCAGTAAGCGCCACAATACTCTTCTTCATAGACCCCAGCCGGAGGCCGCGATCACGGCTCATGTAGTTGCTTCTTCTCAACAGACCGCTGAGGTTAGCGATGTGACACAAAAAGTAGACTCACCTGCTTGTTCATCCGCTACCATAGCTCATAATGCCGTACCAGCCGATCTTACAAAGCCTCTTCTGAAAGTCATTCCAATCACTTTAACCGGTAAGAAAGGTAGCGTAGACACCTACGCTCTTTTAGATGATGGTAGCTCCGCTACTCTTGTTGATAGGTCGGTGGCTGACATGGTTGTGGACGAACAATCTACGGTCCCTTTGCAAATTAACTGCGTTGGAGGGCTTACTAAATTCACTAACGTTAGCTTTATTAATGTCAAAGTTAAAGGACGCTACAGTTCGGATAGCTTCGAGATACGCGCGCGCTCTATTCCTGATTTAGGTCTTAGAAGTCAATCTGCGAAAATAAGTGACGTGAAGCGCTACAACTATCTTTCAGATTTAGCTGATGTATTGGCTTACGATGATGCTAAGCCGACTTGTCTCATCGGAACTGACAATTGGCATCTTCTTTTACCTCAAACCGTACGCCATGGCACTAAATCTGAACCAGCAGCTGCTCTCACTCCTCTGGGTTGGGCTCTTTTTGGGTTTATAAACAGTAAAGCCAATCGAGTAGACTTCATTAACCACATCGACTGCAATGAGGATCTTGAGTGCCTAATCAAATCTTATTACAAATTAGACTCCATAGGTATAGAAAAAAAACCACATTGCACTCCGTGCGATAAACGCGCTTTAGAAATTTTAGAAAACACTACAGTTCGTTTACCTTCCGGCAGATTCGAGACAGGACTTCTATGGCGAAATGACATCAAAACTGTTCCTGATAGTAAACGCCTAGCCATGTCCAGGTTTTCCAGTCTCGAAAAGAAAATGTCTAAAGATGTAACCTACGCAGCTGAGTATAAAAAAAACATTCAAGGTATGCTAGAGAAATCTTATGCAGAGCTGTGCACCGGTCCACCACTGCCTAACAGTACCACCTGGTATCTTCCTCATTTTGGTGTGATCCATCCGCACAAGAAGAAGCTTCGCGTGGTCCACGACGCAGCTGCAAAGTGCGAAGGTGTTAGTCTCAACTCGATGCTTCTACCGGGACCAGACCTTTTACAGCCGTTGCTCGCCATAGTTATGAGATTTAGGGAGGGTTGTATCGCACTCACGGCGGACATTAGGGAAATGTTCCCACAGGTCAAAATAAGAGCCCAGGATCGTGATGCCCAGCGATTTTTGTGGAGGGACAGCCCTCAGCTCCCTATTCAGGAGTATCGAATGGCCTCCATGATTTTTGGCGCAACGTCTAGCCCATGCACGGCGCTATTCCTAAAAAATAAAAATGCCATGGAATATGAGCAACAATATCCTGAGGCTGCGCGTTGCATTGTGGAGGATCATTATACGGATGATTTTCTTGGCAGTGTCTATGGTCCAGAGGAAGCAGCGCGCCTAGCTCTTGAAATTGTGAATATTCATAAAGCAGCCGGTTTTGAAATGCGTTCGTGGGTCTCAAACCATGCCGACGCCTTAGCTCTAATTCCTACCGACCTCTGTGCCATGAACACTGCCGAAGTAGAGCTAGGTCCAACTTCCCCTTCTCAAACTCGCGTTTTAGGGTTAACTTGGGATGTCAAAGGCGATTCTTTACGTTTCCTAGAATCTGTTCCAAATCTCCCAGACAACTTTACCAAAAGGTCGGTATTATCCCTCCTCATGTCAGTCTACGATCCACTTGGCTTAATGACTCCACTAATTATCAAAGGCCGGATTCTATTCCAAAAAACATGGAAACTAGGACTTGATTGGGACAATACCTTACCTGATGTCCACATTCAAAGATGGAGGTCTTGGTTTCAGGAGCTCGAGAATCTCTCTGGTTGTTCTATACCTAGATGTTATTCAGGACAAAGGGTAGTAAAAGAGGCTCAACTCCATGTCTTTGCTGATGCCAGTGAGATGGCATACGCTTGCGTTGCTTATTGGCGGTTCACTCTCACTGACGGGTCAGTAAAGCTAGCTTTAGTTGGAGGTAAAGCCAGACTCGCACCCCTGAAACCAACAACCATTCCAAGACTGGAGCTACAAGCAGCACTCATTGCCGCTCGTTTTGCTGTCTATATCTCCGAAGCCCATAGAAAGAAACCTAGTAGAGTATTTCTGTGGTCTGATTCTATTACTGTCTTAAAGTGGTTGCGTAGCGACGCTTGCACATTTAAGCCGTTTGTTTCATTTCGTGTTGGAGAAATTTCAGATCTAACTGATGTTCAAAACTGGAGATATATCCCTACGGCAATAAATGTTGCAGACGACGCCACGCGAGACACTGGCGAACTAACAATGGATTCTCGCTGGCTCACTGGACCATCGTTCCTACTTTCACCTGAAGAGCTTTGGCCCAGAGAGCCAACATCCAGTAATTCCTTACCTACAGAAGAAAACAAAATTATTTCTGAATCGGTTTGTGTTTTGGTGGGAGGAACACCGGAATCCCTTCCTTTTCCGGTAGTTGCTGATCATCGACGATTCAGCCAATGGCTACGTCTCCTCAGAGCAACAGCTCGGGCACATCAAGTTGCCAAAGTGTTTCGGTCCAATTTACCTCAAAATTCAAAATCTGTTTCTACCGCGCTTCGCTTTTCTAATAATTTACCTCTTTTATCCGCTGACGAATTAAAATCGGCAGAAATTCATTTATTTATGACGATTCAATTAAATTCTTTTACAGATGAACTCATTTGCGTGCACGCGGGACGCCCTGTTTCTGGTCACAGTAGACTCAAGCACGTGTCCTTGCTCGTCGGTGGAGATGGTCTGCTTCGTCTGTCCGGACGCACTTCGGCCTCGGATTCAGTAGAGTCTCGTCCCATCGTGCTTGACGGCAAGCACTATATTACAAGACTTTTGATCCATCTTTACCACGCAAGATTCGCACACGCAAACAATGAACTCGTCGTAAATGAACTGCGGCAACGATTTTACGTATTAGGTCTAAGACCAGCGGTAAGGCAGGTGGCAAATAGATGTCAGACCTGTCGAATTAGAAAAGCAAAGCCTATGACGCCACCGATTGGAGATCTGCCCAGAGTACGGATGGCCCACCACGAACGGCCATTTACCTATGTCGGCTTGGATTATTTCGGACCGATAAATGTCACGATTGGCCGACGAACAGTCAAACGTTGGATCGCCCTCTTCACCTGTCTAACCATAAGGGCTGTCCACCTCGAGATGGTCGAGAGTTTATCATCCGATTCCGCCATTATGGCGCTACGCCGCTTCATCGCTCGACGGGGTAGCCCATCGTGCATCTACTCTGATAATGGCACTGCTTTCGTTGGAGCTTCCAAAATACTACCGGAAATCGCAGAGTTTGCCTCCACGAGGGAAATACGGTGGAAGTTCATTCCGCCATCGGCCCCGTTTATGGGAGGATGCTGGGAGAGGTTGGTGAGGAACATCAAAAGCGCTCTAACAGTCACACTAAGAGAGAGATCGCCTCGGGAGGAAGTTCTATCAACGTTGCTGTTAGAAGCTGAAGCAATTGTGAACTCCAGGCCGTTGACCCATGTTGCAGATGATGAACAAGCTGAGGCAGCCTTAACGCCATTTATGTTTCTAATCGGCACCTCATCCAATGACTCCTTGAAGCGACAGTTCGACGACTCCGATCTCTCCAGCAGGGCCCAATGGCGAAAGTCACAGCGCCTAGCCGACCATTTCTGGCAGCGGTTTGTGAAGGAGTACCTGCCAACTCTAGTGCCCCGGCGAGCTTCACCCCCAGTATCTCAAACTCTGAAAGTTGGGGACGTCGTGTGCATTGCGGACGGGACTCTACCAAGACAATGCTGGCCTAAAGGACGGGTAGTGGAGACACATCCAGGAAAAGACGGCGTTGTTAGGGTAGTGGACGTGGCCACGAAAGGGGGTGTCCTGCGTCGGCCTGTTAGGAAACTGGCATTGTTGGTCCCCTCCTAATTTAGCTGGTGTTCCCACCGTCGGGGGCCATGTTGGTGACCAGCAATGCCAACCTACCTTTTTGTTACTTTTGCTATGTCTTTATATCTTTTTAATGTATACTTTTAAATAGTGACATATTCTGTAACAAAATAAACAGTTGACCAACAAACGTCTATCATTAACAAAACCAAAGTAAATTATTTTGTAATCGGAAAGAAGGACAGATTAATTTGTGTAGCAAATAGTAATCATAGGGTTAATAAAATGGATAAAGAAATATAGTACCAACCATCATCAGCTAATCCAGTCTATGTATTCGATCAACGCTGCTTCATCATTACTGTTTGTTTATTTGATGTTTTTGACCCTTGATACCCTATGAAAGTGTTCCACAATATGTTTCATTCAGGATTCAGGTTTTCTCGATCAGGATATTTAGCACTGAAGTCCAGATGAATCTGATATTACAAAAAAAAAAGAAATTAGAAGAAGTATGTACAAAAAACAATTATAAAAAAAAATATTGTAGTAATAACTTTAATTTTTTGATAACTTACCAAAACATCGCTTCTCGTATCATTCAATACAGGCCACTTTTCTATAAAATTTTGTACTGATACATCAGTACCATCCGCGGTTTGTGGAGTTCATATGTCTCTTTACATTTTCGTAAAACATCTTCCCAAGGCTCTGAACTGTACTTAAGCCAAATGACATCATCGTTGTGCAGTGCTATAAAAAGAATAACAGGCTATATGTGGTAATCCTCAAAATAGTTTTGTAGTCATTACTAAACATGCAATATTTCAGAAATTCATTCAAGAAACCCTCGACTAAACGATCATCAGTTTTGTTACATTTTCGATCAAATATAACAAAAATCACTAACCTCAGCGCAGCTGTTAGATATTCATTGATTATAGGACAGAGATCTTTTACAAATCATTAATCAGGTCTTTGAAATTACTTTCTTCAATTCCATTGTCTTGATACTCGTGTTGTATCCTGCAATTAAAAAGAAATAAGGTATTTAACTGGTTAAGCAAGAAGGCAGTTAATTTGTATAACAGCAACTTATTTAGTGGTCACATCTAACAAGCTGACGGAATATTTGTTAATTTTCCTAAGATGTTACTTGCAGAAAAAGAGTTGCATTCAGTTTTTGATTTTTTGTCAAAGATATTTCAGTAGTTGTGCAAATCATTTAAATAATTTTTAAATTTAATTTAAATATAATCAAAATTACAATAACCAGTAGGTGCAATGAAGAATATTTTTCTTGATACAAAAATATTTTACTTTATACCTATTAAGTACATAAACTAAAAAAACTTGCATAATATAAAAAGTAGGAGGACTTATTACTTGTAATTATGTTAGATAGGAACTTTTAAAACGAATCAAAGAATAAATGCGAGGCAACTTACTTGTGAAATTTTCGATGGTCTGTTCTTCGATATTCCAAGCTAAACGCAGATCTCTCAGCTATTCCATTTCCACCATACTGTCACTTGATAAAAATACAGTGAATAGGTTCAGTTACCTTAGTTTTGAAATAATCTAAATGAGGTTCCACGCTATCACTGACCGCGCAAGTTATTGAATTGACGCCATTGACGGACGCTATCGATCGATATGCGAAAGCCGCGCGCGCCGGTCTTTTAGTGTTGCCGTTTCTCAAACTCAAAACTGCCATAGGTATATTGAGATATAAGGTAAAAATATACAATGGCCGTATATTAAAAATGAACAATAGTCACTAAATACAGGTTTTTTAAATATACTTATGTTGTTTCACTTCGTTCTCACTACGCTAATATTTTCGAACTAACTAGCGGCCGCCCGCGACTTCGTCTGCGAGAACTAATGTTAAAAAATATAGCTATGTCGTTTTTTTAAAAAAAACTATATCCTATGTGCCTTTCAGATGTAAAAGCAACATTATTCCATCGTTTCATTAAAATCCATGAAGTAGTTTTGACGTGAAAGAGCAACACGGTACATCCACACATACAAACTTTCCCCTTTATAATATTAGTAGGATCGTTGGAAGCTATATGTACATACATAAATATTTTGATTCTGATTCGGGGTGTTCATTTTTTTTGATATGTATTACATATTAAATTCCTTCCATTTTTATTGTAAATAAGTTACTTAAGTAAATATGTAGGTAAATAATAAAACATCTCAGAATGACAATCTGCTAAGTTTTACCTTAAGTTTACCGTATTCGAGATACATTTTCGTTCACTAAGCATACTGATAATAATATTAATAATTTACTAATAAAAGGTTAATTTTATCTTTCTGGCAACTCATATAAAAAAGAGAAGGTGAAATACTTAAGGCAAGAAAAAGATGTCTTGATTTTCGTCGTGACTTGCCATAAAGATTTCGTAGGCACATAGTTATAACTACCTACCTCAAGACAGAAATTCTTGAACCAAGAACCTTGTTTTTCATCATGTTGTCCGCATGGTTAGATGTAGGTATACAAAGTAAGGTGTCCTTTTAATTTTTTTTGAAAGTGTTTTCGGATCACACATACCCTCACGACTATATCCCAGGTGGGGTAGTCAGTGGGGTATACCTACTGATTGTTGCCATCATGGGGAACAGAACATTCAGCAGCCCACATTTTTCCACACATGCCCGAGGGAATTTGCACCCAACGTGGCAAAGATCAAAAACGTTTTTTTTTTAGTTTTAAGATTTGATAACGTTTTGTTGAAATGAGTGTAAGGGTTAAGTATGGCGTATTCTGAAACGAAGTACCTAATGCCTATCGTGGTGGTACCAATAATGGTTAGTTTAACACAGAGTCGTATATTTCAAGCTATCATCATCATCATCATCATGTCAGCCGAACGACGCCCACTGCTGGGCATAGGCCTCCCCCAAAGATCTCCACAACGATCGTTCCTGCGCTGTCCGCATCCAGCGGCTTCCCGCGACCTTGACAAGATCGTCGGTCCACCTTGTGGAGGGCCTGCCCACGGAACGTCGTCCGGTACGCGGTCGCCATTCGAGAACCTTTCTGCCCCAACGGCCATCGGTTCTCCGCGCTATGTGTCCCGCCCACTGCCACTTCAACGATGCAATCCTTCGAGCGATGTCGGTTGCCTTAGTTCTCCTGCGGATCTCATCATTTCTGATTCGATCAAGCAGGGAAACACCAAGCATCGCTCTCTCCATTGCTCGCTGGGTGACTTTGAGCCTTCTTATGAGACCCATAGTGAACGACCACGTCTCACTCCCATATGTCATTACTGGCAACACACACTGGTCAAAGACTTTCGTCTTGAGACACTGAGGAATTTCAGACGCGAATATATGCCGGAGCTTCCCGAACGCTGCCCATCCGAGCTGGATTCGACGAGAGATCTCTTTCTCGAAGTTGGACTTACCTAACTGGACTGCCTGTCCTAGGTAAACATAGTGGTCAACAACTTCGAGTGTAATGTTCCCAACGTTAACTGGAGCGGGTGCAACATGGGCATTGAACATGATTTTCGTCTTGTCCATGTTCATCCTAAGACCCACTCTTTGAGAAGCATTACCGAGATCTTCGAGCATTATGTTCAGGTCTTCCAAGGTCTCAGCCATAAGAACTACATCATCGGCGATGCGGCATCGGCATCGGCGGCGATTTCAAGCTATAACTTTTGCTATTTATTGAATCTCAATACTACCATTTTACAGTGATTTAATCAGGTAATATACGCATTTAATTCAATGATAGAAACTGAAAATGGTTAACGAATTTTGAAAAAAATATTGTCCAAAATCTTTCACGGAAATCAGCCCGAAATCCTATAGTGCTGCAGGTGCTGTTGCAGTCTTGGCAACACCAGTCTAGGAGAGTCATTGTCCTGAGAAACGATTTAAGCACAGCCAAAACTACCGGTTAAATGGGATGACTCGAAACACTATTTTGAGTTTACTAGTATTTTTGTCGATTAGTGTTGAATTTCGAAGATAATACATAGACTAGACAACAAGGATCATTTTAGCTAAGAACGAATCATTTTTTAGCTAAAATTGAGTGGTGAGTCATCCCTCATCAATCAATCACTATGGAATCAAAAGAGAACTATAATTTTCATTACAATTGTACCATTCTTTGTAAACATAGGTTAGGTTTACACACTACGCTAATCACTAGCGTGAATTGTCACTTTGTTCGGCAATAATCTTGCCTAGAGCTCTTTCCCAAATATCGTTAGATTTTGTAGTTTGAAATTGTTTAATCTACAACAAAACAATAATTTCAAGACCAAAATGTCAAACTCATCTACTTTCAAAAAGGAAAATATTGCACGCATCATTTCGTTCATCGCACCATTTCATGATAAAGGGTCAAAACGTTGTAATATTTAGCGAGAGGACCGGTAGATGTTCAATCTTTGTAATTTTATTTACACCTAGCTTATTAAACACACGGTGTTCTTTATTTTCCTGATTTAGAACGAAACTTTCAAGGATTGGTACGTTATCAACCAATGGAGCATCCACGATACCTATACGATAGTGAAATTTAAGCGAAATTACTTAATTAAGTAATAGCTTCTTTGCATAGGAAAATGTATTTCGACCGCAAGTATATTTTTAGTTTTCAGTTTGAATATAGTTATTAATATTCTTGGACGAAAATTGACTGATTGTTGAATTAAGAATACAGGTAAACTTATAATTCTTGAGGTAAGTTGATAATAATTATTAGAAACGAGAGTGCTATGTTCTCAAAGAGAGAAAACGTCGTTTACGTCAAGACTATATATTTTGTTCAGCCAATAATAATTAAATTAGGTTAAAAGAAGTAAAATTATTCTTGTACAGAGTAAACATTTTGATATTAGATTAAGAAATAATATTCTCTTCAGTCAACAATAATAAAATTGTCTTAATTGAATGATAATATCTTCTTACTATAAGATAATATTATCTTGACATTGAACATTTTCAAAGTCTTGAGGCAAAACGGATATCTTCCTCGATTAAAACAGTAATATTCTTTAGCCAAAACTTTTGACTTAATGCGAGAATTTATGACAAGACTATATTAGTGTTCACGTAACAATATACGATTTTTTGGATTAAGAACATTATACGTATGTTAAGAAAATAAACTGTTGGATTAAAACAGTATTTATGAGAACAGGTTTGTCTTGGTTAAACAGAGCCTTTTTTGAGTGCTATGTTTTCGAATAGAGAAAACGTCTTTTAGGTCAAGACAATATATTTTGTTCAGCCGATAATAATTAAATAGGGTTAAAAGGAGTAAAATTATTCTTGTATAGAGTAAACATTTATTAGATTAAGAAATAATATTCTCTTCGGTCAACAAAAATAAAATTGTCTTAAATGAATGATAATATCATCTTACTATAAGGCAATATTATCTTGATATGGATTATTTCCAAAGTCTTAAGGCAAAACGGATATCTTCTTCGAATGAAACAGTAATATTCTTGAACTAAAACTTTTTACTTATTGCAAGAATTTATTACAAGACTATATTAGTGTTCACGTAACAATGCACGTTTTTTTGGATTGAGAACATATACTTATATTAAGAAAATAAACAATTAGTTTAAAACATTTTTTTTGAGAATTTAATCCGTCTTGGTTATAGCAATCATTTTTTTCCGTGTACTTAGCACGTACATGAAGTTATCAGTATGGTAGCAGATTAGCGGCTTCCAAACTATTAGGTTGAGCGAGATTCATTTATTCTCTGCCTGAGCTGAAAAACTTAGAGTACCTCATAAAGTTAAGTCAATAGACAAGTACTTAACAGACAGACAGTGGTGTCCACTGACATTTATTTATTTATAATCACTCATTGATCCTTCAATAGTATCAACCACATGACTACTTGGTTTACCACCAACTACCTAAAATTAGTCACGAATCTGAAAAAGACTTTTCCATTCTTCCAGATTTTCTCAGCTACAGCAAATATTTACAAAATGATAAACCGTTTAGTTGATCTTATAAGATGGTTCAGCCGAAATCCAATCAGCTTTGAACGTAGACACAAACATGAGACCAAATTTTTCGCTTCAGGCGCGCAAATACATTAACATTTAAACAAGAATGTCAATAAAGTCTTACTTGTTGGAGGAAAATTAACAAGGAGGCTTCGTGTGGAAACTCCATGTTTGTGCTGACGTTTAGGTCATTGTTGCAAAATCTTCAGGAGCAGAAAACACTTAATTCCTTCTATACAGGGTGAATTTTGCAAGCGGGCGTGGTAGGTCGAACTCTTAACTATGAGGAATATAGAAAAATAGGTCAGAATGTTCGTAGTTTCGATTTAAGGATCAAATCTCTGGAAGAAAAATTTGATGGTAAACTGACGGAAATGTCTAATTTTCAATCAAATATTTTTATTTTCCTTACCATCGCAATATTAACTAATTTTCTAGAAGGTTGAAGTATTTTTGCTAGGTGCTTCACAGTCCTTTTAGCAGGGTCCTAACTCTTCGATATTATTGCCAGACATGATCAGACCTTAACTGTAAAATTATCGAATTTAAGACGAGACTAAGTTAATTTGTAGCAGTCAGTCCTTGTGTCATTCAGCCTGTGTAATTTTAATACGGGATATACGAATCATATTAGAAAGATTGGAAATATCACCAAAAAAAAATACATACAACATCGGGTAAGACATATCTTACCCGTTTTATTGTCACCGCAAAAACAACCTAGCTGCTTCGATAGTTTGTCGATGTCCTTATCTACTTGCGAGTGCGACAAAGTGTGTTGGTTTAGCGGAATCGAAGACGTGGTGCAGGGCAATTCCTGGCTGACGTAAACAAGTCGACAAGGAGACATTCGATCTGGAACTAGGAATTGGCATCTCCGGTCTGGCTAGGGCTGGCAACACCAACGCTCGTTTATTTATTGCACAATAATGAACCCACTCTTAATTTACATCATTTAATTTCAACAACACTAGGCGATAGGAATGTTTGTTTGTTCATTATTGTGCACACTCAACGAATCAGTACTAATGACTTTCCATCATATAAATTAAACAACAGAGTATATTTTTTTTTTTTATTTCAAGGATTATTTTTGTACTGTAAAATCTACAAGACTATTCCTGTCTGTTGTTTATAAACTAATGCCATAAGCATAATCAGACATGGGCGTTTTAGATTTTGAATTTTATATATTCATTAATCCGATTTAGTTTAAAAAAATCTGGTTTTTAATTCTGATTGAAACGAATTGGTCGTTTGCATAGTTAAGGTTTCCAAAAAAGACACAAAATTAAATCTAATCGCAAAATCCGTGCCATCCTTTTTACTCTGCTATATTGAGTGTGGTTAGAAAAAGAATAAACTGATTTCTACGCACTAGCTTGCGTTTGGATACACAAAACATCATCAAGTTGGTTAGCCGTCACTATCCGGTAATTTTCTTTAACCTTAGTTCGATTTTTGAAATCGGTTTTCCTAGATGGCGTGACACAGTCCCCTCCACTAATTCAGACGGCAAGTTATTGTTAGAGTGTCGTGGATGTCATGAAAGCCGGTTGTTTGCTCGCCGTACGCATTGTTTACTAAAGCGATAACTTTAGAAGTCTGCCAGAAGAAAGGAGTGATGTTGTATGTATGTTTGTGGCCTGAACCGTACATTCATTCAGACGGTTAGTTATTGATAGGACGAGGAATAAGATAGATGGTTGTTTGGTCTTCGTACGGAATGCTTCTTATGAAGCACTCGCTATTAAAAGGGGTCACTCTGCTCAGCATTCCGCTATGAAATAGAAATAATGAAGTCCGTAGTTTAATCAAAGTTGCAGATATTTTAGCGGCTAAGGTTTGCTATTTAAAGCAGGCCATGTGTGCAGGATGCATCCAGATTGATGGGCCCATATTACCACCCAATGGCGCCCTACAGATGGACATCGCCGTAGAGGAAGGCCCCGTAAACGATGGTGTGACGACTTGAGCCATCACTCCAGTGAATGGGAAATATTGGCTCATAACAGGCATAGTTGGAGAGCTTTGGGGGAGACCTTTGCCCAGCAGTGGGACACATCAGGTTAAATAAAAAAAAAAAGGTTTGCTATAGCGATTCCTAGATATGTCCCTAGTGGCAACCCTACAAGTCAGTCATAGCTTTACAGTCGAAGAACACTCGATTGGACAACAGCACGTCTGATATTATTGATCTGTTCCATTGTGTTCCGGACACGTTATTTATTGTGAGTGTGAGGAGGAGGAAAATAAACTTTCTATAAAATTGCATTTTCTATGCTTGCATTTTATTTATTGCAGTTTAAAGGCATACTTACATTGTTGTAGAAATCGTAAGTTTTATAAGCTTTATTAAAGTTTTGGTAGTACTTAGGACATTATCATTCACCCACCATAATGCTGATGATGCCCTAAATATTTTTTTCTATCCAAAGTTAACTTCGCCTTCCCTCTTCTTTCTCTTGCGGATTTTGTGCACGAAATATTAATGTGTTATCTAATCATTCCCTTGTTTTTAACATCTTCCTGGTTCCTTCGACTTCGTCCCCGTGGACTTGCTGGATGTTATATAGCATGTAACCTTCCTCAATAAATGGACTGTTCAACACAAAAATATTTTTCAGTTTGAACCAGTAGTTCCTGAGTTTAGTGCGTTCAAACAATAAACAGACAAACTCCTTAGCTTTATATTATAGGTTTTTTTTTTTTTTATTAAAAATGGGTTTGCGTTTGACCTCAGACTCACCTGATAGTAAGCGATGACGAGGCCGAAGGTGAACACGCTTACCCAGAAAATGCCTATTCACTCTTGCCTTGAAGACACCAAGGTTGTATGTATCCGGAAACACAGACGCAGGGAGGGCGTTCCACTCCCTAGCGGTGCGGACCAGGAAGGAAGCACCAAACCGCTTAGTTCGGACCGCTGGAAAGTCGACCACATGGGGGTGAAAGCCCTCACGGCGTCTAGTGGTCCGGTGGTAGAAAGTGGAGGGTGGGATCAGGTCATGAAGTTCCTGCGCACACTGTCCGAAATACACCTTATAAAAAACCGATAGACAGGCAACTTTACGCCGATGCTCCAAACTCTGAAGTTTGGTTCTAACGAGCATATCGTCACCTATCAGTCTCCTGGCCCTTCGGTCTACTGAGTCCAGTGCATCCAGCTGGTATTTGGCAGAGCCATCCCAAAGGTGGCAGCAGTACTCCATACACGACCGAACTTGTGCTTGATACAACTGTAAGAGTTGCTCCGGTGTGAAGTACCGCCTAACCTTAAAGAGGATACCAAGTTTCTAAGCAGCGGTTTTTGCTTTGGACTCAATAGAACTGCCGAAGTTGAGGTCAGATGAAAGATCCATACCAAGGAGCTCGAGGTGGTTGGTTATCGGTATGGGTGCATCCAGGAAAGTAGGAGTCAGATTTAAAGGACTCCGTTTGGCGGAGAATAGACACGCCTGAGTTTTGTTGGCGTTGAACTCAACGAGGTTAGCTTCGCCCCAGTCGGACACTGCTTTTAACGTTGAGCTCATCCGCTCAACCATGGCCTCTCTAAGGGACTCAGTCTCAGCCGGACTAGTGCGAGCGCTGGACATGTATCTCTCTGTAACGGTGCTGTCATCTGCGTATCCGAAGATACCTGGGCACAACAGATCGTTGATGTGCAGCAGGAATAATGTTGCAGAGAGAACAGACCCCTGAGGAACTCCGGCATTTATAGCCAATAGGTCGGAAGAGCAGCCATCAATGACTACCCTTATTGACCGTTCACTCAGGAAGTCAGATATCCAGTGACACAGTGCGGTGGGAATTCCGTATGACGGTAGCTTGCTTTTAAGGCTATCGTGCCAGACCCTGTCAAATGCCTTTGAGATGTCGAGAGAGACGGCAAGAGCCTCGCCGTGATTCCCGACGGCTTCGCCCCACAAGTGAGTGGCGTACGCAAGAAGATCACCAGTTGACCGTTCTCGGCGAAAACCGTACTGTCGATCACTAAGCAGACTGTTGTCCTCAAGGTACGCCAGGAGCCGGTTGTTAATAACACGTTCCATACTTTTACAAAGTATAGAGGTGATTGCAATTTGCCTGTAGTTGCCAGGGTCGGCTCGACTGCCTTTTTTGGGCACAGGTTGCACGTTGGCAAGCTTCCAAGACTTCGGAACTTGTCCCGTTGATAGAGAGAGGCGGTACAGGCGTGTCAGTACAGGAGACAACTCGGGCGCACAATTCCGCAAGACCACTGCAGGAATCCCGTCAGGACCACTGGCCTTATTCACGTCGAGAGTGCGAAGCGTTTTTAGTACCTCTTTCTGGCGGATGCGGAACTCAGGCAAAACTGAGCCGCATGGGGGTAATATAGGTGGTGTTTGGCTTCCAGCACTAAGACGCGAATGGCTTGCAAAAAGAGCAGCAAATAAATTTGCTTTCTCTTCCGCAGAGTGGGCCAGAGATCCGTCAGGCTTCATCAGCGGTGGTAGCGGTGAGCGGCAAAAATTCGATTCGACCGACTTAGCCAAGGACCAAAATGCCTTGCTACCCGATGGGCAAGAGGCGAGTTTGGCACCAATACGGCTCACACGGTCGAAACGAGTCTTTCTGAGTACCTTTTTGCAGGACTTGGCAGCAGCGTTATAGGCTCTCTTCTTTACGCTGACGTCGGATGCTTTACGCGCGCGAGCATCAGCCCAGTTTCGGTACGCCGGGCTCGGTAGGTTTAGCTTGCTCACACCTTTTTTGGAGTAATGTCCTTGGCTGCTCAATTTTGAGTGGCAATTCAGAATTCAGGTTTACCTAAGTATCATTGTGCAGCATAGTTGTGATGGCATAAATACCTTAGGAATCACCTGATAGATTCGTCTGAAATATTAACGAAAAATAGGTCAAATGTTTGCTAACCAAAGGCAAGTTAATCATAATAAGCCATAAGTTCCGAGAAAAATCTTAATATAATTCCCTAGGAGTTATAATAAACTGCCGAAAAAATCCCGGGCAGACGAAACCCTGCGAATGAATCATAAAAATTACCATTGTATATTACAAGAAAGGTTGCTTAGCGCCTATTAAGCTGCCGAAATTATTTGCCTTTTTTAAGAGTCCCTTATAGCCGTAAAATTCTTTATAAACGCCGTTTGAGAACGCTCTTAATAAATACTAATTTAGCCTTTTGATTAAACAGCACGATATTGCAGAAAGGGGAAAAGTTTGCATTTAATCTAATATTTTAAATTGGATGGGAGAGAATTTTTGGAATATTTTATTACGTCGTAAGTAATTTTTCAAAGGAAAACAGCTTAATATTTCTTACTGTAAAGAAGATTTGCCATCGCAAAGAAAATGCTTTCTAAAACATCAAGTCATTATTGCTGTGATAAGTGATGATGATGATTTGGAGTAAAAGTACGCTTTCAATAGATGAATTTTATTACTATCATTCGACCTCATTCCACACAGAATACTTAGTACATTATTAAATTCTGTTGTGATGGATTTGTTTTAATCATCAACAGGTTACTTCGGACAATATTTTCGAAGTTTCGTAAATCCTTTAAGTAACTGATTAACCAATAAGACACTCGTGCTCAGTGCGGACTGTTGGAGAGGTTTAAGGAGTAAGTTTGCTGACAGATGTTATCAAGCCGCCATCCAACCACATCAGACCATATCTAACCACATCAGAGATCAGACTATACGATACGAACGAGAGCGTAAACCTATAAAACGATTGCTGAAAAGCTTTAAAAAACAGTTTAAGTACTGGCACATGACGAAATACCAACCATTTAAAAAAAAGATCGAATGCTGGCACAAAAATAAAGAAAACATTCAGAACACATTCCAATTTCAAAAAAAGAAACAGATTAGTGTTGACATCCGCGTACACGAATAATATTGACGTTACTCGGTTGCGTTCGATTCGACCCGATCGTGATGCACTCAGTAACTCAATACGCGATGTGTTCGAATCAGAATGTGGCTGGGGCAGGTTTAATGGTAATCTAAGAGGGGATCCGATTTCCACGTATGCCGAGCCGATTGAATGACAATATACCGCAATGGTATCGCGTGGATAGCTAAGGGCAGTAGTGGATTGTGAAGTCTAGTGAGAGGACCGAAATGTCACCTGTCACCGTTGTGAGCGCGCTATGTGGATTTGTTTCAATAATTAACCTGTAAAAATCATAGTATAGTTTTAACGCCCGCGCCTGTTGCAATACATACCAATATTAGTGTCTGTGTGGGTCTGTAGCGTTTTCACGCCTTAACTACTTGACCAATCTTGGTGAAGTTTGGCACACAGATAGACAGGACTTTGTGAGCGGACACAGGATAGTTTTTATCGCAAAATATAGGCATACAAGAGATGAAAGTGGGTGATAAGTTCGCTACGAAGGGCGATTATAACAGAAATCCACGCAGGCGTAGGCACGAGCGAAAAGCTTGTAAAATAAATATTTTAGAATATCACTGAACAAAAACGTGAGCACAAATACGGTGGCCTCGATGATATTATACTGAAAAAACGAAGATAGGTTACTTGTGCTGAAAAAGTGGCACACGTAACATTTATCTGTCTCGTTTACGATCTTATAAATAATCATAATATCTTGTACACACGGTCAAATTATAGGTACCCACGTACGCCAGGGGACAGTTTTCGACTTCGCGTCAGTAATGACACAAAGTATCTACGTCCTTTTTACCGTAATATCATTGGGTAGCCCCCATTGTGAGTAGCTATATCGCGTGCGATGGCGTAGGTTGACGACAGACGCGTCAATGGGTGTGCAAATATGCATATTGCAGTGAACGTATTTCGCATTCGTGTTTGGTATTAACATTATTTGTTTGTTTTCAGGTATGTTCTGCTATATTTCTGCGTTGTTTGGTAAGAACTGTCAAACTTAAAAGTTGTAAGTACTTGCTGCATGAATAAACCCACAGGCGATCTATCAACAATTTTCATAATATTTTGTTGCGGAACTATTCTAATACTATGATATTGAATGAAACCAATTGATATCAAGTAAAGCTTTGCTCTTTGTGTTGGAGTATGACCCGTTCCACTTCATAGTTGAGGTGAGGCCTGTGCCCAGCAGTGGGACGTATATATGCCGTTCATGTAAAGTTTTGCTCAAATTGAAATACTTGCAATGAATGATGTAAGTATTTGGATAAGGATTAATTGTTTAGGTACTGATCGCTATTATGGAGGATAGTCATCCTTAAAAGATAGATAGGCTTTTTTTTTTCGAGGGGAGTCCGTTTGTCGCAGACCTTTTTAAGAGTTATCAAAGGGGAACAATTGTCGTACATGTTTTTGCTTATTTTTTTTTATTTTTTTTATTTTTTCTCCTCACATTGGTCATAAAAGTAGTGTGACGTAATATAGCCTATCTCGATAAGTTGACTATCCAGAAAGAAAATAATTCAACAATTCAAACCAGTAATTACTGGAATAAGCGCGTTCAACTAAGCTAACAAACAGTTAGCTCAATAATATTAGTAAAGATTTGTTTAACTCAAACAAAACAGATGTAGGCCTATATAAATTTCCTGGAATCGCTTGAAACAAGTAGACATAATATCTTGTTGACAAACAATCTTATACAAAACTTAGTCTAACAAATCGTTTCAACCAACAGAATAACACAGAAATCGCTACGAAAACAAGCTAACTTATTAAAACAATGAACCTCTAGCAATAAATTTATTAGTAGTTTCGGCAACGTCCCACAACTTGCAAATACAACAATATTGCGGAATTGAATAGTGAAATTCTCAGGGAGTCAATCTCTGGTAAATTATGTTACCCAACCCTTCGTAATGTCACAGTATAAACCATACAGTAGGCTATCTAAGGCCGCCCGCCGAGTTATTAGCCTAGCGTGCACACAGACACGCGGCACTGCCCGTCCGTACTGCCGTCTACCTAGGTTTACCCTTGTTTGATCGAACAACGTTTCGTCGAATTTCAGTTGGTCGAATTTCAGTTGGTCGAATTTCAGTTGGTCGAATTATTCATTTGACCGAATATTTAATTGGTAAATTTTCATTTGATGTAATTATTTGTTTGACCGAATTTCATTTGAACTAATTTCATATTATCGAATTTCGTCACTGCCCTATACTATAGTTTGGGCGGAACCGACTCGGTTAGATTAGGTTAGAAGGTTTAAGGCGGGAGCGAAGCGGAGCGTAGCTCCCGCCTTAAGCCTTCGTGGTTATTTTTTTTTTAAACCCAAAAAAACGACTTGCCTCATTACATGCTGCTTGGCATGTTATACCATCTGAAAATTACATCAAATGAACATTCTACCTTTTGATCATTAGTGCAAACGTTGTTATAGCAAATAAACATTCGACGAACTGAAAATTCTATCAAATAAACATTCGACGAACTGAAAATTCTATCAAATAAACATTCGACGAACTGAAAATTCGATCAAATGATATTATACAAAGTGATGATTTTCTCAAACGTTGTTCGACCAACTGAAATTCGACGAAACGTTGTTCGATCAAACAAGGGTAAACCGTCTACCTATGCCTCCCTATTTTATGCTAGCGTGTGCGTGATATCGCGACACGCCGATCGTTGGCACGTTTGTATTTAGATGTTCTACTGTATGGTTTATACTGTGGTAATGTCGTAGTTGGACCAGCGAAATTAAATATTCATCTTTAATAAGCTGGGCTGTAAACAAATTTATTGTGGACACAATAAATCATTTATTTAAGCCTGGGGAGTAATTAATGTGTTTTGGTAACGAAGATTTGCGACTGCACAGTTTGTGGCTTTTTGACTGTTCGTAAAATGGACGAGGTTATCGAATCAGCTGGTTTTTTTGGTGACTCAATTTGCTGTGTGTATTTTTAAATTAATTAGAATAAGGGATGGAGATTTTTTACGCAAGTTGTTTATAATTTTTTTGTAACGAAAAAGGAGACGAAATGAAGTGGCCTGTATTTAATGAGGAAATATAAGTATATAATGAAAATAGAAGAGAACAAATGAATAGCTTAGTTATAAGAGCTGTCGCTGAGCTTGCAGGTCAGATCCGGATTGATTTTTCCTGGTATTTCTATCTTTTAAAATTAAGTGATGTAATTTTCGGGCATGTCCGTGCTTCGGAAGGTACGTTAAGCAGTTGGTCCCGGCATACGTCGCTAGATATCAGTCGTCAAGCCTAGTCCGAGGCCTTAGGGCGGCTTTATAACATCTGACATTAAGGTTGCTCACTAACCTTACACCCTTCCAACAATCCGCACTGAGCCCGCATATTGGAGTATGGGTCAATCCACTTCATCGTTAAGGTGAGGCTCATGCCTAGCAGTGGGAGGTATGGGCAATTATTTTTCTATCTTTTCATAAAAAGTTACTACAGTCTAGGTTAAGAAACAGAGAAAAGTCATTAACTCGACTACTTTACCCCACTTTTCCGTCTTGTCCCCAGAATCCGTCAACTCCTCACACCTGCGTTCGATCCTTTTACTGTTTCCTCAACTAAAAGTTAATCCGATTTGCTCCACGACCATTAATTTGCAACGAGATCCCTCGTTATTCATGTTTTCATACTGAGGCAGATTAAACAATGAATACGAATGAGTATTGCGAGAAACATCTACACGATTTACGACTGTATTGCTTTGGAATAAGCATGAGAAGATTCTCGCCAATGACACACAGGTTGAGCTTATTCAACTTGAATCTAATAGAATTGATACAAAAATATGGTGGATCACATTTATACAAAACAAATTCAATCTACATGTAGAGAAGTGCAAAGAATGTAAAATAAGATCAATAATTACATTTCAACAAATAACGCAATGACACATAGGTAATTAAACTATTCAAAGTAATTCATCATACCTATTGAAGTAAACATTGTATTTAATGCGATTATCAGCTCATCCTGAAATGATTTCAATAAAAACGATCATTAAAATGAATCATTCATATTCGCCCATCACCAGTTTGTGATTGCCCTGAGGTTTACTAATAAATAATTAGATATCTAATTGTACTTAACACCAAAACCCTATTTTAATGTTATGTACTGAAAACTTATCCGGCAAGTTGCAGACAGCGTTATTACCCGACAGCGCCAGACGCAGGGCTATGCTTTTTTATAAAAGAAGTTTTTTTATAAAATAAATGTTTAAATAAGTTGTGCTCTTATCTAACTGTGTGCGAGTTTTATTGCACAGATACAGTATATCATGTGTAATCTTAAATAAAATAAATAAAAACGCAGGGGAGCGGTTCTACGGGAATAGTATGTCCTGGGTCAGTTACCTTTTATCACGACCGTTATCTCTTTATGTATAACTAGCGGCCGCCCGCGATTTCGTCCGCGTGGACTTGAGTAAGAAAAATTTTTTTTTTTAATAAATTGTAGATTATGTCATATTCAGGTGTATAAGCTACATTATTTTAAAGTTTCATTAAAATCCATTCGGTAGTTTTTACGTGAAAGAGCAACATGGCACATCCACACATACAAAACATTTGCCTTTATAATATTAGTAGGATGTGACGCCACATATAAGATTTATTTCTGAAATGCTCGTATGTTATTTCTTAGTCAAAAGAACATCAACTTCTTACTTGTTCAGCGAATCTCATGTATCATATGTATTTTTTGTTGTATTATTTTGTTTGGTGAATTGGTTTTGTAAAGACAGCATTCTGTAACAGATCTATTTAAATGAAGTTAATTTTTGATTGAGATTTCATAGACATGGTACTAGAGTAGCCCATGGTTCAGTAGAAGACATGGACAGCACACACACTCGCCAGGTGGAGTAAAGTAAGATTTGTAACTGGCCTATAAGAACTCCATTAAAAATAAAAACCTCTCCAATAATCCGTACTGAGCCTGCTTGTTGAAGTATGGCTCATTCTGAAGCCTGTACCGGATGTGATTTTCAGTGTCCCGCGTGTGTTATCTAATTAAAAGCTTAGTTTTTGAAAGATGTGTAACCATGTACATATCCTCACTCACAACCATATTTCTAGTGGGTTAGTCAGGCACACTGATTGTTACCGACGTGTTATCCGAACATTCAGAAGCCCACATTTCGCTGATGGAATTTGCCATAATTCGGGTTGCTTGGGTTTATATCGGTGTTTACCATCATCGGTGAGTTAGAGTACAATGCACACAAAGTATTTGTGTTCCGGCCAGATTTGATCTCGGGACCACCGGGTTCAGAACCAAAGTGTTTAACCACTGAACCACGACGCTCGCCATAGCTTTATAAATGTCAAACATCTCCATCCAGTCGACCGATTACCCCGCTCATACATTCCGTGCAGCAAGGATACTGTCATTAATTCCTCATAGAGAAGTGACAAGTATCAAGTTCACCTCTAGTAATCACCAAACTTCGATAAATAGACTTCATTTGCCTGCAGACGCCACTAGAGAACCTTGTTAGCAAGGTAACGTATAAGCTGATACGTATACGCGTAGTCCAAGAGCTAGGGGATCTTTTCTATAAAGCTTGCCTTAGATGGCTGGAAATTTGTCTTAACTCAAAGATACCATTTTTTACTTACGTATTTCAACTGCAGAATAGATACATCTATATTAATGCGATACATCAGACATCATACGTTTATTTCATTAAATGGGATTTTACCTCGTTAAGTAGTTTCCAAATCGTAGTGACTCAATTATTTCGTTGAATCATCATATATGTCAAAATTCCGCCTGAATTATCTAGGTATTGCAAGTTGCCAAATCCGTATCATACAATTAATATCTAGGTACTTTATTTTGGTTTCTTAGCTTCTCTTTTATATTTTTGAGCTATTAATATTATTTATCTTAATGGTCCTGGTTTGCAATTTTGAACTGTTTAGGACGACGTTTGAATAATCACGTGAGCTGCTAAGCTGTACGAGGGTCATATTCGTCCATGTTGTTGGTGTTTTTAGTCTGCCCTTGCTCATACTGCTCGCTTACTGGATTCATGCGTTTATATTTACTTTTAAATTCCATCCTTACAAAATGATCATTCCCCAAAAGTTACCCTATCTCTTAAGATATACATAACAGCAAGATATACAACCCTGTATAGATGTAGTACAGTCAGGTGGAGGAGGTAATTTTACACGTGGCGGGGAAGCGACGGCGTGTATGGAATATTCAATTGAAAATTTAATTGAAAAGGTTATAGGTAATGTGAGATAAAATCGAGTGTCATGTTCGCTTTGTTTTCGATATTGTTGCATATTTATGTATGTGGTGTACGGTAAATTAATGTGTAATGTACCAGAAAGTTAAGCCAGTTCGATATCAGCCAGTAATATTCCGTTTGGTTAACTGTGTGACAGTCCTAGAATCTATAAAGACGTCGTGTAAATACTTTTAGCGAAGATCTTTTCTTAACCTTTTTTTTTTCGTGGGGAAATCCTCATGGATACCTCGCCGCCCGGGTTGATGACGAGGTTATGTCGGACTCCTACCGACTAAAACCCCACGGCTTTCAACCATTGCACTTTGGCGGCGAAGCTGGATCCCACAGAAAGTAATGATGCACTGCTCCGCCGCCAGTGCTAGCCCCTAATGGGGCCCCCTCAAACCGACCCCCCAACAAAGGGGGAGGCCATGAAAGCGCCTGGAGTACGCAGGCACTTCCGCCGTCTCGGTGGACGCCGTGTAATGCGAGCCAGAGCTCCCCCACCCAAAGGGCGGCAAGTCCACCACTCTTCGCTGCCCGGCGGTTGGCCCCTCCCACCGGTACTAAGCCCCCTCGCCACGCCAAGGCGAGAACTCATGAAGGGGATCTTTTCTTAACCTTATAAACCTGCCCTGCAGCAAGAAAATTCTGTAGTGTTAGTAAAAGCGATAATCCAATTTTATTTACATAAACATAGTTACAAGCTAGCCTAGACTCGTCACGTCTCGCGGCGGATAGCAAGTTGGTAGTTTCCAATGAATATATTAGGCAGTCACAGGTAAACTAAGTAATACTATCGCGTTAGTATTCAGACTGCAACTCTGTAACCAGGTTACCGATATGGGTTACGGGTAAATAGCTAACTGTTGATGCAGAAGTCAAATGTCTTTATGAATTTTGTTAGTTTTAAGTGTTAAAAGCGATGCAATGCGGTTTTTCGTTTTCTGACTCTGTGCAATTTGAGAGTTGTTTGACTACAACGCACCGTCTGTTGGCAGAAAAAATGTCAACCCAAGTACCAGGAATTCCCAATATATTTACCCTCATTGCCAATTTTTATAGTTTAGAACCAAACTCGGTTTTTCGGTCGATAGTAATAATTATAATAATTATTGCAATTATTTATTATAATTCTTAATGATAGATATAAAAAAGGTCAGTGTTTTTAGGAATATTGGCGCTTTCAAACCTATACATATGGGTGGTTACTGTTCTTTCTTGCATAAAAAAGCTGAACCGTGGTTGTCGCTTGACAGCCCATGAAAATGTCCGAAACTGATTGGTAGATGATCTGACGTTTAAGTCTGATCTGTTAACAGGCCCCGCTTTCCAGTTATCAGAAGTCTGGCTGTGAGTTCGATTTCCAGCATCAACTGCTTAATTTTTAAAGACCACATTCATTTTTCTCATATTAGCAACACGTTTGTAGGATTATTTATCTCGAATAAACGTTGAGACTTGAAATCTAGACTTTTATCAAGCCACACCAGGACCATTGGCGTGGTTGAACTGCCAATGCAATTCACTTGTAACTGGCTAGGATTATCTGAGTTTTCATACCAAAATGACCAGCTGGAGTTAAACTAATCGCATTCGTGCTTGCGCATATCCATAGTCCCATCTATAATTGCTATGTAAATACTGTGTCTAGACGAATACATATCAGAGCAGACCTGAATAATTTTATTGCGAGTCAGGACACTTATTTTAGGAAAGCACACACAACGTCTCAGTGACTCATGAATGCTAGTTGGCTCATCTGCATTTCTTTGGCCTAAATGCATAGTTTAAGTACTGAAGGTGGGCGATGTTCGGACCACACAGGTTACCTGAGAAAAATAATGGATTCTTCTATTGAGAAAATAAACAAACACAGATATTGTTGAAACTTGGATGATTGTCATGTTAACGAGTCGCAATGAATGGGTAGGTCGTGCTTCAAACTTCGTAACTGCCACTCCTTTTTTTCACAAAATCACGCGTACAAAACATTCCAAAAAAATATCAAACCCATTTTTCCTTTTTATCTTGAAGCAAAAAAATAAGAGTGCAAAATATGAGTGTAATTAAAATGCTACATTTACAGAATAAAAATTGTAAAATATTCAGTTAGAAAATGATTAAAAAAACTGGAATCCGTTTTATAATAAATAGTAAAAAACCCTAATGAAACAAACGAGATGCAATAGAAATACGAATGTGTTTAACAAGCAGTTGGCTTCCAGGATGGAATGAATTTATTATAGTCTTCGTGCAGTACAGCGGCCTTTCATCATTACAGCATCGGATTCATAAAAAAAAGTGTTGGACTTAATCAAAATTAGCATACGTAATCCCCGCTTATTCTGCTTAATCTAACGATCACATCACCCCATCCCCTCAGGCTAACAGCCATTGCACAACTGATCGCGGGTGTGAACGCGCGCTAAACAAACAGTTTGTGTTTAACGCTAATTAGGCCGGTCCAGTGTAAACCCGGCTTAAGCGTGCGTACGATTGCCTGCACCCAGCCCGTTTAGATATTGTATCCATGACGTTTATTTAGGCTGTTTGCCGAACACGCCCGTGCCGATTTGTGAGATAAAAAAGTAGAATGACATTTGAGAGCGCGCCAAAAGTTTTGGTTTGGGGTTCACTGTAGACTGGTTTCGCTACGTGATATTTGTTCAGTCTGCAGGCATTAGCAGCTAAACCAAATAAGATATGGATATGCAATTTATGAGTATACGTACAGAATACGTGGTTTGGCGGTCCGAAACCAAAAACGCTATTTTTAGACCTATAAGTTAACTAAAGTGATTTTTCAACGTTTTACTGGTAGCCCGAATCCTTGAGTAGTCTGATAAGAAAAAAGTACAAAAGGAGCGCTTGGGGCCCTTCTTATAATATGAACTAAACTGCATATTCACTCAAGTAAGAAAGATACCTAAACCTAAACCTTAAGATTCTGTGAAGGCAAATAAAGAAAAAACAGAACAAAGCGTGATAACTTGCTTTTCGTATTTTTATAAAGATTGTCATATGTAATTTTTTGCCGCATTTTATGCATATGAAATGATTATGCGAATATACAGAAAGAATAGATTGTAAAGAATTTAATGTTACGGAACCCATGGGACTATTGGTGCTAGACTCGTTAGGTAGTTAACCTTTTTTCTATTTTATAGCTTGAATGGTATAAAGATTCCAGTGTTGAATTCTTTTCTACGCAATTGTACTCTTGTTTTGGCTAATAAATAAGTTAACTTCAAAGGTCTTGAGTGCAATAAATTAGGCTTTGCCTAGCCTGATTATTTGCTTTTATTTCTTTTTTCTTCTAAATTAGAATCTCAAACCATTTTATACGTCGAACTAGAAGTACAATTTATGTTCTATATCTAAAAGGGTATTCTTATATTTTCTCATTTCTGTGGCACTTATATTCGTTCTTGACGAGTGTTGTACTATTTTTTTTTAATGGAGCCTATATGTATCTCTCTATGTATTTATCTGCAAGCAGATTTCAGAACCAAGTGTATTGATCTAAAATAAATTCATGAAGTCCTTATTAAATTAAAAATGTTTGAATACGAATGAATAAATTATGACATACCACTTTGGAGTAGCGATGACTGCGTAATTTATTATCAAATTCTCATAGATTATTAAAATTCGTCACAAAGAGATTCCATGAGTACGCCAAGGAATGTATAGTGTTTATATTAGTGCTTTATATTCTAGCCAGATGATATAACGTACAGGAAACCATTTGCCGTTACTACGATACGTTATGCGGAATCGTATGCGAAAATTGTATATGTACTTGTATGGTAGAATATGTAAGTACGCAATTGATAAAATGCTTGTGAGTGCAGGAACGTACCTTGTACGAGTTCATGACGGTTTCAGAAAAGGTCAGGTCAAAAGTACCTTTAACTGACGAGCGTGTATGAAAGGCGAAGAAAGAAGAATAAATGTTGTACTAATGTTGTATGAGTAATGTGCAGTGTATACACAAAACGATCCGTGAGTGTGAAGTCTGCTTATCCTACTTCCTACTAATATTATAAATGCTAAAGTTTGTATGTGTGGATGTGCCGTGTTGCTCCTTTACGTCCAAGCTACTGGATGGATTTGAATGAAACTTCACAATAATATAGCTTATGCATCTCAATAGGATATAGGTTACAATTTATAAAGTTATATTACATTTTTCAAAATTATATTCTATTTCCACGCGGACGAAGTCGCGGGCGGCCGCTAGTTATAGAATAATCGGTGAATGGTATGACTGACAGTGAGATGTCACGCCATATCACATGTTATCACGTAATTTTGTTAATATGCCACGTACCTACGTAACAACGTAATTGTTATTTTATCAACGCATTTAGTTCACTACATTATTAAACTGTTCGGAGTGGAAGCCTGAGAGAGGGAGAAAGAAGTACATACTGCACGTCAAAACTATTGCAAGTGGAAAGATGTGATCTTTGTGCTTTAATTGTACATCTTTTCAGCATAACGCTTTTATTAAAACAAAAGGAGAATGATATTAACATATCAGTTACGTTCATACTTCGCAAATTTAAAATTGGAACATGACCATGGCGTCTGAAGTACTGTCTTGAAAACGTCCATTGGACCTGCTTTTCTAGGGCCATATTGGATGTGCGGGTGACGTATCTTCCTTATTTTGTTTTAATCAAAGGCATAACATCATCATGACATCAGCTATAGTAAATTCACTCGCCAGCGCGTTATGGTAAAAGTTTTAATGCAAATTTTATGGTTTACCTGTGTGTTGTGTGGAAGAGATTGCTTTTAGCAAAAAGACTCCCTAAATTGTACATTGACTTTAAAATTTTCTTCTTTGTTAATCACTCACTTGTGTTTGTGTGCAATAAAGGGTTTATTATCTTACCTTATCTTATCTTACGCCCGAGACAATTTGTCGCGGTGCGCTAGTTATAGGTAGCTCATATTCTCATAATTTCTTTGAGAATAATATATCAAGTTTCAACTCACGCGTTCACTTGTTATTATTATACCCATTGTTATAATGTCGATATCGAAATTCGTTGTAGTCACGCTCGTGACGATAGCTTGGCAGATGTTCGTTTATAAACAATGTGTAGGCACTTTAGGTATTACTGACTCACTTATCTTACGTCATCAATGGGGCTTTATTTTGACCTTTTCAAATCTGTCAGTTTCTGCCAGCAGTACAAGTCATGTCGCAGAACTTTCTAAGTTATTTATCGCTGTAACAACTTATTTTGAAAGAAAAAAAGCAACATACAAGATAAAAATAAACAAAACGAAATTGCTACACAAAAATAAAACACTAACATAAATATCAACAAAAGTTTCCACCAGACAGCAGTGTCACGATGTCCAAAATTAACTGAACCGCACTCAGCTAATGCCTGGTCCTGAAAGGCTCAGGCGCTGATTTTCAGTGGGCCCAGCTGAGCATGCTTTAGTTCAATTTCAATAAATCTGAAGTCGTAAACTGAGCTTTAAAAAGATCACAATAAGGGTCCAGACCAAACTATACTTAATATAATCTATTAGCTATGGGTCCAAATGGATACGCCCGCCTATAGCGCTTAAGGTTGTGAGTGCAATCCCCGCCCAGGACTAAAGTTCCGTTCGTTTGTGTCTGGGTGTTATTATCAGCAGAAAACTATTGAAGATGTCCTAGTCTAAAAATGCACATGCCACTCAAGTTTAGAACCTATACGTACTAGTACTAGGACACATATTGCGTAGAGTAGGGATGTACCGCAATGCAGAGCCTTGGAAGCGAACACTGAAAAATAACAACACAGATATTCTGAAGCATACTTCGCTTCATTATCTTGACCAGTGTTCTGCTAAAGTAGCTAAACTAAACAACAGTATTTTTACATCCCACTGCTGGGCACAGGCCTCACCTGAGACATACTCCAACACGCTATCCCCGTACAAATAGTTGGTGAGGTGTAATAAATCGTTAGAAAGATATTTAATGTAAAAATAAATTTAAATCAGCCTATTTCGTGATCCCATGCTTTTTGTGATTTAATTACGGTTTCACTGCTTTCCACAATATAACATACCCCTCCCCCCCCCTCACGACCAAATCTCAAAAGGGTTAGTCAGTAGCACTCTGATTGCTGCCGTCATGGTAAACGGAACATTCAGAAGCCCACATTCCGACGAGGGGATTTGAACCCAACATGGTAAGGGGCGAGCCTACCGCCGTGTTTCGAGTTGCTTGGTTGTTTCAATTATATCTTATCTGTATCTTATCCAGATCGGAATATAAAGAAACGCAACCCCAATTAGTTATAGCAGCAATTCAACCATCTTGAAGTTATACCAACATGAAATAACAATCTCCCTTTGAGGAAAACGTTTCTACACCATCAAAGTCCTCTTTAATCTCGTTATCAAAATACTGCAGCTCAGCTACAGATAACCGTCCAGTAAACGGAATAAAAAGACCAGTTAACGGTATAAAAAGACCGGTACCGCAAATTCGATTATGTGTTTAATCAGGCGATTCGTAGTTTCGGCGATTAACATTTCGTTACTCAAACGCTTCGTATTTTTGTTAGCGACTAGGGTGACCATTCTGGGGTGAATTCACTTTTTCTGTTAACTTCGGCAGATTAAAAATCAAACCAAAATAAGTGTGAGTTGTAGTTTTTGTGTAGGTATTTTCTGTGACAAAATACAGTGCTTAATCCTAAGCTCTGAAAAACTCATTATGTTTGTTCTAGTCTATCAATAGTTTTGGTCTCGACAAAGATGAAACTAGGTTTTAGTCGTGAATTAGTCTAAACATCATCAAACAAATCTTTTTTATAAATACACTTTGAAAATAATCCTGTTACGGGCACAGCAAGACCATTTATCATCTCTAAACTTTTGTAAAAAGGTCTAAGGTCCAAGGTAGTACCTAAAGCTAGCAAAACTCTAGGTAGTTAGAACTAATTGGTGCAATGACTACATTATTGTTGTGCTGTAATAAAGTGACCGCCTAAAGCGCCGTACTGACAGACTCGGTCTGCAGTGGTTCAGTTGTTATGACCTGATTCGTTACTTTATACCGACCATGGATCAATTCATTCTATTCGTAATAAAGAGCAATAAAGAATAGATTGAATTACTGAACTCATGAGAGTAGAAGAAGCGCAAGATGTATGTCGGGTAGCAAGTGGAAAGAAGATTTCTTCCCTTTCCCGTGGGGAAAAAGGCGTGATGGTATGTATGTTTTAATTGCCGCTCCCCCGCTGGTGTCAGTACAGCGCTTAACATTTTAACATTGACTACTATTTTGTACACTTGCTTACTCTTATCAACTTTCCTCTACCTGTGGGCTGTTTGGAAGAGATCGCTTTTTAGCGATAAAACCGCCCAAATTTTACATTTGCTTGTTCTTACCTACTTATCTGTAACCAATATTGTTATTTAGTTACTTACTTAAAATTGATCAAATTTTTTTTAGTTAGTAACTTAAATTAAAAGTAATTTCGTACGAAAACCATTGTCACACTCGTCATCGCCTGCCATTAAACTAGGACTCCTAAACGGGAAGCACACAGACCACAGACTAACGAAAGCCGGGTCTCTGTAGGTTCCAGTCAAATGGGAACAAGGTTTCGCTCCGAACAAAGACAGGGTTTATCAGACCAAGTTAGATTTTGCGCTTATTCGAGTTTGACTGTACCGAAATACAACGCCGAATTAACTCGGGAACTTCATATTAAGTTGTTTGCTTTCGTTTCTATTGGTTTTGGTGTATTAATTGTTTTACTTAATGTACTTAGTTCGTTCAGTAGTAGTCTAACTACTGAACTACGTATATTTCTAGGAATTGGTGCGATAACGGTGGTGGGCTCGTCCCTTGCCTTTATTTCTCTGGGGTGAAGTGAGCTTCTGAAAGTACCGTTCAGCATGACAGCTCTTGATCACTCCGCTTGGGAGATAAAGAGCGTATGTTACGTCAATAATTGTTCTGTTTTTCTTTGTATTTAACTTGCTTATCAGTATAGTATCAGTGAATGAAATCCTGCAACCTTTAACCTCTGTTCATCTATTTTCCAACTTGCGGAAAATAGATGAACAGAGGCGTTCTCATCAACCTTTACATAGGGGGCACCTTATACCGCTGACATAAGACCCTTTTTGCAATTTTGTTTTGTACTTAAATTTTGAAATGGACGCATTTGTACATTGTACGTACAGTAGTAAATATTTGATCATGGTGTCAAAATGCTGTGTCTCCACGTAGTCATCTCATTTCTCGTAAATATTCTACTTGATCTCGATTTTCAAGATAAGTCGTGTAGATAACTGTTTTTATTGTTTATTTGTACCTAGTTCTGGAATATATTTTCTGATGTTCCTCCAGTTGATTCAATTTGAACCATTTTTCTCAGTCTTGTATTTCCAAACTGACGTATTTTACGAGGTTCTCGTAGCTTCAGATATAAAGTGAATAAATGTGCCTTTGTTTTTCCTGATAGAAAAGAAAACGAATTTTCTTATTATCTAACATTATCTTAATCGGAAATAAAGACGAATTATTTCTGGACAATTAATTTTGTGCTAAATTTCTTTTTTTCTAGTTACTCTCCCGCGAGACGTCTAATTATATCTGTAACTATAAATACAGTTGGAATTCCTGGTGCTAGTATTCTTCGCTAATATATACCTCTATTTAGTAAAAATTTCATGATTCAATTTATTACAATGTTTGTATTTATTTTAAATGATTTTGGACTACCTAAGTACTCGTTTAAGGTAGTGATTTAGTTTCAACCGGTAACCACCGGTTGAAACTTAAAGGGTAGCGTGGTCGATTCTAAATAATGATTGTCGATGCCATTTTTGCCAGATCGGATTGGTTGTCACTGAATCCCACCATACAAAGAAAACTTCACTTTAGAAGCAGAGGTATGGTTTCTAATCTCTCTTTATGAAGAAGCGAGAAAGTTGAGCCCGCTATGAAAAGGGATCACCGTTTCACTGATTGCCTTTTTAAAAAAAATACGCTGTTACTATCGCAAACATTTTCTTAACGTCGTTAAAACAACTCTAAGTCACTGCACTCAACTATGGGCAACACTATCATCCGTGATATACACAGTAAAACCACCTAAATAAGTTTTAAGCTGGCTTGTACAGAATCTTCCCCAATTGGAGCGCGGCCAAAGAGCCAAATTGAAAAACCGACCAATCAGAAAACACTTAGGCGGCTGAGAATTGTGACTTACTGCTAGAAATAAGACAGGCTTTACGCGAATGAATGTTTTTAAGTGTTTTAAGCCTCAGACATTTAGTACAGCCGTTCTTGAAGCTAGTTGGCGAAGTTGAGGCCAATAATTACCAACACTTTTAGGAATCGCCTCGATCCTATAAAGAATAGTTTCTTAAATAAATAAGTGTGTTCCTCTTTGAGTGAGGGTATTTTTGTCAATGTCAGTAATATACTATACTGCAAATATTGTATGTAATTTCTTGTTAGTATGTGTGCATCTAAATGCGGAGCTTACGCTCCTACACGCTGCTGCAATTTAGGTCCATGATAACCGACCATGTCCAAAATAAAGAAACTTAATTCAACTGTTATCAGTTGAATTACAAACACATATGTAGACTTAAATACAATAAACAAATAACCCTCCACCTCATAGTTGTTAAGTAAACAAATAAACGAACTAAATAATATTTATTTATTTATTAGTTCGTACAGAAAATTACAATTACAATAGACAGACAATTAGTAGATTAAAAGTGCAGGTGAGCTTATCTCTAAAAAGCGATTGCTTCCAGCAGACCACGTTCACAGGAAACGATTGTACTTTCAAAAAATAACAAAAATACTTTATAATTAAAAATAAAACAGCTGAATCGGCTTGCTTACTCAGCATAATGCTACAGGTTGAGCGGTTATTTGAAGATGTATTCGTAAAATGTTTTTTTTTTAATATAAATCTTTTTTACCCGTTCAGTTCCTCATCCATGTCTCAAACGTTAAAGAGAGGACGAAATTAATGATCAAAATAATCTCTAACAGCATCGTCCTCTCTCATTTAATAAACTGGCAGATGTTGCACATCGGAGCTAACTGAACCGGTTACCCATTGCCCTGGCCTCGGATGCACCTGCTCTCACTCAACTCACTTCCCATTCAGACTCATTCTTCCGTCTAGTGGAACATTTGCATTTTTATTCCTTGTTTATTAGCATGTGGGGGCTTGACAAAGCAGTAGGGTGACCAGGAGATCTTGATGTCGAAGGATCTGTGTTTCTTTTTAATTTCTCACATATAACTGCTCTTAGCCCTTTGTTTAACAAGTAAGCGCAATCGATTAATTGGAATAAATAAAACCGATGGATAAACGATAAATAACAATATGTTCTTTGTTGGATTCTGTGTTTATTACCTCAAAATAGTTAACGTACATTTAACTTAAAGCTATTTAAAAAACATATGAGCATCTTGTGGTTTGGTTGTTAATATATGGCTTGTGAGTTTTAAGGTAATTAAACTCTTTCTCTAACGTATTGAAGGTTTGAATAAACAAATCTAGGGCACTGCTTACATTGTCATGGTCTCCAAAGCTAAGTCACAGTCCTTTAATTCCAGAGCGAAATTTTTCTTGTGTTATGGAAACCAAAAATGAGAAATCTAGACCAAGCAAAAATGATAGTTTCTTTAGCCGAATCTTATCTGTGAGAAAGAACCGAACTCGCAGATTTTTCTTTTAATCCGGTACAAAACACTTGTTATTCCTTTTTTCAAATTCTTCCGGACCGAGAAACTCTATAACTTGTGAGCACCCCAGCGATAGTTTGAAACGCAATGGGGTGCTATTGTCGAAAATATGTTACTCTCCGGTTTTTGATGTTGGTTTAACGAACCGTGATTGTTATTTAGCACCCCTCGTCCGATTTGGACGGTGTCATTTACGGCAGTTAGTTTATAAACTGACTGTAGGATTACGAATGCTTTTTTATTTATAGTTTTTTTTTGCGGTATGTTAAATCACTTCTCTGATTTACGAGTATAGTCTTTTTGGATTTGGTTTTAGTCTCTAATCCTCTTATTCATATTAACTTAAATGGTTCTGCAGCACCACTGCGACTAATATGTATTATTGTTGTCTTTATCATCATTTGCCAGGTAGTGATGGGATGCTACAGTTATCAGATGTTAGGAACGCACAGCTTGGCAATAATTGATATCCCGCAACCACGTATGTAGATGTCTAGAGTTTTTGTATTCATTTACTATTGTCGTCTCAAACTGTCAATGCTTTGCTTAGGTGTACGAAGGTCTGACTTCGGGTGCCACTCTTTTAGCACAAGTAACCTATCTACGTCTTTTTTATTAAAATATCATTAGTCAGAACGGATTAATTAACCTATTTTGAATCTGTTCGGAATAATTTTGTTGATGAAGGGGTTAGGGTTTTTTTATGATTAGTTGGTAGCTTCTAAGAACGAACGAAAATAATATATTTTAGACATCTTAGTCAGAAGGAAACCTTTTTCAGAACAGGCAAATCGGGACCAAAGCTTCAAAAATAAAGATAATAATTTGAATATTCTTTTCATCTTGAAAATCTTTTGAGACATAGCTGTACCTTAGTTGGGTAATCTCATTTCCTAGTAAATGAAATTTTAAGCAGTTCCCAAAAGTAACAGGTATTTCCATCAAATATAACAGGCGCGCATTTTTCTGCTAAACCGCCTCGTTAGAAAGATAAAGCGGGTTCAAAGTATGTCCAATAAGGTCGAGAATAAATAAAAGTCCAATAATATCTCTCCCAAACAAACAGCTCAGATTAAGCCGACCGTTATGGCGGCAGTCATGCAAAAAAATAATTGCTTCAAACACAGGCGAGCCTCTATTTCCAATGAAAAATTTCGATTCCGGAAATTCCGCTGTATTTTGAAGTCTTTGTGAATTATCATCATTAGTAAAATAAAATGACTTAGTGAGATACGGTCGCTCTATAGATTTCTTCGGCTATGGTAACGGCAGGAGAGGTAGGTGCTGAAGTAAGATGGAGAAGTCTATTGCTCAGTAAAAGGATGTCGACATTTTGATAGCTGGTAAATGAATCAATTCATATTTAAAACATCAATTATGCAAAAAAAAGTTTCGATCTGAATCTTTTAGCAGCTGTGACAGAAAAAGGGACACACGGAAAGACAGTATTGTGAAAATGATGTATTTTTTAGAAAATTCAAGAGATTTAATTCAATGTTAAATTGCTTTAATCACAGCATTTAAGTACGTATGTCGAGATAGCTTTCTACAGCAAAAACGTCACACAGAGCAACGATCCTCGCTATTGAATAAACGATGAACCGCTGCGAACTTGTTAAACAAACTAGTCGGCTTTGTAATAGACTTACCGTTCAATTTTCATTTACTTAGGCCCAAACGTCGATTTGAATACAGCCGTTAAATTCCGTAAAATTGCCGCCTCCAAAATTAATGTAAAACATTTGCAAATTGGATTATGTAAACTATGTGGGGCGTTCTAAATATTCAAAGGTCGTTTTTAGCACAGAGCAATGTACGAACAGATGCGGCAGATGTCAACGGTTGGTGCAATTTTTGCTAATGTCTTATTCAATTCCATTTGGCTTTGCGGATGTTTCAGTTATGTATGCGGAATGATTATTTCGCGTTTTTATTTGCACTAGAAAACCAGCTAGTTAAGTTTCGCTTCTATTTTGTTAAGCTGTCGCATGTAGAATAAATAATTAATTGCACTAATGCAGGCTGGGGTGAAGCCGCAATCTCTTAAAGTAGGTATTCAAAGGATGATTCGAAGCTTGCAGACAAACTGTATAACTAGCGCTTTGCTAATGCTCTGCGCTGTATAATGAAGGACGGTGCAACCTTTTAACAGCTGTTATACAGCTAGAATGATGTAGAGAGCTTACTTAAGGTTCATATTAACACTCCTTTTCAGATTATTCCCCTAATCAAGATCAAACTTATGCCGTCTCGTAAATTGTCTATAGAACTGAAAGTGACATACAGCTTTGATTTACGTTTGTGAAATCGGCGGTATGAATGACTATTGCTAAATTAATATTGCTGTGATTAGTATTCGGTTATCTTCGGTAATATAGCAAAAACTAATTGCATCTGATGGGCCTTACATCAGCGAATATTTTCCGCGATTTCTTTGAAAAAGTTTTGTGAAATGCTGCAAAGCGTGAAACTCTACACCGTCCGTAATAGAGAACAATTTTATTTCCGTTTGCATTTTCTTTTTCATGTTTCTAGGTAGTCAAATAACCACGAAGTTTATTTGCGTACTGCTAGTATATTTTGTGCTCTTTCGATGAAATTTAAAACCAAACCAGTTCTCTATCATTCTTTGGCGAATAGTTAAGTAAAACCAGGAGAGTTTATATGACATCCTATTGGCTTCATTCTAACTCTATAATAACGCCCAAAAACTTGAAGGTCTCGTAATAAGGCTTACTCAAAACTAAGGCTGTCGTAAACATTGTCTTATTACGAACTTACGGGATTAAGGCTCGAACAGACTGGGAAACGTGTCATTTGTTAGATTAAAATAAATCTATGGAAGTAAAACTGAATTGCTAAATGTGTTGCTAAGTTAACTCGAGTATCACTGGACCAATGCGGTATTTCTTTTTCACATATTTCATAGGACTGTAGTCATAATTTAAAAAAAAAAAAGAATATAAATTTAAAAACCCTGTTTTGAATATGAAAGAGCATTTGAGATAACGTCGCCTGTCGGAATAGTTATGCTATGGCGGAATAGTCGGGACAACATCACTGGCATTGCTTGGGTCCCGAATAAGAATTTGCTATTAGTTATAGAAAACAGAAACTACTAAGGTACTGCATACAACCAGACCCACAAATAGGCTATCAGAATACCAACATTGTTGTGACTCTACAGCTGCTGCAGCGGTATGTGCTGAGACAGTGACCTACTTGGCCCCACATTGTATCCTCTTTCTTGATTGTATTCATTTTTTCGTTTCATATACAGTCGGGGAATGAAAGGGTTGACCACCCTAAGATCTGTTTTTGCATGCTCAATGATGATAATGACAAGATCAATCCAATAAAACGTATTGGTTCAACTGTCAATCGTGAAGGAACATACGTCTAATCTAATTTTAGTTTTATGGTCAAACAATAAAGCATACTTTTCGACATACTCTAGCCTGTTACACAGTTTAAAAAGTTAGCATGTGCTTGCAACGCGTAAATAAATTATTTTGAAAACTTGTCAACCTTTTCATTCCGCTACTACACGTACCTATTTTTAAAATTTGTTTTTATTGGTTGTTTCACTGTTCTGCCTGTATAGTACCTTTATCTCTTTCCTTTAAATAGAAAACATAGTGCTAGTGCGCAAATTCAACCCATAACTGACACATTGAGTCCCAACGGGCTCTCGTGAAAACTGCTCTATACTGCTATACTGCATTACTACAAATGAGATTCAATCGTGCGACAAACTCAATCTAAATTGAGCTTTAATCTCTCCCTACCAAGTGCCAAACGCATTCCTCATGAAGTTACTGGCACGAGCTTAAGCTAAGTTACTATTTCATACTTCCAGTTATAACTGAGCTCAGATTTAAGTCTCTACAAAACACTGATCCCGGTATTCTAAGAAAACTTATTCTTAACTGTTTCTCATTGAGGAAGCCTTGGGATAGGACCCTTGAGAATTAATTCCGTACTCTGAGTTATAAGCTTGACTCACTGAAAACGACAAATACACAGATTAACTTTAAGTACTTGAGGACTTACTTTTTTAACACATATTGCGGGTTATTAAAAATTCCATATTTTCTAAAGATGATAAATCATAAACTTTTTTCTCTGACTCAATTTATTTGGTTGCTAGATTATTTGTCATAACTATTATTTAAAAAACTAAGAATCTGTTATAACTTTTCCATAAGCCTTAAACCTTTTTTCAGCCAAGATAAAGTTATCTGTCTAATAATGCTCGTAGTAATTCAATAAAATCAGGTCATTCCCTTGGGAGCTACGAAGTCACATACAGATAAATTTATAAAAAAGTTCGCGTCAATGGTTCAAAAAGAGACCATAGTAGCAGAGCAAAGGTTATATCTCTACGTTCATCCGCTAAGCCGATGTGTTCGAAGCCTTATTACAAAGTTGCCACAGTTAGTAGAAGCTCCGGATTTAAGTTCCGACTATTTTGCGAGGCTGCTATCAAGAACATAACTTGGAGGATTAGCCTAATTAATGAACTTTGGATCATCAGGCTTAACCGTCGAGTTACGATTTTTGGAACCCTAAACAAGAGTTGTAATTTCTTAAGCACGGTCGTGTTTGTAATTGTTGTTATATTGCAGTTTTGGCATTGATATTTATGACTAATACTAGAGTGTATTTTAGGCTTGTATGACTCAAACTCGAATGGAACTGTGCGGTCCATCTATCCAGGATTAACAAGGAAAATCGGCACTTAATGGCAACCGGAAAAGAGATTCGTCAAAGAGGTGCGCCGAAAAAAGATAGTGAGACGATCTTGATAGTAATACCAGGAGTGGCAAACTTAGCTCAAGTTTAAGGTCGCTGGAGCTATAAATGAAAATAAGAGTATACATCTCTGCATTCCCCTTTTTGATACGTAATATGGATATCAAAAACCTACTGCGTATTTTTAACGCAGTACAATACAAAGCGTTCTTATTAAATCTGTCAATTTGCCAAATCTGAAAAGCCGTCCGTTCCTTTAAATGTCGGGGCGTGAAATGTGGTAAATGGTAACTGAGTACGTATTTTGTCTTAATATTGGGTTGGCGTCGAAAACCGACATTTTGTCAAATAATCTGGAAACGCTCACCTCTGGTGGGGTCCGCATACTCGCGGCTGTACCCTAACCAAAAATGCCTCAGATTCAACAACATACCTCCACGATCTCCATTTTAACATAAAACAAAGCCTTCCTAAATCAAATTAATTAAACCTCTACTCCGTAAATATTTACGGAAAAAGTGTTTACGATTTCTGAAAAGCATGCCTTTGCGAGGCAATAAAATACCCTTCGCCGGCTGAGTGTTGAAGTAAATGTTCGCGAAAAGAAATTCGGCCCACGCTATCCCGCAAATCTGCTCGTATTTCCTGCAAATATCGTGAATAGGCGCGATTTGGAAGTACCTATTCCGAGTCCACCTAACGAGCTAAGTGGAGGAATGTATGAACGTTTTGTTTACCACTGCTTTGCATATAGATTGTTCCGGCTCCCATGAATTGTAATTTGGATGAATTATTGCTTGTATCAAAATTCTGATGGCAGGGCAGAGGGCGATCTCGATAAACCCAAGAAATTGAGGTTCATACGACAGTTGTGAGGAGAAATAGGTCACAACACATTCAAGGACTGCCTTTGTAAAACAATGGTATGGTGAGATAAATCACTTGTTAATCTGAAGCTTGAGGAGTTTTCCATGTGTAAGTCACAAACCGAAACCTAGTGCTGTATGGTTCGGGCACAAGACAACTTTAATAATATTAATTGCGCAAAAATACATTTAACAATGCAATCAACAGCAAATATACATTACTTGTATCTACATGCTTTTGGAGGGACGTTTTAGTAGTTGGTCCCGCCGTGTTCGCTGGTCTTCACTTGTCAACAGTTAAGTTAATGCTAATAGCCTTATAAGATTTGACAGTAACTGCCCTGAGTAACACCTCATTGTTAAGGTGAAGCCTGTGCCCACCAGTGGGACCTAAAGGCTGCTTTGGGACGTTCCGTTTCAGAACCTTTTTACCCCGAGCCATATAAATACAACGCCAAGGCCATTATCATGACGATACCATGATCAATATTCCCGCCGTTGTTGGCTCCGCTTACAGCGTATTATCCAAATAGGACGAATAGCATTTCTATATTTGCAACGCAAAAATCAAATCGCAAATTCGGCTTCTTTTACGACATGAAGTTTCATACATATTCAGCTGCACGAATGCCGCATTCGGAGCCCCGGGGCTTCGCAATAACATGTTTACTGCTCATTGTGGCGAGAAGGGTAGAAATATTTGACGTGGATAGTGCATTGTTCAGAAGCCATCAGCCCTCATTATCACAGGTAAAATGCGAGACGAACTGATTCTTGGAAGTTCATGAAGCAGACTTGTATGTGCAAAAAATGCTACTTCGTTTTGTGCTATTCATGTCAAGCCTTCCAATTGGACAATAGTCGATTTTGACAATCGCGTAGTGGTGGATCTTGCTCAATTCCTGTGTCTTTGTATTGGTTCTCTATGAGCACTGTAGTACTTCACAGTGGTTTGTGAATACAGGAGTTGCAGGGGTTCTGGGGGGGGCTCTGGTTAAAAATCCTAAAACTTGTCTTTATAGAAATGCTAATTTAGCTGGCATCTCATTGCCTATCCTATGGTAAGATGGTTCATCCTTACACTTCAAAAGATGCTATCTCTACACTGCGTTTCTGAGATGTTTCCTTTCGAGGCTACTGAAGTCTTTGTCGATTTCTCGAAGGGGAAGATTGCAGTCGAAGAACTACTGGCGACTTTCGTGCAAAACACAGTTATGCTAAAAGCTTCAAAAGTTCAAATTAGGTTACCAAACTAACATCGTTGATCGTTGCCGATCTGCTGTCAACACCTGTACCTTATAAACCTTAGTATAAAAAAAATACGATTCGTGAAAACCGATAAACATTAAAGGTGTTAAAATACTTTTCCTTATAGTTGCTAAGCGGCACATGAGCATCTCGAGAAGTATCCTCGCTTTTTTCATTTCGTTGATCGAGAGTCTTAAGTCGTTCTCACGCCTGAAGAGAGCTGAGAGTGCCGCTCGTATATTCGACGTCAAAAGTAACTTGAATTTTATATCTTTTCCTCTTTTATTGCTGGAACTTAGGAATTAATGTGGCATTATCAAGAACCTGTTGTGGTCCACTGCTTGTTATCATCGACTTCCAGATGGCTTAATCATACAACCTTTTTCAGGACGTACGTCGATGTTTTGCTGCTGCTAGAAGCTTTTACGCTGTAAATTTGGCTTCAAACCGCCCACTTCAAAATGTATGCTATAAGTCCTGCACACTGCCACTTGAACGTACTTACCCGCTTGGCTACATCACTGACTTAAGTTTTTCCACCCATCTAAGTTACTCGAGACAAACCAACAGTAGTCTCCCAGTTGGACGCCCTAAACACTCATGATGACTCCTAAAGCGGCCAAGTGGGGAAATACCTAATTGACTTCCTGCCACGAATTTGGCCCCTTCCGGAAAATATATGGATCAATAAGTTTAATTCGAGACGGAAGGGTTACCCCAACACTTTCCCTGTGATCTGCAAAATCCACTTAATTTTTAAAAGTTATTCCAGAATATTATTCATAAATATTTCTGCTGATTTGGGATTTAAGATGTTTCCCTTAATTTTTTGAATCAAAGGCTTCTTTCTGCAAAGGTTGTTCTGTTTGTTATTTGATTTCCTACCCTTTTGTGTTTGCAAAGGGGATTAACATTTCATAAAAACATAATTGAAGTTGAAGCTGGTTCTGTTAAGCTGCAAATGGATTTATACTTAACAACGATTTCTTCCTTTGCTGTTTCAAAGCTATGCTCTGTCGTCATCAGTTTCTGCAAGTACAGATCACTATTATTTTGCCCTTAAGTCCTGATTGCCATTGCTGAAAGGCGTGAGTCTTAAAACCATAAATGTCATTGTCAAATTACATTCAGCGTTAGAATGTAAATTCACCCATAAAGAAAGTAGGATATCGCGAGTTGGCTCAACCACACACAGCATTGAAACGACAATGCCACCACCACAGTACATACACAATATGGAACGCTTGTTACCAGAAGAAATACTAATAAACGTAACCATCTTGGCAACAATTCGGAAACGCTCTCGTAATAGGGATGCGCCCAGCCGATCTTTCAGAAGTCGAATTTTTTGTAGAGGATCAAGGTCAAATAGTTTTTTGCCGGATCGATATATAACTTGGAAGATCAGATCACATGAATAATAACGACAAGATTTGCTTACAAACCGTTATGTCCTGGTAGATTTCTGTTCTGCGAATTAGAGCTTTGTGTACGTTCCAAACGTACATCATCTTTTTACTAACAAAAACATGTTAATTCCACTTCATCAATGAATATCTAATATTATTCGTGTTTCACTAATTGTTACTAAACCGAATCGAGTCCTCAACATCGGATCGATCAGATCTTTTCATTAAGATATATTCGGATCCTTAAAATCGTATCGATGAACTGGATAGCACATCCCTATCTCGTAATGCGTAGTGTCGCGTGGTATGACGGCAGGTATTTTTCATTACATTTGCTGATTTATGGACCAATTTAGATGTCTTTTTGGAGCAACGAGTATGATGTCAGGACCTCTTGGAATAGCTTCTTTCTTGATTGTGTTCAACTGTGCACATTAGGCTTATAATTTATAGTATCGCTATGTACCCATGTGACTGTTCGAAGCTTAGCGTAGAGCCTCTTAGTTCTAGAAAGTTGTAATTTGGCATGCATGAGTAATTTTTCTAGAGTACAAAAGACGTTAAACGTGGATAATTTTTATTTCATTCATCGTTAATAAATTGCAGTTCTGTGAACACTATTTTTGATTGATATCGATACAGTGATCCGTTTGTGAAATCCAGAGCCCATTACAACAGTGTTTAGAATTTGAACACAACAAAAAGCGACTTTGAAAGTGCACTCGTTTAGTTAATAATTCTGGTTTTTAATAATTTAAAATACACAGTAGTTGCTATCAATTGCAATAATATATATCAATTAAAATAATCAACAAACTATACTTGCTTTCACCGAAACTAGATAACCTTCTCGTAATTATTCTAGACCATTACCCTTCCACCTGACCGCCACAAATACACTTTTATTGTGCGTTGACCTATTTAGATAAGTCGAGCACTCGAGCTGTCCTCAGCGCGTAAATTGCTCGAGTCAAAAACGCGTTTTCACACGATAGCGTTTTGCGGCATTTGCATTTTAGGCGAAACCCGCAGCGGAGTGAATCATTCTAGGAGTCATTTCATTGTGGCGCTTTCCGTCAGGCGATCTTTACACTGGTTAGAAAAAAATATTTCAGGCACATTTCTAGTGGTAACCTTATCTAAGTTCTAGTGGTAACCTTATCTAAGTTCTAGTAGTAACCTTATCTAAGTTCTGGTTTTATATTGTCAAAATCTGTTTTATTTTAAAGTGATTGATTGAGTGAGTGATTTTAAGTTTTTCTGCTTTTCCATGCAGTATCTTTACCAAAGATCTGAAAACCAGAAAAATACATTTGGTCATATGGCATCAGGCGGGAAACAAAGATAAACACAAATAACATAATCTTGATTATTTTTAACTAAACATCTACTTGAATCTTGATTATTTTTAACTAAACATCTACTTGATAAAGCAACTGCAGACAATGCTGTGAATGACCACAATGGCATGGCATTCTTTCGTTAATTCCCTGATTAACCTGCATTAAGACCAATTGCTGAGAGTCTAAATTGTCCCAGTTAGTCTGGCACGAGACTCGTAGAATGAATGAACGAAGCAGCTAATGAATGAATGTTCAAATCGCCCATAGTTTTTTCAGAAGAACGGTAGTTTCGTGTCTGCAAGCACAAATCATTCGTTCTAAAGGCGTGTAATGGATCTCGTAGAACGCTTTAGTACTCACTACCTGCATAAAAACTCTTTGCCTGACATTCAACAAGGTGCCCTAAAATGTTTGCCTAGAAACCGTTCTAAGTAGAGCTTAGTTTTAAAATAAGCACGGGTAATAACGCTGGCTTTTTTGGCATTTATGTTTATTTTGTTTATCAGAAATATTATGCTTGTTTTATAACAGATTTTTAAGTCATACAGCTCTAGCCATCAAAATTGGTCTCAAAATACCTACTTTGCCAAAAACAGTGTCGGCGTTTAAAAAAAAAAGTATTGAACAATCACTTTCAGTTAAGATAACATTTAAGTAGTATGAAACTGCTAATAGGAAAACCTGTTCAAAACAGAAGCCGAATACGTATTCTACAATCGGACACTGAACCGCTTATTTACAACACTTACTAACCTCCCCATTCACCCCTTCTGTCATCGCACAAGCCTAGCTCGAACTCCATATTCTGCAGCTATAATATCTTGAGCTGAGTAGTCGATGAGTCAAGGCTTACATAATTTAGCCCCAAGATCAGACCAGATGATATCCCGTATTATCACCTCGAAATCCAATGTAAACTTAGGACTTACTGACTAAGACCTCACTTGAGTAGCCAAGAGCTTATAAATGATTTATGCTAACTATATGCCGACGAGCTGCCAAAATCGGTTAGATCAACCAATTGAAACCTATCTTGATGCACATCAGATATCTCTAACAAGATAGTTGAGAAGGACATACTCGTAGTTGGAAATAACGCCTAATTGATTAACATAAAATGATTAAAAGGTTTCAAGTTAATGAATGAACATCACCGATGTTCAATTCATTCAACTGCTTTTTGTTCTCATACATTCCGTCACGCCTTTTTCCTGTAATATTCAGAGCCCAGATATTCCTTCATGGAGTCATCACTGCAAACCTACAGCTCGAGAACATAATTGTTATAGCATAATCCTTATAGCATAATTATGTATGTAAGGTCGCGTTTGCTAACGACCATCCAATCAAATACTGAACTGGCCATACAGTCCATGTTTCCTTATTTTGCTGTTTATTAAGGCCAATCACGTACTATCCTTCTATCTTTAAGTCAATAATTGCTTATACCCCTAATTTACATACAGCCCTAACTGTATAGGATATAGGTATTTCTATAGTAAAATAGTCGCTTCTTGTTTATTTCAAGAGAAAACATGTTTTTGCTAGTATTCTATTTCTATATTAGTTATTCCTTTTGATACCGTAATTTTATCTCGTCATCCTGTATAATTAATGTAGTACCTCTGAGTAGATTACTGGTTAGGTAAGAAGATCTAATTCTATAGAATTACTATTGTCTTTTGTAACAAGATTCAATGTTTTTTTCGTCTCAATTAAGAGTGACCCGAGATGATTAGTGGTTAATTTCGTTCCCCGTCGGCCTTCATTGGGCCTGATGACTACGCTTCTTCAATTAAAATCAAATTTGGTCCCCCTTTTGTCTCATTATCAGCCCTTCAATATGACGACCTAATGCCGTGTTAAACGATGGAATATTTTAATACTTATTTGCATAATATCCATAGCCTTAAATATTGTTAATACTGTCGCGCGAAACGATATTCTGTCACGTAGAATATTTAGAGTTTGCGTTATTATTTTGCTACACTTTATTCATTTAAAATATTGGTTATCGTGTTAATTTAATTTTGAAGTAAAACTACCACTTCGTATTATTTATCTTAGTTCGGGTTTTCATTAGTGATTTTAGCATTAGTACCAAGTCTCAATAGGTAGCAATTATTTCTACCTTGATTATTTTATTAGCGTTGTGGCCGAGTGGTCCCGGAACACCTACTTTGTGTTCAGGCTCACGCCTAACCACGTTGGGTTCAACGCCATGAAATGTGGGCTTCTGAATGTCCCGTTCACCAAGACGGTAACAATACTCATAATAATTGTGCTTTTGAATTCGAGCCCGTTTTGGATTGGTTTGCCTACTGTACCGGTACTTAGATTTCGACTTAAAACGAACATTCATGTTCATATGTTTAGGAATATATGTATGTATCTGATCTATACCTACATAAGATAAAACCTATGGTAATACTGTGACGATGCTATAAAAATATTAATTTAACCTATAAAAGTTTAAATTGAAATGAGAAATAGTGAGACGGATGGCGGTGACCGAGCTCATTCGGTCAATGCGGGTTTTAAATTTAATACTGCCCTAAAAGCGGCACTCTAGGCAAATCATATTAGACTTATAAAATCCTCTATAATGCAACCTAAAATGGTCTTTAACCTCCTGAGTTTAGAGTTCATTTTGCAAAATTAAATAATCATTTTAAAATATGAATTGCCTATCCCCAAATTCTGAGACCTTACTCAAGGTTATGAACATCTTAAATAAAATTGATAATGTCTTGTAATATTTCAGTGGAACAAAAGTGTGACAACTCAGCTTTGAAGGAAGTTTAGTATGATAGAAGAAACTTTTGGAAATATTATTGGCCTTACTTATTTGTTATTTTTCTTGTTTCAGGTAAACGTCAGATATCATTTTCTAGTTGGCTCGTTGAGCAATCAATCGCAGTGTAAAATGAGGAGTAAGTTTTTCAAAGGAAAATAAGATGGGATGGGTGGAGGACACAAGTTTAGTTTTATCCCCTCCTATTGTTTCATTTCTGTGCTATGTATTTTTAAAATAAATTAGGTACACGTAAAAATATTTTTTTCTTTGAGGATGACAAAACAATGTTCTTGCCAGAAATTTTCTTTTTCATTTGTTTGGTTTTCAGTCTAATAAATATACTGGGGTTTAAATCTTCATAGCATAACAAAACAACACTTCCAATTTTTTTATAAGTTTCAATTCCCCGCCTGTATTCCTCAGTCTTCCAAACAAACCCAAAACAAGCGAATCTAATCCTAATTCTTATAAAGTATCTAAATATTTCCTCCATTAACGATAAAATAATAACATTTTGCACAAAACTCGTCCAAAACCTACCGCGCGAACTTTTGAAGATTACCGCGAAGTTTCGACCGAAACTTTTCTATCGTGTGGGCGGGAAGCTCTATAAGGGCTACAGCAGACATGATACTTTTAGTATCGGCGATCGGCGATTGAGAAGCTGAATGAAGCAACCAAACGTTCGGTGTGGAACGTTCGTGTGGAACACACTCAAAAACGGCTAACGCGGCGATTTAGTCACTTTTCGGAAGCTGACGTATGGGTCTGAACGTTACTCGCACATTTTCTTTTAATTTGGATAGGTCAGAATTTGACCTGATCTTACCTGATGGAAAGCGACGATGCGGTCGACGATGCAGTATGCTTGTTTAGTAGAAACCGAACGAAGCGTTCCACTCCCTAGCGATACTTATGATGAAGGTGGAAGGGAAGCCCTTCGTGCGTATGTGTGGCACGTCCAGTATATAGCTGTGACGCAAGCCAGTGTATCTGGTGGTCCGATACTGTAAAGGGGAATAAAGCTGTGCAACTCCAGGGCACACTCTCCAAAATGCAACTAATAAAAAGCCGACAGAGATGCTACATTTCGACTATACACTAGGCTGTAGGCATTCGAATGCCAGATCGTAGCTATTTGGCATTTAAGGGACACTACAGTTTTCAGTGTTAGTGTTGTATTTTGACGAATCTACAACCTTCTAATGAAGCTCCCCGATGCATGCTTTATTGCTAAACCAAAAATATCATATCTCTCTTCTCCACCAGCCGAGTGTGATCCTGCATCGTAGCAGTCGCTAAAACGTTTCCGATCCCCGCATCCCGATACTGCATCGATACAACCTCACGACTTTACTGCGACCGAACGCAGAGAGTCGCCGAATCGTGATTAAGCATCGGTACAGTCGCAAAAGAGTCGCCGATATCCGATATCGATACAGTCGCAAAATCGCCGATCGCCGATGCCAAAAGTAGCATGTCTGCTGTGGCTCTTACCCAGCGTGGCCGAGTTACCTCCGCCATAACGAAAATCAAATACAACAAATTGAAATCCACCGTCTGGGCAAACACAAACACGGATCCGACCGAACGAGCGTTTTATAGAGCGAAATTCAAAAGCAAAATATTTATTGTCTACGCTTCTCGGCTTGTGTAAACACGCCGTATTTTTAGTACTTTTCTGAACATATAGACCCAATAAAGAGTAGGGATGTGAAAAGTTAATCGATATTTTGTTTAGATTATTCCATTTTCAAAAACCGATTAGTGTACCTTTATTTTTTTTAACAGCCGCACTTCCGTGTTACTACATACATAGATTATTCACATCTTACTTTCGAATTTTTAACAGTAGCTTGTAGGATTACTTGCAATGCCATCTAGTGTCTAGCAAAAATACTGCTTTATTTTGGCAATATGTACTCGAAAACTAATAAAACTTAATTTTGATTCATACAGATTATTTTTGTTAAAAACTAAAGCGTTTCTTTGGCTACAAAGTTTTTTATTTCTTGTTTTGTTTTTATTTCTTGTTTTGTTTTTGTTTCTTTAGTTAGTTTTTGTTGAAATTGAAGCTAGTTGTTGCTACGTTTTATCAACTTATCAAAAAAACTAATAGAATAAAGTCAAAAATATCGATTTTTAAAAATCGTTTTTTCACATCCCCAATGAAGTGTGTCGCATAGACCAGATCCAATGTGGAGGTTATCGGTTGCAAAATGGGAATTGCGACTGTTCTTTCGAACAGTGAATTTTAGAGGTAAGTAGATAGGAGTGACAAATGCATTTTCTTTTTACGGTAAGATGAAGTTTTGCATTGACAGAGCAGTTGCAGAAGTAATTCAAGTGTAATTACTGAATGCAAACATGCTAGTAATGTAATAGTGATTACATGTCAGGTGAACTGATACGAACTATGTAAGTGTCAGTTTCTAAATTCTGATCTATCTCGCCATATCGTAAACTGTCGATAGATTTTCAACTGTACCGTACTATTTGTAATTTCGACTTTTACAACTTCTCACAGGTAATATTGTAAAACCATCGGAATCAAAATTCTTACAATCGATCAACGATTCATAGCATCGTATCGACAGTTTATAATATCGGGAAATTGTGAACTGACGAGGTTAATGATTATAGCCATCCAGTGACACACTTGATCATTATCAGTGTAAGTCTTGTTGTTGACCTAATTAATAAATAAATCTGTGGCTTTCAGGGATAATTAGGTCAAACCGAAAATATTTATTCCACGTATGTGAAATGAATCCATTGTCGTACTTCCCTTTCAGCGTTCAGATGAAAAACCACTTTTTACCTTAAGTGTAGAATGCGTATTAATTCATACACGTTAGTTCTGTTAGTAGTAAATTGAACCTTTTTTCCAACTGCGAAGATGATAGCTTCAGCTGTACTAAACCGCATTCGACTTGAAAATGTTATTCTATAAACCCATTTCGCCTCACCAGAAACCTAAATCCGAGAGCCGGTAGTGAACACGAGACAATTGCATTCGAGGCTACAAAATAAAGAGTCCCAGTATCCTCATGGGACTTCCTTCGGCACGTGCACTACGAATACGGTTCAGATTCCCCAATAAACACAATCTATGAAGTGGGAAACGGTGGATTATTTAAACATGGATAGCAATTCGCTTTTAACCACCTCGTTTTTAAATCAGAGGAAGCCATTTTAGAATACTGCTGGACTTTTAGACCACTGAATAATTGCTTAGTTCTTGGTGTTGATCAATTTTTAGTGGAAAAGTTTGCGTCGTCCTTTTTCAAGTGGTAGGGAGGATCAGGTCAGGAGCAACGAGCGTATGAAACGTTTAACTGGGAATTAAAGATATCTTAAAGAAAGCAATGAAATAAGTGTCAGAATTGTAGTAAATGGAAAGGTAAGTAAGGAAATAGTCTTTGTCTACTTTGGGAGGAAAAAGGCTTGATGTGTGAACATCAAAATCTAATTTAGATACATTATATACATATATACTGTCTGTATAACAGAAGGCAGGTTTAATTGCAGAGTATGTCTAACGTTGAATATATTTACAAAATTGCCAGGGCTAGGGGGTGGCAAACTTCATGCGTTACCTCAAAATGTATCATCGTCCCCGGTTTAACATCGGCTAACCTGCCTGGTGAACGTCCTAGGCTCTTTCTTCCCATCAGCTGTCTTCGCTCAAAGCCTCGTCTGCTACAATGGCCAATGGGCTAATCCTACCACCTCACCAGAGATCACAGATGACCAGCCCACTCCATCCGTTCCAAAATCAAGGATCAGTCCCTATTAAGGTGGGTCTACGCTAGACGGCCCGAGCACGAGCGGAGCATAAGCCGAGCCAAAATTCGTGTAGTGTGGACAGACTTACGAGCTTTTTCCACATTGTCAACGCGAGCAGAGCGTTTAGGTTGTCTCAATATGAATATGCCTTAAACAGTGCTGGAAGACGTCTGTCAGCACATCTCCTGAATAAATCCACACCTCCTATCTTTTTGAACCCTACATTGGCCTCTCCTACTTTAAATGCGACAAGTACCACACGCGGAACATTGCAAGATCAATCTAAACTCTCGTCATGCTAAATCGGAGCTAATTTAGTACCACCATATCTTTCAGTTCAGTCTGGAGGACGAATGCTGGAGCACGTGCGTCCTGCAAGTGGTACCATTTATCCCCCATTTGCAGAACGAAAATAAAAAATAAAGTGTTCTCGTATGTGATTGGTTTGGCGAGTATTAACTAGGGAGGTTCATTTTAAAATCGATATCTATATTTTTGGTACCATTTGACCACAATTCAACTGGTCGTAAGTGATGTTTTTTTTCTGAGCTTAACTACTTTTGGGACATGCTTATTTTTAACTGGCTGCCCCGACAGACGTTTGACAATTCAATAAAATCTATATTGGACACCCAAAAATATTATCATATTTATTCTACTATTCGAGGTGGATTGAAATTCAACAAATCAAAAATCTTTAAAATCTCTCGCCCACTTTGTTTTACAACTACAGCTTTTGCGGTGTACATATTCCATACAACGGTATCACCCCTTTCATCCCCTTTGGAGATTGAATTTCCAAAACCTTTCCGTAGTAGATACGTTTACAATAAAAGGAAGCTTCGTGTAAAATTTCACGTTAATAGGTCCAGTAGGTTGGGGTTGTAGATACTTCAACGATAGTCAGTCGGTCAATTAATGTTTCCTTTGAAATACTATTTACTCGTAAGTTTCCGATTAATTAAGAAGTGCCGTGGCACAGTGGTTAATCACTCGCTTAGAAACCTGGGGGTCCCTGGATCAAACCTGGCCGGTACAGCTACTTTTGTTTTGGTCAACTAGCGGCTAGCTCGCCGGTGATTTAGATTTTCGATTAAAATAACAAAATTTTATTTACCTATTTATTCTTTAATGCAAATTTAAAAAACCTAAAGTACAAACGGCGGACTTAATGCCAAGAGGCATTCTCTACCAGTCAACCTCATGCCCAAACAGAGAAATTAAGGCGGTGCACAAGATTAAGGTAAAAAAACCATATATCTAAATACATATATAATTATATCATAAAGAATATGTACTAATTACAATATAATATAATCTGCCTGGTTAACGGCAATAGGCTCGCCTATTACCACTACTGGTACCGTGGCTCAGCGATGTGCGGGCTTCTGAATGTTTCGTTCACTATCAGTGTGCTTCTAACTACCCCGTTTGAGAAAGAGTCGTAAACTTACGTCATCATTTAAAAGCATGGCGAATATTTAATTCAACCGCCATGTTTTGTCTTTATTCAATGCAGGTCCCCTATCCGTTTAAGGCGAGCACACACGAGTGACGGTCACGACCGCGTCACAAACTTTTAATCACGACCCCCTTGCGGCACGAACATATAAATCTAGTTATCTCCCTCTAAATTTACATAGTGTTTTGTTAGTAGACTAGAATGTAATTGTTAACTCGCCTGGTAGACTTACACAGTGGTAGCACGATACGGTGAAAGTAATGCTTGCAAATGGAAAGGGATTGATATCATTTACTTTGTAGCATTGCAAAAGGGAATGTATGTAGGATAAGTTAAACACGGTGATTATTTGAGCAGCCTTTTGAATTAAATGTTAACAGCACGAAATATTACTTTTGGTGATTTGGGTCTAAATGGAACGCACAATTATAGATTCACACTAAAGTTACTTCAAATATGATACATAAAAAATACGTACACAGTTCTTAGGGGCAATACATTGAGTTATTAAAATATCCACGTCACCATTATCTTATCATCCATTGCTGGATACTTTGGAATAAATTGGATTGCATCAATGGTAATTAATACTAAGACAATTTTATTAAAATCTATCGCTAAAACTGTCATAAAACGGAAACACTATCGATAATCAAATTGACAATCGATTCCACAACACTAATTTAAAGCTCCGGTAATTTTGTAATTTTACGTACGTAAACCAGTGTAAAGTTACCTTAAAACCTACATACCCATAAAATGACATTCTACGTGTCGTCTTTCTCTCTCTATCAAATAAACGTCACAGACGGAAGTTGTAACGCAAATTAATTACAGTTTAAGTAATTTGAGTGGTTAACACTGCTGAATTAATTGCTCTTATATTTAAGTAGGGTTTTGCGATTTATGGAGATTTCAATCTCGTGAGCCCTTTACGAGTCTTCGTTTCCGCTATTTGACGCAAAATTATAATTATAGTGCTCACTAAGGTAATATGAAAATAGTAATGGAGTTAGTAATTTTGCAGTAATATTGATAACCCGGTCGTCCCCCGGTGGACGGGTGTGCGTAAGGCATTCATTACCCGTACTATAAAAAAAAAAAGTGGCGTGAGTCCCATAATCCAACACGCAGCAGGTTTTTGGACGGTTTTAGGTTATACACACATCAAAACTGTTTAGGGATATCATAGGGATATCATTTTTCAAATATTTCATAAAATTAAGTTTGTTCACAAGTTGAGCATTATCTTAGAATAACGCGAGGACAGAGGCATAAGATAAAGGTTAAGAATATTACAGAAAAAAAACGTTTGATTTTGCTAAAATTGTGACACCTTTTAAAAGAAAATTCTGTCTTTTTTTAACGTCCTTACAATTGTACAATAATGCTACTACAGTGAATTTCTTTATACAATCTGAAAGGGCAGATATAGCAGTTTCTGTGTTCTAAAAATTTCTACGTTGGTATCAATATTTTAATTTTTACTGCCTCCCAAATAGCTAATACTTTGTATGAAAATGCTTGAGATATCCCTAGACACTTTTGAGCAGTGTAGTTCGTTCACGTTTAGAATGCAGTGATATCATTCTTGTCCATTGACCTAGCACGTTCCCTTACCAATCAAATCGTTCCTAATTAGGAAGCCAAATCCACAGTGACCAGCTGAACGCATACTTTCGAACGCAAAGTCATACCTTGAAAATCGTGGGCGTAACAGCCGGACCCGAATTTCGGTCTGAGTGGTCACCCATCCAATTGCTTTACCTTGCGTTTCTTAACAACGTCGGATTTCGCCGAACAATTCAAACTTATTTTAAGCGCATTATTTTTAGTAAATTATCTGCCTACCTTAATTATGTAGCTAGGATCAGCTGTGAGGTGTCAATGACCTCGTTACGAACGATGAATGTACTCATCCGTTAAGTCATGCATATTAACATACCTCAGTCATTAAGCTTCTGACTGTCGTGCGCAGTATTCTTCAATTATAGCAAAACATGAAAACACACCTTTTTTGCATATTTTTAGCTAATTTTAAATATATTTATTTCATGTTTTGAAAATCCTGATAAGTAAACGATTTATATATTGTTAATCAATTAAAAAGGGGTGTCGTTGCCCAGTGGTTAAACAGTCTGACTCGGAAAAGTGGAATCGAGTTCAAGTATGGCCGGAACACCTACTTTGTGTTCGAATATCGATTTGAGAGTTAGCCCTATCGGAACTGGAAAAATACACCGGTAAAATCCAAGCACACCGGACAGCGGCGGAAATGTGGGCTTTTGAATGATCCGTTTACTATGACGGTAACAATTAGTGTGGCTCTGACCACCCCATTATGGATATAATCGTCAGTACTCATGGTAAATTTGGTTTTTCTGTGAACAATTTTGAGAATTATTTAGTTCAAATCATTTCGACAATTTACTGTAGAAAATAGAGCATCCTTTGAAACTCGTTTTAAGTAAAAAAATGAGATCGGCTCATTTTACTATTGTCTGCCTCTTAACTCTGTATGGCAGAGCATGATGAAAATTTCATTGGTTTTGGACCCTATTCCAACTACATAAGATTTCAAATAGGGTGGCCACATTGTTGCCACTGCCGTATATGATATGGTTAAGTAAAGAACATTTCATAACTTATCTCAATGAGCTTATGCACTTTAACATACTTTTTCCTGTACATATTTAACTTTAAAAAAGTTACTAACGCACTGATAACTAACTAGTTTTTAATGCGACTAAATGAGTATTTTTATTTACATCGTTCGGAGAGGTCATTTTATGAAGTATTTTGGGTTCCGTACGGACATCGTAAAATACATTTACAGATACAGATTTTGGCTCGGGACAGAGACGTTGGAGAATTTGGGGAGACACTTGCCCAGCTGTGGGATGGGATAGGTGAATAAAAAAAATATATCTTCATAGCTCAAAAATTAAAATAAAATAGACTCTTGTACGTCAAAGGTTAAGACGAAGTTGGTTACGAAAAATGGTTTTAAACAAGGTAAATGCATTTTAGTATGCAGTAAACTCGGTCCGTTTTTGACGTTTTCGTAGTACCATCTATCATACTCTTAAACTACTCATCGATGATCGAGTGTGCCTGTTACCGCTAAAATATTACGAACTATCGCAATAATTTGCTGATGTATGTATTTTGGACTATAATGTTTTCTAAATATAGCGATGATTGATTTTACTATTATACATATTCTTTCTTTCTTTACTAAGTTTTTATGAGATCAAACGAGCTTGAGGTTCCGCTATTGCATTACCTATAGGCGACCACTGCACGTGTATTATAGTTTGATTGTTACTCACCCGAGCGTTATAATTTCGTATCTACAAGAATGTTTCAAAAATAAAGCAACGCACTAACAGTGCCTCATACAAAACTTAGGATGGTGGACCCTTGATTGCCCTTTGTGCTCGAAGACCTGCACAGTGGCTGATCTGACCATCGAATGTCGCCAAATGGCCAAGTTTTACTCGGTTTCTATTTGAGTCCATTAAAACGAAAGAAAAAAAAGCTTGTTCTTCGAATCTTTACAAGTTAGTTAGAGAGTAGACTGGCAACACTAAGATAATTAGTAAACGTGCTAATTTTAACCTTTTTTGCTCTCCTTCAACGTAAAGAATAGACTTTGAATAATTGCCTCTTGGTAATGATTAGGTTAGATTACATTAGCTCTGGTTTAGTTAAATTTATCTGGAAACGGTTACCCAGGTGAATAGGCTTCATTAAGCGCTATTTTCTTTTTCCAATATTCCACTTATCGCTATGAGACGAGGAATTCCGTGGATAGATTTTATTGAAAGAATTATCTAAAGTGGGATATCATGTTTTGCCCTCCGTCCACGTACGTAAAGAGTACGCCATACTCAGAGTCGGCCATTGCAAATAATCGTTATTTATTTATTAGTTCGTACACAAAAAGACAATTACAATAAACAGGCAATTGGGAGATTAAAAGTACAGGTGAGCTTATCTCTAAAAAGAGATTTCTATCAGCAGACCACGTTGACAGGTCAACGTGGTCAGGATTTAGTGTCACAATTTTAAATTAAGAAAATTGCAATATGAATTTTGCGACTAATAAATCGTTCACTTGATTTGAGCTTTGAGCGCATCCGTTGTATAGTATTCTTGTCTGTGAGCAACAAACCAATACAGTAGTATTGAATTTCAGAAGCCAATTTGCGATTTAGACTCTCTTGTTTCTAAAATGCGATCTCTGTCAGACAGCCTTCAGGTAGTGGACGAGTACAAAAGACAAAAGAATAATCAGAAGTGATCAGGCATTATAAAATAACGGATAAGTAGATTTCACGTTTGAAAATCCAAGATAAGAAATGTTTCAGAATAAGTTGGGACTATTTTGTGGTAACCTTACCTGCTGGTCTTGTTCATGTAAATTCCACCGAATCATGGAGATCCAACTCTTTGAACCCGAAAGGGTTGAAGTGAACACGTTTCCTTTCATTACCTTTTAATTATGTTGTCCCTTCATTTTCATTACCTACATATTAGTGTGTCGCAATCTGAAAACCACTTGCTATTAATCAAAATATTAAAGATCCGCCATGCTCGCCGGTTGAATATCTGCAAATTGAACCTTTACTTATTATGTTTTTTTTGTTCCAGGTAATAGGGTGAAAACATACTTTAAAATATCAACACATCACTTGTCACCTTTAAAGAATAGGTAAGAAAGTTAACATATCGAAAACAGTAATTAAATCTTTGCATTGTAAACATACACACATGACTCTCCCCCTTATTCATAAAAACTTAAACAGGTCTTCAACAACACTATAACTTTTGTATCGCTTTGTAACTGTCATTCTTGCTGCTGCCGCCGTTTGCGAGGAAGTGACACAACCCGTCAATTGCTCAAACAATGCTATAGCGTTGCGTTCGTTTTTATGAATGAGGGGTATGTCTTTATCAAAAACGGGGTAGCCAGAGGATCCGTGACTGTCGCCGTCATGGGGTATGGAAAGTTCAGAAGTCAACACTTCCACACTTCTCGCGAATTTAAACACAACGTGCTGAGAGTGCTTCACCACTGGGCCACAAGGCTCTGCTTGCATTATAGTAATTTATTATTCAATCATGTGACTTGCCACTAACCTATCTAGGTAATCCCGTTTATATTTTCTAATCAAAATTCAAACTAAACATTTTTTTTGCAACTTTTTTGTAAATGTCCATTTGCATGTAAAAAAGGCATTCCGGCAAAAGCATTCCGGCTAACATCACTTCACATCTCGAAGTAACTTACTTCTATCACCAATACGCTTCACTTAGAATTAGTATTTTCACTCATTCTGTTATCGGAAATGTTGTTTTCTCTCAAACGAATGCGACAATAGCGCAAATAAATTTAATTTTAAAGATAACTTACCACGAGCGAAGTGTGTTTTGGCGCCAACTTGAATACCATAGCTGGACCTCAAAGCCCAGTTTGTGTACTTTTTATAGACCATAATTCTTCGGAATGCAGTAATGCGCACGAGTTGACTCCGTTACAGCCTTATTGCTCAATTTACGGGGTATTTTATACGTCATCCGGACTAACCAGTCCGGGTTCTAGTTAACTGCGTGATGTACAGTTAAAATTACTCTACGTCTAGGCTTATGCAGTTAAGTGACGATGTTAACTTTGTCAGTACAATTGGAATGGTTATAAATGTTGGCTTTGCTTAATTAATTAAACCTTACATGGGCAGATCATGCACACTGGATACCTGTAAAAACACGGTAATTTGTAGAGTGAAAGACACAAAGAATTTGCATACACATTTCCTCATTCCTTCTTGTTCTATTGCATAGAAATGTTTTTTGGCAAAATGCAAATGAATTTGGCAAGAACAAAATAAAAAACAGAAATGGGTAGCCTGATGTGCCTTTGACTGTACGTTGTAGAACAGTTTTTCAATTTTATCAATCAGTTTCGGAATAATGTAGAGTAATGTCATAATAATGTTGGAGCAATTATACTCACAACATGAATTTGGTTTTGCTAACGACAGCTGCAGAACTAAAAACTAACATAAAGTAAAGGGTTGCGCGCGCTGGCGTTCTAAGATAGAAAGATAAGACTTCCTCCCGAAGACGCCCGAAGACCCACGAACGTAGAAGGTCATTCAACGCTCTCCTCAAATTGCTATCCTTTGTACTCCCGCGCATTTGCTCTACCCGTCTCTGTCACTCCTATTTGAATATTTTAATTCGATGCTCCTCAACCTTTATGTAATTAGGAGCCCAAAGATTGACAAATCAATTTCGTCCTATCTAATTTTGTTAAATTCATAATAAAAAATGTTTGCTTTCGTTTGTTAATTTGTTTATTCATTCTATAATGCATAACATTGAATGGTACAAAAGGCGAACTTGATGTAAAAAAGGCATTCTATAACAGTCAACCATAAGGTTAAGCAGAAAAAGCACAGTAGGCGGTAGGACAAAAATAAAAAGTATTCAAATAATGGTTCTCTCATGGATATATTTTTTAATTGGTTTTACAATACATACAATTTTTTAATACCAGAATAATATGAATATTAATGTCTATAATGCGGTTAGGTGCGTAAGGTAAATTTTATTTATTGGAAAATTACTATTATTTGTTGTTTTTCTAGAAGATTTTTAAAACACCGCTTCCCCAAAAAAAATTTAGATATTTAATACTTAGGAGTTAGAAAATTTGCTCATTCATTACATTGACCTTGACCTCACGACCTCAACTTTGAGAACCGGTGCTTAAACTTTACACAGGACAGAGTCCAGAGATGATTTAGAAAACCCTCGACGGGCCCATCATTCATAGGGCAGGGTGCTTCATAGCATAAATTGAATTAATGTGATCATCAATTTGGTGCTGAAGAGAGGTCAGTGCCCTTCATATTTGGACGGCAAGCTTAAATTTTAGGGCTTCGGACACTTTATAAGCCTTTGTAAGGAATATTTAAATTGTGAACGGAGTTTAGGAGTGATTTTTAAATTTAATTTAGCTACATAGTAAAACATTTTTGCTTACTTTTTAGCTATTGCATATTTTAAATGCTTTTGCGTGAATATTTTTTTTGGTTCATAGGAAAACATAGTTAATCATGGAATTTATTTTTCATCGAATCAGTAAATTTTTACATTTATCTCTACAGGAAGAAATGTTGAACCACAGCAGCGCGTTTATTTACGTGGCGTAAAGCCGGCTTTTCAAATATCGCTCAAAGACAAGAAAACAGCCTTTAAAGTTGAGCAAGTTTCACTGAATAGTCTCGTTATGTCAGCCAATCTGATAGTGACTTAACTCAATTACTTAAATTAACTTTATTTCAGTGTAACTAAATACCTTTATAAGCCAGTGCCAGTGTGCCTTTGCATAACTGCATTAATATTGTAGAGCAAAAAAATGGAAATAAGTAAGTATAAAAAATATTAAAACAACCTTTGAAACATTTTATAATTATACAACTGTTATGTATATTATTATGTTATCGAAAAAGCGAAAAAAAAACCATTAATTTTAGATCTTGCGTTTGACTGATATAAAATGCCTCTAATAAGCATAGTCTGCAAATTGTACCTGTTCTATCTTCTCTAAAACAAAAATGAATTGCTATTCGTTAGTGTCGCTAAAACTTGGGAACCACATTGGCTAATTTTGTTCTGGAAATGCACGGAAATGATCGTGAAAGTTCAGGGAAGGTTAGAAAGGTGAGTAAACATGAGAAAATGCTAGGAATATAGTGAAAAATAAAAATTTTGTTTTCCGTAGCAACCATTTCTACCTGTCAATGATTGACCACAGAACAACGTCTGTCGGGACAGCAGTAAGCAATAAAAAAACCTGATATAATTTCCCAAGCACAAACCTGTTCTTCAGCAGTTTCCCTCTCATATTACACCTAACGTTCAGATCTAAGTTTTATTCGCGCATTAAACTCCCGCTATGAACCCGGTGCAAACTTACTTATTCCTTGGGGAAGAATTGATGATTACTATAAACTACAGTAAACGCTGATTAGTAGGGCTTACTTTATTGTATTACTAATGAATGGAATTAAATACGAATTTCAGTGTAACTGAACACAGCCTTTGCATAACTGCATTAAAATTGTAGAACAAAAAAATGGAAATAAGTAAGTATCAAAAATATTGAAACAACATTTGAATCATTTTATAATTATAAAACTTGGTATAACATATTATGTGAACGAGAAAATAGAAAAATATCAATCATATTAGATCTTGCGATTGACTGATAGATAATGCTTCTAAGCTTTAAGTCTGTAATTGAACCTGTTCTATGAGCAATAAAAAAAACTTGACATAATTTCCCAAGCACAAACCTGTCCTTCAGCAGGTTCCCTCTCATATTACACCTAACGTTCAGAACTAAGTTTTATTTGCGTATTAAACTCACGCTATGAACCCGGTGCAAACTTAGTTATTCCTCGGGGAAGAATTGATGGTTACTATAAACTACTATAAACGCTGATTAGTAGGGCTTACTTTATTGTATTAGTAATGAATGGAACGGAAATATGCTCTGAGATGTGGGGTGAGTATTATATGGGAGTTTTATTACGCAGTTGTAAAATTAAGACGGTAGGGGCTTGGGGCATAAGCATTCCTATGTTAGTAAAGCAGCACACGCTAGGTCGCAAATGAGATGGGTGACCACGTCGGGGTGGCCGACCGAAATTTAGTGATGTATATACTAAATACATCACTATGATGTATTTAGTATGTATTTCGGGCATCTCTGTGCTTCGGAAGGCACATTAAGCAGTTCGTCTCGGGTGAAGTCGCTAGATGTCAGTCGTTAAGCCTAGTCAGAGGCCTAAGGGCGGCTTGATTACATTAGACATTAAACTTGCTCACGGCCCTTACACACCTTCAAAAATCCGCACTGAGCCAGCGTGTTGGAGTATGGCTCGTTCCACCTCATAGTTCAGGTGAGGCCTGTGCCTAGCAGTGGGAGTTTATACCTAGGCCGTTTATGTTAAGTTATTACAAGGCGAAAAGTATTTGTATGTTTATCCAATGTCTAGTATTCCATAGCACAAGCATTCAGTTCCCGCCAGATTCGAACTCAAGACCACACGAGTTGTAACTAGAATGTTTAACCACTTTGCCACGAAACCGCAACTCTCCATACATCAACCAAACATCCATTCATCTTCATAAACATTCACTTTATTAATTTTAAGTTAAATCTGTGGTCAGGAACATTAGATAAGCCCTTTCTAGCAATAGACCAATATTTATTAGTTTCCAACCAACCAACAAATGAAAAGAAAAAGTCGTCATTGTAATATGTAGTTTCTCATAATCTCATAAAGAAACATTTGATCTCTTTCCATCCGTCGACCCAACAAAGACGGACCCGGTCATTCGCTGAAGAACTACCTATGTCTGAAGATATTTCGCTTTGTACTATAACATGAAAAGTGCGGAAGGTCGGAGCCAGTGTTGCCGTTTTAGTGACTTTGTCACTGGATCCAGAGAGTTTTGGAACTTTTGGGGACTTTTTAAATCGGTTACCAAAAAAAACTAGGGAGATCCGACGCGATGGTCAAAAAGAAATCTCTATACTTACAAAGTTGTTTAATATTTGACCCATTCTTTGCGAACCGTCGATACTTCACCACCTTTAAAATATAGCAAATTTGTAATCTAAGGCTTTACAAATAGTTTGTATATTTGACTTAGATATTATAATTGATAGGAAAATGATTCAGCTCAATGACTTTAGAATTTATCTTAAATGAAATAAATTTCATTTCAATGAAAAGTGCTTCTAAGTTTATTAAACGGATTTCGAGCTATGATATTTCGCATATAAATCAAAATATGTGTAGAGTTAGTGACTTCTAGAGACTTCTTTTTGCTGACTTATATATATTTTTTGGTAGTATTTTCCCTGTAACGGCAACACTGATCGGAGCACAGTCGAATTTCTCTACCGGATTTCGGTGCGTTCGAAGATCACTTTAGTAGGTTTCAGATTAAAATAAGGGAAATTGGACCCCTACAGATAAGGGGAAACAAGCAATTTCCGCCCACACGAGTTCTAATATTAATAAACCCTTACCTGAGGTTTTCTCGTATACGGAAAAGTTGAGGCGACCTTGAGCGGATTTTGGTACATGTTACATTCTATGCTTTTAGTTCGTAGGCATTTATTTGGTATAGGAATGTTTAGACATATTTTTTCTTCAGGAATGAACAAAGAACAGAGACGAAGAAAGGGCTGTTACAGAGTAAATATTCTTTGATACTTATTTTTTGATTATTTTGATTGTTATTTGTCTTATTTTCTTATTTAACAATAATAATTAGTAGTCATTGCCACTTTTGGTTTTGATGTTGTTCGACTTGGTGTTTATTTTTGGATCATTATTTCTTAGTTTTTTTGCTTCCTACATAATATACGTTTACTTACTTCCACAATTTAATGCAGTACACTTAATTTTCAAAGGGCTGTTAATAGCGGAAGGTTAGAGGTAGGTGAGAAAGGTTTTTTATTTACTGACTGTTACCGGTTGCAGTTACCGCAGGCTATAAACACGTGTAACACCAGGGCATCATGCGGTACAGACAGTCACGTGGAAAGATACAAGTCACTAGAAGCGTTTTTCTAAGAAGTATTCTCATAATATTAACCGTTAAACTTGTGTGGTCTATGATGACAGTAAAATAAATATTTATGATGCGTTGCGGGATATGGAGATAAACAGAGTCGGTAATATCATACGTGGTAATAAATAAAAATGTCAGAAGGCGATTTATGCAGTTACCCGGCTTTCCAAAGAAAAAGCTCTATGACTGATTTTATGCAATAGTTAAAAAGAATGACGTGCAGGTAAACAAATCGCTTTCATGTTGGCTTGAAGTAGGTCCATTGGACCTACTTCAGTCCTGCCACTTTTGGTACGCGGGTGCAGTATCTTCCTCTTTTTGTTTCAATAAATAGTTCCGAGCCCGCATGTTCAACCACTAAGCCTCAACGATCTCCATAATCCAGAACAATCACAGTTGACTATCATTACAGTAGACTGCGAACTAAACTATTCCATTAGCAGATACAATAAGATGGCCGCTTTCGATCTTGATCTGAAGCGCGAGCGCAGCCGGAGGTGACGTCACATGATGTATGATGGCGACGCGTAATTGATCGATGCGGCGACGGCTAGGACCTGCAACGGGGAGTTACAGCTGCTGCTTGCACTGCAGTATCTTATCTTACTTAGATAATCAGCTTGTGGATGAAATTAGTCACGACTATATCACAGGCGGGCTAATCAGAGGCACACTGATTGTTGCCGTCACTAAGCACGGAACTTTCAGAAGCCTACATTTAGCCCAGCGAATTTTGGGTTGCGTTTTTTATCGTTGTTCTCCGTCATCGGTAGAGTTAGCTACATTTTCTAAAATGAACACAAAGTAGGTTACTTGAACTCGGTACCACCTGGTTCCGAACCTGAGTCTTTAACCACTGGGTCATGACGTTATACACAATCCAGAATAATGATAGGACTATTATTATAGTAGGGACTGCAAACTAAACCATTCCATTAGCAGATACAATAAGACGGCCGCTTTCGATCTAGATCTGAAGCGCGCGCGCAGCCGGAGGTGACGTCACATGATGTATGATGGCGACGCGTAATTGATCGATGCGGCGACGGCTAGGACCTGCAACGGGGAGTTACAGCTGGTGCTTGCACTGCAGTATCTTATCTTACTTAGATAATTCGCTTGTGGATGCAAAATTACTGAACAGTAAATATTTGCTTTCACTCACGACTATGTTTACCTGGGACAGGCAGTCCAGTTAGGTAAGTCCAACTTCGAGAAAGAGATCTCTCGTCGAATCCAGCTCGGATGGGCAGCGTTCGGGAAGCTCCGGCATATATTCGCGTCCGAAATTCCTCAGTGTCTCAAGACGAAAGTCTTTGACCAGTGTGTGTTGCCAGTAATGACATATGGGAGTGAGACGTGGTCGTTCACTATGGGTCTCATAAGAAGGCTCAAAGTCACCCAGCGAGCAATGGAGAGAGCGATGCTTGGTGTTTCCCTGCTTGATCGAATCAGGAATGATGAGATCCGCAGGAGAACTAAGGCAACCGACATCGCTCGAAGGATTGCATCGTTGAAGTGGCAGTGGGCGGGACACATAGCGCGGAGAACCGATGGCCGTTGGGGCGGAAAGGTTCTCGAATGGCGACCGCGTACCGGACGACGTTCCGTGGGCAGGCCCTCCACAAGGTGGACCGACGATCTGGTTAAGGTCGCGGGAAGCCGCTGGATGCGGACAGCGCAGGACCGATCGTTGTGGAGATCCTTTGGGGAGGCCTATGCTCAGCAGTGGGCGTCGTTCGGCTGACATGATGATGATGATGATGATGACTCACGACTATTTATCACAGGCAGGCTAGTCAGAGGCACACTGATTGTAGCCGTCATAGAGAACGGGACATTCAGAAGCCCACTTTTAGCCAAGTGGGTTATAAGGTTGCTTGAATTTCATCGAATCATTCCATCACCGGGAGTGTCATTAAGCACGGAACTTCCAGAAGCCTACATTTAGCTCAGCGAATTTTAGATTGCTTAGTTTTTTATCGATTTTCTTCGTCATCGGTAAAGTCAGCTACATATTGTAAAATGAACACAAACTAGGTTACTTGGACTCAGTACCACCCGGGTTCCAAACCTGAGTCTTTAACCACTGGGTAATGACGCTATACACAATCCAGAATAATGATAGGACTATCATTACATTAGAGACTGCGAACTAAACTATTCCATTAGCAGATACAATAAGACGGCCGCTCTCGATCTTGATTTGCGCGCGCGAGCGCAGCCGGAGGTGACGTCACATGATGTATGATGGCGACGCGTAATTGATCGATGCGGCGACGGCTAGGACCTGCAACGTGGAGTTACAGCTGGTGCTTGCACTGCAGTATCTTATCTTACTTAGATAATCAGCTTGTGGATGCAAAATTACTGAACAGTAAATATTTGTTTCGCTCACGACTATATCCTAGGCGGGGTGGTCAGAGGCACACTGATTTTGGCCATCATGGAGAACGGAACTTTCAGAAGCCTAGCTAAACTAAACTTAGGACAACCCGGGTTCTAAGCCTGAATATTTTTCTAAACCTCAACGATCTCCAAAAACAGAAATTCAATTTTAAAAAAACGGCCTTTAAACAGACATTGGATGACCGGAAAGCTTCAAAAGTAAAGATGCCTGAGACATGAGACACAACTACGTCATTGTAGGACAATATCCTTTACAATGTAAACGTGGCATTACAATTTTGTATGTAATGCCATGATTTAATGAAATTGTATGGCTTGGGAATTAATACATTCATCACTCTGGAATTATTAGTAAACGTTATCCAGAAACTTACAAACATTTACCCAGACCTATACAAAACGGTAAACACGCCGAAATCGGTACACCCACCTTCCACTGCGCAAACATTCATAAAAGCTTTTTAAAACAAAAGTGAAATCGCGACCCTCTGCAGTACCCAAAAGGGTATTATGTAAACAACTCTTGAATAAATCCCTTCAACTTTCTTATGAAAACGAGCTGCATCAGAAAAACATCTCGAACTGGTATTATTGGACCTCACTTGGCTCAGGTCGAGAGCCTCTCGAACTCTTTGCGATTTCTCGACATTAAAAGTCGAGGGGACAATAAAGGCTTGTTTTGCTTGCAAATCTGGATAAATCTCACTAGAACGTTGATAAGAATTAAGTTTAGAACTATCTGGTCTACTGTAGTGCGGTCCGTTTTGAGTCAAAAGTGATAATAGCGGGCTCACGTCGCTCACGCTCATACAATTATCAATTCGGGACGCGTGTGACTTTTGACTCAAAACGGACCGCCCCTAGATAAGGTCTAGATTATCTGTCGTCTAGATTCACGGGTCCATACATAAAATGAAGCTTGGAATGATTAGAACTACGCATAGATGAATGCCACTGGAATTACAATTAAGATTTCCTGGAAGATGTTGCTTGCTAAACAGTAAGTCCATTACTAACTATAATACAACAAGGTCGTCAGACTAAAACATAATACAGCACATATCATAAGTTGGTTTATTTACTAAGTTTTCTTACATTGAATTCCATATAAACTCATCCCCTAATTCGCACACCTATTTAGCTTGCCGCTAATAATAAAAAGTAGCCTGTGTCTTCCTTCAAGATCTCTTGACATACCTACCAAATTGAAGTATATTTGTATAAACGTTACGAAGTAACAGAATTACGCCTTCTTAATGTTAGCTTCGATGAAATAAGAAACACTTCAATGGACACCAAATAAACAAAGTTATGTAATAAGTGATACAAATAGCTTGGCATTAGATTGGATTGAGTTCAGTTCAGAATTGTAACTAAGAGATACAGACCATCTTCATTCACGAAGCAGCATGTATTTTAAATAAAATGCGAAGATAAGACGTACATCTAGAGTATAATCGAGATGGGAAAACTCGCGAATGTAATGTGATACCCACGAACGCCACTTAAACACGCATCCAATACATATCTTTGAGAGCATGCAAAGTAGCAGCTGCTTCCGAAGGATGCAAATAAAAGCTGCTTAGGTTTGTTCCAGCTGGTGAGGACTGAGAGTAGGGCTTAGTGGATTCCTCCGCCCCTGATTAGGTCGCCCGCATGGACGCAAATTCCTTTACATTACTGAAAATCACAGCCATGTGTTTGTAAGGAAGGCAGCTAGAACTTATCAGGAGTACTGAAAACCACGGTTTTCAGTACTCCTCATTTTCAATTCAAACAATACCTTATCACGATAAGGTGTTGTTTGAATTGAAAATGATACTTTTAAATATCGCAGATGACTTTTTCGGCAGTTTGGTCACACAGTTATGAAACCACAGTTCTGGGAAAAACCCACAGTTGTGAATGCTAAATAACATCGTCCACAGTCCACTAGTGATCGATCCCACCAAACGACAGAATGTGTTGACAAAAACACGGCACAGAAAAACCTCTCATCAATAATCCAGCCTCTCATCACGCAAATGGAAGGAGAGGACTTGTCACACCGCATTAAGAAATTAATATCGTGACTTGTTACATATATATCCAGCAAAAGCCTGGCTTTGCTCCCTCTGACAGCTGACATGGTTCGGACAAGCGATCTAGAAAATTAGCAATATCATTCTGGCTTTGTTACGACACCGAGAAAGAACCTTTTAGGGTATTATGTCAACAAAGGAGACCGTCTTTGAAGATTTAAATCAGGGAAATGTGAAAGATTGGGCTTAACCATTCGATCATACTGACGCGACTGACCAATTTTTTTCGCTACAACAAACAGAAAAGGGTGACGTGAAATTATTAGAAAATAAGACGGATGTTTGGATCCTTTTTGTTAACTATCAGGCCATTGTTAGTTCTTGTAATGACAACATGACAATATCCTTGTATTAACTCTTTATTGCATTTCTCCTTATTTTTCGTATTCTCTTGATTAGGAGCGTCGTGGCCCAGTGGTTAAACACTCTGGCTCGAAACCCGATGCTCTCGAGATCAAATCTTGTACAAAACAATTATATGCTCGTAGCTTTAGAGCAGCATAGCGCTTGTAGTTTAACTATGGCATTTTATAGGGGCTAGTAAAATAATTGAATTAAAGAATGAGGCCAATTCTAAGCAAATGATTGGCAATAACAAGTCTGAATACAGACAAATTGCAATAGTAAATTCCAATGCTTTGAATCTTCCTTGTTAAGAATAATGCGAATGCGAGTGGAGGTAATATATCTAAGATGCAGATAAGTGCTTAAGCACAAGATAGGGCTGCCCATGTCGACTATCGATAGTTTATTACATAACTATCGTATACGACAAATCAATTGTTCTACACCTTACACATTTTATTTAAGCATTTTATTTATCAGAATAAAATTAACAAGAATTGTGACTGCTATCGCACAATAATGGCGCAATAGCCCTTGAGGTAGGCATTAGGTTATAATCAATCATAAAATCTTAACTTATACAAACCAACGAATCAGTGGCGTAGCCCAACAGGTTCAGTAAGCTACAAATATAAAATATGGTTGCTGGTTCAGAAATATTTTTTTCAACAGTTACCTACACGTATATTATCTTACATTGTACTTGTCACCCTCTGTACTTCCTGATAAAAATTGTAGGATTCCGGTGAATACGAACGGCTCCTCAAAAATTGGAGGAGGGAAAGCTGAGGCTAATTAGCAAAAGTTTCTTATTTGATCAAAAAACGCAGATTCATAACAAGTTATCGACATTCGCTATCGGTAGTTTTGGCAACACTACTACGGATAGTCTACAGACGGCAAACGAGCAAGATGATTTATGTAGCCAGACTATAATTGATTGGCGATTGTCCTGAACGAAATGTAAAGGTTGAAATTCAGGATAAAAATAACATTGAGAAATGCATTCTGATACTCGCAGTGTACAAAGAAGAGAGTGATGGTGTAATGAATAATAAGTAATAAATCCCGTACAAAATGTATTTTATTACAAGAACGCACCGTTTATTGCACCTAAAGAAGTTGAACTATAAAAATAAAATAAATTAAAATTTACGCTCCTTTTACGGCACAACAAAAAATTACTGTTGAGAGTGACGTGGCCCTTTGCTCGTAAGCCCGTGAGGTCACAGCTTCAATCCGGGTCATAACATATTTTTTTGAAGACTCTCCGGGATTGTCACCACTATAAATCAAATCAAATCAATCAAAAAACAAAAATAGCTTTATTTAAATAGACCTGTTACAGAGTACTTTTAAATCGTCAAATCTAATTAACAAACAAAACATACTTAATAATAGACATGAATACCATAATATTAAATGTAAACAATAAATATACTGTACTTAAATAAATGTGATGCTACCACCGGATCGGAAAGTTGTTTCTGTACTGAGAAGAACCGGCAAGAAATAATATATAACACCACGACGTCTGAGTGTCACGTCCATCATATTGGCACCATCTTCATGCCTCTGACTGCCTCATTTAGAATATTATAGTCAGCCGTAAGCGTAAACTATGTTCTTATGTGTCCATCCTTCAATACGTCAATCAATCAATTCATCAATCAATAATAAGTCAATTCAGTTACGTCAATCTGTGTTACTTTTGCTGTTGATTTATCTAAATAATATATCTATCTATCTCTTCAGGTAGTAGAAGAACATAATTAAACATTATTAAGACGCTCTCATTGCTTAAAAGAATCTCTACCACACCACCCATTAGTAGCTTAAATTGACAAGCATGTTAAATAACTACATAATCCGCCAATTTGCTTCATAATCCAACCTATTGTCTCACTACATAAATTTATTGGTCCTAAGTAATCCGAATATTCTTCTTGGCATGAGTATAGTGACGTTCAAGATGATTTATAGCGGCCGAAAATTGATTGGAGTCCTCTGCGAACCGAAATATGTCAGGAAACAAAGTGAAAATATAGCTTGTTATAGCAATAGATGGCCTCTCGTAATTCAATCGGGTTTTCACTGGTCCAGTTTGCGGGTATTTTTGTGATGTCACTTGGGACAGTTCTCAGGCAATAAGGGTATCTCTCATAAACGGATGCTGACAAAATGTTTATGAGACCTGTATTTGGCATTGGTAACAAACCTAACTCGGTGAACTGGTTCTGCTTGTTTTTAACAGTTTCTAATCGTATTTTTGTCTTTTTCCTCTTGAAACTTGTGGATGTGGTTGATCTTCCCAGATTATGCTCAAGGCCTGCGAAGGAAAAGAGTAAAGGCTTGATTCCACGAGATCAAAACTTGCAGCTGGATCCTATTCTAATAAGCTCATTTACAAGATAGGCAAGGCAGACAAGGCATGGACTTATAGGTAGGGGGCCACAATCTCACCTAATCTAAGCGATGACGTAGTTTAATTGATATATGTTAGCCTATCAAGTATCTTTTCACTCTCTACTCGCTTAAGTGCTATGGAGCAGGCTGGTAAAATTCAAGCTATAATCTTTCGCAACATAATCGAAAGAATTGCAGCACTTGAACTGCAGATAGCACATTCTAAAGAAAAGCAGTACCTGCGGTAAAACTTTTTTACGTTGAAAATGAATAGAAGTATAGTTTTCTTTCCTGCAGGATTATTTACGACTGCCTGTAGTTACAAATTTCTTTATGCGAGACGGGAATAGGAATTTATATCAAGCATTTCAAGAAATTCGTTGAATTTTCCAAGGTGAATTTTTCTAGTTTATATTCAGAGTAGAATAGATGGCATTAGTGAGCAAATGTTCTTCGGCTGTGGCTTAGGTCGGCCGTTTTTATGCGCATTATAGTAATTTATAGTTATGGATGTCGTCTCGGAGATAATGTACGAGTCTACCTGTAAATCTAGTTAAATTCAGTGAAATATGAATGCAAAGAAACACTGTGCAATAGAAATAAAATCAAGAACACAGTAGGTACACAAGTTAACGTACGTACTTATAAGTAGTTACGACAAATCGGATCCTGCCTCATTTCCTTACTACATCTTGCGCTAAATTTGCTAAACGAGCTATCAAACGCCGCGTTAACAGGTGCGTTAGCTGAATGCGTAGACACCCTATCATCAATCTAAAAACTGAGTCATTGCTTATTTGTATCTAGAAGAAAATGCCATTTTATGAAGCCATGTTTTGTTATTTGCTATAGCAGCTTAAGAGCTGTTAGAAGTAGATGACATACAAAATAGCTTTTTCTTATTTAATTTAACCGTCTGACCATTCGCAGTCGTATGATGCCCAGTGCTGAAAGTAGGCCCCCTCATTTTTGTAAAGTGGCCAGGCGTTTGACACTGAATGGCAACACACAGAAATACACAGAAGAAAACACAGGAAGGGTTAACTAACCGAGTAACAGAATCAGTTAAAACCGTCACTCGTATGTTCCTTTTCCATTTCCCCGTGTCGTGTTGTTTGGATATCATCATTAAGTACTTGCGTCGTTATTTCCTCTTCTGGAGGCAATCTTGTATCTATCATTAGTATGGCTTTTCCCACGTGGATATTCTACTCAATTTAGTGGGAATATGTGAACACGATGTTACCACACCATGAAACCGATATTGTGGCGGTTGATTCTAATCACCTATCTATGTCTGAAGCTTTAAATGCAATTATTCTGGTAAAGGGGGGTTTTCCAGTGTTCTACATGTCGCCGCGTGCTGCTCTTGCATGGCTACCCCAGTTCAACAAAGTATGTCGAGTTTTGCGGAACTACCTTTTGTGCACCAATCCGCAGTTGGCAAGCGGATGCTTAGTATCCATCTTGTAGTGCTAGCCCTCCCCCCTTTTCTCCAGTTACTTAATTCAATTAATGTAATAGTTTCAACAACGTTTTCTAACTCATTACAAAAGGTCTTTATTTACTATGTTGATTTAAAAATAGACTGTTCCATATTAATATCGATTTTTCGGCACTTTCGTTGATTGGTATTATTTGATGTTTCAGAAATCCTGCCTATGATTCCGAAGGTAGTGGGGTTACTTAAATACTTACAATTTTTTTTTTGTTTAAACATACACAATGAAAATAAGACACAATAAAGTTGGTAGGTAGGTACTGTGCAAGGATCGAACGTATACTAACCAACTTCTACACCGTTACACCAAATCGGTTGTCAAAGTTTAAGCTAAGTGGCTATTAGTTGATAAAGTTAGTATCGAAACGTGTGGTCCCGAAATAACCCAATTTCTCGTCAGTATTCGCTTCGACATTATTCTTTCAGGACGAAATTCAACCCCCGAAATTTTGTCACGGTTCGTACCTGATTGACACGGGGTGAAATCCATATCTTCGTAGAAGAAATCTAAAACTTTCCTTCCTAAAAAGTTTTTGATAAAAAGTACGATATTACATTAACAATCTAAACAAACTGGGAACAAGATAAGAAATCCTGGGACATGCCGACCTTTGGGAAAGTTTTCTAAGTTTGCTTTGTTGTGAGAAACTCCTTATAGTGTCAGTGTTTGACATGTTGTCCGGGTTTGTGCCTTCAGCTCGTAAACAACGCTTTAGAGACACATTGTATTTTTGTAGTGCTTCGTTTGAGATTTTTATAAAATTTTATAGCGGGCGTCTTGACTGCGTAGTGTCGTAAAGTGGGAGCTTATTATATGCTGGACAAAACATAAATTGTTACTTTTACTTACAATGTATGCTTTGAGATATATTCGTTTTAATGTCCACTAATTTGGAATAGTGTACCGTCTTCTTACATGACCCGCCTGGCAAATAATCATTTGCAAACCTTCCAGTCAAGTTGGGTAACTTTAAATTTCAGTGTAACATTGAATCCATTCTTTTAGATTAGTTACTTTTGACAAGTACTCCAACTAAAAGATGTTATTGAGTCTTTGACGGATTGGCTCAAAAACAAACCATAAACAACATTATGTAGGTACTTTTACTGTTTTAAAACAGTGGATTCAATGTTACACTGAAATTCAAAGTTACCCAACTTGACCTTCCCCTAACCTGCATCATCCCACTGCTGGGCAAAGGTCTCTCCCAATCTCCCAACTTGACCTTAATGAAAGTATTTTCCACATGAGGAAAATATTATTTTCATAGTGATTATAGGTGCTCAGCATGATATCCGTGAATAGGATTGATGCATTTCGAGCAAAAGGAGGTAGTTTGCAAATCGCTGAATCGTACGCTTGCGATCGCATTTTCCAAAAGTTCGGATCAGATCGGCGCGCATCTGTAGGACGAAAGACTAAACTACCCTCAAAACCTAGTTTCCGAAAATTAACTGTCGAAGCTATTACATGAATTCACGCGGATCCAGAGCTGAGCTGCAAAAACGCAGCACCGTTACGACTCCTGGAAAATTGCGCAATTGTCTTGCCAAATTGCTTGAGATGGAAATAAATTTGCACTATATTTCGTGAGGTTAGCTTATTGTGTCTGGGGAAACGGCTTTTTACGGAAATTAGGGGTGCCGCATGTATCTTTTACCATTCACGAATTGTAGTGTTAAAGAGTGAGAAAATGTTAACATACTTTTTTTTAATGTTTTTAGTTTTGTAAGAAGGTACGAGTATATCTTCCGTGCATGTCTATGATAAACAGTTTCTGACAGTGTAACTTGCGGCATGATCTTCAGTGAATAATATTGGCAGGTGTTACTGTTTTACTTTCTAGTTTATTCAAACCCGTAGGCTTAGCACGAACCGCTATAATTTTGGTTATCGAAAAGTAAACGATACTTTTTTGGATCTGAAAACCAGAAAAAGACATTTGGTCGTCTTGGCATCAGTTTACTTTTCGATTACCAAAACGATGGCGGTTCGTGCTAGGGCTACTGAAATCAACATTAATTACGATTCGTATGTTATAAATCCTAACATCAAGCCTATAGCCGGCTCCAACTGTCAAAACTTTTGTTTTCTTCAATGTCAATAATGCTTGGTATTTTTCTTAAAAGTACTGCTAAGTATATCCTCCTCTAAATCCTAATAATACGCGTAATCAAATATTAATCTCCTTCAAGCCTCAACAAATCCAAAAACTTCGAAACATTCAACGCTACTCCGACTAACGGAAACGGGAAATTAGATTCACTCCACTCTTTCGTCGAAAAACTAACACCGAGGGAACCGCTACGTTAATTTTTAAACAAGCCACGAAATCGGCGATCATATAAAATTCACCAGTTATAGAATAGTTTATAAATGTATTCCGGAACGGGGTTAAGAGTGTCATAACCTCGACTGCGCAATCAGGGGAGTGTCTGGACATTCGGAGTCGATTCCCGCGGGACAACACTAGCCATTCCATTTTCAAAATTGCGACACCGCAAAGGTGGTTTTCGCGCGCTACCCTTTTTACGTTTTAAAAAGACTTTTTAATAAAGACTGCGGCACTGGCTTTACAGCTTCCGCTGTATTTGTGCGCACTAAACAACCAAAATAATTTACTGGGAAACATTAACATTTTAGTACTCATAATAAATTATACAAATTTAGGCCGCTTTATAGCATAAGCACTTTTAAAAAACTCATATCCAGAGGAAAAAATGGGAGTATTTAGGGAAATAATTATTTGACAGTTGGTTGGTTTGGTTTCTCATGTTGTTCTGAGACGTAAGTCCAAGTTGAGAATCCTTATAAGTGAGAAATGTGAGAAAGCGACCTATACTTTAGTTAGGGTTGCTTCATTTTAAGTGGTTTTTGTAGGTTTTTTATATTTTATGATAATATATATATTTGTTGTATCTTATTCATGCCCATGCCGGGTGGTATGGGCATAATGCCCTTGTCACATTAAAAAAAGTCTGTAAGTTGTTTGTGTCTGTTTTATTTTTGTGATCTGTGGCAATAAATGGTTGCTTTCTTACTTTCATAAATAAAATATAACAAACTTGAAGCCAAGTGAATGATTTATTTATTAGCTCAAGTGCTACGACCTTGATGTTTTATTATTTAAACTTTATTGAAAAACTAACACTTGATTTAGACAACCTATACAACACCATTTAAACACTGCCAACGTACATATTGCCTTTACTCAAACATTGTTACCCAACCTGATCCGATCTCAATCCAACACGTCCGTCGACCAAATGAATAGTTGTCAAACATCACTCTATTTGCCACTCAATCACGCACCACTCAGCTGTTTATTTTGCCATTTTCCGTAGCAAACAGCCTCATAAATCCCTTTGAATGATATCAAGTTGCTTTCCAGATATTTTATTGTCTCAAACATACCGTTAACCAGCGGGTAACTGACAACGCGCCGAGCAAAAACAAAACGCTGGCATTGTAGGACTTGAAAATGGAATTCTGTTGCCTATTTCCGACGTGGTATTTTTTATCTGTGGAACTTTTTTGTATCGATGCATAACAGTCGTTGATTCGAAATTTTGAGTCGGAAATGCTCGTCAATTCTGCTTATCGATACGTATGTTTTATTTATCAATGTTGTTTGATTGTTGAATGAGAATGATACTGCATTTTTGGAGTCGTGTAAAATGTTGAACTTCCTGAATACATTCTTGTTTTTCTAGTTGCGTCATCGCCAAGTCTGTTTACTTTTTTTTATTTCCTACAAAATTCATACCATTTTAAAACATATCTAAGACGGTTTTGTTCCACAAACAACCTTGTTGTTATATTGTACATGGATTTCTGACCCAGGCCCCTCTCCTCCTTAGACACTCCTCCTAACATTCCGTTCACCATGACGGTAACAATCAGCTTGCCTTTGACTACCCCGTTCGGTCGACTAAAGTCGTCAGCGTATGTTTTGCTCTTCTTTAATGACTCTTGGTCAACATAAAATAACTGGCAAAATCTAAGATCAAAAACCCAATTTTCAGATTTCTATTCCTATTGCTATCAAAATGAACAGCTTTATTCATACCTTTGATTGTGTTCCAAAAATAAAGAAATCAGACTTTCAATTTAACTGAGGCAAACTCGAGTTTACCGCTACACGAATATAGGTTAGTTTGTTTTCACAAATTGATGCCAATTAGTTCGTTCTCTGTTTTAGCGAAATGTTAATGAACTTTTTAGCGGTTTCCTCTCAACCTGATTTTGTTCATCTGATTTAGTTTTCCGTGAGTTTAGTTCTAATTAACGCTGAAATACAATGATACTTCTTACTATTGATTTAGTACTCTCTTTTCCACTACTTGCTGTCAGTTGTTATCAAGTCAAATCTCCGACTAGGCTTTACGACTGACATCTAGCGAAATCAGCCGAACCAACTGCCTAACTGCATTACGATGCACGGAGTTGTTAAGCCTAATCCCAAATTTAAGTAGATTTAGTTAAGTCTAGATCTCTCGTCGAATCCAGCTCGGATGGGCAGCGTTCGGGAAGCTCCGGCATATATTGCGTCCGAAATACCTCAGTGTCTCAAGACGAAAGTCTTTGATCAGTGTGTGTTGCCAGTAATGACATATGGGAGAGAGACGTGGTCGTTCACTATGGGTCTTAAAAGAAGGCTCAAAGTCACCCAGCGAGCAATGGAGAGAGCGATGCTTGGTATTTCCCTGCTTGATCGAATCAGAAATGATGAGATCCGCAGGAGAACTAAGGCAACCGACATCGCTCGAAGGATTGCATCGTTGAAGTGGCAGTGGGCGGGACACATAGCGAGGAGAACCGATGACCGTTGGGGCGGAAAGGTTCTCGAATGGCGACCGCGTACCCGAGGACGTTCCGTGGGCAAGCTCTCCACAAGGTGGACCGACATGATGATGATGATGATGAGTTAAGTCTAGCCTTAGGGTGGCTTGATAATATCTGCCAGCACCTTGCTGTTCTCACCAGCCTTAGACTCCTGAAACAATCCACTCTGAGCCCGCGTGCTGGAGTGCCCAGCCGTGGAAAGCATAGAAGCTGTTTAAACTTAAAAATGTGCAGTGTGGATTGTTGGAGCGATTTAAGGTACTCTTAAATGCATCTTGCATATTAACAAAAAAACTTATTGATTTTCCTGTACATTTATTTTCCAACAATATTTTCTATTTTAAAATTCATACCATAAAACCTCTGCGGAAAGTTTTAAATTGCTGGTCGGAAATTGACGACAGAAAGTCATTTATCAAATGCTTCATGTCTGTAGTCGATATTGAATTTATTTCAGTGTGCTTTTGACAAACAACGTCAAGCTTTGAGAAATTCTCTACCAGTTTATCGAAGGGGGTTATCGTGTGTGGATTCACTGCTAGAGGCGCATTGCATTCTGTAGAAACCAAAACTTTCTTGTTGGATGATGCTTCTATTATTTAGAGCATCTATTGAACAGCGTGACCTGAAGTTAAAAAAAATGCCAAATTATTGTGGTGTGTACATACAAACTTTCCCATTTATAATATTAGTAGGATGTCACCTTGCTAAAAATACTTCTTCTTACATTAAATTACTTTCGTTGTAAAGAGTTATAAATCACTTTAGATTAGATAAGTATAATGTTTGTTAAAACTTTAATTTGATCATCTTGACTTGGTTGTTAAATATCATAATTCTATTATAACATTTACCATTACTATCCCTTTCGAAATAAAGTTGTAAGTGTATCATGATTTGTATTTTATTTGTTAATAACTTTTGTTACGATTCTCAACTTGATAACTCCCGTGATAATTGCTTGTAATTTTTATTTTTCTTTCAAATTACACAAATGACTTCCAGCGTATTTTAAACGTAATGAAATTCCCTGTTGAAATTGTAAAACTTGCTGAAATTCCTGAACAGTGAAGCGATTCGGATAATTAATGTATACGATGTAAAGTTAGTGAGTTAGTAAGGCTATATAAGCTCTTACAAAACGGCTAAGGGGGGTATTTGAATAACTTTCCAGTCTTATTTATCTTGTGCGAGCTTCTTAGGAGAACATTGGCTTTATTAAATTTACTAGGTTTGTCCTAATTTTTATTTGATTGCTTTTCCGAAGTTATATCCGTTTTCGATTGCTTTTATAATTCTTTCGAAACAAGAATTTTTAGAGTTTTTTTCTTTTTTGTTTTCTAAGAGGGCGTTGTCAGACTAGTTTGCTGGTTAAGTGCTGTAGGCTGCAGTAGCTACATGAATATTAAAAAAACATACACTCACGACTATATCACAGGCTCGGTACTTAGTCAGAGACCCTGACTTTTGCCGTTGTGGTGAACGGAACTTTCAGAGGCTAACATTTCGCCGATTTAATTTTTATTGGTCTTAATTTTTAACTTTGTCGAAAGCCTTACACTGTTAACAGAGAAAAAAAATGAAACACACACTATTATTGAAAAGTATTTTGTTTTTTTTTTGTATGATAGGTACTCGCTTGTACAATTTTTTTCCCTATCTTTTAAGGAGGTGTAAAATCATGTCGGATAATTAGAATTGGTCTTTTTTTTCATACGATCTGTCTAGGATCCCTCCTAATCCCGCCTAAATTGTTTAATATAATTCTTATTAATGACTACTGTAATGTTTTTCGTACAATAAAGCAGCAACATCTTATAAAGATTTATGTAACCAATATAATTCTCGTTATAAATAAATCTCAGTAAGAAGCCTAACAAGTGAAGGAGATATTTCAGTGATTCTAGCAAAAAAGTAAAATCTCTATTGCATTAAAGTATCAAACTTTTTCCGTGCGGAAACTGGCTCGCCTGGCTCGTCTCCAAGTGTTTTTAGAAAATTAAAAAGTTATCCATATTTGACGGGAGGCGACGGAAAAAAAGTTAAATGAAGAGTGATCTCTTGGGGTCTTCATCCACTCACCAGTGTCATGATGAGGGGTGTCACCGTCACTCAAATTTGATTGAAAAATTATGGGGTAAAGTTGTCACTAAGATTCGCCAGTAACATATTACTAGTCTAGTCATTATAGTAAGTTCACCTCGGAATTCGAGATACCCAGCTGTAAGTCTGTAAATACTTGTATATTGACACCCTAAAAGTTGTCTTAAAACCTACATATGGTAGGGTGTACGCAACTATTAAATTTCAAGGTCAAATGTCACAAAAATTGTTTTTTTGTAAATATCTCATTTCCTATGGGTTTTTTGCTATTTTTGTATGTATTATCAATATTGTAGAATACAAAATTCTCTACAAATTTTGGTTGAAAAAAATTTTCATATGGTGAACCGTTTTCGAGATAGAGGGCGGAGAGCGCGCGGTCACAGCATCACTTCAGGTCAACCGGTGCCACCGGTCAAAAACTTAAAAAGTGAAAAGTCTCGATCATCTTCGTTATCTGCATTACGTCAAGTCCACAGAACTTAATAAAGCTGTGCAGCTTTCAAATATTCCACCAACAAGTGCAGCTGCTCATCAACATTGTAAAAACAACAACGTTGTCGAAAATCGTTTCGCATCGCCCAACCCCATACCTGGGGTTCCAAATCATGCCCTAACCAAGTTTGAACTTGATAATATACACGTTGTTGTTTTTACAATGTTGATGAGCAGCTCCACTTGTTGGTGGGATATTTGAAAGCTGCACAGCTTTATTAAGTTCTGTAGACTTGACGTAATGCAGATAACGAAGATGATGGAGACTTTTCACATTTTTTCACTTTTTAAGTTTTTGACCGGAGGCACCGGTTGACCTGAAGTGATGCTGTGACCGCGCGCTCTCCGCCCTCTATCTCGAAAACGGTTCACCGTATGAAAAAAATTTTCAACCAAAATTTGTAGAGAATTTTGTATTCTACAATATTGATAATGCATACAAATAGCAAAAAACCCAAAGGAAATGAGATATTTACAAAAAAACGATTTTTGTGACATTTGACCTTGAAATTTGATAGTTGCGTACACCCTACCATATGTAGGTTTTGAGACAACTTTTAGGGTGTCAATATACAAGTATTTACAGACTTACAGCTGGGTATCTCGAATTCCGAGATTCTTACCTAATTTAAGCTTAAATGACTGGACTATACGGGGTAAGATTGCTACTAAGATGTGGCAATAACACTTCATGAATTTTATGTTTTTTTTTCAGGTTCAGGCAATGATATTTAAAAGGATTGGATACGTTATGTCAGTACTGATGCGTAGTCGAAAATTGACCCCTGCGTGCGTACCTATAATTTGACCGTGTGTACAAGATAGTATGATTATTTACTAGAGCGTAAAAGAGACAGATACCTCTTGCGCAGTCTCGTCTCAAACTGTCAATGCTTTGCTCAGGTGTTCGAAGTTCTGATTTCGGATGCCACTTAATTTTATGTCCAGTAGTAATACCGATTTTCTAACATAGTTAGTCTTAATAAGTGCATTACTAATAAAAAAACTAAAACTATTAATGGAAACTGCTTTACCCACCCATTTATTTGTTCGCTTCCCAGCCAGTTCAAGGGCAGTTTATCTTCGGACTAGTAAAAGCTTAAAAATATGTTAATCTCGGCAAAAATAACTGACTGTTTACATGTTTTTAATTCGTAGATCTAACTGTTGAACTCGCTTCCCAATCCACTTTGATGTTTCCTGTGTAATCACCCGTATCTGTTTTTCGTTTGCTGTCGGGGTCGTTGACCTTGGGCCATAGTATCAATTCAGTTTTCAGTAGTTCTAGCTTTTATAATATGTTAGACAGCTAGATCACCAGAACTCAAACTAAGCAAAACTATTTTGTGCACTCTAATTTTAAGTCGAATTGGAATTTTAGCTACTACTAGTCATTTCTACAAATCGAACCTAGTTGGTATTGAATCAAGCCTAAACAGTGCTTTCCCTATGCTTGTAATGTGCAATTATGGTCGGATTAGTATCACTAATTAGTACTTAATAAACGTTCCAATATGGATATTAGTAAGTTACTAATCTGGCGTTCGAAAAAGCATCGCTACATCCCGTGATCATGACTCAGCTGTGAATTATTCGAAACGTTGGGTTTAAAAATGAAAGAAAACAAAACAAGACCAATCCGTGAAGTTGTTTCATTCTAACCTACTGGTCACAGTGTACTGTGGCTGATACGCAGTCCACTACCGATTTAAACCATTCTGTTACAACTGTTTAATGTACAATATTGACATTGTTTCTTTTTTATTTGCAGGTAAAAAAGCACCCGAGGCCGGCTGAGTAATGGACGACCCGCGAAAAGCGAACGTTTATTTTGTAGGTAGTTTACAAAACCTCGCATGCCGCAGATATTCGCAATAGGCCTAACTATAGTTGCGCTGGTATTTCACTAATGCTAAAAATATACTTGCTACTGGTACCAATGATATTAAAATAAAAAGACGTACTTGTGCTAAAAAAGTGGGACAAGAGATTTTCGACCACCTGAGCAAAGCGTTCACAGTTTGAGACAACACTGCTCAACATGTACGAGTATCTGTCTCGTTTACGCTCTAGTAAATAATCATGCTATCTTGTGCACACGGTCAAATCAATCGCCAGGGGTCAATTTATCTATACCTCTTTTAAATATCATTGTTGTTACTATGTTATCGACCATAGTATCGATAATAGAGCTTCTTGATACCATCGAAAGTTTTGATCAATCAATAGTTGTAAATGATTCGAAATGCTGGTCAGAGAGTCTCTATGGTTAAAATTAAGTGACCGTTTCAAATGTTTGATTGCCAAATACGTTTTGGTGTCGAAGAACCCGGGACTTTAGTTTCTCGGGACGGGTGATCTTACATTTGGCGACTGAGGTGTTATAAGGTAAGTATTATCAAGTTTTTTCAGTGTTATAACATACCATCGGAAAACAGTTAAACTGTCTTGCTGAATTTTCCCACTTATTTAACACTATTTCCCGGGGCTAGGGTGAAATGTCGTGCAAACAGTTTTTTTACCTTTTAATTATTATGTTCCAAAAACCTTGAAAATTAGTGTTTTTAACATTGCTGTTAAATAATATACTTAATCAACAAATGTTCTGTAATGTCCAACTGTCGAGGTTTGATCATAGCGAGGTTTGATATTTGAAGCTATAGTGCCTAGAGTTAGTGCTAATTCGCAATACGAATCGTTTTAATGTGAATATAGGTTAGCAAAACACCTTTTTGAATGGCATTATCAGTGGTTACCGTCTGGAGCGACTAAAACATTGTGTTTGTTCTGTGTGTCTTATTATTTCGTTTAGAAAATATATACACACCCGTATCTAACAAATTATTGTGCAAGTTTTGTTCAATTCAGCAACAGATGGCCACTAAAATATTGAGTCAATTAACTCATAGCTATTGTACAAAACTTAAGAAGTATATTCTAGCTAAATAGGTGTAGAATTAGAACGAATGTGTTAACATAATGGCCCATTGAATCCCATTCACTAACGAACAACACTCAGTAATTCCCCCGGAACGGATCGCCGTGGCACAGTATAAACCATACAGTAGGCTATCTAAGGCCGCCCGCCGAGTTATTAGCCTAGCGTGCACACAGACACGCGGCACAGCCCGTCCGTACTGCCGCCTCCCTATGCCTCCCTATTTTATGCTAGCGTGTGCGTGAAATTGCGTGTGCGTGATATCGCGACACGGCGCGCGACGCGCACGCACACATTCAAACCGAGAGTGGCACGTTTGTTTGTAGATGTTCTACTGTATGGTTTATACTGTGACTCAGTAATTCCCCCAGAACGGATCGCCGTGGGCGCAATATTTGTAATAAAATGCTATTATGGCCGAATGCTGCCAATTTGATATCGGCCATTGTTCGGCACCCCTGGGAGCCGAATTAGAGGTGCCCTTTCATTATCGATGCTATCAATCGGGCTGAAACTAAATTTGTTATGAAAATTTGATGCGCTTACTTTATTTTGTTCAAGTTGGTATGTTTTTAGTTTTGGAATCAAAAATGATGTTTTTAACTTAACGCAGAACTCTCAAATGCGCTTCAAACAAACAAACAAACAATAATAACTTTATTTAAATAGACCTGTTACAAGTACTTTCAAATCGTCAAATCTAATTAACAAACAAAATACAATTAATAATAGACATGAATACCATAATATTAAATGTATACAATAAATATACTGTACTTAAATAAATGTGACGCTACCACCGGATCGGAAAGTTGTTTCTGTACTTAGTTGGAGCTTAGTTCATATAGTCGTCTTTGAGTTTTATTTTCTTTCGAAACTTAGGTGTTAGATATGCAAACCTTTTCCTAACAAAAACAAACACAGCAAGAAATAAATGATGTACATTATTTGGACAGTCGTTCAAAAGTTGTCCGCGTACATAATATTTCAGCAATTCATTTTTATTTATAAAAATAAACTGAATCTTTTCTACGTAACAGTGAATGTAATTTTAAAGCATTTCTAGTAGTTTTGGATTAATATCTGTTTCTCACAGAAAGAACGTAACATGGAATTAAGAAGAATTTATTGTATTTGCATTGAAAAAAAGAAAAATATGATCGTCCGAATATTTCTTTGCAAAATAAAAACAGCTTCTACCCCCAGAAGCCGTCAGATTAAACACTATAAAATCCCTTCCTCAGTAGGGGTCCATTATTAGCTCTATGGGGACAGCTTGGGGCGCATATGCCAGGGTGACGTCACTTGCCAGTATTCATGCCAATTTACGCCAGGGGCGATCGCCAGGGTGTTTCTCCATACGTTAGTTAACAACCAATTGTTCTCAACAGGTCATAAATATTTTTGGGGCTAAATGGGTAAAGTATTCAATATATTTTTTTGCTAAAATCTCATAATTTGGTCTGGTTTGGTCAATGGTGTCTGAGTGAACTTTCCCAAATATGTAAAACTGCAAAACATGTATTACCAGTTGACAAATCCATAAATGGATATTCTTAATATTTTACTGGAAAACACCTGTGACATGTTAAATTTTCACAAAGTTATACTGCTGCCTGAACTTTACCACAGGTCATAGTGTTTACACTTACCACATTTAGTATGATCTAAAATTAATTCAATAAAGGTCATTTTAAAATTACATCCCTTGATGTGCGGCCCATTGTACATGTCTCGCACTGCGAGAAAATATTGCAATTGCAATATAACTTCAGGAATGCTACCCGCATCTTATAAAACTGAACATCTTATAAACAGAACAAGGCAATTGTGATAAATAGATTTCAGGTATCATCATCTTCAAGGGAAGGTACTAATTTAGAATATGGATTGAAAGATAGGGTTTGTAAAAAAAAAGATCATTAAAACATTGAATTTTTAGAAAAAGATTTTCATAAAACAATTGCAGAATGGCTTTTATAGCAGCAGCATAAGGTGCCTCTCTGTCAGGTTGATGTGTAGCTACAGAACCTAAAACATTCTATCGATTTAAATTCCGTAGTTAACATGTGCCTAATTCGAATAAAAAAACGCAAGCTGCCAGTCTCTCGAGACATTTAACAATGATCCTAATTATTCTAACCGTTCAAATTTGATTTGTCTATGTCATCTGTAGAAAAAAAACTAACCGAACGCGCTGAGGCGTGACGTCACGCATCCGCTCGCTATTACGCTCCGTTTCACGCGATCCAACTCGCGGGGTGTATTTTCCGCCATACGTTTGTTAATTGGCGTCAATTGTTCAGATGAAATGGTGTGTTTTCAGCTATTTTTGGTATGAATTTTATTGTTACTACTACTGTCATCTAATTATTTTTTTGTAAAGTTTTCTTCTAAATATCTCGAAATTGAATGCAGAATGCTGGAATTCAACGATTCAAGGATAAATTTGGTCAAGAATCCCATGAGATTTATGTTTTTTACAACGCTGGATTTAAATTTAAATTACTTAGGGGTTTGGTTCGTAATGGAAGATAACGCTTCGTCCTGTTTTCTTTTTAATACAAAAGTAATGTCCATAGTCTACACCCAGACCAATCAATTAAGACAGGTTCATGCACACAAATGCCTTTACTAAGCGGGGGTCGAACTAGCGACCTCTGACGTACCTAGTAGCCGACTTCTTAACCATTACAATTGGTCGTTTTTTTCTTTAAACCAATTGTTAACTCCTTTCTTTGTAATCTTTAAATAACTTCTACATTGTTCCCAAATAAAGAGGCAAGCCTCAGAATTGTCTGACGTGCCTCACAATCGAGATTTTATCGTGTATCGTGACGTAAACAGACTGCATGATACAAATTTCGTAATACGTCAACCCTGACGCATTGTGGGAGGGCAGGGTCGGCCCTTGATTAATGAGGGCACGGGTAAAAACCACGGGGGCCGAGCGATGGGACCCCGAAAAATTCGCCCCTGTATTTATTGCTTATCCATTTTATTACGATCAACCTTTTTCTTGTTTACTGCGCTGTAGATCGAGTGGCGGACAGAAATGGCGATGTTTTGCAATTTGAAAGGTTGTAGACATTTTTGTTATAAAAAAAATGCAAAAGGTACGGGTTCGGTCGCTTCTTGTTTACGCTCTCTCTCTAATGATCGGAAACACCGATGAAGTGAGGGCTTCTGAATGTTCCGTTCAGCTTGACGGCAACAGCCAGCTTGCCTCTAGCTTCACCGTTTGGGATATAGTGGCATGTTTGACATGACTGCAAAAGTTACAATTTGCCAGTTAGATAGTAAAGAACTGCTTTTTCGCACAAAGAAAAATAACTTTTAGCTTTTATTTATCAGACCTGGTCTAAAACTGAGCTAGTACACTGGTGAATGGCAACACTTGTAAAGCCAGGGGTAGTATTTTAGAAATATTTCCTGTTCACTAAGCCGCAGATCGAGTAACGAACAGAGCTGACGTTTAAATTCATATTCGGAATAGGAAGTATTTTAAAAAGGAATGCACGCACCAATGGCCGCCGAGTGACGTTCGAATTTCAAAACGCTCGGGCAATCTCGGGCGCTCTCGGTTACGGAGTTGGCTTCACGCCTCATCTGACATTATGAGTGTACGTGATCGAACTTCAGCATCAGATTAGAGTGCGTTTAAACGGTGATATTGATATTCATAGTTTATGCAGTAGTGCCTCGAGGACGTGTCGAAACGGTCTGCGTTTGCTAGACTTACGAGTAGAGCAAATTTAAAAGTTCATGCATTGAATTGAACGGTATTCAGAGTTAGCGAAGACTTTCGTTGGTTTTTGCTTCATGATTTTTATGTCTAATAATGTCATGCATATCGAAATAATACAATCGTTTTAAAAAACATAATGTATGAATGTTTCAAGATATCTATCTATTAAGTATCTATAGTGACTTCGGAATCACTTATATGTTTCATGTAAATCATAATATTCTTAACTTAGGAATTATAATAGGTACTTGCCTAGTTAAAAACGTGAAAATCTGTCTTTCGAACGTGAACAAAAAGGGAAGTACTAAACTTAAAATAGGTTCTTAAGTCTATGTCTTATAAAATTCTTATTAGTTATCGACTGGCGACATAAGGGTCCAACCCTCTATGACGGAAGGGTGCCAAGTGCGTCCAGTCATCACACTCTGTCCCTTTACATAAATAACTATATAATAGCAACTATTTGATTAAGCATTAGGGGGCTAAAACTACCCTCAGTCCATTTAATTAGATCTTCAAATGCGTTTTCTAAATGAGATTTCGGTGTTAGATGAAATATGTTCGTTTTATTACTTTTGGGGATTTAATTTGACATTCGTAACCATGGTTATTTGCGGGGTTTTATCGTTAGGGCCGTCAATTTGGTTTTAGGAGATTAAAGTGTTTATGATGGGTAAATGGATTAAATTTTTTGTAGTAAGATTTATGATTCTGTATTGTGGATGGTGATGATAATTTTGTCAAAACACATATTTCTGGGCCCGTCGATACGTTTGTACAATATTTCACCAAAAACAACTACTGTTTTTCACCTATATGTGTAACATTTGCCTTTAATTGCGAAGACGTTATATAAATTACGAGAAGCTCATTTTTTATCAAGTTGAGGGCGTACTCTTATATTATTTTAATAACATGTTTTTTTTAATAATTTAATCTTCATTGCAAAAACTTGAAAAAAAGTCGGACTCAATGCTCAAAGCATTTTCTACCAGTCAACAATTTTGCTCAATGTCGACATTCGCAAAAAAAGTGATAATTACCTTGGGACAGTATCAAGTATCCGCATTAACCCGACACAGGTGCCCTGCAAATTAGTGGTAAATGACGAACGCTATTTTCATGTTCGGACAAGGCTTAATGACACGGTTAATTGGGCCCTCGGACGGCCGACGCGGATTTTGGTTAACGCGAGCAGTATCAGGTTAAATGGCGGATTTTGATGTTGCGTTGATCATCAAACGGGATAGGGAACGTTTTCGTTGTGCAAGATATAAAGTTATTCTTAAAAATTGACTTCTTCCTTGAATTCTTGTTATGATTACTTTCCTATGGTATGTTCGCGTTAAGAATGCAGTATTTTTTATTTAATTCCGTTACACGGAGAAAAATTCAGGTACCAAACCGTTGCGTTTGAAAGAATGCGCTCAACTAGGCACTGTAAACTTGGCTTTCTAATTAAGAACGATTTGATAGGTTAGGACAGGTCCAAGGACAAGAATGAAATCACTGCATTCTTAGCGCGAACGAACTATACTTCAAATCCTTGTACGGAAGACTTACTTTGTGTTCATTATAATAATAATCGCCGCTAACTCGTTGGTGATGTAAAACACCGACAGAAATTGAAGCAATCTGGTTAACGGCAGGCTTGACCGTTACCACGTTGTGCTTAAAGTATGTGCTTGCTTCTGAGTGTTCCGATCACCATAATATCATCTGTCAGTCTTCCTTTGCCTCATCATTTGGGCTGTAGTCGTGAGCGTATGTTGTGTTATGATATTTGTGATAGATTATAGTCACAAATTCTGGCTATGTTCGATAAAATCTGTTAAATTGGATTACTGAAGACCCTAGTAACCTAAAATTCGGTAAAAAGCAAAAATAAATTTTAATGAGTAGTCATCGTGTAACTGTCAAAAAATAATAATGCGAACATAAATATTACGACCATAAAATGTAATAAAGCAAAAGCATAAATATTTACGACATACCAAATGTTATGAGTTATTTAATTCCACGATGACGTGACCAGTTCCGAATTACAAGTTGTCAGAACGATTAATAAGTTCTCTATAAGAAACATTGCTTTTTGGGGAAAATAAAAACGGGGGCTGTAGAAAAAATAATTTTCGAGCTCCCCTGTATTTGATATACAGGATGTATTTGTGGAGTTGAGAGTATACGTGGGGTAGGGGCAATTCCGCAAACATGTTATAAAATAAACAGTAACAAATTCATATCGGAGATATAAATTGTGGGGGAAAAAATAAATAGTTTGTTCAAGCAGCTTATCCCTTGTGATATGAAATTATTGGAAAAGGGGCTCTCCCCTTTTTTGGAGACTGAAGCAACTGTTTGGCGAAATGGCGTAATACCTTATTATGTTTCGAATTTGTTCCAGGATCAAACATACTTATTTGAATTTGACATTCTTGACTTAGGGCGTTGTAGGCTTACCACCCGAACAGACTTTTCGACATATAAAATATTGTATGTTACAAGGTAGTCAGATTACAGAAGCACAGGGACTATTAACGAAAAATTCAGAAGCTCATACTTTCGTCGATGGAATTCAAACACAAAAAAATACTCATTGGATAGCTTTTGTTAAGATCAGAAAACTTTAGCGAAATGTGAGCTTCTAAATGTTCCGTTCACCATGACCTCCACCTGTGCCTCTGACTGCCCCATTTAGGACATAGTCATGATGTTGTAAGTTGTAATCATAATTTTGGAAAACCCATTCATATGATTCCAAGAATCTTGTTTTTGAAATACATTAACGGAGTTTTGTTGTTTGAATTCCAACCCTAAAATTAAGTGGTGAAACTTAGATTGAGATTGATAGTCCGTAGGTGTATACTCCAACCCAATTTAGAAGCTTTCAACGCTTCAACTGAACAGTTTAGTTCTAAATTAAGACCTTGAGTCTGAATACTACCTTCATTTGTTGAGTTTCAGGATTACCCTCCATAAGCTTTATAAAGCTCTATAAACTAAATCTAACAGAAATGGTTACTTTAAATATTCGGTTTTGAATTATCATTTAAATTAGGTGGTTCTGCCACCTAACGGGTGTCCAACTCTGCTATGATAATATAAGTACTGTACATGAGAACAAAAGTATTGAGTGACTGGAATATTCTACAAGAAGACACCTAACAGTGTGTTGCTCTTGCTTGAATAGACTGACAAAATAATAGAAACATAAACGGCCTATATACATCCCGCTGCTGGGCACAGGCCTTACGTTAACTATGTAGTGGACCAAGCCATACTCCAACACGCGAGCTCAGTGCGGATTGCTGGAGGGGTGTAAATATTAGTGAGCAAACCTTAATGTCAGAAGTTATCAAGCCGCCCGAAGCCCCTGACCAGGCTTAACGACTGACATCTAGCGAAGTAAACCGGGACCAACTGCTTAGCGTGCCTTCCGAAGCACGGAGATGCCTGAAATACACATCACTAAATTCCGGTCGGGGTGGTCACCCATCCCATTTCCGACCCGGCATGTGTTGCTTTACAGCAGCGATCGTCGCCGATCACTGTAACAACTGCGCCACGGGCACATTTCCACATACTATTTAGTAACAAATGCTAGAATTCACCCTGAAATACTGTCTATGCAAATTATTATTAGGATCACCCACTAGCTCCAGCTGCTTCGCACCAGAATAACCACGTAAGCGAATTCCCTTGCATATTCCTTGTTTATAAATGACTTGTCTAGTGCTGACGTAGCGCAGCCCACTCTAGTGCATAAACTAGTCTAGGTCTAGACCGAACAATGGACTTTCTAGAGTCGATCGCATACATCCACCCCCTTATTTGATCGAGTCAGACAGTTCCGTACGAGGAACTCGGAATACGTATCGGTGTCGAGTTTTGGCTCTTTATTTGAGTTACAACTTAGTTACGCTCTGTGTGGTAAAACTCCACAGCCACAAGAAGCCGCCACTGGCATATTTATTGTGGTTTTCATACAATTTACAAGGACTCGCCACACACGGTTGACGCCTGTAGTCGCCACACTGCTTGCGTCTTGTGGCCCGCAGCGGCTAGTAACGCCGACACACGTCGTTCGCTTGATTATGCAGGCATACTTTATGATACTGCAAGCATGGATTTAGCTATACAGACTAAGTTGCGTATTTCAGTGCAATCTGCAGTCACTTCAAGTCCACAATATTTAGAAATATCTCAAAAATAAAATAGATTAAAATAGTAGCAGCCACCGTTCGCAAGTGTCAACCACAAGTGGCTGTCGCGCGCTTCTGCTACCCTCGTAGCCACTTCCGGCTTCTTGTGGCGGCTTTTGTGGCTGTAGCGTGTAGCCTGCGTGCGAGGGCGCTAAGATACTGCCAGCATGGGTTAAAAAGAGTAACAGCCACCATCCGCTAGAGTCAACCACTGGCCACAAGTGGCTGTCAAGCATTTTACCTTCCTTTGTAGCCACTTGCAACCACTAGTGGCGGCTTTTGTGGCTTGGAGTGTGGCCTGTGTGCGGCTACGATTAGGTTTTTACCGTAGCTTTTGATTAAAATAATTTAATACCTGGAATACAGGTTAAAATGTGTAGTGGGCGTCACGTCAAGCGTAATTTGTTGTTGAAAATAATATTTTATGCATTGATGTAATACAAACTGTCAAACTTGACCCATGGCCGCAATGTGCGGCTAACCACATTTTAAAACATATAGGTTTGATCCACATAATATGACAGCGAGTAGAAATACGTTGTAAATATGTTTTTAATGCTTTTTTAGTTCCTTATGTCTCATTTTATTATCTTTTGTGATTAGAAGCGCATGAATTAAATTCCTGTTCGACTAACTGACTTAAAATGTGACATAAACTAGACTATTCATAAAACACCCTCGCCAGATTTGAACCAAAACAAAACCCACTACAAATTTTGTCTTCCTCTAATAACAGTCGTCAGAGTCAGTTAACTGACACCAAATAGGTCTTTCTTCTCACACCGAGCGTGTTAACCCTAAAATTCTACCGCTAAACTTGAACCGAACCCAACGGCGCTTTAAACAGTCATCCACCAAAAGCGCCACTCCGCTAATCGCGTAAAATTCAATTCTCGCTTTCATTTAGCCAACGTACGAACGTAAAATATTTCAAATAACGGTGTAGTGGGGTTGCACAACGTGACGCGTATCAGGGCGGTAATAGGCACGCGTAATGTGCGGCTTATCTATCCATCGCGTGGATTTGGGGGCAAAAAGAGCACTCGCGTACTCATAGGGTTGTCTCACGTACGGTTATAAACAGTATGTAAGAAACATGTGTATGTTATGTGCTTAGGAGCTGTATATTATCGACATTGGACTTGGTTCTGAGGAGACTGGCAGGGTAGGACTTTGCCCTGCAGTGAGACGAAATTAGCTGATTTAGATTCAAGATGGCGCTCGAGTTGAATGAAAAACTCATGAAAACGATAGAAATGAGAGTGTCTAGGACACCACTATACTGTTGGCGCGTGAAGGGAGGTGTGCGGGTAGCGGGGGTATGCTTCCGTTCTTTGCCTCAGGCCTCAGGTTCCAACTGCATTTAACTTGCGCGCTTTCAGTAGGTACGTATTACCCAATAACACCAATAAAAAATATAGACATGTATAAAAAAAAGCCAACGAGTTGAATCGAATATTGTATAAAAAATACATATTTAAGATAAGATAAATTTATTTAAGCTAGTGCCAAATAACAGGTCAAAATATTTTTTAATGTATAGTGAGTGACTATATAAAAATGTTTTTTGAAATGAATGTACAGCGTTCTTGCAAATAAATAATATGTCAAATGACGTGAACTGACCCAAAAATACGATTGCTTAAAGAACCTGAAGCTTCAATACAGGAATAAAGTCCACATGCACGCGGAATTTATATTGTTCAAAGGAATCCGCTCGAAACCGGTCAAAATTCAAAATATAACGACTGGTAAAAGAACTCGCTCGTCAATAGTGGCCGTTCCAATCCGTGGTCCGTTCGTCCAAATTGGCATGGAATTTGAGCGTCGCGTCCTTTGAAACAGTTTCACAAGTTCTTTATACATTTTGGGCCGCATCACTGTAGCATTTTGTAAGAGTATTATGGCAGAGTATCTTTATTATTAATTACAAAACTTCCTCAATTTTAATTTTCAAGTACAACATAAATCGACAGTAATCGGCATTTACTTCCTTTTCCAGTTTTTCTACCTGAAGGTTGTCTGGAAGAGGTCGCTCTTAGCGATAAGACCGCCTGTATTGTACATTACAAATATCTTAAACCATCGTATGTAACTTGTTTTCTTTGTGCAATAAAGAATATCTCATCTTATCTTATGAATATAAGTCATTGACTTCACCACCTCAACTCACTACCTATGGCATAAAATCGTCGTGCATCAATTAAACTCCGCAACTTGCTACAAAACAGCACTAATAATTCAATAATTTAAAAAAAGCGGAACGCAATCTTAATGCACACATTTGAAAAAAACATAGCATCTTTTTCAAGAGTATGTCTTGACTTAACCTTCCGACAGCCCTAGGGATTAATGGGGGCTCAGCGCCCTACGTTAACACCCGTCGTCTCCCACTGGCTCGTCTGGCTCATCCCTGAATTGAGCGTTAGTTCTAATTGACGCGATGACTAATGTAGTGACACGCATTGTTTGTGTTTCCCGCCTTTTTAGAGCGAAGATCACCATTTTTACTGGTTCTGTTATGGAGATGAAAATGGGCTGAAGCGTGATTTAGATTCAACATCCAGCTTTTATAAGCGTCGCATGCTTTGTTGGGCATCTGTAATAGCTGTCAGTTGTAGTGATGTTATGGCGTCTTAAAGTATACGATCTGTTTTTCTTAGAGGCCCCTTTTTAACTTGCTTCAAATCGTAAAAATTTATGCCCCTTCAAAAAATAATTTGTTCTTCGATGTTGGTTCAAACTTGAGTGTTGCTTCAAAATATGGGCTTTATAAACTTCCAACAAAGTTGGTCGGGTTAACCTCTTAAAACATTTCAGAACTTGAATGTAGAACTAATTCGCGCCGCAGCTTTTCAAAACATTATGAGCAGTTAAATCATAGAGCCACAACACCTCACGTTACTAACAAAATTAGAAACTCTGTTTCGTAGTTAAATTTATAGCATTAAACGTAGTTTCATATTTACTTGAAATGCTAACATTCCATGATTGGCGGGTGGATTTAGCGCGCAATAATTGCCTATCATAGTCAGGGTCAAAAAATCCATTCGCACGCGAGGGTTAAGGCGAGGCTTGGAGTGAGCCACGCGCTTTATTCTACTAGCTTTTTTCCACGACTTCGTTTGGATGGATCAGTTGATTTTCAAAAAAGGATAAAAGGATTGGTGTTCATAATCTTACTACATTCACAAGGCCAGGTGATAATGATGTGATGTTGTTATGTGATGTTGTTAAAAAAAGGTTTTTTCGTAAGGGACGAACTAACTTCTTGTATGATAGAATTTAGCATGAAGCATCTGCATTCCGTAGAGTTCAACACTAAAACGCTCGCAGTAGTTCGTTCCGTCTTTTAATTAATTAAACTAACCCGTCTCAGTCCCCGGAGTATTATAAGGTTATACAGCTTCCGTCTAAGGCCGCCGACTTAGCAAATTTCGCATTTGCCAGCTGGATTCAGTTATTTCATTAGAATTAGTTTGAATATAGAAATCGCTGTCGCTTAGCAAGTTCGGGTCGAGATAGGCGAAGGAATGGCGTAGGGTTAAGAAGGTTAGCTTCAATTGTTAAGTTGAGGTTTAATAAATGAGAGAGATATAACAAACATTGCTCTGGTAGTATGAGGTGTTCCCTAGTGTTTTTTCGGAATAAGAAACGAAGGACATATGTTGTATGAAGGTCTAAAATATACAGTTTTTTTATTTATTGACGGCGCTACTTTTTGGCCCCGGCCTTGATAAAAGTATAAATAAGTATTCAATAGGTAAATATCCATATTATGTCCTTGTTTAAATCCGGCTCGAAGGACCAATGTTCACTGTCAATAATATTTCTAATAGGAATGGTAAATCAAACCACCATAAAGTGTAAACAATAATATGAAATCTGGCCTGAACTATTGTTTTATCAATGCCAATTTAGGCAATGAAAAGCGTTCATTTCATTTGTCTTTGTTTACTCCAAACTAGGGTCGACTCGCTATATGATTAGTACCTACTTGACACAAATTTCATCTTCCTTCGACAACTTGCCCATTCGAACGATGCGAAGCCGCAAAGCTAAAGCTACTTCCAAACCGAAAGCCAGCATATCGACGGGTTCCCGACGTATGACATCCAGCAGAAAACCGGAACACTCATGATCCCCATTAATCCTCATACGAAGTCCTTTTTGCCAAGTTTACAATGGGCACTTAGCCCAGCCCGCATTAAGCTGTAAATTCAACTTAGTTCTAACATGGCAACGCCCGCGTCCGCTGCAGACGAAGGAGCACAGTAAACAGAGAACAGTAAAATATCAAACATACAAACCGTGCCGCTCTAGGTTCGAATGAGTGCGTGCGCCGTGTCGGTACGCGATTTCACCCACACGCTAGCATGAAATATGGGGGAATAAGGTGGCGGCGGTATGTACGGGCTGTGCCGCGTGTCTGTGAGCACGCTAGGCTAATAACTCAGCAAGCGGCCTTAGATAACCTACTGTTATGTTTACTGTGGTAGAAGTCTGTGTGTAGCTGGAAACAATGTAATTTAAGTGTTTTTTTTTCAAGTTAAGTATTTGGATGTTTCTGGCTATGTGGAGCACTTAATTTTTATTTATGCTTTATCTCGTGAACCCTAGTTATAACTACTGTTAGGAATGGAAACGTAAATTAGAGGAGAATCAAAACCGCGAGTAGAATCCGTAGTTGTTTTTTATTAAAACTACTTTACGGTTGTTTTAGATTTTTGAACTCGGGACCAATCGTGCTACGAGACAGTGTTTAACGACTGGGCTACGAAGGTCACACTGCTTAGAACAGCGGAAAAATTGAATGTGTATGCCATTCGCTTAGCTATTATCAGGTCTCGTTAATCTGGTCTTCGAGACTTTCCTACCGAATGCGCAAGTTAGTGGCCTTAAACTTTTGGCAATGACTTTATCCAGTATGTTATTGTCTTTCTGTAGCCAATTCAATTTTCATTTCTGGTCAACCCACTTATTAATACTACTCTACCACATGACCTGTTCCATGTCATCTAGAAATATTCTCATGTGAACTCGACTTTGACTAAAAACGTCTGACATACAAGTTCTGGGCATCAGAGCTTTTTGTGGAGTATTTTAGATTGCCCTTTCAGACCTTTTCTTTGTGAAGTTTTTAGGCTTAGGGAAAGGAAAAGTTCGGTTGGCGAATATTTCGCTGCGTAACCTTATACGGCTCGTACTCGTTTACTTGTGTTAAACGTCAAGTGAGGTGAGGTTAGAGGTCGATAGAGGTTAAATGGGTTTTATTTAAAGGTATATGTGACTTTTTGAGTTAATATCAGGTGTCCTCAGGGTGTTAACTCCTGAGGACGTTATTTGTACGCACAGTTAACCCCAATGTGCTGTTCTTTCACGATTCATTATGTTAAATGGTGAATTGTGAGCTTCTGAATGTTTCTTTCTCTCTGACAGTAGCAGTCAGTATGCTTCTGATCACTTTGTTCGTGATTTATACGTGCAATGAGAGTATGTTACGAGTATGTTATTCATGTAAGACGAATAAAATGAAAGTAAACGGGTTAGGTCTTTTCATCCCATTATATCCGAAGAATTGTTCTGCGTCTGCCATCAAGATTTTGAATATTTTTTGACAAAATGCGTTGCTTAGATTTTCCAGTTTCGTTTGCGTTTCCTAAGAACTTTAAAACTGATACTTCATACTAGAACTAATATTTGCGCAATTCGAGTTCTATTAGCACATAGGTTACCTATTTGTGTGCTAGTCAAAATCATACTATGATAATTTTTTTCAACATCCTCCATACATTTGCTTTTCGTTCATGGAGCTGAAAGTGGGACATACAATAAGAAAAATCTCCGAGAAATTGTTGTTTTGTGTCACCTGCAAAGGGCTGTAACAGCTGTTTAGTGTCTCATTTGTATAATTCATTGCGTGCGACGTTTTATTGTGATCATTTTAGGAAAATGGCTGCTATCTCCTCAAGTCGTTATTTCCTGGTCGGGATTTCCTTATTTGTTGTAACTTGATAGGCTGAAGCATTTCAAGTTTTCTTCTTATATTTTTTCTGAAGTGTTATATTTTTGGAAGCTCAATCAAAATTTGTGCGTCAGTGATAATATACACACATCAAAATGTCTAGGGATATCTCAAGCATTTTCATACAAAGTATAGCTATTGGGGAGGCTGTAAAAATTAAAATATTGATACCAACGTAGAAATTTTTAGGACACAGAAACTGCTATATCTGCCCTTTCAGATTGTATAAAGAAATTCATTGTGGTAGCATTATTGTACAATCGTAAGGACGTTAAAAAAAAGACAGATTTTTCTTTTAAAAGGTTTCAAAATTTTAGCAAAATCAAACGTTTTTTTTGTAATATTCTTAACCTTTATCTTATGCCTGTTTCCTCGAGTTATTCTAAGATAATGCTGAGCATTATCTAATATCTTTGATTTTGCTAAAATTTTGAAACCTTTTAAAAGAAAAATCTGTCTTTTTTTTAACGTCCTTACGATTGTACAATAATGCTACCACAATGAATTTCTTTATACAATCTGAAAGGGCAGATATAGCAGTTTCTGTGTCCTAAAAATTTCTACGTTGGTATCAATATTTTAATTTTTACAGCCTCCCCAATAGCTATACTTTGTATGAAAATGCTTGAGATATCCCTAGACACTTTTGATGTGTGTATTTGAAAGACTTGAAATGTTTTCTTGCTTTTCGACATGAGAGCTTTTTGTACTTAGACATCCTATTTACACTAGGTGTCGTGCATAGCTTGAATTTGAAGTATTTGATGCACTTTGAAATTTGTGCACCATGCTCAAATGGCGCTCTCCGCAAACTGTGCACCTCATAAAACCTGCACTTCGGAGAAAGTGTATTTATCAAAATGAGATGAATTTCGTCCTAATCCGCTGTCACCAATAAGCTACCGGCACTCCTTGTGTATATTCCTTACGTTTTATTCCCTCCCCTACCATACATCTCCCATAAAGTAATCAATCGAAAGAGAGTGCGCTTTCGAGTTAAGTGCTGCTAAATGTATATTCGCACTTATGTTAATAGTCATACGGCGTGTTTGGGCCTAACTGCCTACGGGCCATTTGCCTCCCAAGTAGTAGATGAAAAATAATTGCGTTCGGTCAATTAGACCTTGCGCGAGAGCCTCATTATTGGAGGGTTAATGAAATTATCGGGGTTCTACACAAAGACTGTAGGGACTCTAATTTTTAGGACTCATTTTTATTCAGCTCTCGAATGCGCTAGCCTTTGTGCCTAGTTTATTGACACAGAAACACAAAAAACAACATAATTGTCTAGTTATGGCTGAAGATAAAAAGGGATAAGACTCTTAATTTAAAAAGGTGGGTAGTGAGACGCTCATCTTCAAGGTGAAAAGACGATCTAGATTCTAGATTAATTTTACCAGAAACCGAAACTTTAAATTACAAATATCATCGTTATTGATAAGAGTGAAGGAGCACACATTGTGTGTCAAGAGAATTGTATGAAATTTAAGTCATTTTGCATCCCTAAACTGCATTTAAATCGATGCTGTTTGTTGTATCGCAAGTTGCAACACAATAAAGCGCAACGCAGCTAAATATCGCACGTGGGAGATATTCTTAGCTGGTCGGAAATACATGGTTTACTCTTCTCCAGAGATATTTATTTGTTGCCAACGTGCCTTCTCACAACGCTTTTATTACGACTCCGGTCATGCTCCAGGCCCGTTATGCAGATTATACGTCACATCCCGAGCAAAGCCGGGATGCTAGTTTACGCGATCCCGCAGAGTTGACCTACATCTTCCAGAATTGCATTATCGGGAGCTGTTGATCGCATCTGGCTTTGTTTATGAGACAGGAGCTTAGCTTGGGGCAGACAAGGAAAAATACACAGAAGCAGTCACAAAGACACTTAACTTGTGGAACTTCCTGCCGAGGTTTTCCTGATGAGCTATAGCATTTGAAAACGTTCCTGCAGGGTCGGCAACGAGGCAGTAATGCCCCTGGTGTTGCACGTGTCCATAGGCTGCGGTAACAAGTAGAACTTACAAAGCATCACACCCTTTTCCTCATGGGGTAGACAGAGACAACATCTTGCCACATTATACTGTCCTGCCCTTCTTCCAGCCCCAATAATCCTCATACATACTCGTCGGTTAAAGATCCTCCTATTTCTCGGCAAAGAAGGGAGTTTATCAACATGGCCTTATGTTAAGAACTGAATGCAAACAAGGAAAAAATAATTGTCTATTTGAAGACAAACGACTTTCCAGCTGCCCAGCAAGCTCTAAGCTCCGAGAAATCTTCACAAACAATGAGGTGCTTCAAGAGAGTATCGGAAACGTGCTCATCCTCAAGCAGTAACTCCAGGGTTGTAATTAGGTGATCATTGGCTATGGTAGTCGCATACTATTAACAGTTTAGGTGCTTGCTTGTTACTGTACTGTACAGGAGCAAACAAATGAGATGCAATGACGTAACCAATGTTTTGTTGAAACATGACGTTGGTTAGGAGTTGTATGTGGTTCGTTTGAGAGTTCATTACGCGTGTGTTGTTCACGGAAACTGATATTTGGCCGACAATTTCTGTTGTTTGGGAGTAGTGGACTTTGTTTTAAAATTCATTGAAGCTATTCTCCTATGTTGTGACAAACCTGTATAATAATTCCTATACGGCCTTGCTAAACAGAAACCCGTGATCAAAAAACGACCCTTTAAAAAGTTCGTAAAGATGGACAGTCCTTTACGACAGTTTCCCAAAATGGCTGGTTTTCAGTAGCATGCATAAACCCAAATAATTTATCAATTTAAAATCGTACTTTTTGTCATCATTATCATCATCAGCCGCTAAATGGCTTACCCTATAGAGTATCAGAGCGGCCGGTTGCAGGCCTTCATCCTCTGAGAGCTTGCGACCCTTCTTAGGTCATACGTCCCCCTTGCAGGCGGGTGTCTCTCGCTGCGTTTGTCTTCGAACGTTCTCCATTGAAGAACTTTTGCTTAGCCAATTATGCCACTGAAAGTTCACCATAAATACTAGCCGAAATTCTTCGCTGAATTTATCATTAGTCAGAATTAGTGCATTAATGTTTCAGCGCCCAATTTAAATTTAAAATCACATTGCGCTAGTCCCTTCTTTGGTTAAAAAGCTTGTTTAACTTGAATTACTTACGTCATGTCTTTTTACCTTATGTTTAATATTCCATATGAAATATTTCCTATCAGGTACTCCTAAAAATCGTCTATCGAAGATCAATCTCCATAGCCATATTATTATCACATCAAAACATAACCCTTTTAGCTAGACTGTTGACTGGCAAAAATAAGCGCCCTCTACCAGTAAATCTCAAGTTTATCTGCTCATATCGGCTCAGCCAGGGCTCCTATACAAACACATAACCGCGGTATACTTACGATACCGCCCGGCCATATTTCGCGAATACAAACTGTTAGTTTGCATGTGTTTCAGTCTGTATTAACTGTAGTTTATGGGGGTTCGGAAAAACAAAGAAGGATACGTGTTTGGTTAGTAGTTTGGTTTTTGTTGCAGCTAAAAAGTAAGGGTTTAACCTCTCTTGTGAAGATAACACGTATAGTTTGACTAGCCGGTTGGCGCTATTGCAAACCTATTAAAAGGTGGGTTTAATCCAATAGGTGGGTATTTTGACAATACAGGGCTGTTTTTTTGCAAAGCTTGTCATATTTTTGAAGAGATATTAAAATAACGGTTGCAGCATATTTCGCTGGAAAATTTTGGGTTTCAATTTGCGTTTTTGCACGCCAGGTGGAATGGTTCGGCCACCTCCGAACTTCGGAAGGCACGCGACCGCAGCTTACATCTCAAAGTGTGAGTCGTCAAGCTTAGTCAGAGGCCTTTAGGCGGCTTGATAACATCTGACAATAAGGTTTATCCCTAACCGCTTGATTAGGCCCAATGGAGTTTTCCTCGCACCCCCTCCAAGCTGAGATGAGGCCTATGCCCCGTATCTTTTTACTTATTTTTTAAAAATTCATCGTTAAAAAAGGCTCTACCCACACTTCGAATGTATTTCTATCTAGGAAGTTGAAGAAAGGAACGTAATACGGACAAAGTACACTTCATATAATTGTGCGTTTTAATGGGAAAACGTCTAAGTGGATGGATGAGGAAAAGCCAGGGTCCTTGGACACGATGTAACATATCGCCAACAGAACCCTCGCCACAATGGATGTATTCAGTGTTTGATAGATCGACCTTTGGAAGTCGCCCTTTTATACCGATGGAAGTACAAGAAACTGATTTGCGACGTGATAGGGTTTTGTAATAATAATTATTTGATAATGTTTATGTACTAAAAGTAAGAAAAAAAGAAAAAGGTGGAGTGACGATTTGTGGCACCATAGCGAGAACTGGCTTAGCACGGAATAGAGACCAGTGGAGAAAATAGGGAGAGACCTTTGCTCAGCTGTGGGATAAAATAGGTTAATAAAAAAAATTACTATGTGGTATATGCTTCGGATTAATTGTAATTGATTTATTAAAGTTTTTATCGCTAGTAGCAAGTCACCACTACAATTTTACTGAAGTTCTTGTATGATCCATTACCATTGATACTGTGGATTTTTAAAAATAATAATTTCTGCTTTTTCGGTCACTAAATTTTACTACCCCGTGTAGCTTGGAAGGTTAATATTTAGGTGAAAACTGTACGGTCTCAAAACCTTAGGGTTTGAAATTCCAAAGTGCATAACTATAGTAGCAATTGTGAGATAAATTAAATTCACCTCTGTAATGTACTCTGTTGTAATAAAAAAAAATAAGATCCGAAAACCTGAAAATGACATTTGGTCTTGGCTTATTGTTTCTTCTGAGTGTTGAAGGTGTCTCTGCCTTCAACATGGATGGAATCACCCAGACTGGAATATGAAATAGAATTAAACGCAAAATGTAATTGATGAAAGCGAAAATTGTAATAAATAATTTCCTGAAACGTGCCACAATAGCTTATTGAGCTTATAGAACAAGAAAACATATCTGCCTATGCATTCACGCCAAAGGTGGCTCAGTTTTGACACCGTTGTCTAGTGCCCACGACTTTAGCGTCCTGCGGGCCTGACTTGCGCACTGCGACAATACCATATCACGTTTTTTGTCGCGCGACGACATACGAATCGCGTGACAATTTTGTCACGTTGTGCATCTTATGTGAGTGCGGTGTGCCTGATCACTGAGCTACCATAATGCTTCCTACACACTAGTATGGACTATCCAATCGGTTTTCAGTACAGTTATTTTTCATGTGCTTTAATAAAAGAGCTTATATGTTCGAAGCGATGAAGCAGGTCCTGTATGGAACCCATTTCTTTCCCGTCCGACAAAGATCTTGTAAAGCGTACACAAGCCTTTATAGTGCAGTAAAATAAATTGCCGTATCAATATCGGGAGGAGACTTTGTACAGTTTCTAAGCTACATAGTAGAGATTAAGGAAACTGACTGCAGCCACGTAGTGAAGGTTGAAACAAAGTGGGAGACTTTTTATGAGATAGGGAGCTTGTGGCTCATCTAATGAAAACTTATCAGCCCGCTCATGAGAACTGCAAAACCACTGCACTGAGATAAATATTTGGTAGTTACTATTTAAACTTTTTCTACTGGATACACAGAAAAGTTAACTTGCAAAACGGGTTGTTACTGTACCGTGCTGTTACGGGGTTGTTGCTGTGCTAAAAATAGGTTTTCCGTTTTAGTGGAAGACTTATTTTGATCACAGAGTTGGGGTGAAACCACCGGTGCCACCGTTTGCTTCTTTACTTTTTAAGAAGGAATACGCTCTGTTCTTTACGGGTGTCAAATTTCCAGAACTGGACTGTTGCTGGACTGTTTCGAAGAAGAAAACACAGGAAAAACTGATATTTTCCTGATTCGTTTATCCAGTCCAGGGTGGGATCTGAATCCATTCCACTCAGTTTTTCGCCAACTGAACTTTACTGTGAAATTATAACCCTTGGACTAGATTCAACATTTATGCACCCTTTTGCCAAATGTACCGATGACTTGCATGTGGCCCTGATGAAGTCAGTCTCATTTGCTTTATCTGTACAAAAATTGTTCTTTGCAAAACAAATGATACGTCTGTATTGGGTGGAAATGGCATTTTTTGATGAAACATTACTAGAATCTCGTTTTTTCCCTGAGGCTCGTAGTCTAGAACTGTATACAGTAAGTGCAGGTGAATTATCCCGAGAAAGCGTTCTATTCTTTATAGCCATTCCATCGTCCTCTCAGCGTAATGGTCTCTTTGCCCGCAATCACTCGTTATTGTGGACGGTCTGCCTCGAGTAGGCTCGGCGAATGCATTCGGTTTATTACAACTAAAGGTTTCGTGAGAGCTACTCGATATCGCCAAAGCTTTTAACAAAACCTGCGGATGTGGAGATAAAATCTACGTTAGTGCTGAGGTAGTCGATAGGACGAAGTAGAAGCTTACTGGTTTGGGTACATAAATAAACTACCAAAAATTGTTTTGGTAGTTAATACTTTTTTCTAAAAAAAGAAGCTTCTATAATAAATATCTCTTTCGTGTAGTTTTAGTTCACGTTTCGATTAATTGATAGTTGATAGTCAATTTGTAGCACTAAAAATAGCACCAAACCATGTTTTACTTTTATAAAGAGGTGTTCTCAGTGGAGAATATTACTTTTCGTGGGTGATACGAAAATTTTAAATGAATGTATTTTAAATACTTTTAATCCCTTTGATTTTCGTCTTAAGCAAGAATCATTAGTGCAACAGCTAGACAAAATACTGCTAATAGCGCATTGAAGAAGTGAGATTTCGAACGGATATTGCTATTAATATAACATAACTATATTGTATGAAATGTTATTCAGGCTTAGTTAAATGCTAACTGTTTAGTTTCTATTTTGTCGCCTCGCCTGTCTAAACTTTAGATAATTTAGATTCAGTCCAGTTAATCCATTTACACTAACAGTGTTACAGCGAAAGTTTGGTTTCTGCTTTCTAACAATAACTCTTACTTACATTAAATCAACCGGGAGATCTAACTTTACACCATTTACGTAAGAATTCTTAGGTTTTATTATGTTTTGCTTTATATTTCAACTCACTTTAGTGCCTGATGGGTACCAGCTCTTCATCAGATGTACAGATATACAAATACAAAGGTCCTGAGTTTGAATCTAAAGTCGTGAAAAGTTTTTTTGAATTTTTGGAACAAGGCCTTAACATGCGATCAAATTAAATCTTATTTAAATCTAATAAGTCTATTTTGCAATACTTAGGTATACAATTTTAGAATTATTAATGATCAACTTTCATAAAAGTAAGGCCTCTTGAGTGCGTCCGTAAGACTACATTTACGTTCGGAACATTTCACTCAAATAAGATATTGACATTATTTTTCGGGTTTTTCCAACAGTTTTCACTTACATTCAAGCATGTGAGTTTTTTCGGCAAAAAAGCCTCTCAAAAGTGTATTGTCGAGCTGTGCCGTATAAAAGTGTCCTGGTGATTGATGGGCTCGTGTCGTGTGCCATCGGCTTTATATCCACCGCTAAATGGATGTGCCCAGTGTAGACTAGGTTTTTTGGCTCTTTAAATGTTTGTGGACGGAGTTGTAGGTTGGTATTTTAGGAGTATTTTTTGATTGGTATTTGATTGCTTTGAATGACTTAGTAGTGATCCCAATTGCTAAGCAGTGGATTGTGTGTTCAATGCCTTGCGGAAGATGTAATACCCTTAATTGAACATTTCGGTATCGAATTCTTACCGAAATCTAGAGGTTTGTGTTTACCAAATATCTTGGAAAGTGTCTTCTTAGTTATTGGTCTCAATTTACAATGCTTAGACTTAAGTAGATTTAAAGTTCTTTGTTTTTGGTTGTTGAATTACAAGAACATTTTACTAAAGTGTACTTTCTTTTTCAGGTATAAACTGTTATTTTCACGGCGTATGAGTAAGCGGTATGTAAGTGTTAGGTTAAGGCTAAGATTAAGCTTTGAGTTTCGATTGAATTATTCATTTATTGAATTAATTATTATTTATCTTTATTGCACAAAAATGAATTGGCACAAATGGTGGACTTAATGCCGATAAGGCATTCTCTGCCAGTCAACCATGGGGCTAAGCAGAAAAATATGGTAGGCGGTGCAGTTTTTTTATTTTGTGTGTGTGTTGCCATTTTTTCTCAAGGAATAATATCCTTTTGCTCAAGTAGCGTAAGATCTAAGATAATGCCCTTAGCTCGTACTAGGAGTACACCGGTTGAAACCGGTTCTTAAACTCAACGAAGCCTGCAGAACCTACTTTCAACGCTACACTAATGTACTGAAACACATTAAGTTAAATTAACTTGCAAATACTTACCTTAAGTAGATGTACCTGTTACATGTGTTAGTATGAGAAAAGCAATCAAAAACAAATTGATGTGGGTACAACGTATAATCTACTTTCAACGTGACATGGCAGTTAGAAAATGATCCTTAGTGCATCGATTTTAAGATCAAAGTATACTACTATGTATGGGTATTGAGTAGTCAAATATGTCTGAAGTATTTAAGAAAAGCTACCTTATTCCCTAAAAATAAGAAACTGTTCCACATGTTTTAGATTTTAGTGACGCTTCAGACGATATATGACTCTGTTAGTGTGTTATTACAACGGCTTTTGTCAATCCGTCAATACCTTTCTGACGACTCTGTTAGCACACATAATTTTGATACTGACTGTACGTGTTCAGTAGACACATAATGACGTTACTATTTTGAAACTGACTGTACGTGTTCACTTGACACATAATGGAGTTCCTATGCGTAAGGCATTATGGTTAGTGCAAACGCAGAGTAGGGCGTCATCAAGGCAGGTGGACCGATGACCTGAATACAGTGATGGGGTCGGACTGGATGCGGATAGCTCAGAGCCGGGAGTAGTGACGCAGATTGGGAGAGGCCTATGTCCAGCAGTGGACTATGACAGTCTGTTATTGACTATAATTATTGTCAGTACAGTCAACGCAGTTAGATAATACTGCCGCCAAATGTGTACAAAACTTACAAGATTAACTTTATTGAATAGCTCTTCTAGAAACGTCTTTATAGAACCAGGTCAATATGTAAAAACTTTTATACTAACCCTTATACATGTTATCCTATTTCACATCGATTTACACATTCATAGGGGAATAAAAGCATGTTATTTAGCTGACATGAGTAGCAATTATGTGCCCTACATCAAAAAATAAGGCCTCTGAGGCTTTTCACATGTTTTGCATGAGAATTAACATATTTAATGCACTATTATTACGCGTAGGCGAATGGGAGGGCGAATAATACGCAAAATAAGAAATATTTTTGTTTTTTTTCTTTTTAATAGTTTGTGATAGTATTTTCAACAAGAACTCGTTGTGTCATTCACAGTATTCAAACACAATTGAATAACTACTTTTCAAAAGGTTGACGACCAATGCTGAGTTCTATCAATTCTAATTACGGAGCATTAAATTCGTGTGTAGCCAACATTTTTTAATAAAATAACATTAAATTTAATCCAAACTTACATGTTTTATTCTAATTTATTAATACTTTTCTACCCTAAACTAAATGTCAACGACATTATAATTAATGAATCTTGGTTCAGCCCGTTAGTGCTCAAATGAAAAAACGCATAAAAGTATTAAAATGCATTCGTCCGTCCATTACGGTAATGACGAAATATTATTATCAAAATGTAGCGCGAACCTACAGGTTGGGTTCCGTCCTCCTAGTATATTAATTTATTTATACACGTGAAATAGGTTTCTGAACGCACGATGCATGACATTGACAAGCGATGATATTAAGAATGGTTTTACAACGGAGCGCATTAGTGAGATGGAAGCTGTGTGTGCGAGCGGGAGAGACAAAGAAAGGCGTGACCATTTGGCAGATAAAGTGAAACTAAAGATAGGAAAACCAGAAAAAAAACTAAACTAGTGTAAAGTGAAACTGTCTTTTAAAATTGAAATAGTTTATTAAAAGAGTGGATTTGTGACCACCTGATTTTTTTGTAGTCTCTGGCTTAACGTTAAGGTGTTTCACCTACCTAGTTAAGGTGTTTTAGAAGTTGCTTTGCGAAGGTGCCTTGTTATAGTGTTTTAAAAGTTGCCGGATGTCGGTCGTTTAGCCTAGCCGGAAGCCGAAGTGGTAGATAATGTGGTAGTTGCGCACCAGCAGCTACCTATCGCATTTTCATACAGAACCCTAACCAGACATCGTCCATTTGGCATCATTTTGCGAACTTGGATAAAGCTACAGACCATATTTTGGTCAATTAAAAAGATATTTCAAGAAGACGTGAATTTTATCACACCCAACTAAGATGGAACCCTAAAATTGAGGGCTGTGCTGTGATGTGCGTCAATAGTCTGATAGCTCCTGGTTTTAATTAAATTTTATTTTAATCTTTCGTGCTTCGGTAACGTTAAGTTAAAATCCAATTTGATGCGGTCTACCTCTATAATACATTGTGCAATTTACGCCTGGCATTTATCATTTATATTTTGACACTTTAGTAATGGCTCAAATGAAAATGAAAGTTTATTAGTCTGATTTCATCATGAATGATATCACTCTTGTTTATGGCTTTCGGTGGTGATGGCACGAAAAAGTTATGCTTGATGAGTCTGGTTATATTTGTTGGACTCAAGTATGTAAAGTAAAAAAAACTTTGTACCGACCTCAGGTAAAGTGTAAACACTTTGGCAGCACCTTGTTACCAATGCAATAAAAGTGTTTTTCCAACTACGCTTCACATAGTGTCCTACTGTATATTAGAACTCAAACGTACCGTAGCAGTTAGTATATGATTTCATGAGCAAAAACGTAACATTATATCACCAATATTGTTAGAACTGGCCAGTTAAAAACACAACTTGTAAAAAAAAAATTCGAATTTCGAATATTCAGCACTTCGGCATCGGCAATAGTACATTGTTACCTTAGGGGTGAAAGTAACTTATTTAGTCCCGAGACGGGGTTTGGCGCCCGGAACGAAGTGAGGGCGCCAATAGTTCGAGGGACTAAATAAGTCTTTCACCCGAGGTAAACACTGTGCTTTTCATTACAAATACGAGGAAAGTAAGAATAAAAACATGAATTAGCCAAAGAAAAAATGAGGAAAATAAATGAAGATCGAATTGCCGCTTTCCCGCCTATTTTGTTTGTTTTTTTTTCTGTGGCCGGCCCGCTATTCAGCCATTATTTTTTATTTTCATCATTGGAAAAATGGTAAATATTCTGCTCAAAGCTAAGTTATTTTTAAGAAATTGTTGAAACTAAATTATAATAAAGTTATTAAAAACATATATATTCTCTGATCAATACTTAACTTTAAGTTATTTCAAATTTTACATCGTGGCTGTATAGAAAGTTGGAACATGGTTCAATAGATATGTGAAAAAGAACTAGTTTTTAAAAAAAAAATTTGACAGCTGTCAGTTGAAAGTGATTCTCCCTAGGGATGAAAAGTGTTACTTTCAGCCCGCTTCTCAGGTCAGTAATGACCTACTTTCAGAGTATGAGTAATGAAAAATAATAAGTTCACCTGTAGGATACAACTGGCCACTTAGAAACACAACTTGTAAAAAAATAAATCGAATTTCGAATATTCGGTACTTCGGCATCGTCACAACAAAAGTTCACCTTATAATAAGGTACGTCATTTGTTTTAACAAATCGGCGTTCATTAAAATACATGTATCGCGTCTTTTTCAATTTCCATTCGGCTTAACTCTGGATCGAGATCGCTGAATTATTTATTATACCTACTGTTGTGGTTTTTCGTCAGCAAGTTATAGTTTTTGATCGACAACGACCGATTTCGTGTAATGATTAAGAAGTCAAGTACACTAAGATAAGTATATTTATCAGTTATCTAATTCTCGTAGTCCAACCTTTGCTTAACTTGAGGCTAGATGGCGCTGTGTGGATTAGTGTTCAATGATATTTACCTATTCTGTAAAAAAATGCCATATCATATTTTCTATTCAATAAATAGATGTTTAATGCAGTTTTTACGTGCTAGTTTTTAAAAAAAACTTCATCTTTTCATACTTAATTACAGCAAAAACTTAAAGCTACACAAGTACTCGCTTCCCTCTCGTATTTGCACTCTCGTGTCCACTCTATTACAAAATCAATTATGCTTATGGTAAAACAAATTTGTCATGCAATATAGCTGAGTGCATCATTTGCACCGGAAACACGTCTTTTAAAACACACTCCTATGTTGACGTTGTAAAGTCTATTATGGCGTAGAGTATCGTGACGTTGAACTACGTCATCATGTAAGGTGTTTATTAATACACAACACTACAGGGTGAGAGCGAAAACAATTGAATGTGATTGGGATAGGTTGTGCCCGTTACACATTATTTTTGTGAGGTCAAATGAAAAATCGGAAGCTGTGTTTTTTTTTTATTTCTGGTCGATAATTCTAGATTTTCTATCGATTAGGTTAATCAGAATCCATATTTAAAGATGGATACGTAGGTATGTCTGGCCGGCGGTGGCAGTTGTGTGAAAAAGTGTTGGTGTCACAGTTATAAAAAGGAAATTATATTTGAATGCGTTTACATTAAAATTATATAAATTTCTCGTGTCACAGTGTTCGTTGCCAAACTCCTCCGATACGGCTTGACCGGTTGTTTGTTAAGCCTGAGAATAGGTCGTGCGTGATCTTTTTATATTTTTTTCATTTTAGAAACCAAAGTCCACACGGACGAAGTCGCAGGGGGCCTCTAGTCCGACTAATCCTACTAATATTATGAAGGCGAAAGTTTGTATGTCTGGATGTGCCGTGTTGCTCTTTCACGTAAAAACAACTGAATGGAGTTTAATGAAACTTTACAATAATGTAGCTTATACATCTGAATCACACATAGGCTATAATTTACAAAGATATATTTCTTTTTGTTTTTCAACTTAAGTCCACGCGGACGAAGTCGCGGGCGGCCGCTAGTATTATATATGCGAATGTTTGTATGTGTGGCCATGTTGCTTTTTCACGTAAAAAATACTGGATGGATTTTAATGAAACTTAATAATATAGCTTATGCATTGAAATAGCACATAGGCTACAATTTATAAAGACGTATAACCATATTTTTATTAACCTAAGTCCGCGCCGACGAAGTCGCGGGGGCCTCTAGTTTTTACATAAAAGTCTAGAACATCCTATAAAATTTTGTTGACCGACTTCTAATTCACCCTGTATTCAGGGAACGGTACAAGTAATTAATTACGAATGGTTGTCTGAACTACCGGAAACGGATATGTCGTAATGATTTGTTTGCGAGTTTGTCGACTTTTAGAATGTAATTTTATTTGAGTATCTAAGCTAACTTTGGCGTGCTTGCTAATCACGTTTTGATAATACGAGTAGTTTTAGTTTAATTAAATAATACACTAGTCACTTTGAGAACGGAAGGAAAGAAAGGTAAGGAGAAGTTATTGAGTCAAACCATGAACTGGAAGATATTAACCTTGAGTGGGCAAACCACTCCGATGGACCGATGACATGTTCACGTTAAGAATGCAGTGATTTTTTAATTTAATTCTGTTGCACCCAAAAAAACTCAGTTTCACAACCTTTGTAAATCCGAAAGTATGCGTTCAACTAGTCACTGTGGACTTGACTTTCTAATTAGGAACCATTTGATTGATTAGGGCCGTTCTAGATCAAAGGACAAGTATGAAATTACTGCATTCTTGTCGCGAACGGACTACAGGGCACTTTCGTAAATCGTCGTCAGGATTGTTTGAAGCTGGTCTTTGTGGCTTCTTATGTAGCATTTGTCCAGCTGTGGATTTATAAGTGATGATTAATATCCTAGTATTCTTATTTACTAGGATTCAATTAATTTATCCATTGAGCTACGTCTGTAATTTTTTCTCCAAATTTATTCCTGATCCAATCTTGTAGCGTTTAACCGATCCCGTGTTTAAGGCGTTTGTGGAAGTAATATAGATGTATTATTAAAGTAAAACGGATGTACTATTAAAAGTCGTGACTCAACCGTTTTCTTCTAGGGCTTTCGAACAAATAACTTTTTTTTCTATTAATTGGGCCAACAAGCAGATTATTTCTTTTCTATTATTTGGCAGTGCTTGGACTATATGGCTTGGTGGTGACCATTACTGATGTTAAGCTCCTCACGTCAGGTCGAGTAGTAGGATGGGTGACCACCCCGATTGACATTAACTTATTTTTGAGCATCTTTTCGCTTCGGATAGCACGATATATGAATTAGCTTCAGCTGGGTTCACTTGTTTAATTGTAGGCAACCATATTGCACCCTCTAATTTTAATCTATAAAACACGTCATTCAAGGCTCACGCATATTTTGAATTTCAATATGGTCACGATAATAATTATACTGGTCGTAAATTAAGATTTTACGTTTTGTAATAAAAAATCACTAGCAAAAAGATATTTAAGTACAATGAATATTCGCTTCATCATCTTTACTATTACGACATTCAGGATACCTTTACAGGAATAGAACCCGCGACTCTTTTCGACAACTCACTGACGTTTCCAACTTTAATGGCTTGTCAGAAGAAATTTAAAAAATAATGATTAAATATTGCACCTTTCAAAATATAACCCGGGCGGGCCAACACTTACTTCATAGGAAAAATAAACATTTTATCAGACCACCTAATAGCTATCCGTCTCATGTCTTTCGGTTGAAATTTCAACCTTATAATTAAACCGATAAGATTATGCCTGTCTAAGTTAGAGCAGTATAGCTGTCACTTCTGAGAATATAACAATAACGACTTGCGACCGAGTAATCCTATCTGGAGCAGTTTTGAATCTTTATCCGCGGTTGTGTAGCATTACATTGCTTGGTGTGCTTGAGAAGTAAACTGTAATGGTTGATAGTGAAGCATCGATGTATGTTGAAAGTGGTTTTCTGTCGTTGGACTGAGGGGTCCCGATCCAGGGTGGTTCATGTTTATACGGTTATAGCAGGCAATAGTCAGAGGTATTGGATGTCGTAACGGTTATGCGTTATACACCGGAGAGGAAAGGTAGGTCTATTAGATTTATGACGATTTACTAAACTAGTCAACATTTCTGTAACGTTGAAAGTGATTAATTCTAAATTCAAAAATATAGCTTGGAGAGGATGAACCTTCGACGAAACGTTAATGCATTATGACAGTGGAACGAAAAGTTAAAGGTAAGCAAACGCTGCCTACTTATAGAATGTTCGCGTTAAGTGATTTTTAAATATTTGTGTAGATGTGGTAGAAGTGACTTGCGATCTGGGTCGTTACCTCATACAGCAGGACCTTGTGTCATCCTGATCAAAGTTTTAAGCAATTGATTTAGAACTACCAGAAATGTGTTTTCTCCTAACTGAAGTTGAAATAACAAAAATACTTCAGCTGTCCATTGTTTCCAGTATACAAAACAAACTCCACCGAAACCAAACGGTAGAAAGAAGTTAACCTTTCAACTTTCCACCTACTTCTTAGCACCAAGCTAATATTAACATCTTCGAAATAAACTCCCAACAAGACTTCCCACTTGAAACAAAACTCCTAGGGAATAAAACTCTACCGAAACTTCATTTCTCTGACGTTAAAGAAAAACCCCGCCTCTAACAACAACAGTTTTTGTTGTCAACTCACAATTTTTAATTTTCTGCCTGAATGTAATTTATCAAGCGGGTGCAGCAAAAAATACAGGCTAAAACAATCCAGGCTCCTGTTACCAGCACCGACGTCGACATGTTGAATGGTCGGGGGAAAAAGACGTAAGTCAATTTATAGCTCTTTTATTACTCTTTAGTGCGTTGGATTTCCTTTGTTTCTTTATAGTGGTTATTTGGAATCGTGCTGTGGTAGACGCGGAAAAAAATGTGTAGTATACACATTGTTATATTTAAACTCAAAAGTATTTCTGTGCAAGTATGGGTGTTGTATTCTGCTGCCCCTCCTGTTTTTTCAAAAAAATATGTTTATTCGGATATTATTGAAAATATACGCATACGAAATGACGCGGATCTAAAATTTCAATAGACTGGTTATGGTGGCCTTGTTCATGCTTCATCAGGTCGACTATTAGTTTTTATTTTGTCAATTAAGACGAGTTCTTAAATTTTACTACAGCATTTGCAATGATTGGAACATTTTTTTTAGCAAGGCTTATACTATACTCGCACGGGTGCAATTGCATGTTATTATGCAAATATACCTTCCTCTTTAATCACCCTGTCTTTTATAGTAAGAACTACATAAATATATTCGTGACTACTATGAAACAAACAGACCATGTTATGATAGAGAAAGCAATGTGTCGAAGTCAGATTACCGATAAGATCGATACGAACCAGTAACTTGTGTTTGTTTTACTTCTAAACGCCAAGTGATAAATCACTGGTACTTAAAGACAATGGTCAACATACTCCATCTATCATCCGACTATCGATTTGACATATAGAAAGCCTCCGAGAGACAGAGACAAAAAAGGCAATAAAAAACTACAACCTTAATCAAAGTAGGCAAAGTAATAAAGCGAAGTTACGGTTTGATTAGCTCTCTACGGTTGATGTACTGGAGGTAATGTCTTTCTTACCGAGCCATCAAAATGTCTTACCTTTCGGAGAAGTCTACTGCGTAATATGTACCTACAAAGTTTTGGGAAACTTAGAAAGAGTTAAAGCAAAGAAAAAAATGAATGTATTTGGTATCATGATGGCACTCGACTATCTTAATACGCTGTTTAAAATAAAATAACAATGATAAATAAATAAATAAATATCTAGCCCCAAACTTAGCAACTAAATGCTTGTGCTATGGGATACTTTACAATGGATTAACAGACTTAAACAAAATACATACTTTAAGTATGATACATAGGAAACACCCAGACCAATACAAACAGGCATGTTCATACACGTAAATGTATGTGCTGTGCGTGGATTGAACCCGCGACCACTGGTGTAATAAAGCACTTCTGAACAATTACACCAAATCGGTCGTCAAAATTATTTTGAAGAGTTGTCTTGAAGATCCTGTTTTCCATATCCCGTTTTCCATAAAGGTAACAATTAATGTGCCTTAAAATATACCAGTAAACCGTCTATGCATAATTCCCCAGATTACTTGCCGTTTTTATTTATTTCTCATCCATTTTCTTGCTTATTTCGGCATACTTTTCTAACCGCCCAGGAAAAAGTCATTAAACGTCTTTAGCGTCAAAAATTAAAAACAATTTAACAAATACATCCCCGTTTCCAGCAGCAGTAACTTGAAGTGGCCCTTAATTTTCAATTTAGCCGAGATCTGCCTCAACGGGATATTACGTTGCCTTTATTAAATTCCCTCCCATACTCGCTACTTATTCTTCACGGCGAAATTGAAAACACCTTGCACAGTCCCTGTTGAAAAGGTATACGTTTGCACAATGTAAAGATTGGGTTTATGGACGATCGAGATCGCGCTCAAGATGGGCAGGTAAGTTCAGGAGAGCGCACTCATAAATTCCTTTACGACAAATAAAAATGCTCCCTTCGATAGGACCGCGTCGCACGTCACGAATAAATCATTCAATCTCGAGAAATTCAATTGCCTATGTTTTTTCTAGTTCAAAAGTGAAGTTGACGTGAAGAGTTTGTAAAAGACATAACCCTATTTAAAGGTAATCTATTCGTTACATATTGCTTACTCCGATGGCTCAGCACCCCGAAGTCGTTCGTTACTCAATCCTATGTTCATTGCTTGGACGCCGGTCTCCGATGTAATAGCAACGGAGGGAAGTCTAGACCAATGGTTGAGTAGCTCAAAAAGACTTTGTCATTAAATCTTACATTTGTACTGGTATGTGCATTACAGATTTAATAAATAAATGCTACAGAAATTCTTTGTTGAGGAAAGTGAGGTGGCGGAATATTCCCCAGGAACTACGTAAAAAGCCCGTGCATCAGAATTTTACTATTTCTGTAGTGCCGTCGGGAATGGCTCTTCCATCGATTTCACGCTACATTATATTTAAATCAACGTCATAGATCCTGTGACAGCATTAGATTTATGTCTCCAACCAAGGAGTACTCTTAAAAGTGTTGCCGAAACTCGTGAATTATAGATTTGGAGACAAAAAGTTTGATTTACGAATACCTCTTTAGATTTATGCTTTCCACGCCTCGGAATTGGAATACAAAATGGAGATTTCGACACTTGTAATTTCGAGTGATTGGATATAAGTGGGTGAGTGGTGCTTTAATGTAACACCTCATGAATGTTTAACTTCGACGGCTTTGGCTGATAAATTCTACATGGATCACATCGAGTGTGTTAGATTACGTATTTGAAATTATTACTCAAGTTTTCTCATGTGTTACTTCAATTTCGCCGTCGCAAAGTTTCCTAAGAAGCTTTGCAAATAACAAGTATTCGAACTTGTTAATCTTTTATGAGTTCTGTTCCACAAGGACTTATTTTCGGTTCGTTATTAAAGCATGTAAATTTCGCGAGCATCTCACATTTTTCGAAGCGCTTCGGTTGATTCGCTTCATTGCAATCGGGCGGGGAAGAGATAAAATCGCCGCGTGAAAAGCACTGTGCGATATTATCGACTGTCGGACGTTCGTTATCGAAGCTGTCGGTAAAATTGACCAACCGAAATTGGCTCGGGAACAACTGTCGGATTGGCAACCCAACGAAAGCTTGCCGTGGGCTCGTCCGATAATTCGTACCTGGTTATTTTAAATTCATATTTATCGGCGTTGTCCGCATTATTGTTATTGTGGTCGGTAAATTTCTGGACAAGAATTAAAGCCAGAACTGAAATTTTTCGGCCATGTTTAATTAAAATTCCAATTCTGGTCTTTTGCAATAGTAACTTCCAACTGGTTAAACCTATAACCCTCCAGAAACTATAATAATCAAAATACCCTGAAATTCGTCTTTGAGCAGCCACAGAGTGATGATTCAAGACAATCGGCTGGGTTACATTCCACCCATACATGACCCACCCAATCCCATTTTAGCTTTTCAGTTTCTTGCCCACGTTCTTAACGCCTTTTTTGAAGCGTATGGCTTGTTTTATTGTTGATGGTTTGGAAACTTGCTAACCGTTAAGCTTACTATAAGCTTAAGCTCTCCGTAGTTTTTCAATAAGTGCCTCTCTGCCAGCCCCTGTCAGCGTGTGGAAAATCATCAAAACATGAACGATTTTTCACACGCTGACAGCCTTGACAATGACAAAAATCAATTAAAGTCTGAAAAGACGATTTGGTGTCGACCGTCAAGTTCACCACCAATTTAATGAAGTTATAATCATTATAAATGTCGAAGAGTTACAATCAGGTCTCTGGTTGATTGAATTTCCAACTCATAACTTTGCTGTTATTTATTAAAATAATTTCCACCCTTCGAACGATTATTACGATCGGTAAAACAAATTGTTTATTTTGCGGTAGCAATTAATTTAGCCAAGTTTTAACAATTCATTGCGGACAAATCAATTTTGCATAAATTCTTTAGTGAAATTTGGCTGGCTTGGAGCATGATAACTAGCGGTTCTGCTTATAGTACGAAGGGTGAGTATTATTATCTATTTATGTATGTTTATAAACCGGGGACCTACAGTACAAAAAACGGTCTACTGACACAAACTTGATGATGCATTTTGACATTTTGTATCACCTTACGCCGATGCGTTAAAGGCCATTATCCTACTGCTATGTTACATTACGTGTAACCTACTTTACAAGCACTACTTAGGGGCCAGATAATGTGGTATAGACTGTCCCAAATAAAAATCACTACAAAAATGTTTTTTTTGTAAGTCAACATCTTATTTAAATTAAAAAAGACTTATGTGTTCACAAAATAAACAGTTTAATGTTTATCAAGATAAAGTGATTAGTAGACCGAGACGCAAGATGGCGCGACTAACGCGATGCCTTCAAGCAGGAGATGGAAACGGTACGGTTCAGGCTCTGAGGCCGCCAGATAGCATCTTGATAGGTATCTACGTAAATACGAAGTCTGGAGGTGCTCAAACTGCTCAATGCATTTAACTGTACTTAGAACTACTGGTAGGGATCGTCTAAGCTGAAATGACGCGCGCCTCCACCGCATCTACGCATACAGTGCTTGCTTCTAAGCGTAGATCCAGTGGAGGGGCGCGTCATTACAGCTTAGCTACCCTTTCAATAAATATCACTGGACATGATTCCTTACATCACCATCTAGCCCCAAATTAAGCAAAGCTTAGAAGCTTGATTGTGCTATGGGATACTAGACAACGAATAATATATACTTAATAATACATGCTTAATATACATATATAACGCACTGCCCACGCCGCTAATTCGCCTACGAGCAGAGCCGTGGCACTTCTATATCGGTTCACATACGAGTTCCAACATATTGTCATTATTCACGATAAGCATAAGTACTGTTGAATCTAGTCTAAGGGTATTATTGACCAATTATTTAAGATAGTTAGCGTTTTGGTTGTAAACTGTGAGCCAACTATTGTTATTGATTAAATAAATAAATAAATATAGGAAACTTATAGACCAGTACAAACAGACTTGTTCATACCCACGAATGTTTGTACGGTGCGGGGACCGAACCCGCGACATTTCGTGTTTTGTTGTAGCCAACTTCTTAGTCATTACACCTAACCAATCGTAATAAAATAATCGATTATTACATAAAAGTCTTCAAAGTTATGACGAAGTTTACCTTTTTATTTCCAAAACATTAAATATCGTGTTCTCAGTACAAGTTTAGTTGTTGTCAACTACAGCTCTCCGTATACCAATTCTTTTCATTCCCAAGAAAGGTCCCTTTGATAGCCGCATTCAATAAATACCTCTACCTGCTAGTCCGATATTTTTTCTATTTATAACGATGACGTCTTTACTTGAAGATACAATCTTTCTGTTATGTAGAAAATTAACTATAATAAAACTTGCCCTAATGCCTTAAAACAGTGTCTGAATGATTACGAGCGCTATTTTAAGGTTAATGTTTAGTGATCAAAATAGGACAAAAACGGACTTAATGCCTAAAGCACTTTCTAGCTGCCTACCTGCTGCTCTCAAAGACATCAAATAACATGAATGATTAATTGGCCGATTCATTCATTGATACATACATAAACGGCCTATATACGGCCCACTACTGGGCACAGGCCTCACCTCAACTGTGAGGTGACGCGAGCCATACTCCAGCACGCGGGCTCAGTGCGGATTGTTGGAGTGGTGTAAGGTTAGTGAGCAACCTCAATGTCAGATGTTATCAAGCCGCCCTAAGGCCTCTGACCAGGCTTAACGACTGACATCGCCGATAACTGTCACAACTGCGCCACGGGCTCATCACTTCATTCATCAAAATATATATATAACTACTTATTACGCTGCAGAATTCCCACGGGAAACAGAATCAAATGCAAGCAAACTCCTTGCAGTCTTAGTAAGGGGCAATGTAGGTTTTTATAATTTTATATACATTTTAGTACAACGATACTCTTTGTGCAAAAATACTGCATCTGTTCATTACGCTTCTGGCGTGTTTGCGTCATAGAACGGTGAAGTTACTGTTTACTTCAAGGCGTCGAAAAAAAAAGATTATATAATATTTTTTTATTTTATCTTTAATGCACAAACCAACAAGAGGCGGACTTAATGCTAAAAGCAATTTCTACCAGTCAACCATAGGGCGAGATAGAAACACTGAATATCTTTCAAATACCATTTTATCGACACGTTGTGACGACCCGTCAAGTTCGAGGTTATGCGTCGCTGACAATACTGTTCGCCAATGGACTCAAGCATCAGCACCAATGTTGTTTTTAAAGAATCTGATATTAGCACTGGGCGTGAGTGGTTGTGTTACCTTCATTGTTCCTGGTTCCGATGTCATACCTTTCCGGAAACACTGACGTTGGGAGATCGTTGTTCCATAATGCATCACTAAAAATTATTAACTAAAATGTTTTTTTTATCATCTTCTAAGTTAAAAAAAATATTTGCCGTGCTTTTCCTTCGAGTACCAAGAAACTCTCCACAAAACTTCCAGTCCGAAGTTCCGATTGCGAGCACGAATGTCAAATTGCCATTCGCTTGTACAACAATACCCACATTTCTAGTTTTTATTCGGAATCGTAGAATTCCCAAGGCACAAATAGAATTGACTGTAGTGCGACAAATGGATAATTATCTAGTCCAAAGTAATTGGCGGCCGTTCTGTAGATAGTATCTTGTATTTGCATAGCGATCGGCCTATTGGGGTTATTGAATCCTTATCGGCGGTCGGAGACCGGCTGGCGATTGGAGAGTGCGATAACCCGACTGGCATTTGAACGTCTGATGACGAAGGACGATGGAACTGAAGGCGTGGTCTTTTAAAGGATGGCTTTTTGAAAAGCTAAAGCTAATACTTATGCGGCCTATATATACGTCCCTCTGCTGGGCAAAGGCCTTACCTCAACTATGAGATGGAACGGGCCTTACTCCACGCGCGGGCTCAGTGCGGATTGTTGGAGGGGTGTAAGGCTAGTGAGCAAACTTGAAATGTTGTCAAGCCTCCCTAAGACCTCTGATCTTTCGTTAAAAAAATTGCCCGTGCTTTCCGTTTGAGTACCAAGAAACTCTCCACAAAACTTCCAGTCCGAAGTTACGATTGCAAGCACAAACGTCAAATTGGCACTTCGCTTGTCCAAAAATACCCACATTTCTAGTTTTTATTCGGAATCGTAGAATTCCCAAGGCACAAATAGAATTGACTGTAGTGCGACAAATGGATAATTATCTAGTCCAAAGTAATTGGCGGCCGTTCTGTAGATAGTATCTTGTATTTGCATAGCGATCGGCCTATTGGGGTTATTGAATCCTTATCGGAGACCGGCTGGCGATTGGAGAGTGCGATAACCCGACTGGCATTTGAACGTCTGATGACGAAGGACGATGGAACTGAAGGCGTGGTCTTTTAAAGAATGGCTTTTTGAAAAGCTAAAGCTAATACATAAGCGGCCTATATACGACCCATTGCTGGGCACAGGCTACACCTCAACTATGAGGTGGAACGAGCCATACTCCAACACGCGAGCTCTGTGCGGATTGTGTACGGCTAGTGAACAACCTTAATGTCAGATGCTGTCAAGCCGCCCTAAGGCCTCTGACTAGGCTTAACGATTGACATCTTGAGTCATCAACCGGGACCAACTGCTTAACGTGCCTTTCGGAGCACGCATATGCCCGAAATACTCATCACTAAATTTCGGTCGGGTCACCCGGCCCATTTCCGACCCGGCGTGTGTTGCTTTACAAGAGCGATTGTCGCCAATCACTGTCACAACTGCGCCACGGGTACCTCAATTGTACATAGTAGAAACGAAAAAGATCAACAACCTTTTAGGTTGTTAGCCCTCCGCCAGCGTGGAGTGCAGTTATTATCACTCCTCGTATTTAAATAATTTCAACCTATTTAGCCTATATTTTGCTATGAACCTATGCCCTTTGCCAATGTCCACTGTATCTTTGTATATCATTAAAAAAATAAGTAGTTTAGGCGTTCAAACTTTACATTCAGACAGAGTTCCCTACGCATTTTTAATAAGAGTATGCATACCGAACTTAACTCAGCTATGGGGTAAGTTGGAGATAGTAAAATATGTTTTTTACAAAAGGTATAAATAATAATTTTGGTTAAAGTTAGGAACAGCATTTTGTGTCAGTTTAATAATGAGGTCATGATCGGAATGAATATTTAATTATTTCCTACTATTACTAGGTAGCCTAATTATGGGTTAGATTTTGGGTTTGGTAAAGCACAAAATGACATCCCTTATTTCACTACTTGATTCTTAATAAGAGGTTAGGTTATTAGTATAATACTCTTATTTAGGTTCAATGTTAGTAGTAGGTGGTGTATGTATAATGGTGAATATGGTAATGTCGTCCCTAGTTTGGGCTTAATGTTCTTGTTTTCTAACAAAACTGAACTTGTATAAAGAAATTCAATCTAGCATTAACTGTATTTCTGATAAAATCTAATTCTTGTTAAAGTTTCCTTTGTAACACAAAACTAATCTGTCAGAGCCGAGCTTGATTGAAATGGTCCTGAAAGGGCCTTTTAAACAATTAATTAATAGTTAATATTTCTCTTTCAAATTGTATACTAAATAAGATACTCAAAGATATTATACTAAAATGAAATTGGAATACGACTTTAGTAATAGATACTTTTAGGATAAAAATTGAATATTTGCTTGCATCCGAACCTTTTATATTTGGCTTGATCCCAAGTTTTCTATTCACTTTTAACGCATTCCAATTTAGTTTTCAACATTTTGATTCATACTCGAACGTAAGTTTTGTAACTACCTGCAAGAAGTATTTTAATCTTTGATGGAACAAAGGCATAATTGAGCTTCTAGCTGTGGCAATAGTGGCGTAACAGCAATCTAAGTGGCTTTATGAGATGTGGCCTTTTTATGTGTCTACACCCAGCGGAATCAAATGTCTGGGAAATCTATGTGTGATGCAGAGAATTAGATCTGGATTTGTTCTATAGAAATATGCTGATAACAGAATTCGTTCCGTTTAAAAAACTTTTCTATCAGGGTGACGTTCACCCAGCGGGATATTTATCAACGTTATGTCTGACGAACTATATGCATTGTTAGGTATTAACTTTTAGATCTGTATTTGTTATATTCACCAAGATCAAAATCATTTTTCTAACGTCCTTACTTCAGCCATAATAGAGCTGCCACGAAACATCATTTTTTTTGTCTTATGGACGTTATTATTGTAACTTTTTCACTAAATAAATATAATTTGAGAACCCTGAAAAATCAGTATCAGGGAATAAAGCTGATTTTCATTAAAAAAATACAATTTAAGCAATTTATGACTTTCGTGGTCTTCAAGTTAACCAAAAATGGAGTTGACAAGTACATAATAAGGTTCATACTGGGCTGGTCAATCTCCAGCCAAGTTCTGGTGAAAACCGTCTTAAGTCGGGCAATAGTTGACGTTGACAAGTTATTTTATGAAAAAAAACCAGTCAGGTAAGTAACTGTTATCAAAACGAGTTCAATAAACTAAATAACGAATTGACACTCAAAGTGTACTCGCGTAGCAATATCAATTACGCCCGATGTATGTGTATGCAAATAAAACTTGTTTGGTCGCCGAAGTAGGTTGTATCCACACGGCGATGTTTAAGGAGGTTATTGCACTTTAGACTCCCTAACATATAATAGAAAACAGGTTGGCAATTTTGCAGTGGGATTTCTACTAAGACGGCGTATTCTGTGCGTTGAATATTTATAATCGCACATCGTTTTGACTTTCAATCTTGATCGCGTGGTTTTTGATAGTTTTTCTTGTAAGGATGTCTACATGTAACATGCGCGTTACCCATTTTTTGGTTTATGGCTTACCTAAGTGTATAAGTAAATAGCGAGATATATCATGACAAAAGTAATCACAACCACCACAAGCGCGGTGGATAGTTGATCAATGTATTTTGAAGCCGAACTCCAAAAAAACTGGTACGCAATCCAACACTAGTAAAGTCCAGAATTAAGCAAACTAACTGGACTGGATCGAAAATGTTGCCCGACATATAAAAAAATAAATAGTGATAGGTTCATGTCGACACCAATATATCGATATAACTTATGCCTTTCATAAGTCACCTGAGTAATAACCGTATTACTTTTAAAAAAAAAAGATAATTTATAAGTCCATATTATAAATGACAATGCCTTGATCAATTTATGGTCCTTTTTTCAATATTTTCAACCATTTCCACTCCAAAAAGAGCTTTAACGCAACCATGCACTAGATGTCGCCACACACACAACTGTTGATCCGCCCGGCCGCCGCGGGCCCTAACCCACTTTGGAGAGCAAACAGCTCTTTATTTACACTGCACGTTTGTGCTTCAAATTTAATTGATATCGCGCCGAGTGCGTGCTCCGGTAGCGTTAAGACTAACCAAAGGATTAAACTGAGGATTGAGAATTAAAATACATATAATGAAATTAATCTTAATGGCCGTGGGTCAGTGGAGACTGGACAACGATCGTCGTTGTTAACACACCGGTCGGAAATGGAATGGATGACCATCACGACCAAAAATTAGTGATAATATATAAGAAAGTAATAAAAAGTGTCTAATCAAGCTACCTTACCGTATTTTTTCCCTCTCATGTTACTATCTCACTCTACATTACCCACATGTGGTTGTTTTCGTTTTTACAAACAATTTTTTGACAAAAAAACAATATCTATCTATCTCTCTGTCTATAATATCAAACACTTTGCCTGGGATTTTCATCCAGGACCTCTGGACTTCGGGTCAAACGTTTGAATTATTGTGATTTATTTGAGAATATACAAGACGGTGTTTATTAGTATTAAATAATCATGGTACAAACTCAGCTTAGTTTGGGGTCAAGATATCTTGATGTAAATCCTTAAATTCATTTGAATTTCAATAGAAAATACACAAATCGATTTCCATACCGTCTCACGTGTCAACTGAAGAATTTTAACCTAAAAATGCTTCGTGACCTCGACCGCATCGAATTTGATCCAATTCGTTAGAAAAAAATATTCGTCCTCAATATGCGAGAGGTCAGAAGGACGGGTAACCTTTGTAATCCTGAAGCATGGCTGTAAAAAATGCGCTGGATTCCACCACCGCTGAGTCATTGGTCAGCCGAGTAGTGTTGTAGATGATAGTGTGTGGCCCGCTGCGATATCGATGAAAAGAACTTCCTACCTACATACTCTACAGTCACATCAAGCATTACGAGTAGTAGTATCATAATGTTAAGTTGTTTATTGCCACAAAGCTGCGATTAACATGCTGGGAGTAAAACGACTTTCTGTTTATGTCACAGGGCGTCGTCAGCGCTGTCATACGAGCCTGCATACAATTTTCGCTTAACCGTTGTTTTAACGAGGCCAGTTACTCGTTCTTTGAACTTAACAGATACAAAAAAAATATTCGTTTTAGGACCCAAGCTCGATTTTCTGATCTCTTTAAAGCTTTAAATACGTTAATTTTTCTTCATCACCTGATAATAAGAAATTACTTACTTAGTAGGTAATAGTCTAACCCCCTTATTCATAAAAACGAACGCAACGCTAACGCATTGTTTAAGCTATTGACGTGTTCTGTCACTTACTCGCAAATGGCCGCAGCAACAAGAATGACAGTGACAGAGCGATACAATAGTTATCGTGTTCTATGAGAGCTGTTTAAGTTTTTATGAATAAGGGGGTAAGTAAATATGTAAGACAAATTAAAAATCACGGCGAAGTAGCTAAAGTTGTGTTTCAACTGTAACAACAAATTTAATCACACTAATAAGAGCCTATCTTCTTACCAGGACACGTAAGTTTTTCACAACACTAGTCATCACGAGTTTAACGACTTGACAGTCTGTCAACTGAAAGTGGTCTTTGCAGTCATGGCATAAGGATGATAACAGATTGACAAAATAAATTATGCAGGAATGTGGGAAGAAAATGATTAAGACGGGCAGTCGACTGTGCTAAAGAAATATTACCATAGATTTTGTAACTTTTGTTATTTTTCTTTAGTCTGAGATGTCTTTGTGTGCTTAGTGCAGTTTTCACCGTTATTCACAGATATTTTTCCTGAAGCTTCGTGTGTATACCTAAATTTCAAAATGTTTGTTATTAGAGTAGGTATTCAAAATGACGTCATAAAATCATCTCTTTGCAAAAGATACTTGAATAATTAAATACATTTTCAGTATAAATACGAACTTAAAAAGGTGGTAACAAGTTTAAATAATCGTTTATTCTTACTCTCAAGAATGATCAACGTACAAAAAATGTAAAGCAAAATAATAAAAAGAACAATTTGGAATTTTACTTCCTGGGGGTTGTACTTGTCAAACGGGACGGGAATAACGTGATCGACGTTGAAACATTGTTTTTATTGAACTGTCACATTTCAATTATACTTGACAGAACGACGTCTGTCGGGATAGCGAGATAACAATAAAAAAGAAAAGGCTTCCAAAAATAAGAAAATATTTTAAAAGAATCGGAGTTACAAATATTTGGTCTTAAACGGTTAGTCAAAACGAAAAAGTTTCCAGTAATTTCTCAAATCTTAGACTAAAAGTTGCATAATTAAAGGCTCCTCAGGCATGACATAGATTTATCACAAAATAAACACTTCGAACCACTTGACCTTCAAAATACATTGTCATGTACCATATGCCAAGCGGAAGGCAAAAAAGTGTGGGCAGGTGGCCCCACGGCCCTTTATTTAGATGGGCCTCCAATCGAAGTCGGCCCTTCGGCAGGTGGTGTGCCAGATTTGATAATCTTTCCAAAATGGCAGAGTTAAAACCAGATCGGCAGATGGCCGGATGGGGGTTTTGTTTTGAACTTTTGCGTTTAGCCTTTTTTTGATAAATTATTTATAGATATTCTTTGTATTGCTTGTTGCAGTACGAAGTTTACTTCTTCTTTGTATCAAATCTATAACTCGTAATGCAAGTATGTAGGCCAAGTGCTATTTTAATTCTCTCTTTTGAAGATTTTCTCTTCTGAAATTAGAATTGATTGTGTTTTTTGGAAATGCTACAGAAATGAATATGCATTTCATATTGAATTATGATAATCTAACCTTTAGTTTAGTAGAGCTTATGCAATTTTTTAAGTATTATTAAAATCTGTGTTGTTATTTTTAATGTGACTTTTGCAAATTTTCTGTACATCTGTTTACGAAATGCTCTTAGGCGCTCTTTCTTACGCGACGTCTCGCTTGTAAACTATACCACTGGCTTTTAGTTAGATAACTTAAACATAGCAATCAGACGTACAGTATTAGGGAGAGTTCTGTGTGGACCTTGGTCGAGTGCAGACGTTGCACACGTGCGCCCATCGACCCGAGCTTGCCCTTTTTTTGTTGATAGTTTTTGTTTCCAAATTTGAGCTAAGGCCGGCCTTTTGGCTCGAAAGCGGAAAGTGTAGTGTGAATTTGTCTTAACTTAAATAAATAATCAATATTACCACCGCGTGCAATAATCTCAAAAAAATAAAAAGTGGCTGTCAAAGGCAATAATCATAATCTATAAATTACCCAGTGCAGTGTTGTTCTAACCAAAATATGAATACATAAAACCAAATAAATTCCCTTAATCGGATACCAAAATATCTTTTTAAGTTATCAATCCGTTGAATTAAAGCTGCTTAATTATGTGTAATTTAATTCAAAATAATAGTTATAAATATTTAAAAAAAACTTATATCATTGGAAAACAACGCTTACTTATTTTCTTTTACTTTATTAAATCAACACTTGCATCGTTTGGAAAAAGTTGTATACGATATCAAGAATAGCGAGGTTTGCGTGGTGGACTTCGAGTGTGGCTGACAGCAACGTTCGCCGACCGTTCATTCTCCTCTACACCATTCTGTCATGAGAATATCATATCTACTCCAACCGACCGACTGGCGTGAGCTGAGCTGAAACCCGGTGAGCCCGTTCTGATTTGCAATATCTATACTAATTACGAGAACATCACCAACAAGGAAGGCCGACCGATCTGTAGACATCTTTGCAACTGCCGTTCCCAATGATAAGAGTATATTGCCATTTAATTTCATACAACTTGTTTACTACACCTCACCTAATCGAGATCTGAGGGTATGTCATTGAACACCTATTTATGCAAGTCCCGTCTACTTGTGATCAGAGCTCAAAAACTAACCAAAGTATTTTTTGCCAACACTACCTACACACCTGATTGCCGTGTGGAAACGATCAGACACAGATGTTGAGACCATTGTTGACGACTCTGATGTCTGGTAAAACTCGAATGAGCTTATGAGGCCATTGTATATTTAAGTATGTTGCTTTCACTTTCATAAATATAAATCTTGAAATACTTTAAAACTTACGCTCTCAGATCAGACTCTTCCTAGAATCCAATATTTCTCCTTCTTATATTGTAATAAATATACTTACTACGTCACTAAGCACATAGCGCTACATTACTTACATACACCCACACTCACACCTAGACAAACACCGGCATTCTTGTATAACCAGCACATATACCACTTATATAGGGCCATCGGAGCCATACAACGGGCAACAGCAAAAACTCGGTAAAAACATCTGAGAATACAAAGTGCTACAAAGTGCTAACATCTGGTAACAAAGCATCAGAAGAGAAACTACCAATCAAAAAAAAAACTCCGAAACCCTCAACAAAAAAGCGTCGCCAGGATCCAGTGTAAAAACTTTGAAACAATACTCTTTTAGGATTTGCGTGCAATTTCTAAATTTCATTTAGTTATTTATCCGTCTGAATTTTTGGGTAAGATACCAACATCTGGTAAATAAGTACGCACGAAGGGAAAAAACACATCGTAAAATATGCAATTTATTACTTTACTGCTGTAACCATTAGTCGTCTACACAATGGGGTCTTAACAAAAACGCAACCCGAAACACCGAAATCCTTATTTTGACCAATAATGAGGTCCTACCTCAACATCTGGCAAACATACACAGTCGAAATTCAAAGAACACTCGAGGGTTTCAGAGTTAGTGCAAAAAACGTAAATCTTACACCCGCTATCTCACCACCAAATCCCATAACACTTACAAAACACTCAAAACCACGAAAACTAACTAGTTTTAAGTCCTTCCTTACAGAATCAAGATTAAAGTCAGTGTAGTTGGAGAAAAGTAATTGCCTTTTAGAGCCATTGCAAACAATGAGTTAATGAGGTGTTCTACCTAACACTTGACCATCATGTTATCAGGCAAAATCTAGTCAAATACGTGAATGACAATCAGGAGGAGGACAATTACGAGGAACGCCATAGCAAGTCATTTCACTGATGCCAGGCTCGTGATTCAACTACATAGCGGACCAATTTAAGGAAGAAACTACTTTAAGGAACAAAATTCTACCACACAACAATAAACCACACAACTCTTTTATACATAGAATGAAGTTAGGAGCACAGCGAAGCCCAAGAAAAGAACAGCTATTGACCGAATATTCTTTGCCAACAACTTACAACTAAGTATATCAAGAGGAAAAATCTAATACAGCAAACCTGATCATCCTAGGGGATAAACGCTCTTTTAGAATAGACCAGATACTAACTGATATACTCTCACAAAACACTCACGTCGATGGAGATTTACTGGCAGACAAAATTAAAAGTTAATTTTCAAAAATGGATGGAAGCTTCATGGAAACCTGGACATCCGGAAAAAATAACATCACAAAATCACCTTACAAAACCCAAATAAGTATTCAACGACACTGTAGGTGTAGCACATAACGACATAATATGATCAGAAACAGTTGTTTCAAACATTAAAGACCACTTACCATAATAGAATCTTACAAGGAAGCTGATTGGAAAAATCTCATCAATAAGAATTTGTTCAGACTTTGCTGAATGCGATGGAAGGAGCAGAGGCGCTTCCTCATATTACGACTGGATCAAACCATTTAAACCCTAGGAACCCAAAAACCCAAGCGACCTTCCTGAGAAACCGGTCAACAGACGATTATATTTAGAGAAGAAACCAAAACATACGTGGTAGCCATAGACATAGAAAAATTGTCACCTCTAGGTGTCAGATCTATCTGAACTTCACTAAAGACATCCTCACAACAAGCGCTAAACATACATTAAGAATAATTGAAGCCTGCATCAATGAAAGGACGCCATTAAATGGTACGGTCAGCAAATTAAATTCATCGTCGGGGGAAAAAAAGCCAAAACGAAGAATTGAAGCTCAATGAACAAGAATTGCAGACGTACGTACTCTTAACAATTGACACAAACATGCACACATTGGACGGAAAAAGGATCTTTTGAAAATAGTAGGCCTAAATTCTACATATTCAATGAAACAAAAACAAAAATGGTCATTCGGGACCCACTCTCAGCATTCATTAAGCATAGCGGGAACCAACCTGAAAACATCTCATGGAATAAATGAAACAAAAATAGTAATTTGGGAGCCTTATAACACTCAGATTCAGCATTTAATAAGCACAGCAGGAACCAACCTGAAAACATCTAAAGAATAATGGAACAAAAACAAAAATAGTCATTTGGGAGCCCTTCAACACTCAGATTCAGCACTTAATAAGCACAGCGAGAACCAACCTGAAAACATCTCATGGAATGGATGAAACAAAAGTAGTAATTGGGAGCCCTTTAACACTCAGATTCAGCATTTAATAAGCACAGCAGGAACCAACCTGAAAATATCTCAAGAAATAATGGAACAAAAACAAAAATAGTCATTTGGGATTGGGAGCCCTTCAACACTCAAGATTCAGCATTTAATAAGCACAGCGAAAATCAACCTGAAAACATCTGAGGAAATAATTCAACAAAAACAAAAATAGTCATTTGGGAGCCCTTCAACACTTCGATTCAGCATTTAATAAGCACAGCGAGAACCAACCTGAAAACGTCTCAAGAAATAATGGAGCAAAAACAAAAATAGCCATTTGGGAGCCCTACAACACTTAGATTCAGCATTTAATAAGCACAGCGGGAACCAATCTGAAAACAGCTCAAGAAACGAATGTAGCAAAAACCAAAAATGATCAATCAGGAGCTCTCCTACACTCAGATTCAGCAGTTATTAGGCACAATGGGAACCAACCTGAAAACATCTCAAGAAATTAATAAGACAAAAACTAAAATAGTAATTTTGGAGCCCTTCAACACTCAGATTCAGCATTTGATAAGCACAGCAGGAACCAACCTGTAAACATCTCAAAAAATAATTGAACAAAAACAAAAATAGTCATTTGGGACCCCTTCAACATTCAGATTCAGCATTTAAGCACAGCGGCAACCGAACTGAAAATATCTCAAGAAACTCGCTAACTCAATAATTACTTAACAGCCGTACACAACAGAAAAAAATGGTTAGGACTACCTAGATACAAGAAAAGACGAAAACAACAACAAACCCTTAAAAAATATCGCAGGATAGCAGTAAACTGAAAAAAAGCCAAGAAAAAAACAAAATCAGCGAATCAGATAGCGAAGCCAACGGCAGTGATCATGAAGAGACTGGACAAACACTACATACAGAAGATCAACAAGGCATGGAAGAAACCGAACAACATCTAAGGCTAGACTGCCCACCACCTCCTCATCAACGCTCTCCTAAAACAATAAACCTACCCAGTCCAACTCTCCTATACTGGTTCTAAGGATGAATTATCCGGCTGGTTGTGGTCGACCGGTTGCGGCTAGTCGGCCTTCCTCTCCCATCCCAGAGCGTGTCACTCCCCAAAAATACGCGTCCCCTGGTTTGCCGGTTTGACCGGATCGGGCTTGTCCTGGCTGGGTGTGGTGCACAATCATCATCATCATCATCATAGCAATCAGACGTACAGTATTAGGTAAAAACAGCAGTATCAAATTTCCTATACTTTTACAATTTGCTAATTAGATCCAGAAGCACTTCCCACCTAAATACTGTTTGCATTCTCCCACGCATCTAGCACATAGGCGACTAACACCCACTTTTGGATATCTATTTTTTTGTTACAGCACGAGTCCCCAAATATAGAATTAAAGCTCGGACACGTAGCACAGGCGGCCTACGCTAGCAAGCAAATAGTATTTCTAAAAATAACATTGAATAGTAGATAGAATATTTAGATCAACGTTACATTAAGTAAATACAAAATAAAATCCCATGATGAAACACATTGAAGTGGATGATCAGTTATTCATACATATTATTTTTATGTATGTATGTATGTACAGTACAGGATAGTTCGAGTTCGATGGATGTAATTATTTTTGAATAATTGACACTATTTGAAATTAATTTGCTTTGCAAAGAGAAATTCTCCATTTTTAGTTTATTATCTACAGTATTCATTCTGTAAAAGAAAAATATTAAAATAATTTGCTAGCTGTATGGAAAGAGGCAACATAAACCGTTACATAGGGCACCATATACAGCAATTATTAGACCCATTTTGCTATGGTTTTGTGAAAAATGGTTGTATTCGATCTGCCACAGAAAGGCCTTACACAATATATTTATAACTATACCTTTATGTCCTATTTATGTATTTAAGCTATGACAGAGTAAAGTTTCATCTAATTCCGTTTAGTAGTTTTTGCATGATAAAATAACGACCATCCATCCATCCTCTCATACTTTCGCGATTCTAACTTATTAATAGAAAGCACGATACTTGTTCTCTGGTTGACTGTACGAAACAAAAGTCGGCGAAATTTCTAGAGCCGTTTTAATTTCGAACATTGAGAACAAATGTCATACACAAACAAAAGTCCTGAGATCCGACAGAATAATTTGCATAATTTCAATTAATGTTAATATCACAAAGAACTTCGAAGGCCTTCCGTTAGGGTGGCTAACTTTTATCGCAAGTAGGAGAGACGTTTTAGGACATCAAAACTGAAACGATGTCAAACGGAGAGTAAACAAAAAGTATGGAAACATTTATTTATAAGTATAACTCGCTTTCAAAATGATGAAAAAGCGCTACTTAGTAATTCTGACTTCCCAAATAAAGAAAAAGATTTTTCATTACTCATACTCTGAAAGTAGGTCATTACTGACCTGGGAAGCGGGCTGAAAGCAATACTGTTCATCCCTAGGGAGAATCACTTTCAACTGACAGCTGTCAAATTATTTAAAAAAAAAACTAGCACATATCTATTGAACCATGTTCCAACTTTCTATACAGCCACGATGTAAAATTTAAATAATTTAAAGTTAAGTATTGATTAAAGAATATATATTTTTTAAATAACTTTATTATAATTTAGTTTCAGCAATTTCTTTAAAATTACTTAGCTATGAGCAAAATATTTACCATTATTCCAATGATGAAAATAAAAAATAATGGCTGAATAGCTTGCCGGCCACAGAAAAAAACAAACAAAATAGGCGGAAAAGCGGCAATTCGATTTTCATTTATTTTTCTTATTTTTTCTTTAGCTAATTCATGTTTTTATTTTTACTTTTCTTGTATTTGTAATGGAAAGCACAGTGTTTACCTCACTTTGTTCCGGGCGCCAAACCCCGTCGCGTGACTAAATAAGTTACTTTCACCCCTAGGGTAACAATGTACTATTGTTGCAACCTCTTCCTATGTTCAATCATGTTTCTGTCTCGCTTCTGCTGAAAATCCTTTGAAAATGTGGTAGGTTCTTAAAACCAATTATGATTCATGAGTAAGCTGTCAGTTACAATGCCAATCGGTGTTGACTTCTTACAACATTTTTGGGGATTCTATATGTATAAAATATGTTCTACGATATTGATGAGATATTTAGACATTCTGACAAAATTTTAACGTATGGTCAACCTTGTCTAAGTTGAAAATCAATATTGTTCTTTCAAAAATTCTAAGCGTTACGAGCGTGTACAGTGACGTAATGGTGAACTGCTGACAGTAACTCCATCTTCAGTCTAAGTCTCGTCTCTGATCTGAAACAATTATTACTAAATTATAGAGTAAATATCAGTGAGTTAGAATTCCAAATTCACAAACGTCAATCATTTGAGCACGCCGTCAAACTCGTGCCGTCGCTTATAGAGCTTATAGAGGTCTATAGAACTGAAAGGGACACCAATACTTGTAAGGGCTGCTCAAATTTTAATTTGCGTTTGTGAACTCGGCGGTTAGAGTGATAATGAAAGTTATTCAATTCAAACGCACTGAAAGCTTAAGTGTTTTAATTAATTCCTAAGTATATTATTAAACTTCTTCCAAATGACTAAAACGTTACAATGCAGAAACGCCGTTTGCAAACAATACAACTAATTAATGAACAACAGTTAGGTAAATGAAATCTAAACTTTTACCAAGGATTAGATTTTGGCATTCAGTAGCATTAAAAGTAATTAGCTTTTAAGTTGTCCCTTAGAATAAGCCTTGTTGTAAAAATCCGGTTAAGTGCGAGACGGACTCACTCACCGAGGGTTCCAAATACACTTGTGTATACGATCACGATTATATTCCAGACTGGGTAATCAGGGTCACACTTATTCATGGCGCACGGAACAGTCAGAAGCTCACATTTCGCGAATTAGACCCGGCTAAGGGGCCAACCTACCGTTATCAGCTATTGGAGTATGCTAATTTTCACAGTTTAATATCTGTCGCACATTGATTGGCGTTTTTGATTACCATTAGTTCATACGAGTGCTAAAAGGAGTAGCATTTGATTAGCGTTTGTGAATGGGAAACCAAAGTTGAGTAAATCTCAAATATTTGATTAGCGTTTGTGAATTCGGCCGTATGTTATGCAAAAATTACAATCTCAGTACTTTACAAACTGAAATATGCAAATTATTAATTGCCAAGTTAATCCCAGTTTCAATTCATTCAATTGTGAGTGAATCGAGTCCCAATTGTGTAATCAGAACCGATACTAATTTAATTTAATTCTAAAATTAATTCATAGTGGACCCGTCAATATACTGTTGATGGAATTGCTGATGCCCTAGTTAATGTTATTATTCGCTTAATATGGCCATTGTTATAGTAAATTGTTAATCTTTTAACACCTTTTTAATAAAAACTCAATCAGCCAAACAGCATCATTTTGGGCGGTTTCAATTTAGGCGTTTTGAATCGGACCGCTGCAGTGCCGAAGCGGTGCGTTTGTCGTACAGCGCACGGACGGCCCTGCCGACAATCGTTAAGCCTAGTCAGAGGCCTTAGGGCGGCTTGATAACATCTGACATCGATGTTGCTCACTAACCTCACACCCCTCCAATAATCCGCACTGAAGCCGCATGTTGGAGTATGGCTCATTCCACCTCATAGTTAGAGGTAATTCCTGTGCCCAGCTGTGGGACTTATATAGGTCGTTTATAAGAAAACACGGAGAGAAATGGAGCCAAATCTGGGAAGCTTCAAAACTTTCTGTTACAAGAATCGTGGATTCAAATTGATTAATAATTATTATGGCTCCAGGCCTGTCTTTATATGAAAAATTTGGGATGGTGAATGCGAATAACAAAGAAATTAATAATGTTTATTGATACTAATTATAACTGCTGTGAAGCGTATGTTTTTGCATTCATTTATCATTGTTTTGATTCATAAAATAAATGATGAAGTTACCACATTATGTCATAATTATTGTCCTTTGTTGTATTAAAATGTTTATTCTTATCGTATTTGTCATTCTTCAAATATTTATGCTAACTGTGTTTGTGTTTAACAAACAGTTATTATAGCGCTACTGTACTACTTTTCTTATTGACTATGAGTAGTATAACGTTGAACACGCGAGATAATTCTGCAATACCAATTGGTATTTTCTTTGTAATAACGTTTGTTGAGTAAAATCTTATACTGATGTTTATCCTTTCAATAAGTAGTCAAACTTTTTCAAAAGATTGCAGCCAAACAAATAATGTATTTGACCGATATGCAAAGGATCGATTTCTTAAAAAAAAATGGCCGAGTCTAGCAGGAAATAGGGATGGAGATGTGGAAGGGAGATCTCCCAGCTGTGGGATTAAGCTAATCAAACAACAGTCATATCTCCTATTTTATACTATGAGCAGGTTTATTTTTCCCTCATCAAAATGTACCCTAAAACTGTAACCAAATGACAATGTCCTGTCTAGAACGGACATTCCTGTCCAGATACGATCCTGGACCTAAACTGGTTTCGCGGTGTACTCACCAGAGGTTCTTTGTTCCAGGTAACCGTGAATCATCGTAGTGTGACCAGGTTTTATGGAGCAAGTGGGACAGAGGTTTGTTAAGCTTTTAGAGGAAGTTATGTGCCACATAGGACACACGGCATAACGATCCTAGCGGTGGTAGAATTTTGTTCTTGACAACGAAAATGCTTTTTATTCAGGAAGGTTCTGTGCTGGTGTATTAAATTCAGCTTAATATAGACTTTAAGCGCCTGAATGAACTCAAATCGAAGCTCAAATCGGATTAGAAATCATTCTTACAAGTTACTTTCAAAAATATTAATCAGATTGGCAACTGTTTACCAGAAATAAGAAGTGAAGGAGAAAAGAAGGGTAAGACAATAATATCAGTAGCGTGCTCGCTATAATAGACACATGTAAATCGGACAGTCTCCTTTGATCGAGATCGTGTGGTCGCATTAGTCATCGATGATGCAGTATATCGGAATGCAGTTGGTATGAGTCGCCTAATGGACTAGGCGGCGTTTAAACGCTTTTATAATCATATTCAATTAAGAAACATAACGAAAGGAATATGAAGCGATGCATTGCAACTAAAGTAGATTAATAAATTTCTTTGTATCTTGTGTTACTTGAAATAAAAAGTTAAGTATATTCTGAGTGAGAGCTAAGTAACTTGACAACGACGTGATAATTATTTGTGCAGTCATCATAAAACGTCCTTAACATTAAAATAATCTTTTAAAACACTAAGCCCTGAATTCACTAACGTTAGTTAACGCTAAGCACGCGCTCACGCTCATGCTACGTCCACGATCCGTCCACGTCCTGTAAAATGTCTATAGAACTGAAAGGGACAGCTATTCTTCTGAGCGATGCTCAACGTTGATTTGCGTTTGTGAATTCGGGGGTAACCTATGTTGAGGTGGCTACTACTCGTACGGAATAAATGTAGATATTCGTCAAATTATTGTTTTTGTAGTATTGTTTAAGGCACAACTTCTAGTGCGCTAAAGTCTATAGTCCAGGGGTAACTAATTACTTTAGGGGTTTTTTTTTCCTGAAATATCATGACTGCAGTTGCGGTCCGAAAGGGAAATAGCCGTCGTGATCAGAATCAGTTAAAAATGTAAAGCAAAGTCATACTATCTTGAAATAATGCTTCAGGCCTTATTCAAAGCCACTTTACAATTTTTAAGACCAATAAACGACTTATCCACAGCTGTATTTCATCAACAGCGCACACAGCGCTCACAAAACGCTCAGCCGGCTGAACACGCGTCCAGACCTATAAATCTACGCATAAAGGAGCCCCTTTGTGCGGGTTTAAACCGCCCTGTCTAAGATACCGTGATAGCTCACATGACGTCGCAGCGTCTGGTCGCAGATTAGGTGATGGACTGCTTGGAACAATGCGGATTGCCATGCCAGTGGGCGTTTGGTTTAGAATTGGGATGTGGACATGAATGGGGGTTTGCTTCGATGTTGGCTATAAAAGGGATGTCTTGCTAGTGTGCTAAGCATTTTAGACTTTTGCAACTTGTTATTAAATCAGTATTGCAGCAGTTATAGCCCAGTTTTTATAGCATACCTGTAGAGAGTGAAAGAAGCTTCTAGCTGTTGATGGTAAAACGTAGTTCTAAAACTTACAAACAGATAGATAAACATTCTAAAAATTGATAGTCTTTATTTGTTAAAACAATGTTTCAGGCCTCATTCAAAGCCACTTTACAATTTTTCAGACCAACAAACGGCTTATCCACAGCTGTATTTCATCAACAGCGCACAAAACGCTCAGCCGGCTGAACAGGCGTCCAGACCTATAAATCTACGCATAAAGGAGCCCCTTTGTGCGGGTTTAAACCGCCCTGTCTAAGATACCGTGATAGCTCACATGCGTCTGGTCGCAGATTAGGTGATGGACTGCTTGGAACAATGCGGATTGCCATGCCAGTGGGCGTTTGGTATTAGAATTGGGACGTGTACATGAATGGGGGTTTGTGAATGATATCAGCTAGAGAACTGGAGTCTTATTTTTGACTAACACAAAAATAAACTGACTTGTACGTCACTTCACACGGGCCTCACCTCAACCTTAATGTCAGATGTTATTAAGCTACTCTTAGGCCTCCGACTAGGCTTAGCGACAGTGCGCAACGAGCACCTTAGACAAATAAAATCTAAAAAAACATATTTGTTTTAGTTGTGTCTAAAACGATTGATAGTCTTTCATGGGTTACGTTTTTAATAAATGTAGAAAAGGATTAATAATAGCACAAATATCCGCTTAAGTTAATCGATTTAGGCGAACCTCAATATATGCAAATCGATAACAACATTAAAGCGGTGATTAAGAACTAAAACGATTATAAACTAAAAAGTTCGAAGCCGTACCTGCTTACGCACGGGACAGGTGGTCAGGGAGCATAGAGCTATGAACGATAAGAGACGTCACAAGGAAAACGTTTATTTTTAACGCGTAGATAATTTCGCCCACGAATCCACTAACGCCAATCAGTTCTGAGCACGCCAAAACTGCCGTTAATATACCTATTATGTCTATAGAACTTTAATTTGCGTTTGTAAATTCTTGAGTCAGTCATTCATCGTGATGTTTTTACTTTATGTTGAAACACGCTATCACAACTTCTAATCAGATTTGGTTTTAGCTTGAAAAATCATTAAGTAGCCATTTTTGCGTAATTGATCGGTGTATTTTTTTTTCTAAAGATGCACGTAAGTGCTATGCACTGTTTTAGGTATGTAAGCAGTAGGTAGGAGGTAGAAGACAAACGCATCATTGCTTGTCCTTTGTCTACCTACCTCGACCTGCAGCGCATATACTTAACGCTATGACTTACACTTGAGCTCAGCTATAATAATGTGCGTGTAGTGTATTGTTGTCGATATTCATCATATCCTTTATTCTGTCCCAGTCTGAGCGAATCGTAAGTCTATGCCATAAATATGCCAAGACAAGAACAGATGCTGTTCTGTACTGCACTTGACTAGCGCCATCTGTTGACTCCAATCTTATTTCATAGCCTATTTATGGCTTTTGAGACTCACCTGAGTGCGACAGATGGGAGCGTTTTTGACGTTATTTACAAACGTCAGTCAGTTTTAGTATGAACTATATTTAAATATTTTTAATCTAATTAAGCAGTTTAAACATAGTTTGTGTCGATATCGGATCCAGGCTTTTGGGCATTTTTCACTATTTTCCCAAATTTAGGATTTGATTAAGCACGCCAATAAATTTGAAAAAAATGAATACCTGAACAAATCAACATCATCATCTTTTTCATCAGCCACACGATGTTCACTGCTGAATATAGGCCTCCCCTATAGATTTCACGAGTGACGAACAAAACAACAGTAAATGTTTTTGTTAAAAGGAGGTATGTCTTGCTGCAAGCTGTCTCTTAAAATTTTTGGTAAATTATGACAAAAGACACACATTAGTTTAGGAATCAGTGGTTTCAAGTCTCAACCGGGTACGGGAGAGAATGTTGTAATTTTTCATTAGACCCTATTTCAATCACATAAGGTTTGAAATAAGGTACAACTATTTACAATACCTTGTAGAGGGTTAGAGAACACAAACGCGGAAATTGGGAAATGTTCAAGAGATTGACCTAGTTTCAACGACGTCAGTAGTTTAAAGGACATAAAACGAGGTCAAAAAATAGGACAGGATTGTTATAACAGTGAAATATTTAGAAGTTATGCAATTTACATCCGAACATAAAGCTTAACAACTGAAATAAATTTAGGACACAAAAATAGAGGTCGCCCTCCCGCGAATTCAGATGATATCGTACTCCGTAACTAGTGCGGGCCGGATCAAAGCCAAGTTTTTATCGATACTTCAAAAAAAAATTACTTAGTCCACCATGCGAGATGGTATGTTACACGAGTCTATAAGCGTTGTTAAGCGTTTACCATTTGAAGGTTATGCCTCTTTGTCACCGTCTTTATTTAAAATAGCAGCCGCCCGCGACTTCGTCCGCGTGGACTAACGTTATCGTAATTTTAGAAGGATGCCTATTTTTTTTGAAAATGAAATATAGCCTATGTTACTCAGGAATGATGTAGCTTTCCAACAGTGAAAGAATTTTTCAAATCTGCCAAGTAGTTTCGGAGCCTATTCAATTCATACAAACAAACAAAAAATCAAACCTTTCCTCTTTATAATATTAGTATAGAAAAGGAAGGTTACTGTATGCTTCTCTCCCCGAGGAAAACAATCTATTTTTACTTGCTGAGAGCCTGGGACACATCTTGCGCTACTTTCAGTCTTATTCATGTTTTCAAATACAGTTGTCTGTTGGAGGTACACTTGACCTGAGCCTCTCTGCAGTTTCAATAACTACGCCTTATAAATCTGTCTCTTTAATAATCCATTTTTTCTTCATCGCAACCTACTGCGAAATCTAATCGTGTCTACAATGAAACGCTTGAAACCATCATATTATCTCCTTTATTATAAAGTTTGAAACGCTTAAAACCAATATATCTCCTTTATTGTTTAGTTGAATGGGCTTAATTAGACACTTCACCATTTATATTTATTTAACTAATAACTAGATTTGACAGAAAGGCAGAGATCGAATGACTATTCAGCGTTTTTTATTGGCTATTGCCTTTAACTCATGTTTAATTTAGCTACCCATAGGTAGATACGATTCTTAGGGTTAACTATAAGGAATCATCATAATTTTGCGTTGAATACTATATTATAACGCCATCATATCTTTGAGCGCCGCTGCTTGGAATGATTTATAGAATATCGACATTGTCCCAACCCTATCTCAAATAGGCTTCTGGCAAAGGAATATGAGAATGGCAAATGGGAATGATTCCGGCGGTCGGCGCGCAAATGTTCCGAAATGAACCGAACTACTAAAAAGAGAATATTTAAAACTAGGATCAACCCGAACGTACCTTTTGTAATGCTACGTGAATCTGAATGTCTCTTGGAGTTATCATACTGTCAAAATTACACAACCCTTTTCTTTGCTAAGTTGGTTAGGATTAGAAGATTTAAGAGTAGGGTGTGTTTAAGGTTTTGATCCTGCTTAATAGGCAGTGACTATAGCTGCGCAAAGGTCGTAGGTTCGCTTACTGAGGATGAACGGAGTAGGAAATGTGTTTGTTCTGTGTCTGGGTGTTTTATCTATTTAGCATAGAAAGGTAAGAATAATGTTATCTTACTGTTACTTGATATAAGTGTTTTTTTATACAAAAACAAACATTTGTCTAACCTTTAAGACAACAGATTATAAATGCGAAAGTTTGTATGGACTGTTGAATGTGCCGTGTTGCTCTTTCACGTAAAAACCACTGAATTAATTTTATTGAAACATAGGCTACAATTTTAAAAATACGTTTTTTACAAAACTTCAGTCCACGCGCACGAAGGCACAGGAGGCCGCTAGTATTAAAGACTGTTTGCGGTTAGGCAGATCGCTCTTCTTCGTATTTCGTCGAAACTTGTTTACATTCAATGCTAACAACATTAACTTGTTGAATAGCACATCCCATAGCTCACTCAACGACGCCTGATCCTTACCAAAACAACGTCTCACGATTTGTTTATTTTCAAGCCATCCGGAATTACAATCTGTCAGCCATTATGACTCTTCGAAGTTGATTGACGGGGATCAAGCTCTTCGAGCTTTCAATTATGATTATTGAAATTTGTGACGCCATGACACTAATGACGATGACAGTGCAGGGGGGGGGGGGGTCCTCAAAATAAGTAAAATGACAAGATGAGTTCAGCTGAAGTACTTAGGCTGCATACATGTGGTGTAGAACGGAAAGCCGTTAAGGTTAGCGCTTCCTTGAGTGGAGACATCGTCTCGGCAAGCGTTGCGTGAGATGCTATCTCCGGCCAGGTATGCCGACAGTTTGCAAAAAGCTGCGTTTTCTTTTATGTTATTTTAACTATTTTTTATTTGAGAAACACTTCGTATAGAAGAATTTTACTCTCTTTTTTACTCTTGTGCAATTGCCTGCAAAAAATAACTAAAATTCAAATGTCAAACAGCAGTGTGCAAATTGAAGCATTTTCTGTATGTATCCTGTTATGCTATTCACTTTGATAAAGCATGATATTTTATCCAATTGGTACTCTATTAAACTAATCATTCCTTATTTACATAGCTTTACTTGTTATTTATTTTCTGTTTGTAATTTTCCTCTTCCGTGAGTTACGTAGGTAACTAAGGGAGGAAACGTGATATCGGCTTTGTTTACATTTGACCGAAAACACTTTCAAATCATCCCTTGAAACACCCCTAGGGGTCGGTTTGCTTATCCTCACGAAATCCCATTGAAAAATCCAGTAAATACCGCAGATCAAAGATGGCGGGCTCTAATTTTCACCAAAAAAGTTTGAATCCTCCTTACCAAGAAATAGATTTCGAATTCATTTGAATTTCGAACCAATTTTTATTCTTCGTAAAAGTTGTTTACCAGCCAGTGCGTCGTTGATTCCAGAGCTAATAAAACAATGATTGACTCGCTACAGACGGCCACGTGACAAGAATTTTACGTTCCATTTTATAACCTCGCATAAAAACAAGGCCCTAAGACGTGAAAGATTCATAATATGGCTGTATGCTCGTTCACATCTCGATCACAATTCACGCGTTACATAAAAATAAGTTGGTAAAAAAGTGAAAGAAAGCAAAGGAATTCTTTCGTGGAGTCTTATCTTACGGAGTGCTTTAGTGTGTACGGGCATATTTTGTAGTCTCGGTGTACGTCGAATGAGGCAATGTACGTTTTATGTGCCATAATTTAGGTCGTGCTATGCCGCTGACTAAGATATTTATACTCACTAGGGCTTCTGCATGGCTGGAATGTCACGTCCATCCATTGAATTCAGTCCGTTTTAATGGATTTCATATTTAGTTCGCATTATTGGATTTCATATTTTTAATCGTTTTCTCCGAACCGAGGATTATTTTAGTTCAATGATTGAAAATGTTGGCATTGTTGTGCCCATTGAAATGCAATAGCCTGTTGAAAAATTCACACGCTGTTAATGATTTTACATTTCGTATGAACTGTTGTCCGATATTGGACATTTTTAATTTCGAAAATTCCATGTCAGTAATTTATTCACAAATTCCTGTGTTATACACACCTATTGTCAATCGTTCGCTCAGTTGGATACTTTTGTATGTTTTTATTCGAATAACTGGCGTAGTTCGAGTTTAGCTAACTGGGCATATAGAGTGATTTCGATTTTGAGTGTAGACTGTTGGATGGGTGCAAGGTCAGTGATAAATCTTTCTGTCAGAATTTAGCCGCCCTAAGGCCTCCGTCTAGACCTAACGACTGAAATCTAGTGACATCAGCCAGGAGTAGCGGATGTCACCCATCCCATTCCCGACACGGCGTGTGTTGCTCAACAACGGAGATCGTTGCTGATCCTTGTCTCAACTGAGTCACGAGCCCCTTTTGAATTTAATAAATCTCAAAAAACGTACGTACAAAGGCAGACACATCAACCTTTACAAAACCATTGAAAAATGGGTGTGGCATTGCAATAGTACCTTATACGTGTTAAGGTTGATGTACGCCGCTGTACCTTCAACCCAGCAAATCTGTTTGGCAAGATCGTTCCTTGCATTAAAGGTATTAGCGTCAAGTTTAATAAAACTAGTAGAATCAGGATCACGCAAGGGTCTAATCCCGAACCCATAATGGATTCCAGGGTAACCAGTCGGATCTTGTGGAATTTTGGTGCGTTCCACTCAGAGTTCAGCTTCTTGGAGACTTTTCACTTCAGACTTACAACCTTTTTATTTAATTTTATTTAATACCCACTCAGCACAATAGAGGGCGATCACCTCTATTGTGCTCAGTGGGTATTAAATAAAATAATAATAAAGGAATTCAAAATGCAAAATTAAATGGAACATACACACACTAAATGTGTGTATGTATTAAATCGACCATTTGTACTTTTAGTTATTTCTTCTTTAGATACTTTTGCATATCATCTTGTGCAATACAAATCCATACTAAAGGTGGCGTTAGTGGAATATACCAAAATTAAATGTCACAGTTGGAATATAAAATCTGTATTTGTACTCTTTAGTCCGTTTTATTAATGTTTTGGAATTTGCATATGTGTAACGATGTAATGCTCCGGGTGGTCCGTGATGAGGTCTGGGTTCGCTGGATTTGCTTTGTCATTTCTTAATTGTATTTGATTAGGGTCGGGCTTTTAGCGATTTTGTCCAATAATAACAATTAGCTAATACTAATGCTTATCTTTCGAATTAGAGAGGGATTTGGCTAAAATCTTATTAAATGCTATTATGGATCTTCGACTTTGGTTATAGGTTTGGGATCAGTGTTGTGTAGTAACTTTGTACTAGATATGTTTGATGATTTTTAAGGTTTAAGTGATGTTGAAAAATCTAGTGACATCTAGTGATTTTTCTTAAATCCTTGTCAATTGGCAGCTTAGCTAATAATAAAAAATAATAATAATAATAAAAACCATTTATTATCTCTTCACAATAGTACTTAAGCTAGGTATTTAAATCTATTTGTAAAAAAACGCAATGGTCTGAAGGTTTTCCATAGCGCTGTATATTAGCCAGTACAATTGTTTTATATTTCCTTAAGCGCTATTATCCAGGACAACACCGCAAAAAGTCCTACTAATATTAGTTGTGCGTCATTAAAACAACAAAAACAGATCCATCATAATATTGTATATTAGATAACTCCGACTTATAAAACGCTTGCAATAGAAAACAGATAAAATTATGCACCAAAAAGCATAGGGCAGAATAATCACAAATCATTGTACCATTGGACTAGCGTGTTATAGAAATTTCCCATTTTGCCTGGCGCATAGCCAATGTTTGTTGGACATAATGTTTAGATGGGAAAAATAATGTATTTTGTGTACCCACTGTAACCGAATCGCGTAATGGAGCCCGTGGTTATTATAGTTATGGCCGCATACAGAAACTATAATATGAATGCAGTTTTTAAGTCGGTCATTGAAAAACAGGAGATGGCAAACAAAGTAAGGCAGTGTGGTGCTTAAGTACCTGAAAACCCCGGTACTGTGGTGGAATTTCGTTTACATACCTGATGAGGTAATTTAATAATATACACTACACCTAAATCACCTGTTTCAGTCTAGATCTGCTCTTCAAGATTAGGATTATTCCCATGTACACGTAGATGTCACATTGGCATCATTAGTTGTAATTAGTGATCGTTAGTTCACAATCCGATATAAACTAGCTCAATTGTGAACTGCGACATCTGTTTACAATTTAAGACAATATTTTTCGGTACTTAACAATCTATCCGAGGTTACCGACAATTTGTCAAATTGCAACTGTCAAAGGTGTTTTAACTGGAACATACCAAGGTGACAAGAATACTTAGTACAAAAATGTACTAAGTATTCTTTTATTTTATTGCGTTTGCTCAATCCGGTCATTATCAGTTATTACTATGGTTCTTGTTTGTGAAACTCAACAACTCTTATTACGTCCCAATAAGGTTTTGATTCCATATTCTGGGATCTTGCATTATTAATTCAGTCGTATAAGCTCTTAATTAGTGCTTTAACAGGGCGAGCTTTTAATGATGCATGCTAGTATCAAAGGCTTAATGCCGTAACGCCAATGCTAGACACTTTTTTTTCTTCTGACCTAGATGGCTTAATGGGGTTTTAGGTCGCTTTTTGTGCTGTGAGAGCATCAAACAGATAATCACAGGCTTTATTTTTCATGAGAAACAAATAGAATTTATTATTCCGCAGTAACTTGTATTAATGAAAGTATTTTAAAGCATAAACGAGAACTTTTTCTAAGAAATAATTTGTAAAAATGAATTCTTGCGAATCCCATTAATTAATATTATAAATGCGAAAGTTTGTATGTGTTGATGTGCCGTGTTGCTTTTTCATGTAAAAACAACGAGATGGATTTTAATGAAACTTTACAATAATATAGCTTATGCATCTGAATAGGACATAGGCTATAGGATTTATAGTATATTACAATATATAAATACATGCATATTTCTTAACCTAAGTCCACGCGGACGAAGTTGGGGGCGACCGCTAGTAATGAAATATTTGTAAATAAATAGTTGTTTATAAATTATTAAGTCGCTGAGATAACCCTAACTATTCATTATACATCAAAAGTACCCACCATTTGTTAATATTCCTTGCTAATATTTTACGTCTTTCCAATTGTGAAAAGGTTTCCAATAATAGCTTTAAACAGCAGAGTAATTTGCTTAACAGTAATAACTAACAATTCGGTATATTGCACAGACAGACAGACACCCTTATTCACGAAGATTTGTAGCGTGAGTTTGTTACAGTCATACTAGAAAATTTACTTAGAATGACCTCATAAGCTTTTCACAAGTTCGGCAGTAACAAAACTGTTTTATTGAATGATATAATGTAAGACGTAGATAGGTTACTTGTGCTAAAAAAGTGGTACCCGAAATCAGAACTTCGAACACCTGAGCAAAGCATTGACAGTTTGAGAAGACATTGCGCAACATGTATCTGTCTCGTTTACGCTTTAGTAAATAATCATACTATGTGTACAACACACGGTCAAATTATAGGCACGTACGCCAGGGGACAATTTCGACTTTGCATCAGTACTGACATTCATTGACATTGTATACTCTATTTGTATGAATCGTCGTCGGTGACTTTTTTTTGTTATACTTGATTATTGTTAACCTAGCTTTGCGTTATTTTTCTTTTTTATTCAAAACATACTGGCGCTCGTGGCTACTGTAAGCCAGTTTGTGTATTTATGTACGAATAAATAAATGAACTGAAAAGGAAGTGTCATCTCCTAAGTTTTTTTTTTCAGCTAAACGGCATGCATTGTCGGTCTATTTGTTAACTATTGATTATTACTTATTCAGTTTGTAACGAATAAATAAGGTATTACTCGTAGTTTTTTTGGAGGAATTCAGCAGTGGTATTAGTTAAAGTATAAGCTACTAAAATATCTCGTTTGAACGTGCCATTTGAATCACGTGGTTTGTCGGTAAACAAATCCTCAGGACCATAGGCATGTTGAGAAATCGCAGGTGCTTGAATAACCACAAAAAACTCCTCGAAGCATTAAATATCAGTATTTTATTGTTCGCATGCAATCGTATACACCATCTCCTTGCACTGTCAGTACCCTAGACTAAAGAGGGTACAGACTGTTACGAGAAAATTGGCGCTTTTCAACCGACAGAAACTATTGTCACAGTATAATCTTACAGTAAGCTATCTACATACAAACGTGCCACTCTCGGTTTGAATGTGTGCGTGCGCGTCGCGCGCCGTGTCGCGATATCGCGCACACGCAATTTCACGCACACGCTAGCATAAAATAGGGTGGCAGTACGGACGGGCTGTGCCGCGTGACTGTGTGCACGCTAGGCTAATAACTCGGCGGGCGGCCTTAGATAGCCTACTGTATGGTTTATACTGTGCTATTGTCGTGTTGCTCACGGCAACCCCACAGGTGAGTAACTAATTAGTCCAGCACCTCGACACAGCTGTACGTGAACTTCTCATTACAACGGAGATTTTCCCCCAAAAACTGGACACCTGACAAATAGGGGTGCAAGTTCGATCCCATCCCCCTACCCTTAACGAAGATTAATCGCAGGGCGGTTAATGATAATGAAAACAAAGCTCGCTGTAACGAGCGAGATGGAAGCGCGGGAATTCCAATTCGCAGTTTTAATTAAACGGAGAACCTAGGTGGGTGAGTGGTGGTGGAACTTGGCTGACTTGTGACGGGAACTACTGACGTGGAACTTTGTAGTGTTACCATACTAAAATTACAAATTTGGAAGTAACTTTGTCTGTCGAGTGGAGACCATTTGAAACAGCGTTGGACGTCTACCCGCAAGGTGGACGGATGACATAGTAAAGATCGCAGGGTTTCGGTGTATGCAGACTGCCTGCAACCGGCCGTTCTGGAAGTCTTTAGGGGTGGCCTAGGTTCAGCAGTTGACGTGATCATCAACAGCCATGATGACGGTGAAGTAAGAGTATTCGGTGTAACGTTGTCACGCCTGAACACTGCTCAAATTCTAATGAAATATAGAAGTAGAGACGAGTAAAGGACATAGGATAGTTTTTATCGCAAAATATATGCGTAAAGGGTAATAAGCTCGGTGACGAAGGGCGGTAAAAACTGAATTCCTTGAGCGGTAACCAAATTTAGTGATGTATTTTGGATATCCGTGTCGACATTTGACATTAGGTATTTTTTCTAGCTGTTGATACTTCTCTCAGACAATCCGCACTAAGCCCACGTGTTGTATAGCACGGGCCACCTCATAGTTGAGGTAAGCCCTCACAAATACCACCAATTTCACAAAACTTAGTTCGCTCGACGAGACAACGTTACTCTAGGTCGGCTAGTTGTTGAAAAAATGTTTTTTATGAATCAACCAATGATATTTAAAAGAGGCAGTACGTTATGTAAGTTATCATGTGAAGTCGAAAATTGACCCCTGGCGTATGTACCTAGAATTTGACCGTGTTTACGAGATAGTATGATTATTTACTAGAGCGGAAACGAGTCATAAACATGTTGCGCTGTGTTGTCTCAAACTGTCAATGCTTTGCTCAGGTGTTCGAAGTTCTGATTTCGGCTGCCAGTTTTTTGGCATAAGTAACCTATCTACGTCTTTTTTATTGTAATATCATTGAACTCAACCGTATATTATCCACAAACAAAGTCGCGGGAAAAACTGCCTCAAAATACTATTGGCACTATCTTTATTTTCTAGCAATGAGAGCTTGCATCTACTTTCACTGTAGCCGTGACCCGCGCCCGCTCGAGCGCAGCGAAGCGAAGCTGCGCCCCGTGGGAAACAAGCATTTGTTTGCGTGGCGCTTCAGGGCTGTCCATAGCGAAGATTGCTTATCGGAAGTACACAGACTTTATAGATTGTAACCTCACGCTTCGAGGGGAAAATCTTCAAAATAATCCACTGGTTGTTCATACTGTTAAAACTGATACCTGTAAGATTTTTATACAACGCTTTATGTATAGGCTTCAAACACGAGTAACTGATGACCTGGTGCAGTATGAGGTGCTGTCACATGCAAAATGGTCTAAGGCAGTCCACTAAACCTAGGATGATAATAATAATTACTTTTCAAACCTAACATCGTAAAAAAAGATAAGATAAGAAATACTTTATTGCTCAAAGAAACAGATATTTTCGGTATTTCAAATTATTCATATTTTATGTTGCCATAAAAATGTTAGTTGCAACCATTTTTTTAATGACTAATATGGCAATATAAGTTTCATTTGCGAATTTTTGCAACCTGCATCAAATGAAAGTTGCTTTAAAGTAGTAGTATGTTCACATAGTGATGTAGCAACCCTATGTGAACATACGATACATTTCGGTGCAACCGCTGCGCCACAAACATCGTTAAACTACGAGCCAACTTCGAACTTGTCAAACTGAAACAAAATTTGACCGCCATCCCCGTCGCATGTAGTAATAACTAATTAATTGATTCGGTAATGAGGACACTGGTTTTGTGACTTTATAGAGGTTTAATGAAACTAGAATATCTGGCTGACGACGCTAGATGTCAGTCGTCGAGTCCTTCAACTCGGAAGACCTTCGTCTTAGGGCGGCTTGATAACATCTGACATTATGGTTTCTTACTAACCTTACAACCCTCCAAATTTAGTGTTATGTTTTTAAATGTGGTGGTTTTACTAGGTGTGGAAACTTCTCTCCAACAATCCGCACCGAGCCCGCGTGAAGTATGCCTCGCGCCACGCCACCTCTTAGTTGAGGTGAGGCTTGTGCCCAGCAGTAGGATTATAGAAGCGTGTATAAGCGTCCCACAGTGCAATTGCCATTACATAGTCTCCGCTCTAGAAGTTTTCTGCCTCCTTGGCCATCAGTTCTTCTCGTCATGTGCTCCCACCTTGCCTTCCTCATTTCCTTTTCAGATTTCCTCATTTCTGTTAAGATAGCTCTATAAAGCACATTGGGTGATCTTTATCTTTTTTTGCGACTGAGTGAGTCTTGAATCTGAGACATGGTTTACAAGACACTCTTGAAAACCATATCTCAGACCTTAAGTCATCTTTTTCTGGTACCACACAGATAGTAAACTTAGATGCCTATGCTGTAAAAGAAAACACACGCTACCCAGCTGAGTTAAATTATGCAAATTACCTTTCATCTCAAAATTGGACTGAAATCCCGAATCTATACCAACTTTGTTTATTTTCATTTATGCTTCATCACACAAAAGCACTGCTCTTTCAACCGTTAACAATGATTCATTAGCGTCGTAAAACGAATGTCTCATTAAAATATTCATCAACCTCGCGAGCTTACACTTACTACCGCACATACACAATAAAATCATCGTCTCACGTAATGACGACAACTTTTCTTTGGAACAACTAGTGATGGGAAAGTGTTTTATAGTAAATGTCGATATTTAGTTGGTTTCGAAATTTTGCATGGGCATCTATAGAAACGAAAAAGAACTATGTACTTGGTCACGTTAAAAACTCTCTGCTGGATTGTACACCGGCAACCACTGTCGTCATAATATTTAGAATTATAAACTAATTTCCGAAAAGGAGATTGTTGTCTTTATTTTATTTTAACGTGGAATGGCGATACTGCCATTTTTATTTTTGTTAAATATACATTTGCCAGATCAAGAAGGAGTCCAGGCAGAACTAGAATGCAAGGGCGGGATATGCTGGGTTGCCATTCGAGAAATTGCTACATCACAGCTTTAGACTACAGGTGCTTAATAAGTATTATCGGTACTTATATAGTTTGTATTGATGCTGGGTTGAAAAATAGTAATATTTTTAATGAGATAACTATAAAATAGTGCTATTTACCAGAAACACACTTACCGAGTATTAGCCATAAAATGGTTTTGCTATCGATGCAATAACGCACATCACTAGTCATACGTACACCACTTACGAGAATTCCTTGACGCCTGAAGTCGTAAAAAATGTATTTCCCAGAGTCATTACGGTCATAAACGTAAGTAGAGTTTACTTAGTTGCTTACTGCTTGCTAAGGAACGTAAGACGAATGGGTTGAACAAAGGTATAGGTATGAAGAAAACAGTGCATTAATCAACCACAGTGTAAGCCTTTATTCGATATGAAAGCTAATGTAGTTAAATATACCTACAGTACATGTAAGTTAAGTTACCTACTTATCACAAACTGACAAATTCGAAACAGTAAGCACATTTTATTTTGTAAGTAGCAAGTGTTTAGTGTTGTCAATATGTCTGAATGAAGAGACAAGTTTGTATGGCATCTAGGTATTACCACAGTCATTAACTAAAAAACTATAGCCGTTCTTAACAATTGTAGATACGGAACGATCAAAGATGATCAAAATATTTTTAACTTAGTGTTTTCCACTAAACCTCCGGTTTTCGTTTAAAAACTAAGCTATAATTTAAATTTCTTGTAGGTAGATTTCCCCGAAAGGGTCCTTTGATATAAAACGCGGCCAAGAAACATCAAAGAAGCCTTTCCAAACAGTACTGGCTATTTTTATCTGTCATAAATGAAAGCCTCCTTCGTTTTAAAATTAAAAATAAACTCAATAAAAAAGAAAATGTTAAAACCGTAAGCGCCGCGAAGCTCGATTTATTCGATGTTCAAAAAAGAGTGCTTTTGTAGGGCCATTTTAGTTACTGGCCATTAACACAGTGACAGGCACTCATCTTGCACGTTCACCACAGCATGACACTTCTGAGGTACCCAAAAATTACGTTTACGACAAAATAATGTTGCGGAAAATGCCGTTCAGGCCATTAACAAAATGTCTTTTTTTTGTTTTTTTTACGTGCATTTGAGATCAAAATATAACAAAAACGCATGACGAATACATCTTGCTTGCGCTGAGGCATAGGCCACACATTAAGTATGCGGTGATTTGAGCTATACAACTAAATGCAGATTGTTGGAAAGGTGTGTGAGACTTGGCGAGACTTATAACGACGTCATCACCAAAATTTCCTATGAAATACCCCAGTAAATCTCGGTCGGGATCAATGATGTAAAGTAATAGATTGATAAAGCGCCTCTAAAAACGTTCCAAAAACTGAATTGCGCATGTGTGAGTGATTGTCTATGTATGCGATGATATCTAAACATCAACTACGAAATGAAATAATATGAACACCATAAATTTTTATCCTTTTTTTAGGACTGGGTATTTTGTTGGCCCGTACTCTGTAGATTTAAATTGATTTTATTGTTTCGGCCTAGGCATATAGCCTTTGTTAACATAAGAACACGGTGGTCTTGGTATCCTATAAAAATAAAGAAATTTTCATTATCTGCTTTTTCAAATAAGTACGGTAGTGGTCATATGATCGGTAAATTGCTTAAAAATGGCGCCAAGTATTGATTGTTATTGTTTGGTAGTTTTATTAAGCTTCTAGTCTGGGCCGTGAAAAATATCGACTACGTATATCGATATGTGTCATTCTTCATTTTGTACATCCCTATCGTACGTGAATCAATTCAGTTTTTACACAAAATCTTTTTCAATTCTTATTTAATTTCTGAAATAATAACTTATGCAGCATGAGGAACTAATATAATGATAGCTGAAATAAATAAATTGAACTGTGTAGTGAAAATAATTGCTCAAAACATAGTTTGAAAAAACCAATTACTTTCTGTATTTACCTGTGAAACTTGCATTTCTGGATCATTACTATGATTCTTTTTATATTTGGGCACGCAACAAACCACTATTTTATTTTTTTAAAGCTTCTTCCACTTTTAGCGCCTACTTTACATAAATTTTGAAAACTCAAATTTCCCGCTTTTGACAGTGGTTGGTGGTGTAGTTTTCGGTTTGATTTTGGCAACAAATCTTGGGCATATCTCTGTCTCTTTTCCTCTCGTGTGATGTCCATATATGCGATAGTTTCTCTTTTCCTCACTTGATCACTCTATAAGTGTTGAAAACACGCTCTGGAAGCTCTATGGTCGGGATGGTCACCTATCCAATTGTTCGACATGTTACGCCAATCCAATACCAATCGGACGCTCACCATTACAAATGGCGGCTGTTCTTAAGATGATTTGATAAACTACAAAAACTTGCCTAATGCTATCACCACTAAGTATTTATTTTATTCCAAGACGATTTCAGTTAAAAAGCAGGCTAATTAGTAATTAGGATTAAGTCCATACGATGGCAGTGCTTACATTAAAGAAAAGATTCTTGCTAATTTCAAAGCGTTTAAGTTTCATAATGACCAACATTAACCCTTAAAATGTCTTCCAAACACCCTTATCTCTAGTACAATACGGTAATCCAAGCGTGAATTTCGCACACCCATAAACAGTTAACCCCAAAATGCTAGGCAAAGTTCAGCACGTGCATATTGTAGGCGGGGGCCCTTGAGGACAATTTGTAAGGCTGTTGTACGACGCACGCGATAATTAATGTATCTGTAACATGAACCTTATTAGCCAAGGAGAGGGATAGATCGTACGCCGAGGTTGGCACTCAAGTGTTTAATGTGTTTTTAGCACGCTTTCATAGTTTAATTCTAAGTGTTACTTGCTTTATTTAATTTTAAAATACAGGGCTTTAAAACTTTTTAAAAGCGTTAGTAAATGATTCAAAAACATCATTTATTCATGCGTTTGTGTTTGCAGTATTTTTATTAATAGAGAAAACCGTATTGAATAGTCAGACAACAAGTGGTCGTTCATCTAACATAATACATCCTGGTTTTGAAACTAACTAGCATTAATCCGAAGTCGCACAACGGATTTAAAAGAGCGCATAGTTCAAAGCGACAAAATATAATGAAGTTTTTTCATTAAAACTCACATATTTCATACTCGCGGGAAAATAATCGCAATAAAAGTGTTGGCCAGGTATTTCCCACACAAAACGCTATTCAGAGACACGGGGCACGGACATGCTAGGATCGCGTGCAAGTGACACCGGAACTTGGCTTTTTTTCTCCGCGGGCTTTGTTGGGCTTCCTTTGGCTCGCTGGTCGGTTCGGCCCCAAGAGGTCGCAGGGGGGTTAGCCATTGTGCTCGGCCAATTTGAATATTCAAGTATGGCTACGTTTCGTAAACGATGTCGATGGTCAGGGATTTAGAAATTTCAAGAGGATACGAGTGAGGGTGCGGCTGTCGATTATTATAGGAACGGTTTGTTAGTTTTGTTGCTGGATATTTTAGGGTTGGGGCCTGAAATGTAACGGTTTGTAACGAATAGAGAATATGTGGCAAGCTACATCATATCCACATATTGCTTTTACTTCTTTTCATTTGGAAGTAGGTGTATCTGTTATTTCTTTATATTAATATCTGGTAATCAGCCTTATGGGCTGACGTAACGATCATGTGTACATGTTTTTAGACATGAATGCAATCAATTTTGTCATTCGCTATACGCCTATTTGATGAACTCGCTAGTTTATGGTTTTTACTCGTAATATTTACGTGTAGTGATTTTTTCATTCATTTTGAGATTAGAAGCTTTGTAGTTTTCTTATTCATTTCCTATGATTTTCTTCTATAAGCAAGTTCAAAATGATAAATAAGATCGCAAGCTTCTACAGTTGCGTTGAATTTACCGTGTACGTGGATAATATCGGTGGTCGACTAAGTAATATTCAAACAACAAACCCCTCCCCCTACCCCCTACAATTCCGTATCTGTATTTGATGTCACGTCTCGTGCATTCCTACGTTTCCTACGTACTCCCATTTCAGCAATGCTTTTATCTTTTCGAGTTAATCCTTGCGTGCGTTTCCCAATCTTTGCTATAATGTGGCTTTGATCTCGCAATTAATCTTTGTTGTATTCTACTAGCATTTGCTATGAAGAAAATGGCTGTGCAATTGTCTTATTTATAATCAGAAATTTTGTCCACGATGATTTTTAGTGCAGCCTTATATATTGAAACTTTTGCCAAGTGAGGAAAGCGTAGTGGAACGGTGGTTTAACATTCTAGCTTGAAAACCGTATGGTCCCGAGTTCAAGGTTGGCCGCAACACCACTTTATGTTCATTGGACAATTTGCGGCTAACTCTCCGGTGCTAGGAAACATCGATGAAAAACCCAAGCAACCCAGATAACGGCGATAGCCCCTCGCCCCTAACCAAATTGTGGACAAAATACGCTCACTTGCCATGCCACTTCAACTTGCTTACCAGTTGTAGTTGCCGATAACAGTGTTTCTCTAACATAAATATCGTGAAATATTTTTTTTATTTTAAATTGCAATAGCAAAAACTTTTAAAAACTTCAAACCATTTGGGTTCACGAGTTGTTACTAGTAGGCCCTTTGTGATTTTAAAAATGTCGCTCAAACTGCTCTTTTGATCTGTATTTTTTTTCAAATTACTAAAAAATAGCGTCAAAGGCTTCGAAAATCGGAAATGTGACACTGTATTTCCATTCGCAACGGTGACACATGTAAATGAGCCTTGCAGCGAGCATCAGACTGCAGTGCCAGGAGGTACTTTAATTCTAAAAGGAATTGCAGGCACGTTTGTCAGTTTGGAATCGCATTGCCATGCTGTGTTTGTTAGGTATTTATTTTATAGATACATATTTTATTAGTGGCCTGTGGCTTAGTGGAAACGGATCGCTGATGATCAGCAATGATAAAGCGCCGTAGTGTGATGAGCAGTGATCGCATTGATTTATCTAAACTTTGAAAGTAAAACATGTATTTTTTTCTATTTATGAACTGTATTAGTAAATAATTACCCATCAGTACTTTATTAACTAAATTACGATTGAGGCGCGTTCTGCAAAGCAAAATAGTCAATTCGGCTTGAATAAAAAACGACATCCATTTTTGTACTAATAAAAAAAAGTTACCTAAGTAAACTAACAGTATAGTAGGCAGACAAGCCGATATTGCTCATATTCAATTTCAAAATATATCCTAGTGGCAAAACAGACTAGTGTTATGAAACCAATCTGACCAATCCAATATCGAGGCAATGCCCAAAGACCCGTAGAGATATCTGAGCCAGCAACCACTTTGAAGCTCCTCATTCATCGGCAAACCGCTCAAAATTGCTTAAACGAAGATTCAGATCATTCCATTGAACCAAAGAGATAATCTTCCGATACGCATCCTTCAATAAACCGTGACTTTGATATTACTATAATTCCAATTTAAGTGTTTGATAATTACAGTCCATTATGCGCTGTTTCCTTTTGTGTACCGTCTTGGTACAAAGAGCGCTTTTGTCTTCCCGTCGAAATAGTGAGGTTTCAGGGAAAATAGCTATCAATCATAATGGTTGTATTGAATAATGTGCCCAGTTGAGGGGAACAATAATTTATATTGTAAGTGGAATAGCTTAAGTGTCTGCTGTACATGTAGATGTAACATTGGCATTAACTAATAAATTGGACCTTAATTAAATTTTCTATAGTAACAGGGCTTGTCTGTTTCCAATCTTGACATTAGCTATTAAGGCAGGTGAGAGATTGTAGCCCCATGTGGTGAAGAGTAGACGTAATTTCTGAAAGAAAAGTTTTTTTTCAAATGACAAGTGCTGTCTTGACAATGATAGCTTTGACAGCTTTAATGCAGGATTAGCGCAGAGGGCTCTGGAAACACGAATCAAGGGAAAACTTGCTAAAAAGGGAGTTTTACATGATCTATTAAAAGATTACCTAAACTTAGTTTGTTTCTTAGAACAATTAAACTACCACTTCACTTTCTTTGTTACACTTTACTACGCATGGTTTATCTCACAAACAGAAATTGTATTTAGTATAAAATGCACACTACGCCACTGAAAAAATCGATAGACTTAATAAAGTTAAGTCATTGTTAAAGAATTAGCAAAAGATAAATTGAACCAAACGTGATTAAAACTAAACGGAACAGAACTACTGACCTAATTGAATGAACCACTCTTTAAATCTAACTGAGCTGTAGTTGCCTGAGTGAACCCTTTGCGCAGCTAAAGTGGAATCGAACGAGTGAAAACACCTCTAGGGTATATTGTGTCATATAGCCGATAAAGACTAGTGATTGAAACGCTAGCTCAGTTTAAACCTGATTGATGCTGGTATTGGCGTAGTAAATTAGGGCACAGCGCTTTTTCGATTTATGAGACTAAAAACTGTATTTTGCTGTACTGGCGTTATCGCACCCAATGATACGTAGCAGAATATGTTAAAAAAAATTGAAAAGTGTTTTTAAAAACAAACGTCTATCATCTAGATTGCTGGTGTTAGCCCACTGTGCGTTTCACGCGTCATTTCTTACCGCGTGCAGCTTAAATATGGAACGATATCCCATCTCAGTGTATCTGGGCATGCTTCCAATATCTATCGAATCTAAACCGAGATACCGAAACCATAAGCAATATACCGGAGTAAAACAAACGAGAAATACAGATAGTAGTTGCGAAGAAATTAGCTTTCTCTCTTTCTTTCTCGCTATATGCAATATAGCAGAGTGAAAAGGATGGCGTGAGTTTTGCGATAAGGTTTTTGTTTAGGTCGTTTTCGGATATCTTAAGTATACATTACGAATTAACTCGTATGCCTACAGATTTAATGAGAGCTTCAATCAGACATACACCATAACTAAAGAATGACAGTGAAATAAGGACAAGTTGGTTCTGTCAAGCTAGTAAGATGTGCTCTCCGCCTAACGCTGAAGGAAAAATGCGTATAGGTATGTATGTTTGAGCACCAGTGTAATGAGCTTCCTATGTTTTCCAATCAAGTTACATCAAAGAGAAAGCCAAATTATGCCACTACTGGAGCTTCGGAATCCATGCACCCATATGCAATCACAGCCTTCAAGCCGCATATGCGGGACAAAGGCGTTTTCACACGAAACGGGACATTCCCGTTGACGGCGCCGAAACAAAGGCGGGTTCACACTCCCGGCTCGACGCAAGGAATATGCGGATAGAAATGCGGAGGACGAAACTTCATTAATGCTAACATTCGGTGGCGGCCGAAGTAGCGTTTGACTTTCGGGGAAGCCCCTTTGAGATACAAAAGCTAACTATTCATCTATTTGGTGAAACGAAAATTCAACAAAGATTTTTTTTTTTAATTTTGCGTATGGTCTCATTAGAGATAACCTCACCTGTACTATGTTTATTCCTTTGCTAACTTTAATACCAATCAATTTGTGTACAAACCAATAAAAAAAAACACGTTTCCAGTGTGACGGTTAAAAATTACTTTAGTAAAATCAGTTTTTCCTGAATAACTTAAAAATAATTTCGCGGCTGTTGCATAGGATGGGGAAATTAAGATAAGTCTGCTTAAGGCTTAATAACCAACAACTGGAAAGTAGGAAATGAAATATTTTTTACCGTTAGTATAGCTAGTTCTAACTGTTAATCCTTAAAACCTCAGTGGCTTCGGATGGTTTGTTTTCTGAGATATTTCTTCTGTCAATGTACTTTTCAAAATCATAAAAATAAGTACATTTTTATGATTTTCAAAAGTACATTGCATCTTCAAAATGTCAGTGTGTCAAAATGCCAAAGAGCAGACATGACTTAAAAACTTTTGCAATGTGAAGTTCTAATTAAATTTTCGCCTCTTAGTAACATAGTATGGCTCGCCAAGGCATTTTCATAAGACGCCCGAAGGAATCTATGACATTATAGCTCATTCGAGTTTTAGAGAAGGTTTACTAAGCGAATTCCTTCCGCAATCTCGAATATTCTGGAACTGAAATCAGATATAAATGAAGACTGAGTGAGAGCTTATCGTGATTTCCTGGGACTTCTATTTATAAAGAAGTAAACAGAGTTCAATGAATTAAGAGGCAATGATTCTGGTAAAATCTCGAAGTATTTTTTTTCATTTATTGTAAACTTAATTTAAAATAAAAAACAAGTTCATTAACTACGTTGTAAATCACAAGATACAGACATCTCGGGGTTAAAACTTTCAACGAGTCGCTCTTTCTGATTTTTTCAAATCTAAGTTAGCGAATGTACCTTAGAAAACTGACACTAAGTTGAAGTAGAAGACGCTTTTATTACTATATTCAGCAATAAAAAAAATCATTACACATTGCCATTTAAATGAACATCCTACTTGTAAATTGCTTTATTTTTTGGGTGTATAGGGTATTTCAAAATCAATAGAAATATATGTTACTAAGAAAGACGTCTTACAAAGACTTAACTAAATGAAAAACAATCCTTAATACTAGTGTGGTGCTTAGAAAGAATGTGCACTAAAGCTATACAATTCCTAAGCATTTCATCCGACATTCCCCATTGTGCCAAGTATTTGTATGTAGCAGCTGGATGCATTTAATTAAGTTTAAAATTACTTAAACCCTGTCGCTTGGCTTGGTCTAAAATGATATATATCCTCCTGTTTGCATTCCTGTCTAGCGACTATGGTAGTGATGTCCCTTGTTCGGCTATGGCAAGGGCCGTTCGTGTCCCGATAATCGTTACCGGCACGTGCCCGGTCGCTTTTCTCAACAAGCATTAGTTAGATTGCCCTCTACAAATTACGGCCTAGGTCGAGGCCCGTTCTTCCTTTGGCACGTTTTTTTTTATTTTTTTATTAATGGCCTCACTAATTTATTCACTAAAACCAGAAAGTATGAATTAAAAGTTAGAAAAATAGATCGACCATGCTTGTCGTTTGAGTACCCGCAAGAAACTCATATTAGGAGTCAGAGTACTCATATTAGTTAAGAGCTCTCTGCGTTCACCTTACAGTCCGGTGAAGCTGTCAAAGTCATCAGCGGCCAAGCAGCAGTAGAAAGGTAGAGGCCGCGAGGCTCTTTGGAGCTCGATCATACAGTTCACGTTAAAAAAAAATTTTTTTTCACATTTTTAATTCATATCCCTTTCTTTCTTTTTATTATGTTACATGGATAATAAAAGCCATCTGCCCTTGAAAATTGTCAAATTAATGGCGTTTTTTTATTTCAACGGTGTGTACAGGATTTTTTTGACTTCTTGCCTCAGGCACAGGTCTTGCCCTATAAATGAGGTGAGTCTAGTGGCCAAGAGTGGGACATAGGGTTCTATGTACGCGACCGAACGAAGTCGTGCTCAAAACACTGCATGAGCTTTCGGCCCTACCGAGGCTGATTGTCCCATCACCATTCCGTAAGTGAAGCGATGCGTTAGGGTTAATTGCTATGTAAACAAGAGACGTATAATCTGATCTGAATAACGTTATTACTCCGGATTATCCGCTAAGATCTAGCGTAATGATATCCGCGTGTGAGTCACATGTGCCACACAAGTTGGTCTGAAATTCAGAAAGTAACTGACGCGTTACCTTGTTTATACTAATTAAGGCCTCAAGTGTAAATACAAGGACCAAAATCAGCCGATAATGGCACTTTTGGTTAACACATTGAATACGAATTTTGAGCCCTGCGTTAACTACGTAAAATACTTTATACTATTTGTAACATACTGAACCTAAGATTATTTATTTTATAATTCATATTTTGATTGCTTATTCAATACCGTGATAATATTGATGGTGTTATAGGCCCTATTATAAGCTTTTGTGTGATCACCTAAAAAACTTGATGTGTTGTTCATTTAGGTATGTAACATTAATTGCACAAAATAAACAAAAGACGGACTTCGATGAGAAAGGAAATAAAAAATATACCGATAGATATAAAATATTCATAGTTGTCTTGCTGATAACAATAAATGTAAACGAAAATTTTGCGATCTTTCTAGTCGAGAAAAGCTACCATAAAGTTTGAAAATTAGGAATAAGAACTACTACAAAAACAAACTTCTGTTGGCAAATGTTGAAAAACATTCTCTAGAATACACAGAAGGAAGTCAAAAGATAAGTTATTTTCTTTGAGTCAGACTGATATCAAGGCTGGCTGTAAATTGCTAGGGTTTTGTGAGAAATTTCTGTAATGTACGAACTACAGGGTTGCCCCAGGTAATAAAATATCGTACCTTACCAAAAAAAAGTCGTATATTTAAATAAGATTAGAAATAATATTCAAATGTTTGTTACTTATACTTCTTTATTTGAAAAGAAAAGCTTATTCATCAGTTTGATTATGTTACCTTTTTTCATTCAATCTAAAAAATTACATCCTTGGCTACTGCGCCCAAAATAAAAGTGAGTCTTAGTCGGTGGGTATAGTCAAATCATCTGCAAGAAAAAAATTAATGACGTACAATTAAGGACTTTAAATACAAGGTATCTAACTCAATAAATTACCTGATGGAAAAAAAATACATTAAAATTGCCTGATGACTTTTTTTTGAATGTGTTGTATGTTTTGATTTTTTTCTTACTATTGGCAGCCCTAACAAACTACCATGTACTTGCTACGGTCTTAGGTTATTTGCATTCGAGAAATTACGGCATTTAAAAATGCTTGAATGTGAATGGGACTGGTATTTTCTTAGTTTTAAACGCTGCTATTTATATTCGTGTTTTAATTTATTGTCTACATGTTATACAAACCTGAGATTATTATTATTATTTAGTGAGACTTCTAATTAGAGAAACTTGAATAGAGTTGAAACGATGTTTTCATTCAACATTGTTTAAATAAAAATATTGATGACTGCAGAATGGATGTAGATATTTTATCCGAAGTAGCTATTTTTATTTCATCTGACCATAATATGGTCAGATGAAATTATGGCGGAGAGGTAACATAAGTAATTTAAAATAATATCTTGAGTAAGTCGATAGAAAGTCGTCGATAAGGACTCATATACCTATAACTAAGACAGCACGGGTGTGGGTCGTTTTATTTGGACTAAGCGGAAAAGTTCAGCTTCTGTCACTTTTGATATCCCATCTAGTCTTACTCCCGATTGTTATTGTCAATTTTTGTGCAAGTAACTAACTTACATTTTTCTTTTCAGCACGCGACCACACATACCCCACACACCACGTCACAAGGTTAAGACATTCCAGACACCTAGATGGCTACCTGCCCATACACACCGCATCCGTGAGTAAAACTACCCTCATTTACATCACTCTTCATTACTCCCTCACATACCTTCGCCCCAAAAAGCTTTATTCCTATAGAATTTGTATTTATTTAATGCTTGTTCATTTCTATATTATTAAATACAATCATAGATGTATGCATGACCGACTGAGGTATGTCTACATTATGTATGGATCTTGCATTTTCTCTCCTAAAGAGCTCTCAGGAATTGAGTGAGTAATTCGTGTATACTTAATAATTCAGTTCTGGATTCTATGCTTTCACGTTATAAGTAAGCCTCAGGAATCAAGGTATAATATGGAATGTTCAATTTAATGCTATGTACATATTTTATTTAGTTATAATATTTATGTCTACAAATGACGACTTATGCTAATTGTTATAACTTTAGAAAGTGTACTAGTTTTATTGCATTGCATGATGTATAATATTTCAAAATGTTTTTTACCTGCATATTTTACTGTATTTTAAAAGCAGGCAATGTGATAGAGTGAAATAAGTTTGTCCTGAATTCAGATGACCTGTAATTCAATCATTCAAAATAACTATTGCTTTAGGCATTTGATTTATGGACAAAGGTATTTAAACAAATCCAATCTGAGTAATATGAATATATTTGAAACGCAAATGAAGGCGTTTTGCATTTTAGTTTACGCGCATCTATTCTAAAAAGAGAAAATAAAACAATCATGTTATTGTTTTAGTTCAAACTAAGTTTGAAATTATAGTTAAAACACCTCGAAAATTGGTGGAATATTAATTTTACCTCTGCATTTTAAATTGAAGCATTCTAAAGTCTATTTAGTTTAAAAATGGCTATATTTCAGTTGCGACTTCAATTATATTCCAACTTAAATTGACGTAAGCGAATACAACGCTAATTTCGCTTGCGTCAATTTAAGTCATCTCTTAAAAGGAGCAGGCTGAATTCGTAAAGAGCGATTTTCGCTCCCGTCAATTTCAGTCCGTCTCCAATCACAGCGACCATGTCAGTTGTGACGTAGCCAAGTAATGATGTAGTGGCACGATCCTGTGCGGTTTCAGTTTATGCCCGTGACTGCACCGAAGCTGGCTGTCAAGGATAACCACAAACCCCTCTTCACGGAGTGCCTTAACTATAGGCCCACGGTCAAGGAAGAGCAGCCGGTTGGGACTTATGTTTTTACGGTAAGAACTAAGAACACATTTTTCTTGTATTTTAGCAATTAGAAAATTGTTTAGATGATTCCATTCTTTTCACTAACGCGGTTGACCACTTCAGGTTTGTTCTGTTACATCTCTCTCAGTTGTGGGTATGAGCGAATCTTTTGGCGACCGCTTTTGGTTTCAAAATCAATCAATGTTCACTGATGATGACAGCTAATTTTCTGGTAGTTAGTTTTGAGTAATTATTTTAAAATTGATGTATGTCTTTACTGGAATATTTGGGTATGTCATTAACTTCCTAAATTCTTTATACTTGTAAAAATTTAAATGATCCAGAAGAGCTTGGTGTGTGTTTTCTAAATTAGCCTAAAAGTGGGTATCCAACTCCATCCATTATGTTTTGTGCTTTACGCTCCTAAATTACTATAGTGAGGACATCACAAAGCGTGCCATGTTGCACACTCCATGTTTGCTAACGTGTCCACTACCGGGTGCAGTGACAGAAACATGGTGGATACCTAGCTTTGTGTTTCGGTTAATACTAACTGTTTTTTTAATCGTAGGTCCACGCAGAAGACAAAGATCCGCCCGAAATGGGAGGCACCGTCAGATATAAGTTCGTCTCAACACCAGGAGAGAAGGAGCGGTTCCACGTCGACCCTGAAACAGGAAGAATAACGACAGCAGATGTCAGTAACAATCTTATTTTTAAGTCTAATTTGAAATGAATTAACTAGAATGTAATACTCACTGTCAGATACAATAGATCCAGTTTAAGCAATACAAAATCAGAAGAAGACACAAAATGTCCTTAACAAAGATGACTACAGCGATAATACAGACATTAATTCAAGTGACTGCATTTTGGCATAATAAAAATAATTCTAATTTCAATGTTTAAAGCTTAACGCATTCCCAGGATAAATGGCAGGTAACCTAATATTGCATTATAAAAGAGTTAGATGTTTTAGTCAATAATGTTGAAATAATACAGATCTTCGACCACGACGAACCGTCTCGAGAGAAAGAAGCATACATCACAGTCCGGGCCAGTGACAACGGCCAACCACAGCTGGACGACGCTTGCACGATAAAAATCATCATAGAAGATATCAATGACAATCAGCCTGTCTTCGATAAAGTTGTAAGTACAATCCCAGTTGGAATAAAATTTAATAGGATATTAATTGTGCAGACGCGGCTTTGAGGATTTAAAAGGACAATGTCAAATTTATGTGGACCATTGGTTTATGTTTTTTTGCTGTTACTCTGTCCGAAACTATTTCTTTAAAGTTCAAATTTTATTTTATAAATCTTATTGTGACCACTATACCTGTTAACCGAACAAAGTTACAAGAGACAGCAGTTTTTAAAATACTGTTTCATTTCCTATTCTTTCACCTTTTAACACTCATATGTCGGTTCCGACTGCGTTTTGAGCTATAATTGATGCCTAGGATTTGTTCAATAAATACTTTCGAAATAAAAAAAAAGTATTGTTCGACGTAACAGACAATAAAGGGACCAAAATCAGGGATTGCCTTTCAATGAATGTTTACGATCGAATCTGGATCAGTTTGAAGTGTAAATATTTAAAGTTCAAGGACGGGTCTGTGCAATATGTATTCTTGTGCATTACCCCTAATGAAAGTAAAGTTCAACCATCTATTAATGAGAGAAACTTAATGCTAAAAACTTATGCTCCCGCCTAGGCTAGGATCAACGCTAATTGCAACGTAACGACACCATTGATTTATGTAAAGTCACAAAGCAGATTCAATCTCCTTATTTCTAATCTTCAAAGGCCTTGCTCGGAGCGAAAACTTTCTTCCCTTTTGCATATCTTTGAATCCTAATGAATATGCATTAATTGTTATTTTGTTCTTTGTTAATGATAAAGATTTTCCATTTACTTTGTGACTAACTATTTATTATAACTACATCATCAATTGAAAGAGGTTTATTTATCCAAGAAAATGTGCACTCACTATTTGCTTGCGCTCATATGCAAAATGCCCCTAATAGAATCAAATGAAGTATATATGATTAAAATAGGATATTCTACTAAATTAACACTTGCCTGTTTCCTCAAGGTCTTCCGAGGAGACGTTTGGAAGGTTTGTCTAAAGAGTTTCACAGAAAGACAGCGTTCCGCACAAATATTCAAACTTGACACTATTTATCTTGTGTTTCTTCGATTGTTACCATTGCCTTTAATTGTGTTTGTTTGTTTTAAAAGATTTTCCAAAAAGCTATGGTAACAATTGATCCGAGAGAATTACTTGAAAACTATTCTATTTTTCTAATTGCATGTTGCTGCATGTCTGTTTAGGATCGTAAGCCGCCACTCAAGGCGATATTGGTAATAATTTTATGTGTTATAGTGTGTTTTTACAATTCACTTTCTTTGCACATTTGTAGTTATGTGTTTTCTTTAGCTAGGCTGCTCTTTCCCCCTAGGCGCATTTTATCACAAGCACGATTATTATTATTTTGGATAAAAATACTTTCTCTACGCTTCGGGCATGCTTCGCGTAGAACATGTCTATGAGAATTGTGTGACCATTTTACAGCTAATATTACACCGTGTGGGATTTGTATCACAGGTGAAATTAATGGATTAAGTAATTTTTCATCATCAGTTTTAAGACCCCTATCATCATCATCATCTAAACCATCAAATACTCTTCAATCTTGTGACATAAAACCATAATTGCAAAATATTATTTCAGGGCCAATTTAAATCGACTTGGATTATCTTCCGTGGTTTATTTTATTACTGTTTCTTATATACTAACATACCATTTTTATATACAGTCATACTCCGAGTCAGTACCACAAGACCTGCCCAGTGGAAGGGAAGTGATGAGGATATCAGCGACAGATATTGACGATGGAAACAATTCGATAGTCCACTACAGTTTGGACTCGAATTCTCCAGACCAGGCCTACTTTTACATTGACCCAGCCAATGGTGTTATATTTTTGAACAAAACCATTGACGTAAGTATCCTTTTTGATTTTACAGTAAATTTGTCCCCTGAGATATTTTTTCCTCTTTTTGATATTCAGGATGAAACTGAATTTTTTTACTAATATTTTCCTTCCTCTTGCAGAAAGTGCCAGGTTACAAATTTAAACTAAGTGCCATAGTGAAAGACATGGGGGATCCCCCGCAGCAGAGCTCTATAACCCTGGACATCCAGGTTGTAGAGTCCAACAAGAAAAGCCCGTCTTTCATCGAAGTACCATCGGGGCCAATTAGGTTGAAGGAAAACTATGCCGATTTCAATGGACCTATTGCCACTGTTAAGGCTGTGTAAGTAGAAGTTTCTTTTAAATGTTTTTTGCCATTTTCGCATTTCCCTGAATGAAATATAATATCAGTATTCAGAGCTCCCAGCAGTTCAAACAAAGTCAGAGAACCTTGGATGGCTTGACCAGAGAACACTCAAGACACTACATCAGACTGCTGACTCTTTGGTTAATTCTGAAGTTGTCAAGGAACCAGTTTGTCTCAACAATATTTATTTCAGAAAAATATTTTACACAGTATACGTCGTATTTTCCATGCATGCATTAACAATTTGAATGCAATTTGAATTAATTTTTCAGATCCAACATCCCTGAAGAAGAGAAACTTCAGTTCGAGCTTGTCATGGGGCAGACTGAACAAACGAACAAATGGCACACTTTCGTACTTGAACCAGAGGCGGATACTGCTTACATCAAACTAGGAAACCACTTGGATTACGAGAAAATAACTGACTACACGCTTACAGTTAGAATACAGGTAAGGTCATGCTTAAATGCCCAAATTCAGAATATCATTTGAGGCATTTGATCAATTACGGTTTTGGTTACGTCTGATGGCAAATGATTGGAATTTACATTGATAGTCTTGATCAAACCAGTCAACGTCGCATATTTTTCCTAAACCTGTGTGCCGTCATGTAGTTTTTTTTTTTGGAATACTCAATCATTATTTCACAGACGTAACATGCAGATTTTTCAATCTTCTTCTTAATGTTATGCTACCTAATCTAGTAAAAATAACAAGTTTGAATTCAAAAAGCACATACTACTAAAGTATTTTGTTTAAAATACGTAAATACTTATTCGAATAACATTTAAAATTCCACAGAACAACTACAAACTAGCAGCTGAAACGATAATCCAAATAGAAGTGGAAGATGTCAACGACAACATTCCTATATTCAGTGAGATCAGATCTGGAAGTGTCCTGGAGAATGAACCACCAGGAACACCAGTGATGCAAGTCAGAGCCTTCGACGCTGATGGAACATCCGCTAACAACCAAGTCACTTATCAATTGGGAGATCCATCTGACCCTTTCGCCATAGACAGTCTAACCGGCAACATCACAACTCTAAAAATGTTCGATAGAGAAGAAAAAAGTTTTTACAATATAAAAATCATAGCAACAGATAATTCAGAATCGGCGTTGATACCAGGGAAGCATAATGCAGGGCAGCAGTCGTTTTTGATAGAAATAGCGGACAAGAACGATAATCCTCCACATTTTACTCAAGATACGTACGTGGCGGAATCTATTGCGGAGAATGCTAATATTAATGAGCTGGTGACACAAGTAACGGCCATTGATACTGATACAGGTATGTTTAGTTTTGCACCTATTTGAAGATACTATTTACTCTAGTCTATTTGACAGACCACGACACAAGTAGTGGGACGAAATGGATGTCTTTGCGAGGGACTGGCCAGAAAAGAACCAAGACAGGCAGCTATGGAAGAGGGGAAGGTAGGCCTTTCCCAGCAAACCCGTTGTTTGCAATCTTAATGTTTTTGACCATGAATGTTAACCATGAATAGTTGAGGTGAGAACAGTGGGACGTATATAGGCCGTTTATGTGTTATGAATGTTTGAAGAAATAAAATATATACTTGTTAGGAAAGTTTGTTCCTAAATATTGGGGCCTGGTAATTCCTCATTGACTTAAATCTATTAAAAACCAGTATTAGGTTATTGTTCTTTTCCATGACTCATTGAATTTACTAAGCATTATTGTTCTTTTACAGCATCCGTGGTATCATACAGCATAGTCGCCGGCAACACCTACGATGCTTTTGTCATCAGAAACTTCACGGGGGAAATTCGAGTCAACAACGGCCTCGATTACGAGAACATCACCACCTACAGTCTTGATGTGAGGGCCTTCGACGGTCTTTATGAGGACTACGCCAAGGTCATCATCAACATTGAGAACTTGAATGACAATCCACCCGTCTTCTTGGATAACTACACGAAGACTATTGAGGAAGAGAAGCTGTATGAAGGATGCATTGTTAAGGTTAGTAGTCTATTTAAACCTTTCTTTGTGATATAAATATCCACTAATATCACTAACTCTATTTGTGTGTGGGCTTGAGAGTAAATTTTAATAAAATGGTGTCTTTCTTCTCCCAAAGATCAAGTATTTTTTAGTCACAAAACCTGTTTTTGCAAAGTTATAAATATGCAAAGTAAGTCATTAATGCCATGAGTTAATTAAATGTAAAAACAGCTGAATTATGAATAAATTCCACAAAGTCCAAATTAACTAAAAGCGCAATCATTTATGTAAATTAAATAGAAATTATCCGGACATTATTGAAAAAGGAAGGCGGCCGAAATTCCTCGCGTCTCATTTAGCTGGAAAATAATTAAGATTAATTACTCTATGTACTCGTATGTTTCTCGTTACTTGTATGGAAAAGTCATTTGTTGAAGAGGAAATTTGTCTAAGTTTATTAATTTGTAAGAAAATTAAGTGACACGAATGTCGTCTCTTTAATAAACTTCCTTGAGATTTCCTCGAACCTACCTCGAAATGACTTACTCTACGAAGTAAAAGTACTAAAATCGTTTGGGAAAAAAAGTTTTTTCCACGTATTCTCTCCTCTTTGCTCAACATCACCTTGTAACAAGATATTTTTCCCGCCATTACTCACTGTGCTCATGAGGTTATTAAAACTTTTCTACCCTCTAATTCTGATTAAAGAGTTTCCTTGAACCGAGAACGGCTAAAAGCTGTTAATAGTTTTAAGACGTTAAGTTCAGGTTAAGAAAAGCGTAAGTTCACTTGTGATCGTTCCTAATACTCAGTCTACAGATAAGTTTTTATTTCAGTTCAGTAAGGTTTTCCTTTACTTCCTGCTTAAGCTTAGTTTATTATTTTGGATGTATGAGATCTGGGATGGCATTTGCTTCCATCATAGATATTTTAAAGAACTATGAAGAAATCGAGGACGTGTATCGTCCTCGATAAATATAGACCATAAGACCTTAAAGTAAGTGTTTTATCATGAACCTTCGAGTTGGTGCTTGTAACCACTGCTCTTAAAGGGGTTGTTATTGCTATAAATTGGATTCAGCATAACTTGAATACGCGTATATTGTAACACTTAGTCTAATCAACCACTCTGAGTGCGGCAGTATGTCATTAATTTGTTTTATTTATTTCGTGCAGGTGGAAGCTTACGATCCAGATATAAAAGACCGAAACGCGCCTCAGAATATAGTTTATTCGCTAGTCAAACAGGAGCAGAAGGCGTTCTTGCAAGTGGACAACGATGGGTGCCTACGTCTGACCAAACCCTTGGATCGCGACCAGCCTTCAGGTAATACGAGAATAATGTACGATGAATAAACGAACGAAAATATATGAAAGCAAAGAACACAATCAAGACATAAGATGATCATAAAGTTCTGGATATCGTATATATTTTTAGAGACAAATTTCGCACGTGACATTATGAGTTCACGTTAAATAAAACGTCGTCATGCAAGAAAGACGTTATCTACTTGTCTCTCTCTTGGACAATAGGGTTTTTTAATTTGCTGCAATTTATAATCTACCACATCCTTCTATAGTTTAGTTGCAACTGACAGCTTTTTCGAACTGGTTATCTTCTCCAATCCTTCTCAGTCAGTCTCCAAGGCGTTACACATGTCGACATATCTTCTCAACAAAAACTATTCAGTTGAAATATGAGTCAAATCTTTGCACGAGTACCACATTTCACTCGAAAAAGTCTGTCATCTTAGGTTGACTTTAAATCTAGCAAAGCGCAAATATTCTTATAATAGTATTTAAATGTTCAGAATAAAGCTGTTTCTTTCTATGAAATCAAGTCTTAATTACCGAACTCTCACAGACTTGAAGATAAGCACTAGTCTCAGTTTAAAGTCTTATTAGGTTCAACAACTGCTCGAACATTCGACAATTAGTCGCACGGCATTTAAACACTGAGCTAAAGTTTTAGGTCAAGTTAATCTATATAGCTTGGCTAACATTGATTGCCAAAAGATTATCGACGTTGTAAGTGACTTAAGTTTCCACGCGATTGAGCTTATCGATTTGTTAGTCGATTGAACCTCCGGGATTACTGGACTGGAGGTTCTAATTACAGTAGTGAACTTCGCTGAAAGATAACTGAAAGGTTACGTCATCACAATTGAGTAGCAACGATGTGAATGTTGCTTTTGTCAATCATAAACTCTCTTTTCTATTAAGACTGTATCATTTGCAATGCTTTAGACTAGTTAAGCAAAATTGAACTTTAACCGCTGCAGACACAATAGAATCTTACTCTAAAGTCAAGGCGATATAGTCGCGTCGTGTTGCAGCAACAATACTGCATCCGTCTCGCGCTTCTCGAAGCAGCGATACACAAGCGGTGCAGTCGCGGCACGGCAGTTATATCATAGTACACAGAGAACAGTAAAATATCTAACATACAAACGTGCCGCTCTCGGTTTGAATGTGTGCGTGCGCAAGCGATAATTGCCTAAACATGTGAGCTGTCACTTTAAATGGCTACGTGAGCGCCAGAGCGGCGCGGGAGCAACGAAACACACAGGTGCTCGGCCGCGAATGCCGCGACTTGATTATCGTTAGAATCAATAAAATCGCCAGTGTGTGCGTGGGGCGACGCGTACGTACAGGACGGCTTTGCCGCGCTTACAAACAAGCCGCGCTCGCTGCGTTTGTATGATGTCATACTGTGTATACTTTGGTTATACGGTCATTGTGCAGAGGCGCTCACATCAACCTTTACATAGGGGCACCTTATGCTGCGTAAGACCCATTTTGCAATGGTATACAGCGACGGTACATACGCGCGTATGTATCGACGCAAGTACTCGTTGATCGCATTGCGACTTAAAGCATAGTGGTGCTTTAAGTTTAATTTTGTGACACTACACTTTATGTTTTTATATCCATTGTTAACTATGCAGGTTTTGCGCGGTGGCAGATCCTCATCATGGCAGCAGACCAGGGAGGCAGGTTGGGACCCGAGAGCTTGCGGTCGACGACCGAAGTCATATTGGAGCTGACGGATATTAACGACAACGCGCCCTTCTTAACTAACGTAAGTGCTTATCATACATTTTTACCCGCCTGCGCTAAAAGATAGATAGATAGATAGATATATTCTTTATTGCACACCAAAACAACAGAAATCAACAGCAAAAGTAACACAGATCTACGTAAATGTACAATTTGGGCAAAACAACCCACAGGTAGAGGAAAATTGACAAGAAGGGTAGGCAAGTGCACGAATCCATAATAAAATGAGGGTTATTGTAAACAGAAATATCAACTACAACCCCATGAAAATTTATATTTAATTCTTCAAAGGTAAATAGCATTTAGGATAAAATAACTCGATAAAATTACAGCAAGTAGACGCTTTATTAAATGAAGTACAGCTATAGTAACGTTTTGTCTCTTTCATTCGTATTGCTGTCAGGATACGCTAATCGCTAAATTAATGCTGCAGCTTTGCTGTATTTTTAGGGAATGTACGTACATACATGAACGTACCTGGTAAGGTACGAAACCATTATTCGTCATCGCTATTCAAAAATCTCTTCCTTACTGTAGGTGAAATGCAACAAAAGAATTTCTGGCTAGGTTACAGCACTGGTAAATAACTTTCAGTATAAACTATCCCGAACAAAACATGGTCTCCATTTCTGGACAGTCACTTCCTGTCCACTACCTATCGATCAATCATCATAACACACAAAACATCAAATTGTTTGAAGACATAATCGACTTACAAAGACTGTCATGTCAATGTCAGCATTGAAGTTACACAAATGTTTTACTATCAAAACATCGATTTACGTTTAAATTAGAAGCTTCCTTGCAAGCCAACGGCCAATATTTGCGGCCAAATATTTGTTGCTAGTGTAAACGTATGAAGTCGTTACTGTGGCGAGCCAGCAACGTTTGCGTGTACCGCCCGAAGTGAGTTGGCTGTTGTTTTAATAATTACTATGTTGTTTTGAGTTTGGAGTAGGACTAGTAGAGTAGCACAGGGTGACTGAGTGCCCAGGAAGCAGTTTCGAAGAATACCTTACATTTCAGTCGATAGTATTCACTTAAAAAAACAAATAAGCAGCTGTTAACTGTAACCTATTAATCCAATAAATTTTCTAAATATTTGATACTAGCTTCGACCATATGACCTGGTAGATGCACAATAAGCGCTCAAAAAATCGGTCTATCGGAATATTAAAACTGACTTCTACACTTCTCTTGTTTTCGTGCAAAAATATCGTGACGTGCGCTGACGTATTTTTCCACAAATGAAGTAAAGGACAATGACGGATTTGTAAGGGGCAGTGGCGTCTTTTTTTTTTCTTGCGGCCAGCGACCAAACCTTGTTTTTTAAATAGAAAATATTGCAATAAACCAAACTTACTATGGCATGTAGGCTCCTGCATCAGTCCGAACTGAGTTATGGGCATTAGAAGTTTTCTGATTTTACAAACTAGATATTTTTTCTTTTGCGCGCAATTTTCGCATAAATCGCAACAAAATAGAGACATTATACGAGTAAACATTGTGTGTGATATTTTTCGCAAATGGAAAAATATCTTATATGTCATTCGTCTTTTTTTCGGGCGGTCATCCACCAAACCGCTTTTATGATTAAAAAAGTGTAATAAACCAAACTTACTACGGCATATAGACCTCTAAACGCAGTCTGTACTCAGTTATGGGGTAAGAAGTTTGCTGATTTTACATATAAATATTTTTATTATTTCTCATGGCTATGCGTTTGACCCCATTCAGCCATTTTACAAACTAGATTTTTTCCTTTCGCGATCAAGTTTCGCATGAATCGCAACTAAATAGAGACATTGTACGATGTAAACATTTTGTGTGTGATATTTTAAGCAAATGATTTGAAATAGTGCAATAAACCAAACTTACTATGGCATATAGACCCCTGAGCTAGCTCAGTCCGAACTGAGTTATGGGCTTTAGAAGTTTGTTGATTTTACGAACTAGGTAAGATAAGATATACTTTATTGCACAAAAAAAACAATTAAATCAGAAATATCAATAATATTTATCCTTTCGCCAATACGCTTCGCATGAATCGCAACAAAATACAGACATTGTACGTGTAAACATTGCGTGTGATATTTTGTCGCAAAAGAAAAAAAACTTATGTGCCTTACGTCTCTTTTTTCGTGCGGCCATATTATAATTAAACCTTGCCTTTTTTATGCAAAATAGTGTAATGAAGCAAACTCACTAACACATGTATCTTAGCACAGTTTAAACTGAGTTACGAGCATTAGAAAGAGTGACAGCGGTTTAATTCGCCGATGTTCCACTTAATGTGTAAGTTTGCTCTTTTCTTATGATTAAAAGTAAAATAATATCCGCTATCTGTTATCACGGAATATCACAGAATAAAGTATAAAACCACGTCATAAGTATCATATACTTTCATCAGCACCAAGAAACAAGACCCGGCACAAATATTATGTTTTATTCACAAACATTTGTGCTGGTCCGGGAGTGGTCTTTGTGTCTCAACCGGCGCTCAATTTCACTATGTTGTTGCAGTTAATCAAAATGAATATTATCTTATATTTAGCCTTAGAGGGGATATGGTTGAGCAGATGAACTCAACGCGGATGAATGCGTTAAAAGCAGTGTCCGACTGGTGCGATCGTGACCTGGTCGAGTTTAACGCCAACAATACTCAGGCAAGACTATTTTTCGCCAAATAGAGTCATTTATTTGACTCCTACTTTCCCGAAGGCACATAAACCAATAATGGAACGTTTTTTCTTAGCCTGTGCCCACAACCTTGGTATCTTTCTGGGACATTTTCTGGGTAAGCCTGTTCCAGCAACGACATCATCATGGCTGAATGGGGTCAAACGCATAGCCATGAGAAATAATAAAAATATTTATATGTAAAATCAGCAAACTTCTTACCCCATAACTGAGTACAGACTGCGTTTAGAGGTCTTCATTGCTTTAGTAAGATTGGTTTTATACACTTGAGCCAATGAAACTCTGTTTTCTTCTATGAACTTGGTATATTTTAGAATGTAATTACAATTTGTACTGTCCATCGCAACGTCCGTCAAACAGGCACTGTCCGCGTTCCCGCGTGGCCATACGGCCTGGCCCATGCATCATACGGGCCAGGACCGTAGGTGACTGATGCAGCGGAGAATAGGCCCGTTCCTCAAGCCGAGGGACGAGCAGTTCGGTTTCCGCAGCGGGCACTCTACGACGCTCCAGCTCACGCGCATTCTCCACGAGCTTGCTGAGGCAGGTAACAGGGGCCACTGCACGGTTGATGGCCACGGAGATGCCGCCAGCACTGATCGCCCTGATAGCAGCGTTCCTCGACAGCCGTAGCTTCTACGTCTCGGTCGAGGACAATGACTCATCACAGCAGCCGATACGCGCAGAAGTGCCCCAAGGAACGTCCTATCCCCCGTCCTCTACTCACTGTACACCAACGATATTCCTACTCTCGAGGGCCAGCTTGACGAGTGGGAAAAAGACATAACGTTGGCGCTGAACGCCGACGACAGTGCCTTCTTCGCGTCCTCCAGAAGCCAGGTTGTGGCGGCAGCTCGCATGCAAAGGCTGCTAGACCTGCTGCCTGCCTGGCTTGACTGCGGTAAATGAGGCGAAGACGACCGCCATCCTCACCGGGCACCGACGGCCTTCTCGCAGAGTTAACACTGCGGGGGAAGAAGATCGCTTGGCAGCCTGTGGTCACCTACCTGGGCTGCAAAATAGACCAACTGACAATGACGACCGAAGTGACACGCGCCGTCAACTCCGCCAAGATGGCGGGCGCGATGCTCCGCCCCGTCATAGCATCTAGACTGCCGCTGCGGGCGAAGGTGGGCGTCTACAAGACCTACATTCACCCGCGGTTCACCTAAGCCGCAGCCGCCTGGTACGCCCTCTGCTCGCCACCTCCTCGCTTGAAATCAAATTACAATGACGCAAAACATTAAGTACAGCTCCCTTGCACCTGAATCCCTTGTAAGACGCCACCTGCTCGCAGGTCGTTCTCCGGGCCTCCCTCATGGGTCTCACCTGGCGGGCTTGACCGTGCCAAGGGTGGCGCTCTGAGTTGTTCACAAAACCAAGGATGGTAAAGTCATTTACCTATAAAGATTACCGTCTCTGGGGGACGGCCAGGTAGCCATTCATAGGATGACGGGGGTCCAGCTCCATGGTCCGTCCCCCAGAGACTCAAAAGCCGACGAAGCTTCGCGAAAACTGTTTTTCCTTTGTCTGACAACCCATCAAAGGCCAGGATCAGCTTATGGCTGGAGAGGCTTCCTGCTACCGCCCCATTCATCGGGCCTTCTGAGAGTCTCCCCCGGGGCCGCGACTTGCCATGGCTTACTTGGAAAGCTCTGAACAGGCTGAGGACCCGGGTTGGCAGATGTAGGGAGAGTCTGTGCAGATGGGGTTACACAGATGGGGACAATGCGTGCGAGTGCGGTGCCTCCCCACAAACTATGGACCACCTCATATCATGTCCTTCGTGCCCGGTAAGCTGTACGCGTGAGGAACTTATGAGTGCCAACGACCATGCCGTTATGGTGGCGGAGTTTTGGTCAAAAAGAATATAGCCATCGACACGATAAGAAGAAGAAAGATTACCGTGCGGGGGCACCCCCTACGTGTTGAATGCCCGGGCAAGAGCATTTTTGCTCGAGGCCGGCACCGCCCACTGGGCGAATAAACCCGTCAGTCAGTCAGTCAGTAGGTGACTGAACAGGTTCATTACACTATTTTGAATTAAAAAACAAGTTATCATTAAAAGCCACCCGAAAAAAGACGAAGGACATAAGATATTATTCCTTTTGCGAAAAATAGCACTCACAATCTTTACACATAAAATGTTTCTATTTTGTTGCGATTTATGCGAAAATTGCGCGCAGAAGAAAAATATCTAGATTGTAAAATCAGCAAACTTCTAAAGCCCATTACTCAATTCGGACTGAGCTAGGGGTCTTTATGCCATAGTAAGTTTGGTTTATTGCACTATTTTCAATCATAAAAGCAAAGTATGGTTGCAGACCACCCGAAAAAAAAACGAACGACATATAAGATTATTGTTCCATTTGCTAAAAATATCACAGACAAAATGTTTACATAATCATAATTATAATCGAGCCCATAACTCAGTTCAGACTGCATTTAGAGATCTACATGCCATAAAAGTTTGGTTTATTACACTTTTTTTAATCATAAAAGCAAGGTTTGGTTGATGACCACCCGAAAAAAAGACGAATGACATATAAGATATTTTTCCATTTGCGAAAAATATCACACACAATGTTTACTCGTATAATGTCTCTATTTTGTTGCGATTTATGCGAAAATTACGCGCAAAAGAAAAAATATCTAGTTCGTAAAATCAGAAAACTTCTAAAGCCCATAACTCAGTTCGGACTGATGTAGGAGCCTACATGCCATAGTAAGTTTGGTTTATTGCAATATTTTCTATTTAAAAAACAAGGTTTGGTCGCTGGCCGCAAGAAAAAAAAAAGACGCCATTTTCAGACATTGGCTTTAGGCATTAAGACCGCCAATTGTACTTTTTTTTAAAATTTGTGCAATAAATAATAAATAAATGAATTAACTAAGTTTTTGAAAAAAATGCCACGAGATGAAAACTTAAAATCTGAAATGTATTCAGTTCCTGATACCAAGTCGCTTCTCCAAATTTGGTAAGTCCTTGAAAAATCACCTTGTATGACGGTTGTTATACTTGTCTCCCTCTAAGACAGTGTTTTCAGAAATCAGCATATTATCCAACATAGAAAACCCTCAGTGCCTCAATTCATCGTTTTTTTCCACTCGCTGACTAGACAGAAATAGGTTCAATCGTGCGATGATATTTTATTAGGGATAGCTTTTAGTGGGTTATATATTTATTCGTTTACCGGCCGTTTAGTTTCTACATATAATTGGATAAGTAACTTTTTTGGACCGGCTTTTTGCTAACTATGTATGATTAAATAATACGGACATTTTTGGTTGCTATGTTATTTGTGAGACAGTTTGGCATCAGCGTTCATAAAAAGACTTTCTGTTATTAATGAAACTCTTAATGAAAACCCCACATTCTACGATCTAAACTTCACGCTCAAATCAACATCATTACCTTTCCACTCAGACACAGTCATTAATTCCAGTTTCAATTTCCCTTTTACCACCACTCGTTAAGGAACATGCAATTCTACCTTGTAACACTCATTCGGAGCTCTTTATAGACCATTTTAAAAGAATTGCCATCGATAAATTTCAATGGAGCCATCAAGAGTAAACTTTGCGGAGAGCGGTGCGTGCCGCTAATGTGGCCAGGTATTCCACTCTCATCGGGATATTTTTATTGGATACGCCTAAACCCTCCAAGTTTTAAAGTGAGGCTTTTTTGTTAACAAAGATCATGAGCAAGAAAATTAGGTTATTCTTTCAACCTTGAATAAGAAGCTCGCCTGGATGCAAACAGCTCCTGTCCTATGTGACTGCCAGGGAATGCCTTATGGCAATAAATTCGAATATTTCACCCCATTAATGCAACCATTGTCATAATCAGACCATAACAGTCTACTGGTAGACGTAGGTCTTCAATAATGCCCCATTTAAGGGTACCTATATCCTCCCAGCAGCCTTTCGTAGCTCCATCTGGCCGAGGATTGGAAGTTATAACCTTGATGTTCCAATTTGGAAGAGTTAAGTTCAAATAAATAAATACGAGTAATAACAATTTCAAGTCTCATTGTTGACCATCGAAATGAAATTGACCAGACCAGTAGTTACTTCATTGCTGTACTTGTCAACCCCATATCTGGACTTCACGACTGCTCACCATCAAGTGGAGTGAGGTCATCTTGAAGACCACAATAAAAAAAACAAGAAAATACTCTACCTAGCGGAAAACCACTACCAAATAACAACTTCAAGATATTTTCATCACTGTTAAAACTGAATCACAGAAATGTAACAAGTGAAATGGCTCACTCACATAAACGTTGTTGCAAAATGTTTATGCAAATAAATGAATCTTTGTCCTTCCCAAGAACGTAAACCGTGGTCACCTCAGTGATCTCTGGCTGTAGAGGTTTATGAGTTTACTCCACCACCGGCCTATATGAATATCGTATTTCTATAGAAATGTGTTTGAATAGAGTCATTTCATTGGATGTATCGCTTTAACGTGTTTTAATTGCTTTCTAGCTTTTTCTACAGTGACAACTTGTTGTTCATACGACGTAAGCATTTCAGTCTTTTTAAGAACTTAAATCATTCCCAAAGGGGGTGAAAAGGGGAGAGAAATTCAATGAATGAAATGATTCACATTTGCACATAAATAAGTTAAGACCTTACAAAAGTTCTAAGGCGTTTCTAGGTACTTATTTTTTTTAAAACCTGGCAGATCCCATTGCTGGGCAAAGGTCTCCCACAAACCTTTCCATCGTTCCCTATCCCCTGCAAAAGTCCACCATTCTCTCGAGTAGTATACCAAGTCATCGCACCAGCGTTTTTTAGACTGGCCCCTTCGGCAATAGCCATCTTTGGGGATCCATTGGGTTGTGAGTTCTAGGTACTTAAATTACTTAAAAGGAAAATGTGATTATCAATAGGTCACCTGTTTGTTGATGTAAAATATGCAAAACTTAAGGAAAATAATATTCTTAGAAGTCTATACAGCGTATAAAAATAAAGCTTTAATTCAAAGGTAAAACGAACTTTCAGTAGCTTAGCTTAGTTTAGAGCTCAGCTCTTTACGAACATAATCCTTCCATAAGCAGGTTCACTATAATAAACATAAGTCCTGCCTCACTGGAGCGGATAACCCTTGCAGGTTAGATTCTACCATTACGAGGAAACTTTTAAATTAACGAGCTTTTAATATTACGATAGAACACCGAAAAAGCCTCCTGCTATTTATAGCCGGCTTCACTTAGATTTTAGTTTAAGACATTTTATTTATCGAAGAAAGGATTCGGCTTACGACTATATCCCTAACAGAGTAGTCAGAGGCACACCGACTGTTAAATAAATAACATTCAAATATACAATGTTTGTACCAAAAAGTTTGTACTATGTCCCCACATAGTACCCGCGTACTCGTACCCGCAATCTTCGGTGTAGTAGCTAACTTCTCAACCACTGCCGTCATGCTAAACAGAACATTCAGAAGCTTAAACTCTATCGCGTTTGAACCCAGTGAGGTTCGGGGTTACTGGGAGTGCACACGGCGTTAAATGTGTGCCCCCATTCCGAGTAGCCCTTAGGAAGGGCGGCGGTGTAAGAGTGACTTCGCACTAGTGGGTTTAGAGGGGACGTATAATTTCCTTCGAGCTGGGCTGATTATGCCAGCATAGCGCGCCAGGGGTACACTAGGATAGAGTTCTTGACCAGAGATCAAGGGGACCCTCTGGATACGCGCTGAAGAAGGTCACTGGGTGATTAGTGAGTAGTGCCTGCCGCCTCACGGCAGGCGAGCCTCACACACCCCTGCCCTTCCCCCGAGGGCAGTAAGGGTAAGTAAAGGGATACTCCTCGTAAAAAAAACAAACAAAAGCCAACAGCCGTTATCCAGGTTAATTGGATTTCATATCTAATTTCTGACTTACTAAAGACAAGTATTGGCCAGTGAACTAACCAAACCTTGACTAACCAGTTTGCAACTTCCAAGACGAGGACCTGTCTCCGAACACTTCCACACTAGTTGTTCAGGGCTTATCAATATCAGATTGGCTCCTTCTTGCTTTAATTACCAAAATACTACTGCCCAGCAGCCAAGGACCTTGGTCTTCTTAATAAAAACCTCCCTGATTAAGCCTGCTAAATATAAACAAGCATCCGGGGCCATAATGACCAATCTCGTGGGGCCCGTAAATTCCGTTTTGGCTAATAAACCTTATAGTCGCAGGGCTATTGAAGCTTTGCCTTATAGATAGATAGATATTCTTCATTTTACTAAAAACTTCACAGTAGGAATAAATGAGCAATGGACAATTTAGGAAGTCTTATTCTTTTTTTAAAACTCTGTGGTCCTGCCTGCTTAACCGCGGGTCATCGTTTGATGAGGATCAAGACTAAAATTCATTGGACAAACGTTTACGTTTGGAATTTTTAAGACTTAACTGCTTTTTAAGACGATCATAATCATAATCATTTATTTGTTCAAATATCTTTATAGCATTACACCACAATAGTTCTAAATTGAGGTTAACTGTTGATAAAGCAGACATTGTTATCTATAATCAATTACCGAAACCATTTTTAGTAGAACAAGTTTATTTGTGTAGGCGCGACGATACTTATACAAAAATAAAGTAAAATGCCTGATTCCGTCTCCTGATTTAAAGTTTAGTGCCCAGCTCTAGGGCTATTTCGAGTTTAAGAAGGGCGGTATAAGACACGTTTCCCTTCTCGCTGAGTTAAATTCAAGTCTCAAATTCTCAAGTTTCATGATTAAGAGCGATCAGGGATACTGTTCGTCTGTCGTCTCTATTTTTTATGTAAATTTTCCTATCGATTCGTGTTGGATTTCCAACCTTCGTTTGGGAGTTCACGTGATAGTATTTTGTGGAGCATACCTATATTAGGAAGGTTTAACACATGTATTAACAGCTATTGAATTTACAAAGTGTTCAACTGATCTTGATATAGATATGAGTCCGCAAGCATTTCGCCGACCGCCAAATTCTTGTCCGTATTGGACTTTACGCCAGTAGTTGCCCTGCTGCTCGTGCAAACTTGAGTTTAACAGAACCCCTTGCTACGTGCTCCACCAATGATTAGCTAAGTGGTGTCGCTACATAAAACGCATGTCACATTACGGCGAAGGGATTAGAGCCCACCGAGATTGGTAAACCATGTAATCCACCATGGTCGTTATCGTTAGCCCTTGTGAGAAGAAGCCCAGGCAACATCCTCAACACTAGAAGCCCGCACTGCCCACCCGGGCGAGGAAATCCCCGACAGACAGACATAACGGCAAAATGTTCATGTCTATTCCTAGCTTTGCCCTGCTCGTGCGAACACCAGCCCTTGTCGGAGCTGGCCGAAACAAGGTCCTTATGTACCGACAGCCTTATTCCCAATTTGTCCGTTTCCAAATGCCCTTGAGTTAGGGCTGCTACCGAGTTTATCGTTATTATTGAAAGCTCTGTGTTTCTCGATATTGCTCGTTAGAGCTAGCCACTTCATAGTTGAGGTGAGGCCTGTGCGCAGCAGTCGGACGTATAATGATGGATGAATGGATGGATGAAGGATGGTGTTTGTTGGTGGCTTAGCTAGCAAAGTTGAAGTGGTGCTTTTAGGCATGTAGTCGCTCAATTCGTCGCCCAATTCGTCGATGTATGAAGATTGGATATAAGTCGATGCTTATAAGTCCAATCTCCATTTTGTAAAAAATATCCGTTTGTATCTGTTTAAACCTTATTTCGAATTATATTCAGATCAATTCAATGTCCCTGGTGTAGAATGTTGAAAATGGAAATATTTAATGCACGAACAAGTACAAAAGGCGGACTTAATGCTAAAAGCGTTCTCTACCAGTCGACCATTGGGCGAGACAGAAATGCTGAAATAGGTGTTTTTTTCAAAATCTTTTTTTTATTCTTTTATAAATTACCTAAGTATCGATGACCCTGCTCACGAACCGAAGGTCGGTGTAGCAAATGCGTCCCGCTTAAAAAGCGGGATTAGGCAGAGTTATCTAGCCTTCCTGACTTGTTCGTAAGCCAGGGTTTGTCGGCGTTTATTCATTTGCTGATAGGCGGCTGTTGGCGTTTCTTTGAGATATCGGATTTTTCCTTCTTGTGATTTATTTGAACAAAACCGACTGAGTGTTGGGACACGTGCAGTACTGTAGTTGTCGCTTGACAAATTTAAAACTTAGTATGTACTGAATATGAACTGTTACTGATGTATGAATTGTACATTTACTTTTCACCAAGTAAACTTGTGAAGCCTTGCCATAATGGTTTTATTTTTTTCTTCACCTATCCAGTCTAATACTGATATCAGACTGGATAGGTGAAGGAAAAAAATCGAGAATGTTATCCCAAAACCGTCCACTAGTTTGTTGAAGCGTTTTCATATATACAAGAAGAACATTTTCATTTACATAATAACGTTGATTGGAAAAAAGAAACCAAAATAAATAGCTACTCTGATACAGCCACAACAACATTATACTTTCTCTAACCAAAAATTTCGTCATGCAGCCAAATGTACCTTCTTGGTAGGCATAGATATGGCATAAATAGATAAGAGTCGACAAGAAAGGGTTAGGTCAAGAGACCCTTAACCGACAGGCATGTATGAAAGGATTGATGACGGTGGAAGAAACCCAAGATGTGTGTCAAACCGAGGCAAGTGGAAAAATCCCAAACTAAGCAGAATTTGTACTATGATCGTCAGAGCGAATTTTCATATACAGGAAGAATTTGCAACCAATGATATTAAAATAAAAAGAGGTGGATATACTTGTGCTAAAAAAGTGGCACCTGAAATCAGAACGATCGTGCACCTGGGCAAATCATTGCCAGTGTTGACACATTGAGACGAGAGACGATAGTACAAAATAATACTATCTTGTCCACACGGTCAAATCATAGGTTGGTACGCCAGAGGGCAATTTTCGACTTCGCATCAGTACTGACATAACCTATATCCCTCCTTTTTAATATAATATCATTGTTCGCAACCGAGCATGGTATACCCGATACTTAAGTGTGGTGAATTCATTGATGTCAATAAAAAGAGGAATATATACGTTACGTTCATACTTCGCGAATTCGAAATCTGGCAACAATGACGTATGAATGACAAGTCGCTGTCATATTGGCTTGAGAGTAGGACCATTGGACCTGCTTTTGTGGCAAGTAAAAGAGGAAGACCTCTTTTTGTTTAAAACAATGGGTGAATTGCGAAAAAATCATTATTTTGACAAAAATGAAAACTGAAAACAGTACTCTGCGAATCCGGCGATAAGCATTGCACATTGCAATCACCGCATTTATGAATTCATTTCCATATCCATAAATTATTAGATTTATCGTTTAATAAAATTTGAATTCAGGACTAAGTACTTGTTGTTTGGTCTAACAAACGTCATAAAAGTGTGTTATGCAGATAACGCTTCAAAGCAGACATTAAATGCCAAATGACAAATGCAGACTGTCTCTTTCGTTCTTCCGTCGTTAAATCATGGCACTGTACTCAATGGTATTATAATAAAAAAAATGTAGATAGGTTACTTGAGCTAAAAAGTGGCACTTGAAATTGAAACTATTAGCTAGCCTGAGCAAAGCATTGACAGTGTTGACAGTTTCAGACGACACTGCGCAACATGTATCCGTCTCGTTTACGCTCTAGTAAAAAATCATACTATCTTGTCCACACGTTTGTACGCAGTGGACAATTTTTGTCTTCGCATCAGTACTGATATAACCTTCTACCTATTTTGAAATCATTACATTACAATTCGGAGCATTATTATTTAAGATAGTTCTAAGAATAGTTTGGCTGAATAATTAATAAAGACTCAGAGCAATGGTTAGGTTTACTGATGAATAAGCTAAATATATTTTAATGTTAGGCATTTTGGTGTCAATACGTTTCCTTTGTGATCCCAACACTTTGCAGTTCAAAGGACGTCTAAGCCTAGGGCGATCTATAAATCAAATATAACACATGCTGTTAGTCACACGTAACTTTATGTTAATATAACACATTACTTTAGGTTATGTTTGTCTGTCTGTCACAGAAATCCCTTTGACGAGGGTAGGAAATATCCTGTTTTCGGCACACTATTATTTTATTTTGTCTCAAATTCAAAGCAAATATATAAAATATGTCTCCGAGGCTGGGACTGGAAATGTGTTAGGTAAATTCGTTTTCAACGTATATTTCTGTTATTAAATAGTTTATCGAACTATTGGTAAAATGGAGGCTCCATTGCAAACAAATGCGTTATTGTTTTAGTATTTCTGTATGGTAGTATTTTAATTACGCCCGATTGCCATTTCCTAGTAACGCCCTAAGCCGTCTCGGGCCCCCTGGGGGCACCCTTAAAGACGTTACGAAATATTAGCGGTTGAGAGCCCGCCAGTCATCCCATAGTCCAGTTAAAGCCAAAATTTGGATTATAAGCTGATAAGTCCTTTAAAATATATTTGTAAAATGCGGGTTCTACCGCAGACGGCAGGCAGATTTGAAGGAAACGGAACGTATTTTTAGGCGCAGGATGGTGCATTTTAGTTTGAATTTCATTTTAAACCTTTCAGTAATCCTTGCTTCAACGAAGAGATTTATCCGTCGCTCAAACTATTCTACAATGTGAAAAATTCATATCCCTTAAGCTGAATGAGTAAATAATTAGACCTAACCTAGCGCCTGTTGATTTCTACAAATAAACATACAAATTCCCCAACACAATGGCTAAAGTTAAATCCAAAGGTCATGTTTGAGTTAACTAACAAACCACAGAATTTATTTGACTTTTGGCTTCGGTTGAAATTCGTTCAGGAGTAGGTACCAACTGTTAATTGTGAGAGTTGAATTATTATGTAAACATTTCTTGTAAGTTTGGACTTATGCTTTAATGTTAGATGGGGCTGTGTACGAGATTGTGATTATTGTATTTTAGTATTATTGTGTGAAATATTTACCTAAAAATAACTGTCAGATTAAGTTAAACAAGATTTTTACCAAGTCGTAAGAAGTTCCTTGGCTGATGGTCACAATATAAAAAGTTTGGGGTTCGCTGACCTAAAGTAAAGACGATGAAGGGCAAAGCATAACCTCAGTCAAATGTTAATCTGATACCTGAAAACCTAAACTACACAAAGAAAATCTTCTTTAATTCTATTTATCGTACATTTTCTACAACATTAACATACAATTTCAAGCATATCTTTACGGTATCGTCTTGGGTAAACCCGTTGTCAATTTTTCATGTAAATACGCTGCGTATGTTAGGGTTACTAGCATACAGAAATTCTGAAGAAAAAAGACTTTTGCAGTCGTAACAACATTAAGGCTGTAATAGTAAAAAAACACAGAAGTCCTTAAGTTTCGTTTTACCATAACATGGATTGCTGAACAAGGCCTATGTTCCATTTCTCGATTCCCAAAGGCTGACTGAAGACAGAACTTTAAACGCTTGCCATTTTCCTTACATGTTAATGCGTCACAATTCAAATCCAAATGTTGAAATCTTAGGGGAGGAAAAGGGTGATTCACATTTTTGTGAACATTTTCACAGACAAGAGTGGTGATGTATCTATAACCCATTAATGGTAGCGATGATTTGCCTTAAGAGATGGAGACCTTTGTCCAGCGGGTGGACGTGTATCGGCTCATTATTTTTAGGTCAATTTGTGTTAAGCGACTTCGATTTTATTAGTATTTCTCTAGAGGCTAAAAATTTCACAATATTTTATTTAACAAGTTTCAATTAGGAAAAGTGCTGCCAATCTTTGCTAACCCTACGAGGGTGTTCGATTTCTTATTTTAGTGTTATCCCACGGTCGGACCGATTTCGGGCGAGGCTTAATTTCCATTCCACCCTGAGTGGTTTGCCTTTGCAGGTAACAGGAGTAATGTACGACTGGATAATGCGGTTTTGTTATTTGCTTTGGAAATCCTGATATTGAAATCAACTGGAACATCGAATGTCTCTAGGATATCATAACACATATACTCTGTTGTAGGTAGTAGGTATATCGTAAGTTTGTACATTTGTGATTTTTCTCTTTTAAGATTTTCATCCAACATTTTTATAAGTAGTGCAAATGGGATGAATATACTATATTTCACGAATATTGACACGTGTTATGTCACTGACTTGCAAATGGCGGCAGATACAAGAATGAAAGTGACATAGCGATACAAAAGTTAACGTGTTGTTGAAGAGCTGTTTTAGTTTTCATGAATAAGGGGGTACATAGATATTTGAGGACCTTGTTCTAAAGATTTTATTTGTCAAGCGTGAGCATACAATATCGATGAACAATTGTAAAGTCGATTTAGTGTTAATCTTATAGGCCTTTGTTTGCTATTTTAGCAGTGTCCTCTACACTCTAATTAATTTTAGGTCAATTTGTCTTAAGCGACTTTTTTCTGATTTAAGTGAAACGAATAAGAGTCAGCGGTCAGTTTATAACTCTATTTTAAATTGTCTTGTATTTTTCCAACAGACAGAACCTATAATCTGGTACGAGAACGAGCCGCCTGGACAGGTCGTTGTTTTAACAGCCAAGGACAACGATTCCCCTGAAAATGGACCGCCATTCGAATTTGCTTTAAACGACTCCGCTTCGTTCGAGATACGGACCAAGTTTCACATTCAAGGTAAGGCACACCTTCAATAATACTACGGTTACTAGGATACGGCTCTGGAATGATCGTTATTGGGCGCTTGACTTTAATAAATAACATGGTTTAGTAAATATCGTTGAATGTCTTCGAAAAAATCTGCTTATACGAGTAGATGAGTTAATGTTGGTGGTAGATCCACCAGATTGGTTTATTTATTATACAATAGTCGCAAGTGGTTATGTATGATATAATAATTCGGCAAAAGCAATAATGTAAAAATCTTGTATTATATTTTTTTGGCGGTGGCAGCGTTTCTAAAACTTTATACCTGCCCACCCATAAATAGAAAAAAATATTCGCTTATTCCGAAACATAGCTCGCTCCACACCAGGCATGAATTTGAGGTACAGAATCGAGTTCCGATCTATTAATGTAGTTAACAAGCAATAAATGGGACGCCCAGCCTTAACTTTGTTTTCGAAGTGCCAATTCAATTTTGTTCCTGTTCATGTTGATAATTTGTCCCCTTGCTTACGTACCTTTTACCTGCCAAAATATTTCACAGTTTTAGTTAATTCGCTTTATTGTCTCATACAAATTTTTAATGTTGTTTTTCATCGTATGCTACCAGTGATAACTTAAGGATTTGTAACGTGATTTCTTACTCTGAGCCACATAAAAATCTCTAAGTCACTTCACACGCTAAGGAGATTAGAGGTCACTGTCCGATAGTTTTTAGGACATTAAATATGGAGGCCTACTCGAGAGTAGCTCTAACTCTAACTACTATTAACTATACATACTGAAGTATAGTTAATCGATAAGCTTTGAATAGAAAATAACAGTTTACAATGTAAACTGATTTTGAAATGTATTATAGCAGAAAAATTGGAGAAGCTTAAACATCACACTTGTTTTTACTGGCTGTTCTTTCAGCCTTTCAAAGTATCTGAAACTTCGTAAATGTATTACTAGAGGAAACACACTAATGGGTCAATTCGTAAAATAGCTAAAGTAAGTGTCCATAAATTTACGTTGGTTTATGTCAAACTCACGATATTGGCTTAAATCAAATAAAGTGTCTAAATATATCTCGTTAAATTATAATTTCCCTATTTCGACGCGTCATTTGCCGGGCAGTTTAAAACGATTTTGCTACTACTTAAATAATGGTTAATCTAACATGCACAATAGATTGACTGATCGTTAATTGAAATAAATTGATGGTATTTGAATTATTAATCGTTTTAATTTGCGCTGTCCGATAAATTTGGTTGGTAAAAGGTAATTATAAATTTGGTGCTAGCGAATACAATGTTCTGACAGAGTTAGTTAATAGATCAGAATAAACTGCGCCATTTTGAAATTATGATTTAGGTGTGAAGTAAATTAATTCAAAATAGTGTCATTACATATTCGCTTGTTAGAATTACCTCACTAGTACACTATCTATAGACACTGCACAGTTTGAGGTGAGGTGGCCCTTTATATACTAGAAATATTTATTTCACCCTTTTTTGGTAACATCAGCTCTTTGAGATTTGTTATATTCCTGTGTCTGTGTTTATGTCATAGTCTAAAAACCCACTTTTTCTGCAGGCAACATCCTTTCGACCCTAGTGACGTTCGACCGAGAGCAACAGAAGGAATACAAAATACCCGTAGCCATTACCGATTCAGGCACTCCGAGGTTGACAGGCGTCTCGATTTTGCGGGTTGTCATCGGTGACAGAAACGACAACGCGATGGCGACAGGGCATAGCGACATCTTCGTTTATAATTACAAGGTATGTGTTTAAGAAATATTGTACATTTGTACATTTTTGCAAAGTAACGTGCTGTAATTTTTGTGTTTAAAGAATTTATTCTCAAAAAGACAATTACAAAGTCCCTTATATGAGAACATGAATATCTTAGGGTGACTTATTCTAATTCACAGTCAGTCACAACATGCGTACTCAATTGAGATCAGGTTCACTAAATTAACACTAAAACATTATATAAACAAAAGATTGTAGGTAGGTAGGTTGGTACAAAAACATTCATTGTAAGTTGTAAATTATTATTCTTTTTCAGGTAAGTTTTTTTTTTAATTTCTATTTCAGGAATTACTCGTTTAAAATGTATTGTGATAATCCCGATTTAAAGCTGCTATAGGAGCTTATATTTTTTAGACTTGACGGTAGTTTGTTATATATTTGTGCTCCTTTTCCATCGTGATTTCCTCCCTTTCCTCCATTTTTCATAGTAATAACTTAAAGTTACATAGAGTTACAGACGAATCAATTTCTAGTCTGAATAATGTCAAACTTAAAATTTGATACTATTGAGATGTATTAAACATAGTTATGGACATTTTTAATTAACAATTACTTACTTGTTCAAAACCCAGTATAGCAGCTAGTTATTTTCGTTTTTTTCCTCGGGCTTCAGAGCAAGTATTAAAAATCCTAATTAATGTTATTTTTAATAATAGGAGTTTCGGTCCTTCCCTCTCCAGTTGTTATCATGAATATGCCCCTCGAAAGATTTCATTAAGATTTTAAAATGCTATTTTCCTTAAAAATATTCATCTTAAATTCAAATTAAGCTCCATTTTTTAAAAACACAAGTACGTAACTAATTAGTTACTCTCTTTAACGTTAAGTGACGAAATCAAAGACACTTGATTATTCTTCATCCATAACTTATTTTTCCAATGAATTCCGGCTCCGCGGGGGCCAAACTATTGCAGGTTTGAGAAACGTTGAGCTTCACTAACTTTATTCATGGTAATATTGATTGAGTTCCTGCATTGATTTAGATTATTCCTGCATTAACCAAATATTTTTCTATTAACTTTCAGTCAGTTTAAATAACAGTATAATACACCAGTATCCTAGGAGGGTACTTAATATTTTCGGATATTATCCCATATTTTCTTTGCAACGTAAAGGACCCTTTTATTATCATACTCTTTGGTTAATAGTTTCCTTTCTTGTCACGTTTACTGTAAAGTGCTTTAAATATATTGGCTTTGGACCATCCAGTACAGTTGCGTATGTGGTTATTTATAGCAGGAGAAATTTAAGCAACTCAGTTTTATTTTCTTCTTGCTTAGCTAAGGACTCATCTATTCTCAGTGTCAGATATACTTGCATAAAAGTTCTGCTTGATTTTGATTGACATTTGAAAATTAAGAAAGACCTTTGAGAGAATATTCAACTTCATATCTTTTTCTATATTCTAAGATCTATTAAATGATTTGTAAAAGATCTATATAAAGTAAGCTTATTATTATGTTTAATAGGGTTCGATCATGTAAGGAAAGTAAATAGCGTAGTTGGAAGAGGACGATTTTGAGTCCTAGGTGAACGAACTTTGGACAAACTTAAGAACACTCTCAAAAAAGGTCAGGTCAAGAGTTTCCTAAACATACTAGTATGTCTGAAAGGATTAATGAGATAACAGTATGGGTCGTAGCATGTAAAAGTATTTAGTATAGTGAACCCCCAACCCAATGGGTAAGATGATGTAATGACAGTTAGGAAATTCGTAACAATATGTGACAGGTGGGGCAGAATACCAGGGGCCCGCGGAACGGATCCGACCCTGGCCTGAAAATGAAAAAAGTAACAAAAATTGCTAGAAAAAGCCACGATTTGCCCACAGACGTATAAGAAAGATGGACGGAACATTACACGAAAATATGTGAAGCATGCAAGGTGCTACAATTTCGTTTGTTGAACACGACCTGCTACACTTACACAAACGTACTAGGTGCTACAACCTACGCCATTTTACTCCATGTGAAAGCACCAATGCCACGTGCTAGTCACGCACACACCTAAACTGGCAGCTGATAATATGCTTCAGTCATGATTAGACGAGGTGACGTCCGTCTTTCTTTTACACCCGTGCAATTTGCCATTTAAGTTGTGACACCTCCTGATAAACAAAATATTGAGCAAGTGTCATGTCAAAAATGTGTATGATATGAAAGAATAAAAAAATAGTTTTAAAAAGGTAGTTGGAATGCTAATATTTTTTTTAACACTTGTAAACACAATATATCTTGCTTACTTCAATATAATAATGAAAAATACTTTCTTTTAACGCTATCAGACGGAAGTATACTACAATGAGTTATACAGTTGGAGGTACTACGTAAGTATTTTATAGAAGTTTATATTTAATGGCATTTTTATTTGAATTTACCTTTCTGCTTGTATTGTGTTTCATTCGCTTTGTCCTTTAATCACTTTTCCGGTCAAATTGTACTGGATGGTATAACAAGTTTATAATTTGTTTAGCAGATTTCGTTAAGACTTGGGTACCGTAATTACATCACGAAGTTTCTTAGTCTGATATTTATTGAAGATGTTTTAAGGGCGATTAATTTTCATATCGGATTATCTTTTGTTCGTAAAACGGGAATTGTAATTGGCTTACGCGAATTATTCAGATTGAATTTTCAGAGTTCGATTGTAGGAATTTACTGTGAAAATGGAGATGGAGGGGCGTTTAGAAAACTTTGTTATCCTGGATATTCGCGAAGTATACTCTTGCGGTTAACTCTCCAGTGATCGAAAATAAAGCTTAAAAAATAACGATCTGGTTAACAGTGATAGGCTCACCCCTTAAGTTGATCGTTGATCTTGAGTTGCAGGCTTCTAGATGTTCGGTTTAACATGACTACGATAGTCAGCGGGCTTCTGACTACTACGTTTGAGATGTGACCCCTTTTTCATAAAAACTCAAACAGCTCTTCAACAAATCTTTAACTTTTATGTGGCTTTGTCACTGTCATTCTTGTTGCCGCCGCCATTTGCGAGTAAATGACACAACACGTCAATTGCTTAAGTTATGCTTTAGCGTTGCGTTCATTTTTATGAATAAGAGGGATAGTCTTTAACGTGTTATATATGTCGATGACGTACTTGTATAGCCTAGCATTCGTGCATATACGTTGGACATACAATGTTTTTATAATGTGGCTTATGGTACCTATAAAGAGGCGCAGAACGATAAAAAACCATACCACTATGATACTACTACTATTTTGATTAAAATAATTAATAATTATACACTGATATAGCTTTTATGCAAAATTTAGTAGCAATGTGAGAAAGAGTTTGAGAACGTTTTTTCATAATTATTGTTGTCTGTGAAATACCAAATTAGCAATAATGTATTCTTGTCTATTATGGTAAAATAGCGTTAATAAAAGATTTTTGATGTAATCAAGTCATATATTCTAAACGTGCAAAACCTAATCTCGTTATGCATAACATTACATTACAATTTCTACGCCTAAAAATTCAAATGTCACTAAATTATTCAGAGTTTCTTAAGACGCCTCTCGTGTCCCCATTCGTATTCAGCTGTGCATTTTACAAAGCATGAAATATGAAAATGTCCTCAAACGGATTCATTGCTCTTTACAAACCGCCGTAAAACGGTTTTACTGTTTTTCATTGTAGAGACGACATTATTAAGGAATTAGACAGTTTTATGCCAAGCTGGTTATAATCCTGTTGACGATAAACACGGGACAGTCGAGAATGAACCTCTTTGCGGGAGCGTTTAACTGGTTTTTGTTTGAATGTCTGTTTATAGTACTTTTTCATCTTAAATGTTATGGTTACTGTTTTAAAATAAAATATGGTTTTATCTGATTGTAAAAAAGAGCACTAAAATTTTTGGGTACCTATGCATGTTTATTTTTCATCTACCTATATTAACTGTGAAAATAATAAAGTCTTTTTAAGTGTGAATTGTATGTCTAGAGTAGAATAAGGGGTAGGTGGGTAGGGTTCGAATTGATAAGTGTAATATTTTAGATCAAAACTGAAATTCTGATTTTGAACTCCATTGACACTTACGTAAGAATTATGTTTGTGCAATGTTTTTGGTATACCACTGCAGTACAGTCAGCCAAGAAGGTGGTCTACCACTTTTGGCAAAACTTTCTTCGAGGTGTAACGATGGCTAAGGTTGACTTTTCTAACTGAGTTTAACACATGCACAATTATGTTATGACGTTTTGTCTGTTAACTGAGATGCCTGACTTTTGACGTCATTGGATGACTAAGGGTAAGTTGCACCATAGTAGGAGTTAAAGTTAAAGTTAAAGTTTTTGTCAAATTTGACAATTTGACGTCATTTTTGCTTACCTGACCGGTACTTTAACTGAAATTTTGATGTTTGTTATTGTTAAAGTCAGATGGTGCAACCCAACCTTAATGTAACCTCATTAAATGTGATAATCTATTTTGCTCAACCAAAACCATGTCGATCTTTTTGAAGAGAAACTTATTACTACTGAAAAAGAAAGTTTCGCTGACAATTCTACTGTCAACAATTTCCGTCAATGAAATATTAACACCAATCAAGTTTTCAATTTATGCGATAATTCAAACTTGACACTTGGCATGATGTTATATCATAATGAAAAAGATAGCAACAGTCACTGACACAAACTTATTGCCAAGGAAAATTGACCTTGTTGTTGACCTGAAAACACCGTAATTGCTTAAGATCTATCACTTACCGTAGCAATCTAAAATACTAGTAGCAAAATTATGTATGTATGTACATATTATTTATTTTACGTATTTACCGTTAATTTGAAAAAATAGTTGTTGTAAATGCGTTCTGAAATATCAGTTACTAGCAGACATGCAAGCAAATCTCACTGATAAAATGCTACATTTTTTTTTTCAAAAATATGGCAATTTTGAGAAAAATAACTTCACAACTGCTATGGTGTATTAATAAGTTTGTTACTAAATCAGAGGTCGTGGGTTCGACCCCGCACGGTTCATACATATCTGTTCGTGTCTAAGTACAACGTAAGCTAAGTATGTATTTAAAGGTAGGGAACTTAGTATGTTTATCCGTTGTCTAGTTCCCATAGCACAAGTTTTGCTTACATAGCCCTGTGTGGATTAATGTCCAAAGAACGAATTGCTGAGTTTACCGTAATTTTGTCATAAACCTACAAAATTTCAGTGTTGGCAACACTGGGTGGGTAACTAAACTGTGGAAGCATGACAGCCAAATCTGCGGTTCGGATCTATCCCTCGATGAATAATTAAGTGAGCGTTCGGATCCGATATAGCCTATAAACCTTTACGGTAATGTTCGTGTTTTATAATAATATATGGATATTAAAATGTTAATTTTGTGCTTTAATGAAAGAGGGTTTAGTACGTTGCGCGTGTAAAGAGGGATTATGAGGGGCAGTTTTTACTGCCTTGCCCTGATTTCTCTGAGTTACGGTTTCTCTCCCTGGATGTGGCTTGAGTACGAATAGGTAATAATGTGTACATATACTTAGTGAGCAAATAAATACTTGTTACTAGGTTTTTTTGTTAGGTTTTGTTTTGTACCGAGTTATACCTGACATGAAAGTATTGATTAGGTATGTGTGGGCTAATCTACTATCTTGGTTATTTATCTGTCTGACAGTGTGGATGACTGTTAGAGAATGCCTTTTTTAAGTCCGCCATTTGCATTTTAATTTTTGTGCAACAAAGAATGAACAAATAAAAAAATATACGATTGTAATAGAACTCACTAAGAGCGCGTCCCAATTAGGTGAACAATACGGCTGACTGTACGCTGGCTAACTGTGAGTAGCGTGGCGTCCAGACAGTTTCTGTACTGGTCAAGTAATATGAAAAACTGATGGAACTTTGAAGTCAGGAAAGACAGCATAGAGCCTTATGCGTGATGTCGGTAGTTTCAAGTTACATACCTGGTACATTATAAAATCTCTAGATCGGTGAATCTCAGTGCTCAGTTGCGTCGTGTTGGCACAATCCGGGTGAGCGTTAAGCCCGCCGTTAAAACGATACGGCGCAACGGACAGACTTGTCTACATTCGTCCGGTCGAGTCACTTACCTGTGTCTGTTTTAGTGAGCGAGTAAACTTGCACACCGACTCCTAACTTGCCTCGTTGGCAAGTTAGGTGTCGGTGTTGGTTCTCAAATACATACTTATTATTCAGAATTCTATTGCTCAGTGTTTGGGCGTGATATTCAACCGCTTGCATAGGGAATTTAGAACACTTTTCTATCTTTGATGCGATTAAAACTAGACCCTAGAGGCTTAGAAACGGCAGTCCAAAAGTATAACTGAGATCTGTTCTTGAAATAGTTAACTTCATTCCATGCAGTTTTATTTATTTCATCGTCATTCGTCTTTTTAATTTAAACCGGAGCTTAAATCGTTTAGCTGGCAATTAGTAAATGAATCGAAAAATTAACACTCCATACGCGACTCGACCGCAATAAAATTATTCCATTAATAGGCTTACCAAATATTGTGCTTCTGAACGGGACATTGAGTGAGACACAAACAATTTTGTTACAAAATCACAATTGAAATATCAGCTTGAAAATAAAATAGAATAGTAAATTAGCTTTGTTTGTTAGCTTAAAATTTATAGAATGCTAGTTTTGACATATTAAAATGTACAAAATTATTTTTCCACACAAAACTGTAATCAAATCGACAGGCTTTTTAGGTAACTTACCCAAACTTAACTTACCTAAATGTCAAGCAATCAATCATGATGTCCCGTAAAATGACTATAGAACTGACAGCATGAACGTGAGCACGTGCATAGCGTTGATTGTCGTTTGTGAATTCGGGGGTTACTGATCAGAATACGAAGTATGTAGTAAGCGTAAGTGTAAAGTAGACATATCCTGATTTGTCCTAGGCGCATGGGTGTCCTACACTACCGGAGTCGTTTTAAGGTAACGCCTAAAAAGGTTTAACGGATCGTTAAATAATATTGCTGATTGTTGGGAGCGATATTTTTGATTTCACGTAGTAAAATAATAATTTAGGTTTCTCAAGTACAGTAGAGAACGAAAAATTTAATTCATTTTCAACTTTCTTACGTTGGTCTCAAGTCTTAAAGTGTCTTCCTTGACGATGTAATAAATTGTCAATTTGGATGTAATTGAGTTGTCCTGTATATTTAGAGGTTTTTAAATTAAATATATGAATAGAAATGTTCCGTTACACTTTTAAGTATTACAGGAGGGTGTATCCATTATGTTTAACGTACATATTTTATGTATCTATCCCAAATATCTGCTGTGTTAGCTATGACCAAAAAAGTGTAGTTTTTTTAAATCTTTAGTCTAGTTGTTGTTATTGCGTTTTTTGGTTGGTTTTACCAGTTGATTTTTGCCGTATTTCTTTATGTCACGTACATAATAATGCCATTAATCAGGTGATTTTTTTTTACTTCAGCACTGACCAACATATATTTTTTTCGCAGGGCGAAGCACCAGACACAGAAATTGGCCGCGTGTACGTCACCGACCCAGATGACTGGGACTTACCAGACAAGAGGTTCATGTGGTTGCCGTCCTACGAAAAGAGGAGTCCATACTTCGACGTCCATAGCAACACTGGCATGATCACCATGAAGGAGGGAACTCCGAACGGAACTTACATGTTGACGTTCAATGTGAGTTTCAACTCCCCCTTACCACCACTTCTTTTCCACTCTGCGACTGACGGATTTGTGTACATGCCGCTATCAAGAATCCATTGGTACCAGTCGTGGTTGTGCGCAGGAGTTGCAAATAGAATTTAAGTTCTAGAGCACTTTTTCTCAAACGTGAACCAGACTATAGTTGATTTCATGAAAGAAGAGACTAGCATTCTAAATTCAGGCTTTGCCTTGTATGAATGCTAGTATCCACTGTTATAATTGTACAAAAAAAAACTTTAGTTGGAAAAAATAACTCTTTTAACAAACTATCTGTGACCGCAGCTTCGCCCGCGTCTGTCTCAGAAAGACTTTCATAATCTTTAATTATGCCGGCATAATGTGTAGGTTACTTCACAACACACCAAAAACACTCAAGAGTGAATCTACACTCGATATGTTTAAGTAAGTGATTGGTTCAAACATTGAAAATCCAAAAAAACAATCACCGCCGAATTCACAATCGAAAATCAAAGATTAGCTGCTCTTACTAAATAGCTTTCGCTTTTAGCGTCCTTGGGTCACCAAACGCTGCCACTAAGCGCCACAAACGGCATATTCCTATAACGTGTGGCGTGTGGCGGCCACTGGCTTCACCGTGTTCGGCGAGTCCATATAAAATGTATGAAAACTACAGGAATTATGCCAGTGGCGGCGTTTTGTTTCGTGTCCCTCAGTCAATCTGTCAAATAATTCCCCCAGTTTTGGGAATATTACAATAACCGTTTATTCTGTCTAAAACAAATCCAGACTATCATGGTTATGTTGTGTTATTATAAATAATAATTATTTGAATAATTCTTGGAACGAGTACAAACACTACTGCTCACCGAATTTTACTGACATTTAAAATGCAACAGCATAATATGTTACGTCTATATATCAGTAATTAATAGTTTATAATCAATTTAGGTAACCGAAGAAAACGAGCCAATAGTGCCTTTCCACTGGGTCGAAGCTACTGTCAACGTGACGGTTAAGGAGATACCTGAGGAGGCAGTGGACAAGTCTGGATCGATACGATTCGTCAACATCACCGCTGAGGAGTTCATTGTTCCTGAAATGGATGTAAGTTAAGATAAGATTATTTACTCGATAAAACAAAACAATATCACCGCTCCTCTCTTTGCATTTACTAACGCTTTTAGAACGGGTTTTGCCGACGGTTAATTCTACCATCGCACTGCCCGCCATAGTCAGGGTTTTCATCCACATAGTTCTAGAGCCGCCATGGTCTCGAGGTTATCCCGATGAACTTCTTCAAGGGGGTTTGAAAAGGTTAAGGTATAAAAAATCGGTAGATGCAGGCCGCCCTGGTAGACTATGTTGGATAGCTTATGTTCAGCAGTAGACGTCAAGTTGATTATGAGGTCACTACGTACTATACTAGCGACCCGCTCCGGCTTCGCACGAGTGCAATGGGATATTGCGCTTGCGTTTTAATATTAAAAAAACGCATCAAAATCTGTTGCGTAGTTTTAAAGATTCAAGCGAACATAGGGACAGAGAAAGCGACTTTGTTGTCGTACTATGTAGTGATTAGCGACCCGCCGCGGCTTCGCGCGGGTGCAATAGGACGTTAATATACATATAAACCTTCCTCTTCAATCACTCTATCTATTAATATAAAACTCATCAAAATCCGTTGCGTGGTTTCAGAGATCCACATAAGGATATAGGGACGGTGAAAGTGACTTTGTTTTATACTAGTGGCTTACGATGTTTTATCACAATGCAAACGTTTATTTTACTAAGCAAATTATTGACTTGACTTTGATTCCTATCTCTTTCTAACAGGGTACAAGTAAAAAGGACAAGCTACACCGCCGCCTCTCCGAACTGTACAACACCTCCTTACACAATGTAGATGTCTTCACCGTGTTCAGCAAGCCCACCGTTAAAGATGTGTACTTGGATGTACGGTTTTCAGCTCATGGCTCGCCATATTATCCACCAGAGAAGCTTGACAGTATGGTTGTGGCTATACAAGAGAAGGTATGTATTTTGAACCGTATTCATTGAGAAATAGGCTTGATGACTGTATTTTTTTGTTTATCGAAAGGCCTTACATTTATGGAAACAATCCTAAATTAGTTACTTCATTAGTATCAATACTACCCGCAATATCACTATTTGAACAGCACTTTTTTGGACTTGCCCAAAAACGCTTTATACAGACCTGACTGTGATTATGACGTCACGTTCACTGTTTTTGTAAGGAGCGCGTAGGAACTTCGTTGGACAGCTATATTAAATATTGAGTTTATGAAAATGGTCTATTAACATAATTGCTTCATAATAGTTTGGGTTACAATAGTATTATTGTTTTACAAAAAATAAAATGGATTCCTCCACCTAAGTTAACAGACCTATAATATTGTGGTCTTATTTTTAAATATATTTCGATTGTGATTTCACAATAAAATTTGAATTCGATTATTGTTTTTGGTAAACATAAAATAACATGCCAAATGACTCATAGTCATCTACCCCATTTAGGCATTTATTATTCTTGAATACTCAAACAGTCTAATAGCACGGATTTAACTTGTTTTGTCTATATCATTACTATTGCTGTCAACATTTATAATCTTATACTTTAATTTATTTTTCTCCTAAACAGTTGGAAGACGAGCTCCAAGCCCAAATCTACATGGTGAAGATAGACGAATGCCTCATAGAGAAGGAGCAGTGCGAAGACTCCTGCAGAAATGTCCTCATGAAGAACAACGTGCCTTTGTCCGTGTATACCAACACGACCAGCTTTGTGGGAGTGTCTGCGAGGGTCGAGTCTGAATGTACTTGCGATATTGAGGAACCGCTGGTGTGCTTGAATGGAGGTGAGGAAATGTTTTGTTTTAACCCTCACTGGGGATAATGAGCACTCGGAGTTTAAACCTTATTCCATTTACTTAAGGTTCCAATTATGGTGGTTATTACCCCGTTGCCATATGAAGGGTTAAGATTTTCAATAGCGATTGATTCACTCTTTTAAGATGTCGGAAATAATTATCGCTCTATACTTAGCAGACTCATGGCCGTTTACACAAAGCTTCAGTTTATGATCATATTACAACATTAAAAATCAAATGATGTAGGTATTTAATAAATTGTTGGGTTTAGGAATTCGTTCCGGAAAATGGGGGATTCTGAATGTTCCGTTCACCCTGACGGCAACAATCAGTGTGCCTCTGACTAACCCGCATGTTATGAAGTTTGAAATATTGAAAGTTATATTATGTTAAGTTTGAATTAGTTTTTATCTATTACAACCTTTAAATTTAAAAGCGCAACACGTGAAATCCACACATTGGAAACATAAATACTTATTTCTAAACATCTAAAGAGCGATTTCTTATTTTTTTCTGTGCTTGATCTTGACTGTGAACATAAATCTTCATTTAAAGGTCTCTATTTTGTAGTAACACTCAAGTGTGACAAGAAAAGGATTTTAGCCATTCTTTAATTCAACTTATGTTTGAGTTGTTTTAAATCTGGGCTGTACTATGAAAACATTTTCACTAAACAAATTTCAGATAAAACAAACCCTTTTTCCAAAATCAAGTTTAACCCTAATCCTTGTTTTAGGCACGCCATTCGCCGACAAATGCGAGTGCCCCGAGGGTCTAACCGGCCCCCGATGCGAGCAGACATCCATAGGGTTCCACGGGGAGGGCTGGGCGATGTATTCGTCCCCCCCGGCCTGTCACGAAGGTCACGTGACCTTGACAGTGACGTCACACACTCACAACAGCCTGGTGTTTTACGTGGGCCCGTTGAAGTTCAACCCGCTTTTGGATGTGCAAGGTATGTTGTTAACCTTACGTTTGTTTATTAATACAACTAGGGGAGATCGAAGACTATTGTGCTACTAATTTAAATGTTTATATAAATAACTAGACAATATATAACATCAATCTTTTGAAATGATGTCCATAATGTAGTCTTCATGTGTTTAGGTTAGGATTGAAGAGTATGAAGTTTTCTATAATAATGTTGGAGAGCGTCGTGGCCCAAAACCTACTTTTGGTCATTGAAAAATTTGCTAACTCTCCGCTGATGGAAAACACCGATAAAAAACCTAAGCAACCCGGGCAACGGCGGCTGCCCTTTCCCACCACGACGGGTTAATTCGATGTGGGCCTCTGAGTGAACACTCAGACGTTGTTCATCATGACGGTAACAATCAGTGTGCCTCTGACTACCCCGCTTGTTAAATAGTCATAAGCGTATGTATGTATGTAATAATTCTTGTAAGGTCTGTATGCGTATCAGAATTGACTCTTGTCTTATTTGAACCAAATACTACGAAGCTATCAAAAACTTTCATACACCACAAATATAGGAAATAAACCCTCGAAGTAACTCGAAACATTCTCATGAATTGCACTTAAAGCTAACTAGTTAATTGCGGAATTATATCAAAAAATGCAAAATCTTCGCTAGTGTTACAAACAACTTAATCGTGCTTTTAATATTATGTTAATCTGCGATTAAATATTTAAATTGGCTGCTATTTTCAAGCCACTATTGTGTTAGCAAAGTCTCGTTACGTTTCGGGTAGTTAGCATAAACATTACGTTTCGTGAATCGCTGTATTTTTTTATGCTGTTGTTTTAATGTTGTATTTGGTCATCTGAGTACGTATATTGTACATAGTTATAATGTACGCACAGAAGGCGCGAATTATGCGATCCGATTTTGTTTTGTATCGTTATGAACGATGCGAAAAAATTAATTAGTTTTCTCTCTTCGTCCAAACTACATACTTGTTGAGACGTAAGAAGGATAGGGTGAATGTGGCGATCAGATTTACCATTTTTTTTCGTAAATGTCAGGTACCTATGCAAACGAATTAGCGAGGTTAGGCGCGGACTTCTAGAATTGATTTTGCTCATGTCTTAAAAGTCTGACTATATCATTGATATCAAAATAAAGAGGTCCAATAACCCTCTAGTGGTCCCAAAAACAGGTCCAATGGACCTGTTTGCAAGCCAATATGACAGCGACTTCTTTGCGTGCACGTCATTCATACGTCAATGGCATGTGCCAGTTTTCGAATGCGTATCTTCCTCTTTTTATTTATATTAATGGACTATATAGCAAGCCAAAGCCGCAATAGCGCATATTTCACTTCCTGTTGAATTGCGTTAATAGTTAAAGACTTTCTTTCAGTCGGTAAATTTACTCTATTCTAAATCGCCTACCGCTACTCTACAGTGTACGGTAGGTTGACTGTAATTCCCTATGATTTTATCCAGACCAAAAATGACATTTGACAGATGACATCACTAATAGCATTGTAATGACCGCCCCACTACGAATGCAAGAAAGGCCGTGTTTTGATTTGTACTCCACGAAATTGTCGTTGAAAACTTAAGGGTTGATTTGGACTTGAGAATATAGTTGAGCTACTAACTTACTACTTTCTCAGTGCCTAGTTAGGTTATAATTAAAATGGCTGAATTACCACAACTAAGATGATGAAAACATGACTCTGAACAGCTGATTAGCACCAAATCATGGTTTTCTTACGATGTTTTCACAAAAAAGATCCACTTGCTGTAGGATCTAACCCTGATACTGTACTGGCTTATGTCCCTAAACAAAACCATACTGGCAAAACGGACAGAAATCAGCCAGACATTGTCCTAGTCATGTGCCTGAATTCGAGCCTGGTGCTGACATCACCGTCATCCCCTTTGCCTGTAACGTGCCTAATACATAAATGTTCCGCTCACCCCATTATCCAATAAATCACTGGATACCACAACTTGGGCCAAAAAGCTAGTTGATTAAAAAAAACTGTTATGGCGTCCTACCAAAAAGGCCTACTGTCTAATGTCTGCATAAATTAATTATTACGACGAAAAGTACGAATACCCATACAAATAATGTTGATCAAGCTCAAACTCTTGCTATTCTGATGTTTTATGTCAGTGCCTCAAATTTTGAAGGCCACATCTACAGATGTGGGCCAACCGAGCGACATTTCTTGCCTATTGTGGATTTCGTCCGGAAATCATTATTCAAGTTGTTACGCCAATCCCCGGCGACATTGTTATGTTTCTGACTGGAATTCTTGCTAGTTAGCGTTGCTTAATGAACACGCTTCACAAATGCTTTTATTAGTTCGGATTGCATTTTGGGGGTAGCTGTTTTTTAGTTTTGTTATTAAGATCTTGTGCGCGTTCTGTGATCTATTTCAGTTATTTCTTTGCTTCTGATACAATCATCTGAAGACAACAGTTATGATCACAAACTACATAGTATGTTTGACTGGTAGAGATTCTCATCACGTGTTACTTTGGAAAGCATTATACAACTAATGAGCGGGGCCATCCGCGCATTTTGTAAATACTTCAATATGTGATTCGTACGAACGCTACGTCTACCTCACTCATTTTATGTTAAAATTATGCATCAAAACATTGGCACAATTTAGGGATGGTATTGGTTTTTTTAATATCCACCTTGAGCAATGAAAAGGTTTTTCAGAATTTCTACATCCACTGATCTAAAGAGTTTTTGAACTTAACAGTGGAGTTTTAGCAGGATATCTTGCTCTTAAGAAATTACAGCTGTATGAAGGGCTACAAAAAACACCACAGAGTATTCAACAACAGGATACCAGTATTTTAATAAACTTCAGAATTTGCAAATTAACCCAATATTTTCATAATTATAATTATCCCTAGAAAAGAGTACATCCTTTTAAAAAAGTTCTTAGTGGCTAAGTACTATTGAATTTTATTATCACCCTGTGCATTAGTGTGTAATATAAATTATACCTAACTTAATTAACATCTTCGCGTGAGCAGTACTTACCTAGTAACTAAAGCTCCAAGCTTTCTTAATTGGCCAGAACACTCCGACTTAATTAAACGGTCCACTAATTATCAAGTTATTAATGAGAATAATTGTATCTCCAATAGGAAATGTCGGAAGCGTCTGAAAAAATACTGGGTTCACGCGGTAGGGTTGAAGAGGTCGGGGAAAATTTAATGAGTAACTATTTTTTGAGTAGATAAAACATTTATAATTACTTACTTAGCATAACGTCGTGAAGGGGACTAGTAGTTTATTTATTTATTTATTAATAAGGCATAGCAACAGTACATACACATAACAATTCAAAAAAACAATACAAAGTTATAGTCTAGTATAAGTACCAATAACAGGTATACACAGCATTCTCATTGGTACATACGAGCAACAGAAAAATACAAAAAGAAATTATCAAACTAAAATTTAACACACTATACTCTATTTTTGACGGTATAGGCGAGAAGAGAGTAGCTTAGTTAAAACTCTTGCTCGGAACCTACTGGTCCCGAGTTTGAGACTACACGGAAAACCTACATTGTGTTCGTTTTATAATTTGCGCCTAACTCTTCTTTAGCACCAATGAAAAGCCCAAACAACACGGATAACGGCGGTAGGCGCCCCTTACCACGTTGAGCTCGAATTCGCTTAGGGAAATGTGGGCTTCTGGCGGCAGCAAACGGTGTGCTTCTGACCACCCCGATCCCCGCTCCTGTTTGGGAGCGTATTAATTGAAGGTATCAATACCTCCCCTTAATCTGAGATGCGTTTCATCATGACCGCCATTTCAATTCGTGACTGATACCTTTACTGAAAATTTGACATATTTTTATAAAACTTGGTACTTAATGTGTTTGGATTTTGTAAACCGTACGAAATGGATGTAAAAGCAAATAAATTTCAAAATAATTGCTTTGTAATAACTACATTTAGAATTGTTATTGTACTAAAAGAGCTTCAGCAACACATCGCTTATCAACATCATATTTTCGATGCGTTATTTACTTTAAAAGTTCTGGTTTGACATCAATTTGTAGTTTTCATTTTAAATTTTAACACATTTTTGTCCCGAATGGGCGTTCCGTCGCTTCCCCTAGTACATTAAGTATTCCATACCTCGTTTCCAAATGTTACGTTCTGTAATGATTTTTTAATGATCACGTAATGACTGACAGGCGTGTATAGTGTTATGATTTATGAACAGGCCTTGCGTGATAGGTGGGGTACAAAGGTGGCACCCGACTTGGCCTTTACTGAGAAAGGTTTGGCTGTGTTTGTATGGACGGATGTTATAGTTATTTAATATTATGATTTACGTCTATTCAAGCGTTATCGTGTCGGCTTTATGCGTCAAGAACGCCAAAACACCTGGAGCTATGTCCCTTAGTTTTGTTGCTACCCAATGCATCACAACAGCTTCGTATGAGTAAAAATGGATATTCACATTTCTTTTTTGCAAATGCCATTATATTCAATGATATTTGAGTATAATGATTGTGGATACGCGTAATATGTGCAAAAACCGATGTAGGTAGTTAAAACACGTATTTACACAGTTTTCGTTTTTTTTAAAATAACATTATTTTACAGTCGTCCATTAAAGATAATGGTTCTTAGGTGTCTAAACATGATATAAAAACTTTTATTGTTTTTTTTTGTCTAACTTTATTTTGTTTTATTGTTGTTTTTTTCTCCCTTTCTGTATTGTAATTAAGCCGAATAAATGATTCTTATTCTTATTCTTATATGCTAAAAATCCTCTATTTAATTTGAAATGAAATCTCTTTTGCCATATGCAATTTCGGGACCAAATTATTCCCATATGTCATTAACGCCTCTGAGTGCAACCGTAAATTCATTAATTTTGGCTGTAGGTAAAACTGGGGGGCTAAAACAGCAACATTTTAGCATTTCATATTATGAATCATCTATTTGACGTTTCATCTAGACCGCGGTCCGTTTCGAGTCAAAAGTGAGTAACAGCGCGCTGACACGCCTCCCGAATTGATAAATTGTATGAACGTGAGCGACGTCAGCGCGCTATTACTCACTTTTGACTCGAAACGGACCGCGGCCTAGATGAAACGTCAGTTAGATGTTTCATAATATGAAATGCTAAAATGTTACCGTTTTAGCCCCCCAGATTCAAATTCCCTGGGGGGCTAAAACAGCAACATTTTAGCATTTCATATTATGAATCATCTATTTGACGTTTCATCTAGACCGCGGTCCGTTTCGAGTCAAAAGTGTGTAACAGCGCGCTGACACGCATCCCGAATTGATAAATTGTATGAACGTGAGCGACGTCAGCGCGCTATTACTCACTTTTGACTCGAAACGGACCGCGGCCTAGATGAAACGTCAGTTAGATGTTTCATAATATGAAATGCTAAAATGTTACCGTTTTAGCCCCCCTGACTTCCATTTTAACACGGTTTCGACCAATACACTTTTCACAATAACATTTTTCACGACTCTAAGAAGCCCTACGCTAGCTGAAGCTATACGATAATCTTTTCTGGCTAAGCGCGAAATACTGTTAATAAGTGACAAGTGACATGATTGGGTTTAATCTGGATTAAAATAGGATTAAATGTTCGTGTGCAAGGGTGATCAACTGGTTAAGGTACTTGTCAATATCCTGAATAAGCCAAAAAATTACACACTCAAGATTTTATTTGTAATATATGATAATACCTACCTGGAAAAAGCATTTCTGTCTCGCCCAATGGTTGACTGGTATATAATGCTTTCAGCATTAAGTCCGCCTTGTGTACTTGTTTGTGCGTTAAAGTATAAATAAATAGAATTATTTACTAGCGGCCGCCCGTGACTTCGTCCGCATGGACTAAGGTTGGAAAAAAATGTAATATATTTTTTATAAATTGTAGCGTATGATGTCCTATTAAGAGACATAAGCTATATTATTGTACAGTTTCATTAAAATCCATCCAGTAGTTTTTTTACGTGAAAGAGCAACACGGCACATACATCCATCCACACATATAAACTTTCGCATTAAAAATATTAGGTAGTAGGATTTGATTGGGTGACCTCAATCTGGCAGCGTTTTGTATAAGTAATTAACAGGAGTTAAAAATAATACCGTGAAGGCTAGTACATATTTTATTTGTAGCTTTAGTCAAATGTTTTCCATTGTAATAACTTATTTGTATATTTAGCTTTATTCTGAACTTGTTCAAATGTTGATTATGTGTTTAAAGTTTTGTAAATGAAGGGTCTAAATAATGAACGTGAGTTTTCATTAGACCTGTTTCATGGTTAGATGTTTGATTTCAAAATTGTATGTAGGTAGGTATATTTTCATAACACAAACAATAACACCAAGATTTTCATAGTGGACATAAAAAAGCTTTTTGACGGTACGGTACAGGCGAGAAAAGTTCAAAATAATTCTAGATCAACACAACATTCGTTCGTTTTCGCTTGCTCGTTTCGTTCTGCTCCTAGCATAAAAAAATACAAACACATTAAAACTTCATTCTGAAACGGGTAGCGACGGCTTTGTTCTAAATTTTTGTCCTTATTTCAAAAACATCAAACAACCAAAATATGTTATGATTAAAAAATATTGTCTATAACTAGGTAAGTACAAAAAAGAAAATTAATTATATTTAATGAGATTCCTGCGGCTTAAAACAACGGTCCATTAAAATATTGTGAAGGTATTAACCAGTAAACCTATGAATAACAAGGAACAAAGGCTGTCCATTAGTTCGTTTAGTCCTTTTATTGCAAAATGGACTTAGAATTTCTTCCGGTAAGCATGTGGAATTATAAACATATTTGTTGAAAGAATTGAATATCTTGTCCATGAACAGAATGAATTTTTCTTAGTGTTGGAAAACATGATGTTGAACGCATTGGTTTCCATGTTTATAAATGATATTGGAATGTAGTAATAGTGTATGAATTTAAGTTATCATACTTTATATTTCCTACCTATATTTGGTCTAATCTAACTGTCAGTTTGAACTCGAGACGTAGGTTCCGAGCAAGAGTGTATAATCACTAGGCAACGACGCTCTTCGCAATTCATTATCATCATCATGTCAGCGGAACGACGTCCACTTCTGGGCATAAGCCTTCCCCAAGGATCTCCACAACGATCAGTCCTACGCTGTCCGCATTCAGCGGCTTCCCGCGACCTTGACCAGATCGTCGGTCCTCCTTGTGGAGGGCCTGCCCACGGAACGTCGTTTGATACGCGGTCGCAATTCATAGCTGACATTTAATCCTGTAAATTTGTCCCCAGATTTCATGTCTCTCGAGCTGGTGGAAGGCTTCCCCGTGCTCCTCGTCAACTACGGCTCCGGCACGACGCGGCTGAACAACAGCGTGGTGCACGTGGCCGACGGCAAGCCGCATCTCATCGAGATCGTGCTCATGCGCAGCTCCATTGAGATGTTCGTGGACAGGTGCAAGCTGTCCACTTGCATGAGTCTGGCGGCGCCCACTGGGCCCAGGGAGATTCTTAATGGTAAATACTTGGGAACTGTCTGACTTTCACTTAGTTAGCAATACGGGTCTGTTCTTTCTTGGCAGAAACAGCTGTCGCTTTAAGGTTAGTGGTACAGGAGAGTGGCTAATAGTCAACCCTTGATGACTCATCTTTCATGTTATTCTAATGAATCTTTAGAGTTTTTGAGTAGCTTACAATGCTGTAGCGCAACGAAGAGTTCAATGCTCACTTTTTTCGTCACGAAATTGAATCAGACATGAGAAGATGCTGGAAAGACCTGTCGTGAATTCATATTACCTAGTAGATAAGGCAGTGAGGAGTAGAAAAATGAATTAGAAGATCCCATGGAAACCACTCGGTACGTCACATTCCCTTACGGCTAAGGCAGTAAGGAGTGGAAGGCTTCTCCGAGGTCCTTGTCTCCGGCACGACGCGGCTGAACAACAGCGTGGTGCACGTGGCCGACGGCAAGCCGCATCTCATCGAGATCGTGCTCATGCGCAGCTCCATAGAGATGTTCGTGGACAGGTGCAAGCTGTCCACTTGCATGAGTCTGGCGGCGCCCACTGGGCCCAGGGAGATCCTGAATGGTAAATACTTGGGAACTGTCTGACTTCCACCTAGTTAGCAATACGGGTCTGCTCTTTCTAGGCAGAAACAGCGTCGCTTTAAGGTTAGTGGCCTAGGCACTAATGGTCAACCTTTGATGATTCTTCTTTCATCCGTTTCTAATGAACCTTCGACATCTTCTTACATTGATTACCTCGTTGAATTGGCTTTAGAGTAGCTTACAATGCTGTAGCGCAACGAAGAGTTCAATGCTCACTTGTTCTCTACAAAATTGGATCAGACATGAGAAGATTCTGGAAAGACCTGTCGTAAATTCATATTCCCAAGTAGATAAGGCAGTGAGGAGTGTTAAAATGAATAAGAAGATCCCAGGAAAACCACAAGGTACGTCACATTCTCTTACGGTTAAGGCAGTAAGGAGTTGAAGGCTTCTCCGAGGTCCTCGTCTCCGGCACGACGCGGCTGAACAACAGCGTGGTGCACGTGGCCGACGGCAAGCCGCATCTCATCGAGATCGTGCTCATGCGCAGCTCCATAGAGATGTTCGTGGACAGGTGCAAGCTGTCCACTTGCATGAGTCTGGCGGCGCCCACTGGGCCCAGGGAGATCCTGAATGGTAAATACTTGGAAACTGTCTGACTTTCACTTAGTTAGCAATACGGGTCTGTTCTTTCTTGGCAGAAACAGCTGTCGCTTTAAGGTTAGTGGTACAGGAGAGTGGCTAATAGTCAACCCTTGATGACTCATCTTTCATGTTATTCTAATGAATCTTTAGAGTTTTTGAGTAGCTTACAATGCTGTAGCGCAACGAAGAGTTCAATGCTCACTTTTTTCGTCACGAAATTGAATCAGACATGAGAAGATGCTGGAAAGACCTGTCGTGAATTCATATTACCTAGTAGATAAGGCAGTGAGGAGTAGAAAAATGAATTAGAAGATCCCATGGAAACCACTCGGTACGTCACATTCCCTTACGGATAAGGCAGTAAGGAGTGGAAGGGTTCTCCGAGGTCCTTGGCTCTGGCACGACGCGGCTGAACAACAGCGTCGTGCACGTGGCCGACGGCAAGCCGCATCTCATCGAGATCGTGCTCATGCGCAGCTCCATTGAGATGTTCGTGGACAGGTGCAAGCTGTCCACTTGCATGAGCCTGGCGGCGCCCACTGGGCCCAGGGAGATCCTGAATGGTAAATACTTGGGAACTGTCTGACTTTCACGTGTCTGTTCTTTCTTGGCAGAAACAGCTGTCGCTTTAAGGTTTTTTGGTACAGGAGAGTGGCCTAGGCACTAATGGTCAACCTTTGATGACTCATCTTTCATCCCTTATAATGAATCTTTAGAGTAGCTTACAATGCTGTAGCGCAAGGAAGAGTTCAATGCTGACTTGTTCTCTACAAAATGGAATCAGACATAAGAAGATTCTGAAAAGACCTCTCGTAGATTCATATTCCCTTGTAAATAAGGCAGTGAGGAGTGGAAAAATAAAGAAGAAGATCCCAGGAAAACCACTCGGTACGTCACATTTCCTTACGGATAAGGCAGTAAGGAGTGGAAGGATTCTCCGAGGTCCTTGACTCCGGCACGACGCGGCTGAACAACAGCGTGGTGCACGTGGCCGACGGCAAGCCGCATCTCATCGAGATCGTGCTCATGCGCAGCTCCATAGGGATGTTCGTGGACAGGTGCAAGCTGTCCACTTGCATGAGTCTGGCCGCGCCCACTGGGCCCAGGGAGATCCTGAATGGTAAATACTTGGGAACTGTCTTGACTTTCACCTAGTTAGCTATACGGGTCTGTTCTTTCTTGGCAGAAATAGTTGTCGCTTTAAGGTTAGTAGTACAGGAGAGAGAGTGGCCTATGCACTAATGGTCAATCTTTGACGACTCTTACCTCGTTGAATTGGCTTTAGAGAGCTGTAGCGCAACGAAGACTTCAATGCTCACTTGATCTCTTCGAAATTGAATGAGACATGAGAAGATTCTGGAAAGACCTCTCGTGAATTCATAATCCCTAGTAGATAAGGCAGTGAGGAGTGGAAAAATAGATCCCAGAAAAACCAATCGGTACGTGACATTCCCTAACGGATAAGGCAGTAAGGAGTGGAAGGCTTCTCCGAGCTCCTCGTCTCCGGCACGACGCCGCTGAACAACAGCGTCGTGCACGTGGCCGACGGCAAGCCGCATCTCATCGAGATCGTGCTCATGCGCAGCTCCATAGAGATGTTCGTGGACAGGTGCAAGCTGTCCACTTGCATGAGTCTGGCCGCGCCCACTGGGCCCAGGGAGATCCTGAATGGTAAATACTTAGGAACTGTCTGAATTTCACCCAGTTCGCAATACGGGTCTGTTCTTTCTTGGCAGAAACAGCGGTCGCTTAAAGGTTAGTGGTACAGGAAAATGGCCTAGGCACTAATGGTCAACCTTTGATGACTCATCTTTCAGCCCTTTCTAATGAATTTTTGGAGTTTTTGAGTAGCTTACAATGCTTTAGCGCAACGAAGAGTTCAATGCTCACTTTTTCTTTACAAAATTGAATCAGACATGAGAAGATTCTGGAAAGACCTCTCGTAGATTCATATTCCCTAGTAGATAAAGCAGTGAGGAGTGGCAAAATGAATTAGAAGATCCCAGGAAAACCACTCGGTACGTCACATTTCCTTACGGATAAGGCAGTAAGGAGTGGAAGCCTTCTCCGAGGTCCTTGACTCCGGCACGACGCGGCTGCACAACAGCGTGGTGCACGTGGCCGACGGCAAGCCGCATCTCATCGAGATCGTGCTCATGCGCAGCTCCACAGAGATGTTCGTGGACAGGTGCAAGCTGTCCACTTGCATGAGTCTGGCGGCGCCCACTGGGCCCAGGGAGATCCTGAATGGTAACTAGAACTGACTTATGACAGGTCTTAGCGGAAGCAGGTGTCACCTAAAGATTTGCGGCACAAAAAATTGGCCTAAGCGCTAGTGGTTAACCTTTCATCTGTTACTTATGAATCCCAAACACGGTTTGATGGCATTATTTAACAATGTTATACTCGTAGCGCAACGAAGAGTTCAAGGGTCACGTGCTCCAATGAAAAGATCCTATAAAAACCACTCGGTACATTCCCTAGTGCATGAGGGAGTAAGAAGTGGAAGGTTTTCCTGTGCTTCTCGTCAACTAGGGGTCTCACTCTCAATCAACTTATTTCCTTGAATGTAATAGCCAGTCTCTCAAATAGCTGTATAATATTGTCACTGTCTTAACGTACCTTTTGTCCACAGTCAACGGTCCATTACAGCTGGGTGGAGCCAGCATAGACCTGCAGAACTTAGCACGTAGTTTCGGCTGGAAGCACGTTCCGACCAATCAGAATTTCGTCGGCTGCATCAGTAACTTCACCTACAACGATTTTGTGAGTAACCCTGTATAACTATGGCTTTAACACAAAAAAATCATAACTTTTGTACATAACCTATATTTTCATAAGTGTATTCAAAGTCTGTCTATTTTGCAGTACTGGTGAAATGTTACATGAAATAATTTATCCTTTATTGTCGTTTAAATGACTAGGAACAGGTAACTTGGAGTTTCGTTAAATCGTTACATCCGGTATTTAAAGCATCGTTTAGCCGAGCGATAAACGGTTTATCGATCAGTTCTTTCCTGAAATGCCTGTGGAAATCCTTTATTTTCAAAGACGTCATCAGCACTTTCAAAATAAATTAACGAAAGAACTATTAACACTTTTGCCATATTGGACAACACAAAAAGGCCAATAATTTAGTCGGTAGGCCACCTTCACAGTGGAGAGTCCGACATAACCCGTTCGACCCCCGGTGAATTGGTATGCGTAACGGATTTCCTCTGCTGTAAAAAAGTCTTCTTCACAATGCAATCATGAGTATAAGCAGGAAATAGTAAGCAGTGCGACAAACATATTGTTTAAATATTTATTTGAATAATTTTCTATCCCTCTAGATGTACAACCTCGGCGCCCCTTCAGTGCACCGGAACGCGGACCCCAGCTGTCAAAAGAGCATGTACACAGCTGTCACTTTCGGCATTGACACCAACTTCCTCGTGGCCATCCTGGTCTGCATCACGATATTAGTCAGTGAGTATTCAGGGGTTTTGAAAATATATGTTCTTTTAGCAAAACTGGTGTAGGCTACAGGAAGGGACATAAATGACGTCTCACGTTGAAGGTTTGGGGTCACTTAAGTGTGGCATCGTGTAACCAGGGGACGATTTAGAACCAGAGATTTAAATCGTTTTATAACCTACTTTTAGTACAATTTTAACCCATTTTTCTAATTAACAGAAATCATCAAAAAGCTAGTTTCATCTTTATCGAAAGCAAAAATGACATTTTGAACCGTTCTATTCTTTTTCTATTTACATTCAGACAGTTTATTCTTTGTTCGTACAAAGATTCAATCAAAATTTGATACGAGTAACGATACGGATTCGTGAGTAACGATTCGATATTTCGAGTCAGGCTATGTATTCGTTACTTGGTATCGAATATAGTTTGCCATATAGCTCTAGTGTTTAGTCGCCAGTTTTATATCCTGTAAGTTTAACCACCCTCCCTTTTCCAGTACTGCTCCTAGCGGTGGTAGTCCACCGCCGACGGGCGGACGCGTGGGCCGAGAAGGAACTGGATGACATAAGGGAAAACATAATCGCCTACGAAGACGAAGGAGGCGGTGAGGGGGACGCAGGGTATGACCTGCATGTGCTGAGGCAGATGTATGATGGACCGCCTCCGGACAGCGATCCTGCCTTCATGCATGCGCCATGTAAGTTGAATAGTTTTCATTTATTTCAGGTTCACATCAGTTGGTTGGGTAGAAAAACTTTTGGGATAAATATGAAGGTTTGTGGATCTATCTATCCCAAACGGGGTAGTCAGAAGCATAGTGATTGGTTGCAAACATGGTAAACGGAACATTCAGAAGCCCGCACTTTGCCGAGAGAATTTTCAACCCAGTTCAGGGTGAGAATACCGCATTCATCCGGTTTGCTTGGGTTTTTATCGATGTTTTCTTCAACCGGATAGTTAATCGCAAAACGTACAATTAACACAAAGTATCACTGGGCGAAGTCGCTCAAAATTATTATTATTAGATCCATTTCATCCCCAGAAAGTTTTAATTGTATTGCCAACGTGTTATTACTTTCCTACAAAACTAAACTGTCCATAACTGACAAGAAAAACAAAACGAACTAAAGCTTGAAAAAATCCTTTGACACACTTTCTCATATAATTTTTTCTCCACAGTAGTGGGCGCAGCACCGGACATATCCGGTTTCCTAGACGACAAGAAATCCGTCCTAGACAGAGATCCGGACATAAACCCGTACGATGACGTCCGGCACTACGCGTACGAGGGAGACGGAAACACTAGTGGCTCCCTCTCTTCGCTTGCTAGTTGTAAGTTGCATTTTTCATATTTATATTTGACCGAGATTTGTTGAGCGGTAAGTAGGGTAGTTTTTAGTTGGAGAATCCTGGAGGCAGTGTTGACAAGTTTTTTATTCGTTCAGGGAATAAAATTGGTGACTTATTTAGTGTAATGGTTATGAAGCTAGCCAGAGGTCGCGGGTTCGATCCCCGCAGTGTACAAACATTCGAATGCATGAACATGTCTGTTTGTGTTGGTCAGGGTGTTTCTTATGTATACTAAGTGTGTATTTACGGAAACGTGTATTTCAGTATGCTTAGTTTTAAGGCTTGACGACGCTGTGTCTTGAATAACGTTCAAGAATGTCCAACATCATTATTGTTATTATTTTTTGAAAATTCGATACTCTTGGAAGCCCTGAGATTTCGCCAATTTACAACAGAATTAGTTTATTTCAGTAAAATAGACGTTAGTCCAGAAAAACTTTATACAATAAGTTATTACTAAAAACTGATAACTTGACTTATCTGTTGAGGTACGAAACGACGGGTGACTCTACGGCTTCATGCATTTCTGATTCGATCACATTTTTGACACACTATTTTTAATTATCCTAGGTACTGACGACGGCGATCTCAAATTCAACTACCTATCAACATTCGGTCCGCGATTCCGAAAGCTCGCGGACATGTACGGGGATTCCGATGACGACAGGCCACACGAAGAATCATGGTGCTAGCGCCACGCCTGGCTAGTCTAGCCACCATACCATTATATGACTCTTATATAACCATTTTATGACTATATGTCCAGTGACAGTGCTATCGGAGCATCGAGATGCCTTATTGTCCATGTGAATGAATTGTTGTGACAACGTCGCCCACCGTTGGAAGGTCGAGCCTGTGATATGGTATGATTGATACTAATTTAAAATAGAACAGCTGGCAGCTAAGAGCCAAAGCGGTTGGTGTCTTATATGACCTCTTTTTAAGTTTTTTTTTATTTGACATTGAACTTATTTTTAATAAAAGGACAATTTATTGACAGGGTTCGTGTTATTTTCCATTTTACGAAAAACTTCAGGTGATTCCTTTTTGTATGAACATTTTACTAAAACAATACGTAAAAAAAATAAAAAAACGATATTACGTAACTTTCTGAAGCAAATAATATTAATTAAATTTGCTCTACTGTGTTTCGAAAAACAATGTCTTTTTGAAACACTTTGAAATGGTCGTAATGAAGGAACCACAATTATTTTTCCATACACTATGTATGCAGAATATACATTGTAAGTAACACTCGCAGAAAGTGAATTTTATATACGTTGACAGCTGTATAATAGTTTTATTTATTTTTATGACAAAATAGGCCAACTTTAACCTTTCATGTGCATACGCACGTATTTTTCACTTGTCAAAATATGTGAAGCATTCTAAGGGTTATTGTTTACTTATTTTGTTTTTTGTAGCCAATGGCTGTTAAACTTTTGTCCGGTTAAGTACATTATTTTAATTTGGTCAATATGCGTAAAAGGTTTGAAAAGCGTAAAATGTATGTGTAATTATATTGGTACGATGGAAATTCGTGTAATATGTTTTAAGAAAACGACTGACTTGTATGTTGTTTAGGAAACGTAATATAAAGCCTAAAGTACTTCTAGTTTGTAAATTAAATAACTATTCAGACACTGTAAGGCATCCTGTTTTAGCTGGAGTTGGTTTTAGGATAAGTTGGTTAGTTTCAAACATAAAATATTCAACGACAGATTATTACATGGTATGTTTGTATGGTTACTTATACGTTTGACTACAATATTTTGTTTACTTTTATTTAAATGTATACGTAAAAAAATGTTACAAAACAAACATAGTGTATTTTTGTGAGTTATTTTTTGCACCTATTATGATTACCGTGCCATCAAACAAAACGATATGTTTAGACCTAACGTAAGATAGCAATTTTGAGTTTCGAGACTGCAAAAATTCTACATTCTTTCTAATTCGGCTCAAAACCGACTCTTTCCATTTTGATATTGTTTTTAAATTATTTTTTATTTTATTTTTTAACTCAGGTTATTAGTATTTAACAATTACAAACGAGTTGCGTTACAATAAGTAATAATAAGGTTTATAGCAGGCGCATTCCGTTAAATATTTGTTTTTTTCTAGTCCAAATATTTTCAAAGTAATATTACTAGTTTAAATAGTGACTAGTATATTTCCATGGACTTAAAAAAACGATTTAACTAACCCACAACAATCTTTAATTATTGTTTTGACTATAAGTGCGTATTAGTAAGTAGTTTTTAAATTATCCGTTTGTGATCTTAGGAAATAATAAGCTGATGATTTGTCTTATTTTTGATACATTTCAAATCGAAATTGTAAGTTAAAATTAGCGCAGTTATGACGTTTTTCACTAAGCTAAACATTGACTAAAATTACTTGTGTTTTTTTTAAATATGTTTTTTTAGTTTTGTATTGTTGTCATATTTTTGTACTTCTGGACTCTACGTAGGATAATATTGTATGTGTTTTATACAGTTCAATTATTAAAGAATAAAAGTGAATATTTCAATAAAAATATATTTTTTTTTATTTTTCACTAATTTTTTTCGGTAAGTGGTATGTCGTTATTCTGAGAACCAAATCATAATAATGATATTCTGAAAACTTTGAATGCAAAAACTGACTTTTGGATATGGACTTAACTATGCAACATGAGAAAGCATTTTTATATTTTTGGCTCCGCTATATTACAGTTGATACTAAATTCATATTTAAAGGACTAAATACTGTAAAAAATAGCCTAAAATATAGATAAATAAAAAAACAATTAAGTCCCTAATTACTGTAAATATATTATGTAAATTTTAGGCGGGTATGCAGCGTACGATGTTTTCATATAAGCATGTAATTTTTATATTGATAAATTCTAATTATGCTAAGCGAATATACAAGGTGTCTTATAATTATGCATATCAACGAATTGTAAGATATGAACTTTCCGTTATTTGGGAATGTCAAATAAGTAATCTATCTAAATGTAATAACTGTATTCTTAAAATATTAATGCAACTATCTACAGATAACCCGTTTTTAAATGATTCAAGAAAATATAATATTCAAATGTGTATTATAGTGTACATATTATGCAGGCCTACTACATTACTAATTTACCTGAAAATATTATGATTTTAGACATATTACTTGCGGCCTAAATATTTAGTACGGATGCTCTTTAGGTATGAACGTTTTTAAAGTTTTTTTTTGGATGGTCTATTAATCCTCAAATTTGAGTTTGATAATAAATTCAAACACTGTTTGTGATTGAACTACATAGCAACTTTTCATTTAATTTAAAGTGACAAGTAGATAACTATGAAATTTTTATTTTAAACCACAACCATTCAGGGTTGTATCTACGACGGTCTAATGTTTGTAGCTCTATCATTCACTATTTAAAAATTAAATTATCTATTTGCAGATTTATTTTTGAAAATAAAACAGAATTCAAGTTAGTGGACAAATGACAATTAAAATCCTGTCCCACTGCTGGGCAAAGGCCTCTATATCCTTCCAGCGACCAGCTACTTTTTTGTTTTTCTCTTCACAAATTCCAACTATTGAAACAGCATAAGAACCATACAGGCGTGATATTTCTGGTTATTGCAAAAACTAATGCCTTTTTTTAAACAAAACTTTTTAAGAATTTCTTTTTCAGAACTATGTAATTTAGTTAAGGGGATGAAAAAATTTACTGGTTTGGTTTAGGCTATCATCTTCGTTGATTGGACCAAAACTAATATGTCTACGGACATGCGTTAAAAATTCGTTTAAAAAAAAGGGCTGATAACTTTTTCATTTTTCATATTTTTGTACGTTATTATGCTAAGTACGTATTCATGTTAATACTAATTATTGGATCAATTATTCATACTGTCGTACTCTGTGGATGGACATTTCACCACGTTTTGTTTCAATGAAATGGTCACCTTCAGAACGGTATGAAGATTTCGAACCACTGCCATGGAAAATCGTAATTTAAGTTAGTTTGTAAGAGCCTCTTAAATAATTTCACAGGTTTAAAAAACTATTGGACGTTCAAAAAAAATAGTTCAGCGGCGTTTTAATTAACAATATAGCACTGCCATAATGTTCCGGCCTCAAAGTAGTGGAAATATTAGATTAATAAATAAAATATGTTCCTGCCATATAAGTCCATTTACTTGTATTTTTATTACATTGGCACTTAAAGAATTCATCAGGTCTTTCTTGATGTTGCAATTTGATTTATTCGTCTAGTTTATTAACCTTGTGAAATGAGCCATTTCAAATTTGATTTTATTCGAATTAATGTAAGAATTAATATTAGAAGAGTACCTACTCTTGTGTTCAGACATCATATTTTCACTCAACATATAGCTTTATGAAGTTATCGTCTTATGAGTATTATTGAAGTGAATGTAATTATTTCAGTCAACCTGTGAAAATTTGTACTTGCAGTTAAATGTTTGAAAAAAAAAATGTAAATTTTTTAACTGACTTAATGTTAACTTGTAGTAAAAATTGAAATAGGTAAATATAAGTGTAAAGAGCGTGAGTATTGATTAATAACTATGATAGTTAGCGAAGTGTACGACTGAAAGATATGTGAATATATATCTTCAAATTAAAGTAAGTAGCGAATAAGGGGCCGTATGTTTATAATTTGTTTATATCATAAAAATGTTCAATTCCAATAAAAGCTAAGAAATTGAATTTGAGTGATTGTTTTATTCTGCATAACGCCTTTCTATTGGTTTAGTAAGTGGTGTACTATGGGAGCGGTCCGTTTTGAGTCAAAAGTGATATTAGCGCACTCAAAGCCGCCCCTAATTGATGAATTGTATGAAGCGTGAGCAACGTGGGCGCGCTGTCATTACTTTTATCTCAAAATGGACCGCACTCTAACAGAGCGGTCAAATAGGTATGTATTGACAATTTGACAAAAGCAATTGTAATACAACAATGACAGAGTCGTTTGCCGTAAGAAGAGGAAGAACAATTAGACCTGTGGGTCTGTGCCTCAATTTAACTATACCTTAAGCCACATATGAACTTTTCTGTGAGATGTAATCAAGCCGTCTTAAGGCTTACGATCATTCTTGCAGACTGACATCTAGCCACTTCAACTGGGTAAGACATAGTAGTCAATGCCTTATAAGAGATTTTTTTGTGGTGTCAATCATCCAACTACTAGATTGATTATAACTACTAGATTGATTCTAACTACTAGATTGATTCCAACTACTAGATTGATTCCAACTACTGGATTGATTCCAACTACTAGATTGATTCCAACTACTTCTAGATCTTTCATAATGGCAATCGTAGATCACTAGTAAGCTACATACACGTACTAACAGTCAACGGCAACTTGCCTATACATTTTTGAACCATGTCACTATAATTTTGCTTTAGTTTTCAAAGAACTCCTGAAGAAGCTGTCAGATTAGCCAGTATGACAAAGTACTAAAGTGATCAGGCACTTTTGGCGTTATCTGTACCTTATATTAACGCAAAAAAGAATATTTTCCCCCTGTCATGTTCCGTTTCGAGTGCCTGTCGGCAAAACACCTGTGTTTGGCCTTTCAACACTACATTTTATATCACTCCTATGAGTTTTATGTGAGCAGGCCGCGAACATTTTATTTCCGATTTTCGTTTGACGTCCCTCTCGTAGCTCGCTTTGTAAAAAGTGCAACATAAATATTTTTTTGATCCTAAAAATGTTGGTGAGTATTTTCAGTTTCGAGCTCAGAGGTTTATTGATGTTATGTAAATATTCTTTATTGCACACTCAAAAATAACTTCTCGAGATCAGTTTTCAATTTATTTATTGAATCGTTAAAAAAGGCAAAATTACAAATTGAAAAAAAAAAAAGAAAATAAAAGCCAAGAGAGATTAAGCATAATATTTTCATAGACATAACTCTAAAAAGAAGCCTCGATGACAAAGGTTTGTACAGTCAACGAACAACGTGCACTTTTAACCATGTCATATTGACATTGCTTTAGTTGTCATAAGAACTTATGAAGCAGCTGTCAGATTTGCCAGTATGACGAAGTACCAAGTAAGTAGTAGTAGTAGTGATCAGGCACTTTTGGCTCTGCCTGTACAGTCAACGGCACATCAGGCTACCCATTTTCGTATTATATCTTAATCTTGCAAAAGGAAATTTTATTTGGAATATAGCTAGTAGGACCGACTGGAAACGGGTAGCCCGTCATGGCATTGACCATACAACCAACCACCACGTGATTTGGCACGCTTAGTCACATCACATCGGCGATCGCTGCCGATCCATGTTCGCGACTAACCTTAAATTCATAAAAACTATAGCAACGCTGCAGCATTGGTTTAGCGATTATCGTGTCCTGTCATTTACTCGCAAATGTCTACAGCAATCAGAATGAAAGAGACTGAAGCTGAAGGGATATTTGAGTTTTTATAAAAAACGGGGGTAAGCCATGCCTCATGATGACATTTTACTTTTTGGTACCCTTGGGTGGCTCATAATAAGGCCTACGCCCAGCAGTGTACTGCAATAGGCCAATGATGATGACGAATAAGATTTTTGCGAAACCTTCCGTGTGAAGGCCCTCCACACGTTGGTCCGACCATCTGGTCAAGGTCGCTGGTAGCCGCTGAATGCGGACAGCGCAGGACCTATCGTTGTTGAGATCCTTGGGGAAGGCCTATGCCCAGCAGTCGGCGTCTTTCGGCTGACATGATGATGATGATGAATGATGATGATATCCTTGGTCTCGAAGGCCACTGTAGCCATTTTCTGAAACTCAATAAAGGTGCAGTTTTATTTCCCGCTGCGAGTTTCACGTTGTCGCGTTGTTTGAATATTGGTGTCTTTGAATTCGCTAACAATTTATATTAAATTTCTCGAGTTTCAAATTTCGCGTTTCGGCCGATATTAATTTTTGTGGGCAAACAAAACAGTCCCTTCGTAGATACAGATGTAGGTACAGATGGTAGGCTATAAATACTTGCACCATATTTATGAGACAGGTAAACCCGCCAAATAAATTATTTTAATTAATTTGATGCCTTGTGCCTGTTGAGGTGCCCGTGGCGCAGTGGTAACAGTGAATCAGTAACATATGCCATTATTAAGCAACGTTTGCCAGGTCGAGTAATGGGATGGGTGACCACTCCACCTGAAATTTTAAGATGTGGTTGTGAGCATCACCGTGCTTCGGAAGGCTCGTTAAGCAGTTGGTCCCGGGTGATGTCGCTAGATGTCAGCAATTAAGTCTAGTCGAGGCTTTAGGGCGGCTTGATAACATCTATAGCAAGGTTTCTCAATAGCCTTAGACCTCTCTAGTAGTCCTCACTGAGCATGTAGGAGTATGTTTGTCGGATGAAAAAAGTATTTATTTTTGCTAGGTCTGAGTATTTGAGATTCGGCTTTTTACAGTTTCCACAATACAGGGGAATAAAAGCCTGACTTTAGGGGTTGAATAGCGTATTGTTTTATTTTTATAAAATATTTTGTATTCAGTAGTACCTGTTCTGATTCTTCCCTTGAAGCCAAAAGCCATTTTTCAGCCGTCGACAAAGACCCATTTTTCAAATGGTCTTCCTCATTCTTCTTGATATGTCAATATGCCGCTAAGAACATGACCTAGTGAAACAAAAACTGTCTGTTAAATGAGATAGCAATATGGCTGTTGTACAAAACCAGTGGTACCCACTCAGCTGCTAAAACACCTGATTTTATTTTTTACCGGATCCATCTTTTTAGTACAGTCAGCAAGTAAGTCAGTTTTTTCGTACATAATCCAAATTAATTATTTTGACACAATGGGAAAATGATGTTATCGGATATTTTACTAAGGCTATGTCAATAGCTATTAGTGTACCTTCAAAATTAATTAAAAGCGGCACACTGGCCTGGTGTGGTAAAACTTTTTTTTTAAATTACAACATGATTAATAATACCTTCACTAATTACTCTCGTATTTTTTTTCTTAGGTTTGTTTTGCTTTGAGAAATATCCACAACCGTCACCGTTAATATTTTTGAGGTTACACCACCTAAAAGATAAAAATGGAACCCTTAATAATATATTACGGACTGGTCTATAATTTACAGAAAGACAGACAGCTACAAATTACTATCGATTTGCGAAATATTTTCAAGTTCAAAAGAATTCGGTGTAATCGTGTTTCTCCTTCAAATCCATGCTTTTGCTTTCTACGCATTTTAAAAATGATTCTCACCAAGCGACATCTTATAAGATAGACTTGCCCAACTTTACTGATGATGTAATAAATAGGAATAGTTTTTTGTAGGACTGTGCAATTTAAAGATGTAGACAGCTGTGGTTGATAATAATTCATGAAAGCCCTTAGTTTCTAGGCACTTTAAACAGATATGGTAACTGTGAATTGTGATCCATGTTTTTTAAAGTAGTATTTCAAGTTTTTTCTATTGCGTGTAAGTTTTCTCCCAAGCCAGGAATATACCTTTATAATGTTACATAATTCAAACACATATTTTTATATTCTATTTGTCCAATGTACTTTCGGTGCTATCTTGACGTGTTTCGAGCGGAAACTTCAAACTCGCGAACGGGAACTTCCGGTGGCACACCGAAAGGTAAGGGGTGATCAATACATAATGATATTGTGCTTTCTCTGTTGACTCTACCTACATTTGGTTTGAAAATTACAAAATTTCGAGAATATACTATGAAAAAAAGCCAAAACAAGTAAACCATTATAGCCTGTTAGGGATGCAGTGATTTCATTCTTGTCCTTCGACCTAGCACGCCCCCTAACCAATCAAATCATTCCTTATTAGAAAAAGTCAAGTTCAGAGTGCCCAAATGAACGCATTCTTTTAAACGCAACGGTTTTGTACCTGAGTTTTGATGTGTGTAACGGAATTAAATTCAAAAATTACTGCATTAACTCAACGCGAACATACCGAACGTACGCGAACGTAACTAATATTATTGTCAGATTTGCACCGATATGGACAAAAAGAGGAAGATACTCATACTTCACGAATTTGAAAACTGGTACATGACAATGATGTATCAATGACGTGCACGTGAACACGTCGCTGTCTTATTGGCTTGAAAGTAGGTCCATTGGACCTACTTTTGTGTAGCCACTTTTGGGACGCGGGTGCCGTATCTTCCTCTTTTTGTTTATATCAGCTGATTTGCAATTTTTTGTGCAAATAGTTCACCTGTTTTAAAAAACTGTTCTGCTGTCGGTACCTTAGCATTGTTTTTGCGCACTCCGCTCATTTCCTCGGCAACAAAGGCTCTTTGAAAAGGGTTTGATTTGTTTCAGTATTTGTTAGGGCTTTATATGAATTTGTAATGACACACACAATGTTGGATGCAAATTGCACGGGAAAATGAAGTTAAAAAGTTGTTTGGCAAGGAAAAGGTTCGTATGACACATTCAGTTGATAGGTACAGGTTATGGTTCCGTAAGTACCAGCAAGAGAGTTTGTCGACAACAGATCGTTGTGCTGAGTCTGGGTGTTTGTTTCGGGATACTGTTCTTCTGTCTGGCTTAAAACAATTTCAAGCAAAGCATGTAGAACTGTAATGTACATGTTTAAATATTTAATTTATGGTCGACTCGTATGAGGTCTTCTGGATAATATCGGTTGTCATACCCTCACGACCATATCCTTAACAGGTTTGTCGGAGGTACACTGACTGCTGTCAGCATAATGAACGGAACATTCAGAAGCCCACATTTTGTAAACGGAACTTGAATCCAACGTGGTGAAAGGCGACTACTGCCGTTATCCGGGTTGCTTGGGTTTGTTATCGGTGTTTTCCATCACCGGAGGGTTAGAATAATGTACACAAAGTAGTGTGCTGGCCAGTCTCGAACTCAGGGTCTCTGGGTTCTGGACCATAGTGTTTAACCACTGAGTCACAACGCTCTTCCACGCATGCACAGCTATCATTCCATGTAAACGCCTTTTATCGTCATTTTATAGAAAAAAAATGGCGTTCGCATAATCGCTCTTTACATATCATTCTCCTCTTTAAACGAGTCACCAACTTCTCTACGTTCTAACCACGTCCAGAAGTGATTCCCATTCTTAGATTGTGCTTCAAATCCTACGCATAATTTATCCATCTGGCACTGTGCCATTCTGGGCATATCCTCATGGCAATTTTTACACCCCATTGACTGGCCGTCTGCCCGCGAGTGAGAAACTGCCGGTCTTGCCGACTTTATTATGATATAGTATTTGCAAATTGTGATATAATAATTTTATTATGGGGGGTTTTAACTAACTGGGTCAAATCGTGTTTGACCTAAATGAAACCGTCGTCACCTATTGGATTATACAAAATTCGCACTTGGTATCGTTCGCGTATTTACTTTTCAATGCAGGAGAGATCGTCTAAGCTGAAATGATGCGCCCGTCCACCGCATCTACGCATACAATAGTGCTTGCTTGTATGCGCAGATGCAGTGGAGGGGCGCGTCATTTCATCTTAGACAATCTCTAACTATGAATTTAAAAATGGTGTAGATACGCCCATGTGCGCTGACGTCCCTGACTGAACTTCATAAGCATAATATACCGTGGGATGTTATGTCTGACCAGAAACAACGTAAATAACTGTATGGCTATATCAAAACAAATGATTTAAATAATCAACTGAAATAATCTCAATTGAAGTGTTACTTCTACTGATCCTAAAGAAGAATGGCGAATGTCGACCCAACCATTATTTGGGAACCTTCACGTTGAGACTGATAGTAACTTTATAAAATGGTATAAGTAGATTTCTATTCATAATTTATAGGATTTTGTAAAGAATGGATTTGATTTTTAAATAATTTATGGCAGTATATTATCAAAACGTCGTAAAAAATGATGAAACTAAACAGAAAACCGGATTAGTGAAGGACGTTCCTGTTCATGCATCAGTGTTATTTTACTTTCTTCCTGAACCTTCATCTAGGTTGTATTGTTTTGACAAGTTTTGCTGTTCTTATTTTACTGTTATTGAAGCATCTCTAACTAGATTACGATGTTTCAAGTGACTAGATTTTAACAAAATGGTTCAATGGCAAGTCAAACAACAAAAGAAATTGAATAAATGGCAGTAACGGAACGTTTAAATGTCAAATTGTGTCAAACGTCAAAGTCAGACTGACATGCGTGCATTGTGTGTTTGTTGTTGTTGTTGACTTCGATGTCGTGCTTTCTTGCGTTTGCAAAGATTTTTTTGGTGTTTTTACACTGATTTATCTTTGGACTACGCGTGTTTCTCGGACTTACGATTGAAGCCATAAAGTGCTCTGATGCACGATACAGAAATTAATGAAAATCTCTTTATAACCTGATGTCATTATAACCTATCCTCTTTAATTTATTATTTTTACATCTCGATATTCCTAACTTTTAGAGGGTTAGTTTTAGTATAATTTTGATAACAGTGTTAAGTTGTACAAATCTTTGTTAATTTCGTCGCGACCGGGGCCTATTATAGTTGGGGCTCAAACTCAAGGAACTTCGCCAGTCTTCTTCGCAATGCTGCAGAATTTCACTGGATCTATCATTTATCAACTGAAACATTTTTGAATCATTTGAACACAAATCTAATTATTTCCGTTTAATTACTACCGAGAAACCCAATGATTTAATAATAAAAATAGGTTACTTGTGCTAAAAAAGTGACAATCAGAACGATACGTAATCAGAACGATTCGTACACCTGAGCAAAGCATTAAAACATGTATCAGTCTCGTTTACGCTTTAGTAAATAATTACGTATTAACTACGTCGTACCCCGTAGACAATTTTTGACTTCGCGTCAGTACTGACATAACCTATCTACGTCTTTTTTATTGTTATATCATTGCGAGAAACTCGCGTACCTACTCATAATATCTACACATTGTCATTGCAATGAACAGGCAATGCGCTCGGATACTTCGTCGATAAATATAAAACAACGTCATATAACTGCTTCATACCCATGTATTTTAACACATTACTACACTATAAAGAAAATTAAATGGCATGCAAACATGTGCTAATCGTCGTAGGTGCCGCACCGCAAACACGTTGCTGTGCCGTTAGTAGTAATTTGTGAATTATATGGCAACACCGATTGTAGCTTCTGGGAATTTGCAACTTCCACTCAGACGCAGACGGTAAGTAGGGCAGATGTTATTGTAGATTGAGCACTTATAAGTGTTGTGTTACTTACAAATAACTTGAAGTATAAGAAAAGCAGTGTGCAGTCAGTACGTGTATGTTATTACAACTGTATGTATAACAAAATGAAACTTAACAGACTTACCGCCGAATCCACAAACGCAAATCAAATTTGAGCAGTTCTTACAAGTAAAGCTGTCACTTTCAGTTCCATAGTCAAACTACGGGAGGGTATGAGTTAGAAGGCGAACTCAACCTAAAATGACGTTTGCAGATTCGGTGGCTACATTCCAAAATATTAAATGTAGTTTTTTTTGGTTTAGAAATCATTCTGAAAAGCCGCACTATTTCAAGGCCCATTTCCTCCGAGCTATGCGTGCAGTGGAGCTTTGTTTTAAGAAACCAGTTAGATGATATAGCTATTCCAGAGCAGGACAGATATCAAAACACGGATATGTGATTAGTTCTTTAAATCACACATCATCATCATCGGCCTCTGTTGTTCCACTGCTAGACGTAGGCCTTTTTTTTTTTACTCGGTGAAATGCCTTTTCGCACTTCCCGCTGCTTGGGGGAGGGCAGCGGGGGAGTTTAGGACTCGTCTACCCTGCAAGGGGTGAGAATACACACTGAAACACCGGGGCGGTTTACCGAGAACTCTCCCAGGGAGGCACTCTACCGGTAAAACCCTGGCGCGCTGTGCAATGAAGGCACACAGCCCCCGCCGTGTACACTCCTAGCGACCCCTTTAGTCGCTTCTTACGACAGGCGGGGGTAACCTTGGCTGTATTCTTACGCCCCAGACCACAGGGCGAAGCTAGACGTAGGCCTCCCCCAATGCGCGCTAACGCGCCCTATCTTTTCCAGCAGCCTTTCGCAAATTGTCGCTCCACCTGGCCAGACGGCATCTCTCACAAATTTTTAATTCACAATGTGAGAAGTTAGGTTTGTTTTATATTTTAAAAGTTTGACAGTGGTACTCATAAGTTTGTTTAACGTGATGTTTTATAAAGTAATGAAAAATATACAAACTTGACATCGTTTGAATTCATCCTTCAATAGATACTCCTTATTTTGCGACGAGAATTCTACAAAGAGTTCACAGAACTGATAGGTACACCCCATCATTTCGCGCTCTTCAATTTGTCACAAAGACCCACCTTATTTCTCGTCTATCTCGCGAGCCTGTCCTCAGCTGCTCTAACAGCTTAAGGGCAGGTGAAGCAGAGCAAAACATTTTAACGAGCGCTACAAAACACTAGGGCCCTATGATTTGACGCGGGATTAACAGTCCTCGATAGAGAGGGGAAATTTATCGATATGTCGACCTCTGCGACATTAAATGTTATTAGTAGTTACGATGCTGATAGGGTTGACGACAGAAGATTGCCAACGATACGCCCGACGTCATGTAAAAAGCTTTGATGAAAACAAAAAGAGGAAGATACGTAAAGTTCATACTTTGTCGCTGACATATTGGCTTGAAACCAGGTTCCTTGGGCCTTTCTTCCTTGATCACTTTTGGTGCCTTCGGTCTTTGTCGGTAGAAAGCGTCAAAAATGTATGGTATAACATCGGAAATCGCCAGATCGATGACATGACTTGTCACCGATTTGGCGATGTCGAGGATGCGGGGCAAATTCATCCCAAATGCTGTTGATGTCTTTGACATACTTTTTATTGAAAATCAGTTATCAGTCCACTCTTGGACGTGGACCTCCCCTCGGTGCACCATTGCGCCCTCATATTCTTTCCAGTAGCCTTTTGTGAGTCCACGACTCTCTTTGGCGTAAGACCAGGCTAGACGTAGCGAGACAAGGTCTCCACTCAAGAAGTCGCTTACCGTAAAGCACGGCAAATGTAGCCCTGCCACTTCAGTCTACTAACTCTGGTGTTCTTACTAGAAAGAAAATGATATTCTGTTTTGTTAACACCATAAAACTAGTACGTTTTCGGTTTTAATAGATTTCATACTAGAAACTAAGTATAGCAAATCGATACGAGTGTGTCCAACTCTAACTCTACACGGTCCTTGAGTTGTAGAGATCTTTTTGTTAGCTTCATGACCCTTTCACTCAGCGGCCATACTTTGTCACTGCGTAAAAAATACTGGTAATCCAAATATGGAGTAACATTTGAACTAAGTCTCAGGAAGTGATTTCTCGTTTTCTCCTTAGTGGATAGAATGAGACAGGTTATGAAAATAAGTGAGGTGCCTGTAACTCAGTTGTGACCGTAGATCACAACGATCGCCGTTGTAAAGCATGAAGCATTTCACACCGGGTGAGAAATCCGATATTTTAGTCCGTTCGCGTTAAGAATGCACTGATTTCATTCTTGTCCTTTGACCTAGCACGCCCCCTGACCAACCAAATCGTTCCTAATTAGAAAGCGAAATTCAGTTTCAACCTGAGTTTTTTCCGTTAAAACTCAGTTACGAAATCCTGTAACGGGATTAATTTAAGAAATTACTGCATTCTTAACGCGAACATACTATAGTGATGTATCTTTAGGGTATTTCCGGAAGGCACGCAGTTGGTCCCGGATGATGCTGCTAGAAGTCGCCAAGCTTACAAAAGAAATAAATTTCCCTGAAAATTATACCACACAGCGCGCCAACTAGCCCAAAAGTAAGCTAATTCAAGCTTGTTCAATACGATACTTTTTTTTAAAATACTAACATATTATACATAGTAAACACCCAGACTAATACAAACAGACATCTTCTCGCTCACAAATGTTGGCTGCGGAGATCAAACCCGCGACCTCTGGTGGTTTATTAGCCAACTACTCAACCATTACACCAAATCGGTTGTCAACTGTCAGTCTGACAACAAAAACTGAATTGTTATATTTTTGAGAACAACTAAACAGAAAAAAGGAAAACCCAAGCTCCGGGTAAAGTTCGTCTGATGCCGTCAACGAAATGTCAGTTAAGCGGAAAATTCCAGATTTGGAGGTTACACATATTTACCAGAATAACACTTACCTAGCATAAAAGATTAACTAAGTTCAAACAAGTCGTTTAACTCAAGGATGATTTTTTCATCAATCCAATCAAACTTTGTATGAAACATTCGCGGTTGTCAATAAGTAGTTTGGATTTCTTTACGGACACTTGGTGAAATTTCTTTTTTTTGTGTTGACAACGTTATTGGTTTTAGTTCCCAGACAAAGTTTTTTGCTAGATAAACGCGTAAGGATATACGAAGTTGTACGTAAACAAAGTTTAATTATAATTTTATTTGTTTTATGTTTATTCATTACGTATAAAGAAGGGAAATGTAGAATAGGGTTTGTTCTTCCGTGTGGTTTTGGTTAGATATTGTAACAGAAATAAACTTTTATAAATGTGACAGGTACTAGGTATTACCTAAACAGGATATAAGAATACTTAGTGCTTTTGCTAGACACTGGCTTGAGTGCTTAAGCACTGAGCCATGCCGTTCTCTGTTAAATACTTTTGTTCCGATACCTAGGTAGGTAGAGTTGACTTCTATGTCCCTGAATTATACTGAAGACGGCCTTTGTTGTTCATAAAAAAACTCATCATATCTACGAAGAGATGAAAATCCCACAGAATTTGTTGTAAGCATCATATCAAATACGGCTTCTTCAGCGAAAAAATAAAGACTACAACAAGAATATTAACCATTGTTCGAAGGGTTCATAAAAAACTCTGAATTATGTATATTGACCGGGTAATATGTGGAGTCAAGCGCTCTCGAGAATGAAGCAGGTAGTGTTGCCTTGTTATCGACACTCAAACTTACGATAATTGGTCGCGAAAGTCTGAATATCTATAGGACTAAGGCCAGTATCAGTACTATTCATGGTGCCGATTATATTGTTATTATATTATTAATTTAGCCACAATAATATCGATATCTTCAGAGGACTTATGCGGGTTCGGTCAGATACGATTTTTGAACCAGTCAATCAAACAACAAGCTTTCAATACGGCCCCATCCTGGGCATCTCAATTTATGAAATGGCAACAGTCTTGAACATGCCATCTATTGGAGGGGTGTTGGCAAAGCCAGAGTGTTAAACTTTACTCTGAGATGTTATTCTGCGGTGTCTGCAAGAGTGATCTGCTTAACTTGCCTCACGAAGCAAGCTTTGCCATGGTAAATAGCTTGCTTTGTTTGACGTCCAAGTGGTTGCCGACCCGCTATCGCTACTAAACCACGAGCACCTCTAATAAGCCACGATTCATTCATCGTTATCGATTACTAGATTTTTGAGTAATCAATTTACGAAGATAGTTAGTTCTGCCTATTTTTAATTCCCTTATTTGTATTTCTTCTTAATATTACTAAAACATCGATAGGCTATCGACCGTTTGGATAATGTAATGCAACACTAGAATGAAGGGAAGACCGTTAAGCACATGTTCAGTATTTGCTTACGGGGCTTTATTAGCCTTCTTTTAGGTAGTCTGTTGGTGGAAACAAAAGAAGTATTTACAAACTTAGTATGAGTAGTGGGTAAAGAACTAGCTTACCGGTTAACTCGGTTGATTGAGTTTTTTATCGGTATTTTCCATCGCTAGTTAGCCGCAAGCTTATTTTGAACACAAAGTAAATCGTACGCCTAGATTTGAAGTAGGGAAGATAGTGGTTTTCGGTAGCAAGAATCCTAAAGTCCTTCCAAGTACATTAGTAAGTTAATGTTTTCTAATATTCACGCGAACACTATACATCGAAATAAAACAACTTTACAGATTCTACTCGCGGACTTATATTTTCTTTCATTTTCTAACCCGACGTTTCGACTTTACAGCAGCCGTGATCACGGGATGACAAAGATATGATGTTGATGTTTACGTCGGGTTAGAAAATGTAAGAAAATATAAGTCCGCGAGTAGAATCCGTTAAGTTGTTTTATTTCGACATTAGTAAGTAATTCGTGCTTTTGAAAACGACCAACAATCTAAGCCAAAAATTACTCCAGGCAATAAAAGTCTGCCATTCTTTCAGCCTTAAACCTTAAATATCCATAAATTTTATCAGGCCCTGTTTAATCGCCCAGACCCTGACGGTAAAATTAATTAAATTCAAATTAAAACGGTTTGTGGGCGGGCGTTAAATTTGGGTAACGTTATATCGGAAGGCAATGCTATTGGAGGTGTTTTGGGGAAACAACTTTATGTCTATTTAGTGATGATGGGAAAATTGACTTTACTTATCCACGTGGTAAAAGCAGTCTCGGACGGAAAAACTTAACATAAAAAAATTAACTTTTTTTTTGAATGAACCGTTTTCTCCCATTTCAATAAATCACAGGCTTGCTAAGTAACACAGGGTGATTTTTTTTCAGCTTGTCGTGGTGAGCCCAAATCTAAACTATGAGGAATATAAAAAAACCCCTTCAGAATAATTTTTTGTTGGTTGGTTTTGGTTTTTGGTTGTCTTTTGTGTTGATGAATCTATTCATACTTACTCGGTAAATGTTGCTTTTGTTATTTTTTGTGTATCGTGGCATCAACCAAAAATTCTCAAGGTTGGGTCGTCTATGAATGCTCAATGATTCCTAACCAAAGGGCACCCATTTCGAATTCATAGTCAGCCAATTCCCTCAAGTCTTTTGAAAAACCAGCAATAAATTACATTACTAAAGATTTCGCAAATCTTCTTCTATCTTCTATACTTCTAATAAATCTGTAGAGAGGCCATTTCTATACATGAAATATATTTAAAAAATAACTATCAAGGGAGGATTAGGGATCGCTACTGATGCCAAAAATGCAATCAGTCAAATTGTTGTCTGTCCGCTGTATGTTCGTTATAGAAACAAAAACTACTCGACGGATTTTAACGAAATTTGGCACACTTATTCTTCATACTCTTCTGCAGGTTACAGTATACTTTTCATTACGCTACGACCAATAGGAGCAGAGCAGTGAAGGGAAATGTTAGGAAAATGGGAGAAGTTAGGTCTGTCAACAACTGGTTATAAATTGTTTTGTTTTGTAGACAGACAACCTGATAAGATATAAACTTTCAACTAATTATATCCTACTTATATTATAAATGCGCAAGTTTTTATGTGTGGATGGATGTATGTGCCGTGTTGCTCTTTCACGTAAAAACTACTGGATGGTGTTTAATGAAACTTTACATTTATACAGCTTATGCATCGCAATATGACATAGGCTACAATTTATAAAGATATTTATTTTTTTAACCTAAGTCCACGCACACAAAGTCGCGGGCGGCCCTTAGTGATATATATGTATATTATGCGTTTACAGCAAGTTTTAAACTTTAAATTAATAAAGTATTTCGAATTAAATGTTTTAAGAAACTAATCAAATAAAACAATGAAGAGACGTCGCGGCGACAATGGGCTCAATACGGCGGAAGTTTGACAAAATTCTATTAAATGAACATCTGAACTTTGATGAGTCATTCGCGCTTTGTAACTCGACAACTCCATTTCTACCGCTTGTCGTCTTCTTCTGACAGTTAATGTATTATTTTTAGATTTTTATATTAGCAATAAAACTGAATAAAATAACTGCAAGTCGATCATTTTACAAGGTCTGTCTCAAAACGCAGTATATTATACTAAACTGAGAGTGAATAGTAAAAAAAACTCTGGAATGTCAAATTCATGGCTTTTATTTCCAACATTTTAACTGACCAATTTTATGAAAAAAAGTTTTTTTCAATAGTATCCCAAAAAAAATAGTCGCAGTTCAATGTTTCACGTCTTTTTGCCTTAGTCATCTGTAATAAAGTCCTAAGCTTTTATTAGTTAAATCGAATTATGGTGAAGCTTTAGCTTTTAATTGATGAGCATTTCTTAGATGGAAACCTTCAAACGAATCAATACTAAAATGGCAAGTATAGGTTCACTTTTTTACATGTTCTTTGTAGGTAATTAAATTATTTCATTGTTCAAGTTCAGACAAGTGAGTTTCGTATCGAGGGAAATAGATTTATTACATTTTTTTCATAATAATATTAGAGTCGTCGCCTTACATCGGCTGGTCAGCTGAGTTCCTTAGGGATTAAACTTTTAATTAAGGGATTTCCTGTTCCATAATCATTGTCCTAAGCCAGGGATCCGGGTGTAATGGTGTAAAAAGTCGTTCAGAAAATTAGCCATGGGCCCAGATTTCTGAATCACACGATTTTATTTTACTAGCTGAATTTTAAGTGAGTTTATGAGTGAAGGGTGAGTTCGGGTGAACATTGCCTGCTATTTGGGCACATACTATGGCCCATTTTGGTTCAGTCCCAACATAAGGTTACTTGGCGCGTTTGAAGTGGGGTGGAAATGTTTTATCGTACTTTGGGGATTGTTTGGGATGTTTGTGTAAATAGTTTGATAAATAAATATACTTAGTACACATGAACGGCCTATATACGGCCCACTGCTGGGCACAGGCCTCACCTCAACTATGAGGTGGATTGAGCCGTACTCCAACACGCGGCCCCGTTGCGGATTGCTGGAGGGGTGTAAGTTTAGTGAGCAACCATAATGTCAGATGTTATCAAGCCGACCTAAGGCCTCCGACTAGGCTTAACGACTGACATCCAACGACGTCAGCCGGGACCAACTGCTTGACGTGCCTTCCGAAGCACGGAGATGCACGAAATATACATCACTGAATTTCGGTCGGGGTAGTCACCCATCTCATTTCCGACCCGGCGTGTGTTGCTTTACAACAGCGATCGTCGCCGACCACTACCACAACTGCGCCACGGGCACATCGAATGGGAAAAGATTATAAAAATTTTACCAAAGTACACTGTGATGTGATCGTTTTCCTTTTGCCAAACAAAATTAAAATTTGATGCCTTTTGTATTTCTGATAGGTTGATCATTAATTATCTGAACATTTTGAACCTAATGCGTAGGTACATAAGCAAGCAATCAGCACGAAAATACGGCGTCAAACGAAGCCTGACTGCCAGCTACTGGTGACTGAGTCCTTTGGAAGGTAATTTACATACTGCATCAAATAGCCGAATGTCGCATCGTGGTTGCACCTGCACTGTGGCGCCCTCTTGCTTCAGCTGCGAGTATAGTCGTTTTCACATAGGATGAGTATATGAGGGTTGGAGTTTGAAGAGATGTGGTTAGGGTATTTAAAGAATTAAAATCGTCTGGAATTCTAATAGAGAGAAATTGCACTCTAATGCTTTCATTAGAATGCAATTTCTCTCTACCTACCGTCTCTAAGTACCTAATTGTGTTAATTTCTGAACGAAATAAACGTGAAAGTAAGTTTTCACTAATTTAGTTTTCCTCCATTTCATATTTCATTATTTAATAGTGAGTTATAAACTTAAGCTTTTCAGTCTCCTCCCCAGTCACATAATATTAAGTATTTACGGAAACACTTTTTTTAATAAAAAATTTACAATTTAAAATTTTCTCAATTTTTTTTCATTACTGATTACAAAATCTACCCTAGCGATACCTCAAACGTAGTAGTGCCTGACCAAGTAGTCAAGCCTTCCAGTAAACGAGGTGTCAGAATAAGACCAAGTCTCGAGATTCCATTCAGAGTAATATGGGTCAGAACAGGGGTCTGGTGCAGCCAAAAATTAATTAGTAGCATCTCCAGAAGTCATTCACTGTCCAGGATGCACCAAGCCACCGCAGTCCCGTGCCCATTTGATATAATTTCCCTAGTGACCAACTAGCTTGGCCACTAGGAAATACCAGCATAGCACCCATTACTCTTAAATATGAAAAGCATTTTCATCTTTGCCTTTCATTCCTTCCCACACAAAACTTGCAGAAAATACACAAGAAAGCTGCAAACAGCTCATTAGGGTCTAAAAACTCTATAACACAAAGTTGCATCCACAAAGGATATCTATTTGACAGAGATGTTCCGATGAGCTGTGTCAGCTGGAACGAGCGCCCGCGGCCAAAATTGTCCTCCTGAATGCAAATTACGAGCACCGCCTGTGCTAATGGATGCACTACTGGCCTCTTTCTGCTTGGGGCCAGGGAGACGGCGGATGAAGCAAGGAAGATCTTTTGGTAATTTTGCACAAGCTATTTTTAAGAGCTCTGAGAAGTCAGAGTGTGTGAGAAGAGAAGAAAACATGATATAGCGCACAGACGTAAAAGGAAAACACTAAAAAAATGTGAAATATGCAAGCCACTACAATTTCGTTTGTTGTCCACGACCTACACTCACACAAACACACTAGGCCCGACAAACTACCGCCATTTTACCCCGTGTGCCAGCGTCAATGAAAAACACACACCCTAAACTGGCAGCTGTTAATGGTAACAGCTAAAGAGATGTACAAATAACGTGTAATAATAAATAAATAAAATAATAGGTTACGTCCGTCTTTCTTTTACGTCCGTGATATAGCGCTTCAAATCCAAATTCGCTGATATGCCAACCAGCCGCCAAGCTCAACTTTTCTGGGCGAGTCTGTGAGGATGACAACGGAGTGAATACTAAACAGGCGACGGATATATGGCAGACCTGGAAGAAGGTGAAGAGATGAACTGAATTCTTTCCAGACAAATTAGCCGACATTGGCTTTGGACTGCGTGTGATGGGGACTGAAAGAGGAGGCTTTTGCCCTGCAGTGGGGCAGAATGATCTAGTTAAGATTTAAGCTGAGTGCAGTGATGAAAGAAAAGAAAAAAAGACAACTAATAAAAAACTTCTTCTTTTGGGGATGAAGATTTTGAACAAGAGGACATAGGTATTTTCTGACTATTCGACAACTCCTAGTTAAATGAAATGTTTGTTGAACAAAAGCAGCTGTTTCTATGGCCCCACTTTACCTGTACGTGTCGAGGTACACGCTCCAGACCTTTATTACTGCCCAAATAGTCTCAAGTCGACGCTATATTAGGGCTCTAGTAATTCAATTAGTTTATGCCAGGAGTTCAAGCGGTTTGGTACAAGATTCTTGGTTTTGAGGTCTGGTTGTGTATGTATGAACTTGGTAAACAAAGTGATAAGGCAAGTGGTTGCAAACAGCGTGATAAATTCTCGTCGTTTAATTTTGATGATATTTTGGTTTGAAACAATATGCATTAATACGAGAGGTGGAGGAATGAGTAAATCTATTTTGTTTATTTTACGCATAGCGCTGTCTAGCACCTTACTAAGAAAAGTTTGTAATATACTATTGTACTATAGTTCGTTCGCGTTAAGAATGCAGTAATTTCATACTTGGCCTTTGACTTAGCACGTCCCCTAACCAATCAAATCGTTCGTAATTAGAAAGTCAAGTCCACAGTGACCAGTTGAAGGTGTGGATCTGAGTTTTTTGTGTGCAACAGAATTAAAATCAATGCATTCTTAACGCGAACGTACCATAGTTAACGGCAACATAGTTGCTTGCTTTACTTACATACTTATGGAAAGTAATAAGTATTTTCTCATGTGAAAAAAAAACTGTGTTTTGGGATGCTTAGAACTACTTAAAAACACTGTGTCTGACACTCGCACAACAAGCTCCTCTTTAGATAAGATAAAAATGAAAGAAAAGTAATATTAGGATTTCCTCATTAGCAAAAATAGGCTATGTGACGTTATAAGTAAAATCCATTTTAAGTTTAACTTAAGTAAGGCCCTGATCTATGTATCTCTTAGCCAAGAATTCACAAACGGCAATCAACGCCAAGACACAGTAAAGTTAGTATTCAAATTCCAGCCTAAACCTGCATTTGTTTACAAATCGTTACAAAACAAGCCAGGGAATTCACCGAAAGACGAAGAAGGTATTAGGAGCAAAATCCTAAAGTTAGAAAGGGCGTAAAATTCAATTTATAATGATTTACTGAGCTAATGTTTCTGCGTAAACTAGAATTTAATTACTAGCGAGCTAAGTTAGCACAAGCTTACTAAATTGCGTAGTTGTATACTAGTTACTGCCGACGGCCACTCTCACGATTTATACAAAAAATAAAATATTTTAAACCTTCAATGTTTTAGTAATGAATAAAGTTCTAGGGTTCTATAAACAGCCTGAATCTGAAACGTTTTCTAGACGGCCATTCCTCTGTTTGAGTCTTCCTAGACATAACGTTTCAGAAAAAAAAAATATTCGGAACACTTGGACAAGCACTTCCTACCAGTCTGTAAATCGCAAGGTTTTCAATTGGGAACTTAGGAAGTTTTGGCTGTGCTAGAATGATATAGGTTATGATGTAAAAGCGTTATTATTAAAAACAAACGTAACTCTAAAGCATTATTTAAGCAATTGACGTGTCTTGTGCTTACTCGCAAATGGCGGCAGTGTTAACGTGTTGTTGAAGCGCTGTTTAAGTTTTTATAAAAAAGGGGTTCAGTGTATACTAACCCCCTGGGAATGGTATACCAACCTGTTGATCAACAGGTTGGTATACAAAAAAAATTGAAAGAGCAAAACAAAATGCGGAAAAGGGTACCCTGTTGAGCCGTTGACTGTACCGTCTAACACTTAGAACTTATCAACGAACTTAAGTAGCATGGAAACAAATTGTGAAGCCGGATTAGCGAGTCAGTAAGTACGCCACTTTAATAGCAGTAAGGAGCATTTTCAAATGCAATCTGCAAACTGCACTTTAACTAAATTAACTTCTACATGAGCATTTTTATTTGATGCAGCTAAAGCGAAATGGTCGAATTAGAAGTAAAATGGTCAAAGGATGTGTAGTGGAACTTAACGTCTAACTACTATAATCTTTTGTATTTGTTTGTATGTGAAAAAGTGTTGCCGCTATGCTCGATTGTCCACTAACGATACCCTATTAATTGACTTTAGATTATCGATAACATAAGTATCCATATTTAACTTCATTGTTATGAATACGGAAATAATCTTAGTAAAATCCTCCAAATTGCCTTGAATTTACAAACGTAAATCAAAGTTGAGCAGCTCTTAGAACTTGCTTTCACCCTTTCTAGGGTCACTTTCAGTTCCATAGATTTAGGGGACAGCATGAGTTTTAAAGCGTGTTCAACCTTGATTGACGTTTCTGAATTCGGCGAATTTTCCGTTTTAATGTTATTTAAAAAAACGAAATTTGATATAGGGTTTGTTTCTTTTGGTAATAACATGTAAATCTCATTGTTTTATTTTTTCATAGCATAACTGTGGGTATCCTAGCATGAATTTTCCTGATTTTACGGAAGCTAGTATTAATGAAATTAATAAAAGCATAATATTATCACCGAAACCACTGTTCCTGCTTCTCGCAGCAGATTCTAGACCATTTGGAAGCATTCCAGACAGGTGAGGTTAGGGTTGGCGCAAGAAAGCTAATTGCTAATATTTTATTTAATACAATTTTTGTTCAGTTGGAAGTTATTGTTACTTATACCCGAAATAGAATATTAATCATGGCCGATTCCATGAATATAATAAGTGCGTAAAAGAAAACCATACTAATTAAAATTCATGCTCTGAAAAGCGTCAAACGAAACAATATCATTTTTAAAGATAGGAAAACCAGAAAAAGGCATTCGGTCCTGGCATCAGGCGGGACTCGAACCCACGTTTTTCGCAAGCCGGGCGACTGCACTACCAATTATGCTACCGAGACCATTAACAGACCGGACGAATTTCTCTGGTATATTATACCTGACAGACAGGTTGGTTTCACCAATGTTTAGGCATATACCTTATACACTCGAAAGAAACATTATTGCAAATATTTGACTTTCGATTAAGATGAAACTATGTTTTTGATAGGTTATTTTATTTTTAGCATTAGGGATAATGCATTGGTGAAACCAACCTGTCTGTCAGGTATAATATACCAGAGAAATTCGTCCGGTCTGTTAATGGTCTCGGTAGCATAATTGGTAGTGCAGTCGCCCGGCTTGCGAAAAACGTGGGTTCGAGTCCCGCCTGATGCCAGGACCGAATGCCTTTTTCTGGTTTTCCTATCTTTAGTAAGATGATAATGCATTATCCCTAATATCATTTTTATCTGATGGATAGAAATATCATTACGTTACTAAGTGCCATGTTTTTTCAACATTTACCGTGCCTTTGATGTGGATCCTAAGATTTTCCAAGTAACAAGTGAATGAAGTGAATGGTGGAAATCGGCATTTTACCAATAAGAGTTGGTAAATCTTGAGTTTTGTTGGAGAACGCTGTCGCTGTCACACGGAGTAAAATGGCGTAGTTTGTCACACACTCACACAAGCACACTAGGTTCATGGGAGTTTAGTGGGTCGTGTATGACAGACGAAATTGTAGCACCTTGCATGCTTCATTTTTAGTGTGATGTTCCGTCCGTATTTCGTCCGTGGTTTGAAATAAATGAGCTGGCTGGCAACCCTGCTAGGGTGGCGTGTGATGATGTGTATACATGCAAGCGATGCCTTAATGTGGTCGCCGCGATTTTCCGCTGCCGTGGCGGCGTAAACTGAATAGTTCGCTGCACTGCTTCTAAAGTGTGGCAGTTATTAGAGGAAATGCTGAGTTTATAGTTTCACATATTTGGTGCAATCTTTAAAATATTTCAACCCGCCAGCTCACAAGCAACTTACATACCGGGCGAATTTTCGGCGAGTAGGTACTTGCTGCACAAATTTGTTACTGTATCAACACAGGAACCCCCTCATGAGTTCTCGCCTTGGCGTGGCGGGGGGGCTTAGTAGCGGTGATAGGGTCCAACCGCCGGGAAGCGAAGAGAACTCAGGCGTGGCAGTGTGGCCTGCGGCCCCTAAGAGTGACACGTGGGGTTGCGGAGCCAGTGGGGCCTGCAAGCGCCCTGAGGCGCGTAGTAGGGCCGCGGCCCACAATCGGTTGGTGGGGGCCAGTGATCCGAGGCTGATACCCCCTCTTCGTCGCAGCCCGGCGGGCCGTACCGCCAGATGCGGCAGCAGTTGCGGGCCCAGTAGGGTCTGCGTACAGTGGGAACCAGCAGGCCGAATGCGGGGGTGCTCTGGCTCGTATTGTACGGCGTCCACCGTGATGGTGGAAGTGCCTGCCTACCCTTGGCGCGTTCGTGGTCTCCTACCTTAGTTGGTGGGTCTGTTGGACCAGTGCGATAAACCTATGGTGGATCCAGCTTCGCCGCCAGAGTACCACGGTTGAGTGCCGTGGGGTTTTTGTCGGTAGGAGTCCGACCACGTCCACTTTTTGATTGGTTGGTGACAAGACACTCGTTGGCGCAGCACTAAGTGCGCTAGTAGGAGAGACCCCGGTCTCTCCTACTAGCGCACTAAGCGGGGTAAGATGGTAAGGAGAAAAAAAAGACATAAAAAAATGAAACTTCTCCTTGTTTTTTTTTGTTTTTAATTAAAATTGTTGCAATCTTGCATAATACCTACATGTAAACGGTAGCTTTCGACCAGTCATTTTCGACTTCAAAATACCAAAAATAATTTAAACAAAAGCTCTTTAAGTAATTGAATACGAATAGCAATAAATAACAACTCAAGTTCGAGTCTATCGGACGCCAGCACATTATTTCATCCGACTACTTTGCGAGGGACCGCGAAATCAATAAATTATATTGCTTTTGATATCTCGCTGGGACAATGTCTCCAGTGAAATATGTACTTTGGAAAATATTACACTTTGCATTACCTTTGCCAGCAGTTTTGTCCGCATTCACTTAGGTTTCACATTTTTTTATCCAAAGTATACCACCAGATTCCTTTGTGCCTGATACGAAAAAAAAACGTGACGCTTAGAAAAGGTTACTGTGGATTGAAGAAGGCAATTTTTAAATTTAAAATTGATATGAATGATATTACAATAAAAAAGACGTAGATACGTTATGTCAGTACTTACGCGAAGTCAAAAATTGTCCACGGGTACGACGTAGTTAATTTTACCGTGTAATAAAGTGTGAACAAGACAGTACGAATATTTATTAGAGCGTAAACGAGATAGATTTCAAACTGTCAATGCTTTGGATTATCTACCTTTTTATTATAATATCATTGATTGATACAACATTTCATAATGATCGTAGTACCTAATAGGCAATATGCACTGTTATTTTTCTATTTTTTTATGATAGCTTTATCGTTTTATGACTGATCAATAATATTCGTCACCAATAATGCAAAATGTAGTTTATTTATAAAGTGTTATAAATTTCAAACATTTTCAAGCGTTTAAAACGCCGCCATTATGGCGCGCTCCGTTGTCTTGGAGTTGGACGTCACGCGAGCCTATGACAACACAAAATGTTACCTACAAACTGTTGAATTCTTCTTCTTGTCGCGCTTTTGACAGTGACATACGCCTGGACTTTGACGTCACACTCGACCCACTCTGTTTCAACCACTTTGAATTTCCCACATTTTTTTGCACTTTTCAATAATTATTTTTACATCTACTAAGGAATAAGATTAGGAAATATTGATAGGGGCGTAATAAGAATTCAAAATACTACTCAAAAAAATAATATGACGCTCATCTGTTTCAAGTGCATATTCCCTACTGACGTTTAAAAATAGTTCTCTTGGGGTATTGTAAACGTATGACACATTGGTAAAGCCGTTACAAGAAAAGCAAGTGTTAACTACCTTAAATTTTTACCAAGTAATTTGCCCTGATTCTTTTGATTAATTCTTTACTGTATAGCTATTCAATTGGTGTCATTTTTGCTGACTTAATGCTGATAAGGAACCACTACCAGGCAACCATCTATGGTTGCCTGGTTGGTGGTTAGCTCTAGCTAACCAAAAAAAAATAGTAGGCGGTAGTAAGTTTGAACTTTCATGTCTAGTCTAAAAGCCGTCTAACATTACCCAGTGAACCATGTCTTTTTAAATGTCTTAATCCTTATAAATATAAACCCAGCTAAATTCCACGGAAGTGTTCTTAATAAAAATTCTCAGCACACAGTTTTTCACTCGGAAAATTCTAGAATCACGGGTAAGTTTGAAAATATTCCTCCTGAGTTTCATCCCGACGGACAGCATGGAATCATTTATTATCCGTAGGATCACGACGTTACGGCGCTCTCTCACTGGGAGCATTCGCCTGTAATGTATCATTTTAGATTCGGCTTTGGACATTACATAACAATAAACACTCTGGCTCGGAACCCGGTGGTCCCTAGATCCAATCTGGCCGGAACACAACTACTTTGTGTTCATTGTGCAATTGCGGCTCCGGTGATGGAAAACACCGATATAAAACCCAAGCAACCCGGATAACGGCGGTAGGCACTTACCACGTTAGGTTCACATTTCTTTGGCAAAATGTGGGCTTCTAAATGTTCCGTTTACCATCACGGCAACAATCAGTGTGTCTCTAAAAGTAAAGCAAAAAAAAGTAAAAAGAAACATTTATTCATGTAAGCTTATAACAAGCATTTATGACACGTCAAGAGAAAAACATAAAATCTAAATTAGGGATTAGGGATATGGTCATGAGGGTATGTTATGTAACTAAACAAGGTGCGCATTGTAATGCTTGATGGTCCCCTCAAAGATGTAATGCTCGAATCTGTATCGGGACATTACACCCCAATGCTCCCAGTGAGAGAGCACCTGTAGGATGACGACGTTATGAAGACAGCTGAAATCTTGTAAGGTCTGCAGCGAATTATTTGTGTTGACTCTCTAGGTTATTGTTTTAAACCCTGGGCTTATTCCGGGGTTTATTTTATTTCTTCCGGGAAACAGAGAAATGATGTCTTTTGGGAGATAAAATTTTCAGTTTTATGATTGAGACTGTAGGATTGTACTATAATTTATTTGTGTTTCTCGTTACCGAATGGAGTGGAATTTCCTCATTTTGTTCAAATAGAAAATAAGTTATGTAGTTAGTTTACAAACAACAAGGGCTTATAATACTCTATTTAACCTCTAGTTAGTTAGTTGGTTCGATTCCCGCCTGAAGCCAAGACCGAATGTCTATATCTGGTTTTCCTATCTTTACTCTAAGTTAAACTTGCTACAAATTTAATTTTATATGCATGAAATAGACAATTGCATGGTGAGTACTGGCTCATATGTCCTCGGGCCCAACTTTTATTACAATTCACCTGTAATGTTTTTTTTTTATTTTGCAGTCGGTCGCACACTCGTATTTAAAAATGAGAATGTAAGCTTTCGTATTTCTGTAAAGTGATTTTTAATTTATTTCTGAGAAAACATTATGTTTTCTTCTTCTTTTCTAGGTTGTCGTGAATGAAACACTTATCCTATTAATATTATAAATGCGAAAGTTTGTATTGTGTTGATGTGCCGTGTTGCTCTTTCACGTAAATACTACTGTATGGATTTCAATGAAACTTTACAATTATGTTGCTTATATATCATAAAATAATACGAGAAAATTTTATTACTTTAGTCCACGCGGACAAAGTCTCGGGCGGCCTCTAGTAGGGTTTTAAAAACCCTATTAATCTATCTTGAATTGTTATTTCTGAATCATTGTTATTACTGTTTGTGTGATTCTTTCCTTCGTGTCATAATGTTTATCTTATCTTATGGTCTTGCACGCAGTTTGTAAGCAAGTGATAGTTCTTGGGCCTAAAAAAACCCTACCAAAGTACAACGCTAAAATTATCCTCTTTACAGAAAAGCGTCCATAAGACAAATAAGATAGATTTTCTGTGCATATTGAAAAAGAAAAAGCAAAAGAAATGTCGAAAATATACCACAGTGAGACTGTTCCTACCTATTCCGTTTTCATGGCGTGACAAATATGGGGCAAATAAAAACAAAACGCGCGGTGTATTCCAATAGAATATTTTACTTAGTTTACTTGTGAAGTGGGTGAATATTTCAAATGGCGTGAAATGTGCAGAAATTGAGTTTCGGCGGGGATATTTTACTGTACTAAACTTATTTCTCCAGATAAATGTGAATATATTTTGTATTCATTTTAGAATAAGACCATCTGATTTTTCGTCTAGATCGTCTTGCCACCTCTTTTTTTTGGGCTAGCTCTATGACGAACCGTCTTCAGGCTGACTTACTTTTAAACCGCAAGTCTTGGGTTCTAGTCTCATGCAGACCAAAAACTTGATTAAGTATATTTGCGTTGTTGTTTCGAGTTGGTTAGGGCAGTAGAGGCTCATCACCTCTTGTCCAAAAAGTAAGATGATCCATGCACGGACGTAGCATCACACTGAAAAAATGTGAAGCTTGCGAGCTACTACAATTTCCGGTACACGACCTACTACACTCCCACAAACACACGAGGCCCGACAAACTACGCCATTTTTCGCCGTGTGACAGCGCCAATGACACGTGCTAGTCACACACACACCTAAACTGGCAGCTGATAATATGCTTCACTCAGGATTAGACGAGGTTACGTCCATCTTTCTTTTACGTCCCCACGGACGTTCCGCACGGATCCATGCTGTCTGCTGGCATGTCAGTCGGTCCTGGGCCTCAAGTAATCCCATCGGATCATATTAAGGTGATGGAAGGGAGCGTGCACCTGTGTATACGCACCCATTTGTGCACTATAATATTTACTATGCACCTGGTCAATTAGTTGTTTGCTGCTGTAGTCTAACCCCTCTCATTCAATAAAACGAACGCAACGCTAAAGCATAGTTTAAGCAATTGACATGTTGTGTTACTCGCAAATGGCGGCAGCAACAAGAATGACCGTGCAAAGCGACACAAAAGTTAAAATGTTGTTGAGGAGCTGTTTAAGCTTTTATGAATAAGGGGATAAGTCAGCTTTATGAGAATTAAAATTATGAAGATGACAAAAGCAGTTATGACATCAAATTATTATGTTTCATCAATTTTACACTTCTAACGTGGATTCATAAGGCAACTGAATTTCCTTTCAAACAACGTTTATTTTCCACCGCGCCTACAACACATCTGACATTCTAAACAATTTTTATCTTACACCGCGCCTTGACAGCAAAAAAATATTAATGCTATTGTGAAAAAGGCCTGTAAACCTTCAAGGAACACCACAAAGGTGCAATTAACGAAGGCATTTTTACATGAGCTCACGTATTTCAAAGAGTGATTTACGTCCCAGAGAGCCCTCTAGATAGAATCGCACGATTTAATACAATTAAGTGGGCACCTATTCGCGAGCTTTAATTAAGTACGCCGACGTGAAGCAATGAGTTTGAGAGGGGTGTGCAGAGGCGTCTTTATGTGAGTTTTTACCTACAAGTGAAATAAACTACTCATCTACAGAAGGACCGGCGGATTTGTCTGATGTGGCTAGCAGATCTGAAAAAAATAAAATAAAATAAAATGTAAAAAAATAATTTCTGGAAGATTTAGAATTCGAATTCACCTGTCAGATTTACCACTTTCGACATTTTGAGACGCATAATGATCCTCACTATTCTTAGGAATTCGTTTCGTTGTCCGATGTTTTAAGAATCCCTTGGCAGGTGTAAAAAAGAGGCGCGGGTAATTTTCTGTCTTGGGAATTCGAGTTTGGGATTTAAGAGAGGTTTCAGAATTCCTATACTGAGATCAAACTGAGAGTTGCATTCAGATCCGCTAGCCAATTTTCTGACAAAAAGATCTATTATCGTTTCTTATTCGATGATGAAATTTGGAGCTGATAACTGTCCACGTCCAAAACTTCTAACTCCTGTAATCGGCATAGGCATAAAAATCCGTACTGTGCCACAGTGTCTCTCCTGCCAGCAGTTGTTCTGTGCTGAAATGCAAATTAGCTCGCTATAGGGGAGGACGGGCTTCGTCGCCGGCTAATGGTGGCCGCTTCTCCCCATTACACCTGCAGGAAGACTTCTTATTTCAGTCGGCTTGTACTTGAGGAGAACAGCTCGAGTACGGCGGGAAAGAGGAAAACAAGTAGAAACACGTTAGCGGCAAATTGAATCATCAATTTCCTTAGCAGCCGCAAGAAGTCCACTGCTGAACATAGGCCTCCCCCATTGATTTTGTGAGCGCCCCGTTACGTACGGCCTGCCCCTTATCAGGTCGCCCCTCCACCTTGCGGGCGGACGCCCCAGTCTGCGTTTAGAGACTTAAATAAAACGAAATAATGTTTATTTAAAAAATAATAACTCGCTGTAAGTAATTATGAACCAAATTTTGATTCAAGCTTTCTTCTCTAACGTGACAACAGTTCAAAAAATAAATATACCTACTCTACTCGCGAAGGAAAAGGACAAGGTGTAGTGTTTAGCCCTCCAAACCTTCCCGCTGGCAGAACAGGGTCAGAATTTTTTACCTTCTTTTTAAATAAGCTGTGATTGTTGTGGCCTTCTGAGAGCTTGCTCCCGCTTTATAGTCTATTATTATTTTTTCTGGATTTCTGTAAAATTAAGACGAGTTTTCTCAGTACCATACATAAAATAGTTTAGGAAAATCAATTTCGTTAAGATCAGAATCAGATTTTGTTGAGATAACGACAATGAATTTTACACCCGCCACACTTAAAACCGTCTAGTTTGAGGCTCGCTTAAGGTTTTGGTTTTATTTCCAACTCGTTGGTTCTTTTAAAAATAATCTCTTCCCGCATTATGAGATTGAATTTAATTCCGTTAATTTTTTATTTGAGATTTAGCTCTTGAATTTTTCGACTATATGGACAATTGCCCTATTCGTTTTGTTGGCAGCAATGATTCTGGCATATTTGATGCTACATAACTTAGAAGAACTAAACATCAATCAAAGTTGAGTACGCCCTCAAATTCATACTTGCTGCCAAATTTCTATAACTGAAAGCAGTTATTTGTATAAAAACAGCTATGTTGGGCTGCAAGGAAAGGGCTCAAGGGCTGCTTAACCCAACTACTTAGCGAGTTACAACTTTCATTACAACTTTCATTCTTTTTAAATGTTCAAAGTTATGAATTACCTTATGTAAGGTAAAAAGTCGAAATAAAAAAAGCGAGCGAAGCAAGCGCGATAGTCGTTCAATAAATCGGCGAGATTGAACTGGTTGAACTACTTGTAATTGATAATCAAAGGTGGGTTCGGAAAGATATATATGTGAATTTTTCACTTTTAACCACAGTTTCTAACTAATATTTTCATATTTTTCAGGCTTTTGTAAGCAAATATTCAGAAGTGAGTACTAGTTGCGATAAGGCGGTTGCTATACCTAGATATTTTTATTAAACTACATTTGAGTCTTGATATAACAGCTGTCGCCACCCCGTGTCATTGATACTTAATTACTTTTCAAATAAGCACTTTGTTTACAATGAAATATTGTATTTAGCAAACTTTCGGGACGTTTCACACTATTAGCGGCTTAGTAATTCTAAGTCCTAACTTCAACTTAGCCGACTTCGAAGTTGAACGTCAGTTAAAGCGAACCGCGGCTTCTAAATGAAAACGGAGCGTGTTCGCGTCATTGCAAGGGTTAAGTTAAAATCTCATTATCAAAGTATAGGACGCATTTGAGACACACGGAGAACTCACTCAGTGAGCATTCGAACATTGATTGCTTAAAATCTTCCCAAAAATGAAATCAAATAAACACAAGATGTTGGTCAAAGATGAACATCACCTTTTGTTATGCTCTTAACACACAGGCTGACTTTGCTAAATGTGACAAAATTAAAAAAAAACTTCTATAACATAAACATATACAGCCTATGTACGTCCCACTGCTGGGCACAGGCCTCACCTTAACTATGAGGTGGAACGAGCCATACTCCAACACGCGGGCTTAGTGCGGATTGTCGGAGGGGTGCAAGGTTAGTGAGCAACCTTAATGTCAGACGTTATTAAGCCGCCCTAAGGCCTCTGACTAGGCTTAACGACTGACATCTAGCGACATCAACCGGGACTACCAGCTTAACGTGTCTTCCGAAGCACGGAGATGCCCGAAAAATACATCACTAAATTTCGGTCGGGATGGTCACCCATCCTATTTCCGACCCGTTGTGAGTTGCTTTACAACAGGGATTGTCGCCGATCACTGTCACAACTGCGCCACAGGTACCCCTACCTACATAGTAAATGTGTAAAGTTCCAGAGTGCTCTTGGTAGTATTGCAAGGCTTTCATCGGGTTGGCGGAAATATCTGAATACTGCAGGCATTTCCATGGGCATCAGCTGGAGAAGGTTTATAAGAAGCAAATACTGCTGGAAACGCTTTTGAGTGAAATCACAGTACCAGCATCAGATTTTTAATCGGGACGAGTCCGATATGAAGTCGTGCATGTCTTCTTAAATTTTTATCTGAAGCTTAAACGTAAGGTGGTTAAATTCAATATTATTCCTTACTATAGTAAAGTTACCACCTGCTAGCAAAATCTAGCACGATCTTCGACGATCTTAATTCCTTTGAATTAACTATCTAGAAGATCGTCGATCACCCCATCCGTGAACTCGGCACTAATCTCGAACGCAAACAAAGACATGCAGGCAATCCCGGCCCGAGGGGCATTCTCGCTTCATTTTTCACTCCACTCCCTGAAGTTTAATATTAGAGCCTTAAGACGCCATGTGTTATTAATGGACACTGGAAACTTGCTGATAGAAAACTCACAACGCTGTAATAGTGCTGGAAAAACTGGTAGCTTACTGAAAAAGATCTCATAACGTTTGAAAGGGTGTTAGGATGGCAGAACGGTTGTAGCTGCAGAAAATAAACGTATTGTTTGAGGTTGACTTCTTACCCCATTAGCTAAAATGATCGTGAGGGTATTTTATAATATATCACTATTGATCACAGTACTTGCGTAAGTCGAAAATAAAACCTCTCGTATTTATCTATTTCCGTCCAACTTTCAGAAGAATACCAAAACTAAGATTTTGCGAAAAATACAGACATCGTTAGTAAAAATATTTATAGAAGCATCCCGGTTTCAGAACAATGATTAAAAGTAAACAAACGGTCTTGAGCCATTTCAATTATTATAAAGGGCTTTTGCGGCCACAAAAGCCTTGTAAAAAGATATTCAAGCAAAAGTGGACGAAACTGGCACTCGGATTTCCGGAAAACTATTATCTTAGTTTTTCCTGGAGTAGTTTAAAAGGAATTTAAGCTCGTTGTGACTAACATTAATTAAATGAGGATTGCTTTGTGTTGGCATTACTGGGTGGGTTTCATTTGTTTATTAGCTACTGTTGTCATCATGGGGAAATCCTCATGGATGGATACCTCACTGACCCGTTAAGATGTCGGATTCCTACCAACTAAAATCCCCTTGTACTTGACCACTAAGGTGGCATATTTGGCGGTTTTCTATCAGTGGCATTTTGGAGAGTGTGCCCTGGTATTGCACAGTTAATTTCCACTTTTCTTCTTTCACCATCGGGCTACTGGCTTTCACTGGCTTGCGTCACTGTGTTACTGAAAACGTGCCACATACACACGAAGCGCTTACAATTATGCCCACTTCTAAGGAGTGGAACGCTTTGCCAGCGTCTGGGTTTCCTGATGAGTACAACTCGGGAGTGTTCAAGCAGAGAGGTTTCTTGTAGACAAGCATGCTCGTCAACTACTTCGTCCTTTTTTACCAGATAACAGCGCGGTCAAACACTAGTTTATTCAAATAATAAAAAATAGTGCTTTCCTTAAATATTGTAGAAATATTCGACCACTTGGAAAGGTCACATCGATTTGATGTGGACCGTACCAAATAAAATATTTTCTTTCCATAATAAGATATTCGTAGCATTTCGGCCCAACTATCCAAACCTTAGACCTATTTCCTCGAATGTCAATTTTCAGACACAATCATCCCAATCGAGTTTCACTTTATCAAAACAATACCAAAAGAAATTGTTCGGAATTTTATCCAATGAAGAATATTCTCACAAGTGGACCAATTTCATCATTGTCTGAATTATGCAAATGTAGGTAAGTGGGGAGTTTGGTCTGTATTGGGTAGTTCGGGAGCTGGCGTCAGGTGCACCTCGATCACTCCCGATCGCGCCCTTGGGAGGCCCTCTGAGTGGAAAAAGTGGGAGAATGGAAATAGGCCAGCAACCGCCTTATGAATAATCCTTTGAAGTTTCAATGACTTTTTTATGGAGTAGCCATTGATATTACTATTGCTTATTTCGAAGGCTTGAAAAATGAGTTGAATAGGTCAAGGTCAAGATGAGAAAGTACACGAGTGGGGTGATTTTCGAAAAGTTACCAAATGGCAGGCTTTACAATACTTGGAGCACAGTCGTTGATGGAGAACTCTTTTACACAAACATTTTTTTGTTGGAAAAACGACTGCTATAAATTGTAGTTCAATTCGTGCAATAATATTGTAATGTGCGCTGGAGTATTCACCACCATTAATGGAGTAAATTAACTTAAAAAACCCACATGATAAAACCACAAAAAAAAAAAATTTTTTTTACGCTATTCAGCTCAGTTCCTGATACCAAGTCGCTCCTAAAAATTTGGCTAGTACTTACAAAATCATCCTGTATACTTAAATAGAAAGATGGAACGAGGCTATTACGTAACAGCCCGCCGTTTCAATTTGTACTAGGTTTATCACTGTTCAATGAGATATCTAGTTAGTAATACAATAATCTAATCATGTGATTCATCATTGCCAATATGTCCTAGAATATAATACGCCTGACAGTATTGTGTTCCCCGAAATATTGTCCTAGAGCAGCCTGCGACCTATTTAGATCTTCACATAAAGAGCTGATGTACCTTGAATTAGGATTAGATGAGTAATTAATTTCAGCTTTTCTAGTTTATTCAGCTATGTGACAGGTAGCTGAAAGGACAGGAACAAGGACAAGGATTTTTAGGGACTAGTGGTGCCTTCATTACACTGTCCAAAACCTTTATAATTGTGTTAAAAATAATCCATCAATGAGATTAGTTTGATGGACCGTTTGAACAAAAAGAAGGCACCAAAAGCAGGATAAAGTTTGCCTTCTTCAATCTTGAAAAAAACACGAAAATAAACATCTTTCAAACTGATGCTGTCGCGTAATATGAGGGTATGAAAACGATAGTTATTCCTCAATTTTGGGAGTTTTCTGGAGATGTCAATTACATTTAAGTAAGGAGCGTTCTAGTTGTTTGTATGGATCCATACTTTCCATCCAAATAAATATTTTTTAATTAAGTGAATAATATAATTCGATTTCAAACATACTTAAATTTAAAATACAATTGCATAAAAAATTAAGATACTATTTCGGAAATCGATTTAAGATGTGAGTTGAAAATACTAAACAGCTCTTAAATATTTGAAGCACAGATTGATACAAAATTAATTAGTAAGTATCTGCCTATTAATGAAGAAATAACACAATGGGTCAATTACCCTGAAGCGTCGCCACGATGGACACTGAAGGCGATTCTGCGAACCATTTTTAGGCTGATAACATATTTTTTTCATAAAATAAACTTTGTGTCATGCTCTATCAAATAAATGAGACTTGTGAGATTTAACCCTAAAGGTACAATTCCAAGATGGACCGTAAACCGCAAACTGCAAGCGACTCTACTGGTCTCCGACATTCTAATTTATTGTATTAAGTATATTAGTAACACGTACTTTGACATTTTGACGTTTAATTTCACATTATATTTAATTACTTTAAATGCCGTCGGTAAAACATGTGAAAATTTATTTTTATGAAACAGCTACTGTTACCATGTATTGAACAAATAAATATTTCATTTCATTTCTATGAATCTCTACGAAAGTGACTCGCAACGTGCCACACTGCAGCGCCGCGTTTTGGAACAAAAGTGTGTCGCTTCCAGTTTGCGGTCTGCGGTCCGTCTTGGAAACGTACCTTTACTTGCATCTATAATCGTTACTATCCTAAATACAGCCCTGTAACAATCTGGTGAGATTCTGTTCTCCGACAGCTATAAGTTTTTCGTTGGCATCATTGACTTAAATAGACAAAAAGTTAACTTTGAAAGGCCCATTCTCATTTTTCGTAATGTTCAAGTTGGCCTTGAATATAACCTATACATATTGGTATCAATTGATAATTAATTAGTACTAGTTGACTCATAAATACATTGTTTACTTTTAACAGTTTTTCTTAATCTATTAATTCTATATAATTTTATAGCCGCCTTCAGACTTTAAGCACAGCACTAGTATTCTCTTCTCGTGGTTTATTCTCTTCTGGGATGGTTACTTCTGTATCTTTCTTGTCTTCTATCGGTTCCTTGACTGGTAGAGGGGGAGCGTTGATGAGGCATTCCACATAAGGTGGGGGTTGGTCAACTGTCTGGGCTTTTTCCTCCCTCAATTGTTTGATGTATTTGTAGATTATTAGCAAGAAGAGGGAAGCCATCACTGTAAGGAAAATAGTTAAATTGTCATTCCTATTTCTTCAAATCCGTTCTAGTTTTACCGTTTCTAGTGGAATAATCCATCCCTAAAAGTATTTATTTATTGTAATTTTATAAATAATTGCCCCTGGTAGTAAAAGTATAATCTCTGTCTTCTCTTTTAATAACTATCGATTTTATTTTACCTATTTATTCCTCTACCTGAAGAAATCGGCTTTAGCGCAAAAGATGCCTGAATAGTACTACATTCGAAATAATTAGTTTAATGTTTGTATCACTTACTGTTATGTGCATAGTAAGTAGAGACGCCTTCAGATATAGGTGACTATCTCAGTAGCGAATTCTTCGCGACATAGGTCACCTAAATCAGACGGCGTCTGTACATCTTAACTTTATCTTAAAATAAACTCTCTCAAAACTTTCATTTTGCTAGATTTGGCTACAAAACCACGAGCGGCTTCGATCCACGAAAACATTCGAGTTCCTACGAGTATTCATCATTGGTGTAACTATCGAATTGAATTGAAAGTTTCCTCAGCAAGTTTAAAATATCTTAGATCTATCAGAACTTTCCTTAAGAAACTTACAGATATCCAGAAGTTTGACGAACCAGTACGCGTCGAAGGTGTCTCCATAACTGTATACTGGTTGGTAGCTGAAGTACACGATTTGGAGGACCAACTTCACGAAGGATAAACCGAAGAACATTCGCATGGACTCCGGATCTTTCTGTAATATACATAAGTTTCTTTTTAAATAGTGGATCGTCAACGTTGTGTTGCCGCGAGTTGAAGAGGCGGTGTGTATCCCCGTGTCAATAGTTTTCAGTCGTTAAGCCTAGTCGGAGGCCTTATGGCAGCTTGATAACATCTGACAGGTAAGTTTATCATTAAACTGATACCCCTCTAACAATCTGCACTGAACCCGAGTGTTGGAGTATGGCTTGCGCCTGGCGAGGCCTGTGCCCAGCAGTGGGACGTAATAGGCAATTTTTATGTTATGTATGGTGTGTAGGGTGATGGCGTCATCAGTCTACACCTTTAGATTACCAATGGATCAATTGCAATGGACGTAAGAAACAATAAAACATTTTAATAAATTCATGAGTTTCACGATAAATATTCTACATGTGCTCAAATTATTCTTTTCAGAACTTGGGTTTAAATTCAAAGCATAAGAGTTTCGAGCATACAGGAAAATACAGTGTTCTTAAAAAGGGTACAGCAAAAGCCGATATTTTCGAAATATATTTTTTGTAGGCCCATAAAGACCTCAACATTTTCAGTTTTGTTTTTACGATGCAGATACACTTTATCAAACGATAAAACCTATAAATAAAACCTGAAAAAATCTATGTACATACATAGATTTTTTCAGGTTTTATGATATATTTCTTTTAAAGAGGGAAAAGAGGGCGCCACTTAAGGTCTAAATGGGTCTTAAATTGATTTATCCATTTCTAATCATTTTTTATACATTCATTTCGGTTAAAAGTATGTATTTAGATATTGAATAAATCAATAAAACATTTACTTTTATGTGCAATAAAATATTAAAAAATAAGTAAGATAAACGGCGTATACCTATACGTCCCACTGCTGGGCACAGGCCCCAGCACGCGGGCTCAGTGTGGATTGTTGGAGGGGTGTAAGTTTAGTGAGCAACCTTAATGTCAGACGTTATTAAGCCGCCCTAGGGCCTCTGACTAAGCTTAACGACTGACATCTGGCAACGTCAACCGGGACCAACTGCTTAACGTGCCTTCCGAAGCACGGAGATGTCCGAAATACACATCACTAAATTTCAGTCGGGGCGGTCACCCATCCCAAATCCGACCCGGCGTGTGTTGCTTTACAACAGCAATCGTCGCCTATCACTGTCACAACTGCGCCACGGGCACCTCTATTCCTTCAATTTTAAATTGTGTTTCAATCCAGTTGGAATGTTTAGTGTGATTCAAACGGATCCCTAACAATCAGCAATTTAAAATAGCCCATGGCTTTTTAACACACTTCTGTTGTTTCGATTATGTACCCGCATTTTTATTCAGCGAAACGGTTTTAAAAGCGTAATAAAAATTTAAAAGCAGAGGTGTTGAAACATTTTACCTCTCGTTTTCTGCGGTTTTCACTCGTTGTAGGGTAATTTAATTTAACAATGCAGGTATCAAGTTATATAACTACTGTAATTGATTAATTGTTATGTAAAAAAGCTACCAGACATAGTGGTCTAACTTAAAATATGATAGTGGCCAGTAATATGCAATTTTTGGTCAGTTGTATAAATATCTCTATAAATAAAAATGGGATGCTGTTCGTTAGTCTCGCTAAAACTCGGGAACGACTTAACCGATTTGACTAATTTTGGTTTTGAAATATTAGCCATGTTCCAGGAAAGGTTTAAAAGGCGAGTAATCATGAAGAAATGCTAGGAACATATTAAAAACCAGAATTAAGTTTTCTCTTAGCTACCGTTTCTACCTGTCACGTGATACTGAATATTTGACAACAGAACGAAGTCTGTCGGGACACCTAGTCTTTAATATATCATTGAACGTTATTCTACACAGCGCCATCTAGGCCCAAACTTAGCAAAGTTTGTGATTTGCGAACTAGACTAGGGATAAACATACTTTTTCTCAATACATACTTAATATACATAGGAAACACCCACACAAACAGACAAATTCAACATACAATACAAGTTTGTCCTGTGAGGGAGTCGAACCCGTGGCCTTTGTTGTAGTAGTCTCTTCTTGACTATTACACTAAATTGGTCGTTTACAACATTCATATACCTACATCATCTCTAAAAAAAAACAACCTTCTACCACTAACCTTATGCAAAGCGACGACGTAAGACCTCACGAACCTCAACCACAACACATTGATCATTAAGTTCAGAATATCCATCAGGTAGATATGCAGCATGCCAGGATAGCATCTTGGGAAGTGGTTTGGTGGCATATAGTCTATGAACACGTTGTCCCGGGGCTTGAGGATGAGAGGGAACGGGTAGAATCCATGAGTTCCCAAGTTGACCACCAGGAGGAACGGCTCCAGCCATGGCAAGTCGATGCTTGCCACCTGAAAAAACATAAATACTTTATTTAAAGTGGCCTTCAAAAATCAAAACAGTTCTGTTTAGTATGTTTTATTACTGTTTTAGCATTTTCCATGCAGTATCTTTACTAAAGATCTGAAAACCAGAAAAAGATATTTGGTCATGTTAGCATGAGGCTGGTATCGAACCCGCATCTTTCGCAAACCGGGCGACTGCACTAACCACTGTGCTGCCGGCAGTGCAGATGCGGGTTCGATTCCTGCCTGATGCCAACATGACCAAATGTTTTTTTCTAGTTTTCAGATCTTTAGTTATGTTTAGTTTAGCGACTGTGTAAAATTTATTTTTTAGCGTAGTCTTAGAAATATTTTAACATTGTAAATTTGTAATATGTTTTATTAACTTTACTCCGTTTAACTCGAACTTTATAATATGTATAAAATGTTAAAAAATAATTTTTTGTTGGATATTATTTTAGCGCTTATTCTATAATTTATCTAATTTTCGTTATAAGATTGCTATATCAGACGAAGGATAAACATACTTTGATACTTGTTTTTGTAAATGCATACATCAAATATATCAATATGAAGTAAGAGTCAAGTAAACGTGGCCCAGTGGTTAAACTCTCTAGTTCGGAGCCAGTTAGTGCCGAATTCAAGATTGGCTGGGACACTTTGTGTTAATTGTACAATTTGCCGTTAACTCTCCGGTGATGGAAAACACTTTTAAAAAATGCAAGTAACCCAGATAACGGCGACAGGCTCGCCCCTTGCCACGTTGGGTTAAAGTTACCTCGGCGAAATGTGGGCTTCTGAATGTTCCGTTCACCAGGATGGCAACAATCGGTGTGTCTTTGCATAGCCCGTTTGGTTTATGATATGTTTTTTTATAAGTCTTGTCTGTAAGCATGTTTTCTGCCAGCTATATTTCAGTTGCCGGCCAAATGTGGCCGTATCTTGACCGCCATTTTGTTTATAAACAACTAGCAGCCGCCCGCGACTTCGTCCGCGTGGACTTAGCTGTATGTGAAAAAATATTTTCCCGCTTTTTCGTAATTTTAGTAAGGATGCCTATTTTTTTTGAAAATGTAATATAGCCTATGTCACTCAGGAATGATGTAGCTTTCCAACAGTGAAAGAATTTTTCAAATCTGCCAAGTAGTTTCGGAGCCTATTCAATTCATACAAACAAACAAACAAACAAAAAATCAAACCTTTCCTCTTTATAATATTTGTATAGATACCCTAGTTGATTCTTCACTCACCGCATCCTCGATGATGTCACACTTGAAGCCATCCGTCACGAAGCCAAGAATCGCCACGTGGAACGCTATGTCAACAATACTAGCAATCTGAAACAATCCATAGATAATAGAATAAAAGATGTGTCCAGAACGAAGTTTAACCCCCGAATTCACAAACGTCAATCAATGCTAAGCACGCGCTCACGCTCATGCTGTCCCGTAAAATGTCTATAGAAATGAAAGGGACAGCATGAGCGTAAGCGCTCTTAGCGTTGATTGTAATTTGTGAATTCGGGGGTGAGAGCTGTAGTTATCAGCTTTAAATGACGTCTATTGATGAACATAGGCATAGGCTTATCTTATCTAAATGAATAGAAACAGCTACTGGCAGGATGTGTATGCATGACGGTGATGCCCACGTTGTGTAAAAATGTGTTTGTATGTGTGGATGTGCCGTGTTGCTCTTTCACGTAAAAACTACCTAATGGATTTTAATGAAACTTTACAATTATAAAGCTAAACATTTGAATAGGACATAGGCTACAATTTATAAAAATATCACTTTTTTTCTTACTTAAGTCCAAGCGGACGAAGTCGCGGGCGGCCGCTTGTTTATCATAGAATAGAAAATAGAAGACTGAAGAATCTTAGGTACCTACAGTTTGTTACAAAGAGGATAAAGTATTTTTTAGTTTTTCTTCTAGATTGTTGGTGGTAGGTTTTTTAAAGCTTTATTCTCTTTTTTTTAATGCGCCTTTTAGTGGCTTATTTGCCAACCAGGCTCCCAGCATAGGTGACTAAACTAAAACTAAAGAAAATTATTTGATAGAAAGGAAAGGAGACTTAGCACTATCGAAATTCGTTATTTCTCTAAGCCGTAACTGGTAAATTATGTTTTAATTAATAACCATTTTTGGTATTTAAGTAAGCAGTGCTGAATTTTATGATAAAAGACAGTGGAGTGACCCCCGGATTCACGAACGTAAACCAACGCTAAGCACGAGCTCACGCTCATGCTCTCCCTACTTCTGAGGGATTCTCAAAGTTGATTTGCGTTAGTGAATTCGGGGGCGAGTCACATAAAGCAGCATTCATTGAACAAAGGCTAAGTGTGAAAATGTACAATGAGTATCTTTGCCTTAAAGTCAATAACCCATAATGCATTGTTATTTTTAACAAGTACCTACTTATTATCTTATCACCATCTTTATTTACGCTTAACTAAACATTTGTTAATAGTAGTAACAATTAAGTTACTTGACGTTTTTTGGACAGAATTAGTTTAACTTAACAAATTATAAGTAGCAACGAATTCGATTCGTTGAATTTACTTACCAAATGCATATATCCAATCAGGAAACATTTTATACGTAGGTTTGTACACCAAACGCTACCCCTGGAGATAGTCATTTTAACTGAAAAAATATAAAACTATTAGTAACAGGAAACTGATAAACATTTTAAACTAACCGTTGTGACAGTTCGTTATCCGGCGACTGCAATCAATGAAACAATAATGAAATAGTTAAAAACATTTTACAACGTTTTAATTACTACAGAAAGAGTGCGCCATGGCCCAGTGGTTAAACACTTTGGCTCGGAACCAGCTGGTCCCGAGTTCATATCAGCGGAAAACTGACTTTCTGCCGCACTTAGAGACATCAATTCACGTTAATGGTTCCTTAGAGTCAAAATTTCATTTTTCAAGAGAGACTTTATGACAAATAGAATAAAGAACTTTTAAGAATGTAAAATTTTGACTCTAATGAACCATTAACGTTAATTGACGTCTCTGAGTGCGGCGGTTTGTGTTCCTGGTTAGCTCAGTGGTTACGAGTACCGATTAAGACTCCAAAAAGACGATTTCTGGACAAGGACAAAGTTGGTTAATGAAACAGATGTTTGTGTTGGGTCCTTTATGAATATTATTCTATAAAACTCGATAAGGCCGCCTACATTGTACTGCTATATCTCTGTAAGCATTTTTATGTAATTGTTTTCTCTGTGCAATAAAGTATATCTTATCTTATCTTATTATGTTATTTAGGTCGATCGGTGGGTCGTGGAATGAATTAACGTCAATATGTTCGGTTTTTTTATTATTACTGTTTTTTTTTCAATTCAATTCTTTATTGCATACCAAGTGTTACATGTGTTAGTGTTACGACCCATTATTTATAGAAATCAAGTACCGAACTATAATACCAAATAGGTGCACTTAAAATAATGCATTCATAACACCACCATATTTAAACAAGAAAATATTTAGCGTGCAATGACTGGACAAGCACATTTTGTTATTACATTTAATATTGTAAAAACGGTGATAAAAATCGCAAACGCGAATGATGTTATGGCACGCGAACAAGACATTCCACCATTTAGTAACTTTATGAAAAATATATACGAGAATGCCAATAAGTCAGACCATATTTCAACATTTTTGAAATTTATTTCACTTGCTGCAAAATATATTTATTTCTCGTTGCAAAAAACACTTAACGAATTGAACGAATTGTATTAATCACGCATTTTAACTGATTCGTCACATTGACGTGTACTCAATCACCAGTATTGTTTCATTGACTCATTCGCTGCCAGCGAAAACTATTCTAAACTGGACATCACAAACACACAGTTCAAAACATTTAAATGTATACTAGCCACTATTTTCACAAGCACAAACCTTTTTGGAGTCACAATGTCACTTTTTGTAATACTTTTGCTTTAGGAATGGAAGAAATACCGGCAAAATAATCCTATAACTGTTACGGCGAAATGCAAGACACTGTTTATGAAACGCGACTACGCAGTTGGGCTGCGCCGGCGCATGTAGAGTATGTGTGAGTGCGTTTGCGTGTGTGAGTGATGTTTGTGTGTGCGCATGCAGTTGGAGATTAGGTCGAGGTCAGACTAGCGACCCATCTCAGATGCTTTAGTAATTAGACGCTATTATGGGGAAGTTGCTACTTGTCCAATGGTTCGTGGCATTTTTTGGATCTCCTTTGTTTTTAATTGTGTTTTATGTGTCTCGTCTTATTCCAAGTTTTTTGACGCCAAAATAAGCTTAGCTTAAACTATGAGTGCCAGAAAAATACTCAGTCTTATTCAAATGTTATACTGGGTTGCATTATAATCAACAAAAAAGTAAAGGTAAGAATTGTCTTTCCCTTTACCCCACATACCACCAACATTCATTAATTTGTGAGCATGAACAGATTAGTAGTTTTGTGCTTGTGTTTTGTTTTGTTTGTGTGTAAAGGAATCTAGATCTCAATAGGGAAATCAGAAATAATGGATCGTGCTTCAGCACCCAGACCCAAGTCAAATACCAGTTTCATCAACAAACATTTGGAATCGAACCCACGATCCTTTGAGTCTCGAGCGCGTCTCACTCTCGAGACCACTGCGCTAAATGGGTCTTCAAACCTCTTAAATACAATAATCAAAACATGATGACCGTGACTTTACATCTCCTCTGTCTGTGTGTGTGTCATCATGTTCTGCTTTAATTCTTGGAAAGTCCCCCGCTCATTTTACTTACGACAACATACGGAAGACTACGCTCCATTTCATCAATGTATTTTTATTCCATTGCGTGTTTACTCAGTCAACATCTGCTGCTGTTGAACACAAGGCAAGAAATGTATACTGATCAAAGTACAATAGACGTACAGCGAGCTATAATAACATTTGTGGTAGAAGGGCACTTCTGTAATTATGCCGTTAGGTATCGTATGTGTGAGTAAATTCGGTTTATTATTGATTCATCAAACTGCAATAGATGAAAGTGCAAGCGATAGGTATTTATGCTTATCCTCAAGTAGGCTACCATAATATTTTGTTTATTTATATTTACAAAATAAACAAAATAGCTACATGTGGTTCTTAAAATTTATTTATAAAACGCTGTAAAGGGACTATACTACGGGATACTACTAGACAACAAGAACTAATAATATAATACATAATAATATTATTAGTTCTTCTTCCAGGTGTTAATTCCAAGTTAAGGTAGTGGTTAGCAACTACCTGCAATTCGGTGACAGATTTATTACCTTGCCAAAAATAGCCTATATTTTATTTATTAATCGTTTATTTAACACAATTAAATTTAAAACATTCAAAACCAGTTACATTTGTGATTTTATCCTTGCGACTGCGGCCTTTTCAGTCCCAACACCCATCAAGTTTTTTGAACTACTTATGTGCTCTGCCAACAGTTTTTTTAATGGGGTATGTCGGTGGTTTTAGTTCTTCTACGGATTTCATCATTTCTTATTTAATCTCATAGCCATTTTTTATACAACGACTGCGGCAAACAAGCATGCGGACCGCCTGATGGTGAGCGGTTACCACAGCCTATGGACACGTGCAACACCAGGGGCATTAATCACAGCGAAATGTTGCATTTTATTATGGTAAGCATACACGTTGCGATATAATAATGCACGATTATATCACGTTGGGTGACCTTGAATTTCCTTATGAGGTATATTGTAAGTGACCTCAGTGTTGAGTGAGTGCAGTCATTCAATTGTTTCAATTTCTCGATCGAATGTAAACCACCTGGATGTTAAAATAACACAGAAAAGGTTTATTTTCAAGCATATAATCTGACCCAGTTCCATCGCGTGTCACCGCAAATTGCATACGGCTATCATTGCCCTAATTATTGACGAACTGACGAACTATCGCTTTGAAACCTGGCTTTAGTTCCTATATTTGAGAATTGTGTTCGCAGTCATAGGACATCTTTTCATGAGAGGTTTGGGCATTATCGACGTGAATTGCAGGTTAAGTAGTCTAATGTCCTTTGCGCTGACACACACCAAGTCTATGCCCCATAGAGCAGACTGTAGGTGTTAGCGTCCCTGCACCCAAGCCACACGCCACAAAACGCCGCCCTTGGCACAATTCCTGTAGATTTCATATTTTTTTATGGACTCGCTGCACACGGTGAAGCCAGTGCCCGCCACACTCCACACGCTACAGGCTAATGCTATAGGAATAAGCCGGTGGCGGAGTTTTGTATCCCGTGTGTATCCCCTTACATCTCGCAAAACCAGCATATTGCAGATTCTGTGGTCTCGTCACGACTGTAGAAGGAACTAGCCATTGGAGCAGGCGAGACCTTGAGTGGAAACCAAGGATTGGCGCCTTCTACTGAAATAAACTTAAGGGTGTGTTGCTTGACAAGGCCTCCAAGGCTGGACACGTCATGGCATTGTAAAGAACGATAGCAGGATGAGCTGAGCTATTTGTGGGTTACAAATAGTCTGATGTAGCTCGAGAGCGTAGTCTCAGCTGGAGATTTCCCCGTGAGTAATGCCTGTCTTTCTCTCAAACTTTTTCATATAAGTTTAACTTAAGAAGTCAGAACTTAAAACATACAAGCGAATGTTTCATTAGTAGTAAATCTGATCGATATTTGTGCCAGGTGCGCCGTTATCGATGCATTATGAATGGACAGATGCCTGCCTGTGAATATTAGTAGGTGTATATTGGGAAGTATACTTCATTTTTTTCTTCACCACTCGCTCTCTTCGTTCGCTCATTCGAAAAAAATGAAGTACCTTCCCAATATACACCATTAATTAGTAAAAACGTATCGATTTTGTTCTGAAATTGAAGTACCTTCCCAATATACACCATTAATTAGTAAAAACGTATCGATTTTGTTCTGAAATTTCAATCCTGTAGTGTCTAATCTGATGAAAAGAGCATAAAGCATTCATGAAACCGTTTTAAATGGTTTATAACTTGTGACAACATTAAAAGTAGTCATTTTTATGAAACCCGTGGAACTTGCCAGACAAATTTATTCAACAAAAATGAAGTTCCTGAAGCAAAAAGATTCATTGCAATTGGAATGCATCTGTCCTTCTACGTCATCAACAGAAACTAAGCGACATGGTCCTTTACTACCAAACACAATACGCAGCATCGTTTGTGGTCCTTCCAACTGCGGAAAGACAAACTTGGTCCTGAGTTTATTACTACACCAGGACGGTCCACGTTTTTGTAACCTTTATGTCTACTCGAAATCATTATATCAACCAAAATACATCTTCCTGGAGAACGTGTTGAATGAGGTGGCAGACATATCTTATTACAAATACAATGATAATAATGCGGTCTTGAGTCCGCACGAAGCATTACCAAACTCAATTATCATATTCGACGACGTTGCTTGTGAAAATCAGAATAATATACGAGATTACTTTGCAATGGGTCGCCATAGAAATATTGACTGTTTTTATATCAATCAAACTTACACCAAAATACCCAAACAATTAGTGAGAGACAATTCTAATCTTATCATATTATTTAAGCAAGATGATGTAAACCTTAAACACGTTTATGATGAACATGTAGGCTCTGATATGTCATGGTGTAAGTTTCGTGAAATGTGCTCCACTGTTTGGAGAAAACCTTTCAACTATTTAGTTATAAATAAGGACTGTGAACGAAACAAAGGATGTTACCGGCTGAACTTCGATACATTCATAGAAGTAGACTAATCTTTTTAAATAGTTGCTAGGTTACTGATGTTTCAGTTTGATTAAGATTGTCAGTCAGTGTGGAGTCTTTAACGATGGAACGAAATCTCAAAGAACAAATTGTAAAGTCTGCTGCAGCTGTGAAAAGAAAGGTGGATATTATGAAAGATTACAAAAGAACAAATGACATAGCCCTCGAAACATTATTCAAACCCATTATCAACCCCCTAAACCAAATGTCAAGTAAAAAAGATGACAATAAACAATATAAACATGAAGAATCAACGCCAGTGAACCATTTAATGAAAAGAACCAAATATTGCGAGAGCGAGTCATCAAGTACCTCTTCCGAAAATGTTGAAGAACCTGTCTCTGATGGGGAAATCACAGATCATGAGATTTTTATGCCTTCTAACAAGACTCTTACTACATCCCCATCAGAGGATCATGATGTTAATGAGAACTCAAAGAAAAGCGATAAAATGCATAAAACCTATTATTCTCGGAACTTTAACTCGCTGCATTAATGAGTGCTTATCAAAGGGATGCTTTCCTGACTCCCTGAAATTAGCTAAAGTGACTCCTATTCACAAAGCTGGCATTAAAACGGATCCCAACAATTATAGACCTATTTCGGTGCTCCCTGTTATGTCGAAGGTTTTCGAGCGAGTCATTTATGTTCGCCTATTTGATTATCTTACCAAAAAAAACTTTTTTAGTGACCACCAATATGGATTTCGACCAAAATCAAACACCTTATCGGCAACTGTTGATATTGTTAGCAAAATTAAAACAAGCATAGATAAAAAGCTCCTAGCATTGGGAATTTTTATTGATTTAAAAAAGGCATTCGACACGATAAGTCACACAAAATTGATCCAAAAACTTGAGAACGTTGGTATTTCTGACACTGCATTAAAGATACTACAGTCATATCTTGAAAACAGGTTGCAGGTAGTTAAAATAGGCCAATTTAAGAGCAATCCCCATGAAATAACATTCGGCATACCACAAGGCTCGATTCTGGGACCATTGTTTTTTCTCATTTACGTCAACAACTTGGGCAACATAGGACTGACTGGACACTTAACTCTGTACGCAGATGATACATGCCTTTTTTATTTTGGTCATTGTATTCACGACATTATTTCTGAAGCCCAGCGAGATCTTCATGTAGTTGATGCATGGTTTCTTGATAACTTGCTGTCCATAAACGTAGCAAAAACATCATACATATTATTCAAAGCAAACAATAAAAAAGTGCCAGTACATGTCCCGCTAACCATTCATGATACACAACTTAGCCATTCAGATAAAGAAAAGTATCTGGGCTTGTGGCTTGATGACAAACTAACGTGGAAGGCACATATTCAGCACGTAGAAAATAAACTTATCCCAGTCCTAGCATCACTTAGAAAGGTGGCTCATTGTATACCACCAAAAATTCGTATCGTCCTGTACAACGCATTAGTAAAGTCTAATTTGCAGTACTTGATTGAATTATGGGGAGCAGCTTCGAAGACTGCTTTAAGTGGCTTGCAAATCTTGCAGAACAAAATATTGAAGGTATTATTTCACCTTAACTATCTAACTAGAACAAAAGTGCTTTATAACAAAACTAAATTATTCAATATTGATAAACTTTATAAGTATAATACATACATCCTTATTAAAAAAATTATATCTAAATCTATACACACGAATATCACCATCCCACAAAGACAATATAAACATAATTTGCGAAATAAAGACAAACTTGTGGTGCCTATACCAAGAACAGTCAATTACGGTAAAAAGAATTTAACCTACGAAGGCGTCAACTTCTATAATAAACTACCAGCCGAGGTCAAAAATACCGACAGCTTAAGAATCTTTAAAAAAAAAATTAGGGTTCTGTTACTAGAGGAGCAATAAAACTCTTGAAGTAGTTGTTGGAAGAAATAAATATCTTATGAAATATGTAATTTTATTATTATTAACCACATTAAAAAAAAAAAAAAAATGAACACACTAAACCTAAATGTATTGCTTTCAAGTCATCAAAATTCAAACAAAATTTTTCCCTTCTTTACAAAAGATCAGCTATGACTTAAGAAACATAAAAAAAAAAATAACAAAGTAAAACACTAACACGGTACGTATATGTATAAATGCAATCCCTAAACCATTATACGCCACAATGCACTTAATATAATAAAAAAGAATAATACATGTAATAATGTAATAAGAATGTTTGTTTGCGTAGTCGACTCCATACTTGCTTAGTTCGCCGTGCAGGCAGAATCGTTCGAGTACGGCAATCTGTTTTGTTTACCGCGTTGACCCGCGGCCGAGCCGCTTCGTTCTTAGCATATGTCGGTAGTACTACAAAATGTAAACAGATACTAACGAGATACTGATGTTGTTTTGTTTCTTGGGTTGATTTGTTGTTTTGGTGGTTTTGTGCAATCAAATAATATCAGGAGAGCATAGTGTGTGTAATGTGTAGAACTTTGAACTAGTGTAAGTGTAAATTATAAGTCAAATCAGCTGCGCTGCGCCAAACATTTTAATTGTAAGTAGAAATAATCTCATTCTAAGCGAACTCTGTATTTAATATTAAGTTCTTATGAGAATAAATATCTTTAAACCTAACTCATTTAAATCTCTCCAGTCATCACCAAGTATTGCTAACGATTCTCTATCTTGGTCCGTGTCATCTGAAGTAATGAAAGATATACCTTATGGTGTTAAACATGAGCGAGGAAAATTATGGCTTGGCAAAACTCGTGTTTATGACGACGACAGAATATTGAAAATTGGAAACCGTAGCCTGAAAAAAACCATAGGGCTTCAAGAATTACTGTACAAAAAGGTACCAAATTTAGAAAACGTTACAGACGAGGACTTGCAAAATTACAGATTATTACTTATTGATACTAATGCACACAAACGTCATTGCAATCCTTCTAAACCCATAAACAGTAATAAAGGTTTTAAATACATGAATATTATTAAACCGTTATTCAAGTTCTCAAGAAATCATACCAGTAGTGTTGAAAGTCTTCCGCAAGGAGAAGGGGTAAATATATTAAAAGAAGTTAAGAATGATACTGATTTGATTTACTGGAACGATCCTAATGAGTTAGTGGAAAGATTACAACTTTTACTGGCTTCATGGACAGCTGGTAACACAGGAGTAAGAAATGAAATTTATGCAATAATCGAAGAATTGCATGAAGCTGGCATTATCAAATACAAGAAATATATAAAGCTTCCATCTGGTGGACCGGGCAGTACCATTGCACTAGAGAAGCCGACAAGACGATAATGAATGTAGACAAATTCGGTCATCACGTTCATAAGCGTTTACGACAATCTTTAAATGCTGATATTATTACAGATGCATTAATAAGGTCCGAAGCAGGAGATTTTGATTTAAAATTATCGAAATTGAAAGGACTGTCACTTCCCGAGAAGGACGATGAAGCTGTAAGTAAAGAATACGTTGATAAATGTATTCACGAACTAAAACAAGAAATAAAAACAGTTCAAAGTAATGTTAAAAAATACCTAAATAATCTAGAAAAACTGACTGTTGAAAATTTGAATACATTGTATTACACTAAAAAAGAAGTTGATCTCATGATTTCACCAAAACCTACTCAAAATGAGTAAAGAAGATTTAGTTCATGAGTTGCACAAAGCAGCGAGAAGGAATTTTTGTCGTCGGCATACGATTATCAAAGGAATGGATGATTTATGGCAAGCTGACCTCATGGATTTTCAAAAATATTCGTCGTATAATAACGGACACAAGTATGTTCTTGTAGTTATTGATACTTTATCGAAATACGTTTGGGTTAAACCGTTGAAGTCAAAATCAAAAAAGTGTGTAACGGACGCAATGTGCAGTATACTATCAGAGACAAGAAGAAAGCCTAAAAATTTACAAACTGACCTGGGTACAGAGTTTTATAATGATTATTTTAAGCAGTTGATGAAAAGGCATAAAATAAATCATTATTCTACGTACTCTGTAAAGAAAGCCTCCATAGTAGAACGTGTGATAAGAACTCTTAAATCTCACCTTTACAAAATTTTCAGTCTATATGGAAACTATCAATGGTTTCAAAATAATTTAGACATCACTGTGGAGAATTATAACAGTACTTTACATCGCATAACTAAATTTAAACCAATCGATGTAAATCAATCGAATGAGATTCTAGTAAAGTCTAATATAATCAAATCCCAACAGTCAAAGATACGACGAGGAAAAACTTTTCAAGTTGGTGATTGTGTACGTATAAGTAAACACAAAGGAGATTTTTACAAGGGTTACACTCCTAATTGGTCAACCGAAATATTTCTCATAGTAAAAGATAATCAAACTAGTCCCCCAACGTATCAAATACAAGACAAACACAAACAAAATATTCTAGGTTCTTTTTATGGATACGAATTACAGAAAACCAAGGTGCCGGAAATTTACCTTATTGAGAAAATTATTAAGAAAAAAGGAAACAAAATTTATGTAAAATGGCTAGGCTTGAGTGATGAAGACAACAGTTGGGTTAAAAAAAGTGATTTAGTTTCATAGTATATAAATAAAATAATTTGTGCTATCATCTCACTTTTTGCCTATCGATGAAGAAAGGCAGTGGTATAATTAATAACTTGATAGATCGTTTACCGTTTGAACTACATTTACCTGGGTATCAATTTTGTGGGCCCGGAACGAAACTTCAGAAACGATTAATTAGAGGTGATCGAGGGGTGAACAAATTGGATGAAGCTTGCATGCACCACGACATTGCCTATATTAACAAAGATTCGCGTGCTCGACAGATAGCTGACTTAAAACTGTTGAATATGGCAAAGAGAAGGTTGAACTCGAAAGATGCCGGAAAAGGAGAAAAACTTGCATCATGGGTTGTGAAAAAAGCGATGAACGCAAAAATTAGGGCTGGTAGTGGTATGAAGTCATTCAAAAAGGGTGTTAGGAAAATTAAATCACGGTTAAAAAAAATCAAATCCAAAGACAGTCACACTGCCATTAAATATGCCTATGCAGCTGCAAAAAAATTATTTAGTAATAAAAAAGGAATACGTTTGCCGCGTTGCATTCCTCTTCCAAAGTGCGGAGGGCTTTTACCACTTATTCCTATATTCGCAGGGTTATCAGCTTTAGGTTCACTAGCTGGAGGGGCAGCTGGTATAGCTAAAGCTGTTAACGATTCCAAAGCTGCACAAAAAAGTCTTCAGGAATCTGAAAGACACAACCGAATGATGGAAGCTGTTTCTATCGGGAAAGGGTTATATATTAAACCTCATAAAACTGGCACTGGTTTATATCTAAACCCATCAAAAAACTAATTAAGCGGCTACCCAAACGTGCTCTCACCAACATAGATATATTAGAACATGCCTATGATATTCCCTATTTTCGTGGAGTCTTCATGAGAGATACATTACCTTTGAAACCCAAAAATATAGAATGTGGAATATTGAATTTAGACAGCAATAAAAACCCCGGCACGCATTGGGTGGCCTTCGTGAAGCACAATAATTACGTAGAGTATTATGATAGTTTTGGCAATTTGAAGCCTCCTCTAGAATTTGTTAAATACATGAGTAACTTATCTATAAACTATAACTTTGACCGACAGCAAACCTTTGGCACTACAAACTGCGGTCATTTATGTTTAAAATTTCTGAGGAATTATTGGAAAAACATTTAAATACTGTGTGAAATAAATAAAAGTATCAGTTCAAACATGTCTTTTACTGTATCTATAACTGGAAGCGGAGCCTCCTTGAGCACAAACTATTCCCCTACGTTGGAACTTCGAGGAGATTACGAATGCGGACTTTTGTCATTTTCAACCTTCAATTCTATTCCCAATATAGATGAAAGGAACAATAAGTTTTATTATGGGGAAAATGAAGTCATCAAAATTCCTGAAGGGTCTTATGAGCTTCAAGATATTTGCGATTATTTGAAAAGTAATATTAAACATACCGTGTTAACATTAACATGCAATAACAATACATTAAAAACGAATATTTTCTGCTCCAAGAATATTTATTTTGATAAAGCTGAATCATTGGGACAAATTTTAGGTTTCGGTCAACAAACAATAAACGCAAATATAAGAACTGATTCACAATATCCTGTCAACATTCTATCAACAACCATCGTAAGGATCGAATGCGATGTTGTCAGTGGTTCTTTTGTAAACGGAAAAGGAAGTCATATTATTTACGAATTCGTGCCTAATGTACCACCCGGTTATCGTATAATTGAAATACCTAAAAATTTAATTTACTTTCCGGTAAACCAAAGTTCTATTAGCGCTATTAATATAAGGTTGTTGGACGCTGAAAATAAAGAGATAAACTTACGAGGTGAAGAAGTACAACTTTATTTACATTTCAGAAAAAAATGTTAAATTTCCATAAAAACCCGTCTACATCGTGTGTTCAATTCAGTTCTAAAAAAACATCCCGCAAAGACACACCGATTCAGCTAAAGAATAAGCTTACTAAAAGTAATAAGGAGTTTCTTAAATTAGTAGGCTTGATAAAATGAATATTTTAAATATATCACAACAAGCTTCATACGATACCAGTATTGAAAGTTTTGAGTATCATTCATACAAACCATATGTGTCAAGTTTCAACAAAAATGATGAAATACGAATTCCTATCAACCAACAAGATTTGTATGTACTGCCATCACTAAGTAGTTTATACATAGAGGGAAAAGTGAATGTGTTTAACAGTACCACTAAAGCAAAAATAACAAATGTTCATTTCGTTAATAATCCGATACTATTTCTGTTTCAAGATATAAGATATGAATTGAACGGAGTAGAAATAGATAAAATTAAAAATGCTGGTGTTACTTCAACTATCAAATCTTACCTATCTTTAAATGGTGATGAATCCAAGTGTGGTCGAGTTTGGGGGTGGTCAACTACAGGATCGAATAACACTGATAGTGGAGCATTTTCAGCATCCATACCGTTGAACAAAATTTTAGGATTCGCTGAAGATTATGAAAAAATTATTATAAACTGTAAACATGAGTTGGTGTTGCTTAGGAGCAATACGAATCTCAATTCTATCAAATTAAATGCAGGAGAAGTTGTCGACGATATTGTAATTAATAAAATTGTTTGGCGAGTTCCACACATCAAAGTGTCTGATCGGGAAAGAATTAATTTGCTAAAACATTTAGAGAAAGATCGAGCTATTCAACTCGCGTATCGTAATTGGGATCTATACGAATATCCACTACTACCTAAGACACGTAAGCATACTTGGTCGATAAAAACTTCATCACAAATCGAAAAACCACGGTTCGTTGTTATTGCAATGCAAACCAACCGTAAACATAACGCTGCCCTTTCAATGGCTGAATTTGACCACTGTCACGTGCGTGATGTTAAAGTATTTTTGAATTCATCGTATTATCCTTATGAAGGTTTAAACATCAACTTTTCAGAAGATAAATTTAGTTTATTATATGAGCAGTACGCTAGATTCCAACAGTCTTACTACGGACGCCGACCAGAGCCGTTGATGAGCATGAAAGAATTCAGAGACATTGCTCCTATGTTTGTAATCGACTGTTCACGCCAACACGAGACGTTAAAAGGATCGATAGACGTAAGAGTTGAAATTGAAACAGATCAAGAAATACCAGATCAGACAGCTGCATACTGTCTAATTTTGAACGATTGTGTATTTGAGTATAAACCTTTGAGCAATATTGTGAAGAAATTATCATGAATAACGATACAGTGATTGTGGATTTGCAAGGATTCAAAAACCGTAAAAATGAATTTTTAGTAAAAGAATTCGTTATAGCAACTCTGGAGTTTACTCAAACATTCTTAATCAAACCTCCATATCCATTTACTAAATTAACTGAGGAAGAGAAACGACATGTTAAATGGATAGAAAGAAACAGAGGTTACCAATGGAGTGAAGGGTACATCGATTTTCAAGAATTTCATAGAACTATCAAGCCTCTTCTGAAAGACATGAAAATTATTGTAAAAGGTGAAGAAAAGATTAAATGGGTGGCAGAGTTGTGTGGTCATGATAATATTGTAGATATAAGTTATACAGGTATACCTAATCTTAATAGTTTAAATGACCTGTACAAAACTAATATGTTTAATTGCTTGGTTCACAAAAATAAATGTGCTTTAAGAAGTGCTTTGTGTATTAAAAAATGGTGTTTTTTGAATGGATACTCATTATTTGACTTGACTGTTTTTACTAAATAATTTATTGATTAAGTAATTGTGAATATACATAACATTAAATATGATCAATGCATAGTTTTATTTAATTCTACCTACCTAACGAATTTAAATAATAAGTAAAAAATAACAAACACAGTTTTTCACATGACGTATTTATTTTAATAATATTTCTGATATTTATACAAGTGTACAGGTTAAAACTAGTCTTATATCTAAAATAAAGTTTAAAGCTAATAATTATTATTATCACTAATTTTCCTACTTATTTTTTTAATCACTGTTTCTGTTTCGTCCATTATGTCATCCAACGGTTCTTTCACAATATATTGTGCACTTAACACTACATTATCTTCATCACATTCAATGTCCGATTTGTTGAGAGATTCACCGCTTATATCTATCACTTTTATTTTAATAAGGCGTATTCCTCGCTGATGCTCATTATTAATCACGTAGGAGGTTCTGCGCAGTCGGTTCTTCTTGCATTTATGATTCTTCCGCTTCGCTTGCCTCTCTTTGGGTGCAGGGCTAGACCGATAAAGTTCAGGACAAGCTTGCCGAAACGCACTAGCAGTTGAGAAGGGATCTTGTGCGAACTGACTGAACATGATGTCGGATTCAGACATTTTCTGTAACAAAAAACAGTAATACATATTATCAATCATTTGTACAAATGTAACTTTCAAACAATTTTCTAAAAAATAGTATACTTACAGATAAGTAAATAGCACACCACTTCACTCGAGCTCAGAAACTAAAAGAATGACATGACCAACACCTCACTAAAATAGTTTTGCATAGTTTTAAAATTTTACAAGCTAAACACTTTTAAATGGAACATGCAGGGCTGTCAATCCACATTTTACAATGTATGATTTTATCTGTAATGTATTAAATCCTACTCCTTTTTAAAGTTGATTATAAAATCTTATCGTCTTGCAGTTAGTTTGGGTTCGAATTATAATTTATAGTAACAATCATCCTGTTGTTAGGTGACCTACTATATTATAATTGACTCTCTTATATCACAGCTCGATACGCACTGTGATAGTTTGATGATGTTCATAAAACAAGTTTTGGCAAGTATGAGCTGTAATTAACGTATTGAAACTAAAACAACATTATCAAAAATATTTTTTTAACTTTCATAATATGTAACTGACAACCCTCGTAGTCTTAGGTAATCATAACAGGTTGAAACTTGCAGAAATCATCACGTGTGCACTACTTATGTTGTATAGGTTTTTGAGCAGTAGCTATGAACTAATTAAGTAGGCAATTCAAACCTGGGTTTGAGTTCAGCAATGAAACAAAAAAATTGGTGAAATATTTATTAAACAACTAAACACAATTATTCTTAACATACAATCTTACGTGGTCTAAATCTAACATAACAACAAACTTAAAACTAGATACTTGACTTAACTAGTCCAATCTATTGTAGCTAAATTAAAAGGTACTAGATTTATGTCCCCATGCTAATGTGTCTATATTGTTTCTTAATAAGATACGTTTATCATCATTAGATGATAAGGCTACTTTATCAACACACTGAGTGAATATTTGGTGTTTGATAGATTTGAAAACAATGTTTCTTTTGCGAATTATTTCCTTTTCCAACAAAGCTTTATGATAGTCTTTGAAAAACAGTTTGTTGACTACAGGTTTTTTAATACCTTTAGCTTTCTTAATTTCTTTGGTTTCAGTTTTGATACAGTATAATTTTGATCTTAAACCAACAAATTCTGTAATAAGATGTCCGCCAAGTTCATCTTTGAACAATCCAGGTATTTTTTTATTTTCGCGTTTAATACCGTACGTATTATTTTCTTCATAGTTACTTGTATCAAAATATCCTTGAAAATTGTGTCTCAGATCTTTATATATATCACTAGTTTTCACCGAGTACAAAAAACTATCTGTATCTGTGTAACAAAGGTTTAAATTACGACCATAAAATGGTTTCATTACAGAATAATGGAAATTATACATGTGGCTTTTGGAAATTTCTAAAACCGTAAATCCAATATAAATAGGTTTGTCAAGTACAACTGATTCTGGCTTCAACTGAACTGCCACAAAATTTTCTGAAAAAATGGTAGAACTATGGTAATTAGGCCTCGCTATTAGTTGTTCTGCAGTGACCATTTTTTTCGTTCTATTTTTTGTATCAACCCACTGATTGACTAGTTTTACATCAAGCCTTTTTTCGGTGTCCTCTAAAGTTTTGCCGAAAATGCTATTATTTAATAACTTAAAAAAATCCTGTTCGAAACTTGACTTTGCCTTTTTTCGTAACTCTGTATTCAAATCAATGTATTGTTTTAAATAAGGGCTTTGTCTGAATTTAATTACTCTATGAATCTTTGTGAGCTTCAAACCATGTGATAAACACGTTTTCAAATGCGCATAATGGATAACGTAGTTAAATTTGTCATATAAGTTCGGTATTAATTTTGGAGTTTTAGATCCTGGTGGTGAAAATTTTTGTGGGCAAAATGGTAATTCATTATGCAGGTCATGTAAATTCTCGGGATATTCTAAATCAACTTCTAAAATAAACCCTTCTTCGGAATCATCGGGTGTTTCAAGGATTTCAATTTGATCAATATCTGAAACATTCAATAATCTAAAATCCGAATGAGGTAAATAAGAACACATCGCATAGCCGTACAAATTATTACAGTCTATGTAAAATAAAAAGTTATCGGGGTATGACGTTTCATAATTTGTTAAGTATTTATTGTTTGCTTTCGCATACCTCGTAGAACATAAACATACTCCCCCGCGAATACCTTTCTGTATTAATCGAATTATTTCTAAGTCATCAATTAGCTGAAGTTTTACATTCGTTTTAAGGAGCATTGCGTCAAAACTCAAACTAGGAGCTGTCAGATAAAATGAAGGATCTAACTTGTAATTTGTTTTACAAGTGCAACGAAACTTTTCAAATACATCTGCTAGTAACAAAACGTCAGATTTCAAATATAAATCTGTGTATTCACCCAAAGTTTTTAAATTGAACTCATTCCAGACCTGTTTAGCATGGCTATAGTCAGATTCTGAAACAGTAGTGTCACTAAGGCTCGAATAGAAGCATTGCTGTGGAGGCAATTTTTTCTCTTTGTACGAGTCCCAGGTAGACATGTATTCATACGGATACACGCCTTTCCGTCTTAACAATTCGAACCTCTCAGATTCTGGGAAAAAATTAAGCAAATGAATAAAATCTTTCTTATCTAGATTCGATACAAGTTTTTCTAGGCTTGTTCCCAAAAATTTAAAAGAGTCAACGAAACGAACCGCCATATGTTTATTGTCATGTGTTGTAAAAAACTTAGTGAATGATATGTAATTTTCTTTGTTTTTAGCTATAACTTTTATTGGTCCTGATGTTTGTCCCAGTTGACTTATAAATAAATGACTGTCGTAGCCAGACAAGTTATGAAAAAAGACAGGAACAAATTGTGGTAAACGATAGTTAAGATTACAGTAAGAATGAGCTGCACCGCGATAGTTGCCTGTCAAGTGGCAGTGGTCCCGAACTTTATCATCGAATAATAATTGACTGCATAAATAACATACTTTTGATTCCTTGAATGCGCAAACTTCTTGTGTGGTTAGTTTTTTCATAGGAATTGTATTTTTATAAATTTGTAAAATTTGAGATACATCCTTTTTTAGGTTATTTATGAAAACTTCAACACAATCTTCACCGCGATAAGTTACGTATCGATTTAAAGAACTATTATAAGAACAAACAACATAATACGCAAACGCAGCCGGTACATGTTTTTGAAACAGTTTCGTTGAACTGGAACTGGGTTCGTTAGGACTGGGCTGCAATAAAGATTCAAAGTCAGCATAAATTACAAAAGGCATGTCTTGCATTTTCTCATAGTTCTTAAATTGAATAAATGTACCCGACTTTGGCAAAATAGTCGCAACCCCACCGCACACATGAGCGTTTAATTTACGTTCGTTTTGAAAAAATATCATGCAGTCGTCACAAAAAAATATTTGACCATGATGTTTTGTTACTTGCGACCTTATTAAGCGGCTTAGGTTTTTAATCAAACAATAATGTGAAAGATTACCTCTTTCTATGTACAATAAGTTTATGTGATTGCTTTTTTTACTCAACGTGCGGTACAATGGTCCAACAACATTTGTTTTGTTTTTGAGTCCATATACATTAACGCTTATATTAGGATTATTTTTCTCAAATCTTTTTATGTCGGGAAACTTAACCGGAAACGACATTTTATTTACATTGAGCACGCTCTTAAAATGAGGATAAGAAGATGTTCGATGCCCGTTGCTGTCTGCAGGAAATAAAGCTGCCATTATGCTCCATAAAAAACAGAACTCATCTTTATTTTGAATGTTAACACATGCGCGTTTGAGTTTCAATGCTTTTGGCAAATCAATGAATCTAGATGCTCTCAGAGGATTGTACTTATTAATGTTAATTTCTAAGTAACAATTACGTAAAAATAACCAACCGCTATCTCGTTCTTCAAACTCGTCTACTTTAGAAGTAATCACGTTGATAACTTGAGAGAAAACTTCTTCAAAATCAAAACTATTATTTATTACAATGTTTTCCGTAGCAAATGACTTTATTTCGGACTTGTTAGAATCATTTGATCTTAAAAGAAATTCAGCGAATAATTCAAAGTTAACTTTGATGCTATCATAAGTTAACTGGCGCGCTCGTAGCAGCTGAGCGGCGCGCGCGCGCAAGCTGCGCATGAACGAGGCCGGCGCCTGCACGGCGCTCCCCGCATCACCACACAACCTGTACGCTGCGATGCGACTGCGGAAAGCACTACCTATTTTCTCAATACCATCGCTTTCTTCAATAGCAGAGTTATTTTTATGTATTGTACTCTTAAGATGAGCGGAAAACGCTTTGCTTTTAACAGAAATATTACAAACGGAACAATATATCGATCTGTTTGACATTGTTACTTGATGTAAAAGAAAAGATTGATTTAAATTTAACTAAAATAGATTGGACTCTTATTTCTTAATGTTTAGGATGATAACTTATTTTTTGTTATCGACAAAAAACCGTCCTTCGTCGGTAAAATCCGCGCGTGCTCGCTTGACAAACTTGCGCAGCAAGTCCAGCTGTTCAGCGTCAGAATCGGTTCTATATTTAAGCGATAATACCGCCTTCTGCCAGCGATCTCTCGCCGGTATCGACTTGATGTCCGCTGAGTTATAGAGTCGGAGCTCCACGAACAGATCGCCGGATAGGTCAGCGGTATGACGTAGGTTACCATCCGCCACGCGGCGCGTGAGCACGGATTGCAGGGAAGGCGCGGCGCGCGTGCGGTTGACGACGATCTCCGGCTCGTCGTCTAAGTCCAGACACCATCCATCAGACCGAGCTCGCTTCGGTACGCTGCCTTCAGCTGGCTTGCGCTTCGTAGGTCTTTTAGCCGCTTTACTGGAACTGAAATGATTAAGTTAGATGAGAAACTATTACTTACTATGCTTCGTGGATTATTTAATTAATAAGTTTGCTAGGTACCAAACAATCATAACCCTCCTTTGCTTTGACGTAATCAGGAGAAAAAAAAGGTATGTATCACGTACATAACTATAAAGGTATAAGGTACATAGAGTTCATAATTTATAAAGTCAATATTTTCTAATGTTTGGTTTAAAAAAGATTTGTTTTGAAAAGATCTGGTCATTACGTTCCTCGCTATGATTTTACATAAAACTTACCGCTTATTTACTTCGTCGTCCGTGTAAAAAAGTTCTTTTATAAATTTCGCCTTCCTCTTGGCCCCAGCCGTCTTGTTGCTCCTGAAAATGAAAACAAAAGTATTGGTTCAAATGTTAAGTATTCACGTTCATAAACATAAGCGTTATAAGTGGTTATAAGAATCTTCACTGTTTGTCACAATACTGAGATGCAGGTCGTTATCTCACCGTTTTTTAGCACACTCGTCTTCAGAGTCGCTAAGTGGTGGGATGGTCTTCCGTGCTCGGCGTTTGGAGGGCTCGGCGTCAGAATCGCAAAGTGCTGGAGTGGCCTTCCGTGCTCGGCGTTTGGAGGGCTCGGCGTCAGACTCTGAGTGCTTGTGCACTGCCCGGCGTTTAACTTCAACCTCGGAGTTGCATTCGATGTCAGACCTATCATATGAAGAATAAAAACAAACATGTAAAATAAAATCTTTATCGTTTTAACATAGTAAATTGAAGATAAAACTTACGAACATGATTGATTTCTGCTGAATTTTCTTGCTGTAGCACTAATAACGTTGAATAACTTCTTGATGGTCCTTGATGATCACTCACTGTCACTGATGTTATGGTTTTCATTGATCTATAGCTCCTAATTTATTCAAAAATATTGCAAACTCAGACAAAGAGGAGCATAACATTTTTACTGTAAAACTCCAATTTTACTAGGAAGTGATCGCAAAAACGACCTATAAAGTCTTTCCAATAAAAGGTTAGCTAACACTGTCTAAAATTGTAAGCTGTCAGCAAAAATTTCGGTTTGTCAATACATTTCGTGAAAAATAAAATATTAATTCACTAACTAGGTCGGCTGAAAGGTACGTACTTATGTACAGTTGACTTGAGTTTATTTAGAAGAAAAAATGTTGCGCTGTTATTAATGAACGATAGAAAATTCCCATTTTTCGCTGTTAATAACGTAAAATTATTTGTGTATACATGCGTCAGGGAACATGCCATTTGTAAGCGTTAAGGTCCAGAAGTAAGAAACTGAATATCCGTGTATGGTAAGTCCAACAAACTAACTCCCAGACGCAGGAAAATTAAAAAAAAAAAGTTTTTTCTGAATTGACTGACTTTGAACCAAACTTGTGGCAACTGGCACTGCAAAACGGAGGAAGGCGAAAACCTTGTAATAGTTCATTAAGCCATTCCTAAATGATATTACATGTCATGTGTAGAGTTGCACTACCTACACAACAGCGTCTAGTGATAAACTAAACTTCTTAAAGCTTGTGTTATGGGACACTAGACAAAGGATAAACATATTTCAAATACATCATTTGTTTACATAGGAAACAGCTAGAACAATACAAACAGACATGTTCATGCAAACGAATGTTTGTACTGTGCGGAATCGAACCCGCGACTTCTATTGTAGTAAACAACTTCTGAACCATTACACAATTAAGTAATTAGAAATACGTTCAAATTATGAAAGTAAAAATCATTTTTATTGTGGTTGACTATACTTGAATCTTGAATCATATTACCGAGCTTACAGATAAGGTAGTGCAGCGTTGGCAAAATGTAGTGACTTGTTTGTTCAAAGTAATACCTGCTTGTGTTGCATTTGCATTAGGGTTCCTTCCTATCTTTACGTAATAAACAACGGACTTTTTTGTGTTTGATTAAATTTAATAATTAGTTATTTGATATTTTTTTAAAATGAGTTTTATTTGTTTTAAGTAAATGTATTGATACCATTGTTTCATAGGTTAAGTTTTTATTCTGCATAAATGTTTACTTACTTACTTACTAAGTAAATTGATATTTATTTCTGTTTATTACAGTGATATGACTTATTTTAAAAATCTATTTTAATTATTGCATTAGGGTTCCTTCCTATCTTTACGTAATAAACAGCGGACTTTTATCTGTTTGATTAGATTTAATAAGTAGTTATCAAATATTATTTTAAATATGTTTTTTATTTGTTTTAAGTTAATTGACATTTATTTCTGTTTTTACAGTTATATTGTATTATTTGCAAAAAATCTATTTTAAATATGATTCCTAATGTTATGCTTAATATGGATTTATATGGTAATGCGAAATAATCATAATTTTGATTTTTATTAAGGTTGTTACTGCATCATTGAAGATGATGAGGTTCCTCACTGAATGTATTTAGCATTACACCAACGTATTAACCAGTTAGTAGAATTATGTTTATAAACTTTTGTCCTAACAACAATTATACGGAACCCGAAACAAAAAGCGTTACTAATTAATTACGATTTACTGGTCTTGTTCATACATTGCATCAGTATTGAAGGGATCGTCGCGGCTCCCACACACCTTTTTGAGTTAACGCGTCCATGCTCATAGTTGTGGTAAATTGCATTCAAACTTGTCCGTACGACCAATCAGGCATGAATCTCTGTTCCATCATGGAATTACCGAGGATTCATGGTGCCGACATTTTTACTATCATAAATGTGATTATTGACTATGTTGCTGCTGGATAACACGCGGTTGAATAGAGTATCACTTGTATCGGCACGACCAATCTGGCATGAAACCACCACTTGTGGTCGTTGTAGTTTCATGGTGCCGTCATATTCTAATCGGGTATCTAAGAGCGCCATGTATGATCTATCAATCAGTGTAGTTATGTTGTGTTTTTTGTGAAATACCAGATCTCAAGGGAAAAAAATCACAGGTATGTTTTTTATGAATTTGTTATTAATTTTATGATTGACGATAATAATTCACTTTTCGAATAATCATGTTGCGTCTTACACCAAAATGAACTCGTATCAAGTTTCATTCAACGATTTAGTTAAACAATCAGGAATCGGTGCATTAGGTATGTGTAGCGTAGAGGTGTCATATCGCAAGACCGGACGCACGACGTCAGCGCGAGCGCTCGTGGGTCGGCTAGGAAATGATGACAGTGCATGCAAACTGTTAAGCGAATAATTATTTAACTTTCGGTTAGTGGTTTTTTGATCAAAATTTTTAATTCCATAACATGTTTGAAGTTCATCGTTCATGATAAACCATCTGAAATATTTTAGGTGGTTTATTTCTGATTTTGTGCTCCAATGGTGTATATTGGGAAGGTACTTCATTTTTTTCGAATGAGCGAACGAAGAGAGCGAGTGGTGAAGAAAAAAATGAAGTATACTTCCCAATATACACCTACTAATATTGTATGGCAGGCCAAATGGATGGTCTTGCGGGGAAGTAAAGTCGGTGGCAGAAATAAGTGTTCTTTGTTAATGATGCCAAATGTGTTGAAAAACACTTGTTATTTTTATTTGAGATGTATTTCTGAGGTTTTGTAAGAGTCTTTGTATAACATACATTGGTACGTCTTGTAGAACGGGTTTTGTCCTGAAGTAACGATTTACTATAGTGTCCTGGCTATTTTCCACCGTCACACCGCTTGCCGTCATCAGCCACCATGGTGGCTCTAGTCAGTACTAGTACTTCAGTGTCAGTACACTGGAGTAAATTGCGTAACGAAATCTTCGCTGAGGTTTTCCGGTTAGCTATACAGGGTGTTTCAAAAATACCCCTAAATACTGAAATGGCATAGAAAGTGAATGATCTGAAATATGAAATAGTAGGTGTTGCCCCTTTTTTCATATCTTTAACTCACGATAAAAACGTACATCAAATGTTTACCAAAATGTCGATATTAATTCGATTTATCGGTTTATAACGTAGGGGCTCCAGCAAAGGAGGTCGCTCCTGGTCACTCCCACCCGGTTAGGGTCAACTTGGGTCCATGAACCCAAATTAGTGCTGGGTGTTTTTATTATCGATGTTTTTATTTGACGTTAATATACTCGAAATTCAAATTAAGAGCTACGACTGCAAGAAATTAACAAGGGACTCCTTTCAGGAGTTTGTATAACCCCCTTCAGTTATTAGGGGTATTTTTGTAACAACCTGTATAACGGGAATTCTTCAAGAGGGGTATAAGTAATAAGGTTGGTTCCTAAAGGGTCATCAGGCAGTCTGCACATGCTTGTTTGCGACCGACATTAAAAATAGTGAAGTTTTTAATTAAATCTCTTTATAAACAAAGGAGATAGTTAGGTATGATGATTATAATTTTGTATGAAACAAGCGGTGCGTCATGAATTCGATCGTTTTATAAAATACAGTCACGTCACATGATTTAAAAGTTCTGTAACGTGGTTTTTGATGCAAATGGTTTGATATTTAGTGGTGATACTATTCATGAAAATAATACAGCTGAGATAGCCACCAGTACTATCGGATGTTTGATATTATCGAATGTAAATAGGATGTCATAGCAATCGCATTATGTTGCAGTTGACCTTTGAACAATGCTCTCTAATGATAGGAAAAAACGCAAGCAAAAATAATGTTATCTACTCGTTTATTAATTCATGTACTTTGCTAATTGTCATAAAAGTTTTTTACAACTATTAGTCATTTTAAAAATAAATAATTGATTTAATCACCTTCCTTTTTTTCACAAAGTGACTATTCTGTTCGACTGTACCTACATTGCTCGTATAATGAACTCTATAGCAACCTTTATTTAAACTAGGCAATTTTCTATCACTGTAATTTGAGGCCTTGTGAATAAAAGACTTATTCGTTGCATATTGACTGATAAATGACACATGCAGACTTTAATGTTGCTAAGTACTTTCGTTTTGTGCTGTAGGCTCTATCAATTATTATTAATGATGTAGTATTACAATTTTATGGCAGAATTTATTGAAATCTCTGCCCTGAGCAAAAATGTGGCACTCCCCGGAATAACACGATATGTCATCGCTCCATCGTTATTATAATTGAAAACAATAGTTATTTGTTATACAAGAGCGCAAAGTTGCTTTTTAATGGCGTGCTCAATTTTGACGACCGAGCAAGCGAAGGATTCTAAAATTGAATCACGAGCGCTGCGAGTGATTCAAAAGTTAGAATCCTGAGCGTCAGCGAGGATATCAAAAAATGGTTGCTATGTGCCGCGGCAGTGTCGCTGTTCCAGGAATTGTTGTCTCAGAAATTCATAAGCATCTATAGTTCATTCCTGTTAAGAATGCAGTGATTTCCCCTGAACAGTATCCAAGAAATCTGAACAAATCTAACAAATAAGTCTAACAAATCATACAAATATGTAACTTTTGACATTTCGCATTTGTCACCCAACCAAAACTTCTGGCAAGCAAAGTCACACTATCTCAAACTTTTTTACGTAACTATTCAGACGTATGGTCAACGGCACATCACGCTTCCCATTACCGGTCAGTCCTCCTTGCTCTATTGTAAAGAAATGTCATTTGGCTAGAGCAAGATAGAAAACGGAAAAAGTTAGTCTGACGTGCCGTTGACTGTACCTACACATAATAATAATTTAACTGAATCATTTGTACTATGAACGTATACCTCCCGATACCTGCTTCACAATACTGTGGTCAATTGACAATTTTAATTCATGTCCGCATGTTTAGTTTTCTTAAAATGAAAACCATGTCATAACATAAAACGTAAAACATAAATTAATGAAACACGTACAAACACAATGAAAAACATTTTCCAATTGCTGTAGCCTGATGTTTGGGCCACTGTACAATTGGCTTTGTATTACATTTCCTAATCCAACGCCACCAGTAAGCCTGACTCATACATCTGCCTAAAACCGATATTAATTAATATTTGTGTCAAATGCCGACCATTTATAACCATATTTCCAATAATAAAGGCACAGGAAAAGTGTCCGATTGGCGCGTTTCGCGTTTCGTTGTTTCGCTAATGCGTTTCGTTCGTCCATTGCGTACCCCTTGGTCGCGAACAATATAGGGTTGCTTCAAAGGTATACAAGGTGACTTTTGCAAGATGTGAAAAACTACGTTCTTATTGTGATTATGTTGAGACGTAGGTATTTTAAAATATGCTAAAAAGTAAGTCAATAAAGGATAGGCCCGTTTAGCGCACCATATAGTAGTTAACATGGTGCATCCCTAGTAGTTTTATTAACTCGTACGAAAGTAGTAAGAAATCGTGACGTGGGTGCGTGTTTTTTTCAATTAATGAAGTAATAGATTCACGCGTACTGTTTCAGCAGCGGGTAGAACATCAAAAAAAAAAGTTCTATGTGAATCAATTAACTTACCCGATAGCAATTAAGTTGATTATGAGTCCTTTTTAAAAATTGGCATACACTTTCAGAATCAACAGCAAACGATGTTTATATCGCACAGCGATACACGAAAATTCGAAGACGAAACGTCATTTACTCAAACATCGGAAAGTCCCTCATTATCATCATAATGTCTCATAGCTAAACTTATGCTACCCCCATAGATTACTAGAGCGGCAAGGCGCCCTGCATCTATCGAAATCCTCCAAATTTTGTTTGGCCATCCGAAAACCTTGCGTTTGAGTGGCTCAACTACTGTTACCAGGTGCTAAAAGGTCTTCTTTCTATCTTTCGCTATTCTGTTTCGCACACACCTACTTCCACTTGCACCCACCCAATACAAACGTAGCATATCACAGTGACATAGGTGGTTGTAGTTTCAGTGTATTTTCTCTAAATTCGGTTTTATTGGTTTTAGAACTCCTGGCTACTTCAAACGGCAAATGTTCACCTGACAAACTTGTACTTGTAATAAATATTTCTCTGACGCCTTCCGACTAGAAGGCGTCAGAGAAATATTTATTTTGATAATAGTCATATAAATCGTCATTAAACATCCATTTTACATAACTCATACTCATTACAGAGCCATTAGGTCAAATGCAATTATATCTGCATAATTATTAGGCAGTTATCTCCATAACGATGACTTAATTTCAATAACAATAATGTCAAAGTTCAACACTACCGATGGATTTGTGTTAATTGGTGCAAATTGATTTTACTTTGAAAACTCACCCTAACAAATTAGTAAAAATCGTGAGTAAACAAAATTTTGTTTGTACCAAATAGCAAAAAAAAACAAGTCTCATTTTTCAATTATCTTTTGGATTTCGTTTCCGGATAAGACAAAGAGATAAGACAAAGTATGGCTGATATTTGTTTGTTTATGCGAATTTAGTCATCGCCTAAAATTACAGATGTTTATTTAGGCAAATCACCTCCACAATAATCAACCAACAGATTGTGAGAACGGGCTTTGAAGCTTTAGTGAATTTGAATTCTTTGCAGTGCTAACCCTGAACAAGGATAGGAAGCAAAATTGTTAATTCCCAATTCTCGCCCTGTTTGCCTCCATAATGTAATTCTGACGGACGACTGCGCCACTACTAATCTTACCGCTCGCTTCGCCCGCTTCGCTCGCTCCGTACATCCAATTCAAAATCTATTTATCCTGTGGTCTCTGTGCATGGAGTTGTAATTGACAGTAAAACCTTAGAGGGAATTCCAAAGGCGTCATGCGTCGGATTGCCAGTCTTAACAAGCGGAGTAGGCTGGTTTAATTGACAAAGGAGAGACTTCGCAGTACAGGATATCCACAGATCTGTGTGTAAGATATTTGTATTCTGATGACTGTTGAGTCTCACCTAGACTGCTGCAAAGATGTAAACATTTGTGTATTGTGCCCTCTTTAAAGTATCAATTGTATTTACGTTGTATAGTTTAAATAAAAGATTTTGATGCAAAAATTCTGTTTATATCGAGGCATAAAACAAAGACAATCTTCTTCGGCAACAACCACTGAGAGATCGTATAATGTTAAATATGAATACCTATCTAGTATAATGTCACATAAATAAAGTTTACATAGCATACCTAAATACCTCTCAGAATCTGAATTTCAAATACCTTTGCCCACGGAAACTCAAACTGTTCGAAAATGCCATCTAAAAAATACATTCTGGCGACAGACCTCGTATTTTCGGATCCAATGGTCCACACTGTGACGTCACAGTTCACAACGAACACGAATAAATTACAACTTTACGGCATCCGGATCTGGAATAAAATCCTACGTAGGCAAATCTAACTTTTAGTCTGTCATAACTTTATCTTGTATGTGAGTAAGAAATTACCAGAGGTCAATTTTATGTTAATGGTGCAGTTTAGTGCCTAATCCCATTTAACATCCTGGAACTGTAGATGTTAAGTAATTTGAAGATAATTCTTCAAAATACAACTAAGCTTCTGCGTTTACGACCAAATTCAGAGACGTCAATATGAGTTCATGATTCATTAAAAAAACCATTTTGCAAAAGAGACTGTACATCCAATGAAACTTTGTCGCAAACAGATTTCTCGGAACGGAATGTCAAAGGGGATTGCCCAAAAGTAGTAGCCAGCTTTGTTTCGTGCCTCAAAGCGAAATATTAAGAAAAAGTTATCTCTATTCTTGAAGCTACCCGGTCAACTGAATGCCTGTCAAAAAAGTACATAAGTACAATTGTTAAAAACGAAAAAACATGCTTTACAATTTTTGTCAATGTATTTTTAAGTGTGGTTATTGTCCACAACCACCAGAATGGCGGCGCACACGGCGGGGGCTGTGTGCCTCCACTCCAAGGGGCCCTGAGAAAGATCGGCGGTGTAATAAGGCTGGTTTTAGAGTCACGCGGACCGCGGCTCGTCCGTGCGTGTGCGAGCATGCATTGCTGGCTTCCTTTCTGGCCTAAGCCGACGACGCCTTACCAAAAGGGATATGAATACCGAACCGCGCGCGGACGGCCGGCTCATCCGCGTGACTCTAAAACCAGCCTAAAGGTGACCTCACACCGCCGTACACACCGGCGGATGTATTAGGGGAGGTATAGCGCACCAAAGGTCCATCAGCACATAGTTCTTGACCAGAGATCATGGGGACCCTCTGAATACGCGCTGAAGTGGGGCACTGGGAAGTTTAGGGAGTAGTGCCTCGCCTCACGGCAGGCGAGTCTCACATACCCCCGCCCTTTTTTTTTTTTTTTTTTTTTTTTTTTTTTTTTTTTTTTTTTTTACGGGGAAAAAATGCTTTATGCACTATCCCACCGTTCGGGGGAGCGGTGGGGGAGTGTGGGACTCCCTGCCAGTAGGCAGGTCTACCGCACTAAAACGACCCCGGTGTATCTCCGCTTCGCCTTTGCGAGGGGCGATGTGGGATTCCGTTTGAATGTCTCCACTTCGCCCCGAGCGGTCGGCCCAGCCTTCTCGCCAGGCCTCCTCACGCCACGGGGGGGTATCTTGAAACACTAAAAATACCCCCCAAACGGGAAACACCGTGCAATGTAAGCGAGTACCCCCGGCACTCACTCACTGGTGTCTCTTAGGGAGCAGGAGGAGAGCGAGCGTACCGCCGTCTTCTTGCTCCCAGCCGTCTGCGTCGGAGAGGTGCCGCCAGAGGATCCTCCTCCCTGGCCCTCTCCGCGGTCTCCTTCTGTTTCATAACAATTTCACAGAAGGAGACCATTGCCTCCCATGATCTCTCACTTTCAAGCATAGCACGTACTATGCTTGGAAGTGAGAGATCCCCTCCCACCACTGTTACCAGGGCGTGGCGCTGGTCCACCCACGCTGGGCACACCGCAAGGGTGTGCTGGGCGTCGTCCTCGTTCGCGCCACAATGGTGGCACATGGGGGTTGGTTCCCTTTTGGCTACTGAAAACAAGTACTTTCCGAAGCATCCGTGCCCGGAAAGCACCTGCACCAGCCGAAATGTCAGAGAGCCAAACCCCCTCCGACACCACTTACGGAGGACCGGTCGGATAGCATCTATCGTGCGTGCACCATAGATGGGATCCACCAGGCCCTCCTCCCATCTTCTGAGGACTTCGTCCTGTGCCCTCTCTCGTATGCGCTCCACCTCTTCATAGGTGGGGCGCTCCCCTCTGGCCCTTGCTGATGTCCTATGTTCATAGACGGCAGCAAGGACCTCCGCCTCCAGCTCCCAGGGGGGCATTCCGGCCAGCACGCAGGCCGCTCCCCCGGAGATGGTTCGGTAACCCCGGACCGCCCTCACGGCTATTGTCCGCTGCGGCCTACGCAGTAGACGTTTGTTCGCCATATTGAGGGCGTCCGCCCAGATTGGCGCGCCGTAGAGTGCCATCGCTTTCACTATGCCGGCGTAAAGACGCCGACATGTAGTGTCAGGGCCACCCTGGTTCGGCAAAAGGCGGCCCAATGCACCCGCTGCACCGACGAGGCGATTAGCGAGCACTTTGAAGTGCTCGCGGAAATTGAACCGCCCGTCCAATATAAGGCCCAGATACTTCATCTGGGCCTTTACGGCGATCCTAACGCCATCCAATACTATTGAGGCTCCTGGGGGCGGCCCTTGCCGTGGGGCGTGGAATAAAATGGCCTCCGTTTTGTGGCGGGCGACCTTCAACCCCAGGGCCTCAATGCGCCTGATCACAAGGCTGGCTCCAACCTCTGCCAGCCTCGCTGCCTCCTCAAACGTCCCCCCTCTGGCCATGACTAGAGTGTCGTCGGCATAACACAGGACGCGCAACCCTGTGGGGAGCGCGCCCCGCAACACCCAGTCATAGCCTATGACATACCCCCGCCCTACCGCCGGAAGTCCGTAAAGGGATTCCCCAAGTTAAAACTCCCCCAGATTATGAGGAAAACTAGGAGCAATACAGGGAATTATAATGTCATGTACGAGTTTGTTAATTGTTGCCCGACTTAAACGATGTATTATTTTATTACTATTATTTAATGCGAAGCATAGAGTTTTGTGGTACTTTGTGAATATTTGCATAATAAATAGGCAATGGTTGGTTTATTTCTGTCCTGAATACCCTGCATCCTCTATGACTGTGCCACAGTATAAACATACAGTACGTTATCTAAGGCCGCCCGCCGAGTTATTAGCCTAGCGTGCATACAGACAAGCGGCACAGCCCGTCCGTACTGCCACAGTATAAACATACAGTAGGTTATCTAAGGTCGCCCGCCGTGTTATTAGCCTAGCGTGCACACAGACACGCGGCACAGCCCGTCCGCACTGCCGCCTCCCTTTGCCTCCCTATTTTATGCTAGCGTGTGCGTGATATCGCGTGTGCGTGAAATAGCGACACGGCGAGCGACGCGTACGCACACATTCAAACCGAGAGCGGCACGTTTGTATGTAGATGTTCTACTGTATGATTAAACTGTGGTACTGCCGCCTCCCTATGCCTCCCTATTTCATGCTAGCGTGTACGTGAAATCGCGTGTGGGTGAAATCGCGACACGGCGCCCGACGCGCACGCACACATTCAAAACGAGAGTGGCACGTTTGTATGTAGGTGTTCTACTGTATGTTTATACTGTAACTGTGCTGAGATTGAATCAGAAACTGGCGAGGTGTGTTAATTTAGTTAATTGACTTCAGGATAACAATTCAGTAACTAGGCTGAGTGGTAATTAGACTAGGTCGTAGTTAGAGCTCTAGTAGAAATTACATATTACTTAACACTTCTACAAGAGCCTAACAAAATAATATCTTTTGTGTGCTATTCGCTTGCTTGAAATTTGTAAATCTACAATATGGCTATAGAAGCTAAAATAGGAATGTTTAGTAAGTCAAAATGAAATGAAAAGTAGGGAACATTTAAATTTGTGGTATGTAACTCAGGTAATTTACAAAGTATCTGAAACCGATCACACTTAGATCACCTGATCGCATACTAAGAAGAGCATTAACCACAAGTGTCAGGGTTTCTTAACCGTATCTGGTGGTAGCATTTTGCAAACCAAGCTATTTTTTATTGTGGGCCGTTTTTTTAGGGTTCCACGAAAAAAAAGGAAAAAACGTAACCCTTGTGAGATTACTCTGTTCTTCGTCCGTCTGTCTGTCTGTCTAGACCCTTGTCGGTGGAGGTATCTAGCTTGCTAGTTTTTGAACATGAAAAAAATTTATTATAAAACACATAATATAGATAGGCATTCATTATTTAACTGTAAATAGTGCATTCTGTGCTAATTTTAATGTTTCAAATTTGACAAACAAATTGATACAACATGAGCCGAGGTGACGCAATGTATTTCCCGTGAAATGCCGAACAAACAGAAAAGCAATTCCACCAGTATTACCTATCATAACACGCGTTAATCCTTGCATGTCATGTGGTCGAACAGGCATTAGGTGAACACGCGTATTAGGCATTCAAAGTTGATAAACGTCGTTAATCTTTGACGATATTGGTGAATCCAGTTTCGGATCATGAACTGGAAAGATGAGAGCTATCGAACACTATACAGGGTGTAATCACAGTACACAGAGAATAGTAAAATATCTACATACAAACGTGCCGCTCTCGGTTTGAATGTGTGCGTGTGCTTCGTGCGCCCTGCCGGCACGCGATTTCACGCACACGCTAGCATAAAATACGGGGGGATAAGGTAGTGGCAGTACGGACGGGCTGTGCCGCGTGTCTGTGTGCACGCTAGGCTAATAACTCGGCGGGGGGCCTTAGATAACCTACTGTTTATACTGTGGTATAATTCAGTAGGTTATAAGTAACATACTCGTACCGATTTAAAGGTTGCGTTTTTGAATTGAACGTTTCATTTTTTATATACCTGGACATTATTGCACACAGCGCCATCTAGCCCCAAGGTGAGCTAATTAAAGCTCATTTCGTTCGATACTAGACGGACCACTTTATTTAAAATCTGTTTTTTTGTAAATTAAATACATACCTACTTAATATACATAGGAAACACCCAGACCAAAGACAATGTTCATGCACACAAATGTTTGTACTGTGCGGGGATACCTTTAGTGTAGTAGCCGACTTTTCAACAATTACATCAAGTCGGTCGTCAATTTGTGATATTGTCGCTAAAACTCAAGCAAACAGCAACAGTTATATCATTGAACTTGTATGTTGTTTTACAAAAATGCCTCTGTGGTTCAAATAGCGGTTAGACTGTTAGAGCGTTGTTGTGCTTACTCTCAACCTGGAGGTCGTGGGTTTGAATCCCGCTCGATCGAAGTAACAACATGTTTAAACTCGTGTTATTTTGGCACCCCATGTCCGAAAAGTAATATGAGGATTTTTGCCGGAACTTTTTCCGGGTTTGTCGATCTGTCGACATAGAAAGCTGATGAAAGAGCAGAGGAAGATGTTGTGAAATTGGTCCAGGGTCCTGGTACGGCAGGAGCCAGTAAACTGAGCATTGCATTGCTTTCCACCTAAGAGAGACAATCTCTACTTGAAGTACCTAGTTGCCCCTTAATAACAAAATTCCCTGGCCAATAAAATGAAAATCACATTTGGACGGGTCGCTTAATTACAGTAAAAGAAAAGTAGTGGCGGAAGAAATTGCATTCTCTCTTCTTTTTATTCATGTCTGATAGATACCTAGATAGTTTCCCTTGCATAAAGGTTTCAGTACAAAATATACAACATTGCAGCGAGGTGTGAGTTTAAATGCATCTATAATTTCTTCCCTGCTTTTTCTACGTATATTTCCACATCACCCCTGATCCTGGCGAATACTTTCCCGCTAAGTGTTATGCAAAACGTACATAACGCAAGAGTGCCAAGTAGTGTTCTCTTTGAATACACTGAACGAGAAAAGTGCATCTTTTTTTTAATTTTAGGAGTTTTTATTCTGTGATTTGGTATTTTTAACGGACTTATGGTTATGGTTTTGTGAGCATCGAACTGCTCACAGAAAAAAAAATATACCACCACACTGCCAAATGATTGATTGCTAATTTACATGGTAAAAGAGCAATCAGAAAAAAAACACCATTTTTCAAAAAAATGCTAACTCTTTGAAAATGGGGTGAAGAGGCAAATATATTTATGTATGTGTGGATCTATTTAAATGGTAATAGTTTTGTGATTTCTTCAGCTTTTTCGGAATGCAGATACTAGATACTCGTAACTGTCTATTTTAACAATTTAAATGATACATTTACCAAAGTGTTTAACATTTTGATCCGGATCTCGTCAGACTAGTCCAAATCTGACCAGGACACCTTCTTTGTGTTCATTGTAAAACTTGCGGCAATCTCGATATAAATTCAAACTACGCAGGTGGGCGAGTTTACTCATGATGGTAGACTCGCCCTTCACCACGTTGGGCTTAAATTCGCTCAGTGAGGTGTGAGCTTCTGAAGTATCTTATATGATGACGGCAACAAAAATTATATTCGTGAGCGTATGATACATTTTGTTAACAAAGATACCTAGTTGAACTAACTTCGAATATTTACAAAAGTAAGAAACTTCTTTTTGTTGGACTTTCAGATTTAACGAGCTCAGTTTTGGATAAACCTGATCGACCGAATGAAATATAAAAGTTTTAATGATACGTAATTACTATAAAGAAAGTAACGTACGGGACGTTAAAAGGGTGGTCTTCATAAACCCTGGTATTTCTTACTTCAGCTCAGCGAGCTTGAGACTATTTGGTCCAACTGTGTGTTCTACCAGGAAGATGTGTACAGTGTACACAGCCATGCAATATTTGTCTGCTTAGCTTTTTCTTCAATGATTTCTCCTTATAAGGTGCATTTCAAGCCATGCCGCTTCGTAAAAGGTTATTTAAGTAGGTACAGATTTGTCCACAAACCGTTTACAAAACCATTGCAAAATGGGTCTTATGTCAGCAGTATAAGGTGAACGCCTCTGCGAACGCTTGGTTCTTAATTTAAGAAATCTGGCATCGAAAGTATGCAAGCCTTCTTTCTGCAAGCAATACTTACATTCTGCAATTTTTTTTTCAAGATGATGAAAACTACGTCACGATCGTGTATTGTTTATTTTAATCATAATAAAATAGCAACATCCAACAATTAACATAAAATAACTAAAGGATTATGTAGATGACTGTCCGTACGTACAGAGTAAGACTTCCTCACAGACAGAATGTCAGGAGTTTTCGAGCGCGAAATCCACTTATCTTGTTTACGTATGTCCCCGTTAAAAGTAAACTCTGTTTTGACTGGACTTGTTTGTAAATATGAAAAAATATGGCTTATCTATTTGTACGTAAATAAAACAAGGAAATCACCCTGCTGATGGTTTTGAGCAGAGTTTCGACTTTTTTGTGTATGAAATAAGTGAGCTTCAAAAGCAGGCAATGCTAAGTAACAAAGCTAGAGGAATGAAGGAATAATTCTCAGGTGGAATGGAGTCAAATAATTTCACTTAGTTCATCATGGTGAAAATATTGCTGATTAGCTAAGGAAAACTAGAAACAAGAAAAGGGTAGAATTCAGAGTAAAACACAGGACTTGAGTATATAATAGCATAGGCACCTGCAGATGTACAGGTAAATTGAGAAAGAAAACATCAACAACAAAAGCTTATAAAAAAACAAAACTGAGGTGCCCGTGGCGCAGTTGGGACAGTGGTCAACGATCGCTATTGTGAAGCAACACACGCCAGATCGGAAATGGGATGGGCGACTACTCCGACCTACCCCCAATCGAAATTTAGTGAAGTATTTTTCGGACAAATCCCTGCTTTCTTGCTATTTTCATGGCCTAAATTGTTTGTTTTCTTTGTAGGTTGCAATGTCCTAAATTACAAACGTGTTTTCTTACTCACATAAGTATGTTTTTCATAAATAAGGGGGTAACACAATAAATATTACATCGTATCTAAAAAGCTCTCGCAAGTCGCATGTTGCTTCGTCCACATACCATAAAGTGATTTTCAGTAAGTAGGTTATATAGGAATATCTAGATGCTAGCAAGACGGCCAGGTGGCTCCTTTTAATAAATTATGGAAGAATCAGTCGGCAGGGGCCGAAGACAGAATCGATACTCGTTCCTTATTGCAAAAGGACCTGTAAGCGACTGAATATTACGAGGTATTTTCAGATGCACGATATTGTTGACTGATGGACTAGTGGAAGGTAATGCGATACGACTTGTAGAATTACTGATGAATTCAAACCGTCTTTTTGTAATCTTGAACCCAGACCTCATGTTATTTTCTGGTATTTCTATCTTACCCATTCCAGAGTTTTGCTACTCAGGTTAAAGAAGAAACCTGAGTAGACTGTGGCTGCTTAATTTTAATAACATGATTTTTAAACTAATTACAACTTTCTGAAAACTTACAATTTACATAGAGATTTAGGGTGTTTCATACACTTAGATGACTGAACCTTAGAAAGGTGTATTACGACCCACTTTCTGACTTAACAAACATACACATAAAATTTCATCCAAATCGGTCGAGCCGTTTCGGCGGAGTTTGGCAACAAACACTGTGACACGAGATTTTTTTATTACATTTTTTTGGGTGCTTATGTCTTTTTGAAAGTGTATAATGTACAAAGAGAAAGTAAAGAGTTGCAAAAAGATGTAAGGTGTCTTTTCTGTATTTAAGCTTACAAAATGTTGAATATAGCTAAGCGACTGGATTATTTATTCTCCATAACAAAGGTAATCGTGTATGTTTCTCGCAAAAGCCAACCTCACTACATGAAAAGCTGATAGCTTTTAATATGCTCCAGCATGACAGATTTACAAATTAAATTAAATGAACAGTCTGAACATCACAAATTGGGCTTTAGGTATTTTCCCATGTTTCCATTGTCGCAATGAATGGATCCAGGATTTAATCTCAATGTAATCTGGTTTTAATGTGAATGATTTTTTACTTATATTACGAGTAGGTTGATATTCCCTATTCGTTATTTAAAAGCTTTCGACACTACAGATATAAGATATTTTAAGATTTTTGTATCAGATCTGCTGGGTTTTTTAGATTTTATTACTGAATCGTAGAAAGTTGATACGCTTATATAAATATAGCGAAAGTACATATCAACTACTATGGTACAGTCGACGGCACATCAGCCTACCCATTTCCGTTTTTTATCCTGCTCTTGCTAAATGCCATTTCTTTGCAATAAAGCAAAGAGGAATGACCTGGTACATAATTTAGTTTTTAACAAGTCAAGATTATAAAGTACCTACTGAGTTCCCTTTTTTATTTTGATGTTCGGAACCCTAAAACACTTAGGGCCGGCGCCCACTATCGGCATCGGCACGCTTCAGGCTTTTAAGGTGGCAAACAGTAATATACTCTAACATAATGGCAATAAAGTAGAAAATCCTTAAACAGAAACAGAACAAATGCATTTTGTTTTTACGAGAACACATCACGGAAATTTCTACTTTATTGCCATAATGTTAAAGTATATTGCTATTTGCCACCTTAAAATCCTGAAGCGTGCCGATGCCGATAGTGGGCGCCGGCCCTTAAACTTCGCAAATCCTTCGCATTCAAAAAAAAGTAACCCCCTAAAACACGATTTAAATTCGATGCCATTACAAAGATGGCGCCAAAGTGTAAAAGTGTGAAAGCCTGCTTCTATGCGAAGGTGACATAATATAAGAAAAGTCGTTTGAAAAGGACTGCGACTATACTAAAGCAACTTTAATGACTATTCTAGTGCAAACGCGAGTTTTCGCCACCCTCGCCGCCGCGTTAGAGGTATTCTGTGTTCTGTAAACCATATCGTTTACCCACTAGATGGCGCTGACACACCGCTCGTTGGAATCTCGAACTTATCGCAACTATCTACAAAGTTAGCAATGGAAAAATGCAGTGTAAGATAAGTGAGGACTGGTCTAGTGGTTTATGAAGTTGGCTACACCTGAGGATCCACCCCGCGTCGGTCCCCGAACTACTGATGGTTAGCATCCGAAAAAAATATCTCGATACGAGGACACTTGGTTATAAAACACTAGTTTGTTATTATAGGTATTCAATAACAAGGCTTTTATATACAAATAATATTATACACTACTTTCAAGGCGTGTTTTGATAGTCCATGATATCCAAAGCATTCTTCTCCAACACCACATTTCCAGTGCATCTATCTATATGAGGGCTTACAAGCGAGACTGTAACTAAAGCTTTCATACATTTCCCAGTAGAAAAAGCTTGACATTGGCGAAGGCTGTGTGTACAGTCAGCCAAGAAAATGGTCTACCACTTTTGTCAAAAGTTTCTGCGAGATGTAACGATCGCTAAGGTTGACTTTTCTAACAGAGTTTAACACATGCACAAATGATGTTATGACGTTTTGTCTGTTACCTTAGATGCCTGACATTTGACGTCATTGGGTGACTTAGTTTAACCTCATTAAATGCGATAATCAATTTTTTGCTGAAATAAAACCATGACGATCTTTTTGGAGAGGAACTTATTACAACTAAAAAATAAAGTCTCACTGACAATTCTACTGTCAAGTAGGTATTCCCGTCAATGAAATAGTAATATCAGTCTGTAAGATAACTCAAACTTGACACTTGGCAAGACGTTATATCATGAATGACAAAGAGAGTAATAGTCACTGACACAAACTTCTTGCCAGGGAAAATTGACCTTGTTGTTTCATGACGTTCAAACGAATCTCAACCGTAGGGTGGTAGACCACATTTTTGGCTGACTGTACCAACACTAATGTATGATTGTTGTATAATGCTTCTGAAGACGCTGTATAAAGTAATGGCATAAGTTTGGAGACAATGGCGGAAAATAGACCAAAAATAACTGCTTCCAGTACACTTCGGATGCTACACTGCTTTCTATAAGACCTTTAACCCTTGAATTTTGGTTTAAGCTATAAGAAAACTAAGATACAAAACCATTGGTATTTTTGCTATCAAATAGCTTGAATGACAAACTAAATGTCAGGAAAACCAAGGATTGTAGCAAAGCTGGTCAGCTGCTGCAAGCCAAGAGTTATGTAGGACGGGAGACGACCTAGCAGTAGCCCACGGCGATGATAAAGAGAACAGCTGGATGGCTACCAGAAGTCTTTCGGAACCGGAAGTTATACAGCACAAGCATTTAGTTGCTCAGTTTGGGGCTATATGGCGATGTGTGGAATAATGTCCAGGGATATTTTTATTATTTGTTCTAAGCTCTTGATCGAGAACAATGGTACAAAAGTGGGGAGGTCTTTGCTGCGCAGTGCGACTCAAAAACAGAAGACATTATATTTAGATTTTCGAAAAATCATGAACCTTTTCCAAGAGGCATTTATTTACTTTCAAATAAATGCAAAAAACACTCTTTTGTGCATAAGAGGATAACTTCGAAAACGTTGAAGCTTACTTAAAGCCGTTATGAATAAAGAAACGTATGGGCCAAAGTCTGAAAATAGGTTAAAATAGCCAAACTAGGCCACCCCATTTTTTTGTCATAACCTCATTCACATTGTATATTCGGGCGCAGGGGTTAACCTCTCACACGTACCTCTTAAAGTGTCTTCGCAAGCGTAGAATAATTTTAATTTACTGGGCGTACGAGACCCCGCTGCCTTGTTAAGGGTTAAACTACCAGTGCATGACTAAGTTTAGTCTTGCTTGCAGTTAACCCTCCGAGGAGTTGATTACGTAAACAGGGTTTCGAATGACCCTTATAATTCCCAGTGCCAGGATTTGTATACGGGGTATTTGTTGGTATTTTCCTATTGTTCTGTATTATTTTGTATTGATCACTGAATATGTGAACTATAGCCACGCTTTCTGAACGTGAAAGGTCATTCGTCGACCTCTTTTACCAATAGATCATTATTTTCAATTGGAAACCTTACCTATATTGAAATGTTTGTAGGTAATGTATCGCTTTTCTCAACACTTACTGCAAAGCGTATTCAAATTATTGGTCCTGGGCGCTACCCTGACACTCATCAGTGTGTGTGTGTGTGTGTGTACTTAAGTAATGAAATAAATATTTTCATTTTTTTTTGTACTTGTTCTTTTAATCGGGCAAAAAATGAAACTTAAGTTTTATGAATTCTTGTTTTGATTTTTTGCTTTGTGAAGTTAGGGTCTAGGGAAATATCGGGGCGGCTACACACGCTGGTAAAGAAATGGGATGGGTGACCACCCCGACCGAAATTTAGTAATGTATTTTCGGGCATATCTGTACTTCAGAAGCCACGTTAATCAGTTAGCCCCGGCTTGAGTCAGCCTTGAGGCCTATTCGGAGGCATAGGAGCTGCAAAAAAAAATCCGACAGCATATTAATAGTTGGTGCCCAGCAATGAGACGTATAAAAGCTGTTGTTTTACCAAAAAATAAAATCTCCTCTCAGACTGAGTTAAGTAGCGAAACATCAGAACTAGCATTATAATAATACAAGCATTTGACAGACAACTAAGCAACAACAAACCTTTTCTCCCCATAAAACACCCTACATTAATCAAGTAGATCTAAACTTTCAAAATCACAATATCAAAATGTGGCTTAACCCTCAAACTAAGGCAATTAACCCTGTTATTGCCACAGTGTTCGCATTCGCCAATCCAGTTGACATAACTGCGCTCAGCGCCCTCTACAACTAATTAAAAGTTGAGCACGCGCATAATACGAAGGTTATTATGCTGTAGGTACGGTCCTGGGGGGTTAGCTTTTGCTGTGGTTGTGCGTGGGATTGGGTTCTTGAAGTGGTTTTTGGTAAATGCAACTTTAAATTACATTTTACCGAAACACAAGTCATGTCTTATGTTGAAATCTGAAGCTTGAATTTGGGAAACCCTTTTTTTTTTCGAGGGGAATCCAGTTTACGGACATTCCGCCTACCGGGGAAAGTGTGGGGGTGTGTCAGACTCGCCCACGGCGGAATACTGACTAAACCCTCAAGTACTCCAACGTTGCCATCCTGTCGTTGGGATCGTGGGTATCGCTTTGTCGCGCTTCCATGAACCCGGCAACGGCTGTCTACGTCTGGACCGATCTTGTGTGGTAGTACCTATGACACCACTAAATCACCCTTTGGCCAGGGCGTGCGAGGAGCACTCGGCACTTTAGGAACCCTTTAAAAACCGTAATGGGTAGCCTAATTAGATTTTGATTGTCTGATGAAAACTAGAAACAACAAAGGCAGTCCAAATATTGGTACAGGTGTGGGAGTCGAACCCGCAGTCCTAGGGCCGCTTGTAACTACACCGCGCTCAGAGGATTGGGTCGTGTTCCAGGATCTTCTCGGAGTCTTTTTTCAATTGAAATCGTGTTTTAAAGGTTCTAACTGGTTGTTAAGAAGGTATACTATATTGAAACTGCATTAGAAAAAACATTCATTTATTTTTTGATTTGAAATCAAGTTTGCAGAAAAAGATTTTCTTACCCCCGAATCCACTAACGTCAATCAACGCTAAGCACGCACTCACGCACCCACGCTCATGCTGTCCCGTATAAAGTCAATAGGACTGAAAGGGTCTGCTATACTTCTGAAGGATGCTTAACGTTGATTTGCGTTTGTGAATTCGGGGCTTAGAAGCTCAAATTCTCATGTCTAAATAACGTATAGTTAAGTTATTTGTAACATTTGTTGCCTAAGTAGGCAGGCACCTTTATAGACGGTATGTATTGTCAATAACAATTTTCTGCACCTCAGACCTATTTTACGCCATCCTTACCGATGGTCCTCATAGACAGGGATGATGGAACAGCCCCCCATAGCCATAATCAATCACAATCTCGGCAAGGACATATTTTGACACTGGAAAGTGCGTGTAAGGGAAATCTTGAATAAACACAAACGAGTTTTTAATAAAAATGACGGAAAAGGCCACACTTTTCATATTTAATAGTGTTTTCAAAAGTAAGAGCGCTGTGGTTGCACACTCTGGCTTAGAACCAGGTGGTCCCGAGATCAAATCTGGCTAGAACACACAGCTACTTTTTGTTAATTGTACAATTTGTGGCTAACTCTCCGGTGGTGGAAAACACCAATTTAAAACCCAGGCAACCCAGATGACGGCTGTAGGCTCGCCCCTTACCAGGTTGGGTTCAAATTCCCTCGGTGAAATGTGGGCTTCTGAATGTTCCGTTCACCATGACGGCAATAATCAGTGTGCTTAATAATAATCACTTACTTACCCAGTAGTGATATGGTCGTTAGGGTATGTTATGTTGTGGTCAAAAGTGAAGAAACATCTAGGATCTCAGTGTTCTGAAGCCAGGAACTAACCCCTTTATGCCTCTTCAACAGCTCTTCAGGCACCCTTTAACTAGCACTGGTTTTTTTTATGAATAAGGACAATCTTTTGAGGCATCGCAAAACATAATGGTGAAACAATGGGTGAGTCTATGATGGAGACCTATGCCCAGCCATGGACTCTTGAAAGCGTATGATTTTGAATCGACTGAGAATCGAACTAACACTGAAAAAAACAACGGTTACAGGTCTTACTGGTATAGGATCAATCGTGATCAAGCATAAATAAAATTGCGCAGCAGTATGGGATCCTAATGGCTAATTAAATATCGCTCACTGGGCAATATTCCACACATCGCCATCTAGCAATTAAATGCTTGTGATAGTGAAAATTAAATACTAGACAACGAATGAACATACTTTTTGTTATTACATACTTACCCCCTTAATCATAAAAACGAACGCAACGCTAACGCATTGTTTAAGCTATTGACGTGTTCTGTCATTTACTCGCAAATGGCGGCAGCAACAAGAATGACAGTGACAAAGAGATACAAAAGTTATCGTGTTCTATAAGAGCTGTTTAAGTTTTTATGAATAAGGGGGTTAATATACAAGAAACACCCAGACCAGTAAAAACAGACATGTTGTACAAACGTATGTATTGTGCGAGAATCGAACCCGCGACCACTGAAAAAAGTTAAGATTAGATGTCTTACTGACACAATTTCATGAATAACACTACTTTCACTCAAGAATTTTGAATAGAAGTATTTACTAGCAATATTTTTTGGCATAATTCATATTTTATGAGTAGTGTTAGTTTGATTTGCTCGTGGCCACCATTAAAAACCAATAGTTGAATTTGCGTTCTTGCTAATTGGAAACAATAAGTAAGATTGTCTCCTTTAATTGCATAAAATGATGGTTAAAATAAAATATCAGTATTTTTAATGACCTGATAACGAGGGAGTTCTGCCAATGTCGATGAATGAACATGAATGCTTGTTTTAATTAAAATTTTGTTCTCGTATATTTTGTATCGAGAAGTTTTTCGGCTTCACTCGCCTGCAAGCCCTCACCATGCCAAGGTCTTATGCAGTTGTTTAAATAAGTATTTTCTCTCATTCTGTATGTTAACAATTACAAAGTTTGATTTGGCTAAGTTCTTTTCTCTCAAACGACCATGGTCGCATAGAAATTGATTTTTAAAGATAACTCACCACGAGGGGCCTTGGCCCGGCAATGTGACGGAATAGCTGATTTAGATTAGTTTTAGTTCAATTCTTTGTCAACTAATCTTTTGTATAGGTGGCGTTGGTGGATTATTTTCCAATGATTTTAAAAAAACAATGTATACCTAGGAGGAAGATAGGAGTATCATCCTCCTACAATCCCGTTTTTTAAGCGGGGCGTGATAAGGCATCTATGCAGGCCTTCAAAATGAGATTGACCAGCGCAGTAGTTCTTCATTACTGTGCTTGTCAACCCCATATCTGGACCTCTCGGCTGCTTCCCATCAGGTGGAGTGAGGTCATCTTGGAGACCACAATAAAAAAAAGTAACAGTACCGCAGAACAATATTGAAAAGATTGATACCAAATTCCTGATAACTCTTACACTCGTAATCATATAAAAACAAAACTAGATCGGCCATCCATTCCGTTAGAAAACCCACAAAAAGCTTCCTGTGTAAATATTAGTATTAAGTAACTGCTTATCATTAAGATGCGAAAGCTCCTCCAATTCTTAACCAGACTTAACGAAACTCGCGAATTTCTAGACTCTTAATTAAACACGACAAACTGCAAAAGTCGAAATAAAACGCTCAACATTTAAACAGTTGTTTATGTTTTTGTCTTTAATTTGACTTTTTAATTAGGACAAAGCTTTTTCGGTCATCTTAATCTTCTTATAAGATTGTCCAAATTAAAATTCCTGAAAGTCCTGCTTATTTTTATTGTCTCTTTAGCCTAAATACTTTTGTTTTTCGTTAAAATAGGGACGGAATAAATTTTGAATCGTTATTGTTAAGTTGCGAAGTGAAAAAACGGAATTGGCAGCTGTCTGTTAAATTTAAATCGGACTTAGGGGAGAGGTAAATCGGACTTAGGAAAGAGGTTTATTTTTTGGTTAAACTTAACATACCCTCACGACCTTATCCCTAATGAGTTAGTCAGAGGCACACTGATTGTTGCCGTTATGGTGAACGGAACATTCAGAAGCCCACATTTCGCCGATGGAATTTGAACCAAACGTGGCAACGGCCGAGCCTACCGCCGTTATATCAGCGTTTTCCATCAAGCTGCAATTGTACAATGAACACAAAGCGAGCGTGCTCCGGCCAGATTTGTTCTCGGGACCATCGGGTTCCGAGCCAGAGTGTTTAACCACTGGGCCACGACACAACATACATACAGTCAATGTTAGAAATGAATGATGGTTGCAGTGTTGAAGATTCTTTCTACTCTCATTTTGAGAAACTGCAGAAACATAACTCGTAATTCTGACAGTGATTTGTTGTCGTAAATGGTATGGGTGGCCACTTCGACTGTAGTGATTTTTTCGGTTAACGTAACGTCTAAGGTGCCTTGATGACATCTGACATTAAGGTTTCCCACTGACCACTCTCCACCTAAACAATGACGTGCTGTGAGCCATTGTCCAACACGCGGGCTCAGTGCGGATTGTTGGAGGGGTGTAAGGGTAGTGAGCAACTTTGATGTCAGATGTTATCAAGTCGTTTCCTTATTTGCCTTATTTGTTAATTAGCTCCAAGTTTTCGTTCAGTGCCAGTAAAACCCGTATGTAGGTACTTTCACAAATAATATTGCCAGTATAATGTTATAAGGATCAAATTCGCATAATCTCAGTCGTCTTTTGTCTTTGTTTATTCTCAGTTAGTGGCTGCAAAATGTGTGCAACGGAGGGATTTCATTGTGGCAGGAGGGGATCGAGTGTGTGCATGACAACCCAGTTGTTCCGCGATTGGATCTACCTGTTCATGATACTTTTTTGCTTGATTGAATAATGATCTGGAACATGATTTTAAGACCTGAAAGTTCGCCATTAGCAATGCAATGCCCGGTGACATGTTGAAGGAGCGTAAGACATCAAGTAACATTATATTTGACGTCTGACCCGACTGCGCCAGGAGGGCTATGTTTTTCGATTGTAGGTATGGTTGTAATAGTGCTAGGCATGCTCTGCAGCCTGAACGACTCAATAGATTTTTAGATTGAAGGGGGCATAAGATTTGTAATTACTGCGAAAGTGACACTGGGTATATCAAACATTTGTTTTTAATTTAAAGAAGATTAAAACAAAAATATAATAGGTAATTAAAAAACCGACTACGACGCTGTGGTTTGTCTAAAACTCTTCTGTCGTCCAACAACTAGACAACAAGTTTTTCAGCATTTTACATGTCAGTTCAATCATGAATGAACCCCGTACTGCAAAAACTATACCATGTAGGAGGTATAATACGAGTATTATGAAAGCGGTCTTCTTTTTTCCTTACGGAGCATAATATGTATTATCATACAAACTATGATTGAATATTAAAACAGCCATCACAAAGTAGGGAGACGCTGGCTTAGCGCTGAAAGCGCGCTTATATAAGCTGCCGTCTGATATCAGATAAAATCACGACACACCGCTCACTCCCGTGAAGGTAGGTGCATTTGAACTTGATCTTCACTCATATAAAATATTTTTTAATAATAGGAGGAAATTGAAGATTGCTACCGAAACCAGAACAACTGAAACTGGTAACATTATGAGAGAGAAGAGAAGTTCATGGGGCGGTGGTAGGGTCGTGTAGGGGGTCATGTGGGCCCTCATTGTATAAGCTCGATGCCACGGTGCAGTGGTGGGAGTCAGTTGTTTGCTGTGTAGAAGAGCTCCTAGCCTTAATGCACGGTAATGGGCAGCGGAGCTGGCGGTGTACCTACGAGAACGAATAAAAAAAGAGAAAAAGTTTTTAAGTTATTGTTTTTAAACTTAGTTTTTTTTAAATTCAAATGGGTTTGCGTTTAACCTCAGACTCACCTGATGGTAAGCGATTATAAGGCCGAAAGTGGAATACGCTTACAAAGAAAATGCTTCTTCACTCTTGCTTTGAACACTCCAAGGTTGTATGTTTTCGGAAACACGAGAGCGTTCCACTCCTTAGCGGTGCGGACCAAAAAGGAAGCACCAAACCGCTTAGTCATTGTATGAGTGTACCTAAGCCTTGTTGGTGACCAGTTAAACCTACAAAATAAATTGGCGTTTATGATGAAAATGCAGCAGTATCTAACAAACCGACCGTACAGCGAGCATTGCGGAACTTTGGTTCAGGATTAGCCTATGACTGCGTCCAGGCAAATCCGGTCGGCCGACCGTCGCGGCACGTACTCGTCGGCTTTGCGAATTCATGATGGTCAGCACAGTTGTGACGTTTGTGCACCTTGGGGCACGGCTCATTATCAGGGCTCTTAAGGGAAGGACGTAAGTGGGTTGAGAACGGGTGGATAAGCTGGCGTTTTCACGTCGTGATATAGGCATAAGCTTTGGATAAAACTAGTATGGTGACCTCGTACGCGTCAGCTTAGCGAATTCATGATGGTCAGCACGGTTGTGACAGTTGTGCAACTTGGGGCATGGATCATTATCAAGGCTCTAAAGGAAGGACGCAAGTGGGTTAGAAACGGGTATTTTTGAGTGAATAAGCTGCTGGCATTTTGACGGTTTGATACTCGCTTTCGATAAAACTAGTATGGTGACCGAAGTTGATATCAAGTCCTCTAAGAAAATCTTTATGGTACTAAATAACTACATGAAACAAATACCTATTAACAACAATCAGCCACTGCTTGTATAATTCAGACGGTCTACGAGAGACTACAAGAGACGGACAGTAAGATAAGATACGATATTGTGAACTTTATTGTGTAGTAAAAGATAGACGTATGGCGCAGTCGAGGTCGCCAAGTTTTGGTCGGGTCCTAAGTATTCGATGCCACCGACACGACAGAAGAAGTGAAATAAAATATACTTACTATAAAGAGATTCAGATAATAAAATAATCAAACAACAATGTTTACAGGGATTATGCACCGCGTCTACTTCCTTTTCCAGTTTCTCTACCTGAAGGTTGTCTGGAAGAGATCGCTCTTAGCGATAAGACCGCCTGTATTGTACATCCCAAATATATTTAAGCATCGTTATGTAACTTGTTTTCTTGGTGCAATAAAGTATATCTTATCTTATTATGTCAAATTTGCATTAATTGATAAATTCCCAAAAATCATGACTTGAACTCCCCGTGTTTTATTTTAACTCATAATAAAATAGATAAAATTGTTCTAAATTATTGATTGCTTCAACTTTGAACCTTGTAAATCCTTGATTGTGATATCATCTAACTTTCGATGACTTGGCGCCTAATGTGAATAATTGTTCTAAAAGGTGATTTTTAATACTTACTGCTGTTATGTACTACTACGGTACTGTGCAAGACACATTTAATTATAATAAGGGAACATTTTGTGCTGCACAATCCACTTATCTCTTAAGTACTGAATGCATTTAGTACAATACCTGCTTAGTCTACATGGAAGATGCTGAGATTATGAGTTCTATCTCACAGTTAATACGAAAGGGAAACAGGATCAGTTTCTTAATGTTACGACTCGTTTGGAACTGTGTAGTTTCAGGTAGTTTTGCTAAAAGTTTCAGATTGCAACCTAAGTAATAACATTTACTGAGATTCAAACGTTTTTTATTAATTAATATGTATTTAAAATATTTTCATATTCATTTTTAGGTACGTGAGCGCTTAGTGAAGCATTTTGACAGGCGCTGCGAATGTCCGTGCGTCCACTCAGTTGGTCCCACTGAAAATCAGCGTCTGAGCCTATCAGCCGTGCTATTCCGGCGGTGCACATCGGACATCACTTCACATCTCGGTGCTTCACGCTTACCTCAATCATCAATACGCTTTACTTTGAATTAGTATTTTCTCTCATTTTGTATGTAAATAATTAAAAAATGTTATTTGGCTTAGTTCTTTTCTCTCAAACTACCACAGTCGCGAAAGAATTGAATTTCAAAGTTACCTCGCACGAGCGAAGTGAGTTTTGGCGACCACCGCAATAGCATAGCAGGTCCAGGCATTAGCTGAGTGGGGTCAATTTATTTTGGACCTCGTGATACAGCTGCCTAGTATAGATTTTTGTTGTTTTTTCTCTATAACCTTTTTGTTTTGTTTGTTTTTATTTCTATGTTACGATGTCCGAAATCAATAAAATACACAGTATTTACATTGGCAGAAAAACCTTTCGTGGAACGAGCGGTACGCCACAATTATAGAAGGTGTTTAAAATATCGTTAGTGCCACTACACAAATTAAAAAAAGTTCGTTCACCGCATTTCAATATTTTTCAGTTTTCACGAATACATAGCGTGTTCTCTTTGATAGTAGATAAATTTCCAAAAAGCTTTCAATAGAATTGCCTTTATGATCGATATGCGCCAATTACAGAGCAAACTGTGGAATAGTGTTGTTGAGGTATCGATAGTTCTTATCGAAACTCAATGATTCTATCGATATTAGCGATAGCGTAATTCACATAATTTAATAAAACGGTTCATTGTGAGTATGGCATCGCTCTAGTATCATGCTATCGGTAGTATTTTGAAGTTATCGATATTATCAAAGTAATCCTATATTGTGTGTGTGTTGTATTGTGTTGTGTATTTCTTCTTTGTTTATCATTCTGTTATGTTTGTGTGCAATAAAGTGTTTCTTATCTTATCTTATTGTGACAGCACAATGTGGATTCACAGACCACAGTACAGACTGTGGTCTGTGAATCATTAATGATGACATAAATAATTGGTATCGTTTATTTTATGAGTATTACTACACACTAAAAAACTTCATGTAGCTATATTTTTTTTGCTGCTGATTACGGACATACAATGACTTGCAAAGCTGGATTGTTTTACCTAGAACAAAACATTATTTTTCCTTCCTATTTCGCACTTTGTAATGAGTAGGTGTATCGTATGAATAGTCGAAAACGTCTTGATGAATCAAGACCATCTGGCAACCCTGTTACTGAGCTAATGACAAGTTCGATAGTCTTACCTTTGATCTGTTATCGATAGATAATCGTACTGCCTATCATTCGCCAGCACTACCGTACAGTGTGAACAATAAAATGTTACACGCTCGGTTCGTTTGATACATTTCCGGATTGCCAGGAGTTACGACATAACTGTAACTGGACTACTAAATCTATCCGTTGAAGTGCCAATGTTTTTTTTTCACAAAAACATATTTTGACTACATCTTTTGAATTCTGGTAATCAGTATGGAAATATTAGAAATGATACCTTAATTGCTAGAATTTGGCTTTTTTTAACAACATTATCGGGTGGCGTAATAACAGGATGGTATTTTTTTTTTAATTAAACGTTTTTAGTTTTTATTCCTTTGGGACAAACTGGGAAGGAAACTTTTAAAAGTCTGAAGATTTGTTTGAGCAATTGCGGGCAAAATCTTGTATAATCCTGTATGATATTTTGACACATAGGTACATTTGTTTTTTTGAGCCTTTTTTTTAAAATCATGATTTAATTAATAAATTAATTAATTAATCATTAATTAATTTTTTGGCAGTTATTAATGTAACTAGTACTTAAGTACGTACTTTCTGTGTAATTCTGTGGATTAAACAAATAAATAATCATAAAGATAAGTAAAACGTATGTCGTATATGTCTTACACGATGCATTTGAGGGTTAAACCACTTACTCGTACCTCCTCAATCTGAGTGTGAGGTAAGAAGCACTAAGTACCCGCAACGCGTAATGTACCACATTCGGGTCTGGGAGTTTGGAGATACCGTAAAGGTCTTTAGAGTGCCTTAGTAAGTACCTACTTGTGTTTGCAGGAATTTTGGCAAAAGGCATTTTGGAAGTATTAGCGAAGGTATCAACTGTTACTGTTCAAGTTCGTAGTATATGTTTACTTTTCATATAGTTCGTTTCTCTTCACTTATTCTATTAAGGCAACAAAACAATCTTTGTTTGTATCTTTATTGAAATAACAGGTTTTTGACAGGTCAGACAGCCATTCGTAAGGAAGTCCCGTTGATATTATTTTGTAGGAATACTAGCGGCCGCCCGTGACGTTAAGTCCACGCTATTAAAAAAAAATAGATAACGACTTTTTCTCAGACATAAATAACACTGAAATAAAATTGCGTCATAATCGGTAAAGTCGTTTCGGAGGAGTTTGGCAACAAGCAGTGATACGAGAATTTTATATAGTTATCAGAATAAATTTGAATTTCGACTATTTAGTGATGAAACTTGAAAAAAACAATAACACATAGTAAAGGTACGACGACTTAGTTTATGTTTCAAATACCTTGGCACATTATTGTAACTTGTTTTTGCCCAAAAGGGTAAGTTAGTGCTAACTAATATAGTGTCTGTAAAATTAGTCGGCATATTTTGGAGTTATCTGGTTGTAAGATTGGTATTTGAATATATCTTCAGCCAGTTAATATGTTATAGAATAATTGTTGCAAAGCTTAGTAACATATTTATGAACCACTAACGCCCCTACCCGTACTTTGTACTATTTCCTAATGATTTGTTATTAACGTAAGTGGCCGGAAAATCCCACGGGAGTAGGGTGGCCACAGCTTAGGGTTATGACGGACTTGAAAAATGCATGAATTTGAATCTTCAATTAAGTAAAAATGTTTATAGTTTATTAGTTGCACCCACCCACCGCAGCCTGACAGACGGCATAGCCCAGTGGGTTTGTGGTGGCAACCTTTTTTAAAAAATAACCTCTAAGTTACCGTAACCACACATTAAAAAAATACTACCATACTTGCACCGTTACAGTACGTACATACCCGTTACAGCGAGCAACGCCGTAGACCATCGTAGTAGTCACTAAGGTAAAATGGCAATGCTTACTGTTGGGTTTTATTTTAATTAAATGAAGGTACAAATGTGGCAAGCATCCGGCTGAAGTATGCACCTTTATTGGTATTGAAAATTGTAAGTAACTATATGAAAACACAACATAAGGTAAAACAAAGGATAAAAACAACAGACGAAGGTAGTCAATGACTCGAATATTCTATTTTATATGAGAGTTATAATACCTACGTTTGAAGAGAAGGATCAGTAGGACGAGATGGAAACAAGTTAAAAGAACCAAGTTATTTTTGAAATTAACGTGTTTTGGGCGGCTTCAGACCAGTGATCCATACGCGCGTATAAGCTCGTTTTTGCAAGCGCTTATAGGCGCGTTTGGTCTTGCGTTAACTAGACATAGATTAATTTAAAGCCAATCCAGCAAAATCGGGTCGGACCCATTGTCACCCTATTCGCCAGCAACCAGCGCCAATACACAGGGGCGCTCCATTAAACATATTAGAGGCTATTAGTACGGGATAAAGTTTGTACATAACGTAGTTTACATTCCGCTACGACTGTCCGTTTTAATTGAGAACGGGAATTATTGAGAACATAGTATGTTTGGGGACCATGGAATATTGTAATAATTAGTTAAAGTAATCTTTAATGAATAAAGATTACTTTAACGCATCATGAGAGATCGTAGCATGAACACGATGGTTCGGATAATGAACATGAAAAACAGACTCCGGCAAGAAATTCAATAGGTACCTATTGAGTTGCTTTTTTTCATCTGGTTTTTTAACATGCGAAAGCAAAGTATATAGTCAACATACATAATTTGCAGAAGAGCACACTAGAAATAATCTAGAACACCAATTGTCGTATAAGTAATCCTCCAAACTCTTATAACTACTCTTGCTTTTATCAACTGTACTTTAATTTGCGATTTAAACTTTTGAAGAGGCATTTCAACAAGAGTTTTGGATACTTTATTAAACATCCATACAAATTGACCACCCAAAAAGATTACTAAACTAGGATTCACGAGTTTGCTTTTGTCTATTGATTGATAGGAAATTTATGATTATCAATCAAGAGACAAAAGCATCTCCAAAACACAAACAAAAGACAAAAGGTCTTTCTTTAAACCATGACAGTTTTCTCGTACTTTCATAAAAAATAATCGCTTGTTGATAGGTGGAAAAATAACATCGTTTTCAAACTCCCTGCCCAGCAACCACTCTGACCTCTAAGTCCCACTTCCAGGTAATGAAGAGAACCACTCAATGTCAACAAAGGCTGTTTCAATATTCTCCGCCAGAGGGCGCAGTATGTCTCAATTATTGCGACCCTAGCTGTAATTCGTATTTGGTCGTTAATTGTGGTTTGGTCGAGTTTTTCTTTATTTCCAATGCTATTGGTTTGTGGAATAAAAAGAAGGTGGAGTTTCGAATGCAATCCGCAGGTTGGGAAAAATGTGTTTCGGTTTTCAGGAACATTCAGACCGAGTTTGTAATTGCTAATACAGCAATAGATAAATTTCAATGATGGAAAAACCGCTTGTTAAAGGTAGTGTTTGGCTCGCACAGATAAAAATAATTATACCAATATAATTTTGATTACTAACTTTTGTCATCATGATTAACAATCATTTAGTCTTGATAAAGGTAACCATAGCTACTTGTGCATATACATAAGGGTTGATTACGCCCTACTCTCCTTATATTCAATGCTTTCCAAAACATTGATTATTAGTAGTATGATACAGTTGTACTATCGTATTATCGAAAATCCTCTCATACAATTAAATACAAAAAATCACGGCTGTAGAAATTTCCCCAAAGTCACTTATCCCTAAAAACCTACATTCCAACGATTACTGCCGACCATACATAACCAAACCTTCTAAGTTTATGGCCACACCATTATGCCGACCCTGTATTATGCTTGCCCTGTATAATACTGGCCAATGTGCCAAAAAGCAATGTCCTGCTAATGGAAAAAGGGAATAATGCGTAAATACTATCTGCACTTATACTTTAACCCTGTAATAGTCGCGCCAAAAAAACTAATGTTAAATATCGTTTATGTTTTTGTTTTATGTTGTTGACGTCGCTAGACGTCAGTCGTTAAGCCTAGTCAGAGGCCTTAGGGTAGCTTGATAACATCTGATATTAAGGTTGCTCACTAACCTTACACCCCTCCAACAATCCGCACTGAGCCCGCGTGTTGGAGTATGGCTCGTTCTACCTCATAGTTCAGGTCAGGCCTGTGCCCAGCTGTGGGACGTATATAGGCCGTTTATGTTTTTTTATGTTTATGTTATGTTATGTATGTTTATGTTATGTTAAATATCGGGGCTTGTCTTCTCTCTGACATTTTTAAATAATACTTCTCTTTTAAATACGGTGTTATGATTTAAGCGTAACATAACATAATAATGGTATGGTGGCCGGTGACACCTCTTATCCTTTTGGTTATAGAAACCAGCGTCATGGCTCTTTGTCATGACACTATAGCTGAAAGGCAACCCTTTTTGGTCCTGCGTCACTCATTATTTTAATGTACAATATCTATGTTAGTTATACTTTTCTTGTGTTCTTATTCTATAATAATAACTAACTGTTGAATCAGTTTTTTCTATTCTACTCATAGGTATAAGTTTTCTTTAAAAGCCACCTTTTCGATCACAATTCACAGCCACGAACGAAGTAAATACAAAGGAAAATCAAAACACAATACGTGATTATTAATAATAAATATTAAAATCATAATAAAACTGAAATATGTCTTCTCATTTCCACGAAATAGGCTTTATGAGTTCTCATTGTATTCAAGAAATTAATTAAATGTATTGTGATATTTATATCTACGTAATTTATAGGTTTTGCCAAATGTATCTTGTTGAATGTTCGGAAATTAAAAGTGATTGTGTACCAAGTTTTTGGTGAGAAATTCGTATTAAAATTGTCCTCTCGTGACAAAAGCCTCAAAGGAAGAATAAAAAGGCATAGGTAATAAGATAACACAAGATTCTGAAGAAATTGTTATTTTTCAAATGTGGAGTATAAAAAATGCTCAAACGAGTCTCGAGGCTGAATATGGCAATTTTTTTTGTTGCAATGTTTCGGCAAAACCTTTTTAGTTTTAAAATGTTTCGGCAAAGTTTTTGAAATATTTTTCAGAATGAGTTTTCTATCTACTGGTTAGAGCACAGACATTTTTCTCCAAAGACAAAAAGTATAAAACGAATTCTAGAAATGTGTGACACAAACAATCAGGAAGTGTGAAAATTAAATATACATTAGCTGAATGTATATTTAATTTTTAATGCATTCGTTATATTAGTTTTGCAAGCTGTTTCAAAATTTTGTAAGAGTTGAGGTTTTGAACAAACTTACCATTGCGTATTTCATTGTTGACGTAACCTAACCTAACTTACGTAAACTATATACGTCCCACCACTGGGAACAAGCCTTACCTCAACTATGAGGTGGCGCGAGCCATACTCACAACACCCGAGCTCAGTGCGGATTGTTGGATGAGTGTAAGGTTAGTGAGAAACCTTAAAGTCAGATGTTATCAAGCCGCCCTAAGGCCTCCGACTAGGCCTAACGACTGACATCTAGCGATGACCAACTGCTTATCGTGCCTTTCGTGCCAGAATTGAACTGTAGACCACCTGGTTCCGAGCCAGTGTTTAACCACTGGGCCACGACGCTCTCAATTCTCTATTTAAAATGTCCAATTTTAAAGGTTCTAGCGAGAACCCATCTAATCGTGGCCGTATTAACTAAGAGGGGGTTGAACGCGAGTCTTGACAGCCTATGGGAAATCTCTTCTGAGGAATCCAATTAATTCGGAATCGGAACTTGTGGGTACAGTCGGAGAAGAAAGTATGTGTGAGACGACTATGTATGTTTTACGTACTGAAATGGCTAGTAATAAGTGTGATTCTTAGAAATTGTATGGACATGTGTGTGATTAGGAACCCCTCAGGGTGAGGATGAGCCTTACGTCATAGGAAGATTGATGTGCCTTTCGAAGCATGAAGATGTCGGAAAAATGCGTCACCGCATTTCAGTCGGACTAGGTCCAGATACACACTGAGTGTGGTCCATTTTTTTCTGGACATCGTAACATCGCTTCCTTTTAGAATTGTTCGTCGTGTTTTTTTGTTCCATTGTCTGTTCATTGGTTTTGTTTCATTGTTTTGTGTTGGTTTCGTTCTGTTATTTTACATTTTGTGGGTTGCTGTGTACCGAATCATAAATGTATTTTCTTTCTTTCTTAAATCAGAGGGCGTCTGTACATCCAATATGCTAATTTATAGACCCTTGAATATTATTTCTATTTTTACGCGAGACTGTACCCGTTCTCCCGCAAACTTGCTTTCACTTGTCATACCACAGACCCTTTCATCCCTCGGGAGCTACACGTATGTTTACGGGAATCAAAAGAGAGGGTTTCCGTACATTTCAGGAACTATTGTCGTTGTTGCTTGGATTGATTTGGAGATGTACTATTGTTTTGGGATACTGTTTGTTGAATGTTTTCAGTTTTGTGGATCTTTGATAAAAAAATACATTGTAAATATTCGTATAGCTTAATCCTTTTTTGAACAGATTTATTTCAAACAAAATATTGTACAGCGGAAAAAGAGCTTTTATCATCGCGCGCATTTATTTTTCCAGGAATTGAAAAAAAAGTCCCCTTTCCTTTTGACCGATTTCTCATTCATTAGCATGGTCTGTATGACAATATTTATATATAATTATATATTAATATATGTATGTTTATATAATATGTATATGTGTAAGTTTATCACAGTAGGTTTATTATATTTTATCCACCGCCAACAAGGTTTCTGCTTCGCCCGATGGTTGACTGGTAGAGAATGCCTTTAGGCATTAAGTCCGCCAATTGTACTTTTTCTTTGTGCAATAAAGAATAAATAAATAAATAAATAAATAAAAATATGGAAGCTATGGAAAATTAAATACAAAATCCTCTCCCCTCCTTGCGTCGTCTTCCTTAGTGCTGAGGGTCGTGACCCCTCCCCCTCCCCCCTTCATCACATCATCGCATCACTTTTTCGTGGACGATCTGCCTCCATCTGCTTCTGTCTTCGGCGGTGTGTAGGGCGTCATGAAATGCAGTATCGAGAGAAGTGCGGATCTGGTCGGACCAGCGTGTTGGACTGCGACCACGAGGCCGTCTACTTTTCCGGTTACGAGGAGCTTCTCGAGGTATAGGAATACAAAATAATCAGCTGTAAATGAAGGTAAATATTATTGGTCATGATTAACAGGCGGCATGCATTCACCAAAATCCTGCAACCTCCATTAGGTCACCTGACCTTGCTCCACACTGGTTTGCCCTTAAATGGTCTCCGATCCTGAACTTTCCGGCCCCAACAGCCATCTGTTCTTCGCGTTATGTGCCCCGCTCAATGCCACTGACATGCTTACCCGCTGAGCTACGTAAGCGACTCTAGCTGTTCTTTTACGAATGTCCTAATTTCTGACACGACTAGCTAAATGCCGAGAACAGCCCTTTCCATGCACTCTTGCAGTATTGATGTAAGATTGACAGTCATGATTGAATAATAGCCAAAACAACATAGCAAAGCAGACAAGAAATGAGAGGTATTTTGCGCTTCCTAGAATACAGGCTTATGTAGGCAGGCAGGCAGGTTAGAGTATGAGCAGTAAGATAAGCTTGATCCAGCTTAAGTTGAATACTAGGTATCTAAACTAGCGTTTACTTTCATCTTCAAGAACCTACTAAGCAAGTTTGTAGTGTCTGTTATGGATAATGTAGGGAAATAAAATCAAATGGAACCCCATTTTGAGTTAATTAATAAATTACGTATGCTTCGCTATTAGACCTTTACGTCACTCTAAAAAAATACTTTTTAGAATTCGATTCTTATGTGCAAAACTATAAGGTGGCACCATGATACAGAATGATTTTTTTTTTCGAATACTGACTAATATGTCTCGAAATTTGTTTGAATCTGTTGGTGGGTGGGGTCAGTTTTCTGCGTAGTTGTACACCATTAGTTTGGCGAGGGTCTGAACTGTTGGAAGCTTTTGTTTTGTTTTGTACATAGGTACATAAGCTCATGACTATATCCCATACGGGTTAGTAAGAGACAAGGTGACTGTTATCGTAATAATGAACGGCACATCCAGAAGCCAGAATTTGGCAACACCTTGCTAAGTCACCCTGTATAGTGAATCGTTTATTTGTCGTTTATAAATTACAGGACGGATTCTGTGGTTCTGTTACAAGCCACAACAAATCGCTGTTTGACTGGCACTAAACGTTCGAATTACCACTGTAATCGGGTTTAGTACTCTCCGTATTTGGTTCAACTAGTTGGAATGATTTTTTAAAGATACTTGTCTGTTGATCTTTATCATCGCCAACGACAGGGTTATTTTTTACCAGTGCACATTTTTTTTACCTTTGAGTGTGCATAGTTTAACACGTTCAGTGCGAAACAGGGCTTAAAACACCCCGTCCGCGTCCGGTCGTTATAGCGCTAAGAAAAATCTTAAACTTCTTTGTCGTGCGAGAGCCATAACTTGCATCTGATTCAGAGTAGGAGAGAGATAACTATATGTTTGAGATGTGCTATTGATTCCTAGTTCTATGGTACACCAACCTTAATACCGGGTTTTTTAGACCCCGTGCCGCACTGAACAAATAATAATTCTAACACAGTGCGGAACGAGGTAGCGAATACCCCGTATCGCCACGCACCTCGTACCGCACCCTACGCTAGCTTCACGCGGTTAGTGTTGTGCAACGCATTCGAGGCTGCACACGCGACGAAGTAAGACCGTTACCGATTATGTCGAAACCCTGCCGAAAAAAGTTAATTAAGGAGGAAGATGAAGAAAAACCGGGTGGTGAATATAAGTGAAAATCAGAATAGAGAAAGATAACTCCGCACCTTCTTAACGAGTCGTGAAGCTGACAAAAAAGTGAAGAAAATTCTCACAGAATGCACTGGTGGCAAAAAATAATACTGTTTGACATGTTTTAATTAAAAAAACCTTATGTTTGGTAAACAAATACAATTAAATAGAATCGATATTTATTTTCCCATCACTAAATAATATGTAAACCTGCCATTCTACAGTGCGATACGGGGTATATTAGGCCCCACATTTTATTTTACCTATAGAGACTAAACTAACTAATTGAACCACGGGCGGCGGCAGATTTAGGTTAATCATTTCATTGTTGATAATAATCACGACAAAAGCCGTCCACTTTATCTTATTTGGCGCCAGAAAAAGGATTTTGGTCTCTTACGGGCGGTGGGGCTTAATGTGCCCCGTGCCGCCACAATATCTGGTATAGGACAAGGTTTAAAACGCCCCGTAACGCAGTAACGGAATGTACAGATAAATCTGTGCCGCAGGGAACGTGTTAATATACTGGTATAGTGAGTGAGGTAACCGTGGCACAACTGTGACAGTAGATCGGTCACAATCGCTGTCATAAAGCAACGCAAACGGGTTGGAAATAGGATGGTATGTACGAGTATTTCAACTCGGACTGGCAAACCTCTGACAACAGGAGGAGGTACTTGGCGTGGCACACCACATAGTAAACACCCAGACCAATAGACACCAAGAGACATGTTCATGCACACGAGAGTGTGTACTTTGTGGGGGTCAAACCCGCGAACTCTGGTGTAGTAGCTCAATTCCTAACCATTGAGGTGTTTATATAACATTATAGATTCGACTTTGAGCATTATATTACAATACTACCTCCCTGACTGACAAGTTTCGCGTACATACACTATTGATTTAGTTGACTTCTGTTACAAGTTGTATCAAGCTTTTACACATTGTACCATTACATTCACTGATGTAAGCTCCATTTTTACATCAACCAAATCGGTCGTCCAAGTTTTACTTTGCACACTGCAAATCTCAGTTTGTTTCACAAAAGACCGTGGATTCGCCATTGGTTCAGCGCTGCCATTCTGTCAGCGACTGGCCGTTCGGATTACAGCGGTAATCCGCTTGGGCTAAACAACGCTTTGCACCTACGGGGACGTGAACCGACGGCTTTCGGTAAGAATTAGCGCGACTCTTTGTTACATACGTGAAGTTAGCAGCTCTTACACTTGTATGTTGGTGAGATTCGAGTCTGTTCACACTTAGAGATTGTTGGGCGATTTCACGGTGAGGCGATCTCACTGCGGGCGCGTGGCGTGCACGCCACGAGTTCGCCTCGCCGTGAGATCGCCCAACTACAGCTGGGTGTGAACAGGCTCTCAGCAGATTTTTTACTTTGTAGGGGTGGTAGCAAGTGTTGTCGTTGTGATAAGGTTTAAATTTTGGTTAAACTAACGCAACGCCTCAAGTACTTTTGCAATTAGTCAGTGTAAGACAAAATGTTATTAGGCTGTAATTCCCAGATTTATAAGAAAAAGTTACATAATCAATTACAAATCGGTCTTCCAATTTTTTACTTTGCAGTGTAAAATCTCAGTGTGTTTCACAAAAGATCGTGGATTTGCCATTGGTTCAGCGCTGCCTTTCTGTCGGCGACTGGCCGTTCGGATTACAGCGGTAATCCGCTTGGGCTAAACAACGCTTTGCACCTACGGGGACGCGAACCGACGGCTTTCGGTGAGAATTAGCGGGATTCTTTGTTACATACGTGAAGTTAGCAGCTCTAACACTTGTATGTGGGTAAGAATCAGCAGATTTTTTGCCTTGTAGCAAGTTTTACAAGTATGTAGTTGTGATAAGGTTTAAATTTTGGTTAAACTAACGCAACGCCTCAAGTACTTATGCAATTTGTCAGTGTAAGACAAAATGTTATTAGGCTGTAATTCCCAGATTTATAAGAAATTTATATAAGAAAAAGTTACATAATCAATTACAAATCGGTCGTCCAAATTTAACTTTGCAGTTTGATATCTCAGTTTGTTTCACAGAAGACCGTGGATTCGCCATTGGTTCAGCGCTGCCATTCTGACAGCGACTGGCCGTTCGGATTACCGTTCGGATTACAGCGGTAATCCGCTTGGGCTAAACAACGCCTTGCACCTACGGGGACGCGAACCGACGGCTTTCGGTAAGAATTAGCACGATTCTTTGTTACATACGTGAAGTTAGCTCTTACACTTGTATGTTAGTTAGATTCGAGTCTGTTCACACATAGAGATTGTTGGCCAATTTCACGGTGAGGCGATCTCACTGTGAGAGCGCGGCGTGCACGCCACGAGTTTGCTGCAATGTTGCCGCGATAAAATACAAGCAGCGAGCCCGCTTTAAATTCGACTGATGGACGAGGCACCCGTAGCGTTAACGCCGCGAGTACGCCGGGCGCTCGCGGCGAGATCGCCTCGCCGTTAGATCGCCCAACAACCACTGGGTGTGAACTGGCTCTCAGTAGTTTTTTTGCTTTGTAGGGATGGTAGCAAGCTTTACAAGTGTTGTCGTTGTGATAAGGTAAAAATAATTGAAGTAAGCGTGAAGCTCCGAGATGTGACGTGATGTTAGCCGGAATGCCACCCCTGATAGCAGAAAAAGTATCGAAAACCCTATTTACCCGACTCGCCTGTAGCATAACTTATATGATCATTCTTACTAAACTCCAGCCATCAATATCTCCCATTCCAAAAACAACAAATACAAGCAAACAATCGCATCAGACCGATTGCGTTCCGTTCCGCGCAAAGTTCGCGCATAACGCATCATAAAAGGAATTAAATCGTTCGCTTGCACAGGAACGACCGTCTGCACGGCAAACGGCAGTACGTACGGATTATCTGCGAAATTATAACAAAGGAATGGGACTTTCTAAAGTTAATACTGTAACAGAGCCAGTTAGAGTTGACAATAATTTGGATTGTTTCCGTAAATGAATATGGCTATTTACTCATTTAAGACATCTCTATATTGGATGGCCTATTAATTTTAGGTATTTCATTTATTCTACGCTTATTTTAACAAGTTCACAATCCCCATACAATGGTCTCCTAATCTTGTAAATCCCTTGAATAAGTTTAACTCGTAGTAGCGGTGGTAGGCTTGCAGTCCTCACCAACTTTGATAAAGCCTCGCCAGGCTTGGCTTCTGAATGTTCCGTTCGTAATGACAAAAGCAGTTAGCGTGCCTCTGACTATCCCGTTTGGGTTAAGGGTCAAGGAAACCCTGGAAATATATTTATTTTAATTCTTAGTTAAGTATAAGTTATTTTAATTATGTTGCCCGCCTACTGCACTTTTATGCCTAGCCTCATGGTTGACTGGTAGAGGCTTTAGTGGCATTAAGCTCACCTTGTGTACCATTAATTGTGGTGCAGTTAAAAATGAACAAATACTAATCGTTGTTTTATTGGGGCATTGTAGATTAATAAACTAATGTTAACACATTGCTTAAAATATTAAGATTGGTCATTATTAAAGTGGGGTACCGTACACTGAAACGTGTAAAACCAATTCAAATCTATAGCACACAACAATAAACGTTAACTTCATAATACAAATAACCTAATAAACGGGTCGGTAGAGCCACGTGACCCGAAATTGGTCAGCAGCGTCAAATAAACGGATCCCAAGGGTACAACGTGAAGCATCACGTGGGCTTAAACATAATCTCCTACAAATAGACCGGTTCCCCTAACAGCCCACTGGGTAGTGGGCTGTTAGGGGAACTCAAGTTTTCGACTATACGGTTATAGGTATCTAATACAGAACACATTAGCGATTTTTAACCCGTCAATACAAAGCACTTTTCAAAAGTCGAATTTACAAGCTGACTTTGTCAGGTGTAACCAAATTATTGAAAGAAAATAATATCTTTCTTCGTTTTTATCGTTATGTTCTTAAATCGTAGAAGTTTAAAATATCCTAAAAAGTAAGTCAGTAAAAGTTAAGGCTTGTTTTCGGGCTTAGTAATGCCATCGTTGTGTTTCTTCGAAAATTTTGTGATGTGTGTGGGCGTTTTTTTTTCACCAATAATGGATTATCAACGCGTATTATTTTCAAACAGCGCAAAGGGATTAAATAGAATGCAAAAAAATAATGTTCGCCCATGACGTAAATCGATTAAGTTACTGGTTGTATCCACCCCAGATTGTACACCTTAGGTTATGTTATGTTGTCTCATAACATAAATCTCTAAATCTAAATTTTTCCAAAAAACATCAGATAAAAAGGTAGTATTTTAAAGTATCCAAAAAATTGAGGAGCACATTTTCTTAGAAGTTTTCGGTATCAATTGCTATTAAGTCTAAATAGGTGATCATATTATTTCTATCTGACCATGTTAGGTTCAAATGCCCTTGGCAAAATGTGGGATTCTGGAGGTTTCGTTCACCATGACGGCAACAACTAGAGTGCCTCTGACTACCCGTTTGGGAAAATGGTCGTGAGGATATGTTATGTATCAATTGCTATATAGTCTAAATAAAAGATCTTATTACTTCTACAAACTCACAATAGATTTCCAAATCCACCGCTCGATATTAGTTTTTGACTGCTCAACAATTTGTACCCAACCCTATTTAACGGTTTACTTCTCTCATTTATTACCAGAAACGTCCCTTTCAGTAAATTGCGGACGATTCGAAATAGGTTTCGTCCTTCATCAAACGGTGATGATTTCAGGGTTAAAACGAGAATCCCCGGTTATATTGTTCTAAGGTCCAATATGGGGCGGTCTTCATTGAAACTCCGGTCAGAGGTTTATGAGCAATTGGCAATAGTAAGCAATAGGGTCGCATCGGCCCCTTCGAGGTGATCGGAAACTATAAAAATCTTTACGACGGATAAAACTACGGCAGTGTAGGGTTAAGTATGATTAGGACGTATTGCGTTTTTGATCGATGGTTGGAACGGTTGCATACATGTTGAGGAACGTGGCTTTATTTGTTTTTATTTTATCAATTTTTTTTTTTGACAAAATAAAGCAAGCCTGATGACAGAATTTTGCCTTACAAAGCACGGAATTACCCGAAATTATGGTTATCGTGGCTTGTAGTAGTGTTAAATAACTTTGATTGCTTCTCCTGCTGACTGAGGAGTCATATGATGACAGAACAATTATGTCTGTATCATTACTTCAGTCTTTTTTAGTGATGTATACGTACTTCCATTTATATTTTACGGTTCGGCCTTTTAAAGTTGGCTGCTAATTAAAATGTAATCTAAAGACAGCAAAAAATAACAGTTTTACTTGCAATGTGTTGATTAGCTACTAAAATGATATCGGTATTGGCTATTTTATCATTATGTGATGCTCGTAAGTAATATAATAAGTTGTAAAATATTAAAATAATAAGTAGTGCTGCAGTGGTCAAATATTACGGAATCTTACAACACTACGCGCGACCCAACGTACACTTATCCGGTTCTTAATAACTATTTCGTTTCAAGCTGCACAGTCTTAAATTGAGTATTGACTTAATCGAAACTCATTTAAAACCGTTCGCTTCTCGAGAATTCCACGAGATACTAGACCACGTCGCCAGCGAAGCATCCAAGTTCCAGAATTAAATTCAATTCTAAACAAAATGGCGGATCCTATATGAAAAGACTGAGCAAATGAAGAAATGAAGTGAAAAGGAGTGAATTAACTCGGGACGGGACCGCTGGAACTTTGAAAAATTCGTTTCGGTCTTGGACACAAAAATAGTTAACAGAATTAAGCAGAGGGAGCGTGAGAGGAATTCTGGCGCTCTTTAATGAAGCGGCAGTGAATTGCCACGTCCTGGCGAAATATGAGGTCTGTAATGTCAGTTGCCACAGACTGGAAAAAATTTTGTCTTTTTTAAAAAAAACTGCAAGTTAGGCGCAACGGTTTTGAGCGCCCGTTGAGACTCGAGGGTTGGATTTGATTCCAGCACAAGTCCAAATGTTTGTATTGTAACTAAGTAATAAATGATAATGGTTACACATAAAGGTCCTAAAATGTGATGAAGAGCGACCCTGAAATCACAGTTTTCTTCATTGTTTGACCAGTTAACTCAAAGCGTTATTACGTACACTTTAAATTATTATAAAATGTAGTCTTTTAGACTACAGATACTTTTTATTGAAAGAAAAAAACGTTTATTGATTTTGAACATCGCAACGGATAAAAAACATACAGAACAAGGAGGTTTGGAAAAAACCAAAAAAAAAACAAACAATAGAAAAACAAATAATAAATTCCACCAGGTAGCAGTGCCACGATGTCCGTTATTGAGCCATTGCTAGTAATGTCAGTATAAAGTTGAAGGCCAGTTTAGTCATAAGAAATATCTATAATATGGAACAAAATATCGATAAACAAATTCAAAACTGAAACTCTGTGGCAGTTTGCTATTAGTCGAGTAAAAAAATAATAACCAACAGAGTCCCGCTTTAATCTAAGTGCCTAGTCACCTTACAAGTTTCCTAACGTCTTATTGTTCTTTTTTAAATGTTTACTACCTGCAAAGAAAGGAAAATTTCACACCGGGAAAATTAACAATTACTGCCTTGAATTTTAATTCTTACACAGCTGTTACTAGCAAGTTTACTGTCAAGTAGTTGTGTATGAAACCAAAAACAACAGCTTTCACACATCATACTGGGCACAGGCCTAACTCAAACTGCGAGGTAGCGCCAAACCATACACATGGGCTCAGTGCGGATTGTTGGAGTATGGTGTAAGGTTAGTGATACACGATTGTGTAGAGTACAGTGAAAAACTAAATTCAAAACTAGTCAAGACAGTGGGTTGTTTTTTGAATCATGTTAAATTCAACTATTTTCCAATTTGACCGTTTGACTCAAATTACTATTTTTATTAGTGAAATAGTTCATTATAATAACTGCATTCTTCTTTTGGAGAAATTAGAATTTTATTAAATCAGTAGGTATTGAAGTATCAGTTTAAAAACAATTACGCAAGAATATGGCATAAAAATAGGAGAAACAGTAGGGCATATTAAAGATATTGTGTAGAGACATAGTGAGACAGATTGAATTCCAAGCGAACGGACCTACGGGCACAAAAAACAAAAATAAATTAACATTGATAAAACAGAACAACCTACGCCTCACTTCATCCGAGTAATTTATCGACATTCAAACAGTTTTAAATACCAATACATTTACAGTTTTATTGCGTTTTTTGAATGATCAAAACGATTCTCGCATTGAAAAAGGCAAATACCATTCGACATCGCAATCACAAAGTCTGTTTGTGAATTTTAAACATTTAAAGTTGCAACGGAACGATCAGCAGGGCTCGTCAAAATAGCACGTAATAACACGATGGGCCGCTCGCTATAAATTCAACATTTTCGACAAGAGAGGTCAGCACCTCCCAGGCCAGAGGTTTTTTCGTACACAGAAGTCGTTCAGTGGTTGAACACTCTGCTTGAAACCCGATGGTCCCGAGATCAAATTTGGCCGGAGCACACCTAAGTACTTTGTGTTCATTGAAAAGTTGGGGCTAACTATCGGTGATGGAAAACACCGATATAAAACCCAAGCAACCCGGATAACGGCGGTAGGCTCGCCCCTTACCACGTTAGGTTTAAATTCCCTTCGCAAAATGTGGGCTTCTGAATGTTCCGTTCACCATGACGACAACAATCAGTGTGCCGCTGACTAACAATTAGGGACATGGTCGATATAAGTTGACAAATAAGCCGTTGGACCGACTGATGGTATCATATAAAACTAATGTTTCGCAAATTTTTCATTTGACTATTGTTTCGTAAATACCTAAGTAATTGACTAATCAGCACCAGACAAAAATATATATAGGTACTATATCATTATGGACATTATATCTAAACAACGTTTGGAACTGAATTTTAGAAGAACTGTGACCGAAACGCGCGAGGCGTGTGCGCGAAGCGAGCGTCCCGCTCACATAGCCGACGAAACGCAAAAGTTTTCTTTATTTCTAAACTAGCGACCCGCCCCGGCTTCGTACGGGTGCAATGGGATTTGAATATACTTAAAAACCTTCCTCTTCAATCAATATACCTATTGTACAAAACCGCATCAAAATCCATTGCGTAGTTTTAATGATTTAAACTTAAATAGGGACAGAGAAAGCGACTTAGTTTTGCACTATGTCCAGAGACATTTAGTTAAAAAAAACAAGATCTCAAATAGATGTTACCTAAATTCAACAAACGTCAATGAATAAGTGGATATGAAGGGTAAACAAGGTTTATTTCGTCATTATATTACTTTAATTTGATCTTGAAACACTTAAAGGCGGTTCTCACATTTTAATTAAATAAGTTTATAATCCTGAAAGAGTGGCTTGTCAAACCTTACCTTATTATATGCGGCTTAGATTAAAGGGCCTTAACGACCCTTTGAGGCCTCAAGCAGCGGAGGTGCGATGTTGCGGCTGTGAAGGGTTAACTTACTTGCGGGGTGGAATTCATTTAAGGGTTGAGATCTTAGATTAAACTGAAGAGGGAACTGAAATGAAGTTTATTTCGGACTAAATTATGTGAATCAGTTTTGTTTATGTGAAGTTCTATTTGAGATTTTGCTAGGTGAAGATCTTTAGATTCAGTGTGACGCTATTTGTTTTACTTATTCTTTCACATTTAAAGACATACGCTAACGACTTTGACTCAAACGCCGTAGTCAGAGGTGTGTGCCTCAGTGTTAATCAGTGTTGATTGTTGCCGCTAAAATAAAAACTAAAAATCTGCCTCTACCAACGGTTTGCACGTTGTTTCTATCGAGTAGAATTATCGATAAAAATCAATATTTACTCTTTTTGATATAACTTGACTAAACCTATTCTGTAACGTCAATAATTTTAGTACAATTACCAGAATCACAAATATTCATGAAAATACATAACTCGTTTCGGACAGGGTGGCCACCCATCTCATTACCAGACCTGACGAGCGTTGCTTAAAACGGTGATGGTTTCCGATCCACATTCGTTCGTCTATACTAATATTTATTTTAGATTACGGGAAATAACGCCTCAAATCATTGCCTCCCTTTCGGCACATGTAACATGTGATTTTGTTTACTACCCCACCTTTGATTTATCATCAGGGGTCCGTATTTTCACCCCGTAAGCGTTCCTAACAAATTACATTCGGGAAATTGATTTTTGGACGAAATTAAATTAATAAATCTCTCGTTTATGATGAAGGGGGTGATAACGTGCTGTGATATACGTCGTAAACGACTTTGATCACAGTCTCTGGGGTGGTCTGATTGGCCAACGGTAAATATATTAAATCACGAAGTCATTTTTTTTTTTTATTGATACCTGTTAACGAGAAACAATATTTTCGGATTATAACGTACTGTTATTTGATCACAAACATTACCTAATCTTATCATCCTCTATTATCACCACCGGATCACTACTACAACTACTGTTGGACTATGTCAATACTCACAACAGAAACAAACTTTTTTAATTATTTTTAAACTGCCGGCCCCCCGTGACTTCAACTTCAACTTCGTGAAAACAATATTTGAGTTTCAGGTAAAAGGGGAGCCCCTAAAATTTATTGTTTTTTTTCTATTATAGTATCGAAATCTTAATGCGGCTTACATAATACATCTACTTATCAAGTTACAATAGTATAGCTATTATAGTTTTAGAAAAAAGTGGCTGTGGCATACAAACGGACATAAGAAAAACGCCATGAAAAAGCACAGAGCAGCAGCAACTTAACGTTTCGAACGAAACTGCGAAAACAAAGATTGCGCTGTCGCGGCCATTTTGTGTGCGCATCGGGATTAAAATTAATAATAAATCCCTGTTGGTTTGCGATGTGCAAGTACAATGACGTATGATATTTTCCTTTTCACGCAACTGCGTTAATGGGGATCTTTTATTTCAATCAAATGAGTCTTGCTTGTTATTAAATAAAAAATAAACTGCCTATATAAGTCCCACAGCTGGGCACAGGCCTCACCTCAACTATGAGGTGAAACGAGCCATAAACGGTCGGGGTCACCCATCCCATTTCCGACCCGGCGTGAGTTGCTTCACAACAGCGATCGTCGCCGATCACTGTCACAACTGCGCTACGGGCACTTCATGCAAAGAGCTTTCATTCCTTTTTATTTCGTTAATTTGAAAATTGAATGATGCATGTAGGTAGGATTTTGTCGTTCTCTTGTGATTTACTAACTCGTTATCAGAAAAAAAACATTTTGTAAAGCAGAACTCTTTATGGGTATTTTGCGTTATTAGCCCATCGTTGCATTTTAAATCTATTCTCATCTTAATTTATCGGCTTGTACATCTAATTGACTAGTTTAGTTGCAGTAAATTACCAACTGTACAATGACCTATCTATTTAGTTTACTTACTTAAACGATGTGACTCTACTACCCCCTCATGGGTTCTCGCCTCGGCGTGGCGAGGGGGCCTAGTACCGGTGGTAGGGGCACCACCGGGAAGCGAAGAGAACCCAGGCGTGGCAGCGTGGTGGACTGGACACCCACCCGCTGCGGCCCGTAAGGGCGGCGTGGGGCTGCGGGGCCAGTGGGGCCTGCAGGCGCCTTGAGGCGCGTGGTTGGGGCCGCGGCGCACAACCGGTTGGTGGGGGCCAGTGATCCGAGGCTGATCCCCCCTGTGCGTCGCGGCCCGGCGGGGCCGTACCGTCGGTTACGGCAGCGGAGCCACCCTTTGGGTGGCTCGTGGTTGCGGGCCCAGTAGGGTCGCTGCGGCCCGTAAGGGCGACGCGGGGATGCGGGGCCAGTGGGTCCTGCAGGCGCCTTGGGGCGCGTGGTTGGGGCCGCGGCGCACAACCGGTTGGTGGGGGCCAGTAACCCGAGGCTGATCCCCCCTGTGCGTCGCGGCCCGGCGGGGCCGTACCGAAGGTTACGGCAGCGGAGCCACCCTTTGGGTGGCTCGTGGTTGCGGGCCCAGTAGGGCCTGCGTACGGTGGCCAGCTAGCGAGTGGTACGGGGGTGCCGCCGCCAGCATTGCACGGGTTTCACCGCTGCCTGGTAGGGACGGCTTGACATCCTCGGCTGTCCCTTCTGGCCTCCCCTCACGAAGGGGGGGGTCGCTTCCGGCCCGCCGTGCAGGCGGGCTCCGTCCGGGGGAACGCGTAACAGGCAGGTGCTATTCACCGTGTTCCCCCACTAAAGGACGATTAGAGGGAGTAGTAGGGGTTTTAGTCGGTAGGGCCACTGGTATACCACCTTTCCAGTGGTGAGTCCGACATAACCCGTCCGTCCCTCGGTGGACGGGTATGCGTAAGGCATTTCCCCTACTAAAAAAAAAAAAAAAAATGTGACTCTACTAGCATCTCAGGTAGTTTCCACTGAGAAGAGCTGGCAAGAAACTTCACAGAAGGCACTTTTGACATATCATTCCAACAACATTGTAACTCAGAACACACCTCTGTTCATCATCATTAGCCTGTTGTAGTCCACTGCTGGACTAGGCCTCTTGCATACGCCAGGACTCCCATATCTAAGCTTTCCGCATCCAGTCCCATGCCGTCACTATCCTCCGATCATCGGCCAATTTTGTTTTTTATACAACGTCTGTGGCAAACAGGCATGCGGATGATGGTGAGCGGTTACCGCAGCCTGTGGACACGTGCAACATCAGGGGTATTACTCGAGCGTTACCGACCCTGCAGTATCATCTCCCTGACGATCATACACTCCTAACGATCCTTCTACAAACATAACCAGCCCACTGCAACTTCAGCTTGCAAATTCTGCGAGCTATGACCGCGACTCTAGTTTTTCGCCAGATAACCTCATTTCTGACTTTATCTTTTATAGAAACTCAAAGCTTAGCTCGCTACACGCCCACCTCTGTTAGGTAAAGTAATATAACCAGCATTGACACAGACCGACAAACAACATTAGACGCGATAGAGATTTACGGGACAACGACACAGGAACGACATTCCACAAATTGAACCCACATAAATAATTTCACCTACCCTCATGTATTTTCCATTTCACATTTTCGGGACATGACCAATGCATTTGTTGTTCTTTCTGTTTTTATTAGATGAGCGAGAACGGTTAATGTTTAACACTGTAATGTTCATGATATTCATATTCATTTTAATCATTATAACATGTTTTGTACATAATAATATAAGCTTTCAATTAGGTATAGGTTTTCGAACATGAAGCCTGTGCAAGCACTTTAATAAAAAATGTGCAATTAATAACTACAATTAATATTTCGTTTTGCATTATATTTATAAAATATACTTTAGTAATTAAAAACTGGGTGTTCCTTAATTAAAAGTCCAGTTATTAATTCTAAATAGGTCACTTTTTCATAGTGTCCGACCGAACTTTCGGTTTCGGTTTCGGTTTCGGCCAGTTTCGGCCAAAAAATCGAGTTTCGGCCACAGTTTCGGTTTCGGCCAAAATCGGCCGAAACTTTGGCCGAAACCGAAACTCAATTCGGAAGATGTCGTGCGCGGTCGTATAACTTCGTTTCTCGCGGCAACATTATGGCAGAGCCTGGCGACCTCTACAATCTTTGGGAATTGTCGTGGGACATTCGGATGGCTACGTAGGAACACTAAAATTGGTCAGTGCATAATCGCCAGACGCAAAACTTCTTTAGAGGTAATGTTATGACGGAACTGATTACATGTAAGTTTTCGTTGAGACTGTTCTGTTGGGAGCTCGATTCTCGAAGTTGTCGACGAGTATGGTTTGGCCAAATGATTCAAGTAGGTAGGTCCACCTTCGAGAAAGAGGTTAATTGTTGCATCCAACACGGCTGGGCACTAAGAAAAGTAGGTTGAAGTGTCAGTTGGCAGGGCACATTGCACGAGAAACTGGGCCATCAGTTTGGGGTCGAAAGGTTCTCGAGGGGATATTGTTTGAAGCCAAACGACCATATAGAGATCGCAGGGTTTGGGTGGATGTGTTCCACCCATTACCAGCCGCTCTGGAAATCTAAGGGGGAGTCCTGATTCTCAGAATTGGACGTCGTGTGTGTGTGTGTTCATGAAGTTTCCGTTTCGTTTCTGTACTTGAATGATTTAAATAGTTGAATATTGGATCACTCAGATTATTTACTATCGCATTGGCGAAAGTTTTGAGGCAGTTGGCAAGACCCTAGTCTACTGAAGTAGTCGATATCGAATTTTAGAAATCGACTGATCGTTATGTCGACTGCATCGTGCTTTTCGCCAAGACATCCGCCGAGTGGCAGGGCAGACAATGTTCAAAGAACTAAGTGTAGCATGCTATCGCATTGGACTGGTGATGAACCAGACGAAAACGAAACTGACGACCAACGGCACTCGAAGTAAGGAAGGGGTAGCCGGCAGACAATGCTACTTTGATGAGTATACATATTGACTTGAACCAGATTGTCTCCTTTTGCCTTGTGGTATGAGGCGTTAGAATTCTGGCACGGTTCTCCCCCGCATGTCGTAAGAAGCGACTAAAATAGGACCTTCGGGGTCACTGGGAGTGCACACGGCGGGGGCTGTGTGCCTCCATTCCAAGTGGCCTCGAGGAAGGGCGGCGGTGTAAGAGTGACCTAACACTCCCCTCAAGGTGGGCTGGTTAGCATAGCGCGCCAGGATTCCACCGGCACAGAGTTCTGGACCAGAGATCACGGGGAGCTCTGGATACGCGCTGAGGCAGGTCACCGGGGGGTTTAGTGAGTAATATCTGCCGGATCTGGCTGGATCGTCTATAACCAGTCCAGTCCATAAACGGATTCCCCCCTGAAAAAAGAAGATAGTCTTCTTCGAGAACAGGCAGGATGAGGAAATCAAATGCCGATGCCGAATCACCTAGGACCTAACGAGGAGCTAACTTTTCAAGGCATGAAAAGTTAGCTCAAATAAATGAAGTACCACCTTCCTATATCTTTAAAGCGAGAACTTCTCGACGTTTCTTAGCATTCTGCTCACAAGCCTGGTTGCTCATGAAACACCCTAAGGCAAAGCTCGGAATGGGTCCAAGGGTAATGGAGTGGAGTGTGTTAGGCATTAAACACACAGACAGAAAATGGTCACCACGATCCGCCCCAAAACTGACGTTTAACCCCCTTATTCATAAAAACGAACGCAACGCTAACGCATTGTTTAAGCTATTGACGTGTTCTGTCACTTACTCGCAAATGGCGGCAGCAACAAGAATGACAGTGACAAAGCGATACAAAAGTTATCGTGATCTATAAGAGCTGTTTAAGTTTTTATGAATAAGGGGGTAAGACGTTAGGCCAGAAAGTCGCCAAACTGACAAAATGGGAGAGAGCACTGAGCAGTCTGTAAGATGCATCCGGCCCGAATGACAACCCAATGGCTCCTAAAAGACTGATTTCATTGAAAGACGAGGCCTTAAGAGCGATGGTGCGACCACCTGGTACATTACTCTGGCGAATGGCTGACTTGAGCAAAAAGAAAGGGTAAATTGAAAAATTTGGGAGACCTTTGCCCAGCGGTGGGATCTTGTGTGAAAAAAAAAAGTCTATAACTTAGTTTTGTTGTTATTAGCAGAATAATGAGAAAAAATTTTCAGAATTTAGTAATTGTAGGTATTTTATACTTGACCACGTGAGTTTCGGTTTCGGTTTCGGTTTCGGCCGAAACTGAAGCCTAGGCCGAACATTCGGTTTCGGTTTCGGTTTCGGCCGGAAAACCAGTTTCGGTCGGACTCTACTTTTTCATTTTAAATTGTTTTTTTTGTGCTTCGATGCAATACTACTCACTGTAGTTGCAGCTAGCACTTAGAAGGAAATTAGCTGCAACTAAGCGTACAGGTAACCAACGAGTCCTTTTGAAATACAAGTGAAGATTGTTCATCAATATCTATTTATACCTATTATATTGATCCTATCGACAATATAATATGACAAACTAGCCCAAGCTTGAGCGAGTATGCTATGACCCAAATCATGAATTTCATCGACACAATCATATCAAACAAATTGACCGTTTCCTTGCAGGTGAACAATGTTCCAACTAATCGTAACTTTAACATAGTTCGTCGACTGTCCCATCGCTTGGACAACTTAGGGCCACCACAGACATGCTACTTTTACCATAGGCTGAAGCATGATTTGGTCACTCTCTGGGTTGAACATAACATAAACGGCCTATATACGTCCCACTGCTGAGCACAGGTCTCTTACCTCTACCATGAGGTGGAACGAGCCATACTCCAACACACGGGCTCAGTGCAGATTGTTGGAGGGGTGTAAGGTTAGTGAGCAACCTTAATGTCAGATGTTATCAAGCCGCCCTAAGGCCTCTGAAAAGGCTTCACCACTGATATCTCCGACGTCAACCGGGACCAACTGCTTAACTTTCGGTCGGAGTGGTCACCCATCGCATTTCCGACTTGGCGTGTGTTGCTTTAAATCAGCGATCGTCGCCGATCACTGACACAACTGCGCCACCGGCACCTCTCTCTCTCTCTCTCTCTCTCTCTCTGCGTCTGATCGTCAGATTGTATCAATGCAGTATAACTATTCCGCGACTTCATGCGTTCGGAGTTCGGACGCGGTATCAGAATCATGTGTTTTATTTATTTATTTATTTATTTATTTATTTATTTAATTAATACGGTATATACCAATTACATTAATTAAAAGAACAGAGATTAACAATTATATGACAAAGGAATTACACATTATTAAATTAGATTATCATTACACATTATAAACATTTTACAAAAACTAACATTGAACATATAGTATTATAAAACAACAATACAATTAACAATACAATTTTATTAAATTTCATTCATACTTCACGCTCACAAAACCTCAGACATTCTGCAATTATCTTCGACCATGCATCCGCAAACAAATCGCATTCAGGGCTGGTGTCGAGGAGCGCGTTGAGGGCGGTGAGCACACGAGGGATGGGAGACTGCGCACGAGCTACCGTGCGGCATTTGGGTACTACAAGTAACTTGTGCCTGCGAAGACGCTGGTAATTGTTTGGCACGTACAGACGACAAATCTTATCATGCAGATCCCGAACATCTATTCTTCCCCGCAGTATTTTACACACCATTACAATCTGGTCGCACGCTCGTCTAACTTCCAAAGAGTTGTAACCCAGGCAGCCTAGCAAAAATTTTGTGGGATACATATAAGGGTAATACCCAAAGCGCCTTTTATAAAGGGCTCTAAGAAATGCCTTCTGGACCTTTTCCAATATGAGGGCATATGTACTTTCGTGCGGATTCCAAATGCAGGCACTGGATTCTAGTTTGGTCCTGACAAGAGCACAGAATATTAAACGAACCACATGGTCATTTTGAAAATCTTTGGCGTTTCTGAGAACAAAACCCAACCGCTTGTAGGATTCCTCCGCCAATGTTCTCATATGAGCATGAAAGTTGAGGCCCTGGTCAAACGTGACTCCCAAGTCTTTCATGGTGTTTTTCCGCGTGATAATCTCGTCACCCATGCGATATTCATGAAGAAAAGGGCGCCTTGATCGGGTAAAGGTCATGGAGTAACATTTTATGGGGTTAAATTCCATTTTATTGACCATACTCCACTCAAATATTGCGTCAATATCCCTTTGCAGCCTTAAACAATCTGCATCCGACTTTATTTCTGCGTACAGTTTTAAGTCATCCGCGTACAATAGGCAATTTGCGTTAATGGTGACTGTAGGGAGGTCGTTAACCATTAAAAGGAAAAGAAGCGGACCAAGTATAGATCCCTGGCTTACCCCGGAACGCGTATGGTAGCGACTGGATTCAAACATTCCTAGCCTTACAAATTGCTGACGGTCCCGAAGATAATCTGCGAGAAGCCGAAGGAGACGAGGAGTGAAACCCGCATCGGAAAGCTTAGAAAGCAGAATGTCGTTATTAATTCGGTCAAACGCCTTCCGAAAATCAAAATATAGGACGTCGACTTGGTTACCACGGTCAAGACACGAAGAGATGAACTCGACAATACCCAGTAAATTGGTGTTAACCGACCTCTTACTCCTAAAGCCATGTTGCTCCTCACATAAATATTTGCCAACTTGGGCACTAATGTGTTTATGCAATATAGTCTCAAAAGTTTTCGCAAAACAAGATAAAATTGCTATGGGTCGGTACTCTTCAACCAATGCTTTACTCGCGCTTTTGGGTATAGGAGTAACTCTCGTGACCTTCCATTGAGAGGGAGAAGCGCCAGATTTTAGAGCAAGGTTAAAAATGTGACAAAGGGGCTTGCACAGAAATGATTTAGCATGTTTCAGTAGCATCGAAGGTATTTCGTCAGGCCCCATTGAGTTATTATTTTTAAGTTTATCAATTCCAAGTTTTACGTCTCGTATAGTAAAGAAAGGTATATCAATATGATTGCTATTATTCGTGTTAGCAGAAGTGTCCAGCTTAGAAGCATCCAGTTGGGGGATATCGGGAAGGAATACACTAGCGAAGTACTTGGCAAAAGCCTCAGCAGCTTCCGATCCTGAATAAGTAACACCCTGGTAAGTGACGTTCGACTCAAACCCCCCCTTGGAGCGTAATTGGGAAATATACTGCCAAAATCGACGCGGATTTGTTTGAATGTCTCTCTCTATAGATCTGGTGTAGCTTTTATAGGCATCTGAAATGCGTTTCTTTAAATCTGATCTGAAATGTGAGAAACTCCTATACAATTCAACAGATTTGGTATGTTTCCAAGCTGTATGGAGCTTTTTTTTATGTTTAATGTCGCCAATAATGTCCGCGGTGAACCAGACAGGATACCGCCTAGAGAGGTTACGTTTTCGTTGTTTTTTTGGTATGCTTATGTTAAAAACGTTATATATGATTTTATAAAAAGACTGCGTTGCATTATGGACGTCCTGAGATTTTAGTACCTCATCCCATGTGCTATCTGATAACAAGGCCAGTAACTGATCGTAGTCACATTTTTTAAAATTCCAGTCTTTTGACGGGTCTATATTGCTCGGTTCGATAAAATCGGAATGACAAGACTTGTTTAATTTTAATTCGATACTTAGTGGAGGATGATAGGCATCGGGGATGACCATACCCTCGGTTCGAGCAACATCCACTTCTTGCGCCCACACAAACTCATCACAATCTCGGATCAACACAACATCTAACATTCCACCATGATCATTCACTACAACGTTGTTTTCTACAAGGCCACAATATGACAAAAAGTATCCATAATAATTATTCACATTCAAAGATGCACTTTTTAAATTTAGGTCGCCTAGAATAACGACAGCACCTTTTAACGCATTTATGGTATTCTCAACTTTACAGAACCAGTCCAGATATTCACTATCACTCGCACTGGGTTTAATGTATACCGCACATACACTAAATGAATGGCCGTGCCAGGTGAAACTCGCCCACAGATCTTCACCACCGTCTGTTTCTAGATCCAAACGACGACGAAGTATTAGCGGAGTACGTGCCGCCAGTAGCACTCCTCCACAGGGCGTCACTCGGTCTCGACGTAGAACAGTCCAGTCTTCGCAGATAAGTTCAGAGTCTTCGACTGAATCGCTGAGAAAGCTTTCAGTTACTGCAACCAGGTGATGTTCAAGGAGGGCCAGGTTATTACGCCAGGTGGGCAGTTTGGTATTTAGGCCTCGAACATTAGGCAGGCGTCTAGTCATTATTTTAGTGACTAGACGCCTGCTTTAACTTACGAAAAGCGACTAAACCGTGGAGTTAGTCGTTTTTAGCAACCTAACTGTCCAGGAAATATAACAATAGAAAATCCATTGTTACGAGTCATATCTTGTGACTCATGGGGAGTTCTTAAGTGTCCGGTGTGGAACGTTTGGTAGCTTTGGTAATTCATCTTCGCCGGTCGCCCATGCTAAAAGTAGCAAGTCTGCGGTAGCCCTAAGATTGGCCAACTATCCACCCGATATCCGTGTGATATCCGAATGTCCGAATCTTCACGGCCAAATAAGCAAGGGCCGATTAATGTTTCGCCGAATTAGAGACGTAATAAATAATGGAAGTTTCATTTTATTGTTCTCCCCGAAACTAAGTTAATCTTTGTATTGTGATAGTTTCTTAGTAGTTAGTCGAGTTTATTGGCAGTAAATTAACTAACATACGTGATTGGCTTTTTCGTTTGATCTTTCTCTACAGTTAGAAGTATATTGGGTTCAGCAGGAGGTTAAATAATATTGCAAAAACGTATCGCACTACGCGGCCCAGTGTTAAAAAATACTGGCTTGTACCACGAGTGTCTCTGAGTTCAAGACTAGCCGGAACAGTTAGGAATTGTGTTCATTGTACAATTTGCGGCTAACTCTCCGGCTAGAAAAATGTGATCTTCTGAATGAACATAGTTAAAGAGTAGCCACAATAAGATCAGGTTGATGTGACCGTGAAAAAAGGGCACAAAAATCATACAGTGCTTATTCTTACTTACGCCAATACCCAACTTCTATAGTCGGAAAATAAAGAGAAGAGATCAGAAAATCATTAAACTTTGATCGGAGTGGTGAAAATTTATCGCGCGAACAATAATTTTGTGCAAATATCTTGTATGATTTGATACAAATGTTTGCAATCCGTACTAGTTTAACAAGGCAAGAGAAGCTCTCTCAAAAAACACATCACAACCTGCCAATTTGTGAAAAAATATTCCTGAAAGCCAAAATGGTCGTCTGAACCGAACAGAGACCGGGATACTAGAACAAAGTGCTATCCATTAGGTAAAATATAGGTCCATGTTTCTGACGCGTCTGCGGTAAGGAAAGTTGAATATAAAGTGGTGAGAATTTATATTCGCAGTTACCTGTTCCGGTGTGTAATAAAATGATATTGAGCGTTGCTTATAAATCAGAATTTTCAGATTTTATATAACTATGATTTTTATAAAAATCCGTGAAACTCAAATGAATAAACCAATTTTTGGAAAATTTTGAAATGGATAAAGGCTAACGGTAAACGATTGAGATTAAATTGATTCATAATTAAAAGAAATATAGTGTTTTTTATCTGTATAAAATGAATGGTGCGTGACTTAACAGTACTATCATATAGTTAATACAAGTATATCCCAAACTTCAACGGTTTCATTCAGTACCATGACGTTTTACAATTTAAACTCTCTCTTTCTCTATTGAGTCCCAGTTTTGTCAGACAAGAGCGATATTTAATTAAACATTACTGGTCTGGGAGACCACGGGTGTTCAATCCCCAAGGTATAGTGAGCACCTCGTCGACATAACGTTGCAGTCGGAAAACTAGGTACCTTTTGTGTAATGTCGTACGTAACGTGATGTTTGAACGGTTCAAATGAATTCTTCTGTATTCTGTAGATTATTCTCACTGTTTTCCTGATGATTGACGGCCATCCAAGAAAATAATTATATCATGTTCTTGTTAAGCTCCTAATAAAACTAATGAGTGTTTTCCATGAAATATTAAGGTTAATAATAAAGTAATCGAAATCCAATAAACATCGTACTTCTAAAGATAAAATTACTAGGAAAAGCCAACGTGCTCGAATTATCGCTCAAGAGTAGCTAAAAACTTATCCTAATAAATCAGTTTCTAAAAATTCGGACTAATTATTTACTTGATTATAAGTTTGTTCGATTTGTACCTCTCTATCTCTATGTTTAACTCTGATTCTTGATAGTCATCCGACTCCCCTTACGTACGAGGGGGCGTCCCACCTGGTTCTAGCCCTTTTTCAAATAATCGTTTTAGCTTCGGCCTTTTATACATTTTGTCTTACGAGAGATAATATTGGTGTTCTTATTTAGAGCATTATTTAATAAACTGTAACAAGAAAAACAATATACCGACAAAAATATCGAACATTGTAGTTTTGTGTGAAAGCGTATTTACCCAGAACAAAAACTGCACTTTCCGATACTTTATGACGTGACGGATAATAAAAAGACCTCAAGAGGAACGTCTCTACTCTTTTTACAATCATTGCTCTCGAACCGGTCGTAAACTTTGCTCGAAAATCGTCTAATATTTCTTGAAGGACTTCATGTTCCATCTTCAGAAACTTAGTTGCAGACTGCATTGTACTTCATGGCTTCTAATCTTAAAGATTGTCTAGACGAGGCAGCTTATTCAATCATTACCTATTCAAAGATCTTCGCATTAAAATTCGGCCTTCTTCTGTCAGAGGGCGAAACAGCTTTAACCCATGAATTCACAAACAACAATCAACGCTAAGCACGCGCTCACGATCATGCTGTCCCGTAAAATGTTAATAGAACTGAAAGGGACAGCTATACTTCTGAGGAATGTTTAACGCTGATTTCCGTAACGAAAATAGTCATTTGTATTGCAATGGGTTACCATACTATCAACACTTTTACTAGTATTTAAACTGACCAAACAGAACGATATTCATTTTAATAACTTATGTAACTAACAACACTGATGGTCTTTACTGTATTCTCTGATACCTATTTAAATACTAAACTTAGTGTTAATTAAAAATTATAAAAATAGATCGTCCATGTTTCCTGTCGCAAAAAGAAGAGTGCGCAAAGCCACAAACTTCATTGATTTTCGATAATTTGAGAGTTAGAATGCACTGCACCCTGCACCATTTTCAGTTGAAACGTTTCTCTATATGCTCAAAAACTAGATCACTGGAGAAAATACCTAGGGGGCCTGTTGGTTTAAATGATCAGCCCGACTGAACCAACCACGGTCCCGCGTCATACAATCCACTTAAACCTAACTTTATTTAATCTAACGTGCCCAAACTCCAACATAAAGTGCAAACGCTACATTGCAGAGCAGGATTTAAGTATTAAAAAGCAATGGCCGTCCCAAGGGATCCGAGAACTCCCGGCTAGAGAACTTTGATTCCATTTTTAAAGCTGACGACTCGAGGTCGACACGGAAAATATTGCAAATTCAATTTGAAGGGAACCAGAAGGAGCTTTTGGACGGGGACGTATAGGTCTGGATGTGGCGTGACAATAACTATAGTCTGTTCGCGTTATGAATGCAGTGATTTCATACTTGTCCTTTGACCTAGCACGCCCTTTAACCAATCAAATCGTTCCTAATTAGAAAGCCAAGTCCACAGTGACCAGCTAAACGCATACTTTCGAACGCAGAGGGTTGTGGATCTGAGTTTTTTTGTGTGTGACCGAAATAAATTTAAAAATCACAACATCCTTAACGCGAACGAACTATAGTATCACCTTATACAAATAATAATTATTAGCCTATAATGTCCTACATCACGAGAAAGGCTTCCCCACCATTTCTCGAAATGGTTGATAAATTACTTAAAACCATGTTAAGCATTTTTTGATTAGATTAAAGATATACGATTTCTATACAGGGTAAGCGGTATTAATGACCACCTTAAAGTTATTGGCCATTTCAACTTTGACTGAAAAAATAACTGTTGTCAATTCGAAATGTGATCAAACCTACGGGTTTAATTAAAATTTTAGGTATGCTTGTTTTTTTTTGGAATTGTGTTTTTTATGTTCAAGTAGTTCAAGAATATACTTTATTATTTGAATGCAAATGCATTAACATTGAAAAAGTTGTGGTACTCTCCACCACATCTAGCGAAACACCAGCATTACCCGTCCTCTAATTGCTCCAAACTCGCATACACGCAGACAGCACGAGGCATCTTGATCTGTGGTCACCTGTACACCAAGATTCACTTCCAGTGGCAAACATTCCACATGTACTCCGTGTTCGTCCCATTCAGACGTTTTACATAACACGGTTGCTTGAGGTAACGATAATTCTTCACTGAAAATGTACAAAATGGCTACACTTGTGTAGTTCTTTTTTAACTTAAACGACACTTTGCTGCTACTTGCATTTAGTAAAGTATTTTGTACAAACTTTATTCGAGATGGAACTACGATTAGGTAGGTTATTTTATTTTTAGCATTAGGGATAATGCATGATCATCTTACTAAAGATAGGAAAACCAGAAAAAGGCATTCGGTCTTGGCATCAGGCGGGACTCGAACCCGCGTCTTTCGCAGACCGGGCGACTGCACTACCAATTATGCTACCGAGACCATTAACAACTACGATTAACTACGATTGTTATGAACAGAATTTGCTAACAGGGATTCCACGACTCCACGAACGATGGACGGTTGAACGATGTTGGTCAACTCAGCATTTGAATAATCTTTGAAATAGGTGATTACAGCTCATTTTGGTGGATTAAAATGTAATACTAGACTATTATTTCGATCATGTTATTTTGTTACCCATTATTTGGGCTTGTAGTGGACTAGCAACTGAAATTACTTAGTGCGTAATGGAGGATCGTGATGATCCAGCAGTGGTTGTACCTCATAATAGAGACATCGAATCGCTAGGTAGATAAAAAAAGGTATACAGGGTGATTAAAAAAGTGAAAAAAGCTAAGCTAAGCTTTTGTGAATTTTATAGAGTAGTGTTTGTGGCATGGTGACAAACTACAGCAAGTCTAAAAATATAATGTAAACTGTTTCGTCGACTTGGAAAAACATTTAGAGGAACATCATTTTCCATCAACAGACGCCACGTTTTGGACCACCTTGTATAACTCAACCCAAGTCTTCAGCTCTCCTTCAATCTTTTACCAATATTCTTCAGTTAAACTTTGATATCGTCTAACCTTTGACGCCCTAAAATAGATGACTCGCTCCGTCAAAGTTCACATATCGGTAACGACGCCAAACTTGAACTACGGCCGATATTAAACTTCCTATATCTTAGTTTAACACTTAAGTACACGAAGTAACCTATGTACCTATCTAGTTCGAAGCTTGTGTGTATGATCTTCACATTACTCAAACGTTTAAAGTTTGACACTAATGTTCCGTCTACGAACTAAAAATATATGAGAAGAACACTATTGAATATTCAGTTTGGGAACAAAATTTGCTCGGCCATTTTGTTGATAAGTAAATGCGAAATGAAGAAGTCAGAGACACATTGATCGTTGCCGTCATCGTGGACAAACAATTCAGATTTAGATCGAACCGTATAACATGATTTTTTGGATTTGTCTCCGCCTCAAATACTAGAATAAAAATAAACATGGGGAAATTAAAATTAATAACTTAACCAAAACGATCCTCGGTTTTGTAATTGTTATTGTAAGGGTCAACCAAGGACGAGCGGTGGGCCGCCGAAAACAAAAACTTACGACGATGTTCGGAACGTTCAAGGAGCGTTAGTGCAAGCGTTGGTTTGAGTTGTAGCGTCCAACGTCGCGTCAGACGCGCTAATTGAAGCGGCTGGCGACGCCGCGAAGGACGCGGTGGGGGAAACTAGCAAGTTTCACAACGGAAGAAGCGGCGGATGAAGCGGCGGGACTTTTGTATATTAATGATACATGATAATATGTTCAAGTCAGCGCGTGGGAAAACTTAGGCCGCTTCACTGTAACGACTGACGCACCGCGGAAAGCCACGCAAAACGCTCTGCGTCGCCTTTAACGAGACCTTAGACTCAGCCCCGGCTTTGGCTGGTTGCTTTTCATTTTAATAGATCACTTTTTCCACCCCTTTCAAAGAGGTTTCACCAAAATACCTCATCAAAGCATCAAAGAAAAAGCGACGTGCGAACACGGTATTTCGTAAAGTCCTTTTGGAGATACGTTATCTCTTAAGAAACCGTGTTATGTTATATCACACTGTAATTTTGTGGCGCGCGCCAAAATCGGTGGAATCATTTAAGCGAGCACTTGGGCAAAGATATGAAATTAGTAAAGTACAGACGGTACGCTCTGTAGTTACACCACCTCTGGTTAGATTAAATGTTTTTATTGTTATCTTCCAAGCAATCTAACTACACATGCGGGGTCTCCTGCAAAACATTAAGGATCCTTCGGCATCCTACACACTATCGGCAATTATGCTTTGGCATGCTTAGGGATGACGAGGCGTCCTTAAGGGCAAGCTTAGCCGGCGGCGTACCGAAGATAAGATAGAGCAGCCTCAATAATACTGAAGCGGTATTTTTGTTATTACGACCACATATTAATTATTAATAAATAATTTATACTTTATTGCCATTATGTTATATAGTATATTGCTTTTTGCCACCTAAAATCCTCAGTCGTGGGCGGTGGGTGATCAGAAAGTAAAAGTGATATGAAGATTGACCATTTTACATATTTTTTACTTTGTCTTAACTTTTTACCATTTTTAATGGATCGTTTCAGCAAAATAGAAATCAATCTGCTGCTGAACCAGTACTAAATTCAACATAGGAGCGGATCAGAAAACAGTTTGCGGTATATTCATACCTGTAGCATTTTGCTCACTTAACGAATAATAAATGCAAATGTAAATGATTTTTATTGTTATCTGAAGCTCACTATCAATGTCCCATCATTAAGATAAGATTTAACCCATAACACCAGTTCTGTAACTAAACGTTTGTTCAATGCCACCTTACACCTTTCTGTTTTGTTAGTCTCTGACCGAAAACCACCTGAAAATGTACCGCTTCATTAACCCGTTTGTACGAGTACAACTCAATTGTGAGCGTCGATTATTTTTGAGAAGCATCCACTTCTCGTCGAGAGATGGTGATGGAACCACATTATGTGTGTGTTGAGATAAAAAAGGCTTGCGCGGTGAAATGAAAATAAAAACAATAGGAAATTAAACCTTTTGACGGAGCCTTTTCAATTTTATTAGGGGATGGCATTTGGGGGAGATATTGAAAGTCATGCATGTTATTGAGCATTATCTGGCGGTAAGCTTTATTTACATACGTACACATAGGTTTTGGATATATTTTCGTATTAAAGCCATCTTTCTTTATTCTTTGGAACTATGCAAGCTCTCACAAATCGGCACCACCTGTATAACGGGTGTTTTAAGATGATGAAGAGTTAATGGGGAGCAGGGTGAAGATTGATAATTGAAAGCGTCAATTATTACTATAATTGTACAAAGGCGTGTATTAACGATCCTTTTATGTCCAAGAAAAGCGCACATCGTACAATGTTGCCAGTAAAAATAAAAAAAATACAAATTTGATGTCGGTGTTGCCAACACCGCGTTATCTGAAATACAATAACTTAAGCGGTAAAAAAAGCAGTTGTTTTTTGTGTGACTATTTACATATGTATACGCCAGGAAAAGACAGTCGATACCTATAGTTCTCGCTGCGCCCCAAACATTGACCAAATGTATTCTAACTAAAGCCTATAACGAAGAAGATTTGACCACAGAATGTTCCCTTCGAAACTAGGTCAAGCCTAAACTAACAAAATAACAATAGATTTTGGGCCATTTGAGGCGTTTTCATTCACCTGCCACTCGCTGCCTTCGACAAAAGCCTTATTATACTACAACAACAGTCTTTGTGTTGAAAATTGTGTAACCTGTCTATATTCCTAAAACAGGTGTTTCTAAAGACGGAAATGGGATTTTACAAGTTACAACACAGTAAGATAAAATTTAAATTCTTAAATTTATAGTATGGTATCGTAAGTTTCGAGTCCAACGCTATACACCGCGCAATCGTCAATCACCAAACATACAAAACCATGTAATTAGATAGTTATGTATTGGGTAGTTTATGGTAAGCAACATAAACGAAAAAATAAATAAAATTAAAGCTATCAATTTAAATTTAACTCTGCAAAACTGCATATTGTTTTGTTTCATACAACTTAGTGTTTTGCTTTTTGCATTGACGAAAACACTGGACTAAGTAACTGTTTTTCTTCTAAATAACTTTTTTAAATACATCCCACATAAAATTCCGAAAATTAGTGCCGCCAGACAAAAAAGTACTAATTGCACCGAAATTCGTTCGCAATGTTCATAACTGTCGGCAAATTGTTCCAAGAAGTTATTCAAAAGCAATCTTACAGCTTTCCAAAATCTTTTAATTGTTCGCTAAGCATTCAAAAGCGAGATAATCCCTGAAGTCAAACTGAAGCAAACAGGAAGTACGTCATCCGACCATCTGCGCGATGCGACTTTGTCCGGCTGTAGAACCTACTACACCCAGACACCGATTTCGTGCGAGTGCGAAACGTGGTCTCTTAACATACCCTTTTTCTTTGAGTAGGGGAAATGCTCTTTACGCATACCCGTCCACCGTGGGGTGGACGGGTTATGTCGGACTCTCCACTGGGCAGGTGGTACCCCAGTGGCCTTACCGACTAAAACCCCTACTACTCCCTCTCATCGTCTATAGTGGGGGTACCGGGGAACACGGTAAGTGGCACGAAGCCTTCTACGCGTTCCTCCGGACGGAGCCTGCCTACACGGTGGGCCGAAAGCGACTCTTAACATGCCCTAGCGATCATAAACCAACCGGGTAAGTCAAAGGCACTACTAGCACACATTTGAACCCAACGTGGTAAGGGGCGAGCCTGTCGCCGTTATTTGGGTTGCTTGGATTTTTACCGGTGTTTTACATCATCGGAGAGCTAGCCGCAAATTTTGTAATGAACACAAAGCAGTGTTCCGGCCAGTCTTTAACTCCTGACCACCGGGTTCCGAGCCAGAATGTTTAACCACTGGAACACGACGCGAAAGTGAAACCCTTAAAATACATAATTTTGAATGCCAATGATGATAGAGGAGGTGGTATTGAACTACCTTTAAACCGATCTTGGAATTGACAAAAGATAACGATCATGGAATTCAATTGTAAATTACCCCGAAAATGCCATTATTGATAGATCACGGTTTGAAAAATATAATATCTACGCACAGAAAGTTGACGTAGAAAGCTGGTTTTTAGCAAAATGATGTAGACTCCTCAACAACTTTAAAAACGAAGATTACAGAAAACTGATTCGTTTGCTAATTAAGTACGTTTTAAATCAGAGTAGTTTCTGAATCGGTGTTATCCGATGTTATAGCAACAAAACTGTCACAAAAATTTTAGAACGCTTACAATGAATAGCTAGTTTATTCTCTAGTCTCCCAGTGATATAAAGGCCTAATAAATTAATATCCAGCTTAAATCCCCATCAGGCGTTCAGACGAAGTTGCGGCCACAAAGAGCTTGGGACGAACTGTAGAGACGGCTACAAAGGTGGCTAGGTAGCCACTCGAACGATTGGGGAAACCATTAATGCTATTATTTTGTTTGTTGTAGGGTTCCCATAACATGAAAAGTTGAATCTATAGTTCGTTCGCAATAAGCATGCAGTAATTTCAAACTTGTCCTTCGATCTAGCACGTCCCCTAACCAATCGAATTGTTCGTAATTAGAAAGCAAAGTCCAGAGTGACCAGTTGAACGCATACTTTCGAACGCAAAGGTTGTGGACGTGAGTTTTTTTGTTTGCGATAGAATTAAATTAAAAAATCACTGCATTCTTAACGCGAACGAACTATAGTCGTACAAGTGTCGGCATGTACTGAAATAGTCTACGAATAAAATGCTAACTTCGGAGCGGTCAGAGGAATCAGTGTTTTTGGTAAACGGATCATTCAGAAGCGAATTTCCATCACCGCTAGTGAGCCTCAAATTATGTTATGAATACAAAGTGGGTGGGCGAATGAGTCCCAGAAAGACTTCAACTCAAAACCACACGTTCTGACTCAGATAGATAAATAGATAAATTAACACTTTATTGAGAGAAAAATAAGAAAGAAATTGCACACTAAATAACACATTTGTAAGCAATACATATTTATTTGAATGTACAATTTAGGCGGTCTTATTGCTAGAAGCAACCTCTTCCAGACAACGTACAGGCAAAGAAAATATGATAGAATGGGTTCGCAGAGTGTTTTAACACTGGGCCAAGGCACTTTCGATAAATATATTGCTCTGACTATTCATTTTGCCCCAAAAATTATGGGTCTGATGAAGAATCTAGTATGCGACCTTGTAAACTCTACTTCATTTTGACATATGTCAGGCGTATAAACAACAATGCGCTTATGACTCAGGTGCTCATTTTGTCACTTCAGTTAACAGATGATATAACGGAAATGCGTAAGTATACTTAACCATGGCGTGTCTGAAGATTATGGCACAGCACTCCTGCGGCACATCCGTCATTGTCACACCGCGAATGCCTTAAGGATTAATTCGAATGGAAATCATCCGTCAAAATGGAATACTGCGTTTGTAAAGCATTTTCTTGTTATTTAAGCGTTGTGTAAAATGGTGGAGCTATTTTCGTTTTCATTTTAGGTGTTGTTTGTTTTTTGTTTGACAATATACTTATTTGTATTCAAAACCAGTTAGACTAGCAAATATAAGACCAGCTTCTAGAGTAGTTATAAATGTACGAAATTTGAGAATTCGTCCTTTAGTTATTTATTTATTTATTATAAGGCATACCAACAGTACATATACATAGCAATTAAAAAAATATTATTAGGTTTTAGTCTAGTATATGTACCAATGCCAGGTATACACATCATTCTCATTGGTACACACGAGCAACAAAAATAACAAAAAATATGAAAAAATATGAAAAATTACAAACTAAGATATTACATACTATGAACTACAATAAAAACAAAAACATCCTAATTAGACAAGAAGTCAAACAATCTGCGTTTAAATTTACGGTGGGAGTCGCTGAATATGTCAAGCTCAGGGCATCTTTTACTGAATTGGCTGTATTTGCCAAAACACCTAGCGAGTGGTGCATGGTGGCCAAGGTTTGTTTTGCTACTTGGAATAGGAAAAATTCTTAAAATAGGCTTACGAGGAAAGTTGAAGGGAACTGACAGTTTAACTCGATCGAGGAGCTCTGTACAGTTGATCCTGTTATTGTTGTTATTGCTGTTGTTAGTTATCACGGAACGCTGTTACAGACAAAGAAGTTGACCAAAAAATAGTCTCCTTGGGTAGTTTTTTATTTAAGTACGGAATGGGTTTGCATTTGTCGTCTCTCCTAGTGGTAAGAGGTCTTGCGAATAATGGTGGGCATGCTTAACCACAAATGCCTGCTCAGTCTTGCCTTGAAGACACCAAGGTTGTGTGTATCCGGAAACACAGACTCAGAAAGAGCGTTTGACTCCTTAGCGGTGTTTAGGACGCTGCAAGCCGTTTAGTGTGGGTGTAAAGTCCACCAAATACGGGGTGGAAGACCTCCCAGCATCTAGTAATCCTAAGGTAGAAAGTAGAGTAAAGAGTAGAGAGTTTTGGGTGTTTCGTTCATCATTGCGGCACCAACCAACTCGCCCCTGTCAACTCCATCATCATCTAGCCTGACGTAGTGCTCCGTTTATGCTTTCACATGCATCCAGTCCAGTCCCGCTACCGTTCTCGGGACATCGGTCCATCTCACTGGAGTGCGCCTCACACTGCGTTTGCCGATCCACGGTCTACACTCAGGGACTCGTCTGCTCCAGTGGCCATTGGTCTTTCTATAGACTAGCCCACTGCCACTTTTGCCTGCTGACTCCAGTTCTTCGCCGGATAACCTCATTTCTGACTTTATCCTTTAAAGAAGCTAAGAACGTAGCTCGCTTAAGGTGGGTTAGGCGGTCAGTGAAAATTCAGATTTCGTAGCTCTTCGCGCCTGAGGTAAGGGGGTGGGGGAGGAGGTGAGCGTCCGCGTTTAGTATGGAATCAACGTGCTCGAAACTAAAAATCGTAAGCGCCATTCACATTTTTATCAAAAAGTGAATGAAAATATTTAGTATTTTCTAAATCTAAAACAGTCACGAAATCGAGAAGGTAAATACCTATTTTTTTGTGATTTTATACGAATTATTATCGTAAAATGCGGTTGTCATGAGCATTTATTCGATATTTTAGAGGTATCTTCAGGATTTTTTTCTATCGAGCCAAGTTTTTCCAATCGTGTTTTGAAAACAGTCATCCCGTCACACATACGTCATATTAAGTCCGCCAATTGTACTTTTTTTTCTTAATTTTGTGCAATAAAGAATAAATAAATACGTTCTGTAATACATATTAGAAATTTCAGTGCGAAAAACATTCAATATTTTTAATTATAGCTCATAGAAAACAGTCCATTTTGCCGTTTTCACTTACTAAGACCCCTTAATAGCACCCGGAGCCACCTTAAACTTATGGACTAGTCCTGCTGTGATGTCCACGTCATGGCACCGTACGTCATCACAGGTAAGACACATTGGTTGAAGACTTAAGTTATCCTAATAAGCTCCACTTGGGATAAATCCATGATATGTTATCCTAACACTGTCGTAAACCGAGTACAATCCGCCAAATCACCGTTCCTTACCGTTTCGAAGGATTTTAAATATTCCGAGCGCAAAGCCGCTCAAATAAATTCTCAATAATACATTATAGCTGTAGGAATTTGTTTATTTCGCATTGATTACTTACATCCGACGCCATTTGAATCGCAAATAAGCCGGTACGTGGAGCGGTTTGCTTTAGCAGATTTTCGTATTAAATACGGAAAGGATAAACTCCTAGCGATTCTTGAGAATGTATTTTATTTATTTCTTGTTCATTTTGTGGGAGTTTGTGTTCGTGTTGCTTAATCTACTGGTAGCAGGAATTATACTTGTAAATAATGTGTAGATTTGCTTTTTGTGGAGATTATTTAGACAAAAAGTTGACGTTTCTGAGCCTGGATTATTCGATCTAATACATCAATCCTATTTCTACATTCTTTTCTCAGTTTGCTAAAGTAAAAATATTAAAATCTTTTTAAGTCTGGGTAGGAATTGAATCCATTACCTTTGGTGGTATTATTTTGGTGGTGGGTACCTCTGACCATTGCATTGCACTAATAGGAAAGTCCATGGGAATTAACGATCTTATTATCATTATATCTAATTGATACCTGAAGACAAAGCTTTGTTAAATAAGATTTCGAGTTATAATTCAGGTTCTAAGCCCATAAGATTCATAAATTTGTCCGCTGATCTGTTCAGCTCAAATTATATTTAACCTTGCATCTGCCAACCAAAAAAATTCTATTTCAGGTTACATTCACCAGAATACAATATAAGATTAGAAATATTCTATCTCCAACAATAAAAGCGTTAACTACCGCTTAATTAACCGAACTGAAGCTTTAATCAAGCGAGGATTATCCAAAAATTTGCATATACCTCCTCATAAAGTAAGGGTTTGACGTAAGCGTTCCCCAGCGCTCCATGAACTTACCGCCCTTAGTTAAGGGCGTAAAGCACGGAGGCGCGATGTTAAAACACTTCAAGCACCACATTATATGGTAATGTTGAGTCGTAAATGAAAACAAACAATGTAGGATGCGCGGAGCTACGAAAGTCAACAGCAACGTCGAACCAATGCAAGTAAATTTGCGAAAATCATGACAAGACTACCATTTTTTCCTTTCACGTTCATACCAATTTCCCTAATCCTGGTCTCGTTGAAAAACTTCATGAAGACAGCAGAAAAGTAAAAGCTGTTAGGTATATCGAAGAGTATTCTGGAATTCTTTTCCATATTCCACGCCTTTATTTCACTGCCGAAAACATCAACAACCAATCCAATGTCCAGAAAGATTTCGACATTATTCATTCAATCCATCATGATTGTTAATTTTCAACAGAGAATTAGCGACGTCTTGGGGTCTTCCTGAATGACCTTCAGAACCTTTCTGGTTCGACTGATGGATGAATTTCACTGTTGGATGAGGTGTTCACCCGCCGCGATACCGCCCGCGTTTATTTAATCGCGGAACTCTCGCTGCGAGATCGTGGCGAGATCGTCTAGTAGTATTCAACAGGGCTATTTGGTGATTAGATTAGACGTTCAGTGCTATACATTTTTGTGAAGATCGCTTTGTTTGGTGATTTTAAGTATTTTTTGTGGGTGACTGTTGATTCGCTTTTCCAATAAATTGCCTTCGTATAGTAATTGCGGGCATTTTAAATTAACTACCGTCTACGTAACAATACAAACACAAATTAGTTTAATTCACGTGTTTCTCGAACTCATCTTCGTAACTCGTCGCCCTCGCCCAGCAGTTCGGCAACAAAGTGCGGGTACCACTGTAAGTTGTCGCCCGAACATAAAGCGAACTTTAAATATTAAAGTTGTAATTAAAAAACAACTCTAGTAGCTCGTTAACCCACTTTGTTTCTTACTGTAAATGGTTTACGGTCGTTTAATTTGAGACTGTCGTTAGGTTATTGTTAAATGAGGGTACTATGGTACTTACAATACATTATCCTTTTTGTAACAAACTGTACATAAGAGTTTACATTTTTTTTTTCTACTAATCCTATGATGTGTTTTTTTACTATGGGGCCTTATGACAACATATTTTTTTTATCCAAGTGTAAACAGCCAGTGTGTTTTTGTCCATGTTCCTAGGTGCCGTATAAAAATATGGATACTTCGAAAGTTGTGGAACAGCGCTCGTATTACAAGTCCATAAAGGAATAGCTATTAAATTCTGCTCGCGTCGGAGATAATTAAAAAAGTGACGTGGGCCGTTAAAACTCCGCGGGTCCGCTGCTGTTTATGAAATTCAGAAGAAGATTAACTAGCGTTTTTAAATGATTACTTATACGGTAGCTTAAGAATTACTAGATGGTGTGTAAGATGTTTTTGGAAATGTAAAGACACGAATACGTAGATGGCAAAAAAACGGCCGATGTTAGGAGCGGAACAACACATGCGAACAACACAAATTCCAATATGTTAAGTATTTGTGTGGTTAAGTTATTTTTATTTAAGCATTAGAGATGTTGCATTATCTTCTCACTAAAGGTAGGAAACCCAGAAAAAAACATTCGGTCTTGGGCTCAGGTGGGACTAGAACCAGCGTTTTCGGCATTTCGGGCGGCTCTACCTCCTACCGGTGAAAAGCTCCGCTACAAGGCGAGAACTCAGGCTTGCCTACTGGTCTGATTCAACTTATTAGCCACCTACTCAAACACAACAAAACTTTAACGACGTTGTCACTGCATTTTACGGATTCTAAATGAAACCACAATGAATTACTCCAGTCGTTAATATCAATGTTCCGGTACTGTGAGTCTTGACGTCGCATAAAAGCCGTTAAGCACTGAAACGGCTTCCTAATACGTGTCCGTGGAGCAACAGCTATAAAATTCTGCTTGCGTCAGAAGATAATTAAAAACTGTCTGCTCGTTAAAACTACTGCGCTAGAGTTATGAAAATTGGCCCGGGCTGACAGCGCTTCTTTTACATGAAAACATGTACAGAGGCAAGCAGATCAAGGTATGACTTTCTCAAAGTACCTCAAGAATCTTTCTTGGTTATTTTTATTTTAGCATTATGGATAGGTAATGCATTATCTTCTCACTAAAAAAAGGAAACTTAGAAAAGCCCGCTTGGGCCCAAGACCGAATGTTTATTTCTGGGTTTCCTATCTGAAGCTGCCTTGGATCGACAGTTTGTGGCAATTGTAATTTATTGATGACAACAAAATACACAGTAAAAAATATATAATACACCAAGTACTTAAATCGTTTAGTGTTAAAATAACATAATTAGAGCTTTCTCCTAAAACCGTCTTGAGTCGAGTATCTTGCCACCCTTTGGAGCGCCCCAAGCCAATTTAGGACTTCAATATTAGGGCTATCAAAACCATCACACTAACGTTATTGGCATAAATAAGTTTTTCAAACTTAGAAGAAGCTTTTCAACCTTTCACAAAACCTCTTAAACGGATAAGCCAGAGTAAACATTAAAAATCTTTTTACACTCACCACCATATAAATGATCATTCAAAACTACTATGTCGATTATTTGATAGGATTACCTACCTCATTCAGCTAGCTGACACACCTATTTCAGTTTTTCAGTTTTTGAAGTTACTCCATCATAGTGCCTACTTGACCTAAATAAAACAGGACAGAACCGTCCGAAATTCCAACACCTACCTCTGGGTCTCGCGTTTTTTGTCCCGTGAAAGCCCAAACATGTGTACACATTACTTCCACGACATTAGCTCTGAAGGGCTGTCCCTTATCCTGTTTGCCTACAGCAAACTATGCATATCAAGGCACCTCCTCAAACATCAATGTTAGCCAATGGAAGGAGGGATATTGAGGTGCGTAACGCTTGGGTGAGATTTTATTTCCGCTGGTATTTGGTATTTTTGTAAGCTTAGTATTTTGGTGTTGATAACTTAGTGGCGTTTCTTCGGATGACTTTTGCTTATAATTATAAAAAACTGATTTGTTGACTTTGGTTACTCACCTGTTAATTTTTGTTACATTGTACACTCAATATTATAATATTTCCATTTAATTTGGAAAATATATTGTAATAGGTGTAAATGGCGTAAAAATCAGTAATGTGTAGTATCGGTGATGATTTTGGAGCTGAACACAACAGCCTATACTTACTTGATACTCGGAGCTAAATAACAAGATCCTACAACTAAGTACCATAACAGTACCTTAGTAATAATATCATTCATTCATTTTCTAACACAGATTCACTTACCTCTTCATGCGATTTCAGACCTTTTGTCGAATCACTAAGTATTAATATTTTGAACCAGCTAAGCAACAAATGTAACGAAGTTTCTGTTTACATATGGCGAAACTTAATCAGTACTAGGTAATGAATTTCAGACACATTGAGGTTCGCAGCCTAGCGTGTTGGTGAGTTTCAGCTCCGTTCTCCATTTTCAAGTTCCTCCTGTTAGTTTGAACTACAAATTAAATCTTAGTTGTGTACTTGTGTTTTTTTTAACACGATAGATCAGATCTCCTCAAAAAGGAATGCATTTTGTAAAATATTTCCTAGGATAGGTCGATTTTATTCATTTATTTTTTATTGTACAACATTGAATGGTACAAAAGGTAGAATGAATGCCAAAAAGGCATTCTCTACCAGTCAAGGCTAAACAGAAAAGTACAGTAGGCGTTACGACAAAAACAAAATAACATTGAGGTGGATAATTAAGATTTACTATCACAAAAGAAATACCATATCTAATTATAAACATAATACATATAAATATTTATAATAACAAAGAGGGGGGGGGGGGGTATGTTTATATCAAGTCAGACGTTAGAAGTTTTCTCAAGTTGGATATCACATACTCAATTACGAGTACTTTAGACTAGGGGAGTAAGTAGTAGTAGTCGCTAGATGTCAGCCGTTAAGCCTAGTCAGAGGCCTTCGGGCGGCTAGATAACATTTTACATGAAGTTTGCTCACTAACCTTACACCAACAATCCGCACTGAGCCCGCGTGTCGGAGTATGGCTCGTTCCACTTCATAGTTGAGGTGAGGCCTGTGCCCGCCCAGCTGTGGGACCATTATAGGCCATTTATGTAGGAAAGCAGCGTAAGAAAAAGATAAGCTGTATTTTAAGCAACTTTGACAAACGTCGACTTCTAAATAATTTCACTGCCATTTCGAGTGAAAATAATTCATGGCCCAAAAAACCCTTTTAATGTCAACAATCGAGTTTTTCATTAAGCCTAACCAAACCTGAGTCAGAGGCGTTTTTGTGACCCAGTTTTTATTGTAACTTGTTTTACATTCATTGAACGGGCATAAAGATTTTATGCGGATCCTTCCACCTTCCCTGACTTCAGGAAACTCTTAAATATAATTGAAACAAGACTAATTAACTAACACATAAAAAATAATAATAAATTTTGGTTTAATAGAAAATATTTTAAATTTGGTCATAGATAGAAATAGTCATAGATTCTATCTAATCATTCACAATAGCAAAGAAATTTACAATTAGTCATAGTCATAGTCATTTATTCATTCAAAACAATTACAAATTGTGTCTGAAATTGATTAAAAATACAAGAATAAGTACAAAATAAAAATTAATTGCAATACAGAATGTCAATCCAAACATAGATACAAAAACTAAAATACAATGGTAAAGAAATAATGTCAATCCAATTCACAAATAAAGATAAAGATAACCCATACAAAATCATAATAGCAGTAATGCATGTCTAACTTTTTTTTTATTAAATTCATTAAAATCATAAAAATTCGCCTCTAGAAAAAAAATCTTGAGTTTATTTTTAAATTCACTCTTATAGATTGAAAGCAATGCACAATTGAGGCGGCTTTATCGCTAATAGCGCTCTATTTTAGGCAACCTATGAACGCCGGCAAAATACAAAGAAGAAGCACAATTGTCATAAATACTATATAAAATAAACAAAATATCCAATAAAATAATCTACCCGTTCCGGAAACTGAATTCCTATAAACAGCAAACAAAATGTTGATTTGGTCGTTATAACGTGGGGCAGCAGGGGAAAGTTGGAATTGGTTGATGTGTTCGCAACTCGTTACCGTGTTAATACTACTTGACCTGACCCACTCCTACGAGGGATGAGATAATACGATACCAACCTACAAAGCCCTTCTAGCACCTAGCGAAATTGATAAGTTTACTCTTTGTCCAAATATAACTATAAAATAACCAACCATACACATTAGGGTAGTGCGAAACCTTGCAGTCAAATGTTATCAAACCACGCTCAGGCCTTCGACTTGGGCTGCTGTCTGACATTTAACGACGTCAGCCGGGATCAGTTGGTCCACGTTGGCACATTGTGAACGTGCCTGTGGGAGCACGGAGATGGACAAAAAAATGTATTCTCCTGTTATCGTCTGTGAATCTGTCTCTTCTTAGCATGCATGATTCGGCATCGTAGCACTTTTCCATGTCGTAGCACTGTACCACGTCGTAGTATGATCCCGCGTCGTAGCACGTTTTCGCGTTGTAGCCCCATGCGAAATCTAAACCTGTTTATTTATGCGACCCCTTAGTTGCATCAAAAAATCTATAAATATAACTCTTCATCTAACAGTGAACATATTTTTCCGCTGACGGTGCACTCACGGTAACCTAACTTAAGCTATTTCGTACAAGTTTAAGCATCAAAAAAATTACTGGCCGGTAAGTTATAACTTTGGGGCTACGACAAGATTTTAAGGCCAAAGGCTGGCTTAAAAAGTACACAACAAGCATAAATTCAGGAACTCACTGCCTAAGATTTTAATTTAAGTTACACCATTCTTCTTAATTTGTTAGTGGACTTAAGAGGCTGGAGTTAAATTGCAGTTTACCTTGCCTAAATAATCAGTGCTGAATTAAGTGGCAAACTTATTCAAGTTATTTCTTAGCTGACAATTTATAAACAATGATTAAGAACAAGGCCTGAACAGCGGAAATGTGCTCATGTTAATTTAACCAAAGAAAATTTGTGTTAAAACTTTTGCAATTCTTTTGAGCAGCACCTAATTTTACGATGGTGTTCATTCTAGCGTAATTATGAATAATATACCTAATTTTAAATTACTTTTACTCGTAGTTCCTTATACTTTTGGTGTTTGTGTTTTTATGACCCCGAAATCTTGGTTAGTAAACAGTGATTTCGTTGTGACAATAAAAAACTTTGGGATTATTTTAACATTTTGATGCAAAAAAAAAGGTAGTTGAAAATAACTAAAAAACCTACATAAAGAAAGAAGAGAAACCTAAAAAGCAAAAAAAAATTTGAAACGGAAACGAAAAGACCAAGACACAACGTGAAATGAAAAGTCGCAGAGAAAGGGTTTTGAACGTTTTGTATTCTATTCTATGTGTAATAATAAATAACAACGAACGCGTTTTTAACCATCTCGTGTTGTAGTAGGTAGCTTAGTGGTTAGAGCAGCCACCAGATATGTGAAAACTGGTTCGATTCGCGCCTGAAACCTGAACCGTTTTTTTTCTGGTATTCCTATTTTTAACCATATATATCTTTCATTATTTGTCTTTCTCTACAGTAAAAAGCAATAAAAAGTTTAAACTTATCTCATCAATTTTAAAAAGACATCAATATTGAGTAGGTCCTTCAAAATACAGGCCAAAGAACCCAAAAGCAACTTCAAGATAGCAGTAAGGAGAATATTTTCTGCAGTACCTCAAAATCTGAAAGGAACATCGTCCGACTATTTTTGGTTGCTTAGCAAAATGTTTATTTGAATGAATATGCAAAGCTTATCTTCCGTCCGCTTTAAATTCATCCTGCCATACTGACGGGAATAAATTTGAATCGCTTTGAAGAAAGTTGAAAGAAAATATGAACGTTGTTGTCCTGAGTTGTTTGGGTTTGGCAAATTGATTGTCTAGTAAAAGAACCAAGTTTGATCATTTATTATCTTAGATTTACTATCTAAACTTTTTGAAAAAAGATGATATATTAGTGCTCTATAACAGTAAAAAAATCTAGTTAAAATTAAATAATCAATGGAAAGAGCAGACAATCGAATTGCGAATGTTACAGGGGGGCTAAAACGGTAACATTTTTGCATTTCATATTATGAAACATCTAACTGACGTTTCATCTAGGCCGCGGTCCGTTTCGAGTCAAAAGTGAGTAATAGCGCGCTGACGTCGCTCACGTTCATACAATTTATCAATTCGGGATGCGTGTGAGCGCGCTGTTACTCACTTTTGACTCGAAACGGACCGCGGTCTAGATGAAACGTCAGTTAGATGATTCATAATATGAAATGCTAAAATGTTGCTGTTTTAGCCCCCAAGGTTCGAATTCTAATGACACCATTTTTATAATTATCGTGCGGGAAACTTCATTAATACCTTGCAGATGTACAGGTCTCTACCCCGTCTATCTACACAACTAAATCTGCGTTGACTTAGAGCCTATTCACACCTAGCGTTTGTTGGGCGATTTCACGGCGAGGCGATCTCGCGCCGCGATAGTTCCACCATAAAATAAACGCCGCGAGCACGATACAAGCTCGCCGCGCGATCACTGCGCATTCGCGGGCGATATCACGGTGGGCGAACGCCTCGTACATCAGTCACAACCCTCAGCATTGAGGAGGACGACGCAAGGAGGACTAAAGGATGCTTGTAGATCATACTTTCGACTACAATATGTTCAAATCGAAAGTTAAAGTCACATCCATTCATAACAATACAATAGTCCAACATTCGATTTAGATCTAAACCATTTTCATTCGTTTTCAAAATAACATAAGTCTCTAAATGTAATGCAATCGTCGGCTATGCAATATTGCCGTTGTTTCCGCCACTACATCCTTTCAATACTCATCTTGCCTCCAAGGAGGCGAACTTCTGAGATATTTCATCTTCCTGGCTTTTAGCATTTATTCGTCCGTATATCACACTTAGAGCGCTTTCACATTAGGTGACTTAGCCACGGCTACAGCGGTGTATCAGGTGCCTTATACTACTAGATATAGATCATATTAATAGTATTATAGAGGTGCCCGTGGCGCAGTTTTGATAGTGATCGGCGACGATCGCACCACTCGCCGGGTCGGTAATGGGATGGGTGATCACCCCGACCGAAATCTAGTAATGTGTATTTCCGGCATCGTCGTGCTTCGGAAGGCACGTTAAGCTATTGGTCCCGGTTGTCGTTGCTAGATGTCAGTCGTTAAGCCTAGTCAGAGGCCTTAGGACGGCTTGATAACATCTGGCAATAAGTTTGCTCACTGACCTTACACCCCTCCAACAATCTGCACTGAGCCCGCGTGTTGGAGTATGACCCGTTCCACCTCAAAGTTGAGGTGAGGCCTGTGCCCAGCAGTGTGATGTATGAAGGCTTTTTATGTTATGTATGTACACTGCTTGTAATCATCATCATAATCATCATGTCAGCCGAACGACGCCCACTGCTGAGCATAGGCTGCTTGTGATACTTTTTAAAAACTTGTCAGTGCGGTATTAGCGGGAAAACCTGCTCCTAAATCAATATATTTTTATAATAAAATTTCAAAGTGCACTCAAAGCTTGGCTTCTCGGTTTTCTGCTGCGAAGTTTTCTAAACTATCTGAGAAAACATTATCAAGAACTTGCTTTGCCGTGAATATTTTTCTGTAAAGAAATATTATGTTTCGGGCCAATGCTGGAGTGAATAACATTGCTTGTTTTTATTTCCATAGCAAACTGGTGAAGTATTATTTTACCTCAATATATTATGAGTGAGGAATAATTTGATGTTGACTGAAGAGTTTAAGTATTTATACCCTAATTTGTTTAATGTAGAGTTTAAGTATCTTAACAACCTGAATTTTAATCGTGATGTCGATTCACACTTGTTGTCAAACAAAAATCTTTTGTTTAATATAATGTTTGTATTTACTGCCTCCGTGATGTAGCGGTTAGTGTTGGGCTCTCAACCCGGAGGTCGTAGGTTCGTACTCGCGTGAACCAACAACATGTTCACATTCGCCCCCCTACCAATCAAATCTTTCCTAATCAGAAAGCCAAGTTCACAGTGACCAGCTGAACGCATACTTTCGAACGCAAAGCTTGTGGATCTGAGTTTTTTTTGTGTGTGACAGAATTAAATTAAAAATCACTGCATTCTTAACGTGAACGGACCATACCTAAATTTTATTGAATAATAATACTGTAGCTTAATCTCACCATTCTATCTGTGCCTTTCTCACTGCAAAGGTTCAATATTGACGCTATCTCTTCAAAGAGATCTTCCTCATTACAAATTTACTCAAAATCGTAAAGGAATCTGCTGAGTAAAAGCAGTTTGAGAACAAGATGAGAATATTTGGATAGTGCTGGTTGCAATTAATTTGTGCGGTAATAGTAATATCGCAAGAATGTTTTCTCAATTCTCAAATGTTTAATGCAGATTCATAAACATGCTTCAAAAACATATCACTGAAAAGTCTGTCGGTTTTTTATCACTTAGGACAGTTTTTTAGCTAAACGTTGTAGTTCTAGGTTAGGTGTATCAGTCTCTCTCAAAAAAAAGTCTACCTTCAATATGAAACTCGAATCGACGAAAAATTGTAACGGCACGTGTTCACCTAATGGCGACTTCAGCTATTTTCTTTGTGCGTATACGGTCGTTACAGCATAATATGCTCTTTCTTAGGGCGATTTCAGATCAGCGTTACATACGCGCGTGTTAGCTCGTTTTTTAAGGGTTTAAAAGCGCGTATGGACCTGCTTTTGAGCGCGCGCTAATAAACTGGTACGTACGGTTTCGATTAAGCTTTAAGCGCGTTTAATATAGTGGTATGTCAGCAGAGTTAAGATCGCCGAAAGGCTCTTTGTAGGCAGAAGCCGGAAAACCTGATTAGCTAAGTATGAGAAAGAACTAATTGAACTAATATGACATTTATCTCCATAGCACCAAATTCTAAAAGCATCCTCAAAAGTATAACATTAGCCATAACACGAGCGGTCCTAATCCACCTAACCAGAATCCACAACTTTTCTTTCCAACTTTTGCAATAATTAAGAAGTTTAAACTTAACCCTCCAAGTTCGGAGTTAAAAATACCAGCATTATTACGAGTGGGTCCGAGCCGTGTTACTTATTAGCGGGCTCGGTATCTAACACCCGGTGGAGTGGCTCTTCTTGAAACAAACAGCACTCGGGAGGGCAGTGTGCTCGATGAGTCCGAACAGGTGTGGGTTAAGTCACACGAGGTGACGGAAAACTTGCCTCAAATCCAATGCAAGGCTAATTGGCGCAGGATAACCTAAAATCATTTGGTGTGGTGATGGATTACTGTCTACTGTGATGGATTGTAAGCAAATGAGCAATAATTGGTTGAAAACCACGATCAGAAGCCCAGAGTTGCTATTTTAATAATATAAGGCACACCACCAAATAGATTGGGTTCTCATATGGGAAAGGATGAAGGCAGTTGGCTCGCCTACGTTGGGCCTTATCTATTCGACGAACCCTTCACCCTTGACATCCCTATTCCCTATCCATAGGTTGTTGGTATACAGTCGTAGTCGACTAATGTAGGTACGAGCGTAACCACCGAATTCACAAACGCAAATGAACTTTCTGTTATATTGACCTTTTTCAACGCTAAACACGCGTTCACTTACATGCTGTCCAAGCATGTAAGTGAACGCGTGTTTAGCGTTGATTCGTGGGCAAGTGTGTTATGTTTATTGTAACTCAAATGTTTCATCATAGATATATTATTTATTGCACATTAACATTAAAAACTTACAGCTTAGTAATATATTGGAAGGACACTTACAAATGCACAATTTAGGCGGGTTTATCGCTAATAGCGATCTCTTCTAGGCATCTTACGGGTTTAAAAAATTAAGGAGAGGTAAATGTGCATAATTATATTACATAAATAAATAAATCTAAATATATTGGACAAATATAAATTTGACCAATTGGTTTTATATAACAATACCTATCATAATTATATATTTTTTTGCATGTGTATGTCTGTTAAAGGATTAGTTAAGCATGTCACTATTCTCTTTAGCCCTCTGCCAGCTCATCGCTTCCACCAACCCCCCACACTTGCTGTGGCAAACACAGCAGTTAGCACTTTCCGCTAGTTCGCTTCTCACCACTTCCTCCGCTCGCCATACCCTTGCATATTTAAATTCTTTAACTTCACAAATTGGGGTTAACAAGCATCGTTCCATGTTTTCAGAGTTAGGAACTGAATTGTGCATGCTTCGTTAGTAGCAGCTTTTAAAAATTATGATTAGCTGGTGGATTATTAGCATCGTCATCATCTTGTTCTCTCCCCTTTACGTTTTGTGTACTTGGGTTAAAACGTATTTTTTTCAGATGGTTTTGATATGTTTGATTTTTAGATGTAGAATAAATTATTTAGATGTTTTTTTTACCATTTGGGGCAGAAAAATACCGAAAAACATTAATTTGATGATAAGCACGGCGTAAGATAACATACTCGGTGATGAAAAACTAGATGGGTAAATTGATGAAATCTCAGGTTCAAATGGTAAAAAACCACTTAGACTTTTGCTAATAAAAACTTTAATTACTATCTGATCTAGGTAAAGTCAATATCTAAATTAACTATTTATCGTAATAAATAAATTCATCGATAACAAGATTCTCGCAAAGACATTTCGAAGCCAGCAGAAACTCCAGGAGAGTAAACGGAAAACGTCAAACATAATAAAAGAAACGTACTATCTTCCGAACAAATGAAAACTTATTACCAATCTATAAATCCAACGCCACCAAGTTCCGTAAACTTATTTAATTTCTAGCAAAACAGTTGGTTCACAAAGAAACCTATGAACTAGCTTCCATTGCATTGCTGATTAAAAACTAAACTATTGTTTTTAACTATTGTTCTCGCTAATACAGAGCAAAATTTTTAAAAACTATTTTCTGTACATCAGTAGAAAAAAATGAAATTAAAAGATAAGTGTTTATTAACCAGAACAGAAACATAAAGATACAAGATTCTATGACTCCCACACTGGGCAAAGCCTGTCCCGTGGGTCCCGTCAAGTTAAAAGTCCATAAGGTGAAACAATAACGATGGTGGCTTACAACAACATTAAACAACAAAAACAACATTACAAAAACTCTTAAGATTAAATAACAATAGACAAAAATATACATAATGTATGTGTGTGTATGTGTGAATTTACATCAGAGGGGAGCAAAAACATCAGATTCCTATCGTTCACTGCGTGGTAAGATAGCTGTTCTCTCATTTCAGTATTTCTATAGTACGTTTTTTTTTCTTTTTTCATTTTCATCCTCTAGAGAGCGACATCGATGCTAAGCCGTGTTTGTGGGGGGTCCAATAGCATTCTGCGCGTTGGAGCTGGGCGAATGGACTGCTCGTTCGTTTTTATATCCCATGCGAAAAAATATGAACTAGTTACTAGCGGCCGCCCACGTGGACTTTGGTTTAAAAAAATGATTTTTCATAATAATTTTTCATTTCATAATTTGTAGCCTATGTCCTATTCAGATGTTAAAGCTATATTATTGTGACGTTTCATTAAAATCCATCCAGTAGTTTTACCTAAAAGAGCAACATGGCACTTCAACACATTCAAACTTTGTCATTCATAAAATTAGTAGGATTGAATTCATTTCAATCGCGGGAACCGATTACTTGTCGCCAAGGTGGATGTAAGTAGCATTATATTATTAATCACATACATTATCCAAAAGTATTTACAAAAAGCGGGATATAACGTTAGTTGTATGGACATGCTTCTCAAGAACAACCCCTTAATGATGGTTTTTTTTTATTTTGTTTTTCCAGGACATTTAAAGTAGCTACTTTTCTTCCAAATGGCCAAAGCCTGTACAGAATTATGTTTATGTAGTCGTACTAAAGCGAATTTAATATCCCTAGATACTGCAAGAGCGCAAGACGACGGTTTCCTATACCTCGTTACCCAATTAGCTCGAAACTCTAGTGATGTAGATGTAGTGAGATATCTTTCAAATAAAAAAAAACAATTGTTCCTTTGTCAAAGATTTTGCCTTTGAAATGAAATTAATATAACTGAAAAGATTTAAAGGCCTTTATAACACTTCCAATCTGAGTCTTAACTTTATTAGAAAAGCAACGTAGAGATGTCAGACTCACCAGCACAGTTTCTGACATGGGACTGCATCATTAAAAATCAACAGCCACACGAGAGCAGTTGAAGAATAGCCATAGCTCCCCGCCTCATAGATTTCCAGACCGGTTAAGACGGCCTGAATACACTCTTTAAAATTCAAATTGCTTTATTAAAGTAGAGACACAGTACTTTCGAATCGTCATAAATCTTATTGTTAACCTCATAAATACATATACAACAATACGATAAACAATACCTACCTGAAATACATTTACATGTGGCCACCACCACTGGCGTCAGAAGGTTGTTTCTACTGAGAAGACCCGGCAAGAAACTCAGCGGTTACTTACTCTTTTTGAATGGTACTTATTTTTCCTTCCTTCCGAAAAAGGTTCACCATAGTCAAATGTGCTCAGCCCAGATCAACAATATTGTTGTTTGCTTGTCGATATAATATTTATCGAGCGCTGCTCATCACTACCGCATTGTATTGTATTTCACTATCTGGGGAATAATAATGAAATATTTATTACTGTTTTATATGCAAGCTGTCAAGGTTGTTTATTTTATGATGACGGGTTTTGCTTAATAACTCCAGTTTCTGTAGAAATAAATAGAAAGGTAACGTTTATTTTTACGTTACGTTCGTCAACAATCGTTATACCATAGTAAATACCTAAATTAACTAGTGGTTCACTAATTGGCCAACTGTGTGACATTTTTCACTGTATAAAGACTAAAAAACCGGGTTTTCTGCAACATTTAAATAAAGGTTAAATAATAGTCTTTACCGTAGTTTAAATGTTGCAGAAAACCCGGTTTTTCAGTCTTCATATGGCCAACTGTGGCCAACCAAGAAGGCTGGGTATCCTATGTACATTCAACGTCATGACGGGCTACCCAAAAATGATGTACTATAATAATAGCATATTTAACATAACATACCCTCACGACCATATCCCTCATGGGTTAGTCAGAGGCACACTGAATTGTTTTGCCGTCATAGTGAACGGAACATTCAGAAGCCCATATTTCGCCGAAGGAATTTGAACCCAACGTGGTAAGTGGCGAGCCTACCGCCGTTATCCGGGTTGCTTGGGTTTTAAATCGGTGTTTTCCATCACCGGAGAGTTAGCCGCATATTTTACAATGAACACAAAGTAGGTGTGTTCTGGCCAGATTTGATCTCGGGACCATGGGGTTCCGAGCCAGAATGTACTATAATAATATACCGCATTTTCTACTATTGTGAATAAAATACAAATTCCCAAGTTTAAAATACAAGTTTCATTCATTACCAACATAACCAGAAGACATAAGTTTCAATTAAAACTTGTGAAAGTATCTGAAGAACACTATCTAGGAACAAAGGCGAAAGAATAACTCAAGATTATCTCTACAGGTTAAGTTGGGGAAGCCCCGTATTTCAAACGGCGCGAGAACTCCAGCCGGTTATCCGGAGTTCAACACCCGGGCGAGCTATGAATGCGGTGCTTTAATTCTCTGATTCGACTGAGATATAATACTTATCATTTATTTATTTATCGTAAGTTTTATGGCATCAATCTTTATGAACATATTGAATACTAGCGGCCGCCCGCGACTTCGTCCGCGTGGACTTAAGTAGAAATTAAAAGTTTTTTAAAAAAAAAAAATAGTATACCCATGTGCTATTCAGATGTATAAGCTATGTTATTGTAAAGTTTCATTCAAATCCATTCAGTAGTTTTCACGTGAAATAGGCAACACATAAAAACTTTCACATTTATAATATTAGTAGGATCAATCTCAATATCATTCACTAATTATCTTGCACCACCGTGTCTACTTTTCGTTTCCTGTCTGTCTGTCTACCTGTAGGTGGTCTAGATCGCTTTAAGCGATACTTAATGCCGCTTACATTGTAATAATTTCGCTAAAATAATAATCCTCCTTTTTTCTCCGCAGTAGTCTGGTAAAAATAACCTGGATTCCTGAATAACGTTCATACCACAAAGGCCAATCTTCTCGGCCCGGCTTAATAATTTGTAATTACTGACGAATTGAAATCTACCACGACTGCGGTCTCTAAAACCGATAGCGTTTTTAACCCTTCACAAACCTAGGCGAAAATTGCTCTCCTTATTTTCACAGAGACAACGCATTTTAAATATATTTCTTCTTAAGAAGAGACTTGAAAGGAAACGGTTAGGTTTTCGTAGCTATATCATCACATATAATATAAGGTATAAGGTAAGGTATAAGATAAGGTGATATTGTGTTATAATTCTCTCCTGCATTAGAGGTTCAATAGAGAACTTTAATTTGAAAAACGATCGAATTTGCGTAATTTGGAAATTCAACTACCCTAGAACAAGTAGGTCATCATAGCCGATCACTCTCAAAAGAAATATAGCAGTCAGGACCCTTATTTTCCTCCTTTTAGTTTTATTTGTTTTTATGTGATTTTTGACATTATTATTTGAGATCATATTTTATTTATTAATGTAGAGGAGGCAAGTTCTCTTTAAATTACCATTCATTATAAGCACTAGAACTGATAGTGGAAGCGTCTTGTGTGAAAGATGTATCCATCTTTTTATGATTGTACTACGAATTTTTTGACGACTGCACGAGTAGTCTTTTGATATTTTTGGCATACTCGAATATGTTTAAATTTGTAAAAAAGTATTTATTAGGTTGTCTAAAGAGGTGTTTTATAAGGTTGAAAGTACTTTAAATTTCGCCTCCCTTGGCAAATAGCCCAAAACCGCTGAGCAAACCGTTCAGTTGAGTTAATTATTCTAAGAATAGGATTTATGATTTTGTCGATTTTTATGGCCGTTTTTTTTTTTGATAAGTATGTATTTTTGGACATTGGCGGGCTTAGTAAAATACGTTAAGAAGGTCGGTTTTGGCTGACGATGACAATTACTTTAATTACTCACTCAATACGGGAACGTAGGTACGAACCTAAACGGCTACGGCCATGCCTAAAGCATGATGAAACTACAAGAAAAGCATTGAACTAGATGTCGTCATTGAGATAGGTAATTTAACTGCAAAGGCTGTACATAGATAAAACCCTGCACGAGGTCAACCCGGTCAACAAGCTTGTAACTGAATAGCAAGGGCCTATGTGAAGCTTAGTTGAGCCGCGGTGTGGTGCCTGCTACAGGCATTCCGTCCCAGGACCCTACGCGCGTCACCGCCAGCGACGCAGAATGATTGCGCCAGGCCATGCGCGAAACGAGCGCTATTGTGCCTCTGTGACGCTTGCAGGCTCACTGGTTAGCACAGTATCACATAGGTTACTTACTGTTCAGTGAAGACTGCTTTTTCGAATGTTGAGTTTAATAATTATGTTCTGAATGTTCCGTTGGAAATGCAAGCTTCTGGATGTTACATTGGAAATGCGGGCTTTTGAGTGCTCTGTTTTAAATGTGGGCTTCTGCATGTTCCCTTGGTAATGTGGGTTTCTGAATGTTACGTTGGAAATTCGGGCTTTTAAGTGTTCTGTTTTGAAATGTGGACTTCTGAATGTTCCCTTGAAAATGCAAGCTTTTGAATGTTACGTTGGAAATGCGGGCTTCTAAATGATCTGTTGGAAACGTGTTCCTGAATTTCCCGTTCATCATGACGACAACAATAAGGTTGCAAACGGATGCAACTCTTCCTACTAAGTCACCTAGCTTGTAATTGTAATTGGCAAGGGGCTATGTGAAGCTCAGTTGAGCCGCGGTGTGGTGCCTGCTACAGGCATTCGTCGCAGGACCCTACGCGCGTCACCGCCAGCGACGCAGAATGATTGCGCCAGGCCATGCGCGAAACGAGCGCTATAATTGTGCCTCTGTGGCGCTTGCACGCTCACTGGCGAGCACAGAATCGAATTTGCTACTAACTTTTCAGATAACTACTTTAACAAAGAGCTGCTTCTAAGACCTGGGCTAAAAATGGCATTTTGATTGATATGTCTGTGATTAGATGAAGACTGTGGATTAGCAAAGATCCCCACGGTACAACACATTCATTTATTTATTCATCAGCTTGTACACAAATTAAACAAATTGTATTTAACAGAGAGAATAAAAATAGTACAGGTAAGCTTTTAGGAGGAGTTTTATAAAATAAGGGAAACAAACACAGCAAAATTCGTAAAATTTTACAAAAAAAAAAGCACTCCGAAAACAACATATTAAACCCCAATATTGAATACCAAAATTATCTATACGTATAGTTATAAGATAATCACATTGATACATACGTACCTACATTTGAGAAGAATGAGTTTACATGTTTTACAGAAAAATAAAAAGTGAGAGATGCATAATTGCAGTGCAAAAATAATTCGATTTTATGTTCCATTCACCATTTCAATTGAGAAAACCATTCAAAATTCCTATTTTCACATAATGCCAAACCCAATCTTAGATTTTCCCGCAAGTAATCAGAGACTTAAAGAGATTAAACCCTAGTAGATATAGATATAGATATATATTATTTGTTCTAGAGATAGGACGTCGGTTAAAACGCGACGGAACGTATAAAACGGGCTGCGTGTTTACCTAAACCGCTTCTGTCAGACCCATGAGCTTGTTTCACGCACGAGTTGAAAAGGACTAGATAGCTAGAAGAAAAAAGGTATCTCACACTTGCGTTCTCACTTTAAAGATTAGCCGTACACCAATAAACGAGAATTAAAATAAAATAAGAGTAAGTAATTTGACAAGTTTACTGGATCAAAACCAAAAGTGCAGCAAAGTTTTCAGTACTTTTCTGCTCCAGAGATCAAAGATTTTTTGTACGCGTTCCCTAAATTGTAATATCTCCGATTTTTACACGTTATTGACATCTCGTTTTCGCAATTTAACAAATGAGCTTCACTAGCAACGCTAAATAGTTTTGTAAAGGAAATGGCACGATACATAATTTCAGGGCAGGGATTCGCTTGTCCAGCGGAAATGTTTGAATTTTGTATGGGTATGTTAAATTGAACTAAATGTGAATAATACAGACACTCCCTTATTAACAAATAGATTTAAAATTTAATTAAAATTACCGAATCGTACGATAACTCGGTTGTGAATCGCTACCCTGGAATAAGATGTTCAATTCCTTCTATTGTTCAAAAAATAAATTAACCTAATATCAAATAGGGCATTGCAAATGTGCAGCCGTGACTATCCTAGTACTAGCGAAGTAAACTCATTTTCGTCGTCCTTTGATCATACCGACAAATAGAAAAAGACGGCAAGTATCCCCGGACGCGTCCACAAGCGATTGTCATGGTTACTTGGACGAGGCGGATTTAGTTAAACGACTGTTACTGGTGCTTGGTACCTTAAAGCTGGATCTAGTTTCTTTTGTACCGCTTGATATTCATGAAATTCAATGAAAATTACTTACCTATGTTCTTTATACATTTTTTGACGTGATAACGTCTTTAAAATCGTTTTAGTCGGATGACATGTTCAGAAACTTGTGTCACACCAAAACCTCACGAGCGCGATCGCAGGTATAACGAGAGAGAGACGGACCGATCTCCCGTCTCATCTCGAGCGCTGCCAGTCATTCCGTGAAACTTGTCCCGCGGAATCCTCACGAGCGGAGGCAGGCATAGCGTTCGAGTGAGTGGACCGATCTTCCGGACGTTATCACGTAAACATCTCGATCGTAAACCTACTTTACAAACAACCAATTTTTTTTAGATTGGATTAATGAATTCAACACTCAATATAAGTACAGTACAATTTACGAAAATAATAAATGACACTTAAGTGATACAAAAAAGAAAAGACAAAAATAGAAACAGACAGGTGTCACGATGTCCAAAACAAAATCGATCTCACTATAGTCCGTTCGCGTTAAGAATGCAGTAATTTCATACTTGTCCTTCGATCTAGCACGCCCCCCAACCAATAATATCGTTCCTAATTAGAAAGTCAAGTCCACAGTGAACAGTTGAACACATACTTTCAAACGCAAAGGTTGTGGATCTGAGTTTTTTTGTGTGCAACAGAATTAAATTCAAAAATCACTGCATTCTTAACGCGAACGGAATGTTGTGCCTGGGCTTGGAAGGCGACGATAATTTCAGAGGACGCAGTTGAGTGGGCACAGGAACAATTATTATGACGGGCAAAAGCATAGTTAAACAAAATAAGCAAAGATTTCCAATATTGTCACTTTTCAGTCCCTGTTTAACCTGTAAAACACACGCCGAGTTGGAAATGGGATAGGTGACCATTCCAACCGTAGTGATGTGTTTTTAGGGCAACCGTGCTTCGGAAGGGATGTTGCTTGATGTCAGTCGCCACGCCTAGTCAGAGGCCTTAGGGTGGCTTGATAACATCTGACATTAGGTTGCTCACTAACTTACACCCCTCCAACAATCCGTACGAAGGCAACGTGTTGGAGTATAGCGCCAGTTGAGGTGAGGCCTGTGCCCAGCAGTGGGACGTATAGGTAGTTTATGTTTAGGTGGCAATGCAAAACCGTGTTAACCAGAATAGGCATGATGACTGTATTTTTTTTTTGTTTATTATCGAAAGACCTTACATTTATGTAAACAATCCTCAAAGAATCACTTCATCTGGATCAATACCACCAGAGATATCACAATTTGAAATGCAAATTTTTGGACTTGCCCAAAAACGCTCCATACAAAAGTGACAGCGATAGTGACGTCACTGTCGCTGTTTTTGTAAGGAGCGCGTAATAACTTTGTTCGACAGCTATATTCAATATTGCGTTTATGATAATGGTCTCCTAACATAATTCCTTCATAATAGTTTGGGTTACAAAAAAGTGATATTGTTTTACAAAAATTTAACACATATGAAATGGACTTGCCCACCCAAGTTTGCAGGCCTATTGTAGCCTCATTTTGAAACGAATTTCGATTGTGGTTTTACAATAACATTTGTAATCAATTATTATTTTTGGGGAACATAAAAAAACATGCAAAATCACTCATAGTCATCTACCCTATTAGTCCTAGCCAAGTTAACTCACACTTAGCTTGGCTAACACTATACGCCGTGATTGCGTGCACGCAAGCGAATGACCGCTGCATTGTGCTCCCAGGAATCCATACTACATACCTAGTTCACCGTTGAAGGACACCCTGTGCATATGTCGTCGACGTAATGGATTATCAGTGAATTAGATTTAGTTAATAATGGACCACTTTCATGTGCTATTAGATTAGTGCTTGTTCTAGAATTAGCTATTGTGACTGAGAATATCGATTGTTTCACATGGGAAATAAAATAAGACAGAATTAATAGATTATTTTGGCTTCCGAAGCCCAGAAAATTGAATGATTACTACGGTAAATGTACTTAATCATTAACCAAAGTATAGTTAGTTATATGTTTGGAAAAAATAAATTGAAACTATTCGGCTGCCGAGGCACCCCTGAAGAATTTGTACGAATTTTTTTATTACATTTTTACTATCACTTGGCAAATTGTAAAACCTAGCTGTGGTATTTTTCTTTTTACTTTCGTTATTTACTTGTATTTGATCATTACTACTACTGGTTATACTTTCGTAATTTTCAAGAACAACCGTTTAGATGGATCTCTCACAAAAAGAAATAAAATTGAATTGATAACCTCCTCCTATTTTGAGAACTTTTAAAAATAGCACATAGGAGGCTCAAATATTAGGCAATCAGATACTGGAAGCGGTCTGAATGCTCCGTTTGCCATGGACGGCAACAATCAGTGTGCCTCTGGCTTCTCTTTTTGGGATATATTTTCGTGAGTAATGATTTTAAAAGAGGTAGAAACGTTATGACAATACTGATGCGAAGTCGAAAATTGACCCCTGGCGTACGTACCGATAACTTGACCGTGTGTACAAGATAGTAGGGCTAGGGCGCAAACGAGACAGATATATGTTGCGCAGTGTCGTCTCAAACTGTCAATGCTTTGCTCAGGTGTTCGAAGTTTTGGTTTCGGGTGCCACATTTTGGCACAAGTAACCTATCAACGTCTTTTTTATTATAATATCATTGGTCGTGAAGGTGTGTGTAATTCCAGTCTGGTGGTCCATCCATGCCTTTGTTTGCTGGCGTTGCTTTACAACGGCAATCGTTGCAGATCCACTATCACATCAACTGAGCCACGGGCACCTCAAGTTTGTTGTTGGTTCACCTAAAGTTTGAAAGTTCAACTCCTCTTATACCCTGTCTAGGTAACGCGTTTTATATCATAAGTGTGAGTGAGAGCGCAAGCTTTCCTTCTTGCTCCTTCCTTTCCAACTCACTCGTAAAAAGCGTTGTCCGTACAAGCTCTTACACAATCTTTACTAGACGCGTATACCAAAAACTTTAATTCTTCCCGCATTAATATTTATTAAGAATTCCAAGACTGTGCCCCACGAATCGTAAAATACAAGTTATTTGCGTACTGGGATGCAAACCACTAAAATGTTTTGCGTTATTCCGCTTTACTCTGTTTTTGCGTATCTTTTTGTCATAAATATTTTATGGCAATACGTCAAAAGCACTCAAGTACACTCTAGTAACGATTCTTCATTCAAATTCGGCTTTTATTACTAACACCGAAGGTTCACCACATTTAAGTGGTGGGATGTATCCATTTTATTGTCCTGGAGGTCGGTATGTGGTATCGTTTCCTATCAATATTTTATGGGTCCAATAATTTTATACCCTTTTTAAAGACTTCAATTTAAATCAACACCTTGTTCTTTTTACCATGACATGGCATTTAATTCGATTAATAAAAAATAATCTCAAACAGGCTTATGTTTTCATTTCAGTAAAAAAAAATACAAGAAAAGACATAAGACTGCCATATTTATCTTTAGATTCCTTTAGATTCAATTAAGAAAATATCACATTTCGTGAGCAAAATAATAATTATTATGCATTTTTCTCGGCCAGGCAGGATGGTGATTGAACCAAGTTATAGTACGATTTAGTGATGTATTTTTCGGGCATCTCCGTGCTTCGGAAGGCACGTTAAGCAGTTGGTCCCGGTTGACGTCACCAGATGTCAGTCGTTAAGCCTAGTCAGAGGCCTTAGGGCGGCTTGATAACATCTGACATTAAGGTTGCACACTAGCCTTACACCCCTCCAACAACCCGCACTGAGCCAGCGTGTTGGAGTATGGCTCGCACCACCTCATAGTTGAGGTGAGGCCTGTGCTCAGCAGTGGGACGTATATAGGCCGCGTATGTAAAGTACGATTCGGTAATTTTCATTAAATTTTAAATCCATTTTTGAATGTGGGAGATGTCAGAATTGAAAGATTACTCGGTTGTGACTCGAGTGTGAGTAGCGACACAGGTAAGAGGAAAACAAGTACTAGAATATATTTATTAACTGAAGGAAAACTCGCCAGTTATACACAGCCTTTTAAATCAAAACATCCAAACAAACCGAATAACGGTTTTTATGATACTTGGCTTTAATTATGAATGTAATACTTTTATTAAATAAAAAAATAGCTTGTCAGTTTAGGAAAATACTTTGGCATGTGTAATCTAGTCTGTAATACCGTCTATGAACCTGGATGAAGGATAAAAGAGAAATATAAAATAAACTTTTCCTATTGAAATTTTTTTAAAAGTTTTTTAAGTAATTACTTTGATATTAATTAGGTAGCCAGTACGAAGAAAAGTATACGTTTGATTTCGATTCCTGTGAACACTGAACTAACTAGATCAAATGTCATGTGATTAATTAATTAAAAAGAACAATCACCGATATTTTTACTAACTCAATAGTGGGTCTTATTTCACAAGCAATAACGATCAGAATCCATACTACATATAAAAGGTGACTTATCCTACGAAGCGTATTTAATCTTAGCACATAGCAAGATAATTATGTCAAAGTTTATCGTGTTATTATTCAAGTAATATTTACCTTGTAGCATCAGTTGTTAAAATGACTGCGATAGAACGACGCGTTATTATACTTATTTTCGCAGTCAGTTTGTTAAGTGAACTGTGTATTTCTATTTCCATAAACCAAGATGTAGAACCACCAGAATTTGAGAATTATGACGCAAGTGATAAGTTGCAATATGTTGAAGAAGCTCCGTTTGTATCAGACAAATCGAACGAGCTGGATGAAGACTACGCATCTGATTTAACATCCCAGCTGTTCAAAGAGAACTCTGAAGATGAAGAGAAGATAAGAAAACGTCGCATCAGGGAAGTGGACTCCAGAACCTCGCAGAACCTGTACCCTCACCTACCACCGAACCCGTACCAGCAGCAGCCAAATCAATACAATTCGTACCCTCACAGTCCACAAGGAAATTCTTACAATACGCAATGGCAACAACTCCAAAACAGTTCACAACCTAATTACCCAAACCCTTACAGCTCTAACTATCCATCTTTTAATAACAATAGACCAGGTGGACAGAATATTTCAAATTATAATCAAAATCCTTACGGTCAGTATAATCATTCACAAACGACATACCCCAGTTATAATCCAACAATACCAACAAATAATCCATCTTATAACCCCAGCCCAAGACCTGCTTATTACCCCGGTAGACCAAACTCTACCAACTTTAACCCATCTTACCCATCATATTCACAAGTTAATAATTCCAGGCCTTATTATCCCAACGCCAATCAAAGACCTGCTTATTATCCTTCAAATAATACATATTCACCGAACCCAGGTCAACGTCCCAACTATCCACAAGCACAAACTACCCCATCAAGCTACTCGACCTATAATCCAAGTCAAAGACCACCGTATTACAAACCTAGTGGCCAATATCCCTTACCAAACAATTCTTACTATCCATCATATCCGCAAGGCAAAAATAGCTCTCGTCCTTTCAATCCATCATATAACCCCAGTCCACGACCAGGCTACTATCAACCAGGTCAATATTTTCCCCAAAACAGTTCTCACTATCCTACCAATCCTCAAAGCTACAATAATTCTCGTCCTTTTAATCCATCTTATAATCCCAGTCCACGACCGGGCTACTATCAACCTGGTCAATATTCTCCCCAAAACAGTTCTTACTATCCTTCTAACCCTTCGAGAAATAACTCGCACCCTTACAATCCACCTCAAAGTCCGTATTACCAGCCCAATCCGACTAATAACCCTAGCTACCCATCTTACAATCCTAACCAAATACCTCAAAACGGTGGTTCAAATCCACCGCACATACCCGTTCCAAATAATTTCCAGCCGAACATCCCGGGTAATAATAATTTCCCGGGCTACAATCCAGGCAATAACTACAGACCAGACCCGTATAGCCCTAGTGCTCCAAAGTATGTTCCAGGTAGCCCAACAGATCAGTATTTCCACTACCCAGGAGGGTTCAACCAAACTACGCCTAATCACGACCCTACAAAGGTTTCACCTCATAATTTCTCTTATTAAATTATGTAAGTAGTTCGGTTTGAGCTGTATGACTTCATTTTTGTGACATAATAAATGTAAGGATGAACTAATTGTTATTTCATTTTACTGACACGATAGTAAGTAAATATTTTGTAAGACAAATATCCTCTACTTAAAGATCGCTTTCTAGTAGATTCTTTCTCGAGATCTAGTATCTCTTTCCAGCAATAAGATCGTCTTAATGTAACGTTTTACTTTTGTAATAAAACATACTATTCATCTTATCTAATATCGGGGGACATATATGAAAAAAACTAGTAAAACAATAATAGCATTATCTTTGGCCTCGAAGCTTGGCTTCCTATGTTGTACCTACTGTCGTAATCTAAGTCTTATGTATACAATTCTGGTTTGATACTTGAACTTTTCACTCGAAAACAGCTTTTAGGATTTTAATGGTTCCGTTTGTTGGATCTGTATTCGTCTCGAGATCAAATATTAAAAAATGCTGTCACATTCTACTTTTCAAAGATAGCGGGCACACTGGATCGGAAACGATTTGCGAAAGTGATCACGCCAACTGTAGTAAAAACTTGTCGCAAATTCGCAATCGCGAATAAATGTTAGCCGCGCACCAAAATACCACAGCTTTAAAGTTCCTGGCGTATGCAAAGTTCCCTAATTACAAATTATTGTGTAACAACATTAACTCAGCGTAACATACTGCTAACATTTCCGAGCACACAGCCGACCGGAAGTGACGCCGCAGAGCACGTCGATGGCGCCACAAACACAGGGCGGTTTCCGGCGATCGCGCGCCATTTCCGCTGTCGGACGGTTGCCAGGGCTGGCACGGGGACAAATTATTTGCATATTTTTTGAAGACTCGTTTAGTGCAGCTATTACTTATGACGTTCGAGACGCAGTTTGTGGGTTAGATTCTCACAGCAGCTCGAAATATTGATATTTAGCTAAGAACAACACACCACATCGTGTTGTCTGGAAGAGATCGCTTTTAACGGTAAGGCCGCCTACATTGCAAAATCTGTGTAAGCATTGTTATGTTTTTATTGTTATCTTATCTTATCACATTTTTCTTCAGTGGAAAGTTTTAAAAATGTATGGGATGAGATTATTTAGTACTAATTAAAGGGATTGGGATTTTCATCCCAACGTCGTCATATGAAACTTTGATTAGATTCTTATTTCTTTAATTTCAAAATTGATCATTTTATTTAGTAAATAAAATCACACTATCAATCAAGCAAATCATAATTATCAAACAACTAAGTTATGCGGTAAATAAATTCAATCAAGTCATTTCAAGAGTGACAACCCTCAAATGCCTTCCCTCCATGGAGACAAACGTGTCTGACGTATTACAGGATGCAAAGACGAATACCACTGGGGAATTTTAATTGAATTCAACATCGATTAGGATCCAAATTAATACTGAATTATTGCCTTGTCCCTGAGGGGCATATTTGAATTATGTGAGTAGGTCCCGTCAGGTCAGTTTACTATTTTTGTCAAAGGTGCCAGGTTTTTTATATTTAGATTACGAAGGTGAAAGTGGGAGAAACAGCAGACCAGCAACGATAACTGATGCCAAGTCGGGTCGTGGGAAGGATCAACATAAACTGGATGTCGCTAGATGTCAGTTATTAAGCCTAGTAGATATCGTCTGAGCTGAAATGACGTGCCCCTCAACTGCATCTGCGGAAACAAGTGTGATTGTTTGTAGGAGGATGCAGTGGAGGGGCGCGTCATTTCACCTTAGACGATCTCTACCAAGCCTTTGGGTGGCTTGATAATATCTGACAGGAAGCTTTATCACTAACCTTACACACCTACAATGATTAGCACAGAGGCAGTATGTGCTGTGGGACGCAATGATATTACTTACAATAAAAAAGACGTAGATAGGTAGTGTTAGTACTGACGCAAAGTCAAAAATGAGCCCTTGGCGTACAGAGGCGCTCACTTCAACCTTTACAAAACCGTTACAAAATGGGTCTTAACTCGGCGGCATAAGGTGCCCCTATGTAAAGGTTGATGTGAGCGCCTCTGTACGTACCTATAATTTGACCGTGTGTACAAGATAACATGACTATTTACTAGAGCGTAAACGAGACAGAAACATGTTGCGCAGTGTTGTCTCAAACTTTCATTGCTTTACTCAGGAGGTCGGTCCTGATTTCGGGTGCCACTTTTTTATCTACGTCTTTTTATAATATCATTGCCTACAACGATTCGCACAGAGTGAGGCCGTATGTGCGGTGGGACGTATTAGGCAGTTCATGTTTGCAAGTAATACCTTTGCTAGACCTATAGTCCCTTCCAATTCCAAGAAAAGACACTTGCGACTACCCGATTACCCAGTCCTAATCACAATATACATCAAGTGACCTCATCTAACAAAGAGGCAATGTTGCGAAATGGGCAATAAAGCACAGGGAGACAGAAGAATTAGGATTCAACCCTCGTTCCTGCTTTATTCTTAGAAGCGATTAGTGCTAATGCAGAAACACGTTTGTTATTCACGCATATATCTTGGGAACGTGACTGTACCTACATTAGGCTCTGAATTAGAGAGCTTCAGAGCCAGGAATCGAGGAACTTTTCGAAAAAGTAGGTTAAGAATATCCCGTTTGGTAAAAATACTGGTTATTCCCAGTGATGAGTCCGAGATAACCCGTCATTCCACCGGTGGGTATGCGCATTTCTTTTACTATAAGGAAAAGAGGTAGGTCTACCTGGACATTATCCCCCCATAACTATTTTTTATAATAATTAAAGGTCTCAAGGCAAAGAGGTGACATTTTTGGATGCGAAACGCATCCGGTTGTATCGCTTTTCGTTCTATCGGGTAAAGCGGAAACGACGAGAGAGTGCTATTTTGTTTTCCTGAACATCCAAGGGCTTCAATATTTCCTGCAAACCTGACCGCTTCCGTTCAAAACACTCAGATTGACGAACTGAAAGCTTGACCATTAGCAGCAATAAATTAATTTTTTTATTCATTGATAATGGTCGCATTGCTAACTAAGGGGGGTTTGAAGGGCTCACAGAAACCGAAACCTCTTATGAGGATTTTTATGATACTGCGCTATAAGTTATATAGTCAAGCGCCTGGAGGTGCCTGTGGCCAAGTTTTGACAGTGGATTGGCAACAGGCTCACAAACTCAATCAATATATTAAATAGGTATCAACTCGTTTTGATTCCATGAGTAAAGTCGATTTCATTTCGGACAGAGCAGCAGCATAACACCGCTGTTAGAAGTTGAAATTCTTTAATTGTTAAATATTACGTCAATTAGCGCACCTGCCGAAATACTCTTTAGTGTGTTCATAGCTGAGCTAAAAACGGATCCCCATTTGGGGTGACTTAGGTCCGATTACACTTGCCACTTGGCCTGACACGTCAACATGGCTACATAATATGTACCTACTTAAACGCATATATTATCTTTTTCCTGCTTGTACGAGTAGGCCACTAATAAACAAAAGTAAATTAACGGTTAACGTTAAGTAAAATGCCGCTTACTGAAACTAACTAATGACTGAACTTACATGTTCTATTTTTAAATACAAGTGGGTATCGTATTTTATATTAGTTCCCTGAACCCCATAATATGAATTCAAATTTGAACTACCAGTACACAGATATTTTTAAAGTACTTACATATTTCAGCCTGTTACTTTGCTATGTAAAGTTGAGGCCTAGATTTCATTCCTTCACTATTTTAGTCACTAACTAGAATACAAACATAGATACGGAATCATTCCCTATTGTGATTGCAGACCCTTTTAGCAGATTGTTCGGTCGCCCTAGTTCTTTTGAAGGAATTATAAGAAGCCTTATTTCTGATTAGGGGTTGCAATCCCGCAAATAGAGATGCCGCTATCCCGCGGGATCCCGCACCTCCAAATGTGGAGTCACAATTTTCACAAGATTAAAAATTGACACCAAACTTTTCAGGTCAGGTAGTTTGTCCTTTTAGGTCAACACAACATTTTTAAACTAAGAAATGCTTTCGCTAGGTAATTTAGACTGACAGGACAGGTACAGTCAGCCAAGAAAGTGGTCTACCACTTTTGACAAATGTTTCTTGCGAGATTTAACGATCGCTAAGGTTGACTTTCACAATGCATAATTAGTTATGACGTTTTATCTGTTATCTGAGATGCTTGACATTTGACGTCATTGGGTGACTTAGTTTAACCTCATTAAATGCGATAATCTGTTTTGTTCAACTAAGACCATGTCGATCTTTTTGAAGAGAAACTTATTACTACTGAAAAAGAAAGTCTAACTGACAATTCGACTGCCAAGTATTTCCGTCAATGAAATATTAATATCAATCTGTTACATATGATAATTCAAACTTGACACTTGGCATGACGTTATATCATAAATGATAAAGAGAGCAATAGTCACTGACACAAACTCATTGCCAGGGAAAATTGACCTTGTTGTTTCATGACGTTCAAACGAATCTCAACCGTAGGGTGGTAGACCACTTTTTTGGCTGACTGTACTTAACCTTAATTACTTTTATTAAAATTTAAAAATACGGATTCAGATATTTTAAAACAACGATCAAAATACCTGATCGAACCAGATAACGGCGTAAGGCCCTTACAACGCAGCTGGGTTGAAATCCACTAGGCGCACTGTGTAGCAACTGTTTCAGTCAACGTGTATCTCACTATGCATGGGACATAGTCGTGATTTTTTGTTGCAAAAAAGTTAAGGCTCTAAATAAAAATTAATGAATATTTGTCGAATCATTGGTAAGACCTCAGAACGGGCTCAGCTTATGGCAGTCCAGTCAAGCCTTTTCAAGTCCCCTCACTCGTGGCCTGTGTCTACACACACCAATGAACCCATGTCCGACAGAACTGAGCCAATCTTCGATATCTGCATTTCGCTTTGATTGTGTTCTGCTTGAATAAATTTGTCGATAGATTTAGACGATGCTATTGTTTTGATTAACATCAATAGGTTGTGTACGAATGAGCATTTTGACAGACGAATCATGTTTGGATAGTATTTTGAATAATTACGTTTCTTCACTAATTTAGAACGCAGATACAGGGTGACTTTGAAAGTACCCACTTGGCATTTATTTTAACAAAGCTCTAAGTATAGAACAGTATAGAAACTACATCTTGGTCGTATTTTATTAGCTACAACGTTAACTACTGAATTTGTAGTTGTCTATAATAGCAATAGCCAGATTGTGAACTATTGCTTTTGGAATAAAATCGCTTGATAGGTAACGTCAGAACTTTCCAGATAATAATAGCGCTGAAAAGCATTCCAAAAACAGACTGACCAATCAAAATTCAACCCCTCGAGCCCGAAGTTAAGTGTGTTACCACATTTAATGTTCATTCACACAAGAAGAGCCAGCAGCGACCACAGCATTACTCGAAGCCGCAAATTGATTCGAACAGTTTTGGGCACAATTGGAAAGTAAATCCAGAAGCGAACGGGTGGAGCAGTCTGATCGCCGCGATAGTGGCTAACTTTATGTGGCGTCTGTATAACGTAGATACACACGGCTGGGAGGAATGGCGTCGAACAAGACTGGCGGCCTTTGGGAGAAACAAAGTTGGATTACAGACAGTTTAAGAATGGAACATCCATGAAACAAACAATGTTCGCGATTGTAATGGCTCCCTGATGACTGGTCCACTTATTCATAAAAACTTAACAGCTCTGCAAGAACACATTTACTTTTGTATCGCTTTGTCTCTTTTATCCTTGTTCCTGCCGCCATTTACGAGTAAGTAACATAACACGTCAATTGCTAAAACTTTGCTTTAGCGTTGCGTTCGTTTTTATTATAGTCAGCGCCAGAAGTATGCTCTTATATTTTGAACAATGTCATATAAACTTTGATGACGTATTTATACAAAATAATGAAGATGCTGCCAGGTTAGATACTTTTTGCGCTGACTGTACACGAGATGACTTAATGCGTGAGGAGAATAGGTTATATCAAAAAATTGCGCAGCCATCTTCTAATGCTGGAAGGCCCGCGATTGGTGAAAAGTGCCACCTTTGATTACTAGTCTGGTCATGTTAACTCTCTTTAAATTTTTCCATAAGTCAAAATAACGTTTATTTTAAAACTGTAAACCTACATAAAAAAAAATTTTGGAATCATTCCCACATTCAAATTTCAAGTTTCAATACACAGATAGCGCACTTGGCGATTCCACTACATTTTACCACCTCAAAAAAGAGCCTACAAAAATGACCTAAACCAAATCAAGTTTGACATTGTTCAAATGCGCTTCCGTAGCTATAAAAATATGCGCACGCTTGTCCAAACACTGGGCCATGTGTCCACCGGATATAACTTCGCCACTAGCCGCCAACTGTTATTTTCACAGAGTCTGACTTTTGGACAATAAAGCAATTTGGTTTGCTGTGTTCAACCAACGTTTGTATAGAGCCATGTGAAAAAATAGGGAATAGATAGAGTTTTTTGAACTTATTTTTGTTCGCACTTACCATTGTGAATATGGTGAAGCTGCCAGTTATGCTTGCTTTGATGTAGTTATGGAACAGCTGGGCTGACTAGGTACTTGCAGGTCTTTGAAAGTACCCTGTAACGGTTTATTTAAAGAAGTTTTTTGTTGTTTTTTTTCTTCGGACAACGTTCTAACGTTTAGTAATACTATGATTCAGACAATCCAAAATAAAACGAATTAATTTAAAGCAAATATTTCCCGGCCTTTTTTATGACAAACCATACCATACATACATACCATAACATTATAATATCACCAACTTTTTTCTCAAATTAATGAGCTACCGTATTTTTACAAAACGTGGGAAAAATTAGTACATTTAAGAAATGACTAATTTTAGTAAATGTTATTATGTAAGTATAATGCACATACTCTCTCTGCTATATCCCAAATGGGGTAGTCAGAGGCTCACTAATTGTTTCCGTCATGATGAACGGCGGAATATCCACAAGCCCACATTTCAACATTCACCATGTTGAAATGTGGACGGGTCAAGCACAGGGTTTATCAGTGTTTTCCATCACCGGAAAATTAGCCGTGAATTGTACAACGAGGTGTTCCGGTCAGATTTGATCTCAGGGCCTGGTTTCCGAGCGTGTTTAAAAACTAGGACATTTCTCTCCACACCCTTGTTTACTGAAACTCAGACATAACAATATTTAAATCGACCTTTACTTTAAACCTTCAAGTAGATTAGATAGTCGCACGTAGGAACCAGCTCTATAGTCATCTATAGTCGCCTCACGTTTGGATCCTATTACATTTGTATTGGAGAAACTCTCGACTCAAATTTGATCCGTTTGTAATACTGATAGCAAACTTCTGAGGAGTTGGTATGGAGTATTGATTATTTGATTAGGAGACTAACTTTCTTGAAAACAAACGGAGCTTATCTTCTTAACGTGTATGTATGGACGCTTACGGATTATGAAGGATTTTGAGGTTATTGTTATACGACATACTTACCTTACATTTTATTTCGATGATTTAGAATGTTATAGGATATGTTATAATATCACTGGACATTATTCCATCTAGCCCCAAACTAAGCAATGAATTGCTTGTGATGGAGACAGACAACGGACAAAATAAACATTCAAATACTTTTTTTTGGCAATTGTATACTTGTTATAAATAGGAAACACCCAGACCAGTACATACAACGTCAAACGCATGTTTGGACTGCGCGGCGAATGAACCCGATACCTTTGGTGAAGCAGCCAACCGCCTATCCATTACACGACACTGGTCGTTAACTGGTGTTATGTTTTTCCTGGCTGAGGTTTTTTTTCAAGTACGCTTACGACTATATCCTAAACGGGGTTGCCGCCAAGGTGAACTTAACATTCAGAAGGTCACACTTCCTCAGGCGAATTTGAATGTTACGTGTTGAGGGGCGAGCCTACCGCTGTTTTGGTTGCTTGGGTTTTTTATCACCGGATAGTCATCCGCAAGTTGGTATAATTGGCACAAAGCCACTTGGGTTGAGTCAGAGTGCATAACCACTGGGCCACGAAGCTCTCGTTTATAAGGTTTCTGATAAATATGTATAGTTTTTTGCCATCAGCTTTTACCAATTCACGAGGTTTAAATAAACTATCCCATATATAAATTAAAATATCCAACAGCTAAAACCAGCGTTTTTCCATTATACTCTTTTTTTCAGAATTTCACGCAAACGCTTGTATTTTTCCCACGACGAAATTCAAAATCACTGTCATTCCGTGTCTTAACTTACGTGTCACAGTGACGTGACACAACACGTTGCTGACACTGACACACAAGAACTTTTTGCTGATACGTTAAAAAGCTGAAATTTTAAACTAGTTTTTTGTTTACAATTTGCCAGTTATCAATCACACCCTATTTCAATGCAATAAGGGTCATAATCTAGTCTCTGTATCCGTATGCTTGTGTGTGCCATCTGTATCTACAAATTTGATGGTTTTCGAACTAACATAGTGAAACGGAAGCAGATTTCTGAATAGGGCTTTTAGGGACTGTGTGTTTCATGTAGAGAATAGCCAGAGTCAGGAGCAATTTTTATAAATTGATTCGTTAGAATTATCTCTCCCTCGCAATAGTTCATTAAATATTTCCAAAATGTTACTGTGATGAAATAATCAAAATAATAGTCCTGGGTTTTTTACTTTCAAACAGGACGGGATCTACATACGAGTATTTGTTGAAAGACGTCCTTGGGGCAGCTAGAAAAAATATATTTATGACACTATTGTTTGTAGCGTGTAATAATTTATTGTACTTGAAAAAACAGCATCGTCTATTAGGCTTCAAATCTGCATCTTTCGAATACTTACAAACGTAATGGTGAATTCAGAAGCCCACATTTCGCTTAGGGAATTTGATCCAAGTTGCTTGGATTTTAGTGTTTTCTATGACCGGAGAGTTAGCCGCAAATAGGCATGACGACAGTATCAAATAATCAACGATTTGAATACATTAGGGGAAAAAACATATTAAAAGGATTTAAAAGACACATTTAGTTTGATTTTAAAATCTGAGATTAATCAGATTTTCGATAAAGTAAAAGGATAAAATACTCCATTTCGCCATTTTGACTCAAACGTCAATCACGCACTATGACGTCACTGTAATGGAAATCAACAAATGTCACTGTCGTATTTCATACAAGTGAGTTTGACAGACACTTGATATTTACATTACAAATACGTCACACGGACGCCATGACACCTGCGAGCGTTTTCGCGCGCTGTTGATAAAATACTAGAATAATGTCCTCAAACTTTGTTAAACTGACCTTTGAAACCGAAATAAAGTTTTTTTAGTATACAATACATGTGTACCTTTATCACGAAAGAAGATTTCAAAATTGTTCGTCATGCCTATTGTACAATGAACACAAAGTGTGTGCCGGCCAGATTTGATCTCGAGACCACCGGGTTCCGAGTCAGAGCGAATAACTATGACTGGGACACAACGCTCTCGTAATACTTTTTTCTGATATTTCTGTATTTATTACATAACATGTTGTGTATTTTGAACCCAATACGTAGGGACGACTTCAAATTTAAGTGACCTATGTCCTGTAAACGTCTCTCCTTAGATGCGTCATTTAAATCTGAAGACGTCTGTACCTACTTGTGTGAGTCTCTGAACACAATACAAGCTCTGCTGAGTTCCATACCCGGTATTCACGGATGTCAAAGAAAGACGGATGTCACCTCGTCTAATCATGAGTGGAGCATATTATCAGCTGCCAGCTTAGGTGTGTGCGTGACTAGCACGAGTCATTGGCGCTGTCATACGGGGTAAAATGGCGTATAGTTTGTCGGACCTAGTGTGTTTGTGTGCGTGTACAACAAACGAAATTGTAAAAGCGTGTACAACAAACGAAATTGAAATGCTTCACTTTTTTTGTTAGTGTGATGTTCCGTCCGTCTTTCTTTTATGTCTGTGCCGGTATTATGTATCTTTCACGAGGTGGTTAAGCCGAAATCTGCCCAGCAAAAGTTATCAGCCAGGTATGTGAGCTTGTCCACTGTAGTGGACGTCAAAAGTTGTCCAATAACGCTTTTACGACGAACATTTTAACTGAAAAAGTTGTTTATGAATTTTTCGTGCGGGTTTTTAAATAGAAGGTTTTGCATAGTAGATGGGGTTTTGCCTATCGTATCAAAACAACAAAGCATTTATTTAAAAAAAAAAAGACGACCAAAAATGACGTCGAATTGTCAAATTTAACAAAAAAATTAACTTTAACTTCTACTATGGTGCAACTTACCCTTAATGTTGCTTCCCTTTATCTATAGGTCATTTTTAAGTCCTTTCAGTAGAGATAGTCTATGCTGAAATGCCGCGCCCCTGCACCGTCTACGCATACAATAATGCTTACTTCTAAGCGTAGATGCAGTGGAGGGGCGCATCATTTCAGCTAAGACGATCTCTACAACATTTTGTAAGGACTTTTGTTCTACTTTTTACTACGTGAAAGGTACTTTTGACTACTCTGTTGACGTAATGGGCTATGCCCAGCACCTATGCGCTGTCTGTCTGTAAGGCCTTGGGGTTGATGTCTTCCGAGGGCAATAGTGCGTGTTTTAAAGTCATTCAAGTTTATTGTGTCTATGTGTTAATATCTATTTCAGTACGTTTTTTAGAAAATTTAAATATTATCGGTCCCTGAAACCCACAGGTACACCCACGGTACACAACATGTATCCGCCTCGTTTACGCTCTAGTAAATAATCATACTGTCTTGTACACAAGGTCAAGTTATAGGCACGCCAGGGGACAATTTTCGACTTCGCATCAGTACTGACATAACGTCTCTACCTCTTTTGAATATCACTGCCTAAAATACTATAACTCGCTGATGAGCAGTTACAGTTGAAGAAAGTAGCAAAAGTAAAAGAGATAGGCATCTCATATCAACTGAGCTTCAAATGTTTTGAACACAGACGAAGCAATTTGCCAAATTGATCCAAACCACTCTGTCTACTCTTATAAAACATAAATATCAGCATATTTTGACTTTTACTATCATTCGCAAAATGAAAAATAACATTTCACAAAACTAGTTTGCCGCGAGAATGAATTATGACATTTGGCAAGGGAAATAACGAACCGTTCACAAAAGCCGTTAGGATGAAAATTGTATCACGCACCAGTGATGAATAACCTAACCCTAAACAGCTCAGTAGCCAATCAGCATCAGATTCCCAATGCATGTTGAACCCTACATAATTCCCATCCAACCGTCACAAACTAGGCACAAACAAAATATTCGATTAGTTCTAATGAAACAAATACCGGTTTGGAGCTGGTTTTGGTCACGCTGTGTGTTTGTGGTTAAATTAGTCACTAGTCCCTGGTGGATGTACGTTATTCATACAAATACAAAACTCTGCTATTGAGCTGGGGTGCAAAGGACATTCAATAGCGAGTTGGTATTTCAGGATCCTTAATGTCCAACTCAATGTGGTGATTGTTTTTTGCCTAAAACATCATTAACAAACAAATTCACAAGCCTAGTATGAATGAAAAGGACCTTAGGAAAAGGAAGTTCTTGAAAACTGTTTCACACATAGTGAGCGAAACCCAGGAGAATTCAGAAATAAACCCTTAAGAAAACCCCAAGTGGACAAGTAGATAAGTGAGTAAGCATCGGAATTCACGAACGTCAATAAACGCTAACGAGCACGCGCTCACGCTGTACCGCAAAATGTTAATAGAACTGAAAGGGATACTTCTGAGGGATGCTCAACGTTGATTTGCGTTGTTTTGTGAATATGGAGGTAACACATCAAAACTGTCTAGGGATATCATAGGGCTATCATTTTTCAAATATTTCATGAAGTTAAGTTTGTTTACAAGTTGAGCATTATCTTAGAATAACGCGAGGACAGGGGCATAAGACAAAGGTTAAGATTATTACAAAAAAAAACGTTTGATTTTGCTAAAATTTTGACACCTTTTAAAAGAAAAATCAGTCTTTTTTAACGTCGTTACGATTGTACAATAATGCTACTACAATGAATTTCTTTATACAATCTAAAAGGGCGAACATAGCAGTTTCTGTGTTCTAAAAATTTCTACGTTGGTATCAATATTTTAATTTTTACAGCCTCCCAAATAGTTATATTTTGTATGAAAATGCTTGAGATATCCCTAGACACTTTTGAGCAGTGTATGTGTGACAGTTACGACAGGACTTACGTACGGCTTGGCTGTGAGTGCCGCGACTGGAGTATCGTTAGAATCAAGAACATCGACTGTGTGTGCGTGTGGCGACGCGTAAACAAGCAAACCGCGCTTGCTGCGTTTGTATGAAGATGGCATACTGTGTATACTGTTGTAATTTGCTTCAGATGGGGTTGCCTGTGAAGACAGCCTCTACTACCACTTGTTTAGCTTTCCCAAATTCAATTGATACGCTTTCTCTTGTGACTTGAGCCAAGCTCATACTGCCAGTAATTTGACTGTCATTCGAGATAACGCGCGTACACATCAATTTGATTGCGAATCGGCAAACATGGCCGACAAACTTAAATGTTTGATATTTCACAGCTGATGGATACTGCTGATGTATCTTTATGGTTTACCCGAGAGATTGTGTGACAACTGTCTAGTTATTTTCCTGTTTATCTGTTTATTTCAGTTAATATGAAATTATTTCATGTTTGGTTATGATTAATCAGCTCAAAGAGACCCCTCGTAATTTTAGGCTTAGTAGCTTAATAATATTTACGGTCATGAGAGCCTCTTGAAAATGCATTTTGTCGTCCTTATTCATTTGTCAATGCAGGTGAACATGTGGTCACTTACTAAGGATCTCATAAGGATGAGAAAGGTCGCCCAGGGAGCAATGAAGAGGGCTTGTGCTTGTCATTTCGCTTTAAGCTCGAATCAGAAATGAAAAAATCCTTAGACGTACTAAGGTCACTGATGTAGCATACCGGGTCAGCAGGTTGAAGTGGCAAGTCCGTCTGCGGGGACGCGTAGTAGGCTTCCTGCCAGTCACCACATTCCCCCAAAATGGACGATGAGAGGGAGTCGCTGAGTTTTTAGTCGGTAGACCACTGGACTAGCTCTACCAGTGGATAGTCCGCATTACCCGTCCGTCCCTGGTGGTGCGCATAACTCCCCGGTGGTTGGGTATGGGTAAGACATTTCCTCAGCAAAAAAAGTTCAAGTAGCAGGATGCAGGCCATACAGCGCGAAGAACTGATGGCCATTAGAGCCAAAAGTTCTTAAAATGGGGACCATTCATGTTTAGGGTTATGTTAAGGGTCACAGGATTACGGTGGGTCCAAGCCGCCTGCAACTGGCCGTTCTGGAAATCTGTGGGGGTGGTTTATTTGAGCATAGGTTCAATGGTCAAGTTGACGTTATGTCGCTTGCTAACGATGATGATGATAAAAGTGATGATGATAACAGCAGTTACAAATTCAAAAATATAGGTACACCGTACTAAATACAATCCTAAGCCGATCTGCGGTTAAAAATAAATCCAATAAAAATAAGCTCGGCGTCAATAGAAGTTCCGCAAACGACAAACAGGTCGGTATCGAAGTTAACAGTTTATTGGTTCGTGTTGTGGACAAATACGATTTTCAGCTACGTGCTTCCTCGGCTGCGGTGCAGGGACTTTCTGCCCGTACAATTGAAAACTCGTTTTGCCGTTTTGTTGCTATTTTCAGTCTCACCTGAAAAATTGTTTCGTTTACGGCAAATTAAGCAGAACAATCGATGTAATAGTTGCTAGTGATACTTTTCTTCGTGGGAGAATACTCGTAGAAGTTAGAGCACTCTACAAATTTAGAACAGACGAAGACTGAAGTAGAATGTGAATAAAATTATGATATATTATAATGACAAACAGCGTTTTCATCAAGTCTTTGCTTCTGGCAATGTGTTGAAAGTCAAAAAATCCTTAACCATCTCAGGAATACCTACAGGCGCAAAAAAGTACAGAAGAGTACAGTAGAGGTGAAATACTGTTGGCGGTTCAACATTCTGATACAGACAGAAAAAAAATATTACTGACTCTTTAATTCACCCGATGAACTTCTAGTTCTAGAATTATATGCAAGTATGCTTTGTAAGTTTATATGTGCCTAGTTATTGGAAGCAGTTACAACTAAACCGCCAGGAGTACGTATTTCACACACGCATTGACCTAAGCGAGACATATTAACTGCAAGCAAAAAAAAATGAAAATCTCGGGGTCTGGCTCATCACACAACAGCTTATGCCAAAATCTTTCACATTATCCGTTCGTTCAAGTTTCACCATATTTACCCTAAATCTTAGCGAAACTCATCGAAGTAAGTTCATCAAGGTCAGGAAACTTAAGTTCTTACCAAGTTGACACCAGCGCAGACACAAATGTAAGGTTCCCGAACAAAGCGATCTTCATTCGAAATATGGCGGATTTGAGCTCCAATTAAAAGTTAAGCCTTTGTGAGAACCGACAAACCAACTGAGGCGATAACTTGATCACTGCCTTTGTTTGTAATCTTCCTGAATGGGGGGGACTTTTTGACGTAAAAAAGGCGTCTTCCGTTAGATGGCTTCGTTATTTTTAGAGGAAATGGCTTTCGACGAATTCGCGAGAAAGATTTGAAAAGATTTAGAAGTCTTTGATGTTTGTTTTATTGTTTTAGACTTTTCGAAAGTTCTGTGATCAAGATTCGAATTCTGTTACTACTCGAGAAGTACAAAGAAGTGTTCTAACGAAAATCTGGTAAATTTGACCATCTTCTAACAACATGCAATAAATAGTACAAGATGAGAGCATCATGGAAAGGGTGGTGAAGGTCTGGCTTGGACCCCGTGGTGGAACAGTGGTTTGCTAACACCTTACCACGTTGGGTTCAAAATTTGGCGAAATGTGGGCTTCTGAATGTTCCGTTCACCATGACGACCATAAACAGTACGTAGTACAGTAAAAATAAATAAAAAAACTATCCTGTAACAACAGTTTATACTCAGTTATATCAGTAGCTATCAGGCGGGTGGTGTAAAATGTAGCCGGTGAGCATGGTAGCTACACTATCTGTAATTAGCGTTTAATCAAGCCACACCCTGTATACCGACGCCGGTGTAAATCTGTTTAAATGGAGATTTAAACGAAGCTTACTGTTTCGAGTTAGTATTATTTTACTAAGGGTTTATTAATCCCGTTTTTTTTATTGATGCGTCGGTCCTACAGGTCCTATTGCTAGGATGATGTATTGTTGCCTCTACTTTTTTTGATAAACGAACTATCAAATTTTAATCTTCTTTAATTCGACCACTTTTGTCTTCAGACAACTTTTCAGCTTTATAATGTTAGTTTCGATAAGAATATAAGAAATAAGAGTCCAGTCAGATTTCAGCAGTCAGCGGAATTATGCAACCTTTCGAATGGTGCAAATTTTCTAACTTGCTGGTTGCGTACCAAAGAGGAAGCAGCTTCTATTACCCTCTCTCAACCCGGCACGATAGCCTCATTACAGATTTCATCAAATAGCTACACATTATCATAAATATCCAAAGAGATTCTGGACAAGATGAGAGCGCCATGGCCCAGTATTGTAACATGTTGGCTCGTAACCCGAGTGATCCGAAGTTCAAGTCAACATAACATACCCTCACGACCATTTTCCTAACGGGGTAGTCAGAGGCACACTGATTGTTGCCGTCATGGAGAACGGAACATTCAGAAGCCCGTATTTCGCTAAGGCAATTTGAAACCAACATGGTAGGGGGCGGGCCCACAACTGCTACTGCGTTTGCTTGGGTTTGTTATCAGTGTTTTCCGTCACCGGAGAGTTAGCCGCAAATTTTACAATGAACACAAAGTAGGTACTTAGGTGTGTTCCAGCCAGATTTGATCTCGGCACCACCGGATTCAAGCCAGAGTAGTTTAACCACTGGGGCACGACGCTCTCCTTGAGTGTATTGTACAATAAATAAAACCGAAGCAGCCTAGAAATAACGATGAGCTCGCCACTTACCACATTGTCAACAATAAGCCAACACGCCGAGAGCATTTGGCTTCTGTATGTTCCGTTTCCCATGATGGCACCAATCAGTGTGCCTTTGCCCACCCCATATGGGATATAGTCGCAAAATAATTTATGAAGGTAATAATAAATCTTACTACCTAATTTAATGAAACTTCACAATAATATACCTTATGTATCTGAATAGCACATTTTTGAAGATTACAACATTTTTTTAAACATATGTCCACGCGGACGAAGTCGCGGGCGGCCGCTAGTATATAATAACATTATAAATATAACACAGATAAATCGTGCGCCAATATCCCATGCGCTAGTATGGAGTCGCACGACATTACTCGCGCACGACAAGCTATGCGAAATTAAATCGCGAATGATTTACGCGCGATACATCGCATCGCACTCCAATGATGTCTGGTATCTGAAAAACGAAATCGGCTTTGTCGCAGATTATTATTTATTTGTTTGGAACAAATTCATGTATTTTATAATTCGGTACGCCATTAAGCATTCAGTTATGCAAGCGATTTCTTTTTTTATGTCAAGTGTTTACTTAACCCTTAATTTGATTTTGTCCGGTGGGGCGGACACAAACTTCAAAAAAAAACTGTCGGTCCTGGAAGCGTTTTATTCCTACTATTCTTCAAAATTATTTTAAGACAACCACTCAGAAAGTTATTAAAAAGTTAAACTTCACGTTGGCTACACCTTATTTGTCAGTGGTGAACAAAATGTCAGCGAGAAGACGGTTATCTGTTTTCGATGAGGTATATAAATATTTTTTTCAATGTTTTTGCTACTAAATATTCTTAGTTTTTGCAATTTGTATTAGAATATACGTGTGTTATAATGTTTAGCGAAAATTCATAAGATTTTAAAAGTGTTTTGCTGTTATTTTACTTCATAAACCTCTTTGTCCGCCACAGCGGACAATGCCAATTACTCATAAATACACCTCAAAACCACTCTGTCCGCTGTAACGGACATCGTCAAATCAGGGATAAGATGAGTTAAAATAAAATCTATCTTCTTTGACGAAAACAAAAGAGGAAAGTACGTTACGTTGACACTGACGAGTCGCTGTCATATTGGCTTGAACTCGGTCCATTGGACCTGCTTTTGTCGGGCGACTTTCTATACGAGGGTGCCGTATAATAGATACGGCACCAATCTTTTGTGCTAATCAAAGACACGATTACACAACTGTGTCCTTTGCCTTATCGGTAAAAGTGATCTCTTCCAGACAACCTCATTTATGATGTAACCTTGTTTAGGTTGCAGTTATGGGTGTTCTCTCAGGTTTCCCGTTGGTATACAGCATACGCGAGCTAGCATAATATTGGCTTTAGTCCCGAAAGAAAACGCTCCTTCAGACGCAAGTGACATATCTGATCCAGAATCTGAAAAGCTTGATGAATGTGCTGTTACTAACTCTTAATTCTTCTTAATTTTGTACAATTCTTAAATATTTTTTTTACTTTAATGAATTTAAAATGAAACTTTCTTTTTATCCCTCATTTGGCAATGTCCGCTGTGACGGACACGTATTTTCCCAGCAGTGGGAAGCGCAATTTTTTTTTTCATATTTTTTTTTTAGATTTTAGTGTGCCCTTGATAAGTTACATTCGTCAAATTTTTGTATTTCTAACTTTTTTGTCGTTGCCAAATTAAGGGTTAAACTATTTTTTTATCAGCACATTACACAACATTTTTTTTTATTTGTTATTTGTTACCTTACTTAGATACAATTAGTATTTTTAATATAAAATCAATTTACATTACAAACATCGGGGTCAGACCATGGTGAAGATAATTTAGCTCTTATCAGATAAAAATAAGTTGTTCTTATTACCAAATAACTCTTATAAGAACAATGGCACCCTTAATGAACCCCTAAAATCGTGTGTGTCAAATTTTATACCGTGCCTTTTTTGGAATCGACTAGCTGTTAGCTCAAAATTTGGCTCTCAAGTCTCAACCCCTGATAGGGCTTGGAACTACTCCCAAGCGACGCTAGCATGAGGCCAAAAAACGTAGGCGTTCCATAACAGAAAAAAACAATTGGGTCACTGTGCTAAAATATATAAATAGATTTTCTGTCTGTCAATGTCAATAGGGAATATGCACTTGTAATAGATGAGGGCCATATTATTTTTTTGAGTACTATTTGAATTCTCGTTACGTCTCTATTTGTGCGACGTTAAAGTCCATGACAACCGAGCGGGCCATAATGGCGGTGTTTGAAACGCTTGAAAAAGTTTGAAGTTTTCAACAATTTATAAATGTACTACATTTAGCATTTTTGGTGATGAATATTATTGATCAGCCATGAAACGATATAAGCTATCATTAAAAATATAAAAAAGAACTGTGCATATTCCCTATTAATCACATGATAATATACAATGTAGATATTTATCCATCAATAAACACCAACGTTCCATCACACGAAAAACCAACATATCCACTGTAATAGGAGTGAATAAAGGTCGATTACCTAAATGTTTTCGTCATTATGGCCGACATGCGAGAACCCGAGTTATCAATAAACGCCAGAAAGATGTTCCTTTACACGTGAGCAGCCAACAGATACATTTCTGGAAATGTATCGGAATTATCGCTTACAATATTACGAGGACATATTTATAGATAACGACCCTTTTAGCGCAGTGATTGTAAGCATAGAGGACTCTCGCAGAGGGTCGCGGGTTCAATTCCTGCGCCTGCAAAATGGTTAATTGATGAAACGGATTTTTGTGCTAAGTGTGACCGTACGGTAGACGGCATATCACTCTACCCATTGCCTGTCATTTCCTTGCTCTATTGCAAATAAAAAATGGAAATGGGGTAACCTGATGTGCTGTTTGACAGTACATCGGCAAAATGCCGGGTTAGTAATGGGATGAGGAGACCACCCTGACTGAAATTCAATGATGATGTTTTCACCTCCTACCTTTGGAAGGCGCATTAAGCAGTTGGTCGCGGCTGACCTAGTCTTAGGGCGGCTCTCCTTGGAGTATAGCCTGCGTGTTGGAGTACAGTTGCTGGGACCTAATAGTTGGGACGGAAGTTTGTGCGCTTGGATGCTAAACAATACAAATTAATAACTGCTAAAGCACGATTTGGTCATTTTCTGCGTTCGATCGCAGTAAAGTCGTGAGATTGTATCGCGATTACGCGACTTCTTGCGTTCAGACGCAGTATCGGAATCGCGCCTTTTAGCGACTCGGCGCCTACGGTAGCTTCCGAAATGCGACTAAACCGCTGCGTTCAGCAGTTCTACGTGTCTGCTGTGGAACGTTTGGTCGCTGCATTCAGCTTGTAAAAAGCGGCAATCGCTAGTCGCATATCAGCTGTGGCCCTCACTCCTACAGTTTACTACAATCACTTCTAAATAGTTGCCTAAACAAGCCAGTACGTGTGGTCCCCCAGCGCCGCAGTGCCAAAAACACGTAATTTGCTATCAACCACAAAGGTACGACCTGATTGGTCCCGAAAGGGTAGCGGTGGGAATATCTAAATTGGCCTCGTTAGCGGATTACTTACGTAATGATTAAGGTTTTGCGATAAAAAGTGGTGGTTATTTACACCTTAGGATCGCACGTATTACGTGTTGATTTTTGCGAGGCTTCTACAAACTGACAGTTTTTTGAAAATTGTTATTGCTTATACTACGCACGCTGAATGATGATCCCTATGACAGTTCGTTGGCGCTTAGCATTGTACAGACGTCCTGTCACAACAAATCCTTCAGAGGTCCATTAAAACATCGAAAAAATCATAATTGTGTACATTTGTAAATTATAAAGATGAATATCAAGAAAATATTACTTAATGTTCGTAAATAATGGAAAAAAGCTCAATGCAAATGTACATGGTACGTGCTGCAAAAGTTACGTCGTCCAGTTGTTATCGACTAAGAAGGGACACATCGATAAACAAAATATCGATAGTATGTTGGAAAAATTTAACAAATGCTTTGAGTTTGTAGATCATTTATAACAATCTAAATCTAATACAGGCTCAAACGGATCTTCAAAATCTGAGTCTGAACTGCAGCTATCCGTGACAAGACGTGACAGACTGAATTTTAAAAAAAAACGGTTGGTCTGTGGCCTCCTTTTGAATATTTTTCCATGAAATTAAAATTCAAATCAAGAAGAATTCTAAACTCTTTAAATTATGCAATTTGAATAAAAATTAAACTAAAGCAAAATAAAATATAATAAGCCTGTTACTTTTGTCCATCAATGCAAAATAAATAAATATTGCTTATTATGTTGAATGACCTGGCTAGATGACTTGACATGTGCCTAAAAAGTAGGTTTTATCGAAAGTGTTTGAGATTGTTTCGCGTCACTATTACAACTGTCAGTTGAAACGTCATAGGGATCATCATTCGCCGTGCGAACTATAGTGACCGAGTAATAGGTAAGTGGGTTTTCAGTTTTCTAAGTTGCTTTTTGATTTGTTTCTGGCTTTAATCTTCAAAACAAAACCACCCATATTGTACTCTTACACAATAATACTTTCGATCAAGATTAATTTGAATAAAAAAATACAAATTTCAAATCAAAACCTTTTCATTTGTTTTAAAGACTGTCTGTCCTACTTATGTTAAACTTAATACTCTCCAGAGGGAAAAAAACAGATCCAGCGCTTAACATTTTTAACTCATTTTATTTTACTCTTTCCTTTGTGTTCACGTTTTCTCGTGAAAATAAAATATCACATTCTTGAAATCAGTAATTAACAATTTAATTTAAGGCCCGCTTTAAATGATCCTACTCTGTGATAAAACGAGAAAGGCGAAGATATCACAGACGTAACCTGTTTATTACATACATTACTTTAAACAGCATAAAAATAAGTAAATTGCAAAAAAACACTTGGCCTAGCCCTTAGTCCGGATTTAGACCTTTTTCCTTTATCGTAGGGAAATCCTCGCCGGCCAGGGCAGAGGACCAGGATATGTCGGACTTCCACCGACTATAACCAACCGGGACTCGACCTGAGCACTCTGGTGGTGAAACTGGGTTCCCTAACAACGCTACGCCGCCAGTGCTAGCGTCTCGTCGGGGACGCCTAGAAAGCGTACGCAGGCAATTCAAGTATGATTCAAACCTGCTTCAACCGTGAGTCAGGTACCCTTTGCTATTGCTCTGTGGTTCAGGGCGTTAGAATACGGCCCAGGGCAGGCACGACAGGCAGGGGGGACTGCCTGTCGTAAAAGGCGACTAAAGGAGGGCCCCGTTGTCCCCAGAACCGTACATGGTAGAGACTGTGTGCGTCCATTGCACAGGCCATCCTGTGGAGGGCGGCGGTGCTCGTGAGGAGCTGGGTTGCCAGCACAGCGCGCCAAGGGTCGACTGATAGAGTCCCTCACGGGTGACCTCGGGGATTCCGGGTACCGCGCAGAAGATGGCCTCCTCGGTGATTAGGGTATTCTCACGCCTCACTGGAGTGGGTGAGCCCCACACTCCCCCGCTCTACTACTCAGGGAGCGGAAAAGTGCGTAAAAGCATTCTTCGAGTTAAAAAAAGGTACCCTGTGCTCTCTGATAAAGCCTCCGACACCGGAACACTAACTTTGTAGAGCACAGTTACTTTGTTTCTTCTCGTTTCAATAACGGAAAGTTTTGTAAACCTTAAATTGCAACAACAAATATCACAAAACCAGTTCAACTGTCCATTATTTCTTTGCCACCGAGATAATTAATTGACTGAGCAGTCAGTTGTTGTTATTAAGATTGAATGTTTATTAAGGTAAAACAATCTTAAAAAGCCCTAAATCGATATAAAAGTACAAAAATAAACTATTATTTCCGTAAGACAAATCTGCATCAAAGCGATTGACGCTCAGCATTCAAACCGACATGTAATGGGGCGCCCCGCGGTGGTTCGTTATCTTCGCCGGGGGAAGCCTATTATCTGAAGAGAAAAGAAATACCCAAAAATGCTCTAATCTATACTGCGTGCGTGAATTTGCGATGCGTAAAATAGAAGCTTTGTTGTCGATCGCTCTGAAACATAGATTACGAGATTACAGACGCTTAGCGGATCATCCACTAATCGTCGGATTATGACAATGGTGGTTGAAATTGCATGAAAATAATAAGCAAATGTTAGAAATCATTACAAATTGAAGTTCGAGCAATTGCCATTCGATATGTCATAGATATTGTAGAGGCATAGTTCTTGTGGACTTAATAATCATCCTCATAAAAGCTCACTTGGAAAATGATAGCCAATTTACTGTTTAAACCAGATTTAGGTAGCTACCTGAGAGGCAGCCGATTCGTGAAATATAAAAGAGTAGCCAGAGAATGGCGATCAATCTTTTGATGACTTTTTAGTTTCATATCATGATGGTGAAATTTTGTTCGTGTTGTTGTCACTGTCTTTGGAAATATGTGAAGAATATAGTTTAGTCTACAATTTGGTGGTCTTCATTGCTGTCCCGGACATCTTCGCTCGAAGGACCACGATTGGAAAACGTTATTGGCCTTAAAAAAAATACCTTCAAATTCCACTGCATGATTATGTTATGCAGTGAATTTTCCCTATTAATAAATTAATAAATACCTGAAAATCGATTGGAGCAGTTTGAATCTCACCATTATCTGAAGTTAACTTCTATTTTGTTGATAAAAAAACAAATAAGTATCTCCAACACTAAGCTAAAATGTTTAATAGGTACATGATAAAGTTGCTTTTTATTAATGAATAACAAAGCTGCATAAAAGGAAGAAGATTTACCTCTATTCTACTCCTAGGGAATTGCAAACCATTATCAATGCTAAAAAATGCATTTAAATCATTATAAATTCTTCGTTCTTACAAAAGCACACAAGGTACAGTCCCCCACAATATACTACTGATATAATACTGAGTTCTCACTCCCATTTGGTTCCATGCTGCACATGACCGGTACGAGTCTACGGTATTGCTTGTCTGTACAGTCAGCATCAAATGATGTATGAGTACCAGTTCAAATATATCTGAAGTATTTAAGAAAAGCAACCGCATTACTACATTACTAAAATAGCATTTTACTTGACTTAGATTTTAGTGACGCCTCATACGACAAACAACTCTGTCGTTGCAATGTTAAGAAGTGTTTTTGTCGAACCATCAATAATTTTCCGACCAGCTGTCAGCTCACGTGTTTTTGATGCCGACTGTACATGGAACAAAGCGCAAAACGCGCAGAATGTTACTTACATCCTTTCGCGAATTCAATTATGAACAAAGAAAAGTTTATCTCTCGTCTGTAATTGTGCAATCCGGTAGCAGGGCAGGAGATAAAAAGTGGTCAAGCACAAGTGTAATCTAAGTGAAGAGTTCCGTAGGTTCAAGTTTTGGGAAAAGTTTTCTCTGTTAAGGCCCTGACTCTAGCCGTAGAAAGTTAGTGGTTCAAGTATAATATCTCAACGCGGAGTGACGCTGGTGAAAACCAGACCCCAAACCGTTTATGGAAACCCTCTATGGTCAAGATGTAGTGGCAATAGGCTAATCAGTCTGTCGGGGGAGAAAAAGCAGTGGCGCCCTCCCGCTAGGTAAACCGACATCAAGACAGTGGAGGTATGGGACTGGAAGCCAAAGGTTTAGAACGAGGAATGGTGGCGCAGATTAGACAGAACACCTAGGCTAAAAGGAAAATAGGCTGATTGGTAAAAAAAAAACCCTTTTTTATCATTATAAAGTTAGTAATGCTTTCAGTTTCATCAGTTACTTCTAAGCATGAAGTTATTACAAAAACTGCTTTTTGTTTCTTGCTCCAGAAGAAAGACGAGTATTCGATTTTCGCATAAGGCAATCATTCGGGTATAAGAAAAAAGCTTCTTTGCTTGTTTTTTCAGTATGTTAGTACTTACCTCTACAATATACTCAATCCTCTGAGGACCATATTTAAGTAATTCTGGTTTGGTTTATCTTAAAAATGTGGCCAAACACTAATTTGCTATTACTACATAAATAATTTTGGTAATAACGTTCGTAACGTAAAGTAATATAAGGCATTGATCTCCTAATTTGGAAATACTGTTATTCTAACTACTTAATAGTTAGTTATTCCAGGTGATCATTTATCATCAATATCACCCCGTTTGCGGAACCCTAAACGGAAAATTCTCTCCTATTCTACATAGAAACATTTCTCCTCGCTAATTCCATGTAATTTTGCGGTGCAAAATCCTTTTAGCTGAATCACATGCATGGTAGCGGTCACGTACTGGCACAAATAAGGATATACTCATGCCCCCCTCCCGCCTCCCTAGAAACCGTAAAAATCTCTCTTTAGAGTCTAGAAACAGGGAAACGCTCTCTTGCAGGGCCGGAGTACGGACGTTTCGCGACGGTTAGCGGTAAATTTAAAATGCACTGATTTCACCGAGGGGTGGAGCAGGTGTGGGTATGTTGACGTATAATATGCTGTTGATGCAGAGGCTCACAGAGAGCAAGGAGAATCAACCCGTATGCTTTGCATTGCGGAAAATGGATACGTTGAACTTGATTCCGCGTATTCCTTTTGAAAGGCAAGCAACGCATCTAGAGACACCTGTGGTGTTGCAGTTGTCCATAGGCAGAGGTAATTACTTACTCTGCATCAGGTGATCGTCTAGCTCGTTTGCTCTCTATCTCGTAAAAAAAAGATTAGTTTCCATTCTTACCTCAGGTGGCATTGGAAATCTCAATAAATCAATTTTACTATTGAATGTACTATCCAACTGTAACCCATAGAAATGAATAAAAATAAAACAAGAAGTTTTAAGTTTTTATTAAACAAAACTCAACAATAATTACACGGATAACATAGATTTAAATGAGAACAAGATGTGTTACTGCGCAATGAACCATGCTTCTATATTTATACAAAGAGGAACTCTATAAACACACCGCGGCAGAACCGCTAAATAGGGCTAAAATTAAATATAGTTTACTTTACATTGAATAAATAGTTTAAGCATCCGTGTACAAGTATGAACATGAAACGTTTTTAGCAAAAAGACGCAATGTATCACAGTACACGCAAAGTTAACTGTTAAAAATAAAACTGATCTTAAATTAATATCAGTTGGTTCGAATTAAATTCTGGCTCGCTCCCGCTTCCTTGGTCATAATCATATTCTACACTCAACACGTACCTTTTTGGATTTATTATTTCTGATGACTTATCATCGGAACACGAAAAAGCTGCATATAAGTCTACATAGTTCCTGGCACGGATAAATTTGTGAAGAATAAAAAACATCTTCCGGATACTTTGATGGCCTCTTAACTAAGCAAAGATTGTACTACAGGTATCTCTGACACCCTTGAAACTAATACAAGTTCAAATAATAATCATCGAAGCTCAAAGCTACTCAAAAACTGACTTAAGTTGTTCCAAACTTGTTTCAAAATTGTTTTCTTAGATTGTGAAGAGGTTCCAAACTCCAAAGTTTTATGACAACTTAGAGAATTGAGTTGAGCCTGAATTCAATTCCACACCATTATCTAATTAGTACAAAACTGAAGCAGAAATGCATTTTAATAGATTTCTAGATTACATTATTAAGACTAGCGACAATCGATGTCTCGTTGACTAGTAAGCAAATAAGAGAAATATCACATCACGTAGTATTACCGTTTAGGACGTAAATGTTGAGACGAGTTTATTATTGACAAATGCGATGGACACGCGTTTAGTACGTATGAAGGCCCGTTGTATACAAATTATTGGAGAAATCGAAAATTAATTAAAGATTAGATAAAAGATAGAAACTAACAGAAGCTACCTTAAATTATTATTTATAAACATATCCATACAGTCGACTTATTCGTTTACTTCGATTTTCACAACAAATTAGATGAATCAGAAAGAGATTTCCATTAAAGTTTTTCTGTTCAAGTTGCATTAATTTAATTGTATAAGTTGCTGCTTTCTCTGTATAAATCATTAATACAATAATGTGACAAAGAGTTATAGATAAGCTATTTTGGCATTTGAACCCAAATCATCTTCCGCTTGTGAAGTTTGGGATGTTTGGCCACCTCAACTTTGGATACAAATACCCAACACGTTATTTAAGATACCTTTGTTCATTTGTCTTCTAAAATCTCTTTCTGATTAAATCTAATAGCTTCACAATAAATACAAACATCAATATCGTGACATAACTTATTTTCATTCACAAAATCACTTCGAATTCGTTCCAAGAATTTTAGGATTGTGACGAAGTTACTTAAATAAGTTACCAGTGCCGCGATCATTCGTAACAAAATTAACCGCAAGACTTAAAATTAGTTTCCTAAAGTTTAATCTTCAGTTCCTGTGATCCATTGGAGGTACTTGAACGATCTCGACTGGATGGGACTTTCGCGAGAATCAGTTGCCCCCCAGTTGCGTGCTTGAGGGTAAGTTACGTGCTCTCTGTAAAAGGTAAAGAAGTTATTTCGTTAAACATTTTATGAAATTCATCACCTGTAACGAAGCGATGTATAAGCGAAGTGAGTCCGATCCGGACATTTTAATCGACTAATTCTGTGTTTTTTGTAGTGAGTAAGAGCCAATCAGCTCTAAAATAAATAATACAGACGCCCCCAACATACCAAATTGTTTTTTTTATTTTTAAAATTAACGAAACGTTCGATAACACGGCTTAATCCCTCTCCTTGGTCCCTGATACTTTACGGCACCATTTTTTTAGTGGTGGATGTTTGCAAAATCAAATTGGTTGAACTTTTTGTCTTGGAATCTCTATTTACTTATTTTGTTACTTCCATCTTGTAACGTTCGATGGCTTGGACTTGGATTCGAATTGTACTCAGCAGTATTTTAAAAGATATTCTATAGTGAAACAGTTGTTTAGAGTGTTCATAATGACTTACTTTGGTTCAGCGACGGGACGAGACCCTGCATGGTACGCTGGCACATTCGGGTTGTGGTAGCTCTTCGCTGGAGGCACCACGTTCAGAGTGTGCGTTTGCACTGGGGGATGTTCCGCTACTACCCCAGCAGCTATCGGCGATTGGTAGCTGTGCGGGTTGTACCGATCTACTGATACTCCTCGCGTTCTCTCAGGAATCGTTTCAATGTTATTCTTAGCATAACTGCTGACCGGCCGGCCTCGACCTAACGTGGAAGTCTTCGAAAACTCCTGAGAACCAACGTATTCAGACTCGAAACTCCTCTCACGCCATGATCGCGGCCTTAAAGTCTGACTCCACGTTGGCGTTGCCGTGTACGTAATCGTATTGGACGGAGGCTTGACATAAACAGGATCTTCCTCCCATGGTGGCTTGACAGAAGTCTGATCAGTCTGAGTTGTAGTTTTCTCAGTAAACTCTCTAAGTTCCTTTCGCCACTGAGGCTCTACTGTTTCCACTGGCTCGTTGTTGTCGTAGTAATATTGAGGAGAAGGATCTGGCTGGGGCTGGCTGTAGCTGGCTGGCTGATTTTTATTGTCTCCAGGGATGTAATTCGACTCTGGGACTGTGATGTAGCGTCTCTCATATTCACTATAGTAAGTTTTCTTCCCTTGTACTCTTGGTGGTTCTACTGTACTCGCAGACCTTACGAATGACTGGTTAGGAGCAGGTGGGATGTAAGCTGTTGGTGGAGGTTTCGAGAATTTGCTTTTTGGAGGTGTGGGCGTCCAACCCGCGTTAGCGTTAGGAGAAAATGTACTTGTTGCCGGAGGTGGTTGGTAATAGTTTTGGGGTTGACTGGAAACGTCAGCAACATAGCTAGAATCTTGTTCCCATGGTGGAGGAACGTAGCTTGAAGAATACTGTTGAGTAGTTTTTTGATAAGAATCTGTAGTGTTTTGACTTTGCAACGAGTATTGATTTTGTTGAGTGTTATAATTGCTTGTAAGTGTATCTGCGCTGCTGAGGTTATTGGAAGCCCATGTAGTGGGTTTAGGTGTGTAAGGCTGGTAGCTGCTCTGTTGGTATACGCTTGTGTTTCTATCTTGAGTAGTATTTTCAGTATATGATGGCTGGTATTGTGGTTGTAAGGGTTGAGGAGTGGGCTGATATTGTGGTTGAGGGGGTTGAGACGCAGGTTGGGGCTGAGCCCATGGCTGACTCACAGCTGGGGCAGGAGCAGGAGTAGTCACATTGTTGTATACTACATTTCTACTCTGCTGTTGTTGCTGTTGTTGTTGCTGTTGCTGTTGCAGGTGCTGCTGCTGATACCATTGCTGGTTCTTTGTAATTGCGCTAGGCTTGACATTGCTTATAGTGAGGACTTCTGCCTGAGGTTCTTGCGACCACTGTTTTTGCTGATCGTAAGTTTGATTGTTGTACTGTAAGTTATTCTGATAAATATCAGCCGAAGGAACCTGGCGTTCCATGCTTAATCTCTCCAATAGTAGACTATGACGTCTTTCTTGTGGTTGGTCCACAATTGGAGGGTAGACTGGCTGATACGGTCTTGCAGGTTGGGGAGACGTTGAGATTCTTTCGATATTAGGGGGCACAAAGTAAGACTTAACTGTAGGAACTCCGTGTTGTGTTAATTGTTCGTAGCTGTGATCTAAAGTTTTAGTTGTGCGGTTCACAGTTACTATGTTTTCAATTCTGTTATATTCAGTCTGCATCGTTAAAGGCCCTGCAGGTTTCTCGGTGCTAGTTATGATTTCCGTGTTCTCAGTGTGTGTTTTTGATACAGTTTCGGAAGCTAATCCAATTGGCTTGATCTCAACATCCTCAACTTTTTCAAGTGGAATAGATGGTTCTCTTAACGGTATTGTGGGTTCTGGCTTCAACGCTGGTTGAGGTTCCGGTTTTTCTTCATTCACCGTTTCCTTTGGCTGTTCTACTGGTTCTTGTTTTACTTCTTCCTTAACTTCTTCTGCTACCACTTCTTGTTTCTCAGTTTCCTCTTTTTCTGGTTCTGGCGCAGGTTTTGGAGCTTCTTCTTTTTCCGATTCATACTCTTCTTCTGTGTATTCAGATTCCTCATCTTTCTGCTCTTTAGTTGGTTCCGGCTGTTTGACCTTTACTTCTTCAACTTTTTCTTCAGCTTCCTCGAATTCTTCCTCAACCTCTTCTTCTTCCTGAGCTGGCTCTTCCGATTTTTCTACTTTAGGTTCCTCTACAACTTCCTCCTCCTCTACCTCTTCTTCTTCAACCTCAGCTTCCTGCTTTACAATCTCAACTTCTTGAACGGATTGTTCTTCTACAACATCCTCTTGGACTTCTTCTTCAGCTTCTTCCACCTCTACTTCTTCTTTGACATCCACTTTAGGCTCTTGTTCTATTTCTTTCACTTCTTCTTCTACTTCTTCTTCTTCCTCTTCCTCTTCTGGCTCCTGTTTTTGAACTACAGACACCTTTTTCACAACTGTCGTTTCTGTATGCTCTTCTTCTTTGACTATTTTGTGTCCATTTTCAACAACAGGCGATTTTTTTACGATTACTTCTTCGACAACTTCGTCATCTCCATTTTCTTCTACTTCTTCCTCTTCCTCTTCTTCTTCAACTTCCACTTCTTCTTCCTCTTCCTTCGGGATTATAGTAGTTTCTGTTTTTGTCGAAATCGTTGTCTTTCCGTCAACGGTTGTTTTAGTTGTGGTAGTTTTTACTTCTTCTGTGCTACCATCTGGAAGCTGCTTTTTGACTACTTCAACCTTAGTCTCAGTTTTCGCTGCCGACTTCTTAGCTGGCAACTTCACCGTCATTTGTGCTTCTTGGTCCCCATTTTGGTCCCCATTCTGTACTTCTGATTTACTTTCTTTCTTTACTTGCTTTTTCACCACTTTGACTTCCCTCTGAAAAAAAATAAAAATAAATTTAATGAACAGGCGTTTAATTAACCAACTAACGTGATGGTTAGGATACAGTATAGTTATGCTTAACGGATACACAATTCTGCCATTCTACCGATTATAACGTTTAACTATTTTCATTGATGACTCTTTAAACAAGTTGTATAATTTAACATAAACTTGATAATGAGCTCTCAAGCAAAACGTACGGAGATAGCATATTAGACATATTGTACTCGCATACCCCACCATATTAATTATTGCACAACAATGAATTGTGCAAAAGCCAGACTTAACGCCGTTAAAGCATTCTACCAGTCAACCGTAGGGCTCAGCTGAAAAATTAAGGTTTTTTCAAAATTTCAAATGCCAATCAAAGGTACCTTTACAAGTATACAGGATGTCCCATAAAGTAGTGTCAAGCCGAAGCTTAGAGGAGAATATCATCAGGGCTACCCGAATCACCCCCTATGTACCGCGATTTTGTGATAGTTTTCATGTATATTGACTGGTTTTATTTTAAAAATTCATGTATCTTCCAACTATACTCTACAGTAAATCATTTAAGAAAAACTAACGAAAAAGAAGTGTAACTCGTAAACCACAAAAAAAACCCAGAACCAAGTATTATGGGGGTGATTCCAGTAGCTTTTAGTTTCTGTGACACCCTGTCCAATAGTTGTCACGTTCAGTTCTTTAAACAATTTACGGGACGGACTGTGTTTGAAACCTTGCATCACTTTGGTTGACAGTAGTAAATTCGGGTGTTCATGACATTGATTCATTACGAAATCTTAGTCATTATTATAAAGATTTGTAGCGACATCTATCAAGATTTGTAGATTTGTTATCCTGTACCTGGGGGGGGCTAAAAAGGCAACATTTTAGATGATTCATATTATGAAACATCTAACTGACGTTTCATCTAGAGCGCGGTCCGTTTCGAGTCAAAAGTGATAATAGCGCGCTCTCACGCGTCCCGAATTGATAAATTGTATGAGCGTGAGCGACGTGAGCGCGCTATTATCACTATTGACTCGAAACGGACGGCGCTCTAGATGAAACGTCAGTTGTTGCCTTTTTAGCCCCACTGTTCAGAATGATCCAGGATAACCTTCTTAGGTGTATGACACAAAAAAATAAAAAAGACATAATTATTTACTACTTTCACCAATGAAGTTGCTAATTGAAAACGATATCAATGTACGGTCGATGAAATAATAAGGAGTTTATAAACCTTTTCATGCAGTGTGTTCTTTTCGGAAATAGCCAATAATTGTTACTCGAATCAATGTAAAGCATCGTTAAAAACTATCTTACTCGTAAAACGGCAAGAATTGTAATGAATTTTACTTTTACAGCTTAGGTGAGAAAAAATGCACAATGCAACACAGTGACTATACGATCAAGCTATCGCAAACTGCTAGATTTAATATATTTCCACCTTTAGGGTAAAGATAATAAAGACATATTAAATGTTTTCTTAAGTCTGTTGTAACTTGATCTACTTGTGATGAAAATATAAGTTTATGTAAACCTGTTCATCATCAGATCCTTGCTCCTCAGGATTTCCTACCGTGGTTGGTGAGCTGGTGTAGGTTAAAGGTTGAATCACTAATTCTGTATCTACCTTGTCTTCTTTCAATAACTCTTTATATTCGGATTCAGTTGCATTAACATTATTCGAAGTGTTTATTTTATCTCCGTTATCATTATCATGTATTGAATCTGAAGCAATAACGTCAGCTTTGATGAATATATTCATATCAGGAATCTTAAAATCTTTACTATCTTTCTGTGCATGTTCATTATCCATGTCAATAACTTCCGCTTTTACTGAAATATCTAAGTCTGGAATCTTAGCACTCTGGCCATCTTCCTGTTGTGTTGTTGTGTTTGATTCCAAAATCTCTGTTTTAACAGAAATGTCGAAGTCAGGTATTTTAATATTATCATTAATGCCTTCCGGTTGATTTCTTGCGAAGTCAAAAACTTCTGATTTAACTGATATATCTAAATCAGGAATCCCATAACTTTCATAAGCCTTTTGTTTTGAATCGTAAACCTCCGAAAATCCACTCGTAATAGGTTTATCAACGTGCTTGCATCCCAATTCTGATATAACCGCATTGTATCCATTGCTAGTTCTAGAAAATGGTTGAAATGCGTGGGTATTTTCATCTAAATAACTGGGTAATTTGTTTTCAAAGTCATAAGCTCCAGAAGTTTGACTTATTGAAGGTTTAGTTTCACTTTTATATTCTGGCACCTTAACTGGTATGCTAGAATCATTACTACGTCGCGGTTGAGCCTGGAAATACTCTGCTTCATAACTTATTTCAGGTAAAAAAGTTGCTGATTGGTTATTATTGTAATTGGTTCTCGGTAAAGTATTTGCATTATTCGGCGCTGTATTATATTCATACGCAGGCGTAGGTCTTTGGTAGCTGGAATTGTTATTGTTGGACTGCGGTGAAAATAATGAAGTATTATTATCTGTTGTATTTGGTTTTGAAAAATGGCTCTTTTGTGGTGGCGGCACCCTTGGTACAAGTGGTTCTTTTGGTTGGTTAGGATGACTTCTTGTTCTCAATAACGACTTCGGATTAGCTGGTAGGTTCATCGTGGGGAAAACTTGAACTGGAAGACAGTTAAAATTAGGAACTGCGATGTGATTCGCTGGTGGAGTCTGAACTTGCTTGATTGGCACCTCAGGCACTCCTTGATTCATAGCGTTTATCATCAACCGTTTTGCCATACGCTCAGACTTAATTTCCGATAAGTCTATCCCCCCCGGGGTGTACGTAAACGGTTTACGTTCCCTGCTCATGGCTGAATGTAACGCTGATGGTGGATTCATCTTGAAATATTTTCCTCAAATTGTTTATCACTGCACTATTTTATTGCTAATATATTTCCAGTAGCTACGCCTTTTGGCAAACTGTCAATATTTTTAAAATAAACGTGGCACTTTCAAGGGTCATCGTTAGCAACAAACACAATAGTACATTTACTTCCTGTGTGTACTATGGTAAGTAAAGTTAAGAGAGCACGTGGTCAGTCTTACACGTTTGACACTGAAGGAGCACTAGATCAATTTCACATCACTGATGACGGCTTGTTTTTGGCGGAACTTGCTGATATTAAACTGGTCGCAGCGGTTAAATATAGCGCGTCAGTAAACGAGCCGGTACGTTCGCGCAGAGGTCCGCGCGGTCGGCGCGTGCGCCGCCTGCCGCCTACTGCCGTCTGCGCAGTGCCGCCATGTATTTTGGTCGCGACCCCGATATTAACGGGCGCCTCATACACAATTTGTCTTAAGCAAATCGTCAAAACAACCCAGCAAATACTTCCGACTAGCATGGGATAAATTATTTATTGCATTACTGCATGTGCAGTATTCTGTGATGCAATTACTCTGGCCGTTTGCACGAGAATGGTTTCGTTTTCATTATTTGCACAGTGGGTAATACTTGATGAGAATAAACTAAAGTTATCTGATTTTTTATATGAGATTGCTTGTTCCTGTTCATGATTTCGTGAATATAAATGTTTTTGTTGATTAAAATGCAAATTATGTTACCTTTATAGCAAACATTGACTTTTCTCAGCTCCTTGAATCATTCGTTTTGTAGACACAGAACGTGTTAGTGGAAAGACTTAAAAAAAACTAATGGCTTTTGGATAAAATACAGCAAATAGTTTCAAATAGTTCAGATCTTGACCGGCATCCCCTCAAGAGGTCGTTGATCCCGCGTAGCCCGTAAATTCAACAACATTGTAACATTCCCAACTATTTCAGTTTCTTTTATGAGATCGCTTTTGGCAATACTGCAACTTTCACAATTTCCCTGCTTGTGAAATTCATTTAAATAAATAAGTAACACTAGCAGATTTTCATGTAACTGGTTTGATTTCATACCATGTTTCTCTACACAATCCCAATCAATCAATCAATGGTCAATTTATTTATTTGAATAAATTAACCAAATTTTGTCATTTTAGCTTATTCCAATTTGAACACTTTAATAATATTTAGATCTTTGTTTTAACTTTAATTTTAGAGATACCGCCTGAGATTCTTTCACTAATTTTCTCGATGTTCTTTCTGTTAGCATATTGCTTGTCTTGGTAACATTTTTCAGTTAAGGGTGTCTATGCCTCCAGTAATTAACAAACCTAAGAACAGTTCGTCAAATCTCTTTCAGTACATAACATATCCAGATTAAACGTTCAAAAAAAATAAGGATTTAATACTTTTAAATCTTCGTTAAGCCCGGGAGATTTTATAGCTTCGGAAAAGCCTTTCAAATGCAATATCGGAAATCAGCACGTTAAACGAGCATAGTGCTTGTCGGAGTTTCTATACAAACTCTGATGCGTGTGCGCAAGGAGATAAACAGATCGATTCCTCTGTACCGAATACAAATACACAAGAGATTATTTAATGTTATCTAATTCACAATCGAGAAATCGTTCATTTAGACGGACGGATATGTTGTTGACGTCATCATAAATGGAACGCCGTGGCCCAGTTTACACAGTTGGAACCCGCGTGGTCCTGAGATCAATCCTGTCTGGAACTCCTAATTTGTATTGCTTGTACCATTTGCGGCTAACTCTCCGGCAATGTAAAACACTGTTGAATATCCCATACGGAGACGGAGGCGGTAGGGTCGCCCCTTACCACGTTGAGCGATCCGTTCACCATGACGACAAACATGGGATATAGTCTTGAGCTTATGTTTGTCTGATTGTACAGTCAACAGCACATCAGGGGGGCTAAAACGGTAACATTTTAGCATTTCATATTATGAAACATCTAACTGACGTTTCATCTAGGCCGCGGTCCGTTTCGAGTCAAAAGTGAGTAATAGCGCGCTGACGTCGCTCACGTTCATACAATTTATCAATTCGGGATGCGTGTCAGCGCGCTGTTACTCACTTTTGACTCGAAACGGACCGCGGTCTAGATGAAACGTCAAATAGATGATTCATAATATGAAATGCTAAAATGTTGCTGTTTTAGCCCCCCAGGTTACCCCATTTCCGTTTTTTCTCTCGCTCTTGCCAAATGACATTTGTTCGCCATAGAGCAAGGAGGACTGACCGGAAATGGGTAGCGTGATGTGCCGGCCACCGTACATGCCTACTAGGTCATGAAAAAGGACAGCAACAATAGGAAGTCAGGAATCAGTCTACTAAAACATAATTTGATTAATTTTTGATATCATCACTACATAGTATAAAACAAAGTCGCTTTCTCTGTCCCTATGTCCCTTTGTATGCTTAAATCTTTGAAACAAAGCAACGGATTTTGATGCGGTTTTTTTTAATAGATAGAGTGATTCAAGGGGGAGGTTTATATGTATAATAACATCCTATTGCACCCGTGCGAATCGGGGGCGGGTCGCTAGTTTTTAATAATTGTTTCGTTACTTTGTCATTTTTTGTTTGCTTCGACGATATTCAATTTCAACATAAATATGTCTATATTTAGTATCATTTTTTCCTTCTTATTTTGTTCAACCATTTGGTAAAAGTTTCCTACTTATTCCATTGAAAATTACATAAATGAAGTCATTAGTTGCTGAATGGCGAGTTGCTTTCATTGCCATTTTTTCATGCTTGTTCTAATCTACAATAAGAAAACAAAAAACTCGGTTGGTCTAAAACACAGCTGAAAATCCACCGAAAGATTCACCGAAAGTCTACTTAAAAAGTGAAATTCCTTGTCATGTCGTACAAAGCTGACAAAAGCTCGGGTTTAGATCAACTTAGCAAGATTTACAGCGCACGGTTGCGGTGCAGCCGCGCTATCACTTCACACTTGGCTCCCAACCAAACATCCGACGACATCGCTCCGTCACGTGACGTGGCCGAGACGAGAATTCGAAAATTTTATTGCGTGCGCATAAATGTTCCTGATGCCGTAACCGCTTGAATACAACAGAAGTATAAGCTAAACAGCTGTTTGGAATTCAGCCGGAAAATCTGAGGAAATTGGCGATGAAAGACGAAATTTTGCGAGATTTTTAAAAGCAGTTATTAAAATCTTGGCACATTCATCAGAGATTTATCGCGGATCGCACAAATGGCGGATTAGCATTGATCTTTGTTTTACTCTAGCAGTCACATTGCATTCGCGCACATTTTTGAAAATCCCAAATGTAAACGTTCGCAAATTAGTTTTTGTCTGTTTTTTATAGTTGCATAATTCTGCGAAAAAAATTGGGCCATCTATTTCAAAATGGCTTCGTTTTCAACTGCTTTGATTATGGTTGTCTGTATACAATTATGAATAACGGAACACCATTACATAGAAACTGAAACGCGACCCAGTCAGCTTCCGCTAGAAAAATACGTTCCGTGTCGCGCGTTAGGTTAATTGTGATTTCCCGCCATGTTGTTTTTCTTTTTTAATCTGTCATTAAATATTTTCCCGCCTGATTTTTCACTACATAGTATGAAACAAAGTCGCTTTCTCTGTCCCTATGTCCCTTTGTATGCTTAAATCTCTGAAACTACGCAACGGATTTGTATGCGGTTTTTTTAATAGATAGAGTGATTCAAAAGGATGGTTTATATGTATAATAACATCCTATTGCACCCGTGCGAAGCGGGGCCAGGTCGCTAGTATTTCAATATTTGCCTTTTTCGTCTCGTCAAACCTCTGCGTAGCATTCTAGGTATTTGCATCAGCCCGCATGGTGTTTTGTGCAAAGAAACGTCGGAAATCCGACGTATAGACGGTCCCCTTATTCATTTATGCAAATGGCTCGCGTGAACGCAACACGCGGTTTTTTGCATGCAACTGCACTTTACGAGGGAACTTTTTGCAACGCTCGATTTCATTCCTTAAGTGGTTCGTATTAAATACTTTCGTTTGTATTGTAATGTGTGTTGTTATTTGTGCATTTTCTTGGATTCTCTTCCGCCTTTATTATTTTAGTAACAAAATTGTTATTATCATAAATTATTTGGATGGAAAATTTACGTTTTTTATTGTTTTGTAATTTAGCCATTCGAAGGGCAACTTAATTTGTTATCGAATGAACATTTCTTTGTTTGTTTGTGTGTGTTAAAATACAGATGCAAATAAAACAGTTAACACTCGTTCTTATTCGTATGACAAAACAGATCATATTCGCTATCTTGTCCTGTAATGACAAGATTACTACGTTACGAGGACTACGTTTGTTTAGAAGTTTAGAAGGCTTAAAAACCATGAGTAAACAGCAACAAAACTATATTTGTCAATTTAAATCTCTACCTTGGTGCGTTTATCAATATTTTAGAATTAATATTCTGCTATTAAATAATGCTTTCAAGAGACCACGACAGACAGATTAATTTTGTCCCTATCCCGTGGATTTTTGTCATGCCGTTAAGTTTTCATGGCAACAATTTATCAGAGGGCAATACGTGAAATTCAGTTCTTTTTGGAAAAATCCACTGCACCAACAGATGTTAAGGAAATTGAGACCAAATATAGTGTTACGAAGAGATATTCTCCTTTGAGACACCTCGCTCACGCGTCGTAGGAAAGAACTCATTCTAAAGTGGTATTTTGAGAACGTTCAAGAGCCCAGAAAAGATTTTCTATTGGCTACTTAAATAGCCCAGCTTGTTAAAGAGTCGCATGTCACTAATGACTTACATGGCGATTAACATATTTATGATGTTTTTAGCGGGGGCTAAATAGTTCATAAATACTGTTATCGTGGTAATTGAAACAAGTAATGAACCCTTAGTTTTATTTATAATATTACATTATTTTGGTTTATGTGAATAATAAAATATTAAGTTTATTGTTTGTGGTATTTTTAAAATTAAAATTAAAAATATTCTTATAATACGCTTATTCTTAATTTAAAATAACGCTTGATTTCAACGCAGGGTTCAGCGGGAAGACTTCAGTAGCGTCACAGTATACAAAATATCCCTCGCTCGGCGGCCAAGCTGCCCTACTTGTTTTATTGTACTATGGTAGCGTTGTCCCCCACTGGGGGATATAACAACCTTTTTTCTGGATCTCTAAACTAGTGGAACACGAATAGTGGAGGACATCGAAAACAATTAGATGAATACATGATGGAAAACAAAAGATTGAGGCCCTTATTATGGTCGTTTTGTCATGCTATAAGAGCATTAAGTTTCTTATATTTGGCCTGTACTTTAAGAATTATTCTAAAATGTATAGAGGCTGGGTGATCACTCCAAAACTACAACGACAAAACAAACCTTTCCAGAAAGCTGTCTGTAAATGGAAATCCATTACGTAGATGAGAAAAAGCTTAATAGATATACTCACTTTTACTTCGGTGCGGGCAGACTCCCCTTTTGTTGCCATTCTGCGGACAAAAGAAAGGGAACAATTAAAATAGTTGCAACACTGAAATGTATCTCAGACTATCGGTGCAAGCGACGTGGCTTGACGGGGAAAAATAACATTAACTTCTAAGTGTTTAATGGTTTGACGATAAAGTAGAATTAATGTTATAATTTGTGTTTAAATTAAAAATATCAAGCGTAGGAAAAAGTAGGTATATCTCCTCAACTTTAAACTGAGGAGCATGCTATTCTTCTCTTATTATCTTCTTATTTGTCTTTTATTAAGTACTTTTTGGATGGGTATGGGATGAGATGGTATTAAGAACTACAAGCAAACTACATACAGCATTTATGCGTCTCATTGCTGAGGCTTTGACTATAACATTGTGCGAACCATATTCCAACACGCGGGCTCAATGCGAGTTGAGATGAACCTTGTTGTCAGATGTTATCAAGCCAACCTTAGGCCTCCGACAAGGCTTAACGCCTGATATCTACCGACGGCAGCCAGGACTAACTATTAGGTACTCGGATGAAATGGCATTGAATGTAATATTTATTTTTGTATGCGACGTTACATTCGAACGTTTTTATCGACCTGTTTAAAGCTAAAACAGAAACTTTATAACTTACGTTATGTTATAGTTTTAAACACGTTACTAAAAATCCTACAAATTTTATTATACGAAAGTTTGTATTTGTGATTATTTTTCTTTCACGTAGAAGCTAAATGGTTTTTAATGTAACTTTACAATAATCCAGCTGGTACATCAGTAGAGCTACAATTTACACGAGGGCAAGTTCCTACAAAGTATAAATCGAAGTCGCTTTTTCTATCCCTATGTATGCTTAAATCTTTTAAACTACGCAACGGATTTTGATACGGATTTTTTTAATAGACAGAGTGATTGAAGAGGAAGGTTTATATGAATAATAACATCTCATTGCATCCTTGCAAATCCGAAGCGGGTCGCTAGTATTACATAAATCAACTATAGCCCCGCCCACAAGGGGTCCCGTATTCCCGTCGCCGTATCGCCCAGTTTGAGAACGATTATAAACGGAAATATTAATTAGTAAACAAATATAGCAACAGTTAATTGCCAAAACCTATACTTAAACCGTTTATAACCATCTCGTCCGTTATTTGTCCAAATAATCGTATCGGGGCTAATCGGCGTTGAACCGTTAAATTATTTACTATAACCAATTGAAGCCGAGTGGTTTATTTAGCGGCTTCAATGTTTACTCCGGTTCGGATCCGGTTGTTTTGCTAATAAACGAGCTTCCCTCCCAAATTACTGTTGAGAGGATCACTATCAAGAGTTGAGCTTTGGTAGGATTTGAGGGAAACTATTGTTTTGTTTTATTAAAATATACTTAAGCAGTTAAACATCAAGCTAGTTTAGGCCGTGTTGTATACATGGTTCGTATTGACCCTACTGATATTATAAGTGCGAAAGTTTGTATGTGTGGATGTAGGTTGCTGTTTCACGTAAAAACTACTGAATGGATATTAGTGACTTTTTGCAATAATATAGCTTATACATCAGAATAAGACATAGGCTACCTTTTTTTTAATATATTTTTTTTTCTAACTGAAGTCCACGCGGACGAGTCGCATAGTTGCGGGCGACCGCTAGTACTCTATACATAATAGAAAGCCAGACCCAACACACGCAATTTATTGAAGATCTGAAGATAAAAACACCGAAAAACACAAATTATTCCTTTGTATCTATAGAATAGAATAGAATGGAATAAAATTCATTGGTTCATTGTTTTCTATGAGGTCTAAACCACGACTTTTAGAAGACTTCTAATCAATGCAAGACATAATCATAATGAAACACTATCATTCGCAAAAAAAAGAATTTTCTGGTAAGTAATTACACATTTGGTGTTAAAGTACTATTTAGGTGGTCTCATTGCTTAAAGACTTTAGATATTTGATTCAAAAGATTGCTCTACAAAACAAAAATAAATAGGTATTTATAATATATTGTAATTGTAACCCTATTTGACAACAGATTTCTGAATACTGCTGCCTGAGAAATATCTAGATAATCTTAGATATACCAGCTAAAGCAGAATTTGCCTTCTCGCCGGGATTTCCCGCCAGACAGGCGTTATTTGCGCAAGTTATGAAAACGCTGTGCTGAGGCAAATACCTATTTTGTAGATGCAACATGATGAGCAGGTATTATTTTGACTATTTTAGCATTTTAACTAGTCATGTTGGGTAACTTTGGATTACAGTGTAACATTGAATCCACTGTTTAAAAACAGCAAAAGTACCTACATACTGTTGTTTATGGTTTGTTTTGATCCAAACCCCTCGTAGACTCAACAACATCTTTTAGTTGCAGTACTTGTCAACAGTAACTGATCTAAAAGGGTGGATTCAATGTTACACTGAAATTCAAAGTTACCCAACTTGACCTTACCAATTCCGCATTTTAATGCAGACATCTATTTTTAAAGTATGCTACGATAATAATCTAAGTACAATCTTTTTTTTTTTTGTTGATGATGACAACCTATGAAAGTGATGAAATTGTTTCTGATTATAAAGCGAATGATTATGGGATTGATATCCTACTATCAATCCTATCACCACTATATGTATCAATGTTACAGAAACATGTATGGCATTGACCAAACACAAGACTTGCAATAGTTTCGGGGTGAAGTTACTGTTGACAGATTGTCAGCTGTCAACGCAGATTTCACATGGCAAGCATGGAATTTGTTCTAACTACAGTGCAGGCATTTTAACTAGTTTTACACGGGCAGGAGTGAGTTATTGCGACGCTATGCGGCGGCGCCAGAAACACGACCCCAAGTCGTTGTTTGAGATTAAAAAGTTATAATCTAGACACTTTGGTCATATAATAAGATAACTGAGACCGGATTTACAAACACCACTCAAGATTGAGCGCCTCTTACGATTTAAGGCTGCCACTTTCGTTCTAAGGACGACATTTCGATGGTGCGCTCAAAATTGATTGACGTTTGTGAATTCGGGGGTACTAGTATCTAAATGACGATAGCCAACGATACGCTATGCGCTATGCAAACCAGATCAGGGCGGATAAATCAGGGTAAAAAAAACGTCGCTAGATGTCAGTCGTTAAGCCAAATGTAGTGTAAAGTCGACTAGATAACATCCGACAGTAGGTTTATCATTAGCTTACATACCTCTCCAACAAAACCGGAACCCAAGCGTTGGAAAATATGTCTCGAACCACCTCATAGTTCAGCTGTGGTATGTTCAGTGACCAACAGTGCAACATAGAAAAGTCGGTTACCACAGCTTTGGTGTTCTGTCTAGTAAGAAATGATGGACAGTATCTCGAACTGTTTTTAAATTTGACGCTTTGTCATTCAAAGCAGGAAACACTGACGTGGACCAAACAGTCGCCAAGCTGAATTATTGTAACTGTTCTAGGCACGTCTGTCATATGCTGGTTCAGCTGTGACGACCACGGAAGGAATCCTAACGGGCAATAGATGCGCGGGAGATCTAAGAGAAGGTGGAAAGTCGAACTTAGTGACTACTTGGTAGACAGTCGACCTGACATTGGAATCGGATCAATTGGGATAGAGACTGCGAGAGGGCCCTTAGCCCTGCAGTGGGACAGAATAAGCCAATTCAGATTTAGATCTAAAACTCTTATCAAATTTCACGCTTATCATTGATCCACCCCAAAATTCATATTTTAACCAAATCCATAAAATTTTCAGCAGATAATTCCGATAAACGCCGACGTATCCTATTTTCTTGGTCAATGAACTAGAGTTTAAAAACTGCTCTGCTAAAAATACGCCATCAGAAGTCGATGGAAGCAATAAAAGATAAACGGAAAATAATGGACGGCTAGACACGGTTTATAGATTATCACTTATCAATGGACAGATGATACCTACCTAACAGATTCTATACACATAAGTACGCCATAGTTCTGGGATTCAACATTTTTAGAACTACAACTGTGGCCTCAAAGTAATTCAGCTAATTTTGAAAAATGTCAGGCATGTATCGCAATAATTTATGTTTCTGTGAGCAATACTGTGTCGTAAGTCTAGGATTTTTAAAAAGACTATCCTGGTTATTGTAGAATTTAAAACGCCAGAAGACTACAGGGAAAAGCGTGGCGGCTGGTCCCCATAAAAGAGCAATGCAATAAGAGAAACGTTACCATGAAATCAAGCAGACTTCTCACAAATCTGCTATTACAAACAGCTGAATATCGTAATTCAGCAATCATAATTGCAACATCGGTATCGAATAACAAAATCAATGTTTTCTTCTTTCGAAATTCTCTTTTTCAAAAGCGTCCTGTATTTTGTCGACTGCCAGCATTTGTGCAAAGGTTGTAAAGCTAGCGATACATCTGTGAATATTACACATGCCTCACAAACTAAAATAAATTGGACTGAGGCTATCCATTGACGACTGAATTTAGAAATAAAATTGAACTAGACCGAAAACACTAAATGAAACAGTGTACCGGTGCATACCTACTGGTTCACTTGATCTGAATCTGTATTTTCTAATTTAATTAGTTTATTAGGTTTAGTTTAGGGGTCACATTGTCTAGCAAAGGCTCGACAATAGTAAGGAATACAGAAGGAATAATGAAATAATTAGTGGTGTCTGTCTTCTGGAGCAGTATGAGAAGAATTATTAATAGGTTTTTAAAAGACGTGTTCAGAAGTTGATCTTAAAAAAGCATAATATTACAGAAAATACAGTCATTTTTCTTTTTTGACTTTTGAAAATTCTGCATGTGTTAAAAATAACGTAACATACACATACGCTCACGCCTAAAATATTCTGGACGGGGTATTCAGAAGCACCCGACTGTTGTAGTCATGATGAACGGAACATTCAGAAGCCACAATTATTTGATGAAATGAACACATAGTAGGCGTCAAACCCTGGTGATTTACCACAATAGTATGTTCGCGTTAAGAATGCAGTATTTTTTTAATTACACACATCGACTTTCTAATTAGGAACGATTTGATTGTTTAGGGGGCGTGCTACGTCGAAGGACAAGAATGAAACCACAGCATTTTTAACGCGAACGGACTATAGGCCACGACGCTTGTTCCAAACAACACTGTATAAACCTACTAAAAGCAGTTGCAGTGTGTTGTCTATTTGTGTTGAAGTCGATCGCTCCGCAGTCATGATAAGGTTAATATTGGGGTTAACGATTGTAGGCGAATTTGGATCATTGCCTAAATGATCTCTTGACGGGAGTTATTCGTTTTCAACATTTAAAATCGTATTTATCATAAATAATAGGCACGAAAGTTATTTACAGACTTGTTTGTGGATTAATCTAGAACAGAAATGTTTTGTTGAAAGCAGACCAGCTTCAGCCAGATCTAAGGTATCGATGCAATATGCAAACTTTTTACTTAGGGTAAGTTGCACCATAGTAGAAGTTAAAGTTAAAGTTTTTGTCAAATTTGACAATTTTACGTCATGTTTGCTTTTTTAAGTACCTGACCGGTACTTTAACTGAAATTTTGATGTTTGTTATTGTTAAAGTCAGATGGTGCAACCCAACCTTAATGTATAATGTTTTAAAAATATTCTTTTACTCGTTATTCGTGCTTGGACGAAAACTGTAGTTTTATTTTCCCCATTCATCTGTTGTTGTTTAAATGTAAATATTTAGGTAAAGATCGTCGAAGCTGAAATGACGCGCCCCTCCACCGCATCTACGCACCAAAAAGTGCTTGCTTGTGCGTAAATGCAGTGGAGGGGCGCGCGATTTCAGCTTGTTAGACGATCTCCAAAGATAAATATCGTTGACGTTACTTATCTATACTAATATTATAAAGAGGAAAGGTTTGATTTTTTGTTTGTTTGTTTGTATGAATTGAATAGGCTCCGAAACTACTTGGCAGATTTGAAAAATTCTTTCACTGTTGGAAAGCTACATCTTTCCTGAGTGACATAGGCTATATTTCATTTTCAAAAAAAATGGGCATCCTTACTAAAATTACGATAACGTTAGTCCACGCGGACGAAGTCGCGGGCGGCTGCTAGTATTCTTATAAAAGTCCTAATTTGCTTCAAAAACACATCTAAGAAATAACACTGCAACTTTTTGCTAGGTTTTAGAAAATACTAGCCGCAAAACGACCGATTGCTAAATTATGGAAACCATTTGAAACAAGAAAGAAAAATATTTGAAATCTGTTTAGATTCTGTTGGCGTGGTGCCATAGACAACGATTGCGTACGTGAAACGTACTTACATTATTGACAGCAAATTAATAACGCTTTTATTATGCTATTAATATCTTGCTATTTTTGGATAGCTAGATGTGTTATGAAAACTAAACACATTGCTAACCAAAAATAAAACCTAAATTTAAAAGTCATGTTGGTAGGTATATCGTTAGGAAAAATACTCAATGTAATATGTATTGGGCTCTTGTACTTGTTTCATTCAATTGAAATTCAAACTAATGCTTTATTTTCAAAATGATTCAAACATTAGAAAAATCTTGATCTCCAAGTAGTTTCGTTTTTAGTCAAGTTTTTGAAACAGTTGATCGGAAGAAGTGGTAGTAGTAAGTGGTCCTTCCTAAAAAATAAAATGTTTTTTTTAGTTTGCTATTCCGAATTATAATTCAGTATACTTCCCAGATCGTGATATTTTCCAAAGACAACATCTCATAGCGCAAAAACAAAGGATGTAGTTTTTACAGAGGGGATCAGGTTCGATTCCTGTCCAAGCAATTTAAGTCTGAAGTTTTAGTAAAATACGGCCACATACGGCCTCGTCACGGTCTGCAATCAAAACACATGCAGAGACGCAATTGCGGGTGATCAATTGATTAGGAAGCATCAAGTTGACAGCAAACAATGCTAAATTACAGCCGCTGTCAATCAAACCTGTCAAAGTTACAACCGCACACGCCCCTGACATTAATCAGGGCAACATATTGTCAAAAACATTTTTCATATTCTCATTGCCGAGTTCACGGCAAATACTAATGGATGCTCTTTAAATATAGATGGCGGTTTGGCAAACAGTTGAAACTATAGGTACGCTATGTTTGTTTTTTAACAGATTTTAGAATAACGCTCACTGGCATCCTCGCTTTAAAGAACGAGCTCTGATAAAAAATACTGATAATTTATTGATATAAACAATAAGAGGAAGATAGGGAACCTTCGTACCAAAAGTGGCCATTTTAAAAACAGGTTCAATGGACCTGTCTCCAAGCCTATGATATGACAGCGACTTGTTTGCGTGCACGTCATTCATACGTCAATGTTATGTGCCAGTTTACAAATTCGCGAAATATGAACTTAACGTATCTTCCTCATTTTTATATCAATGTGATAATTCAATAATTATATGACAACTGTAGCCAAGTTAATATGGCATGATTAATTCCTTGACCAAAGGCATCGTGAAAGTTAACGCGGATTTGTTTGGCATCGTAGTCGCGGCCACTGGCACTATAGAACGTTCGCGTTAAGAATGCAGTGATTTCATTCTTGTTCTTAGACCTAACACTCCCCCTAACCAATCAAATCGTTCTTAATTAGTAAGCCAAGTACACAGTGCCCAGTTGAACGCATTCTTTCAAAAGCAACGATTTTGTACATGAGTTTTTCTCCGTGTAACGGAATTCAATTAAAAAATTACTGCATTCTTAATGCGAACATAATAGAGGCACTTTGTTTTGTGTCAGGTTTATGTTTAATTTTCTTTTTCACTAACTGACTCCATATAAGATTGTATTCATTATGCAAGCATTCATTTGTTTTTCTTTTCTCTCTACCACCAGCATTTTTGCAACATTTGCATAACGGAGGGTCCTGAACTCAAGAGAGCATCCAATGACTGCCAGACTTAGGCCACTTCACCACTGTATTAAGATCAGCTCTGTTCTCAAGTAGGTAGAGTCAGCAGCGATAAAAAATAACATAAGACAATGTCGGCAACTTAAAGTGTTACCAGTATTTAAAGGATTTGTAATCTCTTCTAAAATCTTCAGCAAGTATTTTTTTTACGAATTAGATTTTTAGTTTATTCATACTTTTTGGTCAATGTATGAATAATACGTTAAAATTATTTAAAAAAAAGGATCATTTCTGTCTTATCAATCAGTCCCGAGCGCTAATTTTGTTGCATATTTAATAATTAGATCAATTATTCAATATTCCCAAAGCGGACTCATGATAGTAGAAGAAGCGTAAAATGTATGTCAGAAATATTATAATAAAAATACGCCCATAGGTTACTTGTGCTAAAAAAGTATCAGAACGAAACCAGGACTTTTGACCACCTGAGCAAAGCAAGTTTGAGACAACACTGCGCCACATGTATCTGTCCCGTTTACGCTCTAGGAAATAATCATGCCATCTTCTCTTAGCATCAGCACTGAAATAACGTACGACTAACATCTTTTAAATATAATTCCTTATCTGAGCTTTATAAAGTTTTACATCTGAATTAATGCCGGAAAACTAACAGCCGCCACTAAAGCCACTTCAACGATTATTACCAGATCTCGCTACACAGTAAATGTTATCAGACTAACTAGCCTTAAGCCCTATTAATTATCTCTATCAGACAATGCCTGCAGAGACACAATAAAAACGCAGTTATAAGTTAATTCTCGGCAACGATAACGCTTGAGTTATAACGCGAAGGTTCGTTATAGCAGTTGTAAATCCGTTACCCGCTGCGATGAACGCATAACAATGTACGATGTTTATGGTTAATCAATACTTCAAGTACTGGCGTATTATGCCAAGTTTTAAATAGAAGATTTTATGGCTTTGGCATACTGAAGCTGCAAGTTTTTCTATTTTGCGGAAGCTTTTGACCTCTGGGTCACCTACTCTCTATGCATTGACCTCTTAGTTTCTGGACTAGCTACCCATGTTCAATAATATTATAATACAAATACGTAGATAGGTTATTCGTGCTAAATTAGTGGCACCAGAAATCAGGACTTTTGCCCACCTGAGCAAAGCATTGACAGTTTGCGAAAACACTGCGCAATATGTATCTGTCTCGTTTACGCTCTAGGAAATAGTAATGCTATCTTGTCACACGGTCAAATCATAGTACGTACGCCAGGGGACAATTTTTGATTACGCGTTGGTACGGACATAACGTATCTATGCCTCTTTTAAATATCATTGCCTATGTTAGCCAAATCTTTCATAATGTAAACAGCTTAGGAGTCGAACTCCAGATTTCTTGTCTGCCTGGTCCCAAAATAAAAACGACACTATCATTTGTATCTGTGACTTCCACTTTCGTATGTAGTTATCAATTTCAAATAATAAATAGACACATAACAATTTTCTTTTCCAAAATTATTAATAAAACAAAAATAGGCAACATCCCTCCGGCCCTAAACTGTGTTTTTGCTTTTGTTATGGATCCCTCTTCAGATAATGCCGTTGCAACTGAAGCCAGCAAGATAGCAAAAATAGGAAAGGGAAGTAAAACGTGCTTTGATGATAAAAGATGAGAAGAAAAGAACAAAAACTAAACTTTATGACAACAAATTAAGGCTTAATAACAAATCACCTTGCTCGCATTAATCTTGAAATAAACCCTACAACCATTATCAAAAACATCTCACCCGTTACAAGTCTATAAAACGTTTGACAACGTTCCAAAACGTCGTCGGCATTGTAAATACGCATTCCTGGCATATGCAAATTCGCGTGCAAGTTTAGACAATTATAATGTACAGATAATGGGGTATTGTGCACGCGGTCTGGGTTGGCCTTTTGCCCGGGACACGAGTGATATTCCAATATAACACACACATGGGTCGCTGTTACACTCGGACGCTCGGTAATGGCTGCGTTATTCGAATGTTTTGACATTTATCCCGCTGTATAAGTCTGGCTTGGAGATTTTAGTAGAGCGTAGCCTTTGAAACCGTGAAAAACTGCACATGACAACTGTAGGCGCAATTAAGTGTTAGAAAGATTTATTATTTCAGGTTTATTATCACTTTACGTTTATTAAAAAAACCTCTAATCAGTGCAACATATATTTTTATTATTGGTTTAAATCTGGCTGGAACATCTACTTTTGATGAAAAACACCGATATAAAACCGGTGGCAGGCTAGCTCCTTACAACGTTGGGTTCAAATTCCCTGGGCGAAATGTGGGCTTCTGAATGTTCCGTTCACCATGACGGCAACAATCAGTGGGCCTCTGACTAACGCATTAGGTATATAGTCGTGAGGGTATGTTATGTTTACACTATTTTCCAGATGACAAATGACTAGGTAGGTACCTATCCTACGCACTTAGAGACGTCAATTAATGTAAATGATTCATTAGTCTTCAAATTGCATATTGCAAAAGAGATTTTCAGAATTTCAAAATGTTGACACTAATGAACCATTAATTTTAATGGGCGACTCTTCTGCTTTTGACTGATTTAGAGACAATACATAACCATTTAAATTATGGATAACATAGCCGTTATTTTGTACACATTTTACATAGGTATATTATTGCATTTATATTTTTTTACCCGCAAACGATGGTGTGACGATTTCAGCCGTCACTCCAGTGAATGGGAAATATTGGCTCATAACAGGCATAGTTGGAGAGCTTTGGGGGAGATTTTGTCCAGCTGTGGGACACATCAGGTTTAATTTTAAAAAAAATTAGATCGTTTTACGTCGCCCTTATAACTTTGCAAGATACCTATTTTGATAAGTCAAGTTGTCAAGTTTTACTACATAGCGGCACTGTGGTGAGACAGGCCCGACGAAGTCGCGGGACAGACGTGCGGAGAAGCGTTAAACGAATATTATAATTTGGCTGCCAACATTTGGGTCACATAATAATTCTCATCTATTTTTAATGTGTCAACGCAAAAATAGAAACAAACATTGCAGGTCGTTATATTTTTGGTTGTTACAAAACAACGTTGCGTTAATCCAGTAAATACTAAATAAATGACGTAAGCCGACGTTGGCTGTCCTCTACCATTTTATTTTTGTTAAAACTTGACAGTGACATATAATCCTAAAAATCAGTGCCAGTTATTGCAAACCTACTGAGTTAAAAGCGCTACTGAAACAATAGTGTTTCAATGGCCCTTGTTGATCCAGAATGTTATCCGTTATAGAAAATATTCTGCTTTTGTCAGCTTTGAATATGTAATTCAAAAATTAACAGGGTTGTAGGGTTGTCCTTGCGTCTGTGTTTTTAGTTTTTTCTATACATTAATATACTAGCAATATTTAGGTAGGCTGAGGCTAGTAAAGTGCATACCCTAGTATTTTTGATACTAGTTTTACCGTCTCTCTGGAGACGCGGGACGGTGACATAATGCCAAATGTGTCTCTTTCATATAATCACACGACACTCTCAGTGCATCTGGTTCTATTGTTCATCTAAATATCACTGTTTTGTTAAGGTTTTTTTATTATAATTGTTCAAACGTTAAAATTAGCTATAGTTTCATTTTTTAGTGTGTTTGTTTCTTTGTATGTAGTTCTGTGTCGTTGTTTGCATTCTGCCTGTAGCAGCGTCAATTTAGTTAATTAACGCTTTGTATTCTATTTAGGCCTACGGTCAGTGCTAATGATGATGATTCTATATTATTTTTATTGTTCATTGGGACAAGATACACACATTTTTTAGTGAAAACTTTTATAATTTTAAAGCGCTCTGTACAATATTTTTCATAATTTAGGGCGCGCTCTCTCAGTCGCGCACATTATGTCCAAACAGCTTCTGCACCCGACTGTCCCCACGTGTTTTATAGTCGCGAAGTGAGCACGTAACAACTGCATTTGCTGCAATTACGACTGTAGATAAATACAGGGATTAACCGCATCGTTTGAAATATTGTTTTAAATAAACCCCGCTGGATTAGAACTGGCTTACTCGGGTACAGCGTGTTCGTGAAACTTTGAAATTGATTTAGCTAATTCAAAAGGAATTGTTTTCAGGCGCGGATCCAGCCTTCAAAACAGGTTGTGGGCACAGCCACCAAAAATTAGCAAAGTGAGAGTTGGATTGGAGTACGGACTCACTCATGAACAGTCATGGACTTACCTCTCGATCATATCAATAGATCATAATTACAACAAGCAAATTAGGGTTGTGGGCATGCCCACAGTGCCCACAACGGTGGATCCGCGCCTGATTGTTTTTCTTAGATACTTAATAAATCTTGGTTGTTGAAGGCCTCAACAGACATATGAGATGGAACTAACTCAACAATTGATAATAATCATTCACTGTGTGCATTGTCAAAGTGATATAGAAGTGCTTTGTCCGAAAAACATAGATGTCGACCACACTCTGCTTATGCGTTGCAGACCGCCAAGACATGCACCAATACAAGAAAATAAATAATTTTGTAGTAAGTAGAATACAAACAAAACTTTCAAAAAGATTGAGAAGTTTAACCAAGGTAAGCCTTTAAGGGTTTAATTCAAGTTAATTGTAAAAATTGCCGAGTTGATGGTACGATTTCACTATAGTGCGTTCGCGTTAAGAATGCAGTAATTTCATACTTGTCCTTCGATCTAGCACGCCCCCTAACCAATCAAATCGCCATTATTAGAAAGTCAAGTCCACAGTGACCAGTTGAACGCATACTTTTGAACGCAATGTTCGTAGATCTGTTTTTTTTGAGTGCAACAGAATTAAATTTAAAAATTACTGCATTCTTGCATCAACGGACTGTAGGTTGGTTTATCGCTCACCCAAACCCAGCAAAGACTAACGAACGAATTTTAACTCACAAATGCAGCTTCTTTTAAAAATATCTCGTGACAAAGCAACGTTGGAAGTGGCGACGTCGCAACAGCGAGCGACAATGTCGCGCGACGTTTACGGCGAGGATTAGCCGCGTAAGCGCCGCGTTGATCCTTGCGGCTTTTGCGATGTTACAGCCGGCGAGCTAACTTCAGCCGCTGCGCTTATGGGAGGGGAAATAGGGTAAATAATAGATATTATAATCAAATAAGGCGTTGAACATAATATGAACCATCATTAAATTACTGAGCCTTCTTTGGGAACACAAAAAAAGATAAGAAACTATCGAGATCTAACTTAACCTTCGCTGCAGCGACTTTTATTGATCATTGAAACCAATATTCAAATTTACAGAAAAAAAACATTGGTACCAGTTAATTACATCGATTAGAAAACTCTACTTTGTCAATATAATTAAAATTTGTTCTTCATCTGAATCTGCCACAATAACATTTCGCGACAGGGTTTTTAATATTTTTTTGACCTTCTATTTCATTTTTAATTACCTTTCAACCTTTGCCGTGTCAAAAATATGAAAAGTACTTAGTATAAAAATCTTCTTTTGTCATTACCAATGCTTAACTTGCATAGCATCTCATTGATTAACCAAACAATTCATGGAGTGGTTTTACTTATATTTTTATCCAATCTTTATATAAAATACAAGTTCTTAAAAAAGTGTTAAAAGTGGTTTAAGTTTAAACAACCAATGTCAAGGTTTGCCTAGCAGGCATAATGAAAATACCAAGCCAACGAAATGTGGTGTAAAACTGACCGCTCCCGCCTAGCCACTACAAAAGTTTCACACCTCTAAGTTCAATAACACTTGGCATCACCTGTGATGACGTCACTTGGCGGAGCGCCAGCCACCTAGGTATCCATTCTCCATGCCACGTGGACGATGATAACGTGATGTGATTGATGTGGGGTCTTTGAACCCGCCGTATTTACCTGTTGTGAGACGCTTTTGCGAGCTTTCTACCTGATTTTGAAATTATTTCTTTTCACATGCGTTAATTAATGCAAGCAACTAAACGATTTAACACATTGCATTGTACTGAGGTATCCACTTTGCTAATTTTATGTTTGATGTTTTATTTTAGTCCCACGGTATAACTGGATTGATCCAGGTGATATTGAGAGGTTTGAGAGTAAAACGACGGAGGCTAGATAATGTAGACTAAAAACAGCTGAGGTGAAGTTGCTTGAAGTACCTATATGAAAATAAAACAAAGGTTCAAAGTGTATATAATTGCTGATAGTAATAAATGTTGATGCAAATGTATCACTAGATGGCTCTGTTAGGTGTCCACTGAATCGCGGTGTTCAGATTTTATGCGTGTTTAACTTTGTCTTTTGTGAATTGATGTTTATGAATTCGTAGGTTGGGCATTTGAATCCTTTTGTTAAAATTTAGGAGTTCTTTTTAACAAGCTTGAAAATACGACTAGGCAAAGCCGTAGTAGGTATATGAGGAGAATGGCCAAAATAATGGCATAAACATAACAAAACCCGATAAGACATGTTTATCGAGAATAGATGCCGAGCCATATGCGAAAAACAGGCAATTTACGATCAGCTTTACGACCCATTTTGGGATTTTGCTGATACGAGTACATTTTCTTTAAAATAACTTGATTACAGCTTAAAGTCGAATTTATAGGGAACATAAAAATAACCAACATATTCACAAGCTCTTCTTCCAATTTGATCGCCAAATAACCTACTTACTTAACATATTTTTATAAGTACTGAGAATAAGCTTTAGTTTTCTTACCCCCGAATTCACGAACGACAATCAACGCTAAGCAGGCGCTCACGCTCATGCCGTCCCTTTCAGTTCTATTGACATTTTACGGGACAGCATGAGCGTGAGTGCGTGCTCAGCGTTGATTGACGTATGTGAATTCGGGGGTTAGAATGTCTACCGCTTCGGAAGGCCTCGGCTGACGTGACGTTCCGGGGGCCTTAGGGCGGTTTTACACCTCTCCAACAATTTCGGAAATGCGTGATTTTTGAGTATTTCTCCCAGACAGGTCTGGGCAGGTCAGATAGTCAAGGTGAGGCCTGTGCCCAGCAGGAGGCCGTATCAGGCTGATGTTACTTCCTTGTAATGTCTCTTTATTTAGTGGCAAAACTGGCGGAAAAAAAATATTTCTTCGTATTTATCTAAGTATAAACGTGTTAATTTCAATCATGATCATTTAAATTGTGATCTCTCGTGATCAGCAAATCATGCAATTTCAAAAATTACAAAATTGCGTCCTACTTCGTGTTTTAATCAGTCAGTTTTCCATCGTGAAGATAAGAACAATGCCACCGAGTTCTTAAGGGGGAACTATCCTACACAACAACGCCCTATTTCCCCAGTTAGTACAGCTTCATCATCGCTGGAATTAATAAGGGCACTTCATTGTTAAGATCGAGTCAGCGTCAATGATGCCTAGTATGCATTGCGAAGCCAATCAGTGAATTCCACTTATCTTTTTTAATTCGTTATTGTCTGATTTACTGAAAGAGGACAGTAACAATCGTTTCAGTTGAAGTAAGCTATTATAATGAAAAATAGGTAGGTTACTTGTGCTAAAAAGTGGCACCCGAAATCAAATCTATCAGTGCACCTGAGCGAAGCATTGACAGTGTTGACAGTTTGAGACAACACTGCGCAAAGTCTCGTTGACGTGATAGTAAATAATCATACTATCCTGTTCACACGCTACAACACGGTCAAAATATAGGTGTATATCTACGCAGCGGACAATTTTTGACTTCGCATCAGTACTGACATAATCTATCTTACCTCTTTTTTATTATCATTGATGCTAGTAGTATGAAGTGGCCAACACAAAAACGAAGATGATGACAACAAACCAGACAGGATAACTGATTCTCATCAACAGGATCATCATCAGCTGCTTGCAAGCATCCAAAGTTCATATAAATAAAGTGAAAAACATAGAATAAATAATATTCAAAAAATACTACCTTGAGAAATTCGTTTAAGACAAAAAAACATGATAGGTTTGTTGAGACACAACTTTTTTTTTGCTTAATTTGTAAGTATTTCTAAAGAAAAAAATACTTAGGAAGAGTTTTTGAAATCCAAGTGTTTCATGTCAAATTGACGGAGATAAAGCTTTGTAGTTTAATTGATAGCTCATTTTAATTGAAAATAACTATCTCAGACGGTGAATCTGAAGTATAGATTCAGTCTAGGCATTATAAATGATATTCCGATCTTGTTAGTCACCATAACCTTTCAATTTGTGTATAACCCAAACCCGTTTTACAGGACTATAAAATAACTATGATATACGCTGCAATTACTTTAAGCACCAATAAAAAGGGCAACAAGATATATAAGACGGTTGTGTTTTAATAAATTAAACTAAAATACAGCTAACGTAAACTGTAAAATATCACACGTAGTTAAATCTAATTTCGTCAACTTTTACGATTCTAAAGAAAAACCTGTGCCAAGAATACAAAGTGGTACTTTGTAGCATTTAAAACTTGGCCTAAATGTAACTCAATTATAAATCATTTTAATTACAAAATCCTGTACTTACCTTCTTTTTTAAAGTATGTTTTGTTTGAATAAAATAAATGATCCGTTGTGTTTTAAATACTACTTTTTTATACTATGGACTAATGGCAGACTTCTATTCTAATTTCGAACTGTCGGGACAGCTAGTAAAAAATAAAAATAGTCTGGCATTGGTCTATAAAATATCGAAATACTAAACCTTTTCAGCAATTTATAAGTACGATTAAAAATTATGTTAATAATCGTGCAATCGATCTGCTGAGTACAAATCGATACATTATGTAATATTTAAATGTCACGAAGTTGGGGGAGGCTTAGATATTAATATTCTACAGCCTAGCGCGACTGTCACTGCGGTGCGTCGTTACCTTTTATTTGATACGTAGGTTGACTGATTGCGCGGATGCGTGTTACGGAACGTTCCCACAATAGTATGAAATGCGACGTTTAAGCTTTACCTATCAGTTTATCGGAGATGAGCAAAAGATTGTTATTGATCTTTATATTCACAATTAAAAATATTTAGTATTTAATATTTTGAAGTAGCTAGTCGCTAATTTAACTTCTTGTCACTGGTAACACAGAATTTGATTTGAAACCTGGGTGTTGCCTACAACATAACCTTGTTTCTTGTTAACTGAAGTTCAGACAAACAAAAATGTATTGTCTCTGAACCAAAATTAGGATATTTTTCAAATTACAAAAATAGTTCACTTAAGTTTTCATCGTAATAAGCCATTAAAAAACTTACATATACGACCCTCACTTTTCAACCTTTTGCCATTGGCAATAACTACTATTATTTTTAATCTGTGCTGCTACCACATTCTCCAAGCTCACATTCTCCCGCTTGCATTTATTCATGGATTGTACGATGTTGTGTTTAGGTACTTAGAATAAACGTGAATGGGCTGGTATCAATGCACCGGAGTGGGCAGCGTAAACACACGTACTCACCTGTGGTGACGTCACTACTACACTGTTTACGCGCGAACTTACAACAAACTGCGTTCCGTTTCAAGTGTTGCGTTTGGAAATTAAATGCTTTGTTTTAAATGAAATTGTTGTGGTTATTGTAAAAATAGGTAATTCTGTTATTCTATAAGTTTCACAGGAAAGGTAATGGTGTAGGTTTTTAAAAAAATGGAACTCAACAACTGTATCACTGTCTCAACTCCACAGGGATGATTTGCTCACCACATCTAAACAGGGACACCCCTGTTTAGATCAAAAAATAGATAAAGGTAGACCATGGCTCTTTTTTTGGTATTAATCAAGGTCAATAGCAATCGCATTGAACTTACAGAATGGAAATAATATATATAATCAGTAAGGTGCACAGCCAGAAGCTTCCTGAATTCTCCGTTTTACCTTGCGGCTAAATGGTAGAGCATTTTTCCTGATCACGATCGAGATGAGACTTGGCTTTAGCCAGAATAGCATAGATCCCAAATCAAGGTGAAATAGAAACCAATAATATAAGCACCTCACTCAAACGCCAAGACCCTCTCAAACATCTATTTCACCAACAGATGGCGCTAATATCATGAAAAATACGAAAAACTTTACACATTTGCTAATGAACAGAACATACCTCTATCCATCTAGGTATACCTATTTTCCTTGGCAACGGGACAGGAGCCATTAATTATTGGAAGAAAGAACAAAGCTAGCTTTGACCCTGAACTGTTCAATGGCAACTTAGAGGTGGAATAACTTGGGAGTCTTGTTACAAACTTCTGTAGCTGGCCAGCCATGACGGTGGTAATTATCTGGAGAGTATTTAAGAAATACTGGCTTACATCAGGGTACCGTCGAGAATCCATCGGCATAATTTTGAATTAGTTATTTTAATTAAATTATACAAATGTACATTATATATTTCATTAGTTTCCTTTGCAACTGAATAACATGTCTCTGAACTTTTATAGCTAGTTTTTTTCAATACATTACATACTTATAATGTTAAAAATAAACTTTGTCAAGTCTAGTCAAGCCAGCCAAACACATAGTTCTTGAATATTTTTGTTATTTGTATACGATAATTTCAATCTTTTCACCGTGATAATTCAACATTTTGAAATCTCCATTCAAGCATACCTAAAGATATTCATTTTATGGAACTTGGGTCGTCACCAAATACAAAAGAAAATGCATATCATTGCCCATACCTAACATTCCATAACCTAAAAAGATCTCTTTTAGCGATAAGTCCGTCTAAATTGTACGTCCTGTATCTCTGAAACATTAAGTTTATTTTATTATTGTGTAAGTGTTTTCTATGTGTTATAACGTATTTCTAATATTGTTTTGTATTGGTAGCACGTTAGTCGATTTCTGATGAAGTTCTATTTCGTCAAAAACGGTCTTTCCATTCAATCAAACGCAAACCCCGATGAATTATGAAATCGGATACCTTGATGTGTATCAAATACATTGAAGATACACATCCCAGCGATTCTTGTGAAAAGCGTCGTTGCCCAACAACACGGCTATATACAACTTGGCAGGGATACAACACCGACGGACCGACGCGCGTCGTCACGTGGCTTCGACCAACGCCTCCAATATACTCGCCAATATCTTCAATGAATACTCTGGGAATTATATCAACGTTTTGAAGGAAATATCGTATATGTAGAAAGCATAAATATGGTTGTATTCAACATATTGCAGGGTTATAAATATACAGAGCAATCTCGTGTAAAATATAACTTGGATTATAAACATTATATTTCGTTTAATAGACCATTTTAATTTGATAGTTCAAATAACTCTCGATAAATTTGTTTTTATAATATTAATAACATAGCATCACATAACATACGCTCACGACTTTATCCCAGACGGTGCAGTCAGAGGCACTGCTTGTCCACACCATAATATCTTCATACGTAAACGTAATGTAACGTAAACGGAATGAAACGAAAGGAAAACTACTTTTGCTAGCTTAGTTTCATTACAAGTTACTCTCAAAAATTTCAATAATAGAAATGAGTTTACTGTTTTGAAATTAAATCAATTTCAGGGCAAGAGCAAGACGTCTTAAAAGATGAGAAAAGATTGGCTAGTTTTTGTGATGCGATGTTAATTTTGACAACAAATCATGCTCAAATAACATTTACCAATCCTCAAAAAAATTGGAAAGGACGAAATTGACGCTTGACTAAAATAATTAAACAGCTTCAAAAGATCATTGCCGCAGAACAAAAAGCCAAAAGCCAGTATAACGAGCAGGAACAATCTGCAGATTTATTTGAAATACTAAACACCAAACATGTATTGTGTGGTTTAAGCGTCGCAATTTAAGCGAATTTACCAAAATAAACAATTGTTATGTTTACGCCTTCGCTTTCGAACGACGTGCCGACGCAGTCATGTACGATGACGTAGCTATGTATAATGAAGTGCGCTAATATATTTTAGAACTCAAATTGACCTTGCATTGAGAGCGTGATAAACAGAAATAATTGATCCGTGAAATATGTTTGTCGTACGATTGCTTAAGCACAGATTGAGATTTGAGATTTCCGCAACCTATTGACAACTAAAGGACTCTAGTGACATTGCTGATCTTGTAAAAAACCCGTAATATGTTTCGAAGAAATCCTGGGAAAAGAAACAAATATAAGAAGAGGAATGCGATACATCTTGGGAACTCCAGCAACGCCATGAAATTTTATTTGTCAGACCGTGTGGTTGACTAGTAGCGAATGCTTTTGGCAATCAGCCTGCCTTTTGTTCTTTTGATGAAGGATAATCAAATGGAACAAATTTCATTTTAAACAACGAATTGAATTGTACGTTCAAAACAGTCCATCCGATTTTGTTTAAATTCCGTCCATTTGTTGACAATAAACCGATATTTTTTAATCTCCGGTGCGACTATAAAATAAATAATTCTGCTTAATTTCAGTGTGACATCACCATTGTTCTGAAAATACATCATCAAACCGCGAACCATTAACGATTTATTGTTATCGCTGAAAATAGCACAGTATTGCAGAATCCGCGCGTTTGAAGTTACAGAGTTTTCACGCCCACGCGCAATGAAAATATTTTCATAACGCGAATTAACAGCTGGGTAACAGACACGATAGCAAGTGATGTGAATTATTTGGCGCCTATTCATGTGCATTGAAAAGTATGAAAAGAACGAAAACCAATTATATTGTTTTAAAAGACGTAGATAGGTTACTTATGCTAAAAAAGTGGCACCCGAAATCAGAACTTCGAACACCTGAGCAAAGCATTGAAAGTTTGAGACGACACTGCGCAACATGTATCTGTCTCGTTTACGCTCTAGTAAATAATCGTACTGTCTTGTTCACACGTTATAACACAGTCAAATTTACCGTTGTACCCCGTAGGAAATTTACATCAGTACTGTCATCACTATCTAAGTCTTCTTTATTGTAATATCATTGGCTTTAGCAGTTTCGAGCGAATGACAAACCTTGAAAAAGGTCCTGCAGCGACTGAGTTAGAATTTTAAGTTGTGTTTTTTTCATATTATTTGTACAAAGCGGTTCACTGTTTTATTTCCGTTGAATGAAATAGAATATTCAATTTGACATGATTATTTAATGACTGATTTCAATTGAATAAATTATCTTAGTAGAGTGCTTGAACTTGCACATAGTAAAGTCCGCTAAAATACACTAACACAACTAAATTAAACTAAATAAAGTTCGTATTTTAGTTCACTATGGCCAAACCAAGGTGACCAAAACTCAAGTTGTATAGAAAGTTACAATTTCGTAGTAATGCATGCTACGGTTTTCGTAGCACTCCGCTTTTGTGGCGATGGACAATGACTCGTAGTCGTAGCGCCACAGAAGGCGGAGGCTTACAAACGGAAAAGTCGAGAGGACACGTCACCTACTTTGTATTGGGACTCGAAATGGGTCAGTGTTGGTTAAAAAGGGTTAGCTTTGAAAGATGAAAGAACAACAATTGTTTTGGAACACAATAAAAACTCACTAAAATTATTGATAAAATATTGTGTGGTATCGTTAAATGTATGGTTTTTGTATCTGCCTGTGTTAACTTGCCTCAAAACCCTCCAGGAATCTGTGGCTAGATCGAATATATGATTCTAGAAATATTTTACAAATCTCCGTATTTAATTAGTTAAATACCTTTCAAATGTTTTTCAAACCAACCGAATAAATAAGAGATAAAATCCCAGCCAATCACTTCAAATGAATATTTTAATTATAACAATTAGAATTCAAAAGTAACAACGAACGATAACAAACGGTACAAACATTAATGTATTCAAAAACAAAATCTAACGTTTAATCAAAAGGAACGCTTTCCGTCCGAGTTGAGAACTTGTTAGCAAATATGAATTTCTATGCAAAACTCATCGCTGCGCTGGCTTTATTACCATATCTATATTTAGTAAATTCTCATGTTTAGTCTTAGTTGAAATTAGTAACTTTTGCTAAATTCGAAGATTAATTCTGGACATTTCTCGAGCTAAAAGGAAATAGCGAATGGTAGGTGATGGTTAATTACGTCGTATACTGGGGAATTTACTCAATACGAAATATTATAACTACGAAAAATTATAACTACGAAAATTGTTTTACCTAGAAATACTGCAAAAATTCTATCTTTACTTTTATGAATAATCCATGAAAATGCACCATAGAATATATTTATGTGAAATACAGATGAGTTATGTCTGACTGCGTTTTATTTTCACAAAGTAAAGCTCTTTGTGTAACTAGATGGTTTAGAAATAATTTCAATACTTTTTTCCTAAAAATAGATAAACAGATTTTTAACAATGCGTAGTTACAAAAATACATTTTTGTATCTAATTGTGAGTTCACAGTGAGTTTAACCTCAGTGTTCAGCATGCGACGTGATAATGACATTGCGTGAAGTGACAGGTAAGCCAGGTGACACAAACCTGCAGTCGTCAGCCGCGTCGCGCGCGCAGCACACGCTTCCAGACCTCCAGAGTAGCACTGACTTTCCCCCGTTCCTCGAGCCCGAGCGTCTATTTCTGAATCGCTTATAATTTTATTGTTTAGGCGAAAATGCTCGAGCGACAAGTGCGCGCGCCGGCCGCGAGTCTTCTGAACGCGCGGGTATACTCCAGGCGACGGTTCGCGTCTTTGCTCCAGAGCTGACTGTCCCTTGTAACCTTGATGGTTTATTAATTCTGGAGTAAACAACTACTTATAAAAAGAGCTTTTTTAAACGTTGTTTCGTTTAATATTAAGACAGAGTTGATTGGCCAACTGTCATGTATCGTTCTCAAATCCAATCCAACTGGCATGGAAGGCAAGGCAGTGATTACAGCTTTATTCATTTTCCGTCTATGCTCATTCTACAGTCCAGAAAAGCTGTTAAATTCACCAGTAGCTAAACAGAAATAATTGTAGTCATTCCGAAAAAATAGAGAAAACATTCTCCAATTAAAAATGCAAATGACCAATCATACTACTACCTATTTTGAAAGCTGAGAGTTAGCTAACCACCTCTAATTCGTAATTTTTACTGTAAAAAGATACCATGACGGTATTTGGCTCAGATAGCTTGATAAACGCGTCTTCGACTATTACATTTGCTCGTTGACCCCATTTCATAAAGTCATCTCACGCAAATATTATGACAGAAAGATGTGACGAAAATCATTAAAAACATTCTTTGAAGATTTTTAAAGTCAAGGACACAATGATTGTAAATTAGCTAAGAACATGCAACTCGTCACGTTACTCGTCTCCAGAAATAATAAAAATATGATTTTAAGGATTTCATCATCATCATGTCAGCCGAAACACTGCTGGACATAGGCCCCCCCCCAAGTATCGATCGATCATCGGTCGATCGATCCTGCGCTGTCCGCATCCAGCGGCATCCCGCGACCTTGACCAGATCATCGGTCCACCTTGCCCATGCGAGGCATTGCGAGGGCCTACCCACGGAATGTCGTCCGGTACGCAATCGCCATTCCAGAATTGACGGATTAACTCAACGATATTTTTGAATTTACCTAACCCAAGCTTTTTTTAAAACCACTTAACAACGCAACAACAACATTAGCCCGACAGAAACATTGATCTTACCTTCAAAATGTCGAAAAATATGATACAAAATAATTTTGTGAATAACTGATATTAATCAAAAAGTCGACACTAACGCTTACTAAATCTATTTTCCGAGACCAATGTCGGCCCGGATGCTAAATAAACGATCGGCATTCGTTGACGTAACCTTGCATCGGGAAAAACTTCCTCATTTTAGGTTCTGCGTCACTGATATCCTCCGGGATTACAACTCTGGAATTACCACGAAGCGCAGTTTCGACAGTGATCGGTGACGATCGCTGTTGTAAAGCAACACACGCCAGGTTGGAAATGAGATGGGTGACCACCCCAACCGAAATTCATTTGCTTCGGAAGGCACGCTAAGCAATTGGTCCCAGTTGACAACGGCCAGTTCAGGGGCCTTAGGGCGGTTTGATTACATCTGACATTAAGGTTGCTCACTAACCTTACACCCCTCCAACAATCCGCTCTAAGCCCACGTGTACGAGAAACATAACACACAAAGTCACAATTTGAAAGATTCTCTTACATTTAATTAACTCATTACATATTACTCGTGAAAACGTCGTCGGATGTGCCATAATCTGTTACAGTTCAGAGTGCTTATGCGAATTTCGTCAATCCAGAAAGTTGAAGCGGATTTGTATGACATTCGTTATGGTGCGTCTGGTGGCAGTAGACCTGAAGCTCGTAGCACACCAGGGCTAACTGCTTGGCTCTGACCTTGCAATTATCTTGCCATTCAAATTTAAACCTTAAGTTGTGAGTGGTACGATATTTTGCAATAATAATATGAGGATGCCAACGGCGAGCTGCCAGCACGCTCGCCGCTACTGTACCACTCGACTAACAGCTCGCGTCCTTACAACTTAAGGTTCAAATTTTAATGCCGAGATAATTGCTGGGTCTGAGGCGTGCATTTTCCATGCTTGCCTAGTGAGCTTCGACCTTAACGTTTTTGTTCTTAAATCCGCTTAAACATATCCCATTCGTTTAATCCAGTAAAGTCACACTGGTGCCTCTGAACATCGAGCCGTTCACCGCGAAGGCCGTTTGCTCCAGTTGATGTTACGTCAAATAGCTTTACGTCGATCGGCAACTTGTAACAGTGGCCGGGTATGAAAGGTCCTTATCATTCCCGGAGTACCTCGTAAAGCCGAGGCCGAGCCGCGGACGAGACGGTTTCTCTGTAAACACAATTTATTATTACTTTTACTGCTGCTGCCACAACTTGTGCTGCTAACTTCAGTATAAACTTGAGGCAACGCTAGTTTGAGGTATATCTTTGTTTTCTTTCGCATTTGTTTGGTTTTTAGCGGGGTTTTTACCCGACTATGCGATGCAAAGTAAGTAGGTATGTTCGTATAACGTGTTTTTTTCTAAAGTATAGGGGGCAAACGAGCTGACAGATCACCTGACGGAAAGTGAGTACTGCCGCTCATGGACATTTGCAACACCAGAGGAGCTACAAAATGCATTGCCGGCCATTTAAATGGAGTACGCTCTTTTCTTGAAGGTCTGCAGGTCGTATCTGTCCGGAAATACAGCATGCAGCAACTTATTCCACTCCTGTCTGTTCACTTGTGTCTGTTTTTAAAAAAGGTGTAGTAGTCTACAACTTGTAGAGACCAAACGCGTCGCTAAGATGATGTCTACATCAATTGATTCGTCTCAGCTTCGTGAGTTTCACCAATGACATGAAAACAAAATTCACCACAGCGACCACCAGAAACCATATTATTAGAATTAAAAAAACAATCACAACAAATGGGGTGTCGTTGAATAGGTATTTTAAAAGTTTTTTAGGTTCTTTTCATTTAATGTTGTTAAGTAGGTATATCATTTTCACAAATGTCTATAAAAGGTACTTTTGAATATTAATCCGTTATTCTGCCTTTACTACGCGGAGATGGTAGCAGTGTAATTGTACTTAAAAGTCTAAAACCATTAAAAAGAAACAACGAGTAAAACATATTTGATTATAGTTACAAAATAATGATAAATATTCTTTATTGCCCAAATAAACAATCTCGACGTAATGTATCAGTATTATGAGTTTGTTGATATATTAAACGGCATGTATTGAAGTTTTAACGATTATCACAATATGTTATAACTTCCTGAATAAGAAGCACCTGTTTACGTTACCAGCACTACAAAACGCCGACAAGAAAAGATTTTTAACTACCGAAGTGCTATTTCCAACGGTTACCGGATGGTTTCCGTTCGGAACACGTCATTGTGTATTGAACTGTGTCACAGTATAAACCATACAGTAGGTTATCTAAGGCCGCTCGCCGAGTTATTAGCCTAGCGTGCACACAGACACGCCCCGTCCGTACTGCCGCCTCCCTATGCCTCCCTATTTTATGCTAGCGTGTGCGTGAAATCGCGACACGGCGCGCGACGCGCACCCACACATTCAAACCGAGAGTTTCGCGTTTGTATGTAGATGTTCTACTGTATGGTTTATACTGTGACTGTGTTTAATGACTCCGTATGTCTGCACGTTTCATGATTTATTGATATTTTCAACAATGAGAACATGTATTTTTTCTCTGTTATTCAGCATTATCAATCATATACATATATTATATTTTTCAATAAAGATAAAAATCCCAGTAAAAATAACATTCGGTCTGGGCCGAATGTGCTTTTCTGGTATTTCTATCTTTAATAGAACATTTGCTGGGTTACGTATTCGTACGATATCGTGTTCATTTCTCAAAAAAATAAGGTAAAGGCTAGAAGACTTTAATTGGAATGGGGGCGTTAGGGGGCTCGAGTTAGAATTTGTGTTTATTTCTCAACAATTTAAGGTAAATGTAGAAGACTTTTATTGGTATTGGGACGTGAGGTGGCTCGAACAAGCCACGCCAAGCCAACCTTACCCTCACGCGGTGCGTCCTGTTATTACCAGAAAGGCCCTGGTGATCGGCCGATGGCGGGATAACCATCTTGTTGATGTAGCATCTCCAAATGCCAGGCCGCGACGGGCAGCATCGTCGCGGTCTGAAGAGGGCGGTTCTGCGCTCACCAACCCACCTGCCAAGCGTGGCGAGTATCGGCAACATCACCCTAATCATGGACAGAAACAAATACACCCCACCAAAGTACAGCGGCCTGGTAGTTGGTTCTCCAATAGCGCTTTTCCTGGCTCTGGTAGCGGCCATGGTTACGGCAGGGCAAGGGGTGCGAAGAATCCTTCGTATGTGTACCGGACGGGTGCCGTTGGGGGTTCAACGACATCATAAAGATCGCAGGGTTTCGGAGAATGCAGACCGCCTAAAACCAGATCTATTCCGCCGTCTGGCAATCTAGGCTGCTCTCGGAATTCGTATTATTGAATGTTCAAAAGAAATTATTGCAATTAAATGTTATTTTTTCTTATCACGGTGGATGCAGGCCGCCTACAATCGGCCGCTCTGGAAATCTATGGGGGAGGTCTATGTTCAGCAGAGGACGTCGTATGGCTGCTGATGATGATGATCATAATGAAACGTGTCGTCATTTTGTTGTACCTGGATTTCCAGTTCTTAAAAAACTTAACCATAATAAAAGCTACGTGCCCAAAAAAGGGGCTTAAAACTCGAATCTTTTATATTACATACCTATAACATAACTGTTCAGGTCACAAGGCTTAAACGTTTTTTCTGTTAAAATTGTGCCTGCAGTTTTTTTACTGATTGAATGCCAGCGCGCTAGATTCATTTTTATGTTTCGTAATCCTCAAATAATTAATCCGATTGCGAGTTTCACAAAAAATATCCCACTGGTAACTTTAATACTGAATAACTTTTGCATCACTAAATTGAAATAGAAGCCTGTTGATAAACGTTGGAAATGATACCCCTAAAACTACAGTTTTGTATAAATGGACGTTTATTCAAACTATTACCAATATCTAATTTAAAGAATTCTCGTGTCACAGTGTTTGATGCTAAACTCCACCGAAACGGCTTGATCGATTTCGATGGATATGTGTGTTAGTCTTAATCTATTCTTTAAACCTTCTTCTAACTAAAGTCCACGCGAACGAAGGCGCGGGCGGCCACTAGTTTAACTATATTATCATTGAAGTCGTTTTTTCGATATTGACGTCGGCGGCCTGTATCCACAAGATTTTTTTAAATAAACATTAGTGCCTTGCCTCTTTCTCATGAAATAAAACATTGATTAGATTATAAATATGTGTACTAAAATTACTAGCTAACTAGTGTACTAAACTATAATTATGAATATATCATAAATGGGTGAACGATGGACGGCACATCACGCTACTCATTGCTGGTCAGTCCTTTCTGCTATATTGTAAAGAAATGACATTTGGCGAGAGCAAGATAAAAATAGGTAACCTGATGTGCCGTTGGCTGTATCTACGAGTAGATGCACAGAAAGTACTACTTAACGATTTTGATTTATAATTATTTTTTAATTATAACGGGGCACAAAATCACCGTAATTTTTGTTGCCTCAGCTTAGAACCTGGAACCTTCTGGAATGGCGACTGCGTCCCAGACGACGTTCCGTAGGCAGACCCTCCACAAGGTGGACCGACGATCTGGTCAAAGTAGCGGGATGCCGCTGGATGCAGACAGCGCAGGACCGGTTGTTGTGAAGATCCTTGGGGGAGGCCTATGCCCAGCAGTGGGCACGTCGTTCGGCTCCTATGATGATGATGACAGTCCACGCATTCTTTTTAAAAAGGGTATTATCCTTCCTTGGACATCCTTGGACATTATTCCACACAGCGCCATCTAGTCCCAAGTAGGCTAATTATAGTCCGTTATTATGGATACTAGACAACGGATAAACATACTTATATACTTTTTCTTTTGTAAATACATACTTAATATACATAGGAAACACCCAGACCAATACAAACAGACATGTTCATGCACACAAATGTTTGTACTGTGCGGGGATCGAACCCGCGACCCTTGGTGTAGTAGCCGACTTCTCAACCAATTACACCAAGACGGTCGTCAAATCGTCGATCGGTCGACGGTCGGTGTATTGACAGACTGACAGATATTCTGGCAATAAAGAGAGAGTTAATTTCTCAATATTTCAAACAAACAGAACTCCTAAAACACACCTAAGAAATGATGACAGCCATTCACATCTTCACCTCAACGTAGAAACCCAAGTGCAGCATTAAATGCGTGAAAAGAACGTACGAAATTACATTGTTACCACCTCACTGAGCATTGCAACAAATAAAACATTATTGCCGTGCTAGAACGGCGTAACTGGCTCATTCGCCTGCGGACGGCTCCCCTAAAATATGGTCGTTTTACACCACCGCCCCACTTCTACGTATACACTTTGTGCTCACATTGCGCACTGAGAGCGCAGTAAAAAACTGTAAAGTATGCGAAATAGTTTTAAAACCATTTGGTTCTGGATACCAATAAACACCTTTTGTAGATGCAGTAGAAATGAGAGCGTTGCGAGTATGGATGGGGAAGTAAAAGCAGATGTGTAATACAGAACGAAGTGTGGAAGAAGACGTTATTTTGAAACTTTGCTTCAAGTATATTTCCTGATAATTTAGTGTTTTTAGCTACCTATAGTAATACTTAGACGGTCTGGACATATGGAAGAATGACTGAAAGGCGCTTGGCGAAACAGAACGGTAAGGGTAATTCCCTCTGTTGAAAGGAGAACGCTATACGATCTTTCACAATCTGAAGTGAGAATCGAACATGTGACCTATGAGACATGCTCAGTTACTAAACGAATCTTTGAATCAAATCATAGCAAAGGGGTAGTCCAACTATGGTTCTTTGAGCCTTAAAAAGTTCTAAAATTATTATTATATGGACTAAGAAATCGATTGTATCGGATATTGCCCACTCACAGCCGAGGCAAAGGCAACAATGTGGCCTTATTACCGGCCACAGAAGCGGCCTTCTTTGGCCGACTGTACCTAATAAAAAACTTCTATAATAGTAAAGGCAGTAGTTAATCTTTACGCTAGCTTTCCACAGCTATTTCGGACTGGTTTTAATAAATTTTAGCCAGGAAACAGCGAGCATTCCGGGACAGGATTAATAACTATCTTATATTAAATTACCTAAGTGCATAAATCTCAAAAATATTAGTTTTATGACCGACTTAATTACTCTGGATTTTAATAAAGCTGTTAGTGGTAATTGCCTGAAAGAAGATAGAGGATAGCAAAAATACTCATATAGTTTACTCAAACTGCACATAAGTAGTAATTTCTAAACAAGTTTAAGGAAATTTTCTCTCAAATCTTCCATTTCAAGAATCATAAGCATAGCAAGCTGAGCATGGCATATCATTTTGTTATGAGCCACCATCATTTCCGAGGTCTTCCTCTTCAACGATGACCTTCTGTAGGGTGCCACTAGGTGGGTTTTATTTGTTCTGGTACATACGTGGCTAACGTGGGCCATCCAGTTCTACTTAGTCGTTTTTGCCACGTCCTGTAACCCTGTCTTTGACTTTTCAAAAGTGGTAAATTTGCGTAAGAGTACTAACTGTTTTTGCTATACCGATGCTCATGCCATCAAAACAATATCCGATACTAATAACAATACGTAGAATGAATCCAATTGTGTGCATTCATTACATTTTCCATCCAGCAATTTGCACTTTTTCATTTGCAATAAAATGCTGCTAACGCCATTTATATTGGCTTAATTTCCGTAAGCCGAAGTGATTAAAACAACAATCGACAGATTGGACAAATAATGAAAATAAAATGGAGTTACTGGCGCTAAGGAATTAATTTTACAAAACCAATGATATTTAACAAAAAAGATGTAGATAGGTTATGTCAGTACTGACGCGAAGTCAAAAGTTGACCCCTGGCGGCGGCCCCCTGGTGTTAGGCGGCAGCCGCGTAAAGTCTTTTTAAAAAAACACCGTTTATTGACACAAGAGTTTATTCACGGTTACTAACTAGGGAAACCTCACTTTCCTTTCGGGACACTGAATGACTTGGGACGCGAGACCGGATTAGTTTACTGTATGAAGTATGAAATGCAACTGTCTGAACCGCATGGGCGAAATTAGTTTTATAGGAATTGAATTAGTTTAGGTTAGCAGAATGGACTTAGAAAAGTTAGGTATAACATCTCCCCCCTTTAAGATTGAGCTTTAAATCTGATGAGATGAAGCGAGATCGAGAAGAGATAAAAGAAAAATGAGGTTGATATAGAAATTACAAAAGAAAGTTTTTATATCTATAAGTAAATTTAAACTTAGATGTAGAACATAGAATTAAAATAAGATCTGGTAAAGATTTAGTAAAGATCTAGTAAGATTTAGAACATCATTTAGCAATAAGAAATAGTAGTCAAGATTTAGTATTTAAGATCTAGTACATAGGATGTAGAAATTAAGACTTACGATATTATTTAAGATCTAGTACATAGGATGTAGAAGCTGAGATTTAATATGTTATTTAAGATCAAGTACATAGGATTTAGAAGTTATTTATCAACTTATGTAAGTAATGTTTTACAATTCAATATTTATTAAAGAAATAGAATAGTTGTTAACAAATAAAAAGATTTAACATGCTTCTATAAAATTGCAAAAGTAAACGTTGTATTACATAGTTTTGTATATAAAGTAAAACTTATAATGTAAAGACATAGTATAATTATATAAGTATGTAAAGACAAAGCATGATTTTATAAGTAAAGAGACATAGTTACATTGTATAGGTAAAGACATAGTAGAAATAAGAACATTAGTTATTTGACAGATTACGATTTGAAGGAAAAGAGTTATTTAAATCAGCATCATCTGACTGAGATGAGATTTCGGACATCTCGATTGAGTTTTTAAATTTTGTCTCTTTCAATACATTTTTTCTTGTATTACATTGGTTAAATATCTGTATACAACAAGATTTATTATTATTATGCTTATTGTTTTTATTACAAAGACAATTGTACAGTTTGTAGCTTAAGAATAGAAATATAAGAACAATTAGGAAATAAGTAAAACCAGAATAGTATGTTGCATATTTGACAAAATGGGATTGTTCTTGGTATTTGTTTACATCTTGTTCGAGGACATCTAATTGATGTGCCGCGTGATTTAGGGAATCTAAATCAATGTTGCTAAGAGATAGTGGCGAGAGTAAAGGAACAGTTTTGTTTATGATGTCTTTCTTGCAACAATCATCTTGAGTGATATCAAAGTCTATAATAAGTTGATTTTTATAAGTAAATGTAGAAATAGTAGTTGGTATAAATTGTAAAGTTTTAGAATAACCCATGCAATCAGGTGTTAACTTTAACATGCCTGTGCCGGAGATAGAATAGTCTGTGATATCATCATTACATTTTACTGTTAGTTTATTCGTCTTTGATTGAACATAGATCCATTGATTGCCATTGAGTTTGTGCCATATGTCAATTTGTCCATAAATCAACTTCGAATTACATTCGCTAGGTAATGATAAAACAACATCAGTTAATAATTTTGTTTCACATGATGGATTAGAGTTAGAAGAGTAAACAGTGACTAGTTGACAAATAAAATAATCTGAGCTTATCTTTGGACAATCTTTGATACTATCTAACATAGCGTAATTTAATCTATCGTCTGTGATAGCGAGGTAAGGTTTCTTAGGATGAATCAGTGCAAACGTGTTAGGATTTTTTCCTGTTGGTGTAGGTAAGGGAACGAGCTTGTAAACTGAGTACTTAATAGGTGAGATAAGAGGAATTTGAATGACGAAAACAATTCTTTTGTTATAATAATATGAAGTTAGAGTAGAAACATCGATGATAGTGTGAATTGTTTCAATGTTAAGAGGAACTGGGAAGTCTAATCTTTTATTTATAGCGTGATTATGTTTAGAGAGTTCTTTTAATAAATTAGTAGGCGTGATTACTGAAGGATGCAAAACATTTGATTTGGCAAATAAAATAGAATTAAGGACAGAGTCAAGGAAATTGGAAATAGCTAGTAAAGAACCTTCGATGATATTCACTAAATTGTTTATCTTCGCAATATATAATAACTCGTTATTATTTTTTGTAGTTTGAGTTATCATTTGATTCAGTTTATCAACTTGCAAGTTTAATCTTATTTCATTATTATTTAATCTCGTTATAGTAGAGTTAAATGCAGTGATGGTCGATTTTACGACTTGAATGTTGTCTTTAATGAGACGAAATAATTCGTTTTCGTCTTTTTGGCATGCGTCGATGGCAGCATCGTATTTGCGTGCATCATCTGCATCTAGTGAGCCAAAAAAGAATTTGAGAACTTCTCCTCCGAATTCGAGTGACCTCTTGAACCGGTTAGGAGCGTCAGAGGATATGATGTGAGATAAAGATTCAAGTTTCATAAAATTTGCTTTTAAGAAGACATCAATAGGGCTGATTAAATCTACACAATGTATAAATTCATTTAAATTCGATTTAAGGCATAGATCTAGAGTTTTGCGTACTGAATTTTCTACACTGTTGAGATGAGGTTCGACTGAGACGATATCGATACTAGTTATTGTTGAGGACTCCTATGGGGTTCAGGTTGCGTTTTCCTAAATTTGGCCCAGCTTTGGGAGGAAAATTAAAAACCAGGAGTTCCTTTGGTCATGATATATTTTTATCAACAACGTCAAATATGACATAAAAAAAGAAGACAAAAATAATACAAAAATATAAAAGTAAAACTATTCCAAAAAGGGTCCATTCGTGGACATTCTCCCCTTTTTAAAGGGGAACAACCCTCTTCAGTGGCCGCCGCAATATCCCGCCTTGGGTTTGAATATCTACCACCCTGACTATGCCGTCACGTCCCGGGTACAGAGCCACAATCACCCCTCGTGGCCAAGTTCCCCTCGGTAGATCGCCGTCACCGATGAGTACCGGGTCTCCAACCTTGACCGTGACATCTGTTCCCGGTACGCGTCGTGGAGCAAGGGTAGGTAGATATTCGGTGACCCAGCGGCGCCAAAAATGATCGGCCAGCCTCAGCGCCTTACGCCAACTGCTCCTACCCAAAAGGTCCGCGTCGGTGAGTTGCTCTGCCATGAACTGATGCCCGGATGACTGTCCAATCAAAAAGTGATTTGGCGTTATGGCTTCTGGATAGTCAGCATCAGGGGAGACGTGGGTAAGTGGGCGCGCGTTCACAACTGCCTCTGCTTCCGCCAATAGGGTCATCAAAATTTCTACTTTGGGGGCTCTTTCTCGCAGTGTGACATTTAAGGCGGTCTTTACGCTTCGCACTAGCCTCTCCCAAGCTCCGCCCATAAAAGGAGCCGCTGGAGGAATGAACCGCCATGAAATTTTGTTCTCCGCTGCGAAGTCCGAAACTGTGCTATCGTAAAGCGTTCGTAGCTGTCGGTTGGCTCCCACAAACGCCGTCCCGTTGTCGGAGTACAGGGCACTGGGCGTTCCGCGACGTGCGATAAAACGGCGGAGACACATAATAGCTGCATCCGAGGACAAGCTGCTGACAATGTCCAGGTGAATAGCTCTGGTCACCATACAGGTAAATAGTGCCACCCATCTCTTTTCTCTCCTTCGACCAACAGCTACCAGTAATGGACCAAAATAGTCCAGGCCGGTGAAAGTGAAGGGGCGCTGGTGGTGGCCGAGTCTTGCTTCCGGAAGGTCTGCCATCGGTGGTTGCAGCGTTGGAGCTTTCAATAATCTGCATTTCTGGCATTTTCGTACCACCGATCGTACAGCGTTTCTCAAGCCCAGAATCCAGTATTGCTGCCGAAGTTCGTTTATCACCGTCTCCGTATTTGCGTGCGCAAACTTATTATGATAGTGACGAATAAGGAGGCTGACAGCTGGCTCTTTGCCGTCTAAAATGATTGGCCGCAAACCTGTAGATGAGGACGTCCTCCCGGACATGTGGATCAGTCCATCTTCCTTGATGACAGGCGACAGTGTGGCGAGACGGCTTTTCTTAGAAATGAGCTGCCCACGTGAGAGGGACTGCAGCTCCTCTTTGAATGTTCTAATCTGACTCCACCCGAAAATATGTTGCTCCGCTCGGACGAGGTCTTCAGCGCCTAATGGAGTAGGAGCAGTGGCAGGGGCAAATGGGGCCTGTGAAGGAAAAGCTAAACAAATTTCACCAACCCAAGAATTTTGAAAGGTACGCCCCTGGTGGTGATTTCTGAAAATGGAGGCTATGAATTGATGAATTCTGGCAGTTGTCCGTACCAATCTAATCCATGAGCTAAAATGATCAATGTCTGCTACTACTGGCACGGACAACTGTTGTGTGTTTATTAAATGGATGAAATGGGTGCTAGGTGCAGATGAGGCGATTGTACGATGACAAGGTTTGAGTTCTTCCTCCCCCAAAGTCAATGAGGCACCTTTTGGCTCTAATGGCCACTTAGAGGCAGGAAAAAGCAAAAACTTTGGGCCTTCTAACCACCGTGAGTGATCCAAAGAACAACATTTACCCCTAGTTGCATCGTCAGCTACATTGTGTTCGCCAGGAATCCAACGCCATTCGTTTATTCCACTATTTTCTAAAATTTCGCCTACGCGGTGCGCTACAAATGGCTTGAATATTCTGGCGTCACTACGCAACCAACCCAGAACAACCATTGAATCACACCAGAAAAAACGACGATGTGGTTCAAAACGATGTCCTGCGCAAATAGATGTTGCAAGACGAGCGGCTATCAGAGCACCCTGCAACTCCAAACGTGGAATTGACACTGGTTTTAATGGAGAAACACGGGCCTTGCTGGCTATGAGTGCAAGCTTAACGTCACCGTTGGTGAGAATAAATCTCCAATATGCATCGGCTGCGTGAGCCAACTCGCTAGCGTCACAAAAGACATGCAGCTCAAGTTCGAAATACTCACTGATATTATAGCACCGCGGAATTCGCAAATCCAGGATAGACTTTAAGCTTACAAACCATTCTTGCCAAAGTATCTGGTCTGCCTCTGAGAGCCTCTCATCCCAATCTAAACCTTTTCGCCACAAGTTTTGAAATAAGATGCGACCTCTTACTACAATGGGACCTAAGATGCCTAATGGATCGTAAATACGCATTACTTGAGATAAAACCTCGCGTTTGGTAAAATGATCAGGCAAATGGTCTTTCAATCCCAAATTGAATCCTATGAGATCACTATTTGGCAGCCATATTAAGCCTTAGGTACGAGTGACTGTGGATGACGGCAAACTACCCAAATCTACACTACTGAGCTCAGAAAGCGACTCTTTTGGCAGCAGGCTGAGTGCGTTAACATCGTTGGAGACCCAGGCTCGCATGTCAAAACCACCTCGGGCGTGAATCTCAACGATGTCGGCAGCCAAACGAGCCGCTTCTGCAGGCGAGCTAACACTTCCCAAAAAATCGTCCATGTACGTATCGTTCGTGATCGCTTGTACAGCTTCTGGGAACTCCTCGCGGAACTCTGATGCGTTCAGATTTACAACATATATAGCGGTAGCAGGACTCGAGCAAGCACCGAAAATCATAGACGTCATACGGTAAATCTTTAAGGGACCTTCGGGATTATCGCGCCAGAGAAAACGTTGAGCGTCACAGTCTTTTCGCTGAATCTTGACTTGTGGAAACATTTCCTTTATGTCCGCGGTCAAGGCTATTCTTCCCTCTCTAAAACGCATCAGAATTCCCAACAAAGGCTGCAGAAGATCAGGTCCCGGAAGCAGCAATGAATTAAGGGACACCCCATGCGACGTTGCGGCGGCGTCATGAACTACGCGTAACTTTGCAGGCTTGTTGGGATTCACCACACCGAAATGCGGTAAATACCAACATACTGACTCTGGTGGCTGCCCCGTGCACTCTTCCGCATAACCTTTACTCAAGGTGTCGCGAATGTTCTGCCGATAGCGTTCCGCGTACTCAGGATCCTTTGACATTTTCCTCTCGAGGCTTCTTAACCTAGAAAATGCCAAAGGAAAACTGTCTGGTACCTGAGTATCATCCACCTTCCACAACAAACCAACTTCAAAATGGCCGCTTGGTAAGCGGTGAGCAGTTTGTTCTAGAATTTGGAGAGCACGTTGATTATCAACACTACGAGGCTCGTGCTTAGTTATGCCAATAGAGTCCAGTTTATACTGCTCCTTGATTAAAGTTTCGAGTTCAAGCCTCGGAGAGTCATAATCCCGAAAGCAAACATTGTACGCAGTCTGAATCGGCTTAGTTTTGCTACTGGTGAAGCCAAACAAAGTCCAACCTAAAGGGGTCTTAATTGCTGCCGGTTGAGACCTCGTACCCTGTCTGGTGATCGACGCAGCCATCAGATGCCAGTTGTCAATGCCAATTAAAATGGTTGGCTCAGCTTCATCATAGCATAAGCTATCGACTAAGTCCGACAAATATGTGTAGGCGCTTATGACATCGCGAGTAGCGGACTGGCTTTGTAGCCCTAAATCTTTCATGGAACGCGCCTTACTGATTGGAAAGACCTTCGAAGAATAACGGCCTTTTATTTGGAAATCTACATACAGAACAGACCCATTTTTGGACAAACCACCGATGCAGTCCAGATGCATGTGTCCCTCAGGACCTTCAGCACCTATTTTCTGAGCGACATCAGCATCAATAAATGTTGCGGTAGATCCGTCGTCCAGAAGAGCAAATGTGTCTACGCTTCCCGCAGGTCCCGTAACTGTGACAGCTACAACTTTTAATAAAGGACGACGATCAGAAATTACTGGAGTGGTGGCGGTGTTGCTTATGATCTGGTCAGACTTTTCAGTAGGGATATTGGACGCGGTTGGCGGAAAGTCTATTTGTTCAGTCACTTGCGAGTCTATTTGTTGAGTCACTTGCGCTGACGAAATTTTAATGAAATTCGCATTATGTAATAAAGTGTGATGTTTTAGAATACAGTTTGGTATTTCACAGCCTGCCTTATTTTTATTACAAAATCTAAAATTGTGCGAAACTTTTTGCAAACAGCGATGACAGATTTTATTTTCTTTAACAAACTGCCACCTGTCATCAACTGTCATTGACTTAAATTTTTTACATTGTGACAGCTCATGTTTGCCTTCACAATGTAAACAATGAATATTATGATTTATTGCAGATTTCACTGAGAATTTTGAAAAGTTTATAGTGGACTCCGAGGCAGTGTGTGCGCGGTCACGATGTGTACAGGTCGAACCTTCCGCAAACAATCCGAACTTCATTACGAGGTCAACTTCGTGTGACAGGAAGTCCGATAGCATTTCGACCCTGGCGCGACCTATACCTTCGTGACCTGCTGCGTAGTCCAACCACCGTGTGCGTAAAAGTGGAGGGAGCTTACTTAAAAGCGAAGTAAAGAGCTCTGGAGATCGCAAGTAATCGTGGGGCTCCAATAAATTTGACACTTCAACACAATTACGCACACGAGTAGTGAATAGGTGCAAGTCTCTTACCTCCTGGCCTAGTTTAGGTAGAGCTCGGATTGCGTTAACTTCTTGCAGTACAATTAGCTCAGGCCTATCAAACCGGCGATCCAAGGCATCAATGACGTCGCCGGCCTGGCGCGCCATCACTAGCAGCATGCTTACCGCATCCCGAGCTACTCCTTTCAATGCGTGACTTAGGCGTGCCAGATTTTCAATCTCTGAAAAAGACCCTGCAGTGTCAAGAAAAGCGCGCTTAAACATTAGCCATTCTAGTGGCGACCTTCCATCAAAGGAGGGTAGGCCAACGATGTTGTTTTTATTTCTGGGTTGGGCATCATTGTTTTTAACAAGCGCTTGCAGTGCCTTTGCAAGCTGCGCGACGCTGCCCTCTCCGGCACAAACAGTTTTATCGGCTTCATCTTGCGCATGGCAACTGTTTGATGGGCAGGTCGCGTGCAAAGGCAGTGGTAAGCTAGCACCTGCTGAATCCTGTGAAAACAATCTCATATTATTAGGTGGCCCTACCTGCTTACTTATGTTAATGGACTGTATATTTTTATTTTGTTCGTCATTTCCCACGCTGTGCAGCCAACCGCTGACATAGCTGTGGGTCCTCCCACTACGCGAGCGAGCATCGCTCGCCCCAGACTCTATCACGGCCAGTTCTGCTTGAAATTCGAGCTCTGTAGCTTTACGCTCGAGCTCGATTTTCCTGGCTTCCATCTCCGTCTTCATTTTTGCGAGCTCTAGTTGGGCGAGGTGGCGGGCGTGCTGTGCCTCCGCTGCGAGTTTCCTCGCAACGATCGTAGCGGAGCTGCGGCTTGTGTGCGTGGACACGGAATGTGGTCGGGAACAGCTGGGCTCGACTTGGGTCGACTGTTGTTGTGAGGCAGACCCACCAACATGTGCAAGGGCCGGCGCAGCGGCCTCATTGCGTGGTTGGGCTGCCTCAGTCGACGTCGCCAGCTGAGATTGCGACCTCGTGTTCACCATAATAAGACAGAAAAACTTACGTGATAGAAATCACTTCGTGATAACAAATGATGAACTTAAAAGGCTGAAAAATAAAATTATCTTCACCGTGCTTCACCGGTACTTTTTTACTTCGTCGGTAGAAGGACCATATGTCGAGGACTCCTATGGGGTTCAGGTTGCGTTTTCCTAAATTTGGCCCAGCTTTGGGAGGAAAATTAAAAACCAGGAGTTCCTTTGGTCATGATATATTTTTATCAACAACGTCAAATATGACATAAAAAAAGAAGACAAAAATAATACAAAAATATAAAAGTAAAACTATTCCAAAAAGGGTCCATTCGTGGACAGTTATAATTTTCCAATAATCATTATAAAAATAAACGGAGTTAGCCGGATCGAAATATATTCCTGGGCTGTGAGCTATAGGCGTTATTGATGGTTCAGCGAGGCTGTGATGACATAGGATTCTGAAAAGATGAAATGAAGTTACTTAGATGGTTTTATCTCATTAGTATGATATTTTATAGATTTACGATTGACTTGTAAGGTAACGTTATGCTTTCCGTTAACCTTTATTATTTTGTATGGACCTTTCCATATTGGAGATAAGGCCTTGCGAAGTCTATGATGATGTTTCAAGTACACCATGTCACCAGTTTTATAAGATGTGGTGCGGCTAGATTGATCATAGTAGTTTTTAGACGTTTCTTTGCTTTGAATTATATTTTGTATAGCTTTTTCTCTACTGAATTTCATTCTATATTGTAATGCTCTAACGTATTCGTGATAAGTGTTGTTAGTGCTATCTTCATAGAGTGAGTTAGGGATAGTTGGTTTATAACCATATACAAGTTCAAAAGGACTAAACTGTGTAGTAGTGTGAGGAGTAGAATTGTAGGATAAAATAGCTGTGGCTAGATAACAATGCCAGTCATTTTGATTTTCGTTAACAAATGATTTTAAATATTCTTTAAGAGTAGCGTGTGATCTTTCGAGAGCACCATTTGTTTGAGGATGGTATGGTGTGGTGAAAAGAGATTTTATCTTAAGAATTTCAGTAAGTTGTTTGATTAGATCAGAAGTGAAACATGTTCCTAAATCTGTTAGGATGGTTTTAGGAAAACCAAATAAAGACATAAAATGAACAAGATTTCGGGCGATCTCTTCGCTAGTGGAAGTGACCATGGGATAAGCATTTGAAAACTTAGTAAGATCATCTTGAAAGGTTAAGATGAATCTAAATTTTTGGAAACCAGCATCTGGTAGAGGACCTACAATGTCCAGAGCTAAACGTTCAAAAGGCTTAGTAGATGTGGAGGTTATCTCCATAGGAGCTTTATTAGATTGACGCAATGGTTTATTTACTTGACAGAGTTTACAGTTTTTAACGTATTGTTCGATATCGGAGCGCATACCTTTCCAGTAATATGCATCTTTAATACGACTATACATTCTTTTAGAACCTGGGTGACCTGCGATAGTCGAATCGTGATTTTCCTTTAGTATTTTAGGGACTTCGACTGGAGTTGGGTATATTATTTGATTTTTATAAATATGTATTTTAATGTTAGTGTTATGGAATACAAAAGCAATAATATTATACAATTTAGTGTAAGATAACTTACAGAAAGGATCTGAGAAGTCTGAGATTGCAAGATCAGTTTCGCATGGATCTTGAGCGATGATAGCGTCGCGTAGTTTAATTAATAAATTGTAAATATCTTTGTAAGTGACGTCATTGTAATGATGAACTTTAGTAAATAAGAAATAGTATATTTTATTATTACATGTTTCAGATATGACTGAGTGCAATTCACGTTCAGATTCACGGATTTCCGCTGAATTTTCGAACTGAGAAAGAATCTCTTCACAATTTGGCATTGAATCGTCAAAATCAAGAAATGTAGGAAGAGCGATTAGTTTATATTTAGTTAGGTGTAAAGCTTGTAAATGTTCTTCAATTACGGTATTATTAGTTACAGAGTTAGTAAATTGCATTTTAAAATATTTCTCATAAGGTTGTTTATTGAGGTTAGTATGTGTAATAGCGTGTATCGGGTAACGAGACAAGGCGTCGGCATTAAGGTTCAATTTACCTTGCTTGTAAACAATTCTGTACTTATACTCTTCTAGTTTTAGTCGCCAGCGCATAAGTCGGCTACCGGGATCTTTACAATTAAAGAGCCATGTGAGAGGTTTATGATCTGTTACGATTTTGAAAAGGGTGCCATAGAGACAAGGGCGGAATGTACCTACAGCAAAGATGATAGCTAGTAATTCTTTTTCGGTAGTGGTGTAATTACCTTCTGCTCGATTGAGAGTTCGGGAGGCGTATGCGATTGGTTTATCTTGACCTACTTCGCCTTGGGATAAGACTGCGCCTACGGCGTAGTTGCTAGCATCCGTAGTTACTACGAAAGGTTCTGAGAAATCTGGGTATTGGAGAAGAGGAGCTGTAGTTAATTTTTCTTTTAATAATTCAAAAGCATGTTGCTGATCGTGACCCCAATTGAAAGCAACGTCTTGTTTTAGTAATGAAGTTAGGGGCTTTGTTATTTTTGCAAAGTTATCAATGAATCGGCGATAGTAACCCGTAAGACCTAGAAATCCTTTAATATCTCTTGGATTTTTGGGGATTGGAAATTGAGTAACGGCCTTGATTTTGTCGGGATTTGGAGAGACACCTTTATCGGTGATGAGATGTCCTAGGTAAGAAACTTCTCGTCTTAAAAATTCGCACTTGTCTGGCTGAAGTTTGAGGTTATACTCGCGAAATTTGTTAAATACAAGATTTAGTTTTTTCATGTGTGAGTTCATATCATGACTGTACACTATGCAGTCATCTAAGTAGACATAGCAATGTAGACCTTGTAAGCCTGTTAATACGGTATTCATGAGACGTTGGAATGTAGATGGAGCATTTTTTAGTCCAAACGGCATTCTAGTGAATTCGTAGTGACCTGATGTGCCATTTGTATTGACAACAGTGAAACCAGTTTTTGCTGCGTCAGCAGGATTGAGAGCTATCTGATGAAAACCTGAGACAAGATCTAAAGTGGTGAAATATTTAGAGTGACCTAGCTGGTCTAAGATATCTGAAATGAGAGGAATTGGGAAAGTTTCGTTGACGGTGACGTCATTAAGGCGTCTGTAGTCGATGACGATACGCCACTTCTTTTTACCAGAGGCGTCCATCTTTTTAGGAACAACCCACACAGGAGCATTCCAAGGGGAATTAGAAGGTTTGATAATCTTTTGATCAAGCATCTTTGTTATCTGCTGATCGACTTCGTTTTTATGACACTCTGGGAAACGATACGATTTGACATGAATAGGCGGTGCGTTGCCTGTATTTATAGAGTGTTCAATTGCGTTAGTGCAGCTGAGAGGATCTCCCTCGAGATAGAATATGTCGGTGTAATTTGAACAACACTCGAATAAAGCCTTTCTTTCTTCGGCGTTAAGATGATCATACCTTATTTGGCTTAGAACGCGATCAATACGATTTGACGGAGACGAAGATACAGAGTTGATCTCGTGAGATGAGGAAGTTTGTGACATTTGGAATAGATCGAGAGGAGTTAGATGAACTTTAAAGTCATGAATTTGTATATCAGATTCAGTGGTATTTAAAACAGAAATATTGACTCGATTATTAGGTTTTAAAGTAACAATGCAATTTGCTAAATAAACACCTTCGCTAATAATATGATCTAACACAAGCGCTTCGCGTAAATCGCGTAGTTCTGACATTTTATTAGAGACTAAGCATTCTATTACGGCTGCAGATCGTGCCGGTATGACGTAGGTTGGCTTATCGAATTTAATAGGTAGTGTTAGATTATTAATTTTTAAGAAGTTAGAATTATAGTCAATAATTGAGTTAAAATGTTGTAAGAAATCTGTACCAATGATACCATCATATTTGAGGTTTATCTCATCGGTTATAGCGTGAAATAGATGTTCGAAAGGTTGTTTAGAAATTTGGAACTGTAAGTGAAATGAACCTAAGGTTTCGCTATAAGAATCAGAGTCATTAATACCTTTAAGTTTAATAATATTAGAGGTAAAGTCGGGTTTAGTAGTTAAACTTGATTGTTTCACGATGCTTACACTTGCACCGGTGTCGATTAGAAAACTGAGAGGCTTAGTAGAGTAATTAGTATTAAGATTTGTAAATGGTAAAGACACTTTATATTTGTGTTGATTTATCTCAAAGATGGGCTCTGAAACACTTTGGTTTTCAGGCGTAGACTTAGTAAAAATAGGATTAGAATTTGATAGATTAGATTTAGTAGAAGTATGACTCAAGCTTTGAGGTTGAGATGAAAAAGATTTAGTAAGACTCAGACCTTGTGGCTGAGGTGTACAAGATTTCGTTTGACTCAGTCGTTGCTGAGATGAATTAGAATTAGTAAGACTCAGACCTTGTGGCTGAGATGCGTTAGATTGCGTAAGACTCAGTCTTTGCTGAGATGCATAAGATTTAGTAGGACTCAGTCGTTGCTGAGATGAATAAGATTTAGTAGGACTCAGTCGTTGCTGAGATGAATAAGATTTAGTATGACTCAGTCGTTGCTGAGATGTATTATTAAGACTCAATCTATTTGGTTGAGATGTAAAAGAATTAGTATAAGACTTAGGAAAGAAATTCGTGCCGTTATTAGATATAGATTTCGGCAGACACGGTGACGAAATCAGTTCTCGTTTAAATTATCATCACCTTGTTCAAAATTATAATTATCTTCTTCGCAATAATGAACCCGTGAATTAGGTATGTTCGAGCCAGCGGTTGAACTTTGAGCGCGCGTGGCGGAGTCGGGTTGCGAGCTAGGCTGAGTGCGGCGTTGATTATTGTTATATTGGCGCTTACGACACTCGTTAATTAGATGTCCCTTATTTTTACAATATGCACAGATTTTAAAGTTATAAGATTGACCTTCACCTTTAGTAGGAAATGATGAGGATGAAGATGCAGGATTGACGTGATAAGATTTGTGGAAGTTGGAATTGGGACGAGGTTTAATCTTATGAAAACAGTCTGAAGATGAGTGACCTTGTTTATGACAAATAGAACAATTTTTAAAAGATTTAGAAGTTATCCGGTTGAGGTTTGAAATCTTTTCTTCCTCTGTTGCTAATGTTATAGCGTCATTCAGAGTTAGAGGGTTTCGACATCTGACGATAGTAGATATATTCTGATTTAGACCCATTATGAATGTGTTTAGGGCTAAATCTTCCATAGCGGCGATTCTACCTAATAATTGGGATTTGTCCGCGCAGGAGTAGTGGATATCTGCTTGAAGTCTTGTGAGGCAAGATTCAATTCTGAGAGAGAATTGCGTGACACTTTCGGAATGTAACTGTTTACAGTTTTGAAGATCGACTAGGAGATGGGATGAATGTTTTTTCTCACCAAATGTGCTTTTCAGAAAACGTTTGAGGTCGGGCCAGGTATTGAAAGTTTTAAGGCTACAAGCCATTTGGGCCTTTCCATCTAATTGAGAAATTATATATTTACTAAGGATAGGTTGCTGTTCTGGCGCAGCTAAATACATAGCATTGTCGCAATTTGTTAAAAATGCGGGAAGTGTATCACGATCCCCATTATAAGGTCGGATGAATTTTGTGAGAATGTTGAGTGTGACCTTCTCAACTTTAACTGAAGCTTGGAATTCTTCGGAGTGAGACATTTTCAAGAGTTTAGGATGGAGAATTAGGAATTAGAATTTAGGATGTAGGAAACACAGACTTTATAAATTCACGATAATTTGGCAAATGGCAATAAAAGAAATATGAAAAAAGTACTTACATGCACAAGAAAGATATCATTGTACCTTTAAAAAGAAATTGTTTGAAATTAGTAAGTTATAATAAAAAGTAACGTGTCGTTTGGTGGCGTGACCTAGATTGGCGCTCTGACGGCGAAGATGACGCAAACGCGTGGCGGGGCAGGCGCACACGTTGCTCGATGACCACGTTGCTGGTGACCACGTTGTTGGTGACCACGTTGTTGATGACCACGTTGGATTTGGAGACTGAAGATTTGGAGACGAGGTCTGATGCAGTGGGGGTGGAGAGTTGCTTGATGGAGTCGGTGATGGAGGTTGGAGTTGCTTTGGTCCCTGATAAAAGAGTAGGGGTTAGTGGTCCCTGGGGAAGGAGGTCCTAGGTAGTCTGATGCGGGCTCCACGCGTGGGGCGGAGACTTAACGTCGACCAGGGTGTGCTTGCTGTTTGCTCGGCGTGACGCAGGCTCGGCGCTAGGCTGAGGCTAACTGTCGACCACGACTCGGAGCTGGTGCCTGATGCGGGCTCGGCGCGAGGGGCTGAGGCTGACCGTCGATCAGTTGACTCGGGCGACGACCACGGGATTCTTTTGGATGTCTGGGTTTACGGAAACCGCTATGACATCCCACTTCTGACACCAATGTTAGGCGGCAGCCGCGTAAAGTCTTTTTAAAAAAACACCGTTTATTGACACAAGAGTTTATTCACGGTTACTAACTAGGGAAACCTCACTTTCCTTTCGGGACACTGAATGACTTGGGACGCGAGACCGGATTAGTTTACTGTATGAAGTATGAAATGCAACTGTCTGAACCGCATGGGCGAAATTAGTTTTATAGGAATTGAATTAGTTTAGGTTAGCAGAATGGACTTAGAAAAGTTAGGTATAACAGTACATACCTATAATTCGACCGTGTGTACAAGATATCATGATTATTTACTAGAGCGTAAATGAGAGAGATACGAGTACATATTGAGCAGTGTTGTCTCAAACTGTCTATGCTTGGCTCAGGTGGTCTTTTTTAGCACAAGTAACCTATCTTCGTCTTTTTATTATGATATCATTGTACAAAACCTCTATTTTGAAGCCGTTATTATTTGCATGTGAATTTTATTTTGTAATTATTAACGAAATGGGCGAGAAAACTGTAAAACTGAGATGGGAATGGGCGGGTCTGGGATAATAAGTATAGTCTGGGATAATAAGTATAGGTTGACGAACTGGTAGTATTTTCGTGATAGTACACATGATTTCCCTCACAATTATTGCTTTACATTAATAAGTGAATGGGATGGGTGACCTTGACCGAAATTTAGTGAAGGCCTTTGGAAGGACTGACTTCGCTAGATGTCAGTCGTTAAGCCAAGTCAGAGGCCTTAGGGCAGCTTCATAACATATGTCCATGGAGCGTGAAATGCAATGGGTGATGTAAGGTTTATCACTAACCTCACATACCCCTCCAACAATCCAACTAAGCACGCGTGTTGGAGTAGGGGTGCCCAACAGTGGGACGTAACATGGTGGCTTTTTAATTAGGACGTCATGAAATCGCTTTATACTTTAAACACTTTTTTACTTTGTCAGTTGAGTTTTGTGTAGGTTGTTAAAATTATTATTGGTTAGTTGGATATCCTTGCATCGCTAAATCATTTTGATCATCAATTTTTAAATGATTTAATCAGCAAAGTTATAACCTCTGTTACCACTGTTTGACAAGGTAAAAAAGTATCACTATCGAGTCAACTAAATTTGTATGACTATCGAGTGTTCTACAAATTCTCAAACCATCCCAAAGCCGTAAACAAAACTTTGGAATCCTTCCACTCGTATCAAAGCATTTTCATTCTTTGGCAGCTCAAGATGTTTACTTGTTGACAACGTAACTTTCAGAAAACTAAATATATGGGTGGTAAAATGTGTAGACGACCACAATGTAAGTTGACATAAATCTTAGGCGTCATTTGCTTCAACTAATGATTAAATCTCACGAGGGGACAGCTGTGAAATATAATTTATTCAACATTAAGAGCTTACGTTATTTACTAATAGTAACCTTTACAATGTCATCTCATTGACGCAAAATGCAACTGGCTGGGTCAAATCCTATAAACATGTCTTTTGTAAAGTAAAGCCACAGTGGATTAGACAATTTCTAAACTGGGTACTGCGCCATACGTTTTTATAGAAAAACCCCTTTTGTATTTTTTCATTGTGATTTTCAAGATGACCTCACTCCACCTAATGGGAAGCAACTGTGAGGTCCAGATATGGGGTTGACAAGCACAGTAATGAAGAACTACTAGATGCCTTTTCACGCTCCACTTAAAAACCCCAGGATTGTAGGAAGAAGGAAACACATGCGCTGGAGATCGCTAGCCTCTTAAATCCCCCAACTCAGCCAGCAGCCTAGCGGGATTACGAGGTTATGTGAGTGGCTTGCGCAGCTCCGCGCCGCAGCCCGCTGGCTCCTACCATACGTGGCTTACTGGGCAGCAACGTTGAGGGACGCACTGGGCTGATCAGCCACGGATCACTGTCCCCCACGAAACCATTAGGCCTGAAACCTGAAGATGGCTCCTCCGCCGCATCTGTTGGGGCGGCTCACAGCCCGCCCATTTGGACCGGCAGCAGCGCACCAGACCACAAAATAGTTTTATCTTGCGATCCATCAAAGTTGCCATTAAGTTCACAGCATGGGTCGACCATGGCACAAAACTCGAAGGATAAAACCAATCTATTTCAGAGCGCTTATTCTTCACTCAAAAAGAGTTATTTTAGTTAGTTACATTATGTTTCTCCCAAAGCTATAGCGGTCCGGACGCAAGCCCCGCTATCTATCAGCGTCGTCATCAAGGCCGCCTGCGCCGGCGCGTGCGCGGGAAGCGTATTTTTGGCGCCAATTGCGTAACGGAAAACGACTCGGACTTTTTTTTCAAATTTTGTGATTAGGTTTAGGACACCATTGGGGCTAGCTATAAATCTCGAAACTGGAAAGTCTGATAAAAACATAGAAGTATAGATATTTGATACCTACCGTTGTCGAACCTTACAACTATATAATTACAGCAGTTGTAATGCCTTTATGGCCTAATAAGCAGAAGAATGGCTAGATTCGCAAAGTTCTAGGTGAAATTTATATTTCATATTTTTAGGATGGATTATTTTCTGTCAAATTGAAACACGTACCTGATCATTTGATACGTCTATAATTATAAATTATCATTCTATAGGTAATCAACAAGCAGAACGATTAGATTCCATTATTGACAAGTCTAGTTACTAGCTATCACGATCTGTCAATCGTAAAAACAAGACCATGCTCGAAACACGAGGTGCCCGTCAGTGGTGCCCTCAGAGGTGCCCGTGGCGCAGTAGTGACAGTGATCGGCGACGATCGCTGTTGTAAAGCAACCCACGCCGGGTCAGAAATGGGATGGGTGACCACCCTTACCGAATTTTAGTGATGTGTATTTCGGGCATCTCCGTGCTTCGGAAGGCACGTTAAACAGTTGGTCCTGGTTGACGTCGCCAGATGTTAGTTGTTAAGCCCAGTCAGAGGCCTTAGGGCGGCTTGATAACATCTGACATTAAGGTTGCTCACTAACCTTACACCCCTCCAACAATCCGCACTGACCCTGCGTGCTGGAGTATGGCTTGTTCCACCTCATAGTTGAGGTGAGGCCTGTGCCCAGCAGTGGGACGTATATAGGCTGTTTATGTATGTGTGCTGGAAACCTATTTTACTTGTTGTCACAACAGGGTACTATTCTTGCTATTCCACTGCGATGATTGCACCATTTTTTTTTACAAAAGCACACTAAATAGTATTTCTTGCTAAATGTGTCCCAAACTTAAGGGCGTCTTTTTCCAACCTTGCTAATTAGCAGTTTCTCTTCCGCTTTCTCGCTGCAGTGACGCAGCACGTCACGTTACCAGTCACCGACGTGAATGATATTCAATAGTTACCATTCACTAAAACAAAGTAAACTTTTAAACAAGAAGCTTTTTCCAACAGCGTGTGATTCTAGGTACTTAGTTTGATCTTGAATTCGGATTCAACTGAAAACCAACCCATTTCGTCACTTTCATACCTTTGCGGCAGCCTGCAACTTTGTGACTTTGTTGGAAGATGATGGATGCAGAAGGCTCAAATTATCTTTCTCTCTCTCTCTCTCTCTCTCTCTCTCTCTCTCTCTCTCTCTCTGCCTATGATAATGTCCAGCAGTGTATTCTTTGATGATGATGATGAATGTACTTACGCCAATGAATGTAGGAACCACTGCTTATTTAACGTTATTTTATGGATTCGATACTATGTTACCTCTACTCTCATTGCAGTTAAATTTTAACCGTATGAAAATAACGTTACTTAACGGTACTTACAGTGTTATTTTGGTAACGTCACAAAAGCCGGTTGATAGAACGCCTTGATTCTGTTATGAGAATAAAGTTGAATTAAAGCCTAATCAGATATTTGTTATTAATAAATGAATAAATAAATAAATGAAATGTTGTAACTTGAATATGTAGTAGGACGGGACAAATAATGCACAATTTTGAAATATTCAAGTGGTAGATCGTCTAAAATAGGCAACGTCAGGTGTGTACCATAATGTAGAGAACCTAATATCTGCATAGGACCTTGATCCGTCAGACGAAGATATTAACGAACTAGAAGCTGCGCGTGAGCATAATCTAACATATTTCCCAATTAAACTCCTAGGTAATCTGGAAAACATAACGAAAATAGCAATCTGTTTGGCAAGCTAGTGTTTTCTGCATTTCGTACCATACAGTTCCTAATTTACTAAAATGATTTGAAGTTAAACTAATTAAAAATACCAGGGTACGAGTATTTAACTCTGTTTTTAGGGTTCCGTACCTCAAAAGGAAAAAACGGAACCCTTATAGGATCACTTTGTTGTCCGTCTGTCCGTCCGTCCGTCCGTCTGTCAAGACCCTTTTTCTCAGGAACGCGTGGAGGTATGAAGCTGAAATTTATATCAATCACTCAGGTCTACTGTCTCTTGAAGCTGTAAAAAAATCAAACTTCTAAGCCAACGCAATCAAAAGATACAGCCGTTTATGCCGCAAATTTTCGACACTTGCAAGGGAATCAAAACCTACAGGGTGCTTCCCGTGAACTCAGAATCTTGAAATTTGGTACGAAGCAACGTCTTATAGCATAGATAAAGGAAAAATTACGAAAACCATAAATTTTTAGTTACATCACATAATTTATTTTTTTAATAATTTTTAACTTACTACCCATTTCCTCATAAACGCGTAGAGGTATTAAATTGAAATTCATACCAAATACTCAGGTCTATAATACCTTTAAGCTGTTACAAAATCAAACTTCTATGTCAACGCAATCAAAAGCAACAGCAATTTCAGCAGAATCAAAACCTAAAGGGTACTTCCAGTCGACCTAGAATCTTGAAATTTGGCATGAAGCAACGTTTTATAGCACACATAAAGGAAAAATTCCGAAAACCTTAAATTTTTAGTTACTTTACAAAATATCGATTGTCGTAATGAACGAACTTTGTAGAACTTGCAGGTTTGTACGGAACCCTCGGTGCGCGAGTCCGACTCGCCCTTGGCCGGTTTTTTTTTGTCAAATGCAAACTCTTTTCTAACTATGGCAGTAGAGACCTAAGAAACAATTCATACGTAAAAACATATTGTTTGAAGAGATTAACTGCTGAGATGGAAAGCACGTTCCCAACCCTGGAGGCAATTCAGAACCGATTGTAACTTTCATTTAATTTTATTAAATCGCTTGTTCAGCGTAAGTGCTTGAATTTTATCTAGCATCTAGTACCTATTTACAAACAGGATAATACAGACGCTTCCCACATTAAATTAATAATAGTTTATTGAAAATTACCGAATCGTACGATAACTCGGTTCCGAATCGCCCTCTTGGTGTGGTAGAGTCGCATTATCTTTGTATATTGTGTATTTAAACATACATACGTACACGCTCGAGCTTGACCATATCCCAAAACGGGATAGTCACCCATCATTACATTTTCAGTCTACCGAGAGAACAAAAAGAAATATTTAAATATCTTCCTCAAATTCAATCTAAAATTGTAACCTTCGATCCGCCTACACCCTGAACTAAATATTTTAGATGTAGCAAAAAGCTTGAAAAGCTGTATTTCAGGTCACGGCTACGATCGTAAATCCGGCATAATTACATTTTTTATCCGGAATTATTTATGTCCACGTCCCAGTATGAAGAAAATAAAGGAGTTTTGTTGTATGTGTGAAATAAATAGCATTCATTAGACATTATTCCTCCATACAGCCCTGTATAGCACCGAACTAAGCAATGCTATGCTAGACAACAAGTACACATATACAGGTTGATCAATAAAAATGGGTCAGTAGGGGGAAGTCAGAAACTATGAGATTCTCTCATACGAGCAGCGATTTTCGGTATGCTTCAAAGAGTATTTTTCTGAAAAATGGACTGCTGCTGCACGTATTTTTGCTATTTCAACTTTGGTGAAGAGGAAACAGTTTTATCGTAGGTGACAACAACCCAGTTTGCGAGTCGTTCATTTTGTGTAACCAGTTAAACCTGGTCTTGCTGTGTACTTATATTCGTGACCTAAACGCGATTTATTTAACTATTTTCAGAATATCTTCTGAATTCGGAATCGGAGTGGTCGTATCATTCGGTAAGGACGAACTCATAAATCATCGTTTCGAAGAGTTGAATGATCGACAGTATTACTGTCTATAAACCCTGTGATTTGTATTATTTTCAACCGAAATAGGTTCTTAAATATCTTTCTTCTAATGTTGTTTATCGTTATCTCAATCCGGACGTCGTCATGTAGAATAAAGTTATGGCTTTTTATTTTTAGTTGGAATTTTAAGTGTTATCTGATTACGACATGCTCTTTGGCAAACCCAAACAAAGCTTTGCGTGTTTAATGAACAAGGAGATCTACTACAAGATAGGTATCTATAGGTACGCTAAAAATAAAAATAGGTACATCTGTAGTTCCGATGTAATATTCAAATCAAAGTGGGCTTGCTGGGGAGCATGCTCTGCAGCAGGCCAACTTTGATACACACGACTTTCAAAATACATTTATGGCACCAATGCGAGGAAATTAATGGTACTTCGGTCTATAGCAGTCCATTTGTTAATTCGTTTAGTCCATAACAATTTATGGGCTAGAAGGACTTGCCGAAAAAAAGTGACTAAATTTGAAAAGCGTGGTGTAGCTCTGCGTTTTTGGTATTTTGTATAGATCTGTTAGGATAGTGCGATTTCAAATTTGCAACTTCAGAAAACTTGTGAATATTGAGAAAATCACGAAAAACTTCATATTTTTGGTACTTTTTTCACTATTTGCTCTCGAGTGCCTAAACTATAATGTTTCTGCGAATAATGTTATCTAAACTTGTAAAGTGTATTTAATTGCCTACAATATGAGCCCAATAGCAACTCTATTAGACCAGTTCAACATTTTGCACATTTCTTCTCAATTTCCACAAGTTTCTCGAAGTTGCAAATTGGAATTCACACTATTATAACAGGCTTATACGCCATACCAAAAAATCAAAACTACTTATATCACGTCTGCAAATTAATTTGCAAATTCTACCGCTATTACGACCAGTTATAAATTGATTTCCGAAATATTGGAAAAGCGCCAGGTAAAACTGCTTTGGCAAAAACATTTTTATGAGTAAGTAAGCGTAGTATTCGATCAGGACGGTGGCATGGTATGTTACTGTTTAGTGGCAATTATTCCTATATCGAAATAAAACAACTTTACGGATTCTACTCGCGATCTTATATTTTCTTTCATTTTCTAACCCGACGTTTCGACTACTTTACACTTATTTTAAGCCGCCGAAGAAGATTAATCAATTTTTAAGACCTGTTAAGTGTAATATTCCTCTTCAGACAGCGCGTGTATACAAGCTTGATTGTGACTGTGGGCTCTCGTATATAGGTCAAACCAAAAGAAGCATAGGGACGCGTATCAAAGAACACATAGGTGATATTAAGAATATGAGATCTACAAAATCAGCAGTTAGTGAACATGCCCTTGATAAACCCAACCATTTCATACGATTTGATAAACCGCAGGTCCTTGCTAGGGAGAATCGTTACTTACCAAGGATGCTGCGAGAGGCTATTGAAATTAAAAAAACATCCGAATTTCAATCGTGAGGATGGTTGGAATTTACCACCAGCTTGGGATCCTGTTATACGCTTGATCAATCCCAGAGGGCAGCACAATACTGTGAGGTCTCAAGATACGGTTAGTTCGTACTGCGTGGATAGGAACATTTCCAATAATGTTAGTGGAAATGAAGGTAGTTAAGTGAGGGTTGCTTAAAAAAAATGTACTGTTTTGTGACAAAGAACATCTTTGTCATCCCGTGATCACGACTGCTGTAAAGTAGTCGAAACGTCGGGTTAGAAAATGAAAGATAATATAAGACCGCGAGTAGAATCCGTAAAGTTGTTTTATTTCGATGTATAGTGTTCGCGTAAATATTAGAAAACATTAATTATTCCTATACCTGGATAGATTAAGATGGAAACAAAATTGAAATCAGACATTAGTATAAATTTAAAAATACTGGATTGTTATATAGGGTGGCCCAGCGACAGTGGTCCAAACATTTTTTTTGGGTAGAGGTCACCATAACATGTCATTTAAAAACGACATTAGTTTCGCGAAAATCAATACTTTAGAAGTTATGATTTTTTCAAGTTTCTTTTGAAATTTCTTCGGACCTCTTCCATGCCCCCTCCTTACAATTTGGCGCCCAACCCGTGGCATCCAAGACTGGATTAATCATGCCGCCCAAGAACAGAAGATTCCAAGATCCCATTAAACCCAAGTTCGGACGGAAGACTACGTCATGTTCGGCGTCTAGGTGTGTTGGAAACAGAAAAGTTGAAGGAGGACAAGGATAGAAGATCATGTTTGCGGACAAGGCTGCTGTACACCTGCCTGTTCTTTGATGTGGAACTTACGAGCGGACCTTATAGTTACTTCTATATTTTGGACTTCAGAACACAAGAACATAAAAGCAACGATGCGGCTTCTCTGTTAAGACCACAGTTGCAAAGAAATTGAATTTCAAAGTTCCCTCACACGAGCGAAGGGAGTTTTGGCGTCCGCCGGAATAGCATAGCAGATAAAGGAATAATCATGTCAATAAACAGTGTCATACCATGCCACCGTCCTGAAAGAAAACTTCGCTAACTTACTCTTAAAAATGTTTTTGCCAAAGCAGTTTTACCTGGCGCTTTTCTAATATTTCGGAAATCAATTTATAACTGGTCGTAATAGCGGTAGAATTTGCAAATTACTTTGCAGACGTGATATAAGTAGTTTTGATTTTTTGGTATAGCGTATAAGCCTGTTATAATAGTGTGAATTCCAATTTGCAACGTCGAGAAACTTGTGGAAATTGAGAAGAAATGTGCAAAATGTTGAACTGGTCTAATAGAGTTGCTATTGGGCTCATATTGTAGGCAATTAAATACAATTTACAAGTTTAGATAACATTATTCGCAGAAACATTATAGTTTAGGCACTCGAGAGCAAATAGTGAAAAAAGTAACAAAAATATGAAGTTTTTCGTGATTTTCTCAATTTTCACAAGTTTTCTGAAGTTGCAAATTTGAAATCGCACTATCCTAACAGATCTATACAAAATACCAAAAATGCAGAGCTACACCACGCTTTTCAAATTTAGTCACTTTTTTTCGGCAAGTCCTTCTAGCCCATAAATTGTTATGGACTAAACGAATTAACAAATGGACTGCTATAGACCGAAGTACCATTAATTTCCTCGCATTGGTGCCATAAATGTATTTTGAAAGTCGTGTGTATCAAAGTTGGCCTGCTGCAGAGCATGCTCCCCAGCAAGCCCACTTTGATTTGAATATTACATCGGAACTACAGATGTACCTATTTTTATTTTTAGCGTACCTATAGATACCTATCTTGTAGTAGATCTCCTTGTTCATTAAACACGCAAAGCTTTGTTTGGGTTTGCCAAAGAGCATGTCGTATCTGATTATAGGTCGCTAGCTACATTGGTGTCAATGCTTTATCGCTATTTTGGGTCTAGTTGAGTCATTCTGTTTAATAGTGAGTTTAAAATATCATACTTGTAACATGTTAGTAATAGTTTTCGATTGATTAAATATCAGGTACACTGTTTTTACGTCAATTTTACCACATGAGTAGCTAAAGTATAAGTAAATGATAGACGAGATGTAGGTTTGGGAGCAATATAGTGTTGTCTCTTATTATTTCCTTTTGATATGTGAAAACATCACAATTATTGTTTGGATCCCAAAGTATTTAAGGATTCATCGAGGTAGTATATGTACTCCTGTACTCGGACAGACATGGTGGCGTTTGCGTATAAGCTTTTCAACACTTCGATGTACCGATAGTCAATGTGGCAACGCTGGAGAGACTGCAACACTGCCCAAGTCTCGACCGAATCGAAGGCTTTCTCATAGTCCACAAACGCTAAGCAAAGTGGCAGATTATACTCCTCAGACTTCTGTATAATCTGCCGCAGCGTATGGATGTGGTCTATGGTACTAAACCCTTTTCGGAATCCGGCTTGTTCGGGTGGCTGGAAGTCATCAAACCTGCGAGAGAGACGGTTCGTGATGACCCTCGAATCGACTCGAATAATCGCCTGCCTATTGCTATTTTAGCTTTGCTATCCAAAGAGCTACTTATGTCGGTGTATTTAGATCTTTTGCGCATATATCTTAATCGCTGATTTTATCACGCAAAGAAACCTCAAGTAGAGCTACGTAGTACGCTGTGCTATTCCAATTATGAGGCAATACCCAATAAGTCCAAGAAATATCTATTATTCCCAAACGGATAGAACAGACGCACAACTTTTTATTTTGAAATTGTTCCAGTTATAGAGACGAGATCAAAATCTTTGAAAGGGATTGGAAGAGGCCCTTTCTCAGCAGTAGAGTAATGTGAGTTAGAAGAAAAAATAGAGACGGCGCGGTAGTGCACTGCAGGGTGTCAAAGATAATTAGTAAGCTGCAAAATCATCTCAAACGACTAGCTTGGCTTTGTAGACTGTACGCACTAGATATTTAACTATCTAAAGAGAAGATATGATTGTATTTTCAGCATCGTTAACCGAACGTGGCCTTGCATCTTAGTTTTCATAATCGCTACGTTTCTATAGAAACGTGTGTTCATTCGTATTGATGTGCTGTTGATTGGTTGGTTGCTAATGTATGTAGTATTTCATGTCACTGAATATCTAGATCATATGTCTATTGATAGTGAACTAATGCATAAATGCTGCGTTATTATTGTTAAACTAGTGGCCGCCTGCGACTTCGTTCGTGTGGATTTTGGTTTGAAAAAAACAGGTACTTAAAAACAACAATACTTTGTCATAAATCGTAGACTGTCTTATTCAGATGTATAAGCTAGATTGATGTTAAGTTTTATTAAAATCCATTCAGTCCATCCACACATACAATTTTCGCATTTATAATATTAGTAGGATATGTTATACATATAGTTCTAGTACTCGGATTTGATGATTGCGTTACTATTTATCGATTTATTCTATTCCGATAGACTAGTAGTAGTCCGATAGTCTAGTAGTCTCGGCAAGCGTAGTGTAGGACGTCCTCAGGCAAGGTGGAGTGATGATTTGCGCAGGATGGCTGGCAGGAGCTGGATGCGAGCAGCCGAAGATCGAGCTCAGTGGCGTGTAATGGGAGAGGCCTATGTCCAGCAGTGGACTGCAACAGGCTGATGATGATAGACTAGTAAGTATCTTTGTTTTCGACACAAGGCATTTATTTTTTCTATAAACCACAACAATGAATTAGTACAAATGGCGGACTTAATGCCGATATCGCACTCTCTTTCAGTCAACAATAGAGCTAAGCAGAAAAATATAGTAGACGTCATGTTGGCGAAGCCATACCCAACTTGGAGATACGAAAACCAAGGCATTCGACGTTAGGATACGTGTAATCGACAGATTCAGTAATTTTCTTTTATATACGTGAATCACTCGTTCAGCACGAGCATAAATATATGTATATATATGTATGTAAATAAGATAATAGGAAAAAAAACAGGAAAAAAACCAAGTCGTACGATAACGCAGCCCTGTACCCCCTTCTTAAAGTGGCGGCGACTTGAAACTGAGTAAGGTTAGTAGAGGTGAAAATCAGGCTGCAGTTTAGTTTAGAGGAACAGCAGAGAAACGAGTTTAAAAATATTCACCACGAACACAAAATAATAAAATGGTGTAGGTTCTTTTTGAGGGAAAAATTCAAACTTTAATTCAATTTGCGAGTTATATTGTATCACGATGGGTATTAATTTGTACACAAAACAATCCCATTAAGCTTATATTTTCCATTTCAAGCGGCCACAGTGTAAAGTAAAACGGTAGGTCGTGTTCAAAGTGTGTTAAAAGGAAATCTCTTATATCATTGCGAGGCTTGCCAGTGAGCTCATGATCTAATTAAAATAATATATTAAGAAAATAAACATTACTAATGGCACTATATGAAACATTCCTTAAACATAAATAATAATACCATTACAAGCCACGCCATCCTTTCTGTCAGGCTAGCACGAACTGCTAACGTTTTCGAATAGTGAAATAAACGTGACTGTTTTTAACCATTGTACTACACACATCAAAACTGTCTAGGGATACCATAGGGATATCATTTTTCAAATATTTCATAAAGTTAAGTTTGTTTACAAGTTGAGCATTATCTTAGAATAACACGAGGACAGAGGCATAAGATAAAGGTTAAAAATGTTACAAAAAAAACCCTAAGTAGATTTTGCTAAAATTTTGACACCTTTTAAAAGAAAAATCTGTCTTTTTTTAACGTCCTTACGATTGTACAATAATGCTACTACAATGAATTTCTTTATACAATCTGAAGGGTAGATATAGCAGTTTCTGTGTTCTAAAAATTTCTACGTTGGTACCAATATTTTAATTTTCGCAGCCTCCCAAATAGCTATACTTTGTATGAAAATGCTTGAGATATCCCTTTTGAGCAGTGTACTTAGAATTTATTTATTTCATTTACTTATCAGTGCTTCAGGGATGCTTGCGGAAGCTGGAGTCGATAGCTTTGCGACTATCTTAAGAAAACGTATAGCGCGGCGTCCTTGATCCACTGTGTACGGGGCAGCTCCAATAGCCTCCTACAGAGTGTCGAGGCTAGGTTGGATGTGGACAGTGCTATCATGCAGCACTGGACGCGCATGCACTTAGCTAAAGACACAAAAAAAACATATTTGTCAATTCGTATTAGTTTACGAACATAGATTATAAGTCCTTTGTTTTTAACACTATATGGACAAACTCTAAAGAAAGCTATTAAAAGTTACTACTTATGCTTACTTATAGCCAATTCTTTATTGTAAACCATGTACACAAGATGTTAAGTACTAAGATCGTGGTATCAGCTATGGCCCCTGTAGGGCACTAGCACTAGTGCCAGCTAGCTTATGCGCTAGCGCTGGAGTATGTGTATCAAGTTCCATTCACTGTTTATTAAAACAATGATTTGTGGCATTGCAGACACAGCGTGACTGCACGACGCCAATAATTGACACGGCGTCACAATCCGATCAGTTTGATTGTCTCCGTCAATTCCAATTTGGATACAAACTCTATTATAGCACTTGTGATGGACGTAGCCCAAAGGCTTTCAGTCCCTAGAGTAACGTCAACATTACCTATAGGAAGAATTAAGAGACTTACAGCAGGTTTATGAATTTAGAATTTGAAGCTGAAAACACTTTGTTTACAACACTATTGAGTTTAACTTTACTATAGTTGGAACAAACAACAACAACAAACAAACAAAACTCTAAAACTCAAAACTGCGGTGTCCCTCAAGGAGGTGTATTAGGGCCTTTAATCCCAATGTAAGCACTACTGATTTATTTAATTAGAAATTACAAGAATTAAAGTTCAGCATTGCACTACTTTAGTGATGGTCCCATTAAGTATCAAATTGGGGCTTTCTTAGAAAACGGAGACGAAACCGTATTAATCTGAGAATGAAATTTAAGGAAACCACCTACAGGTATTAAAGAAACCATTGCCCATAAATACTAGCCATTGGTAGTTAACCTCACCATTACGGCCGAACTGTCATCCAAACGAAGTTAAGTATTAATACCAGGCTGTTCGTTTTATGGAACCCCCATCAAAGCAGGTGATCGTCCATCGGGCCCGTAACCCGCTCTATCATGAAATTGTTAATTAACGTACAACGGGACGCGTATTTACGTACACGTAAGGCGATTTGGAAGACACAAGAGACACCTATTTCTACCTAATCTTTAGCTTTCTTTGTCTGATCTAAAAAAGATTTGGAAAGGTTAAGAAGAAAATTTTACCCTTTTATTCATAATTTTTGTAGAAGTTATTAGGTCCAATTGCTAACACTATTAACCTGGGACCTCTGGTGTATAAGATATCTTCTTGACCATAACACCAAATTGATCGTCCTTCAAATTATGATGAACTCCTCAATTAATAATTCAATTTGTAGCATAGAATTAGATGTCGAAGTTACGCTACTTCCAGACCGGAGTTTCAGTCGTCATCTTTTGGTTATATCAGAGGCTGCTCTAAGTTTTTTTTTAATTAAATAAACGGCTAATTGTGATTCAGAATATTCTACGAAGGCGCAGGCAATAAAATTAATAAATAATATTGGAATGCTAGCTCAAAACAGTAAAAATCGACCATGCGGTACCAGACGTAAGAATAGACCGCTATAATCTTCTTCCTATGAAGCAACTGGAGGTCATAGGCCACGGAGTGCAGGCAGTAGGTTTTTTGCATGAGAGTGGCCTCAGTCACTTTTTCAGAGACGGTAGGTCACTGAAAATCTAAAATAGTTGTTGTTGGTGATAGGGGTAATAACCTCTTTTCTAAATTTTATTCGACACGTGACAACAAAATTAATTCAGTTCGACCAAAGTTAACAGTACGGATCTATTATTAATCTAAGACATTACCGTCACAGTATACTCTATAATGACCAAAGGATTATTCGCAAAATCTAGGGAGCTTCTCGAATATAGACTACTAGCAGCCGCCCGCGACTTCGTCCGCGTGGACTTAGCTGTATTTGAAAAAAATTTTTCGCGCTTTTTCGTAATTTTAGTAAGGATGCCTATTTTTTTTTGAAAATGAAATATAGCCTATGTCACTCAGGAATGATGTAGCTTTCCAACAGTGAAAGAATTTTTCAAATCTGCCAAGTAGTTTCGGAGCCTATTCAATTCATACAAACAAACAAACAAACAAAAAATCAAACCTTTCCTCTTTATAATATTTGTATAGATTACTCGCGATATTACAATGGACCAAAGAAATAACATTGACTCTGGAAGATCATCTTCGGATTCCATTCAAAACTTTACCGACTAGGTATTATTACAGTCTTCCTTTTTAGCGATTCGTCTGCTTCAAGGTTCAAGTTTTCTACTAAAATCTCTGCGAATTTGTCTAGATCATAGATCAAAGTTATATCCGATCCATCAAAAATAAAATACTGAAATGATTGATTTCTCCTGTTGTTTTTAAGTTAAATTATAGGGATCATGATATGTTTTAAAAATATTTCCAATTACTTTATAATATTTAAGATTATGAATATTATTAATAAAATATTCATAGTTCTTCGATAGAAACCTTTAAACAAAATACCTTCTTGCCGGCTAACTGGCCAATTTTTTCTCAACTCTGGATGTCTAATTATGACATCGGTCTACCAGTAATGGCCATCTTATATTTTTTAAACTTTCATGGTCACACACTTAAATCGTAAAACACGGGATTGCTACCGTTGCTACCATGTAGGTATCTTTTTTGTTTTGAGTTTCCGATATTTCGGCACTGTTACAAGCGGCATGGTCACGGAAACTCAAAACAAAAAAGGTACATGGTAGCTATTCTGTATTTTACGTTACGTTTTAAATGACAATCTTATTCCAATTAACCAGATTCAGTGCAACACTGGCTCTATAGTTAGTTCTAAAGAGCTCGTTCCAATCTCTGAATCGACCTCCTCTAATGTTTTTTAATATTATATCACAAGGTAACCAAAAGTCGGAAGTTATAGACGCTTCAATTTAAATGTGTCCTTTTTTCTAGTCTGAAAACAATAGAAACTTCTCTTATTTAATTTCAGCTATAGATAACTGTCGTTTCCAGTTTATGTACAAGCCACGGCAAGATAAATAGTGTTGGCGTGCCAACCCGCGCGGCCGCGTGACGCAAATCGCCTGTCTCTGTTACACGATCACACAAAGCTAATGCATTCTCACAATAAAACAGACCAACGTTTGCGCAAGGTCGGCCTGACCACTATCTTGGAACAAAATCCTAACCCCCTTATTCAAAAACGAACGCAACACTAAAACATAGTTTAAGCAATTGACATGTTATATGACACTTACTCGCAAATGGCGGCAGCAACAAGAATGGATGGGACAAAGCGATACAAAAGTTAACGTACTTTACCCTTCATTCATTTTTTCCGTTATATTCCTAAAATATGAAGAAAGAAAGAAAGAAAGTGTTCTTCATCGAATTAAGCTAAAGTATAGTTTAAGGGGCCGTTCACTGCCCACTAGCGCCACCAGTCGTTAGTCGTTTGTCATCGTCTGTTATTGTAGCAGGACAACTGCTTTTGTCAAACAAATAAAACCTTTTGCACTACTTTGTTAGCACACATTATTTTGATGCTAACTGTAATTGATCGACCTTGCAGCCACTAGACGCCTGATGTTTGATTTCTAGTATATAATTTAGCCTGTTACCTACCCGCGGCGTGGGGCAATAACCAATCAGTTACGTTGTCGCGCACAGCTCACGGTATCAAATGGAAGAAAGTCATTGGGTGGTAGATTTCGAAGTCAGACGTATTTATCTGACTCTGTCACCATAGCCTCTCACCGGTCATTAGGATACATTGGCTATGAATGAGGTTGATGCTGTAACTTGCTCGTAGCGTGCACGCTGCGTTTGCGCTTCCAAACCTCAGACCTATGCTCGGACGAACGTACACGCGAAGATATCATTAGTGGAATCAGGGCTTATAGTCCGTGCGCGTTAAGAATGCAGTAATTTCATACTCATCCTTCGAGCACGCCGCCTAACTAATCAAATCGTTCCTAATTAGAAAGTCAAGTCCACAGTAGCCAGTTGAACGCATACTTTCGAACGCAAAGGTTGTGGATCTGAGTTTTATTGTGAGCAGCAGAATTAAATTCAAAATCACTGCATTCTTAACGCGAATCGACTATAGTTGCAAACATTTCTGCAAGAAATACCCAAATCAGGTCCAAATTACATTTAAAATTTAACATTAAAAACAATTCGTTTTTCTATAATTTTATTGAAAAATTAAATCATACTTACATACTAACTTTCATAATTTATAAGCAAAATATAATATTTTCAATACATAACTATTACGTATTTAATACAATAATTTTATTTTGCATACTTAAATACTTATAAATCACACTGACTAGATTGCCACACCCCTTGTCTGCTTTATGAATTGTTTTAACTATTATTCAATTGTGACATAGTTATTTTGCTATTTGGTGGTTTAATTTGAACTGATTTATTAATTAATGATATTTTGTATCACATCTGAATCAAGAACAATTTTTCTCTAATTTAAGCTAGAGGATTTTCATTTTTGTACGTGTGTGTAATAAAACCATAATAATATATTCAGTTCTTCTGCTTCTAACAAAAGTATGAAGGTTACTTACTATATTATGATATTGAAATTAAGTAAACAACATAAGTAACTATGTCACTGTAATATAATAAACAATCATCGATAGATTAATTTGGTTATTCACAAAAAACTTGGTACCATCACGAAAATGCCAATGCGACTCAAGGAAATCGTATTCACGAGTAACAATTGATTTGATACGAATCGACACAGGATTTGTTATAATGAGATAAACCATAAATAATATTTCATGAATAATACATAATAAACGTTAGGAGGGTTAATAAATACAATAAACGGGAAACATATAAGTTATTAAAGCTTGCGATATTTACATGAACATAAATAAAACATACAATATCATCATTATTTACGATCTTAGGTTTTTGTTAGTTGCAAGGAAAATAAATACATAACATACTGAAAATATATATATACTTAGAACACATTTATATATACTTATCATTACATTGCTAGTTATTATTGTATTCTAACTACACTTATGAGTTAATTCCTTAAATAAATATTGCTACGTATAAATAAAAATAACGTATATATTAACTACTAGTCTTGCTATTAAATTCTTTGGTAAGCTAGCCGTCTCTTTGTGCATTAGTAAAAAAAAAGCATGACTTGTTTTCTTTATTAAAAAAACTACATTTTATATACAATTATATGTTTAAGTAATAGTTATCATAAATAATTATAGCTACTTTACTTTCATCCATAGAGATAGCTGATTAGATCATACATCTTTATTTAGATTTAAGGCTTGAGTGTTTTACAAGTGCACTGTAAATATTTTCACCATACTTATATTTTTTATTTTTTAAAACCTTTTCAGTAAAATGTATTAGTTTGTTATTTTACAATTGTCAAAGTGTAATAATTATATTTAATCATAATAAAATCTTTCGAAATCTTCTGACCACAAATCTGAACAGCTAATACTATGGGTGTTAGACACTGATAAATATACTTAGATACGTTTAAATAAATACTTAAATAAATAGTTATATGACACAAATATAGTTTCATTATTAATATTGGTAATTTGTTGCCTGAAATAAATGATATATTATAATTGTTATAAAACTATGAAACTTGTTAGTAAATAAATACATAGTAAAGTGACCGATAAAAATAATTAAATATTATTAAATAGATACTTAGACTTAGTAAATAACACTATTGATAACATAAACGTATTCAGTTTATTTATTCATACTTATTTTATTACTAAAACTAATCAGCTTTCTCTACTTTTGGTCTAAACTCAAAATGAAAGTTTTTATTAGTTACTTACCTAATCAAGAAGATATTTTCTATTCGTATCGCACCATAGTTCAGTTAATAGTTTTTTTTATTTGTATAATTAAATAGACTATCTAATCGTTTTTAAGTATAAATTGATTAAATACTGTACAGCTTCATTTATAGAAATAGTTTAATCAAAAATAAATTACAAAAAGCCTTTAAGGATTTTAACAAAATAGTTTTATACAGAGAATAAAAATATTTTTCAACAACAGTTTAAGATGAGTGAGTTTTGAATTATTAACTGGTTAAATCTTCTTCTAATATGTAAAATTCTCGTGTGTTTGTTGCCAAACTCCTCCTAAACGGCTTGACCGATTTTAATGATTTTCTGAAAATATGTTTGTCATGTCTGAGAATAGGTCTTATTCTATTTTTTTTAAACTTTAGTCCATGTTGACGTAGTCTCGGCCGGCCGCTATTATACTATAATAAGGCTTTATGTTATCATGAACCTGGCCCTTTCACCACCTATGTGAAAATATATTTAAAAAATTGACTTTCATTTTTAAATGTTTTATTTAAAGTTATGAATTATGTAAAATTACTTATGTATTCATTTAAAATATGCACCTTTATAGTCAATTACCGAAACTCCGGCAAGTATGCCGACGACTGACGTAAGAAGAACAAGAAGTACATTCGTAAATCAGAGGCCTACATCCAGCCATATAATGCGCTGGTGTCACCATCAGTAATGGGCTAAAGATCAGAGAAGCCGTGGTGGTCTTCCATGGTCTGCATCTCGTCCTGGTCTGCCGTGCCGGTGATGATCTGCAGCACCTTGAACGCCTTGGACTGCCGTGGTGGACCCTCCTGGGTGAACTTGTGGTAGAGCACCCTGGAAACATTTGATTTGATTTTAAAACCAAGCAATGAATCACCAAGATGTTATGAGTTGTGATTTTTATTAAGAAAGCTTTGATAATGTAAGCTTTACATGACGTGACGGATATAATAAGTAATGTACGATATTTTAAGTTACTTGAATAGAAAAGAAACACTACAGGCTAAATTTGAAGTCAGTTGACAAAATTCAATAGGATGTTCGAGATTTACCACACATACATGTAAAAATAATTTTAATCTAAACGCATAAAGGTATTATTTGATTTTTAAAGCTTTCGCACCGACCACGAGGAACTCTTTTTTTGTTTTCGGTTTCCCCCTGTAGTTACCGGAAGCTCTAGAATGAGATACTTATAAATAAGCGAAGCTTGAACCTTAATAAGAGAATGACTGTTGAGGTTATGGACTATTGAGTCGGTTAACAACGAATTACGGCGAAAAAACAATCAGACTTAAAATTTTAGTAGGCAAATACGATTAATTAGAAAAAAAGATAAAACATGGTAGAAAAATGAAAACATGAATGAATTTTCTGCTTGTTACCATATTAGAAATTCAAATAAAACGTTGCCTACAAGTTTAATTGAAACAATCGTGCTAAAACATATTACTGAACTGTAACGGAACTGCTAAAAAAAACTCTGTTGAAACACAGCACTGCAATTAAGAATACTAAGTACGAGTATTATTGCTTTCAACATGGAAAACTAAACGGAAGCTCAACTAAAGTTATAATAATAGCATTGTGACGTGTTTCATAACTTTCATAGCACGATACAGTAGCGATTCTGTAAGGTGATTTCAAACTCATATTCGAATAGACCATGTCAGATAAGTTGCTATAATCCTCGCCAATTGCTAATGCGCTGGAATCTTGGCAAAACTGAAAACCACGTGACCCCAAAAATACAGCTAGCAAAAAACGATTGAAAACGATACCAATTCCAATTACTCAAGAAATTTCGAAATAATTTTAATGGAAGTTTTTAAGCTGGCAAATCATGTGTTTCTTCATGGTTCTTAACAATTGTTATTTGTTGTTGGAACATTAGGAAAAAGTAAAAATCATAATGTTTGCAAAGATATTATAAAGATAAAAGCACGATTACTACAATGACGAATAACAACAAAACTTAACAACTTAGCAAAAAATAAAATGATATAACGAAAAAGAATAACAATAAAGAAGTGCGTGGTCACAATTCCATTTCGCGCACTTGACAGCTTAAGTTGCAAACGGTACTGAGCGGTGAAATGTCAGAAATACGTCACAAAAATGGCGGCCAGGCGCATTAGCAAATTGGCGGGGATACCTACTTCACGTCATTTTCTTGCACATATTACAATCTCACCAACTTATGGATTGCATCATCCCTAAGATTACGTGAGATTGTGGTGATTCTTCTCCTCCCCTCCCTGAGAATCCCTCAAACTCGGGGCTTAAATTAAATACACTTCTTTAAGCCCTTGTTGCATAATCTCCTATTAAATGTTCAATACTGTATGACCAACAGTAACTAAAGTTACCTAACAGCCTTGTGAATTTTCTCACACTAAAGAAAGTGTTTATGAGCCGTAGGTAAGTCTTTACATTTAGCTTCGTCATTGAGATAGATTTTGTGAAATATGGAGTATGAATGTGAAATAGATTGAAAGATTACCCCTAGGTGATCGTTTCAGAAGATTTGAATTATGAAAATACAGAACAATTCTTTAATGATTTATCAAATCAAATTCCCTTTTCATCAGATATTTCAGTTTTCCAATTTTTTTTAATGAGGCAAATATTTTTAATTTTTTTTTTGTCTGTTAGTAGATATTTTGAATGGTTTTAGAATAGCACATGAAGAATAAACGAAAGTGATGAGGCACCAATTACATGAACAATTTGTGTTACTATGAGAGACCTGTCTTTCTCAATCGATTTTGTAATATCACAGATCTTTAAGATCACGAGAACTGTTTAAGTATCTACTGAATTTAAAAGACTAGAAAGTAAGAACTATGGTTCGATATTGCATGGCAATTGATTTTGCGTTGTTCTAACAACCAATTAACTTTTAGTTAGCAGCTGCTGTGTAGTATTCTGTCAAATCACCTGTGATAAACTGCCTCTAATTAAAAGCCTTGATTTTTTTGGATCAAAAGACAGAGCCCATGCTTCTAAAACTTTAAACAAATAAAGTTTTGAAGTTTGAACTTTTCAGACAAATGTTCAAATCAACACAAAAGCAGGATGATGGTAGCGGCAACCAACAAACACAATCTTTGATTCCATGTTTTACACAATTAAAAGCGCTTTTGTCTCATTGAGTTTCTATTCAGCATAGGTATTCTGATGTCAGAATAGCTTCAAAATCGAATAAGTTTTAATGTTCTTGTCATTTTGCAAGATGAGAAAAAGCTGAACCATCATTATGTTATTTTGCTTATTATAGCATTGTTCACATACTACAATTTAGTACCTTCATATTTTAACAGCTCTCGTGCTAATTAACTTGCGTGATATAAAATCGTATGTTGCGAGAATCAGGCCTAAGAAATTAGTATAAACATAACTGCCAATTGCCACAGCACGACTGCTCTGATTAGTAAGTCCATAGAATAGGCATGACGAACAATTTTGAAATCTTCTTTCGTGATAAAGGTACACATGTATTGTATACTAAAAAAACTTTATTTCGGTTTCAAAGGTCAGTTTAACAAAGTTTGAGGACATTCTTCTAGTATTTTATCAACAGCGCTCGAAAAAGCTCGCAGGTGTCATGGCGTCCGTGTGACGTAACTCCTATGTAAATATCACGTGTCTGTCAAACTCACTGTATGAAATATGACAGTGACATTTGCCGATTTCCATAGGACTGACGTCATAGTGCGTGATTGACGTTTGAGTCAAAATGGCGAATTGCAGTATTTTATCCTTTTACTTTATCGAAAATCTGATTAATCTCAGATTTTAAAATAAAACTAAATGTGTCTTTTAAATCCTCTTAATATGTATTTTCCCCTAAGATATTCAAATCGTTGATTATTTGATACTGTCGTCATGCCTATTAGACCCGATTGCGAGCGCTAAATATAAAGCAAGCGTCACACTGACTCATCGCTAGGCAATAAAAATGTGTTTACTTCAGTCTGTGCGAAAAGCTCCCTTAGTACCGCCCACCGAAGCTGAAACCGACCAAAATTACGTGTGAATATATTTTAAGATTCATGTTTATGTTCTACTGTATCTCGTGAGAAGAGACGATTTAACATTACTAAATATCTAATAACATAACATTATTTGCAAATTTAAATGCTCATAAACCATTTATTACGATTTGTATTTATAAAAAGAGATTACATGAATTCAATCTCGATGACATCACCAGTGGTGTTCTTAAAATGATTAGTAACAAAACCTTACGCAAATAATTTAGAAAATAAATCTTTGCGGCGAGATTTTTGTTCCAAATCAATGATTCGCCCACATCACTAGGTATTATTATCATAGACAATGTCTTAAAAAATAAGGAAGAAACTCTGTATTTATAAGAAATTACCTTTTGTTTGCCCCGCCGTTGCTGCCTCCTTCTATTTGAATCGGGATGATCCGAGTCTTTGGCTGACTTTCCTGGCTGGCTTGGTAGTTCCTATTCAGCGTCGGCAGCTCATTCTGTGCTGGACCGTCATCCATTCTCACTAGCTGAGGTGACAAAACCCTCATGATACGCTGAGTCGGCTGTGACAACGGCCCCTGACCCTGATTGTTGGAATTCATATCAATGACAATCCTCAGATGATGCGGCTGCTGATTCCCTTGCCTATGGTCCCTTGTGTCCGTACTTGATACTTCCATTTGAATTGGAATGACTCTACTGCCTTGAGAACTAGGAACATTATCCCTCGGCAAACTCTTGCGGTTGTCTGATGGCCGTGTAGACCACGATGGCTGAGGCTGCTGATATTTAGGAGGACTGACCACTTCACGTACGTTCCGTTGCATTTCGTTACTCTTCTTCACCCAATCGGGCTCTTGATTCGAGTCGCGTGGTGGAGTTTCTAATGCACGAGGCACACTTGTTCGGCCTTCCAAAGGACGTTGGCACCACACTGGAGGAGGTGTTTTAGTCTTTTCTTTCTGGGTTTTCACCCATGGTGGTATAGACTTCGGACTCTCAGGGCAGTAGAAAACTGGCTCTTCGTTGACATAAACTACTTCTTTTTGCGGAGGAGTGTTTTTATATTCCGGTTGACTTTGTCTCTTTGGTGTCACTGGTATAGACATTGTTGATTGATACCGCGGCTGTTCTTGCTGATGTGATCCAGGAGGAGATGCTGGTGCAGTTCTTTCGTTATCTTGAGATCTCCACCGAGCGTTCTGATTCTCTTGTGCTCTGTTGCTAGCTTCTTGTGCTGCTACCCATGGAGGTGTGTGTTGCTGATTAGGAAGTTGATTTCCTGTGTTTCTATTTTCTTGTTTCCAAGGAGGAATGTAACTGTTCTCGTTATTATTGGAGTCATTCGACTTCCACGCAGGTGTGTAGGTAGGCTGCTGATTAACATTTTGACTGTTGTGATATATATTTTGTAAGTTATCAGGTTCACGAGGTTGTCTGTTAAGCGTACTCGTTCGCCACGGCGTTGGATTTGAAGGATCTATTTTAGGACTCGCTTCTCTGGTGTTGTTGTAAATAACATTTTGGTTATTGTTTATGAGATTGTCTTGATTCCTTTGACCAGCTCTTGGGAGAGTATGGTATACAGGTCCGCTGTTGGTTGACGATGACTGATTTTGGTAATTTGGAGAATACTGTTGTGAGGCAGGCGAATACTGGCTGCGTTGTGATTGCGGTGAAAGGGGGCTGTTAGCCGAAGGAGAATCTCTCTTTTCTGGCTGTCTCCATTGGTTATTGGGACTTGGTGAATAATGTGAGCCGTTACTAATTGGTGATTGATTAGGGTAAGGCTGAGGGCTTTTGTTGAACTGAGAATCTTGTCTTTGCAGTATCTCCCTTGTAGGCGGCGAGCCGTTCACATTGGGTGAAGCAGATTTTTGATGAGCATATTGGGCCTCCGGTTTGTAGATAGGGCTCTCAGGTGTGTGACTGTTATTATTGCCATAACCGTAATTCTGGCGGTTTTGGCCAGGTGGGGTGTAACTTTGTGGTTGCTGAGAAAAGTTTGACGGAGGCATTTTAATGGTCAATGGACTCGGAACCTTTTCTTGGAACTTTGGCACAGGGCCGATACGGTTCAGTTCGGCATTTTCAGCTTCCCAATGATATGGACTGTTAGTTTTTCTGAGCATGCCAATGGGGTTTTCCGGAATTACAATTTCAGGTCGTTCACCTACAGCAACAGGCTTTGGTGATTTAGAACTTGGGACAGGGATTACTATGGGAGGTGGTGGTGGTGGTGCAGGAGGGCCGGGCATTTTAGGTGGCGGTGGAGGGGGAGGGGCTGGTCCTCCTTGAGGGCGGTAGTTTCCTCCAGGGTTTCCATATGCCTGTTGCTGTTCTTCCTGAGACCGCTGGCGAGCTAGTCTGCGAGCCATGCTAGGAGTGCGAATCTGTGAGAGGTCAAGGCCACCTGGTGTGTACGTGAAGGGTTTCTTGTCCTTCGTCATCATGGCGTTTTGAATGCACGCTGGCGGCTCGCTCCCCATTGCCTGGAATGAATAAATAGCTATCTAAAATATCAATCAGTCGAAAACATACAACCTTTTTTTTCTTTCATCAACTACATAGTTATAGTAATGCTTTTTAGAAACATGCACTTTTTGCAGATTTTTTAAAATGTATGAATGCTTCCTCGCTACGAAAGTTCTCTACTTTAAGCCGTCAGTCCGTCTGCCAGCCGGTCAATATTGACGTTTGAAAGCAGTTTAGGGGAAGCCTTCTGAAAGTTCATAAGGTGCCTTAGAACGGCCACTGCTAAACGTAGACCTTCACCATAGATTTCAAGAACAGTGGTTTAAAGCAGACTGTGTTTACCTGATTTGGGCAACCTTTAGAAGGCCATCCACTCTAGTGGACATGGCCTCCAGGCCTTGCTTGTTACTCACTTCAAATGTAAATGACTTCTTTTATTACTATATACAATACGATATCCTAAACGTGTGTACCGTGATATTATCAAGATTCAGCCAAAGCTTAAAAACCCTAAAAGGGGTGCCCAAAAAAATTACACATCATAAAGATCGACCTTTTTGTAACCTATCAAAGTTGAATAACATCATACTCACATTGACCTGGGTTTTCCCGAAGTTGGGTATCCTGCCGACGTGGCCACCGACGGGCCCGTACCTGGAGAGACGCCAACACTCAGTTATTTATAAACCAAACGTCCCACTTGCATGGTGGGCGACGGTGACCTATTCCACTTTGGACACTCCGGGAAAATTCCAAATGGGAATCATAAGTCATTTTAATGATGGGATGGAAACTATTATTATCGACATGTTTTATAGAAGATATGCTTAATTTGTTGAGAATTATGAAAAAGCGAAAGGCGATATAAAGAACTCAATTGAGATAGGTAGTTTGATTGGTATTGTGGAATCTCTGCGTCATATACACCACGGCTCTTGGGTTTGACTTCCACTCAGGACAAATATTTAAGGGTCTCAAGAGACGAGCATTTGTATTTCGTTCTGTGTCTACTATGCAAATGGGTACCTAAGTACTCACGTTTTTATAATACAATCTTAAAGTTTGGTATCAAAGGCCAAGAAAAATATCTTCACGTATAGGTTCACTCTACCAACTTCATTTCTCTTTTAATTGATAATCCATAAAATACTGCGATACGTGACGGCAAATAAATAACGATTTGTTTGACCTTACCCATTCTCAGCCATTGCTCACGACTGCAGCTGTATTTTCATTCAGCCTTCAAAGTCAGCCTCTGAAACGAAAATGGAATCTTTAATGTAAACAGTTTTTACGAAGCGGTAATGTTTGATGATTTACCACAAATTAAAGGTCAATCAGCTCCGAGTTGCTTCCAATGATGTCTATCATTTTGAGGTTGAGTTTTTTACGAAATATTTTTTAGATTTTTTTATGTTTGTTGCAGAAATCTGAAAATGTCTGTCATGACAAGCAACTTGTGCTTCTTCCATTCTTATAACATAGTCACCGGGAAAGCTACTTTTGGCTCTTTCTGATGCTTCTACTAAGAAACTACGGATACATTTTGATTCTTTCTCGAAATACATAGTTAAATTTTAAGTAGTAGGTAACTAATTTTAGAAAATACTTCGTACAGACTTTATTGATGCATGCACATAACTTATGTCACGAAATTTTAAAATACCACGCGGGTAATGAAAGTTAGTTTGTTTTTGCAATTTGTTGAATCACACTGTCGCGCATTACGACAAAGAACAAGGGTGGAGGCGGCCCCCTGCAATATTTTTTTTCGTATCGTCAAGTAAAAAAGGTTTTCTTGAAAAGCATAATTAGGCAATAAATATGATTAATATAACAAGTGTTTTTTGTACAATTAAAGTAATGATGAAGGAAATTACCAATAAAAGAATAACCAAAGAGCAAGCCTTACGATTTAGGTTTAGGAAACCACATGAACGGGAACGGGAGGCCTCAAGCCTTCAAATGTAGAGTTAGCGGGATAGAAATCCTCACCACCTGTGCCATATCCGAATTAGTCACAAACTCCGAAATAGTTGTTTATGATGCCAGAGATGGTATGTGGTATTATTATAGCATTTTGGCACTCTCAATATAATAGCGGGCTAGAAGCCAGCTCTAAATTTAGGCAACTGCGTCTTCCCATTCCGATGAACGTAATAAATTGTCTTGTTTCGGCTTGTAAATCCCGAAACTTACTTTGTGGGTTTGATGAATGCTTCATGAAAATCAGTTTCTTTTCGATTTGATTAATTTTGGTGTTGTTTACATGGCGTACAATTTGCTTGACTGAAAGGAATATTATTTTCCCGTTTTTGCAACATTTTTCATTGATCCCACCATACGAAGTAGTAGATTTCTTATTGTTTTTGAATCTTTCTATCAGAATCAGAATCAGAAATATCTTTATTTAAATAGACCTGTTACAAGTGCTTTCAAATCGTCAAAAACTTAATCAAACAAACAAAAATACACTTAATAATAGACTTAAATACTATAATAGAAATAATAAATAAATACACAGTATACAAACATAATGTGACTCAACCACCGGTGTCGGAAAGTTGTTTCTGTACTGAGAAGAACCGGCAAGGAACTCAGCAGTTACTCTTTTCATTCTCTCTATTGAAATGTTATTTTTTCATCCTATTTAAGTGGGTTTGAAATTAACGGCCTGTTTAAGCATAACAGCATAAATTACCTTACTTTTTCTAAAAAACAACACCAACCAATAAACTTAAATGGTTTCAGTTAAGAAGGTTTTCGTTTACATCATTGCAGTCTGTTGCATTGCATTGTTACAGTCCCATGGCTGCATCAAAAGTTTTTTTAAAGTTTCTATTGTAAAAAATAAAAAAAAACCGTAAAAAAAAACGTGCACGAAATGTACGTGCCTACTAAACAGTTCTATTAACCTCACGGCTGGCTTGTAAATAACACCTTTTCGGCTTAAGTTTACCATTTGAACATTGTTCTGCAATGAATTAGAAATAATAATAAACGATGCATTATAATCTTTTAAGCAAGTTGCTATTGTTAGCCGAGGACACAGAATTGGGCCACTCGCGCGCAGGTGAGCCAAGGAATGTGGAACTTTCATAACTATGCGTTCTCTTTCACGCGTTTATTTTTAAAGAAAGAACCGACTACTGTTTAATCACATTTTCCTGTAGGGTTCAGATATCCCAGAATCATCCCAAGTGAACTTCCAAACTGACTCTGGACTTTTGATTCAATCAAGTTGTTTAAAGGTTTCGAGCTTAGCAACTATGTTGGGAAACGACTGACCAAATATAGCACCCTTACCGAATAGTCCTAATACTTTATGATAGAAACACAAGTGGCATCGCTTCCTAACGAGTATTTAGGTAACGGCCTGCCTTTTTCAAGAACACAAAACAGAGAGAAATAGTAATAGAGAGAAGAATAAGATAGGGTATTAGCATACGCTGGTCCAGAAGATCATCAGGAAGTTAACGCGGAAATAATTCAGATTAGGAATCCGCTAAGCTTAGCATCATCATCATCAGCATGTCATAGGCCACTGCTGGACATAGGCCTCTCCCAAAGTGCGCCACAACTCCCGGTTCTGGATGCGGAATCCAGTCCGATCCCGCCACCGTTGTCAGGCCGCTTCAAGCTTAGCATAGCCATCGCAAATATTTCCTTAAAAAGAAAGCCACGTAGAATAACGACAACCAGCCATTTTGTAAATTAGCAATTGATTTCATTTTCACTTTAATCTTAGTGTATAAAGTAGATCTAGAAGCCAGACGTAAACATCCCAGACTAAGCTGCAATGATTAACACTGCTCACCTGGCGAGCGGCCTTCGTGGCATGAGCTCGATATGACTCACCAACCTGGTATTGAGCGAATCATCTATGTATACGAGTGTGCATTCTGCATTTGATTAATAGATTGGTAGTTTGATTTGTTGATACTGAGTATATCTTCATAAATCAGAATATAACGTGGGCATGAGTGGCTCTTGGATTTCAATCCTACATACATCATCATCATACTTCGTGCTTCGGAAGGCACGTTAAGCGGTTGGTCCCGGTTGACGTCGCTAGATGTCAGTCGCTAAGCCTAATCAGAGGCCTTAGGGCGGCTTGATAACATCTGACAATAAGGTTGCTCACACACCCCTCCAACAATCCGCACTGAGCCCGCGTGTTGGAGTATGGCTTATTCCACCTCATAGTTCAGGTGAGGCCTGTGCCCAGCAGTGGGACGTATATAGGCCGATTATGTTATGTTATGTATGTATATATCATACAGGGAACGACAGAAGTCAAATCAAATCGAGACAAAGAGCCCTAAGCGTATGTTATGTTACTGTATAAATAGATGCTCCGTTCAAGCAACTTTACCCATTTCATAGGAATTCCATTCCATTAAATAGGATTTCGTAAGAAACAAAATGGTCTCATCGTGCGATATATGAATACACGTGAGACCCATCAGTTGCAAAATAAATATAAAATGCCACAAAAGCCACTGTTTGGTCGGAAAGGGTTCATGAACCGTATTTGATAATTAGACTAGCGCGCTGTCTTAAATTGTCAAGGTATAGCACACCAATAAATGACAAATTGTATGGTCTTAATTAGAATAAATGGCAGTCACTGCGACGAGGAACCAACAAGATGGCGAAGTAGCAGGCGGACAGAATGAAATGGCTGGATAGGGTGTTTTAATATCGTGCGGATTTCACCCCGCACGCGGTATTAAAGTAAAGTAAAATAGTGTTTATTCATGTAAACTTATTAAAAAGCACTTATTACAAGTCGCAACATAAAAAATAAAAATTATTAATGTGATTCTAGCCCGCATGCGTGACACCCGCAAGAGTCCTTTGATACAAGTAGGTATTTATTGTACTGCATGGAATACGCACGCGGGACGCGGATTGTAATCCGTGACAGTGTGTGTCTCCCTCTGTGGAAGTGGATTTACTAAGAAAATGCTCTACATTCAGTCCTATTTGCAGAAAGTAAAAAAGTATGTGCTAAATGTTCTGATATCCAAAATTACTCAATCCTAAGCGGATATTTTCGTAAAAGCGTGCAACCCGGTAGATGCACTGATTATCACCTGCCAAAGTGGTTTACGTCAGCGACTAAACGGCCCAGTTACTCACTAACCTGGTATTCAAGACACATCTGGACGAGAATGCAATATGTTTAAAAAATAAGAATAAAGGAATCTCTATTTTTTGAGATAAATATGGTAGATCAAGAGTTAATGGCACTACATAAGAATGTTGTGTAAGTAGCTTCTCTCCACGGAATCTTTAGAGAGATTTTTTTTTCTAAAATAACCAAGTCGTCTGTACTTGCTTATCTAATTTTTAATTTGAAAGTCATATTACATACATTTGTACATTTACCAAATTGTCAGTCATTTCTCATCAGATACTTATGCCTCCCGTAATGCGCCCGCTCGACGGATTCACTTCCTGTCAGTAGCATTTCGATAATCCTAAACCCATTTAGCCAGAGGGTGGCAACCGCTACACTACCATCGGTATAGTTGAGAAGAGCTTTAGATGACTCGAGACTTACGTGGTCGGGTGCAGTGGCCCCGTAAGGGCAAGTACTAACAACGAGGCATTTTAAGAAATTCTGCTTAGCCACCAAAGTGTCGCGGTCGAGTGCCAGTCGTTTTAATAGGAGTCTGACATCTCTCCTTACCAACCTGCAGCGAGGAATTCGCCGCAGTCACTAAAACATTTTGAAATTTAGCTTGAAACCTGTCTGCCTTTCATTAATATCAAACTAAAACCGCGAACTATTCTAAATGCTAGACAAAGTTTTACTACAATGAGTTTGTGTGAACTCCCGATTCAAATGTTTTGTCTGTTTGATCTATTTTCAGTGCATCCTATTCAACTGCAAACAGCGTAGGTTTCCTGTCTGATTTTAATGTTTTTTTCTAGAAATACTCGGTTTGCAAGATCAGTCGATGGACAAACGGTAGGGATGACTCCACTATAATTATTTTTCAATTAATGTGCTTTATGTTTCCTTCCAGCACAGCTTTATATTGACATATGGAACGTGTGAAATGACTAACCTCCCAAGTTATCTAAACCTAGCAAGGTTTCCAACATAAACCTTTTTTTGGCACAACGTGCAAAACGCCGCCGCCCGGCGACATGTATAAGGCGCCGAAAGTGTATTGAAATGACGTTAAATCTCTTGTATAGATCGTCTTAGCTGGAATGACGCGCCCCTCTACTGCATCTACGCAATCAAGCAAGCAGTCTTGTATGTGTAGATGGGGAGGAGGAGCGTCATTTCAGCTTAGACGATCTCTACCATTGTTGATACATACTCGAGGTCAGAATCATCAATATGTGTACAATTTGCCAAAATTTGAAATACGACCGGATTCTCAAAAAAATAATTGAGCGTGACGCTGAAAATTACAAGTACGGGTGATTTTGACGTATGGTCAAAAGGGCACAGAGCAAGTTTGTGTTGACAACCCTAATACCACGCGTGCGTCTAAAACTCGAGTCTGATTTGTGATCGCCGCAGGAGTGGTTACTCATGGCTTGCGGGTGCGTAATACTTGCACTGAATTATTGTTTGCATTCAACCTTTGTGCACATCAAGAGGATTTCCTTAAAGATGCACAAAACTATAGGAAGCTTCCACTGTGAAAGTTTTGGAACACAGTAAACTTTGTGTCAATATCTGTTTCATTTTCTTCTGGCACAAACACAAGTGTGTTACCATTCAGATCATAAATAATGTCGAACAATTTCGTAAACTTCTTGTAATTTTAGTAAATTACCTTCTCGTTAAGCGGCAACGTTTACTTAATTTGCTTAAGTATGATAGAACCTCTTTAGTGTAACAACATGGTAATATAGACGCTTACTCATACTGAAATATGGTTGTGTTTAAACTAAATATCATAGCCCATATGAAAGCTCTCCTTCAGCGCCACTAACTCCACCACTTGTGATTTTCCAATAACTTATGCCTTCATGAGTAACTTTACATTAACAAGACATAGACTACTCGTTGGTTGCTAAGTTTATAGCGTTACAAGTCGCGGCACCTAAGTCTAGCGCGGAAGGGATAGCTGCGCATGGTACCGTCGCGCACGGAGAGTTTTATCAAGTAATCATTAAGCATCATATAATAAATAATTAGTAGTTGAAACAATGTTCATTATGTTTTTCTAAAGGACTGACAAACTTAAAATAGTATGTAGCAAAAATAATTATGAAAAAATAATTAAAGCGATGGGTATGACTTTTGGTATTTAGCCTTGAATTTTGGAAAGTTGCCCTCCTGTGCGCGATAGATGGCTCGCAGTGTCGCTATGATGATTGCTAGAAAGTATAACATAAACGTTAAGTGAGTATCACAGAGAAAACAATGCACGTCATAGACCATTTTTCGTGCTTGTCTTTTTAAAACATTATTTCTCCTTGGCATATTCACATATGAAATATAAATAGTAATGTTTACTCTTCGAAACAAAAACAAAAAACAAACTTAACAAAAAAACAATAACAAAACTTAACAGCAATAACAAAACGATTTTGTACGCGACGGTGCTCTAGGATGTGCGCGGGACTTGACATCAGTGCGGGGGACGTAATGCGACCGGAGAGCCAATCAGCGCTACGCTCGCTCGCCCTTCGTCCCTTTACCCCCCTGTGATACCTTATTTTCGTCTTCTGCGCAGAAACGGCCAGCGCTAAAGTTACGTGCCGCTACTTGTAGCTGTTTCGAATAACACACAAGCAACGACACTCGACGAATCCTTGAGCCTAAGGTTACGTTCATCATCGAGACGGCAAGACAGCTAGCCGATGTCTGAAAGCCTGTCCCACCCTCGTTCGTATAGCTAGTGGTCGAGGTGGACTGTTCCGTTTCCACAGTCAACCGCACATCAGGTTACCCCATTTCCGTTTTTTTCTGTCGCTCTTGCCAAATGTAATTTTTTTGTAATAGAGCAAGGAGGACTGACCGGAAATGGGTAGTGATGTGCCGTCCACCGTACATCATTCTGGTTTGACATAAAACTTTTCCAGTTTACTATTAATTGAAATACATATATTATCGGTATCCATCAGGGTTGGGAGTAAAAGAGTTCCGGTTTGCGAATCCTTAATAAAGTCAAATTCGAACACTGCATAACTATACACAGTGTTATTATATTATACTGAACTCAGTAAAATCTTGATTTTTGGAAATTCTTAGCATTAGTCTTATCACTTGTTCAAATTGGATTTTCAGCCTTAAGTTTTACGAAAGTTCGTAATTGATGTCCTCATCTTAGAGCAGATTACTATCTTATGATAGAGTTCTTTGGGCAGCTGCAAAACATAAAATAGGCCTACACACTACATAACGACATACTATTAGCTCGTCCGTGTGCAAAGCTGTATTTTATAAAAATAGCGTAACCAAGAACAAAAGGCAGCAATAAGTAGGTATAGGAACGACATCGGTAGTAGGTACCAAATAGTTTTATTTGCCTTAGTTGTGTTAGAAACCTATTGAACTGGTAATTACATAAAGTAAAAAAAAATAAATGAGAGGAATATTGTAACAATATTTTGTATAGAATAGACGGTGTAAAGTTTTAAAATTTACAGAAAGTTTAAGGAAAAAAATTACTTTTTCTTAATGTCACCTATCTGTCCGGGGTTAAGTTTAACTACATACTCGTAGATAAGCGATTTACATGAGCTCATCAATTAATGTAATTATTATTATTATAATCAGCCTGCGTTATCCCACTGTTGGGGATAGGCCAATGTTATAATGAAAATGAAATAATAAGGACCTGAATGCATGTAATAACGTGAAGACGTGGGTTTGATTCCCGCCTGAAGCCTAGACCGATTTTTTTCTGGTATTCCCATCATTACTAAATATAAAGCATCAATAATGCTAAATAACAGAAAAAAGTGACCTAAATTCTTATTTTAAGTTCCACTTAGGACTAGGTACCTACCCATATACTTTAATTTAGTGGAAACTACCTAAAGTTTTTGAAAGCTTTTGGAATCTCACGGAAACTTGCCACATGCATGCATTTTTAGAGTTGGCCAGGCATTTAAAGTTGGTCATGAAAAAACGTTTATTATTGTTTTATTACATAAACCAAAAGCTTCACTTAATTAGACACTTAAAGTTCAACTGATTTGAAAAAAACAGTACATTTCAATCAATAAGCAAATCTGAACATTGAGATAATCTGATCACTCACCAATCGCCAAGTCAAAATCCAAACTCAAATCGTCACTGCACTAAACGGAATACCAAATTTGAAATTCAAATTTCAAAATTCGAATACGGGATAGGTTGCGAATGCGTTCGTAAACACGGGCGCGTGCTCTGTATGGTGCGTTTCGTTCGTTCGGATGCGCTGCCGGTCGCCCGGGCAGTCACAGAGCGCGAGAGGGACTCGCGATGGTAGGGATGCGCGGGATATCGATGTGACGTCACTGTGTTTTGTGCCAGCGCTTTCTTTGTGACGTCACGCATTTCTTTTTAAATTTCATCTATGGTTCATTGATTAATTGGAGTTGGCGGGGATATCGGCAGTCTGACGAATTGTTTGTACACAAATACTTATACCTAAAGATAGATAGACCAATTGCGTAGTCAATGCTAGTAATATCAGTTTTTACCAGTGCTTTCCTCGTTTCACAGGATGGTCTAACACTTTAGGTACTATAGAAATAGATAAGTTGTGCCCTATGATCAAATTGATGAGATATTTCAATTGCTTCATTCAAGTCATTTTATAGGCGTTAGTTGTGTTTGTACCATAATCGTAATGGTACTCCCTAAAACCTTACCCCCTTGTTCATGCAATCTCAATGCGACTGGTTAAACATCTGAGGGAAAACAAAATGCAGGATTTATTAGATAGTTCACTCTTAGTATTGTCCATGTTATACTAGTTTTAGATTAAGCTTTTCATTCAGTTCATTTACACCCTCCGAATCCAAATATAGGGAACTATGCGATCTACAGAACTTGGTGGAGCTAAACCTATTGTCGAGTTGCAAGTCAACGTGTTGGGAGTGGGACTACTCGATGACCAGAGAAGAATTTTTATTATTCAAGAAATAACTAAATAAATAAAATAAAAAATAAAATAACCGCAAATCCAATCTGCCAATCTGGTAAACAATAACTTATGTAAGAAGTTTATCGAACCACATTCCAGACATCACTAGAGATATAATGGTATTATTTCGGCGCTAGGGCGCTAACGGGTGGCTATTTCTCATAATAATAATCACGTGGGTATTATTTCAGACTTTGCACGTTGCAATAGGCGAGAGTGCTCCCATTTCTTAACTATTTATAAGCAGGTATATTGCGTATGCATAAGAAACTGCAGTCCAGTGTCTTCATTCTTTCTATCCTCCGGTCTTGATTTCTGGAATTAAGCTCATCTATCAATCGAAATTCAACCCAATACCAGCGAAATAATAAACAAACTATGATTTGCGGCTCTGTTTCTAAGCTGCAACAGAACGTAAAAACTTAAAAACTAGACGAATTTTCAAAGAACTTCACTTAAAAACGTTTGGTTACCATTCCTCCTTTTATCAATATTAACTCAAAAAATATGGCTTGCGATCTAGGGCAATGTTACCTACAACAAAACCTTGTTTGCTCTCAATCAACATTTGTTTTCAACAACAAAAAAAAGTTTCGGCCATTGTATTGATAGTAGATAATAAAACTGTATTTATCTCAAAAATAAATTTAGAAAAATCACACCCACTTAACCGTCAATTACGGACTGGGCATCTTAATCATTCTTAAAATTTGATTAGACAGTTGTTTCTAACAAGGTGGTAATACCTAGTCATAAACTCGTAGTTTTTGCATCGGGGTCCTGTCATTTGGCCAAAAGACATCTGGCAAAATTACATTTGACTAACGTTTCGCAAAAAAACGGTTGGCCAATTGATCATTTTACAACTAATCATTTCACAAATGTCTCACTTGACCAAATGATCATCTCATAAATTTTCATTTTACAAAAAAATGTTTCACAAAATGTACACTTAACAACTGTATCATCAGATAAAACTACGATTGGCCAAAAAACGTTTGACCAAATGTTTTATTTGACAAATGATTAGTTTTTGAATCCCGAACCCCGAATTGCCGAAGAGTGTGAGCGGGCATGTCGTTTTATTGGTTTGAAGAAAAACGGTATGTCAAGAAGAAATGGGTAAACGCTGACTTGTGGTGATACTTGTCTGCCCTATACCAGTTTTTTTTTTAAACCCAAAAACGATTCCCCTGCATTGCATTTCGTCATTTTGACATTCGGGATATCGTCCATTTAGTTACTTTAACATCGGTATTCAAACCATCGGTATTTCTGACTATAGGACACATTTGGCCAAATGCTTCATTTGTGAAACGTATTATTTGGTGAAATAAAAATAGGTCAATTGTTTTTTTGTTAGTTGAAACATTTAACAAATGAAATGTTTGCTAAATGATCATTTGTTAAATGAGTTTTTGTAATATGATACTTTTGTCAAATGTCTCGTTTGCCAAATGAATATTTGGTGAAACGTTGTTTGTCAAATGATCATTTGTTAAACATTTTTTGGTCAAACATTAGTGAACCTTTTGCATCACATCGTCTCCATGGCCAGTCTCGAAGCGGAAATGCCGCTTGGAACCTCGCCCGGGACGTGAACCTATGATTCACAACTGGCCTCGGACCACACCTGCACGTAAAATTAAAACAACCTTCAGATCGTGTCGGATTATTTAAGATATTGTTAATGCACATGGCTCTAAACTTTTGGATTTGCAGTAATACTGCAATAACATTGGAAGCGTCACTAAAATGTGAACACTCTTTTAATTGTGTAGTGGTAAGATTACATCACTTAAATACTTTAGAATACTCCAGACCACTCTGTATGCATAATTAGGATACTGACTGCACGGCCAACGGCATGGCAAACTACCCATTTCCAGTCAGTTCTCCTTGGTCTTTTGCAGAAAAATTACATTTGGCAAGCGAAACAATACTGTTTAGATGTTTTTTTTTTCCTTATTGTGAAATTATTTTTCTCAAAACTGCTGGATCAGATTGCGGTGGCACTTCCCTCGTGGGTGTAGTTGAGGTGTGCCCAAATAAATACCAAAACTTTGGTGAAGAGGACATACAAGTACGACTAGTATTAGTAAAGTTTATTATTAGTCAATCCGCGGTAAGTTGAATAGCAGAAAAAGAAGAAGATCAAGTTTTAATAGGGCTCTAGGATGTCCTAGGTAAGGGACGTAATGTAATAATGTTATTAGGAGTAGACATAAGAAATATATTCAGGTAAAATTAGTCGAATAAATATTTAGAGATGCTGAAAGAAAAACACATGGCTGAGATGACAGTCACATCTACCATTTTAACGTCTATTTCAATCAACGCATTAAGACCACGGCAATAAAAAATGTTGAAATCATCCAAATTTAAAATTCCAAAAATTCGAAGTAAGCGTGCTAGCCGTAAAATAACTCGCTCGTAAACGAAACATGTAAACAGTGCCGACCTCGCCGCTGAAAATAATCTAATATTTCTGCATATTCCCTCACTCGATCCATTCTCACACGTAGGTTTTACTTACCTACTTATGTAGGTATCTAGATAGTTATTTTCTTAATTTGCGATCTTGGTGTGCCAAAATCAAGGTTAATTAGGAAAAGTTCTTTTCGTACTTCTGAAGATATAAAATATACATACCTATAGCTAAGCTCGAATGGCGCCCTAAGTAAATAAAAAAACTTATCATAGAATCATAAAATAAAGTCGCTTTATCTGTCCCTATGTATGCTAGAATACTTAAAACTACGCAACGGATTTGATGTGTTCTTTTTTAATAGATAGAGCGATTGAAGAGGTAGCTGCTAATATGTATAATTATACTTCGTCGCTGCATCCTCGGGATTTTATCACAAGGTAGTACATTTCTTCATGTACCAGGCATCAACACGTTTTAGAGCTGGTATCACTGAAACAGAAAAAAAACAAATTCCCTCCCTACGGTAGGTGCGTCGCTCTGACAGGTGACAAGTTCATCATTCGTTTCTAGTGTTCGGGCATCGACACACCCTCTCTCGTTATATTTTTTATATAACGGTTTCTTTAAGTGCTGAAGTGTTTGCAATAGTTGTAGTAGTGTAAATCGATAGATCCTAAATTAAATACAACGTTAAGATCGTACTTACCTTTCGTTTTAAACAATAACTAAATACGATCTACAATAAAAATCTACCCACATTTTCTTGCACAAAATGTTTTAATAAGAGAACTCGTGATTAAAAGTGAATCTTCGTATGACTGTAAACACAGCTAAGCAATAGCATGACGATGCAATGTTTAAATTTAACAAAACACGTCAATGATGAGACCGTGTAGTGGTCTTAATCAATGTTGGCATTAATTTTAGCTGTTTATGATCCTGTTGAGGCCTGTCCAAAATGGACCCACCGTAACGAGATTACGATAAAACGCACACTGAGTGTGTGTTTCCAACAAACAAGACAAGAAGAAGAAGATCCTGTTTTTTCCCGTACCAAGTTGGTCGGTGCATTTTCAACAAATTAGCCAAGCAGAATAAAGGTTCCTGTTTATTCCTGTCCAAGAGGACGTCCCGTAACGAGAGCACGGCCAGGCCCACAACGCGAGTGTGGTTTCGAAAGCATTTTAAGGTGAAAATCAAATCGAAGACCAAACTGTAAGTTATTTTGTGCTATCCTTGCAAAACAAAAACCTTTCTTTTTATGTACACTAGTACCTAAAAACTTCATGAATAAGATTGTAATTTCAATTGAAAACTAACGACTAAGAATAAGTCTTAGTAATGGAAGTACCTGACATTGAAATAATGTTTCATTTTGCTACTACACAGACACATCTGAGTAGCCACGCCACAGCTTTTGTAGCTATACAGCTATGGCTAACATCATAACTTACTCTAGTTGCTATAAAATTTATATTTAAATACATTTGATACCACTTCGTGGTTACCGTCTACAATATTCATAATATGATGAAGGCTAACACCCGTGTTACCACGGGATAACCACTCACGTAGGCTTGCTGCCCACGAAGTTCACAACATATGAGAAAATGACAATCCAATGCGGATTTAGCAGAATGAAGTATTCAATTAGCTATGTAATTAGAGGCCGACGCCGAAAACCATCTCGGTGAGTACCGGTGCCTAATTATTATTTTTTTATTTATTTACTTCCTAAAAAACCTGGGGGTTGGCCGAGAGTCATCACGAAGGTATTGTAAAAACCTGGGGGTTGGCCGAGAGTCATCACGAAGGTATAATAAAAACCTGGGGGTTGGCCGCGAGTCATCACGAAGGCATATAAATACAGAAAAATGATCTCAAAATTGAGACTTAATAGCTTGATCTGTACATGAGGAACAAACCTGGGAGTTGGCCGTGAGTCAACATGACGGTAACGATATCGCAATATCTGAATTAAGGGCCTATATTCAATCCGTGAATGGCCCATGAAATGAAATAAAATAAAATGAAATAAAATGAAATTAAATGAAATAAAATGAAATAAAATGAAATAAAATGAAATAAAATGAAATAAAATGAAATAAAATGAAATAAAATGAAATTAAATGAAATTAAATGAAATTAAATGAAATAAAATGAAATAAAATGAAATAAAATGAAATAAAATGAAATAAAATGAAATAAAATGAAATAAAATGAAATAAAAAATGAAATAAAATGAAATAAAATGAAATGAAAAGTATTTTCATAGTGATTATGAAAAGTCAGGTATGTATTAAACAACCTAGCCTTACCAGTATTTTTCTGTATCTTACCTTGCTGATGGTTTGATAACCTTACCTGGTGGCAGCGAACCCATGTAAGTTTTCCAAAATTTCCTTTATTATTCAAGAAATAATTATCTATGACTAGCAGCCGCCCGCAAATTCGTCCGCGTGGCCTTAGCTGTATGGGAAAAAAGATTTTCCCGCTTTTCTGTTGAAATTTTGCTGAATTTTCTTTGCTATAAACCTCACGGAGCGCGGGACCTTTCTAACGAATGCAAAACCGTGGAAATCGGTCTGTGCGTTATAGCGTCATAAAGGAAAACCCGACTTATTTTTATATAGTAGTTTATTTTAATATAATAAATAAGCAAAAGCATTTGAAACAACATGAATTGAAGAGACACTTAAATTCTTTATTATTAATAGTTTATTCTTATGAAGCGATAAACCTAATCCACCTAATAATTAACACAGTAAGTATTTAATGCAGCCACGCGTTTAACAATAACAAGTTGAATAACAACACTTAATAATGGTGTAAGTACATAAACACAGCCGTCTTTTAAATGTATATGCATACATGTATCTACTTGATTTACTTGTTGTTGAGTGGTGTGCTACGCACACGGATTTCTTTTATATGCAAAATGCTACACTTTTGCCGTTTAGCAAACATCAGTGACTACTCATAATTCAGCAAGCGTTAAATTTGTCATTTAACGATTGAGTAGATAATTTTTAAAGGTATAACTGCTGTTTTAGCCGTTCAATAGGCACAACTTGTAATGTAGACTTGATTTAATACCTCGATTCTGTGTTTATTATTTGAAATAACAAAATCAATCAATAGGTATAGTGGATAACCATATCCAAGCCATGACTGGTTTTGACTTGGGATTAAAAGTTATAAATTGAACTAAAACCATCTCACATTGATCGCATTTCTGAATACAGGAAATGTATTGGAAAAAGATGTTTATCTTGTCTCGATTTCAGTAAGACTAGTACTTAGTCATTTGCAGATACTCTGACAGCATATACCTAAAGACAAAAATGTTTGGTAATGATTTGCAGATTACCAATTTATAGGAAGTAGTTTTAGCTTTTATTGTTCGCATCTGGCAAGGTTTGTTGATTAAGAAATTAATTGCAATCAGATGCTAAATTACAATTTAATAGTTTTAGTATTTGATATTATGTAGGTAGGTGACCTACCATTAAGGATTTGTTGCATACGCACTCACGAGTAGAAGACATCGTGGTCTTTCATTTTAAAATGACCGCAATAGGTTATAAGTTAAGTTTTTCGTGAGACTATTCTCACGCAACTGATTCGACTGAAATCACAATAATAATTTAATGAAAAATAACACCTTCGCATAAGCAACAGCTCTTTTATTAGTTTACACTTTAGTAGTGTACCAAGCCAAACAAGATTTGACATTTAATAAGAAATTCACAGTAAGAAGATTTAAGGAGAGAAGTCAGTAGAATATCTTAATGCAATTCTAACCTTAACTGTACCAACAGGGAACTGTAGGTACCTACCTTCTTACAGTGTTACGGATATTATTCGCATAGCGATAGTTAAAAATAGACGATTTCCACTCACGAAAACATTGTCATAAAGAATAGTAAGACGTCTCATCCTTACAAAACGCCCCAGCTTTCACCAGAGTGGCATAAATTACCTAAGTAATAATACCTCAGTTAGGTTATTAGATTAAAAACATAGGCCAGCTGCATTGACTAGGTCATGTGTAGTTTCTATCTTGGAAGGACATTTCAATCAATGAGAGTCATAGAAACTCTTAAGAAAAATAATAAAAACTAAAGCTTATTATGCCTAGGTTATTATTCTTTCGGATTCTAAAGTCTGCTTACTCTGTGCAGTAGACAACATACTTACATTAAGAAATATTATTAGCAAAAACTAGGAGAGTAAGTTACTAACTAACTTACTTTAGTACCCACTGCCGTTGGGTTCTATTTGGGAATAGGTTTTCCAAACAACAGCTTTAGTTGAATTAAGTTAGGTGACTAATTATGTGTCACCCACACAACGAGCACATACAATGCTGGGCATTTAAATTGTTGTAATAAACCACTGCCCAGTGTACTTGTATATAATTATGTACCACCTTACTTTACATTTATTACGAAAATATTAACGGAAAAGTTGCAGCTCAAGCTGCTAACCTGTTTCAATAGACGTCGTTCTTTGATCCCGAATTTACTATGGATTAAATATTCGAGTAAATTAGTTTTTATTATTGGGTGGTATATGTATACCGGTTCTTGTGTGTGGTAACAGCAAAGTTCATACAGTTACCATTAAGTTTTTTTAATTAACATTGCTTAAATTAATATTAATTATTATGCAAAGCATATTTATAACATGAAGTTATCTTAATATATATTCATCTTGGAACATAATACTGAAGCTGCGATGATCTTTTGACTTTTGGTCATTGGTCCTTAATTTTGTTGCGTTTTTATAGTAAACAGGTAAAGTTATAATAAACGTTACCTATTTCACATCAAAAATAAAATTTGGTATCAAATTCAATTTAGTAAATCCTTGATATTGATTTCCCTAGACCTCTAAACATCTACCTTGTGATAAAATCCCGAGGATGCAGCGACGAAGTATAATTGATGATTAAACGAACTTACCTTAAGTGAAGTTCTATCATAATTATATGAGTCGCTGCATCCGAAGGGATTTTAGCTCCCACCCTACCCATAGTTACCATCATACCCTTTGGTAACTGACCCGAGTAACTTTAGGGAAATCTGTCTCTAAAAGAATGATGAACTTGTCACCTGTCAGAGCGACGCACCTACCGTAGGGAGGGAATTTGTTTTTTTTCTGTTTCAGTGATACCAGCTCTAAAACGTGTTGATGCCTGGTACATGAAGAAATGTACTACCTTGTGATAAAATCCCTTCGGATGCAGCGACTCATATAATTATGATAGAACTTCACTTAAGGTAAGTTCGTTTAATCATCAATTACATCCCATTGCACTTGTGCGAAGCCCAACCAAAATACGAATAGGTACTATTGTTCCCAAAATCGGCAGATACGGGATAAGATTTGGCTTTCCCCGACCCATTCCATCTATCCACCTATTCATTTAGTTTCACTTTTCATTCATTACTTCAATTAGATATAAGTAGATTATTATATTTTGTAGATTAAAACTGTTTACTAGTTGTCAAATGCAACGGACAGTGGAATTTGTTCGCCAAAAGGCAGACTACCTGGTAACATCCAAACTAGTATAAAAACGGAATTAATGAATGGACCATTAACGCTCGGAATTCCCATCCAAGCATTTTTTGCTTATTCCTAGATGTAGACACATCTATCGTTGTAAAGAATTAGTCATCACCAGGAGACCCTTTTTACCACTGCAACACAAAAGAACCTTTTTGTATGGGCATAATCAAAAAACCCACAACAGATAAAAGGTGTTAACATGTGGCTGATAACGTTTTCTCGGGCTAATGTGCCAAAATTCACAACACTTTTCGTTTTTATAAAGGAGAAGAGAAATTCCAGTAAAAACAATACCGTACATATTTTTCATTACTCATACTCTGAAAGTAGGTCATTACTGACCTGAGAAGCGGGCTGAAAGTAATACTTTTCATCCCTAGGGAGAATCACTTTCAACTGACAGCTGTCATACTATTTAAAAAAAAAACTAGTTCTTTTTCACTTAACTATTGAACCATGTTCCAACTTTCTATACAGCCACGATGTAAAATTGAAATAATTTAAAGTTAAGTATTGATTAGAGAATATATATATTTTAAATAACTTTATAATAATTAAGTTTCAACAATTTCTTTAAAATAACTTAGCTTTGAGCAAAATATTTACCATTTTTCCAATGATGAAAATAAAAAATAATGGCTGAATAGCGGGCCGGCCACAGAAAAAAAAACAAACAAAATAGGCGGGAAAGCGGCAATTCGATCTTCATGAATTAATTCATGCTTTTATTTTTACTTTCCTCGTATTTGTAATGAAAAGCACAGTGTTTACCTCGGGTTAAAGACTTATTTAGTCCCTCGAACTATTGGCGCCCGTAACGAACCCCGTCTCGGGACTAAATAAGTTACTTTCACCCCTAGGATAACAATGTACTATTAATGGCGTCCGCATTCCTAGTGCTAATATTATTGGTTTTCATGGCCTATCATACGATGATTTACATTGCGAATCATCCCTACTAATATCTAACCATTTTTTACTTTTACTTATACACTGTCGTATACAAGTCGATCGTTACATTAATTTTAATGAAGCCAAACAATAGAATTGTGTGACAACACTGTCGACCACAATATCAAGTGTCTGTGTCCCAATACTAGCTTCTATTTTAACCAGCGAGCGACCCGCCACGACTTTGGCCCTCACATTTCAGCCGTGGCGCGTCTCGCCGCGTATTCTCGGCTAGGTTATCCTTCATTCAATGTTTCTAGGAAGTTATGCACAATCTCATAATCGACTAAAGATATGTTATTAAAATTGGGCTGGGTAAGTCTATCGCTCGAATCGAAAGTCCCTTTTCAGGATCCAATTTCAATCTCATAGATGACAAATGTTGACTCAGAATTTAGAATTTCACACCAGCTTGAGATTGGTCAACCCAATACAGTGCTAATACGGTTATTCATTTAGACAGGTGTGTAATGTATTATGCTTGATTGCATCACACATTATTTCAGCAATGTTCTTTAGAGAATATAAGAATTAAAGCACGAAACTCATTCGAATAGTTCCTTCGGTGAAAAGTGATTCAACATCACTTTCTGCGATATAAAGTGGTATCAAATAGCATCAACATACAACACGTCGTCATTGCTACACAGCTGAAAAAAACGTCGCTCAGTTTCGCTTTGGAATGGTGCCGATGCGCGGGAGTGACTCGCGCGTATTTATAGTGGAGTGACCGACGCCAGTGTTTGGTCTAAACGATAGACGATTTACTATCAAAACATTCCTTACAATCCTGTAATTATAGAAAATGAATGAGAAAGAAGACATGGCCTAGCTTGTGTCCTAGGGTGACACCCGTTTGATAAGGTCGAAGTAAACTAAGAAAAGTTAACAAAACGTATGTTTTTCCAAACAAAATCGTTTCGAAGTTTTTTTTTTCAGAGGCATGGTACGTGCACATGGTAAATTTTGAAACTATGAATGATATCTTATGTAAATAGAAGTACTATTTTGAATTTCGTTAGGCAGTCTTAAGCTTAACTTGTAATCATAAAACCGGAGGGCTGCAATCTTTTTTTTCTATTTTTGTGTTTTACTTACAGTAGAAATCGTTTAATCCTATCTAGGCAAAAGCAGGTTCGACTCCTTTTAATTATCTTACTTTTATTTCAGAAAATGTTAAGAGTCGCTTCCGCTTGTAAAGCTGAAACCATAATAGTGTCGTCATCTTCATAAAAGCCGTGAGAAGGACAAAAGCTTTAAATACATCCAAATTGCGCTATGAATAATCGGGCCGATATAATTAGATTGTGTATAAGTTTACACGCGGTGTGTGTAAGTGCATAATCATTTATATTTTATGGCAACGAATAAGCCTAACACGGTCGCCTGCCCAAGATCATCATAATGAAGTAAGCGGGAGTGGCTGGCCTAAGTGGTCCTAGATCTGCCAAACCACAGTATTTCGGACCGGCCACTCTGGAAATCTATGAAGCAACATGTGATAAACAACGAACAGCCGGCAGTTGGTAAAGTGGCTGTACAAAATAAAATAATTACTGATTCATAATCGCCGTCTTAGTACTCGCTTGCTAAAATAATCATGAATAAACAAACAGCCGATCTATAGGTACTCCTAGATAGTCACTTCTGAATCCGCGATCGTCAATATACTCGTAGGTTTTGGCAAACTCGCTTTCGTCACTGTAGTGACAAGACAGCCGATTTTGCCCACGCCTTCGGGACTAACACAGAGCTCTTTTAACTCCTGCCAAAAAATGGTTAGCCACAACAGCTGTGTATGTCACTGTGTTCGTAAATTTCCATGACCACTGCACTTGACGGCTCTTAGTCATCCCTTAATACTTCACCTTACCCTTAGGTCCGTTTAACTGAGCGGAGCGGAGGCGTGTGGTTATTTCCAACAGACGCAAGTGATATCAAAGTATAGAATACCGGATTGGTTTTTTAAAATACAGCTCTACTTCCGTCCCGCTGACTCTGATGGAAAACGGGCCTTTGCGTGGAAAATAAAACCACCGTTAGAGGAATAACCTTTATATTCATTTCTGTTTCATAGTTTCACTCTTAAAATGCTCTTAGGGGTACATCACACCGTGAGCGGAACGCCGTCCGCCAAAAAAATGTGAAAACAACCGGACGAACACCGACTAACTTACATTTTTATAAGAAACGACTGTTTACGTACTAAAACGTTTTAGCTGCTGCACGAATCATGTCTCGAAAATGTATATTTATGATTTATATTTGATAATGTAACTGCATTAATCTTCCAATATTTTGAAACTCGAATGAAAATATGAATGAGCTTATTCTAGAAGGTTGTTTATTGTCCACCAAGTTAGAATAGAATTCAGTTATATCTCAGAACATATAAGTACGGTTTTGTGTGTATAATAACTACAAAATATCCTCTTCTACATTTGTTAAGTAATTTTATGAGATTCCTGAAAAACATTGATGCGGAGAGTATTAATTATTCTAAGAGTCCTATGCAAATAGGGGATTTCTTATCGTAACAATAATACATAAAAAAGAAAAAATATTTCATTCATGTAATAGGGAATATGCACTTGAAACAGATGAGCGTCATATTATTTTTTTGAGTAGTATTTTAAATTCTTATTACGTCACTATCAATATTTCCTAATTTTATTTCTTTGTAGATGTAAAAATAATCATTGAAAAGTGCAAAAAAATGAGGGAAATTCAAAGTGGTTGAAACAGAGTGGGTCGAGTGTGACGTCACAGTCCAGGCGTATGTCACTGTCAAAAGCGCGACAAAAAAAGAATTCAACAGTTTTTAGGTTACATTTGTGTTGTCATAGACTCGCAGGACGTCCAAGGCCATGACAACGGAGCGCGCCATATTGGCGGCGTTTGAAACGATTGAATTTTGTAACACTTTTTAAATATACTACATTTTGCATTTTTGGTGATAAATATTATTGATCAGTCATAAAACGATATGAGCAAGAACAGTGCATATTCCCTATTAAAACTTAACCTTATGTTTGTTCTCATATATAGTTAGAATTTGTGTTTACTCGTAGTTAATTAACTCTTATGCATGTTCTGATTTATTCGATCGTGTTGACTGTAACATAATTACGTAATTTAGATAATTTTACCATTTTCGTGCAGCAGCCAATAAAAAATCAAAGAGATTTTTATAATTTAAGATTATTTTTATTCGTGCCATGTCACTTTGAGGAACGTTTTTGAACCACGATTACATTATTTGTAATTATAAATTGCCACGTACTAACTATTCATTTGCACTTTTATATCTTGATTTCACAGTTCTTTATTTGTTATATTGTCTCTCTTACCAGTGAAACTATTTTAGCAAAATATTGTGTTACAAACGAGTTGTCTAAATACGAAGTTCTTTTAATATTTGGCATTTTTTTCGGCGTAAGCATCATCTTTAATCACGATTTAGAGTTTATTTTGAGCTGAAACATTATACACTTTTTATTTATTTATGTAGAATCACCAATTGCATTTGAATCAGTTGCTCTCCTGGAAGGGCACGTTGGTTGAAATCTGTAAAACTTCGTATTTAGGGCAAAGTGCAGTAATATAACAGATTTAATTGCAACTGTATAAAATAGTCTAACACTCAACTGCGTGTAACATTACTGTTTGTTTTATATTTGAACTTTCATTCTCACCTAAGGCTCGTCGCGAAATATGTACAAAAGCTTCACTTGTCCTGAAGAAGAACGATTTACTTAAGTATTAACTTTTGATAACTTCGGTATATCTCCAACCAAACAACTGCAAGTTAATGGTTTCACATAAAATTGATAGAGAGTCTCTCAAACAGCTCGGTTGAAATAACTGCGGCATGTAGAATTTGACAAATAGTATTATTCAAAACTTCAACATTATTAAAAAACTTACCACATATTAATATCATCTAAGACCCTTCGAATCCTTTTGATCACTATAAAAGAGGTATTTTTGACACACAATTAAGTGAATGATTTCTAAAGAGATTTTTTAAGAATATAATTTGTAAGTACCGAATCGCAACACCGTACCAGTAAAGGCCACAGCCTTCTTCTAGTTCAATTATAATTAAACATCATTCTCAAAAAATTGTACTATTTACAGATTTTGCATAGTCCGAATCTTTAAATGGTCATTGGTAACAATCATAATAATTGTAAATTGTAAAATTCAGAAGAATAAACTAAATTACACAATAGCAATAACAAAAATAAAAACGTGTGATGTTCGTTTGTCAACAACTCAAAAATCACACAGATCAACCTTAAGATAAAATCGAAATAAATCATCAAGTTTACAAAACATAATTCACACATTTACAGTCCCTCCAGACAGTCACATTAGGCTACATTCCAAAACAGATAACAGTTACTCTGGGTGGCAGAAATTCTAAACCCTGCTTACCTTTTAGACGGCGAAAACTTAATGTTTAGGTATTTTGTTATTCTCTAATTTAATCTTCAAAAATAAATCTAGTTTGATAAAAAATATTTGGCAACCTGTGCGTACTGTTCCGCGACGCAAAAACCTGCTGTGGCGATAACCTAGTTATTAATTGGACAGCTTTTTGAGTAAGCAACACTCACGCATATTTATCCCATAACAATGATTTCGCATTCCTAATGCAGTAAAATTCACTCGACCGTCACCTGTTTTGGAACGTAACCCAACTCACATTCTGCCGTCTCATCATAGACAAAAGTTCATAAGTATTATTTATACAAAAAATAATAATGATAAAAAATCGAAAACGCTAACTTTTACTAACAGTAATATAAAATGTTTCAACGCAAGATAATATTATCATAATCTGCCAAGTAATAATAATTAAAGCAAAACTTAAGCAAACTACGAAAATCTCAAGTATTGGGACTAGAATTCCACTAACAACTTAACCCTTCCGTTCAAGTGTTTAATTTTTAATGAAAGCAATATAAAAGTTGTCGAGAAATTCAGTCCACAAGTTCACAAACGCGATTCACTTAAAACTACTTAAGAATTAGATCGTCTACGACTTCGTACACAAAATATGTCATTTTATCCTTAACCTAGAATATCCTCTTGAGGACCAGCCAACCAGCCAGCGGGCGGGTGCTCACCTAAACCTTATAAACACATTTTGTTAGCACATCACAGATCATCTATAACAATTTAGCAAAATTGCATGGACTTTTTTTTAAAATTCATTATTATTTCATGTTTGCAAGTTCAGTTGATACATTCAAATACCATTTTTTTCAATACTCATGCAAATTGATATCGACTTATGCGACTTTATCGAATGATCTTATGTATGGCTCATTAAAAATGCAGATACTACTTTTTTGGATGAATCGAATGATCTTATGTATGACAATCCATGCAATTTCACCAATCAGGCACATCAAGCTAACAAAAGTACAGCCTCTCTCACGCGCCCGCTGCTCACAAACTTCCAACATAAATTAATCATTAAAACTAAACTAAACAACTCCGTACAATAAGCTTATCATTAAAAAGCTTATTCAATTTGGCTTCTTTCAAGTTGAACCATAATTATGTCTTGTCATTTAAACTACATAATTTTAGTACAAAAATGCCATTTGGTATTGCTGTCACTAAAATTCATGTTTAATTGTTAAAAACCGACCCGACGGTTGAGCAACGACAGGCTGCTATTTAATAATACAAGAATATCTTACAAATTATTAAAATAATTTCGTGAAAAATATTGTAGTGAGATCTCTTCGTTTGTTCTTTAGTTTGTTATTTTGAAATACTGTCATATAGCTATACGTTAACCATAAACTTAGTATAGTGTGTCTACTTAGAACAAATAAATACAAGACATTAATTATAAGTTCACCTTTTTATAACGCGAGCGAGTCACTTCTATAAATGTCCAATGTGCTTGTTTCTGAAGTCCCAACACGAACACACTCAAACCCACGAACACTCACTCAGATACATTTTATGTCAATTTGTAACGGAAGACAAAATAAAAAAATTTGGAAGACAAAGCCAATTCATTAAAAACTATTTAAATAACAATAAACTTATAAATGCTATACATATTATGGCAGCCACTAAAATCAGCAAATAAATAATACGTTCAAATCGACTCGACAAAGAAAATTAAAATTTACGTGCCAAAGTCACTTTGATATATAATTTTAATACGTTTTTACAGAAATTTAAGATAGGTTTTAAACCAATCAAAGGATAGAATTTTCAAAAGTAAACGTCAAATACGTAATCAAACAGTATCAAATTAAATCGTATACAAATATAACAGATCTCTGATTTAAAAACACTAGTAAAATAATATAATTTGAAATGTAATTTGGAGTTTTGTTCAGCACTCCACATTAAAACATTTACGACAGAATAGTGGCAATTCAGTTTCTAAACTAACACTAAAATTACTCTATTTCTCTTCAAAGTTGATGAAATTACATAAGAGTCGTTATTTAGACCTCTGAAACTAGAATTTTCTCGCCCATTTCCGAAGGCGTAAAATAATTTATAGGTTAAAATGTAGTTTAATTTAGAAACTGGTACAAAAATTGCAAAATATAACAATAATTTTATCAAAAAAAAAATACAATAAAAAAGGTTGACATATCCAAAGACATAAGAAGTACCCTAACAATCACTGCCGTCCCACTCGCACACTCGTGACGTCACGATTCACAACCGCACCGCGAAACATATGAGCACGCATTGTTTTCGCTCAAGGCCTCAAAAGAAGCCGATCAACTCCTACTCGATGTTGTTCCGAGGGCCGTCGATTGGCATCGTGTGCAGGACCTCGTCTAACAGTTGTAATGCTCTGGAACAATAACGTTCGTATCATTAACCATCAGCACAGAATCCTAAAAAGTAGACTACAGAAGGCGCACTATGAATAAACATAATTAGACAATGATCCACACAACTTTGAAATGATAATTTCAGTATAGCACTCCCGTACAGAAAACATTTACATGGTCGAGGTCTCAAAATGAATCAAATCAATATGAATTTAGGTCAGATTCAAATATTTTTTTAAGTACCATATAGAAGCTTTATCAAAAGTCAAATTTTGATCATTTATATTGAAAAAACTAAAGAAAGGTCTAATTTTTGTATTCAATCATTCATCAAGTTATAACCGATAGGCTCTCTTCCTAGCCAGGAGAGGTCTTCACACAATTTAAGCATGCAGTTTTACTCTTTCAATGTCTCTTTACTAAGGATTAAAAATTCTGGTGTTCCTGGGCCCCAAGTCTGCTAATTTAAGAACGCTTCAATTGAATCGTAATTGAGTCTCAATAGTCTAATTTGACACATTTTTTTGTTGTCCAAATTGGCTTCGAGACTCTTTTGTTATATACCCCATACATTAGGATTTTTAAATAAAATGAGTAAAAGACAAAACAAGAAAAAGCTTAGTTAGAAACAGTATATCACCTGTGCAAATGCACCTCGACCCAGCAAGGCGTCTCCTTGATGGAAGTCCGCGGGTAGTCGGGCCCCCAGCCCTTCACGAAGGACAGCCGCACGATGCACAGCCGTCTGAGGTCGTCCACGCCTATTCCCGCTGCTGCTGTTAAACCTGACAATATTAGATCAGAATTGATAACATTATTGTTATAACTAGCGGCCGCCCACGACTTCGTGGACCTAAGGAAGAAAAAAATGTTTTTTTATAAATTGTAGCCTATAGAGCAACGCGGCACATCCACACATACAAACTTTAACATTTATAGGTATTAGTAGGATTGAAAACCTAAGTCTTCCTCTTCTGATGCACTGCAGGGTGCAGGGGCGAAGACCTTTCTTACTGGTCTTAAGCTACGCTTCAAAATCTGGCCTCGCCTAAAATTCTCTTATGTTGTAAATTATTAATCTGATGCACTTTATCTAACGATTGAAAAATCTGCCGTAACAAAAGTAAAAATAGAGTTGAAGTACAATTTCATAAGTTTAAACACTTGAATTTATTTGTCCGATGAATGAAAATGAAAAGTATTTAGTTTATGTAAACAAGTGTTTATGAAACGTTAATAAAAAAATAAAATGATGTGAGAAACAATGTTACTTTACCACCGGTTCGGAAGTTATTTCAATAGAGAAGAATCCGGCAAGAAACTCGATAGTAACTCTTTTCAACATACATGGTTTGTTGACAATTATTGAAGTAACAGAGTACAGCCGTAACAAAATGTGCAGAGGAGCAGATTATCCTATGATGACCACAAATTCTTGTCATTTAAATAATCTTTAACATTATATTAACCTTGCTTCATCTATTGTGACTTGATTTGCGACTTAAATAGGTGCAAGGGTAGTTCAACAAGAGTTTGAGGAAAAATTGTATACATTGACCTACAAATGATTAATTAACTACATTTGACTATTTAAAAAATTGGTTGTTTGTAAAGTAGGTTTACGATCGAGATGTTTACGTGATAACGGCATTTCACGGAATGACTGGCAGCGCTCGAGATGAGACGGGAGATCGGTCCGTCTCTCTCTCGTTATACCTGCGGTCGCGCTCGTGAGGTTTTGGTGTGACACAAGTTTCTGAACATGTCACCCGACTAAAACGATTTTAAAGACGTTATCACGTCAAAATCTAGGTAGGCCTAAGCCTTTCTGTTTTGGCTTCAGGCAGGGTTCGAAGCCGCGTCTTCTGCTAACTGCATTGATAATGGAGTTGAAAGTATAATGTGTGAGTACATACACTTGTTCATGGAGGGATGCTGCGGCTGTATGTGCATCTGACGGTGGCATTGCCGCAGGTCGAACACCTGCACAAACACATACTTACACTTGTTCATGGAGGGATGCTGCGGCTGTATCTGACGGTGGCATTGCCGCAGGTCGAACACCTGCACAAACACATACTTACACTTGTTCATGGAGGGATGCTGCGGCTGTATCTGACGGTGGCATTGCCGCAGGTCGAACACCTGCACAAACACATACTTACACTTGTTCATGGAGGGATGCTGCGGCTGTATCTGACGGTGGCATTGCCGCAGGTCGAACACCTGCACAAACACATACTTACACTTGTTCATGGAGGGATGCTGCGGCTGTATCTGACGGTAGCATTGCCGCAGGTCGAACACCTGCACAAACACATACTTACACTTGTTCATGGAGGGATGCTGCGGCTGTATGTGTCCGGCGACGGCGGCGGCTTGCGCGGCGGCCGCGGCCTGCGCGCTCGCCGCCTGTGTTTGCATCTGGCGGTGGCATTGCCGGAGGTCGAACACCTGCACAAACACATACTTACACTTGTTCATGGAGGGATGCTGCGGCTGTATGTGTCCGGCGACGGCGGCGGCTTGCGCGGCGGCCGCGGCCTGCGCGCTCGCCGCCTGTGTTTGCATCTGGCGGTGGCATTGCCGGAGGTCGAACACCTGCACAAACACATACTTACACTTGTTCATGGAGGGATGCTGCGGCTGTATGTGCCCGGCGACGGCGGCGGCTTGCGCGGCGGCTGCGGCCTGCGCACTCGCCGCCTGCGTCTGCATCTGACGGTGGCATTGCCGCAGGTCGAACACCTGCAAACAAACACATATACGTAAAGTAGCGGCATGAAAAGGTTAACCAGTAAATACAATATTTTAAATCTGACATAAGCGGATAGAGTGAGATGGCAATAGAGAAATGGCGGCTTGACGTCATGGGTGACGTCACTAACGGCGCCATATTGCGCTCACAACGATAATGCTCCAGAGCGTTATCGACGTGAGTCTTAAGTCAGATTCATAGATGAAACATCAAACAGACATTTTCGCGTAAAAGTATTCTTGACAAAATTCCTCAGCATAAATCTTTGCTAGGACAGATCTTCTTCTGTGTTAACGTAATAGAAAGTTTTACTACAAGAACCGCAAGTTTAACCTTGGAATGATAGAAATGAAAAGTTTAAAAATTGTTAGGTTATGTGTCACTATCTAGCGGTCCGAATTGGTTTTGACGCTGAAAGCGCTATGAGCACTGTTAACGCGATATTGCAATAGGGTATTACACCAATTTTTGAAAACTGATTAAAATCAATCTTTGGGCCGTAATTTACTACCAAAAATTTTATTTTAATTTTTAAATAGCGATAAATGGGTTAAATTTATGTTTAAAATTAGGACTTGACTTTGACGTGCGAAAACGCTAGCCGCCATGATGTTTCTTCGCGTGACGTCACTCGGATAGTAAACAAGTAAAAAATACGTACAACATTTATCATTTAATCTGAAAATAATGAGTTCTGGTCCATATTATTGGTGTCTGGTTCCTGAATGCAAGAACACAAGTGTTAAAACGCCACAAAAACTATGGATTCAAGTGCAGAGTGATATCAAACTGAGAAATACTTGGTTAAAACTGGCTAGAAGAGATTCAAAATCATTATCCACAAAGACTAGACTGTATTTCTGTGAAGACCACTTTGATGTAAGTGATAAGAATTATAAATGGTAGAGTTATAATCTAACAGGACAGACAAAGAACTAAATATGAGGCTTAACCTCTTATTTAGTGGTTTTGTCTGCACCTAGTGCATTTATAGGTTAAGTTTTTGTACATAGGTTATGTAATATTATTTCATGTTTTAGCTGGAAAATTACACAGGGTATAAATTAATGGGTTCTGTCAAAAGCATTCGGATGAAACTAAACTGCGTACCATCCAGAGTTGATTGCCAAGTGGAAGGGAAACATAAGTTAACACCAAGTGAACCTCGACCTGCATTTAACAAAAGGCAATGATTTTCTACCATAATGGTAATTGAAGAAACTATGAAGAATAAGGAATGTGATATCTCATTACCTTCTTGTAGTCAAGGTACTTATTTCCTTTTGAGTTGTTTATTCAACATTGCCACTTAGACCGATATTACAAACATCGACTAAACTTTTTTATTATTTTCAGATTTTATGGTTCTTGAAATGATTAAGAATAATGGTAAAGCAGTCCGATAGCACCAACTCAGGAACACAAATCCATTCAAGTCTGTCGGATGACACACTTTAATCGTTATAATAAATATTTAACTAAGGGTAATTGTTTTATTGTTTAGTTAAATATTATTTGTATGAAACATACAATAAAGTATAATTTATGAATTTCTCCATAATATTTCGGCATAAAGGTAGCAATAAAATAACTTTTTTTTTATAAAATGGATATATTTTGATTAATATCTACAGAAATGGCAACTATTAACTATGAGTGCACGACGGGGTTTCGCTTCGGCGGTGTAACCACAAAAAAATGCAACACTATGTTTGCAACCACCTTCTGATGAGGCACAATCGTGGCACTTGACACTAATCACAGATTCTTCCTCTTCATTAACAATACTGTTACTGGTGTTACTGCATATGGCTTGGTACGCACTTTATGTTCAGGGCATACCGTACACTTAACCAAGCATGTGTTTTGAATTCGCTTGACCTGCACATAGCCTATTGCGTCGTGTATTTAACATTTCTCAACTCAGCAAAACAAAAATCAGGATTGGACACAAAGAAGTTCGCCACCATTAACGAATCAATTTTTGGCAGATTTGTACTATCTGCTTTTACAAAACCGTCTTCCATGATGAAGTTTTAATAATTTATCCAAAATAGTTTAAACAATGTAGACTAACAACCAAATAACTGAGAAAAATTAAAAATTTATCACAGAACACAAACGAAAAGTTACTTGTTTACTATCGGAGTGACGTCATATCGGATTCCAAAATGGCGTTTGCTGTTTTTGACATATTAAGAACAGATTAAAAATGACGATTCTTAAAATCAAATTATTAAATTAAAACATTTAATTTTGGCGAAATATCAACGTTTTTCTATTTATTTTGTTCAAAATCTATCACATAAATGCATTGTTATATTTTTTCTTACATGGTGTAAAATACCCTATTCGGAACGGCTACAATCACCGTGAGCGCTTACAGGGCTGTAATCACATTACGGACCGCACCGATAGATGGCGCTGTCTGCCTGAATGGAGTACCTTGATGCAGGCGGAGGGGTATATCTTGTGCACGGCGTCGCGGTCCAGGTAGTACGACTGCACGAACACCGAGTGGTACTTATAATGTTACGGTAGCGCCATCTATCCTACAGCGGCTGAAACGCCTACTCATACTTAACTCATACATTCTAGTGTATACCTTGTAGTAAAGATGGCGCTGTTCGCCAAAATGGAGACACGTACAGTGGACGGCCTCCTTGCTCTATTGCAAAGAAATTACATTTGGCAAAAGCGAGAGAAAAAACGTAAATAGGGTAACCTGATTTATTTATTTATTTATTTATTTATCTATGCATGAAATAAGGTACAGTCAGTAGCTGGTCTTATAGCTAGTTAAGCACATTACATTGGTACATAACTTAAGTTTCACTTATTTCCTGATAATATATATGATATTTTAAGTTACCTGATGTGCTCTTAACTGTACCTTGATGCAAGCGGAGGGGTATATCTTGTGCACGGCGTCGCCGGGCGCGCGGCCGGCCTCGCGGTCCAGGTAGTACCTGACGTGCTGTTGACTGTACCTTGATGCAGGCGGAGGGGTATATCTTGTGCACGGCGTCGCCGGGCGCGCGGCCGGCCTCGCGGTCCAGGTAGTACCTGACGTGCTGTTGACTGTACCTTGATGCAGGCGGAGGGGTATATCTTGTGCACGGCGTCGCCGGGCGCGCGGCCGGCCTCGCGGTCCAGGTAGTACCTGACGTGCTGTTGACTGTACCTTGATGCAGGCGGAGGGGTATATCTTGTGCACGGCGTCGCCGGGCGCGCGGCCGGCCTCGCGGTCCAGGTAGTACCTGACGTGCTGTTGACTGTACCTTGATGCAGGCGGAGGGGTATATCTTGTGCACGGCGTCGCCGGGCGCGCGGCCGGCCTCGCGGTCCAGGTAGTACCTGACGTGCTGTTGACTGTACCTTGATGCAGGCGGAGGGGTATATCTTGTGCACGGCGTCGCCGGGCGCGCGGCCGGCCTCGCGGTCCAGGTAGTACCTGACGTGCTGTTGACTGTACCTTGATGCAGGCGGAGGGGTATATCTTGTGCACGGCGTCGCCGGGCGCGCGGCCGGCCTCGCGGTCCAGGTAGTACCTGACGTGCTGTTGACTGTACCTTGATGCAGGCGGAGGGGTATATCTTGTGCACGGCGTCGCCGGGCGCGCGGCCGGCCTCGCGGTCCAGGTAGTACCTGACGTGCTGTTGACTGTACCTTGATGCAGGCGGAGGGGTATATCTTGTGCACGGCGTCGCCGGGCGCGCGGCCGGCCTCGCGGTCCAGGTAGTACCTGACGTGCTGTTGACTGTACCTTGATGCAGGCGGAGGGGTATATCTTGTGCACGGCGTCGCCGGGCGCGCGGCCGGCCTCGCGGTCCAGGTAGTACCTGACGTGCTGTTGACTGTACCTTGATGCAGGCGGAGGGGTATATCTTGTGCACGGCGTCGCCGGGCGCGCGGCCGGCCTCGCGGTCCAGGTAGTACCTGACGTGCTGTTGACTGTACCTTGATGCAGGCGGAGGGGTATATCTTGTGCACGGCGTCGCCGGGCGCGCGGCCGGCCTCGCGGTCCAGGTAGTACCTGACGTGCTGTTGACTGTACCTTGATGCAGGCGGAGGGGTATATCTTGTGCACGGCGTCGCCGGGCGCGCGGCCGGCCTCGCGGTCCAGGTAGTACCTGACGTGCTGTTGACTGTACCTTGATGCAGGCGGAGGGGTATATCTTGTGCACGGCGTCGCCGGGCGCGCGGCCGGCCTCGCGGTCCAGGTAGTACCTGACGTGCTGTTGACTGTACCTTGATGCAGGCGGAGGGGTATATCTTGTGCACGGCGTCGCCGGGCGCGCGGCCGGCCTCGCGGTCCAGGTAGTACCTGACGTGCTGTTGACTGTACCTTGATGCAGGCGGAGGGGTATATCTTGTGCACGGCGTCGCCGGGCGCGCGGCCGGCCTCGCGGTCCAGGTAGTACCTGACGTGCTGTTGACTGTACCTTGATGCAGGCGGAGGGGTATATCTTGTGCACGGCGTCGCCGGGCGCGCGGCCGGCCTCGCGGTCCAGGTAGTACCTGACGTGCTGTTGACTGTACCTTGATGCAGGCGGAGGGGTATATCTTGTGCACGGCGTCGCCGGGCGCGCGGCCGGCCTCGCGGTCCAGGTAGTACCTGACGTGCTGTTGACTGTACCTTGATGCAGGCGGAGGGGTATATCTTGTGCACGGCGTCGCCGGGCGCGCGGCCGGCCTCGCGGTCCAGGTAGTACCTGACGTGCTGTTGACTGTACCTTGATGCAGGCGGAGGGGTATATCTTGTGCACGGCGTCGCCGGGCGCGCGGCCGGCCTCGCGGTCCAGGTAGTACGACTGCACGAACACCGAGTGGTCCGAGAGACAGCGCAGCCACACGTCGCCTTCGCCGCGGAGGTCTAGTTGCACGCCTTTGCCGATGTGCAGTCTATGGATAACAAAAATATTCATTTTAAATACAGTTTATTTATTCTTCATTGCACAAAGAAAAAGTCCAATTGGCGGACTTAATACCTAAAGGCATTCTCTACCAGTCAACCATCGGGTGAAGCAGAAACCTTGTTGGCGGTGGATAAAATATAATAAACCTATAGTTACTGCGATAAACTTACACATATACATATATTACTTAATTATATAAACATACATATACACACATCAAAAGTGTCTAGGGATATCATAGAAATATAATGCTACTACAATAATTTTTTTTATACAATATGAAAGGGCAGATATAGCAGTTTCTGTGTTCTAAAAATTTCTACGTTGGTAGCATTATTTTAATTTTTACAGCCTCCCAAATAGCTATACTTTGTATGAAAATGCTTGAGATATCCCTAGACACTTTTGATGTGTGTATTAATATAGTACCTACAAAATATAAATATTGTCATACAGACCATGCTAATAAATGAAAAATCGGTCAAAACGAAAAAGAAAAAAAAATAGACAGTAAAAATAGTACAGTTGATCGAAAAGTAATATTCAAATTTTCGAAGCGGTCAAGGGCAAATCACACTATCCATTCGGGTCGGGTCCGGAGAGTCGGGACCCATTCTAGAGACAGAAGCTTAGCGCATACCCACTGCAGATTTAGACAGCTTACTTTCCAGAATGGGTCAGATTATTACAATTTTTCTTAAGTTAAGTGCAATCGGGTATGCCAAGTTTCTTGTTGCAGTTTGTACATTACAAAGGCATTCAGACATGCATACATTACACGCAGTCGTTTTTTTTTTTTTTTTAAAAAACACCCTTTTTTTATTTTTTAATACCTCGTCTCACTTTTGCAGTAATTACGAATCATACGAAACCTCTCAAGCTTAATCAAACCCATCAAGCATTCAGGCTGCAGAGCGTGCCATACACTATTACTGCTATTACATACATACAAACATACAATCGAAAATAATAGACCCCCTTCTGGCGCAGTCGGATAAAAATAACTAGCTGACCTGACATTGGCATTGGCGAGTCCTGTTTTTACACATTAACTATTAAAGTTTAAGGTTCGCTACTAGGGTCGGCCGGAGAGAAAATCTGTCAAATTTGAAAGCGATCGTGACAGCTATGGTCACACAGTGGTTGGGCCGTGAAATCCGTGCATAAATGCAATGCATAAATCCGGACGACCGTCTTGGTGTAATTGTTTAGAAGTCGGCTACTACACCAAAGGTTGCGGGTTCGATCCCCGAACATTACAAACATTTGTGTGCATGAACATGTCTGTTTGTATTGGTCTGGGTGTTTCCTATGTATAATAAGTATGTATTTACAAAAGAAAAAGTATTTGAGTATGTTTATCCGTTGTCTAGTATCCCATAAAAACGGAGTATAATTAACTCACTTGGGGCTAGATGGCGCTGTGTGGAATAATGTCCAGGGATATTTATTTATTTATTATTATTATAAATCGCGGCATGATAATCATTTGATGCGTTCACCAAAGATATTTTTATTTCGCCACCCAATATATTTCAGGATATAGGGCAAACAAAAGAAACTAACCAAAAATTGTATTTTATTAAACATACTAACAAGCGGTTTTGCCAATTATTTTTTTACACTATTATTTGCAATCTATTCTCGTGACCACGTTATTTGCACAATGTTATATCTGGTACTTGACGATTCCATCGAGATTTAGTTGTAACTTGGTTTATCCGTTCGATCATCATCAACACAAAATATTTCTTACATCCAATGCATATGATATAGCAATACACGGAGCCATTTCTAGTAACATGCAGAAGGACCCACTAATTAATTGGTCTTACTTGTAATGAAAAGCTGCAAGAAGCATTAAACGGAGCTATCTTGTTACTAACTAAAACGAGGAATTTAACAGTTGTCAACAGTTGAGACACTTTTAGTCGATAATTTATTTTAGATAAGAACACTTGAGTATAATACCTTTAGTCTCCTGTAGAGGCCATCGTATTTCAGGCTTTTTACGCTGAATTTAATACAGAATCCACCGTGATCTTCATCTTACTGGAATTGATCTACGAGTAGAGCATAGTATGAAAGGAAGTCACCCTCCGCGTTTTTCTGTCTGTTTTTACATAAGCTTTCACTATCTAAATGATAGTTGATGCTAATTATATTTTCTAGAACGTTTGTCTGTATAGTTCATTCAAATTACTACAGTGAAAAGCTGTGTGCAAATAGCCAGTTAGAGATAAAAATGCTTACACTGCCATTTTTCCATGGCTGACGTGAATATGATAATTCATATTTATATCAAAGTTCTATCTGATCCATTTTTTTTAAATTTAAAATGGGTTTGCGTTTGACCTCAGTCTTGCCAGCCACGCTTACCCAAAAAATGCCTATTCACTCTTGCCTTGAAGACACCAAGGTTGTATGTATCCGGAAACACAGACGCAGGGAGGGCGTTCCACTCCTTAGCGGTGCGGACCAGAAAGGAAGCACCAAACCGCTTAGTTCGGACCGCTGGAAAGTCGACCACATGGAGACGAAAGCCTTCGCGGCGTCTTGTGTCAGGTCATGAAGTTCTTGCGCACACTCTCCGAAATACACCTTATAAAAAACCGATAGACAGGCAACTCTACGCCGATGCTCCAAACTCGAGTTTGGTTCCAACGAGCGTCTCGTCACCTATCAGTCTCCTGGCTTTTCGGTCTACTGAGTCCAGTGCATCCAGCTGATACTTGGCAGAGCCATCCCAGAGGTGGCAGAAGTACTCCATACACAACCGAATTTGTGCTTGGTACAATTGTAAAAGCTGTTCCGGTGTGAAGTGTGTTTCCATTTCGAATAACTTGTCATTATGTTCTATTGCTATAACTATTTCTGTTTCGTATAAGCAAACGCAAACTTTAATTTTTTTTGCTCGAGATCTCCATCCTAATTACTATGGAACGAGTGAAGTTTCTTTGACAGCCGTCTGCGCAGTCCCGCAACTCAGTCTTCCACATGACGCCGGGTGAGTGCACGTCACTGCGTAAAGAATAGGAAAATGAAATGGCAACTAGTACGAAATTGTCAAACCCAAGAGAGCTTTTAATCAAGTGTACTTATAAATATAAACCTGCCATATAACTCTCATGGTGAATCATGATAAAATCATACGTTTGATAAATTATGCATAATGCATATGAACAAACAGTACGGAGGAAAAAAACCAAAAATTGTACTATTTTCAACAAAAGACCCTATGTGCGCCTATTTCGTGTAAATTATCCGCGTAATTATAAATGTCATTTTCGTCAAAAGCGACGTGCGCTCGCCTTGGGGACATGGGGGGGAGTGAGCTGCGACGGTGCGCGGACAGCTATCAAAGAAACTTCACTCACTCCATAGTAATTTGTATGGAGATTTCAAGCGAAAAATTCGGAATGTTTGGGAATTTTTTGCACAAAACTGAAATAAAGCAATAAAAAACAGCTGATTGGCAATGCTTCTTTGATATCTGATCTTTACACGTTATTTAAAACACGTAAGTTGTTAGTTTATATGATGCCTAAACTTTAGAAATACGGGAGTGCGTTTTGCACGTTTTTAGCGATATTCTGTTTTTTTTTCACATTAATCTAGTAAGTTGATCCATATACTGGAAGTTTGAGCTGATTGTGCAACTCTTTGACTACTATGACGATTTTTTTCGTGCCTCATACTTCATATTTTCTATATAAAACTTTAGTTTTCCCGAGAGCCGTTTTCCTGGTATCGAGCCTTAAGGAGGAATCTTCAATATTTTCAAATAATAAATATAGCTTATGTTATACAGATAACATAGCATTCTCATAATGAAAGAATTCGTAAAATCAATACAGTTGTTTTTGAGTTTATTCGTTAGATTTTTTTTTTAAATCGTTCTTGTTAATTGTATACTACGGGCGCCCGCGACTTCGTCTGTGTAAACTTCAATTTGAAAAAAAGTCATATTAGGTATTATTTTATGAATTGTAGCCTTATTGTGCATTCTGATGTATAAGCTATATTATTGTAAAGTTTTATTTAAATCCATTCAGTAGTTTTTACGTTAAATAGACACCTCCGTCCATCCATCCACACATACAAACTTTCGTTTTTATAATATCAGTAGGAAGTATCGATATACCTCGCTCTCTCACTCTGCTCTGTTCTATGGACGTTGCTGAGTGCGCCGAGACAGAACCTGTTGCCTCCTGAAGGGTCCACATATCCGTCCACCTGTGGAATACACAAGCAATCAGCTGATTATGATAATAATAAGTGACCTAATAAGCCTAGATCGAGAACTTAAAATAATAAAGCAAAACTTTTAACAAAACAGTTATTTTTCCTTGTTTGTTTGAAATCTTAGTCCGTAAAAGTCTAAGAGGGCTGAGGTACTTCTTACTCAAGCCTTTTAAGCGCCACCATAGTTCTACCATTTTCTACCATGATGGTTATCAAATTTAATTGTGACTGTTGGTATGTCTTTTGAATACATAAATGCATTGCAGCGTTAAACCACTCGTTTTATTTGTTTGTATCAATAAAGATCTCTTACGCCTCCCTGGCCAGATAACGCCCCTGAATGAGTCCATTTTTTGAGAAGAATACAATAATGTAAACACCTTCTACTACAAAACAACAGATTGTGCTCACCTATAATGAAGATTTGATATGTTAAAATTCAACATATTTTTGGTGGTACTGATTCAACACATTCCCTGTCCCATGGGCCAAATGTGGTTCATGGAACGATGGATTTTCATTTGTGATATTTCATGGACGCGTTGATATCACCTTATTGGTGATCTCAAATGAATAAGATTCATATTCACCGTAACATTGGGTCTGCTGGAAGGTACTTTGAAGGTCTCCCCGACCTGCGTGTCCAGCTCGAAGTACGCCACCGAGCACCAGTACTCTGGCGCTGGTTGGCTTGAGAGCAAACCGCCTGGGTTTCCGTTGTCTGTACAAAAACGATTCAACAATGAGAATTTCTGGCTAAGGTTTAATATAGACCTCAAATAGCGGGCGCTATTAAGTAAAAAATATACTAATATAGATTCTATGAGAAGCTTCTAAACTAACGTACTTACTATACTACGATGTACTTGTACTAACATAGTTTCCCAAGAATTTTTACCGACGAACTACAGATTCAAGGTTGCCCGAAATAAAGAGGTTTCGATTTATTTGGTTATTTTAGGTTTCGTACCCATTCGCTGCCAATCAAAAAACACAATAGGAAATTAATTGTTAAAAACGCACGGGTGCGGGCTGTGGTATTGAACCAGTTAACAGTTATATGTCTACATGGTCATCATCATCATCAGCCTGTTGCAGTCCACTGCTGAACATAGGCCTCTTCTTTTGCACGCCAGTGTACTCGATCTTCGGCTGCTCGCATCGAGCTCCAGCTAGCCATCCTGCGCAAATCATCACTCCACTACGTTATACACTACGCCTGCCAAGACGCGGTCTCCACTCAAGAGTCTACATGGTCGCATTGGGTAAACTTGTAATGATTTTGTAAGAGCATGTTTTGTAAACAAACAAATAAAAGCTATAGTTACAATAATGATGGTGATGCGCGGGCGCATCGAGAGCGGCGGGCGGCGCGGGCGGCGGTGGGGCGAGGCTCTGTGTGTAAGTTAGCGTGTTGTTGCCCGTCCACGTGCCTACAACACAAACAAAGAAATATGTTTATTCATCGGACAACGAAAGAATCCATAAGTGTTAGTGACAAATTGAAACTTAATCAAGTGTTAGTACTTAATAACTAAGACTGATTTCGTAATCTGGCATAGGTGCCCGATTAGTGGACAGTTCCCACTATAGGCGATGACCTTAGGGACATTGTTGTTGTTTTGAATTAAGAAGAAAGCTTACCAGTATAACTTATGGATCTGAAACGCTGTATAAACTGTAAGGATCGACGATGGAAGTGGACTGAATGAATGAATGGGCTTTTTGTTTCATAGAAACACGAATTTAAAGATAATATAAAGTATATTTTGCTAAAAACTCTACACTTCAACTTACTAAACTTTGACAACGACAGAATTTTTGCCACATGTGTCCAGTCAGTTGACAACTTTAAGCCTCATAAGCTAAAGGTCACTTATACTTACCAACCTGTAGCAAAACTTGAAACTATTTTGATACGAGATCGAATCAGAAACGATAAATTTGTAGTCATGGGCCAAATGTGCTTTGAACCGAATACGAACTTCGGCCGAACATTCAGTAAAAATGAAAAATACGGCCGAACTTCGGTTCGATATCTCCGCGCTTTTTCATGTCGTGCGTGACTTGTATAAACGCGATGCCGATTTGATGCCGCAAATGTAGGCATCCATTGAAACTTTAATCGAAAGTAAGTGGATAATAGATCAACCAACAAAAATTTTGTTTTGCTCGGAATGTTCGGCATATGAACCGAAATTCGGCCGAATGACGAAGTTCGGTTTAAGCTGCCGAAGTTCGGTTAAATCGAATGTGAAACGAATTACGGCCCATCCCTATAAATTTATGAAAGAACTGAAATGACAGTGGAAACACATGAGCGATGGCACAGACCTATACAGGATGTTGTTTATCAATCCTAATTCCAGACCATACTATATCCCAAACGTTTTCAAAAAACGAGATTGCCCTGTTAATCTTCCAGTTGTAAGTGTAAGCTCACCTTGCTGTTGTTGTTGCTGTTGCTGCGGCGGCGGCAAGGGCGTGCGGAGCGGCAGCGGGCTGGGCTGAGGCGCGGGACTGCCGGCCGCTGAGAAGCCGTTCTGCTGCGACGTCTCCGCTGCTACTGGGGACACTGCTACTGTGCCCACTGTTCAATAATTAATACGGTTTCATGAGAATAGGGTAGATGACTATGAGTGATTTTGCATGTTTTTTTATGTTCCCCAAAAATAATAATTGATTACAAATGTTATTGTAAAACCACAATCGAAATTCGTTTCAAAATGAGGCTACAATAGGCCTGCAAACTTGGGTGGGCAAGTCCATTTCATATGTGTTAAATTTTTGTAAAACAATATCACTTTTTTGTAACCCAAACTATTATGAAGGAATTATGTTAGGAGACCATTATCATAAACGCAATATTGAATATAGCTGTCGAACAAAGTTATTACGCGCTCCTTACAAAAACAGCGACAGTGACGTCACTGTCGCTGTCACTTTTGTATGGAGCGTTTTTGGGCAAGTCCAAAAATGTGCATTTCAAATTGTGATATCTCTGGTGGTATTGATCCAGATGAAGTGATTCTTTGAGGATTGTTTACATAAATGTAAGGTCTTTCGATAATAAACAAAAAAAATACAGTCATCATGCCTATTGTGGTTAACTAACTTAACATGCTGTTAAGTGAAGTTTAGCAATTTCTGGTACCTCAGAATGCATACAAATATCGTCACCGTCGTGTCAAAATTAAATAACTGACACCTTTACCGAAATTCACTTTTTAACATTTTTGAATATTGGAAAGTGTGATCTACATTTTAGTTTTTAGCCCGTTGCGATATGTATAATACTCGCTTAGATATCTTCGTTTTAGTAAATCTATTGACCATGTATTACAACAAGGTTTGTACTAGAATTTCCGTGGAACAATTGAATAACTGTTAAATAAATTAAATAACTACGTAATTAGGGCCACTACAATAAAAACAAAGTCAACAAGATACTTTGTTGAATTCTGCCACAACTCACTCCAAAACATTGTCACAAAATTTTGTTGTGGCAAAATTAAATAAATGCGCTTGTTTAATTTTAAACATAATTTTGAGATTGATAAGTGTGCTTAGTCAGTTTTTCCTGTTCAAAGCCGTGAATAAAAATCAAGCTAATATCAAGCAAACTAAATAGGTAATCCAAAAACAATGAGATTGTAACATGTATCTGAATTCCACCTCTGACAATCAACTTCAGATTACACCCACAACAAATATTAAAATAAATCAAGATAACTATTCCGATTCAACATCTAGCTCATAGACGTCAAGTTGAGCTGATGATGCAGGCAAACTTTTTAACGATGAATGTAGTTCACGAGTTTGAAAGCTATATTCAGTAACTGCAGCAGCCAGGTGTACTTCTTGTTTGTCGACTAGGCTTTTTTTAGCGTATCTATGGATAAATTTGGACCATTGTAACCATATCTAAATTCAATAATGCCTGGAAATTGTTTTTCAAAACGTTAACATTTTCTCAACCAATCGTGGCGATTCCTGGCTACGGCAGCAGTTATGGTAACGGCGGGGCAGGGGGTGCTAAGCCTAGGAATCCCCGGGTAAGATCCGGCTGCCATCATCGACGCCTCGACCTGGCAACATTTGACTCGCACACACTGAGGCTCGACGCGTACCTCGTGGAGTTGGAAGAATTGGTAAGGGATATTATAGGGTTATCTGAAGTCCAAAGAGAGGGGGAGGACTCGACAGTCCAAGACCTGCAATCCGGTAAGTTACTATACCACGGTGAGAGTGACCAATAGTCCCTAGGTGGTGTTGGATTTATCTTCACAAGTCGCCTGTCAACAACGTGATCACTATCGGAAGTGTTTCGAGCATGGTAGCGTACCTGATACTCAGAGAATCGATATTCGCTCAAAGAAATGATATTAGCTGAATGTCATTCAGTTCTACGCTCCGAACTACATCGTCCGAAACACGACGATGTCGAGGTGGAGGCTATGTATGAGGAAATTTCTAATGCATGCATAGCCATAAAACCCACAGTTGGATTTCAATGCGAAGTTGGGGCAACGCTGCGGTGATGAGCTGAGAGTAGGGCAATTTGGATTTGGGCAACGGAACAATAGGGACCAGATTATTGCTGGCCGACTTCATGGAGAAGGAGAACCTCTTTATGATTAACTTTTTCTTAACGAAGCCCGTAAACCGCAAATGGACCTGGATCAGTACGGACGGTAAGATCAAAAACTAGATAAATTTTATCACGACGAAGAAACATAATATATTCAATGATGTCGCTGTGATCAACGCTGTTAAGATAGGAAGCGATCACCGCATGGTCAGAGGCACACTGAATATCGACGTTTAAGAGAGCGCGACTGATGATATCCACGCTCCGACCTATACCGGCTCAGATTCGCAAACCCGAGTGCTTTTAGCTTCAAACCCGCTTCGAAGCCCGTGAGAACAGCACCGATGTCACCGACGTTCGATTACAGTACCAGAAATCTAATCCAATCCAACAGCGATCCTACAGCGAGGCGTGAGACAAGGAGACGCTATTTCTCCGAAATCGTTTACAGCTGAGGATTTTTTCATGCTTCTGGACTGGGAAAGATGCAGCATTAACATCAATGGCGAGTACCTAACACACTTGCGATTTGCCAATGATGTAGTTCTTATGGCTGAGACCTTGGGAAACCTGAACATAATGCTCGAAGATCTCGGTAATGCTCTCCGAGCATGTTGGGACACCTGGGACAGGCAGTCCAGTTAGGTTAGTCTAACTTCGTCAAATCCAGCTCGGATGGGCAGCGTTCGGGAAGCTCCGGCATATATTCGTATCCGAAATACCTAAATGTCTCAAGACGAAAGTCTTTGTCCAGTGTGTATTGCCAGTAATGACACTATGGGAGTGAGACGTAGTCATTCACTATGGGTCTCATAAGGAGGCTCAAGGTCACCCAGTGAGCAATGGAGAGAGCGATGCTGGGAATTTTCCTGCTTAATCAAATCAGAAATGATGAGATCCGCAGGAGAACTTAGGCAACCGACATTGCTCGAAGGATTGCATCTTTGAAATGGGCGGGACACATAGCGCGGAGAACCGATGGCCGTTGGGGCGGAAAGGTTCTGGAATGGCGACCGTGTACCGGACGACGTTCCGTCGGCAGGCCCTCCACAAGGTGGACCTACGATCTGGTCAAGGTCGCGGGAAGCCACTGGATGCGGACAGCGCAGGACTGCTCGTTGTGGAGATCCTTGGGGGAGGCCAAGGCCGAGGCCGACTGACATGACTACAGATTTTTTCACCAAAATTACATAAATAAATGGAATTAAATAAAACGAATATATCAAAATTTGGGTCAGTAAAAGTGAAGCAAAATTAAATAAGCCCTCTTATTCACTGGAAATATTCGTATTAGTTACTTCTTGGGTGTGGCAAAACTTGCTAAGTGACATACAAAAACTTGATAACTGCAACTTAGTTGTAAAAAAAGTGTGTGGCAAAACTAAATAATTACTTTATTATTTTTCTATTTAAAACAGTAAAAAGTAACAACATGGGAGACTACTCAAATTAGGAAAGTAAACTTGTTGTATAACATATCGAAAGATCTACAGTAAATTTTCTTCACCTTAAAAAGTTATTGCCATTTTTATGAAAAAAAAACACAAAAACGTGAATATCTCAGAGTTTTGGTTTTGTCGGTTATTTAATTTTGACACGACGGTGACGATATGTAAGCATTCTGAGATATAAAGTGATGGTATCTTACTTGTGTGGTGTGTATGGGCAGAAAAGAGAAGATAATACACATTTTTAACCTCTTGCAAGTAACTTTCAGTTATAATAATCCTATAAGATAACATAGTTTCATGGGGTCCTGGACTTTGATTGCCGTTTAGATTTTCGAGGGTTAATTTGACGTTTTGAAACTTATGTAAAAATTTAAATATAATCATCATGTGTAACCTACATTTAAACATTTCGTAAAAAGTAAAAATGAGCATAATGTTCGAACAAACTTCATTCAAATAGATTATTTTCCATATGATAGGTAACTTTAAATGAATCAGAGAAACCCAAATTGTTTTATTGACTTGGTTTTCGACATGGCATTCAAAGAAGAAAAAAAAACACAATGGTTTGACTGTTGTATCTGACACGGTTCTCTCTGTACTAAGAACCTGTAACTTTGGTTTATCAAGAGTTTTCACATACCTGGTATTGTTTGTGTCAGCTGAGTCTCAGTAGTGGTCTGCTCTGTGGTAAAGAATGTGGTGGTGGTGCCGTCTATCAGGGGGGTCGTGCCGCCGGGGGACATGCTCACTGGCAAGGCAGCTGGAAATGTACACACACACTCTCATATCTGACCCCAGTATCAATACTGACATGCATGGTCTCTAGGTCTAGATCTTAGCGTAATGTTATATCAAATTCTATTTTATTTTAGTGTTTTCTTTTTAATGAAAACGAAGGTAGAACCCCGAAAGATCCAGCCAAAATACTGGGATTGTCAAATATTAGACTTCCTGATTTTATTATTTTAGAAAACTTTATATTGACTCATTTAATGGTATGAGCACATTTTGATACAGCTATCTTCGTCATTTTCCGTTGAGCTATGACTAAATTCTAAAATTTAATTTTATGAGACTACACCTCGCCCATATATTTTCGCCAGGTATCTTCATAATCTAATTCATTCAGAAAATAATTAAACTTGTAAATATTTTTAAATGCATAATTAAAACAGTATTGAAAAATCCTCAGTGAAAAATAATGCAATACATAATCAAAATTAAAAAATGAAAATAAATGACAAGACTGAGAAAAAATATGCAAAAAATCAATGCTAAATAAAATATAAAGCTTACAATGGTTCATTCTTTTAGGCAGCCACATCGCTCGCGCGTCCATTGTGTCCGGCGGCTCAATCTTAGGCGCGATGGCTCTCTGCTGGAGCACCATCTGCTTGGGGCTCGGGATTGACATCCCCTGGCTCATATTAGGCATCTGGGGCGTCCCAGGAGACATTTGAGTGGGCGCCGACGCCATCCGGGGCGAGGCCATTTGTGGCACGTTCGTCCCCATCTGAGGCGTCCCCGGCCCTAGCTGCGGCGTATTCGACCCCAAAGGTGTTCCTGGCCCCATCTGAGGCGTGCCCGGACCCATTTGGGGCGTCCCAGGACCCATTTGAGAGTTGCCTTGCACCATCTGCGAGCTTTGGTGTGAGATCATTTGCGGGGGCCCCGGCGAGTGCCCCATTTGCTGGGGCGTCATCTGCTGGGCCCCCGGGGGCCGGATCGGCCGCGGGCCGTGTGTGGGCGAAAATATGCTCGGGACGCCGTCGGGCGCTATCACGAAACAATGCAAAATGAAATAAGCATGCTTTGCAAATTAAACTGTACCATAATCATGATGACAATAATGGTGAAAATGTATAGTGTCCGACTGAACTTTTAGGTTGGGTTTTAACGCATTGTGTCCTTTATTTATTAAAAGATTCAGAGACGAAGACAATTTCTGTTTCAGAAACTGTGATAAGTATTTATTTTTAAAAGGTTTCTGCCCCATGTCATTGATACGGCGGTAGCTACGCACTTGATTAGACTATAGTCATACGCTTTTTCAAATTACTGCTGTGAACTATGAAAATGAACTATTATGAATCATTTGAAACTATTATGAAATAATGGAATGAATCAATTTAAACAGAAAGTTGTCGAAAATTGGTTACAGCAATAAAAAATGGTTTCCGTCGGACACTAAACATTTATTCAAATTCAACCCAACTCAAATACCGTGCCTGCCATTATTATTGATTTGAAGGACTCATTTATTTCACGAAGCTAAAAATTATCTATTTTCCCCTTTTTTTATCGATAATTTAAAAACAATTCAAAAGTAATTCAGCTGGCATCAAAAAAATTATAAAAAAACACATAAACAACACAGAAAATTCAAAAACACATTTATCAAATAAGTCATCTCACTTTGTCCCTGATTGATGATGATGTTCGTGGTCTGGAACTGTTGGTGATGATGCGGTATGGTGGAGTGGTGGTGGCGAGGACTTGTAGCATGATGCTGTATGGTCACCAGTTCTCCTGTGTCCATATCCATTCCGTTACCGCTAATGCCAGCTGTGTACTCATCTTTTACTAACCTACTTGGACCGGACTGAAGAGTCAAACCAGAGAGATCTGAAATTGATTTATTTATTTTATTTTAGCAATAGTTGAACAGCATTACTTTTTCAGACAGGTTGCCTTTCTAGCACATAAGCAAACAGGCTTCATAACTGGCCTAATGTGTTCATACAAGTACCTAGTACCTAAGAAAAAGCCTATTAATCAGTATATCGTTTAAACTTTTTTTTTTGTGTCAACAAAACTTTTTAATTGCAAAATAGGCAATTTAGTGAACTTTATTAGGCCTTACAATAAGCTAAATTGTAGGCCATTAGCCATAGGTTCCACACATTACATTATTTTGTTATATGGTCCTAGGTGAGATTATAGTCCAGTTTTGTAAAAACTTACATCCCAGACTAAATATAAATAATGCATCATCTACATCTCAAAGACACAATTGTTTTATTTTACAATAAGCAAGTTTAATAATAGTCTAGACAAGTTTAAAAACTAGTTTTTTGACAAAAGAAACCAAAAGAGGGTGAACATGAATGCCCAATTTTAAAAAGAACTTACCAATACCTGGAGACACTACCCTTTCATAATGATAGGGGTTGACGCAGACCGAGTCACACTTGAGATCAAAGGCAAACTGGCAGAACTTGACATGCTTCAGCTCATTCTTGTGGAGGTCCGGCCAGCGCCAGATGCGGGCGTAGATCACATGTGGGAATCCTTTACGCCCGGCAACCTACAAGGATAACAGATGACAGAATTATATTTATCTTTAGCTTTGACAGCTTGTTCAAATAGTCAATGTATGATTTAGAACTACAGTGCAACGTTCTTCTTGAATTGCAAAATAAATAAATAAAGTAAAAAATAAAATAAAGTTTGAATGGTTTATTAGAATACCTAACTCTAAGTTGAATAATGTTAAAGTAAGTGGAAAAATAATATTGTGGTAAACTCCTTAAAAACGTAAAAAAAATATTTCACAACAATTATAAAAATTATGCAATATAAAAGGTAATTCCATAGTAATTTTTGCAAAACAATCTTTATTCAAATAAGAAAATTTTAGCATATTCTAGCACAACTTTCAGTTTACAGAACTTTTCGGTGATACTTTTATTTCTCTTGTTTAATTAATTAAATTGACCCAAAACAGAATTGACTAATGTTTTGGAGAAGTTTTTACTTGTTCTAAGAATATTACCTGTAATCGGCCATCCAAAGTCCTCTGGATGGTAACACACTTGCTAGGGTGTGCTCCATTTGTAGTTATGGCAGTAATCAATGAGTCTAACTCATCCCGCTTTTCCTTCAACTTCTTGACAAGTGATTCTATGGCACGTTTCGAGAAACCCTCGCTCTCCCCCCCTTGCCTGTGGCACATCAGGGAGTGCACAATGCTGAGGCAGGCGTCTGCCGAAGTGGGCGCCGCGGTATTCATGGCTGGAGAAAAGCTTACATTATGTTGACGTAAAAAATTATACAAAATGAACATAACTAGATTTTTTGTCTGATGATGTATTTTCAACGATACCCAAACTTTATCATGAAAATATACAGGCATTTACAAACATTAGTGCAATGAAATATGGATAATAATATTTTCGAAAATCACAACCCACAATCACAGATTTAACTTACACAAACCATGCGTAACATTGTCAGTACTAAGCCCACCAGCCGTAAATGTCTAATACATTAATAAATAACGAAAAACTAAGTAAAATAAGAAATAATGACGATCAAAAGAAAAGCAGTTTTTGATGAGTTCAAAGTTAAATTTTTATACCTGTTGTCTGTACTGATATCACTCACAGATTTTGTATGTGTAATTATCACTATTTACTTGTAAAACCATGGATAAATTTATTAAAATGAGTTTCCTTTCTTGCAAGATGATACCAAAACAGAAAGCGACATTTTGACGAACCATAGAGCAAAGTAAGGGGGGCTGCCAATAGTGCCAATTTTGGCATTAGAGACGTTCCAAAAACGTCCTAGCCGATTATCAATTGAAATATCAAAAAATGGCTTTCATGTGTGGATTTGGCCGCTAGAGGCGCTAGTGTAGCGTGAGGTTTCTAAATGAAAAGTCTCCGTGGGAACGAGACGGTCCATTTTGGGGTTATATTTTAGAATAAAACTACATGTTGTAGTCGTATTTTAAAGTTTTACCGTGCGCACCGTAATGAATTGTCAGAAGTAGAAATAAAATTCACTTCCTCACTCAACTGCAGCTCAGCTCTACTCAGTAGTGCCAACTGCTAGAAACAAATACGGAAGCCCATAATGCTTTATATCGTTTCATCTCGCACTTCTAGCTTTATCGCGTTTAGTTTCTTCAGCGTGAGCCTGTCAGTACTGTCACTTAACTTACTGACATAACACGAGACAAGACAAAACAAAATGCAAAATACCTGTCGAGTTGGGTGCTGACAGCAGCCAATTTTTTTGACAAATTCTGGATTTACATTATTTTCGTTTATTGATGGGAATAAAAATAGTTGTGTACTATTTGTACCCTGAAAACTTTTATACTGAAAGCTGTTGTTGTAAAAGTGCTAAGTCTTCATGTTAGTAACTAAAATTGAAACTCAATAAGTGGGTGGATAGTATTATTTGTGTCATGCCTGCAGCAAAATTGTCTAATTTTGCTGATGATGAAAAATGAAGGGTGTTGATAACTCCCCAGCTGATCGTGAAGGAATGACAAACAAACCTATTATAACATGTAAGTGGTGACTTCAAAACATACGTGCCAGTTAAAATTCTTGTGACTGTGTTATTATTTTCCTAATAGGTGCTGGAGATTGGAACCTGTTTTGTACACTAGAAGCGCCCCTAGTGGCTGCGATTCCGCAGGACTCCTGTGAGTGGAGACGCTCTTATGGGCGACCGCCAAAATCTGTTTACTTGGAGGCTTCTTTTGTAAGATATAATAAAGACAAAGTCCAGCCAGAACTCAATTTATTGAAGCGACCCATATTTCATATTTATTGGACAGACTGTGTGGTATGTATTTTATACTATTAAAAGCTCATTCATGTGGATTTACTTGTCATTAGATACCAAAATTTAACTGAACTGATTTGAACCCAATTTTCACATTGTTTGTAATAATTATAATTGTCTTATTTGCATCTACGCCTGAAAAGGTAAAATCAAGTGAATTATATATCCTTGACAAAAATAACTATGATATTACCTTGTATTTCATACACAATGAAGAACTTACTAACTTACTAATATTTATATTTTTTTTGTATTGTGTTTCTAGTCATGTGCCTAATATTCTTGTACAGGGTGATGTTAGTTTGCAAATTATTGTAATTCATTATTTTAGCAGTATTGAACAGAAGAATCGGACATAGGAATTCTACTCTTAAGCAGTGACAAAGATAATGATAGTATTCAAATGCTCTATAGTAGTATTCATTAATTAAAAAACTACTAATGGAACATCAATTGAATTTAACCTTATTTTTAATTCCAGGATATAGAATATTATAAAACAACATTACGAGATGATGTTGAATCATGGCTCAAGCAACTGGAAAAACATGGAATTACAGACTGGATGATTGTTTTAGTTGAAACATATGATATTCGGAAGACCAACAAACTCTTGCCCAGGACCACAGTCCTAGACAAAATAAAGGGAGATTTTGGAGTTAAACAGACTGAGGATAGGTTTATTTCTGTTATTAATCCTATTAAGTCTGAAGCAAGAAGTGCTGAGTCATGGCGAGCGTTGGTCGCAAAGATCAGACACTTTATTCTAGTTTCTTACAACAAAGCACTGATAAAGTTTGAGGAGCACATGAGAGAGCAAAGAGAAAAACGAAATGATCCTGAATGGGATTTTTGTAAATATTTTATTCTACAGGTAATTTGAAAATAATGCTTGTATCTATTCTTTCAAATTCTGTTTATTATGCAAGAGATAAAAGGTAACTCATAACAATACCTACTTATTATCTTTAAGATATCCTTTGACCCTGTGTTTTGTGAATATTCTACCTATTATGAAACTAAAAATTGATACTAATAGTTAACAAATCCGCTGTTGGTTTAAATGTGTTTTAAGTTGACATTATTACAATACATAGCTCATGAATTTTAAAAATATATAGGAAACATATATTAACCATAACTAAGCAAACATTGTACTACGTATATCAGAGACTGAAGAACTTACGTAAATATTTGAAAACACAGAAAAAACACAATTGTTTGTTCTGGGTGTAAATCTATAAAACCACAGATAAAACCATAGTTGTTGTAGGCAGGACCCCTTCCCATTTCAGCAACTGGCCAGTCAAGCCAATTGAGATTCTAATCATTAATGGTAAAAGCTTCTCTACACTGAGCTAAATTTATGTGCCAGTCCTGGCACATGGTGCATTATAAATGTAGCCCATTGGCGATGAACCTTTATTTACACTTCCCTAACATTTGTTACAGGAACAACTAGCATTTGTATTAGAAATGCTAGGTTTGTACGAAGAAGCACTAGTCCAATATGATGAGTTAGATGCTTTATTTTCTCAATTTGTACTCAATTCAAACCTGACTGAGAGTCCGAAATGGCTCGACACGTTCAGGCAGCCAGTGACCTCCTGGCAAGCAGTAAGACTGACAGCACTGGTGCCACAACATCTACGGGAACTCATTATAAAGAAGAAGGCGTCTCTGCTGGACTTCAGAAGCTATCTCTTTCAACGACAAAGTGCCATGTTACTACTTATGTTTAAACCTTGGGAGGTAAATATAACTAGTTGTTGTCTTATTTTATGAAAGTACTCACTAAGTACTTGCAAACTCTTTGAATTTAATTCTAATGTAAATTTTTAAATAGGTCCTTATTGAAATACACACATCAAAAGGGTCTAGGGATATCTCAAGCATTTTCATACAAAGTATAGCTATTGGGGAGGCTGTAAAAATCAAACGTTTTTTTTGTAATATTCTTAACCTTTATCTTATGCCTGTTTCCTCGAGTTATTCTAAGATAATGCAGAGCATTATCTTATATCTTTGATTTTGCTAAAATTTTGAAACCTTTTAAAAGAAAAATCTGTCTTTTTTTTAACGTCCTTACGATTGTACAATAATGCTACCACAATGAATTTCTTTATACAATCTGAAAGGGCAGATATCGCAGTTTCTGTGTCCTAAAAATTTCTACGTTGGTATCAATATTTTAATTTTTACAGCCTCCCCAATAGCTATACTTTGTATGAAAATGCTTGAGATATCCCTAGACACTTTTGATGTGTGTATGTTCAACACCCTCAACATCTGAGAATATTTTCTTGGTCTTATTTAATCATTTATTTCTTAAGCATGTAAGTCTTCTCTTTTACCTTAATTGCCTAACCTTGATTACTAGTATAGAAATAAGTTTACTATGTAGTCTAGAATATTAGTTAATCTTATAAAAGATTTCTAAGACACCAGCTTTACGACAGTAAGAAATGGACTGTGCATTTTCATGTTTAGTGTAGTATTTAGTAAAACGAAAATGCTACTATATTATGCCGAAAGTGTAGTATTTTGCTTGCTTAAATACACAAGTCTTACATCAGTTTCATATGAGTAGTAGGTACGCAAAAGGTGGCGATAATTCTAAAATGTCTAATCGAAAAGTTATTAACTACTTATTGCCGATTTAATCAAAGCCACCGCAGAATGCGACAGCAACGCACAAGCGATGTTTTATTACCCGCCCATTTAACTGACTCAGCAGACCATAGAATTGAGTGCAAAAGAAAAATTCAACAGTAGGCTCGGAAGTAATTATGGAGTGGCGATGTGTAGATTAATAAGAATGTCTTAATATTAGATCGTAAATCAAAGTATTCATTTGTAATTAACATTTTATTATTATAATGTGCAGCAAAAGTGTATTTTGTGGTAAAAAAGTAGTTTATTTTGCTGTTGTATCCAAGTGTAAATTTAATTACGCAGCATAGTTTATTACTTTTTTACTCTATTGATTCATTATTTGAAACTAAATGGACAGGTACTATGGAACAATGCTTAGATTTGATAGAAAGTAGTAGGCGTAAGTAATCGCAAACTTGGACTTATAAACTGTTTTGTTTTTACTTAATATGCTTAAATTGACTGATTTACTCTGGTGCAACATTCACGCAATTTTCGCGACATAAAAATACGGCGTAGTCAGAGGCACAGGAGTCAGGCAGATTGTGGCCGTTATATTGAACAAACATTTAGGAGCCTTGGAAAGCCTACGCATATTGTAGAATGAACACCAGACTGGAATTCTGGACCACCCGAGCTCCAAGCTAGTTTAATCCCTGGGCCACGACGCTCTCCCAATTAAAAGTCCTATGAACCTGAAAATTACCTGCTCACTCAGCTCAGCTGCCCTCATTAATTAGTGATTCGTGAACCAACGCTATAACGTTCCATAATTAGCTTGTTAATTCTGTAATTACAGAAACAGCAGCGGGACGTAACAGCAGCTAGCAATTTCGTAATTTCTCTGCTGCTCATCCTGTTTAATTACGACCAATTACTGGGCTTAGCCGTAATATTCATCGCGTTAAATGTTCACGTTGAGAATCGCCATAAGAGTAGTTTACACACAACACACAACACACATACACAGTAGTTTGTTGTGTAGTAATTGATACGTACTACATTGTTCAATCTTTTGTGACATGGAAAAGGCGAATTGCTTTACTCTACTTACTGAAATGATGTTGAGCTTTTTGAACTAGGTATTATTATTTCTGAAGGGGGTCGTAGGCCGGGCCCCTTAGTTTTCCTATGTTCATCCCATTAAAACTTCCCTTGGCCTTGCGGAATCTGTCAATCTGTTCCACCATCAGCTTTTTAAGATCTTCATATAATATATCTGAGCCCATGAGTTTTGATCAGATTTTTGAACACATCGAAAGTTCTGCAAGTAGCCATCTACTATGAGCTTTCGAAGACACAAACTAGCCATCGTACTATAAGTCTGCAGTGTACCATTTTCCGATATATAGTTACGGGTCCACTCTTTTAACCCTGTTTCGTCTCAAAACACTTCAATTTTGAATCTATGAATTTGAGGTTTTCCCAATTAGCATTGAATTATTCAAGACTTCGTATAGAGAAGCAGCATTTGAAAAACAGTTAGTTCCCCATTCGCAGTCTAGAAAAAACTATTGCAATTTAGAGATAGAATGCTTAGATAGAACTTGCAGTTTTAGTTTTATCGTACTTGCATGTAAATGGATATACGCAAAACATACATCGTTTACGGAAACTTATAAGTATTTGTTGCGTTTCCTCATGACCAGCCATCTGAAACGCGTGCGCTACCAGACATTACATTATCCAGTTAAATTGACATAGGCTTGCTTGCTAGACATGTTTTTGTAAGACGTTTAAAATGTTGATTCATTTGTTCCTGCAAATACACTGACATAATAATGGCGGATCGGTTTACAGTGTTAGAAGTGAGTGAGATTGCTAAATTCAAGTTTTTTTAATAGTTTGTAATTCCGTATGATTGATAAATGTACTTTAGCATTATCGAAAGTGCTCAGTGCTGCCTATTCAATATGTCATTTAAATGTTTGAATTACAAATGTCTAACAAAATGAATTGAAACAAAATTGATGGAAGGAAATCTTCCAACAATTCCATTTCACGTAATTAGATTTGTGCAATAATAGTCTTTTCCTACCACATCACATCCTATTTTCCCCTTTCTACCTATCTTACTACAAAGAGTTCTATTTTATACTGTGTACCTTTATTTATCAGATTCACTTCTAATGTTTTAAGATACGGTGTAAAAGTGAAGGTACGGTGGACGGCTCATCACTCTACCCATTTCCGGTATTTCCTCCTTGCTCTATTGCAAAGAAATGACATTTGGCAAGAGCGAGAGAAAAAACGGAAATAGGATAACCTGATGTGCTGTTGCCTGGACCTTTATCTGTCCGATTCACTTCTAATGTTTTAAGATGAAACTAAAGGTACAACATTTCTTTCCAGATCGCTTACCTATGTCTAAGTACCGTCCAAAACACCCTCAACGAGCTATCGTTACTGAACGTGAGCGCGGTGGAAGGCGCCGCCGCATGCTGGGCGCAACTAGCATGCGCAGAGACGCTGCGGGCCTGTGAGAGACTAGCGGCTAACAATAACGCGGTCGAGATGTGTACTGCTACTCAGGCGCCGTTACTGCACAACGCTAAAGACAAGGTAAGCTGGTTTTATTTTACTTATTTAGATAATAATGGACCAAACTGCGTTTCCAATGAATTATTAGGCGAAACAAAAACACCTCCTTAAAATTCACTTAAAAGTATATCAACTGCAAACCACCGAGCTTTGAGGTTAGGTTAGGTTAGGACTTTAAATCGCACTTTTCGGACCGGAATTAACTACAGTTAGCACTGTCACCCTGTCAAATGCTGCAATCGCCAAACGGACCGCCGCCGGTGTAAGTCAATGGCGCATAAAAAACAATTGTTAAAATCGGAATTCGGAATCTATCACCCAATGTTTCTGCCATTTCCTTAAGCACAAACGTTACTGGTTGGACAACGAGCCTAGTGACCAATCAGTGACGTTGTCCCGCCTCAGGAACTTGACCGACTTTATTTCATACAAGAAACCAAACATCAGGCTTCTGTTGGCTGTGAGGTCGATGACAAAAATATTAAAATACACACACTTCTGTGTTCTTAACAATGCCGTCTTTTATCAAAAATAATTTATCTTTTTCTACAAATCTGACTAAAACTTCTTGTCTATAGCTTCACGAGCTAGGAAAACTATGCGGCCTGCTGCCCGGCTCTCCAGACCCTTCATCAGAGCAGCTGCATCTGGTAGTGATGCTATCAGCAGGGATGGGCGATAGTGAACCCAACAACCAGCACCCAACCCCGACGGATAGACTCAAGGAAGCTCTGTGTAGCAAGACCTGCTTCCAGCAGTACTACTTGGAGCTGGCTGAGTTGGCTATGGGCACCTATAAGCATATTGGGAGGTTAAGGTATGTACTGACTAATGTTGTTAATCAGACTTGTTTTAAAGCTCCCTGCAATAACACTGCAGTATAGCACGAACCGACAACGTTTTGGTAATCGAAAAGTAAACGATACTTTTGTTTCTTAAAGACATAGGAAAAAGAAAAAAAAGTATCGTTTACCAAAACATTAGCGGTTCGTGCTAGGCCTACAGACAACACAACAGACGGACCGAACGCCATACTGGCAGCGCCCCGACCTCAAAATAATAGAAAATGGGGTCAGACCAATGATTTTATAATAAAATAGGTAGATAGGTTTCTTGTGCTAAAAAAGTGGCACCCGAAACCACAACGATTCGTACACCTGACCCGAGCATTGACTGTGTTGACAGTCTGAGACGACACTTCGCAACATGTATCTGTCTCATTTTAAAATGGTAGTGTCTTGTTCACGCGTTATAACACGGCCAAATTAACTTCGTCGTACCCCGTGGACAATTTTTGACTGCGCATCAGTACTGACGTTACCTATTTACGTCTTTTTTATTGTAATATCACTGTGTCAGGCGGTCTAAATGTCATAACGTGCCGAATATATATCTTTATTGAAAATTGCACATAATAAATAAGCTCTGGTTTTACTTGGCTTGTTCTACTTAAAACTTAACAAACCATAAATTTACTTCCCAGATTCGCCCGCCTAATAGGACGAGATCTCGCTGCGTTCTATTCGGAGTTAGGGGAGACAGGAAAAGCGGTAGTATTCCTGATGGACGCCCTGCGCTCCTACGAGGAGCAGGGCTGGAAGGATCTGGCGGCGCAGACGAGGCTAGAGCTCGTCTCTGCAGCTAAGGAGATGAACGATGTAGATAGGTGAGTGTTCTACTAGGAGCTAGGGGGACAGGCAAGGCGGTGGTGTTCCTGATGGACGCCCTGCGCTCCTACGAGGAGCAGGGCTGGAAGGATCTGGCGGCGCAGACGAGGCTGGAGCTCGTCTCTGCAGCTAAGGAGATGAACGATGTAGATAGGTGAGTGTTCTACTCTGAGCTAGGGGGACAGGCAAGGCGGTGGTGTTCCTGATGGACGCCCTGCGCTCCTACGAGGAGCAGGGCTGGAAGGATCTGGCGGCGCAGACGAGGCTGGAGCTCGTCTCTGCAGCTAAGGAGATGAACGATGTAGATAGGTTAGTCCACTTGAATCTAGGATCTTCTGCTAGACAGCCTGTGTTCTATAGTGGTCTATGCTGAAAGGATCTGCAGCACAGACGAGACTGAAGCTCAGTGGAGATAGATAAGTGTTTCACCTGGGCCTAATGCCTGAGTATCTGATCTTCATGAAAGACCGAATGGTCATGACTGTAGAGACCAATGGCTCAATGGCTTTCCGAAGAACATCTTACCGACGAGACTGAGACTTGTCTATACAGGGTGTCCCGAAACGTGACGTCAAGCGGGCACGGGGTGATAGGCTAGATTATACCGGCTCTGGGAAAAATAAAGGAAAAATCTACGTCACTTGGTTTAGTAATAATCATAATATTTTTGAAAATTTTGGAAATCGACACCCTTGACTAAGTTTTTATGTACTGTACTGACAAATTACCAAATTTTGCAGCGTTTTATTTTTTTATGTTATCCCTGAAAGCCATGCTTTTGATTGTAGTCACTTTTATGATGATCAATATTGGACTTTTAGTAAAAAAAAAAAAGTTCGACTGAGTCACAGTCAAGAATTTTTATGTCAGCTAACTTCATCCCTTATTTTCTTAAAAAAAATTTACTAAAGCATCGTTGGCAAGTTAATTAGAAAAAAAGCCTATATATTCAAGATTTCGAAAAGGTAAAATACTAACTATTTCCTTGTCTTATGTCTCCATGAAAAATATTATGAACCATAATGGGTCGTTCAAAACTTGAACTAGGTGAAGTCTAAAGTATGCTATTATTGGTTACTGAAACAAAAAGTGACTGTAGGTTAGTAGCAGTAGCCAATAAGAAATGATTGCTGTTGCTAAGCATTCCATGTTTGGTCAGTTAATGTGATGGGTGACCATTTCGTTTTTTTTTTCATAGTATCTCCGTACAAATGACAATGAGCAGTTGTTACCATCTGACGTTGCTAGAAGAAGTCAGCCGCGAATTTTATTCAGAGGCCTTAGGGCGCCTTAATAACATCTGACTACATGGTTCAATAGAAGCTCTGGTATCTTACTTTTACGGTAAGTGCCACATCACGCTGACCATTTTCGTTACCAGCCCTCCTTACATACATACATACATACATAAACGGCCTATATCCGACCCACAGTTGGGCACAGGCTTCACCTCAACTACAAGGGTGGGCGCTAGGCATACTCTGACACGCGGGCTCAGTGCGGATTGTTGTAGGGGTGCAGAATCAGGTAAAAAAAGTTAATGTCAGATGTCATCAAGCCGCCCTAAGGCTTCCGACTAAGCTTTACGACTGACATCCAGCGATGTCAATCCGGACGAACTGCTTAACGGGCCTTCCGAAGTACGGAGATGTCGGAAAAATACATTACTAGTCTTCCTTGCTATATTACACAGAAATGTCATTCAGCAAGAGCAAGATAAAAAACCTAAATAGGTAGCCTGAGATGCTGGTGACTGTACCACGATCCACACTTAGCTCACTGTGCCCACATGTTAGAGAATGACGTTGTAGTAATACGGGACAGTTGCGTTGACCGTAAGCGTGAACGTTGAGCATAAGAAGAGACACTTATGCTCAACACTGGGCACACGCAACGTCTTCCGGGACCAACCGCTTAACGTGCCTTCGAAGGATGGAGAAGCTATAAAAGATACTTTTTAAAAATGTTTGGAGTGGTCACCCATCACATTAACCGACCAGGCACGGAATGCTTAGCAACAGCAATCATTTCTTATTTGCTACTAACCTACAGTCACTTTTTGTTTCAGTAACCAATAATAGCATACTTAAGACTTCACCTAGTTCAAGTTTTGAACGACCCATTATGGTTCATAATATTTTTCATGGAGACATAAGACAAGGAAATAGTTAGTATTTTACCTTTTTGAAATCTTGATTAAATAGGCTTTTTTTCTAAACAACTTGCCAACGATGCTTTAGTATTTTTTTTTTAAGAAAAGAAGGGATGAAGTTAGCTGACATAAAAATTCTTGACCGTGACTCAGTCGAACTTTTTTTTTTTTACTAAAAGTCCAATATTGATCATCATTAAAGTGACTACAATCAAAAGCATGGCTTTCAGGGATAACATAAAAAAATAAAACGCTGCAAAATTTGGTAATTTGTGAGTACAGTACATGAAAACTTAGTCAAGGGTGTCGATTTCCAAAATTTTCAAAAATATTATTATTATTACTAAACCAAGTGACGTAGATTTTTTTCTTTATTTTTCCAAGAGCCGGTATAACCTAGCCTATCACCCCGTGCCCGCTTGACGTCACGTTTCGGGACACCCTGTATAATGTGAACATGGCTATCTTGTTCTTGAGCCCGAAAGACTGTCTGACTAACCATATTTTTGTGAAGGGTGCCATTTTTATGTAGGATTACGTACAGTGCCTGTAAACCTACCGAAAATCCATATTACCAAGGTATGCAGACAGCGCTACCGTCTGCTCACTGCGTAAACTCAGACCCTCTAAATTTTAGTTTAGAGTCTTTTAGAGTATAAAGGAGAACTGTTTTCGTCTCCTCTGTTGCCTGTTCGCAAATTCTTGATTGGAAATATTACTTGTCATAGGTATACCATCTCCAAATGCCAAATATTGCCAACTTACTTATTTATCCTAGCTTAAACTCATGTAGATTTAAATTTCACCCTTTTATTATTTATTTAACTTCTAGATATACGAAGCTCTCTGCAACAATAGCTTGCACAGCCGAATTAGAGATTCTAGTCCGTAGCTTCTACTTCGAAGAGATGATGAAGTCCATCCGAGTGGACTTGCGAGAGAAGACCGAGTCGGTGCTGGCGGAGCTGAACGAGTGCTTCAAGGTGGTGTCGGCGACGCTGATGCCGTCGGAGAGGGGGGTCTACATCACTGATAGCAAGGTAAAGAAATATTTGAATTCTACATTATTAATTGCATTTATTTGCACTTCATACATTTCACCGTTACACAAATTCACAAAAAATACTGTAAAATAAGGGCCCAAATCTACTAGAATAGTTAAGCAAGAGTATAAAGCACCTTGAATTTATTAGGAAAGCGAACACAAAAAAGTACATTCAAATGCTGTATAGTAATTACAAAATGCATTGCTTGCGCGATTCAAAGGAGTATTACTCCATCTTCTGATTTTGTTCGGAACTAATTTCCTTAACATTGTTAACAGTCATTTACATTCTTAGGGGTGTTGCAAAGCTACATTGAAAAAGTACTTATTTAGTTTTAGAATGGCATCCTACAACTAGGCACATGTTTATAGTATGCTTTACACAATTAAAATAGTAATAACTAAACAAAACAGGAACTTAATTAAGTAAAAGATAATACAACCAAAAAAAAGACGAAATACAATTTACGATAGAATCAAAGTAAGTGTATGTGTAGTTCCTTTGCTTTAATATCGAAGTACTGAAACTAATACTGTTATCGAACAGTAGGTAACTTTAAAATACTGTGTGTTAATTTCTATTCTTATTAGTTAAAATATAAAGAAAGAAATAGAAATAATGTAGACTTTCCAAATATTTGCACTAAATATCGGTTACCGGATTCCTTAGTTGTTCATTCAGAATTTCAATATTCAACAAGGACTTACTCAAATCAAACTAACCTAATTTAGTGATCGCTAATACTTATTAATATCTCATCCATTTGTCTTTCAAGGTCCAATGCAGCTTACTAATCGAATCGCACTTCCCAAAAGAAATTACCTGCACTCGAGCAGCGATCAGCATAGAGCCTTGCAATGACGAGAGACCAGACAAGAAGACGCCGGTCAAATGCTACAAGACTGATTTAAATATTAACGGTAGTGTTAGTACGCAGGTCAATCTGCAGCGGAAGACCTCCGATGTTTCTACTGATAGTGAAACTACTAATCTTATAAGCAGGTGAGTCAGGAAAAAAATATAGTTCTTACAAACAGGAGTAACTGTTGAGTTTACCTTATGCCGGTAGGAGATCGCTCCATCGATTTTAATGATTTTGGTTCGTTGGATTTGTTCTCTGCTTGGAATGAATGAATGAATAAAAAAAAGGAAAATTGGTGGAAAAACCACAATACTTTCCAATAATATTCCTGGGTTTTTATCTGTCAAATGGGATGGACCGATTTGTCCAAATGAGGAAATGATATCTGTCGGGACAGTTAGTATCTATGAAAATTACATATAATTTCAACTTTCAAGTTCCTACCCTGATAAGAACCGATAATTCTAATTATCCAGGTAAAAAATGCTATGGCCAAACGGCCAAAGTGATTCGATTCTCATTTAAAACTGTGATTTTTATCAGGTTAATATAATGCTTACGTTCTTTCTTAATATTGCCTCATTAATACAACTGCTGCCATCTTTAATTCATTTCAGTATAAGACTGGACGACTTAAAACCTAAGAACCCTTTACTAAACCCACTGCAAATTACATCGAAACTACTCTACAAAGAAGACAAAAGTCTTCAAAAAGCCACCATCGAATGCCACAACCCAAAAGTCACTTTGAAGCGATCAGACAGCAGTAAATATAGAAAACCTTCAGCAACAACTCGAAATAACTTTCAAACATCTTTAGCGCAGGATAACTTAAAATTAACACCTGGTTTAAACGAATTATGTTTAGAATATCAAGCTAATAAATGTGGAACATTCAAACTAGGACAAGTATCATTACTTGTGGAGGGGCAATTGGAGTTTCTATCGAATGTTTTAGCAAGTACCAAGATTGGTTTTGAAGTGGTGACTCAGGGAGTGAATGTGTATTTAAATAAGTTGGAGCCCAAGAAGGATTTAGTCGCGGGACTGGAGCATGCTATGGAGTTGGTCATCACCAGTGGCAGTGCACAGCTGAAAGAGGTAAGTTAGGAGCATAAATATCTTAAGACAATAAGCACCAAGATCAACTGACCTCAAATTAAGCAAAACATCTACTTGTAAAGTGCAAGTTTTAATTGGACCTGAATTAAATACAGTTTTTACTGGTAAAAAAGTGAATGAAACGAATGTAGAGTTAAGCACAACTATTAATATTGCAAAAACACGTATGTACAGAGACGCTCACATCAACCTTTACATAGTGCACCTTATGCTGCTGACATAAAACCTATTTTGCAATGGTTTTGTAAAGGTTGACGTGGGCGCCTCTGTACATATTCTGAATAAAGAATTGTGCATTGAAAAAAAAATCTGCATGAAAAACTTTTTAACCTGATCTAAAGGGATAATCAAATTTCTAAAGATGATTTGTACAGTTTTTTAAATGTGAAATAAACTCACATTTAATAAACTGTATATTTTGAAATGATTTGAAAATGTGCAAAATAAAGTACTTGTTTTAGCATTACTTTTTATTTATAGAATCAAGTAAGTCACATAGAACTCTTGTATTTCAGAATACATCAATCCTCCTAAAGACATCAGCGGGCCTGCTCATCCGCTTCGCAAACGAGGATGTCAATGCGATGGCGCGAGAGCTGACGATCCCGGTGCCGCCCAACAAGCCGTTTGAGACCACGAGGGTCCCGCTGAGGCTGTTCGCTAGCCTGCAACCGAAAAGGGATAAGAATATTGAACACACTGTGAGTATTACAGAACCGTCAATCCTCCTAAAGATAGGATGTTAGTGCGATGGCGCGAAGGCTGACGATCCCGGTGCCGCCCAACAAGCCGTTTGAGACCACGAGGGTCCCGCTGAGGCTGTTCGCTAGCCTGCAACCGAAGAGGGATAAGAATATTGAACACACTGTAAGTCAATTATATTTAAAAGAGTAGATACGTTAAGTCACTACTGATGCGAAGTCGAAAATTGACCTCTGGCGTACGTACCTAAAATTTGACCGTGTGTACAAGATAGTATGATTATTTACTAGAGCGTTAACGAGACAGATACATGTTGCGCAGTGTCGTCTCAAACTGTCAATGCTTTGCTCAGGTGTTCGAAGCTCGGAATTCGGGTCCCACTTTTTTAACACAAGTAACCTATCTGCGTATTTTTATTATAATATCTGTCACGAAGGGAGAGGGGAAATAAGTGGACTGTATATTAATAGGTGAATAAAAGTATATTAAATAAAAGCAGGAGAAAACAAAGTAATGATAAAATCGGGAAACATAAAATAATGAAATAAACAAATGACAATCAAATCATTTATAAACCACAAAGGGAGTATCCACTCCGTAACAATATCATTGATACTTTATAGTCAACAAACTCCTGTTTCATATTGCATTATAATCTGTACGTAGCTTAATAGGCATGATGACTGTATTTTTTTTTGTTTATTATCGAAAGACCTTACATTTATGTAAACAATCCTCAAAGAATCACTTCATCTGGATCAATACCACCAGAGATATCACAATTTGAAATGCACATTTTTGGACTTGCCCAAAAACGCTCCATACAAAAGTGACAGCGATAGTGACGTCACTGTCGCTTTTGTATGGAGCGTTTTTGGGCAAGTCCAAAAATTGTGCATTTCAAATTGTGATATCTCTGGTGGTATTGATCCAGATGAAGTGATTCTTTGAGGATTGTTTACATAAATGTAAGGTCTTTCGATAATAAACAAAAAAAAAATACAGTCATCATGCCTATTGTATTTATCTTGTTCCAGGTCTGGCTAAACTGCCCCTGGTGGGAGACAGCCACAGAAGTCCCCCTGCACTTCTCGCCCCCTATGAGCGCCCGCTGGCGCCTGCTAACATCTGACACGCGCAAGTTTGTCACCGTCACGCTCAAGTGCTCTCTGGGGCACGCTCGACACTTCGTATTGAGGGAACCACAGCTCCTAGCGGGCACGGGCCGTGTCGCAAGTCTGAACCCGACAGACGCTGGAGAAATGGTAATTTTGCAAAAATACATTTATTTTCAATGAAATAGACCAGCTTTTCGGTAAATTCTGATTTGATAGAAACCAATGATGTACTCGACCATGAAGCACGACATTGATTTTTGAAGACTTCTTTACTGTAATGGTTGGCCGCTTAGCAATTACTGCAGTAAGTTTTTGCTGAGTTTAGATAAAAGGAGAGCATTGCGAATGCGAAATTAGAAAAACATAACTGGCAAGCACTAGCCAATTCTTGTATGTGTTGTTATTACATTTTTGGTAGTTCGACTGGGCTTTTTGGTAATTAATACTTGGTGCTTTCTCCCGTCTAGATAGTAGCATCAGACGGCACAACAGCCTCCTTCATGTGGGAACTACTCCACGACCCTCTAGTGAAGGCTGAGCCGATGAAAGCCACCTTCACTGTGCAGTACCAACCGTTGGAATTGGACGAACCTTCCAGAGAGTTCACCTGCCCGTTTGACATACAAGATTATACGACGCTCTTTGTGATCAGAACTAAGTTAGAGCCGAGTAAGGGGACGGATTTCTGTAGAGCTTCGCAGGTTTGCTGTTTGCAGCTGAGCGTGCAAAGGGTAAGAAAATACTGATAAGTTTGAAATGTTTCATAATAATCTCATCTAGAATATTATCATAATTCGAAGCCATTAGATGTCGGCGGGTAAACACGGGCTTCTACAAATTTTCACAGGCATATTGAAATATAAACATTTGATACCACTTTGGCCCTAAAAACTCTAGACCAAAAACCATAGACAATTTGATGTGCTATTTCTGAAAAGGCGCATAATGGACAAATTTAATGCCGTGAAGCTACCGTGAAACCAACCACAACTTTATTCCCTGCAGAGTGGTTTTTGAAAGTTGCCGGGTGATGTTGCTCATGCGAACACTGATCAAAATGTTCATCAATATTTATTCATTTTCTTACAGGTTAATGAAACGGAATACACTTCTCTTATGTATGAAGTACTAGCAGACCAGACGATGTGGGCTGTCTTAGGGCGAACTGCAGGTAAAGTTTATAGAAACAGGAGTGTTTTATAAATAAACATAGTGACATAATCGACGTCCGTTTTGGTGTAATTGTTGAGAAGGCGGCTATTACACCAAAGGTCGCGGGTTCGATCACCGCACAATACAAACATTTGTGTCCATTAACATGTCTGTTCGTATTGGTCTGATTGTTTCCTAAGTATATTGAGTATGTATTTACAAATGAAAAGGTATTCAAGTATGTTTATCCGTTGTCTAGTATTCTATAATAAACGGGCTTTATGTAGCTCATCTTGGGACTAGATGGCGCTGTGTGGAATAAAAGTAACAAATGTATATTTTTATCATTTTTTTTCGTATTTTAGGTGTGTTGACAATGGAGTCAAACTTCACAGAGCCCCAAAACGTGACGTTAGATGTTATGCCTCTAGTAGCAGGTTACCTCCCGCTGCCGACCGTCAGGCTCTCTAAGTATATCGCTGCTAATACCAAAGGTATTGTAACTATATCTAAAAGGGTTTCCACATTAACCTGGTGTGTAGTGTTGCCAAAGTATCCATAGTAAAGATCTGAAAACCAGAAAAAGACATAGTAGTAGTATCCATAGTAGTTCTATCGATTTAATTTATTTAAAAATTTGCCTACTGTTGATCTTATCGATATCTCAAACATTTCAATACTATTGAAAGAGAGTCTATAGTATCGATGCTTTTGATATTTATTCACAGACAAAAGTTAATCATTCAGTATCGATACTATTTCGCTACTTCAATCGACAACACTAATTTCCATTGTCAGTTATTTTAAAATTACTCTCCACAGATCCAAAGAAAGACATTTCAGCACATCCACGCTTGGAGCCATTCAGCCCAGGACAAGTGTACCACGCGTCCAAAGCGAAGCAAGTCCACGTCTTGCCGCCCATACCGAAGGAACACCTAGACCCCGCGATGTAGCACATGCCCAGGGCGAAATGAAACCCAGATTGGATGAGTTGAAGTTAACAACAACATTTGCTGTTGTGATCTTCAGTAAGTATAAGCGGTGAGTTGAGTACGATTCACAGCATACAGAGCTTGCTGAAACTGCTATTTTAGCCGTAAAAAAACTCGTTTTTTTAAGAAAAAACTCGTTTTTTTAAGAAAATATTTTGGTAAATAATTGGTAAAATCCTATCAGGATTATTTTCAAAAAGGGGTGAATTGGAAACTGTGTGAAATGGAAATTGTCACGTAAACGTGGTTAAATGACATCTGATTAAAAAATGGGATTTCTCGTCGCTGTCCAATCAGTCCAGAGAAACATTGAATATTCAGTTGCATTAACTGATCGCCATTGATGCTACAGATTTATACTAAATGTAAAACCTGCTAAATATTGTATATTGTATACTGATAATTTTAAGAGCTTATCCTAAACTCTGCCATAGTAATGTTAAATCTCTTGCTTTGTTCAATGCTTCAGATATGTGGCAAAACTCCTCTACATAATTTAAATGAAAGAGATCATCCTGGTTAATAGTTAAGAAATTCTAAATGCATCTTTCTCAGACCTTTACTTATAAGCAATGAATGCATAAGGGATATTTTTTAATTTCAAAGTTTACAGACGGACGATATTTTAAGATTTGGAGTTGGATTTTTTTAGAACTCATTTACTCCAAAAATATGTAAACGCATTATGTGTTGTATGAAATCGGCCATAGAGCAGCCACCTAATATTATCTCCCAATAAATGAATTTCGTAAAGGAGAAACAGGGAAGACTTACCGAAGTTAGACTGTAGGGGTAAGCTAGTCTATCATTACATTTTATACAACGGCAACGGTTATAAAATTATTAAAATTTCTAGATGCGAATGGTACTGTCTGGTACGTTTTGTACGATAGCGTTAATCATTCGCCCGTTTACTGTTCCGGATGATATTTTCAACATTTTACTATTCAAATAACTTAATGAAATATTATGACTGCTTGCTTTTAAACAAGCTGTCCGAGAATCTGTAAAATATGATGATGAGTTGAGGCTCGCAACCCTGTGTTTTTTCCGCTTAAAGATCTTTAATTTGTTTTTGTTTGGTATGTCACTCGGTGCTGATTGTTATTACCTTTTTCTAATGTTAGCATTATTTTCATATTTATTGTAATGTGCACATTGTTATGTTGAAAGAAAAAATTACATAAAATAAACATATAATGCTCTGTTTAGTTTAGATGTCGCAGAACTTGCTTTTTTACGTTATCCTGTAATAAAATCGCTAATTTATAATCGAAAAAAAAATCAAAAGGTTATTAATATTATAAACAAGCTCAAAACATTCAGTCCAGCTTAAATTAGTGTGTATTGGGATATGGTAGTTCAGTAGCTCACTTGTTATAATAATGTAAAATTTATTGTATATCGGGGCTATTATAAATGACTAAAACAGACTTGTAGGCCTGCTTGTAGTTCGAATATGTTAATATATTAGAATGGAATATCCGAGCGTTACATTTCTTTGCAAATACTACTCCAATGAAAATGTTAGCTTTCTAAAGCTACATATAATTACTTCAGCGTAGTAAGGCCCTAGGTCGTAGTAAATTAAAAATAATCTTTATAATTTTATCCGTCTTTAAGACTGTAAATGTTTTGGGTAATCATCGTATAGTGGTAGATTTAAAATACACGTTACTAAAATATATATTCCAAAACACTTGACCAGCTCACGTTTTCTGTATGAGTCGTGAGTATTACTACTGGCCATCACTATATTATACATCGCTATTATAGTCTCATTACACACTGCTACTTTAGGCAGCGATGCACGCGCGGTAGTCGCGATACAACATCAATACTTTATCGTGACTATCTACCTTTACACACGTGCGCTACTCAAGTACAATACAGCCTCCACGATACAGCATCGATCACATTTGCATCGATACAAACGTGTGTGTAATTTTTGCAACTACTCTTTGATCTTTAGTGTCGCAATTCAGTTGCGTCTATGAAATACGCGTATCGCTTCCAAAAGTTGCAATGTGAAAGGTTAACATGAAATGCGCGTTCACTCGATGGCCAGATTGTATGATACCAACTGTGACGCACATAACTTAAATTTGAAAGAAGCTGCCACTGATGACTTAATTAATATAATGAAGGTATGAAAAGACAACATTTTATTTCAAATAAATAACGAACCGTTTGAACATACAATTCTGAAATTGATACTTTACTAAAAAAAACAAATGCGTTGGACCATCAAACATTGTGATAAATAAATATTGCTTCATAAGGTTGTATGTATATGGTGTAAAGTGAAACACACCCTATTTGTATGTAATGTCTAGATCGATTCTATGAGACTTCTGTGTTGTCGACTTTACTTTTTCGAATGGTATTTACCTTGGCGTAACATAAGGAGAGGTCTGGCATAAAGACTTGTCTGGCTGATCAATTCAGTAAATCTTGTTACAATTTTGCAAATAATGAAATACCCTTACTGATACATATTATTTAGTTTTCACTTGACCAATATGGCATATAAAACTTGAGAATGTAGTTCTGTGAGAGACATTGGAATAATTAATGTAAAGGAAGTCTAAACTTATTGCCAGACTCTCAATTTTTTGGTTACGCAACTTAATATGCTCCTAGTTAAACATTTAGCAACGTTTTGTTATCTGTGTGTAGTAGTGTATTATAAACGTGTATTTCATGTACTAAAAATAGAGTCGTAAATCAATCGGGAACCTTTCTACTTAGCTCCCGTGACTGTTGGAGACAGTCTATAGACAAGCGCTGTAAAGTTACACATATTTACGTTGTGAATAAACATAGCGGGAGTGAGAATATTAGAACTTACGAGCACACGCCATTTAAACTCCTGTAGTATTACAACTAATGCTAATTCATCTACGTGAAGACCCGAGACGCTGTCAAATCCATCTGCGGTTAAACAAAAGCAACATCTATTGACAATACGCCTAAGACGTCAGTTTGGTCAGGCTTAGTCCTGATAACCGGATCCTATACTTTAGTCGGGTCTTAATTTTAGAGTCCTTTTTTACGAAGCACCTATTGAAATTTCTGTATAACCATTCCCGCAGTCCATTAAACTTTGCTGTTATGGCAATTGGCTAAAGTATTAGCTCAACAATGAAACAAGTATATAAATGTTTCTAGCAATGTAACAATAGGTAACGTAAACTATAAATGTTGTGACGAAAACGAAATTGATGTTAATAGAAATGAGCTTTATCATTAGAGTTGATATTACAATGATTAGTTAGTTACGTGCTAGATGAGATATTTAAGATTATATGGTGTAGGTGTTTGTACATTTACATTATGAAACAACAATACAGGTATATTTAACTGGGCTTCTTAGTGAAAATGTTAATAAAAAACTGCACCCTACATGGAAGATTCTTCTAGATGTCTAGAATTATTTAAGTAAAATCTTCAGAAACTGGAGTTTATTCCACGCTCTTCGCACCTTTTTAATTGCCATATTATCTGTTTCGCAACAACGATTTTATTTTGCCTAGTCTCTATCTCGTCTTTCTTGTACGGTCAATGGCATGCATGATACCCATTTCTGGTCCTTACTACTTGCTTTATTGCAAGGAATTGACACTTTTCGGAATAAAAAAGGAATGGGTAGCCTGAAGAGCCGTCGACTGTACTTTTCATATGTAAGTTGTACATAATGATATTTGGTGCTAGGATTACAAAGTGTCACACCAAATTATATTAAATATTTTTGTTAAATGTAGGAAGTATGTTATATTTTAGACTTAGTTTCTTTGTATATCTTGATTATTCACTTGTTGTGTTTACATGTGTAACTGAATTGGTACTCTTAGATGGAGCTTTGATATTTATTTTTATTTACGTTAAAGTTTTGTAATCCGAAATCCCTATTTTCCAAAACGTCTTTTATAGATAAGCAGACCTTATCAATAAATATGGACACTTAAATACCACTGACTTTTGGGTCAACAGTGAAAGAGTTTTCAATCAAACGTTAAACTTCAATGGTATTTTAAGCGCTCAAACAAGTTACGCTAACAAGGTAATGCTCATTGTGACACGATAATGGCTATATATTACGTCGTCAGATAAGCAAGCTCTTGTTTAGTGCCACTTTGTTTTATTTTGTGAATAATGTCTCAATTGTAATGTAATGTTACTGTGTTTGCAAACTTTTTACAGTTTATAGGAAGGTGTGCTAATCAAAAAAAACTTAAAGTTATTAGTGTTCTCAGGTAAACGATGGGTTAATGTTGTGATGACTGTTGAATGTCATCTCATTCTAAAGATAATTTACAACTATTACGTCTATTTTGAAAAAGTATCCAAAGATATGCGCAGTGCTTTAATTTAATACTTGTGAGTTTATTACTGTAATTGTTTTTGAATAAAATATTTACTTTACAAACAAAGCCCTTGTTCATGTTATATGTATATTTTGATCTGATTGCACTAGTTATAAACTCAAACTGATAAGTTTGTTGATGTGTTTTGTTTGTTGGTGATGAGTTTGTTTCAATACAATCAAACAACTTTCAATAACAGTCAGTTTAACTTGTATTCTTGAAGTTAAAAGGACCGGAACTATAAGTGAACGAAAAAGGCAAGCTTCCCAATTATCTTTCATGCCTTTATGCTCTATTGCAAAGAAATGTCATTTAGCAAGGGAAAGATAAACAACGGAAATGGATAGCCCGATGAGTAGCTGACTTGACATACGATTTAAGGACTTGGATCACTTTATTTTAAACTATGTTAATTTAAAAATTATATACTCAATTGTATGTGCTTTAGATATAACTGTTAATGTTCTAAGGAGTAAAAATTGTCTGGAAGGCTGAAGATGTGTAAAAAGCAGACTTGTACTACTGTCACTATGACAAGCTGAAATCTAAATTGATGTTAGAATGGTTCTACTTAATTGTTTTCAGCTGCACCTGATCTTGATTCAACCTGCCAAATTATTTGTTAGGTATGCATAAGCCCTCACAAGTTTACTATGCTACCTGTTTATTCGACGCATAATCAGCTTATCTAAGTTAAACTATTGACAATTCCAACCTCCGCATACAAAAACGCAAACAAAGTTGAGCAGCTCTCACGGCTCTCACATGGCATGAGTTTGATGCTGCCCTTAACTTTTTTGATTGACATTTGTAATTTGAGGAGTTAAGGGGTGCACTTTTTAACTGGGTAATTTAAAAAAAAACAAATGTACACCACCACATAACTTTGGAAAAATATTCTATGGTTTTATAGTACTGTAGCATACAGTACAGCTGTGCTCCATACTCTATTGAAAAAGAGCTTTTAATGTTAGTATCTAATCAAGCTAGCAATAATTTTTTGCTTGAAAAGACAGCACAGACTACAAATCTCATTTCTATTTGATGTAAATATTAATATCTATGTGTAACTGGAGATTGTATTTATGTTTCATACTATGTATAATACTTAGAAATGTCAATAAAATGTTTATTGTTATATTTTGTTTAATTTCATCCCTGAAAGTAAAGGTATCTCTGTATGAATAAACCAATGGGATGTTTAAATTGGCCACTTTTAGCCAAAATCTGATTCTTGCCAAAATTTCTCATAAACTTTTGAGATGTAGTTTTGTAAAAAATGGTTGAGTTAGAAGAGAGCCGTGTTATACCTTCACAAAGAAAATCTCTATTAATTGAATTGAACATAGTTTGCCGCCAAAAGCGTGCACGTGAGAAAAAAAGGAATAAAAAAAGTTAGGTATGGTTATTGTTGTTTTTAGCATTTTCCATGCAGTATCTTTACTAAAGATCAGAAAACCAGAAAAAGACATTTGGTCGTCTTGGCATCAGGCCAAGATTCAGATTCAGGCCGAGATTCAGGAGAGAAAGAAAGAAAACGGGTTAGATTCCTGCCGAGTAATAGTTGCACTAGTTGTGCAGTCGCCCTGTTTGCGAAAGATGCGGGTTCGATTCCTGCCTCAAATGTCTCTAACTGGTTTTCAGATCTTTGAAATAAGTTAGGTCTTCTTCCAACTTAAAGAAAGTTAATTCAGGCACAGTGGACACATCAGCGTTTTCCTAAAGAAAACCATAATTACTTAAAAACGATTGGTGGCATTATTGGGCAGTGAGCATCTTCTTAAACGTATAGTCTGTCGATTAAATGTGTTTACATGAGATAAGACTTATAAAATACCTACTTGGAAACGCTGTTGGAAGTTACAAAACCTAGTTTTGAAATCTCATTGAAATTAATTTTAGTCTTTTATATTTGGAAATAATGCTTCGAACTGAAATGCTATACAATAAACACATAATCGACAGACTCTACAAGAATAATCAAGGACAACGGTCACATAGAAAAATAAGTTTTCTTCTCGTTTGCAAATGCTCTTAGCTGTTTTGTAGTTTCGAACTCCCGTAATGATAGAAACTACAGCAATGTTGCAGCATAATGACGAGTCTTCTCACTTACGGCAAAATTAAATTAAGTCGACAGCAATGTTACTGAAAGAAAGAAAACGTTACAGTATTTAAAGGTGATACTCGGCTGCTGGTATGTTTTTAAACGTTTCTATTCACCCTAATTGCCCCAACTCACCATTTGTACAATCGAGAAACACAATCGATTTTACAATTGTGTAAAAAAGAACGGACTGCTTTTAACGTTCTACCAACCTGAGAAAAATGACTGCCTTGTGGTGATTGGTCGAGAAGATTATAGGTTGGCAGTTGACCTGCAGTTGTGTTTGTGGATTGTCGAACGAAATTGATAGGTTTGTTTTGTCTCCAAAAAATATGGTCATCATTTTACTAAACTAATAGTAGTCATGAGACAAGAAATCTATGACAAAAACATACAGTTGTAAATTATAATGTGAATATCGCAAAACTCTGTTGGAAGTCTGGTGGGTTGTGTCGTTAAAATGCGAAGTGGTACATTGGGATCTCGTGCGGATATCTCACGGTAAATTGAGGTTTTGTTGAAGAACCGTAATATTTTCGCGGAGGAATCGGTACATGTACGCAGCGGGAATGACAATAATGGCAGTTTCTGTTGGAGAAATATGCGAGAACACGAAGCTGGCCCGGGAAATGGCACTTATGGGGAACTATGAATCGTCCCTCGTTTACTACGAGGGGACGGTACAGATGATCCATAGGCTGCTGATCACCATCGCAGACCCCACGCGCAAGTCCAAGTGGCAACTGGTGAGTAAACAAAGTCTGCCTTTACGTTTCACTATTCTTTCCCTATTTCTCATCGTAGTTTCAGGTTGCTTACCTTGAAAGCTGACATTTCCTTTTATGATAAGAGCGTTAATTATTTTCGCCTTTAGAGGCAGGCGGAAGGCCACCCGCTGAGATTGCCCTAAGGGCCAAATGTTTGCAAACATTTGTAACAAGTGGCATGTCCAGTGCAATAGTTTGTATTTGTGACCAATTTAAAGTCTTGATTTGATTGTAACAATGCTAAAATGTGAAACTGATCATCAAATCCATCACAGACAGTCTCATCCAGATAGATTTATGGGCCTCACAGAGCAGAGATAAGAAGAAAGGCATATAGCAAATTGTAGCTAGAATGTCAATGAAACAGCAGTCAGTAAGGTCAGCAATATAAGTTGTGAACACTCAATCTCAATGTTATTCAAGTTGTCATAGAAATTATCACAAAGCTCTAGCAGCTATGACCAAATACAGTAATGTCTATCATCTTTAATTTCAGTTCAGAACAACTAGCATTTATTACACATAAGCAAACAGAATATGCCTTGTTTAATCTATTGAGTCTTTCAAACCAACCTTATCCTCGCAGACTGAGGCCAAATTCAGCCAAGTTCTAAGTAAGACTGAAATGTGCCTCTTGAGGATCAGACTTTTTATCCTCATAAAGACGGAGCACTTAGAGATAACACTAAGTAAGATGCCAGGTTTGAACTCATATTTACAGAAGAATTAAAATTAAATTAAAGATCTGGATAGAAGCTATTTAACAAATAACAAACAAACAGTGAATAACTTTTTTTTGTTCCTTAAAATTATCATTTGGGTTTAAGAGGTTAAAATAAATTTTATTTTGTGTGTAGAAGTGTGATTTTCTAACCTTTTTGTGGACCACATTTGTGGGGTTTATTATTATTATTGACATGTTTAATAATTTAGTGTGAAAAATGCACATTGCACAAATTATCTTTTGGCTATCTATTTCTCATCTCTCTAGCTCTTTAGATAGAATAACCATTAATTATTTACTCACAGTTGACACACTAATGTTAACTGCTTTCTACTGACATAACTTTTTATGATTTTGTGTGTAAAATTGTTAATTAATTTCATTTTAAATTATGTATTGTAATTTGTCTACGTATTTGTTATCAGCACAGATAAAATCTTAGCTATCTTGTTAACACAAATACTATTCATTATGTTTGTGTATAAAGTGAATGAATTTAATTACATATCATTTTTGATATTACATGCTGTTATGAAGGAACAACATCCTCATGACAATTGAACATGTGCATGATTTCATAGGTGATGTGCCCAGTTTGGGAATTATTGCTCATGCAAACTTCAGGCTCAACAGAGAAAGTATGTGTATGTCAATTTTAAAACTAAGCACTAAGCTCAGTTGATGTGATATAAATTGCCACGAAAACATAAATAGATTAATGCTAGTAGACCACAGCCAAAACTACATAGCCTACGAACCTATGATGCAAAACATTGGTTTGTTGTATTATAACCTTGCAGCAAAGGGGATGAATGACATTAAATATTCATTTATCTACAACCACTTAACATAAATATACAGGGTGAGTTTTTCAAGTGGTTGTGGTAGGCCAAATCCAAAATTATGAGAAATATCGAAAAATGCTGAAAGGAGTCTCAAGACTGATTTTGGCAATAACTAAAACTGCATACTCAGATTTGACAGTAAAACTCATCCTGTTAGTTACACAGATGAGATGTATTTAGGGTTTTTATTTTTTCACATTTTAGAGGTGATATGGAAGTAACCATGTGGACAAACTTGCTGGCAAAAGTTAGTTTTTCATTTCCAATCCTTGTAAGACCATAAGCCAAATTCAGCCCAGTTCTAAGTAAGACATAATATGCATCTTGAGGATCCAACCTCTTAGGCAATTTGTAGACGACACAGCAGAGCAGTCTTTTTGACCGCGAAGTAAGAAAAACCGCGTCTGCCCGCCATTGCCCGCGCCTGCCCTCACCGCTAACACATATACACATATTACACATTTTTAATATGGTGGCAATTAAGTATGTGACCTATGTTTATAAAGAAATTATTAATTTTTACTTTGCACGTATAATAAGAACAGTGGACCCATCCATGTGAGACAAATCCTCCATTACCTCATTAGAGAGGCATTTATGATCCTTTTCCTTTTTAATTCCAATTCGACGTACTGCAGGCCTCTGCCTCCCATCTCATGTCTAAAGTCACAGTCGGGCAATCCTTTTATGCATATCTGGTTTATCTTGCCACCTTCTCCCTGATCTTGACTCTTGTGCAGTCAATGGCACGCTACCCATTTACGTTTTTATCTTGCGCTAGCTAAATGTCATTTCTTTGCCATAGAGGCATGGAGGACTTACCGGAAATGGCTAGCGTTATGTGCCGTTGACTGTACACACATAATATGAACTCCCTACGATAAGATCTCCTAAATTGTACATTGTTTGTGGTTAATTTCATATTTTCCGTACAATGAAGTAAATCTATCAATAAACTTCTACTTTGCCTAAATTTGAATGAATCAGCACAAATGTTTGTCACTTGAATGTTACTCCAATATCCATCATAATTTATTGGTTTGCTTAAAATTCATAATACTTTAACATAACAAAAGCCTCGCTATAACATAACACAATGAAGGCGTAATGGCAATTCGTAAACATATCGTTTTTCTTGATTGGCTTATTGTTGTAGCATCCAAACATCCTGGGAGGTAAATGGAATATTTAAGTACAAACTGGAGTATAGCTTGGCGTTTTAAATTAAGCTGTTTGTCATTGTACTCCGAGTAGTGAGTCAGCTAAGCATTTAAGTTCAACTTTGGTTCTGTACAATGGGTACAGAGAGACATCCTATTGGGTTTAATCCCTGCTCGGGTCAATCATTTTATTGGATGAAAAGTTTTTTGTTCTGTGTGTTTAAGCGAGTGAGAATGTTTGTGAAGCAATCACTTTAATACCAACAATGATGTTATGTAAATATAGTTATGAATGTACCCAGAGGTCAAGTTACCACAAACTAAATGATCTTGAAACTCACTTGAACCTTATGACTTTGAACTAAAGATCAAAATTTATGGAAGTCTTAAATATTTTGCTCATTGTACCATTCATTTTAAGATGTTGTGTATCTATAAATCCCCCACTCCTTGCCTTTTTAAGTACAAAATGCGGTTCTTTCATTCCACATAGTCATTATATTTATTTATATTTCTTATTTATTATAAAATAAACAAATTTTTATTTAACATTCAACTCTAAATATGGCCCTAGATATTTACTGTTTTTTTATTGTTTTACATTTATTTGCCTGTAAATGTATAAGAATAGCCATTTAAAGAAGAAGAGGAAGAAATATCATTAATTTGTCACATAATATGAGTTATCGACACACAAACCGTCAAGCTTAAAAAAACAAACATTTACAGTGACATCAATATCTTACCTAGGAAAAACCGGCCAAGTGCGAGTCGGACTCCCTCACACAGGGTTCCGTACCATTATCGAGTAAAAATGCTTAAAAATACGCTGTATGGTAGAACTTTATATTTTACTAACGGCTGCCCGCGACTTCGCCTTTTTTTTTCTATTTTTAGTATTTGTTGTTATAGCAGCAACGGAAATACAACTCGTGAAAAGTGCAAATTGCAGCTTTCTAGCTAACATGGTTTGTGAGATACAGCCTGGTGACAGACAGACAGGCTTACAGACACCGACGCTTGCAATAGGGTTCCGTTTTAACCCTTTAAGTACAGAACCCTAAAAATGGTGATTAATATCCATAACAAAAGAAAGTCCTTTGTCTGAACGTTAACTACCAATCAGACGCTTTTCAAAGCTCCACTGAATACACACATCAATAAGCTTGAGGTCAACGATACACTGAATCACTCATTGTACACCCACATATGTCTAATAATATAAGTGTGTGTTACACGAAAACATTAAGTAGAAAGTCTGTATTGGCTTATTGTGATTTTTTATTTGCTAATGTATAGTCACCGGCACATCAGGCTACCCATTTGCACTTTTATTTTGCTCTTTCCAAATGACATATCATTAGATCGCGTGCGCAAAAATATACGTTACTTCGTAAACTAATTTAAACTATTTTAATAAAAGTCACGAGATTTATAAATTATCCAACGCTGAACTTCAAATTGAGCTATAAGGGGCCATTCTTCCCGGTGTTAAGAAACCCTGGTGCATAATTTAATACTTCGAGATCCAACGGTTTCGATCGTACTCTGATCAAGCAGCCACCAGTAACTAACTGGTTGTTACTTCTCACATTATTTTTTCCACTATACAGAAAAATACTTGTCAAAAAACGAATATTTTATCTAGAAGTTTAGACTGTTATGTTCTCCAGTGCCCCCAATGCCTAAAACCTGCATAAATGTCAATGCCACAGTTAAAATTAATGATATGTTGTGCAAATATTGTATCAAGCGAGGATAACACGTTATTAAATGAGAAACAGTTGCGACCACGTCCTTGCGTGTAAAGCCGCTTTTTGTCGAGGTGAAACCTGACAACAACTAACAAAGGCGTCTTTACACTCTGAGTCGAGAGCAGTTACGTAATGCGATTAATCTATCTCATGAAAAAATAACCTTCGGGAAGTTTTCGGTGATATTTCTAACTAAGCTGTTTTTTATTGGTCTAATTATCGCAGATATCAGACCGAGACGATGAATAGGTACAAGCCTTTGTAGTGCCTGCTTTATTTAGGCTATAGCTTTAGCCTTCGTATATCTGTCCATATTGATGTCTCTCAACCCGGAGGTCGTGGATTCTAATCCCGCGCGGATTAGCATGTGGAAAGTTGTGTCGATCTGTCGTCCCATCCGGTCATAGAAAGGTGTTGGAAAAGGGCAATGTGTATTGCGCAAACACTTTTTCACTATAATATCTCCTGCGTACTTAATCTCGTTGAGATTTGCCGATGTGGTTGGACGATTACAACTCCTTGCCTCTGCCTCCTTAGCCCTTAGTAAAGCCTCCTTGTCGAGACAAGGAGGCTTTATTATTATACCTATTTGTGGTTTGTATGTTCCCTTGAATGGCAGGGGTCACAAATTAAGAATCCCCACCAACAGGAAGCTCGAGGGAGAGTCCTCTGCGACTGGAATGCTCATTAGTTAAAATCCTGTCATTGGTCAAACTTACTTCCAGGCACCATTAACACCACAAAAGAAACTCACAGTTTATTGAAAAATACAGTTGTTGTCGCTGTGTTCTGTATGTCGCCAGTAACGAATAACGGAAGAGCGTGTTGTGTCTACGGCGAAGGCTTACTTATCAATTCCAATGTGAATGTACCAGCTTAGATACCGCCATCTAAAGCCACTAAACAGTTCTATATTTATCATTGTTTTGTGGGAACTTATGGTACGATGCGACTAAGGCGTAGTTTGATGTATAACAGTTATCCAATTCGGCTGTCGACAAAATTTCTTTTTTTTATGAAATGAATCACCTTTTCCGCTTGAGCAATAACTATGTTCTTTTTGGATTATAAGATTCGTCCATTATGAAAATTAATTGATAATAATAATTAGTAACTAATGTAAAAAATAAAATTTAATAACTAGTAACTATTAAACTTATTATTTTGCTTAATTTAACTCTTATTTTAAGATTCATTACATAATCCTTCAAGACTTGCATGCTCAGTCATTGTGACACATGTGTATTTTGCTTCAAAAAAGAGTTATAATCTCAAAACCATCCCTTGCCTTTCCTTAGTCAAAGCCAAGCTGACTGTGGGCATGGTGAACGAAGTATTCAAAAGCGTGAAACGCTCTTATAAACAAGTAAATCAACATATTTTTCATTTTCATAATGGACGAATCTTATAATCCAAAAGGAACATAGTTATTGCTCAAGCGAAAAAGATGATTAATTTAATAAAAAAAGTAATTTTGTCGACATCCGACTGAAAGTAAACCGGGAAAACCTGATCATGGCGACGTCACCAAGAAACAAGATCTAGTCGGCATCACCAAAACGGTCGGAACAACTGGAAGAAACTGGCGCTTCCACTTTCTCCGCGGTTCCCATGGCTAATGATGGACCTCTGAGTGGAATAATGATGTGTCGGATTGTTAATGAAGGCTCAAGAGAGATCACTTGAATAGATAGGTATCTTTGACGCTGAATTGAGCTGAACTTGCACCATGGACGAGACGCCCATCACACGCTGTTATGACACTATAGTACGTTCGCGTTAAGAATGCAATAATTTCATACTTGCCCTTCGACTTAGCACGTCCCTTAACCAATCAAATCGTTCCCCAGGGTGCGTTATGCGTTCAACTGGTCACCGTGGACTTGACTTTCCAATTAGGCCCGATTTGATTGGTTAGAGCGCGTGCTAAGGACAAGTATGAAATGACTGCATTTTTACGCGAACGGACTATAAGGGTCTTCATTGCATATTTTTATAATTATGCTACAACATTATTTGTCTGTGTGTTTTATCTGTTGATGGTGTGTTGAGAAAAAAATTAAACGTTCATCAGTCTGGGAAAACTATAGTACAGTCAAGTTGGGTAACTTCGAATTTCAGTGTAACATTGAATCCACTGTTTAAGAACAGTAAAAGTATCTACATATTGTTGTTTATGGTTTGTTTTTAATCCAAACGCCTCATAGACTCAACAATATCTTTTAGTTGGAGTACTTGTCAACAGTAACTGATCTAAAAGAGTGGATTCAATGTTACACTGAAATTCAAAGTTACCCAACTTGACCTTACTTTGTTTGGGCTCAGTATTCTTAGTTTGGAGATGTCCCAGCAATTTTCTTGTCAGATAAAAGAGTGGTAATCAAACCCCGAACCTCTAACCGCAGTAGAATCATTAACAATTATGCCAACGGACCAATTAACTTACTTTCGAACTGGACATAATAATCTGAAAATGCTTTTGAAAGAGTTTCACTGGAACAGTGTTCATTATTCCATCGTGCGTTAAATTAATAACACTAATGTCATTATTGGTAATTAAAATGTAACCTAACATTAAACCATCAACCACAACCAAGAGTAACATTGAAGACTTCGTATCATCCGCGTTTCCTATGTGTTTACATAGCCACGACAGCTCTACTTATACTGGTTTTGTGTCATTTTAGTTGCTTGAACAACTATTGAGCAGCTATTAATAAGCTAAAATTATCTTTTTTGTTTCTGACCATTCAGGCACGTTAAATATTCCATGTTAAATCAATGGAACGCGAACCGATCGAAGATTATCAAACGGCGAGCAGTGTACAATTATATTGTTACACTTTTACTGACCACACGAGAAACTTGCGCACACGCAGCTCCTATCACAACCATACATTTGCATCACGTGAATGGAGGAACTCCTTATCATAGTTTCATCAATCGATTAAATGTTATTAAGTCATTAATTTTAGCTCAATTTGATTGCAAGAAATCAGGATCTTTCTTATCTAAAAGGTAAGTGTTTGTTATTTTTCAATTGATTTTACATAATAGTATTTAATTTGATAAAGCTTTGCAACACATTGGCGGCATAAAATACTTACTGAATCTTGTAAAGCGTCTGTCTTCACGCGTGGTTTCATTCAATTTTAAATGAAATTCATTGTTAAAATTATGCGCTGGTTTTTTAATCTCATTTGTATGATTAATAGTTTTTATCTGATCTATAATGTGCGAAAAGAACTTGCAATCAAATATTTAATTGCATAAATATACAATCGCAAAAACGCCTCTGAGACCAGAGGACCAATTTAGGCGAACTCTTGAAGAGATCGCTGTTATCCTGAAAACAGATAACCTGCGGGTTAAAAAGGTATTTTTTGATGTAGTACCTCACCTTAAAAACGATAATCGAGTATGTATTTTTCATATTCAATATATTACCTATTGTTATCTGAGTTTTTGTTAGCAAATAGACCACCATACGGCGTTTATTCATGCATTCAACTTACAATACTCGACTAGGTCTTCCATCAATTGACCAGGGGCCTATAAATATGGTCATAATAGCTATTGTCCAATTTATTCATACCGACGTCAGCCAGGGCCCCTCTACGCCACAATAGAAGATGCGATGGTCGCGAGCAAACCTGGCGTTATTGAAGTACAGAGGCGCACATATCAACCTTTACAAAACCATTGCAAAATGGGTCTTGTCAACAGCATAAGGTGCCTCTATGTAAAGGTCGATGTGAATGCTCTGTACATTCGACCACAACTCAACATACTTTCTGCTCGTAATATCGGTCTGTCGGCATGTGTAGCATTATGTTCATAGCATTAAAACCTCTGCTAAGAGGTTAGGTTAGTCTATCCATTATTTAAATTTTGTGCGTCACATTTTGAGGTATTGACACAACACACAATTCTATTGATTATACAGAGAAGTGTGTCGTTGTGTGGATGGCACCCAAGATAGGGGTCACAAGTTCCTTGACGTCAAATGTAAAAAACGTCTGGAAGGTTTATTAGCAGGTGTGATTTGTACTTTCGATTTCGTTAATATTTATAAATGCAAAATACATAAACGTGACTCTCCTGTGACAAGGATAAGAGAGGACTCTAGAAGACAAAAATCTATGCCATCTTTATGGATGACTCTTTTATATTTCAATATTGTGCTGTGGTTGACTATACAGGTTGAATCAAACGATTTCCGACCCATTGTGTAAGAAACAATCCATCTCGCCGGCAAATTCTCAAACCAATTGAAATGTTTCTTCCACTTCGTTACGGGCATACCTAAAAACCGGCCAATTCACCTGCCAATAGCTATACAATGTTACATTATAATTGAAATTGAAGATAGTTAATTGGCTTTTACTCTTCCTGTGCACAGTCAATTATTGTATACAATACCTTTTGTTACATCATTGCTTCAATCATTTAGAGTTTAGAGGGTTGCTTGCTTGCTTGATAAAACTTGTATACTTCCAATCCAAACCTGTGAATAAATATCACTTTACAATATACATAGCAAACACACAAACGATCAGAACAAACATATTCGGGCACACAACTTTTTGAACAATTACACGAAATCGGTCATCAACTATACCTACTATAACTGGGGCCTAAAGTAAAGATTGAATGAAAATTCTGGGCAGAAGTGTCCCAGCATAAACTACATCATCATCACATACCAAAGCCGCGTTTTCACTAGGAAAGAAAGAAAGAAAAACTTTATTGGCCCACAAGGAAAACAAAACAAAAATATACACCAAATTAAAAAACAATGACAAAAAGTGAACAAAAAAGAAAAAATGGCAACAAAATAAATTGTACAAACGAATCAAAATAAGCAAAAGAAACAAAAAAAAAAGTGTAGTGGGGCCAACCAGGTCTCTGTCTCAGCATTTGTTGCAACTTTTTAAGGCTGCAGCGACCCTGATATTCTGACAGAGCCTTTATGATGTCGTCCGACATAGCTAGGCAACAATTGACGCACAAAACGTGACACTCAACATGCACGGCAACGTTCCACAATCAGCGCAACATGACGCGCGGCTTGATATTTCATACTTCACTGATACGATAGTTGCGCTTTGCTGATGAACATGATGAGCTACATGTTGTGCAACATGTCGCGCGGCAAATGTTGCGCGGCTTTTAATGAGATGTTGATGTTGCCGAGTTCCAAATAGAAAATAATGTTTCAGATGCGATATGCATACTCACGTAGGCATGGTTATTGTTAGGCTTACATTACCATATTAATTAGTTAACATAATTTGGTTAATTAGCTACCTACTTGATTTTCTAACTCATTAATGATCTAATAGACGTTTTTTGTGCTGATGTTAATGATTGGTATTGGTGTTAGTTGCGCAAACGCGTTTTTTGGTCGTCCAGCTAACGAGTCAATGTTCACTAACTACCGCACTTGTCTATTTGAATGCGTATGGCATCGTGGAAACATCCATAATGGATGTTACGCATCTTAATGCTAATTTAAAGATCGTAAGCCATAAATAACAAACGTTTGTAGGGTTGGCTTGTGTTATATTATTGATCTTCATCATCATTGAAAAGAAACCTACTTGATAGCAAATTAGTCACCAAGAGTCCAGTATAACCAACCATATGAATACCCCGGTAGTAGTTTACCTCCTAAAATGAATTCTCCTATTTTTGCCTAAAACTCTCTTACATGCTCGCCTTGTGCTAATCTCTTCAATAAACTTGACTGGAATCTGTAGGTTCAGTCAATTTATTTAGATCTTCTGAAATCGCAATAACATGCGCAACATTATAGGCCCTGTTCCTTTCCTCGTAGACATTTGAACAAATTGACACTTCACATTGGTCCGGACCAGAAGCGTGCAGCGTCCCGGCCATCAGTTGCGTGTTTAATGAAGAGCAGAGAGTAGATTATTTAACTAACATCCAATGATGAACAGCAGCGGTGACGCTCCGCTAAGTCCCGCGCTGAAGGCGGCCATAAAGTGCCAAAGTAATGAGTCGAAACGGTCCTGTAATAAGCGGGGTGATAAACGAACTTAAGGCTGGTGATCCAGGCCGGCGATGTTTCGGAAAATATTGTACGGCCTATAGGTTTTATGTTCTAACGTCTAAGGAAAATAAGAACATACTCAACGTTCTCAATAGGATAGGCTATGAATGTGAGCAAGACCTTAGACATGATTACTTATAAAAATTTTGGCAGTAAGGTTTTTTAAAATTAACCGAAACTTAAAAATGTAACGTTATGAAGCCTAAACGCTTCACTCTATAAACCAATGAGACAGTTAAGAGAAGTTCCACAGGTTCATTATAGCAATCGCCAATAAACTTGAATGTGTTATAGAACTGGTAAGATGGAAACAAGGCAGACCAGAAATAGTAATATTCTATGATTTATTCAGTCGAAGGCAACCAGCAGAATGTAATGAATGAAGAAACAAAGTAATTTATGCCTTCGACTGCTTGTCAAGTAGATTTAAACCTTGCTAGGGCTTTACGTCTTACGTCTTAATATGTTTTCTTCCATTGAATTATATTTAAGTTGAACGATAACTTTCGGCATTGAATACTCGACTCCACAAAAAGTTTAAATAAATATAGGAACTTGTTTATTGAAATGTTTTTTGGTGCAATTCGGAACTCCTTTGCAAAATCTCCATCTCTGAATAGCCATTCACTGCTACAGAGATATACTATTCGCTCCACAGTTTCGTTTTGGTAGCAACAGAGTTAACACCGAGAGCATACGCCAATAAGTTTCTAAATGTAGAAAACTTTTAAAGTATATGGGAATGGTACTAAAGTATACAAACCGGAGACTGGTGGCAGATCACAAAGCAACTCAGCGCAGATCATGACAGTAAACTGCGAGCAACACTACTGGTTTCTATGAAATACTCCAATTCAAAGTAACCAGTAGATTCGCTGCAGTTTGCAGTCTGCCGTTTGTCGAGAAGAACGACTTTTACTTCAAATGACATTTTGATTGTTGTCTCTGCAGATATTAATGAAATGAGACTGGTAGTAGATAGATATGGCCTCTACTCATCCCGTGAGTTGGAAAACGGTCTTTGTTCGTGTATTGTCACCGATTGCTAATGTAATTTCCATACACTTTTCTATATTTAGAAACATAGTAGCGTGTCAAAGTCGCGTTACATATTCTAAGCAAATCATGGCTTAGCTCGTTGTGTGACTTGTGCTTAACAAAACAGGCTTTCAGTCAAGAGTTTAGGTCACCTAATCTAATTCTGCGACTGGATGCCAGCCAAGCATTTGTCCTATTGTCGTCATTCGTCATGTTCCTTTTATATTTACCGTTCTAGTGCAGGAGACGTCGTCCGTTTACCGTTCTGGTAACTGCTCAGTTCATTCTTTACAATCGCGCATGTTTCAGTAAAAGGAAAATGTTTTTAAAGGAATTTCCGGCGCGCTGTGCTAATTTCGCTTTGAAGGTTTATGGAGCTGCAACGTTAGCTAATGTTGACTAAATTAGGACACGGTTGATTAGCTGATTGTATTGATTAGTTAAATTCCAGTTAGGTATTCTTTTGAAGGCTAGTTTGTACCTTTTAATTTTTTTAAATATTGCACACTTCAGGTTCGTTACAACTTACGCAAAGCGTCAGACCCAGAGTCACCACCTAATTTTGGAGGCAACTATGCATTTTCACGACTCGCTTAAAGTAATTGTAAAAGAAAGTATACGTCTTTAAGGTACAACAAAGATATTAGTCACCATTCGTTTTTTTTTCATAGTTGCTTATTCTGTCAAGTCTCCATGTTTAATTTGCAAAAAACTTGCGTTTTTGTCAGAAAGACTGCGTCTGATTTTAGACAATAATATGGAAGAAGGAAGCTCACTAAACCGTTAAATTGAGATACAGTTAATCACATCTAACGTTAGACTGCCCGAAGAATTTCCCAGTGTTTTCACGTAGTTAACACCAAAATAGACCCCTAACGCCAATTTCTAAATTCGACAATACCATGCCTTGTTCAGGGTTAAGCCAGAATTCTTTTTATAGGATCTCTGAAGTGTAAAAAAATAATATTGGCTTCATTTCGTGCTACAGTTCTTTCAAAGCCGTTCGCCGATTCAAAACGCAACAATAACATTCGTTATGCTTTCGAAACAGCATCTTGTGCGTCGATTGTGTTAATTGTTTTCCTAAGATAAGGTATCTCGTAATGAATCAGGCTGTGCTAAACTGTAATTTGTTTGAGCGCCGGATCTAGGTGTTTCCGAAGCCGCAAACCTAGTTCGTTGAACCGCCTCGACGTATAATGCTAATGACGCATTTGGGGTGAATTTTGATGCTAACTAATCTTGCTAACTTCACGCCATTACAAACTTTCTTGCGCGTTAATAAGAGCCATTATTGGAATAATTACGCACCTTGAGTCATTTCAAAAGTGGAACAATAACATTCGGCAGGAATGTGGGTAGTTTTCTTAATAACGGCCTTTCTGCGAGTTAAAGGCCTCAGTATCGGTGATAGGTCACGCTACAAGTAGGTCAGGGCATTTAGCACTGAATAACGGAATTGGGTGAAAATCTTAATGTAATGTCTCATAAACCGCCGACGGATATTACTCAACGGATTTGATATTTTGTGTGGGAAGTGCTTTACATTTTTACTGTGTATTTGAGAACATTGTGTGCTAATCGGTGTGAAAGATCGAAATTTCACTTTTGTGCTTGTACACCATGCGATAGATGGCGAGGCAGTATCTGTGACGTATCAATTTCCATTTTAGATTAAAACTGCTTTTTGCAGCCTTTGAAATCATCTGATAGAATTGATTTCTTGCTCTGAATAGGCGTTCACTCCATAAATTATCTTAGTGATTTTGAAAAAATGTGTACTCCGTTATATTTATGAGTCTTGCTGTGAGTGAATATTGTGAACTGTGTCGTGTTCAATAAGTCATTATTATCCTGGAAAGAAAATTATTCATAGGAAGATGTATGTACATTTTTTGTATTTTATTATATTGTGTACTACAGTGTACTGCTCGCCAATCGTTACATAGATGTTGAAAAATAATCCTTATAATGCACAGGTGTAAGGTGATACTGTCAGAGTTCATAAAGTTGCCATGTCTTCATTAGAAAACACTAGGGCTTATAAAAATCGCTTAACGTAAATTTTAATGAAAATTGTGTTTGAAACAACGTAAACAGTCTTCAAACTGATACTGTCCTGTTACCTTTTAGAATTTGAGGGATATTCTACCAATTGCTAACTTACTTCCCTAAGTGAATGAATATGCTTCAAGAATAATGTATCACACGAAACCGTAGTAGTATCTTTTGTTAAAATTAATACCAAGTTCATAGGGGCTTCACACACTACGGAACGCTATATATCGCGTACATTATACTGAATTTTATTCCATTTCTAAGTCTATGGAATTGCCTTTTGTCTTGAAATAGTCTTCAAATCAACTAAACATTCAACTTTATTATTTTTTCAAAGCTTAGTTGGTACTACGAGTAAAATACATATTTTTATTGTTTTCTTCAGAAGTGGCACACAGAACAGTTTTTTATATTCCTCGTTGGTAAAAATGCTTATCGTTATTGAATGTTGTGCATGTTTCTGTTAAATAAGATTTATTTATGTAATATTGCTTTTATAAACATTATTTTGAAAGTTAAAGTGGCCGGATATTGAATAAGTAGGCGTAAGTACTTCTCACTACTGGTTTAGATTGTTAGATACTACGAAACGCCGAATCGCTGCCTACGCTAATATCTCGTTCTTAACAAATCTTTCTGCGGATAAAACTAAATCAGCCATAAGGAAAATTAAATACACTGAATCTACGCAAACACAGACGAATCGTAGGTGTGTTTGTCCTTTTATTTCCTAACTTGGCTTGTATTATCTATCGGTAATCTAGGCGACCTTTAACCGAGTCCTTGTTCAACTTTAAATGTTGGATTCAATCTAAATAATTGTGCTTTTAGTATTCAACAATCAGGCCAATTGAAGTTAGATTTTTATTACTTTTCTTATTTAGTGAACAGTCTTGATACGTGTCTTAATAATTTTGAAAATAAGACAACTAATAAACTACAATGACAATATCCGTTGTTTCCACATGTAAAAAAGTCGGGGTAAAAAATATGAAAACTATGTAGGTGTCTCATTATGCACATATTCAAGAGGTATAGATTCAATTCAAGCCTATGATTTAATATCAAATATTTAGATCAATTTCAGGTTTTAATAGTCGCAGGTAGAGAAAATGTGAACTATAGGCGGGATGGTGTTCGAAAGTAGGAGTACTGGCAAGGCAGTTGAACATACGAGAAGATAAACCAACCAGGGTAGCCATTCACAACCGAGTTATCGTACCATTCGGTAACTTTCGTTTACTTTTAGTAAATTACTTGTTCAGCCATAGCGCTTGAATTTTGTAAATGTTAATGCCAATGGCATCTAGTATTTATAAGAGAATAATATAGACACCTCCCATTTTAAAAAATAGATTCAAAATTTAACGAAAGTTACCGAATCGTACGATAACTCGGTTGTGAATCGCTACCGCAGACCCGGCATGACTACAGATGTTGCTAAAACTGAACAAGAACTAATAGGATTATTTCCTTGTTGAAGGTCCAGAAGCAGATGGCCCGGGAGTACGAGCAGCTGAAGGCGACGGTGGCGACGCTGCAGATGTTCCAGCACGACGGAGAGAAGGCCATAACACCACTCGCGGGCAGTAAGTTACCAATGGCAACATTTTGTAAGGCCATAACACCCGTCGCGGGCAGTAAGTTACCAATGGCAACATTTTGTAAGGCCATAAAACCTCTCGCGGGCAGTAAGTTACCAATGGCAACATTTTGTTGAGTGTACACTCTCACTTCGCCGCTTAGAGTAGCTCGGTTCAGTGTGTTTAGCATGTTCAGTGGGGTTTTACTCAAGTTTTGCTATTTTGACATTCTTCTCGTTCTCATCACTCATTAAGGGCAAATCTGATCTGATCTTCAGACAGGATTTTTCAGCATGCCTCCTGCTTGTATATATTTACCTGCTGGGCAACGCCTCTGTGACGTTCCTCCATATATTCCTTAATTTCTGATAAATCACGTAGCGAAATACCGAGGCAAGTTCAAAATGGCGTCACTCTGAAGCCTTTTTATTCAGCACACATTAAAGGCCACGTTTCGGATGATTAAATTATCAGTTATTATAACAGGTGAAGTAAAACAGACAGTATGGAGACTTTCGTCTTTAGACACTGTACTACTTGTGGATGTTGTAAAAGAAATCTTTTGATTGTAATAAAGTTACAAGGACAAGGTTTCGTCCTTGACCAGAAGGATTCTCACAAGTAAATTCACTCAAGCCAACCGTCCTCATTCTAGTTTGACTAATGGTGTAAATTCATAAGTTCAGACCACATAAATTTTGCTTATCAAGATTTTGCAATGACAGAAATGGGCCACTTGTGGTCGGACAAACTTGGCGCGGAAATGATCGCAATCAATATAGCACGCTCTGGGCACAGTATAAACCATCCAGTAGAACATCTAAATACAAACGTGCCATTCTCGGTTTGAATGTGTGCGTGAGCGTCGCGCGCCGTGTCGCGATATCACGCACACGCTAGCATAAAATAGAGAGGCATAGGGAGGCGGCAGTACGGACGGGCTGTGCCGCGTGTCTGTGTGCACGCTAGGCTAATAACTCGGCGGGCGGCCTCAGATAGCCTACTGTATGGTTTATACTGTGCTGGGTTAGCTGTATTGCAATTTGCTACGTTTAAAACTTTGATTATCTTCGTGGAATCTTCAAAATTATACAGTTTACGCACCAGTATTGCACGGGCAGTGGCGAAGTGCAATTGTCTTTTTGAATTAATTAATGTAACTTTGATTTACAAGCATTTAAAAATAGTCTTAAAATGTGTAATTCTTCGTGTATTCACCTACCTAGCTGCTTTGTAAGTGGCGATGAGCTGAATTCATAAAAGTTTATTATTCATTTTAGTTCAAGATATGACAATCAATTAAAGTAACTTTTAACATTGAATTAAATATATTTTACTAGGTATTAACTGTTTTTTACATAGCACTTTGTTATATAAGTTATTTTTACTAGTTCATGTTAATAAATAATGCAAGAATAAATAAACATTTCCACAGTAATACTCGTACGTAGTTTTCTACTGTAAGCTTCTCTTAAGCTGTCCCACGATGGATTATAATTTAAACTAAAATGTTTACAGTTGTTTTAAAAACGCCCATTGAAAGTGGCCTGTTAGTTAGCTATCCCACATTAAATAGCTCTCACACATCAGCACTAATTAGAATCTCTTCAATTGCCATGTCATTGTTAAACTCACTAATAGGCATGACGAACAATTTTGAAATCTTCTTTCGTGATAAAGGTACACATGTATTGTATACTAAAAAAACTTTATTTCGGTTTCAAAGGTCAGTTTAACAAAGCTTGAGGACATTATTCTAGTATTTTATCAACAGCGCGCGAAAACGCTCGCAGGTGTCATGGCGTCCGTGTGACGTATTTGTAGTGTAAATATCAAGTGTCTGTCAAACTCACTTGTATGAAATACGACAGTGACATTTGTTGATTTCCACTACAGTGACGTCATAGTGCGTGATTGACGTTTGAGTCAAAATGGCGAATTGGAGTATTTTATCCTTTTACTTTATCGAAAATCTGATTAATCTCAGATTTTAAAATCAAACTAAATGTGTCTTTTGAATCCTTTTAATATGTTTTTTCCCCTAATGTATTCAAATCGTTGATTATTTGATACTGTCGTCATGCCTATTATAATACGCCAACGCATGGTACGAATATCCCGGTCACCTAAATGTGTTTCTCTGAAATATTCTCGACCAATCACAGTCCATAAACTAATTTAAGGATGGGCTTAAATCCAATAACGAACGGTTAACGGTTGGTCAATTACAACCTCTGGCTATTGTTTGAAATAAGCCAACCGTCGTTCCTTCAGAAAATCTTTAATTAAATTTCGGTAATGATTTGATGAGACCTTTCCCTTCCTGTCGGTGAAGCGGTGACATAATGTGCTGTATCAGGCACCGTAAGACTTGACGAGAAGTCTCGATATGTCGTCCAATTCGTGACGTCAACGGTCCTTCGTGGGACAAGGGGTATTGTTTACTAATGAAACAGTGCCTTATAGGCAGTCAATGTGCTCAAATATATTAGATAATATGATTACTTGCATCAGAGGACTCACGTAAAAACATATAAGTAGAACAAATTATACTCAATAAGTTGCAGCTAAATAAATAAACTGTCTGCCAGTCACAGTACGATTAAATTAACACCGCGAATTTAGTTTTACTTACTAAAATATCAGAAGAAATAGATTTTCCATTATAATAATTCCTATGTAGCGACACTCTATCACACACAAAAATTACATTACAACAGGGCCTAAAATTAATGACCTGAAGCCCCAGTCGACTATCAAATGTGTTATATCAAGTGCGTCCACTCAGTTGGTCCCACTGAAAATCAGCGTCTGAGCCTATCAGGTCCAGGCATTAGCTGAGTGGGGTCCATTTAATTTTGGACATCGTGACACTGCTGCCTGGTGGAAATTATTCTTTGTTTTTCTATTCTTTGTTTTATTTTTTTGTTTTTTTCCTAACCACCTTGTTCTGTATGTTTTTATCTGTTGCGATGTTCGTATAAACACCTAATCAGATATTCGTACCTTGATACCTATGTGACTTGCGTAACTAAGAAAGAAAGAAAGAAAGAAAAAACGTTTATTGACTATGATAACTATTGATAACTACGAGTAGTGTATCCGATTGGATGTTAAAAACAGCTACACGCATCTTCGCCCCGCTCAGCTCTGGAAGAAAACCAGCCTAACTGGTCAGCCAGATGACATGAAGGTTGTAGGTTTAGTATTAAGTACGACTTAGCCCGAGCAAAAACAGAGTGCATTCTGCAATCAATAAGGAAGGAAAGTTAGAACAACTTAAATGATTAAAGTTTTTTTTAGATTTTAGATAAAGACTTGGATTTCCACGGAACGATGTATATTCCATGCAAACTTGAACTTTACTTCATGTATTGACGCTTCGGTTTCCTGTACCAATTGTATATTGATTGGCTTCGACTCGTGTTTATGTGAATTCTACTTAAGGCCCATATAGCCACCAAGAAGCACGCTCATTGAATTAAAATTTACAGTTGGTTACAAATGCCTATTTGTAACCAACATTGTTAAAACAGAACCCAAAATGTAACACTTTCTTTATACTTAGTATGAAAAAGTACTAAAATCGGCCTTCGAAGGCACTTTGGGCTACTAAATCTTATACGAGACATTTTGACTTTTTGAGTTCTGTTTTAACAACTTAAAAGTGCTTTATCCTCTTTGTGACAAGCCGTAAATAGGATAGGATGTGGGCTTCTGAATGTTTTGTTTACCGTGACGGAAACAATCAGTATGACTACCCCGTTTGGTTTATGGTGGTGAGAGTACGTAGTTATGTATGTACTTATCTTCTATGTTATTATTTTTCTTCAATGTGTGCCTACTTGGCTGTTATAGGGGCCTTAACATGTTGGGTCAAATTCGTGACGTTGGCCTCAGGTTATTGTTTTCAAATGAAACTGTACCTTACAAGCCGCTCATACGCATGTAATGTAACAAAACGTTTGTATAAGACGCGTATTTAGTATGCAACGTGCACTGTGTTACGTTACGACCGTCAAATGGTAATAAACAGACGGGCGAGAACATTGTTATATTAAAAACTACCGACCTCCCGCGACTTCGTGCACGTGGACTTAGGTAAAAATAAAAAAACTTTATAAATCGTAGCCTATGTCCTATTCCGATGCATAAGCTGTATGATTGTAAAGTTTCATTAAAATCCATCCAGTAGTTTTTACGTAAAAGAGCAACACGGCACATACATCCATCCACACATACAAACTTTCGTATTTATAATGTTAGTAGCATATAATTATTTGAAAGTTTCTATCTTATCAGGTTGACTGTCTACAAAACAAAACAATTGAGAACCAGTTGTTGACAGACCTAACTTCTCCCGTTTTCCCAATATTTCCCTTTACTGCTCTGCTCCTATAGATTGTAGCGTAATGAAATTTTACCATAATCTGCCCAAGAGTATGAAGAATTGTGTGTCTGTCTGTATAACGAATATACAGATAGACAAAAAATTACTGATTGCATTTTTGGCATCAGTAGCGATCCCTAATTACCCCTTGATAGTTATTTTTACAATATATTTCATGTACAGAATTGGCCTCTCTACAGATTTATTATAAGTATTAAAATATTTACTTACATTATGTGTCTCACATGTCCGGAGCTGCTATTATTGTTAAATAATGGATCCTGTTTTATTATATAATGCAATAATTAGCTAACTAATTATATTTGCCGAAGGTTAGACGCGGACATTGACCTTAAAGAGGTTAATTATATTGAGCCGTATTTGTATGTAGTAGTAATGGGTACTAGTTTTTACAATGTACTGAGTTGTTAAAATGGCGGAAACCATAGTGTAAAGCAAGTAACCTGTACGTTGACCCACTGCTGAAGAAAGGCCTTCATCATTGAATATACGTCATCGCCACAATTTATTTGAATGTTCTGAAAACTGAGAATTTCCTCTCTTGGTTGGGGATTAAGCCTAGAATACCTGGATTGCTTACTGGATTAAAATTGTTTTAATGAATAACTGATAGCAAGTTGTAACCAGGTTACCATAAAATAGCCAATGAGATTTAGCATTTTACGGTGGCAACACACAAACAAAATAGTGAAAGAAAAATTAGGGCAAATGGAAATATACAAGAGTTACAAGTTTGCGTTTTTACGCTTCGTGACTGGAGACACGTTGTCCTTTCGTAGCTGGCTCGGAATCTATTTCACATTTTTATATTTATATTGAATGTTTATTGTGGTTATATTAAATACATATTTGTTCAGCAATATAACTAGTCAATAAATAAAACAGTTGCGCTTCCGCATTTTTACAGCCAATAATAAATAACAAAGATAGTAAACGACTTCTTGTGGTTTGTAACGCGTCCACTGAATCGATATCTTCATTATCGGGTTTTAGTTTTACGTAACTTACTCGTTAACAAGAGTCGAAAATGTTAAAAGCAGGGCCAAGTTCAATTAATTGAGACGACATCACATAAACTGTCATAGTCCCAGTCCAAAAGTCAGGTTTTTCTTGTGGTATGGTAACAAAAAATTAAAGATGTCTTCATAATAAGCACCCAAACCCAATGATCAAAATGTTTTGCTAGTGAGAAGGCACCACCGAATATCCAGTCGACACTCGTGGCCACTGCGCTAAGAACAGACAGAAATGATACGTTTAGGGTCGGTGATCGGCGATTTCGCGACTGTATCAATGCTGAAGCACGATTTGGTGATTCTGCGTTCGATCGCAGTAAAGTCGTTAGATTGTATCGATGCAGTATCGCAATACCGCGACTTCGTGTTCGGACGCGGTATCGGAATCGCGCATTTTGGCGACTAGGTGCCTGCGTTTGCTTCCGTAAAGTGACTAAATTACCGCGTGTGGATCTCAGTACGACGTGGAACGTTTGGTCGCTGCATTCAGCTTCTAAAAAGCGGCAAAATCGCCAGTCGCCGATGCGACTCGTGGATCGTCCTATATGGATTGTCAAACACACTAATGTCAGCCTTGAGTGGCGACGGATGTAACTAAAGTCTAGTAATGACCGGGGTGGCTGGCAATCCGATCCGAACTTGGGAATCAAACCCATTGTTTCATTGTTGATGGTTAAGGTCGCGGAATTGAAGATCTAAACCGGTGCCAACATGTCTGTATGAGATATTGGCATGCATGTTTATTCCTCGAAAAAATAATTCAACTTTTTCTTGCGTGTGAAGAGAGGATGAACTATTATTTATTACTCGTTTTCATCCAGTCATTACCATTTGTGTTTACAGCCCCACGCGGTTGGGAACGCAAACCTGTTTAAAGGAATTCATTGAATGACTAAAAAATGGATGTATCCTGAGTTACCGTTTTTATTTCGTATTGGTTGATGGACTGGCAACCTTCGCAGATTTTTTCGCGGTATCTCCTCTTTTATAAATTTTAGAGCTAAATAATTATTTATTTTGCTCTAATTCTCTCATACAACTTTGTTTCTTATGGTTTTCAACAAATTGGTTCGGTGAAAACGATTTATGTGTATTTTTTATCTGTGGAAATGGTAGTCGGGGATGAAATTACTGCTCAGTGTTCGTATGTACATTCAGTCCGGAATAATTTAGGAAACCGTCAATGTAGTTTATTGCAGTGCTTGCCAGGGCTAGTGAGACGGTACACGTACCGTTCGAGGTGTTTATGATGGTACCCAATTATTTCTAGTTTTCGTAATACAGAAGAAAAACTTCTTATTGGGACCATGACAATGAACGTGAAATTGTCGCAGAATAGAACGAACTTGCCATTCGCACTTCCGTGCTCCTAATCCACAGCGAACGGTTCACGCGTAATCTAATCCAATTTACTAAAACCATACAAATCGGCTTTCTATTCTAAGAAGATTGAATTCACACCTAAACATAATTATAATATCGCCGTTGAGAAGTTGAATTTGATTGGATTATAAATTAAATTTGATTACACAGTCGTATTAAAGATAGCTATCTTTTTGATCTTAGCATGATAACATATAATAGATAGTAATGTTACATAAAATGAGATTTGACATGTTTTGAAAGTCACTGAAGTATCCCAGCAGAAGTCCATTAAGGGTTACATTTGTGTATTACAAGTGATAAGATTTAGTCTGTTTTATCGTAAGTATGTAATCATTATCTTTTTCTAGTATCTTTCAGTAAGTTTACTACTGTTACTATTTCTACCCAGCTAAACCGACTTAACATTCAAGTATGTGTTCAAACACGCTTTTTAGTACTAATAAAAGTAAATTGATCTATAACTGACGTTATCGGGAACTTTACTGAAATTCACTTTTCTACCTCTGAGGGCGACGTGCCTAGCAGCCGGACTAAATAGGTTCATCATTATCAGCCTATCGTAGTCCTCTGCTGCATATCCCAAGGAGCATCAAACTCCCGGTGTGAGCCTTCCGCATTCACACCAAAAATGTCTTCAAGCCATCGGTCCATCTGGCTGGAGGACCCCCCTTTGCTGATCTCCACTTAAGGTCTCGAGTTCTCGACTGCTCCAGCGGCCATCGGTTCTTCTACAGACGTTATTAGTCCAAATATTTATCACAATGTATTTTTGTTGCAGACTACGAGGACTACCCCACCCGGGATCAAACCTGGGGCCCCGCGCCGCACGAGATAGACCCCGACATATGGCCCCCGCCCCCTGACCGGGATCCTAACGCATGGCCTCCTCCCACCAGTGTCGAACACAGGTTAGTGAGCTAACCGTGCTTCCAGACTAAATTCTACCGCGTGTATATGTCGTTCTGCTGTCTAAGGTAATAAGTATCTAATTTGGTGCAAGCTATCTAAAGTGTCCTGGCAAACGCGTAGAAGGCTTCGTGCCACTTTCTGTGTTCCCCCACTATGGACAATGAGAGGGAGTAATAGGGGTTTTAGTCGGTAAGGCGACTGGGATACCTTCCCAGTGGAAAGTCCGACGTACCCGTCCGTCCGTCATGCGTAAGGCATTTCCCCTACCCGAAAAGAAGAATAAAGCTATTTAAAGTATTGGATAAAAAAATATAAACACAGAAATATGAAATATGGTTGACTCTTGAACAAATCTATACTAAAGAGATATTGTGTTTTAAGATAGAGTCACCTATTCACTCCTTTAATTTCAACCCCACAGCAGAGGCCCTCCAGCCATGAAATCAGCCCGGAACAACCCCAGGAACGCGCGCACGGACAACAAGAAGACCACAGCAGGCCAGCGGAACCCCACCACCTCGCAGCGGAAGACTTCAGACGTCAGGAACCCAAAATTAGCCGCCAATAAGGCGCATAGTGGTTAGTAACTTAACATACGCAACAACTATAGTACGATTAATAATTGTAGTCAGCGAAATGACAACTTCAACAGTGACTGATACAAAAAAGGGTGACCCGCTACAATAGTGACGTTCGGCAATCACTAGACTAAGACATTTAGTCATGATTTATTTTATGAGGTATCAAAGCCTTTTTAATAATTGTAAATATTTAATAGTGTACAAAACGAATTAAATAATTACGATTTAAGAAATATGGGCCCTACCTCCATATTAAAACTTCTCACTAAAAAATTATAACCATAGCTGGAAAAAAAATGTTCAAAGAGGTTCAGGGGAATTAACACTTGAAAGTTAGCAAAATACAAGTAATTATATACGTTTTTATTCGTTACGGTTGCTATTGATTCCGACTCCGATTCTGAATTCATCTCTTCATGATAGTCCATACTATTATTATTTGATTCAAAAATAAGTAAACCGGAATCTACAAAACCTTCATCACTGCCTATATATGAAATTATAAGGCGTCGTCCTTTGCCGGTTGGGCCCTTTAGGCCTGTAGTCAAACCTTTAGAAAACAAACACTTGTATGGAAGATTCTACTGTTGTATCCTCCCAAACTTTTCCAGTTGTATGACCTGTTAATAAACGAAATTCTTACCTGTAAATAATATAATACAGAAACAAAACATTTTGAAACTGAAAATCTATTTACTAAATACAGTTTACCGAAATACCTCTATGTCTCAAAACGAAAGTCTGACCAGTGTGTGTTGCCAGTAATGACATATGGAAGTGGGACGTGGTCATTCACTACGACTTTTTTGCCAGGCTGTAATGTCGACTAACTTTTAATTGTAAAAACTCGATTTACCACATCACTATTTATTTGGGACTGAAAACCTGCCACACTGAAAATGTCATTTCACTGACTACAATTAAAAATCCGAGTATATATTCCAACGGAAGGAAGACTGCCATTTGATGTTTTGTATTCGTGGCATAAAAATAAATAAGTATTCTTGGACATTAAACATCACAGCACCTTATAGCCCCAAACTAAGCATGGCTTGTATCATGGGAGCTTGTATTTTTTTGTAAATACATACTTAATATACATAGGAACCGCACAGAACAAACAGACGTGTTCATTCACACGAATGTTTGTACTGTGCGGGGATCGAACTCACAACTTTTGGTGTTGAAGCCATCTTCTCAGCCATAACACCACATCGGTCGTCAAAAACAATTTTAAAAAAAAGTTTTTTTGACAGTTGGACCGACCGTAATTACGAGACATACTGTATATTGAGGCTGCGGGAAAGTTCGCTCTCGCATGTCAATCCCGCTGGATTGGATGAGCTGCGGAATTGCAAACCACATTTGACTTGACTCTTTCTAAGAACACTATCATTTGTTTCATAGCCAAAACAAAAGACACGAGCAGTAAAGAGCACAGCAACACCGGCAAGGACAAGCAGGACAGAGACAACAACAACGGAGACACGGACGACGAGAAACACAAGGAGGAGGAGCGCAGGTTCGAGCCGCCCTCCGCCGCCGACGGGGACCTCGTCGACATGCTGGGTCAGTACCTCATCATGTCAGCCGAACGACGCCCACTGCTGGGCATAGGCCTCCCCCAAAGATCTCCACAACGATCGGTCCTGCGCTGTCCGCATCCAGCGGCTTCCCGCGACCTCGACCAGATCGTCGGTCCACCTTGTGGAGGGCCTGCCCACGGAACGTCGTCCGGTACGCGGTCGCCATTCGAGAACCTTTCCGCCCCAACGGCCATCGGTTCTCCGCGCTATGTGTCCCGCCCACTGCCACTTCAGCGATGCAATCCTTCGAGCGATGTCGGTTGCCTTAGTTCTCCTGCGGATCTCATCATTTCTGATTCGATCAAGCAGGGAAACACCAAGCATCGCTCAGCATAGGTCAGTACCTACACAGATCTACTTACAACACACGAGCAGTACAGAGCACAGCAACACCGGCAAGGACGACGAGAAACACAAGGAGGAGGAGCGCAGGTTCGAGCCGCCCTCCGCCGCCGACGGGGACCTCGTCCACATGCTCGGTCAGTACCTACACAGATCTAATTGGTTATTTAACATACATAACATGAACGGACTATTTACGTCCCACTGTTGGGCACAGGCCTCACCACAACTATGAGGTGGAACGAGCCACATCATACTCCAACACGCGGGCTCAGTGCGCATTGTTGGAGGGGTGTAAGGTTAGTGAGCAACCGTAATGTCAGATGTTATCAAGCCGCCCAAAGGCCTCTGACTAGGCTTAACGACTGACATCTAGCGTCAACTAGGACCAACTGGTTAACGTGCTTTCAGAAAGTTAGGAGATGCCCGAAAAATACATCACTAAATTCGGTCGGGGTGGTCACTCATCCCATTTCCGAGCCGGTGTGTGTTGTGTGTTGCTTTACAACAGCGATCGTCGCCGATCCGCTGTCACAACTGCGCCACGGCCACCTTTTTTTTTGTTTAATTATATGACAAAAATAATAGCAATAGTAATGTTTTTTCTTTCTTTCTTTTCTTTCAATAGTTTTCAGTTGTGTCCATAACCAAAAATTTGTTTTCTGTCACACACTTTGTTCACACATTAGATTACTTTGACAGCTTACCTCTCATCCATCATGATGAATGTTTTTCTTTCAGTTGGTTGGTTAGTTTTCCATAGACGTAGTTCTAACTACAAAGCTAAAAAAATGTTTCCTGTTTTGACATCAACAAGATAAGATAAAAACACTTTTTTTGCACACAAACACAACAGAGTAATTAACAAAGAAGAAAAACATTTTAGAGTCCAATGTACCCTTGAGACAGTTTTTCATAATCTTATTATCTTTTGTTGCAGAAAGAGATATTGTACAAAAGAACCCCAATATCCGGTGGGACGACATCGCGGACTTGGCGGAAGCGAAGCGGCTCTTGGAGGAAGCTGTAGTCTTGCCAATGTGGATGCCTGACTTCTTCAAAGTATGTTGTTCTAGGGAAAATAAAAATAAGTCTCTGACAGCTCTGCTCAAAGATCTTATGACCCCAAAAGATTATACAATATTTATCTTTCTAAACAGGTCACTTTTCTTTTTTTTATGTATCATATAAAATGCACCTAGACCTTTTTTGTTTTGAACTGACTAGCTGTAAGTCTAAGGTGCGACTTTCACAGCTTTACCAGTCAGTGGGTTGAGCGCGAAGGCTTTCAACCCCTTTTTTTTTTTTTTTTTACGGGGAAATTCAACCCCTAGAGAGAAGGACTTTATTCTGATCATCTGTATTACTTTTCTAGCATTTTTCTGTGTGAAATTTAGTCATGATTTCAAAATGGTAAAACACTCTACTTACTTATCTCACGTTTCGTCAGAAATATTATTTTACTAAACTTTCTCACACGCGTCCAATCCATTATTTAAATTGAGTTTAATTCATTAAAAGGTTGTAGCTTGGAACCGTCAACACAAATTTCAAATAAAGGAAAACCAGAAAAAGACATTCGGTCTTCGGTACTCAGGCGTGAATCGAAAGACGCGGGTACGATTCCCGTCTGAGGCCAAGACCGAATGTCTTTCTTTGGTTTTCCTATCTTTAGTAAAATGATAACGCACTATCCCTAATGCTAAAATAACCTGTAAATATCTAATCACTTGTGTTATCCCCCAGGGTATCCGTCGGCCATGGAAGGGCGTGCTGATGGTGGGTCCGCCCGGCACCGGCAAGACCATGCTAGCCAAGGCCGTGGCCACCGAGTGCGGGACCACCTTCTTCAACGTCTCCTCCTCTACACTCACCTCCAAGTACCGCGGTGAATCGGAGAAGCTGGTCAGGCTGCTCTTTGAGATGGTAAGTGGTTTTATTAATAGTTTGCATAGGTTAGCTGCACGCACAGTAAACAGTAAAATATCTACATACAAACGTGCCGCTCTCGGTTTGAATGTGTACGTGCACGCCGCGCACCGTGTCGGCACGCGATTTCACGCACACGCTAGCATTATTATGAGGGAATAAGGTGGCACGCTAGGCTAATAACTCGGCAGGCGGCCTTGGATAACCTACTGTTATGTTTACTATGCTGCGGGTTAGAATCAGGAATGAGGAAATTCGTAGGATGACCAAGAGTTTGTTTAAAGAGAACGCAGTCTTAAACCGAAATGTCGCTAATATGTGCAATCTACGAAAACAATCTCATTAAAATAACCTTGTCATAAGATCTTGAGAATCGTGGCTCTCCTGATAGATGAAGAAGACAACAGTATCCAAATTCAATTCACTCTGCATACCAACTTATCTATGGCGCGGTCCGTTTTGAGTCAAAAGTGATAATAGCGCGCTCACACGCGTCTCGAATTAATCAATTGTATGAGCGTGAGCGACGTGTGCATGCTATTACCACTTTTGACTCAAAACGGACCGCGCCCCAAGAAATACATTTTGACAGCTGCCAGTGGCATCGTAAATTAAACTTTATGCAATGCAATAAGGGTTTATAGGTGCTCTTCAGGCTAAAAAGTCAAGCCACAGCTCGTCAATCGTATTTCTACTGCATTGGAGTACAATTTCCAAATTTTCCTGCTTGATGCCAAGACGATCAAATGTAATTTTCTGGTTTTCAGATCTTTAGTAAAGATAGTATAATTATTCTTTAGAGCATAAACGAGAGAAACATGTTGCGCAGTGTCGTCTTAAACTGTCAACACTGTCAATGCTTTGCTTAGGTATACGAAAGTTCTGATTTCGGGTGTCTTTTTTAGCATAGATGACCTATTATATCATTGGATCATTGGTTTCTTGCCGGTTTCTTCTCGGTAGAATCAACACGTCCGAACCGGTGGTAGAATCACTTTTTTTATGTTGTGACTTGTCATAAGTGCTTTTGAATAAGTTTACATGAATAAAGATTATGTTTACTTCACTTTAAATGGTCACGTGACGCATATCCTATTTTGACCTAATATGTCTCTAACGTATGTGTATGTTTCGTTTCAGGCGCGGTTCTACGCTCCAAGCACGATCTTCATAGACGAGATAGACTCGCTGTGCTCCCGAAGAGGCTCCGACAGCGAACATGAGGCCTCGCGCCGCGTCAAGAGCGAACTACTCGTGCAAATGGACGGGCTGGGGTCCGCCAGCGACGAACCCGCCAAGGTACGCCTCTGACTGTCCCCACAGCTCATACACGAGGCCTCGCGCCGCGTCAAGAGCGAACTACTCGTGCAAATGGACGGGCTGGGGTCCGCCAGCGACGAACCCGCCAAGGTACGCCTCTGACTGTCCCCACAGCTCATACACGAGGCCTCGCGCCGCGTCAAGAGCGAACTACTCGTGCAAATGGACGGGCTGGGGTCCGCCAGCGACGAACCCGCCAAGGTACGCCTCTGACTGTCCCCACAGCTCATACACGAGGCCTCGCGCCGCGTCAAGAGCGAACTACTCGTGCAAATGGACGGGCTGGGGTCCGCCAGCGACGAACCCGCCAAGGTACGCCTCTGACTGTCCCCACAGCTCATACACGTGCAAATGGACGGGCTGGGGTCCGCCAGCGACGAACCCGCCAAGGTACGCCTCTGACTGTCCCCACAGCTCATACACGAGGCCTCGGCCGCGTCAAGAGCGAACTACTCGTGCAAATGGACGGGCTGGGGTCCGCCAGCGACGAACCCGCCAAGGTACGCCTCTGACTGTCCCCACAGCTCATACACGAGGCCTCGCGCCGCGTCAAGAGCGAACTACTCGTGCAAATGGACGGGCTGGGGTCCGCCAGCGACGAACCCGCCAAGGTACGCCTCTGACTGTCCCCACAGCTCATACACGAGGCCTCGCGCCGCGTCAAGAGCGAACTACTCGTGCAAATGGACGGGCTGGGGTCCGCCAGCGACGAACCCGCCAAGGTACGCCTCTGACTGTCCCTAAAGCCTCATACACAAGGCCTCGCGCCGCGTCAAGAGCGAACTACTCGTGCAAATGGACGGGCTGGGGTCCGCCAGCGACGAACCCGCCAAGGTACGCCTCTGACTGTCCCCACAGCTCATACACGAGGCCTCGCGCCGCGTCAAGAGCGAACTACTCGTGCAAATGGACGGGCTGGGGTCCGCCAGCGACGAACCCGCCAAGGTACGCCTCTGACTGTCCCTAAAGCCTCATACACAAGGCCTCGCGCCGCGTCAAGAGCGAACTACTCGTGCAAATGGACGGGCTGGGGTCCGCCAGCGATGAACCCGCCAAGGTACGCCATCATATCCACCAGCTGAATATCAAGACCCCGGGATGGCTTCCACTTTTTTTTTTTTCGGATATTTTTTGCTTGTGGAACGCTTTCCCTGTGTTTGTATTTCCGGATACATGTAAACCTCAGTGTTTTCAACATAGGCATTTTCTGGCCTACGATTATTGGTTTAAGCGTATTTTTCAGAACCTATTTTTGGACTTTTATTGGATAGTAAAAAGACAAGTTACTTGACAGAAAATCTGTAATTACCTTGTTAAATCGGTCATTTTCTTTAAGAAATTCCATTTTCTGTCAAAAAAACTCTTATTTTACTCCACTTATAATTACTCCACTAGTAATATACTCTCAAAACTAACTCACTATACTTTATTCTACTACACTGCAACTCAATCTCATCTTGAACAAGCATAAAATCTATCAATCTGTATTGTTTTTTTATGTTCCCCAGGTGGTAATGGTGCTGGCCGCCACAAACTTCCCGTGGGACATCGACGAGGCGCTCCGCCGCCGACTCGAGAAGCGCATCTACATCCCGCTGCCGACGCAGTCCGGCCGCGAAGCGCTACTGCTGATCAACCTGCGGGACGTACAGCTGGACGCGCTGGTCGACCTGCCGAGCGTCGCAAGAAGGCTGGACGGGTACTCCGGCGCTGACATTACCAACGTCTGCAGGTAGGACGGCCACCAGCCATTGGCGCTTGCAGGTAGGACGGCCACCAGCCATTGACGCTTGCAGGTAGGACGGCCACCAGCCATTGACGCTTGCAGGTAGGACGCCCACCAGCCATTGACGCTTGCAGGTAGGACGGCCACCAGCCATTGACGCTTGCAGGTAGGACGCCCACCAACCAACAACCTGCGGGACGTACAGCTGGACGCACTGGTCGACCTGCCCAGTGTTGCAAGAAGGCTGGACGGGTACTCCGGCGCTGACATCACCAACGTCTGCAGGTAGGACGGCCACCAGCCATTGACGCTTGCAGGTAGGACGCCCACCAGCCATCAACCTGCGGGACGTACAGCTGGACGCGCTGGTCGACCTGCCCAGTGTTGCAAGAAGGCTGGACGGGTACTCCGGCGCGGACATCACCAACGTCTGCAGGTAGGACGGCCACCAGCCATTGACGCTTGCAGGTAGGACGCCCACCAGCCATCAACCTGCGGGACGTACAGCTGGACGCGCTGGTCGACCTGCCCAGTGTTGCAAGAAGGCTGGACGGGTACTCCGGCGCTGACATCACCAACGTCTGCAGGTAGGACGGCCACCAGCCATTGACGCTTGCAGGTAGGACGCCCACCAGCCATCAACCTGCGGGACGTACAGCTGGACGCGCTGGTCGACCTGCCCAGTGTTGCAAGAAGGCTGGACGGGTACTCCGGCGCGGACATTACCAACGTCTGCAGGTAGGACGGCCACCAGCCATTGACGCTTGCAGGTAGGACGCCCACCAGCCATCAACGCGCTGGTCGACCTGCCGAGTGTCGCAAGAAGGCTGGACGGGTACTCCGGCGCTGATATCACCAACGTCTGCAGGTAGGACGGCCACCAGCCATTGACGCTTGCAGGTAGGACGCCCACCAGCCATCAACCTGCGGGACGTACAGCTGGACGCGCTGGTCGACCTGCCGAGTGTCGCAAGAAGGCTGGACGGGTACTCCGGCGCTGACATTACCAACGTCTGCAGGTAGGACGGCCACCAGCCATTGACGCTTGCAGGTAGGACGCCCACCAGCCATCAACCTGCGGGACGTACAGCTGGACGCGCTGGTCGACCTGCCGAGTGTCGCAAGAAGGCTGGACGGGTACTCCGGCGCTGACATTACCAACGTCTGCAGGTAGGACGACCACCAGCCATTGACGCTTGCAGGTAGGACGCCCACCAGCCATCAACCTGCGGGACGTACAGCTGGACGCGCTGGTCGACCTGCCGAGTGTCGCAAGAAGGTTGGACGGGTACTCCGGCGCTGACATTACCAACGTCTGCAGGTAGGACGACCACCAGCCATTGACGCTTGCAGGTAGGACGCCCACCAGCCATCAACCTGCGGGACGTACAGCTGGACGCGCTGGTCGACCTGCCGAGTGTCGCAAGAAGGCTGGACGGGTACTCCGGCGCTGACATTACCAACGTCTGCAGGTAGGACGGCCACCAGCCATTGACGCTTGCAGGTAGGACGGCCACCAGCCATTGACGCTTGCAGGTAGGACGGCCACCAGCCATTGACGCTTGCAGGCAGGACGCCCACCAGCCATCAACCTGCGGGACGTACAGCTGGACGCGCTGGTCGACCTGCCGAGTGTTGCAAGAAGGCTGGACGGGTACTCCGGCGCTGACATTACCAACGTTTGCAGGTAGGACGACCGCCAGACCGGCCAGGGTAGCGATTCACAACCGAGTTATCGAACGATCCGGGAATTTAAAAAAAAATATATATCCATTTTTTGATGTGGGAGGTGTCTGTATTATTCGCCTAATAAATACTAGATGCCATTGGCTTTAACATATACAAAATTCAAGCTATAACGCGGAACAAGCGATTTACTAGAATTTGATGAAAGTTATCGAATCGTTCGATAACTCGGTTGTGAATCGCTACCTAGGTTTTTATTTTATTTATTGATCTTAGAACCAACAGCACTTAGTATAAACACAATATAACTTAATAACTAAAACGAAACTGACTGCCAATAACAGGTTCTTACTTTTTAAACATATTAATAAAATAATTAATGACTGTTGCTGAGAATGGGCTGAAGTAATGTGTGTGTGTTGTGTGTAAGTGTGTGAGTGTGTGTGTGTGTGTGCGTGTATGTATATGTGGGTTTAATTAGAATGAATATTACCTCCAATGAAATGGACCTGCAACATATACTATTCCGTTCAGTTGCTATTTTGCTTTATCTTACTTCAACTTATGTTCAGTCAACAGGAAAATGAATATTTTAACGTGCCAAAACTGATTAAAATTAAAGATAGGAAAACCAAACAAAGACATTCGGTTTTTGCTTCAGGCGGGAATCGAACCCGCGTCTTTCGCAAACTATAAAAATTAGTTAAAAAACATTTATCTCCATTAAAAAAACCAACACTAAGTTTGCCTTTTAAGTTTATACATTCACTGGTTACTCAATTTTAACTATTGTACTGGCTAAATCAACTGAGGATCAAGTTTTTTTTCAGTTCAGTAACTCGTCGTTTAACTACTTACTACTACTACAGTTGACCTTATTTTGTTCAATATAATCTAAGCAAAATTTAATCAAATGTGATTCATATTCAATCCTGAATAATATACCTGTATAGATTCAATTTTTCAAAGCCATATTTTGTCAACAGGGACGCATCAATGATGTCAATGCGAAGAAAGATAGCCGGCCTGAAGCCGGAGCAGATCAAACAACTTGCCAAGGAAGAGCTGGACCTTCCGGTGACCATGCAGGACTTCATGGAGGCGATATCCAAGTGCAACAAGTCCGTGTCCAAGGGCGACATACAGAAGTATCTGTCGTGGATGGATGAGTTCGGCTCCTCTTGATTGTTGCACTAACCGCCCCCGCTAGACGCTTTTCCCATGGCCCAAACCAGTTAGACCACCAGTAACCTTAATTATTTGTAGTCAAACTACAAAAAAAATAGGAAAAAAGTCAAAGACGTAGGTTGAGTTTGACTACGAGTAATTAAAACAACTTCTTGTGGCTCAACTAGTATAACCATGAGGAAACGACGCACCGCCCACCCATCCCACAACTGGACTAAGTGTCTCGCAGAACATTGCAGATTTCTCAAGGAAATGTGATAACGACGTTTTGGCTTAAATATTTTAAAGTTAACGTTAAACAATGATTGCCTTAATAATAGTACGCGTAAATTTGACTGTTTCAGTATTAATACATTAAAATATAAATTGATAGAGGCATATCGGAAGTAAATGTAAGCGACTGTGACACTTGTGTAGAATAAACATTCCTGATCGGAAACATTGTGTAAATACGCTTCGGACTCTGTCTATTAACGTTTGTTGGCAATAAACATACATAAGAACCATTTTTACATGCAGTTCCTGTTATAGATTGACAAGTTCCTGCTACCATCATTAGGGGCTACAGGCAGTGGAGGCTAGACAGGACGGTTAGAGATCGTCTAAGCTAAAACGACGCGCCCCTCCACCGCATATGCGCAAACAAGAGTGCTAGCTTGTGCGTTTATGCAGTGGAGGGCCGCGTCATTTCAGCTAAGACGATATCTGCATACGTGAGTGACTTGTGCTCGATATACCTCAGAATATGTCATATGTTGTGAGCCGAATGTAATCAATATTTTTTACATTACCGACTTTGACTGTGTTGATTCTGTCTTTTAATAAAATAATAATTTTCCATGATGACATGCTGTGCTTCCATAGATCTTAATACTATTGCGATTTGTTTGTTTCATACTTTAGCTTATCGTCTGATTCATGATGACTTGGGTATTGAGCAAATATCACGAATGTGTGTCTGCTAACACCTGTCACCCACAGAAACGCCCCGCTCGAACTTGACTTACTATGCAGTGTGCTATAAAATAATCTATTGCACAATATATTAATATAACACTTATAAGTGAGAAATAACTAAATGAACCTACTTAAATATTAAAAAAATAGTTTTAAAATTGCCAGATCTGTCATCACATTGTTATTATTTTCTTGTTGAAGCGCCCTGATCTTTGTACTTAAATTAGGTTAAATTGAAATATATAAGTTTAGAAATAATTTTATGCCATAACTAATTTATATGTACTTTTTTATAGATTTTTATTAAAAGAAATACATTGTTACTTTATGATAATAAAATCTTTATTTGGCATTTATTGTAGTATTTCGCTCAATTAAAGTTAAAAAGGTCAATTTTGCGATTTCAATAATTGTGAAATTATAGTTGTGGAGCATGAGCCTAAGTGGTGAATTTTATGAATGTTTTAGTGCACATCCATTTAATTTCATGTTAACCTTACGAAGTATGCTTCTAATCTAAAGAAAGGTTTCGTCATGAATGATGCCACAGTGTCTAAAATATTAGGTAAATTTTAGCCATGATGATAAAGTTGGTAAATAGCAATAGATGTGTTCATACCTTACCCAATTTTTAACACAATACTTTACCAGATGAAATAATAATTATTGGTCTAAGATTTAATTGTAAAGATAACAATATTTTTGCAAGCATGTTAACAATCTTGTGTAACGAAAATAAAAATAAAACAATTTTATTCATATCCTACTTCTGATTTTTATTTGTTATTTAGATAGAGTCCGTAGAGAGTTACTAAGATCATTATTTACAGCAAGGTAGGTAAGGTTGGCTGGGCACTATGTGAGTACCTAGGTGAACAGAACAGTGCCACCAGTACTTGAAGATTTTCTGTAACAACACTCTGATCCATAGTATGTCATGTGTCAGTACCCGAGGATAGATTAACGCCCGTGTTAACTCTAAATAGATAAATTCAATCATTTACTGGCTTTTGGATCACGAGATAATGACCCGGGGTTATGACGTAGGATTCCTACCGACTAACGCTCTAATTCATAAAAACTTAAACAGCGCTTTATAATCACGTTAACTTCTGTAACGCGTTGACCCTTTCATTCTTGTTGCTGTCGCACTTTGCAACTAAGTAGCAAAACATGTCAATTGCTTGTCTTTGTACTTTTTAGCGTTGCGTTGGTTTTTATGATTATAAGGGTAAAACCCTATGGTATGGTACTCGACACTGACGGCGGAGCTGGATCTCTTTACCAGATGAAATACATTTACGTACTTCGAGCTGCTCAGGGATTGTGGGACTCCTCTACCCCGGAAGCAGAAGGGGCTGGGAATACACACACAGGGCGGCCTTCTGCGCGTTACCAGAGTTTCCCGAGAACTCTCCAGAGGAGGCACTCTACCGGCGGAAACGGGGCAAATATTTCCTAATCTTGGTTAGGCTATGCACATTTGTTGATTTTGCTAAGGCCAATTATTTTCTCTCATCATTTCAGGATGAATAATAATAATACGCCTAAAAACACCAGATAAAAAAGAATAAATAATATCTTTATGGCAAAAAATACTGAAGCTACGAATTTTCTGCAAAATGGGCAAACTAGTAAAAAGTTCTAAGTAGGTATTTGGCGCACTGTTCCAGTAGAGGTTTTTAGTACTTAAAACATTAATTAACATCATTATTTGCAAAGAGCATCGCAGTCACGAACGCTCTCTCTCGTCGCTCACGCTCACGTCCTTGCGAACGCTCTATACCTAGCACGTTCGAAAATTAAAAGCGTTAAAATAAATACCTATTTCAAGTTGAATGAAAAATCTGGGCACCGTTTTACAGCTTGGCAAAAAAGTCCTAAAAGGTAACTAAAAAATATCATCACTGGCAATACTGTGTTTAAAAAAATAAAATTGGGAAGTTAGCACATTTTAGCTAATTGATACTTTTTTTTATTGATTTTAGGTTTTCATTTTCAAAGCAGCGTCTGAGCCAGCTTTTGAGAATATACCGAAGAAAGGAGTAGATCATGATAACACGTCATTAAAATAGAAAATGGTTATTACCAACGGGGACAAACTTTGAATAAGCAAATCTTTTGTTGCTTTGTTGTTTCTATTTTTTTTTTATAAATAAATAAATAAAATCATTTATTACGAGCATTGCCCGTAAAGTGTTAGTAACAAAGGTTAGTGTTAGTGTTAGTTGTTATGATTTTGCTGGTTTCTTCTTTCATTTTTTTTACTTGGTAGTAGCAAACCGTTCAGACAATGTGTTTTTATGTGGTGGGAATCAACAGTGTTGGTGCCACTGCCTTTGCATTTCTGCCACCTAGCGGTTCACCTGATTGACCTGGCTACCTGTATGACTAATTCTATTATTCTACTGGATAATGTGGGATTAAAGAAATTTAACGCGTTTTAATAATACGTTGTAATAATATTAGGTGGTCGACACGTGATGCATTCGCGTGAACTTAGTACGTGCGAACGCGAGATCAAACCTATTGATTATAAAGGAGTGTCCTTACTGTGGTTCACGCGATGATTGCGTCAGGCGAATAGGTAGTGGGGAGATTGTATAGGGACAACGAGATAGCCATTCTCTCTAAAAAAATAAGTTGAATTAGTAAACTATCAAAACTGTTCATGTCGTAGTATACGGGGTGACCACATTAACGAAAGTGGCGCCCTCATTAATTTCACGACTTTTTTGCCAATACATACAGACCTGTCTGAGCTATTATTATAGAACGTTACGTTACCTGTGCTTGACTTTAACAGAAGTAGTAGTAGTAGTTCGTCATCTACCTAGCATTTTTTTTTTTTTAATTAACCATGTATATATTTTTGATATATATATATATATATATATATGTATAATTATATGTATGTACTGTTATATCGTATTGATTATTTTATGTATGCTTATTTTCCAAGACTTACTTTTCATATTGTAATATTTTTATATGTAGTTTGTTAAGCTAGGTTTATCATTGAAATAATTATTTCTAAATTGGAATTTTGCACCGCCAACAGCATCTCTGTCTCGCCCGATGGTTGACTGGTAGAGAATGCTTTTAGCATTAAGTCCGCCTTTTGTACTATTTTTGTGCATTAAAGATTAAATAAATAAATAAATAAGTAGTAACGATACCCAATCTTTAAACGTTATTCAGTGCCCTGCTTTCCGTAACGTATCTTTTTTTTACGGCGAAGCAAAAAGAAAGGAGGGTTGTGATTTTGACTTGGGCCCCAAGTCTGCTAATTTTAGAAGGCTTCAATCATAGAGTGCTTCAATTGAATAGTAAATTTTTTGTAACTGAGTCTCAATCGTCTAATTGGACACATTTTCTTTGAAAAATATGTATGTTTAATAATAAATATGGGCCCTGTTTGTGTGTATGTGGCATTCATCTGTTCGCTCAGAACTTCTAACTAAACTAGTAAATAATCGTAATGCGACAAAAGACGTATCGTTGGAAGCATCTTGATAGGCCGGTGGTTATAGGTTACAGGGCGACACGTTAAATTGACTACAGCGCACTCTAGGGGCATTTATAAACTGAAGAACTTGAAAACATTCTTTTTACGTTTACGGTCTTGTGTTGGGTATCAGATGAAATACCTTTTTCAGCTCATTTCAAATATTTTATGTAAATATTAAGTATGAGCTTTTGCTCACGGCTTGTATGAAAGGGCTCATGAAAGTAGAGGAGGCGCAAAGTGTGTGTCAGGATCGTAGCAAGTGGAAAGAAGTGGTCTCTGCCTACCCCGTTGGGAAAGAGGCGTAATGGTATGTGTATGTAAAGATGAAACATCAAACAGACATTTTCGAGTAAAAATATTTTCATCAATATTCCTTGAATTAATCTTTGCTAAGATAAAACTTTTTCTGTGATAATGTAACAGAAAGTTTTACCACAACTACTTTATCCTGGGAATGAGAGAAATTACAAATTTTAAAATTGTTAAGTGTTAATAACTAGACGTCCGAAATGTTGGCGCTTAGTGCTGTGAGCGCTGTAACACGATTTTCATTTCGAAATGCCCGCACCCCCCTGTTATCGCTGCCGCCGTCAGCGCTCAAAGAGCTTTAATCTCATTACGGACCGCACCGTAAGTAGGTAGTCGGGTTTTAGTTTTAAAACTCTTTTTTTGTCTATGGCTTTTGCTCCTTTTACTATGGTTTCACACCACAAAAAAGTAGCGTGACTAGCAATAGCATTATAAAACCACAGATTGAAAACGTAGCGGTGATAGCGACACATAGCCAAAGATATTTTACTTTTTTACTAGACAGCGCTATAGCGTAAACACCTGACTGAGTGAGAAGGCTCCTGGTAGAAGTGTGTCCTTTTTTAATGACGTCGGTATTACCAGGTTTAAACATTTAATTACTTTTCTTACCCAGTATTGATGAATTATTTTTAAGACACTACGAGGTGACTAATACATTCTTATACAGTGTGTCTGGTCACCAGTGTCGGACCCGTTAAGGTTCAGGAATATAGTCAATTTAATCGACAAATCTACTATTTTTTTCATCTTTTATAAGACTGTATTTTTGCAATTTAAATTTTACGTTTCAAGTGTTTTTTAAGAGTTTTAATAGGAGCTATTGTTTTTTATTGTTTTTTTTAAATCTACTTTTTGTCTACTCTTTCAGCTGTAGATCAAACCCTTTTTTATGCTTGTAGGTTCAGCAGATCGGTAGATATTGCTAAATAAATGAAACGTCCCAGCCTCGGCAAAAGAAAAAAAAATGGCCGCCATTTTTTTTTTAAATATTGGATTTGTTGATAAAATTCATTATATTAATGAACCTTAACGGGTCCGACATCGGTGACCAGACACACTGTATAATGACGTTCAAAGTTTATCCCCCTTATTCATAAAAATTTAAACAGCTCTTATAGAGTTATAGAACACGATAACTATTGTATCGCTTTGTCACTGTCATTCTTGTTGCTGCCGCCATTTGCGAGTAAGTGACAGAACACGTCAATAGCTTAAACAATGCGATAACGTTGCGTTCGTTTTTATGAATAAGGGGGTATGAATCGTTCGTTTCAGTAAATTATAATACAGATTTTTTTTTTTGACGTGATAACGTCTTTAAAATCGTTTTAGTCGGGTGACATGTTCAGAAACTTGTGTCACACCAAAACCTCACGAGCGCGATCGCAGGTATGACGAGAGAGAGAGACGGACCGATCTCCTGTTTCGTCTCGAGCGCTGCCAGTCATTCCGTGAAATGCCGTTATCACGTAAACATCTCGATCGTAAACTTACTTTACAAACAACCAATTTTTTTTTCAAAAATGTCTACCAAACCTAATGATTAGTTGAGCTCAGAAGACGTCAGACAACAGCAGACTACCAGTTATCCCTCGGTCCCTCTCACCAGGACCGCTTTTGACTAGCAAAAACATCGAATTTTCAAATTAAATGCTTTTATTTTACTTCTTTTATCACATGTGTGGCTATGAAGAAGGTGGAAAAACTTATCTCAAATAGGAATGATAGTGTTCACTCCGTGCTCTAGTGTTCACTCACCAAGCGACAGTAGGTAAGTAATTTCTGAAGGTGGACCTTTGAAAACGTCGTAGTTGAAGCAAAAAACAGCTCTTTTCTGTGGATATAACATAATAATTGCCCCTGTAATGGGAAAGTAACGTAATATTATAAGTTATCAAGTAGGTAGCATGTAAGTGAGATTAAATTATTAAGTACGCAAATAAAACATTACGTTATTTTCCTATAACAAGGACCATTATTTTGTTACATCCACCGAAAAGAGCTGTTTTTTTCAAAATGTTTTTTTGCGTAATCAATTTTCTCTTACACGCTACCTACTTGATAACTAAAACTCGTTATTTTTATTACATACACACATTTAGAACAAGAATGTGGAAGAGAAGACAGACAGCTCTGCCCCTCTCTTCCTCTTTTATTAGGCAAATTCACATCGTTGTTTGTATCAAAATATTCCTTCATTTTGTAACTTCTTAGATGGTAATAAAAATATTATTTTTTCTAAAATGAGCTGGGCAGTCGTTTTACCACAATATCACCCGTGTCAGCGAGTTTCAGCTAGCTGTAAACTTTTTTTTTTAAACGAGTTAGCGAAGCGTTTCATGTGGTTAAAATACCACCAGAATGGCAACTTTTCACATGTCTTAAATTATGTAATCTGGCAGTGAGGGCTTGCCTCCATACGAATGAGCACTTGAGACTATATCAATAAAGCTTAAACAATGCAGAATTCACGCTAGGCTAACTGACGACTTTACTAGAGACAGAGATTGCTGAGTTTTTTAACGGATTTGGAGATAGGTAGCCATAATTGTAATTGATTTCATTTATGAACTAGGTAGGTACTACATGCTTCTACAACATGCAAATTGATGCAAATCGTAAAGCGACATCAATTACTAGCCACATTCCTATTCACTTTGATTATTAAACTCTACGCCACTATCTCTTCTACAGAATTGTGTCGTTTCGTTCAAATGTTATGATTAGATCATTAGATTCACTTCGATATGATGTGTTGTTGTTTTACTATTACTATAACTATACTGAACGCGGCGCCCGCGCCAGCAGGTTGGTGCGCGCGCGCGGCACCGCCAGCAGCGGCGGCCGGCGCCGGCGCTCCGCGTACCGGTCTGGTACACTAAGGTGTAGGTGTCCCAGTAATTCAGCATTGTGTATTCTGACCCTTAGCACTTTCACTATATAAGCTACAAGTGCAAAATCCCGTCTGACCCTGAGCTCGTTGTATCCTACCATACCCAAAACAAATAGCGTAGGATACATAAGAGGGTAGAACGGGTAAACCCCATACAATTATAAATATCAAAATCTGACAAATTTGTTTTGTATCCTCTCCAGCGTAAGACTGTATTTGGTCTCATGCGGTGCCCAAATCATTGAATTGCACTCCAGCTGACTTCTCACTAAGGCGTTGTATAGTGCAATGACCGCCTTTATATTTGTGAAGTCGTGAGATCTACAAAAAAAAAAACGCAAAATGAACCCTAGATTACGAAATGCTTTTTTACACATGTTTATAACATGATCTCTGAACGTAAGTTCAGTAGTCACCCGTACCTCTAGATCTCTGACCTCTGTAGCTCTTTGCATAGTTACTTTCATTATCCCAAAAGTTTTGTTTCCATCAGCGCTGTCTTAGTGCTGCATCTAGTACTATTCATACGACATCGTGCGCCACTGTGCCGACCAAGGTACCGACAGCTGGTTTGTATTTTAAATTAACAAAAGAAAAAATATCTTATATTACTTTGTTTCTTGAAGCTCAGGTGAAGCTCAGCTTTGTTCACGCGGGAGACACGAGGTGAGCTCGTCTCGTAGTCGAATTATTTAGTTGTTTAAAAAATTAAGAAAACATTTCTAAGGAGTCGAGGACTTGTGCATAGCATTACTTTGAGGCTTTCACTAACAGAGTGCTTCATGTGGATTTTGTAACTTAAATCTATGCAAAAATGGTACACTTTTATTGAGAGTTTCTTACCAAGAACTTACTAACAAAAATGCTGATGAATTAAAATAAAACCCTTAAAATAATCCACTTTTTATTTTTTTTTCCACAGACTGCATTTTGATGACTAGTATGAATTTAGTCACACAACCATTGGCGCCACCGGAACTTGTCACAAATGATAGCGCCATGTTGGTAGAATTGTATTAACTACGTGGTCGCGATTGTACAAAAATGTAAACATGCACAGATAATTTTTAGGACAATGATTAGTAAATATTCTTGTTTAGACAAACTGTACAGTATTTAAATTTTACGGATAAGTGACTCAATTCATAAGGATTCATAGAAGAGGCCTATAATCTTCAAGTAAACATTTTTGTTTTTTATAACCGAAGTGAACATAGTCAAAAGCGTCGACAAGCGCTGTACAATTTCAAGTCCGTTTAATGGCGGACGCCAATAATTTTGGAAGTTTCGTGATTCAATTGTTCTGTTTTCAAGTATTCCACAAGTAAATAGCATCGGTAATGGGTTTAAATGTAAGTGATCGAACATAAAGTGTTAAATACGTGAAAGTGTTATGAAATGTTCTGTTATAGCGTGACAAAAGAGCCTGCTAGATGTAACCTTTTGCCTAACCTCGTTTACGCCAATGGAGTAGATATGTGATCGATGTGTGTGCTTCGGTGAACGATTATTCGTCCGTTTTGCGTTACAATTTGTGCGTAGTTAATTGGTTTATTAGTGATGGAAGTGTCCGCGTCGCGGTTTTGGAATCCGACGCCCGATTTCGATGTAACGTAAGCGAGCCGGTCGATCGCTAAAGCAGGGACGGTCGCTACCAGCCGAACATGGCTGCGACGCAGGCTGAGTCTCAGCGAAGCGAAGTGAATGTAGAGCAGAGTCCAGCGGAGCAGCTCAGTGAATCTAGGAACGCTCTATTACAAAACGGGACCGATAAGTCCATTGGGCGCGTCCCGCCCGATGGCATCGTGAACACAAAGAGTAAATCGCCTATGTCGGCCGATTCGGGGCCGCCGCGCGACGGAGGCGAGGCGCCCGGCCACGACCGGTCCGGTGAACGCCCAGTGACGGATCAGTACGGCCAGTATCGTTATCCAGAAGGCGGAGATTATTATTCGCCGCGGCCCGGTTTTCCCGGCAAACCACGGCCGCCACCTCAGCAGCCGCGCTTTTTTCCCGGGCAAGTGTCACAGGCCCCAGGGCCTACACCAACCCTGAATTCGCTGCTGCAATCTAGTGGGGGTCCCCCCCACAGATACCCCAATAGTTATGAACAGCCCCCGGCGGGCTATGGACCGGCTCCGGGCTGGCCCCCGCCGCGGCCTATGTCACCTTATAATCCTCAAGGAGGCCCCTATAGAAATTCAACTGTAAGTACTCATACCTTAAACACAATAACAAAACACGATGAGACATAAAATATAGAACCACCTGCTTGTTTTTCCAAGGCTATTAGAAATATTAACCAAATGTTTTATGCTTCATTGTGTTGAGCTTTTATTTTCTGCGTTTTTGTTGATAATTTTATTATATGTAGCGGGGTAAGCATACTGAATTAATTGGAATTCCCTTCTACGGAAGTAGGTTAGTCTTTAGCTGCTGACTCTATTTACTGTTAGAATTAAACAATACAATATTATAGCATAACATGTAGTCTTTTGCATGCCAATAATGCTTGAGGATGCTGGTTTCATGCATTTTCTTCAATTATTCGAAGACAGTAGAGAAATACAATCTGCCTCGCCCAAGGTGTTATATTAACTTTGGAATATTTTAGAAAGGTTTATTGCCAAATTATTAGGGCAAGGGTATGAATTTGTAAACATATTTTTGTAAATAAAAGGGCATTCTCAAAAAATCATTATTTCACTAGTCATGTATAACAAAATCACATAAGCTAAACTTACAGAATCTTACTAGGAATTACTATTACATAATTTAGGTATAACTGTTAGTAGATAAGACTCATGTTTAAAGTGAGTTATTGAACATGACCTGTTGCCTTATTTATTTGACATGGTTTGTTTCTACATGGAACAATCTGTTGGTTGATTTAAGGTCCTTCAGCTTCAAAAGTGTCAATGGCTCGATAAAAGGAAAGGTAAAAAGTAAAATTGCTATTTTTTTGTTTCTTCACTGCCTACAGCACGATCAACTTGATATACCTAGGTACCAACAGTTTACCCACATGGAATAGAAATCGGATATGGATCAGGCAACTGTAGGTTTTGGTACCTATGAATTGTCCATCAGGGCTTCAAATGTTCTCAAGTTGTTCCTAGTGTTGGTTTTAGGATCTGTATCATTTCTTTGCGATAAATGTGTTATTGCAACAATATGCCCGTCAAACTGCATTTAACATAACACATAAATTATATCTTCTACATTCATTGGCAAATTTTAGGATAGTCAATTAATTTTCAGTTTAAATTATCTTGCAAAAACGATTCAGATAGCTTTGCTTTATATTCATGATAATGAAAGGTGGATTTGAACCACAGCTCACTCAAACACTGATCAAGATGTTTCATTTGATATAGTTTTAGACATATTGCCTGCCCATAGTATGAGTTTGTCACTATGAGTGCTTAGCCTATGCTGGCAGGTTCTGTGAGTGACACTGCACAAGTGTTGTCATGGAAGGAAAAACTGAAACTAGTAATAAATGGGAATAAATATTATGACCACCAGAAAATACTTTGAAAACCGAAGAAGCTCTGTTTTAAAAAAATAAGCCTAATAATAATAATAGTTCTAATGACTGTAGTTTAAATTGTATTTGAAGACCAAAAGTAGTAAATGATCCCCAAGTTTTTGCGAGCAAATTAATGTGTTATTTTTGCCCAGTTAAACCACTATGATTGCTTATATTTGGTAGAACAAACTCACAAGATTTTTTTTTTTAGTATTTTTCGATAGCTTGAAAACACTTTACAATAGTAAAGGGTCAGACTAGGAGTTTTGTATCCCCCCCCTCATGGGTTCTTGTCTTGGCGTGGAACCGCCGGGAAGCCAAGAGAACTCAGGCGTGGCAGTGTGTAAGTGGCAGTAAGTGTGGTGGACGTGGTCACCTAACCGCTGCGGCCCATAAGTGCGACAGGTTGGGTTGCGTTCCCAGTGGGACCTGCAAGCGCCATGTGTCGCGTGGTGGGGCGGCAGCGCACAATCGGTTGGTGGGCCAGTGATCCGAGTCTTACAGACCCCCCTGTGCGTTGCGGCTCAGCGGGGCCGTACCACCAGATGCGGCAGCGGGGCCGCCCTTCGTGAGGCTCGTGGTTGCGGGCCCAGTAGGGTCTGCGTACAGTGGGAGCCAGTAGGCAGAAGTGCTAGTGGACTCTGGCTCGAAATACCACGGCGTTCACAGTGGTGGCGGACGGAAGTGCCTGCGTACTTGAAGCGCTTTCGTTACCTCCCCCACGTTGTTCGGGGGGTCGGTTGGTGGGGGCCCCGTTAGGTGCTAGCACTGCGCGAAGCTGGGTTCACTGTAGATTTTTCGCACTGCTCCGCCGCCAAAGTGCCATGGTTGAGTGCCGCGGGGTTTTAGTCTGTAGGAGACCACAAGAACTTCGTCGTCGTCCCTCGTCCTCAGGCATCCATGAGGATTTGTATGATTCAGTAAAAAAAAATTATGAAGCATAATTTACTTTAATAGGAAAACGAGATGTTAAATATTTCGCATGTAATTTTTAATTAAAAGTGTGGTTAATAGTTTGGTCCTACTTTAAGGCCAACAATGATTTCTTTGGACTTAATTTGCTTTGATAGCATTTGCAAGATATACAAACTTTGGTTATAGTTTTAAATTAACATGGGTTTTTTTATTATGGTGATCATTTACTATTATTGCCTGTAATATTTTTAATAAAATAAAAATTAGAATTAATAAACTTTCTAAATTCTCTGTTATGCCTTGCGGTTGACTGGTAATTTTGTGCAATAAAGAATAAATAAATAATAAATATTTTACTAGTGATCAGTTAAACATAGGCCGTAATAAATCAGTAAATAGTCACATGTCTATTTCTAGCTTATAAAATCACTTAAAAAAAAACTTGAAAACTAGGTTAAAATTTTAAGATAAAATGAAATGTAGATTTTTATAAGTATTTAATTTTGTTAACCTCGTATATCCAAATGTTTATTCCAAGGAACAAAAACTTTATACTTATAAACTCAGTAACACCGAGGCTGGTCGAACATCAAGTGTAAATGAACCCTGGATGTGTCTTCAGAGGGACAAATACTTAATAATGAATTTGGGTTTTAAATTCGCGCTAATAATGGTGTTCAAATCTTTTATCACACATGTTTTCATTTCATTGTTTTCATTCAAAGTGTCATTCATTATGTTAGGTTATTCATATGTCATTCTAGAAAACTATGCTATTGCTGGCTGTCCCAAATTCAATATTAATATTGTTAGTTTGGGTAAACAAAACAAGTTTGAGAGAGTCACGGTTCAGAAACTTTTTGTCAGCTAATTTAGTGCTCTTGGCTTTTGGAAGTTATCTAGAAAAAGCTTATTCAATCAAGACTTCAAAATGGTGAAACTCTTCCTATTGACATGTCTTATATTTTATTAAAATTATGTTTAACCATATTGGTCTTCTGAATCCTGAACTATTTATTTAGATGAAATCCTAAGTATCATATTCGGACAATACAAATGAGTTTTAATACTTTTTTGGCACAAAATACATAGGTACTTGAAGTAATGAACAGCCAAAAGATACTACCTACATATTTGTAAAATTTAGGCGGTCTTTTCGCTACAAAGCAATGTCTTCCAGGTTTCCTTTGCAACGCCACTCTTGTCTCGTTGAGTCGAGATGACGTATTTCTAAGCCCCTGGCCATATAGAATAGCAAAAATGGAGAACTGATGGTACAACTAACTATGGACAGGAGCACCTTATGTGCGTGTGGACTGAGTGATCCTTTTTGGAAGTTGATCCAAATATTACGAGATTCAAGAATGTTTTAGGAAATAATTGTCAAAAATTCAATATAGCAAATAAAAATTTGTCAAAAGTAGGTGGAAAAAGTTGCGGTCAATTAACTAGAACACTCAATCTGCCGATCTGACAAAAATACTTTATCTCGTGTCTCACAAAGTACTTATCTTTTTGTATATATTTTATTGTGAAAAATTTGTGATTAATTTGTTAAATGTATTGACAAATATTAGATGGTTTTTATCGGTTTGTCTTGATTTTATAAAGGTATCTGTAGATCACTCAATCCTCCAAGTGTGCCGATGGAGTGTTCCTAAAATCTTTAACTGCGGCTACATAAATTCTTGACCTTTTTACTCTATTACACGTATACAATCCCTAATCAATTTGTTAAATAAAAATGTTGTAGTAAAATAGAGTAGTTCGAGAGTAAATTGAAATATTACTTTCTTTGATATGTCCCGTCTGAGTGTTCCATATATAAGCGTTTATTCAACTAACCAGAACTTGTATGCAAACCGAGACTACATTAGAAATTGTCAAAATGCTTTTCCTAAAATTCAACATGTCTTCTGATTCTGTAAACGTTTAGTTAACACCAATAATCAACTTTATCATATTCATATGCGAGGAGATTGATTAGGGTGACCATGGATTTATAAAAATAACACACTTTTTAATTGAATCATGCATTTTATTAAAAAACACTTCACCTAGTTACATTGACTTATAAATAAGATACCATGTTCTAAATCTAAATCTAGTTAAACTCCAATAGCAGTCTGAGGGTTAATTGTAGACGGTTCTTGTGCTAAAAAGTAACTTTTAGGGCGTCATTTCCAATAAGATTCCAGTATTATTTTTGTGTGGCCGGCACTTTCATTTTTGGATACGAAATGAATGTTCTGCTTTGTATTTGAACGAAATGAATGTTCTGCTTTATATTTTTTAATAAATATTATTTGTACGGGATTCCAATGAATATAGTTTACGACTCTCCGTGTTAGGAGCCGTCTACCACAGTAATAGGCTTTTGGGGTTGATGATGATGTGGTTGATGAAGTAAGTACTGAGCTGGTATGGGTGAAGATGAAGAATGAAGATGCAGATAGTCCAGTTCAAACAATATAATTCACGATCACACATACAGTTCACACATACACCATACAGTTTGTAAATAAGCAAAGAAGGAGAAGCGATAGTCTTAAGCGAAAGCGGAAACAAGCGTAGGCACAACAATGTAAATATTACGATATTACGCGCGGCGGACAAGTAGGTAGCGAGAAGCAAGATCGGTGCGAAAGCGACGTGCGTCTAGTGCGGGATAATGATTCTGACTGGTCGCGGCTCGCGGCCGGGCCGGCAGGGCGATCGCGCGCGGTTGTCCTGCGCATGCGCAGTGGGGTGTTGCGAAAGCTAGGTATATCTGCGCGCGGCATCGGTCATTACGTGTGTCCATTATAATCACTGTGCGCCCAGCTGATACACAATAATAACGGAACGGTAAATGTAATGTTATTGTTAATTAAATATGAATGTTTATATTATGTATGTTTATGTATTTGTATGTTTATAATTGTTTATTGTAATCTAAGTTGATTTTATGTCTAAATGTATAATTTGTAAATATAAATAAGGTGTATTGTATAGTGTATATAAATATTATGTACATATGTGTGACATGTAGGTTAAAGTGGGAAATCCCCACAGGCTCAGACCAATATCATAACTTTAAATATTTTCGTAAAATTAGAAATATCATGAAAATAAACTAAGACTCAACTGCAACACAAAATACAAAGTCCATTTAGGACGATAAAATCGTTTGGCACCTTTAAAAATACTAACAAATTCTTTTTTTGTTTCTTATTTTCAAATGTTCCGAAATACATTATGTACATTATGGTTTGCAATAAAGAATTGAATTGAATTGAATTGAATTGAATACCTCCGTAATAGGTGTTTTTACCTTATTACACCAAATCGGGCGTCAGATATTTAGGTAATATTCCATTGAATTATTTTCTTAATATTCGAAAAAATAGACTACCATAAATATATCGCTGTTCTTCTGTTCTTCATTATTAGTTATCAAAATGACAATATAGACAAACACAAAAATGAGCGTAACGCAACTGTAGGTAAACTCAATAACTGGTTCTTCAACACACATTACAATGTCTTAACTTCAAACTCATAATACTGTTGCGTCGTATACAAAAATCAAGCTTTGAATGAATAGTTAGCGCGGAATGTGGGTAAATGAAAAAAATGACACAAAAATAAAATGATATCCACCCTACATGCACAACGTAGTACTTTTCAGCTTATAAATATGATAAAGTTGATTATTGGTGGTAACTAAACGTTTACAGAATCAGAAGACATGTTGAATTTTAGGAAAAGCATTTTGACAATTTCTAATGTAGTCTCGGTTTGCATACAAGATCTGGTTAGTTAAATAAACGCTTAAATATGGAACACTCAGACGGGACATATCAAAGAAAGTAATATTTCAATTTACTCTCGAACTACTCTATTTTACTATAATTTTTTTATTTAACAAATTGATTAGGGATTGTATACGTGTAATAGAGAAAAAGGTCAAGAATTTATGTAACCGTAGTTAAAGATTTTAGGAACACTCCATCGGCACACTTGGAGGATTGAGTGATCTACAGATACCTTTATAAAATCAAGACAAACCGATAAAAACCCTCGAATATTTGTCGATACATTTAACAAATTAATCACAAATTTTTCACAATAAAATATATACAAAAAGATAAGTACCTTGTGAGACACGAGATAAAGTATTTTTGTCAGATCGGCAGATTGAGTGTTCTAGTTAATTGACCCTAACTTTTTCCACCTACTTTTGACAAATTTTTATTTGTTATATTGAATTTTTGACAATTATTTCCTAAAATATTCTTGAATCTCGTAATGTTTGGATCAACTTTCAAAAAGGATCACTCAGTCCACACGCACATGAGCACCTTAGTGTGCTGCCTCAGCTTTGCTTTATAAAGTAGCACTTACGGAGGTTAAGTAGTACTTAAGTACCGCAGTGCCTGATAGGACTTAACAGTTTGGACTCCAACTTCACTTAGTGTTCACTTAAGAGTGCTAGATCCCATGTTAGATATTGTGAAGTAAAAGTAGTGTTTAAGAACTTTTGCTCCAAGCACACAACACAGCAAGTGCAGTATAATTAATTTTTCCCAAATTGAGACAACTTAAAGTACCTACAGTGTGCTCTCCGAATGATGAATGATCAATGATGCATTTGAGGACTTTGCTTCATAAACCTTAAAGTACCTAGTTGCAATATTCGTTAATTTTCTACATAACTTTTTGACAGTGAAGTAGTTGTTACCCATGTAATTCTTTTTTATTTTTATTTTGCCTCTTCTTGTGGGTGGGCAGCAAGGGCTGTGTGCAATGCGACAACGCTTTTAAACTTTACAACGCCTGCTGACTTACCGTTTTCTGATCTTTCTCTGATCGAACCACCAATGGTGAACCACATGGTGGAATTGGTGGATGACCTGACCACCTTGAGGCCGAATGTCCTTCGCGCTTATTATAACCACAGGATCCGTAACCATAGTTGTACAGGAATTTCTGCGTATTGCACCTACTGGCAGAATTAAAGTGTTGATTTGGCGTAATGTAGGGAGCTACTTTCTGCCACATAACTGCTTATTAAATTATAACAGCATAACGGCTCAGTGCGTATTGTTGGAAGAGTGTTAGGTCAGTGAGAAACCTTAATGTCAGATGTTATCAAGCCGACCTAAAGCATCTGACTAGGCATAACGACTGACGTCTAGTTACATCAACCGGGACCAACTGCTTAACGTGCCTTTCGAAGTACGGAGCTCATTGAATCGTTTCGTCTAAATTATAGCATTACGTGGAAACTTAAATCTCTACCATCTCTGGTAAAAATGATGACTTACGTTTCGCTCAGCATAGCGGTTGTCAGAAGCGAAACAAGAAAAAGGCAACGCAGAGGAATAACAAAGCGCGCCGTCGCTGTTGGTAGATATAAAAACGAAAGCGTACGGCGATAGTGAAAGTTTGATGTGTAGGCAAATATTACCCGGTTCCAGGCGGAGATTTGTGCGTTCGTCTCTCACTTCCAAAAGGGGGTAAACGGAATCGAAACGCGAGGTTTCGCCGCCGTTTCCCACTTCCATTTCCCGTGTACATTATGTAGAGGCGCCGCGCCGGGGCCCGGACGTGTGTTTGACGGAATCAACGTGAATGAAACTTGACGTCTGACACGTGTGTCTGATTCGGCATGAATCTGAAAAGGTTTTTCGTTCTTTATCGACTTGGAATTTACTAAAACCTTTTGATTTGCCGATACTGACTCAGCGAAATATGTAACTCGTTTCTAACCTAATTGGGAAAAAAAATGTAGGTACTTGAGTATTTCAGCGTTACATAATAAGTCAGTATTAGGTACCTTTTTCTAGTTTATTTCACGTGCTCCAACAAACAGCTACATTTTAGCTCGCTGAGACTAGTTTAAGAGTGGTGGGTGATAAGAAGAGAATGCCTCTAAGAATGAAGTCCGCCCATTATACTGTTTTTTTTTGTGCGTTTAAGACTAAAGAAATTGGTTTTCACAAAATTATATTACTTTCTACTGATTATTCGTATTTTTTTTTGTTGTAGCTCGTCAGGTCATACGTACGCGATATTTTGCTAGGCACTAGCAACTGTTGAAGTTATGTATTGTCAAAGTTAATGTGGGGCAAATAGGCCTTAAGGTATGCATGGTGTTAGAGATACTTTCCCCGCGATTCAAGGAATTGTTAATTCCATGTAATTATTAAGCGGCAATGTTATTTAATATACCAAGATGGCAAGCGTCAGCATGCCTCTGTCTACCCCGTTTGGGATTTAGTTGTAACTTCTAAGCCTATGCAAGTTTGAAATTAGTCTTTCGTGGTAGAAATCAGCGTTCTTTTTGTACCTCATAGGTAAACATTGTTGATGTTATTTAAAGACGCATCTGATAAGACTGGTCCTTACAAAATTTAGAAGATTGTCCTAAATAGAAATAAAAGGTTCCGATACTGTCATGATGTAATGCGAAATGTTAGTATGCACTGAGTAGGTACCTTCTCACGTTTAAATCCTAGCGAGTTCGTTACGGCATTCCACAACTGGCTGCCATAAAACAATGCATCGAGCACGTGCCTGTTTACACTTTCGAGTTCACATTGAAGGTCGTACGCATTTGTAAGGATGTACCTGTGTAGGTTGGCCAGTGAACAAATACCGGTTACGTAACATGTCCCACTTCCCACGGTCTACACGCTTTTCCGTCCGTCCGTCCGTCCGTCACGCCTTTTTGCAATTACTCTAATTACAGTTTTCCATTAATTATTGATTCGTTAATTAGCTTTCTTGTCTTCAAATGCAGACATAATTATAGTTTTTATCATGAAATTTCATCCACAAATTAAATCTTCGGTATTTGAACATAACTTTACGTAATATCAAGATGAAGTAATTTTAAATTCATTTATCAATGAATAATAAATAAACACTTGTCATTTAGTCGGTCACAACAAGCTTGCCTTTGAAACTGGCGTGACGTCACGCTAATTAGCTAGGTATGTTATTATTTATGAATGGCTTAAATAGGCGGGCGTTATGGAATTAGTCATTTATCTCTGCATGTTGTTTACCCACAATCGTGTTAGATAGTTGTCGATAAGGAGACACGTGGTTGCGAGGTCGTCGACCCGACATACTCGTGCTCGCCGACAGCTCGGTAATAATAATAAAATGTTTCCGTGCGACTGGTTCAAGGGCGAGCCGCTGATATCGGCGCCCGCTATATTTGGATTTAGTTGTGTGATGTGGGTAGGTAGGTATGTGCCCTCCTTCTCAATTTTATTGTCTTGCGTCTGAACTCATTTATGGTAGGTAATTACTTACCATTGTGCGGTAGCCGCGGGATATGTCTGGATCAGCAGAAATGTAGAACCGTTCTTCACTTATCAAAATTGAATTATCGGGCCGATTCCATTTGTATTATAGATGTCGGCCTTCCACGACCAGTATTACGTACTTACAAAGTATCAGGAATTAACATGATCCTAAAGAAAGTTGTGAAGTGGCGATTGTTTTTTCTTTAGCCAACAAACCCAGTAAGTAAAATTGATCACAGCTGTTACTGCACTTATTTCGCTTTGTACAGATCTGTCTTGCTCCTTATGTTATAACTTACGTATTTCTTGTTCAGATAGAACCAAGTGAAATCTGTTACTAATTAGATACAGATAGTAATATCACGGTAATATTTAGTATAAACCAAGATTAACTGATCTTAAAATCAGCAGAGCTTAATCTGTCAATTAGTCTCAAACCGCCAAATTAACATTGTGAATTCCGGGGAAAGAAAACTAAAAAACATCAAACATTTCTAGATACAGTTCCCCTTTAGAGCCAATTCTCGTTGAGTCCGCGTAACGCAGTTTCGGCCCTCACAGTGCTCCAAAAGTGCTTTTTTTAAGACTAGTGGCATCATAGTATTCAAGGGAGTTTTTCTTTTAGAAACATGTTCCGCGAACATCGAAAGTTGAGAAGTGATTATTTATTTTATTTTACCTTAATCACCTAAATCTCCCCTGTGTAGAAGTTATTAGACTTAACAAACAGCTTGTGCACCCGTGTGTGGGAAATAAATTGGCGACCTTAGTCGGAAATGGGTAAGAGAAAAGTACCCGTTGCGCCTTCGGCGTAAGAAATCTTGCGATCGGACTTCAACATTAGTTATGCGTATCCGAAGCGCCTCTTTAATACAAAACTACGAAAGCGGGCAACAGTGTAGTTGACAAATACGCATCTATGACGCACCGTGAACAGTGACGCTAAACTAATTAATTTGATCAGATTCAAATTAATTACAATTCAAATCATTGTCATTCCGCAAACCCCACATGGAGCTAAGTGCATTCGATCAATTACGTATTTACGTGTCACCGTTCGATATCTATTCTCTTCGTATTTAGGGCAATACGTAGCTGTGCGTACTGCAGCCGAGTAGATTCCGCTCTCACTTTCGTATCGCAACGCGGTATGTACATGAAAACGAGATGAATGGGCCGACGGAGACCGTTCATTCTCAGTCCGTGATGTGGATTTCGTAAAATCAATGCGAGCCGTCTAGGAGCGTGCCGCCGATAATCGTGTCATTGTGCTGTTCTTGGATAATGGGCTCGGCCGGCCTCCGCGTCTGACAGAGGTCAATGACCATTTAACCGACATCCATTAAAATTTCACTCGGCATGTGCTGCCAATGTTGATTGAAGCGTGAACTCGACATTGTTATTTAGAACGGATTAGGTTTGAATGTCATTAACATTTCTTAATTAACATACCTAGGTCGTAGGTTGTACAATAACCAGTGTTATATTTTCATGCTGTCTTGTATTTTAGATTTTGTTGTAATAATACTATGTTTTTAAATTCTAGTTTATTTAAATAAAATTTCGGTTTACTAAAATTTTTATTTGTTTCCTGAACGTAAGCATCTTCCACCTACAGATAACCTATATGTGCAAAATGGATTCTCAACTTTTTGAACCTAAAGCTACTTTTATTTCATCCGTCCTAACTCGTAGAGTACCTACGTCCAAGCAGAATTACGAGTTAAAAAGTTATGTTAACCCGCTAGAATCTGCGTTTCCTAGTATATTGTGTCTACAGGAGCTATGCGAAAACTTAAAATATTCTATGGCGTTCTTTCTTCTTCGAATTCATGTTTGAGTGCTCCACGAGTGTGATGGAATACAACATTTGATGCTCTAGCAACCAGTGATTCCGGTCCTAACAAATACTCCTTAAAAAAAGATAAGAAAAACAAAAAGCACCTTACCCCGCAAAGATGCACTATCAACAAAAACGTCACTCGTCACGCAGCTTGCATTCATTCATACAATATGTTGAACGTTGTAATGGGGTCGTTAAACCGAGGTGACGTCACGTAATTGCCGGCTCCCTTTGCCGGTCGCCGGTTGAAATCAAAACGTCGGATTAATAACAAGGGAAGGCCTGTGTAGGTCAAGCACGTTATCACATCGGCTTGCGTGCGTTTAGCACTCACTGCTGGTTTGTAATTTGCATTTTGTGTTAATAATAATCGATGGAACAAAAAAAGTGGCTGCTAAAGTGGGTATATTATTACACTAACACCGAACGGTCTTTTGGTTCAATTTTTGATTACTCCTGGACATAGTTTAAATGAATGCACATAAAGTTTTAAAAACTACTCTACTGATTTTTTATGAGGCTCAGATGACCTCGTGAAATCGTGAGATTTCTTAGATTTATTTTCAAAATAAAAACATATTTACTTGTTTCTTGATCAGCTGTTGCAATGAGAAGATCAGCTTCCGGATGTCCCAGAAATTTACATATAACTAAATTCATGAGCATTTTCCTGCCACAGAAACTTCTTTCCGCACAGAAATAGCCCCAAAAGAGACGAACGAAAGATGTCTTAAGGACTATCAGCATTGCACGTTTTTACAAGACGTAATTGATTGCATATTCAATATTGTTTGCAATCACCTTGAGCCAGCCGTCATGATGCCAGCGACATTACGTAACAAACTGTCTATAAATGTGTGCACTATACGTGTATAAAAGGGGCCATTGCCAAGGACTGCACTTTGAATGCAAGCGGAAAGGTAGATAGATAACTCGTTATCTTTCCAGTATAATGCGAGAATGTTTTAACTGTGACTTTTTTAAACATAATTTCGGTGCGAAACTATCCTCACTAAGCACACTAAATTCTCTTTATTATTTAACCCGCGTCTCACTCTGTCTTCGCACGGTGCAAAATATCTACCGTCCGCTAGAAATTCTTTAAAAGAAAGTGAAAGTCGGATTACCATCCAATGTGTACTTGAGAATGCTAAGGAAACTAAAACTTAAGTTTTAAAAACGTTTCGTCTTTAAAATTATATTCAATCTAATTCAGCCTGATTTATAATCCTTTTTATTTTTGAAGTGTTTGCATTATTTATTCTTTATTGCCCGTAGAATCAGGTACAAAAGACAGAGTTAAGGCCTAGAGGTATTCTCTACTACCCTTAAAGTACTAATGATAAAAGTAGCGTTAACCACTGAAGCGAGAAATTGTCAGAACAGTGTTTAGAGTGCTAATTTAACGAATTAAGAAGTAGAAGTATTCATTGTTAGAGTGAAATATTCTTAAAAGAAAGTCAAATATAATGTTGCAAAACATGCTACCCAAAATCTCAAAATAATTCCGACCAAGCCACATCCACCAAGAGATTAAAGTTCCCGAACCCGTGATTTGTACGTAGGTATAATCTATACATTGGAGTACATTTACATTAAAAGGTCACGACCGCCACTCCTTTATATACTCGAGATAGTATGTACCTAAAGGGAGTTCTTTATTGAACCGTCTTGGGTGGGAAAGGGGTCGCTTTATTAGGTCAGTAACACTTGTAATCTGTTTGTTTACAATTGTGACGCTTAGCTTGAAGTGAAATCGTGAGATTTCTTGGATTAGTTATCTTATCTTTGATCGAGATAATCTCGTCTTTTGTGGTTTGTTCCTTTCTTATTGGTTTGTCTTGTATACAGCTGTAAATAAAGCTTCGTATCGATCAGTCAGCGCTTTTGGTTTTCTCAACTTATCTATGTTGACGAGCTGTACAGTCAGCCATAGCTAGAAAGTAACGTGGCCAGCTTAAGCTGAGCTCTCATTGCTACGGCCGCGCATACTACGCACAGCCGATCCTCAGGACACGTTCTGGCCGATGGACTTAAAAAATTACACCATACCAAATTCAATATGTGAAAAGCACATTTCTAATGTGTAGGTAGGCAGTCTTCATTTCATAGATACATTTTTGGATATCGATCGACCTATCTAACTAAGCTAACCTCAAAATAAATGTATTTTCCAACCAACTTTAAAACAACTGCGAACCTTGACTGAATTGAAAATTCGGTTTTTTGTTCTAAGCTAGCTGGCGTTGATGGCGTATAGCTAGTTTTACTCAATCTATAATAATGTCCCGTACACTTACCACCATTATTACAAGCAAAGCCATATTTGCAGGACAGAGCGCAGCCGCTGTGCGCTCCGTAGGTTTCGCAAATAAGATTGCAAAAACATCAATCAAAGTATAGTAGGTGGAAATAAACATTCCTACCAAGATCGCAATGCAAGCCACCTGTTGCCCAACCAACGCAGCACCTAGTTACCGCGAGCTTGACATTCACGGGGCTCGTGACGACGCAGACCAAAATAACTTGCCGTAGCCGACCGCATAACACGACGTAATGCTCTTTCTATTTATAGAGCCTTATAATTAAATACAGACATTTGTATTTACCTTCCGTTAGACTTGCTAAGCTAGTCCGGGATTAAAGCGCGTGTATTTTCTTTTTTTTACGCTCCATGATTGACGGCAGAGGAATTAACATTTTGCGCTTTGCTATTTCTTTAATTAATGACAGTTGGTCGTGTGTTGTTTAACAGTAAAGAACCTGTGTATTCACAATGTGATACAAAATGCACAGGTGCAACAAAAAAAGCATCTGTAAGCACTGTTGAGTAGTTAGCACGTGTCGCCGGCAGTCAAACAGATTATTCGATGAATACCGTTTACGTCCCATTGTTGTTACTCAGAGACGTAAAAAAAGTAAACCGGTCGGCCTTTTATCGTTTCTCACAGGAGCCCGTTGAAATAAGTAATAATAGTAATAACAGTCAATCTCATTCATTTTCTCTTTTTCTCGCAACAATATTATTATGGTTGTGCCTTTTTTGTAGATACGCAAGGGATAGCCCGACGGCGTTTAATATGTAAAGGAAGGCAAGGTTACACGCACACATTGGTGGCGTGTCGGTGTAAGATGCGCCTGTAGTGGAGGGAATCCCCAACTTTTTACAAACACAATCAAAGTTATGTAATGTTTGTTCGCATCCGCCGGCACACGGAGTGCCACTGTTGTTTGTACGAATGCCGATGTTACACATTACTGGTCGCTGTATTAGTCATAGGTCATTAACATTCACTCGGTTAAACGGTGTTTATTGTTTTGTATATTTCATATTGTTTTAGTTTCTTTGAAGTGCCGGCTAGTTGACCTTGTTGATGTTAGACGCGATAGGTAACTGAATTACTTCACTTGCGAGTTCGATTCGCAGTGTCTTTTGTTTTCAAACATTTAAGAAAAGTATTCGTCTTATTTTTCCTGATTGATTACGCTGTGACACTCGGTGCAGCTTCTTCGTGTTAGACGACCGCTTTGGTGTAATGGTTAAGAAGTTTGCTACTACACCAGAGGTCGCGGGTTCGATGGATCCCCGCATCGTACAAACATTTGCGGGCATGAACATGTCTGTTTGTATTGGTCTGGATGTTTCCTATTTTCATACATATCCTCCTCCTATCCTATTTTCATAGAATGTGTTTACTAATAGGAAACAATATTTAAGTACGTTTATCCTCTTTCTATCTCATAATAATACAAGCTTTAATTAGCTTACTTTGGGCTGTAGACGGTGAAGTGTGGAATAATGTCCAGGGATATTTGTTAAAGAACTTTTATTACTACATTCATGCTATGAGTGTACCTACCTATGTAACAAAAAGTAGAATATTATCGCTATTGATAATGACACTGCGATGGAAGTAGGTGAGTGCGGCCGCGACGTGCCGCAACGGAATCCGGTCAGATTCCTAACGGCCGTGCACTTGCACTGTCGCGTTTGATGCAATTGCACTACTCTAGACTTTCTATCAATATTCAAAAGCGTGAAAGAAACATAACATTTGTAGAATGGTCATATCTTTTAACTTTTTCTGCTACATATAACTTGTTCCCTTGATAAAATCTCGGACGACCACAAAATCATGAAAGATTTTAGCTGAGAGAAAGTACTTATTGGAGTAATTTTTAATTTGGTTTATGAAGTTGTGATCATCGATTTATAAACCTTTTAGAGCAGCTTGCGGTAGATGGTGGCTCGAACTGAAATTGTTCACTTGCTGCTTGTAGAGTCCGAAATACATTACACCCTCTCCTTTACTTCTTTAAGAAGTTGTAACCTACAAACAAATCTTTTACTTTTTGTATCTTCTCCTTCCTCTAAACTATAACTGCCTGATCAGGCACTGGCCCAGTAATGACTTATCATTGAAAATTATTCATTGTATGTCAGACCAACATGGGTTTCATTTATTTTTATCCTATTTAGGCAAACACCTAATATTCCAATTTGTAGCAATATTTATCAATAGTTAAAGTGAGCTTAGACAATTATTTTGAAAAATGTATTATTTTAGATAGTGTCGTAAGAACAAAACGTTAACAGAATGTACCGTTGCCTAGCCTCTAGGGGCAGATCAAATTGTTTGATAATGCGTTAAGTTCATTCAAGTAAATACAGTATGCCGACCGAGAATTATTGGCTTGGATTTTTAGTACCTTTGCCTTTGTTCAGAGTGCTGACCAGACGTAGACCAGTCTGGTCAGCACTCTCGGAGTGACGATGAATCTAAAATAAAACCAGTTCCTTTAGTTTCTTGAAGTACTCCATGCTATCAGGATAAATATTAAGGGCAGTTGCATTCTTGTACTGCATTGCATTCTATTACGTGTCATTGAAAAGATACATCAAAAACCAAACTGTAACCCCGTTATTCATAAAAACTTAAACAGTGCTTCATCAACACGTTAACTTTTGTATCGCTTTGTCTCTTACATTGTTGTTGCTGCCGCCATTTGCGAGTGAGTGACAAAACACGTCAATTGCTTAAATTATGCTTCAGCATTGCAGCAACCATTGCAATATTCAGTCTCAGCTTGTGCAGCAGTGGTTTTTAAGTGAGGATAAAAAACCCGGTGCTGAACGGTGCGATGATGAAAAGACATACTAGGTATTAAAGAGAGTATTTCAAGTACTTTAACACCCTGTTAGTACCCAACATACTGATGCTCGCCTGTTTTCAGAAAACTGTAAATTTTCTAGGGTGGTTCAGATTCGGACTAGAAACACGTTTCAATTAGTTTGCATAAAAAAAATGAGCCAGGGTTGTGAACTTCGAGTCTCCAACTCTCCATAAAACGACAAATTTCCAAAAACTCCAATTACCTACCCCCAAAAAATTTACGTATTGTTATGATATTTACCGTTACTTACGACGTAATCCGAGAAAAATGATATTGAAAACCCTATTGTAGACTTTTCAGAGGTTCCTTTTCATGCTAATTTCAATGTTGATGACTACTCAAATCAGTTATCATTATTATGGGTGATGCTTCGATGCTTGGTTGTCTATTTCTAATGAAATTAGCGGAATGGCACTCTGTCGTAGCTCTTGATGGTTCTGTTTTGTTCTGTAGTACAAACACTTCATCGGCATTGTTTACCAAAGGTGCTTTGCTATTATACATATCCAGTAAATGCTCTTTTTCAAACTATACACGAACGAGGTGTGACCCCTGAACTAAATGAATGATGAATGAAAAGTATGCTGAAAAGTAGCTGATCCCGTAACAATATTTTCCCGCTTGTTAACAAAAAACAACTTGACCCATTTTTATTACCTAACCTGTATTTATTGACACTCAATGGTTAACAAAACATCATTTATAACTTCTGAAAGCTATTTCAGTTTGTTATGTCATGTAAACATCAATTTATTTATTCAATCTATTTCCATTGTCATTGTATTTGACTGTTGTGTGTTACTGTAATGTTCGTGAGTCTGAATATAATATGTTTAATGTCCTAAAATACAACTTTCTATTTTCACCGTACTCAATATATTCCCTCTTTGAGAATGTTACGTTTCAGTTTGAGGTTTTGATTGTTTTACTCGGGATTCCAACTTTCCAAGCCACAACCTAAACGATTACGGGACCGTTTTGGGTAGTTCGGCTTACAGACTTGTGGTCCACAGTCCGCACGGTCCATTCACAAGTGATCCCTGACTGATTCGGGCATAAAAAGCCGACCTTTTATTATCTTTATGAACTTTTATGAGGCTTTCGAGTAGTCACGAAGCAATAGCAATATGTCTGTAGACATTTCTTTTTGCTTTTCGCGATCTTTTGTTGACCTAATATCTACGAAGTTGCTTAGTATTTGTTCATCTAACAAGGTTGAATTGAGATTGCTTCAGATCGTATTTATTTATTATTAGTACATATGACGGTGCGTACAAAAACAAATAGGTGCGTTGGCGGGTGGAGGCAAGGCGGTGCGCGAGTTGCGCACCTACCCGCGGGTCAATTACTGCATAAATCAATACGGATGTCGCCCTATGCGGTGGCTCTTTGTTCCATCCGACTGGAGAGACGAGGCCCGTCTCGGCGGCTCCAGCTCTGTCCGGAAAACTTGCTGAGGTATCGCGGGGTCGGATGATTACTTATTAACGTAGGTGGAGGCTGGTTGGCGCGGGCGGGCCGCTTCGAGCTCGTCGCGCGATCGATCCTGGGTCGGCCAATGGCGCGCTGCCGCCCCCGACGCCCGCACCCTGCGCAACCCTGCTCCCCCTCGCCCCTCGTGCGCACCGCACCCCGCAAGAACGCCCCCATAAATCATTGAATCCGCTATAAAACACCCCAAATGTTCGTAAAAATGTAACTCTAATTGGTGAACACACCTACCGTATCTGCTAGTCAAACTATCTCCGGAAACCTCCGTAAGGTTCTAGTTTGAAGACGATAAAGCGTCCGATCCGAGCGTAATGCCGGTCCCCTCGCTCGTCAGCCCCAGCGAAGCGGGGTTCGAAGGAATAATTGAATTTCCATCAGAGAACAAAATGAGAACTGAAAACTGAAGCGGGCGACTTTGTTGGCACAGCGAATTATTTCGGACGTCAATTATTTAGACACGTTATAAAATTATACAGCTCGAGCACTTAAATTAGGAAACTTCGCATGATGAAATAGAAGGTGTCTTTGTGTTTAGTAGTCGGTACTTGTGGCTCAAATCAATCAGATTGAAGAGTTGAGTCTTTTTTTGTTGAACGTTAAGGAAATCTACGAATAGTTAGAATCTAAGCATATGATTTTAACGAAATTGGTGAATATTTAAGATCTCAGCATATTCTGAAAATGAATGAATAGCTATTTAGAGTACTTTAGCCTTTTTAACAGACATTCCAGCAGCATTTGAATTTATCGGCACTGCTTCCCCTGCCCCTAAGTTGGATCATTGGACCCCAACCGCTAATAAAAGATTTGTATGGAAAGACCGTGTGTTTAGTATGTAAATTGGTAAAATATGCAGGAAAACATGACAGATTTTTTAAACTCTGCGCACCATTTGATTCTTAACTTTCTGAAGTAGAGATCGTAGAAAAATACGCGTTCAAAAACCTCTAAACCACGCAATAATCATGTCCCTTATCATTGAGGTATTATCATAACAAGGAGAAGACTTCTCTGCCATAAAATACGTAGAAGGGATTACGAAGTTTATTGGAATAATAACCTGAATTAGACTAGCAGAACTTCATTCAAATCTGAATTGAAATATTAACAAGCGACTAACCAGCGTCCGTCTATGGTTGTAACAAAACATTGAACATTGCTTACTATCATTGATTTTATTTTCAAGACATCGCTATGTACTGTACTCACTAGAAGCCTACTTCTACTTCTTCCTAAAGTTATTACTTTATTTTTTTCTTATTAATCTCGTTTATTTATAATAGATACATATAATATTGTTTTATGTAAATAGGTAATTTTAAAAACAGTGATATTAGAAGTCCTAAAGTCACTGTGACCCTCCAGAGCGGTAGGTTTGGGTGACTGCAAATTTAAAGTTGTATTATTTTTTCAGCCGCCGCGGGGTTACGGCGGGCCTCCATACGGGCCAGGGGGCCCTGGCGGTCCCCAACAGCCTCCAGGTGCTTATGGGCCTCCAGGGTCATACCCGCAGCGGTATCCTCCCCCGCCTGGACCGCCAGGAGCGCCTAATTCTCGTCCACCCTTCTCGCCGCACCAGGTAAATTTATCTTTATTCAGTTCTAGTCACTAAAGCCAATGCCTGACCATGGTACCTTTTTGTTTCGGTGTTTCATCGCCCAATACGAGTGAAATAATGGATGTATAGTTGACATATTGGTATTTGTTTAATGGTACATAAACCTAAAAAACAGACAGAGATCTTTCAAGATTATCGTGCTTTTTCGTATTTTATTTGAGGAAGCATAGTGTTCATCGTATTAATATGAAACATTAAAAACGCACTCTGAGAGTCGTCTAAGGATAATGATCCAACAACGGCTAACATTTTGATGAGTTCTTTGTTCACTTTCATGTATCTTGCAAAATGCAACCTTGGGACTAAAAATAATCATCAACTTAAATTGACGTCTCTGAGTGCGGTCGAAAGATGGTCATGTCTCTTGAGTGCGGTCGAAAGATGGTCATTGAGGTAAAAGACTGGTAAACAACTTCAAAGGCAGCCAATATCGAGTGACATAATTCGTATTAAACAAAAGGCGACCTTCTAGATATTGTGGTCCGAAAGGATAAAATATACCTATTTGATACTAGCATTAAAAATAACGATGTTCTTTGTACAAACTTACGAGAATTTGCTTTGAATGTGTTTGCGGGTGGCTGATAGCGTAAATTTTGAGTGTACATTATTAACAAAATGAATATGCGTGCACGGCAGCACTTTCGCGGGGAAGTATGCTTGTGACTAACGGTGTGTAGAACTTGCAAAACACCGAGCAGGTGCACAAAGTTGTAGGTACACATTGTCGCGAGTGTCGAAGAGGCATTTCATAAGACGGGAATGTCACATTCTAAATCTTAAGACTATTAACTATTATCTTAATTGATATCTTTTATTAATTACTAGCAGCCGCCCGCGACTTCGTCCGCGTGGACTTAGCTGTATGTGAAAAAATATTTTCCCGCTTTTTCGTAATTTTAGTAAGGATGCCTATTTTTTTTGAAAATGAAATATAGCCTATGTCACTCAGGAATGATCTAACTTTCCAACAGTGAAAGAATTTTTCAAATCTGCCAAGTAGTTTCGGAGCCTATTCAATTCATACAAACAAACAAAAAATCAAACCTTTCCTCTTTATAATATTTGTATAGATTATCTTAGACTATTAACTATAATTACGAAAGTATTTTTTTATTCTTAAATGAAATAATAGGCCCTTGGTCGGTGAGATTTGCTATTTGCCGAAAATAGCCGATTGTTTTTTGTTGTTAACTGTAGAGAGAGAGTTGTTGTTAACATAACTATCAATCAGATCACTGGTTTGCATAGAACTAGGCGCGATAGACCTACATAGTTATGTTTCAATTTACCCAGCCCTTGATTAAATTAATGTATCAATTTAACGGTGATACCAAATTATGCAGCACGATCGCAATCACACGTGGTTGTGTGTACACAGCCAAATTAATTTGTGTGCGCATGCTTTGCGGTCCGCGGATTAATTCTGATTGATGACCAAGATACGGCGGGGTCAACGCCCTGAGCACCATTAGTAATACTGATATAATAGACGAAGGCATTTGTGATACATTCGCTAATGCGTCTATGTAACTGCTAACTACTCATGTCGCTATAACATTAATTGAGATGTGCTTTGTTATAATGATCATTGTAGATTGACTAATCCATCATATATCCATCTTAATCTACATTATGTGTAATAAGTCAAATCGGAAGTAGCACTGCAGATTTCAATATTTATCTGAAAATGTAAGGCTATCACATCACGATTGCTACTGAGTACAAATAGAACATGTTTTGAATAATTTGTCCGTTCCAGTATCATTTTGAAACAACTGGACAGTTTATCGTGAAACTTTGCACTGTTGAACTATGAAAGGTGTGCTATTTATTTATTTTCACCCTGTGAATCTGAAGTCCAGACGAATAATGAGTTAAGGTGAAAAGTTTCAAAGCTTAGTTCCTCGGGATTAAGTCGCTGGCAAGTACTGGCAACAGTGAATTGGAAATGAGACTTTGTAATCACTTGCTGAATGGCTATTTTGAGTTGGAATGTCTTAACTCCAAAATATGATAAAACTCGGTACAAGAATTTACAACAGTGTAAATGTGGTTCCTGTTCAAGTGTTTCAACTGAGATTTTCAAGAAGAGCGTGGATATGAATTTGTTAGGCATGATGAACATTCAGCATTAAAATGTATTCTTACAGAGGTGTCAAAAAGGTGTTGACGGTTTGACAAAAGCAATTTGAATAGGTACTACAATGACAGAGTCGTATGTCGCTTGAAGCGTCACGAGGGTTGACGTGTGCGGAGAGTCCGTTTAAAATGAATGGAAAATACAGGAATTATGCCAGTGGCGGCGTTTTGTGGCGTGAGTCTTGTATCGGCGACGCTGAAACGAGTGAAATTTACTTTCTATTTGAATTCCATTCCACAATATATATTTGTGGTCAAAGCCCCGCGTATCAAAGGCATAAAAACACTGGTCTGGTGTTGAAACATTCCTATTTCCAAGAATAAGGGCCAGATTTGAATTGCTCGTTGTATTTTTATTTATTGGCCTCGAAGTCTGAAACGTCACCCAAAGCATTAAGTTTCTACTTGAACTCAAGTTCGAGTCGAGACGAAGCAATAAAGTTTGATATACTTAACATTATTCAGCTGAAACCATAACAAAACCGGGTTCTTTATGCGAGGCAAATATTTAATACTTTTGGTAATAGTAAAAAAGAGTTTTCTCTTCCCGGACTGAGATAGAATTAATAGATCGTTACATAGGTAAGTATGTATCTAAATTCCATTTCAATTAAAATATCTGACCACTGATAGTTTAGAATTCAGATGTTTGAAACCGGGAATACTAAAAGCTGAATATCATTTACATTTATAGAGTACTAGCGGCCGCCCGCGTCTTCGTCCGCGTGGACCTAATTTAAAAAAAAAAAACGTTTTTTTAAAAATTGTAGCCTATGTGCGATTCAGATGTATTAGTTACATTATTGTAAAGTTTCACTAAAATCTATTCAGTAGTTTTGTCGTGAAAGAGCAACACTGCACATCCACACATACAAACTTTCGCATTTATAATATTAGTAGGATAAGTAGGATTTGACTCAGCCTCATCTTAAATACGTAATAAGGGGATTTATTACGTATTTAAGATTTCAATCCCATCGGTAACGATGGGATTGAAATCTTAAATACGTAATAAATCCCCTTATTCAATATAACCCAAACAACCCAATAGCAATAGTCTTCTGTGCAGTTCCGTCCATTTCGTTCTTATCAACACGAGTAAGTGACAAGACATTTCAATTGCTTAACCTATACTACTGATTGATCTTATATAAATAAGGGGGTAGTGATAATAAACTTATAATGTATTGCGAGTTAATAGAGATTTAATGACGAAAAATAATTCAACCCTAAGGAAAGTGTGACAGCTTCAGACACACAAATGAGACTTAAGAAACAATTAGTTAGTATTGGCCAGAGTAATGCATTTTTATACTTCCTTACTAAATTAATAAGCAAAGAACTGTCATCATTGATTGAAACAAAGTCATCGTCATCGCCAGCCAGGATAAGGTGTTGGTCACAAACTCGGGCAACTTAACGTTTCGTTTCGAAAAATCCGAAACACGTTTTGTTTCCTTTCGTTCTTAGACCAATAAAAGTAAAATATAAATTTCTTTGTATGTTAAAATAAAAAAGGCATTTTGCCAGAGAAACGAATAAGAAAATGGACGATAAAATTTTTCAGAAACAAAACGCAAACAGGAAGAAGAGTGTGAGCGGAAAATTAGTTATTACGGTTTTATGAGCAGAATTTTTAAAAGCGATGTTAAAACCGAATAACGTTGCTTTTTTTCTAAAAGAGAATATAATTGCACAAAAAAAGATTTCTTGAAGGCAGACGTGTTGGATTTAAGGGGATCAACTGTCTATTAAATACACATCTCCATGCGATATTTTAGTATCTCTCTGTATCTTTAAGCAATCTTTTGTTTTTTTTTTGGTACCATAAAGTATATCTTATCGAAACTCTTTACACCTATAGGAGGTCAATTTTACCCCTTGTTCAGTAGGTATGAATACTCAAACAAATCCAGTAACACTGCTCGTAAGGATGTTTTATTTCGTCAAAACTTTTCATTTAACAATACAGAGAGATTTGTAAGGAGGAGAGGAGAGGGAGAGCCAAAGTAACTATTAAGAAATCAAATCTAGCTTCTTTTGTAAGGTTGAACTTCATCATCGTCATGATTCCACATAATCTTTTTTGTCTTAATGCCTTATTTGTATATCTTAGTGGCAGAGTCTGCATGTTAAAGCATTTAATAGGACAAGAGCTCAAGATAATAAATTTACAATTGCCATTACTGAATGTTTCTGCTGCGGTTTGTGAGTGTTGTTGAGAAATCAAACATTGTGTTATCATTATAATATGAGGCCCAAATACCGTCTCAGAAAATACAGTACCATATTCCCTCATTTATAGACAGCTATGAATAAATGTGTCGGTGGTCTTCGGTAAACTCTTACAATTTCAGCTGAAATATGTCTCTGAAAATAACGTGAAATGTTCTCGGAACGGTGTCTTCTTAGAAATAAGCCCGCTCTAGTGTTATAAGATTCATATTCAAGTCCGAAACTAGAGAGCCGGCTCGAACGTTTCTTAGAATCGTTGAGCCGGCGGCGGCGCGTCGGAGCCTCATCCATCCACTCACGTGAACGTAAACGTTCTATAATACTTAGGTGAGGTTCGCGCCAACACGGCTCTAAACGCGTACGCACAGGCTCTAAGTTGGCTCGGAAGGCTGGCTCAGAAGATACGCTCGGGTGACGTAAGCCGCTCCTCGCGCTCGCTGACGTAAGCTCGTTGTGCAACGGAGCCAGAGGTACGTTTTGAAGCAGGCCTCTCGGAGCGAACTCGTGTAGAAATCGGTGTTGGGAAATGATTCGACGAACAAGGCCGTTTTGATACCAATACGCTCTTATGTTTGTTTGTACTTACCAAACACACTACATCAGTACTTTCTTTAATGAACTTCACTTACTGTCAGCAGAAGAAATAATCTAATGATTATAAAACTAATACATCGGCTTGCAAAATAAAGTTTATCACGAGCAATAGCTATTACAAGTATGTTAATGAACTCTCAGAATCAGTGATTGAATATTCAAGGTTGTTGTAGCTTCGACACTTTAATCACAACCGGAGATAGGATTTGAAAAAACAATACATGAATACCTTCCCTTTCTTATTAGAACTAGGCATTCATTTGACCACAATCTCACCTGATGAGTGCCAGCAAGTGCCTTTCACTCTTTTCTTGAAGAGAGCCAAGTTATAGTGTTCCGGGTACACATGCACAGGAAGTTCGAGTTCCTCCCTTAGCCGTTCGCATCATAAATGAGTCAGCAAAACGCTTTGTGCGAATGGCCGGAACATCGACAACGCACGGATGGAAAGCCAATGTGCGTCTATTGGCTCGGTGGTGGAAAGGCGCCAATCAGCCACACGATCACCTTACTCTTTTTCTCACACAGTAGATAAACTCTTTCCACTAGCTACGATTCGGACATACATGTTTGATTTCTCCCTTTTTCCACTCTTATAAATTCTTCCATACACGCTTTAAGGTTAAACGTAGCTACGTACACTGGAGTTTTTCAGAACATTGAATTTAATTTAGTATTTAATTTCTTGTAAGAAAATATTGTTCCGGGCTGGGATCGAACACATTACCTTCGGCATTACGGGCATAACGGGTTTTACATACAAATTATTCAGGAATGTTGTGAGGAACTTTATTGTTTGACTAAAGGACGAAAATAAATAGGCAGTATTTGAACTGATGTTTTTTTCGCGCAAATTGGTTTAAAAACAAAAAGCTGGCCCATCCGAACATTTATCACAAACTTTTACGGCCCTTGAAGAAATAGCGCCGTCTGTTAAACTTCTAGGAACATTTTCGCTTCGTCATCATAACAGCGCATTTACCCCGGCTTTGAAGGTTGTCCACTTGTGGCCAGCCGTCAAATGAAGATAAATTAACTAAAAAAAAAACATTGTAACAGATATTTTAAAAATACTTCCTACACAATTTTCTTAAGTCATAGTCTTAAGTCATAGTTAAGAACGCTTACCATGAATCGGTACAAAAAATTGTAAATGCAAACCAGTTTCTCCGTTTGAGAGTTGCGATGCCTCATAAGACTGATACACGGATGGAAGACTCATAACTCACCCGTAGGCGTAGGGGGTTCAGCAACAAAACCAGGTTTAAAGTAACAGCACTTTCGAGGATTTTAAGCACTCATAGAACGGCGTATCCCGTTACCTTTACATTAAGTTATCTTTATCATTTTATTCACTAGACGATGGGCTTTCTTTATCCGTTAAAAGTTTCATAATATCTTTTAAATTGTCTGAATACTTAATTGACCGGACACACTTAGCGTTTCCGTCCATAGTCCAGTCATTATAGTAAGTTCACCTCGGAATTCGAGATACCCAGCTGTAAGTCTGTAAATACTTGTATATTGACACCCTAAAAGTTGTCTCAAAACCTACATATGGTAGGGTGTACGCAACTGTCAAATTTCAAGGTCAAATGTCACAAAAATCGATTTTTTGTAAATATCTCATTTCCTTTGGGTTTTTTGCTATTTGTATGTTTTTCAATATTGTAGAATACAAAATTCTCTACAAATTTTGTTTCAAAATTTTTTTCATACGGTGATTCGTTTTCGAGATAGAGGGCGGAGAGCGCGCGGTCACAGTATCACTTCAGGTCAACCGGTGCCTCCGGTCAAAAAATTAAAAAGTGAAAAAATGTGAAAAGTCTCGATCATCTTCGTTATCTGCATTACGTCAAGTCCACAGAACTTAATAAAGCTGTGCTGCTTTCAAATATTCCACCAACAAGTGCAGCTGCTCATCAACATTGTAAAAACAACAACGTGTATATTATTATCAAGTTCAAACTTGGTTAGGGCATGATTTGGAACCCCAGGTATGGGGTTGGGCAATGCGAAACGATTTTCGACAACGTTGTTGTTTTTACAATGTTGATGAGCAGCTGCACTTGTTGGTGGAATATTTGAAAGCTGCACAGCTTCATTAAGTTCTGTGGACTTGACGTAATGCAGATAACGAAGATGATCGAGACTTTTCACATTTTTTCACTTTTTAAGTTTTTGACCGGAGGCACCGGTTGACCTGAATTGGTGCTGTGACCGCGCGCTCTCCGCCCTCTATCTCGAAAACGAATCACCGTATGAAAAAAATTTTGAAACAAAATTTGTAGAGAATTTTGTATTCTACAATATTGAAAAACATACAAATAGCAAAAAACCCAAAGGAAATGAGATATTTACAACAAAACGATTTTTGTGACATTTGACCTTGAAATTTGACAGTTGCGTACACCCTACCATATGTAGGTTTTGAGACAACTTTTAGGGTGTCAATATACAAGTATTTACAGACTTACAGCTGGGTATCTCGAATTCCGAGATTCTTACCTAATTTAAGCTTAAATGACTGGACTACAGCCGCCCCGTGGTTTAGAACCGCGTTGTCGAACGACTCAGTTAAATTCCAATTTATAGTATGAGAAGCCTCTTATTGTGATGAAAAATTTAAGCTGCTGCTAAATCTCTTTTGAAATTTAGGAAAAATTACCAATTCTGTTCGTCGTGTCATGTCTTTGGCACAGTATAAACCATACAGTAGAACATCTACATACAAACGTGCCACTCTCGATTTGAATGTATGCGTGCGCGTCGCGTGCCGTGTCGCGATATCACGCATACGCGATTTCATGCACACGCTAGCATAAAATAGGGAGGCGGCAGTGCGGAGACGGGCTGTGTCGCGTGTCTGTGTGCACGCTAGGCTAATAACTCGGCGGGCGGCCCTAGATAACCTACTGTATGGTTTATACTGTGTCTTTGGCTTGTCTCGTCTGGAAAGAGACTATTTGGCCTAAATAGAAATACTCATCGACAGTAAAAATCCACATCTCTCACATAAATATCGCGCTGAACGCTATTGATCATAAACTTGTCTTCCCATATTCATTTGAAGTCCGACCTCGAGGCTTCCCTTGCTAAGATCTTCGATCATGCTTTTTAGGTCTCAGGAAGATTAGGCAAATATTACAATGTCGTTGGAAAATCTAAGGTTAGTCAGCCTCTTATCACCGAGGAGGAGCCCCTCGTTTTGCCAGCTAAGTGTATTAACGTAATTATTTTCCTAAAAAATGGTAGCAGTGGTTAGTGCAGTCGCCCGGTTTGCGAAAGACGCGGATTCGATTCCCGCCTGAAGCCAAGACCGAATGCCTTTTTCTGGTTTTCCTATCTTAACTCAAACTCAATAACTCAATTCATTTATTCAATAACAAGTACATTGTGTTTGAATTGGGCACAATAATTAGAAAATTCAATCATCTTTAATACTCAACGTATTTTACTTCTCACGTTAAAGACGCCACCAAACCAAAGGTTTGTCAAAACAGACATCATCTAGGTTGTTGAAGGAGGAGACTCTGAATTCTATTCTATTCGAAAAATGGATACATTGTTCTTTTCTCAAAGTTTTCCCTTGTTTAATACAACCAGAACAGAAACCAGAAACAAAGATGGTACCACAAACACCAGCTCAAATATCTGTTCCATCAACAAAATGGTATTGGAATCGAACCTGCGACTCTTTGGGTCTCACTCAACCGGTGCTAATACCAACTGATCTAAACAGCTTTACAATATTCAGTGGAATAGATGAACATGAGTAAAGGTATAACACCGATAATCAATGTAAATTTCTTTTGAAATATTTTGTTGTATTGAAACACAAAAAAAACGTACTGGTCAGGTGGAAATCAAATCTAACCTGCATCTTTTGCAAGCTGAGCGACCGGTCTTCTAAGCTACTGAGTGTTTTACTGACCTGATGTTAGTTGTATTCAAAGTATTAATGTTATATTTAGGCAATAGGTTTCCTGCTCCAGAACTATAATATGATGTTCACGACTTTCATCGCACTGCTCGCACTCGCCAGGAGGCTCATCCACACATTTTGGAACCGTCCCGTGGTCTCATACAGTTTCTGTTTATCGCCAGGCCAAGGTTTTCCTGCTTCCTTTTAGTTTGTTGTATAAAAAGAAAGTGCCTACTTTTTTATTCCTTCAACATTAGAAAGCAATATTTGTAATTTCGGCTTCGAATGCAGGATGTCGGGTGACTCGGTCGGTCCCGGTCCCCATAACAGCTTGGCAAGGAGCCGATGTTGTGTTAGAATAGATACTTAGGTACATCTTGAGTGCGGTATTGCGGGCTCAAAGATATAACCCGCATCCGGGTGCAATGAATGCGACGACGGTTTCAAGGGCGCGCCTCAGGTGATGACGTACGCGCACCCCACCGACGCCCCCACAACGCGGGTGTTCCGGCACCCACCTAATAATGCACGTCTACGCCCTGTCTACCGAGTCCGCACCCGTTGCAACCTTGAGTGCTCCGGGACACCCATTCGCACCTTGGGGTGAGAGCTAAAAAAAAGACAGTCTGAAGAACGCAATAAGGTACACTGCAACAAAAAAGGCTTAACCGCCAGTTACTTGCTTAGTTCCTATCGTCACTGCCGATCGTTGAAATCGTTACAATCAATATTAGAACCCCTGACTTGTATTTTATATGTTAAACTTGTCTAGGCCATAACTATTGTTCTGCGATCGGGCAAGTGTCATTCAAATACTCGACAGTCCTGTCACAATTAGACAGTGCGTAGTTAATATCAAGTTGATAGCTCTCTAATTATCATAATAATAGTGGAGGCGTGCGGGTGGGGTGGCATCCCCGTCAGCTGAGCGAAAACGAAAGTAAACAGAACTCGGTCAAAGGGTTTGTACTCACCTACCCGCAATATTTATGTGGGGGGAGGGAGTACCCCCACCCGATCCGGTCACCCTCCTTTGATGGATTGGTTGGCGACTGCCACGGATATTCGACTGAGTCGAAACTCTGCCAAACTCCTGGTATTAGTCTCGATTTCCGGCTTTACTTTACGCGACAAACTTTTAACGTCGGAATTATTATTCAGTGAAAGTTGTCGGAATTCTTTGTTTTGTTTTGGGCGTACGCGACCTAAGCCACCCAGCTCACCCTAGCGATCTTAAAACAGTTGTAGCGGTAACATGGATTTGAATATGCCGTGTTGAATATTTTTCTGCCTGAATGTTGTTGCTATTTTACAATTTCATTTTAAAACTCTTTTGAAATTGACATTTACTACCTATTGAAAAGTGGGAATTGTATACATAAAAGGGCAAGCTGGCTCCATCTCTCTCCAACACATTATTTTCTGGAGAGATAGATTTTGGTCGAGAGCAAATATAAAAAATAAATAGCAGCATTATTGGGTTTGCAGCTCTTGAACGTCACCAATAGGGTCGGCAACGTCTAAATAGCGTCAAATCATTGCGCAGAAGTACCGACTGCAGAAGCACAGTAAACAGAGAACAGTGATATATCCACATACAAACGTGCCGATTTCGGTTTGAATGAGTGCGTATGCGTCGCGAGCCGTGTCGGCACGCGATTTCACGCACACGCTAGCATAAAATATGGGGGAATAAGGTGGCGGCCGCGGCAGTACTTACGATCTGTGCCGCGTGTCTGTGAGCACGATAGGCTAATAACTCGGCGGGCGGCCTTAGATAACCTACTTTTATGTTTACTGTGGCAGAAGCGTCTTCTCTAATATGAAGCTTATTTTCATAATCCAGTCGATAGAATTCTAACTTACGTTCAAACTTCATGCACATCATATTAAAAATCGTATACTTTTACGCTCCCGTTTTTGTGAGAAACTCCCTTGCCTTGTGCTACGTGCGTTAGAACTATGACCAACTATCTATTATTAAACTAGCTAATGAAGTGCAAGTTTGTTGCACTTCACAAACTCGTCTAGCAGTTTCCTTATGCCATTACTTTTACCACCGGCAAAAAGGTATCTTTAGCTCAGTTACTATGATGGGCATCTATTTAGGAATTTAATTAAAGACAAACTCCATAATAAGCTTAATAAATCTGCCGTGCTTACTTATCAAAGTGAACTAAATACAATTAACCTTGAAACTTGTTCTTGTAATGTCACAATTATAAACAGACCACGAACCCACGCACTTGTTACACAAATAAAGTTTTATTATTACCATTGCCGACCACGCTTCATTATCGCGAGTTACGTAATAATGAGCCTGTGAACAATTGACGTTTTCTTCATTCATTATCGTCGCTGTAAGGGGAAACATAAAAAGTGAATGACTTCTCTTGACCTGGATTAGTAAATATCAGGTCAAGCTTTATCTGTAGCCTTGAAACGTGAGCGTGACGCGGAAACTTGTCGGTGAAAGCTTCGCGATTGACGCGGCCGCGCGGGCACTCGTAGAGCGCTGGGAAATTGAACGGGCGAGAATTAAGCTTTTTTTTATTCCGGATGGGTGTTTTCATTTCACACTGGACTCCTAACCAATCAGAGCTTGTGCTTTTAGTATTAAATACATACACACAATATGAGTACGTCATACTAAAAAAAACTTATAAAATTTTTACTCTCACGAATATTTGTCCTTGTTTAATGAGTGACTGGAGACCGAGTAGTAGTCTTACCACGACCAAAAAAAAAACAAATTTTCAACAACTCATCTGTTGACGTTGTACCCGCATTTTTTAAAGCTAGCTAGAAGAGAAAATTTCTGTATATTTTGTTGATAGATGAAGATGAAATAATTTTGTCAGTAACTTTCTTTGTAGTTGTATTTATTGACTTTAAAATCCTTTTAAAAAAAAAGATAAAACACCAAACTACCGCATGCATAGCTGAACATTCGCAAAATGCTCAGCCCACTCATAGGCACTAGTGTAGCGCGAGCGACCAATTATATTACGTCACAGCTCTTTTGTGTTCCGTAGGCGGTGCACTACTGCAGCGTAGGTACTGGTAGGCATAGGCATAGATGCGTTCCGGTGCACTCGTTTGCAAGTAAACGGGTGTGCATAATGGATGCACGGTCAAGGCCGCGTGGCCGCCGACCTCCTCTGCACGCGGCTGATTGTTTTGCCTTCGCATGTGTGGGGGCTGAGGTAACGGTTAAATTAATGCTATTATGTTACCTCATTTAAGTGATAGGAATGCAACAAAAAATTGCTTTGTTAAGTGGGGTTATCGAGTGAGTTTGAGTGACGGCGGTTCTGACGTTACGTGCCGTGTTATTTTGGCATATATTGTTTAGAAACTACACCCGAAGTCTCAGTAAAAAGTTGAAAGGTGTGTGCTGTTAAAATGTGTGTTCATGTCATAAGAGAAGACAGACAGATATCGATTAAATTGTCGCCAAATCTGTTAAAATGTACAACTTCCTACAATATTATGAACTGAACCGACTGACAGACCAGTTTTTCTCTTGAAGGAACTTTAACTTAGTTTAACTTATTCTATTTCATCTCTCAAGTTCACTACTAATCTGTTTGTATAAACTCACTTAACTTTCTTAAGGAACTGTTCATATCTTCCACAATTAGTCCGTAACACTGCCAGAATATCCTGAGCTTTATTTTACTATGAACTCGCATGAGACTAGCGCTCGGACCATACGAAGTCCACCAACCAACCAAGAGTTTCTGTCTGAACTAACGGTGACTGTATAAGAGAAAGCAAGCGATGCAACTTCTAATTTGGTCTTCATCAAATAAAAGATAGCGACCATTCGATGCATGCATAATGCAATACTACTCGTATCAACATTACATCACAAGGATAGATACAGTCAACCCCAAATATAAGCACACCGTATTCTATAACAAAAAAAAGAGTTGATTTATTAAAACAAGTGAACAAATCGGTATGACCTTACAAATGACGAGGTAATCATTAATATTATACCAATATGAATGCTCCTGCTATAAATACTATTGATGGTTTGGCTGCTTCAAGCAGGAAGTAGCCAACGATTTTCAGTTCGTTACGAAATATTTGTTAATATGTGTAATTTTGAAAACTGGGTGCTGATTATTGCCACTTAAAGTGCTCAATTATAACACTTGGATTGTTGAGATACTTTCGATACTGACTGTACATGTAAAGGTAGATGAAAATACTCCGACCCTTGTTCATGAATAGGAAGTATTGACCTTGATTGTGATACAAATGAAATGTTACCCATTTTAGAAAAATAATGATAGAAGAATGGGCAATTTGCTATCGAGGGTCACCCGGGTCAAGTGTGATTCAAAGGGTTCGGAATTCCCTTTTTAATGTTTGATTAATGGTGTTAGCTAACGGATGCTTATCAAGTTACAGGGTAATTACACGTACTAACGATGTGGTTACCACGGACGTAAAAGAAAGACGGACGGAACATCACACTAAAAAAATGTGAAGCTAGCAAGGTCATACAACTTCGTGAGTTGCACACGACCTACGGTCACACAAACTTACTAGGTGCTACAATCTATCGCCATTTTACCCCGTGTGACAGCGCGAATAACACGCGTGTTGCTATGACAATATTTATTTAAAAATGCCGTCTTGTGTGGTGAAATCATTTAAAAACTACATGAGTAAACTTAAAAAGTCACAAGGAATCACCTATCACAGGTAAATTATGATTATTCGTTGCATTTTCTCCCAATTACATTTATAAATTGTGATGACAATTTAAAAGTCAAAACACAACAGTGTTGCCACTTTTTTGACGGTAAAATTTCCCTAAATGAGGGGAAATCTGTATTTGTCGTATTGGCTCGACTTTAGTATCATATCGGGTAGCTAAGAGCTTAATTTTTTTTTTGTTAATAGAGTTTAATAAAACATGTAATCCTGTGAAGTTTCATTTTGCGGAAGTGAATACTGTTAGAGAAAAAAAATCCTAAAGTTTAAGATAACATCGGGAAATGTTAGGTTTTTTTACGCCATTTTAACGATTTGTTGCATCAGACCAAGGTTCATTTCTGAAATTAAATTCAGAAAACCATATTATTATTGCTATTCTCTTTAAAATATGTTTTTAATGAAAAAAAAGGTAAGTAGTAGTTAAGGGCTTCAATGACGAAAAAATAAAAGTTTAAAGGTTTTGTTTTTTGGAATTGTCATGAACAAAACGCAATCCGCCATTTTGTGCTGTCAGTGGCTGGCTGTTGACCTGTCACTCGTTGTTGTGTAGATACCTACCTACTCGCGTCTTTTTATTTTTTCACTGCCTTAAGCTAGAATCGGGGCACAACCGACTGGTTAGGGTTAGGTCAGGTTGGAAGGCTAAAGGCCGGAGCGTGATCGAAAATAAGAAATAATGATATTGTATATAAATAATCTTCAGACTAAAGGTATCCCTAGGTTAGGTTAGGTTAGAACTGTGACCAAAACCGCGCGAGCCGAGCGAGCAAAGCGAGCGCGCGATACAATTAATATAAAATAACCCTTGCGTTATTTTTAATAGGTTTCCTAGTAGTAAAAATCGACGGGATGACTCGGTTTCAATTATTCGCAACTGCGGAGGAGAAAATTTTTGGAACCCCTCATCTGTCAGTACCGTGTGCAGTGCACATAGTGCACAGTGCATAGTTAGAGGGGTGTAAGGTTAGTGACAAACCTTCTGTCAGATGTATAAAATAATTACAATCATAATCGGACTTAAGTTAATAAACCCGGTTAAAATAAAAGGTAAACTTTAGGGAAATTTATGATTTATATGGCATCCCTCAAATTACGCACACACCATTGACTGCTTCCTTCACTCATGATTCGACGAAGTGGCGTCCGTCTTTCTTTTACGTCCGTGGTGGTTACTTTGAATAATTCCTTGTTGTGAAAACTAAGAAACTTTCCTGACGTTATGAACCGTCAGAGTTATTTTATAAGTCATTCATTACTTTCTGATTCACCGAAACTTTAATAGCTGCATTTAATCATTCGAAGTATTCGAAGCTAGTAAGATTCTGACAATGTATTTTAGCTAAGTAACTGAACTTTTAACGTCCCTGAACCTTTTAGTTAAGGCCTTGCCTTACAGCGTCATCTTGATCTTTTATATGCCCCAAAATTAGATCACGTTCAATGTTTAGCCTAGCACCTGCAACCTTTTAAATGGAAGATACTATATGGCCAGAGGGTGGTTCTACTATCAAGAACACGAACACCAAATACCACTTAGTTCGGCAAAATGCATCCGTTGGATGCTATGCATTATGCTAACCTCTGCTGGAGGCCCTAATAAATAGTAAACATCACAAACTATTCAACAATTGTTACATTCACGTGTCGAAATTTGTTTGTTTCGAGCCTGGTTTGGAGCCGTGTTTTGGATGTTTTTTCATCCTTTCGAGTACATTAACATCGGCGATTAACGGGAGGTCTTATCAAAATCGTATAAAATTTGGAATCTGTTAAGTAAAAATCAATCGCTGTAATGTTTGTGCGCCCGGAACTGCAGAACGACTGCACCAAAATAATTATTTATTTTTTGTTCCGTTTACTGTATGTGCGGACAAAGTTTTCTGAATAGACTATTTTTTTATTATGAAGAAAATTGCCCAGAGATTTAGAAAAGTTAACGACTGTTTTCATTCCTCTCAATTGAAAGGAAAACATCTACTGTCGGATCAGCTTTAATTTATAAAAAAAAAACATGCATTAAGTTGCATGGACTAGAATCACATATTGAGCATTTAAGTATATTTATCAGTTTCTGATATTCATAGAAAAAGCTTTGCTAGGTTTAGTTTGAGAAAATCCTGATTAGAAGATGATCTATATATTTATTTATATTTATCCTTTGTTGCAGGGATACGAACGGGGCGGATCCCCGCAGCCTTCAGCGCAGCCGCAGGGCGCCCCGAGCCCCGGAGCGGCGCAGGGCGCCCCGGGTGCGATGTCCCCCACTCAGGACGCCCAGCATGCGCCGCACTTGCCACCTCACGGGTCACAACCTCCGCAGCATCAGGTAAGAAGACTTGTTGGGATAGGTTTCAATATAAATTTTATCGAAGCAAAGCGCCTGCCTTCATATACACCCTGATACGCAGTCTGCGAGCACTGTAGCCCAGGGGGCTTAGCCAAAGTAACATTTAGAAAACGATAGCGAACGTTAAAAGAACAAAATGTGTGGGATTGATCACGTGATTTAGCGCGGCTTATGTCAATCGATTTTATTAACTCACAGATCTTTTAATACGTAAAAGATCTGTTGGTTAATTAAATCGATAGGAAACCTAGACTCGTCCGTTACCACTTCGGGTTCAAGTCAAATAAGAAAGAAAGAAAAAATGTTTATTGACCTGTGACATCGCAACGTACAGCAAACAAAACAAAATGGTTAGAGAAAAATAAAAATAACAAAAGAGAAATAAACAAAAATTTCCACCAGACATCAGTGTCACTATGTCCAAAATTAAATGGACTCCACTCAGCTAATGCCTAGACCTGATAGGCTGAGACGCAGATTTTCAGTAGGGGCAACTAAGTGTACTAAGCGTATGCATACCTAATAATGATATAAAAACAAATATTTAAAATACATAGAATATGTTTCAAATGTAACGTGTACCTACTTGAAATACCCGTGGCTCTGATTGCCCCGTTCGAGATATAGTCGTGAGCGCATGTTTTATTATGATGCACAGTAATTACGAATAATATTTTTTAGTAAGTAACTGTTATGATTTCAAGGCTATATAAATTTAGCTCCGTAGAATAGACTGTCATACACGCAGGATGCGCATGTGAAATTTGTTGTTAGAGATGACATGCGATGTCAGTCATCATCCCACATCATCGCACCAGAAGCCTAAAGCAATACTTATTTATTACGAATAGGGACTAACAAGGTATCTGGCGACATCACCTGGGCAGCACTTAGCAGCTCAACAAAACTGAAAACACGAATTTCTTCCTCATAATACTTCACTAAATTAGTGATATTTTTCTAAGCATCATTATTTCTATCCATAAAAACGAGAAACAAATGCTAATTCACTAGCGTTTGTTTCGTAATATTTATTTCTACGGTAAAGCTGTTTCAAAGGCTTTACCAGCCCCTTTTACGCACGATTAACTTGGAACTTTCAACAGTCGCAGCTTACGTTCATTTGTATGGCATTAGTTAGCACTTCAAGGGTAGCAAACAACTAGGAACTCCCCGTAGGAAGCATCATTAAAACGTTGAAATTGTGTAACTGAAGTTGACTATTCAGCCTACATTATTCCCATGTATTCAAATTGATAAACTTACATTTAATACGAATAAGAACGATTGTTAGTCTGGCATCGAATTTAAATCACTTAAGGGACTAAAAAGGGAAAGTTCGAAAGAGTCAGACAACCTAGCCAGAAATTGAACTTGTTGATAGGAAAAAACCTCAGGGAAAAATTTAAGTGTTGAATATTTCAGCCCGTTTACAGGCATATGATTAAATATTCGTTATATGGTCGAATAAGTGTAACTAAGCGAAGTCGCCTTCAGTAACTAGTTTAAAATACTATTAAACACATCAAAGTCAGTTCCATCTACTAAACTTAGTAAAAGTCTCGTCGAATTTGATTCAGTCCTTCACACTGCAATATCTTACTTAGTTTGCCGAGAGACTGCAGAGCTGTTTCATTACACTCCACCATGTGGTAATTGGACGTAATTCCATTGCTCTACTCCAGTAAAATGTAGAAAGAGACGTCAGGAGCGAGGAAATATTTTAACTGTCCACTATTCATAATGAACCTGGATTCTGGTTATTCCGTGCCGTGCTCCGGACTGCTCTTAGTATAAGGTTTATGTTTTCGCTCTTCTGTTGGAATGATCCAAAATTTTAATTTTACGTTTTAAATGTTTAACAGGTTTTCTTCTTATTTTGTCAGAGAAGAGGTTTGCATGAAGTAGCAAAGCAACATTTTGTTATTTTCAATATGCCACTTCACTCTCTTTCTTGTTAGGCTGACGTGTTCCACTTTAGTCTTTAAGATTTATCAGGCGAGATTGTATATCAAATTGTTATTATACTACTAGGTACCAGCGGTTAAATCTTCAGTCGAAAGTCGAAGCCTCATGGCAATCCGTTAATTAGGTTGCACGTGATGTTAGCAAGTAAGTTTTTTTTTGTATAATTGATATCGTTTTTTTTATACATCACACTTTTTTTGGAGTAGTAAACTCCAAAAAAGGGAAGGTATATGACATTTAATTGTCTGATTCATTAACATTGTACCATGCTGGTATAATCCCAAATGTGATGGAAACCAGAATCAAAGAAGGTACTAAAACACCCAGACCCAGCACAAATAGATACTGCCCAACAGAATGGGTCGTTAAAATAGCGTATGTGTAGATGAGAGATGACGCTAAGTATTCCAATGAAAGTTATCTAACGTTAATTTTCGCAATGCTTTTCTGATCTTAACAGGGTTTGCCAAGCAAACGACGTGATCGATTTGATTTCGCCCAAAAAATATCGCACTTCTATGCTTGCTTATTCAATAAACGATAAGTTGAATTTGCCCTATTTTCTTTCGTTTCCGTACGGAAAAAACGATTGATGGTTATTACTCCAATTCCTAGGCCCCGGAAAATAACGTTATTTCAAGAACCCTCGAATTGCCTCTAGAGACAAATTGATATTCTGCGAAAATATTTAGGTGGAGGATAAACAGGTAACTTTCCGACTTTAGCAACGTTTCTTTGTAAAATGCTAAGTTGTTTTTTTAGTTATAATAATACATTCTTACCGCTCTTGGAGATTGAAAATTCACCCTTGTCTGACTTCTTTCTTTCAAAGCAAAAACTATTTGCAAGCTTACTTTTTCTTTTAAAACTTAGCAACTTTCCAAGCTACGTTTTGTGCCATTTTAGATCAAGATGCACTTCTAATGAATTATATCTTAGTTTTGTTGTGGAATGGAAGGAACAAAGAAATAAGATTCTACTTACAAATGTTATTTCTTACGTCTTCTCTTGAGTCTTTACTTTGCTGCATTTAAATAATGTAGCGAGTACTGGGTGACAGGTAAAGATATACATACTCAGATTTTATGAAATACATACACATACATGATTCAATACTAAGCCACAAAACTAACAGAAATGTTTGTTTGTGTAGTGATCCAACCCATGACACGTGCCTTAAGTTGTACCCAGGTCAGGAGTAACTAATCATTTATTAATTATAAGTATATCTGATGATAAAATAATCTACGAAATTGACAACAGACCCAATGCCTGAAGTTAATAAATGGGGCTTCAATAAAACTATCATAATTCTAATAGAATATCGACCCAAAATAATAATCAAACAATACATTCACATAATCACACTAGAAGTACAAGTAGTTCCCAGAAAAAGCAGTAGTAAACATTCACAATGTCAACAAAGACAGTTAATGATATTAAAGAAATTTATAAATTAACACAAAAATATACAAATCAGACAAAACATGCACGAATCTAACAATCAATTCAACCTGTATGTAATTTTGATGTAAGAGCAAATAATGTAAACAGATGAAGCGTAGCGTGGCTTTCTTAAGAAAAACCAAACGAGTAAGAAAATAATTTTGTCAAAGCGAAGGTACTCGAGTTCGTCGACACGGCACGGTCGTGAGCGAGGTGTTTGCATTGCGTTTATCGCGTCGATATCGCGGGGTAACTCGACGCTGACGGAAATTTTCGATAATTTCGGCCGACTGCGACGAGAGTGGCGACTCTATAATACGTAGGTATCTATCCGAATGACGCGTATTCTGTCGTGAGATAACTAGAGTTCTTTGAAACAGTTTGATAAACGGCATCAGCTACTGGCTGAATCTGATAAGGAGCTTGATGTCACACCTTGAAATAAGAGTTTTTATTTCTATGCTTTCTAATTTAGGTCATCGATAATTTGGTCAGGTCAATATCGAGATGGAGTTACTATCACGCGTACATAATTTTTACTATCGTTCAATATTAATTATTATTTGTCTCTGTGCACGCGGTTTTTTTTTCATTTTGTTTGCGTTATTTTTTTGTCCTGTTCTATTAACACGGGGAAGCAAAAGCCTGTTTTACTATGTTCCTCAGTTTCGGAAACTCCATCGATTTATTAATTACTGGAATTTATTTCTCATGTTACGCTCATAGTTGAATAATTGTAAAACTGTTTCTTTTAAGTAGTTTCTTATATGGTTTGTCTTAAAGAATTAACTTTGAGACTAAGCCGTGGCTAAAGGTAGCTGAAATTTACTTCAGTAACCTATTATTTTTCATTTCACTACCGGGTAGATGGCTGATTCTTAAAATGTCCTGGAAATAAATATCTCATCGTATTACTGTTGGTTGGTTTACTACACCAACTTCGTCAACATTTACTTAACTTAATCACTATTTACTGATAATCAGCGCTAAGCATCGATAGGAATCTCTAAGCTTAACGAAATTGAAGCTACTCTATATGGAAAGTATAGTAATTGGCGAAACTCGTCGGATGGAACTTTGGCTATGAACTTTACTGTTATCGCTCCACATTAAACTGCTGAGTGTACGGAACCCTCGTTGTTAGCAATTTTTAAAAATTACCTTCGCCAACCGTAACTATTTCAATAAACCGTCTATGGCTATGCCCGTCCTAATGGCCAACTTTTACTTTCGTTATGTCTGTTTTCCTGTTTCAGTATTCTTTCCTCTTTTCCTTTTACGCTTTATTATAATAATCACCATTGAATGAATATGGGCATGGTTTTCTTATTAGCATCCTTTACCTTTTTAGCGGGTTAGAAGAATACAAGATCAGAGACTTGTTTGATAGAATTTCTGAGTTCCTTACGGTGTGACTAAGTTCTTAATATGGTTATGTTTGGTAATGGCTCGTTTTTGTTCGGAATTGACCATTTAATGGTAGTAAAGTGACGTCGGCTTTAACGGCAAAAGGAATAGAGCTCATGTAGGAGGTACTATCAAACCATGTTTTATAGTTGAAGAAGAAACTAAGACACCTGTGTTTGAGAAGTCTTTACACAAAACCTTTTAGTCATTTAAAAAATACTGCCTACCTTCTAAAGTATTAATTGAAATCAAATGATATCGAGGACAATTTTGTTTGTTGCAAAAATGAATACTTGTGATGAATAAAGCATTTATTCGAACAAAGATGAATGGCAAGTATATGGAACAGCTTTGCAAATGATACATTATTTTGGAACTGATTTGATCACCGTAAAAAATAGACACCAGAAAATACTGACCATTTATAGAACTTCAAGAGTTTGTTCCTCTTTAAAATTGATACATTAGAAGCTCTCATGAGGAATATTTTTCTCAGTTTTCGTATCATTTAACAACTACCTATCCAACAAAAAAATATTTTTCAACTCCAACCAGATGCCTGATGTAACGTTGAACCAAACAAACAAAATTAGAGAGGTATAGTTATTCTACAAACAAAATAAAAAGTACTTGGCATAGCATTGTTCTTATAAAGCACAACGTAACTGAAATGTAAATATATTTTGTAGCAATTCCCCGTATCTTGTGCGTGACTCGGCGAGCAATGTCGCGGATGATCGGTTCGTCATAGTGCAGTCATCGGAATTTATCGTGGAACGTGAGCGGAGTGTTTTTGGCCGGCCGGCCGCCGGCAAGCGTCGAGCGTCGGCTCCTGGCCATTTGCATATTTCTATATCCCGAGTCCCGACTCTAGTTGTATGGCCCGCACGTGGCCGGCCTAGCGGCTGATGTGCGATATAATGGAGATGTAGCACATGTTGCCATAACATTTGCATGCCGGCGCGCCTCACGAAAACAACTTGTGGACTGCACGTTAGCTTTAGATTTTCATTTTTAAATACGGCGAAAATCAAAATAATACTTCGATTTGAAGAATCATTAATCACTATTAGTTTTTAATCACTACTGAAACACTGTACAAAAAATAAATTGATGGCGTCCAAACCTTCAAAATAAGATTTGAACAGATTGTAGTTATTCAGTAATTATTATCTTGACTCACAACACTCAAGTCATTTGTAAGGTCTTTTAGCATAATGACTTCTCTTTATACCATTACATTACATTCAATTGAAAGGTATTCCAATACAGTTGAATACAGCACATAAATAAGTATCCAACCGTCCCAAGACGATTCACGTCGTTCAATGGAGCAAGCTCGATACGTGATAAATATAGCATTTCATGGCTCCCAATACTCAGAAACACGTTTTCTTCTTAAGAAGCGCGGGGTGCAAAAATTAAACGTCAGTCAGCTATCACGTAGCCGGCGGAGCAGAACGTTCCAACTCCAACCCTCCGGGAGGGAACGTCTTCTGTCGATTTTACACCGGCTCTCGAGCGCGAGGACTCGCCTGCAATTTATGCTAACGCAAACCTGCTCCGATCCGCCGTTCGCCGGCGACACGTAAAAGCTTCCTTTAGCTTCATTCCACCTTTGGCGCCGAGCCACTCTGAAAGGAATTCTTGTTTCCAATCAAACTTAAGAACGTAATTAAAAATTCTAATCTAGCTTTAAAACGTACTCTAACTGTTCGTAAACTAACTTGTCTTGTATTCACCACTGCTACTATTACAACTCTAATAGCGAAGTAAAATGCTTAAAGATTATCCTCATATCAATGTAGTGTAGCGGACATGACATAAATCTAAAGTCGGTTCGAGGCTTACAAAACTCGAAACAAGCGACGCGCGGTTAATTCTCCATGATGTCAGTAGAGAATTTTGAGTCACAAGGGCCATTCCAGCATCGTGATCGCTCGAGAGTCGTACGGTCGAAATGAAACGTCGTATCTTATTTTATGATTAGCGGCTCGAAAGCGCTTTGTAATTTTGTTAGTTCCGCCTTTCTGGTGCTGGGGGCGAGCTCGGCGAGTGGAGATCGATGCGAGCATCGCGCCCGAGTGCGAGAGGGAGCCAGATAGTCGATGCTTGCTTTGTCCCTCTCACACGAACCGCCTACTAGGCAGCCATGTTGCGCTCGACCTGCGCTCGCCCGACCGCCATTGTAGCATTCGTAGTTAGTGATGTGCTCACAATTCACTCGATATTGAAATACGCTCGTTCATCATGCAACATCACGACGAACTGAACCTTGATTTGTTTTACGACCATAAATCCAATTCAATCTGATAAAGATTTTATAGATATTACAGGATTGAGATTTATAGATAGTAGAGGCCTACATACTCTATTTAGATGAGTTTTACGGCGTTGTCAATTCAGCGATTGAATTGGAAGTTACCTGAGTGGCTGTTGCATGTGATCCACTGAGCATAGGAAAGTGCTGTGTGTCGATAAAAAGTGTCGATAAGAAAAGGCATGCAGTCGATGCCGTGGCTTCGGAATTAAAATGTCAGACGTGCGGTAGCGCGGGCTCGCGTGGGGGCTCGCAGGGGGAGGGGCGGGGCGGGCGGCCGCCGTTATTAATAACCATAAGCCGGCAGACGCACGAACGTCCAGAGGGGCCACGCCAACCGAGCGGTAATGAGGAATCACTAATTATGTTTTACTGGACTACAGCACACAGCGATGTTAATGCTTTATTGCAATGTTTTTCCACAAATGTGTCTATTTGTTCCAGCGTTGTATCTGACAGCATTTTCATCCTATCGCTGGTAATTGCTCTTCTCTATTGGAATATTACTCTGTCATTTGCCTTGCAATCACATATCGGATAGTTCGTTTGTAGTGGATATTGCGTTCTGGGGCAGAATGGCAAGATATAATGTAGCACGGCTGTCGGGTACGGTCCGTTTAATATTCCCCCACAGTAGGCGCGCCGGTTGCGCCCGACAGCTCTACCCGTTCGCTAGCCCAGCGTTCGCCTCCGCCAGTAAAAAGTTCGTATATTTTATTGTCAAGGAAATATATTTGTCAAAGGCTTTGCGATTAATCGCTTGACTGTTCTCAAACGAGCTTCGGATTTTTTCTCGAAGTGATATTAATTTCACGCGTGTATACTATCTTTGGGATGTTAAGTAATAAATCTTGTCGATTAGCATACGTAATTCGTTTCGAGGTCAGTGTTATTTACTCGCGTAATAACTTTACGTAAGCTCGAGAATGTTTTCATTATCTGTATTCATGTCGTAGTCTATCGCTGTTCCGGCAAATGTTGTCATCGTATTTGTGTTTAAGTTATTCTCGGAAACGTCCCTGTTCAAACGACCGCTGAGAAGTAACTTTGCGCCGAGTCCTTGTTTTTCGCTGTACATAAAGAGCAAGTTATCGTTGGCAGCACTTTGCTCTCATAATAACAAACTGCAAAATGCTCCGGATTCTCCGAACTTTACTGTGGTAGCGCCCGCTCTCGGCTGGAAACCTCTAAAGCGCTGACTGTGGGGCGTACATTCTCTCCTGCGGCGAAGTCACGGTAGCAGGGCTGTCGAGAATTGCAGACTTGGATAAATTATGCCGCTCGTTCCCTTTTGCAATCTCCGCGAAATAATGCAATTGAATTGTCGAGGGCCTGACAACCTTTGTGTTGGCTATTGTTCCTCTTCATTAAATAATTGCAACAATCGGTATTACGTTTTTTGCTTGTCGCAGCCCTGCTTTGGATGAACGTCAAAACATTACCGTTGCGATGCCGTGATTTAGTGTGGGTTAGTTGTTGTTTGCCGATAGTCTGACTAGAATTCTTTGAGGGCGATACGTTTGTCATTTATGAGTTTGATAACACAGATTAGGCAGATTAATTTTAAACTTTCTGTGGGGTTTTATGCTAAAGGTGTTGAATAAATAAATCACATACATTTGCTCAGGTCCCAAACAAAGTAAGGTTTTCTTCTGAGTTCTGAAAACACCCCCAACCAGCAAAAATATCTATGTCATCACACGGGAACCGAACCCGCGACCCTTGTTTTAATGGCGCCACTAACAACTACTACACTACACGTGTAGTAAAACCATTTCCGGATAAAAAATTCTGACAGCTCTTCTTTTATTATTAGTATTTTTTGCTAGAGAACGTCTCGACACCTTAATTCATTAGTAGCTAAAGTAGGTATCTTTGTACGTGACGCAATAAAATGTATGCCTGCAACAGCGGGCATTTGACTTCTATCTCGCCTGGTCTTAAAAGATGATATGTCTTAAGGTGGCATTTAAACAAATATCCATTCACTCTCTTCGTGAAAACGCTCAAGTAGTTCAATTCATAATAAAAACAAGTTTATCTTTATTGCACTATTACTTCGGGCCCGAGCTAAGCGTTTGGATTACTTCGGATGGCTGGACAAAGTTCGGAAAGTCTGGCCAACGGTTTACAGTGGTGCATGAAACTAACTTTGGGCTTAAGCTCGTGAACTTTTTGTCATTGTCGTTTGCACCAAATTGCAATTTAATTTGAACTGCCACCGGGTGTCCGTTTTTTTGCCCAAAAGTAATGTTTTGATAATGACAGCGTAGAATACAACGCAAAAACAATCGGCCCGTGTGCATCCCAAAGCTATTCAAGTTTAATAACAGTTGACGTCGTAAATTAAAACTGGCATTTCCAAACACGGCTGGGGCTAGTGCTATTTCCAGTAAATGAAATTTCGGCTCTGCCTAAGGCTTAACTAGGTTTAGTGGCTGCTATAGTCAGCATGCATCATTGACATCTCGACGTACGTTTTAAAACCAACTCGTTTGGTATTCGCTTTAAAGCGAATATTTATGATAATTTTGGTTTACGGCAAAATGTAGTCTTTTAACAGAATTAGGGCAGATTCATACTGAGATTTCGTTGAATTGATCAGTATACCTCTGACTATTCCATATATGGTATTATAGTCTTGACTTCGTGAGCGTCAGAATGTCACTCTCATTCTTTTTTTTTTCCTCGTTTTACGGCATACGGTACGGTACGGTTAGTAGAGCATATAGTTATAAAATCAAATAATTAAATATCCAACTAAAGTAGTAGTTTTAACATTTTTTTGTTAATCTCCGACCGTCTTTCATAAGAGATTTAAAATGATATATGGTTGACTTAAAGCTCAATGGCGCCATTTGCAATCCCAGGGACGTATCTATATTCTCTAGCAAGAACCTGGGGCTTATCTAATCTGATTTAATACAATCAAGCTCATTATACGCCTGCTGCTTGAAGGGATATTACACAGTTGATCTTCTCCGATTGATTAGTTCTCTATTGTGAACTGGTAACGTTACGTACTAGCAATTTAGTCTTGTACGATTACTAGAGTACAGAATAATTGGTTAATTTTATTTCTGGATATCAGTATGACTTGATCCAAATTCTGCGTACCGATATAAAAATAATTTCTCTACATAAGATAAGTTTATTTAACAATTTAGTTTCTTTCTCTTATCTGTACTGTACTGTGTATGAGATATAAGAACTAAAATATAAAAGTGTGGGTTCAAACTAGGCGGCTTAAGCGCTAAAAGCGTCTTTTCCAGACATAAGTAGAGTAGTAGAGAAACACAAGAAATGCGGTAGTCAAAAATATAATTAATGTATTAGTAAAAAAGAGATAGGTTGAAAATGGACGTTTGAAGCCGGCGTCGATTTCAATTAGCTAGTCGCCTACGACGCCGAACTTCCGCGACCGCTGTCATGTTATTCGTGTTATATGCCTGTTTTTTCTACTGCTCTGTATCATGACCGCACTAAGTATCTTTATTGGGCAAACTTCAACTCAACGAAAGTTATATAAGGTGTACTTGTACAATGGATTGTTAATAATATAGCGCTATTCAATAAGTTAGGGTGAAACTGGTTTGATTGTAATGCGTTTTTATTATATCCAAACACAAAGTACTCACCATCACATGACTATTCGGAAATTTAATTACAGCTGATCCGGAATACCAGGACAAATTACTCTTATTTAGTATGGCACAATGAAGTTCATATAATTTATTTGTAAAAATCTGAATCAAATTTCTGCAATAGTTTCTAATGTGACTATTTTTATTGTTTATAGGGATATCCGCCGAGGCCGCAGCAACCGTCCACCCCAAACGCTCATGACCCTGACTCGGTGAGTTGAGAAAATCTTAGTAAAGTTAACCTTTTTTTTTGAGTAGTTGAAATGCACTTACGCATACCCACCAACCGGGGGGTTGGACGGGTTATGTCGGACTCTCCACGGGGAGGTGGTGCCCCAGTGGCTCTACCGACAAAAAACCCTACTACTCCCTCTCATCGTCCATATTGGTTGAATACGTTGAGTAGCGCGAAGCCTTTTACGCGTTCCCCCGGATAGTAAAGTAAAGCTCCCGATTTTAGAACAACTTTATACTTATTTGTCTAGATTCTAGAGACTGTAAATAATTATTTACCTATTTTAGTTAGTCTTGGCCTGACAGGCTTGTGAAGTAGGTAGAATACATAATGAATTATCACTCCAACGTGCTAATTTAAATTATAATAGTAAAATTATGCGACATTGAAATACAACTGTAGCCGGTCATTAACATTGCAATGGGGCACGGCGGTTGTAACGACAACTATCAATCAACGCGAGGGCCATTGCCGATAAGTCGTCTGGTGTTTAATGCTTATCAAGTCTTAAACAAGTACTGATACCAGTCATTATGAATGTAAGAGATATTTGAATTGTAGGCATTATGCCGGGTGGTTACCAGTCTTGTTGGGTCAAAATTCAATTATGTGAATATTAATTAACATCTCTGAAACACGGTTGTTATGGATGAAATATTTCAGAATTAGATACGGATACAAATAAAATACTGGCTACTAATATCTTTGGATGTTGGTTTTTTTTTTCTGTAACTGTTACGGAAGTTTATTATACCATTATTGTTAACTAGTGTACAAAAAAGAATATTTACTTACTAACTTACTTAACGAACCAGGGCTTTTAATGAAATAATACTACCAATGAGAGTTTCAGAGACTGATACACATTAGAAATGAATCTTTTAAAGTACAAATGTTCGTTACATCAATGTTTATCCTTGCAAGATCACCACTACGATCTATCGAGATAGTATAACAATAACTGTCACATTACCATCACGGTGGTAGTTTAAAATCTATGAATCAGTCCTTATTGCGTATTAACATAAGGCTTTAATCTGTGCCATAGGGGAGTTACAAGCGTTAGTGAACACACTAAAAGGCATCCCCCAGTCAGGTTTGAAGGGTGACTCGTAATAAATGAGGCATTAGTCATTTACAGGTCTTTGTCTTGGTGGTGTGGCGTGCCGTTTTGATCTGTTTATTGAGTGCCATCTCTTCTTTTTATGGTGATCATTGAGTGGCTTTTGAGTGGATATTTTCCTGTTGAAGTTCAGCTGATTATGAATAGTATTAGTCAAAATTAATTAATACGAGAATTACTGGGACATCTTCACACACAACTTCAACTTAGACCTAATAACCTACTTAGATATTTTGAAATAGGTACCGACAGAAAAAAACTGTTTTGTGCAAGTAAATCCTAACTTAACAACTAAACTGGCAATGTTAGGAAAGACTACCTGAACTTAAACAGATCAGAAGTATAAGCTGAATCTTTATTTGCATAAGTTAATTTTCCAAGTGTTGTCTATGCCCATTCGACAAAATTTCTTCTGTTTTTAACTGAAAATGCGACGCAATGTAAGATGGAACATTACAATAACTATGTTACATACTGGTTTTAATAGAGCAATCGCCCTTACGTTACTACTGGTATTACACGTCGGTGTCGCGCTCGCGCATAATGTCACTATTTATGCCGAGAATGGCTGAAAGTTGGTTTCTTATAAACGTTCAGAATACGAACACTCGGCTCTTTCTCCGCGCGTACAATGATCGTGAGAAAGGTTCCCGCTGTGCATGTTTCTTCGTACCGTTGTAATATAATGCACTTTATGTGTATTCTTTTGTGTTTCCTGCTTGCGAGTCAAGAAAATAATATTGTGTAAATTTTGGTAGCTGTATTGTTCTCTATCGCTAAATAGGCTATTTATATAAAAGAAGTTACCGGCTGGCTGATTGATCATCCCACAGCTGAAGCCGCTGGGACGAAAGGCATGTTTTCATGACTATGATAGGTTATTCATCTTTGACTGACGCAATGAGTACTGAGAAGGGATTTTCAGACATTCATCCCGTTGAGGGTTAAATAAGAGAAGTGATTTTGTGTGGAAGTTTGTAATTTTTTATTAAGTTAAAATTGTAGTCTCGTAATTAGAAATCTTTTATGTGCTCTTATTTGTTAAACATGACAAATTATACATCGACTAGTTAAAACTTTTAATTTCATTCCAAGATAATAACTACTGTCACGTTTCTAATTTTAAAAGTAATCTCTTGTAATACTCGTTATATCGATTTATTTTGCCAGTAATGGCAAGTGACAAAGCTCACTTCGGCTGCGACTCAGTGTGCGCTAATGGCTGAATAATGTAAGCAGCAGTCACGTAAATAGCAAAGTACTAAACGCTGTTTGTAATGAGAACGAGCTGTTTCTGCGTATATCTCGACACGTAGACACATGGATTGTAATATACGGCGTTGATATTTAGAAATTTTGTGACCGGCATGTCTATCGGGGACTTTTGGTAGTACTAATAAATACCTGGGGGTTAGCCATGAGCAATTCGCGGCCTGGCGAATGACTGTGGAAAAAACCAAAAAAACTACATATTTTGATTAGCAAAATGGCATTTGATACTCAATGTAGTCAAAGCTCAAAATAAGAATAAATCTTCACCATCATAATTCGTATTATCAGGCAGTGGCCATCAACAGTCAATTCAAGCCACAGTTCGTTATTTCGATTCTGCCCCATAAGAACGATTCTTTTCATTGGTTCTCTCTGTTGTGTCTGGGTGTTACCAGCTATTAATGTACAAATGTAATTCAGAAAAGTGAGTAATTATCAGCAAGCTCTGTTTAGTTACCAGTAGAGCCGTGTCTAAATGACCCAAAAATATAATTTATTAAATCCTAATTCAAAGAAAACGACAATAATGCTTCTAAAGTCAAACAAGCAATCTCAGAAGCATTAATGCGTTAATGATATCATTATGCACGTAGCACAGAGATTTGATGTTTACCTAACGATTTTATAATAACCCTCGGCCACGCTGGCTGAATAACGCCTCATTATTTTCGTATCTTTACTGTCTAATTTTATTCCACTTAATGATCTCCAAACTGATTAATGGGATCATATTTTGACGCGAAATCTGCGTGTTAATTACTGGAGCCCGCCCTGTTCAGTTTAGCGAGCTGAATGAGCAAGACTAATGCTTCACTGGATCTTCATTTGGGATTACGGATCTTCAAAATCTGATAAGTAACAATATTTTTTATACATGATAAAATAAAGAGAATGTCATAATAAGTCATTTTTCACACAGTGCTGGCTTTTCAGCCCATAATCAAACTTAAGAAGCACTCTATTTTACAGAAAAAGGCTAAGACATTTAAATGATCTCGTGGTCCAAGCATTGTCACTTCATTCTAGAACTATTGAACGATTTATAAATATTTATTACTATGGCGTAACAAAGAAGTTTCAGGCGTTCGAGATAGATAGGTACGTCTTTTTTGGCTTTTTGTTTCTGCATGTTTGCGTGACGCAGGTATATTAGTATTTGCTAATAAATTATGACGAAACTTGCAAACACTAGTCAAACTGTGGGTGTGAATAGTTATTGAATTTATTTTTGGACAATGGTTATAATAGTCGGGTTCGTTAGTAATAGTAGAAATTTGAAAATACTTCTACGAATCCACTCCATCCATCTAAATCATAATTATGAATTAAAATTGTAATAAATTTTATCTGAGGCGAGAAAGCAGGTCCGTTCAGAAACACGCATGAGCGCCATCAGTCACCTGCGATCATTGACAATAAAAACGTAAGCTGAATAAAAATATGAATTTATTAAACGTAATGTTTTATACGCTGTCAGACAAATTACATTAATAAAATAATTTTCATTACTCATACTCTGAAAGTAGGTCATTACTGACCTGAGAAGCGGGCTGAAAGTAATACTTTTCATCCCTAGGGAGAATCACTTTCAACTGGCAGCTGTCATATTATTTTTTAAAAAACTAGTTCTTTTTTCACTTAACTACTGAACCATGTTCCAACTTTCTATACAGCCACGATGTAAAATTGAAATAATTTAAAGTTAGGTATTGATTAGAGAATATATATTTTTTAAATAACTTTATTATAATTAAGTTTCAACAATTTCTTTAAAATAACTTAGCTTTGAGCAAAATATTTAACATTTTTCCAATGATGGAAATAAAAAATAATGGCTGAATAGCCGGCCGGCCACAGAAAAAAAAACAAACAAAATAGGCGGGAAAGCGGCAATTCGATCTTCATGAATTAATTCATGTTTTTATTTTTACTTTCCTCGTATTTGTAATGAAAAGCACAGTGTTTACCTCGGGTGAAAGACTTATTTAGTCCCTCGAACTATTGGCGCCCTCACTTCGTTACGGGCGCCAAACCCCGTCTCGGGACTAAATAAGTTACTTTCACCCCTAGGATAACAATGTACTATTGTCTTTGAAGGGAGCAGGATCTCAAAATAACTTTTTAAAACCAAAAAGGATAACTTATTTTCAAAAATTATTACATACTTTTCAATACCAACAACCGTACTCGGAGACGTCAATTAAATTTAATGATTCATTAGTCCCAAAATTGCAATTGCTTGATGCAAAGGTACATTGAACTAAATAAACTTTTCAGAATGACATATTTAAACCTCAAACCATAATTTTTAGAAGACTACTATGAATGAGTGCAGCATGTAGTCTCTTACATATAAGAGAAATTTAACGAAAGCAATATACATCTAATCTAAATCATAAATCTACTATCTTCCTTAATAGAATTTAAATTTGAATGAATGAAATCAGATATCTGAATCGTGCAAAAATAATTAAAAGTCTTCAACTATAGTCTGCCTGCATCCGGAATCAAGCTTCATACGAATTTAGTCGTAAAGGTCTCCTTTAAGTTGTCAACATTGAGTTTAGCAGAAAGAACGAGTATATTTCCCAGAGATACTTGTATAATATCATTTGAAACGTACTCTACGTTTTTGTTTACATCCCTTGAAGTAGATCAAAGGGCTGTCAGGGAACTAAATGTTTGGATAAAGGATAATCGGAAAAGTGTACAGGCCCGGAACGACCCCTATACGACTGGCGAGTACACTTCAGTTCCAAGGTAATTGAATTCGTTCACATTATTTTGTGGTTGAGTGTGAGTTTAATTATGCCAGAGCAGACTCAAATAATATAATCTAGCTAAGTATTCAGACGAAAATCAATTATAATTATGATAATTAATTTTTTTCAGCCCATAAGATCATAACATTACACAATTGATTATACACATACAAAATGTAACATTACAAAATAAATCCTAACTTGAAAACTGCAAATGTCTCAGTCTTTGTACCTAGGCATGTACATGTCTTCATTACTATTTTTAGTTATTGATTTCCATAACACATGTGTAAACTGTAATCTCGAAAGTAAATTAATGTCCCATCGTGATTGAGATTACATAAATATGAATCTGGTTTGATTAAATCATATCATTAGACAACGAATTTGAGATCTACGCTTAGGTTTCACAATCCTATATGAAGTTTATAATCCTGAAGAGCTCTTCTAAGAAACAAAACCTTTGATCTCTCTTATAACATTACATGCAACAAATAGCTGCAGGTAAAACAAAAAACCCACCGGGATAAACGCAATAAATCGAGAGGACAAGAACTGTTTCCCATTAAAAAAAGTATTACGCGGGCAAAATTTACAACCCTAGTGCGTGTACAGATAGAGCGGGGTTGTTTGATGTTGATTGATACCGTTAGGCGGGCGCGCATTGTCTCGCTGGGGCCGGCGGCGCCCGCGCGCCCGGGGGAACCCAAATGAGTGGAATTATTAAACCGGGGCCCGTTCCGCGATGTGACGCTTTTTGTAATGAATGTGCCGACTGCCGAACGCTCCGCCGCGCGCCCGAAACAGGGGGAGCGCAGGGCCCGCTTCTATCAATTGTTGCAAACGAATATAGACCTTTTTTGTACTCATCCTGTATTGTACACGCTTTATCATATGAATTCGTTGAAATTATAATTCATCTTCTGAAGCTGTGTCGCAGAAACGGCACAAAAATAAACGACGATCAGATATCAAAACGAATTGAAAAATTAAAACTCAGTTTATTACCAAAGATGAGAGAAACGAAGATGTGTTGTAAACAATCCATTACACATTACCGCTCCGCTCAGCTCAGTTGGAAAACACCAATTAAAAACGCAAAATAAACAAGTCAAACACGAGCGCGACCCGATTACAAAGAATTCACGTGTAATGACTGGTTATGAAATAAATCGTAACATTAAAGCCTCTCTCTAAAGAATGTTTTATCAATACATCCAAAAATAAACAAACAAACGTTGCTTTCCGAGAATTCGGAAAACATTTTCCGCAGTAAAATACTTCATATTTAGTTAAATTAGAAGTGTTTATAGACGCCTGAGCACAAAAGCGGCCGAAATTATTCGTCGAGGCTGAAGAATTCGGCGTGGGTACGGAAGAAACGTGAAGGGTTCTAATTCGAGCTATTTATTTATGCAACTTTACTCGCGCTGAATCACTTGCCCTGATGCTACTTGTTCCATGATATATGTCGATTCAGTGTTTAGGGGGAGAACTTAGACTTTCTGCGTAATAAGTTACGTGCGGTGATATTTCGAGAATAGTTTAAGAATGATGTTTTGTGAGTTTCATATCGTTTGCGGACTTCTTAAAGTTCATCCAAAAACAGCTGGGTGATACCTGAATCTGCTTCCCAGAAACGTTTTTCTGTAAGATACACTCTTTGCTCGCGTGCCTCGAATGTCGCTCAAACGACGTCACTTGAATTACAAGCACTCGAAACATAAACTACCTACGTTGAATTTACATTTCTGTTCATTTCGACCATCGAATTCATTGTCCCAAGTGTACTATTTTGCACTTTACTTAATTACAATTCGCATGAAAATTAAACCCATACATAAACCGGCTTTACTTGCAAATGCAAAAAAATAACTACAGTGAAAATACTCGGAGTGCAGTATGATACTGCGACAGAAAAGACTCGCGTAACAATGTTAAAAGTAATGCATGAAGCGAAATATTCAAATGTAAAAAGCGGGAGACAGGGCTGGTAGCCCGGCGCCCGCTGCACGTTCATAATAAACGAGATTGAGTGGGGGGGAGCAGACGCAAATGAATGGCTGTAACAGTGGAGAGCGTAATCAGCCTCTGGCGACGTGCGTTGGCATTCGTATGTGGAAACAAAGTAAACATATGCCTGGATCTTTGGGACGTTTCCCTGACTCTGTCAGTTGTCTGTCAAGCACACCGCAGTTACTTTTGGCGAAGAAGAAAAACTTTAAGCATCATGGATGGCTTAAACCAGCATCATATCTTGATCAACTAGTTCGACGTGATCTACATGCGATGAAATTGTTGCGAACAATAAATAAATACACACCCAAAAAAATAAGAAACTAATTTAAAATTGATTGCGACGCGTCAATAGTTAAAATCACCAACGTGTGCATCTATTAACTAATACATCATGTCTTAGTCACCAAATCGGATAAAAAACTACATAAAAAAACTACTATATTTACATAAAAAAACTGAACAAAAGTAACCATATGCTTTCAGATTGCAAAACGTTACAACTGCGATATGAATACACCACGGGTTTAATAATTTTCGTTTGTTTATTATGCTTTGAATCGATCGTTTTGATAGCCAGACGGTTTTATTAGTGTACTAGTATAAGCAAAAGTTCTTAAGTAAAGCTGTAAAGCCTTTTATTATTAAATGCTCCGGTAAATTAGTACCTAGCCAGAGAGACTTCCTGCTTAGATTATGGAATGTCAACTCTGCGAAAGCCTTGGTTTTTTACATCTTACCAGCGGCCGCCCGCGACTTCGTACGCGTGGACTAAGTAAAAAAATGTATTTTTTAACAAATTGTAGCCTCTTAATCTGATGTAAAAGCTAAATTTGTAAAGGTTCATTAACATCCATTCAGTAGTTTCACATGAAAGAGCAACAACACACATCTATACATCCACAACTTTCGCATTTATAATATTAGTAGGATTAGGGCGAACATAGAGATTTCACACGTTACACAGTTTCACAGATTTACGGGATCAGTTATCTTTGAATTTAGGTGAACAGCTCGTGATTATAATCTTAGTTCAATACCCTTAAATTGACACTTTCTATGTCAGTAGAAAATAATACTATCTGTACTTATGAGGGTTGCCTAACTTTGAGTTCATACATTAAAATGAAAGCTAAAACTACTGTAGGATCATATTTATGCCAAATTGTTCCGGAGCAACTGTCGTAATAAATAATAGAATGGCGAACGTAAATCTTGTCTTCACATTTTCAAAACAAATGTATTCTGCAACGTTTACCCGAAGCAGAGCTGCTAACGGCTCGTTGTATCAAAAGTATTAGTTCAAAGAAACTAACTTTATCGATGGGACATAAGACACGTCAACTATACATAGTCAGGCACACCTTATGCCAATGCATTATAGGTCATTTTATGACGGCTGTGTTGCACTTGGTGAGTCGCCTACTGTACATCTCGCCTGGTCGTACTCACCTCGTTTTTCATCGCATCACAATTCACAATCCTACTTCCCCGGAGAGCCTCCCCAATCCCCTCCATATTTGAAAAATTATCAGGGCTGACGCCAACATTAACTTTGATAATGTTTTAATCTTTGTTTATGGTTAAATTTGCAGTAAATTGTTATTTATAATTATAATGGTACGCTTGTTTAGCTAGTCTATGTTCCTTAAATATGGCAATGTGTGTTTTTGAAACTTGTTGTTCTACCTATCACCATAATTATTGTGTTCCTGAAAAGACTTTCGGTGAAAGTTCTTAGCGGTGCGCAAAGAACTTTGGTCAGTTAAAGAACAGGGGACAGGCGACGTCCGGTCAGCGAGAGCAAAAGAGAATTTATGACATTAAAAAATCCTGATAATGGGCAAACGAGACATATTAAATACTCAATAGATTGAATTGAGCGTAAAAAGATTTGGTGAAACAACGTATTTGATTAGACCTAAAAAGTGCTATTCAAAAACTTTGGAGCTTACTACGTGCTCGGCGGGGAGGTTTAGTTTGGCGACGGGCATAAATCTCATTTTCCGTAGAGAAGCTCGTTGTACAAAATTGCGAGCAGCCAGAACGCCTGCACGAGTACGTTTCGTTTTTAATTGAATAAGCGGAGGGTGCTACATAATCCGCGCCCCGAGCGCCAAAATTCACATAGGCTGTTTGTTTTTGTTACCCAAGTCTTACTTCGACTGCTTTTCCGTCCAAACTCCCCCTTCACCACCTTTCAACAATATTATCATTGCAAAGTTTTTAGAACGTGTTGAATCATAAGATAATTATTTGTATAGCCTGTTTAATTCGAACGCTATTCGAGAGGATATTATTCATTGATAAAATTTTATCGCGGACGCATATTTTATTTAGTCGTTTGGACAGATGGATGGAGTGGCCGCGTTCGGCTCGAATGTAATTATTGCGGTCCGATTTCGATAATACGCCGCGAGGCCGCGCTCGTACAAAATGTGGTCGGCCACTCGTTTCGTTGCATTTTAATAATTTATCCCGACTCGCCAGAGCAGATAAAGCTTTTTCGTGTTGTTTTAATTTTCCTATGCTTGCATAATTTATTTAATCGCTGCTTATGTTGATTACGAATTGATGATTTACAAAATTTGTTTTCTGTATTTGATGATTGTTTGTTTATTATTTATAGAACAGTTCGGTTGGGAGATATCGTCTAAAGGCATTACACAGAAAATTAAGGAAGTTTGTTCAACTTGCAACATTTGATAAGTAGAGAATACAAATTAATGTCAATTTGATGATCTTGAATGAAGATTAAAGATGTACTAAGTAATTTAGTATTTACCCACACTAATCAATATTATCTCGCTATAGATAAAAATATACCATGCATTCGTCCGATGCTAATGCTATTATGGTAATTCAAAAGCAGTTCGCTTCATATTTGCAAGATTAGGTCCATATGCAAATCCGTTCCATATACTTTTAGTGAGAACATGCAATAAATGATGTAGCCCAATCACGGATCGGACGGGCGGGCGGTTAAATGGCGCTGTAAAAACGGTGGATGGCCGGTAACGAGCGCCAGAACCGGACTCTGCGGCCCATAACCGAAGGCACACGGCGCGGCGGCGCAAGCCTCGTGATCGGCTGAACACACTTACTTATTCAGCTTATCTTCTAGCTTTAGTGTTGCTGGGTTAACGATTATCGATTAATCGGTAGTGTGCAGCTATAGTATACTCCAAAATCTGTTGTGCTGTCGATTGGTTTTACTGCAATAGCATCGAGTGTCTGGTGGTTACTATGATAGTAAGATACGTGAAACGCATTTTTTTTATTGTTACCCTCATATTGAATTAGAAACCTGAAATATTTACGTAATTGAACTGTAAACATGACCACAATATTATCTTAACCGATCGTACTATGCAACTAAAACTGTAGATCTCTGCCTGAATGCAGAAAGGCAACCTTATGTGATGAGTGGCTGTGGATGGTAGAGCGTGTCACTAATCTTGATGTGACGATCAAGGACGATCACGATGGGCCTCGTTGGCACTATCGATAAACAATGAATACACCATCGATTAGCCGACATCACTATTGCTAGGCTCGCGTCGTATCTCGCTCGCAGTCAACGCAGGCTGATGCGGTAATTCAATAATTGTCCTAACTGTATGCCGTGCTTTTCACTCTTTGATGTCAACATGCCGATAACTCAACATAGCGTATTCCCGTTGGCTCGGTTTGAAACAAAACCACGGAACATGTTTACCTCAAAAATGTTTCGAGCTTCGGTAAGCACTAAAGTAACAAAGTTGTGAACTTGTTACAAATACTCCACGCTAGAACTTCTCAGTTCTCACAATTCAAACTTCGAGAACTTGTTTATCATGTCACATAGAATACCTGTATGTTTGTATTGGTCTGGTGTTTGCTATGTATTTTTTGTGTGTATTTACATTTTTTTTTTAATATGTTGATCCGGTGTCTAGTATCCCATCATAAAAGCTTTGATTAGTTTAGTTTGACGCTGGGCGGCGTGTGGAATGATGTCCAGTAATAAATATTTGTTACTAGCGACTTTCCGCGATTTTGTCCGCGTGGACTATAGTTTAAAAAAAGGTTTTTTTTATGAATTGTAACTTATGTCTTATTCTGTTATTCAAAGCTATATCTATCCAAACATCTATTATCCAAACATACACACTTTCTCATCTATAAAATTAAATTGGAATCTTTGGAAGTGGCAAACTAAATTACTTATTATATTTTTCTTACATTAATTAAACTCGATTAAGGAATGTTTGTAATAAATTGCTCGTAGCGATTCTTCTACACTCCACAGCTAGTTAGTCTTAAACTATTATCCCTATCGAGTGTTCTTTATTCGCACAGTTTATTACTTTATCGCACCAACGAGAGTGTAAGGTTCCGCTCAGTTTCATTATCAATCAACATAAACTTGATGAACAGGTCAACACGCTCCTACCAGTTCTGACTCCACTCTAATTAGTTTTAATTGCTGGTATAAATAAACTGACGGCAGCTATTTATAAGAGACAGGATGTCTAATAAAACAGTTTCTTGACGATTTTTAATAGGAAATGTGCAATGTAATTTTCTCACAGTTTATACAAGATGGCGGTTTCTTTTTGTTTTGAGCTCTGTGCTGGCAATTTTTCCTGTACAAGTTCTTGTTTTTGTGTTTACTGTAGTTGATTAAATAACAATTAATTAAACAAAGATATTAGTCGCGGTGACAGTACTGCTGGACAAGTTTTGAACTCTTTTCAATTAGGTGGTTGAACTTAGATGGTTTTATTTTAAGAAACTTAGGGAAGTGGTGTTTTAAGTGAATGGTTATTACAATCGATTTTGAGGCTAAAGTTTCATGTTTTCACTGCTGTTCTGAATTATATCGGTCTCTGCTATATTGTCCGTAGATTGTCTGCTGGCTGTCGCTGCCTTAAAGGAAAGTTATTTAGAAATATATATTGAAGATTGTGGAAACGGCTTCTTTTTTGCAGTCTCCCATAATATTTTTAAAGTTTTTTCATAGTGCCCAATTTCTATAAGTCATAGTACCCAAAAATCTATAAGTTTGAAAGTTAAAACAAATGAATGTAGGTACCTGATGCTTCCAGAAAAGTGGATCCTTCCCATCCCCAGATAAGTGATGCGAATAACTTGAATGAGTATCGTGTCGTAGTCTATTACCGTGTATTACGTTAGGACTGGGTAGTGGGTATATAGCCGTGTGTACGTCCTCGTAAAGAGCACGGTCGCTTTACGGCCCGGTCCGACCCGCCGGCCGGCCGCCGTCCGGGGTGGTCGTAAATGCACCCAAATGGGACCACCCTCCTTCGTTTATCAATTTTCATATACACAACAATGTTGTGATTACGTCACGCGAGCTATTTGGACAACTTACAAAACTGATTTTTGTGGTTATCGTTACAATAACATTTACATCACCCTTGTATTTGTCGTGAAAATAATATCAAATACCTACGTAAATAACTTCGTAATGGATTTTTAGATGGCACGCAAATAGTTATTATAATTTACTAAATATGGGACTCTAACATATTAGATAGTTTAGAAGAATCACTCATCACAATGATGGGCCATCGTGAGAGTCCTTCTCATAAATGTTGTCCTCCATTGAGAATTTAATCTACAACCTAAGGTTAAGTCGACATGTTCAGTACTAACCAACTGAGCCTCGGAGCAAGTCATAAGTAGATATAAAGTCATGTGTAATACAAGCACTAGGCAGTTAAACATATTTAACTTTGGAACCGCGTCTCATTCTAGTGTAATATCCACACACAGTCGTCTCGTCGTGAGTTATTGTAATCGTGACGGCATTGACCTCCCGACCCTCTGGTGATGCAACCAGTGTCACCGCAACCATCAATCACTGACTCGCTGTGACGTTTAGCGAATAGCGACCTGGGCTACTAAGCCACTCTGTGTCTAGTCTATCATTCACTGATTTTTTGTAATTTTCAAAAATATTTGATTGCTGTTAGACGGAGACGAGTCACGAAATAAGTTATTGTGCTTAGCCGCAATCAGAATCATGTACCAAAGCACAGTAACTATAATCTACATTGCTAATCTAAAGCATTGGTGCATCAAGAAGATATCCCGCTTATCGAATTACAGTGCGCTTCAGAAGAATGATGTCATCTGATTGCGATGGGCGGGCACGCTTCGGCCCCCGCCGACTGTTCGTGACCAAGACTGTAAACGACTCATGCATACCTAGCTAGCTCGGCCAGCCAGCCTCGCCCGTCCGCCGTCGTGCCACTCCGACACTCCGATGTCCTGCACGCTAGCGTGTGTTCGCAGAACCTTTCAAACGTACTCTTTTTATGCTCGGACACGGGTGAACACTAACGAGACATCAGACGGACAAAATGCAATTATTCAGCACTACATGTAAATGATGCTATTACATTTTAATGTTTCCAATTTCGTTCCATGCACTAGACATTTGTGAAATTGCACAGCTTCGCGGAACGTTTCAGAGGAATGCGGCCGAAAATGCGAAAATTACGACCTGTCCTACCTACGGGGCTTAAACGCATTATCATTCGGAATTTATTTAAAGATGGCCCCTTCCTGTTGGCCGCGATCCAACGGGGTATCCCCAAGATTTACCAGACGATATAATAATTATGGACTTTGATGTGGGTTAATGTGTGTCTACTGATGTCTGTCTGTATTAGTGTTTCATTCATGATTTGCTCCTAGTTACGTTCTTTCGCTTACGCTAAACTATTTACTTGCTTCCCCGGAGATCTAGGTGAATGTCACGTTACGCCCTGTTTTGTGTAAGTTTGTGTATTTATAGTGAAGTTGTCGACCCACAGCAACCAAGCGTTTCTTGTTAGAAAGCGAGAGTTCCAAGTTTCAGAGTGCGCTCTTCGTCGTGGGATCGACCGACATCCTAGGATTTGTACATGTCTATTTTACATAGTACGAGTATATACCTCCTACACCATCTTAGACTTCCTTCGTATTCGCTGTTTGCTTTCATTGAGTATTCTCATTCATTGAATATATTGCGGAGGGATCTCTTTACGAATTTGCTCGAGCTCACACACAATAACATCAAACGTTCGAAGTTGTTCATTCATAAAGTTTAAGATCGACGAATAATAATACCCAATGAATAAAATAACTGAAACTAAGTTGCGTCATTTGAAGTCGGTCAAGCAACTGGAACTTTTTTGCGACAGGGGCCACCTGGCTCTTCTCGTAACGCTTTGGAATTATTTAACCAAATCGCGATCCAATAGACGTTTCTCAGAAATTCTTACAATCGTACAACGGTGTCTTTGGTGAGTGAGACTGAGGACTGAGGGGGGATGGCTCGAGATAATAAATAACAAGTGCAACGATTGCGACCGCCGAGCCGGGATAAGGGGGTCCGGGGAGGGGCCGACCATTTTAATGTCCCGACGCCAGACTTTATATTAAACATTCGACCTTGGCAGTGGCCTACATCGACACCGGAGCACGCACACACACCCACTCCTCTCGTCACGAAAAGAAAAGTTCATTCAGTGTTTCGGCACCTCCGTGTTATAAATAATAAGTGTGACATGTTTGCTCATCTAGTTATTTAATTTTCTTATCTTTGTCGTGTTTCGATGGCTTTGCTTGAGGTCCTCGCCGCGTTGTCTGCGATCTATCTAATTGTATTTATCCTTATCTGCTTACTCTACTGACGTGTTACGTAAGAATCAACGGCCTTGTAGTTATTGTATTCATTGTTGATAACGTCGAACATTAATAACTGTGAATCATCGGTTTATCTCTGAGGAAGTGTATTTTTAGTTCCTAAATTACTATTTATGGATGGTTTAATTCCGTTGCATGCTTCCGTATGCTGCATTATTATCACTTTATCAGTTAATCCGAAACATTAATTATCAAGAAAATATTCCGGTTCTCCTATTAGTTTACTGGTTTCTGCTTAGTACAAAAGTGGGTACTCTTCTGCCTGGAAATCAAATCATTGGTATCTTATCTAATTAATTTACACACTTGTACAGTCAGCAGCGACAGCTGGGTATCGCCAGCATAAGTTATACTTTAATTGCTATAAAATGGCCTAATAAGCACGGTCGATGGTAAGAAGTCCAGAGCGATACCTTTTTTCAGCGCTGCTTGTGGTTGACTGTTCAAGTTGAACATACTTTCTTTAATCTCCTACATTATCCTTTTTCGTTGTCCCAATTTGAGTTGAACTACACTGGCAAATAAATTACTCTCATACTAACTAGTTACAGAGTCTAATATTGATCGACATAAATCAATTAAAACAGATTTTAACTTCATAACTCACCTGACATAACGTGTTCGTGATCGTATCGCGCTACAATTGTGTTTTGGCGCTGACCATGTTATAATTAGTACTGACTGTTGCAAATTATGTAATAAGTTCACCGTTATTGTTATTGCGTGGAACGAGTGAGTAATGTGGGCCAGTGACGAGAACAGAGGCAGGGTCGAGATGCCATTGACGCGACTTGGCGTTACATAACGGATGCATATTGTGTTACGCACAAGGACGTAAAGGATGCGACTCTTCGTACATTACAAACCATAAATGCAAATACGCGTGCTACCGTTCGCTTCTCCCTCTTAGCCTGTTTGTCAGTCAACTGTTTATGCCATTTCAAACTTTGCGTCCTGTGTTCAAAACACACAATCTTCGCTGGAAGTGTCCTATTTTCAAGCAAACAAACAGCACATTTTGCATGCGCTCGATGCTAACAACATTGATGTAAGCGATCAAATGGTCATCCACTCCGAGTTCTTATTGTAGCTAAAATAATGAAAAGTTTTACAATTTCTTGCGTTGAAACTGGAATCGTAAAAGGCGGAGCAAGGTACTTCGAGGTAAATGCAACAAGGTTCTGTATTACTTTCCCTCAACGATTCCTTTTCCTTTTAATATTCTCTTCGAATCTGTTGATGCATTTTAGAATGAACAGTACAGCGCTGCAGCGGTCGGGTCCGTATTTTATAAGGTAAAAGAAATAATACTCTTTTACATTATTTTGTTAACTGAATTTGCCCTTAAGCTAAAAGAGCTTGATTAGGCAATATTCAAATCTATTTTAGTGGAATGGGTGTATGTAGCAAGGTTAGGTGAAATGCAGGGAGAAGAAAATCGAGAATTTACCAAGTTGTGGTATGTCATCATTAGTTATGCATTATCTATTGCTTTCGTAGTCTTACTCAATAGCGCCTTTTGTTAATGCATATTTGGTGTGGTATCTTCACCTATTTATTTAGTATTGTCGTATTTTTGGTTTTGGTAAAGTCAGCAAGAAATGTATCGTCAGGAATACGTTCAGTTTGTAGTCATGTGAAGTGTTGTCGGCGCTTGCAGGTGTTCGGTGTCGCTACGAAACTGGTCGGGCATCCGGTCCGAGCCTCGCGCGGTACAGGACAGATGGCGTTGCGCGACACACTTGGTACTCGCGCGCCTTTGTGCTGACATTCTAACTTGACTCACCGAATGAAACACAAAGTAAATTGACTACTTGTGCGCTTTTAATCTGATATCAACGTTGTCGACTTGCACAGTCTACGATTTATGTACTTCAGATAATGGATGCATATCTAACGCATGTTATTTTAATTCAGTAAGTACAGAGGCGCACACACCAACCTTTACAAAACCATTGCAAAATGGGTCTAAAAACAGCCGCATAAGGTGCCCCTATGTAAAGGTTGATGTGTGCGCCTCTGTACATAGCAATCAAAGAGCTCAGAGTGTGGATAGGAACGTTCTAGCCTATTGATGATAAATGAAAATGGCAAAATTCATCAAACCATAATTTTCTTTGTATGTAGGTAGAGTTGGCGTCATTTAAACTTTATCCAAAAGATTAGGGCATCAAAATGAATTCATTGGAACCAATTGAATTGTTTGGGTGGACGCAATTAGGCAGTAATTCGGCAGAGGTCCTTCCATAAATACTTTTATGACAGCACCGGCCATAAGACAAATCGCCTAATTACGGTGCGGCCACTCCGCCACTCCGCTTATGTAACTAATGGCGGCATAATCGGCTCCGCGGAATCCGATCGTAAACACGCTCGCTAACCCACTAAAACATATTTCTTTTATTTTGCGAAGAAACCCACCTTCGCAGCGCCGACCGCCACTTACAGAACTGGTTCCTGTATCGAAATTAACGATAAATCTACCGGCCACGGCTAGGCTCTGCAGTCGCCTCTCCCCGCCCGTTTCCTTTACCATTCTCAGAATTGCTTTTTATTTATTTTTTAAAATTCTCTATCCGAATATAAGTATTATCATGAATCATTGTTATAAATGAAGCTGGTAATAATTCGACGACGCGTTTATACTGGTCGGGAGTGCCGGAGCACAGGAAAATTATTTGTCGTTGAAACAGATATCTTACTTGGATAACCCCATCTATTAGATTTTAAAATATTAGAATGGGCATAACAAAATCCCACTTGCGTACTACAATACAATTGAATAAAATGAAATGTGATGGCTTTAGCCCCCCAGTAGATTTGTTTGAAATTTATTTTAAGTCTCTACTTTTTAGTGTATGGTTTTAAAAATATAAGAAATATCCTCTCTTTGATGATAGTTTAGTCTTCATTGATTATTGATATCATAACATACATGATGCAACTTTCGTAGAAATCTAAATTGTGTCAAAAATAGTACAATCGCTTAACATTGTGGTTGTAATTTTGACTAATGATGCTCTCGCGCAGACTTATGGGCGTCTCTACCGAGCAATTTCGCTGCGGGCGCCGCCGCGCTGGCGCCGCGCTCTGTCAGCTAGAGACATTAGGGTTTTTCCTATCTTTGACTCCTTGATTGCACTCTGATTTTGATTATGTTTTTGTAAACAGATGCTTGCTATTGAATTCGAATTAGGGAATCAAAGTTTGGTTAGTTGGTTAGGTTATAATAACTGCCAAACCGTAGGTCATGGGTTCTTCTTGCATCCATGAGAATAATCGTCAATTTGACGAACGTTCTTTTTTTAATGTTAGGTGTATCTTTCTTATTATTCGTTATTTTTTTAAGGTACTTGTATCAGTCTCTGTCACCCCTTTGCTTAAACTTTTGATTTGTCTTTTCTGGTGTGTGCTCGGAAAACGTCATAAAAATGCAGAAATGGAAAGCTAAACAGAAACGTTACCGATTGGTAGACAATGTTGATTTTATTATGACAAACTCGTTCGACAAAGGAAAGTAACGCTCGAACGTTACATATGCATGAAAACATTTCATTGTACAAGCTTTATTACAGTATTTAAATAACGCGGAGCCATTGCGCATATGCATTGACCCGCATTCCCAATAGGCCATCACGTTTGCATTGCGACGGTAATGAGATGTCCGATACATAGGTACTCTGTACTCTGATATAATGCCGCACGTACGGACAACGCGATCAATACCCGACAGTGATTACTAATTTGGCCCTTGACAGTCGTCGCCGAACGCTATCAAAATACGCGCACATTCCACTGACTGTACGGTATTATCAGTGATAAAATAAAGATATCTCACGGGGACGGCTTTGCTTTATCGTGAATGTTCAGTTACATTTTACAGTTAAAATAAGTTTATTGCACAAACAAACTATTAACACGTTGCTAACAAATTTTCAACGCACTAATCGACCTCTATCAGAGAGCTTTAACCTAAAGAGATTAATGGTAAATAATGCTATTTCAATTTCTTCGTTTTAGCTTTCGTCCTCATTTCTAACCGTATCAATTGACTCTGAATGGCTGCTCGTTCTTCATGGAACGTTTTACTTGATAAGAAACTTGAAAGTCGTACAAATGTGGAATTTAAATGGATTGCAGAGTCTCAGCATGGAATGAATGCTACAAAGTAAAGGCACGATGAACAAATAAGTGGTCTCGTCGAGGAGCTGTTCGGGTGCGTGTAGGTCTCGGCGACCCCCCGCTTCACGTTCTCTGCCCTCGCCTCGGTCGGTCCGTAGCTATACATATGGGTCGGAGCGAGCGGCGTGCCGTCGCAATATCAGCCCGGTGAAATCGCTCGCCCGCCCGCCTCGTCGCACCGCACGCCTCGCCTGCGCCAGTCGCTGTGCGCCAACTGAAACGCGCGCACTGCTAGCGCAATCGAACGTACAATATCCCACACGAGTCTCTCGCTCTCTGGTAGCTTCCATCGACTCAACGGTCGACAGCTCCTATTACCGGCATCGGTCGATCCTTGCTATCCCTTGATATTGTTCGCTCCGCGACTTTGTCCCGACTACCCAGTGTATGTGAGAAGTGCATGTGCGCAACTCGCACCAATTTGTGATTCGGTGTCATTCCAAGAAGTTGTCAAGACGGCCGTCATCATACGGCTGCCTGCGGCCACAGTAAGTATCGCGTCGGCCGCATGACTCAATGTAAAATGGGACGATTCTTATCTACGAGTGGCTGTGTGTGTGCGTGTGCCGACTGCGGGCGCGGCTGTTTGCGTGACATCCGACCGCCGGTGCGCCTGTGTGCGTCTTCGTTGGCTCAATACTCAGTTCTATTTTGTGGCGAAGCGGATAGATGTTTGTTTTTATTATCATATGACCGGTGACTGCTGCAAGTTTGATTGGATTCATGCTCTACCTACACAATTGCGGAGATAGTTGCTTAGCGGCTACAAATGTTTGACTTTATTTACCCTATAAATATATTATTAGGTAATTAGAAAAATTGGAAAGACTGAACGTAATGGGAATTCTAACTTGAGTCCCAGTAATAAACGTTATCAAGCAACAAAGCTAGCATATTGGCTACAATCAGCCTCGGCCATTTGCCGTCGGCGCACGGCAGCGCCATTATAGGCTATTTGTGCTCCACTGTTATGTTCATGCATGTCATGAGTATTTATTCATGTACTAGCTTCCGCCCGTGGCCTCGCCTGCATGCAATTTACTTGTCACTGAAATGCCCATCCATCGGATAGGCATGTACAAGGTTTTTGTTCATGCTGTGTAGGTACTTAGGAAAATAAAAATTGATAGTCCACCAATACACTACCACACAATAATTTGCAGTTTTCTAGATTTAGTCGTACAACAACGACTCCACCAATCTCAACAGCTTTTTTCTTAGCTTTTCACCAGTTTGTCTTTAAAATTTCTTAAATGCCTGTCGTTAATGCATCGTGTTCAATTCTATTCCACATTTGTTAATTTTTTTCAATAAAATAGGTAGCTTTACTATTTGTAGTATTTGTGGAATGCCCATGATTCTTTCCCAGAAATTGGTTAGGAAGATATACTTACATGAAGTCTTGAATCATTGAAAACGAAACAAAACTAAAGCTGAGTATTTTTACGGTTGAGTTGGGAGGAGTTTATTTCAATTACCGCTCATAATTATAGGCATTGGACTAAAGGTAAAATGTTTGACAGAAGCTAACATTTATTACAGATATTACAGCCAAATCATTTAATACCAATACATCTAAATAATCACAGAATAGTGAAAACCTTACACCATTGTAAAATATCATTTCATTTCGTTAAAACCGGTATTATTCTTTTTAAGAAACACAATTTACATTATTACAAGAACTAATTACTTTATCATCGCTGAGCTCAGTCTGTAAACTACTGTAGAAGCTACATGCTTAGTGCCATATGAGCTAGAGGCTTGTTATTGTCAAATGCAATTGCACCTAAAACCATGTCAGAGAAGTGTTCAATTCAATTAAGGGGTGCGTAAAAAGAGTACACAGTAAAAGGGAACACTGCAAGACTGCAACTAATTCAAGCAACCAGTAGTTACAGAATTCTAGCTATTTTTGCATCTTGTATTTATAAAGAAATAATATTTATGTATACCATTTGTGAAGAAATAGACGTTTATTTAAAAAGCACAATAAGTTGTGTTTTTAATACCATGGTTCTTACAAGACAGGTCCAAGGGATATTTTTACTAAAAGTGTGACTTGACAACGTAGCTCGGTCGCCTTTGCCACATTCAAATCTATAGACTTGTTCGTAGAGAAAAAGCTGCAGGATATTTCAGGGCAGAAAAACAAACTTGCGTTCGCGTACTGTGCACAGTTATCACGTTTATCCGAAAAGTAGTTCGGTGGTTTAGACCACTTTTTCCCAATGCACATTATTTTGCGCGCTCTCCTTTTGCTGAACGACTGCCGATGACTGTCGTTATCAGCGTGCATGTATTTGTATTGTTCGTATGCGTTTCTGATTATTTAATGCGATCTCACGCTCACACAGTTCAATTCAAACAACGTCCTAACAGCCCATATCGCCACCGACTCTCTTTAGATTTAATTCACATCGTCGTAAAAACTGTATTGCCGGAGAAAACGTTGGCGTATCAGACATTCCTCTTTTGCCGGTCGCTCATACAAATTATACGACGTGTTACGTATACCTAGGTAGGTGGGCCGTCATTATTTATGTTCTCTAACAGTCTGCTCAGTTGTGTGGGTTAAAATCGGAGCAGTCAGCTGATCGTCGACGTGTGTGCGTTCTTCGGGAAACACCTTTGGATGACGTGTTCGAGCTTCGTTTAATTGGACATTCACATTGTTCCCTCTGTTTTTTTATCGTCATGTTGATTGATATGCTTCATTGAATGTTAAATGTTTTGATCATTTATTTCGGTCCGATTCTTCAGTAGCAATTAAGCTTTGCTAATCTAAATGGATTTTTATTATCTGGAATGTAGCGCAACATCTTTGTTATCTACTTCGTCATCGGGCTAAATTGAGTTCGGATTCTTGATTAATAGTTTAATAGTATCGTATACGACTAGTTATTAATTTAAAGTACACTTCTTTATTGTTACTCTACCAAATCTGTTCTTGGTCACAACAATTACGAATAAAAATGGTCCTTAATATTACTAAGTGGCTCAAGTATTCCAATGTTAAGTTTGAAGAATGTTTCAGTGTTATTGCTAATAGCAGGGTATGCGTAAAGTAGCATGCCCTGGGGGTATAATGGCATCGCATAATTGCATTTACAATAGCGCTGCATTGTAGGAAGTCTGTTTCCTATGAACGTGCCGTATTGGTGCGTTATTATGCCAACCACCGCTGGGAAACGTGTCATTTGCTGCTAAAACTAGTCGCAATCTGGTTACGGTCGCTCCACACAAGCTATAATTTCGCTACATCGCAGGCCGTGGTTCTTTTCCAGTTGTTTTTCAACTGTCGATGTAATAACACATTCATAAATTGCTTCTTTAAATACCCTATGGGTATTTTTATTCTGGCTACACTCGCTGTTTGTTTGGTTTTATCCGAGATTCAAAATACACATGTGTAGAGTTCCTATACTTGAACAACGTTGACGTTATCCGCAGGACGTGTGTTGTTTTCATAATTATGATGATAATGACCATAACAGTATCATGCATAGCATGTATCACTTATCATACAAATACAGCTGTGTAAGTAATCGTCATACCCAAGAAAGTTCACACTGATTTACATAGAAAAAATCGGTTAAGTCTACCCGCCACCAGAGTAGCCACCGATAACGTGGGTACGTTATCATACAAATCTCGCGTTAACTTTCTCGATGCGGGTAGAGGAAACAAGCACTAGCCACTCATTAAAAAACCAGTGGTTAGGGCCCAGATTGCTCGATTGATGACGAGGCAAAAGGAGTTTCATCTTCAATTTAAATATCCCAAGAATGATGAATGATGAGTCCCAAGAAATAGCGCTTGCGCTGAACTACGTTTGTTCGGTGTTTGATGTTCATCGGAACAATGTATCGCGTCGTCCCGCAGCTACCGGGCAGGTCGTTATTCCGCGGCGTGTCGATTACAATCGAACAATAGTCGAAGTTGCCGGGAAAGTTTGCTTCGGCGTCACCTCGCCGCACCCCCCGTTCTCACTCGTCACAAATAAATAAGCCGGTGCCGACATCCGACAACAATAATAATAATTCGCCGGGGCCCGATCAGCTGTTTCCCCGACACCGACCCGAGTAACAGGTGGCCTATAAAGACATTCAATAAAGTGTACCACTTGCCTTCGTGCGCAACCGTCTATTTTACACAAACACACACACATCCGCAACAAACTCGAAACTTTTTCTTCGCACAACTTAAATTAGTTAATTATTCTGCTCGTGTACTTAGCTATTCTTCAGCTAAGACCGTAAAAACTATTCATCAGATTTTAAGGCTTAATTAAAGAAAGTCAGGCACTCACTAACAAGGAAAAGTGAATAAGGTTCTTTTTGCGATAGTTATTTCTAAATAGGTTTTTTACGCTTTCAATGTTTAAATGCTTGTAGCTAAGTGCAACGACCGCCGTTGTTAAGCAACAGCGCCAGGTCGAATAATGCGATGGGTGACCACCCCAACCGAAACATAGTGATGTATTTTTCGGCCATCTCTGTGCTTCGGAAGCACGTTAATCTTATTAGCTGACGTTTATATTAGTCGTTAAGCCTAGAGAGCCTTAGGGCGGCGCGTGATAACACCCTGAAGTGTATCACAAGCCTTACAATCCACACTGAACAAGCAGGTTGAAGTATAGCTCGCACCACTTCATGTGTTCATGGGAGGGCCTGTGCCCAGCAGTTAGACGAATAAAGGCTGTTATAGAAATGTTTGGTTTTAGTACTTTGCGATGAAATATCAATCAATGGAAATAAAACATATCAGAGAGGTAGTCGTTGCACTCGTTGAAAAAAAAGTGGTTTAATGGACAACACCTCCCTTATTTGTCACTAGTTGACTTGGTTATCAGACACTCGCAGAGTGGAATGGCAACCCGGATTGACATCTCGTGAATGTGCATCACACAAACGTAGGTAAGAAATAAGGTATTACGGCGGATTCTCCAACCGCGGCAGCCATTTGTAAGACTCGCACATTTCGCTCTCGATAGCGCGCGGTCGCCGATGACGAGCCGGTTATGTAATGTAAATGTTTATGTACCTACTCCACGTGCCTGCCACGTGCCCCAACTGAGAACACTAGCCTTGTGAATTATTTATTTACGACAACATTTTCGCACGCCGGTCGACGAACTCTCGAATGATCTTGGAACGCATTTACGTCGATTAATCTCGTCATGTCTCGAATGACATTGTTGCCCCATTTCGTTACAGCCTATTCTAATCTTTCACGGAATACGCGATATGTTGTGACGTAATCTTGGGTTTTGACTAGACTTACACACGCTAAGGCTTCTTCGTGTATGTACTACGAGTATGTCCTCTCTATGTTAACTTGTGTAATATGTGAGGTTCGTCAAGTTTGGTGGTCTGATAATAAATGAGCAGCAATTTTGTCTGCGATCAATGATGATAATGATGGTATACTAACTAAATGAAATCAAAAGTAAGCCGTTCCGCCGCACCATTGCAGTAAACGCATAACTATAACCGCATACAACTTTTCTAATGGAAGTAAAAAGGCTTTGAATAGTAAAACGTAGCGTGCTTTACCGGTGGTCGAGCACTGAGTGAATGCGGTACACAGGGTTTGCGGTTATTTAGACTAGCTCCACTCTCCAGCCCGGACTGCGGACCCATCGCGTCTATTTATAGCCCCGTCAGCTCGACGTGACTCGTGCCACTGACCTAGCCTACCAGATAAAAATTAACTACTACACATAATTTATCGTACATTGATAGCAGTTGCTACGATGGATTTTATCAAGGACATTATTTACATTTATTAGTAGTTTAGACACGTGCTTTTAAATGACTCATTCCGTAAGATACACGCAAAGTTAAAGAGTAATGTTTTGAATTGCTACCTACGCAAGAGTGACAAATCCTATCGCTTCATCTTATTGCCAAGGCTTTGCCTTTGACACCGAATTTCTTCTTTTCGTTTTGAAAATAAAAATACCTGAAACATTTTCTGCTCTTTCCTCAGAAGGTGTCTTCTATGACGTGACCTTTTCTGAGATCAAAGTTTTAGCTTTTCAATAGCTCACTTTTTTTCTTATAAGGCATTCATCTACTCTACTATATCATCGCTAAAATCATCAACTGTAAAACGTTTGTTCGAGTAGCGACTTGAATTCACTCAAGTGGCAGATCTAATCACTTCGCTGCATCATTTCTATTACACTTATGCCAGAACATATTGTGAATTAAGTGATTGAAAGCTTTAAGGATATCTTTCTATGAAAAAAAAACACTACAGAAATCATGATCAAGGCACTCTTATCGCTAGAGAACGATCGTCCCAGACAATTTTCGGGAAGCTTTTTAGAGTTTGACTGTAATTTTCACGGTTTAGCCCCCTAACATTTAAGTTTAGTTCACTGTACTCATGACAACACACAACACAAGATTTATGTACCAGTAAGTAGTAGACTGCATGGCTCATTTACTTAGCACTCAGCGTCCATGGTCCTTCTTATGCATATCAATTTAGTAATTCGCATCTCTTGCCAATTCTACTGGATGTATCTTTCTGCACGTTATTAGCAGACGCTTGTAAAGGGTCACTTCTTGTAGATATGAGATACCGGAGTGAGCAAAAACCGTAGCTACTTGCTTGTTGAACAATGTGTGTCCAGTTGATTTGCAGACTTCATGACCGACCTCACCTCATTCCTACTGCACAACCTATGGTGTGTGATATTAGTATTCACGTACTTCGTGCATAATTACGCAGTCATTGGTAAATAGGAGCACTATTATTCCACAGCTGACTAGTTGACGCCGCATGTTGTGTGTTAGAAGCTCGTATAGGGTTGCCTCCTGACAGAATCTTTAGCTGCTTACAAGGTAAATTCTAACAACCGCTGACAGTTGTGTCCAGGTAAATGCCAATAACTACACACGCTCAAGGCCCGATGAATTCACGTTGCACTTTATAATAGGCATGCACATAGCTGTGCCCAGCATCCGGTAAATATAGGAGGAGCATTCACCGCTGCCGAATACTTCACAGGGCATATTTTGTAGTAGACGCCTGTATAGGGTTGTCAGAGTCAGCGTATCGCGTTGGAATTAAGGTGACCGGCTTACAGAATATTCTTTCGCCCTAAAACGTATTGCTTCTAAAGATCTATGGTGCTCAATAATAAAACCGATTAAGTACTCTGTTAAATCGTTATTGAAGTTCTACGGTTTCCAGAGTATCATACCTTCTTCTTAGTTTTTCGCTTAAATCATTCAACATGAGCCAACTTCCTGAGCGTCAGCCAACGTTTCAAGGACTTGGCATGGTATTATGGCACTGCGCTACCAATTTAATAAAGCTGCATGCGCCATTTAATCCACTGCTGCCTGCATTGTTAAGTTTAATTATTATTATCATTAATCTATTTGAAAATAAGAAAACGAAGTATTGCATAGAACCTCAAATCGGTCAAGAACTGTTCATAGGTTTAGGAGACCGTTTTCACAATGTTTTCATCACCCAGGAGACCCGATTTTCTGCAATTTACAACTATTTTGTTTTATGAAAATATCACTGGCACTTTAGAACTATTCATATCTCCAAATACCATTTCGTAATAAATATTAAATGAAAAGCCTCTTTGAGAGCTTGTTGAGGAATGAATTCAGCCTCCCTCGCGACAACCCTGAGCAAGCCCAAGAGCGGTTTTGTGTTTATATGCGGCCGGATTTGGGCCAAGTGCACTCGGTCGACTCATTTTAAACCTAACGTCGCTCACACGTTGCTCTGCTATATCTATCTATAACCATAACGTTTGTTTGTCCTGAGATACGATCTCCGCACAGCTCGAACTGCTGAGTCTACGAAGTCGAAATTCAGAACATAGGTTAATTTTATACCGTAAGCATGTGCTAAGCAAGGAGTTTTGGAAATTCAACTTTGAGTGGGTATAACGTGAAGGGTAGCTACGTGTAATAGTTGTACTTCGAAGTTAGAAACATACAAAATTTATAACAGCTACTAGGCATGTGGTATGAATAATAACGTGTTACAGGTTTTTCTTCTAGTATTACTGGGCGGGGTATTTTGTATAGGAGTTTCGGTGTTTAAAGATAGGAACTTGAGAAACTTGTGGTGAACGGTTTTCCTGTAAAAAACAAGAATCCACGCGTGCTAAGCCACGAGCTGCAGCGAGTATGTACGATTGTATATAACCGCAATCAGTTAGTTTGTGAATGGCGTGCAATACGATCAGTGTTTACTACGCAGAACTAGCTTTCAGAACTAAACACTTCTGGGCTTTCGGTTGTGTGTTTGTTTATGCTTTGCTCTTGTCGATTGGATAATGTTGATTGTTCTTTTGATATTGCCTTTGCCGCCAACGAAAAAATATCTGCATGTTATGTCTACGGTACCTGCTAGACTAACTTAACTTCGGATACTTAAACATTATTTAGGGTTTCCTAAGAAGAAAGTTTTATTTTATTAATTTCCTCAAATGGTTTCTAGGCTTTTATGGTGTAAGGGCCGCCCCTGTTCGAGTGGCACCTCAGCATTATATTTTGGCTAAGCCTGGCATATTGGTTTTGGACATAATGAATGTACCCGTGTACGAGGTTGTTGGAGTAGGTACTAAGTGAAGGTTGTTTTCGCTAAATTGCTCACTTTTTCTTCCATGGATACTTTCAAGACTAGAGCTAACTATCATAGGTTTTTCTCTTTTAAAACCAATCGATAAGCTCTAATTGTTGAGATACACCTTTATCTTTATCCTACCCAGGCAGCGGGATAGTACGTAAATGCATTCTCCGCGTTACTTCAACTCCCGCACTTCATTGATATTGCTAAGCACCTAACTCGTTCACTATGTAGAGTTGTCCAACTGTGATAGCACTGAAATATTGGTACAACCTTTGCTTCGCCTTCCTTTAGTCTTTGTTTGGTATTTTTGTACGACTTAGCAGAATTTGGTTAGTCCCTAACTGATTTCCTAAAACTTGTGTTGGAAAATGCAGTTTGAGTCTTATCAGAAAAGTGCCAGGTCCGGGAAGGTACGATATGTAATATCGAACTTGTAAGCGCTGTAAAAATGAATCAGGCTAAAACAATTGATAAAGCTCTCGTTGCACAAATACTGTGCATATCTAGATAGAGGCGCTCGCCACCTCCCGACAGCTTCCAACAATAATAATTAATTGACTCGTCCGTTCGTTATCGTGCTTTTATATTGACGTTCCCGAGTGAGCAAGCGAGCGCGGCGCATTCGGAATGAAATTTCCATAAAAACTTTTGTGCTCCGGCGGACGTTGCGAGCGCACGTTAAAATCGTCGGCTGGCAATAAAACAGCGGCCGGTGCGGCGAGGCGCGACGAGCGGCGGCGGGTGCGAGCGGGACGGAGCGAGAGATAATGGACTCTGTACGAAATGAAGAACGCGCTGGTGTGCCGAGCGAGCGAGTTGGAGCAGCGAGCACGGCAAAAACACCGCGGTTATCGCGTGCCCCCTCCTCCACCCCCCTCGGCCCGCGCCCCTGCGCTGCCTGCCGCACCCCGCTCGCCTCCTCCGCCGGACTCGTCTGATCGACGCCGTAGCCTCTCGCAGGCGGACTAACCTCGACAGCGGGGGGTCGTGAGTTGCGAGCCCGTTCGAGCGCTGTGAACACTGCAGCGAACCGCGCGCCGCTCTCTCTATAATACAACTCCAATTTAACTTAAAAAGCTTAACACTTACGCGTCCGTTTGACAGTTTCGCTCGGTCCAATTCCAACTTGTTACTTGCACCAATCGCGTTTACCGTTGTGCGTTGTGATCGGGACCACAGACGATTTATTGACGAACGAACAGAGACAGCTTTGAGACGGTACGTATTACATTCTAATGATAAGATTGTCGTACTGTTATCAACATCATCTGTGTCAGTTGTGTTGTTGCATTGAGCTTTCAATGTTGCATAACATTTGACTTGAGCAAAGGTATATGAGTTTATTATCAGCGCAAAGCGTGCATAAAGGTGCTTTTATTTTGTCTTTCACCGAGGACGCATTGTTTGCGGGGATTCCGCATGTTGTTTTATTGTACGATTACCGCATGCGACCGTGCTCTATTGACTCTGGACTAACCATTGTTAGTTGCTTCTTAACTGTCGAGGTCTCCGTGTCAAGGTATCTTAGCGTATGCTTTGTATTCGCTCACAGACACTACTTATGAGGAGGTTGACCTTACCCTTAACATCAAGAATGAGAACTATTATTACCGTTAAAACAACATTACTCAACTGTCAGATCAAAGCAACTGGGCTCGTCTGCTCAATCTGTAAAAAGGGCCTGCTTGGAGAGCAAAAGGTCGTGGTTTTGATTCTCATCCAGCATTAATATAAACCTTGGAGTTTTTTTAGTGTCTGGGTGTTTGGGTTTGCCTCGCACACATACCATTCCTTGTCACCCATGGGAAAATTTCTTCAGTTTAGGGTATATCATTGAAATCAGAAATATTCCGTAAGATTGGCTGATGGGAATCGAAAAGTGGTTCGTTTTAACAAAGGGTAATTTTACTTTAGTTACTTAGGTACTTACTGCTTTGTATGTAACAAAATAGCATAGAATTAAATCAAAAAGGTTTCAGAAACAAGAAAAAAATATTCACTACTTAATTTTAAAACACTACAACGCTAAATACAAACAAAACAAAAAAAGGGAGTAGGTTTTTTAATATCTTCCGATCAGTCTGAAAAGTCTGAAGTCTCTAAGCAATTGAGAAAGGTGGAAGATTCAGGAAAAAAATGACCCGTTATTACTTTCTTGCAATTTCATGCAACTGACACTGAATCCTATGTATAGGTATATTTTGGTGAAATAAAAGTAGATAGGATGATCTGACAAATGCCAAAATATTACGATTTCGATGAATGCAGGTAGCCTATTACCGACTGGAGATCTATGCCTGTACAGCAACAGCCGTAATGTGCCTTTTGTTGATGATGATGAACTAAAGTTGTAAATGTTGTTTGTTTCAGGATCTGACCGGTCAGAACAGCAATGACTCGGGCGGCAGCGGCAGCGCTGGACGCGCGACGACGCCGCACCTGAGGCCCACGCCCAGCCCCACCGGCTCTAGTGGTTCGCGATCCATGTCACCAGCTGTCGGTTAGTACATCGCTTTTAACTATAAAAATAACTATTCGTCTAGCTTTGTCTTATGCCTCAAGATTTAAAATAAAGTCAATATCTTGTTCTTTAAGCTCCAATCCGGTCATCCGATACGCATTCGGCGAAAACAGAATCGGAAATTGATGTAATTAAACAGTTACACAATGCACATTGCCATAATTATGTCCCCTCTTAATGTCAACGCCATAAATAGCATAACGTACCAAACTTAAAAACGGTAACTATTAATAGTAACTAGCTCACCCGGCGAACTTTGTTCCGCCTTAAGGGCAATAAATAAGAAAAAGGAAAAAAAAAGAAAAAAAATAGTAAAAATTAATAAAAGTATCCTATGTCCTTCTCCTGCCTCTAAACTACCTCAATGCCAATTTTCAGCTAAATCGGTTCAGCCGTTCTTGAGTTATAAGTGGAGTAACTAACACGACTTTCTTTTATATATGTCACCGGAAAATAACCAGAACCGTAAATTTATAAATTTCCTAGGAAATTTATAAACTTTCGTAAGATTCTAAACGAGAGATAAAATGTATTATTTTACGGCTTCATTTCCGGAAATTTATCAATTAGCGGCGACTCGTAGTAAATTTATAAACTGACGAATATCTATTCGTAAAATTGTAAACGGTTCGACTAATCACAGAAGAGCTTTTAATTTTACGCTTTTATAAATTACGGAAAATAACACACTGCTCTCTGATTGGTCGATATTGACAGTAGCAATGCTTGTGTTCATAGATTATGATACAATCAGACTTGCCAAACTGTACATTTATCAGTTTTGTTTACCTAACTGACTGGAATTTTAATTTAAAACTGGGTAGGTTTAACGGGTTACATAAACATACATAACATAAACGGCCTATAGACGTCCCACTGCTGGGCACAGGCCCCACCTCAACTATGAGGTGGAACGAGCCATATTCCAAAAAGGGGGTCAGTGCGGATTGTTGGCGGGATGTAAGGTTAGTGAGCAACCTTCATGTCAGATGTTATCAAGCCGCCCTAAGGCCTCTGACTAAGCTTAACGACTGACATCTAACGACGTCAACCGGGACCAACTGCTTAACGTGCCTTCCGAAGCACGGAGATGCCCGAAACACACACACAATATCACTATATTTCGGTCGGGTGGTCGCCCATCCCATTTCCGACCCGGCGTGTGTTGCTTTACAACAGCAATCGTCGCAGATCACTGTCACAACTGCGCCACGGGCACCTCTTGGGGTTAATTTTTACAATATAATAGGCTGATAACCCCTACTTCATCAAAATAAAACAGCAGAAATCGTGTTTTACGATATCAAAAAGTTTATAAAAAAATTAAATACACTTATAAAATATAACATACAAAACATAGCATAGAATGGGGTAGTCAGAGGCACACTGAGTTCCCGTCACGGTGAACGAACGGAACATTCAGAAGCCCACATTCACCGAGGGAATTAGAACCCATCGTGGTAAGGGGCGAGCATACCGCCGTTATCTAAGTTGCTTAGGTTTTTTATCGGTGTTTCTCATCGCCGGAGAGTTAGCCGCAAATTATATAATGGAGGTGCCCGTGGCGCAGTTGTGACAGTGATCGGCGACGATCGCTGTTGTAAAGCAACACACGCCGGGTCGGAAAAGGGATGGGTGACCATCCGACCGAAATTTAGTGATGTGTATTTCGGGCATCTCCGTGCTTCGGAAGGCACGTTAAGCAGTTGGTCCCGGCTGACGTCGCTGGATGTCAGTCGTTAAGCCTAGTCAGAGGCCTTAGGGCGGCTTGATAACATCTGACAATAAGGTTGCTCACTAACCTTACACCCCTCCAACAACCCGCACTGAGCCCGCGTGTTGGAGTATGGCTTGTTCCACCTCATAGTTGAGGTGAGGCCTGTGCCCAGCAGTGGGACGTATATAGGCCGATTATGTATATAATGAACACGAAGACAAATTGTTCTTACAAAATTTAGAACATGAAAACCGGCCTTCTCCCAAAATGAAATGGCGGATGAGAGGAAGGAAAAGGAACACGTGACTTATTCGACCAATCAGAGCGCACATGGCGTTTGGTTACTGCCCACTTATTATTTTACGGATGCGTTCCGGAAGTTTATAAATTTCCGGAAATCAGGGCGTAAAATAATACAATTTATCTCTCGTTTAGAATCCTACGAAAGTTTATAAATTTCCTAGGAAATTTATAAATTTACGGTTCTTGTTATTTTCCGGTGACATATATATAGATTATTGTTATTGAAACCGTCTTGAATTTACTAATGAGGCATCTAGACCGTGGCCCATACTTTCATAGGCATTGTCCTTTTCGATAGAGTCAGGACAACACAAAACCTTTCACTCATAATTTTAGGAACATCTTCACTCTCTTCGGCAAGTCACGGCATAAACCGCAACCTTCTGAAAGTTGGTCAAACGTCCCAGTGATCTGATTGGCTGTACCAATTTCATCAATCAATCTCGTCACTTAACAATTGGTTATTTTAAATGGCTTTTCAGAAATCGATTCGTCGAATAACATTCCGCTCTACAAATGCCTTAACGTCTTCTACACGTCAGTTATAAGTGGATTCTAAACACTTCAGACATTCCTCTTGACACAATTTGTTGAATAACAGTCCGCGTGAGACTATCATGATTGAAAAGACGGAAGCGATTCCGGCACGTGTCTGCAGCCTTGCACTTAGTGCCGTGCTTCTAGGGGTGGGTCTATCCTATCTAGTACGGAGGACCCTTACTCACTAACTAACTCATGTTAGACCAACAAAAGTTTTCGCTTACGCAGTAGCTTAAGTCTGTGTAAGCTATCATAATGGGTGTTCGTTTAGTTTCATTAAATTCCGACGGGCGAAATACTGGACAAATACTGTCAATTTATGAAGGCAGACGTTACCGACTGCGTAAGAGAAAACTCATGGTAGACCACCCAGAGTAAGTTAAAGATAAAAAAATCAAAATGTAGAGCAGACTAAATTATAAATATTTATCTCCTCTCAGACACTCACCAATCTCTGTCAATAGCTGACTTTGCCCAGCTACGACTGACACTAGTTTCAGAATCTGCCATTTGGTTTACTAACCCTACAACTCTGAAATAGCCATACTGGTCAAGGGAACTGTGTATAATATATTATTCAAGAAACTAGTGGTGTTACTCACTGGTGTATAAATGCTGCACATATTGAAAACACTAGTCAAGTACCAATATAACGTTTCTACGAACCGTAAATTACTTCGGTACAAGAAATTGTACCATCTTGCAAGACAGAATCACTAGCTCAGACTATACTATGTCCTTCATACATTTAAAATGTTTCTAGGCAACATAACATAATGACAGGAATGACACCTAGTTACTAGACGTTAAACTAAATATGCCACATTCATAAGTCACTCAGCTTCGTATTTAGCTTAAACATAATGCAACAAACTATTAAATTCAATAGCTGAGACCCAAGATTCGTTCAGGTTCTAAGCCTATAATTTATGTTAGTCGTTGCTAAAATGTTACTTGCCTGAATAGAGCCGGTACCAAGTAAGATTTAGAGGTTCCATTTTATGTTTTGGTCATGTCTCTTCTTGGTCATAATGACCTAATGGAACGGGTTCGACATTTATAGTATCGGAAACACGAAGCCTACGAAACAATAACTATGAAATCATTTACTGCCGGGACCGGAGGACAATTAGCATCACAAACACTGGCTCGGATCTTGGGACGCAACTTCGCTTTTAGGCGCGTAGTGTATACTTTATTTAGAAATGTTTGTTTAATTGATGTTAAATGGATTTGTCGTGGAATTGATATCTTTTCCACTTTTGCAATTGATGTAGCCGTAACTTGACCAAAGTCTTAATTTGGTAGTATAATGATTGCAAGCGTCCGAAAGTCATTGCAACAACACTGCGAGTGTTCTAATCGAGCTTAATGTTGGTCTTGATTTTTGGGATCATCTTCTATCAGTTAGCGCATAACGTAGCGCGCAAGGCGCAACCCAGTTCCTCCGTAATTGTGTTTTTGTTTTACTAATAAAGCAAACATGTTACATATCGTATGAATTGCTTAAACTTTCTTAAAATAAGAAGTTAATTCGTATTCAGACGTCGCAACCAATCCAGCAAACGCTTTAAATATGCCAATTTCGATTTTGAACCTTATGGCCTCGACATAAGGGTTTGCATATACTTGGGCAGTTTTCGACAGTTCCTTTGTTTGGTCACGGGCATGTTGATCAGATTCGTTGTGCATACTCCGTCACCGGCAGACACGGGCTTTCCCGACATTGACCCACATAGAGCAGGCGCCCAGAGTACGCCGTATTTTGCCCCTTTTGCGGGCGCGAACCACCCCATCCACCGCCCACCTTATGTACGAGTCGGGGTGGTCGCGGTATATAGGGCCTCGTGAAAAACTTACCCCCACCGGCGTCGAGGCGAGCACGCAAAACAGGACCTTCCACTCCAGAACCCGCGCCGCATAGACATACTCTGTACATGTCCACACTAGTCATTCCCCCCACTCCCCCAGATAAACAATATTTCAAAAAGTCAAAAATAATAACAATATTCTTTGAAAAAAAAAACTCAGTTTCGAGAGTGAATCCAAAAGTCACAATTTCTGAATTTGGTAACATTTCGTTAGCTAACAAATTGTTACTCTGAAATCTCTCTGAACTTGCAAACAGCACGTTCGTGGTTATCCAGTGAAAGTTGTCTACAATTTCAATTATGCAAAATAAAAGATCGCTTCCCGAGGATTTACCCCCGAATGGCCTTGAAGGTTCACCCACCGGGGATGATGTTATATACTTTGCCACTGTGACGAATCGTTTGACGTCTAGATGTTTTATAGGTACGTTTGCGTATCTGATTTCTAAGTAGGTATACCTACTACGGGTTCATTCATGAGGATTGGAATAAATTATGAATTTGTTACACTTTGTTGTTTTGGGTTAACGTGATTAAAATATTTTATACGCGCGGGTAGTGTGTTTTAATTATCTGATGTGTTTTGGGAAGGTCTCTTTTTATGTAACAAAACATTACAGTCCTCTTATTTACCTTTATACCTAGATATTTTTAGTTTTTTTCACATACTGCTAACAACTTGGATTCTTAGAAAGAAGAAACGTTCATAACATGATTGTTTGTACTGAATTTGAATGCTGCCAATCGAATCCACGGTCCGCGTCTTAGCAGGCAAGTTAACCACCAACAGAGCTACTCAACCTAAAAAAAGACTGATTCTAACCAACTTCATCATGCCTTGCGCCGTCTCATAGTACCAAAACATACAGGTAATCTTCTTAAGTCTTTAAGTTGCGTGTGGTCATTTAAATCGAATCGTCTTCACTTGTTTTCTTGGCAGTTATTGGTTATCCTGAATCCTTTTTAAATTTCTTAATATTTTTTTTTAAATAAAACTTGTTTGGGAAGTGTCCAAGACTAAAGAGTCCAAGTTTGCTGTCTCATGGACAACAATTATACCATTATTCAGAATCAATAATGCAGTTTGAAAAGCAATAAACGTCTGTAATGAACGTAGACCGCAATGGTGTCGTGTTTTGTTAACGTCGCCCGATTGCCGAACGCGGCTTTCTCAAAACATCAGGCCCGTATAAGTTGTGGAGTAGACCGGCCAAGCGACTGTGCCGCCGCGCTCCGATACCGGTTATATGACCGCAATACACCCTCCATTCCACGTACACGCCGCCACATCGACCAGTGCCTATTCCAATACCGCATTGGCTCACTTCAGCCGCGAGCCGCACCAACTACTGCACCGATGTATAAAACTTTTCTAACCGCTTGCCAAGCGCGCTTGTGGTAGAAGGCTAACATGACTGCATGACGTCAACTGTTCGGCTCGTCGGACTTCTTGACTCTCGACAAACACGAAGTCAATACGTGAAGTTGCGGGTTAGAAAATTATAGACAGGCGACAGAGGAAAAATATGCTCGTAGCGGTTTTTACGAAGGCTTTTAAATCGATAAATGACTCACGTGCTATGCGAGTTATCTCAAGAACTGAATGCTTGAAAAAGCTATGGTATAACCATTTTGAATACTAATTTGTTTTACCATTTTGTATTCGAACTGAGACCTGTTTTTTTCTAATGATTCTGTCGTTAAAAAGACTCGCAAAGTATTTTTTTGTCAATTCTTCCCATTTATTGTTTCCTGCTCTTCTGACGTTTTGTTGTAATTATGAGTAGTTGCTTGACATATTTTGGTGCTCGTACTCTCATAACATTAACGAAAATACACGGTATGTTTTCGCTTTATTTATTTTTTGATATCTGTCGTGGATTGAATGATGCGGCGCAGCTCAGCAATGCAATAACATTATTCAACGTTATTACGGCCACTGTCATTATTCCGGACAGAGATGGATATCTTGGGAGACATTCGATTGAGTGCAATACATTTTATCGATTCGTGAATAAAAATAAAGTCCTGTTTATCGACCGCATTGTGCTCGTTTCCAATCCGAGTTCCTTCGTTATTTTAACACAATGAAGCCGCAATACCGCAACCCGACGCGTTCGAAGGTGAATTGCGTATTGTTTGACGCCCGCATACAACGTGACTTTCGAAAACGACTTTAATTTTCGTTCAATAAGGTTTCTTTTGCACGCATTGTGTATCAGCTTAACGCCATTGAATTTCGTGCCTTATATATGGCGGTATTAAGCGTGGTTTCGCTTGTTTAATTCCTTATACAGTTTGCGAGAACTAAAAGCGTTTCGCAGTCGTCCGTCGTGCGTATCGGCGGGCGAGCGGAGGAATGCCATCAACTAAGATAAGGCCAGCTCTGGAGGGCGCGCACTGCGGCACGCTGCCGTGCCACCAGAACCACGATGCTTCTCCTCACGACGTTCGAAACCCGTATTTCCCCAGACGCTTGCGTATTTCAAGTAGTATCTCACATCTTTCCACCCTTAACTTCTCAGCTATCTACAGATAGAGTCTGGATGTATTTCCTTTCTACTAAACTTTAGTTTGTACATTAACCTCGTTGGGGACTGTTATGAGTAAAATTAATTACGAGATCTTACTTTATCACAATTTCGTATTATACAAGTTAAACAAAAGTTTAACGACGTCGTAAAAAGTAGAGTAGCGAAAACCTGATTCCATTTTAAGACACGCGAATTTATAATTTGACGCAACACCCTTCAACATTCGAGCGGGTCTTTTTATAGCTCCCGTTCGCATAATACACGAAAAGGAAAAGAGGGATTATGTACATGAGACAGGTGTTTGTGTGTGTGCATTTATCGTCACACAGAGTGCCTCTATGTGCAGCCACGTGCCCCGTGGCTGCGTCCTTGGCAAGGCCATCGACCTTCAACTTTAAATAAAAAAAGAGGAAACAAAACCTTTTTGCTCCGATATCCCAGCATAGTGTTTGTTTTGATCGTTTTCACGTAAACGATCCGTCGTGGTGTGTTGTATGCTTTTTTGTGCAAAGAACGATGGGGTCGTATTATTATTTGAAGAGATGTCTTACGTCACGATAGTTCAGTTTGGATTGATTAAGATTGATCTAGTTTACGTGTTGAAGGTGTTAACTGCTCTGGTAAGTATGATAGCTGTAATCGTGGGCTCAGACCTTATTAGTTTGAGTTTAACGAACAATCGTACTGAACCTTGATATCTTCTGCGTATGTTGATTGCACGCATTGCATTTAACAAGTCAATACTCAATATACTCAGATGACTAATATAAAATAACAACTATGATAAAACCTCACGCATTGCTCTAGTTCTAAACAAAGTATTTGCCTTGTATTTTGGAAACACAGGCCCTAAACACCCAGACTCACCATAAACATCTGTAACAATACCAAACATTTGTGTTGATGCGGGAATCGATCCCGCGACCATTTGCGTTGCAACTGCCGCTCGTAACCATTCCGCTAAACGGGTCATCCAAATATGGGCCAAGCCATCCGCTGTTAACATCAGCTGTAATCGCCTTAATGTCTTTGCGGTAGATAAAGTTGTCAAGCATTTTTATTGCTCGTTCCACGTTTCCATTCATTCTCAATGACATAAAAGAAATTTTAATGGGACAACTACCTGTTGCAAGCGGTCCCTCCCGCTGCCCATCGTCTAATTGTATTCAGATTACTCCGGAAGAGTGATAAATCTGTGCGAGTCAAGGTCGCCGGAGGGTTCGACAGCCCATTCACCCCGTTCCCGTCTGCCCCCACGGCTAATGGTGCGGACATTCTTTCCCCGACCTCCATCCAGTCTTGCCCGGCCACAGTGTGCTAAACACATTCACCCACCGCCGACTTACCCCAGCCCTGTAAGTAGATGTGTACGATTAGCAAACACCCTTTGCTCTTCGTGGCTGGGAATAGATTAGGCGAGTCAATGGACGTTAAAAATTTATGGCTTGCTCATGTTTTTTTTTGTTTGACGAGTGTTAAGTTCGTGTTTTGGTTGCAATATGGTAGTGGTGGTCATATTCGATAACGTTAGTTACTGAGCTTTAACTGTACCGTTTAGTGTTCTATCAAGAAACATAAGTACTGGTGCGGGAATCGTACCCGCGACCCATTTCAACTCCTTACCACTGCACTAAACGGGTCGTCAACCAACTTCACCGACTCAGTTTTCCCCCAACACCTCAAGCGTTGTATTGTAAGTATCTGCTTATGAACATGTTACGGACACGTTTCCTTATCGGACAATTGTTTTCTTCTCGTCTACCTCTTTTGGAAGCTCTCATCATAATATAGTCGGAACATACAAACCACGCTATAGTTTCCCTATCCATCGATGGACTGTGTCATAATATGTAACAACTGTGTAATTTTATTTGATAGTGATTCGTTGAACAAGCTAACAAGTCCGCTTCTGCCTATCTGCCTATATTCATGATGAAGTTTTCTAAAGCAGCTCTTGATTCGAGAAAACTGCTTTTTTAAGTAAGCTCCCTTCTAATGTGTTTCGGAAGTTTTCGTCATGTTCATGTCATGTTCAGAAGTGGTCGAAACACGCGTGTTCCGATATTCTAATTTCCCTATCCGACGATGGACTGAACCATATCAAACTGCGTGAGAGTACATTGTCGCTGATAGCGGTCCGCTGAACGAGGTGCGCTAGAGTCGCTGCGCGCGATCGACAGTAAATGGGTCGCGAGCCGCAGCCGGCGCGGGCGTCGGTCGTCGTGACGCCGCCGATTGTCTCAACTAGGCCGCTCTTGTTAGCGCCATTGTCTACGCTCTGTTTATATCCACTTAGTGCGCGCCCGTTTGTTTTGGAAATATCGACGGACTGGAAGACAAACGTGACAAGTAATAAATTATACTTAGGACGTTTTTAATGCCATTTTTTGAAAATTAGCAGGATATTTGAGCGCTTATGATTGATCTTACCCTTACTGAATAGTCTATAAAGTCTAATTGCCAAGAAATAGTACTGATTACGAAATGTAATAATTAATAACTTTTTAAGCTACCTTCAGTCATTTCTTTTTTGATTACAACTAAAAACCATATTCAGTGCTTTTAACACAACTGACTATTCTGATTTTTAATAAGTGCCTCAAAACTAGGACGCAAGAAAATTCAGTGTACACTTGATGTAAGTGAAAACGTGATTTCTTTAGTATCCATCCATGCTTTGTTAGCTACGATAATTTTTGTTTTACTACTAACGGAGTTTTATAGCAAGTATCAACTTTAAAAGATATTCTACCGATTCACCAATTTCGTAATTAGGACGTTTTGTCGACTAGACCATCGATATATTTTTATCGCCAGTCACCTCCGACGAGACTAAACTGGACGCGGTGCCTCCACTAATTTGCGGTCTCTGTTTGCAATTGAAATTTGTCCCAACACACGCTCTTGACCACTCGGAGTTTTAGCTCTGTGGCGCTGTTTGTTGTTTGAATTTGCTTTTGTCAATTGACTTTACGAATGTAATGTGCTATGAATTTAGCTTTGAATTCGAGGTAGTATGTAGAAAACACAGTTTTTGACAATATTTTTAACAATTATGCGTCAAATTATCTAGATTTATTAGATTATCATGTGGGTGTTTACTCTTATCAATATTATTCTAGCAAGTTGCATAACCAAAACTTCCAAATTCATTGCAGTTCGCAGCTAGAGAGTAAGTGGTATCTTGGCAATAAGTCCGCCAATGTACCTTTTGTTGTACAATAAAGAAATAAATTGGTTTAAGCATGAATTTTTTTGTGTTTATTGTGTGATCTATAATAACTGTCTGTTTCCCAAATAAATAAAATAAAATAAATAAAAATAAAAATAAAATAAAGTGAGGGTTTCTCGCATTATGGAAACCAGAGACATCAGACAGAGGTAAAATAAGAACTCATAGTCACCTCCTATATCATCAACAGGATCCTGTCAACTGACTCTCCTAACTAGTTGAGAGACACAACTCAGAATTATCTTTCATTTATCTATGAAGTTGCAGGTTTTAATACTGGACCTGACTCATGCCATCAAAACTAAAAAAAATACTTGTAACGACTGTTTAACTTTGAATGGCGTTTTGGAATTCCTAAATTACTTATCCTTCGATGTAATAACTAGTTCATACTAGATCATAAATTAGCCCACTACTGGTATGAAGCGACTCTGGTTGATCTTTGCACTTGATAAAGATTGCCAATGCAATAACTGGTAGCGGTCTTACGTTATAAGTCCACATAACTCACGTGCGCTTCGTGTTAAGTATTTAGCTTGTTGGTGTGAATTCATAAACGCGCATGCCTGGGCCACGGCTGCTGTGTTTGTTGTTCTCATAACTAGCTACCATTTATGTTTTCCTCAAACATGCTTACAACAGGACTTTATTTAGCTTAATGAGCCCTCTTCCCGCATCAGCACAGCGATAAAAATGTGTAATAGGCTTTGCTTAGCATAATATGCTGTAGTGACGTTCGATCTAAATAACATGACATACGCGCACGACACGACTATATCCCAAACGTGGTAGTAAGATAAATAAATAAATAAGATAAGAAAGGGGCGAGCCTACGGCCGTAATGTTTGTCAGATAGGATAGGAGAGGTGATTGATTTCATGGCCATTATAAGTATAAAGCAAAGATCAGTGCCAACCGAGCCAGTTTGAATAAGCCAGTTTGAGCTACATAGGGCTCGCAGTAGACTTCGCTGTTATCCTTGGACGGTCCTCGTCCGCCTCTAGTTAATATAATCGCAGCTATCAAGCGGTAAGTTGCGGTGCGGCTGTGGTAGTGCGGTCGCGGCGCTGCGTGGGCGCGGGCGGCCTGCGCCAGGAATGCGCCCGGTGCTCGCTGCACGGCTACCGGCCCGCCTCGCCTCGCCGCAACGTTCCATGCCGACCGCAAACGAGCTGCCTGGCAATTAACTTGCAAAATACACGGGAAACTCACCTGACTCATTCTTTATTGGCTGACGTCAATACTGCACTGTCGAGCGAAAGGCGACGTCTACTGTACTTAACAATATTTTTGCAATAACGGAAATGCTTGCTGAATGTGTCGTTGGATACGAGATTTTCTTGCAGACTGATTAATTCTGAAGATCATGGGTTTAATTTGATAGTAACTGGATCAGAAAGCTAAAACGTACTGTTTTAAATAAACTTTACTTAACAACCAAATTCAATGTATGTTTGTCCGGGTGAGAATTGTACCCACTTCGGTACAGTAAGTTAGACCTTTGTGCGCCGCAACGTGCCTGTCAGAATCTGATGATAATACTAAAATCAACAAGATAACTAGGAATCGTGCGCGACCAGACAAGACAAAGTGCGGTAGATACAAACTCAGTGATGCAGTGGGAAAGTAAAGACCTCGGCTCGGCTGCGCGCGCGCCGGTGACGGGCGCTGCCCTTGACTGAGCTGGTTCTCGCCATGACCACCGCTCGGAGCTCCGGACACAATTGCTCAACGTAATGACCCAATTTACACCCAAGAGAGAGTCAATTTTATCCCTCGTGGATATCAAACTTAAACTACTGATCATCTAACTCAATTCCCAAATCCGAATTTTGAATTGAAACGAGTTAATAAGTCAGTAGAACAGAAAGTTTTAACTGTTTATGTAAGAGGTTGATGAGAGAGATTACTGATTTTTCAATAGTCAGAAGAATGTATCATGCTAGAAACTTTGTAACCTACAATGTTGTCAGCTATGCAAGATACAGCTGTTTTCTTGGTAAACAACCGGGGGAATTACAGTAGACGTGAGCGATTATTATTATACATAGAATAGGTTGCCTAATGAAACACTTGAAAACGCGTTTTGCCATAAAGTGATAAAGCATACGATGGTATGGGCGAAATGTTTGTACCGTGAATAATGTCGTTTGGTAAAGGTATTATTCAAACGACATACATCCTTAATTATCAAAGTTCCCAAATTCTTAAGACATAATTGTTGTATGCCCATTGCATTCTGTGTTACAATACTAAAAGCGTATTCGTAAAAATATTTGTCCTTTTCTTACTAAGCACCAAACTCAGCAGTCAAAATGTCGAGACATAGGTTCTGCAAGTTGTAGATATTTTTGTAAATATCTAATAACTAACGAGTCATTGGCAGGTCAATAAACATACATAAATATTATTTTGAAGTACTTTGGTGTATATCCCGGTGCGCTCTATTTTTACGAGACGCGAACCGTCCGAGCGGGAGTCGCGGCGGCTGCGGCCGGCTGATCCCATTACCGTGGCGCTACACTCATTTAAGGTCGCCGTAAACAAATGTACAGTATAGGTGGGCGCGTATGCCACTAGCTTGTTATCTATGATTCACTGGCGCCCCGCCGTCTGCCGACCGTCTGATCGTGCCACAACAATATAATACCCCGATAATGGGCCGCTGATGAGATTAAACTGACGACCCTCACGCTTACCTCACATTGTTTACGACCGCCCGCTACAAAGGCTTTTTTGAAATTCCTATCCGCACGCTTGTTTCGCGAACAAAACATTCGTTCTTGCCGTCTGATCTCTGACGTAGATTGCGAATCGACGTCGACCGTGTAATAGGCCGTAGTTTCTCTCACGTAACACTAACATAACCAAATCGACCCACATAAAAGCTGCAATACCACTTTCGTCGTCGCAAATCACAGCCGCCAGTATCTCGGCCTCGGTCAATGCGTTGCGTGCATGTCGTATGCACATATACGGATGCAATAAAGTGCAACGAGAATTCGCAGGCTAGCGGTGCATGCGGCTCACGTGCACATAGAAAACGAGAGTGATCGGGTGCGTCTCCCGCCCACGATTGATGCTTGCCTAGGGTTGCTAATCGGACCTTTCATTGAGTAGCACACTGCGCTAAATAAACTGCCGAGTGCATGCACTCGAACGGCAGGCTTGCAGGGGTGAACATGAACATTTCTGCACTTGTTGATACTCTACTTCGATGATGTCTTTAACCTCTTCAGGCAATATAGGTATCGTATGCTGTAAAATCATAAGACTCAATCCAAAATGTAGACAAGTTCGAGTTAAATAATCACTGTACAAAAGCCCATATCCCATCACTGTAAAAATGAGATAAAAATCTACGCAAAATATAAGATATCACATCACAACGGGTTGTCTAATCCTAGTATTTAATCGCCATTTGTGACGTCGAAAATATCACAGTTTAAACATGGCACATGGATTCCTAGAAATCGCGGCAACAACTTCCTACAAACGGCAGGATAAACATTTGTGAAACACACAGTGTACAACCCTAGGTTTTAGCCTGGCTTAGACTAGCTTTCGTTAACTGTATTATTCAAATAGTGTGTACGAGTGGTATGTACGCGGAGCCGGCTCCGATCGATCACACGCCGCCGCCGTCCGACACACTCCATTTGTACACAAAACAACTATCTAGTTTGCATAACTAAACTGTTGCCTTTATCTGTAAGCCCTAATCGACCGATTTGAGTTTGATGAACTTTGAATGACATACTACTCTTCATTCATACTATTGCTGATAATCTAATTGTGTTTATTATATTGTTATCGTTCACACAATTTCTTTTAATGTTACGATGCGAAGAGGTGTAATTTGCAGGAGGATTATTAGTCATTATACTATTAACACTTTAAATTGTTAAGTAGTCTGTAATTATTAGTGCGTTAATTATGCAATTCTCGTGGATTGTAATTATTTCATCATTACGAAGAAATTAGTAAAGTGATTCATATAATGGCATTATGCTTCACATGATGTTTTAGCTAATTCACTAAGATCCTTGCTGGTGAACTTTTTGGTGTAAAAGCTCCCGATGTCCTCTTCAGCACTAATAAAATTGTTCCTTTGTGGCTGGCAGAGTTATCTATCCGACCATGCTTTGTTCAGTGTGTTTATCAGTAAGCGTTTTTAAGTTTGTTTGTTCTGCTATTTCGTTTTTACATGCTGCTGATATCTTTCTGTATATTCGCTAGGTTACAAGGGATTAGCAATCCAATTTTATTTGGTCCTCTGATTGTTATTTTGGTGTTATTTTCTTTCCAACATGAAATCAAAAATGTCGATTTGACTGTTCCAGGCACGCAGAACGTAACAATGCCGCCGCGAACGTCATCGTCGCTGCCGGACGGCAGCGGGCCGCCGGTCCGGCCCGGGGGCCCCGGCTCGGCGACAGGGCCCGCGCCCGGCTCGGGGCCCCCGCCCGGCGCGATGGTCGCGCAGCCGTACTCGCACCACCCGTCGTACAAGGCGTCGCATTACCCGCCGCAGCCGTACGCTTACCCGCCGCGCAACCACCATCCGTACCCGTACGGGTATCAGCCGAGGCCGCCGCCTCATCCGCCGCAGCACTACCCGCCGCTCAAGGTAACTAACAGCCTCTTACAGAATTTTCTTACCATATCTTCACACTTCGTAGATGGACGAATCAATAGAGATCGCAGGATCGCAATGGGTGCAGCCTGCCTGTTATCGGCAGCAACGAAAATATACAGACGCCTATGTTCTATTCTAACGTTTTTTCTAATTGGCTAACCGTAAACGAAACTGTAACTGAAGTCCTTTTCACAATTGCACTTTCCTGTTAACCCTGATCTCATTCTGTTGCTCGAACCTAAAGTTTAGCAGTTAAGAGCCACTTTACCTCTTCATCTCGAAAACGTGCACTACTAGTCCCTGTAAGCGGCAACTGTTCTAAAAATAGATGGCATATATTAAAGATCCGTTTCCTGGACTAGCAAGTTTCTAGGCATATTTTTTCCCGGTCATGCGAGTATTAACTGTAAGCATTTGTCCTCACAGCAGCAGCCCCGGCACATGGGTCCGCCGACTCCCGGCGGCCCCGGCGGGCCGGGCGGGCCGGGCCCCGAGGGCGCGATGCCTCCGCCGACGGCACCCGGCGAGGCGCACGACAACGGGCCTGCCGCGCCCGCCATCGCGCTCGTCACCACCGGGCCCGACGGCGCGCCTCTTGATGAGGGCAGCCAGCAGAGCACGCTCAGTAATGCTTCCGCAGGTAAACTAGCTACAATCCGCTTACACTGTAGTCCGACGAGTCAAGGAGATACCCTATTGCGAGGAAATCAACGTTAGCTAGAACAAAACTCATGCTAGTTGTTGTAATAGTTTACCTAAATATCACTTAAATAGTTTTGTCCTCAATGAAGTGGCGGCCACTATTGGTTTTGCTGGCTGATTTATGTCATATGCTTCTCTGAAACATGGTTGCTGACGAATGAAAGGCCAGGATCATGGTTGACAATGACAATGCATTTTAAAAAGAAAAAGGCTGTGTTGAAAATCGGTGACTACATATCAGCATGTCATAGGCTTGTCATTCAGCCGTAAGAGAACCTTTACCTACAGTTTCGTTCTAAGTTCTTTCTAAGGCTTGGTTTACGTTGTTTGACCAATGGCATATCGTTTCCAGCATCAGGCGAAGAGCCAATCGGCACGCCGAAGAGTTCCCGCAAGGAGTACGGCGCGAGCAGCGCGGCGCCCTCGCCCTCGCCCGGCGGCGGCTCGCACTCCTCCGTGCACGACGACTACGACGCCTCGCCCTCGTGGCCGCGCCCGCCCTCTAGTCCCGTGAGTCACGCACACAAACACACACAAACACAAACAACACACCAGACATTAAACACAGCTGAGGACGCAAGCTGTGGAACGCAATTCAACCGTGGGTGTTTCGGGGACCTAAGATGCGCACCGAGACAATTTTGTCACCCTATCTCGTGCATTTCGTTTGATTTTAGCTCGTTATACCGCTGTCGCATTTTAGGCCTGCTGAATGTTCTTATGACGAATTACAGAATAGTCACTGAACAGTTTAGTATTATCTGAAGTTGCGATTACAGTTTTGACGTAAAATTCGTACCTAACTATGAACTGTTATATGTTAACGTCAACGGTTCAATTGCTTTCCATGTTTGCGCGATTACTCCTCTGATGCATACTCACATATTGAACACGTACAGCACTGAGGGTTGCGACTCGCTAATCAAACTCTAAGCAAATGCTGTTACTTCTAAACAAGACTGTTTGTGTCCTGTCTGCTAACGATAATGCGGTGATAAAAGTTTGCCTTGTTGAAGTTAAAACTTCAAAGATTGTTGGCCTATACGCTATACGAAAAATAATGGTTTGATTCCCGATCCTATCGGTGACGATTTCAGATAAATAAATCAAATAATTCCAGTTTTATTCAAGTTACACTTTGACCTATTACTTAACAAAGTTTGCTATTGTTTCGAACATTATAAAAAATAAGTGTAAATAACCTAGCGACTGGCATTCCTACTAGTTACTAAGTTGGGAGCTATCTGTTTCAACTTGTCCTGTCTTTGCAAGTGAACGTCCAATACACATACTTTTTGGGCTTTTCCACGATACGATTCTGTTGCTTACACCACCTCTAAAACCTCGTTTAGCTTCTTTTTCCATTCCTGCTTGTGTAGATTTGCACAATTACTTTAGTTTGAAAGTAAATTCGAGCCTTACAGACTTGTATCGTGGAAGAAATGTGAATATTTGTTCATTCACTCTTTAAATGTCATACCATATCCTATGACATGTGTTGTTGTTAATTTGTCTAGTTTTGTATGTGTCAGTGTACAAAAGAGGGGAAACATTGCATTTTATGATATATTTCAGGTATTTAACAGTCACATACCGCCGGAGTCCTACAGATCAAAGGTTTATATCAAGTTAAAGATCATTAAGCATGAGTAGTGCTCGACTCAATTTATAAACAACTGTGTAACACTTAGACATTGCATGATTGTCAAAATTCCTTTTGCATAAAGTATAAAAATGTTAATACTGTTTTAGTGCATTTCTTGCATTAGGTATCTTATCTTCCGAAAATAAGCAGCATCAAAGTAAAATGACTGTTAAGCTTACGCTACGAATATATTAGATCTTCCGCTTCATGCTACTTTTTGGTACTTTCTGGTGTTGGTACGTAGCTTCCTGTTATTTTTGCAAACAAATTTATTTTAAGGATAAACTAGAAGCGAAATGATCTATTTGATCAACTAGTCTTGTTATTTAGTTAGTCATTTTATTTTGTACATTATTATGAGCTAGGTCTTCGTCTGGGCACGATTTGTATTTATGTCTGCAGTAGTCAACACCTTTTTAACTGTAGATTTATTTTCTTCTATTAAAAAGCTTTAGATTTCTTCTGCAAGTTATGATTTAACGGTCTGATATTGCTTTAAGATATCAATAAAGTGTGCTGTGACATGAAACATTAATTTGTTTGCATGCTTAGTGCTCCCATTCTAAGTATCGGTAATTTTTCAATGTGCACTCGATATACCATGTAATCTCAACATACTTATATCAATTAAGTAACTTTTATTTATAGCACAATATTATTTCCATAATGCATCAAGTACAAATCAATAGTGATCACGTCTTATTTCGTGGATTTATCAACCTCCAAGTTTTTCTTTTGTCATTCAAATTAAAGAAGACTTAATGCTGATACATTGCAGAGAGAGCGCCCAAATAAAAAAAACGCGTTTCATAATTTGATTTCTAATATTTTTCTCCTAAATGTTCTGTAATTTCAAATGTAACTGCTTCTTTTTTGTTACAAATTAAGTGAATGTTAAGTTAAACATGAGAGGATTACATTTATTTAGACAGGTGTCAATTTAGTTGGTAGATCGAGCCCAGAAATCGTTCTACAATTTCATGTTTTGCCCTGATTTAGATTAATTTATGAGATAGTACACTATTTGATTCAATGATCCGATCTCGAACTTTCATGATCAATAAGTACCTACCTATTCTGCAGATTAAAATTAGCAAGATGGGTGAATCTTTGACAAAATTGAAAACATGTGCTTGGTGTTGTTATTCAGACAAGTATAAGAAAGAAAGTGAATGACTCGATGAGCTTGGCTGGAAGAACTTGTGTCTGATTTCATTCTATATCAGCTTTAGTTTGTTTCTACACAAATTATTATTTTTGTCTTGTATTTGCTTCTGAAATAACTTTTTAAATCGTGATGCGTATCCATAGTGTAGGGTGTGTATGAGCATGTTGTGTGACGTTTTGTTATTTATTCTATGTTCTAAGGTAATTACACTTGTGTAGCGTTTGGTTCTATTGTTCATCACGAACTACACATGGTGATAAAATTGAATAGAGGTGCAGAAATGCGGCAAACGTAATCAGACATCGCACATTAAAAAACTTTACCTTGATATTTCGTTTGTTAGATATTATTATTTAATAATGAATGGTCCTTAGGGGTCCGTCCCCAAGTGGTCAAAAGTTCTTACGGTTGAGTTACTTGTCCGAATTAAGTCGCTTGTAAATAAGACGTTCGGCGTCGGACTGTGCTGCCTTTGTTTTCCAGCCACCTGTGCAGGTGCATCAGCAGACCAATTCTTCTGTAGGGCAATGCTTGAATATTTTGACGTTTTATATCACAATGGTATCAATGTCACATCACTGAGAATTGTATAGAACTTATTGGCTAATGAATTGGTTATGGTTTACATAATATCAATACCAGCAGCACAAACCAGTTACTTAGTATCCCACCATCGATACTTAAGTGGTCAATCTACATAACCTCGTCACTCTACCTGATACCGATGACGTTTCTATTGTACATGAAGGAGCACTGTTCAAGCTCTCTTACACACCCTTATGTTCGCTTATGATATTCAACGTCAAAATACTTCTGTCTCCCGAATGCGCTGGACTGCTCACTGCAACGTCAAAACACAAGCCACATTGAGAGCGAAACGAAACGCCGATAGGTTCTTTTTGCACAGATGCAATCGTAATAGTTAAGAACCCAAATAAGAAAAGGCGCGCTAGCTTAATAAGTGCGTTTCTGTGCTGCCAGTGTGGCCTGCATTTAAAGTCGGAAACTGACATGAGCTTGCTCCCGTATTGCATTCGCAGCAAGCGTTTTACGACTAACGGCCCTCGCAGCTGTACTGACCTCTAACATTCGTTACGACGGAATGTTATAGGTCAGTGGCCAGCTTGATAAAAGCGCCTCTGGAGCTCGGTGTATGATGAGTTGTGTATGTGCCAGAAGTCGGACTCGCTGGGCAAGCTGTACGAGATGGACGACGCGCCCGAGCGCCGCGGCTGGGTGGAGCGCCTGCTCGCGTTCATGGAGGAGCGCCGCACACCCATCGCCGCCTGTCCCACCATCTCCAAACAGCCGCTCGACCTCTACCGGCTCTATCTGCTAGTGCGCGACCGCGGTGGCTTCGTCGAGGTATGTACACTGAAGTTTACTAAGCTTATTCCCTTATTCATTAAAGTTAAGTTCGTAAGGACGTTAAAAAAAAGACAGATTTTTCTTTTAAAAGGTTTCAAAATTTTAGCAAAATCAAAGATATTAGATAATGCTCAGCATTATCTTAGGATAACTCGAGGAAACAGGCATAAGATAAAGATTAAGAATATTACAAAAAAACGTTTGATTTTGCTAAAATTTTGAAACCTTTTAAAAGAAAAATCTGTCTTTTTTTTAACGTCCTTACGATTGTACAATAATGCCACCACAATGAATTTCTTTATACAATCTGAAAGGGCAGATATAGCAGTTTCTGTGTCCTAAAAATTTCTACGTTGGTATCAATATTTTAATTTTTACAGCCTCCCCAATAGCTATACTTTGTATGAAAATGCTTGAGATATCCCTAGACACTTTTGATGTGTGTATAAATATATTCGTAAGATTTTACGACTGAAAGAAGAAAGATATAAAAAGCGTTTGGTTTTTTAACTATCCATAAGTAACAAAATAGTTAGAAGTTTCACTGGTGCTGATATTTTGCTTCGTGCAATACTCATCTTGTAATCGTTGTCATAGTATAGATGCCTGTTACTTTAACTTGAATTGCCTCTAAAAGTTATTTTGCCATACTTCAGGAAGAATTTACTACCATGCCTCTCACGAATATAATGTGAGGCTGCTATTATGCAAATTAGCCCTTTTTGGGGTGTTGTAAAAGATAATATTTATAGCTACAGGTCTTATAGTTAGCGTATTCCATTTGGTTTCACAGTTTAGAACGCAAACGTTTGTATAGTTAGTATCGCTTGAGCGATGCCAGTAAAACTTGCGCGCTGCGTTGTGTGCAAGTGAGACTAATAGACTTCGGCTGGGATTTATGTAAGTACATGCTTCGCGCGGTTTATGTGAATAGACGCCATAAAACAGCCGGGCCTTTAACGATAGTTAATAAATTTTTATCATTGAAGCGTTCGCTAGCGCTAAACGCACAATGTGGCTCGCTCGGGCGAGCGCAGAACAGCTCTGAAGTCGGTTCGCGACAGGCGCGCGCGCTGTGACTAAAGGGAAATCATTGAAAACCGCGCCATGGTGAGGTTTCCACTCGTTAACACTCGGAGTTATCGCCTGCACTGAACACTGTAAACCTTCGCACTTTATGATCGCGCCCTCACTCTCGCCACGTTCTTTACTGAAACTTACGTTACAAATGAAGTCTATTTGTTCAGTTTAATTGTTTTTAAAGCGGTACAAGAGCTACGGTATCCAGTTTCCAACACGAATGCTGCGTTTGTTTTCTATTTACATAACTAAATAAAGTGATGGCAGTTCTGAATTCAGGTCGGAAACACCTTTACTGAGTTCATGTTTGACCTCAATGTCGGTGTATGTATAGTTTACGACATTTACAAGAGTTTGTGCCAGTGTTCTAAGGTGCCTTTTCCTGTTTCATATAGAGTCGTGTCTTTTCATCATCCTGCGCGTGAACATACATAACTCATGAGTACATTTTTAGTTAACATTGACCTCGAACTAGCCACAGTTCTTTGTTTTACTGGTTTCTGTTATTTTTATTTTTTAATGTTTCTTTAGGCAACCGCAGTCTAGGATGTTACATTTCAGGATGAGTGTCTATTTATTCTGGTATAAAATTAACTTCGCTTTAGAGGAATTAACCAAGATACAATCCAAAATGTCAAAGCTTGCAGCATTGTGGCAGTAAAAAAAATCACTTCTTCAAACTCATCTACAGCTATCCGACTTTATGAATGAATGTGTCAATTCCACTTTACAGGTGACGAAAAACAAAACGTGGAAGGACATAGCCGGCCTGCTGGGCATCGGCGCGTCGTCCTCAGCGGCGTACACGCTCCGCAAGCACTACACTAAGAACCTGCTCGCGTACGAGTGCCACTTCGACCGCGGCGGGATCGACCCGCAGCCCATCATCAACCAGGTCGAAGCCTCTACCAAGAAGAAGAGCGGGAAGACCAATAGCAACTCTAGTGCAGGTTTGTTAGCGTTCTTTTTGTGATAATACCTTCATGATTTTAGCAGGTTAGATAAGTCAGAGTTGATTCTTGATTCACTCCATCACTCTTTGTTAGGCTACCACTTGAATCTAAACCACCAAATTGGACAGGATACAGGTAAAACAGTAGTTTTTACAGTAGTTATATGTTGCAGAAAACCCGGTTTATTTAGTGTTTATATAGTGAAAAATGCAACAAGAAAGTTTAAAAACCTATTCACCAAATTGGAGTTATGGATTTGGTTATAACACTTGCAACATTATGATCGAAAAAGACACTAGCTATTCAAAAGTGGGTTTTAGTGAATCCAAGATGTTTTTAAGTTTAATAATTTTTGAATTAGTGCTGTCACGTATTAGTCAGACTGTACGTGCCTATACAAAGTTTAAGTTGGCATTCCATTATTGTCAACCGTGTTCATGGAAATGATTTTAAATGTTAGAGGAAATGTCAGAAAATAGACGATAGTCGTCTCGTCATTGTCCCACCATACTAAACTGATGTGTCCCGGCAGCAGGGTCGTCGAATTCTCAAGAGTCATTCCCGGGCGGCGGCGCGGGCGCCGGCGGCGCGCCCATGGACGGCTACGGCGGCCAGTACCAGGGCTACCCGCCGCAGCCCAACCAGTCACAAGGTACGTCCTCCACTATAACCCCTTTGTGTTGCTACTTACCTCTGTTTCAAGCGGTTTAGACACCTTTCTGGAAAAGATCGAACCATTTAATGAGTCACTCAATCGACCCAGCAAACGTTTAGTTACGCTTTCTAGCAGATAGACTCTCATTACATGGCTGTTGTGTCATAACCGAATTTGTTTTGCCATTTTCACTGGTAACGAGCACAACCTTGACAATGAAAATAGCAAAATGAAGTCTTGTATAGTGATTAGAAGTTAGACACCGACCAATATGGTCAGCACTCTTTCAGTATAGCACAGATGTGTCCCAAAGCTGTAAATGAGCTCTCTAGAAGTCGCGTTTCAGGAGCCTTGTTTTGTGTGTGTACATAATAATTATACATATTTATTTTAGTATTCATTTATGCTTCATTGTGTCTTTTGTATCTAATATTTTATTTAACTTTCTTTCCTCGTGTGCTTAAATCTAGCGCCTGTACAAAATCTACTTATTTTGTATTTATATAGGTTATATTCATTATCCATTCTCAATTAGATTTAATAAAGCTTTTTCCACACACTTGTCACTCTTTAGTTTCAATACATTGAGACTAATACGCTTATATTTATCTAAATGTTTTATTAAATGCTGTATGTTATATTACAATAATTGCATATAAACACCGAAACGGGCTCCTGTCTCGTGGCCAGCCCGCTAGTGATCTAGACGACATCGCGAGGCGACGCGCGCGCAGCTTTTTCTCTTTATTTGTGCGTGCAGTCATTCAGACTAACTCCCTAACTGACGGTTCTCACCGCTAACCTACCGGCTCATAGCTCATCGCTTCACACTAACTTCTAACTATCGCTCTGAGGATTTCGCTACTGATAATCATGTCTGAACTTACACTCAGTTTTACAAAGTATTTTCAAGCTAATTCACTTGTAAGATCACACGTTTTGGGGTGTATTTTATGAAGATTAGATGGATATTTCACGATGTACTTCAATGTATGTCATAAAAGTGCAAATCACAGTATTTTTTTGTTTAAAACCATAATTAACTGATTCGGCTTACAACTCCGCTGAAAGTAGTAAAGTCCAAAATGTTTGAAATAGTGAGCATTGTAGCATTCATTGCGTTAACGGTTCAATGTTCAATTTACGTCGTAGGTATAATTTGTAGAAAGTGGGTGAAGTTGTATCTGTGTATGTAAAAAATCGTCGAATAGACGTTACGCAGTTGCTTCCTCTGGTTGCACTAAGACGTGTGGTTGTAGGCGGTGGGCCGGGCGCCGACAACCTCGCTGCTTCCAATCCCTTCGACGAGCCGCCGGGGCCCCGGAGACCCCCAGGTACCTAACCACGCTCATTCCGGGACTGCGAACGAAAAAACCATAGAGGCCTTTCTTTCTTTTTCAACTCTGGCTCATAAGCGTAACTTTTAACAGGCAACAGAATGAAATTCAATTATTTTGGCCAATGATTGACGGAAGCACGCGTCCGCATTTATGACAGGGCGTTCATAAAGTCAAATACGTGGGTCTGTGTTTCTATGTTTTTTTCGTTCGGTGACCCCAGGTTCGTCATCCATATCAACACTTAATATAATGTCATATTATTCAGGGATCCCGGACGTAAATAGCGTTTATAATTCCTATTTCAAAATATCACTCGTGGTCAAATTCGGTCGCGCTATTTCATTTACTTTCCCTAATGCCTGCAGAAAGGTTCTGAGACCAATATTAAGTTTTGATTCGGAAAGGGCCGACATCTCACTCTCTTACTAATCGCATGTTTTCATGTTGCAGTTTAGAGTTATCGTCTGTATGTTTCTTTGAAAGATTAATTACTTTTGATAGTGTAGAATTTCTTGAATCAATAATCGGGATATTTGTGGTGCTATGTTTTCACTTGGGAAAAACTTGAAATCCATTGTATTATAAAAATATTGAGAACATACTTGTACAGACTTCTGGTTCGGTGGTGGTTGTAATTCGGAACTATTTAAGATCATTAAATCGAAGATATTTACTAAATTGAACCAATAGTTAATCAATCATAGTTTGGTCTAGGTTTCGTTAGTGTTATAGCTTATTTTAGCCGCGTTATTATGATTTGCCATTAGTGTCAGTGGTTAAGATAATTTTGCATCCAATAAGTGTAAGTGTGCATGTGTATTTTGACCATAGCAAAGAACAGCATGTAAAAAACCTGCAATTATATTTTTTTGAATACTTTTTTTTATGTGACAGATGTATTTCATATTGCAGGTTACCAACAAGGTTACGGGTACGAATATGGATCTCCTTACCAGCCAAATAGGCCAGTCTATCCGCCGTACGGCCCCGAGGGTGACAGGTAAGAATTATTTTTGTTTTGGTCCCTTTTGGTGTTGTCATTAATTCAAATGTAGGTATAGAGCAGGAAATCAATATTACGTAGGCGGGTTTCTAGTTTTTAGGGTCATGTACAGTAAGAAGCATTTCCTTTAAAAGAAATACTGAACTTTGCCGCGCCTTGTTTGTTAATTTATATGTACGCACAGAGTCCTACTCTCTCTTTCCTATATTATAGCGAAGTACCTATGGTGACGCGTTAAAGATACATACTTTCAGATGGAAATTGGTCTCGATTTGATCAATTTATTAGCCTCATATCTTATTGTCAAAAATATACTAATGCAGCTAGGATTTTAAGGATATTTCAAAAAGTATTAGACTGCTCGGATCTGGATCTCGCTAATACTAATAGTGATATTGTTACCCGCAGGGGTTACCGGGGTTCTGGCGAATACCAGTACGGCGGGTACGGCGGCGCGTACCGTGGCGCGGCGGCGGGCGGCGCGGGCGGGGCGCCGGGCGCGGGCCCCGCCCCCGCCCCCGCGGGCACGCCGCCGCCCGCGCAGCCCTACCCCGAGTACTACCGCGCGCCGCACCCGCCGCATCCGCAGCACCCGCCGCATCCGCCGCATCCGCCGCATCCGCCGCACCCGCCGCATCCGCCGCACTCGCCCATACAGCCGCACCAACCGCATCAGCCCATACAGCCGCATCAGCCGCCGCATGAGGTAAGTCTACAATAGTTACATGTTACGAGTGTAGTGCATCTTTACCGTAATTACTTGTTGTGGACGTTGAAACGCTCTTACAACGGGAGCATTCGTCTGTAATGTTAACCGCCGCGAGCATTCTTGCCGAAATAATTCACGAACGCGCATATTCATGAGACATGACTTCGCAAACCAACATTGAACTTATTTAATTAATGTACTGGCCGAATGTAATGAAACATTTTGTAACTTATTGTTTGTTACATCAGTGCGCTTCACTCAAATTTGCTCAAAATTTGATTTTTACATTACTGACGAATGGTCTCTATGGTGGGAGCCTTTAGCTGTTCATATGAAAAAAGTATGTGGATGCAATATTCAGTTGTCTTGTGAATGTGATACAATAATGTAGCCTAGTTTCGAGCTAAAGTAGAGTCGAGACGTCCTCTGTGCTGATAAAATTTACTGAGCTAAGACCATATTTTATCAAGCTAAGTGGCTGAACTGAGCTCTATAAAAAATAGCAATGGGATTGTAGTCTACATTTTGAAATTTTTGGAATGTATAGGAACTGCATTCCAGTATAAAATAAATATAATTATAATATTCAGTTAGGAATTTAAATGATCATCTAAGACAGAACCATACAGCAAAAGTCTCGGCTCGACTAGAGCGTTAATTTCGATTTGGAGTTTATTGGTGCCAAAACACACCTTGGTTTTTCTATTTTGACGATATCACAGTTTTGTATAAACATAATGTGATGTGGAATGATATGTGTATGGTTGTGCACGGCATACAATATTATGTGAATCTTTACTGAACTATAGTACGATTAATAATTGTAGTCAGCGAAATGACAACTTCAACAGTGACTGATACAAAAAAGGGTGACCCGCTACAATAGTGACGTTCGGCGATCACTAGACTAAGACATTTAGTCATGATTTATTTTATGAGGTATCAAAGCCTTTTTTAAATAATTGTAAATATTTAATAGTGTACAAAACGAATTAAATAATTACGATTTAAGAAATATGGGCCCTACCTCCATATTAAAACTTCTCACTAAAAAATTATAACCATAGCTGGAAAAAAAATGTTCAAAGAGGTTCAGGGGAATTAACACTTGAAAGTCAGCAAAATACAAGTAATTATATACGTTTTTATTCGTTACGGTTGCTATTGATTCCGACTCCGATTCTGAATTCATCTCTTCATGATAGTCCATACTATTATTATTTGATTCAAAAATAAGTAAACCGGAATCTACAAAACCTTCATCACTGCCTATATGTATATGAAATTATAAGGCGTCGTCCTTTGCCGGTTGGGCCCTTTAGGCCTGTAGTCAAACCTTTAGAAAACACTTGTATGGAAGATTCTACTGTTGTATCCTCCCAAACTTTTCCAGTTGTATGACCTGTTAATAAACGAAATTCTTACCTGTAAATAATATAATACAGAAACAAAACATTTTGAAACTGAAAATCTATTTACTAAATACAGTTTACCGAAATACCTCTATGTCTCAAAACGAAGGTCTGACCAGTGTGTGTTGCCAGTAATGACATATGGAAGTGGGACGTGGTCATTCACTACGACTTTTTTGCCAGGCTGTAATGTCGACTAACTTTTAATGGTAAAAACTCGATTTACCACATCACTATTTATTTAGGACTGAAAACCTGCCACACTGAAAATGTCATTTCACTGACTACAATTAAAAATCCGAGTATAAGTAAAAAAGAGGGTTGTTCAATATTTTTACAGTTTTCCTCCCCTATTTGAAACTTTGGTTTTAATTCCAATTTTTCAACTGTTTTTCACAAAGAAATTTAGTACTAGCGACTTGCCCCTGCTTCGTATGGATTCCTTCGCTGAAATTATTTCAAAGCATGTAATGTGCTTACGAACCATTCGGAATAAATTTCCTTTCCTTCGGAACTTAGCAACAACATCTATTGTGTAGTTTTAAAGAATAAAGCTGAAATTTGTGTATGTTTGTCAGTGTATGTATGTACACGTTCTTCCAAGCATGGACTGCATGAAATTATATTATTGTGTATGTGCAGCAATATGCTTTACTTATCGAACTGTTCACTATAGTAATACGAAAGAGAACCTCATTTCAAATTGATTGAATAATTGAATCGCAATGAAATCAATGGAAGCCACAACTGTTCATATTAACATGAATGGTACGATATGTATCTGACAGAGCCAGCTTTTTTCTGTGCATGACTACATAATTAATAATAGAAGATGATATTAATATTAATATGCTGAGAAAAATAGTTTTAGTGCATACGAAGTATCTTTACAACAATGGAAGGAGTTTTTAACATTGTGAGCAATATCTCTAAGAATAAGAATGTACTATTTTCTCTTTGCGCTAATGATCAAAATCAAAGGAGTTATTGTTGTTTTATAACATGGAAAAATAGGCGTCTCCCGAGCGAATGAATCTTGATTTCTATCCCATAAACACAGGCATTAGCGCAAGGAAAGTATGGTTCTTACAGCGATAGAGTCTGTTTTTCACTATTTGTTTTATTTTCTAAACAAAGTTGGCATGTTGTTTTAATGAAATTAATTAGTTAAATTTAGAATTATTCAGTATTCAATTAACGAAGTAGTCAAACAAGAATAAGTGGTTTTTTGAGTATATTTTATATTAGGTAATAATTATTGATTTATTTTGTAGTCGTATCTTCGTCTTCTATTGAAAAATGACAATACTGTTTAAAAAATAAGACAAGGAAAAGCGGCGTGTACTACACGATCACATTATCTGTGCACCCCGCTCCGATTACGTCAGCGTGAAGAAGTGGGAGGTATCAGTGCAGGGAGGTGAAAGGGGGCGGTACTGAATTCCAGAGAAGTGCACATTTATTGTGATCGTGTAATAATGGAATCGCTGACATTCGGTCAATGTCGGAGCGCCTCGTGACGGTCTGTTTGGTGGTGTGTAGATGTCGGGTGCGGCGCCTAACCTAATGAGCTCGCAGCTAGCTCGCCAGCTCGTCGCGCCGCTGCCGCCCGGTCCCCGGCCCTACGTATGACGCCCCGTTTGTACCACGCACTCAACACCGCTTCCCATTGGCGATCGGTCATGTACTCAGTACTCACCGCACGGACGGCTGAAGCCGCAAGGCGCCCCCGCATCGATTCTCGGATAGGTCCAACATTTTGGGCTGGCCATTCGTTTTTTAAGCCTCTGTTATACTGTGCAATTAATAGTATTTTAAATCCAGTCAGGGCCTTTTTGTTGTTGTAGCACAGAAAACCTTTTTCTTTGATGATTAGCTGATTCTAAACTACTTACCTCTCCTGAAGAGTTTCAGATAGTGCCTTATTTTTTTTAATATGAGGCATATACGAAAACAAGAGTGTTCGTTCGTGAACATCTACTACTCATGACCAATGTCCTTGTCTCCATTAAAATTGTATGTGTTGGAGATGTGTCTCTTCTTGCAAAACAATTTTAAGTTCTATTAAATAAAATAAAAACTTTGAGGGAGTGCGCTAGGGTTCGCTTACTGGCCTATAAGGGCTACGATGTAGTGTAAATGATTATTTTAGCGGTCCTATTGGTTGTATAGTGTAATAGGGGCTTTAGAGACTATACAATATTGTGTCGTCTCTTTTTGTTTGTTTGACTCGTTCTATTAGGTTTTTTTCGTAAATTTCAAATACTTGGAAGATAAATGATTTCATTTGTAGTTCAATTGTATTTGTTTTTTTTAAATTAATTTTGTAGCGAGTCAGATAAATGAACAGTTTTTAACGATTATCGATGCGGGAAGTCACCTCTCATCCGTGGTTTTGGCTTCATTTAATTATTTTCGAATAATACCACTCGCTTGTCAAAATTTTTAAGCTCTCACTGTTAATTTTCTTCTGTTTTTCGTTTAACTAAATTATTGGCTTGCGGTGTGATTAATTAATTGGCTTAATGTTGTCATAGCTGGTCGTCGAGCAAAGCCTCGGCGACGGCTCAAAATTTATCGAACTCGTCCGTTGGCTGTTTCAAAATTTAACAAATAATCTGAACATGGAAGTAAAGGTATAGAGTGTGTGGTGGTGGCTTATCTTACGATATTTTTTATCACTAAATCATGTGCATGCTTTCACATAATTCATGTAAGCTTAGCTGTAAGTTTTGATGGTAACACAGCTTTTTTGATGCGGATTGAATCGGTCGAATGTTTGTTTTATTACTGATACTTACAATATTGGTACTATTTGTTTTGTTTTTCACGCTATAAAGGATTTTAATTCATTGCACAAACATTAGGCCGTTCGTCCGTGAGTTATCATCATCAAATACTCGTCCACTGTTTGGGTGCACGATTAGTGTATCAACTCTTTAATTATTACTGTTATTTGTATCGATGGACCCTACATTTTGAAATAATCGTTTGGTTTTTAATGCTATATGTACAACCTTCTAAGTCAGTAGTTAAAGATCAATCGTTTATAGTCGATCGCTCGACCGAATCAACATTGTGTAAATCTATTTTGAATTCAACTCCCTTGAGTAAGGACTTCGTTTTCTTCGTTCATTAATTTCGACTACTAAGGTAATGATTCTCCAGTTTGGTTTTTAGTTTTATCAAGATATTAAAATGATTAAAATACATTTAAAATTCAAAAAAATTATAGAATCGGTTTACAATAAAGTTCTTTCAAACATGGGCATACCGACATCGACCGTCTAATTAGTTCATAGTTCGGGCACATTCAAGCATCCCTCAGCAAACGGTTGTTCGAGTCGAGCGATCGGTCGATAGGGTCATCGAGCCATCCCAGCATCAAAGCTAAACTGGCGCTCGCGCATTTCCAGTACGGCGGCGCGAAGCCGATGGGCGCAGGCGCGGGGGGTCCCGGCGCGGTGGTGGGGGCCCCGCGGCGGCACCCCGACTTCGCCAAGGCCGAGAGCGGGTACGGCGCGGGGGCGGCGGCGGGCGCGGGTCCCCCGGCGGCGGCGGGTCCCCCAGCGGCCGGGGCCCAGCGGTTCCCGCCCGCGTGGCCCGCCGCCTTCCCGCGCGCGCAGCCGCCCTCGCCGCAGCCGCCCTGGCGCCCGCCGCCCTCCGCGCAGCAGCCGCCCGCCTGGCCGCATCAGCCCTACCAGCCGCAGGTGACTATACAATACACTCATTTTTAGGGTCTAAGATACAACTGTTCAGGAAAAGTAAGCAGGCATCAAGTGTGAAATACTGTGGAAATATTTATTATATTGGCAGAAAGTGATACAATCTGCCAAAGTGTGATATTTGATCTGTCATCTTCATCTACACTTGTACACTGAGTAATAAACTCAATTTTCAAACTTGATCAGTTGTACCTTACACCAATATTAGTTTGTCATGCTACGAACACGCGATCAGATTGCATCTCGCTCATTGCACTCGTTCTCTCGTCTCATTTTAACGTCTTGATTTGCAAAATAAAAATCTAAACTATGGCAAAATCTTTTTCTGCAACGATTTTGTTTTTCTGCAATTTTTTTTTACTGTATTCAATTAAAATCAAACTAAAACCGAGACTGGATGGTTTAGTAACTGATTTTGTTTTTTGTTTCCGTTTCAACTGGGAAAATATTCGGGTTTTATCAAGTTCTTGAACACTCGATTCTCTATTCTATGAGTGTTCATTGTCGGTCATCGGTAATGGCGTGCAATAGAGACTTTATTAAACCTTCGCAAAGAATCCAGCGTTATGTAATGCAATGGTCGGTTTTTGTAGACGTCCGGCGGCGCCGCGTGGGGCGGCCAAGTGCGGCCCGCGCACGACGGTTACGCCGCGCCCGCGCCCTCTACAGTGAGTCACCTCATACATTCTCATACATATCTCATACACACTCATCATTATCTCATACTGGTATCATTAAGCATTTGCAAAACGGTTGCGTTTTCACTAGAGTGCAGGATTTGCTTATGAGTCAAATGGTGGGCTAGAAAACGAAAAGATATTCAGTAGCAAAGTTATAATGTTGAATGAGCGTGCAATATTTATTATGTGGTACCTTCTGGACGGGACATAAAGCACTAAATTGTGTGTCCAGTTACTTGTGAAACAGCTTCTCTTCAACTCTCTACCGGTCCAAATATTATATGGCGACTCTAACAGTAATGCCTTTCGGTAACGCTTATAAATTTTATTTGCTAAGAAAACTGTTCCCACAATGTCACAATGCCAAGTGGCTCCATTTCAACAGCTTCTGTGCCATTGTCCTTTCTGTCACCGTTTTGAAACGTCTCTGAATCCACTGGTGATTTACACGGGCTTGTCTTTAGTGAAAACGAACTAACGTGCACTTGTTTCTTCATTCAAAATATATCTTTAAAGCTACTTTTTTGATCGTGAATTCAAACAGAAACTTTTCTCTTTCCAGAATACCCCCTCGGGCATGGCTCCCGGGCAGATAAAGCGCGAGATGACCTTCCCCGCGGAGTGCGTGGAGGCCACCGTGCCCACCGGCGAGAAGCGGCGCCGCCTGACCAAGGCCGACGTCGCGCCCGTCGACGCCTGGCGCATCATGATGGCGCTCAAGTCAGGCCTGCTGGCCGAGACCTGCTGGGCGCTCGACATCCTCAACATACTCCTCTTCGACGACAACTGCATAGGCTACTTCGGACTCCAGCACATGCCCGGACTCCTCGACCTCCTCCTGGAACACTTCCACAAGAGCCTGAGCGACGTATTCGACGCCCCAGTGCCGGAGGACGAACCCTGGTATGCGGCGCCGCCGAAGACGGAGACCGCTCCGAGCGAAAGGAAGAGACTGGAACCGCCAGATCCGGCGGAACGTATACGAGTTCTATCCGGAGAGAACTACACTCTCGAGACGCGCCGTAGACAACCGGTCACGCTCAAGCCCGATGACGAATTATTCGCGCCCGAGGAATGCGACTCGGATGCGGACAGAGTGGAGGACGCGCTGGAGCCGTGGCAGTTCGGGTCGGACACGCACCTCGTGGCGTGCTTCCGCGCCGAGCTCGTGCACCTGCCCTTCGTGCGGGTGATGCCGGGCGAGCGGCCGCCCGACCCGCCCGCGCCGCCGCCCGCGCCCGAGCCGCGCCCCGCCACACCCGCGCCCTCCACACCCGCCGCCGACCGCGACAACCTCGACAACGAGCCCATGGACCTCGAGCCCGAGCGGAGGCCCAACTTACTAGTGCGCGACCCCGCCGGAGTACTCAAACGCCGACGCCCAGAAGACTACGAGGACGAGTGCTACACGAGAGACGAGCCGAGCCTGAATTTAATAGACGAAACGAGAGACGCGCTCGCTCGGCGCTGTATAGCGTTATCGAACATCTTGCGCGGGCTGACCTTCGTGCCGGGGAATGAGGTCGAATTCTCTCGGTCCGGCGCGTTCCTAGCGCTGGCGGGAAAGCTGCTGCTGCTACACCACGAGCATGCGGTGCGAGCGGCCCGAGCGCGAGCGTACGAGCGAGCGGCGCGGGACGAGGCGGACGTGGACGCGTGTTGCTCCAGTCTGCGCGGCGGCGGCGAGTGGTGGTGGGACGCGCTGGCGCAGCTGAGGGAAGATGCGCTGGTGTGCTGCGCCAACATCGCCGGCGGCGTCGAGCTCGCCAACCAGCCCGAGGCCGTCGCCCGACCACTCCTCGACGGCCTTCTACACTGGAGCGTCTGCCCGGCCGCCGTCGCGGGCGACGCCCCCATCGCAGCCGCCGCCTCCTCCCCGCTCTCGCCCAGAAGACTCGCCCTAGAAGCCCTCTGCAAACTCTGCGTCACGGACGCGAACGTCGACCTAGTGCTGGCGACCCCGCCGCGAGGACGCATCGCGCTCCTGTGCGCCGGACTTGCGAGAGATCTGTGTCGCCCCGAGCGACCGGTGGTGCGCGAATTCGCCGTCAATCTACTACATTACCTAGCCGGAGCTGGAGGCTGCGCGGCGAGAGAGGTCGCTCTACACGCGCCGGCCGTGGCCCAGCTCGTAGCCTTCATAGAGCGGGCCGAGCACACGGCTCTCGGGGTAGTGAATCAACACGGAGTCGCCGCGCTCCGAGACAACCCAGACTCGATGGGCACGTCGCTAGACATGTTGCGACGCGCGGCGGCGACGCTGCTGCGGCTGGCCGAGCACCCGGAGAACCGGCCGCTGATCCGGCGGCACGAGCGCCGGCTGCTGGCGCTGGTGATGAGCCAGATCCTGGACCAGAAGGTGGCGCACGAGCTCGCCGACGTGCTGTACCACTGCAACCAGCAGCGCGACGCCGAGCGGGACGATGCGCCGCAGTGAGAGTGAAGTGAGTGCCGAGTGAAGTGAGTGTGACGAGGCGGACGCTGCGCGCCGCGCGATGAGACTGATAGCGAGTACCGAGCGTGTACGTGTACATATAGTGTAACGCCAGAGGGCCCGGACCTTAGGCCGTACGATCCGATTTTGTTATTTATGTCCGTGATGAATTATTTACGAGAATGTCGATGTACATTAATCGATTTCTATTGTTCGATCGAAAAAAAGATGTATTATAACTCGTAATTTTGATTTTTATAATAAAATGGGACTTGAATCTGTTTATTGGTTTTATGATGGAGATTTTATACCGAGTACCTTTAGCGCCTTTGTCTATAAGAGAATTCGTAGTGGAGAGTGTGAGGAGCTTATGTGGGCTATAAGTTTTAATTAAGTTTAATGTGAATTATTACAATAATCTATAATATATTGAAATTGAATCTGAATTTTATTTATTTATTTTGTGAATTGGCATTTTATGATTTTGTACACCTCATTGAAAAATTCACATTTTAAAATAAAAAAAAGAAACAATTACTACGAAATTTTAAAATTCCTTATAAAACCTCTAAGACACATTACTTTTATGTTACATGTTATAGGGTCCATTAAATTTATTTTATGTATTTGGTTTTTGCTTACACAACAAGAAACACGTCAATTAATTTGACTAACAACAAGTTAAAATACCTAACATGACAAGGACACAATTCTATTAAAATACTACCGAGGTTTATTAGTGAAACTGATGATTTCTCGTAAGTCGGTAGGAAACCAAAGTCCGTATCAACGAGTATCAACTAGTGAGTGAAAGTCCAATGCCCTTAGGCTACGTTTCCACCAGTAATGCGTTGCGAGGAATTTGTTTTTAAGAACCAATAGAATTCCTCCATTTGCCTAGCTTCTCTTAATGAAGCGATTCCATTTGTTTTGAAAAACACATAACTCGCAACACAACTCTGGTGGAAACGCAGCCTTATTCTAGAACGTTATTCAGCTAAAATCAACGTTACATTTACGTTGATGTATGAACTGACATTGTCAAATCTGTCTGTATTCAAGGACAGCAGAACGATTCAGTAATCTCGCTTCAAATCTCGCGAGTAAAAAAAAATTCTCCCTTCAGTATCATGAATATCATGATTCATGACTTAAGTGTAGGTAGTATTCTGAAGTACCGCCCTTGGCATTTACTAGCTTTTCGCTGTAAGCTTCAAAGAGCATGTTGTGCGCTCACACTCAGTATCCATCTGTTATTATATGTCGTGGGGTGTCCGTGGCGCAGTGTGTCGACGATGATCGCTGTTGTAAAGCAACACACCGCCGGGTCGGAAATGGGATGGGTGACAACCCCGACCGAAATTTAGGGATGTGTATTTCGGGCATTTCCGTGCTTTGGAAAGCACGTTAAACAGTTGGTCCCGGCTGACGTCGTTAGATGTCAGTCGTTAAGCCTAGTCGAAGGCCTTAGGGCGGCTTGATAACATCTGACATTAAGGTTGCTGACTAATCTTACATCCCTCCAACAGTCCGCACTGAGCCCGCGTGTTGGAGTATGGCTCGATCCACCTCATAGTTAAGGTGAGACCTGTGCCTAGCAGTGGGACGTACAGCTTGGCAAAAAAGTCCTGAAAGGGAACTAAAAAATATTATCACTGGCAATACTGTGTTTAAAAAAAGGAAATTGGGCAGTTAGCACATTTTAGCTATTTGATACTTTTTTTATTGATTAAAGGTTTTAATTTTATTTTAGTTTTCAAAGCAGGGTCTGAGCCAGCTTTTCAGAATATACCGAAGAAAGCAGAAAATCATGATAACACGTCATCAAAATAGAAAATGGTTATTACCAACGGGGACAAACTTTGAATAAGCAAATCTTTTGTTGCTTTGTTGTTTCTAATTTTACAATTTGTATGATTTTTCTAGTTTCGTCTTTAATTTTTTTACTTGGTAGTAGCAAACCGTCCAGACAATGTGTTTGCATTTGGTGGGAATCAACTGTGTTGGTGCCACTGCCTTTGCATTTCTGCCACCTAACGGTTCACCCGATTTACCTAGTTACCTGTATGACTAATTCCATTATTCTACTGTATAATGTAGGATTAAAGAAATTTAACGCGTTTCAATAATATGACGCGAAACTCATGGGAATGAGAAAGTAGTGAACTAGAATTTGGTGTCCTATTAGGTGGTCCACACGTGATGCATTCGCGTGAACTTAGTATGTGCGAACGCGAGATCAAACCTATTGATGATAAAGGAGTGTCCTTATTGTGGTTTGCGCGATGATTGATGTTTGAACGAGATGGCCATTCTCTCTAAAAAAATAAGTTCAATTAGTAAACTATCAAAACTGTTCGTGTCGTAGTATACGGGGTGACCACATTAACGAAAGTGGCGCCCTCATTAATTTCACGACTTTTTTGCCAGGCTGTATATAGGCCGTTTATGTATATGTCATGGATCTTCAGTCTACGCGTAAGTAGGTAGGTAGGTAACTCTTTTTCCTTAGTCGCTGGTAGGACATAAAGGACGTTAAGGATATTACTTTGATGAAGTAATTCTAATTCAACTTGGATGTTCGTAGCCCCAATTCAGCAGTTCTCCTTTTCGTATCATTACCTGGGTATCATAACGTAGTATTAGCTCTGTTTCTAGGTCCAGCTAGGTAAGTAGGTTTATTTTTCAATGGGATAAAATTTGTCCGAAACTTGAGGACAAATTGTAGGAGAGTAGGCTCACAGTGCTGGCCTTAGACTTCACTTCACCTTGATTCTGGCCTACTATAAAACTCAACAACTTTACGATTTTATCGTTTTAGTGGAAAGAACTAAGCCGCATTAGACTTTAAAATTATTCAATACAAATGAGAGAGAAAACTAAAATTCAAGATAGATTCAAGTGGATAGGTAATTGAAGTGAGCGTGTGCTGCATCAAGATGTGAAGTGATGTAAGTGATAATCGAGAGACTGGGCAGGGTAGTCACCTCGTCTAATCATGAGTGAAGCATATTATCAGCTGCCAGTTTAGGTGTGTGCGTGACTAGCACGGAGAGCTGCCACACGGAGTAGAATGGCGTGTTTGTACCTAGCACCTAGTGTGTTTGTGTAAGTGTAGCATGTAGGTCGTGTACAACAAACAAAATTGTAGCACTTTGCATGCTTCACATTTTTTTAATGTTCCGTCCGTCTTTCTTTTACGTCCGGGGTCGTCTTACAATTTTTTATTTAAAAGCAGCACCAGAACGAACATTTGGAATTCGTGCATTGTAGACTGACAACAATAGTGCGTGTATAATGTCCTATATTGTCTAGATTAAACTTCTGGCAGCTAAGAAGTAAATTACCTATCTGTAATTGTCAGTGTCTAGTTTTCCTGTTCAATTGTTCCTTCAGAATTGTCACCCTCACTTAGCCCGTGAATGTTTGGTTTGTCAACTTGTAAAAATTCCCTTTTTATTCTACGATAGCAATATTATAAATCTGTAACAGCAATGAAAATAGTAATACTTTTTTAGTGTAGTATTATTGATCTGATGTCCCAAAGTCCTATAATTTGTGCGCAATGGAATGCCAATCGTGCGATAGTAAGCAATTGTTCAAAGTTTTCGACGCGTCGAAACGGAACCGGACTAGGAAAAAGCGGGAGGGCCTCGACGACTCCAACTCTATAGCCACTGACAACTCTGCCAGCGTAAGTATGCAATCTTGTTTAAGTTTTAGATTACTGAGGGTTAATTTTGGATAGTCAATCACAAGGTTCTCAGCACAAAACTGTACGAAGGCCTAAGCGATAGTACACGTGCGCAATAATTTGAGACTTCCTAGAATGCGACATAGTGCAGTTCATATCGTAAGTTTCGCCCGCATAGCTCATAAATTATAGTATCTACTGTACGATGTGTACAGTAGATACTATAATTTATGAGCTAGCAAGTTTGGCGCACGGTGAGAGCCCGTGACAGGCCTCAACTTATCGCGCACGAGTACAATCCATCTGCTGGCTAAAACAAGTAGACACTGACAACAAGTTTTCTGCGTCGCCCAATGGTAGACTGGTAAAGAATGTCCAAGTCCGCCAATTGTACTTTTTTTCGCGCAATAAAGTATAAAAAAAAACAGCCTGGTTGGCCTTGTAGATACGTCGGAATTCTTGCTGAATCTACACAAATTTCTGTTGAATCCGAGTGTTTGTGGTGATTTTTGAATTCCACAAAACGGGACAAAACTTTTTTTTGGGTAAATGAATCTTTACAGATTGATAAATGTAGGTACTCGTTATGCAGGGTTGCCAAGTGTCCGTGCGAAGGGTTTCGTCTGCTAAAGCCAGCCTGCAAGACGTGCCCACAGCGCAGACTGTCGCTGCTTCACCGGCCTCCAACGATGCCAAGAGGTTCTTATTATATTTAGACCTAATTCTGTTGTCACATAGGTACATGGCAAAGACTCAACTCAGTACCTACTTTTCTGTCACTGAACAATTGCTATTTTACCCCAGGTTGAGCTAACTAAAGCAAGGTCTTTCCACGTTTTAGGCTGATGTGACTAGTCTAAGCTTACGTAGTTTTAGACACGTCAGCCCTAAAGTAGACTTGTAGCTAGAATACCTACACTGCGGTGGATATTGTTCTTCGTCACAAAACAGAAGATTATGTGATCCGTCTGCGCGTCAAAGCGTCTATCTACTGGACATGATCTTCTGCCAGTTCATTGTGACCATCAAACTCATTATTATTAGCTCTACATTACTGGTCGTTGGTTAATCACTTCGCAACGCACCGCCTCGCCCCTGCAAATGTCTAAAACTATTGTAACCGGTATGTCCAGAGATCGAGACAGCAGTCCGTCGGTGTCGCGGTCACCCGGGCGTGAACACAAACGCTCGCCGCGGCGACATCGGCGCACCACGTATGTTGTTACTTGTTATCTTACATCAGAAGGCAGACTCAGAAGACCACAGATCAAGTGCTTACTTCTACTTTTCGTATCACCATAACATGCGAATGTACTAATTGCAGTGTAAAGCCTCCACTGATATGTTACGCTGGACCTGTGACCTTCTGTACCTCCGTGAAACTCTGAGTACTGCTGGGGTTGCAAATTCTAAATTTTCAAAATGAGCCGCCTTTTAGGACGTTTTGCACCTATATACCACTAGTATGCAGTATAGGAAAGCTACCGATCATAGGGGGATCAATGAGCAACCCATTGATTTCCAAAGCAGCGTGTTGTAGGTGGCTGCATGATTAGCCAACATCGGTTCATACAGACACATCACTCAACTCTCTTACTAGGCATCGAAGCGACTTCCTTCATGACATTGACAGGCGGCGTGGAAACTAATAGGGGGTCCTCTCTCCCACGGTGAGTCCCGATTAGACTGACAGTACGGGGCTGACTGAGGCCGCCGACCGCGCGCATAGTTCACTGCAATGAGTCGGCAAGAGATTGCGACGTTTCTCTTGCCGACTGCGTACCTAGATAGATAAAATGTTTATAGAGCAAACTGTCAGCGGACAGTCAGCCGCTCACTGTTCGCCTAATCGGGACGCGCCCTTTGCAAACCTACTGACTTTTTCATACATTATTATATCACAGGAGAGAAGGCGTGTCTTTAGCACTAAAAGCAGGAATGGTGTCGACTCCACGATCGACGTCACCACACCAGGTATGACACTAGCAGTTTGGATTTTTGGACTTATAAAGATTGTATGAAATATTCAAACAAACTGTTTAGCTTGTATAAGTGATAATGCTCTATGTGCCTTGTATTCTGAATTACTAAATAAATACCTATTGGTTAGGAGGTTGTTGGTGCTGCTGTTAAAGGTAAGCTGACGGTTGCTCCTCAAAATGACACATGATTCATTCGACGCCATTTACATAAAACGCTGTAGTCTAAATAAAATGGTAAAGTAAAACTAAACAAATTCAATGTCATTTTAGGTAATGGATGGCGTAATTGACTCCATACCACAAGATCAAGATTCATTCATCTATGCCTTCCTAGAAGAGGCCATCAAAAGGGACAAAAAGAGGTGGGTTTCTTCTCAATAGCAATTTAAGTTTCTTCTGGTTCCCAGATTAGGGGCCTCGTCACCAGCCTTAAACTGGCACTGTCAACTTTGGATCATTTATAAAAATGCAATTGTAAAAAGACGTGAGGTTCCTACCACCCAGTAAAACCTGAATATTGAGTTAGGTCAGTTATCTCCGTTCTGTCCAGGCAACGCGACCGCCACTCTCACCGCCATGAGCCTTCGAGGCGGCACGAGCGGGATCGCGAGCCGTCGCCCCGCGAGCACGGGCACCACCATCGCCGGCACCGCGAGGAAGTCGTCTCCAGGGACCGGGACAGGTGACACAACAGTTTTCAGGGTCCATTGAGGTAGCATTGATACTGTCGCTAGGGTTCCGAGACACACCTTCGCCCTCACCACTCAAAAATCTGAAGAATGTCTTGGATCAAATTCAATTTAACCAAAATTTTCCCACATCCTTCTATACAATTAAAGCTCCTAAGAAATGTTACGTGTAAGGCCTGTAATGTTGCGCTTGCCAGGAAAGTCTGCTTCAGGTTTGCAAATCAAACTTACCTAACTGTTTTCTCTAACTTAGCTTAACTCACAATTTGCAGCAAGCCAAAAAAAGAAGAAACAACCGCTCCAGCTGCAGCAATCGATCAAAATGTCCTATTTGAGACCTTCGCTAAGTTATGTGCCACATTGAACGAAAAAAATGCTGCTCCAGTGGTTGGTAACATATCTTAATATGTATCTTTGAATAGTGATTATAAAAGGAAGGAAGGAAGGATGATTATAAAGGGTTGAATAGTGATTTCAAAGGAGAACTTAATAGGTATTTCATTGTGTGGTTAATTTCAGCCTCGCACCCTGAGCCATAAGTCGCTTCAATGCGAAGTGGTCTCACGTCGAGATTCCTACGATATCGAACAACATCCAGTAAGGTTACAAAGCCACGATCGTTCGCGGGACAATTTATCCAAGACCCGAAGCCAAGAGAACTGCCGCGGCAGAGTCTACAGCCCCGAAAGAATCCCGACTGTTTCACGCATGGAAAAAGACAAATGTGGTTGTTATGACAAAGACGTCGGTAAATACTCTAGCAAAGTGAACATGACTAGGTCGAGGATGCGAAATGTCGATGATGAGAGATATCCTGATTACCCACCTGACAATGCACCCCCGAGAAATCTAGACAACAGCTACAGATCTCGAGCACCCTATAATAGAGATTACAGAGATTACGACAGGGATTTCGCTCGAGAGAAACATTTCGAAAATGATAAGAGAAGATATTACGAGCAAAAAACTAGCAGGAGCTACGAAGTGCACAGGGATGGGTATCCCGACGATGATAAGTTCTGTAGACGGACTGCAAGAAGCGACGCTAAAGATAAGAATTACGACGAAAGAGACAAGTATTATGATGAAAAGCATATTCTAGAGGCTCGCGATCGCTATTTGCCGAATAAAGACAGACGGACGAAGCGAAACGTAGACCGGTACGATCGCATCTCGGTGGTGTCAAGGGATGATGATTACAGAGAGAGGGATAGGTACTCTGAACGCGAAAGAGATTCTGGATTGAGCGTTGCTGATGGAGATATCAGTACCACCAGTGGAAAGAGCAACTGTCTCAAAGTCGTTAAAGTAAGTTTTGGCTGCTCGTTCGATTTAATTTCTCTTAGATTAGGGTAGGTACCTAATCTAAGAGTCCAATCACTTTTAACGACTTTTCTTTGCAGCAAGAAATCGCCGAGCAAAGAGAAGCTATGGATAAGATGATGAAACTGTGGAAAGAATTAATGCGATGCTTCAAGGGAATGTCGACGCAGCAGGGACAAAACAAAACCGTTCAAGTAACTTTATTAATTGTCTTTAGCTGCATCAATGATTTCAGTTCTGTCTGAACAGATTCTGTCTGAGTATTCTGATATCTATAATGTGAATGTGTGGAGAAGTGAGTGACTAGAATCTGTTCAGATATTAATGAAGTAATGAATTCATATTGAACTGAAAAAAATTGAAACTGAACAGAAATATTTGGGCACCTTGTCTGCTACAATATATCTGATGGCGACTGTATGAGTGCAGCCGTTAGACTCCATGATTTTGTTCATTTGATGATAGTTCTTCTACGAATTCCGCCATCAGACATCACATTTTAATTGGGTAGAACACGATGATAAGCTGTTTTTGTTTATTACGTTCAGGAATCGGCAGCAAATGTCCAAGAGTCAGCGGCTGCGCAGCTCCGTCTCTGGCGCGAGTGCATGCGCAGGTACGAGACCGTAGCGCGGGACGTGGGCGACACGGACGCAAGGCTGATGGTGAGCGATTAAACTCATATTAATAGCTTATCATGTGCAGAAGCTGAAGAATTTTAACCTAACGTCGTTAGGGGCCTATTGCCGTCACGGGGAGAGTTACCTGTAAATTATACAATTACCACAGTAGGTGTTCCGGTCAGACTTCAACTCGGTACCACTCTGGTTCTGAGCCAGAGTCTGTGATCACAGGGGCGGCGACCACGGCGCCAAGGAAACTTATGCAAATAATTATTCGGCTGGAAAGTTGGTTGAATGCTGAAGATGGCATATTTCTCAGCAGTTGTTGTTAATAATTTATAGTTTTCGGCTACATCTTAGTGCCTAGTTCTCCATTTTGAATGACGTGATGGTTTTGTTTCTTAGGAAGAAATAAACAAACAGCGCTCCGAAATGGCGGAGATGGGCAGCATGTGGCAAGAGTGCCTGCAGAGGTACCGCGAGATGAGCAGTGACTTCAACAACCTCAAGCAACAAGTTACTATCACTAAGCAGCAGGTTTGCCACCATTTACTACCTTCATTTGAACTTTTCCAGGGCTATTTGCAGCGTCGTAACTAAGCAGCAGGTTTGCGACCATTTGCTACCATAGTTTACAGGGCTACGGGCAGCGTCGCGGAGTCACAGTGATGCCTGGTCACAGACATTTTAGATGTATGTTTGTGTTTCCGTGCTCTTTTGAGGGCTGAGAGCCTTCAGCTCACCTCAAAGTCAGCGAAACTGTTAGCCCAAAAAGGCTAACTATAATAATAATTTTATTTATTTCAGGCAACAAATTACATTGATAGTTCTTAAACAACATAACAATTATGTCATGACATGGCAGGCTTTGGAATTGGCCTACTGATTTCGTCCTCGTCTTCGTTGTATCTTAGTTTTATTTAGGTTATCATTTCGGATTCTTAACGGCAATCCGTTCTAGTGAAAAAAATCTAATATGTTTTATCGAATTCGAAACGATTGCCAACAAAGTTTTGAATGACGGCCGTGCAGTTCTAAAAGTAGCCTACCTACTCGCTTACTGCATGTATTTTTGTGCTTAAATGATTATTTTAACATATTTTCATCTTGTGTTTTGCAACCTACAACCTACCAGTTCGTGCCCCCTGAGAGCCCCACCCGCATCCCGGCCGCCGCTCACGCGCCGCTGACGTGCGCCGAGGGAGAAGGCACGATGCCCCCCGCTCCTTACCGCCTACCGCCCAACTACCCGCAGGTATTTATCACCAAATTGCAGCCTATATTCGCCAGTCGTCGTAAGATATTAAAAACAGTCTTATTGTCAATGAAATCCTGGATTTAGCAGGATCAAGAATGGTTATTATGATGACAAACACAATGGAGCAATTCTGTTTACTCCTCTCGATCTTGAATTAGAATTCACTTGTCAGAGAACTTACTACCTACTTTCGTCATTTTCAGACGGGGGTGGTGTTATATCCTCGCTCTTCTTATGATTAGCTCTGTACATTCCGTTGTCCAATATTTGAAGAAAGAAAACAATATTGCAGTAAATTGTCTGATTTGGGATCTCGAGTTATTGATCGATCGGAGTTGGCAGAATTGTCCATCATCCTATCATCCAACTCCTTTCCAGATGCCCCCAATGCCGTCGGGCTACGCGAGCGGGGGGTCCCCGCTGCGGTCCCGCGCTTCAGCGCCCCCCGCGTGGTGGTGGTGCGGCGAGGGGGGCCCGCGCGACCCTCCGCGTCGCCGCTCGTCGCCCGACTCGCGCGGCTCACGCGACCGACGCCAACGGCACAAGGACCGCGACCGTGGTGGGTGACGACACCAAATTATAATGAAACTAGTTGTACCGACATACGTCTTCCTAGAGATAGGAGAACCAGAAAAAGGCATTCGGTCTTGGCTTCAGGCGGGAGTCGAACTAACCACTGTACTACCGAGGCGTCATCAGACCGGCCGATTTTTTCTGGTATAGGTATCTTACCTGGCAGCCAGGTTCGTTCCACCAATGTTTAGGCATATACCTTCAACACTCGAAAGAAATATTATTGCAAATATTTGACTTTCGATAAAGATGAAAATAGGTTTTTAATAGGTTTTTTTTAGCATTAGGGATAATGCATAATGCTAAAATAATGCTATTAAGAACGGGATAGCCCGTCCTGTTTGACAGATCCAAAACCCAGGAACAACTACGTGCTAAAAAGTATCCTATTTCAGTCTCCTGTTTTTGAGCTACCTCACTACTAATTCTTCCCTCTTAGGCTGCGTTTCCACCAGAGATGCGTTGCGACAAGAGCGTACCCAGGATTTCAGCTAGGGGGGGCAGCTCATACCTGTTTTGAAAGGTGGTCGGTCGGGTATATTGAAACAATTTTTTTTTAATTCTCACTTGTAAGGAGAATTGACTTCTAGGGGGGGGGGGGGGGCAGCTGCCCCCCCCCTGCCCCTACCTGGGTACGCCATTGCGTTGCGAGGAAGAACCAATACAATAGCTTCATTGAGTGAAGCTTGGTAAATTGAGGGATTCTGTTGGTTCTTGAAAATACATGAGTAGCTTAACTTCAAACTCGGATAAATCCAATTCTGACAATTTTTAAGATTTTGGTGTCAAAAAAAAGCTTAAAAAACTAGCTTCGGAGCTATTTTAGCAGTTGCGTATAAATCCGCATGGCTCCTGAGGAATTAACCGTTAAAATCGTACAATTTTATCAAAACCAATACAATACAATAGCCAATACAATAGCTTCATTGAGTGAAGCTTGGTAAATTGAGGGATTCTGTTGGTTCTTGAAAATACATTTCTGTAATGCAATACCTACATACTTATTCCTATGTTTATTTACAGATGATTCAAGATATAAAGAAAAGTCGAAGCCAAGTGCTGCGCGCTCCGAGCACAGACATAGAAAAAGATGAAAATACTACATATTATGTAAAAACAAACAAACGTAACTTACAAGTATAACAACTACAAAATTTAAAATAAAATTTTATGCAAGTAAAACACGCGAAAATTGTATTAGCATTTTTATTGAAATTTTAGTAAAATGTAAAATTACTACATTCACTTGAATGTCTAAATAATAGCGTGCAATACTTAAAAATACGAGCAAACAAAGACTTGAAAACTAAATCGAGGTTTGTGATATTGTTTACAAGTGTTTTGTAAATTGTTTTGTAGGTTACAGAAATAAACTACCTGAAAATTCTTTCTCTTGTTTTATTCATATGAGGAACGAGTTCTAAATCTCATTGCTTTTTATATTTATTAGGCATAAATCTAGGCCAACAAAGTTAAAAATCTGTTCAAAATAATAATAGTCCAGTCATTTAAGCTTAATTTAGGTAAGAATCTCGGAATTCGAGATACCCAGCTGTAAGTCTGTAAATACTTGTATATTGACACCCTAAAAGTTGTCTCAAAACCTACATATGGTAGGGTGTACGCAACTATTAAATTTCAAGGTCAAAAGTCACAAAATTCGGTTTTTTGCGCTTATTTTGTAAATATCTCATTTCCTATGGGTTTTTTGCTATTTGTTTGTTTGTCAATATTGTAGAATACAAAATTCTCTACAAGTTTTGTTTGAAAAAAAATTTCATACGGTGAACCGTTTTCGAGATAGAGGGCGGAGAGCGCGCGGTCACAGCATCACTTCAGGTCAACCGGTGCCTTCGGTCAAAAACGCGCCATATAACCTTATTGGCAGTCTATAATGCTCCGAAATCTGGGAAGTCTCGATCATCTTCGATATGCATTACGTCAAGTCTACAAAACTTAATAAACCTGTGCAGCTTTCAAATATTCCAGCAACGAGTGCAGCTGCTCATCAACATTTCGAACGTGTATATTATCAGGTTCAAACTTGGTTAGGGCAAGATTTGGAACCCCAGGTATGGGGTTGGGCAATGCGAAACGATTTTCTGGAGCCTATCATGACAATTTTACCACCTGCTCAAAAACATTAGCTAAATACAATTTTCTGCAACTGCAAGAGTGGTTGTGGTTCCCAATGCGGATGCAGGACAGCGGGCTTGCAATGCTCTTTAGCAATTACATTGGCCCATGCCAATTACATCGGCCACAAGCTAAATTATTTTTATTTAAAGAAAGATGCAATGGGCAAGAATATCCACCGATATTCTTGCCCCTCATAACAACCACCCCAAACGTAAAGAGGCCTCGCGGCAGACCTACAAGGCGTTGGCGGGATGAGCTAGACACCTTCCTGGAAAACTGGTCCACCATAGCTCTGGACCGTACAAAGTGGAGAAGTGATGGGGAGGCCTTTGCCCAGCAGTGGGACCCTACTTTAGGCTAATAATAATAAATAATAAAGAAAAAAAAGGAACTAAGGGTACAAAAACTACAATTTATAATTTTTATCATCTTCTTCTTCTTCCTCTTCATCGTCGTCTTCCGGCTGCTGGTAAATTTCAAACTGGTCTTCATTATCGTCTTAAACGACATTTGTCTCAAGTTCTTCCATGCTTCCATCTCCGTAATCTCGCTCTGATATGGTAGAGCATTGAGACAAGCTTGCCCATTACATTGGCCACAAGCTAAAGAGCATTGCAAGCCCGCTTTCCTGCAAATGCAAATATTTTTGAGCAGGTGGTAAAATTGTCATGATAGGCTCCAGAAAATCGTTTCGCATTGCCCAACCCGTATGGGGTTGGGCAAATCATGGCCTAACCAAGTTAGAACTTGATAATATACACGTTCGAAATGTTGATGAGCAGCTGTACTTGTTGGTGGAATATTTGAAAGCTGCACAGGCTTATTAAGTTTTGTAGACTTGACGTAATGCATGTCGAAGATGATCGAGACTTTTCCCAGATTTCGGAGCATTATAGACTGCCAATAAGGTTATATGGCGCGTTTTTGACCGGAGGCACCGGTTGACCTGAAGTGATGCTGTGACCGCGCGCTCTCCGCCCTCTATCTCGAAAACGGTTCACCGTATGAAATTTTTTTTCAAACAAAACTTGTAGAGAATTTTGTATTCTACAATATTGACAAACAAACAAATAGCAAAAAACCCATAGGAAATGAGATATTTACAAAATAAGCGCAAAAAACCGAATTTTGCGACTTTTGACCTTGAAATTTAATAGTTGCGTACACCCTACCATATGTAGGTTTTGAGACAACTTTTAGGGTGTCAATATACAAGTATTTACAGACTTACAGCTGGGTATCTCGAATTCCGAGGTGAACTTACTATAATGACTGGACTATAATGGGTACCACGTAGACGTAGATATAGTAGAGATGCCCACAAGTTCTTTATTGGATTCACATCACGTTATGGCTCTGCGCTGCTATTCCGGTTGGCGCCAAAACTCACTTCGATCGTAGTGAGTTATCTTTAAAATCACGTTTCTTTGCGACTGTCTTTCTTTGCGTCGTTTCAGAGAAAAGAACGAAGCCAAATATCATTTACATACGAAATAAGAGAAAGATTAATTCAAAGTGAATGTATGACTGAAGTAAGCGTACAGCAAAATTTTTAGTAAACCGTCGGCCGGCCAATGTATCGCAGTGCAAAAAGTTGGTAAAAGGGGTGTGTAAAAAAGAATATGAGTTGGTATGAAAACAATGAAAAGTTTGAACCCGGGCGGCCAGCCGCAACCCCACATATTTGCATAGATGTCTACAAGATGCGCAGCTTGAGCTAATCGATGTCGATTGTAAGGATGTATTCTTATAGCACGCATGCATTCGAAAAAAGAACCGTTTCGTAGACCCCGATTCCAGTTGGCTTTGCTATGTTTTTTGGATAGCATCCGCATCCGCATCCATAGCAATTAGTATCTAATACTTACTGCCGTACTCAGAGACGTCAATTAACGTTAATGGTTCATTAGAGTCAAAATTTGATATTCTGAAAAGTTCTTCATTCAATTTGCTATAAAGTCTCTTTTCAAAAATGGAATTTTGACGCTAATCAACCATTAAAGTTAATTGACGTCTCTGAGTGCGGCGGTTAGTATCTAATCTCAAATCAAAGTAGCGTGTATCCGAACTTACTCGAGTCGCCATGATTTGACTCGGGCACAATTACTCGGGGTAACTCGGGACTCAGTGCGACGGCGCGGCTCGACTCGATGAATGGGTGTTGCTACAAACAAGTCATATTCATAGCCCAAGTGAAGGGCCGGTATACCTACTCTTAAGCGAAAATTTCGATGTTTTTGAAGTTGTCCCCATATATGCCTTAGCGCTTTCAAATGAGGTTATTTGCACCGGGCTGCTGCTAGTGAAAGCAATTCGTGCGTGTTCTGAACGGAAAGCAAGTGAAGGTACCTATTTGATGTTTGCCATGTCAAAATGGCGCCACCCCACGTGGTAAGTGCCAAGTCGGGCAACAGTAAACAGAAAAAAGTTGTTCCCCTCGTTGCGTAATATAGAAGTTAGGACTGAATTTAATTAAATACAATTTGAAATTGAAGAACTTTATTCATAATTTCACAATGAATTTACATTTGCAGTTACGGACTACTTAAATTACTAGATAGACAGAGAGCCGCAAATTGTACATACAATGAACACAAAGTAGGTGTGTTCCGGCCAGATTTGATCTCGGGACCATCGGGACGTTACGAGCCCGAGTGTTTAACCAGTAGGCCTCCACACTCTCATCTTGTTTAACATGTGGGTTAATTTTAACCCCTTTTTTAAAGATATATTTACTATCAGTAAAATTCACATTCAGAAACACACAATTTTATTCAAAAGTTCAATTAATGCCTTAACGCTGTCTCTTCCAGACATGCCTCAGGAAGAGAATGAAACATCTTACTAGCTGTAATTATCTAGATAAACTTTTCATCAGCAAAATAGTATCTACTTTTAATGAACAAATTCATATTAACCTACATCATTTCTTGCATAATGAGTCATTCTTTCTGAAAACTTCCAGGCCCATATCAATTTCATAGCCAAGTCATCGTCCATCGTCCAAATCTGAACACCTCTTCCCAGCATTCGGTGAAATTTTGCTGACATGTGTTTTCCATTTTGGTCACTTTTTCAACCGCCTGCGCTTACTCGTATGCCGTTCCCTTCTCTCGGGGGGTGTCAGTACGACCACCGCTGGATGCAGAATTGCAGATAAAACGTATGGTAAACTCCACCATATTTAAAACCTTTACTTACTTTTTTTCTTCTTCTTGACAGCGAGATCGTCGCCAATTTGGTTTTTGTAAACACTCTCATATACTGAAACGAATCTTTCAGCTGTTCGAAAAGTAACCACTTTAACTTCTTTGGGCTCATCAGAGGATTCTTTGATTAATTCGCCAGGTTCTGCCGATTCAATCCAAGGTAACTGTTTATACCAGTGTGCCATTTTGTTATTCATCTTTGCTTTAAGTTTAATAAGTAAGGACGAATCCAATTGATATTCTTTGTTTTGTACTGGAAATTTTTGGTTTTCTTTAGCAATCAAAACTTGTGCTCTAGGTCCTTTGTTCAACCTTTTATAATTATCGTCACAATAAACCGCTTCCTTTTTGAATGTTTGTAGATTCAATTCGGCGCAAAAGAAAATTCCGCTTCCAGTGATGTTGTGGTATTCCAATTGGTAGTCGTGGTACTTGTTGTTTCCGAAGTAGTGTGAACATTCGTATATACGATCAACTTTTTGTTCTCTCACAAGCTCTGCAGCAGCTTCTGCGACGTTGTCTACTATCTGAACATTGTCGTCCGGCTGATGATTATAATATTTCATAATATCTTGGTACATTATGATGAACATGTAAGTTGTTGCGGCGTAAAGTACTCGTACAAATACCATTGTGTCTTCGTCTGCTTAATTCTAGTTTTATCCAAATTATTTTATCAAATATGCGTTTACTGGTATTTTACAGCAGATTTTGTTTTGTATATTTTCACAGAACTTCACAACGATGCAAACATTGCACTGTGCACGCAACGCAGTAAGTGAGAATGATAAATCAATACGTTGGATGAGCTCTAGGCGGGTGCATTTCAGCCAACATGTAGCCGTGCTTGTTTTCTCGAGGTGTGATTACATACACTGATGTAGGTACAAATTCAAACAAAAGTAAATAGTGAACCTAATATATACCATATACGTATTGATTCAATATTCAAACTTGTTGGTTATTATTGGTTTGAGGTATTGTCATACCCAGTATTAGCAGCAGCAACACCGGATAGTCTGGACAGCTTTTCCTGTATGATTGACTGCTGCGATTATTGAGTTGAGGAAAAGTTCGAAATAAAACAACTTTACGGATTCTACTCGCGGTGTTATATTTTCTTTCATTTTCTAACCCGACGTTTCGACTCCTTTACAGCAGTCGTGATCACGGGATGACAAAGATGTTCTATATCACAAAACAGTACAAAATTTTTTAGCAACCCTCACTTAACTACCGTCATTTCCACTAACATTATTGGAAATGTTCCTATCCACGCAGTACGAACTAACCGTATCCTGAGACCTCACAGTATTGTGCTGCCCTCTGGGATTGATCAAGCGTATAACAGGCTCCCAAGCTGGTGGTAAATTCCAACCATCCTCACGATTGAAATTCGGATGTTTTTTAATTTCAATAGCCTCTCGCAGCATCCTTGGTAAGTAACGATTCTCCCTAGCAAGGACCTGCGGTTTATCAAATCGTATGAAATGGTTGGGCTTATCAAGGGCATGTTCACAAACTGCTGATTTTGTAGATCTCCTATTCTTAATATCACCTATGTGTTCTTTGATACGCGTCCCTATGCTTCTTTTGGTTTGACCTATATACGAGAGCCCACAGTCACAATCAAGCTTGTATACACCCGCTGTTTGAAGAGGAATATTACACTTAACAGGTCTTAAAAATTGATTAATCTTCTTCGGCGGCTTAAAATAAGTTTTAATAGAAGCACGCTTCAAGATGTTCAAGATGTGTGATGTGATGTGAAGACCTGTTAAGTGTAATATTCCTCTTCAAACAGCGGGTGTATACAAGCTTGATTGTGACTGTGGGCTCTCGTATATAGGTCAAACCAAAAGAAGCATAGGGACGCGTATCAAAGAACACATAGGTGATATTAAGAATAGGAGATCTACAAAATCAGCAGTTTGTGAACATGCCCTTGATAAGCCCAACCATTTCATACGATTTGATAAACCGCAGGTCCTTGCTAGGGAGAATCGTTACTTACCAAGGATGCTGCGAGAGGCTATTGAAATTAAAAAACATCCGAATTTCAATCGTGAGGATGGTTGGAATTTACCACCAGCTTGGGAGCCTGTTATACGCTTGATCAATCCCAGAGGGCAGCACAATACTGTGAGGTCTCAGGATACGGTTAGTTCGTACTGCGTGGATAGGAACATTTCCAATAATGTTAGTGGAAATGACGGTAGATAAGTGAGGGTTGCTAAAAAATTTTGTACTGTTTTGTGATATAGAACATCTTTGTCATCCCGTGATCACGACTGCTGTAAAGGAGTCGAAACGTCGGGTTAGAAAATGAAAGAAAATATAACACCGCGAGTAGAATCCGTAAAGTTGTTTTATTTCGATGTATAGTGTTCGCGTAAATATTAGAAATCATTATTGAGGAAAAGTTATTATCAACCTGTGACGTTCTATCCATCTGACTTCCAAACAATATTTTAAGAGATCCGTTCTTGTAGTTTGTGTAGCACGCTTTGCGAAAACCTACTTTTCCTGTTTTAATATTTGCTTTTGGTATTAAGATAAAACACAACAGACACAACTAGGTATGCTTACAGAGAATTAGGGCGTAGAACTGAGGTAGCCTCATAGGGGTACGTAGTGGAAAGGAGACTGTTGGGTTGAAGCGATAAAGAGTGAGCTTAAAATAGCTTTAGCACGGGAATATCAATAGAAAGGGTTTTTAAGTTCAGTTTTCTGTTGATCGGGGACGTGAATAAAACCAAGTCATACTTTGAATACTTTTTTCAATTTCTATGAGTTTCATACAGGGCAATGTTCATACCAATATATAAATAATTGATTATATAGACAACTTTGTCATTTTAACAAGAAAATGACGAAATTATGTTTTTTCGGACAAGAGTGAAACTATAAATACTGCCATTTGCAAGTAACAAAACAATATTTAACCTTCGATGAGCATCAGTTAATTTTACATTCTATTCTAAAACAAAAAAGCTACTGGCACTCTGTTTATAACAACTAGGAACATATTGGCTTCTTATATAGCTTAGAATAAATTGTTGAATACATATCAGGTATTATTTGTTAGGCTTTTCCAAGTGTCAGCTACTTCATTAGGAGACTCAAAGAGAGCCCTAAATTAGTGGCAGAGTTTAGGTACTGGCAGTTTTTATAGATTGCACATATTTTGTTTCAATCATATATAACAAAATGCTATCAGTTTTATCCCTCACGATGCCAAAACAAGTGCAACAATACCTGTTACTAAATAGAAATTGAGTCAAGCTTTGCATTTTATTTCGACCCAAAATTTTAAACCTGAACAGGATTTTGTTATATGTGAACAACTTAAGGCTGTGTTGCACCATCTTACTTTGCGTATAATTTTCAAGATAACTAAAAAAAATTGTATTTCATGCCATTAGCAACCGTTAATGTATAATAATATGTATTTTGTTCATACAACGACGGTGGCAAATGAATGCGGTTTGTCTGATAATAAGCGGTTACCGCAGGCCTATCGACGTCTAACAAGATAACATGGTGCAAGCCATCTTTATGCCCATTGCACCAAAAATTAAGTAGTACCAAAACTGTGCTTTTTATTTGTATCTAAATATTAAAAAACTAGAAAATGACAACTTGCTCATGGTATCAGTTGGGACAATAAGCCGCAGCCTTTTGCCATTAGGCCAAAAGCTCTCTTGAGGGTAAATGCATAATCTTTCAATGTCGGGTATTTTGCCTTAGTTGGATTATTTAACATAGGTATAAATATTGAACATAGGTATAGATAAATACTTATTGGTGAAGAATCTTATTTAATTGGTTCATAGTTAGAGGATGTATGATCCAGTACCTACGTGATAAGAGAGCTCGCTACCGTTTTATTTTGCATTTTGCATACCGTGACAGCACAAAATTTGACATCTTTTTCTCTCTTGTATACCTATTCTGGATAGCGTTTATTTATTTATTAGGTCACCAACAAGACTTACACTAATACAATGATCCAGCGTTTTTATAAAAACGATGCATATAACCTATTTAGCCGCCGCGGTTAGTCCCAACATTTCTAGTGTATTAAGATACAAGCCAGCATTTTTCATCATAGTTTTTTTGTTAGTTTATGGACTACATAATATTATGTTTGGTGCAATCAGGCTATGTTTTATGTTATAAATATTCCAAAGTCAGTCTCTTGAGTGTTCATTTTAGTCAATCAGTGCCCAAAAGCATTCGGGCAAGAAGACCGTATCTTAATATAATAATTCATACAAACAACAACTAGTTATACATTTATAAAGATTAGAAAAGGTAATCTAGGCTACTCTTTACATTTATGAGAATATTTTGCTAAGTTTACATTAAAGTGGTTTGTATACTAAATTGACAGCTGAGATTAAGAAAGCTGCTGACCTTAGTTTTATCAAATGCATTTAGTATAGGATCCCACTGAATGCTTAGATACCAACTAATTGTTTAACTTTTAAGTATACACGATGATCTTGACTTGTGCAAGTCAAGTTCATCGTGTATGATATAAAATATTAGGGGTGATTTCTCAATAGTATTTTATCTGACTAGGTTTATGCAATGTATCTAGTCTACATTATGTAGATTTTAAACGGTTGACCAACTATAATAGACCCGAAAATACTCGATGACATAGGAAAACTTGCAGAAGGATCCTGTACTAGCACAAGTGCGCTGTGCCGTCATTTTCTGTTTTTGTCTATTTCCGAACCCAGCCTTGCAATTTTACATTTATATAGTTATTTAATTAGACCATAGTCAACACTAGGTCTTTAAATGAATTTATAGGCACTGAGTGGCGTGGAAGAGGGTTTAATATGACAAGCTCAGTATTTACTACTACATTGCAGTTATTATTGACGCACACAAATAATGATTATAAAGTACTTCAAAAACATAGCATTGTTCACTAAATTTCAGTTTTTTAAAGTGGAAATACGGAAGACGAGAAGAAGAATAACATTTATTCACTAAAAATAATTTTAAACCTTTTACAGTACGACTGTTCTATATATGAGAATTAGGAGAAGTTCTTAAACTAAATAGGTAGTATAGGTACAATCACTATAAAATTACTTACAAATATAGGTAATCCACAAATGTATAGATACATATTAACAATAAAAGGCAGTTTTGACGGAATTTGTTATTATGGCAGGATCACACTGTATTTGCAATCAGGATTAAACTTAAAATAGAAATAATCAAACAATTAATTAGTTGTGTATGCTAATCAACAGATATATAAGAATTACACTGTTGTTGTTACTACTGATAAACAAGTTTCGAGCGTAACACTATTTAAAAAATATTTTGAAAGTTCTTAAGGGAAGGGGTCCGTAATTAGAGGAAACAAGTAAGTAATGTCAATCATATACTAAACTACTGACATTTAACGTTCTGGAGACATGAAAAATACTACCTAGAATAGCTATTAAGACATGTTTATTTAGATTACAATTAAATCTAAAAAGATACATTCTCAAAAAGATAGATAAGAAATTGACTATGATACAACATCTATTGGAGCTGTGTGCATACAATATTGTGCTTCACATTTTCGTAGATCTTACTTGATAGTTACTTAGCTACTTGCATCTGTAACTATTGTTTTTATTGGCTTATTTTACATGAAAATAGTGATGCAAGTCACAAACTGTTTTCCAAAAAAATTAACAAGTTTAATTTATTGTTGATTGTTAATGCACCCGAAATCCCTGTATTCTGGTTATAACTTTCAGGCAACATCATTTAGTAACTATAAACATAACAACAAGTACCTACATTATGGATTTGCGCAAGTTGAAAATATTTGTAGGTATTTATTTAGTTTCAATCCTGTTGAGCACTAGTGTACCTATTTCTCCCTGACATAAGGCTACTAAGTGAACCAGCCGCTCTATAATTCCTGTTAGTTGACAGAAAAAACACTTGAATTCATACTCAAATACAGGCTATGGCTCAGTAACTGTCTAGGATGTAGACCTAAGTTCAGTTAATGACACAACAGAATCGACACTACAATTGACATTCACCAACGCAATTGACTTTGAACGATTTTCAGCAGAAGAGAAAAGTTTCATCGACGTTTTTAATAAATTCAGTAGGTAACTAGCATAAATTTCGTCGAACGAGTTTATGTACACACGTCTTAAGCTAGCTTAACTAAGTCGACAATAAATATAATTAGATCGTAGAAACACACCACAAAATGTTTCACTCTGTTTTGTCACTAGCGTCCTTGTCGGCGCCTGCGCCGCTCTCGGATCAGTACACCTGGAAAGAAGCAAAAATGTAAAGTTAGCCATGAAAAAATACGGTTGATGATTTTGTTGACTGCGCGTTAATAAAAGCGTTACTTATATATTTCGACCAATTTTTGTCGTGGTGTGTTCTTGTGTGCTGTCCCACATCAGACATCGCAGAGGCGAGGCGAGGCCCCATGAGCCCCTGAGGGCAACCTACTAGACACCTTACTTAAATATTGGGGGTTAAGAGCTGTCCGCCCAATAGGCACATTCGTCGAGTAAAGCTGTTCAGGTCCCAGCTATTCAAATGAAAATAAAAGGGCAGCATGACCACTTTCACCATATATTTTTTAAGGAAATTTAGTTTATGAGTACATGAGTTTCGATCATAAGAAAATGACGCAATTTGATAAAAAAAACATCTTTTATTTATACTTCTTTCAGGGGAAATTCAAAGATGCATGAAGTTTAGCAGGTAGTATGTAATGTTTAAAGGAATTGTGAGGTATACCTTAACACCGTAGGCCATCTCGTAGCCGCCTTTGCTCTGCATCTGGTTCTGGATGGAGTGCAGCAGCGACGACGGCATTTCCACGTCTGTCGACCCTGAAATGAACAAAGACACCACTTTAAATCTCAATTATGCTAATAGACGAACACTCGCAACTCCTGCAAGGATGGGATGGGTGATCTAATGAATATGGCGGGTTTTGGTGGATGCCGGCCACCTATAAATATAGATTTGTACATATAGGAAGAGGCCTTTGCTCAGCTGAGGACGTCATGTGGCAGTTTCTGATTATAGCTAAAGTAGGAATTAATATCCGTATTCAACGAATTATTTTTTTACAAAATAAGTACGTCGCTCCTATTTTTTTTCTGTCGGAAGTTTCACGGAACTGCGTTAACTTTGCATCTAAGTGGAGCTCCAGAACTCTCATTGCGACTGTTTCTGACTATTGCTCAACTATCGATAGACTATCGTATCGATGAGCATCACTATTTTGGCAACAACGTCGTGACGGACAGTTTGAACACTAATGCACTTCGGCAGGCTTCCGCGATGGCTGCCTTGAAACTACATTCAAGTATTTAACAATTCTATATTAACAAAGAATATCCTGCTGATATAAAAAAAAACTGCAAAGCAATTTTAACTATTTCCTCAGTGATGTGTGAAATATATACAGGGTGTACCTGAAAGTAATGGTTCAATTAAACAGGACACGGTTTCTCGCTAACGAACATCTTGCTATTTTATTCTAATTTTCAGTCTAAAGACAGTAGGTTCGCACGGGTACTTCGCAGTTAGGCACGTCCTAAATAGTACCAAGATAAAATTGGTTAGGAGTAGTAAGTACAGAGGCGCACACATCAACCTTTACATAGGGGCACCTTATGCGGCTGACGTTAGACCCATTTTGCAATGGTTTTGTAAAGATAGATGTGTGCGCCTCTGTACCTATTTTTATTCTATGATTCTCACACAACTAGTTAAGAATAAGTAAGTAATCACATCACTTTCTGTTAGCAACTGTAGTCACATTGATAAATAAGAAAAATAAACAAAAAAACCGTATGTTCTGTCTTAAAACCTGCCGCACCGTACTGCACCCAATTAAAAGTCCAAGTATAGAAGACACGGCAAAAATAATGATAATAGCGACATACAGGGGCACATCAGAACCACATATTGTGTCCTCATCAATGTTAAAGGCAACCTGCATTCATTGATGAAATCACCCTAGCTCATAGGGTAAAGTATACCAGAAAGATTCGGCCGGTCTGTTAATGGTCTCGGTAGCCCAGTGGTTAGTGCAGCCGCCCGGTTTGCGAAAGATGCGGTTTCGATTCCTGCCTGATGCCAAGACGACCAAATGTCTTTTTCTGGTTTGCAGATCTTTAGTAAAGATACTGCATGGAAAATGCTAAAAACAATAATAACCACATGTTGTGTGAATCAACAACGCAATGTGGTATACTCGCGATGTTCTATAATTATACACATGTGTCATCTTCATTATACAAGTAGTTAGTACATACAAGTAGCAATGGAAACTAAATTACGGTTTCTTAATACTTCGAATCCGGATGACACTAATTTCGAGTATTTATGACATCATGAAAACATGTTTGTTGTTGTTTAACTATAGCTACTCGTCGCTTTTTGTTCAATTTTAAAAACAATATTTGGTGATCTATTCACGACGCGAAGTGTTCGTTATTTCAAAGTCTTAACAAACCAAATGCTCACGACTATTTATCAAATACTTGTCCCGCCACGGAACATTCAGAAGCTCATACTTCGCCAAGCGAATTCAACCCCGACGTACCTACTAGTAGTAACACGAAAGTTTGTAGGGTAGGTGCAGTACTACGCGGGAATCGAACCCGCGGCCTATAGTGAAGTAGCCAAGTTCTTTACTATCACACCGAACTGGTCGTCAATCGTATAGCATACATACGACATCACTCCTCTTTCCTCATGGGGTACGTAGAGGAGATCACATCTTTCCACTTGAAGATCTTACACTCTGCCACTCTCATTGTACCTCTCAAACACTAATGGGTTATCTTTCAGGTAATGCGTTTCCGGTATAACAACTACATTTGCAATAACAATATTGCAAGTACAAGTAGTTATTCGACTGCAAGTTCATGTAATCGTCGCTCATTTTATATGTGGTTAACCCTTCAGATCAACTGTCACATTGTCGGAGTCATACAAGCCACACAGGCTTATCTTTAATTGTATACACGATGACAATTCGTATCACCTTACGCCTTCGCATTGACGCCTTTTCCAGCTGCTATGATACACAGGACCTCTTCACACCCCTCTTGAAGAACTCCATCCTATAGCTCATCGGGAAAACCTCGGCAGGGAGTTCGTGCCATATTTTGAGTGTCGTCGAACAAATGTTCTCAGGAACCAAACTGTACGAGATCATGGCGGCTCTAGAGAATGAGGATGAGAGCTTTCTCCTACCGATGGCAGGCGGTGCGATGGTAGAAAGTAGCCATGGGCATCATAATAAACAGTTCGTCAGAACAAACCCCGTTGCTCAAGCGGTAGAAGAGAAGAGAAGACAAGAATATCAGGTGCACGTGATTGACTGATTTCTTTATAAAGTCACTGAGGTAAAAGCTTAGAAGCAGTAGAAAACTACTACTCATTTAAGTTTACTTCGGTTTAAATTAGAGCCTTTATCATCCTTTAAAAATACACAAACGGACATTAGTCTCCAACCTCATGTTCCGAGGTTAGGTCGTTTAGGCGAATCGCTTCGACCTTAACCTTTCCACTGCTAGTTATATTGTTGCGCCCGCGTCACGCAGTTTGCACGAAAGACACGCTTCATGCTTATTACATATTTATTTATTTTTATAATGGATTTGAGACAATTTCTGAATCAAAATTAAGTGACTTCCTGTGAGTGAGTGTTGGATGACAAAACACTCGGCGAAATGTAGGCTTCTAGAAGTTCCGATCCCCACGACGGCCACAATCATTGACTACCCGTATGGGACAAGGGCGTACCCAGGATTTCAGCTAGGGGGGGGCAGCTCATACCTGTTTCGTTTTTCGTAGAGAGAGAAATACGTTTTTAATTCCCACTTGTAAGGAAAATTGACTTCTAGGGGGGGGCAGCTGCCCCCCCCTGCACCTACCTGGGTACGCCCTTGGTATGGGATATAGGCCGTGAGCGTATTAAGAACACGGGAGTGTTATGTTCAATCACTTCGAACAAAGAAAAACTTCAATGCAAGCTAATACACACTACAGACAACGATACATGTATGGGATTGGATGTAGTTTTGTCGATTAAGTTATGGAAAACATCTCTACCTCGTTTGGTTGGCATCTAAAAGTAGGTATCGTTCTTAACAAACAAGTTCTCAGATTTGAACTACGTAGACAACAATAAACGTACGACTAGGTAATTTAAGACATTTAGGTTGTAACGACACTAACGACAGTCACGCTCAGAGCACAAAGCATTCAAGGTTACCCAAAACAGCCATAGCAGAGCTAATCTGTCCGATTAATTTCGTAATTAAAGTAGTCTAGAGGTCACTCAGACGTGGTAAGTAGCTGTAATCATCAAATCATCGATACATGTCGAAAGTCAGGTGTATTGATTATCAGTAGTGATTGGTTATTCAATCAATCAAATAATTACCTCACATGTCACAGTCCAGCTGAGTTAGGAATAAATTATATTTCATTTAACTCACTTAAAAACTTTGAAGAATTAAATGTTCAATAGAACAAACGTTTCGACTTTAACTTAAGTTAAAACCAACTGGACTTATGGCGATAGGTAAGCCTATTCAATTTCATGCGTTAAGCTTTTACCATAGCAAAGATAACCTTTACTAAATTTAGTTTCAGCCAGGTCCGGATTAACCTGACAGCAATCGCCATGGGGCCCGTGCTAAAGGGGCCTTATAAATTCATTCATAACTAAAAACGTTTTTGGAGGATACCTCGCCGACCGAAATAGTAGAATAGGGGTAGTTCACTATGTTTGATTTTGCATGGTACTTCAGGTTGACCAAAAATGAAGTACATAATTGTGTTAACACAGTTAAAATTTGATGTAAAGTGAGGTCACAACAGGCTTACAAAGTTGGATGGTCAAGTCCTGTTCAGACTTAGTTTAGGACGTGTGATGGCCGGTTGGAATCGCACGTAATACTGGCCTTACGCTTCTGCCTGAATCTGGCACTGGTTTAAGAACTGACTTCGTTTATTTGTGAGTTTGTGAGCATGAGTGTACCTTGCACATAAACAAATGGAACTTGACACTTGGTGTAATTAGTAACGGAAGCGTTTTGAATTTTGAACGTTTTAATTGTTTGTAAAACAATGACACCTCAGGAACTATTTTAAGAATAGGTACAAAGTCTTTATTACCGATTTGTTATGTGACCCATATGTATCATAATAATTATATTATTTATGAATTATCGTTATTCAACAACTAAACGATAAACATAACATGTGTAAAGTCGGTACCCTGCCAGGTCCAGGCACTGAGTAATTTCCCATTACCTCGAAGGGCCACTAAAACTTGTCCTTTCTTGTAGTATTTTACTGGACGAGTGTACTCGCTTGCTTAGAATGGGATGAGTCATCGGTGGTTGGTCGCAAGTCGCGAAGGATCGGTTTATTTTAGCCGCGCGTTAGGCGCATGACACGTTTGCGACCCGGCCTGCGCTGGCGCAGACGAAGATTTATCTCGGCTCGATCCGGATTATGGTCTATTCATAAATCTGAACTTAATGAGGGTAGTGATTCAATGAGTCGGAGATGTGTTTTTGCCTTGTTAATACCGAATGTCTTTGATTCAGCTACGGGTAAGCTTTTTTAGTATTTACAGTCGGTTCAAGATTCAATTTAGAGACGTTCTTTTCATGAACGAATACTTACACACAATGTCAAAAACGTCGGTCAGTAATTAATGTTTTCATAACTTAACAAAATTTAAAATTGGTTTCAAAGTATGGACTTCTAAACCCACACAACAACAACCGAACAAGACAACACCACGCAACACGCAAATGATGAATGTTCACCTACAAGATTACATTTAAACGAGCATAAGCATGACAGGTAAAGAACTTTTTTTTATTAGGGACTGGGCAGTCATTTTGATCACTATCTATCGGATGAATATAGCTGAATTACAGGTTCTAACAACAGACAATTTTCTTAAAACAGCAAATTCTTCAATGAGGCATCAAGCATGTAGTTGAGTTGATGTGCAGAAGGCCTTAGAAAGTACATGCGTACAGTAAGGTGGTCCAGTGAGTCTAAATTTACAACGCACTGACATTCCCCGTTTCGAGCCGCTTGTTCGTGTTTACGGTTTGATCTGTGTTAGTGGTCTACCAGGAAAGGCAGTAACTCATACCCGTTTAGACTGTAGCTATGTCATCTCTCGATATACGAGTAGTACTGCGTCTTTGTATGCGCTTCTCTGAGAAGCCTCCTGTCCATGCTGTAGAAGTGCAGCAAACTTTTTTTTAACAAAAAAACGGACTTCATGTCCCACTGCTCAAAAAAAAAACCTCACGTCGATTTTGACGAGAGCTTTACTCCAATACGTGGGTTCAGAGCAGGTTTATGTTGGAGTTGTGTAGTAAGAATTTATGGCTGGTTTGGAGGGTACGTATACACTGGCCTGAGACAAAAGTAGTGGGATGTATACCGGAGCAACCACATGGCGCTGAGTGTGATATAGTGTCAGAGTGAATTTAAAAAATCAATCATGATGATGAATCAATATGTTGGTGTCTTTGGTAATTGCATGAAAGAATACGTACCAACTGTCACCTGAAGCCAATCCTGACGAAATCATTTGAAGTCAGCAACAAAGAAATGACGACCTCCGATAGTAATCATGCTAATACGTATTTATTGCAGGCTAAGTAGATTGTAGACGATTAGCCGCTACTGAGGGTACCTACGTTCCGAAAATCACGTACCAGATAAGAAATTAGCAAATAAGCTTCAATGTCTTCTTATTTGCGTATTTTTATGAGGAAATTCCCAAAAAAGCAAGCGACTACGTAAGTACTATTATTTATTTATTTTTATTTTATCTGTTGATTTGTTGTACAAATATAAGGTTTCTGAATTTTACCGGTAGAATGACTGTTTCATATTACTTAAAGTTTTTATTCCCTACTATGTGACCATATGACCACAATCTGACATTACCTCATAAGTGGTAATTAGGCCTAAGGACCTGATAGAGCAAATGCTTAACTAATTCACTCTCTTCTGAGTAAAAAAACAAATACAAGGAACACACTAGCTACTGGATAAGGATTTAATGACCTGATGTTGCCAGGCGACTTTTTCTCCGCCCGCATTAACTAGGAATCGTTTCAGTCTGATCATATCTGTCGCCTTTATTAGACATCATGTCTAGATGCAAGTAGCAAAAACAAAGACCATGCAGCTATTGCAATTATTGCTCTAAATAGAAAAGATAGAAATCAGCAACATAAGTGCGGCAGTTAGAGCTTCGAGTACAACATTCGTGGTGACATATATGGTTGCCAGGATTGCCATTATGGTTCAGTGATACGAACTCAAAGTCGAAATATTTATATTTAAAGAGATACTTTTGAATGATTCGGAATAAAAAGCGGAAATAATATCATTGTTCATGTTTGTTTTGTAGACGTTCTCAGTTCTTCAATAATATCCAAGCCTCTGAATGTTCCATTTTTAATAACAAGTCTTGCAAAGATATAGGTAAAGGCCCTTGCCTCCATTGCGTGTGGACTGGCGAAGAGTAAGTTTTTAAGGTAATGACTATTTTTATTGAGTGGTGGTTGAAAACCCATAATTTTAATTAAGTACTAGCTCACCCGGCAAACTTTGTTCCGCCCTAAGAGCAATAAATAAAAAAAAATTAAAAAAAAGAAAAATAAATAAAAAGTATCCTATGTCCTTCTCCTGGCTCTAAACTACCTCCATGCCAATTTTCAGCTAAATCGGTTCAGCCGTTCTTGAGTTATAAGTGGAGTAACTAACACCACTTTCTTTTATATATATAGATTCTTATGAGGTTTAAGGATTTCACTAGAAACACATTCTGTTCTGTCAACCACATTCAACTAATAGCTAGCGTTTTATAAGTCGAATCTATGAGGATACAAAATGTAAATTATATGGTCGAGTTTTCTATCACCGGAGAGTTACTCGTATATCTTACTAATATTATAAATGTGAAAGTTTGTATGTCTGGATGTGCTGTGTTGCTCATTCACGTAAAAACTACTGAATGGATTTTAATGAAACTTAACAATAATGTTGCTTATACATCTGAATAGCACATAGGCTACAATTTATAAAAAAACTAGCAGCCGCCCTCGACTGCGTCCGCGTGGACTTAGCTGTATGTGAAAAAAGTTTTTCCCGCTTTTCTGTTGAAATTTTCCTGAATTTTCTTTCTATAAACCTCAGGGAGTCCGAGACCTTTCCAACGAATGTAAAACCGTGGAAATCGGTTGGTGCGTTCTGGAGTAATAGCGTCAGGAAGGAAAACCAGACTTATTTTTATACAGTAGAATACCTACGTCATATTTTTTTTTACTTTAGTTTACGTGGACGAAGTCGCGGGCGGCCGCTAGTTGTATAATGAACCGTAGCTGTTCCGGTCATATCCGTACTGGAAACTAAACGTGCTTCTGTTCAGGGTAATTTTCCTATAGGCCCTGGTAACAAAAACAAAAAAAAGGTGTCACAAAAGTGCCTTCATTCCCTTAAATTATGGTTGTAGTCAGTTATTCAAGACGAAGAATTGAGCCTTAGCTGACTATACAACAGTTATTAATCATCTAGAGCGGTGGAATCTAGATTCTACTACTCTTACTATTCTTACTGTAGTTACTACTTCTCATCATTGTCTCGTGTTCTTGGTAACGAATGTAGAGGTAGTATTACTTTCGTTCTTGTCATTCTCTTGTATCTTAGGAATGTAATTATTGATAAGCGTAACGGGTTATTACAGTAATTTCAGTTTTATTACGCCTACATTCTCATTTGTTGTCCTTTATGAACTAACTTCTTGAAAAATGGGTTCTAGTTTACCTACTAATAAGTCTTGTATCAATCTCGTTATGTCTCACCAGCGCGTTTTCTTGTGTTTGATAATTTTAACTTTAATGTAGGTAGCTAGTGTAACCTTTTGACATCACTCCTTAAATTGGAATCCTTAATCAGCTTTATAAGCTTCTTTGTCATCAGACTATAACTCTGCAACAATAACTTCAGTTGGAGACAGCCAAAATACATAACTAGCTTTCTTAGTTTTCCTCAAGGCGCTGAGCTCTACGTCTGCCTAGTGTGCCGGAGCAGGATTCGGTGCGCGCGCGCCGCTCGGCATGCTAATAGTTCCAACAGCTCATAAGTGACGCCGGCCGCTTCGACTACCATATTTGGAATATGCCACTTTACGGCATAAACTTTGAAGTGATACTCGATACTTCTGAGAATGCATTGAAATGCTAAAATAATACAATTGATTGCAAAGGATGTAATTTTATGAACTTTTCAATGAGTGGACACCGCAATAAGTGTTGTAATTCTTAGAAATTACTACTAGGATAGTTACTCTAAGTTTTAATTAAAGGGTCAACCACTTAAATGTATGAAGTCCTGTAATGTTAATAGAAGCAGCACTAAAAGCTGCACTTTTTTCAGGATTCAGAATTAACTTTGGTTTATATGTTACAAATTTGCAAGTCGTCTTCTTACGCGTATACATTTTCGGAGTTTGCTCGCATTTTTGCTCTTCATTACATCACTCAATTCATAACTGACATGGAGTTCTATCTTCAGATGAGTCGTTGATGATTTTGGCCATGGACTGTGTCTGTAATCCATAATAAAGAATATGCCTAATCTGATGGTCGATTACGAAACCATAGAAACGTCAGACACAATAGAGGCACGAGATAGGCACGATCGGGGCACAATGTTATCCAGCGTATCTACTAGTGGCACTTGAACGATAGTGCCTACTTACCTAGCGATAGCAACTGTCAATCAGCTTTGTCGATAATCGCCAACCTTCCCGAAAGCCAAGGTGAACGACCCAGCGATTGCAGCGTTTGCATGGACAAGAATACGAATGAATACGAATCTTTAATTAAATTTTGAATACGAATAGGTACTTTGTTTGAAGTTCCGATAAAACTAAGCAGCGGTGAAGCGCCGGGTTTCATTTTGTTTCAACATTAGGCGGATGACAGGAAGAAACATCCTTACTTTTGATTTCAAGCTCATACGAAAAGATAGTATGTAAATAAAAATAGCTAGAGATGAGTATCACCATATTTTCAAGCAACTCGTGGCTACTGCTGAACATGCCTATTTTTTTATAAGTTTAGAGATGCTGGTCATACTGGGACTTATATCAAATCCTTTTTCACGCAGCTTCATGTACGAGGTGGCATAGTTGTAATTCAGAAAGGCATTAAAATACATAAATTACCCATTTTCGAAACAACCGAAAAACTTCCAAATGATTGTTCTATTACTGATGAAGATGTACAGCGCTGATAGTGGAATTCACATTTCCAGCTTTGATTTTCACGTGCGCAACATGTATACATGAATAAGACTGCCAAAGTGCCAACATTCGCAAGTATTTCCTGTCACATCTCTACATCTGTCATTGTTTTATCACGGCATCATCACACATCACACTGTAATCTTATCAATTCCTATCACTTTGAGGCAATGAGTAGTTTTAGGAACTGACCGTTTACCTATAATTCAGACTGTGATAGAGAGTAACATTTCTTTTCCCTGTCTACTTTCAACCATAGGAAGTCAAAATACTTGATTTGATTAAAGTGGAACAAGTAGGACATTGAGTAAAATACTTACTGTAGTTTTTTATGTTTTAGATAAGTTTCAAAAACATATTTACTTCTGACATGTGTCATTGTGGTTTTTTTGGTAGCTCGATATTCAGAGAATCGTATTTTGAACTGATTTTAAACAATTTTTTAATTGTTTTAAGCTTTTGCCATAACTTAAAGATCATTGTTTTAGATCGGAGAAGGCATTAAAGCAAAACACAAATTAAATCATAATAACATTTTAAATCAATGAAAAACATATTATAATTATTACACAATCTTTCGCAGAAGTACAAACCGACCGAATCTTCGACTCTTCAACCGCAAACAGGTCAAAATGTGGATTTGGTTCAAGGAGAGCGTTAGATGAGTAGATTATGCAAGGATCATAGCAAAAGAAAATAATACAATACCATAATGAAAGAAGTGAGCCTTAAGTGTATCTTGAACTTACATCTCTCACTAAGCATCATAGCAATAGTCTGACATCATATCAGGATAACCACAAGGAAATTGATCATATTACACGGATCGCGAGCTCTAACTGGCTGGTCTAACCTGTCAATCTGATTGGTTAATTTTAATCGACAGCTTCGTCTCGTGCCGTTGAAGAAATTAGTTTGGTTGTATTCAATGAATCTGAAAAAAATTGTTCCTAGGGTTTCATGCGTACGTATACTTACACACAAACGGAGAGACTGGCCAATAATTTTTGAATGTTTCATGTTAAGCTTAATAGTTTTAAGTAATTACATTTAGGTATGAGTATATTCAGTGAAGTTTTGCAGTGATGTAAGTTGTCTAAAAAATAAATCGTTTCAACATGATTATCAATCTTAACTCTTCAGCGTAATACTTGATATGTAGTCGACTGTTTTGACAACAGCTCACCTTTAGGTGGCTTTGGGCAATATAGTAAGGTAATACCTACTAAGTAACATTTGTGTTAGACAGTAGCATTGATCAAATAGTGATTTGTTGATGACTGATGCCATTTAAACAATAGTGGCTGACACTGATTGTAAAGAAATAAACTCATTTTTTAATCGGTAATCCATGGACTTTGCCATTAGTGCTGACTGTAGTCACGTTTTTAATTAATTCCCTGTGGCTGCTTACAATGCACGGGCATTGAGACTTATGAATTTGCTTGTATTCTAGAACAATTATGTAAATTCATTACAGTTTTTTTTAACTAGTGTTTAAGGTAGAATCGGTTTGTGCAAATCGTCAGAAAATCTTTTGACCAGTCTCCTCACCAAATGCGTATTTTTCATAAAATGTTTGATGATGTGCTCAAGTTCAAGTTCTTATAATATCTAGAAAAGTATAAAGTATATCGCTTTATCGATATTTATGTCGGTTAAAAACGAGTTATTTCACGAGTAAAAGGAAGTATTTTGCGACAAGTTGCCGGCCTCACAGTTAAGTCTGGGCATTGTCCTAGTGGCCTTAATTTAGTAAACAGGGTCGTTAAGCAGACATAGACAATAATAACAAAGCTGAATAATTTAACTTTAACTAGAATAACGTCTTTCCTAGAAGTTTGTGCGTTGTTGAAGTGTTACAGGAAACATTCAGAATAATTAAATTTGCCACTTAAACGTTTAACTTGGCTAAATTTGTTCTTGATTATGCTTCTTTGTATGCCCAGGTTATATCACAATAAACTTCGATCTGTACAAAAACAAAACAATTAGGTCTTCAACAAAGGCATACTTTTCAGCTATTTATTTAGAGTCTATATTTAACATGAATACATATTTCGTTCTATACTATAAGAACATTCAAAAACTAGCCTTCAAGTATACAACTGTAGTTATCTCGTGGTTTCAATTGTATGAACTTACAGGTTTTAACAAAATATTATCTTGATATCTCTAAATTCATAATCGTCTATCAAAGTTATGAACCCCTATAAACTCATGAAAATGACGGTTACGATTGTAAGGGTTGTCTAACTTTGGGTTTCCTCCTCCGGGGATAAAGCTGTGATGAGTAGACTCATCTACGTGTCCTGTGTGCCGTTGACGGTTAGGATTGTGAAGGTTGTGTAACTTTAGTCTTCCGGGGTTGGGATAGAGTTGTAATTAGTAGACTCACCTATGTGTCCTGTGTGCTGGAAGTTGGTGGGCGCGCTGATCATGGACCGGTCTATTCTCCGGCGCGTGCGCTGCGCCTGCGCGGCTGGCTGGTAGCAGCACGCGAACCACTGCAGCCAAATCTCACTTCCGGTGCTCGCCATCACTGTACGGTCAGTTCAGTCCACACCACACACTGCACAAGTATACGCGTCGTGTAAACGCACCTTATTGTTTCTGTATGTTGGTATTGGTTGAAGATTCGAAATAGACGTTCGAACTTTGAATTTTAAAAGTTTGGCTTTTCGCGGGCGTTCCTTACTTAAAATTGTATCTTTTGTTTTTAATAAGCAAAGTTTGAATTATGGCGAAGGTAAGCTGGTTTTATCGTCAATGTTGCTCTCGAAGTTAAATTCTTTCAAAATGATTCGATCAAAGATGCGTCAACTCTTGTACTGAGAGCACGATAGCTCAGATCCGAATGGCGTTGTGGCAGTCCGTTGATCTTCGTCTCGATAACGATGATGGCATGATTCCCCGATAAGATCTGTAAAAAACGAGACGATTTAGTAAAGAGTTCTTGGAATTGTTTGCTTGTTTTAAGAATGCTAGTTTGCGAGTCATCAGCAATGATCGCGAGTAAACAAACAAATATGCATCGTTAAGTGCGCAAACATAATTAGCGACGCTTAAGTAATTTGGTTCATGAATTATCTGATTCAATTATGATACAGTTACACACGATAGACATAACACAAATAAGTAGTTCACATTATACATATTTTTGAACGATATGTCACGTAATACCAGAGTAATACTATTAGCGAATAATAAGAAGCATACATAGTGTAGGTATATTTACAAGATGTGTAAGATGGGCGTCAAAATTAATCTTATCATAAATTGTCAGGATCTGATGGCGCAAGAGACGACCTGCCACGCAATAGAATTTAGGCGCAATAGTAAAATGTTGGCTCCTTAGAGCCTAAAGAGCCGACGTTCCCAAACTAAGGTTAAAAAAGTGAAGAGCTACTAATCTTTATTCCGACTTCGATTCTTTTAAACCACTGCTAGCACTGGACTAACAGTCACTAAAACAATAGGAATTCTATTGTTTATCTCTAGCACGTTGCATTTTTGAAGATCAGTATTCTTATGAAGATCATAGAAGAATGTGTCTTTATTGCAATATGAAATTCGATGGAACTTTCTTCAATCACCACTTTTGCTTTACCCGATTTATATCCTTATTATAACTTTAATTCGCCTAATCATCACATGTATTATTGATTTATAAATTGATGTTATGAAAAATATGCACCAATTCATGAATTACCTTGAATGTAATGATGATGGATAGGTCATTTACGTAAAACAATGATTTATCATGCTTAACGGTTTATTAGTAGTGAAAGTATATCACGGATCATCGGCGCTGGCGCAAGCACAATGGCGAAAGTGATAAGCTGTCTCACTCTATTATACACCTACTTGTCTTCGATTTCGGTCATTATCACCCTTATGCTCAGGGTCGGGCTGGCTATGTTTCTTGCAACTTGCACAGAACTCGGCATATAAGTACGGTGGACGGCACATTACTCTACCCATTTCCGGCCCGTCTTCCTTGCTCTATTGCGAAGAAATTACATATGGCAAGACCGAGAGAAAAAACCGAAATGGGGTAACCTGGTGTGCTGTTGACTGTACATCGAATTTATTATTCCATCAGTAGAAGTTGAGAACTAGAAGAGCGTACCAACACTACCAAGCTTTGAAATTCAAAAGTCTTTTGGTAAGGGTCTGGTCAAGGCGGATGATGCCATATTTTGATGATCGATGTAATTTGTGTACTACTTACATTTAAATTATAAATTTCCCTAACAGTGTGATAAATGACCTTCTTAAAACTCATGAACACGCTCATGTCTGACTGAAGGCGTTCAAGCGGAGTTGAGCAACTTCATAATTGGCGTTTTCACAGCCCTGTTGCGATTCACTATCGTTTTCATAATCGGGTGTCGCGAGGAAATCGATTTCATTGACTACTAATCGATTTCGCTGTCACAAGCCATTGACTCGATTTGCGTTGCGTTTCGTCGTATTTGATCAAAGGCCAATGGCACACTTTACGGACTTCATTATTGCATTGTTTACAGGCACAGGCAAGCAATTGTTGTCTTGCCGACAAATAAATTATATTTATAGGTAGTAATTATAATACAGGACCGAGCGCACTTCCTTGCGGTGCACCCAGGTCTGCGCTATTTAAATACCGTTCGTTTGAATAAAATGACAAGAATAATAAAATTGTCAATGGTTAATGCATACGCAGACACAAAGTTATTAGCTTGAATGTCGCTGTATCCAATTTCAAGGAAATAATGAAAACTTTATTTTAGACGTCATTACACGTATATTTACCTACCGTATGGCTATTAATTAATTAGTTTACTGTCTGTGCATCGGGGCATTGTTTGTACCGGACAAGTTATTATTCAAAACGTTTATAAATAACTTCTATTCCTGCGTTCAACTATCTCCCGCGGTGACGAAACACACAACAATGCTCAGAAGCTTAGATAACGGTATTATTTAACCAATACTGCTATATGACACTCTCCGTTTGGTTAACGATGAGATTCGATAAGAGTTAATAAATTGGGAAAGATATTCTCTAACGTGGAATAATATGACATAGCAATGACAAAGATTAAAGCTTCAGCGTGTAAAGTAAAGTAAAGTAAAAAAAAACATTTATTCATGTAAGCTTATTTACAAGCATTTATGACACGTCAAGACAGAAAATCAAAATGAACAAAGTGACTCTACCACCGGTTCGGAAGTTGCTTCTATCGAGAAGATTCCGGCAAGAAACTCGATAGTTACTCTTTTCAATCTTGTTTGATTACAATAGTAGTATATGTTACATATCAAGTATAGACAAGACACAAAATGTGCAGAGGAGCAGATTATATCTATGATGACCACAAATTCTTATCATTCAAATAATCATCGTGGTTTTGTTCAATATTTTTAATGAACTTTATAAAGTCACGCACATGATATTTTTATTATTTGTTTTGTTAGACAGTTAGATACTTGTCTATTTTTAAATTTCACTTAATACGTTGTCTTCAATGGTTCTCAGCTTTTGATTATCTAAATAAAATAGAACGGATGTTGGTCCAAGTGCCTTTTTAAGGTTTACTCTTTCGTCATGTAACTTTTAAAACTAGGAACTATCAAGTAACATACATTCGTATTCTCGTTACTAGAGATAGATGCGGCCGTTAAAGCGAACCTGTTTGGGATTGCTGACGCCTATAAAATACGTTTTTTGTAGTAACATGTTTAGTTGCTTCAAGTTGGTACAGTGTTATCAAACAATTCTGCTGTTAATCTAACTTTTATCGCTATAGTGTAAACAGCTAAAAAGGTTTCCCGATCGTGCACCATTAACAAGTTATTTCAGCCTAAGCTTTCAGAATTTCTACATTTAGGTACCGACCATACCATGTCATGATGATACAAGATAGGTACTTGATTAAAAACTATAACTGACCAACCCTTGAATCCTCAAGAATACGACAATTTTTTTTTAATCTGGTTCGCTGAAGTGCAACACTTAATTTTCGTTACTATAAAACTTGGATTTAACTCTTCTAGTCCCCTTAAGTCGGAAGTGCAATATTCACTTTTGCCATAACCACGTTCAACACTTTCGTTTCGTGCTTTGTACTTTAATATGCTAGCGAAATTCAAACCACTTGATGTTTAAAAAAATAAGAGGGTGCCTTCTGAACCGTAAATTGAATTCACGGTAGAGTAGAAGGTAGGTACCTACTTTGCAATAATTTCCATTTGACCCCGTTACCTTGATGCGAAGAAATCTCTCACACACTTTTGTTTTCAAAATATACGTTTAATTCAAGCGATTAGCATTGAAATAGGCGTGGAACGAATTTGTATATGCACTTTTACTATGCGAGTATTACTTGCATGCGTTTTGTTCAAAGTGTTTAGCGGACTTTAACAACACATTGACCCAATACATTGAGTTGAATATGTAAAGAATTTTATGAGTTGTAAGTACTACGGTATTGGATTTATTTCAGTCGTTGTTACTAACCAGTTTCATGCAGGGAAAGACCTGAGAAGTAAGCGGAGAGAATTCGGAGATCTTGTTTTGTTGGCTCAATGTTCCATATGCCTAGAAAATCTTATCATTTGTTAAAGTACGAAATTAAAATAAGGACTCCCACATTCTGTTCAATGATAGCAGATTTTTATTAAAACTTCTTGCAAATTGTTTTTTGAGTACTGCAATTATTGGAATCTTCTTTCAAGGAACTTACTTTCCTGGCAGACTTCCTTCGACACCATCGAGCACTTACGTTACAAGCAAACAAATACCTGCTCTGCTCCGTATAATTATGTGCTTTATCCGTATTTGCGTCACACCGTCCATCTGTCGTGTCATTGTTGGATAACACCACACATCGCAGTGGGTCACGACTCACGAAACGAGTTAGATGCTTGTTTGTCACCAACTCTTGCGCAAACAATACATATGTATTATTAATGCTGAGTGGAGAATCAGCACTGCGACAAGACATTTTTGTTAGCTCATTAGAAGATTACAACCACTGCATTTATGTTCTGTTTTACTCATTTTATATTATTTTTAAGGTTTTACCAGTAGTTTCCTCATGATATTATAACCACTGCATGCAAAATTGATTGATAGAGGCGTTCATTAGTTTCGTTTGTTTTTAACGTTGTTTTAATTAAAATGTAATTTGGGAAAACTAAATGCATGAACCAATATTTCAACAATGGTTTTAAAAGCAAACACTATATAGGTAATATTGGTAGAATGATGTGTGTGCGTATAAGTAATGGGTTTGTGTATTTGACCATAGATGAGTGCAAATCGAAGTTTTGTGACGAATACCTACATTTGTAATGTAATAACAAAAGTTGTAGAGTAAGTACCCAAAAAGTAAACTCAGAAGTCTCTGAGCAAAACAAATCAGAAACCTTTCAACGGCAGCCGCGTGGGCCATGTCATCATCACATTACTCATTCTCGTTTAGGAGTGAGTAATTTCACCAGGATTTATTTTCATACGAAGGCGATGTTTAAACACACTTACAGAAAAGTGTACATTACTTAGAATGAGCAAAGCTTCAGTAAATAAATGCATACCTTGCAAACTAATACACACGTCCGGGCTAAATTTAAATCCAATATTGTTAAGTTATAACAGAATTTAAAGATTCACGCGTATTTTGAATATTATCAGAAAACTTCGGTTCCTATTCTAGGAGGTTGTACATTTTAAAATATACCTAGGTATACATTATTGCCTAATTTCAAACTGACTCTTATACGCGACTCCATAAGGTTAATATTCGATTTGTTATTGTTCCATTGTTGTTGATTTGATAACACTAATTATTGTGTTTCCACCTAAATTATGCATAGGTACCTATGCAAATATGTTAGTACATATTTGTGGAGGTTTGTCTGCCTGGAAAAAAATGTAAAGACCGTTTGAATTGTAAATACAAATCTCAACTTGCTGTATGTATTCGTTTTGAGCAGTATAGATAATTAAACTTATTCAGGATGTCATCGCCACAAGCACAAACATGAATTCCTTTGTCAAAAAATAATTTCATGAATTCCTTTGTGACAAAATGTCATTTTGACAAACATCTTTAAATCTGCCGAGTTCTAATTTATTGGTCTGATTTTTATCTGACTTTCGAAAAATCAGCCCTTAGTTGAATATTAATCCGTGGGAAGAAGTCAGAGAAAGTGTTCGAGTTCGCCATTTGCGGGTGTATGACCCGGGGAAGACAGACAGGGTGAAACACCTGTCAGCTGAGTCATAGGCGCCTGCGCACACGGCCATCGGGCTTCGCCGGGAGAGCTCCATTTACGTCGGCTCATTGCCCCTGTTTACCAGTTCATTAGCGTTCGGATATTTAGTCTAGAATTAGGGTATCAGGGTCACCATATGTTAAGAAACCTCACAAGATGATGCGAGAAGCGAGGTGGCATACGGGTTGCATTTAAAGCGAATGAAGCGATGGGAATGGAAGGAGTATTTAGTGATATATTTTTCAGGCATTTCTGAGTTACAGAAGGCACTCTAAGATCCACTGAATCCTGGCTGTCAGTCAGACAGCTGTCAGTCGGTGAAGCAACTAAACAATATGGGACGATAAGGTTCGTAAGTAGCTTTACATACACCTATGAAGAGAGAGAGAAAAGAGAGAGCATGGTTCGGAATAACTCAGAGGTGAGGGGAGGACTGTGCCAAACAGGAGGCGTAAAGTTTGACGTTTCATTTGCTTTTACGAATAGCTCAACGAAACCGAAGTTAGATGAAGCTGTATGTAAAAGTACATACCACACCAAGTAAAGTTGTTAACTTTTCCACAAATGGAAAGCAATAATACAATTGCGTTGTGGTGCCACTCACAACAACAAAACTCATAAATCTTAAAACCATAGCAATGATTATTGCTACACTGGCTCTCCAACAAATGCCGCAAGGTGAGTCAATCTAGCAACAGTTTAACTTTTAAGTTCTACTTGACTCTGACATGACTTGAATTGATTAAATTGAGCTGCAATTGCTTGGGAAAGAATTCAAAGACGTGATCAAAGCACAGGACGCGACAGGAGTTCAGTGGAAGCGGTCGGAAATAGTCGCCAGTAAGCGGCCGCTTCCGCGCATCAGGACGTTCCCGGAAAGCACACGAATGCCGGGGTAAGGTCACGAGGTGACGGTTTGATGTGACAGACTGACGAATTAAATGTAATTTTCCTTGAAATTAACATTTTTATAGACAGGTTGCTTGGAAATTGTTTTATCGCTGTTACCTAAATATTATTCCGAATATTTTAGAATTTTGAAGCCCTTTTCTTAGACAATAATTTGCTAAATTTAATCATTTCGAAATCGGAATATACAGTGTGTCTGGACACCGATGTCGGACCCGTTAAGGTTCATTAATATAATGAATTTTATCAACAAATTCTTCTTTTGCCGAGGCTGGGACGTTTCATTTATTTAGCAATATCTACCGATCTGCTGAACCTACAAGCATAAAAAGGGTTTGATCTACAGCTGAAAGAGTAGACAAAAAGTAGATTGAAAAAAAACAATAAAAAACAATAGCTCCTATAAACTCTTAAAAAACACTTGAAACGTAAAATTTAAATTGCAAAAATACAGTCTTATAAAAGACGAAAAAAATAGTAGATTTGTCGATAAAATTGACTATATTCCTGAACCTTAACGGGTCTGACACTGGTGACCAGACACACTGTATAGTTTCGCCCGCCCCTTTTGAAAGTTATGATCCTTATCGTTTCTATAATCTCAATTTTAAAATGATGTGGTGTACACCACCCCTCTAGAGCTCTCTAAGACGACCGGTTTGGTGTAATTGATTAGAATTTGGCTACTACTTACACCAAAGGTCGCAGGTTCGATCCCCGCACAACACAAACACGTGTGTGCATGACCATGTAGGTTTGTACTGGTCAGGGTTTTCCTATGTATGTGATGTATACAGTATGTATTTACAAAAAAAAGTATTACATAGCACAACCAATACGATTGCTTAATTTGGGGCTGGATGGTGCTGTTTGGAATAAAATTCAGTGATATTGATTATGTAATCTAGCGCCTAACATCTATTGGGCGGTACGGAGGTGAACCGCTAACCTGAAAATATCTTAAGCCCTAGATAATGTTTGTCTACAGACAGATATTACCAAAAAAACGGAAGAGAAGCTAACGATTTTGGATAGCAGGTAATACAGAATGTAGTAGACCTAAGTGCTTATACTAATTTTCAACGATCAACTTAGTTAAGTAAATAAAAACACTAAGGGTTAGTTGCACCATAGTAGAAGTTAAAGTTAAAGTTTTTGTCAAATTTGACAATTTGACGTCATTTTTGGGCCTAACCGGTAACTTTAACTGAAATTTTGATGTTTGTCATTGTTAAAGTCAGATGGTGCAACCCAACCTAAGGGTTAGTTGCACCATAGTAAAAGTTAAAGTTAAAGTTTTTGTCAAATTTGACAATTTGACGTCATTTTTGAAACCTAACCGGTACTTTAACTGAAATTTGGATGTTTGTTATTGTTAAAGTCAGATGGTGCAACCCACCCTAAGTGACAGTTGTTGTTTGCAGAGGATATTGATGACAGAATTAAATAACAAAGAGTTTCAAGGTTGTTACTACTTTTAAGAAGGGATTCGTTACTCGTCTTAAATAATAAAAGTTACACATTTCTTAGAAGGTTCAGTGTCCAAGAAGCTATTTGTGGTAAGTTCTTTAAGTATTATTATGACCATAAAGGTAAGCACGAGCCATTCTTGGTTGCATCTGCCGCTATTTTATCATTGCAATATGACGTTTAGTTTCATGACTGAGGGTTTAAAATACCACAAGAACAAGTTTTACCAGTGCTAGCCGCAGCAAACAGTATCAATAACATAAATGTGCTCGATGTACTAACATGATTTAGCCACGTCCTGTTTGTTTACAAAGTAAAGTCTAGATAAGAGTTAGTCGAATGAAATCAGGGATATAGAAACATCTCGGCAGATTAAGCGTAACATGAGCCGCTCAATAAATAAAGGGTTGTGACTTTGACAGGGCCAAAGTCTAACTAAACATTCAATATCATTCATCATCATCGACCTCGTATCGATTCACGATATCGAACATGCGGGCAATGAATTGATAGCACTCGTAACTGGTACCTACATACTACAATGTAAGGTTAATGGCGCTCCAGGTTGCGATCTGACCCCGGACGGCTGGGAAGCGTTTTTACAGCCAAATGTGGCTTTTATTCGAACGTTGACTCAAAACATTAACATAGCTTAGGAATTTATCTATACAAATAAAACAGACACTAGAACGCAACCTTGTGGTACACCGAGCTTACATTGATGTTGGAACTATTTTATTCGGATTTTATGGAATTTGTAAGTTTATTAAAGTATCGCATAAAGAAGAAGCTTTTTTCCCTTCTTTACCATCGAGATGAACCATAGAAATAGATCAAAAGTTGAGCAACAGCAAGCGAAATTTTTAAAATGTACATTTTCGTAGGTTACTATATGTTTTTACTTTATGTGATAGTCAAATATATTTCCTGATGTTTTTGAACGCAATCACGAACTCTGTACCTACTTATTCATTACCCAAATACTTATTGGATTATGAGAAACAAAAGTGGGGATTTATAACATTGTAATTGTTCATCGTCAAATTGGCATTAGAAAGATCGCTGACCTCTTTAAAGAAAATGTTTTGTAATACACGATAAGATCTGGACTTGTTGCCAGCCGAGATAAAAATAGAGGAGAAGAATGCATATGTACTTTGTCGGTGCTAAGAATAAGCATGTGGCTAATTTTCTGAAATTCCTCGCGTAAAGGGTATACATGTATGCAGATACAAGGCGAGAAGTTAGTTCAGTTTTAGTTTCATGCTTTTTTTAAATAAACAAGGTTTATTAACAGGTATTAAATGGCAAGCTTGCAAAACACGCAATTACTGTACCTATTAACATCGATTGTTACACTTTATAAAAAGCAAACAGAGTACCTATGTGACAGGAGCAAAATAGATTAAACCTAGAATTGAAGTAAGAAATGACCAAAAAATACTCTCTAATCTACAAAATACAAGACAAATGCGATGACACAACATCTAAATGCATTGCCGATTATTAATTCCGAACCAATTTCGTTACGAGTAGTTTTGCAATTATGGCAGTTTCTTTTAAAATTCCATTCATAAACAAAAGCGATAGTAGGTCACTAAAACGTAAATAACCGCTTTTCGTATGAAGCGGATATCAAAGAATTGAGTATGTACGAGTAGATATGTGCATTTACGCAACTTCGGTTTTATTAACTTGCATTTTCGTGTATGCTTCGGATAAAAAGGAGACGGAATGTGTATTCAAAAAGTTGGAACACCACCGATTTTAATGTCATTCCACATACTGGGGAAGCGAGACGGAACTAAACTGATTCTAAAACTAGTTATAAATATTACAAAACCAAACCTAGTTTTATAATGCAGTCTGTAAGTTTACTGTTTTACTCAGTTCTTTTTATTAGTAAATGAAATCTCGAATGATAGGTTAGTTTTTTCTAATTGTACACACTGACTTTCAAACTGCTTATCCTAAATATCTATCACTAGTTCAAAGGTCAGTAAATGAAGTTTTATCTACAGCACAAAAAGTTCTCCCTATTTCAGCTCCATGCCGCTTTTGTTCTATTGTTTTAAGGTCTCACGACCTAAGTGATTCAAGTCCGTAATTAAAACCTATAGAGATTGCTCAGAGATATTGGGCCGCAATAAGTAACACATTGTACTACTGTGTTGTATGGTTCTACGTGCTTTGCGGTGATGACTATTAAAAATAAGGTTGAGTAAAAATTTATTACTCGTTTAATAGCCATCATGGCTATATTCTTTGAATGGTTTTCGACAAGAGTGAAGCTATTGCAGCCTAGTGAATCAAAGCGAGTGTCTGTCCACCCTATGTGGAGGATATTATGTATCATTTGACCTTATATGCCAATGTCTACCGACAAAACTGCTTTCAAAGTATCCAAATGCAGTTATGAAGAACTAAAGAAAATATTTAAAAGGAAGAAAGTTACGCAACTTCTCACCTACTTCGCCATAACTACTCCGGTTACATTGTTGCGTTGGATAACTGAAGAATGTAGGTTATTTATAGCTATTCTTTGTATCTTTGACACCAGGCGGAGGTTATCTTTGAGAGTTAATTAAAATGTTCTGATAAGAAAGTTCATTAAATTTTGCTTTAAAATGATTTAGAATACATTCAACATTTTTTTAAGTGTCTTGTGATCTTCCAGCCGGTATTTTTGTTGACGACCGTTGACAAAGTACGGAACTAATTACGACTGAAAAAATAAAACATGAAATTTTAAGAATTGTGTAATGCCCGTGCTACTTAGCAGGAATGCTATGAACATTCCCACATTTTAATTAGCTGCTTGACTTTCTTTTTTTACGTGCTCAGAAAGAAATTATGTCTTCGTGGGATACAAACTGCACCAAAAAAGTTTGCATCTGCTTTTTTGTTAAATTAGGAAGAATTAAAAACGTAAATAATTGACTAAGTACTGAGTTTAAGCCGACTTGTGTGGTTGTAAATGATGACGTGATGACGACGTAGTGTTTGGAGATCCAGCATTTTTAAAATTAGCCCTTAGTTTATCGCAGGGTTTTTCGTAGATTCTGGAAAACTGGAAAAGTGCCAACTGTTTTTCATATAATAAGGTGTTTTAATGTAAACAGATGTGAATCTTGTCTCAATGTGCCTGCAAAAAGTTACGTATTCTTGTCAGCAAATTTCTTGTGATTTTACAACAAATATTTGTTACCGCGTAGCTACGCGGTAACAAATACTTAGTAGCGATTAATGAATTTCATACGGATATGTACAAGCGTGCTTGCCTAGACCAGTCATTACAGCTTAGCAATATTGCTCATTATTCATCAAAGACTGTTCATTATTTAGCTTAATTATGCAGTATTCCCCAGTAAATAAACATTCGTACATTATCCCGTTTAGCAAGCGAAGCATGCAGCGGCTTTCTCGGAAAATCTGCGCTCAAACAACGAGCCGAGACACTGACTAACTGACTCACTGTTTACACTGGAGACACACGTATGTGTCGCAACTTTGATATTGTGCTGTGTGTTCTTGAAATTCTTTTGTTTATTTAGTAAATAAACTCCGAAGAGCTGACGATGAACTCCTTCAAGGGCTTCTTCCATGGAATTATTTTTTATTGGTTGCGATATGAGCATGTGATTTAATAGACGCAGGGAAGCTTCTATCGGGTCACCTGCATTCTACTACTATATTAACGTGACTATGAGCGACTTAAAATCTTGGACAAAAAAGTGAAATCAAACTTAATGTTCGTTCAATTAAACTGAATGAAATATGTGAAAACGGTGATCTTTCAGCTTCAGATACCGAATGTCGAAACAACCAACTTCAGGAATGCGCGTGAGTCGCGGGATGAAAGCGAATCGCGACCGAAATAGCTTGCGCCGCCTGCCCCGTCGCCATGGAAACTGCCTCCCCTACCACAGTCAGAATGGTCCAGATCTTCTCTAAAACCAAAATAATTGATGTACGTTTGAGGTATAGCAGTTATGACTTAATGACCTCCTTTTGTTACTCATCTCCTATATCAGGAGCTTGCGGCTACAAGCTTCCTTCAAACGTTTTAATCTTAGAAGAATTAAGCAGGTATCTCAATATTGAGTCTGATTATTGTCTAGTTAGACATTTTGGCAGGAATTAACTATTATTCGGTTGGAACATGATCCGAATATCCGATGCTCACTGCCGCATGCCGATGTCAGCACTTCCTTATTAAAACTGTGCATCGCTGCTGTGTACCAACCTAATAATGGAATGGACGTGAATAGAGTACACAATAATAGGATAATGTCCGTTTGATAGTCAAAAACTCAACGCCTTCCTGGTCGACTTGGTAAGTGTGTATACCAAGCATGAATATATGGATAGCTTTGAAAATAAAGCTACGAGGAATCCAAATATATCAAAGCTGACATTGCAATGTAGCTTTCACACCTTTCTAGCACTTATGAGCAGAAGGTCATGAATATTGAAGTAACAATGATGGGAATTAGATATTTTAACTAGTTGTTGTGCCATGGGCTCGGCAAGATGATGAGGGATGGGTATGACTCAAATAGAGAGTGAGAAGGTTTCAATGAAGATAATATTTTACGTTTTCAGAAAATATAACTCTCATGCATGTAATTAATTTTGCAACCTAGCATCGTCTGATATAGCGACTATTAAATAATTGCGAGTGAAGCATTCATGGATGCTTATTGCTAGGTCTTACACTCATGGCTTAGTTATTAATGCTGACAAGTATTCATCAGCAATACCTACCAGGCATTGGGTAGAACTAGAAACTGCTAAACACATGTTGTCAAAGTTTTTTGACCTCCGACATTAGGTCAGGCGTCAGACAAGCTTGTCTAGAAATGTTGGAGCAGTTCGTGTCACGACGATGATTAGAAAGTTAGTGTGAAATCTTGGCTGTTATGTTATACCACGTTTAATGGGCTAAAGATAATAGGTGGTAAGTATACCGCATTATTGAAGCAAAGGTGATTACAATGATGTAGCTTCTCAATTATTACAACGCTGTAGGGTAGACAAACACCTCCAATCATCATTGCCATATATGCTGTCATAGAAACCAACTAGCATTTAAGTATATGATACCTGTAATGATACCATGATATGAGAGTATTACTTAATTTGAAATTAGTCATTTGAAGTAGTTTGAGTTCCAAACGTACGAACTTAATCTTAGCCATTTTACTATTTACCAAATTTTAGTTTTAAATTATTTCGAAAATATTTGTTTATGGCATAGGTACTTTATCTGAAATAGGTTTGACGATAACAGGAAGCTGAAGATAAAAAATGTTTGTTTATAGGGTGTAAAAGAATGGGGTCACAGGGCCATACTGGAGGATATTGTCTACGGATGATAACAAAGGTTCAAAAAAATATTCTGGGACCAAAAACTGTTTCTAGTCTAACGGTATGGTTATAGGGAAATTGTTAGCGATCTATCTGTGTTAGAGTAATTTTGAAGTTAAGTTATCATTTCAAATAATCCTATCAGAACGAATCAAGTAAGAGAAAATAAATAATTTGCACTCGCTGTGCCAGATGACGTAGACCCCTATAACCCCTCTGCAGTCAGCCATAATGTACAAGCTAATCGATTACCGAAGTTCCAACTAAATTGGGGACATTATGACTCAGTGCTCACTCTAACCAAGCTGTGTTGATATAAAAAGTGCGGCGAGCATGTTTAGTCTTTCTTACGTTAGTTGGTGAGTGAATTTGTGATGTAGTACATAAGAGTTACGGTGTGTTTTTGTAAGGAGACGTTGACGTCAATATGCGTAAGTTTGTTCATCTCACAATGGCTGTGCGCCTGTTGTATGCGCTTGCGCGTCACCGAGTCTCCTATTGTCGTGGCGGATCTCGTACGTGTGGTAATTTTATAAACGCTATTGTATTTGATTGTCTGCATCGTAAACATAAGTGAGCCGATGGATTTGGTTTCGTTAAGTGGGGATTGTTGAGTGTCTCTTTGAGATAAGCGGAGTATGTTTGAGAGATATAAATTAAACAAAATGAAATAGGTACCTACTTAACTACTTACAGTTTGTGAGAGAATAACTGAAACAAGCGTTTGTTTTAAAGTCGGCAAAAAAGTGCTTCTAGAAATAATTTTACTACTATGGATATCATCCAAAAATATAACAAACTTGCAAACATAAAAATTGCACATGATATACCTACTTACTTACGTGCAACAATCACACATCTTAAGAATTAACATTACTTACAAATAACACAATCGCATTACATAATAAAGACTTCAGTGTTCAAAATTGCTGTAAAGAGAAAAGGCAATCTGCACCGTTTATTCTATTGCAATGAGGTGCATAGTTAGTTGAGTTGAGAGATAAAACAACTAGTGCTAACTAAAACAAATCTCCGTTTAGCTAACGATGAGTCCACTGTCCCAGTCCACAGCTGGACCTAGGCCTCAAGTTGGGTCACAACTCCCTTTTATGAATATTCTACATCCAGTCCGATCTTCGACCTTCTTAGATCATCACCCTATTAGCGTGCACCCTACTGCGTTTGCAAACCCGGGTTTCCACTCAAGGACAAAAAAACCAACGTGTCTATGCTACTTTAGTTCTTAGAATCAGTCGTCTACAAATAAAAATAACGTAATTAATCGGTTTATATACTTACCTAAGCACATTCTACTACGCATTTAATTTAAGGTTTATATACTCTTAAGCCATGAGTCACCTCTGTGCTAGGTATCTTCGGACAACGAACTTGGCAAAAAGGCCTATGATGTCGTGAGGAGACATGTTTGAGTTAATAATTAGCATGGAAAAAACATGTTGGATGATAGCGCAGTTTTGAAGATGTATTATAGTCTAAGGAACATTTACGGAGCTGATTTGAATTAAAATTACAACGTAGTGACCATTATTGACTTTTTCTTTGTTCATTTGATGAAGTGTTTAAAAGCGAAGTTTATTATTGTTTATTAGTCATATAGGTACAGAATAAATTCTTTAAATATTTTTTTATTGCTAACATGTCCAAACTTGAACGTCAGGAAACAGAGTAGGTAAGTGTATCACAAAATGTAGCATTAATTCAAATTTGATTTTTGATTTCTAATTAGTTTTAGTTAAATATGTGAAATCGTCAGTAACGGTCACTAGGTGTTTAGTTGTGCATGTCAGGTTGGGTAGTGTGATGGGTGATCGCCTTACCCGAAATTTTGAGGCTTTTTCTTTAGGCATTTTGTCCTTCGGAAGGCAAGTTAAACCAATAGGGCTACATATAGGCCGGCTAATATCGCTAGATGTCAGAGTCACACATAAGTCTAGTCGGAGGTAACACTTTGACAATTCGTATCACCTTATTCCAATGCACTAAAGTTAATTTTCCAACTGCTATGTCTAACTTGACGAGTAGCCCACTGTACAATGAACTATGAATTTGGCAAACCGTCTTGAGCTCGCTTAGCATATGATACCGTTTCCGTATGCCATTTCGTTACCCGCATCGCCTGTGTTAGGTACCGTTGTTTGGAGTTCAATGTATCGTTTCGATTTTTGAACACTCCAGTCACTTGGTTCAATAGCTATTGCGGGTCTTTTTTAGCAACGTGGCTAGCAAACATGGGGACCACCCCAGGAAAAGCGGTTACCGCTGCACATGGACACAAGCAACACCGTGCTTCACTTATTGCGGTGCCGACCCTACACCTAAAAAAAGCGGACTGCGAAACTATTTTTTGTTTTTTCAACTTTGCTGAAATACCTACACGGTTCTGAGGTTTTCCAATATGATATGTAGCAAATAAGTTTCTCAAGAGAGGTTTCAAAATTTTCTTGCAATGTTGGGCAATGCTGAATTGAATGTCCATAGCTGCGGTAACCGCTTAACTGCTTAGTTTTTATTGCTTGATTTTAACGAAATATTTTAACTCCGGACAATATTTATGCCCTTAGTTTTGTAGGACTTTTCCAAATTGTCATCATCTATATATCACCAGTGTGGTGGAAATTTTCTCGAAGGACCAAACCCGTAAACATAAGTTACAGTGAAAATAATATTGAAGTATCTTAGCAAAACAAAATGATTTCCCCAGTAATGAATGATACAATAGTAATAGGATTGATAGGTAGTCTTCAAGGCGCCCATTCCCAAAACCGAGACCTTAGCGAAACGGTCACATGCACTGTTGACATTCAAAGGCTACCTCACCTTTCGGAAGTCTTAATCAATATTCAATGTCTCTAAAATTTGACTACGATATGAAAAGTTTGCAAAAAAGCTCTTAAGACACAGACAAACCAGTATGCTGGATCCCAGAACCTGAAGTAGCTAATAGATATAAAAGTTTTAACAAAGGAGTAGATACAAAAATCTTAAATAATGTAACGAATTGAGGAATCAATTCAAATAGTCACTTCTATAACTTTTTACAATAACAGATGTATAAACGTCTTTATTTAAATAACTTACCTATGTTTTATTAACATTATAAACTGACGATACTTAACTTAACCCAGTTAAGTATAAAACAGACTCTATTGACCACAGATTAGTCACAGCAGCTACCAATGATGCGTTTAATGTAAACATATTATTCGCAACGTATAATGTTAGTAAATGTTAAGGAAAACAAGAAACGAGAGGACACACATTCAGAGCAGTTCCACTACTGATCTCAATGCATATTCATGAAAAGTAGAAATTAGATGCTCTCGCTGGTATATCGGACGGCATATGAAGAAATGGCTGACTTATAGCAGTCAGACGAGTTCAAAAGAACACATAAGTAACGGAATCGCGACCGCAACGTGCTTTCCCACATCTATAAACGTTAATTGACAAAAATATTCCAAACAACTCAGTTAGCTGTAAGCAAACCGACAGCAAACCTAAATAACTTGAGTCAGAATTGATTAGAATCACAAATACAGCTAGAAACCAGGCGAAAAATCAATATACTTACATTATAAAAATGTAATCCTCGAGAAAATTTTAACGATCACGCACTATTTGTTACAGAACACGAGTTTGGAGATAACACAAATATTTTAACGTACCGCACTGCAGTATCTCGAACAATTGTCTTAATAATTAACGTTTTACTAGTTAATGATAATGTTCCGGACGGGGAGGAAACGAAACGTGCTCCTGCCGTCGAATCCTATGGGTTACTGGTAACGTGAAGTGTGGCTCAGACTGGTGAGCCGGCCGATCTCCAGTCAACGAAAGGTCTTGTTGACGACGCGTGATACTCGAAGGGGAACTTTACAAGTCAATGTTTACGGTTGGATTTTAACTGCATAGTTTGCTAGTTTAGCGCTCCACATGCATGTAGTGTAGTGTATGCCACGGCCGTTTACGCATTTCTTTTAGTCGGGAGAAAAGGCGAAAGGACATTGCGGCTAGTCGAGCAGTCAACTGGACTGGTTGTTTGTGCCGCTGTTATCTCCATGAAACCGAGAAATCAGCTTGATGTAATGGATGCATTAAACTGGTGCTTTATTATTATACGTCGGCATAAGTTCAAGATTTCTAAGAAATCGAAACTGGAATTCATTTTCCATTAGTTCAATCAGTCTCTATAAATTCCTCCGAAACATTTTAATGCTAGTTCTAATGTTATGTTTATGCTGACTTTCTAATGAAAGAGTTACTCTTTAGTCCTAGGTATTTCGGAATTTTATTCATCAGTACGTATCGACATTGCAACATTGTAATTCCGACTGTTTATACTTTTCAGTGACAACAAGACTCGTAATCTGCTAATTGTCATTACGTATATACACCGGCGCAGACTAATCAACTCACCGTTACGTGTGACAATGTTATGTTAACAATATTCTAGAGTCAACTAGAATCCAAGAATAAAACAGCTAGATTTTTAAAAAGATATTTATTACTACTAATATAAATCTACTTCGTCAAGGTATTGGGCGAGGGTTAAACCTACAACAACAGCTGCTATAGTTTCTTCATGTAGATCACAAACTGCTTCAAAACCGGCATTTTCGTAATGTTTCGTCACTATATCATCCTATTATAAATATAATTAATTATTATAGAATTCCCTCATTTGAACTTAACATGATGGCCTGCAGAAGGAGACTTATCAGTCATTTTAGTGTAATACAGAAACAACAGTCCAACACCGGTGGTAGAATCACATTATGTTTGTGTATTTTGTTTCACCCAGTTAACCATAAGGATAAGGTATAACCATATTATTGTAATTTGTGTGTTTCATTCAGTATATTTTCCTTTGGTTGATTTGACAATTCGAAGTATAGAAGTACTTTCGACAGGTCTATTTGAATAAAGATATTTTTGTTTGTTTGTAATGACAAATGCGTTGTTGAAATTGAAACTCTTGGTCAGTTGAATAATCCTAATAATAGTCGGACAGTTGAACTTCTTAAGAATGATGTCTAAAAAGGGAAACTTACTATAGCAGCTACAATTTGTGAGGATTGAGTTAAATATAACTGCAACAACGAATCCAGATACATTACGTTAGTGCTGGAATGTTTCAAGCTCACAACTCCCCTTTGTGGCTGAAATTCCTAAAAATCCTTGGTGACGATAACTTGACGTAAACGTCGACGAAAGAACCATGTGCCAGATACTATGGAAATCTAGACCAGCGCAGAAATAAGACTTTTTGAACTTTGAACATAACTTCTGAACATTGAACAGCACACAACACCAGTTAAGTATAGTAACAGATTAGTAAATTATTCGTCTGCCTTTTGGTCATATTGTGGCGCACCACCAAACATTTAGGTTTTTGCCTGAGATTCCTTTCTACGCCTCAATAGGGTAGCGGGGCCCTTACCTCTGGTGGCGTCGGGTCCATAGCAATTGATTCTATACTAGGTTAATCTGGCACTGAAAAGTTACGCCCCAGGGCAAAATGTTTTTCTACATGATCGGATTGTGCGCACGCATGCATGAGATGGACGCATGTTCATTCAGCCGGGTTATTGATGAAGTGGCCATGCTTTCTGGAGATGAGGCGATTTAAATATGCAATGGTAAACAACCGGCCAAGTGTGCCACTGGTGCTGGGTTCCGCAATTGCCCGTAAAAGGTTTTCATACGAAATTTTCCTTTCTTCCCAACTTCATCTTATTACAAGTTAAATTATAAGGGTCTTTCTTTTAGTGAATATGCCTATTCATATCATATGCTGCCGTCATTTTTAGCTTACTTTATACATCTGGCTCTCACAAACAGAAACATGTTTAAGGCTTAATATCTTCTGTATATCAAACTAGGTTTTCATAATATTTAAAGACTAGGAATTACTCCGTGCCTAGAAAAGGAGCCACGCGTTTTTTTTACATATTTTTTAGGATCCTGAGTCATGCAACCGACCGAAATCTGCAAGCGACACACCTTTTAGTGTCCCTTGCAGATTTCGGTCAGTCCGGCTTGAAATTGTTCCTTAAACGTAAAACCTGACTTAATTCTGACTTGACAGAATGTATAGGTACTACAGACGGTGCCAAGGAACTTTAAGCGTATAAGTCATAATCGCGATTGGCTGTGTATTTTCTTCATTTGCACGAGTAAATTAGGCTGTTCCTACATCCGGTTGCGAGAAGCAACGTCGCCTGCTCAACCGGCATTTCTTTTATGTCTTTTTGAATATAGTCCAATTGGAACTCAGTTTTGGTCCTCTTGATTCAGTACTTTGTCATCTTTGTGGGTATTTTTACCGGTATGCGCCAGAATGTTTATTTTTTCAATGGCTTTTGGCTTCTACGACAGCTTTCAGTTTGTTTACATATGAATATGAATTAAGGTTCCATACCCATAATTTAGGATTCCGATTCCAATCTTATTAGAAAACAGGGTCTGACATAGTTCGTAGGAAAAATTAGAGGAACCGGCGGGTGGCATGTTGGTACTCTCTAGCCAGGCCTACACATCACTAATTCTCAATTTTGGTGAAAAATTGGCCTTATAAAATGCTAGAGAGCGTCGTGGCTCAGTGGTTAAACACTCTAGCACGAAACCCGGTGGTTCTGAGATCAAATCTGGCCGGAACCCACCTTATTTGTGTTCATTGCACAATTTGTGGCTAACTCTCCGGTGATGGAAAACGCCGACATAAAACCCAAGCAATCAAGGTTTTATGAAAACTACTCAGCGAAATGTGGGCTTCTGAATGTTCTGTTCACCATGACGGCAACAATCAGTGTGCCTCTGACTGATATGTTCGTGAGGGTATGTAATGTTATAATATGCTTTTGAACATTTTTAATCGTTTTCCTCGAAGTATGAATGTGTGGTCATCGTACAATATCTCCAGGGAGATTCACTGGGAGGTCCAGTTGGTAATGAGCGTGTAACGGCGCTCTGGTGAGCTAATAAGGTTTCGCGATTGCACGTGGATCGATCAACGTTATCGAGTTCAGTTGATAAGTAGATAAAGGCTGTAAGGTTTTTTTTCCTTTCTCACCCCGCCCCATATGTGGCTCCTATCACTTTTTTTGTCTTTTAAAACAGTCAAATTATGATTACAGAAATATTTTTTTTAACATGAACCTTAACCAACTTTTTAGGGTTCCGTACCTCAAAAGGAAAAAACGGAACCCTTATAGGATCACTTTGTTGTCCGTCTGTCCGTCCGTCTGTCCGTCCGTCCGTCCGTCTGGCAAGACCCTTTTTCTCAGGAACGCGTGGAGGTATGGAGCTGAAATTTATATCAATTACTCAGGTCTACTGTCCCTTGAAGCTGTGAAAAAATCAAACTTCTAAGCCAACGCAATCAAAAGATACAGCCGTTTATGCCGCAAATTTTCGACACTTGCAAGGGAATCAAAACCTAAAGGGCACTTCCAGTCGACCTAGAATCTTGAAATTTGGCATGAAGCAACGTTTTATAGCACACATGAAGGAAAAATTCCGAAAACCTTAAATTTTTAGTTATATTACAAAATATATATACTTAATTAATATTTTTGAACCAGATTTCTAAATGGTGACTAAAAAACTTAGTAAATAAATAAATTCAATAAAAGAACTTTCGCAAGTCTGCTGCAAGGCTAGTACCTATAAGTGTTTCAGTTATATTATAGATAAATGATATGTGTTAATATAAAATAAAGGATTACTTAAACGATAAAGAGATCTTTCTCTTAAATTTATTCTCCTCCATCTTTCCCCATTGTAATGTTATGAATTTCATTTTGCAATAAAAATACCATAGTTATGACTCGATTGTCGTAATGAACGAACTATGTAAACCTTGCCGGTTTGTACGGAACCCTCGGTGCGCGAGTCCGACTCGCACTTGGCCGGTTTTTTTTATTGAGGATTTCTGCACTTCTTACAGAACATTAACATTTACAATTTTAAAATATGTTTTGATCACATTCATTTATTTCCCATTGCCCAAATGACCAGTAAAATCCTGGCTACGTATTTTATTGAACTAGTTCCGTGATCACATACAGTGTAGGGAACAAGTTTCTCGGCTTAAAACTAAGAAAGACATAATATTCCACAGCAAAACAAACAAAAAACGGTAACAAACCTAGTTTTGGCGCCAGGCCCCCTTTGAAAAACATCTTTACATACGCCCATGTCAATCCATCTGTATGGAGGACACTATCTTCGCCAATCCGTGGCTCCCAATCAAGGAGCCGAAAGCCCCAACAGCTATCCGTTCTTCACCAGACACCTCTGGTCACTACCACCCCACTGCCACTTTACTGATTCTGCAATCTCTCTTACTGATCTCATGGTGGGATTGAGCCTTATGCCCGACTGTGGGACGTGACGTTAGGGCTGTTGTTTCATTAGTTTTTACAATATTGATATTGTATGTATTGCGCCGCACCGAGTAGTAAAGAAAATAATTTGATAATAAAATCCTACAGGCGTTTTGAAATTTTCTTCACAGTGTCGTCTAGCTCCAAATTCGGCAAAGCTTGTAAGTACTAACTATGGGATACTACAACAACAGATATTACCTATAAATATTTTTTTTCTGGGTTTTCATTTTATCTCTAGTAATTATAAAAACAAAAAAAATTAAGAAGTATAGCGCGTCTATGAGCTTTGAAACGTCTTCAAAATCGTGTCCCAATTTAGACCTAGATACCTATTTACCCCATTTTACGGTGCTGTGTGAAATAATGTTAAAGAATAATAAGTCAAAATATCATGATGTTTTACCCACACCAAGAACATTACTTTTCTGCCTAGTCTCCTGGTTGACTGTAGAAAATGCTTATTGGCATTACTACCGCTTCTTGTACAAATCAAGAGCCATACGCCACACAAGGCTACAGGTTTCGACGAAAAAAGGCCCTGCCATCTCTAAGGGCTTATTGACAAAGTTAAACAATCGCAAAACAAAATTATTATCACCAAAATGAAAAAAAATAATTAGGAAGAACCAATGATAAAGCAGAAATGTGAAAAAGCTAGAAACAATTTATATTGATTTTGAAAACATGTTAGATGCCTCGATAAAGAGCTCATTATAATCGATATATAAAAATAAAAAATGTCTAAGCTGAAGTCTCTCTGAAGAAGAATGTAGAAAGAGTGATTGAAAACCACTATAAACATTTTCCATTTTCTGAAGAATGGAAATGAAAGATATGGGAGAGAGTTTTGAAAATGCCTAGTTTTCGAACTACGATAACGGAGAAAGTATAATTGTTAGGACATCACTAAGCTTGCTGGAGATAAGATTAAGGAGCAAGTTAGCTACGTAGGTACGACAGGGTAGTCGTCACAGTCACAAAATAAACAGTAGGTTATCTAAGGCCGCCCGCTGAGTTATTAGCCTAGCGTGCACACAGACACGCGGCACAGTTCGTCCGTACTGCCATCACCTAATCCCCCGTATTTTATGCTAGCGTGTGCGTGAAGTCGCGTGCCGACACGGCGCGCGACGCGCACGCGCACATTCAAACCGAGAGCGGCACGTTTGTATGTAGATATTTTACTGTTCTCTGTGTACTGTGTCACAGTCGCTAATTACTCTCTGGGACTTAGCGCCAAATGCAGTAGGACTCTGTCGGCGGTAAAATGCGGTCATACGCATGGTGTGTAGGCGCGTGCGCTTTGTTACTTACGGGTAAGTAATTTACTTACTTATGGATGGTTTTGACGAGGACTTAACAAAATATTAAATTACTAAAAAAATAAATAAAACACTTCAATGAAACTTAACGAAAATTTATCAAATATAGATACATGATACAAACTCAACCTGCTGTTTCTTATTTTTTTAAAGCACACGAAGATTCGAATATAAAATATTAGTGATGGATTACTAAAACAAGCAGGAATGCACTCTTGTCTATACAATGTAGGTATAGTTTCCTACACTTCATGATTATTGATTATTTTCCACAGAGCAGTTAATGAAATCCAAGAAATTAAATTTTTGAAAGGATTAATTGATGCAAACTAACAAAAGGGAGGAAAAATTACACATAAGATGATAAGGAAAAATTTGCTCCTAAACATGCGGTTAACTAAAGTCTGATGAAAAACGAATGGTGAAATGATTATTTTAAAAATAACGATTGGAAAAAATTTAAATATTTTTGTGGTTCGTAGGTATACATAAGTATTTACGGATACTTAAGCAAATCCGTAGACAAATTGGTATTTTAGTCCATTTTATTGAAATATCTACATTGCCGAAACTATATATTATATAGTTATATAGTATATAATTTCGATCCAGCCGTGCTATTCCGGCAGTGCACATCGGACATCACTTCACATCTCGGCGCTTCACGCTTACCTCAATCATCAATACGCTTTACTTTGAATTAGTAGTTTCCCTCATTTTGTATGTAAATAATTTAAAAATGTTATTTGTCTTAGTCCTTTTTTTTCAAACGACCACAGTTGCAAGGAAATTGAATTTTAAAGTTCACTCACACGAGCGAAGGGAGTTTTGGCGTTCGCCGGAATAGCATAGCAGGTTGCTGACTTTTTGGATAAAACGTATTTACAAATCAAGAAAACATTCTTCCATTTGTGCCTTATCTTATGAGAGGATACTAAACTTAGCATAAGAACGAATATATTCAGTACGAGTAGGTATCACCTGAATACAGAAAAGACAGACAGACAGACAGAAAAGACGCTCGCAGTAACTTGAACAATTGTTATAATTTGCCAGCAACATTATTATTTAAACCACTATTACAAATAAAGCAAGCATAGGTCCTGGCCCTCGTTGGCGTGACCATAGCCACGTTCTAAATGTTTGCGATTGACTCTCTTTATTCTGAAGAAGCTGCCAAAACCATATTTAGCCAGAAGATTGTCAATTCAAAAAAAAAATATCGCAGCTTGTGTGCATGATGTCAAATTACCTATCGGCTATTATACTCGCAATTCAGTCAAATTAACAAAAAACTTACCTGCTTGTCAATCTTGATCAAGGTATAGTAGCATAGGTTCAGTCGCCATGACCTTGTCAATTGGGTGACACTTTAGAACGCATACCATTTATTGTCATAATTTCATTTGCCATACATCAATTGGCATAAACATCAGAAAGCATAATTTTTATTGGCAAATAGTTTGAATTGCATAATCATTATAATGCAGAATAGTGATAAAGCATAATATCAAAAGACATAATCATCAAAATGCATACTTTCATTCACCATAACTTCAATAAGCATACTTTAAAACGCATAATGTCAGTACGCATAACTATCAAAAGACATAATGTCACTATGCATAACTATTAATATTCATAATTTTGTTTGACATAATATTAAAAAACATAATTCATATAAGAGCATTTTTTCTAATTTAGGGCAAATCCGACTCAGCCAACCCCGACACTACGTGGTACATGTTTTGCCCTACCCCAAGAGTGTAATTCAAACCCGCGTAGGCATGGAGGGGCGAGGCGGCCCGCGGGCTGAGGAGCAGGTGGTGAGCGAGGCGGCGCGGCTGAGGCTGGCCGGCGAAGCCGGCCAACAAGCCGAAGCTGGGGTGCTGAGCGAAAGCCATCTGTGACGATTAGCACGCGTGGGACCGCCGGAGCCCCGCAATGCCGGAGCCGTGACAGAATTCCTTTGCTGTCCACATTCCACTCTGAGCAAACTGCATGCGAGAATTACTTACATGAAATCATAATTAAGATTTTTATTATTGAACTAAATGAAGCCGGCTTTCGGTCAAGTGTTTTTTGGATTTTCTTACATTTACATAACATGCTGTTTGCGTTGAACCTGTAATATTTGTAGGCCTGCGATATGTATGCTTTTTGAAATTATGGTAAATGAGTATTATGACCTGTGAAAATATGGATTTTAACACTTATGCTTATCAAAAGTATGCCTTTTGAATATTATGTATTTCGAATGTTATGGCAAATAAAAATTATGCCTTTTGATACTTATGCTTTCTGAAATTATGCCTTTCGATGAGTATGCCTTACGAATTTCGGCCATGTTATGGTATGCGTTATGAAGTTATGCTTTTAGGAATTATGGCAAGTGATGATTATGGCTATGAACGTTATGCATTGTGATTTTATGACAAAAAATGTTATGCGTTTCATTAGGTAACCTGTCAATTGCTATGCTTACATGTGTTACTTGCGCGTGAGCATCTGATAAGTGCTTTAACAAAATAATTGCACTGTATTCAATAACAACATAATATCGAGAAACTGGCAGTCTGAATAAAGTAGAATTAAAATATATTTATTTGGTATCATAATAAGAAGTGAGTATAGCGACCTTTGCCCAGCTTGGGGGCTAGGACTTAGGACCGCCACACAGGCCGATGATAATAAAAATAAAATAAAACGCAAAAGAAACAATAAACCAAGTAGAACAAAAGAACAACAATAAAAACTTATCGACAAAACATGTTGACGTGTTGTACATAAAACTAATTAAACAAGAACAAGTGTTCAGTATCGTGTTGTCATTTTTGAGAAAATGTAATGGAAGTGGTTATTTTATTTACCAAATCCAGTTAAGAAAGCTTACTGCATTTGATGAAATATGAAGGGTTCAGGTGCTGGAACTTTGTATTAAACGACTTAACACGGAAATAACAAAAAAACAAGAGTCATTTATTCCGATCAAAGAAATCACTCGTTCAAGCTCAAGAACTATTTATATAACCAAAAACTAGAGGTAAATCACAATTAATTTAAACAAATTAAAATGGAAAATAGTAACAGATACAGCCGGCTCTCATCGTACTGGCAGTTGGGTCTGAAGCGCTGGTTTTCAGCTAGTGTGAAGCTAGGCTAAAAGTTTATAAAGAAATGTAGATAGATGAATTCAGACAGGGAGTTTTTTTAAAATTTTGATGGCTAGGAGGGTAGACCTGAAGATCATCTGCATACAGTGAGATTGGGACTTTTTTTAATTCCCCAAAATGGACCTCTTAGAGACACCTCTTTTTAATGCTATGAGAAAAAGAGAGAGAGAGGATTGGAATGATACCTACTAAATAATTAGTAATTCTATCAATTGGTAGATATTACGACTCATGATAGGTACCTACCTAATGTATGTGACGAAATAATAATCTCTGTACCTATTTAGATTAACGTACACTGACATCTATCCAGGTTTTTCATGTTATAAATGGGTAATGAAGTAAGATTACAATCATTTCCAAATACCCCTAAAGTAATACTTTTTATTTTAGGAGTACCTATCTAGACAAGGCTATCGATACAATCATGAAAGACTAAGTAAAGCTTGTTCACTGTTACTTGTTTAAAATTATCTCGGTATTTTATTTTTCTTTGATTTGTCCATATCCGGGCCATTCGGAGGAATTGTGCCATAGACAGTTGAGCAATGTTCAGTTTGGGGTCATGTGTTAGAAAATCTCCAAGACCCACGTATTTATTTATTGAATCAATATTTACTTCTTTTCAGGCTATGCCTCGTCTGCAGATCTTACTCCCATCCTGTACAACATCGGGGAGACCTTCGAAGCGAGTATAGAGACCTCTCTTTTACCAGAAGGCGCATTTAGCTGCAGTTTAGAGACACCCTCAGGAAACATTGTGACGTTGAGACCTGAGCACAACGGAGACACGGAAAAATATGCCTTACGACCGTTTAACATTCTTCTTGGATGTGCTGTGTCTGTTCGGATAACTGACAGTGGAGATGAGGGAAACTGGTTTATAGTCTTCACTCCCAATGGTGGTGGAGAATCACGCCGTACTGAATATAAGATCGCTCTTAATCCGCCAGGTAAGTTCTTTTATTAATCTTACTAATTATTGTTGGACCTATTGTTTCGCGAAGAAACTGTGACCTAAGCACATGAGTTGATCCGAAACAAACTCAAATTGAAAAATTTCCGTACGTGTTATTGTAGGTATTTAGATGCTCAACCTTTTTAATTGGTTACAATGACTTTGTTCTTCGTAAACGTATTAACCGGTTTCTAAAATTTACATTGAAAATACATGTCGACTGTTTGAAAGTGGCTGAAGAAGGTTTGTTTGATAATTGTTATTTACTTTTTAAACAGCTTTTGATTCATGACTATTTTAAACATTGCTTCATCATCATCATAAAAAAATCGTAAAAGCCAATTGTAACATTACACATTTATAAACCGTAGTTAATTCTAATTTAATAAATTTATGTTACTTTTAATAATTCGTAGACCTACCAAGAATAGTCAATTATGACAGCAGCAGAGCTATAGAAAATTTGACCGAAGAGTTCATCAACACAACTCTAGGGACCAGCCATGTATTAAAAATTAATTATTATGATTTCGTTTACACTGAAAGTTGTCACATAATTGCACCCGAAGGAGATGAGTATGACTTGACAGATATTCCTCTAGAGAATATCAAAGTGATTCAAGATATTAATGTTGCGTGTGGTGTGGAAATAGTTATTAAAAATGAGAGTTTTGTTGGAAAATGGATGCTGTTTTCGAGAGATAAGAGGCACTCGACCCCTATTGAGAGGAGACTACCCTTCACTATCCATATCGAAGGTAAAATCTTGGAGATTCTGGTAATTACTGTTATAATTCTAAATATTGTACGCGTATCAAGTCACGTCTGGCCGATAAGATCAGTTGTGAATCCTTGAGATGATAAATTATTTATTGTTTATATTATACCTATTACAACTTTTAAATTCGCCCCTTTTACTTCGAAAGCTTATCTTTACAGAAGTTGTAAAAGCAATGCCTAAAGAAATAACAATTGCCGATGGCTACAACCTGCATATTCGACTAGAGAAAAAGACTTCTTTTTACAAAACTTGCAAGCTCATAGCACCGGATGGAAAGGTTCATACTGCTTACAAAATCGATGAAAATCATATAGAAGAATGTGGATTTGTAGTTCCCAGAGTTCAAATTAATAATTCTGGAACATGGGAGATTGTCTTTGGGCAGCGAATCATATACAAAGCACCTGTGCAAGTGATTGTTAATGGTAAAAGTATGATTTTACTAAATAACTAACTGATGGAATTTAAAAGTGGGTAAGACAGGATGTCCTATAACATGCCAAGGAAAACAAGGGCCCTTATTGCAATCTTTTTCAATCACCAAATAGTTCAAACTTCAAAAACGCAACTTCTTTTTGTCTGCCCCCTCCGAGGATGGAGTTACATAAAATATTGAATTGCAGTTACCGCTCAAATTTCTAGAACCAAAAAAGCCAGGAGGTTAGAGCTTGTAGTAAGGTCCCTGGATAAATTGGACTTGGGTAGCCTAAAGGTCTAACAAACTAGTTCGTAGTAGCTTTACTAACCAAACCGAAGCAGCTGTACTAACCAAAGCTTTGCTTGCATGATCGCTGCTTCTTCGTTCAATTTTGATTTAAACATTGATTATTCTTTGTGTAGTTCCACTGTTCCCTTTACAATGTTTTATGACAAATCCTCATTATTAGCTACATGATGATTTATCCAAGCTGAATATTGACAAGTAATAAAAGCATTGTACTGTTAGCTTTATTATCTAGTGCACACAAACTTTAACAATGGTAGTAGGTACAATAATACTGCATTTGAGCACTGTGTACCATTAAAGATATCGTCGTAGACTAATCGTATTTTTCAAATGTTATTAAAATTTCAAATTATTTATTTATGTGCCTACTAAGAGATTTTTCTTTGATTATTTGTATCTTTGTATTGATTTGTTTATTTTTATAAGCTGGATTGATAACTTACAGCTTCGAGAATAGCTTTAAGATAGGTATGTAGGTATTACCAATGTTTGTGATTGTTAATAAATAACAAAGTTACTAATTTTATGTGTGTGTCTTTTTTACGAGTGCTACTTACTAACATTATGGGTGTGTGTCTTGTTTAAACAACTTTAATCGTAATTGTCTTCAATACTGTTGCATGTTACTTTGTAAGTATAGTGTTATTCAGTTTAGGAACTGACGGGATCCATGAGCTACGATCCCATGAACAAGTACTTAAATTTTTTCTATCAAAAATAATGATAAAATTTTTGGTTTTATCATCGGGTACCACAATTTTTCCCCCGTTGTAAAGAAAAAGTGCATTTTCGTTTTGTTGCATTCGAGATAGTCATCTCAACACATAATAGATAGATTTTATATTGATCAATTTTCAACTCTTCATTCGTAGTTGCTTGTAATCTTACACTTATGAAATGGTTAGCAAACAATAAGTAACAGCCAGATAGTTAACACTCGGGCAAGATGACAAAACAAAGATAGGTGATCGTTCTCCAACAAAATAACTAGGTACCTTATCCGCCAATTATTTATAAAAAAAACAATTTTCTTATTCGAAAAATTAACGCCGAGTTTTTAGCAATCTATGATTTTCCCATAGGTCTAAACAAGCAAATAATGAAAATAATCCTGTTTTTTTATTTTTATCTAGGACTAATAAAAATGTTCTTTCTCTCTTTTCTTTTCTTCTTTCTTTCTTTTCTTTTCTTCTTTCCTTCTTCCTTTAGAATAACTGTGGCCTGATTTGCATGATTGTTGGATGTTTACAACGAATATGTTCCTATTAATGTGTGTTAACCCTTAATCAAATAAAGGTAGATATATTATCACTTTAATTTGAACCTTAACGCGTGGACATAAATTCTAAAACCAATGAAAAATGTCATCTACCTTTATTTGATTAAGGGTTAAAGCGTGTCTCCTGCAGTGGTTTGCTCTACCCGCCATCACAAAACGTTTATATCTCTCCAATTGCTGTTAAGTTTTTTTCCTATACGTGGAGGTGGTGTAGAGAAGAGTGCGCGGGATACGACTTTAGAGGCTTTGTTAGCCTCTAAAACTAACATTGGGAAAGTGTTATCTTATAAGGATGGTTCTGTCTTATCCTGTTTTGTTTTTTCTCCTTTAAGCTTTCTTTTTGTGCAAATTTTCTAAAACACTTGATATATTATTTAACTATTAGCTTATTCTTTCAATAACTAACAATTTTAGTAAAAGACTGAGGAAACTGAAATATTTTGGCCGAATTTGTGGCGTCATCGGCGTCAGCCATCTTGATGGGCATAAGTCCTACGTCAGTAAAGACTGCTGGCTTCTATAGTGATCGGTAACACTAAGAATATATCCCTTTCCAAACATTTTTTTAAGCAATCTACATTAGACGACAAAATGTTATCCAAATTCAAATATTGCACTTAGGATACCAAATATAAAGTTAATATTATTTTATTTACGATGTGTCTCGCTATGTCCTTTGACGCCCAACGATTATTGTAGTTTGTTTTATTCGTACGTAGAAGATTAATCATTTAACGGAGTCAAATACTAACAACGTATTATTAACAAAATTGCATTGCTACCAGTGTAGCTATTTTACAAGCCTCTCACTAATATGATCTTTTACCCCAGCCGTGATAGAGGAAGAAGATGTCGTCCTCAACTGGGTGAGAGACAGACCAGTAGACGAGCTGGTAGGACCAGAGGATACAGTCTACTGCCGCGTCGCTGATCCGGAGGGCCTTGTGGTCTTCGAGGGTTTTGGTAAGCTTTCAACACTATTCCGGGTTCCATCCCCGCAGTACAAACATGCATCAACATGCCTGTTTGCACCGGTCTGGGTGTTTAGTAGTATTTACATAAAATATGATGTATTTAAGTAGCCGTTATATTGCAAATATAGTATAAGTACAAGCCTTGCTTAGTTTGGGGCTTGATGGCGTTGTGTCAATCAATGCCCAGTGATTTTTATTTATTCAACATCCCTCGATACCGAACCTTGAAGGAACGGTTTTAATTCCTCCAGCTGGAAATCCTTTGCAGAGAGTCCATTCCACAATATAAAAGTTTTCGAAAAGAAACTGCTCAAAAGAACTGTACTGTAACTGTGCAATCAGCTGTATGACAGGCAGTTATAGAGGGTGAAGATGAAAACCCCAGTGATGGCGATTGGTTGATTGGTGTTTTGGTTATATTAAAATAGTATCATGTGTACAGGAAGGTGCCACATCACGCTGGAACGTGTTCGGGATCATCATAGCGGCGTCTGGCTCATTACGGTCAGCACTCCCGGCAGGGTGCTCACGGAAGAGAAGAAGATCACCGTCTTCGTCAACCAAGCTCGTAAGTATGGTGTAGCTTTGAAGCTGGTGATTGCACTACGTAACTGTCCAAGCTTTGACCTAATTATCTAGGGCCGCGGAAAATGACATGAAGATTTAGATTCTTTTAATAAATCGATTCGGTAAAATCCTTTTTTGTTTATAAGTAGGTACATAAAAGCAAAAACCTTTATTTTTTCGTAACATATTATACGGTACCCAAAAACTACCTAGCCGAAACTAGATTGAGGACAATCAGGTCCATTAAGTAATAGGGAGTTTTAGATACTACCTACAATTAATTGTCTTATTACCACATGCTTTGGTTTCCATAGCTCTCTTCTGTGGCAGCAATGTGTAAGCAAGATGCTGATGCTGATGAGATTAATGTTGTTTATCGATGGTTGTTTTCTTTAACCAGACCAAAAGCTTGAACTCGCCACAGAATTCGAATGGCCTTTCTGCTGTTCAGCGAATGCATTGCCAACCGAGCTATCGTTTCAAATGGGCCTGTTTCGATTTTCAGCCCAGCATCCTCGAGTGAGCACAAGTGTTGAAGCCCAGAAGCCCGACGTCTTGCTGTCGTGCTCCTTGGAGGGCCATCACAACATCAGCTCTTGCAAGTTCCGTGACCCTTCGGGAAGGATTCTCCTCGCCACGCAGGGGGTAGGCGATGACCGCTACAGCTTCCACGGAGTTGATGTCAGGTTTGTGGCATCTTATACCTTTTTTCTGGTAGTGATATAACACTGTGACAACAAATGAGGCACAATGCCACGGACCCTGCCTAAGCTTCGAAGAACCCTGAGCAAGTACATTCCAACGTTTGTTAATTCGTAGAATCTACGAGCAGAAACTTGCTTTTAACCATCTCTCGATTCCATAATATGTTAGTAACACACTTATGTATCCGAATGCTATTTTCCTTTTTTCTCTTACCAGCTATATAATTCGCTCTAACTATCATATGTAATTGCACCTACCTATTTGAAATGATAATCCAGTTGCCCGCTGTATAGTTAACCACACGGAATGTTTAGTTACTTATATAAATAAAAGTTACGGAATATCCTTATCGACCTATAAGTAGGTAAGTAGGTAGTCACTGCATGGCGTTGTAATTCTAGCAAAGAATGTGGATTTTATCGGCGCCATTATTATGTCAAGTTTTCTGTTACAACATCTTTAACGGACGATGTTTCAACACAACACAATATTGAACGATTGATATCCATCGCTATCTGATTAAACCTCTAATAGAAGCATAATATGTACAGTGATAAATGAGGTGGAATAAAAAAAACATTATCATCTTACCACTTCCATAAACCAGATCTTGTCGCACCATCCAGCAATGCACATGCGTTTCCTCCTTTCTAAAATCCAGGGCTCTTTATGCAGGGTATGAATAGGCATAAATGTAGGCCTTCAAGATGGGTTTGACCAGCCCAAGTAACTGTATCGCTGGACTTGCCAAACAGCTCTGCTTAACACCAGATGGAGTCAGGTCAATTCGGAAGATATAATTATTTTTGTTCATCTTACGAGTATGTAGGGTTATCAAATAATTATTGTTTTCATTCTTTCTTCAATTTAACGTATACTTATTGAGCCATATCACTTATTCCAGCCTAGAATCGAATGTGGCGTCAAGCGGGTGCGGGCTACGGATCACGAACCCTGTGCATGCAGACATGGGGCTGTGGCGCTGCGCCATGGAGACTGAGGATGGGTCAGCCTCTTTCGGCTTCCTCAAAGTGGTCTGCCCCTTCGCCATCAGCCAGCCTGGTGCTCCTCCCGTCATTACTGGTAAGTCAGGGCTTAACTAGTTTTTTTTGTTATTTAGCTGATTGGTTGCTTACCACACATCTCCTTACATTTATTATTCGCTCCAGCTTGGTAAAAACCGGGCCTAAGACAGCTTTGCTACTCATTCTCCCTGCTTTGTGATCTTTGTGATTATCACCCCTTTGGATCGGATCGGATTACCTACTTCATAACCTTAAACTCGTTTTTTATTTTTCAGAACCGATGTTGAGTGCCACTCAGCACATTGTAGAGACGCAGGGCACGGAGTCAGTGACCATGTCGTGCTCGGTAGAGTCCGAGATCCGTTACTGCTACTTTAGAGCGCGCAATGGAACTGTCTTCAGCGTTTCTCCTAGTAAGTTTACTACGATGCTTAAAAAGAGCTATGTCGTCCGATTACCATCCTCCAGAGACGCCCAGTCTTTTGGCGTTCAATAGGCTTTGTTTTAAAAGCCTTGGATCTCATTTCATGTATCCAACGTGTGATCCCACAATAGTTGTATTTAAGAATATCCCTTCCAAAGAGAAAAATCATAAACTTAACGCCTAAACAAATTCTGATTATAATTGCCATGAATTATAATCTGCCTTAAATGATACTTGTTCTTCAGGCGTTTTTCTGATGATAATGATTTTAAATTTATCACCTTGTGTGTCGCAGGAGCTGCAACAAGTTTTTTTTATCATAAATAAAATTCTAAAAGAATATCTAGATAATTAGATTCACACCTTGTCGTAGGTACCATATGGTATGAAAATTTGGTGTGTTCAGTTTATGATTACGCCATATGCTTTTCATCAAAATGAATAGTGTTCCAGTCACTTTGATATCAAAATAGCTAAAGTATCTATTTGTATATGAATTATAAAATCATTATATTTTATTTATTGAATGTTATGTAATTATATTTAAGTTTATATTAATATAAAACCGCCCAGGTTGACGCCCGCCCACATGATGTACTGGCCTGTAATATTGTTTTTGTTTTAGTTCGTAATAAAGCATATTTATTTATTTATTTGTACCATATTTTATGAGTGTAGAGTGTAGACTTTGAAAGTATAAAATAAATAGCAGACAAACTGTACTAATTTGAAAAAACCTGGTGGGGTCCCTCATCTTAAAGTTCGCCCTACTGCAACACCACTCTCTGTTACCCCGCATGGAATGTTGTCGAGAGCATATTTTTGTATGTGTGTTTGTATATCACAATGATACAAGTATTGGTTACGTTTAGTTAGTTAAGTATAAGTTATATTTTATTCTATTTTCTTTTCTTTTTGTTAAGATTACTTTCTTTTTGTAAATTTAAATGTGTATGTGTTTGTACCAAATAAACTTTTTCTCTATTTCTATTTCAGGTACTGAATCAGACATGATGGAGTACGTAGGAGCTGGCTTCGACGCTGGAGAGTGCGGCATCCGTTTCCGGCGGCTGAGCGAGGCCGACATGGGCCAGTGGAGCTGCCACGTCGGCTTCCCGGACCTGAGTCTGCCGGAACAGCGCGTTTCTATCTTGGTGCAGTTTGAGAGTAAGTTAAGTTAACGGTAGCTTTCACATAGAGGGCTCTAACCCCCGAATTCACAAACGCCAATCAACGCTACGCACGCGCTCCGCTTCTCCCGTAAAATGACAATAGAGCTGAAAGGGACAGCTATACCTCTGAGGCATGCTCAACGTTGATTTGCGTTTGTGAATTCGGGGGTCAGACTGTTATGTTTAACGAATCCTATAGTAGAAAACAGTCTCATACAGTCAACGGTCATCAGGCTACCCAATTCCGTTTCTTCTCTCGCTCCTCTCAATTAACAATTCTTTGCAAAGGAGCGAGGAGGAATGTCCAAAAATAGAAGAAGGTAGCCTGTGAAGCCGTTGATCGCACAGAGTGTAGCTTATGAAACCTGGAAAACTTACCACAAAGACCACACTTACCACAAAGATCCGTTCTATTTTCCAGGACCAATCACAGTCTCCCAGCGCCACGACCGCGAGTTTGGGAACGTCATCGTAGAAGCGCAAGTTTACGACTCACGACGACTGGACTACTGCAGATATGTCCGCATCGATGGTTTAGGTAATTGCTTTGATCATCATCACCGGAGTTAAAGAGTTAACGTTTTCTCGGGCATCTCAGAGAATGAATGGTTGAGAAGTTGGCTACTACACCAGAGGTCGATTCCCGCACAGACAAATATTTGTGTGCATGAACAATCTATTTGTATTGGTCTGGGTACTGGGTGTTTATGATTGTATTTCCAAAAAATATACATTTAATACGTTGTCTAGTAGGTACCCCACAGTGCAAGCTTTGTTTGTTTAGGTTAGACGGCGCTGTGTGGTATAATGTGTATGATATACAATGATGATACGAGAAAGAACAAGCTGGCGTAAGGCCAAAATGTAGCTGCTGAGATTTCAAAAACATTGGCATGACAGCCCTGTTTTTTTTCCCCACACAGGTTTCACATCAGCAAGTTTGCCTGACCAGCGCTACAGCAGCCACGACAACCTTGACCTGGGTCGCTGCGGCCTCTCCATCCGGTCGCCCACCATGCTGGACCACCACCCCTGGACTGTGCTCACGTTGATCCACGGACAGGACGTAGAGATCTCTGGAACTACTCAGCCTACAATGGAAATGCCTACCAGCCCTGCTCCGGAGACTTCGTCGCCCAGGCCGCAACCACCTCCACAGCCTGTTAGATGTGAGTGATTAGAAAAGATACAACCACAAACCTTTTCATGCGGGTTTTTTTAGATACTTTGGCCGCTCTATTTCTCCAATATACTTCATCATTTCTAAATCGGAAGGAAGAAATAAAATCATTTCTTCTGCTACCGATTTCTGAATGGAAGCGTTAAGAATCTCGTACAATTCTTAAAAAATACTGAAACACTATTTTATAAATTTATTCAGAACACCTTACAGTTCAAACTAGACTCACACTTTAAATTAATTATTTTCCGACACGTTCACTAAAAGCTAACTTACCACTGCTATGATACTTTCTAAATTAAATTCTTATTCTACGCTATAGAATGCCCAAATAGGTTACAAGATGTACGGTGGATGGCACATCACTCTACCCGTTTCCGGTCAGTCCTCCTTGCTCTATTGCAAAGAAATTACATTTGGCAAGAGCGAGAGAGAAAACGGAAATGTGGTAACCTGATTTGCTGTTGACTGTACTGGAACTCTTTTGCCACTTACTATCTTATGCGAAGCCTTATGAATGCCAAAAGACAATCTCAATATGAGTTCCGTTGGATTTACAATAGGAAATATGCACTGTTTTTTTTATGATAGCTTATATCGTTTTATCACTGTTGAATTTTTATATTCAGCACCAAAACTGTAAAATTCAGTATAGATATCAATTAATAAAAATTAACAACTTTTTCAGGCGTTTCAAACACCCGTCATTATTGCGCGCTCGATTGTCATAGACTTTGACGTCACACAAGCCTATGACAACACAAATGTAACCCACCAATTGTTGAATTCTTCTTCTTGTGGCGCTTTTGACAGTGACATACTCATAGACTTTGACGTCACACTCGACTGACGCCATTGGTCAGATCGTCTGACCAATAACGTTCTGTTTCAACCGCATTGAATTTTCCCCCTTTTTTTTTACTTTTCAATAATTATTTTTTGAATCGAAGAAGAAATAAAATTAGTTAATATTGATAGAGACGTAATGAGGATTCAAAATAGTACCCAAAAAAAATGATCCTCATCTGTTTCAAGTTCATATTGCCTATTAGCTTCCTAAACTATTGAACGCCTTTCTTAATTAATCTCTTTTTTCAGTCATGTCCATGGGCCACATGTGGATCGTGATAGTCTTGCTGGTCGTGATCGTCACCCTCCTGGGGCTGAGCATCACCTCGAAAAGGCCTCGCCAGTGGGCCTCCAGGTGCCGAGACAGCCTTCGTAGGAAGAAGGCCCCCCTTCCCGAGAACCCTCCGCCTAATTACACACCATAAGCATTGTAAATAAAGCAACGTTAAAATGTTAGCAAAAAATTATTTGTGTTCTTTCTTGTCCAACAATTTAAAAAAAAACGAAGTTAGTCAATCTGCGTTACATTCCCACGCTTAAACCACTTACTTACTGAACCCAATGATATTTAAGAAGTAGATATGTTATGTCAGTACTGATGCGAAGTCGAAAATTGACCCTTGGCGTACGTACATATAATTTGACCATGTGTACAAGATAGTATGATTATTTACTAGAGCGTAATGAGACAGATACATGTTGCGCAGTGTAGCCTCAAACTGTCAAAGGTATGCTCAGGTGTTCGAAGTTCTGATTTCGGGGGCCACTGTTTTAGCACAATTAACCTACACTGCTCAAAAGTGTCTAGCGATATCTCAAGCATTTTCATACAAAGTATAGCTATTTGGGAGGCTGTAAAAATTAAAATATTGATACCAACGTAGAAATTTTTAGAACGCAGAAACTGCTATATCTGCCCTTTCAGATTGTATAAAGAAATTCATTGTAGTAGAATTATTGTACAATCGTAAGGACGTTAAAAAAAGACAGATTTTTCTTTTAAAAGGTTAGCAAAATTTTAGCAAAATCAAAGGTTTTTTTTTTGTTATATTCTTAACCTTTATCTTATGCCTCTGTCCTCGCGTTATTCTAAGATAATGCTCAACTTGTAAACAAACTTAACTTTATGAAATATTTGAAAAATGATATCCCTATGATATCCCTAGACAGTTTTGATATGTGTATATGTCACCGGAAAATAACAAAAACCGTCAATTTATAAATTTCCTAGGAAATTTATAAACTTTCGTAGGATTCTAAACGAGAGATAAATTGTATTATTTTACGCCCACATTTCCGTAAATTTATAAATTTTTCGACGACTAGTGGTAAATTTATAAACTTACGGATATCTATTCGTAAGATTCTAAACGGTTCGACTAATCACAGAAGAGCTTTTAATTTTACGCTTTTATAAATTGCGGAAAATAACACACTGCTCTCTGATTGGTCGATGTTGACAGTAGCAATGCTTATGTTCGTAGATTATTGTACAATCAGACTTGCCAAACTGTACATTTATCAGTTTCGAATACCTACCTGACTGGACTTTTACTTTAAAACTGGGTAGGTTTAACGGGTTACTTTTTACAATTAATAGGCCCCTACTTAATCAAAATAAAACAGCAGAAATCGTGTTTTACGATATCAAAAAGTTTATAGAAAAATGAAATACACTTATAAAAATATAACATACAAAACATGGCATACCATCTCGATCATATCCCAAATAAGGTAGTCAGAAGCACACTGAGTTCCCAGCACGGTGAACAAACGGAACATTCAGAAGCCCACATTTCACCAAGGGAACTTAAACCCGTCGTGGTAAGAAGCGAGCATACCGCCGTTATCTGGGTTGCTTAGATTTTTTATCGGTGTTTCTCATCGCCGGAGAGTTAGCCGCAAATTATACAATGAACACGAAGATGAATTGTTCTTACAAAATATAAAACATTAAAACCGGCCTTCGACCAAAATTCAATGGCGGAGGTGAGGAATGACACGTGACTTATTCGACCAATCAGAGCGCACATGGCGTTTGGTTACAGCCCACTTATTATTTTACGGATGCGTTCCGAAAGTTTATCAATTTCCGGAAATGAGGGCGTAAAATAATACAATTTATCTCTCGTTTAGAATCCTACGAAAGTTTATAAATTTCCTAGGAAATTTATAAATTTACGGTTCTTGTTATTTTCCGGTGACATATATACGTCTTTTTTATTATAATATCATTAACTGAACCAATTTTGATGAAAATCGGTACACAGATAGAGTGTATACCTTGGTAAAGGAAACCTATACCTACACCTATAGGAAAATCAAAAAAAATATTAAAAATATATAGGCCTAAGGCTGCGTTTGCACCAGAGATGCGTTGCGAGGAATGTGTTTTTAAGAACCAATAGAATCCCTCCATTTTTTTTTTACCAGTGAAAAAAAATCTTATAAAGACTGCACGTGCCTGGGTGAGGCCCGTGAGAGTGTCGGACTGACCAGCGCCCTCTGCAACTTACGGCATACCGACTAAAAAAGACACTGGGGACACCCTCATCTGCTAGTGAACGGCTACGGGATGGAACAAGTCACTCTCCTCAGACGTTTAGCAGTTAGCCGTTGGACCGGCTTTTGCTCACTAAAGAGAGACGTCAAGTGTCCAGGACGTCTCCCAGACGGGCGAAACCGTGCAATGCATGTGGCAGGCCCCCCGACCCGCCACTCGCTGGTTCCGCTAGGTCAGTAAGCAAGCTTACCCCCCCCGCCTATAATATGATGGCGGTCCGCCCAGACGGACCACCCGCGGTATACTCCCGCCATTCTACGCCGCTGAAGCGGCCGCTGGGAAAACACAGCCCGCGCCAAGGGTGCAAAGCGTCCACTGCAGAGAGCGAATCATCTGCCTCGTACGGTGCAGAGCGGTGGACGCGCGCTGAGCTCTCCCCCTCTTCCGGCGAAGTGCCGGCGCAAACCTAGCAGGCTTGCCAACCCACGCTACCATAGGCAGCCTCTGACTCCGAGGAGTCCCCCAAATAGGACCGCGTCACGTGACTCCCCCCAAAAAGGGAATGTAGGAGCGGTCCCCCTCATGCTGAGTTTTCGCCAACGAGGAATAAGAACCGTTTCGGGGAGTTATTCCCCGTTGCCCAGAATGCACCGGACCAAAGACCTACACTTCCCTGCGGAAATAAATTTCAACAGGGACCAACAAGCCTCTGGCCACGCGAGAAGGTAACTAAGCATGGCACCCCATCCCTCCATTCACCTAGCTTCGCTCAATGAAGCGATTCTATTGGTTCTTGAAAACACATTCCTCCCAACGTATCTCTGGTGGAAACGCAGTCTAAAGATGTTGAGGGAAGACATTTTGTAAGAAGTGTTGACATGACTGGTTAGGAACTGCATCAATAGTTGTAGAGGTCGTCGAAGCTGAAATGACGCGCCCCTCCACTGCGTCTATGCATACAAGCACGCTTGTAGGCATAGACGCGGTCATCTAGGGCGCGTCATTTCAGCTTCGACGACCTCTACTAGAGTTTTCGGCATTTCGAAAGATAAAAATTCGTATGGAAATGTACATATACAAATGTCTTTAACTCTACTTGCCTGCTGTATCCTTTTATTTTCAAAGAACTTGTATCTATCATTCAAATTATTATTTCATTGTCAGAATCATGTGTGAACGAGTAATAAATAAAATTATTCAATTATTTAGAGGTAATCATTAATCACAGACGATGCAAATAATATGATTAGCAAAGTATCTTAAGAAGGGAGATAAATCTTCGATATCTACCTACTTATAATAAATCTGTACACAGGCCAATTCTGTACATGAAATATATTTTAAAAATAACTGTCAAGGGGTGGTTAGGTATCGCTACTGATGCTAAAAATGCAATCAGTAAATTTTTTGTCTGTCTGTCTGCTTTATGTTCGTTATAGAAACAAAAACTACTCGGCGGATTTTAACGAAATTGGCACAATTATTGTTCATACTCTTAGGCAGGTTATAGTATACTTCTTATTACGCTACGATCAATAGGAGCAGAGAAGTGAAGGGTAATATTGGGAAAACGGGAAAAGTTACTCCAATTTTTACACGTAAAAACTACTTGATGGATTTAAATGAAACTCTACAGTAATATAGTTTATGCATCTGTATAAGACATTACAATTTACAATTTATAAAGATATAAAAATGTGATATAGGTACCACATTTTTTTAACTCAAATCCACGCTGACGAAGTCGCGGGCGGGCGCTAGAACCTAATAATCGAATTGCACGTGGGCGAAGCCGCGAGTGTTTAGCTTGTATTTAGGTTTATTATCCGTGACCTACCTAAAATTATAAAAACGCCGTGTGTCCTTTTCGCAGATGATATCTCTCTTTTATATAAATTTGAAACAGAAGCTAAATTTCAAACTGACCTGGAATTAATACTCACAAAAATAATAGATTGGCTAAGAGACAACAACTTACTAATAAATTACAACAAGACTAAAATTTTAGAATTTAGACCCTACCAAAAATCATCCTTGAATGCAGAACTTAAAATCAATAGCTCTAACCTGGAAAAAGTAAATACATGCTCATTATTAGGTTTAGAAATAGACTCACATTTACATTGGAAGAATCACATAGAGAAGATTAAAGCAAAACTATCAAGATTCACTTATGACTTATTCGAATTAAAATTAAGTACCGATAAGAAAACTTCTATTGCAGCTTACTATGCTTACGCACACTCTTGGCTAAGCTACGGAATCATTCTTTGGGGTAGTAGTACAGATGTAGGCGACCTCTTCATACTACAAAAGAAATGCATACGCATAATTGTCAACATATCTAGCATGGACACCTGCAAACCCCATTTCATTAAATTAGACATTTTAAGCCTCACTTCTATTTATATCCTGGAACTATGCAAATTTATCAAAAAGAACCCATCAGTATTTAAAAATTCTGAACCCTGTAGCTCGCGAGCGCCTAGGACAATAAACCAAAATAAATTTAAAGTACCGCAAAGCCGCACTGAAATGTACCGTTGCAGTCCTTATTGCACTGCCATAAGAGTTTTCAATCATCTACCAACACATTTAAGAAAGGAGGCGGATTCAAAAATATTTATAAAAAACTTAAAACAAATACTAATTAAAAAATGTTATTACACACTAAATGAGTTCTTTGCCGACCAATACATTCAATGAGAGAATATCAAACTTAAAAATATTATCCATCTCACGTTTATTTATTCTTAGATTTTGCAATGCCCAAATGGGTAACATGTTGTACTGGAACTGTATTGTTGTCATCTTATTTACATTCATGAATGCAATAAACAATTTGAATTTGAATTTGAATTATTTGCATCATCATCATCATCATTCGCTCACATATTCTACTTCAGTTAATAACATGGCAGCCATTTTTGGGAATTATTAATAAATAATTGCTTTACTTTAGGCAAAAAAAATGCCATTTCTGCATGTATTCTAACATTTCTAACGCATCCGCCATTTGCGGATACGTTTACAAAAAATCAAGGAGATTGAATAGACGTTACCTAATAACCACCTACAGTTCCCGAGTGATATTTCCTCTGTCCTTATATAGCAAATGTAAAACTCAATATCACCGCGATTCAAATGACAGCCAACTCCATCTGTTGGCAATGTTAGGTACTAAGGCACACGGAATGCCTGGACGTCTGAAATCCCGAGCAGACTGCTCGGGCCTAATATTTACGCGTGTCCTACAATGAAAGCCTGAAAACTTTATAACGACGAGTTTTAAGTTTTATCTATTTATTACAGTCAAATACACTTGAGAGCAAAAGGTACCTATGCTTATGCAATTTTTTCCCCATATTTTAGGTATCCAACATGCTTTAAAGAACAAAGTTTTCAAAAACATATAAATGTTATACCTACCTAAACATGCCTAGAACTTAGCTAAACTGAGTGAGTCAGCTTTCTTCGAAAAATAGGTGTCAGGGGTGTGCGATATTTTTGCTCGCAAGAGTATTTCCTCATAGGTACCTCGAAATCAAGATGAACTTTTATAGCTTTTTAGCCTTCTGCGATTGTGTTGGGAATAGGTTAGTCTAGTCTAGCTAGATCCCGCACACACATTTAGGTAGGCTACAATCTTTTTACTCTACTAACTGTATTGTCAGCAAATAGATGCGTTATTTCTTTCTTTTTTTGAAGGAAAGCATGTTCTTGACTCCTTAAATAATAGGCCTCTTGCGTGCTTTGTTTCAGTTAAAAAGTAAAAAAAAACCTAGAATTTCTTCAATTTATTTGAAAGGAGCCATTCGCATAAAATATGATAATTTTGACCTTTTTCATAAGGGTGATCGTAGACAAATGGTCGATGGCGCAGTTTCTGAACGGACTAAGTTCCCACTAGGCCAGCAAGCCCATAGCTTGATATCTGCATATTAAACCCTAAAGGTTGACAGGTACAGCCTTGTGGTATTATAAAGTTAGACTAAAGTTCAAATACATGAAACTCGAGGTACCCATGGCCCAGTGACTACAGCGGATCAGAAACGATCATCGTCCTAGGCAAGGCTCGCCAGGTCTGGTAGTGGGATCGGTGACCACTACGACCGAAATTCAGTCATTTTTTGGACATTTCCGTGTTTCGAAAGGCTGCTAAGCAGTTAGGGCCGGCTGACGTAGATATCAGTCGTTAGGCCTAGTCGGAGGCCTTAGGACGGATTGATGACATAATATGACAATTAGGCTTACACCACTACCCCAAGAATAGCCTACATCTACTGGGATGGACTGTGTCAAAGAAATTATTATGAGTTCATCCGGGAAGTCAAAATTAATTTTTGAGTACTTAAGTAGGCATCTTATAACAAAAAACATTAGATTAAAACAAAATAATGTCGATTTTATCAACCTTATCCCCGAAGCGTCATGTAAGTACATTGTTTAAGATACTAGATTAGTTTATTACTAACCGAATGAACTTAAACGCCAGCAGATTATTTTTACAATTATTAGATAACATTCGATAACACAGTTTTAATTTGATACGGTGTCAGTGTAGCAAATTCCGATCGGCCAACATGAAGATTTTAATTTTATTTATTGGATTTGCCGTCGCTCTTAGTAGGGGTATGTTTCATTATTATTGTTATTCCATTACTCATGAGAGTAGAAGAAGCGAAAGTTGTGTGTCAGGATCGTAGCCAGTGGTAAGAACTGCTATGCTATTCCAGCGGACGCCAAAACTCCCTTCGCTTGTGTGAGTGAACTTTAAAATTCAATTTCTTTGCAACTGTGGTCGTTTGAAAAAAAAAGGACTAAGCTAAATAACATTTTTAAATTATTTACATACAAAATGAGGGAAAATACTAATTCAAAGTAAAGCGTATTGATGATTGAGGTAAGCGTGAAGCACCGAGATGTGAAGTGATGTCCGATGTGCACCGCCGGAATAGCACGGCTGGTCTCTGCCTACCCCGTGGGGAAAGACGCGTGATGGTATGTAGTATGTTATTCCATCATACGAGTCCATCCATCAGTCTATCAGTCCCTGACACCTGAAGAACAAGGTCTGCCTAGATTCAAATTAGCTGATTATTTTACTCAGGAAACTTCATGCGTATTAGTGTACAGATATTTAGAGATTCGAAGTATCGAATCTTTAAAAAATCTGTAGATCATCGTCATATTCAGCCCCAAGGCGAAGTCCCCCATGGATCTGATCATCATCATAAGTGGGGGTTTTGTAAATACTTGCCCGTTACACATGGAAGTTCCCCGGCTACTCCGGTGTAACAAGAGCTGTAAAAGAAACGAGAAAAGACGGAAAGAAATAATATCTCCAACAAAGACTTCGACATTTTGATAACATACTTTTTCATTACAAGATGCAATCTTTTTTTTTCTTCCTCAATGGATGTAAGTACCTACATTGATATCTGACACCTACTGGAGTAGCTCTCTTTAGTTCAAGGTCAGGCCTAAATGTAAATTCCTCTGAAGTTTCCCAAAATTTCCAGGAGATCAAAGGATAGCCGGCGGTCACCTAACTACGATAAACGCTTTCCCCTACGCGACGTCCCTGCTCACCAACTCCGGAGCAGGCACCAGCTTCACACAGGCATGCGGTGGCACCATCATCACCAACAACGCCATCTTGACCGCTGCCTCTTGCTTCTACACAGGCCTGGTGTAAGACATACCATATTAAATAAAAAGAACATGCACTTTACGAACTAGTGACTATAACTAGTCGAGCTTCGATACGATACCAAACATGAATACAACTCCAGCAACCACTGAAAAGGTTACATTAGTCAATTTTAAAATATTAGTCATAAACATAGCACGTTGGGTGACTTTCTAATGAGGCCACGGTACCTACCACGTCTCACATCCCTAAGGAGTCAGTCAGAGTCAGAAATGAGGAGATCCGTCGATAAACTGGAGTCGCCATCGTGGCCCAGCGAATAAGCACATACTTAGCGCGAAGAACTGATGGCCGTTGGGATCGAATGGTTCTGCCTGACGGTCTCCACCGTTTGAGAGCAAACGCAAGTCCCGCTCGCTGGAATTCGTGGATGCAGGCCGCCTGTTACCAGCCGCTATGGAAATCTAAACGGGAGGCCTATGTTTATTAGTAGACTTTCTGCTGCTTTTGATGATGATGAGATAAACGAGAAATAATATACTTTTTTTCTTTTATTTTTAGCGCCCATTCTCTGGGCTGGTGGCGTGCGCGCGTTGGATCCTCTTATAGCAACTCTGGCGGCACCATTCACATAATAAGCAGAATTACAGCAAGCCCTGGTTTCCAACCGACTACGTTGGACAATGACATTGCAGTTATTAGGACCAGGTAAATTGCTGTTATAAAATTAAATTACGTAGATCACCGGCACATCAGGCTACCCATTTCCGGTCGGTCCTCCTTGCTCTAAAGAAACGTCATTTGCCAAGAACATGATAAAAAAGAAAAGGGTAGTCCTATGTGCCATTGACTGTACATACGTTACATCAATTTCCCAAAATTGCGACGAATAAGTTACAATTTTATTAAGAACGCAAAAGTGAGAAAACAATTATGGAGATGTAATTAAAATTTACTACACGCTTAGTGCGTTTCACTTATTAAAACACTATCGCACTGATTTCGCTCTCGATGAGTAGTATTTTAGTTAAGCTGACCTGCTTGAAAAACACAACTCCAAACCGTTAATTTAATATTTTCAGGTTCAACATAGATCTTAGACCCGGAGTGACGGAGAGAGCATTCCTTGCGGGTAGGGCCCACCCTCTCAACACCAACCAGCCAGTGGTGGCTATCGGCTGGGGGGCCCTAGAGGTGAGCCACCTACAGACGAATCTTAATTATTCCTCTAACACGATGCAAGCCATTGATGAATCTACCTTCACCACAGTTTGACTGAAGGAGAGAATGTAGAGATCGTATAGGCCGAAATGACGCACCCCTCCACTGTATCTACGCATACAAGACGGCTTTCTTGTATGCGTAGATGCGGCGAAGGGGCACGTCATTTCAGCTTAGACGATCTCTACACACGTGGTGCTAGAGGTCCATGCAGCATAATGGGTGATAATCTTACCTGCGTATTTGTAGGGCGAAAAGGAGTCATCATGATAAAAGTATTAGTCTATAAATACGCCGTCATTTTACCGGCTTCTACTGCCCCTGCTACGACTACGCAGGATAACTCCACAATTCACAAACTTCAAATGGTCGAATGATGACTATTTTATAATAGAAGGCACGTGAGACGTCGGCCAGCACGATGAATTTAGGTGGGTGTTGGCTGCCTACAACTTTAGGAAATCTATAGGGGAGGCATAAGTTGTGCAGTGGACTTAAATTCTTTTGATAATCCGTAACTAACGATTGATATGCATTCCTATTCTCAGAAATCGGGTACCTGGTCGCCACAACTAAGGCAGGTGCAAGTATGGGTGGTCAACCAGCAGACCTGCCTCAACAGATACAGCGAGCTTGGCTTCACCGTCACTCCTAACATGGTCTGCGCCGGCTGGCTTGACGTCGGTATCAGAGGACAGTGTGAGGTAAGCTTGCGAACTCATTTCTTGTTTGTTGTGCTTTCGACTGCTGAGGTCCATTTTGAAAAGCTTAGTAAGATGCTCAAGGCTCATCTATAAGCTTTTTTTATCACATCGTTTGCCTGCGCCAGACTAATACCGCCATGATCACCTATCGTCAGATTTTTTAATTCCTGCCTTACCTTCAATTGTGGAATTGACACCATGGAGGGGTTTTCCCAATTAGCTAAAACATGAAGATCTTAAGATCTTATTTTCGTCCATAGGCTGCGGAAGCCGTATAAACTGAAAGGTGCCCAGCATGCTTGTTTTCGAAAGAAGCATCGACACACGAAAAATAGATCACCAAAATATTATTTAAATGGTTATTTATAAAAGTGCCGAAGGTAACGACATCGGATGGTTTTTTAGTTTACTATGGTGGCGCGGTTAGATTGTAATAGAGATAATTTATGAAAATTCCAGCAGGTGTCGCCAATAGCAAAATAATAAAATGACATTTGTTCGAAGGACCATCTTCATAATAAAATCGAAGGTCCTAGCAGGCCGATTAATTCGTCTGTTTGTTTATAGTCTTTCTCTTAATGATTTATTTATTTTTCTTACAACGCAGGGAGATGTGGGCAGCCCACTGCTGGAGAACGGGGTGGTGGTAGGAGTGTTCTCGCGTACCCAAGGATGTGCAGACTACTGGTACCCAGACATCAACACCAGGGTCCCAGGCCATTCCACCTGGATAGTCAGCACTGCGATTGCCCCATGAACAAAATAATGATTAAAGTTTAAGTTTATAAAGTGTGTTTGGTGATTTTGGACAAGGTGGGCGATGAAGAAGAAAAAACACATTGATTCATCTAGCATTCACAAGCCATTCCCAAAAACTTGACTTATTACTTTAGTGTTGTAAAAACTCTCGGACAGACGTGTCACAATGTCAAATAAAATACACGACACTCAGCTAATGCCTGAAAGCTCACTACCGTATTTACAAACGGCACTTAACGATAAGCACGCCTCCAAACGTATGCCGTTCCGTGAATTTGTATAGAACTGAAAGTACTTGGCAGGGCTGCTAAGCTTTGGTTGTCTTTCGTGTTTGAAGGTTAGTCAGACGCTGGTTTCCAGTGGACCCAGCTGAGTAGGCACACAGACAAATTCGTTTGTGGACGATTTTTTCTGTTGTCTTCCCTTTTTTTACACAAAGAACCGACATAATGTTTCACGAGGTAGTTTTAGATAATTTATGAACAAGTTCCGCGTATATTTGTGAACATTTTAAATAAATTCATAAAGTCGACAAGAACTTTTATTAGGTTTAATATGTCATGCTTCATCGTTCAGCATGTTTAAAAATAAGTAGGTGTCCCTGTGTTGGATAACCGAATGCCAACGGTGCTGAACTCGTGAAGACGATGAATAAACGATTTAATGTCCGTTTTCACAAATTAACTGTAAATGTTAAAGATAGGAAAACCAGAAAAAGACATTCGGTCTTGGCTTCAGGCGGGAATCGAACCCGCATCTTCCGTAGACCGGGCGACTGACTGCACTAACTACTGTGCTACCGAGACCACTGCCGAATTTTTCTGGTATATTTTACCTGGTAGCCAGGTTTGTTTCACCAATGTACCAATGCATATACATTAAATTATAATTATTATCCCTAATGCTAAAATAAAAAAAAAACAACTGTAAATGTTTCTGCTGGATCTCGAAACCATGCAAAAAATACCGATTATGTACATGATACACTTAGTAGGGTGAAAACGGAAGATAATTCTAAATTTAATTCTTAGTTTTTACTAACATTAGGTATTTCTTTTTGTCCTCAGTACAGTTGAATATTTTACAAATTTAACCTTTCAAAAACAGTTCTTGCGTCTGAATTGTAGTGAGATAATACAGGATTAAAACAGCTGAAAACATTACCACATAAATGAGTTTCCATCCGCATAAATTTGTATTAATCAAGTGTGTTTTTTCGTCACACCTAATTGGACCATCCTTACCTCTTTGTTGATGTTTTGTTGACACAAGTGGGACTAATTTAACATTATAACTATCATCGTCCTCTGCTGTTAAACTATAGACGTGTTTAACTGGGTCGATTTTAGCGATATTAACAATAGTTATCAAGCTAAAATACAAGATTTAAACTAACAGTGGATTTTACTGATAGAGAGTGTGATGTTTGGTTTGTGATTATATCGACTGTGAAGTGATATTGATTTAACTGTATTTTTGGAACAAGTGCATAGAGGATAGGAAGGAAAGGTGCAACTCCGCTGATCCGTCTGAGGCAAGCTTAAGATAAGACTGCATAACAGAAACTATAGGCTAAGTGACACCTTTTGAAATATTAGGCATTGGATTGGGTTTTTTGACATTTGGAAAATCTAATATAATCTTATCCTACGATAATAAAAGTGATCAAGTTTGTACAGAATTGTTGTTACATTAGTTAAACAATACACCAAGCAAAAAAGAGGCCAATAATACAGTAGAAAAGTTGCATAGGGAATTTAAACATGTAACGGCTTAATTATTCGTTGAAAAGAAAAGTGACGAAAGATATGAGGTTAAGCAGTTTCAGTATTCCAACTGAGAGTCCTCTATGCGAGGGTGCCGGAGTAGCCTAGGCCCCGCCCAGACGCGCAAGGTTATCAACGGCTCCAGGCCTTAAGGTTTAGTCAGCGCATGCATGCGTAGATATGTGCGCGCGCGCCGCCGTGCTCCCATTCCTCATCGTTGCATCAGCTTTGACAATCCACCAGCCAGACACATATGACGCTATCAGTAAGTACAGAAAAATAACACTTTTTAAATATTGAACGTATTTTAAGTCAAGAAACATTGATACATCAAACGATTGACGCTGAAATGTTGACGTTTTTAAGTGCGTTTGCGACAGTTCGATTCCCGGCCTAGAGTCTAATAATATCTGTGCTATTATCAGATTATTATGAATGAGATAACGAATAAATACGCGCATGGGATCCTATGAAGGTCGCCATTCAATATAGGTCACCATGGCTAAGAACTCTGTTGTTTTAAATTAAGTTTTTGAGCTCGTTAAATCGAATTACTCTGGAAATTTAATTTGATTTAGCATTAGAAAAGTCCGTTTTGCTTTGTCTTATTTTAGAATCAAATAAAACGATAACTACAATTACTAATCATCAACAATTGGACACTAAAAACCTTTACAGATAGGTTTGTTTAAGTGTATGTATTACACAATCTGGTTTTTTTATAAAAAAATACATGGCAACTTATGGCAAGATTGTTTACTTTTAAGGACACGGCAGAAAAGCTAATTTATAATTCAATAATTTTAACCGACGTCATACATAGGTAAATTAAATGTGTTCACCTCAAATGCAGTTCAATTAAACCACTGCAGTGTAAGGGCTTCCACACTCAATTTCGAACCTCCATTATTGAAGGCCAAAATTGGTTTGTAGTCTAAGTAGGTACAGCCATTACTTTTTCATTAGAAAAGTTTTTCCGTTTGCTAAATCGTTGTTATTTGGCTCAAATAATAAATAACCTCTAAAAATAGCGGGAAATCTTCGTCGTCGCATCGTAATCGCAATGTCGCGCGCGAAGAAAGTAATTTTCTTTTTACACTCACATTGCATGATCTCTCAGGTTCAATGTCAATTCTATTAAGAAAAGCCTTGAAAAACATAAGGAACTCTGATCTACACCATATTAATGCCCTGAATTGGGGCCTTTTCAACTACCCACATACCATCATAACCTTTTAACATGGGGAAGGCAGAGTCAACATCTTTACACTTGCTACAATGCTGACACATTCACGTGCTTTTCCACTCTCATTACACCTAACATAGGGATTATTATAACTCTTCACTCTCTAGGGTGCCATTGATATGATCGTTCCAAAAATTAGTCCAACACCACTTTCAAAACTTCCACTTTCCTCACTTTATAAATCTGTTTCGTTAATCGCCTCGCAAAATGGCAAATGAATGAATCAAAATTTAAGGGAAAACAGTCCTTAATTTCGCGACAAATGCACATGCACCTGACTACTTATAGGGAAAACTCGTCAAATCTGTTGTTAAAAATATTTTTTATTTTGTTTCATTTTTAAGTAAAGGGGTGTAGAATCAAAGGCAGCTAAATGCTTATGGGACTATAGGTGCCTATATTGTTTTTTTGAATCCATACTAGGTAACCGTTTCCATCATAATATCGTGATAGTTACGCTTGGAATCACTTGCTAATCAAATTGCAAAAACAATACAGTAGTCAGGGCCAGTCTGAATATCTTAAACATTATTTATACTAAGTATTTTTATAACCATGCGCTAAGGAAAAAAAGGTTTCTTTTTCAAGGGTACCAGCTATACAAGTCTGGCTAAAGCCAAATCTCTACAAGCAAGAACATCAGATTAACTATATCATACCTATTCGTTTTACTGACATTGCTCACTTTTAGTATAAGAGCCTGTTCACACTAGCGTTTGTTGGGCGATTTCACGGCGAGGCGAGGATTTTATCGCGGAACTATCGCTGCGAGACCGCGGCGTGTACGCTGCGCTCTCGCGGCGAGATCGCAAACGCTAGTGTGAATAGGCCTTCAGTAAAGCATTAATATAATTTGTGTCAAAATATTAACTTCAGCAAATACGAACTGATATAGAATTTAGTCCAAGTTTTTATCTGATAACTAGCTAAAGGTATTATAGTAACATTCAGTGATAATGATAACAAGATTTATTTAACATAACCTTGACAATCGTCATTATTTGGGAGCGTACGATTTTTTATTTATTTCTTTGGTACAGGCCACATGCCAAGAGTAACAATATATTGGAAAATGAGCTTTGGTGCTTCAGCATAGGTCTTTGATCTTCAAAGTGTCAAAGATCGCTTCAGTGAGTTCCGAATTCGAAAAATACTTTGTCTTGATCACCAATGACCATCTCCTATGTTTGGCAAGCGTGGCGACAAGGGCAAAACCTATCAATGCTCTTTAGAACAGGAAAATTGATTACTATTCTAAAAAACACTAGCATCCGCCCGCGACTTCCTCCGCGTGGACTTCAATTTTTAGAAAATGCAATGTATTAAAACAATGATTACTACCTATTCTCAGACTCATCGAACGAACATATAAAATTTCATCAATTTCGGTCAAGTCAAGATTCGGAAGACTGTGAGACGCGAATTTTATATAACAGTTTTTTTACCATTCGCAGGCAAAACAAAAGTCCCTCTCAAACCGATTCTGCTATCGTGCTATCTACAAGACATAGCCGTCATATCAGCGCCAGTCGTCAACAACGCCGAATACTTCCTCAGCAGACCAAACGGAGACACCACCAGACTCAACATCAGCAGGCCGACATACCACCACGATAGTCTAATCAATGATGACTATGAGAACATTATTATAAAACACGTGAATCATTATAAAGGTGAAGCTTTATTATGGAACCCCTTACCCTCATCCATAAGGCTATCCAAATCCCACCTATTTTCAAAGCCCGTGTCAAAGCTCACTTTCTTTCGCTCTGACTCTCTCCTTTTTTCTTTTTTTTTTTGACGCTGAGGAAATGCATTACGCATACCCGCCCACCGGGGGGCAGACGGGTTATGTCGGACTCTCCACTGGGAAGGTTTACCCAGTGGCCTACCGACTAAAAACTCAGCGACTCCCTCTCATCGTCCATGTTGGGGAAATGCGGTAATGGTACGAAGCCTCCTACGCGTTCCCCCGGACGGAGCCCGCCTGCACGGCGGGCAGGAAGCAGCCCCTCCCAAGTGCGGAGGGGCCAGTAGGGACAGCCGAGGGCGTTGAGCCGTCCCTACCAGGCAGTGACTCTGACTCTCTTCTTCATCAACTTCAACATCCTCTGAATGTTCTCCTTTCCACAAACGTCCAGTCAATCCATATCACATTGTACGTATTATTTATATGTATATTTATTAATTTGCTCATAGTATTTTATGAAATGTAGGTTTTTTGAAATTTTAATAACTTATTATAGCATTGATCATCTATCAATAACCATCTTGCACCACCTCATCTATTATTCTTACCATTTTTCTCTACCGGAAGGTTGTCTGGAAGAGATCGCTTTTAGCTATAAGGCCGCCTACATAGCACATCTCCCTTGTTATGTTATTGTTCTCTATGTGCAATAAATAATATCTTATCGTATTTTAAAGGTATAACACCTGTGAGCAACTACAAAGTGTTCGATCTTTTGCCTCTTCCCTTCGGCGATGGGCCGTCTTTCGAGGAGGCGGTTAAAGGTCTGAACGAGAATGACTTCGTGATTGGACCCTTGATGCAAGAAGACCACGGCAACTGGATGCTGAGCGCGTACTATGTGGACGCAGGTGGAGAATGGGTTGAGATGTACCAAGTTATCAGTGTTGAAATTATAGGTGAGTCCATGTTGAGCAATGATATTATAAAAAGACGTAGATAGGGTACTTGTGCTAAAAAAGTGGCACCGAATTCAGGACTTCGACCACCTGAGCAAAGCAAAGGTTGGACGACCGTCAAAAGGTGACGTTTTTCATGGTAATAATGTCACTGTTTGACGTAGGTATAACTGACTTCTCGGTCTGAATATCTTTGAGAGTAAGGTACTACCTACGGGCAGGTCCTTGTCTCAGCATGTGCCGCTGTTGCCATAGAATAGCTGCATGGTATACTGACAGGACATAACTATGTAGTGACGTTGTCCGACGTCGCCGCGAGTCGCTAAGATATAAAACGAAAATGCAAAAAAATAAATAGGTCTGCCTATACTGTACTATATGGTACTGGATGTTATTGGACTTTTGATGTTTTTTGGCTGATACATTACTTCCAAAAAGGTGCTATCCATCTTACAATCTTATTCTTAAGTTATGCAAGACTCCTGTTATCATCTTTTGTTTACATTTATAAATGCAAATGAACAAATTGAATTGGAATTTATTCATTGCGCCCGGCTTGCGCAAATTCAATTAAAATCCCCTGACCTTTCCCTGGTTTTTCCTGATATTCTATTTTCAAAACTTCAAACTCCTAATTTCCAGATTACGTGCCTTCAAGCCCCAGAATCGCCTCAGTAAAACCTGGAGACACCTTCGAGTTCAGCTTCGCCTACTCGATCCCAGGGCTGGAGAGCTGCGAGCTACGAGCTCCCAAGTCTACCTTCGACCGCTTCTTCGAGAGAGACAGCAACATCGACTTGCACAGATGCGGTTTCGTCCTCAAGAATGTGACGTTGGAAGACCGCGGTCTTTGGAAGATAACTGGTGTTGGACGCATCGTTTATATGACTCAGCTAGATCTTGAAGTTTTAGAGGAAACTACACTGGATGTGTTTAGGAATGGAACTTGAAGTGCTTATACTTCGGGTGTGTTAAGTGTTAGGCGGTTAAGCGGTGTAAGCTTGAACATTTGGGCTAACAGCTAGTCAATCTAAAAAGAAGACTTCTAGGAGGCTGGCTATCCCTCAACACCTTAGATTCTGTACAGAAAGAAACTTCTAAGTTAGGATATCTGTAATAAGTTCAAATAAATTGTTACTAATTATGTTCAACATCATTTCATTTAAAATACTCTAGTGACCCGCCCCGGCATCGCACGGGTGAAATGCGATGTTATTATTATTCATTTAAAACTTCCTATTCAATCACTCTATTTATTTAAAAAAACCCACATCATAATCCGTTATTAGTTTTGAAGATTTAAGCATACAAAGGGACAGAGAAAGCTACTTAGTTTAATACTATGGAGTTATAAACTAACTCGCGGTTTCTGTTGTGAATACGAATTTTGTTTATCAGCTTTCCTACAGAGTTGCAATAAAGTTGCATTACTTCCACAGTACACCTACATGCACTAATAATGTTATCTGGCATGCCAATCTGTGCTAATCGTCCTTACACTGTAATGTGTGCAAAACTAACGTTCTGGAACAAAAGGCTATTAACATGCTCGTTAAGCTAAAACGAGTAACTGTAGGAACATACCATCACGTCCTATATTTCAGGTGGAAGGCAGAGACATTAACCATGCTACGAACGTGTCACATCTTACTCCAACGATATTATAATAAAAAAGAGGTGGATACGTTACTTGTGCTAAAAAAGTGGCACCCGAAATCAGACTTTTAGGGCACCTAAGCAAAGCATTGACAGTGTTGACAGTTTTAGACGACACTGTGCAACATGTATCTGTCTCGTTTACGCACTAGTAAATAATCATAGTAACTTGTTCACACATTTACAACATTATAAGTACGTACGCAGTGACAATTTTTTACTTCGCATCATTTATTGTCATAATTTATCTACCCCTTTTTTTATCATATCATTGTCATGCTCTTATTCTTCTTTCAAAATTCTACCGTCATTTTTCGCCCAAAAACGACGTACGGACCATTTTGAGTCTTGTTTTAGCACCGTGAAAATACTTAATCCTCTTTGTAAAAAAACATAGGTTGTTTAAATCGTAATTTTCTCTTTCATGATATGTTTTTCTATTAATTAAGGGCGACACTTGGCGGCTATATTAATTAATCCTTCACACTACGGCATTCCACAACGAATTTATAAATAAAATTCAAATGTTCGTAGTAATCATTAATTTATTTACAAATTCACTTATAAATTACGATAGTTCACTAACTAAATATTAAACATATTTCTTCTTGAGAAATTTCGTAATGGTCCTTTTAAAACAAAATGTTGAGACTCAAAACAATTTGCTTGATAATTCACATTACAAACATAATAATACACAGACTTCTTATCCAGTGTTCCATGCACTGATTTGGGTTTTAACAACAAATAAACAGAGTCTAGAAGTTTGGCTGGCTAAGGGGCCTGTAAGTCTTAATAGCGCCTATTCATTTTAGGCGAATATACACCTGAGTAGAGGGAGAAAGAAGACGCGTATGATACACAAAAGTTTAAAACAAACGATGGTTTCAGCACATTTGACCTTGATTTATACTTACATGGGTTTTAGTGTACATATAATTGAATTAGTCACATTTATCATCATATTGTTGTATGTATTAACATCTATGAATGAAATGGCCAGCCATCCTTGAACAGAGTGCCAAGTACGACAGGCACACCGCTTTTGCTCACTAAACTGTCCCGAGTCGGTACACGCGAATTTGTTTGACGTTGAAGCACCGCCATGTAGTGGCGATTAGGAGAAATAACGTTTGCGAAGCGTCAAACCAAGACCCTGACGAATTGGAAAGTTATCTACATCGAGTAATCTGCCAGTAAATAATGACCTTCTTTATTTGGTCGGCTTTTCACTTGTGCCAACTTAAGAAAAACAAAGTTTAGTGAATGGTCGATAAACTTGACGGTGAAGTAACTCGAAACTGTTTGTGCGTGTCGGAATAGGCACTCAGGAAGTCTACCACGGAAATCGATAACGATATATGCGGTTCCATCGACAGTGCCCCGATACGTTCGCCTAGTAGCTACTCCGTAACATTGTCGTATCGTGGTCGTATCTCTCCACGACCGTCGTTATCATAGACAATAATCGTGAATGAATGACTGAGTAAAAAGTTTGTTTTCCTTGAACCAATTGTTTTCACTCCTTTTCACCCCAATTGGTTAAACGAAAACAAACTTTTTTTCGGACTCGTTGCCTATTAAAAAAAGAAGTCGTCAATGTCAAAGTGACAAAATAAATTCTTTTTGACAGTTTCAACTGATGAACTTTTTTTAAAAAAAAAATGTGCTAATCATAAATCAAATTTAGTATTGTGCAGTTATCTTGATTAAAGGTGTAAAGAGTTGTGTAAGTACCTAAATAGTGAATAAATTTTCATGCGTGCAAGCATTATTGTAAACATCTTGTCTTGTTTTACCTATTTTAATTATTAAGCAATGCACTTAGTCCAAAAGGCAGCGAGGTTCGACCGGGAAAGAAGATACGGAGTCCGGTGTACAAAAAATCACTTGTACTCTAATTAGTCTGTGCAAAAAATTAGTCAATAGTTGAAGAAATCACAGGTAAAGAGATAAAAATTCGGAAACGATGATGGACACGATAGCTTGGCTGGTATCGTTAGAAAGTTCGGAAATTTGACATCTGTGTAAACGTCAAACTCGATTTATCGTGTACGCAAGAGTAACATACGACATCCCTTGTCAAAAAAAGTTTCGGTCGTTCCTTCGTTCAAACGATGGTCGAAACGATGCGTAAGGGAGTAGGGTTAGACACGAGGAAGAGCACGAAGGTTCGATTATCGTGTTCTGTGGTAGACCTCCAGGTCAAGTAGGTTGACGTTGAATCTAGAATGTTTCTATCTACCGTAAAATCAAATCTTGCACTTACAAGGTCCTGCATCAATATTATCCAAGGGCCCACTTCCGGACCTCCAGTCAAAACACATCTGTAGCTAACACAAAGTCTATTCGCTACCGCTGCCGCTGCCGCCGCCGCCGCCGCTTCCGCTCCCGCTGCCGCTTCTCCGCGGAGTGTCGCCGCCGCCTTCGGCCGCCTCCTCGCTGCCTTCTGAGTCCGAATCCTACAAAATTTATTGAGAGATATTTACAATGGTAAGTGTAAGGTCAAGTTGGGTAACTTTGAATTTCAGTGTAACATTGAATCCACTCTTTTAGATCAGTTACTGTTGACAAGTACTCCAACTAAAATATGTTGTTGAGTCTATGAGGGGTTTGGAATAAATACAAACCATAAACAACAGTATGTAGGTACTTTAACTGTTCTTAAACGGTGGATTCAATGTTAGACTGAAATTCAAAGTTACCCAACTTGACTGTAAGCTTATCGCTAAAAAAGAGATTGCAATCGCCCGGCTTGCGAAAGATGCGGGTTCGATTCCTGCCTTCGATGCCAAGATGACCGAATGTCAAAAACAAAATGCTAAAAACAATACTAACTAAATAGATTGCTTCCAGCCGACTATGATGGCAGGAGAGTTATAAACAAGCTAGTTAGATAAAGACACGGTTGTGTACAGACAACAGAATATAAAAAAACTGAGCGTTTTAAATCTACCTTTATCGTCAGGTCCGATTCTAAAAGTGCGGTTTGATATCTCACAGTGCTAAAAGCATGCTAAAAAATTGGTCTACATAATTTGTGCCACGTGGCCAAAAATAATTCAGAGAAAGAATAATATATTTATTGCTCAATACAGTTCTTGTTATACCTATGAAACATTTAAACTGAATAAAAAAATTGGACAAAGGAATAAGAGGTTAAACATATGCTGCAGCGAAAGTATGATTTCCCGGTAGCGCTGGTTTCCAGCCCTGACCTGCAGTTCTCTACAAGTTGTTGTGCAAGATTCAAGTATGATTCAAACTTTTGTTTTCCATCGTTAACAATTTTACATGATTTGCTGACATTTTGTATAAAATGTCCGATGATGTATCGCCGATTTTACCTCACAAACATTTATGCTGCGACTTTGCGAAAATGTATTTGAAATTTTTGAGTATGTATTAACTTTAAAGTTTTGTCAAAATTAGTAAAATTACATTCCTATATTAAATAACGCAAATCAAAGTTAAGCTTTCACAGGTGTGCCCAACATTGGATTCAAGTTTGTGAATTTAGAGGTTAAACTAAATATTCAATTCTAGTTTAAGTTACCTTGAGAGCTTTGGCGCGGTCGAGACGGCGCGCGCGCCGGGTTTCCACATCGGACGCGTCGGATTCTGACGAGTATATCGCGGCGCCTGCCGAAGCTGGAAAAAATGGGTTAGTTTTAAAACCACTCACAATTAAGGCACACAGCTCCTCAGTGGCGACCTCATTGAATAAATAACTACTTATGTTTAGCTGCCAATGACTTTGACAGCTTCACTCAATGATATTTAAAAGTTGTAGATAGGTTATGTCAGTTCTAAAGCGAAGTCAAAAATTGACCCCTGGCGTACGACCTATGATTTGCAACAGAAACAGATACTTTCGTTTACGCAAATCATGTTGCGCAGGGGGCTAGATGGAGCTGTGCGAAGTTATGTCTTAGTTATATATTTATATTAGATTTCCTTATCCTTCACTCCTTGTTTGCGCTTGTATCTGCCATTCCTGTAGAGGTACTACGTACCTTTCTGTCCCTGCTTGTACTTGTTCTTGATGGCCTGCAGCGACACGCCCCCCTCGTCCTCGGAGTCGTCCCCCTGGCGCGCCCCCCGGCCCCCCGCGCCCGCCGCCGCCGAGCGCCGCTTGGAGGGGCGCGTGGGGGCCCGCGAGCGCATCGCTGCTCGGAGCTCCATCTCCTCTTTCTGACAAACGAACGACGCATCTTAAGCTTCAAAACATTTAGGGTAAGTTGCACCATAGTAGAAGTTAAAGTTTTTGTCAAATTTGACAATTTGACGTCATTTTTGGGCCTAACCGGTACTTTAACCGAAATTTTGATGTTTGTTATTGTTAAAGTCAGATGGTGCAACTCACCCTTATTCTTACTAAAGACAAAAAACTGTCACACGAGAAAAGAAACAAACATAGGTACATGATTATCTTCACAGTCGTTCAAACTTAATATAGAACCATAGAAAAAACAACTGTTAGGCTCTAAAAGATTTATAAAATGAAGAAAAATGGGAGATTCTGCTTGCCTATAGTGTAATTTACAATTAAGGATTTAAACATCGTAAATCCCTTCTTTTTATTTGAATAATAACGGCCTACCAAAATATATAACTTAAAATGATTCAGGTAAGGTTTGTTTTGTAAGTTAAATTAAAGTCCTACAAATATTATAAATGTGAAAGTTTGTAAGTCGTGTGGATGTGCCGTGTTGCTCTTTAACGTAAAAACTCTGGATGGATTTCAATGAAACTTTACAATGATACGGCTTATGCATCTGAATAGGAAATTATAAAGGTATTGTATTGCATTTTTTTTTGCATTTTTTTTGCATTTTCATTATTGCATTTTTACCTTAGTAAACGCAGACGAAGTCGCGGGCAGACGCTAGTAATCATAGCTAAGGCCGTTTTTTGGAGTGGACCTCGGCTCTGCGGTGATGGTCGGTGGTGAAATACTCACATTATATTTCAACCAACCGAGCAGATATTGTTTAAAAAATGAGTTTATTTCTAGTAACTTTATTATGTATGTTATTATCACTAAACGCAAATCTGTCGTATGTTTTAGTCTCCCATAATACTTAAGTATCAGCAGATAAAAATACGAAAAGTTTGGACCTTAAAACCATGTACACGTAAAGCACTACAAAACAGTTGGAACATTATGTTTATTCTAATGATTTGACATATTATCAACTCTCCGACACATTCTAAGTTGATGCTATATCAGTGGCATTTTTAGTTGTAGTTTATTTTGTTGTTTATCTTCAATGCAAATACCAAGTCACTAAATCAACTATCTTAAACTATCAAAATGTGTTCATTTGACCTGTAACAAATTTATAAACAAAATCATAAAACCTATGAATGAAAATACCTTCAACTGATACTTCCTATCAGCGTCAGGGTCAGCCCCGACTTGCGACAGGATCTTGATGGCGGAGGTCTTCGTAGACCGGTCGGCGAGGGACAGCGTCATCTTGCGGTGAGTGAACGACTCTGTGGAGTGGGGACGGAAGGAGAGCTTCGTGCGGAAGACTGCCTGGCCTTGCAGACCTGTTCCTTGGCGGACGAACAGGTGGTTGTGGTCGCCCTGGGGATTACATTTTGTTTATTAAATTAGGAAAATCAAAGCAGTGAAAGATAGAAATAAGAGAGTAACTAAGGGTAAGTTGCACCATAGTAGAAGTTAAAGTTAAAGTTTTTGTCAAATTTGACAATTTGACGTCATTTTTGGGCCTAGCCGGTACACTAACTGAAATTTGGATGTTTGTTATTGTTAAAGTCAGATGGTGCAACCCACCCTAACTAAAAAATAAGTTAGTCTAGGGGTGCGGTCCGAAATGCAATTTTAGCGATGAGATTCCTGAATTTGGATAATGCCGGTACGACTTCATCATTGTGTACACTCACTCATGTTGCGCTGATAATGACGTCACGCAATCTGTCTTAGCGCGCTTTCACCAATAAGGGATGTGTTTCAGTGCGCTAATATAACTTTCGGGACATTTACATTTAAAGCGCGTTTCAAGATTGTAGTTCCTATGTGACGAGATAGATGTCGCTACAACCCTGACGGCAACAAAATGGGGCCTCTGATTTTTTATTTTAATAAATTCATGAGGGTTTGTTTGTATGTGACTCACATGTAACGGCTGCTTGTAGACGTCGAATATCTCGGAGCCGAGGTGCAGCGACATGCTCCCGTCGGACCACTTCACCATTCGCGCGTTGGACTCCTTGATCGCGTTGCCTTCCTTGTCGAAGTTTGTTCGCCAACGGATCGTGTTTTCTACTTTCAGTTTTAGCCTGAACACAAGTGGAGAATGTTATATACAGGACAATATACGGTATATTTTTTCCATGTAAAAGCGAGCGGCTGAACCTGAATCCTTAACTATGAAGGATATAGGAAAATGCTCAAAGAAGTCTTGATGCCGATTATGACAAAAACTACTACATTCGAAATTTCTTTATCCCTTGCTAGGATAAAAAAACACGTCCTGTATATTATTGCGCTCTCTCGTAGTGTCGCTTATTATAATACGGGTCAAATGTAAAAAGTAACTTCATATGACAAACTGGGATACTAGACAACAGGGCCCCAAGTCTGCTAATTTGTCTAACGCTTCAGTTGAATCGCAATTGAGTCTCAATGGTCTAATTTGACATTGTTCTCATAGAAAATGTGTCAAATCAGCCGATCTAGACTCAATTACGAATCAATTGAAGCGTTTTAAAATTAGCAGACTTGGGGCCCAGGTAAACATTGAAAACATTTTTTTTAAATGTACAAATATTTTCGTAATACAAAGGAATCACCCATACCAATACAAACAAACATGTTCAGGCACACAACAACAATTGTTTGTACTGTGCAGAGATCGCCTCGCCCACAGTTGAATCAACTTCTTAACTATTACACCAAATCAGTAGTCAAATTAATTGGTTACTTATATTTCTTCTAGTTGGGGACGCTGGCAAGCCAAGTTATGGGTTTGTTGTAGATCAATTCACGAATTTCTCAGGGCTCTGAAGAGAGCCTTAATTGTCAAAGTGTCAAAAATAAATCACTTACCTAGCTCTACCTTCCTCGTCCAGCGTTTCCTCCTCATCAATCTCATCCTCATGAGTATTAGGGTCTCAAGGCCTGGTCTCCACCGACAAGAAATTGGGCAGCTTCACAAAGTGCAGCTCCTTGCCCATTATTTGGCACCGAAATGGCGAAAATGCCAAAAAATGACAAAATGCCAATGGCCTAAACGGTTATTTTTTTAGCGCGAAAGACATAATTATACTAGGCCTAATTTTGCCGCTTGGAACTGCACCAATTTCCTGATGAGTTAAATCAACTCATATTTCGTCTCCGACACTCAAGGGGATACGAGTCTCTGGGATCTCAATCTCATCACTTACCTAGCTCTACCTTCCTCGTCCAGCGTTTCCTCTTCATCAATCTCATCCTCATAAGTATTAGGGTCGTACGGCCTGGTTTCCACGGACAAGAAGTTGGGCAGTTTCACAAAGTGCAGTTCCTTGCCCAGCTCTGTCCAGATCTTGGGCATGTCCACGTCTATGCGAGTCTCTGGGATCTCAATCTCTTCTTCTTCTTCAGGTTTTTCTCGGTTCCGCTGGTGAGGATTATACAGTTGGTTTTTATAATTGCATAGATTTAACAAGAAACATACCGTCACCGAAAGAAAAAAATCTGTTACAGTCAATGACATTACAATAAAAAAAAAATTGTAATATCAACTGTAACTGACGCGAAGTCAAACATTTCCACGGGGTACGACGTAGTTAATTTGACCGTGTTATAATGTGTGAACAAGATAGTGAGATTATGTTAGAGCGTAAACGACACAGATATATGTTGCGAAGTGTCGTCTCAGACTGTCAACGCTTTGCTCAGGTGTACGAATCGTTCGAATTTCGGGTGCTACTTTTTTAGCACAAGTAACCTATCTTGCCTATTTTTATTATAAAATCATTGGTTATTACAATAAACTACAATAATTCTGGCTATCTTGAAGAACAGTTCATCCAAATGGAGTACCTGGTCTCCTATTAAATTCAGTGCTGTATTTTCGGGCATCATAGGAGTTCGTAAAGCGCTTCTAACATGTCTGTTTCAATAAAGGTATTTCGACTTTGACTTTAGAAGACACATTGAGCAGTTGGTCCCGGCTGAATTCGCTACAGGTCAGTCGTTAAGCCTAGTCTGAAGCTTGGCTTGATACCATCTTACATTAAGGTTTCTTACTAAACGCGTGTTGTAGTTTAGTTCGCGTCACCTCATAGTTGTAGTGCGGCCTGTGCCCAGCAGTGGGACGTATAAAGGCCTTCCTTACCTCATCCCCACTGCCTTTAGCCTCGTCTCCAGACCGCCTGCCGTCGTCAGACCGACCCCCGCTGCGGCTGCGAGACCGAGACCGCGACCGAGACCGGGAGCGAGACCGAGACCGCTTCGAGCCGCCTTCGTCTTCTGTGCTGATGTCTGACGCGTCGCCGAACAACGCATCCGCCGTCACTGGAATTATTAGAGTCGAGTTGAAAACCATTTCTTTGTGAAGTAGAGTCGAATTGGTCAATAAAAACCAATTCGACTCTACTTCACAAAGAAATGGGCGACATGGAACAAGAACCATCTTTAGTTATGAAAAAAAAACAACCAGATGAAAGAAAATGTGTTTTTGTTACAGATAAATGGCACAGTCAATGGCATATCGGGCTACCCATTTACGTATGTTATCCTGTTTTTGCCAAATGTCATTTCTTTGCTATATTAGCAAGGAGGACAGACCGGTTATGGGTAGCATGATGTGCCGTTGACCAAACATCCTTTTATCTGTATTTATAGTCAAACTTAATTAAAGAATATGTATAGAGGCGCCCTCACCAACCTTTACAAAACCATTGCAAAATGGGTCTTACATCAGCAGCATAAGGTGCCCCTATGTAAAGGATGATGTGAGCGCCTCTGTACATGAAGAACAAGATATAGTGCCATGTGTCATGATGACATTAGTCAGAAGGTCTACGTTCAGCATGTTTTTCTGAGATGCCGTCATGATGTACAGGACATTCAGAAAATCATACTTTGCAGAGCGGCGGCAAGAGGCGAGTCTACATCCGTTATTCGAGTTACTTGGGTTTCATTTATAGTTGTCCGTCATCGGAAAGTTCGCCGCAAGCCGTAACAATGAACAAAAAACAGGTGTTCAAGTCAGATTTGAAATAATAAATAAATGTTCTTCAATAAATATTTGTTAGAGCTTTTGATACCTGTATCCTTTTCCTCTTGATTTTCGTCATCAGAATCCACAATCCTCTTGGTTTTCTTCTTCGGCTTGCCGCTGGTGTCGGATCCACTATCTGAACCTTCCTTCTTCCGTTTCGATGCATTCTTCTGTTCTGCGTCGCTCTCTGAGTCAGAGAGCACGGCGCGCTTCTTCTTGTCACCTAAAAATATAATAGTAGTTTTCGATACAAGTGCGGAAAGTATGTCATTTCGCACGAGTCTCGAGGCATCTTGGCCCGAGCCGGCAGGCGAGGGTCAAGACTCGGGACGAGTGAAAATGACACTTCCGCTCGTGTATCGAACAATGTTTTTTAATACAATTGCGAAAAAATACAGTGTAACAATAATAAACAGTAGTGAAAAGAGACTAAATCGAAAATAAAGAAAGCGGGAATGAAAAACTTAGGATTGACAGTTTTTTTAACACGGCGTCGGTTGTATTCAGCCTAGTAAAAATATAAAAAGTAATTTAATTGCATTTTTAAACATGGAAATGCAATAAATGCCTATTATTTTATTTCAAGTATTTTATGGTGAAACTCATTCATACTTACAAATCTCCGGCCATTGTTAATACACAAACAGCCAACTGTAAGTAAACTGTTTCGAAAATTTAATTTTTAATAGTTAATAAATAACCCTTTATTTTGTAAATTATGCAATTGAAATAGTTTGAATATTATATTCCCAGTTTTGATGCCAAATAACGTATCATAAAACAAATAAAGTGATTGAACAGACAACCTCTTTGGTAGGATGAATGCGTTTTATTAAAATTTTCAAAAAAAAATTGGAAAAGTAAAAAGCACTAGTGCGGAAAAACCAACTTTTCGCACGCTAAGCAGCTACGAAAAGTACCACTTCTTGAGCAACTGTATTAAAAATAATTTATTTCAATGTGTAGTGTAAAATATGTGGTGTAGCAGTTTATCCTACTAATATTATAAATGCGAAAGTTTGTATGTGTGGATGTGCCGTATTGCTCTTTCACGTAAAAACTAATAAATTAATATCTTTAGACACAAACAGCGCCACAAACTTAGTAAAGTTTGTATTATGTAAACCACACAGCACCTTCTATCCCCATAACAAATCTAGTATTATGAGAAATAGATAATGGATAAAACATACTTCAATTCATCTTTTTAATACATACTTAGGATACAAAGGAAACACCCACACCACAATATAAATATTTGACTGTGCGGGGATCAAACCCGCCACCTCTAGTGTATTAGCTAACTTCTTACCCCTTATTCATAAAAACGCACGCAACGCGTTTGGCGTGTTTTGTCACTTACTATGGCGGCAGCAACGAGAGTGAAAGTGACAGAGCGATACAAAAGTTAACGTGATGTTGAAGACCTGCTTATGTTTTTATGAATAAGGCAGTTAACCATTACACCAAATCGGTGATGACAGATTGACCGAAAAGTGAAACTATGCAAAGTACAGGGGGCTAAAACAGCAACATTTTAGATGATTCATATTATGAATCATCTAACTGACGTTTCATCTAGACCGCGGTCCGTTTCGAGTCAAAAGTGAGTAACAGCGCGCTCACACGCGTCCCGAATTGATAAATTGTATGAACGTGAGCGACGTCAGCGCGCTATTACTCACTTTTGACTCGAAACGGACCGCGGCCTAGATGAAACGTCAGTTAGATGTTTTCATAATATGAATCATCTAAACCCTAATCCCACAACAACTGTGTCATTTATCTAAATGTTTATATTATCGTCCACTGTGCTGTGTTGTGTTGTTAAATGCTTTGTGCTGTCTTGTATGTGCAACCCCCTTTTTTTTTTCAGATGAATTCGCTTAGCCCGTCTAACAGGCATACGGTAAAAACAATGCAATAATCCCATACCGTGTAGTGGCTACCTACGTGACATTGGCGGAATTGTGGTAAAAAAACCCAGACATCGCCATTAAAAAAAAAAAGAAGAAGAAGAAGAATCATCTAAATGTTGCCGTTTTAGCCCCCCTGATTATTATTGTTACCAATTTCCGCAGACGCGTTAGAGCTTTTGGACCTAGATCGCGAACGGCTTTTCGATTTTGATTTGCTGCGTGATTTCGATCTTGAATGGCGGGATCCTGACCTGAAATACAAGCGCTTGTTATTAATATAGTACACATACCATGGCGACTTTTACCTCTCATTTACGATCCACACTGGCAAGGTATTATTGTACCTTTTAAGTTTGAATACACAAGTACCATTGAAGTCTTAAGTGATGGCAAAGTATTTGCCACTTTTTGGTAGTATTCGTGTTTATAACTCAGGGCTAAGTGTATTCAATGAAATTTGTATCTTGATAAAGCTAACATAGGCTGCAAGATACCACTAACTAAATATTTGAATGTCATTCTTGAAAATATAACAAAAAAGCATACCTGGATCTGCTTTTAGATTTCTCCTTTCCTTGGTCATCATCAATCATCAGGTTCGGTGAGTTGGACCTGCTGTCCTCTAGGTCTGGTTGTTGACTTTTGGGGCTCTTTGATCTTGAAGATCCACTACCAGACCTGGATTTCCTACTCTTTGGACTTCCACTTTTTGAGCGAGATTTTGAACGAGACCTACTCTTAGCCTGTGATTTTGGACTTGAAGGACTCTGAGATCTAGACTTAGGACTTTGGGACCTAGACTTTGGACTCTGTGACCTTGATTTCGGACTGTGAGACCTAGATCTTGAGCTCCGGGATTTAGGGCTCTGTGGAGCGGACTTAGGGCTAGCTGATCTAGACTTTGCACTTCCTGACCGGGATCTTGCACTAGCTGAACCACTTCTGGACCTGGATGCTCTGGTTTTAGGACTCCCAGATGCCTGTGATTTAGGACTGGATGATCCGGACTTTTTGCTATGCGCTGAGCCTGAACGGGATCTGTTGGTTCCAACTGGAGAGTTTGACTTGCTTCGGGAAGCATTTGATGCATTTGAAGATTTACGCGATCGGCTTGATCTGTTTGACTTTGGAGATCCACTGCCAGACTTTGCAGGACTGCGTGATACTGATCTGTAAAGTAAAATATTAATAATAAAACATAAGGCTTTTCAGACAAATTTTTGATCAAATGAAGATTTAAAACTTTCATAAATAAAAAACATTAAGCAACTGCTTGCTTACATTTTGGATGTTCAATTTTCACCAGGTTATCTGCCATACAGGCAACTGGCCACTACTTTTGATGCTGATGAATGTTATTTGTGGTAAAATAGTAGAAGAAAAATTGTTTGATGCTCACATTAGACCAGTTCAGTGATATTTGGAACAATTAAGAAAAGAGTAAAGAATTGGAAAGATATTTCAAATTATCAAAGTAGTAATTGTTTTATTTTATTTTTAGCATTAGGGATAATGCATTATCATCTTCATTGGCATCAGGCGGACGCCTGATGCCAAGACCGAATGCCTTTTTCTGGTTTTCCTATCTTTAGTAATTGTTTTGTTAGCAATTTACAATATTTGTGTAGAGAAAGAATTTACCAATATTATTTTTAAGACTACCTTTAATAAATTGTGTGTTTAACAATTTTTTCATTACTTACCGGGAGTGGCTCCCCTCTTTTCCAGACAGAACAGGACTGTGGCTCTTACTACGACTTGCACTTGAACCACTTTCTGATTCAGAGCCAGAATCAGTATCTAAAAGAGAAGATTTCTGATGTGATTACAAAAACCAATTTAGAAATTCATTTTAAAGGAGCTGCTAGCGAAAGAAAGATAAAGAAGGATGTACTAAGCCTTATGTTCATTTAATGATCAAACAGATATACAGTTGTTATTAGAACAATTTTTTTATTAGAAATTCAGTCTTCTGAATGGGAATTAATAGAGCAAACTGGACCTAGCCTACAGTTAAAGAAACACTTCAAAAACACTCACATACAAAAAATACTCATTGCATAAAAAGTTTACTTGAGCACAATAATGATTTCATCTAAGTTGCGGATTGTCTGTTGAGTTTTTTAGTAAGATTGTTTTATAAACTTGATTTTGTCATCAAGTATTAAATTAGCAAGTTGAAGTTCAAGTTTAGTTCAAATTAGTTGGAGAAATCCTACAAAAGAGTCTACAAAGTTTAGTAAACCAAACATTGTTTATCCCTCTCTAGATTGATATTCGTCAACGCTGTCAGTAGAAGTTTTTGCGTGGAATGATTTGACACTTTAATTTTAAAAGAATAAGTTGTATTTTACTGAAATTTTTGGCTAATAATTACAGATTCAGTGTAATAGAATAGAGTGGAGAAATAGGACTTTTATTTTGAGGTTATGTTGTTTTCACTTACCATCTCTAGAGTCTTTCGACTTAGGTGCCATCTTTATACTGAACTTAAACTTATTATTTTTGAGTTAATACAATTAAAACACACGATACTGTCGGAAACAAACAAAATTGTACACCTAGCGACGCTTTTAGCACGTCAAACTTTTTTTTTTTTTTTTTTTTCTTTTTACTTTGGCACGTACGGCTTGTACATTAGCCACAACAAGGTACAAAGGTAGGGAAACGTATAAATAAATTATGACCGGGAATTTAGGAAAAGGATCAGGAAAGTTAAGGAAAGTAGCGAGGCAAATGTTAGTAATACATATATCTTAGATGAACGATTAAATTTTTAAATGGTTATGGGTGATGAAAGTTGATAATGATTTATAAATATTAATATCATTCATAAATAAGAGACATTGGATTGAAGTAGGTAGTGGAACATGGAAGGATAAAAGCGCGGACATAAGAGAGGAATGGTCATACTTCTCGCAGGAAAAAAATATGTGGTTCAAACTTCCCACATCAGTATCACACTCACACATACTGCTATTGACAATACCAAGCTTTGCCAAATGTTCAGGGGTACACACATGCCCAAGTCGCATACGTATAAGTATAGAGGTAGTAATTTTATCAAAAGAAACTTTCGAAAACCACGGTTTGACAGGAATGCATGGTTGAATACATTTATAATATCTCCCTTTTAACTGGCTACTGTTGCTCCAGTGAACTTCCCAAGAGTTTAAAAGATCAGTTTTGGATAGGGCAGCAAGATCATGGCAATAGTTTTTATAAGGATAACGATCCCCAGAATCTACAGCATCATTCGCAAGCTTATCCGCTTTTACATTTCCCTTTATATTGCAATGACTTGGGACCCAAACAAAAGCTACATTAAATCCATTCAAATGACAGCTGAATAATAACTTTCTACAATCTATAATAATTGGATACATATTTGATTTGAAGGGATTTTTTTTCAGTGACTCTAAAGCACTTCTAGAATCTGTGACAATTACAGTATTTTTAAGTTTCATTAAAATTATATACTCTAAAGATTTGAAGATGCCAACGCATTCTCCTGTAAAAACAGATGACTCAGGGGGCAGCATGACTAGTTGATTGATTTTATATTCGTGATGGTATACCCCGACTCCTACATTACCATCAGTGGAATGTTTAGAAGCATCGCAATATATACGATTCCACATACGCCAGTTTTTTTGTTCAAGAAATTCATTGAATTTAATATTAGCAGATTCTTCTTTTTTAGAAATATTTATATCTATATTAATTTCAGGACAACAGACTAATGACTCATAGTTTGTACAAAAAATAGGAAGGTATGTAGATCTATGAGTAGGTGCTTGAAGAGCATGAAACTTTCGAAAGCTAACAACAGTACACGGGGGAGACTTATGGGACCAATATGCAGAATTTTCTACATGTTCTGATAACGCTTGTAATTTTGAATTTAAAGGATGATTAGCTAACTGGAAAGCTCTAAATAAAAACTTGTCGCATAAATACTGCCTACGAAGATTTAAAGGAGGTTCCGCACATTCAACCTGCAATGCATTATTGGGGCTAGACTTCATTGCACCTGTTACAATCCGAAGGGATCTGGTTTGAATGACATCTAATTTACGCATACCAACAACACTACATGGCTCTAGGAATATAGTACCGTAATCAAGGATGCTTCTAATAAGAGCGTTATATAACAGTTTCAAATTAAACGGATGGGCACCCCACCAAACTCCTGATAAACATCTCAATATGTTAATAGCACGTTCACATTTTGCGCTTATATAATAACAGTGCGGAAGGCCTGTTAATTTAGAATCTAGAATTACACCTAAAAACTTTGCTTCTTTTTCCACTGGAATAATTAAACCATTATAATAGACAGTGATCGGAGGAGGACAGCGCATTCTAGAAAATAAAACCAATGCACTCTTTGGCACAGATAAACTCAACCCATTAGCATCTAGCCATGACTTAAGATTTTTTAAAGCAGAAGATAGTGAGGTACTCATTTTTTCTATGTTTTTTCCGGATATGTACAAAACAATGTCATCAGCATATTGTAGTATATTTACACTATTATTAAAAGACGGTTCTAAGTCAAAGGAGTAAATATTAAAAAGTAATGGACTCAACACCGAACCTTGGGGAAGTCCATTCCATAACATTCTTGTTTTCTTTTCTAAATCACTATTTACAACACAAATAATCCTTTCAGATAAAATATTTACAATAAAGTTTACTAGCAGAATAGGAACCTGCAACTTGAGTAATTTTTTTTTAAGAATAGATAAAACTACATTGTCATATGCAGCTGTTATATCTAAAAACGCTGCTAGAAGAGATTCGTTAGATGAAAAAGCTAACCTGATGTCACTAGTTAAAATACCAATACTGTCTAATGTACTTCTGCCTTTCCTGAAGCCAAACTGATTGTTTCCTAATATACCTTCACTCTCGACAAACCATTCCAGTCTATTTTTCACCAGGTGTTCTGCTATTTTTGCTAAAACTGAGGATAGGGCTATAGGTCGATATGAATCTACTTCTGATGAGGGTTTATTTGGTTTTAAAATCGGGATAACCTCTTGTAACTTCCAAGATGAGGGGATACATCCAGAGCGCATTATTAAATTAATTAGAGATAGATAATAGTTTAAACTTAAATCACTTAAATTGAAAAAAAAGGAATACGGTATTCCATCCATACCCGGAGCAGAATCTTTAACATATCCAAGAATACCTTTTAATTCTATTAAACTAAAAGGAGCATTTAAACCTGTTATATCTGTAAGTGGTAATGCTATGTCATTGCAAATACTGAGATCTGGAGAAACAAAAGAAGGAGCCAGTTTGTCTAAGAATTTATCAACTAATTTACTGTCCAAATTATGAGATTTAGATTCTCTGAAAGCTGATCGAAATCTTCTGATATTATTCCAAACTACAGAGGGAGGAGTATCAGGAGAAATCGAATGACAAAATGATCTCCAACTCTCCCATTTCTTTTGTTTAAACAGTTTTCTCGTGCTATTTATACGCCCAGATAGAATATTATAATTTTCGTCTGTAGTATGGGACATGTATGCTCTTTCGGCTGCTTTTCTCATTTTAATTGCTTCTGAGCATTCAGTATCCCACCACGGAGGAGAAGGGATGTTTGTACTATTTTTATTTTTAACAGGAAATAATTCATTCGCAGAATCTATGAGAAGTTTGGCCAAAGCTTCAGCGCACATTGGTTGGTTATTTTCTTGTATTGGGGGTAACAGAGAAATTCCACTTTCAACTTTTGCTTTGAATAAAGTCCAATCTGCATTGTGTAATTTATATTTAAGTCGGGGAACGCGTTTACTCATTATCTTGTTGTTATTTAAAGGAAAAGTAATAGCAATGGGGAAGTGGTCACTTCCAAAAGATGTGTCAATAGTAGACCATGTTAGGGCTGAAGCTAAATTCGGAGTGCAAATGGTTAAGTCTGGGGCGCTTGCACCCTCATCAGGTTTAGTACGGCGCGTGGGGACCCCGGAATTAAGAATACATAAATTATTTTCATTTATAAAATCTATTATTCTATTTCCATAATAGCTAGAAATCGTACTTCCCCAAGATTGGTGTTGGGCATTAAAATCGCCCATTATAATAAAAGGTTTCGGTATTATACTTAAAATATATTCTAATTCATCATAAATGGAAGTTGATGGATGAGGGATGTAAACAGACACAAAAGAAATATTATTTACAGAAACGGCCACAATGGACCAATCGTCATTGTGTGGCGGTATGGGTATTTGAGCGTATGTGTCTGAGTGTTTGACAAGTATTGCAACACCTGCATACCTGTCAAATCTGTCCTCTCGTAGACAAGAATAGCCAGAAATTTTGAAAATGGAGCCAGGCTGAAGCCATGTCTCCTGTAAAGTTATAATAAAAGGTTTGAAAGTGTTAACAATATAAATTAAATCGGATTTTTTGCTGTTGGCGCTACGGCAATTCCACTGTATCGCCGTTGATGGCGCTGGTGTTGGGACTTTGTCCATCAACAGTATTAGTTTTAACTACAGAAGAATCTTTATTGGAACTGGCAGCGTTGGACGGTTGAGATGGTGATATGTTCGATGACATCATCAAACTTATCAGTTTGATTAGAAGTTCTCTCTCTGAAAGTGAATTAAGTTCACTGTTGTTCATTAGTATACTTTGGCTTGGGAAAACAGGAGTATTATAATCTCCAATTATAGACTCATGTGCAGCTTTATCATATCCTTTGGAAAATTTAGGTGGGGCTTTTGGTTTCAGAAATTTAGTTGTTTTATATGAAGTATTGACAGGGTTAGTATTTTTAGCACTATGGGATGACAATGTGTTATGAATAGGTTGTTGTGGCTGGGAGACTGGGGAAGAAGTAATAACATTTGAATATAACTTTGTAACTGGGGGATGTAGTTTCAGAGCTTCTGCATAAGTTATACAGTTTTTAGCCATGGACTCTTTAATTCCCTTTTGTCTGAAATATTCTGGGCAATTTCGGCTGGTAGCTGAATGAGAACCAGAACATAAAATACATGTTATGTCTTCCTCATCAACAGAACAGTTATCTCCTGAATGTCCTAAGCCGCACTTAAAGCATCTAGGTAGGGACCGACACTGCGCTTTAATATGTCCATAGCGACAACACTGGAAACATTGAACAGTAGGATAGATGTACAAGTCCACAGGTAATGAGTTGTAACAAAGGTATATTCTTTCTGGTAGGACTTGCCCATCAAATGTCACAACGACGGTTTGAATGGGGACAAATTCGGGCTTACCATTAATAAAGTTTTTTTTTTTAAAACGGCGTACTTTTAAGACATTGCCGCAATTTACAGGGGTTGTAATGTTATCCATTACTTCCTCTACAGACCATTCTGCTGGCACTCCTCTTACTACTCCCTGTCGGGTAACATTAATTGTGGGTATAAAGGCTTTGTAGTGGTTTAACTGAAGTTTTTTATCCACAAGAAAAGCATTGGCATCCTCGAACTTGGAAAAAGATACAGAAATTCGATTCCTACCTATTCTTTTTAGACTCCCATTAATAATATTTCTGAAACAATTTTTTTTCAAGAAATGGCCAAAAGCTATAGGGTGTAAAAAGCAGTTTTGATCAGGGGTGACCTGTTCTTTTTGAACATGTATGACATAAGGTGAAGCATCAGTAATCAGGTAAAAAGCTCTACCGGGAGGAGGACTAGGTGTAACTTTCTCTGATGTTGTTTTGGGTAAATCTGATACTGAATTAGGGTTAGAATCAACATCTTCAACTATCTTTTTTTTTTGAACTGGTTTTTCATTTTCATTTTGTGAATCTGACTGGCATTGACAATTATTTTCACCATGTTCTGAAGAAGCTTGACCTTTCCTTCTCTTTTTGTTGCAATGTTTGCATATTTTTCTTTTACGCTTGTAAATGTTTTTACCTGTGCTGTTACTGCACTCTGAGCCCTCTGCATCCATGTCTGATGATATTGTGACGAAACTGGACGCCGGGGGGACTATGCCCCCCCGGTCGTCGAATTCGTTCATTTAACCAATGAAAAAATGAGAAAACTTACCTAACACTGAAGAAAATGCAAATATAATACAAATATATACAATCCACTACTTAACTGATCCAATTAGTACTAAAAATTAATTAAAACGCAACAAAGCCAAAAAAGTCGTCCACAAAGTTCGACGTTTCCCGCGCTTTTTCCACGTCAAACTTTACGGTTTATTTTGACATTGACAAATTGGTTGTCACTTGTCATCTCAGGGGCTGTTCCAAAACGAGTAAAAGTAACTCTGGGTGGCGCGAAAATCACTCTGGACGCGGTCCTACTCCTAAAGCAACCCGAGTGAAACAGAGAGCTGAGCCGAGAGTAACCGACAGTTCACTCTGACAGTTTCGCATGCAATTTGGAACAGGTTGGGTGAGAGTAATTTTTACACTGACAAGTGCGATTTCTAACGACTTCTGGGGCCAGGTAGAAATCACCTGACAGCTGTCAGGTAGAAGTTTTGCTACTTTCCGTGGATAACTTTTGTCAGACAAACTGAACATTCATTACGAAGTTTATGTGAATAAGTTCAGATAGTATTTTAGTTGTTGGTCGTTGTTTGGGAAATCTGCTTGAAAATTTGACATTGACACATTTACCCGAAGCCGTTCAATAACAATCTTTCGTTAAAATCACTCGATAACGTTTTCCTTAAACAAATCAATCGCACTGGTCTTTTCTCTTTCTAATTCATAGCTCTGTCTCCTTCTTGTCACCGAGGGTAAAAATCACTCTACACTACTCGTTTTGGAACGCACCCAGTCTCAAACAAACGCCGATGTCAGTTTTGACATTGGATGCGTTCCGAATTGAGTCAAAAGTCATATTAGCGCGCTCAATCGCGTCCCGTATAATTTTATTGATGATAGCGCACCAACAGCTAAGACCGCTTGACGACATGGATGACGTCAATAACGGCGCCATAGTCTCACTCACAACAATGATGCTCTGGGGCGTTATCGCCGTGAGCCTCATGTTAGCCTTATGTAAGCAGACATAAAAAGTTTCTTTATGTGTCACTATCTACCGGGCCAAGTTGATTTTGACGCTAAAAGCGCGGCAGAGGCGGAACGGCTAGCGGCTGTAATCAATCTCTGTCAGCGCTCCCAGCTCTAAAATCACATCACGGACCGCACAGATTTTACTTTCTAGTTCCAAAGAGTCACGGGTAACCTTTTGAAAAAAAGTTTTCGTCCCGCTGCTATCGATTCATGCTGCCTTACCTCATTCCAGGTTCAAGACCATCAGATCAGAGTTCAGACCTTATCAACATCAGCATTGCGCGGTGACACTTTCCGAAGTTGTGGTCATCGTGTGGTGTCAACAGGGTCCGTGAGGCATCGAAATAATAAATAATATATTTTTGTAAATTTTTGAAGAGGCCTAATATAATGTTTTCTAATATTTACGCGAACACTATAGGTACATCGAAATAAAACAACTTGTTGTTTTATTTCTTACTAGTTTTTTTAGTTACAGTTTGACGCACTATTATTACACTAGTAAAGAAAAATTACTAATAAACGCGTTATGATGATGGATCAATCACTACTTCCACGACGACCCGTCCTCACGATCATATCCCTAAAAGGTTAGTCAGAGGCACACTGATTATTGTCGCTACTGAGAACGGAACATACAGAAGCACACATTACGCCGAAAGAATTTGAACTCAACGTGACAAGTGGTGAGCCTACCGCGCGGCGCGCCGTTAACGGGTTGCTTGGATGTTTTATCAGTGTTTTCCACCACAGCACCGGAGAGTTAGCCGACAAATTAGACAATGAATACAAAGTAGGTGCTCCGGTCAGACTTGAACCTAGCCAAGACCACCGGGTTCGACACACTCTCGTATCATCAGTGATTGATTTACAAATTCCGAGAGTGATGAGAGTCAAATTGCGTCACCAATGGCGGGAAAAAGTCAAAATAAATTAAAGTCTACCTCCACGAGGACCATGATCCATGAATTCGATACTCAATGAACTTACACTTTAATAATAATATGCTGTAATCAGACTAGTTACCTACGGCTAGCAATCTCGATCGCCTAAGCCTAACAAAGAGTGCCGACGAAGGAATTAGTTCTAAGTTGCTTTTTTTTTTACTTTTAACCGGTGAAGGAAGGCATTTTTTTGAAACTAGCTTACAGAGTTCAACAGACTAGTCTAATTCGTAGTCAGTAATTGTAGTGAGGCAGGTCCCCCGAGATGATATCCGCTCTTGTATATTTGACAAAACAGCTACAAAACATTAAAAAGTCAGCCGCAGACCTTTTATCTGCGTACCTTTTCTCAGTTAACCTTACAATACAAACAAACGTTACTCTATACACTTTATGTTCGACAGCCCTACCCATATTCCCGCGCGTACGCCATCTGTGCCCACTTGAATGGCCCGACTCACTCAATGGCAAACAAAGTTTTTTCTTCCAGTTGAACGATGGCTGCCGCCGGCGACGTGTGTGCCGGTCTCATTCGCCACAAAACGATATTGTTACGAGAACTAACTGACACAAATGTGCTGGATGTACTCGTTAAAAAAGGCTTATTCAGTGTTAGCGATCTAGAATTGATAACTAGTGCGGGTAACAACGATAAGTGCAATTACTTCATAGAGGTTGTTAGTAAACAAAGTGGTGCTAAGTTGGTTGAGTTGTGTTCTGTGTTGGACAAGGAATGCCCGAAGCTGGCCAAAGAGCTGAAGAATGATAAGCACAGATTTATAGTCAACGGTAAGTTTTTCGAACCATTCTAAAACTTTATAGACAAAATAACCTTAGCCTTAATAATTGTAATTAAAAAAATATTTAAAAAAAATGGATCGTTTCTGGTGTTTTTTTTATTTAATTGGGCTCTGGTTCAAAGAACTGAGGAAACATAATAGTTAGGTAGGTAGAACGGGCAGGTTTAAATGTTACATGCACAGGTTACATGTTTGTATGTAACGACTATATTATTATTAACAGGTTTCATTCATGTTCACCGTTTTATCGTACCTACATAATACCTACTTAATAGTAATGTGCATCGGTAATGTAGGGGAGACTGGTTAACAAACAACAATAAATATGTTTTCTCTTAATTCCTGTTTTCTATAGATACAAAAGTCAGTTGATACTCTTGATACCCACCATGATTTATCTACCTACTGTCTGTAACTCAAAACGTGTCCTTCCCTGCTATTCATGTTATTGTGCAAGTTTTTATTGGTTTGTCTGATCAAATGGCCTAATTACCTCATTGGTAATAATTTAGAAAGGAAGAAAGAAAAATTTAATTGCTAACGTGGCATTGAACTCGTTAACCACAGTAGAAGCCGAATTCGATGACCATAGACATCATTACCAAAATAGCCATTTGCAAAAATTGCTCTAACGAATCTTCTACGAGTCTCCTAATTGCGACAATACACGAAATACCTACAACGGCTTCAAATTTGATTGAAAAATTGCATGACCACCGTCCGAAAGGGGAACTGTATAGGTATTGTTCATGAATCAAGACAATAATAAACCCCCTGATAACTGCAAATTTATATTTCCTACTCTATGGCCTAAGAATAGAGATGAATTTGGAGTGTTTTCTAAGGAACAAAGTCGAAAGGTCGTGAAGTACCTAAATAAATAAAATTATGCGGGTGATTGAGTGAGAGTGAGAACTAAGAATCGACCCCGCCTGCGCCTTGTTTCGATATTTTATCAATCCTAATATTGTAAACGTAAACTTCCAACCTACCTAGGTATGGCAGACTAATTATTTTGTGGTCAGACATTAGTAGGTATCCTACCTAGCATAAATAATCTGTGTTCTGCGGTGGATTCCTACTACCGACCGATGCTGTAGGTAGGTAGGTAAGATACCTAACTTACCTCCATCTTACGAGTGTGTGTCATGTTTACGATCATGAATCATGATCGATACCTACTTCTGATTGATCTGTGAGTTCTGTGACCAATAAATTGGTTCGACAATGTTTGACTGTAACAAATGACAGTCGTTGTCGTTGTGAAAGGAGCGCTTGGTGTTTTGTTTTGTCCGATGCCCTAAGCCGAGGTCAGTTACCTACCTACTTGTTATGTAGGTTAAAAAAATTCTGGGCCTGCGCGGATCTCGCCCTGAGCCCAGGATGGAGGACGAAGAATTAAAATTAAGAAGTCGATTCAGTTAAAAGTATTGGTCCGCTTTGAGGTAGTCAAGGAACGCTGGTAGGTGGTGTGGACCACCTACCAGCGTTCCTTGACTACCTTTCGTTCGAACCAGGATTAAATGATCGAACATAGGCTATCATTCTTCCCATTCCCATGGCTTGCAGACCAACATAGTTACGTTTTTATCTATGATCATGACACAGTACCTACCTACCTGCCTCCCACCTACGTCAGTACCTAAAAGTGTTCCAGTATTTTAGAATAGGTCCATAAACCGATCACTTTCTTACTTGACCTCCCATAAACGAGAGCTTTTCATTTTGATCTAATGAATGCAAGTATGCTTTCACATGCGAAAGAACTTCCTATTATCATCACATTCACCACCGATATTATTCTTAGAAACGAACAATGCACCATTCTCCCAATAAAATTGCGATAGCTTGCAAAACGGACGCCATATGATTTTGAGCTTTGCTTGTAAGTTGGTAAGTTGGGTTATGGCGTGGGGTCGTCTCTTGTGTGAAAGACAAAGGTGCTACTGTGTGTGAGTAACGTTTTGGTAAGGTCAACCTCGCAACCACTCGCAAGGGTGTTGTAGTAGTCAGCTGTCAAATACACTAGCGAGCAAAAACATGTAGTCACGTCCCGTTCAGCGCAGTGGTTATGAGTGCCGGCTGAGTTGCAAAGGGTCGCGGGTTCGATTACAGAATGTTTTTTATTGAAACAGATATTTATACTGGGGCTGGATACTTAACGACATGTGGTTCCTTCGCTGATTTTTGGTGAACCTAATAAGTTAGAAAAGCAGACATTAGTAGAAATTGGCACTTAAGTGAAGAGATGAAATCGAATATGGTTGTTGTTGTCGGTTTCCTTCTATTACCTACATAACGTACCTATACAAAGAAACATGTGCCGTAATTTGAAACAACTTAACAAGTCATCAAAGCACATTTTAATAATAATAAACATTGCACTGATGCATAACATGAATAACAGAATAACACAGGTTGACCTTCAAACTAGCTGCACAGTGATCAGTATAATTGATACTAAGTACTTACCTAATTGTTGTGATTGAAGCATTGACTCCAATAATAGCACTGATTGAGTTTTTGTGCGATGACGTCATCGGGAACGTTTAGCAAGACTGATCCAATCAAACTTGCTTAGCAACAGCAAGCTCTCTTGTCATACCTAGTCTCTTTTAAACTAAAGCATGAATAATATCAACTAGATAGGCATTTCAAAGTCAAAGGCATTTATTGCGTGAAAACTTTAAGTGCTAATGAAAAGTCAATCAATTAAGACTGAATGAATTCGATTAAAAATCAAATAAAAAAAAGTGACCAATGTTGTGTAGTTTCGTTTCACAGACGTTGTTTAAATCAATGATACAACAAGATACTCCTTGTCGTCTTGTCTCGATCGTCGAAAATTCGAATTAAATGTACCGTTCAATACATCAACTATTGTGCTAATTCAATTTAAAGTCACCATCCACCATACCACCTTTCTGACCTATTTTCTCTCCGCACAGTTCGAACTCGTTATAGAAATCACCTTTGCAACTGGTCTGAATGACTTTACCTTTTTCGATAACTTCATCTTTCAGAAACAAAAGGTCACACACATCTGCATTGAATGCATTCGAGAACAGTTAAATTTCTCTAAAATATGCGCTCACCTTAACCTTAAACGGAGCATGTGCGCCTGGGCACCTGCCGACGATGTTAAAAAATGCAAATACTGAGCTAAGTTGAGCCAGCTGTCTGCAGATCAATTTGTTTGCTAAAGTAGGCGTATGCGCGCCAAAATGACGTCTGGTGGTCATTACGTAATTAGTTGGAGAACATCTGTTGTTAATCCTGAATTGGAAATATCAAATGTCATCTTAGAGACAGAATAAGATAATGAAAAGCTTACATCATTTAGGTACACTTGTGTTTTTTTAACCTTATAAAGTACTTAGCCGTAATATCTGGGGTTGACTTCTTAGCTCCTATGGGCATTCATCTTTATTGCACTGGACCCTTCATGTAGAAGTATATTGCGCTGGCCTCACAATGAAGAGATCGAAAGACGTATTTGAATATCATTTACTAAACAAACAAGGAGGTTCGACGTAGAGTAATTTAGCATTATCTTTGCCTCATTTATTGAATAATTTAAAAAGTCACCAAAATTAAATCTTTTCTTTCCTTTACTCCCAAAGAATTAGGCTCACGGAATGGTCGTCTTCTCAAAACTGGCCCATATTCCTACCTTATAAGGTCACAATCCGATTAGACGAGTCTTCGGGGTCAAAGGCCGCCCAACCCCGTCCAGGGCCATGAAGGAGCTATTACACTGTGCTATTACTTCACCATTGCTCACGGGGTGTGACGGCGCGTGTGAACCCACCATGGGAACGGCTGTGGGCATTCAGTGGTTTTTGTTCTATGCTAGACGACATCCTCGTGGCGGATGTATTGTCAAGGAGTGTGTGGCGGTAGACAAGATGGCTAACTTTAAACATAACGTTCCGAGTTTTTTATGTTTTTTAAAGCCATTAACCACTACCAGATAGATGATTTTCTTGTTTATCCGTAAAACTGTAGAGCAAACTGTGCCCTGAGGTGTAGCTCCATCCGACATAAGGTTTCTAAAAACAACGGACAAACTATTGTACATCCTATCAAACTTTAAAAAATTGACATTGTTAAAAGTAGGTAATTTACTGTTGTTTAAACCCCTTTTATTTAATTGACTAATAAGGCAAATCTTAACCGTGCGTGACCCATGCTTTCTTAAGCAGTGTCCTTTGCTTAAGAAAGAATACCTTTATCTATCTCAGTACAGTCAGCATCAAATGATGCGTACAGAGTGATCAAATATGTTTGAAATTTTAATGAAAATCAACCCTTATTACTACAGGATTAAAATAGAAATTCACTTGTTATAGAGTTAGGTGACCCTTTAAATGACATCTATCATGACGACTATATCATTGCAGTGTTAGAATTGCTTTTGTCAAACCGCCAATACCTTTTTGACCACTCTGTTAGCACTCATTTTGAGGCTGCATAATATGATACTCGGACATCCAAAACTCAAAGGTAAAGAAACGTGAATTTTGCACACAAAAACACCGTGACATCGATCATAATCCGACAATACCGAGTGACACTGACCATTGTGGCTTGGGAATACTCGTACGTGCGAGGAAGCGGGTTCGATGCCCGGAGCCAAGCGTGTCAAATTCGACAAAACGCGTAATTAGCGTGGGCGTAACCGAACTAAAAGCTCAGGCTTATTTACAAGACAAATGCATTCTAAAATACAAAGGGAGTTAACTTGAAGGTTTAACATGAGTTTGAAAACTCGAAAAAGTGAAGTCGCAGACGCTAGCGATATGTTTGACATTTGTTGTTAAGTATCTCGTACGAGGCATGTAGCGGATAGTACAAAAAAAAATACGAATAAATAACTCTTTAAATTAAATGGCCATTAATGGCTGAAAAGTTCTCCAGTGGAGACTTACCCCCAAATTCACAAACGCAAAGCGTTGAGCATCCCTTAGAAGTATAGCTGTCCCTTTTGACATGAGCGTAAGCTCATGCTTAGCGTTGATTGACGTGTGTGAACTCGGGGGTTAGAAGCCAAACGCAACGTCTGACGCCCATCTGCAAGGACGCAGCGCTTGGCGTTGCGTTGCGTCGTGACAACGCGACGCACTTATAGGACCTCGCCCTAATGGTCTCTGACACCCACAGTACATGCTCTGCTTAGTTTGGTCACAGTATAAACCAGACAGTAGGCTATCTAAGGCCCCCGCCGAGTTATTAGCCTAGCGCGCACACAGATACGCGGCACAGCCCGTCCGTCCGTACTGGCCGCCACCCTATGCCTCCCTATTTTATGCTAGCGTGTACGTGATATCGCGACACGGCGCGCGACGCGCACGCACACATTCAAACCGAGAGTGGCACGTTTGTATGTAGATGTTCTACTGTATGGTTTATTTTATACTGTGGTTTGGTCTTCGATCTTGATCATGATCATGGATCATTAGCAAAGAATGCATTCATCAATCAGGGATTAAAACAATAATCAATTAAGTGAGTATTTTCATAATAAAACTAGTTATACATTATAACCCAGCTTCATGCACTTGGAACTAATTGATAATGCATTATAGATACCGAGCGAATTAATTGACCTAATTTCTTGTTTCGGTGCAATATTACGTGAAGCTTTATTGGGTGAATAACCGCCGCAAGCTCTGCTGTTTTGAGCTGTAATATCAGGTTACCGCAAACTATAATGTTCGCTTGAATACTGTAAGCTAGTCCTATGTTGTTTGTATGTTTGTATGTGTGGATAAAAACTACTGGATGGATTTCCATGAAACTTTACAGTAATGTAGCTTATGCATATGAATAACACATAGGCTACAATTTGTTTTGAGCTGTAATATCAGGTTACCGGAAACTATAAATGTTCGCTTGAATACTGTTAGATAGTCTCGACATCCTACTAATATTATAAATGCGAATGTTTGTATGTGTGGTTAAAAATTACTGGACGGATTTCAATGAAACTTTACAGCAATATTGCTTTTGCATCTGAATAACATATAGGCTACAATTTATAAAGATATAATGTTTTTAACCTAAGTCCATGCGGACGAAGTCGCGGGCGGCCGCTAGTATAGTATAAAATATTCGTAGGTAGTATTAGTGTCGTGGGTAGTGGTATTGAACTGTACCCTACTTAAAGCAAATAAAGTATTTGAATTTGTCGCTGGCCAGTGGTTACGCATTATGGCTCGAAGCCTTGGTCTCGAGTTCAGATCTGGCCGGATTTTGTTCAATAACATAATATTAACTTGCTGCGAATTCTCTGAAATTCAACAAGAAGCGAAGCAACCCGTATAGCGGAAGTTGGGTTCTAATTAGCCCAGCAAAATGTGGGCTTCTAAATGTCTCGTTCAACATAACGTAACATAAACGGCCTATATGTATACGTCCCACTGCTGGGCACAGGCCTCGCCTCAACTATGAGATGGAACGAGCCATACTCCAACACGCGGGCTCAGTGCGAATTGGTGGAGAGATGTAAGGTTAGTGACCACCCTAATGGCAGATATTATCAAGCCGCCCTAAGGCCTCCGACTAGGCTTAACGACTGACATCTAGCGATGTCCACGGGGACCAACTGCTTAACGTGCCTTCCGACTTCCGAGCCACGGAGATGCCCGAAAAATACGTCACTAAATTTCGGTCGGGGTGGTCACCCATTCCATTTCCGACCCGGCGTGTGTTGCTTTACAACAGCGATCGTCGCCGATCACTGTCACAACTGCGCCACGGGCACCTCTCGAATCGAACCACCTCGAATGTCTCGTTCATCATAATGGAAAATGAGAACCACTGTCAGTATGCTTCTAACTCCTCGTTTAGGATGAATTCGTAAGCTTGTGGATAATGAAGTCGCTTCCTGGCTCACTGTATATCTGCTGATTTCTCAATGTGTGAGGGACAGTATCAGTGTACTTCTTAAGATAAGATAAGAAAATAAATAAATAACTACATAAAATATATAAACTACACAGCATTCAAGCCTTGCACCCACACCTTTCGTTTCAAAAACCTACACCGAGAAGAGGCAAACTTGCGGTTGCCTCATCCCAGCTTACGTTACAAATAGCAACTCGATACTAACTTCAAAGGACCAGCTTCGTTCAAAGTTTGTACTACAAACTACATTAATTGTATACAAACGGAAATGGGCTGCTGATGATATCTCGAACGAGGAAATTGAGTCAATGTAAGCAAAGAAGTGCGAACAAATACACGGAGAGCTTTACCATTTCAATCGGGAAGATAGCGGTTTATTAACTTTTGCTTTAAAGCAAATAGCGCCTTATAAAAATTATAGACATCAATCTGACGTTAAATTTAAAAACGTAGGTTCAAACGTTCAATCCAAAGACAGATTACTAAACGTAAGTCAATGATATTATAACAAAAAAGAGTAGCTAGGTTACTTGTGCTAAAAAAGTGGCACCCGAAATCAGAAACATCGTGCACCTGAGCAAAGCATTGACAGTGTTGACAGTTTGAGACGCCACTGCGCAACATGTCTCCGTCTCGTTAAAGCTCTAGTAAATAATCATACTATCTTGTTCATACTGTCAAATTATATAGGTAGGTAGATTCTTACGCCAATTTTCGTCTTCGCATCAGTACTGACATAACTTTTGTACCTTTTTTTTATTAAAATATCATTGACGTAAGTATAATCACTTGCTAGTATTGATTTTTAGTATTCTATGATGTCGAAAAAAACAGCATAAAGCTGTGTTAGGACTTCCATAGTTTTCTTTTATGAATCGAATCGAACAAAACCAAAGCACTATATTTTTCGTATAAATAACGAAACGAAGCAAACCTAATACAAATAATGGACAACGAAACGAATCAAAAACAAAGACAGCTAACCCTGGCCTGCCCTCTGGGGTCATACTCATGATTAATGTATTTACACATTTGTACGAACGAATAGACAGACTCTACACCTTTGAAATGTGTTAATTGCCACCGTAGTTGATTAAAAAAAAGGTACCATATCCCGCACAAATATGCATATCTATTTCCGATATTGAATCCCAACCAAACCAGTCCGGCATAAAGTTGCCAGCCTGTCGGTATTTTACAGACTGCATTTCGGGGAGGGTGAACTGCATGAACTGATCCCGCCAGCACCTTCTCACCATCGGAGCACTATAGTACGATTAATAATTGTAGTCAGCGAAATGACAACTTCAACAGTGACTGATACAAAAAAGGGTGACTCGCTACAATAGTGACGTTCGGCAATCACTAGACTTAGACATTCAGTCATGATTTATTTTATGAGGTATCAAAGCCTTTTTTAAATAATTGTAAATATTTAATTGGTACAAAACGTATTAAATAATACGATTTAAGAAATATGGGCCCTACCTCCATAAACTTCTCACTAAAAATTTATAACCATAGCTGGAAAAAAAATGTTCAAAGATGTTCAGGGGAATTAACACTTGAAAGTCAGCAAAATACAAGTAATTATATACGTTTTTATTCGTTACGGTTGCTATTGATTCCGACTCCGATTCTGAATTTATCTCTTCATGATAGTCCATACTATTATTATTCGATTCAAAAATAAGTAAACCGGAATCTACAAAACCTTCATCACTGCCTATATATGAAATTATAAGGCGTCGTCCTTTGCTGGTTGGGCCCTTTAGGCCTGTAGTCAAACCTTTAGAAAACACTTGTATGGAAGTTTCTACTGTTGTATCCTCCCAAACTTTTCCAATTGTATGACCTGTTAATAAACGAAAGTCTTACCTGTAAATAATATAATACAGAAACAAAACATTTTGAAACTGAAAATCTATTTACTAAATACAGTTTACCGAAATACCTCTATGTCTCAAAACGAAAGTCTGACCAGTGTGTGTTGCCAATAATGACATATGGAAGTGGGACGTGGTCATTCACTACGACTTTTTTGCCAGGCTGTAATGTCGACTAACTTTTAATTGTAAAAACTCGATTTACCACATCACTATTTATTTGGGACTGAAAACCTGCCACACTGAAAATGTCATTTCACTAACTACAATTAAAAATCCGAGTATAGACGCATTTTGCGGTTCCACACTTACGTTGTTGACATTCCAGCCATCCGCACGAAGCGTTTTGCCGACTAATAATGCGGACAGCTAAGGAGTGGAACTCGCTTCCCGCGCATGTGTTCCCGCACCAATATAATCTGGGTCTCTTTAAAAGAAGAGTTAATAAGCATTTACTGGGCAGTCATGTACCACCTTAGATTACATCTTCACTTACCACCAGCTATGCTATTCCGGCGGACCCCAAAACTCCCTTCGCTCGTGTGAGTGAACTTTAAAATTCAATTCCTTTGCAACTGTGGTCGTTTGAGGGAAATGAACTATACTCGGATTTTTAATTGTAGTCAGTGAAATGACATTTTCAGTGTGGCAGGTTCTCAGTCCCAAATAAATAGTGATGTGGTAAATCGAGTTTTTACAATTAAAAGTTAGTCGACATTACAGCCTGGCAAAAAAGTCGTAGTGAATGACCACGTCCCACTTCCATATGTCATTATTGGCAACACACACTGGTCAGACTTTCGTTTTGAGACATAGAGGTATTTCGGTAAACTGTATTTAGTAAATAGATTTTCAGTTTCAAAATGTTTTGTTTCTGTATTATATTATTTATACAGGTAAGAATTTCGTTTATTAACAGGTCATACAACTGGAAAAGTTTGGGAGGATACAACAGTAGAATCTTCCATACAAGTGTTTTCTAAAGGTTTGACTACAGGCCTAAAGGGCCCAACCAGCAAAGGACGACGCCTTATTATTTCATATATAGGCAGTGATGAAGGTTTTGTAGATTCCGGTTTACTTATTTTTCAATCGAATAATAATAGTATGGACTATCATGAAGAGATGAATTCAGAATCGGAGTCGAAATCAATAGAAACCGTAACGAATATAAACGTATATAATTACTTGTATTTTGCTGACTTTCAAGTGTTAATTCCCCTGAACCACTTTGAACATTTTTTTTCCAGCTATGGTTATAAATTTTTAGTGAGAAGTTTTAATATGGAGGTAGGGCCCATATTTCTTAAATCGTATTATTTTATTCGTTTTGTACCTATTACATATTTACAATTATTTAAAAAAGGCTTTGATACCTCATAAAATAAATCATGACTGAATGTCTAAGTCTAGTGATTGCCGAACGTCACTATTGCAGCGGGTCACCCTTTTTTGTATCAGTCACTGTTGAAGTTGTCATTTCGCTGACTACAATTATTAATCGTACTATAAGCTAAATAACATTTTTTAATTATCTACTATATAAAAATAAGTCGGGTTTTCCTTCCTGACGCTATAACTCCAAGACGCACCAATCGATTTCCACGGTTTTGCATTCGTTGTAAAGGTCTCGGGCTCCGTGAGGTTTATAGCAAAGAAAATTCCGGAAAATTTCAACAGAAAAGCCGGAAAATCTTTTTTCACATACAGCTAAGTCCACGCGGACGAAGTCGCGGGCGGCTGCTAGTTTACGTATAAAATGAGAGAAAATACTAATTCAAAGTAAAGCGTATTGATGATTGGAGTAAGCGAGAAGCACCGTGATGTGAAGTGATGTCCGATGTACACCGCGGGAATAGCTATGCTGGTGAGATAGTGATCAAATGACTGTCCAGTCGATGATAAAAAATAAAAAAAAACCGATGGCGCTCACAACCACTGGTCGTCAATATTACTTACTTAGTTTACAAACTTTATAATAACTAGCAGAGAAATATGCGCTTCCTATCCAAGTTGCATGTTGTCTGCCATCGACAATGCTCCATAAAACCATAGATTTATCATCACGCTATGTTCTCGATTATGTTTTACGTACAAAAACATGCACAATAGTTGTGGTTCCCCGGAACGTGGGATCGGTTCCCTGGGAACATCGGGGACCCCTCGAACAATACAGAGATTAAGATTCCATCAGATTGGAGCAATGGTTGAAGATATTCGACAATCATAGAGTTATAGTCATTAGAAAATAATTATAGATCGTATACGTACCATCCCTGTTATATTATATTGTTCAGCGTTTGAATGAACTGTAATTAACAAAAGTATAAGTGCTTCTTACTTTAACCAAAAATAAATAATAATAGTCTTGAGCTCCGGTTGCAGCACCATCAATGTTATGATAACTTTGACACTTCGATAGAATGGTCTATGGTCGAGAAATTCTGAATAGTGGCAAATTAATATGTGGCGGCACTCATACTTCTAATCGGCCCTACTTCATCACTTTAACTACATAGGTATTTTTTGTTTATTTTATTCTTATTGCTGTAAGGCAGAGACTACTTCTTCTGACTTACTACGATCCTGACACACAACTTGCGCCTCTTCTACATTCATGAGTCCTTTTATACATGGCAGTTTGAGCATTGTAAAAGTATTGTCCTTTACTGTGGTTTAGGTCCTGATCCCCCCTCTTTTACCAAGGCATATTAGGGTCAGTAGCATTTTTTGTTTTGTCTATTACGTTCAGAGTACAGCCAATGTTTTAAAGTTTTTGTACCGCCTGCATTTTGTCTGGCCGGCAAGAGGCATTCTCCATTCGTAGGCTAATAGAGAATGACCCTTGGCAATCATGTATGCCAACTGTGTAGAGCGTAGGATCTGATACAACGGCTGATAACATTCTAGTCACAATATTTTTAAATCATTAAATAAGTAACTGAATCTCGCAAGTCGCAACCAATTGCAAGGAATGTGTAAATGTCTGCACTGTAACTAGGCGTTTTAATTCGATTAAGGTGTTGCGAAGATTAAATTAATTAATTAGTAATCGTCGTCGCTTCGACTCATTGGACTAATTCGTCGCTTCACCACTTGGTATACCTATATAAAATGAAACTTCAGAGTTTAGTTAGAGTCAGATTTTATTGATGACCTGTTATCTTATCTGTTGTAAAGTGTTTGAACTTATTAACTCCTAATATACTTTAACAGATAATTTAACTTAAAACTTAAACAAACAATAAGTTTGACGTAAATATTGAATTTGATTATGGCTGACCGGCATCTTTTGAACAGACTTCACAGATTTGTGTATACTTAATAGGTATGATTGGTTGATTGTTTTCAAAACGCCAACAGTTATTATTTGAACCTGGAAGTTGCCAAGACTTCAGGCCATTTTTTTGTTTAAAGAACGTGTTCCCCCAAGTGAGCTTAGCTCGCTATACCTACTCTGTAATTTTATTTATTGTAAAGAAACAATATTAAGAGGAGTGAAGTAAGGATCGATTTTCTTGCCGGAGTCTTCTCGGCAGAGTCGAAGTCCCAACCGGTGAAGTAGTCAAATTATATTCGCATTTACAGATCTCAACGCATCCTATTTTCATTTAACTCATATCCATGGTTATTATTAGTTGCTGTATTTTGTCTTGTTAATAATTCCTCATCACTTCAACCCCACGGACGTAAAATAAAGACGGACTTCACCTCGTCTAATCATGAGTGAATCATATTATCAGCTGCCAGTTTAGGTGTGTGCGGGACTAGCACGTGTCATTGGCGCTGTCACACGGAGTAAAATGGTGAAGTTTGTCGCACCTAGTGTGTTTGTGTGAGTGTAGTAGGTCGTGTACAACACACGAAAATGTAGCACCTTGCATGCTTCACATTTTTTGTCCGTCTTTCTTTTACGTCCGTGTTCAACCCTTCGCTAAAGCTGTTACCAACTATCTAGCGCCATTTAGTCGCTAACGAACACAATGTTATAAATCTCTGACGTATCTGGTTCGTTAGTTGGCAGTTCCCACAGACATTAGCGAAGAGATAACGCCGTGATAAGGACGGGGTAGCTCACAAAGGCGTTCTCGATGAGAAAGAATAAGTGACGTCATCGGAAACCTCGGCTACTTTGCTTTTCATAAGTTTGCTACTATGATCAGAGGCGTTTGGAATGAGGTTGCACGTTGTTTTACGACAAGATTTACTCTGTGAGCCACTTGTGATTCATTCCTTCAAAATCACAAACGTCAACCAAAATGATATTTTTTTCATGGCATACTACGATTATGGCAATCGTTAATGCATTAGTTTGGCTGACTACCTATGCCATCAGGATCTGACCCATAGCCGATGGTAAATATTCATAGTAAAATATCACTATGCGATTGGTTTTGAATTTGCATAGATATGGTCATTGTTTCATTCGTGAGTGTGACACATTTGCAAGTCAAACTAATCAGATTCGGGGAAATGATGAAACTAGGAAGTAGCGCACTTTGGAAAACTAAGTGCCTATTTACCCGACTGCGCGGAACACCGTTTCGGTTCGTAAAAAGTTCTTACTTTGTCCGATTTTATTCAAAAACTATTTTCAATATAGCTATGATATCATTAAATAAAAATACCTATGGCTATCAGTTCGAAGCTTTAAAGGGCATTTCCTCTCCCGTTCCAGTTCGTGGGTAAGCCCACTTCGACCGCTGATGACAGTTTTTTTTTTCAAACCTAGGCAGTCAGATCACTATCTCATCTGATGGTAAGTGATGATGGTATATGTCTGCCCAGTAAGTGCCTATTCACCCCGTTAGAAATCAACAAAAAGTTAGCTTTTTGATATATAGACTTACAACACATCAAACCAAAGAAATGTCTATTAACTCCACGCTGTTAACACCATAACCGCGACAGCCCAAACAACTGATACAATATTCGTGTAGCAGCCATTTTGTTTGTTTATACTGCTTGTTAGCTCGCAGAGGTCACTGAACTTTGCGTATAGGTACCTGTTACGCATCCCATTAGGTAATGGTATACTGCGGTATAATGCTGTTTTAATGCGTTCACTGTTTTGGAACTATTATGTTAGTCGGCCAGCGATTTGTGCGTCTATGGGTAGTCGATAAAGCTTGATACTTGTACTATAATGTGAGTAGGTACTTAAGCGGTGAGCATGACTTAATATTGACACGATATCTCCTTCGTACGGTAGACGAAAAACAAATAGTTTCATGGTCAAAAATCTTAGAAATCATGCTGGCCACCAAAAGTTTTCCCCATAAGCGTCACATTAGTTGTTGTCATGACTTGAGTTACTTTATAAAATTCATCATCAGCCTGTCATAGTCCTTTGCTGGACATAGGCCTCTCGAAAAGTGCGCCACAACTCCCGGTTCTGAGCCTTCCGCATCTAGTCCGATCCCGCCACCGTTTTCAGGTCATCGGTCCATCTCACTGGCCCTACACTGCAATTGCCGATCAGTAAACAAAAGTTTGATTATAAAATTAATACCGAAAATTCAACTTGCTATACACATTATTATTGATTCCTATAGATTCCTCTTGTAATATGCAATATACTCATAATGTCATCGAATATTACCACTGTTTACTTTGTTTCAAATGCTCATTTAACACAAAATTTCTAAGATCTCCCCTCTCTAATAGTCTTGCAACAGTCTGCTAGCCTCTTTCCATTGGGATTTAGAACAATCTTAAATCGTGTTTTTATTGGTATTGCTTTCAAAAACAACAACTTCTCTAAGTTAAAGAATTTAATTGAGTACTGGGGAGAGGCGGCAGGATCAATAGTTTGTTGTCCAGTCAGATATTGACTCTTCCGATGCCAATCTTGTTGAGTTCAACACTAGATGAGCTGCTTCCTGTGGGATAACAACGTATATTATACCTACACACTTTAGAAAGTTTGTTGTTTTTAATACAATGTAGGTATGTAGTTTTATTTCGGTACAAAAACTTTTTACAGGTTCTTAAATTCAAAATAACCCTATTCGGGAATGATATAGTTGACCGCTACAGGTTTGGCATGTTTATAGATACATAGTTGACTGGCACTTTTATTTTTCATGAAACTAAGGAGTTAAAGATTTTCTAACTTCAAAAACCAGGTGACGAGCAGGTTCAAACGATCCAGTGCCATAGCAAAAAAATATTGGGCGGTATGTCAGCCCGGCCAGGTTACAGGTCCTAAACTTTTTTTTCAGTTTTCCTAGTGTTTCATTTCGAGCTGTCTTTCTATCTACGCAAGATGGAAATATTACTTACCAGCGGCCGCCCGCGACTTTGTCCGCGTGGACAAGGTTTTTATTTTTAGCCTATGTGTGCTGTTCGGATGCATAAGCTATAATGTTATTGTAAAGTTTCATTAAAATCCATTTGTTTCTACGTGTAAGAGCAACACGGCTCATCAACACATAAAAACAAACTTTCGCATTTATAATATTTGTAGGATTGCATACTAAACAATACCCATCTAAAACAATGCACAGGGCAGTCCGGGTATTATGGATGGTAATTTTATTGATGGTCCCCTTTCCCTTTTAAAAGCGACAACCCTGTTGTCACACAAAAAACGTGGAATTTGGAGAACGTCGCCTGCGCGTTCGAAAAGGCTCAGTTTTTGCCAGCGGTCGTGAGCTCGTGACTGATCCGAGTGACATTCCCGCTAATGTCATGCATGTCGTAGCAGCTGCTAAAATAGTTCAGTTCTTCCCTTACAAGGAATAGAAAGTTATTTACTGCCTTTATCTACTCTATTGAATTATCATGTTATTTGTCATGAAATAAGAAAGACTAGAATGAATTACATTTGCATAGACTAGGGCAAGTAAAGAGGCGTTCACATATACCTTCACACAGGAGCACCTTATGCTGCTGACGTAATACCCATTTTGCAGTTTTAAAGGTTGATGCCTCTATACCTCGGAATCATTGATTTGAATTCTATTACAAATGAGCCCACGAGTAGGTACTAATCTAAATATCAATAAACATATACTTAGTTTTTTAAAACAAAGTCGGTTTTGTTCGATCACTTATTTATAACTAAAGAACTGCTGAGTCATTTTTTTTGGGTTTTTGATTTGTAGGAGCCTCGAGTAGGAGATTTTATTTTTAATTTCCCAAATGTTCCTCGGTATGGTCAACTTAGTCCCTGGCAAGCTTAATAAGTAGGCTTATAAATAAATAAATTATAATGATTCAAAGAATAAAAAAATTACTTACAGAGAGTCATAGAATAATAAGAAGGTATTCCTATTTCCTTTATCTATGACATAGTCAACGTTAGCGTGGCATAGAATGGAAACAATGTAGAAACTTAAAGAAATATGTAGACATTGTTCATACCACATGAATTTATGTGTGATTGTTCTTATAAGTAACAACGAAGTCACTATGTGTGCCTACCCTAATTGCTAAGTGTTTATTCTTCTCAACGTGAAACAATAATGTTTATTTTCTTAACGTATATGTGCGAACGTCGACCGTCGATAAACTCTCTGACGCTTTTACGATATATTGTGTGAGCGATCAGCTGGGTTGTTTACTTCATGGTTCGAATACTGGTAATTAATCGCCTTGGCGTATAAAAGGAATTGTTGCTAAGAATATGTAATAAAACACTGGCTAGGAGACGGAAGCCAAGGACTCAACAACGGCTATGTTGTGCCCAATGTGTCCCAGGACTTTTGACGTTCTCAAAGTCTAGTTACAATTTAAAAAAACATTTTTTTTTCTTCAAGTTGTCACTACGGCATATCAAATGCGATCACAAAAGAAATTGCTCCTAAACCAGTCCATAGACAAGAATAAGGCTGGGAGCGAAGTGAGGCAAGATGTTGTTCGTTTTATTCGATTAACTCACATGCTGTCAAAATAATTAGACTCTGTAGTACGCAGTGTGAACCCAAGTATGAAAAGACGCGAACCGGAGACAAGTTCGTTTCGGGTCGCTGATCGTGTTCGTTCGTGATCTGCGCTCTAAACAGATTTACGTTTTTCTTTTTTTATGACAGTCACCAACCAGCCAGCGACTTTTTAATAACAACATAACATCAAAATGTTGCCTTTTAGCCCCCCTGAGTCCAAAATAAAGTAGTGTAGACTCTTTGAAGCCAGCTGTTTCACATCTTCTAGTTCTGTAATGTTAAAAATAATGTAATGTTAAATTACTAGAAAATCTAGAAACCCTTGGAATTAATAACAAGCCTTGTATTGGCCATACGCATAATTTATTCATTAATTGAAAAACATTTTAGAGGATAGAGACCTACTAAGTATTGGTTGAGTTTTTCTAAATTTTCTCTATTATTATTGTAACTAATTTAGTTGAGCTCGAGTCTTTCTTATTTCTTCTGTCCTCGACTTCTAATCTATTGTAATAAATAGCACAGACATAATCAAAGCATCTATAGGTCCATAGAGAACGGTGCAAAAAGTGCAGCGTGTCTTGTGGTTTGCCACATTTTTGTGCGAGTAAAAACTTCGCCACGTCCAGAACGCATTAGTGAGGGGTGAGGTGAGGCGTGATTCTGTGGCCGCCGTCAGACCAGCCAGGGTTGTCTAGAACTTAAAATATTGTTTTTAATTGTTGAATAGGAAAAAGGGGTTTTTATTTAGTAAACACAGTGCCACATTGTCGAGGAACTGGGAAGACACAACGTACGAACATAGTTTTTCCGAATAATTACTTCTTCCAGGGTTATTGAGTTCCTGAAATTGAGGAAGAAAATTTTCGTGGGGAAATTCTCACAGATACTCCGCCGCTTAAGGGTTAGTAGGTAGGAGGATTACGAGGTTATGCCGGACTACTACCGACTAAAACGGCGCTCAAGCGTGTGGCACTTTGTCGGCAAACCTGAATCAACCTAAAGTTTTACCGCACTTCTCCGGCCCCAGTGCTTTGAGGCCCCCTCCAACCGACCCCCCAACAAAAAGGGGAGGCCACGGAAGCGCGCCTGGAGTAACGCAGGCACTTCCCCCGTCTTGGTGGACGCCGTGCAATGCGAGCCAGAGCACCACCCCCGCACTCCGGCCTTCTGGCTCCCACCGTACGCAGACCCTACAGGGCCCGCTACCACGAGCCACGCAAAGGGCTTTTCAATATGGTGTATATCGTGGCATCGTTAGGTTGGCTTAAATAAAATGTCATGTTTTCAACATCCTTATTCCATCTACGTCATTTTTCTTTCACAGTAATAAACACAGCTTTCTCTTTTTAAAATGGAGTGTAGCAGACAAAACAAAAGACAAATCTAATAGCACTTTAAATCGACCTTTTTGCTGCAAGAAATGAAATCTATTTCAAATCGGTTTACTTACATTTGTCGCGGTGTCATGGAAGCCAGGATATTATTGCGACATTCCTCGCTAATGGTTCTTCCGTTGAAGAAGATGCAATTTGCTTGATGCGATTTTGTTCTCGTAATAGAATAGTACTGTATACGGAACAATTTCTTGAAAGCGGAAATACAAGGGCTGTTTTGTTTGTGTTTTCGTTACCGGATGTTCTTTTTTTGTTAGATAGGGAGTTAAACCTCGAGGGTCACCTCATAGAAAATGATCACCCCATGGACTATAGACGTAAGCACACAGACTGCTGATGGCTTAACGGCTGTTCCGGACTGTAGGGTAAGCGTAGAGCGCTCTTAACCCCAATATTTAAGGTAACGTGCCTAGGGACGCCCCAGATGGATGCATAGAAATTGGCTTAGGGCGCTGCTGAGAAGCCAAACTGACATAATGTTCGGGGAAACCAGCGACCCGGCACGTGCCAGCTTAGCGATTATAAGGACGAAAAGGTTGAGACGGGCCACCGCGGACCGAATTTCGTTTCAATCAATTCATTCACTAATGCATTGCTTGCCTGCAATTTTTAATATAAAATTCTCTAAAACTAGTGTCAATAGTAAAGAGACCGTAATAAGACCGCTTGACAGGGTTAATAATCTCTGTATCACTCTCCGAATGAGCGCTAACTACTTACTATGATTGTTCTTATCAAACTAAAAACCATTATGCAGGCTTGATGGAATTTTAATACCTCTTAAGTGTGAGATTTTTCCTTTGTTGTTAGTTAAAATATTACAAATATCTCATTAATAAATAAATTGCCGGTTGTTTTGAAATGAATAATGATGGACAGGACGGCTTTAGGGCCGGCGCCCACCATCGGCATCGGCACGCTTCAGGATTTTAAGGTGGCATATCAGTGCGATGCGCGCTCGGAAACGGACGTGCGCCACTGTACAGTGAGAAATAATATTTCGTGATTTGCGCGGCAACAGCCGTCGCGCGTCATTGAGTGCTATGAGTGAACAACTTATAGCCAACGAGCTGTTGGCGTTCATACAAAATGCCATCGACACCATGGACGAGGTCAGCATCATGCAGATCTGCAAGTCCAATTTCAAGGAGGAAGAGATTTGCAGTGGCAAGGCGCTGCTTTTCCGGAGCGTCGGCAAGACCGACCAGATGCCATCTCGCCGAAGGGATGGAACCGAAAGGAGCGTGCAGGACATCATCACCCTGCTTAAGGAGACCGATCCGGATGATGTACCTTCTTTCGTCGCGAAGGAGCTGCACAAGCTGCCCCCCGTCAACTTCGACCATGTCGATGTAACTAGGCTGTTGAAGGACATCAACTCCATGAAAGCTAGCCTAGCAGAAGTCGTGGGCAAGTTGGAAGCCTCTGACAACACCATCAGTGAACTACGTGCCCAGGTAGAGTTATTAAGTAGCGCTGCCGCGGTATGTAGGTCACCTGAGGCGTCTAACGTGACCACTCGTCGCGGAGCGCAAAATGCATCCGTCTGCAGTTTGGAGTCGGCGCACATAAGTGCGTCACCGGCGACTGACACCGTGAGCGATGCACCGCGCCCCGCTGCCCCGCCCTCCGCCCCGCCGGAGACGTCACGCGACTGCACGTCGAGTCCTCAACGTGCTTACGCAGCTGCTGCCGCCAGCCGACCCGTCACCACCACTCCGCAACCTCAGCGGCGACAGGCTGTTGGGAAGAGGAAGAAGAAGAGTGGCCAGGATGTCATCCACGCTGCTACGCCGGCGGGTCCACGGGATCAAGATACACGTAGATCACGGCGATAAGGAGGGTTTCATCCTGGTAGAGAAGAAGAAGAAACTCCCTAGACGTAATCTCTGTGGCACCGGCCCGACTGGACACAACCATCTTTTGCGGCCAGCTGTACCGACAACGCTATTGTATGTGTCCCGTTTACACTACTCCACGAAGTCAGAAGATATTGTGGAGTATATGTGCGTTAAGACCAATCTCAAGATGAGGGTCGCACAGTTGGAATCCCGTCACAACGTGAATTTCAATTCATTTGTTGTGTCGGTTCCGACTGAACGTCTGGCGACCTTCATGAAGGAAGATTTTTGGCCGAAAGGTGTCGCATATCGGCGTTTCCGCGGCCGGTTACCGGACACCATATTGCGTCGCACTTCGCCGTCTACTATAAAGTGCTAAATAAGTAAATATGTTTTAGTTATATATTAAGTATGTATGTTAGTCTTTAAGGTATTTATAATATGGGCCGATTATGTTATTTAAGATCTATCAATGTAATTTGTAGCCTGAAATAAATAAAATTATAATTATAATTATAGCAATATACTGTAACATTATGGCAATAAAGTAGAAATTTCCGTGATGTGTTCTCGTAAAAACAAAATGCATTTGTTCTGTTTCTGTTTCGGCATTTTCTACTTAATTGCCATTATGTTAGAGTATATTACTATTTGCCACCTTAAAAGCCTGAAGCGTGCCGATGCCGATAGTGGGCGCCGGCCCTTAGCTTACTTCGGCGACACTTTTTCTTGGTCCTAAAGGTACAATTCCAAGATGGACCGCAGACCGCAAACAGCAAGCGACACCCTATTGTTCTTGAGTGCTGCAGTGCGGCTACGCTTGGAATCAGTTTCATAGAGGTTCATAGAAGCCAAACCAGTTGTTTGCAGTTCGCGGTCTGCGGTCCATCTTGGAGTTGTACCTTGAACCAAAAGAATCGCACGAGATAAGTAATGAGTGCCAGTGCTCATCTTAGGCTGGCAGAGCACAGCAGTGAGTTCAACTAAGTGCCCGAACCAAACATGTTTGCTAATGAAATAGATACATGGGCTGAGTCTGTGTGTTTGAAGAACCTTCACCTGGGTTCCATATCACTTTTTCGTAATGTTACATATGTAGACAGCTCACTAAGAAGTGCTCCAAATTAACTCTCTTAATAGCTCTACATTTAGAAGCAAGTGAGTTAATGCGGCAAATATTGGTTTTATTTATTTATTTATTTTATTTTATGTTTATGGCCTCCTATACGCACTTATCAGTTTCCTCCTCATGTCTGAAGAATATTCTTAAGCTGAGTAAGCTCCGTGTACGGTTAAACACCGCACATTCTTCGCGTCGTAGGCGCCGTGGCTAATTTAGGTCACGCGCGCGTCAGCAATAAACTTCATTTTACGTATATTTTAATTATTAAGAGAGTTCGTTCGAAGCCACGATCGAGACAAGACCCTTTCATCCTAACTAACCTTGAACGCAATAAACTTAGTCTCGTGAAGTGAATCTTTCCGTTCTCCACAACATCCTCATCTCCACTGCTATCTGGCACCGTCAACTACGTGTCAGAACTACGCAACTTAACGACAACAAACAACTTTCTGTATGGTACTGGTGGTCAACTAAGCCAGCATCATACATTTTGGTCCTTCGAGATTTAACGAACCAGGGACGATTTGGTGAGTCTTATTTCCCTTAATTACGTTAGCGAATCGGTTTGACTGGCCTCCCACAAGCGGGTCTCACCAGTTAAATTGAGAAGTCGCACATAGCGTAAACAAGGGTGTGAGATCACAGCCGAAACGCCCCAACGCTCTACGCCTGCCGCCGTCATCTACGCATCAGGCTTACGACAGAAGAAGAACTAACTTAACTTCAACATGTCGGAACTCCAACTTCAACAAACGGTATTTGAAAACATCAAGACTTTATGTACCAACTACAAAAAGGATAGTTCAGATAGGAAAACGCCGGAATACCTAACTAAACGGCTTTTCTCTCTTGAAAATCAGTGGGATGATTTTGAGAAACGTCATCAAATTCTAGAAAACATGGAACATAAAAACATCAACTATTTCATAGAAAACATTTATGAAAAAACGAGGGAAATGTACGAGTCAACCAAAACTGACATCTTACAACGGATGCTGGCTACCAGCTCTCGCCACAACGACACTGAAGTACCTAGTTTACTTCGTCCCGGAAGTGAGTCGTCGCTTTCTGAGAAAACAAAGGAAATGCTTCAGCGTCAAGAGTGCAATTTCAAGGCTATCAAACGAGCGATGTCAAAAGTAAAGTTAGATGACATAAGTAACAAGTGGGATTTAGAAGATCATCTTAACATCTTGAAAAACAAATGGGAAGCAATCGACAAACTACATTGGGAACTCGAAACATTGCAGCAAACATCAGAGGCTAACTATAACAAAGTATTCACGGAAACAGAACAACAATATGATATCCTTAGAAGAAACCTAAACAGCAAGATTTGGTCCAACACTCACTATCATCAATCAACACCAAAAATCAACATACCCGATTTTACTGGTAACTACAGTCAATGGATTTCCTTTAAGGATCTATTCCTTGAAACAATTCACAAAAATCCAACCATCTCAAGTGCCCAGAAGATGCAACACTTGAAAGCAAAATTGAAAGGTGAACCCGAAAGGCTAGTACAACACCTGCACATAGGCGTTGAAAATTATGAATCGTGCTGGGAGATATTGAATCAAAGATACGATAATCGTCGTTTATTATTTACATCATTTATGAACACGCTCTTCAATTTACCAACTATTCACCAACCAAATGCATTTAGTCTGAAGAAAATGCATGATATCATAATCGAAAGCTCGAATGGCCTCGACAACATGGACATTGATACTTTATCCTGGGGCCCGATTCTCGTCTACGTCATGTCACAAAAACTGGACACAGCAACTTACAATGAATATACAAAGGAACTGAGCAATCCTCGAGAAATCCCTAACTTGGACGAATTTACCGCTTTTCTGGAAAATAAATTCATGGCATTTGAGACTATGCGAACCCAAAACAAAGATAACTTCAACCAACAAAAACCTAATCAAAACAAGACTTTCCAGCCTGCCAAAATATTTAACTTCCAATTTAAACGAGAATTACCTAAAACTTATTATACGACAAATATAAACTCGATGAAGTGCCCACTATGTAATGGAATGCATGTGCTGATGCAATGTGCAAAGTTCAACGACATGAACGTCGACCACAAAAATGCCACGGTAACAAAATTACATGTTTGTAGAAACTGTCTTTATAGTCATGGAAATGAACGTTGCAAGTCAACAAAAACTTGCAAAGAATGTAATTTGCCGCATCATACGTTATTGCACAACAATAGTATGAGAAAACCTACTGCTTTTGGAAAAAATAACGATGAACCACGGCCATCAACTTCTAGCCAGCAAACCAATCACTTAGCAAATGAGGACACGGAAATCCTTCTGACCACTGCTCAGCTCAAGGTGAAGGCTATGGATGGGACATACGTGGTACTACGAGCTCTGCTCGACCAGGGCTCACAAGTAAACTTGATAAGCGAGAACGCCGCTCAAATACTCAATTTGCCAAGGCGAAGAATGAACGCATCAATAGGTATAGGCTCCGTAACCGGTGACTGTACCGGATACGTTAACTTAGCATGCCGTTCACTGCACTCAGACTACGAGTTTCAAGCAAAGACATTAATCATGAAGAAACTTATCAACAACTTACCTAACCATTCATTCCAAACACCTAACTGGGCGCACATCCAAAACCTGAAACTGGCTGACCCTGAATTTAACATCTCTCGTCGTGTGGATTTACTCCTGGGTGCTGATGTCTATTCTGAAATTATAATGGAAGGGGTGCTGAAGCCTGAACAACATTTTCCTATAGCACAACAAACGCACCTTGGCTGGATCCTCTGTGGCAGTATAAGAACTCTTAACTGTTTTGTAACACTAACGAACCTAAACGACTTGACGAAATTCTGGGAAACCGAAGATATCACACCTACAAACAACGATATACCTGCAGATGATTACTGTGAGATCTACTTTCAAGAAACCACTAAGCGAGATTGTGATGGAAGATACTCCGTTAAAATGCCACTCTGCGAAAACTATGAAGAAAAACTGGGAAAATCAAAACACATCGCTACTTCTCAGTACCTGCAACTAGAAAAACGACTATCGCGAAATCCTCAACTGAAAACAATGTATGCAGACTTCATTAATGAATACATCAAATTGGGACACATGAAACCATCCACGTCGTATGATGAGGTCCAAAGCTTTCTTCCTCACCACGGAGTACTCCGCGAAAGTTCCACTACGACAAAACTACGCGTTGTATTCAACGCGTCCCAAAAAACAAGCTCTGGCTACAGCTTGAACGATCTCATGGAAAAAGGACCCAACCTACAAAAAGATCTGCAAACTCTAATTCTGAAATGGCGAAGCTACGAATACGTCTTTACAGCAGATATCGAGAAGATGTATCGATGCATCATGTTGGACCCTAAACAGCAACCTCTTCAAAAAATATTATGGCGCGACAACCCCAATGAAAAATTACGAGAGATGGAACTGTGCACCGTCACTTATGGCACGAAGGCTGCCCCCTGGTTAGCCATGAGAACACTGAAACAACTAGCCCTTGATGATGGTTACAAGTACCCGGAAGCAGCTAAAATTATACAGACCGAATGCTACGTTGATGACGTCATCGCAGGACATCATTCATTGGAAAAAGCGCAAGAAATCCAACACGATTTGATCTCCTTACTAAATGGAGGAGGCATGAATCTTCGCAAATGGTCGAGTAATAAAAAAGAATTGTTAGAAAACTTATCGCCAGAACAAATCGCTGACACGTCAATATTTGACTTCAAAGATGAAACGTCACAAAAAACATTGGGCATAGCTTGGAACCCTAGAACAGATGCATTCATGCTTGATTGGAAGATTAACGAATCTGACAAACGCCAAACTAAACGACAATTACTATCGGAAATTTCAACACTTTATGATCCACTAGGGTGGCTCGCACCAATCACCGTATCAGCAAAATTATTATTTCAAAATGTTTGGACGAGTAAGATCGCATGGGATGACCTTCTACCTGAAGAAATTGGCAAACAATGGATGAAAATAAGAAAGGAACTACATTGCATTAAAGACGTGAAAATAAACAGATGGATCGGAACTAAAAAACAAAACATACAACTACATGGATTTTGCGACGCAAGCGAGAAAGCTTACGCTTGCGTTGTTTACTGCCGAGTGATTGACGAGGGTGACCATCCTATCGTAACATTATACGCAGCCAAGACGAAAGTTGCACCGTTATCTCAAGGTACTACGCTCCCCAAACTAGAACTTTGCGGTGCCTTGTTGTTATCTCAATTGATAGCAAAAATAGCAGATGCATTGAAAGAAATGTCAGTAACAGTACACGCCTGGTGTGACTCCAAGGTGGTGCTAGCGTGGATCCAAGGAAATACGCAAAAATGGGAAAAATACGTATCCAATAGGGTAAACAAAATAATCAGGACTATTCCCGCCGACAAATGGCATTATGTACATACTAGCATCAACCCGGCAGACTGCGCGTCGCGCGGCTTATCTCCAATGAAACTTATCAACTACGAGCTATGGTGGCAAGGTCCATCATTTTTGCAAACCTTTGAACAAGAAGAAACAAAGAACATGAAGTGTCTATTTACAACAGATGTGGGGATAGAAAATCATGGGCAATCGTACATAGTCCAAAAAGATGAAACTACAGATAATTTTATCAACTTACTACTACACAAATTAAGTTCATTGGCGCGAATATACAGAGTGATAGCTTGGGCGTCACGAGTTATCGCGGCGATGCGCCGCCGGAAGCAACCTGAAACCCACTATACTTACCTAACTAACTCCGAATTGCAACAGTCGGCGATGCACGTTGCTAAATTTATACAAAAATTAGAATTCGCCGAAGAAATTAAACAGCTGGAAGAAAACAAAATGGTTTCAAACAAGAGCAAGATCTACAAACTGAATCCGTATCTGGATGAAAACTCCATCATGAGGGTTGGAGGCCGATTGAAGAACTCTAATTTATCACACGACATGAAGAACCCAATAATTTTACCGCATTGTGGAAGGATGACCGAACTGGTCATAGATCAAGCTCATTCGCTGACCTTGCACGGCGGGGCGCGCCTAACTCTTGCGCAGATCAGACAACGGTATTGGATCATAGGAGGGAACAGAGCCGTCAAAACACGATTACGCAATTGCGTGAGGTGTCACCGTCATAGCCCACACGAAAACATCCAATTGATGAGTGACTTACCGAAGCAGCGCATAACACCGTCTAGACCCTTCACGCACACTGGGGTTGATTTTACTGGTGCCATCGATGTCAAGATCAACAAGGGCCGAGGTGTGAAAACATCTAAAGGGTACATAGTCATCTTTGTGTGTATGGCGACCAAGGCCGTACACATTGAACTTACGTCAGACCTAAGCACAGAAACGTTCATTGCTGCATTCAAAAGAATGTGCGGGAGACGAGGAACCCCGGAACATGTTTACTCTGATAACGGAACAAACTTTGTGGGAACATCCAACGTTATCAAACAAGATTTTGCAACCTTCAAGCAACTTCTACCTCCAGAATTTTTTGATGAAATCAACAAACTTGAAGTCCAGTGGCATTTCAACGCCCCAGCTTGGCCTAGCGCTGGTGGGCTTTGGGAAGCGGCAGTCAAGGCAATGAAACACCACTTAAGACGTACGCTCGGTGACCAAAAACTCACCTACGAAGAGCTAATCACTTTACTTACTGAAATTGAAGGATGTTTGAACTCCAGGCCCCTTTGTCCTCTAACTGAAGACCCGGAAGAGTTTTACAACTGTCTGACACCCGGGCACTTCCTCACTGGAAGTCCTATCATGTCACTACCCCAATCGGACTGCAGTGACATTAGAAACATAGATATAAGAAAACGCTGGCAACTAACGTGTCACATGCTACAACGTTTTTGGAAGACATGGTCAAACGATTATTTGCACCAACTGCAAATACGAAGCAAATGGCAGAAACCCATGCCCAACATCAAAGAAAACGATGTCGTACTAATAAAGGAAGACAATCTTCCCCCTGGAAAATGGGCGCTTGGGCGCGTAACTGACGTTCACCCGGGCAGTGATGGCCTCGTCAGAGTAACAACTATCAAAACGAAAACTGGAGTAATAAAACGTCCAGTCACAAAACTATCACCATTACCCATAAATGATACCGAAACCAAGAATGTTCTTCATCAGCAACTGACATACGTTCAGCAAACGGTCAAAAATAAAGAACTTCGTACACCCAGTCTCGAAAATACAAAGCCTAGAAAACGCTGTTATTCGATGTTATTTGCGACATTGGTAACATTACTTACGATAGTAAGTGGGTCGAACGTCACCGCGTCGGAAACAGACACTCTAATTACAAGCCTACAGAACAGACCGATTTATTATGATTTTAATGGGAAAATTCAACTTATACATGACGAATGGATATTATTGATGTACTACAACTTGACAACTTATTGGGAAGGCACTGAGAGTATGCAGATTTATCTTGATCACCTGAACATCGCATGTGAGAAAATGGATGCTAGATACTGCAGAAGTACCGTCGATCAATTATATCATGAAATGAACTTACTCAACTACTACAACACTATGCTATTGGCTCCTCATCAACATCTGTCTTTTAGAAAGAAACGTGGACTGATTGACGGCGTGGGCTACGTGGCAAATAGTCTTTTTGGGGTATTGGACGAACGGTTTGCTGAGAAATACCACCAAGATATAAAAGCTATTCAAAACAACGAGAAATACTTACTTACATTGGTCAAAAACCAAACTTCAATTGTACAATTAGAAAATAACGCTCTGAAGAAAAATGAAGCCAATATCAAGCTGCAATTTGACAACATCAAAAACTTTTTACATCAAGCAAACATGAGCTTCTCCAAGATGGAAAATGGCATGGAAACTCTAATGGCCATCAACTACTTCAGCTCATCATCGATAACTGCCACTCTTCTGTTGGCTAACTTGAGAAGAATGCAAGAGATGTTCTTCAATACACTTACCGATATATATCAAGGTCACATCGATATACACTTACTTACGCCAGTTAACTTAATGAAACAACTTACTGAGATATCGGCCCACCTACCCAGAACATTGTTTCTGCCTATCGACAATATAAGAGAGCAGATAAAAGACTTATACCATCTACTATACGTCAGAGGCAGAGTAACTAACAACTATTTTCTGTTCGAGGTACACATTCCTCTTATATGTGACGAAGAATTCACATTCTATCGAGCCATCCCGCTACCCATTTATATGAACAATGAGACTGCACGATGGGTGCGAGTATCATCCGACTTCATAGCTGTTAACTTGCGAAAAAATACTTACGTAACATTGTCACGAGAAGATATTAAACTCTGCACTCAAAGAAGCATGGATAATTATATCTGCAATGCAAAACTGCCGATATACAACTTACATCACGATAAAGCGCCTTGCGAAGCAAAACTCCTCGGTCAACAAACGACCTTGCCTTGTGAAACGGGAAACGGTCAGTGCAGGGACTCCTGGATTAAATTACACACAACAAACATGTGGCTAATCATATGTTGTGATAAATGCACCATAAGAATGATATGCGACAATGACGTTACAGTTCACAGCATTACAACATCGAGCATAGTAACTATAGCCCAAGGATGCATGTTACAAGGTGAAGAGTTGACCATCTACGCTAACAATCAGTTCAACAGCAAAGTGAAGATGGATTCTGATGTGCACGTCCCAACCATCAACTCCTCGATTAACAAGGTCGTAGAGTTAGCTATCCGAAACATGCCGAGCATGCTCTATGAATCTGATGACTCAGCACTGAAAGAGATCGACCAAAGACTATCTGTGCAAAGGGAACAAGAGGATAGAGGTTTGGCTGTTTCATCTCACGACATACACCAGTATTCATTATTATACATTCTGCTGGTGTCTGCCCTTATCGTCTCATCTGTGTGGGTGGCGAGGAAGCGTTGCCGCCGCGTTGGACGCCCAGAAAACAATCAGCAACCGTCCGAAGACATAGAGATGCAAGAATTTGGGCCAGCAACAGCCTCGGCGAAACAGTGTCATGATAACGTGTCTTTTAATTTTGAATGAATTAATTTTGTATTTACTTTAACTTTTAACTATTACTTTTATTTTTATACTTTTACTTCATACATTTTTAACTTGTAAATGATGGGATCTTGACTCGAGTTTGATTCATCTCCGCGGTCGGGAGTATGTACGGTTAAACACCGCACATTCTTCGCGTCGTAGGCGCCGTGGCTAATTTAGGTCACGCGCGCGTCAGCAATAAACTTCATTTTACGTATATTTTAATTATTAAGAGAGTTCGTTCGAAGCCACGATCGAGACAAGACCCTTTCATCCTAACTAACCTTGAACGCAATAAACTTAGTCTCGTGAAGTGAATCTTTCCGTTCTCCACAACATCCTCATCTCCACTGCTATCTGGCACCGTCAACTACGTGTCAGAACTACGCAACTTAACGACAACAAACAACTTTCTGTATGGTACTGGTGGTCAACTAAGCCAGCATCATACACTCCGAATAAGCTGTATGCACGGTTTTATGTATGTAGTTCCCTGGCTTTATATCTTCTGAAAATTGTGCTAGTTTCGTGCACGATATTAAAAACAGTATATTATGAAGATATTGCTAGAATCTGCTGGATCAGATAAACTGCATATTCGCTAAAATTTGCTTCATCAAGGCCTCAAGTCAAATGTAGACCATATAACTCTTTGACAGCTTTTTAACTGTTAGTGTCATACTAATGCTAAAGACCATTGACAAGTCTTGGGCCCGTTGTATTGCGTTTTGATTAAAATTTAGCCGTATGAGCATGATAAGATAAGAAACACTTTATTTGTACACCAAGTTATCAAAAGTATGTTGGTTTTAACGAAGTATTTTTCGATTGTTTCAGGTTTCATAGCTGCAGATACCAAAGAAAACATGGTGATGAACCATAATTTGCATAGGTGTGTAAATAGATGTAATTTACATGTTTGAAAAGGGTTACTGCTAAGTTTATAGCTTGTTCTAATCAAGAAACAACTGCCTGACGCCGGTAGAGTCACCTTAATTTGATGTGTATTCTTATATTTATATTTTTGTTATGTTAATATGCCTGTTCTTCTTAGTCAATTTTGAACGGTAAATTAGATCAAATTTGACTATTTCAGATTACTGTAACAAATATAAAATTGAATAAAGATAAATTCGTTTTTTTAAGGTTTTATGTAATTATGAATGTCCATTGGCTGCAAGTCCATTCCAGCTCAGCAAAGTACTAGAATTAGAATGAACGACATTGAAAAAAGGGCCAGGTTTGATGACAACTGAAAAGGCTATAGTAGGTTAGGTTAGTAAAAGGTTAGATTGGATTACTAAACATTGTTAATAGAAGTTTGACAAAAGAAACGGAAGCCATTTCATTGGTGTCACGGACAACGGACGTTCCATTGTTTTTTAGATTCGTCACAACGTTGCATTTGCATGACAATTTGCGAACGCATACAAATAGTTATCTAGTAATTTGTATAGAATAATGAATTGACTAGTTAACCCCAACCAAGCTGTATCAGTTACTCTTTATAATCTTCATCAGGTAACTACTTAAATACCGATAATATCTGACGGATGACTAAGCATTCTTACATTTTAACTTCGATAGAAAAGTATGGTAGAAGATACAGCAAATGAGTATACTAAACTCTTTCTTTAAAGTCCTATTTGAAAATTCGCTATCATTTTCCATCGGATTAGCTTTTGAAAGATAAAGGTAACCGCATCCATTACTTGACTGTGGGTTACGTTAAACGTAACCCACAAAATAATCTTAAGTGCCAATGCTAATGTGCAGTTAGATAGATTTATTATTTATCGCACACCAAAACAACAGATATACACAGTAAAAAAATATAGATAAAAGTTAATATACAATTTGGGCGGCTTTATCGCTAAAAAACCGATCTCTTCCAAACAACCCACAGGTAGAGGAAAGCTGATGATAAGTGTATGTACCAATGTAGCGGGTAAGTGTAGTAAATGTGAAATGATATGAACTGTCACAGCGTTTAACTATTATCTCACAGCCCTTTGTTTGTACACGCGACTAGAATAACCACAAAAAGGTTTTAATACAAACATCGGTGTCGATTGGTAAATCCGATTCAGCAACTGCGCGGGCGCACGTGCGCATGTTGACAAAACAACGGCGGCCCTTTGTGCTGGGCCTGGGCCAGTGATCGTCAAACTTTGAGATCATAAGTTGATATGACAAAATTATTGCTCAACCAACTATGACAAAGTCAACGCTCAACAAACCTCAAGCCATATTATGGATTGATGTTATTTTTAAATATTGTCCGATTTGGTCTAGAAGTTGGCTACTTCACCAGAGGTCACGGGTTTGACCCCCGCACAGTACATGAACACAAATATTCGAGTGCATGAACATTATTGAACATAAAGAGACATGTTCAATAATGTTCATGTATTGGTCTAGGTGCTTTTCCTGTATTTTAAAAAAAAAAGTATTTCCAGTAAGTTATTCCAGTATCTAGTGCTCATAGTAAAAGCTTAGGCTAGGTGTCTTTGTGGGGATTATTTTCCATTGATATTTATTTATTTGAACGTACAATAGACTCATAAAAAATACACCGAGCACTTCTTTAAACATTAATAAGATAATGTGTTGTTGAAAGATTCTAATAGGCCGAGGTAAGGAAGTGCAATATCACCTACGAATCTCACGACGAGTAGTGGAGTAGGCAATGCACACTTGACTTTTGAGGTCACGCAAATTAAAGCCGTCCTTAATTCTCGACCCTAATTCCTTACAACGTAAGCAACGAGGTATTTGCAAAAATTACAATCCAAATTGGTCACTTTTATTCTGAACAAGTTGGTTCTGGGTAGATTAAACAAACGTCTGTGGCGTCGTTTAAGGACGCGAGCTGCATGAATCTTCAGTTAGGGCCACAGTTTGACGACCACTGACTCTAGAATCTAAGTTATTATGATGAAACAGTGTGGCGCCGTTATCGATACGTATACAAAATCAGAACGTTTATATTCAAAGCGTTTACTAGCACTTTCCAATTCCATTCCAGTTATTTCTAGGATTACTATCAGGTAGCTTTCTAGTGTTGGTATAAAAGATCTTCAATGAAGTCACGTAGATTTCAATAGAACTGCAAAATCTACTCAAAATTATTTTCTCACATACGGTAATCGACAAAGTTAACCCAGGCGGGTAAATATGTGCAAAGCGAGAAAATTTTGTCCTGCGTTATCTCTAAAATTTTTAAGATACCGGATACAAGTTACTGAAAACTAGCATGGGTTTAAAATGACAAAAAAATAAACAAGGCAATTTGTCACTTACATTGCGAACGTTGTTTTTTTGCTGTCTGGCTGCTAAAGACCTACATAACTGGATATAAAAAGTGCAAAAACGTGAAAAAAGTCTACAAATTAAAGGGGAGGCTTAATTTATGGTGCACATATTTGCAGGCTACACAGACTGCGTTTACGTAAATTGCGATAAGGGAAATGCGGCAATTTTTCAGGGTGAGCTGTCGGGTCGCGCCGTCACATAGTTGACACATGGTATTTGGTATTTATAGAGGAAACGCGGGTGTTTTTTTAAAGATTTTTGACGATTCTAAAGCACTGTGTCATTGATGATTTGTGCTGGGCATTTGTATGTGTGGTATAACCCTTTATTGTTTCTATTTTTCATAAACAAGATTAGATTAAGTGCATTGTATGACAGAGGCTATTTGCCAGTAACGGTTCTATAAAAACGATAAAAGTCAACCAACAATTTTTTTTTTTTCATTTGCTCATTATTATCTTTTCTCCTATTCGAGGCGGAGACAAATCCATCTAATTAAAAACCGTGAGAATCGGTCTGGCAATTCTAAAGATAGAATAGGTAAGATTTGAACAATGTTTGGTACCATGAAATAAAAATAGATTTCCAAGAAGTGAACATATTTATAATTTTGAAATTCACTGGCTCGTTTCTAAATACGTCCTGACTGGTTCGGGCGCTCACTTCGCTTTTTCCCCCATTTCTCGCCTTCTCAATTTCCTGTTGAAGTACTTCTCAGAAATTCAGGATATTTATTGACAACTCCTCAATGCTCCAGTGAATTTTGTAGCCGATTGAGTCCGATTTGTATTTGACATTATTGAATTATCTGTTGAACTTTATACATAGTAGTACTTATAAATACATAAGTTTTTGTTCACTAAAAGTAATGATTTCAACAGGGATGGTAAGCTTTTGGTCAAGTCTGGTAACTTTGTCAATGCGTCTGACAAAGAAATTCCGAAAAATAAGTCTAGAAAATAAATAACTAACACAATTTAGGACCCAAGCCCCTAAGGCTTTGGACTATCAGAAGTTCGGAACTATATATTTGGTAAATTAAATTAAAATCGCATTTCAATCATTTTTATCGATGTTTTTGCAGCACGTGCAACCCTATTTAAAGGATCTTGTTTACCAACACTCAGGATATGAGATGTAACCGTGATACTTCCTGCGGGGTACATGCTCCCAGCTGCTAACATACACTTATACTGCTAATAATAATAATTAAATCAAGTACGAGTAATACAGTTTTAACATACCTACACTAGAAAAGATTCATGTTGCCGTCGCCATTTGGGAGTAAGTGACAAAACGCGTCTATAGCTTATTCTATGCTTTAGCGTTGCGTTGGCTTTATGAATAAGAGGGTACGCCTGTAGGGTCTTAGTGGATTGGTGGTTCATGCATAAAACGCACTTGTTCGAAACCCGCCTGCAACCCGTAGTTGAACTTTTGACTAGCTGAAGTGAAATGACAGTTTGACTAACCTTTCATTTTCTGTCTCATTAAAAGTTGCAAAGCCATGATAACAATATGAAACAGTCATAGCTTCTGAATTTATTGCAATTTCGCTAATAATGACTTTTTGTAGTGATGTGCAGCAAAGGCAAGGACATATCATCAAAATACCTACAAAGAAAGGGTATGGCTAGGTAAAATGGAATGTTGATTGCTCCAAAACAAATAGGTTTAAAATTTATGAAATTTCGCAAACATTTTTGGAGACTTGCTCTCCAATTAATTTAAAACTTGGTTATTGTAGTACGCACTGGTAGAATTATCTTATATTTAGTCGGTCTATTTAAATCCACTGTTACACACAAGCCTAGCATTATTCTTGCTTTTGTCAGTCGTTTTTTTATATAAATTTTTTGAAGGGAGAGTGGTATAGTAACACTAAGTTTTGTCGAGACGCGATCTCCGCTCATGAACAAACTTGATCTCCGTGGCCTCTACTTAATTCTGAAAGCTTTGAAAATTACCTCAGTTCTCTATCTGTATTTGTTTGTAGTGGGTATAATCAGCATAAATTCAATTAAGAAAATGTTATTTCGCTGTCCGAAGTTAAACTGTTGTATGTTTGTTCATATTTGCATTATTATATTAGAGTATCGAATACCGTTTGAATAATTTATAAATTTCAGTTTTTGAATACAAAAACGTTTGTTCTGCATTGAGGGTGCTGCTGCAACGATTGCAAATTGAGTTTCTGTTTGGGGTTAGCAAACAAACTTTTGATAACAAGTTTGCCGACTATCTGCAGCGATTATTTGACTTATGCTGCCTACTTTTACTAATTGAGTTGGTATAAAGTTTTGCCATTTATGTTTCATAATTTTCAGTATGCTGTTCCACAGACAAACCTAAGTAATATTTTTGACTGTTTTTTTTGTTATTCTTGTCGCATGGAAATTTTTCAGGAATTATGGAATAGCAACACTGTCTTTTTCTGAGTAAAAGGCCTGGACAAGCTATAGTTGTGAAATAGATAACAATCGTTATAGAAAGTAAAGTACCTTGGCTAGGTAACATCATCATCCTGGTTGCGTAGCAACGGTGTGGTAACTGCAATGAGAAGTTACTTCAACCTTCCTATGAATTGTGGCTTTAATTCGGCCACAAAGTACTTAAATTCATTAGGTCTTAAGACGACGACAAGTTCTACAAAATACATAATCTTACCACTTTTACTTTACAAATACTTCCAGTGCAAAAGATTTCCAAATTTTCGGGTGAGGTAGAGACATACAAGTCAAGCAAATTGGCACCAACCCGTCATTGTCCACAGTACGATTCAGTCCGTGCAGCCAATCCCTCAGCTGTTAGTTCCGTTCCACGCCACATATAGGTCATTCCGACGGCCTAGACCAAAGTTAGGTCGCGCAATTTCTGCCCCAATTTCGTGCATCTTCAACCATCCCCTTCCATGGCCTGTTAACTCTTATTTCAAAGGCTTAAAAGTCATTTTCGTTAGTAACAGAAGCCCTGGTATTTTGGTACTTATTGCAATATGTTGTTGTAACTTTTACTTGGTTTTATAAATACGCAACTTCTAGACTAGTTATGAATATAAATCGTCCGTAGAGCAATAAAGATGTTTGTTATTCTATTTTGAATTGTTGTAGTGTTTAGATAAATCATGTTATTTTTTTGTTACTCATTTGTTATAATGAAGATCGGCTCAGCTCAGCGAATGCTGCTCACCCACAGCCAAGTGCCAATTGATAGATAAGTTAGAAAACCTTTCTGGATTTCTAATTTTGCTTAGCTTAGTACTTAAAAGGAAAGGTTTGATTTACTTTAGATCTATTCATTTGATTCAAATAAGCATTATGCCAGGTAAGGGCAATGTACTGGTGATAAAAGCTAATTAAGTTGCAATACAGTTTGTGTTATGAGAGCAAATAAAAGGTAACATTCGAAATCAATCATATTTTAATACACTATCATGAAAGAAAAAACGTACACCGGGTGGCTGAATAGTCATATCCACACAAATATCTTTCAGGAGTGGATTCTTTGGCAGGCGGCCGAAACGGCGCCCAGTCGACGCGGACGTCGCGACGCGTCGACTCGCGTGGACTGACTCACCCGAAAAAAGTTTTCGAAATTCGAATGGTTTGTTTTTTAGAATCGTCCCGGCCCGCGACAGGTAACCAAAAAGTTGCCTATGTTATTCGAATTTTAAAAAGTGCGATTGTTGTTTACAAGTGGTATGTGCTGGTGAATTTACAAATGAAATCAAAGTTGAAAGTGTAAATTGGATTATGTTATGTGCTAAATGTGTTCAGTATTCTTGTAATGCGATTTATTCGCTTAGTAAGTGCGATGGATCAATGTTTACGAAGATTTAAGGGCATCTTGTAGTCATAATATAGGGTGGATTTGTTCATTTCTCGAACACTTTAACAATATTCACGTTGTAGCTGTCTATAGTATTTTGGAAAGTTGGTTTTGTGTAGACAAGCGATTTCTGTACCATTTATCTAGATTTACTTATCTTTGCTAAAATAGTCTGAAAGTTTTGCTAAACATAAAATACTGGCTAGTAAATTCTAATTACTAGTAATTTATCTAAGTTGAATCAAATTGCTTTACCTATTGCCTCAACATCACGAATTGATGAACTAATGAAAATATGTTTTTTTTTTATTTCATGGTACTTACCTAGTAAATGGAACTTTATGAGAGCCATTCAAAGAAAGGTAATACGATAGGGGCCATCAAACATTGTTTACGATGACAATTAGACACAACATACATGTGTTATTTTCGTAAAAACATCACTTTATAAATATAGGCACAATTCGTTGACCCCAGCGCGTCGGATATGAAAACATTCGCAGCCGGAATAACTAATCTAATGAAGATAGAAAATGATCTGCTAGTTTCACTTACATTACATGTTTTTTCAGGCATACTAAGTAAAATTTGATGAAAATATAAATAACAAAATTCCATGATACGTTATTTATAAGAGAAAATTACCCCATTACACCCTCTATTTTAAAAATGTTCAGTACGAGAAAATTTTAAAAAAACAACTTCTTATGATGTGTACCTTAATTGTTGTAAATCAATGAAGTTTCTGTAGATTGTACTTACAGTAGGTTACTAGCGGCCGCCCGCAACTTCGTCCGCGTGGACGTGAGTTAAAAAAATGTGATATATCTTTATAAATTGTAATGTGTTATTCAGATGCTTAAACTATATTACTGTAGAGTTTCATTTAAATCCATCTAGTAGTTTTTACTTGTAAAAAATGGAGTAACTTTTCTCGTTTTCCAATATTACCCTTCACTGCTCTGCTCCTATTGATCGTAGCGGAATGAAAAGTATACTATAACCTGCCTAAGAGTATGAAAAATAATTATGCCAAATTTCATTAAAATCCGTCGAGTAGTTTTTGTTTCTATAACGAACATACAGCAGACAGACAGAAAGACAGACAGACAGACAAAAATTTTACTGATTGCATTTTTGGCATCAGTAGCGATCCCTAATCACCCCTTTATAGTTATTTTTTAAATATATTTCATGTACAGGATAGGCCTCTCTACAGATTTATTATAAGTATTGATAAGGCACTTACATAGTTAGTTTTTTTTTTGCATAACAGTCTGATATTTTGAATTGTAGGTAATTGTATTAATGCTGCTGAAGTATTCAGGTAACCAGATTACCTCTTAATAATAGGATTAGATTGTTCGTTAAAATTAGATTACTATTTAATGAATCAAATTATAAACTCCGACGATACACCAAGCGATTAACTAAAACTAATTTCAGAGATGACATTTTGACATCGATATCTATCTCAAGTTGTAGTTAAATTGAGACGACATCTTGTAATTCTGGGAAGAGAACTAGGTTGGGATATTTTAGACTTCTTCCTGGAATCTTGTTTTTAATTTACAGAAAAGTATTGTCTTTAATGGGTCTTCGTCTGATTTTTAGAGCTAAGAAATATGGATAAAATTGAAACATTGACCGGGCTACTCGCGTTTTATCGATGTTTTAGCTAAAAGTAGGTGTCCAGGTAGAATTGAACGGACATCATGGGTTCCGAGCTAAAGATCTTAACCAATCAATAACATTCTTATGAAAAATACTAGCGGCTTCCCGCGACATCGTCCGCGTGACTTTAGTTTCAAAAAATCATAATTGTAATATTTTTCAATGAATTGTAGCCCATATGTACTGGTGTATAAACTAAATTACTTAGAAGTTTTAAAATCCATTCTGGTATACAAACGCTATATTTTTTAGAAGTTTAAATAAAACCATTCAGTAGTTTTTACGTCAAAGAGGAATAATCAGTTCCACTGTAACACCACTTATGAAACAGTTCTGTGACTTTCTAACAAACTCAATAGAAAACCAGCTAATTAGTTAAAACAGTGTTATAATACAACGCGTTATAATATAATAACCACTTTGCTCTAAATATAGGCGTACGCATTAATGACGTCATAGGTACTAATGAACTGAACAAAGTAATTGTTCTGACGTGTAATAGTTGTCGTCATAAATTGCGAAGGCGTGGCGACACGCGCCAGTAATTCTTCGTTATGACTGTCCACTAGTGGTCATAAGGCTTAGTGCGAGATTCCTTGGTCGAATATATCGAGAAAGTTAACGCAGATTTCCAAAAAACAGTAAGGTCTCCCATCCTACAGGGCCTCTAACAAAATGAGAAAGAGTAACTATTGAGTTTCTTCTCGATATACAACTTTCAAACCGTTGGTAAAGTAACATTAAGTGTTTTTTACATCATTTTATTTTTTTACTGACTTTTCATGAACACTTTGAAAAAGTTTACATGAAATAAATACTTCTGGTTAGATTTGATTTGAATACCATACAAATCCGCGTTAACTTCCTCAATGCGTTTGATCGAGTTAACTTGCGCTGGGCCATTATTTAATGCATTGTCACCTTATTCCTCTTTGATAAACGACTTCTAACAAAAAAAGAGGAAGCTTTCAATTAGACTGTATTTTTTTTTGTTATTTCCCTCGATGGTCAAACGAGTAAGCCATAGAAAAATGAATAAATATGACAGCTGGCTCGGCTCATTTGGACCTTTAAACAAATATGAAACAATATCGCAAACCTTTTACCTTCCAGTCCAGAGTAAATAAAACTTTACCCTGTTTGATATGGACTACAAACAATAAAACTACGAGTAGATACAACAAACATCTCGACCCCAGACGAATCTGTCTCATCAAAAGACATTAAAATTTGAGTTGATGGGGGAACCCAACCTGCCACCCTTCACGTCTCAACTGGCACTCTTGAAAATGGTGTATGAACATGAAAGAAGTAATAAAAACCTTAAAAAAGTAAAATGAAGGCTTTGTCTGCATTTCGAAAAATAAAGTGCAGACGTACCACAAACACTTTACTATTCCAATATAGCATAGCAAAACTGGAACAATATGTTGTTCCAGTTTTGCAGTTTTTTCTCTCACCCAATACAGGAAAAAAAAAAAATTTATGCTATTCGCGGATATATTTTGTGCTATTAGCGATTGTGCTGTTCAAAACTGTGCGCTGGGAGTATTGCGTCAATTCCGTCTTTTTTTGATAGTGGTCTTCAAGATGACCTCACTCCACCTGATGGGAAGCAGCCGTGAGGTCCAGATATGGGGTTGACAAGCACAGTAATGGCCAACTACTTTGCTGGTCAATCTTATTTTGAAGGCTTGCATAAATTCCTTTTCACGCCCCGCTTAAAAAACCCAGTATTGTAGGAAGAACCCTACTTCTCTCGAAGAGTCTTACTTTCCACGGCTTCATAAAGTCGTGTTATTTCAATGAGTAGAATTCTTGTAATTCTTAGAAAACAATTAATTAAATATAACAAACGGTTAGTTTCTAACAATTGAAACTGCAGTAGATCCATGAGTAGACAACGTTTACCAGGAACTTTCCCAAGACAATTATTAATTTGTTAGAGCGACTGCCGGCCGCTTCACAATGACAATAAATCTGTCAATGAAAGTAATACAGATCGGCTGGTTACGGGTAGCTGCTACTTAGAAATTGGTTAGATTACTACTAAACTTGCTTTTAGGGGGCTTACACTCGACTTTTTGCAGCGATACATAAGCCACTTTCTGCAGCGATACAAAATGCGCGTTTGACAGCTGTGCGAGGAAATCGCGACATTAGCGATTAACAAAATATTTACATAGATCGCGCGATCGTTGCTGTGCCGTGGTTGTACTCGTTCGTTTGTATCGCTGCTTAAAGTCGCAGTGTCATCATCATTGTGATAGTGACGTCTGTTACAGTTATTCAAGCAAGTAACGTTCGCCTACCGATTTCATTCCAAAGCAATTCTATTCCAAATTCCGTACACGAAAAAAACACAACGAGACGCCATTTTGTCTCGTCACATCGTACGGGAAGTATCTGTCTGCGAAGTATGGCTGTCAACTAGACGAGACGCTACGGATATAGACCGGCGGCGCCTGCGCAGCTAACCGGCCTACTCATCGATTCACTTATCACTTTGAATTATTAAGGAATGTGGTAAGCAGTGTTTTCGTAACCTTTCGAAACTTGCCCACTTCTTTATTCCTTAAGCTATAAAGTTATAATGATGAAGTACTTACTTACCCCTGAATTAACAAACGTCAATTAACCCTAAGCACGCGCTTCCGCTCATGCTGTCCTGTAAAATATCAATGCTTATCAATGTAGAACTGAAAGGGAGAGCTTTACTTCTGAAAGGATGCTCAATGTTGATTTGCGTTTGTGAATTCGGGGGTTTGTCGAAAAACTTATTTTTAACGTTGGCCAACCTGAACTTAGAAAGTCATTGTTGTGTTTGTAACATTTTTTTATCAAGTTATTTATCTGAGCATAATCATGTCAATGATAAGTAATTCTCACATAACGTTAAAGGAAGTTTATCCCGATATCTAGTTTAAATAGATAAACGTACCATCAACAAAGATACATTTTTATTTATTTATACAGGCTGGTTAAGAATTGAATGTGGAAAAAAATACAACTCAAGAAACCTAAGTTAAAACCTCGATCACTAAGATAATATCAAATATGCTGTAATCATTTAAACTGAAATGTGCAACTTTCATAATTCTCAGTATTTCTAATATCAATGTTCAAGCCATAAGCAGAGTAAATAAATAAATACCTACCAAAACTCTTAACGGAATTGGTTTCACAGTACAGAAGCCCACAGGCCGAATATGCAGGCCACTTCGTATCCCCTTTATTCCAAAGTCTCAAAGCTCATTTTCCAACTATTAGACTACGCTCGATGCATTGCACATACGGCAAAATCGCTTGCGGTAATATACAGACTAGCAAATAACCAGGTTTAAGGATTCCTTCCATTAGTCTCCTGCCAGGAAACTTGGCAAGCTTTACTAATATAATAAAGCTGAAGAGTTTGTTTGTTATTTCGTTGAAACTCTTACATCTAATGAAGTCTGCCAGCTGATATTGATATTGATTTGATAAATCAATTTTGCATTCGATAGCCAGCCATACTCCAACACGGCGACGCCATACTCCAAAACGGCGGCTTAGTGGGGATTGTTAGAGAAGTGTAAGGTTAGTGATGCACCTTGCTGTCAGATGTTATCCAACCGCCCTAAGGCCTCCAACTGGGCTTAACGAACTCTCTTCTTAACGTGATCTCTGAAACATGGAGATTCCAGGCTTAATTTCGGTGATCCTCCCATCACCAATTTCGGTGATCGGCTTAATTTGGGTGATCACCCATTCCATTTAATTACAACTGAGCCACGAGGACTGTCCTATAAATTACCTACTCGCGACACGACACAACTATACAGAGACTGTAAAGTTGTGTTCTGTAAACTATACAGAGACTGTAAAGTTGTATCTCTTTCATTCTTATTGCTTTGCGACCTATACGAGTTTAACCATAAAGTGGTGGTTGGCTGTTTGCGTTTTTATAAATAATACTTTAACCCCCGAATTCACAAACGTCAATCAACGCTACGCACGCGCTCATGCTCATGCTGTCCCGTAAAATGTCAATAGAACTGCAAGGGACAGCATGAGCGTGAGCGAACGCTTGGCGTTGATTGTCGTTCGTGAATTCGGGGGTAAGCACGGGGGGTAAGTCTGAAAACGGACAGAGTCGCTGACAACAACTAGTGCCAAGTAATCCGGGTTGCCAATCTCGCGAGTTCCCGCCATGTGCCAAGTTGGACGAACTTGCAACTTTTGGAAGTTAAACCTCCATTTGGCAGATTAGGGTTTATCTGAATTGATGTGGGAAATCCATTCAGCTGATTAACCGTTAGCGTTAAGTAATGTACTTACTTGATTAGGAAACAGAGATTAAAGGTAGGTACGTTTTATGCAAATGTGGACCTTAATTTATGTGAAGACGGTTTAACTTTTACTACCAGCTGAGGCCTAACCTTCAGACAGTGAGACAGAACGAATTCACAGGCATCTTTGGGTTAACTGTTAGTCAATTCAAAAACTAGCTGATGGTGAAAATTACCCCATCTGGGACACAATTCAACCAGCAAGGTTTTCAAAGATGCAAGCCGAGAAAAACTATTCAGACCGTAAAAAATACAAATAAAATACCTACAACCCGCCACTTTAAAGCTTAGGTAGGTATATTCATTTACAAAAATAAATCAACTACAGCGAAACGAGCAAAACGACTGCAGATACTGATACGCAGGTTAAAATTAATCTCTTTCTCGTTAATCTTCATAAAAACAAAAAAGATTATTTTCATTGCGTCGTACCATCAATTAGTGTGATATGATAAATCGTTACAAAAATCATTTGGAACAAAACTTCCACTCATATTAATGAGTTCCGCTTGAGTCTGATTATGATTAATTTCATTAGTTACGTTTTTTATAGTTGTAAGGAATAAGTACCACCTTAACCCCTAATTGGTCGAGTGGGGTGTTTCACACCCCAATAGATATTTTCGGGCTCATAACTCTTAAAACGTGTATTTAACGCTCTGGTCTTCAGTAGCTTCGTAGCGGCTACACGTGTGTAGTTAATATAAATTCTATAAAACAAAGGGCTCGTCCCTATTAGGCTAACAGCGAGCGGCTAACTGTTTGCTTTCAGTTTGCCTCCCTAAACATTTTAGATGGCGTGTACATCACCATCAGCAATTTGGAATGTAAAGAAGCATTTTATCATAATTTGTGGCCTTCTGAAATTCCCCGGATACATTTCGCTAAATTGACATTTAGTAGTTTGACAAACACAATTATTGTTTTTCCATTAACTGTACAAGTATCCCCTTTCTACTTTCACTTAACTAAGTTAAATGAAATAATCGGATTTACGATGTAAACGTCATGCGGGTACATTTTGTCAATCATGATAAATTACTTTTTGAAGTTTGGAGTAGGGGCCCCTTCCGATAAATCTGCGTATTTGCCGTTTTGGCACATTATTTAAACTAAGTTTCACTTAAGTGCAGGTTTTTCCGCTAATACTGTACTGACAAGTTTTTAATAACTATTGAAATCAGCAGACAACTGTCGTCAAATTCATAAAAAAATATGGGTTTCAGTTGAGGGTTTATCAGATGGTAGTAATAGCTTTCAGTTACACAATCAGGCAATCTTCAGAGTTGTCTCTTTTTTAATTTTTGTTTCAACTTTGTGCCAATGGACATTGTCTATGAATATCAGCCTTTCTACGTTGTCGATATCCTTGCTGGTAACGGACGGAAGTCGCCCAAGATTCTACGTAGGGTGGAAAGCCAAGGGTTAACAACAACACCTACAGGAATCCAGGAATCAGGAGGAAACTATAAACATATACCTAAGTAATTTCTTTCCTTTAGGATCGACCCATTTGGTCCGATGCCGACAAATAGGTTCAAAAATGTCACAGTCAAGTTGAGTAACTTTGAATTTCAGAGTAACATTGAATCCACTCCTTTAGATCGGTTACTTTTGACAAGTGCTCCAACTAAAAGATGTTGTTGAGTTTATGAGGTATGGCTCAAAAACAAATCACAAACAACAGTACTGTTTTTAAACAGTGGGTTCAATGTTACACTGAAATTCAAAGTAACCCAACTTGACCTGTCCAAAATTGATTAAATTAAACCACACAACAGAAGGCAATTAGTCGAATTTACTAAGCAATGAAAATAACACTGACAAGTAACGACACTGTCAAATTCCTGCCTCAAATAAAGATGTTTCGTCGCCAGAAAAATGTCACCGATGACACAAACCGCCACCGTTTCGGTAATAGATATTTTTGTCCGAAAGCGCAGGCGCACCCATACTGGCGTTTTATTTTAGACATTCTTCCCCATTCGCTAGATGGGAATTGTCAGGCGGAACATTTACATGTTTATCTTACTGATCCTATTTTGTTCTATTTGTAGTCGTTTGTATAAATTAAAATATTTTTTAAAAAAGCTTTTCTTTGTTTTTTTTTATGTGGAAATAATTTAAGATAGGAATGTTTTTTCTAAAATGACTATCGCTGTTTATTCGCAGCTCTATCGGTCTGTAGCGTGAGCGCAGAGGGCTTTGAACATGCAATGCTATACTATAATAACCTACGCCTCAGGTTGACATGTCAATTTTCTACTGTTGTAAGATCCTATTAATGGGGCTGCAGTGCAGGTCAACCACAAATGAGTCCGTTTAGACCTCTGTCATATTCATTTATTTGTTAAAACACATCTACCATTTCTGACTTATTTTATTCATAAATCATGCTCATAGTTCAATCTTATACATATTTTAATCAGAAATAAAATCGTGCGTCCTACTTTATCTTGATAATTATCTTTGTAAATAAGATCAGTTACCTGTCCAATCCGAAATTCGAAGGCAAGAAGGAAGTAAAAAGATATCCCTAACCCGATTTGACAAGCGTCAGTCACACCGCAACAATCTGCTGAATAATGAGCACTTGACCCAAAAAACCTCACTTCTCCAGCCTACCGTTCCATTTGATCCATCATTCGGGATTTGAAGGGTCTAACTAAATTCGTCCCAGACTCCGAGACCTCAATACACGGGAATAGGTAAAAAAGGTTGACTTATGAGGACTAGTGTTGTACAATTGCAGATAGTAAAAACTACGAACTCAAAATTAAGAAAGGTTTGACAGTAAACCGTTTTTTTTGTGAGAGAGAAATGTGAATAACTTTTTCTGATAAGGAAATAACAAACATAATAAACGACCCCAAGTTTGCATTGCAACCGCCGTGGTTTAAAATACTTATTTATTTATGGCTATTGATCCAAATGTCGTTATTAGTTTAATGGATGTACTAGCCTAGTACTAGCACTGAAACTGACGTTACATTTGACAACATCGACTTGTAGCAACAATTTATGAATTACATTTCCGATTGTGACTGTGTCGCCGTTACAGCTCACTTCTTTAAGCTTATCTTCATGCTTCAGAAGGCACGCTATGCACTCAATCGGTCGTTAGGCCTAGCCGACGGCTTTTGGAGGCTTGGTAACAGTGTCAGTAAGGTTTCTCACTAGCACCCCTCCACAAACCCGCACTGAGCACGCCTGTTGGAGTAAGGCTCGTGCTCAGCTGAGGGATGTATAAATGCGGTTGTTTGTTTTTTGAAGCTCACATCAAACAAGTGATTAGTTTTCACTATCGATACAATGTATGTCTAAATTTCAAGTCTATTGTGACAACACTAAACTGGTCGCAAAAAAATGTGCAATGACCCGACAGGGGCAGCCCTAACACGGGTCGTTTGACATTCACCCAGGTTCAGAAATAGTTAGGTTTTAGATTTTAGAGACTAAAGTACATTTATTTTTGGACGTAGACAAATAACCTTAAACTTTCAAGCCATTCACCGTGAACTGGTGCCTAAGTCTAATACGGCGTTAATAAGTTGAAACCTTTTTAGATTGTGTCAAAAAAGGCCTGTTCAGTAGTTCACCCTGTGTGCCATTTTGTTTTACTTTGTTTCTTAAAGGTTAGAAAGATAAATTGATAAGATGGTGGTTTAACCACCGAATTCACATACTTACGTCAGTTAGGATTGAGCACACCTTCGAGCTCATACCGTCGCGTAAATTGTGTATACCTACATCTGAAAGTGTCAGCTATACTTGTGATAGTTGCTCAACTTTGATTTGCGCTTATGAATTTGGGGGTAAGTGTTTCAAAATTTTATCAAAGTTGAGATGTCTTGACTGCCTCTGCCCAGTGTTTGAGAGCGTGTGGCCCAGTGGTTAAACACTTTCCCTCTTATTCATAAAAACGAACGCAACGCTATGCATTGTTTAAGCTATTGACGTGTTCTGTCACTTACTCGCAAATGGCGGCAGCAACAAGAATGACAGTGACAAAGCGATACAAAAGTTATCGTGTTCTATAAGAGCTGTTTAAGTTTTTATGAATAAGGGGGTTTGTATTGGAACCCGGTGGTCCCGAGATCAAATCTGGAAGGAGCACAGTGACAGAACATACACCACTTTGTGTTCATTGTATAATTTGCGGCTTACTATCCGGTGATGGGAAACACCGAAATAAAACCTAAGCAAAACGGATAACGGCTGTAATCTTGCCCTTTACCACGTTGGCTTCAAATTCCCTGGAAGAAATGTGGGCTTCTGAATGTTCCGTTCACCATGACGGCAACAATCAGTGCCTCTGACTACCCCATTGGGGAAATGGTTGTTATGTTTATAATCCAGGTAACTAGGGTAGTTTCATGAAAATATTCAATCTAAGCAGACTCGCAAAAACAGTAAGAAAATATGCAAAAAGTTTCTATGTTTTGTTGACATAAAATCGTCCACATTTAGATTACTATCCGCGAAGTAGGTGAGATGTAGCTAATCGCATAGTAGGTAACTACAACGGTTGTATATGTAGTATCTGATAATTTCGGTTTTAGGTCATTGACCGTGCGTACGCAATCTTTCGCTTTCTTGTATTATTTTTATTGCACACTAGCTGTCCCGACAGACTTCGTTCTGTTGTCAAAAATTCAGTGTCACGTGACAGGTAGAAACGGTTGCTAAGGAAAACTTAATTGTTGTTTTTAACTATATTCCCAGCGTTTTTCCATGTTCACTCACCTTTTAAACCTTCCCTGGTGCTTTTCAAATATTTCAAAACTAAAAATAACCAAATCGGCCCAGCTGTTCCCGAGTTTTAGCGAGACTAACGAACAGCAATCCATTTTTATGTATAGACACTACAAAAATAACTTACAGCTAAGTGAAGCATGCTCGCAAGCTTACAACTGCACAATTTCAACGGCCTTATCTCCAAAAGCGGACTATTTGAAAAATCTTGGTGCTTTATTTCTGTCGACAGAATAAAATATACTTAATATAATTAAACGAAAACCGTTTGGTTTGAACGTTACCGCTTGAAGCATTTTTTCGAACTGAAAACTGTCTGACTCCTTTTAAATTATTCAAAACCATAATATATTAACTCTAACTTCTGCTATCTCAATACCATTAGCGATTAAATAATTGAGCATTTCATTATGATTGTAGTTGAATACAGTCAGTAAGCCAAGTCGGAGGCCTTAGGGTGGCGTGATAACATTTGACATTATGATTTATTTACACCATCTTGACAATGCGCACTGAGCCCGTAAACCTCTTATGCTTTTCTTCGAAACCTTTATTGAAATAGCAAAAAAAACACGGATCAGTTTGCGATTTCAAAGTTGGTTTTCAGTGGGAGAGCGTCGTAACCCAGTGGTTAAACACTCCGGCTCTGAACCCGATGGTCCCAAGATCAAATCTGGTCGGTACACACCTTTACCTTCACCTTACTTTGTGTCCATTGTACAATTTGCGGCTAACTCTCCTTTGATGGTAAACACCGATATAAAACTAAAGCAACCCAGATAACGGCGGTAGGCTCGCCCCTTTTACCACGTTGGGTTCAATTTCCCTAGGCGAAATGTGGGTTTCTCAATGTCCCGTTCACCATGACGGCAACAATCAGCGTGCCTCTTACTAACCCATTAGGGATACAGTCGTGAGAGTATGTTATGTTAATGCTGGGTTCGAAGAAATGTTAAGGCTGTATCAAAGCACAAGAATTAAACCTTAAAAAGTATTGCAAAACTTCATTTACACGTTATAAGTCAGTCAAGTTTGCCTTTTAATATGTACAAAACAAATATACACACACAGTAGCAAAGTAATTTGTATGAGACAGGTTTTTGTCTCAGTCTAATTGAACGTAACTTGAGATCAATGTAAGTAAATTAATGCTAGGTACTGTCGATGATGTCATTGTGTGTGGGTTGAACATTATTATAATCATATGTATAGCATGATCGGATCAAATCAAGGACACAATTAGGCACGTGGGATGATTGCTCAAGATGATACTAAAGGTAGGCTGCTAATTACAATCACAGAATATAGAACCACCTTATATGTTCTGTGGTTCCAATAATCGAAAATGTAGATTTGACAGCTGCCAGTGACATTGGACATTGAACTTCAATGCAATAGAAATACGTTTCATGAGCTTGGCTTGACTTCTGAGCCTGATAGAACACTTGAACTCCTTTTTGCATTGCTTACCCCCGAATTCACAAACGTCAATCAACGCTAAGCACGCGCTCACGATCTTGCTGTCACGTAAAATGTCAATAGAAACGAAAGGGATAGCATGAGCGTGAGCGCGTGCTTAGCGTTGATTGACGTCTGTGAATTCGGGCATGAGTTCAATTTCCAATCACACCAAATGTATTTCTTGGATTAGTTTGACTTTAGTGACGACCGTCTTGGTGTAATTGTTGAGAAGTCGTCTACTACACCAAGGGTCGCGGGTTCGATCCCCGCACAGTACAAACATTTGTGTGCATGAACATGTCTGTTTGTATTGGTCTGGGTGTTTCCTATGTATATTAAGTATGTAATAACAAAAGAAAAAGTATTTTAAGTATGTTTATCCGTTGTCTAGTATCCCATATTAACGGACTATAATTAGCCCACTTGGGACTAGATGGCGCTGTGTGGAATAATGTCCAAGGATATTTTTAATATTTATAGTTAAAGTTAGATTTCGGATATTTTGTGAACAGTTCGTGCTGCAGTAGTTTACGAGTTGAGATGCAAAGGGTTTGATTCCCGCAATGACACAAATGTTTGTTGATGAAACAGATATTTGGCCTGGGTCTGGGTGTTTGTGACACCCTCGGGTTTCTGGTTTAATCTTAGTAATAATACTAAGAACATAGTAACTATTTGTTTTGTCGTGACCTCATGTGTGTTTGAAATGATCACCCATACGATCATGATCTGATTATGTGAACAATGCACAGCCTAGACTGCTGAAATTAGAAACATACGATTTAGAAAGGAGATACCTAACTTACAAGTATTTGTTTAAATGGTATACGTTTTTTATGAAACAGCAAAACGTAAACTGTTTACCAGTTACAACAACTAACAATTACATTAAATGACGTCTCAAGTTGCGGACACGTGTAATGAGTCTTATCTAAGTAACTAGATTGGTATACATACACACACACACTCACGGCTGCATCCAAACGGGGTAGTCAGAGGCCTACCGAATGTTGCCATCATGGAGAAACCTCCATTTCGCCGAACTGAATAATTGACACCAACGTGGTGAGCGAGCTTGCCGCCGTCACAGTATAAAACCATACAGTAGGCTATCTCAGGCCGCCCGCCGAGTTATTAGCCTAGCGTGCACACAGACACGCGACACAGCCCGTCCGTACTGCCGCCTGCCTATGCCTTCCTATTTTATGCTAGCGTGTGCGTGAAATCGCGACCCGGCGCGCGACGCTCACGCACACATTCAAACCGAGAGTGGCACGGTTGTATTTAGATGTTCTACTGTTTGGTTTATACTGTGCCGCTGTTATCCGATCTCCCTCCCCCCCCTGGTCGCCCTTATGCATGTTAGAGCATTCCGCTCACCCCATCGCCCGGTGAAGCTGTGAAAGTCACACCTTGGACTAACAACTTCTCTTAAAAAAACGTTACTTAACCCGAAAAATAAAAGATACAGCATCAATACTGCCAAATCAGTGAAAAACAAATTGGGTAATGTTTACTAACAACACTAAGCAAAAGAGTGTTAACTGCTAACCTATATTCGTTAATTTCCCTCAGTAACTCTGTTAACCTATAGCCTAGTCTATCAACTGGAAGCTGAATGAGACGATCCGCTGCTGATAAACCTCGTAGCACACTTTGCACGCACGGCAACTGCACGGCCCGGAGCCAGCAATTATCTTGCCATTCAAAATTGAACCTTAAGTTGCAAGGACGGGAGCTGCGAATGGAGTGATATAGTAGCGTTGAGCGCGCTGACAGCTCGCGTTAGCGCGGCGTTGGCTTTCTCAGTTTATTATTTATTTATTTTATTTATTTATTGAACACAATCAAACGGGCTTATCCCAGTAACATAATTATGTAATTTAATAACTAGCGTTTACAATGATTCCTCAACATGTTTAATTATTGATTGCGGACTGTCTGCGAACATATCCAATTCGGGGTTATTATTGCAAAATGTATTGTTCCACTCACAACTTAAGGGTCAAATTTGAATGGCAAGATAATTGCTGGATCGGAGCCGTGCTTGCCTAGTGAGCTACGACCTTAAGACCTAAGCCAATGCTCTATGAATCATCGGCTCACATCGAGGAAGGCGTGACTTATTCAGAGAACAGACAGGTAAAATTAGCCTTTGAGGATTTGCCATTCAAAAAAGATTGAAAAAGAGTTTATTGTCCGATGAGATTATTGTGGAAGGACAATGCCTATGATAGAATAGGTCTAGTTTCGGCTAAATAGTGAAATCATGAAGACGGTTCCAACAACAATCAATTACTTGCTTTTAGCATTACCTACAAATTTTTAGGTTTGGTGAGTACCAAACCTAAAAATTTGTAGGTAATGCTAAAAGCATTTTGTGAAAAAACCTGACAAACTCGAGTGAGTTTGTCAGGTTTTTTCACAAAACGTTAACTGTGAAGTTTAGTTCTGCCTTCAACTATCATGAAATATAAAGTCAATTTCCGAAGTACTGTCCTAACCCTTATTACACAATATATTACTTTTTATCAATTTCTATTTCGCTATTAGTCTATACTGCGCAATAGGACTGTCTTTTCAGTAAGATATTTGGGTATTTATTTCCAGAAATAGTTTATTTATTATTTCTAGTAATTAAATAGGACTCAATATCTCTACAGTCTACCTACAGCCAGGGACTGATGAATATTTGAAATGACAACAGCGTGTAAAGAAACGCTACAAAGCCAAAATGAACAACATTACAACACTGTCAGTAGGAGTGACACAAGTCGTTGTCCGTGAGATTCTTCAATGGGCCCATAGACAAACATTCGTCTAACTCACCTCACAAGTCGACTCCAAAGCAGTTGAACGCGTGGGATAGCATTAATGGGTACAAAAACCCACCGACCGATCCCCCCTAATAGCTTCATCGTAGTTTCAAACATTACCTAAGACACAGTAGACAGAGAACAGTAGAATATCTACATACAAACTTGCCGCTCTCGGTTTGAATGTGTGCGTGCGCGTCGCGCGCCTTGTCGCGATTTCACACACACGCGATTTCACGCACACGCTAGCATAAAATAGGGAGGCATAGGGAGGCGGTAGTACGGACGGGCTGTGCCGCGTGTCTGTGTGCACGCTAGGCTAATAACTCGGCGGGCGGCCTTAGATAGCCTACTGTATGGTTTATACTGTGATCGTAGTTTCAAACATTACCTAAGATAAGATTACGAATCGTAAGTACCAGCGAGCACGTCGCTCAGAATGGACGTAACTTGTAAACCAATTACTGGTTCGTGACTTGATGAGTTACTTTATTATGCACTTATTACAGTTCCCGTAAGAACTTTTTGGACATAAGCATGTTTAATCGATATTTTAATCAAAAGTTTATATCAAGATCCATCAAATTTTGGCCATCGACTCTTGTATAAACACCACCTATCTCCAACATTAAAATGAAGCTTACTCTGATACTGCGAGGTTTTATAGTGGTTTTCCTAAAATTGTTTTTTTAATTTAAGACTTCATGATATTCAATCATCTAAGCATTGCTCTGAAGATCCTTAGCGTAGATCTATTTGCTAACTACTTACGATGTTCGCTATTTACTGTAAAATGAATGTTATTAAGAATTCTCACGCATTCATTCAAATATTTACTCTGATATATGAAGCGTGGGTTCTCTTAAAGGGGACGTCACTATCATGATGAGTACTGTATGTCCTGTAGTACGGTATGTCCACATAGAGCACAGTTTTGAATAGCACAATCGTGAATAGCACAAAATCTATCCGCGAATAGCAAATACGTATTAATATTTTTGTCATGTTCTGTTCGTAGATTAGAATCATTTTTTACATTCAGCTATATTTATTTGTGCTATTCACGATTGTGCTATTCAAAACTGTGCTCTTAGTAAAATACGTCTGTATATCGTGGCTTTTAATATTGCGAAAATGGACGTCCGATTTGGCAGATTTTCTTTCTTGCTATAATTGAATTAGACCTGTTAGGTCTCCTTTTGCATACCTATATGACAGATGTGTGTCAGAGCAGAACTCCAGGATATCAAAGCGTCAAGGAGAGTGCATTTTGTTATTGAACATGGTGGAACATTCGCTATTTGTCATCATAGTATTTAAATTCTGTATGTTGTGTTGTAACATATAAGTGCGACATATACTTTTCAAGGATTACTTGCTGTGGGCAAACTATGTTACCTCGACAACATAGAGCAACCCAATTAAACGGCGTTACATTTTTTGTGGCGACTAAATGTATTGTGAAAAAAACCCAAAACATTCCAAAATTGTTGAAAAAGAGGGTTTGAAGTACCATGAAACATGCGTAAAACACACATACCCAAGGGAAACCAACTACGCGCCTACGCAGATGCCTTCGGGGAATGTGGTGTTTATTTTTTTCTGGACCTCACACAAAGAGGTTGGTTTGGACTTCCATTGTAGCTGGCTGGTTGTATAACGATGATATTTTAGACCTTAGGCTGAAGAGTTAGAGTAGAGATAGTACACGATTTGTATTTTTTTATGTGGCTTGTGTATAGAGAAATTTGAAACCCTTTGAATTCAGATTTAGAAGGTTTTGGGGCCTTTGGGGTTTCAATCCAAACTAGGTCAGTGGCGACGAATTGATGATTTGTTTTGATGGCTGCTTTCAAGCATTCAGATGGGCTAGGATAAGAAATCCATAGAATGTTATTAATATTATAAATGTGATTGATAACTCTAAGTGTTTGTAACGTCTGCATGGCTAAACTACAGAAACAATTGTGTTTCTGTAGTTTAATTAAACAGTTACGTTATTTTTTACGCAGATAGAGTGGACCTTAGGAAAGGATGTAGAATAGTATTTTTAGATGATAGGAAGGGGGGGGGGGGGGGGGGCGAGCCTCAGATGGAGGTCACAGAACCTTTTCATTCGAACGTTATTTTTTATATTTAAGTCAGTTCTTGAAGACTTTTCTTTAGCCAGTCGTGTTCATTTCATTATACTTAATGATTGATTAGAACAGCAACGTTTCTGACACATCACCATTAGCTCAGACGAGTGTAAAGCGAACAAAAGGGACACCGTACAATGTGTACACTGCTTTAAATGCCTACAATGTGTCAGCCATTCAAACGGACGTTTGACCGCGCTATGCGCGTGCACAGATGGCATACAAATAGAGTGACAAAGGGATATACTTGTTGTGCGTGAGTTTCAATCATGGGAAACGGTTCTGTATGGGCAATATGAAATTGTAGTGATACCAAATAAGAGAGTATGTAAAATCGGAAAAAAAGCTAAAAGTGACAATGACATTTGACAGTGACCTATCCATTTGTAATTTGCATTGGTGGATGAACTATGGTCTATGAGTAGTCTACGGTACTGTAGCATGTTCGAAACCCGGTTGGCTCCGAAGGCTCACTAATATAATGCAAAATACTATAGAGTAAATTTCCGAACTTAATGGATTTCAGTAGAGGCAACCACTCTACGGGGTACCATGTAACTCTATCGGTCGCGCGGTCAAAAGTGTATAAGGGATGAATCTATTATTAGGTAAAAAAATTGGTGAGCTTTATTTTAGTTATTTTATCATTGAAATCGCTTACAGTTTCAATTCTCATTATAGCCAACCAAAAATAAAAGATAAAAATATATTGCGTCTGATTTATAATTTGACCTCACAAAATTTGTGTGTAACAGTAACACAACCTACCTTGTTTGTCAATTGTTTTCGGATTCACCCTGTAGATAACTATTACGAAAGGCCTATCCCATAAGATCAATAGTATAATGAACACATTGGTAAAGTTTGCATGTTAAAAAAACTTTACTTGTTGTTACTTTATTTTGTAAAATACTATTCTCGAAAGGTTCACGGTTAATTAACTCTCTTATAGCGAGGAACCCTGGAAGGCGTTGGTTACTTTCTGTCACTCACGCCGGTATTTTTAAACGGAGCTATTAAACATTATGATTTACTGTGAATTATACTTAAATGGTAAAAATACGTGCGTGTACGCATAGAATAGAATAGACTAATGCGGATGTAGTAATCTGTGCTTGGGTTTACTGTTACACCATGAAGAAATGTATTTATTATTGACTATTTATAAGTTTATACATAAACTTGAGATTAGAATAGAAAACAATAACATTGCAGTTTTGGAATATTCAGAGAATTTTATACGTCTACTAAAATACCACAATGGATTTTTTTCCGAGATAGGTATGCGTTTGAATTATCAAAATACTCGTAAAGTTGATCTTGTAGTTTATTTGTTTGAAACTGTTAAGAGAAATAATGTCCTTGAAACAAAACATCTTTTAAATAATTCAGCATAAGTAACCTTCAACTAAATAAATTCATTCATAAAAACTTAAACAGCTCTACAACAAAACGGTAACTTTTGTATCGCTTTGTGACTGTCATTCTTGTTGCTGCCGCCATTTGCGAGTAAGTGACAGAACACGTCAATAGCTTAAACAATGCTTTAGCGTTGCGTTCGTTTTTATTAATTAGGGGGTTAGCCTAAAACTGATTGACTTGTATGACTGACTGATCGCAGGCCGCCGCTGGTCTAGTATGATTCTGCTAGGATTCGCTCAAAACCCCTTCCAGACTTGAATCGCATCTCCTTAACGCAATCTGAACCCATAAAAGACCAGGAAGCACTTAATCTGTAATTTGTTTCAAAACAAAAAGTCCTAACCTCTGACGTAATTACATTATGGCGGCCCTTTGAGGGCACGGACGGGACAAAAAACCCGCGGGAATGCTGCGTGCCCGCACGTTCTTTCATCTAAACAGAGATACGCTTTTTTAGGGAAATCCGAGGCAGGGTTACCAACTTCTCGAAATAATTACCCCCAAAATCAAAACCCCTCTACATAGACACAAATTTAATTTTCAGAAGCCCTGTTTCGTGGAAATAAGTCTCGTGAAAAGAATGGTACAGCTACAGTAAACACTATTACCGTGGTACGGCCGCGCCAGTTTTTTGCTCGACTTGGTGCACTGAGCGGTGCCCTCAAATTCAAGGCTACTTCTCGAAATAACTTCTTCTTTAAAATCTTCTACACAGACGATCTAAAATCTAAAATCTTTTACACAGACGTAAAAGAAAGACGGACGTCACCTCGTCTGATCAAGAGTGAAGCATATTATCAGCTGCCACTTTAGGTGTGTGTATGACTAGCACGTGTCATTGGCGCTGTCACACGGAGTAAAATGGCGTAGTTTGTAGCAGCTAGTGTGTTTGTGTGAGTGTAGCAGGTCGTGTACAACAAACGAAAATTGTAGCCCCTTCCATGCTTCACATTTTTTTAGTGTGCTGTTCCGTCCGTCTATCTTTTACGTCTGTTGGCTATCATTTTAATAATTTTAGGACTATTAAGTTGGTAACCCTGCAGCTGTCTGCTATCGTTTGCATCGTACAGTAGGCGACGCGACCCTTCACAAGTAACCTATTAACTGTTGGAAAATGACTTCTAAGACATTGGCGTAAAGTTATACGAACTGTCAACGAAGTGAATACCGTCTATACCCGGGAACTATGGGACTGGAATTTTCGTGAATGGAGTTGGGCACTTTGAGGTTTTTAGAATCATCTTTTTACAGCCCAGTTCACGTCTGTCAATGTATTGAATTATACCTCAATAATGCGAAATTATTGAACAGGAGCCCGTAAGTAGTTTGTGGCAGCACTTTCTGGAATTCTGGATAGAGATCTCTTTTTGGGGGCATATCTTACTTTGAAGTCATTTGAATATTGGGAATAGTTTATAGGCACTCGAAAGTATTTAGCTCGTGTCGCCTATTGTAGGTTTTAACAACAGTTTATTGGTGTTGGAACCTAAGTGTAAAAAGAAGTTATCAACTGCGTTATTCATTTTCTGTTGTGCCATTCTTTTGAATTATACTCAGTATTTTCAAAGAAGATTTGGATCAACATGATCAGACCATTTTAAAGGCAAGTAAAACCAGCATAACAAAACAAAATGCAAAACTTAGAGATAATTAAGGGTAATTGCTAATTTACCGAATGAGCTTTAGTATATAACCTGAAAAAAAACATCACCTATTACGAGTATATCTACACACTTGTATTTTCCTACCGCCGTGTGTCGCTCGTCTACGCGTCTGTCTAAAAAGCATAATACATAATACTTGTGTTATTTCCGCCTGATAAGCCCCAAATTATCGTCGGTAACCTAAAAACTACCTGTAATGAAAAATAATCTAATCTCGTCACGTTATCATTTTACAATTATTCCAATCTAATTTGTGAGACGCTCCCAAAATCGCTATCTGTGCTACTTCTGTTTACACAAAGCCAACTTTGGAGGATACCAATACGCTAGCAGAATTCGTAATGGCCGCACGCGTTTCTCGATTACCACTTTACCACCGCAATGTGAGATTTCAAATCCTTGAACTGTGTTAAAGTTTAAAAGTAAAACCAGCGGTTTGTTAATTAGTGCTAAGTGTAAGTGTCTGCAATATTAGCGGCCATTAGAACGGTTGCAGATATTAATTTTACTGAGATTGTGAAGCTGCAGAAGGATTTTTTGCAGAGTTTACTCTGCTAACTGACAATTGCACTTTCAAAAGAAATACCTAAGTGAAATGGAAGTTAGTGATTTATTCTCAGTAACAGAATTCTAATTGAATTGATTAAATATCACAATTAGTGAATCGCTTCTAGAATTCCTAGCGAATTTAAAAGTGTACGGACTTCCCGTCATCGCCATACTAACCTATCTAGTTTGTGCTAACTGCTGACTTCTAAACGTCACTAAAATCAGGATTTATTGGACAAGGACATTCGTCGTGAATAAAACCGCAGAAATCTAGACGCCTTGACCTATTTTTAAAAAGTCTATCGTAATTTTACGATTAAAAAAATATATGAACAAATCTTGTAAAAAGTGACCCATATTTTTTTCTAAGCGCACATTGTGATTTTGGACAAGAAACATTCATCATGTGAAAAAGGCCGTGTAAACCTATACGCCTTGACCTATTTTAAAAAGTGAACCGTAACTTTTTAAACCGCGCAATGCCGTCGGCACTGGACCAAAGGCTAGGCTTTGACCCCGGCCCATTTAGCCAGCCGGAGTGGAGTGATTCCAGTGATTCTGTGGAGCCTTCCCCACTTCCTCAGTTGGGGTACTTCGTGCCTGTTCGGTGTCGGTGTGGGCGTGCGACATCGGGGACGCGCCACGTGTGTCGGAGAAACAAAAGGTGAAACTTAACTGAGGGTTTAAATAAAGATTTATAGTCGCTCGCGTGCTTGTGCCACCTCATAGCTGGGGTAAGGCCTGTGCCCGACAGACGTAGAAATAAAGGCTGTTCTATATTTATGTATTAACCGATACGTTTACTGCATCTTTATGCAGTAAACGTATCGGTTGTTTTCCAACTTTGTTTAGGATTATTTCTTAGGTTTAAAATAACGTTCTCACGTTAATTATACTCATGCGCTTCGATTTTCTTACCCACATTTGGTATAAGCTTACGGCCGTACGTAAATAAATTCAAGGAACCTCTTGTAATGTAAATCATTGGTTCATGAACCACAGCTACGAGTATGTAGCTGTAACTGTCTTAAAAATATTTAAATTAGACTGACCCGTAACAGGAAGACTTGCCTTTACCGGGTTGGTTTTCCACTCAGGGACAAAGTTACGAAGATGTATGTTTGTTCAGTGTCTAGGTCTGTTTTTATTCAATGATAAAGCATGGATATCTCAAACAAGCTCTGTTTAGTTTGTGGTCAGGGTGACCATTGAAGGCACGTTAAGCAGCTGCTTCACCAACCACCAGTTGGGACCAACTGGTCCCGTGTGTGAGAGGCTCGCGTGCTTGTGCCACCTCATAGCTGGGGTAAGGCCTGTGCCCGACAGACGTAGAAATAAAGGCTGTTCTATATTTATGTATTAAATGATAATTTCTTCTCCCACAGAGAATCTCCCCGCTCCCGTCGCTCGGTGTCGCAATGCTCGTGCAACAGCATGTCGCGGCGCTCGTCGGCGGCCGCGTCGCCGATGCCGCTGCCGCCGCTCAACAACACCGTCGAGATGTACGTCGAACCAGTCGTGGAAGATGTGAGTACACTAGTCTAAGCAATGATCATTTCTTCTCCTACAGAGAATCTCCCCGCTCCCGTCGCTCGGTGTCGCAATGCTCTTGCAACAGCATGTCGCGGCGCTCGTCGGCGGCCGCGTCGCCGATGCCGCTGCCGCCGCTCAACAACACCGTCGAGATGTACGTCGAACCAGTGGTTGAAGATGTGAGTACACTAGTCTAAGCAATGATCATTTCTTCTCCTACAGAGAATCTCCCCGCTCCCGTCGCTCGGTGTCGCAATGCTCCTGCAACAGCATGTCGCGGCGCTCGTCAGCGGCCGCGTCGCCGATGCCGCTGCCGCCGCTCAACAACACCGTCGAGATGTACGTCGAACCAGTCGTGGAAGATGTGAGTACACTAGTCTAAGCAATGATCATTCCTTCTCCCACAGAGAATCTCCCCGCTCCCGTCGCTCGGTGTCGCAATGCTCATGCAACAGCATGTCGCGGCGCTCGTCGGCGGCCGCGTCGCCGATGCCGCTGCCGCCGCTCAACAACACCGTCGAGATGTACGTCGAGCCGGTTGTTGAAGATGTGAGTACACTAGTCTAAGCAATGATCATTTCTTCTCCTACAGAGAATCTCCCCGCTCCCGTCGCTCGGTGTCGCAATGCTCCTGCAACAGCATGTCGCGGCGCTCGTCAGCGGCCGCGTCGCCGATGCCGCTGCCGCCGCTCAACAACACCGTCGAGATGTACGTCGAACCAGTCGTGGAAGATGTGAGTACACTAGTCTAAGCAATGATCATTTCTTCTCCTACAGAGAATCTCCCCGCTCCCGTCGCTCGGTGTCGCAATGTTCATGCAACAGCATGTCGCGGCGCTCGTCGGCGGCCGCGTCGCCGATGCCGCTGCCGCCGCTCAACAACACCGTCGAGATGTACGTCGAGCCGGTTGTTGAAGATGTGAGTACACTAGTCTTTTTCACAGTCTCATGCGTGATATTTCACCCTAAGTATGGAGTTTGGGGTAGCTGTCTGGATATGCACCTCGAACGTTCGAAAGGATATTCCATTTTGGCGTTCTGTACAACTCAGTAACTACGTAAATGTGATCGTTAGAGTGTAAAGAACTAAGCTGAATAATATCTTAAAATTATTTTCTTACAAATGAGGGAGATACTATTCAAGGTGAAGCGAATAAACGAATAAAGTAAGCAGTTTCTTCTTAGGGAGATCGAAATGAGATTTGATCCTAACGGGGATTGTGTAGCTGGAGAGCGATTCTCAACACGCGCTTCCAGAGTCACACGAGCGAATTTGAAGGGAGATTCCATTTTGGCAATCTGTTAAACAAAACTACGGTAGTGCCGCTACTCATGCCATGTCTCATGCTAGTACTTTGTTTGATAAGTATAAGTAACGAGTTACTCAACAATACGAAAGTAACTGATTGGTTTAGTAACAAATAACTACGGTAAACGGCACATCACGCTACCCATTTCCAGGCAAGAAGGACTGCCTGCCTGCTCTATTGCAAAGAAATGTCATTTGGCAAGAGCACGATAAAACATGGAAATAGGTAGATTGAGGTGCCGTTGACTGTACATACAGGTACACATTTTCTCGTTACTTTTACAGCTCTACATCTTTGTGCCCATAGGTTGCAGGAACGGCTTACCGTCAAACGTTACATTTGTTTGCCATCGTTGTTTTATAACACTGAACTGACTCACAAAATATGACGACGAAAAAAAAAGGTTTCAAACGCAATGCTGATTTATTTCACTTATTTAAATTTCCCCACACTATAAACAGTATTTTTCCTATCCGGTAAGAAAAGCAGAGCGCATCTTCAGTCCTGGAAACAACAACGGTTGGTCACATTTCTCAAATAACCCTTATATGATATAGGTTATCGCTTTAAGACTGTCGCTCAAATAACGTCTAACCTAAAGGTTAACCCTCATATTAAAATCGGTTATCTCTAAGGTTTTGCTCCTCCATTTGTGGGTTAAATTGGTTAGAAAATCTTCATACGTCAAATTTTTCGTGCTTGTATTTGTCGAGCACTCTTCGCATCGACTTGGCTATCTGTTCTGGTCTGCTGTAGAAGAACTTGTGTTGGCTGCTCCCCTCTTCGTTGTAGATGTCTCCGTCCACCAGCCCTTGGGGGGATATGAAGAGGATCCTGAAAAGGGGGGAAAAGGCAAAAGTAGAAAGGGATTTAAGAATGGGTGAGGAGGTTAACAACTATTTAAGGAAGTTTCTGTTAAAAACTTGAGGTTTTCTATCACACACTCGTAAATGTCAACAGCAATAAGAATGAAAGAGACAAAATATTAAATTGGTTAGTTATGCTATGTAGGCCTTTATAAATAAGGGGGTAATCTTATAAGTTACTGTTCAAAGGTAAGGTTTGGCGCGCATTAAAGTATACCTACGTCCAGCTGAACACTAAAAAACCTGACGATGAGAGGATTTTATAAGTTCAAAGTGTATCCGTACAGCCAACAGCTCATCCTTCATCATAGTCATCCATTTCTCATTCATCATCATCATCATTCCATTCACCATTTTTATCTCACTCTTGCCAAATGACAGTTCTTTGCAATAGAGCGAGGTAGAAATGGGTAGCTTGTCAATCAGCTGACCGTAGTCAAAGTCTAAGAAAAACAAGAAACAAGAGCTCCTCTGTGTAGATGGGGTCGCCTCATTCAAGCTTAGACGATCTCTACCACAGTACAGGTCTTCCTTTCTCCTGCAACCCTCAAAAACATTTATAAGCCATCAATTCAACCAGGCTTTTATTTTAAATTGAACCTGTTCTCATTTTCAGAATTAACTTCAAATTATGCAAGAGTATTGAAGTATCCATACATTTATGTTAATCCGCCCGGTTTTGCGGAATCACGGAATCATGAATGAGTTCGTATTTTTCATCATCATCATCATCATGTCAGCCGAACGACGCCCACTGCTGAGCATAGGCCTCCCCCAAGGATTTCCACAACGATCGGTCCTGCGCTGTCCGCATCCAGCGGCTTCCCGCGACCTTAACCAGATCGTCGGTCCACCTTGTGGAGGGCCTGCCCACGGAACGTCGTCCGGTACGCGGTCGCCATTCGAGAACCTTTCCGCCCCAACGGCCATCGGTTCTCCGCGCTATGTGTCCTGCCCACTGCCACTTCAACGATGCAATCCTTCGAGCGATGTCGGTTGCCTTAGTTCTCCTGCGGATCTCATCATTCCTGATTCGATCAAGCAGGGAAACACCAAGCATCGCTCTCTCCATTGCTCGCTGGGTGACTTTGAGCCTTCTTATGAGACCCATAGTGAACGACCACGTCTCACTCCCGTATGTCATCACTGGCAACACACACTGGTCAAAGACTTTCGTCTTGAGACACTGAGGTATTTCGGACGCGAAAATATGCCGGAGCTTCCCGAACGCTGCCCATCCGAGCTGGATTCGACGAGAGATCTCTTTCTCGAAGTTGGACTTACCTAACTGGACTGCCTGTCCCAGGTAAACATAGTGGTCAACAACTTCGAGTGTAATGTTCCCAACGTTAACTGGAGCGGGTGCAACATGGGCATTGAACATGATTTTCGTCTTGTCCATGTTCATCCTAAGACCCACTCTTTGAGAAGCATTACCGAGATCTTCGAGCATTATGTTCAGGTCTTCCAAGGTCTCAGCCATAAGAACTACATCATCGGCGAATCGTAGGTGTGTTAGGTACTCGCCATTGATGTTGATGCCGCGTCCTTTCCAGTCCAGAAGCTTGAAAATATCCTCCAACGCAGCTGTGAACAATTTTGGAGAGATAACGTCTCCTTGTCTCACGCCTCGCTGTAGTTGGATCGGATTAGAGCTCTGGTTCTGTAATCGGACCGACATGGTGGCGTTTTGGTATAGGTACCTAAGAACCTCGATGTACCTGTAGTCTATTTGGCACCTTTGGAGAGACTGCAACACTGCCCAGGTCTCAATCGAATCAAAGGCCTTCTCATAGTCCACGAACGCTAGGCAAAGTGGCAAGTTATACTCTTCGGTCTTCTGTATAACTTGCCGCAGCGTATGAATGTGGTCTATGGTACTATAGCCTTTTCGGAACCCGGCTTGTTCGGGAGGTTGGAAGTCGTCAAACCTGCGGGCGAGACGATTCGTAATGACTCTCGAAAACAACTTATAGATATGGCTCAGAAGCGATATGGGTCTGTAGTTCTTCAAGAGAGTTTTGTCACCCTTCTTGAAAAACAGCACCACATCGCTTCTGCCCCATGCCTTTGGCGTTCTGCACTCGAGGATGACAGAATTGAAGAGCGTCTGGAGGACTTTGAGTATCGGCCGACCGCCCGCTCTCAGAAGCTCTGTTGTGATTCCGTCATCACCCGCCGCCTTGTTGTTTTTAAGCTGCTTGAGAGCCATCCTAATCTCGTACAGGCTGACGTCCGGGATATCTTCGGTATAGTGTCGGGTAAGCTTGGCTCTAGGGTCTTTAGCCTTGCTTTCAACAGGTGTTTGAGTGGAATACAGCTGTCCATAGAAACTCTCAATCTCTCTCAGGATTTCAGGTGTTGACTCAATGATGCTACCTGTCTCAGTTTTCAGCCTCGTCAGTTGGCTTTGCCCAATAGACAGATCTCTGGCGAACACTTTGGAGCCTTTGTTCCGCTCAATGGCCTCTTTAATACGCTGGGTATTAAATTGGCGAAGGTCGCTCGTCAAAGACTTCGATATCTGTCTATTGAGTTGCCGATAACGAAGGGAATCCGCTGAGTTCTGTAGCCTCATTTCGTTTCTCTGATCCATGAGTAGGAGAGTCTGGCTGGAGAGTTTCTTTGACTTTGTACGGCGGGTTTTAAAGTACTTGGACCCTACCGTACGTACAGTATCCACCACCATGTTGTATTGATCGTCCACATCCATGCTGTTCTCAAGGGCTTCGAAGCGGTTTTGAAGCTCGAGCTGAAAGCACTCGGGGGTTTGAATCTGAGCCGGCATTGGTCGGAGCGTGGATTTTATCAGTCGCGCTCTCTCAAGCTTTATGTCGATATTCAATGTGCCTCTGACCATGCGGTGATCGCTTCCTGTCTTAACAGCGTTGATCACAGCGACATCATTGAATATATGCTTCTTCGTCGACATGATAAAATCGATCTCGTTTTTGACCCTACCGTCCGGACTGATCCAGGTCCATTTGCGGCTTACGGGCTTCTTGAAGAAGGAGTTCATCATAAAGAGGTTCTCCTTCTCCATGAAGTCTGCCAGCATCTGGCCCCTATTGTTCCGTTGCCCAAATCCAAATTGCCCCACTCTCAGCTCATCACCGCAACGTTGCCCCAACTTCGCATTGAAATCCCCCATCACAACTGTGTAGTGGGTTTTATGGCTATGCATGGCTTTAGAGATCTCCTCATACATAGCCTCCACTTCGACATCGTCGTGTTTCGAGGTCGGAGCGTAGACCTGAATGACATTCAGCGAATATCGTTTTGATATTCTGAGTATCAGGTACGCTACCCTGCTCGAAACACTTCCGATAGTTATCACGTTGTTGACAAGGGACTTGTGAACGATGAACCCGACACCACCTAGGGACTGTTGGTCGCCCTCCCGGTGGTATAGTAAGTTACCGGATTGCAGGGTTATCGAGTCCTCCCCCTCTCTTCGGACTTCAGATAACCCAATAATATCCCAATGTAACTTACCAATTGCCTCTTCCAACTCTACGAGTTTCGCGTCAAGCCTCAGAGTGCGAGCGTTGTATGTTGCCAGGTCGAGTCGTCGGTGTTGGCAGCCGGATCTCACCCGGGGATTCCTCGCACCCCCTGCCCCGCCGTTACCATAACCGCTGCCGTAGCCAGGAATAGCGGGGCCGCCGGGGACTGGGGGCCGTTTTTTGTGTTGTGCCATCATTTTGGGGGGGGTTTGCCATAATCGCCACGCTTGGCAGGCGGGTTGGCGATCGCAGTAGGGCCTGCTGTTGTTTGGAGACGCTGCTGCCCATCTCCTGGTGGCTGTTTTCCCTCAGTCGGCTCTTACGACACCCACGGGAAGAGAGGGGGTAGTGCTATTCTATTAACGTGCCGGCACTACACGGCACGTATTGGCACGGCACGCACGTCTGTATTTTTCATAATCCAATTTATTTATTCCTCAACTTTCAACCAAAAATTGACACAAAATTGACTTCGCTGAAGCGATCACGGAAGTGACTCATTATTATTTTTAAAAGCTAATAATCGGATACATTGCCCTGATTCTGAAGTTTACTTTAGGGTTATGGAAACCAGTTACGAGACAGCAGCAATCGTGCTGCAGGAATCAACCCCACGACCATTTGAGTTTTAACCGGATTCGAGCATGTAACCATTGCGCCTTACGGTTCGTCTTGCAAAAACGCGGGGAATTATTTCACACAGCGCCACCTAGCCCGAGACTGGACGAAGCTTTTGCTATGGGAACTATGTAGACGAAGGATGAAAATATTTGAATCTTTTTTATGAGACACCCAGACCAAACACAAACTGACCTGTCCATGCACACAAATTAATGTGTACTGCGCGGAGATCGAGCCCGCGACCTTTGGTATAGTCGCAATCTTATTGACTAGGTATTACCACCCCAAAATTGGCCGTCAAAAATAAATACGGAAAAATTTTGGGATAGATATTTTGGTCAACAGCTAATACTAAAAGGCACTGAAGTATCTACCTGGGTATGTAGGTTCCGTCAGGTGCGAAAGTAGCACTCTTCGGCTCCTCTTCATCCACCAGGTTAACCATCACGAAGTGTTTACTCAGCGTCTGGATTTCGGGAGAACTTGCGAACTTAGGCTTCAAGTTCTTACAAGCAGTACACCAGGATTTGTGGATGATGACCATGATCGGTTTGTTGTGATGTGTGGCTATCTGCAGACCTGATTCGAGAGACCCTGCCCACACATAGTTGTTCCCGAAGCCATTGTCTCGACCTAGCGAACCGCAATGAGCAGTGTCGAAAATCAGCCCGAATAGAGCTTTTGCGATGTTTCCGGCCACCATGGTCAGAGGATAGTCCGAAGGGGTGTCAAGTCCGAGGTAAAACACGTTATTTACATTATTACAAATTAAAGATGTCCGTTTTTCTGGCCATTTTTGACATTATGACGCATGTCGCGGCCAACGCGCTGTGAAAATAGTGTTCGTTCGTTTTTGATAGAACTTAGCGTCAAATTCATTGATATGTCTATGACAAGAGAAATAACAGCAGCGCCATCTGTAGATTGGTGGTGAAACTTAAGTGCTTGCTTACTGGTAAGCATAGCGTGTAGTATTTTGAAGTGGTTTCGAAGTAGTGCAATAGATGGCGCTAGTAGTGAGTGAAGTTCAGGAAAACTTTCTTTTTGACAGGGCTAACTTTGGAATTCTGCCTGAGAAGTCTTTTGCTTCTGTGTTGAATATTTATAATTATTTAGTAAACATAACAATAATAATTTGAACAGCATTGAATGTTTTTAGAGGAAGTCAAAAAAAACTGGTGTAACAAAATAGTTCAATAATATAGTAATGTACCCATAAAAAGGTACAGTCAACGGCACGACGTGCTATCCATTTCGGTCAGCTCTCCTTGCTCTGTAGGTGAAACCGAAATTGATAACCTGATGTGCCGTTGACTGTACTTACCCATAAGCATTCATATTCACTAGGTGTGGATAAAAAGTTGTTTCGCTCAAATCAAAACGTATTATTAGGTATTTTAGATTTTTCAGGGTTTTTTTTCTAAAATAATGGAGTACTGAAAGGTGTAGGTACTTTGCTCAGCACCAATCTACGCTCCTCATTTTTTTTTAAGAATTATCTACTTAGTCAAGAATTTGACCCAAAGGACAAGAAGGAGGTAAACCGTGGTTTACCTACCCCCACGGCATGAATGATTGCAGGTTGAATTTGATTCGATCTAGATTTCATGTCTGTGTTTAAAAAGCTACCTATTTGTCTGGAAATTGGTCGGCAAGATTGCCTCTCAATAAGGGTCCATTTACAGTAGCGTTTGGCCGTTTTCAACGTGTAGACAAATATTATAAAACCGAAGACTGAAAGTTCAATTACTTTAGATAGGAAAACCAGAAAAAGGCATTCGGTCTTGGCATCAGGCGGGACTCGAACCCGCGTCTTTCGCAAGCCGGGCGACTACAATTACTTTGCCAAAATTAAATTTATTGTGTGTAGTGTAATGAGTGTGACGAACGTTTGCCAGTTTATTGACCGTAAAGAACAATTTAATTGTAAATTAACACATATCATACTAAATGCACTAATGAGAAATGTTATCGTTTCATGAAATCTACGCACGCAAACACATCGTAGTAGGCACCAGAACAAAAACCTAAGTCTTCTGGCTACTAACTATCCCATCAAGCGCATATGTCACCGGAAAATAACGAAAACCGCAAATTTATAAATTTCCTAGGAAATTTATCAACTTTCGTAGGATTCTAAACGAGAGATAAATTGTATTATTTTACGCCTACATTTCCGGAAGTTTATCAATTTGCGACGACTCGTAGTAAATTTATCAACTTACGGATATCTACTCGTAAGATTCTAAACGGTTCGACTAATAACAGAGGAGCTTTTAATTTTACGCTCTTTTAAATTACGGAAAATAACACACTGCTCTCTGATTGGTCGACGTGGACAGTAGCAATGTTTGTATTCATAGATTATGATTGGCGGAGGAGAGGAAAGAGAAGGACCACGTGACTTATTCGACCAATCAGAGCGCACATAGCGTTTGGTTACTGCCCACTTATTATTTTACGGATGCGTTCCGAAAGTTTATCAATTTACGGAAATGAGGGCGTAAAATAATACAATTTATCTCTCGTTTAGAATCCTACGAAAGTTGATAAATTTCCTAGGAAATTTATAAATTTACGGTTCTTGTTATTTTCCGGTGACACATATAACGCTGCGGACGAAACAAATGACAACTTTTTAAACTCATCGGCGCGTATCGGCGCGTGGCATATGCGTGACCACCTGTTTTTCTGCCATTTTCAAACATAACTATGTCGATACGTCGCGCTCCATGTAGCCTATTGGAAAAAGCAGATAAACTATGCTAATTAATGTAATTTGAACGTATCTCGACGGTGCTCTGCACTGCATCAATCGCCGCATTTCATACCGCAACCACGTAAATGACGCGCGTCCATCAAAGGGGTGCTAGAGATTAAAAAATATATTTTATTAAAAAAATATTAATCTATTAGACACCTCGTTCATTAAAACAACTTTATCAGTAGCTTATTTTTTATTAAAAAGTAAGTTCTACTTAAAATCTGCATTTTAAAATGTTTTTTTCGCGCGCCTGTTTGATCCTGTCATTTTTCGCGCGCGTTTTGTTTTTGTTTTAAAAACGTGAGTGGTATCCTGCCAGTGTGTCGGTGATGATGAACATGTACAGCAACCATGGTCGGAGTCGGAACCCTTACGGGACAGTGCGATCTCTGGTGGCCAGGACGACGCCGATACCGCCAGGGTTGGAGGAAATGATGTTTACTCCGCCGTATTTTTACCACATACCGCCGCCACCTCAGCCTTTAAACACCTATCCTGGAAGGAAGAGGCGGAAAAAGGTTAGTCCTAGCAATATCTTTCCTAGTCAAGAGTTAAAGCCTGGTGCTCCTTGACTATCGGAGGCCTACTACTGCGAAAAAAGGTCTTAGAAGCTAAAGAGTAGTTTTGAGTCAAGAGAGAGTAGATTTGTAATTATTTTACGTGGTATGCACTGACCCAAAATTGGCCATCGACCCAAGGACCATATCCACGTCTTGGTGCTGTCCTTACACCAAGACGAGATTCTGACCCACTACTAGGGTCATGAAAAACTAAAATAGGCCTACAGTATCACCATAACAACTGCAAATATTTGTCTTTTTCATTCTTATTGCTGTCAAGCGAATAAGTAAGAGGACACGTACACCGCTAAACCAATGCTGCAGCGTTTCTCTATAATTCATTCGCGTTAAGAATGCAGTGATTTTGAAATTTGATTCTGTCGCACAGAAAAAAACTCAGATCCACAACCTTTGCGTTCGAAAGTATTTCAGCTGGGGACTGTAGACTTGGCTTTCTTATTAGGATTGATTTGATTGGTAAGGGGGCGCGCTAGGTCGAAGGACAAGTATGAAAACACTGCATTCTTAACGCGAACGGACTACAGTTCTTATGGAGTCTTCAACCTCCATGTCAGCCAAACACTAGCTAGGGTCTTCAACCGGGCTTCCTTCGTTTAGATGAAGGTTCAACAGAATAATCGTCATCTTCAATCTCTTGTTTTTGTTTAGTATTTACAAGGAAGAGCGGAACGATGAGAGATATCTCAGTGAAAGTACTAATTCCGCACGAATGAAACGTAATTTATTTTTTCAAACTGCTTAATCCGTACAGTTTTTATGGAAAATTGTACAAAGATGCTGATTACCGATATACATAAATGCATGAACAGATGTATCGCACACTAGGTATGCAATTGCTCGGAAAAAAGAGCCGTCGTTACTGTTTAGAGAACCGTATGAAGATTAGTAATAAAATGTAATCTCTTTTTATGTTAATATACATAAAAACATGCATTACCGTTAAAAGAAACCTCCACCACAACTGAAGTCAAAGGTGAAGATTTGGTTTCAGGAGTTTTTGTTCTAAAGCCTGTAATATGACACGGCCACAGAATGAAGGAAACCTATTTACTAAGTAACACTCAAGTCTGAGAACTCTCAAAAATGTATTAGATTAGAACAAGAATAAATAGACGTATAGATTGGTCTGAATATTCTTTAATAAGCAATTACAGGCTTGAATCGATGTTGGAAATAATTCGGTAGTGCAGTGACTTGTTTCCACTTGAGTATTCGAAACAAATAAATGAAACTTTCTCAATCGTCTGTTAGTGATTACAATTCTAAAAGTCAACTCTCAGATTTTTATATGATAGATATCTAAATAAATATGTAGCTGATAAGTCTGTTAACGAGCCTAAATGTGGAAACGAAACGCCCCTTTTATGAATCATTGTGTTTTAGAAATGTTGCTCTGTTGAAGAGCTAAACGAAATCATTAATGCTTATAATTTTACTATTTTGCCTACTTTAGGAGGTTACTGTAAAATGGTCTTACGAGACAAAAAAAATGGCACAGTAAGTGATGTTTTCGAAACTTTTCCAAGGAACGAAATTGAGAGAGGGTTAGAGAGATAAAGAGGGCTGCAAACTTACATATGAATACTTGCGGTAATTCCATGGGCGAATCATTGATTTATCTATTTTCCAAGAGCCCTCCTGCTTCTATATCTCTCAATGATTTGCGTCATCACCGTGTACGATACCATGAAAGATGTTGTTAGAACAAAGGCGTCGAAAAGCAGCTTTTTACCTCTCATTATATTTTTATGCTTTTTCCTTTCGTATTTTCATAAAAAAATATAAATATTTTTATTTAGTGACTTTTAGATGAATGGTGTCATTTTGAGTTTAATGACAGACTGCTGGTAGATTTTTTCTTCTTCTCGATTTTCAGCTTTGATTGAAAGAAAAAGAGGAAGATGCGTTATGTTCATCCTTCGCTGTCCTTCGCGAATTCAAAAACTGGACGCAAACGATTAGCTGTCCTATTGGCGTGAAAACAGGTCCATTGGACCTGATTTAGAAGGATCACGCGCGGAAGTGCCGATACGGCACCTCCGTACTTTCATTGTTTTAATCATTTTTTGAAAAATATATGCTTGTAGATTGTGCTGGTTGTTAGAGTTATCATCAGTTTCAACATAGAACCTCTTTTTCTTTTACGAATTATGATTCAGAAGTGTTTAGACTATAATACTTAGTACCAAACCAATCAAGGTTTAGACTTGCGGTAAAAAGCACTTTCTGGGCCTTAACTCCTATCGACTTAAAAACCTCACAGTACTTGAAATCATCACTTCAGGCACGAACCCAAATTCCCTTATACTCGTAGGTACAAAGGCTCCCTTCAGGCGCCACTCCAGTAAGTAACCCCTAGTAAATGGAGAGTAGGCTACGGAATGGAATGGCTATGGATGGTTCTTCCGTACTTGTAGTATACAGGCACATCCGCCGTCCCGGTGAAGCTGTGCAAGAGCATCTCCACACTCAAACCCTCCGTCATCACCGGTGGTGTACTCGCAACTTCGAGCTCCCCCTATAGGGAGCCTAAAGGTTGGTGACCATTTGCCTCCACCTGGACCGCAGCTCTTGCCCAAGTTTCCAATCTGCAGCACAGCAACACATTAGTCCTTTTAAGTTTCCCACCAGTACCTTATATTTTTTACTAATACCTTCACCTCTTCTAGTTATTTGGCCTAATCACTACATACACACATCAAAACTGTCTAGGGATATCATAGGTATATCATTTTTCGAATATTTCATAAAGTTAATTTTGTTTACAAGTTGAGCATTATCTTAGAATAACGCGAGGACAATGGCATAAGATAAAGGTTAAGAATATTACAAGAAAAAACGTTTGATTTTGCTAAAATTTTGACACCTTGTAACAGAAAAATCTGTCTTTTTTTAACGTCCTTACGATTGTACAATAATGCTACTACAATGAATTTTTTCATATAATCTGAAAGGGCAGATATAGCAGTTTCTGTGTTCTAAAAATTTCTACGTTGGTATCAATATTTTAATTTTTACAGCCTCCCAAATAGCTATTCTTTGTATGAAAATACTTGACATATCCCTAGACACTTTTGAAGTGTGTAGTATAAAACAAAGTCGCTTTCTCTGTCTCTATGTCCTTTTGTATGCTTAAATCCTTGAAACTAAGCAACGGATTTTGATGCGGTTTTTTTTAATAGATAAAGTGATTCAAGAGGATGGTTTGTATAATAACATCCTATTGCACCCGTGCGAAGCGGGGGCGGGTCGCTAGTATCTTGTAAGTTGAGTTTACATTTAGACGAGATAGGAGATTAGGTCCTCAAGGTCATGCATACGTCGTGTTGCAGAGATGTTTTTCAGACATTAGAATCGTGCTTTTAGTTTTCACCACGATTACAGTTGTCTTGCTGTGCCTGCGACTGCGCTCGCGTGGAATTTAGTCTGTCCCAGATAGTTTCCTCATACAAATGTTCATCCCCTTTTTAACCACAAAGTTATGTTTGCCAAAAGGTAACCTATATCCTTTTTCAGAGTCCGATCTATCCCTCCAGAATCCAAAACTCATCTTATAGTAAAAAGTAGTTGGTCATTATTTCTACTTTACAAGTACTTTTAGTTACATCTAACACTTGGGTAGCCACCATAAAACGGTTCATGGGCCCTAGACCTCTAGCCTTAGACCCTAATTAGCAAGGCTTTACATGAAACAAACGAATACGAAACATTTAGTATATTATTAATAACTTTAAGCGGATGCAAAAAGAAAACTATATACAAAATTACATAAACCACAAAAATGAAACTAAACCGAACGATTATAATCCTCAGCATTGGAAGCTTAGACGTAGAACTTCAGCAGACACTTCACTACACAAAACCCTGACTTGATCAGTTCATTGTCGGGTGTTCGTAACCACTTTCAGTGTTTGGCCTGCAATTATTTTCGTTCCTCCGTCGTTTCTGTGATCCTCAGACTGTCGCACTGGCCTGGCTGGTCTACTCCGGAAAGAAGGCAGCGTGAACATCCCGTAGGAGTACGCGATACCAGACGTCATTGTCATCACCAGTAATACCAATTTTAGCTGTTCTTTTCTGTCCATCTCACAGTGAGCAACTTTGTTTTAAGTCCATAACAGACTTGTTGCCGTTTTTTAATGTGGACGCAATAAATCATACAAGTTTTTGTGTTTGAAAATAAACTTCAGCGTCTGAAAAGCGGGTGACACTAAATTTTCTTTTTCTTTCTGTCAAAAGCTGTCTGTGATATTTGCGTGACACCTCTTTATCTGTTGCGGAGTATTTTTGGTATTCTTCTTACTTTCGAGAGAGAAAGTGGTAAGCAGCCACCACCCCGGCAGAGAAAATCAAAGATTTGATAAAAATTTGCTGCATAGTTACAAAAAATCTGTAAACACCAAAAAAGGCGATGCCAAACTGATTTTGCAGTAAATATGTCAACGACGGCAAAAAAAGCCTTGGTCGAGAGTAAATTATTTCGACCGCAGTAGATATTTTGATACAATATGCACGACTGCTAACATGGATTCGATAGACATCATTTTTCCTAAAGTCAACCAGCACCCTAAGCTTCCTATTTTCTAAGCTCAGGATTTGCACAGTCCTATCCTATAGTCCCGAATTAAAATTGGGTACCTAAAACAACGGAGGCACCACATACGCCCAGACCTAGTACAAATATCTGTTCCCAGCCAGTTTTGGCTGGTCAGGAAAAAGTATTTTCACATCGTCACACAATATTTATTCGTTTTCAAAATTACAGCAATTTTGTATTCTAGTTCTTTTATCTTTGTTTATTTTCAGCATTGCTTATGTTAATGAAAAGGCGTTATTATAGTTATGCGCGATCCAAAAATACTTTTAATTTTGGTTGCATCTCTTTTTTGCAATACGAGACTAAAGTTCATCAGCATACTTGCAGAACTAAACATATAAAAACAGTATATTCAATATTAAATTGTTTTATTTCTCCTTTACAGTCATGCTATATTTTTCAGTCATCAGAACCACATGGCTTCATTGGCTTATCTGGTTTATGTGGGCAAGGTTCTGTCGGTGCTTTGCAGCTGGGTTTCTTGCTTTTGCTGGTGTCACACTTCCTCACTTCAGTTGGAGATGTTGTTGGAAACAGTTTGCCAAAGGTTGCAGCGATGGCCAAAGTACTCGCCATGGCGATGGCTACCAGTTGCAGGACATCACGTCGGTGTCGCTGGTTGTGGGGAGGGACGGCACATTCCCTATCTCTGATCATATTCGCAAAGTGCTTCTTGCCTGTCAAATGCCAAAGGCGCGTGGGCTTGAGCTTGTCCATAGCTGTTGTAATGTGATTATGATCTGGTGGAATTTTGTGGGGTTTATTGGGTGGATGATTTTGAGTGTGTCGAGGCCATTGGATGTTCGATTTTCTGTTGCAAAACCTGGAAATAGGAGAAAAATTGAAGTTTAATTAGAGATACTCTTAAATTTTGGATATCGTCATATTATTGCCCTGGAAAAGCTTTTCAAAAGTACCTACCATCATGGCCTCGGTGATCTTCGGTTAATTTTCTCTGAAACGGTAGCTACACATGGCAATGCTGCCTAAAGTAAACAAAACAAATATCTGCTGTTTACTCATATCCCAACATTTTGACTGTTGCTCTTGACGATTTTGTCTGACATTGCATGATTGGTGTCAATGTGACTTGTTACCGGAACCGGATGTAGAAAACATTTTCTTAAAAGAAATGCATTTGACCTTGTTTGACTTTTTAACGTTACAATAATGCAGCATTGTTTTACTCGTATTAGAGATCTTGCCATTATCCATATGATATAGTCGCAGTTCTTTTAATCGCTACTGGAAAAGATGCAGTTTCAAATGATACGAGTAGGTATAACATTAACATTGTTTTTGTACTGATATTGTTGCTTCGAAATTAAACATAAACAGTGGAGCATAGTAATTTGTGATCATCTTCATTTTTCAAAGAGTTAATGTATGAAAATTGGTATGGGACTGGTAAATGTCAAGGTTTGTCTATTTTTTACTCACAGCAAAAATAACGAGCTAAATGCTCCGACAGTTACCAGACAAATATGTTACCATTCCTTGCGTATGTTTTGTGACAGCCTTTGTTTAGATGGTTGATTAATATTAAAAGCCCCCTCAATTTTAATATTCAATAGCAATTTAATACAAAGAATGACCACACCTGTCCATCAAACTGGATCAACAACTCGCACATTGTATTTATAGAATAGCGTCGAAAAAACTGCCAATTATATAGAACCACGGTGCCAGGTAAGAATAGTCCCTAAAATACGTAAGTGTGGGTCCATCTGACAGCTCTGTTCCAAGTGGCAACGTTTATTGACCGCTGGCTGTGTGTGCGTGAGTCCCTGCGCGGGAGTGTCCTGAGGTTAGCTCTCGCGGCCTTCACCAGAGATGCATTGGGACCGGTTTGATTTATCGAACTAATCGATCGATTCTATGATTGCGTCTGTACGTATTGTACATTTTTCAATCCCGAACCCTGATATACAACTTGTAATATTTCATCATCAAACTGAACATTTACTTCATCGGTAACAAATGAGTCACATTGGAAACTAAAATTTAAAAATGTCCGAGGTCCATTCGGCGTCTACGCATTACTTGTTATGTTTCCGAACTAAACTTTCAAGCTTCGAGGCTGAGTCCGCGCCGGGTTCCTTGTAGTGGGAGCAAAACCTGTAGATACTGTTCGCCCACTTAGAGACGGAGTACCTGCGCTCGCGCCGTCCCTTTCTCGCGGCCGGCGGCTCCGCAACCCGAGAGCCTCCGTTTCACCGCACCACTCTGGTATGCAAAGATTGATAGCTTTTAAGACCATTTGGTTTTGAAAGCGCCCAGAAATCACGCGCGGTTAACTTTTCGCCTGGCGTCCTTACGAGCGGCCAGACTGCAGACATTGCGCTGCACAAAACTAACATAGGCTTGAAGTAACTTTATGGTTCATCTCGTAATGCCATTACTGCGGTTTATCGATTGAAGGCATAGTTGTAACGCGTTTAAACAAGTGAAGCCTTAAGAGAATCGCGCGTGTCTGTGCTAGGTTTTTGTAATGATACAGTTCAGTGGTGACTTTCAAGGAAGAATGGATTGAAGTTTTCGTTTCTGAAGATATTTGTGTGCAGTGATTGACTATTTGGAGTTTGTGTGTATGATGTTCTTTGAGAAATGGATCCAATGGCTACAGACAACGGATTAGTGGTGAATAATTTGAACCATGTCCGGAGTGAGTCTCAGGTAAGCGGCATCTCGGAGCCTCTGTAGGTATAGATGGGGCAAAACACGTTTGCCGTTGCATACCTACCTATGAGTAAGTGCAATGACTTCACAATCATTTGATACATTTTGAGGTATCCAATGGGGTGACTTGGAAATTCACTTTCGTTCTTTTGTAGCTTAGAATCTCTTATGTGTTCTTGTTACAGCAGGATGTTTTAAGCTATATTGTTGAGCTGTGTTCTGTTTAAGTTTAAAATCCTCTTACTTTTGATCGTAAAACTATATCTGAAGACCAACTAAGTCTTAGACCAACACATTGCGGTTTATTTGTAATGATGATACATCGGAATCAACACGCAAAGGAGTTTTTTTATGATAAGTGTGTTTTGTATGAGTAGTTTAATTAGATTAATAACAAATACCATTTGTTGAATAGGGATGAAATTACCACATACTTCATCTCAACATGAGCCTCGTTGGACACATATTCAAAACGTGCATACATTCAGGCAGTTATGTCAGCAGATTTAATGGAATTCACGTAAAAAAAACCTATATTAAGATTGAGAGACAACCCACCTGTAAACAATTTGTCACAACCAGTTAAACCAGCCTGTAAACGGTGTTCCATACCTTAAGGATATTGCGCAAGATGTCCATGTCATCTTTGGACATTTTCGGCACCGCAATATAAACAATTATGACGTAACAATAGCAGAAATACATTATGCATAACAATAACCCACTTGCCAAATTACTAAAAACTCTCTGAACATGTTCGCTGAGCAGCTTTTAAAGTTTTAAGCTTGAACATATTTCAACGAAGGCAATTTATTTTCTGCCTATGAATATTCAATTTATGACCTTATTAACTGGGCACAAAATTGCTTATAAACTAGGCACTGCATACATCGAAGCTGCAGACTGTACCTCTACAGTGAAGTGTATGGTATAGCTACGTAGATATAACAACACTTCATACACGTATCTAGAAGCAGACCGGCAGGTTTTGTTTTTCAATCTTCATGAGGAGCGCTAGCGACATCTTTAAATGTACATTCACTTGTGTCCCTACTAGATGGAACACGATTGTCAAGATGGTCATGTATTGAACATATTGCTTAGAAACCTTCGGTATTTGGAAACTTGATTGCAGCAAGGTCGATCAATTTCACTCCAAAAGCAATTAGAGCTGCCTTTCCTTCAGTAACTATCAATATTAATGAACTGTTATCATTACAATCAATTTCCTTGTGTTACTGGCAACTGGCAAAGAACGGTCATTCTGAAGTGTCTTTTTCTGATATGCCTTTTGTGACTCATTTTAGGTTGACCCTCTGCCCTCTGCGACAAAGTTTGTCCGTATTTTTTCTCGTATATTTTCAGCCTTTGATGTGTCTTTCGATACGGACTTAATTCGTCAAACTTGACTAATTCCATATAAACAAGGGCTAATTTGTGCATTTTAATCTTAGTCCCTGCCGCCTTTATGCCTTAAAAATGGTTTTAGCTAATGAACCTACGGATTGCAGCTCTTCTGTTATTCCAGAATTAACAACGTTCATGGCCTACAAATCACAAAATGTCAAAATATCACCATCCAATGTGGCTCATAACGAATGCGGAAATTTCTTAAGGCACTTGAAATAAACCTCAGAGAGACCTCTTGGCTGGGGAATGCAAAACTCTGCGGGAAATAATCTGAACTAACTAACTTGTCCACCTACCACAAGGGACTCAAAAGCCACGACGAAACAGAAGGTGAAAGGTTTAAGTGTATTTTCGACAGGTTTGTTGCACCTTATGCAAACCTGGAAAAAAATGTCCAACTACATTGTTAAGCTTGTCAAACACTGTATATACAAGAACTAAATGCCAGATTCTTCAATTAATGACTTCTAATCTGAGGAACCCTCGCCCGACAGAAAGAAAAGAATTCTTCAAAGAACTAAGTAAAATTTTGGATAATATCAGTGATCGATCAGTATCACTTTCTGATGTACTAAAAAAATGAGGTTTATTACACCTAAGTAGGTACGCCTAGACAAAAATCAAACCGTAACAAAGGAAGTATAGTGTAATAAATACTGATAATGACTTGATACATTGCAAGACAACATCTGAAAATGAACTAGAGGTCACTCCTTAGTTTCATTTATTCATATTAGTTTATTTGGATTTTGGATAATCAACAGGCAGGTTAACTGATTAATAATGAACAGGTACTCGTCCAATGTCTGAATCTTCAACGAAATTAGTTGCTGAGCAAGAGTGATGAAAAATGGTATTATTTACCTGCAGACAATAGCAGTCGTTAACCATTTTATTGTTTGCAAACATTCCAGCGTCTTATTATTTTTTATTACCAGTTCGGAATGCGTTCAGAGCTAATTTTCTTTTAACCTCCTTTGTTTATTTCTCATCAAAAATCACGTTCCCTCCATCACCTGTCGTTGATAACAATGCAGATACAGAGCCCTAACGTTATAATAAGGAGCCGTAAAATCGAATGGATCCAATGATGAAAGGCCTATTTTTTATAACCTCCAGTTCGGAGGAAGGCACATGTCATGACGTCAGAGATCCCGCCGAAAACCAGTTTCGCGCCAATTCGCAGCTGTCGCCGGCCAAGTGGTCGGGTCGCCATTTGTATTTTTATTTTTTTCGAGCTTCGAGCGTACAGCCTCCGAGGTACAGTTAACTTCTCTAATTGCAAGTTTTTGCCTATTTACAATTGCCGTGAAAATATATTTCAAAAATATTACCAGGTAATTGCCGCGTTTATTATAATGGATAAAAAATAAGACTTGGATGAGAAATCTTAATTTAATGTGTTTTGTTTATTGGAATGGTTTCTTGACGCACTAAAATACGTTTGTTATTTTTTTTCTTTAAATAAGGGGAAGGATCGGTTAATGTGGTGTTACTGCTAGTAATCGATGGAATCCTGAACCTTTCAGAAGCTCGCGTACCTTGCTGCACAGCTTTCGTTGGGATCATGAGTCATGAAATGAGTGACACAAGTCTGAACCCCAGTACTGATGCCGTAGCAAAGATAGGACTTAGCATTTATGTACTACTGTTCGTGCAGTCCTCTGTGCTCTCAAGCTTTCAGAAAACATTGAGTTGCTTTTCAGTTAAATTCAAAACTTGGTTTTATTCTGTGCTATGGAGCCGTATATCAATAAAGTTTAGGGCACACTTCACTGACACAATAGCCAAAGATGTGTATTGTGTAGCGTCAACTCATTATGCATCATAGTCCTAACATTTTTGTTATCTAATCAAATTGAAACTGCTTCTTCAACATTGGCTTGTATGGAGCAATGTCACATTTCCAAAACTCTTAGTATTGCAGAAAGGATGAAACATTGATCACATAAGTACGTTTTTGGTCAATGCAATAATTTCGTGGAAGCTCGAGTTCCTCTTAGATTAAAGTGCATAGTTATTTTATTAATAAGATCTGCAAAATGCATCGGCCCGAGCAGTGTGAGTCAGACAATTCCCACGACAAAACCCGTCAGGTTTGCTCCAGGTAGTTTCCGGCCATTATTGTAAATTATACGTACACAGACGCCTTATGACCTTACTTAGGTTAATTAAATCGTAAGATTGACCGAACTGCTAATCAAAATGCCAAAAATTAACTACTGGAATTTAACCGTAACCTCAGATAGAACCTGTATATCATAGGTTTTTAACAGACTTCAAAAATATAGGAGGTTATCAGTTCGAATGTTTTTTTTTTCATTGTTTTTTTTATTGAATCAAATGTCATACCCCTGAATTCATGCCGTCCCTTAAAGTGTCCATATAACTGAAAGTGACAGTTTGATTCGTAAAAGCTGTCACCTTTGATTTTCGTTCAAGAAATCGAAGGTTAGAGGGGATAATGCGAACAGGATAAGTCGAACTGAAACCATTTTGGATTTCAGACCTTGTAAAAATGAAAATTCTTTGTACTTATTTTGCATGTGTAGTTTTTTTCGGTGTCTTTTTCATTTATTTAATTTTTAATGCACAAATAACTACTATTGAGCTAGACAGAAATGCGGCTGGCGGTGCAAAATTTGAAACTTTAATATTTAACTTTTCGTTTCATCATCGCTTTGTGGCAAAGCGTTGGTTTTTAAATCTAAATGAATATCTACCTACCCACGAAATGTACCTATTCGATTTGTAACGCTGTATCATATCAAATAATCACTGCCGTAACATATTACCATTCTCATCCCAAACCACATGAATATCATGTGCTCAATCTGTCATAAAGAAATTGACATTTGAAAGTGCCGTTACGTAGATCGTTAGTGATACGGACGTACTTATTTCTTGGGCTCACCGTTTTTGTTGACAAAGGAAAAATTGACCACGTGGGCACGGACGATTATTATGTAAAACTTAAGTTTAGTTACATATCCTCATCTTCTTAATAAATAAAAGAGCCTCGGGGCCAGTGGTTAAGTACCTATGTTGGCTCCGAAACCGTGGTCTAGAATAAAAATCTGGCGGGATCATCTTTAAGTAATAGAAAGCACTAAAACCCAAGCATTTCAAATTAATGAGGTTGGCTCGAAACTCGCTCTGCGTCGTACGTCGAAAATGTGGGCTTCTGCGAGTTTCGTTTACCATCATGATATGAACGTATTCGACGTAGGTAGTAACCTAAAGTGTCATTAGTTCTCGATGTGGTTTCCTTTGGACACAAGTGGAAGTGAAAAATTTAGAGATATATTTTAACAATGCAAAAATACTTTATCGTATTGTCTGTAATATTTTTACTCTCAATCCTATGATATAACTTATTCAAAGAAGGCGGCACTTGGCTGGCATGAAAACAAGAGAGGGGCGGTTAGATTTAGACAATCTGCCAGAGATTAGATGAAGTTACTAGTCTTACTTTAATGATTTTGATTGCTTAGAAATTGATGAACTAGACTACAATAACGTGGCCTAAATTATGCAGTAAGTTGTAGAGTTAGGTAAATACAATTTGTAGCAGTTCTCGTCTACATTTTGTACACGAGTCTAATAACAGTCTAAGTTAGACTACAAAAGCGTTGTACAGTCAACCTCACTCGTAAATATTGTTAACTTTATAACATCTGCGTGTAGTATGCGAGCTCATAGTAAGAAGAGTTCAGCTTTTACCCGTTGGGTTTACTGAAGCGGTGGTTGACTGTCGTGAACTAGTGTTACGATGACTTTACTGGTAAACCGGCACTAGCTGTGATTTGTATGCACAGTCAGTATCAAAAAAAAAGTAAAAAAAAAGAAAAATTAAAAAAAAAACATTGTACCTTTCATTTAGAACGACGTGTGCTAAGAGAATGATCAAAAAAGTATTGAAACTTTGAAAAAACAATTGTAAAATTATTTTAAAAGAAGTTAAACTCTATTTTAATTCTGTTGTGATAAGGTGGTTTATCCTAAATAGTTTGAGACATTTTGACCATTGTGTCCTTTTTGATGCCAACTGTATTTACCAGGTTAGGTTTGTCTACAAGTAGACAGCCGTTGTTGACTAGACATTTCATTACAGTATGATAAGATTTCAGAATGACTCATGCTAAGCTATTGTTGCGTTTATAGCCCCTTTAATCAAAAGTGGAGCATTTCGAAATGTTCGTCTGTTTTTGGAAGTTTGACATTTCTTAGATGCTTGTAATGTGAGCGCTATTATCATTTCCTGTATTATTGTTTGTAAGCTCAATGTAGGAAAGAGAAGAGAAGTCGCTCTGTGGTCGTCGTTAGTTGTTGAAGTAATCGATCTTGTTTGTATTATTTAATCATGTCTACTTACTTAGTACAAAATAATACTGAGATGATCAAGTTAGTTCTGGCTCGGGCACAGATTATAATTACGCATACTACCGGCCGCCCGCGATTTGGTCCGCGTGAACTTAGCTGAAAAAAAGTTAAAATCCATTCAGTCGATTTTGGGTGAAAGAGCAACACACATGCATCCATCCACCCACACACATACAAACGTTCGCATTCAAAATATTAGTAGGACAATGCTTTAATGAATAGCGGGGTTAATATTTTAGGCTAAAGTTGAGATTTTGACTGTTTCATACAAACAAAGTAAATCACAATGTTTACACAAGTAGGAACAAAAAGGCCGGCAGAGTAGTGTTAAGGGGGCTAAAATTAATCTAGATTTGCAAACTAAATCTGAATCTGAATTTTATGCTATTTCGAGTTGCAGTCCCGGGTGAGTGTGAATCAAATATAGGCCGTCTGCACTACTTCCCGTCTAAATCTGAAAATAACTAAGAGGCAAAATAACACACCCAACTTGGCGACAAAATGGCGTGAAAATGTTTCCAACTTAGGTACCTATTTCAGGTGAACTGTTTTTGGAAATGTATTCCCAGCTCGATTCTGAACATTCTGAACCACTCTTGAGAGATTGGTAGATTACGTAAACAACAGCCTGTATATTGAATAACATTTTGAACCATCCTTAAAAAAAAGTATTCATAGTGAAGTTAGCCGCAAGAACCGGTCCAAAAGCCACATTGATGACAAATCTAGCCGTTTTCGCGCGTTTCTCGTTTTATTCCACAGGCCAAAACCACACAAGCGGCAAGCAGGCCAACGGCAACTCTCTCGACAACTATTGATTTAATTACTGATTGAAATTAATTGGCCATGCAGATTGCAATTCAGAGTGATTCCTAACTGGCAAGTTGTTATTTACATAATAGGCCCACGCGCGTACTGGCATTACATACGGGGAAGAATTAGTTGCGTCGAACTTATTTTACGTTGCGAATACGAACAAAGGAAAGTATTCTCATTGTGCCTAACAACATCGAAATATTCATTTTTAATTTTATTCAGGGAAATTGTACTGCTTGTTTTAATAATAATAATAATTAATAATAATTTTATTTATTTCAGGCAACAAATTACATTATAGATCTTAAATAACATAATCGGCCCATATTATAAATACCTTAAAGACTAACATACATACTTAATATAAAACTAAAACATATTTAGTTAACACTTTATATTACTTAGACGGCGAAGTGCGACGCGATATGGTGTCCGGTAACCGGCCGCGGAAGCGCCGATATGCGACACCTTTCGGCCAAAAATCTTCCTTCATGAAGGTTGCCAGACGTTCAGTCGGAACCGACACCACAAACGAATTGAAATTCACGTTGTGACGGGATTCCAACTGTGCAACCCTCATCTTAAGATTGGTCTTAAACGTTTTTGACGTTTTTGAGGGTCACACGACAAGCTTGACGTACTTGTACCTACCTTGGTGCGTTGGATTAAGGTGTTACGGTTTGTCTAAGTGCCATTGAGTAAGATCTGATAAAGATAGACGAACAAAACTTTCAATAGTTTCTGAAAAAGCCAATTTTAAGTGTTTTCGCGCCTGGTTAGAACAAACAGGGTGACTGCAAGGTGTTGCCAAAGGAGACTGGGCATATTTGTATGGGAAGTGATCTATATCCACGCGTAAAGTTTCACCGGAATCTGACCACGCAATTTTAATAAAACATACCTACTTATTATGATAATACATATTATTAGGTTTGTACAGAAACTCAACTATAGCTACATATCATAATGCAAAACTGAAATGTTTTCTATGTAGAGTAACCTATTGGATCTAAGGCTATATAAACTGATCCAGACTATCACCATTCAAAAAAAAATAACAAAACAACATAAAATACATTAAAATGTTTAAAATATGGCCAACGCTATTATAGCTCCAGAGCAATGAAATGCTGCAAATGAACCAATAGCAACGGGTGTTGCATTAAATCTTATATCTTACTTACGGTAAGCCCTTAAATTGTGAATAAATGGAGCTATTAAACTCAGGAAGTCGCCCGTTAATTATGTAGTTTACTCCAAGAACCGACTGTGAACGCTGGTTTATAAGTACTTGCATTCCTTCTTCTTGCATGCATCATAGTACATTTAATCCTATTCGATTAAATGTGTAATTTCCTTTTTTAGTAACGCGCAGTGAACGTGTGTGTTAAGTAGGAAAGTCTTTGAAGTTTTCTCTCACCTTAATATGCATCTTGCTGCTTTTTTTAACTGTTGCAAGCAAGCATGCACTTGATGTCGAGGCTATTGCTACGTGTAGCACGAGGTACAACTTGTAATCAACTTTGTAAGAAACCCTACTTGCAGAAATCCATGCTAACTCATTAGGAAAACGTCAACGTCTTATTGTCATCAAGTTTTGTTTAAACAAGGAAGCCATTCTGGATCTATTTGCCTTTGGTTCCGTTGTTACGGGGCCGTATGCATTCAGTGTCTTGTTGGAGAAATCCATCTATTTTCACCAGTAAGGAAGACCTTACAAGGAAGCTTACTTACAGATTCCAGTGATTTTGACGAACTGACCCACAGAAGTTGATATTTTTAGATCAAAATTGAATCATAACCATGATCTAAGTTATAGATCATGACATAAAATTGTTCAGATGACCTTAAAGTTTAAAAAGTAAATTAACAAGAACCATTTTCCAATACATTTTCCACGTTCGATTGCAGTGTAAATGTGTGTGCCTTACCCGTCTATCGACAACACTTTCTTAAGCCGTTCAGCCGGCTAGCCGATACTGGTTCGTCAATGGAAATCTTCAATCATATATGGTTGCTACACGCTTCGTAAGAAAACTAATTAATTACCTTGCTTGTAATACGATGGCGATTTATAACTATATAAGTATTCTAACAAGAATACAGACTTACTGACTGAACTCTAATGAACTTTAAGGCATTTGAATCTATAGAACACTCTCTGTTAGGCACAGTACACAAAATACATAAGGAGTCATAGTGTCGGCGTAAAGCCTCTTAAAAAGATGTTAGGTCTCAAATCTACTGTGTTTTTAAATCTAAATCCAACTCATACTATTTCTTACTTACTTAGGAAATATGTAGTACCTACTTAACATAAAGTCAAGTAAGCTTTACTAAACTTTTACTTTCCTTAAAACCAGTTTCATGTCAAAACTGCACCTGGTCAATCGATAATGACCCGCGACAGCCGAAATACCGAATTACCAGGTGGGCATACACATTAAACAATACACTACACATTGAAGACATCTTATGGGATTACAATAAAAATTACAAAATTATACGAGTATAACGGGACAGGGAAGTGATTCAGAGACAAAACCGAATCGTTTGATAAAGCTTGAAGCACATTATGCCAGCACGGCAACTGCACGGTTCCGACCCAGCAATTAACTTGCCATTCAGTTTTGAACCTTAAAATGCAAGGACACGAGTTGCGAGTTGAGTGGTATAGTAGCGTCGCCGCGCGCTGACATCTCGTCGTTGGCTTTCTCATATTATTTTTGCAAAGTATAAATACCACTCCCAACTCAATGCTCAAATTTGAATGGCAAAACATTTGCAAATAGTTGCGGTGCTGGTATAATGTTTTATATTACTATTTTTTAATATGCATATTTTGGGCCCTTGTTTGTGTATGCTCAGACTTCAGATTTTGTCTGATAATATTATCTATCTTCACAAAAATATTTTTGTAAATACAAGTACGGATGCCCTAATCATTGTGTAAAGATGAAATCGGAAAAGGATGTTTCCCAGAACATTACCACAAAAAACCTTTGACCATCACGCGCTATCAGAATCGTGATGTAATAGGCGTATCGCATGCTCTGGAACGGTTCGATGCTTAAACAAAGCGATTAACTTTTTACGACTAGTCTCTCTATGCTTATTGCTGAGTAGGTAAAATAAAGAAATTAGACAGCATTTTATAATGCTCTGGTCCCAAGTTAGGTTATCCATTTTGATAAAGGAAACTAAAAACAGCGCAAACAGCCGTTTTACTGACAAAATTCGTGCTTGCGTGGTAATAGAACCCGGGTCTTTTGGGTCTCACTCAATCAGCGCTCGTATCCACTGCGCTTAACGTTAAACGGGTCGCTGTAGTTCTTTATTGTAAAAAGGTTTGAAATTTGGAAACTTATTCATACATTAAGAAACACGGACATAAACTATAATAATAAACTCTAATTGTTGTAATTGTATGGGAGCTTAATTTAACAAAAATATTTTATAAAGCTTTTTTCTCACTACGAACATGCTACGAACAAAACATAAAACACGAATCGCTCAAGGCTTTTGCTCGTGGATCGAAACGCGTGCCGGATAGCCAACATAACGTAGTAAAATATTTCTTGCAAACCATTCGGAACGCGCCGAAACGCAAGGGGAACAACTTCACTCCGTTCGTTTTCATACGGTTGCCACCTTGACTGTCACTGTACTGTCAGTGTACTCAGTGTTTTGTCGTCCATTTTGGCTGACAGAATTCACGTGTGCGATGTATTTTGGTCGCTGATATTTTTTACTGTAAATCATGGCTATGTTAGCAGGACCTCGTCGTAAACAAAAAGTTATAAATCTTCGTGCTAAAAACAATGAGTGGAGCAACGACAGTAACAAATTCGGTCAACGAATGTTGGAAAAAATGGGTTGGTCGTCCGGCAAGGGGTTAGGTGTTAAAGAAAATGGTATTGTTGAGCATGTAGTGGCAAGATACAAGAATGATGATAAAGGACTCGGTTTTGAGGACAAGAACGATCAGTGGACTAAGCACGAGGATGATTTTAACTCTTTGTTGGCGAATTTATCTAATGGTAAGTTAACCTCAAAGTGAAATACATTATATCTAAACATGAAAACTAGAACTACAAGTCAGAGTTTAATATGATTTAACGCAATTATCTTTTAGTTACTCAACTACGAATAATTCCCGCGTTTCAATGACTAATTAGCAGTATTTTCCTGTGTAGGTATGTGTAATCAGAAGGCAAGGGAATAAAGTGCATAAACTTCATTGTTTTTATTTTACTTTCAGCTGATGACAATAAAGACAAACTGCACAGTGGAGTTTCTTTGGAAGTCAAATCAAAGAAGAGTAAAGCACGAGTGCACTACCACAAGTTCACTCGAGGCAAAGATCTTACCCGGTACAGCGAGAAAGACTTAGCCAATATATTTGGTAAAAAAAGTCTCAGGGAAGAGGAAAAACCAGAAGAACTAGCACAAGAGGAAGAACAATCAACTGAAAAGGTGTTCACAGAGAAAGGCAGCATGGAGGATTATTTTAAAAATAAATTAGCTAATTTAAAATCAAAAAGTAAATTATTATATACAAAAGAATGTGAAGATGATAATGCTGATTATGCATTCAAAGGTTTTTCAACAAGTGAAGAAAATCCCACTCCATCTGCAGGATTCACATTTTACAGTTCACCAACAAACATCTGTGAAAATAATGTGAACAATGAGGATAATACTCCCGAAGATGAACAGAAGATTAAGAAAAAAAAGAAAAAGAAGAACAAAAATAAAGATCTAGAAATTACTGAAAACAATGCTGAAAATGAACACTTATCCTGTGAAAATACTATAGAAAGCACTAACTGTGATATGAATAGTGTTTCGGATGAACCAGAAATTAGGAAAAAGTCCAAGAAGAAGAAGAAATCAAGTGAAGAACCTGTCCAGAATGAGGTTGAAGAGACAAATCCAAAAAAGACAAAAGGTAAAAATAAACACAACATTGATAATGCCCAAGACCCTCCACAAGATGCTGAAACTGTAAATGCTGAACAAAATGATTACATTCCTAAAAAGAAAAAGAAGAGGAAAAACAAAGAGTTAGTTGAATAAAAATATCTTTACAGGAAACTGTTTGATTTAAAACTTTCAGCTAACATAGCTAGTGCCTACCTAATTATTCTCAAAAGATTGAAAAATCTCAAGGGACTTTTTGGGTTCATCATTTTGATTTAAAATAATACTACTGCTAATACTGTAATGCTACTGTCTTAGACAGTCAAAATTTTTGTGTCGTATCCTGTTGCCGTGGTCTGCTGGAAGAAATCTCTCATTACAGATAAGCTCACCTGTACCTTAAATATCTAATTATTTTCAATTGTAACTATCAAACTAATATATTAATAAATAAAATGATGGGAGTTATCTGAGTGTAGCAAACACACACTAGTAACTTAATACTCTGATATGGCTGGAGATTAAAAACAGCCCAGCTCAACAAAGTGAAGCAAGTTTACAAAAACCTGTTTCAATCTCGCGGGTTCGATGACGTAATCCCCCACCAGACCACGCGCAGGCGTGCAAACGCGATGCGGCCATCTTGGCTAGTGATGTATGTAATACGGGGTTAATCATAATATTTTTCGACATTACGAAATTGTTAACATTTATTAAAATTTTATTTCCTGGATTTGATTGAGTTGATGCGTTCTTATCTAAACACATGATTCTACGATCTTTTATTATTATTATATTTTTAGTTTTCCTGAAATAATCGACCGTTCCTAAACATACACACATCAAAAGTGTCTAGGGATATCTCAAGCATTTTCATACAAAGTATAGCTATTGGGGAGGCTGTAAAAATTAAAATATTGATACCTACGTAGAAATTTTTAGGACACAGAAACTGCTATAATATCTGCCCTTCAGATTGTATAAAGAAATTCATTGTGGTAGCATTATTGTACAATCGTAAGGACGTTAAAAAAAAGACAGATTTATCTTTTAAAAGATTTCAAAATTTTAGCAAAATCAAAGATATTAGATAATGCTCAGCATTATCTTAGAATAACTCGAGGAAACAGGCATAAGATAAAGGTTAAGAATATTACAAAAAAAACGTTTGATTTTGCTAAAATTTTGAAACCTTTTGAAAGAAAAATCTGTCTTTTTTTTTAACGTCCTGACGATTGTACAATAATGCTACCACAATGAATTTCTTTATACAATCTGAAAGGGCAGATATAGCAGTTTCTGTGTCCTAAAAATTTCTACGTTGGTATCAATATTTTAATTTTTACAGCCTCCCCAATAGCTATACTTTGTATGTAGTAAGTAAGTAGTCTAGTAACGACCGTCTTGGTGTAATTGGTTGAGAAGTCGGCTACTACACCAAGGGTCGCGGGTTCGATCCCCGCACAGTACAAACATTTGTGTGCATGAACATGTCTGTTTGTATTGGTCTGGGTGTTTCCTATGTATATTAAGTATGTATTTACAAAAGAAAAAGTATATAAGTATGTTTATCCGTTGTCTAGTATCCATAATAACGGACTATAATTAGCCTACTTGGGACTAGATGGCGCTGTGTGGAATAATGTCCAAGGATATTTATATTTATATGAAAATGCTTGAGATATCCCTAGACACTTTTGATGTGTGTACCTAGGTATCTTGTGTATTCATTTTGTTGAATGTGACTCGTAAGGCCGATGTGTCTACATAGCCACTCAACTCTTCAAAATACATAAATTGATTAACTGAACTCTGTTCATTTCAATAATGTTAAGGTAAAATAGGATACTTTGCTCCGCCCAGACGTAACTAAAGTGCCAGTTAATTTTAATATTTTTATCTAAAATGCGTTAAAATCATAGTTATTCATTGATGTAATAAAATATCTTATATTCTCGTTGAGACGTCGTAAGTGCGTGTGAAAATAAAAGTTTAAATGCTTCGTTAATCACACGCAATAATACAAACTTACTAATCCTGGACCATGAAACATAATCGAAAATAAAATTGAATCGATTTGGTATGACTACATCACTACATCTGTCAGATCAGAGACGTCAAGTGCGCGGACGGGGATTTTATTGTTTGTGGAAGTGAGGTTAGAAACATGAAAGTTAAAAATATTTATTTGTAAATAAAGTAAGCCAACAACTTGAACGAATATGGTTATTCATGAAGAGTACTCATCGCCTGCTTTATGCGACACTAAAATTGGTGCCAGCAATTGCGTGCTAGCGAAATACCACGTGCGTGAGGAGCTTCGTGTAAACTCGATGGAAAACGTAAATACTATCACGTTGGACCGTAAAGCCGAGAGAAAGAAAAGGAAAAGTGCTATAAATATAATGACACAGGCTCAAGTTTCTAATTCAGACAGTGAGGACAATGTGATAGTGACCCAGATAAGTAAAGAAGACTTAGAAGAACTCCGTTCAGTTTATAAAAAATGTAAATCTGTTATGAAGAAAATAGAATCAAAATACGGTCATTTATTAAACCTAGAAGAATCTCTCACAAAAAGGTTGGCAGACTCTGAACATAGTGAAACAAATAAGTGTGAATGCTCTGCAAATAAGAAAATACTTTTTGATGATAATGGAATAGAAATTACTGCAGAGACAGATTTAGAAAATCATATTTGCGTCAAGAAATTGAAGAGAAGTCGCAGTACAGATCAAATAAAAGCAAACAATGTTCAAATAGAATATGACACTCCTGACATATCACTTCCCGATGATATGCAAGGTTTAACCGCTATTTTGCACAATCCGGAATTAGAAACCGCCTATCGGAATAAAGTTATAAAGAAATTCAAGATGGTGAAACAGGAATATACCGACGAGATTAAATTCAATAAAGAGCTGTTGATAGAGAAAATTAAAACAAATGCAGATGAAATATTAGATTTCAAAGGGACTAATTTAAAAAACTTGCCTGGTTATCCTTTAAGTTAGTATTTAGTTTTACATTTGTAATGATATTTTATTTAGTAAATTCTTCTAAACTACAAATGGTTTTCATTTACTACCATGAGTTGCAAGTCAGTAAATTTTTGTTAAAATAATATAAAAAGTTTTATCAAGCTTATTTAGTCAGTTACATTGTTCATTATATCAGTATTAGTAGTATATCAGTACTACTTGAGTAGCTAAGTTTAAGCAGTATATAAATAATTTAATTTGTCATGTAAAGTCATAAAGCTTGGAAATGTCATGGATGTTGCTTGTTTTAATTTTTTTTCATTTTAAATCTTTAATGCACAAACAAGTACGAAGGGTGGACTTGGTGATAAAAGCATTATCTACCAGTCAACCATTTGGTGACATTCATTCTGTTTGCAGTGCAACATTCCATTTTTTTTTTCGTTTTTAATGTAGGAGCCAACTAGGCGACATAGGTGTGATGTGTAGAAAAAGACATTTGGTCTTGGCTTCAGGCGGGAATCAAACCCGCATCTTTCGCATACTGGGCGACTGCACTGACTGAGTACAGAAGCCAAGACAGAATGTCTTTTTCTGGTTTCCTATCTTCAGTAAGATGAAGATGCATCATCTCTAATACTGAAATAAAATAACAACTAAGATATAACTTTACATTAAAATTGACTGTAACTACACTAGCTATGCACTGAAAAATCAAACACCTATTATGCCTATTATGGGAATCAATGTCCCTCTGCTAGGTTGGCTAGGTCTACCAATATTATCTGATGATATACGGTATTTTAACTTCAAAGATAAGAACCACTACGAAGCATTTCAAAGAATACTTTGACTTCCCTTTCAGGCAATATTTGTTCAAAAGCCCACTTTTATCGATATCTTTGATCTGACGTCTGATACATGTTACTCTTGTAAGTCACTGTAATAAGAGTTAGAACTAATTAGGTAGCAACTGTTGCCCACAAAGAATCTATTTTGCTTTTGAATACAATTTACATATTTCGTCTGTGCATTTTTTGTGTATATGATTAAGTACTATTTATGTATTTACGTCAGGTAAACACAGATTTTAAATTCAATAAACTCTTCAATAGGCGTTGTGTCGCATGGTAATGGGATAATAAGAATTCTATTACCCATGGCTGGGTTGGCTAGCAATAATGAACCTAATGCTAAGAGCATAAGACTTAGTGCTTTGGCATGCACTATATCGAGATCTGGCAGTTCAAATAGAATGTCCATTGTCTGTACAGTGACACCAAATTAGGCCTGCATGTGTGATATAGGAATGTCTATCTTATCAGTTGGTGATACAAGCCATCTGGCATTAGTCGCGTGACATATGCAGCAGTGCGGTGGTTGTATTCCGTCGGAATAATGATGTGGCCGCATACTTCACGCTGTGAACTGAACAGCTTTGTGAAATCGCTGGAATTTGAACTGGGGGCTATTCGCGGTGTTAGATGACAAATGACCATATTCAAACTTAGAAACACGGTATTATAGTCAATCACTGACTACCTAGTACTGAATAATACGCTTGTTCATACCTACTTCGTAATCTGTATACAATTTTCGTTTTATCTAATGTCTGTTTCAACATTTTTGTTCTGGTGTGGGAATCGAACCCGTTGCTTCTCAATCGGCCCTCGCAACCACTGCGCTAAACGGGTCAACAGTCCGACAGTCGACGGGATTGGTGAATTTAGGACTTGACATTTGGCCGCAAACTGTAGGTGGTAGTAGTGATGGGTGGTAGTAGATCATATCAGACATAAACATAACACACAGGACACAGGATTTTGTATGAAGAAAGTAGATGCTTACTTTTTTATATTACATTATGCTAGAGACAGACATGCCAGAGACCACGACGAGGTTTTGTTGAAAGTAGGAAGGAAACAGATAAAATTCATTAGACAAACTGTTTACGTACTGTTGGACTACAATCAACTAAAACCCCAAGCTTCTCGAGCTCGGTACTTTGACGGCAAAGCTGGCTTTTCCTAAAAAGTTTTCAAATAAAGTATGTACGGTACGGTGGACGGCACATCACTCTATCCATTTCCGGTCAGTCCTCCTTGCTCTATTGCAAAGAAATGACATTTGGCAAGAGCGAGAGAAAAAACGAAAACGGGGTAACCTGATGTGCTGTTGACTGTACCTAACTTCTGCCATATAGATCGTACGTGTCGTCGAGTTTTCCGACTACATAGTGCTTTATTTTAATGTCTTCACGGATTAATTCGTATCAATCTACCGGCCCTGACAACCGTAAGCTTTGCATGTGCCCTGCCTTACTTAATACGAGGTTACGGACTGTTTATTGCTTCCTTATGTCATTGTGTAATTTGAGTGCGTGCAACTGTTTTGCAAAGACATTTGCGAGGAGAAAGGGCAGGTAGCTTAGCCACATGCCTTGACATTCATCCTGGCTAGTTATAAAACCTCGGGTGCAAATAAACAACTGCAATGTATATGTCTCATTGCTGGGCACAGACCACACCTAACTATGCCATGGTTCTCATATACTCATATAGCCATACTTCAAAATAGATAGGTACTCCTCCACACACTAGTAACAATGGGCAATAAGTTATACCTGAGTAGGTTTCAAGAACGCTTCTAGGTAAGCCCTTTGTTTGGCACCCTTAGTTTTTTGAAAAATAGTTACTTCTGCAAGTAGGTAGTGTCTAGTAGTAGTTACACGACATTAAAAGATGAAAAGAATGGTTAAGAAGTGCTTATATCAGAAATTAAATGGTTAAATATTATTAAAATTTAAAATGAAGCCAGACAAATTAATGGCTTAACTTTCCAGTTGATGGAATTGGAAAATTCAAAACCCATATCTAACTTAACTCACATAAACACTTATTATTATGAAACCAACCTCATTGTAGGTACACTAATCTTATCTATCTTAATAATTAGAGATTGTACCCATTTGTATCTAATTTAGAAGTAGGTCACGCAATTTTATTAGTAGGTATCTACTAAGTACCATTGCAACGATCGATCATAAGGCCTGTTTTCCACCAGATATCAGGTTAATCAGAAATCGCTATATTGAAAAGCGCAGATCTCAAATGGATACCTCCACGCAGCCGAAAGTGTCCTACTAAAACCTTGTCTAGTTACTTGAAACTTCTATAATGATTGTTTCAAACCATTTTATGTTTTTTTTAACAGCCGGCCCTTAAACGCAAAACAAAACACTTGTTAATGACTTTCTTCTTCAAAATATTTCTTCCTCGAGTTGGCACGCTGCGGCTACCTCAAACGTCATGTTCCGATTCCTATTTTTTTAACTTTTTTAGCATGGTGAAGCTCGAATAGGATTGTAGCCCTTTATGTACCATGTTATACCTGTCTTCCTTTTCTGCGTTTGCCAAAGGCTGCAAACTCGACTGCTCACATGTTTGGTCGATACTTTCATCCGATCAGTTTCACGAAGCACGGAGCCACCGCTAACTTCTTAGTAAACAAAACGGTCATTTGCATAGCAGTACCCCGCGTGCCACACTTGTATAATGACGTTTAACCGGCCGTGTTAAGAACCCATCGTTCGTTTTAGAAATTAACACGTCCTGTGGTTATTACGAATAGGCTTTGTGGTCTACGGTTTTCCAATTTCACATAAAGCTTGAGGCGGCGGCAGAGTTAGACGCGTTTTACGTTACAATATTTTTATCTAGTATTCTAAGAAGTCTCTGTGCCATAGATCGTATTTAAAAAGTTACCACTTTTTTAATTTAATGTGATGTGAACTTATTTTTATTTCAAACTGGCCAGTTATAAAGTGCGGTTGGCCGAGTGCGTGACACGTAACGTAAGTGGAGTTTACGAATTAAATGGGGCCTACAAGGCAAAGCTAATCTCAGATGGCGCCACCCTAGCACCCACCCTTGTTGAATGGTAAACAATAATTTCGATTAACATATTGCGTTAATTCTCGTTTATTCCTTACTTTCAAACATGTATTTCACTTGGAAAATATGCGCGTTAAAAGAAGAATTGAGAAAAAGAGGTGCCTCTTTACGTGGAAGGAAAACTGACTAAATTGAAAGGTAATTTGTGTTCCATAAATTCCTTCTTATTTTGTCAACTTGAAGGTCTTGTAACTTGTTTTAAAGTTTATTGAATGTTTACCTGTGATAGTCTAGCTAGTATGTAACCATTGTATCATTTTAGTGACAATTGAAAACACGAAACATCATATTTCCTTACTTTTAAAGTTCGAGGTTATAATTCAAGTCTGAACGTTTTCAAAAATACTTTTCGTATTACAGATTAGAGTCATATGACCAAAACTTCAATTTTGGGCAACCTGAAGTTGTGGACGGCGAGCCTTCAATGGAACTTCCACCCAATGAGTCTTACAGAGACATCAACAGCAACACCAAGCTTTCTCCACTGGATAAAGTTCAAATACGGCATTACTTATCTATGTAAGTCTTATTTCGATTATAAGGAGCTATTTAAGCAAGCAAAACTACTTCCATCTGGGCTGGGAAGTCAGAATCAATTTACTGGCATGAGAAAATACTAGATTTTGGTTGATGTAAGTAGGTATATCAACCTGTTCAGGCGTTCAGTGCCGCAACCTTCAACAGTGTCAGCCTACACCTTTAGAACAAGGTAGACAGTGGAGAATGTGTGGAGACCTGTTTAAACTTTAAACATGAACCACATACAAGTCATTAATTAACAGATTTTTTTTTAATTTTTTTACAGCTCTGACAAGAAAATGGAGACTTAAATCCGATCGAGCATTAATAGGACCAGTTAAAACGAAGAGTACAGCCAGAAATCAAGCCCCTTCACGGTAGAAGAATTGAAGACAGTATTGTTGGAAGAGTGGGATAACATAACTCAAGAGGACGTCAAAAAGTTGATCAGATCAATGAAGAATCAACTTCAAGCAGTGATAAGGGCTAGGGGGGGAATACCAAGTATTGATTAAATAAATTGTTATGTGTTTTCTTAATCATTTTTCTTTTATTTGTAAAATACCCAACCACAACAACCTCTCCCAAATTCCTGTTTTTCCTGTATTTATGCAATTGCTCTGTAGAGAATAATCTCAAAATATTACAAGTCTGTATCCCTTTTGTACAAATTTCTCCAGACCCAGAAGCTAGATCCGAGCTTGAGGACTGAATTTCAGTTACATCAACACTGTGGGAAACATTTGCATCATCTTATTCTTCAAGTGGCTGAAAATGATTGAAGTCCGGAGTAGTTAAATTCTCATCTTGAAACAAGCTTTTTTCTCAAATTACGTGTCCTCAGGCGTTCTTCTCTTAATGTGGGGCCCTGCTTTACGTTCCATGGAAACACTGAAGGGATGACAGACTTCTTTAAAATTTTGTGCTGGTTTATGGTGCCTGAAAAAGTGAGAAAAACCTTAGCATCTAAGTAACCTTTAAATCAAAGAGAATTAAGTGAATTTTTGGTGGACCCAAAAGGCCAGACTTGGCCACAAATTTAGTAAGGCAGACTATTAACCATTCAATTGTTTATTTTTATGGGCTGCCTGTTTCCTGAGGTTTATTAAATTTCACTTCAAGGTGTCGAGCCTCTCTGTTACGCACCAAATAGACGATAGTTTTGTGCCTTGTCTAGACAAACAGAAAAAAATCAATTTGAATCCTTATGTATGTAGGTACTTTACCTGAGTATTTACTGATTATTTCATAATCACTGGCCTCGAAGTGGTTATGACACACCCTCGCCCCGGTTTTAGGCTCGAACTTACTCGCCTTATTGCTTTTAGCCACATTTTTTTAAGTTGCTCATCACGAGGAAAGTGGTGGCCTCCAGTTTCTCTGCACTTTGGTACACAACACCTGGGCATTTATTTGATAATCGCCTCTAATTAATTATTTTCAACAAATTTCATACAAATCCGTGTTTGTTATGGGTCGGTGCTCTGCTAGCGCCAGTTTGACAGTTGCCCGCCCCATTGCAAATTGTTGCCCGCGTTTAATTAACATTCGGCAATGTGTGATTAATACAATTGGTATGAGTGACGAGACTGACGACTCGACCATGAAATTGGATAACTTCGGTTTCGAAAAGTTGCAGGTTGGTAAACATTGACAATTTAAACTTGCAGAAGACTAACAGAAAAGGGGTCTGAGGAGTTAAGTTTGTTCTTCTTTATACTACACAAAGTAAATTTGATTCAGGAAGGAAGAAAAGTATTCCAAAAACAATAACAGAAGTAAAACTAAACAAGCATAAAACACTCTAAATCTAATTCGCATGAAGGGCTTTTTAGTTATGAGTGAATATGTGTTTAGAATTGTGGTAGAGGTATGATATGTAATACCACACTCAAACTTTTTTTTAGATAATGTCTGTTCTCTTTAGTTGGCAATAGTTTTCTGCTCTTTGAAACCAGTTAATGAAGTTCACTCTGTGGCAGAAGACAGCATTGCTTCTACGTCATCATCATCATCAGCTGGATGTAGTTGTTGTGTGTTGTTCTTTCTTCGGACGGTTATCTTTTGGCGACATTTACCTTTCAATAGAAAAATAATAATTGTAATAAATATTTAATTCGAATAATAATTGTCATGTGAAATCTTACTTTTCAGTTATGCGTTAATTCCTAAATATTTTTAAAGCATATTTTGCATTATGAATATCTAATTTATACTCAAATGAACACGTCGTAAATTGTAATTTGCCACCGTATTCGACAGAATGAGCAACGAAATAGATTAAAATAAAAGAGTTTTCAAATATTAACATCATAAATATTTTTATGCATACCTAATGATTACTAATAATGTAGAAATTCGGTTGATTGGAGAGAAAGTGAATAGTCCAGTAATAGTAATAGCTAAAAATGTGGTTCATTATGCAAATAACGAAAATGATGAAAACATAATCATGAACTTAAATTGTTCTCTCGAGGTCCCGTATTCGAGTTAAGAGCAGTAGTCTAAGATCCTTACCAAGAGTAACACGCCACCATTTTCTAAATGTAGAAAACTTTTAAATGTATGAGAATAACATTCAAGTAGACATAGAGCACGCAGATCGGCGAAATTCAAATTGAAACTTAAGTATGTATGTCGTTTCCATACATTATGCACTTTCTCGCATAAACTTAGAGGCGTGTATGTGGTTAGGCCCTATGTCAGTAATTCCAAGTCCCCCAATATGGCGTAATTAATACAATATCATTGGTCATTATTCCTCACGATGCAATCATTATTTTTGATAATAGCAGCGTTTTACCTACCAATAAAACGCTTATTAAGCGATAACCCTATTTGAAGCCTAAATATTTGAGAGTAGCGAACTTGACTTCCTGTAACGAGTCGGTTTGTTTACCTTTCTGCTGTCTAGTACCTCTTAGCGGATGTAGGTGGCGCTCGCGTCCTGTTCAACATGGCGGGGAGCTGTCAAGAATGTCTCGAGCTCCTTGCCTCATTGGATCTCAAATAATCTGGAAAGTATGTAGTAAATACACCAGGCAGAGTTATAAAGTTAGGCTTCAAATAGGGTTATCGCTTAATAAGCGTTTTATTGGTAGGTAAAACGCTGCTATTAAGCTTTGAACCGCTATTTGAAGCCTAAATATTTGAGACGTGTTTGTTATCGCCTGGTGGACAGGACGACGCCAATGTGATCTTGATAGTTACTGTTGAGGGAAAAACATTGTAATTAATCTGTATGTGTAAGTAAAACAAAATTGGAAATAAGTTTTTAAATATTTATTTAGTAAAAGTAAAATAAAAACAAACGAACCAAACACCACAAAACAATTCACTCAAGTGCAATTAAAAGAAAGAAAACCATTCTCCAGGTTACTTTGATTGTATTCTCTACCAATAACAAAAACCACCAATAAGTCAAAAAAAAAACAGACTTTTTAAATTATCTATTACTATTTATAATTATTATATACTCTGATCACTCTTAATATCATAATTAAATTGCAATTGTACGAATACAAATTCCACCTAATTAGAGTTTTATTATAAATCAAATAACCCGTTGCGCTCTATGATGTATTAATCAGTAATTGGTGTAAATAAATTCGTGACAGAAGATGGGAGCAATGTACCAATCTCTCTACAATAGAATTTCAAGAAAGTGTTCTTGGAACGCCAGTTACCCTTTGCAAGAATTTCATCCAGAGGGCAATTTGAAATCCAGCTTTTAGAGGCAACAGCGGGTCGAATACTACCGGGACTTGCTTTAATGCCAGCTGCAATAAGAACCTTTTTGACCCATCCAGCAATGTTGGAACGAGATGCAGCCTTTGGGGTACCACAGGCTGTTAAAAATAAATTGTCTGCATTACAAATAGAGCGTTTATTTTTTTTTTGATAACACTACTACTCTTTTCACCCAGTGGACAGGGTCCAAGGACCGTTTTTCCTTATTCATAGATATGCGCCAGCCTGACTGTCTATTATAAACTGTATCAGTTTTGGACCCATATCTGGGCCAAAAAATTACAAAATCTTTTGAAAAAGAACAATGGTTGTTGCCAACAGAACATAAGGTGAGGTCGTGTACTCTACGACCTGAGCATAAAAGAAGCAATATAGCAGCGCGCCCAGAACACTCATAAAGGCTGTTCTCATCCGGCATGTTAGCGCTCAAGTAATTAATTAGAACTTCTGTGTCCCATATAGGAGCTTTTTTCACATTTACCTTTAACAAACTTAAGGCTTTTAAAGCCTGTCTGACTAACATGTGCGAGCTTAAACGGACATCCGAATTTGGGTCACATAACGTAGATACTGCGGATTTATACACCAAAATAGTACTATATTTTAGACCACTTTTCTGATAAAGATCAATAAGAAATCTAGCTAAGTCTGCACCGTTGGGCCTAAAACAACTAACTTTATTTTCTAAAGCCCATTCAATCCATCTTTGCCAGGCTGTTCTATAGGTTTTTAGTGAGGACTCTCTCCAACTATTTAGTAAAAACTGTTTTTGCTCATGAGACCAGCCTGTCAGACTTTCAGCCCACCCCCACATTTCCATACCTCTAACACCATTTCCGAGGCCATTTTGGGAGCGAGGCCCGTCGACGTGTCGACTAGTACCTTCGTTAGATTTCTGATCGTGAAAGGTGGGCCGAGGGCTTTGCTCTTGAGGTCGGACCTCCAAAAGACTTTCGTCCAGCGCGGGGCTACTATTAAATAAATGCCCCTTGCCTTGCTCAAGTGTTGTAACACGCGTGGCATGAGAAATGGTGGTGGAAAGACCCAGGCTAGGGGATAGTCCCACGCATGGCTGAAAGCCTCGTGTAAGTAAGCCTCTTGATCTGTTAGGTCTCGAGTGCAATATGTCGGTACGACGTGGGCAATTCTCGACGCAAATAGGTCGATCACAGGGTGACCAAACTTGGCAAAGATTAGCCTCGTGATCTGAGGCAACAGATGCCATTCTGGTGGCCTGGCTAGACGAGACAGATGATCGGCCTCGCCGTTGTAAAGCCCTGGTAAGTAATAGATTTCCATGTAAATGTTGTATGAGTCCAGGAGTTGAAGAACACGGTATGTCAAATCCGAAAGCACAACTGACCTCGTGCCACCTTCGTTGCGTAAGTAAGCCACTACTGACCGGTTGTCGCTCTGGATCAAGAGTGATGAGCCGGCTAGGTGCTGAGCGTGACCTTTGAGGACGTGCCAGACAGCCAACATTTCTCGATGATTGGAATGTAGTTCCTTTTCCTCGGGACTCCAAAGTCCTGACAAGTTTAAGCCATTTAGCTGTGCGCCCCAAGCTAAGTTCGAGGCATCTGTGACCAAAAAATTGGTTGCAGGTGGGTAATGAACTGGGGAACATTCGTTTAGATTGACTCGCCACCATGCTAGTTCCTGTAGGACAGCTGCCGGCAGATAATAGCGGGTCATGCTGTTCTTGTGCAATAAATGTTGGCTGTGCTTTAAAAGGGCTCGATGGTTTAATCGACCTCTGGGAACAGCAAAGCTTGCAAAATTTAGTGATCCTACTATACTCTGAACCTCGTATAAGTTGGCTGTTTTCCTGTTCATTAACACTCGAACTTTCTTTAGAATGTCGTTGCATTTTTCCAGGGGAATATATTTTTTGTTGGAATGTGGATTCCAAACAATGCCTAGAAACTGAATCACTTTTTGGGGGGTCAGAGATGATTTTGGGTAGTTTATTTGCCAACCTAGGTAAACTAAAGTCGTTATCGCTTCTTGTGTCTGAACCCTCAAGACGTTGGGGTCCTGATGGGCTAGTAAAAAGTCGTCTAAGTAAACAATTATACGCATACTCAGTTCCCTTAGTTTTTGTGCGACGAAATTTGTCAGAGAAGCGAATACCTTTGGGGCGCATGCAAGACCAAAAGGCAGACAAGTCATTTGATAAAGTTTTTGATCGTATATCAACCTGAGAAAACATCTGTGGGACTTTGAGGTGCCCAGGTGATAGTAAGCGTTTGATAAATCGATTTTCACTAACCAATCCTGAGGCTGCAAGAATTTTGCTACTGCTCGAATATTTATTAACCGAAATTTGTCCGCAATTACGTATTTGTTTAGTTTTCTCAAGTTGAAAATCGGTCTTACACTCCCGTCTTTCTTTGGAATCAGGAAAAAATTTCGAGATAAAGCTTGGACTTGGCTTTGCAGGTTCCAAAACATCCATTTCTAACATCTGTTTTATAATTTTGTCCATTTGATGGGACTTTGGAGTTTGTAAGCGACTGTCTGTTAAGTTCGGAGTTAGTAACGGTGGTTTTCCAGCCAGAGGTATACGGAAATTTCTCAACACATTTAATAGGGAATTTGGAGCCTGCATATGAGCCCACTGACTGATAAACCTTTTCAGTTGGCCGGCTCGAAAATTGCTCGAGTCAAGATCTCCTTTGAGGTTGTCGCCGCGGTTGATTCGAATTACGCTCCTGACCTCTGTTAGGTCGCGGGTGTGCGTTGTCATTCCGAAAATTCTGCCGAGGAGGCCTGGCATAAGAAGATTGTGTCAACGGCGGCTGAGAGAAGTCGCGCCTTTGCAACTGGTATGGGTACCCCACATTTTGCGTCAGATTATTTTTAACAACATTGAACTGCGGGTTAAAAGGCGCCCTGTTAATATGTGTGGAAGCATAACTGGGCATGGCCCGCGTCTGCTGTTGTGGTTGTGCTTGCGCAGCAACTTTATTTTGAAATGATGGTGCTCGGGGCAGCCATATACATTTTGACACTCCACCTGATTTTTCGATAGCAGAAGCAAATTGTTCTTTATGAAACAAATTTTCACAAGAAGGTGGTATTTTACGCAATTTTGTTCTCAAATAGCTGTCTTTTACAGCCCGTAATAAATTATCTCTCCTCTGTTGGATAATTTCCGACCTGTGGCCACAAGCCAACTGCAATACGTCACCACTAATCTTTTGAAAACTACCCTTTATAAAAATATCATTTATCTTTTCTTGTAACGACTGAATAGAAATCTCACCGGCGGAACTAACCCACTCTAACAAGGCCTTAAAACCATCCTGCGCCGCTTCATTTTGTTTCACCAAAGCATGAGTTATTGCTGCAAAACCGCGTTCAACCAGCGCCAAAGAATTATTTTTCTCAATAGGCTTTAATTCATCGTTACTTTCTAAACATGTAAACCCGGGAAATGAACAATATTGTTTCTGGACCTCCGCATAACGTACATTGTCCCAATCATTAGAATCAAAATGTTGTATATTATTAAGCAGGTCTAGGTGAGCCTGCGATGATTTTTGAATAGTTGGTTCTTTCAAAACTGTACTTAATGGCAAGGTGAATGAAATAGGAGGCAGTTCAGATGATTGAACTAGTTCGAGGTGGGCAGCTGGGCTGGCCGCTTCCTCGTCACAGTAAAGCACTCTACTCACGTTAGCGTCGATTTCACAATCATCAGGGGCATTCTGCGGCAAGCGAGGGGTTGAATGGCATGTAGGCTCAAAAGGAACGCTACCCGCTAAACAATTCTTAACCTCCTCTACTTGTTCCGCCAAGAAAACGATTGCCTCTTCCATTTTACGTCGACGCTTACTTTTCTTGCTCGATTTCTTGGCCTTCCTTTTTGTACCCGCTCTCAGCTGAGGCGCTGAGGATGGACCTGCTACGGCAATATCCGCCATTGATGCGGAGCTTGTTGACGAATCGGACGATCCGCGTACGTCGTTAATTTCGTCCATTTGCGAAAATGCTAAATAAGACTACCGCAAAACCTAAAAGAAGGCCCTGTGTTAATGTAAAACAAAGGTGCAATAGGTACTTTAAATTCTGAAAGCGACAGCAAAAATTTATAATTATTATTCGAATAATACGAACGGCAAAAACCGTTTTATTTAAAATTACCTTTAAAAATTATGTAAGTTTAAAAACTTACCAGAAACCGACCGATCGCTACGGCAATCCAGACGCCAATGAGGCAAGGAGCTCGAGACATTCTTGACAGCTCCCCGCCATGTTGAACAGGACGCGAGCGCCACCTACATCCGCTAAGAGGTACTAGACAGCAGAAAGGTAAACAAACCGACTCGTTACAGGAAGTCAAGTTCGCTACTCTCAAATATTTAGGCTTCAAATAGCGGTTCAAAGCTTAATAATACTATTTCTACACCAAAATTGATCTATTTAAACATGTACTCTATGTCTCACTTAAATACTTTTTTAAAAATTGTGGCATTGTGACTGGGTTACCTGAGCCATTAAACTTTTTTAAGGGGCAAGGAGCTTTATTTTTTGAATGTGGTCATCGACAACGTTACTATCATTGGTTTTATTACCATCACTGTTGCCTTCACCTGAAGTAAATAAAGTAGTTTGACCTTTTCTAAAAAAAAGATCTAATTCTGATAAAGTATTCAATCAACACCATTCTACACCTACTATTGAGCTACCTACCTTAGAAGCTACCGTTGCATAATGATGCATGGTAACTTTGGTTATTTCACGTGGGCGTAGCATCACAGTATAATCTTACAGTAAGCTATCTACATACAAACGTGCCACTCTCGGTTTGAATGTGTGCGTGCGCGTCGCGCGCCGTGTCGCGATGTCACGCACACGCGATTGCACGCACACGCTAGCATAAAATAGGGAGGCATAGGCAGGCGGCAGTACGGTCGGGCCGCGTGTCTGTGTGCACGCTAGGCTAATAACTCGGCGGGCGGCCTTAGATAGCCTACTGTATGGTTTATACTGTGGTAGCATTGGGTTTGATAACACAGCCTCCGCGGTACTTTGACCTCTTGCTACACGCTACCAGCTGTTAACTAACCACGCCTAATATAGGCAAAAGGTTTCATTTCGAAATCTTCATCGTCCTAGAAATGTAGCATGGGCCCTGCCAACATCGCAACTATGACTTTTGAAATGAAATGAGCACTAGGTGGAATCAAAAAAAGACCACTTTTCCTTCTTTGGTCACTCTACTAGATAATCACATTAAGGTATAATTAGGCCTTTCGTTCATAACAGATGCAACGATCCTACCCGGTTACTACATGGAAAAAGCTTTATTAAAGTTAAAAAGCATCCCAGCTGTACCAGTGTTTAAATAATATACAGACCACTAAATACGACTTGACCTCGTGCTATGGCAATATAGGGATCCTAAAATATCTCCAAACCCATAAAAATGTGAAGACTTTAATCTTGTCATAGTTCTTAATAGATTAGTGGCTACTTACTTTGTCATTAAACGTTAATCCAATCTCACAGTAATCCTAGTCAATTAGACCGCAATATCAGGCATAAGTTATTCTTGAATCATTATCATCAAAAAGTACGGTCAATCCTCCTTGCTCTATTGCTAAGAAATATGATTTGGCAAGAGCAAGATAGACAACGGAAATGGGTAGCCTGATGTGCCGTTGACTGTGCATCGCTCTTGTCGGTGGATCAATCGTCGTTTTTCTATAAACTCGACAGACCCTTTTATCCTTTAAACATGCCATTTTCTTTTCTGTACTTACTTGATATTGTCTCAGTCTCTTTCCTTCTTAGATAGACCGAAATCTCATCTTATCTTTTCATTCCACTTTCATGTCTACTTTTGCATTTAATTCAACATAAAATAAGATTACCTATTTGCATACATAATCATAGCTAATCGCATCCATGCCTTCACGTTTTGTCGATAATTCAGGTGTATTTAGAAATCTACCGTCTTATGTTATCTGAATCTCGTCAGTATGGATGGAGAGCGTTTGTTCAAGCTTTCCTTTTACGTCACTTTAAATGCCCATAATTTAAATGACTCTTAAGTCTAAAGGCTAGTTGGAAAACGCATTTGCCATTAACATTAGTTTTAACTGGGAGTGCCAGCTGATCGCGTGAGAACTGAGAACTACTTCGGTTGTGCAAGGGGCTTATTGATGCGAATTTCAATCGTCTGCGATTGAAATATAAAATTAGATGATTAATATAATACGATTATTTGTAATTCTAGTATCTATTATGAACTGGACTGGTCATATGAACCCTACTTTAGTAGCCTTCACTTGCCATCTCTTATACCTACTGAATTATGCTCAAAACAGAATTTGTTCCGTATAATAAACAAATTCTATTTTCAGCATAATTCAGTAGAACATATTCAGATCTAATTCTCTGTATCACTTCATAAGTCTCCCATACAGGGGATCCCGGTGGGTCTACACCCAGTTAACAAGTCTTTTACCTTTGTGTGTAGACACATAGGTAAAAGACTTGTTAACCAATAAGCATGAAGCAGTTATTTGCTAATCTTCTGTATGTTTATTCAATCCAAGTAATTTCTGAGGTTTCCTGACGTCTCCACAATAATTTTCAATAAATATTTAGCATTTATTTCTCGTTTTATATAGTAGGCTGTGCGGTTAATGTAGTGCCAACCTTGAGAATACAAAACATGTTTCAACATGATTGTATTCAAGTTTGTTCTCCATGGCTCATCAAGACAAGACCACAGTACACAGCGAACAGTAAAATATCTACATACAAACGTGCCGCTCTCGGTTTGAATGTGTGCGTGCGCGTCGCGCGCCGTGTCGGCACGCGTTTTCACGCACACGCTAGCATAAAATAGGGGTATAAAGGTGGTGGCAGTACGGACGGGCTGTTCCGCGTGTCTGTGTGCACGCTAGGCTAATAACTCGGCGGGCGGCCTTAGATAACCTACTGTTTATACTGTGACATCGCCTTCTGTTCCAGTAAACAATGAAGAATTCGATCGTTAAGATGACGTTGACAATGATAACGATAGGCGCAGAGCTAACAATATTCTAACAATACTGTATTGTTTAATTGTATCTATCAGTAATGTATCAGTTACAAGTTACTATCTGTTTGATTTGCATAACCTTATTTCAAAGATAGAACGATTTGATTTACGAATGTCGTTCACTATAAGTTGCTATGAAAGACAGAAGGATAAATTAACTAAGTGGGCTGTTTTGGTTTCTCTCGTTTTTAACGCATCAATTTTATAAATTTTATAAAATAGTTAGGTATCTAAGTATTTAGATATATTTTTTCAAATGGTGTTAAATGTTATTGCAATTGAAGAAAAAAAATTAGAAGGATTATGTATGACTGAAAATTACTGATTAATTATTACTTTTTAATGTTTGAAATTGCCAACTTAGCAACATAAACAAGCTATTACGTTGGTAGCTATTTGTATTAGCTGTAGCAACGACCTCGCTCAGACATTACTAGTATCAGTATTCACAAGTACTAGGTCAAGCTTTCTCAGGTATTACAGGCGTAATGTCTTTAGCGGTATCTGGGTTGCGTATTTGCACTGTGACATCTTTTTCTACACGAGTAAATACAATTTTACTATACTACTGTACCTCATTACAGTCACATCTACCACAACAGTCGGGAAAATAATCTTTATTACATTGGCTTAGGGTCATAGTAATTGTCAACTTGTTACGCTTGAACTGTGGGTGACGGTATAGGAATGCGCGAGTATTTTATTCTACTAACTAACCCCCAAATTCACAAACGCAAATCAACGTCGAGCATTCCTCAGAAGTATGGCTGCTCCTTTCAGTTTTATTGACATTTTACGGGACAGCATGAGCGTGAGCGCATGCTTAGCGTTGATTGAAGTTTGTGAATTCGGGGGTAAAAGAAGTGCACCCAAGTCCCAGCCAGACGCGGGGAATATACATATGGTTTCGCTTCAAACTTTTCATTAAGAGTTTTTTGATAAATGAATCTGGGAAACCACAAACCACCCAAGATGCTCAACCTGATGGGATTATAGCAAATCTTAGGGGCAATTGGGGAAAACCGGACGTATTCAATAGCTATAACTTTTATTATTTTGCAAACAAATGTTCGATTCTGATCTTCTTGAAAGTTGAAATTTCACGTTAACCCTTTAACCAGTTTATTATGTTGCCATTTTAATTGGTTTTAGACTCTATTTCAATTACATAAGGTTTAAAATAAGGTGGCAACTATTCTGCCAGTACCAGATAAAGGGTTAATTGCAACTTAAAGTTTTGACACAAAAGCCAAACTTTGGTTAAATTATTAAACTATTTAAATAAATAAACAACGTATACTGGCAAAAAATAGTCCACTAATGTATCCAGGAGTAATTGAATTAAAGCCAGTAATTTAATTCAATTACTGAAAGGTCGGGTACAGCAAATGCATCCCTATTTGTTTTACTGCGAACTGTTTGTTATTAGAACTTACTTGTTTAATTCCTTCTAGGATTTGGTTCAATTCAATGGGACATTTGAAGTTATCAACCTCAATTTCGTCTTGATTGTTGATGTTAACTTACGATTCCGTATATTCTGGCTGTAATATGGAATTTTTATTTGTAAGTTGTTTTCTGGAATAAGCTCTTTTCCTACCTGCTCTGTTTAACGAATAGCAACACCCATTTCGTTTTCTGTTACATTTGTAAGGATTCTATTGAAGCGTCGATTACTTTATTATTCATTGTCAAATGCAACTGTGTTTTTTTATAAAAGGTTTTTAATGAATATTTTCCTTACTTTCAGACGGCAGAACGCAGCGCGGGCTGGGAAACACACAGGGTGCGCCTCAACAGGGTGCCAGGGTACGGTTTCGGCATCGCCGTGTCAGGGGGGAGGGACAACCCCCACTTTGCTAGCGGAGACCCGTCTATAGCCGTGTCTGACGTGCTGAGGGGAGGACCCGCTGAAGACAAATTACAGTAAGTTCGTGACTAATAAACATTATATTGTCAGGATATTATTTTTGAGCTTTGCTGAAATCAATACCCGGAGGTGCAGTAAAGTGACAGATGGTTAATCGACTGAATTATAGATTGATATAAATTAATTAATTATAGATTATTGAAGGTGATACCACCTTGAACCTTGTTGAACTAACAACAAAACAATACTGTTTTGTTGTTAGTTCAAATGTTCGGAGGTACCTAAACACAGATTTTATAAGAAGAAATATTGCCTGCCTCTTCAAAGACGCGTTGTACTTCACTCAAAAAGGATTAAAAGTTTTATTCTAGTAGGAACGTCATACTTAGCTAAAATCTGCGATTGAGTGAGGATAAAATCTGCGATTGAGTGAGGATAAAATCTGCTATTGAGTGAAGATAAAATCTACGATTGAGTTCCCTCTTCTTCTTCTTGTTCTTGGATTTGAGTAACCTTTTCACTAAAGCTCTACTCAACAACAGATGCTTGAGTAACGTTCTAGAATGAGACATTAGATTTCGCTTATAATAAGATATATTACCGATTGAATTATTTAGCAAATTGGGATCATCATAGGATTTGTTTAATTGATTTAAGTATTTATTTATTTATTGTAAGTCACCGATTCCAGTAGATGTTTTGATAGTTTTCTCTACAATGTGACACATTGTAGCCTAAACACGATATTACATTGGATCCATGAGCAATTCATTAGTGAACTTCTGAGCACTTCCACAAAAAAACATCTAAAACTTTATATAATTTCTAAATTTTCTCCATTTCCAGAGTAAACGACAGAATAGTGTCAGTGAACGGGGTGCCCTTAGAGAATGTGGAGTACGCGCGAGCAGTGCAAGTGCTGCGCGACTCCGGCGCAGCGGTGTCATTGGTCGTCAAGAGACGAGCGCCGGCGCCTCCTCCCACTGCGCCTACCACTATTAAACTGTCGTTGTCTAGGAATGGAAAGAAAGAAGGTTAGTATCAGAGTAAAAAGTTATCGCATGAAAGCTTCTCTGGCGCTTGTGATGTGAGTGAGTGATGTGTGTGTTATATTATGCGTATTATTATACGCTAGGTAAAAATAGGTACTCAAAAAATTCAATTTTGTCCTGAAGGTAGGCTTACAGAAATCTGATTTGTTTTAAGTTTTCATGTTGCTTTACTTGATTTAATTATTGGACTCATTCATCAAGTTTATCTAAACTCCAATAGTGTGTGGACGCTCATAGGCAATAGGCAACGGTATTAATAAATTCCCAAAAGCTTTGTACGGTCAACGCCGCTACCCATTTCCGGTCAGTCCTGCTTGCTTTATTGCAAAAAAAACTCATTTGGAAAAAGCAAGATAAAAACGGAAGTGGGTAGCTTAATTTGCCGTTGACTGCACTTCCAAGTGCCTCAGCGACAAGTTTAAGCACTTTATACTACGAGTATAGTTTTTGTTGAAATCTCACAAACTCTAGAACACCTAATAAAATGAAAATTATCTTCCAGACTTCGGCATAGTCCTAGGCTGCAAGCTGTACGTGAAGGAACTGACAATGAGAGCAAGGGAACAGCTCAACCAAGCAGGCCAGGGTCTCTGCGAAGGCGACGTCGTGACGAGGATCAACAATAGCCCGGTCACGGACGCCATGACCCTGAAGGAAGCCAGGAAGATGATAGAGTCTTGCAAGGACCGGTTGAACCTGGTGGTCACGAGAGAACTAATCAGAGAAGAGACGGTCACGAATGGAAACTATCAGAACAATTACAACAGTTTAGGTTTGTACAATTATTTATGTGTTTTACTAAGTTTCCTTTTAATCAAGGAGGGCAAATTCAATCCGTTAGGGGCTCCACCCTGTACTGCTGAATCTAAAATCGTAGCCGCTTAATCTCTGTTGAGTCTGAAGCTAAAGACTATAAGGGGCTTACCCCCTTACTCATAAAAACGAACGCAACGCTAAAGAATAGATTATGCGATTGGCTTGTTTAGTCACTTATTCGCAAAGGCGGCAGCAACAAGAATGAAAAGGACAGAGCGATACAAAAGTTAACGTGATGTTGAATAGCTGCTTAAGTTTTATGAATAAAGGGGGTCTGTTGGTGAAACAGATGATGATGATGATGATGATTGGTGATGTTGGGTTGTTTTTGGTAGACAAAACAAGTGAAAACTTTCCCTCCGGACCAGGGCAATGTTGAATACCCTCGATAGATTATATTTAACGACAAAGTGCTGAGTGGTTCGAGACAGGAGGCCAAGGAAATTCAAAAGTTTGTAGTAACCTGATCTGCTCATCTCTGTACTTTAATGACAATGCTATCTCAGATGTCAAGTTCATTGAACTAAAAATACCTGTAAGCCGTGTTTGAATAAGTTCTGAGTAAATTTTGCTATCCGTCCTTGTTTTTTAGGGCATAACCGGAATACCCTGCTAAGTTTTCATTTCTGCTAAGATTTCCCGAAGTGTATATCCCCCATTGTTCTCTCTTAGAAAACTATGGGTTCAGCAGTGAGAGTCATATCCTTGGAATGGTGGATTTCAAATGACCTTTCTTTGTCTTATCATCCTCACCTCGAATCTCTGATTGCAGAAGCGACGCCCCACAACGCGTTTCCCGCTGGTGAACCAAACATGAACTCTGCGTATTCGAGTAGCGGCCAGAACTTGTATGTCGCCGCGCCCGTGAGAGGGGGTGAAGGGCGCAGGGGGACCATGGCTCATGAGGGCCACGACCAGCCACCGAGACCACCTCCGCCTAGAAATGAAGGTTGGTGTTTAACTTTTTTACACTAGCTGTCCCGACAGACTTCGTTCTGTTGTCCAACATTTAGTGTCACGTGACAGGTAGAAAAAGTAAAATGTAAAATAAAAAAGTAAATTGTGGTTTTTACTATATTAGACCTTAGAATTTATCCAAATTGGTCTAGCCGTTCCTGAGTTTTAGCGAGACTAACGAACAGCAATTCATTTTTAAATATAGAGATTTATTTAGGGACTGTTGAATTTGAAGTTTGAATACTGAACTTGCTCTCGCCGTTGTGACAGTAGATTGTCATCTTGAAGCAACACATACCGGGTTGAAAAGGGCACCAGACTGTGTTGAAACACGAACATAAAAAGCTTATTTTTCATTCTCTATTATTGAAATATGTTTCTAGCTCGATCTGAGCCTCCCTAGAAGAGCCAGGTTTTAAAAACGACATCTTGTATAGCCTGAGTATGTTATCACCAACCAAATAAAGCAAGCGTGGCTATGAAGATTCATTATTGCTACACCCTTGCAGGGTTCATGTAACACCTGGACACCCAATTGTAACATTTTCTAAGTGTAACATTCATGAATGCATTGAATAAAACTATTAAACTAAACTATTAAACTATTATATGCTCAATGACTTGCACATTAATGCACATAACATATAAACATACCTCTTAGCAGTTAACACTATGTTATTTGCTTTCACACTATTTACATAATCTTGTCTCCCAGGTGACTCTTTAAGTTTATGTAAAGTGTCGTTTGGAATGCTTCCGTTAGCGAGTGTTTTCTGTACATAAACAAACATTTAACTGTTATAGCAAATGGTATGCATTCGTTACCGAGTAACGGGTACATCATCTACCGAATCGTTACTTGAATTTGTATCGTTACTCGTATAGTTTTTGCTGTATGTCAGTTTCATTATTCTAATGACCGTTTTTTTATATTTGATATACATGACCAGAATAGTTCCAAATACATTAAAGTAAAAAAAAACTTATTTGATACATCAAGCAACTGATATTTATTTGATTTTTAATTGATTTTAAAAGTATTCTACAACCAACAGAGTTGTTGCGTTGAACACGACATAGTTCAATGTCGTCGCTAGAAATAAATATTTCTAGTTAACATCCATGGGAGCAGAACATTACATATGAATTAATTTAATTTGACTTTTTATTGAATTTGCAGATTATTATAGCAGTAGGCGACAACTGTTCGAAGAGGACGCGATGGGTCAGCAAAGAAATAAGCCAACGTAAGTATTTCCCTAATTTATTGAAAGCTACCAATTATATTATAATAAAAAACGTGAATGTCTTTTTCTGGATTTTGAATCTTTAATACTGCATGGAAAATGCTGAAAAATGATTATAATATACTCATTCATAGTAATTTAGGGCCCATCCATAAAGTAAGTCACACGTATTTCATGATTTTTAGACCCCTCCCCCTCCTTGTCACAGGTGGTCTTATTTATGAGACCCCCCTCCCTAGTGTGACGTCACTCAAGTTCACATCAAAAAATTGAAATTTTAACTAATTTTAACTTTTCATCAAAACAATTCCCACCGTATAAATGTGATGTCACGAAACTAAGGACCCGCCCTACCCTGGTCACACAATATCACATTTCGTCAACCCCCTCCCCCCCTTAACATGAGAGGATGGCATTGATACTAGTGTGAATAAAAAAAAAGAGAGTAACTGCTGAGTTTCTTGCCGGGTCTTCTCAGTAGAAACAACCTTCCGACCCCGGTGGTAGAGTCACATGTATTTTAAGTATTGTTTATACACCACTACTTTTTAAGTATATCTAAAAATTTAATGGGCTTATCACTACCCGTTACTGGACCTAATAGTGCAGAAATAATCTTAAAAATGTCATAGGTTTTCAAGATATTGAAGTTTTTTTTGAGGATAATTTTTCGATTTCGATTTTTGAATTTTTAACATATTAGATATGTTTGGTAACCGTGTATATTGTATTATTATGTGTATGTTTATTAAGTGGTTAAAATTAAGATTCTAGACGATTCGAAAGTACTGTGTAATGGTCTACTTGAATAAAGAAATATTGAATTTGAATTTGAATGAACTATACCCATTAACATTTAACCCGCAGAAGTGAGCCCAGACTGATAAGCTTCCAAAAGGAGGGTTCAGTAGGGCTCCGGTTATGCGGCGGCAACCGCTCCGGCGTGTTTGTGTCGGGTGTGCAGCCCACCAGCCCCGCCGCGCTCCAGGGGCTGCAGCCCGCTGATAAGATACTCAAGGTATGTACAGGCAACAGCACATCAGGTTACCCCATTTACGTTTTTTCTCTCGCTCTTGCTGATTGTCATTTATTTGCAATAGAGCAAGGACTGATCGGAAATGGGTAGAGTGATATGCCACCATACAAGCAGCACTGATGTGCTGCTTATATGGTGGCATATCACTCGGTCATAACTTTGTTTTTCTTGTTCTGGTTAAATAAAAGGAAGACAACAATTATTAATCTACACAAGTGTGTTTCCCTAAGAATGTCCACTCAGCATGTTTCAAGGTCAAATCAAGGTGTTTTTGACGCTGGTCTTCCGTAGATTTAGAACCTAATGTCATCTTTTCCCAAAATAGCAATAAAGTAATGGGTAGCTTGTTATGTCATTTACCTTACCTAGATATTTTCACATATTAGTACATTGCATACATTATTGGTTGTATCATTAAATACTATTGTAAAAGGGTTAAGGCCTACTTAAGATACTTTGATTAATTCTCTCTAAACTATCAAGAAAGAGACCTACAGATTGTAAATGTCTAATAACTAACATGACATACGCACACAACTATAACTCAAACGGGGTAGCCGTGGTTACCGTAACATTCAGAAGCCCTCACTAATGTCTATTGATGTTCAAAGGTTAACGACATGGAAATGAAGGGAGTAACCCGTGAGGAAGCAGTACTGTTTCTACTCAGCCTACAGGACCGAATCGACTTGATAGTACAGCATTCTCCCGACGAGTACAACGCGGTCGCTAGCGGACAAATGCGTGAGTATTGTGTTCTTACAAGTCACTTGACTACATAGTTCCCACATGGTAGTGAAAACGTATCTATTTCTCAATATTTTAAATAAGCGGACCTTCTTTGCTTGGTTTGACCCTAGTTTTATGTCGCCAATTTTGAAAGCGTAAAGCTATCTTCATCTTTCATGAGGACTCTGTGAATGTTCTTGTATCATGGTGGCTAAATAAATTTATTTTTTTATCTATGAAAACTTACTCAACAACCTTTTGGGTTCAAATAAAATATATTATCGGGGACAGCATTAATAAAAAAGTTCCTCGCAAAACCCCAAATATTGGCTTTCTATGAAAATACAGACAACTTCAGTAAAATAACAAATGTCCAATATAGTACTTCCTTGCAGAACCCCTTATTGTGGCTTTCTATAAAAGCATAGACAATTATTAAACAACTAACGACCTAAAAGTGTTCCTTGCAGAACCCCCAACATTGAGCTTATAAAAAATCATAGGCAGGATCTACAAAAAAGACCTATATTAATTCCTTGCCGAAGCCCCAATATTGAAACCTTCAATTTTATTTCTTGCAGCCGGAGATTCGTTCCACATAAAGACGCATTTCCACTACACCGAGCCGACAGATGGCGAAATGTCGTTCCGTTGCGGAGACGTGTTCCATGTAGTGGACACACTGCACAATGGGACGGTTGGCGCTTGGCAGGTTTATAGGATAGGTGAGTCTCATAGCTTAGTTGTGATTGGGAACTATTGCCGTTGTGGTCTTACACATAAAGACGCATTTCCACTACACCGAGCCAACAGACGGCGAGATGTCGTTCCGGTGCGGGGATGTGTTCCATGTAGTGGACACGCTGCACAATGGGACAGTTGGCGCTTGGCAGGTTTATAGGATAGGTGAGTCTCATAGCTCAGTTGTGATTGGCAACTATCGCCGTTGTGGTGTTACACACAAAGACGTATTTCTATTACACCGAGCCGACAGACGTTGCGGGGATGTGTTCCATGTAGTGGACACACTCCACAATGGGACGGTTGGCGCTTGGCAGGTTTATAGGATAGGTGAGTCTCATAGCTCAGTTGTGATTGGCAACTATCGCCGTTGTGGTGTTACACACAAAGACGTATTTCTATTACACCGAGCCGACAGACGTTGCGGGGATGTGTTCCATGTAGTGGACACACTCCACAATGGGACGGTTGGCGCTTGGCAGGTTTATAGGATAGGTGAGTCTCATAGCTCAGTTGTGATTGGCAACTATCGCCGTTGTGGTGTTACACACAAAGACGTATTTCTATTACACCGAGCCGACAGACGTTGCGGGGATGTGTTCCATGTAGTGGACACACTCCACAATGGGACGGTTGGCGCTTGGCAGGTTTATAGGATAGGTGAGTCTCATAGCTCAGTTGTGATTGGCAACTATCGCCGTTGTGGTGTTACACATAAAGACGCATTTCCACTACACCGAGCCGACAGACGGCGAGATGTCGTTCCGTTGCGGAGACGTGTTCCATGTAGTGGACACACTCCACAATGGGACGGTTGGCGCTTGGCAGGTTTACAGGATAGGTGAGTCTCATAGCTCAGTTGTGATTGGCAACTATCGCCGTTGTGTTGTTATACACAAAGATGCATTTTGACTACACCGAGCCGACAGACAGTGATGTGTACCATGTGGTGGACACACTGCACAATGGGACGGTTGGCGCTTGGCAGGTTTATAGGATAGGTGAGTCTCATACCTCGATCATAGCTCAGTGGTGATTGGCAACTATCGCCGTTGTGGTGTTACACAATATTTATAATATTTTTAAATTAACTTATCGTTTGAGTGTAGAAAATAGTTTTCCCTTATTCATTGGCACGTTGATGTCAAAAAATAAGTTATTTGATTCGGTGTTTGGGTGTGAGGATCTAACTTGTTTTTAAGAATGTTTTCTTGATTCTATTCTTGATTGAACGAAAACATTTCAATACCTAACTGAATAAAGTTTTAGTGCCAAAATATTATCAACCTAATGACCGATGATTTAGAAACAATAATTGTATCGTCTATTTTGATCTATATTGCTGAGTATATTCAAAAGTTAAGTATTAAATGTGAGTATCTGAGAGGAGCCAATTATACTTTGACTTCCAATGATATTCCAATAAAAGTCAAAAATTTGTTTCCTGGCGTACGTAATTTGACGTTGTACAAGATAGCATGATTATTTAGCGTAAACGAGACAGATACATGTTGCACAGTGTTGTCTCAAACTGTCAATGCTTTGTTCGAAAGTCCTGATTTCGGGTGCCACTTTTTTAGCACAAGTACCCTATCTACGTCTTTTTAGTATAATATCATTGTTGACTTCTCCATCAGGTCGCAACAACCAAGAAGTGCAGAAAGGCACGATCCCCAACAAGGCCCGAGCTGAGGAGTTAGCCACGGCGCAGTTCAACGCGACCAAGAAGGAGATGTCGGGCAACGACGGGAAACACAACTTCTTCCGGCGGCGGCGGTCGACGCACAGGCGGAGTAAAAGCTTAGGAAAGGTAAGCTTAAAGATTACAAAAAAAAACCCTGGACATTATTCCACACAGCGCCACCTAGCCTCAAGTGAGCTAATTACAGTCCGTTTTTATGGGATACTAGACAACGGATAAACATACTTAAATACATTTTCTTTTGTAAATACATACTTAATTTACATAGGAAACATCCAGACCAATACAAACAGACATGTTCATGCACACAAATATTTGTACTGTGCGGGGATCGAACCCTTTCAACCTTTGGTGTAGTTGCCGACTTCTTAACAGTTAAACCAAATCGGTCGTCAATTTAGATTACACATTATACATTCCAAAAAAAAGCGTATTTCTTCCTAAAAATGCAAGGTGCTGGTGGACCCTTATGCTCGTTTGCTTCCTCTACTATAAAATAATAAATAGGTAATGCAGGGTTATTGAACCCTGCGGTCCGAACAAATTGATCAGTTTTAAAAAAGCGGACCTTCACGGATCTGCAAAATAGTGCCACACCACATAATCTAACAATATTTAACTAAGTGTTTTCTATCGCTAATAGGAATTCTCGTTGTTGTTTTGCATACATTTCTCTAACATCATTGCAGTAAAAGATTTTCGCTGACCATGATTGTTCTTAGGGAAACAGGTGCAAAAATGACTTTTGCGCTTGCACTTACGTCATTCCCCATCTAAATCGAATAAAAATTTCACTCTCACTTCATACGTTTGTCGTTCCGAAATTGATGCTAAAAACCCATTTTAGCGTGTACGTATTTTTCGTGTCTCTGTCTAACAGCCCAATATTCAAAGTTAACTAAGTTGACTCCTACATAAAGTAAGAATGTTCTATCCACAGGAACACTGGGATGAAGTGGTCCTATCAGACAGTATCAGCAAGTTCCCCGCATACGAGCGTGTGGTTCTCAAACAGCCCGGGTTCGTTCGCCCCGTCATAGTTTTAGGAGCAGTGGCTGATATCGCGCGGGAAAGGTTGCTGAATGAAAGCCCTGACAAGTTTTCATCGCCAAGTGAGTATTTTGCTAGTAAATATTAATGTTGACCTAATTATGGATTTGGACTTGGAACTGTATACATTTTGCTCAGGGAAACATACAGCATTTAAGTCAGTAAAATAGCCACAGATGAAAAGAAAGCTGACTCTTTTATTTAACTAAGTTTATTTGGAGCAGTTGGTAAGGTTTTATTAGGCAAAAATTGTTTCCTCTTTATTAGTCTTACTCTAACTAATCCATTTTTTAAGTCTCTTAGTTTCTGTGTACATAAAATCCGACAATTGTAGGCAACTTCCAAATCGGTGTCAGGTATATGCATTTGTGTTTTTTACTCTAAATTGTTTACTAACTTAACTTCTCATAACCACTCGGAAAAGTTAACTTGAATTAAATGAGCTTGAGTCTGCATGCGCAAACTTGAAAATTCAGCAGGTTGTAAAAAACACCTATGATAAGCTTGAAGGATTATTTACATTCCTCTGTTTTGATCAATGACCTAATTGGTTGGTATTTGTCCCAATTGGTTTTGACTCGTTAGTGTCTAATTTTTTACTGTCTTATTTTTGTACTGTTTTATTTTTGTTTTAATGAATATTTTTTGCCAACCCAAGGATCTTGTGTTATCTGAACAAATAAATGAATGAATGAATCTTTTAATAGTTAGCATTTTTTTTAATCGATATTGACCCCCAAAAACCCCTTTCCAGAAATGGACAGCACCCTAGAAGACAGCAAAACCAAATCCGGCGGCATAATCCGCCTCTCGAGCATCCGCTCGGTGATGGAGCTCGGCCGGCACGCGCTGCTCGACATCACGCCCAACGCCGTCGACCGGCTCAACTACGCGCAGTTCTACCCCATAGTCATCTTCCTCAAGGCTGATACCAAACATGTTATTAAACAGCTGAGACATGGCTTGCCTAAGTAAGTTCAAACAGGGACTTTTCAACATAACATATCCCCGAGAAATCAGACACAGCTTGCCCAAGTAAGTTAACGCACCGAGACTTTTTATTTACCCGAGGAAATAAACCAGCGCAAAACGTGAAAAAAAAAACACTTTTTGTCATTTTTTAAAGTTTGTTAAAAATGTCACCAAATTACAAAAAAAGTTGCAAAAAAAACCTTGCTAATTTAAGAAAGTAATCATTCAAACATGAAAGCCACATCCAACTCAATTCCGTCGCGTAATCCACTCCGCTCGGTGATGGAGCTCGACATCACGCCCAACGCCGTCGACCGGCTCAACTACGCGCAGTTCTACCCCATAGTCATCTTCTTGAAAGCTGATACCAAACATGTCATCAAGCAGCTGAGACATGGCTTGCCTAAGTAAGTTACCACCAAATTTTTTTATTATTGAAGAAAAAAAGGTTATTTTTGCCAATTTTTCTAGTTTGTTAAAAATGTCACCAACTTACCTACAAAAAAGTTGCAGAAAAGTGACTCAGCCTGCCTATGTAAGTTTACCATACGCCGAGACTTTTTAGTTACCCGAGAAAATAAACCAGTGCAATTCGTGAAGAAAAAAAGTATTTTTAGCATATTTTAAAGTTTGTAAAAAATGACACCATCTTACAAAAAAGTTGCGGAAAAAACCTTGCAAATTTAAGAAGGTATCATTGTAACATGAACGCCACATCCAACTCAATTCCGTCGCGTAATCCACTCCGCTCGGTGATGGAGCTCGACATCACGCCCAACGCCGTCGACCGGCTCAACTACGCGCAGTTCTACCCCATAGTCATCTTCCTCAAGGCTGATACCAAACATGTCATCAAACAGCTGAGACATGGCTTGCCTAAGTAAGTTTACACATCGATACTTTTTAGTTACCCAAGAAAATCGTGAAGAAAAATAGTTATCATCTTCAAGGCTGATACCAAACAGCTGAGACATGGCCTGCCTAAGTAAGTTTACCAATCGAGACATTTTAGACCGACTCCAACCAAATATGACACCAAGCAGCTCAACTAAGTTTGCTATAAACCGAGACTTTTTAGTTACCCGACTGAATAAACCAGCGCAAAACGTGAAAAAAAAGATGTTTTGGCAATTTTTTTAGTTTGTTAAAAATGTCACCAACTTACCTACAAAAAAGTTGCAGAAAAGCGGCTCAGACTGCCTAAGTAAGTTTACCACACACTAGACTTTTTAGTTACCCGAGAAAATAAACCAGAGAATTCGTGAAAAAAAATGTGTCAAATTTTCAATTTGTTAAAAATGTCACCAACTTACAAAAAAGATGCGGAAAAAAACTTTGCTAATTTAAGATGGTATCATTGAAACATGAAAGACATCCAACTCAATTCCGCCGCATAATCCACTCCGCTCGGTGATGGAGCTCGACATCACGCCCAACGCCGTCGACCGGCTCAACTCAAGGCTGATACCAAACATGTTATTAAACAACTCAGACATGGCTTGCCTAAGTAAGTTTACCTATTGAGACATTTCAGGTCGACTACAACCAAATTTGACATCAAGCAATTCAACTAAGTTTGCTATTAACCGAGACTTTTTAGTTACCCGAGAAAATAAACCATTGCAATTCGTGAAGAAAAATACTTTTTAGCAATTTTTTAAGTTTGTTAAAAATGTCACCAACTTACAAAAAAGTTGCGGAAAAAAACCTTGCTAATTTAAGAAGGTATAATTGAAACATGAACGCCACATCCAACTCAATTCCGTCGCGTAATCCACTCCGCTCGGTGATGGAGCTCGACATCACGCCCAACGCCGTCGACCGGCTCAACTACGCGCAGTTCTACCCCATAGTCATCTTCCTCAAGGCTGATACCAAACATGTTATTAAACAGCTGAGACATGGCCTGCCTAAGTAAGTACAAATAGGGACTTTTATATCACCGAAAACTCAGACACAGCTTGCCTAAGTAAGTTAACACACCGAGACTTTTTAGTTACCCGACTAAATAAACTAGCGCAAAACGTGAAAAAAAACACTTTTTGGCATTTTTTTTAAGTTTGTTAAAAATGTCACCAACTTACAAAATGTTGCGGAAAAAAACCCTGCTAATTCAAGAAGGTTATAATTGAAACATGAACGCCACATCCAACTCAATTCCGTCGCGTAATCCACTCCGCTCGGTGATGGAGCTCGACATCACGCCCAACGCCGTCGACCGGCTCAACTACGCGCAGTTCTACCCCATAGTCATCTTCCTCAAGGCTGATACCAAACATGTTATTAAACAGCTGAGACATGGCTTGCCTAAGTAAGTACAAACAGGGACTTTTCAACATAACATATCACCGAGAAATCAGACACAGCTTGCCCAAGTAAGTTAATGCACCGAGACTTTTTATTTACCCGAGGAAATAAACCAGCGCAAAACGTGAAAAAAAAGACTTTTTAGCAATTTTTTTTAGTTTTTTAAAAATTTCACCAACTTACCAAAAAAGATGCGGAAAAAACCTTGCTAATTTAAGAAGGTATCATCATTGAAACACACCAACTCAATTCCGTCGCGTAATCCACTCCGCTCGGTGATGGAGCTCGACATCACGCCCAACGCCGTCGACCGGCTCAACTACGCGCAGTTCTACCCCATAGTCATCTTCCTCAAGGCTGATACCAAACATGTTATTAAACAGCTGAGACATGGCCTGCCTAAGTAAGTTTATTTATCAAGACATATTAGGTCGACTTCAACCAAATTTGACAAAAAGCAACTCAACTAAGTTTGCTATTAACCGAGACTTTTTAGTTACCCGACTAAATAAACTAGCGCAAAACGTGAAAAAAACACTTTTTGGCATTTTTTTTAAGTTTGTTAAAAATGTCACCAACTTACAAAAAAGTTGCGGAAAAAGCTTGCTAATTTAAAAAGGTATCATTGCAACATGAACGCCATATCCAACTCAATTCCGTCGCGTAATCCACTCCGCTCGGTGATGGAGCTCGACATCACGCCCAACGCCGTCGACCGGCTCAACTACGCGCAGTTCTACCCCATAGTCATCTTCCTCAAGGCTGATACCAAACATGTTATTAAACAGCTGAGACATGGCCTGCCTAAGTAAGTTAACACCGAACTTTTATGTTAGTGAAGAAAAAAAAGGGTTTTTTTTGCCATTTTTTTGGTTTGTTAAAAATGTCACCAACTTACCTACAAAAAATATGCAGAAAAGCGGCTCAGACTGCCTAGGTAAGTTTACCACACACCGAGACTTTTTAGTTACCCAAGAAAATAAACCCGGGAATTCGTTAAAAAAAGTTTGTTTTGCCAAATTTTTAAATTTGTTAAAAATGTCACCAACTTACAAAAAAGTTGCGGAAAAAGCCTTGCTAATTTAAGAAGGTAACATGAACGCCACATCCAACTCAATTCCGTCGCGTAATCCACTCCGCTCGGTGGTGGAGCTCGACATCACGCCCAACGCCGTCGACCGGCTCAACTACGCGCAGTTCTACCCTATAAGTAGTCATCTTCCTCAAGGCTGATACCAAACATGTCATCAAACAACTCAGACATGGCCTGCCTAAGTAAGTTCAAACAGGGACTTTTCAACATAACATATCACCGAGAAATCAGACACAGCTTGCCCAAGTAAGTTAACGCACCGAGACTTTTTATTTACCCGAGGAAATAAACCAGCGCAAAACGTGAAAAAAAAACACTTTTTGGCAATTTTTTAAATTTGTTAAAAATGACACTACTTAAATACAAAAAAGTGCGAAAAACCTTGCTAATTTAAGAAGGTAACATGAACGCCACATCCAACTCAATTCCATCGCATAATCCACTCCGCTCGGTGATGGAGCTCGACATCACGCCCAACGCCGTCGACCGGCTCAACTACGCGCAGTTCTACCCCATAGTCATCTTCCTCAAGGCTGATACCAAACATGTCATCAAACAGCTGAGACATGGCTTGCCTAAGTAAGTTTACACACCGCGACATTTTGGTCGAATCCAACCAAAAATACCATCAGGCAGCTCAGACATGGCTTGCTTTACGTTTGCTGTACTTCCTAATCCAGGGGAAATCGTGAAGAAAAAAAGTTTTGTATTTGCCAAATTTTCAATTTGTTTAAAAGTTACGGAGTAAAAAGACATGGCTTGCCTAAGTGAGTTACTTTAGACCAGGCTTAGTAACATAGGTCGACAGGATTCTCCAAACGCTTGCATCAGGGGTTTGATTTTCATAATAACATTACCGTTGGGGTCTGAAGAGAAAAAGCTAAGCCCTACTTTTCTCTTCGGGGCTCAATAATTGAAACTATAAACTGCTATTTGTATTTCGCTACAAGTCAGAAATTAGGAAACTTAGGAGAACTAAGCCGACGTAGCCTAGCACAGCAGGTTGAATTTATAAGAATAATGAAATATTCGCTGTTCCTACTATCTAATTAATTATTAGCCCCGTCTAGCAACACTGTGACGTCACACGTTAGAAAAGCTGTTTTTCATTACTCATACTCTGAAAGTAGGTCATTACTGACCTGAGAAGCGGGCTGAAAGTAATACTTTTCATCCCTAGGGAGAATCACTTTCAATTGACAGCTGTCATATTATTTTTAAAAAAACTAGTTCTTTTTTCACTAAACTATTGAACTATGTTCCAACTTTCTATACAGCCACGATGTAAAATTGAAATAACTTAAAGTTAAGTATTGATTAGAGATTTAAATAACTTTATTATAATTAAGTTTCAACAATTTCTTTAAAATAACTTAGCTTTGAGCAAAATATTTACCATTTTTCCAATGATGGAAATAAAAAATAATGGCCGGCCACAGAAAAAAAACACCTATGATAAGACATTCATGAATTAATTAATGTTTTTATTTTTACTTTCCTCGTATTTGTAATGAAAAGCACAGTGTTTACCTCGGGTTAAAGACTTATTTAGTCCCTCGAACTATTGGCGCCCTCACTTCGTTCCGGGCGCCAAACCCCGTCTCGGGACTAAATAAGTTACTTTCACCCCTAGGATAACAATGTACTATTGTTTAATCTTCAGAAACTATCACTTCCCATCCTACACACATCAAAACTGTCTAGGGATATCATTGGGATATCATTTTTCAAATATTTCATAAAGTTTAGTTTGTTTACAAGTTGAGCATTATCTTAGAATAACGCGAGGACAGAGGCATGAGATAAAGGTTAAGAATATTACAAAAAAAACGTCTGATTTTGCTAAAATTTTGACACCTTTTAAAAGAAAAATCTGACTTTTTTTAACGTCCTTACGATTGTACAATAATGCTACTACAATGAATTTCTTTAGACAATCTGAAAGGGCAGATATAGCAGTTTCTGTGTTCTAAAAATTTCTACGTTGGTATCAATATTTTAATTTTTACAGCCTCCCAAATAGCTATACTTTGTATGAAAATGCTTGAGATATCCCTAGACACTTTTGAGCAGTGTATTTTGATTCTACTTTGACTCACCGATTCCATCTTACGCAGATCCGCCCACAAATCCTCAAAGAAGCTCCTAGAGCAATGCCAGCACATGGAGCGCGTCTGGGGCCACGTGTTCACACACACCATCACCCTCAGTGAGGCCAACCAGAACACCTGGTTCGCCAAACTGCTGGACCTCATACAGATAACACAGCAGCAACAGCTGTGGGTTTCCGAGACTAAGGTGAGGTTTTGAAGGTTAAGGTCTAAGGGTGGAGGGTTATGTAGTGAAGGGTTAAGGGTTGTTTGCGGTACAAATAAAACTGCTAAAGGAAACAAGTCAGTCAAGGTTCAGTCATATTCTAAGTATGCTGAGAATATTCGACCTTAAAATAATTTCTGACGGCTTTTCTTAATACAGAAACAACTGCTCGACATCGGTGATAGTCAAATACATATTTTGACGTACTGTCAAGTATTTTTGTGTAAACATTTTATGAATTATTTTTACGAAAACAATTATTTTTAGTCTATTGTTTTGTATTTTCTTTGGTAATTGGAAATAAAGATCTGCAGAGGCTTTATTTTTAGAGGCTTTTTTTTTCTAATAGTTATTTTTTGAATCATATTTCTCATTTGGATTTTGAGTTTTGATTCATGAAATAAAGTTTTTTTAGCAATAGCAGTTTTCTTTGTCCTGTGTTTCAATATCAATGTTAATGTTCAAGTATTGGTGATGGGCTATAGTTTATAACAAAGCATTCATGTTATTGTTTATCATGACAGTAAGCGCATCATGCTTCGAGATGGTTGCTTGGTAAAGGCAAATTGGTGCATTGGTAAATCTGTGTATTTTATTAATTTTCTGTTAATTTTTCTCTTAATTTACATGAAATGTAGACACAATTCTTGGATTTTATCGTTTACAATTAAATCTTAGTATATTCTTATTATTCATTGATCAGATAACCAACAGAACTTTTAGTAAACAACAGTAAAATTATGATCGAAATCAAAGTAACTGCCTATAACAGGTTTATTTCCGTTCATTGAAATATGTTCCAAGCTCGTCTGCAATTGTGCTGTAACTATTCAATCATTTTCTAATCAAGAATTGTGTCTATACTTATTTCATACTTAAAAGCATAAATGTATTAACCAATTCGTTTCTGTTCTTGTCTTACGTTTATAGCACGTTGAAATGGTGTCGGACATATACTTCCCTATTCCTCCCTCTCCTTACCCCGCCTTCTATCCTATCTCTTATCCTCTCAACTTCTATCCCCAATCTCCTGTTAGACCCCCCATTCGCTCACCGCAGAACATGCCTGCTAACCCAAAAAGCACAAAACGTCACGATCAAGTGTATGATGCTAACAGAAATCACGTAGTTCCTTATTACTACTCAGAAACATTATCACATTGCATGCCTAACAACGTTTTTGGCGTGCCTAACGCTTATGTTACTAAAAACCGACATACAGTTGCGAATTACCCGTACGATGAAAGACAGAATTACTATCAAAGATCGAAGTTAGGAGCCAAAATGCAAGGCATGAATAGTCCAGAAATAACTCAAATTTTCGCCAAATGCAATGTGCATCCACCTCAAACATTTAGACCTTATAGTGTCTTAGAAACGTCCTCTAAATCTCCAGTTCCAAATGTTCAAAGACCGTCTTCTGTAGTACCAACTTCAGAGCAGTTCCGCCCAGCCTCAGCTTTCTTCCCAAACGGGAACGACATGAGAAAGTCTAACGATATTCCCGAGTGGAAAGCTCGCCTCCAGAAAGAGATGCCAAAACCAATTTTCAAAAGTGATAAGCCTGATCTAAGGCAAATATGTAGAATCCCGAATTGCAAGTGCAATGCTAAGCCAATAGTAGATCCAGAGCGATTTAGTGAGATCAGGACTCTTCCGATTGCTTCAGAAAGGTCTTTGAGCAAAATGAAGAATTTGTCTCTACCCACTTTAAAATTGGAAGAGTTAGACAAAGACAGACAGAGTGATCGGCCTGAAGCAGAGAGAGATGGCGCTCCTGTTATTAGCAAACCGATTTCCGAACAGCATTTAGGGTATGTTTAGATTATTGTAGTACTTAGTACGTGAACTAAAGTTACCAATTAGTATAAGCACAAGTTTAACCCGCATACTTTCATTTGTATATTTGCTGCTTGCTATGGGCCTCTATTGCATTCGCTTAGTATTTTATGTTGAAGTATTTATGTTAGCTACTTATGTTTTTTTCTGTTGATTTTTTGAAATTATATGACATCATTAATGTGTTTTGTTTTGTAAATATGATAATATTTTACCAGTGTTAAATACCACCTATAATTTTGATTTAAAATTGAAATTCGGTTCTTAACTACTTTTCGAATAGTGTCTCAAAAATCTTAAACTATATTAAAAGTATAAAGAATTGAATTTCAATTTTAAAACTGTGTAAAAATCCCATAATCACCACAGACGCTAAACCCCGTTTTTAGTTTCTGTAACTTTACTGCAATCATTCATTTGTCTTGTCTTGTCACCCCATTCCATACCCTCCCGACGCTGCGATTCAAAATGGCCGACAATCAAAATGGCGGAACACAGAGGCCGGAGCCGTTATCGGACGACTTTTTGTTCTCAATGTCGTCGAGTACGGAGAACTGTAGGCTGTCGTACGCGTCGAGTCCGGAGAGTGACTTGGAAGTGAGTCCGCCGCCGGCGCCGCGGCTCGTGAAGTCTTCGTCGGATCCTTCCATCGCGACCACACAGGACAACATGGATAGAGACGACGATATGAACCACATGGCTGACGCTGTGCCTCCGCCTTACACGGTTGGTAACAATAACTTTAAGCATGCAATTTTAACATGTTTATCTTTGGTTAATCAAGGTGAGTTCAAACAGATAGTACGAAGATATCTTCCCAAATTAACGAAAAATTGATCAAAGCACAATAGGTAGTTCATTCATTTGTTTTCTGAGACCGTTCCTCATAGTAATGTTTGTATAGTAAGGACTCTTGGGCCTTGTGTTGATGTTGAAAGCTCCAGAAATTGAACAAACATCAGGAACATAGTGCATACAATTGTTTTCGCCTTTATAGTTGGTTCTTACTAATTAAAAGTCCACTTTAAATAGTTTCGTGTTGATTCAATGATTTTATGGATCAAATCAAATTCAAGCCTGCTCCAGGAAGGGTACTTTTTACTTTTGTTGTTTTGTTATTCGTAACCATAACAATTGTTATGAAGAGTTGTCGTTTCTGCATAAATAAACTAAGCTTAACAATCACTGAAATAACTAACCCACGGTGTATTTTTTTACACTTGTGTTTAACCCCACCAGAGTGTAACCTAACCTCCCTCCACAGCAGGGTGGCTACGGCGACAGTAAATACGGCTTCGCGAACTCCAACGGCACCAATAACGGTCACGAAGCGCCCCCCTACCACGGGAACGCTATGACGCACTCGCCCCCCCACTCACCATTGTATGGGACCGTTCCCGAGTTACCCCCCAGAGGTGGGGTCGCGACTAACCGACCCACTGGGGGCGTCTTGTTGCCCGCCCCGCCCCCTGGAAGACCACCGCATACTCTTCGGCATAACCCTAATGTAAGTCTCACCGTTTGTTATGCTGACGATAATAATAGGTTTAGAAATGAAAATAAATGTTTATTTTGGACCATAATACGTCTCTGGTTAAGCACTATGGCTCGGAAATCGGGCACACTGCACAAACGGGCATTCTTGCCGTTATGGTGAACCCACCACACATTTTGCCCGGCGACTTAAACCTAACGTGGTAAGCGGCAAGCCTACCGCCATTATCTGGGTTTCTTGTTATCACCGGAAATTAACCGCAAATTTAGTTTGTGTTTTCTTAACCAGAGTCTACTGAGCAACGACGCTCTCGCTCATTCTATCATAATTTGGCGATTTTTAAATCAACACCCATAATTTATTTATTTATTTTTAGCACAACAACAGACCAAGCGCCCAAGAGCGTCTATTCGGTCCGCCCAAAGAGGCTGGGCACGACGAGACGGCCACGTACACCGCCCGCCCAACCAGTATGATCATCCAGCCCACGCAAGGACAAGGGTCGCTGGACAGGCATCGACATCCTTCTAACCCGGTAAGTGTCACTATTTATGTCATCTAGCCCTAAGCTAAGCAAGGCTTGTTCTATGGGAATTCGACAACGGAACCTGCGTGTTGCAATATGACTTGCCACTCCCTAAAGTAAGGTGAGGCCTGAGCCCAGTATTGGGTCCATAGAGGGCCCAATAGAGGCCCAATCATTAGAGGACCGATAGAGGGTCCCTTACCGTTTACGGCTTGGCCTGGTTATTTTTGAATTCTCTTTGATCTCTGATAGGTACATCTTTACACATGGCCAATGGAATAAAAACATTCAACTCATTCTACCCACATTTATCGACGCGGAATCGGCTAACGCCGGTCAAAGTCCTTATGCCGACGGAATAAGGGTGTTACTAATACCTTTCGCATCGGCTCGGCTCGGCCGACACGACGCGACACCGGCAATCGCCGAAACGAGCCGTCTGTCGCCGTCGCAACAGCTAATCGGCAAAAAGTCGCGTAGTGTGGTGATTACGCACTCGGCTTAAGCCGACTCCGCGTCGATAAATGTGGGAAGTAGACCCTAACTAAACAATCCATTCCATTTCCAGCAGAGTTCGTACGACGGCACGCCTTCGTACGACTACAGCAGCTCAAACAACGGGTCAGCACTCGGCTCCTGTCGACTGCCGCCGAACGCTCCCGACGACCTCAAAGTCGCACCGCCTTCTGTGTAAGTCTTATAGTTCTGATATATCAGTTAACACCATAATCTGCCACTGCTGAACATAGGTTTATCCATTGATCTAAACAAAAAGAGGAAGATACATAGATATAGAGGCACATGACATTGACGTATGGATGAAGTGCACGCAAACAAGTCGCTGTCACATTGGCTTGCAAACAGGTCCATTGGACCTGTTAAAGTGTTGCCACTTCTAGTACGAGGATGCCGTATCTTCCTTTTTTGTTTTGATCAATGGGTCTATCCCATAAATTTAAAGAATGTCAAATCGTCTGTCCACCTTACTTGCGTTTGCCCTAAAATAGTCTGCATACCATCTCTTTGTCTTGACAATCAAGCGGGTTTTGACAAATCTTTAAACCTAAGACATTTAAACTGGTTGATTTTTTCAACTTTCGTGGTTTATTTTTAGGTGGCAACTAGATTCAACGTATGAAAAACTGTGTTTCAAGGTCATGTTTTCTAGTGGCATAGACAACTATCTATTCTAGCCAAACCATAGTTTTTTTTGTCACGGTAAATAGCTCAGCAGTGGCTATAACTGCTATTTCAGATAGCCATGCCTGCGAGTGAATGTTATAAATGTAATACCAGAGAAAGATAATGTATGTAATACCAGAAAGATTCGGCCGGTCTGTTAATGGTCTCGGTAGCACAGTGGTTAGCACAGTCGCCCGGTTTGCGAAAGATGCGGGTTCGATTCCTGCCTGATGCCAAGACGACCAAATGTCTTTTTCTGGTTTTCAGTTCTTTATAAATGTTAAGTTACTATTGCAGTAAAATGGAACCCCCTCCGCCGCCGAACCCGACCGCAATGTCAGCGCAGAGTCCGCAGCGGAACTCCAACTCGCACGAACACAACTCGCTAGACTACAGAAATTCAGAAAATAACTACAGGTTTGTACCTTTTTACACTATAAGTAGTTTCGAAAAGATCGCTTTTTAGCGATGGAGCTGCCCAAATTGTACATTAATCTACATTTCTTCACTGTAATTATATCTGTGGTTTTGGTGTGCAATTTATTCTTTAGAATATATCTATCTAATTTTTCATGAAATATTTTATTATAAATATCACAAAAAGTGTAAAAGTATCAAATTAATTGTCTTTTCTAGATAGTTTGCACTTATGTGCAAACTATCTAGAAAAGACTTCATTGTTATACTTCATTACTATTTGAATTATTTCAAATAGTAATGAAGTATAACAATGTGTTTTCACCTAAAAAACAAGCTCTGCCAAGTAAAATAAAATGTCAAACTAAAGAAAATATGTTTTCAGTTTTTAAAGTTAAATTGTTCAGAACAAATCCTAACAAAATTGAAAAAAAAAACAACATCTCTAACATTTATTTGTGCCTGGCAAATTTGAGAACTGTTGATGATGATGTTGATTGATTATCTCATTTCACTTTAAAGAAGTATTCACATCAACCTTTTACAAAACATTGCAAAATGGGTCTTATGTCAAGTAAACTGAAAGTAAAAAAAAACCTGTAAGATTATTACAAAAATACGTCTAAAGTAAATAAAGTGACTCTACCACCGCTTCGAGATTATCGAGAAGACTGAGGAGTATAAGGTGCGGAAAAGATTGGAGTTAACGCCTCTGTACTATACCTATATCCGATGATATTCAAAAGAGTTATCATGTACGTTATGTCAGTACTGATGCGAAGTCGAAAATTGACCCGTGGCGTACGTACCTACAATTTGACCGTGTGTACGATATAGTATGATTATTTACTACAGTCAATGCTCAAACTGTCAATGCTTTGCTCACTTGTTCGAAGTTCTGATTTCGGGTGCCACTTTTTTAGCACACCTATCTTCTTTTTTTATTATAATATAATTGCGTATATCACATTGTTCATTGTACTGTAGATCCGCGGAGAGCTACCGCAGCCCGCAGGCGCCGCGGCCCCCCGTGAACGGCAGCAGCCCGCACGCGGCCCCGCTGCACGCAAGGGGGCCCTCGCTGCCCAACGTGCCCAATAACGAACATGCCAAATATAGGTGAGGAAACCTACTAATAGTATAGATGTGAAAGTTTGTATGTGTCGTGTTGCTCACGTAAAAACTACTGAATAGATTTGAATAAAATCTTCTATCTCATTATAATAACGCCGATTGTGTGTACGCATACTCCCGATATTATCGCTTTTCCACGTATGAAAAGTGTTATTTTTCAAACCTTAATCTTTTTCAGAGCTAATGATGTTAATTTGTATGTTTCTTTTAAATCTCTGTAATTTTTAACGAGGAATTCTTACTCGGTGCTACGCTTCCCTCTCAACGTTTACATAGTAACAGCGCCATGGCATTTGTCTTGGCTGAATTGAAATTGTTTAGTTGCACTACCATAATGATTGTTACCTACTATTTTTTTTACCTGTATCATTGTAATTTTGTTATATTTGTTTAGTGGGCGAACAAATTCCGCCTCCCAAGCGGACTACACGGGGCGGGGCGGCGCGCCCGTGCCGCCCTACAAGCCGGTCCCGCCGCCCAAGCCCAAGCACTACCGCCCACCCGACAACGGACACCATCCAAGAAATGGGGTGAGTTTAAGTTAATAACTTACACAGGGATATATTTTTTTTCCGTGCATTCTTTGAGAAACCCAAACAAATTGGTGGGTACCTGTATAAATGTCTCTTTACATGACGGCAACTGGTGGCGTGCCTCTGGTTGACCCGTTTGAGGTATAGCTGCATAGTCGAGAGCCTTTGTTATATTCTTTGGAGAAATAATGATCTCTAATAAACATCAGCATTTTGAAAAACACCCCTGCGTCCTCAAATTTGTATACAGGATGGACCAAAAGGTAACTTCCAAAACCAAATGTGGGTCTATCTAATATCCTTGCGTCAAAAAAAAAGTTGAATTTCGTAGTTAGTTTCTAAACATTTGATATTTTAGAAGAGGAAAAAAATTAAAGTTAGGGACCTAAACTTTACCGCTCAAACATTTTAGAAAAACTCGTCTATTGTGTTGTAATTCACTTGACCTGCGTCAAAAAATGTTTCCAAGCTACAGTAGGTAAAAGAAAGTAGAAACATGTTCAACGTAGTAAATATATGGCAACAACCGTTCCATAATTTTTGGCTAAAATGTTAGGGAAATACAGTCTTTGTTGGTTTTCATGTCTTCCTTTGTTAGTATTCGAAATTGAAATACTACCGGTACTAAAAGCCCCCGTTCCCCAGAGCATGGACCCCCCGGCGCCACCCGCGGGCCCCCGCGCGCCGCCGCCGAGCGCCTACGCGCCGCACCACGGGTACTCGCACCACCACTCACACTCGCAGCCCGTGCATCGGCCGGCTAATAACTTCCACCAGGTAAATACAAGCTTTTCTTACTGTATACATCCTCTTTTACTGATCTTAACGTATATTTGAGAAAATCAATTTAAAAAATGCAAGATCAACTGTGTACTTATTTTTTTTCAAAAGTAATAGGGAATATGCACTGTTCTTTTTTATATTTTTTATTTTTTTATGTATGATAGCTTATATCGTTTTATGACTGATCAAAAATATTCATCACCAAAAATGCGAATTTTAGTGAATTTATAAATTGTTAAAAACTTCAAACTTTTTCAAGCGTTTCAAACGCCGCCATTATGGCGCGCTCGGTTGTCATGGACTCTGAAGTCACACGAGTCTATGACAACACAAAATAACCTACAAACTATTGAACTCTTCTTCTTGTCGCGCTTTTGACAGTAACATACGCGTGGACTTGGACGTCACACTCTCACGTGACTGTTTTAGCCGCTTTGAATTTCCCTCATTTTTTAGCTTTTCAATAATTATTTTTACATTGACAAGCGACGCAACGAGAATTCAAAATAGCACTCAAAAAAATTATATAACCCTCATCTGTTCCAAGTGCATATTCCCTATTCATGCGTCTTATTTTGTTAGTACACCTTAGCGTAGACTCGATCATAAAGAATTTAGCAACGGAGCAAGCCATTAATTTGTTGCAGGTACTTATTGTTTCCTTCTTTTAAAATTTTCACGAAATCCACATTGATTTATATTAGGATGAATTTTATCCTCCCTGAACATAACATTTGTTATTGTTAAACATAACACAAATTAACACCAACACTCGACCAACAGCAGAATATGTACGGTCAAATGCCGCCGCAGTCGCCGCCGTACTCCGGGCCTCCGCCGCATCACCGCGCCATCAACCTGCCACACAACCCACATCTTATAGGTAAACATACTTTCACTAAGATAGTACCGGTAAGATGGGGTTTTTGGGACAGCACTTTGAAGATGTTTCGAAGCTTTATTCTTCTTAATTTCTTGTATGTTTTTATTCACTACAGATAAAAACAAAAACACCCAAAAATAAAAGAAATACAGCACTTCACTTGAGCTTTGAAACATCTTCAAAGTCCTGTCCCAATTAAGACCCAGATACCAATTAACCCCATCTTACAATAACCACACAGATAATTTACATAACTGTGATTACTTGATGCTAACTGAGCGAGAGCTTGGACTTAGACTATGGGTATCACAGAATGATTTTTTATAAGTAAACATACTTTCACTAACAATTTCAGTTCAACTTCAACCAAAATATTGATTTGAACTCATATCATAAAACAGCAGGAAAACTTTACTCATGACGACTCGACCCCGAATTCAGAGTGAGGCATGAAGTTACTTCTAAAAATTGGAATTATAAAGTAAATAAAGGGGTATCAATACTATTCATATATTCATGGTTACTCAGATGTTGTAAATTGGTGCCCTAAAAACTGAACAATCTAATTTGGTCCTTCGAGCCGGATGACAGCATTTTTAAATGAAAAATTCGCTGTCCAATTATTTTGTGTTGTTGTAATCAAAATATGCGGATAAACGTATGAATTTATTATTTGTGCAGATTTAGCTGGAAGCAGAGAACAGCGAGGATCTGCATTCGAATTATACAGGAAACCTCAGCACATGCACAACTTGAGGTAAGGCTTCACAGCGCCACCACTTCGCCGCGGCACATCTTTGAACTACTAGGTCACACTTTCAACATAAATTGAAAATAATTTTTTTGTTCAGTTTTTCTTCAAAATACTGCATGCTTCAAAAATTCGAAGTCCCTATATCTCAAAATTATTATTTTCTCATTATTTTCTCGCAGTTTTTTTCTTTCCCATTATATTTTGCCCTTGTACAATTGCTCTAACATGCAAACACCGATCGCTTCACATACGACTAACATGTCTTGACGGGCCACAGTATTAGTTATGGTTTTGTATATGGTTATGAAGTTTTTATACATATATTTTGTAACATATATTCCTATCTCAGTTTGTAAAATAACATTATTGTAATATTGTTAGAGTATTTAGAGTTGTTATTTATACAACTATTGGCAGTGCGTGTCTGCATTTTAGTGCAACTTGATTTCACTGAAAGCATATTGAACTAAGTGGACTTTTCTTTTTTCTACTAAAATCAATTTTAAAAATATTTTTATAAATGACTTACTTTTTATGTGTTTCCAACTTCTTTAGGTTTCACTCCACTTTTTATTTTTGCGGCGTTTAATTCAATATGCTTTTACAGAATCACAAAATTTATCATGGATATTTCATCAAAATATTTCAGATTATTTATTTATTTTCTTATAATATCCAAAAGACTACTTAAACATTATTGAAAATATTACTTATCTAATTGTAGTGACGTATTAACGGTAGATGAATTTGCAATCCATTCGAAAAAAAAATTAAGGAACTTTAAGATTAGAAGTTATTATAATAAATTATCTGAAATATTTAAAATAGATTGTTCAGTAACTAAGTGGGCATTTGGTTGTGGGTTTCCGCAGCTCGTCAGACGCCATGAACTCAAGTGTGGAGCGCGACGAGTCTTTCTCGCCAAAAACTAAAAAGAAACTATCTAAAAAGCCATCGTTCATAAAAAACGCTGTACTCGACTTATTCCGATCAAAAACGAAAAATTCACAAAAAGTGTCTCGACAAAAGTCACTGTGTGAAAGCGACTTACAACAGCGACACATGCCGATGCTCAGACGAGAGAAATCTGACGTAAGCGACTTGAGCATTCACATGAGAAACACACAAATAAGAAACCAGATAATACATCGCAGCAATTCATCCTGCGAAAAACCCGTTTTGAAACCGATACTTAAACGACAGAGCTCCTTTTGCGACGAAAGAAACGGATCTATATGCACAGTTAGAGACTACGATTCAAAACCAGTTGTTAAAAGCCTCAGAAGACAGAATTCTATGTGCGATATAGAAACAGAACCTAAAGTTACCCCATTGTTGCGTAGACAGAACTCTCTCATTGAATACAATAGGAGAGGTATCTATGGACAAAACTCTAGCTTTAATATGATTACCAAAATAGATCCAATCTACCAAAGACAGCTGCAGAAACATGAGCCATTCCACCCAACCCAGCCGCTACCTCCAGAACCTTTATACCAAAGCAAAGATCATATTGTTTACGACCCTATTCCAAAGCCGAGAAGGACTTATACTTCGTCCCTTTACGATACCTCTAGCGAAAATCCTTATGGTACCAGATCAGAAGCATCTAATACTAGCTTTGAAAATCCTTACGGTAACCGACAAACTATGGCCATGCCGTTAATGGAGCCGCCGTATGCTACTAGAGCTGAATGCGTTAGGGAAAGCCCTTATGCTACTAGAGCTGATTGCGTTAGGGAAAGCCCTTATGCTACTAGAACTGAGTGTGTCAGAGAAAGTGCTTACGCCACTAGGGCTGAATGTGCAAGGGAAAATCCTTACGCTACTAGAAATGAATGTGTCAGGGAAAATCCTTATGCCACCAGAACAGAATGTGTTAGAGAGAGTCCATATGCTACAAGAAACGAGTTAATATCTGAAAGCCCATACGCTTCAAAGCAGGAAATGAACAAAACACAAACAGAATCACTTTATAGCGAATCACCTTATTCTAGCAAAGAGCAAATGTTGCGGCAAAGAATGGTATCTGAAAGCCCATATTCGACTAAAGAAGAAATGCTGAGGCAGAGATTTTCCGAATCACCGTACAATACTAAAGAGGAGTTGTTGAAACAAAGGATGGATGCGTCTTTTACATCTAATCAATCTAACCAACCTCTTTACGGTAAAAGGACTTACGATCCGCCCCCAAGCACTTCTTGGTCGGAGAGCTCTTACGGAGTTAGACCCGAAAGACGTTTGCAAACGCCGGTGGGATTCCCGGGAAGAACATCACCAATGAGCAAATGCTTGAGTGAGCCGCCTTATGCTTCCAGAACGGAAATGATAGCTCGACTTGGACAAACAGAATCTCCATATGCTACACGGTCGGAGATTAAGTCTAGTTGTTCTGAAAACAATTACAGTACCTGTCAAGAATTGCCAGAAGCTAGACTCGAAATCCGACCTGCCTCTGCGGAATGCACGTATGTTTCCAGGCAAGAAATTTTGTCGCAAAAAGCTGCATTTCAGGCTAGCAAGGAGTCTGGCTACGGCTCGAGATTAGAAGAGAAACTAGAAATCATAAAACAGAGAAATCAGGCTAAGAAAGATTTAATCTATCAGTCTAGAAAGGAAGCTAATGATAGTGATGCTGCTAAAATGAGAGAGCCTCTGTATGTTTCTAAGCGTGAATTAAAAGAAACTATTATTTATGAATCTCAACAAGAGGCTAAGGACCCTACGCAAGCGCCTGCCTCGGATGGCAGTGCTCGAAGTAGCCCTTATGAGTTGAGCGATGCAGCACATCTCTCCCGCCGAGAGCCGTTGTATCAGTCTGCAGCTGAAGCCCAAGATATAGTTGATAAAGAAACATTCCAAGAGATTGACTTCTCCACTCTTAGATTAACTGAATCAAAGACAGATGCTGAAAAGGAGAAATTAAATGTGGAAACTAAAATTTTGAAAGGTGAACCAATGTATGCTCCAAGGCTGCATGGTAAGGTTGATCACATTTCAAACGCTTTGAAAGTGACAACTGCTCCCATACCATATGAATCTACCACCTCTATGGAGACTCATTATGCCTCTGAATGCAGTATGAATTTTGAGAATAAACCGCAAAGTACGCCTTACGCTTCGCAGGACTTGCAAGATCGCTCTGTGAAAGGTAACAGAATGGTAACGTTTTGCGAGAAAATTGTAGAGAAAAGTCCTGAGACTAGCCAGGAAAATTCGGAAAACATGTCTGCAAGTCAGAATGAAACGACAGTTATAAATCAGAACACGGTTGTAGCAGCTGATGGAGATGAATCTGCTGATAAAACGGGAGAGGTGGAGGCTGAAGGGCCGCATACGACTTGGGGCATATTTGATAGTGAAGGCGGAGTGCTAGAGGACAGACAGTGGGGTGTATCCTTGATCATACCTCCTAAGGCAATTGCTCCTGGGATCAAGCAAAAGATCTACTTTACTGTGTCAGACCCGAGACTGAGCCAGCGAGTGGGGGGGCCTCCAATCGACATGGACAACGGTAATGCTTTTGTAACGAGGCACGCTCTTGTAGTGTCGTAGATTGCACTTACTAATTGGCTAATAACGGATTGCAATATTGAAAAGACGTATACCAAATTCGGGGAATTTGAACAGCAAAATTTTTGGAAACTATACTTAGTTGTTTTGATGCAAGAATGTTGAAGTTCTGTTTTTTAGTATCTATATGCCTGCACGGAGTTTCGTATAGATATAGCATGCTGGTTGCATGCAGAAGAACATGTAGAATTCTAGATTGGTTTCAAAATGTATTTAAATTAATTTGTGTATCATATTCATTTACTTATTTATGATGTTCATTAATATATTTCATTATTGTAAGCATGCCCTCACCTTTAGTATTGTAGTTATCACATGCATCCCATGAATTAATTAGTGATTTAACGATATCATCCATATAACTAGTCATAACTAACCGAGGTCTAAAACCATGTTTTACATTCTACGCAGTTTCTACCACACAATACACTCGTACTTAGAAATTGAGGAGAGAAGGCGTCGGAGACTATGCTACATCCAGCCTACTATCTGATCGTATGTTGGAACAAATGATTCCTGTTTGTGCACTGTACATACGTGCAAGTCATTATTTTGATCTATGTGCACATGTTTTCATGTTTCTTTGCATCCTTTGTTTTTATTCCTATTGTGTCTTTAAATAAAAGGCATATTATCATTTTAAATAATGGTTTGTTTATTGTATCTTTTGTCTTTATGATTAAATTAGTTCTCTTTTATTTGAGTAACATCTTAAGAACTTACACATTCAGACATGTCTGAAAACTCCCTGTTTTTCTGTCTCCTTCGCCAAAATAGCTAGATTTTATGTTTTACGTTTGTGTGTGCTTTGCTTGCTTAACATTTGCGTTTAATTTTGCGATTTGTGTTTGTGTGTTGAGTTTTGTCCTTTTTAATATTTTCTTTTCAATCTCACCCTAATCTATTGAGGTCTTCGCCTCAAATTCACGAATCTAAACTGATTGACGGATATTGCACTTACCTAATTGAATATTAAGAAAATATTTCAAAACTTTTCTCTTTAAAAAAACTAAGTCACTGTAACATTACAAAATTTACAAAGAAGTTTACATTATTATGTCTTTCTTACTTCAATCTATAATAACAATATCTTGAGTGTAGGTTTCGTTATTTTCAGTTTATCATGGATTTTCAACATTCAAAAAGCCTTTATATTCTCTGGAAGTTTTTTAGCTCTTAGTCAAAAAGTATTATATTTTTTTTGTTAATGAATCTAATTTAGAATTCAAACAATGATCAGAAATTTGATAGCAGTAAATATTATCAAAGCCTACACTCAAGATTTTACACATTCAAAATCAAATATTTCAACGTAATTTCCACCTCTAGGTGAAGCGATGCTCTCCCCCCTCGTGATGTGCGGCCCCCAAGGCCTAGTGTTCCTCAGGCCTGTCACCCTCCGCCTCCCGCACTGCGCCAACGCCGTCCCATCCCTAGGCCTGACCATCAAGGCCACCGACACCGAGGCCCACTTGAGCACCGATTGGGACCAGATACACATTCCTGGGACTACCACCTTGAACACAGTGGCTGTTAAAGTTGACCACTTTTAGGTTAGAATGTGCCTTGTAAATGTTATGTATTTACATTATTTATTTGTAATTTTAGCAGTTAACAAGTTGAGTTAAAACTCTAATATGGGTATTGCATACTAAATAATCTTTCGTTTTCTGGGAGATGACAATCATCTGTTATGTATTGGTGCTACCTACTAAGGACATATTAGTGTCAGATTCTAGTTATAAAATAAAAAGTCTAGATGGTAATCTTCGTAAAAAACTTCACGACATCATGGCTCCATAATTCCTATCACCATTAAATTCAAACTATACTGTTGACGGGTTTTTTTTGAAGACAGTCAAAATCTTTTTGTTTTATAACGATTGTTGCTAATATTTATTCCATTTTCTAGACGAGGTGAATTTGGTAATAACTCTCTCGTTTAATCGGAGGGCAGTAAATTCAAATTGTTTAACTACCTACAAAATAATAATTCTAACGATTAATACGAATCCCTAATCTAATTTTTAAAGAACACATTCTAACCTAAAAGTTGCGAAACAAGTTTTGAACTTAACGGAAATATAAATCCATTGATAATTTACTGTAAGGTCTTGTTTTAAAAAAGACGTGGAATTGTATCTAATTTTAAGTAACAGCGGTTTCAGGAGGTTTGGCCAAAGTTTTATATTGTTTAAAGAGAACTTTACATATTGAAAATTCGATTTCACGAAAACACAGCCTTTACTGGCATTTAGTGGCGTTAATAGCAATTTTTCATACATTTGGCACATATTCCCACCTATTAAAAATGTATCTGCCTTTTGTAAGTAAGTGGTGCTAAAAGGTAATCATAAAAGAGTAGTATAACAAATATTAAAATACATGAGGAATCTCTTATGAGCTTAATACTGAATGGTTATGAATTATGATTTAATGGAATGTGTGAGGTACAGAGGCGCACACATCAACCTTTACAAAATCATTGCAAAATGGGTGTAATGTCAGCCGTATAAGGTGCCCCTATATGTAAAGGGTGATATGTGCGCCTCTGTACATTAAGGAGTAAAAAATATACACATAACTCATAACACGGTTTGCACGGTATGCAGTTTTATTTCAATGAGTCAAAAACATTGTTAATCAAAATAATAAAAAAAAAATATCACGACGATTGAACTACAAAAAAAAAATTGCCTATGACAAAAAAAAAATGTCCTGCTATTTAATTGACTCATTGTTTTATGTTTGTTACATTTTCGTGTATTGTTGTAAGATTTGGAATGACTGTCGATGAAAAATTCAAATGAATGTTTATGAATGTAATTTTTAAGCAATGCCTTACCATAAATTAGTATACAAGTAGAGTAGCTATTATGTTCATAATATTGTAATATTATTTAATATTCAATTGTATTTAGCAATAACGTGCTAGTTAGGCATTTAACGGAATTTAATATTTTTGTATTTTGGCTTCCATAATATTAAATGGGATTGATGTTGTTAGAAATTGAATTAAATTGTAAAATCTAGAGCCGTTCGTTACAAAACGTTGAATTGTTTGTAACGTAGGCTGGAGTCAGTTTTACTTTAATGGCGTATACCTAATCACTTAATGCGATTAATATTGTATATTTTATTGTTATTAGCAATATGAGTTTACCCTTGACTCGCCAATTAAATTTTATATCAGAAACTCTAGTGTGTCATTTCACCTACCAGAGGCCCTATTACAATATCTTATAACTTGACAGTTTTAGTCACAAGCTCAGCTTTTGAGCTGCATATTTACCGTCACAAGTCGTGTTTTGTGTGGTAAATAGTGACTAAAAAAAACCATAATTTTTCTTCATTGCTGTAGTAACTTATTTTCCATGTTTTAGTCAAATTTCAATGAATGAAAAGACGTGCACTGAGCTAAAACTGAGCTGTAAAAACTTCGTAATAAGGCTCCAGTTCAATATACATACAGGCTATATCGGGTCACCACAAACTGTCCAATTTTTTCATTTAATTTAGATCTTAACATTTAAATTGTTCAGTTTTAAAACAGGTTGAGGAGATTTGACAGAGTGCGGTATCCTGATATGCAAGCCTCTGTAGAACATGATGATGTTTGAACTATCACTTAAAAAATTTAGTAATATTCCCTCAAAGTGAAAAAGTATTAAGTATTTGAGAGCAATTTTTTTTCACTTTTAGATCTATTTTAAAGTCACTTTTAGATCGTTTTAAAGTTTCGAACCTGGTCACCAAAAAAGTGCTCCAAATTATTACAGAAAATATTTTAGAATAATTATACTCGAGTTTTCATTCTTAGCTTCATTAAGTTCTACGAGCTGGTCAAATTGCGTAAAACACAAAAATACCTTCAAACGACTTGACGGATGAAAGGAGCGTGAGAATGAGAATCTTCTAAATCATCGTAATGATCTAATGATTTTCTCAGACATTCACATGTGTCTAAATTACAGTAACTATGCATTTATAGAATATGCTTGAGGTATGAATACTTAATCCTTAAGCTTGCGGACGACTAAAATGCCGTTCTGCCAAAACTGGCAAAACAAACGGACTATTGAAAAAATGGAACAACTATACAAACCCACACGAATGGGTTTCATTGAATAAAAGATAGAAGTTCTAAGTAGGTACGGTGAATAAAAATGTAATGTTTTTTATATTTTTGTGAAACTCTTAATGCTGTTCCCAGAATACATGCAATTACGAAGTTTCAACAGTATAGTTCTTATAGCTGTGACATACGGCACGGACAGACAGACGGATATGACGAATTCATAAGTGCAAGCAAGCTATTTGATCAAATTTTCAAAAAGACGTGGATCTTTCTTGGACTCGCGGACGCCTAATGCCACATGCTTGGTTATCTACCCTTAAACATACTACTTACATACTTCCTAAATTCTCTGTTATGCCTTGCGGTTGAATGGTGGAGAATGCCTCCAGGCATTAGGACAGCCAATTGTACTTTTCTTCTTAATTTTGTGCAATAAGAATATCTAAATAAATAAATACTTGATGGTAACTAATATTATATTTGAAATACTCATTAGATCTTTTCCCCAAGCAGCATTTTATTGCATTGCGCCGAACGTCAAGTGTTGAGTGAGGACCAGCGATCTGCGAATAATGCCGAACGCGCCCGCGCATGTAGCAATAGCTCACCTGCGCATGAGCAGAGTACACAACAACATAATATAAACGGACTAGATACGTCCCACTGCTGGGCACAGGCCTCACCTCAACTATGAGGTGGATTGAGCCGTACTCCAACACGCGGGCTCAGTGCGGATTGTTGGAGGGGTGTAAGTTTAGGGAGCAACCTTATTGTCAGATGTTATTAAGCTGCCCTAAGGCCTAGGCTAGGCTAAACGACTGACATCTAACGACTAAATGGCCGACCCGGCGTGTGCTGCTTTACAACAGCACACAGCATAGCAACAGCACTGTCACAACTGTGCCACGAGGTGCCCGTCATAGTAAACAAAACAGTAGGTTATCTAGGCCTAGGCTATCTAAGGCCGCCCGCCGAATGTGAGCTTAGCGTGCTCACAGACACGCGGCACAGCCCGTAAGTACTGCCGCCACCTTATCCCCTCATATTTTATGCTAGCGTGTGCGTGAAATCGCGTGCCGACTCGGCGTGCGATGCGCACGCACTCATTCAAACCGAGAGCGGCACGATTGTATGTAGATATTTTACTGTTTACTGTGGGAGTACACTCACACACAATGCGCGTATGAGTTGCGCCGGCGACTGACAGCTAGGTGACATCTTTATTAATGAATAGCGGTGTTTAGGATTGAAAAGTTTCTTGACTTTACAAATTATTAGAAACATCTGCTTGCCTTAGAGTCATTTTAAATTGATCAATCTTTGAGAGGTGAAGCTTGTAAAACAATAATTTACAACAACAAATGCCGGCAAGAGCCAATAATGGTATAGCAAGTAAATTGCTTTAGGTTTTCCAAGTTGAACATTTACCACTATTTTAGTAGCAACATTAAGTGTCGTCTCAGACTGTCAACACAGCTGTCAATGCTTTGCTCAGGTGTGAATCGTTCTGATTTTGGGTGCCACTTTTATAGTTCGAGTAACCTATCTACCTATTTTTATTGTAACATCATTGAGTAGCAATGTTACTACAGCCGCACGTCATCCCATGACATGCACATCAACTTTAGCCATTATCCTAAGAGCGTCTTAGGTAAAAGTTTATGAGCTAATGTAGTTTTGCAACAATTCTGCAATACGCGACATCGGTGCATTACTGTACAATTATACTACTTCTACAGCCGCATTTATAACCTGCACGATAAGGTTGAAAATACAATAGCATGGTGGTTTGTTTACGGTGTAAGTATAAGTAAATTAATGAGGATTTTAAGCATGGAAGCGCTCTTGTTGTTTTGAAATGAAAATGCGTTCACGAACCTCATTGGTTAAGGTGAGAGGACAACGAGGGTTTTTCAATTTATTGTCACTGGTTTCTTCGACCTGAATGAATATTGTTTTTTATACCGATATTAAAACCCAAGCAACCCGGATAGTGGCGGTAGGCTCGCCCCTTACCACGTTAGATTGCAAATCCTCTCTGCGAAATGTGGGCTTCTGAATGTTCCGTTCACGATGGCAATCAAACTTTAATTAGAGCTAACTCAAGAGCTTATTTACCTTTTAACCTTCTAACAAAAATAAAGCGCCAAGCCTTGAGAAGGGCTACATTTTTAATCTTTTCTAGTATTTTATGTCACACTCTGTAACCTAAACTTTTTTTTCGCACTCTCATCTCACCTGATCGTAAGTGATGATGTGGCCTAAGGTGGTACATGCCGGGCTAAAAAATGGCTGTTCACTCTTTTCTTGAAGGCCTCTTCAAGAAAAGAGTGAACAGCCATTTTTAAGCCAAAGTTGTACTGCTGTGGAAACACTTCAGCGGGAAGCTCATTCCTTCCTTTGCTGTTCGCATTATGAATGTTTTACCAAAACGGTTGGTACGAATTGCTGGGATGTCCACAACATAGGGGTGGAAAGCTAGTCTGCGCCTGTCCGATGAAGAAAAGGAGCTGGTGGAATCAGGTCATGCAACTCCTTCGCACACACGTTGAAAGCCGACAGACAAGCGGTACCCTCCGGCGGTGTTCAAGGTCTTGTAGCTTATCTGTGATGACTTAAATAACATCTTCGTATCCCTAATGAACCTTTATGTAATGATGAGATGACTCAATGACTCACTCTACACATACATGAACTAGACCGCATAATTCGGTCTACCTAGGCTGACATGCCAGGTCATGACTTAATACCTACACCTACGTAGAGTATAAACATACCCTGTTATTATATCTTTAATGACTTCGTTTTCGTTGACATGGTCATATTCTAATGATTCTGGCCCCGTAACTATTCGAAATATTTAAGTGGACATCTAGTATCCTCTTTAAAATGTACTTATTCATAGTATGATCGAGACTACCTACTTGAAAATATGCACGAACTACAGGTATCACAAAAGCTACGAATACCTGTTGTCGTTAATAATACCTGTACACCTATAATACTCGTACCTATAAGCTGACAATAGGTATGTAAAAATACGTGTTTATTTATGTGAGCTATGTATATATTATTGTAAATAACATAGCATAACCGGCCTATTTACGTCCCACAGCTGGGCACAGGCCTATGAGGTGGATTGAGCCATTCTTCAACACGCGGGCTCAGTGCGGATTGTTGGAGGAGTATAAGGTTAGTGAGCAACCTTAATGTCAGATGTTATCAATCCGCCCTAAGGCCTCTCACTAGGCTTAACGACTGACATCTACCTGATTTCTTTTCTTTCTTTTTTAACCCGGTGAAATGCCTTTACGCACTTCCCGCTGCTTGGGGGAGGGCAGAGGGGGAGTGTGGGACTCGCCCACCCCTGCAAGGGGTGAGAATACCCACTAAAACACCGCGGCGGCCTTCTTCTGCGCGTGACCAGGGTTTACCGAGGACTCTCCCAGGGAGGCACTCTACCGGTAAAACCCTGGCGCGCTGTGCCGGTTCCGGCTCACCTCGGGGTCGCTTGTGCAATGAAAGCACACAGCCCCCGCCGTGTACTCTTGTAGCGACCCCCCTTTAGCCGCCTCTTACGACAGGCGGGGGTGACCTTGGCTGTATTCTTACGCCCCAGACCACAGGGCGAATTGACATCTAGCTACGTCAACCGGGACCAACTGCTTAACTTGCCTTCCGAAGCACGGAGATGCCCGAAATACAAATCACTAAATTTCGGTCGGGGTGGTCACCCATCCCATTTTCGACCCGGCGCGTGTTGTTGCTTTACAACAGCGTTCGCCGCCGATCACTGTCACAACTGCGCCAAGGGCACCTCATATATTATATATCGGGGTATATTATTGTATTCTAAGTAAAATAATTCGTTTTGATTCCCTATTTTTTTTGTAAGGTGATTTATAAAAGATGTGATGATGTAAAAGCTTCCAGCAGTTCCAGCTCCCACGACAGTTGAACGTGTCATATCGAAACATACATGGTTAAGGTGAGAAAACATAATGTTTTTGGGCGTGTATTAGCCAATTAAGTATTGCTTGAAACAATCCTATAATTTACGAATCAAAACGATGGCAGGGAAAGTGTGAATCGTGTGTTAAACATGATTACGTATTTATGCATTAAGCAATTATAATGGGTTGAGGATCTTCTTGGGATGAGGTGATACGGCAGAGAACCAAGGTTATCGACATAGCCCACCGGATTAGCAAGCTGAAGTGGCAGTGGGCTGGCCATGTTAGCCGTAGAACCGACAACCGTTGGAGTAAACGTGTTCTTGAGTGGAGACCGCGTCTCGGCAAGCGTAGTGTAGGACGTCCTCAGGCAAGGTGGAGTGATGATCTGCGCAGGATGGCTGGCAGGAGCTGGATGCGAGCAGCCGAAGATCGAGTACAGTGGCGTGCAAAAGGAGAGGCCTATGTTCAGCAGTGGACTACAACAGGCTGATGATGATGATGATGAGGATCTTCCGCCCTGGGGCGAAAGATTTTAATTGTGTTGTTTTTGAATTGTGCTGTAATTATATAGCGTACCTACTTAGATGTATCTTGCACAGGGCTAACTAACTTATGTCTTGATGAAATGAGTTTGGGAAAATCGTTAATAAGCTCAGTCGGTGCTCGGATTTACTGACCACACAGGTTTTTAGGTAGGCATATACATAGATAGATTATACTGCAAGAATTAGAGCATCAAAAACAGACCTCTCTTATACACGCATGTTTTAATAACTTACTTATTTGCCTTTGTGCCAGAATCAACATGCGAGTAATACCACTGAGCACAAACTGATCAGCTAATAAACCTAGTGTTTGGTGAAACTGTAAACCAAATTTGAATTCAATATTTCTTTATTCATGTAGACCATTACACAGTACTTTCGAACGCAAAAACAAATCTTAGGGTGGCCAACCCTTTCATTCCGCGACTGTACATAATGTGGCGTCAGCCACTGGCGTCAGAAGGTTGCTTCTACTGAGAAGACCCGGCAAGAAACTCAGCAGCTAGGGTTGTGCCATGACCTTGTGATGTTTCTTCTCATGACAAACATCTTCAAGTTTCCTTTGATGGGGCGCCCTGTGGTAAAAAGTGTCTGCCTACATTCGCGCGGCGCTTTTTTAACGTCATAAATATCACTATCAACAACATTAATATATTATTCAGCGTCGTGACACATTAGACGATCTTTATAGCCGAAATATCGTGCTTATAACGTTTCCTATCGCGTCAATATCGGCGTTAGTCGCGTGATTGTGGGAACATCATGATTCAATACAACGGTCATGTCATGTAATGGAACGTCCTCAATATTATGTTTGCATGATTTTGCTTGGGTTAATTTCAGCGATTATTTTCACACATACATACGGTCAAGACTATTTCTTAAACGGGGTAGTCTTAAACACACTAATTGTAGTCGTTATGGTTAACGGAACATTCAGAAGCCCCCATTTCAAAGAGCGAATTTGAGCCCCACTAGGTTGGGGTGAGCCTACTGTCATTATCCATTAGCCTATGTTTTATCGCTGTATTACATTATCGGAGAGATAGCCACAAATTGTACAGTGATAACTAAGTGTTCCGGCCAGTCATGAACTCGGGACCACCCGGGTTTAGAGTCTTTAACTATCTACTACGACTATGCACTCTAAAGTTTCGTCTCCTTCAGTTCAATCGGCAAACCAATGCTGCAGCACTAAATTAACTTTTATACATACATACATACCCACACGACCAATGATATTTAAAAGAGGGAGATACGTTATGTCAGTACTGATGCTATGTCGAAAATTGACCCCTGGCGTACGTACCTATAATTTGGCCGTGTGTACAAGATAGTATGATCATTGACTAGAGCGTAAACGAGACAGATACATGTTGCGCAGTGTCGTCTCAAACTGTCATTGCTTTGCTCAGGTGTTCGAAGTTCTGATTTCAGCTATGCTATTCCGGTGGTCGCCAAAACTCACTTTTTTTTTCTTTTTTTTTTTTAAGTCCACGCGTACGAAGTCGCGGGCGGCTGCTAGTATAATATACAATTACTTTGAACGAATAGGCACCTAATGGGCATGCAAGCGCAAGTGCCTCTCAATTCATTTATTCGGCATATTAGTCACGATCGTAAGCCACGAAGACGACTAGTCAGTAAATAAATAAATCTTCAAAAGGGTTGAGATTCAGAATTGTAGCGCGTTTTGTTCGGCCATGAAAGCTCGCTGATTTAATAAAAAAAACAAAATACGCTAAACTAAAACCTGGAGTGTTATTCTCAATGCACCCTTCACTTCAATTTGATTTTGGCCGTCTGTAACACTCGTTATCTTCCCTCGTTTTCATTTCAAGGCCTTTAAACATGCCTTTTCACGCCCCGTTTTAAAAACCCTGGATTGTAGGAAGAAGGAAACACATGCGCTGGAACAGCGTTCCACGTCTGGCTGGATAGCACGACATAGGAACGAATCACCGAGCCTTTTGGTGCGGACCGACAGTCGCTGGATCGTGTGTGGATGTTGACGCAGACCAGCGCGTGTGGTGCGGGAGTGGAAGGGTGAGGATGGGATCATCAGTTGGAACAACTCGTCAGAGCATTCGCCATTGTAAAGGCGGTAGAGGACACTCTTCCTGGCAATGTCTCTATGCAATTGAAGGCTATTACTATACACACTCATCACGTCTTATTGTTTACCAAATTAACACCTGCAGAGTAATCGCGTTTGAAATTAGTTACACTTCATAATCAGATGTCTAATAATTCCATCATTTAACGGCCGAAACTTGCATTGTCTTAATAGGCGCGTTTTATTAACTAACTGGAGTTATTTCAGAGTTATTTAAGTTATAAAATGACTGATTATTAAGTAACAAATATGCAAAATATTAAAAACTGTTTCGTTTTTCTAGTAATAATATGAATATTTCATTTATATGCTCTTCTTTGAACACATAATTTAAATAATACATAGGTAATTAAAACAATTTGAAGTCAGGTGACCTAGTGAGTATTTAGTTTAGTAGTTACGACTGCCGGTTTTATTCAATAGTAGTAGATCCCATGTATGAAAAGGAGACATGTCTTTGTCAAAGGTGTTAAAACATGTTCTGCCTTCTTTAATAAATGGAAATAAAATTAAATATTTTTCCACTAACGTTTAAAAAATCAAATCAAACGACTATAGAAACTATCGTATCTCCCTCAATCTTGCTTGTCCCCTACCATGTGAATACCCCAGAAAGTGCATGTCACTTTAGATAGTTTAGTCAGCATGAAAACCATACAACCTTTTAGAGTGGCTAAAAATATTACCTGTTTAAAAGCAATTCCAATAGGTAAGTACTACAACGATATACCTAGTATCGTTTGTTTTTTTATGTAGTGTCAACCCAAATCTATAACCAGAGAAAAAATAATTAAAAACTTTTTGTAATTACAGATGAGATAAGATACCTATATTTTATTGCGCAAAGAAAACAATTAAATCAGAAGTTAACAGAGATTTAGGATGTACAATTTAGGCGGCCTTATCGCTAGAAGCGATCTTTTCCAGACAACCTTCGGGTGGAGGTTCAAAGAAAGAAAAGTAGGTATAGGTGGTGCAAGAGCGTAATTAATAAAAATAAATGTAAATGATAAAAATGTAACAATAGTAAAATATTACAGGAAATTTTCATTGGGATATGTATTTTGTGATTTTGTACATTTGCAATTATGTTATAAGTTAGTAGTAAGTAGTAGTAGTCTATGTTAGTAAATAAGGATTCTTTCTATTACTGTAAATAATAAGTAAACCTCTCTTGCAATACCCTAACAGGGTCCATGTATTTTAGTTATAGTCTTTGTATTGTAAGTCTGTATGTGGTGCAAAGTAACAAATAAAAAACTATTACAGATCACATCACTCAAAAGCGCTCATGGAATAATATATAACTGTTTACAACATTACACAATCCCTTAAAAACGAGATAACTCGAGTTAACTCAAGATCTTCGGTAAAAACGTGAAAGGATCCGCCATTTCTCAACATTGTACCAATTCTGCGCCTGCACAGCGCAGCGGACATGTTTTCATCTAATTATGTGTTAAGCAATGTGTCTAAGCGAATTCAAAGGTCGGAGGTTGTATGCGTTTTTATAATCACCCTTTATACGCAGTGATCATGCGATACACCCAATGATATTATAATAAAAAGACGTAGATAGGTTACTTGTGTTTTTGGCACATTGGCACCCGAAATCAGGACTTTGACCACCTGAGCAAAGCATTGACTGTTTGAGACAACAATGCGCAACATGTATCTGTCTCGTTTACGCTCTAGAAAACAATCATGATATCTTATACATACGGTCAAATTATAGGTACGTACGCGGGGGACAATTTTTGACTTCGCGCTTCAGTACTGACATAACCTATCTACGTCTTTTTTATTGTAATATCATTGGATACACCTGTTTTCGCGGCTTCTCTGACGAGTTGATTGCCTGTGATACTTCGCTATTGCAACTGTTTGGTAGTCAATTTAATTGCCATAATTTGAAACCCAAATTTTGTTTTCAAGAAACAGTTTTAGAGATAAAACTGGTAAAATTGAAGATTTCGTAAATAAATATTCTATCCGTAAGTTGGTTTCCAAAGCCCACATAGTCAATAATTTCTAATTTCTTAGGTTTGTATGTGAGAATAGTTATTAAATGTGAGAGTTTCTACGTTTGTCCATTTGTGTCTGGTGTCATAGGTGAAGACAAAATTAGTGTTCGTGATGAAAATTTCCCGCATTCTATTCATTGTACACGACTACAATAATTTTATTTATTCTTTAGTGCACAACAATGAATTGGTATCTACAAATGGCGGACTTAATGCCGATAAGGCATTCTCTACCAGTCAACCATGAGGCTAAGCAGAAAAATATAGTCCGCGGTGCAGTGTTACAAAAAAAAAACAATTGAATAATGTCGGTATCGGAAAAAGGTACTAACTTAAATGTTTAAACATTGAGAGTAGTTCCGAATCTACATTAAAAATGTGTCAGGTTTTGAAAAAACAACGTTCGCTAGTCAAATCATACTACTTACATAATTGCCTTAGAAATGTAAACATTTACTTGTTGGTGTTCCGAATAAATAAATAAACTCAGTATTGTCCTTGGAATGGATGGGCAACTGATCATCAAAATTATGAGAAACTTCTAAATTGATTGTTGCCAAAGAAATCAATGCCGATTTATTGAAGCAATTACTATAGCGATGGTAGCACACCATCATTTTAGGCCACTAAATATAACAAGGTATTTGTAAATAAGAATCATTATTTCGTAACGATGGCTTAATATTATAAGTGGAGTGAATAGGTAAATTACTAACTCGATGCAACATCAGTTACCTTCTTATGTAATTGAGTGGTGTTTATTCGTTGATGGTTTGGTAGGTTAAACATAATATGCTCACGACTGTTAGGTATCACAAATGGGGTTGTCAGGGGTAACGGAATATTAATCGGAAACCTTAATAATTCCACAGATATGACGTGATAAGGAGCGAGCCTACTCCTGCTTTTCCGGGGCGCTAGGGTTTTCAATCGGTGTTTTCAATCATCGAAGAATGAGCGGCAAGTTATATTATGAACACGAAGTATTACACTACTGGAATTTAACAGATTATCAGTTCACCCAATTAAGAATCCGGCATTTCGCCGAAATGTCACGAAGACTGATGGATAACGGTGCTTGCCTACCTAGTGCGTTATTTTTTTGAAATTCATTGTGAGCCTGTGCTGTCGTACGAGTACTACCGGGCGAAGGCCTTCCCTTCCACTGTTCATACTTCACTATGGTTACTAAGGTGATGGTCGAGTTCAACCTGCCTTATCTTTCTGGGCCTGTTTGACTTGGTACGGATCGGATTGGGAGGGATGGCACGGTTCGTTCTTTAACAATCAGCATCAGCAACAGCCACACGGCGTCTACTGCTGAACATGTCTCTCCAATGGATTTCCAGAGCGGTCGGTTTCAAACCCTGCGATCTTTTTATCCATCATCGTCCATCATGCGTTTTTTTACTATCTGTTTATAAATTCACTTTTGCGTCAACCAATTCATACTTGGCAAGAATTTGAAACATAACCTCGCGTCATGGCGCATATCCAAACGCAAATTATCTAAGCAGTGAGTCAGCCCTTTCTATAAATGCCAAAACAGAATCACGAGTGCATTAAGGATGACGTCGACACGTCATGCTAATTACCTGTGCCCTTTCATTAATATATATGCAAGTGTATGCAGGTAGTAATTTCACGCCTATTCTGAGTGAATAAATTCAATTCCATTAAAACTAAGACGAGCTGTAAATTCGCTTTTAATAGGTTAAACGCTTGAGCTGTTATTAGGCTGTCAAAACTCTTCATCACCTTACATCTCTTGCAACAGATTTTCTTGTTAGCAAAAATCTCGGAAGATCGGCCGCTGCTATGATTTGGAGGTCGAGCGTATCATCCTGCTAAAGCTGGTTCAGTCAGTATGAATACTAACCCCCTTATTCATAGAAACGGTAAAGCATAGTTTGAGCAATTTACGTGTTAGGTATGTCACTTACTCGAAAATGGCGGCAGCAACAAGATTGAATGAAAGAGGCGAAGCAAAACAAACAAAAGTTAACGTCTTGTTGCAGCACTGTTTAGGTTTTTATGAATAAGGGGTGCTAGGTGCGAATATGTTGTGTCGACACCCTCCTATCATTCTGTCACGTTACCAACCCCTTCTTCCGAGTGTTGAAGGTGGATGCCTTCAACATTGATGAAATCAGCCTGGCTCATAGTAAATATACCACAAAGATTTGGACGGTCTGTTAATTTTCTCGGTAGCATAGTGGTTAGCGCAGTCAGATGCGGGTTCGATTCCCGCCTGATGCCAAGATGACCGAATGTCTTTTTCTGGTGTTCAGATCTTTAGTAAAGATACTGCATGGAAAATGCTAAAACAATAATAACCAAGAATAAGTACTCACATTTAACGATTCTTATTTGTCACTAACTACCGCCTGCGACTTTGTCCGCGCATTTTAAACGCCCTGCCTTCTTAGAGGTTGAATTTCTGAAAATCCTTGCTTCTTAGTGCCCACTAACATCAGGAAAAAAAATATTAATTGTCAGTGTACGAGTGGATTAGTAATTTCATTGCCCTCCCTTAAGCCTAGATCGATTTTACCCCGAAAAGAAAATTTAACCAAGAAGCATGTTCAATTCAGACAAATTATTATTACCAAACCAAAGGATTGTTTTGTTTCAACACTTTTGTTGCCATAAAGATTGTCCACTATTGTCTAAAACATTCGGAATTTATGTTTTTCTTGAATATTTCTTAATCAATGTATTATTCAAATAAAGGAACGTGGGTATCTCAGAATCTTTGTATACTGTGATGTCAATCGTGTATTAAAATCTCGTGAGGCACATAAAGGGATTTTAAAAATAAAATATTGAACCACCTCCATTGTTTCAGACACGCCACACTTCAAAGCTTCACTCAGGCGTGAATTCTGAAACAATGCTCAACTATGAGAGTCAAGAATCGATTTAAGACTGTGCTTTGTCAGAATTAACCTTCAGTCAATGATATTTAAAAGAGTCGGTACTGATGCGAAGTCAAAAATTGTCCCCTGGCGTACGTACCTGGTCTATAACTTGACCGCGTGTACAAGATAGTGATTATACTTCGCGCTTCGTCCTCGAGATTAGTATGTTAGTAACAATTTTAACTTGTAGTAACGCATATTCAGACCCACATCATCACTATTTTGAGAGATTCTAAAGATTTTTTCACAATGGTATCCCCTTCCGGCCCAATCTGTCAACGCCGGAACCAGTCGGTACTTGTCATTCGCATTTTAGTGCCCGCCGCTCGCACTGTTTTATTTCTGTGTTCTCGCTATTGCATCTAAAAAGAAGAAACAACAAACTGTGATCCTGTGAAATAAGTTAATAAAAAGTGAAATTTGTTCCAGAGAACAACAAAAAGTGTTCTGAAAAATACATGTTGGTGATATACATATTTTTTTTGCTTGCAATGAAGGTCATCGTAAAATAACGTTTGTCGTTATATTCTTACCTTCCTATTCGTGCATACGCAGTGCATAGATATGAAAAACACTTGAAAAAATATGCATGCACACTGAACTGCGCACCTCCGGCGCCGTTAAAATACAAAATGTTGAAAAACAATCAAGGCTTGCAAAATATCCAATGGGAATTTTCCTGCTTTCTCAGTTAAATGCTATGCATTAACCACTGAATAAACGACTGTCGCTGTGGCGCTGTCAAGGTTAGAGAAAAACACTTTGGTGAACTTCTAACCGTCTGCAAGCCCCCGCTGCTGCCATTAGCCCCGCTGCTGCTGCCCCCACCGCCGCCGCCGCGCTGTCTAGGCTTGCGAAATACACTATGGTGTACTTCTGGCCAGTAAGAGAGGCTTGCGAAATATCCTTTGGGAATTTTCTTGCTCACTCAGACAAATACAACGCATGTGAACCACTGGAAGGAAGACCGTCTGCAAGCTGCCGCCGCCGCCGCTGCAGCTGCCGCTGCCGTGCTGTCAAGGCTTGCGAAATACACTTTGGTGTACTTCTGGCCAGTAAGAGAAGCTTGCGAAATGTCCTTTGGGAATTTTCTTGCTTACTCGGACAAATGCCATGCGTGGGGACTGTGGAAGAAACAATCGTGAGTAAGACGTCACAATGCTTGCTAAATCCACATTGGGGTAAGTGCTTTAAATATCTTGCGATACACCTTGCTGTATTTGTCGTCTAAAATGGAGGTGCTTGCGAAATATTCTTTGGGATATTTTCTTGCTGACAAAATCCTTCAAGCATATGCGCATATAAGCTTTTAGCTGCGCTTGTTGCCGCCGCCTGTAGACAGCCGCCGACGCTTACCGCCTGCTGAAGGAGGAGCCTCAAGGAGGATCAATTTTTCATTGCATAACCATAATGTCATTATTAATCAATGTTCTTGGTACAACCATGAGCATTATTCGCGCACGTTTAAGCACGGATCTGTGTTACTTAAAGTGAAAATATTCTACTAAAAAATGCCACTGATGTGACATAAACTCAGCATGAGTCGCACGTCATTGCGACACCGCGACGCTGAAAAGTAATGAACAACTTGACTTGTTGCTGAAAGAGGTTTATAACAAAGTTTTAACCTTATTTTTTCGTGAAAATATCAAATTTTCAGTTATTTGTCTGTTTTTTTATAAAAACAAGACAAATCAGATAACTTATAACCTTATCTTATGACTAATATTGCGTGCGTATGTCAAACTCATGGAATATCAATATGTTTTGGACAGTCATGAGATCTCACAGCAAACTATTCTGGTGGTGGTGGTGACATTCATCACCACACCTACTTGCAATTATTTAAACGGCAACAACAGTTACTGACGACATGTCGCTCAATAACACAGCCGCATATTTGTTCAACAAATCTTCAAGGATGTACTTAGTTCCTGGTTTCACATACCCTCGAGTTACGAGTTCAAAAATGAGTTTGCCCATTTACATGTTCAAAAATGAAGTATGGAACAATACCTACAGTCATACATGTTTATATTATTGTTAGCATTTCAATGCAGTATCTTTGCTAAAGACCCGAAAGCCAAAAAAAAAAAAAAAAGACCTTTGGTTGTGGCTTCGGGCGGGAATTGAACCCGCGTGTTCCACTGGCCAGGCGGCTGCTCTGGCCGCTGAGCTACCGAGACTATTAATGGTCTCTTAACAAATTAGACATAAAGTCTTTCAAACAAGTTAGACTCGAGGATTTTTATGTATAAATGCTACAAGTGTGTGTTATTAACTAACATAGGTAACAAGATACGTACTCGTATGATAGCACAAGAATTCAAAATAGTTGAATTTCGTTAAGAATGGATTTGGAACACTTTGTAGTGTATATTACCAAAGGTTTATGAAAATACCCTCATTCTTTTATTTGCAATGCTGTGCTTGAGGAGGTTTAAGTAGATAATTCTTACTTACCTAAGTAAACTATGTGTTTCTGCTCTAATTTATTAGAAGACTGCCTTCAAGCACCAATAATAGTAATTATTAAAGAAAAGGAAAATAAAATGAATTGATTAATTCAAGTAGCAATGTTTTCTATTAAACTCGCCTAACGAGTTATCAATTGTCTGCCTCAGTGCTTCAGCTCGTGCAGTAATTACCGTGGTTCTGTAATGACAGATGGTGATTTTCAATAAAAAAAAAATGAATATTATGGTTTCTGCGAGGGAAAAGCTGCTCAAAAGCTGAGCTTACAAACTTAGAACAAAAGTACGCTCCAAAGAGCGAAGACATTTTCAATTTCCTTAAATCTAGGTCACCTGACCTAACTTGACCCTGACCTGACCTTATATTTACATAACAAGATACATATATGAAGTCTGACGTCATTGAAGTGTATTACTTCAATCAAATATATGATTATTAAATTATATAATGTGAAGGACGACCCTTTGCATCCTTTGCTTCCTATTTAGGTCACATACGTGAACGTTTAATAAACGTCATAGCAATAAAACTTCCAGTATGCTTGGCTTACCTGGTTCCCATCAAAATGTTAACTAACTTGTTAATACAAGGGAGCAATGTAAAAAATAACAATGTTAATAGAGTTGTTTGAAATAGTTGAATTCTTACGACTTTCTGTTAGTGATATGATTTAGACCAGAATTAAAATAGTTTATAAGGTCATTAGCAACTTCCTGTTTGACATCACACTGTCGTTTTAAAACAACTTTAACATGTTGCCGAAATTAACTCTGACGCCTCAACGCGATGGGTAGATTGCTTAATGTAACAAAGAGATCCTTGCAAGGTAACCCAACAACTAATCACACCTTGCATAATTTCTGCTGTCACTGTTTTTAACCGTTGTCAAAGTGTATCTCCGATTAAACACACCCCTCCTGTGTGTGAAAATATACTCTTGTAAATCTATCTTCAGAAGGTTTATACCTATCTGTGTTAAAGTACAGTCTAGCTGGCCTTATAGCTAATTAGGTACATTTCATTGGTAACTAATTTAAGTTTCACTTATTTCTACTCTTAGAGGTATATGCACACATTAATACTCTTATCGGTGTCGAAGAGAATCTTTTGATATCGATTACTCACCAGGCTTCTCTAAGGGTTGTGCGTGGGTTTGCCCCCCTCGGGACGGACATTTAATGTGACAAAAATTTATAATTGCTCTTTACAGACATGATTGCTCCAGTTAACAACAGATATTAACTTAAACATATTAATCACAATGATTATTATGTACCCTTAATGCAGCATCTGCAATTCCGCATGGTCTTGAATGACCATGTGTGGTCATATTGTGAAAGTTGCCTCGATAGATGTCTACTAATTATGTAATAATTACTGTAGTATTATCTTTTTGGAGCTCTATTTAGTTACAGGACCTTACCGGTACCGGTGACCTCACCTTTTTGGTGCAACAGAGATTTTCGCAAAGGCTTAATCGTTTGAGTTAGACATTCAACATAAAGATTCAACATATTATATACCTGCACATTAACTGCCTTCCTACGTGCATTTTAATACGTACTTCAGACCAGTTTTAGGTGACTCCCAAAACTGTTCTTAAATTTCTTATTGCCTATTTCCTGACAAGTTACGAGGATTGTCTATATAATATCAATTCTGCTTTTTTTTTGGTCCTATGATAATATAGGATTTTGTTGGTGAACATCAGAAAGGCACTTAAAATCAAAACTTAGAATTTAATTTTCTTTTGAAAAATGGTATTTTGTCTTGAAAAACGAATTGGCCATAAAAACTAGCACATAGTTTAGACCGTGTACAGAGGTCTAAATCTTTTTTCGGTTCAGATTCCCTTGGAAATTGTGAGCTTCTGAATGTCCCGTTCGCCAGTCTGCCTCTGATGTTGATTTACATTTTGATACTGTTTTTGTTAAAATTGCAACTCCAAGAGTATGAGTATAGACTCATTAGATATATAGATAGAAATATAGATTTTATTACTTAGTTGTATGACCTAGAGGTCACCTTTTTGACTGTGAAGTTTTAAGATAGAAAACAGTTTTACAGTTTCGATTGCTCATTATTATTATGACACCATCCAGTTGAGTATCTGCCTGCTGTAATTACCTGTTGTAGAAATCAGACTCTTGTCTTAAATTTCAGTAAAGCATTCGGAAGCTATTCAATTAAAAGCACACTTCTTAAAAACGTGTAAGATTGTAAGTCCAAACTTTATTTTTCATTTGAATGAAAAAACGTAATTCTTACGGGCCAGTGCTGCATTTGCTTGTCACATGTACATATCACGTACACATATGAACACGTCATGTGTGACGTTTTAACATGGGCATCAACATATGATTATTATAACTTATTTGAGAAAGCACTGTTGCCTGAAGGTATTAACCATATTGGTTTTATAAAGTTTTAACTCCATTGAATCATTAGGATTAGATAAATCAAACAAAACGTAGCATTACATCGCTATTACTTTTTTGTGTATATGTATAATCATAATTTAACCAGGACTTGACGTGATTCTGTTAAATATAAGGGGCTTAGCTGTAAATCAACCATAATTTAAATGACTTATTTATAAATGGTTGTATATAAATTGAGAACACAGTTTGTACTTAATTATTATTTTAGTCTCCTGACAAAATAGTATAAGGTACTTAAGTATTGACAAAAATAATAATCAATAAACAACATTAATAATTGTAAAATTTCATTGACAAATTTCCACCGTATGTCTCTAAATATCTACAAGTTAAAATTGTTACTAACATACTAATCTCGAGGACGAAGCGCGAAGTATAATTAATGATTAAACGAACTTACCCTACGTGAAGTTCTATCATAATTATACGAAGCGCTTCGTCCGAAGAGATTAGTATGCAGTCCCTCCCCACCCAGCTAACTGTCTGCACCCCTAACTCTACGGGGAAATATGTCAATAATCACAAAACAATTATAATGTTGTGGAGGTACTCTGCTTAAAGCTCTAAACTTAATGACAAGTACCGACTGGTTCCGGCGTTGACAGATTGGGCCGGAAGGGGATACCATTGTGAAAAAATCTTTAGAATCTCTTAAAATAGTGATGATGTGGGTCTGAATATGCGTTACTACAAGTTAAAATTGTTACTAACATACTAATCTCTTCGGACGAAGCGCTTCGTATAATTATGATAGAACTTCACGTAGGGTAAGTTCGTTTAATCATTAATTATTTACTGTAGCGTAAAAGAGACAGATACATGTTACACAGTGTCGTCTTAAACTGTCAATGCTTTGCTCAGGTGTTCGAAGTTCTGATTTCGGGTGCTACTTTTTTAGCACCAGTAACAGTAGTAACCTATCTACGTCTTTTTTATTATACTTAACATCATTGCCTTCAGCCAATTATTGGCTATGAACGAACTGCTGACGAAGCACGGAGGTGCCCGAAAAATACGTCACTGAATATCTGTTGGGAACGCTAACAAATCAGTAAATCATATAAAGGTGGTCACCATCCCAATCCTTGACCTTGCATGGATTGCGTTACAGCGGCAATCGTTCCTTGCTAAGTCACGGGCACCTCAACACTAGTTAACAAGTACCGAATGGTAATCCGTATAAAATACTAACATATTAAATGAAATCAAATGTCTCGCGTACACATTGAAAGTTACTCAAGAATACGAGATGATACGAAGCGATGATGTTTCCTAAGCCAGGGGGCCTACTCCAGTCCCCTGGCTATCTAAAATACTTATATAAAAAACAAATTTGCAGTTTCACGAAGATTTGGAAAGTTTCTCTCTTAAAGCAAAATCAAGACTAGGTTGCAAATTTTACAAAAAAAGCCTTTTTGAAAGGTTCAAATCAAAACATCGGTCGCAATGGTCGGGTCACTAAATAATAGACCCAAAAATACTCAGTACACAAACACAACGTGACTCTACCAGTGACTGATTAATTCTGAACAGAGAGGAACCTCTTTGAAAATATATTTTTCTCCGTAAGTTCTCTAAACACCTCAAGATTAATAATATAATTCGTGTTTGACGAGTGAGAGTAGACCCCCAGCACTGAACCAGGATTGCTACAGTTCTGACGTGAACAACTGATGCCCTGAAATTCCTAGCTCAGCGTAATTAGGGGACGATCGTTGATAAAATATGCACGTAAATTGGACTTTTGAACTTTAAGTTTGGATCATTAAACTTAATAGCCGTTCTAGTTCTGTAAATAACTTTATCTTTGTGTGGATGTGGTTTGGTTTGTTTAAGGATTTAAGTGTTAGTTTCCCAATTTAAGTATTATTCGATTGCACAGAAGTAATTATTAGTCATTCAATTAACATTGGGTCGAAACACTGCATGATTATTTCTAAACACTGCTCTGAATGCAAGTGTAACTTAACCCATTTTTTAAAACTTAATAATAAAACAAAAGATGCTTAACTTTCGACAATTTGAGGGATTGAAGAAGAAGATTGTATGTCAGTCTAAATTTCTTTTTTATTTAAAGTCTCGTCTCAAATTAGCTCTGAGACATCATAAATCAAGATTATTTGACACTATACTAAGCAGACCTTGCACTATGGGGCTATGGGTGCCGGAGATTCAAATGCCTAAGTATCTCTAAATACATTCTTAAATATTGAAAAAATACCCAGACATATAGAACAAACGCTTAATAATGTGCTACAAATGCATGCTTGGTCTTGGTGGGAATCGAACGCGTAAGCAGAACTTCAACCCTTTCTATCATTCTGCCAACAAGCCAGCCAGCCAAGTCAAAAGTAATTGTGAGGCACTTTTATATAGAAACTAGATTACTAATTATATAATACTTAATGGACATAACCGCAGAAGTTGTAATATACAGTTAATGGGCCAAATGTTAAGTGATTTTAGCTGTGTGAGAAAGCTAGGCTTATCTCCGTGATAGCCTGGTTATCGCAGGCTGTGCTAATTGTGGTCTGAAATGATTGATGATGACGAAGAAAGCGTACTTTGTGCTTTGGTTCTCGGCCTATCACTTGACAAAGTAAACAAGTAGCCATTCCAATGATTGTTGGAGGGGTGTAAGGTTAGTGAGCAACCTCAATGTCAGATGTCTGACTAACTGACTGCCAGAAGCTGGTCACTGTGGACTTGGCTTCCTTATTAGGAACGATTTATAAAATCACTACAACTATACAAGTATGAAATCACTGCATTCTTAACGCGAACGAACTATATATAGTTAACTAATTTTTAGCCATCGTTAACTAATTGAAATACTTACTTAAACAACTTAATTTCCACTTTGTTTCTCACTGTAATGTTAGTATGCCCAAAGCTCCATCTTCATATTACAAAAGGTGGCAATGAACTTTTGTTCTAAGTGCCAGCGAAATGGTCACGTTTTCAATCGATGCATCCGATCGAGTGCATTGTGATCAAACGTGTGTTTTGGCATCTAAAATAAACTATGATACTGACCTTTTGTCTGGCAATCATTGGAAACAGTAAAAAAATAGGTTAATTAGTTAGTCGCTTTGTTTCTAAAATGTTACTAACTATCGTTCATTGCATGAGTCTCACTCACCGCCAAATTCACAAATACAACATAACACACCCACGATCATATCCCTAAAGGGTGAGTCAGAGGCACACTGATTGTTGACGCATGGTACGGAACATACAGAAGCCAACATTTCGCCGAGGGAATTCGAACCTAACGTGGTGAGGGGCGAGCCTACCGCCGTTATCTGGGTTGATTGAGTTTTATATCGGTGTTTTCGATCACCGAAGAGTTAGCCGCAAATAGTACAAAGAACACAAAGTAGGTGTGTTTCGGCCAGATGATTTGATCTCGCGACCATCGGGTTTCGAGCCAGAGTGTTTAACCACGGGGCTACGATGCTCAGCTTTTACATGTATAAGCTGTCACTTTCAGATCGAAAGACAATTTACGGGACGGCATGAGTTTGAAGGTGTGTACCATGACTAACGTTTGTGAATTCGGGGGTTATTTTACTGATTGAATGATTTTCTGGACGACCGATTTGGTGTAATGGATCGGAAGTGGGCTATTATATTACATCAATGATGGTCGCAGGTTTGATCCCCGCACAGTACAAACATTTGAGTGAGTGCATGAACATGTCTGTTTGTACTGGTCTGGGTGTTTCCTATGTATATTTAGTATGTATTTATTAGAAAGTATTTAATTAAGTATGTTTATAAGCATTGTTTAAGCAATTGACGTGTTGTGTCACTTACCCTCGAATTCGCAAACGTCAATCAACGCTAAGCACTCATGCAGTCCCGTGAAATGTCAATAGAACTGATAGGGACCGCTACACTTCAGAGGGATGCTCAACGTTGATTTGAGTTTGTAAATTCGGGGATTGGTTGCTTAGATTGGAGCTAGATGGCACTGTGTGGAATAATGTCCAGTGAATGATGACCTGCCACTGCCACTTTATTCACTCCCCTGCTGTGTAGAACAATTTTGTCCTAACTCTACCCAAATATTTAGTTCAGAAAAAAGCAATGTAATAATGGATAAAGATTAAAAGCCAGATAAGAGTGAAAAATGATCCGAAATCATGGAATCGCAATTCATAGCAAAAGTTGCTTCACATAACGAACAGATAATTATTTACTGCAATCACAGGTCACAGCTTACAAAACAGTCGCTCAAACAAACATACGAAATATTAACTTCACATTAAGTAATAATATGTTTCATAGGAAGATTTGGCGTAATGACACGGAAGGTCAGGTTCAGGCCCATGGGGGAAAATGATATGTAATTGGGATGAGACGACCTCCATGGTTTGATGCGGCACATCACATCTCATGCGATTCTCCAAGAAATGCTGCCCATCTAGGCGTCTTTAATAATCAAAGGTATCATTCAACACTTGACTCCTCATACAGCACCGTCTAGCCAGAACTAGGCTGAGCTTGTGATATGGGATACTACACAGCGGAAGTACTTTATTTTTGTAAATATCTAGAGCAACTACAGACATGTTTGTAATGTGTAGTAGCTAATTTTTAAACCATTACACCACATTCGGTTTTCCTGACTTCTTTTTTATGACTGTATGATATTTGTAACTAAGCCCCCAATTCACCAACGCAAATCAACGTTGAGCATCCTTCAGAAGTATAGCTGTCTCTTTCAGTTCTATTGACATTCTACGGGACAGCAAGAGCGTGAGCGTGGTTGGCGTTTGTGAATTCGGGGATAAATGATATTATTGCATGAATTAATTAATAATTAATTAATTATTATTCGTTATAAGTTGTAAGTTTTTTAAGTTGGTAGGTAACGTATTTTTATCGTTATGCTGTGATTGACCTTATACGCATACTTTTGTCAACTAATGACTTAATAAATTATTATCTAGAAAAAAATATAATAACTTATTTTCACAATTTTTACCACAAAACAAAACTCTAGGTACTCTTTATATTTCACTCCTTATGTTTCAACTTGTGTTTCTAATTCGCGATACTTAGTATGAATATTAAAAATTTCACCAGAAAAACCCAAAACGATACTGGCACTAAACAGCATATGTTTTGCTTCGTCAACTAAGCTTTGATTTGTGACTACACCTTCTGAAGAGCTAACATAACAAAGGTTTGATGATGATTGAAATGTTTCACGTGTGAAATTCCTAAAAACAATGTCTCCTCTTGCGCCATCTGAGATAGACCCTAATCAGCGCCACAGAAAGCACTAATAAGCGTGGCATTGCATCAGCTATGCAGCATCCCGATTTCAGTGCAACAAATACGATATGGGGTCTGCTTGCCTCAGAGACGTGATGTGCGGGACATGACCGCCCGGGGCCGTATCGAGGGACGGGGCTTGGGAGCAAAATTGAACATTTTAAAACGTCATGTTTATGTCCCCTTGACGCATTTGAAAGTAAGCTTAGCAGGTGGATTAGCGGTACTGGATCCAGTTGAACAAAAATAGGAAAAAACCGTCTACTGCTGGACAAACTTCTTAAGAGAGCACCACCACACAAAATCGTCTGATTCCCTCTTCTAACCACTTGTTTCTACCCTCTTTAGGGTATCAGTACATCGGGTACTGCGGGTGGTCACCCTCTTTAGTCGCTTTGTTCGCCGTCTCCACTTCAGAATGCGCTCCCCCCCTCTTAACAACATTGTAACTATTCTGTGGTTAGCTCTGTAAATGAATCCAGTACACGTATGCCAGAGTCCAGTCAGGGGCATGAACAAAAACTTGCAAAATATCAAGTACTGCCCTGTGCATAACCTTATTGTCAAGCATAAACTGGTCGTAGGAAGTTCAAAAATGGAAACATGTAGTCACTCAGGGTTCATTATTTGGTATTCACTCCTCAGCGAGATGCCCTTTAGATTCGGACTCGATCGAGATAATGTGAAATATTATGTTAAAATGGTAACATTTGATGCCACTGTGAAATACATGGACAATTTACGGTAAATAAGGGTGTTTAAATGCCGTAATATGTGAAACAGTAGCAACTTGCTCCATATACGAGCGCCACCTCCTATGAATAAAATATTTTTTGCGTATACCGATAATAACTACCTGACTATTTTTGTCACATGACACAGCACAGTTTTCTGGGCACACCACAGTGTCTATCTTATAGTTCTTGAATAAAATGATGATACATTCGTATTGGGATGTAAGGGGGCGAACCTCCATCTATCGCCCCAAGTCAACCTCACCTGCACGCGGTGCATCCTGCTGAGCAACGAACGAGGCTCTGGCGACCGACCGACGGCGGTATATCCGTCCTGAATAGGCGAGCTAAATACCACAGGCCGGTGACGGGCAGCAGCGTCACCGGTGCGAGAAGCTTCGCCCTGCGATCGCCAACCCGCCTGCCCAGCGTGGCGATTATGGGCATAACCTCCTATGGAAGCACGACAAAGGCCACGGCCCCCAGTTCCCGGCAGCCCCACTATTCCTGGTTATGGTGGCGACCATGGTAACGGTGGGGCGGGGGGTGCAAAGAATCTCCGGGCTACGGGAGGCCACCACAACCAACTGACCCTGGCGACGTACAACGGACGCACGCTGCGGCTCGACTCGCATCTGGCGCAACTCGAGGTGGAACTTGGGAACATCAGGTGGCACATAGTTGGGTTATGTGAAGTCCGAAGAGAGGGAGAGGACACCATAACTCTCAATTCAGGCCACCTGATGTACTTCCGAGAGGGAGACCAAAAATCCCAAGGTGGCGTTGGGTTTCTGGTTAATAAGTCCCTAGCTAACAACGTTGTGGAAATGTCCAGTGTGTCGAACAGGGTGGCGTACCTCATCATCAAGCTCACCGAGAGGTATAGCCTCAAGGTGGTGCAAGTGTACGCACCGACCTCGTCACACTCGGACGATGAGGTGGAGGATATGTTCGATGACATATCGAGAGCCCTCCACTCCACTACCAAGACTCATTTCACCGTTGTTATGGGGGACTTTAACGCTAAAGTGGGAGTACAAAATTGCAGTGAATCGGTAGTAGGATCCCATGGATATGGAAGCAGAAATCATAGGGGGCAAATGCTCGTCAATTTCCTCGAACGGGAGGGGCTCTTCTTGATGAACTCATTCTTCAAGAAGCAACCCCAAAGGAAGTGGACGTGGCAAAGCCCCGACACTATGACAAAGAATGAGATCGACTTCATCATGGCGGACAAAAAGCACATATTCAGAGACGTCTCCGTGATCAACAGGTTTAATACCGGTAGCGATCACCGACTCGTCCGAGGCTCTCTGAATATCGATTTCAGAGCTGAACGAGTCCGCTTGATGAAGGCCAGGCTCCGACCAACTCTGCTTCAAACTATCATGGGATCTGAAGCGTTCCAGTCAAATCTGGAGAACCGATTTGCTGCCGTGGAAACCACAACTGACGTTAACTAGAACCTTGAAGATGTGGTTCGAGTCCTCAGGGAAGAAGGTACGAGATTTTGTAAAATGCAGCGTAAAGGCAAGAAGTCGAAGCTTTCCGAAGAGACTTTGGGGCTAATGAAGAGACGACGGGAAAACCCACCCGTCACTTCGTCAGGGAAACGGACTCTAAACCGAGAGATTAGTACGCACGTGCGACGCGATCTCCGTTGCTCCAGTACTCTCTCTATTGAGAGAGCGATTGAGCAGAACCGGGGTTCAAAAGTGTTCGTACAATCTCTTGGAAGAAGCCACCTGACGAAGTTGACCATAGAAAGTGGAGAAGTCGTTGTCTCGAAGCCGGCGGTCCTTTCGGAAGTAGAAAACTTCTATGGCCGGTTATACGCTTCGCATGCATCTCGACCTGACCCCGGAAATGAGGACTCTAGAGCCACTCTTACACGCCACTACACCGAAGACCTGCCAGAAGTCAGCATTGACGAAATCGAGATCGCTCTTGGGCGGCTTAAAAATGGAAAAGCCCCTGGAGAGGACGGCGTAACAACAGAGCTGTTAAAAGCAGGAGGCAGACCCGTACTCAGGGAGCTCCAAAAGCTTTTTAACGCTGTCCTCTTTGAAGGGAGAACTCCAGAGGCGTGGAGTAGGAGTGTGGTCGTCCTGTTCTTCAAAAAGGGAGACAAAACCCTACTGAAGAACTATCGACCCATTTCCCTTCTAAGCCACGTCAATAAGCTGTTCTCAAGAGTGATCACGAACCGTCTTGCGCGAAGACTCGACGAATTCCAACCACCGGAACAGGCTGGGTTTCGGAGCGGATACGGCACCATAGACCACATCCACACAGTGCGGCAGATTATACAGAAAACTGAAGAATATAATCAGCCCCTGTGCCTAGCATTTGTGGACTATGAGAAGGCCTTTGACTCGATTGAAATCTGGTCTGTTCTGGAGTCCCTGCAGCGATGCCAAGTAGATTGGCGATACATCCGAGTGATGAGATGCCTTTACGAAGCAGCCACTATGTCCGTCCAAATCCAAAATCAGCAAACAAGTCCTATACCGTTGCATCGAGGTGTGAGACAAGGGGATGTTATCTCCCCGAAATTGTTCTCAAATGCAATGGAGGATATGTTCAAGACGCTGAACTGGAAAGGACGTGGCATCAACATCAATGGCGAGTACATCTCTCACTTGCGATTTGCTGACGACATCGTCATCGTGGCAGAAACGCTGCAGGACTTACAACAGATGCTGAATGACCTGGCTGACTCTTCTGTGCGCATCGGTCTACGGATGAACTTGGACAAAACCAAGGTCATGTTCAATGAACATGTACTACCGGAACCGATTGCGATACACGGCGCCGTTCTCGAAGTTGTTCAAAAATATGTATACCTCGGGCAGACATTGCAGTTAGGTAGAAACAACTTCGAGGACGAGGTGAACAGAAGAATTCAGTTGGGTTGGGCAGCGTTTGGGAAGCTACGTCGAGTCTTCACATCGTCGATCCCACAGTGCCTAAAGACAAAAGTCTTCAATCAGTGCGTCCTACCCGTCATGACATACGGAGCCGAAACGTGGACACTAACGGCACGGCTGGTCCACAAATTTAAAGTCACTCAGCGGGCTATGGAGAGGGCTATGCTCGGCGTTTCGTTTTACGGCAGAGAACCAAGGTTATCGACATAGCCCACCGGATTAGCAAGCTGAAGTGGCAGTGGGCTGGCCATGTTAGCCGTAGAACCGACAACCGTTGGAGTAAACGTGTTCTTGAGTGGAGACCGCGTCTCGGCAAGCGTAGTGTAGGACGTCCTCAGGCAAGGTGGAGTGATGATCTGCGCAGGATGGCTGGCAGGAGCTGGATGCGAGCAGCCGAAGATCGAGTACAGTGGCGTGCAAAAGGAGAGGCCTATGTTCAGCAGTGGACTACAACAGGCTGATGATGATGATGATGACATTCGTATTTAATTTTCAGTTTGAGGAGCCCATTCGAACAGGCAACAGCAACTTGTGGCTAGATGGATGGGTGGGTGGGTATTTCGCTTCAACTCTGTGCCGCAGAAGGCACGTTAAGAAGTTGGTCCTAGCCCTAGCTAACGTCTCTGAATGTCAGCGTTTAAGCCTAATCGGAGGATTACATAGTCATTGAACCATTTTAGTTAAAAGATTTTCAATATGAATTTTAAAGAACTTGCTTTGTATAAAATAATAAAATATTGTTTGTTTTCACAGCAGATGCTCTCGTGTACACAAAGAATAAGAATTATTATCGTCGGACAGTTGTGAAGACTTAATTTATTTATTACCAACATGACTTGGTATCCCATACCCATTAAATTAGACAGTCATGGAATAAAGATGACTGTAATTCACAATAATATGATACATGCAATTATATTATCTGAGAAATTGTGAGTAACACGCAATCGTTTTATTAAATCTGTGAGCTTATTGCCGCTACAGAGGACCACGTATGTAGGAAGCAACAATCTTATGAATTGTAGAAATGGAGTTTTATGAATGCTATCCCACCTGCTACTTCGATATCGTGTGTTTTATAAAACGTTGTAATGTGAGTGTGACTGTTTATTGTGAATCTCTGCTTCTGGATCTAATTTAGGTGTTTTGAGTTCAAACCTAAAGGGATTACTGTAACTACTCAGCGTTTGCGACTCTACCACTGGTTTGGACGTTGAATCTCATATGACAGACTCCGACAAGAAACTTCATTTACTAGAAAACTTTAGTCAAACTGCCAGCTGCCAGTGTCATTGAAAATTAAACCGTATGCAAAGCCTAAGGGGTTCAAGTGTTCTGTCAGGCACAAAAGTCAAGCCACAGCTCATGACTCGTATTTATATTGAACTAGCTGTCCCGACAGACTTAGTTCTGTTGTCAAACATTCGGTGTCACGTGACAGGTAGTAAAGGTTGCTAAGAGAAAATAAATTGTGTTTTTCAATATATTCCTAGCATTTTCTCATGTTCAGTCACCTTTAAACCTACCCTGGACCTGCTCAAATATTTCAAATGCAACATTAGCCAAATCGGTCCAGTGGTTCTCGAGTTTTTGCGAGACTAATGAACAGCAATTCATTTTTATATATGGAGATCAAGTATAATATCCAATGACACTGACAGTGTCCAAAGAAGAATGGCGAATGTCGACCCAACCACGTTCACGTTGAGACTGATAATAACTTTATAAAATGTTATTAGTAGATTTCTATCCATAATTTATAGGACTTTGTAGAACAGGGAATATATTTTTAAATAATTTACGGCAGTATATCATCAAAACGTCGTAAATAATGATAAAACTAAACAGAAAACCGGATAAGTAAAGGACGTTCCTGTTCATGCATCAGTGTTATTTTACTTTCTTTCTAAACTGAACCATCATCTAGGTTGTATTGTTTTGACAGTTTTGCTGTTCTTATTTTACTGTTATTGAAGCATTTCTAACTAGATTACGATGTTTCAAGTGACTAGATTTTAACAAAACGGTTCAATGGCAAGTCAAACAGCTAAAGAAGTTAAATAAATGCCAGTTACGGAACGTTTAAATGTCACATTGTGTCAAACGTCAAAGTCAGACTGACATGCGATGCGAAATGACATGTTGTTGTTGAATCGTTTGCAAAGATTTCGTGGTGTTTTACAGTGAATTTTCTAAGTCCGAGAAACGCGTGTTTCTTGGACTTACGATTGAAGCCATAAAGTGTTCAGATGCATGATACAGAAATTAATGAAAAACTCTTTATAACCTGATGTTATTATAACCTATCCCCTTTCATTTATTATTTTTATATCTCTATATTCCTAACTTTAAGAAGGGTAAGTTTTAGTATCATTTTGATAGCAGTGTCTAGTTGTACAAATCTTGGTTAATTTCGTTCATGAAGAAGGCCTATTTTAGTTGGGGCTCAAACTCAAGGAACTTCGCCAGTCTTCTTTATTTCTAAGATTAGTGGGACTGTATTCATTGATTTTTTCAATGACGACAAATACGTAAATGACTCAATTTTACAAAAAAATACCGCTTCATGATATCGACAGCAAATATAATAAAAACCAACAATAACCACCTTTTTAAGCATTAACTGCGGTGCCCTAAAAATAATTGATCTATACTCGGATTTTTAATTGTAGTCAGTGAAATGACATTTTCAGTGTGGCAGGTTTTCAGTCCCAAATAAATAGTGATGTGGTAAATCGAGTTTTTACAATTAAAAGTTAGTCGACATTACAGCCTGGCAAAAAAGTCGTAGTGAATGACCACGTCCCACTTCCATATGTCATTACTGGCAACACACACTGGTCAGACTTTCGTTTTGAGACATAGAGGTATTTCGGTAAACTGTATTTAGTAAATAGATTTTCAGTTTCAAAATGTTTTGTTTCTGTATTATATTATTTACAGGTAAGAATTTCGTTTATTAACAGGTCATACAACTGGAAAAGTTTGGTAGGATACAACAGTAGAATCTTCCATACAAGTGTTTTCTAAAGGTTTGACTACAGGCCTAAAGGGCCCAACCGGCAAAGGACGACGCCTTATAATTTCATATATAGGCAGTGATGAAGGTTTTGTAGATTCCGGTTTACTTATTTTTGAATCAAATAATAATAGTATGGACTATCATGAAGAGATGAATTCAGAATCGGAGTCGGAATCAATAGCAACCGTAACGAATAAAATCGTATATAATTACTTGTATTTTGCTGACTTTCAACTGTTAATTCCCCTGAACCTCTTTGAACATTTTTTTTCCAGCTATGGTTATAATTTTTTAGTGAGAAGTTTTAATATGGAGGTAGGGCCCATATTTCTTAAATCGTAATTATTTAATTCGTTTTGTACACTATTAAATATTTACAATTATTTAAAAAAGGCTTTGATACCTCATAAAATAAATCATGACTAAATGTCTTAGTCTAGTGATTGCCGAACGTCACTATTGTAGCGGGTCACCCTTTTTTGTATCAGTCACTGTTGAAGTTGTCATTTCGCTGACTACAATTATTAATCGTACTATAAAGTAAACATCATTTTACATATAAAGAATCAATCAATGCACCCTAACGGTTTACGAGTGAATCAATGATCACAATGGAATCATTTTCTCAATTTGTGAACCCTTTGGCCCTTCGCCGCTTTGCCTTCATTATTTCTGAGATCCCTTTGCACTTCAATTGATTTGTATAAGAAATGATTGCGAGACTCAGACCTATGACACTGTGCGTTTTTCTCGATGTTTCAATACTTCCAATGTTATCTTAGTTCTTTGTACTTCAGTCAGTAATATTTAAAAACTGGATTTGTAAAGTAAGGTTTGGATGTGTGAAGTTTTTTTTTTGTACTGCTGTTACTCATATAATTAAGAGCCACTTACTCTACTGAACATAAGCATCTCTAGATTAGCTAGTAGAAGGCCTGCTACCTTTATCTGGCCATAAGACCACATGGCAAAACATTTTTTTTTGGAAAGTATTTGTAGCTATGGCCGCAAATATGCAATATCATGGTAAAATATAGTCGAGTGGGATGACGGCTGGCTCAAACGTCAACTTGTAAACATGTGCCACCTTGGGGAACTGGTCTGCTCAAGTTCACTTAGTTTACCCAAGTTTACTTACTAAGTTTCTGTTTTATTTATTTTCATGTCAAAACTGTATGAATCTGTTTGTTTATCAAAATATTCACTTAAGTAGTATTGTAAAACATTGGACGATTTACATCTTGATTTTTTCTTGCCGGGTCTTCTCAGTAGAAACTACCTTACGACGGCGGTGGTAGAGTCATATTATGCACATGTATTGTAAGTATTGTTTATGTATCGTATTATTATGTGTTTGTTTATTAAGTGGTTAAAATTAAGATTCTTGACGATTCAAAAGTACTGTGTGATGGTCTTGTTGAATAAAGAGATATTGAATTTGAATCACGTGTAGGCACTGTTCCTTCTAAGGTTTTGCTGTAAAATTTTCCAAAAATGATTAACTTAAGACAAGGTATTGGTCCAATTCAAATTGTAAGTATAGATCGTTCCCATGAAACTCATGTTCACAGCACGCTATTCACAGTTTCTTCTTTGAATATCTAGAATAGCCAAAAACTAAGTTCCAGCCCACGCCCTCAAGTACACTAAAGGCACTGCCGTGTCAGTCTAGCCTTTTTAGAAGCCACCAGTGGTCTTTCAGATAACTGTTGGTGTCGTTAGCATTAATTTTAAATTAAATTAAATGATTACGACTCAATCTTTTAAGATATCGATTTGTTATATAATCCAATTCAACATCCAAATCAAGAATTAGAAGAGATTGAAATTATAGTTCTAAAAAATAAAATAAAAATAAAAAATATTCACCTCTCGTTTATTTGGTCTTTTTGAATTTGGGTCAGTAAGTTTAGCTTTTACTTTTTTTATTTTGAATTTATTAGACTCATCATAGAGTCTGCTTAGAATCTGCATGAAGGGAGGTTATCTCTGAAAAAGCTCTAAATTTTATTTCTTGTACTACTCAATCTGTGTCATCGTCAAACGGTTAAAAGAGCAGTCATTGAATAGGTATTTTTATTATTTTTGGATCGAAAATAGTTTTACAGATTGTTTTGAAAATATAACGCAGATTGTTTATTGCGATAGTAACCATCATGTTTGAGAATGCGAAAAACACTTGATATCGCTACCGACAATGGAACCTAAACTTATTCCATAAACTTTATCATAAGGGTATTTTGCAGAACGGCCAAGTATTCAATGAAAAATATATTAAATACTAGCAGCCGCTCGCGACTTCGTCCGCGTGGATTTTACTTAGATTTTCCCGCTTTTCTGTTGAAATTTTCCAGAATTTTCTTTGCTATAAACCTCACGGAGCCCGAGACCTTTCCAACGAATGCAAAACCGTGGAAATCGGTTCGTGCGTTCTGGAGTTATAGCGTCAGGAAGGAAAACCCGACTTATTTTTATATAGTTAAATATATTATCATATTTTTTTAAATCTTATTAAATGCGAATTCAGGAAGCTGCACCATGATTATGTAATCTTTGCTCGTTAAGTATAGCTGTCACTTTCTGTTTCACTTACATTCACGAGACAAAGGTATTTCAGATGCGTTGTTTGGTGAACTGTCGATTCGGGGCAGATAAATTAGCCAAAACGTTTACCGTTCCCATCAGTCGATTAAAATGATCGCAACTTCTGACCCCTCTTAGAGTCGTACGTTTCTTCAGAGAATTCCGTTGGATTGCGTCGCGATTGATATCAAATAGTCTGTTGTCGATAATTTCATATCTCCGTTCGACAGCGGTCTGTAATCTGCGGCAGATGTCTGGGGGGCTACTCCGGAGTCCGGTTGCTAGGATTGTTAGAGACTGTCTTGTTTTCGAAATAAGCGAGTTCGAAGTAGGATTTTAACTATTCAACCACTTATGTCTTTAGAGGTGACAGTGGTAGGTGTGGAAAACATTCCACCTGTGTTTATTTGAAGGCAGGTTTCAGCTAAAAAAGGCCTAATAAGCACCACTTTTTTCAATTATAATTAAAGCCTAGGGTATTTTTTGAAATCATTCAAAAGTAATGGAACTGTTTTTAAAAATTTAAATTTAACTTTGAAAATTTTACTGTTACTATCTTTCCTTTTTTCTTAATCAAATTTTTGTACTTTAAATTAATGGCAAGAAGTTAGGTCTTTTATGGGTTAAAGTACAAGTAATGAGGTCTGTGCTACAAAAAAAAACAGAATAAAAGATCCTTCGTCCAGTTCGTTCGTTCGTTCCAGTCGAAGATTATCGAGTAGAGATCGTCGATTCAAACTTGACTTTAAAAAAATCATAACTCATAATCCACAAAAAATTGCGGACCATAGGTACATGGGGTATTTCCGGGTACCCCTATGTGTCAGGAACCCGGTTTTTTTTTGTCTCACATTCTGGGCCACCCTGTGTAAAAATATACATGAAACTATGGTATAAATAGAATGATTGGTATATGATATAAAATTGTTAAGATCGCGCTCTTTATGACGTGCCCTCTTGCAAAGTTGTCTTCGTAAACGTAACAGCAGAGTAGGCGCCCAGGCTGCGCATGCGACGCAGGAAGTACGCTTTAATGCTCGATTATGACTGTCATTTGGAATTGGTGTAGTTCGTGTTGGACTGGAGAAGATTCGTGGATGTGCCCGCCTTAATGTTTCTAGGGAAATTGAGGATTAATTCTTATTATTGGACCAATGTTTCGGCTGATTGCGTTGGTTGTCGAGTTATTAGTTTACTCTTTTTATATTACTCAAACGGGTGTACGTTTGAGTTTCATAGATTTGAGACCTATGAATTTCAAAATGTTCTCGAGATTCATAGGTCCCAAACCTATGAAACAATAAAATATAAATAAAAAACAAATATTACGGAATCAACTTTACAAAAAAAACGTTATGAGGAAACAAACAAAATATTTTAGGCTACTGCCCAGTTTGCGAGTTGCTTTGTACAGGTAACTAGCGATTTGAAATTGCTCGATGTAAAACTCTACAGTGAAATCTTAAATAAGTAAAATTACAACGTGAACAAACAAAACCATCACAGGACATACAGGACGATTTTACAAGTAGTTCAAACAATTCAACACTTTTCTAATTCTGAAATGATAAGATTGCTTGGCTTAAAGATCTCAGACATATTTGACCAGACTGTGTGTGTGTATACATGAACTAGTTGACTGGTAGAAAATGCCTTGTCTGCTTCTTATTGAGTCCACCGTTTGTACTAATTCATTCTTGTGCAATAAATAACGATTGACCAAAACCAATTCCGCAAAAAACAATCGTAATATTGCCAAATCTCTAAACAATATATTCTTACCACAAATCTTTAATTTTTCTAACTGCAAAGGTTAACCTTCAAAAGCCGCAAAGCTGCATCCCTTCGACGGTAACCATGGCAACGCTGATATAAGCCTGCGCACGCGCACCCAACGCCACAGTTCGCGCCACACGCTAGCGCATTGTACGCACACGGTGAGTTAGATATTTTGGAAATAAACTAGACTAGATAGATATTTTGACCTAGATAAATATCTAAATTTTGGTAACGAAAAGTGATCTGGAAAGTGATTAAGTTCGAAATGGAAATTATGTGCTTATTTTAGTGTGTGTTATTTTAAATTAGGGAGTTTCTTATAAACAGATAGTTATCAACATCATCAATTATATCAAATTTATTTCAAACAAAGTTTATTCGTTCATTATATTCAAGAATAACGTGAAAGACGATTATTATAAGTTGAAAATGTTACGTCCCTTATAAAAGACATGAACGCGTTAGTGCACGTAATATTTCATTTGCTCGAAATGATATTTTGACATTTCTAGCAAATAATAAATTTCTAGCAAATCAATGTAAAATTATAAATTCTTTTTAATAGGTATTTATTTATGATCTAGAGAGTTATATTTACATTAACAGTATTTACCTACAGAAAATCTAAATAATAGAATATTTTTAAAAAGATGATAGGGACAGGAAAGGATTGAGTGAGAATTCTTATCTACAAGCAGACTTAGCAAAGCCTTTTTAAATACTAAAGTAGTGCTTAAATATTGTGTGAAAACTGTCTTGAAAACTTCTTACAAACATTAAGGTCAATTTTGCCTAACAGCCGCTAAAACTGATTACTTCTTGTGTTAATTAAGTGACTGTACTCAGAACCAATAAATAAAAAAGTTTCCGATTCTTTAATCCAACAATACGGTAGATTATAGTGGTTTCTCATACTTGGCTGTTTTTGCGATCGGCCACAATGCACGTCGATGTGGTTTCTTGCAGAGCGCGGTTCGGAACAATCGTCATTGAACGGTGTAACATTCTTTGGCGGTTTTAATTCACATGTGATATGCAAAACAAGCCAAATTAGGCATCTAGACGTTATTAAGAAATGGCTTTGAAATTCCAGAAAATACACTATAAAAATCTAGTTTTCATTCTGCAGTTTTTAGTCAAATTGTCAAAGTGCTACTGTCTTGGCGTTATATGGACAGAATAGCAAAATACTAAAGTATTTGTTGGATTTCCCATCACGGCTTATTCATAAAATCTTAAACAGCGCTTCAACAACACATTAACTTTTATATCGCTTTGTCTCTTTCATTCTTGTTGCAACTCTCCAGCATGCCTGGAACTCTACATTCGGAATGGAGGCTGGAGGAGGCCTATACCTTGGAAAGGGGCCGTGGCATTAACTTTCTGTAAATTAAACATAGTGCATACACAAAAGAGGAAGAGATGTACCGCAAGAGAGCGGCGTGATAATAATACTAAAAATTAGCGAGAATAGTTGCTTTTTTTTCCACTTTAAGGCGTTATATAATGAACAAAACTTTTGCTTAAAACTAAAAATGATGTTAAGCTAATAAACATTTTTGAATACTATCGAAGGCTACCCTACCCTTTGATGTGTTTGTTGATTTTTTTCCTATTTGACAATATTTCATCTGCTAGGCAATATGATCAATTTTAGTTATTGTGATGTCTTTAGTGATATTCTTAAGAAAATCATCCAAATCGGTTAACGCGTTTCTCGTCCCAAAATTGATTAGCACATTACCCTTACGTCGCACAATCGGATAAAAATCAAACCAAAAAGATATTTTAATCCGTATCTTCCACGACATAATAAATATGAAAACTTCTTTTACATACATAGACATTAAAGTCAACGGCTACTAAATTAAGCAAAACATGTATATGGTCTGATGCCAGGAATCTTATTCACTACTAAAATCTACATGAAAATGGTATCGAATTGTGTGCGAGTTTAGTTTTCCGTCAACGGGCTGCTCAAATAAATACTCTGCTACATCCTACTAATATTATAAAGGCGAAAGTTTGTATGTCTGGATGTGCTGTGTTACTCTTTCACGTAAAAACTACTGAATGGATTTTGATGAAACTTTACAATAATGTTGCTTATACATCTGAATAACACATAGGCTACAATTTATAAAGATATTGTGTAAATTGTAGAAAATATCAAGTAAAATATGAAAATTTACGCGGCATCACGTGGTATGGCATGACAGTTGATGACAGACGGCTGCTGTCATTAGCATAACTATGGGTGCGTTCCGAACTAAAATAGCGCGTATTTGGAAAGATATTGCTTTTAGTTGCTCAACTTAAGTCCACGCGGACGAAGTCGCGGGCGGCCGCTAGTTGATTCAATAAATCTTTAGACGTATAGCAAAATACACTAAATAGAAATCCCTGTTACAAAAAAAAGAGAACTTCTTGTCTTGAAGTCTTGAGAACTTTACTCATCTCAAAATGCTAAGGCCTATGTGCCTAATTGTGGAATTTCTGTGAACTTGTAGTGGTGAATCCATCAGTTCTTTTTGTAGTTACTATAAAACAAATGACGACCAAGAAAACTATATATTAATAAAAAATAAGACATTATTGAAAAAATATCCAATCTATGGTTAACAAAAAAAAGTTTTCTAGTCGTGCGTTTGATTTTACTAATGTTCATTTGTTGAATTTCGTTGCCATTTTTTTTTATTCGGCTATCGTTTGTTTTGCTTATTTTAACTCTATGTATTTTTCATTATGAATAGTATTGGAATACTATACCACCTGACTGCCTGATTGTATTACGGTTTCCGTTTTGCCACTAAACCTTTTTTGTAAGAACTAAGGACATAACATTTTCTTATATCACGTTCACACTTTTCCCAACCAAACAATTAATCTTCTCACCTTAAACCGATACCTCGATTCACGCAACCTAACGCCCAACTCAACATGAAACAGTTTTGCAATAAACTGTTTGAAGGCAAAGTGAGAAGATTCCCTTAGTTTGCACTAACAAGGAAATAATTTATTCCACTCGCTTATCTCAAATGAGATGGATCTCACCGATTAGGGGAGTCTTAAGAGACAGACGCGTGCATAGCCCCATTGTTTCAGAATGCTGTAAGTTATATACTGTTTATTTGTTGCATAAAGTACTAAAAGCTTAAGACATGAGATCTTATCTCGACGCTTAAATCGTTTGGCTTCAATTGTTTTTTGTTAACGGACTTTTGGTAATGTGAGATGGACGAGTACTTTTTTTCAGTTACTTCGTCTTTTATTTCAACTAAACGGCACCGTAAACGTGTTTGGCTTCCATGGGTCTTTTTCGGGTCAAAGCAAGCGTAATAATTAATATTAATTTGAATTATTCAGATTTTTATAAACCTAGTCTTGATGAAAGATTGTTGATTGATTGTCATTAATGCATCATTTTTAAAGACTGCTTTTGACTGTACAGGATTCAAGTCAAATAGTAAAAGTAGCTGACAGCAGTACTTGACATTAGCAGAATAATTACTTGTGCTGTTATAGCACGATTGAGGCCATTCGAAAATAACATACCCCTCACGACCATATCCATAATGGGTTAGTCAGGGGCACACTGATTGTTGCCGTCATGGTGAACGGAACATTCAGAAGCCCACATTTCGCCCAGGGAATTTGAACCCAACGTGGTAAGGGGCGAGCCTACCGCCGTTATTCGGGTTGCTTGGGTTTCTTAACGGTGTTTTCCATCGCCGGGGAGTTAGCCGCAAATTGTAGAATGAACACAAAGTAGGTGTGTTCCGGCCAGAAAAAAAAAAGCTTCTTTAATGTAGGTAATTAGCGATATACATAAATAGATTTCAAATACTAACAAAACTGCAGCTTAACATTGGAGATGTTATCTGAAACAAATTTATAGAAATAAGGAGTTGAAGTGACATGAAGACATAGTTAATTACAAAAAGGGTTAATTTATTAATTCGAATCATTAACCTTTGACATATGTGTTCGCGCCAAATGTTAACGTTTTCATTGTCCATAAACGGCATAACAATAGTAATTTAATTGTTATCTTAAAATAATTAACAGATTTCGATAATTGATATCAGTTTTAAGTTGTTAACCAAAATGTTAGATCGGACGTTAAAACATATGTAGTGATGTTTATGAAGAGCGCGCTAGATATAAAGCCTCGTTTACACATTTCAAATAATATTATGAGACATAAAATATTTAAAAGCAAAATCAAGATAATTCTGAAGATAGAATTACTGGCTTTCATACTTTCAGAATGACTTAATACCAACTGCTTGATGATCTAAAAATAACTTCTTATTATTTTAATCTTCTAATTTGGTCGGTTACAAACAAAAGATCTGAAGAAAATTGGACTGTAGTCCAATATTAAATTAGAACATGGTTTACTAAAATCTGTTTTATTTACTATGCGACAGAACAATAGAACGCCGACAGACGTTTCGACGTTTAAATTGCCGAATGACTTTAGCTATACACAATTACAGAAGTAATAATTTGGTGTGATTTGGTTTTTCTATTCGACATGATAATGGTTCTATTCTGAGGGTCGCCATAGGCCTATTAGCGGTTAATCTAGGCTTAAGCTTTTCCTCAGTTCACTTGCTGCTCAACTGTTTTTTTAAAAGCCTTGACATCTGGTATTTTTTTTAAATTAAGGTATGAATACATCAGTAGTTTACGTTGATACACGGTCAATGATATTTTAAAAGAGGAGATACGTTATGTCAGTACTGATGCCAAGTCGAAAATTGCCCCCTGGCATACGCGCCTATAATTTGACCGTGTGTACAAGATAGTATAATTATTTACTAGATCGTAAACGAGACAGATACATGTTGCGCAGTGTCGTCTCAAACTGTCAATGCTTCACTCAGGTGTTCGGAGTTCTGTTTTCGGGTGACACTTTTTCGGCACAAGTAACCTATTTACGTCTTTTCTTAAATATCATTGTACACGGTATAATGTTTATGAGTAAATTAATTGCTGGGGTTTAGGTAAAAAGTGATGAAAATACAAGTATATAAATTAAAGTACATTCTGTGCTTAGGGCGCCTGTACTCGCGGCACAGCACGTCCGTACTGCCACCAGCTTATCACAGTATAAACCATACAGTAGAACATCTAAATACAAACGTGCCACTCTCGGTTTGAATGTGTGCGTGAGCGTCGCGCGTCGTGTCGCGATATCACGCACATGCTAGCATAAAATAGGAAGGCATAGGAAGGCGGCAGTACGGACGGGCTGTGTCGCGTGTCTGTGTTACGCTAGGCTAATAACTCGGCGGGCGGCCTTAGATATAGCCTACTGTATGGTTTATACTGTGATCTTATCCCCCCGTATTTTATGCTAGCGTGTGCGTGAAATCGCGTACCGACACGGCGTGTGACGCGCACGCACACATTCAAACCGAAAGCGGCACGTTTGTATGTAGTTATTTTACTGTTCTCTGTGTACTGTGCCCTAAGTTGCCGCAAACTATTTCCAAAGCAACCATTCCGTTACTCATCCTCTAGTGCGGTGATAGTTCGGTCACGCTCTCCATTTAGGACGACATCTTACGCTTACCATGTTAATGCCTAGGGCTTTCACGAGAGCACTGTTGCAGTATTTGCTAATACGTTCATAGTATGTTTTGCATACGTAAGCGAAATATTTATTACGAGATATGGGTTGAGAATTTGCATTGGCGCCCGTTGCAGAGAAGCAACCAGCTTTTTTTGTGATTTTGGGAATCCTCTGATCCCTTTAATCATAAAATGAGAGCGCATGCCACTTTAAAATCAGTCTTGCAAAATGCTGTTTAGATTCAGGAACCTCCAGTTTTGGTTATGTGCGTTGTCAAACTAGTCAAAATAATAAATTATTCACGTCATGTCAGGAAATCCCTTCTGCATTATCTGACATTAATTTTCGGGTATAGCCGCGCTTCGGAAGGCATGTTAGGCTTCAGCTTGATACCTATATTGGCAACAACATCGGCTGATGTTTTTTGATTAGCGAGATAAAAACTTATGTAAGGTTTATGATAAGCTACAGTAACTAAGCACTTTTATTCTTTGTGAGCTTTTATAATATGTGCCTGCGTGTTGCTTGAAATACTTCTGTCGTACCTTAAGTTCCATTCCTTTAGAATTTGCAGTAATTTATATTAATTGTTGAATTATTTTGTTCGCAGATTTAGTTTAGGATATCCGGCAGCACCAACACCATGCAGCGTTTGTCAACGTTTTGCAGTAAGTACAGTTGCAGTAACAAACTATATTTAACACAACATAACATATCACGACCATATGCAAATGGGGTAAGGGTGGAGCTCGAGACGCACTAATTGTTGTAATCATCATGAACGGAACATTCAGAAGCTTACATTTCGCTTTCTCGAGAAGGTAGCGACATAAAGTGGATTCTTGTCAGATTGCCTGATAACTCCTTGGACCTCGTATGATTGCGAAGGTCTTTGACCTGTAGTAAAAGCGTTTTTTATCGAGTTCAGTGGCGAAGGCCTATGTCCAGTAGTGGACTGCAACAGGCTGATGAAGATGATGAAAAGTGTTTGGGGGAAAACAAGATCGCAGTGGTTCAATTTGAAAATACTGAATTTTGAAGCGATTGAGATTGAATGAATGAATGAATCAAAATGAATACACATTTTAACCTTGAGAGAGGTTAGGCGGTCAGCGAAAATTCAGATCTCGTAGCCCTTCGCCCCTGAGGTAAGGGGGTGGGGGAGGAGGGAGGAGGTGATTGTCCGCCTTTAGTATGGAATCAACGTACTCGAAACTAAAAATCGTAAGCGCCATTCACATTTTTATCAAAACGTGAATGAAAATATTTATTATTTTCTAAATCTAAAACAGTCACGAAATCGAGAAGGTAAATACCTATATTTTTGTGATTTTATACGAATTATTATCGTAAAATGCGGTTGTAATGAGCATTTATATGATATTTTAGAGGTAACTTCAGGTTTTTTTTCCATCGAGCAAAGTTTTTCCAATCGTGTTTTGGAAACAGTGATCCCATCACACATACGTTCTGTAATACATATTATATATATTTCAGTGCGAAAAACATTCAATATTTTCAATTATAGCTCATAGATAACAGTCCATTTTGCCGTTTTTACCTACTAAGGCCCCTTAATTGTGGTCATAAGAGAGCGTAGCAATGATTCATGTTACCGTTTTATCTAATATGGTATTTATTTCTTTGGATAAATTAGTAAGAGTAGTTAATTAAGGGGTCTTAGGTTGGCGGATAGATCAAATCCTAGAGCCTTAAAAATCGAGAAAGTAAGTTAAAATGAGTTAACGAAAGTATACATCGCAATGAAGATGGCCTACCAAAATTGGGCAAGTCCAATTATGTTTTTACTAATATTACGTACTAGTTGTACTTAATTGCTCACGAGATGGCGTGCATTGATTTAATTACAATCAGTCAAGCGTATCAGTATAGCAAACTTTGACCCCATCAGTTTACTTCACGCTTTCACTTAAAAACACTTAAGCATTGAATAAGGTGATGTTATAATATGAGCAATATGTATTTTTACTAATCGTATTGAGTTGACTTCACAAGGTTTACCACTAAGACTAAGATGAATTAGGTACCCACTCGTATATTAAAATCAAAACACCTAAAACATATTTATTTAAATAGACATGTACACTTAAATCATTGAATAAGGTGATGTTATAATATGAGCAATAGGTATTTTAGCTAATCGTATTGAGATGGCCTCAAAAGGCCTACCACTAAGGTGAATTAGGTACCTACTCGTTTATGATAATCGAAAAATCTTAAACCTATTTTTAAATAGACATGTTCACATAGTTTTCCGATCGTCATTTACTAGAGAAACAAAGATACACTTAATATTAGACTTGAATACTAAAGTAAAAATAATAAAAATAAATACACTGTTTACAAACATAATGTGACTCAACCACCGATGTCGGAAAGTTGTTTCTGTACTTAGAAGAACCGGCAAGAAACTCAGCAGTTACTTTTTTTAACAAGATAAAGACCTTAATACCTATTTTGCTCTATAATTTAATCGATGGGTCTATCTCAAGAATATGTTAAATAACCATGGAAAAACTAAAATATTTGAAACAATAGTAGACTAGCGGCAGCCCACGACTTCCTTCCTATTCAGATGCATAAGCTATATTATTGTAAAGTTTCCATTAAAATCCATCCAATAGATTTTATGTGAAATAGCAACACGGCACATCCATCCACACATACAAACCTTCGCATTTTTAAAATTAGTTAGATCTAAGTGCCGCGCCAAAGATTTCGAGAGCGTTAAGTTAAGGGTGGCACGTAACTGCTGAAACCCTGCGACCTTTATTAGGTCATTCATCCACCTTGCCTAACCAAATGGCATAATTTCAATGATTTCAGAACTTTTCTAAATCAACACTTATTCGTTTGTAAAAATATGTGCTGCTGCGTTAAATTCTTCATAATTATTAAGATGAGTTGCTCAAAAATTTATTCCTCTGCAAGTTGGATCTTTGTTAATAACTGAAGCTAAGTAAGTGTGATAATAATATAATATGCAAAATACCAGCAAGCCGCTTAATAAGTAGGTAATTGCATACTTAGGCATAATATGAAGTACATAATTAGGTTTTTATTGTAATTATTCATGATACAATATTTACATTAACAAGTCATGATGGGAGCTGTCATTACGTAAATATTAGTATTTTGATGGTTTGATGGCCGCAAAAGTGAAAATGTTAAGTAATTATAATATTACATATTATACTAAACGAACGATGACGGAAACAATAACCAGTTCAAAGACCTATATTAAATGTTTCCATTGATTAAAGTCATAAGTCTCTATTTATAAAAAAGGATTGTTGTTCGTTAGTCGTTCGTAACTCGGGAACGGCTGGACCACTTTGGCCAATTTTGGTTTTGAAATATTTGTAAAGTTCCAGGGAAGGTGGGTAAACACGAGAAAATGCTAGGAATATAGTAAAAACCACAATTTAGTTTTCTTTTTGCAAACTGTGCACTATGTGATCCATCGACCCCCTCAGTCCATGAGGATCCACTATTTTGGTCCACCAGTGGATTGAAGAGCACGCCGAAGTCCATTATGATCCACCAATTGTCGATCGGTGGATCCTGTGATAGTTGCATCTTCTGATATAGGCCCGGCGCCCACTATCGGCATCGGCACGCCTCAGGATTTTAGGTGGCAAATAGCAATATACTATAATATAATGGTAATAAAGCAGAAATTTCCGTGATATGTGGTCGTAATACAAAAATACCGCTTCGGCATGCTTGAGGCTGCTGTATCGGTATGCTTCAGGATGCTTCGGCATCCTTCGGTACGCCGCCGGCGCCGAGGCAACCTGCGGTTCGGCATCCTTAAGGACGCCTCGGCATCCTTAAGCATAATTGCCGATAGTGTGCGCTTGCATGTAGGATGCCGAAGGATCCTTTTCCTTGCCGATGCCGATAATGGGCGCCGGGTCATACTCTACCAGCGGATCGAAAATTAATTCGGTTTTAGAGCTGTTTTTTTCAGAAGTTAGTTAAAATTATCAGATTATTACTCGGTAGATTAAAAATGTATGTCAAAATGACATATTGCAATTAGGGCCGGCGCCCACCATTGGCATCGGCACGCTTCAGGATTTTAAGGTGGCAAATAGCAATATACTTTAACATTATGGCAATAAAGTAGAAATTTCCATGATGTGTTCTCGTAAAAACAAAATGCATTTGTTCTGTTTCTGTTTCGGCATTTTTTACTTTATTGCCATGACGTTAGAGTATATTACTATTTGCCACCTTAAAAGCCTGAAGCGTGCCGATGCCGATAGTGGGCGCCGGCCCTTAAAGACACAGTTATAGATTTCGCAATCCACCATTTCCAAAACTGCCGACTTGTAAATTATTGGTTTGTCAAAGGAGAACCAGGGCCGCCGCAAGCGGGCGTGCAAGGCGTGCATAGCACGCGGGCGGCACTCACAGGGGGCGGCAAATTGAGCTAATTTATAGGTAGGTACTTGATTTAGGAAAAAAAATATAGTCATAGCATGTAAAACATCTGCACGAATGAAGTTAACACCGTCATCTATTGGCATCCGTCAAAACTAAGATACAACACCAAACGTCGTCTGTCAGCCGATGGAAAACGGGACTGATGATGTTAAGGGCAGTGGCGGATTTACCTAAACGGGCGACGCCTTGCCAAGGGGGATATGAATGCTGAAACGGGGTTCGCGATGGCGTGACACTGAAACCAGCCTACTCTGGCGGCCAGATATTAGGGGCGGCAAATAAATGAAAAAAAGAATTTTGAGCCGCCGTGGCGCCGCTTATTCACGCACTGGTTAGTTTAATCTGGCCCATTTTAACCAAAAATTTCGGGCTCGCTTCGCTCGCGTAATACCCATTATTCTACTGTTCACGGTTTTCTTCCCCGAAACTAAGTATATGGGATTTTTTACTATAGAATCAGAGCAATAGCTTCGCTTCGCTCGAGTTATAGTTTCCATACCTGCCCTTGGCTCAGAAGAGCATCGCTCTCATAACGCAAGCTTCGCACCTCGCCAGTGGCGGCGTCGCTGGCCTACACATGAGGGGACCCCGCAAAAAAATTTTCAAGTAGCCTACTCAAATATTTTAACCATGACGAGTGAATCCCCTTACTTGCTTAAAAAAAAAGCGCTCGCTTCGCTCGCGCTAATCTAGTACATTTTGTTGGTTTTCTTTAATGGAGCTGTTTGCGCAGTTTCTTATCTTAACTGTGGATCAAATTCATTAATTAATTTTATTTAGGTTCTTTTTTTGCAAAACTCATAAAGGGCGGCATTTTCGGTATTGCACGCGGGCGGCGAAACAGCTAGCGGCGGGCCTGAGGAGAACAACCATTTCGTATCCAAAAATGTAAGTGCCGACCAGACAAAAATAATACTGCCATCCTATTGGAAATGACGCCCTGAAAGTTTCTTTATAGCAAACTGAAATAGCAGTCTAGGGGTTAATTGTAGTAGACGGTTGCTATCCTAGTAAGAAATCTTCAGGGCGTCATTTTCTATAAGAATCGAGTATTATTTTTGTCTGGTCGGCACTTCCATTTTTGGGTATATTTTGTTCGAGACTTGGTTGTTCTCCTTTTATCTAACTTTTGAAAAATCAGCCCTTAGTAGATATTGGACCTATTACTACTACTGTTTACGTAATCGAATTATGGTTGATCGAACCACTGGTGAAGCATATGGATCATGGATCTTAATGGACTGAGAATATCGATCATTACCAAACAAAAGTCACTTTCAATCAGATTTGATCTTAAACAATGTTTATGTAATTCGTCTTCATTCATTGTAAAGCTTTGACGGATACCGATCATATCGCAGGTTAGTCAGCAATTTAATAGGCCCTAAGAATCACGTAATTACTAGTTTTATTGATTTGCAGTAGAGCCGTGCCTTGTAAAAGTAAAAATTTGATGCTAAACCTGCAATTCATGGTGACTCTACCAAAAGATTAGTATGGGTAATGATTGATGAGTACTGCGTTCTGTCATTCTTGAAGTTAAAGGATTGCAATCGAGATCAATATGCGTAACTTTTCTGTCATAACATCTTATTAGTTTAATAAAATCTATTTAAGCCTCGTTATTGCAGTGTATCTTCCTTGAACTAATCTTAAATGTGCAATTACAATTGATTATAACATAAACGGCCTATATACGTCCCACTGCTGGGCACAGGCCTCATCTCAACTACGAGGTGGAACGACTCATACTCCAACATGCGGGCTCAGTGCGGATTGTTGGAGAGGTGTAAGGTTAGTGAGCAACCTTTATGTCAGATGTTATCAAGCCGCCCTAAGGCCTCTCTGACTAGACTTAACGACTGACATCTAGCGACGTCAACCGGGACCATCTACTACAACTGCTACTGAATTTAAGAAGGTTTTTTTGGTTCGCCTCCTCACCACTCGAGATACATGTTTATTCCTAGTTCGATCGGAGGGTTGCCGACGGACAGTGCTTATGAAGACATTTGATGTTTACAAACTAGTTAATCAAAGTGTTAAATTGTAACTAGCCGAAAGAAACGTACAAATCCATCTAGAAATTTACAAACTGTCAATTGTACCACTTCGCTTTCAAGCTATCCTAAATAGGTACTAAAGTTCGTGCGCGTTAAGAATGCTGTAATTTTTAAATTTATTTTTTTCGCCTCAAAACTCAAATCCACAACCTTTGCGTTCGAAAGTATGCGTTTAATTCGTCACTCTAGATTTCGTTTTCTTATTACAAACGATTCGATTGGTTAGGGGACGTGCTAGATTGAAGGACAAGTATGAAATTCCTGCATCCTTATCGCGAACGAACTATAAATAGATCCAATGTGCAACTTTTTATCGTTCATGTTTTCTTATAAAATAACTACATGTACATCATCGTTAAAGTTCCATTAGGTGGGCCATGCATCGCATTGGCTCAACACAATGAACTCGGTTATTGAATGATGTCCAAAAAGATATTGACCTTACAATAGGGGTTACTGTGTCATTTTGTGGTTTAAGTTACTTTTACGCAGGTCAAGGTTATGGCTTAAATATTCCGTAGAATCGAAATCAAGTAAAATTCAATATAATATAGATAGATATATTTATTGCACACCAAACTAACAGATATATCTACACAGTAAAGAAAATAGATTAACGTTAGTGTACGGAGAGAGCTTCGTAGTGTGTATTTTATTAAGAAAATAATACTCGTATCTACTTAGGTTTGTTTTGAATAGTAATTGTCCAAAAGCTCTAGTTCTATTATGGTCTCTAGGTCCGTTCCTGGCTTGAGTGGCAGTTCAGATGGTTGTGCATCTATATGTACTTCAATTAATTAAAGAAGTGTATTTTAACAGCTTACATCCATGAGCTAGGCCGTTACTTTTAAGCATGACAGAACACCTGAAACCTTTTAGCACATAATAAAGTTTAATTTCCAATGACACTGGGAGCTGTCAGAAGGCACTTCTAAAAATATTTCAACTATAGGACCTAGGTCTACCTAGGTCCATCAAGTGATGGGACTGTCGCAACCAACATTTGCAAATCGCAGCGGTCCCCGCTCGAGGCTAGCCTAGCCACCTTTGCCGTGTCATTACATACACATGGTATGTTTTGTAGTTACCTTCTCCAACGCCAATTTCCTGGCTAGTCATTACCTAAGTTGGTATTGGAATTGTTTGATTGGTGAGCTACAAAACGAAGAAATTATATTTTCCTCATTTCTTAGTCCTAGCAGTACGGGATTTTTTATAACGATTTCAGAGATCTTTTCACATTTTGATTACATCCATTTACATGCCTAAATATCGCTTTTAACCCGGCGTCATGGGGGTTGGGTCTAAGATACCCGGCCGTTTTTAGAATTTCTATATTTTTTATACTATTCACCCGACATTGCTGTTTTTTCCTATAGCTGGAGTTAATGAATCACTTCACACGTTTGTGCCCTGAAATAAGTCAGAAAACGCCTGAGTTTGGAGCCATAAGTGCTGTAACCTGAAAATGGGTAATTTAGACCCATGCCTGTACTCGGTGTAACAATTTCACTCCAGTTTTTCCATACAAAATTAGTTTTTTTTAAAATTTTTATTTTATTTGTATTACTTCTTCTTTATTGTAGTTTAAACCTTTTTTAGTTAGTTTGTTAGTGCAAAAGACATATTTGAGCAGTTTTTATAGAATATTTTTTCTTTTTTTTCAAAGTCTCGTTTCCATGATAAAAATTATATATTTCATATTTTTTTTAGGGTTGGATAACCCTTATAACTCTAAATGAATGCTGGTAATAATAAAAACCTTTTCTTTCAACTGGAGACTTAAATATTTACATATCTTACCAGGGTCAAATAGACCCAACCCCCACGTCCGTGTTACAGTTTTTAACCCCCATGACGCCGGGTTAAGCGAATGCAGCTAAGTTAATTTCTCCAGCCGCTGTATCAATGCTTGACGTGACCCTCAAAATAAATACTTTCCTAAACTCTTCATCATGGCCATCAGAGTGAGAATTACTGGAAGAAAAGTTCATAAATTACCCCAATTATGATCAATAAAGCATTTAGAGCATCAAGAGCGACCGCTCCGCAAACGAACAGACAACAATATATACGTCACACTGCTGGGCACAGGCCTCAGTTCAACCATGATTATACGAGCCGTACTTACTCCAACATGCTCTCAGTGGAAGTAAGGCTAGTTAAGTACCCTAACTAGGTTTTTTTAACTTTAGCACCAGGGATAATGCATTATCATCTTACTAAAGATAGGAAAACCAGAAAAAGACATTCGGTCTTGGCTTCAGGCGTGAATCGAACACGCGTCTTTCGCAAACCCGCGTTCGCGTTTAAGGTATATGCCTAAACATTGCTGAAACAAACCTGGCTGCCAGGTAAAATATACCAACTGTGGGCGTTTGAGAGAAAATAAGTAAGTCAAATATTTTTTTTTAATAAAGAAGAAAGAAAATACTAATTCGAAGGAAAGCGTATTGATGATGGGTGGTGTAAGTTTGAAGCACCGAGATGTGAAGTGATGTTAGCCGGAATACCACCCTTGACCTGACTGACGGAGATGCCCTAACAATTCATCACTATTCTTAAGTATTCCGTTCGGGTTTCTAACTCATTCCATTGCCCAACTTGGCGTGTGTAACTCAACAACGGCGATCGGTGTCGAACCACTTATGAACATAGTACCAATGAAATTCCCAAAAGTTAGTCGAGTAAAATCAATTATCGTCAAATGCATTGTATCTAAATTCCGGTCTAAAATTCCATAAAATCACACACCTTCATAGTCTTGTCCACGCATGAATACTAATACGAGAGGCTTGATCCAAATTTGTCTATTGGTATCGCAGTCTTGGGAGTAACAAAGCATAAACTTTAAGACATACTATAGTAGTATGATAATGTGTCTTTTGTAATAACGTTTTAGTAACCCCAAAATTCACAAACGTCAATCAACGCTAAGCACGCGCTCACGCTCATGCTGTCCCGTAAAATGACAATAGATCTGAAAAGGACAGTTATATTTCTGAGGAATGCTTAAATTTGATTTGCGTTTGTGAATTCGGGGGTAGTTTGACGACCGATTTGGCGAATTGGTTCAGAAGTGGGCTATTTTACACCAGAGATCGTGGGTTCGATGCCCGCACAGTACAAACATTCTTGTGTGCATGAACATGTCTGTTTGTACTGGTTTGGGTGTTTCCTATGTATATCAAGTATGTAGTTATACAAACAAAATAGTAGTTAAGGATGATTATCCGTTGTTTAGTTTCCCATTGCACAAGCACACACAAGTAGCTTAGTTTGGGGCTAGATGGCGCTATGTGGAATAGTGTCCAGTGATATTTGCTTTTTGTATTTCAAAGTCCACCCATTTTAAACTTAACGATTATCACAATCGCGGTTTCTAACAAAAATCGATTAATCGTATCGTATTCGATTCTAAACGAGATCGATTTCGAGACCGTCTCGTTATCGTATAGCAATCAAGAGGTTAATTGGCTGACATCTCTATATTGGCTTATGGTTCGAAGATGGAGTTCTCATAGATTACTTATGGCGAGGTCAGTTCAAATTGTTACGATCGGTCTAACCGGCTTTTCGATAAAGAAACTATTTAAGTTGTTCTTAGGTAGAGTCGTAGTACGTCTAAGCTGAAATGACGCGCCCCACCGCCGCATTTGCGCATGCAAGCCAATTTCAAATATGTACGCAATACACATAAACATGCAATTCTAATCGGTCGTTCAGTTGCCGGTATGCGTTTGACGTTAGCCTAACCGACAAATTTGCTTGTGTGCGTAGATTAGGTGGAGGGGCGCGTCCTTTCAGCGTAGACGATCTTCTACTAATATGTATATCAGTCTGATGCCCATAGTACAAACTTAACTTAGTTTCGGGTTAAATGATCGTGGTGTAAAGATGTCCAAGCGTCTATGTACGGTTTAACATAATGGTTGCGAACGCTCACTTAGATATTCGAAGGGTCGCGGGTTGGATTTCCGCACTAATGTTGGTTAATGAACAAATATTGATATACCGGTACTGAGTCTGTGTGCTTGTGGCACTTTTGTCATTATTGATAACGTCACAAGGGAAAACTTATTTTATTATTTTTAAAACTAAAAAAAATATATATAAAAAAATACATTGTGCTTCAATATTTTTTAAAACCTCTAATAAATACAAATAAATTACTCAGTTCTTCCGGAGCTTGCTCTGCCATGCTTCTGACATGGCACTTTTACAAAAGCCTGTCGTACATTAAATTTAAACGCAAGATGTATACAGAACACAATGATTTACTGTCTGTTTGTTATGAATTCATTTTGACACTATGCAGGAGTTTTGCGACCCGGTTTTTTTTTGATGCCAAGTTTCGTGACCCATCAAATAATGGGAAACGCTGGTTCAAGCTGATCCCTCTTTTTCTTCACCTTACTTTATTACCTACTTAGAAGCTACAAGATCACAAAGTTGCGTTGCCACTTAGCTTCCTTATTCCACTGTGCCATTTCGTGATCTGCCAACACGACGCCACCTGGCGGTAGAAATTAATAGTTGTGGCCAGGAAGCTACGTGATACACTTTTCGCAAATTGATGATGTTACCAGCTTACCAACCAACTTACTGCGATATATTAAAAATAATAAATATAAACATGCTTGAGGCGTGCAAAAACACCAGTCACCATTCAAGCATACATTTTGACGATTGTAGGTATTTGATTTGGCGTAACGGTTAAGACGTGGTTACTACACCACAGGTTCGATCCCCGTACAGTACAAAAGATTGTGTGTATGAACATGTTAGTTTGTATTGGTCTGGGTATTTCATAAATATACGAGTAAATGCAACATGAGAAAAAATATAGGTCAGTTTTATTGATCAGGTCATAACTGACCTGTATATCAATATTTGTTAACTGCTACCAAAAAATAATTACTAAACGTGGTCCGGAACCCGCGTGGTCCCTAGTTCAGAGCCACCTCAGTATTTTGTGATAATTAAAATTAAATAACTTGCGGCTGACTCTCTGGTGATGGAAAACCCAAGTAATCCGGATAACGGCGGTATTACCAACAAACCTACATATAACTTTTGAGGTGCCTTTCGAGGTGAGGTGAGGTTTGAGGTGCCCGTGGCGCAGTTGTGACAGTGATCGGCGACGATCGCTGTTGTAAAGCAACATTCGCCGGGTCGGAAATGGGATGGGTGGCCACCCCGACCGAAATTTAGTGATGTGTATTTCGAGCATCTCCGTGCTTCGGAAGGCACGTTAAGCAGTTGGTCCCGGCTGATGTCGTCAGATGTCAGTCGTTAAGCCTAGTCGGAGGCCTTAGGGCGGCTTGATAACATCTGACATTAAGGTTGCTCACTAACCTTACACCCCTCCTACAATTCGCACTGAGCACGCGTGTTGTAGTATGGCTCAATTCACCTCATAGTTGAGGTGAGGCCTGTGCCCAGCAGTGGGACGTATATAGGCCGTTTATGTGTTATTATAACTTTTGTTAATGTGTAACTTTTGTTAATTTTTCGTGTACGTGAAGTGTTACTTACCTTTTCTTTACAAAATATTTTTGCTAGGCAGTGTATTAGAGATCGTTCAGTGGTCATCAGTACAATTGCGCAATGTTCGCGCCACAAGGACCGTCGATTAGTCGAACTGAAAATCGTTGCAGTCACGACAGACTTGCGCAAGTGCATTCGTCAAAAAGCGACTTTACAGACAATTGACATACATGCATAAACAGTGCAATTAAATGCGGAGTTTGTGTGCCATCTGCTTGTTTAGGACGATGAGATCATAATTCACAAATGCTATACGTCTTATCATTATTCGGCGTTCGTTGAGAGCGTCATGGCTCGGTGGTAAAACACTTAGGCTCGGAACCCGATGGTCCCGAGATCAAATCTGGCCGGAACACATATACTTTGTGCTCATCGTACAATTTGCGGCTAACTAGCCGGTGATGGAAAACACCTATATGAAACCCAAGCAACCCGGATGGCGGCGGTAGGCCCCTTACCACGTTGGGTTCCACGAAATGTTGGCTTCTGAATGTTCCGTTCGCCATGACGGCAACAATCAGTAAAAATATGGTCGTGAGGGTATGTTATGTTGACATGTTTTATCTCTTGTGGCTTGTTGGTCACTGAATCCTGTGACATTCACCTTTTCACATTGTGAGGGTCGAGCGGTTTGGCTTTTTTAGTACTTTTTAACCTTAACAAACACCAGATCGTCGCGCTAATACAACTCAATTTAAATATCTACATGTCGACCTTCCACATCAGTTGCAATGAAGGTTTTGAGATGGGACCCAGACGGTGAACTTTTAGAAATTAAATCAGTAACTGCGGAATTGGGGAAGACCTATGCCCAGAAGTGGGCGTCGTTCAGCTGACATGATGACGATGATGAAGCGCTAAATTCAGAAACGAAAATCAAAGTTGAGTAGCTCTTACAAGTATAGCTGTTACTTTCAGTTCCATAGACAATTTACGGGACAGCATGAGTTTGAGGGCGTGCTCAACCTTGATTATCGTTTGTGAATTTGGGGGGTCCGTACTTGCTACTGCTTTAATTTAAACTGTGAATTCAGCATTAGTATACCAAAACAATCGACCAATAAATGACGAGTCTGTAGAGGACGTGGTGTTACAACGATTTCCCTATTAGAGCGTCAATGTTGCGAAAGGCGTTAAGAGCGGTCCCACGCGATGTCATCTGGAGGTAGTACCATTGTGCCCCGGGGCCCACAAAAACAGCACGGAGAAAGGGTTCAGATTAATAGATTGTACGCCATTAAATAACGTGAAATTGAAATGGGACGGGATCCACGATTTGCGTTTAAGTAGGCTGGTGTTGTAAAGCAGCCTTCAGGCTATTTGAGATTAGGCATTAAGCACCACAATATAGTTACCTTAATATTAACGCTGTAGAGTTTTCAATAAAAAAGGTGTCAAGGCGTATATTCTTGAAATTGACTAAAGTTTTTAAAAATACAAAGACTGACGTTTTTTATTAATTTATATCTACTGTGTTCGAAGATTATCACGCAAATCAGTATTCAAGTACCACAGCGAGATGTCTTTCAGTTTGCATTTCTACCCTCTGGTAGAAAGTCGGATATGTCTATAAGCGAGGATGTGTTTGTCAAGAACAAATAGAATCGCTTCATTAAGCGAAGCTAGGTTATAAAAGCCATTCATACAACGATATTAAATGTTGAGGAGCCCTTACAAGTGTAGCCCTGAATTCCGATATGTATAAGCTACATAATTGTAAAGTTTCATTAAAATACCTTCAGTAATTTTTACGTGAAAGAGCAACACGATACATCCACAAATACAAACTTTCGCCTCTATAATATTAGGTAGGTAGTAGGATAGTAGGATAGGATGAATCGCTTAGGTAACACATTCCATACTGTCATCCATGATCATAATAAAAATATGGCGACCTGTTTTCCAAATGATGATCTAAATTACCGATTAGGATCTCATTGCTAGGCGTCCCTTCTCATACATCCAACTGAAATGGTGAAGAAAAATCTAACGCCCTTTTGTTTCTCTTTTCAGTGTTTCTGGCTCTAGCAGCGGCTCAGAGTGGTTATGAGTACAACAAACCTGGCAAACCCTTCGGACAAGCTGCGCAAGGGACTACTCCAAACAGACCTGGATTCCCTGGCTCCAGCAATTATTCTCCAACGACCCCCTCTTATTCTACCAGACCTCAGAGTGACGAGTACCCTGGATCTACACCAGGATTTCCGTCCGGGCCCACAGGATACCCATCTGGCCCAAACCAAGGCTACCCCGGTACCAGCAGCCAACAACCGCAGTCAGGCTTCCCAGGCCAGAGCCCAACAGGGTCTACTAGCGGATATCCAGGACAAAGACCAAGTGGACCCAATAGCGGATACCCCGGACAAGATAGTGGCCAGAGTGGTTACCCGACTCAGAGCTCAAGTGGGTACCCAGGACAAGGCTTAAGTGGACCTTCCGATGGATATCCGACCCAGGGACCTAGCGGACCTACTAGTGGCTATCCTGGTCAAAGCAGTGGACAATCTAACGCATACCCCGGCTCAAACAACTACCCTGGACAAGGCCAAAACTACCCCGGACAACCTGGTTCCTCACAAGGCAGGCCTGGATCAACAGGTTTCGGACCTGGTGGATATCCCGGTGCTGGTAATACTGGCTCTGGCAGTCCAAGTGGTCCAAGTGGCCCAAGTGGTCCAAGTGGTCCTGGCTTTCCCGGTTCAGGATTTGGTCCTGCGGGCCCTGGTGGCTCTGGAGCTCAAGGTGGCACTTCTGGCCTTAGCGACACTGGCTTCCCAGGATCAGGAACAGGATTCGGCTCTGAAGACACTGGCGCTTACGAAGGTGGTGATTACTCTGCTATTCCCGGAGAGCCTGATGTGGATTACCCTATTCTCACTGAAATTCCTGAAACATCGTTCAGATGTGACGCTCAACAATATCCAGGATACTATGCAGATGTTGAAACTCGCTGTCAAGTCTTCCACGTTTGCGCAAACAATAGGACTTATGATTTTCTTTGCCCCAACGGTACAATCTTCTCTCAGCAAGTATTTGTATGCGTTTGGTGGAATCAATTTGACTGCAACTCTGCCCCTGGTCTATACGAACTAAATGCTAATCTATACGACTATTCAATAACTGGATCCTCACAAAACAGTTTCCCTGGTCTGAACGATTTCGCTGACGGAGCCCAAGGACCTTCTTATCCATCTGGAAGCTTACCGGGAAGCACAGGACCATCATCCTACCCTGGCAGTTCTGGCCCTCAAGGGCCATCATCTGGTTTCCCAGGAAGCGCCGGGCAGCAAGGCCCCTCTTCTGCATACCCTGGCAGTTCAAGACCACAAGGGCCATCATCGGGCTACCAAGGCAGTCCAGGACAGCAAGTTCCCTCGTCAGGCTACCCCGGTAGCACTGGAACACAAAACCCGTCATCAGGATACCCTGGTAGTACTGGATCTCAAAACCCGTCATCTGGATACCCAGGTAGCTCGGGACCTCAGATGCCATCATCTGATTATTCTGGCAGCTCAGGGCCGCAGGGTCCATCGTCTGGTTACCCCGGAAATTCAGGCCCACAGACACCTTCAAGCCTTTACCAAGGAAGTTCAGGACCACAAGGACCATCTAGTGGATACCCTGGTAGTTCGAGACCGCAAGGAACTTCCTCATATCCCGGTAGCACGGGATCTCAGGGTCCATCAGGTTCATACCCTGGTAGTTCGAGACCACAAAGTCCGACATCATCGTACCCTGGGAGTCCTGATTCACAGAGCAACCAAGGATATCCCGGATCACAAACAACATCAAGCTACCCTGGTTCTGGAGGCAGTCAAGGATATCCTTCAGGTAAACCTAATGGTCCCAGCTTTCCGTCTGGAAGGCCTGGAGGATCAGGAGCTCCTAAACCGAACAGAGAATACCTCCCACCTAGAAACTAAACCATTAAAAAATCGTGATGAAGACAAAGAGGTACCAGTATTGAAAGACTTAGATTTATTTTTAGTGTTTTAGTGAAAATTATTATTGATGTTGTTGATTTTTAAAATGAGAAGGCGAAGCCAGTGATCGTTGTTTGTAGTCCGTTTGACAAACGAATTTGTTGGTGCTGTCATGTCTTAAATGACTAAATTCTACTACTTAATACTTATTTACTTACTTATTTATGATTTAAATGTACCTACTCATTTTATTATTTGGTTTATTTTATGCTAATTAGATATTAGAATACTTCATTAGAAATAATAACTTGTGTTTGTTTAAAATTGATTTGTTCTCTACGCTTTTTTAAATATTATTATTTTTGTCTAGTTTATTGAGCTTGTGTAAGATAAAGTAAAATGTAATAGGTACCTAAATAGAAACGTAAAGTTACCGAAACTAGTGCTTGTAAATAAATAAAAACGTGTGATTTGAATTTATAATATTCCAGAGGACATGCGGCGGAGTGGGGCATGTTACATTAAGCTTAATGTTATCACGATCCTAGTATCTTACGATACTGCGATACGACATAATATACTTTCAATATTATTGTGAAACCGCGACATGTAAGATGCCTCATTCAATTGATATACAAAAATATTTTGCCAGTCGTCTAAATATTGTAAGTAATGTATCTTATCATAACTGAATAAAATGTAACTCAATGAGCAAAATACTAACTTATGCAATGTTTTATTTTTTCTTGAAAGGGGATACAAGTGATATTCTTGTTGACTTTTTTCTGAGTCCTGACAGATCTGATAGTCTGCCTCCGAAGTGATGCATACTTTTAGCTAAACGCATTAGGTCATTTATGTTCTGATATTCAATACACGCTGCTGGTATAGCATTGCCTTCAATTACAACCTTAACAAGACCACTTTGAGAAGGTTTTTTAGTAAGTTTTTGATATTGTAGAACACTCAGCAATTTCTTTATACTGAAGTAACCTAAATGATTATACGACAAATTTAAATAGCTGAGTACAAAATTTCCAAGACTGTAACAATACTCATCTTTAATTTTAATGCCGTTTGGTGGAAATGGATCAGAAATCGGACCTAACATTTCATTAGCAAATATTTCAGCTTTAGTGGCGGTATCATCAGCCACTTTGTCTTTTTTACCATCTTTCTTAGAATTTCCCTTGTTTTTTAATGAGGTAGCAGATGAATTTTTCTTTTTTGTACCACTTTTGCGACTATACTGGCTGAATTCGTCTGCCGATTTTATATCAGTTTGGTTGAGATACCGTAAAATGATTAGGCGCTTTGCTTTGAGATATTCTAGAAGCCGCCTCCTTCTGCCCATTGTTTCATCATAAGTCAGGCGAAAATCTATTAGTGCATTGAAAATGCAGCCGGCTCCATCATCGCCTATGCGGTTGTCGGCTAAATTTAAATACCGCAAATGTCTATTAGTTCTCAAAGCATCGCCTAAATGTTTCGCTCCTTCATCGGTTATGTGGTTAGACGATAGATTTAAAAGCAACAAAGTTTTTTCAGCTGGACATAAATAATGCAGTCTGGTTGCGACTTCTCTACATATTTCATCATTTATTTGACACCTGCATAGTGAAAGATATTTGATACGTGTATCGTTGCGGTCTAAAAACACGAAGTATTTGCCTTCTGGCACTGGTGATCCATCCAGACAAATATCTGTTATAGTAGTCAAGTATAGCATTTTATATATTTGATGTATAATGTAATGATCGATACCGCACCGGTATATTGTTATCTTATTTAAATATTCATATGACAAAGCCAGATACCTTATTATTACCATCAAGGATCTAGGGACTCTTCGAATTTGTGACAGCTCAATTTCTGTTAAATTGTGAGCATTGTCATAGACAGCTATTACGTTGATAGCATCTTCATCAATTGAAGATTCTGACTGAGTTGTGGCAGTAGCTGTGTCATCATGTTTATTTATTTCTACTTGAGAAACGGCAGCAGCGTGGACAAGTGGTACCGCAACGGTAATCTTTTTGTATTTAACCGCTGCTTCTTGGGTTTTCAGTTGCTTATAAAAATCGTCTGTAAGAAAGAAAGCAATTGGGATTATTATACTAAGGCTGACTGAGTGAGAAAGAGCTAACTAAATCTGGGTTCAATTCTCCAAAAAATGATGAACGTTGTTTTCAAAATTTGCCTCTACAAGAGAGATTTAGAATCACGCTAACAAAAACAAGTAACTGATTTTTTGTAGACATTTGTATTTTTTCTTTTACTTTATTTTCTTTTTATTTTCTTTATTAGGATTATCAACTGTTGATACAATCTTACTTAATCTAGTTTGACATGATTCCGGTTCTTAAGGTAATTGCACGACAGATTTACAGATAAACACAGCGTGGTCTATAGGTGACACGTATATAAAAAAAAATGGTTAAAAAAGCCTTAATTAAATTAAAATGCAAAATCCGAGTGGAGAAAGTTGCTGGATAGCCGGAAACCTTTATGAAAAATTAAACAAAGATACATGAAAAAGAAATAAACTAAAGAAGAGCGGTAAGCCAATGAAAACCGCACGTAAAACAAAAACAAAAAAATACAATACAGGGCTAGAACTAAACATGGTTGATTGAATATAGACAAACCAATGATATAATAATACGCGTGAGCGTGAGCGTAGATGCAGTGTCACCAGTCAAACCGTGTAGTAAATCTAGAGGTTTTTTCCATTGTAACATCATTGAGGCAAACTGTTTTCATCTAGCTCGATTTTGAACTTCACTTAAAAATTACACAGATTTGGTAAACAGCCTGTATAATGCTCTCACCTTGCTGTAGTTGTTTCCTTACATAGATAGAAAAAAGGCAACCATACTTTTTACATGCCTTTGGTAGTGCTTCTTCAAAGGCTGGCAACTCATTCTCTACGTAATCATCAACAGTAGATTCTGTTTTAAAACTCTTGGTAGATTTAACAGATTTTACTGAAGCTTCATATTTCACTGGCTTCATTAGGGGTTAAATAATATTATTAAAAATATTAAAAACGAGTAAAAAATATTTTCTAAATGTGTATAGTAAATGATTATAAAAAGTGATAGCGCAATGCAAAATGTCATTGCCTAAATGACGTTTATGTATAGTAAAAAAACCTTGAAACAAGTAGGTAATAAACATAAAGAGTTTTTTGTGAGTTTGCATTTAATCTTCATGAATCTTTATCTTCATATTATAATATCGTCTTAAAACTTCATTTATCCATTAGATTTGAAACAATTTTTCTCTATTATCTCACTTCAGGGACTACCCTGACTACATGAGCACGAGGAAAATTTTCTGAAAGCGGATACCAGTTCAGCATCTTTAAAATAAGGTTATTAAACAAAAAAAAATGCTAGTTCTCTTCTTAAAACGCCAAATGCAATGATCCCCTGCTGCATTTATAAAACATTTCAGGTGCAAAGTAAGTATCATCCATTAATTAAAGTATAGTAGAAGATTTACCCAGAAGCATCCTATCGAAATCCCCTGACAAAAACTAGAACGCTCAGAGAGCTTGGTGTGCGAGTGGTGCGAAAGCACGGATGCTAATGTCAACTGGCTTAGTAGGTAAGCCATTTGATACTATCTTAACTTTGAGCAAGGACGCTCTGTATAAATAAATACGTCTGCACCAGATTTTACGCCCAGCTTTTACAGGGAGCCAATGCCGCATGATTAAATGAATAAATAATTACGAGACAACATCACATAGGTACATTCCGTACTTACATTGCTCTAGTCCCATAAGGCTTTCCCTTTTATTATGAAAACCAGAAACAACGAAGGTACCACAAAAACCCAAACCTAGTTTAAATATCAGTTTCGCCATTAAACATTTTGTTCTAGTGCGGGAATCGAACCCGCGACGTTTTGAGTCTCAATTGGCGCTTGGAACACTGCGCCAACCGGGTCGTCGATTGGTTTACCATTGTGTAAACAGCAACATAGGAATTTATTATTTTGGTCCAACTAGGTGGCCTACTACCTACTTGGGACCCCATGTGTAAGTACTAGCCTAGGCCATTAGCACTTCCGTCACCTATATGGATGACAGTGACGTATGTGCTAATTAATTTCATCAGGCGCCTTTGCTTGACCCGGCTAAGTTTAGTATGATAGAGAATTGGGACAAGCCGGATAGAAAAAACAAACAGGTGAGGATTATTTATTTTATTACTAAACCTCCAATAGAAAGAAGCAATGTACTGTCTGAATTCAATAACTAAAACTGGATCCTTAAAATACATTCGGAAACTTATCCTAGGTACTTAACTAATAACCTTGTTCATACAAGAAAACCGTTGTAAAAGTAGAAATAAGGACCAAAACAAAGTGAGGCCCTTGTCTGAAAACTACTTACTACTACTTACTAACTTACTTACTTTAAAATAAATCTACACATTTCCGTGTAACATAATCAGAATTCGAGATCGTCACAGAAAAGTTACTTCCTACACAAAAAAGCAAGTTCTACATAAAAATGAGCTTAATTCTTTCGCTTTTCATAAAATGTATTCTTTGTAATCTATTCACTTCTAATAAGCAGAAAGTTGTATCTTCTAATATAAAATTGTGACGGTTAAAAAAAAAGTTGCTACCGGTGTTTGGCTGATTGAAAACTAGTACGTCTTTTTATAGGGTGAGCATGAGAGTGGTGGGCATGAGAGGGTTGAGCATGAGAGTGGGGAGCATGCAGCGGTGTATGCAGCGGTGTATGCAGCAGGGCTTGTGTAGAAGACACCTTTCTCAGGTGATTATGTATTTCTTCAAGCTCCGGACAAGAGTTTGGGAAGTTATTTCCTTCTAAAACAATCCTTATCAGACCTGTGTTTGCAGCTTTACTAACCCGATCTTGGTAGCTTAAAATATCTAGTATTTTGATCAAAGACAAAAACTCTAAGTAGTTGTATGCCACATTTAAAGAACAAAGTTTTAGATTACCCTTCGAGTGGCAGTAACAATCTTTCACAATGATGCTATCATCATCATAAGGATCGTTTTGTTCACCAAGAATTTCTTTAGTCATCTTCTCTGCCAAATCATCCTGTGGTAATTGCTCAGTTTCTTGTTCAATAGGTCTGTTAGAATTTTTAAATTTAGGGTTTTTAAGTGTTGATGATGATCCTTTTTCAGATGGAACACTTGTGGATACATCATGCTTTTGCACATGAGCAATTTCTTCCAAGCAATTGTTATATACTTCATTTTTCTTTCGACGATACTGTAAGTTCCTCAGCCTCTTGTCCATAATCTCTTCAGCTGTTAGAGGAAACTCTTGCAAATGCCTTACTAAGAAAACAAAACCCGTATCACTTATTTCGTTCCCACTCAAGTTCAAATGTAAAAGGTGACGATTAGTCCTTAGCATATCTCCAAAATGTTTTGCTCCTATATCCGAAATTGAATTGGAGCTTAAATCTAGAATTGCTAAAGATTTTTCAGCTGGACATCCAAAATGAATACGCTTAGCTATTTCTTTACAAACGTCGTCGTTAATCTTACATCTGTTTAGAGATAAGTATTTCAAATTCGACGCGTAATCCAAAAGCAAAAAATAATTCCCTTCGGGTACATATGTATGGTCTATACAAATATCTGTTATGTTTGAATGAGGAAGCAATTTGCTGATTTCATGAAGCAAAATAGGTTTAAGCGTTGTTTTGCGAATAATCAGCTTATGCAAAAATGAATGAAAAGGAAGGCAAAGATTAATGGCTTGAATAACTTTCCTGTGAAGAGCAGAAACGCAGCCATCTATAGCTATCTCCACTAGATGATTGTGAGGGTCGTAATATGCTTTGATTGGGACTGCGTTTTCAGCATCACTGGACTCAGTATGGTAGGAATCAGTGGTAGCCATTGTGTGAGTCGAGGAGACGCCCTTTTTAGTAACTGTTTCGTCATCTTCTTTGAATTTATGATTTTTTTTGGATTTCGATTTTGATGAATCCGAGTGTCTTCTCAATTGGATAGTGTTTTCTAAAAAAACAACCACAAGAAACAGTCAATAAAATGATAGGCAAACGATATGTGGTCATAGTGTTCATAAGCAAAATAAATAGAAACAAGGTGGAAAATTAGATAAGTCTTTAAGTTTCATAACAACGACCCTACCCGTGTAAAACATCCAAGTAAGCAGTTACCTTGAGCCAGCCTAGTTACCGTGATCACCTCCGGAACTTGCCATTCCAAGCAAACCCAAGGAAGAAAAGTATCGAAATCTAACGGAGTAGGTTTATCACAAAAAGAGAGTCTTCGCTTTAAATCACCCGAATAAACCGTAGAATGTCTTTTTTCTACGGGTGTGTGAAAACTAATAGCGGATTTATTCATAGTTTTAATCATGATGATTTTTTTATTTTCTCCGTCGCCCACTCCATGCAAGTTAATTTAGGTTGATATTATCAGGTTGTAGGAAACAGTCTCTCATTACTCATTATTTATACTTAATAATAATTTAGGTTATGACGTTTGGCGCTGCCATTATTTTGAAGTAAGGTTACCAAATAGTATTTAAAGAGCTCCTAAAGTTTCCTCCCTCCACCGACCTCATACACAAAAATGGGCTGTGTGGTCGATGCCTCCCTCCAATAAGTTTCAACCTTTCTTTCAACAAACAAACTATTTCAAATTTAATGGAACAAACAGAAAGTAAAAACAACAACGACAACAAAAAGAAACAACTTATGAAAGTTTAAGTATAATAAAACAACCAATAGCCTATAAACGTCCCACTGCTGGGCACAGGCTTCACTACAAGTTGATTGTGAGAGTCATCATACCATACTCCAACGTCTTCAACACGCGGGATCAGTGCGGATGTACTTGGTAACTTTTTGAAAAACTACTAAATGCTACAATCACAAAACTATAAACTGGCAACTGAAAGTATGTTTGACGTTTCGACTTTGACAATTTGACATATTTGTCATCTCGTAAATCGTAAATCGTTGTCATTCATGCTTTTCATGCATGGTTGTCCTCTTGAATTATTTTTATACATACTGAGAAGCTTTTAAAAGATTCATATTATTTTGAGTTAAACAGGACATTATTCTACATCAATAGTATTTATGGTGTAGTTACAGTTTGCACCAAGTGCGCTGAATAGACGACATTGGTTGTGTGAATGACATAATATTTTCCCTTGGAAGTATTGCGTATCATGTAGCTTTTGTGGTTTGTTTTGTGGGATTCTGCATCTATTTTCGACTCGTCCGTCTTATAAACCGTAAGTACGTAACATTTATTGGCAGTTTAGGTGCAAGATGTGTGTTTTGACGCTGTGTTTAGTTTAGATTTTATGGATAAAAAAATATGTTACTGTAAGTAATGTCAAGGTTTGAGTAATGTATCTGTCTGTACATAGAGATGAGAAGGTCTCCTGGTTCCAATTTGCGTGCAGAAGTCTGATCAGAAAGGTTTATCTCCGAACAATACTTAGATGTAGTAAAAAACCTTGACAAAATGTCTAATTCTGATCCAGCTGAGAAGATTCAGATCCTGGTATTTAGGTGATTGTCTGCTAAATGGTATGGTTTCTAGGATATTACTATTTGCAGAATATTGCCATTATTATTGCTGTGCCAAATATTATGATAATTTGTTACCCTTAGGAACAAATGCTCTGGGAGTATATCTTCAAGAAAACAATCAGAGAATGAGGAAGTGGGAGCAGTCAATGAATTAACTTGCAAATGTATGTTGAAACTATGCATACAAGCCAAACAATGGTTAGGATCATAGTTGTGAGGAAATACTTTAACAAAATAAGAATAAAGAATTTAATCCCACAGGAAAGTGTTAAATTGTGAATTGTTGATACTAAAGTACCTAGCTTTATGTTATTTTAATAAAGTTATTGTTTTCCTGTGGCATTGTGGCTAAGATTAAATAGGTTTGTATTCATTTTCATAGAATAAACAAAATGACTCCAATACAAACAAAGGTATGGTTTTCAGCTACTTAAGTATTTGTAATTATTTCACTATCTACACATGACGTAGTGATACATGTTTCATTCGACCTTCAGTGACAAACTTAAATGTGTCTTCTCATGTCTATTTGCTATGTAGCTCATATATGCAAACGCCTATGGAAAACCATATTTGAACTACTTTTTAATACTTGCCAAAGAAATGAGTTCTTTGGCAAGTATTGTATTTAGTTCTTTGAACGAAAACCTTGGGCTCTTCTGTAAACATTGCATGAGTTACAGTTGAGAAATACTGAATTTGTATATATTTAGCAGTTTAGGTACCTATGCTACATTTCAATACATTGACAAGTACCTCCGAATAACTTGATGCAGGTAAATGCCGCCTGTCTCCTGCGAGCGCCCCAACGGTCTCCTGCGAGCGCCCCAACGGGCAATTGCGCAGCGGGCCGTGAGAGCCTACCGTACAGTGAGCTTCTCCGCGGCCTGCGCGCTCGCGGGTTCCCCTCCGTGGGAATTAGAGGCGGACGTATTGGCGATCGTCTATCGGTGGACGGCCGCCAAGAAGGCTGCGGGCGAGCCATACTGTCTCGATGAACGGGAGGCCGTCCGTAGGGAGGCCAGCGAGGGTTTGGTCCGCCTTTGGGCGGCAGACCTCCGGGGCGCGGAGCATGGCCTCCGCGTAACAGAGGCGATAGCCCCGGTCCTTGACCGTTGGCTAACGAGGACACATGGCTCCCTCTCATTCCGGATGGTGCAAATTATGACGGGGCACGGTTGCTTCGCCTCCTATTTGCACCGCATCCAGAGAGAGGGAGCGCCAAACTGTTTTGAGTGCGGTGCTGCGGACGATACGGCCCACCACACCTTAGCGGTGTGTCAGAGGTGGGCCACGCAGCGGAGCGAACTTGTTTCGATAGTGGGACAAGATCTGTGCCTTCCAAGCGTCATCCTAGCCATGTTGGCGGATGAAGACGCCTGGAAGGCGGTCGCTACCTTTTGCGAAGAGGTGGTGGCCGAAAAGGAGGCCGCGGAGCGCACACGGGAACAAGATCCCGCTGCCAACGCGCTCCGCAGGGCGAGGAGAGGACGGAGACGGCGAACAATCGCCGGTCGTCTCCAACCTCTCCGTGGAGGAGGCCAGCTGGCGCGTGGTACGGGGGTACCTGCGCCAGCATTGCACCGGCCACCTCCACTGCCTGGTAGGGACGGCTCGACGCCCTCGGCTGTCCCTACTGGCCCCTCCCCAAGAGGGGGGGGCCGCTTCCTGTCCGCCGTGTAGGCGGGCTCCGTCCGGGGGATTGCGTAGAGGGCTTCGTGCCAGTCACCGCAGTTCCCCCAACATGGACGATGAGAGGGAGTCCCGGAGTTTTTAGTGGGTATGCCACTGGGTGCCACCTGCCCAGTGGTGAGTCCCACATAACCTGTCCGCCCCCCGGTGGACAGGTATGCGTAATGTCATTTCCTCCGGGTCAAAAAAAAAAAAAAAAAAAAAGGTAAATGCCGCCTACACATAAATAACAGCTTAGTTTCCTAATCTAACTCCATGAGGAAATGAATCTGTCACTACTGTACTATATTTGATGTCATGACTAAGAAAAACAATTAACAATTTTTAGGAAAAAAAAATCTAGTAATCTTACCTGTTTTTCCTGAGATACCCTTACTTACTTGAGATAGGACTTACTTTTTTTTAAACTAGGGAGTTATTATTACGTATTAGCTCATTCGCTCACTGTGATGGTGCTAAAAGTTTATTGACACAAAGAAAACATTATTTTAGTCACTAATTACTGCCATAGCAAAACTCAAAAAGTCTTGCAAAAATTTAGACGTAACAACAAGCTTGTATTTAGTTGCTATAATCATTAAGTCTACTGACGACCACATACTGGCATGCAACAGATCATTAATGCTTCAGGACTAAGTTCTATAACTCAGTTTTTGTTCTATTGTGGATGTTTCTGTGAACTAAGACTTGTTCATAGAATTTCATTGTTACCATGAGATCAAAAGTAAGGAAACTTTCTAGGCAAACTAATTCAGTTGTTCTGCATGAACTGTATTCTCTCAATATTAATGAGTTTGTGAGATCACAATTCAGATAATGAAGACAATGTTCATAAACTCTGCAATAGATGAAAAGATTGATCTCAATGTATCGTGTAAAAATAACATCTATGCTAGTAGTGGTAAGTCATAGATTGCATAATTTGCTTATTATGTCTTTTGCATAGATCTAATTTTTGAAGTATGATCTTGTTTGCTTGACTTATTTACCCTGGAATTCACAAACATTATTGAGAGTTGAGAAAGCTGTCTAACTCATGCTGTCCCGTAAAGTTTCTGTATAACTGAAAGTGACATTGAAGGAGTGGTCAACAATTTTAGCTGTTTTAAAGATTTTTTGAGCATATAATTAAATTCTTCACCATTAGTATAATGTTATGTTAAAATATAATAGTAACAATATGCCAGGAAGTACTCGGAGCAGTGAAGTGGCTGAAGTAAGAAAAGATGAACTAATATATAATAATAACAAGGTAGAGCAACAAAGCACCTTTAGGTATGAGAATCAAATCAAGACACCTATAGGTAGAGCAAAAAGTCAAGATAACAAGTGAATCAAAGTATCAGAGTACTGATTACATTTTAAATAAAAAAGGAGATGGCGTTAGTGTAGTTGAGTTTTTTCACATGCTAGCTCATTGTTGTCAGCAAGTACTAATTAACGATTGTCAATGAGAAAACACTAATTTTAGTTGAATACTCTTTGTTGTACAAGAGATGGCAGGTCAACTGTATTCACTGTGACAGTTTGTCTCATAAAGTTGTTTCAAAACCGGTGTAAAGTTGTTTCAATCAGCGTCTGAGCCTATCACCTCCAGGCATTAGCTGAGTAGGGTCCATTTAATTTTGGACACCGTGACACTGCTGTCTGGTGGAAATTTTTGGTTATTTTTCTTTTGTTATTTTTATTTTTTCTCTGACCATTTTGTTTTGTTTTTTTATATCTGTACGTGTACGATGTCCAGGTCAATAAACGTATTTTCTTTCTTTCTTTCTTTAAAAAACTGCTGTGTAAATACTTGAAGTTTCGCTGTAGAATTTGAGAAAGTATCACAATGCTTTCCAATTATTTTAACACAGGGACCTGAAAAATTACTCAATTATATAACTCCTAACAAACCTGCAAATTCTTATTGTAATCTAATTCAAAGCGTCTAATAAACATTCCAATTAAGTAGTTTAGTTTAGTAAGTGATGTTACTAACGAATGCAGTTGGGTATTTTATCAAAATTAATATAGGTATGCTCTAATTGGCGAAATTGTAGACAGTACGACGCCACATCACTCTACCCATTTCCGGTCCTTGCTCTATTGCAAAGAAATGACATTTGGCAAGAGCGAGAGAAAAAACGGAAATGGGGTAACCTGATGTGTTGTTGACTGTACCTAGATGTCTGGCTTGGCCAAAGGCACAGTATTTACTAACTCCCTATATATCTGACATTGTAGCTCCAAATGTTTTTTTATTCTCAAGATGACTTTTGTTGGTTTGTTTATTTTTAGTTTGAAACTGCCACTGTCTAATATTCAATTATGTTCACAGATGATCCCATGAATTGTTCGGCACCATGAGCTGGCTCCGGAGCACTTCTCTCTCTTTCGCACGGCAGCTGTCTCGCTCGCTAGACCCGCGCCATGATTACGAGCCCCAGGCGTGTTACAACTCCTTCCTGAAACATTGGCAGCAGGCTAATGAGATCATACAGAAATCTCAGGTAAAGATCGTCGGCAACCTTATAGCCACTAGATTCCCGATAACAGGAGAGGGGTGGCTGACCACGTATCAGACTAAAACGTCTCATAACGATATCCGACACTCGAACACTTTCGACCACTTCCCTTCGCCTTAGGTTGTTGACAGAATTTAAAAGAACATGGTCACGACTTTTTCCAAAGCGAGATCGTCAATGTCACACTGACTGTTGCCGTTACGATGAACTTAACATTCAGAAGCCCACAATTCAATTTCAAAGTATTCATTCATTCATTCATTTATTCTTTATTGCACAAAAGTAAAGTACAAATGGCGGACTTAATGCCTAGAGGCATTCTCTACCAGTCAATCACACAGTCAGACAGAGAAATTAAGGCGGTGCACTGAACTAAAAGTAAAACTAAGTCTATAAACTAAATACATACATAATAAACACACATAAGATACATATGTATCGTTTCAACCTGACCATTTTAATCATGTGCTTTGGCGTCGGACGAATCCTGTGGTGACCATGCCATAAGGCATGTTAAGAAATGCAGTCGTATAAAAAACCGCAAATAACTTTACGACGCACTAAAATACACGATACCAGTATATTAATGTTTACAAGCGAATGTATAAACCCCTAATCACTAGACAGTGGCAGAATACCCTCTATAAAGACAGTGCAGGAGTGGCAGTCCGTCAGACATCACTTCACATCTCGGTGCTTCACGCTAAATTCAATCATCCATATGCTTCACTCCGAAATAGTATTTTCTCTCATTTTGTACCTATGTAAATGATAAAAAAAAAAAATTTGGCTTAGTTCTTTTATCTCAAACGAATACAGTCGCAAAGTAATTGAATTTTAAAGATAACTCACCACGTGCGAAGTGAGTTTTGGTGCCCGCCGGAATACCATAGCAGGCTGAAAAAAACATTATGCAATGTGAAAAAACGACCCAGGCGTTTTTTTCCTTCTTCTAAATGTCACACAGCTGACTTATGTCCCAGTAAACATAACAGTAGGTTATCTAAGGGCGCCCGCCGAGCTATTAGCCTAGCGTGCTCACAGACACGCGGCACAGCCCGTACGTACTGCCGCCACCTTATTCCCCCATATTTTATGCTAGCGTGTGCGTAAAATCGCGTGCCGACACTCAAACCGAGAGTTAAAATAGAAACGTGCCGCACGTTTCTATTTTAACGACCGTCTTGGTGTAATTGTTGAGAAGTCGGCTACTACACCAAAGGTCGCGGGTTCGATCCCCGCACAGTACAAACATTTGTGTGAACATGTCTGTTTGTATTGGTCTGGGTGTTTCCTATGTATATTAAGTATGTATTTATAAAAGAAAAAGTATTTAACTATGTTTATCCGTTGTCTAGTATCCCATAAAAACGGACTATAGCCCACTTGGGGCTAGATGGCGCTATTTGTATAAGAGACGATATAGAGTGTGGAATAATGTCCAGGGATATATGTATGTAGGTATTGTACTGTTCTCTGTTTACTGTGCTTATGTTCCCCACTATTTGCAGCCGCAGCATCTTCACGACGATGTCCTCGGCGTGGTGAACCATCTGGAACAGCTGGCGACACTCCTGGTCCTCGAAGCGAGGGCGCGGGAACTGGCTGCTGGTAACCACCAGGCCGCCTGCTTGGAGCATCTGCTGTGCGAGAACTTACTGGACAAACTGTATGAGTGGGCCATCTGTACTGGGAAGTGAGTAACACTTTTAAATACCTGTAGTGTCGTGGTGGCATTCGGTAACCTTTGACATGATTAGCTAATTTGATAATGACATTAGTCTTCAGGCAAATACAGGGCTAAAAGGGCTGAAGGTAGTGAAAGAATCACAAAATAAAATAAATTAACGTCACATCATTAATTCCGAATATTTTTTTCACAGTGACTATTTAACAGGAAAACGGTTAAAGCAAAATAGTTGAATAATGAATATTGTTTAGTAGGTAGTAGTTGACTAATTTATTTAATTAGAGAAAAATCCTATGAAAGTAATACTAATCGATATACCCTGGAAAAAGTTGTACCATGATTAGGCATAATCGATTAACTTTAATGCGCTTGAATGAATAAAAACATTTAACAAACCGTTTGTACATTTGTACTTAACAACTATTTACTAACTCAATAAACAAACTTCGTATCGGCCTTTAATGTCGCTTGACACTGAAGCACGAAAATGTCTTATTAATTGCATGTATAGCTCAAAACATATTGTCTTATAACCTCTAATAAATAAACTTAACGCAAACAGTAATACTAATAAACTACCAGTACAGGTACGTTTGATATATGTTCGACTGTACACGGAAAGCGACGTGTGGAAGCGACAACCGCATGCTCACCGCGTCCGTTTATAATTAGAAACATTACTCGCAACACGACTGCGCGCGCATCTACGAGTGTTGAATAAATTATAGCTGGTGTATGCGAGTATTACCACAGTATAAACCATACAGTAGGCTATCTAAGGCCGCCCGCCTAGTTATTAGCCTAGCGTGCACACAGACACGCGGCACAGCCCGTCCGTACTGCCGCCTCCCTATGCCTCCCTATTTTATGCTAGCGTGTGCGTGATATTGCGTGTGCATGATATCGCGACACGGCGCGCGACGCGCACACACACATTCAAACCGAGAGTGGCACGTTTGTATTCCGATGTTCTACTGTATGGTTTATACTGTGGCGCGCGTCTACGAGTGTTGAATAAATTATAGCTTATGTATGCGAGTATCACCTTTCATTACTCTTAATGAGTGTTTGACAAGGTTGATAATTCGCGGCGGAGTCTTAGTAGTTTTTTATGGTAGTAATTTGCCAGTTAGTAATGTTGTATGTTCTCTTTCCTTTCGTCGAAGCTAGCTAATTGAAAGAGACATTGATTGAGAGGTTGTACACATACTTTAAGTATACTAAATTCACACACAATCACACTGCAAAGAAGTCAGAACCGAAATTCTGTTCTGTTTTGATTATTCAGAGATCATGAAAGGGGGCATGTAAAATTATTTACCACAAAACTTGAGCCCCATCAATAATTATAGTGTGACATTCCTCGTTTTGATAGTTCTTAATTTGATTTGTTAAGAAAACAAGACGAGAAACTCGTTATTGTAGTTTGAAGGCCGGATCTACATAACTGCCATAATTATATCTAAATTAAGCAATGTTTATCAAAGTTACAGTTCATGCTATGTCTACATCCTGTCCGATAACATTGCATGTTCACGCATTTTTAACAGACGCATTACAATCATTTAAGCTTATTCTTTAAGTACTGTTTCAATAACTCTTTCTGTCTAAGTTTTGGCGTTGTCTGAAATGGTCCTTCGCGCCGGATTAGTATAAAGAAAATGCTTATTTCGTATTCCAATTTCCTTACAGATTATTGTTTGTTTACAATAAAGCGCTTTGTTTAAAACAACGCGACTATAGACAAAGATGGGCAATTCAATAAGCTAATAACTTTATCAGTTCATCATAATCATTTCGCCACTTAAGGTTCTTATCGCCTTTCGAATATTTAATCAGGCTATTCGATTGCATACTTTCTGCTTGCAATTCATATTGATTAATGTTGGAAACTGAGAGAACTGTTTATCGAATGGCATTAATATTGCGTGAGTTCTAATTAAATTATCGGTCGTCTGTGAATCATGAGACTGATAGTTATATTACGTCATGATGAATTTGTAGTAAGAACAATAATGATTCATATTCGATTTTTATAGTGTGTATTAAAGTTGGTAAATGATAAGATAATTATTTTCTTTGTTGTAAAACATCCTGAACTCAGTTGGTCCCACTGAAAATCAGCGTCTGAGCCTATCAGGTCCAGGCATTAGCTGAGTGGGGTCCATTTAATTTTTGCTAAAGTTTTGCTAAAATTTTGAAACCTTTTAAAAGAAAAATCTGTCTTTTTTTTAACGTCCTTACGATTGTACAATAATGCTACCACAATGAATTTCTTTATACAATCTGAAAGGGCAGATATAGCAGTTTCAGTGTCCTAAAAATTTCTACGTTGGTATCAATATTTTAATTTTTACAGCCTCCCCAATAGCTATACTTTGTATGAAAATGCTTGAGATATCCCTAGACACTTTTGATGTGTGTATATGGAGCAATCCTAAATAAATAACTATTATGATAATTTACTATCCGATCGTTGTGAGGATCCTTGGGGAAGGCCTATGCCCAGCAGTGGGCGACGTTCGGCTGACATGATGATGATTACTTCAAATGTGCAATAATAGTTATATGCCCATTTGTTTTGTTCCAGATACGAAAATGCTGTTAGACTGGAGCAACTCAAACTATTCGGAATCTTAGTCAGCCATTACAGTTCGCAGGTAGGTAAAGGTTTTTTCAGCATTGCAACTGTACAAGCGGTCACACGTCAAGTGTTTGTGTTACAATCAACTGTTATAATCCTCACCCATTAGTAATCCGCTGGAACCTTGTCAAACTAAAAACCACGTGACCTCAGAAAATACAGTTCGCAAAAAGACGTTTAAAAACAATATCTATTTAAATTATTTAAGTTATTTCGAAATAATTTTATTGGAAGATTTTATGTGTATATCATGTGTTTCTTCATGGTTCTTAACAATTATTTTTCAGTTGGTGCATTTTTTCTCAAATAAACTCCATTTAACTTGCATTTGTTACAGGTCATAGCTGCAGAACCATTTCTGAGGCCATTATTGAAGCTGCTGAGTGGGTTTAGAAATGAATTACCGCCTCCAAACTTAGAAAGTAAGTATAATTAATTTTAATGATTTAGGTACAAGCCTTTTGTAACTTTTCTGACTAATTATGATACAATTTCAGTTGTGTTTCACTACATTGTGTAAAAGATAGTCGATTCCTCTGTTACTAAATCCCTATGTATGCTTAAATCTTTAAACCTACGTTTTGAAATACATAGATAGTGATTGAAGGTTACATAAAGTTGAAGTGAAAACTGCCAGCTATTTCTTTTTAATTCAATTAGGATTGATTTATTAATACTGTTAGTTAGGCATTTCCGAACGCAACTGGTCTAGCGTAGCATTATATTTTATGATATTGATGTAACGTTTGTATAGCTATCGCTCTCACTCTTTTCTTACGAGTAGCATTTGTTTTGGTTTGGGAATAATATGTCATTTATATGGTTCAAAGTGTTTTTCTGAGCATCCCTTTAATATAAAAAACACTAACGACTGTCAGGATTCGGGACAGGAAAAGTACAACGTTTATGAAGGGATTATTTCAAGGGAGGATGATATTATATTTCAAGAAGTTTGATAGACAAACATAATCGGCCTATATACGTCCCACTGCTGGGCACAGGCCTCACCTCAACTATGAGGTGGAACAAGCCATACTCCAACACGCTGGCTCAGTGCGGGTTGTTGGAGGGGTGTAAGGTTAGTGAGCAACCTCATTTCACCTATTTTGGTCTTTGCTTTGATAGACAAAGCAAAGACCAAAATAGTAGTATTGTTTTTATTGCAGGTCAACTGGTGACTGTACTGAACCAGCTATGCGTGGCGCTGATGCAAAACATGAAGTTTATAGATCTGTTCTTCCTTACCACGCATGCGCAGAATGGATCGCAAGCAGAGTGAGTTTCTACCGTTACTTTCTAATCCAAACATGCCATTACGTCCGTTTTCTTACGGGTAAGGAAAATACCACATGTTTTCACATGCAACCATCCTGACATCAATGATATTTTAATGATCCTAAATGAAGCACCCGAATTCAGAACTATTAGTACACCCGAGCAAAACATTGACAGTTTGAGACGACCCTGCGCAACATGTATCTGTCATTACGCTCTAGTAAATTATCATACTATCTTGTTTACACGTTACAACACGTCAATCTATCGAACTGGACAATTTTCGGCTTCGCATCAGTACTGACATAGCCTATCTATCCTTTTTATTATAATGACATTGCCTGAAATCAGAACTATTAGTGCACCTAGGCTGAGCAAAGCATTGACAGTTTGAGACGACACTGCGCAACATGTATCTGTCTCGTTTCCGCTCTAGTAGATAATCCTACTGTCTAGTTCACACGTTACAACACTGTCAAATTATAGGAACGTACGCAGGGGTCAATTTTTGACTTCCCATTAGTATCTACTTTTTATTACAATATCATTGTCGTGACCTGTATTTTTTGTGTTGTTTTTGGAGTGCTACAAACAATATCTGTCTAAAGATCTAAAAACCAGAAAAAGACATTTGGTCATTAGGCGGGAAATCGAACCCGCATCTTTAGTTTTCGGTTTGCGGAAGATGCGGGTTCGATTCCCGCCTGATGCCAAGATGACCAAATGTCTTTTTCTAGTTTTCAGATCTTTAGTAAAAGATACTGCATGGAAAATGCTAAAAAGCAATAATAACTAATATCTATCTATTTCTCGCCAGGTTCATAATAGTCCGTCTCCTGCTATCCTCGGTGCACCGTGAAGGCGGTACAGGGTCTAGCGCCCGCGACGCTCTGCTACTGTGCGCGAACATGTCTGCGCGATGCATACAGCTGGCTGACTACATGCTGACTGGAAACACTTGCCCTGTACTGGCTACTGGTAAGTAAATAACATTAAAACTGGCTGATGAGGTTTCTTTGTATAAAAAACCAAATGTCTGCAGTTGTAAGTTAAAAAAATTAGACATTTCTTTGATGGAAGAAACTAACATTTAACCATTTCAAATTAAAGATTCTTAACTTTGACTCAAGTTTGTGAATTAGGGAGTGAATCTTTTTTTCACAGAATAAGTTTTTTTTTAATTAATCAGGTATCTAGTTCAAGGTTTGTCAAAATTCCTTTAAAAACTTTTTTATATTCTTCATAGGTCGAGGTAAGCTTACTAGGTGTTCAAAAATTCCTACTGCATAGTGGCTTTATGAACACTGTGAAATCCTTGACCAAATATTATACAGGTTCCACAGCTAGCCTGGATTTAAAAAGGATTGAACTAAGGGCGCGGTCCGTTATGAGTCAAAAGTGATAATAGCGCGCTTACACACGTCCCGAATTGATAAATTGTATGAGCGTGAGCGACGTGAGCGCGCTATTATCACTTATGACTCAAAACGGACCGCGCCCTTAGTTTATTAATTTTAATCTAGGCGGGCTGTAAAACCTGTATTGTATAAATTTGGTCAAAACGGACCGCATTATAACAGTTTATCTTGATCTTGTCACTAGGCCTCAGCGGGCTGTTCTCCCTTCTGCCGCGGACCCTGGGCGAGAAGGTGCACCGACTGACACCTGATGACGTCAACAAAGTCAACAAGTTGACTCTCTTCATAGACTCGCTAGAGTTCTGCAATGCTGTAGCGCAGGTCAGTTTATTTATTATTTTTTTTTATTTTCAGCCTATGCTGTCTCACTGCAGGGCAAAGGCCTCCCTTCCCACCTTCCACTCTTTGCGGTCCAAAGCTACTTTTGGCCAGTCTCTGAGATGATGGTCGAGCTCATCCCGCCATCTCTTTCTGGGCCTGCCGCGCTTACGCTTTCCGCTTCTGGGAACCCAATTGGTCGTACGGTTCGCCCAGAACTCATTTGTCATACGGCACATATGACCAGCCTAGCTCCATTTGAGCTTGGCCGCCTTACGACCGACATCGGTAACCTGAGTCCAGGACCCAGGACTCAGGTCAGTTTATTAAATAGCAAATATCTCCATGTATAGTTTTTGTAACCTTTAAGGTTACTCATGGTTGGCATAGAAATAAGTTCCATTCTTGCTTTCATTAGCTTTTAATCCTGTATGAAGCGCTGAGGTTTATCATGTAGTGCGTTTAATTGCTATTGAGGTTGTCAATCTAGATCGACGCTACATATTAATGTATCGTTTGTCAAAGATTGTAATAAATAAATAAATCTCCCAGTAACCCCGTAAGCCAAGCTTAGCTCTCCTGGGTCTCCTCCTCCGTTATATTATTATTTCCTAGTGATCTGTTGAGAGCCACCCGCTTACACCATTTTTCGGAAAAGCTGTGAAAAACTAATTTGGTCGTAAGCCCGTCAAATAAAAAACAGCAATGTTGCATTTGTCAAAAAATAGTTACGTCCTTATTGTAAAGTAAAGCGACTTAAACTTATTTTGAAATGAAATTTTAGGCCAATTCTATTCTTCTAGTCAATTTTCCTCTATCTGTAAGTTGTTTGGAAGACATGCTTTTTAGCGATAAAGCTGCCCAAATTATACATTTACGTCGGTCTGTGTTACTTTGCTGTTGATTTCTGTTGTTTTGGTGTACAATAAATAATGTATCTATCTATCTAGGCGATAAGTCAGAGGACTTCCACTCACTTCTAACGTATGAAATATTGTATTTATTTTACTTGTTGGAATCAAGTAAAATAAATAACACTCAAATTTAAATACCCATAAAAATAAACGACAAGAATGAAAAAAATTGTAAAACCATCACAGAAAATAACAATGTCCATTATTTGCTTACAAACAGGTCGCGCATCCGTCCATAAAGAAGCATCTCCTCGACCTGCTGTACCAGGGTTTCCTGGTGCCAGTGCTGGGGCCAGCTCTTCTGCAGGTGAGACCTTGCCTTATAAGGTGTGGGCCGCGTGAACTTGGGGCGAGTGATGTTTGAAGGGCTTGACCGTATACAGGGTCATTTTTTTATCAGAGCACAAGTTTTCACCTATGAATATGTTTAATGCAATTAAAGTTTCATAACATTAATATAAAATGAAACAAAAGACTATTTCTAGATGTTAGTTAATCTATACAAATAAAAATTAAAACTGCAATTGAACAGCCTTATGGCCTCTGAAGTATGAAAATTGGTTTCAACGAACATTTGATTTCTGTGGAAATATTTATATATTTATAGCCAAAAAAGTGACTAAATTTGTGCACTGAAGAAAGAAACCTGTATGAGGCATTATTCTTAAAATTATAAAATCGACATTTTCAATTAAGACATCTATTTCAATAACGGAAGAGGTGAAGATCATTTTGCTATAGATATTAAGAAAACATAAATTAAGGTGTTATCTGGCAAAAGTTTAAGGTCCTTAAGCGCTTTTTAATGCCACATTGACAACTTTGAAGATTTTCAGTTGCTCAGTTGTGTTGGGAAACAAAATGCCATTGATATGTTCATGAAAAAATTAAATCATTTTTATTTATTACTTTTAAAATGATTAAAATCTAGTCTTTCAACTCATTACAGAATTTCCAATGCCTTAAATATTAAAATTCCTTCAAATTACAGTTCTTAAAAAAAAGTGTATATTCCACAGCACAAAACTAACCAACTAATATATTTTTTCCAGTCATGGCAGGTGAAGAAGTAACAAATGAGTTTTGTATAAACTATTATTAACAAGCATACATTTCTAATGCTATTTCTATTCTATTCATAGCACAATTTGCACATAAGCTGAAATGACATTCATGCACGACATGTAAACACCGTCAAAAAACTGTTAATTCAAAAACTCATATTATTTTATTACTGTAAATACTTAAATAAGGTGCAGTTAAATGACAGATTTTTTAAAGGAATCTAGTAATAGTAGCAACCTACAATTACTAAGGGCGCGGTCCGTTTTAAGTCAAAAGTGATAATAGCGCGCTCGCGCAAGCATTCGTTTTACTCTTGAACATACAAACACTAAGGGCGCGGTCCGTTTTAAGTCAAAAGTGATAATAGCGCGCTCACACTGGCATTTGTTTTACATTTGAACATACATATACTAAGGGCGCGGTCCGTCTTGCTTGAGTCAAAAGTGATAATAGCGCGCTCACGTCCCTCGCGCTCATACAATTTATCAATTCGGGACTCAAACCGCCAAACGGACCGCACTATAAATGTTAACCCCCATATTGATAAAACCAACGCAACGCTAAAGCACAGAATTTACGTGTTTTGTGACTTACTCGCAAATGGCTACAGCAACAAGAAAGTAAGGAACAAAGCGCCACAAATGTCAACGTGGTGATAAAGCGCTGTTTTGGTTTTTATGAATATAGAGCAAAGGTTTGTGTTTACTTAAAATAATAAATGACTTTTTGGTAATGTTGACAATATCAAATCAAAATCTATAAGTTGTTGAAAAAAACTCCTAGTGTCTAAAACTTTAATCAAAGTCAAATGAACAGTTTTGAAGTTGGGTCTATTAGCCTTCCAGTAAGCTGAAAGTTTATTATTAACTGCTTGTGAAATTCAATAACATTATTTGTTTGAATTAATGCTATTCACTGTTGGAAACTGATCTCAAAAAAACTAATGTTTAAAAATGGCTAACTGCCTTTATCATAGAACGTATGTATCTGTCAAAATGTCACCAATGCCTGTACCAATCATTTACTTACTGTTTAATCCAAAAAATCTTAATTTATAAGAACTATTGGACTGCATTTTTTGAAATTATCAAGAGATAGAAACCTTTTTATTGAAGACTCTGTTTTTCCATGAATTAATTTATCGGTTGTCAGACTAACTATTTGAAAACCAATAATTGTTTTTTTTGCAATTTATAGTTATCTTTATTTTCGGCCGATAATTTATTTATTTTTGGAAAAATGGAGTCTGTAACATCATGATGGGCTTCATTGCACGCACGGGATTGGTGGAGCACGCACGTCTTCGCAAGCGAAACCAAGTCTCAGGTTGAGTGACAGTGAGTTGAATTTTGTACTTTATGTTATGGGTTGTTGGGTCGTGAATCGTGATCGCTTTTGGGATTTATATTTCTTGGTGTTTGTCGTGGTTTGAATGGGTTTGTTTTTATACTGTGGTGTTTGGTTACTTTTAAGTTCTATACCTTTACCTTTTACTATATCAATCTACTATTCTGGATCCTTTTTTTGTTATCATTTTATCGAAAATCTAACTCTAGCTAAGCAATAATTTACTTGATAATTCAACTTTACTAAACTGCTAGCAAGTCTTTTAGAAATATTATTTGTTGTCTAAACCAACGGAAGTTTTGCTAAAAAACCCAACCTTTGTGTGTTTTATCAACTTTCCTAGCGCATAAAAAATATTGATTCCAATTATGCCACAAGTAAAGATCTTTAATTTTAATATGAGCTAACACATTAACCTGGCACTGATATCTTTACCAGGCAACGGACACCTTTAATTTCAAATTTATCTGACTTAATATGAATATAGTGGGATCACCTGTTTCCTAATAAAAAGCATACAAACTTTTAGCTAATCTTTACAGATAAATACTAAAACTAAAATAACCTTAATTCTTCCTTCTGTTTCCCTTATTTCACACTAAATCTTAGTCAGCTTGTCAGTTAGATCTTGCAATACTGTATGTTTTCTCAAAAATAAAAACCCGACCAGCAACCCTTACGACCTGTCACTCAACTCAATTCAGTAATGGGCCCTACTAACCCCACCACGATCGTAGACGAAAGGGAGCCCGTTGCAGAGTGGCGCCGGCGAGCAGGCGGCTGCGATGGCCTATCTTGAGCTGTTGCTGCGGTGCGTCAGCCAACGGGGCCTGCTGAGGGCTGTTCTGCACTTCCTCTTCACCTACGAGTACGACGGAGTAAGGGTTGTGGATGTTCTGCTGAGGAGGTTGGAGGGGAACTCACAGGTGAGTTGAAACTCTTTAGACTAAATCCGGCCGCCTCTGCTGCGGTTGCGCTTCTGAAAGTGGTTCTACGCCTCTTATTATTGGTAGTTTAGGCCTGTGCAATGCCGGTAAGGGTATTCCCGATCCAGGTTCTAACCTACCTCCCTACCATTTTTTAGCGTAATTAGTTCGGCCGTTCTTGAGTTATATATAGTGTAACCAACAAGGCTTTCTCTAGCTGAAAACCAGCGCTTCAGCTCAGGCTGGAGCATTATACTGAGCTAGCCTATAGTGTAACCAACAAGGCTTTCTCTAGCTGAAAACCAGCGCTTCAGCTCAGGCTGGAGCATTATACTGAGCTAGCCAGCTAATTCGGCTGTTACATTTCTTTTTTTAATAGTTAAGTATAAAGTATTTTTGTTATTTGTTGTAAGTTTAATTCGTTTAGTTCGTTTATTTGTTAATTGTTTTTTACTTTGTATTATAACAGACGAATAAAGTTTCTTTCTTACTGTCTTTCTTTTGTTAATAAAAATATTATAGAAAACATAAAATCAACTAATGCTTTTTTATATAACCTTCCAGCTGGCTCTAGTATCACTATCCTTAATGGAGACCCTCATCGACCTGAGCTGCGAAGACGTCATGATAGACCTGGTCTTCAAGCACCTCCTTAACGGCCACCACCTCATGGTGAACCACAGGCACAAGATATCCGACCCTGACCACTATAGAGACGCTGCAGTCGCCTTCTTAACCCTGACTCCCAGATGCTGTACCAGGCCTGTACAGAAGACGAGGGAATGGGTAGATGAGTTGGCTCAGAGTGGAAGGAGAGTGTTGGACTTCAAGCAGGATGCGGAGAGGAGAATAAATGGAGTTAACGAGGGGATTGCCATGAAGAATCTAGTCCAGGAGGTTAGATTTAATTATGGGGTAAGATTCTACTTTTTAATAAATATATATTTCATTTATGATGATGCAGCAATCGATTGAAAAAAACATGTTTAAAAATCCTTTAGAATAAGAAGTGAACGCATGATACAACTGAAAGTTAGAATGCTGCTCTTAGTTCAATTATTAATCATATTGTTCTGTTAGGGGAGGAGGCGGAAATGAATTATGTGATTGATCAGGGAAAGAGGGGGAGAATTACGCGTCGGGGGAAAAAAAGGTTTTGACAATCTAAGTGAGATTAGGGACTAACTACATCTCACCAGAGGTAGAAGTTAAAATCAATAAAGAAACCATGGAATATCCTATTAACCCTATTAATATTATTAATGCGAAAGTTTGTATGTGTGGATGTGCCGTGTTGCTCTTTCACGTATAAACTACTGGATGGATTTTAATGAAACTTACAATAATTTAGCTTATGCATCTGAATAGCACATAGGCTACAATTTATAAAGATATATAACTTTATTTAACCTAAGTCCACGTGGTCGAAGTCGCGGGCGGCTGCTAGTTACTAATTTTGATAAGAATTTCAAAAATACAACTGATATTTTTCAGAACCCTAACGAAACCTTATACGCCAACTACCACGCGTACTTATGCGACGCGCGGTTCGAAATCGTCTCCCGCACGATCGCGTGCGCAAACTGGTCGTCGCGATACGACAGTGTGACGTCACCGAAACGGGAGACCAATAACAACACGAAAGAAACGAGAGAGATAGACGTGCACGTACTGAAAGAGCAGGACAGCCTGATATCTTGCACGAGCGGATATGATACGCTGAAAAACAGTGATACAAGTGAAAAGGAACCTCATAGTTTGACGTCCCTTTTGGAGCATGAGACGAAAGAAGCTATTCAAATGGATAAAGATATAGATAATATGTCGGTTGGGGAAAGCAGTGATTATGAGAGCTTTCGTTATAAAGATGATAATGAGGATGAAGGGTTTGCCGAAGAATCTTTTAGGAAATGTTTTGATAAGCCGGAAAGTACGGAGTATGATGGTGAAGTACCGTTAGTCAGAAGTTGGAAGGCGAGTGCTGAGTCTATTATTGGTAAGTTGCTTATTATAATTGTTAATTTTTTTAATTATACCTGACATGAATTGACATTTTATACTCTATAATAATATCGTATATAGACTTACTTGCATAAATCTGAACTCTAAATGAAAAGATACTGCATATTTAGAGAAACGAACAAAAGTCCGATGCCCAAAAAAGACATCAGAAAATTTGGGTTGGGCAGATAACCGACCGACCGACCAACGTGCGTTGCTTTACTCAATACCCTGTCAAAACCTAACCGGAATCGAAAGTTATAAAAAACGGTAATATAGCTATGAATTCTCTTTCAGGACCTTTACTAAGCAGTCTTCTGCAAAAAACCGCATCTCTACTAGAATCTGAAGTAATGGTCAACTGCCGAGTGACCAATATTCTGTCAAAGCTGATAGCTCTCCCGACGCCGTTGCTGACGTCATTGCTGCTGTGTCCAAGCTTCGTGCTGCAGCCAAATGTGCCTTCTTTATACCAGGTTAGTACTGCTTTTTGTTTACAGTATAACCCTTTAACCGGTAGTGGCTAAATAGTTGCCACCTTATTTTGAACCTTACACGATTGGAATAGGGTCCAAAACCAACGAAAAATGGCAACATGTTCTACTGGACAAAGGGCTAAAGTACCTTTTTAATTACCACTGTCTGTAAATATGAAGGGGGATACAAAATACCCTGCCTCATAGTGGATTACACATGATGAAAATTTGCAGTTTATTTGAGTATGTGGTTATGGTGACGACTTGTTGATAGAATATCAGAAGAAAACCCAAACAATCCGGATGACGTTCCTCGCTCCTTGAGCTGCAAACCACGTTATTTTCAAATTAGCTTGTTGAAATGTCTTCTTAATGTTTCGTTCATCATGAAGTCAACAATCAGCGTGCCTCTGACAACCCCGTTTTCTATACTAAAAGTGGTAATCGTTTTCAAATAGTCTGTCCTAAAATTTTGGGGCTATCTGTAGATTAAATATCCAAAATTGTTTTGTCATTATGTTACAGATACTTAGCAAACTAAGAGAAGAAGTAGACGAGTTGACAGATGGCCTGGACAACAAGACGGAGCTAGTTGACAAGGCGAGAGTTTTCCTCATCCAGAGAGAGATGGCGTTAGTGAAGTCGCGGGGGCCGACGAACGAAGAAAGTAAGTTCATCATTTACATTTTCAGCGAGAACCTGGGTTAGCCATGAGCACACGCACCAAAGGGGTCATGACAAGGGGGATGACATTAGAAGTAGCCAGATCGTTGACAAGTCCACATGACATTAAATGCCATTTTGGTAATTTTCTTTCGCTTTCTACACCCCTACCAGGCTTCTTTCATTTCTTTAATTTTTCGTTTAGTGTAAAATTAGTCCTTTTGGAGCCATATTTGCGCCAGTGAACCTATATTTCCGCCATTTCTGATACTTATCTACTTGCAAACTGGTATACTATATATTTATGGTAAAAATCACTGTCACAATTAAAAATACAAAATTGCATTACTCAAACTGAGTTTTGATAAAAACTAATTATTCCGTTTTAGTTTTTGTCAAAATTTTCCTCGAGACCCCTTTGATCATTTTTCCATGTTCCTCATAGTTTGGGATTTGGCCTACTGAAGATAACTTCTCCCTGTGGGTTGCAAAGTAAGCTATTTCTTAAACAAATCTAATCTTATCTTATTTGCCTAACAGGTCAGGCACAGACAGCTTCACCAACGCGCATACCGGAAGAGTCTCCGTTCAGACGGGTCGAGGCGAAACGACGGAGTCTCTCTTCTAGCTTCTCGAATATGTTCGGCAGAAAGTCCACATGTAAGTATACTTCTTTTCAGCATTGTTTACAGCTTGTACTATGCTAAAAATTGACGTGACAATGACAAGCTAAGCTTATTTTCGATCAGGCAACTCAGTAATTCATTATCTTTAAATAGTGAAAAATAAACAAACAAAGTCTATCGGTACAGCTTGTAAGAACTAAGAATTGACAGTAATGTGCGAAAGTCCATTTCATCGCAGTGGTAAATCCACGTGACCCGAAAAATGCGTCACTCAATTTTGTCTAATCTCGTATCTTATTAATTAATCATTTTTCTGTGTCCAGCATCACCGTCACCACAAAACTCCTTGCAACACCAAACTTACCAAGCCAGTCCTCAAAGACGTCCATCCATCTTCACTCAAGAAGAATACTGGAACCAATCCATAACATTACGTTCCATTCTCAACGCAGTCCTTTTAGACGAATGGCTGAAAGAGCTCGCCAGTATGTGCGAAGAACACGCTCTAAGGCTCTCTGCGAATAACTACGAAGATGACAGTTACTTAAGGTCTGTGGCGTTATGACTGACAGCTAATGCGGGCGTGAGCAGAATGCGACCGCTCGAACGTGAAACGGAACGCGCCGTTGACACGTATTTGTAGTGCGTTTCGTCTCACGCTATTTGACAGGACGGCTTACATCATAATTCGCGATAGACAACATCATTGATAAATACTCATCATTGAGAATTAACTGTGACAGCGTTTGTCAATGACTTAATTTTTGAGGCCGAATTATGATGTAATTAATAGGAAATTGTATTTACGCATAGGTTTTTTACTGCTATCAACGTAACAAAAGTAGGAAATTTCATTAGTTAACGAGACCATGTGTAATGAAAAAAATATTGTGATAGTACCTTTCCTATTTTATGTTTTCAACGAATTACTGTACCTGCTCAAATTTATAGTAAAAACAAAGGAAACTTATAACATACTTGCTTTTTATGTCTAACAGTACAGCTATAAATTAATGCAGAATAATTTAGTACAAAAATGTACACCTATTAAATTAATATTTTTAATTGCCGGCGCATTTAATTTATTTATTTATTACTATGGAATCGATTTTTAGCAACATTTTTGATGGAAACTAAAATGGGTGAAATGGAACGCACTAATGAAACAGTGACGTGTCTATGGTTAATCAATCGGCTTGTTTTCTTATTCTATCCTTGGTGAGAAATATTATAGGGTTGCTATTATTTTATGATGATTATTTCAAACCCTTTAGACATATTCTTTACTGAGGATGGCTTACTTAAAATTTGGCCGAATTAATTTAATTACCCGTGACTAAGATAAGTAAAGCTTTATATCTATACTTATGCATATGCCTTTTATTTTAAGAACTTAATGTAAATAAATTAATATTAAGTGTAGTGAATTTTGACACAGTATCAAAATATTTCTTATGATAACTCTGAACAATTAAGTAGAAAAGTACATTTCCCCCTTTACTTGTTAATTATGTTTAGGTATTGTATGTTTTTTTGGAAGTATATTTGGCAATTTCTTGAGAATGTGAATGTGATGGAAGTTTATTGTTTGTATCCGGATTCCCAAAAGAATCTGTACTTTAAAAATTAAAATTAGCCATCGAAAAACGACTGAATTAAAAATTATGCTATTTAAATAAAAACAAGTAAAAGGGTTGAATTAGTTAATTTTTAACAGGAAATTCTGAAGCTGCGCCTAAAACTTGATTTAAACTCAAGAATAAAAGAAAGTTTCAATTGATAAGTCGAATTTCTACCTGAGGACCAATCAGAGGCTTGAATTTATTCTTGACTGTAGTTCAATAATGTTTAAGCGTAGTTCAGAATAGAAGGTTTTGAGATTCGTTGGTGGGGAAAGTTGCTTTTGAACATACAATCATTTTTCATATATTGTTTGATGATAGAATCTTGGTGTATAACTTGCTTTTTATAAAAAAATAAGTGAGTATGGCCTGTTCTTCAGAGTTACGTTCAAAATTGCTTCTCAAAGATATTGAAGTTTGGTAAAGTTAACCTTAAACTAAAGTTTTCTTTGGTGATTGCTTTTCAAAATGATGACCCAATTATAATAAGAAAAAGCATGTCCAAAAAAACTTGACCACCAATGAAAATGTTAATCAAACATCACATACTTAATTTTAAGCACCTAACTTTAGTTTCTTATTATTAATAATCTTAGTCGCGTCGATTATGATTAACTTTGCCATCAACGTAATTTTGAACTGTGATCTTTGTGATGTTCAAAAGATTAAATTGAATAAATTAATTTATTGTACATAAATTTTAAAAATATTTTTAACAGTATTTTTGTGACGTATTTCGTATGTGTTTACATAACAATTTTGTGTGTTTTAACACGTACTTTTGTGTACTTTAAATAAGAATAATTTAATTTTATATTTTAATTTTTCAAGTTTAGAATACTTTATAGTTTTTATTGATTTTGACACACCTTACTAAAATAAATTCAATTAAGATAAAAGTTTCCACTAAGTTGTATTTCTTCTTAAAATTATTACATCCAAAGTCTGAACGATAAAACTGAAATAATATTTTCGAAAATTATAAAAAGATATTGATAATTGAATTATTTATTAGTAAGGTCAAGTCTCTTAAAAAATTATGGTTTATCATATTGTTTTTTAAATTTTGACTTTTGATTGTGTTTTGATTTATGAATAATTTACGCATGAATGTTTGTTATTTTCGTAAAACGATAATTTTTGAAATGCTTTTATTTGTTTGTTTCAATGTTCACACAAAAGGCAATTTACGCGCAAAATAATTAGATTTTCTAGATAAATTACGTCCTACGTGCTTGGAACGTCTTATTCCGTCCAAGGGATAAAAATATTATTTTTTAAATGATTTTACGTAAATGCGAGAAAAGTTAAGCTAAAATGGATTTGGAAAACCTGTATAAAATCGGTAAATATAGCTCGATAAATAAGTACGCGACTCTCCTTGCGGGTTCACGTGTTGGACTATAATATAATAGGGTTGACATTGTGTAGAATGTAGTAACGTAATATTTTTGTATTTGATGCTTGATTTGATAGAAAGATAAAAAGGATACCATTCCTGCCAATTTACCAAAAAAATCTTACCTGCCTACATATTTCCCTGCTGTCCTAGGCCATAGATGCAAAAAGGTACACTTGTAATCATAACACTTAAAACCTGAGACATAAGAGCAAAATGTACTTTTGCAACATAGTAGAAAATAAATACTAAACATTATCAGTCAGTAGCAATTTGTACTTCCAAATCACAGTAGGTTTCTGTACTCTTATACATGATACTTAGTGTTTTGAGTCCGATTTAATAGATTATTGTCATAGTTTAAAGCAAGCTGAACACACTGAAAATGTTGAGAGAATTTTCACTGATTGTACCCTATAGCCCCATTGATAAAAAAAATACATTTTGACAGCTGCCAGTTCAATTCACGAAGACTTGTTGAATAATTTTAGTGCTCCTTATGTACTCAGAATGGTTCACTTGTGACAATATTAAATTCTATAAAATTTAAATACAAGTCAATAACTTTATCAATGTTGTTTGAAAATTCCTATAATTACATTTAGCGGCCAGTTATGCGTTAACCGTAACTTGTGGCACATACATACATGTAGATCAGTTCGTCAGTAATTTTAACAGTATTTTAACCATGTTCATGAACACAAATGTTTGTACTGTGCTGTGGTTGTTGTGTGCTGTGTTTGTATTATAATGAGTGACCGTTATTCCCGATCGTAATCGTGGATTGAACTCACGGTATCCAGAAGTGGACCAATTTGATAGTGATCATCTCCCTATTCGCCATGTTTACAACCGTCATTATGTTTGAATCGATCTGTACCTTCCTAAGTACCTAAAGATCCAATGATCCAATGTAACGTCTTAATGTGTGCCACCCGTAAAGTGGTTGAAAAGATAGAATATGTCGATAATTGAACATTGTGACGTCGTATGCCAGTTTATTCCCAAGTAACAGTGACTTGAATAAAGAAATGTGAATAAAAATACGTATTTTTGTTTACTCTATGCACCTGACTCGAAAACCCCTATGATACTCAACATCATCGGCCAAAAAGCCCAAGAAGTGTACACAACTTTACCAAATTAAACCTAATTATGACTTTCTAAAAGCACAGTTTGAGAAAGGAGAGGTTGCGGAATCTGGATTGTTCTATTAACCCACCGCTGGACAAATGCCACACTCAGTCTTGTGACAGGCTACTCATTTCCGGTCAGCCCTTCTTGCTCCATCGCATATAAATGTCATTTGGCTAGAGCAAGACAACACCGGAAATGGGTAGCCTGATGTGCCGTTGACTGTGCATAGTACTTTGCTTACATAATATTATGTACATGATCACTTGCCTAAAATGGAACGTGAGTAACATCACTGTCAGAATTGACCGCTGGCTGTCATCTGTCAGAATTTCCGTGTTTTCTTCGCAAATTTCGTAGAAGCAAATTGTGTTGTTGCGTGCGTCAGTGAATCGTATAATGCGGAAAACAATAATTTTCACATAAATGTTAGTGCTTACGTAAAGTGTAAAAGTTTACCACCATGTCGTCATTTGTGAATCACAGGAATGAAAGCAGTTTGAGCGTGGACGAAGCTTCTGCTAAAGAAAATGTTACGTATTATAAAATTGCAGTTAGAGTGGGCCCTGTTCACTGGACCGTCCAGCATCGGTTTAGTGACTTCGTTGAGCTCCATGATAAGCTAGTTTCTGACCATGGGGTGGCTAAAGAATGGTTGCCACCCAAGAAAGTAATTGGCAACAAAACTCCCAAGTTTGTCGAACAAAGAAGAGAAGCACTGAACGAATACCTCAAAAATGTATTTAACTACTTAAGATTGACCATGCCGTACGAGTTCGCTCACTTCTTAGACTTTCATTTGTATGATATATTTTTCCTGCTGCAAGATTTGGCTAAGAAACTGTATTTAGAGGGTGATGCATTGTTGCAAGAGCAGACTTCTTATAAATTGACTCCAACAGAGGTTTGTATTTGATGTTTTTATGTCATTTTAATGTTTGTTTTTATGTGCATCTCCCCGCGGTGGGGGGAGTAATCACCTTTAAAATGACACCCTTTTCAGCCTCAAAATTGGGGAACGTATTTCAAATTCCCACCCATTTTTACGTGAAAGAGCAACAGTGCACATCCACACATACAAACTTTCACATTTATAATATTAGTAGGATATCACCATGCCTATTGTTGCATAGTTAATGTGTGTGTGTGGTGCAAAGATTCCTAGTATTTTTAGGAAAAATACTCTTGCCTTCCGTCTTACTAGTGCTAATTAGCAATCTTTAGCTGAAAAGGTATGCATGACACATACCCATTTGTCACATTAAATTGTAAATGTAACTCATAATCTGCTTTCATGGCCACTTTTTAATTTTTCTTATCCATTACTAGAAGGCTCATGTTGAATGTCCTGGCAGTAAACCTAAAAATATTTGTGAAAAGCAATTTAAAAAATATTTTACTCATTAATGAGTACAAGGCCGTAAATTTGACATGCCGGATAGCACTATCAGGCATGTCAAATTTACGCTACAAAAGAAATGAATGGAACTGAGATACTAATTATGACTATTGTTTATTCTGCTGTTATTTTCTTATCTTTGTAATATTTCTTATGAATCAATACCTGCCATTATTATGTCACTAATGACCTGATAAAGCTCTATTTAACTGTAAACATACATAAAATTATAAGTTACAGGTATTAAGTAAAAACTGTATTGCTTCGTATGGGGCAAAGGGAACCTGTATTGTCTGAAGCGCACACACTACATGACATGCTAGCAATAATAAAATGTCTATTCATGTAGACAACACTGTTTAAACACTGCAAACAAAATATGCCAAAGGCTTTGTGCCTATGATTGTATTGTCTCCTTGTTTAGCTTAGTAACTCAATGTATGTCATGTCAATGTTCGTTTCAACTTACTGCTAACTGACATATCTTTTGTTCTCATCCTCTGGCATTAATTGAATATTCAATTCTTTCAGCTGCATGCTATAAGTGAGCGGCTGAAAATGGCCTGTCCTCCTACTGAAAAAGTGGATCAGATGTACGACTTCAGCCATGTCCTGGACTACTGCTCACAGCTCCAATCTCTCACCATCGAAGGGAATTATGACAAGCTCGGCACTAGCAACGTGGTGCCTAACAATTTGAAATTTGATTTAGTGCCTTTTAAATCCCTGGTGGACCTTAAAATTATTGGAGTGCCTATGCCTTGTATACAAAGTGTTGGTAAGTTACAGATATATTTTGCCTACCAATTTATGCAAACAAATTTCATCCTCATTGATAGACCACTTTCTTAGCTGACTGTACTAACGTCATCTGATAAGATTACCACAAATTCGCTAAATCTGGCGTGATTAGTATTAGTTGTTGTGAAAGTGTGTTGTTATGTGTGAAAAGGAGGGTAGTGAGGGTGAAATGTTGACAAGGCAGTCTGCAGCCAGCAAGGTGGTGCTGTATTTAGAGTAATTCATGTGAAAGTGAACATTATATTGGCTTACATCGATGAGACGACTGATGCTGGAAATCTGCAACTACTCAGGGATATAAATAACAAAAATAATAAACCTAGCCTTATCTAACTTAGATGCTCAAAATCCATTCAAGTAATTATTTTGATCTAGTATCCTGGCTACGACATATGGCTATACATACTACTATTTACATCAATGACTAGCTGGGCTATGACTAGATTAGTCATGCTTATTACTATACTAGAGTGACAAGTTTTACTACCTCTTGAATGTTCTAAAACTTTAATTTATAATAACTGATGTTCAATCATTACAGGAAGTCTCAGGGAATCACTAGTGAGTTTATCAGTAATGATAGCTAGCACAGTCTCATTGAATGAATTTCTGTTGGTGGATATCCTACATAAGGATCCTTCGAGTATAGCTGATACTGTGGTGAGTACACATCCACCTTTTTACCCTTATGTTTTACTTAATCTTTACTGTGCAATTGCTGGCCAGTAAAGTTTTTACAAAGTACATTAACAAATTTCCCGGAGGTGTAAAGCAACACATGCCGAGTCGGAAATGAGATGAGTGACCATTCTGTGTGAAATTTAGTGATGTATTTTTCGGGCATCGCCGTGCTTCGGAAGGCACGTTAAGCAGTTGGTCCCGGTTGACGTCGCTAGATGTCAGTCGTTAAGCCTAGTTGGAGGCCTTAGGGCGTCTTGATAACATCTGACATTAAGGTTTCTCACTGACCTTAGACCCCTCCAACAATCCGCATTGAGCCCGCGTATTGGAGTATAGCTCGCGACACCTTATACTTGAGGTGAGGCCTGTGCCCTGCAATGGGGCAGATATTAGGTTTTTTATGGATTTACTTGGGTAAAGTTTGGAACAGCATTCCAGGTTAGTTCAAGTATTGGATTATGTTCGGAACAAAATGTATAAACTTCTAATTCACCTATTCTGAATCGAGTAAGGTTTTCGAGCTACGTTCGGAATGAGCGGAAAATTTGACAAACTGCGTGTATTTTCGTGGTAGTTTCAAATTATGCCACCATGGATATCAAATGTTTTGTGATAAATAGTGTAATGATATCATCGTCCTAGTTGTAAATAGTAGTATGTATGTGTGTTGCTTATCAGTGTGACCTAGGTCACATGGCCACATGTTTAATGCAGTGAGTCAACATTTGTGTCTTTAATACAAATGTCATTATGATATGTTTAGTCTAAAAACTTGTTTAGGAAACCTGATTGAATGTTTTTTGTTCCCTAGGCAATTTGGTGCAAATTGTTTGATAGCATTTGGCATTACATATTTGTTAAATTGAAAAAACTATTTTTCTAGTCGTAATAATAGACTTAAATCGTAAGGATTTACTGACCATTACGTTTGAACATTTGTTCTGTAAAAATAATTGATTCATTTGGACTCACAGCGTTGGCCTCAGCTTTTTAGGCCACAAAGGTAATACGCCTTATCACCTTTCTATTGGCATTGTCTCTTACTAACTTTTGCCCCATGCACTTCATTGCAGTCATCGATTTGGTAAAGCTACAGAAACACATGCTCATTAGTAGCACGAGAGCATGCTACTATTGAGCAAATGCTACTTAGTAGCATGTGTGTCGAACCATTGCTAATAATGAGCATGCTCATTTCGAGCGTGTATGTATCAGTTAATGAGTATTTTCGTTGATCAACTGTTCTGCTATAGTTTTTTTTTATAAGAGCGTTATTATAAATGAAATAACAAACTGAATATTAGCTACATATACATTTCTTTTTAAATAGGCAATGGCGATCTTTTGATCGCATGGTGGCAAAGTGTTCTAATGCATCGGCACTTTCTTCTAGAGTTCCACGTAGAGAGTCTAATTTTGCATTATTTGTAGTAGTTAATTATGTAGGCAAAAGTCCAAATATTTATTGAAAAACAAAAATTTCTTGTGTTACAGAAGTGGAAAAAGCTCTCCGTAATAAACTTCGGGAGTAACAACATAGAACAAGTAGACTGGGCCATCAAGCTGGTACCGAAGCTACAGCACCTAAGCCTATCCTCAAATAGACTCAAAGAGCTATGCGATATATCCTGTCTCCACGAACTGAGAGTTCTCAACTTATCCATGAACAATTTCTCCATTTGCGAGAGCTGGCATTCCAAAATTGGCAACATCGTCAAGATAGACTTATCTCAAAATAAAGTCTCCACTTTACAAGGATTTTCGAGGCTATACTCTTTGGAAAGCTTAGATTTGAGCTGCAATATCATTAATGATGTTGAAGAAGTTCAGCATATCTGTAAGCTTCCATGTTTGGAGTATCTGTGGTTGACGGCTAATCCTGTGGCGTCGTCCATAGATTATAGAGTGAAAGTGATAGAGCAGTTTAACGCTAGAATGGGGGAGATATGCCTGGACAATGAGAAGCCGGCTGAGAATGAGTTGGATACGGCGAGAGTGTTGCAGGCGTTAAGGGTGGTGAAAGAAGGTAAGACGCCCAGTTTTCTACAGAATAATAATACCAGTCATAGCTTTAATAGGAGTTGACAATAATTGTTATATAAATGATAATATAATTTAATTATAACCAATACTGTTCCGCTCTTTGGCAAGGCGTGATGTGGGAAAGGCTCCCACTCTGTATTGCTAAGGGTCTACCTATGCTACTTTTTGTTCACTGTTCGTGTAATATAGATGTAATAATAATCGAAGTTTTAAATGCAATATTTATTTTGTACGTGTTTATTCTATAATAGTTTAAGACTCTGTAAAGTAGTTTTTTTAAGAGAAGGCAATGTGGTATACATATATGGCGTCCTTTGCAGTTAAAATGACTTAAATTTTGCATAAGTCAAGTTTAGAAAAAAAACAATAAATATGGAAAAGAAAAGCGAATAATGTATTAACTAATAATGTGCATGTTTTACGAGTTGATAAGAAAATTGTCTTCATCTCGTTATTAAGATACCAATATGTTTTTTTGTAGCAGAATTTGTTGTTTACAATTTGAGTAAATAGCCAATTGTGATGGCTGTCCTACACTGTGTTTGTTCAGCTGAAACTACATTATGTAGTATACTTGCGTCATCGAACTCGTATTAACATATCGTAGTGATCGGATGATCTTGCATTTGTTTGCCTTCTTAACTCCTTCCCTTTTTACCACCTTCGATAAAATATAGTGGATAGGCCTTTCTGTATGAATTATTTATAAAATTACTTCACAGCCTTTACTTTTATTAGTATTAACAATGTAAAAAAATCGCGGTAGATCATAATAGTATATTTTCGCAATCATTTAGCAGCCGCCCGGTTTGCGGAAGACGCAGGTTCGAGTCCCGCCTGTAACCTAAACGTTACCTTTTTCTAGCATTTTCCATATTGGCTTTTCATCATCTAAGGTATTCACAATGCTAAATAATTCATAATCTGATCGACTCAATTTACTCAGTCTTGTAATTTAGTTTTTTATCTTAGCTTTTTTATTTTTAAGTCAGAAAAGCACATCCATATAATTTTGTGTTCGGAAAAAAGTGAAGTTGAGTAATATCGTCGGATTATCCGATCACTAGCTACAGAAGGTAAAATATAAATGAGATTATTAATAGCTTTTGTCAACGTCATATATTTAAAAAAAGGAAGGTAGCAAACACTCATTAAGATATGTAAATTGTCCAAAACTAAGTATGATAAATACAGAGTGACTTTGCAAGTACTTGCATTTTTTTAAATAAGCTCTATGGAACAATATAAAACTACGTCTTCACCGGTTTTTTTTTAACGTAGTGGTTCATACTACTTAAGTATGAGAATAAGTCAATAAGGGTTGCGCTTATTTTCGCGTACAAAAATGACTTCTACATTAATGAAGTAAAATAACACAAGATTAAATGACCCAAATCCAATAGAATAACGGAAATCTATTCAGTTCCTGGTACCAAGTGTCGCTCCTAATATGACATGTCTTGCAAAATCACCCTGTGTAATTTAGCAATATAACGATAATGTAAAAAGCAAGAACAGAATTTTATCTACTTTAAAATTTGGATGTGATATTATAACACTAGCTAAGTATACAATACATACACCTTTAGGCGTAAGTTCGTGTATGACATATAACGTTATTATAAAGTATATCTTGTATGGATGTTTTAACATAATAACATGGCCAATTTTGAATGTAGAATAAGTTAGAAAAATTAACTGTATTTCACAGAGCTTATTCGAAGACTTGACAAGGAAAGGCTAGTTTTGTAAATCAACTTAAATTGTGTTATATTTAAGTTGTTGAGCAAGTTTTTGACTTTATTTCCGAGTACCCAAGGGTCAGCTTATACCGGCGATGTGAGACGACTTGGCTTTTTTAAAAGGTAACTTGAAGCCTAAAGGGCCCCAAGTCTGCTAATTCTAGAACACTTCTATTGAATCGTAATCGAGTCTCAATAGTCAAATTTGACATATTTTTCATAGAAAATGTGTCAAATTAGCCGTTAGAGACTCAATTACGATTCAATTGAAGCGTTATAAAACTAGCAGACTGGTCGATTTTTAGCACAGCGGCTAACTTCAATAAGACTAACCAAATACGCAGGAGATATAATAATTAGTGCGCGAGTGAGTGCGCAACAGAGAGGTGCACTCTCTCTTGCAAGATATATTTTTATGACCCGATGGGGCATCAAATTAAATTATGTTAAATCGGAGCAGACATTGCACCCTTCAAATATCGTCGTGTCTAGTTGATCCTACTCGTATTATTAAAACATAATTCTGGGTTACTCTAGAAACATATTTACTTGTGATATTTAAATGTTAGCATTTAAAATGCCGTATTCGTACCTATGTATTTCATTCGCTTATAATGCTAAACTAATGTTTTGTAGGTTATGGTGATATTTTGCTGATTGTATACGACAAGCCGAATTTATCAAGGGAAGTTTGGGTTCGGAACTTTTGAAACTTCTGTATGTTTGTATGAAGTGGGTTCAAATATATTCGAAATTGTATAAGTTTTTAAGGAAATGGGAGAATGTTTTGAAGTGAAATATGTATATTATTGTTAGCAAGATTATTGAAAATTCGGCTTGGAAAAGAAATCGTTTTATGTTATGCTATGCTGATGATATTGTTTATGATTTAAATCAATTATTAGTGTAATTTAAATATTAATTCGTAAGCAAATAGTAATCATGGATTCAATCATAATTTATGTATCTACTTAGTATTTAATCAGAGTATTACAATTGTGATTTGACGGCGAAGATTTGTTTTAATATACTATTTATTTTTAAATTCATGTTATTTTAATATAAATTTCATGTTATACAAGATGTTTCATTTGGTTATACAGGGTGCACAAAAAACTAGAAGTTCCAAGAAGTCTGAAGTGGTTATTCAAGCCAAAAGGTTCTTTCTTGTAAATTTTCCATGAGTGAAGTGTCAAGTTTAAATACCTATTATTCCAATAAAGAGTTGTTTTAAATGTGTTTAAGAGTAAACTGAGGATATTCACTATAGAAACTGTAAGTAGTTAGAGGTCCAGTATTTAAATATTCCTGTAGAGTATACATATATCTGTCTTAGAAAGATAATTTCTTTAAACTAAGCAAAGGGGTGTCTGGGGGACTGTGAATTTCGCTAATTTATTAATTCGATATTCTACTTACAGAACTAACTCAAATGTTCATACTAGGAAATATTTGTCATGATTGGTGATGGTGAACCCACGACCTCTGGCACAGCACTTCTACCTAGCCAAAAGGGCCAATCAGCCAATGAAACGCGTACCGGACGACGTTCCGTGGGCAGGCCCTCCACAAGGTGGACCGACGATCTAGTCAAGGTCGCAGGAAGCCGCTGGATGCGGACAGCGCCGGACCGATCGTTGTGGAGATCTTTGGGAGAGGCCTATGCCCAGCAGTGGGCGTCGTTCGGCTGACGTGATGAACCAATGAAACAACATTTTTCATTTAATTTGTAATAAACTATTTAACTCCTCTTAGCCTTCTTAATCTTTTGTTTCTGTCCAAAGACACTTTTCCACAACACCAGGACGGCTCCAATAGCCACTAAGATTACAGCGGCCACGTCAAGATATAGCTTCTGGTAGACTGGCACCAGATGAGAGGGAGAGCGAAGGTGAGCTGCCCCCTTCGTCCGGATCACATGTTCTATCCAGTGGACAGTTTCTTTCGCTGGAGAGACAGGACGGTCGTGGTATATCGCTGACAACTCTTTCGCTTTTGCTTTGTATCTGAAACGGTTAAAAAACGTTATGGTTTGTAATACAATGAAGCACAACTGGTGGACACAACTATGGATGGATAAAGTCAAAGAAAATATGTACATATGTTGCCTTCAGTGCAAGGTCCCACACAATAGGGAATAGGCACTGTTCTTTTTTATATTTTTTTATGATAGCTTATATCGTTTTATGACTGATCAATAATATTCATCACCAAAAATGCGAAATGTAGTACCTATATTTATAAATTGTTAAAAACTTCTAACTTTTCCAAGCGTTTCAAACGCCGCCATTATGGTGCGCTCGGTTGTCATGGACTCTGACATCACACAAGTCTCTGACAACACAAACCTACCTACAAACTATTTAATTCTTTTTTTTGTCTCGCTTTTGACAGTGACATACGCATGGACTTGGACGTCACACTCTCACATTTTGAATTTCCCACATTTTTTGGCGCTTTTCAATAATTAATTTTTACATTGACAAAACAATAAAATTAGCAAATATTGATAGAGACGTACCTAACGAGAATTCAAAACAGTACGCAAAAAGAAAATATGACCCTCATCTGTTCCAAATGCACATTCCCTATTTGGTGGATTATGTTGGGGCTCAATAAATATTTGCTATCATGCCTTACTTCGGGTCGTTGAACATAACGTTGATTGCTTGCTTCAAGTCCCTCGCCATGTTATAACTCAAGTCCACTTTCATGGCGTAACCCTTCTTGACAGCCTTGCCGATGTTGATGAACTGGTCATACGAAATCGGCACTCCTATAGTTGGGACTCCGAAGTGGATGGCCTCGGTTGATGATAGGAGGCCTCCGTGAGAGATGAAGAGCTTGCAGTTGGGGTGAGCTGGAATATAAAGCAAACTTTTTGATCAGAGCTTCCAGGTCTAACGATTAGTAGAAGTTGAGTGAGTTTTACACGAGTGAAGATATGAGTGAATTTACATGCAAATCCCAGTTACTGTCAGTTACTGGTCTGTAGGTACTCAATTGACTACTGACTACGGAATTGCTACCCTGAGTAACAGGATTGCTATATTGAGAACACCTAGTATCCTCGAATTCTGAACATGTCTTCGTTTTCATCGGCCTTGTGAAATGCAAACTGTAGTTTTCATTTATTTATTTATTAGTTCGTACACAAAAATATGGTTCATGTTGGTCGGTTCTCCTATTTTGAATTTTATTTCTTCAGTAGTGGAACCAGATCACAAACTTACCCAGAATACTTTGCTGCGGTGCCCATTTGATCGTGTGAACATTCTTGGGTAGATTCGGAAGATCTGCTTCGTACTTCCAAAGTACTGTGGCTTTGAGCTCTCCAAACAGCTTGAGCAGACTGTCAGTCACCTCCTTGGGTATCAGCTCACTTCTCCACACTGTTCCCATGCTGAAGTAGATTACGCCATGCGCAGCGTTGTCCATTATGTCTTGAAGGTTCTGAAATTTTAAGACCTTGTTAACCCATCTGGCAACAGCAAAATACCCTCCAAAGAGAGACAATCATTTATCCGAAGAAAATTCTTGGAAAACGAATTAAAGCTGGCTCGTTCGCTCTTAGCGATAAGACCGCCTGTGTTGTACATTACAAATATCTTTAAGCATCGTTATGTAATTTGTTTCATTTGGGCAATAAAGTATATCTTATCTTATCTTAAAAGAAGGAAGTGTGTGAGCAGCATTGTGCGCCAGGTGTTCAACCGGTAGTGTTCGTTCTCTACAGAAGAGATCTCGGTGAACCCTGGTCACGCACGGAAGAAGGCTGCCCCGGTGTTTTAGTGGGTATACCCACCCTCCGTCTGGAGTGGGTGAGTCCCACACTCCCCCGCTGCCCCCCGAGCAGCGGGAGGTGCGTAAAGCATTTCACCGGGTTAAAAAAAAAAACGATAACAATATGTCGTCTATCGTGCTATAAATAGTATAAAGAAATACGTTGTTGCAAAGCAGCCCGTAAAAATTGGATAAGAAAGTTCAACAGTTCAGGGTAAATTTGTCTCTTATCTCGCAGATAATTATCATGTGACCCAGTGACAGGTGTATTTTCAGTGTATGAAAGACAAAAAACGACTGTTTTTTTACAGATTCGTCTGTTGTGTGTACTGCATCCACTAAAATGCTACAGCGTGTTTACCACCATTCCCGGTTTTTTTCTAAATGGGCTCATACTCCTTGGACTTTCTCTTGATATTAATGAATTCCTGAACTTAGAATAGAGTGTTGTACTGACCTTAGGTAGTGGTACTGGAGGATCATCTATGTAAAATCCTCCGACTAGTTTCCAGCATTCTGGCGTTTCCGGAATTTTACCAGTAGCATGATGTTCATTGCTGATCACCAATGACCCGTTGTAAATGACTTCCTCGTAGTCAGGCAATGTTTTGCCCCGTTTCTTAAATTCTGGCTCGAAGAATCTTGTGTACACGTCCTTTTCTTTTGGCATGATTTTGAAACTAGAAAGGAGAGTTTTTTTAGGTATTTCCACTTGCAAATGTATAATGATATTGTCGTTAGACCGTGAAAAGCAAAGTATCTAAAAATAAAAGTTGCTGACGCATTGTAACTGATACGTTGTTTGGTAATTACAAAACTACACGGTCCCTAAGGGCCGGCGCCCACTATCGGCATCGGCACGCTTCAGGATTTTAAGGTGGCAAATAGCAATATACTTTAACATTATGGCAATAAAGTAGAAATTTCCGTGATGTGTTCTCGTAAAAACAAAATGCATTTGTTCTGTTTCTGTTTCGGCATTTTCTACTTTATTGCCATTATGTTAGAGTATATTACTATTTGCCACCTTAAAAGCCTGAAGCGTGCCGATGCCGATACTGGGCGCCGGCCCAAAGTCACTATCTTTCTGAAACAAAATCAATGTTCGTAGAGTTTTGCTATTTGGTTCGTATGTTTGCCACAATGCGTCAAAAGTCTAGGAGATTGTGATACCGTCGTTAACACATGTAAAATTATCTTACATTTAATTATTATGGCGTTTTACTAGAGCCATTACGCAATGTCATTTGATATATATGTATATTTTTTTAATTAGCATTTCGGGTCCTTGAGCTTAAAAATTTCAAAACTCGTACTTACTATTTAGAGTACCGCCACCAGAGCTGATTCATTAGGACCTGGAACCGCTGGCTAGTTGTGAACGGGACCTCAATGGCTGTGAAGTAGTCTGTGGAGTACGCTGGGTTGGTCGGGTCGTCTACCAGACGGATGGTCACCCAGTGGGCCCCCATGGAGTACGCCCAGATGAGGGGACATCCGTACAGTGCGGCGAATCTAAAATTGAGGTGGTACTTGAAGGTTAACATTAGCTGACCTCGTCTTACTCAGAAAGAATGCTGTCGTTGACATAGTTTTTTACCATACATTTACGACTATTATCTATCTGAAAATGGGGTATATAGAGGAGTCGAATGGGGGAGACAGTTGCTGTCATAGTGAACGGAAAACTGCGACGGAATATCGTCGACTGAAGTTATCCCAGCGTGGCAATGAGCAAGCCATCGGGTGATGTCCAGACTGCTTAGATTCTTACTTTCGCCGCAAGTTGAATGATTACCACAAAATACGTGTTACGGCCCAATAATAAGCTCGGGATTTCGCGGCCACTGAACAAGATCTAACTATCGTAGTTCTAAAGAGCTATACTCTCCATAGCAGGTATTGGAGTCACTTTTGCAAGCCAGCACATCAGTAGCAATACAATCCAAACTTACTGCAGGCTGAAGTGTTTCCACAGCAATACAACTTGAGCCTCTTTAAAAAGAGAGTGATGTACCACCGTAGACCACATCAGCACATATGCGCGCATTTGACCACAATCTCACCTGATTCACAATCAGGTGAGATTGTGGTCAAATGCGCGCCTAACCATCATGATATATGAAAAGTATTGATGTGGACCATGCTACATATGTTAGCGTCCGACGCTCACCCCACGGTGCAACCGGCCGCTCTCGAAATCTATCGGGGAAGCGTTCAGCAGTGGACGTCATGTGGCTGTTGATAATGATAATGAACCATGCTAACAACACGTACCCAGCATAGATTTCTGATTCGATAAGATCAACAATAACAGCGTCGAAGCTTTCCTTCGGGTTTTCCAAGAGTTCCTTGACATTTGGGTTCTCGAAGGTCATCAGAGCTATGTTGAGGCACAGCTCCTGAAGATACTCTATATCGCTGCTTGGTTCCATCGTCTGCTCCAACAAGTAACTGATATTCATGTGGTTGTCATCTGAAATGAGACGAGAAAGAAAAGCTATAGTAATTTTGTTACTTTTACCTTATTAATTTGAATAGTTTGTGATTATTTTTCTTCTCCAATGTTGTTTCTTACACCGCAGCATTTCTGTGACATTTCATTATCCACATGCTATGGTTGGTTGTTCTATGATTGTGTAATCAACGTAACTCAACATTATGTTTTATCACCTAAGTTGTTTTACCAACACTCAAATAGATCGTAACAAATACTTACTACAACTCTATTGTTACCTAAGTAGTTTTTGACAAAAAGTGCATTTACTATATTTTACCAGTACCCAGGTGAAATATGAAATGCATTACGTCAAAATACATCTTTGTCTCTAACCCCGTTTTGGCAGGTCTGCCAGTAAAGTAAGCCATCTTCTGTCTTCGAGCCAAATGCCAGGTCATTATCAGAATATCAAAAATTCACATGCTTACTTATTTTATTTATGTAGGTACCTATATGTAAGTTTATTCATATCCTCATAGTATTTACTGTAGGAAAGTCTATGTTTATAATGGAAAGCCATGTTTTCATGAAAGTAGGTTGGTATTCTTAATCATTTAATAACCTTGCACCACCGCATTTACTCCCTTTTCCAGTTTCTCTCCCTGAAGGTTGACTGGATGATATCGCTCTTGGCGATAAGGCAGCCTAACTTTTACTTTCCAAATATTAGTAAACATTGTTGTGTACTTTGTTTTCTTTTAGCAATGAAGTACCTTCCTATATCTTAACTTAGAAATAAAGAAAAATATTTTACTTTTACTTACTTTCCAAAAGCTCGTTGTTCTTGCTGATATCGATCTGCCGTAACTTTGGGTGGCTTATTTTCCTCGGGTAGCATGTTATGTATGTTACCTGTAAACATTAATGTCATTGCAATCGTGGCGACAGCAAATCGGCAATCATAAAAAGCTTTAAAATGTACAATCAACAGCACATCAGGTTACCCCATTTTCGTTGTTTCTCTCGCTCTTGCCAAATGTCAATTCTTCGCAATAGAACATGTAGGACTGACCGGAAATGGGTAGAGTGACGTGCCGTCCACCGTACATAGGTACTATAACTGAACTTCAACTAAGTTTGTCGGCGCATGTCCTTACAAGGAATTTTTATACCTGTTTCCTCTACAAATAAAAGCTTTTTCAATAACTTAGGTAGGTACTTTGTGAAATATCACACGCAAGGCATGTATGAAACGTTTTCGTTAGGAGGATGATAATAAATAATCCGTACTCCAGACTTATATTATACTATATGCGTGGTACACACATAAAGTGGAACTTAGGAAAGGACAAAAGTTAGCCATAAAAGGACAATAATTATCACGCAGACGAAGCCGTGTGGGAAAGAGTAGTTCGATTTAATTTACCGTAGTTTTATATCCCCATAGTAACTAAAAGATAACCCTATTTAGCGTGCTAGTCGAATGCAGTTGAGGCCTGAGGGGAAGAGCGGGAGCAACTCCCCCCGCTACCCGCACGCCTCCCTTAACGCACCGTCAGGACACAGTATACCGTAGAACGTACCGTAACCGTAACATACCGTAGAAGATCTACATACAAAACGTGCCACTCTCGGTTTGAATGTGTGCGTGCGCGTCGCGCGCTGTGTCGCGATTTCACGCACACGCTAGCATAAAATAGGGAGGCATAGGGAGGCGGCAGTACGGACGAGCTGTGCCGTGTGTTTGTGTGCACGCTAAGCTAATAACTCGGCGGGCGGCCTTAGATAACCTACTGTATGTTTGACTTGTAGTGCTGACCTTGACACTCGCACTTCTATAGCATTTAAGTCAGTCCGTTGCCTAAGGGCTTGGTAACATCTGACCGCAGGATTAATCTCTAACCTTACACTCCTCCAACAATCCACACTGACCGCGTATTAATGTTTGGTTCACTGTACCTCATAGTTGCGGTGAGGTCTGTGCCTAGATAGGTGACGTATAGTGGCTGTTGTAAAATTAATTACTTTGAAAGCTAAATACTTAATGACATTTTAAGTATTTAGCTCACTTACTAACCACTTACTAACCCCCGAATTCACAAACGACAGTCAACGCTAAGCACGCGCTCACGCTCATGCTGTCCCTTTCAGTTCTATTGGGCGCGTGCTTAGCGTTGATTGACGTTTGTGAATTCGGGGGTAAATTACATAAAAGTGTATCTTACCTCATGTCCCTGATTTAACAGTAGTCTCACAATACCTTCACCCAAATTGTTCAAGCTTCTGACAGGGAAGGGGTATACCACTAGGATATTATATGCATGGGAACCAGTCAGAGCGCACAGTAGAAATAAAAACCACAAATTCATTTTGTAAGAGACTGCAGTACTGCGGATAGCTGGGCAGCTATCTTTACACTGTAGTTTATGAATAAATTAGTGCCTCTTTATGTTATCTAAGGGTATCCACTCACTATTTTATACTTTACGTAAGAACGCCTTATCATCTCCCGTTTAATCTAGACTTTTTCTAAAGTTTTTATTACTTATAAAGGTTATCTCGTGCTTAACTCACTATCTTAGCGCATAATTATTATTATACAATGTTGTGCAATAAAGAATAAATAAATAATTAGTTAAGCGTACAAGGTAGGTACTTATAGACTTAACATCAGATTCTTGGATTAAGCACTGATAAATAAATTATTTTAGTTACCATGTTTGTTTTTTTTGATTAATTTGTTTTGATCTACTATAATATGTACTACGAGTGGTACTCGTAGGTACTACTACCAGAGAGGTGCCAGAATAAGTAATTCTTTAAAGGTCACGCACATAAAATGAGCGTTGAACGTGTCCAAGGCTTTGATTAAACCAAAAAGAGGAAGATATGTCACGTTTATTGATCCCTCACCTGAGGGAGATCGAGTTCGGGAATGATGTTTGTGGTAATCGCCATACTGACTAGAATTAATGATGATTATGTGCGTCTCCGGAATTGTAAAGATAGTGAAACGACGTCAAATGCTTCACTTAGAGGTGCCCGTGGCGCAGTTGTGACAGTGATCGGCGACGATCGTTGTTGTAAAGCAACACACGCCGGGTCGGAAAAGGGATGGGTGACCGACCGAAATTTAGTGATGTGTATTTCAGGCATCTCCGTGCTTCGGAAGGCACGTTAAGCAGTTGGTCCCGGTTGACGTCGCTAGATGTCAGTCGTTAAGCCTAGTCAGAGGCCTTAGGGCGGCTTGATAACATCTGACAATAAGGTTGCTCACTAACCTTACACCCCTCCAACAACCCGCACTGAGCCCGCGTGTTGTAGTATGGCTTGTTCCACCTCATAGTTGAGGTGAGGCCTGTGCCCAGCAGTGGGACGTATATAGGCCGATTATGTCAAATGCTTCACGGTCAGAGGAAACACGTCCTCCAGAAAGTAGTAAATGTCGCGATGTAATGTGTCGATTTAAAAGTCTATACTTTAGCAGAAGCCCTAATACAAAACAATCGACACCAGAGGTAGTTTGTCTCTGTGTGTAACAGGTTGGATAAACGGATATCATGTAATAGCGCTCTGAGTGAATAAGTGCCTGCAATCACAGTCATTATACAGCATCTGCAAACAGACGCAATGTATTCTTGTTTAGTTAGTTATCTCTATGCTACAGTGCATTCAGATAAAGAGTATTTTCATATTTCAGTTTGTTATCCTCTTCCACCTTAAATAATGGTCTCGTCTTCCGCCTAGAGACCATGGATATAAACAAAAACTAAGATACGTTGCGTTCATACTTTGCGAATTCGAAAATTGGCACATGACATTGACGTAGGAATGACGTTGGAATGACGTGCACGTAAACAAGTTGCTGTCATGTTGACTTGCAAACAGGTCCAATGGACCTGTTTTTGAGTGGCCACTTTTGGCACGAAGATGCCGTATCTGTCATTTAGTCGCGAAGTGGCGCCCTCAGTGAATAGAAAATCACATCAGTTTGTATGTGTGGATGGACGTGCCATGATACTCTTACACGTGAAAACTACTGAATGGATTGACCAAAGCGCCCTCTAGAGGACTTCAGCAGAAGAAGTAAAAGATAAACTTTTCTAATGGTGTTGTGTGGGGTATCAAATGTCAGTTTTCTCAGCATTTCGAATAGGTAAACAATATTAGCTGTTGCCTAAAAAGTCACAGTCACTCTACACATTTGTAGGATAGCCGTAGTCGTATGCGCTTTGCAGAAGGTGGGGCGGGCAGGGCCGGTCAATTTCACGGCGAATGATATAGCGCAAAGGGAATTCTGTACCTACTACCAACGCACACGAAGGGCAAAAAGTTTCGTAAAAAGTATGTACGCCGGTGTTCGCGGTGAGGGGCAGTCGCGGGCATCGGCGGGCAGACGCGGTCTTTATTACTTCGCGGACAAAAGGGTGGTATTTTTGTAGCAATACAGATTAGGTAATTGCAATATTTTAATAATAACAAAGTGGCGTACGATCACGGCTATCCTCTCAGCCTAGCAGAGACTATAGGTACTTTCTTGTTTCGTACTTTTAAGGGCGTGTCTTGACTAGTCGGGTTCTAGTTTTTTAAAACCCGACTCCCCCCTAACTCTTTTTTATTCGACGAAGGCTACACTTAGCGGCTAAACGTTCTTTCATGAGTCTTTAATAGGTCTACCAAGACTTATGAAAACACATAACTGACTCTAGATGCAAGAAAGTTCAGGAGAGTAGTTCGTTGGTGGTTGGTTATAGCATTAATTGGGTAGTGAACAGGCAATAATTGGCTCAGACAGGGTACAGACGCGTTAACATCAACTTTTAAAAAACCATTGCAAAATATCTCTTATGTGTCTGCAGTTACATCATCACTCTATGCCTAAATTTAAGGGTTGGTGTAAACGCTTCTGTACGTAATATAGGAGGGTGAAATGTATAAAATAGGATAGACCCACGTAGCTTGTTAAAAAATGTATTCAGCTAAAATAAAACATAGGCAAAATACTGTGCAGTTAACAATAGTAAAATTTACTTCAATTTTTCTTTTCTTTCTTTCCTCCGTTTTTTCTTGCTAAACCTAAGATTCGTTTCAAAGCAGTCGCCAGAACCACTATTGCCCCTACAATAACAGCTGCAAGGTCCAAGTACATCTTCTGGTAGAATGGTACTTGTAACGCTGGTGAGCGGAGATGGGGAGCTCCAGCGGTTCTTACGACATGCTCTACCCAGTGGACAACTTCAGATCCTGGCGAGATTAGGCGGTCGTGGTATATAGCTGATAACTCTTTTGCTCGTTGGTGGTATCTGAAATATTTGTAGTTAGATGACATTAGTGAATACCTACTGTAAATCGGGCAGAATTATTTCTTGCACAGAATTGACTAGCCCCCAGGTATCACGAGGTCTTATTTTATGTGATTTGAAGAGGCACAGAAAACAGCAGATCTTGTTACTATGAAACTGTAAGCAAATCAAACTGCCTTGAACGTTATCACTTTGACGTAAAGTTTGAAAATTCGGGATATTTTTGACCATTAGGTGGTAACCTGATCTGTGTGTTTTTGTACTCCTTAAAAGGAGAACATTCAGGTCTCGAACAAGTGTACCCAAAAATGAAAGTGTTGGCCATATTTCAGTATTATTTTGGTCTGACCGGCACTTTCCTCCTTTGTATGTCATCTTCGTTTCAGTTTGACTTACTTCTTGTCAACCAGCATAGTCTGTATGGCTTCCTTCAAATTCTTCGGCAGATCGTAATTTAAAGGCACTTTGATGGCATATCCGTTCGCTACGGCTTTATTGATGTTGACGAACTGGTCAAAGAAAACCGGAATACCTATGACAGGAATCCCTGAATGGATGACTTCAGTTGAAGATAGGAGACCGCCATGTGTGATAAAGAATAAGCAGTTGGGGTGTGCTAGAACAAAAATGATAATTTCAATTAGAATAAAGCAGATAAAAAGATGACTTCATATGCCAAAAATATAGATATACGCATTGCAGGCAAAAACTAGTAAATCAATCAATTTTGTTATCTAGCACGTTCATCATGTGTGTTAGATTGATTGTGTTTTAATTAAGTGATAAATATCAATTAAACCCTTGTTTGTGTTTTATTGTGTTACAAGTCGACGCGGGCGGCCCTTAATCCATTCAGTAGTTTTTACGTGAAAGAGCAACACGGCACACACATCCGTCCACACATACAAACTTTAAAATTTATCATATTACTAGAATGAAACCAAGACGTGTGACAGATTGACATAACTAAAAAAAGGGAAAAAAAGAATAAGTATGCTTTACTAATTCCTGCTATGCTATTCCGGCGGACGCCAAAACTCCCTTCGCTCCAGTGAGCGAACTTTAAAATTTAATTTCTTTTCAACGGCGGTCGTTACAGAAAAAAGAACTAAGCCAAATAACATTTTTAAATTATTTACATACAAAATGAGAGAAAATACTAATTCAAAGTAAAGCGTATTGATGATTGAGGTAAGCGTGAAACACCGAGATGTGAAGTGATGTCCGATGTGCACCGCCGAAATAGCACAGCCGATAAGATTTTTTCAAATCACGCGACAACAAACACGCGCAAAACCCGCGTTTTTGTGTCAGCGCGATTTGAATGACACTCTACACCACTGGATACTACACGTAAGTTCTTGCCTAAGTATCTCTAATAAATCAGTTTATTGTAAAAAAGTGATTTAAAAGATTTGTGATCTACTACAATTAAACTTTTGTGAACGTTGTTATCATTGAAGTATGTTGATCGATTACTAACAAGCTCATTAATTTAATTAATAATTAATTTATCTCAATAAATTCTGATTAATGGATGTAAAATATAAAATGAAAAATATTTTTTTTTAAAATTTGTTGTGCGCTACGCAAACAACCCCTTTTTAAATGTCAACTAAAATGACTGGACAAGATTCCAGATCGATAAGTAAATGATAATATTTGGATTGGTATTACTGGATATTAATCACACACCTAATATACTTTGCTGGGGTGCCCATTGAACGATTTTCAAGTTTTTCGGCAAGTTAGGTAAGTCTGCTTCAAATTTCCAAATGACAGTCTGTTTCAACTCCCCAAATACTTTCACCAGGCCTTCTATGACTGACGGTGGCAGGTCTTTGCTATGCCAAATAGAGCCCATGCTGAAGTATATCACACCATTTTTCGAATTGTCCATTATAGTCTTCAACTCCTGAAACAGAAAGAATACAGTGGTTGTGCAGTCGACTTCGTAGATTTCTTATGATTTTCTATAGAACGTTACAAAAAGTTTGTTTGTTTGAATGACCCAGATTGTCTGTTTTGGGGCATTTTGGAAAGTCCCGTGAAAAGTAGAACATCGATTAAAAAGAAACGTACTGATGCGAACAGAATAATAAGGAATAACATAGGTAGCATGTTACCAAATGATTTATAGTACTGCAGCCTGCAATATGATGTTGGTGGTTATGAGTCTTAGAACGTTTAAAGAACTCACTTAAAAAACAGATAAACTGGATAACGGCGGCCAAGTATAGGTTTGTAAATTATGAATAAATTTGGAGGACATTGGGAGCGACTGTTTCTCACTAGTGGGATAATATAGGATAAAAAAAAAACACAAGGGTTTAGGTTTAATATTAAAAAAATACCTGGGACAATGGCTGAGTCGACTCCTCTATATGGTAACCGCCAACAAACCTGAAGTTTGGTGGTGTACTTGGCAAGTTTCCAAATGCATGGTGTTCATTTGCAAATATTAAGGATGCATTGTAAATAAGTTCTTCATAGTTTGGTAGTGCTTTGCCTCGTTTCTGGAGAAGCGGTTTGAAGGTTTCTTTGTATAATTCTTTTTCTTTTGGCATGGTTTTGGTCCTATAAAGTTCTATCATGTTATTTCCAACTTCAATGGTTACATTACAGTGTAATGGGGCCTATTAAACGATAAAATTTACTGGTACAGAACAGAAATTTGGTCCCATAGTTCAAATATTATTAAATTGAGGGAAAGGGCATATGCTCTAGTCTAGTTGGTACTTCCAATTTGGTTTACGTTCTATTCGTAGAGGTCAAACTAATTTTTAATAATTGTAGCCTTCACGAATACTAAACTAGGGGGGACTGAAAATCATTGACAAAATTATGTAATATTGCTTCCTTAGCGTCTGTATCTCTGTGACTACAGAACAGGGGCATTTTGTTTTCACTCATACTATTTAAATAAGTATAGCTCCTATTTTATAGGGTTTGTTACCGTTTTATCCAAGTCCACTTGATCTGTGCCCAAAGTTCCTCCACTCGCTGCTTGAAGCTAAATGGTAACACATTGGAAGAAAGATAGTCGGCCGTATATGCAGGATTCGTGGACTCATCTATCAGCCGTAGCACCAGCCAATGAGCTCCCATGGAGTAGCTCCAGATCATCGGGCAGTTGTACAGTGCCGACAAACTGAAAGAGAAATGAAGAAAATAATTACCTGCAAGTTAGGTACGAATCCCATTGATATAACTTCTGATCTTCTCGTGACCAGGCTCTGAGACGAATTCAGATTTCTCGATCAGCGTATGTTGAGGGTTGCTTAAGGCTTTCCGTCTGCAAAGTTTAAAGGCTTAATGACCCATTGGATCCAGAATACCATACAATGGTGGACACTTAAGGTTCACTTAATAGCGAGATCCATTGCCTAGCTCCACTTTGCAACTTGGACGAGTCAATACCTACTTCCTACCGTATTTGTATTTCCTTATATTTCTCAAAACAAAGGTTGTCTTGAGATATTGCTTTTACAGTTGAGGTCGCCCAGATTGAACCAATATTCTTAAAACTTCATGTGTATGAGTGATACGAGGCGGCATCCGCAAGGAAATAACTGAAAAAAACTGCATCTCGGCAGCTATTCTTTGATATTTTTTATAAGATTTGGGAAAAAAAAACTACACAATGTGAGCCGCTGAGTCATCAACATTATCATGTAATGACAGGAGTGGCCAGCATGTCACGGTCTATTGCATTATAATTGTGGCACACTAGCAGACATATGTCGTCTGGTTGAAGGTCAATCAACATCAACATCTGTAGCGCCTAGAAACAGTCAATATTTCTGTGGAGTAATTCGTGTGAAAAACCCAATTGTCTATTTAATTGCAGGCTGGGAAGATGTCACCTATCATTTTAACAAGTGGCGGTTTTTGTAGCTATGAATGCACTTGCTGCGATTATTCAGAATTCTGCAAGAGTTTATAGGAAGTTCAACTAATACCTTGAGCGTCATGAAAACATTGTGGGGCAGGCTACAATGCCAGTAATAGAAAAGCCTCAGGAAACCTTGGAAGAGGCCTAGGATCCGCACTAGGCGCTACAGTTGTTGCATCATGATGGCCGATAGTGATATTGACTTGTGTAAACAATACAACACTAGGAGTGCGACGTAGTCCGGGGCTTAACACTCTGGTCTGAATCTCGTGTGGTCCCGTTTTTAAGTCAGATCGGAACCCCTTCTTATTGTTCATCGCAAAAGTTGTGGCTAACTCTCCGGCGATGTAGAACACCGACAGAAATTGAAGTAACCCGGATAACTTCGATAAGCTCACCACTTACTATGTTCGGTTCAAACTCACACATCGAAATGTGATTTTGAATGTTTTGTTCACCATGATGGCAACAATCATTGTGCCTCTGATTACCCTAACTGGGATTACTCTTACTTACTCGTAGTCGTAAGATTGTGTTAGATTATGAAAGAGTTGACAAATAAAACCTTAAAAACTTTGAACTTTCATATCGAGTTCTTACCCTGCGTATACCTCAGACTCGTACAGATCGGCTATCACCACGTCAAACTTCTGAGTTGTATCTTCCAAAAGCTTCCTTAAATTCACATCTTCTAAAGTAGCTTTTGCGTTCTGAGCTGCGTATTCTTGTAGCATTTCTACATCGTTCACGGGAATCTCATTGCCCATAACAGATTTCAAAGTGTAAGTTGTTTCAGTTTCATCTGTTCAAAATAAAAGATCCTTCAATACAAACCACAAAAAAACAAACTTGCTCTAAAAATGAATGTACATTCGGGATTTAAACAAAATGTTTTAGTAAAAACCTTGTTGCAAAAGTTAACCTAAAAAGTGAACAAGTATATTGAATAGCTTTTTTTTACGTTTTTTGTGCTGAGTTTGGTATCAAAAAATCAACCGTAGAAAATGCAACCAGTCAGATTTGATCCATCCTTGTTATCTCGGACACCTGTGTAGACTATAACTTCTTGCTTACCGGCTATTTTCTTCATATTACTGCTGATATCTATCTGATGGTAATTTTTTGTCTCTTTTTTGGGGAACGCCGTGACGAATGTCACCTAAAAAGTATTTTCAAACATTAATTAGCTTCTGAGGAAGCTTAATTTGACATTGCAATCAGAGGGGTGTTATGAGTTTAATGTATATCTGGACTTCGTCTCTAGACGTGTCTGTAGGCCTAGTACGAACAGCTAATGTTTTGGTAATCGAAAAGTAAACGATACCTTTTTAGATAAACGAAAAAAAGTATCGTTTAGGTACTTTTACGTTAATGAGTTGTTATGTTATCCATAGATAATTTGTTCATTAAAATTTTCACGTTATTTACTTAGAAGACCGGTCATTTGTGTGAGAAGTATTCTCAAATATGTTGTTGTCTCAAATATCAAACAAGGAATGTTTGATATTTACGATGCCTCATTGTTTTTGAGTTCACAAAGGGAAAACATTATTAAGGATTTAAAGCGTGTGTGCTGTGGAATGACTTAACCAAAAATGAAAAGAACTGCGGAAACAATTTTCTTAAATCATAGTTTTAGACCATTTTTTATTAAATCTGCATTCAAAATTAAATACACAAGTGAACCAAAATCGGTTAATCCATTTAGGAGCTATAAAGTCATTGACAGATGACAAACAAGTTAATTATAAAACCCCCCTTTGTATGTGTCAGGGGTTAAGAATCGCTCACCTCATGTCCAGCTTTTGTCAGATGCCTCACATATGCTTCTCCCAAAATATTCAAGCTTTTCAGCGGAAATGGGTATATCAATAACACTTTGTATGCTTCTGTACAACATATGCATACCAGAACGTAAAAACAAACGTGCGCCTTCATCTTAACTTATTTACAAACTAACAGTTAAAATCCCATTACTTGTGGCAACAGTTATCTAAATCAAAACAAGCGTTATCAAAAAAAGATAGTAACATCGTTTTGTGATAATCCTAAAAAGTCGATTGATCGCGATAAGTTAAAAATAGAATATAAATGTACACACTAGTGCAAAATCGAACTTGTAAACATAGTCACAACACAAGAACAAAAGAACAAAAAGCCACAACACAAGTAAAAACAACGAAAAAATTTATCGGCTTATCAACTCTACAAGGTTATCCGATTTAGCCTGGAGCGTAGTTAGTTTAAAACAACCTATAGACTATGATCCAGCCATACGCGTACAAAAAGCATATCTGCCGGTCACATTTGGCCATTTATCTCACTGTAATTGTCACTAAAAATGGCAAAACCTTAAATTTGCGGCAACCATTGCGTATTTGTTAAAAATATTATTTTAACTTTCGTTGAATTCTTTGTCAACAGTCCCATTTTCGGAAGACAGCTATATACTTGGGCAAAAGTTAAGACATCAAACAACACGCACCGGCGACGCTGCAACGGTATGATCACTGATTGAATTAAACGTACTCCTACTGGACATTTGTAACTTGTCTATTTAGACAAGTTGCCAGTCAGATCAGGGTCAAAGTACAGTGGGCATCAAGCGTACCATTGCAGTTGAATAATAATCTTTAATTCCTCGGCGTAAGGTCAAAGTTGATCTGTCATTTGTATAATACACGGCCTAAAACTAGTGGTAAACAATTAGAACACATAAACAACAGGAACTTACAAAAACTCTCACTGCGTACCTATCTAAGTCTTTAGGCGTTCATAACATACATATTTGAAACGGGTTTGAATATAATATTATACACAAAATGCATGAATAAACTAATAAATATCACAACCTTCTTTGTATCGATTTGGAAACTACTTCTTTTGTTTGACAGGTTGTGGAGGAATCGTGAAGTTCTCGAAATATTATGGTGCGTTTTGGCTATTTTTTATCACTCAAAACCAAAAACTAACAAAAGAAATACATCAAAAATTTGAAATCGGCTTTTGTTTTGTTAAAAATGATCCACGACACTGCAGAAGATTAATTCAATCCGTACCCAAGAAGTACTCATAGACTAAACTAGTGGCAATAAGCATTTACATTATTGGTGGATCAACAATTTGGTGGATCTTCAGTGACAAAGTCAGTGAGTAGTGCCAGTACTGCTAGTAGTAAACTCAATGATTTACGCACGCCAATTCGAGTAGGTAATAAGACTGGTGCCAGTCCCAAACTACAGAGGGATGCAAACACACTTAACATTTTGAAAACCCATGGGGGTCCTGAAAGCTATGGTCACAGCTAATGTCCTTCTCCGACGCCCGTTTAGGTAGTTGTTAAGAAATTGGCTACTACTCGTACACCAGAGATCGCTGGTTCACACTCTCATATAGTACAAACATTATTTTGCATGAACTTGTCTTTTTCATATGTAGATAATATTAAATCATTTTCAAAAAATATGAATGCTTAAGTTTTTGATTTGTAGAAATTGAGACAGTCAAAACAAACCGGACCTGGGGCGGTATAAAAGGTGATGTGAAGTGTGGTAAGGAAAGAAAATAAAACAACAAAAAGTAGCAATTCTGTAATTAGATAGGTATCAAAATTGATATTTTTTTTCATTTTGTTTTCTTCTTCTCATTTTTAGCAGTCTGCAACTTTGAAGATTTTCTCCCACCAAATACTCTTTTAACTAATTTATACAATACAAATACTGCAAATACAACAAGAGCGATAAAGTCTAAGTACAGTTTCTGGTACATTGGTACCATAACACCAGTAGAACGGAGATGCCTTGCCCCTTTAGTTCTGGCTACGTGTTCTACCCAGTATACTATCTCTTGCCCTGGAGTCATGGGTCGGTCGTGGTAGATGGCTGATAGTTCCTTTGCTCTGATTTTGTACCTGTAGAACAAATAAATATTGTTATTGTCTAAGAAACAATAAGTTGATTCTAATTATCGAACACTTCTACAGGGTTACTGATTTATTGGGATTCTTGAAAGACTCTACATGAAACACTACGTTATGTTAAAACTAATTCAGGAGGTTTGCATTATAAGGCCTTTTGTTTTTCTCAATTTCTACAGCTGAGCGGTGGCTTTTACAGCTTTATGGTTAGAATGTGAGGTGAGCAGAAAGCTCGCCACCCCTAACATTTGAGTAACGTGCCTGAGGGAGCCACCACTGTGGGAACATTTAGTTAATGAATAATTTCGCTCAGAATTGCATATTGCAAAATATACTTTAAAGCAAACTTTTCAGAACGATGAATTTTGCCATAAATGAACTGTTATTTTTAATGGAAGACTCGGAATGCGGCAGAAAGAGCCTGTATATTATGTTCTTAATACGAACCAGAATTAAATAAAAAGTAGTGGGGTGCTAATAAAAGACTTATTCGTAAGCTGTTTAGTATACGAGACCCAGATTCCCTGACCCGGTATGATAGAAGACGTTCCCCGGAGATCTCTTTTGCGGTAAACGTTAGGCTCAGTTCAAACGTTGATTCCACAATAATTGTTCATGCATACTCCCACTAAGCCCATGTGTGAACAACGAAGTAATTCGGATCAAACTTCGCACCACTAAATTGTAGGTCAGTAGGCTTCAGCGTACTACTACTGCTATTATGTCATGGTTTCTTATAAAATAGGTGTTTGTCGTATTTGTAAAAGTAAAAATACTCCAGAAATAAAAAGGGTCCAGCTAGGGTCTCGGTAGCTTTAGTAGTTAGAACCGCCACTGGATATGCGAAGAGACAGGTTTGAATCACGATATCTAGCCTATTTTTCTGATATTTCCATCTTGAATTAAACAAGCACCGGTATAGATAAATAACAGAGTAAAAGAAAAATGATCTTACTTAGGCTCCCTAAGAATTTCCTCCACAGCTTCAATGACGTCATTAGCCATGTCTTCAGCCAGTTTGACAGTGACACCGAAGCCCTTAGCAACAGCTGACTTCATGTTGACGTACTGATCCCCAAACACTGGTATACCCACCACTGGTACTCCGAAATGGATGGCTTCGGTGGTGGACAGTTGACCGCCGTGAGTTATGAACATCTTTAAGTTGGTATGATCTGAAACGTGATTTTAAAATCATTTTATTATAATACTCTTTGAACTATATCTGGCTACAAATAATTGAGGTGGTCTCCTTTAACAATACACTAATCAATAAAAATGAGATGATGAATAAATCGCATCATGATGCTTAGAATATCATAAAAACGCGTAAAACGTCCACGCAAAATGAGCTCTACCCTCAAACAGCAACAAACATGACAGTGGTTTTAATAATGAGACTTTTCATGATGTCTCCAGATGTCTCTTGAAAAGTCTTAGGTATTAATAATTTCTATCGAGTAGGTTCCTAAGAAAACCTTTTTTTACTAACAACGAATCCTTAACTTTGGGGGATATTTATGAATTCCTGAAAGAGTCTCAAAGCCGATTTTGAAACTGACTATATTTCTAAATACATTTTGTTGTTTGAGTTTGTTTGTACAAGTACACGCTCAGCTGACTTGGTGCTGAAGAAATTTTCATTCACGAGATAATGGAAAACACATATTGATACAGTTTTGTAAATAGGAAATGTAGAGACTTCTCGTATATTGTATAAAAAATAATGACCGCAAAAGATTGTAAGTTTTTTTTGTTAGTGTAGTTGTTATAGGATATTACGCGTAAGGTTTTCAACCATGATTAAATGAGCATAATTAAGTCGTTCGAAGATTTTGCACAAAATATGTCTTACTTAGAATGCTTTGCTGTGGCGCCCACTTCACTAAATGAACATTAGCTGGAACATGGTGATTTTCGTGCAAATCTTCTTCAAACTTCCATAGGACAGTTTGTTTTAGTTTGGAGAAACCTGCTAGCAGGGAAGCTTTCATATTCTCTGTCATATCAGCGCTCTTCAAATTTGAACCCATACTGAAGTATACGACTCCATATTTGGCTTCATCTAGAAGTTTTTGAAGGTCCTGGAAATTAGGAATTAGATAAAATAAAACATATTATTAAAAATCCAGTATTAGTAGAAACAAATACACACTAGAAATATTCAGTTTTTATGAAAAAATAAAATTAAAATTAACAACAAACAAAAACAAAATGCATTGCCGTGTGTCATGATGTCGAAATGACCTAAAAGAGTCACCAATCTGAGCAGACGTCACTGTCTCATAGGAGGATGGTGACGTTTATTTTAGTAATTACTGTTAGTGTTGATATAGTTTGTATAAACATAAGGGGATAAGAAGGGGACGTGTATCATGTCCATCTCTGCGAACCCTATGGATCGTTGGACACTTCAGGGGCGAAGATATTGAAGATACTCAAGCGAGCATTGATTATAGGCACAAGAAAGTTACTGTGAATTCAAAAAGTACAAGTGCGTATTCAATAAATTATAAATAGTAAGTGCATTTATCTCATTCGGTTAACTGACCTTGGGCAATGATTTGACTTTGGTGTCCACATGGTAGCCGCCTATGTATTTGGCATTCTGCGACAGTCTAAAGGGCGTCCCAATGGACGGATGTGAGAAGAGGAACAGCAGGGAAGCATTGTACACAGCATCGTCGTACGAAGGTAGTGACACTCCCCGCTTTGCCGCTAGCTCGGGAAACACCCAGTTGTACAAACGCTTCTCAAAGGGGATGACCACGGCACTGAAAATGTTGGAGTAAGTAAGTAGACATAACCAACCATCTAACGTTTAACTGGGTGGGTGTAACTGGGTCGCTTGGGTTTTTATCGGTGTTTTCTATCACCAGAGAGTAAGCCGCAAGTTACTTATTGAACACAAAATAGGTGTTCCGATTTGAAATTCAGGCCACACGAACAGGGAGGCAGAGTGTTTTGGGCCACGACGCTCTCTGTAATTTATGTAGTCTTTACTTATTTACAATTTCTTGGGTGTTGATATCTTTCAACAGTCAACATACTTATAAAAAAATCACCAACTTGGCTTGGCTTTTCAGCATTTATTCATATCATTGTGAATCTGTTCGATCACCTCGAGTCCCAAAAGTAAGATGATCCATGCTATCGGATGGGTATGTAAAAAGTCGGTCCTGCGCCTCACCTTTCTCCGGTCGTGTCGAACTGTCGTCCCATTGGGTCATAGAAAGGCGATGGAATAGGGAGTGCACCTGTGTATTGCGCGCACTTGAGCACTGTAATATCTCCTGCGTACTTGGTTAATCTCGTTGAGATTAGCCGCTGTGGTCGGAATCGACCAGGAGGCCTTATTTTTGTGAATCTGTGCAGACAACAAAACATAATCCAAAAGTGACCCTTACTTCAAGAAGACATATTTCTTTGCCATCGTCCATAGCTCTTGGATCCTCTCGATGAAAGTGAGGGGTGGAGTGCTCAGGGAGAAGAGGTCCACATTATATGCAGGATTGGGAAGGTCATCCACCAGTTTCAGGACTTGCCAGTGCGCTTCCGTGGATCCAACCCATATTAATGGAGCTTGGAACAGAGGGGCTATCCTGAGAACAAAACATGGTAATGAAATAACTGTAAGCATTGTTTTTTGTTGCCTGTAGTATCTATACAACAGCCTTACAAGAAAAAACATACTGTCCTACTGCTGGGCACAGTCCACACTTCAATATACGAGGTGGGGCGAGCCATACTTCAATACGCAGGCTTACTGCGGATTGTTTGGTGTAAGGTATAGTGATAAACCTTACCGTCAAGTGTTATCAAGCCGCCTTAGGACCTCCGACTAGGCCTAATGACTGTCATCTAGTAACATCAGCTGAGATAAATTGATTTATTTATACCAAGCACATAGATGCCCGATCTGTACATTACTAGATTTCGGTCGGGTTGGTCTTCGATGTAAACATTGGTATAATATACCAGAGAAATTCGTCCGGTCTGTTAATGGTCTCGGTAGCATAATTGGTTAGCGCAGTCGCCCGGTTTGAGAAAGACGCGGGTTCGAGTCCCGCCTGATGCCAAGACCGAATGCCTTTTTCTGGTTTTCCTACTAAATAAGTATTCGAGTAAGTACCAAGTTAGTAAGAATGTAACAAATGATATATTCTTGTTTAGTTCATTGTCCACTTACCCAGCAATGAAATCTGAGAAGAACCATTCCAAAATGACTGCATCGAACTTCTGCTTTGGGTCGGATAAGAAGTTCTTCACCACCTCATCTTCGACTGTTAAGCGATGGATCTCATATGCTATGTAGAAGAAGAAAATTGAGTCACCGAAGTTGCCTTTACCTATTAAGTTTTTGAGTTTGAACTGATCATCTGAAAGAATGGAAATTGTTTTAGCATATTCTGTAAAGAAGCAACAAAACATAATGTAGCTATAAATAAATAGTAATATTACACACTGAGCGCCTATTAAAATGTAATGTGTTTTGTCCTAAAATGAATTGGCATAATGAAATTGCCATAACTCAATCTAGCATAATATTGATTTGGCCGAATTGGGTTTTAGCATAATATGTACTTAAGTAAGTAACCAGTATTTACTATATTATATAGAGTATGTAGTGAAAAGTAGGTTAAGGTGCGGCAGGGGTGGCCCTTGGGCCACCCTTAAGCCGCTTTTTTTATTGCATTTATGCTTAACATTTTATGCTAAATACTGTTATGCTTATTAGTATTATTCGAAATCATCATTAGTAGTAATTACATTATGCGAATTCATTTTATGCTTATTGACACTGAACCTATTAAAATATGCATTCTGAGAGAACAATCTCCTAGTTCTACATGGTCCCCTTGAAGTAAAGATTTGTATAATAAATTAATAATAGACGGAAAATTAGTTTTTTTAGAATGTTGTTTAATGTTTTGATAACAACATGTGGCTTGTAAATGAAACATCACATTCACGTATCAGAATTAAAAACTCGCTAAAATTCGCTTCACGCTAAAACTCAGCCATCATTACGTGATTTTTTGAATTTTCAGACCATTTTCATTTTTTTAAGAATAGGCTTATGGTCGAATTTTGACGGTTTCTAAAATTAAAAATGTGGATGATTCTGGTCATACTGTTCGTCGAAAAGGGATATTTTTCACAATTTTTTATTTGTAGGTAGTTGCAGCGAAGAGTACAAAAGTTTGACTTAGAGTTAGCAAGTCATTAAGTAAATATTCATCTAAAGCAAAGTATTTGTCCATTTTAGTGGTAATTTTATTAAAACAATATTATTGTAAGCATTACCTAGTGTGAACTACTAAAATGAAATGCCCTTAAATTCTAAAGTTTTATGTAAATGTTTAGTTAATATTTGTACAATGATTAAAAATAATCTGAAAAGTAATTATAAAGTGAGTGACTATACCTTCACCTGATTGTTCCTTGAATTTCTTCTCTAAAAAAGAAACGTCAATATCAGTTAGATTAGCTCTAACGTCTTTGGAAGGATAACTCGTTATGTGCACGACCTTGCGGAACAACAAGAAAAGAAAGTATTAGGAACGGAAGAAATTATTATACGTCGATGATAATATTGTAGTAACGAGAATGTCGTGATGGTGGAATGATTGGCTCGGAACCCGGTGGTCCCGAGATCGAATCTGGCCAGAACATTCACCCACCTTGTGTTCATTGTGCAATTTGTAGCTTACTCTCCGGTGATGGAAAACACCGACAAAAAACCCAAGCAACCGGAATAACGGCGGCAGGCTCTCCCCTTACCACTTTGGGTTCAAATACTCTCAGCGAAATGTGGGATTCTGAATGTTCCGTTCACCATGACGGCAAAAACAGTGTGCCTCTGACTACCCCATTAGGGATATGGTCTTGAGGGTATGTTTTGTATGTTACATTGTAGTAGTTTGCTCTAGGCTCTATCCACTTGGACCTAACATTGCTCGATTACTCAGTGATCCCTTTTCAAGGACATGCCCTCATTTTAATTTACCATGGTAAAAAATCACTAGAATATTCTACAGAAACTTTTAAACTTTGAAGCAAATGGATTACTTAAAAACAAGAATACACAGAATAAGAGTGTAAGTAATATTTGTCACGAAAATAAATCTCTAAGTTTCACGTAAAATGCCGTCCACCTCTCAGTATTTTAACAAGGTAGTTCCCCTGCATATTAATGTATACAAATTTCCTGTTACCAACAAATTATTAAAGAGCAGTATTGATTGTATGTACACAAATATAACTCAAATGATGTCAACCAGAATGAAATAAAATGTGATTATTATTCATTGTAGTATTTTCCGGTAAATTTCATTATAGTTGTTCATCTTAAAAGTGCTTTATCTTCCTTACGAACAATTTCTTAATCTCAATTTTTTATTCTATCTCTTTTTCACATCAATATGGGCCTTGAGTTTCGTCTCCTTTACCGCGGTCATCAGCGGTCGTCGCCGTGTCTTTGTATAACGGGATATGCTCGTAGGAACTATTTGATCCGATGTCCACGGAAGCATTCCATCAACATACCATACTATATTCATTCATTCGTTATCAGTCAAGACTCGTTCCAGATCCTTTTCAGCAATGTTTAATGTTTATAACTATGAGGAGCGATAAATTGAACTCAAACACGCATCATTACATTTATTACTTACACCGAAACGTTAAACTGTAAGCTTTGTTTGTTAAGATTAACTATCGCAAGATTGTCGTTGTTGAAGGGCTCGCTCATACAACGGCTATTTACTTAGCGATAGGATTCAACAGGAAGACAGTATTTAATTATTTCACTGAACGAGTGATTTTCCTATGAAAACTAAGAAATTTACTGAATTGGCTGTTTACAAGGTTGTTCAATTTGCTTTTATAAATTGGTACCTAGTTGGGCAATGTTTGACTAGCGTAAGAAGAGAAAGAAAATTACCTCATGCCCTGCTTCCAAGAGATGATTGCAGATACCTTTGCCAAGAATATTATGGCTTTTGGAGAACATAGGAAACCATACTAAGATTCTCAATGCTTCATTCAACGATATCAATGACAGGAAGAACAGTGACACGAGCTTTTTGGTCAACATCTGTAAGGAAAAATGAAAAATTTCAACAATACGATTATTTTAAGTAACAATAAAAATATTATACGTTCAAATTGTGACTCGAAAAGTCATCATGGTTGCCTTCGCAGATTTTTTTTTGAATAATGCTGATCAGGCAAGTTTATTTTTAAAAAATAAATAAATATTGAATGGACATCAATTCACACAGCTCAGACAGCTTAAAAACATACTTAAAATCCTATTAGTGAACACATTTAGTATGTTCGCGTTTTAAGAATGCAGTAATTCCTAATTTAATTCCGAAAAACTCATGTACAAAGTCAGGTACACAGACGTTTGAAAGAATGTATTCAACTGGACACTGTGGACTTGGCTTTCTAATTAGGAACGATTTGATTGGTTAGGGGCGTGCTAGGTCGAAGGAGAAGAATAAAATCACTGCATACTTAACGCGAACGGACTATAGTATGCATAGGAAAGACCCAATAAGAACAGACAAGTTTATGCACACGAATGTTAGTAGGTATCTAGGTACTGTGCGGGAATCGATTAGACGACATCTGCTGTGGTGGTTATGGTACTTTCTTAATCATTTCACCACATTGATCGTTGAAAGCTCACAAAACATTTAACTGTACTTTGTGGGTTGAGAAGTTGAGATCATAGACAAGAATAACATTGAGATAACTATCTAATTTATTAGGCGCGTTTGGATACCAAAAAATCGCGAGTACCGACACACAAACCGGTAAAACAAGTATTTTGTGTTTGAGGTAAATCCTTTTTCTATCACTCAAGGGAAAACCTTTCTTTACGACCCAAGGAATGTATGTTATGTTTTTTCATATTTATTTATTATCTAAACCTACGTAAACATTATTTTCCCATCTTTTTTATCCTTATAAGGCAAATTAGGAAAACAAAATAAGATGAGCAACACTTTTCTAAACGCGAAATCCACAAAGTGACTTATGTAAGTAATTCCACGTATTTATAAAAAAGGTACATCTATTTTGTAACATATTAAGGTAACAGAAGGGATGTACGAGTATGATTGGCCACTGAAAAGGTCTCTACATCTTGACGTCGACCCCATGCAAGCCCCAAACAACGGGCCCAAACATCCAAACATAATATCTTACATCATCCTGAAGATTTAATACACAAAAATGAATTAAAAAATAGTTTTTTTTGCTAACAGACGCGAACTTATGTTCTAATTAGCCACATTAACTTTCGCCAGTGCAGTGTTCCACTGAAAACTAGGATCACAGTAGTTTTTGCGGTCTGACTTCATACTGAACGTGACCTCTTTTATTGAATAAGTGGCATTAATTTTCTGGCGTGTGTATTTGTCCGACTGTGTTTTGTTATTTACCGTATCGTGTTTTCGATGTTTTTCTGGCATAATTCTGTGATTTGTGTAAAATACTGATGGTTTTGCCGTGTAGGTGAAGTGGGCTGTCATTTTATGTTACTTTAATCTTTTCATTCAATTTTATGATGCTGTTGGTGACTCACTCGCAACAAGATGCTATTCGCGTTGTTTAAGAATTAATTCATGATTTATTTATTTAAATCACCAACAAGGTAACACTAACAAAATGCTAAGATAAATAACCTGAATGAATTTACAATTTCACAGATTTAAAACACTCGTGAATATCTATTTACACTCCGATTAGTTGATAAGTAACAATTCTTATCTTCATACTAGAGACAATGTCAAGTGTGTTGTTATCACAAATGTTTTGAAGAGTTTACACAGCTTTAAAATAGCTTGAAAATATCTTATTTTAACTATTTTATGAAAATGAATAGGTACGATAGCGTTGCGGAGTTTCTACTGTCTCATAAGAAATTTTGCAGACATGTTCTTACTAATTTTATAAAATGAGGAACAAGAATTGTCTTTCTATGTACACACTACGATCCGGTGGTAGCGTCACATTTATTTAAGTACATTATACTCGTATTATAATTTACCTTTACAATTCACATTATGGTATTCATGTCTATTATTAGGTATATTTTGTTGATTAGATTTGACAACTTGAAAGTACTTTGTAACTGATCTATTCGATTAAAATAATTTTTGTTTGTTTGTATGTTTTTTTTGTGTAATTTGCGGCGTACTGGGAAAGTGTAAAATTGACAGTAGAAGCCAAGTTTGCTTGGAAGATCTGAATTTATAACATTTTTTTCCTTCACCTTAGAGTAGAGACCTCACTTACTTTTTAGTCTGACTGCTGCAGATTCCAACCAAAAAGGTCAATAAAGACTATTAAAAAATAAACACCTCACGAGTCACTTTACATCACACAAGCGGTCACCTTGACGCCGAGATTCGTTTGAATGAACATAACGGCATGACTGCGTATGCGCAAGTATACAGGGTGTAATATCAACGTGGGAATCTACCTGGAAGAGGTTTTTTACTAAGAACAAAAATAGATAACGAATGAGCGAGTATGGCACAAAAAGCCAGAACCAGTTTTGGTTACAAGTTGTTCCACATTTTGATATTTAGTAGGCAGTGCAAACCAGAGTTAGGTTTTATTATTGTTTTAGCATTTTCCATGCAGTACACAGAAAAAAAGGATTTCTCCAAACAAGATAAATAGTTTTCTTGAAATATTTAGTAATTCTAAAGAAAATTGTCTTAAAACAAATAATGTTTATTTTTTTCTAGATAATGGAAGTCTCAAAACAAAAACTATATTTTCTTGTTGCAATTTTTAAAATCAAGAAAAAATATTTTAAATGAATTATTAGTAAAGTTAATCTAAGAACTTCCGATTTTATTGCTTGAATACAATGAATTACTTGTTTCAAACTGAAAGTTTATTTATCACGATGATACAATATTTTCAATGAAGATAAAATCATCTTGAATCCTAACCTAAGCAAATTCAAAAATTATATCTCTTGAACTAATGACATCCAGTCTTGTTGTGAATAAACATCCTGGTTTTGCTACAAAATGTTATAGTGAGTTGTTTCAATTATAAAAATGCTTTAATTCAATATCCAGTATCTTTACTTGAGAAGGATTTTTTTAGTAAGTCAACCCACGCTATCCTTCAAAAAAAAAGACAGGAGATTGTCTTTTGTCTAGTCAGTGTGTGTGCGCGCGCCATGCTAAGCTAAGCATGTTTTTAACTTATTATTTTCGTTTGAGCTGTTTGTTTTCTGTTTTGGAAGTAAGTGGTGAGTAGTAGTGTTATAGTAGTCTGCAGTTATCAAAATACGTCTTGTGGTGCCGTGCTTGTGTTCTGATTTTAGGAAGTGCGACATCAGCAACAACAAAATGGGCGACGAAACTAACAATCTAGTTATTTTTCATTGCAAAACGGCTCTCATGTCAGCAGCTTACGGTTCCCATGTAAAGGTTCATGAGAACGTTAAAATATTGTGATCAGTATTGTTGTCTTATTATATGTGTCAATAAATGTTTATATGAACAACGTCTTTTTATTTTGTTAAAGAAAACCCAATTTCATATGTTTTTCTTTTGGTTCCTTGTTTGTTCTTTGACTTTCCTTCCAGAAAACGACATAAGAACTTCCATTGGGACTATTGGGAGTTCATGTTTTGTATCCAATTAGTTTTTAGTTACAAACATTCCTGAAGGATTTTTTGTTAACTAAAAACGAATACTGACATGGAAACGCTTCGAACAAGCATTTAAGACTCTATTTGCAAGGAACTAAATTATTAAACCAAGAAGTCGTTTTCACGAAACAAGAAAGGTTCATCTTTTTTGAAGGCTGCATAAATTGAAATAATAATATTAGTTATTGGTCTGAGGACATAGCTTTCTCATTTTAAAATAAACACCTTTGAATCAAGTAAAATTAGTGTTCAAGCTAGATTTATTATTGTTGAAAGAACACTTTGTCTATTAAAATTAAGCATATATTGTTCACAGTGAAGCGATTTCTTTTTGAATCGAAATCAATATTTTCTTGAAGTAAAAACACATCCTTGACTTGCATCAAGAGAATTTATCATCTTAAATTAAGAATGCTAATCATTCTTGGTTGAAGATGTATTATCTTCAATCAATAGTGAATTGTTTTAATTCAAGATTATATCAACTATAAGTTTAAGTATTTTTGTTTCTCAATGTGAGAAAATATTAGTTTCAATATAATATATGATGCAACCATAATCTTAGTTCAATGCAACTTAGTTTCATGCAAGATTATTTCACTAAATCGGAGAATACCGTTTTTTCTGTGTATCTTTACTGCATGGAAAGAAAAAAGATAAATAATAAAGATCTGAAAACCAGAAAAAGACATTTGGTCATGTTGGCATTAGTTAGTGTAAAGTTTTTTTTTGTTAACATACTTTAGAATAGTGTATAAGATGAAAATATTAAAGAAGCTATTTAGGTAGTTCTGAGAAGATTGATCGACGTATAATCATGTAATAATCATGAATATGTGGGAGTTTCATATTTGAACTGAGATTGTTTTTTGTTACTCTATGTTTTTAATTTTTCAGAGTTGACAAAATGCCTTTTGACTTTTAAAAAATGGACTCACTGTGAAAAGGCCACCCTATATGAGTGATATTATGTATAGCCGTAAGTGTGTGGACGATAGAGCATTCTAATACAAGGAAACAGTTCTTTATAAAATATGTAACCCAGACATAGTAATTTTACAACACCAGTCACATAAAATTTATGTAAATATTTACTACTCGTAGTCTTGTGTGACATACAGAGGCGCACACATCACTCTTTACATAGTGGCACCTTATGGTGCTGACATTAAACCCATTTTGCAATAGCTTTGTAAAGGTTGATATGTGCGCCTCTTTACGTTTCACAAATATTTGGGGCTGATGACCTTGGTGTCGGATATTGTTATTATATTTGACGATTTTTATTTAAATTTCATTCTCCTACAATGTCATTTTTTCCCTGTGTGTTTATACCTTGTTATAGTTTTATTTGCTTCGTAGACTATTGTAAAAAACAATCTTGGAATACAGAAATCCTACTAATATTATAAATGTTAAAGTTTGTATGTGTTTATGTGCCGTGTTGCTCTTTCACGTGAAACCTACTCGATGGATTTTAATGAAAATTTACAATAATATAGCCATATCTGAATGGGACATAGCTACAATTTATAAAGATATATCCCACTTTTATACCTAAGTCCACGCGGACAAAGTCGCGGGCGTCCGCTAGTTAAAACGTAATTGTTAGTAATTTGCAAGACAAATGTCAATACGTAGTTAGTCTATTGATCTGTCATATTAATAGCCTCGAACAGCCTCGAACCCACCCACGTGTGTTAGGAATACAAATTAATCATGAAGGACTGACGTTACATAACAATGAGTATTAAACTGTGTCCGTCTGTACTGACATGTCGCAGGTAATCGGTGGAATCAGTAAGATTACCATTTGCCCTGTCATTCTATAAATAGTTATCACCAATGATATAAGAAAGAGTCGAAAATTGACCCCTGGCGTACGCACCAAGGCTCAGAACCGGGAGTTGTGGCGCACTTTGGGAGAAGCCTATGTCCAGCAGTGGACTATGACAGGCTGATGATGGTGGTGGAACCTATGATTTGACCGTGTGTACAAGATAGTATGATTGTTTACTAGAGCGTAAACGAGACAGATACATGTTGCGCAATGTCGTCTCAAACTGTCAATGCTTTGCGAAGCTTTTCAAAGTTCTGATTTTGGGTGCCATTTTTTAGCACAAGTTACCTATCCACCACTGGTACCACACAGCGCTGTCTAGCCCCAAATTTATCAAAGTTTGTACTATGAGTAGGTACTGGACAACGAACAAACATACTAATAGATCTTTTTTTGTAAACGTATACATAAAATTAAATAGGTAACAAGCACACCAATACGAAGCTAACACATGCACATGAAAGTTTGTACTGTGATATCGAAATCCTGAACTCTAGTGAAGTGGCCAGTTATTTTACCATCAGGAGGGAACATCAAATGGGTCGTCATAAATTGTTTTTTTATGAAGCGCAGCTATTTCGTGTAGTTCATAATGAAGAAGAATAATTATTATTGTTCAGTCTCGATTCAGCATTGGACGTCATTTGACTGAAGATCTGAAAACCAGAAAAATACATTTAACGAAATTTGATCTTAGCTTCAGGTGGGTATCGAACCCGCGTCTCCCTCTAACCGGATGACTGCTCTTACGACTGAGCTTCCGATACCATTATCAACAATTGACTGGCTTTCTAAACAGTGGATGTGTGTGGTTGTTGAACTGGTTCTTCACAATTTAATTATAATTTGACACACTAGGTACCTAGCCTAGTTATTACATGATCTGCCCGATTTCACGATTGACCAACGACAATATGCACTTAGCACTAGAATATAGGTTATATAGGTCCCTTTATTGTTATTATCTAGATTCTAGTGTCTGATGCACTAATTGTTCGCAAAATACAATCGGATGATCAATAATATCTACAATTGTCTAACATACCTAATTGACAAGCTCTTGGTCATCTATATGGGCTACAAATGTTATGATGTCACACACTTAATTACCTTTCATACAATCAATTCTAATCCATTGAACCCATTTCGACGGTTGTATGTGGCAGTTGATTTTAGGTATCTTTTAGAGTTTTGTAAGTTGGCAAAGACAGACAAGAGAAAAGCACAAAAACGACAGTTCGACATCACGGCATTGCCATTGTCTGACTGAAATCTATTACCGTGGCGATACTGAAATCTACAAAAAAATGCAGTGCTATTTTAATACTGTGTAGTGTAGGTAATAAGGTCACAGGGTTCTAACACTTCTAACACAGTCTAAACATTCATTACTTGTTTAAAAATAATTAAAGGTACAGTCAGCGGCACATCAGGCTACCCATTCCCGTTCTTTATCTTGCTCTTCCTAACATTTTCTTCGCAGAAGGGGAATGAAAGACTGACCGGCAAGCGGCAGCTTGTCATGCCGTTGACGTTATAATACTAATTTAACCTCTTGAGAGCCGCACTAGCCTCGGCAGGCCGGTTTTGAAAATAGCTATTTTGAACTTGTTTATTGAAACAGGACACCTAGACACCGTCAACACGTTTGGTTCAAATTACCTTCCTAAGCGAATTGTGGGCTTCTAAATGTTCCGTGCACCTGACGGCAGCAACAACCAGAGTGCCTCTGACTACCCCGTTTTGGGGTATAGTGTGCGAATGTACTACCTACTGTTTTGTCAATTTCCATAATAATCTTCAGAAAGACAGTCACTCATTCCCACGTTGCTTCTGATAATAACTGAACCTGAAAGGACTGAGACTAAAAAAAAAAAAATCGACGCGAAGTGTCTCAAACAGCAAATTTCCGCCAAGAATATTCTATTAAAAGCGTCAAGAGCTCCAGTAACCTTGAAGAATGCTGCAACGGATATTCAGTTTGCTAAAGTACTAAAAGGAAAAGCAATTTGAAACGCCTGCCACTTGGCTTATAGCAATCTGCAGAGAAGTGCAGCACTTCCAAATTGCCTTCTGTATTATTCAGGCGCCAAACACTATTGCTTTTATTTATTTCGCCTATAAATAAACCGAATGAATAGAAGGTTACTACAAGAAAGAAAGGATTGCCAAAAATCTTCATTTGTCATAAAATTTATGATTATCTTGAAATCAAAATGATAAGGTAAGTGTAAGGCCCCATTTTATGGCGCTGGACAGCGCTGTGTGGAAAAATGTCCAGTGGTAGATATTTATTTATTCTTATTATTAATTTTTAATGTGAAATAATGAAGGCAAACTGTTTCTCATCTCATTTTGTTAAGAAAGTAACTGTGTTAACTGTGTTAGATTTAATCGCGGTTGTATTTAATTTTAAGTGTTTTTTTTTGTGGCAATAAAGTTTTTTCAATTTCAAAGTCAAAGCGCCGTGGCCTAAGCGCTAGGTCTGCGTAGGTATCATTCAAAGAACCAACAATTTTTATTAAACCTGAAAGAAATAAAAGTAAGTTCACACTTTCATATCGGAATACTTCTGCCCCGTTAGCTTTATAATCAACGAATACCTTCCCAATGAGGAAATTCCAAATGTTAATCGTTTTCCTTCCGTGCAAAGCCTAGATTAACACATATCTTCACGCTATTACCGCCTCTAAGCCTTTGCGATAAAGGCTTTAATAGCCTTCAGGAATGACTGGGATACCACCTCGCGTTTGAGGTTTAAACTCGAGGTACGAGGAAATTATGGAATTCTCATTATCGACGTTGTAGGATTATTACAAGGCCTGCAGCTAATATCTACTCAACATCAGGCCGATATCAAAGCACTGGCCGTTTGTATAGTCAGCCACTGGTAGAGCGAGTTAGTGTTGGCTCTCGATAATCTATCTATCCATAAACCAAATAGCGTCAAAATCTATTGAGACTAGGTAATTAGTTGACGCGGGGACGATGCAGCGCAACCATAGTAGGCAGGTATCTTTAATATGGCTAAACAATGACTGGAAAAAAATAGATTTAAAAAACCAACTGCCATAGAATCCAGAAAAATGAGCATTTAGCTGGTTGAAGAAGTTATAAATACCAATCACTAATTCTAACTTTCACTGAGTTTATAAGCTCTTAACCTGATGCTGTTTAAAACTGTCAGTTATGTTAAAAATTCAGGCTTTAAATGAGCACTGCTCTATTTTGAGCTACATTTCAAAGTCTGAAGAACAGTGTCATTAAATAAAGTAAGGCTGTCATTCTCGCATTCAGTTTAGGGCTACAGTCAGCAACAAAAGACTATTTGATTTATAAGATATTATCACCAAGATTTAAAGAAGCGACGCTTCCTTTGTTACAATGAAGTTTTTTCTATAAAAAAGAAATTGAAAGATTTGAAATTGTTTGTATGCTTTTTCTTGTATGTTTTATGTGTCGAATAAATGTATCTTTCTTTCTTTCTTTCTATAAGGTAGGTACCTTCTAGCGGCCGCCCGCGACTTCGTCCACGTGGACATTGTTTTAAAAAATAATAATTAATGTATAAAAAATAGATAACAACCTGTTTTCTGAGCTAACAAACATACCTACAGACAAAATTTCGTCAAATTCGGTCAAGCCGTTTCACAGTAGTTTGGCAAAAAACACAGTGTCACGAGAATTTTATATGCTTACACGAGAATTTAATGTTTGTTTAGGATTAAAAAGGTCGTAAAATATCTAAAACAGTCAAGTACCTAATATATTGTGCTATTTAAATGATTGCCATTCCGTGAGCAGGTAGAAGAAATAAACACAAGGTCTTATCCAATTAATTGTATTTCATTTTCTACGTAGAATCAGCCATGAAGCTGTTTGCGACTGAGTTGAAGTGGCAATTTCAGAGCCATTGAAATGTTTCAATATAACAGTTAAAATTGACGCCTTTGGACGTTCCTGCTTTTATTTGAATTTCTGCCAAAGGAAGATCCGCATAAATAAATATCTCACCTTTTTCATATTAAGGTAATCAGGAGGGCGATTCGGAAATTGATTACAATTTATTAATTCTTATTTAAGTAAATAGCTCGTTCAGCGAAAAAGTTTAATTTTTGAAATAATTTGTCAAAGCCTATAGCATCTAAATAATAATAATAAACAAAATAATACAGACGCTATCTTTGAATGTAACATTATAATATATATGGAATTAAATCACAATACATTTCCCTTTCTGGAGGGCTATTCAGAAAAGCATTAACGTACTATTCGGTATTTTGTTTCAAATGTGTGTTCTGGGCGTGTGAGTAATATACTTTCATTTAATTTGAGAGCCCGACAGACGTCGTTTCGTTAAATGTTATTGTACTGTGACATGACAGGTCACTGAAAATTGGACAAACAAAAATACCTAATATTAATACGTCCCGTTTGACAGGCACAAAAGTCAAATTGTTCCTTCTGGGAAATAGTCATAATAAATATTTATTATAGTTAATTTTCGCGGCGCAGACATATTCAACAAATCAAAAACCATGTCAATTAGTACAGCAGTTCGGCATGTGTGGTATTTTAACACAAAAATCAGTCTAACCCCCGAATTCACTGCTGCAAATCAAGGTTGAGCATCCCTAAGAAGTATAGCTGTCCCTTTCAGTTCTATTGTCATTTTACGGGACTGCATGAGGTAGAGCGCCTGCTTAGCGTTGATTGACGTTTGTGAAAGTGAAAGTGCAAGAAGAAGAACTTACTTAGTCGTGAATAATGTATGAAAATACTTTTCTTTTCTTTCTTTTTCTAATAATTATTTCTTTGTTAGGGTTATAAAAGTGAAAGAGAATTCTGTGCCTGACTGTCCAGAATAGTTGAACTGTGAACTCTTGATCCAAGAGCTATTAATATCCCAGCTCAGACGGAAGGTGCCCAACTGTGGCGCGCATTTCCTCCACCATAACTTCATTTTCGCCTCTTCAAACATGCTGCAGGAGCTAGGGTGCTAAATATTATCTCAAAATACACTTGTGCTTAACAGGTACAACTTCACACATTAACAATCATTGTTTTGTGTTTTCCTTAAAAAGTTAATGACTTGAGTAATACAACTGATGCTTAAATGCGTAATAAAAAAACTAACTAAGCGAATTTTGAATTGTATCTGAGTCTTAGTAAAACAATGGACTCTGCTACGACACTCAGAAGCTTATGAAGGCGTCATAGTATAGGTAATAACAACAAACCGAGATAAAGTTCTTTTTACATGTGTTGCCATTCTGATCTCGGATTTTGTTTGATTTCCACCAGGAAGCCAGAAATGTTAGCCACAAAGCTGTGCTGCTTTTAAAAACCGCCATCTCTATATTTCGATAGTTCGAGATGACATCAACTGTGCACATAAAACCGGAACTAATCAATAAAATAGTCCTAAATCGAATCTCCAATTTGCCCCAGCTCTCGCACTAGGTACTGTCGCGGACAGCTGTCACAGAGAGCTGTTTAATTAGTGCAGCGGACTTCACGTCGCAGAGAGGGTGACTACTGTTTGTTTTTGCAATGAAGTGCACGGACGTCAGGTGTCGGCAACTGTACTAAACTTTACTCGTGTGAGACCGTTGAAAAATGCTTCGTGTCGCTCGAACTTTGTGGAATATGATTCGGCTGGAAGTTGTCGCAACTGGTACGTTACTTGCGAAGGCAACACGAGTGGAGTACCTTAGCACTTTTAGTCCGTCCGCGTTAAGAATGCAGTAATTTCATACTTGTGCTTTGACTTAGCACGTCCCCTAACCAATCAAATCGTTCCTAATTAGAAAGTCCAGTCCACAGTGAACGCATACTTTCGAACGCAAAAGGTTGTGGATCTGAGTTTTTTGTGAGCAACAGAATTCAATTTAAGAATCACTGCATTCTTAACGCGAATGGACCAATTCGGAGCGGGTGGTCCTGAAAGCAAAATGTCATAGGAGCAAAACGTCCGTAATTCAAAATGGCATCTGTCAATAGAGCAAAACGTCCTTAGTATCAAATGACAGTAATTGAAATGGTCACGGGACCAAAACGTCCGCAATTAAAAAGGTGCGTCCCCATACAATAAACGGGTTTTTTTCTTGGTATTTTTACTGTATATTAATAACGGTAACAGGTAGTCTTACAATTTTCACAGAATATTTAGTAGTATTTTAACTTACTTACTTAATAGGGTGGTTCTACAAAAGTTGGACAATTTTTGTGGATATTTTATAAAAAGGAATGCTACGGATTCAGGTATTTAAGATAGGTAAAAAAAAAAAAAAAATATATTGTCGTAGGTCAAGACAGACAGTTTATGTAGTAGTTTAGATTTTTGTTTTTGTTTTTAGTAGTTCGAATTTCCCGTTTTTTTCTCCCAGAGAACTGACGGGGGCAACAGAGTACTGATAAATACACAATTACATGAAAATTAAATATATATTTCTTAATTAACACAACAATTATAACTAAGAGTGTGATAAACCATCATGTTCTTTTAAATATTAATACTTCTAATGAAACGAATGGAAATATTATAACGATTTGATTTGATATAAATTGGTGTAATGGTTGAGAAGTGGAATGTTGCACCAGTGGCCACGGGTTCGATCTCCGCAATTCGTTTTTTTAATTTTTTGGTGCATTTTTACGTCATGTTGAAAAAAACTAAAATCAAACATACTCATTGTTTGCGAAAGAGTGCGAAAGAGTTGCATGGCCTGATCCCGCCAGCTTCCTTTCTGCATCGGACTGATAGGCGCAGACTGGCCTTCCACCCTTATGTTGTTGATATTCCGGCAATCCGTACCTTCCGTATTGGTAATTCTTTTTTAATGCGAATAGCAAGGGAGTGGAATGAGCTTCCCGCTGAAGTGTTTCCACAGCAATACAACTTGGGCCTCTTCAAGAAGAGAGTGAACAGCCATTTGTAAGGCCGGCATGTACCAAATTAGACCGCACCATCACTTAAGATCAGGTAAGATTACTTAATCATAAAGAAAAAACAAACAAACAAACTCCTTCGCTTCATACTTTTGTGTTATGTATAGATTTCATGTAATCAAAATGTCAATCAAAGTTTGTTTTTAAAACTCATTCTTCTTCCGAATAGGTTTTATTTTCCGCTACAGCAAAAAAAGGTTCATAAGCGTTAAGGACGTCTTGCTTGCATGACATTTACAATTAAGGACGATTTACTTTGAAAGCTTTTTCAATTGCGGACCATTTGCTCCCATGACTTACTGCGTTATGGTCGTTTCATACAAGAGGGCGTTTTGCTTTCAGGACCAACCGCTCCGAATTGGAATGGACTATGAGTAATAACTTTGTTAGGACAGTCAATTTTTAAGTAATCTCTGTTATAATTACCATATTTAACACACTTTCAATGACTTGACAAAAGCTTTCTTTACATGAGCGTTACCACTGCCTCTACCCAAACCATTGCAGTATTCCCTTTAAATTGAAATGTCAGCTGTTACCACTTCACTATTGGCAGATCCAGCCACAAAGGCTCTCCACAAAGCTTTTCAGCAGTGTATCATGTTTAAGCGGGACTCTGCCATGTGTGCTTGTTTCGAAGCATGACCGACGGAACAAACACTACTTGGAAGACTTGTCGGATGTGGAAACAGAATCCACTAGTAGGTACGTGGGTGCACCAAGCGCAAATATTAAGTAACGTTACCTCCCTCGAGAAAACCGACTCAATAACCTGAAATTATTGATCAATCACATGTCACATAATCTGTGTTTTGTTTTCGTTTTGTTGAATTTCCTAATATTATTTTGTAATCATTGATTTTATGTTTACCTCATACTACTTACCTGATTATTTATCCTCATGATAATGGATTTGAAGGGGTGGTACCTATTGTTGTTGAAAATAATATTTTAGAGTTAGGTCGGCAGGAGCTTTAAAGAGTCACCTCACCCTTCGTATTTACCAACTCACTAAGTCACTCTTAGTGCAAAGCGGTCCGTACTTTCACATCGGAGGCTAGGTCCATCCAACACTGGCTCATTGGTGGAGGAGTGTGGGGTTAGTATTAAACCTTTCTGTTAATCAAGCCGCCCTAATGTCATCTAGCGATATGAGCCGGGACCAACTGCTTAACGTCCATTCTACACCACAGAGATGCCATAAAAATATACTTTGGTCAGGATTGCATCACAGCTGCCACTGCTTTACGGGTATTTCGTCCCACTACTGGGCTCACTCATCAACTAACTACTATGAGGTGGATTGAGCCATACTCCAACACGCAGGCTCAGTGCGGATTGTTGGAGGGGTGTATGGTATAGTGAGCAACCTTAATGTCAGATCGTCACCGATCACTGTATAACTAATGTTATTGGTGATTATTCGGTAACTAACCAACACATTTTGCCCCCAGTGCACCTCGGTCCGTATTTCCACATCGGAGGCGAGTCCCGCCCAACACGCACCACACCGACAGCTTCATTTCGTATGCAAGGACGCAAACGGGTAGACCGACCTATTGACTTCCGAATTAATTTTAAATCTGATACCGAACGGTTCGGAAATTGCACGAGCTCGGAAGGTTTTGATAACCGCAGACAAACACAATTGATACTTTGTTGAAGTTGGAGGGCAAAAAATGATTTTTTTGTTGAAGAAAGCCTATAGTTGCAAGCCAGACTATTAAGACATGAACGCTCTACTAACTCATGAATTTCCTTCGTTCTGGGACTCAAGACAAGTCTGCTAATTTAGGAATGCTTCGATTGAATCGTAATTAAGTCTCTATCGTCTAACTTGACACATTTGGTATGATAAATGTGTCAAAAAAGACAATTGAGGTTCAATTACGATTCAATCAAAGCATTCTTAAATTAGCAGACTTGGGGCCTTGTTATAATGCTGGGTGTTTCAAGTAAAATGTCTGACCAGCTCAGTTGATACTCTTGCCAATTTCATATTATCTGGCCGCTTTCAGGGGTAACTTGAAGTCCCTTAAATAAAAAGCAATTTGTTTCTGTCGTAATCGTAACAACTGAAAACTTTTTGTCTGAAACCTTCTGATTAATCAAAACAAGATACAGTAGGCATGACTTATAAACCTGACGTATGTCCTTTTTTGGCCTTTTGACATTTCGATGCCATCTATGGAATCAGTCAAGTCAGGTTTTTTGGCTCTCCTGAAAAGTTGCTAAAAATGACATAGGTACGTGGTGTTAGAACTTAAACGACGATATTTGTTATGAATTAAAAATAAAATAACCTTGATTACAGGCAAAGACGGTATGCAAATAGTGCTTTCAGTAAATAATCACGAGTAAGTAACAATATCAGTAATGAACCAAAAATTGAATTGAAACTGAAAACTAACAATCCTAAAATGTATTTTAAAAAAGGAGACAAAAGTAGAAAGTCCTAAATAAATAAAATAGTGTGTCAATTTGAGTAGTGCTAAAGTTATAGTGTGAATCTGATAGTTATTTGAATACTTAAAAGCACATGACAAAAAACTCACTAAGTACCTACTTGCGTAGTGTTTAAACGCGTCCCTAGTGCCCAATGATAGTGAAATATTATTCAACTTTTGAAACAATGTTATTTTCTTATTTATTTAACACAATTAAACGGCCTTAACCCAGTGACATAATTATATAGTTTAATAATTAGCGATCACAATGATCCCTCAACATGTTTGAATATCGATTGCGGACTGTCAGCAAATATATACAATCGGGGTTAGAGGCCACTAACAAATCTAACGCCCTCTGCGTGTGGTACAGCTGGGGATTGCTCACGCGCTACTATCCGACACGGTGGATAGCGAACAGTCAATACCTCCGTCCAGAGCGTATACGTAAATACTACTTATACGTAAGGGAGAGTGTGCATAAAAGAGCCAGGCTCTTGAAGAGCCTGGCATGAAGAAGAGATTTTTCATCACTCATCCATATTTTACCAAAGTTTAATTTTACTCCTTGAATGGCAGCACTGGGTAACTGTTAAATGTTTGTGGGTGACAGCTATCCAGTGTTGCCATTCAAGGAGTAGTAGAATATGGATGAGTAATGAAAAATTACGTTGGTTCTTCCACAGCCTGGCTCGTTCATGCACACTCTCCCCTACGTAAGTACTTATTCGTGATTTCTAAAATCACACTGTTGATTTAAAAAAGACGCGTTTTAAACCTTTTCTGTCAAGTGCATTCGAGCAAAATCTTTATTTATAGCTGCAAAAATGGTGATAAAATGAGTCTACCAAAGAACAACATAAAATTCGTTTGCAACGTCTTAAATTCAAAGCGCTATCTTCACCTCTATTTCCAGCCAATCAACTCAGTCGTAACGTTAACCAAGTTTCCATGCGACTAGCTGCAAGATATCGGTGACTGCACGCGCGTGAAGTTGCAGCGAAAATATCAATGCAACGATATCGGAGCGCTGGTTCACGCTGAACGGGCGACCGATAGAAACGTCAGTTACATCTGATACACACGGTCGAGTAGTGTTTCAAGCAGTGTCAATATCTTACTTAATTTGGTTTTATCTAACAACAACGAACATCATCATCATCATCCTAACCCAGACCCCTGCAACAGGGATACTCGCTAGTATCCCGGTTGCCGGGGTCCGCTCTTCTGCATCTGCTTCTCCACTTTACCGGGTCTTGTGCATCTCTCTCTGTGAGGCCACTGGCACGCATGTCATCCCTCACGACGTTCAAACAACACTTTTTGGGTCTACCTCGTTTGCAGGGGCCTGGCAAGACATTCGTTTCCCACGTAACAACAACGAACATTCTGGAACAACGCCCTAAGGTAATAACTCGAATCGGAAATAGTTTTTTTTAAATAGTCTTAAGCAAAATTTGAATTGCTACCTCATAAATATTCATAAGCAAAACTCTAACAATACTATCCATCGCTTTGTCATAATTGTTGAAATTGAGTGTTTAACTCGCATCATCTTCTAGGCAGCTGCAAGGTAGCTGTGGCAATGTCACTTTTCGTCGCCGTCCAGAGGTACGAACGAGGAGTGGGGGTGCCACTGACGGAATTGGCTGTCACAGTTTTACCGGACAATGAAATGAGTGGAAGGCTCTCTTCTTTACTTCTAATATTTAAGTAACGTGCCAAGGGGGGCGAACCACGGTTTAGGGAGATGGCAATAGCACGTAAGCTTAAGGAGAAAAGTTCCCAGGCCGGAACCGCAAAGCATGACAAAAGATATAGGTCTTGTAGAGTGTTGAGTTGGCGTGAGCTGTTCGGCAGAAGCGATGTATAGGGTGATGTCGTCCTTAGGCTAGATAATGACGTGACTTGAGTAACGTCGCTTCCTGAAGTATTTCCAAGTGGTTGGCGGATCTTAAAATTCGTGTGTATCGCAGTCAGTGACTCAATAAACCAGCCAAACACCATTTCACAGACCGAAGCGCACGTCTCTAGTCGTGTATTTTCGGACCTTCGATGTATTAAAATAGACGACAACGAGGAAAATGTAACGGCATTGTTAAATTTAACTGCAAAAGACAAACTTGAGAATTTAGTGAAGACATTTTAAGCTGAAATGTTAACTATTTAACTAACCATGAAAATATGAATCAAATGTCAAAATAAATACAAAAGAAAACTTCTGTAAGAAGGTGTTTTATTTATGTACGGTATTTTCACACATTTTCAGTGGGCAATGGGCCCAAAGAGGGAGAAAAGGTATAAAACGGAAACTTGATGCAGGCTGCAGAATGTTTCACTGATAGTCCCTCACAGAGGTCCTCAGGGATTCCTGGTACCGCGCAGAAGATGGCCTCCGCGGAGTTTAGTGGGTATGCCCACGTCTTACTGGGATGATTGAGCCCATCACGCCTCCACTGTCCTACTCAGGTAGCGGGATAGTGCGTAATGTCTTTATCCCGCTCTCCCAGTCAGGCAGCGGGATAGTATAGTAGTATAGTAATGGCTGCAGAATGTTTAAACATGAATTTTGTACCTACTTTTATCACGGGACTAATTCGACTAAACATGTAAGTATAAGTTCGATTCGAGATTAAACGTAGTTTCTGAATAATACTAAGAAAATGAAGTTGCGTAAAAATACCCTAAATATTAGAATGAAACTAAACATGGCGGCCTCATGGTACACATAAAATGCTCAAAGACGTAGTTCTCGGTGGTGATCATAAATCCTTCTTAAATATCAAGCGGAAAGCGTACAAGGAAAAAATAAGTAAATAAGAGTTTTACACACACCGAAATACATTACTAGTCCCATAAAAACCGATACAGTTGCAGGTATATAAAGTGAGATCTCGTGTATGCGGATATTCCCAACGGATACGATGAAACGTAGCCCAACGGGATACGGTAAAACGTAGCCCGACGGAATAAAGGCGATACTCCTAGCCCGGGGGAAGGCAAAACAATCTTCTATAGATATGGGGTGATTGCGCACAGATTGAGCGAGGCTGAAGCTATGAGAAAAATTAAAGACAAGCTCTGATGAACGACAAATGAAATGTTAGAATCTTAAACGTCCATGTATGAAACATTTGAACATTTGAATAAACCCGTTAATTCTCTGTTGGTTGCTTTAAGGTACCTAATTTGACGCAGCGGTTGAAGCTGCGACGCGACCTAGCAACCCAAAGCGCTCATGGCGCAAACAAATCAACTTGAAGGTAATTCAAAAACCCGACTGCGTTTCCATGTCTTCTAAAAACCCTAAACCAAGAAACAACAAACAAATGCAATTGTGTATGACGGCTTTCTTTTTTTAGAGTGTTAAAAAGACAAATGCAAGAAAAGTCTTGCACCGCCACCCGAAAGATCTGAATCTGATCTGAAAATCTCTGAAAGAGATCGCTTTTAGCGATAAGACCGCTTGCTGCACCTACGTTTTAAAAAGTGCTTGTTATCGTATCTGTAACTGTTTTATCTCAGAGGCTTAAAAAAATATATTAGCGGGAAAAAAATGTCTGACAGGCACTGGATTACGGACCTAATCAGGGGGTGTCGTTTTGCAATATTGTGAAGTAATAGAAAAATATGAGCACCCTGTAACAGGATAGTTACTTTGTCTTTTTGTGTCTGTGTCTCACGTACTGTCAAGGTAATTAATTGTTAGAAGGAGGAACCTATGATTTTCAACCTTACTTTTCTCTGCGTTGGGTGTTTTTTATAATAACTACTACAACAAATGTAGATGTGCCGTTACAGTTGCTAATAAACGTAATTGCTTGAACCCGATTCTTATTTCTATACAAAGGTTCAGACAAAAGATGCATTTTTAAAAATCCGGCCAAATGGGTTGGACTCTCGCACGAAGGGTTTCGTACCATCATCGAGTAAAAATTGCTCAAAATTTAAGTTTTTGTATGGGAGACTCCATATTGATATTTACTTTATTATTTTTTATTTCGAAAGGTCAACAACTAAATATTCTGAGAAAATTTCAAGCGTCTACCTGTTATCGTAATTAACATTGAGCTATAATGCGAATATAAACACGTTTATTGTTATTTTTTCATTTTGTACTTTTAATGTTTGGTATTATAATGGCGAAGGAAATACTAATTTGTGAAAATTTCAGCTTCCTGGATATCACAGTTTGTTTATGTGTTACAGTCTGGTGACAGATAGACAGCGGAGGCTTACTAATAGGGTTCCGTATTTATCTTTTAAACCCTTAAAACAATACAATGTTATCCTACAACTGGGGTGGCATTCTCAATGCAAACTTCTTAAATCACACGAGCGAATGCGAAGTGAGATTCCATTCTGGAGCTCTGTAAAACTCAATAACTACACGAAGTGAAGTGAATAGACAGTTAAGGTGTTTACGTTTTTTTCTGAGGGGGTTTCTAGATGTGAAGTGATGTTAGTGAAAATCGCTAAGCTGATCTTTTTGAGTGAAGATTTAAAAATTACTGTTTTTCACTTAAACTGTAAACTGTGTTCAGCGTAGGCATTGTCTGCTCTTCTGCGTGTGAACTCTAATTATTATTAAAATTTCAATAAGATTTAAAATTTGTTTTATTCGTGTCACTTTTTCTAGCTGAGTAAGTAGAGTACCCTTTTTTTTTAAGTGGAGTACCCTAAAAATTTGTATTTTTCAATATCACAAAAATTAAAAATGGGTCTTCTAGATCGACCGTTAATGTTTTGAATTGTATTTCTCCTTAGATATCTTAATTATGCTGTTACACTTTGTTTCTCCAAAAACAAGCAAGAAGTTTGTTTAAAAGGAGATTCCAAACCCTGTACTAATTTAAGAAACTTTAAGTAATTAAATATATTTTTTTTTTTACTTATAACAGCCTTTTCTTATTTAGGGACTTAACCGAACAACTTAGGTATAGAAGTCTTTCATAAGAGAAAAAGTTGGCAACTTAGCAATAGCACAATAACGACAGAACTTATCTTTAATACTTTCTTTTAAGCTGTACTTAGGACGTTCATTATGAGAAATATCATTTAACGATCTTCTTATATGTTGTTTAATAAGTTTTCTTAGAAAAACTCTCGTTAAGATAAGAAAACTTATAATGTAAGTCAGCCAAGAAACTGGTCTACCACTTTTGACAAAAGTTTCTGCGAGATGTACCGATCAGTAAGGTTGACTTTTCAAACAGAGTAACATAATGCACAATTATGTTATGACGTTTTGTCTGTTATCTGAGATGCCTGACATTTGACGTCATTGGGTGACTTAGTTTAACCTCATTAAATACGATAATCTATTTTGCACAACTAAAACCTTGTCGACCTTTTTAAAGGGAAACTTATTGCTACTGAAAAATAAAGTCCCACTGACAAAATTCTTCTGTCAAGTATTTCCGTCAATAAAATATTAATGTCAATCTGTTCCATAAGATAATTCAAACTTGAAACTTGGCATGAAGTCGTATCATAAATGTCAAAGAGAGAGCAATAGTCACTGACACAAACTTATTGCCAGGGGAAATTGACCTTGTTGTTTCATGACGTTCAAACGAATCTCAACCGTAGGGTGGTAGACCATATTTTTGGCTGACTGTACCTTAGATACAGTACCTTTTTTGTAGGGAGGTCAAATACTTACTCCAGCTGCCCCGACAGACTACGCTATGTAAAATGCTATTGGACCATTACAATATAATAAAAACAGTATTTTCAACAAGGTGAGATGAAATTCACATTTGAATAGGTACTTTTATTATTATCCAAATGCTTATAAATAGTTAAGAAAACTTCGATTTGCGTAAGTGTGTAAATTACTTATAAAATGTTTTTAAAATAGGTTCATAACTCTGGGGCTTACATCGTTCTTTTTGTTTCGCCTATAATTTCGCTAATTGGCTTAAATCGTATCTAAATTCCTGATCTGAAACCTTTAGAGTCAGGACTTGTTTTAAGCGGTTTACTAGAGGGGTCGAGCAAAAACCTGTGAGGCGCAGGTGACACTGATATGAAACGGCGGGCTCAGCTCGGCCCTGATTTAAACTGGATCCCCTACCACGAAACTTTCAAAATATGGTTTCTAACATAAATCACAACATGAAATCCGTCTTACAGAACTCGCAAACGGGTTGGTCAAAGTTGCCGTCATACAGTACCAGCATTTTCAACTTTGGTTAGTTATAGAGATACTCGTAAAAGGGCGTTTTAATTTCAAGAATACTAGATAGACTGAATATAAGTAGAGGAAATTTAATTTTCCAAGCTTGACGCTTGGAAAATGACTTACAAATTGCCACAGCAGCTCGCAGCACTTCGCCATAATTATATTATGACATGTTAATTATTGATTAATTGAAACATCATAAAGAAAACCGATGAATGTTGCCAATGTGGTTTCAAATACAATTGTAGGTGTAACTAATCGACTTATTAACGAAGTCCAATATTAGTATTTTCCACCAATAAAATGTATACATTCGAGAACAATTAGTTGGGTGGGCAGTGAAGGTATGTTTTAGTGGTGTGCAAACGAGCCAAGCCACTCCCTCAGCTGCGACTTCACCGAGGCAGCTTAATGAACCGCTGACATCAGCGCCATTACCCATTTCTGAATTATAGCCTTCATTTGTGGAATTTTCAAATTTTATAACCCTTTAAGCTCTTATTAACGCAAGAACTGTTGAAGTCAAAACAAAGCTAAGGGTATGATTATACTAGGCGCGTACTCCTGCAATTTTTGAGAAGCGCAAACCCTGTTAAAGGTAATAGCTCATACGGCTTTGACCCTACAATTATCTTGCCATTCAAATTTGAACCTTAAGTTGGTAATGGTACAATTTATTTTACAATAATAATATGAGAAAGCCAACGGCGAGCTAACGGCGAGTTGTCAGCGCGCCCGCTACTATACCACTCAACTAAGGTTCAAATTTGCATGGCAAGATCATTGCTGGATCGGAGCCGTGGAGTTGCCGTGCTTGCAAAGTGTGCTACGAGCTTGCTACGACAAATGCTACGTGCACACTGAAGAGTGTAGTAAAACAGATACAAAAAGTAATGTGTTTAAAAGAGATAGCAATCAGTTCATGGTTGTGTTGCAAAATGCGTTGGTTAGTTAGCAACTTAACGACGGTAGTACGTATGTACTTTTTTTTAACTTGACATATAAGTTTTCTTAGTTTATTGAAAAAGAAATAATCCACTGTTAGGATTAGTTAAGATAAACTTTATTGCACATAAAAAAAAAACATGAAAAGTTTACGTGAAATAAATTATGTCTTTGTTATATTGTCTTGCATGTATTTGGGTATTTTAAACATCTCATCATTCTGATGAAACTAGACAGACCGATTCAACAATGAGATCGCACTGGTGACCTGTAACACATTTTCAAGAAGAGCGTGAACAGCTAATGGTTAGGCTTGCATGTACAGACACCTTTAGATTCAAGTGATCATGTTGAAAAGATGTCGCTACTGAGATAGGTCACTTAACTCTGAAGCCATCTCTACGACGACGACCTTTGATCTCACCTCACCACTTATGGTCAGGTGAGATTATGGTCAAATGCTACTTAAATATTAAAATCAATGACTTAATTACAAATTTTACTTAGAACAGAATATTTGGCATTTGGCAAAAGATTTAAATAAATGACATACGATACCTAATACAATCGCTTGCTGAAATTCTAACGAACTTACAGGAAGTGGTACGCTTGTTCATTATCCAATCTACCGAGTGGTGTTTGAGCTAGAAATGGCAGGGACGGTACTCCATTTAAAACTACTAAGAGAGTCATTGTGTGAGTTCCATTGTAAAAGGAATAGGAAACGATGTCTGAACAGTGCACTTCATTCTCGCTATGTGCTGCAACTAAGACTATTTTGTCTGAAGAGCATTTGTTTTGTAGACGTTTTGTGGCACACGAAATCAGAACCTTTTGTACACCTGAGCAAAGCATTGACCATTTGAGCCAACACTGCGCAGTATGTATCTGTCTCGTTTACGCTCTAGTAAATAATCACGCTATCTTGATTTCTACTAATAAATTAATTGACAACCGAATTGGTGAAGTAGTTGAAAAGTTGGCTACTACACCAGAGGTTGCGGGTTCTATTCCCGCACAGTACAAACATTTGTGTACATGAACATTCCTGATTTTGGTTGCCACCTTTTTAGCACAAGTAACCTATCTACGTCTTTTTATTACAATATCATTGATTCCACATAGTTTCGGGTTCAGCCTAGCACGTTTGTTGAAAAATTCACCCTGTATGTCTGTATACCTGAACACTTAGAGTACAAGAAACGGAACGGATTAACGGAACGGAACGGTTCATTACTAGACCGACACGTTTACAGGAGTTTAATTTATTTTTGTGCTAAAATGGGGAAAGGTAAACTAAGTGGGTAAACATTTTTTACTGCACACTAAACTACAGTAGCTAAGGCAAGTATAATTTAACATGCACACGTACTTGGGCGGTTTCATCCGTAAAAAGTGATCTCTTTCATACAACCTACAGTAAGAGGAAAATTTACAGGAAGATAATGATGACATTTAAATACAGAATGAATATAATAGACTAAATAAGATAATATGCACGCACATACTGAACAGCAAAAATTATTAGGATAGAACAAGGGAATTGACGTGTCTTAAAAAATGAGAAAGACTTGAATATCAATGTGAAAAGAAATCGGCTCCGATACTTTTTAATATAGAGGATTTGGACTTTCTGATAAAAATAAATATAACTGGACTTTATTCCACACAGTGCCATCTAGCCCCAAACTAAGTAACTGAATGCTTGTGCTAAGGGATTAATGGGAAAATGCTAGGGGATACTAGACAAAGGAGAAACATACTTAAAAACTTACTTTTTTGTTAAAGAAAACACCCAGACCAGTAAAAACCTACATGGTCATGCAATACATGTTTGTAAACTGGTCGTGATGGATGAAAAGTGACGTTAAGACCACATTTGCCATGGAACATGCGATAATTCCGATCTACGTCCAGTAACTCGGGCGAATCTAATCCACGGTCTCTTGGACCGTAACTTAGCTTTAAGTACTAGCAGATATCGTTGGCACGGTATCCCGGTGGATGCGCCAAGCGAAAGATCCTTCTCCAACGGTTCATATCAGTCTTACAAAACCATTGTAAAATGGGTCTAACGTCAGAAGTATAAGGTGCTCAATATACATAAAAAGCTTGTTGTGAACACGTCTGTACGGGCCACACTCTAACGCGGAGCGCAGGCTCAGTACAGTTAGTTGGAGAAGTGTTTGCAAGGCTGGGGATATACCTAAAACTGACCGATGTTATCAAGCCACTCAACAGCTTCTCAGTTGCTTTCGTAAACACGTACACAATATATATAGGAAACATCAAGAACAGTGAAAACCTACATCTTCATGCACACACATGTTTGTACTATGCAGGGATCGAAACCGCGACCTTTCAACTTCTTCACCATTCCACTAAATTGGTAATGATGGATGAAAAGTGACGTAATAAATTCGGTAGTCCCTTTCTTCTCCGAATATCGTACGTCCGAAAATCGAAATCCCGAACGCGTTTTCTATAATCATCACTATCCATAATGCTCTCTTATACGAAACTTTGTTTCACCTAATAGTCCACAACTATAATGGTTTTGTGTCATAAAATTGAGTGCTATAATAATTATACGTCCTAATTTTACTAGCTATAAAATCACTTGGTCTAAGTGTGATTTGACATAATGAATGTTTGTCCGAATGGTGGTTTATAATAACAATGTAAGTCCGAATCTGAGGGTTAGTTATTTTTTTACAGACGCTAAAATAAAATGCATGCTGCATCCCTGCTTGCATTTTTCCTGCATGCTCCTTGCTTGCCCGCATGCTGCATGTTTGTTTACATGGTGAATGCCGAGGGCGGATCCGACATGGCCGTGATAGGTTCCTATCCTTACCTTCGAGGTAAGGATAGGAACAATAACTAACCCTCGAAGGTTATTCGAGGGTTAGTTTTTTTATTTTCCAACCCTAAAATAAAATGCATGCTGCATCCCTGCATGCTGCATGCTTGCCTGCATGCTGCATGATTGCCTGCATGCTGAATGCTTGCCTGCATGCTGCATGCTTTCCTGCATGTTGCATGCTTGTTTACATGGTGAATGCCGAGGGCGGATCCGACATGGCCGTGATAGGTTCGAAGGTTAAGGCGTGAGCGCAGCTCACGCCTTAACCTTCGAGGGTTAGTTATTTTTTTTTCAAACCCTAAATAAAATGCATGCTGCATCCCTGCATGCTGCATGCTTTCCTGCATGTTGCATGCTTGTTTACATGGTGAATGCCGAGGGCGGATCCGACATGGCCGTGACAGGTTCGAAGGTTAACCTTCGAGGGTTAGTTATTTTTTTTTCAAACCCTAAAATAAAATGCATGCTGCATCCCTGCATGCTGCATGCTTGCTTGCATGCAATTTTTATAGCAAAAAATATTCGGGACAGTTATTAACATTTATGCAATTTCGATTTTAGTGCTCGATATATTATGAGAAGAGACGTTAGGACAAAACACTATTATGAGAAAAGCAGTTAGGTTTCATGAATATTATAGATTGTGATAGTTATGGCAAAGAATTTTAGGACATATAACGTTTCGGAATTATGATTTTAGGGCAAGTGACATTATGAGACAGTAAATTAGGGCTACCTATCATTTGGACAAATGATAATTATATGAGAAAACATTATGATACGTTAAATTATGGATAAAAATTTTATGAGACACAATAGAGAACCAATAAATTCATTTATTTCGACCAGCAAGGGATCATACCACAACAAGACCACATCTGCCATGGAACATGCGGTAATTCCGATCTACGTCCGGTAACTCGGGTGAATCTAATCCACGGTCTCTTGGACCGTAACTTAGCTTTAACTACTAGCAGATATCGTTGGCACGGTATCCCGGCGGATGCGCCAAGCGAAAGATCCCTCTCCAACGGTCAGTTGAGGTTATTAGATAAGCTTAATTGCCTGAAAATAGTTTAGGAACTGCTACAGAACCGAATATTTGGGTGTAGAATTAATTATAAGCTTAGTTACATTTATGGGTGTTTAAGGTTTGTTGAGATTGAGATGGAATTGTTTTTTGATGTTCAATTTTCAAAAATAAAGGTTGGTCCTTCGAGCCGGATTAAGAGTTGCAGTTTCAGAACTTCAACAATGATTTTGTATCCTTTTGTACACTGTATGGTGGAAGTTACAATTACTTGAAGACATGAAAAGCCTCAAAGAGCGAACTATTTTTAGCAAATTATCGACATGTTTTCATGTTTTTGTTGTTTTTATCACGAAAGCTAATAATTCTAAAACCACCCTTTTAACATACTGACCGCGCCTTTATTCTGTCTTGAATCGTTTGCATGAGAAATAATGTGTGCTTGGTTAGTATTTGATTAATATACAAATACCTATTTAAATCAAAACCAAAGCACTTACACGCGCTGCCAATATTGTTAAACGTCTGATACCACCTTCTACCCTCAAGTTATGAAAACAGAACCGCCATATTAAATTCTACACACCGCGGGCGTGACGAAATATGTCAAAATTTAGTGAAATCTTCAGTGCACAAACTAGTACCAAAGGCGGACTCAATGCTAAAAGCATTCTCTACCAGTCTACCGTAATGCAAGGTGGCAACATCTATGGAGGAAAAAGTAGGGAGCAAAATTACAAATTTCTTGAATAATTTTCTAAGTGAAGGCAGGTTGCACTTGCACTATATTTTACGGGTAGAGACTGAATTTTAAGTATCTGTTTATCATTTCTATAAATTACTACTTAATTTTGATTCAAAATTATACGATAGTCTTATCCAAACATTTGTGGTTAACACTCCGGAGATGGAAAAGACCGATGAAAAAACCCTAGCAACCCGGATAACGGCGGTAGGCCGTTGACCACGTGGTAGATCACGTTGGGTTCAAATTCCTTCGGCAAAATGTGGGCTTCTGAATGTTCCGTTTACCATGACGACAACAATCAGTGTGCCTCTGACTAACCCACTGGTATATGGTCGTGAGGGCATGTTATGTTATGTTACCTAGAAATCTAAGAGAAGACAAAGTAAGAATCCTAACGGTCTGATTGACAAAGCAGCGCACAGCCCAAACTACTGAAAAGCTAGGGACGTGCAATTTGGCTCAAAGCTTCCTGAGCTTTCGAATGGTTATTACAGGCGAGCACAAGTTCGCTTTTCACCAGCGCGGGGAAAAGCGGGAATGTGTTCAAACAAACCAATCGGCTAGCGTAGCATCTGTTTGGTTAAAAATTCGTTATAGATATATGTTTTTTTCTCAAAGCGAAGAGGATATTCCTTATATACAAACACCTTTTTTACATGTTTCTTATCCTCACCACTCTGAAAAAAAAGACCACTAATAAGTTACATTTTTTTTAAATTTCTGTTTTCCTACTCATTTCGTAAAATCATAACTGCTGAGTTTCTTGCCAGTTGCAAGAAACTATATTACTATCTTCAAGTATGTTTATTTTCAGTACAGAAATAACAATCCGCCACGGTTGGTGGAATCATAATAAGATTGTGTACTGTATATTGAACATTTTGTACATTATAATCATCAGTTTTGTGTCTGTTATTGAGTTTATTTTTTTTACGATTTGAAAATAAGTAGGGCAGAAGTGCCAGTTGCGGCCAAGATACCGTTTATGGCCATTTTTCGACTAGGAATTCTATAAAAATATTGTTTTTTATAAAACTAAGCCACTAATGGTAGTTCCAAATGAAGAAAATAAACATTTGTGTTATTGAAAGTCATCCCTCCTGAAAGTCCTGATATTCGTTTATTAAAAGCTGGTCCATACATAGTCGCAGGTAAAACCTATACCCATCATAAACTACATTAACAGTTTACCAACGTCCCAACTAATAGAGCACTTGCAGATGCGGAAAGCACAAATGCGCGACTAGAGATAGCTTTTACTAAAAGCACGTACAAAGTTGTTAAAGTCACTCATTATCGATACCACCGCACCTCTAGCAGGAACGAAATTCTCAGAATGCCTTCGAGTAATTTCTACGTTCCGTGGCGCGTGACTGGAATCTTCGTGTTACCAATAAAGCAATTACTGGCCTGCTCTAATTGCATAAGACGAGTTCTGTTGTAATTTTATTAGGGAAATCCTGTAGCTTTACCGTTAAGTTGGGTAAGAGGTTACTGAAAGCCTTTTAGGGTAAGCCCGGTAATGGGACAGTCTGATCCGGTTTTGGTGCAATGGTAAAGTAATGATTCTTGACTGGGTTGCTTTGATAGAATATTGAAAGGAAAACTGCTTTTAGCCAATTAGTTTTTTCTACTGCTCATCGGAGGTATTGGGCTTAAGCAAAACATTTTACAATAACATTATCGTTATCATTTATTAAAACGGATGGTGACTTAAAAAGTGACTTATTAAGTTTGCTGCCTATTGTTATCTATTCAGACATGTTTATCAGTCTGCTGCACCATCATTAGTTATTAACCTTTTTTATATATTTTTTTGTTGTGGTCTTCAAAATGACCTCACTTCACCTGATGGGAAGCAGTCATGAGGTCCAGATATGGGGTTGCTTACAAGAGCCTGTTACCGCTAGCGTTTTTTGGGCGATTTGTGTGTCCCGCCCACTGCCACTTCAACAATGCAATCCTTCGAGCGATGTCGGTTGCCTTAGTGCTCGTGCGGATCTCTTCATTCCTGATTCGATCAAGCAGGGAAATACTAAGCATCTCTCTCCATTGCTCGCTGGGTGACTTTGAGCCTTCTTATGAGACATTATAGTGAACGACTACGTCTCACGTCGTCGTCGCCAAACAATCCCTAGGTGTGAACCGTCTCTAACCGAACATTATCTGCCACGTTTCATGCCGTAATCACGCAGCATAGTGCCAATATCAATTAATAATACATGTAAACGCCACCAGTATTATACTGTTCCGGATATAGGTAATTACTTGACAATTGACCGGCGATCGCGACATCTCGCCTAAATTGACTCGGTAGAGGTAGATCAATACATCAAAGTTGATTATCGTTTGGGGAATGGTGATATTGCATACGTAAGATAAGATAAAGGGACTTTATTGCACGAAGAAAGCAATTACACAACAATGTTTACAGAGTTTTGGACGTGCAATTTAGGCGGCTTTATCGCTAGAAGTAAACTCTTTCAGACAACCTTCAGGTAGAGAAACGGAAAAAAGTAGATGAGGTGGTGGTACATGGTTCTTAGAAGATATTAATATAAAACAGTTGGAATCACGAATTTCAATTCATTGTGGTGTCGGTTCCGACTGAACGTCTGGCGACCTTCATGAAGGAAGATTTTTGGCCGAAAGGTGTCGCACATCGGCGCTTCCACGGCCGGTTACCGGACACCATATCGCGTCGCACTTCGCCGTCTAATATAAAGTGTTTAATTAATAAATAATATTACCCCTCATTTAATATGTATGTTAGTCTGTAAGGTATTTATGTATGGGCCGATTACGTTTTTTAAGACCTGTAAATGTAATTTGTTGCCTGAATTAAATGTGTATGATGATAAAGATACGCTCTCAAACTATATCCTGAATGGTCAGGGGTAGTCAGAGGCATACTGGTTGTTGCCGTCATAGTGAACGGAACATTCAGAAGCCCACACTTGTTCTTACCGTTAGATTATTTTTAACTAATTATTGTTTTTCCTCTTGGAAGGGTGTTTCGCCCAGATGACCACGGCCAATCCAGTTGAATGTTCCAGAATACAGAAATCTTACAATTTACCCCTGTATCTTGTCCTGCAACACAAAAAACAACAAATTCCTTATTTCCCCCTTCCCCAAAAACCTCCATTAAAACCGTTTCCGATTACCATGTCCTCATGTCAAATTAAACACACAAAGTTTTTATAACAACCACTTTCCAGAAAGAGGCAACAAAGAATTGATAGTACAGACTGTAATATAGAAAGCAATTCATTCACACAGAAAAGAGAAACACCCGCAGTTACCCGAGTTACCCGGGTAAGTCGTAAAAAGTAAACCGAGCATTTTATTGGGGTCTGGTTGAGGGACGCTTCCGATCGTCCCGCCCGTCGTCTTTAACGGCCAATTCGGACCATGGCTGTTGACGGAAATAAAGATGTTAGGAAAAGAGGCTGCAAATTAATGACAACAAGATACTCGGGAAAAAACATTTCGAAGTAACTTAATCATCAAATCATCACTTAATTGAGAGCGTCGTGGCCCAGTGGTTCAACACTCTGGGTCGGAACCCGGTGTTGGGTTCAAATTCCCTCGGCGAAATGTGGGTTTCTGAATGTTCCGTTCACCGACAACGCCTCTGACTAACCCATTAGCGACATGTTCGTCAGGGTATGTTATGTTAACCAAAACTTAATAAAAGATGAAAGACTTTGGGTTCAAATTCAATCGCAAAGTGTGGGCTTCTCAATGTTCCGTTTACTATGCCCGCAATAAGAAAGAAAGAAAGAAAGAAAGAAAGAAAGAAAGAAAGAAAGAAAGAAAGAAAGAAAGAAAATTTATTCGACTGTAAAACAAAGTTTTAATAAGCAGTTTTCCTCTGACAGCTCCGTTAGGGATATACCTAGTCGTGAGCGAATGTACAATCAACAGCGCAGGCTACCCATTTCCGTTTTTGATTTAGCTCTGGCCAAGACAATTCCCTGCAATACCTACTAAGAGCAAGGAGGACTGTAAAACGATAGCATGTCATGCCCTTGACCGTACCTATGTGTATGTGTATGACTATGCGATGTTTGTATGTATAACAACTATTGGTTACACATAAAAAGTGACTTACAAAGTGATTGTTATACACCAGAACCTTGTTTACTTTCAACTAATATATAGTTTCCTATAAGTTTGTCTAATAAACAACAAAAACCACTACATACCCAAGTTGGCATAATAATATTTTTTTCTTCGTTTTCTTTGAACTTGGAATCCGACCGAGAGTGCTCAACCATTAGCCCCCTTATTTATAAAAAACGAACGCAACTCTAAAGCATAGTTTAAGCAATTGTCCTGTTGTGTCACTCACTCGCAAGAATGACAGTGAGAACGCGATACAAAAGTCAAAGCGTTGTTGAAGAGTAGTAAAGTAAGTTTTTATGAATAACGGGGTAAGCCTCTACGCTCTCCAAGACACTGAATTTGTGAAATTCCTTCCCGTGTAAAGGTTCCTTGTTTGAAAATCATTTGATTCATTGGGCAGGTTGTAGTTTTTCCCATGAAACTGAATGAAGTCAAATAATACATTACATTTACCTGAGTTCAAATCATAAATACCCATTAGTAATCGAAACTAGCATTGTTCGGCATTGAATTTATTAACACAATTTTGAATGGTTCCATAATACGAGGAAATGCGGTAACTCGCAATAGGTCTGATTACACGCGAAATATTTTGAATGCAGATTTGAGAGTGATTTTATGTATCTTGGCTTTGTGGCTTAATAATATGACAATGCTAATTGTACAAAATAAAACAATAATGAATAGATGAATAAAATCTACTCGCTATCTATCTAGGTACTAGCTAACGGCGAGCTATTTACCGATTGAGCTGTGCAACTTGCCAGAATAATATTGAAAAGAAGGGAAACCAATTAATTCCAATGTTTCAATGTTATATTGAGGTTCTAACACTACTTACAATTTGTTGTGTACACAAAATAGTTAACTTTGTTTAGCACCCAGATCTCATCTCGAGTTTTATTAGGGTTCTCTTACAATGTGAGATACGCCCATTTGCGATCGACGTCGCTTACTGCCACTTCCCCTTACGCCCGATTCGGACAATGATTTTGACGATGGCTGTATAGGATTGTTAACTGGAATGTTACAAGCTATAAAAACGCAGTAATAGCCTATTAACTTAAGGGCTGTGACGCAGATGTTACATTGAATTGATTATTAAATACTTCTTACTGAGTAAACCACCCAGCGAGCAATGGAGAGAGCGATGCTTGGTATTTCCCTGCTTGATCGAATCAGAAATTATGAGATCCGCAGGAGAACTAAGACAACCGTCATCGCTCGTAGGATTGCAGGGGGAGGCCTATGCCTAGCAGTGGGCGTCATTCGGCTGATATGATGATAATGATGGTGAGTAAAGTCTCTGGACCAACGTTAACGTCCCGCCTAACGTCGCTAGATGTCAGTCGTTAGACATTGTCGGAGGCTTTAGGGTGGCATGAAAATATCTGTCAGTAAGGTTTATCATAACAAGAAAGAAAGTGTGTGCTATGTTTAAGCTTTTTAATTGTAAACAGTGCTGTGTCCATTGTAGGACATTAGTATTGCCAAAATAAAAGAAGTAACATCCTCAAAGGTGCTAATTGGAAGGCACACACCTTGACGAAGTATCACAGCTAATTGGAAATCAGATATGCATTTAGTTAGGGATTTACTACTTATGGTGCTACTGATAAAAGTTTACAACCACAGCAGAAACTTCACCCCAATTAAGAGGTGGTACGAGCCATACTCAAACACGCGGGCTCTGTAAGGATTTTTGGAATGGTATTGCAGCTTTTATAATCATGTTATCAATAACAGAAAAATAAAAATTAATGATAACAAATAAAATCGTTAATTTTGAGCAACAAATTACATTTAAAGATCTTAACAAATATATTTAGCCCACATTATAAATACCTTATAGACTAACATACATTCTTATAATAAAGACCAAAAACTATGAAATAATCACAATCTAGTTGTCTGTTAATCTGGGACGACGTGAAACGTTGAGCGGGAGTCAGATAGCCGATTTTCCTTCATGAAAGTCGACAAACTGTCCGGTGGTAGAGTTTTATTATTATTTTAAGGACATGATTTATATTTTGTTTAGTTCATTAGTTCTTGTCAATTTAAAATTGAATTGTTAGTTAAATTGTTCTTGTTCATTTTATGTATTTTTTTAAACACTGTTGCACTGCCTACTATATTTCTTTGCTTAGCCCTATGGTTGACTGGTAGAGAATGCCATTTTCGGCATTGAGCCCGCCCTTTGTACTAATCTCATCTTTGTGCAATAAAGAATAAATGAATAAATAAAAGTAATTTATACAGGCTTGTTTAAAAAAAGTAATTTTTGATGTTGGTTTATGACTTACCCATCTCTCTACCTCTACACAAGACTCAATTATTCACCTCAACTGTACCGTTCGAAACTGACTATAACTAAGTGACTAAATTACGCGTATGTAACTAAGTGGTAAAACAACTAATGCGTCTTGTTTGTGTTTAATCAGAGCTTCGTCTGACTAATTAGATTTAAATTAACTGAGTTTCATTATTAGTTAGTTTCCGAGCGCAGAATAACAATCGGAAAATTTGTTTGCTTGACTCGGCTAGATGTTGATTGCTTGGGTGAATTTCAAGAAGTTTGTTTTAAATTCGAGAGAGCGTCGTGGCCCAGTGGTTTAACTCTCTGGCTCGGAACCCGGTGGTCCTAAGATCAAATCTGGCCGGAACACGCCTACTTTGTGTTCATTGTAGAATTTGCGGCTAACTCTCCGGTGATGTATAATACCGTTAAGAAACCGGATAACGGCGGTAGCCTCGCCCCTTACCACGTTAGGTTCAAATTCCCTCGGTGAAATGTAGGCTTCTGAATGTTCCGTTCACTGTGACGGCAAGAATCAGTGTGCCTCTGACTAACCCATTAGGGATATGGTCGTGATGGGGTATGTGGTTTTAAATTAAGATAATGGGTCAGTTGGGTTAGTGGATTGGAAATGATCGCCATTGTAAGCGCTAGCCGGTCGGAAATGGGACGGGTGACCACCCCGACCAAAATCAGTGATGTATTTCATAGGCAACTTTAGAGGAAGGCACGTTAAGCTGTTGGTCTCTGTTGGTCTCGTCTGGCGTCGTTACATGTCAGTCGTCAGGTGCAGTCGGAGGTCTCAAGGCGGCTTGATCACATCTGACCCCGCCTACAATCCGCACTGAGGCCGGTTGTAGGAGTACCGCTTGGAGGTCGGTCCAGTGCCTAGCAGGTAGATCTTCTTCTTCTTGCGTCGATACCCCAGTTACTGGGGGTCATGACCTCTCTTCTGTAGCACCTTTTGCCTTATTATTGATCGCCACTGGTGTCGATTTGCAGCAGTGTGGAGGTGGACGTATAAAGGCAGTTGTTTATTTGTTACAATTTGGAACTTTTTGGTCATTTTTCAACTCATTGTACATCCATTAATTTTTTTTTGAAAAATTTTTATTTTTTTATTTTCTAGGAATATAGCGTAATTAACTCTATCTATTGTAATGAAGATGCTGGTAGAGCGGTAAAGACGCTCTCAAACGTAGATAGAAATTAAGTTTGTAAAGTATGAACAAACTAGGAAGTGGCCGATATTTACATTGCAAATGAAATTACACAAAACTAATAAATGTCTCATACTTCGTCGTAACATTAAGAAGGCGGGCTTAATGCATAAGGAGCTTATCCTGAGAAATGTTCAATTATGCACTGTGTAATAGTTTCTTAAGACTAAGGCTATCCTTCGCATAAGCTAGACTTAATTAAAACTAAGTTCTATTAGGATTCTTGCAAGCTAAATTAAAACAATACATAAATGGTTTAGTAAAACTTGAATATACATAACATACACTAAAGCCATCATATTCTCGAAAATATCTGTTTTGGAGGTGGACAAGGACACTTAGACACGCAAGAACTTTACATCACTAAATTTCGGTCGGATTGGTGGCGTATGATGTTGAGGTGCCCGTGGCGCAGTTGTGACAGTGATCGGCGACGATCGCTGTTGTAAAGCAACGCACGCCGGGTCAGAAATGGGATGGCCGACCACCCCGACCGAAATTTAGTGATGTGTATTTCGGACATCTCCGTGCTTCGGAAGGCACGTTTAGCAGTTGGTCCTGGTTGACGTCGCCAGATGTCAGTCGTTAAGCCTAGTCATAGGCCTAAGGGTGGCTTGATGACATCTGACATTAAGGTTGCTCACTAACCTCCACCCTACACACCTCCAACAATCCTCACTGAGCCCGCGTGTTGGAGTATGGTTCGTTCCACCTCATAGTTGAGGTGAGGCCTGTGCCCAGCAGTGGGACGTATATAGGCCGTTTATGTTATTTTATGTATGTTGCTTTACAACAGCAATCTTCACCGATCCCTGATGCTAAAATAAAAATAAGGTTGTAAGTTTCTACACAACCTTGTTTTGAAACAACGAAAATAGTTCAGCAGTTTGTGTACGTGTGTTCTCATTTTGGCCTCTCCTTTATCAACAGTTCTTCATTTGGCCTATTTACCTCATGTTCACATATCAGCCGATCCAGACTTTATTACCCCAATTTGTCTAACAGCCGGGTCAAGCAAATTGCAAGCTTAAATTCGGGTAATAAGTCAGTAACTGCGGTAACTAATTGATAGCCTTTGAATAGAGATTGGCTACGTCCAATCTAGGGCAGTTATGGCGTCCTCCACGGTTTAGGTGCCAAACGATATATTGCGGTCCAATTTAGGTGGATTAAGTGAGAAGGTTGTTTTATTTGTTTTTATCAAAGTCAAAGTCAAAGTCAAAATATTTTCACTTAAATATACCTGTTACAAGCGCTTTTAAATCGTCAACAAAACAAACCAAAATACACTCAATAATAGACTTAAATACTATAGTAAAAATAATAAATAAATACACAGTAGGTACACTAACATAATGTGACTTAACCACCAGTGTCGGAAAGTTGTTTCTGTACTGAGTAGAACCGGCAAGAAACTCAACAGACTCTTTTTAATATGTTCTGTACAATGATCAGTTAGTAAATTACAATATTGAAATATGAGTACACATCCAGCTATATGAATCAAACGGAAACGCCAGGCCCAACTCATCTATATCTAAATGAATATAAAAATGTCGTGTTTGTTACAACACTTGTAACTCGAGAAAAACTGGGCTGAGTTTTAAGTCTTTTGATAAAAAGTTAGATTTGACTAAGCCGTGAATGTTATTTTATAATATTTACACAATCAAAAATAGGTTCATAGATTTTGTAAAACATAAAAGATCACACTTACAGTAGTTATGTGAAGGATTTGTCTTTCATTTTACGACCGTTAATTAAATACGAACCTGCGGAACATGTATCTGTCTCGTTTACGCTCTGGTAAATAATCATACTATCTTGTACACACAGTCTAATTATAGGTACTTCCCCAGGGACAAGTTTCGACTTCGCATCAGTACTGACATAACGTATTTACCTTTTTTAAATATTATTGAAGTCGATATATTCAGTGACTACACAAAGACAAAAGTATGATTTTTATGAAGCACAAACCGGTTTTGCTACGTTAATTTTGGATTTTTGCCGATATCTGCCCACAAGCTTCCTCTCTCACTTTTATGACTTCATAGACATTGAGAGGGAGCGAAGGGCGCTGGCTGTAAGATGCAATATGTTGGCTCGTAGATTTGCTCGATGCAGTAGACCAGTTAAGATTGCTCTGTTTAAAGCCTACTGCCAGAGTTTTTATACATGCAGTCTATGGGTAAACTACACGCTGAAGGCATACAGCGCCCATCGCATCCAATACAACAATGGCTTCAGAATGTTGTTGGGGCTGCCACGGTGGTGTAGCGCATCTGGTATGTTCGCGGAGGCACGAACTGACGGGTTTCCCGCCATCATACGGAACAGAGTCGCTTCCTTGCTTCATCGCGTGCGGGGTAGTGCCAACAGCATTTTGAAGTTAATGGCTGGCAGAGTGGAGTGTCCAATCCTGAGACATTGGGTCAGGTCTCATGTCTCTGGGTGACGATGCAGGCCGATTTTATTTTTGCAATGTATTTAAGTGGTTTTTACGTTTCTTTTTTCTTTACTAACATAGTCTAAGTATAATGTTACTAACAAATTATATGGATCTTTGTTATCTGATTTAAAATAAATAAATAATAAATAGAGCTGCACACATCCAAAAACCATTTACCACGTTAGTAAAATGCGATCCCAAAAGTGAGAGCAAATTACATTTAATCCACTCAATTTAACCGTAGCCATGAATGCTCGATAGCGCTCGAAGGGTCATTTTTCACCCAAAAATGTCGACAAAAACAAAACAGCTCTTGTATGGATGAAGTGGCACCCACTTACACCGAAAACGCTTTTTTAAATATTTCAGGACTTGTTATCGAAAAACGTGGCCGACCCAGGTACCAAGGAATATGCACTGAAAATTGTGAGTGAATGTTTATGATCAGCTATGGTATTCCAGTGGGCGCCAAATCTCACTTCGCTCGTGGTGAGTTAACTTTAAAATTTAATTTCTTTGCAACTGTGGTCATTTGAGAGAAAAGAACTGAGCCAAATAACATTTTTTAATTATTTACATACAAAATGAGAGAAAAAACTAATTCAGAGTGCAGCGTATTGATGATTGGAGCAAGCGTGAGGCACGAAGATGTGAAATGATGACTGTCGGAATTCCACCTCTGTAACCTTTTTTGGTAAGTTTTGTAATACATCGTTAAGTGCCTAGACGTTATACCTACCAAAGTTTTTTTTTGTGGGTTGCTGTGATACAAGAATTTAGCGTAATTACTCGTAGATATTTACCTCACTTACCTACTTGGAAATCCTTCTCCTTTTCAAAAAAATATTTTTTAAATCTCAATTAAAAAGTATAAAAAAAATTGAAAAAAAGGCGGTGTTTTGGCATCAGACGTCCTCTCAACTTACTTAATTATGATATAAAGCAAAATCAATAACTAATCTTTACAATACAAGACTTGTGAGTGAACCCAATGTAAAATAATTTATAATTTTTATACGTCATGGTGTGATACTCCGCCATCATAATCTTCTATGTTCATAGCTCATTTAACAAAAACCCTTGACATCAAAGAATTTTCGATTTTTGCTGATATTTTACGCGAATGAACACAAAACAGACACGAATGGCTCTTTTTTTAACACAAACACTCAAAACATTAGGGTTTTCACAATTAGAATTTTATCAGCCTTGAATATTGTTTTCGCAAAACATCAATTAAATTAAGTTGATAACTTTTATAAACCAGTAGCGTCTGGCCTGTGTCGGGTCCTTTTTTTCTATTAAAACCTATTGAACACTAACCATTACGAGAAGTTATTATTAACAAAGCTACGGATTTTATATTAATAGCTATATCCAATGATATTATAATTTATTTTTTTTGTTAACCAATACCAAAAAGTTTAATTAGCAACTATAGTTCGTTCGAAAGTATGCCTTCTGCTGGTCACTGTGGACTTGGTTTTCTAAATTATATGATTTACATGAACAATTTGATTGGTAACGGGTAACACTGCCTTCCGCCTACCGGACGACGTTCGTTGGCAGGCCCTCTTCAAGGTGGACCGACGATCTGGTCAAGATCGCGGGAAGCCGCTGGATGCGGACAGCACGGGACCGATCGTTGTGGAGATATTTGAGGAAGGCCTACGCCCAGCTGTGGGCGTCGTTCGGCTGAAATAATGAAACATTGCCTGCAGTAAGTGCTAGCTTGAGGAACTGCCTATACCAATCTCTTCGCATTGACAACGCTGACTGATTAGCATAGCGAAACATCGATGCAGATTATAATCGTTTTATCCGTCGATTTTCCGATTAATTATATAAATACATTCACAAATAAACCATTGTGTACACCTACCACGGTCGAGCAGTTTTAATAATTCAGGTGTACAATGATTACGTACAAAAACAAACCGGCATAACAATAGAGTTTTAACTTTTGTTTGTGTATCATTTTGACACAGGTAGTAATATCGGCAGCCCACCGAAAATACTTACTGAGCAAAAATACGTATTGTGTACTGTATGTTCACAATAAACACTATTGCATTAATTTCTCAGTAAAGCTTTTGCTTTGAGCGCTTTAAAGAGGTAGTTAAAGTTACCCCCAAACTTACGTCCGATTGCCATCTCCCAGTAACGCCCTAAGCCGAGGCTCGGCCCCCCCTGGGGGCACCCTTAGTCACGTGACTCAAATGTTAGGGGTTGTGTGCCTTCCGTTCACCCCATTACCCCCCAGTCGCACCTTGGACTAACAGCTAGTCAATTAAAAAAAAAGTTAAAGTTACCCATGAGAGCCTGTTCGCTCCTAGCGATTGTTGGGCGATTTCACGGCGTGTCTGTGCAGTATGTAGGTAGTAAATTAAGGTAAAGTTTTAATATGGACACTGTTGATGTCTATGGATAAATAAAGTAAGTACAAGCTATAATTGTTAACATAAATGCGAATAAGCTAAACCCAGCGACTAAGACCCAACCTGAAGATTGTGTACTTATTCAAAAGAAATACACAATCTTTAACATTGTAACAGGACCCTAAGAGACGTCATAAAGAAGCCGCCCATAAATTGCCTCCCAACAAACTTGACCACATAATTCGGTAGCCAGGACATTTCCCACATCTGGACACAAAGTTTGTACATCCCCAACTGTTCCTCACAACTTGTCACACTTGTCACGGCTGACACAAATACTGTCTCGAATTAGAGCGTCCTCTAGGAAGGAGGGTCCTGTTTCAAAATGGAGAAATGCAATTTATCAGGAGATTTCGGTTTGGGTTGGTATAGGATCCAGCTGTAAGCTTATCTTCGTCGTAATTCCTTCGTAATTTCTGAATAATAAAAATGATGAAATGTTTTACGCATTTTGAAAGTCAACCGAAGGAGTAACGCCAATAATTAAAAACAAGTTATTTTTTTAAAATTCAGAATTATCCTTAACATATGCCTATAGTGCGCTGACAGGTTTTAATTTTTGAATGACCAGATTAAAATGCCATCAAGATAGCTGTCAGCATTCAGGTCACTGGTAACGTCAATTAGGCGCCCAAAGGCAAAAACAAGAGCAGCAATAAAGTGAACAAAGGAGAACATTCAAATGCCTCGAACAAATTGAACCCAAAATGAAAGTGCCAGCCAGACAAAAATAATACTGGTCATTTCCAATAAATTCTTATTGGAAATAACGCCCTGAAAGTTTATTACTTGCAAAATAACCGTCTAAATGTAGAGCCCTTAGACTGCGTCAAATGCATGATCTCCTTTCTAATTGGAGATTAAATTCTCATTAACAAATATCGATTTAGAGCCAAAACATAGTAAAATAGTTGCGTAGCAGTACTTTGAGGAGACTTTTACATTTCCAGGGTCTTTATATTTTTAAACTTGGATATTTAAACTATTGGTAAGCTGCAACTATTCATGTACAGTATTGTACACCATGACGTTAATAAAATACATCTGTAATACTTCAACCTAGTCGAATACAGCTACCAGGACTTGGTCAACTGTGCTTTAAAAAGAAATCTTTCAGGTACTTTAGCTTGCAGCAGGATCTTGTACTAGGAATTGTTGGAGAAAATATCTCGAGACTTTATAAAGGAGGAGTAGTGTTTCAGGGAAATATGATCGCAGTTGTTAGATGAAAAGGATTCTTTGGATCCACTTTATTTTTATACTTTACAACCAACTAGACTAATCTGACTGGATAGGGTAAAAGAAAGGGGAAGAGAAGAAAAAGTTTTATAACCTAGAGCTTAGTTTTTATCCAACTATAACTTCAATATTTTTCACACAAACTAATAACAAGGGAAGCAATAAAACTGATTAAGTCTACCTGACTGAATTGAATAGGTTTATCCATTTTAAATAATTAAAAAAAATAAAAAACCGGACTGCGTTTCTGTGTAATGTAAAAACCCTTAAACAAAAAAGACGGCATAGGTACCCGATTGCACCTAACTTACCAAAAATTGCAACCCATTTTTTAATTTTTATGCTTTTTTTCATTTCAATTCAAATGTTTTTTAATTTTTGTCACTTTCGCAGTAATTACAAATATAACGACACCTCTCAAGCTAAAAGGAGATTGATTATTTTAAGAAATATCATACACGTTTATGCAAACTAAACCTTTTTTATTACGAATCTATTTACATAGGACATCCTGAAAAAGTGTTAAAAAGGGCTATTAGTTGCTGAATTTCTCCTATTTGATGATTTTAATAAACCGTCAAATGTTCTGAAGCGATGATCATGCGGATAAAATCGCAACCGACGTAAAAGAAAGACTGACGTCAACCCGTCTAATAATGAGTGAAGCATATTACCAGCTATCAGTTTAGGTGTGTGCGTGACTAGCACGTATCATTGGCCAGCACCAATTTCAACACACGCACATTTCAACAGCTCACACGGAGTTATATGGCGTAGTTTGTCGCACTGTGTTTGTGTGAGTGTGGTAGGTCGTGTACAACAAACGAAATTGTAGTAGCTTGCATGCTACACATTTTTAGGGTGATGTTCCGACCGTCTTCGATCGCAACAGCCACTTTTGAATGAAGGGAATCAAGGGCTGAGAAACAGAAAATTTTGCAAAGGTTCCAATTAACAATATTTTTCATCAAACGAGGGTCTAAAAGAATAATTTAATTTCTAACCCGAGTCAGTTTCTAATAATTAGGCCCAATCTGAGGCAACCCGGCTAACGAACTTCATTGCCGAGAAAATGCAATAACGTTATGTTTCATCTACCATTTTAATTTCTGATGAAGGTTGAAACGGTTGGAAATGCCGAAATTATTTCGTCATAGTACCTTTTTAGGGTCCCGTACCTAAAAAGGTAAAAACGAGACCCTATTTCTAAGCCGCTTCTGTCAGTCTGTCTGTCTGTTACCAGGCTAAGTATCTCTCATTAACCGTGATAGATAGACAGCTAAAATTTTCACAAATTATGTATTTCCGTTGCCGCTCAACTAACAAAAACTAAGAAAAAAAAACAAATGAAGGGCGGGGGGGGGGGGGGGGAACAAAAACAATAAACTCAATATTAATAACGGTAACAAGTTACTTAAATTTACGCTTGTTACGTTCTAGATCTCTAACCCCCGAATTCGTAAATGCAAATCTACGTTGAGCATCCCTCAGAAGTATAGTCGTCCCTTTCAGTTCTGTTGACATTTTACAGGACAGCATGAGCGTGAGCGAGTGCTTAGCGGTGATTGACGTTTGTGAATTCGGTGGCAAGGGCAAGGATTTTAAAATAAAATAATCAAAAAAATAACAGTAAAATAAGAATGAGGTAAATATTCAAGGACTCTCATACAACAAACGTCTTTTTTTTAAAGATGGGGGTACGGAACCCCTCTTGCGCGAGTCCGACTCGCACTTGGCCGGTCTTTATTTAGTTAGTAACATGAACTTGCTGTTTGTTTTTCATTTGCAAATAACTTTTTCAGAAATTATACCGCATGGAGTTAAGTTAAACTTTAACATTTTCCATTCCCTATTATAAATCCTTTATTCGTCCGTCTGCTGCGCGCAATCCTGTATATTGTACTTAATTGTCATTTTTGTACTCGAACCAATAAATAAATACTTATTAAAGATAATGCCTCACCACAATTTATGAGACAGCGCGGACCACACTATGGTCCGTTCACGTTAAGAATGCAGTGATTTATAAATTGAATACTGTCGCACCCAGAAAAACTCAGATCCACAATCTTTGCGTTCGAAATGCGTTCAGCTGGTCACTGTGGACTTGGTTTTCTAATTAGGAACTAGGAGGTGTGCTAGGTCGAAGGCAAGTATGAAATCACCGAATTCTTAACGCGATTGTACTATAGGTATTATTCTAAATTTGAAAAACATATCCCCGTATCCATACGCAAATCAACATTGAGAAGTATATAGCTGTCCCTTTCAGTGCTTAGCGTTGACTGTTGTTTGTGCATTTGTGTTATAGGTAGATAGAAGATGGGCTAGCTAGTGCGTGATTTAAGAAACAGATTTTTTAACGGGTTTGACACACTGACCCCCGAATTCGCAAACGTCAATCAACGCCAGGCACACGCTCACGCTCAGGCTGTCCCGTAAAATGTCAATAGAACTGAAAAGGACAGCTATACTTCTTAGGGATGCTGAATGTTGATTTGTGTTTGTGATTTCGGTGGTAAGAGGTACTCATTATTGGAGTTAAGTAGTTATTTCGTGGCCCAACTATCAAAACAACTACAACAACATTTCGCCGACTATCAAAATACAAATAGTTAAGTACTCCATAACACTTAACTACGAAACACGTTAATAGATTCACTATCAGAGCTCCAACTGAAACCGCATTTACAATCTACCCTAACATTATTATAACTGAATTGAAATAATAATTCTGAGCCACGCAAAGCTGCACAATACAATACAATTACGATCATTTGTCAATGTCTTTGTTAGTATGATTTATGAATGAAGTTGTCTACGATCTTCAATATATTGCGACGAGCAAAGACAAGACTGTGGACGGCAACATCTTATCTGTAGATTTTATAGTTTCAGTAAATGGTATTATAATAAGAAAGAGGTGGATAGGTTACTTGTGCTAGAAAAATGGCAACCGAAATCGGAACTTTTAGTGCATCTGAGCAAAGCATCGACAGGGTTGACAGTTTGTCTCGTTTACGCTCTAAATAATTAAACTCTCTTGTTCACACGGTCAAATTATATAGGGCCAAACGCCAGGTGTCAATTTTCGACTTCCCATCAGTACTGACATAACGTATCTACCTCTTTTTTATTAAAATAGGTAACATTGTTCAATTGCGTGTTCGATTAAAGTTACCAAATAACAATTTATGGTGGTGATATACAATTTATAACAAAACATATTACGTTTCAGTATAGATTGGTAATTCAATTCCACAAGGCTTTAACAGATAACACTGTGCGTAAGATCTAGTTTCCAACAAAATTGCAAATACAGGGTGGCCCAGTGACAGTGGTCCAAAGTTTTTTTGATGTAGAGAGCATCTTAACAAGTCATTCAAAATAAACATTGGTTCCGCGAAAATCAAAACAAAACATTATAAACAAAATTTTAAAAAAGCGAACTGTCTCAGAATAAACTTATAAACTCGCACATATTATGGTTTTTACACGACTGTTGTACTTCCATACCGAATGACTCAGTACGATAGTTTCCAAACAAGAGTGAGTTAGGCTATTGGAGTTGAGAAATTTGGAAAGAAACAAAAAAAAACATAACTCTTAAAGTAGGTACTGATTTCCGCGGAACCAATGTTTTTTTAAATGAATTGTTATGATGCCCGTTACATAAAATTTTTGGACCACTGTCGCTGGGCCACCCTATATAAATAGAAAAAGGTGAAAGTAAATATTAGAAGAAAGTGTGTTTAAGTCTAGATAACCTCTTTGCTACGAAGCAAGAAATAAGAAATACGATTCCCAGTTAGATAGTAAAACATTTTTATTTATGAAGCAAATGGGTAATACAATATTGAGAATATTGTAGTCTTTATTTCAATAATGGTGTTTGTTTAGTTTTTCTTAGAGTGGTTCCATGGACGTAGGTACTCGTGTTTACCTTTTAGGAACTAAGTAACGAATTGATGTATTAATATACTTAGTCTGCACGCAAACGCTACTCACCATATAAAGTATTTGAATGGCAGGTCTTGGGCTCAGTTGCTTCTAACTCATTATACCTATTTATGTCATGTAAACTTTTACAAGTGCTTTTCTTTCGTCAGACTGGATGTCGGCCCTCGTTGGATTAAATGTTTGGTAATCACTGATCAACTTGGTACAGAGGGACTGGCGACCTTTACGTTGCACATAAAAAAAAACAAAAAAAAAATGGTCCTGGCCGATTTTGCTCGATATCAGTCTTAAGGTGGCTTGATAGCATCAACAGGGTCTATCATTAGCATCACACCACCCAACAATGTCATCTGAGCCTGCGTGTTGGGGTACAGCTCGCGCATATACACACATCAAAACTGTCTAGGGATATCATAGGGATATCATTTTTCAAATATTTCATAAAGTTAGGTTTGTTTACAAGTTGAGCATTATCCTAAAAAAATAACGCGAGGACAGAGGCATAAGATAAAGGTTAAGAATATTACGAAAAAAACGTTTGATTTTGCTAACATTTTGACACCTTTTAAAAGAAAAATCTGTCTTTTTTTTAACGTCCTTACGATTGTACAATAATGCTACTACAATGGATTTCTTTATACAATCTGAAAGGGCAGATATAGCAGTTTCTGTGTTCTAAAAATTTCTACGTTGGTATCAATATTTTAATTTTTACAGCCTCCCAAATAGCTATACTTTGTATGAAAATGCTTGAGATATCCCTAGACACTTTTGAGCAGTGTAGTTGAGGCGTTGAAGTGGCCTTTTTTTTTTGCAGCCGTGAGGTCCAGATATGGGGTTGAAAAGCACAGAACCTAATGGAGAACTACCTGCTCAATAGAATGTGCTCAGCGGAGGGACTTTAAAGGTTCCTCTTAATCCAAATTAAGTTATTTTCATAATACCAAAAATAGTACAACTTATCTTTTTTTTTAGTAAGCTCACATTAGGTGAGCAGCACTTGCGTGATTGTGAATTCCTCATGAAAAGTTCTTGTACAGGTTTTAAAAGCAGCACCTGTATGAACAAAAAGCCAGCTTCAATCAATGTGGACAAAATAGAGGGTAAGTTTAATCCGAAAAAATACTGCAAAATAGCAAAGAGCACAGGTTATACAGGCTAGTACAGAAAGAAAAATGGATGCTGTCACAAAACAAAATGTTGTTTTACTGCGAGAGGCCAGCTGAAAAACATTCTTCGTTATCGCCGCACAATTTTTGAAGTCAGAAACGAAACAGTTTTTTACAATTTGTCGAGGCAAAATGGAGCTACAACGGACCGATTTTGATAGACTCTAAAACTGCGTACATCTCAGGTTTTATTGTACTCATTTTTTCTAGCCGGGGACTAAAAATAACGGTTTTCCTTTTTTTATGACGTGTGAAAGGTGCCTACCAGCCGAATGCCTACCTGGTAGTGCCAAAATTTGCCAATGCCAGTTGTGGCTTTTATTAACTCGTAATTAAAAACTGTTTTCTTTTTATTTAAATTGTTAAAATGACCCACAAAGCCACTTATAATAAGGTTGTAGATTAAATGGACCTTGTTTTATTGTAACGTGCTTATAGCAATATAAGCATAGGAACAAAAACCTTATACTTACCGGAATAGTTCGAAGGAAAGTTTTAAAAATTTCCCGTTGGATAAAAGAGTCTGCTCAGGTGCAAATAGCAATCTGGACAAAATGAACTCTTACAGGAAAAGACACTGTATATATTATTCTATAAATAAGTAAGTATGTATTTTTCTGTACGGCATGCCCGTGCTAGTAAATAATTATACAGGATGTTTCTCGAGGTTAGATTAGCCTAAGATGAAGGTTTTGTTCTATTCGATTCGATCGATATTAAGGTCGATAGGAAAACCAGAAAAAGACATTCGGTCTTGGCTTCAGGCGGGAATCGAACCCGCGTCTTTCTGGTATATTTTACCTGGCAGCCAGGTTGTAGTAAGATGATAATGCATTATCCCTAATGCTAAAAATAAAACCACCTATTAAGTATTCGATCGAATTTTCAACTGCATGAAAATTGACTGAAACTTGACTGTTCATAAATTCAAACATATGTGGTAACACCTGTGTTCAATGTACCAATCTATGTATGAATGTGTTGAAGCCCTTTTTTTTTTTTTTTTTTTTTCGTGGGGAAATCCTCATGGATACCTCGCTGCCCGGTGGGACGACGAGGTTATGTCGGACTCCTACCGACTAAAACCCCACGGCACTCGACCGTGGCACTTTGGCGGCGAAGCTGGATCCTACCGTAAGTAATACCGCACTGCTCCGCCGCCAGTGCTAGCCCCTAATGGAGCCCCCTCCAACCGACCCCCCAACAAAGGGGGGTGGCCACGAAAGCGCCTGGAGTACGCAGACACTTTCGCCGTCTCGGTGGACGCCGTGCAATGCAAGCCCGAGCACCCCCGCACTCCGGCCCGCTGGCACCCACTGTACGCAGGCCCTACTGGGCCCGCAACCACGAGCCACCCAAAGGGCGGCTCCGCTGCCGCAACCAGCGGTACGGCCCCGCCGGGCCGCGACGCACAGGGGGGATCAGCCTCGGATCACTGGCCCCCACCAACCGATTGTGCGCCGCGGGGATGTGTTGAAGCCCTTTGATAACTTTTTTCATAAAATTTGACATCCATACTTATTAGCTTATCTAATTATTGACCTGCCGCAGTATTATTGATTAAACTTACTTCCAAACACACTTTGTATTGGCTAGTTAGCCCAAGTTTTGGGAGGTTAAAAGCAGTACCTACATTCATTGGGCCAACTGGCTGATCAATAGTTCCAGAACTTTTCCTGATATAGATAAACTTCTACCACAATTACTTTTTGGTACATTCTCGGCCGAAACGTAGGTACTGCTTATAAATTGCTACAACTACACTAACTCTAAGTAATGACTCGGACCTAATGACCCAGTCAATAAAATGGGAACCCTAATAAATATAGAGTTTTCAGGTCTCAACAAATCTTGCCAGATTGTGTCTTCGAGGCGACCTTTTATAGCTCAGCTTTTCATAGGTCTAATCTGTCGGCAATAGTTCAGACAGGTTAACGTAAGTACGGCGTTTAACTTTCTCACTATAGTAATTTTTCATGTTTAGACGATAAATTGTGTCTGAGCATTGTATTTTCTATGACAGTAGGTCCTAATTTCATACTTGTTAGTGAATTTCAGTTCTGAAGTTGACCTTTAGAATAAAATAAAGAACCTATGCATAAGCATACTCGTAGTACCTATAGATATTGTCTGGGCATTATCTGTGGAGACACCAATACAGTGGCAGTCTTACGCTGTATCGCACCTGTCTACCGGTGGCGTTGGGGAAATATAACGGACACAAACCAGCCCTATTATAGTTATCGGAGAACCTAACATCTATTTTAGAAGTATTCAAAAGCGCAAATTCATACAGGTACTTTTATACTAAACCTTTTGTTGAATATGGTGAATTTGAGAACTTAGTGTGTTAGGCCGAATCCTAAATGTTGTCTTACTTACTTAATGTTTCCTCAACTTGTTTTACAGAAACACTTTAACAAAACAGGTAATCTACTAACAACCATCGCTCAACTTTGTCATTCCAATGATAATGGAACTCTGAACAACTTTGCAACAACTTCCACCTTACCTGGATGAGAATTAATGACTCCAGCAAACCTAATGACCCGTTACTAAAATCGTGCAAAAACGGACCCTAATAATTTGTTTCAGATCTCAACAAATTCTGCCTGATAGTGTCACCTAATAAATTTGAGTGGGACCCGAATAATTTTCCTTAGAAACACAATACTGTTGTGGATTGCTGGCGTTAAGGAGGTCTTTTCTATGTAGCTTTTAGTCACCGATCACAAAAAAGGACAGCTTTGGTTGGTTTGGTTAATGCAGACATGGTGGATGTACCCTCGGCTGTCCCTACTGGCCTCCCCTCACGAAGGGGGGCCACTTCCGACCCGCTGTGCAGGCGGGCTCCGTGCGGGGGAACGCGTAGAAGGCTTCGTGCCACTTACCGTGTTCCCCCACTATTGACGATGAGAGGGATTAGGGTAGGGGTTTTAGTCGGTAAGGCCACTGGTATACCGCAGTTCCAGTGGAGAGTCCGACATAACTCGAGTGTCCCCCGGTGAACGGGTATGCGTAAGGCATTTCCCCTACAGTAAAAAAAAGACATGGGGGCTGTGTGCCACCATTCCAAGTGACCCCGAGGAAGGGCAATGAGAGAGTGACCTCACACCGCCGTATACACCGACGGGTGTAGAGAGGAGGTATAACTCCCCTCGAGCTGGGCTGGCTATGCCAGCATAGCGCGCCAGGGGTTCACCGGCACCGAGTTCTTGACCAGAGATCACGGGGACCTCTGGATACGCGCTGAAGCAGGTCATCGGGGCGTTGGGTGAGTAGTGCCTGCCACCTCACGACAGGTGAGCCTCACACACCCCCGCCCTTTCCCCGGAAAGGATTCCCCTCCTTAAAAGAAAGACATTAACCAAGCCAACTAGAGCTCCAGTAGGAGGCAGGACGCCCAAGAAGATGTGAGGCGGATGTACAGACTGTGGGTTCCACGTCCCTAAACGTCAGTCTTAACCTCAGTTTGCACTGCTTGGCCCATGCCTCAGTCACCTCAATTCAAGATAAGATAGTGCGAGACATACCCCAACGATCAAGCGATTTTTTGGAGAAGCGTGTGTAAGGATAGTGGTATACATTGCTGTCAGATGTTTCCAACCCACCACAAAGCCGTCGAAAGGCTGAATAACCACGGTTTCCCTAAAGTATGGCTCGCGCCACCTCATTATCAAGGTAGAACCAGTACCCAGCAGTAGGCCGTTTAGTGGCTGTTCATTGTTTGTTCCATATTCAGCCTTACTTCTCAGTATTTAATATTGCAAATTTTGAAATTAATTCAAATGTAGGACTGGAGAAGAAGCAGTTCTTAACATTAAATTTTCAAAAAGTAATATTCTTGTAACAACGAATTTGAATTAAGGCCATGGCTCAAGAGATTTGGTAGGCGAGGCGTAACTATTATAATCTAACTTTGAAATTGTCGTAGCAGAACAAAAGTTGGAGGTCAGGGACCTCTGAAATTAAATCAAGTCATTAGAGTATATTCTGTTGCTAACTGTCAAACTAACTTGCATAATCTCAAAAAGCTTGTACTTAATTACAAAGCATGGACCTTGGACTGATGATATTACAATAAACAAGACGTAGATAGGTTATGTCAGTACTGACGCGAAGGCAAAAGTTGTCCCCTGGCGTACATTCCGATAATTTGACCTTGTGTACAAGATAGCATGATTATTTAGTAGAGCGCAAACGAGACAGATACATGTTGTGCAGTGTTGTCTCAAACTCTCAATGCTTTGCTCAGGTGGTCGAAAGTCCTGATTATTTCGGGTGCCACTTTCTTAGCACAAGTGACCTATAAACGTCTTTTTATTTTAAAATCATTGCCTTGGTTGGACACATCGCAGGTTGTGGCAACATCTGCGCGGCTTGTCTCGTACCACCAATTCTGTGCTGCAGCGATATACGGGGGCGGTCTCCCCCATAAATTTCCAGAGCAGCCGGATGCAGGCGGCCTGCATCCACAAAAACCCTGCGACCATTATAATGCCATCCGTCCACCTCGCGGGTGGGCGCCAATATTGTGTGGCATTTTTAAATCCAAAAATGCTAATGTCGATTTCTATGGCATTCATAGTGGTGGCCTCTGGTAGTAGTAGGTAGGAAGTCGCCCCCTCATGAGTTCTCGCCTTGGCGTGGCGAGGGGCCTTAGTACCGGTGGTAGGGTCCAACCGGTGGGGAGCCAAGAGAACTCAGGCGTGGCAGTGTGGTGGACTAGCCACCCACCCGCTGCGGCTCGTAAGGGCGACACGTGAGGTTGCGGGGCCAGTGGGGCCCGCAAGCGCTCTGAGGCGCGTGGTAGGGGCCGCGCTGCACAATCGGTTGGTGGGGGCCAGTGATCCGCGGCTGATCTCCCCTGGGCGTCGCAGCTCGGCGGGGCCGTACCGCCGGTTGCGGCAGCGGAGCCACCCTTTGGGTGGCTCGTGGTTGCGGGCCCAATTAGGGTCTGCGTACGGTGGTAGCCAGCGGGCCGGAGTGCGGGGGGGCTCTAGCATTGCACGGCGTCCACCGAGGCGGCGAAAGTGCCTGTGCACTCCAGGCACTTTCGTGGCCTCCCCCCCTTGTTGAGGGGGCCGTTGGAGGGGGCTCCATCAGGGGCTAGCAGTGGCGGTGTAGCAGTGCGTCATTACTTTTGGTAGGATCCAGCTTCGCCGCCAAAGTGCCACCGTTGAGTGCCGTGGGGTTTTAGTCGGTAGGAGTCTGACATAACCTCGTCATCCCCCCGTGCGGCGAGGTATCCATGAGGATTTCCCCACGATAAAAAGAAAAGGTAGGAAGTCGCCGTTTTTTGAGTTTAAATTTGCGTTAACTTTCTCGATGCGTCTGATTAGGAAAACTCACTCTAGGCATGTGAAAATGCAAGTTAGTTTGACATAAATGCATTCTGTTAATACATTTTCACGTTGTTATAATATTGTTTGGTACACTGTTACAAGGTAACTTTAATAGGTTTCTCATCTATGAAGTTTGTGGCTGCGATGTTAGACGAGCTATAAAGGGTAACGTGATGATTAATATCGGAGGCGAAGTTAAAATTAACTGTTACTATCGCCTTTATACTTGGGCTGACCCTAAATCAAGACAAACTTGTATTTATGGTATGGTTCATTGCTTTAAGAAGCCCACATTTCGCCTAGGGAATTAGAACCCAACGTGGTAAGGGGCGAGCCTACCGCCGTTATCCGGGTTTACTGGGTTTTATATCGGTGTTTTCCATCACCGGAGGGTTAGCCGCAAATTTTACAATGGACACAAAGTAGGTGTGTTCCGGCCGGATTTGATTTCGGGACCATCGGGTTCCAGAGTGTTTAACCACTGGGCCACGACGCTCTCAACCGTCACCATGACGGCAACAATCAGTGTGCCTCTGACTAACCCATTATGGATATGGTCGTGAGGGTATGTTATGTTATGTATGTTCATTGCTTTATGTATGGATCGATCAGGCTATTGTTGGACTATCAAATAATGCTCCTAATACGCCAATCAGACAGCAATGAACCTTATAACTAGCTTGAATCTCTAGCAAATAAAAACAGCAATTGGGTATTTTTTGTGGATAAAAAACTAAGCTTTACGTAGACCGTATGTTTATGTAGAACGGGTTACAAAAAAAATTCCCGCCCGAGGGGAGGTGTCTGTGGCGTATTTGTGACAGTGATCGGCTTCGATCGCTGTTGTAAAGTAACACACGCCGGGTCGGAAATGGGATGGGTGACCACCCCAACCGAAATTTAGTGATGTGTATTTCGGGCATCTCCGGGCTTCGGAAGGCACGCTAAGCCGTTTGTCCTCTTTTTTACTATAATATCATTGGCAGGCATAATATATTAATGGCACGAAGTTTTCTACGCGTTCCCGCGACAAGCACAATATATTACCTAACGACCGCCCAAACTTGACTGCCTTCCAAAATTAACGCCGAAACCTCGGGCCATACATTTTAAAACAGTGTTTTAAAAAACCATAAAAGCTGCATTAAACCATGTGTTTTAATGTCAACTAAGAGGAATGCTCATAATGTATCTCTTATGAAGACTTATGGTTGGCGCTGTTTGCGGGATTTCTCTTATGAAAAGCCGGAAATGTTTTTAGTAATACCCTTTTCAATTGTTTTTTAAAACTACCTTTTTGTTCCAAATCTAAACTGCTTCCATTGTAATAGGCATGATGACTGTATTTTTTTTTTGTTTATTATCGAAAGACCTTACATTTATGTAAACAATCCTCAAAGAATCACTTCATCTGGATCAATACCACCAGAGAATGCCGGAGTTGCTGACGATATAAATACTAAATTAAAATAAGTTTATTGTATTTAAAATTTTCATAGCATTACAAACGAATGGTGACTCCTTTTGTAGGAGACTCCGTTCTTCTTGTCGTCTCGTATTACATTTAATATTCTTAAAGTTACGTCAAAACATGAAGGAAATGTGGTATGTTCTATAGTCCGTTCGCGTTATGGTATGTTCTATAGATTCGGGCGTATGTTTTTGAAATTTAAAATAATACCTATAGTACGTTCGGGTTAGAATACAGTAATTTCATACTTGTCCGTTGACCTAGCACGTCCCCTCAGCAATCAAATCATTCCTAATTAGAAAGTAAAGTCCACAGTGACCAGTTGAATGCATACTTTCGAACGCAAAGGTTGTGGATCTGAGTTTTTTGTGTGCAACAGAATTACATTAAAAAATCACTGCATTCCTAACGCGAACGGGCTTTAGTTTCCCAAAAAACTTTTTTACCACTGGAACAGCAGATTTTTTAAATTGTTCAGTTATATTCTCAATAATAAAAGACGTTAAGCGAGCAATCATAATCAGACAGAAAAAAAGTTCTTATTCTTTCTAGACTAAAGACTCTAGAAAGAATGTGGAGTGTCCAACAGGTTAAGTTACCACAAAGACTGTCAAACCACAAGTGGTTTTGATCTTCGCATTAAAGCTGTAAGAATAAAAGCTGATTCAGTAAAATTGACAGTATACCATTACGTGAGTTAAGAGAAAGGGTTTCCATGAATCTTACAGGGGCTACATAACTTCCTGTATGCCTGCAGATTATATCTTTAAGTCCGCCAAAATGAACCAACTCGCGCACTGAAGCATCCGTCGATGTCCGTCATAACCCTGATACTGTTTGCTGTAGCTAGACTGCAAAACTACTCAAGTTCAAATATAACCTATCTATCTTGTGGAAATAAAAAAATAAATAAAAAAAGTGAGGCATTTGGTAGCGTTTGATTTTTGAAACAGTAATTAGTAGGAAACTGATGGAAATCTATTTTAAATCAAAACATTTTTAAGCTAGAATCGTTTTATTTACTGGCGTAGTATAGCACAATTTAAAATGCTGTTACTTGTCGTTTTCACATTACTTATATTCTGAAATGCCAAACATAACCTTGAAAGAAACATTTTGTATAAGAACAACAACTAGAAACAATGTAGGTGTACTTCACGCGTTTTTTAATAGCTTTGAGCTTTTTTAATTCAACAGGCAAGAATTTAAAGCGTTAAACAGTAGAGACAAAAATTTTTAACTTCTCTCGAAGTTTCTTTCTCTAATTTTTTTAGTGTTACATTTAACTTAGCAATTACCAGAGATAATTATCAGATAACGAGTAATTAAAGTACGTTGAAGCGTTTATACTTTAGTTTGTACTTACGTTTTTTTTATTTTCTAGTCGGTTTCAGAAACAATCGCTTCCTCCATCTAGCTGTGTCATAATATCCACAACTTCCCTAATCATAAGCGAAATATTACTATACAGAGGTCGTCAGCTCGACCCGTGGGTGATATTACCGAGTTTACTGGCAAACTTAACTCACCCAAAATGTCATAAAACAGAACAGCTGAAGTGAGTGCTGAAAATTGCACTATGTTAAGGAAACACTAAGCCATATGCACTAACGAAACTTTAAGTAGAATTTTGACGGTTGAATAAGCCAACCTACGTGCTGATGAGACTCAAGGTTATAATAATAAACATGATCCTTAGAATTTCGGAGGTGCCCGTGGCGCAGTTGTGACAGTGATCGGCGACGATAGCTGTTGTAAAGCAACAAACGCCGGGTCGGAAAAGGGCTGCGACCACTCCCACCGAAATTTAGTGATGTGTATTTCGGGCATCTCCGTGCTTCGGAAGGCACGTCAAGCAGTTGGTCCCGGTTGACGTCGCTAGATGTCAGTCGTTAAGCCCAGTCAGAGGCCTTAGAGCGGCTTGATAACATCTGACAATAAGGTTGCTCACTATTCTTTCACCCCTCCAACAATCCGCACTGAGCCCGCGTGTTGGAGCAGGTCCCAGCAGTGGGCCGTTTATGTTATGTTATGATCCTCAGAATTTGCCAACTGATGTTTCTGGCTAAAATTGGTGTAATGGTTAATTAACAAGTTGGCTACCACTCAAAAGCTCGAGGGCTCGATTTCTGCACAGTTAACGATTATTTTTTTGCATGACATAGGTATTTGTCTGGGTGTCCTCTATGTTTATTGTATGCTTTCCAAAAAAGAAATTAAAGGGAAATAATAAACCCAGTCCCAGAATTTACTCAAAATACCTCTAAGCCCTTCTCTCACCTACTTTTGCAGTGCCCGACAGGGTCTGTATTGTTACTATAATTACTCTTAAGACCATTCTCGCATTACATACGAGAAATCATTTTTTTTAATTTGACTTAAGTACTACACGTGCGCAATAAGTTGAGACTTGCTAGATTGCGACATAGTACAGTTAATATCGAAAGGTTTTTCCGCATCGCTCATATTTATAGTAGCGTACACATACCAAGTTTTTTGGCGCACGGTACAGATACGCCACTGTGACAGGCCTCAACTGAGTATAAGTAGTTAAGCTATCCACGCCAGGACGAGTAGTGGGATGGGTGGGCAACCCAACCAGCACCGATTAGTATACCTTTTGGGCTATGGGTGTAGTGGAACACCTTGCTAGATCTCCATTTCATAAGACATTAATTAAGCTTTCTATAATTATATTTAATTTTTCAACAGACAGACATTTGTTAAATCTAGATAAGCAACAGCCGGGCTGCGCATAAAATATACAAAATTAGTACAAACTTCACGGCAAATGAACATTTTATGCAAAAATCCGATGGGTTTGGAGGAATAACCGGCAACAACCACAAAACGGTTTTCCACTCAAGCCGGAGATTTCGTTAGCGGATCCGAGTTTTATTTCCGGTTTATCCGGATCATTCCGGTTAAGTGCTTGGAAGTGTTCCAGATTTAAACTCAGGCACTAGTGTCTTTAAATGGTGATAGCGTTTGGGTCGTACAATTTGTAGGCAATCACGGTGGTAACATCACAAATAATACGTTTATTTAGAGAAATAAAAACTTAACACACTGATAACAGAAACTGCTTTTATGGATACGTCCTACTGCTGGGCACACCTCAACTATTCCCACTGCTGAGCACTGACTTCACCTCAACTATGAGGTGGCGCGAGCCATACTAAAACACGTGGGCTCAGTGAATTGTTGGAGGTGTGTAAGGCACTCTAAGGTTAGTAAGAAAACCTAATGTCTGATGTGGCCTATGGGTGGATAGCCAAAGGTCTCCGACTAGGCTTCAGTCACCCCCTTATTCATAAAAACGAACGCAACGCTAACGCATTGCTTAAGCTATTGACGTGTTCTATCATTTACTCGCAAATGGTAGCAGCAACAAGAATGACAGTGACAAAGCGATACAAAAGTTATCGTGTTCTATAAGAGCTGTTTAAGTCTTTATGAATAAGGCGGTAAGGCTAAGCAATAAAATATTTTTTAAAAAAATGATTGGAGTATTCACCCATCACATAAACCGACCAATCATGGAATGCTTAGCAACAGCAAATGTTTCATTTTTGCCGCTGCCACTAACCTACGGTCACTTTTTCTTTTATCATCCAAGTAAGGAGTACCTACTTTGGCCTTCACCTCGTTCAAGATTTGAATGACCCATTATAAGTTCATAATAATTTTCATGGAAACATAAGACAAGGAAATACTATTTAACCTTTTTGAAATCTTGATTTAATGGGCTATTTTTCTAGACAACTTGCCAAGGATGCTATAGTAATGATTATTTAAAGAAAATAAGGGATGAAGTTAGCTGACATAAAAATGTTAGGAATCTAATACGCAAATTCAACTTTCAAAAATATTTGTGAAAGAAAAACAGAGTGGTTTTTCATGGAATCATTGTTTTTCAACACTTCTACAAACTTTTTCCATTACAGAGAAAAACTGTTAGGTATTAAAATGGGCTCCACGATAAAAATATTTATATGCCTATTCCAGTTTTTGTACATTTAATTTAGTTTGATGAAAGAGCAAATTGTCTCGAATTTGCAAGCTTGCTATAGTAACAAAAAAGTTAAATCAAGTTTAATTATTCAACTCTTAAAAACGTCGTAAAAATCAAAAATATTGCTTGGCTATGTAAATTCTAATCCTAATATCGAAAGAAGCCATTTGTTATCTAAATAGGGTTTTTAATCATATTATATCTCAAGAGGCATCATTTAGAATGCTAATAAACAAGATGTAACAAACCTCATAATATTAAAATGGCTCCAAAAATTATCAATAGATGGCGCTAGGGGTAACTTGGATCGCGCAAGCTTTTGTTTTGGTAGAGCCCGTCATACACTTTCCTTCATAAAATTTCATTCACAACGTCAATATCGTCATCCTTTTATTTTACTCCTACGACATTAAGCTCGCGGTTTTACGACATAAAGACTCGTTGTTCGACTTTTTTCAATGTTATGTACGATTGTACACTGTTCTTATGGACGTTCCATGTCACCGACCTTTCCTCACATGAACGCCATTATTTACCACGGTCACACAATTTACACAAAGTATTTTAACCTATCTGTTAATAAATCACTACCGATCATTACCGAACTTAAGAAAATTAATAAAAACGAAGTAAAATTATTTTTTTATATATTTATTTAACACAAATGAAACTGACTAACCCAGTAACATCATTGTAACATAACATAAAACCAAATATAACCGACAGTTATGAGGCACCAAACAATGATGTTATAGATTGTTGTTTCCAAAATATTCTAAACCCCCAAAATATATGATTGTGTGCATAGTATAACTGCACTTACTGTGTCGCAACGCCACAACACACCAATGTGAATCTAATCATTAGAGTTTAACGAAACCAATAGCATTCTGTCGCGTCACGACACACCCCGACACAGCAATTGGAACCAACCTCGAGTCTCAGGGGGGTGTCTGTGGCGCAGTTGTGACAGTGATCGGCAACGATCGCTGTTGTAAAGCAACACACGCCGGCTCGGAAGTGGGATGGGTGACCACTCCGACTGAAATTTAGTGATGTGTATTTCGGGCATCCCCGTGCTTCGAAAGGCACGTTAATCAGTTGGTCCCGGTTGAAGTCGCTAGATGTCAGTCGTTAAGCCTAGTCAGAGGCCTTAGAGCGGCTTGATAATATCCGACATTAAGGTTGCTCACTAACCTTACACCCTTCCAACAATCTGCATTGAGTCCGCGTGTTGGAATATGGCTCGTTCCTCCTCATAGTTGAGGTGGGGCCTATGCCCAGCAGTGGGACGTATATAGGTCGTTTAAGTATGTAGTCGAGTCTCAGTACAATATCAATGAAAACCTAAGTAGATTTTGTGTCTAATACGAGATAAATAAGTAGACCTAGACTTATGTAATTCTGATAAGAGAAAGTAGAAATAGGTGTCATATTCTGGACTGACGCCCACAAATACAATGTATAACATCACAATTTGAACATAAGACACCTTCTTTGATCTAATATTGTATTGCAATTACTTCTCTTTGACAATTACGTATTACGCAGCGACAAAGAATATTGAAAAAGCGAGATATTACTTTTTTACATTTATACGAATGAGGACAAATTGTTCGAAGGCTCTTCGAGTTTTGGTTAGGGTTGTCCAGGTGTGGTTCAATAAGTAGAGATTGTATCGATATTATTTTACGAAGCAACACAAATGAAGTGTAGAAAGTAGAAGTAGAATGCCAGTTGGTTGATTTGATAATTCCTCTATAACATCGTCATAAAATCATGTCACTCATCGTTAGTTTACAAGTATTGCGAGCTCATTTGTGAACTGCAACATAAGCCTAAAATTTAACTCATTATTTTTCAATAACTTATAAATAGTGTACCGGTAGCGAACGTACGGATGCTGTAAACATACACAATAGATCACATACACATCAGCAGTAAACGATATATTTATCACTACATAGTATAAAACAAAGTAGCTTTCTCTGTCCCTATGTCCCTTTGTATGCTTAAATCTTTGAAACTACGCAACGGATTTTGATGCGGTTTTTTTAATAGATAGTGATTTAAGAGGAAGGTTTATATGTATAATAACATCCTATTGCACCCGTGCGAAGCGGGGCGGGTCGCTAGTGAGAAATAAATTTCGCTGATTTTAACACAACTCGAAGAGGAACCTACTATAAACGCGTTTGGAAAACGATTAAGAAAACGAATTTCAAAAATATGGTAGAATATTGAAACTGACATTGCAAAGTGTGCTAGGCAGGCAGGGGGCAGGGGGCAGGCAGGGGCAAGTGGCAGGGCAGGGGGTGCAAAGAATCCCCGGGCTACAAAACCTGACCCTGGCTACGTACAATGGACGGACTCTGAGGCTGGACGAACATCTGGCCCAGTTGGAAGTGGAGCTGGAAAACATTAGGTGGCATATCCTAGGGTTATGTGAAGTCCGAAGAGAGGGCGAGGACACTGTTACCCTGAACTCCGGCCACCTTCTGTACTTCCGTGAGGGCGACCAACAGTCCCAGGGTGGCGTAGGATTTCTCGTCTATAGGTCCCTCTCCAACAATGTTGAAGAAATCTCCAGTGTGTCGACCAGGGTGGCGTACCTGATACTTCGGGTATCCAAGCGATATACCTTGAAAGTTATCCGGGTTTACGCACCGACTTCGGCACATCAGGATGAAGAAGTGGAAGGCATGTACGAGGACATATCACGTGCCTTAAACACTTCAACCAAGGCCCACTTCAACGTTGTTATGGGGGACTTTAACGGCAAAGGAGGCATCCAGGACTGCGGCGAGTCCAAAGTGGGCCCTCATGGTTTTGGGGTGAGGAATCAAAGGGGGCAAATGCTAGTCAACTTCCTTGAGAAAGAGGGGCTCTTCTTAATGAATTCGTTCTTTAAGAAAAAGGCCCAGAGGAAGTGGACATGGCGAAGCCCGGACGCTGTGACAAAATACGAGTTTGACTTCATCATGACTGACAAAAACACATATTCAGGGATGTTTCCGTGATCAATAGGTTTAACACCAGCTCTGATCACAGACTCATACGAGGCTCCCTGAATATCAATCTCAAGCTTGAGAGGAGTCGTCTGATGAAGTCCACGCTCCAACCAAATCCCTTTCAAATCATGGCGGGCTCCGAGACGTTTCAAGACCTTCTTGGAACCAGATTCGCTGCTTTGGAACCTACCGATGACGTAGACGAGACCCTACAGAACGTGGTTGACGCGCTGAAAGATGAGGGCATGAATTTCTGTCTCAGACGCTGGCAGGAAGTCCAATCTCTCGGATGAGACTCTACGGCTTTTGGCGATACGGCGGGAAAACGTTGCAGCTTCACCGTCAGAGCAGTCGACTCTAAACAAGCGTATTGCGAGGAAGGTACGATATGACCTTCGGAGCTCCAACATACGCCGTATAGAGCAGGAAATAGAGCAAAACCGAGGGTCCAAGGTATTCATTCAGCAGCTTGGGAGGAGCCACCTGACGAAGCTGACAACGCACAATAATGGCAGTCCGCACTGTCGAAGCCGGAGATTTTCGCTGAAATTTAGGACTTCTACGGCCGACTGTACGCTCAACATGCACCTCGTATTCAGCGCGACGGCCATGACTCTAGAGCCACCCTAACACGCCACTATACCGACGACTTGCCAAAAATCAGCCAAGACGAGATCGTGCTGGCTCTGAAGCAGCTCAAAAATGGAAAGGCCCCGGGTGAAGACGGAGTTACTTCAGAACTTCTGAAGGCGGGGGGTGTTCCTGTACTGAAGGAACTACAGCGCCTCTTAAACTCTGTCATTCACTCCGGGAGGACTCCAAAGGCGTGGAACAAGAGCGTTGTAGTTCTATTTTTCAAAAAAGGATACAAGACTCTTCTTAAGAACCACTGACCCATATCACTCTTGACCCACGTCTACAAGCTGTTTTCCAGAGTCATCACGAACCGCCTCGCTAGGAGACTCGATGAATTCCAGCCTCCAGAGCAGGCCGGGTTTCGAGGAGGCTTTGGCACCATAGACTACATCCACACAGTGAGGCAGATCATACAGAAGTCCGAGGAGTATAATCGTCCTCCGTGTCTAGCCTTTGTGGACTATGAAAAGGCCTTTGACTCCATCGAGACCTGGGCGGTCCTGGAATAAAGAAAATTAAATAAAAAATAAAACCATCGATTTCATTAGGGGCTGGTAGCAGCCCTAGTTTTCTGCATCATGAAAGTTAAATTGAACAATGGAATAATGAGTATGTTCTTTGCAGACTTTGAAATTGCAACTTTTGGAAAGTGTTTTGTTAACTTTGAAGTTCATGGATCTTCATTATTCGTCATCAATTAAAACACAATATGACTCTGTCTTTTGGTCATGTTGCTAAACAACAACAATATTTTAAAATAGTTGATGGCAAATAAAAAAAACAGCCACTTTGGTTCTATAGTTCTACTGCCTTGATTGTTTTCAGGGTCCCGTACTTATGAGGTAAAAATGGTACCTAAAATGTGCCAAGTTGCACAAAAAGAGGGGCATCAGAATTGATTTTGTGTTTATTAACTTTGGCTATGGGAGACGCTTGCAGCGAGATCGCCCTGCCGTGAAATTGCCCAACAATCGCCAGGTGTAAACAGGCTCTTGCCTATGTTTTATTATTGTTTTAGCATTTTCCATGCAGTATCTTTACTAAAGATCTGAAAACCAGAAAAATACATTTGGGCATGTTGGAATCAGGCAGGACTCGAACCCGCATCTTTCGCAAGCCGGGCGACTGCACTACCAATTAGGCTCTTGCCTTTCAAAATAAATAAATAAAAATAAATATTATTATTTTCGGGCTTCCATACATGATTTTTTTTCATAGATAATGGTACGGAACCCTAAGTGCACGCGTCCGGCACTAGGTCGGTTTTTAATACTATGAAGTTACTCACTTTGAATCATCAGTGATAAAATGGTAATGCTAATGTTTTCTTAGAACTAATTTTATAAATTCTTATTTTACAGATAATTACAGATATACTTTTATAGATACTTAATTGGCTAAATCTCTATAATATTATAAGCCATCTCCTTTACTCCACATACTTAGCATAAACGGCCTATATACGTCCCACTGCTGGGCACAGGCCTCATCTCAGCTATGAGGTGGAACGAGCCATACTCCAACACGCGGGCTTAGTGTGGATTGTTGGAAGGGTGTAAGGTTAGTGAGCAACCTTAATGTCAAACCACCTTGATGTTATCAAACCGCCCTAAGACCTCTGACCAGGCTTAATTACTTACATCTAGCGACGTCAACCGGGACCAACTGCTTAACGTGAGGAAATATGCACGGAGATACCCGAAATACACATCACAAAATTGCGGTCGGGGTGGTCACCCATCCCATTACCGACCCGGCGTGTGTTGCTTTACACTTTGAATCATCAGTGATAAAATGGTGATGATAATGTCATCTTAGTAATATTTTTTTTTATTCTTACTTTACAGAGATTTGGCTAAATCTCCATAATATTTTGAGTCATCTCCTTACCTCTAATATTTTAAAATTTACTTTCAGCAATCTAAGACAACGGGTGTCGGTTTTATAATTTATCTACGGAGATTTTTATTCAATTATGCACCTCGCTTTGCATTTTGTTGACTATAAGTTAATATTTCATAGTTTTTGACAGTTTACTTTAAGCAGAATCTTTGGAGAGAATATCTTTTAAAGTTTTTAAGTAAAACTGGGCTCTATTTTAAAGGAGAAATGGTTTTTATTACGTTATTTTTGAATTGTTCCGAAGTTGAACAGATGTCCAAGTTTCTTTCTTGATTTGAAACATTCCATTTAGTTAGCACCGTAAATCAGAGTTTCATTAATTAAGCATAAAGTTTTTGTACTCCAGCCGTTCCATCTTACATTTGAAAAATATAAAATTGTTTAAACTGTTCTCGTTGTTTTATTTTTTGAGACTAATGACTGTATATCGTTAAATATGAACTATTTAAAATTTAATTCTAGAAATTTATTATTTAACTTTTATAGGCTACTTGCTTTACGCTTAAAAAAACCTACGAACGAATGATTAAGTTTTACTGTACTGTATACAATCATACTTTCGTTATTCATAGTAGGTACATATTGTCTGAAGAAAAAGGTAACAAAAGATGGGATGAAAAAAACATAATGAGAATATACAAGACTCAACAAACAAAAACATACACATATACACAAAAGGTGATTGCAAATCAGTCGAAGGCCACAGCGCGGATACAAGTTAAACCCTCCATTAAAAAAAATCGCAGTGAGTAAACACTGAAACCTGTGTGGTTCCGGGCGAGTTCGAGTATGGAAAGAACACCAGGGGCCTTAGCCAAAGTAACATTTAGAAAACGATAGCGAAGTTAGAAATGTCAAAATGTATGGTATTGATCACGTGATTTAGCGCAGCTTATGTCAATCCCATGCATTTTGTTCTTTTCTAACTTCGCTATCGTTTTCTAAATGTTACTTTGGCTAAGGCCCCTGCTTTGTGTCATGTTCATTGTACGATTAGCGCTCACTTCTCTGGTGATGGAAAAAAACCAAACAACTCGGAAAACGTCTGTGGGGTCGTTAGGTAACAGAGAAAAGCGTTGAAATTAGCTGGACGAAGTTTGTGATTCTAAATGGTCCGTTCACCATGGCCGCAATCGGTGTGCCTCCATGTAAAAAATAAAAAATACTGACAATACGTGATTTTCACAGTAAGTGCTCAAAGGCTTCGATATAACGCATAGTTTGGGAAAACCAACTTTACTCGTCTCGGATGAAACTGGACGAGTGACGCTTGGGAAATAGAGGGGGAAACAATTTTTAAAATGAAAAAATATTTCGAAGTCACCAAAAAGCTTAACGAAGGTGTGAGTCCACGCACGAGCCAATATGCATGTTGCGTCAACTTTATCATTTCAGAAAATGTTGCACCCGTCCAAATTGGCCGTTTTCCAAGAGGTCGGATGCCGCAGTACCGTCTAGATTAATTGTCGTACTACTTTTGCCAAATGTACTCTAAAGCTTAGATTTACGGCGTGAATTTTGTATGTTTTCGCAAATATTGTTTGTCATTTGTCTTACGAAGCTCATGATGCTGGGGTTTCGCGATAACAGAACGAGTGGATAACTTTACACACTACCGCTGCGAGGGAGGCGACTCTCAACTCACTATTTAAAACGTGTCTTTTCGTTTCATAATATTCAACATTTATAAAATGTGTTTCCTGTTTAGATCGGAAAAGACAATAGTTAATATTTTAGGAATTCTTCATTTGGGTTTAATGCATTATGTTTCGATTTCATATTAAATAGATTCAAAAGAACTCGTAACAGTTCAATTGAAATGTGTTTACATTAATATAGACAAAAAAACGTATCTTATAAAAAAAACTGACACATGACACTGACTTCTGAATGACGTCACTGTTATTTGTCTTGCAAACACGTCCATTGGACCGGTTTTAGGTTGGCCACTTTTGTTATGAGGATGTCCTATCTTTTTCTCTTTTTGTTTTTATCAATGTGTGTTTAAGGCTTCTCCAGTCAACTTCACGGCCAATCTCCCATAAAATTTGTGACCGGGTTGTCTTTTGTTTCTCAAGAGATATTACTTCGTAAACAATGATATTATAATAAAAAGACGTAGATAGGTTACTTGTGCTAAAAAAGTGGCACCCGTAATCAGGACTTCGACCATCTGAGCAAAGCATTGACAGTTAGAGACAATACTGCGCAACATGACGTATCTGTTTCGTTTACGCTAGAAAATAATCATGCTATCTTGTACACACGGTCAAATTATAGGTACGTACTCCAGGGGGCAATTTTTGACTTCGCGTCAGTACTGACATAATCTACGTCTTTTTTATTGTAATATCTTGGTCGTAAAAGACGAATCGTGTTCAGAAGAGTCTTAAAGCGTCATTTAGCACGGATCGCAGAAGTGCACCAACAAAAGCGATGCGAACGATGCAAGCTGCAACTGCCCCGGGCCACAGTATAAACCAAACAGTAGAACATCTAAATACAAACGTGCCACTCTCGGTTTGAATGTGTGCGTGCGCGTTGCGCGCCGTGTCGCGATTTCACGCACACGCTAGCATAAAATAGGGAGGCATAGGGAGGCGGCACTACGGACGGGCTGTGCCGCGTGTCCGTGTGCACGCTAGGCTAATAACTCGGCGGGCGGCCTTAGATAGCCTACTGTATGGTTTATACTGTGCCCGGGCTTCGCGAGATCCCGGGATAGGAAGTTGGAGAGTTCACGAGCCAATACTATTAGCATTGAAGTAGTATCCGTTTGAATATCGACTTATTTGTTGCGAAGTGATGTGACTTTGAGCCTCAATGGCTCTAGTTTACTACTGAAATTCAATTGTAAAGCTATTGGAATATCCACTTAAGTTTATTTTTTACATTAAAGTAGCTGTCCCGGCAGACGGAGAAGCTTAATGGATCTAAAATATGTTTCGAGATTGTTTACCAAGATACTTATCAGGAAATAAATCAGTTCTATCTAGATCATCATCATCACGTCAGCCAAACGACGCCCACTGCGAGGCATAGGCCTCCCCTAAACATCTCCACATCCTACGCTGTCCGCATTCAGCGGCTTCCCACGACCTTGACCAGATCGTCGGTGCAGCTTATGGAAAGAGATCCTGATCAGAAAGGTATATTTTTTAATAAGAGTACACTTGAAATTTATCATTTGATAACCTTGATGAACATAAAATCGAAAGTGGTTATTTTTTATCTTGAACCTAAGAAAAAAGTTTGATGTCTTTCGTTACAAACCAAGAATCTTAAATTGACAAAAAAATATTCAAACGTAGGTTATAGTATTCGTGATTTATCCACTAAAATTGGACCATCCTGTGTTTTAGTAATATGCATTATTTTCAGTAAAACGCATAACTTTTCGCTTCAAAATAGCTTTGGCAGAGTTGCCTAATCAAAATACCGTTGCATACACGAGTCACGCAAGTCGGAAGCCATCTTGCATTTATGCAAATGCTCCCGGGAACTTGCGGTCTGTAAGTGCACAATAAATGCATGCAACTCCGACCAAAAGCCAGATGTTGCATCTCCACAATAAATCGTAGACGCTTATCCTGTACTGTTTGATATATTACGGGTGGCCGCTTATAGAAAATAATGTTCTTTAAATGTTCTAGGAATATTCCGAGGCGGTATTGTCCAAGACGTTGCGGCATCGCGGGTAGGTGTGAAGTAACTCGAGATATTCCGTTATTTATGTCTCTTTGTTTCGAATTTAGAATTTTTCTGGAGCTAGTGTTAAATGCGAGCTAATTTAGGTGAAGATAACCAGGGTGAATGATGCATGGTTCTTTCATGATATAGTTTTCGGAGTGCGGTTTAGTTCATCCTTTTAATTACACTTTTCAGCATTTTAACAAAAACGCCATATCGAAACACGTAGAAACACGTTTCCTGACTGACATTTTCATATAAACATCAATTTGCGGAATATTTGTATCCCGTAAGATTAATTAGCTAGATGCATCGTTTCCCCGAATTTCGAATGACCGAAGCCCATTAGTCAAATGGACCTTTTTCCCGAAAACCTTCTAGCATTTTAAAATCCGTACATGAACATAGATTATTCCCGTGAAAAAAAACACTATTTGGCTAGTTAAGTACAGCGAGTAGTGTTACAAAAAAAACTTGGAAACTTATACCCTCAGACCTCCACGACCATATCCCTAATGGGTTAGTCAGAGGCACACTGATTGACGTCATGATGACGATGTTCCGATATGAAATCCATTTCGATAGACTCTAATGAAGAGTCTATCGAAATGGATTTCATATCGAGCTTTATATTGAATGGTACTTTTTTATTTTCAGTTATGTCGGAAAAATCATGTAGCACAAATTGAGCAATGGATATAGTACATTACTTTAGAAGAACAAAGACTGTTAATCACACCTTATTCAAAGTTAGTAACTGTAGTTCATTTATATATTTTAAAACATTATTAGATAAAAAAGTCACTCATGACAAAAAGTTACATCACTACAAATTGTTAAAATAAGTTTTTTTCAAATCATAGTATCACCATCACGTAGTAATGTAAACAAAGTAACGAAGCTGCCACCTCAGTCACAACAACACTCCTCAAATGCTAACACTAAGCCTTCTGGTCATTGGAGACTTCAATTGGGCGGGCGGGCAACTCTTGGACAGTTTTCGAGCCTCAGGAAACACGATCTTATAATAAAGCTGCCATTGACAGCTACGCGCGGCGGTTGAGGCTCTAAGGGTGGCGGGTCGGTTTCCGTGCCAGCACAAATGTTTGTTATTTGTGTTGATACAAGTTCAAACTGATATTTGTGTTAGGTCTATGGTCGTCATAACACAAGGGAGAATACTTTGGGGACAGAGAAGAGTGTAATAAACTATCCCATTATTTTCATGACATTAGAAATTCAATGGTGAGGGCGCTTGTAATTAAATATTATTCTTTGATTCTTTGTGACATGGACTTGGTTAAATGAGTTTATAAAGGAGGAAGAATTCATTTAAGGAGTTTATAGATTTTCATCAATGTAGACGTGAACACAAAATGATTTTACAAAATGCCTAAGGTGCTGGCTCGAATGAGTTGCCGAAGCCTCATAAGTTATTTTAGTGATATTAAACATATGTTCAATGTTTGTTCCTTTCGTCTTATATCAGAGCAACAAAGTTTTAATTCAATAAGAATGGTGGTTGCCTCTTGAAGCTTCGATGCTCCGTGTAAAGTTGGTGTGAACAATTACGTATTGCTTTCACGGAGAAAATTAATCACTAGTAACTTCTAAGCAATTAATAAAGTTGTGGTATGGAAATGTTAATAACTAGACTACTAAAGAAAATAGTATTTATGAACAGTTTAGCATATATGACCAACTAGCTGCTACAAACGGATTTGCATCTTGTTTGTATTAGTTAAATTTTTCATACCAGTGCGGCCATGTCTGTAGAATTTGAAAATATGAAACGCTAAATCACTCAATAATTCATAATTATAAATAGCCTAAAAAATCTCACTGCAAGATCATCTGACCCTGAAATGAGCATAAAAATAAAGGAAGAAGAAAGGAAACATTAGCTCATAAACAAGCATGAAAGTCTTGACAAATACAATAAAAACAGTATTATGATTATGACCTTTATTTTCTTGACCATAAGGCAATGATCTCAAACATAAGAGTATACACAATATAATATTTAAAAATATGATAGTAACAAAACACAGAACGAACACAATATTGTTCATCACAAATTAACATTTGTCCTGGGATCGAACCCGCGACCTTTGGTTCTTAAGTCAAATACAATCCTAATTATCAAGTTCCGACACCAATACTCCACAGTACCCAAGTGGGACTTAACCACACAGTCACAGGGTCCAAATTTATTCGTTTCTGATATTTCGACTTATTAGTTTGGTCACGAATATTACTGGAAGTTTAGACTAAACAAATGGTTTAAGTTTGTTCCAAGCTCTTTGTAACTTTCGCAATATTTTATGTTACACAAGTTGTTAATCAAAATTGAAGTTAAGACTGTTATCTTTAGACTCGGGTACGGTTTAAAGGGTCAGATGTTATTAGGTCAAATTGTTGTTTTACAGTTCTTATGTCAACGCGTCTTCAAGTTCTGGAATTTATTTTGGGTAGGTTTAATATTTACGCCCATTTTCATGGTGCCCTTCAAGATGACTGCACTCTTCAGGTCCATAAATGGGGTTGACAAGTACAGTAACACAGTGACTAACTGAGCTGGTATCTATTTCTGGTAATGTCATGTTTCAATTCATCCCATCCCGTTTTGAATGTCTACTTGATATCACAGACTGCAAATTTAACTTAATGCCTTAAGGGGCTATATTGGCCACCATTTACAACTGGGTACTCATATTTGACTAGGTACTATAAAAAGCTCACAATTGCAATAAAACAGATCTAAAAACTTTGAAAATATTATCTGAGAGCCACATCAATGCTATAGTATTGTTCTTGCCCATAAATGTTTAAAACACTAGGAACGAAAGAAAAAAATACGTTGTATTTGCTCATCAAATCCCAAACAGAATTTATACCAAAATTCAACGAAACAATTTGTAACACAACAACATCGCTCAACAAGTGTCGGCTAAACCATTTCGCCAACTGACGCAAATCATTAATTCTCTGTGGTAACACGGGTTAATATTAAAATGATTCCGTTGATGAACGACCTGCTATGTTGAAATCTAGAATTTTGCGGCTTGATTAAGCCTGCCGAGTCTGGAACAGACTATTGCATTATTCAGAGACCGCACTATCAATAATTCAAGAGAACAGTTTGTACAGTTTGCTTCCCTTGTTTTCTTCATAGTTTATTCATATTTGTTCGGTTTAATAGTGGTCTCAACACTATTGATGCTGATTAAGTGAAAGATGTTTGGTGGTATTTGAAGCAAAATAATTTTTATTTTTTTTGAACAAGGGATATTTTCTGTTGAGAAAGTGATGTGTGATTGTCCATGCTCAATGAGAACAATCATCTAACCGCCGCACTCAGAGACGTCAATTAACGTTAATGGTTCATTAGAGTCAAAATTCCATTTTTGAAAACAGACTTTATAACAATTCGAATAAAGAACTTTTAAGAATGACAAATTTTGACGCTAATGAACCATTAACGTTAGTTGACGTCTCTGAGTGCGGCGGTTAGTCTTACAAACAGGTCCATGCATTAGCTAAGTAGGGTTTATTTTATTTTAAACATCTTGACACCACAGTTGTGTGTAACTATTATCATTTTGTTGCTTAGTTTTATACAGGGTGGGGCGGAATAACCGACATTGACAAAAATATCGTGTAAAGAACCTCACATACTTGCGTTTTAAGTACTCAATACGTGAATTCAGACCATATTAAAACAGTCGTAAAAAAAAAATTTTGTACGTTGTAACAACCCTATTGGCGAAGTACCTATCTGTACTTTCCGCAAAGCCGCGAAACGGTCAAGTCGCCACATTTCACTCGTCTCACTTGTGAATAACACAACAGTCACTTACCTTAAATACGATGCTCGATGTGCCCACCTCCTCTAAGTAGGCACAGCCGAAGACGTAATCGAGTATGCCTGTGCACACGTGACAGCATTTACGCTCCCACCAAGCGAATTAAAATAGGCTTGCGCTTGTAAAGACATTTTGAAAACTCCCACTCACTCACACAAACACTCCCACTACTTATGATTTGTAAAAAACTCCACTCAACCACTCGCGCTTTTACGACACCTGATACACACGCACTAGCCGAAATCTGCGAAGCGACTAAAAAATAGGGCAGAGCGCGGTCTGGTAGGGAGAAGCAAAGTAGGCGAGTACAGACGTCACCGTTTCCAACGTCGATAAATTGTGTTCTTTTAATAAACACAAAGCCCTTAAGTTCGTAGTGTTAAGTTTTCGATTATTAACACGATAAAACGCTTTAACAAAGTTATCGATTATTTTGTTAAATCGTGTTTGATCTAAAAACTTATAACCGCGAACAAACCAAACAAGTTACCGGCAGGTCTTGAAGACACGTTTTTTTATCGACTTTAAGTACAATGGCTAAAAGCTTGTCAGAAAAGATAGAAATGTGTATTAAACAATGTTTTGCATTCAGCTTGCGAGTTCAATTAGTGCTTTTGTTTCTAGTTGTAGTTTTAAGTTCTTTTTGTGATTCACTGTACACCGTAAAGCAAAGTTGTCCCTATTCCTTTCAATCAATCAAATCTTGTTGGAACATCATAGGATTTTAGAATTGCAATGAAATGATATTATGATAAATCAGTTGGTATCGACAAGTCGACCGTCGACAGTTAGCTAAGCGGCTGAGGAGTACAACACTAGCTGGTGCCGGCGGCACTTAGGCAAAGGAAGGCGGCACGTAGGCAAAGCGGCGCGGTCTCTTTGTTATCGCCTTTCGGCGTGTGCGCGTCGGTTTGCGGGAGACAGGGCCGGCTTAAAACTTAAGGTGGATAGTGTAAATTGCTTTTATTATGTTCAATGTAAAGTTGAATTTGAGTTAGTTAATTTTATTATTTTGTTATAGCACGAACAATTATGGAACTTGAATTCTTGTTTCAAAAGCTGAACTAAGTAGCGTAGGTATTTTTAAAAAAGTGCCTAAATTAGGAACTTGAGTTGAGGAGCTGAGATCGTTATTGTATTCCTCAGTTCATACAATCACATTATTATCTTCTCAAGGTCAAATGAGTGCTTAAGTATCATTCTAGAATGCAGTACTATGCAAACCTACTGTATTTTTTTGCTTAGTCTAATGGTTGACTTATTGCCGCGACTAAAGTCCGGCTTTTTCATGAGGATTTCCCTAAAATAAATAAAAGAAAAAAGGTCAACGACTTCTTAAATCTTTTTCCCTAAATACGTCCCAAACAGCTGTTGTCATAACAGCAAAACTTTGTCATACAAAAACTCGAAAACTATCGAACTTAAAAATAAAATAAAAATACCTTAGGTATGTGTATGTGTAGGGCTTTTCAAAATTTCAAGGATTGTCGGTCGGAACGCCCCACCCGGTATTACGACGGCGCTAGTCTGTTTTCCAGGTGCGACCCAGGTGTCTTCCTAACAACTTTGTTATGGTTGTTGATCTCCCCGTCACAAAGGGTTTGAAAAATGCACTTCAATATGCCAATAAGACAATTTATCAGGAGTGACCAATAGAAAACTAAATAGGCTTATCAATAAAATAAGAAGCAGATACAGTCTAACCACCTTATTCATAAAAAGCTAAATCAACATTGGCTCAACTTGCAATGTTTACAGAAGTAGGAATAAAAGAGACAAAACACTCCAGCAGTTAAAGCGATGAAGGGCTCTTTAAGTTTTTATGAATGGGTAGATAGCTGGTAATGTCCGCAATTTCAGGACTGTCACCTTCCAATATACGATTGAATAACCCATAAACTCGGCACATAGCTCTCTCCAAAAGTTCCAAATTTACGGGCTTTTACCGGTTTTTAACCACACAAGGGACGAGCTTTTTACAGCAAATGCCGTATTAAATGGACAAAGCGCTATTATATTTAACAGCGAGTATTTACGGCTTTATACACCGTTTTGTACACACATAAAACGTAGATATCTTGCTGTTAAAGCCGAAAGTGGTTGTTAAAACGAATCTGGTTTTAGGGTTTCATATTTCTGTCGTATCCCAAATAACGTGTCTCGCTTTTAAGTGAGAAAACTTCAAAGACTTTTTCTATATCTTTAAATTGGTGCAGTTGAATTTTCTAAGACAACAAGTAAATAGTAGTCCACTACTTCCAAATCGAAAAAGCCCCTTTTTTAGAGGTTAAAATTTTGACTATTTAAATATCTGCAAAAGGGAGAACACGTGTTGGGAAAAGAAAAAGAAGTGTCTTTTACTTGAATAATCGGTTATTACTCCTTACATAATGCACAAAAAAGAATATTTTATAATTTGCGGCTTATTTTACCCCTCCCCCCCCCCCCTTATTGCGTTGGGTTTGAATTAAAAATCGGGGCTTCTGAATGTTTCGTTCAACATGACAGCAACATTCAATGTTGCTCTGACTACCCCTTTTTCAATATACATGTGGTCGTGAGCGTGTTACAAAATGATCAAACCCGGAACAATAGGAAAAATACATGAAATTAAATGAATAAATATCCATAAATCCACGCCTGATAGGCTCAGATGCAGGTTCTCAATGGGCACAGACATTTTGAGACCTCTTTCTGAAACATATCTCACCCCTTAGCAAAGTCGCGTTCAACAAGAGAAAAGGTATTCAAATACCAACAAACATCTTTCACTTACTCTGCATCAATAGTGTTAAGATCACTATTAACCTAAACAAATATGAATAAACTATGAAGAAAACAAGGGAAGCAAACTGTACAAACTGTTCTCTTGAATTATTGATAGTGCGGTCTCTGAATAAGGATATAGTCTGTTCCAGACTCGGCAGGCTTAATCAAGCCGCAAAATTCTAGATTTCAACATAGCAGGTCGTTCATCAACGGAATCATTTTAATATTAACCCGTGTTACCGCAGAGAATTAATGATTTGCGTCAGTTGGCGAAATGGTTTAGCCGACACTTGTTGAGTGATGTTGTTGTGTTACAAATTGTTTTAGTGAATTTATTTGAATGACGAACTACGAATGAATTATTTGAATTTGATTTTGAAATTTGAGACTTCAATTATTTGAATTTGATTTTGAAATTAATTTGAATGGTTGGTTCGATTCCTGCATAGTAAAACATGTGTGTGCATGAAGATGTAGGTTTGTACTGGTCTGAGTGTTACCTATAAATAGAAGGTATGTATTTAGGTATTATCAAGAAGATATTACACTTTTCCAGGCGGATTTATCTAATAAACTCAGATATAACTATTCTCACTAAACTCGCGAGTGCAATCCATCGTTTGCCGAAAAAATATGTCTGGGTCTACTAGGGATGTGACGCCAATGGTCGTCACCCTTTAGTGTTGTGACTAATCGATCTTAGTCGATCGATTTTCTTGACTCTAACTAACAGTATGTTTAATCCATTGTTCAGTATTCTAATTAATTGCTTGATTTTGGGCGTGATGGCGCTGTGTGGGTTATTGTCCAGTGATATTTATTTTGATTTCGTTGAGGTGTCAGTTAGTTTTGAGATTTGATGGGAAGATACAACGGATAGATAATTTTGGCTGCACAAGTGAAACAGATTAGGTCATGAATAAATTTATCTGGCAATTTTCACTCCAGCGCGAGTCATGCTCGAGCTCAGTGCGGATTGTTTGAGGTTTGTAAGGTTAGTACATAATCAATCTTGCTGTCAGATGTTATTAGGTCGCCCTAAGGCCTTCAACTAGGTTTAACAAATGATATTCGAAAGAGGCAGATACGTTATGTCAGTACTGATACGCAGTCGAAAATTGTCCCCTGGCGTACGTACCTATAATTTGACCGTGTGTACAAGATTGTATGATTATTTACTAGAGCGGAAACGAGACAGATACATGTTGCGCAGTGTCGTCTCAAACTCTCAATGCTTTGCTCAGGTGTTCGAAGTTCTGATTTCAAATGCCACTTTTTTAGCACAAGTAACCAATCCACGTCTTTGTTATTACAATATCATCAACTAAACATGTCAGCCGTAGCAAAATATCCAAGAAGAAAATTAAAATTTCACCCTTTTATTCGATTTGATGTGCGTGGTTCACCATCTTGGATAGTTTCCCATCCGGTGTCACCGCTGGCACTTTAAGCGGTTTCGGTAGTAAATTGTTATTTGAGATAAGATAATTTGTTACGCCTAGACCAGCCCCCCCCCCCCCTCCCCCCTTTGTTCCCAGTCGAGACTTCACTCATTACGACCGCATCGGACTGAATAATTCAAACCAAATTGCTACGCGGCGTATTTGCTAACAGCTGTCGCCGCGCTTAAGTGAAGTTATATTCTTTTCTTTATCTTTTTTGTTTAAGTCTCATTTAAGATATTATCTTGGGACTTGTGGAAAATATTTATTTTTATTCAAATTGTATTTTTTTAAACTTTGACAATCTAGTCTGGAGATGAATCTTATTGTTCTGGCTGGGCGTGTAGTTTATTTTAATTATTTCTATAGTATCAGCCTCTGAATCCGATAGCAAATACAAGCTTAGATTAGTCAATCTACTCTCTAGTAAGTCTGCTCTCCACATCAATTATTAACTTTTCTAAAATATGCCTCTTCGAAGCTTAGCCAATTCCTTCTATACCGTGGTGATTTTGACTAGTGCTAGTGTGTAGACAACCCTGTACTGAAAAAAGAAGTTATCGCTACTGCATCGCTACTAAAAGTTTCCGTGGGCGTTCGTCCATAGAGAACTTATGTTGTTGAATCAACTGAAATTATGCATTTCTAATTAGCAACTCTACCAGTACTACCCGTTGAAAATATCTGTGCACCTAGCTGAGTGAAGCGCATTCCTGCACTGCTAGGTGCACAAATATTTCCGACGGGTTGTAGTTCTGGGATTCTGTCTTTCAACTGATGAAGTTTAAAAATTAAGTAGCACAGCAATAATAGTTATAGCAAAACTTCATGGACAAAAGTCCGTTCAACAAACACGCGGATAATTCGAGCAAAAACAATCAATTTCACTCGATTCAGGTCACTTTTAATTCATGTCAATTAAGTTATTAATTGCTTCCCGCTTGAAAATCACTGGTCCCTCTGCAACACTGGCTATTTTATGAGGAAAATTCAATATCTGACAAATAGTTAACGGGCTAATAGAGCGTGTTACCTTTTAAATAGTGTGCATATGTAAAACACTGCCAGGAGCATGGTTACAGTGTATTCAGATAAGCTATACATAAACTGCTTATATACGTCCCACTGCTGGGCACAGGCGCAACACTTGGGCTCATTGAGGATTGTTGGAGAAGGGTTGAGATACCTCTATATCAGCTGGAATCAAACTGCCCTATGGCCTCCAATTACATTTAAGGACCGACATCTAGCGACGTCAATCGGGACCAACTGCTTAACGTGCCTTTCGAAGCACGCAGATGCCCAAAAATTACAACACTAAATTTTGGCCGGGTGGTACATTTCCGACCTAGCGACCATAAACTAATGTTGAAATAAAAATTTTGGTTGCTAGGTAATCGTTTCACCACAGACACGAAACAGAACCACTAACCCACTTTTAACTTGACAAACTATATTATGGTCCTGTTTAACTAAAATTATGTCTCAATTAGCACTTTAGCTAAACCATAGATTAACTCGTGGTGGTTCTACATACCTTTTAATATTAAAAAAATACCTTACTCAAGGCATGGCCTTCAAAGGTAGAACTTTTAAGTCTGTTTTATTCAGTTATCAAGAAAAAAAAGGGGGTCTTTTGTTTTTTACTTAGAATGCTATTATACCACAGTCTCACAGTTTCACCGGATTGCGGGGCAAGTTGGTCCTAAAAAAAGACGTGATGAAAAAAAAAAAAAAACTAGTATTCATGTTTAGCTGATTCGCTACCAATATGCACATTGAACATACGCAGCCAAGCCAATGGCAATAATATGTCGATTGAGGTCTAATCAAATTTGAATTGAGCTACCACGACTGATCATTCATTCAATGGAATTATTGTTATGACCAAGTGGAAGCGATCATATTATGGCACGCCTCTTTGCATTGCAGGTTTTCAACATGAGATTGACCAGAGACCCTATTCCAATCTCTTATAACCTTACAGTTTTAGTCACAAGCTCAGCATTTGAGCTGCATATTTAACGCCACAAGTCGTGTTTTATGTGGTACTCGCGAACCCGTCCTATCATATTTCCTCAGCTTGTAGGTTGTCTGGAAGAGATTGCTTCTAGCAATAAGACCGCCTAAATTGTACATTCATGTGAACATATATTCCCTACAAATGTGTTATTTTGTGTGCAATAAAGTGTTTATCTATCTATCTAATTAGTTTCAATTTTTTTAAATTTTTCTTCATTGCTGTAGTAACTTATTTTGCATGTTTTAGTCAAATTTCAATGAATGAAACGGCGTAAACTGAGCTAAAACTGAGCTGTAAAAAGATCTTAATAAGGTCCTGCTCAGTAGTCTCTACTTGTCCCTCAACTGGATCTCGAGGCTGCTTGCAATCCGCATGAAATCTGGGATAGGTATGAACCGAACCTACTATTTTTGGTTTATAGACAAAATACTCGTATTTAGTCTTTACACATATTGCCGATAGGCCAGTTAGGCCCGGCGCCCACTATCGGCATCGGCACGCTTCAAAATTTTAACGTGGCAAATAGTAATATACTCTAACATAATAGCAATAAAGTAGAAAATGCCGAAACAGCAGCCTCAAGCATACCGAAGCGGTATTTTTGTTTTTACGAGAACACATCACGGAAATTACTTTATTGCCATAATGTTAAAGTATATTGCTATTTGCCACCTTAAAATCCTGAAGCGTGCCGATGCCGATAGTGGGCGCCGGGCCTTAATGACACCCAGACTTTTAAAACGCTCACGAACCCAAACCCACCCAAACAAAAATATATTGCTGCTCAACTCCTGTTAGTCATAGCGAGCTGTTGGTTTTTATATCCTTCGAAATAAAACATTATGCAGGTATATCTTTTTTTTTTTAATGTTTTGAAACAAAAATAGATTTTTCAATTCGCACCAGTAGTTTCTGAGGTTATCACGTTTAAACAAAAAAAGTCTTCGGCTTTACATTTCCTTTTTGGTAACTTTTTTGTCCTACTAATATTACAAATACGAAAGTTTGTATGTGTGGATGTGCCGTGTTGCTCTTTCACGTAAACACTACTGGATGGATTTTAATGAAACTTTACAATAATATAGCTTATGCATCTGAATAGCACATTGGCTACACTTAATGAAGGTATATCACAATAATTGTTTTTTTAACCTTAGTCCACGCGGACGAAGTCGCGGGAGGCCGCTAGTTTAAAATATTAAGCAATGTAGCGTAAAGAACACCTTCTTCAAATTTCATATCCCAGCATTGTCTGATGATAACCTCATACTTCCTGCAAACCTTACACGTTGGCTCCCGTCCAACATCTGGACCAGGCTGGTTAGCATTTGTGCCAAACGACGCAGCCACATAAACGTGATCTGCTTAGCATTAGGAAGTATTCAATAAGATATTACAGATACTTCTTGGATAACGCTAAGGTCAGAATACTTGACAAGATACTTAGTAAAAAAAACTTACTAAAATTAAGTGTTTTTTGGGGTTTTGTATCTCTTAAGAAGAAAAAAACTCTTTTTCGGGAACGTTGGTCTAGCAAATTTACAAAAAAAAAACATGTTTGTCCTACAGAAGCGAGCTTTCAAATTCATCTATTATCTTCGAGCACGGAACTCGCTTAGGGATCGTTTTAGAGAAATATGCGTCTCTATGCAACTTATTAATAAATAAATGGTCAAATATTGGTATTTTCTCTAAATACAGTAAGATCATGATCTGAAAAATAGAAATGAAATAGCACTTTCTTTATACATTTTACATAAGGCTCAGGTTCCTTACAGGGGCAGCCATTTGAGCGGCCATATCGCTAGGCAGCGATCTCTCCCAGACAACCTTCAAGTAGAGGATCGTCAGATAACGAAAAAGAAACTAAGTAAAGATCATTTCAGCTTAGACAATCTCTAAAGTATTGTAAAACATTAGATGAGAGATAAAAAAACTGGCAAGAATGTACAACAAATACACAAACTATACACTTGTGTATTAGTTATATTAGCCCACAGCAAAATAAGCAGAATTTCTTTCAAAAGCAGCTATCTACAAAAGAAAGCAAGCAAGCGCTCTAAAACAACAGTTTTATCGATAGAAAACTAGAACAGTATGGAGAATGTAAATACCTGCAAGTTCTGAACGAGGCTTGGCTGATAACGGGAAAAGTTTCCTACCACAGCCTTTAATATACTTCTGTTACTTAACTCCAAGCATTAGGACTCAAAATTGTGTATCTCTAAAAGCCAGTGTGGTGTGTTAAGTCTTTGGATAGTTTTCGAATTGGGTTGCCGGCACGAAAAATGTAGTGTTTTGTTTCAACTGTACCTAATCTTTGTTAGCGAATTGCATTAGAAGGAAAGGAAGTTTGTTGCAGGGTACAATGATTTTGCTTTACAAATGGTTATGGTAAATATTGAGAAGTAAAAGAAACCTAACAACATTCAAACAGCAGCCTAATACTCTAATGGTTGGTTGTATAAGTGTGAATAGTGACAAAAAAAAAAACGATTTGGCCGGTCTGTTGAATGGTCTCGGTAGCACAGGTAGTTAGTGCAGTCGCCCGGTTTGCGAAAGAGGCGGGTTCGATTTCCGCCTAAAGCCAAGACCAAATGTCTTTACTGGTTTTCGGGTTTTAGTAATACTGCATGGAAAATGCTAAAAATAATAATAAAATAAAAAATACAAATTTCAGAAATAACTGTCACTACTTAAGAAATAAAATATAGTCTACATTTCCTCAACTCAGAAGTTCCTCAAATCACTTCCAGGAAAGTGATTTCTGGCATTTTCGAGCTAATTCCTCAGGTTCATTGCAGCATATTTAAATATTTAATTAAATAGATAGTTCATAATGTCTCACATCGAACAGTTTGATCTGATTCTAAACCTATCAAGCCCCATGTTACGAGAGGATCTTGCTATCTTTTACGGCCAAGTCATAAATTTGGTTAAGGGGATGGCAAATTTTAAGTCACCTAACTTAACTTTAGAAATTCGCAAGTAACTTTAGTGTCAAATTTTTGAAAGCATAAGTTTTCAATTTTGCACTATTATATGCTCTGTTATGTATAGATGTACCCATAGTTATAGTGGACGGATGATCAGATGCAGGCCACATAATTATGGAGATGCAGACTGCCTAAAACAATTGACCACTGTGAAAATGGCAGGGAAGCTTATTTATTTATTTATCCCACAAATTACATAAAAAAAGTCTTAGTGCCCTAATGCCTAGAGGCATTCTCTACCAGTCAACTGCAAGGTATAACAGAAAAAGCTTATGTTTTGGGACTGTTAATTTGGAAAATAAGATGATGCCTGTCTATTATGGCTACCATTTCAGTGCTTAGGCTTACTACCTAGCTAAGCCTACCCTATTTTTTCCCTTTAATTTTGGTTTACTTTAGGTTTTTGAGGCATAATCGGAAAATGCGCTTTTTTGTAATAAAATTTAATGGAATTCGCTAAGTTTTTTTGCGGCCTTTCCCAAGATTGCTATGCCCAAATAAATATTGAGATATACAGTGTGTTTGGGAACCGGTGTCCGACCCGTTAAGGTGAAGTAATATGATCTATTTTATGAATAAATCCACTATAATTAAGCACTTTTAATTAATTTTTTTAAATTTTTTTTTAATTTATTTCAGGTAAATTTTACCTGCGTTTCAAAGGGTCTCTGATGACAGGGTCACAACTTCTAAACTGTTTTACTTGGAACTTTGATTTTTGCTTCAGTGTTTAGGTGATGTCTTTGGGTATCCAAAAGGTTAAAAATAAATGTATGTTGACAGTATAGTTTTTCTGAAAAAAAAAATGTAAAAAAAACTAACAAATTCTATCACAATTTTGAAAGAAAGAAAGAAAGAAAGAAAGAAAAAACGTTTATTGATTCTGAACATCGCAACAGATAAAAACATACAGAACAAAGTGGTTAGGAAAAAAAATAATTAAAACAAACAATAGAAAAACAAAGAATAATTTCCACCAGGCAGCAGTGTCACGATGTCCAAAATTAAATGGACCCCACTCAGCTAATGCCTGGACCTGATAGGCTCAGACGCTGATTTTCAGTGGGACCAACTGAGTGATTTGAGTCATTTTCAAGTTCAAACATTTTTTTGAGGTATTTTAAGGGAGTTATGAAAAAATGCTTTTTTGTCAGCTTATTGCCTACTTTTGTAGCTGTCCAACGACACCACTTTTGTGACTGTAGGACCTCTAAATCGGCAGATATTGCAAACTAAAATGACCCACCCGTACTCCCGAGAAAAAAAAATTAAAATGGCGGCCATTTTAAAACAACTGGGGTAAAATGCTTAATTATGGTGGATTTATTCATAAAATAGATCATATTACTTCACCTTAACGGGTCGGACACCGGTTCCCAAACACACTGTATACAGGATGTTTCTTCTAAGGTGTCAAGCCGGCGTGAGCTGATAGTAGGGTACCATACCTATCGATTTAACCCCCATGTATGTTCTACGATTTTTTGTAGTTTTCATTATTCGCTGTAATTGATGCTCAAGTCTTGAGTTAGTATCGGAAATAGTGTAATTTTCATACTCAATAATTTTCTAGTATTTTGGCATAATTTTGTCATTTCAGAGATTTATTGTCTTTTAACGTTTAAACAAAGCTCATTTGTTAATATAACAGTCATTTTATAACTTCCAATCATTCGAAAGTCACAACTCCTGGTGTAAAAAAAAAAATTGAGGAAACCGGACCATCTTTATTATTTTTTAGGTACGCGTATTTTGAGCATAGTAACTCAAAACAGTTCGATAATCGATTCAAAACATGTTCCGGTTTCCTCAATTTCAACATTTTAATTACAACAGGAGTTGTGACTTTCGGATGATTGGAACTTAAAAATGACAGTTTTATTAACAAATGAGCTTTGTTTAAACGTTAAAAGACAATAAATTTCAGAAATGACAAAATTATGCCAAAATAGTAGAAAATTATTGAGTATGAAAATTACACTATTTCCGATACTAAACAAGACTTGAGCATCAATTACAGCGAATAATGCCCCACGAAGGACATGTTTTCTTGTATTATTATGGAAGCTTATGATGCTGCGCAGTTTTTAAAATTAGTAAGAAGCTATGGAATGCCTTTTGTTTTTTTTAATTTACGATTGATTTTTCGTTATGTTCTGCAAGATTCACTTTTTTTTCACTATAAATCAAAATTGTTGTATCTTGTAGTAAAGTTAGGACAGGGATTATTTTAATCATGAAACTGCAATCAATAGCCATCATAATAAAAAGAAAATATCCAATAAAAGTCAAACAAAAAAAAAGTTATAATTATTTAAAGCCAAGTGCTCACAAAATTTAAAAAAATGACAAAAACTTTTTATCTCGAAAACTACAAAAAATCGTAGAACATACATGGGGGTTAAATCGATAGGTATAGTACCCTACTATCGGCTCGCGCCGGCTTGACACCTTAGAAGAAACACCCTGTATGTTAAGGACGAAAACCATGTTTAATGGTTTTTTTACTGATTTGAAGCGATTTTTTAGACAATAACAACATGGTATGTACATTGACTTCGTTATCAAGGCTTCAAAATATTATGTAACGTTCAACAACTTAAATATACCGTACCCGGTAGTTCAAAGCTTGCCCTTAACAAACAATATTATATAGATTTGTGGTCAATATCGGAGATAGGTCGTAACAATGTTCCCGTACCTTTGGCAGATTATATAACATAGGAACGGTCCATAAAATGTTACAAGGTACGCCTTTATCACCTCTATGAATCATATAGCCATTGATACTGTATGAAATTGCTAGCCGTATATGTTTATTATTATCCGAACCTTTTTTCGTGAGATTGGATAGCAGTAAACTAAAGTGTTTTTATAATGGGAGCGTTATAAAATAAAAGTAGAGTGCTGAAGATCGTTCTTGTTGTTTTTGGAATAAACCATTTTGTTTTTTTTGTGTATTTTTTTATAACCTATGTTGTGCAATGGTCTCTCATAATGCTTTCAAAGGATTTGGATTTTGACTTATTTACTAATATTTGTACTTTTTTTTCGCTCCGTGGGCAGGCCATCTACAACGTGGACCGACGATCTGGTTAAGGTCGTGGGAAGCCGCTGAATGAAGACAGCGCAGAACCGACCGTTGTGTAGATCCTTGGGAGAGGTCTAAGCCCAGCTGTGGGCGTCGTTTGTCAGACATGATGATGACGATGATTTATTTTTTATCAGATTTTAAAAAAAACTATTTTTATTTGAAATAAGCATGCCAAACATTTGTAGAGTTTGTCTATATAAAACTTCACATGCTTTTCGTTGAATAAGTTGTTTGAGAATATAGCGGCACAGTCAAGTGGCTAATCATTCAGGCTCGGAATCCGGTGATCCTGAGTTCGACTAGCCGGAATACCTACTTTTTGTTTATTGTACAATTTGCGGATTACTCCCTGTAACCAGAAAATTAGCTCGGAAAAATGTAGGCTTCTGAATGTTCCGTTCACCAAGACGGCAACTCTCAGTGTGCCTCTAACTAACGCCGTTTGGGATATGGTCTTAAGACTATTGTTATGTTATGTTGTTTGTATCTTTAGAGTGAAATCACTTCAAGTTACAACCTCATTTCTTTTTAGTGACTAGATTAAATAAACTGTGGCTTTTCTTTGGTTTTGCCTGTAAAAGGAGACATATTAGAGGCGCTTTCAACTTTGGATCAGGCAATCTTCAACAGTGTTTTAAACAACTTTCAAGCAATCTATCGATTTCCTCTACTCTTGGACAAGTTGAAGGCCTGAAAGCAACCTAAGTTGACATTTAAACTTAACAAGTCCTAACACAACAATCCATCTTGAAAATTGGTGTTACCGGGACAAACAAAACCCTTTTACACTGTCGAGCCTTCTTTAGTTTAGTTCCGAAAAGCTTTTTCAAATTGCTTGTTATTTTTTTGGAAAACAGTAACAATTAAGCACCAATGTGAAGCTATTATAATTTAAGGATTTTCTAAAGGTGACCATAAATGTTATAATAGATAAGAGCATTGAAGTATCAGAACATCGAGCATTCGCTATTCTGGTTCAAAACTTTAAACATCGGTACGCGTTGGCATGATAACGTCAACGCAAAATGTGGGCTTCTGAATGTTCCGTTCACCATGACGGCAACGATCAGTGTGCCTTTGCCTAACCCATTAGGGATATAAGTAGTCGAGAGGGTATGTTTTGTTCCGAGAAGTAAGTTTATTTGTGTTTTTAAGTATATTTACAAAACTTACCTTATAAACAGCAATTTTTAGTTTTTTCTAACATTCCTAGTCGTTGATAATTGTTGTTGAGGCCATAGAGGCCTCAACAACAATTGTCGAAAAACGACAGCAGCCACTCTGATAGGCTGTCAAAAGCAAATTTTTCCACATTTCCCTTTGATTAAACCCGTAGGTGCTAAGACCCGCTGATTTCCCCGGGGATTCCCCCAATTGTTTCCATAATGAACGCATCATCGTCTCTTTTGATCGTACTAAAATTCCCTCGCAAATTTTAAGAGGGAAAAATATTTGCGGATGCTGTTATCTCTTTTGTTAGCAGTTGCTTTTTTATGGAAAAAAGTATTAAAATTGGTTGTTTTTGGTAACCGAAAAAGCAAACCCAAATAACTCAAGATTGAAATATATGTATTTTGACCAATGATATTTAAAAGAGGTCGAAGGTAAAGAGGTCGAGAGGTAGATACGTTATGTCAGTACTGATGCGAAGTCGAAAATTGTCCCCTGGCGTACGTAGGTACCTATAATTCGACCGTAAGTACATTATGGTATTGAGATTGACCATTGTGGTTTTGAGATTGACCGGCAAAGTAGTTCTCCATTACTGTGCTTGTCAACCCCATATCCTGGACCTCACGGCTGCTTCCCATCAGGTGGAGTGAGGTCATCCTGAAGACCACTTGAAAAACTTTATTTACTAGAGCGTAAACGAGACAGATGCACAGTGTCGTCTGAAACTGTCAATGCTTTGCTCAGGTGTTCGAAGTTCTGACTTCGGGTGTCACTTTTTTAGCACAGGTAACCTATCTACGTCTTTTTCATTATGATATCATTGATTCTGACCCGGGGAAGTCATTTCTTTCAAGTAAAGTACCCATTTTTCATGACAGTATTGTATAACACATTTTTGTTTATTTTCTAACTTCCGGAGCCGCGACGATCTCCAATTCCCCGAGAGCTCACTTTGAAGACTCTGCACTTATTTATTTATTCTTTATTGCACAATGAAGTAAAGTTTCACTGACAGACTTAATGCCCAAAAGGCATTCTCTACCAGTCAACCATCGGGCGAGGCTGAAAACTTGTAGGCGGTGTATTTGACATATTGAATTTTAATAACCATAAACATACACAAAATACATAATCATGATGATGAGTCAAAAAAAAAAGTTCGTGAATAAATATTCTATTATAAAATACCTACTTACATACTTAAATCAAATATTAGTAATTATTACGTCACTTCCGGCTTCAATTATAAAAACAACACCTAGCTTTGAAAGTCAAAATGTTGAATCTTGTTTTTCCTTTCGCTGCTCTTTACTGATTCAAACTATGCTGTTCAAACAAATTGAAACCACAGCTGATCTCATTGAGCATTCAGCGTACAAAGTATTCTCTCTAAATGGCACTCTGGAAAATCCAGATCGGTTAGACTGTGGAATCTTTTATGCTTTTTAAATGGCGACGGACCAATAGAGACTATTTCTTTTTTAGAGACTGAGGATTTTTTTTAGTTTTTGCGGTGTATATTTTATAGAGGTGCCCGTGGCGAAGTTGCTACAGTGATCGGCGACGATCGCTGTTGTAAAGCAACACACGCCGGGTTGGATATCGGAAGGGTGACCACCCCGACCGAAATTTGGTGATGTATTTTACGTGCATCTCCGTGCTTCGGAAGACACGTTAAGCAGTTGGTCCCGGTTGACGTTGCTAGATGTCAGTCGTTAAGCCTAGTCGGAGGCTTTGGAGCGGCTTGATGATATCTGACATTAAGGTTGCTCACTAATCTCATAGCGTGTTGGAGTATGGCTCGTTCCATCTCATAGTTGAGGTGAAGGCTTATGCATATGTAAATAGTTCGTCAAATCATATTCCGTATCTGACCGCCTATATGCCAGAAAAAAGAGGTTTTAGGTGGTTACACAAAGATAATTATAATCTTTTCATCAGATAGCTGAAAGAAAAACCGGTTTAGAGATACATTAAGTGATGCAACTGGGTTTAAGCCGGTTTTTAAAGTCGGGTCATTAGATCTCTTTTTCCTCGTTACAGTGTATTCAGAATTTTCAGTATCTCTGTGTTTTAAATCGCTTGAGACGCGAAAGTCTAACTGTCTACCGTTTTTCTGTCATAATAAACTTACACAATCACATCCCCGGGGTTGTCTGTCCATGGAAGGAAAGATAACCTACTTCAGACATAAATTTGTATGAAAGTGACGGTTTTTGCGACCCAAGTTCATTTTAGGTTTATTTTGGTCGCTGTCCAGTGCTCTGTATGTGACATTATCTTTAATATTTCCCCTTTTGGGGGATGATAGAGATTCCAAAGCAGAAAGAAGTAATTACCTTGTGTAATTCGGTTTGCTGATTTCAGACTGAGTAGAAATTGTGGCACATAGATTAACGTACTACATAGTTATTGAAGCAATTATGTGTCTGAGAGCAGTGGTAATAGGTTTCTGAGAAATACGATTAGGCAGTAGCAATAAGATTGCTTCTAACTTTTGATGATATTAAACATAGGTTGCTATAGAAAGATAAAGCTTAAGTTACGCCTTATTGCGCACAAAATAAAGTACCTAATTAACTAATTTAATGGTTGTTGTTGTCAGAAGGTGCCCGTGGCGCAGTTGTGCCAGTGATCGGCGACGATCACTGTTGTAAAGCAACACACGCCGGGTCGGAAATGGGATGAGTGACCACCCCGACCGAAATTTAGTGATGTGTATTTTCGGGCATCTTCGTGCTTCGGAAGACACGTTAAGCACTTGGTCCCGGTTGACGTAGCTAGATGTCAGTCGTTAAGTCTAGTCAGAGGCCTTAGGGCGGCTTGATAACATCTGACATTGAGGTTGTTACTAACCTTACATCCCTTCAACAATCCGCATTAAGCCGGCGTGTTGGAGTATGGCTTGTTCCACCTCATAGTTGAGGTGAGGCCTGTGCCCAGCAGTGGGACATATATAGGCCGTTTATGTTATGTATTGTTAGGCATTTCCGAACGCAACTTGTCAAGAGCAGTATTCCCCGCCATTATTTGACGTTTGTATAGCTATCTCACTCACTCTTTTTCTTGTACAACTTGCATTTGTTTTAGTTTGTGAATAAATTGTAATTTAAATGGTTTAATGCGTTTTTCTGAGCTTCCATTTTAGCTCAGAAGCGGGATTAGTGTACCGAGCGCCTACAAAAACGTTTTCCTGACGAAACAATAAGTGGAAGTAACTTCTGTATCGTTTTCCAAAATTTGCTAAGCGCGGCCGCGCCGACCGGGACGCCTTGCAAAACCGGTTCGTACCTGTTGCCGCACGGGTACTGTGAGTGAATTGTCGAATCGAGTGTATTGGGGATTGTTGTGAATTTGTGATAAAAGTAACTTTCAAGCCAATAACAATAAGTGGACGTGAACTTTTCCATGATATCGGATTGTCATCTTTGAAATGTGTAGTAGTGACGGACGGTGTACCCATATGATACGTTGCCTCGTGAACTTTTGAATAGTGTCTCAAATCGGCAGCGTTTTGGCGGTCCCGAGCGGAGTCCGCTGGAGAACCGCGGCACCGGACCGTGTGCGCGGTCACTGACCTCTGCCTTAATCGCTCTCTTATTGCGGAGTGTTCATCATGCTCCTGATGGGAGAGTGATTAAGCAGCAGGTTCTTGCGAACCTGAACAAGTTTCATTCGTCAAACTACTCCTAGTTAAAGTGCTAGGTATCTACTATGCCTAGTACTTTGAATAATGGAAACCAGTAGCCACAGTAGTGGTCTGTTTTTACCCCACTTCAGTAGTACCCCACCATTTCATCTGTGCCATTGGCAACCTACAGCTGATTTAGTTCAAGTCTATGCTGGTCTTAATGATACATTTTCTGATTCTGATCCTATCTGATCTGTTAATTATTATTGAGTAAGTAAGTTAATCTGAAAAGATAAAGGTATTTTGTATTCTGTGGATGTATGACTGGTGATGAGAAAACTATTTCTGAAACTTATTTGGACTTTTAAATTTAAAAAAAGAAGTATGCCGAACATTGATACTAACAACTATCTAAACCTAAACTAATATCTCAACCTTACATAACTCTAATGTTTATTAACTGCCTTTCTTTCCAATCAGTAAGTTAGTCAGATGTGTGACTAAGTTAATGCTTATGGTGTAATGTTCTGAATATTATTTATAAATTTTAATGTGACAAGATATATTTAAGGTTATGCTTGTGGGTTACCCGATGCAGGTTACAGAAGCAATAACAGGTAGGTACCTTCCGTACCAGTAAGTTGATGCTATTTCTGCTGGTTATCAGGACACGTCCAGCATGTTAAGATATTAATTTTCATCGTTGAAGTAAGTCAAGTGTTACTGATTTAATAATTAAATTATGCAGTTGTAAGCATTGTGGTCACATTGCACCAACATTACAAAATTCATAAAACTTGTGCATTCTGTGGCTGTGTCTGTCATGATGATGAAAACAATTAGGTAGAAAAGGTGTTCATCACACTGTTATCATCGTACAGGCCATGATAAGAATGAATGTCCTGAAGTAAACTGTTACTTCAGACAAACTTATGTCTAATTATTTACAGATATTACTGTAGCTGCAAATTATTAGTTGTCATTTTTATTGATTTCAGTTGTCTTGTCTTGCGTAAAATAATAATAATTACAGAGTTATACAGAGCCCAGAGGTTACAGTTACAGTTGAATATTCAATCCATGCAAGTCTAGTTGTTCAATTAAAATTTTTAATATTTAATTATTTATTTCATCTTCATTGCACATAATAGTACGGTATGGCGGGCTTCATGCTGAGCGCAATATCTGCCAGTCAACCATTGGGCATTTGAGGTATGTCATAAATTCGAAAATAAATCCTTCAAGGAGGTGGCTGATGAGGCCAAACTGTGCCCAAAACAGAGGTTAATATTAGTCAGCCTGTTACCAACTAAGCGTTTGAGTATTGTCATGGTGATTTGTGTTATTTAAAAAACGTAGTAGATGTTTCGTATTTACAAAATTAATTAATCGAACTGCCAAATGTAAGTGCAGTCGTACAAGGTGTTAAATAATTGCCTGTCGATTAGATTCGAACTTGTTATTTTGATGTTGATATTTCGTTTGTTTTGAGTCGTTGATGACCCGTTTAGCGCAGTGGTTCAACGGTTGAGCATCAAGGGGTCGCGTGTTCGATTTCCGCACAGTGCGGGGTTTGTTGATGAAACAAGTGTTTGTGCTGAATCTGGTTGTCTGTGGTACCTTCGTTGTTCCTGGTTTCACAGAGCGAGGCTCATATTTATTATTATGCGTTATTTAGATTCGTGACAACCAAACCGTTGTAGGAAGGACCCTAATACGGATATTAGTACACGAATTATACAGACCAACATAATATTGCTGTGACGGGGTGTGTCGTGACAAGACAAAAGAAAGGCTATCAGTTTTGTTCAAATGTGATAATCATATTCACATTGGTGTGTTGTGGCGTTGCGCCACAGCAAGTGCAATTATATTAGGCACACAATCATATATTTCAGGGTTTACAATATATACGGAGTGTCTAGAGCAGTGTGTAATACCTTAACTAATTGACATCCGCACGTTGGTCACATTATCTTAGGATCAGTGAGCGTCGTGCATTGCATACATCGTTGTCTGAAGACATAGATCGGCGAAAGCTTACCTGCTGAAATAGTCTTGATGAGTATCAGATGAGTTTTCGAATTGTTTTTTTCTGTAATTGTAAGATTGATAAATGTTCTACAAAAAGTGCGTAGCTTACAGATTCAAAGCGCTCATATTATAGATATTGTACTTTGTCGATGGCCGAGCGGATGAAAGATCGCGGCAGTACCTACATCGTTTTGAGTCAACACGTTTTTACGAATGTTTATGACTGGTGAATCACTTACAGCCTAGCAGAAGTCAAAGCATTGATTATGAGACCCTTGCTGTTGTTGTAAGTTAGTTTAAATTTAAGGTGTATGTTACAGGTATTAAGTTAAATAGTTACCGATTGTACTGATTGGAGACTTTTTTTAAGGTCGAATACCGTGCTGGTAAGTCAACGGGCCACCTGGATGGGTTTAGCCGAAACAATGTTATTTCCGTTAAGTGAATAAATGATACATGTTTAGTACCTACCTACTTTTGTAGAAGCAATGCAACAGGGAGACTTCAATTGGTTCAACTGTAGACCAATAATTGTAAGGTAAAATTAAAAGTGACTATTTGACAGAACTTGCTTACTTTTATCTAGGTGGTGTATTTTAGAACTGGTTTGGCAAATACGGCGCTGTATTTAGAAACAAAAAAAAAAAAAATGTACATGGCTGCACTTAACACTATGCGAGAAAAATAAACAGGGTGTCAAGCAGTGTTGTTGTATCCTTTATGAAAGATGCCGGTGCCGTTACACATAGTATCTATACGTGGACCACCTTGGTGTTTGATTTACGACATTTATTCACTCTAGCTCTTGTAGTTAGAAGCTGTTCGTGTTATTATAGTATTACAGATATTCGGAGTTGTATGCGACCGAAACATAGCTTTTATTTGTAAGTATTTTAAGGATCACTGTGGTCTACAAGAAACAAATAAAATTCATTTAGACTGCTGTCAATCCGCGCGCAAAGGAGCAAGTCTACTACTTACCTACCTATTTTAATGGCAAACCATCTTGGGCGCTTTGGTGATCTTGCGTTGGTGATGTTGAATGTGATTGGTAATGCTTGGTGATCTGACTTGGATGATTTATTTTGTTTTACGATGTTAGACAAAGTTTTTAAGTCGTTCTGCGTTTTATGCTTCACATGTGTTAAGTTAAGATCTGTTGAGGTATGTGACATGGTTATTGGTGAACGTAATATCATGTGCAAGGGGTAACGAAGTGACAGGCTTGCACCAAGTTTAGATAGTCAAATTCAGGATTGTAAAAGTGTAAGCCGTAATGTGATTAAGACTATACACATAGTCGCCGTCAAGCATACTGTAATGTGATAGCTCGTGACAAACTGAATCGTTTTAAATCATATAGTCCATTCTGATTATTCTTAATAAGAATGAAACATTACTTCTTGTATTCTTAAGATTTATATTGTTTGTTTGTAATATTACTCAGTGAGCTGCCATTAAGAAGGCGATATTTGTTCGCTCATTTTGTTGCATTATCTGATTTATATTGTTTGTTTGTGATTGTTTGTAATATTACTCAGTGAGCTGCCATTAAGAAGGCGATATTTGTTCGCTTATTTTGTTGCATTATCTAATTTAAATTGTTTGTTTGTGATTGTTTGTAATATGACTCAGTGAGCTGCCATTAAGAAGGCGTTATTTGTTCGCTCATTTGTTACATCATCTGATTTATATTGTTTGTTTGTGATTGTTTGTAATATTACTCAGTGAGCTGCCATTAAGAAGGCGATATTTGTTCGCTCATTCGTTACATTATCTGATTTATATTGTTTGTTTGTGATTGTTTGTAATATTACTCAGTGAGCTGCCATTAAGAAGGCGATATTTGTTCGCTCATTTTGTTACATTATATGATTTATATTGTTTGTTTGTGATTGTTTGTAATATTACTCAGTGAGCTGCCATTAAGAAGGCGATATTTGTTCGCTCATTTTGTTGCATTATCTGATTTATATTGTTTGTTTGTGATTGTTTGTAATATTACTCAATGAGCTGCCATTAAGAAGGCGATAATTGTTCGCTCATTTTGTTACATTATCTGATTTATATTATTTGTTTGTGATTGTTTGTAATATTACTCAGTGAGCTGCCATTAAGAAGGCGATAATTGTTCGCTCATTGTTGTTACTTGACTGTAGGCGATTGAGAACGCTTCAGACTGTAAGTTATTTGACTGGAGGCGATTAAGAACGCTTCATACTTGTTAAATAACTGGAAACGATTAAAAACGTTTCAGACTGTTTGTTACTTGACTGTAGGCGATTGAGAACGCTTCAGACTGTAAGTTATTTGACTGGAGGCGATTAAGAACGCTTCATACTTGTTAAATAACTGGAAACGATTAAGAACGTTTCAGACTGTTTGTTACTTGACTGTAGGCGATTAAGAACGCTTCAGACTGTAAGTTATTTGACTGGAGGCGATTAAGAACGCTTCAGACTTGTTAAATAACTGGAAACGATTAAGAACGTTTCAGACTGTTTGTTATTTGACTGACTGTTTAAATCTCGAGATTTGCCTTAAGAGGTGTTGTATAAGTCGCGACTTGGAAGGTGTACTTCCTGAACTGGCATTAAGAAGTCAGTTGTGGTGGCATTAAGAAGTCACCTGAACTAGCATTAAGAAGTTAGTTGTGCTGGCATTAAGAAGTCAGCTGAACTGGCATTAAGAAGTCAGTTGTGGTGGCATTAAGAAGTCACCTGAACTAGCATTAAGAAGTTAGTTGTGCTGGCATTAAGAAGTCAGCTGAACTGGCATTAAGAAGTCAGTTGTGGTGGCATTAAGAAGTCACCTGGGTATGTCAATATTACTTAGCTTAGTTTTACTTTTACGTTGCTTTACATGGAGAATACTGCTCGGGGCGAGCAGTGGTACAGGAAGGCCGACTGTTAGGCATTTCCGAACGCAACTTGTCAAGAGCAGTATTCCCCGCCATTATTTGACGTTTGTATAGCTATCTCACTCACTCTTTTTCTTGTACAACTTGCATTTGTTTTAGTTTGTGAATAAATTGTAATTTAAATGGTTTAATGCGTTTTTCTGAGCTTCCATTTTAGTATGTTGTCAGAAGATGTCATGAAATAAATCGTTTTGAGAATGGGCGTACGGGCAGCGTAAATTGCGTGGATACCCACAAACAGGTGGACACGGCTCATTGCATCTCATATACTGCACAATCAGTTGCGGCTTGCGGTATTGAATGCACCAGGCAGTGATACTATTATGAAGGTAGATACACTAGGGGCCAATTGGTGCGGCTCACATTGCACGGCGTCTGCCTGCCTACTTCAGGTGCCTCGTCACCAGTTTAGCACAAGGTGTCTTGGTAGGAGTCATAAACGGTTCTCAAAGTTTAGGTGCCTTAGAAGTGTTGCTGTCACTTCTAGTTTTATTGACACTCTGTGGTGTTTGCTAATTAAGAAGAGACTTTCGTGGCCCAGCAGAATTTGGCTCTTGCCGCGTGGTTCAGAGCATAAGCCTGGCCGGAACACCTACTCTGTGTTCTTTGTACGTGTGTGTTGAATTAACAATAAAACCCCTAATAGTGAAAGACAAGAACGGTAGGCTCGCCTCTCACCTGGTTGTTCAAACTCGCTAGGTGTGGGCTTCTGAAAGTTCGTTTTCCATGACGGAAACAGTTAGAGTTCTTCTGATGCAATAAATGATTTGACTTTGACTTTTGATGGTAATCAGAGGAACTATAACTGTTTCCGTCCGGAGGCTTTATGATTTAGTCGGTAGCGTTTATCATGTTACGTTATAATCTAAAAGAATAATGTTGGACCAACATACTGACCTATTATTTCAAAATGAAGCGGTTATTATAAATTGCTGTCTTCTTTGTTTTGATAGACAATATAATTTTACGTTCTTAGTTTAATATTCAAGGATACAATTAGATTACTTGAAGCTTTTATAGGCAATTATGGTTTCACGATTCAATTAAGGCATTATCTAAGTTAGAGGAAGCAATGGCTCAGAAACGTTTAATAACAAGATAACCCAAGGAATTACTGACTTCAGAGAACAAAGTATTTTGTGTATTTAACTTTAAGGTTTTATTAAATTTATCGAACGCTTTTGAGGAAATATTGAAATAGGAGATAGGAGACCGGAAAAGATTCTTATACAATTAACTGGGGTTGGATTTTTTGGCATTATTACCTGGTTAGAACCAAATATTGCCAACTAACTGCACCAACAAGCGTCATTCTGTCAATTAATGATAGTTTTCTTAAAACAATATTTGACAGACCACGCTTTACATGGATGCAGGAAAAACTGCTGTACATTAAGCATTTTTCCTGGCCATCCAATTCATCTTTCAAAGCGCGGTGATGATGACCGAAAAATGCATCACTAAATTTCGGACCCAGTTCCTAAGATGGTCAACATTTAAAATTTATAAATGCGCTAGAGTTTGCGCCACAGTTTAACTAATTCTAACGCTTTTAATTTCATTTAATTAGTGAAAAATTTCAAAAGTGGACCATCTCAGGAACTAGCCCTCCATCGGCGCATGTTCCTAACAAAAACAAACGAAATGTATATTATGTTAACCATCCAATTTTACTGTCAACACTAAGGCTTTCTCAATCGTATGTGGAGAGTCATTATGAACCGCAAAGCTGTTAAGGGTTGAGATAAGACGTGATAAACGATTTGATGTGCACATTGAGTGTGTGTTTATTTGAGAGTGTGACGTAATCAAATGACGAACTCAAAGGGAAATTGTGTTGGAAGAGTGTGACGCAATTATTTGACGAACTCAAAAAGGAAATTGTGTTACAGTTGGCTACACTGTAAGTGTAATATAGCATAACATAACAACATCCCCTCACGACCAAATCCCTAATGGGTTTGTCAGAGGCACAGTGATTGTTGCCGTTATGGTGAACGGAACAATCAGAAGCCCACATTTCGAAGAGGGAATCTGAACGCAACGTGGTAAAAGGGCGAGTCTACAGCCGTTTTTCGGGTTGCTTGGGTTTTATTTTAGTGTTTTCCATCACCGGAGAGGTAGCCGCAACTTGTACAATGAACATACAGTAGGTGTGTTCCGGCCAGATTTGATCACGGGCTCACTGGGTTCCGGGTTTAACCACTGGGCAACGAGGCTCATTTGACGAACTCAAAGGGCAAATTTTGGTACAGTTGGCTACACTGTAAGTGTAACATTATTTGCATACTATAGTCAGCCAGCCGTGTCCTACTGCTGCGAAAAAGCCTCCTTACTACTTTTCTTGTTCTTCTGACAAAAAGCCAACTGCAACGTCGTTCAATCTCGAGAGCTCCCGTCTCTCGTCCATCTCCACTCTCCACTACCATCTTAGTCTACCGCGAGCTCGTCTCCCAATGCACCAATTTATCCTCCTTTTAGCCAAAACTCAGTTGGCATGCAGACAAGTCCGATAATTGTCCGGGTCAGTTACAGATACTCAACGTTGACTTGCGTTTGTGTATTCGGGGGTAAGATAGATAGATAGATAGATAATATTCTCTATTGCACATTAACATTGAAAACTTAGTTTAGAAATACATTGAAAGTAATGCACAATTTAGGCGGCCTTAAGTTAGTAAGTAGCTAGTAGTAGTTAGTAAGACTGCATTTAAATCATTTGATTTTATTAAATGAAGCTAATCCTAGAAATTTCAATGTTTATGTGATGGATTTTGATTATCACGTGAAGACATACACAAAGAACTCTAAGTAGGCTTTAATTATAGTTAGTTACATTCAACAGTTCGTCTAATCCGAGAAAGAGCTAAGATTGTCGGGTTTTCATTAAATACGGGGTCAGGCCGGACTTGAGGCGGGATCGCTAGAAAGGCTTAGCCCTTAATGGGGCAGAGCATGTTGCAATTTTTAATTGGTTCTAGACCTTATGTCAAGGGGATAAAGTAAAAAATATAATGTCTTATGTATCGACAGTGCCCGATTAAGGGCTTAACACCCGATGTGAGCCTGTAATGGTGTTGAAGGCGGTTCAATTTAATTTAAGTTTAAGAATGTGCGTTAGAGATAGAAAGGCAGTTTGAAGGGAGGATGTTGGTTGAAACTGAAACAATACCTACAATCCCTCAAAATTAGACGAAAATTAGACGGGTAGACTAGAGTTCCCTTTTGTTCATGTGAAGCTTTTTACTTCAATAAGCCTATAATCTGTTGGTCTTTTTCTGGCGTTAAAACCTTATCAAGACGCCAAGCGCCCGGGCTTATAGCTGATATAATTATTATTAATATGAATATAATTATTATCGATATGAATATAATACAAGATTGAATTTAGCGAAAAATTGGCAGGAGTGATGAAGGTCACAGATCACAGCTATTATGCTATTGATGCAACACGTTGTGCCTGACAATAATTTCAGCCTGACTAAGACGATTGGTGATTATCCACTAAACCAATAAACACAACACACGGACACAATTCCGTATTCTGCATAAATAATGTACGAACAAGACTAGGGTTTTAATTAAACCGCAGTGCAACCGCAAATTTTGTGACCGAAAATCCCTTGTTTGCTTAGCCCCTACACTATTAACGCGTTCGCCGAGCCGTGGTATTCAAATGGTTTTGAACCTTATGTTCCTGGAGACAAGGTTAGAAATATATTAATTGGAGGCTGTAAGTGAGAAATAGATTTAGAGGTGAAAAGCTAGTTCTTAAGTCTAGTAAGTCATTTACAGTCTTAGCTTGTTTCAGTCGTTACTGTTATTATACTTTCACTAGTCTCATTGTTCAGGAAAAGGAATTACTTTTCTTTCTTTCTTTCGAAACGCTTGACATCTGTACAATCCATGATATTTCAATAAAAAAGACGTATATAAGTAAATTCTGTACTGACTGAAAGTCAAAAACTGTCCAGGTTGACGGCGACGTAGGTAATTTAGTCGTGTATTATCGTGTGAACAAGGGAGTAGGATTATTTACTAGAGCGTAAATGATACAGATACATGTTGCGCAGTGTCGTCTCAAACTGTCAATACTGTCAATGCTTTGTTCAGGTGTACGAAAAGTTCTGATTTCAGTTGCCACTTTTACGCAAGTCACCTATCAACCTCTTTTTTATTATAATTACACGTCGCTTTGTCCTCGAAATTAAGAATAACAAAAATGTAGTAAAGCGTGTCGCGCTGGCCATCTACCACTAAAGTTGAAACCATAATCAAGAGAAAAAAAAAATGGTTTCAACGTCATATTCAGCTGTCACAGATTGTCAAATGTCATTAGCGTTTTAGTGCTCGCGCCATTCTGCACGATATTTTTTTCTTTCCCAAGTTTTGAACAATTTCAGGATCTTCAGGGATATTAAGCATCAAAAACACAAAGTCCAGGATTTGGGAATGCATAAGGAACGAAAAATTAAAGAAAGTTTCAAGTGGAAACTACAAGAACGATCGAGTTTCTGGCGGATACCTGCCTACGTGAAAAACTGCATTTGCATTGAAAGTTTCTCAATATGTGTCTTCTCAATTTCCGAAGACGAATGAAAAATGAGTATAGCTCGAGTGGTTATCACCTTTCTTATCATGAGTTAAAAACTATCAAGTTCTGGTAAGTACCTACTTGAAAAACCATGCATTTGCTCTGAAAGTTTATAAAAGTCTAGTGTTCCCCTCAATTTTGTGTTTCCGACGACGAATAAAGATTAAGTATAGCTTATGGGGCTATCACCTTTCTAATTCATCAGTTAAAAACTATCAAGTACTGGTAAGTACATAGTAACTTGAAAAACCATGCATTTGCATTGACGGTTGCTAAAAGTCTAGCGTTCACCTTAATTGGGTGTATCCGAAGACGAATAAAGATTGAGTATAGCTTATGTGGCTATGACCTTTCTAATTCATCAGTTAAAAACGACCAAGTACTGATAAGTACATACTTGAAAAACAAATTTGCATTGAAGTTTTCTAAAAGCCTAGTGTTCTCCTCAATTGTGTGTTTCCAGAGTAGAATAAGGAATGTGTATAGCTCATAAGGTAATAACTTACCTTTTCTCATTCATTTATTTATTCATTTAAGAACAGTTAAAGACAATCAGGTTGACTGGTAGAGAATGCAATGCATTTGAATTGATAGTCCCCAAGTTTGGTGTATGCCCCAATAGGTTTTTTCCAAGGAGGAATAAAGAATGTGTATAGCTCTGAGCGGCTATAACCTTTCTAATTACAAACCTTTATTACCCTATAATTTTGCTCATGCTTGTGTACAATTTGAAGTGATTGTTACCTACCAAAAGCAGTTAAACATGTATTATGAGTATGTGCTTGTGCACAATTTTGCTCATGCTTGTGTACAATTCGAAGTGATTGTTACCTACCAAAAGCAGTTAAACATGTAATATGAGTATGTGCTTGTGCACAATTTTGCTCATGCTTGTGTACAATTTGAAGTGATTGTTACCTACCAAAAGCAGTTAAACATGTAATATGAGTATGTGCTTGTGCACAATTTTGCTCATGCTTGTGTACAATTTGAAGTGATTGTTACCTACCAAAAGCAGTTATACATGTATTATGAGTATGTGCTTATGCATAAGTCTTAATTTAATTATTTTTTTAAATAAAGTTAATACTCTGAGTTTGTGAATGGATTACAGAGATTATTCCAAACTAACCTTAATGAGTGCTCAGTTAATTAAAAGTTTCATATATTAGTGATTTTCAGAAAGAAAACTTAGTGATTATCCGTCAGATAATAACAACTGTGTTACTACCCTATCTGGTCCCGGTGTGGGAAACTACCCTGTCTCCGTCGAGGACAGAACAGGATTTCATCCTATTCATGACACCACATAGAATTGAAGAGCCAATAATAATACAGTAAGAACTCACTTATGTCTCATCTTACCCGGAGGAGCAGGATTTGCCTTAAGATTTGCCCAAACATATTAAGGTAAAAAGATCTAAACCATTTCCTTACACTGGGAATATACAGGGAGGAGGTCATAGACAGACACTGCATACCAGAAGATGCCAAAGGATTGGTGCCCTGTCTCCATTATGCTGAAATGGCTCTTTCTAATGTAATACTTTATAAAAATCAGGAATAGACACTGGAAAGCTCATTTATGACTGTTTGTTGTACAAACAGAAACAATGCTAAGGAGAAAATATGTGTGCTCTTTCATTAAAAAGATATCAAGGATCAATAATACACAACAAAAATACATGAAAATATAATTGGTGACACTTAGGCAGATACTTCAGGCGGCTGAGGCCATTAACAGGTCTGTGGCTGATATTAAAAACAACACAAAATATCAAGATGAGATAAACTTTATTGCACTAAGAAAACAATCACATTGCAAAGCTTACAAAGATTTAGTTCTATAATGTAGGCGGCCTTATCGCTAAAAGCGATATCTTCTAGACAACCTTTCAAGCAATTTTTTAATAAACTGAATGCTTTCACCCCTATCACCACCAGGCAGGTGGTGGAAGTGGCTTATAATTATTCCCGTACGGGAATAATTTTAAGGCGTCTGCCTGCCAAGGCGACACCTTTGACATTGCCGACGGGCTCTTGGTATCACCAGCGCCGTCATGCACCGCCTGCAGCGCCGCCGCAGCGCTCTCGGATTTGCAACACCGCAAATAATAATACTGGTGAGTCATTCAGCCAGTCTCTCATTGATCATTGGTGGAGCCAGTTGTTCTGTCATGGATTGAGGTTTATAAATAACCTGTTTACCAAACCAATGTACCACTTTCAGCAGAATTAAGTTCCGCAGAATTATTTAAACATGAGAAGTCTGATGATGATTCATTGAAATAATCAGTTTGTATCTAAGTAGAACTTACCCAGGTGGAAAAGTAGATTTACTTAAATTGAACTTAGATAAAAAGTTTATAAAAACAAAACACTTTAAATTGATGATTTAAGAACCACTTAACAATTTGTTTCAACGGATTGTTATATTACTATAGCATCCATTGAATTAAAAGACCATTTTTATTCTTTGTTTATCTAACTCAAAATATGAATCTTTTTTTTTTTTTGAGTTTATTGTGGGCCTTTTGGTTTGAGCACTGCTCCTTTGGTTTTTTACCAAACTAATCAAACCAGCAACAAATCCATGGTCTATGTATCTACTATTAGCTTGAATGATATTATGTTGCATTGGGACCTCATATAATCAGTGTATCAGGTTAAGAGTTAGTCATATATGACAATAAAACCCATTTAGGATTCTTAATTGTCACCAAACATTGTCATGTTGAACTCATCGACCAGAAAAGATATAATATTTTAAATGAAATCACAAAAATTACAGGACTGCAGCAATGCAAAATCAAAAACCAACTACCTAGTGGGTCTTTTACCTTGCATGCCCGCCCAGCCATTCAATTTGGCTGGTTCTCTATTGAAGTATTTGAGATGTGTAAATATCTTGTATTTCAACAAACAAATGATTATGATGAAGATATGAATTTACCTGACCACCTTCAAGGAGACTTTAGTTAAGTGGAAAAATTCAGTAAAACACTTTTTGCAAGTAAAAAGGGGGGGGGGGGGCTGCATACAAGGATAGACGGCAAGTGGGCAGTGGAGTTTTTCCAAAAAAGATTTTTACATCAACTAACTAGAAATGCTTGGTGCATGTAATGCCAAAAATACCTGTAAGTAATTTAAAATTATCATGCAAATTGACAATACAACGGAGATTATATATAAAAAAGGTGAGGTGGCGTCAGGTTCCCTCACAACTTTCTAAATAACTAGAAAATTCTGGCAGTGGCGCAAACGTCGAATACTACACGTTTGCCTCCTGACATTGAATAGAAATTATGTGAAACTGCCTCTGATAAATTTGTCTCCCGACGTAATCTTAGCTTCATCATCAAAACTTATCATAAGACAGTCAAATCATATTAACTTCTTGGAAGCTGAATTGATATTTATTAAATATTCTATTGAATTATGGAGCGAATTATAGTACCATTGTTATCATTGTTAGTAAGTTCAAAAATAGACTTAAGTTCGAGTACAAAAATAACTTACCAAGGGGGTTTTATAAAACCCTTCCTATGCCAAAGTATAATTAGACATGTGATCCAGCTTTACTTTTAGAACTCGCAGTAACTCTGTATCATAAAAGTGATTTAATTTTTTTTAAATTTAATGGAGTGAATGTAGTTATTTCAAAATATATTCATCAAAATACTAGATTAACTTGACATCTAGGTTTACTTCAACCCTGTTTTTTAAATTTGACTTCCTTAACTAGTCGACCTCCGTCCTGCTGAGGCTTTTAAATTTTATTTGGATAAATCATGGACGATTATATAAACAACGAAAATATTGTTTTCGTCAGTTTTCAATAACTGTACAATCTCGTAGGGTCTCAAACTATTAGTCGGTGGATTATAGGAATCCTAACAGGATCCTAACCGAAAGTGAGATACATACATCTTTATTCATTGTTCATTCGACCAGACATGCAAGTACCTCTGCTGTACTCCGGTGTTAATTAACTTTATTAGAGTCACAACTGGTTGGAGTGAAGCTAAATTCTATCAAAGAACAGTTTAAGAAGCTCCTAGGAATGTTATGCACATTCTTTAATGAATAAATAAGTCAACAACAACTACGGTATTACTGAAACTCATAACATAGTTGCAATATTATGTTGTAATATTTACAATAATGTTACAGTTATTTATTTGTATTAATATTTTTCTCAGAATGCTTACTTAACTACTGTAAGCAACCTACTGTTTTTTTTAGGTTTTGTTTTTTTTGTTTCTTAAGATACCTATGCTTCTTTATATCCCTTCATTATGCACATAATACTGTACTGCTTTCAAAGTCTACATTTTTGTTATTCTTAATTTCGAGGACAAAGCGAAGTGTAATTGATAATTAAACGAACTTACCTTAAGTGAAGTTCTATTATAATTACACGAAGGCTTTGTCCGAAGAAATTAAGACCCTCCCTACCCTAGGACCCCTAGAGTATTATGTGCAGTTATCTAGCCTCTCGGAGGCTCCCTAATTTATGTTCCAGGTGAAGAAGCTCTCAACTAAATGACATTTGACAATCTGTGACAGCTGAATATGACGTTGAAACCATTTTTTTTTTCTCTTGATTATGGTTTCAACTTTAGTGGTAGATGGCCAGCGCGACACGCTTTACTACATTTTTGTTATTCTTAATTTCTTCGGACAAAGCCTTCGTGTAATTATAATAGAACTTCACTTAAGGTAAGTTCGTTTAATTATCAATAATACACTATCATTAACATGATCACAGTCAGGCCTCCACCGAAATCACGCGGCCTTCATCAGCCCGCAAACCTTTCCGGTGGGCGACCCACACTGCGCTTGCCCTCAAATGGTCTCCAAAAGAGAACCTTTGGGCCCTAACGGCCATCAATTCTTCGCGCTATGTGTCCCGCCCACTGCCACTTCAACCTGCTTACCCACTGGGCCACGTCGACGACTCCGGCTCTTCTAGGTATCACCTCATTCTTGACTCGACCTTGCAGCAAGATGCCGACCACAGTCCTTCACCACGTAATATAACATAACATAAACGGCCTATATACGTCCCACTGCTGGGCACAGGAATCACCTCAACTATGAGGTGGAACAATTCATACTCCAACGCGCAGGCTCAGTGCAGATTGTTGGAGGGGTGTAAGGTTAGTGAGAAACCTTAGTGTCAGATGTTATCAAGCCGCCCTAAGGCCTCTGACTAAGCTTAATGACTGACACCTAGCGATGTCAACCGGGACCAACTGCTTAACGTGCCTTCCGGAGCACGGAGATGCCCGAAATACACATCACAAAATTTTGGTCGGGGTGGTCACCCATACCATTTCCGAACCGGTGTGTTGCTTTACAACAGCGACCGTCGCCGATCACTCTCCTCTACCGTGTAACTACGAAAACTTTGAAACGTTACAGGTCAGTTCCGATACTGCTTTAGCAGTATTCATACTGTAGCTAGCCAGTTTAATTGACATTGGTGTTATGTGGTTGCGCGGTCGGCCGTGTGAATTGTTGATGGCCTTCGTATTAACGTAGTAGCTTAGTAGTGTAGCCTGGGTCCGTTTAGTAGTTTTACAGGTTTTGCCGTAGATGACCTTGATGGCGCTGCAAAACTTCAGTAAATATGCTAAAACACACGCTCCCGACTACATCCTTAACGGACTAGTCAGGGACGTATCTACCTACTGATGATGGTCGGCATGGTGAACAGAACATTTAGAAGGCCACACTCCACCGATTGTGTTTTTACCCAAAGTGGTAAGATAGCTTTGACGCTACCCATAATTGTCTATGCAACATATGCTGAGCCAGCTGCCCTTGTCACAGTGCCCTTATATCTTTTTTTTTTTTTTTTTTGACGCGGAGAATGCATTTACGCACTATCCCGCTCCCTGGGTAGGAGAGCGGGAGAGTGTGGGACTCGCCCACCCCAATGGGGACGGGACTACCCACTAAACTCCGCGGAGGCCATCTTCCGCGCGTTACCGAAGGTCCCCGAGTACCACCGCGAGGGACTCTACCGGCGGACCCCTGGCGCGCTATGCCGGCTTCCCGGCTCTACTCGAGAGGAGTTATATCTCCCCTCTTACACCCACCGGTGTTAACGGCAGTGCGAGGCCCCCCCGCACCGCCGCCCTCCACGAAGTCGCCTGTGCAATGGAGGCACACAGTCCCCACCGTGTGCACTCCTAGCGACCCCGGGGCCCCCCTTTAGTCGCCTTTTACGACAGGCGGGGGGGAACCTTGGCAGTATTCTAATGCCCCATACCACAGGGCATAGGGGGACGACCTAGGGCGCTACACCCCTGCCCCGTCGTCTCCTACTTTGACGACCTGCAATCTCCCTTTGTCGTTCGGCAGTCTCTTTATCCGAGATTACAGTGTCGCAAAATTCGGCTACTGCCGACCATATGCACCTGTCGACTGCCATACCACGCACCACTCTCTGCAGAGTAACAACACCACCAAGTTGTGCGGCCAGTGCACCGCGCTCTCGGGCCCAGGCCGGACACACTTCCAATGTGTGCTGGGCTGTGTCCTCCGGGCTGTCACAATGGTGACACCTGTTGGACGTCTCTCGACCAATACGACACAGGAACTTCCCAAAGCACCCATGCCCTGAGAGGACCTGTGTCATACGGAATGTCAGGCTCCCGTGTCTCCTCTCCAGCCACTCGTCGAAGACCAGATGGACGGCTTCGATGGTCCAGTGCCCTGCACTGGGTGTCGCCAGTCTGACTCGCCACATCTGTCTTGCTTCATTTGCGAAGTTGGCACGATGGTGGTTTATTTCTTGGTCTGCTGGCCTGCTACCGGATCTGCGCGCCTCCTCCCGCCAGAAGAAAACAGCGGAGAGGGCTCTCGCGTCCAAGTCCCACGGTAATGATCGTGCCAGCAGACACGCCGCCTCGTATGAAATCGTGCGATACCCGCGTATAGCCCTGATCGCCATCGTCCTCTGCGGTTTGCGCAGAATGGACGCTGACTGGCGAGTCAGAGCTTCTGCCCATACGGGGGCTCCGTATAAGGCGATGGATCGCACGATTCCCATATACAGCTTACGGCAGCTATCGCCAGGTCCAGCCAGGTTTGGTAGTATTCTGCTGAGGGCGTTGGATGTTTTCAGCAACTTTGGTGCCATCCGTTGGAAGTGGGGGCGGAAACTGAGCCGGCCGTCGAGGACAATACCAAGGTATTTAACGGTCGACTCGACGGAAAGGCGAACTCCGCCTACTACAATGTGCGCTCCGGCCGGAGGGGCTCGCCGAGGTCCGTGAAAACACAAGACTTCGGACTTGTGCAGAGCCACCTCCAAGCCCAACCGCCGAATGCGCCCCACCACATGCGCAGTCCCAGCCGTTGCTAGAAGCGCCGCATCCCTAAACGTTTTCCCCCGGGCGCTTACCAGGGTGTCGTCCGCGTAACACGTAACGCTGACACCCTGTAAGTTACCTCCGCGGAGCACCCAGTCGTATGCGATGTTCCAGAGCAACGGGCCAAGGACCGAACCCTGGGGAACACCGCACGACATTGGCCCGCGCAGCCATCCGTCTTGCCCGGGGTACTCTACGTATCGCTCATTGAGGTATGACCCAATGATCTCTCGTAGGTATACCGGGATCCTGTGGTATTTAAGGGCCTCTTTAATGCAGGCCCAGGGGATCGTGTTAAAAGCGTTAGCAATATCAAGGGATACTGCTAACACGACCTCACCCTTGGCTATGGCCTGCTCGGCTTGTGCTCTCACCCGTAGGATGGCATGCACTGTGGACCTGCGGCGTCTGAAGCCATATTGGCAGTCGGCCAAGTCCGGTCCTGTTCCTTCCAAGTGCTCGATAAGACGGGCAGCGATGATCCGCTCCAACAACTTGCCCATCTCATCGAGCAGAACTATTGGGCGGTACGCCGATGGAGAGTCCACTGGACGACCTTCCTTCTTCAGCAAGACCAATTTCCCGACCTTCCATTGCCGCGGAAAAAGGCCCTGCTCGAGACATTCCGTGAAGAACTGCTGCAGTTTTGGTCCAAGTCACTTTAAGGCGAGTACAAGGGCGCGCCCCGGTATGCCGTCTAGTCCTGGAGCTGTATTCTTCGATCGCAGCCTCAGTACGGCTGCACCAAACTCTTCATCGGAGACCGTGGGCACCTCAGTTGAACTCATTTCGGGCACACCTGACGGAACCATTAGCGGAGGAGAGAACTCATCTCGTGTTGGGAACAGCGTTGTCACAACATTGTCCAGAAACCGGGGTTCCAGGCTCTTCGTTAACGGACGCAATTTCGCCATTGCCAACCGGTATGGCCGCCCCCACGGATCCCTGTTAAGGGTGTTGAGGAACTCATCCCGCGCGTCTGACTTTGCCTTGATGATGGCAACCTTCAAAGTTCTCTTCGCCTCCCTATATGCGCCATAGAGGATGGCCTCCTGGTCCTCATCCCGATACGCTCTGCGCCGGGATCGGGTGTACTGGCGTCTCGCTCTTACACAAGCGCGCCTAAGCTGCGTCAGGTTTGCGGACCACCAGTACACCTGGCGTCTGGGTGGGAGGGACCTAGCCCGGGGCATGGCTGCGTCACAGACGTGTGACAGCGCCTCGCGGAACCAATCCGCCCCAACATCCACCCCAAACGAACCGTCCGGCACCGGCACCCACGCTTGGACAATAGAGGCCAACTCCAACGCTTCCCTGTCGAGGCGTTTAATTGCCCAACGGGGACAGTCCCTGCCGGGGGGGTTCTGCCTCGGACCGGTGTGGGGCGTCACATCCGTAGAGACGTCAAACCGGATATACCGGTGGTCCGAGAACGTCTCCACATCCTCCAACACCCTCCAGTCCGATACACGGCGCGCTAGAGCAGGGCTCGCGAACGTAACGTCCACGATGGACCCACCATTGTGACGCACGCACGTTTGGACACAACCCCGATTGAGGACGACTAATCCAGAAGCACCCGCCCACTCATTAACCACATCTCCTCGTGCATTAGTCAAGGGAGAACCCCATACCGCGGACTTGGCGTTGAGGTCTCCCAAGACGAGCACCCGATGCGAACGGTTTTGTCGGACCAGTACTTCCAGCTCGGACATAAAAGTCTCAAATTGGGATAGTACTTTGTTGGGGGAGAAGTAAACGCCAGTTACAGTTATTTCCCCCACCAACACGGAGACCCATCCATTCCCTTTCTCAACCCTTCGGAAAGGGGGGGCGCCGGCAGCCACATTTGTAACCATAGCCACTACGCCGTCGATATCCGCCACCCAGTCATCCCTTTGGGGGACGAAAAGCGGCTCAGCCACCACCGCTACTTGCACCATCCACTGTAGAAGGCTCTGATGTAGAAGGTCCTGAGCCATTCTACAGTGGTTGATGTTCGCCTGCAAAAACTTTAGGGCCATTCTTATACGGGAGCAGGCACCATCTCCTCGTCCCTAGGTTGCGGGTGGCTGGGCGGCGGCTGGGTGATGGCCTCAGCTGCCGTCTTGGTCACTTCCTTGGGTCGCGGGGCCGTGCAGGACTTGCTGCCTACCCTGTGCCCCGCAGGCTTATTGGCCATAGCACACAATGTGCAGTGCGCCTCTGCCCGGCACTCGACAGCCTTATGGCCAAGCTGACCACAACGAAAACATTGTTGGCTGCGGTCAACTTCCGATGTGCAGCGCCCTTGCACATGACCGACCTCTAGGCACCGGAAACACCGCATTCTACGCGGCTCGAGCAACTTCACGGGAGCCGCCACCCATCCCACCAGAATCCGGCGATCGCCGGTCAGTTTCTTAGCGGTCACTACGGGGCAACGTACCCACGCAGTGCCGAGTCCCGACTTGTCGCGGCGTATAGCGCCGGCTTTGATAGCTTCGGGCAAGCAGCCACCAGCTTTGGCCACCGCAGCCGTTAGTTCTTCGACGGTGACCGACTCGTCCAATCCAGATATGCGGATCTCCGCAGTCTTTACGGGCCTGTGAATGCGGACATGCTCTGTTCCGAGTACTAACCTCAGTTGTTCTGCCAGGGAGTTGGCCTTATCGCCGCTTGTGGCTCCCGGCACCTCAATGATGGTCGCACCAGTGGCGGCCCGCCGGAAACGTACGGACTCAATTTCCAGCCCCGCCAGGTCTATTTTGGACTTGGCGTCCCCAAGAACGCTGGCGTACGTGGTTCCCTTCTTCTCTGCCTCCGGCTGCAGTGTCAAGACTACTGCCTCCGAGCGGGGGAGTGCCCTTATATCTGTCTATTTTTGTAATTAACTATCTGTGACAACAAATGGTATCTTTCTTTCTTCCTTTCTACAGTATGATAACAACTGTAAAAAATATTGGTATCAATTGTCCATCTTGCACAATATCTACAAACTTTAAACTTTTGCTTTTTAAGATCACTTTTAAATATAAAAACAAAGCGTCCTTTACTCAGCATAATTTATTGCGCCCAAGGATTTCAATTAAAGACTTTAATTAGATCAAATATACAACTTTTTAAAGCCGGATCATCCGCAAAATAATTTATCGCACCAATTAATTTTAACTCCTCTCTCTCCTTTATAAAACAAGTCATTTTGGAGTTTATAAATCATGCAATGTTACAGGAATAATTTCTTTTTGCTTTTCATTTTTGTAACTTAGAAAGCCATTTCTTGTAGCTTTTATCGAATTTACGTAATTAGTTTCAGTGCTAAAAGAGTAAGTAGAGTGGAATGTATATAGGCACTGATGAAAAAAAAAGTAATATAGAACATAATTGATCCCCAATGAAGGGAAACCGTGTTAAAACAAAACAGTATCAAAAATAGTCAAAACCATCAATAGACATACATACCTTCAGGAACATATCCCAAGAGGGTTAGTCAGAGGCACACTGATAAGGCCACAAATATCAAGAATTCAATAAAGATTTATCAAACTGGGTAAATCAACAGTCAATTAGATAATTATCGACAGTGATAGTGTCGATATTCCAGCAACACTGCTGCCAACATATAAACATACTGTTCTGGAATACAACCTTAGTTCTTCCTCCGATAACAAAATAAATCAACAACGAAGTTTCAGCAAAAGGTAGCATTTATTATACAAATGAGTGTTATTTTTGCAAACAAGATGAGTCCTAAACACACATCATTAAAATTATAATGTTTGTCTAATACAACCTTCAAAGAGCTGATTACCAGCATACATTAGCTAGGTACACATCTGGAGTATTTATTGTACATTTAAATATAAGAGTAGGGTGAGCACAGTAAGGATTTGTAATTTTGTTTGTTAATATAATACGAAACAAAAGACAATGGCTATTTATAGGTCCTGAGACACGCGGGCTCAGTGTGGTTTTTGGTAAAGTAGTGATAAACCTTAATGTCAGATGTTATTAAACACGATTGCATCGATTTGGCTTAACGACTGGCATCTAGTGACCACAGGACCTCGTACTGCTCAATGTGTCTTCTGAAAAGCTTTCAAAGCACGTATCTGGCCGAAATACGAGTATTGTGTCTTGGTGGTCACAAAGTGTGAGACGAGTCGTTTTGACGTGACATCATCATCAGTCTGTTGCAGTCCACTGCTGAACATTGGTCCTATCCTTTTGCATGCCACTGAACTCGATCTTTGGCTGCTCGCATCCAGCTCCTGCCAGGAGCGTGACACGTGACACCGTCTTATAATTCGATGGAGGCAACTGCACGCACGAAAAAACATGACGCATGTGGCGCTATCTCGATCTGAGGCGTTCCATTTATGACGTTGTCACGTTCAAGTATCGTCAGTAAACCACTTTACAGACAACCGATTATTTTGTATTTAAATCAAATTTCTTCTTTCGGCGATCTCGACTGCGTCATTCGTTGTCTTCAGAGGGCAATTGAGAAGGTGACCCATAGTTTGAGGATCCACGCCGCAGTCACACGCGTTTTGAGCTCACAAATCAAACAAAAAGACTCTCAAACAAACTGAGTCGGTTTTGCCCTGACTCTTGTATAGGGCAGTGTACCAAGGCAACTCATCAACAATCTAGAATCGGTGATATCCATAAATTCCAGGGAGCACCATAACACATGTTCCGGTTTAAACATCAACCACTCTCTTAGGGCGTCAGTCCATCGAACTATTAGTCTGACTTATCTAACCCCTGAGCCTAACAGAAGCGAAAAGCCGTTGAGCGTCGAGGCGCTGTCTGTGGCTACAACTAGGGTAACCAATAGGGTCTTATTGTATGGTTCAGTGAATTTTGCCCAGCCTGGAAACAATGTACCAAATTTTGAGACAGGCACATCCTTACTTTCTAAATCAATGAATATTCTGAACACTAAAGCGACTAATGGCTTCGTAATCGATGATTTCAGCAAAGGATATTTGTTTAGGGCTCTAAGGTAGGCAATTTAGCATTTTTGCATTTCTTGTTAATTGGTGTCCAATTTTTGTTGCTGTACTGGCACAGTGTGGACGACTGACTGCTCCAGGAGAAAGATAAACTAATTTGTTCAGAAGCTCATTGGAGAAGAGGCCGTGGCTCAGGTATCAGAAATTGGAACCAAACGGCAGAATTCGGAGCATTGGCGTAAAGTTGCCTGTTTATCAGTTTTTTATAAGGTGTATTTCGGGGAGTGTACGTAGGAACTTTATGACCTGACTACCCTCTGCTTTCTACCACCGGACCACTAGAAACTGTGAGGGCTTTCACCACCATATGGTCGACTTGTCGGCGGTCCGGACTTCGGCTTGGTGCTTCCTTTCAGTTCCACACCGCTAAGGATTGGAACGCTCGCAACATACAACCTTGAAGTCTTCAAGGCAAGAGTGAATAGGCACTTTTGGGTAACCGTGTTCCACCTTCGACATTTTTATGGGTTATGGTAGGTTAGATTTGTACGAGAATCGCCCTATGGGTATGGGGCGTTGGAATACTACCACGGATGAGGTGCACTCCTATTTTAGCTCGCCCTACAATATTCGTCTGTTTCCCTTTATAATAAAACAAGAAAATGATTGAAGTTTTCTCCTGTGGCAAATTTAGCAATTCCAGCACCTCGCCAACAATCTCCTTTATCGTCGCAGGGTAGACAAACTTGTCGCCAGTTTTGCAACAACATATTGGCCCAGCCCAGCAAGATTATGGAACAATAACACGACCCTTGCATTGTCGGGTGGCGACATAATGCCTGCGATCACGTGACGTCGTAACGACCGCGTCCGTGCCACGTACGTGATAATGCGTTTAGGACAAGTACGTGAGCTAGTTTTTCTTTGTTCTAGTTTTTTCGAAAAACTGTGGCATCTTTTTGGTGATACCAGTGAAAATACTTCTGTCAGTAATATGTGTCCTTCTTTGCCAATCCAGTGCGGATTGGTGAACCTAATAGGATGACTTTTTAGGTTCGTGCTTATGATTACGACGCAATAACCTCATAATTCGTTTGTAATTGTTCTGAACAGTCTAAGGCAACGTTCTAATTAGGAAATGATCGATCTTATTACGCTATCATCCAATATATGTCCTAATAAATATTTCTTATTTTTCATAAACTGACCGCCTTGCATTCTTAATTTTAAAGTCATACCGCGACCTAGAGTTTAATAATTTATTTATTTTCTTTTCTAGTAAATCTGACTTGAGTGGTCATCTACTATATAAAAATAAGTCGGGTTTTCCTTCCTGACGCTATAACTCCAGAACGCACGAACCGATTTCCACGGTTTTGCATTCGTTGGAAAGGTCTCGGACTCGGTGAGGTTTATAGCAAAGAAAATTCAGGAAAATTTCAACAGAAAAGTCCACGCGGACGAAGTCGCGGGCGGCTGCTAGTCTACTATATAAAAATAAGTCGGGTTTTCCTTCCTGACGCTATAACTCCAGAACGCACCAACCGATTTCCACGCTTTTGCATTCGTTGGAAAGGTCTCGAGCTCAGTGAGGTTTATAGCAAAGAAAATTAAGGAATTTTTTAACAGAAAAGCGGGAAAATCTTTTTTCATATACATCTAAGTCCACGCAGACGAAGTCGCGGGCGGCTGCTAGTGTTTACTAAAATGCTCCTGGGGTGGTGGCGTAGTGTGATTGGTTGTTCCACTACCTAAAATTTTAATATAAACAAAATATGTACCCTACAAAATACATAGAAAAGTATACAAAAGGACATTGTAAGTCAGCAGAGTACCTAATATTTGACAAATTTCTTCTATGAAATAAAGCATTATTATCACTAAATAAACTTTTTATTTTTATTTATTATTTCGGTTGGGGACGCTGGCGTTGAGCCGGGTGATCGGTCCGCTCGTTGTGGGCCATTTCACCCATTTCCCCAGGCTCCGTGGGAGCAAAATATATATAAAATAAAAATAAATAAACTTACTGTTACGCAGTCTTTGATTAATATCAATCGTTTGACAGCAAGAACCTGCAAACCATACCCTTGAGGCAAGTTGAACCCGCTACCGCAAAATCACCGCAACACTTACACCTTTCAGGTAGGAAAGTAAATTTTCATTATTGCAGGGTTTGCAAGCTGAACTAATAAAGATGTATACTTAGTTTGGAAAGTTTTTCTTTTAACTTAAAATTATAGTGTTATCTTCCCGCTTCTATATAACATGGTCGCACAGCTTGTTCGCAGTTTTATTTTGAAGCCAACGTCGATTGGTATGCTAGGTAAAAGATATAATTTATTGCACAAAGAAAATATTTATTTGATGAATTAACAGACACTCATAACTTTTTTTAAGCAGAAAGTCAATCACAGCTAGCATAATAAAAATTAATGTACCTACTCAGAACATAAAGTACGATTCCTATCAAAGCATTACTTATTACAAAGATATTAAATAGTAGCAAGGTAGATAGATCTTTAGTAAAAGAAAAAAAAACACTTGTCTGTAAAGTCGGTTCACTTAGGTTGGGTTGCACCATCTGACTTTAACAATAACAAACATCCAAATTTCAGTTAAAGTTAAAGTTAGGCCCAAAAATGACGTCAAATTGTCAAATTTGACAAAAACTTTAACTTTAACTATAACTTCTACTATGGTGCAACTTACCCTTACAATTGTTGAATGTGTCAACGTCATAAATGGAACGCCTCAAAGTGTAACGTCGCATGAGTCATGTTTTTTCGTACGTGCAGCCGGCTCCATCGAATTATAAGACGCTATCACGTCTACATCACTGTTTTCAATTATAAAGGCCAATGTACTATTTAGACGGTCTTAGCGCTAGGCAGCAATCTCTTCTAGACCTTTTTCAGCTAGACCATCGTTAAAAACAAATGTGCAAGGTGCAAGGGTAGTCATAACCAGAAATATCAAATAGCAAGTGCGTAACATTTCGAAGTTCGTTAACATTCGCACCTGGAGGGTGGGGGAGACACGAGTAATCTAAAACCGTCACTAAATTGCCAGGTTCGTTAATTTACAGCTCCAACTATGACCGATACATACTGCTGGCGTGTGCATCCTGTTAATAACATGTGTATACTTTTAGGATCTGAATAAATATGAATCTTACGGAAAAATGTCGTAATCCACTAAGGGCACAGTTTTGAATAGCACAATCACGAATATCACAAAATCCATCCCGAAATGGCTCATATGAATATTTTTGGCTCGAGCTATTCGTGGATTGTTCATGCCAAAAATATTAGATTGTGCTATTTAAAACTGTGCTCTATGTTATGGTTGTTTGGGGTAAACGGTCAACGGCTTCCAATTTTCTGTCATTCCTGCTGACTTTACATTGAAAATTTGGCTCTAGGCTAGACCAAACAAATATGTAAATAGGTACCAAATGAATACTAATTAAAATCTTTACAAAAATCAGCATGCAGCAAACTAAAGTGTCTATTTTGCTTGGACTATAAAAGGTGCATACATTCTATTTTCTCGGCAAGAAGCCGTCACTAATGGCCCTTTCCCCGATGCAAACGAGGAAGGCCACAAGTTGATAACATCGATTTATGGGCGATTCCAAGTTATGTATAATTTCAGCTCAACACAGTTTCAGAGTGAATCGCGTTTTACACAATTAAACCCTTCACACATCCAGCTTAGTGACCACGGATGAAAGAAGATTACATACATACATAAACGGTCTATATACGTCCCACTCCTGGGCACAGGCTTCACAAGCCAAGTGGAATAAGCCTTACTCCAACACGCGGCTCAGAGCGGATTGTTGGAGAAAAAAATGGAGTTGAAGAAAGAAAATTAATGGAACAAAATTCAATGAGGCTAATATTATTGGAACTGTGAAAAGAAGAAGGCCTTACCGAAAGTTTCATAGATAATTTTAACAGGTCATCAAGAGTTCAATAAAATTCACCCTCTTGATTGCCCGCTGTGCCCTAGAAAGAAATATCGCCTCACCAGAGATTGGAACCCAGGATAAGTTGAAAGACTGAGCTATTAAAACCCTGGGTGAGTTTTAGGAAAAAAGGCCGCCTAAATCGTACATGAGGTCTATGTAATTCGTATAGATGTATTCGGCCATGAAATATTGACAGGTCGATTCCCGATTATGTATAAGTGATTTAAAAAAGTTTGAATACCATTATTATTAAAAACAAAATCGAGGGCATAGTTCTTAAGATCTATTCCTTTCTAATACCAAAAAGTAATACCAATGGTATTTGTTTGTAATCGTAATTAACTTCTATTCCGGACGAATACCAAAACTACATTGAAATATTTAAAATTTGGTATTCGTTCGGAACAGAAAATTATTTACGATAGCAAACAAATACCATTGGTATTAGTTTTTGGTATTAGAAAGGAATAGATCGTTCTTAAGAACATAGATATTTCGCTATCTCTCAATTTTCTGACTTCCCCCTACTGACCCATTTGGCTATATCATCCTGTATATCTTTATCGACTATGTCGACTATTATGTTGACAGCAAATTCCATCGTTGATGACGCCTTGATTTATGAATATTTATCAGCCACTTAATCTGGTGGCCACTGTGTCTCGCCGTAGACGGACTACGTCAGGAGTTAGGCGCATCGATTTACCAGGCGATTGAATCTTGGTAGTGGACTGAAATAACTATGTTTTCGTTTAAAGCTTTGATTGGTAAAGTTGGAATATACCTATGCAGTTTATCAGTTTTACATTCTGTCTTTTATCAGTTTTACAGTCTAAGTAGTTTGTATTCATAATACAATTTGCCCAAAACCCGAATAACGGCGATGGCTTCGTCTCTGACCATGTGAAGTCCATAAATCAGCTCGCGAAACGAAATCTGAATGATGCGTTCACTATGACGACAACAATCAGTGTGTAGGCACACTGATTTTTGGGATATTGGTAGTCTTCAGCGTATTTTTGATATGTTTCTACATGATTGTAATGTCACGTCATTTCGTGCTTCGGAAGGCACGTTAAGCCGTTAAGCCTAGACAGAGGCCTTAAGGCGGTTTGATAACATCTAACATCTAGGTTGCTCACTAACCTACACCCCTCTAACAATCCGCACTGAGCCTGCGTGTTGGAGTATGGCTCGTTCCACCTCATAGTTGAGGTGAAGCCTGTGACCAGCAGTGGGACGTGTATAGGCCGTTTATGCTCTACATGTAAAACGAGAGAAGCTTTAGATTTATAAGTAGGTACTCATGTCAAGGACAAAGTTATTAAAAAAACTTTAAATAACCAGTAACCCATAATATTCCCCATTCCCATTCTTCCCACCTACGCGCTATCTCGTAAATTATGGTAATTTCAGAGTCGTACGAAATAAAATACCATTCAGAGTCACATGGAGATCTGGCTATAAATCGGCTGAAGTCATTAAAAGGTCCAATAACCATTCGTTTCACTACAACAAATGAGATTTGCCTTAGATCAGCTATGGTATTCCAGGGGTTACAAGTGTGTTGAATAAAAAGTGTGGGATTCCATGTTTCGCAGAATCGACTTGCGTGGTGCATGTCGGCTGCGGCACAATGAGATGCATGTTTTGAAACTTTATCCTACGTTCCAAATACATATAACATAACATAAACGGCCTATAAACGTCACACTGCTGGGCACAGGCCTCGCCTCAGCTATGAGCCATACTAGAACACGCGGGCTCAGTGCGGATTAAATAAAATAAAAATAAATAAATATCTTTGGGCATTATTCCACACAGCGCCATCTAGTCCCAATTGGGCGAATAATAGTCCGTTATTATGGACACTAGACAACGGATAAACATACTTAAATACTTTTTCTTTTGTAAATACATACTTAATATACATAGGAAACACCCAGACCTATACAAACAGACATGTTCATGCACACAAATGTTTGTACTGTGCGGGAATCGAACCCGCGACCCTTGGTGTAGTAGCGTATTGAGAAGCCGTTCTCAATAATTACACCAAGACGGTCGTCAAATCGACGGTCGGTCGGATTGTTGGAGGGGTGTAAGGTTAGTGAGCAACCTTAACGTCGAATTTAACAAGCCGCCCAAAGGCCTCCGACTAGGCTTAACGACTGACATCAAGTGACGTCAACTGGGAACAACTGCTTAACGTGCCTTCCGAAGCACGGAGATGCCCGAAATACACATCACTAAATTTCAAACAAAGGATAAAATACAGTTTGTAAAAGTTTCACTAGTACGCCGTTTCATAGGGCCGCGATTATTACAAAATAAATATAGTCATAGACTTGGATATTGGATACCTTTGAGTACCAACGCAGTATGAAAAAACAGCATGGCTGTTGTGATATAAATCACGAAAAAAAGGAGTGACAAATAAATCCAATAGTCACTCAGTAAAGCGGCTAAATCGAATTCCAAAGATGGTGGCTTTTTTGACCTATCATCAGTTATTTAAGAATTCACGAATAACTCAGTAGTTCACAGCAAATCTTATTTTTTCTAGAATAAATAATGCAAGCATGCCTGGACTTGAGGGTTATGATCCATGTGTGCCAGGATCTGTACAAATCTGTGTACTGACGACGCAGTTTGCTTGGGGACGTTTACATGGTACGATGACGTCATACGTTGAATTATAGGACATAATAGGTACTTATATTAAATAAGTGGTGTTGTAGCGGTTGACAGTAAAATCAACTGGGAGGTCGTGGGTTAATCCCGGACGGATCAACTTTATTATTGAATGCCGGTAGTGCCTGGAGCCGGTTTGTGTGCCTGTGCGTTCACCTTTAAGGGGTAAGGGTGAAGACACAGGCACATCGTGTCGATCTGTCAGCCCATCGGGTCATACAAGGGTGATGGAACCTGTCCTTCATAGGCTGGCAACAGTTACATGTGCGCTAAAATATCGCCTGCATACATGTTTAACCTCATTAAGTTTTTTTGTTATAACGTCTTATTAAATATACGCATTGTCTTCCCTGCAGAGAAACTCTATAAAACTTCTTTCCATGATTAACTTAATGCAGTTGAATATAAATCTTTCTACATCCACGTTTAAAATTCAGCTGCAAATCGCATCGTGTAAATCGTGATGCTAAGGAAGCTAAATAATTCTGAACGTACACAGAGCACAGCTTGTGGTTCGAGCTCCCGTCACTATCACGTACACTGTGATGAATGATGTATGGATCTTACATGTGTGAACATGGGAATAAGTGAGACTGCACTGTGTAAGGTAAATACTTGGCAAATCTGGGTTTCAGGCAGTATGGATTAACACGTCCATCGCGACGCCGATAAAACAATAGAATTAAGTAGGGATCTAATTCCCTTGGTTCTGCATATTTGAAGAAAGAGAAAAAAATATTAGATACAATATATTATTATTCACTCATACTAAAGGTTGCAATATTATTGGATATCCTTAGACATTCCTTGAACATTCATCCTAGCGCCACCTAAACCCAAACAAGGCAAAACTAGTACTATGGGAACTAGGCAATTGATAAACATACATAAACACTTTTTTTTGTAAATACGTACCTACTTAATATACATAGAAAACATTCAGACCAAAATAAACAGACATGTTCATGCACACGCATATTATTTGTACTGTGCGAGGATTGAACACGCGACCTCTGGTGTAGCCACCTTCTAGCCATTACACCAAATCGGTTGTCATTGAGTCGTCATCTTTTCCAAAAGGGCCGCTAATGAATGGGCCGTAATGATTGTGTTATCAGGGCCCCCCTATTATTTAGGACTAGGCCCAATGAAAGTATAAAATAAGAGACAGATAGGTTACTTGTGCTGAAAAAGTGGCACCCGAAATCAGAACTATTAGTACACCTGAGCAAAGCATTGACAGTGTTGACAGACGACACTGCACAACATGTATCTGTCTCGTTTACGCTCTAGTAGATAATCATACTATTTTGTTCACACGTTACAACACGCGGACGAATTTTAGGTACGTACGCCAGTGGACAATTTTTGACTTCGCTTCAGTACTGACATAACATATCTACCTCTTTTTTATTAGAATATCATTGACTAGGCCATGGTAACCGCTCACATCGTTGTACAAAATACACCTAGAAGCTCTCAAACCACTTTAAATTTGCGTAGTAACTAGATCCACCAACAGTCAACTAGTCTATTAAACTGAGCCGAACCAATTAAACAATCTACAACTTTTTCCCCACTGGCAACTTAGTCACGTCACGTATCGCTTGTTTGTTTGTTTGTTAGCTTGTTCGCTAATTAACTTGGGATTTGGGAACAAAACAAAACGCGTCGAACAATCAGCGATTTGGCGCAAACTAATTTCAGTGGGGAGTGAGGTGACAAGGGATTTTGAGAGAAGGTGGACAGACAGAGTATTTTGTAGGGTTGAATAAAATGATGGTACCAAATTCTTTCATATGCGTATGTAGTTATTTATTGACGAACATATAATTCCGTTATGTCTTCAGGCAATTTATAATTAGGTATGTGTTAAAAAAAAACTGGTCTTTGCCCATAATACTGGTCTCACCTAAAATGTAACACCTTTTCATACCATTATGGTTATGCAATTAATTATTGAATTTAATCGAAAATTAAATATTCTAGTATGTTGATCATGAGTATGTTGAGGCATTCATATCAGAATCAGAATCAGTACGAACTCTGCTACTATGGTGCAGTAAAAAATATTAACCTTGGACTCTGCAAAGGTAATGGTAATACTTAAAATACAGGGTGGCCCAAACGGTGAGGATAAAAAAATTTTTTTGGGTTCCTGGCATATAGGGGTACCCGAAAATACCCCATGTATGTTTGCCGATTTTTTGTAGTTTTCGAGTTATGTTTTTTTTAAAGTAAATTTGAGAATTATCGAACTGACCTCCTAAAAAAATTTTTTTTTCGAAAAGTATGCATTTTTTATTAATTTATTTTTTTGTGACATAGACTTCATTAGTTGTACTTTTACCCATAAAATTGCTAGCTTCATGCCATTAATTAAAGATACAAATTTATTGACCGAAATAAAAAAAATGGGGTGAATGCGAGTCACAGTAAAATTTTCAAAGTTAAATTAAAAATTAAAAAAAAAGTTCCATGACTTTTAAGTAATTTCAAAAACTGCTCAAAACCCTTAGCTTTAATTATAATAAAAAAAACTTGGTGCTTAATAGGCCTTTTTTAGCCGAAACTTGCCTTCAAGTAAACAAAGGTGGAATTTTCTAAGTTAATAATTTGTTGTAAAAACACCTTTTGTTAATTGCTAGGGTTAATGTGGGTTGGACATAACATGGTCAATAAACATAAAGTGTATTAATTTAGGATTTTTTATTATTCTAGTATCAGCCTAGTAGTATTCTAGTGTCATTTCAACAGCACAAGTCAGTCTTCGTCCCATGAATAGTAGGTAGTTATGGATACAAGTGCGGAATGTATGTCGTTTTGCACGCACGAGTCCCGAAGTCGGCCCGAGATGTAAGGCGAGGATCAAAAGTTGGGACGAGTAAAAATGACACACCCGTTCGTGTATCGGACAACGATTTTTAATACATTTGCGTTAAAAATCATAATAAAACATGGAAACCTTCGTATGATTTCCTAAATTAAATCTTGAAGAAAGCGGGCATGAAAAAGCTAAGATTGACAGTTTCCCGGTACAAACGGTAATTTAATTGGTAATTACATTTAAACATGGATTTCATTCAAATCCCAGAAAATCAATAGATGCCTATTATTTTATTTTTGATAAAGTTCAACTAATCTCAGAAATTCATTTTGACAGCTGCTAGTGTCATTAGAAATTAAACTTTATGCAATGCTAAAAGGGTTCAGAGGAAGACCCACAAAAGGTGGAGTGACGATTTGAGATTCCATGAGAAATATTGGCAGACCCTGGCACAAGATCGAGATCTATGAAGAACATGGGGAGAGACCTTTGCCCAGTAGTGGGATGAAATGGGATGGAAAAGGGTTCAAGTGTTATGTCCTTGTCAAAAGTCAAGCCGTCAGAAATTTAACGTTTATTTAAAAAGACGTTTTTTTTTCTTCCTTTCAAATATCCTTAATAATATTAAATTTTTATTAATTGATACTTCGGGACAAGTGCAAAACGACATAATACATTCCGCACTTGTATCGCTAACGACTATTCATGGGACAAAGACTGACTTGTGCTCTTGAAATGCCACCGGGCTGATAGTAGAATTATAATAAATCCAAAATTAATTTACTTTAAATTTATTAACTATGTTATGTCCAACCCACATAAACCCCAGAAATTAACAAAAGGCGTTTTTACAACAAACTATTTACACAGAAAATTCCACCTTTGTTTACTTGAAGGCAAGTTTCGGCTAAAAAAGGCCTATTAAGCACCAAGTTTTTTTTATTATAATTGAAGCTTAGGGTTTTGAGCAGTTTTTGAAATTACTTAAAAGTCATGGAACTTTTTTTTTAATTTTGAATTTAACTTTGAAAATTTTACTGTGACTCGTATTCACCCCATTTTTTTTATTTTGGTCAATAAATTTGTATCTTTAATTAATGGCATGAAGCTGGCAATTTTATGGGTAAAAGTACAACTAATGAGGTCTATGGCACAAAAAAATTAATTAATAAAAAATGCATACCTTTTGAAAAAAAAATTTTTTTAGGAGGTCAGTTCGATAATTCTCAAATTTACTTCAAAAAAAACATAACTCGAAAACTACAAAAAATCGGCAAACATACATGGGGTATTTTCGGGTACCCTTATATGTCAGGAACCCAAAAAAAATTTTTTATCCTCACCGTTTGGGCCACCCTGTATATTTGAAAGCAATGTCATGTGAGAAACAAAAACATCAATGATGTGGCCGACTAGAATTTATGTTTGCCTAGAAAGTACTTTTAATGAGATTCTTAGTTTCTTATCGGCAAACATAGATACTCAATGTTTATTATGCTTGTTATTTGTAACTACATTTTCTATCGGAATGTTTCCATTCTGAGTTATATTGTAACTTTGAACGCACTCGGTGACAGGCTCACTTTATTTTTTAGTTTGATGAGTTTTCTTTGTCTTGTCATTAATGCTTATTCATTATTTATAAGAATTACTAAACAAAATCAAACCCTCTTGAACCACTTTCGTGGTTGACTTAAGCTCTTCATAAGCTGACGTGAATGAATACTTTTTTTACTTTTACTTTGCTACTAAATGGCCTTTTGATTATGGTCACCCTACACGCCTGCCACACAAACGACGTTACCGCTGAATAACAAATTCTGTACAGCTCGTGTAGCTGACCATCAGAAACTTTGTGAATCACGGCTGACAACGCAACTAATAATGTTACTAAACGAATACTCACCATGCTAACATGGTGAGTATTCATACCTAAGTATGAGGTGACCGTGGCGCAGTTGTGACGGTGATCGACGAAGACCACTCTGACCGAAATTCAGTGATGCGTAGTTCGGGCATCTCTGTGCTTCGGAAGGCCAATTAAGCAATTGGTCCCGGTTGACGTCGCTAGATGTCAGTCGTTAAGCCTAGTCAGAGGCCTTAGGGCGGCTTGATAACATCTGACATTAAGGTTGCTCACTAACCTGACACTCCTTAAACAATCCGCACTGAGCCCGCGTGTTGGTGTATGTCTTGTTCCACCTCATAGTTGAAGTGAGGCCTGGGCCCAGCAGTGGGACGTATATAGGCCGTTTATGTTATGTTAACCTGGCAGTGGAACGTGTTTTTTTTTGTTTGTTGGGCATAAAATACCTGTAACACACCTTTAACGAAAGTAACAAAGCTGTAGATAACAATTTCAGTAACAACCGAACTTTCAGGATCAACCAACGTTGCAAGTGGCACTTTTTATTGGATCACAGTTGGAAACATTTCGGTTTTTGCTGCCGCGGCTTGTTCCGAAACTTTGAGTACGGTGTATAATTCGCTGTAGTGAAACAAAGTTGGTGCTTAATTTTGTGAAATATCACTTGACATGTGTTTGGGTTTATGAGTTACGAAATCTCGGTTGATGTTTCGGTTAAACTGTATTTAACAAAGCTGCAGAGGCATTTTTTACCAGCGTGAAATAACTAACCAAACTATAAAGATGACCTTTTCCCTCCTTCTCTCAAGAGAGGAGGAGGAAAAAGGTCATCTTTATAGTTTTCATCAAGACAAATTATTGTCTTAGTCTGGAAATAGCTGCGCACTCCAGATACTTCTGTCGCCTCACATCTTAGGCCAGTAGAATTATCAAATAAATTTGCAAAGCGTGATGTAATTCTGCATTTTTGGTATATTGTATTGGTGTTTGGTATAGTCTGTTAGAGAAGTGTGAAATCCAATTAGCAACTTCGAAAAACTTGCGAAATTAAGATAATTGGAAAAAACTCCGTAATATTTAAGGTTTTCTTATTAATGGCTCTTCAGGGCCTAAACTCTAATTTTATGATAAGGTCAGATAAGAGAGACTTGCAGATTAAGAGATATAAAGGAGCTAAACTTACATTGCCCTAGTTTAAAACCGTAGATTGGTCTTGCCGACAGGCGCAGTAATTGTTCTATTCCAACTTGGGTGAAAGGATCTTACTGTTGATTCTTAGTATTAGTTTGCAGTTTCCGAAGCTATTTGATGGGTTTTTGCAGCTTCAATATAGAAACAGATAGAAGATCATCATCATTATTGGATTTTATTCTACACTGCGGGACGGGATTCAAAAATGCGTCTACCGCAAACCTTACGCATTTTTTTGTAGATACACAGTCGAGCTCATTCTCTATTCTCTATTTCGTTTGATTCAATACTGAACTCGGCGTTTTAAGCCATCAAGTCCAGCTATGGTATTCTGGCGGGCGCCAAGACTCACTTCGCTCGACTCGTGCTGAGTTAACTTATTTTTTCTTTGGTCGTCTGTGGTCGTTTGAGACAGAAGAACTTAGCCAGAGAACATTTTTTTATTATTTACGAACAAAATGAGAGAAAACACTAATTCAGAGTGAAGCATATTGATGATTGAAGTGAGCGTGAAGCACCGGGATGTGAAGTGATGTCCGCCGGAATGCCACCCCTCCAAAATGAGGTGAATTCCTAAGGGCTCGAAATCTTCACAACAAATTGGGGTTCCAATACCTGGCAGTATGATGTGCACTTCGGAACTTCGCTAAAACCTATTTCTTCACTTTCTGAAACGAATTTTCATACTGCTCATATTTCTTTTATGATACTTAACCACATAATCCTCTTATCATGAAGCAGCCAGCTAATTAACCGTTATTTATGACAATTAAAAGCCAAGTGGGAAGGGGAAGCGGCTTGATATCACACGTTGGGGGTAATTTTGTGGACTTAAGCTAATAGCAACTTGGCGCAGGGAACTTTGATAAAATTAAATCATGTTAAAGGATGTTATATTTTTACATAACAAGATTTAAGAAATAATTTCCTTGTGGTTCTGAAGGACGGGTTTTTTTCCTAGCTGAAAAGGTTTTTTATTATAATCCTGGTTATTGTTTTGTGCAGTGAAAATAGTCATCTCATCTTAACTTCCGTTAGGTTTTTATTTTGTGTTTCTTTCTTAATTTTTTTTGTTTCCGAGATTTGACAGAAAGAAGTGAGTTTGTTGTTTGTGTCAGTTGTTATGTTTATGTCCGACACATAGCGAGGAGAACCGATGGCCGTTGACGGAAAGGTTCTCAAATGGCGACCGCGTACCGGACGACGCTCCGTGGTCAGGCCCTCCACAAGGTGGACCTACGATCTGGTCAAGGTCGCGGGAAGCCGCTGGATCCGGACAGTGCAGGACCGATCGCTGTGGAGATCCTTGGGGGAGGCCTATGCTTAGCAGTGAGCGTCGTTCGGCTGAGATGATATGATGAGGGTTCCTTTTAATTGTTTTATTTATGTTTATGTCGACACACGGCGGCAATACGGCAGACTGCATTGAATGTGCTACTAGCAAAATAATTGCTGTGTGTGAAAGGGAGGTTCATATTAATATCTGATTCAAGAAAAGCCAGCAGCATTTAGGGCTGTTAATGATTCTTGAATATATAAATCCCAACCACGGAACAGATTCATTCTAATTGTATAGTCACTTCTACAAACAACTTTACAATAACCAAAGGTCGGAATCAGGTAGAGTTATGACGTACCCACACTGTTTTCATTTTACGAAAGAATGAAGTGAGTATTGCTCAAATCCAGGGATAAATTTTAGGGAGCAGAAACAATCCCGAGAATCATAAAACAAAAAAATATGATTAAAATTTACACAATTTAATTTGCGCGACGTTGCCTATTTTACATAAACCACATTGTATTTCCGTAGTTGCGAAATTCCAACAATTGTTATTTTTTGGCCTCACTTATGAAATCCCGGGAAGGTCCATATTAATATCAACATTTCGATGCGAGTACTCAAGTATACCTAATACCTCTAGCTAATTTCGACCCTAAATAATGATGCTGTGTCTTTTCTAGTCATATACCCATCGCCTAGCTCTTAGTTGTCGTGAATGAGATAGGGGACGTTTTTCCGAGCATTATGCCGTTCTGGACACTTTATGCGAGCCTAAGCTTAATGAATTGTAAAGATAATCGAGATAAGCGGGATGGGTTCGAGGCACTTATTAACAGCATCATAACAGTTAACATCTCGGCAGTTAGTTAGCCCGTTTAACTGCTATGAGAGCACTTAACTTTCAGTAATTACTTAGGGTTTATTTTGAAGTAAATAAAATTTACATCAACAACAATGTTCACGAAAAACTGGAATGGGCGAAATCTGATTCAAAAGTAAGTTTTCTAAAGAATTTCAATTGAGAAAAAAATATTTTACATGGATAAAACAAACCTTTTAGACAGTGTTACATCTAAGAGCTCAATATTCAACAAAAAATCTATTATAAATTCCTATTTATTAAGGGGTCAATTAGAGTCATATTTATAAGCAAAATAGGGTCGAAACAAAGCACTGTTTTTGAAGTAAAACGAAACTTGAAGAAGAAGGAAAAAAGGTTCTTAGACACATTTTAAATATTAAACATAAAAAAAAGGTTTTCCAACAGCATAATTTATTTAAAAATATGAAAATTTCTAGAAGCTTCAATCGGCACAAGGATTATCTATGTGTATCCTGCCCCCCACTTCGGCGAAAACTGGAGACGTTCGCTCGATGTAGTCCATCAAGATGTCATAGTCCACTCCGACCACTCGAATGTTTCGTCTATTTTGTGAAATCATCTAAACATAAAATAAAAGGTTAGTGTCATGCATCGATAAAAACAAAAATAGGAAGATAAGGCATCTGCGTCCGAAAAGTAGCCACACAACAACTGGTCCAATGGACCTGTCTTCAAGACAATATGACAGCTATTAGCATGCATGCACGTCATTCAAACGTCAATGTCATGTGCCAGTTTTCGAATTCGCGAAGTATGAACGTAACGTATCTTGTCCTCTTGTATCTATAGTCCGTTCGCGTTGAGAATGCAGTGATTTCATTCTTGTCCTACGACCTTTTACACCCCTTAACCAATCAAATCGTTCCTCATTAGAAAGCCAAATTCACAGTGCCCAGTTGAACGCATTATTTCAAACGCAACGGTTTTGTACCGTAGTTTTTTTTCGTCTAACGGAATTAAATTAAAAAATACTGCATTCTTAACGCGAACATACTATAGTAATTTTTTTTTTATTGCGTATCACAGAAATATAATATCAGTTTCTCATTTAAGTTATTCCATATTTTAGCATCAATTCTGCTAAGCAAAGTTTGTAATAAATTCACTACTTATTTGTTTCTTTGGATAAGATGCACGGGAGAGATGAAAGTGAAAAAATGGGAAAAGCCTCTTAATCAATTTTCGTATCCATATAATGTATACTATTCTGATCATTTATGATTTTGTGTTAAAAAGATTATTTTATGAATTATTTATTTCCAATTAAGTTTTATTGCATTTTCCCCGTAAAAAAAAATTATAAATATTATATATTTTATTTTATTTTCTATCATATAATTTGACATTTTATGTAAATTGTATTGTAGTTTTTTTGAAACTGGTTTTATCTAATGTTCGTCATTCAGTGGATAAATTGAAAAATGTTCGATTTAATAATAAGGGAAGAACTCACATCAAACCCCCCACCACCGGATCCTATAAAATCCGAAGTTACCACGCTGTAGTACTCATTTAGGTCCAAAGGTTCGTAAATAGGAACTTCGCATTCGATACAGCGAACTTTAACATCGACGACGCGACTTCCAACAGGTTGGGAACCATTGAAACTTGGTCTTATTCCTGAAAAAGGATACTACACTTTTAGAATCCAATCGTGTTCCAGATTCGAACAAGTTTTCTTTACACTTTCACCTGACTCTTGTAACTTCACTCAAAGTTAAGTTATGCAGTTGCTGAAACTTTTTAGTTAGCAACTTTTTATATTCCGCCAAAAGATTTTGATAGCAATCTAAGTGAACAGCGACCAGTATAAAAAAAAACAATTCTAAAGTAAACGAAAAAAAAACAAAATTTTCTATTTCCAATATTACTATGAAAATAAAAAATTGACTTAGTGATGGCGTCTGTCTTTTTCAAAATTGTGTAGTCTGCTATTCTAAAATAGCTTTAAATATGACTAAAAGTCTTATCCGTCCCACATTTTTTCTTTAAAAATAACGTATAATCTTCGCATACTATTTTTATGGTAAGTTCACTTGTTAAACTGAAAGCCTGCACTAAAGGTATCTTTCCTACACATCTTTCAAGTTTATGTCGCCATAACATATGGTTTTTGTGGAAAATGTAAACTAGTAAAGTACATGGTATTTACATTTTTTATAATGTTCTCAAGAGATTATCTTAAAAAACTATAAAGATTCTCGACAGTTACACATTTTGAACACGCGTACAAGATTGTGTGATGGATTTCTAAATTGAGAATTCATTGCTGAATTCTATCAAACACTTGATCAAAGATAAAAAATTCAAACCTACTGGCTGATTTTGAATTAGAAACTGATCTGTACTATAACTAAATTCATGTTATACCTTAAACATTTTAAAATAAAAAAAAGTCTACGAGATACCAGAAAATGATAATTTAATTACAAAATATTGAAGTCTAAAGAATTTCACCACTCCGTATTCGAAAGAGGGAAAGTAGGCCATTTGAGCTTCAGTGGATAAGTCATGGTCGTTGTCAAATCGCTATTCAACAGAGCACTACTTGAGCTAGTTTCAAGAATATTGGGCATCCCAGGTAGACAAATCGAATCTAAGACACTTACTTATTTAAATCCTGTTTTGCACATACAAACATTACCGCCCATGAACTAGTCCCAATACGCGAGAAATCAATGCATCATAAAAACATAGAACCCAACTTCCCGCATCCAGGAAAACTGTTTTTTGGCAAAAATCGTTTAAGAATACATTCCGAAAAAATATTTCATATGCAATCATTGTCTTTCCAAATGATATTAGCTACTAAAAGGCTTATTTAAAGTCGGTGCTCTAGTCTCATAGATAAAACCAGTTTCATATCTTCACCATATTGGTGTTGGGAAGCTGATCGATGACTATCCATTATGGATACAATATTATGGTAATATACTGCGGGGGCGCATTATATTTGGATCATGGGATCATTGAATAATATCGGTTGGTAGCTTTGAAATTTGCTATGAATTCTACGTGATCTTTCAAAAGAGATTTCAGTTTTTTAAAATTGCATTTTATCACAGTCGCTTTCTTATTCAATAGTTTAATACTTAATTTTACTTAAGTATGCAAAACATTATCATCAACATTATATTACGAGTTTGTCTTGGCCCTTTCATTCTAAACGTAAGTAGTTAACATTTTGAAAACGAGTGTTATTGCCTGCTGAATAAAGAGTTATTTTGTGGTCTTGGTGGTGTAAAATACTCGACAGTCGTTATTATTTCGAAATTTGTGGGCTTAAGCATTTATTCCGGTCAAACTGTGTATTTAACATTTTCATTTCTGATACGACATGTATACATGTTACATGCTTTCGATGTTCGACATAAACTTTAAGTGCAGCTGGATTGTTGATTTAATTGTTAACTGAATGAAAACACATATTAAGTAGTTACTTTGCTTAAGGGAATTGATATTAAAATGTTAGTAAAGTCTTTCTGTGTACGTAACAATTGATGATTGAAACTATTGCTTACTTTATAATTGTGTTCAAAAACATCAAAAAAGAAAGTAGGATAATTGCGAAAATTATTAATTTTCAATACGACAAGCAGTGGTCTATTCTACTTAAAGATTTAAAACTTTTTTTCTGCGTGTAATAATGGTAGATTGAGGCTCCAATAGTACTCTGGGAGCAAGCCACAGCCTACTTGTTAGTCATAGAGAACCTGTCTCTGCCAATGACGGTAATATTCAACAACATTCCGGTTTCTATATTTTTCTCTGACGATCGCCGCCGGATCACAGCGCAGGGCTGATCGTTGTGGAGATCCTTGGGAGGCCTATGCCCAGCAGTGGGCGTCGTTCGGCTGATATATGATATTTTTCTCTATCAAAGTCTACTTGTCACTCACAGAGAACCCGTCGCCACCAGTGCCGATGAAATTCGGCGCAACTACTCGATAGTATTTGTCTAACTCCAGGGACTCGTAGCGAGGCACGTCGCAAGCGATGCATCTCACGCCCACTCTCACCACACGGTTGTTAACGGGTTGGGATCCGTTGAACACTGGGAGGAGGCCTAGAAAATATTGTTCTGTCTGAAAATTTACTAACTGTGGAGCCATAACTATGAGTCACTTTTAATTTGCTATTTGAATTTGCAATTGAACATAAAAGGATTTCGCCTATTTTTAGGATGGAGTAGGGAGGAAGTTCAGGCTGATGACTGTCTAAGGATTAGTGTCTTACAAGGATTGAGGACATTCCCACTAATTGGTGTAACTAAAAAAGCGTCACATGCTCTTCATAAACAAACTAGCCACAACGTTCCACTGGTGATTACAGCCAGGCTGATAGAGTGAGGCACAAACCTCATCAAAATGAATAGTATTAAACTAACATGATGGCTTTTTTTACTTTCAAATAACAATTCTGAGTGAATGAAAAGCTAAGCTGTTAAACCTACGTGCTAAGATCATAATTATTCAGAGGCAAGAAAGCCTGATAAACCACCTTGAGTAGTCGTAAGTTGGTCTGGTTAATTTATAGAATCTAACAACATGTTGTGTTTTGTTGACACAGAATTTATAGTTGATTGAAATATATTATAAGGTAGGACTTTCCATTCGTCAAGGTCTGAAGCCACAATTGACCAGTCGCTGTGATGGTCAAACTTTTGGTGCTATATTTTTTGGGCCTGCCGCGCTTACAGTTTTATTTTTCGGGGACCCAACTGGTCGTACGGTTCGCCCACAACTCATTCGCTATGCGGCAGATATTTTATAATTATAACATAATTTGAATGAGTTTCAAGGTTCTAAGAACCATAAAAGAAATATGCCTGCGGTGGTCAGGAGTTTTCCTACCCGTACTTGTCAACTTGAATCGTAAATTGGATGCTAAGGAAAAACTGGATGCAGGAAGTTAAGGATATTGAGAGGTCCAGGCGAGGAAAATACTTTTCTATGTTAATTATAAGGTGGCGAAAAATCTAAGATATGAACTACAACATTTCACGAAGCAATTGTATAGTATTTTGAATATATTTACCTGATACTTGTAACATTCGCGCGCCGTTGAAAGGGACGTTGGCAACTGAGAACTCTAGCATTTCCATAATATGGTCCCCTCTTAGTTCAAACACTTCGATGTTGTTCTCGAATGGCTGAGCCAGTAATACCGACTGAAATGTTATTACTGAAAATAAAAAAAAAGTTTAATTGACGTACAGATGTTACTCGATAATTTATAGAAATATCTTACAGTTTTGTAGGGAGTTCAAACTGTTTTAACGGGTACTCAAACGGCAAGCATGCTCGATATTTTCATTCACTTAAACAGTTACATCTACCTGTTTTTTTGGAGAAACCAGTATGTATTATACGATTCAAACTTAATGGCGGCTGGGAACATCGCGCGAGTCGATGCGCAGAACAGAAATTAAGGAGTTAGGGGGTTGCGAGGTGGGGTCAATCTTGCGCACTCGGCGCTCGCAGCTAACTTCCGAGCCGGCATGAAGTTTGAGTCGTATTATTTCAGTGTATTAAAGTTACGCGGTGGTGCCAGTTTAGTAAGTTAATATTAATAATCGTTCAAACATTACCATTTTGAGTGGTGTGTCGTCGAACAAATAATAATCAATAATAACAATAATTTATTGAAAGATCCTATTGATCCACGGGTTGCTTTAATAATTACACATGAGTCAAAAAATCAATAACCACAAAAACTCTAACAAATCTTACCGCCAGGTGGTATATCCATACGGATACTTCCTGTATTCATGACGCAAAAATGTGCGTAGTGCCAATTGTCACCTTCGGCCATGCTCATAGTCTACAAAACACAACTAGAATTAAATGAATATCACTGAACATTATATACAAGTATTCCACAGGGAGCTATCTAGCCCCAAACTCAACTAATTAAGGATTATTTAATACATACATAATATGCATAGGAAGCACCCAGTTCCATACACACAGACCATTACACCAAATAGGTCGTCATAATAATATATCATTATTTCATTATTTAATATCGCGATGTCAACCGGTACCAACTACTTAGCGTGCCTTGCGAAGCACGGAGATGCCCGAAATGAACATCACTCAATTTCGAACGGGGTCACCCATCCCATTTCCAACCCGGCGTGTGATGCTTCACAACAGCAATCGTCGCCAATCACTATCACAACTGCGCCACGGGCATATGTTCTTATTTCATTTTATTACTTACAGCATGCATAAAAGCATCACAGATGTAGTTTCCCAGATTGCATTCACCACAACTGCAGTTCGATCTCATGAGGACCAGGGAACTACCTACTTCTTGGGTTGCTATCTCCTCTATTAGGGGCAGATAATAGTTAATCTTCTCTATGACATCTGGAGCTGTAATCAATAAACTATTTAGTTTTTAAACGCACATAAAACGAATTGCGTTCTCGATGCCAAGAGGCGCTCTCTTATCAGCCAACTAGGGAGCTGCACAAGATTAAGGAAAGCAAAATATCAATTGTTTTCATGGGAGAAGCCATTCCTAAAAATGATTCCCTTAACGTTATTTTTTTTTACTGAATTGAAATTTTACTATCTGTTTCTTGAAATATCTACAAAGAAGTATAACTGAAAACGAGTCTGAGAATTAACTGTACCGTCAACGATAACTTGGATGTATGCCAAAATTATTTAGTTTAGTAAAAATTTATTGTAATTTCCTTATGTGTAGATTTCCAACTATCAATGGTCAAAAACTTATGATAATATTGTTGTTAGGAAAAATAATTATGTCAATAGTTTTCAAACGTTTCGTTCATACTATTATTATAATTTACGATATTATTGCCGAATTGCGATGAAAAAATTGAAATGACGTTGATGACACTTCTAAGCCGTTCTGGGGGGCTAAAACGGCAACATTTAGATGATTCATATTATGAAAACATCTAACTGACGTTTCATCTAGGCCGCGGTCCGTTTCGAGTCAAAAGTGAGTAATAGCGCGCTGACATCGCTCACGTTCATACAATTTATCAATTTGGGACGCGTGTCAGCGCGCTGTTACTCACTTTTGACTCGAAACGGACCGCGGTCTAGATGAAACGTCAGTTAGATGATTCATAATATGAATCATCTAAAATGTTGCTGTTTTAGCCCCCCTTGATCCATCATCCAATCTTCTCGCAGTAGAATGAACAAAACAAAGACTAACCTTGCTCTACCTCATGTCCAACGTAGTGTGGATTTCCGGTCCAATTCAAGATATTCCCGCTTTGGTCGAAGAAGACTTTCAACTCGCCCAAGAACATTGTGTGAGCTCCTACTTGCACTATTAGAACCTTGAAATTGCGAAATAATAAAGATTGGTAAAATCAGTTTTATAACCGAAAAATAATTTGGTGGCCTATTTGAAATATAGACCGATAACTAGAAAAATACATTTTGGTCTTGGTTTCAAGTACCGAACTCTATTAGGTGGTTCTAACAACTTTCAACATACCATGGCTTATAGGGTAAATATACCAGAAGAAATAGTAAATCAGGCGGGCCCATAAACAAACACTGTTAATAGTCACACGGGGTCTGCAGTTACCCCAAATTTATAGGTATGATAAGACAACCTACATGTTTAATATTATCAAAAAAATAAGTAAAACATTAATTTGACCATCATTAAAATATTCTCATTCATGAAACTCCCCACGTTTTTTTGTTCATCAGTGTATTCATATTTAAAACAATCGGTCGAGGTCCGTGGACGGAATTTACATGGGTATTCGGTATTCGTCCACAATTTCAATGGTCTTGTAAAATATGCACATAAATATTTCGCAACTCAATGGTGGGATAAAATATTATTTCCTTTTCATTTCTCATTTTTGTTGGCTGTAAAAAATATATCTCAGATACCTTACATCGACATTTTATCAAAATAAATATTCGAAAATAAGAAGGTGGTCCGGTCCATTCCTTTGACAAATTCTACAATTAAGTATCTTTAAAAAAATATAAAAACTAAAGTGTGGTAGTTATACATAGCCATAACTGTTTTGCACAATGGATTATACGCGGAATTGGAAAATTCAGAAGTACACCAAGTACTTTTTTCAATTTTGTGTTCAAACTTTACAAATCCGAGATTTGCAAATATAACAGTTTATTGTTGAATTCAGATTTTTTCTTCATACGTGAGATTTAGAAAAATCTCTAATAACACACTTACATTTCTTGATTCCTGTTCCACCACAACTGGATATGGTCCCAGTGGGATAAATGGACTGTCTTCGTGAGGTACGCCATTGTACAATAAAGTATGACTATGACCGCCGACAATAACGTCTATGTACGGTCCTCCATGTAGGGCTATTAGCCTGAAAGTAAGATAGATTTTTATGATTGACTAGCTATTGCTCTCATTTTCACCAACGATTAGTCAATTTCAAGAAAAAAAAAATATTGACGTCTCTAGATGTCAGTTGTTAAGCCTAGTCAAAGGATCTATAGTGGCTTGAAAACATCTGACAGCAAGTTTTATCACTAACATCCATCAAAGCTGGACCCACATATTGAAATATGGCTTGCCTCATAGTTGTTAAAAAGCTTGTCGCCAAGTTGTTTGTGAGAATTTTGTTTCTATGGATGTTAACGTTAGTACCGTAGGTTCAGCTATACCCAGCTATTGGGTATCATTGTAACTGCACATAGCTGTGATAAAACTCTATCCAGTAGTATTCACGAGAAAAACAACTTACCTATCCGTATCCAGTCCACAATGTGAAAGAACAATTATTATGTCTACGCCATCAGCGTTCAATTTTTCAGCTTCACGTCTCACTGCTTCTATTTCGTCTGTGAATTGTAATAGGCCTGTTGAAGAAAGTTCCTGTTGAATATAAAAATATGTATGACATTTGAAAAAGGAGGAAAACAATTTATTGGCCCTAAAGAATAAAGGAATTCCGAGCCTCTTACTACAAGGCATTATTAACAATACTTTGGGTAACTTTGTAGAAACTAGGCTGTTGTCGATATTCATTACATCAGATACGGAGCGCAAGCGGTTTTGTGTCCTATTTGTGGTACGAACTCGATAATTGCTGATCATAATTTTTACGTGATGCTCTGCAGCAGACCCTCTGAAAGCTTTTTATGTTTAATAAACAGGGAGGGAGATGCACTATATTTTAGGTAAATATTTGGAGGCTAAATTTTAGATTTTGGATTAATTTTCTGTAGTTCCGATATAAAATTCAAATCAAAGTGGGTCTGCTGGAGAGCATGCTCTTCAGCAGGCAGCAAATAGTGTGAAAAGTACCAAAACTTTGAAGTTTTTCTAGGTCTTCTCAATTTCCCCAAGTTTTCGAAGTTGCAAATTTGAAGTCACACTATCCTAACAGATCCATACAATATACTACAATGCAGAGCTACACCACGCTTTGAGAATTTATACTCTTTTTTCAGCTAATCCTTCTAGGCTTTAAATTGTTATGGTCTAAACGAAATAACTGCTATGGACCGATGTACAATTATTTTCCTGGCTTCGGTGTCATAAATGTATATGTAAAGTTGGAAGTATCAAAGTGTAGGTACCTGCTGCAGAGCATGCTTTGATTTGAATTTCACATCGAAACTATAGATATATGAAATCTTAAACTTTGCCTACAAATATTTACCTAAAATATAGTAAATCTCCCTGTTTATTAAACAAAGAAAGCTGGTGATGTTGGACTTTGCAAGACTCTTTCTACCAACCCCTCACTACATAACAACATAAACAGCACATTATGAAATAAACATTATGGTCAGCTTACATGTGTCGAAGAGATGATGACTCCAATGATTCCAATCTTTCTACCATCCCTCTCAACCACCACACTTGGCTCGTAAAGTCCTTGTATTGTAGGTTCCAGGTCATCTATTATATTAGCAGCAAGGACACTTGAGTTTAGATGTTCTAAATAAGGAACCACCCCCTCTATTCCGTTATTAAACTCGTGATTACCTAAAACCTGTAATAACGGTACATTATTACTAAACCATTCAGAGTTTGGATATTTGCTAACCGATTTGATTTCTTTATTCTTAAAAGAGCATGTTTTTTATGGAAAAAAATGGCAATTGGTGCGGTGCTTGGGTTGAATTTTAAGCTTTAGAAAATATATGCTCTAAAGTCTCCACTTATGTTTGAAGACTAACATCTTAACTTTATCATCAACTTTGACGTAATCCAAGACCAACCGTTAGTGGCTGCATCCAAAGCACTGTGATGCCTGAAAAGTGCATCACTTAACTCCTGTCGGATTGGACCAGAGACAAATCATCAATCTTTCCTCAGAAACTTAAGCTTTCCAGCAACAAACCACCGTGTTTGTGCCCAAACACATAGTTGGTTGCCTATCTTATGCTGTATTTTTCTTCGGAAGACCTTTATTCCGTCATGCCTACTACTTTAAAAAAAATAGATTTGAAGATATCTTGAGGAATCACAGATAAAAAACACTTCAACTTCTTTCCTTGATTACTTTCCTTTTATCAAATTAAGGAAAATAAAATTAGGGATTATTAACAGGTAAATGTTTGTCAACTAGGCTTGTATCGTTTTCCTCATTACCTATAGCAAACATCCTGTTTTAACAAGTGTAATTGCTCAGTAAAACAACGTTTCGACGCCAGTGGTAGTCACATTATGTTATGCTGTATCTACTCGTGCATGGTTTTTTCATGTATTGTAAATTGTGTATGTATGTTTGTATTGTGTGGTATTAGACATAATTTGTCTGCGTAGGTAGGTACTTAAGAAAATTTTGAACTTTGAATTAAAGTACACAATAATGTTGTTCCACCCCATAGTTGAGGTAAGGCCCAGCAGTGGGACGTATATAGGCCGTTTATGTTATGTTATGTGCACAATAATGACCAGTATTTTACTGATTTACTTGACGTCACACAACAACAATTGTGTATATTAACAAGTGTATTACAAAAACCTTACATGAGCGTCATGTGGAAGCATGTTCATGAAGTCCTGTGTAACATTCCACCGGAGAAGGTTGTACCAGATGGTGCCTTGGAAGCTGTCTCCTCCGTTGAGCAGCAGAGAAGAAGGTTCTCTTTCCAGGCTCTGTCTGACCAATGTAGCCAGGCGGGCGAAACCTCCAACGCATGGAGCAACAGCTGGGTTGCACGAGGCACCTGCTGGACTGGTTTCCACAAATCTGAAATATACTAACTTTTGTGAATGCACAATTGTTCACCAAAAATAAAAGTTGAATTCAAATCTTATTGTGACACCACAATCGAAATGTGTTTCAAAATAACCTGCAAACTGGGGTGGGCAAGTCCATGATTCCAACAATGTTGAATTTTTGTAATTCATTATCATTATTTTGTAACCAAACTAACAAACAAACAAACAAATCATAATAAATAACAATATTAAAAAAAGAGAAAGAAAAATAAATTAAATCATAAATAAATTAATTAAATATATTTATTATAATTGAAGAATATTTGCATTTAAAAGTGTGGTATTTATGGTTTTATTATTACACAATTTATAAGTTGTACAGGGAAGTAGAAGAGATGACTTACCGCCGCACTCAGAGACGTCAATTAACGTTAATGGTTCATTAGAGTCAAAATTTTACATTCTTAAAAGTTATTTATTCAATTTGTTATAAAGTCACTTTTCTAAAATGGAATTTTGACTCTAATGAACCATTAACGTTAGTTGACGACTCTGAGTGCGGCGGTTGAACAATGAAAATATAAAAACAAATTAATAGAATTGTCATACAAGTTTAACTTTAACATACCTGGCATGAAAATCATTATAATGAAGTATGTTCAATGCAAAAACATCTTCTTCTTGAGCCTTGACCAAACACACAACCAATCCACAAATCAATAATCTAAACATTTCTTCTTAATTAATAAAACACTCTAAAACATGTTAATACCACGCGTGTTACACCGATCACACCTCTAACACTAAATCAGTGATATTGATAAGATATAACATATTTATAAGATAAAGGACAAAAAAATCATGATGATGATAACATTATACAACCGCTGTAAATATCACAAATTACGAAAGTCTGATACAATATCTGAATTGCTAAGGGCCACTCGCTAATTAAGATCTTAACTGTCTTTGCTAGGTAGCACTGATTAAAGTGATCAAAATCCACTTGGTCTTACGTCTTGATGGGCTCATATAGAATCAAGATGCTTGGTCTGAACTGTCAGAATCTTGATTGTTCTGACCAATTTTTTTTCCGGTGTAATTACATATCCTGTCACCTTGGTCTGCTGAAATAAATCCCTTTAGAAATACGCTCACCATCACTTTTGCTGCCCTAAATATTGTTTATTGTTATTTTTGAGTACAAACGAAAAAATAAATAAACAGATAGAAAATCATCATTATTCTCATCATTGGATTTTATTATACTTGGGTGAAAGGATCTTACTGTTGATTCTTGGTATTAGTTCGCAGTTTCCTAAGCTATTTGATGGGTTTTTGCAGCTTTAATATGGAAACAGATGAAAGATCATCATCATTATCATTATTGGTTTTTATTCTACACTGCGGGACGGGATTCAAACCTGTTCCTACCGCAATACTTTTTTTGGAAATACATAGTCAAGCTCGTTCTCTAATGATTCCCGCTTGATTCGATACTGCTATGCTACTCACTCCGCTCGTGGTGAGCTATTTATTTATTTATTCTTTATTGCGCAAGGAAGAAAAGTACAATTGGCGGACTTAACTCCTTAAGGCATTCTCTACCAGTCAACCATCGGGCGACGCAGAAAACTTGTTGGTGGTGTCTTTGACATATTAAATTTCAAATAACCATAAACATACTAAAGTTCATAAATAAATAGTATGATGAATTAGCTATCATTACAATTTCAATGTCTTTGCGACTGCAGTGGTCGTTTGATAGAAAAGAACTAAGCCAAATAACATTTTTTCATTATTTACATACAAACGAGAGAAAATACTAATTCAAAGTGAAGCATATTGATTAGTGAAGTGATGTCCGCCGGAATGCCACCCCTGCAAAATAAGTTGAATTCCTAAGGCTACCCTCCTGGGCTCGAAATCTTCACAACATATTGGGGTTCCAATACCTGGCAGTATGATGTGCACTTCGAAACTTCAGTAAATCCTGTTTCTTCACTTTTTGAAACGAATTTTCATACCACTCATATTTATTTTATGATACTTAACCACATAATCGTCTTATCTATATCTTATTAAGTTATGACGTCGAGGCATTCATAAAGGTGCGCATTTCTTTTTGAAACATATTTGGCGGCAGTCAAAAGTTAGTTTTAAGTTTTTTAAAGAATTTTTATCAATTTTACATGGATAAAAAAAAAAGTTGTAAAATGTTCAGTATTCAACGAGATATCTATCATCAATAGGAATTAAAAAGTCAATTAGAATCATATTTATAAGCAAAATAGGGTCGAAACAAAGCACTGGTTCGAAACTTGAAGAAGAAGGAAAAAAGGTTCTTAAATATTAAACATATCTACTACAAAAAATAAGATTTTCAAATTGCACATTTTATTCAAAAAATATGAAAACTTCTAGTACATGCTTCAATCGGCACAAGGATTATCTATGTGTATCCTTCCCCCCACTTCGGCGAAAACTGGAGACGTTCGCTCGATGTAGTCCATCAGTATGTCATAGTCCACTCCGACCACTCGAATGTTTCGTCTATTTTGTGAAATCATCTAAACAGAAAATAAAAGTTTAGTGTCATGCATTGATTTATACAAAAAGGGGAAGATAACATCAGCGTATCAAAAGTGGCCGCCACGCAAAAACTGGTTCAATGGACCTGTCTTTAAGACATTATGACAGCGACTTTCATTCACGTCATTTATACGTCAATGTCATGTGCCAGTTTTTGAATTTGCGAAGTATGGACAAATCGTTCCTCATTAGAAAGCCAAATTCACATTGCCCAGTTGTACGCATTATTTCAAACGCAACGGTTTTGTACCGGAGTTTTTTAGCGTGTAACGGAATTAAATTAAAAAATTAGTGCATTCTTAACGCAAACATGCTAAAGTGAAAAAAATAAATATTGCGTATCACAGAAATCTAATATCATTTTCACACACAAAATATACAACATTATTTTAGTATGAATTCTGCTAAGCAAAGTTTGTAATAAATTCACTATTTGTTTCTTTAGATTTGATGCACGGGAGAGATGAAAATAAAAGTTCATAGGAAAAAAAAAAATTTCGTATTCATATAATGTGCTGTCTTATTGATTCATAATTTTATGTTGAATTGATTATTGTAGGAATTATTTATTACAAATTAAATTTTACCTCAATTGACTGTAAAACAAAACTTATTTTTTTTGGAATTTATATCATTTATTTTGACATTTTATATAACTTGTATTGTATATTTATTTGAAACAGGTCTTATCTTATCTTATGTTCGTCATTCAGCGAATAAATTAAATTCTATTCGATTTAATAATGGGAAGAACTCACTTCAAACCCCCCACCACCGGATCCTATAAAATCCGAAGTTACCACGCTGTAGTACTTATTTAGGTCCAAAGGTTCGTAAATAGGAACTTCGCATTCGATACAGCGAACTTTAACATCGACGACGCGACTTCCAACAGGTTGGGAGCCATTGAAACTTGGTCTTATTCCTGAAAAAGGATACTACACTTTTAGAATCCAATCGTGTTCCAGATTCGAACAAGTTTTCTTTACACTTTCACCTGACTCTTGTAACTTCACTCAAAGTTAAGTTTTGCAGTTGTTGAAACTTTTTAGGTAGCATTTTTTTTTTTATGTTTCGCCAAAAAAATTTAATAGCAATCTAAGTGAACAGCGACCAGTACAAAAAAAAATCAATTCTAAACGAAAAAAAAAACTATTCTATATCCAACATTACTATGAATATAAAAAAGTAACTTAGTGATAGAGTCTGTCTTTTTCAAAATTGTGTAAAGTCTGCTATTTTAAAATAGCTTAGAATATGTGAATATCCGACCCACGTTTATTCTTTACAAATAACGTATAATCTTCGCATTACTATTTTTTATGGTAAGTTCACTTGTTAAACTAAAAGCCTGCACTAAAGGTATCTTTCCTACACATCTTTCAAGTTTATGTCGCCATAACACATGGTTTATGTGGAAAATGTAAACTAGTAAAGTTGACGACGCGGCGTGTATATGAGGCATACAATTTTATAATGTTCTCAAGAGATTACCCTAAAAAACTATAAAGATTCTCGACAGGTACACAATTTGAACACGCGTACAAAATCCTGTACAGGAAATCTCGTGATTGCAAATTCATGTAATGAAATGTCAAATTCTGTCAAATATGACGTTAGCGAATTTAGCGAGAGAATTTACTTGGGACATACGCCATTGTTACATATTTTAAAAATGAAACACAGTCCAAAAGATACCAGAAAAAAAAAGTCTTTGCAATCACACTCTACGTATTTGAACGACCCGAAGCAGGCCTACTGAGCTTCAGTGGAGACTTGAAAGTCGTGTCAAATTGCTTCTCAACAGAGCACTTAACTACTTGAGCTAGTTTCAAGAATATTAGGCAATATTTCAGGTAAAGAAGTCTGATATGGTATATTTGCGCGAAAAACACTTATTCATGTGAACGCACGAACATTTCCGCCCATGAACATTTGCACGAATACTCGATACGCGAAGAATCAAAGACAATAACGAAAATTTTGGAACCTAACTTCCCGCATCCAGAAAACCTGTGTCTTGTCAATAATTGTTTAAGAATAAGTATATTGCTAAATATATTCCGAAGAAATATTGAGTTTCCAAATAATATAAGCTACAAAAAGGCTTATTTAAAGTCGATGCTCTAGTCTCATAGATAAAACCAGTTTCATATCTTCACCATATTGGTGTTGGGAAGCTGATCGATGACTATCCATTATGGATACAATATTATGGTAATATACTGCGGGGGCACATTATATTTGGATCATGGGATCATTGAATAATATCGGTTGGTAGCTTTGAAATTTGCTATGAATTCTTCGTGATCTTTCAAAAGAGATTTCAGTTTTTTAAAATTGCATTTTTTAACAGTCCCTTTGTTATTCAATAGGTTAAAACTTTCTTTTACTTATGTAATCAAAACATTATCATCTTTTACATTAGAATGCTGGTTTATTTTGACTCTTTCATTCTATCTCGTAAGAAGTTAACTTTTTTAAATATAGTGTTCTTGCCTGCTGAGCAGAGTTATATTGTGGGCTTGGTGGTGTAAAATACTCGACACTCGTTATTATTTCGAGATTTGTAGGTTTAATATCGACCTCGACCGGTTAATTTTTTTAGCAAAATTTTGTATTAACGATATTTATTCCTGATACGACTTGTAAAACCAGGAGGTTAGTCATGCTTTCAAGTTTTACATAACCAGATGTCTATATTGGTTGCTCCATAGCATAAACTTTAAATGCGGATGGGTTGTTGATTTGATTGATAACTGAATTAATACATAATTGGCATGTAGTTACTTTGCTTAACAGAATTGATATTAAAATGTGAGTAAAGTCTTTTTGAGTACGCGATTGATGTATAGACATTTTAAGACGATTTTAAATGTTCTTTACCAACATTTTTGAAACTATTGCTAACTCGCTTCTCTTCAAAATATTGTTCAAAAACATCAAAAAGAAAGTCGGATGATTGCGAAAATCATTTATTTTGAATTCGACTATTTTACTTTAGGATTCAGAAGTTTTTATCTGCCAGTAACAATGGTGAAGTGAGGCTCCAATAGACTTTCACCTTCACAAGACTTTACGGAGCTTATTTAAAATGTTGTAAAGTTTCTATTTTTTTATTAGTCTAGCAAACTTGTCTCCTCCAGTATCGATAACATTCAGAAACATTCAGGTTTCTATATTTTTCTCTGACGATCTGGTCAAGGTAGCGGAACGCCGCCGGATGCGGACAGCGCAGGACCGATTGTTGTGGAGATACTTGGGGGAGGCCTATGCCCAGCAGTGGGCGTCGTTCGGCTAATATATCAAAGTCAACTTGTCACTCACAGAGAACCCGTCGCCTCCTGTTCCGATGAAATTCGGCGCAACTACTCGATAGTATTTGTCTAACTCCAGGGGCTCGTAGCGAGGCACGTCGCAAGCGATGCATCTCACGCCCACTCTCACCACACGGTTATTAACGGGTTTGGATCCGTTGAACACTGGGAGTAGGCCTAGAAAATATTAATATGTCTGAAAATTTATTAACTATGGAGCCATAACTATGAGTCACTTTTATTTGCTATTTGAATTTGCAATTGAACATAAAAGGATTTCGACTATTTTTAGGATGGAGTAAGGAGAAAATTCAGCCTGATGACTGTCCAAGGATTAGTGTCTTACAAGGATTGAGGGCATTCCCACTAACTGGTGTAACTAAAAAAGCGTCACATGCTCTTTATAAACTAACTAGCCACAGCGTTCCACTGGTAATCACTGCCAGGCTGAGTGAGAATTAAATTAACATGAAGGCTTTTTTTTACTTTTAATTAACAATTCTGAGTGAAATGATAGCTAAGCTAATAAACCTAAGTGCTAAGATCAAAATTATTCAGAGCCAAGAAATCCTGATAAACCACCTTGAGTATTCTGTTTGTCATTTTGGTAGTCGTCAGCTTGTCTGGTTTATTTTTTTAGGATCAAACATCATATTATGTTTCGTTAACACAGTATAGTTGATTGAAATATATAAAGAAGAACTTTCCATTCGTCACGGTCTAAAACCACAATCGACCAGTCATGGTGGTCAAACTTTTTGCGCAATTTTTTGGGCCTGTCGCGTTTACGCTTTCATTCTTCGAGGACCCAATTGGTCGTACTTTTCGCCCACAACTTATTCGCTATGCGGCAGATAATATATAATAATAATGACATAATTTAATTGAGTTTCGAGGTTCTAAGAACAATATAAGAAATCTGCCCGCGGTGGTCAGGAATTTTTCTAGCCGTAGGTACTTGTCATTTTGAATCGTAAGTTGGGTGTTAAGGAGAAACTGGATGCAGGAAGTTGAGGAAATTGAGAGGTTCAAACGGATATACTTAGGACTGTTCTATTTTAAAGTTTGAGTGGCGAAAAATATTAGATATGAACTACATCTTTTCACGAAGCAATTGTGTAGTATTTTGAGTATATTTACCTGATACTTGTAACATTCGCGCGCCGTTGAAAGGGACGTTGGCAACTGAGAACTCTAGCATTTCCATAATATGGTCCCCTCTTAGTTCAAAAACTTCTACGTTGTTCTCGAATGGCTGTGCCAGTAATACACCTTCAAAAGTAATTACTGAAAATGAATAATACGTTTATTAGCTAGAACATATAAACATAAAAAACTGTTTTAAGGGATAATATAACCCTTTCTGTCAACTATTTAAACTTTAAAGTCAATATAATTCATAATGGCTACAGAGAAGTTCCGCAGTGGTGTTATTTAAAATAAGCGTTATGGTTTTTCTTGCACAGGTGTCTCCTCACTTAAAAGAAGAAGTCAACCTCAATATTGTTACCATTGGCTTTGTTATCTAATAATTTTTTTTTTTTTTTTTCATTTTTCAAATTGTTCAAAAATGACCATTAATTTAATTCACGGGACGTGAGTAGTCGTTATGGCATGCTAAGAGCTGTCAGCATTCATAACAACAGAAGCTTTACGAAACGCATAGGGTCACCTGAAATTGCTAGAATACCATTGATAAGACACCCTCTAATTATTATATACAAATAAATATGACGTTTGGTTGTTTTGTTTGTTTGTTCTTCTAGCTGTGAGTCTACTGGCTGAGGTCGGCAAAATGAGGTGTACATTCTACAGCACTTACTTCCTTGTGGTATATTCATCCGGATACCGCCTGTATTTATGACGCAAAAATGTGCGTAGTGCCAATTGTCACCTTCAGCCATGCTCATGGTCTGCAACAACAGCTAGTATCAGATTAAAACTATCAAGACATAATTGTTATTAAATATTATCTCATTCATCAAAAAAATCCTAAGGGTTTGTTTCATTATTTTCGACAACTGATGTTTGATCCCTGCACGTTTCAAACATTTGTGCCCAAACATGTCGGTTTTTTATAAATGTATCTATAGCCATCTATAGTATCTTATTGGCGGAAGAATTGTTATTAATTATCATATTAACGGCGTCCAATTATATGGCAAAAAAAAATTGAATAACAATATCACTGAAAGAAAAAAAAAAGTATTTAGTATTCTCATTTAGTTTCCAAGTAAAGCTGTTTTATTTCATTGTGTAAGTGTCCGAGTATTTTAAAACAAATTTTCTTATTCCTTCATTGTTCCTGGTTTCCTTACAAGGGTAAATCTTTCCTTGAGACCAGAGCAATGCATTCGATGTTATCTCATATTTATATATTTGATTGAAACGTGACGTCACGTCACGTTGCCGAAACGTGGACACTAACGCCAGGGCTGGTCCACGAATTTCAAATCACTCAGCGGGCTATGGAGAGGGCTATGCTTGGCGTTTCTCTGTGGGATCAAATTAGAAATGAGGTGATCCGGTAGAGAATCAAGCCCACTGGATTAGCAAGCTGAAATAGCAGTGGGCTGGCCATGTTAGCCGTGGAACCGATTACCGTTGGAGTAAACGTGTGCTTGAGTGGAGACCGCGTCTTAGCAAGCGTAGTGTGGGTCGTCTTCCGGCAAGCTGGAGTGATGATTTGCGCAAGATGGCTGGCAGGAGCTGGATGCGAGCAGTTGAAGATCGAGACCAGTGGCATGTAAAAGAAGAGGCCTGTGTCCAGCAGTGGACTGCAACAGGCTGATGATGATGATATGTTTTATTATTACTTACAGCATGCATAAAAGCATCACAGATGAAGTTTCCCAGATTGCATTCACCGCAACTGCAGCTGGACGTCATGAGGACCATAGAACTACCCACTTTTTGGGTTGCTATCTCCTCTATTTGTGGTAAATAATAGTTAATCTTCTCTATAACATCTGGAGCTGTAATCACATAAAATATTTATTTGTTAAACGCACATGAAACGAATGGCGTACTTAATGGCAAGAGGCGTTCTCTATCAGCCAACTAAGGCGGTGCACAAGATTAAGATTAGAAAGCAAAATATCAATTTGATTTCACACTTCATGCTGACGCACGAATGTGTTACTGGGATCATGGGTGAAGCCATTTATAAAAACAAAATTCAAAATTTTTGGTTGAAATATTTATACTGAAAACGAGTCTAAGAATTAGTCTTATCGTTGACGATGACGTTGTTAGCCAAAATATTTTAGTTAAAATTTATACTCGTAATTACTTTGAGTAGGTATATTGATGATGATATGATATTGTTGTGATGATACTGTTGTTAGAGCGTTTAAGTTGCGCTTAAAACTTCGGTATTGAAATGGCATGACACTTCTAATCCGTTCTTAATCTCTTCTCGCAATAGAATTACCAAAACAAAGACTAACCTTGTTCTACCTCATGTCCTATGTAGTGTGGATTTCCGGTCCAATTCAAGATATTCCCGCTTTGGTCGAAGAAGACTTTCAGTTCGCCCAAGAACATAGTGTGAGCTCCTACTTGCACTATTAGAACCTTAAAAGTGTGAGAATAAAGATTGATAAAATCAGTTTTAAAACCGAAAAATCATTTGGTGGCTTGGTTGCACTATTAGAACCTTAAATTGTAAGCATAATAGTAAATTTTGGTAAAATCAATTCAATGACTGGGAAATAATTTAGAGGTTTCAGTTGAAAAAAAAACAGATCCGAATACCAGAAAAAGACTTCGGGCGGTCTTGGCTTCAACATACTATGGCTCATAAGGTAAATTTACCAGATAAAATCGGCCGGTCTGTTAATGGTCTCGGTGGCTCAGTGGTAAGGTGAACGGTGATGGAACCTCCCTGGATCATAGAATTCGATTCCTACCTGAAGCCGAGACCGTCTGAAGTCTTTTCCTGGCTTTTGGATCTTTAAGCACCCGCAGTTAGCATTAAAATGCTAAAAATGAAAGAAATATAGACAGATATTCTTAACCTTTAATAAGACGTGTAAATGGACTCACAATGTTTGTACCTCAAATTGATAGGTATGATAACTCAACCTACATGCATATTATTATCAAAAAAATAAGTAAAGCATTAATTTGACCATCATTAAAATGTTCTCATTCATGAAATTCCCTACGTCTTTTTGTTCATCAGTGTATTCATATTTAAAACAATCGTTGGTCGAGGTCTGTGGACGGAATTTACATGGGTATTCGGTATTCGTCCACAATTTCAATGGTTTTGTAAAATATGCACATAAATATTTCGCAACTCAATGGTGGGATAAAATATAATTTTCCTTTTCATCTTTCATTTTTGTTGGTTGCAAAAAATAATCTCGGATATCTTACATCAACATTTTATCAAAATAAATATTCGAAAATAAGAAGGTGGTCCGGTCCATTCCTTTGTCAAATTATACAATTATGTATCTCTAAAAAATAATAAAAACTAAGGTGTGGTGGTTTTACATAATTATTTTGCGCAATGGAGTATACGCCTAAAATCGGAATTGGAAAATTCAGAAGTACACCCAGTACGTTTTTAATTATGTTTTCAACCTTTCAAAATCCGAGATTTGCAAATATTTCGTTAAGTTTTGTAACTGACCTAACAGTTTATTGTTAATTTAGTTCAGAATTTTTCTTCATACGGGAGATTTTAAAAACTCTCATAACAAACTTACATTTCTTGATTCTTGTTCCACCACAACTGGATATGGTCCCAGTGGGTTGAATGGACTGTCTTCGTGAGGTACGCCGTTGTACAATAGAGTATGACTGTGACCGCCGACAATAACGTCTATGTACGGTCCTCCATGTAGGGCTATTAGCCTGAAAGTAAGATAGATGTTTATAATTGACTAGCTATTGTTCTCGTTTTCACCAGCGATGTCTCTAGTCAGTAGTATTCACGAGAAAAACAACTCACCTATCCGTATCCAGTCCACAATGTGAAAGAACAATTATTATGTCTACGCCATCAGCGTTCAATTTTTCAGCTTCACGTCTCACTGCTTCTATTTCGTCTGTGAATTGTAATAGGCCTGTTGAAGCAAGTTCCTGTTGAATACAATCATTTGTTTGAGATTTTAAAAAGGAGGAGAAACAATTCATTGGCCCCAAAGAATAAAGGCAATCAAGTAATTTGACTGTGAAGTGTGACTTGCCCCCTCTTAACTATATATTTATTTATTTATTCTTTATTGCACAAATTTACAATAAAAAGTACAAATGGCGGACTTAATGCCAAGAGGCATTCTCTACCAGTCAACCGCAAGGCTCAACAGAACACATACTATATACTGAACAGAATATATACTGAAATAGGACCCAATAAACACTCACAACTATTTCGGAAACGACCTGAATGCCTTTATGGTTACCGAAAAATTCCAAAGCTCACATTTCATCGAGATATTTATACCCAACGTGATAAGTTGCGAGATAAGTTTTTCATATTTTATTTTCCATCACTGTTGAGTTAGCCGCAAGTTGTACAATCAACATAAAGTGGGTGTTCCGGTCAGCCTTGAATTCCCAACCACCCAGTTCTCAAGCCTTTTCCACAAATTAAGTTATAAACAGCTCAAAACGAATTAAAGAATTATAGCCAGCTTACATGAGTCGAAGAAATGATGACTCCAATGATTCCAATTTTTCTACCGTTCCTCTCAACCACCACACTTGGCTTGTACAGTCCTTGTATTGTAGGTTCCAGGTCATCAATTATATTAGCAGCAAGGACACTTGAGTTTAGATGTTCTAAATAAGGAACCACTCCTTCTATTCCGTTATCAAACTCGTGATTACCTAATACCTGAAATAACGTTGTATTTTTATTATTGAATCTTTCAGAGGTTAGTTCTGTGCTATTCTAAAAACATGTTTATTTCGCAGGAGAATTGAAAAATGGTGTGGTAGGTTAAATTTTAAGAACTTAAGAGAAACATACGCTCTCAGATCTTTGCTTTATGTTTAAAGACATCTTGACGTTATCATCAATTTGGACGTTTTCCAAGACCAACCGTAAGTGGCTGCATCCAAAGCACGAGATGCCAGAAAACTGCATCACCAAACTCCGGTCTGATTGGACCAGAGGCACCTCATCATAATTTTTTTAGAATTTAGGCCGCCCAGCGACCAACTACCGTGTTTGTGCCTGAAAACAATGTTGGATGCCTATCCTATGCTGTCTTTTTCTTCGAATGACCTTCATTACACAAGGTCATTACGTCATGCATACTACTTAAAGAAATGTGATTTGAAAATATCTTGAGAAGTCACAGATTAAAACAATTTAACTTCTTTCCTTGATTACTTACCTTTACCAAATTAAGGAAAATAAAATTAGGGATTATTAACAGGTAAATGTTTGTCAACTAGGCTAGTATCGTTTTCCTCAATTCCGATAGTAAAACATCCTGTTTTAATCAGTGAAGTTGTTCAGTAAAACAGCCTACCGACGCCAGTGGTAGTCACATTATGCTGTATCTACTCGTACATGGTTTTTTCATGTATTGTGTTTGTATGTTTGTATTATGTGGTTAAAAATATGTTTTCTGACGATTCGTAAGTCTACATTTACCATTACACATAATTTGTCTACGTAGGTACTTAAGAAATTTTGAACTTTGAATTTAACCCATTTGGACCCAAATGAAACCCAGCAGTGCAAATTATATTTTTTTGTCATTAATTGGTTGAAACAATCGTTATTATGAGAAAACAAAGAAAAAAAAGTTTTTTTTTAAATTCCTTCTTTGAAAAAAAAGCCGTCCTTAAATGAGGACGCTGGGTCCATGGGGAGTCAAATTTTTCGAAGCATCCTTTTTCAATTCATTATGTCTTTACGCGCGTTTCACATTGTCAACGTGCTTTTTTTGTAAAGTGGAGCCAGTTTTTCTGGAAAGTGACCATTACCATCATGGTAGAAACTTGGTACTACAGAATGTCCGAAGGAAAGAAATAATGACGAGCTTTGTAATGACGAAATTGAAGCTGATCTAGGCTATTCATGGGTCAGATTGTGGTTGTGCCATGCATTTGCAACTGCAAGATCTAACATGTGGACGTAATCAGTACCCACTACCATTGTATTCCCCTGGATAGCAGGGTGGTAGAGTGAAATAGACTGGTCCGCTTGATCAATACCGCCCATCTGCTTGTTTCGATTTTGGTGAAGATCTGGGATACCAAAGTCTACTTTTTTAGCTTAGCGCTCCAGCAGTTTCTTATCCTAGAGGCAAGACGTGGTTGAACCCATGATGCAGACGCGATTGTCCAATCAACATACGAATAGAATTTGATTGACTTTTTACAAAACAGTAGTCAAAATCAGTACAGGTTTTCGTCTTTATTTACTTCACAACTAATGGTAAATTTTTGCTTCTGCTTTCACGGACAGTACCCGTTCTACGAAAGCTACTTGCCGTAAGTCTTAGCAAATCAAAACTGGTGAAAAAATAATCAATGAAGACAACATGGTCTCTAGAGGTGGTGCCAAGTTTGTTGAGCCATTGCCTCACTATTCTTGTGCCCAGTGGCTCTGTACGATTGGCACTTGGAGATTTCCCGAAGTATTCTATCTTGTTCTTCTTTATCTAGATTCCTGGTACGTTACGAACTGCATTGCCTTGTTTATTATCCTCGTCGTCATTTTTCGTCCGTCAATACACTGGGCTCTGAAGGAAAAGTAACTAAATCTATACATGCATCATCATCTTCACGCATACCAGCATAATATAGGGCTTTTTCAACTCCGCAGTACTCCCCTGACACTGTTAAATGTTTGTTTTGCCATTTTTGAAGGAAAAATGACCTGGTAAAAAATACGAATAATTTACGTCTAATGTGCCCACCGACCTCGAATGGGGACACCGTTGTAAAAAAACGTATACTATCATCAATACTCAATTATTCACTGCCATTTATTTTTATATTGAAAGTTTACATTATATTCCGGTTATTTATGAAAAATAACCAGCAGTTTTAGGAGTAAAAATGACAAATAAAAATTACTGAATCTTGGCTATCTTAGATTTTTTAAACACCTCCACAAAACGCACGGTAAAATCACTCTCCACTAATTTTATATAGTTTTTGGTGTAATAATAGGCTAACAGGTTCACACTTATTACGTATTCGCAATAAAAAATCACAAACATCGAAATGCTAATAAACTGAGGGTATTTGTTGAGGCGTCCTCGTTTGGGCACGGCTGGGCTATATGGGTTAAGTACATAATATGTAATTACCAGTGTTTTACTGATTTACTCGACGTCACACAACAACAATTGTGTATATTAACAAATGTATTACAAAAACCTTACATGAGCGTCATGAGGAAGCATGTTCATGAAGTCCTGTGTAACATTCCACCGGAGAAGGTTGTACCAGATGGTGCCTTGGAAGCTGTCTCCTCCGTTGAGCAGCAGAGAAGAAGGTTCTCTTTCCAGGCTCTGTCTGACCAGAGTGGCTAGGCGGGCGAAGCCACCAACGCATGGAGCAACAGCTGGGTTGCACGAGGCACCTGCTGGGCTGGTTTCCACAAATCTGAAATATGCTAACTTTTGTGAATGCACAGTTGTTCAACAAAAATAATAGTTTTATTCAAATCTTATTGTGAAACCACAATCGAAATGTGTTTCAAAAAAACCAGCAAACTGGGGTGGGTAAGTTCATAATTCCAAAAGTGTTGATTTTTTGTAAAACAATATCAATATTTTGTAACCATACCATTATGAAGCAAATATGTTAGGAGACCATTTTCATAAACGCAATATTGAATATAGCTGTCGAGCAAAGTTCCTACTGGCTCCTTTGAAGTGATTCTTTTAGGATTGTTTACATAAATAAGAGACCTTACGTCTTTCGATGATAGACATTATGGCTGCATATCCCTAAGTGTCAGCGGCAAAGGTGTTCTTTTTCACCGATTCTGGTGAGGAATTACACTACTTTTGCTGAACGACTTATTGGTAATTCGCTCTGCGAAATGTGAGCTTCTGAATGTTCCCCTCACCACGACGGCAACGATAATCAGTGTGCCTCTCTGGCTACCCCGCTAGGTATTTAGTCATGAGCATATGTTTTTTTTTTATTCTACGATTCTTTAAGTGTCCTAGGAAGGAAGCATCTCAGGAACCGAGCTGTACGAGAACATGGCGGCTCTAGAGTATGTGGATGAACACCCTGACGATGGCGGGCGGTGCGATGGTAGAAAGTAGCTGTGGGCATCATATCAAACAGCTCTTCAGAACAAAACCCGTTATACAAGCGGTAGAAAACGCAAAGCGAGGAGAAGTCTCTCCTCAAACTTAGCGGTTCCATGTTATGTTATGTTATATTACTACCTACTTGATATAGTCTCTCACATGCTCTCCAAAAAGTAGTCAATAGAAAAACCGCTGTTTCTAAAGTGAAAGTTTCTAACCTCAGCGCACTATGAAATTTGTTAAAATTGTGAAATAATTAAGAAAATATCAAATAAAATTTCAATAACCAAACGAACTATGGCTTTTTGATAGACATGAATACTTAAATATTAAACTTGCCATATTATGTTCCACAGCACTTAGAAATGCCAATTTACCAATGTGGAAACTTGTGTGAAATGTGAATGTGTGAAACCTTCAAGCGAAACAATGTGAAACCTTCAATAATCTCAGCAACAGCTGCTATTGTAGGTGTTGTTATCTTGTAGATGCTAATCTTTACTTAGCATAGTGCTCTCACCGTGTGATCCAATTGTATTGATTGCAGATCTATCGCTCTGATTTTACATAAAAACTACTAGAAAGAACACAGTCACAAGAGGATAAAGCTATTCAAGCTGGGAATCTCTTTTTGAACACCGGTCTTACATTAAATCTGTTTAGCATCTTGATCATAAGTACCAATATTTCCAATTGAAAAAAAAAACACAATGGAACCGGTTCCGTAGATTCATACCCTCTTATTAATAAAAACGAACGGAAAGAAAAAGAAAAACACATTGAAAACAATAACTAGGTACTGAGTTTTTTGTCGGTTCATTTTAGTTTAGGGAAAACTGTCCGATCCAGTTTTAGAGGCAAAATTATTTATTTAAAAGTGTGTTATTTATGGTTTTATTATCACATAATTTATAACTTGTAACGGGAAGTGAAAGAAATGACCTTAAACAATGAAAATATAAAAACAAATTATTAGAATTGTCATACAAGTTTAACATTAACATACCTGGCATGAAAATCATTATAATGAAGTATGTTCAATGCAAAGACATCATCTTCTTGAGCCTTGACCAAACACACAACCAGTCCACAAATCAATAATCTAAACATTTCTAATAATTTAATAAAACGCTCTAAAACATGTTAATACCACGCGTGTTACACCGATCACACCTCTAACACTAAATAAGTGATATTGATAAGATATAACATATTTATAAGATAAAGGACAATAAAATGATGATGATGATAACATTATACAACCGCTGTAAATATCACAGATTACGAAAGTCTGATACAATATCTGAATTGCTAAGGGCCACTCGCTACATCCACAAAATACCGCTACCGGCACGATGCCTGTAGTTTTCAAACTTTTGATTTTTATATGGACTCGTCACTCAGAGTTGACGCCAATGATATTATAGAAAGACGTAGATAGGTTACTTGAGCTAAAAAAGTGGTACCCGAGATCAGGACTTCCGACCACCTGAGCAAAGCATTGACAGTTTGAGACATCACTACGCAACCTATCTGTCTCGTTAACGGTCTAGTAAATAATCATGCTATCTTGTACACACGGTCAGATTATAGGTACGTACGCCAGGGGACAATTTTTGACTTCGCGTCAGTACTGACATACCTATACGTCTTTTATTAATATCATTGGTTGACGCCGTTGGCCGAGACTTAACACCCGTTTGGTCGGAAGATCTTCCCTTTTCAATGTGAGATGAGGAATTTAACACCCTATTCCTAAGGTGCTCCATTTTTCTAAATTATTAATGACATCCTAATTTTCTAATTGTAAACGTTTCACCTGTGGTTTTGTTTAAAACGATCCCTTTATGTGTTATATTGGGTGATCTCAACCCTACCGTACCTACCTGGGGAAGGTTATTAAAACAAATTAGTTTTCCTAAGGGTAGATTGCAATTAAACAGGGTATACTAAAGGTATATAATTTATTAATAGGTATGTAAAGGCTTTTCATGTAGCTACATAATACATTACTGATATAATATCTGAGAACAAAAGAGTAACATTTTACATATAGCTTTTTCAACATTATGTTAACAAAATATATTTTCTTGGAGATTAACGTCACGATCAACGGAACATCAGCTTCCCGTTTCCGTTTTTATCTTGGTCTAGCCTTTGGGTAGCCTATCATGCCGTTGACCGTACCACTCAAGAAGTTAGTATTAGCAATTAACCCTAACATTATCGTTCAGTAGCAAGCAACATAACGTTTATAACAGATAGCGAAAGTTATAACGTTGCGTTATAACTTGTTAATGGCAAATAGCGGGTGGTCAATAAATGTGTTAATGAGATATGGGGTCGGGTCACGTCAGCACTCGTCCTCTCGTAAAAGATAATGAAATATGTTATTAGAGGGTTAAAATTACTGCCGTTTATTAAAAGGAGTTACTAGCAACTTTTTTTGGGTTCTTTTTTTGGGTTCTTTTGTTGTGTTTTTTTAAGTTTATTGCTAGTCAGTAAGGACATAGATCAAAAGTATGCTACACTAACGGCCGCCCGCGACTTCGTCCGCTTGGACTTGTTTTTTGAACACAACAAGAATGAAAGGGACAAAACCTTACAAAAGTTAACGTGATGATAAAGCACTGTAAATAAACGGGAAAAAAAAACCATTTATTCTGTGTTAACAAATTAACCCTTTCATAAGTGAATAGAAGTCATATTTCAACTCTCTGTGTTTTTCAGCATCTCGTAATGTCTGATTTACATTTTTTCAATTCCGTTTAGCATTTCTGAAGAAGTTCTCGGTGGATCCTGGAGTTGTGAAGATTATGAACAGCCAATCGAGAGGTTTCTATCGATTACGTGTAAGTAGCTCTCGACAAGATCGCGTGCAAGTTATCACGGCCATTCTTACTGAGAAAAGAACACTGTATACAAGAAAAAAGTTTTTCAATTTGTATCAATTCCTTATTGTTTCAAAATGCTTAAAAATGAACAATTCCTAAAAGTAGTGAGATTTTAAAAATAACTGTATATAAGAATGGTATTTGTTACCTAGATATAGTACTTCCATATTATAAAATATGAATAAATAAACGGTAAGAACTTCAAACATGCGAACCCAAAAAAAACAAAAGATAAAAAAAAATTAAACAGACCACTTAAGTCAATAGGCATGATGACTGTATTTTTTTTTTGTTTATTATCGAAAGACCTTACATTTATGTAAACAATCCTCAAAGAATCACTTCATCTGGATCAATACCACCAGAGACATCACAATTTGAAATGCACATTTTTGGACTTGCCCAAAAACGCTCCATACAAAAGTGACAGCGATAGTGACGTCACTGTCGCTTTTGTATGGAGCGTTTTTGGGCAAGTCCAAAAATTGTGCATTTCAAATTGTGATATCTCTGGTGGTATTGATCCAGATGAAGTGATTCTTTGAGGATTGTTTACATAAATGTAAGGTCTTTCGATAATAAACAAAAAAAAAATACAGTCATCATGCCTATTGTATTCCTTTTAAATATATATTTTTTAAACATGTTTTAAATGCTGTTTATTCGTGGATTCATTAAAATTGGTTAGCCTAAAATGTGTTCCACAGTATCTTGCACTTTCCATAAATCTAGTTTCAATTCAAAACCTTCTTTTTAAATTTTAACGTAAACCTCAAAAGTCTTGCCCAAGAAAACATTTGCAAATTTCAACTTGGAGCAGCAAGATTTTCTTTTATTCCCACCATTTTCCCTATAGGTTTCACCGTGCTTGCGGAGTAAAGTCTACAGGAGAAATACGCCCATTCGGGGTATTTGTAACAAAAAGGTTACCCGTTACCCCTGATAAAGTAAATGCTTCGAGCTGGAATTCTTTCGAAACGTTAGGTGAGTTTCCTTTTTGAGTTGGCTCAAAATTTTCTAAAGTTAAGTAATTTATATTTTTGTGAACCAAACTTAATCAAATCAAATCGATTTTTTGATACACGGGTAAAATCATGGTATACTGGTTACTATAAAACGTGCGTGGTGGCAGTTTATTTCGACAAAAATTATAAAATACATAACTGATGAACAAATAAGTAAGATATTATATAGCCTTTCTGGCTCAACATTTAAGAAGATTCGTAAAACTTTGTGGGAAAGTGTGAATGCTAGTAAAATGGTTCATTACGTAGACAGTTTTGATTTCCTACAATACATAATTACCCTGTCTACTTACTAAGTTGAGGGGCAAGGAGGTTCAGAAGAGCCTGGTCCGGCAGTGGCTGGCGGACTTGAGAGTTGCAGAGTCCGGTCAGCGAACAGTGGAGGCGCTCGCTCCAGTGCTTGACCGGTGGCTGGAGAGGCAGCATGGGTCCCTCTTATACAGGATGGTGCAGGTAATGACCGGGCATGGATGCTTCGGCTCATACTTGCACCGCATCCGCCGAGAGGGAGCCCCACTCTGCCACGAGTGCGGCGCTGTGGAGGACACGGCGTACCACACACTAGCGGTGTGCCAAAAATGGGCGCAGTGGGCTAATCGCAAAGGTGGGCCAGGACCTCTTCCTGCCCAGCATAGTGCTTGCACTGCTGGCAGATAAAGAGGTCTGGCGAGCGTATGTCACCTTCTGTGAGGAGGTGGGGACACGGAAGGAAGTCACGGAGCGTGCGCGGGAAGATGATCCAGCCACTGAAGAGCTTCGCAGGGGGAAGACGGCGAGCAGCCGCTCTTCATGTCACACCCCTCAGTGGAGGAGGCCAGCCGGCGCGCGTTACGGGGGTACCGTTGCCGGCATTTCACAGGCCTCTACCACTGCCTGGTAGGGACGGCTCGAAATCCTCGGCTGTCCCTACTGGCCTCCCCTCACAAAGAGGGGGTCGCTTCCGGCCCGCCGTGGAGGCGGGCTCCGTCCGAGGGAACGCGTAGAAGGCTTCGTGCCACATACCGTGTTCCGCCCACTATGGACGATGAGAGGGAGTAGAAGGGTTTTAGTCGGTAAGGCCACTGGGGTACTATCTTCCCAGTGGAGAGCCCGACATAACGGGGGGGTGGTACGTGTAAAGAGCATTTCCTATACTAAAACAAAAAAAAAAGGGAGGCCTATACCCAGCACTGGGGCGTAAAACAATATTACTATCATTCCATGGCTTACGTTATGACTGTATGTAAAGTTTTTTATTTCAAATCAGACCTCGTTTTATCGCTCATTTTATTGAACAAATTCACTACCTCATCAATAAAGCATCAACAGGATAGAATTGTCAAAATAAATTAGGAAAGAAACGATGTATTTGCAATTCTTTCGAGTGTGTGTACTCTTTCCTCAACTTTCGTGAGATTCTATCAAAGAGGGCTGTGTTGTCATAAAAAAAGTATTACACGCAAACATTACCTTTAGGCCCTATTCGCAAAGAAGTGCTGAAGAAACTTCGAATATGCATTTCAAATAAATCTGAATCATGTGTATGATATGTCAGTAGGTAAATCCATTTATTCAGGACGATGCTTGCAAGCCACGTCAAATTTTAAGTCATACTCAGAGTAATGGTCAAAAAACATTTACAATCCTACAAAGCGAAATGTTATATGAATGAGAAAATACTTTCAAATCTAACCATACTTTGATAAGTCAACTAGTTAATGGATATTACAATATATAAGCGTTTTCTTAATTAAACGTTGTATCTCTTGGTTATTATTACTTATTTAGGGTCTCAACCAAAAAAAAGTTTCTTAAGTGTCTTGCTAGGGTCGAGCATATAACAGGGAAAAAAGTTGAGTCCAAAAATATGTGCCATCTAAAAGATTTTCCTGACCCCTTGTGAGATTCTGTAAATAAAAGATGTAACGTTTAGTCTTTGGTTAGTGTGAGCTGGACGAAGTACACTCAAGGAGAATGGATATACATTTTTAATCCCTAGTTAACCCTTATCGGTGTAGCAAGAAGTATACTCAACATTTGGAAACTTTAAATAGGTTTCACAAAACATTTTATACTAAAAAAACGTTCCTTTAATTAAGTGTTTCAGACTCAAGTGCATTTAAATCATTAAAACTTTTCAGAAAGTGAAAACAATCTTAATTCATGTAAGAACAATGAAAAACAGCCGTGATGCTCTTTCACGTAAAAACTACTGGACGGATTTTAATAAAACTTTACACACGCGGCCGAAGTCTCGGGCGCCCGCTATTATGTTATAAAAACATTATGATTCCTTTGTAAACAACACCCTGAAACAATGATTAAGTTTCGCCAATTCAAATTGTATTCGCCGAAAAACACCTAATTCAAACCAAGGATAAAGTTACAGGTTTAAACAACACCCTACGTTTGCGTTAATCATTTCCAAAACAAAGCCACACCTTATTATCCAGTTTCTCATTTTCGCAATCCCGCAGGCCTCGAGAGGGATTTCTTTGCGCCTAAATTTAAAAAGTTCGGCTATCGCTTCCAAAGAGACATTAAACGGAACGAGCAACAAGATCTTTGAAGGGCGCTGGTCTGATTTACATAACAAACCGCGCTGACGATGCGATGTGGAAGTGAGAAAGAAATAGGACTCACTAACGATTTGACGACAGCCACGATAGCGACAAGAGGCGATAAGCATTTCGAGACACAATGTTATTGCCGAATCAAACATGGTTGGGACCGATCGGGAAACTACAAGTGCATGATCTCATACTCTTCTTTAGCTTAGTGCCTAAGGTTTGCGAAGCTGGGTAAGTTTGCGAACAGACAGTGGGAGGCTCTTTAGACAGGCCCTTATTATTGAAGCCCTCCAACGGCTTCGGTGGTCGGGGACCTATAGCATTTTTGTGGCCTCGTCTGACTAGAAATATCCAGCCTTCCCTTCTTGTTGCCATCCAGCCTATCATCAAGCAGCTTTTCAAGGTTATCCGACTCCAGTCCGTACATTTTAGCTTAAAGTTTTTTAGTTTTTTTTTGAAGGCGGGAAAAACATAAAGATCACCAGTTTCAAGTCACAAGTTTTTACAAACTTCTCAAAATTCGACTTAACTTGAAAGTCCTTCAAAATTTCATGTTTAGGTCAAGAAGAAACGAGACTTGTTTTTTTATAAATTTAAGACCTTCCTCCCTGTGATTCTACTTACTTATAAAGTTATGAATAATCTGCTGGTAGGCCAGAAGTTTACGAGAGATTGGCATTGTAGTCCAAGCGTGTGCAAATGAAGAAAAAACTTAAAACGAAGATTCATTTTTCATGACCAAGCCTAATCAAATTAATGGCTTTAATTTATATAAAATTCGTATTCATATTCGTATAAATTTAACTTTAGTTCGCGTTACTTGTAGGTAGCACGTGTACTTATACAAATTACATGAAATAACAAAAATTTTACTGCTGGTCCTTTATTTCTCTTGTCTGATTGTAGTTCCAGTCAAAAAACATTTTGGCTTTGTTTGTAAGTAGAGCTTTTGCTATACGATCATAACTTCTTCTTTCGAAAATCATAGCAGATTTCTTAGAGAAAACCTGCTCAAATGTCTCGCTACCTTTATTTATATAAATTATAAATCTCTTTGGACTGCAAATTGTATATTTGATACTCGGCGTTTTACTGTTTGTTTGTTTAAATTTAATGAGGTTTGTGTAAGCTGAACTGGGTTTGGCGTCATTTTAAACGAAATACACAATTTTATCCTTATCTGTATCACTGTAGGCTCCATAAGATAGCTTAAGGTCAATGAATGTGCTGTCGAGAAAACTAGGTTTAGTATTTCCAAATTAGATAATAATGTAAATCAAATTATGAATTAAATATGACGGATCGTTCCATTCTCTAAAATATGTTGAGTTACTTGTGAATAGGTGCCACGTTCGATAATCAGTCTGTTCAACTTTATATAATTTACACTCAAATTATTTTTATGTTATACCAGCGACCCACGGCTGGGGCTCTGCACGGGTGCAATTTTATGTTATTGTACATATAACTTTATTTATTAAAAAAAACGCATTAAAATCCGTTGCGTAGTTTAAAAGATATAAGTGAACATAGGGACAGAGAGTCGACTTTGTTCTAAACCATGTAGTGACTTCACTACATAAAAACCTCCATCAAACCTCATACCAGTTTTGCCTTGTCGATCTGTCGCGTTAAATACATGGAGTTTGACGGTGACAGAAAACCGACGTTCTGTCAATGATATTACAATAAAAAAGACGGAGATAGGCTATGTCAGTACTGAAGCGAAGTCAAAAATTATCACCTGGCGTACGTATCTAAATATCCCTGGACATTATTCCACACAGCGCCATCTAGCCCTAAGCTAATTTAAGTCCGTTTCTATGGGATACTAAACAACGGATAAACATACTTAAACACTTTTTCTTTTGTAAATACATACTTATTATACATAGGAAACACCCAGACCAGTATAAACAGACATGTTCATGCACACAAATGTTTGTACTGTGCGGGGATCGAACCCGCGACCTTTGGTGTAGTAGTAGACTTCTCAACAGTTACACCAAATCGGTCGTCAAATATCTTTAATGTGACCGTGTGTACAAGATAGTAGGTATGATTAGTTACTAGAGCCTAACGAGACAGATACAATACATGTTGCGCAGTGTCGTCTCAAACTGTCAATGCTTTGCTCAGGGCAAAAGTCCTGATTTCGGGTGCCACTTTAATAACACAAGTACCCTATCTACGTGTTTTTACTTCAAAATCATTGCGTTCTGTGTAGTTTTTCTTAGTTTATGTGTAACCAAGCAACTGTAAATTCATGACAAAGTATCACATGTATTATTTCACGTGGGTGCGACGTTTCAGTTAAAACTTACGACTTTAATAACGTGTGCCATAAGAAACGATCCGTAAAACCGCCAACTCATTTTGAAACCCATTTTAGCAGAAGCCAAAAATGTGGCCGGGATATATTAAAAAGTTTACAATCCACAATGTTTGTGTTGCTGGTTTTGCGGCAAGAATTGAACAATAAAAAATCTGTTATGATTGCAGATTTGCTATTTCAATTTGTTCTTTTTAACTTGCGTTAGGAAAAAACATTTGCAAATTCAATTTTTTTTCTTGCCGGTGAGGTTACTATGTGGCCGTCTGGTATCATAAATCATCAAACATCATCATCATCATTTTTAGTCAATGTCAAATAGTTGATGTTTTTGCATGTACAGAGGCGCTCACATCAACCTTTACAAAGGGGCACCTTATGCCGCTGACCTAAGACCCATTTTGCAACGGTTTTGTAAAGGTTGATACTGAAAGGCTGTATATATGAAAATACTTGTTAGTTTTAAGCGTGGTTGCAATTCCTAAACATGCCGGAAAGTCATGAGGATTTGTCCGAAGATATTTAAACGGTTTATTTGAACCCATAGGACCAAGTGAGGTTTGAAGTTTACGTTACGTTTAGTCATTGCATCGCAAAGCACTAAAGAGGCCTCACTTATTTGCGTTGCGTCGTCAATTGAACAACAAAACGATTGTAATATTCGTAAATTATAATGCATGCAAAATAAACCACGGCTGAAATTAGTCAAATCCGTTCTGATACCATCCTTGCCAAACAACATATCTTAAATAGCATACTTCATCCACTAAGAAAACGCATTTACTCTTTTTCAACTTGAGACCATAGTGATCTTATCTAGAAAAAATTGTTTCCAATGCCATTAAGTGCTCAGACTTATTTTTCCCACTAGCTGTACTTAAAACTAAAGTAAACTGATACTAATTCTTTAATTGTTCCAGATTAGAGAACGTGCATACCCTCTCTGTCATCAATAAAGCTTATTAATTTTATTACCACCTCCTCGTAGGTCGACTTCGATCACAACGGCTAATCTCAATGAGACTAACCATGTACTCATACCAGGTTAATAAGTTTTCAACTATTGTTGTCATTGTTACTGGATCGACATAATATTTGATAGTACGACGTCGTTCTTACGGGGCAGCTAGTGAAGTATAAAATCAAAGCTTTTGCAAACAGTATTTAATCCCAAACACTAATATTATTAGCCCTGTCAGCCCATTCCAGCTACTAGATTAAAATCGGAACGTAATATTCAAATTCAGAATCCAATATCCAGCCGCCGTTATCACCCCCCTAAAAAGACTTATACTCCCCCGGGGACATTATCCCGAACAGGTGTGAATATGTTCTTCCGCTGTTTTTCTACTTTCTGTAAATAAGCCACTGTGACGGGATTCGATATTTAACCGTTAAGATATAGGCGTTATCCCCTCCCATAGGAAACTGGTAACATGACTTATGGGCCTTAAGGGAATCAGATAAAAGGCTCCTGCGTATACGACACGAAGGAACAATGTCTTATAAGGAGTTATGGATTGATATATTGCTTTAATTATCTTTTAACATCTTTGGGGAAATTCCTCAATTTTGAACGAATTCCACGGTTATTAGATAGGGACAATTTATGGCAATTTTTAAAGGGTTTTAGTTATATTGGGAAATGAGGCGTTCATAGCTCAAGGTATATAGCTTTCATGTAAAAGTCTAAATAAAGTACAAAGTAAAATAAATACTTTATTGCAGGAACGCAGATTTTGTTAACAAGATTTCCAAACCATATACTATTTCAGTATTAAAAGAAAAACCCATTCAAGTGTTTCTCTGATTATTGCTTAACAAACTTCCAATTTAGTTGTGAAATTAATTCTATTCAAAATCCATACCCAGAGTTTAATTCGATTTCAATTCAAATAACAAACATTATTTATTTATTCTTTATCGCAGAAAAGTGAAGTACAAACGACGGACCTAATTTATAAAAGCATTTTCTTGCGGTCAACCACACAATCGTACTAGCAAATTAAGGTGATGCACTAGACTAAAAGTAAGATTATGGGCAAACAAACGCACAAAATATTAAACATGGGTGTGCTTTACATACAATGCTTAAATAACCATGCAAACTTAACATAAATTATAATGAAGAATGGAAAACAAATAAAACATCAATTAATAATCATTTCAACTTCTCATTGTAATTAGTGACTGTATTATGAAGGAACTTTTAAAAGCAGTTAAGTAAATGAAGCAAAACCCGGTAACCCGGATTGAACCTATTCTGTCAAAAAAAAGTATATCTTATCTTAACCCTATGATGTGTAGGTCGTAAAGACGATCATAACAAAAACCTTAAGACGACCAGGCATTCTTGTTCGGGTAATCGATAGGGTAGATAAGAATTGGTAATGTGGGGGGCGGGATTAAGAAGGGAGAAACGTGTTAGGAAGTGCTACAGTTTACGTTGTACTTAAGGAAGTGTTTGTTGGAATTTTGGAATATGATTATGCGACTTTTATGAGATTTCAAGAGCTTTTGTGCCATCATGATAATGTGATTGTAGTCGTAACTTTGACAGAGAGTGTTAGGTTGATGTATTGAAATGTTAAAAGTGAAGTTTATCCTTCACTTTTAACATTTCAATACATCAATAGATTGTTTTTTTTTTAAATTTTACCTGTTTGTACCACTGCTGGGTAAAGGTCTCCCCCAAAGTTCTCCAGACGTGTCTGTCCTGAGCCAAAATCTGCCACTCCACGGAATAACAGGATATGTCATCGCTTTATCGTTTCTGAGGTCTTCCTCTTCGGCGATGACCTTAAAAGTGGTGATTTGGGCCCATTTATTGGTATGCATTCTGCAAACGTGACCTGCCCAGTTTCACTTCAGATTGGCAGTCTCTTGATACTTCAATTGTCTATTCCCTTCACCATAAGTTTGTATTCTCCCTATTTGTGCTTAGAATTCAAACGAATCACAGTCGCAATTTATTGAATTTTGCAGAAGGCCTAAATCGAAATGAAGTGAAGTGTTCATTGAAAGTGACACTCGAGATTTAATTGTGGAAGGAAACCTCCTTCACCTTATATTATCAGATGATGATTTTGACCTATTCCTTTCTAATACCAAAAAGTAATACCAATGGTATTTGTTTTTGTAATCGTAATAATTTTCTATTCCGGACGAATACCAAAACTACATTGAAATATTTAAAATTTGGTATTCGTTCGGAACAGAAAATTAATTACGATAGCAAACAAATACCATTGGTATTAGTTTTTGGTATTAGAAAGGAATAGATCATGATTTTGATCATCTAGTTCTAGTGCCCTAACTGAGTTGTTTTTATTCTGGTATTTTTTTCTTGACCACCGTATATTTGAACAGAATTTAAGTTTCGTAAAGCGATTTCCGCGCCCTAGGCGAGGATAAGATGTAAGAAATACAAGTTACAAGGGACAAAAGAAAAGTTTCAAATTAACATAATGTGCTTTCGGAAGAGGCATTTCTGGAACGTTTCACGGTTAATGTGATGTGAAGTGGCAAGAGTATGAACTAAGGATCTGTGAATTACGAGATGTCTTTAGACTCCGCAGTATTCAATTTTATTCAGTGCAAAAATATCATGTTCGTAATTAACAAAAACAATGTTTAAAAATTGGTTTACAGTTACAGATAATCTTAAGTAGATTGATATTGAAAATAGCATGAATAAACTTTTTTTTGTAATTTGCACCTGTACTTTTAACACCGGCTAGTTATTGTCATTTCTTTATCTCTTACTACATTAATAAACCTTGAAGATGTATCTATCTTTAACATTGACGGAATCACCCTAGCACAGGGTACTCAATATAAACATACCAAAAAGATTTGGCCGGTCTGTTTATGGTCTCGGTAGCACAGTCGTTAGTGCAGTCGCCCGGTTTATAAAAGACGCGGTTTCGGGTCTTTTTTTGGTTTTCGGATCTTTAGTAAAGATACTGCATTGAAAATACTAAAAATAATAATAACTGAACTAAACTTTATTTTATAATTAAGTACAAGCACTTGTAGAAAATATTTTTTTCATATCCACCTGACTAAAATATTTCCAAACCTTTACTATTTGTTGAAACTGTCTTCGTTACAGTGATAGGTACTCCAAAGCTTTATACCTACGCTAAAACAATAGCTCTTTCCATTAGATACTATGGTTTGCACGTATGAAAAATGCGAACGAAAAGTGGGACACATAGTGCACTGCTATTAGAGGAGAAATTCACCGGCCGAGCCCGAAAAATGTCGAGCTTAGGGACGGCAGTAATGGCATTTATATTATATTCGAAGAATCCGAAATGAAATAGATTTCATTTTCGGCTTTCACCACTTGAGATATTTTTTGTTGTAAATATGCGTGTATTTTCAACGAGGTATATGAGGATGATTATGTTTGTAGAATACAAACAATACTGATGCTGAATTTGCTTTAAGGTTTTTAAAACAAAAGTAGAAAAAACAAACAAGCTAAAACGAGCTTGTTTGTTTGAAGCTTTTTATTCGAATAGGCCTGTTCCAAACTAATTTCTAATTGCCAATCAAATTGTATATTAGAATGCTAACCACACTACACGTATATAGATGTTACTCTAACACCAGATCGGTAAAATAGTTTCTGTATTGAGAAGAGTCGGCCAAAAACTCAGCAGTTACTCTTTCAACATAATTGTTTCCCTTTTTCACATGGACTTGAAACTTTAAAAGCATTCATATTTAAATAACATAATATAACATAAACGGCCTATATACGTCCCACTGCTGCTGGGCACAGGCCTCACCTCAACTATGAGAACATACTCCAACACGCGGGCTCAGTGCGCATTGTTGGAGGAGTGTAGGGTTAGTGAGCAACCTTAATGTCAGATGTTATTAAGCCGCCCTAAGGCCTCTAACTAAGCTTAACGACTGACATCTGGCGACGTCAACCGGGACCAACTGCTTAACGTGCCTTCCGAAGCACGGAGATGCCCGAAATACAAATCACTAAATTTCAGTCGGGGTGGTCACCCATCCCATTTCCGACCCGGCGTGTGTTGCTTTACAACAGCGATCGTTGCCGATCACTGTCAGAACTGCGCCACGGGCATTTTTAAATAACCGGCAATATACGGAAAATGTGCCAGCCCTATTTTGCAACGGTGGTAGTGGACAGTGATTTACAACTCTTTGATAGTCGAAAAAGTATAAATATCCATGCACTTCATCACCGGTGACAAGGCCCTTTGTATGCCGTTTAGGAGCTGGCATTTAACGATTGGAAACTGGAAAAGTTTCCAAATAGTATTTTTGTTACAGATCACATTTATCACGGCAGTATTGCCCAGTGGATCTGGAACTACAACAAACTTATGTTGTGGCGTTTGTTTTATAAAAACAAGCGGAGTTGCGAAAAATAGAAAAAATATGCCATTTACTTTAATAGTTTTTGGCTGCGGTGACACTTGGTTATGGATTGGTTGGCTTGTGAGTTTGATTAGAGACAAGGCAAGCATTTGACTACGATTTTGTGTGGTTACAAGTTTAGTGATGATTGTGGTATATGACTTATCTTTCCAGCAAATGCCTAGTCTGTGTTGACTTAAATTGATGTTGTAAAATATCTAAATTTTTTGGCGGTTCTTTAAACTCTTAGCTTCAAAAACTAAAACCTAATCCAAGATCCGAGTAATGTCCGATCGGTAATGATAATGCAACTGATTTTTTTTTTTCAAAGACTAAGAGTATCCTTTGACACTCTCTGGCTTAGAAAAAAAAACGTGTCGACAAAACCCTTTGTAGGAATGGTTGGAATATCAAAAATGATAACTTTTAACTGGACCTGGCAGGCTGAATCCTGAAGTATGGGTTTTAGTTTTGGTCTATATTTGCTTCAGTTCTTTGAGCATTCTCCGTAATATGATATCAATGGATTTGACCAACCATGCCCAGGGTCAAATGAATAAGTACTTCTTTCTGCTCCAAAATAGCCGTGTATTACTACTCTTCCTTCTTACTAATTCTCTGCTATACTGACCTAAGTACCACAAGACGGCCGCACATCACGCTTTACACTACCATCGTAAGCAAACCTTTGTTAATGGGGAAATTCTATACGAAGCGCGGTTGCTAGAAAGTTCACAATTATGTATAGCCTGACGTTCAGCTGTGTGCACATGCTGCATGTTATTCGAAGATGATTTTGAAACAAGATATCCAAAAATATTCATTCGTCTTATCATTGTATAATGTTAGACACCTAAATATGTCTACGCAGTCACCATTATCATTAACATTGTACCTATATAGATTTTCCAACAGACTTATTACAGACTACCTTCATTTACCCAAATTCAGCAACCTTTATTCAGGTCACCAATTCACCTAGATCTCCATTCACAAAATTTTCCGACCAATATTCTATTTTTGATATTTTTCCACAGAAAAATACCTCGAAGGAATCCCGCTCACGCCAGGTAGGGACTTAGGGACTATCCTTCCCATTAACACGGCTGGTCTATTCACGTCGTACCCTTCAATATTATAATTCAGTACACGCAACTTAATCTAGCTAAAAGCAGACCCTGGCTCCGGGACAGTTTAATCTGAACGTGAAAAAGAATTCACTCACACGTCGGCAATCACAGTGGGGAATATTTTTCACTCGCCTACCAACTTTACAACCCATGTGCTTGCGACAATAGCGGAGAATAGGAAACTGGATGTGTGTTACACCGTTGTGCTAGCTCCATTTAAATTCTTTACGATTATTTAGTAATTGAAGTGATTGAGAGCGTCGTGACTCTGGCTCGGAACCCGGTGGTTCCGAGATCAAATCTGGCTGAAACACAGCTACTTTGTGTTTATTGTACAATTTGCGGCCAACACTCCGGTGATGGAAAACACCGTTAAGAAACCCAAGAAATCCGGATAACGGCGGTAGGCTCGCCCCTTACCACGTTGGGTTCAAATGTTCCGTTCACAATGACGGCAACAATCACTGTGCCTCTGACTGACCCATTAGGGATATGGTCGTGAGGGTATGTTTAAATTTTACGTGTATGAATACAATAATTTAACACGACTTCATTCCAAAGCTGGAAGTTGAAGGACCTGCCAGGAGTTTCTTGTTCGTCAATTAATCATTTGAATGGAATTTTGGTAGTTCCTTTACTATCGGCTATAGACTACAAAAGCCGTACTGTACCTTCGATAACACAGTCATTAGTATCTGCATAAGCGGAGACACATGAACTATCAAAGCAACGCTGACTGGCGACGTTATGGTGAACGAAACATTAAAAACCTGTCGAACAGACGTCTCTTTATACTTTATATCACTTTACCTTTATATATTTATATATAAAGATATTATCCTGTCACGTTGACTTTGTTGAAGTTGCCATATAAATTGTCAGGTGGATTTCAGTTACACTGCGTATTATGATGAATTAGGTACTAAGTGTCCAGCTATTTATTCAAGCAGAGCACAAATTGTTTAGTCGAAATAGGATTTTCTTCATATCAAAAGTGTCGATAGTCGATAAAGTAGAAAAAAACTTGAAAAAAGATTCTTCACAATATTATATCATCGTCAAACATTTTTAAAATTGATTTCTTGTAATCGGTGTGATATAAGGCCAACCTTGTATAAATGTTTAATCATAATAAAAGTCTTGAAAGGCCGCAGGATGGATGAATGAAACAGTTTTTGTTATTATGATGTATTATCATACGCTCCATTGAATGCGTTACCTGGGATTATTTTTTCTTTATTTAAATACAAACAATGGTTTCCTTAACTTGGTTAACCTAATTTTCTTTCTTAAACTTGGCTTAGATATTTACCTACAGAGCAAGTGGGATTGATTTACATATTATTAAGTTTATCACTAGAAGGTCCAATATGCTAAAAATTGACAATTTTATGAGTCATGAAGGTATATTACAATTTTTTAAGTCCTTCAGAGACACGTAGCCTTAACCAGTGGAACTTCAACACACAGACCTTCAAGGCGGGGATTGGTGTGGCTACCATGCTGAGTTACCTCCTCGTGGTGCCATAGGCTTGTTGGTCCCTGTTGAAATTCATTTCCGCAGGGAAGGGTATGTTTCTGGTCCGATGCATCCTGGGCAACGGGGAATTACTCCTGCAAATGGTTCTAATTCTTCGCAGGTTCCCACGGGCTACCCCCAGGGACGTGAACTTCTATGAAAGATATTTTTACCTTGGTCAAAAAAAAGGCAGGGATCGGGTACTTTGGTTCTTCTTCTGACCGAGCAGAGCTTTTAAGATAGTGATAGCGCGTTAAAGTCTTCTTTTCAGCGTTTCATTAGAAATTAACAAAGTGTTCTAAAAATTTCAATCAACTCTCAAGTAGACGGAACATAAACTTCAGTGTTCGCAAAACTAACAATTAGTTCAAATTTCAGACCTGGCATTGGCAAAATTGATTGTCCAAACATTTGAAAACTATCCGGCCAGTTGCGTCCTGAAGACCAGAGCAATTTGGCGCTAAGTGTTGGCGCTAAGTGTTAATGGACCAATTACTGACGACTGTTACCCATTCTGAGCAATCGTCATCGTAATTTACGTGAATCACTGTGATAAAATTATGAAAAGGAGATGGCTTTTGGAAAACTAGAAGAATACAAAAAAAAAAGACTTTTAATGTTAATTTAATTTGTGTCCTATTCTGTTATTGAAACGTTAATCTAATTATATTTTCATGCTTCAAATTTTTCTTTTACTCAGAGAGCTAAGAAACTTTTAAAATAATACGTCTGAAAATGGTTTACTACTATTTTCACACACAACCACAAACACACACACACACACACACACACACACGCGCGCGCGCGCGCACACACAGTCAACATTTCAACCCTATCATATTTGTGCTTGCTTAAAACCTTCCTGTGTTCTTTCCTTTACCTGTGGGTTGTCTGGACGAGATTGCTTTTGAGACCGCCAAAATTTGTATATTGACTCTAAAATGTTTTTTCTTCTTTGTGTATAACATAATGTTTCTTATCTCATCTTACCTTTTGCTGCAAAAACTGTAGTTCGATAAAGATACGCTTTTAGTTTTATTGCCTCAACAACTCCAACACTCGATAACTCTGTTCTCAACGAAAACACCCAATGTTTTCCGTTCCATTTCGACTTTAGAGCGCCGCCGTTATTGGTTTTGGTAGCGACTCGTTTCAGTATCTGTGGGGGAAAGAAAACAGTTCGCATTCATCAAGGAGAATGGCAATGTTTATTTATTTATTTTATCAGAACCCCCCTTAGTTTGCGTAACATTTGCACACTGGAATTAGATAAACTATTAACAGGCATTTAGCAGAATTGCACCTTAAATTCATATCATCATGATTAATTGTTGAGGATCATTAACGACTTAAAGATGCAATTTTTTCTCCTTTTCCTCGCCTAAAATTGTGACTTACTGCTTATGTTTATAAACAAAATTTATAATAATAGGAACAGAGTAGCAATATGTCCTGAACCTGATTTAAAATGTGCAAAAATGAAACAAAAATTCCGTTTCAAATTCAAGTTTGCGTCACAAAGTTTTAAGCCCCTGAGTTGCATAACGTCAACGCAACATAACCTATTGTGAAACGTAATATCAAAAACTTGGCCGGGTCAGCAACACCAAGCGCACACCTGCCAATTTTCGCAAAATATTCCAACACTGATTGCAATTTTTCATCCTATACCTATACGGACATACGACACCGGTGTCTGACCCAACAATGTCAGTTCCGTGTCGAACGCAGACCCATTCCAATCTTCATTCCACACCACAGAGACTTGGGAATGGACTGCGAATCAATAAAACTGCCAGGGTTGTGGATTCAGCCAGTGTTGATATGTTTTTTTCAGAAAAATGTCTTAGAAAGCGTCAAAATTTCTAGTTATCTCCCAGCTCTATTTTATTGGCATCCTAAGTGGATTAATAAAATAAAAGCTTTCGAGTAATAATGTTTAATAATATAAATTTATATATTACAAGATCAGCCTTAATAAATATGGTCCTTCGAGCCGGATATACAAAGTTTTTTTTATCCAATAAATGTAACAAAATATCAAGTTAACTTAACTAAATAAAACAGCAAAAACATCTAAAATGTCTCCTCTTCAGAGCAAATCGCATTCCACTAGCAGAAGAATCCCAGGTGGATACGCCATTTGCATCAAATCACGACGCGACGAAAAAACATTGGTTTTAATTTCAGCATTTCATTCTCATCTCGAGCATCAAAGTTGAAAGTTTTCAAAATGTAAATTACAGTTTATTGCAGCTACAAAAGATGGAACGAGATATTTAATGCAAACGGGGCTTTTATAAGCACTTTGATAAGAAATCTTAACTTCAATTTTCATTGCACGAGTATCTTACGAAACCAGAATGCTTAAACAGGCTAAATATTTTGTTTTTGTAAGTTTTAAACTAAACTGGTTAAAAAATGATTTATTTTTGATTAAATTTGATGAAGATGTGGACAGCCTCTGAAATCTGTATTCATTTAAGTTCACACCATCATTATCATTTAAGTTGAGCAAATTGAACGTCGGAGGCTAAAACCCTGTGACTTTGATCACTCTACCGGTCACTAGCGGCAGCCCACGACTTCGTCCGTGTGAACTCGTAGTGTTAATAGCCTTCCTCAAAATAGAGTATCCAACACAAAAACAATTTTTTAAAGGGTGCAGTAGTTCCTGCGATTAGCGCGTTCAAACAAACAAACAAACAATCTCTTCAGCTTTATATAATTAGGTAGTATATATTGAATAGCATTGTATTCGTCAACATACGCTTTTCAGTCATGGGATGGGTGACCATTCCAGCCGAAATTTGTGATATATTTTCGAGCATCTGCGTGCTTCGGAAAGCACTTGAAGCCGTTGTTTGTGACGTTGCTAGGTGTCAGTCATTAAGCCTAGTCGGAGGCCCTAGGGCTTCAATTTGCATTTGTGAATTCTGCGGTAAATCTACACTGATCTACACATTTAAAGCATCATTTAACGTTAAATGGCGTCGAAAATCTTCGACTCCATAGTTGTCAGATAAGTACATAACACATCAGAAGAAGAAAACCTAATTACCACCCTTTTCAGTTTGTTCAAGGTGGTAATTAATTTCACGATGTCTTCCGAGTGCTTCACCCAGTAATTCCATTAAAATTTATCTTTCTCTAATAATACAGGGTACTCGGTACAAGTAAGTGGCCTATTTCACAGGGATACTATTTACTTACGTAAAACATTAAACAAAAAAAGTAAATTTTGTTCACGTCGCGTCGTACATTATTTAATATGACAAGGAGACCTATACAAACAGTTTTTGAAAAAAAAGTCAAACAATCTTGTCAAGCGAAGCAAGAACGAAAAAAAGGTGTAAAAACTCGGCTTAGAGAAAATTTGAGAGTTGGGTGCGCTGCTTAAAACGTGAACGTTACACAAGAAATATACATTAATAATATGACAGAATGGTTCACCCTCAAAAGCAGTAGCGAAATTATATAAATTTAATTCTTTTGAATTATTAATTTCCAACTTTACCTTAATTGGCTTTTGAATTTATTCTTATCTTTTACTAGGTTGCTAATCTGTTGAGAGTGTACATGTGTTTTTCATGACAATTCTTGACTAGTTTGTGTTTGATTTATTTTGTTGTTGTTTTATTTTGAATAATTTGGAAAACACACACTGTGTTTCCCAAACAACAAAAAAAAACAGATAAAAGAGGGAACTTCAGAGTGTTCAAGAAGATTGACGTAAGATTGACGGAGTCTCAGTACGAAAAGTACCTTCGTGTGCTGGACACGCAAACCTGACAAACTAATTGGTTCGTTTAGCTTGACTTTATATATTAAAACGGCTTATACTTCGAAGATTAATCGGTTGGAGTCATGAAATTACTGTAGAATCGGTAATGATTTGTTGTTAATTGAAACCTAGAAAAATTACCTGATAACGTAAAAGCAATTTGAAAGGCGCTTGATTAAGTTTCTTAGGCGATATCTATCTGAAACACTATTAACTTTCCAGAAACGTTAAAATATTTAAACAAAAGGTTTATAGAATTTAGGAGTCTTTATGAACGGGGAATAGAATGGTTTTATTGTACTATTTCTTTAACTAACTTTAATTTTGAAATATCCATCTATTTAGCAGTCTGGAAAGCCTACCTACTAAGAGGGGAAAATATATATTCAAAATTGCAAGGAAAGGATTTTATTCATATTTCAATTTAGGCTTTACAATATTCCGTATTCGTCACGAACATAGAACATTCTGAACCCCTTCCCACAAGATGGCATAGGCTTTACTTATTTTTTATTTTTTTACTGGTCCGTTTAAAAAAAAATACGGGAACAACAGTCCCAATGGTTTTTTAGATTAAGTTGTACTGAACTGTTGGAATCTAGCTGCTCTAATAATTTGATTAAAATATTCAAGATCCAAACATTTGGTGACACACGAAAAATGCCAAATATTTGGAACAATACTTAATGTTTTTTTCACAAATAATATGGACTTTTTGCAAAGACTTTTCGCAAACCTGAATGCGACTGCTCACTGTGTCACTGTGAGTGCCGTCGTGAAATTGTACGTCAGTTCAAACTAGAGAATGAATCAAAATCCTTAAATTTTAAAGCGCACGGCCGTTGCTATATCGTGGAATTAATCAAAACCATTTTGATTTACAGCGACGACGTGTATGAAGAATTTATCGCTACAGTGGGTCTACTGTAGGTTTTCGCATAACCAATCACTACTATTTACGTAAATACCTGTTTCCTGAATCGCACTTGCATTCCCGCCTTATACCTGGTAGGACAAAATTATTTCTTATGGTTTTCCTATCTTAAATTAAGATACAGCATTGATAATTATAAAGATCAGAAAATAACCAAAAAGCTAGTTTCATCTTTATCGGAAGTTCAAATCTTTGTAAAAATATTCCTTTCGAGTGTTGAAATCCTCATCTGTGTGAAAATAATTTTAAAATCTTATGTGGCTTAGTTCTTTTCACTCAAACGAGCACTGTCACGAAGTAATCAAGTTTTTCAGGAGGCCAAAATCAAAACTAGGGGAGCGTGCAGTGACGACAGCTCAGGTCGTGAAATAGGATGAGTGACTGACTAGAACGGAATTTCTGTTACGTATCGGAAATAGGACTAGACTGCATGACTGCCTGCAACCCATGTGGTCTGCGGTTCAGTCGAGTTTTAATGGCCTAATTAGTTACTTTGCACCGACTTTTAATCAATCCAATATATTTCTTGTAATTAATACTCCAACTGGGGTACGACAGCGACAGTTGGATGATAATTAAATCAAGATCAAAAATATAATTAATTAGATAGACATGTCATGTTACAAGTACTCAGTTTCAAAAACTAAGATAGTACACTGCTCAATACATACATTACACGTAATAGTACGTGCTGTAGGTAATTGGAGATGGTCACTAATAATGGAAACAAGTCAAGAAGGAAAAGGAAGGAAGACAGGTAGCTTTATATTGATGAGAATGTGAGCAAAAACCCCATGTCCTGATACTACCCTCTATTCAAGCAATTCGCACTACACGGTTGACTGCGTCTTATCTAGTACACACCACTATGGTGTCCACTATGCCGAACGCTTAGAGGTGCCCGTGGCGCAGTTGTGACAGTGATCGGCGACGATCGTTGTTGTAAAGCAACACACGCCGGGTCGGAAAAGGGATGGGAGACCATCTGACCGAAATTTAGTGATGTGTATTTTGGGCATCTCCGTGCTTCGGAAGGCACGTTAAGCAGTTGGTCCCGGTTGACGTCGCTAGATGTCAGTCGTTAAGCCTAGTCAGAGGCCTTAGGGCGGCTTGATAACATCTGACAATAAGGTTGCTCACTAACCTTACACCCCTCTAACAACCCGCACTGAGCCCGCGTGTTGGAGTATGGCTTGTTCCACCTCATAGTTGAGGTGAGGCCTGTGCCCTGCAGTGGGACGTATATAGGCCGATTATGTATGCCGAACGCTCTTCCTGCGTTTATGCTTCTGGGTAGATACAACCTGGTAGGTTCAAGGCAAGAGTGAATAGGCATTTACCGTGTAAACGTGTTCCACCATCAACTTCATCATCAGACATTTCGAATGAGAGAAAAACCTACAAAATTACAATTCTTTTGAAATCAGCAAATTAAGAGTTTGATAACATCTTAGACTTGCCAATTAAATGGGTTACAAAGCGATTTTGGAAGAAAATCTGTAAGTCATCAGACATTCCGAATGAGACATAAACTTACAAAATTACAATTCTTCTGAAATCAGTAAGTTAAGAGTTTGATAACATCTGAGATTTGCCAATTAAACGGGTTGCAAAGCGATTTTGGAATAAAATCTAAGTAACTTTTTGTGAAAGTGCATATTCTGCTAGAATTTATATAGAATCAGTGCGATAGAGCTGCGATCAGATGACATTAAATTACACGCTGAGAGCACTATGCTAAGTAAAGATTAGCATCCACTTTAGGATAACAGGAGCTAAGAATTTGCTAATCCACAATGTTAACAAATTGGTTGCAGCGTCGCGTTGAGGCTAAAGTTAGTTAATTTTGAAACACGTTTAAAATTACGTTGTGCTTATCTCGTTAGGAGCAGTTTGAAGTTGCCATTTTGACGGTTTTATAATAACTACCATATGAAGAGTATGTCAGTCTATATCATTGTTCTTGAAATAACTTCCCCGTCATAGGAGAACTTGATTATGTGGCATAAGATAATTTCAAAATCGTGTTACCTTTTCTCTTGTGAAGTTCTGTGAATTTTAATTTTACATTATTTCATTTTTCTTGGCTAACCTTACGACCAATTGGGTTCCCAAAAACGTAAAGCGTCAGCGCGGCAGGCCCAGAAAAAGATGGCGCCATGAGCTCTACCATCACCTCAGCGACTGGCCGAAAGTGGCTTTGGACCGTAGAGAGTAGGGAGGCCTTTGCCTCGCAGTGGGACAGCATAGGCTCTAAATAAATAAAATGAATAAATAAATAATCTTGGCCTGAATCATGTTATTCACCAGTATCTTGTAAAGTCCAAAGCATATACGTTGAGTTTTCTTATATTTAAAAAAAATCACCATCAAAAAGGAATGGATACTTTAAACATTTTAATGCAAAACTGTACATACATAAGCCATACGCAATCGGCACCATGCGCTATCTATATAAAAATATATAAAATAAATAAAATTTAATAAATAAATCTCTTGTTGAATTATATGGCGAGTACTTTAAATAAATGAATATCTAAGACATTTTTTTCAAATATGATGTCTAATTTATTAACTAAAACCCACTAAATATTAATTTAAAAGTAAAAAAAATGGTCGAGCATGCTTGTCCTTTGAGTACCCGCAAAAAACTCATCATAGACATTTTACTCCAAGATCGTTTGACAGTGCTTGTACTTCAGGTATTAGACCCCCGAATTCACAAACGAAAATTAAAGTTGCTCATCAACAAATAGCTGTCACTTTCAGTTCTCTGGACAATTAACGAGACGGAATGAGTTTGACGTCGTGCACGGTCAACATTGATTGAAATTTGCGAATTCGGAGAGAGACTCGCAGTCCAGTGGCTGACCACTCTGGCTTGGAACACCAACTTTGTGTTCTTAGTACCATTTGCGGCTATCTCTCCGGTCATGGAAAACACCGAAAAAACGACGGTAGGCTCACACCAACTAAGTTCAAATTGTTCCGTTCACCATGACGGTAACAATCAGTATGCCTTTCTACCTCGCCTGAGATATAGTCGGAGTATGTTATGTGATGTTACTTAATACATTAATAGCTTTGGTATTGACTGTACAATCAGCCTTACAAGCCGTATGCTACCCTAATGGGGCGACTGACACAGTATGACTAACAGCCTTAGATGTAACGACCCCTTACCCAGCCACAATGGATTACTTGTACCTAACTACCCACTTCAACCCTTTGGTAATAAATTTCTTATCAAACTTATTGATAAAATGGGATAAGAAAGGGCGAAGTATGTGGTATTAAGTGAAGGATTTTAGGTTTTGACCGCTTGGCTTTAATACTAAATGAGGTAGTTGTCTTGCAAAAACACGACCTTATTATTAACAAAATTTTCGGCGCTGTTTTGTCTTTCACCTTAAATCTTATATTTTCTATAATTATGTAAAACTACATGACTGTTGTTGCCAGAATAAATTAAAAAAAACCTTTAAAGGTTTGTTTCTAAAATAAAGAACTAATTTTGATATTTTAACTTTTAACAGTAAAAACTACCAATTTGATAGTTAGTAACTTACCAGTTTAAAACATACAACAGTTTTCGTACGTCTCACTGCTGTGCACAAGCTCCACCTTAACTATTTGGTGGTGGGAGTCTCACTCCAAGAAAGGTTCGGTAAAGATTGCTTGAGAGGTGGGGGGGTGTCGTAAGGTTAGTTATCAATCACTACCCTGCCCTTATATCGACGTTATCCAGCCACTCTAAGGCCATTACTAACCAGTCAGGACAACTGCTTATAGTGGTCCGAATCACGGGTTTGCCCGATAACATTAAGGTCATGAAACCACAGGAACCAACGATCCACGAACGACCACTACTGCGCTAACGGGCCATACAATCCATTCTTTAAATGATAAAAATAAATGTATGCATTTTTATGTAAAATAGAACTTATCTTCAAAATGATAACATCCCTCCATCTTGCACCACCACATCTATTTCTCTGACCTTTTTTTTCTCTACCGGAAGGTTGTCTGGAAGAGATCGCTTTTAGCGATAAGGCCGCCTACATTGTACATTTAAATCTCTGTAAGCATTGTAATGTAATTGTTTTCTTTATGCAATAAAGTAGGTATATCTTATCTTATCTTATCTTAACCCTTGGAGATTTTCTGTCTCGTGCCTCTTGAATGTAATCTAAGCCGAGTTCTTGGCATAAATATTGAATAATTAACTACTTTAAGTTAAAAAGGCTGGTATTTTTTTGCGTAAAGTCACTTCAAATGTTCCTATTTTGTGAACAGGAACACAGGAAGAAAGTAATAATTAATTCAACGAGCATACTTAATAAAGACTGGCCATTTTTCCTTAAAGTAATAAAATTAATATTCTGAAGTATGAATTTTTATGGTAAAGCCTTGTTTACTTTTCCATTAAAACTTTTTCGTTTTAAAGGTATCTTTGGATTGTAAGTAAGGTTTAGCTTACACAGGCAAGGTTTTTTTTGCTTTCTTTCTTCTATACCATTAGGTGGATTTGATTTCCCGATGAGCTATAGCATGGAGTTCTTCAAGAGGGGTTTGAAAAAGTTCTTGCAGGGTCGGCAACGCACGAGTGATGCCCCTGGTGTTGCACGTGTCCATAAGCTACGGTTGCTGCTCACTATCAGGCCGCCCGCATGCTTGTTTGCCGCCGTCGTAGTATAAAAAAAAATTGGAACAAAAGCCCAATTCAACAAACAAACCGTCCATTAATTATAAATGGGTTCCATCTGTGAAAATAAACATTTGAAATATCTTTTAGACCCAAGTTGTGGTAGGTCAACTTTTCATTTAAATTGGACCACCGTCTAGTGGGAACTGTGGTGAATTTTGTTTGTTATCATTTCTTCAATAACACTTGAAAGGGTTAAGACGAATCGATTGGAACCACCAAAATCGGTCAACGCGTTCAGTCCCTACACTTAATAGGCTGCTAAACACATTATCTTCGCGCAGTCAGGTAGAAAGGTCTTAGCCTGATCAATACTTATAGGCGGTGGCTCGTGGCCTGCCGATATCCTGAGAATTTTGGCTAACACAGTTACCGACTACCCCCTTATTCATAAAAACTTAAACAGCTCTTCAACAACACTTTCACTTTTGTAGCGCGTTGTCTTTTTTATTCTTGTAGCTGCCGCCATTTGCGAGTAAGTGACTCAACACCTCAACTGCCTAAACTATGCTTTAGCGTTGCGTTCGTTTTAATGAATAAGGGGGTTTGTGTGCATCAACGTGTATATCTGTTTGTTTTAGTCTGAGCTACGACCGTTAGCCATTTCCCAGTAACACTTAATTGTCGCTCAGAACCCTCTGGGGGACCCGTAGGCACAACTTGGGGTAACAACAATGTGGTCAAATCAAAAATACACGTTTGAACACGACCCGATCTGATAGGAGTCATGAAAAGCAATATGACCCGAAGACTGACTGAATGAGCGAACATTTAGTGTTGGGAACCCAACGGTATTCAGTTATTAAAAAAAGGAACAGAATGCAATACGGTAGTCCGACTGGAAATTCACTCAGTTGAAGCCAGTACAGATGCCATGGCGCTGGTTTTCAGTTTCATGTCATTCCACTTCATTTTGAGAGGGAGGCGCAACACTCGGAAACATTTTTCAAATGCGTAAAAACTTACAGAATAAACATATAATTGAAAATAGTTTGTAAACAGTTGTGTAGCTTACAAACTATAACCTACATATATTGATTTATGTGCTGTTGGGTGCAAACCATGTGAACCGTTCCAGATAGGTAACTTATTTTCAGTAATCAGTACTTTTTTGTAATGATAAACAAATGTAAATCTAATTTGGTTTTTTTTTCTATCTAATAAGAATTATGCAGAGCTTAATTTAATACATTTTTAGATTTGTGTGCCACTACAAAAAACCTATGACTGTAGTTATGAGAATTGCTTTTCTAAAACCGCTTAAAAAAATTTAGCTATTTTTACATAATGCTGATGCTGACTGACCCGACCTGTAAAAATTACAAAATAAATATTTACCTTGTTTCAATGACCGTTGTACGTCAAATTCAATTCAGACAAGCAACATTTGTCTCATGAATCCGAAATTAGTTTCCCCGTACATTAGCAAATCAAATTTGTGATTAGCAGATCATAATGGTCTTCAAATTCACAACCAAACAATTTAGAAGGCAAAAGGCAGCCAAAATATTGGGAAGTTTCTTGAATAGAACGCAACACTTGTAGTTCAAACTAATGTAGAGAAAAAAACTTCAAAGAAATGTATATGGTTGAGGCAATGACAGCTGCGGTCTTTCGTACCATAAATAAGGATAACCCTATGGTCTCATAAGGATGTGATGCTACAAGAAAACTCAAATAATAAAGTTTTCATACCGTGCAATAATTTCATCAATAAATCTTTTCATTGATTTATGAAGCACACAAAAAACATCGCTGTAATTTGTAGGTTAAAGCTTGCGCATTTTCATTAAAATAAACTGTTTTAATTTTGAGCACTCTCTTTTTATAAGTTCTTGTGTGTTTGTTTCGTATTTTTATACGGTTAATTTATTTAAATTATACAAATGGTCACGGTTCTTTATTGCAACAAAATGGCGCGCGGCCTTATGGAATTCCACTCTAGGTACCCTCATTTTGCAGTTCCATAACTTATGCAGATAAAAGCAATAGTCATATATTTTGCCCACAAACAAAATGCATGCGATAGCGTTGGATTTAAAGTTGTTTTTCCAATTTCGTGGTGGGATGTTGGCTAAGTGAAAATATGCGATACTTATTACGAGATTTGCGCGGTTGTTATTGAACGAGAAGATGATGGGTCTCGAGGGAAATTGGTTTTTTATCTGAGTATTATGGATATACTGTGTCTGGAGATACAACACACTTATCAAACTATTTTCTCTAGTCTTCTAACCGCTACCCCTTTCAAACCATCTCACCCCTATGATATAATATGTTAAGCATCTTATACTTTGCAGAATAAAGCAACTTCGTGTTAGAACGCTGATCATTTTAATTTATTGGGTGATATTTTTTTGTCTTAGAAACACGGCGCTTATAGAATAATGTTCAGTGATATTTATACTTATTTTATATATTTATTTTTTCCGCGGGTTTTATTAGTTTTCGTAGTATTTTTATGTAGTATTAAGTATTTCTTATAAAAAACTAACTACGACACAGTATTGCTCACACTTTATAAATTATTGAGGCACATGCTAGTTATTTTTTAATATTATTATGGGATTATCTGATAAAAAGGTATCAGACAGTCCCATAATAATTTCTTAATAAAGTAAAGTAAAATTAAATCCCAAAGTTAGTCAACATTCTAAACTTTTGATTTTCGAATCGATTACATTTTCGAATAAATAACCTTATCTTTTTCGCTCGAACCTTTTAGCATAGTTGACAAAAGTTAAAAGACGCATTTTTGTACTAAATACCCAAAGAACTTTCCTTCCATAGAACTAGCTCCATGAAGAAGCATTTAAATTAATGAATAAAATATCCTTGCAGACCACTAACTTAATCTAGCCTATAATATGTGGGAGTTTGCTATACATTTGCATCGAATCAGAGCTCATTACATTTTATAAGCAGCACCAATGATATTACAATAAAAAAGAGGTAGATAGGTCATGTCCCCTTGTCAAAATTGAATTGATAAAATTGTCCCCTGGCGTACGTACCTTGAGCGTAATTCGAGCGGGTGTACAAGATAGTACGTAAGATTACTTCGTCGCTGCATCCTCGGGATTTTATCACAAGGTAGTACATTTCTTCATGTACTAGGCATCAACACACTTAGAGCTGGTATCACTGAAACAGAAACAAAAAAACAAATTCCCTCCCTACGGTAGGTGCGTCGCTCTGACAAGTGACAAGTTCATCATTCGTTTCTAGTGTTTGGGCATCGACACACCCTCTCTCGTTATCTTTTTTATATAACGGTTTATTTAAGTGCTGAAGTGTTTGCAATGGTTTTAGTAGTGTAAATCGATAGATCCTAAATGAAATACAACGTTAAGATCGTACTTACCTTTCGTTTTAAACAATAACTAAATACGATTTACAATAAAAATCTACCCACATTTTCTTGCACAAAAGGTTTAATAAGAGAACTCGTGATTAAAAGTGAATCTTCGTATGACTGTAAACAAAGCTAAGCAATAGCATGACGTCAATGATGAGACCGTGAAGTGGTCATAATCAATGTTGGCATTAATTTTAGCTGTTTATGATCCTGTTGAGGCCTGTCCAAAATGTACTCACCGTAACGAGATTACGCTAAAACGCACACTGAGTGTGTGTTTCCAACAAACTTCTTTGATCCTGAATTGACTATGGGTTAAATATTCGACTAAATTAGGTTTTATTATTGGGTGGTATATGTATACCTGTTCTTGTGTGTGGTAACAGCAGAGTTCATACAGTTACCATTAAGTTTTTTTAATTAAAATTGCTTAAATTAATATTAATTATTATGCTTTGCAATAACATCTTAATATAAAGGGTGTTTTTTTTTAGAGGTATATAACTTTGAAATGGAATAAAACAAAGATGATTTTTTTAATTAATATGATATTTACTATATTCGAAAGACAATCTTCTGGCATTATAATTTAAATATGATTTCTGGCATATGACCGCCACGGCTGGCTCGGACGTAGTCTAATCTGCAGGTCCAATTTTCGATGACTTTTTCCAACATTTGTGGCCGTGTATCAGCAATAACGCGCCGAATGTTGTCTTCCAAATGGTCAATCGTTTTGGGCTTATCGACGTAGACTAGCGACTTCACATATCCCCACCGAAAATAGTCGAGCGGCGTTAAATCGCGCGATCTTGGAGGCCAATTCACGGGTCCGAAACGTAAAATTATGCGGTTACCAAACGTTTCATTCAATAAATCAATTGTGGCACGAGCTGTGTGACATGTTGCGCCGTCTTGTTGAAACCACAACTCCTGCACATCATGGCTGTTTAATTGATGAACGAAAAAGTCAGTAATCATCGCTCTATAGCGGTCACCATTGATTGTAATCTTCTGGCCAGCATCATTTTTAAAGAAGAACGGACCAATTATTCCACCAGCCCATAAAGCACACCATACAGTCAGTTTTTCTGGATGTAACGGTATCTCAACATACACTTGAGGATTATCATCACTCCAAATACGGCAGTTTTGTTTTTTGACGTATCCATTCAACCAAAAGTGAGCTCCATCGCTAAACAAAATTCGCTTATGAAAATCAGGATACGTATTTCGAACAGAACCATGATTTTCAAAATAAATTTGCACAATTTGGAAGCGTTGTTCAGGCGTCAGTCTATTCATGTTGAAATGCCAAACCAAACCAAACATAAATCACTTGACAGCTGACAAAATAGCCGCCATTTAAAAAAGTGTTGCCAACTTAAAGTTCTATACCTCTAAAAAAAACACCCGTTATATTCATCTTGGAACATAATACTGAAGCTGCGATGACTTTTGGTCATTGGTCCTTAATTTTATTGCGTTTTTATGGTAAACTGGTAAAATTATAATAAACGTTACCTATCTCACAACAAAAATAAAATTTGGTATCAAATTCAATTTAGTAAATCCTTGATATTGATTTCCCTAGAACTCTAAACATCTACCTTGTGATAAAATCCCGAGGATGCAGCGACGAAGTATAATTGATGATTAAACGAACTTACCGTAAGAGAAGTTCTATCATAATTATATGAGTCGCTGCATCCGAAGGGATTTTAGCTCCCACCCTACCCATAGTTACCATCATACCCTTTGGTAACTGACCCGAGTAACTTTAGGGAAATCTGTCTCTAAAAGAATGATGAACTTGTCACCTGTCAGAGCGACGCCCCTACCGTAGGGAGGGAATTCGTTTTTTTGTTTCTGTTTCAGTGATACCAGCTCTAAAACGCGTTGATGCCTAGTACATGAAGAAATGTACTACCTTGTGATAAAATCCCTTCGGATGCAGCGACTCATATAATTATGATAGAACTTCACTTAAGGTAAGTTCGTTTAATCATCAATTATTTACTAGAGCGTAAAAGAGAACGATACAAAATATGTTGTCTCAAGCTGTTAATGCTTTGTTCAAGTGTCCGAAGTTATGATTTCAGGTGCCACTTTTTTAGTACAATTAACCTATCTACGTCTCTTCATTATAATATCATTGCTCGCAGGCCCCAAACTTAATCTAGCCTATAATGTGTGGGAGTTTGCTATAAATTTGCATGGAATCAGAGCTCATTGTATTTTATAAGCAGCACCTACTTTAGTTATGATAATGCACTGTTTTACTATGCATGGATCGGGCCGATGGGACCAGAAACTTTGTTTAAAGGCTTTAATAATGTTGCCGTGTTTAATGTCTTTATCGTACTGTATATTCAGTCTGTTGTTAGATAAAATGTTCGGGAAGCTTTGGATTATAGGAAAAAAAACTTGTAATTTATTATTAACTAGCTGTCCCGACAGACTTCGTTCTGTTGTCAAGCATTCAGTGTCACGTGACAGGTAGGAACAGTTGCTAAGAGAAAACGATATTGTTGTTTTTCACTATATTCCTTCCATTTTCTCATACTTGCTCACCTTTTAAACCTTACCTGGACCTTAACAAATATTTCAAAACCAAAAATACCCAAATCGGTCAAACCGTTCCCGAGTTTTAGTGAGACTAACGAACAACAATCCATTTTTATATATAGAGATTAGCTGTCAGGACGTCGTTCTGTCAAAATGCTATTGAATTGTGAGAGTTCAATAAAAAACGACATTTTGTCTACCAAACAATTATTGGAGTTCCGGTCTCATTTGTCAGGTAAAACATGATTTAAATTTCTTGGATACACCAAAAAATTGGGAAAACAGTTTTACGTCAAATGTTTGTTTATTAAAAGTTAATAAAAAAAAAACATGAAAATCAGTCACGATTATAAATGATGTAGATTTTAATCATCATTGTTAAAAAAATACACAAGGTACCTACTATGATTCAACATACCTAGAACGCTTAGTCCGTACAGGGTGTTGTGATGAAAGTTTAATAATTCTACCTTCAAATATCATGAAAAAACTGATTTTGAGACAGAACGAGCCATACTCCAACATGGAGGCTCAGTGCGGATTGTTGAAGGGGTGTAAGGTTAGTGAGCAACCTTAATGTCAGATGTTATCAAGTCGGGACATAACGAATGACATGTAGCGAGGTCAACCGGGACCAACTACTTAACGTGCCTTCCGAAGCACGGAGATGCCCGAAATACACATCACAAAATTTCGGTAGGGGTGGTCATCCATCCCATTTCCGCCGCGGCGTGTGTTGCTTTACAACAGCGATAGTCACCTATCACTGTCACAACTGCGCTACGGGCACTTCCCATGTCACTAATGAACCATTATCTTAATGGGCGAATCTGAGTGCGGCAGTAAGTGCGTAGTGAGAAATAAACTACAGGGGTCCAAAACACAAACAAGCGATGATTATCTAAAAACTACAGCACAACTCTATTTAAAAATGATTTTAATTAAGATTCTAGGTCTAAGTACTAAAAAGCAAACTCACCGAAGCGACCTACCCTTTGTTCATTTTTTGATGCCGAAAGGCACTCTTTGCCCGAAGGCATTTAGTAATAAACAAACTACACCAGGCGTGTATCTAGAGAGGTCTTGATAAAATATTATCTTTTTCCAATACTTCAGCGCACAAAAACATCTTACCCCCACTCATAAGTTCAACACAAATAAACCTGCCGGAAAACATCCCAGACCTCAAGGGGGTATCCCCTTGAGGTCTGGGATGTATCTATACTATGTTGTAGATTAAGATTATAATAAAACTTCTGTATTGTTTCCCGAAGATATAAACCGAAGTAGCTATGTTTCTCGAATATTCGATGGAAAAAGTAACGAGATCTTTCACGACGTGCTGAGCTATCAACGCTGTGCCTATCTTTTTTATGTTTGCACAGAGAGGTATTGGTTTCATTAATTTATTTTTGAACAATACATCATGTAACAGTTTACGATATCTTTTCGAATATACTTCATTAAATGCAGACATAAGAAGTATGTCCGTGAATTAGTGTTAGTTGAGCTATTCGACGAATAATGCTGTGTTCACCACCAATATGGTCTTTATTCCAGTAATTTTACGTTTCTAGCCCCACTAATACTACATAGTTTTTGCAATATTTGCCTATCGACTTCTACCTCGCCTACCTTATTCTTGATTGAAATATATTATATATACTGGCAATTTTTTAAATTAAAAGAATTTCCTTTCAGCACTCGTAATAATTTACCACCTAATTTTCAAACACCAATGAAAAAGTCGAAAATGAGATCAGCCTACTTGCAAGAACGTGAAAATTCGCTATTGTATTTGTAATTGTTTTTGTGTTATGATGACGATGCAATTTGAACTATCTACTCTTACTTGTACCTTATTTGATGTGCGGTTAATTTTTTTTTTTTCTATTCTTTAATATTAAAAGTCCCGAACCAACCCAACTCCGGCCCTGATTTTTCGTACCTATCTCAAAGGGCGAATGCTCTAGACAATGCTTTTGATAGGAAGGCGATTTTTAAGGCTCTGCTCGCTGATAGACTTTGTTCTGAAGATTACAAGAGTTTTACTGAACTTTTGTGGTAGCAGCAAGATTCAAGCCTTCTTTGTGATTAAATCTTTCATTACATTTTGTGAATTATCTGGACTGATCATTAAGGACATTAGGACTATCTTACTGCAAACGTTAATAAAGCACTAAATTCTCAGGCTAATTAAGTCAATTTACTATCAATAATTATTGTTCAGACTAGAAACTAACCCCAAGGCATCTAAATAATGATGATTCTTGTGTTTATTGCTTTAAATATTTGTCAAGCAATAATTATAGGTGCAAATACTTGTATCACTTTGCTGTAAATATTTGACAAGAAGATCTAACTTTGACATTTTCCACTTAAAATCCGTTATTGGTTTAATCATCATCAAAAAATGGTAAGTACATCGTATTACAATCCAATTTAGCTCCAATTTAGTTATTATAGTTTACGGTAACAACTGAACACCCCATAAACTTAGCTTAGTGTGGCTCAGGAATAAATGCCAGCTTTCAGAAACAATTGGCAAGTTATTACAAATGTATTTTGCTCTTTGATAAAAACCAACAATATTGAACTCTACGATCACTGACCTTTCAGGTGAGAGGACAGTAAGCCGCCGCAATGCAGCACTATTGGGAATACGCCGGTGTTAAATCAACGGGAGTCAACAGTCGCTGTCCCGCGACCGTGCGAGTAACCGTAGCTCACTGTCGATTGTGTGCGTCGAACACGATTATACAACATCCTTTGTCAATAATAACATGATGTGGAGCAATTGTTTGCTCCAACAATTAATTTATGGTTCACAGCGAATAAAATGAAAGCGTTTTTCACATACAAATACATCTCTAGAAGCCAATTCTGGCGAAAATCTGTAACTTTTAATGGCTAAACATGAAGTTTAAAGTTATGTCCGAGAGTAATAATACAGGAAAATTGAGGTCACATTTAAGTATGTCAGTTCTATTGATTAGATACACAGTCTGTACGTATATTATGACAGAGTGACTCTACGTATGAAATCGGATAACATTGAGGTTGTTGCAATGCAGCACAATTGGGAATACGCCGGTGTTAAATCAACGGGAGTCAACAGTCGCTGTCCCGCGACCGTGCGAGTAACCGTAGCTCACTGTCGATTGTGTGCGTCGAACACGATTATACAACATCCTTTGTCAATAATAACATGATGTGGAGCAATTGTTTGCTCCAACAATTAATTTATGGTTTGCAGCGAATAATATGAAAGTGTTTTACGTATACAAACACACCTCTGGAAGCCCATTTTGGCAAAAATCTGTGACTGTGTTAGTAGCTACACATAAAGTTTAAAGTTATGTGCAAGTGTAATAATACAGAAGATTAAGGCCAGATTAAAGTATGTTAGTTATATCGATTATATACAGTCTGTAGTATATTATGACAGTGGGACTCTACGTATGAAAGCGGGTAGCATTGAGGTTGTTGCAATGCAGCACTATTGGGAATACGCCGGTGTTAACCCGGCGTCATGGGGGTTAAAAACTGTAACACGGACGTGGGGGTTGGGTCTATTTGACCCTGGTAAGATATGTAAATATTTGAGTCAACAGTTGAAAGAATAGGTTTTTATTATTACCAGCATTAACTTTAGAGTTATAAGGGTTATCCAACACTAAAAAAAATTGAAATATATAATTTTTATCATGGGAACGAGACTTTGAAAAAAAAAAAATATAGTGTATAAAAACCGCTTAAATATGTCTTTTGCACTAACAGACTAAATAAAAAAGGTTTAAACTACAATAAAGAAGAAGTAATAGAAATAAAATAAAAATATTAAAAAAACTCATTTTCTATGGAAAAAATGGAGTGAAATTGTTACACCGAGTACAGGCATGGGTCTAAATTACCCATTTTCAGGTTACGGCACTTATAGCTCCAAACTCAGGCGTTTTCTGACTTATTTCAGGGCACAAACGTGTGAAGTGATTCATTAACTCCAGCTATAGGAGAAAACAGCAATGTCGGGTGAATAGTATAAAAATTATAGAAATTCTAAAAACGGCCGGGTATCTTAGACCCAACCCCCATGACGCCGGGTTACATCAACGGGAGTCAACAGTCGCCGTCCCGCGACTGTGCGAGTAACCGTAGCTCACTGTCGATTGTGTGCGTTGAACACGATTATACAACATCCTTTGTTAATAATAATTATGACGCGAATATACTGCTATAACTACTGCTGTAACTGCCAGAATTGCTTAGTTTACGTACTGTAGTTAACAAAAAAAGGTTTAAGTCAGATATTTTGTTTTACTCTCTGTAGATTATCGATTTCATGCCTTTAACACCACTATACAACATCAGTGTGCATGTAACACAATCATTGTACACAATTTCTCAATAACAATTATACAGTGTGGAGCCTGTTTTTTTTTTATAAGTCCCTTATTTTCCTTTTTCCTGGCTATTGTTTGAATTGTATTATTTATTTAAACATTAAACCACAATTCGTCCGTTGAGTGACTGCCCTCAGTTAACAGCTGCAATGCAGCGCAATTGAGAATACACCGACGTTAAATCAACCAGAGTCCACAGTTGCCGTCCGCGAACGTGCGAGTAACCGTAGCTCACTGTCGCTTATGTTCGTCGTACACGATTGGGTTAATAAACGGTGCACTAATACATTGACAGGTTAAAGATGACAATTAGGCTGCTCGCACACGTCCGACTTTTTGTAGGACCGATTGTCGGGCCGATTAAAAATCCGCTGAATTACTTCCCCTTTTCTGACCGATTTTTTGTCGGACGTGTGCGTTGCTCCAATGCTATCAGTACGTTCTATTTTTCTCCTACAAAAAATCGGTCACCGATTATCGGACGTGGGCGAGCAGCCTTACACAACAACAGTCTCATTCGTCAGGTTCAGTACAATTTAAACTTTTCCTCCTTAATAATTAAAATTTGAGAAACAGCTCCCCTGTATCGGGCATATTTCAGAGGTATAATAGCGGGCGTCACACTTCTTGACCTAACTCATCGATGTGAAACTACAAACATTATGAAACTGGCAGTTTGTATACGATGTAACAGTTTCCGTTCATGTAAGACTAAAAGTCGACCCCCAGGGGCTGATAAGCGTTTGTGGTAACTTGCTCTAGAATATTAGAGAGGAATTTATTTCATAATAGTTTACAATACAGTGCACCAGCTGGACCAATTCGAAATGTGAAATTGTATAGGTGGGCCTAAGGAATGAAATTCACCAAATGGACAGTACAAACCCAAGCATTTATAATTGTCACGAAATTTTATCCTAGAGTACCAGGTCTATATTACAAATGTGCAAAGCGAGACAGTTTAACATAATTCAAAGTGTTTTGATGGTTTGGGTGATGGTGATGTTGTCACAATAAATTAGACAATTGAAACGATTTTGTGGAAATTTCGGTAAGCCAAAAACCTTTCTCTACTTCATCATCATCATAATGGAGCTGTCGTACCAAGAGCACCCGTTGCAAGATAGGCGGCGGTTAAGAGAAAAAATAAGTTGGAAAGGTACGCTGCAACTCCCTTCTTAGAGTCTTTTGCATCCAGTCCGATCGCCGACTTCAGGTTGTGGATCCATCTTGCTGAATAGCGCTCAACACTACGTAACCCACATTTTAAATAATGTAGGTTTCAAACTCTGTTACAAACTGAAACGTGACCAGTGCTCTTTTGGTTTGGCGCCAAAATAAAAACCCCAATACCCGTGACGTCAGCAGGCGTCACACGCCGCATCGCGTGTAATGAATTTTTTATCGCGACCACAGGCCTAGAGCCTAACCGACCGTCAGTGCTCATCAGGCCTGGTTGCGTTTATGGAAACCCTACTTTACCGTTTTTTATTTAGTCAGTCACAGTACTGGCTCATTTAAATAAGCTGCAGCCCCTGAGCTCGCAAAAAGCCCCCTTGTTTCAGAAATAATAATATCGATAGACGAATCTTTTACGAACTTAGATTATTTGCCGACCGTTTGGTGTAACAGTTTAGAATTTGGCTACTACACTAAAGGTCTCGGGTAAAATCCCCGCTTGCCACCCGTGTGCATGATGGTTTGTAGGTAGGTACTGGTCTGGGTGTTTCCTATGTATCATAACTAGGTATTTCGAGATATAATAATATTTATTTTGTAAAAATTGAATAGCACTTTCACACTTTGAATTAGATAAGGCGCTACTAAAATAATATAACTCTATCTCCCTCCAAGATTACCCGAAAATCTTTTTTCGGATTCAGTCACGGCTATATTTTTCGGTTGTGGTTAGAGAGCTTCTCAACGTCCTTGGCATTGACGATTTACTGGTCTGAAATAATATGTAACACAGTTCGTCCAAGCCTACAGGGATGTGATGAAGTAGGCTTTACAAAAACGCAGCCTGGTTAGTGATGGACATGAATGGATTTTGGTACAATCTGATTAGCCGACAGAACTTTTGCACCGAACTGTGTTAATTTGTCCAACTGTTGACAATCAAATAAGGGGATTAGTGCAATCGTTTCTAGATTGTTATTTTTCTTGCCGGAGACATTGATCTTCTATGTAACATAATTTACTGGGAAAGTGTCCGAATACGAAATGACGCTGTAGTTAGGTATTTATTTCAAGTTCTCCCGACAGACGTCGTTCTGTCAAAGAGCAGTATGTCGATCTTGTCCCATTTAACAGGTTCAAAACCCAAACACTTAATTAAAAATTAAATGGTTTGTCTGTTAAAGCAAAATTGCTGATTCTTGTATTTTTTTTATTTCCAAAAGAAAGTTAGGAACCCCTCTCCGATATGATAAAACACAACAAGAAAGAAATGTACTCAATCCATGGAGCTGTTTTTGAATTTTTTGGTAATTGAAATTTTATTTAATCACTGCTAAAAACTATCAACAAGGACACATCAAAACCATACAAAAATAACTAAATCAAAATCATTCCACCCCACCACGCTACAAAAAAAACACAAGAATGACCAAATTTTCTTGAGTCAAAGCACTGTTTACGAAGGAAACACATCACAAAAAAATAACGGTCCACCCGTTTGGTCACAATTAAGATCTCAAACAAAGCATGCGTAATGAGACTGATGAGCCGTAATCATTCATCCGCGGGGGCTTTAAAAGCCTATCAGTACCGCCGAGAAGTTTCGAGAACAATTTAACCTTCTCATGTTCACAGAACGTATGAGCTTTAGGGAATTGACTGCGACTAAACGATCAATCCACTATGTTTACCTGGGACAGGCAGTCCAGTTAGGTAAGTCCAACTTCGAGAAAGAGATCTCTCGTCGAATCCAGCTCGGATGGGCAGCGTTCGGGAAGCTCCGGCATATATTCGCGTCCGAAATTCCTCAGTGTCTCAAGACGAAAGTCTTTGACCAGTGTGTGTTGCCAGTAATGACATATGGGAGCGAGACGTGGTCGTTCACTATGGGTCTCATAAGAAGGCTCAAAGTCACCCAGCGAGCAATGGAGAGAGCGATGCTTGGTGTTTCCCTGCTTGATCGAATCAGAAATGATGAGATCCGCAGGAGAACTAAGGCAACCGACATCGCTCGAAGGATTGCATCGTTGAAGTGGCAGTGGGCGGGACACATAGCGCGGAGAACCGATGGCCGTTGGGGTGGAAAGGTTCTCGAATGGCGACCGCGTACCGGACGACGTTCCGTGGGCAGGCCCTCCACAAGGTGGACCGACGATCTTGTCAAGGTCGCGGGAAGCCGCTGGATGCGGACAGCGCAGGACCGATCGTTGTGGAGATCTTTGGGGGAGGCCTATGCCCAGCAGTGGGCGTCGTTCGGCTGACATGATGATGAAACGATCAAAGTCGTCTCAAAGCGACTACGAACTCTTCTGCAGTAACTTATTTTGCATCGTTTTTAAGCTCAAATGAGCTCTATGGATATAGATTTATATCGTGAAATCGGTCACTCGCCCAGATCGACGCTATAAAATATCGTAGGCTACAATATTTACAGGAACAGACAGAACAGACTTTATAATCTGACTACAAAATCTACTGCATTTCTAACAAAATGAAAAGGCGAATTAAAAAAATTGTACCATAAGAAAAATGAGGGAGCTGAAAAAAAAATCATAAGGAACATCGCAAAAAAACTAAAAAAAAAAGATATTTTATCTAGAGCCACAGCTAAAAACTGTCAAAGATAGACACACAATACAAAAAGAAACAAAATAAAAACTGTTCACTCGTTGGTCTCAGTTAAAATTTCAAACTCATGTGTAATGAGACGTAATCATTCATCCGCGGGGCTTTAAAAGCCTATTAGTATCGCCGAGAAGTTTCGAGAACAATTTAACCTTCTCATGTTCACAGAACGTGTGAGCTTTTGGGAATTGACTGCGACTAAACGATCAAAGTCGTCTCAAAGTAACAGTGAGATAATTCTCAACTCAATTTGAGGTTTCATTTGTCTTTAGGACTTATTTATCGGACACAGAACAAGCTTGGATTACGAAACTTTTAAGTTGTGATTGATAAGAGTTTTATAAAAAGTTTAAATAGAATATCAATCTATTTTGCTAAGGTGGAATAATGATTTGAACAGAAATTTGAAAGTCTAAACAAGTTGAAATCTTTATTGGATAAAGTGAACAGATTAACGAACAATTGCAAAGAGACACTTGATGTATCATTTAGGTGGTTCTCATTCCTACGAAGCGATTCCTTTCAAATAAACATTCCTTCCTAAAAATACAAGTTAATTTCCTAAAATTCAAACCATTGAATAAACAATTTTAGCGCGAGCTATAGAAGTCTAACATAAACATACATAAACGGCCTATATACGTCCCACAGCTGGGCACAGGCCTCACCTCAACTATGAGGTGGTGCGAGCCATACTCCAACACGCTGGCTCAGTGCGGGTTCTTGGAGGGGTGTAAGGTTAGTGAGCAACCTTAATGTCAGATGTTATCAAGCCGCCCTAAGGCCTCTGACTAGGCTTAACGACTGACATCTGGCGACGTCAACCGGGAGCAACTGCTTATCGTGCCTTCCGAAGCACGGAGATGCCCGAAATACACATCACTAAATTTCGGTCGGGGTGGTCACCCATCCCATTTCCGACCCGGCGCGTGTTGCTTTACAACAGCGATCGTCGCCGATCACTGTCACAACTGCGCCACGGGCACCTCTAACGCCTAGCGGTATCTGTCATAATTAATTTATTTGTTTGCTAAAATTCTTACTCATTTATTTTCAAGGAAACATACAACCAAGGAACCAAGTCAACCAAAGAAGCATACAGCGAAATTATATTTCAGTACCTTAAATTTTTGAAATTAACCTTACACAGCTCTACGTATAAAGCCACTGAATATTAAACTGGCCAAAAAAAATTAATTAACAACCACATGATTGGAAAAGCGACATAAACAAAGAACATCAACAGCGTTAAACATTATCGCGTAACGGCACTAGAGTAAACGAAGCGAATAATTAATTTATTATAGTCCGCAGGGGCCTTTATAGCAATTACTGATTTAAAATGTTAAATGAAATGAGAGCGTTGTGGTCCAGCGGCTGAGCGGTAAGCACTCTGGCTCGAAGGTCAAATTCAAATCGAAAAAAAACCTTAGTAACACAACTAAGTATACTTCTAATAGCAGTACGAACTGACGTACAAGAGTTTGAAGAATCATAACTGTAGCAGTTTTTTCAAACTGCTTCTGGTCAATGTACCAGCGAAAAAAAAGGCACCAAAATGAGGCATTGCATTCTACTCGCCAAATAGCTTCTTTGGCAGCAACAATCATCGTGTATATAGTCCGTTCGCCTTAAGAACGCAGTGATTTCATTCTTGTCCGCCGACCTAGCACGCCCCCTAACTAATAAAATCGTTCCTATTAAAAAGCCAAGTTCACAGTACCCAGTTGAACGGATTCTTTCAAACGCCCGTTGCGTACCTGACTTTGTACCTAAGTTTTTCGGAATTAAATTAAGAAATAAATAAATATCTCTGGATATTATTCCAGACACCGCGACCTAGTCTCAAGATGAGCTAATTCAAGCCCGTTTTTATGGGATACCAGACAACAGAAAAACATACTTCAATACTTTTGCTTTTGTAAATACATACATTATATACATAGGATACACCCAGACTAATAAAAACATACATATTCATGTACACAAATGTTTGTACTGTGTAGTAGCCGACTTCTCAACAATTATACCAAATCGGTAGTCGAGAAATTACTGCATTTTTAACGTGAACGTGAAAAATGCGTTACAATCAGTGTGAACATGTTCAGGTTATGTCAGCAAGTGTAGTTTAACAAACTATCTCCCTAGTGGAATGAGCGTCAATTCGATGTAACTCCGGCTCGTGCCAAACTGTCGATGTCAATACTCACGCCTGACAGCGCTGACCGGATAACAAATTCAGTGCACGGCTGACCTGTTACGTCACATCCGGCATCATTACACCGATTATGCCTTGGGCAAGAGCCTTACCTAACCTCGTTCGTAAATATTATCGTTGAAGGTTTGTAAAGTAACTTCTAAAGTGGCTCAATTAAGGTGATTAAAGCCTAGTAAATAAGGTCGAGGAGGTAGAGATGCCCGTGCTGGCGCAGTTGTGACAGTGAGAGACGATCGCTGTTGTAAAGCAACACACGCCGGGTCGGAATTGGGATGGGTGACCACCCCGACTGAAAAGTGATATTATGTATTTCGGGCATCTCCGTGCTTCGGAAGGCATGTTAAGCAGTTAGTCCCGGTTGACGTCGCTATATGTCAGTCGTATAACGGATTCAGTGCATGCCTGACCTGTTACGTCACATCCGGCATCATTACACCGATTATGCCTTGAGCGAAAACCCTACCTAACCTCTTACGTAAATATTCTCTGTTGAAGGTTTGTAGAGTAACTTTTAAATGGGCTCAATCAGTCTGATTAAAGCCGAATAAATAAGGTAGAGGAGGTAGGTTGTGAGCGACGATCGCTGTTATAAAGCAACACACGCTGGGTCGGAATTGGGATGGTTGACCACCTCGACCGAAATTTAGTGATAGGTATTTGTGTGGCTAAGCAGTTGGTCCCAGTTGACGTCGCTAGATGTAAAGGCAACGCATTTTGTAGTTCCTCTGGTGTTGCAAATGTCCATGGGCGGCAGTATTCACTTTCCATCAGGTGATCTGTCTGTTTTTTTGCCCCCTATCCTATAAAAAAAATCCTGAAGCCTAGTCAGAGGCCTTTTACTAACCTTAAACCCCTCCAACAATCCGAACTGCGCCCGCGTGTTGGAGTATAGCTCGTTCCACCTCATAGTTGAGGCGAGGCCAGTGCCCAGCAGTGGGACGTATATAGGCCGTATAACAAATTCAGTGCACGACTGACCTGTTACGTCACATCCGGCATCATTACACATAGGTATTATGCCTTGGGCAACAACCCTACCTAACCACTTACGTGAATATTCTCTGTCGAAGGTTTGTAGATTAACTTTTTAATGGACTCAATTATGGTGATTAAAACCGAGCAAATAAGGTAGAGGAGGTCGAGGTGCAAGTGGTGCAGTTGTGACAGTGAGGGACGATCGCTGTTGTAAAGCACCACACGCCGGGTCAAAATTAGGATGGGTGACCACCGCGACCAAAATTTAGTAATATGAATATCGGGCATTTCCATTATTTGGAAGGCACGTTAAGTAGTTTTGGTTCCGGTGGACATCGCTAGATGTCAGTCGTTAAGCTTAGTTAGAGGCCTTATGGCGGCTTGATAACATCTGACATTAGGGTTGCTCTGCAATAACCTTACACCCCTATAACAATCTTAACTGCGCCCGCGTGTTGGAGTATGGCTTGTTCCACCTCATAGTTGAGGCGAGGCCAGTGCCCAGCAGTGGGACGTATATAGACCGTATTACAAATTCAGTGCACGCCTGACCTGTTACGTCACATCCGGCATCATTACACCGATTATGCCTTGGGCAAGATCCCTACCTAACCACTTACGTAAATTTTCTCTGGTGAAGGTTTGGAGAGTAACTTTTTAATGGGCTCAATCAGTCTGATTAAAGCCGAATAAATAAGGTAGAGGAGGTAGGTTGTGAGCGACGATCGCTGTTATAAAGCAACACACGCTGGGTCGGAAATGGGATGGGTGACCACCTCGACCGAAGTTTAGTGATATGTATTTGTGTGGTTTAGCAATTGGTCCCAGTTGACGTCGCTAGATGTAAAGGCAACGCATTTTGTAGCCCCTCTGGTGTTGCAAATGTCCATGGGCGGCAGTATTCACTTTCCATCGGGTGATCTGTCTGCTCGTTTGGCCCCTATCCTATAAAAAAAAGGTGAAGCCTAGTCAGAGGCCTTCGGGCAACTGGATAACATCTGACATTAGGGTTGCTCTGCAATAACCTTACACCCCTATAACAATCTTAACTGCGCCCGCGTGTTGGAGTATGGCTTGTTCCACCTCATAGTTGAGGCGAAGCCAGTGCCCAGCAGTGGGACGTTTTTAGACTGGATAACAAATTCAATGCATGCCTGACCTGTTACGTCACATCCGGCATCATTACACCGATTATGCCTTGGGCAAGAACCCTACCTAACCTCTTACGTAAATATTCTCTGGTGAAGGTTTGTAGAGTAACTTTTTAATGGGCTCAATCAGGGTGATTAAAAGCGAGTAAATAAGGTACAGGAGGTAAGGTGTGAGCGACGATTGCTGTTATAAAGCAACACACGCTGGGTCGGAATTTTGATGGGTGACCACCCTGACCGAAATTTAGTGATATGTATTTCGGGCATCTCCGTGCTTCGGAAGGCATGTTAAGCAGTTGGTCCCGGTTGACGTCGCTAGATGTCAGTCGTTAAGCTCAGTCAGAGGCCTTAGGGCGGCTTGATAACATCTGACATTAAGGTTGCTTACTAACTTTAAAATCCTCCAACAATCCGCACTGAGCCCACGTGTTGGAGTATGGCTTGTTCCAACTCATGGTTGAGATGAGGCCTGTGCCTTACAGTGAGCCGTATACATTTAAGCCGTTTATGTTATGTTGTAGGCTTATTGAACACAAAGTAGTAGGTGGTTAAGCCAGATTTGAACCGGCAATTTGTTTTCCGAGCCTTAAACTAAGTAATGCTTAACCCCCGGGACACGATACTTACATTATTGACACTGTGTCAATTGCGAGTAAATTAGACCCAAGTAGATGGACCGTATATTCAATTTATTATCGTTCTACAGTGGCCTTAAATGTCGTTGTACAACCTTATCGCTTCTGACAGAGGATTTAGGCGGTTTTTGGTTTAACTGATTAGCTGAATAGAGCCTGCATTGACGTTTAGCGCTTAATTAGCCCTAGGGATGGCTGTTTATCTAGAGTTAAACAGGGTAGCCCATATTAATTAGGTTTATTGAAGCTTGCACATTTTCTGATAGTAACTCAGCTTATTAGTGCTGTTTAGTTGTTATTATTAGATATTTGTATTTTAAAATAATATTCTTATTTTAGAGGTCAAATTTTAGTATTTACGATAAATTTGATAAATGTGACTCCTTTCTTAATCTATGAATAAATGACGAAGTGGATTCATATAACAGGGTGGCATATTAATCCCATCCAAATTTTAACGACCGACTGGGTATCAGGAAATGAATAGATTTCTGTGAAAAATAAATTTTTTAATTTATTTTTTGGTGAGTGTGTTTTTTTTTTAAATTTTGACAGTTCACTTCTTTCATGTAGGGATACGCCAGCGCACGTATTATACAGTGTGTTTGGGAACCGGTGTCCGACCCGTTAAGGTGAAGTAATATGATCTATTTTATGAATAAATCCACCATAATTAAGCACTTTAAATTAATTTTTTTTAAAAAAAATTTTAATTTATTTCAGGTAAATTTTACCTGCGTTTCAAAGGGTCTCTGATGACAGGGTGATATTCAATTTGTCACAACTTCTAAACTATTTTACTTGGAACTTTGATTTTTGCTTCAGTGTTTAGGTGATGTCTTTGGGTATCCAAAAAGTTAAAAATAAATGTATGTTGACAGTTTAGTTTTTCTGAAAAAAAAAAAATGTAAAAAAAACTAACAAATTCTATCACAATTTTCAAGTTCAAACATTTTTTTGAGGTATTTTAAGGGAGTTATGAAAAAATGCTTTTTTGTCAGCTTATTGCCTACTTTTGTAGCTGTCCAACGATACCACTTTTGTGACTGTAGGACCTCCAAATCGGCAGATATTGCAAACTAAAATAACCCACCCGTACTCCCGAGAAAAAAAAATTAAAATGGCGGCCATTTTAAAACAACTGGGGCAAAGTGCTTAATTATGGTGGATTTATTCATAAAATAGATCATATTACTTCACCTTAACGGGTCGGACACCGGTTCCTAAACACACTGTATATTATTGCACGCGTTGAACTACAAGTGTAGAAGTGATTTATGTGCGCGAAAATTAACCCAATTATTTATTCTTTGTTTTTATTTTAAAACCACTACGAAAAAAAAAGATAGAGACGTAGTTTCATATTGTTCTAAAGCGCTTATTTAAAAAATGGATGGTGTAAATGCCACCCTGTATTGTAACATACAGCAGCTAACACAGTAGGAAACTAAATTGAATGCTCAATGCAAATTATCCTCAAGTTATACATCTTAGCAACTACACTTAACTACGAGTTGAGTATAGTTAAACTTTAGCCCATAATATTATAATATTCACACGTAAGCGTTGATGGTCGTTAGCTCTAACAATCTCGTGGCAAGTCTTGTGCAATATTTTAAAATAATGGTCGCAATGTGCAGCCAAAATTGTGTGTTCTTTCAAGACGTGGTTACCCTCGAGTTTCATGCATACTAAGAAGTCTTTAACACGGGGACATTTCAGCGCTGTAACGTTGAAGGTTACTTGTAGTGACATCAGGGAAAATGCAGGATCCTCAACCTTGCCTTTACCAGCATGGCTAACACGCGCAACGCTACTGCATTATGTCGCATTTTGTCGTGTCGAGATAACGCGTGACAAAATTTTGACACTATGCGCATCTTAGCCCGCCAGAAGAGGTGTAATTCGCCGCAAAATCTTACTCATGGATATACGCGTATTTGTCAGATACGTGACACCTAAAAATTTTGGCGACAAGATTACTTTTCTGGACAAAGTCTTACTCACTCTCATGAAATCTCAATTATGGTTTATGCTTCAAATATTGTCCCAATAAGACAAAACCCAAAAAAATTACCTCACGCTCACGCTCATGCTGTCCCGTAAAACGTCAATAGAACTAAAAGGAGGAACATGAGCGTGGGCGCGTGCTTAGTGTTGATTGTCGTTTGTGAATTCAAGGGTAAATCGCGTAGAATTTTATTTGCAGGTATAACGTCCAGCCATATATTTTAGGGAGTTGTCTTTGATTACACAGTCAGTTCACTCTTGATTTGGTTTTTTATTTCCTTAATACCTAATACCTGTTTAAGTTCCCAATAGTGCAACGTGGGTTGTTATGGAAGCCCTAGTTTACCTGCCAGAAACCTAAACAATTGCACAGCTGTGCACTAATTTCAATTATCCCCCGTACAACATGGCTCAATGATGGGCTAAGCTCACAGTGCTGACAAGACGCCCTAATCCTGAGACATGCTGATGCTGAATAGATATTGGAATTGGAATAGCCACTGTTCCATGTTGTTGACTAGATGTAGAACAATAGTCTAATAGAATGATAGTTGCTTTTACAAGTACGAAATACAAATAAACTTGTGAAGCACAGGTTTGCGCAAAGTGAAACTATCATTCTTATTCTTCTTCCAAGAATTAACTTCTACTCATCTTTTTATAGGTGCGAAGAGTTTTTTTAAATATCAGACAGCGGAATGCACAGAGTTATTTATAAGAAGAGTGATGAGCTAATCTACATATTATAACGCGTCAAAAAATGAGACGCGTACGATATCTAACTGAAATTTCATCATTTTGATCTTGAACTCGAATTCAAAATGATGGAGTGAAATGCAAAACAAATAGAATAATTTAAAGTCAGCTGAATAAATTAAACACAAACACAAGCATACGCTCATGATTACATCCCAAACGGGGTACACAGACTGTGCACAATGATGGTTCACGAAACATTCAGAAACCGCGGTAATTTGAACCCAACGTGAGAAGGGGAGATGCTATTACCGTTGCTTGGGTTCGACCGCTGGCTTCGTTCATCACTGAAGAGTTAGCCGCAAATTTTCAATGACCAGTGCTTACCTGACTTCAACAAACAACACAAAATATTAACATATTGTTAAATTTAAATCATTACACTCAATTTAACTCCCAGATTCGTTTTGATTTCACGATTCAATGTTTACAAATTATCGTATCAATTTTGGTTAATCGAGGTAATCGATCATAACCAATGGCTGGATAAATACAACCGTGTTGAACACAATTGGTCAGCGATTGGGTTAAAATCACTGTAATTATCGAAACCGCAGTCATGCTATTTGCAATGGGTGAATTGTATCGCAATGCCGCGTTTTAACTGTTCAGGATGATTTAGGCAAGGTCCACAATAAACAACTTTTTCTGGGAAATGAATAAGGAAATACGATGACATGACCTAATTTTTAATTTAAGTCAGAGCTTGGGATTATATCGATTTAAAGTTGATGAAAAATCTCGTTACTTTTCATTTTGTATGAGTATATAGCCGCATAATAAGAGCCGCAGTGGAAGCCTATTACTAGATTGCAACAAATGGGTGTAAAATATCATGAAGAGATAAACCAGAAAGCTCAAAAAAACCCTTTAGATTTTTTTTTAAATATAATCTATTATAGGCAAGCTATAAAAGGAACAGCAGTTCAGACTCATTCTTCAACCGATCCAATCATACTAAGAAACTTTGAATGGTTTTTCAAACAAAAGAGATAATGATGACTTGGCCAATGTACAACTACCAAAATCCAGCTCTGTGACCAAAACGAGAAACCAATAACCAACCAACTATTCGTCACTTTTGAACTCATAACCCGTGCATAGATTACCCGATAAAAACTTAATTGGACACGGTCCCACGAGCATCGATCATTCTTCTGGATATCCGAATGGAAAAGTTACAAATTGGTTCCTGTGACGTATCATAGCGGCATTAATTGCATTTTCCGAGTTTTTTATAGTAATATAGGTGTTCGTAATAACATTTTACGTTGATACAGTTAGTTAGCACTGTACAATTTTGGTGAACATTTTTAGCAGTGTTGTGCCATTGGCCAAAAGTCAATTGGGCAATAAAAGGTAAATAAATAGAGAGACGAAGTTTTAAACTCTCAGACAACTAAGAAATTGAGATTTTTGATTGCATTTTAAAAAGTGTCTGAATGTTTTAAATCCATGCAAATATGAAAGTACACAGATCGAAAAATAGCTTAGTACTTAAACTATGCATCTACTTATTTATTACATCGGGGTCAAAATAACTAAACAAATGTCTGGACATCAAACCACCAAGATCATAATCTTTTGATCAAAAACTAAGCACAGGTTGTAGTATGGGTGTAAGCGGCTAATAAAAATGCTTGAATATCTCTAAATACAAACTTACGAGGAAGCCATGACTACATGATTACATGACATATACATACAGAACAAGCACGCATGGTTTTTCTGATGAATGTGGCTTCAGGCTATAGGGAGACAGTTCTGGGATAGCTACAATATGAATACAGATTTGGAGGTCTTTTGGAGGTTGTAACCATTCTTAGTCGATTCAGACTGCAATTTTAGGTGAACTACCCGCCTTTCCTTCGATCACTGCCCCGAAGCTACTTGCAAAGATCAATGAAACCGAAAAATATTGTTGTATTTTGTTCAATTTTTACAGCCAAAAAAGCATTCACAATATATCAGAGTCACTTCAGAAATCAAAGCAGATACGCCACCTCAAAAAGCTCCAATTGAAATTCAATCGGGTATCAGCTGAAAATTTCATATTTATGCAAACATAGAAAGTTGCAACCACCGCCACTCGTAGCGATAACAAAATACTGAAGTTTTTATTTTCAGTGTGTACTTAAAAGGCCCTATTGCACACTGAGACTTTAAGCAGCAATGCAAACGGGATAAAGTCGCTATGCAGTATTTAATGCTACCTTTTACACATACGCGCTATTCAAAGCAACGATACAAACGAGATGTCGCGGCAATAATACAGTCACGGTACAGAGGCGTTCACATCAACCTTAACAAAACAATTGCAAAATAGGTGTTTTGTCTGTATAAGGTGCCAAAATTGTCTACATAAGCCACATGCGAGCACATCAACGGCAAGACCGGTGTTGAAGACAGTCGCCATGGCCGAAATCGGCCGGGATTACATAATCATCATCATCATCAAGGTGCTCGTGAAAATTGATGTGAACGCCTCTGTAGATCACTTGAATGAATCGATTCAAATGTTTGTTGATGGCTGGTGTAGCGATGCAGACACGTGGCTATAAACAATAAAAAACAGGACTCCTTGCCTCTCCACGTCATATGTATTTTAAATCTTTTCAGGGCACGCATCTATAGTCGTCATCTACATTGTGGTCTTCATCACAGGGGTCCACAGAGTTGTTTTTTTCTTAGGTGTCATGAAATACAGTAACGCATGTCCAGTATCTTAGGTTCGAAACAAATGGATTATGTGGGACAGCTGGGAATAGAGAGTCCTACCCACTAAAACTTCGTGGTCCTTTTTTGAACCCCAAGGGAAGCAACACATTCTCTGCAGAGCGCTTGACGGCCTAGCATCAAGTTTCGGGAAAAGCAAGTTTCACACTATTGAACACGCACTATTGTCTTTTTAAGCACATTTTGCGAAGCCGCAGGGGCCACTTTAGTAGTGTCCTGGCTTGCATTGCACGGCGTCCACCGAGACGGCGGAAGTGCTTGAGTACCTACTCCAGGCGTGGCCTCCTACCTTTGTTGGGGGGTCGGTTGGAGGGGGCCCCATTAGCGGCTAGCACTGGCGGCGTAGCAGTGCGTCATTTTGTTTCGGTATTTGGAGCCCGCATTATACGGTTGCGGGTTACCGTTACTGAATAGCTGCATAAAACCACAAACCGTTCTGATTGGAATCAATAAAAACGACTGAAAAAGAATCCATACGTTAAGTGTTTTATTAAAACTTTTTATAGCATTTCTTTCTGGCCGTTTTGATCAAAGGCTCTTGTTAAATCCAGTTTATTATTCGTAAAATTTTCACATTGCCCATTCCAAATACGGTTCTATTGATTCACCGAAGCGTTTGGATGGCGCACTTGAAATTTTTATTTACGCCAATTATATAGGTAACTAGAAGTTTTTAGCTGCTGCTGATTTGAATTATTCTGTTTTTGCTCAATTTAAAGATTGTTTCTACGGAACTGTACATACTTAATTATTGCGTTCCATAGTGTTACAAAAGATGACATTCAATAGGTAGTACAGATTATGGATCAAAGTACGTATAAAGCCTTCGTCTAAACGTAAACACTCGTCAAGCTTTGTGCTCAATGCTGAACTGTTACATTACTTTCCTTCTTTCAATCTTATCTTATCTTTCCAAAGTAGTTACGCTCTTGGCAGACGGTTGTGGCCAGTTTGAGATAGACGTGGATAGCTGCGTCTATCGTGCGTACGAACTCCCGATTCAATCCATTTATCGTAATAAGGTCCTTATCACACTTTTTCTATTGCCGTGACTTAGAAATGAACCACTAAATCTCGGACAGAATTATCAGACATATTCAGCTATCCTTTCACGACTTCAGTTGAAAATACGCCAGAGTCAATGCAGTTAGAAATTATCGACACTCAAAACGACCTAAATATACGCAACAAATTCAACGAAGGAGATTTGGTGAACTATTATCGCTACTATCACTGCATTGATAAAAGTATTTACAAACAGTTGCTCACCCATCCCATTTTCGACTTGGCGTGTGTTGCTTTACAACAGCGATCGGCAATCCACTGTCTCAACTACGCCACGGGCACCTCTTTGACAACTGAGCAAGGAGTAATAACCGGAAACGGACAGCCTGTTATGGCCTTGACAATAAAGCGATAGAAAACTAAAAGAGAAATGTATATTCTACCGAACTAATTTACTAACTGCTTAACGTGGTTACGAAATGCTAATGTAAGCGCTCTCTAAGAAACCCTAATTTGGGAACGATCTACAAATAAAAGGTGCCGTACGTACAACACACAATGCCATTTGATGGAATTCCTAATAGTTTGTACACTAACTAAAATTTAATTAACCAATTTAGTTAACTAAGAATCACTGTAAATCTAATTAGGTAGGGGTCTTATATTTAATTAATTTAAGGTTTCAGATCATTTTGTTCTTATGAAATTAAATTTAAGTTTCTATGACTACTTAGCTGATGCCAGCAGCCTAGCACTCGTAAAACAGAATTTATTGTCTGCAGGTTGTCGTCGCTTAATTATAGTTTTTAAACTTAGTCGGAGGCTTTAGGCGGGTTTGATAACATTTGACGGCAGGATTTATTCCAAACCTTACACTTTCTCTCCAATAGAATTTCGAGATCAGAGTCCATAAAAACATAAGCATATTCTACTGAAAAAGCTTCCACTTGGCAGTTACGTTCCCAGGCCGCACCGTAGGTAATTGTTTGCCGATTTTATTGAGTTGCAACGCGGCCACTGCGTTTGGAACGCGCCTGGAACATTGTTTGTTCCGTTTGGAACGAGTTTAACTAACCAATGGTCCGTTTTCTTCACTAATTCATTGCAGGCGTTGAAAACATAGGTAAAAGTTTTTAAATTCTATGGAATATCCACAACTTTATTGGATGAATTTCTATGAAATTTACTGAATTGACTTGGACTGCAATTCTATGGAAATGCTTTAGATTTCCACGATTCCCTAAATATAGAATGTATTGAATCCCGTATCACAGACCGATATTGATGAAATTTTATACAAATGTTTGATAAGTGTGAGAATACGTCGTTTTCAATTTTATGTTTGTTAATTATTATTATTTTAAACTATAGACCACAAGTACGAAGTCGCGCTAGTAATCCAATAAAGGTCACAGTTTCCCGTCCATTCTAAATCACTGAAAATCTACAGGTAAGTAAATATGGTTTTCGGCAGCAAAAGTATTATACCCGTGAATGACGTGTAAACAAAATTGAAGGACTGATCCAAAATGCTGAAGTCTAGCTGATTTACTCCTCAAATGAAGGAATTACGAGGTGATATAAGCCAGACTCAACCACCCCACCGCAACCCGGCGGAATGAGCGCGAATCGTTGGAGTGCTGCAAGGAACTCTCTTCATTTGTTTCATGGTTCATGAAATAAAAAATAAAGTAACTAATAAGCTGTTGATAAAACAGGTCTTACTCAGCTCAACAGCTATGTATTTTGTAGAATACAGTCAGTTAATAAATGAAGTTTACTGTGCCAAAAACCCTCAAAATACACGAAGCTAAATTTAAAAATGTTTGATCCTATTCTTACTGCAAAATTCTGCTGCGAACGAATTCAGATTTCACGAAACTTTAAAGTTGAAAAAGTGTTTCGAAAAATATTGTTCCCAGAGGGTTTTTGATATTTATACAGGTAGCATTCTATTCCTGTGAGGTTAAACACATATTTGTTTGGCAAAAACTAACAGATTCACTGTGACTCTTATTTAAAGATGATTTAAGATTAATTAGTTATACCTACGCCTTAATGCTGTTATTAATTTATACCACCTTATCTTTTACCTGAGTAATATGTTACCAGTTGTTTTGGTTTAAATGGTGATAAAAGTAATGATGAAGTATTTATATTCATGATGAACTTGTAAAAAGAAGAATTAGGCTGAAAAAAGGATATTCACCAGGATTCAGACCTATATTTTTACCTAAAAATACCCTCTACGAAAAAAATATTTATCAAACCCACACTAGGTCTTTCACGTTACATGAATAGTGTTGTAAAAACAATGCAGGTTTATCGCGGCAACAATTAAATAAAAACGCACTTACTGTAACTTAAATGAATCAATGATTTCATAAATAGTTATATTATTATAGAATGATAGAAAAGTAGCAAATGAACTTGAAAATCACATAATGGAGAGTCCTACCATGGACAACTGTTATACCGCTACAGTGTCATCGTTCCATTACTTTCTTTACAAAAAATAATACTCCTTTTCTTGAGGGCTTCTGTGTTTCTATGTTTGGTTTCCGAAAAAACCGGCGTTGGAAGACCGTTCTATATGTTAGACGAATGTGGAAGGAAGTAAAGCGTATATAAGCAGTGGTCGAGCTCCAACCATCCAGATAATGAGGATGGAGTTTCTACTTGTAGCGTGTTGTGAGATAATGGAAGTGAGCGGCCGGTGTTTAAAGATGTAACAAATTAAACATCCATACGTTTCAACGTATTCAAAAAATATTTGGAACACGGATACTGTGCTCAAGTTATAATGCAACTGAAAAAATCTTGGCGACAGATGCTGGCATAGTAGTTTTCAAATATATATTTTTTGGAATGCTTTGTTTTTGATAATCCTGTTCTTATGTCTGTCTGACAGTATATTTTAATGTGATCTGAAAGTAAACACGATTTCAGTGATACGGTGACTAAACATTTGGTCGAGACAAATGATCCTTTGCCAAATGAATGACATAACGTGACAAGCTCGTGACTCTATCACAAACTGGATAGTAGAGACACACTGATTATTGTCGTCAATGGGAACGGAGCGTTGGTGCTATACCGATGATTTTTGATTTTCAATCGGTGTGTTCCTTCATCGGAGAGTTGGCTGCACCTTTTAGGTGTTCCGGTCAGGTTTGAACCCGGGACAAAAAGCCAAGCCAGGCTCTACCAGAGAGTTGAACCACTGGGGTAAAACGCCCACAAACGTAAGCCAATGACATCGCCAAATTCTATCTTCAATGCAATATGTTTCTTTCTTTATTTTATCATACAATTATTTCCTACAGTTAGCATTAAGACCAATTTTAAAAATTAACACTGTAGGCTTCCTCGACATATTCGTAACTCTATATAGCCGAGTCTGCAGGTAGTTAGGGGATTTCCAATTAAGCCTGTGTTTGTGACTGTCCTTTGTTTTGTAAGGCATCACTCCCAATTAAGGAAAACCTCTAGGGAAAACTCGATTAAAGGTCGATTATTTTGAAGTTTCCAGAAATTATTTCGGTTGTTTCACGCAAATTTGATTAGGCTTCGTTGCGTCTATTTGTTTGAATAAATTCTCTTTGTCTCACATTTTAATTTGTTTAATATCGCTGCCAGTGTTTTCACTGAATAAGGAATATAGTAAATTGTAAAATTTTGGGGCAGCACATGTATGTTTAGGTAACTTAAAACATGAAATTAATACAATTTAACTGTTCATAAAGCCTCAAATTATGAATGAGTACTATTGACACAATTCAACTTTATTTGTTTTTATGGTGCAATAAAATTGATTATAGTGTAGTTCTAGTCTTGCAAAGTAGAATCAATACTACATTTTAAAAATAGTCCGAAATTGTTTTTAAAAACAACAACAGTGACATGCTTGCCCATGACTTTAGTACCGACCTATTTGCTGATCACTTCGTTCGATCGTTAGTAAGGAAAGCCAACCATTATGTGAATTGTATTCTATAATAATATTGTTAATTTATTAATTATGAATGTAAATCACTGCTTTTATGCAATGAATTCTATCCTATTAATTTGACTTTGTGTTTTTGTTTAATTTTTTTATTGATTTGACATTTTGTATTATTGTTAATAATTTTTTATTTTTATTTTATTTTTCGAAATTTAGTATTAAGTTTGACATGTGAAATAAACATACTGACGATTTGGGAAACTGTAAGTCAGTATGTAATATAATTGTAAATAAATAAATAAACAGCTTGTTTCCTAATAACTACGAAACAATTCAGTAGCCCATTTTATTCAGTATGGCAAAAATACTATTGACAGTTTGGCCATTTTAAATATTATTAACAGACTTTCAAAAGTGGATGTTAGGTTCTGCGATAGCTATAATAGGGCTGGTTTGTCTGTCTTATTTCCCCTACGTATGTTTGAACAAAATAAGGGAAACACTTACCTTTCGCCCGCCGTCAGTTATGCAGGTTACACAGATCAGGATGAAGTTTAATCGGGTTCACAATACACAGTCTTATCAGACACCAAGATCCAAGATAACTAATAGATTAGCTACGATTCCAATCAGTTTGACATCTCTGTCCACCCAACTGACTGACTCGCCGGTAGATAGGTGGCGTAAGACGGCCGGTATTGGTGTCTCCACAGATTATCTGTGAAGACAGTGGACTTAACACAGCACAGCCATTTCAACGTAAGCTACACTACTTACGTTGAAATTGCTACAAAACAGTCCCTTCTCCACGTCCTCCCTCAATAACAAAAGACCGCACGTTACCAAACCCATATCCTACTTAAGATTAAATTCCATACAAAACAAAAACCAAATGCATTAAATTGCAAATCCATTTCGTTGGAAAACAAGCCACTTAAGCTACATTTTCCCTATTCGCCCGAAACGCTCTCCTATGACGTAATCCAGAAGTTCCCATAAGCGGCGGTCGGCAGACTGCGACCTCTTCGGCGCCCTGACTCCCAGAGGTGGATTCGTGATATGAATCCTTATATACCAGTAATTCAGTATTTTAGACATACCCAGACACGTCAATCGATAAAATAAGACCATACTAAACTTTTTTTTTTTTTGATATGATGCCCACGGCTACTTTCTACCATCGCACTGCCCGCCATCGTCAGGGTGTTCATCCACATACTCTAGAGCCGCCATGGTCTCGTACAGCTCGGTTCCTGAGATGCTTCCTTCCCAGGACAGTTAAATTGTGGAACGAACTCCCTTGCGAGGTTTTCCCGATGAGCTATAGCATGGAGTTCTTCAAGAGGGGTTTGAAAAGGTTCTTGCAGGGTCGGCAACGCACGAGTAACGCCCCTGGTGTTGCACGTGTCCATAGGTTGCGGTAGCTGCTCACCATCAGGCAGCCCGCATGCTTGTTTGCCACCGTCGTAGTATAAAAAAAACTATCGATAGTATCGAACTATTTTAGATAATATGAACTAACTCACTTTGAATTCGGTACAAAATAGTCCCTTTTCCTTGTCTGATGTCAATAACAAAAAACGGCGTGTTACCAATCTCTTTTTTTTTGTCGGGTAAAAAAATCATTTTACGTACTATCCCACCGTTCGGGGAACGGTGGGGGAGTGTGGGACTCGCCCACCCATGGAAGGGGTGAGAATACCGCACTAAAACAACCCCGGTGTATCTCCGCTCCACTTTGCGAGAGGCGATGTGGGATTCCGACCAAAGTCATATCCTACATAAGATTCAATCCCAAACAAAATAGAAACAAAATGCATTAAATCATTTCCTTGTGAAACAAGCTACATTTTCCCTATTCGCCTGAAAAACTCTCCTACAATATGTAATCCAGAAGTTCCCATAAGCGGCGGTCGGCAGACTGCGACCTCCACGGCGCCCTGACTCCCTGAGGAGGATTCGTGATATGAATCCTTATATCGTGAGGGAAAAACTATTTTCTCGGTTAATTGCTTCTACGCCAACTTGGGCGGCGTTGTTGGGGGAATATGAAATGTTTTGGCAATAGATTTATTACAGATGCTTTTGTAACCTTTTTAATTCGTAAAAATTACAGCTAAGCGTCCCCGAAAATAGGCTTCAAAACGCCAAATAAGATATATAAAATTACAGGAAATATGCCGGTAGCAGCTTTCTGTGAACCATGGCGTGTAGCCCGTGTGGGTAGACGCTACTCGTAAGTCCGATTTTTAATTCATCTTATTTTGGTATTGAGCGATTTAAAAGAAATAACATTTATTGGTCCAAAGAAACAACAAAAGAAAAAAATACATGCACAATAGGATGTACACATAAACGACCATTTATGGGTTAGTCAGATGCACACCGTCATAATGAACGGAACATTCAGAAGCCCACATTTCGCCGAGGGAATTTGAACCCAACGTGGTAAGGGGCGAGCCTACCGCCGTTATCCGGGTTGCTTGAGTTTTATATCGGTGTTTTCCATCACCGGAGAGTTAGCCGCAAATTGTACAATTAACACAAAGTAGGTCTGTTCCGGCAGGATTTGATCTCGGGTACCAAGCCTGAGTGTTTAACCACTGGCCCACGACGCTCTCTCGAAAAACTGAAGACACCGGTATAATTCGAATGTAGTATTTATTGTTTTATGACTATCTATTTACAAGTTACAGAATCACTTACAACTAGCCCGTAATTTTAAAAATGTTCTCAAATATGTCAATTGTATTTTCCAAGCTTATTACCAAGTGTTGCCACATTTATTCTCATCAGAAAATACGAGGTGCGAATAATACAAATGTGTACTGTAATAAAGTTTATTTATCACCGGCGCCATCGTTCGTTTCGTTGGGGTTGGGCAGAAGGAACACTAAGCCAGCGACACCTGGAATTGTAATAAAAGTGTTAGGAAGCTAAACACTAACCCTATTTATTATTTTACTTGGCAACCACACATCAGGCATAGCAGTTGTGAAAGACCTTAAGAGCATTGGTATAAGGCCTTTTTTACTTTCCACCGAAGCAGGTGGGTTTTCGACTTTAGGGGCGATTTTGATAAGTATAGCCTTAAACAGTAATTTTGTGAATCCTTATAAACCTTATTATGCAAATTCACTTGACACAAGGGTCTTGACAGACAGACGGACGGAGAACAAGTGGGTTCCATTTTTTCCCTATAGAGATACGAAACCCTAAAAACCGTCCGTTATGGTATGACACCGTGCCGATTTCACACGTTAAATACTCACTTGTCAAAACACATTATTCAGGTCATTTAAATACGCGTAATGTCACTTTCACCCTTTGCATCACAAAGCATATTTTTTTCTTTTAAAGTAACTTATTTGCAAAAAATAAAAAAAAACAGCGATAGTACCAGTTAACAAGTCCAAAACTGAAAAAAGTAAAGGTGAGGTAAAGGATGTAAAACAAACGATCAGCTGTTTTCAAATAATCCCTTTTCTAGGAAATAACGAATCATCAGAAGTAATTGGTACTTATATGGTGTAACTCCTAGCTATTCAGAAACGTTAATATATCTTGTTCTGGTAACATACGACACCGATGAGATTACTCGTCCCGGGAGGAAACATTAGCTTGCTTGATAGATGAAACTGTCGTGAAACAATTGTATTATGTCACCTATCATGGTAAATTAGACCGCTTTGTTGCTTTTAGTCATCATCAAAGCCACTTACTTTCAATTGTGAATTACAATTAAGAACTTAAAAAAAAATGTTGGTGGTTCCTGATTTATTTCGGTACCTACAATATAACCTTTTTTTAAACAACAATGTGTTTCAAAATCAACAACAATTGAGTATTTTATAAAAAATAATTAAAATATACTAAAAGTCTATATTCATAATACATCTGTAAGTAGAGAGGCCAATTCTGTACCATGAAATATATTTAAAAAATAACTATCAAGGGGTGATTAGGGATCGCTACTGATGCCAAAAATGCAATCAGTAAAATTTTTGTCTGTCTGTCTGTCATTCTGTATGTCTGTCTGTCTGTCTGTCCGCTGTATATTCGTTATAGAAAAAAAAACTACTCGACGGATTTTAACGAAATTTGGCACAATTATTCTTCATACTCTTAGGCAGGTTATAGTATACTTTTCATTACGCTACGATCAATAGAAGCAGAGCAGTGAAGGGTAATATTGGGAAAACGGGAGAAGCTATTTCTGTCAACAACTTTCTGTTATCGATTGTTTTATTTTGTCAACCTGATAAGATAGAAACTTTCAATTAATTATATCCTACTAATATTATAAATGCGAAAGTTTGGATGTGTGAATGGATGTATGTGCTGTGTTGCTCTTTCGCGTAAAAACTACTAGATGGATTTTAATGAAACTTTACAATTATACAGCTTATGCATCGGAATAGGACATAGGCTACAATTTATTAAGATATATTTCATTTTTTAACCTAAGACCACGCGGACGAAGTCGCGGGCGACCGCTAGTATTTATTAAAAAGTTGAATAACGTTTAAGGTTGTATTTGTTTCGTACTAACTAAAGATTATACTTACATAGTGTTGAAATAGAGAGCACCAAAAATGGTACCATACATCCATAAGTCAACATGACTGGGAATAGTATACTGCCCAGTAAAGAGCCCATTCTTCCTATCATGATGACTATCGACAACGAGAGTGACCTGAAAGAAAAAAAGGTAAAAAAATGAAGGTAAAAAGACAAGCAAAGGTAAATGCGGTCGTAAAAGATAGGTACTATTAGAGAAACAATAAAATTGATAGTTTTAAAACAAAAGACAAACGATATACTAGGGACGAACTATAAATAAACCTAAACATACATAATTACAATAAATATATCACATTTAAAGGAGAGCTAACACTAGCCGCGTATCCACTAGGCAACAATTGGCGCGCAAGTCGTGACGCTGAACATGCACGGCGACGTTGCGCAACACCGCGTTGCCAACATGACGCGTGGCTTTTCGTTTGATACTATGCGCACTGATAGGGCAGTTGCGCGTCGTGGATCAACAAGATGAGCAACATGTTGTGAATTATGTCGTGCTTAAAATGTTTCATAGTTGCTACACAGTGCTTAAGATGTAAAACGATGCAACCGTTACGCTGCGACGAGACAGCGCTATTGAGACTAAACGCTCCTTTTACCATTCAAATGATTGAGACTTTAAAATTATGTTAGTATCTTGTATTTTATTGCTCGAAGCGAACGCTGTTAATAATTTCTATATTCGTAATATGAATTTACAACACGTTGCAAATAAAATTCATTTCATTTTATTGCGACCATACTACGATTACTTGTATTTACGTTAGTATTTGTTAACTTTCTCGGTAGGTTTTTCTGTTCTACCGGAGGAATTCAATTTAATTTGAATAATTTGGGAATTAATACACAATGAAATAATTACGTTCAGCCTGTTTTTAGCTGCTTCATGCAACTGCGTCAATTATAAGAATTAATTATATGAAACTTCATATAATCAGATGCAGATATAAAAAATATTAAGGATACAGCTTATTTGTATGTTCCACAGTATTTTTAGATACTGAGCTTCTCATAAGTGCTTCTAAAAAGTCAAAAGAGAATCACATTAAAAAAGTGATGTAAAAAACATAGTGTCTGCCTCTGACGTTACGTTCTTCTCTCAGTTACTCACCATTATCATAGCTTGTTTACAATCATTGAAATTACAGGCATAACGCATACTTTAAACCACTCTTCATTAATTATAAAAAGGGTTCAAAGGTAAAGTTACATTAAAAATGTAGATCCTGCTACTTAAATTTCAAACTAAGTAAGTAGTCAGTTTAAGCTCGCGAAACGCGATCGCGAATTGAAACTTTCCCAGCGTCATACTTCTCGTATTCGGGGAACCTGTCAAGTTTCTAGCACAAGACGCAGCTGATTAATCCCATACACATTTTCTACTCCAAATAGTAACTAGGTCAGCGTTGTCGCGTGAATTTCACTCCAACGAAGTCTCCAGGTTAAATAGGCACATAAAATATTGCTTACTCTGCGTCTGAAAGATCCACGATGATATTGCAAGATTGTCTTTTGAACTTTCTCATTATTGACATTAGGTGCTCGAAAATAGCTGACGGTCTCTTATTGATGGAAAACATTGTGAAGACACACTTGAGAATTGAACGCCTGGCCAGAAGCCAAAATCAAGAAAGGTATACTTTGCATATTTTGGTATAGAATTGAATCCTTGCGTTAAAGTTCAAACATAATGTTGTGCAAAAGAAAATTATGTTGTATTTAAAGTCCAAAACAATGTTGTGAAAATGTAGGTTCAAATGTAGACCTTTTTAATGCCAGGTAGGCTGGGTAAAGGATCTGATCTAGTCTAAATCGCATTCAGTTACAAGAATTCATACTCAAAGTTACCTCTACTTTCCCTAATGTTTTTTTCAAAATGATTGTCCAAACTCTTGCCTTTTTTGCATTAAATATTTTACTAGATAACTAAAAATACTGATAGACAAATTTGCAGAGCTTGGCTTAGTAAAATTAAAGTTTTATTTCCTACATTAAAAACCTAGGAAATGTTATAATGCGGCGCCTCGTCATGCTACTTTTTTTGGATGGAGTTTCTTTTCAAGGGATACCTGGCCTTAACATAAGAAAATGAACGAGATTTCTTGAATAACGATCATGCCAAAAATATACTAGCAGAAAAGATTGGAGTATCATGGTATAAACTAAAACTTACTTAGTTGAAAACTTCATTGTATAAAGAGATTAATAATTTTGTAAAAAAGAATTCATGATGTAGTGACTAGTGGTGCAAGATAAATAATTTAAAAAAACAGTTACTTAAAGTAGGTCACAACAAAACAAACAAACATGCAATAATTAAAACGAATGAGCAAATGGATTAACTAGACATTCAATCGTGGTAAGGGTGTGGTGAGCTATGGGGCGAGGCAATGAAGTGCAAACAACACGATATACATCTAATAGGTTAAATGGAAAGTCTTTTGATATGTGTTTTTTTGTCATAAATGATACTATTATATCGTTACCGATAGTAATTGTGGGGGATTTGATAGATCCGTTAAATAGGAAACTAAGGTTACCTACATTGTAATTTGGATTCATATTTCGATTTCATAGTTTCAGTATAGAAAATGACTTCACTAGATTTGGAACTGATGCGTACAGAAACATATTACAGTTTTGGTACCTATATTCAAATGGATAAATTAAGATCTTAATAAAAGATAAGCAAAGCGCTACAGAAGCTTATTTGGTGAATTTGGTGAAGCTGATTAATAAAATTTCGTTCCCGTATACATGATTTATTAACTTACATGATAGAAACGATAATTATGTATTGACACTTTACCGTCGATACACTATATCAATTATCAAGCTAGAAAATGGTCTAATTTACCTCAAAGTGGTAGGAAACACTCGCACCATATGATTCTGCTGCAAACTCAGCGACGTCTGCATGAATCCACTTGTAGCCGATATCAATAACGCTATTTGGATCAGAGAATTCGTCCAATACAGTGCGCACGCGCAGGTAGCGCAGAACAGCAGCAATACAAACATCTGGGCTTTATGGCCGAAGAACTGACATACATATAATCATACATACAAAAATACATATACATAATAAGGTTAAGGTCCTGAAATGGCGACCGCGTACCGGACGACGTTCCGTGGGCAGACCCTCCACAAGGTGGACCGACGATCTTGTCAAGGTCGCGGGAAGCCGCTGGATGTTATGGAGATCCTTGGGAGAGGCCTATGCCCAGCTGTGGGCGTCGTTCGGCTGACATGATGATGATGTACATAATGTGACTATACCACCGGCGTCAGAAGGTTGTTTCTACTGAGAAAACCCGGCAAGAAACTCAGCAGTTACACAGTAGTGACACTTCAACGCCGATATAACAAATAATTAATTATCTAGCTAAAAATAATCTAATTTACCTCAAAGTGGTAGGAAACACTCGCACCATCAGATTCTGCTGCAAACTCAGCGACGTCTGCATGAATCCACTCGTTGCTGATATCAATAATGCTATTTGGATCAGAGAATTCGTCCAATACAGTGCGCACGCGCAGGATGCGCAGAACAGCAGCAACACAAACATCAGGGCTTTATGGCCGAAGAACTGGACTGTGTAAGTGCTGATCGAGATGCCGATCAACGACATCACTCCGAGAATGACGCCGTTTGTGTACGTTTCTGAACCGCTTATGAGCTGTAAGAAAAAAGTCGTCATCATAGTATAATACGCTTATTTATAATGGCCCATTGTTGGACAAAAGCCTCCTCTAAAATGCTCAGTTTTACGAATAACTTTTACATTTCAAAAATGTTCACTAAAAAAAAAGGTTGTTTTAGTTTCATCGACTTCATTTCGTAGATTATCTTTTGTGATAAGTCTGATTAAAAAAAAATAAGTCATTAAAAGGGTGTTAAAAAGAGTGTGTAATACAATATAGCTTACCGGTATACAAATGTCAGTCTTGTTCGTAGTACGATTTGTATCCAAATTCGATTTGTTCTGTGTTTTATGAGATAATGCATCTGTGTAATCTGTTATCATCTCGCAGAAATAATCAGTCTTATTGTGGCCTTTTTGATAATTTTCTACTATGGTGGACAGCTGAGGATACCATAACCTCAGAGCAGTATACCTTTAATAAACAAACATTTATTTATTATTTATTAATTCGTACACAAAGTTACAATTGAAAATAATCAGAATACAAAAAGTAGAGGTGAGCTTATCTCTAATAAGAGATTTCTTCCAGAAGGTTTATTCCACATTCATCCGGCTGAACTTTAATAAATATTAAAATTTTCCTGTTTCATCCGAAGAGTAAATGGTATTCCGGTTTCATCCGAACGTGATTATTGCAAATGGTTGGAGGGTCAGCAGATAAAAGTAGAACAAGTATATTTAATTGGATTGTGTACAATTAGTAGAAGGGCTTAGGACATATTTTGAAAGTACCATCTGCGAAAATATGGTCAACACTTGCTAGTCAGTCCTTTGCTTCTTTAGTTCCGAAGACTATAATCCTGTCTCTTCCATATCTGTAGTCAGCAAATAAAAGTTGATCTTTATAGGCATCTGGGATCTCAACCGCAGAAGCAGTCTTGAAAGTGGTTCTTCGTACCCCTAGTGCTTTATTTCTGGCATTGTATAGACTGCCCTTAATTGATTTGAAATTGGGTATAGTTGCTACTAGGTTGAGTCTACAATCTTTCAGCGCGGACATTTTATTATTGAATATTGTTGGTATGGGGTTTGGCTTCGTTGCAGCTAATGTTCGACACTGGTTCAGCTGTCTTTTTATCATATTTACAGCAACATTCGGTCGGCACGTATGAGGTGCAGCAGCCAAAACTTGATTTCCTTTTGTAACTGCACGTCCACGACATTGCAGAGTTTGCCAGTTCACACAACACCAAACAGTAGTACCATTTTTGTTATCGCGTTTTTTGTTGTATTGATAGCCACCACGCAACGCAACAACATAAGTCTTCCACGTTTTGTCTGTTCATACACTAAGTCAGTGTGACTAGAACTACAAGGCTGACAAATGGGATTCATGGTAAATGATTCCGAATCGTGGGCATGCGAGTAATATCAGATCCGTTTGCGTGCAAGGGTCAAAAGTTCAGGAAGAGTTTTTAACATAAATATGGTGTTGGAGATGTTTCCTGATCGCGAGCGAAAAGTCAACTAAGTTTTTTCTATGTAATATGTGACAAAATTATTAAAATAAAAAGTCCTGCTCCGAAGTTTAACGCCGACAAAAGAAAAAGTTAAAGCCTTTTGTTCTTTGTTCTTTTCAACATAAACAAATACATTTAGAAAACAATATTCCAACAAATATTAGCTAATTGATCATTCCGCAAACTATACCCAGTTAATAATAGATTTGTCTTATCTATCCTATCGTAAAACCTCTTTTGTTTCCTAACTCTTGTATATATGTTGTAGATAAAATGTGTTAATTGATCATTCCGCAAACTGTTATAACTAACTATTAAAATGGAAAATGTCTTGATGTAGAGTAAATAGAAACAATTTAACAACAAATCATTTTTTTGGTATCTGTACCTTGTTTTTGTAAATCTATAGACAATTTTATGTCGGATGAAACAGGAATACGTTTTCGGCTGAATCTGGAATCTTTAATAATAACTCAGTTTTCGGATGAATCAGGAATACATTTTCGGATGAAACAGGAATTTAAATAATTCGGATGAACTTTTCGGCTGAATGTGGAATAAACCTTCCAGAAGACCATGGTGACAGAATACGATTCAAAAAGTTTGACAATGTTAGACCTACTAAAGAAACAGGCTACTCATTTCTGGTCAGTCCTCCTTGTTCTGTTGCAAATTAATGTAATTTGATAATAGCAAGGTAAAAAACTGGAAAGTGTTGCCTTGCTGGCTTTGACTGCAGACAAAACAAAAAAATTAAAAGAAAATACAAAAAGTAAAAGTTTTTTTATGTCTTATGTAATGGTTGTCGAAAACCTTCAGAACATGCAAATAAATTTTGCTAAATAAAAATTGGTTGTTTGTTAAGTAGGTTTACGATCGAGATGTTTACGTGATAACGGCATTTCACCGAATGACTGGCAGCGCTCGAGATGAGACGGGAGATCGGTCTGTCTCTCTCTCGTTATACCTGCGATCGCGCTCGTGAGGTTTTGGTGTGACACAAGTTTCTGAACATGTCACCCGACTAAAACGATTTTAAAGACGTTATCCCGTCAAAACATTTATAGAAAGTAACAAAAAATAAAAACTGCCAACACTATTTTTAAAAAAATCAACATGTGCAAAAACTATAAACATAACCCTCCTTCTAGCGGAGTCTGGTAAAAACCAGTTTTAAATTGAGCTTTTCACTCTTAGCTAATGTTTTCACGGACGTTTGCAATCATTTGTGTTAAAATTAAATACTTACGCCAGTAAACAAACGAATGTCATTACAGAAAATAGCACAAGGCGTCCCAAGAGAGGTTTCCTGAAGAGATTCTTCACTTCAAACATTGCGTTTGTTATTTGTCTCTTAAACGTATCCTTCGTTGTTGGAGCAAATTTCCCGTTTCTATTTAATGTTGTTATCTGAAAAATAATTAAAAACACTTTGGTTCGAGACTTATTGTGAAATGAAATCGCATAGCGAATTCCTGTATTTAGCTAAACATATACACAGTTTAAGAGGTTTTGAAAGAAGTATTTTATTTCAAAATAAAATACAATTGGTTATCTGAAAACCAGAAAAAGACATTTGGTCATGTTCGCATCAGGCAGGAATCGAACCCGCATCTTTCGCAAACCGGGCAACTGCACTAACCACTGTGCTACCGATGTCTTTTTCTGGTTTTCAGATCTTTATCAAAGATACTGCATGGAAAATGGTAAAACAATAATAAAACAAAATTGGTTATGTCAGAATTCCAAAAATGTCTTACCTCAAAAAACTGAAAACCACGGAGTATACGTCATACCCCCTTGTATAGTTTATTTTCACGTACATGCGTATACAGTATTTTTTGTTAAAAATACAAGAATAGTACCTCCTCTCTTGTTTAAAAATAAATGCCAGGATCTATGTCATATATTATTCTATGTAAAATGAATATTAAAATAATTTAATCTTGGATTAAAGAAGATATTAAACACTCAACCCATTTTTCAACAACGTCCAAAATCCATTAGATTGAAACAACATTAATTAATTTTAAACAGCCTTATCATTCCATTATTACTTAATCCAGGGTTGTTTAAACTCGTCCCATTATGCAGGCAAGTGTGATTACCAAGGCTATTCCAGGGTAGTTTAACCTACTAACGTATTAAGTTGACAGTTAAATTGCTATTTAACATTTATTATTAAGCTGCAATTCGTGGTTTTCAGAATTCAATATACTTTTCGATATTCCTTAGTAGAATAATTTTACCGTTTGAGTGAGTTTGGAAACTCGTTTAACAACCTTCTCTACTTTTTGATTTTGACAATTTTGCTATTCATCAACTTCTACACACATAAAAAATGTATTTTGCTACAAGCTTTAGAGTAACCAAATCTTTCTGAAGCTAGTTTCATCTGTATCCAAAGCAATAAATATTATGTATTTCGAATGATGAATTTGCCTAAAACATTGATGGGGGTCATCCCACGACTGAATGTTATCTCGGTAGCCTAAGCTAGAAAGGTGGTCACCGGAGGTTTACGATTACGATACAGGAAGGAATTCCACCTAGAAGTACTTTATTTTTCTGAAATTTCTATCTGAAGATAAAATACTGCTTGTGCTTATTAACAGGAGTAATAATTAAAATCGTCAATACACTTGGGTGTATAAACACTAAATAAACCGGGTTTTCTGCAACATATAACTACTGTAAAAACTAGTGTTTTACCTGTATTTGCCCGACGTTTCGGCGACAATTGCATGTGCCGTGGTCACGAGCGGACTGGCGGCGCGCGGCGCCGTCTGACGGTGCGCGGAGTGATTGCAAGGTGCAAATCGCGTTTTGGACCGTCCAAAGTAAAACTGGACAGTGTTAGTGTGGTTTGCCGGGCTGACTGTACCACCGCTAACAATGTTGAAAATGTGCGGGTGGACGAAGATTTTCCTCCGCGCACCGTCAGACGGCGCCGCGCGCCGCCAGTCCGCTCGTGACCACGGCACATGCAATTGTCGCCGAAACGTCGGGCAAATACCGGTAAAACACTAGTTTTTACAGTAGTTATATGTTGCCGCCGTCTGACGGTGCGCGGAGTGATTGCAAGGTGCAAATCGCCTTTTGGACCGTCCAAAGTAAAACTGGACAGTGTTAGTGTGGTTTGCCGGGCTGACTGTACCACCGCTAAAAATGTTGAAAATGTGCGGGTGGACGAAGATTTTCCTCCGCGCACCGTCAGACGGCGCCGCGCGCCGCCAGTCCGCTCGTGACCACGGCACATGCAATTGTCGCCGAAACGTCGGGCAAATACAGGTAAAACAGTAGTTTTTACAGTAGTTATATGTTGCAGAAAACCCGGTTTATTTAGTGTTTATATAGTGAAAAATGCAACAAGAAAGTTTAAAAACACTTGGGTGTTTTGACAACTTACAATCGGGTGATCGTTTCCAATCCACTGTCACAACTAACCAGTTGTGACAGTGGATTGGAAACGATGCGTGTGTGTGTGAGAGAGACACACTCTCTCACACACCCACTTGCAGTTAATATAACAAAGAGCTTAACCAAAACAGAACAAAACTTACAGGAAAAGAATTTCTATCCTTTCCAGTATTTATGCTGTACATATCCTTTAATACTTCTAAAGCCTCGTTTTCCTGGCCGTGCGAAAGTAGAAACTTGGGACTTTCCGGTAAAAAGTAGTACGATACCCCAGCGATTAGACTCCAAACTGAACAAACGTATAAATAAATATTCCACGAGTGAAGTTCTGGAAGAAAGAAAAGTTTTGATAAAATAACGCTACGAGCCTTTCTAAGTTTACAAAGGCAATCCATTGTAGAGAAGAGATTCAAGTTCAAACTTAAGAAAAAAATGGATTTTTTCTTCTCAATACAATATGAATATGTCGTTTTGTTCTTAATATTCTTACTTGTGTACTCATATATATATTGCTTTGGAATATCCATTAGGGTTCCTTAAGTAAGAAGCGAATTCAGGTTAAATTATAGGAAAAATAATTAATAAAGTTCATTATGACAGCTTCCAGTGTCATTGAAAATTATTCTTCTAACTGAAATACGATTCATGAGCTGTGTCTTGACTTTTAAGCCTGTCTGAACCCTTTATCATAGTAAAATAAATTATAATTCCCAATGACACCGGAAGTCGTGAAAACGCGATTCTCTGATTGTTATAACTAATAGATCCTTGCCTCACCAAGGTACTTTCCATCTCTCTCAACCATGTGACCGAAAAGTGCTCCTTTATTTAAAAAAAAAAAAAAATATTGAAATCTCACCAAAATACCCTTCTATCAAGATAAAGTGCCACCTCTGGGGTAGTAAAGCCCATGACATAAGTGCCGAGACAATCAGTGAGAAAGACATAAATGCAGAGTTGAGGAGCAGCATCCGATCACGGATGTTCTTGTGCACCAGCTCTGATAGCAGAACTGCTGGTGTGGTGAAGCATAGTCCTGAGCTGAGGAAAAGGAAAAACATGGTATTTTAGAAATATAATCAAATTTGGTCTTAGTGTCAGGTGGGATACATTATGAGCAGAAATGACATCTTAAAAAATATAGATTTCAGTATAACCTCCTCTTCTTTTCCGATTCAAAAGTCAGTTTAAAAGTCGAGTTGATATATTCATTAGTAGTGTTCATTGATTTGCGTTTCTAGATTTGGGAATACCTAAGTATATTTTTAATATTACGATGGCAAAAAAGCATGCAGCCCAGGAGTATTACTTGCACGTTGCCGACCCGCAAGAACTTGAAGAACTCCATGCTTAGCTCATCGGGATAAACTTGGCAGTTGAGTCCACAGTTTTGTGACCTTGGGTAACCATCTAGGCATCAAACAGTACGAGGTTGACCAAGTGAGACCATGGTGGCTTTACACTCAACTCATGTATTATTTCTTGAAGTCTTCATTTATAACTAAAGCAAGTTGCACAGCCCAAACTTCCTAAATTCTCTGTTATGCCTTGAGGTTGACCGGTAGAGAATGCCTCTAGGCATTAAGTTCGCCAATTGTTCTTTTTTTTTGTCTTGAATTTTGGGAAAAAACGAATAAATAAATAAATAAGAATTAATGGCGAGCAGTGCGATGGTAGAAAGCATCAAATAGTTCTTCAGAACAATACCCGTTGTACAAGTGGTAAAAAGAAGAAAGAGAGGACTCACATAGAGTTACTCAACATGGTCAACTATCAAATTCAAACTATTTCTACTCGAAAGGAAGTTTAATTAAAGTCTAAAACAAAGAAACAGCATAATGACTGAGCTGGTTTCGCTAGCGTTTGTTGCGGCTCGCTAATTAGCGGTGAGTCCACGAGTTAAAGTTACTCGGTTAGAATATGACTGTTTTGCTATCGCTACCTCAACAGTGAGAGGGCTCCCACTGGGTTTCCCTAGAGCAAAGAAAAGCTGGTCTATGATTCATTTTATAAATGCATTAAACAATTGTTTCAGCTTTAATTTTGCACATAGAACATTTTACTCAAAAAAGACATTATTCTAATTTGAATAACTACACCTTCGAACCGGAAATCTAATGAATATTATTGCTCTACTGTTTTTACATATGACGTATACTAATATCTGACGTTTTATCTTGTTACGTTATGTTTGCAAATAGTCACTCATTACTTTTAGATAAAACTTTTTCGTTCAGTACTTTCAGATAAGAATTATCTTAATTGAAAAACAAGAAACAATGACTTTAAAAACTACTAGGAATAAATGCTTGTATGTACTCATTGACCAATGGAAATATAAACGTTTCTTGTTGACTACTTCAGTAGTACTTTAGACTCACAAAACTTGTTGATAGATAGATAGATATTCTTTATTGCACAAAAACATTACAGTTGTATTTAATTACAAAGACCAATGTACAATTTAGGCGGTCTTATCGCTAGGGAGCGATCTCTTCCAAAATAAACAAATAAACAAATGTGGGTAAGGTAAAATAGTAAGATGAGAGAGTAAATGATAAATAAAAATTATCGCAACATAACATAAGAAGATACGGCATACACACCACAGATACATCAATTACTTCAATATACTTACATAACAATAATATTGATTGATTGGTTGATTGGGTAGATGACTGAGTCATTTTGCATGTTTTTTAAATTCACCAAAAGTAATAGTTGAGTTTTCTTATTTCTTATTTTATTCTTATCTTATTGTGAAACCACAATCGAAATTTGTTTTAAAATGAGGCCACAATAGGCCTGCAAACTTGGGTGGACAAGTCCATTTCGTAAGTGTGAAATTTATATAAAGCAGTATTACTATACTGTGTAGTAACCCATACTATTATGAAGCAATTATGTTAGGAGACCATTTTCATAAACGCAATATTTAATATAGCTGTCGAGCAAAGTTCTTAAGAGCTCCTTACAAAAAAAGGAAACGTGTCGTCATAATCACAGTCAAGTTTGTATGAAGCGTTTTTGGGCAAGTCCAAAAATGTTTTTTACGGTTGAATTCTTACTGACAACTACTGAAAACTGACGTTGGGGTTTCTTTATGAATACGACCCCGAAAATCACTGAATAGAAGCCTTCATAATGGTCTCTGTAGTATTCCTGGTAAATACGATAATTGCGCCATTCATATCGGCAATCTAGAGACAAATAATTACTTACACAGAGCATGCATTTGCAATGAGCAAACAGTGCGATATTACCAATTACTCGGAAACCAAACATATCTGTTATATATCTGCAGAATCATTTTGAATATTTACCAGGTTAATAGGGCGTAGTCTTTCAATGAATGCCTTTCTGACATAATTGAATTTAATTAATTAAAATGTACCAATGAAGGAGAATTTAATTAAGAATTAACAAGAGCCTTTAAAAGTTTCTAGTGCTGAGCAAAAGCTTTACCGTAACTATTAGTCAGAGGCGTATTCTAAATCACTCAGTGCGGTTTGTAAGAGGGATTTAAGGCAAAATAAACGTTGTTATCAGATGTTATCAATACGATTTGAGGCCTCTTATGCTTAACGACGGGCACCTAGGGATTTTAGGTGTGTCCCGCCCACCGCTACTTCAACGATGCAATCCTTCGAGGGATAACGGTTGTCTTAGTGTGTCTCAGTTTTCCTGCGGATGTCATCATTTCTGATTCGATCAAGCAAGGAAATTACCAAGACCCATCGTGAACGACCACGTCTCATTCCCAACTAAGCAGGACTTCAGGATTTGCTTTTTAGGAAGTGATTTCATTAAAGTAGGTTTTAAATTTATATTATTAACTTTATCATTGTTATGTGTATTTTACTAGGAAGGCATCGGAAAGATGGTGAGTTGATGTACCCTTTCATTTTAGTTTCTAGAAAAACTTTAGCAATACCTTCGCCCAGCACTGGGCATTAAATAGTACTTACAAAATTCCCTCCATAAGCTTACAGAAGACCATCATCGCGAAGTTTTGGCTAGACCCCTCGACGATGGTACACAGAAACACTCCCAACAATCCACCGACCAAGAATATTCTTCTACCAAAAGCATCTGTGGCAAATCCAGTGAATAGTGCTGTCCCTATTTGACCTGGAATCGTGAAAAAATATGATGTTTAGATACTTACGCTGGGTTGGCTGGGATGGGTGGCCCAACTGAAATTTTAGTGCATAGGAATTCAAATTGTCGGTGCGGTTTCTAGTTGTGACTGGTCAAAAATATTCAGAGGCCTGAGTGCGTCTTGATAATCTATCAGTAGCCTTCCATTAGACCTCTCTAAGAAATCACGTTTGAGTCACTCATGTTGGAGTGTGGCTCGCACTACCTAATGTAGAAGTGGTGGGTAGGTTTAGTTACTAATTAGTTTAGGGCAGATTTTTTAATAATCAGTTAAGCTGTATTAGCCAAATGAACAACAAAAGGACAGTTTTGAAATGCTTAAAATCGAAATGGCATTTGGAAGTAAAAGACACGGATCTTTAATTTTTTGGCATTTTTCCGTTCTATTCGAAAATAACAATGTGAAATTTTGTATGTCGTATTTAACTCTAACCCTAATGGACCAAATCGAATCTAATCTACTTACCAAAGAAAGGCATGGAGTTTAGTAGCCCTTTTTCCATCATGGTCATATTGAGATCGCATTCCGCATTCGGTAGTATGAAGGATGTGGTTGTAGTTATCATCATGTTGGCACACTGGGCTGCTAAAGTTGTGAATAGCAATCTGACGTGGAACTTGCCAAATTTGCACAGGATGAGGGCATCTTCAAGTATTTCCATGGAGTCTTTATCATCTCTGTGGTTTTCTTGGTTTACTGAAAAGAAGTGTTTGAATCCATACTAGGTATATCTGCTATAGAGTTTGTTGCCGGATTCTTCTCGAACAACTTCCGAACAGTAGTAAAGTAACATGAAGTGTTCTTTAAAACTTTTTTTTTTTACTGTAATTTAATTTATTGGTTTAAGGCGGGAATCGAACCCACGTCTTTCGTAAGCCGGGCGACTGCTCTTACCATTGAGCTAGAGAGACCATTGATTGACCGGCCGAATCTTTCTGGTATCTTTACCCTATGAGCCAGGGTGATTCCAGAGTGAAGTTTACATGAAATAGGTAAATACTTTTCATTTTCGTATGTATGTTAATAATAGAAACAGGTTTGATTTTCGTGTCGTTTGTTTTCCGTGAACTTTAAAACGACTTTAAATTTTTTTTTGGTTTGCTATTTTTTTTAATAGTTTTTTTCTGTTAAGTGTAATAACTTCGGGTTTTTTAAATCAAAAAACGCGCAAACATCGCGAGCGCGAGTTTTCGATTTGTTAGATTTAATTTTGTCTCCTTGTCGAATAGGATAATAAACATCGAATAATTGATGAGAATAAAATGAAGCAAGTGGTTTTCGATTGGACTTGAAACATAATTATTTTCCCCCGAATTTAAGAACGTCAATTTAAATTAAGTTCGCTTTCAAATAATCATGCCGTCCCATAAATTGTCTACAGAACTAAAAGTGACAGCTATACTTCTAAGGGGTACTAAACGTTGATTTTCGTTTGTGAATTTGGGGTGACACCAATTATTGTTATTTTTGCTTGTATTTTTGTCTCGCGATATACCTTGGATGTTTTCACGCTACAAAAGAACCCGTTCAAGGCAAAATAATTCAGTTTCTCCTCCCTCTAGAATATATGAGTTTTGTAAAATTTAAAACTACCCGTGAACGATCCGGAAAAGTTTCACTTATTTCCGGAAACAGATAAGTTATAATACCAAGGAAATGTTAGCACAGGATTAAATCAATTTTCAATCAGAAGTTTGAAACAATTGGAAGTCCAATCACAGTATCCTTATTTGTTTGTGTAATGATGTTTGAGGATTACTCTCGCTTTGCAATACAATCGCATGCGATTGGAATTGCGCACGATCCGGGATTGCAATCGAATAGTTTTAATAATTTAATTGTCATCTTCAATTTATGGGATCTGTGTTCCAGTAGGGGTTTCCTATGGCATACATACACATAAACGGCCTATATACGTCCCACTGCTGGGCGCAGGCCCCACCTCAACTATGAGGTGGAACGAGCCGTACTCCAACACGCGAGGTCAGTGCGGATTGTCGGAGGGGTGTAAGGTTAGTGACCAACCTTAATGTCCGAAAAATATATCACTAAATTTCGGTTGGGGTGGTCACCCATCTCATTTCCGACCCGACGTGTGTTGCTTTACAACAGCGATCGTCGCCGATCACTGTCACAACTGCGCCACACACATAAAATAACAAAGTTTTGACACATGGCAACTCCCCCTTTCAAAATGTACTACAATTTAACAAAATTTAAACTTTTAATTTACAATTCAACAACATTTACACACAGTTACCTACAAATAAAAACAAAATTGAAAAGTATGAGCCAGTGTATTTACCCACTGGACCGGGTTTCCTACGCCATATCGAAACACTATTAACAGAAACACGTTTCCGAAACTTCGTCAGAAATATGTAAGGTCATGGTAAATAAATATTACTTTCCACAGGAGTAATCTGTTAGTGTACAGTTTTTAAGCTAAAAGGTTTTCAGGAAAACGATCCTTCGGGCTGATGAGCTTCGGTCATTCGAAATTATAGGAAACAATGTATCAGGCTAATTGAATCTTCCAGGAAACAAATAGGTATTACGAATTCCAGACCGATTTATATGTAATATCAGTCAGGAAACGTGTTTCTGTGAATAGTGTTTCGATATGGGCGTAGGAAACCCGGTCCAGTGGGTAAATACACTGGCTCATACAAATTTATAATTAAATTAATTACAAGTTAACATATTTGTAAAATTGTAGTACTATTTCGAAAGGGGGAGTTGCTATGTGTCAGAACTTTGTTATTTTGTAAAAAAAAAATGTTACTTTTAACTCAAAGTCATATTGGGGACGATATGATATTTTTATTGAAATCTACAGGCGTCTTATAAATATGTGAACGTTTATTTTAGAGGATCTGTAATCGTTGTATGCATTTATGTTTAACTTGTAAAATTATATTAATGTGTTTTTTTTTTTAAAAGTTACATATTTACAACTCAATAAATAAGTTTATTTATATTTGCAGAATTGTAACGTTTATTGAACAGATACCAGTTGTATTATAAACACAAAGCAGTTGTTCCGGCAAGTTTTGTATTCGGGGACTTGTGGACCCCGACGTGCCTGTTGACACTGAACCCAACGTATGCCAACGTGGTGGTGCTTGTGCTTTTTAGGTGCCTTCTTTCACCGGGACTCTAACGGCTCACACGGGAGTTAGCTGTTAATTACGAATGATTCGGTGTAATTGTTGAGAAGTCGGCTACTACACCAAAGGTCGCGGGTTCGATCCCCGCACAGTACAAACAATAATTGTGTGCATGAAAATGACTGTTTGTATTGGTCTGGGTGTTCCCTATGTATATTAAGTAGGTACGCACTTTCAAAAGAAAAATTACTTAACCGTTGTCTAGTATTCCATAAAAACGATCTAATTAGCTCATCATGGGGCTAGATGGCGCTGTGTGGAATAATGTGAAAATCTTTAGATAGAGGGGTAGGGAGGCCTTTGCAGGCTGATTATAATAATAATAATAAAATCTTTGAATAACTTGATACATACCTTTATTTTCACTTTGTTCACTTTCCACTTTCATACTGATCACGTATATACGTACTAAATAAGTATATAAGTATATATACGTACGTACGTATATAATAATATACTTATTTAAGTATATCTTTAAATAGTAAATTAAACACTCTTCAATATTGTATACTTCTTATTAATTTTATATTAACAATTCACATTATTTTACTCTACAATATTAAACAATAAAATATATTTCTAGTTCACTACCGCCTATTATCGTGTCACCTTTAATATGAGACTATTATAATATATAACTAGTGATTGCGCGAATCTACAAACAAACAAAACAAGAATACTATTATCTAAAGAGAGTGTAATTAAGTAAATAGTAGTACGGATATTATGTTATGAAGTTTTTGCACATTAATTTATTATTAGAGTACAGTCAGCAACAATGGTGCCTATGCCCTTTTGACTCATGTCGCATTAACTTTGCATTTATTGTCATATAACTTAAGAAGCCGAAGGTTAGCCAGTACGACAAAGTATTGAAGTAGTCAGGCACTTCTGTCGCTGATTGTACAGTTATTATAGTACCAGCCGGTTCATTGAAAACTTTTGTTGAAAGAAGTATAAGTTGCTTTTCACTATAAGACCCCCTAAAGTGTACATCAATTTGGAAACTGTTAATAGCCGTCGGATATTTATTTGTTGTGTAATATTTTATAGATTCTCATAACTAGGGTAAGGTCTCCAGTAGTCAGCCTTTGAACGAAAGTTCTGAGTTTGCACTGCTTCCATTTCATAAGGAAATGACTAATTGAGTGAAGTAACGATTTATGTCATCAGTCATTTATTAAACTTTGATGATCATCAAGTACAACACAACATAATTACTCGAACTCTGAGATAATTACAAAATAACAAAAAATGGCACTTTTACCCAGTAGTCAGCCACACGGAACCTTAAGTCAGCCTTTGGCTCCCCAGTACTCAGCCGCTACGTTGGCTGCTTATAATTAGGTTCTAAAACTCTAAAAAAGGGGTAAAATAAATCAATTTGTGGCTTGTTGAGTTGTGCCCTAGATTTGCCCAGTTTTAGGAGGGACTTTTTCTCTCTCTGCTTTTTCTACCGCTTGTATAACGAGTTTTTCCGAAAGACCTATTTGATGTGATGCCCATGTCATTATTTCTCCTTCTTTCTATCATCACACCGCCCGCTATCGTCAGGGTTTTCATCTTCATACTTAATAGGCCCCTTGGGACATTTTTAACTGTAAATAAAACACTGATAGTAATCATCTCTTTTTCTGGTACCATATTTTACGGTAAAACCTACAATTATAGATGAAACGTATTAGGATCACACTCCCTTTTATTTGATTGATACCCTTTCAAAGTTTCACGAAACTTCGTAAATTTCAGACTCGAGTAATACTATTGGGAATAGAACTTGAAGATTTCATGCTAAGAATTCCATTTCACAGCTGCCCAGAGCAAATAACCTTTAGGTAACGAGTCTGGCGATGTATCCGTTACTCGGTAACGAATACATACAGTTTGCTGCAGATATATTTGATACGTCCTACTACTGGGGTTGAGGCTCACTTCAACAGCTATCAGCTAGCCCGAACCATACTTCATAACAAGCAGGCTTAATGTGAATTGTTGCAGAGGTGTAAAGTTAGTGATTCACATCACTGCCAATGAAGAAAAAACAAATGAAATTGTAATGTGTAAACTAAATACTTTGAATATTACTAGTGATTCACCCCGGCTTCGCACGGATGCAATGGGATGTTATTATACATAAAAACTTTCCTCTTCATTCGCTCTATCAAGAAAAAAAATAAATCAAAATCCGTTGTGTAATTTTAAAGATTTAAGCATACACAGTGACAGAAAAAGCGACTTTGTTTTATACTATGTAGTGAAATCCGTTGGTTTAGTTTTGATAGCTATGTAGTTTAGGCGATTCACTAGTAAGTACTGAAAATTAATGTGTTAAATTCGATAACTGTAAAACCGAAACTTATTTATGGATAATTTAGTTTTCAACGCCGCAACTTTAAAGAGGCCAACCGCAAAGACTTATAACTCAAAACTCAATTTGAAAAACTTTTTCGAATGAAATCGCAAATTGAACGATACGACAGTAATCTGAAACTTTACTAACTCTTTGTTTTTGCGGCATCAATGCTTTGTTTCATCTAAGTATTATTTAAACACATGAAAGTCACAGTTTTTTTCTTAAATTCAAAAGATAGTTGGTTGGCACGTTAACCGTTGCCTAAAGTGCCTCCCAAAGCACGAGGATAACTGAAAAAACAAAACTACGAGTACCTCTCGTTCGGAATGGTCACCCATCCTTATTAATCCTTGATAAACAACGGGGATCTTTTGTTTAGTAAACCTAAAAAGAAGAAGAATTCTAGAAAAGCAGTGGCAAATCAACGTCACTTCATTGTATACTATAACAGACACAATCTTTTTTACGAATTGGATAAATTCAAACTTCAGAGCTACCTAAATGTGAACATTCTGAATTTCACTAGCAAAATAAGCGATTTAAGTCAAAAGTTCAGAAAATATTTTAAAAAATATAAAAGCCGAAGAAAGCCGTAGATATAACGATACAAGTGTCATGTTTCAATCTTTTGCGATTTTGCTTAAAACAGTTCAGGGCATCGTTAAAGCGAAAAATCATTTTCCATTTTTTAGAGAAGCAGGCAACTTTGAAACAGTATTGAGAAACCATAAAAATATTACGACGAATGTATACTCTTCAGAAGTTCAGACTGTAACTAAAGTAAAAAAAATTATTTAACTACGATTTTAATTAAGTGTCTTTGAATATAATTCAGAATCTTGAATAAGCGTCACTCAAATTTGTAGTGAATAAATATCTTGATTATTGAAATATTAACAGATTATCTGATACCAGATACCTATTAACAGATACCTATTGTGTAAAACATTATAGTTGCTATCACCACCGCGAAATATCGTATAAATGGTACCTACGCGATTACAAGTAGTGTATTTTCATTACTAGGAATTTAATATGTTTCTTGTAATGTGACATTAACTACAGCATTTTTGCATTTTTATAGTAATAAATAAATACGTGAATAACCAAAATGTGAGTCTAATACCAAACAAGCATTTTGAGCTAGATACTTCAGGCGACCAGAACTATAAAAGTACCTGCAATAGAAAAGAGAAATATTGCCAGGAAAACAATTCTAGTTGCACCGGAATCCCAGTAAAATGCAAATCCGAGTTACGATATAAACGCAAGCAGTCCAGGCAAAATTGCTCCATACAAGTTTAATAAGCGAACTCAATTGCCTTTCGTTTCTCGAAAACCAAATATTGAAATCGTTTATGCGATGCAGTCTTCCTTAACCCGCGGTCACTCGGGCGCGGTCACTTGCGACCCTGGAGGTATTTGAACGGGAAAAAAAACAAAAAATGAAGAAACTACACCAAATCGGTTTAACAATTTTGTAGCTAAGGGGCCACTTAGACAGAAACACAGACTTACATATTCACACGATAAACTTAAGGTCTCGTCCTGGCCGCCAGCGGGCGGAGCGGGTTGACCGGGTAGCGCGGGCGACGGCACGCGTGTCTTGATCAAAGTTATAGATTTGTGTGGAGTTGTACTCGACGTCAGCGGTGCGTTCACACCGTACCTACTTACCGCCGGCACCGCCAGCTCTGCCAGCTCCGCCCACTAGCGTCCAGGACCAGGCCTGAAACATTTTTTTTTTGCGTTGGGGGTCCAACAACAATCCGCACTGAGCCTGCGTGTTGGAGTATGGCTCGCGACACCTCTTAGTATAGGCCTGTGTGAAGCAGAGGGACTTTAATCCAGTTGTTTAATGTGTATATTTTTTTATCAAGAAATCAAAACTTTTTTTAACTATCTTTCAAATCAAACTAATAAATAAGTTTAAGCGTCTACCTAACAAAAATGCCACGCGAGTTCTCACGGGTTACAATTCCAGTTCAGTCTATTGAGTACCTAAATAGTATTTGAACAGTCAGCCGAGATACAAAGGAGCAAGATTTCTGTTTTATTGTTATGAAATCTGAAATTCAGAAGAACCAGTTTGTCAACCTCATATCTGGACTAGCTCAGATGACATAATACACATTAATACATAGTATAAACGAAGCAGCACCGGTAACCAGGCAGACCGGTGAACCGGTTAAAGGTCAAACCCTTTTTTATTTTTCAGGACCACATAAATAATTGTAAAGCTATTGTTTGTTGTTGATGCAGTACATAGTGAAGTTGCAATATCACCCAGCCATATAAAGTAGCTTAGGTTCTCCAGTACCCCCCCACAACTTAATAGAAATAGACTCTAATTTACGTACCGTAAGATTATATTATTTTTGCAAAGGACTGGCTCTTCCTAGTGAAGTACTTAACAGTTTGGTTCAAGTTTTCTGAATAAACTTACTTCATTAAGACCTTCAATGTCAAATCCAAATGTTCATTTGAAAGACACCTTAAAACCCTCATGACATTGAAGAGCCGGCCGTGTCCCGTCTTTATCCAACCCTGTTAAACTTTGGGACAACAAATTTAATAATGTCCCAGTTTGGGCGGCAAGCAACTAACCCGGGGTGAATCAAGCATAACTATAACATTATTCTGGTTTATTAAAGTCAGTGTCTGCACGTGATAACTTTGTGGAGGAGTGCTGGTTAAATAATACATCTACTTTCACGGAAGCACCTCTTTGGAATAATCACCATGGATGGATGGTTAGCAAATTAAAAAGTTAAATACATATTCTATTCTTCAAAAGTATCAAACATCAAAATTACATGCACAAATTCACAGTGTACACTCAAAAAAAAACTCACTAAGTTTTGACTTTACTGTACTTTAGTCTGAAAAATCGTAAGACATAAGACATTGTTCCGCACAACGCCTTCTAACCACTAACTTCTCAGCCATAGAAAATACTAAATTAGTATACTTTCAACTGTGTAACTGAATTTCTATAAGAACTAATTCGATGCTGTTTTTATGGAACCAAAGGTGATATTCAACCCAACAGTTAACGTCCAGTAAATGTTACCTCATTTGAAAAATTAAACATTCATAGGCACTTTAAAAGCCTTAAGGCTAGCTAAATGGCGTATAATTCCTAATTAAAGATTTTCAGTATAAATGTACACCGGTAGAAGCATCATTTGACTTTCATGAGCTAGTGAAGGAGGATTCAATATAAAAACTCACTCAGCTTAAACTCTATAGATTTTCTATAGGCTAAGGCTTGAGAAATAGAAAGCTGGTTTATGTTTATTGATCAACTATAAGCGTAAGTAGTTAGGGATTTCGGAGAAAAACGGTCAGTACTGATGCGTAATCGAAAATTGTCCCCTGGCGTACATACCTATAATTTGACCGTGTGTACAAGAAAGTATGATTTCTGTCTAAAGATAAGCTTAGGAACTCCTAGTAAGTACAATGAAGCTGTTTGTTGTAGTTAGAAAGATTTTTTTCATTAGGTACTTAAGTAAGAGTTAGGATAATAATATATATTTTATCAAAATATATGGTCACAAAAATGGTTAAGAGGAATTGTTTTGCTTTTCGCCAATGACAAAAAAAGGGAAAGTATTGGCGGACTTAATGCATTGTGTAATCCACTCTAGCAGCTAAATCTGATGTTTTTGCCTAAATGTCCAATTAAAAAGATGCCAACGTTTTCACTTTTTTAACACAACTGTAATTTGCAAAGCCTAATTAGCAATTGTGTCTAAGATTGAACTCAGTTACATTGAACAAAATAAAATAGCATTTGTCCTACAAAAGGTCAAAGATCGAGCAGCTATTTCTGGTTTTAAAGTCTGCAAATGGGCGATATTTCACATCAGGTCACTTGTTTTTCTCCAGCCGCTTGTGCCACTGTGGTCTCAAGCGTGTCTTAAAAGCGTTTGTTATACCTGGACGCTAATTGGTAACTGGAATAATTAGATAAGTTAAGAGTACGTCGATAATTTAAGTTCTGGAAATTAAATATGAACTGATAAATTAGACCATAAATTCGATCAATTTCTCTGGAAATTGCTTGCTATTCGTAGAACACTGGAATTTAAAGGTTCATTAAAATATATAGGAGGTGCCTGTGGCGCAGTTCTGACAGTGATCGGCGACAATCGCTGTTGTAAAGCATCATACGCCGGGTCGGAAATGGGATGGGTGACCATCGCTCCCGAAATTTGGTGATGTATTTTTGATGTATCTCTGTGCTTCGAATAGTACGTTGAGCAGTTGGTTCCGGTTGACGTCGCTAGATGTCAGTAGTTAAGCCTAGTAAGAGGCCTTGCTCGCTAACTTTACAACCCTCCAACAAGCCCGCGTGTTGGAGTATGGCTCACTCCACCTCATAGTTGAGGTGAGGCCTGTGCCTAGCCGTGTGTGATGTATATAGGCCGTTTACGTCAAATATACAGCGTCGTTCATTCTGAGTGCTTTCATTGTTTACATAGGTTGTTTGTTTTCTTGTTCATCAAAGGATTTTTATTTAATCCTCAAGTCAAAGGAGTTAGTAAGTGTGTATCTGAAAGAGGAAGGCACTGGCTGAAAACCAGCGCTTTCCAGGTCTATAGCCGTTCCAACATAATTATGCTGAGCCAGGTGTAAAATAACACTAAAATTAACAACAAAAGTAACACAGATTGGCGGAAATGTACAATTTGGGCGGCTTCATCGCTAAAAAGCGATCTGTTCCAAACAACCCACAGGTAGATCATATTATTATTGTTTGGAAAAAAATTGGTTTCTGGTTATCAGCAAATAGTTTATATTATTAATTTAATAGCTTACCTGTGTTACAGTGCCTTTACAGGCGTCCCGGCCCCCAGGGCGTGCTTCCAGTTACAGCTACAGATGGACCTAATTAACCTTTGCGGTTATAGTTTTTGCTGTGAGACATTAGGAAGTGCCTAAAAATATTATTGCTTTGCTTTTTTCTGTTCAGATTTTTTTAGTGCGCAAGACTTTGCTGTCCATCGCCAGAGTTCTGCAGAAAGGTTTTGTAAAGAAGAATGTATTTTAGATGTTAAACCTCTTCATAGGCTGCAGTAACCACTTACCACCAGGTGGTCTTCATACTGTTTGCCACGGTCATAGTAAGAAATTCTAATTTCAATGAGAACCACAAGAGGTTTCGTAGAGATCATCTAAGATGAAATAACGCGCCCCTCCACCGCATCTACCCATACAAGAGTGCTTGGCTGCGAAGATGCAGTGTAGGGCCTTGATACCCAATTCCGATATGCAAGTTAATATCACGGATGTACTATACAATATGTATAAAAAAGGCACCACCTCTCTCAGGCACCAGTCTCTCACACTCAGGTCAAAATAAAGTACATCTATGTCCTAGTCTAGATATAACTAAAATAATTGTACCTTTGTGAGAGAAAATAAATAAATTTATTATTATTTATTATAATAGCAAAAGAAGTCAGTTAGTGCGCTTCGGTTTGGTTGTGTTGGTTGTCATACACACTTAAAGCAAAAACCTAGTTATGCAAAAATAAAAAGAACAGTACCTACGTGACGATGGAAGCAAACGTGAAATATAAGAAAAATCTGTACCAGTACTCCCTGAGACTACTAAAATATAAGCAGACGAATAAAATGATTCGAGACAGGTTTGTTCCAGTGCGTTCCTGTTGAATTTCATGAATATATTGCCGTTGCTATTTCTACAAATACATTTCGCGGCTCACTCGGCTTGTCACATCGTCTTGAAGTTAGCTTTGGTTGAGATGTTGTGTTATCTGATTCTGATTTAAAAATCGATATAAATAGTTCCAAAGAGTACCAACGATCAGTTAGTAGATTCTCTAGGCATTTTATTGGGCAATACCTATATCTCATCGTTGAAATGAGGAGTGCTCCTGTGAGTTGTTAAACATCGTATCAGCTGTGGGTTGTTTGGAAGAGATCGCTTTTTAGCGATAAAGCCGCCCAAATTGGACATTACCGTTATTCTTGTTTCTTTGTTGTTGATTTCTGTTGTTTTGGTGTGCAATAAAGAATATCTATCTATCTATCTGTATCGGTGGAGGTGCCCGTGGCGCATTTCTGACAGTGATCGGAGACGATCGCTGGGAAATGGGATGGGTGATGTGTATTTCGGGCATCTCCGTGCTTCGGAAGGCACGTTGAGCAGTTGGTCCCGGCTGACGTCGTTAGATGTCAGTCGTTAAGCCTAGTCGGCGGCTTGATAACATCTGACATTGAGGTTGCTCACTAACCTTACACCCCTCCAACAATCCGCACTGAGCCCGCGTGTTGGAATATGGCTCGTTTCACCTCATAGTTGAGATGAGGCTTGTGGCCAGTAGTGGGACGTATATTGGCCGCTTATGTGTATCGGCTGCCTGTTCTTTTGTTCTGGATGAACCCCTGTCGGTAATTCAAATATTCGGCGTTGCTATATTCGTTTCTCAGTGAGATCTAAGGCAGTTTAGGTGCCAATTTAATGTAAACAAAAGTTATTAAGCACCGTGAATATGAACCCCTCAGTTCTCATCTCAAAAGTCACTTAGCGTGTTCTTTTAATCTTTAAGTTTTGTCAATATAAGAAATGTAGGAATCATTTTAGGTAACCAGGGTTGTTGTTGGTTTTCGAATTCATAGCCTACCTTCCATAGCCTACCTTTGTATGCAATTATTATTTTAAAGAACAGGGACAATTTAAGAGTTTGGGATAGAGCTTTGCCCAGCAGTGGGATCATAAAGGTTGACAAAACAAAAGCAAAATTACTTAACCTGTGAAACTGAGGAATAACCTTCTGAAGTTTGTCCATTTTAAATCTTAATCATATTGACAAAGACCGAAAAAGTATGGGGTCACCCAGCCGTGCAGTATTACGAGGCACTTCGTTAAGAAAGCTTATTTCTCATTCTGTTAGCAACCCCAAACTTTTGGTCCCGGGTGAATTTCAAGCAGCTGTTATTAAGAAGGGTGAGGTCAAAAATTATAATATAAAACTTGACGGTTTTGGGTCCTGTTCCCTTAGAAATTTAATTTCGGTGTAACAACCAACAACCATTTTGTTGTTAAGCAACACACGCTAGGTCGGAAATGCAATGGGTGACCATTCCGACCGTAATTATTGATGTATTTTCCAGGAATCTCCGTGCTTAAGACACGCTTAGCAGTTGGTCCCGGTTGACGTCACTAGATAAAATCTGATATTAAGGTTGCTTACTAACCAGACCCATCCAACAAACCGCACTGAGCCCGCGTATGGCTCGTGCCATGTCATAGTTGAGGTGAGGCCTGTGCCCAGCAGTGAGACGTAGGTAAATAGGCAGTAGCGAATAGGCTATTAACATCACGAAAAGAAAACCAAAGCCAACGCGGAAGATGTCGTGAGCAGCCGCTAGTCATCATTATCAGCCGCAAGAAGTCCACTGCTGAACATAGGCCTCCCCCATTGATTTCCAGAGCGCCCGGTTGCGTGCGGCCTGCATCCACCGGGATCCCGCGACTTTTATCAGGTCGTCGGTCCACCTTGCGGGTGGGCGCCCCACTCTGCGTTTGGCCTCGAATGGTCTCCAGTCCAGAACCTTTCGGCCACTGCCACTTCAACCTGCTTACCCGCTGAGCCACGTCGGCGACTCCAGTCCTTCTACGAATCTCCTCATTCCTGATTCGATCTCGTAGCGAGACGCCGAGCATTGCCCTTTCCATAGCACGTTGAGTGACCCTGAGCCTTCTTATGAGGCCCATAGTGAGAGACCACGTTTCCGATGCATACGTAATCACTGGTAACACACACTGATTATATACCTTCGTCTTCAGGCACTGTGGTATGTTTGAAGAGAAAACATCGCGTAATTTCCCGAATGCTGCCCAGCCGAGTTGGATTCGGCGATTTACCTCTCTCTCGAAGTTGGACCTGCCTACTTGGACAACTTGTCCCAGGTAGACGTACTCGTCGACAACTTCGAGAACCGAGCCTCCAACAAATATTGGAGTGGGCATAACAAGGGCGTTTGACATGACCTTCGTCTTGTCAAAGTTCATCTTTAGGCCCACTTGTTGAGAGACTCGATTGAGGTTCTCGAGCATGCTGCCGAGCTCTTCAAGCGACTCTGCCATGACCACTATATCGTCGGCAAACCGAAGGTGAGTTATACGCTCGCCATTTATGTTGATGCCGAGTCCTTGCCATTCCAGGAGCTTGAAGGCGTCTTCCAATGCGGCCGTAAACAGTTTCGGAGAGATAACGTCTCCCTGTCTTACGCCCCTCTGCAAAGGAATTGCCCTCGTGCTTTGCTCCTGTACTCGGACAGACATGGTGGCGTTTGCGTATAAGCTCTTCAACACTTCGATGTACCGATAGTCAATGTGGCAACGCTGGAGTGACTGCAACACTGCCCAAGTCTCGACCGAATCGAAGGCTTTCTCATAGTCCACAAACGCTAAGCAAAGTGGCAGATTATACTCCTCAGACTTCTGTATAATCTGCCGCAGCGTATGGATGTGGTCTATGGTACTAAACCCTTTTTGGAATCCGGCTTGTTCGGGTGGCTGGAAGTCATCAAACCTGCGAGAGAGACGGTTCGTGATGACCCTCGAAAACAGTTTGTAGACATGGCTCAGAAGCGAAATGAGCCTGTAGTTCTTCAGCAGGGTGTTATCTCCTTTTTTGAAGAACAGTACCACCTCGCTTCTGTTCCATGCCTTTGGCGTAGTGCCCTCGAACAACACGGAATTAAACAGCCTCTGAAGTACTCTGAGAACCGGCCTTCCGCCTGCCTTCAGAAGCTCAGCGGTAATTCCGTCATCGCCCGGCGCCTTGTTGTTCTTGAGCTGTTTGAGGGCCATCCTAATCTCATAGAGGCTGATGTCCGGGATATCTTCGGTGTAGTGTCGGGTTAGTTTGGCTCTGGGATCTTTGGCCGTACTGGTAGCGGATTCCGCGACAGACGTGTAAAGCTGCCCGTAGAATCTCTCGACCTCCCTCAATACTGCTTCTTGCGTCGACGCCACACTGCCGTCCTCCGTCTTCAGCTTTGACAATCGACTGCGCCCAATAGATTTGTCTCTTGCGAACACTTTGGAACCTTTGTTCCGTTCGATCGTCTCTTTAATACTATTCGTATGAAAGACACGGATGTCGTGTCGCAAGGACTTCCCGATACGTCTATTGAGCAGTCGACAGTTCATAGCATCTTCGGGGGTCTGCAGGGGCAAAGACCGACGCTCAGTCGCTCTGCGGTTTGTTCTGACGGCCAGGCTTATAAAACTTGGACCCAACCGCATGGACAGCTTCCACAAATCCGGTACTCATCTCGTCCGCTGTAACGCAAGTATCCAGACAGGCGAAACGATTAGCCAACTCAAGTTGAAAGCTCTCGGGGTTTTCGATATGGGCGCGAGTAGGTCGGAGCGTAGACTTCATCAGTCGAGTTCGTTCCAGTCTGACGTTCAAATTCAATGTGCCTCGTACCATTCGGTGATCACTGCCGGTTTTCACCCTGTTGATCACTGAGACATCATTGAATATGCGTCTTTTTGTCGTCATGATGAAGTCTATCTCATTTCTCGTGGAACCGTCGGGGCTTATCCAGGTCCACTTCCTGTGAGGCGGCTTCTGGAAAAATGAGTTCATCGCAAAGAGTCCCTCTTTTTCCAGAAACTCGGCCAGCCTCTGCCCTCTCGGGTTCCGACGTCCATACCCAAATTGCCCCACTTTCGACTCACAATCGCCCCTCCTGCCCAGTTTTGCGTTAAAATCCTCCATAACAACACTGAAATTCAAATTCAAATTCAAATTCAATATTTCTTTATTCAAGTAGACCAATAAACAGTACTTTCGAATCGTCAAGAATCTTAATTATAACCACTTAATAAACATACACATAATAATATAATATATGAACAATACTTAAAATACATGTACATAATGTGACTCTACCACCGGGGTCGGAAGGTTGTTTCTACTGAGAAGACCCGGCAAGAAACTCAGCAGTTACTCTTTTTCAATCGTCCAATGTTTTACAGTACAAAGTGAATGTTTGAATAAACCAACCAAGTCATACAGTTTTGACATGAAAATAAATAAAACAGGAAGTTAATAAGTAAACTTGGGTAAACTAAGTAAACTTGAGCAGACCAGTTCCCGAAGGTGGCACCTGTTCACAAGTTGACGTGTGAGGCAGCCATCATCCCACTCAACCATATTTTAGGGAATGGAATGACCCGCCACACAACGCCACCACCCCAGAAACATTTTAGTGAGCATGACTAGCTCGAGTTACTCATAGTAAAACAAAAGACAAAAGAAGCTACTGTAAGTCTAAACTGTAGGACCGAGTGTGATTTTGAAGTTATATAATGCAAGGCTGTTGGTTAGTTTAGAGGAAACAATATAAATTCACAAGAAACAAACAAATCAAATGTTAGTCTAAACTGTGGGACAAAGTGAGATTTTGAAGTTATACAATGCAAGGCTGTTGGTGAGTTTATGAAATACAACATAAATATAATCATTTACTTATTAAGTGTGGTTATGTTAGAAGCAAAAAACAAAAATTAAGTTATTATAAAGTTTGTTTCCAGACATTGACGTCCTCAAGGTAGTCCGACGTCGTATAATACGCCTTCCGAACCAGGGTTTTCTTGACGTAGTTCTTGAACCTGTGAAGAGGCAGTTGTTTAATATTATCTGGCAATTTGTTATAGTATAGTATACCTTGCCCCCAAAAAGAACCTAGTACTTTCTGTAACCTAAACAGCGGAAGCACCAATTTGTTCCTTCCCCTAGTATTCCTATTATGAATGTCGCTTTTAGCAGTGAATTTACTGATATTTTGTCGGACATGTACGATGCACTGAAATATGTACTGAGAAGCTACAGTAAGGATGCCTATCTCTTTGAACAGATCTCTAAGCGATTCCCGTGCGCCAAGTTTATAAATTGATCTAATAGCTCGTTTTTGAAGTATAAAAATTGAGTTTATTTCTGCCGCTCTGCCCCAGAGTATGATGCCATATGACATTATGCTATGAAAGTAGCTGAAATATACTAAACGAGCCGTTGCAACGTCAGTTAACTGCCTTATTTTTTTTACAGCGAAAATAGCAGAACTAAGCCTTCCAGCAAGAGTCGATAGATGGGAACTCCACTGAAGTTTGGAGTCTAGCGAAACCCCTAAAAACACGGTTGACTCCACTAGCTTTAGCGAATCTCCATTCAATTGCAAATTGGTGTTTACGTTCCTAACATTGGGAAGCACAAATTTGACACATTTGTCTTTGCTAGCATTTAGCATTTAGCTGCAAATTGTTCATAGTGAACCATCTTTCTACCTTTGCAAGGGTGTCATTTACATCGTCAAAGTTGTCTTTGGTTCTGTCAATGTTGAATATTAAAGAGGTGTCGTCCGCAAATAAAACAATCTTGCAGAAGTTCTCCACATAAAAAGGTAGGTCATTAATATAGATTAAAAACAAGAAAGGACCCAAAATGGACCCTTGTGGGACCCCGATCTTGACAGAAGATCCAGAAGACAACACTCCATTAACATTCACCTTTTGAATTCTCAAAGTTAGATAAGACACCAGCAATTCAAGTGCAGCACCTCTGACACCGTAGTGCTGCAGCTTGAGTATGAGCGTTTGGTGATCAACGCAATCGAAGGCTTTTGACAAATCACAAAAAATGCCGATAGCATTTTGTGACTTCTCCCAAGCTCTGAAAACATGTTTTATCAGTGCAATGCCAGCATCCGAAGTAGATCGGCCTTTTACAAAACCATACTGTTCGCTATGAATCAGCATATGTTCGCTAAAGTGTTGAACCAATTGTTCATTAATAATTTTTTCAAAAATTTTACTTAGGGCTGGTAGAATAGAAATCGGCCTAAAATTACTAGGATTGTGTTTACTTCCAGCTTTAAACAAAGGTATGAGCTTACTATGTTTCATGAGGTCCGGGAACACCCCTTCATCAACACATCCGTTAAAAATAGTTGCTAAGTAGGGTGCAATAACATCTATAACACTGCAAAATAACTTTTCATTACTCATACTCTGAAAGTAGGTCATTACTGACCTGAGAAGCGGGCTGAAAGTAACACTTTTCATCCCTAGGGAGAATCACTTTCAACTGACAGCTGTCAAATTATTAAAAAGTAAAACTAGTTATTTTTCACATATCTATTGAACCATGTTCCAACTTTCTATACAGCCACGATGTAAAATTTAAATAATTTAAAGTTAAGTATTGATTAGGGAATATATTTTTTTCCAAATAACTTTATTTTAAATCAGTTTCAACAATTTCTTTAAAATAACTTAGCTTTGAGCAAAATATTTACCATTTTTCCAATGATGAAAAATAATAATAATGGCTGAATAGCGGGCCGGCCACAGAAAAAAAAACAAACAAAATAGGCGGGATGGCGGCAATTCGATCTTCATTTATTTTTCTCATTTTTTCGTCAGCTAATTCATGTTTTTATTTTCACTTTCCTTGTATTCGTAATGAAAAGCACAGTGTTTACCTCGGGTTGATGACTTATTTAGTCCCTCGAACTATTGGCGCCCTCACTTCGTTCGGGCGCCAAACCCCGTCTCGGGACTAAATAAGTCACTTTCACCCCTCGTGTAACAATGTACTATTACGGACATGCCATACAAGTCACTTGTGTTTTTTATATTTAGTGACCTGAAGGTTCGGACGATATCAGTTGAAGTTATATAATGAAACCTAAACAAAGTTTTACAGGGTGAGACGCTATTCCCTAGCAATTTCTCAGCTTCGGCAGAAGAAGAATTGAGTGATGAAGTAGTTATTATAGGTATATTTGTAAAATAGTTCTCGAATTCTTCAGCCACTTCAACCTCTGTTGTAACAATTTTGCTGTTAATTTCAAGCGAAAACGAAGTGTCGCGTGGCCTAACTTTCCCGCTCTCATGATTAATTACATCCCAAGTATCTTTTACTTTGTTCCTAGAGTCAACTAATTTACGTTTGATATACAATGATTTTGCATGCGTACATACTTTTTTGAAAAGCTTACGGTGGAATTCACAAAGGCAAATCAGATCACTCACTTAACTAATTAAGCCATTAGTTTAATCGCACGCTTAACTTAAATGCTATTCACAAACGTTCATTAAGCAGTTTTCTACCGTGATCAGCTGAGCATCTTTCAAATAAACCGAAATGCCAACATTGCAAAAAGAATCATTCGTTCTCGCTAACCATTTGATGGAACTATGGTTTTGTGCCTCGATTCGTTTCGTTGTTTGGCGAAATTATTGCTGGAAATGAACAATTCTTGGGTTTTTTCACAGATCTATCTCAATTTAAGATGACTGTAACGTAGCTTGGTTAATAATTTGAAATTTACGCATGTTTGAACAAAAAAAATAAATGGAATAAACAAAACAATACTTTTTCATTTTTAAAACAATTTCTAGGTAAAAACGGAACGCAACCAAATGTCAAATATGTGTCAATCAGTCATTTTAAGAATTTAGGTTATATTATAGAATTACGTATTAAATTAAATTTGTTTATTTATGTAACTACATTTCCAAGTAATTATCTGGGTTTCTGGAGGATCATCGTTACAGTCAGTGTAAGATCTTGCACTTGATCTTATCAGATCTTGACTGCAGATAAAGTACCTGCAAAGACAATAACTCTAATAAAATAAGCCAAGCTGAAAATGGATTATTAGGTAAGTAAATAACTCTATTTAGCTGAGTTTACAATCTTCAATACAGTCAGTTAAAATCAAAACAGTTTTTTGTTTGATGTTAAAAGTTCCACTGTGTAAATTTAGCCATTACCTACCTTTCTTTATTTGCTGAAAAACAAATGTAATTAACAAGTATTTTACTTTCCAGCTCTTCATGGAGTAGCAGATAACCAAAATGAAGGAAATAATTAATAAGGCAGTACTACCACAAAAGTTGAACATAAAATATGATGATATTGCATATTATTTGCCAACTGTGACCGCTTTAGTGACTAACTTTATATGGAGAAGGAGACCTAGAAGGTGCAAGAGAAGAAGAATTATATTTATGCCAAAACAATCAATTTTATTGGTAGTAGACTCTATTTGTTCAATAGAATATTGACACTGAGGAGCATTTAATGTATTGTATGTATTGGTATTGTTTGTAAAACACATAACTTACTATAAACTTTAATTTGGCAGGCATTACAGCAAAATATGTATTTCATAGCTGTTTGAATCTTTAACCACTTGCATCAAATCAATAGTGGACACTGAATATATAATACGATATAAATATAATGTTTAAAATAATAGCTTTTTTTTAAAAAGACCGTTCTGCTGGGTATTTCAGCAACAAACTAGCTTGACTCGCTAACCTTTTCTATCATTATTCCTCTGCCTGTAGGTTGTCTGAAAGAGATTGTTTTTAGCAATAAGACTGCCTAACTTGTATTTTATGGTGAAAATGTATTACTTTCATAACAATAATTTTGCTAATAATTTAGTGTGCGTGCAATAAAGTGTTCCTCATCTTAACAAATTGTTATCTTGTTGTGATTTCACATTGTAATGTTCTATTCCAACTGTGTGAACCTATAGTTTATTTGTTATTTTTGAATTATAAAAAATAAATTATTCATTTTTATTTTGTGTTTTCATTAATTATCATGAAACTCATAATTTATATTCGAGATCCACACCGGGGTCACTGCTCCCAAAATTTAGCATAGATCATGAAGACTGAACAAACAATATTGTTTCTTAATACATAGGTACTTTAGTAAATAGATATAACACCCAAACACAGGATAGACACAAATATTCATTACACAATTTTAGGTGTATAGTGGGAAACAAACATACAACCTTAAGTAGGTGCACACTTTTTTTACTTCAATAACTTAAAAACTGGGAGTGATGGCTTTTCCCCTGCAGTGAGACATGATGGGTGGATAGATTAGGAAAAGAACTTGTGTTTTAGAACTAATCAATATGATGTAATAATTAGTTGTAAATAAAACAATTATTGATTTGACGGTGTTTATTTATGCAGTTCGTGTTCACTACACTATTACATCATGTTAGGTGCCTTCTACACAACACCAACGACTTAACTTCATGTGTCCCTAACAGAGCCCACAGTACACTGCACATTCCACTGTTGTTGGTAGGATTATAACTATACCAACATAGACCATTCCCAATAATTGATATAAATATGGACAAGAAAATCTTCTTTTGAGAATACCAAACAGTCTCTTTATTGTGGTCCAGAGCTTTTAATGAAGCAATAATGTGTTTGTCCAGCAACTATTCTTAAAATTGAGATAGAAACATGGGTAGCCACACTTTGAATCACCAAGTTCACTACACTCTAGAATGGCGCACACTGGACTTTTTTTGATAATGGTACTAACTATTCTTTTGACCCAGGATTTTTGATAGCTGGCATTGGCATCCAAGCTACAGTTTAGCAAACATTGGAGTCTGGAAGAGTCTTTTGGAAATGGTAGTATCCTGTTCTGATTGTGGGTCTTTGATAACTGCCCTTGGCATAATGATGGAGAGCGAGGAGTATTCCGTATATTGGCTGTGTTGCTTGATTGCTTTTCTTCCAATTTGGGGACGTGCTGACTAATTTATATTGTCGGAAACTGCAATTCTCAGTAGCATTTGTAATTGCGTTTTGACATATTTCTGTAGTGTTTTTAGGTATTACACATTACACAGACTTCTAACAAGGGGTACTTCTTCTACCAAAGTCCTTAAAACGGGCGTTAAAGCTGAAATACTTCCAAATCAAATATTTAAGATAGGTCGCGACCGCTCTCAACTTTTTAAATATTTGAGCACGCTATTTGTCACATTTTATGGCATTTTATTATCTGTGGCACGCTGATTGTCTTTCATGAATACGATTTTCTCGTTTGAGTGCTTAATCAACTTAGTTTAATCACGTGAGAGGAGGAGCAATTGATGAACCTTTGTGAATGCGAAAAAACAGTTTGAGCGTTGTTCAAGTATTTGTTAAACGCTCAACTATTTAATTTGCTTTTGTGAATTCCACCGTTAGAGTAGTTCCTGACATAGCTAATGAAAGAAGGACAATGGTTGTCTTTTTTTAGGTCGTATAGTTCGTACATTTTATTCCTACTTTTGTAGATCCCTGGTGTGGCCCAATCACAAAATGTGATTTTATTTTTACAGTTTTTTTCCTTCACAGGAAAGTTAGAATCAAACTCTTGTTTTATGCAGCTAAATAAACTTTTGTATTGTGAGTTTGGATCACCTATTTTACAAGAGACCAAGGGTAACTTTGCTGCTATATTATTTCTGAAATTTTCTAAGCGACTTTTTACAATGGGCCTACAGGTTACCTTTTTTACAGTATTGTCTACATCGGAGGTGTCTTTCACGGATACCATCTGTCCACAGTGATCAGAAGTTAAATTAGTGATGACTGATTTATGGACAGGTAAACAGTCACAAAAAATGTTATCCAAACAAGTTGCCGTAGAGGACGTAATTCTCGTAGGCTCTCTAAATTGGTACTCAAGATTAAAAGATTTAAACAATAATATTAATCTCATACAGGACGAAGAATTTTCCAACAGGTCCTCATTGAAATCACCGCAAACTATAATATACTTATTCTTAGTGGTTACTTTTCGGAGGGCGTCCTCTAGCACAGCTTCAAATGTGTCAAAGTCGCTCTTCGGGGGCCGGTACACACAAACTATAATATAACTCTCGAGTTCTATACAAGATAATTCGACGATTCGCTCGACTGAGAGGCCTACTATGTCTTTGCGCTCTTTGTATTTAATTTTATTATTAACAAGTATTAAAGAACCACCATGAATGGCAGTTTTCCTTACAAACGCGCTAGCTACTTGAAAATTATCTATATTAAATGTCTGATCATTAAAATTTAACCAATGTTCCGTGATACATAAAATGTGAATGTCAAGATTTTGAATGAACAATTCTATTTCTAACTTTTTGCCAGCCAAGCCACCTTGAATGTTTTGATGCACTATATTGAGATTAAGATTACTTGACTTGGCCTTTGTCTGCCCTCTTAGTTTAAACAAGAGGTTGTCTGAGTGTCAGTTATAGTTACAGGAATTAGATTACTATTCCAATGTGTATAAGAATTACTATCATAAGTAACATTAGAAATACTAATCACTTTGTGTGATAACAACATAGCAATCTTGCTTTTGAGTTTTGCCGACAGGTGGAATGCACCCAGAGTCATCTTAGAGCTAAGTTGACTAGAATGACTAGATGGTATGATTTTATTCATGTCAAAAAATACAAAAGCGTCACGGTGACGACAAGTCAGGTTATACATCAAGATGTTGAGGTCGTAAATCCGTCTGTTTTGTACAGCAGTTAAGTCCTGGGAGTATGGAAAAGCACCCAAAATTAATTTGCATTTCTTCTCTTTTTGTAGTTCTAGCAGAGTGGCAAGCGCTTGGGACATATTGCGCTTACTACACCCCTCACTGTCGCCACATAGAACTATAACAGTTGTGTCACTGCTTATGGTACACAGACTTAGTTTTTGTACTATACTAGTGTATTGCAAACCTGGATAACAATAGCTGATCACCTGGTGGTCAGTATTACATTTAATCAATGAGGCAAGACCTTGTCCTATTTTGTCAGACAAAATGATGATATTTTTTTTTTTATTCAATGTAGGTAATAAGTTGTTGGTCTTATTTCCTATTAACATGTTGGACACACCTGTGTTATCTGAGTTGCATAAACTACCACTAAGTTTGCACTGGGATGAGTCAAGGACAGTCTTGTTACATAACTGTTCCTCATTTTGACATGAGCAGCAGTTGTTTATTTGCTTATTTGTCAATGACTCAAAACGCTCAGCATTATAACTAGCCATATTAATCAGTTCATCAGCAGCTAAAAGATATGTTCATTAATTTGCCTCTGAGATATGGCGTATTGACTCTGGAGGTCTATGAGTTGACTCTCCAGTTGCCTAATTTTCAATTGGAATTCTTTAGTTTCATTTTCATGTGTTACATTTATTTCTGTTAATTGGACTTCATAAGATTTTAATTTGCCAACTAAGCTGCTGTTTTTTGACCTAAGACAGGTCAAATTGTTATAAATTTGAACATGATTTTGTTTGTTAATAAATTTTTTAGTTTTTTTTATGAAGCGATTAACTTTGATATATTTTTTCAATCTATTCCTACTTAAAATACAGGTTTTTTTCCCTGTACTAAACTCATCACAAGTGAGGTCAATTGTGGGATAGAAGCTCCCACAATGCAAATCTGTCTTGCTTCGTAACTCATCGGATAAACTCATATGAGTAGCATTTAATTGATTGGAAGACATTTCATGTTGGAGGTTACTGATCTCCTTTTGTGACTGACACAAGGTAACCTCAAGCTCATTAATGCGACTGAGGGCTTGTTCGTGTGTGTTGCCGCATCCTTGGAAAGACTCCACAGCTTCCTGCAAGTGAACACATTGCTCGGCCACATCCGTATACTTGGCATGGAGGACAGCCATCTCATTTTTCAATATTGTGTTTTTGTTGATAATATTCAATATTTCTTGTTCACTGTCGTCTCTTTCACGGAGTAGATCTTCATTTTGTTGTTTCAGACTAGTCAAATCAGCAAGTGCTTGTTTGAGTTTCAATTCCATTGTTTTAGTGCGGGTGGCCATGGCAGTATGGGTTAAACTTGCTATTCGGAAACTCTTAGTTCACAGACCCAATTACCTCTCTCCGCCCTAATGAAATAATAGGGCAGCAGATGTTCTGAAATTAATGGATTAACTATCAGTTTGCTAATTGAATACTTATTTACTTACTTACATATAGTTTTAAAACAATGATGAGGGTTAAAGTGTTCTCAACTTTCACTGCAAATATATAAGTAGTGATTGTCTTATGAGTTGGCTATTTAATGGACAAATTGTTGAAATAAGTATCATAAAACAAAATATGATCACATAACCCTACTTTTTACCAATATTCCAATCCTGTGATATCTGTTAACAGATAGTGTCATAAAGTACTAGACTACACATAAAAAGGCACAAGAGGCAGTATAAATAACATAAAAACAATACTTCCCCGGTAAATTCGTCCGTTGTCAAAATGGCTAGTATGACAACTAGCCGGTCGGCGAACAAAACAGTCAAATAATTTTACACACTGCTCTTCAAACTAACTTGGTTATAAACTGTAGTTTCATAACAGTTTATTAATACACTTTATTGCAAAAAAGCCTATGAAATACGCGTATTTCTATTTATTTAACATAAAATTAAAATCAGCTGACGAAATCACGTCTGACAGTTGGTTTTTTTTTTTTTTTTTTTTATGAAATGAGTCTTAGAGGCATGCATGGCTGTACTAATGTCCTCATACATAGCCTCTACCTCTTCATCTGAATGTGTCGAGGTCGGCGCGTATACCTGTATGACCTTCAGCGAATATCTTTTCGATATTCTGAGTATAAGGTATACCACCCTGCTCGACACACTTTCGATGGTAACAATGTTGTTTATGAGGGACCTTCGAACGAGGAACCCGACACCACTTTGGGACTTTTGGTCACCTTCCCGGTAGTACAGCAGGTTACCCGACTTCAGGGTTATCGAGTCCTCACCCTCTCTACGGACTTCAGATAACCCGATGATGTCCCAGTGTAACCCACTGACTTCTTCCTCCAATTCGATAATTTTCTCCTCTGTCCTGAGCGTGCGTACGTTGTGTGTTACCAGGGCCAGTTTCTGTTGGGGGTGGCAGCTCGAACCGATCCGGGGATTCTTAGCACCCCCTGCCCCGCCGTTACCATGACCGCTGCCGTAGCCAGGAATAGCGGGGCTGCCGGAGACTAGGGGCCTTGTGTGCATTGCCGTCATTCATGGGGGGAATTGCCAATACTCGCCACGCTTGGCAGGCGGGTTGGCGAGCACAGAACGCACCCTCTCGCGCCGCGACGCTGCTGCCCGTCGCGGCCTGTGTATTTCGGCACGTTACTCATTCCGGATGGTTATCCCGCCATCGGTCGGCCGCCATATCCCCGTCCGTTGGCCATCAGGACGCACCGCGTGAAGGTGAGGTTGGCTTGGAGCTCTAAGATGGTGTTTGAGCTCCCTTACGTCCCTTAGCAGCTTACGTCCGCTAGTATCAAAATAAAACAAGACATTTATTAAAATGAAAATACACAACGTAAATAATACATTACTACTTTGTATTCCAGATGGAAATGCTTCTAAAGCTCTCTGCAGGTTGAATCTGGCACAGTGGGCTTTATTCTGCCCACATTGAACATCCCAGATTCTATTCACTCCTAGACCTAGTTATTGGACGAATGACAACAAGTAGCAGCCAGTGAATGCAAGAGGACATAATAGGTAGCTGTGCCTATTGGTGCAAAATGTGCTATAGTCCGTTCGCGTTAAGAATGCAGTGATTTTCACACAAAAAAACTCAGAACCACAACCTTTGCGTTCAAAAGTATGCTGGTCACTGTCGACTTGGTTTTCCAATTAGAAAATGATTTGATTGGTTAGGGGGCATGCTAGGTCGAAGGACAAGTATGAAATCACTGCATTCTTAACGCGAACGGGCTATACTGTGTTTATTGTGCTATTGTACAAAATTATAAACCTGTATAACTGCACAGTTTATAATAAACAATCGCAGAAACTCAGTTGAAATAATAATGTAAACAAGTTCATAATCTTGGCAAATTGTTTGTGGATGCGATATAGCATAAGTGTATTTTTCTTGGTGGTGTACAGAGTCTTCCTTTTACTTGTCTATCATCATCATCAGCCTGTTGTAGTCCACTGCCAGAACATAGGCCTCTCCTATTACACGCCTCTAGGATCGATCTTCAGCTGCTCGCATCCAGCTCCTGCCTGCCATCCTGCGCAAATCACCACTCCACCTTGCCAGAGGACATTCTATTCTACGCTTGCCGAGACGCGGTCTCCACTTAAGAACTCGTTTATTCAAAAGGCTATAGGTACTTGTCAATAGTCATGAGCTAATATTGCGAAGCAGTGAAAGGAAAGACAGAACTGGGACGGAAGTAGATAGCTATTTCGTTAATATTAAGGCAAATACAAAGCGAAATCCATTAGCATCATTTCTATGTATAATTTATCACTTTTGCCAAACCTCTTTGTCAAAGAGTTCTGAGTGAATCGACATTGAAAATGTTAATAATTTTTTCCTCATTTTAAATTAAGTATAAATATGAAATGTTGATTGAAACCTTTGATAAATACTGCGTGTAAAATGTTTGGTGGAAGCAAACAAAATATTTTCATAGCAATTTGGGAGATCCAATGAAAAAACGTGGAAATAGAAGTCAGGTTTGTTTAGGCAAATGTGCTGTTTGCTTAGGACGAGAATGTTTTAATATAAGTATGTATAAGAGCTCTATTTATCGAAGTTCTCTAACACAGCGTTTTTAAATTAATCCCTATTAGGGTTGATTTATATTATGTGAGCTAGTAGGGGTGTTTAAACCTTGGAGGGATGTATCGGTTTTACATGAACAAACATCTACGAAATTTTAAGAAAACGGTACTTATTTTTTTTAATACCTTTGATACACGTCAGCTTTGGTGGTCACCCATGCCACTCACACACCCTGACCAAAGTTGGTCCTAGCTGACGTCATTAGATGTCAGTCGTTAAGCCTAGTCAGAGGCCCTAGGGTAGATAATATTTAGCATTTTATATAACTTTGTACATTGTATTAACATCTTAACGATACATTTATGACCGTTACCGTTTGACTTACAAACATGTAAGAGCCTTTATATGTCACATTGCTGGGCACAGGTATAACCATCAAAGGCCTATGACTAGGCTTGACGACTGATATCTAGTAACGTCAATCAAGACCAACTGTTTAACCTGCTTTCGATATTGCAATTCAAATTCAAGCTACTTTAAAGCCAGTTTCACTAGGTGGCTGTTGTTAAATAATGTTAAAATATTTATTTATTTGTACAAAACCCCAAATGTTCACATTCCCTAACCCTATTTTATAAACATAGTTGTGGTTTACCCTTGTTTACCTTCTATACAGTTTGCAATAGCTCCCTAAACTTTGATCATTAAACTTACTCCAATGAGTTCAATATTGATTGATGGAAAATTGAATACCCTGTTCCTGTAATTATTAAGTTAGCGAATTGTATTATCATAAACATACGACGGGCTGACGGTTATAAAGAAGGTCAAGGTTCAAAGCCACCCAAGATAATATAGAGAAGGTGCGCTTTGGTTTTCTCGAAAGATGAGAGAGAAAGTGAGAGAAATCGAGAGGCTTTAAAATCTAGACTTGTCTATAAGGCTTTAATTGATTTGAGTAGGTAAAGCTTAACTACTTATGAATGAGGCTATAGAATGGGAAGCCCCTTAACAACAAGACGGCCTTTGATAACTACAAGCAAGATTATCTTTAGCTGTTGTTTTTGAGTAGGTACTTAGGCCCCAATCACAATGTAAGTGTGTGTTGGTTTGGGTCAAAACTTTAAATTTGAATTTGGACGGAAACTTGTAAGTGTCCCAGTTTCCCATTTTGCTGGGAACACGCCTTTAGTTTCTATCACAATGTAATAAGAGCTTGTTGTTGAGATGTTATTAAACCGACTGCGCTAGAAGGAAGGATACCTATGTTTTTCTAGTGTATGTAATTATGTGTTTAATATAATTGTTTGGCACGCTCTGCAGCCTGAACAGTTTGATGGATTTCAGCTTAAGAGATTAATTCTTAGGAGAGAAAAAAACCGTCATCTAAAAAACTAAACAGCCAGACTGCGTTTTTGTGTAATTTGAAAATATATTAGATTTCCAAATTGAACTTGACCCTAAAACTTAGGAAAAATTGTAGTCACCCATTCTAGAAGGTTAACTTAATTCAGAGTGCATATCTATTCACTAGACAAGCACAACAACTGCACGGCTCCGACCCAGCAATTATTCTGCTATTCTTAGCATACAATTGTATGAATAAAATGAGAGAAAGCCAACGGCGAGCAGCTGACTGCTTCCTGTTAGCGCGTTAACGTCGAGCTTACAGCGAGGCGCCTGCGTGCTTACAGCGCGCTGACCGCTGCCTCGCAGCGCGCTGACCGCATCCTGACAGCGCGCTAACGGCCTGCTCACAGCGCGCTAACGGGTGCTTGCAGCAAGCCGCGGACGACATGTAAAAAACGTGCTATCTGCTATCAGTTAACCAAATCCGAGATGAAGACAGGTCATCATCATCTTCATATAGGCCGAACGACGCTCACTGCTGGGCATAGGCCCAAAGATTTCCACAACAATCGGTCCTGCGCTATCCGCATCCTGCGGCTTCCCTCGACCTTGACCAGATCGTCGGTCCACCTTGTGCAGGACTTGCCCACGGAACGTCGTCCGGTACGTGGCAAGACAGGAAGACAGGTAGAAAATAACATTTATTTAGTTTGTGACATACAGTAGTGTTGAGGCTCGATAGTGCACTATTGACAAAATGTGGTATGGATTGTCTTGTCCACTGCTAGGCACCTCAACTCTTGAGGTGGTACTGAACTCAACACTTGGATCCAGAAGGTTAGTGTAGATTTTAACAAAGCCTTTAGGTAATTATGCTAGTTATATATCTTAGATACTAACACATTCACCGACGCGTCATCTTCATCATCATCATCGAGATTGGCTACACGACACGTGTCATTAAAAGCACACGAGTATTCCCGACAGTCATGTCACAAATTTTGCATTGATGCCGTCACCCGACTTGATGTACCCTACCTAGCGTAGCTTAACATCGGTAAACTTTGGCTTTTCCTCCACGACTTTACCTCAAATCCTAAATATTTTGTACAAAACAATGCATCGCAAATGGCGTTCATTTACATAAGTCACGTATGCTCTGGCTCGACGCAGACAATACAAAGCGACGTGTGCCGTTTGCAGATTCCATCGCGCGCCATCAACGTTACTAGTTGCAATGAAGCAAAATGATATCTGGTTTCTTTTGAGCAACTTGCTATAACTATAATGATGTTGGATTTACGATAAAACACTGGAAATGTATGAAGTGTGCTACGAGATTCTGTTTTAGCTAGTGGACCTCAAAGAATTATCTGCCTTTCATAAATTGCTATAGATGCATGTTTGTCGACAAAAAAACCCGACTTTATCCGAAAAAAACTTCTCTATGCCAGGTAACTACTCTCCGAAGTGATTGATTGACATACAGGTTTAAAATTCACTCGACGCCTAGACCAAATTGCTTTTATATTTTTAGCCAAAAACACAGCAGTGCCAGTGATGAATAACAAATAATGATAATACATAAAAAATAAATATATTTTTACCAAAAGAAAAAAAAAATAGTGAACATGTTTGTTTTGACCGTTGAAGTGAAACCACCATGAAAATTCAGCCTGTCAGATAGGGTCTTAACAAAACGGTGGTATATGGAGTTTCATCAGGGGCTTATACTTTCTACAGTTTGACCTAGAACTTCTGCTTGTTTTGCATTTAGTTTTTTTTTAATTTACTTATACGAACGAGGTGTTCGTAATGTTCTTCTCGTAAGCCAAACCTTTCCTGTAACTAACATTGCCAAATCTACTCCAAATAGAGACCACAAAGACGTCGCTTACAAAAAGGAATTACCTACATCCTTGGAATCCTTAGAATTTCAATATGACTCTCCCATTTACATGCGAATAACGGCGGCACACAGTAACACCGTAGTGTAAGGTCCATGGGGACCTCAGGCTCTGTGACAGTGACGGATTGAACGTAATGAACGCAACGAAAAACTAGTCAAAACATCTCCATTTCACCTACGAGCTGAGCCGTGGGTGGCACTTCTCAATCGGTGAACATACGAGTTCGAACATATTGTCATTCTTAACGATAGCATAAGTACTGTTGTATCTAGATACACTACTACTAGACTAGTCTAAGGGTATTCGTGATTCTTTCCAATTATTTAAGATAGTTAGCGTTTTGGTTGTAAAATGTTAGCCAATTGTTGTTATCAATTAATTAAATAAATAATTTCCATAGACATGGTACAAGTGATTATTACCATTTGAAGTGCTATTACTAAAATAACAATAATTTATGTTTTTTGCCAGGTATGTTTCTCAGTATTGTTTTAACATTCATGGCTACACACCCATACCCATAGATACATACCCATGAGTACATACATTAAAAAATGCATTACTGTTTCACCTTCCATAGTTACTGTAAGTGTCTGTGATGTTTGATAAAAAAAATATACAAAGCAATCCCACTTAGAAGAATCGCGCAAGTTCTATAATTGAAAATCAGAAAAAACATGTTCCTACTAAACGCTTTAAGTTTCGACTTGAAATGACAAAATGGTCAAACTACATGTTAAAGTACACAAAGCTCCCATATCAATAACTCTTATTTAGACGGGCACATAATTTAATACCGGTTTGGACGACATATATAAAAATACAATCGAAAGTTGCAGCACGGTGTAATCGCGTCCCATATAAAAACCTCGCGGAAAGAAATCCCAAAAGACCAGCGGGTAATGTGCAATCCGTCCGTATATTCCGCTTTTTATTTTCAAACTAAACGTCGGATACGGGCTGTATACAAAGTATACGAAGCCAAGATTGAATTACGTCATTCTTTGAAATTCATAGTCTAGCGGTTTGTATTCATAACTCGATTTTCTTGGAGAATCCTGAAGTTTTAGAGTGAAAGATTTTCATGGCCTCTCCGGACATTGTTGAAATACTTACATTTCAAGTTTAGACTGTAATATCTTATATTTCACTGGTTTAGTTTTATTTTCAACTAGTAGTAACTTTAACTCGAACTCTAAAGCTGTATTTTTCGTAGCTTCAATATAATTTTGGTGTATTTTATACACCTAGTAAAAATCTATAACCAGTCAAGTTATAAAAAGCACGCGAAAGTTTAATAATCAAGCTCAAGAGAGTTTAAAAATTAGGCTTTTATTTCTAATACTTTTTTGCGATTCATATTTTAAAAAAGGAGGCATTATAATAATTCTTCTGGCCTGTTGGGGCAATGAGTAGGAATTTTGTTGACAACAGAAGTCTATTGTCAAAAAAGATATTGTATAAACTGTGAGTTTTTACATATCAGTCGGATCAGTCAGCTGTGGGTGAATTGTATTCACAAAAATCCCGCATACTTTATCAGGTCATACGTGCACCTTGCGGGTAGACGTACTTCCTGCATTTGCCTCAAAGGCCGCGTCCTGGACGAGAGTGAGGAGAACGGGCGAAAACTGGCACATGCCATTGCCGTATAAATGACGTGCACGCAAACAAGTCGCTGTCATACTCACTTGAAAACAGGCAGGTCCATTGGACCTGTTTTTGTGGCCACTTCTGGTACGTGGGTTTCATTATTATTTTAGCCATAACTTTCATTTATTTGCAAAATTGGAAATTAACTGTCATAAATGTTCATTCATGTAATGCCTACAAAAGATAAACCCAACTTTGAAGAAAAATATAATAAGATATTTGAATGCGCAAGAAAAAATCTAGACATTACAATATTTTGTTTGAAGCTTTAAGCTGAGTGTTTCACTTTTGTCATACACTTGTCAGCCATCTTTAGACGACAGAATTAACATTAAGTAAATTCAATGAATGCCTTTACGAAGAATAAAAGCACCTATTTAAGGCCTTTTGAAGAGGTGTTATTTTCAGCAACAAAAGATGAAGAAAGAAAGAAAGATGAATAAATAACGACGGCGCGTGTTTAGTTCTGATAAAGGTTATAAATGGGGGTTGATACGGGGTTGGAAATTAAATCGCTTTTCTTTAATATCCGCGTTAATATTCAGACGAAAATGGGAGTTGGTAAATACGGACGTTTTTATTAAAATGTGACAGCTTAATAATGGTTATACAGGGTGAAAAAAGAAACTGACGTGTTTTTATTAGGACAGCAACAAAAGCAAACAAATTAAAATGAAGCAGAAATTTGCCTAATGGCAAAATGTTCACCGTATGTTATACGATGCCCATATTTTTTTATTTTCTTTACAATCACAATTTTTATCATATTTTATTTATTCTATATTGCACGAAAAAAAAACAAAAAACCATTAGCGGACTCAATGCCTAAACAAGCCAGCATGCCAGTCAGTCATCGAGCGAGGCAGAAAACTTGTTGGCGGTGTCTTTGCATATTAAATTTAAATTACCATAAACATAAACAAAATACATAATAATAAAGCACCTACATACTAAAGTTCGTAAATAAATACTATACCTTCTTACTACGGAGCAATGGTCTCTCAAAATCTTTTTCTTGAGTCTCAATCTTGTGCTAGAATGTCTGCCGTGAACGTCTCCTTATGATGTCTCAAATCGTCACTCCTCCAGATTCCAGATTCTGCCAGATTCTGCGCCTGCACTTGGATTTAGCAAGTTTCTCACCCACATCTGCTATAGCAGTGTTATTCTATTCCGTTTTCACATATTTAGCATGTTTGTCAAAATGACATGGTCATAACTGCCACCTTGTAATTTATTTTTTGTCTGACTATCTAAAAATTTCCCCAAATCCCTAACGTGTATACTTTTATTTTACGTATATTTTCTTACAAACAAAAATTAAACGGAAGACGGAGCTTTGCTCCGAAACGGATGTATTCATGCACTGGTTTATATTCAATTTCCTTCTTAGCTTTAAAGCTCTCTATACTACCTATAAGCTACCTTTCTGCGAGCTTTCAGGAGTCAATTCTCAAATGGGAATTGTTTGCACATAATATTATGCTTTTTATATTATTTTTCCGAGCGAAGGATCGACCCAAATGTTGTCCTGATGCTTCAACATTGAATCATGGCCATTAACAACAGCCACATGATTTCTGCTGAACATAAACCTCATCCATACGCCATACCTTGTAAGCAGCCTACATCCACTGATATATCGCGATTTTATGTGGTCATTTGTCCACTTAGCGAGGTCTGAACTGCGTTTGTCGTCAAATAGTCAATCAATTCAATTCATCAAATGGTTTCTTTTTTCAACTGAACCTTTTGATTTTGTTTCTTTTTAACAACTTAAAATGTAAAAATCAGCAGTGGAAACTTTAAATGCCTATGTATTCACTAATTTAAATTAAACCTATGTATTATTTAAGGCTGTTTGTTTCCCCAATAAAGAAAATAAATAAATAAATCAACCCGTCGGGGCATATACCTAGTTTGGAGAACTGATCACTGAACTGGATGTTGACTAATCATTGGACTGACACCTCGCTTACAGCTAACCCACTGGGATATTTCACCCCTTTCTCAAAAGTGTTTTCAATTGAGTTAAGGCTTCTTTTGAAATCGTCATAAAATTTAAACTCAAAGAGCACATACATGTCAACTCTAACCAAAATTGACATCATGACATGCTTTAAAATGGTGTGTGGTAACAGATTAGGCAAACATTTTCAAACTTTTATGTCGTAAAGCGTTACTAAATTCGAAAGCAAGTTAAACACCATTTCCACTATGTAGAGAAAAGGTTGTTTTTCATAAGTTTTCTAAAAATATTGACCACTCTGTACGAACACAAACTTATGTCCCAGATCTATTGAACTCTTTTTAAATTTCCAGTCACATTGTAACAAAGAACTTATAATTGGTACAGGGCTCAGGAAGCCACGTTAAACACTGATTTTAAAGGTACGTTACAGAATATTCCGTTGATGGTTTTGACCGTCGTTTAAGTTATTTGTATCAAGTGAAAACATTTTATTTTATTTTCATAATAACAGCCTATATCTTATTCAGTTGTTTAAGCTATGTTATTGTAAAGTTTCATTAAAATCCATTCAATAGTTTTTACGTGAATGGCCATGCACAATGGATGGATATGCATAGAAACTTTCGCATTTATTATATTAGTAGGATGTTTCTTGGACAAGTTTCAGACGTTCTCAGAAAGGGTGTTGTCATAAGAGTTAAAGTAGCGCAAGATGTTTTTCAGTATTGTAGCAAGAGGAAAAAATCTGCCTTACCAGTTGGGAAAGGGGCGTATTGGTATATATGTATGTGCCAGAAGTCCAACCTACAATCAAGAGTGCCGGGGATCGATTGAAAATGCAATCAGAAGTGAACCCCACAGTTCATAGGTGTCAGTGAATTTACTAACCTTAACCAATGCTATCTATTGAGCAACCTATTGAGCTACCAACGCCAGGCAATGATTTTACAATAAAAATTGGTGTTGTGCTGAAAAAGTAGCACCCGAAATCAGAACAATTCGTACACCTGAGCAAAGCATTGACTGTGTTAACAGTCTGAGACGACACTTCGCAACATGTATCGGTCTCGTTTATGCTCTAGTAAATAATAACTGTCTTGTTCACACGTTAACGCATGGTCAAATTGACTACGTCTTATTCCGTGGACAATTTTTGACTTCGCGTCAGTACTGACATAACCTATCTACGTCTTTTTAATTGTAATATCATTGACGCAACGTATCAGGATTCCTAACATGGCCGAAATAAAAAAGTACTGACTGAGTCTCCGGTCAGAGTTACACGTGTGCTCTATGCCTTACTTGTCCCGTCCAATAAAGGTGCGGACTCAATATGGGAACGGCGCGCGGAACTTCTCCGGAATGTGATCGTATTGTTACCGGAATGGAGACATCACACCGGATAGTGCACGGATACTTCGTGAGGCTATCGTGCAGAGGAAAATATTGGAGTTCAATATGAGATTAAAAAATACTAGGGGTAGTTTTCAATAGCTATTTTTTAAAGTAAGTCTTAGAATTTGAAATGGATGTATTAATACTCAGCAGTTGTTAGTCATACGAGTGAAACCAAATTGGAACATTATCTACTGCTGTTGTTTGATAATTGTGAAGTAAGTTTAGTTAGTTAGTTCGAAAAAAGAATTATTATGACTGACATAAAATGTAGAGTACCTATCTTGTGTTAAGAAGTACTTATTAGGCCTTTGAAATTCTTTGCTAGATTTTCACCACGATGCAGCACGTTCATTTCAGTCATTTATTTACTTTCTTTTTATTTGCGGGATGAACTAGACACCTAGAAAACTAGTCTACCATTAGCTATGATAGCTCTGGACCCTACAAAGTAGGGAAGTGGTGGGGATTCCTTTGTCTAGCAAAAAAAAAATATTGCCTGAAGTGTGTAGGCTATATTTTTAATTTATTTACTTCACCTTGAATAAGTATGAAAGTAAATTGAAACATTATTTGGGTCAGTTTTTTTTTATCGTAAATCACGTTTGTCAGTGTCAATGAGGAAGATAAAGTTCTATAAACGCAAACTTTTTTGAAGATGTTTTTAGCTAAGTTTGTGATTTGAATCATCTTTTTCAAATGCCTTGAGGCTTGATAAATACTTGTAAATACAAAAAACCCTTCGCAACCTGAACAAAGCAAAAACCCGAAGAGTTTTAGGTTGAGTAATTCAATTTTCTTCCAAAACAGATTCTTGGATCCTCTAAGCAGTTACTTAGTTGATATTTGATTGTTTGTTTTGTTATGTTTTGATATCCACAGTTTTTCAATTAAGATTATTATTTTACGCTTATAGATTGTGAAAGGTAGGGTTTGAATATTTTTGTCTTATTTCCTAGTTTGAATAGGTTATGGCGTCAATTTAATCAATAAATGTTTTGTTTATTATAAAAATATCCTATTAATGAATGGATGAAAAACGATTAACAAAATGGATTTTAAAGGCAAGATTGACTGGAATTGTTGGAAGTGGACGAAACTATACGAACGTTTTTTGGACAGGGTCAGGTCAAGAGTACCTTGAGGAACCGACGAGGATGTATGAAAAGACTCATGAAAGTATAGGAAGCGCAAGGTGGTCATGTGTTAGGATTGTTGCAAGTGGAAAGAAGTGGTCTCCACCTACTCCGTGGAGAAAGAGACGTGGTGGTATATTGTATATGTGATATCCTATTATAATAAAATATTTTGTTACTTCTCATCTACTTTTAGTGATAACCGCCTAATTTGTACCTCCTTAAAAGTAACCATTTTCTTTTCTTTGTGTATCTGAATATATTCTATCGCATTCATTCTACAACAATTCTTACACCACACGCAGAAACTATAACACGTACAGTTCAAATCATAGTAGCGAGTGTGAGAAATCCCTCAGACCGTGCGCTTGACTCGTATCTCTTGACGAGGGTGCCCTAATATGTTACTGTCAGCCATCATGGTTTTATTTTTCCACCTTATAATCACGAGTGGATGGAATGATAGAGGAAAGTGAAAATGTTAATAGTGCTGCGCTCTTTTATGAGTTGAAAAATGTTTTCATGTGTTAGTGTTCAGGAATATTCATGATATAATAGTGTGCATGCATTGCGTACTTTTTTATCAACTTTCTTTACTTGTAGGTTGTCTATAAGATATTGTTTTTTGCCATAAAGCCACCTAAATCAACAGGTACATTGTATGAATCACCTAATGTTTTTTTTTGCATTTTGAAGTGTGTATTATCCTAATATGATACGTCATATTGAGATAATACACACGCGTAAGATTGATGTTTTAATGGTAGGTACGCATACCTACCATTAAAACATACATACGCGTATATTTAAAAGTATTCATCTACATAATGTCTCCGACATACAAGCCCTGCTTAGTTCAGGGTAACACAATCAACAGTTCTTAAATTCTTTTTTGGAGCTTATTTTAGAAAGTAATGCTACATTTTTGTACAAACATACTCTATCTCCTACAAAACTCTACTGAAGCTCTTTCTGGAATGGTTGACTAACATCGTGGAGAACAAGCCTTATATATTACAATCTCTTACGATAAAAAACAATTTCCAATTTTTACCTTAAGAAAGATTCCTTACATTTTCCAAAGAAACGAGGTTCATTTTACCGCAAACTTTTATATAGTCCTCACTAAAGTAAAGGATCGTAGTAAAATGCGGGTAAGTTTTTAAAATTTGCTGACTGACTAGTGATGGGTCAACAACGGATATTTTGACGATGAAACGCAACCGGCTTGAGAAACGGTAACAGTTTTCCTTCAGAACTGGTTAGGTTTTGGGCTGCCAACAGAGAAAGAACAACAAATAAACATAAGAAGAAATAGTTTATGTGATTATCTGCAGTTATTTTTTGTGTAATTAAAGTCTTAGATTGGGCTTACAGTATTCGTCCATTTTTATATTCCAATACTAGAGAAATACTTTGAGGGATAGTTCAAACTTCTACGGTGTACTGCAGTGAAATATTAACGGAGTTTCATAAGACTTTGAAATGCTGATAAGCCATTAACAATGAATTGCTCAACCCGTCAATGGGTTGATGGGCATAGACGATTTAAAGCGTCCAAAAGACATTAAAATAAAATGTGATGGCGTTCAAAATGGGATTCTTATGTATGACTTACATTTCTGAATCATTAATTATTTTCAAAAACAACAGATTGCTGTTATCACCTAAATAAAGAGTGAACGATGACGTGGAAATGACCTTGCGGTATCTGTTCTCAATACATTTTTTTAACACTTTACATGCGTCATGACCAGTATAAACGCAAACTTGACTTTGGCAGCCTGCGCTGCAGAAAAATGAGGTTCTCACCACAGTGTGGGGAGTTTTTTCAGCCATCATTTCATTCGAGTAAAAAATTGTCAACAGATATTTCCGAATTCATATACCTACATAGCGAAATAATGCCGCACCATAGTGAAGTTCTTCGTGCGAATCATGTAGTTCATCATACTGCACCCTTGGTTAGTTCAGTATTTTTAGTGCCGCAGGATTTGCCGCAATTAAAGGATGACTTTTTGAGACGAAGACTATTTTGACTCAAGACAAAAAAGATTAACCTCTGGCACTCCAACGATACTGTAACGGTTAAAATCGGTTCGTCATTGCAACGCCCACCCCTATGATAGACTTAACATTCCCGTGGTGTAGGCTGTAACTTTGACGCGTATATTTTAACTTTGAAAGAGTTGCTTGATTTGGGTTTCTTACGTTAGATGTGAATGTGATAAAATCATCTCGAGGGCCTTGCATTCCGTTTTTTACCTTTGAACTTTTAGTCCAGTAGAGTAGGCATATAATTGCTCAAGGATGTTGGGAGTTTGGGACGGTAAAGTTATAGAATTGACCTACATCATAAACGGCTTATACGCCCCACTGCTAGGCACAGGGCTCACCCCAACTATGAGGTGGTGCGGGCAATACTCCAACACGCGTGCTTAGTGCGGATTGTTGGAGGGGTGTAAAGTCAGTGAAAAACCTTAATGTCAGATGTTGTCAAGCCGCCCTAAGGCCTCCGACTAGGCTAAACTGACGTCAACCGGGGCCAACTGCCTAACGTGCTTTCCGAAGCCTGGAGATGGCCGAAAAATGCATCACTAAATTTCGGTTGGATTGGTCACCCATCGCATTTCCGACACCGCAAATGTGCTTTACAAAAACGATCGGTCCACTATCACAAATGCACCACGGGCACCTCAAGAATCGACCTATTTGAAATTAAACGCGGCTCGATACATCTGGCGTTTGACGACTCGCAAGATTGAGCATCTGATGAAGGTCGTATGACTTGAGGTTAAAAGCTAAAAACTACTCGAAGAGTCCCTACACTTGTTGACGCTTGATAATCCAACATTGTAAGATAACTTATATGTAGTTTACAAAAACTCTTAACTATTATTAAGTTTTCGATGATATCAAAAACTAGAAATACTATTTATTGACTGTACAAATCTACCAAACGTTTGTGCAAAATAACTAAATTTGGAGTTTTGGTATCGCAATGGGTACTGAATTCAAAAGTTTGTTCACTCTTAAGAATCAACGCCATACTAGATCTAAACCAAATATTCAAACTCGCAATTTTTAACAGTTTAAATATTTTGGAATTATTATTATGGAAGTTTGGTTGTTATTCGCCTTGCTGACTACATTAAAGTTTTGCTTGAGTTTCCTTGAAATGATTTTGTTAACACCTTACCAAATTCGATACAACAGAGTAGACATCCTGTCGAAAAAACATGCAATTTCCCCAAAATTAATTGCCTAAAGATTTAAAAGATCTGCATATAACAGCAGAAGCCATTTTACGAGGGCTTGCCTGATTTGCTGCTTTGGCAATGGCGAGAGAAATGCCGACGAAAGCGAAATCAAAATTCTGTATACGAGAGCCTGACAGTGCGTCTGACATGTTTGCTAACGGTCGTATTGACGACTTACCCCCTTATTCATACGAAGGAACGCAACGCTAAAGCATAGTTTAACCAATTGATCGCAAATGGCGGCAGCAACAAGAATGAAAGTGACAAAGCGATACAAGAGTTAAAATATTGTTGAAGATTTGTTTAAGTTTTATGAATAAGGCGATTACAAACTGCGTAACATAAAACATTAATACGTATTTCTTGTCCTTACCACACTTTTTCTAGAGAGTACTGCGGCCCACTGGGTTAAAACGCTTTAGCTTTCCGAGCTAGAGCGTTAGTCCTTAGTTCCAATTTGATCCAATGGTTGGAACCTAGAATTGAACACCTATATATAAAGAACCACATTCACTTCATGAATGTTCATCAGCTGTTTGTTGCCGTCATGGTGATCGGTGTATCTCTGACTACGCCAGTTGGGATACAGTTGGAATACGTATAAAAATAATAATTTTGAGACAAAAATAAAAACCTATACTAAATTGTTTTATGTGAATGCTAAACAGCTGAATGTCATACATTGTGTAACAGAAGTTCCGATTGTAATTGAACTAGAAATATTTATTTATTTTCAATTTACACTGTTACCTAAATAAGGCCGCACAAAAAACCCTGTACGGAGACCCGGCTGTCCATTATAAAGTTTAAAATAAAACGACCTAATTTTCCCAAAACCTTCATTGAAATGTTTTGTAAGCGTGACTCTGAATTTTTTAAAAAATTGCTAGGGTTCCAAACAAACCCCTGTTTATTTATTTTTTATTGTCAAAAATGTTATTGCGAATTAGTTCGTTCAAACAGTCAAAGTATCGACTACCAATGGATCGCAATATAACTAGATACTAGTTTCAGAGAAAGGTAAGGAATTTCATTCAACATAATATAGACATGTTCCATCTGCTATTTATTTTTTGTTTTTTTATACACTCATCTGCCGCATGCCAGATGGGCTTTGGGCCATTCAATATACCACCTTCCACACTGAACAACAGAGTCCTATCCAAAAAAAGGTTAAAAAGTAATACTATGGGTAGACCACCTGCATTGCCGATGGAAGCAGAAACAAGGCTGGTTAATTGCCTAAGAACGTTAGAAAAATGGGGCTTTGGTTTATCAAGAGAAGAAGTACTTGATATCGTTACTGAGTTCATAAAAAGAACAAATTAAAGACTCCATTCAAAAATGACACACCAGGACCCGATTGGTTTATCACATTTAGAAAACGTCATCAACTTTCAATAAAAAAACCACAATCAGTAGAATATTTGCACAAGAAAATGATTGACCCATTCATTATAGCTGAATATTTTACACTTCTAGAGAACACTTTGAAGGAGTTAAATATCAACGATCGATCGAAACGATCCTTAGGCAATATGGAATTTGGATGAGACGTCCATTTGTTTGGATCCCACGAAAACTGAAGTAGTTGGCGGGAAAGGGTTACCGTGCTCTCGAACAACAAATGGCGCAGGTAAAGAAAATATAACAGTGCTTACTACTGTTATCGCAAATGGAGGAAAACTCAATCCTCTGATTGTTCTTAAAGCAAAATCGATGTATGAGAAGTGGATGGCTACAAAAGAGGAGGACTATGATTTCGAAATTGCGTATTCAGTAACAAAACGCGGCTGGGTGGAGACAGAAGTATTTTATAATTAAATGTGTTCGTAATTCTACTCCAATAACATATTTTTTATCGGACAAATGTAGGGTAGTTGAAAGGAACGCCCCGGATCGCATATCAATGCCACCCGCCTTTTTTTCTGTCATTGTCTCCACGTACTGCAGAGACGACGACACATTCGCTCGTCAACTTCCATTCGGTACGCGCGGTCCAGGTGCTCCTCTCAGCAGACCTGATCCAGGGTCGAAGTCACGACCCCTTCGCCGCGAGTACATTCGTGTGTATCCCTAGTGACTGTTTTGTGCACATCAAACGGCTTTGTGTAGCTCCATAGTCGAAAATCAGCATCATTCCTCGTGTGACGTCACCCGCCACGCGGTACCATCACCAGCTCGAGGATCCCCCGCAGAGACCTAACCTCGGGAATTAAAAGGTATGTGGTGTTTATATTGCAATCCGTGAGCTTTCCCCTACAATTTGTCCAACTAACTGTTTTATCAGATTTCAAAAAAAATACAGTCCACACCCCAATTCTCTAGCGACCTTATTCGTCTCCCACATTATTGGTCCTCCTACCCAGATATCATTTTATTTTTCTCTTAAATTCAATGATGAAACAGTTTCCATTCGATTTATTATTACGATAATTGTAGAAAGGGTCAAAGTCCATTTTGTTCGTGCTGCAAAGTTAGATGCAAATACCGGTAACAACTACCTTCTGAATCATAAGTGCGCAACTGCTTGGTTTTATTATTTATGCATAAAATATAAATTAATGGCATATCGTAAGTTATAGATTTGGTATTTCAAAATTCGTTTTCGTATTCGTTTCGTTTTGATTTTCATTTGAAATATTGAATCATGACTACCGCCGGTTACTTGCATTTATAATATTTAATTAAGTGGTAGTTACCGCATGATCAATTCAATTTAGTTCGTTTTTACAAACTGTAAAACTAGAAACTCATATAACGTTATTTTAGGGTTCCGTAATACAAATAAATTTCCTTTAGAGTTACATAGTGAAATAATTATTTAAAATATTACATAAAACATATTTACCGGTTTTCCATACATAGTTTTCGTCACAATTGATACACTAACGAGATTTCGGAAATATAATAATTTAATTAAAATTTTCGTAAAATTCATTTTTCTGGTTTCGTGGTTTTCCGTTTCGTTACAAAATGAATGCACAGCTCATAGTGTCGTAATATTTTCGTTGTTTACATTTCTTTCGTTCGTTTTCGTTTATTCGTAGTAGCGAAATAGTTGCGATATTTGAGTGGGTGAATTTAAGTGACGGAACTAAGGAATTTAGTTACTTTGAAAGGGTTGCTAACTGGTTTCGATAGCGATAAGATACCTTCATTTTATTTTGAATATTACGTTTTGCGTGATATTTAAGTTGTTCTTTGTTTTGTTTTCGGGTTTATATTTTCATAAAGATGACTTCGGAAATGAAACCTTTAGTTTTTCAACGAAGTTGCATTGAACATGAATTAGAAAAGATAGTAACGCTTGGTAGGGAAGCTTGTCTTTGCCCAGAAGCTCAAAGAAAATTTATGGCTTCTTGTACAAACTTAGATCGTCTGCAAGATAGATTCGAAAAGCTTCAGTCGGAAATCGAGTCACTTGAATTAAAGGAATTAGGTGAAATAGGTAATCAACATATGGATATTCGTTCAACATTCAACGATATTGTGCGTGATATTTTGGCTACAAAGTTCGAAGTTGAATGTGGAACATCTAGTCAAAAAAATATTTTTGAATCGTCCCGTTCACACAAATCTGAATTTATTCCGGGTCCATTGCCACACCTACCAGTGCAACATTTCTCCGGTGATTATATGGAGTGGAAATCATTCAGTGATTCATTTCGAAATGCGATCGAGAAATATCCGAATTTATCCGATATTGCCAAATTCCAATATTTACTTTCCTATCTTAAAGGTGACGCACGTCGTGTCATTAGAGGCATCCCAGTGACAGAAAGTAATTACAGAAAAGCCTGGGATATTCTGGATTATAATTTCAATAATGAACGCATAATAGCCATGCATCACATGGAATCGATATTTTCCATAGCCTCGGCCTCTGCGCCGTCAGCTACGGCATTTCGTAATATTTTGACTGGATTTATGGAAAATACCAGTTGTCTTGAAGCGATGGGTTTTCCTATAGATCAGTGGGATTTCGTTTTATATTTCATGTTGTATAAGAAAATCGATTCGGAGACAAAGCGTAATTTTGAGCGTACTATTTCGGTAAATAAAATTCCCAAATTTCGAGATTTACGAGAGTTCCTAGATCGAGAAATAATATCATTCGAGAGTTCGAGAACAGGTGTGCGTCCGCGCCCCCGCCCCTCTCAGGCAAGCGCCGCGCCCGCTGCTTCACATTCGCGGTCAACCTCGAGTTTCGTTTCGGGGCCTTCTACTTCGAATACCAATGCCTGCGTTTTGTGTAAGCGCGGTACGCATGCGGTTACATCTTGTAGTCTTTTCAAAGGTAAATCACCTTACGATCGTTATCTTTTGGTCAAAGAACACCGTTTGTGTTTGAAGTGCCTAAAACCAGTTCATTCTCAGAATGACACTTGTTCAAAAATTCGCTGCGATGTATGCAAAGCATCTCACCATAACACCTTGCTTCACTTCGCTAAGGAAGCTTCTCGAAGCGTCGACACCAATGAAGTTGAACGAGGTGAGACTGAGTTCGTGAGTGGGACTACTGGAAATTCGTCCAACGTAGTTTCGCTTTGTTCGTCCCAGGCAGCTCCTGCGAGTCATCAAGTTCTTTTGTCTACTGCAGCCATATCGATCCGCACCGCTGCTGGGAATTTCGTGAAGGTTCGAGCGCTCATTGACCCAGCATCAGAAAGTTCTTTTATAACCAACGATTTGGTTCAGCGCTTGGGCTTGACTCGTAAAAAACTAACTACGACTGTCCAAGGGATTGGTGATGTAATGACTAGTTCAAGGGGGGTTGTCGAGTCACTCATTAGGAGTAGGGACAACAAAGGATCCACTTACCCATTCCAAGCTATTGTTCTCAGTAGGATCACTACAGACAAACCATCTTTCAACTTTGATCCTAGCTCGTGGTCGTATTTAGATAATCTTATACTCGCAGATCCTAACTTTCATATTCAGTCTCCTATCGAGGTTCTAATAGGTGGAGACGTTTATGAAGATATTTTCGTCGGAGATTCTATTCGAGGACCTCCTGGAACTCCCCTGGCTATCTCCAGCAAATTCGGCTGGTTGCTAGTAGGTAAAGTTCAATCAAACTTCATTCGTATTCGAGATCAGCAAAGATCAATTTCATCTTTCGTTTCGTGTTCGCAGAATCTCAGTTTGGATTCTATTGTTCGTAAATTCTGGGAAACAGAATCCGTCCCAGAAAAGACATTCGTTTCACCAGATGACCAGAAGTGTGAGGATATCTTCGTCAATACACATCAGCGCACCGCCTCTGGTAGATATGTTGTTACGATTCCGTTTCGTGAAAATAATCCTTGTCTGGGTAGTTCCTATTCGTTAGCGCTAAAGCGGCTAAAATCAATTGAACGTCGATTTGCTCGTGATGTTCAATTTCGGCAGCTTTACATTGACTTTATGAACGACTACCTGAAAAGTGGTCACATGGAGTTAGTGGAGGGTTCAATACCGATTGATCACTATTATATACCACACCATGGGGTGCTGAGAGCTTCCAGTACCACTACAAAATTGAGAACGGTGTTCGATGCTTCAGCTAAAACAGATCGTGGTATATCATTAAATGAGTGTCAACTGGTGGGCCCAAAGCTTCAAAAGGATGTGACAGACTTGCTATGCAATTTCCGGTTGCATAAAGTAGCGTTCACGGCCGATGTAAAACAGATGTATCGCCAAATACTCGTGGCTGAGAATCAGCTGATGTACCAGCTCATTCTTTGGCGTACCTCCCCAGACGAGGAACCGAAGACCTATAAATTAAAAACGGTCACCTACGGCTTATCCTCTTCGCCATTTTTGGCAATTCGTGTTATGCAGCAACTGGCTGCGGACCATCGTTCGGAGTTTCCTTTAGGAGCTGACGTTCTTCAGCGTTTTACGTTCATGGATGACGTAATATCCGGTTCCGGTTCGGTCCAGAGCGCTGTTGAACTACAGCAGCAACTCATTGAGTTACTCCACGCTGGAGGCTTTGAATTGAGGAAGTGGTGTAGCAACAGCATTGACTTTCTAGAGGGGCTACCTCATTCTATTAAGAATTTAGATTCAGCGTCAGTCTCTCTAGATGACACCTGTACCATCAAGGTCCTTGGCCTAGTCTGGCAGCCCTTGAAGGACATATTCTCGTACTCAGTCAATGTTGTTAGTGAGAAATCCACCAAACGCTCAATTTTATCCGAAATTGCTCGCTTGTTTGATCCGATTGGATTTCTCTGCCCTGTCATCATCGTCGCTAAAATCCTCATTCAAGACCTCTGGTTATTGGGTATAGACTGGGATGAACCAGCTCCCCAATCAGTTCGTGTTCGTTGGGAAAAGTTTGCTCAAGAACTTCCTAATCTCAAAAATATTGAAATTCCTCGTTTTGTTCCTACACAACAACGTCATGTTGAACTTCATGGGTTCTGCGATAGCTCAGAGTCCGCTTATGCCGCTGTTGTGTACTTTCGTGTCACAGATTCGTGTGGCAACATTCGTATTTTTATAGTCACAGCTAAATCCCGAGTAGCTCCTATAAAAAAATTGTCCGTTCCACGGTTAGAGCTCAACGGAGCATTGCTCTTGGCTAATTTATTTTCTTTCGTTCGAAATTCGTTTTCAGATATTCATATTGTTGGTGAGTTTGCATGGACAGACTCGACCATTGTTCTGACATGGCTTAGAGCGTCGCCTCACAACTGGTCTACCTACGTTGCTAATCGCGTCTCTGAGATCCAGTCCATGATTGCTCCAGATCGTTGGCAGCATGTTCGTTCGTCTGATAACCCTGCAGACTGCGCGTCACGCGGGTTATCCCCTGATCAATTGATTGACCATCCACTCTGGTGGAGTGGTCCCTCGTGGTTGTCAACGCCAAGCTCATCGTGGCCACCTTCTCCCTTCGAGGTACCAGCCGAAGTGCCGGAGCGGCGGGTTAAATCAATCGCATCCCATGCTACTGAAAAGTTCGAAGAGCCCTCCGAACTTCTTCGTTTCTCTGATTTTCACCGGCTACAGAAAGTAACCGCGTATTGCTTGCGCTTCGCCCGAGCATGTCGCTCCAAAACCAAGCTAACTGAGTCTTTGTCAATTCTGGAGCTGAATGAGGCTACAAATCGGTGGCTTCAGACTATCCAACAACTTTGGTTTGGACCAGACATCCGAAACCTGAAGAACAACAAACCTTGTTCGACAAAGCTTCAACGTCTCAATCCGTTCTTGGATGAGTCAGGCCTCATCCGAGTGGGCGGTAGACTGCGCCATTCAAATTTAAGCTATGAGCAGCGACATTCAGTAGTCCTGCCTTCTGAAAGTCACTTGACTCATCTGCTCATTGATTTTTACCACAAAATTAATTTACATTCGGGATTGCAGGCGACTTTAGCATTCGTTTCAGCTCGTTACTGGGTTCTGTCTGCTCGAAGTATTACGAGACAGCGGATTTTTAAATGTATTCAGTGTTACCGTAATCGCCCAGTTTCACTCAAACCTTTGATGGCCGATTTGCCAAAGGCTAGAATTCAACAAATTCGTCCTTTTGTTAAAATTTCTGTTGACTACGCCGGTCCGATACTAACAAAGAGCAACTTAAAAAGAAAATTCACCACTCAAAAATCGTACATAGCTGTTTTTGTTTGCCTTACCACTCGAGCTTTGCATGCTGAGTTAGTATCCGACCTTAGTACCAGCGCGTTTTTAGCCGCATTTAAGCGATTCATAGGCCGTCGAGGATTGTGTTCCGATGTGTACAGCGATTGCGGGCGTAATTTCGTTGGCGCCACATCCGAACTCAAGGAGATGTATCGGTTCGTGAAAGAGAATCATGAGAATTTCGCTCATGAATTATTAAAATATAAAATTTCGTGGCATTTAAATCCACCTGCTGCACCCCATTTTAATGGCATGGCGGAAGCGGCTGTCAAATCCATAAAATCGTATTTATATCGAGTCATCGGTAACGTCGTTCTCACCTTTGAAGAGCTAACAACAGTGCTCGTGCAGATTGAAAGCGTATTAAATTCGAGACCACTGTGTCCCTTGAGTTCGGATAGCAATGACCTCGAGGTGCTCACGCCGGGACATTTTTTAATCGGCGAACCTTTAAATGCGTTGCCCCATCAGGACTTAACTGATATTACCATGAACCGGCTGTCTCGTTGGCAGCTTTTGGAAGCGTTTGTCCAGCGATTCTGGAAACGTTGGCACCATGAGTACCTTAATACTTTGCAGCAGCGTGGAAAATGGACTCTTCACCAAGACAATATTAAGCTAGGTGCGCTCGTTCTCATACAAGACCCTAGCCCTCCATTGCAATGGAAACTTGGTCGAGTCATTGAAGTCTTACCTTCGAAAGACGGTGTCATTCGTGCCGTTAATCTAAAAACAACTCACGGAGTTCTAAAACGACCCGTGCATAAGTTGTGCCCCCTCCCCCTTGACAATTAGCTTCATAACTGGGGATGATTTTAGTTTTAGTTAATTTTTGGTTTTCCTTTATTTTTCTCCTTGTTAAAATTAATATTTTAACGGTGGGCGGTGTTCGTAATTCTACTCCAATAACATATTTTTTATCGGACAAATGTAGGGTAGTTGAAAGGAACGCCCCGGATCGCATATCAATGCCACCCGCCTTTTTTTCTGTCATTGTCTCCACGTACTGCAGAGACGACGACACATTCGCTCGTCAACTTCCATTCGGTACGCGCGGTCCAGGTGCTCCTCTCAGCAGACCTGATCCAGGGTCGAAGTCACGACCCCTTCGCCGCGAGTACATTCGTGTGTATCCCTAGTGACTGTTTTGTGCACATCAAACGGCTTTGTGTAGCTCCATAGTCGAAAATCAGCATCATTCCTCGTGTGACGTCACCCGCCACGCGGTACCATCACCAGCTCGAGGATCCCCCGCAGAGACCTAACCTCGGGAATTAAAAGGTATGTGGTGTTTATATTGCAATCCGTGAGCTTTCCCCTACAATTTGTCCAACTAACTGTTTTATCAGATTTCAAAAAAAATACAGTCCACACCCCAATTCTCTAGCGACCTTATTCGTCTCCCACAAAATGAAAGTTATCGTTTTACCAGGTCTTGGAGAGAAACGACCCGTTCTGATGATTTATGATGGCCACACGTTGATGATAAAGTTGTAGAATTGGCTGAGCAAAATAACATTGCCATCCTGAAATTACCAGCACACACATCACATTTATTACAACCACTTGTTTTGGCCGTGTTCAAGAAATCGATTTGGGACAAACGACTTGTAAAATGGGAACGTAAAAATGTTGGTGAGAAGTTGCAAAAACAAGAGTTTTCCGAAACGTTTGCAAATGTTTAGCCAAGCCAGATGTTATAAAAAATGGATTCAAAAAAGCATATATCCATTTGATGAAAATGTTATTCCGATTGATAAATATGAGCCGGCAGCTTATGAAAGGTTGTTACAGCATATTGAAAAAAAAATCATCAAATTCCCAGGACCCTGCAACTCTGAAACAGCTATGTCTGAATGCAATTAATGAGAAACCAGATCTCACCACTCTTTCCTGCGAAACGAAATCCGGCCTTACCGACCATAATTTAATAGTATCTACTTTAGAAGCCGATGTTTTTTTATTTCAAGATTATTCTCAGCAAGTCACACCGCCTTTAGAAGTGATGCATGAAACGTCTACACCTTCGCTCGTAAAGACACTAAAATAACTCATGCAACAGGATCAGTCCCTGAACCTGACAGCTTTTCCGGAAGTCAAGAAATGGCATCTAGCAGTGATAATGCGTTTGAAATTGCTTTGGGCGTAGACGAAAGCCTCAAACCTGATACTCGTAATATTGCTTCTGATAATGGGTTTGATCCCACTCCCGTGATGAAACCTGTATCATATATCACCAATATCATTTCCTGTGTTTCGATCAAAAACCCCGAGGATAAATGCAATTGTCTGCATACCTTTGAGGATCTGTTACTTGACAAAACAACAATGTCGCAATGATCCGAAAAAGAAAACTGTGAAAATGAAACGTATAACTAGAGGAGCAGAAGTGTTAACACGTACATTGTAAGAAACGAAAAATAGTACAGAGATTCCACTTGCTAAAAGAACAATAAAGAAAAAGTCAGGCAATTTAGATCAAATGAATAAAACTACTGCAATAAATCTGATGACAATAAAAGTACCCCCAGTACAATCTCTAAAAACACTGACCCTTATTCTCTACTTGAAATACCAGGATGTTCAAGAGAAAATACAAATGTAAAGAGGGAGTCTAATGCAAAGAAATCTGATGGCAATAAAAGTAGGAGCTCTTTTCGCGGGATGTTCAAAAGAAATTATAAACGTGAAGAGGAAGGCAAGACAAGTCGGTACCGTTCCAAAGATGAGGCGAAGATTTACATCAAGTGATACAGAAGTGTCAGGCACTTCAAGCATACATAGTGATTCGGATATTTTTTTAATATCAAAGATGATGAACATATCAGTGAAGCTGAAAATACGAGAAATTTTACAAATTCTAACCTCTTTCCCATAAATTGACGAATGTCTTTATGACATGGAACATAAGCAAAAACTGGCTAATAAGATTCTTAAAGAATCTGATGTTAAAAATCTTATACGAGGAATAGATTCTGACGACACTGATATTTTGCATGACAAAAACTTGCACGATCGTCTAAAATGAGTGCACATGTCAATTTGTACCATTGATAAAATTGAGACAAGCAAATAAAAGAAAATGTGGCTTTGAATTACAACAACGGAAGCAAGAAAGGAAAGGAAGCGCCGTTAATAAGTATAAGTTTCTAAGACGTCTTAAGAATAGATTTAGAGGTTTTGACAGCAGTATATTTGAGACATTGGTGACTCGACGCGAACACAGGGATCAACTTCTGTTGTATAAAATAGTGAATAACAGAGTTATTTCACCCTACTTGCTCAGTAAGTTAACGTAAATGTCCTAAACCTAACGCGCGCACGCACACAAAGATATTCGGTACCCCGACTTGCAAGACTAATTATAGAATGAATAGTTTTATCATAAGAGCTTGCAACAAACACAACAGTAGCTATAATCACATTGACATACACACATCAAAAGTGTCTAGGGATATCATAGGGATATCATTTTTCAAATATTTCATAAAGTTAAGTTGGTTTACAAGTTGAGCATTATCTCAGAATAACGCGAGGACAGTGGCATAAGATAAAGGTTAAGAATATTACAAAAAAAAACGTTTGATATTGCTAAAATTTTGACACCTTTTAAAAGAAAAATCTGTCTTTTTTTAACGTCCTTACGATTGTACAATAATGCTACTACAATAAATTTTTTTATACAATCTGAAAGGGCAGATATAGCAGTTTCTGTGTTCTAAAAATTTCTACGTTGGTATCAATATTTTAATTTTTACAGCCTCCCAGATAGCTATACTTTGTATGAAAATGCTTGAGATATCCCTAGACACTTTTGATGTGTGTATTTCACGAAAAAATTATGACATACCGAAAATTGTTAAAACAGCCACACCATGTGAAACCATGTGGTTGGGCAGTAAAATTTATTTTGAAATCTGTTGTTGGATTCTTTTCCTGGTTTCTTTTTTCATTTGTACCTTTAGGCTTTTCATTTAGCTTCTTTTTAACCACTTAAAATGTAATGATCAGCAGTGGAAACTTTAAATGCTAATGTACTATCTAATTTAAGTTAAACCTATGTATTATTTAAGGCTGTTTGTTTCCCCAATAAAGAAAATAAAATTAATGCCCTTACATATAACAAAAAGTTCAGAATTGACCATTTCAATGATGATTTTTAAAAGAAAGACATCGATCCTGAAGCAGGAAATAAGATAGTAAATTTAAAAAAACAGATACCATGTGAAAGACTCAGTTATAGTCAGGTACCACAATAGAAAATCGATAAATTACCTACATAGGATTTGTTGAATCAATGAAACTTTTTATACAAAAAAATTCTTAAGGACTCAAACCAAAGTTGCAATTCATCATTCCAAAGAAAAGAGACCAAGACGAAGTTACTGATTCTTCAACTGTCAAATCAGTAAGCATAGTAAGAGATCCAGAAAATTTTAAAAACTATGTTTTAAGCAACAAAGATGACGAGGTTTATTTTTCCTCTTAGCGTTTTTATGTTACTTATTAATAAGCTAAAAAGTTAGTGATTATTAAGTTTAAGAAGATTATTTTTTATATAGGTATTTAAACAGGTATTAAAAATACCTACCTCGTTTATTGATTTCATTTTATTGGATATTATGTTTAAGTTTTGTGATCTCAAATGAAACAAAATTTTGTTTTGTTCAAGTATTATTAACTCAGTTTGTATAATTTTTAATTGTGACCGAGGTAACAAATTCTGTTACTTATGTTTTATTATCAAATTTATTTAATACCTAAGTTGAGTTCGTCTTAGCTGAAATGTCCAGAAAAACTCCATCCAAATATTCCCCACCACTGAAGCCACAGGACTGTCTATGGCGACACCATCTGTTTGGAGATAGTACTGACCCCGGTGTACAAAGCAGTTGGTAGTTGAGCAGTTCTGTAACAATGTAGAATATTCCATCGGCATTTTCTGTTTTTCCTGAGAACCTAGCATCGCAGTCAGTGGATGAAAAGTAGAGAGGCCTTTGCCCTGCACTGGGACACTAATAATAATATTTTTGTATAATTATTTCTTTCTTCTATAAGGATTGAAAAGTTCGTATCCATTTGACCTATGCCAAGGCACGGCTGCATTAAAATTAAACTGTGCGAGGATTCGTACTTTCGCTTGGTGTTATCTAACTAATAGACACCCCAAAATTTGTACAATTGCATCTCAGCATGTGAAAAAGCGGTACCAGCTGTTCATTAAGTCAGCCATCAACTGCAGGAACTTTTGAAAGGGATTTTGCTTTCTTAAAAGCTGTGCTTTTTTCGTCCTTATTTGATATTTTGAATAAACTGGATTTTATTTACTGTTTAAACTTTAACCTTATTTTACTAAGCCAATGGGATCCCACTGCTGGGCAATGGCCTCTTTTCCCCTCCTCCAGGAACATTTGGATTTTACCATATTTATTGTTTAACCCTCTTAGCTTGAGAATATCTCCTTATCCACTGTACTCAAATTTGGTTATTTTTGCTTTCATACAATCCTCTACCTGAAGGTTGTTTATAAAGGACATTAAGTTAATGTATTAAATAAATTAATAAAAACATAAATTTCAGCAATTGTTGCCCATTACAATGAATAATTAATTTTGTTTGAACAATATATCTGTCTATCTTTCATTCTTCAAAGTATTATAATTATTTGGCTTTAACATTGTTAAATGCACTGGGGTTAATAACATCGGAAATAAAAAAATAGTTTCAAGTGGAGGGTCAACTCTTGTTACATTCATACATAACCTAAACGGCCTATACATATACGGCCTCACCTCAACTATGAGGTGGAACGAGCCTTAGTCCAACACGCGGGCTCTGTGCGGATTGTTAAATGGGTGTAAGGTTAGTGAGCAACCTTAATGTCAGATGTTATTAAGCCGCCCTAAGGCCTCTCACTAGGCTTAACGACAGAGATCTAGCGACGAACTAACTGCTTAACGGGCCTTGCGAAGCACGGAGATGCCCGAAATACACATGACCGGGCGCGATGGTCACCCGTCCCATTTCCGACCCGTCGTGTATTGCTTTACAACAGCGATCGTCACCGATCACTATCACAACTGCGCTACGTAAAAAAGAGTACAGAAATAATTAAAATTCAGTACTTTCGAACCGCCTACCAATTAATTATGCCAAGCTGCAGGAGTTGCCCACAAAGTTTGCTAACTTGTAACAAATGCCGGGGCGAGTGGAGCCTTTAGCCGCACATAGAGGTCGCCACAGGTTGCGAAAGTTAAATGAGCTATCTAAAGTAGCCAGCATTCGTTTTTAGGGTCCCGTATTAAAAAACGGAACCCTTCTAGATTTGGTATGTCTGTCTGTCCGTATGTCACGCCACTTTCTTCCGAAACTACGAGTATAAGAGGTATACTGTTGAAACTCAATAAGTAGATGTATTCTCTGAACCGCATTATGATTTAGACACAAGAAAGAACAATTCATTTTGGATGTCCTCAAAATGGAAATAAAACTCATTTTAAACTCGGTTAAATGGGTGTTACTCCTCCTCTGTAGCTTTAAAACAAAAGAGAGTAAAAAACTAAAAAGTATATCATTATATGATGTACATTACTATGCAAACTACCACCCAAAATTGGTTTAAACAAGATGTAGTCAGGAGTTTTCAGAAAAAAAATTGCTACGGAACTCTTTATGGGCGAGTCCGACTCGCACGAGGCCACTTTTTCCGGAAAAAAACACTGGTTGTAGAATGAGAGTATGTAACCTTCCAATACTTCCGAATCAATATCTCCTAGTAACGTCTAAAGCCGAGGCTCGGCCCCCATAGCTCCGACACTCAGGCACGCAATATAAAGAGTTGAGAGCTCTGACCCTACTGTCCGATAAAGCTGTAAATGGAAATTTTGGTCTTACAATACAATGAATAAGTGCGCCACAACTCCTGGTTCTGAGGCTTCCGCATCCAGTCCGATCCCGCCACCGTTCTCAGGTCAACGGTCCATCTCGCTGGAGGGCCACCTTATGCTTTATGTATTACAGACAGTCATGTAATGTATGTGATTAATAAGGAATAATCTATTTTCATACCAATTCAAATGAAACTGCAAATACGTGCAAACTGCACTGGGAATAAAAATGTATTAATTTGCAATGTAATTTTTTTTCAGCTTTAGACGTTTTCTGAAATCTATTCTCCAGATGGTGGATGGGATGTGCGTCCCACCAATTACCCAGTTAATTAATAACTCAAATTTAGTTAATCGAGTCTAGATTTTAGTTGCCTGAGTTTTCGTGTGGAAAAAATTGCCAACAGTCAGAGTCTTAAGAAACTAATGAAAAGTTCTTCTAGCTAGTAATTGGCACACGGCGTTCGGAAGTAGCGTTGCAAGTGATAGGAGGTTAAAATATCGATAGATTATCGACACTATTGATAGACAACATCTATAGATCGAAACAGTTCAATTCGGAATTCGGATAATATCGATGTCATTAGTTTATTGGTGCTATTTGTATGAAGAATCATTGATTTTGTTTTACTGATTAAGATAAGCGACAATACCATTGTAAACTTAAATGAAAAAACCGGCCAAGTGCGAGTCGGACTCGCGCACCGAGGGTTCCGTACAAACCTGCAAGGTTTACAAAGTTCGTTCATTACGACAATCGAGTCATAACTATGGTATTTTTATTGCAAAATGAAATTCATAACATTACAATGGGGAAAGACGGAGGTGATCATTTTTTTCTTTCACGGGTTAAAGGCAATTAGATCTAAGTATTTGATATGAATTTCAACTTGATAGCTCTACGCGTTCATGAGGAAAAAAGTAATAAGTTTATATTTATTAAAAAATAAATAGGTATATAATTTGTAATGTAACTAAAAATTTAAGGTTTTCGGAATTTTTCCTTTATGTGTGCTATAAAACATTGCTTCTTGCCAAATTTCAAGATTCTAGGTCGACTGGAAGTACCCTTTAGGTTTTGATTCCCTTGCGAGTACTTGCGAGTTTCAAAATATGCAGCTTAAATTGCTGTTTCTTTTGATTGCGTTGACATAGAAGTTTGATTTTGTTACAGCTTTAAGGTATTATAGACCTAAGTATTTGGTATGAATTTCAATTTAATACCTTTACGCGTTTACGAGGAAATGGGTAGTAAGTTTAAAATTATTAAAAAAATATATAATATTATGTGATGTAACTAAAAATTTATGGTTTTCGTAATTTTTCCTTTATCTATGCTATAAGACGTTGCTTCGTACCAAATTTCAAGATTCTGAGTTCACGGGAAGCACCCTGTAGGTATTGATTCCCTTGCAAGTGTCGAAAATTTGCGGCATAAACGGCTGTATCTTTTGATTGCGTTGGCTTAGAAGTTTGATTTTTTCACAGCTTCAAGGGACAGGAGACCTGAGTAATTGATATAAATTTCAGCTTCATACCTCCACGCGTTCCTGAGAAAAAGGGTCTTGACAGACGGACGGACGGACGGACAGACGGACAACAAAGTGATCCTATAAGGGTTCCGTTTTTTCCTTTTGAGGTACGGAACCCTAAAAATACAGAATTGGGTCCCAAAAGATGAGCCCTGTTTGAATCATCGATTAAAATTACTATGAAATTACTATAGATAGCATTGTAAGTAACCGATCGTTTTATAAAATAGGCGAATACTACTACTACTACTACTACTATTGTTTCTTAGCCGAATATTGATATTACAATCCTTTCAATAGTAATTTCGCTATTGAAATTTTTTACCACAAAAAGGAAAGATAGTATCAATTTTACCGATCCTTTCGAAATTAGCGGAAGACCAGCGCTGCGGTGTTATTATGACACCCAGCATCTGAGCTGATACCATTTCAGTGCCACTGAATAAATTTTTTTTTACTTTTACTTTTTAATTGTGACTGTTTTTGCCATTGCAGACAAAGCGAGGACCTGCTAGGCCTCTCATCATAATGCCCTCAAGAATACACACACAAGGCTAAGTAGGTATTTTTATTCACGTTTTATTTATTTGGATTATCAACTGTTGTTACAATATTTCTAATCTAACATGACAATAATTAGGTACCGACAGTTTTACAGGTAAACAGGCTGCGTTTATCGCTCGCTCCTTAGTCACACGTTTACATAAATTCGACGTAACACATGTTCTTGAGGTAACTATCGATACTATTACAACACTATTCAGAAGAGAACTTGGCAGCGTAATGCTACCGCTAGCGGCTATAGTGACAGTTTTGTCATACTAATGACTTTATTAGCTTTATTAGTTTCTTTCTAGCGAAAATTTCGCGTTCTTGCAGAAATGTTTGGTCGCTACTGAAGAGCAGTGCGAAAAATAAGTAGTGGAAAAACTTACTACTTTTCATCTTACAGAAATTGCCGTAGACTTTACAGAAGGGCTTAATTAGGCATCTTTTAACCAGGTCTTAAAACCAGGTTGGTCACGAGTTCAAGACTGGCCAGAACACCTATTTTGTGTTCATTGTACAATTTGCCGCTAACTCTCCTGTGATGGAAAACAAAATAATTAAGCTCGCCTCGTAGCACGTAAGGTTCAAATTTCTTCGACAAAATGTAGGCTTTTGCATGTTCCGTTAACCATGACGGTAACAACCAGTGTTCCTCTGACTACCCCGTTTGGGATAAACTTTGAGAGCGTATGTTGTTTGACCACAATGCCCAAAACATTGCTATTTGATGAAAACATGACATGGCCCAAACATAACTATCGAAGTTGTGTTTTTTTTAGTAATTTTTGAAAAGAATTCAATGGAATTTGTCATTAATTTTAAATTATTTTATATTTTTGACAGTACACCCTTGGCTCAGTATCCCGTGGCGCAGTTGTGACAGTGATCAGCGACGATCACTGTTGTAAAGCAAAACACGCCGGGTCGGAAATGGGATGGGTAACCACCACGACTGAAATACAGTGATGTGTATTTCGGGCATCTCCGTGCCTCGGAAGGCACGTTAAGCAGTTGGTCCCGGTTGACGTCGCTAGATGTCAGTCATTAAGCCTAGTCGGAGGCCTTAGGGTGGCTTGATAACATCTGAAATTAAGGTTGCTCACTAACCTTACACCCCTCCAACAATCCGCACTGAGCCCGAGTGTTGAAGTATGGCTCAATCCACCTTATAGTTGAGGTGAGGCCTGTGCCCAGCAGTGGGACGTATATTGGCCGTTTATGTATTTACCCTTGGCTCCATTTCAGTTTCAATTATTGCTGAAATGAAATAAACAACATCAAAAAGGAGTGTTCCTCTTCCAATGAGATTAAACAAAGAATGTTACTTTGTAATAACTTTCAATGCTATTAAAATAAGCACTTGGACTTAAGAACCATAATGGGACTGAATAACGGCTCTCTTTGTGATATAAATGGCTCTAAAAAGCCATAACTCAGGCACATTTGGGATGATTCTTGGATTTTTAATTCAAAGTAACGGCCTTTAATATCCCAGTGCAGGTTACTGACCTTCAACAACGCCAAATGTTCGTTATAATTTAAGGTAAGATAAGCTAAATAACATTTATATAAAATCAAGAAACAAAGTACAATTTAGGGCGTCTACAAAACAATATCTACCTGACAATTTCCTAAAAGAGGTTTCCTCTTTTTATTGCTATGCAAAACTACTATAAAAGAGGAGAAGAAAAAACCTCTGTTCATAAAGAAAATGTGAGTGCGTTGAGAGTAGGTTTTAAAAGGGAAGTAAAAAATAGCTTGAGTTTTTTTTTAAAAACGATATACGGGCCACGTGAAGACAAACAACTATTACTGCTGAAAATATTTCCCCCTTGTTTTCGGTGTGGCCTGCATCCACCGTAATGTTATCATGGGTCATCCGTCCTCATTGTTGGTGAGCGTTCCCTCGAAAAGGTCCTATTCAAGAAATGTTCAGCCCCAGCGGTCATCAGACCTTCGCGCTACGTACCCTGCTCACCAGAGCTCCCTTCCACTGCTTCTTTAAACTGTTGACCCGCTGGGCTTGTCGAAGACTTAAGATCTTCTACGGTTTTCCTCAGATCTGATTCGGTTTCGTAGGGATATGCCGAGCATATAGCCCTCTTTACATTGCATCTAGAGCTTTCTTAGGAGGACATAGCAAGTAAGAGTATACAGGCTGTTTTTTTCCAGTAGGCGTAGTAAGTCAAATCCTAGACTATGCGGAATTTAGGAACATACTCAAAAGAATCAATCACAGGTGTAAAATTGACTGTAAAATAGTTATGATTTCAAAAAATAAGTACTTCAATAACCTACTTCCTCATATTTTACGATTTAGCCTACCATGCCTACTTGAAAAGTTCACCCTGTATTGTAAGTAAGCTCGGTCTACTACACACACATACTGAATGTAAAGCTTTGTCTTAAGACACTGAGGTATATCGGAAGAAAAAACATTACGTAAGACATTAATTAAAATAATCACTTTAAAAATACTTCATCACATTCAATTAAAAACTAACATTTTCCAAAGCAATATAAACCTATTGGCAATATTGGCAAAACGAAGCAGGTAGACAAACAGAAAAACAAAATGGCCTCTAAGCCTTTGTGCACGTTACGCCGGAAGTCTGGCAACTGAATTAGCAAGGGGTAATTGCTTTATGCGGCCCGACTTTACTTTTGGTAACCGCAAACCCTTGTGGAGGTCGTTTTTTCAATCTGAAATTGGAAACGTGATTGGCTATAGAGGGAAATAAATTAGAAATTGTTTCGCAAAAAGTAATAAAGAAATATACTATTATTTTCTAAATTTTACTTTTTTTCTGAGGAGCAACCATTTTGTTGGTATATTTAACATTTTATCAATCTTATAAAATGATTTTTCTTTATACTAACATATTATTTTACATACCACGGCTGATGAAGAATGGCGGTTTAAGAGACAAGCACCACCATATTTAATCGCCTTTCATCCATTTTTATATGATGAAACCAGCAAAGCATTCCCATTTTAATTTTAGCATCTTCATTCAAACCATGTACCACGTACTTACTATAACTTTAAATACTTGCTCTCGTAATTATCAGCCTGCAAATGGCAATTGTTAGTAAAAAAGGAAGTCTTAAATCTTAATGAAAATCAATTACTCTGCATTTATTTCAAAATTGCAGAAATCGTTAACGTGCACACAGATTCCAGCGGTCAAGTGTTAGCTCCGTTCACTCGTTCATTCGTATTCCACAACCGCAGCGCCACTCAGCGCAGTGCGATAACGTTATTAGTTCGCAGATGGCTGCACTCGCGCTTTTGAAATAACAATCTAATTGACATTCGTACGAACGTGCTCGAGTTGTTTTATCGAATTATATCACTTTGATAAAAAGCCGCCTTAACAAAACGGCTTCTAGATCCAGATCTTCTTTAGATCTCCTCTGGTATTGCTTTTACTGCCATGTGCTTCCAGAGTAACTATTTCCTTTATTCTTACCCCTTCATCCATAAAAACTAACTCAGCACTGCAGCATTACTTGAGTAACTTAATAGTTTCCTGTCGAATACTGTGAGTATATTATCATTAAAATGAAACAAACAAAATGAAATACTGTCTGCGTTTCTATCATTAGGGAGTTAGTCTATCAATAGGAAATCGTACTTTATTACTTGATGAAGAAAATGAATATCTAAAACTAACAAAGACCAATCACCCTGCACTTATTTGTAAATTGCAGAAATCGTTAACGTGCACACAGATTCCAGCGGTCAAGTGTTAGCTCCGTTCACTCGTTCATTCGTATTCCACAACCGCAGCGCCACTCAGCGCAGTGCGATAACGTTATTAGTTCGCAGATGGCTGCACTCGCGCTTCCGAAATAACAATCTAATTGACATTTCGCACCCCCCCTGGAGAAAAGCTGCAACTCCACTTGTGCGTATTTTTTTTTATTGCACTAAAGGATCAAGAAAAATTCAATACATATTGACAATTTTTTTCATAATTTTTGTCCTTAAAGTTAAGGAAATAAATACAAATAAGTAAAATCTTACAACATTATTATTGTTTATGTTTCCATCATGGAAACGAAGTTATTACATTTGCATTTTAAATATTTACTAAATTACAAATGAATAATACCATATGTAAACTAACAAAACTTTCGAACGAAGACTTTGAAAAATAATTTCGTATAACTGTAGCTGCTTACTTCTCGTGGGATTTATTTGGCGATTCTCGCTGCGCAAGTCTAGTTGCCTATTTCTTCCACGAAACTTTTGTCGATATTGTATTTTATAACTATTGATACGTATTCATTTTACTAAGAGTTTCAAAATGATTTTGACGTAATTGGAGAAATAGCTGAGTTCGACGTTACGTTTTGTTTTAACAGTTTCGTAATTAGTAATATATATTTATTCTTGGAAGTAGGTCTATGAGTTTTATGGCGCAAAAACAATTAAGTAAAACTAGCATTGAATTTATGTGTCGTAATAAGAGAAACATACTTATTCCTACCTAAAAGTAACAGTACGATTTATGGTAATCGTTGTTATTGCGCGGGAGGGGAGGCTACGCTGCGTGCCCCCGCCTCCTCTCCCGCTCTCGAGCCCCTTCGGATCGTGGATAGAAACTAGTCGTGCGCTTGCCAGCGTTGCCAGACCGTACCAAAAAGTACAGTTTTCCGTACTATTCATCATACAACCGTACCACAACCATACCTCAGTGTGGACCGTACCTTTTTCGTACTTTTTCTATATTAGTGATTTATTTTTCAACGCAAACAACAGAGTTAAAAATGGTATTCACCATGTCCTGTTTTACTCAACATACTTTGCCTTCCTTATTCGGAGGCAACGAATTTATAAAAACAGAACATAGTTTGCTATCACCGATGTCTATAGTCACCGATGTCTGGAGCCAAGATCTGTCTTTTAAAAAGTTTTAAATTTTAGTTTATTATTTGACATTTTATCTTGTCTTTCTATGGTCTACTAAAATAAAAATAAGAGCGTGCGCACTTTTGTCTGGGCACTATTAAGAATTTCGTGCTTCAAGTAATGAAATGAAAATGTCATGTGAATTACGGTTTCAAACCAATGAAATCACAACAAAGTTCCATGACGACGCTAACCATTCATCTCTATCTTCTTCTTCTTCTTCTTCTTCTTCTTAGCATTTGTGCGTTCACTGCTGGACATTTGCCTCTTGCATGGCCCTCCAAGAAGATCTTGATGAGGCGAGTCTTGTCCAGGTCGGTCTTGCCGTCTTTTTTATATAGTCCGACCATCTGGTAGCTGGTCTGCCAACACTTCTGCTTCCTGTACGAGGTCTCCAAACAAGGGTTCTGTACGACCACCTGTTATCATTTCTTCGGCATACATGACCAGCCCATTGCCATTTCAGTTTTGCAACTCTCGTAGCTATGTCAATGACTTTAGTGCGTCTGCGAATGGTCTCATTTCTCACTTTGTCCCTTAGAGAGATGCCAAGCATCGCTCGCTTCATGTGCTGCTGCTGTTCGATAGTCTCACCTCTCTAAAACTCGGTAACGGCTGGATCGATTCGGCTAATTTTGGTTTTGATAATATGTTTGTTGAAGCTCAAGACAGGTTGGTTTACTCACCACTCGAAAAAATGCTAGGAATACCTATAGTAAAAACCACAATTAAGTTTCTCTTAGCACCCGTTTCTACCTGGCACGTGACACTGAATGTTTGAAAACATAACGAAGTTTAGTCTATCGAAACACCTAGTAATACAAATAACCCCCTCATGAGTTCTCGCCTTGGCGTGGCGAAGGGGCTTAGTAGCGGCGGTAGGTTGAACCACCGGGAAACGAAGATAACTCAGGCGTGGCAATTTGGTGGACTTGCCACCCACCCACTGCGTCCCGTAAGGGCGACACGTAGGGTTGCGGGGCCAGTGAGGCCAGCAAGCGCCCTGAGGCACGTGGTCTCCACCACGTGCCTCAGGGCGCTGGCGCCGCGGCGCACAATCAGTTGGTGGGAGCCAGTGATCCGCAGCTGATGTCCCCTGTGCGTCGCGGCCTGGCGTCCTGATGAGGTCATGGCATCAAAGGAAGCAAAACCACTATCACACAGTAGCTGACTGGTAAGGTTAACGCCTTTAATTGATGAACATGACTTGCTTCGGGTAGGCGGCCGTATCGACGCCGTTGTAGATGTCGGTATGGACGTGAGGAGGCCCATAATACTTGACGGCCTGTATTCAAGATGATAATCCGACAATATCCTGTCAAAGCAGCACATGGAAATCAGGTAAACGAGCTTAGACAAAGGTATTGAGTATTAAGGCTTAGGCCTACCGTCAAGTTTATTGCCTCGCAGTTTATGTTATGCAGACTGCGAAAAAGTCAACCGCAGATACCTCGAATGGGGGACCTAACAAAGGCCCAAATGGTGCATCACCAGCGGCCATTAACTTATTGTGGGTTGGACCTCTTCGGTCCAATGGAAGTCACGGCGGGTCGTCGGAGGGAGAGAAGGTATGGTGTATTGTTTGTTCACTTGTCTTACAGTCCGGGCGGTCCACATCGAGTTAGTTGCCTCTCTTACAATGGACTCGCTTATCATGGCATTGCGGTGGATGGCTGCGAGGCGCGGTTGGCCGCGTCACCTGTACTCCGATAACGGAACCAACTTGCGCGGCGCTGACACGGAGCAGCGGCGGTCCATTCTTTAGCTAGATACCAAGGTTCTTAATGCTGAAGGTATCATCAATGGAATGGACTGGACCTGCATCGCCCCGGCAACTCCTCACTGGGGTGGGGCATGGGAAAGACTAATAAGAAGCGTCAAAACTTCTTTGAAGGTAGTCTTGAACGAACGGGCTCGTAGGGACGAGGTATTGCTCACGTTGCTTGCCGAGGTGGAAAATATGGTAAATAGCAGGCCACTCATGAATGTCTTGGTTGAATCGGATGGCTTCGAGTCACTTACTTCAAATCACTTTCTCATAGGCTCATCCTCGAACTTGCCTGTCATCGGCGCATTCGACGACTCCGACTTCTTCTTGCGCAAGCAATGGCGTATATCTCAGCGGCTGGCCGATATGTTCTAGCAAAGTTATGTGACGGGTCATTCCATTCCCTAAAATATGGTTGAGTGGAATGAAGGCTGGCTCACACGTCAACTTGAAAACGAGTGCCACCTTCGGGAACTGGTCTGCTCAAGTTTACTTAGTTTACCCAAGTTTACTTATTACTTCCTGTTTTATTTACTCTCATGTCAAAACTGTATGACTTGCTTGGTTGGTTTATTCAAACATTCACTGTGTATTGTAAAACGTTGGACAATTTGAAAAGAGTAACTGCTGAGTTTCTTGCCGTGTCTTCTCAGTAAAAACAACCTTCCGATGCCGGTGGTAGAGTCACATTATGTACATGTATTTTAAGTATTGTTTATTTATTGTATTATGATGTATATTATGTTTATTAAGTGGTTAAAATTTAGATTCTTGACGATTCGAAAGTACTGTTTATTGGTCTACTTGAATAAAGAAATATTGAATTTGAATTTGAAAGGTCGGTTAAAGAGGTTCTGCCTGACCTCTTACCAAGGGAAAAATGGCACAAAGAAAATAAACCACTCCAAGTTGGAGACTTGGTTCTTGTGGTGGACCCAAACTCCCCCGCAACATTAGGTCAACCGCACTGGTCTCAGAGGTGTTAGCTGGCAATGACGGCCGGGTTCGGCTGGTCGAGGTGCGGACTAGGACCGGTACGTGGCGGCGGAATGCCGCGCGCGTCGCGCTCATCTCTGTGAGTGCTTGAGTGTACCAGCACTGGGGTGGGGAATGTTAGCGACGCACTCATTACCAACTTTTAAATTATTGCAAATTCTTATTCTGATTTTTGAAAGTAGTTTTATTAATTAAGCAACCCTTTGTTTTTGAAAATATCGGGCAGTCAGTCCTCAGCTGACCGCGCTCTTGTCTGTACGTGTAACAGTGTCAATTTCAAGTAAACCACCATTTTTGGGAAAGTTCTGCGTTTTGGTGTGAATCATACCTGAATCCCCTTGAGTGTCTGACCCCTTGACCCTGTCCCCCTGAGGGCACATTATGTTGGAAAATTGCCTGGCGGTTAAAAGGTTAATGTTTAGTTGGACTCATAATGCTTTCTTTGATATTTCTTTTACATTACTCATTAAGACATTATTATTAGACATTGATTGACCCGGTGCAAGTCAAAGGCAAACTCCGTCTTTCTATCCTGTCCGTGGTAACAAACCCGTCCTTTTAAAAGCTTATCCTTTTGACAGCAAATACATTTTCCCAAAAGATATGCAAAAAATATTTCAACCTATTTATTTTTAGTAAAGTTTCAATTTCAAATACTACCATAAGCAATATCATGTTTCACAAGATAAAAGTATGCAACCATTTTTACCTAAACGAGTTGTTCAAGGAAAACCTACGTAAACCACATTTACACATTGAACACACGACTAAATTTGAACGGTCATAAAGGATTATCTGCAATAGTACCAAACAGTTAGACTTCTTTATCATGTCAACAATGCAATATTAACAATTACTTCATTAAGTCTTCAATTAATGAAAAAAGTAGGCAACGCTCTTTTTTCGGTTTTTCTTGAAATGTATTACGTAAATTCAAAATATAGACACGTAAGCCCATCAAGGATACTTTTAGCTATCTTTTGATGTATAAAACATATTTCTAATTGTGTTCGTTAATTTTTAGGACAGTTTTTTTACGCTCCTGAAAAGTTGTCACTTTTCACTTGCAGCTTTCTTCCAGGAGGGGTGCGATTTGTACGTACGTGCTTCAGTTGTTTACTAACCCTTGTAGTGTATAATTATCCTGTTCATTTTTCATTTTTTTATTACTACTTATATGACCAATCGTTCTTTTCATAACAGGAAGCCGTTTTGATTAGCTTAGTAATAAAGGTTCTCTTTACTTTTTTGCTACCAAGGGTGGCATTCCGGCTAATATTATCTCACATCTTGGTGCATCACGCTTACTCCAATCATCAATAAATATGTAAATTTCATAATTTTATTTGGCTTAGTTTTTTTCTCTCAAAATCACAGTTGCGGAGGAATTGAATTTTAAGGATAACCCACTGCGACAGAGGTTAGATTTGGGGCTAACCGGAATAGCAGAGCAGGCGGAGTTACAAAATAAGCTGTTTGGACTCTTTACAATACTTTTTCAGTGCTTAAATAGGCATTGGGTTCAAACAGCTGTCTAATAGCACAAAGTCATAAAACTCTCATTAAAGTCATTTGCTCGCAATGTCTTGTAAAAATGGCAATCAAATTTCCCTTTTAAAGAAGAAGAAGCTTCCACTGCAAACCCAGACGCCTATAATATCGTTTTTTTATTACCAAACATGTTCGAGAATAAAAACCAAACCGAGACCATATACTCCGCAATCACTGCGCTAAATAGGTCATCTAAATCTATTGGATGCAAGCTATCTCTTTTTATTCACAAATGAGTTTAAATAAGAGAATGGTACAGTTAACATATTAATATTATTATATATTGGGCTTAAACTATTTAAAAGAAAACTTACTACCACAACGTTGCTATTTCTACTCCGCATGAAAAAAACCCACCGTGGGGATATTGGGTGCATACCACAGAATGTTTGTTGTGAAGTAGCATCTTTTAGCTTTTTTTGTTTGTTATATTAAAAACAGCAAAATGAGCTGAAACAGAGGGATTTGAAAGGATAAGTAATTCACGTTCGGCAACATACGGGTGATACCCTTCACAAGACAAAATTCATGGTCACTCATCATTCAGGTAGAGTTTTTTCACTAACCTTGCACCCCTCCAACTAGCCTCACTGACGGCACAGTATGCACAGCATGTCATCTGCCATACAAATGCAGCGCGCGCAGCTTGTTTGCTATCGTGACCATGCCATACTGTAAATACGCATCGTCGTACGCACACACTGACAATTTTCTTGATCCTAACGATACTCAAGTCGCTTCACTTGCGGCCGAGCCGTACGTGAGTCCGCGCGCACCAGTTTGTTTCGTTGCTCCTGCGCCGCTGCTGCTTGCGTAGAAATAAAAAGCGACAGCCCTTCATGCTTAGGCAGTTATCGCTCGCCCGGCGGTCAAGTGGCCCTACTTGTTTTATTGTACTATGCTCACGGGGTCAGTGAGGATTGTTGTAAGATATAAGGTTAGAGATAGAGGTTCGAGTAAGTCTTGCGCCTGTAGTGTAGGTGCGGCCGGTGCTCAACAGTAAGCCATAAAAGCTGTTTGTTTGTTACCAGAGCAAAATATGTAATTCTGTTTTTTATTTATTGACCCTAGCAGGTTATTCGGAGTCTTCTAATAGTAGAAAGTGATTACATTGGCTAACCCTAATTGGCTATTCAAGGCACAATCAGGCATCTGAGTGGATGCCTTTGAAACACCTCTAGCTCACAGTTTATAGTTGTTTATGCTATAAATCGCAGTGGGCCTTGGGTAATAAAATACAACGTTGCCTTTCAATGGAAAGTTACCGGAATATAGAGTTGTAGAGCGATAGTGGACTATCGACAAACGATAGTCTGTCAATAAGACAAAAAGGTTCAAGTAAATCAAATAGTCAATTGTAGTATCTATACTATTAGTGATACTTCGAAAAGATTGTGTTGAAGATATCTTCGATATTATCGCTATTATGTTTTTCAATAGCATCAATCTCTTAAAAATGTATGGATACAACTATTGATGATTCTTAATAACTATTCCTTAACTCTAGACCATCAATAGTATCGATAATGCCGACAGTTTGTTATTTTTACGAGCACCAATACCATCAATTATCTTCTATTTGCTTGTCATTCACTCTTTCTCAATTTTAACACGTCACACGCTAGTATTCATACTACAGATACCATCAATAATTTTATGGACATTTTGTTATTAAACAAGTGAAAAATCTATAGTAATCCTATCGATAGTTCGGCAACACCAAGTCGAAATATACGCTGTTCAAAGGTAAGGATTTTCAACATTGAATTAAAGTCGTCACCACGATAAAATATTGAAACGTTTTCCAAAGCAGTTCGGAGCTCGCAAAATCCGAAAATCCTACCAAAATCCATGTGCAGCAGTCGAGATCAGAAACACAGCGCAAAGTCGCATTTTATGTTCACAAACGCATGAAAGTATCTGTTCTATTCCAGAAATATGAACGAAACTAAGAATTTCTATATTCAGCTGCTTTTCTGCCTTATTGCGACAGAAATATTTGGATATCTGCATCGTTTATTCAGTTTTGGAGCGTACTTTTATCCAACGTGAAAGGAAGCTTTTTGGTATTGAATTGTTCAAGCGATGCATTATGTGAACAATAGAAAGACTAAGCATGTGTGTTGCCAGCGATACCGAGCTTGCAGAGGGATTAAGAAGAATGGGTATTTAAACTGTGCACTTTTCTTTTAGTCGTTTTTGCTAAAAAATACTGCGCTCTTTCTATAGTATGTTCGCGTTAAGAATACAGTATTTTTTAAATTTAATTTCCGTTACTCAGGTACATAAACGTTGCGTTTGAAAGAATTCGTTTATGTGGGCACTATGAACTTGACTTTCTAATTAGGAATGATCTGATTGGTTATAGGGCGTGCTAGGTCGAAGGACAAGAATGAGATCACTGCATTCTTAACGCGAACAGACTATAGTTAAAACCGCTTTGTAGACTTCGGCGTGGGAACGTTGGTGCCATGGGAGAAGAAGCCAAACAAATTGTTCAAAGATGCTACCTTGGTCAGCGTATTAGTCTGACCATATTATAAAGAGGCAATCCTGTCACCATTTTACGCAACGGTTTAAACAAGGCGGGGATTATTATTTTGAAATGGTTTTAGTTATCATTTATTTCCTGTTTTCAAAGTTTTTAAAGATTTCATGTCAGTTATTTGTTACGAACATTAAAGTCTGTGTTGTTAAAATAGGTAAAAAACTTTTACACAAAAGAAACCCAAGTAACTTGGATAACGGCTGAAGGCTCGCACCTTATCACGTTAGGTTAAAATTAGGCTAGACGTAATGTGGGCTTCTGGGCGTTTCGTTGCGTTGACTGAACAATCAGTGTGCCACTGACTACCCCGACGAATAAAAGCGTATAAAAATATTATGATGTTTGTATAAAATCAATCATCCATGTAAAAAGATAACCACAAACATAATAGATACAAAACAAACTTGTAACTACCAGCTTTTAAGTTAGACTTCACGGGGTGAATAAATGTTTTGTAGTTACATCATACATATGGAACTGCTAGCATTCACCCCGAGCAATATCTTTGAGATCCAAAATTCGCTTTGTGATTCTAAATAGACGGGAAACGTATTGTGTTCAGCATATGCATGCAGTGTTCCACCTTTTGTGTTGTTAGGAAGTGGCTGCATTATTTGAGCAGTTTAGGTGAAAAGGTTTGCCACAGCTACGAGTATTTAACAAAATCGTCCAACTACTAGGACATGCTTAACCTCAACTACGAGGTGGCGCAAGTCATGCTCCAACACGCGGGCTCAGTGTGGTTTGTTGGAACTGACTTTTGTGAATATTTTCATATTTTTTTAGTACTAATTCAAAATAAATAAAGATCAGCGCCATATAGCTCTAAAGCAAGCTAGTTAGAGCTTCCGTTATGGGATGCTGGAACAACGGACTTCGATAGAGATCGTCTTAGCAGGAATGACGCGCCCCTTTACTGCATTTGCGCATAGAAGCAAGCACTTTTGTAAATGAAATCGGTCTGATTTATTTAACTAACCTCAAAACCCACTCGAAGGTGCTATTTCTGTCCTAGTTGCCAATTGTTACTTCTTATGAACAAAAAACAACAAGAACACAATGTAAATCCATGTCTGAATAAACACATCTGCAGAGATTTAATTAGCATATTTACAAGTCAATATTTTTGGTCATAAAGTAAGAAAAAAAATTATATTTTACAGCAACGAAATGAAAAATATAAAAACAGACGCTTCGTCAGTCAAGCGCTCAAATAATTGAAGAACTCTCGAAGTTCCGAAATGGAACACTTCATCAGCCGAAAACAGAATAACAGCACTCGAATTACCTTTTCGCTGCAATATTCGTTTCGTAAGTTAATCACTACCAAAAACAACTGTAACGTATAAAAACAACACGCGACGACAGCTCGTAAGAAAACGAAAAAAACAAATGCCACTCGGAAACGGCGATCATTACACGAGCGACCAAACGAAAAACCTTATTACAGTCCATTTGTACACAAAACGCCGAAATATTTATCAGGGTCAAGGGGAAAACATGAGAAATGATATTTCAACGCGCGGATAAAACGTGGGCGAATCGAAAGGAATACCTCGCGGAATATAATATTCGAGTGTTTGGCGGTGTCGGCAGTGAATGCCAAGAAGTAGCCAGGATTAGGCAATGTTTACACTGTAGATGATTATTAGTCTACCGCGTCCTTCTTTAGACCATGTCATAAAGTGCGAGCGAGACCGCAAGTGCGATTTCTCTTGTCTAGCTTCGTCCTTTTCAACTCGCGCGTAAAACGCGTCATTTGGACAAGCTCTCAGTCGGTTCCTCATTAATAAGACTCGTGAGTTTGATGAAGAATCTTTTTATTATTGACCTTGATAGAGCGCAAAGGCTATGTGACAGTGTGTCAGTGACCTGGTCTGACCATTTGCCTTCGCGTTGCAAGATTCTTGACACCCTAAGCTGCTGACTACCATCCATGCTACCCTATTTGACGACTTTATGCGTCAGCACATAGCACCTGTCTGTTGGGCGTAACCATATCTTGAAAACAGCATTGTATATGTCTATTATTAGCTGCATCAACTTTTAAGTTGTGTATAAATCTTCAGGTTTTTGTCTTGTATAACCATTATTAAAATATTTCATATTAGATTAAACAATGGTAAGGCCGTGCTTGGAAGAGTGTTGGTTTCAAGCCCACACGAACTTGACCAATCGCCATGAATAAAGCTTTAGCTCACTGAAATAAAGGCTTACTGACAACTTCTCCTCTGTGTGTTGAAGCCCTTATAACCTCTTCTCATCCGTTTGGCATTCGATGCGCGTTTCTGGAACTTTCCTAAGGTATAATTCTACTTGTGCATAATTTTCTGTGCGTTTTCAGGAATAAATTGACATTACGTGAAGGTAATTTTGTTTTTTTTTAGGATTAATTTAAGGATTTTGTATCAGTTGAACAAAAGCTTAAAGTGTTTTTTTTGGAACTCTTAAAAATAAGAGTTGAATTTGAATTTGAGTTATTCAGTAAAAACTGAATAACTCAAATTCAAAACTCCACAATCACAGCTGAAACAGACAGTAAATAGAGCGAGAGAGAGAAAGAGAGAATACATAAATATCTTGGCTGGAGACTGGCTTGAACATTCCCAGGAAATACTGGCGTCGATACTAGATAGAAGATATTTTTTTCAAAATAGTGAGCACTTAAGGGCTAATTAAGATTGCGACAGTAACATGAAAACTACGGGGTTTTCACAGTCACAAAACTACTCGAACAAAACTAAAAATATAAATAAAAAGTTTAACTGTTTTGTATCGGTCAGGATTACTTATATGCACATTTTGTAGGATACTAATGTTTCTTAAAACAAAGCTGTTTCGTATATTTTTTACCACTTTTACTAAGGTAATAGCGGCGAATAGCCCAAGCGGGAAATATGACGACATCAAAAAGCTCTTGTCGGAGCTTTGCCAAAATACGTTGTTATATAGGCTTATGATCATGTCACACGGATGAGAAGACTTGCAAATTATTTCCGACAAGGCATATCGATATGATTTCTACCTATAAGCATGATTATATCTATACTTATTTATTAGGCTTCATATTCCTTTCGTTTGGTTTAAATTGGTAACCTCTGGAACTACTGGTTTGAATTGAAAAGTATACCAAGGCTATGGGTATACCATTACGCTTCGATTAATAAAGTAGTGCTCCGAAGAAAAACGTTGAAAAACAGATTTTGGTTTATCATGGCAACCGGCTTCTATTATTTTTTCTGGGCCCTCGCCCACGACGACTTTTTGTTGCGTGGCTGTCGCGATATTGTCGCGATGCAAGCGAGCTTCAGTATTATTTTCCTCCTGATGTCGCAGACACAGTCACGCGTTTGGATTGGTTTCAGCCGCCGTGGGTGACGGTTTTGCAAAAATAGTGGAACTAACATTAAAAAATAAAATTATCGACATGGCAGTGAAAACTACAGTTCCACAATGTATTTTTCTTGTTCATTTTTTGGAGTGGGTAATTTGCAGTCACTTATTATTTGCCCCTGCCAGCGGCGTTGAGACAACCCAAAATCAGTTTGGTCATCTTTCCCACAACCTGCCGTAGCGTGCTTAGCTTGACAACATCAACGCCAATCAGCGTAATAAGAGAGTAACTCATTAAAACATCTTTAATTTTCTCGACTTCATCTTTTAGAGAACAATTCTCTTTTGAGTCAAATATTTTCGCCACAAAATCCCAAATACACCCGATTGGGACACAACTTGTCAGATACAGACGTATCGATTCCATTGGTCCCTTCGTGTAAATATTGCTTAAGGAAGGAATCATCCCAATTGGGAGATGTTTTCTGAGGAAACACTAGTTAATTCTGAAGGCTGCCGTTCCAGTGGAATTAGGTTAGTCGAGGGTGCTCGGTTTGGAAGTAAGGGTTGGTACAAAAAGTCTTGTTCTATTCCGATCTCTTTTTTTATGAATTGTTTTGAACCATATATAGCATCAAGACCATATTCCAAACGGGGTAGTCAGAGTCACACTGGTTGTTGCAACATGGTAAACGGAACATACAGAAGCCCACATTTCGCCGATCTGATTTGAAGTCCACGTATTAAAGGTGAGCCTAGTGTCGCTATACAGGTTGTATGGTAGTTCATTGTCTTTCCTACCACCGGTGAGGTAGCCGAAGTTTTAATTCAATCTCAATTTGTAAACAGATAATATAAGGCAAGATTAACAGATAAAAGATGCGTTCAGGGGTTGAGTAGGTGTACTTTTGGACTTAGGTAAAAAAAGGTGAGATATCTTTATAAATTGTAGCTTATGTGCTATTCAGATGCATAAGCTATATTATTGTAAAGTTTAATTCAAATCCATTTAGCAATTTTTACGTGAAAGAGCAACACAGCACATCCAGACATACAATCTTCGCCTTTACAATATTAGTAGGATTACACGAAAGAAATGCAGGGTTTGAAAAGTTGACTCCTGAATTCACAAACTTCAACCAACATTGAGCACGCTTTCAATTCAACCTCATGCCATCTCTTAAAATGTTCATAAAATACAAAACGACAGCCATACTTGTAAGGGCTGCTTATATTTTATATTAATTCTATTGTATGAATGTTGATTACACTTTAAGGTAGCAGGAATTGATAAAGACACTGTTGTAGCTAGTTGTTGTTTGTTCAGCAGGGTAGCCCAAAATTTAGTAATTTTTCATCCTGCTGACTAGACAAAAGTTACAATAAGTCTCATAGAGTTCCGCGTGTCCATATAACCACTAAGGCTTAGGCGGTTCGCATAATAGCTTACCAAAAACATACCAAAAGTCTGTTACATAAAACCGATAAAACGAAAGTGAAATGCCGGGGTATGCTTTTAGTCAACCACTTAAAAAACAGCCGGTGGCTTGTAAATATTTGATTTAACGTTTTAATCATCCCCGGTTGTCCTCGGCTTGTTTATTAACGAAACTTATTTTAATCAAGACTTGGAGACATTATCGTGGATGTTAGAATGGCTGGAAAGAACCCGCTTAGTAATAATATCTAACGGCTTTTTGGTGCCATGCTACTAAACATAAATGAACCTTTTACAGCTGAGACACAGTCCTCATTTAAAATGAAGTGATGTATAATAAAAATAATCTTCATTCATATACATTTATTCATTCATGGTATTTTCTTATGATAGCCCTATAACAAGAGCAACACCGAACAAGAAGATAGGCAGTTTGTAAATATTCGTTTAAGCACAAGGAAAAATCCATTAGTTTGGCAGTGGTATTACTTATTATGTTTTATTATAGGTTGTATTGTTGCAAGGAGGTGCCCAGCAATATTAAGATTGGCCAATCCAAGCGAAACTGATTGACGTGTTTTTGGCGCTTCTCCATGCTGCGATTGGCATGCCAAGAAGTTGCTTCCGGCTGATGTCGCTAGATGTCAGTAATTGTTAACTATAATCCTAAGGCTAATGGTAGCTCTTCAATATGAAATCATCATCTTTCACAGTTATGACTCCTCCCTAGTACATTGTAAAAGTAAGTTGTTGAAGGCGGGTCTCTTTCTCTCTTTGAGATATTGCTTTCGCAATTTTTTCACCACTTTGTTCGGGCTTTTTCCATCGCTGCATTTGTCACTCAACTAACACCATTTACTTTTTATTTTGCTATTACCAATTGTGCATAATTTAGGTCCTATTATCTTGATCTAAAATGTTTAGACATTTACCTATTTTACCTCCTACTGTTGCAGCTGTTGGTGTTCCCCCAAAACCGTCACAGTAGGAGGGTCACAGTTGAAAAAAAGACACAATCTTGGGTCTAACATTTTTTATGTTTGACAACAGCATTTAACCATGTCATGATTTAACTATGATTTTATTTATGGATTAATATCCTCACGCTATATGAACCACATTAACTTGCCTCACAACTCACTTAGGTCAATAAAACTCGTATTCTAGTAGACCAAGAAATGAATTTACAATTCAAAAGAAAATTTAATATTTCCATTGTTCGTTTGTTTTTGTTTCCCTCGACTAGCTGTTGGAATCACCTGGGCATTAAAGTTAGCCTAGCCTCCGAACCAAGAAGGTCACTATGGCTGGAAGCCAAGTATTGCGACAGTGTGCAATTATGTTTAATACTTTTTCTAGAAGGGATTGTTAGAGCAGTTGCATCTTTTACATTGAAAACAAATGTATTGATAATAAAATTGCAAACAACGTTAGTTCAAAACTCGAGGCGTCGAGCCCTATTTTTGTAGCCTCGAGGCGGAATTACAAGACTCATTGAGTTCGGTCGGTCGGAGCCGAGCCACGAGCTCTCTGACCCGTGCCTCAAGGCTTTAAAAGAGTTCGAGCCTCCTAAAGATGCTTGTCTATGGACACAGTAGGTACTCCGTGTTAACGTGCTCAAGAGTTGAGCTGGCTCCTTCCGTGGCTGGCTGCTAGGCTGCCGAGCGTGCTGGATGGTATGTTGCTTCCCTCGGGGCTCCGTTACCGTCTAGTTTTAATGGGTCTCTGTTCCCCATGTGTTTCTGGCCCAAACCATGCATGCATGCTGGCATGCATTGTTGCAGTATAGAATTCCAGTGATCTATAATCGACATGCGTTACTGCATTTTCTAAAATTGCTAAAATGAAATAAACAATATCAAAAAGGAGTGTTCCCCTTCCAATGAGATTAAACAAAGAATGTTACTTTGTTATAACTTTCAATGCTATTAAAATAAGCACTTGGACTTAAGAACCATAATGGGACTGAATAACGGCTCTCTTTGTGATATAAATGGCTCTAAAAAGCCATAACTCAGGCACATTTGGGATGATTCTTGGATTTTTAATTCAAAGTAACGGCCTTTAATATCCCAGTGCAGGTTACTGACCTTCAACAACGCCAAATGTTCGTTATAATTTAAGGTAAGATAAGCTAAATAACATTTATATAAAATCAAGAAACAAAGTACAATTTAGGGCGTCTACAAAACAATATCTACCTGACAATTTCCTAAAAGAGGTTTCCTCTTTTTATTGCTATGCAAAACTACTATAAAAGAGGAGAAGAAAAAACCTCTGTTCATAAAGAAAATGTGAGTGCGTTGAGAGTAGGTTTTAAAAGGGAAGTAAAAAATAGCTTGAGTTTTTTTTTAAAAACGATATACGGGCCACGTGAAGACAAACAACTATTACTGCTGAAAATATTTCCCCCTTGTTTTCGGTGTGGCCTGCATCCACCGTAATGTTATCATGGGTCATCCGTCCTCATTGTTGGTGAGCGTTCCCTCGAAAAGGTCCTATTCAAGAAATGTTCAGCCCCAGCGGTCATCAGACCTTCGCGCTACGTACCCTGCTCACCAGAGCTCCCTTCCACTGCTTCTTTAAACTGTTGACCCGCTGGGCTTGTCGAAGACTTAAGATCTTCTACGGTTTTCCTCAGATCTGATTCGGTTTCGTAGGGATATGCCGAGCATATAGCCCTCTTTACATTGCATCTAGAGCTTTCTTAGGAGGACATAGCAAGTAAGAGTATACAGGCTGTTTTTTTCCAGTAGGCGTAGTAAGTCAAATCCTAGACTATGCGGAATTTAGGAACATACTCAAAAGAATCAATCACAGGTGTAAAATTGACTGTAAAATAGTTATGATTTCAAAAAATAAGTACTTCAATAACCTACTTCCTCATATTTTACGATTTAGCCTACCATGCCTACTTGAAAAGTTCACCCTGTATTGTAAGTAAGCTCGGTCTACTACACACACATACTGAATGTAAAGCTTTGTCTTAAGACACTGAGGTATATCGGAAGAAAAAACATTACGTAAGACATTAATTAAAATAATCACTTTAAAAATACTTCATCACATTCAATTAAAAACTAACATTTTCCAAAGCAATATAAACCTATTGGCAATATTGGCAAAACGAAGCAGGTAGACAAACAGAAAAACAAAATGGCCTCTAAGCCTTTGTGCACGTTACGCCGGAAGTCTGGCAACTGAATTAGCAAGGGGTAATTGCTTTATGCGGCCCGACTTTACTTTTGGTAACCGCAAACCCTTGTGGAGGTCGTTTTTTCAATCTGAAATTGGAAACGTGATTGGCTATAGAGGGAAATAAATTAGAAATTGTTTCGCAAAAAGTAATAAAGAAATATACTATTATTTTCTAAATTTTACTTTTTTTCTGAGGAGCAACCATTTTGTTGGTATATTTAACATTTTATCAATCTTATAAAATGATTTTTCTTTATACTAACATATTATTTTACATACCACGGCTGATGAAGAATGGCGGTTTAAGAGACAAGCACCACCATATTTAATCGCCTTTCATCCATTTTTATATGATGAAACCAGCAAAGCATTCCCATTTTAATTTTAGCATCTTCATTCAAACCATGTACCACGTACTTACTATAACTTTAAATACTTGCTCTCGTAATTATCAGCCTGCAAATGGCAATTGTTAGTAAAAAAGGAAGTCTTAAATCTTAATGAAAATCAATTACTCTGCATTTATTTCAAAATTGCAGAAATCGTTAACGTGCACACAGATTCCAGCGGTCAAGTGTTAGCTCCGTTCACTCGTTCATTCGTATTCCACAACCGCAGCGCCACTCAGCGCAGTGCGATAACGTTATTAGTTCGCAGATGGCTGCACTCGCGCTTTTGAAATAACAATCTAATTGACATTCGTACGAACGTGCTCGAGTTGTTTTATCGAATTATATCACTTTGATAAAAAGCCGCCTTAACAAAACGGCTTCTAGATCCAGATCTTCTTTAGATCTCCTCTGGTATTGCTTTTACTGCCATGTGCTTCCAGAGTAACTATTTCCTTTATTCTTACCCCTTCATCCATAAAAACTAACTCAGCACTGCAGCATTACTTGAGTAACTTAATAGTTTCCTGTCGAATACTGTGAGTATATTATCATTAAAATGAAACAAACAAAATGAAATACTGTCTGCGTTTCTATCATTAGGGAGTTAGTCTATCAATAGGAAATCGTACTTTATTACTTGATGAAGAAAATGAATATCTAAAACTAACAAAGACCAATCACCCTGCACTTATTTGTAAATTGCAGAAATCGTTAACGTGCACACAGATTCCAGCGGTCAAGTGTTAGCTCCGTTCACTCGTTCATTCGTATTCCACAACCGCAGCGCCACTCAGCGCAGTGCGATAACGTTATTAGTTCGCAGATGGCTGCACTCGCGCTTCCGAAATAACAATCTAATTGACATTTCGCACCCCCCCTGGAGAAAAGCTGCAACTCCACTTGTGCGTATTTTTTTTTATTGCACTAAAGGATCAAGAAAAATTCAATACATATTGACAATTTTTTTCATAATTTTTGTCCTTAAAGTTAAGGAAATAAATACAAATAAGTAAAATCTTACAACATTATTATTGTTTATGTTTCCATCATGGAAACGAAGTTATTACATTTGCATTTTAAATATTTACTAAATTACAAATGAATAATACCATATGTAAACTAACAAAACTTTCGAACGAAGACTTTGAAAAATAATTTCGTATAACTGTAGCTGCTTACTTCTCGTGGGATTTATTTGGCGATTCTCGCTGCGCAAGTCTAGTTGCCTATTTCTTCCACGAAACTTTTGTCGATATTGTATTTTATAACTATTGATACGTATTCATTTTACTAAGAGTTTCAAAATGATTTTGACGTAATTGGAGAAATAGCTGAGTTCGACGTTACGTTTTGTTTTAACAGTTTCGTAATTAGTAATATATATTTATTCTTGGAAGTAGGTCTATGAGTTTTATGGCGCAAAAACAATTAAGTAAAACTAGCATTGAATTTATGTGTCGTAATAAGAGAAACATACTTATTCCTACCTAAAAGTAACAGTACGATTTATGGTAATCGTTGTTATTGCGCGGGAGGGGAGGCTACGCTGCGTGCCCCCGCCTCCTCTCCCGCTCTCGAGCCCCTTCGGATCGTGGATAGAAACTAGTCGTGCGCTTGCCAGCGTTGCCAGACCGTACCAAAAAGTACAGTTTTCCGTACTATTCATCATACAACCGTACCACAACCATACCTCAGTGTGGACCGTACCTTTTTCGTACTTTTTCTATATTAGTGATTTATTTTTCAACGCAAACAACAGAGTTAAAAATGGTATTCACCATGTCCTGTTTTACTCAACATACTTTGCCTTCCTTATTCGGAGGCAACGAATTTATAAAAACAGAACATAGTTTGCTATCACCGATGTCTATAGTCACCGATGTCTGGAGCCAAGATCTGTCTTTTAAAAAGTTTTAAATTTTAGTTTATTATTTGACATTTTATCTTGTCTTTCTATGGTCTACTAAAATAAAAATAAGAGCGTGCGCACTTTTGTCTGGGCACTATTAAGAATTTCGTGCTTCAAGTAATGAAATGAAAATGTCATGTGAATTACGGTTTCAAACCAATGAAATCACAACAAAGTTCCATGACGACGCTAACCATTCATCTCTATCTTCTTCTTCTTCTTCTTCTTCTTCTTAGCATTTGTGCGTTCACTGCTGGACATTTGCCTCTTGCATGGCCCTCCAAGAAGATCTTGATGAGGCGAGTCTTGTCCAGGTCGGTCTTGCCGTCTTTTTTATATAGTCCGACCATCTGGTAGCTGGTCTGCCAACACTTCTGCTTCCTGTACGAGGTCTCCAAACAAGGGTTCTGTACGACCACCTGTTATCATTTCTTCGGCATACATGACCAGCCCATTGCCATTTCAGTTTTGCAACTCTCGTAGCTATGTCAATGACTTTAGTGCGTCTGCGAATGGTCTCATTTCTCACTTTGTCCCTTAGAGAGATGCCAAGCATCGCTCGCTTCATGTGCTGCTGCTGTTCGATAGTCTCACCTCTCTAAAACTCGGTAACGGCTGGATCGATTCGGCTAATTTTGGTTTTGATAATATGTTTGTTGAAGCTCAAGACAGGTTGGTTTACTCACCACTCGAAAAAATGCTAGGAATACCTATAGTAAAAACCACAATTAAGTTTCTCTTAGCACCCGTTTCTACCTGGCACGTGACACTGAATGTTTGAAAACATAACGAAGTTTAGTCTATCGAAACACCTAGTAATACAAATAACCCCCTCATGAGTTCTCGCCTTGGCGTGGCGAAGGGGCTTAGTAGCGGCGGTAGGTTGAACCACCGGGAAACGAAGATAACTCAGGCGTGGCAATTTGGTGGACTTGCCACCCACCCACTGCGTCCCGTAAGGGCGACACGTAGGGTTGCGGGGCCAGTGAGGCCAGCAAGCGCCCTGAGGCACGTGGTCTCCACCACGTGCCTCAGGGCGCTGGCGCCGCGGCGCACAATCAGTTGGTGGGAGCCAGTGATCCGCAGCTGATGTCCCCTGTGCGTCGCGGCCTGGCGTCCTGATGAGGTCATGGCATCAAAGGAAGCAAAACCACTATCACACAGTAGCTGACTGGTAAGGTTAACGCCTTTAATTGATGAACATGACTTGCTTCGGGTAGGCGGCCGTATCGACGCCGTTGTAGATGTCGGTATGGACGTGAGGAGGCCCATAATACTTGACGGCCTGTATTCAAGATGATAATCCGACAATATCCTGTCAAAGCAGCACATGGAAATCAGGTAAACGAGCTTAGACAAAGGTATTGAGTATTAAGGCTTAGGCCTACCGTCAAGTTTATTGCCTCGCAGTTTATGTTATGCAGACTGCGAAAAAGTCAACCGCAGATACCTCGAATGGGGGACCTAACAAAGGCCCAAATGGTGCATCACCAGCGGCCATTAACTTATTGTGGGTTGGACCTCTTCGGTCCAATGGAAGTCACGGCGGGTCGTCGGAGGGAGAGAAGGTATGGTGTATTGTTTGTTCACTTGTCTTACAGTCCGGGCGGTCCACATCGAGTTAGTTGCCTCTCTTACAATGGACTCGCTTATCATGGCATTGCGGTGGATGGCTGCGAGGCGCGGTTGGCCGCGTCACCTGTACTCCGATAACGGAACCAACTTGCGCGGCGCTGACACGGAGCAGCGGCGGTCCATTCTTTAGCTAGATACCAAGGTTCTTAATGCTGAAGGTATCATCAATGGAATGGACTGGACCTGCATCGCCCCGGCAACTCCTCACTGGGGTGGGGCATGGGAAAGACTAATAAGAAGCGTCAAAACTTCTTTGAAGGTAGTCTTGAACGAACGGGCTCGTAGGGACGAGGTATTGCTCACGTTGCTTGCCGAGGTGGAAAATATGGTAAATAGCAGGCCACTCATGAATGTCTTGGTTGAATCGGATGGCTTCGAGTCACTTACTTCAAATCACTTTCTCATAGGCTCATCCTCGAACTTGCCTGTCATCGGCGCATTCGACGACTCCGACTTCTTCTTGCGCAAGCAATGGCGTATATCTCAGCGGCTGGCCGATATGTTCTAGCAAAGTTATGTGACGGGTCATTCCATTCCCTAAAATATGGTTGAGTGGAATGAAGGCTGGCTCACACGTCAACTTGAAAACGAGTGCCACCTTCGGGAACTGGTCTGCTCAAGTTTACTTAGTTTACCCAAGTTTACTTATTACTTCCTGTTTTATTTACTCTCATGTCAAAACTGTATGACTTGCTTGGTTGGTTTATTCAAACATTCACTGTGTATTGTAAAACGTTGGACAATTTGAAAAGAGTAACTGCTGAGTTTCTTGCCGTGTCTTCTCAGTAAAAACAACCTTCCGATGCCGGTGGTAGAGTCACATTATGTACATGTATTTTAAGTATTGTTTATTTATTGTATTATGATGTATATTATGTTTATTAAGTGGTTAAAATTTAGATTCTTGACGATTCGAAAGTACTGTTTATTGGTCTACTTGAATAAAGAAATATTGAATTTGAATTTGAAAGGTCGGTTAAAGAGGTTCTGCCTGACCTCTTACCAAGGGAAAAATGGCACAAAGAAAATAAACCACTCCAAGTTGGAGACTTGGTTCTTGTGGTGGACCCAAACTCCCCCGCAACATTAGGTCAACCGCACTGGTCTCAGAGGTGTTAGCTGGCAATGACGGCCGGGTTCGGCTGGTCGAGGTGCGGACTAGGACCGGTACGTGGCGGCGGAATGCCGCGCGCGTCGCGCTCATCTCTGTGAGTGCTTGAGTGTACCAGCACTGGGGTGGGGAATGTTAGCGACGCACTCATTACCAACTTTTAAATTATTGCAAATTCTTATTCTGATTTTTGAAAGTAGTTTTATTAATTAAGCAACCCTTTGTTTTTGAAAATATCGGGCAGTCAGTCCTCAGCTGACCGCGCTCTTGTCTGTACGTGTAACAGTGTCAATTTCAAGTAAACCACCATTTTTGGGAAAGTTCTGCGTTTTGGTGTGAATCATACCTGAATCCCCTTGAGTGTCTGACCCCTTGACCCTGTCCCCCTGAGGGCACATTATGTTGGAAAATTGCCTGGCGGTTAAAAGGTTAATGTTTAGTTGGACTCATAATGCTTTCTTTGATATTTCTTTTACATTACTCATTAAGACATTATTATTAGACATTGATTGACCCGGTGCAAGTCAAAGGCAAACTCCGTCTTTCTATCCTGTCCGTGGTAACAAACCCGTCCTTTTAAAAGCTTATCCTTTTGACAGCAAATACATTTTCCCAAAAGATATGCAAAAAATATTTCAACCTATTTATTTTTAGTAAAGTTTCAATTTCAAATACTACCATAAGCAATATCATGTTTCACAAGATAAAAGTATGCAACCATTTTTACCTAAACGAGTTGTTCAAGGAAAACCTACGTAAACCACATTTACACATTGAACACACGACTAAATTTGAACGGTCATAAAGGATTATCTGCAATAGTACCAAACAGTTAGACTTCTTTATCATGTCAACAATGCAATATTAACAATTACTTCATTAAGTCTTCAATTAATGAAAAAAGTAGGCAACGCTCTTTTTTCGGTTTTTCTTGAAATGTATTACGTAAATTCAAAATATAGACACGTAAGCCCATCAAGGATACTTTTAGCTATCTTTTGATGTATAAAACATATTTCTAATTGTGTTCGTTAATTTTTAGGACAGTTTTTTTACGCTCCTGAAAAGTTGTCACTTTTCACTTGCAGCTTTCTTCCAGGAGGGGTGCGATTTGTACGTACGTGCTTCAGTTGTTTACTAACCCTTGTAGTGTATAATTATCCTGTTCATTTTTCATTTTTTTATTACTACTTATATGACCAATCGTTCTTTTCATAACAGGAAGCCGTTTTGATTAGCTTAGTAATAAAGGTTCTCTTTACTTTTTTGCTACCAAGGGTGGCATTCCGGCTAATATTATCTCACATCTTGGTGCATCACGCTTACTCCAATCATCAATAAATATGTAAATTTCATAATTTTATTTGGCTTAGTTTTTTTCTCTCAAAATCACAGTTGCGGAGGAATTGAATTTTAAGGATAACCCACTGCGACAGAGGTTAGATTTGGGGCTAACCGGAATAGCAGAGCAGGCGGAGTTACAAAATAAGCTGTTTGGACTCTTTACAATACTTTTTCAGTGCTTAAATAGGCATTGGGTTCAAACAGCTGTCTAATAGCACAAAGTCATAAAACTCTCATTAAAGTCATTTGCTCGCAATGTCTTGTAAAAATGGCAATCAAATTTCCCTTTTAAAGAAGAAGAAGCTTCCACTGCAAACCCAGACGCCTATAATATCGTTTTTTTATTACCAAACATGTTCGAGAATAAAAACCAAACCGAGACCATATACTCCGCAATCACTGCGCTAAATAGGTCATCTAAATCTATTGGATGCAAGCTATCTCTTTTTATTCACAAATGAGTTTAAATAAGAGAATGGTACAGTTAACATATTAATATTATTATATATTGGGCTTAAACTATTTAAAAGAAAACTTACTACCACAACGTTGCTATTTCTACTCCGCATGAAAAAAACCCACCGTGGGGATATTGGGTGCATACCACAGAATGTTTGTTGTGAAGTAGCATCTTTTAGCTTTTTTTGTTTGTTATATTAAAAACAGCAAAATGAGCTGAAACAGAGGGATTTGAAAGGATAAGTAATTCACGTTCGGCAACATACGGGTGATACCCTTCACAAGACAAAATTCATGGTCACTCATCATTCAGGTAGAGTTTTTTCACTAACCTTGCACCCCTCCAACTAGCCTCACTGACGGCACAGTATGCACAGCATGTCATCTGCCATACAAATGCAGCGCGCGCAGCTTGTTTGCTATCGTGACCATGCCATACTGTAAATACGCATCGTCGTACGCACACACTGACAATTTTCTTGATCCTAACGATACTCAAGTCGCTTCACTTGCGGCCGAGCCGTACGTGAGTCCGCGCGCACCAGTTTGTTTCGTTGCTCCTGCGCCGCTGCTGCTTGCGTAGAAATAAAAAGCGACAGCCCTTCATGCTTAGGCAGTTATCGCTCGCCCGGCGGTCAAGTGGCCCTACTTGTTTTATTGTACTATGCTCACGGGGTCAGTGAGGATTGTTGTAAGATATAAGGTTAGAGATAGAGGTTCGAGTAAGTCTTGCGCCTGTAGTGTAGGTGCGGCCGGTGCTCAACAGTAAGCCATAAAAGCTGTTTGTTTGTTACCAGAGCAAAATATGTAATTCTGTTTTTTATTTATTGACCCTAGCAGGTTATTCGGAGTCTTCTAATAGTAGAAAGTGATTACATTGGCTAACCCTAATTGGCTATTCAAGGCACAATCAGGCATCTGAGTGGATGCCTTTGAAACACCTCTAGCTCACAGTTTATAGTTGTTTATGCTATAAATCGCAGTGGGCCTTGGGTAATAAAATACAACGTTGCCTTTCAATGGAAAGTTACCGGAATATAGAGTTGTAGAGCGATAGTGGACTATCGACAAACGATAGTCTGTCAATAAGACAAAAAGGTTCAAGTAAATCAAATAGTCAATTGTAGTATCTATACTATTAGTGATACTTCGAAAAGATTGTGTTGAAGATATCTTCGATATTATCGCTATTATGTTTTTCAATAGCATCAATCTCTTAAAAATGTATGGATACAACTATTGATGATTCTTAATAACTATTCCTTAACTCTAGACCATCAATAGTATCGATAATGCCGACAGTTTGTTATTTTTACGAGCACCAATACCATCAATTATCTTCTATTTGCTTGTCATTCACTCTTTCTCAATTTTAACACGTCACACGCTAGTATTCATACTACAGATACCATCAATAATTTTATGGACATTTTGTTATTAAACAAGTGAAAAATCTATAGTAATCCTATCGATAGTTCGGCAACACCAAGTCGAAATATACGCTGTTCAAAGGTAAGGATTTTCAACATTGAATTAAAGTCGTCACCACGATAAAATATTGAAACGTTTTCCAAAGCAGTTCGGAGCTCGCAAAATCCGAAAATCCTACCAAAATCCATGTGCAGCAGTCGAGATCAGAAACACAGCGCAAAGTCGCATTTTATGTTCACAAACGCATGAAAGTATCTGTTCTATTCCAGAAATATGAACGAAACTAAGAATTTCTATATTCAGCTGCTTTTCTGCCTTATTGCGACAGAAATATTTGGATATCTGCATCGTTTATTCAGTTTTGGAGCGTACTTTTATCCAACGTGAAAGGAAGCTTTTTGGTATTGAATTGTTCAAGCGATGCATTATGTGAACAATAGAAAGACTAAGCATGTGTGTTGCCAGCGATACCGAGCTTGCAGAGGGATTAAGAAGAATGGGTATTTAAACTGTGCACTTTTCTTTTAGTCGTTTTTGCTAAAAAATACTGCGCTCTTTCTATAGTATGTTCGCGTTAAGAATACAGTATTTTTTAAATTTAATTTCCGTTACTCAGGTACATAAACGTTGCGTTTGAAAGAATTCGTTTATGTGGGCACTATGAACTTGACTTTCTAATTAGGAATGATCTGATTGGTTATAGGGCGTGCTAGGTCGAAGGACAAGAATGAGATCACTGCATTCTTAACGCGAACAGACTATAGTTAAAACCGCTTTGTAGACTTCGGCGTGGGAACGTTGGTGCCATGGGAGAAGAAGCCAAACAAATTGTTCAAAGATGCTACCTTGGTCAGCGTATTAGTCTGACCATATTATAAAGAGGCAATCCTGTCACCATTTTACGCAACGGTTTAAACAAGGCGGGGATTATTATTTTGAAATGGTTTTAGTTATCATTTATTTCCTGTTTTCAAAGTTTTTAAAGATTTCATGTCAGTTATTTGTTACGAACATTAAAGTCTGTGTTGTTAAAATAGGTAAAAAACTTTTACACAAAAGAAACCCAAGTAACTTGGATAACGGCTGAAGGCTCGCACCTTATCACGTTAGGTTAAAATTAGGCTAGACGTAATGTGGGCTTCTGGGCGTTTCGTTGCGTTGACTGAACAATCAGTGTGCCACTGACTACCCCGACGAATAAAAGCGTATAAAAATATTATGATGTTTGTATAAAATCAATCATCCATGTAAAAAGATAACCACAAACATAATAGATACAAAACAAACTTGTAACTACCAGCTTTTAAGTTAGACTTCACGGGGTGAATAAATGTTTTGTAGTTACATCATACATATGGAACTGCTAGCATTCACCCCGAGCAATATCTTTGAGATCCAAAATTCGCTTTGTGATTCTAAATAGACGGGAAACGTATTGTGTTCAGCATATGCATGCAGTGTTCCACCTTTTGTGTTGTTAGGAAGTGGCTGCATTATTTGAGCAGTTTAGGTGAAAAGGTTTGCCACAGCTACGAGTATTTAACAAAATCGTCCAACTACTAGGACATGCTTAACCTCAACTACGAGGTGGCGCAAGTCATGCTCCAACACGCGGGCTCAGTGTGGTTTGTTGGAACTGACTTTTGTGAATATTTTCATATTTTTTTAGTACTAATTCAAAATAAATAAAGATCAGCGCCATATAGCTCTAAAGCAAGCTAGTTAGAGCTTCCGTTATGGGATGCTGGAACAACGGACTTCGATAGAGATCGTCTTAGCAGGAATGACGCGCCCCTTTACTGCATTTGCGCATAGAAGCAAGCACTTTTGTAAATGAAATCGGTCTGATTTATTTAACTAACCTCAAAACCCACTCGAAGGTGCTATTTCTGTCCTAGTTGCCAATTGTTACTTCTTATGAACAAAAAACAACAAGAACACAATGTAAATCCATGTCTGAATAAACACATCTGCAGAGATTTAATTAGCATATTTACAAGTCAATATTTTTGGTCATAAAGTAAGAAAAAAAATTATATTTTACAGCAACGAAATGAAAAATATAAAAACAGACGCTTCGTCAGTCAAGCGCTCAAATAATTGAAGAACTCTCGAAGTTCCGAAATGGAACACTTCATCAGCCGAAAACAGAATAACAGCACTCGAATTACCTTTTCGCTGCAATATTCGTTTCGTAAGTTAATCACTACCAAAAACAACTGTAACGTATAAAAACAACACGCGACGACAGCTCGTAAGAAAACGAAAAAAACAAATGCCACTCGGAAACGGCGATCATTACACGAGCGACCAAACGAAAAACCTTATTACAGTCCATTTGTACACAAAACGCCGAAATATTTATCAGGGTCAAGGGGAAAACATGAGAAATGATATTTCAACGCGCGGATAAAACGTGGGCGAATCGAAAGGAATACCTCGCGGAATATAATATTCGAGTGTTTGGCGGTGTCGGCAGTGAATGCCAAGAAGTAGCCAGGATTAGGCAATGTTTACACTGTAGATGATTATTAGTCTACCGCGTCCTTCTTTAGACCATGTCATAAAGTGCGAGCGAGACCGCAAGTGCGATTTCTCTTGTCTAGCTTCGTCCTTTTCAACTCGCGCGTAAAACGCGTCATTTGGACAAGCTCTCAGTCGGTTCCTCATTAATAAGACTCGTGAGTTTGATGAAGAATCTTTTTATTATTGACCTTGATAGAGCGCAAAGGCTATGTGACAGTGTGTCAGTGACCTGGTCTGACCATTTGCCTTCGCGTTGCAAGATTCTTGACACCCTAAGCTGCTGACTACCATCCATGCTACCCTATTTGACGACTTTATGCGTCAGCACATAGCACCTGTCTGTTGGGCGTAACCATATCTTGAAAACAGCATTGTATATGTCTATTATTAGCTGCATCAACTTTTAAGTTGTGTATAAATCTTCAGGTTTTTGTCTTGTATAACCATTATTAAAATATTTCATATTAGATTAAACAATGGTAAGGCCGTGCTTGGAAGAGTGTTGGTTTCAAGCCCACACGAACTTGACCAATCGCCATGAATAAAGCTTTAGCTCACTGAAATAAAGGCTTACTGACAACTTCTCCTCTGTGTGTTGAAGCCCTTATAACCTCTTCTCATCCGTTTGGCATTCGATGCGCGTTTCTGGAACTTTCCTAAGGTATAATTCTACTTGTGCATAATTTTCTGTGCGTTTTCAGGAATAAATTGACATTACGTGAAGGTAATTTTGTTTTTTTTTAGGATTAATTTAAGGATTTTGTATCAGTTGAACAAAAGCTTAAAGTGTTTTTTTTGGAACTCTTAAAAATAAGAGTTGAATTTGAATTTGAGTTATTCAGTAAAAACTGAATAACTCAAATTCAAAACTCCACAATCACAGCTGAAACAGACAGTAAATAGAGCGAGAGAGAGAAAGAGAGAATACATAAATATCTTGGCTGGAGACTGGCTTGAACATTCCCAGGAAATACTGGCGTCGATACTAGATAGAAGATATTTTTTTCAAAATAGTGAGCACTTAAGGGCTAATTAAGATTGCGACAGTAACATGAAAACTACGGGGTTTTCACAGTCACAAAACTACTCGAACAAAACTAAAAATATAAATAAAAAGTTTAACTGTTTTGTATCGGTCAGGATTACTTATATGCACATTTTGTAGGATACTAATGTTTCTTAAAACAAAGCTGTTTCGTATATTTTTTACCACTTTTACTAAGGTAATAGCGGCGAATAGCCCAAGCGGGAAATATGACGACATCAAAAAGCTCTTGTCGGAGCTTTGCCAAAATACGTTGTTATATAGGCTTATGATCATGTCACACGGATGAGAAGACTTGCAAATTATTTCCGACAAGGCATATCGATATGATTTCTACCTATAAGCATGATTATATCTATACTTATTTATTAGGCTTCATATTCCTTTCGTTTGGTTTAAATTGGTAACCTCTGGAACTACTGGTTTGAATTGAAAAGTATACCAAGGCTATGGGTATACCATTACGCTTCGATTAATAAAGTAGTGCTCCGAAGAAAAACGTTGAAAAACAGATTTTGGTTTATCATGGCAACCGGCTTCTATTATTTTTTCTGGGCCCTCGCCCACGACGACTTTTTGTTGCGTGGCTGTCGCGATATTGTCGCGATGCAAGCGAGCTTCAGTATTATTTTCCTCCTGATGTCGCAGACACAGTCACGCGTTTGGATTGGTTTCAGCCGCCGTGGGTGACGGTTTTGCAAAAATAGTGGAACTAACATTAAAAAATAAAATTATCGACATGGCAGTGAAAACTACAGTTCCACAATGTATTTTTCTTGTTCATTTTTTGGAGTGGGTAATTTGCAGTCACTTATTATTTGCCCCTGCCAGCGGCGTTGAGACAACCCAAAATCAGTTTGGTCATCTTTCCCACAACCTGCCGTAGCGTGCTTAGCTTGACAACATCAACGCCAATCAGCGTAATAAGAGAGTAACTCATTAAAACATCTTTAATTTTCTCGACTTCATCTTTTAGAGAACAATTCTCTTTTGAGTCAAATATTTTCGCCACAAAATCCCAAATACACCCGATTGGGACACAACTTGTCAGATACAGACGTATCGATTCCATTGGTCCCTTCGTGTAAATATTGCTTAAGGAAGGAATCATCCCAATTGGGAGATGTTTTCTGAGGAAACACTAGTTAATTCTGAAGGCTGCCGTTCCAGTGGAATTAGGTTAGTCGAGGGTGCTCGGTTTGGAAGTAAGGGTTGGTACAAAAAGTCTTGTTCTATTCCGATCTCTTTTTTTATGAATTGTTTTGAACCATATATAGCATCAAGACCATATTCCAAACGGGGTAGTCAGAGTCACACTGGTTGTTGCAACATGGTAAACGGAACATACAGAAGCCCACATTTCGCCGATCTGATTTGAAGTCCACGTATTAAAGGTGAGCCTAGTGTCGCTATACAGGTTGTATGGTAGTTCATTGTCTTTCCTACCACCGGTGAGGTAGCCGAAGTTTTAATTCAATCTCAATTTGTAAACAGATAATATAAGGCAAGATTAACAGATAAAAGATGCGTTCAGGGGTTGAGTAGGTGTACTTTTGGACTTAGGTAAAAAAAGGTGAGATATCTTTATAAATTGTAGCTTATGTGCTATTCAGATGCATAAGCTATATTATTGTAAAGTTTAATTCAAATCCATTTAGCAATTTTTACGTGAAAGAGCAACACAGCACATCCAGACATACAATCTTCGCCTTTACAATATTAGTAGGATTACACGAAAGAAATGCAGGGTTTGAAAAGTTGACTCCTGAATTCACAAACTTCAACCAACATTGAGCACGCTTTCAATTCAACCTCATGCCATCTCTTAAAATGTTCATAAAATACAAAACGACAGCCATACTTGTAAGGGCTGCTTATATTTTATATTAATTCTATTGTATGAATGTTGATTACACTTTAAGGTAGCAGGAATTGATAAAGACACTGTTGTAGCTAGTTGTTGTTTGTTCAGCAGGGTAGCCCAAAATTTAGTAATTTTTCATCCTGCTGACTAGACAAAAGTTACAATAAGTCTCATAGAGTTCCGCGTGTCCATATAACCACTAAGGCTTAGGCGGTTCGCATAATAGCTTACCAAAAACATACCAAAAGTCTGTTACATAAAACCGATAAAACGAAAGTGAAATGCCGGGGTATGCTTTTAGTCAACCACTTAAAAAACAGCCGGTGGCTTGTAAATATTTGATTTAACGTTTTAATCATCCCCGGTTGTCCTCGGCTTGTTTATTAACGAAACTTATTTTAATCAAGACTTGGAGACATTATCGTGGATGTTAGAATGGCTGGAAAGAACCCGCTTAGTAATAATATCTAACGGCTTTTTGGTGCCATGCTACTAAACATAAATGAACCTTTTACAGCTGAGACACAGTCCTCATTTAAAATGAAGTGATGTATAATAAAAATAATCTTCATTCATATACATTTATTCATTCATGGTATTTTCTTATGATAGCCCTATAACAAGAGCAACACCGAACAAGAAGATAGGCAGTTTGTAAATATTCGTTTAAGCACAAGGAAAAATCCATTAGTTTGGCAGTGGTATTACTTATTATGTTTTATTATAGGTTGTATTGTTGCAAGGAGGTGCCCAGCAATATTAAGATTGGCCAATCCAAGCGAAACTGATTGACGTGTTTTTGGCGCTTCTCCATGCTGCGATTGGCATGCCAAGAAGTTGCTTCCGGCTGATGTCGCTAGATGTCAGTAATTGTTAACTATAATCCTAAGGCTAATGGTAGCTCTTCAATATGAAATCATCATCTTTCACAGTTATGACTCCTCCCTAGTACATTGTAAAAGTAAGTTGTTGAAGGCGGGTCTCTTTCTCTCTTTGAGATATTGCTTTCGCAATTTTTTCACCACTTTGTTCGGGCTTTTTCCATCGCTGCATTTGTCACTCAACTAACACCATTTACTTTTTATTTTGCTATTACCAATTGTGCATAATTTAGGTCCTATTATCTTGATCTAAAATGTTTAGACATTTACCTATTTTACCTCCTACTGTTGCAGCTGTTGGTGTTCCCCCAAAACCGTCACAGTAGGAGGGTCACAGTTGAAAAAAAGACACAATCTTGGGTCTAACATTTTTTATGTTTGACAACAGCATTTAACCATGTCATGATTTAACTATGATTTTATTTATGGATTAATATCCTCACGCTATATGAACCACATTAACTTGCCTCACAACTCACTTAGGTCAATAAAACTCGTATTCTAGTAGACCAAGAAATGAATTTACAATTCAAAAGAAAATTTAATATTTCCATTGTTCGTTTGTTTTTGTTTCCCTCGACTAGCTGTTGGAATCACCTGGGCATTAAAGTTAGCCTAGCCTCCGAACCAAGAAGGTCACTATGGCTGGAAGCCAAGTATTGCGACAGTGTGCAATTATGTTTAATACTTTTTCTAGAAGGGATTGTTAGAGCAGTTGCATCTTTTACATTGAAAACAAATGTATTGATAATAAAATTGCAAACAACGTTAGTTCAAAACTCGAGGCGTCGAGCCCTATTTTTGTAGCCTCGAGGCGGAATTACAAGACTCATTGAGTTCGGTCGGTCGGAGCCGAGCCACGAGCTCTCTGACCCGTGCCTCAAGGCTTTAAAAGAGTTCGAGCCTCCTAAAGATGCTTGTCTATGGACACAGTAGGTACTCCGTGTTAACGTGCTCAAGAGTTGAGCTGGCTCCTTCCGTGGCTGGCTGCTAGGCTGCCGAGCGTGCTGGATGGTATGTTGCTTCCCTCGGGGCTCCGTTACCGTCTAGTTTTAATGGGTCTCTGTTCCCCATGTGTTTCTGGCCCAAACCATGCATGCATGCTGGCATGCATTGTTGCAGTATAGAATTCCAGTGATCTATAATCGACATGCGTTACTGCATTTTCTAAAATTGCTAAAATGAAATAAACAATATCAAAAAGGAGTGTTCCCCTTCCAATGAGATTAAACAAAGAATGTTACTTTGTTATAACTTTCAATGCTATTAAAATAAGCACTTGGACTTAAGAACCATAATGGGACTGAATAACGGCTCTCTTTGTGATATAAATGGCTCTAAAAAGCCATAACTCAGGCACATTTGGGATGATTCTTGGATTTTTAATTCAAAGTAACGGCCTTTAATATCCCAGTGCAGGTTACTGACCTTCAACAACGCCAAATGTTCGTTATAATTTAAGGTAAGATAAGCTAAATAACATTTATATAAAATCAAGAAACAAAGTACAATTTAGGGCGTCTACAAAACAATATCTACCTGACAATTTCCTAAAAGAGGTTTCCTCTTTTTATTGCTATGCAAAACTACTATAAAAGAGGAGAAGAAAAAACCTCTGTTCATAAAGAAAATGTGAGTGCGTTGAGAGTAGGTTTTAAAAGGGAAGTAAAAAATAGCTTGAGTTTTTTTTTAAAAACGATATACGGGCCACGTGAAGACAAACAACTATTACTGCTGAAAATATTTCCCCCTTGTTTTCGGTGTGGCCTGCATCCACCGTAATGTTATCATGGGTCATCCGTCCTCATTGTTGGTGAGCGTTCCCTCGAAAAGGTCCTATTCAAGAAATGTTCAGCCCCAGCGGTCATCAGACCTTCGCGCTACGTACCCTGCTCACCAGAGCTCCCTTCCACTGCTTCTTTAAACTGTTGACCCGCTGGGCTTGTCGAAGACTTAAGATCTTCTACGGTTTTCCTCAGATCTGATTCGGTTTCGTAGGGATATGCCGAGCATATAGCCCTCTTTACATTGCATCTAGAGCTTTCTTAGGAGGACATAGCAAGTAAGAGTATACAGGCTGTTTTTTTCCAGTAGGCGTAGTAAGTCAAATCCTAGACTATGCGGAATTTAGGAACATACTCAAAAGAATCAATCACAGGTGTAAAATTGACTGTAAAATAGTTATGATTTCAAAAAATAAGTACTTCAATAACCTACTTCCTCATATTTTACGATTTAGCCTACCATGCCTACTTGAAAAGTTCACCCTGTATTGTAAGTAAGCTCGGTCTACTACACACACATACTGAATGTAAAGCTTTGTCTTAAGACACTGAGGTATATCGGAAGAAAAAACATTACGTAAGACATTAATTAAAATAATCACTTTAAAAATACTTCATCACATTCAATTAAAAACTAACATTTTCCAAAGCAATATAAACCTATTGGCAATATTGGCAAAACGAAGCAGGTAGACAAACAGAAAAACAAAATGGCCTCTAAGCCTTTGTGCACGTTACGCCGGAAGTCTGGCAACTGAATTAGCAAGGGGTAATTGCTTTATGCGGCCCGACTTTACTTTTGGTAACCGCAAACCCTTGTGGAGGTCGTTTTTTCAATCTGAAATTGGAAACGTGATTGGCTATAGAGGGAAATAAATTAGAAATTGTTTCGCAAAAAGTAATAAAGAAATATACTATTATTTTCTAAATTTTACTTTTTTTCTGAGGAGCAACCATTTTGTTGGTATATTTAACATTTTATCAATCTTATAAAATGATTTTTCTTTATACTAACATATTATTTTACATACCACGGCTGATGAAGAATGGCGGTTTAAGAGACAAGCACCACCATATTTAATCGCCTTTCATCCATTTTTATATGATGAAACCAGCAAAGCATTCCCATTTTAATTTTAGCATCTTCATTCAAACCATGTACCACGTACTTACTATAACTTTAAATACTTGCTCTCGTAATTATCAGCCTGCAAATGGCAATTGTTAGTAAAAAAGGAAGTCTTAAATCTTAATGAAAATCAATTACTCTGCATTTATTTCAAAATTGCAGAAATCGTTAACGTGCACACAGATTCCAGCGGTCAAGTGTTAGCTCCGTTCACTCGTTCATTCGTATTCCACAACCGCAGCGCCACTCAGCGCAGTGCGATAACGTTATTAGTTCGCAGATGGCTGCACTCGCGCTTTTGAAATAACAATCTAATTGACATTCGTACGAACGTGCTCGAGTTGTTTTATCGAATTATATCACTTTGATAAAAAGCCGCCTTAACAAAACGGCTTCTAGATCCAGATCTTCTTTAGATCTCCTCTGGTATTGCTTTTACTGCCATGTGCTTCCAGAGTAACTATTTCCTTTATTCTTACCCCTTCATCCATAAAAACTAACTCAGCACTGCAGCATTACTTGAGTAACTTAATAGTTTCCTGTCGAATACTGTGAGTATATTATCATTAAAATGAAACAAACAAAATGAAATACTGTCTGCGTTTCTATCATTAGGGAGTTAGTCTATCAATAGGAAATCGTACTTTATTACTTGATGAAGAAAATGAATATCTAAAACTAACAAAGACCAATCACCCTGCACTTATTTGTAAATTGCAGAAATCGTTAACGTGCACACAGATTCCAGCGGTCAAGTGTTAGCTCCGTTCACTCGTTCATTCGTATTCCACAACCGCAGCGCCACTCAGCGCAGTGCGATAACGTTATTAGTTCGCAGATGGCTGCACTCGCGCTTCCGAAATAACAATCTAATTGACATTTCGCACCCCCCCTGGAGAAAAGCTGCAACTCCACTTGTGCGTATTTTTTTTTATTGCACTAAAGGATCAAGAAAAATTCAATACATATTGACAATTTTTTTCATAATTTTTGTCCTTAAAGTTAAGGAAATAAATACAAATAAGTAAAATCTTACAACATTATTATTGTTTATGTTTCCATCATGGAAACGAAGTTATTACATTTGCATTTTAAATATTTACTAAATTACAAATGAATAATACCATATGTAAACTAACAAAACTTTCGAACGAAGACTTTGAAAAATAATTTCGTATAACTGTAGCTGCTTACTTCTCGTGGGATTTATTTGGCGATTCTCGCTGCGCAAGTCTAGTTGCCTATTTCTTCCACGAAACTTTTGTCGATATTGTATTTTATAACTATTGATACGTATTCATTTTACTAAGAGTTTCAAAATGATTTTGACGTAATTGGAGAAATAGCTGAGTTCGACGTTACGTTTTGTTTTAACAGTTTCGTAATTAGTAATATATATTTATTCTTGGAAGTAGGTCTATGAGTTTTATGGCGCAAAAACAATTAAGTAAAACTAGCATTGAATTTATGTGTCGTAATAAGAGAAACATACTTATTCCTACCTAAAAGTAACAGTACGATTTATGGTAATCGTTGTTATTGCGCGGGAGGGGAGGCTACGCTGCGTGCCCCCGCCTCCTCTCCCGCTCTCGAGCCCCTTCGGATCGTGGATAGAAACTAGTCGTGCGCTTGCCAGCGTTGCCAGACCGTACCAAAAAGTACAGTTTTCCGTACTATTCATCATACAACCGTACCACAACCATACCTCAGTGTGGACCGTACCTTTTTCGTACTTTTTCTATATTAGTGATTTATTTTTCAACGCAAACAACAGAGTTAAAAATGGTATTCACCATGTCCTGTTTTACTCAACATACTTTGCCTTCCTTATTCGGAGGCAACGAATTTATAAAAACAGAACATAGTTTGCTATCACCGATGTCTATAGTCACCGATGTCTGGAGCCAAGATCTGTCTTTTAAAAAGTTTTAAATTTTAGTTTATTATTTGACATTTTATCTTGTCTTTCTATGGTCTACTAAAATAAAAATAAGAGCGTGCGCACTTTTGTCTGGGCACTATTAAGAATTTCGTGCTTCAAGTAATGAAATGAAAATGTCATGTGAATTACGGTTTCAAACCAATGAAATCACAACAAAGTTCCATGACGACGCTAACCATTCATCTCTATCTTCTTCTTCTTCTTCTTCTTCTTCTTAGCATTTGTGCGTTCACTGCTGGACATTTGCCTCTTGCATGGCCCTCCAAGAAGATCTTGATGAGGCGAGTCTTGTCCAGGTCGGTCTTGCCGTCTTTTTTATATAGTCCGACCATCTGGTAGCTGGTCTGCCAACACTTCTGCTTCCTGTACGAGGTCTCCAAACAAGGGTTCTGTACGACCACCTGTTATCATTTCTTCGGCATACATGACCAGCCCATTGCCATTTCAGTTTTGCAACTCTCGTAGCTATGTCAATGACTTTAGTGCGTCTGCGAATGGTCTCATTTCTCACTTTGTCCCTTAGAGAGATGCCAAGCATCGCTCGCTTCATGTGCTGCTGCTGTTCGATAGTCTCACCTCTCTAAAACTCGGTAACGGCTGGATCGATTCGGCTAATTTTGGTTTTGATAATATGTTTGTTGAAGCTCAAGACAGGTTGGTTTACTCACCACTCGAAAAAATGCTAGGAATACCTATAGTAAAAACCACAATTAAGTTTCTCTTAGCACCCGTTTCTACCTGGCACGTGACACTGAATGTTTGAAAACATAACGAAGTTTAGTCTATCGAAACACCTAGTAATACAAATAACCCCCTCATGAGTTCTCGCCTTGGCGTGGCGAAGGGGCTTAGTAGCGGCGGTAGGTTGAACCACCGGGAAACGAAGATAACTCAGGCGTGGCAATTTGGTGGACTTGCCACCCACCCACTGCGTCCCGTAAGGGCGACACGTAGGGTTGCGGGGCCAGTGAGGCCAGCAAGCGCCCTGAGGCACGTGGTCTCCACCACGTGCCTCAGGGCGCTGGCGCCGCGGCGCACAATCAGTTGGTGGGAGCCAGTGATCCGCAGCTGATGTCCCCTGTGCGTCGCGGCCTGGCGTCCTGATGAGGTCATGGCATCAAAGGAAGCAAAACCACTATCACACAGTAGCTGACTGGTAAGGTTAACGCCTTTAATTGATGAACATGACTTGCTTCGGGTAGGCGGCCGTATCGACGCCGTTGTAGATGTCGGTATGGACGTGAGGAGGCCCATAATACTTGACGGCCTGTATTCAAGATGATAATCCGACAATATCCTGTCAAAGCAGCACATGGAAATCAGGTAAACGAGCTTAGACAAAGGTATTGAGTATTAAGGCTTAGGCCTACCGTCAAGTTTATTGCCTCGCAGTTTATGTTATGCAGACTGCGAAAAAGTCAACCGCAGATACCTCGAATGGGGGACCTAACAAAGGCCCAAATGGTGCATCACCAGCGGCCATTAACTTATTGTGGGTTGGACCTCTTCGGTCCAATGGAAGTCACGGCGGGTCGTCGGAGGGAGAGAAGGTATGGTGTATTGTTTGTTCACTTGTCTTACAGTCCGGGCGGTCCACATCGAGTTAGTTGCCTCTCTTACAATGGACTCGCTTATCCTGGCATTGCGGTGGATGGCTGCGAGGCGCGGTTGGCCGCGTCACCTGTACTCCGATAACGGAACCAACTTGCGCGGCGCTGACACGGAGCAGCGGCGGTCCATTCTTTAGCTAGATACCAAGGTTCTTAATGCTGAAGGTATCATCAATGGAATGGACTGGACCTGCATCGCCCCGGCAACTCCTCACTGGGGTGGGGCATGGGAAAGACTAATAAGAAGCGTCAAAACTTCTTTGAAGGTAGTCTTGAACGAACGGGCTCGTAGGGACGAGGTATTGCTCACGTTGCTTGCCGAGGTGGAAAATATGGTAAATAGCAGGCCACTCATGAATGTCTTGGTTGAATCGGATGGCTTCGAGTCACTTACTTCAAATCACTTTCTCATAGGCTCATCCTCGAACTTGCCTGTCATCGGCGCATTCGACGACTCCGACTTCTTCTTGCGCAAGCAATGGCGTATATCTCAGCGGCTGGCCGATATGTTCTAGCAAAGTTATGTGACGGGTCATTCCATTCCCTAAAATATGGTTGAGTGGAATGAAGGCTGGCTCACACGTCAACTTGAAAACGAGTGCCACCTTCGGGAACTGGTCTGCTCAAGTTTACTTAGTTTACCCAAGTTTACTTATTACTTCCTGTTTTATTTACTCTCATGTCAAAACTGTATGACTTGCTTGGTTGGTTTATTCAAACATTCACTGTGTATTGTAAAACGTTGGACAATTTGAAAAGAGTAACTGCTGAGTTTCTTGCCGTGTCTTCTCAGTAAAAACAACCTTCCGATGCCGGTGGTAGAGTCACATTATGTACATGTATTTTAAGTATTGTTTATTTATTGTATTATGATGTATATTATGTTTATTAAGTGGTTAAAATTTAGATTCTTGACGATTCGAAAGTACTGTTTATTGGTCTACTTGAATAAAGAAATATTGAATTTGAATTTGAAAGGTCGGTTAAAGAGGTTCTGCCTGACCTCTTACCAAGGGAAAAATGGCACAAAGAAAATAAACCACTCCAAGTTGGAGACTTGGTTCTTGTGGTGGACCCAAACTCCCCCGCAACATTAGGTCAACCGCACTGGTCTCAGAGGTGTTAGCTGGCAATGACGGCCGGGTTCGGCTGGTCGAGGTGCGGACTAGGACCGGTACGTGGCGGCGGAATGCCGCGCGCGTCGCGCTCATCTCTGTGAGTGCTTGAGTGTACCAGCACTGGGGTGGGGAATGTTAGCGACGCACTCATTACCAACTTTTAAATTATTGCAAATTCTTATTCTGATTTTTGAAAGTAGTTTTATTAATTAAGCAACCCTTTGTTTTTGAAAATATCGGGCAGTCAGTCCTCAGCTGACCGCGCTCTTGTCTGTACGTGTAACAGTGTCAATTTCAAGTAAACCACCATTTTTGGGAAAGTTCTGCGTTTTGGTGTGAATCATACCTGAATCCCCTTGAGTGTCTGACCCCTTGACCCTGTCCCCCTGAGGGCACATTATGTTGGAAAATTGCCTGGCGGTTAAAAGGTTAATGTTTAGTTGGACTCATAATGCTTTCTTTGATATTTCTTTTACATTACTCATTAAGACATTATTATTAGACATTGATTGACCCGGTGCAAGTCAAAGGCAAACTCCGTCTTTCTATCCTGTCCGTGGTAACAAACCCGTCCTTTTAAAAGCTTATCCTTTTGACAGCAAATACATTTTCCCAAAAGATATGCAAAAAATATTTCAACCTATTTATTTTTAGTAAAGTTTCAATTTCAAATACTACCATAAGCAATATCATGTTTCACAAGATAAAAGTATGCAACCATTTTTACCTAAACGAGTTGTTCAAGGAAAACCTACGTAAACCACATTTACACATTGAACACACGACTAAATTTGAACGGTCATAAAGGATTATCTGCAATAGTACCAAACAGTTAGACTTCTTTATCATGTCAACAATGCAATATTAACAATTACTTCATTAAGTCTTCAATTAATGAAAAAAGTAGGCAACGCTCTTTTTTCGGTTTTTCTTGAAATGTATTACGTAAATTCAAAATATAGACACGTAAGCCCATCAAGGATACTTTTAGCTATCTTTTGATGTATAAAACATATTTCTAATTGTGTTCGTTAATTTTTAGGACAGTTTTTTTACGCTCCTGAAAAGTTGTCACTTTTCACTTGCAGCTTTCTTCCAGGAGGGGTGCGATTTGTACGTACGTGCTTCAGTTGTTTACTAACCCTTGTAGTGTATAATTATCCTGTTCATTTTTCATTTTTTTATTACTACTTATATGACCAATCGTTCTTTTCATAACAGGAAGCCGTTTTGATTAGCTTAGTAATAAAGGTTCTCTTTACTTTTTTGCTACCAAGGGTGGCATTCCGGCTAATATTATCTCACATCTTGGTGCATCACGCTTACTCCAATCATCAATAAATATGTAAATTTCATAATTTTATTTGGCTTAGTTTTTTTCTCTCAAAATCACAGTTGCGGAGGAATTGAATTTTAAGGATAACCCACTGCGACAGAGGTTAGATTTGGGGCTAACCGGAATAGCAGAGCAGGCGGAGTTACAAAATAAGCTGTTTGGACTCTTTACAATACTTTTTCAGTGCTTAAATAGGCATTGGGTTCAAACAGCTGTCTAATAGCACAAAGTCATAAAACTCTCATTAAAGTCATTTGCTCGCAATGTCTTGTAAAAATGGCAATCAAATTTCCCTTTTAAAGAAGAAGAAGCTTCCACTGCAAACCCAGACGCCTATAATATCGTTTTTTTATTACCAAACATGTTCGAGAATAAAAACCAAACCGAGACCATATACTCCGCAATCACTGCGCTAAATAGGTCATCTAAATCTATTGGATGCAAGCTATCTCTTTTTATTCACAAATGAGTTTAAATAAGAGAATGGTACAGTTAACATATTAATATTATTATATATTGGGCTTAAACTATTTAAAAGAAAACTTACTACCACAACGTTGCTATTTCTACTCCGCATGAAAAAAACCCACCGTGGGGATATTGGGTGCATACCACAGAATGTTTGTTGTGAAGTAGCATCTTTTAGCTTTTTTTGTTTGTTATATTAAAAACAGCAAAATGAGCTGAAACAGAGGGATTTGAAAGGATAAGTAATTCACGTTCGGCAACATACGGGTGATACCCTTCACAAGACAAAATTCATGGTCACTCATCATTCAGGTAGAGTTTTTTCACTAACCTTGCACCCCTCCAACTAGCCTCACTGACGGCACAGTATGCACAGCATGTCATCTGCCATACAAATGCAGCGCGCGCAGCTTGTTTGCTATCGTGACCATGCCATACTGTAAATACGCATCGTCGTACGCACACACTGACAATTTTCTTGATCCTAACGATACTCAAGTCGCTTCACTTGCGGCCGAGCCGTACGTGAGTCCGCGCGCACCAGTTTGTTTCGTTGCTCCTGCGCCGCTGCTGCTTGCGTAGAAATAAAAAGCGACAGCCCTTCATGCTTAGGCAGTTATCGCTCGCCCGGCGGTCAAGTGGCCCTACTTGTTTTATTGTACTATGCTCACGGGGTCAGTGAGGATTGTTGTAAGATATAAGGTTAGAGATAGAGGTTCGAGTAAGTCTTGCGCCTGTAGTGTAGGTGCGGCCGGTGCTCAACAGTAAGCCATAAAAGCTGTTTGTTTGTTACCAGAGCAAAATATGTAATTCTGTTTTTTATTTATTGACCCTAGCAGGTTATTCGGAGTCTTCTAATAGTAGAAAGTGATTACATTGGCTAACCCTAATTGGCTATTCAAGGCACAATCAGGCATCTGAGTGGATGCCTTTGAAACACCTCTAGCTCACAGTTTATAGTTGTTTATGCTATAAATCGCAGTGGGCCTTGGGTAATAAAATACAACGTTGCCTTTCAATGGAAAGTTACCGGAATATAGAGTTGTAGAGCGATAGTGGACTATCGACAAACGATAGTCTGTCAATAAGACAAAAAGGTTCAAGTAAATCAAATAGTCAATTGTAGTATCTATACTATTAGTGATACTTCGAAAAGATTGTGTTGAAGATATCTTCGATATTATCGCTATTATGTTTTTCAATAGCATCAATCTCTTAAAAATGTATGGATACAACTATTGATGATTCTTAATAACTATTCCTTAACTCTAGACCATCAATAGTATCGATAATGCCGACAGTTTGTTATTTTTACGAGCACCAATACCATCAATTATCTTCTATTTGCTTGTCATTCACTCTTTCTCAATTTTAACACGTCACACGCTAGTATTCATACTACAGATACCATCAATAATTTTATGGACATTTTGTTATTAAACAAGTGAAAAATCTATAGTAATCCTATCGATAGTTCGGCAACACCAAGTCGAAATATACGCTGTTCAAAGGTAAGGATTTTCAACATTGAATTAAAGTCGTCACCACGATAAAATATTGAAACGTTTTCCAAAGCAGTTCGGAGCTCGCAAAATCCGAAAATCCTACCAAAATCCATGTGCAGCAGTCGAGATCAGAAACACAGCGCAAAGTCGCATTTTATGTTCACAAACGCATGAAAGTATCTGTTCTATTCCAGAAATATGAACGAAACTAAGAATTTCTATATTCAGCTGCTTTTCTGCCTTATTGCGACAGAAATATTTGGATATCTGCATCGTTTATTCAGTTTTGGAGCGTACTTTTATCCAACGTGAAAGGAAGCTTTTTGGTATTGAATTGTTCAAGCGATGCATTATGTGAACAATAGAAAGACTAAGCATGTGTGTTGCCAGCGATACCGAGCTTGCAGAGGGATTAAGAAGAATGGGTATTTAAACTGTGCACTTTTCTTTTAGTCGTTTTTGCTAAAAAATACTGCGCTCTTTCTATAGTATGTTCGCGTTAAGAATACAGTATTTTTTAAATTTAATTTCCGTTACTCAGGTACATAAACGTTGCGTTTGAAAGAATTCGTTTATGTGGGCACTATGAACTTGACTTTCTAATTAGGAATGATCTGATTGGTTATAGGGCGTGCTAGGTCGAAGGACAAGAATGAGATCACTGCATTCTTAACGCGAACAGACTATAGTTAAAACCGCTTTGTAGACTTCGGCGTGGGAACGTTGGTGCCATGGGAGAAGAAGCCAAACAAATTGTTCAAAGATGCTACCTTGGTCAGCGTATTAGTCTGACCATATTATAAAGAGGCAATCCTGTCACCATTTTACGCAACGGTTTAAACAAGGCGGGGATTATTATTTTGAAATGGTTTTAGTTATCATTTATTTCCTGTTTTCAAAGTTTTTAAAGATTTCATGTCAGTTATTTGTTACGAACATTAAAGTCTGTGTTGTTAAAATAGGTAAAAAACTTTTACACAAAAGAAACCCAAGTAACTTGGATAACGGCTGAAGGCTCGCACCTTATCACGTTAGGTTAAAATTAGGCTAGACGTAATGTGGGCTTCTGGGCGTTTCGTTGCGTTGACTGAACAATCAGTGTGCCACTGACTACCCCGACGAATAAAAGCGTATAAAAATATTATGATGTTTGTATAAAATCAATCATCCATGTAAAAAGATAACCACAAACATAATAGATACAAAACAAACTTGTAACTACCAGCTTTTAAGTTAGACTTCACGGGGTGAATAAATGTTTTGTAGTTACATCATACATATGGAACTGCTAGCATTCACCCCGAGCAATATCTTTGAGATCCAAAATTCGCTTTGTGATTCTAAATAGACGGGAAACGTATTGTGTTCAGCATATGCATGCAGTGTTCCACCTTTTGTGTTGTTAGGAAGTGGCTGCATTATTTGAGCAGTTTAGGTGAAAAGGTTTGCCACAGCTACGAGTATTTAACAAAATCGTCCAACTACTAGGACATGCTTAACCTCAACTACGAGGTGGCGCAAGTCATGCTCCAACACGCGGGCTCAGTGTGGTTTGTTGGAACTGACTTTTGTGAATATTTTCATATTTTTTTAGTACTAATTCAAAATAAATAAAGATCAGCGCCATATAGCTCTAAAGCAAGCTAGTTAGAGCTTCCGTTATGGGATGCTGGAACAACGGACTTCGATAGAGATCGTCTTAGCAGGAATGACGCGCCCCTTTACTGCATTTGCGCATAGAAGCAAGCACTTTTGTAAATGAAATCGGTCTGATTTATTTAACTAACCTCAAAACCCACTCGAAGGTGCTATTTCTGTCCTAGTTGCCAATTGTTACTTCTTATGAACAAAAAACAACAAGAACACAATGTAAATCCATGTCTGAATAAACACATCTGCAGAGATTTAATTAGCATATTTACAAGTCAATATTTTTGGTCATAAAGTAAGAAAAAAAATTATATTTTACAGCAACGAAATGAAAAATATAAAAACAGACGCTTCGTCAGTCAAGCGCTCAAATAATTGAAGAACTCTCGAAGTTCCGAAATGGAACACTTCATCAGCCGAAAACAGAATAACAGCACTCGAATTACCTTTTCGCTGCAATATTCGTTTCGTAAGTTAATCACTACCAAAAACAACTGTAACGTATAAAAACAACACGCGACGACAGCTCGTAAGAAAACGAAAAAAACAAATGCCACTCGGAAACGGCGATCATTACACGAGCGACCAAACGAAAAACCTTATTACAGTCCATTTGTACACAAAACGCCGAAATATTTATCAGGGTCAAGGGGAAAACATGAGAAATGATATTTCAACGCGCGGATAAAACGTGGGCGAATCGAAAGGAATACCTCGCGGAATATAATATTCGAGTGTTTGGCGGTGTCGGCAGTGAATGCCAAGAAGTAGCCAGGATTAGGCAATGTTTACACTGTAGATGATTATTAGTCTACCGCGTCCTTCTTTAGACCATGTCATAAAGTGCGAGCGAGACCGCAAGTGCGATTTCTCTTGTCTAGCTTCGTCCTTTTCAACTCGCGCGTAAAACGCGTCATTTGGACAAGCTCTCAGTCGGTTCCTCATTAATAAGACTCGTGAGTTTGATGAAGAATCTTTTTATTATTGACCTTGATAGAGCGCAAAGGCTATGTGACAGTGTGTCAGTGACCTGGTCTGACCATTTGCCTTCGCGTTGCAAGATTCTTGACACCCTAAGCTGCTGACTACCATCCATGCTACCCTATTTGACGACTTTATGCGTCAGCACATAGCACCTGTCTGTTGGGCGTAACCATATCTTGAAAACAGCATTGTATATGTCTATTATTAGCTGCATCAACTTTTAAGTTGTATATAAATCTTCAGGTTTTTGTCTTGTATAACCATTATTAAAATATTTCATATTAGATTAAACAATGGTAAGGCCGTGCTTGGAAGAGTGTTGGTTTCAAGCCCACACGAACTTGACCAATCGCCATGAATAAAGCTTTAGCTCACTGAAATAAAGGCTTACTGACAACTTCTCCTCTGTGTGTTGAAGCCCTTATAACCTCTTCTCATCCGTTTGGCATTCGATGCGCGTTTCTGGAACTTTCCTAAGGTATAATTCTACTTGTGCATAATTTTCTGTGCGTTTTCAGGAATAAATTGACATTACGTGAAGGTAATTTTGTTTTTTTTTAGGATTAATTTAAGGATTTTGTATCAGTTGAACAAAAGCTTAAAGTGTTTTTTTTGGAACTCTTAAAAATAAGAGTTGAATTTGAATTTGAGTTATTCAGTAAAAACTGAATAACTCAAATTCAAAACTCCACAATCACAGCTGAAACAGACAGTAAATAGAGCGAGAGAGAGAAAGAGAGAATACATAAATATCTTGGCTGGAGACTGGCTTGAACATTCCCAGGAAATACTGGCGTCGATACTAGATAGAAGATATTTTTTTCAAAATAGTGAGCACTTAAGGGCTAATTAAGATTGCGACAGTAACATGAAAACTACGGGGTTTTCACAGTCACAAAACTACTCGAACAAAACTAAAAATATAAATAAAAAGTTTAACTGTTTTGTATCGGTCAGGATTACTTATATGCACATTTTGTAGGATACTAATGTTTCTTAAAACAAAGCTGTTTCGTATATTTTTTACCAATTTTACTAAGGTAATAGCGGCGAATAGCCCAAGCGGGAAATATGACGACATCAAAAAGCTCTTGTCGGAGCTTTGCCAAAATACGTTGTTATATAGGCTTATGATCATGTCACACGGATGAGAAGACTTGCAAATTATTTCCGACAAGGCATATCGATATGATTTCTACCTATAAGCATGATTATATCTATACTTATTTATTAGGCTTCATATTCCTTTCGTTTGGTTTAAATTGGTAACCTCTGGAACTACTGGTTTGAATTGAAAAGTATACCAAGGCTATGGGTATACCATTACGCTTCGATTAATAAAGTAGTGCTCCGAAGAAAAACGTTGAAAAACAGATTTTGGTTTATCATGGCAACCGGCTTCTATTATTTTTTCTGGGCCCTCGCCCACGACGACTTTTTGTTGCGTGGCTGTCGCGATATTGTCGCGATGCAAGCGAGCTTCAGTATTATTTTCCTCCTGATGTCGCAGACACAGTCACGCGTTTGGATTGGTTTCAGCCGCCGTGGGTGACGGTTTTGCAAAAATAGTGGAACTAACATTAAAAAATAAAATTATCGACATGGCAGTGAAAACTACAGTTCCACAATGTATTTTTCTTGTTCATTTTTTGGAGTGGGTAATTTGCAGTCACTTATTATTTGCCCCTGCCAGCGGCGTTGAGACAACCCAAAATCAGTTTGGTCATCTTTCCCACAACCTGCCGTAGCGTGCTTAGCTTGACAACATCAACGCCAATCAGCGTAATAAGAGAGTAACTCATTAAAACATCTTTAATTTTCTCGACTTCATCTTTTAGAGAACAATTCTCTTTTGAGTCAAATATTTTCGCCACAAAATCCCAAATACACCCGATTGGGACACAACTTGTCAGATACAGACGTATCGATTCCATTGGTCCCTTCGTGTAAATATTGCTTAAGGAAGGAATCATCCCAATTGGGAGATGTTTTCTGAGGAAACACTAGTTAATTCTGAAGGCTGCCGTTCCAGTGGAATTAGGTTAGTCGAGGGTGCTCGGTTTGGAAGTAAGGGTTGGTACAAAAAGTCTTGTTCTATTCCGATCTCTTTTTTTATGAATTGTTTTGAACCATATATAGCATCAAGACCATATTCCAAACGGGGTAGTCAGAGTCACACTGGTTGTTGCAACATGGTAAACGGAACATACAGAAGCCCACATTTCGCCGATCTGATTTGAAGTCCACGTATTAAAGGTGAGCCTAGTGTCGCTATACAGGTTGTATGGTAGTTCATTGTCTTTCCTACCACCGGTGAGGTAGCCGAAGTTTTAATTCAATCTCAATTTGTAAACAGATAATATAAGGCAAGATTAACAGATAAAAGATGCGTTCAGGGGTTGAGTAGGTGTACTTTTGGACTTAGGTAAAAAAAGGTGAGATATCTTTATAAATTGTAGCTTATGTGCTATTCAGATGCATAAGCTATATTATTGTAAAGTTTAATTCAAATCCATTTAGCAATTTTTACGTGAAAGAGCAACACAGCACATCCAGACATACAATCTTCGCCTTTACAATATTAGTAGGATTACACGAAAGAAATGCAGGGTTTGAAAAGTTGACTCCTGAATTCACAAACTTCAACCAACATTGAGCACGCTTTCAATTCAACCTCATGCCATCTCTTAAAATGTTCATAAAATACAAAACGACAGCCATACTTGTAAGGGCTGCTTATATTTTATATTAATTCTATTGTATGAATGTTGATTACACTTTAAGGTAGCAGGAATTGATAAAGACACTGTTGTAGCTAGTTGTTGTTTGTTCAGCAGGGTAGCCCAAAATTTAGTAATTTTTCATCCTGCTGACTAGACAAAAGTTACAATAAGTCTCATAGAGTTCCGCGTGTCCATATAACCACTAAGGCTTAGGCGGTTCGCATAATAGCTTACCAAAAACATACCAAAAGTCTGTTACATAAAACCGATAAAACGAAAGTGAAATGCCGGGGTATGCTTTTAGTCAACCACTTAAAAAACAGCCGGTGGCTTGTAAATATTTGATTTAACGTTTTAATCATCCCCGGTTGTCCTCGGCTTGTTTATTAACGAAACTTATTTTAATCAAGACTTGGAGACATTATCGTGGATGTTAGAATGGCTGGAAAGAACCCGCTTAGTAATAATATCTAACGGCTTTTTGGTGCCATGCTACTAAACATAAATGAACCTTTTACAGCTGAGACACAGTCCTCATTTAAAATGAAGTGATGTATAATAAAAATAATCTTCATTCATATACATTTATTCATTCATGGTATTTTCTTATGATAGCCCTATAACAAGAGCAACACCGAACAAGAAGATAGGCAGTTTGTAAATATTCGTTTAAGCACAAGGAAAAATCCATTAGTTTGGCAGTGGTATTACTTATTATGTTTTATTATAGGTTGTATTGTTGCAAGGAGGTGCCCAGCAATATTAAGATTGGCCAATCCAAGCGAAACTGATTGACGTGTTTTTGGCGCTTCTCCATGCTGCGATTGGCATGCCAAGAAGTTGCTTCCGGCTGATGTCGCTAGATGTCAGTAATTGTTAACTATAATCCTAAGGCTAATGGTAGCTCTTCAATATGAAATCATCATCTTTCACAGTTATGACTCCTCCCTAGTACATTGTAAAAGTAAGTTGTTGAAGGCGGGTCTCTTTCTCTCTTTGAGATATTGCTTTCGCAATTTTTTCACCACTTTGTTCGGGCTTTTTCCATCGCTGCATTTGTCACTCAACTAACACCATTTACTTTTTATTTTGCTATTACCAATTGTGCATAATTTAGGTCCTATTATCTTGATCTAAAATGTTTAGACATTTACCTATTTTACCTCCTACTGTTGCAGCTGTTGGTGTTCCCCCAAAACCGTCACAGTAGGAGGGTCACAGTTGAAAAAAAGACACAATCTTGGGTCTAACATTTTTTATGTTTGACAACAGCATTTAACCATGTCATGATTTAACTATGATTTTATTTATGGATTAATATCCTCACGCTATATGAACCACATTAACTTGCCTCACAACTCACTTAGGTCAATAAAACTCGTATTCTAGTAGACCAAGAAATGAATTTACAATTCAAAAGAAAATTTAATATTTCCATTGTTCGTTTGTTTTTGTTTCCCTCGACTAGCTGTTGGAATCACCTGGGCATTAAAGTTAGCCTAGCCTCCGAACCAAGAAGGTCACTATGGCTGGAAGCCAAGTATTGCGACAGTGTGCAATTATGTTTAATACTTTTTCTAGAAGGGATTGTTAGAGCAGTTGCATCTTTTACATTGAAAACAAATGTATTGATAATAAAATTGCAAACAACGTTAGTTCAAAACTCGAGGCGTCGAGCCCTATTTTTGTAGCCTCGAGGCGGAATTACAAGACTCATTGAGTTCGGTCGGTCGGAGCCGAGCCACGAGCTCTCTGACCCGTGCCTCAAGGCTTTAAAAGAGTTCGAGCCTCCTAAAGATGCTTGTCTATGGACACAGTAGGTACTCCGTGTTAACGTGCTCAAGAGTTGAGCTGGCTCCTTCCGTGGCTGGCTGCTAGGCTGCCGAGCGTGCTGGATGGTATGTTGCTTCCCTCGGGGCTCCGTTACCGTCTAGTTTTAATGGGTCTCTGTTCCCCATGTGTTTCTGGCCCAAACCATGCATGCATGCTGGCATGCATTGTTGCAGTATAGAATTCCAGTGATCTATAATCGACATGCGTTACTGCATTTTCAGACTCAAAAAAGTGATCAAATTGGTCTTACTCACTTACGATTATAACTGTGAATGTAACAGTTATTCTTGTAAGATCTGCTAAACTTTGATTGGTGTTTGTGAATTTGGGGGTTACAGCAAATACCACATCCAGCATCTTACATCTCGGAAGGCTGTTTTACTTGCCTCCGCTGAACAAGTTAGTTGGGAGAGTTAAAAGGAATTTTAAGAGGGTGTCGGTGCTCCCCGTTGTTGTGTGAGCTGAAGAAAGTACTGGAGTAAGTGGAATGTACTCTAGTCGTAAAAGATTTCAGTTTTAGTTTGGTATTCATTGAAGTGTTGGTTGAAGATGGTTAGGAAACTCAAGATTAGTTTTGGTAAGTTTGGATACATGGACGTTCATTTGACAACAAACTGTTCATCTTTACTGTCTTTACTTTCCTTGTTTTTGGATATTAAGTACATTGGTATAACCCAATTGGTACCAGAACCTACAGTGAAAATGCGACTTCATTTAGGGTGGCGTTAGTCAACCTGTGATGGAAAATAAAATAAAACACATTGTTTATCATTTATTAAAACTAAAAAACAGTTCCGTGAAAACTGAATTTGTTTAGTTCAAAAGCCAATTAAAAACACCCTCAATTTGGCGCTCCTAAAAAGTTACACAAGCGTTAGGTTGTGTAGCACCCCGAATTATAAAAGTACCTAATTATTAGGTATTAAAATAAAGAACCATAACAGAACCTTATCTTTTTCGATTTCATCAACTTCTGAATTGCTACTAACATACTTTTTCTAACGTCATGGATGTCAACCGTTATGCCTACTCGGAGGCCTTTGGATGACTTAATAACATGTAACAGTGGGTTTATCACTTACCTCCCAACAATCCACACTAAGCCTGCGTGTTGGAGTATGGCTCACCTCATAGTTAAAAGTTAAAATGAGGCACAGGCTTCACTTCAAGACAAAACCCGCTGCCAGGCACAGGCCCAGCTGTGGGACAATTTTTGAAGTGAAACAAGAAGTGGAATGTCTATATTATGATAATAAATCAAAAATAATTACTAGTCACGATCAGTAGAAAATTGCACCTCATGTAATCAATCAATCATCAACAGCCACACGACGTCCGCTGCTGAACATAGGCCTCCCCCATAGAATATTATTAATTAATAACACAATTAATGAACAAGCTCCTGATGAGAAATTCAACCATCTGGCATCCAAATCTGCTCTCACGATACAAAATCAAATTTTACCATAACGCAGCCGCAGCTAAATAATCATCATCATTATAAGCCGCGAAGTTTACTGCTGAACCTAGACCCTATACAACGTGTTTCAAAAATACCCCTAAAGACTGAAATATCATAGAAAGGGAATGAATCTGACATAGTAGGTATTTTCCTTTTTTATATCTTTAGCGGTTTCGATGAAAACGTACATCAAATGTTTACAAAAATGACGATATTAATTCGATGTTTCGATCTAAAACGTAGGGGCGTGAACAAAGGAGATTGGTACTGGTCACTTCGTTAGGGTCAACTTGGGTCCAATCACCCAATTAGTGCTGGGTGTTTCTATGATCGATGTTTTTATTTTACGTTAATTTACTCGAAATTCAAATTTAGAGCTACGACTGTAAGAAATTAACAAGGGACTCCTTTCAGGAGTTTGTATAATCCCCCTCAGTTATTAGGGGTATTTTTGTAACACCCTGTAGATTTCCGCAGCAGCCGATGCATGATGAATGATCAAAACAAGGAAACCAAATTAGATGTTACACAGCGTCAGTGCAGCCAAGACTGAGTAGTGGATGCAATTTCACGTCCTGTCAGCTTGTATGAGATTCTTTGCAGAGCGCTGAATGTATATTTGATTTGGCAAGCTCATAACCTCTATTCAAGAAGGGCAGCAACAATGTAAACATGCATTGAGAGGTTACCCTTGCGAGATAAATGCATAAAAATCATATTATTGGCCTTTTCGAAAGTTATCAAATGAAAAAATATATATTCGAAGTCAGTATAGCTTTGCCAAAAGAAAACAAAGTCAATAAAAATATTTAAACCAGACTCTTTACCAAAACTCTTTTCGTACTCGTCATTGTTTGGAATTTAGTATATTTACAATATGGGTTTTTTTGCGGATATTAAACGGCAAGTATGATAGATCTTTTCCTTTTATCTAAAAATACTAGGATCTATGTATTCAGTGGAGTCACTTGATGGTGTTGTATTGAAAAGTGATAATTATACATCGATTTGATACGACCATGTCCACGAGTAAGTTTCGGAGAAATCATAATTTCTCCTTTCAAAAAATTGCGGCCGCTTGAAAATCCTCAAAAACTAGGCATTACAATACAAGATTTTCTTGACATTGCCAGAATAACCTAGACAAGAGGGCATTTGGCGATTGCAGGCCATTAAAAATACGATAATTATCTTATAACAAGACATCTCTGTAAAATTTATTGTCTCGCCTGTCTCTTTGTAGTTTCTAATTTGTTTTTTATTGCTAGATATGACTGTAAGTAAGTATCTCAACCTACACTTATAAGTAGGTATACTCGTATAAGTTAAACCAATTTAAATAGCTGAACTGTATTGAAGTAGTCCTCTTCAATATTTTTGAAAAAAAAGCTACCAATTCGAGCAACGTTAAACAAAACGCTCCCGCAGCATCGAAATGTTATTTGTGTGACTTTTTACAACAACTTATTGACCTAGTTGAACAAAAGCTTAGGTATAGAATTCATTCAGAACTTGAAGTGCTTTCCTTAGAACTAAGTGAAAGGTTATCTGACTTACCTACCCCGTATACTTTGGACCAAATATTCGGCGTAGAAACAAGAATCCCAAAGTTAAGTTAAGTTAGTCATATCCATTGATGTCTACGAGTACAAAGCCAATATAGTTAGTTTAGGCTTCCAGATAGTTTGATATCAGCTAAGGTTCCACGTCTCTTTGTAATTGACTATAGTCACGTCAAATCTCTTGACAGAGTCACAAAATCAGCGTTGGTGTTAAAAATTAGTAAATTTTGATTAGCTTGATATGGGCCTCATAAGAAGGCTCAAGGTCACCCAACGGGCTTTGGAGAGGGCTATGCTTGGTGTTTCCCTACGAGATCGAATCAGAAATGAGGAGATCCGTAGGAGAACGAAGGTCGCCGACGTAGCCCAGCGTGTTAGCAGGTTGAAGTGGCAGTGGGCGGGGCACATAGCTCGAAGGACTGATGGCCGTTGGGGCCGGAAAGTCCTCGAGTGGAGACCATTCGAGGCCAAGCGCAGCGTGGGACGCCCGCCCGCAAGGTGGATGGATGACCTCATAAAGGTCGCAGGGTCTCGGTGGATGCAGGCCGCCTCCAACCGGCAGCTCTGGAAATCTATGGGGGAGGCCTATGTTCAGCAGTGGACATCATGTGGCTGCTGATGATGATTAGCTTGATTAGTTTTTTAAGTAGCTTATGAGTCGTGCTTGGTTAAGGTGAGGACCGTAACCAGCAGTTAGACGTAAAAGGTTGGACATGTCTTGTTTGAGACCAATGTTCCAGCTAATTGGCTCTTTATTAACTGTTTCAAAATATTATTAATGTAAAGTAATATACATCGAATGTAGTAACTCGCAGATGTACTTTCGTAGGCAATAGAAATACAAATTTAGCCTCGCTGGTTAGTACTGGGTCAGGTTAAACCAGGCAAGGATTATAAATTTAATAATTTGATGTAAAAGAGAGAAGGACGTATTCATAAAAAATAAACAAAACCGAAAAATATACATGATGAACAACGAAGACTATGGGTCACCTCCTCGATTGCCCTCTGGGCCCAAAGACCTGCACAGGGGAGGATCTAAACATGGCAACGAATGACGCAGTCGAGGTCGCCAAGTTTTGGTCGGGCTCTATTTGATTTGATGCCATTGACACGAAAGAAGAAGAATAAGAACAGGTATTGGTAATATGAATATCTGCCCCTGTCTCTTCCATTTTGTAGTAACTGTCAAGGTGCATGGAATTTTAGACTGTAAGTGATTGGCAGTAACTAAGTAACCTGTAATGCAAACTCAGACAAACATGCATACGAAAAACATGGCAAAATAATATTTTTGTATGTTTAACAGTCTCTTTAATTTAACAATTGAACTCAATTTCAAACTAAAAATTAAAAGCTTTATTTACTTTCAAGCAATTCTCTTCATCATCCAATGGATAAAGCGCTTAACAAGTCCTATTATCACTTGCACGGATCAATGGCTCAGCGAACCGCTCGCTCAACGAACGGGTGGCTGAGCGAATGGGTGGCTGTAGTGATGTAACGACTCTACTTTTCAAACCGGTTTAAACTGCATACAGTCGCACCGGTTTAATACTTCGCTAAACCGGTTTTTCTAATATTCATAAAAAAGGAAATAAATCAATCTATGTAAGTTTATTACGTCATAATAGTTCCTGTACATTCAAGTACAGTTTGCATTGAAATTATGAATGTGTGTTGCGGTCAAAAAACCAACGTTTAAAGTTTAAAGTGCCACTAAAATACGTGAAACGCTATTGTAATTCTGAGGTGATAAGATTGCATCTAATGAACATTTCACAGATATTGACCACCCTTGCGTAAAAATAGTTCACAACGTTTGATGGTACTTGTACCTAGACTGAAATCGTTCCATATTCTTGGTACATTTTGGCCAGATTATCTTTGGCTTATTAATCCCGTGGAATCACAAATTGCTCATCAGTTTTTTTAATATTCGTCCATTTTTCAACGCGTGCAACCATACAGACCGTGGCATGTTAGGATTTAAACGGTTTGTTTTGAAATCCGGTTTTAGATTTAAACGATTCAACCCGGTTTTACAAAACTCTTGACCGTTACATCACTATCGCTGGTAAACGATAGGGTCGCGACGAGGCGTGAAATTGAGTTCCTCATTACTGACAATGCTCTTCGTTTTGATCATCACAGATATAGAAATGTTTTGTGCTTTGAATTTAAGTTCAAAATAAACGCTTAGAATTTCAAGTTTTAAGTCACTTTTGTGATTTGTTTGGGACAGGCTAGGGGAAATAAGGGAAGTACCTCAGGATCTGTGGCAAAAGTAAATTGGCAACGATTGATGGGTACCCCAGAATTTAGCGACGTATTTGTTCATAAGATTGGTGGTATTTATTCACTAAAAAATATTAAAGAAGATATAGTCCCCATTGTAAAAGATGACTTTTATGGTTTGATTGATTAAGAACCAAGCGTCACAAGATTTCAAAATTGTTGCAAAAACTGTTGCATTTTTAAATATATTTAAAAAGGTAATTTTATTTTTTAGCATTAGGGATAATGCATTATCATCTTACTAAAGATAGGAAAACCAGAAAAAGACCATCGGTCTACCTGGACAAATATTTTTGTTCTTTAAAATACTGACCTTATTTGTTATTTTTCCATTGTATTTTTTTTATTTCTATACTGTTATTTTAGGTGGCACATCAAGTTAACTTCGCAAGCTATTTTCACAAGTCTGTTACTTAACTTCGCGTAACGTTTTGTTCAAAAAGAGTTCAAACTCCTAAACGACGTCTATTCAAGTACTAACTTCCACTTTATCGACGAGATCTGCTGTTGAAAGTCCAATTGAGTTGAATGATTGAAAAGCAATTTCTTTGATGGGTAATAAGCCATCAATCGTCTTAGAGATGTGAAAAAGTTTGAATTATATTTCGCGACAATTTTTCAGCGCAAGTAGAGTCTCTAAACGAAATATCTTTTGAAGAAGTTTATTTCTATAACTGGAGGTAATATTATTATCAAGTTAAGATACCTAAAATATTTACGTTTAGCTCTTATGATATTTTACGTTTTAAAATTGGGCTTATTTTAAGAATAGCTGACACAGCTCCGCTTCCCTGTTGTCTTGGTTAAGCGAAAGTTCCATATAAGTGAACATATTTTTTCCTCTTAAGGATTGAATTTCTAGATATCCTTTTTAAATTCTCGCTTGCCATGAAATTGTACCATATTTCATATTTCTAGGTACAGTAGTTTCTGCTATATGTTTAGAAGATGATTGACTCATGAACATTTTGACAAGAGCAGTCTCCTAGGTAGCAAAAAATTTTACTCATTTTAGTTTGGCATTGTAAAATATCTATGCAATTTTATTCACAAAGTCTTAACTTTCAATTAAATCCAAAAGAACCGTCATTTCAAAATGTAAATCTATAGCATAATTCACCGATCAGCATTTGCAGAGACCAACTGGATAATATAAAGCTCCGGGTAATCCAGCTTTGTAAAGACACCTGTGGCGTTTCGTTCCACCGCCTTGTTTAAGTCGTCTATTGTTAGCTATAATTTAATGGGGATTTTCACAATGTGCACTTGGATTTAACTCCAAGTGGTGGAGAGGCCACAGAGCAAGTGTGGCTTTTTTAACTTTTCCAATGCTAATATACTTGAGCTTTTTTAACAGCTTAACCTACAATGGGGTGCGCCTTGAAAGTTAGGTATGTAGTAGTCACGTCCCCACGTATAATACATATTTTTTCAATTCAGTGCTGTTACACCCCTGCTTAGCAGAGAATTGAAGAAAAATATTAATAAAATTGTAAATAATACTTTTATTGATAGCACATTTTACTCTTACGTATTCATCAACATACTTAACAATAGCACGAAGTTTTAAACATTGTTAAGTTTTCTCAAATTGTGCTAAGGTTCTGAACTTATTTAAAAAATGCTCTAAGACAATCCTATTCCTGACGTGAATGACACAAAAAAAATTTTGGTGCATTCGTACTGAAAGTGAATGTGTGTCTAGAAATTTCAACTATTGATTTTACTTAAACAACAACTTGGCCAGTATTACATTAGGCGGGATTGAAACCTGCACCTGGGAAAATTCCTCTCGCCAAATTACCAGGGGGGGGCTATTCAGAACCAAGTTATCGTACGGTAATTTTCAATAAATTTTAAATACATTTTTGAATATGCAAGGTGTCTGCATTAGTCTCTTAATGAATACTAGATGCTATTGGCTATACCATATACAAAATTTAGGCGCTTTCGCCCAAGAAGCGATTTACTAAAATTAAATTGACGTTACCGAATCGTACGATAACTTGTTTGTGAATCGCTACCCTGATAACTTGCCCCTTGGTTTATTATCTCTTCACCTTACTTAATCTCAAAGCTTTTTGCCTCATCGGAGCCAAATCATGCCATTTTTCCGAGAAACTAAACGCAATTCCACCATAATATAACTGCAGCCGTTTCGCGCATAATTGCACAGAATGACTGTATGCAATATTCGGATGGCAGCGGGCGTACCCTCAATTTAGACGCACTAAATTTAACCAAATTCGCTCTTTCCGCCCACTCATAATAGACGGTCAAAATTTCAGGCCAATTTTGGCTTAGCGGGTTTTACGCAGCGGCTTGTTAATACTGTGGAATTGTTATGACTGATTCTGATTCACATGCACTGGACATTTGCTGATTTTAGTGGTTTAACTCTGTTAGAATGCAGATACATTTGAATTTCGCACGAACAACACGACGTAATTCTATGAAACTGTTGTTTGAAATCACAAAAATGATTATCCACTATTTTTATTTTATAGATATGTGTGCAAATCTACAGACATTACACAGACTTGTTAGCCTATTATAAATCAATACATGTATTATGTTCAATAATACCTTAGTCAGTTTTGAACAGCTTGAAATGAACAAGAAGTCAATTACTGATCTTTTTTTCAGATATTTGTAAGTATCTTAATATATTGTTTATAATCTCTTCACCTCACTTAATTTTAAAGCTTTTTGCGTCATCGGAGCCAAATCATGTCATTTTTTCCAAGATACTAAACGCAATTTCACCATAATATAACTGCAGCCGTTCCACGCATAATTGCACAGAATGACTCTATGCAATATTCGGATGGCAGCGGGCGTACCCTCAATTTAGACGCACTAAATTCAACCAAATTCGCTCTTTCCGCCCACTCATAATAGACGGTCAAAATTTCGGGCCAATTTGGGCTTAGCGGGTTTTACGCAGCGGCTTGTTAATACTGTGGAGTTGTTATGACTGATTCTGATTCACATGTAATGGACATTTGCTGATTTCAGTGGTTTAACTCTGTTAGAATGCAGATACATTTGAATTTCGCACGAACAACACGGTGGAAACACGACGTAATTCTATGAAACTGTTGTTTGTAATCACATTATTTTATTTTATAGATTTGCACACATAGACATTACACAGACTTGTTAGTCTATTTTAAATCAATACATGTATTATGTTCAATGATACCTTTGTAAGTTTTGAACAGCTCGATATGAACAGGAAGTCAATAAATGATCTTTTTTTAAGTCTATCTTATCAAAAAAGTACATTTCTTTGTGTGTCTTATATTGTGACTTATATTTATTTTTATTCACTGTGCTTGTGATTTTACACTACTCAGCTAATAATAATCTGGTTGTTTTGTTTCATACGTTACGTCATTGGTCTCACCTCAACTATGACTCACTTACAATCACACGCAAACCGGCAAATGGGTGGACCGCGCACGTCTTAGACCGGAATGGCGAGGTTCTGTACATAGTAGCGTGAAGTTTTGAGGCTAAGCGTCTCGAAGACCTTGATGCAAAGCGCCAGATACGGAAGACGAAGCCTCTTATACACGTACAATTCATCTGGCCAGTTATACTGTGCGTCTTGCAACCGAATTTTTAAGTTGAAGTTCGGTCTTGCTTGTCACATCAGAGACCATAGCCAGAACGACCCAAAATGTGAGGCTTGCAGGAGTCGCCGTCACCGGACACGGTATGGACGACATGATGATGATGATGATGATGAGCGAAAAGTCGTGCAATAAACAATATTCTGTCTAACATCATCATCAATATTCCAATGTAGAAATATCACTTTGTTCTCGCACTCTTCTATTTTATTGACGTGTTTCGTGGCAATATTCTTTTATTGAGGTTATCTGTTTGGTAGGGACGAAGCAATAAATAAGATGAGGGAACGTGGACATGTTAATAAAAAAGGATAAGATAATAATCTTCATTGCTCAAAAATAGGTACGTCTAGTAGACAGCTGACAGCATGTACACATTGGGAATTTATTTCAGGAATAAAACCAAAAAGAAAATCTATTAAGTAAATAACTAAAACTCTACCTAATTTAACTACCTTAAGCTTTATGAAAACAAAAATGAAGCTAAAAGCTGTAAGTATTTTTTTTTAACCATGTTATCCGTTACCCACCCTCCAATTAAGGGCGGGGGTGGGGGTATTTGCGAATTTAAGTTTAGGTCAAACGTACATCTTGCAAAGGCATCCCACATTTCCCATTGGCACTCGAAATTGCTTACCTCTAATTTCCAAATAATTCGACTTTTATAAACAAAAATATTTTTACACCACGATAACAATCACAGTCCTTTACACGTTTCCTTGATTTCGACATACGAAGCTATTATTTCTCAGAAAATAGTCCAGCCATAGGGCAGGAATTGGACGTCCCAAGGGTGACAAGAGTTGAGGAAAAACTCGACCCTGTCGTAATAAATAATGAGCGAGTGAACAAAAAGACATATTTCACGTTTGCTGCGTGAAGAATTACTTTGTTTTTAATTAAGTTTTTGTAAAAATATCTAGTTAGAAATTTGTGTTTCGCTTGTACATAAAAATGTTTAAATCTTCAAATGAAGCAAATTCATAGTGGATTTACTTTTCACGTTCTGAAATAGGCAGAAAAACCTTCCATGCATGTTTAGTCGATTTTGGAAAAAAACGGATTAAAAAATAACATATAAAATTTTACTAACTTATTCCAAAAACAACTGATTTCAAATTGTAAATAGATATTTGAAGTAGTTAAAGTTATTCAAATAATCAGACAGATTTACACTAGGTATATACTTTTTTTTTATTATTAAATAAATATTAAACAAATAAAAAAACATATTTGACTTACTAACAAAAGCTTATTCAATTCAAGAAAGTTTAAGATCGGTGTTCTCAAATCTAAAAAAACTAATGAAGCTAGTTTAGTTTCAAAATAATTATGTTTCTTTGGTTTCAAACCAAACCAAAGAAACATAATTATTTTTAGCCAATTCTGAGATTGTATACCGTCAGGTCTGAAAAATCGGAACCATCGCAGTCAGCCAAGATGGACATCACCAAATGGCGGTGTGTTTATAAGATAGTGTAACACTCTATCTCGGAATGAGCTTAATATTCATTCCATGAATGTTTGTCCTGTCTTAGCATCCAACCCACCCCCGGCTTAAGCTATCGCTATCAACCGAGCCACAAATGCCTTTATCATTGAAATCAAGACACCGTAACAATGCTTAATAACTACCCTTACTGGTCGGTCTTACAGGGTTTACTTACAAATTGCTATAGGTGAATAATGGGAGTTTCAATTATTATTCTCCGGAAGCCTCATGAATAATCATTCTCACCAACGCTGCAAGGCAACGGTCGAATTCTCAGCTTCACTTAAACATTTGGAATATTTTTGCTCAAAGACATTTCGACTATAAGTGCCATGTTGGATATTCTAAATTACTTCTTAAGGCTCCTCACTCTGGGTCTATGAGGTCCAGGAACCGTGAGGAGGCTCAAGGTCCAATTATATTATAATAAAAAAGACGTATATAGGTTACTTGTGCCAAATAAGTTGCATTCGAAATCAGAACTTCGACCACCTGAGCAAAGCGTTGAAAGTTTGAGACGACACTGCGCAACACGCATCTGTCTCATTTACGCTCTAGTAAATTATTCATTTTATTTTGTACCCATGGTCAAATTATAGGTACGTACGACAGGGGGCAATTTTCGACTTCGCACCAGTACTGAAATAACTCATCTCTTTCAAATATCATTGTCAAGGTCACCCAACGGGCTATGTTACGAGATCGAATCAGAAATTAGAAAACCCGTAGGAGAACTAAGATCATCAACATGGTCCAGCGTATAAGGAGGTTGAAGTGGCAGTGGGCAGGGCACATACATCGAACGACTGATGGCTGTTGGGGCCGGAAAGTCCTCGAGTGAAGACCATTCGAGGACAAGCGCGGCGTGGGACGCCCACCCACAAGATAGACCCCTGACCTTTTACTAGCTCTCTGGCCTCTGGCTGACTGTTTGTTCCAGTTTGCCTCCTCCCCATACATTTCAGATGTAGTGTCCATGCAACGTAGAATGTGCTCAGTTTGCGACATTTCGCTTTCCGACTAATTCTGTGAGTGGCTGATTCGCAGCGAAACCGAATGACGCGCGGTTGGCGGTGCAGTTTTATCACTACGACCAATAGCTATACAGTTACGCTATACAGTTCGCCCCTCGTTTAATATTGTACGCCTAGAAGGCAGGTTTCTTCGCACTGTTTTATATTTAACGACCGTACATACACACCAATAACCGACAGTAAATGATTATGATTATGATATTGAGTTAGTGACAGACTTTACTCAGAGTCAGTCAGCGGAGTCAGCGGCTCACTGTTTACCTAATCGGGACGCGCCCTTAGTTTTCTTCTTCGCATGTCACTTTTTCCCCACCAGTCACTAAAGTACTAACTATCAAAAATGTTATAAGTGTTCTACGACCCTTTTTAAGTGTGGTCTTTCTAGATTTACTTACAAATTCCTTTAGAGATAATGGGCGTTTCAATTATAACCTTCTTCCGACGAATCATGAATAATCAATTCCACCAACGGTCGATCTGAATTCTCGGCTACTTCAGTTACCCATTTGGAATCTCCTTTTGCTTAAAGACATTCCACCTGTAAGTGCCATGTTGGATCTCCTTTACTTCTTTAGGTTGTAGCACGATTTTATTTGTCATTACATTTGGTAGAATACCTATCAAGGTTTTTAGATTCCGAGCTTGCGAATTCGATTACTACAGAGTATTTTTGGGGAAAATACAACGTAACCTTTTCATAACATGCATTTTTTATGTTACATAAATTTTGACATGTTTCTATACCAGTAAACTAAATTTAATAGACTTGGACCTAGAGAATCAAAAGAATAGCGAAATGATGTATGGAAACCAAGTTGCAGGGTGTCAGAAACTTTAATGAGAAATGGCGCTTTACCGTATTTAATATATAGCATAATAACCAAGCCCAATAAGCTGAGTGCATTTTCAAAACTACGTAGAAATTCTTTTTTTAAAGAAATTAAAAACTCCTACGCTAGCCAGAAGTGAAACCTTTGGTTTGGACAAAAACCCTTTGTATGAATAAATATCGTAAACAGACAAAATTTGATTCTTTCAAGCTGAACTATAAGTACAACCTAATTATATGTTCTATCTCATTAGATACAATTTCTGGCTAAGGAAAAATGCATTTCATTTTTTGCTCAACTTTGGCTTCGAGACTCCTTTGAGCGCTTTTCTAAATTCTTCATAGCTTTTGATTTAACCCACTGCTCCAGGTTGAAAATTTCACCTTGTATTCCACCCTAACATTGTCCTCAAAATCATCCCCACGTCACGAAGGGACTATGATAGTGAAACAATTTAATTTCTATTATCTAGTTTCACAAACAGAATGAGTTATGATGGTTATTAATTATTCCTATGTTTAAGGTGCTGCACACGTCTTTAAACACTTAAATAATTCCTTATCCAAGATAGAACTAACATGAACAATGCCAGACTAAGATACGTTTGAGGAAATGTATCAACTAGAATAGTGTTGTTACTTGATAGAACATCGATAGTCTAGAAATGGTATCGAAAACACGGTAGGAGGTAAGATGTTGAGCTTAACAGCTGCAATAGCATCTATTTAATTATATGACTTGAAATATCATATTGACTTAATTACGATATAATAATATTTGTTTTTTTTTGCATATTTTGCTATTTTTTCCTATTTTGCCTCTATTAGTAGGTTTGCGCTATAGTTTCCTCTATTTGCGTTTCTTTGACGAAACTCGCAGTAGGCACTCAGGAGATTCATTCATGTTATTTATGAACATGAAGAGACGCCTTCATATTTAGGTGACTTCTCGAAAATGTCGCTCCTGGCCCGTTGCCCTAGGTGAACGACAAACGCCACAACGAGGCGCGACGCGTCAATATCAAATAGGCGTTTTTATAAACTAGAGTCCTACGTAGTCGCTTCAGTGGCTGCAGCGGATGTTATCCGTCATTACATATGGCGTCCTACACATGTGGTGTCCCGTCGCTCCATTTGGCGTCCGTCCCTCAACTGGCCTTAGATGGGTCACTTAAATCGGAAGGCGTACTTCTACCATCGACATTTCGACAACACTAGTATCAACATCTCCCATGTTGTGTTAAATTAAACACAGTAATACATTATGCAGTCGGAAATAATAACGTGTCAACTTGAGAACCTGACGCGTATTTGTCGCTGTCGGCAGAACCACATAGAATTAGTGTTTATTTGGGTAACTAAATTGTTATTTAGATTGCAGTGGGTAACATTGACGGGGGTCAAAATGTTTGTAGATACTCTGGTGTGGCAAATGTCCATGGGCGGCAGTATTCACTTTCCATCAGGTGATCTGTCAGCTCGTTTGCCCCCCCTATTGCCCCTATCCGATAAAAAAAGGAGATTTGAAATGTCACTGGGAATGGCATTATACATTTTTATGCACATTGCGTAGCATTGTTTCTGATACATTGTTGTTTTTGTTGTTGTTGAGGTACCGAGCTCTAAAAACTGCACTCTCATGTTTCTCAACGTTTTCGTATGAAACCCCTTACAAGGAGAATGGTTCCTTACGTCGTGTACTCAACTAGAAAATTATGCCTTACATTATTTCCACGTGAATTTTCAACGAGCTTACTTAGGCTCTAATCGTAGTGCCTTTAAGAGGTTACGTTGTTTTGAATATTATGGTAATTACCATTTATGTATACATATTCTCCTAAGTACCTGCATAATGGTCTTTGTTACCAAGACTAGTTATTTTCCGTAGATTCTCATTCAGCTTATTTTACACACTATGCTTTGAAATCGTGAAAAAGAAAATATATTATAAAAAAGACCTAGATAGGTTACTTGTGTTAAGAAACCTGGCACCCGAAATCAAAACTTCGAACACAGACGTGTTACAGAGTGTTCTGACTAAAACAATCTGAGCTGAGGATACTCTCACCTTAGAAATTTACGAAGTCTGAAAAATAAATATATTCTTCAAGCCTTTCTCATCATTCCTTCATTATATTTGTACCAAGTTATTTACAATATTCTCTTCATAACTGCTAATAGAACCATGAAAGAGTCTATAATGACCCAATTTTAAATTTGATTTACCTTATTCATCCGCTTTTAAAAGAACTTAATATAAAACTTTATTTCAGCTACAGTTTATTTCAGCATTTTGTTGGATATTTCTATTTCAAGGAAATCTCGTGATGGCGTTATCGCTAAATTAACTTGTCATGAGTCAACAGTTTTCGATGCCAGCTCATTTGTTGTGTAGTTTTGTAATATTTAATAGGAAATGGCTTTATATTCAGGAGTTTGCGACGAAAATTCAGGTGAATAAAATTGAAATCGTGGTTTTATTCCTAATATACATGGAAGTTTGCTTTTCAAACAAAGCCATCGTGTTTGGATACATTATAATTTTCAGATTAGACTTTAGACTACGGTAACTAACACTATTCATTTCTTAATTATGCTCTCTATACGCTTATATGAAGCCACAAACTTGTCACAAAAATATTACCAAAAATAACTTTGTAATGAGTAACCTACTAATCCTACTCTTTGAAGTTAAATTCCCCTCTACATTGACAAAAAAGTTGTCATTCCTTAAAGCTTATTTATGTATATTTACGAAACACCCTTCCCGGATATGAACCCGGGAAGGTCCACCAAACATTATTAGCTTGAGCCCAAAGAATAACATCGGAGCTGAAATTTCTTTCACAGGAAATTGTTGATTCCTATCCTCTTTCGGCTGGTAGGTAGGTAGCGACTAAATATGGATTGAAGAGGACAATCCGAGGCTAAGAATAATAACATTTGACGAAGATAAAACATTGGCTTCAAGCTTTTATGGTAAACCCGCATAATTTTTTGAGTTTTTTTACTGCAGAGTCAGGCTACACAAAATATTGCATTAAAAATGTCAATGGTTGTACTTTTTATTGTACGGTTTTGACTTTTAGACAACAGGATGATCTTTTGTATTAAAAAACACGGCCGAATCTTTCTGGTATATTTACCCTATGAGCCAGGGTGACAATGACAATTGAGAGCAGAAGAAACCTCAAAAGACCCAATACCTGCTAAGGCGGGCTAAACTACAGATACTGCATGGAAAATGAAAAAACTAAAGTAAAGAGTAAAGTAAAGTAAAGTGACGAAAATGAATATTGGACAAATAATGCATTCACCGCGACTAAGTAATGCAAGAGTCTACTACAATGTTGAATAACGCAACTAGTTTATTCCCCCATACTCCATGACCCGCAGTAGAACCTTTAACTGCCATCAAAATGCCACTGCCCTGTTCAAAATTCCAAGTAGGTATGTCGCAAACGTTGGACCTAATATTTGCTATCGCCATATTTCTTTGGGCCTATGTTTTTCTGGAATTGCCCTTCAAACCGTCGAAAGAGATATTGAGATATATTGGAAAATTGAGCCAATATTGTGTTTGCTCTCAAACAATAGGACTGGGTACGTGTTCTGTAACGAGATGGAGGCTCTTTTCATTTTTAGCTTGAAGTCAATAGATTACTACAATACCTACTTTTTTATATTGTAATACTTTTTATATGTAATTTGTTTGTTAAATATTTTTTATCGTTGAAATCATTATTTTCTGAATTATAATTTTGCATTGCCAACAAACTTTTCTGTCTCACCCGATATGGTTTACTGGTAGAGATTGCTTTTAGCATTAAGTCTGTATTTTATACTATTTGTGTGCATTAACGATTAAGAGTAAATACAAGTATGATGTTTCTGTCATGAATGCTAAAAGTTATAAAATGTAGAAAATTACCATCATAAGTCTTAAAAATAGCAAGCCAGCCGCTGGTTGCATCAGTTTACAGATTTCCTAACTTTCCATGACCTTTCAAAGTTCAGAAGTTACCCGACGTATTTCTGAAACTTTAAGCTTAGACGCTGGCAATTTAGAACAGTCGAAAGTTTCCTGAAAAATGTAACAGCAAGAAGCTGTGCTAAGTAAATGCTGACGTAGCTCCATCTAGCGGCAAATGGAGCGGACGACAGTAATTGCAAGTCAAATGCAGCTACGTCCGGGTTTTGTGGGGGTTAAAAATTGCTTTTAATACCGGAGACACTTGGACGTAAATGAGTTTTAGGGCAGATGCTGCTATTTTTGAATCGGTCGTAAATTTTTCAGTTCAATTTTATCTAGTTCAATGGAGCGTGAAATTTTCCGCTGACTGTCTGATCTGATTAATGTCTTTGAATCGTTTGATTTATTTTAGATAACTACTAATCTTCTTTAGGGCTCAGTGGACGAAGTTGATTCTTGCCACTGCAAGAGTACTCTAGAATCTTAGGTATTCTTAAAATAACCATAAAATTTGTTTTAGATTTAATGAACCAAACCACAATTTGTCTGTTTAATTTTTTTGTATAATACGGCATTTCACGTTTAAAGTAGGTATTTCGCTGTAATAAACATAGTTGTTGCAGTTTTAATTTTAAGGCATTAATCAATAAATAATATTTCTTCAGACGGAAACAAAATCTAAATGGTTCTTCAAACCACAATCATAACACAATACGAGTACGTGTACAAAATATTAGTTTGTCTCGAGGTATCGTAAACGAAAAATACACGGATAGTCCTTTAAGTAAGTAATACACATTGGTACAAAACGCCGAACAAGTTTTCCGCGACTTTCGAAAAGTTCGAAGTTAATTTGAAATTATCTACCGTTTCCACAATCAGTGCCAAAATTCGTTTTGGCCATCGTCCAATACTGCCGGTCGTTGCTTCCAAATCACTTAATTTATGTAACGAAACACCGGAAAATTGTCTTCATTTAAATACCCAATGCAATAAAGTTGTGATTTACGCGAAAATTTTACTTCGGTTTTAGGCCTTGTTAAAATAACTCGGCGATAAGTAGCGGATTAACGTAGAGCGGAGGGAATTAGATGGAGTTGATAAAACCTACTGAGTTGGCTGTATGCCCTTTTCTTTTTGTTAGCAAACTTGCCAGTATTTTACCAAAAGAAAGTATTTTTTGAATCCAAATAGTCTGAAGATTTAAAAGGGCTTCTAGCTCTTCTAGCCTTGTCCTTAAATAATTCGACAAATAAAAAAAGCTATATCGGAGTTAATTTCTTTTACCTTTCATTTTTGTCACAGTTTCCAAAAATACATCATCGGTCTCAATCTCGTTTTTCCCCAAGATGATATCACATTTTTTTTGTCATATTTTTTTCAGCTATAGATCAAAGTATGTTCAGCAAACTATTTGTTCTGATTAAATTCCTGATTAAAATGATTGAGTTGTAGAAATTGCCTTTATGCATTAAGTCCGCCAAATATACTTTTCTTCATTGTGCAGTAAATAATAAATAAATAAATAACGAATTTGTCCAGGTGACAGTGACATGAAAATAAATAAGGTTTTTTGTGTTTTTTCTGAGAAAATGCGTCGTTTGGGGTAATTAACAAAAACATTTAGTCTTGCGGACAACTTTTTGGGCGTAACCATTCGTGGAATCCTTTAAGTTCTTGTGTTCATTTCAAACGAAATATTACGAAAATGTTTTCTCTCAGAAACGGTAATGTGAAACTTCTGACTCCATCCGAGATTAGGTTTAAGTGGCGTAGTTAGTTTTTCGAGCTAATTCTGAAGGTTTTAAAAGGTCGTTTCTGTTGGCCTGGTAATATGCCATTTAGTGTCTGGGACTTTAAAACTAGTGCTAGATTTGGATGTTTGATAGTGGTGGTGGTGAAATTCAAATAAAAGATGAGGTCTCGGTCTAAAGACTGCCTAAAGAAGAATGGCGAATATTGACCCAACCACGTTCACGTTGAGACTGATAATAACTTTATAAAATGGTATTAGTAGATTTTGTTGTATTCATAATTTATAGGATTTTGTAGAACAGGGGTTTGATTTTCAAATAATTTACGGCAGTATATTATCAAAACGTCGTAAATAATGATGAAACTTAACAGAAAACCGGATAAGTGAAGGACGTTCCTGTTCATGCATCAGTGTTATTTTACTTTCTTTCTAAACTGAACCTTTATCTAGGTTGTATGGTTTTGACTAGTTTTGCTGTTCTTATTTTACTGTTATTGAAGCATTTCTAACTAGATTACGATGTTTCAAGTGACTAGATTTTAACAAAACGGTTCAATGGCAATTCAAACAGCAAAAGAAATTAAATAAATGCCAGTAACGGAACGTTTAAATGTCACATTGTGTCAAACGTCTAAGTCAGACTGACATGCGTGCACTGTGTTAGTTGTTGTTGTTGAATCGTTTGCAAAGATTTCGTGGTGTTTTTAAAGTGAATTATCTTTGGACTTCGCGTGTTTTTCGGTTACGATTGAAGCCATAAAGTGCTCTGACGCATGATACAGAAATTAATGAAAAACTCTTTATAACCTGATGTTATTATGAGCCATCCCCTTTAATTTATTATTTTTATATCTCTTTACTTCTATCTTTTAGAGGGTAAGTTTTAGTATCATTTCGATAGCAGTTTTTAGTTGTACAAATCTTGGTTAATTTAATTCATGAAGGGGGCCTATTATAGTAGGGGCTCAAACTCAAGGAACTTCGCCAGTCTTCTTTGAATTTATAAACTGGTAGTAATTTCTAAGACCGTATGACATTTCTTACTATGAGGGTTTTCTTCTAATAGGACACAAACACTTTAAGCAAACATTTATGTTTTTAGTATAAACACTGTGGCGACATCGAGAATAACATTTTTAGCTCTACATAACCTATTGGGAGTTATTTTCATGGTTACTACTTATAATAGAAAAAAAACATGAGTTTTTTGGGATAAGATATTAAATAAAACATAATTCAGCTAAGTTTTGATTTGTGTTTGAAAGAGCCGTGCTGTCTAACAAATATTTACATAAAGATCTGAAAACCAGATGTACTGTAGGTGGGGGCCGGGAGTACTAAATGACGCACTGTTTATAGTTTGACGTATGATTTATTACTAACTAATGTTACTTATGCTAAACCTTATATACTAACCAATTGGGTGAGGCGCGTCACACACTACACCTCCCCCTTTTTATTGAAAAATAAAAATTACATAACAATATTTTTATTTTATAATAAATCAATCTGCAGACAATATTTTTGCTGGTTTTTTTTTTTTAGTCAGATGAAATTTAAATCACTATTATTTTAAAAATGAATTTAAAGAATAAATTAAATGTAAACAAAAATATTCTTAAACACACAGAAAATTGTTGTTATACTGGAATGAAATTTTAATAAGCAAACTAACATACACATTCATCAAAAACAAACTAATAGGGATGTATTATTTAATAGTGGAAACTGATTGATATAATATGAACAGTAAAACTTCTACTACCTAAAACCTACTGGAACCTTAGTTCTTGGAAACAATTATATTCAGATACATATAAGTGCATTCACATAATAACTTTATGTTACCTACTCACAATCTCGGTAAACATAGGTATGTATGTTTTTTTCTGGCCATTAATTCATTAATCTCATAATTAAACACAAAAGATTCTGAAATCGTGAGAAACATTTTTTTCTTATATCTTGACCTATCAATCGTAACATGTCTCAGCAAAGCATATTATATCCTTGATTTTAGTTGTCATTTTCTTAACTTTTACAACTACTTCCAAAACTCTGAAAATAATCAAAGGTACGGTACACATAATTTTCCTATATTTGGTACATATTATTTCACTTTAGGGCATCTGGTGACTCTTATTTATTATTCGCCATAATCACTCTATGCGAAAATCTTACGTCATTTACTTTAATGTCGACTTTCATACTCTTATTGGTATCTGTGGTCAATAGGTTCCAACTTGTCTCACCTAAATCAAATAATTAATAATAATAAATAATTAATAATTATAATCTCAACTAAAAATTCAAAAATTCTATTCACTATTCATTAGTTTTTGTTTTTTTCTCTATCTCATTAACTGTCAAGCTTTTATCATCATAAAAAAAATTGCCTCTCTAAAACATTCGACTCCACTTTTTATCTTTAGTTCATTCAGCTATAAGTTTAATACCTTCATTTCCATCCTTTCACATATTGTCTAATTATTATCATTGATTTCATTGAACCACACTTTTTCCCATTCTCTTGCTCTTTAATATTTCATATCACCTTCACTTTGGTACAATAACACGATATAAACATAGGTACTATCTTAATTCACTCGGCTTTTCCTTCAGCCGTTTTTCTTCTCATTTATTCTGGTACATTTATTTAACCTTTTATTTATAGTCGACTCTTATCATTCATCATCATAACTATGGACAACCTTGTGCCATTTTATTTCTCTGGGGGTCACTATTTAAGCCTCATCAGGACTCCAAACACTATCTCACAGAGGAAAGCTCGTTCACACCATGATCGACACGTAGGACCTGACCACCCATGTACCATAACAATATAACGTGTACCGTATTACGAGCATTCACTTTTCTTTTCATACCATATCAAACTTAAAAACTCAATTCCTAATAGAGTTTATAAAAGTATTCTAAGCTCTCAGGTGATCAATCCGCTAGCATTAAAATCTTTATAATCTATATTATTTTCCTACATCTTTAAATGAACACAAACCTTTCTGTCCAAAACCTGCATATATTCAACTCTTTCTTCAATTCCTGACTTCTGTGCTGTACCTAATTGTAAACATTTCGTAACAAAAAGACTTTTAATACAGCTTTCCGATCCTATAACCATACATAGTTATTTACTTCCTTATTCCAATATTAACCCACTCAATTAAAAATTAATCCTTCAAACTTGAAATTATGCAAATTACTTCCTTTAATAAAAAAAACATATTTGTGTGACAACGATCTACATAAAATCAAATATGATAAAACATTCCAAGTAAAATATTCGAATTTAAAAGTTGCAAGTAAGATCGTAAGTTATCTTATTCAAAACGAAACTTAGTCATCATCATTTCTGGAACAACAGACTCGTGTACTCTTTATTTGGACGAGCATTAAGTTACCGCTCTGTCTGTTTCCAACGAATGCAAGCTTTGCTTTTATATCTGGAATGCAAACGGTTTGATATTACGATGACCATACCTTCCTTATCTGGTGAGTTACTGAATAGGTACATACCTTGTTACCTAGACACAATTAAGTATTACAATGTTTATTACGATCTTCCTTATAAAACTTATGAATTTAATTTCATGCTCAAACATCAAAAATCATTATAAATGTGCATGTTATTACGTACGTAAAGAATACTTTAACAGACTTTATGCTTAGATTCATTAATATGATTTTTATATTTTCCTCACTTTTCCGTTATTTAAACTATTAAGGCAACTTTACAATAAAACTGAAAGAAATTAAAATAAGAATTTAACTTCAGAAATATTAATTTTACGAAATTATGCACTTTATTAATATAGTAATTATTTACTTTGCGAACTATAACTGAACGTTTCATTTAAGATTTCATATGATGTCTTTGAAAATAAGTAATTCTGATCGTAAAATAAACTAAGATTTTGCTATAAAACATACCATGGCTCTTGATCCTGGCAGGGTCGCCATGTACTGTAGGTGGGGGCCGGGAGTACTAAATGACGCACTGTTTATAGTTTGACGTATGATTTATTACTAACTAATGTTACTTATGCTAAACCTTATATACTAACCAATTGGGTGAGGCGCGTCACACACTACACAGAAAAGACATTTGGTCGTCTTGGCATCAGGCAGGAATCGAACCCGCATCTAATCATCGAATGCCTAATGTCAAACCAAATGTCTTTTTCTGTTTTCAGATCTTTAGTAAAAACTAGCTGTCCCAACAGACTTCGTTCTGTTGTCAAACATTTATTGTCACGTGACAGGTAGTAACATTTACTAAAGGAAACTAAAATTGTGATTTTTAACTATATTCCCAGCATTTTCTCATGATTACTCACCTTTTAAACCTTCCCTGGACCATTACAAATATTTCAAAATCAAAGTTAGCCAAATCGGTTCAGCCATTTCCGAGTTTTAGCGAGACTAACGAACAGCAATCCATTTTCATATATAGAGATACTGCGTGGGAAATGCTAAAAACAATAATAACCATAATCATAGCTTTTTCATCTTAATCGGAAGTTACATATTTGAAATAATTTTTCTTCTGAGTGTTGAAGGCCTTCAACTTTGATGAAATCACCCTAGCTCATAGGGTAAAATATGACCAGAAAGATTCGGCCGGTCTGTTAATGGTCTCGGTAGCATAGTGGTTAGTGCAGAAGCCCGGTTTGCGAAAGATGCGGGTTCGATTCCTGCCTGATGCCAAGACGACCAAATGTCTTTTTCTGGATTTTTCAGATCTTTAGTAAAAATACTGCATGGAAAATGAAAAAACCAATAATAACCATAAATATTTACATGCCACAGATATAACAGACACCGCTACATTTTGTATTTTTAAATACAAATAATTATATCTACATACGCAGTATTCCTAAGATATTAAACGTTTTCTGTGTTAATTCCGGATTGTTTCACCCTAAGCCTTTTACATTTATACCGCGTAATACTATGCCCATGAGAGTTAGGTCGAGTTCAGGTTGTAGACATCGAAAATTGCTTACTTTAGATCCCTCTGCCAAAGTCGAAACTTTTCATCGTGTGTAAATGTCAGTTGTTTTTAATTTTGTCAAGGGTAAGCTTCCTGAAAAATTGTAACTTTATTTTCGTGTAAGTTAAGACATTATTGACATATTATGGAACAGCATGAGCGTAGATAAGCGCGTGCTTAGCGCTGATTAATGTTTGTGAATTCGGGGGTGAGTTAACAAAATGGGGTCAAGACACAACAGACAAAAACGCGCAAAATGAAACGTGTGTTCCTTGCCGTGATTGGCTGGCCACGTTTCACATTTTATTATGTGAAAGCGTTCCATTCCTCTCAATTATATGAATCGTTGTTTAGTTTTGATAAATTAAGCTTACTTTGCATGTGCACCAGCCCTAACCCCGGTACTTTGCTACCCATAAATTAAACAACCAGAGTGGAAAGACGTGGGAATACGCAAACAATTCCAATTCGCCGTCTTGTGTTTCGCTAAAGAATTTCGCGGTTTTATAAATTATCTGACATGTGTGCCTGGCTTCATTTATTTGTATTACGTGTGAATATTTAATTATATTGCGCGGTATACAATCTCCGTCTGGCGTTGGAGATATTTAGGATTTCTGGTTCATAACAAAATTTGAGGCTAGAGTTAAATTCCCAGGAAGTAGGTATTTGTTATGTGTTAGTTTAGTTATCCCAAACTAAGGGTTTTTGTTATAGAAGCCAGAAATTATGATGATTACCAGAATTTTCGTCTGAGTAGATTCAGCTCAATCATTATTTTCATGAATCTGAATATGTAAGTTTAATTGGTCTCGAGCCTCCTCTGAACATTTTTAACTTTTTCCCATAGCTTAGAATTGGGTCCTTACTTCGAAAAATCGTGCTGTATTTTATGCCATCAGATTTAGGTGACCCATCTCAAAAAGTGACTGTTGGCGACCTGCACCGCACCTTTTTGTACAGATTTTTATTGTCTATTTTCCATATATTTTTCTATTGTCTTTATCGATTTGTCAGATTGTGTAAAATAAAGGAAAGTGCATGTGGTGAAAAATCTGGTTTCTATTAATAATTAGGCTGTCCTCAACATTTTGGTGTCAGAAGTATTAAGCGACAATGCCCATGATCACCCGATCCCGCTCGGTGGTTAAAAGTAATCCGGGATTTAGCGGAAGTGCATCAAATTCTAGTGACATTGCTGCAAATCAAGACGGTGCCCCTTCCTGTGGTGCCCTCGCACTAGCACCGTCCAGCATACCTCACACCGAAGCACAACCTCCTAATTTACCGGACCAAAGCGCCCAAGCGCCAACCGTAAGCGTATCACAATCGTAATTCACGATTATTCCGAACCTGACCCGAAATCCTGACCCGGTCGTGGGTTAGGTTAGGAATATGAAAAAATAATTAGTTTTCATTCCGAACGTGACCCTAGTCCTAACCTGACCCGACGTGTCGTTCCTATCATAACCCGAATTGCGATTTAGGTACTAGGTAGGTTTCCCTCTCCCCTTTTAAACGTATTTGTCAAATCAGAGTTTAATATTTGAAATACCTAATTAAAATATCACAAAATCGACATAATTATTAAATACATAATACATAAAACATAAACCTAATTCGAATGAATTCCTTCTAATTTGTAAACGTCGTTTTCGTTTTGTGTCTCTAAAATACCTAAAACGCACCGTTACAATACATATAAAAAAATATTTCATATCATAAAATGTAAAGAAAATAGTGTCGAATGTAAATTTGATATTTCTAAGCTGTCCCTCACCTTACCATTTCTTCGGTATTTCTTTTCCCTCATTAATAATTTAGTAATGAAAATATCACAGAATCAACATTATTTATTGAAAAAAGAAAAAATAATTTCACTCTCCTAAACGATCATTTATAGATCTGTCGAATATAAAATTACCTTAACATTTCTAAAGAGTGACCTACAGTAATCTTTGCTTTTCTGACTTGACCAACAACGTACAAAATCCATAAATCTCGGTTAATTGAATTTTCGCTCCTTTTTTCATTTAAATACTTTTTTTTCACAATGTTTAAATCAGAATCACATTTGAGAGCATTTAAAACAGTCATTAAATTGCAGTTTCCTCGGATTTTTTTATTAATCCGATTATGCCACCCTTCAAGACAGTTGGTGGTTCTGTGTCTTTCCTCGCTTACACACCAGACGTCAATAAACTTCTCATCTTTTAACCACTGCTTAAACATATAAGCAGAGAATGAGTTTAATTTTTCATCGGAGTTCATAACATCCAAAATGTAATTCCAACCTTCAATTATTAAATTTCGGGGCAAAAGAGGTAAAGCAGTGCACAAAGCTACTGTTCGGTATTGCAGCTTACTTTTATCTAATTTTAATTCTTTAGCTCGTTTCTTCACAGCCTTTGACATATGGATCTGACAGCCCTTAATCTGGACTTCAGGAAAAATGAATTTCATAGCATTCATAGCTGCTTTTTCAAAATCTGATGTAAATTTGAGAGGTTCCCAGTTCGGTATAACTGTATTGATTAAATCAAAAACTATCTTATATGCATTTTCGTTCATTTTGGTCATGAGCACGTAGACTAATGGTATAACACGTGTGTGCTCCATGTCACTGTTGTCATCTCCGTGTATAGTGTAAATTTGTTTGAATGGAGGAGGACAACTTTTAAATGTGCCATCACCAAAAAAATGTTCTAATTCCGACATAAGATTTTTCGCCGCTTCACTAGCAAATATTAATATACGATTAGCGTCATCGCGATAGTCCGCTATCAAAAAATCATTAAATTTCGGTGGAATTTCCACATCTTCGGGTTTGTTAAATTTTATTTTTTTTTATATTCTCTTTTTTGTTTCTATTGTAATAGAGTGAAGATTTAATACTTTTGAAACTAGGAACTTTTGTAACTAGCTGTATACCAGAATCATTAATTGAGGCTATAGTGTCATTGAAAATAGTCGGTACAGGCTCAAAATTTGAATTTACAACAGTTTTTTTTAAGCTATCCAATTTCACGTCGACTTCGTTTTTAGCAATATCAGGCGTGCATTTATGTGCTGTCTCTTTGATTATCGTTGTGTTTTGCTGTAAACAAATTTGACATTGTCATTTATCATTAACTATGATACTATCGTGTCAGTAAAAAAAAGAGATTGGATGCAATACCTTCACATTTAACAACCCATTGCATTTAATATTTTTGTGATAGTTAACGCATCTCCATACAACTGTTTCTTTGTTTATTCTTTTTTTTGTATACTGGTAACCAGCTCGTAGCAATAAAGTACCACCATTTCGATTTATAAAATTTAAATCACAAGTTTTAAACGAACATCCTGGTACATTAGACATTTTCTGTAAAATAAAACCAATGTTAATGACGAAAGATTAATGAAGCGATGGACTGTAAATAAAATATAATGGAATAATTAAGTAATTAAAATTAAAACCAACCAATATTTCTTATCCACCAAAATAATAATAACTCAAATGTGACACAGTCACTCTCCCAAAAAAACATATAAAAAAAATAAAGACCAAACTACAAAAGAGTTCGCAACAACCAAGTATTAGTTTTTTATCACATCGCGCATCATAGACGGAAATATGCAACCAACAATGCACATCAAAGGATTTAAATTGATTAACTTACCGTTTTTAAAAATTTAAATTGACAGTTTTTATAATACAACAGCGCATCACACACAAATACAAGTGACAACAGGAAAAAAATGTTTTTGAAAGGACTTTCAATTCATGTTTTTTTGTCAAGTTCGCTTAAGTTATTGTAGGGTAGGTACTGTTTAGAAATATTAAAGTAGTTTATATTCGACAGTTTTATTTTACAATTTTTAAGGTTCATGTTTGTAAATTTATTGATTTTGTGATATTTTAATTAGGTGTTTCAAATATTAAACTGATTTGACGCATAGGTACGTTCTTTTTATTGGAAAGGGGAGAGGAAAACCTACCTAGTACCTACATCGCAATTCGGGTTATGATAGGAACGACACGTCGGGTCAGGTTAGGACTAGGGTCACGTTCGGAATGAAAACTAATTATTTTTTCATATTCCTAACCTAACCCACGACCGGGTCAGGATTTCGGGTCAGGTTCGGAATAATCGAATAATTCACCTACAATGTATTCACAATCTCATTCCAAATCCAGCACTCGTTCTTCATCTACCGTAAAAGCACAGCAGCTGGCTGCAAGGGTCGAACATGCTCGACGCTCAGCTAAAATAGACGCTGATCGCGAGAAAGCTGATGCCGAGCGTGAAAAGGCCGCTGCCGAGCGTGAAAAGGCCGCTGCCGAGCGTGAAAAGGCCGCTGCCGAGCGTGAAAAAGCGCTAGCAGACCTCGAGCTCGAAGCTGACCTCGCAGTCATTGCCAGCGGCTTATCACGTAGCTCAAAAGTAGATTACGTAGAAAATTGGTTAGTTGGCTCTCATGATAGTAATATAGCTTTCGAACACAATAATCAATCATGTCCTTTCGACAGGGAATCTGTACATGATTTGGAGAACTGTGACGGCGCACGTCAATTACGTACAAAATCGGTGTTGCGACCCGATATTGCGTCCGCTGCCGAAGCTGAGGCCAAAGCTACCTTTTCGTCTCCAGTCCAGAGGTCAAGACCGTGTGATGACCATGGGTTTGCCAAGACGCAACCTAGAGCATTCAACTCTCATCGTGTTCATCCAGAAAAATGTAATTTGTATACAAATAAAACTAACGACAGGGTTGATACACAAAACAATTTTATTCAACTCGCTAAAGCCATCGCGGACCTTGGACAGAAGAGGACAAGGGTGAGTGACCTCCCTAGGTTCGACGGTCGCGCTCAGGACTGGCTTCCATTCTCAAGGGCCTTCATACAGTCCAAAGCCAGCTTCACGTCGAGCGATAACATAACGAGGATCACAGGAGCTCTTCATGGTCCAGCGCGGGAGGCGGTTGCGATGCTTCTGGTATCCGCTGACGATCCAGAACAGATCATGAAGGCTTTGGAATGCCGGTTCGCTCAACCTGAGTACATTGTGCTTCAGCAGCTGGCTCTCGTTCGAGGTCTTCCCAGACTCGCCACTTATGAGGCACCACGTGAGCTCAATATCTTCGCCTGTCGTGTCCGCAACTGCGTGGAGGTCATTCGCCTCCTCAACCAACCAGAGTATCTGGCTGCTCCCGAACTAGCTAACACCATTATCGGCAAGCTAAATCCCCTACTCCGGTCAAGGTGGGCTGATTTTGCGGCGACACGAGTTGACTCTGGCAAATTTAAATTAGAAAATTTGGCAGACTTTTTAGAAAATGAAGCAAATCTACAAATAAAATTTGGTTTTATAACGTCAGAGTCGACACTTGTCAATGTCAACAAAAGTCAACCCATCAAAACAACCAAAGATAAAATTCACGCAATTGCAACCTCGGCAGACTCAACAAAAAGTAGTTTTCTTTGTCAGTACTGCAAAAAGAGTAATCATGAGGTAAGTGATTGCGGAAATTTTAAATCTCTCTCTTTGGATGATCGTTGGCAATGGGTGATGGAAAACAAATTATGCCGTAAATGTCTTAGGAGGGGTTCACACCAATACAAATTTTGCAAAAAGAGGTGTGAAGTTGAAGGTTGCCCGGCAGAGAGGAGGCACCATACACTTCTACACAGAGTGCGTTCAGCAATCACTGCCCATGTAGAGGTACAGTCAGCTCCGTCAACATCTTCTGCGACTTCGGTACAGTCAGCAGGGGAAATACCTACTACGGTTTTCGAGGCAAGCACTTCTGCGGTTAAGCCGAAGTCAGCCATCGTGGCTCATAGTTCTATGCCACTGAATTCATCGAATTTGAAGCCACTCCTTAAGGTGATAGCGGTCACCGTTACTGGACCCCATGGCAGTGTCGATACACATGCCTTACTGGATGATGGGAGTTCCGTGACCCTGTTGGACCAATCCGTGGCTGACGCAGTGGGAGCTAAGGGGCCCAAGTCCAAACTAAACATCGACTGCATTAGTGGATTGAACACGCAGACTGTCGTAAGTCATGTTGACATAAAGGTAAGAGGTCGTCACAGTGCCGACACTTTTGAAATAAAGGCGCGTTCAATCCCCAACCTGGGTATTAGAAGTCAATCTGCATCGTTAGGTGACATAGCAGAATATAGCTACTTGGCTGATTTAGCAGATACTTTAATTTATCATGATGCCAAGCCTATGCTACTCATAGGAGCTGACAATTGGCAGGTAACAATTCCTAAGGAAGTTCGTCACGGGAATCGTATTCAACCCGCAGCGGCCCTCACAGCGTTAGGGTGGGTCCTCTTTGGTACCGTGCCACATGGGTCTAGCTACACTGAATCATACAACCACATTTCCGCTGCTGATGATAATGATCTTTCCTTGGATATTCTTATTAAGGACTATTTTAAACTAGACTCAATAGGAATAGTCAAGGTAGATCATCGTAGCGCTAGTGAGCAACGTGCGTTAGACATACTAGAGGACACAACAAAACACCTTGTTTCTGGTAGGTACGAAACAGGCCTGCTGTGGCGAGATAATATCACCGCTGTCCCTAGAAGCCGCGAGCTGGCCCTGTCTAGGTTCACAAGCCTCGAACGGAAGATGGCTAAAGATAGTGCCTACGCTGATGCCTACAAACAAAATGTTCATGGTATGATTTCCAAGGGATACGCCGAGCTATGTACTGATCCTCCGTCTGGTGCAATACCTTGGTATCTCCCACACTTTGGCGTCATCCACCAACACAAAAAGAAGCTGCGCGTCGTCCATGATGCAGCAGCGGAATGTGCGGGTGTCAGCCTGAATTCGCTGCTGTTGACTGGACCAGATCTTCTTCAGCCACTACTTAGCATCGCCATGCGTTTTAGGGAAGGACTGGTGGCTTTGACGGGAGATATCAGGGAAATGTTTCCCCACATAAAAATAAGGCCAGAAGATAGGGACTCCCAGCGTTTCCTATGGAGAGACAGTCCAGACCTACCACTCCAAGAGTTTCGAATGTCTTCGATTAATATTTGGTGCCGCATCCAGCCCATGTACAGCGTTGTGGATCAAAAACAAGAACGCTAGTAAATTTCAATCCACATTTCCAGATGCTGTGCGATCTATCATCGAAGATCATTATATGGATGATTTTTTGGGAAGTTTTGACAGTATCAGCGAAGCTGCCCAGCGTGCATCGGAAATATTGAATATACACAAGGCAGCTTCTTTTGAAATGAGGTCTTGGGTGTCGAACCATAAGGAAGCATTAGCTTTGATCCCTTCTGACCTACACGCTACGGAGGTAACGGAAGTAAATCTTGGTCCTCACGAATTCGTGTGTTGCGGCTAACGTGGAATGTCAGCGAGGATAAACTACACTTTTTGCAGTCACTTCCTAAATTTCCAACCAAGTTCACAAAGCGTTCAGTTCTTTCTTTGCTAATGTCCTTTTATGACCCTCTAGGTTTGTTAATTCCAGTAATTATGAAAGGTAGAGTGCTTTTCCAGAAAACCTGGAAGTTAGGTATTGACTGGAATCAAACTTTGCCATGTTCTTTGGTTGAAGATTGGAAAAATTGGTTTAATGAAATTCAAAATTTACAAAATAGTTCGATTCCCAGGTGCTACATGAGCAACTCAAGACTGTTCAAAAACGTCCAGCTTCACGTTTTTGCCGACGCAAGCGAACGAGCTTACGGTTGCGTAGCCTATTGGCGTTTCACTTGCGTCGACGACAGCGTTAGTTTATCTTTGATTGGAGGAAAAGGTCGGCTGGCACCTCTCAAACCAGTTTCCATTCCGAGATTGGAGCTGCAAGCCGCCCTTATTGCTTCACGTTTTGGCGCATATGTTTCGGAAGCGCACAGGCGAAAACCAAATCAAACATTTTATTGGTCGGATTCGCTTACAGTTTTAAAATGGCTCCGTAGTGACGCCTGCGTATTTAAAGCTTATGTTTCATTTCGTGTGGGAGAGATAGCTGAAACGACCAGCATCTAACAATGGAGATATGTTCCCACAGCTTTAAATGTCGCCGACGACGCTACGCGGAATTGCCACGACTTTTCGACTTCATCACGATGGTTCACCGGCCCTTCATTTCTCTTGTCTCCCGACTCTGATTGGCCGCTTGAACCAGCGTGCAAAGTCCCCCCGATTGTCGAAGAACTAAAGTGTGATTCGGAATCGGTGGGACTCCTAATTGCTGAACCGCAACAACTGCCTTCACCGGTAGTGGCGGACCACCTTCGTTTCAGTAGGTGGCTACGTTTGCTTCGCGCGACAGCTCGCATACATCAGTGTGCAAAAGTGTTTCGGTCAATTTTAAATCCAAATTCAATATTTTCTCCTCATTCTCCTCGAGATCATCAAAATTTCATTTCACTCACTGTCGAAGATCTCAACGTTGCGGAGATCCATTTATGGCGTAAAATTCAATTAGACTCTTTTCCCGATGAATTAAGTTGCGTTCTCGCAGCACGTCCTATTTCAAAAGATAGCAGACTGAAAAGTTTATCGATTTTTCTCGGAGAAGGTGGCCTGCTTCGACTTTCTGGCCGAACTGCCGCAATCAACGACGTTGAGTCCACTCCTATAGTACTAGACGGCCGACATAGAATTACCAGACTACTGATCCACTCTTGGCATATCAAGTTTGCCCATGGAAATAATGAGTCGGTAGTGAATGAGCTACGCCAGAGGTTCTATATTCTCAGCTTGAGACCAGCCGTCAGAGGAACAGCACAGAAGTGCCAGATCTGCCGCATCCGTAGAGCTGAACCCGTCAGACCACCGATCGGAGATTTACAAGACGCCAGGTTGGCCCATCACCAGCGCCCTTTTACCCACGTTGGACTAGATTACTTTGGCCCTGTCACCATCACCATTTGCAGACGAAAGGCCAAAAGATGGGTAGCGCTCTTCACATGCATGACCGTGAGAGCAGTACACCTAGAAATCGTCGACAATTTATCTTCGGACTCTGCCCTGATGGCGCTGCGACGTTTTATCGCCAGAAGAGGATGCCCAACCCACATCTACTCAGACAATGGGACCGCTTTCGTTGGCGCCGCCAGAATGTTGCCAGAGCTGTTTGATTTTTGTGCCAACAGGAAAATAGAATGGCGTTTCATACCACCATCAGCACCTTTCATGGGGGGCTGTTGGGAGCGACTAGTCCGACTCACCAAAGGAGGAAGTTCTGAGCACCCTGCTTCTTGAGGCTGAATGTATTATAAACGCGAGACCGCTTACTCACGTGTCAGTCGAGGAAGATTCGGATCACGCTATAACTCCATTTACCTTTTTGATCGGTAGCTCCAGTAATGAGCCAGTGGTCGGAGCTTTCAATGACGCAGATCTATACAGACGAGCCGATTGGAGGAAGGCACAAAGACTAGCGGACCGCTTTTGGCAGCGTTTTGTCAAAGAATACCTGCCCACTCTTGTACCTCGAAGAGCGGTTCCGCAGACGCAGCAACTGAAGGTTGGCGATCTGGTATTCATAGCAGATGGAACACTTGCTAGGAATTGCTGGCCACGTGGTCGCATAACGGCAGTGCATCCCGGCAAGGATGGCATAGTTCGGGTGGTGGATGTCGCTACAAAAGGAGGCGTGCTGCGTCGACCCACTCGCAAGGTGGCGTTGCTGGTCGCCGGCCAGTAGAATTGGGTGCTTCTCACCGTCGGGGGCCATGTTGGCGACCTGCACCGCACCTTTTTGTACAGATTTTTAATTGTCTATTTTCCATATATTTTTCTATTGTCTTTATCGATTTGTCAGATTGTGTAAAATAAAGGAAAGTGCATGTGGTGAAAAATCTGGTTTCTATTAATAATTAGGCTGTCCTCAACAGTGACCTTCAATTGTTATCACTTTAATTGAAATTATTTTAATTGTAATCATTTCATATTTTTGACGAAATATTAATTTACTCATATCTGACATCAACGTAATGTTTAACGTTATTTTAATTTATGGTAATAAATGAATCTAATCTAATGTAAGCAGTAGCGACATCATCTAGACATAGGTTACTTAAATCTGAAGGCGTCTATACAATTATGCCTAAGTATGTTGATCTAAACTTTCTCCATTACCATTGAAACCGTGGCATTACTATCTTATTTTTTCAAAAATATGAATATTTATCTTCATCTTTACTTCATCCTTACTGGTCTGCGCAGTTTATGTACATGAGAACATCAATTCTAGTCAAACGTTCATACGTTGGAAACTCAAACTATTTTAACTCTAACTACTCCCAACGACCATCCCAACTCTGGCCGCAAATGTTCGTCTATTAAAAGTGATGATTTTATTATTCACTTTAGATGGCTGGTCCGTTAGTGTAATAGTTAGATATCCTTTTATTAAAATTGTGTGCAAACACGTTGAGTTGAGGAACTGTAACCCAAAATGTTTCCAGTTACCTTTCTCTTTTACACTTTTTAATTAGAACTCAAAATGTCGTCACTTCAAAAAACAAAGCGATAGCTCGATGATGTATGTTTTTTTCATACTTAACAGCGGATTCAAAAACGCCAATATAAGGTGAGTAGTCCTTAACCCATCCATTAAGGACCATTAAGGTCCTCAGCAATGAGTTTGAACGCATGTTTAACTTTTGTTGCTATCGTCTAAAATTAGGGTTTAAATATCACAAACTTAAAATTATGTACCCAAAATGTCTTTCAAAAAAGCTTCACTTCAATTGAAAGAGATGAAAGAGATAAATCAATGATATCGACCTAAACGCCATCATTACCTCATAACAGATGCCTGAAACACAACCTATTATAAATTTACGACCTTTTAAAGTTTAACGAAACATCCGAAATTTCGCCCTAGCCTAGAGTTGTCTCTAACGCCAAACCAACGTCTATTAGAAACTAGTCGCAACAAGCGAACGAGAACATTATACAGTTAGACAATGGCGGTTGATTTGTATAAGCAAACGAGGGAAGTTTGTTTTGCACTTCATCTAAGAGAACAACAATGTGGAAAATTGAAACGCCTGGCGAGATCGGAAATGTTATGCTTTGTATACAATACGTCAGAGGATTTAGTGATGGGTTTTGGGGTTTGGGTTAAGGTATAAGTTTGATTGGTTCGTTGAAAGTAATTTTAGTCTGAGATAGTATTATAGAAATTATGACAAACGCAGCTGAAACGTGGTCACTAAAGGTCTCAACACACTATGCTAGCATCGCAACTGTACAGCTCCAGCACGTCGTCGCCACGAAATTAGGTAACCGACAGGCACCAGCGTGTTTGCTAGTGCTGTACAGACGACGACGGGGCTGGGCGGTCCTTTTGTCCGCAAAGCAATGAGGACCGCAACTGCCCCGCCAATGCCGCCAATGACTGCCCCTTAACTGCGAACAAAAAAGCATTTGAGTGCCCGCCGAGCATCTGCGGAGCGGACTTTGTGCCCTCCTCTGCGTTGGAAGTATAAGATTTCCATTGCGCTATCGTTCGTGGTCGAAAAGATCCGCCGTCTGCACAGCGCCTTACGTGTCGTCCGCGAAGTGCAAGCCCGCAGTCTTCGTGTCCGCCGCAACGGTCAAGCTTGCTGTTAGATGGCATAGAGCTTACTAAAGCACTCAGCCGGCTCGCTTCAAGCACGCATTTGGTGCGCTATAAGATGCAGTCAGCGAACTGTAAGAACGCAGCTGGCTCGCTATATACCCGCCGATAGCGCGCTGGCAGTACGCGGTCAGTAGCAGCTGCTCTTCGTTGGCTGTCTCTTAATAATATTGCAAAATATATTGTACACCTTACAATTTAATGCTGAAATTGGAATGGAAAAATTGCAGTGCTATGGCTATATTTTTACATAATAAGGGAAATAAGTAATCAGTATTGTTTGACAGGGTTAATTGTGGCTGTGGATCGATTGTCGAAACTCGCCGTTATATAGAATACAAACCGGGTCGTAAATGGAGTAGGTGACCACCCCAACCGTAGTGAGGTCTTTTCCTGGCATCTTCGGGCTTCGGAAGGTACGAAGAGGCTGCCATCAGCCGTTAAGCCTAGCCTTGATAATATTTGACAGCAAAATTCATCACTTCATCATATCCGCGGAACGACGCCCACTGCTGGGCATAGGCCTCCCCCAAAGATCTCCACAACGATCCGTCCTACGCCGTCCGCATCCAGTGGCTTCCCGCGACCTTGACCAGATCGTCGGTCCACCTTGTGGAGGGCCTGCCCACGGAACGTCGTCCGGTACGCGGTCGCCATTCGAGAACCTTTCCGCCCCAACGGCCATCGTTTCTCCGCGCTATGTGTCCCGCCCACTGCCACTTCAGCGATGCAATCCTTCGAGCGACGTCGGTTGTCTTAGTTCTTCTGCGGATCTCATCATTTCTGATTCGATCAAGCAAGGAAATACCAAGCATCGCTCTCTCCATTGCTCGCTGGGTGACTTTGAGCCTTCTTATGAGACCAACAGTAAACGACCACGTCTCACTCCCATATGAAAACTGCCATAAGGGGATGGGCAGCAGCGTCTCCGCACAACAACAGGCCTCACTGCGATCGCCAACCCGCCTGCCAAGCGTGGCGATTATGGCAAACCCCCCCTAATGATGGCACAACCAAAAAATTCATCACTTACCTTACGCCAATCCAACAATTCACTCTGAGCCCGCGTGTTGGAGGTTGAATTGAGGCCTGTGCCCAACAGTAGTAAGTAATCATCAAGGCTATTTTTTGTTTGTTTTTAACAGTAACTATTCCTTTGGATAGAAGATCTCATCGCACCAAGCAGAGCGTTATGCGAGCCCTAGAATAGTCGCTGTTTTATTAGGGTCATGTACAGACGCCTTCAAATTTACGTGACCCATCTAAGTAGCAACATCTTCGCGACACAGGTCACTTAATTCTAAAGGAAATGATAAGAACTAACGTTTTTTATTATGTTCTTCTATTCTAAGTATCGCTGCCGCTTGTGACTTGCTTGTGTTAACACCAGCTTACATTTTTTGATTACTCGATGTCTTCTTATCGTCATTCATTGCTTCAATTGCTTTGTCGCCATTATTTTCGCAATTTGCGTACCATTCGGCTCAATACGTCGAAATCTTGTTGCTGTAGGAATTATTGTTCATTTTATAAAGACCTGTTTTTGCATAAACCCTGCTAGAATGATGTTGTCCATTGAGCAAACAAATCTACATTTAGAATTTGCATAGTAACTTATTGATTAACCCGGAATGCTAGCTCCTAGTATAGCATTGTGAGTTTGATATTATAGTGTTATTGTATAAAAACCTGACTGTTTTATTATTTCAATTCAGAAATAGGCAATTAAAACAGTATTTCAAACATCATAGACATTTGGAATAATATTTGGAACGTTGATTAGGAGTTCTGTTGAATTTCACGATTCTAGGTTTTCATTTAAAATCAATTTGTATACCTAGTATGTCACAAGGTTGCGACAGAAACCAAATCATATTGCGCATCCTTGGGAAAAAATAAACACAGGACCTTCTAGCTCTAATCTAATCAGAGCTTGTACTATAGGAACTAGAAAACTGATAAGCGTACTTAAATGCCTACTACTTTTTTGGAACTTTTTAAAAATATTTTTACTGTGCCGGGATCGATGCCGCCACATTTGGTGCAGTAGCCCTTCTTAGCACTTCTCAGATCCCTCAACCGCGTGTCGACTTGTTCGCTATTTTAGTATGATACTTACATCATACGTGTCGCTCGGCAATGTCCGCCATGTATTTTCGGTAGCATTCACTCTAGCCTCGACCCAACGTGGACTCGTTTGGTACGCGGCTGAGACACAAGCAAAGCATACGCAAAGTAGAGCCTCACCCCCGAATCCATAAACGAAAATCAATGTTGAGCATCCCTCAGAAGTATAGCTGTTCCTTTCAGTTCTGTTGACATTTTAACGTTTGTCCCATTGACATTTGTAAATTTGGGGGTCAGTCACATAAAAAATGAGCATAAGATGAGTTGACGCGTGGACGAAAAAGGCCTTACAGTTCAACTTACACAGCGTATGTGATAGATGGAAATTCGCATCTCTGTGGCGCCTTACTAGTAGCCAACCAGCAATAGACAGGCGTTAATTAATTTTGTACAAGAGCCTTTTCAATCAGGAAATAGGGCGGCGATCATTCTATTTAAAATATTCTCCCGTTTGACGATAATAAGAATTTTATTAAACGACGCATTTGAATTGTAAATTCACTCCATTGCTTGGACTATGAAAGTGATTGCTATTAAGAGATCTTTTATTAGTGCTTTAATTATGGGTTTTTATTATTTTTCACAGTATTCGTACAACTTTGAGGAAACTGCCAATTTCACTGACTTTTATAAAGCAGACTTACAGTCCCACAAATCTAAAAAATACAATTTGAGCCTGGCAGAACACTTGAACCCTTTCAATATTGCCTAAAGTTTAATTTCTTATCACTGGCAGCTGTCAAAATGTATTTCTTGGATTACATAGTTGGACTATAGCAGTTTTTAAGAAGAAAGAGGTAAAGTCAAGTTGCCTGTTTTAACGTTGGGTTCAAATTGGCTTGACGGAATACGGGCTTTTAAATGTTCCGTTCCGTTCACCATAACGGCAACAGCTACAGTGCCTTCAACTACCCCGTTTGGGAAACAGCCTTAAGCGTGCATACGTATGTAGAGTTCGTCTAAGCTGAAATGACGCGCCCCTCCACCGCGTCTACGCACACAAGAGTGCTTGCTTGCTGCTGCATAACGCTTTGTCCTAGGTGAGGAAAGGGAAGCCGCCCTTAGGGTGGCTCGTGGTTGCGGGCGCAGAAGGGTCTGCGTACATTTGGAGCGGTGCGGTATTTCTTACAGTAGGATCAAGTTTCGCCACCAAAGTGCCACGGTTGAGTGCCGTGGGGTTTTAGTCGGTAGGAGTCCGGTTTAACCTCGTCGTCGTCCCGGGCAGCGAGGTCTCCAAGTGGATTTCCCCACCAAAATTGTCGTCGTTGTCGCATTTGTCGTTCACCTAGGATAACGGGTAAGCGTAGATGCAGTGAAGGGGCGCGTCATTTCAGCTTAGTCGATCTCTATGTATGTATGTCTACCGACACCACCAATGAACCAGTTCACAAAACAGGTCACGTCATTTGGATAACACAACATTAGTAATCACGTATTCAGAATTGCGGTATCAACATAATCTGATATTCAATATTTTTTCTACTTTTCCCCTTATATTCTTCCCTGTTGGTTTAGCAATCCCTCGAGATTGGTATTGGTTTTTAAAATAACACTGCAATTCTTCCTTGTGTTTAGATTTATTATAGGCTAGTATTGATCTTATTGGTCGTGGTTCTACCTACTAACCTACTTGGTATGGATGTCGCAGTCATCAGGTTGAATGAGTTATTTGATTGAATGACTAGCACGTTCATGAAATGCCGACATTCAATGAATGGCTAAGGGACAACTCGTTTTTAATGTAACGTTCAACGTCTTGACTTACAAATTTTTAGTAATTTCAAATTTAGAGCGAATGCGACTCAGCCAATGTCACCACATGACCACCACATGGTACTTGTTTTGCCCTACTCCTAGAGTGCAATTCAACAGCGCGTAATGCCGGAGCCGTGACAGCAATCTCGTGGTTACCTTAAACTTGCATATTGCATGCTGACTTGATTGACTGACTGATTTTACATCCGCTCTGTTTGGAGGGCTATGTTACAATTAGGAGGCTAGTTGGACGTTGAGTGACGCTTCTTTAATCAACGTTCAGCCTATTCATTAAAATTGATTGTCATCGTTTAACTATCGCGCTAGTCATTCGATAAAAAAGCAGATCTTACCAGATGACGGCAACATGGACAACACCTGAGGCATCTGACCGGACATCGTTTGAAAGAACGTGACCTGTGGACTGGGCCACGGCACTCTTCTTGTCCAGAAATAAAATAGTAATACCTAGTCAGGGTTATTTTAAGACTCATGAAAGTAAAGTAAGGAAAGTAAAAATAATCTTTATTCATGTAAACTAATTAAAAAGCACTTATGACTTTAAATTGTGAAAAAGTATGTAAGTGAGCAGGTACATGCTTTTTATAGGAAACACTCAGTTATAAACCAGCTCCAGTTTGGCTTTTAGTCAGGTAAAAGTACGGTGGATCTCTTATCTAAATTCACGGATGAAGTAAATGGTCACTTAAATGATAAAAGGCAGGTACTAGCTTTATTTATTGACTTCTCACGCGCTTTTGACACTCTAGTGCACTGCCAGCTTTTAGATAAGCTAGATGACTGTGGAATACGTGGGCCATTGCAGTGTTGGTGAAAATTACCTAAAGAACCGTACATTTTCAGTGAAGGTTAATGGTAAGTATAGTGACCCTGTATCGGTGACCGAGGGAACGGCCCAAGGTTCGGTACTGGGACCTTTGCATTTCTTGTCCTGTGTCAACCACATGAAAAACTGCATTGTAAACAGCACGTGCTACCAGTTTGCCGATAATACTTGTCTTTTAATTATAAGGATGGCTAGGCTATCGCATTAGGTTAAGACACCTGTAATGGTAGTTTAAGCTTTTTACAAATAAATAAATAAATAAAAAAATATTAGTGATAAGAACCCTCAAACTGCTTGTGACCTTTTGCAGTATGATTTAGATGCCCTAACAAGATGGTGTCATGATGTATAAATAATATGCCGTCTGAATTAGTGGACGGTATTACGAAGAAAAGTGTTAAGTATAAGCTTAAGCAGTACTTTCTCGATTTACTGTAAGGGCTCGATTATTTTATGTTTGTTGCCTACTACTGTATTATACATCGCTAACAATAATAAATTAACTAACCTAAATTGTAAGTTAAAATGTAAACTCACAATATTTTTGAACTATAAACCTTAGTGGTTTTTTAAAAAGCTATGATATATTGTGATCAGTGTAACAAATATTGAAATGGTATATAAAATAAAAAAAAAAACTTATGACAAGTCACAACATAAAAAAATAAAAAAGTAATAATGGTGATTCTACCACCGGTTCGGAGGTGTTGATTCTGAGTAAAAATCTTACGATTAGATTGATTGACGACTGATTTGGTGTAATGGTTAGAAATTGGCTACTACAGACCGTGGGTTTGATGCTGGCACAGTGCAAACATCTGTACTGATCGGGGTGTCTTGTATGTAAGTTAAATACAAAGAAAATGTATTCACGTATGTTCAGCTGTTGTCTAGTTCCTTTAGTACAACCTTCGCTTGGTTTAGGGCATGATTCAGTGTGGATCAACCCCATCAGATGCGTTCACATCAATTATGTTGGTTGTTATGCCAATTAAGTAAAAACTAAAAAAATACAAACCAATTTTTGATATTTTCACTAAGTAAGTAATACTCTGACAAGCCCTCGTTAAAGGAGGGTAAAGAAAGAAGAAAAAATGGCAACGAAATTAAATAAATTAACATCTACGAATAAACTGGGATAATAAAGGACTTTAACGAAACAGTTGAGATATTTCTTCATAAATTTATCAAGTCAACTAGACCTTAGAGGGCCGTTAACACTTTTTGTTGAGTTTATATTAATCCCCCTTGACTTAACTTATCTAACGCTGTCGCAAAAGATTTAATCTTGTTAATGGTGGTAATTCTGTTGTAGCAGTTACTGAACTAAATGAACGTATAAATCTTTCTCATTCTTTCCTTAGTGAAGGAAGGGGACAAACTGTTGTCAAACTAACCAGTTAACAGAATATATTTTTTCTATGTAGTCGGTGGCAAAAAGTTGAATTAGTAACTTTGAAGGTTACTTGTTTTTAGTGTTAATACTAGTTCAAAACAATAACCAGGTAATTGGTTTATTCAACATTTATGTTTGAACCAATTAATTATTTAACGCTAACTGATAATTGGGCATGAATAAAAAATCTAAAATGTGCATACATTTTTATTAAAAAATCTTAATATTATCACAATAATAAATTACATTTCTATAACTTATAACTTCACAATAATTTACTCTAAAGTAACAGTCAACAAAAGCACCGATATGTTTGTAACAAATTGTGTAATAAAATACTTTAATATTACTTTATTTGAACACCAATAAGTTATACTCTATGCCTAGTATACATAACATAAACGGCCTTTATACGTCCCACTGCTGGGCACAGGCCTCACGTCAACTATGAGGTGGAACGGGCCATACTCCAACACGCGGGTTCAGTGCGGATTGTTGGACGGGTGTAAGGTTAGTGAGCTACCTTAATGTCATATGTCATCAAGCCGCCCTAAGGCCTCTGACTGGGCTTAACACGTCGACACTAAATTTCGGTCGGGGTGGTAACCCATCCCATTTCCGACCCGGCGTACGTTGCTTTACAACAGTGATCGTCGCCAATCACTTTCGCAACTGCGCCACGGGCACCTCCTAAAGCCTAGTATACTAGTACTCTATGCATACGAGAGCTTTGGGGGAGACCTTTGCCCAGCAGTGGGACACATCAGGTTAAATTTAAAAAAAAAGTTAGACTACTATTTCACCAAGGTTCACCATAGTGCTTCAAAATAACCAAGTGCATTAAACATTTATTAGCATTAGTACGAAATCTTGCAATTATTCTTAGAGTCCGTTATACATTTTAATGTAGGTATTTTATTACACAAAAGTACTGATATGAGTAATTTAATACAAATTAAGTTATTTCTATAAATAGACTAGCAGCCGCCCGCGACTTCGTCCGCGTGGACGTGTTTGTGAAAAAAGATTTTCCCGCTTTTTTGTTGAAATTTTCCTGAATTTTCTTTGCTATAAACCTCACGGAACCCGAGACATTTCCAACGAATGCGAAACCGTGGAAATCGGTTCGTTCGTTCTGTAGTTATAGCGTCAGGAAGGAAAACCTGACTTATTTTTATATAGTTATAGCAGCCGCCCGCGACTTCGTCCGCGTGGACTTAGCTGTATGTGAAAAAATAAATCCCGCTTTAAAAAAGATTTTCCCGCTTTTCTGTTGAAATTTTCCTGAATTTTCTTTGCTATAAACCTCACGGAGTCAAAGACCTTTCCAACGAATGCAAAACCGTGGAAATCGGTTAGTGCGTTCTGGAGTTATAGCGTCAGGAAGGAAAACCCGACTTATTTTTATATAGTTGATTAAAACTGAAATTTGAACAAGATTTTTTGATTGTCATTCATTGATATGATTTTTCTTTTTCATACGCTCATTCTATACATTTTGATGGTAAAAGTTTTTTTTTTTTAAATACTTACTAGTATTTTTTTGCATTGTCATTTTGCTATTGAGCATGATGGGGCTGCTGCAGTTCATACGCTGATTTTTCAACAACTTTTAACAATAAGCCAACCCCAGTATATTTTTTTTAACAGTTGTAGTTTGATTGTGGTTATAGCAATATTTGCCTTATTGGCAACCAAAATGTAGCAATTCGTTTGTAGTAGACCCGTTTTATAAACTTATATAATATTTCTCTTCTTTCAATAAAACAATGGAAATATATTCTTTTGACGAAACCTGTTTATCGATCAACATCATAACATTAAAATAAATATGAATAAATCGATTTATTTATCCATCAAATTAAGACTTTTCTTTCATCCGTTATATTAAATAAATTCTATTATAGAATTAGCAGAATAAATATCAATTATTAAGGTTTGCAGACAGATAAATTAAAACATAGCCTATCTCATTTGAATTTAGAGACATATTTAAAATAAGTTCATCTAAGAGACTATTACAATTTAATTGAAAATCGCTTAGCGTTTTAAATAAAGTCAACTTATTTAGTAATTAATGTAAATATAAAACACCATCTTATATCATTTCGCAGTGATATTTTACGTTGATTGTAAATATACTTATCTTATTTTACCTATGTATGTATATACGTATTATTTAAGAATTACATTACACCGTAAAGGCACGTGAGTAAATAGCACACAGAAGATTTAAAAGTAACCTTCAAATGCCTAAAGAGAAGCCCTATGAAATTTCGGAGCGCGTTAAGTAAAGCGTTATAACTCAACGTTTAACTTAACGCGTTTGTTTTTACCTTAACGCGTAACGTTTTAACTTAACGCGTAACGTTTTAAAAACGTTTTTTTGTTAGAAACTTAATTGGAAAAATCTCACTCACTGAACAATCTTGCAAGAATTTTTTTATAAACTATGAGTAGATAGAAATAGCATTTATTACAGAAATGATTCGGCGTTCACTATGTTATGCGTCCATTTGGCAATTAACATCGAATAAAAACCTTACTCTTCATGAGCAAACAAGCCCTATCGAAATATTCTCTTTTGTGTGACATTAACTCACGTGGCTAATATAATTTATATTGATGAAGTTTAGAGAAACCGAACTATTCAATGGTGCGTATATAAAAACGGTCAAGTGATAATATGTTATAAGTTTATTTATGTACAATAGGCAAAACAATTTAAACAGTTCAGGAAACGAAGACTGACTTGTTTAATTTCTAATTTGCACCAAAGAATTGGAAAAATCTATATCGAAGATTAGTTAATAATATAATACTAAACACATTTTGTCTGTCGTACCTTTGAACTATTACTCTTCTAAAGTAGATATTTTTTAAAACTAAAATAAAATCTTAAATTATAACGAATGGTTGTAACCAATGTGAGATATTATTTTTGATATGTAAACTTCTTTAAAAGAAATGGAAGATATGCCTTTGTTCTATCTATGTTATGTACAATATTTAATAAGTTACGTTATGTAAATACATTATTTACATTGTTTTTTACACTGGTCCTTTTACTAAACGGTCCTTGGACGGTAACTGACACGTTAAAATAATAACAAATGTCATTAATTTGAATGAAATAATGACTCAATTGCACAAAAAACTAACAGCGAAGCAGACGCTCCTATTTTTTGAGTGGAAGTTATATTTTTATTAAAAAAAATATATCAAAATAGTATGTAACTGTCTCAACAATCTGAACAGAAATTTCAAAATGAGAGGAAATAATAATGTAAGAATTTGAAAGTTAAATATGACTGTCATACAATTTATGAAGGACATTATTTCATTATTGTAAAAGATTATGTTGAATATTAATTCCATCCTTGCAACGTCATTGAATCATCTCAAGACGCAGATTACTTTCATTTCTCCTAATTTACATTTAATTAAAATATAATTGCAATAATTCATTCACCTCTCCACATATTGCTTTGTTCCCACGGTCCAATTATCTTTCCAGCCTACCCTTACAAGTTATTTTCCTAGATAGGTCACCTTATGTCTCCGTGGCGGACGGAGAACAGCAAAACCATGGAGGTTAGAAGAAGGCTTCGGTAGCTGGTAGTGGTTTTGACCCCACTTTGGAGCTCGGCTAAGCTCGATCCTGGGAAAGGAAAAAATAAATTAAAGAAAATATCAACTAAGTCCATGTATGCAACGTATTTGAGGCAACATTAGGGCGTTGGATCGTCCTTTGCACCGCAACGCAAGGATGAAGTTCTATTAGGTTGCCCACCTACGATTATTTTTTTCGGCGACTCACCGATTATCGGTCGTGGAAGGGCAGCCTTAGTCAACGGAACATCAACTGCTGCGTCAATTTACATTTGTTATCTAATAACTACCCAAAACCTAACCTATCTAAACTATAGGTATATGTTCACGTAGATTGAACAGTTCAGTACTAATTATGGAGGCTTCATAGGCTACAATTGAAAAAATATAAACAATCTAATCAAATTCGGTACTATAATTAATGAGTCCCCCTGAATAATGAATATCAGGGTGGCAGCTGATTTTCTTACAAAAAAAATATATGAAGGCTATGCATGTTTGTAAAATAATGTATTTTTTATTCTATTGCACTGATCTTCAAAAAAATCAGCTAAAGAAAATATTATACACATTCTAAAAATTGAAAGTACTTCTACTAAATAATAACACTTCACTCTTAAGACTGTTACAGCTTACTATCAGACTAACCGCAAAACCGGATTATAGATCCGTAAAAGAACTTCCAGATACTCCTCAAAATTCTCGAATTAAAGTAAAAAGCCGCATCTGTCAGTAAAACGGAGTAGATTTAAATACAGGCGAATGAAGCGTGAAGATTGCCTGCCTCAAAGAATTGAGATGATCTCATTTATCTAGATTTACGGTTAGTCTGGGAACCTTAGAAATTGCGTAGAGTGGATGAAATACGAACTGGAATGGAATCTTGGCAAGATATTTTTTAACGTTGAATTGTTATTGCTGGATACAACAGAATCTTAGACTACACTAAAATTATCATGTTGAACAAGACTTTTAATAATTGCTGCAAAGTAAGTTTTTTTTTTTTGTAACGGTTTTTTAAAAAAAAAGAGTTTACAAACTTTATTTATTGCTTGTAATTGAGATACTAAAACATTTTGATTATAATTAGTAAAAAACTAAAACTAATTAAAAACGAATAACTAAATTAAATACTTAGAGAAAAAAAAACTAACCTAATAAAGAAAAACAAAAGTAACAAACCGTTATAAAATGAGGTTTTTAGTATTCATAAATTAAAAATAATACAGTAGGACTCAGGATTGCTCGATTAAAGAACGGTCAGTTTTATAAATAAATTTTCAACTTCACATAAAATGTTATAACCTACATTATTCAACTTCATAATATTGTCTTATTTCAAGTTCAAACAGTGTCCTACAATATCAATTCATGCATTTCCAAAGAACACAGCTTTCTAAAGGCGCCATCTTTGATCAATCGACTAACAGCAGTTCTGTGTAAAGTTAATATGCTTGAGAACATCCATTTCTTTGATGTTTTACTCGAACGGAAAACAATAGAGAGGCAAGAACATGAAAGTACTGTGTGGAAAAGTTTTCCTCCCTTTTACGTAAATAGAATGTGACATGCAAGATAGTAGCAAGGTTTTTGAAAATATTATTTAAGGGCCACATTCATTCAAAATCAATCCTAAGTTTTAACGACATTTTAAGAAATTTTGAAATTACTGAGTTATCATCGAAAAAGAATCAGCTTATTAAGTAAATTTGCTTCTAATTCCTAATAAGTTTTGTAACCGGCCCGACTTGAGCATCAGCATAAAATTGTTCCGGCTCTCAATCACGTTACTCAAAGAGATAATTATTCAAAGTGATTGATAAAAGTAATATTTAAAAAGCGAATACTCAACTGTTATAGCCCAGTATACTATGCTAGACTTTTCAAATGCACTACAATGACACACAAACATATAATTCACAATTATAAGCACTTGCACTTCTAAAATTGTGAACAAAAGGGGTGGAAATGAAGCGAATTGTATTAAAATGTCTAAACAATGGCTTGTTTTGAAAAAAGAACAGAAAAAAAACTAAACACAACAATTATAATTAACAGAAATGTCAATAAAGAGTATTTACTCAACAACAAAAGTCATAACTTACTGCTGCAGTTTGCATTATTTAATTTAAGCGTAAAAAATGAACAGTACAAACCTTGCAACACATGCACTCTCGCGACTGCTCTCATCTGCAATGGCGTCTCGAGAGCACAGGTATAATTCCCAGCATCTTCCACCTTGAGACGCGCCACCTGCGAACGTAAGATAACTGAGCCATTTGTGGGATTAAAAAAATAAAGCAAGAGGATTGTAGGGTGGAGGAAATACAGATAAAAATGGTACATAATTTAGGAATGTTTTAGTAGTCTTTTTACATCGAATTGGCAAACGCTAATTAAAGTTGAGTACGCATTAATAAATTAATTATGGAACCGCACGTGACAGTTAATACTTTTTACGGTTGTTCAACTCTGATTTGTGAATTCGGGTCAATGCTTAATTCTTCGAAGATCATTTCTAAAGAATACAACACTAGAGAAAAACTAAAAATCTAAAAGTTTTAACGTAATATTTGAACTGGTTTTTTTGTGTTATCCTTTGTAAGAAAATATTAACCGTAACAGGTTTTCTGTCCAGATAATACAACAAAAGAAAATGAATGGGAATGAAAAGAAAAGGGAATGGGTTTAGTGAATGGGAAACAATGAAAATATATTCCATGTGCTTAAACCCTTTAGTTACTATATTACTTTTACGGTGGAATTCACAAAAGCAAATTAAATAGTTGAGCGTTTAACAAATACTTGAACAACGCTCAAACTGTTTTTTCGCATTCACAAAGGTTCATCAATTGCTCCTCCTCTCACGTGATTAACCTAAGTTGATTAAGCACTCAAACGAGAAAATCGTATTCATGAAAGACAATCAGCGTGCCACAGATAATAAAATGCCATAAAATGTGACAAATAGCATGCTCAAATATTTAAAAAGTTGAGAGCGGTCGCGACCTATCTTAAATATTTGATTTGGAAGTATTTCAGCTTTAACGCCCGTTTTAAGGACTTTGGTAGAAGAAGTACCCCTTGTTAGAATTCTCTGTAATGTGTAATACCTAAAAACACTACAGAAATATGTCAAAACGCAATTTCAAATGCTACTAAGAATTGCAGTTTCCGACAAAAGAAATTAGTCAGCACGTCCCCAAATTGGAAGAAAAGCAATCAAGCAACACAGCCAATATACGGAATACTCCTCGCTCTCCATCATTATGCCAAGGGCAGTTATCAAAAGACCCACAATCAGAACAGGATACTACCATTTCCAAAAGACTCTTCCAGACTCCAAGTTTTGCTAAACTGAAGCTTGGATGCCAATGCCAGTTATCAAAAATCCTGGGTCAAAAGAATAGTTAGTACCTACCATTATCAAAAAAAGTCCAGTGTGCGCCTTTCTAGAGTGTAGTGAACTTGGTGATTCAAAGTGTGGCTACCCATGTTTCTATCTCAATTTTAAGAATAGCTGCTGGACAAACACATTATTGCTTCATTAAAGGCTCTGGACCACAATAAAGATACTCTTTGGTATTCTCAAAAGAAGATTTTCTTGTCCTTATTTATATCAATTATTGGGAATGGTCTGTTGGTATAGTTATAATCCCACCAACAACAGTGGAATGTGCAGTGTACTGCGGGCTCTGTTAGTAACACATGAAGTTAAGTCGTTGGTGTTGTGTAGAAGGCACCTAATATGATGTAATAGTGTAGTGAACACGAACTGCATAAATAAACACCGTCAAATCAATAATTGTTTTATTTAACAACTAATTATTACATCACATTGACTAGTTCTAAAACACAGGTTCTTTTCCTAATCTATCCACCCATCATGTCTCACTGCAGGGGAAAAGCCATCACTCCCAGTTTTTAAGTTATTGAAGTAAAAAAGGTGTGCACCTACTTAAGGTTGTATGTTTGTTTCCCACTATACACCTAAAATTGTGTAATGAATATTTGTGTCTATCCTGTGTTTGGGTGTTATATCTATTTACTAAAGTACCTATGTATTTAGAAACAATATTGTTTGTTCAGTCTTCATGATCTATGCTAAATTTTGGGAGCAGTGACCCCGGTGTGGATCTCGAATATAAATTATGAGTTTCATGATAATTCATGAAAACACAACATAAAAATGAATAATTTATTTTATATAATTCAAAAATAACAAATAAACTATAGGTTCACACAGTTGAAATAGAACATTACAATGTGAAATCACAACAAGATAAAGATTTGTTAAGATGAGGAACACTTTATTGCACGCACACTAAATTATTAGCAAAATTATTGTTATGAAAGTAATACATTCTCACCATAATATACAAGTTAGGCAGTCTTATTGCTAAAAACAATCTCTTTCAGACAACCTACAGGCAGAGGAATAATGATAGAAAAGGTTAGCAAGTCAAGCTAGTTTGTTGCTGAAATACCCAGCAGAACGGCACTGACTTTTTAAAAAAAGGCTATCATTTTGAACATTATATTTATATTGTATTATATATTCAATGTCCACTATTGATTTAATGCAAGTGGTTAAAGATTCAAACAGCTATGAAATACATATTTTGCTGTAATGCCTGCCAAATTAAAGTTTATAGTAAGTTATGTGTTTTACAAACAATACCAATACATACAATACATTAAATGCTCCTCAGTGTCAATATTCTATTGAACAAATAGAGTCTTCTACCAATAAAATTGATTGCTTTGGCATAAATATAATTCTTCTTCTCTTGCACCTTCTAGGTCTCCTTCTCCATATAAAGTTAGTCACTATAGCGGTCACAGTTGGCAAATAATATGCAATATCATCATATTTTATGTTCAACTTTTGTGGTAGTACTGCCTTATTAATTATTTCCTTCATTTTGGTTATCTGCTACTCCATGAAGAGCTGGAAAGTAAAATACTTGTTAATTACATTTGTTTTTCAGCAAATAAAGAAAGGTAGGTAATGGCTAAATTTACACAGTGGAACTTTTAACATCAAACAAAAAACTGTTTTGATTTTAACTGACTGTATTGAAGATTGTAAACTCAGCTAAATAGAGTTATTTACTTACCTAATAATCTATTTCCAAACTATCAATTTTCAGCTTGGCTTATTTTATTTGAGTTATTGTCTTTGCAGGTACTTTATCTGCAGTCAAGATCTGATAAGATCAAGTGCAAGATCTTACACTGACTGTAACGATGATCCTTTAGAAACCCAGATAGTTACTTGGAAATGTAGTTACATAAATAAACAAATTTAAAATTTAATTTAATACGTAATTCTAACCTAAATTCTTAAAATGACGGATTGACACATATTTGACATTTGGTTGCGTTCCGTTTTTACATAAATATTGTTTTAAAAATGAAAAAGTATTGTTTTGTTTATTCCATTTATCTTTTTTGTTCAAACATGCGTAAATTTCGAATTAATAACCAAGCTACGTTACAGTCATCTTAAATTGAGATAGATCTGTGAAAAAACCCAAGAATTGTTCATTTCCAGCAATAATTTCGACAAACAACGAAACGAATCGAGGCACAAAACCATAGTTCCATCAATTGGTTAGCGAGAACGAATGTTTCTTTTTGCAATGTTGGCATTTCGGTTTGTTTGAAAGATGCTCAGCTGATCACGGTAGAAAACTGCATAATGAACGTTTGTGAATAGCATTTAAGTTAAGCGTGCGATTAAACTAATGGCTTAATTAGTTGAGTGAGTGATCTGATTTGCCTTTGTGAATTCCACCGTTAGTCTGTCAGTGTGCCTGGTATTTTAATGATCTGGTATTATTTGGCATTTTCAAGACACCGTTTTGACCCCCCATTTTGAACATTAAATTTCACCCTTAAATGACCAAAACCCTTATTTTCACAAAACACAAAGTAGAAATTTCGTGTAAAATAAAAACTCCTGCAAACTGTGTCAAAACTCGTTGTAATTTCCTAACCAAATTCGCATTACGAAAATTCGCAATCTGGTAAAACAGTCGTCTATTTGACAATACAAACCGACAGTTGGAGGCAAAATGCTGCCTAAAGGTAAATGAATATAGCGATATAAACCTAGTTGAGTCCAGAAGCCACACAATTATGTCCGGGCCTTCATAAACGTGGAGATAACAGAGCGTATGATATTTACCGTGCGATAGCTACGGGTTAACTGCTGGGGGGTGGAGTGGCAGTGTCAGCGGAATGATTGCAAAACTACAGTTTCTATTTTTTAATATGGATTTGTTAAAAACAAATTCGGAACTTAATAAGGTTCGAATAAATGATATAACAAAAAACGTAGATAAGTTACTTGTGCAAAAAAGGGGCACCCAAAATCACCACCTGAGCAAAGCATTGACACTTTGACACAACACTGCACAACGTGTATCTGTCTCGTTTACGCTCTAGTAAATAATCATGCCATCTTGTACACACTGACAAATTAAAGGTACCAGGGGTCAATTTTTGACTCGCGTCAGTACTGACAAAATCGATCAACGTCTTTTTTATCGTAATATCATTGGTTCGAATATGATATATTTATCCTGAAGACGATTAACTACGTTAAGTTTCACACCCAGTCTGACGTAAATACGACATTAAATGTACTGGTTTTAAGACTATTATATTTATTTGGTTCATCAGGTTACCAGTTACCACACATTTGTCTTGAACGTAGAATAACGATTACTACAGATATCTAAAGAGAAAAATTATCAGTCGATGCTAGTGTATTTCACTGTATTCCTTATATCTTATTAGGAAACAAGCGCACGTTTTTATCGCTTACAAACAAACAAATCTGCTTCTTAAAAAGTAAGTTTAATAATTTGAAAAACGAGCACCTGTAATACCATAGCATGTGTAACCATAGAATAGAAAATTTAAAGAATATTTCGTTAACAATCAACCAAAAAACTTAAGAGCCTTAAATTATATTTCTGATCAAGCTATTACAATCTCACAATCACTAGTATTACGACCAGCTATTACAAAGAACCCCATTACCCGCTGGTACCCTAACCCCGCCCCAACAACACCCCTAAGGCCTGTTATTTTACCTCAGCTCGTCTAAATTGCCGTAATATATTTGCGGAAAGTGTAAGTGGCGACTTAAATATTCTCCACCACTTACTCTAAGAGTGGTAATTGGCGTGAAAAACAACATATTTTCCTCTGAACTATCTAATAGTTAATTTTACGATAGTATTACCATTTTACCATAATAGTTAATTTAATCAGGTACCACACATCTCTGTCTTAAACGTGTAATAACGATAACAACAGATATCCAAAGAGAAATAATATCAGTTGATGCAGTGTATTTTGCTGTTTTCCGTACATATAATTAGAAAACAAGCACACGTTTTTAAAGCTTACAAAAAAAAACAATTAAACCTCTGTTTCTCAAAGAGTAAGTATAAGCATTTGAAAAATAAAAGCACTTTTAATGAACCATAGCATTGAAAAATTTTAAAAAATATTTCAACAGTCAACCAAAAACTTCAGAGTCCATAAATTATATTTCTGATTAAGCTATTACAATCTCAAAATCACTAATATTACGACCAGCTATTACAAAGAACCCCATTACCCGCTCGCACTCCAACCCCGCCCCAACAACACCCCTAAGGCCTGTAATTTTACCTCAGCTCGTCTAAATTGCCGTAATATATTTGCGGAAAGTGTAAGTGGCGACTTAAATATTCTCCACCACTTACTCTAAGAGTGGTAATTGGCGTGAAAAACAATATATTTTCCTCTGAACTATCTAATAGTTAATTTAACTAAGCTGTTTTTTCATTAGAGGTTATTTCTCAATTTGCAATGGTTTGCACTAAAAAATAATTCACATCACATTCACATCTTTTCACTTTTCACTGTATTCCTTTAAAAGTGTATATATATAAGTAATAAGTGTTATTTAAGGTTCAGATTTATGAGATATAAGCAACAACACGTCAAATTTTAAAATGTATGTATAGTTTTACCATTATGTTCAAGTAGGCGAATCATACGTCCAACAAAACTCTTCCCAAAATCTATCAAAACAAAATAAATAGACATACCTAGTACCCATAAAAGACAAAATCCTGCTTACCTGTAAATGACTTGTGAGCGTCAAGAGATCAGTCTCGACTAGAACCCCTCCTCTTACTTCGTCCAAGGGAGTGCTGGTATTCCCCTTATACCACCGCAGCTCAGGCTCCGTCCCTCCTGGATGGAGGTTCATGACGGCACACTTCAAAGAGAGCGTCTCTCCACTCTCTAGAAAGGCCTCTTTACTCATCCTCATTTCTGGAGCTGTGAAGAAATAGATAATTAGTCATAATGCACTTGTTTTGAACAATGTTGAAGCTACGACCGGTTTGGTTGGTGTTGTCAAGTACAACTTAAACCAAAAAAATTGAATGAGTTTGATCACCAAAGAAAAAAACATTTTATCGCATAAAGCCATTTGATATTTTGAGAATAACGTCGATAAAAGAGGCTGCACCCAGCAGGCCATTAGAAAACCAGAGTTTCAAAATTTATCTTAATGAGGTTTATTTTCGTTTTGAATGACCGTAAAAAATAAGAGTTTTACCAAAGACCAAGCCGGTAAGTGACAATATCACGTTTAACTTTATTATTAATTTGACTTTATTTTGGTCAAAATTACTATAAAATTCATGAAAATTCACAGAAGGATCAAATTAAAATAGCTTAACAAGCTGTTGCACCCAAAAACTTTTAAGATAGAACTCTTTTTTGACTCTTCAAAAAGATGATATATAGAAAGAAAGAAAGAAAAACAATTTATTTAGTGACCACAATACAATGAAAAGATAAACATGATAAAAAACACATGTATATCCACTCTAAGCATAAAATACTTACGATGAACAATAAGTTTGAACCGCTTCAGCATAGGGGGGTGCGTTGACACATGACAGCAGTAAATCCCGGAGTCTAGAACTGATGCATCAGCTAGTGCCAACTTCCAGTTCTCACCAGCTATATCCACTCGGTACCTGTATACAACAATGAACAATTCATGAATTATACAATAGAATAACTTATCCCTGTGCCACTGCTGAGTTTATAACAATTAGTACAATTGTGTGATGTTTTTTAACATAACATACCCTCACCATATCCCTAATGGGTTTATCAGAAGCACACTGATTGTTGCCGTCATGGTGAACTTGGTCATGGTGAATGTGGGCTTCTGAATGATCAGAAGCTTACATTTCGCCGAGGGAATTTGAACCCAACGTGGTAAGGGGCGAGCCGTTATCCGGGTTGCTTGGGTTTCTTAACGGTGTTTTTCATCACCGGAGAGTTAGCCGATAATTGTAGAATGAACACAAAGTAGGTGTGTTCCGGCCAGATTTGATCTCGGGACCACCGGGTTCCAAGCCAGAGTCTTTAACCACTAGGCCACGACGCTCTCTAACTTAATCTCGGCGTTTTATAACTTAATATTGTGCTAAATAAAAGCTAGTCCTGATCAAGTCCGTATCTTGCGCTATGTAATCTAGATGGAGTTTTTGCAAAACCTTCATGAATCAGCTTAGGCCCCAGCTCACGCACGCTTTTACTTCTTTTGGCTTATTCGTCGAGTGAACCACGAACTGTTTTATCTACTTCATTTTTTTGGCTGTCTATTATATTATTATTTAACATACTCATTTTCACATCAAATTTACGTAATGATTTCTGATTGGTTAAGTAACACCTCGAATAACTGTGGTAGGCTACCAGCAGCCTGGGTTCAAATTAGCTTAGCAAAATGTGGGCTTCTCTATGTTCCGTTAGCCATGACGGCAATAATCAATGTGCTACACTGACTTTACCGCCTGTGATAATATTATAGTCGTGAGCATGTTCTAACTGGTTATTTAGCCCACGTACGAAACCTCGTTCCGCTTCGCTCCGCTAGTGGAAATCAAATCCTAAAATACTGCTTGGGTTTCAAATCAAACAAAATAACTCTATAATAGTGACTACGAGCTTGTGCTACAGAATAATCTTATTTTCTAGTCTCAACTGCTACGAGTCAGCTACGACGTCAGACCGTGCTACGAAATCAGTCTACGATTCACAACCAATAAAATAAAATACAATCTTTTAGAAATTTATAACTGCAGCTGCAGTAGTAGCAAATTTTAAATCTTGGCTAACGTAGATTTATAAACAAACTAAAAAAAAAGCTTTCAATCCATCCCACTGCTGGGCACGGGTCTTTACCTCTACGAGGTGCCACGACGCCATACTCTAAACTTTAAATTGTGGCATAAAACGCTTATAAATATTTAATGTATTGCAACACTTTGGTGCGTGATTCAATGCTCAAGCTGTAGGATCGTGATCATTATGCTGAATGAACCATAAGTAACTCTCTCGACGGATTAAATGTAGCGTAGGAAGTTATTACCCATACATGACTATAAATTCAAGAGTATCCACCGTTTACGGTGAAACTAAAATACAAAACCTCATATTATACCCTCCATATTTTTTTGCTTTTGAGTTGCACGTAGGTATGGGTTATGGGAAGGTCTCGAAATTATTTTCGATTTATTTTCTTCTTCAATTTCAAGTTCGAGTTTTCAGGTTAAATTGTTTGAATTGAAATACTATTTAGAAATATGCAAGTTAGAAGCAAATATTAAATTATATTTTGAAAGTCATTGCCCAAATTTAATCAAACTAGTTGAAATAGGCGATATTTATGTTCAGTGATATTTTTCCACATGCTTAATGTAAGGAAGCTTGGCCTTTGTGCAAACAGTATCAGCTCTAATACGAGGAAAAAATGTGCACCAAGTAAGCCCCTTAAAATAAACCCCTTATTCCTAGAAACGTTAAAATTATTACCTAGCTAGTTTAAGCAATTGACGTGTCTTGACACTTACTCGTAAGTGTCGGCAGCAACAATAATGAAAGAGACAAAGCGATACAAAAGTTAACGTGACTCCACGTCCGTTTTTACGAATAAGGCCCGGCGCCCATTATCGGCATCGGCAAGGAAAAGGATCCTTCGGCATCCTACATGCAAGCGCACACTATCGGCAATTATGCTTAAGGATGCCGAGGCGTCCTTAAGGGCCGGCGCCCACTATCGGCATCGGCACGCTTCAGGCTTTTAAGGTGGCAAATAGTAATATACTCTAACATAATGGCAATAAAGTAGAAAATGCCGAAACAGAAACAGAACAAATGCATTTTGTTTTTACGAGAACACATCACGGAAATTTCTACTTTATTGCCATAATGTTAAAGTATATTGCTATTTGCCACCTTAAAATCCTGAAGCGTGCCGATGCCGATAGTGGGCGCCGGCCCTAAGGATGCCGAACCGCAGGTTGCCTCGGCGCCGGCGCCGCGGCGTACCGGAGGATGCCGAAGCATCCTGAAGCATGCTCAAGTCTGCCGATACAGCAGCCTCAAGCATGCCGAAGCGGTATTTTTGTATTACGACCACATATCGAAATTTCTGCTTCATTATCATTATGTTATAGTATATTGCTATTTGCCACCTAAAATCCTGAGGCGTGCCGATGCCGATAGTGGGCGCCGGGCCTAAGGGGGTGAAAATGTATGATGCCACGCTTACCGTGAGTCCGCAGTGTGTGTGTCGAGGTCTACCGTAAGTAGCTCCAGATTCTCGTCTTCCGACACCCTGATCCATGATACCTGGAAAAATACTTTCTGTCAGGGTAAAAAGGTAAATAAAACCTACTTCACATTTGGAAAAAGATGAGTCCTAACAAACAGACGAAAATATCTTTATTCAAAAAGAACTCTTGAAGAGTACTTTGAAACAGTCAAATCCAACTAACTCACCAAAATATACGTACATAATGTCAGGTGACTCTGGACTGAAAAATGATCTCAAAAGAACCGGTCAAAAACATAGCAGCTACATTTTTTGATCATGTTTCTCTTTTTTACGTGGACGTTAAGAAAACTACCAAATGTATGGATGATTTTATAACTTTCATTTTCCCCAACATTTATCCAAAAAAAAATACTATTTAAAATCACTATTTAAAGTCTTTCCAGGTAAGATAATTATTCCGTCTTTCAATCGTTCATTAGCAAAATAAACGTACCGTTTTATCCCTTAGCGAAGTGACTTTACAGTCAAAAGTGACTGTCGCCCCTGTGTCAGCATTGATCAAGGTGTCATCGGAATCTTTGCTATCTTCGAAAGATGGCGGCTTGAACCTGCAAAAAACATCTTCGTTATAACCAGAAAATAGTATGATTCTAAAGACATTGTTAATAATGACGATAACACAAAAACATAAAATAATGTTTTTAAATCATCGTTAAGCAACACACGCCGGAAACACGCCGACCGATATATTATTATTTTACTGATGTATTTTATTATTGTTTTTTAGCATTTTCCATGCAGTATCTTTTTACTAAAGGTCTGAAAACCAGAAAAAAAACAAAAAGGTTGGTCGCCCGGTTTGCGAAAGATGCGGGTTCGAGTCCTGCCCGATGCCAACATGACCAAATGCCTTTTTCTGGTTTACAGATCTTTACTGATGTATTTTCAGACATCTAACGGCGAGCTTCGGAAGGCACGTTAAACAGTTGGTCCCGGTTGACGTTGCTTGAAGTCTGTCGTTAAGCCTAGTAACATCTACACTTGATAACATCTGACATAAAGGTGCTCACTAATATTACACCCGTTCAACAATCCGCAGCGAGCCTGCGTGTTGGAGTATAACTCGCTCCACCTCATAGTTGAGGTGAGGCCTGTACCCAGCAATGAGACGTATATAGGCCGTTTGTGTATCGCCAGAAAGCGTCGCGGCTCAGTGGTTGAGCACTCTGCCTCGGAGTCCTTATGGCCCTGAATTCAAATCCGGCCCGAAGACTACTTTGTGTTTATTTAAATAACTTGAGGCCGACTTGGCGGTGATGAAAAACACCGGTAAAAACCCATGCAACCTAGCTAACCTATGGGTGGAAGTGTGGGCTTCCAAATGTTCCGTTTACCATGAGGGCAAACAGTCATGCTGCCTACCCCATTTTGGGTTTAAGTTATGATCGTTTTTAATAAAATGTACTCGTAATTATAGCTCTTTTACTAGTAACTGAACAGTTTCTGTAAATATTATCATTCATAATATCATACTTTTAATTTAACACTGTAATGAAAGAAACTTTTCGAATAAATGACATAAGGAACGACTTGTAATTTTTGTTCAAACTTTGACCTCCTTAGCTTCAAACTTTGCAAATTATTTTAATTGTATCTGACATTTGTTGGTGCTAACTTTCGCACACCACACAGAGTCGTTCATAATTATAGTCTAAGATCCCACCGTCAACTTCCCCACATCATTGAATTCATGCGAAATAACAATTTTGAAGTTCCATTAATTATTGGGGAGAGAGCATCTTAATTTGAGCCACAATTGGGTAACTTTTTTGAAGAACTCACGTTGCTCAAGGGAGTAACGCAAATATCTTTCATGTTGGCCAAAATTGTGATGTTAATGAAGAGTGATTTTCAGTCTCCTTTTTTGCTATTTTGTGCTAATATTTTTTGCGAAAAAATATTTTTTGTGATTAAAAAATTAAGAACAAAGGCTATATAACTATAAATAGGTACTGGCTGTAAAAGTTTATTTATTTATTGCGTAACTCCATTAACATTCAATTATGCTGTATTAACTTTTAACAGTATTATTGTAAGATGTTACGAAACGCTGTATGTAGTACTTGATAACGCAAAAATTTAAAATACTAGATTGAAAGCAGCCGGATCTTGTACTACTTAGGCTGATTATTTTGCAAGTCTTGCAGAAGTAAAGCCAGACATTGCGTTTTCAGCACTGTCATAAGCTGGAGAGTATAATTAGTGGATAAGAGATGTTTTAACTGAGTTTGAAATTTTTAATGAATGGGTTCAATGTGGCTTTTACCTTTGGTTTTTATGGGCAGCTGTTTTACGTTTGAATTTCAGGTTCTTAACTTCAGTTGAATACGCAGTTTGATAAGATTACAATGGGGAGTGAAAAAAACGTTACAAAATTATGTACACAAATATATATTTTATGATAATTATATTTTATTAGATACTGACACACATCTTGCGCTTCTCTCATCCTCTTCTAAATGTTCGTCGGTTAAACATGTCATGTCCCGAGAACATCCTCAACTTGTCTAAGAAATGTTCAGCTAGGCCTTCCCTTTTCAATAGTTCCATTCGCCCTCGAATTATTATATGTATTTATTTGAAATTAGCTGTGGCTGTATGCACATTTTTTTTAAGTTGTAACCCATACTTAACACATGCTGGTTTGGAGAATGTCATGATGAACATTCAAATCGTGCTAAGTGATAAATATATCAAAATCGTAATAAAACATTAACCATTTTATTTTATTTCTATAATTTCACTATATTGTTATAATTATTCATAAGTGAAAAGTTGAAATAAACTAAAGTTTATATTTTTTATAGTACCCAGAAGTTGGCACTACTTTTTGTTAGTAAAATTAAGAAGATAATTTTGTTTCTATTGTTAAAGACTGAAATGATCATAAATACCAAAATCTGATTCGATAGTTTGATAGAGTATTAATTGAAACTCAAATAAATAACGAATTTTGTTACTATCTGTAATTATGTTGTTTTATTTGAACCAAGAAAATGTATGGAGTCCCATGGACTCCACCAGATAAATTAAAGTATATTCAGGCACCAGATTAACTAAGGGTTAACATTCCAAAAGCATCAAACAAACTTGTAATACGGGGCTGACGCGGAATTATGATATTGCCATCCCCTTTAAACTCGCTCATAATACCCCTAACATATGTTCTCGTTTTTTCACAAAGAATAAATGTAACGGTACGCCTTTTATTCAAAGCGGCTCGTTTGTTCGTACGTGACGCGCCTCTGAATTAGCCGAGGATGTGACACCGAAGTAAGGATGATTTGATCATTTCGTTTGTCATGTTAAAAGGCCTTGAAACAATTGTTATATTTTTTCGAATAAAATTTTCATTCCACTCGCGGTTTTATATTTTTTAATTTAACCAGTTTTGACTAGTAAAGCGTCGTAGTGAGCGTCGTGACCCAGTGGTTAAACACTCCGACTCGGAACCCGGTGGTCTCGAGATCAAATCTGGCAAGAACACACCTACTTTGTGTTCATTGTGCGGCTAACTCTCCGGTGATGGAAAACACCGCTATTAAACCCAAGCAACTAACAGTGGTAGGCTAGACCCTTAACACATTGGGTTCAAATTCCCTAGGTGAAATGTTGGCTTCCGTTCATGACCATAACGGCAACAATCAATGTGCCTCTGACTAACCCATTAGGAATATGGTCGTAAGGGTATGTAAAGCTGTCGATAAAAAGTCTCCTTGGTTTAATGGCAATCAATAACCATGAACAACACTACATACTTTCTCATATTATGAGTTTTGTTATAAACCCGACTTTGTTTTAAATATTAAACACATAGATTTAGGACCCTAAAAATGTAACTTATCAACTAGGTATACTAAAGGTTATTCAACGAAGAAACAAAATTAGTCCTATTGTCATAAAAATTTGAAAAGCTAGAGTTGAAAAAGCTTCGCCTTATTTTCATGTCTAACAATCTGTAAGAAATATAAATTACAGTTGGTTTAATTTTCCAGCTTATTTGCGATTATGTTAAACGCCTGTCTACTCAGAAAATACTTGTTTTCTTAGCGTTTATTTCATATTTATTTAGATCTTCAGCAATTTCTAAGAATATCATATCTCGCAGAAGTAATAAAATTCAGTTTAATTTTATTCAACGTTAAGTTAACTTTGTAAGTCATTTAAACAAATTCTGCTTTGTGGAGACGCCACGTGTTTCGTGGCAATGAATTCGTGGAAACGTTTTTTGGTTTTGACTGAAAAAATTGTTTTGTTGGTACTGATTTAAATTTTGCTACTGAATAAACAGGTTTTGAGACCCACAACCGTGTTTTGTTTTAATGAAAATTGTTTTTCTTTTAAAAATATAGTTCAGCTGTTGATTTATTTCTGTACAAATAAACGAAACTCGAATTCTCATTTGTCAGAAAACTTCCTACTTATAGTTTAATGCATCTTAGTTGTTTCCACTCCAACGATCACAGTTTCGAATATTATTATTAGACCAAAATAAAAATGTAGTGAAGTGTGAAATTCTCCAGGCTAACATCACTTCACTTCTGGGTGCGTCACGCTTACTTCAAGTATTAATCCGCTTCACTTTGAATTAGTATTTTCTCACATTATGTATGTGAATAATAAAAAAAAAATGGCATAGTTTTTCTCTCAAACGACCACAGTCGCGAAGTAAATGAATTACAAAGATAACTCACCACGACCAAAGTGAGTTTTGGCGCCAACCGGAATAGCATATCTGTTGCAAAGTATAAGCCGAATGTGGTTCACTTTATTTTGGACATCAACACCTGGTTACATTGTTAGTTTATTTTGCCCTGTGTTGATCAGTCCAATGCTTGTTATTTTAATGAATGTATTTTCTTTCTTTCTGCCTCTCAGTCAAACGTTTAAATAGCTTCTTAGTAGTAATATCTTTTCAGAGACCTTTTAGTTGGTAAATCTTATCCCAAATGGTACCTATAATGAAGTAAGGTCATAACATCTAACCAAATTATGGCGTCTACGCATTATTTTGACGCAACCATCAACTTTATGACGCCAAAAGAGGCTAAAAGGTACCTTCATTGAGAATTTTTACGGTTAATTTTGGTAAGGCAGCTTCTTATAGAGTTTAAGGGCAAAATCGTTAACCTTCGTGTGCTCACGGCTTTGATGTTACTAGGAGTATATTTTAGATTCGTGCTTACTATTAATGATATTATAATAAAGAAGAGGTAGATAGGTTACTCTTGCTAAAAAAGTGGCACCTGAAATCAGAACGATCGTGCACCTAAGCAAAGCATTGACAGTGCCTCGTTTACGCTCAAGTAAATAATCATACTATCTTATTTACACGTTCAAATTATATGGGAACGGTTGCCAGGGGACAATTTTTGACTTCGCATCAGTATGACATAACCTATCTCCCTCTTTTTTATTTAAATATCATTGCATTAAGTTTTTTTTTTCTGCAAATAATAACGAAAGGAAATCGTACGTAATAAAAAAAGATTAACGTTCCTTTTCTATTGCCAGGCATCACTTGAAATTTTAGGAGGTGTTTGTAAGGTACTTTATAAGTTGTAAACCTTACTGTCAAATGATATCAATCCAATTCAGAGGCTTCACTAAATTGGTCAGCGACTGACTACTAGTAACGTCAGCCAAGACCAACTGCTAAACGTGACTTCTCCAGCACAGACCATCATGTCTTGATGTGTCAGTTGTGTTGTGGTGCCACTATGAGACTGGGAGGCTTGCTGTGAACAACACGTGCTTTCCAGTCACAGGGAGAAAGCGCCAACATTTTATGGGATGACATTAAAAGACACCAATTAACTGAAATGACATTTAAATACACTTTCGGCCCTTTCTACATGTCGCCAGGCTGCGTGTTGCTCATGGCTAGCTACCCTAGTTTACCATCGGTCGATCTTACATGCGCCATCCCAACGAAGGTGATAGCCGTCATTGAAAATGGCTATTGCCATGGTCGGTAACGATGTCAGCCACAAAATGAGCGCCAACAAGAAAGACCCGAGTTTTGGCATCGGCGAACCGCTGTCGCTTGTCAATAATACGCCTCTCATCTGACTTACTTCCTTTCAACTCATATTTAATTCTAGAATCTAGATATCAGACTTAATTAGTAAAAGTTGAATTATGGTCGCAAATACCAAACACGACAGGTAGAAGGTTAACCATTGTGGTTATAACGGTAATGCTCGGGTGTAATGGGAAAGGCAGGTTTAGAACAATGAAAGGACCATAGAAAATTCTAAATTTCTGGTCGTTTTTTCAGCTTATCTTGACCCATAATGGTATAATATAAAATGTAAAGCCGTAATACGATGTTATCATCACTTAATTCAAACAGTGATAGGATCTAAATAATGGTTGCCAGTAAACGACTTCATTTTATAAAAAGAAAAGTTCACGGAATTGTGTTAACATTATTTGAATTTGTTTGTACTTTCCGGTGGTGTTTTTTCAAATTATTGTGTGATTTTTTTATTCCCTGCCTCATTCCATCCCTGCCTTATTTATAATAATAATTTATTTATCTTTCAATCAACAAAGGAATGATCCTTTGTTACATTATAATTAGATTCATCATCATCATCATCATGTCAGCCGAACGACGCCCACTGCTGGGCATAGGCCTCCCCCAAAGATCTCCACAACGATCAGTCCTGCGCTGTCCGCATCCAGCGGCTTCCCGCGACCTTGACAAGATCGTCGGTCCACCTTGTGGAGGGCCTGCCCACGGAACATCGTCCGGTACGCGGTCGCCATTCGAGAACCTTTCCGCCCCAACGGCCATCGGTTCTCCGCGCTATGTGTCCCGCCCACTGCCACTTCAACGATGCAATCTTTCGAGCGACGTTGGTTGCCTTAGTTCTCCTGCGGATCTCTTCATTTCTGATTTTACCAAGCAGGTAAACACCAAGCATCAATTAAATTAAATTAAATTCATATTGATAAACTAAAGACAGGCACATTTATGGCATGAGAGGGGATTGGCAACTAAAACTTATATTCATCGAGTCTTGAGATGAACAAAATAATTTTATCTTGGCAGAAGTCTATCGATAACTAAGCCTAGTTGGTTTTATAACATCTGCAAGGAAGATTAGCAAGGATAAGTGAAAATCTTACGAATATTCTCCTCTAAAAATCCATACTAAGCAGTCGTAAAGTATGGTTCACACCACATATTGCTGAGGTAACCCTGTGCCCAGCTGTTAGGCGTATAAAGGTTCATTTTTAAGCGTATTAAGTGCCAAAATACAAAGTCATCTACTAAAAGAGAATGAATAGGCTTTTGGTACTTATTTTTAATTTCAATAAAAATATTGTTGATAGACAACGGCATCCGGGCTCCCAGAGGAGCAACATGGAGTAATAGCGTTCTTAATGGGCGGCGTACTTACTTACTAACTTTGACTTCATAAATATTGACAGCTTTTGTTATATTCATTCGATGTGACGTAATATTGATTGCGTGACATTGGAGTTTTCACAAAAAAGGAACATGGCTGACGGGAAGACTCCATTTATGTTTTTCGAGTGGGTTCTATTAAAGTCCCCACAGAACTGGTTGACTACGCGTAAGGTATATGAGCGGTGGGAGGGAGAAGCTTAGTGATTGCAACGCACATGAAAGAGAGAGACCGCAAGCGCTGCCGCTACCACCATCCTGCCTCTCAGACCTTAGGCGTAGCCAACTTCCGCACAGACCATAATATGGTCACTCAACCTCATATTATGAGGTTGAGTGACCTCTACCACTTGTACAATGGGGATTGCACTGACGAGCTGTTCTAATTGCTTCCTATCTTCACCCTTCCACTTCCGCATCACACCCAATGGACTTTATCAACAGCTACACAAAATCCAGTAAACTATTGGCCTGCACCAAAAGGCTCGGAGATTCGTTCCTGTGTCGTGCTACCCATACGCGTAACGTCTTCCATTGCATGTATTTATCTATCTCCTACAGTCCCAGTGTTTTTAAAAGGGCGTGAAAAGGCATTTCTGCAGGCCTTCCAAGTAAAATTGACCAGCCAAGTAGTTATTTCATTACTGTGCTTGTCAATTCCATATTTGGACCCTCACGGCTGCGTCCCACCATATGAAGTCAGGTCATCTGGAACACCACAATAAAAATGAAATGAAAACTTACTTGTCGTGAAAGTGCTTGTTGCTCGTTGCATACGAGTCGAAGATATAGTTCAACATCGGCGAGTCGACCTTGCCTTGCCGCACGCCAGGCCTGCGAGGCCTGGGGGTCACTCGCATGGTATTCCTGAACACCGTTGGAGGAGGCGGCATGGTCGTGGATTCAGTGCTCGGTTCAGTGCTCGGCAGAACTGTGGAGATTATGTTTTGTTCAGAAAATGACACTTGGTTACCATTACTGGTAGATTTTGTTAGCCACCATTTCACCTGACGTATTTATTTGAGGTAAAAGTAAACGTAAAATTATAACTAAAGAAATTTAGCTTTTAGAATAGGACTTAACAAAAGATTTGTTTCTAAATTGGTAGCTAACTTTGAAGAGTAGTTTTTTGAAAATAAAAGGTTACGCCACCTTTAGACAATTTTCCCCTGGCATTATTTCATAAAGCGTCATCTAGCCCCATAGTGAGCTTGTTAAAGCTTGTATCATGGCAACGGACACTAGACAACGTATAAACATCATTAAATCCTTTTTTTGTTGTAAGTACATACTGATAATACATAAGAAACACCCATACCAATACAAACAGACTTTTAAAACTATGCGGGGATTAAACCCGCAGCCTCTGGTGTAGTAGCCAACTTCTCAATCATTACACCTAATCGGTCGTCATTTTAAGATTAATGTTGTAAAAATACAATAAATTTGTGACGAACCTACGGAGGTAGTATGTGGTGCGATGGCCCTGAAGAGCACCGCCATCAGCAGCACTATGCGGTGCATGCCGCCGCATCCTACCCGATGACACTATCTGTAACAATCATAAGTATGATATTAGTTCATGCGGAAAGATCTTGTCAAAAAGTCTCTCATCGACGGAAGCCCTCGGCATTGCCGATGAGCTTTAAGGGAGTCGCCTACGGACACGTTTTACGGACACCAGCAAGCTACGTAGGAAACAAATGTCATGGCGCCCCCGCTAGGCCCTGAAAATACCAAAAAGTGTTGGTTTGACGTCGTGAGAGATGACATGCGTGCCAGTGGAGATGGATGCACAAGACCGTGCAAAGTGGACAAGTAGAAGCAGAAAACCGGAATTAATCGTTAGAATAATGATGATGATAATAAGTGTGTATTCTAAAAAGGAATCTTAGGGTCACTTTGAAGAGAATTATACCCGACCCGGCATTCTGTGACGAGATCAAATCATAATTGATGCTCTTACCACCAGTCTCATGAAAATACTCAAGGACATCCAAATGTGCCATATAATTATGAAGTCTGTACAAGTATAGTCACCGATGTGCGCAGTGGTATAGCAGGTTCTAGGAAGTTCTAGTTAACAAACCATTTGGAATCAGCCTGAAATGCCAATCCATGAGGTGGGCGGATGACCTAATATAATACTCGTAAAGTGGCAAAACTTTGGCAAATGATGATGGATTCACAACTGGCTTTTACATTCACAAGGCTCATTGTGGCCACAATAAGCCCTTTGAACATGAGTGATTTATAAGTTTTCAGGTAAAAGATAAAGTTACTAATTCAATTCATATTTTTCACTTAGTTTATACCTGCTAACATAATTGGATGAAGTCTAGACACGACAAAAACAATTTAGATTCTTTACCAAAAGATGGTAGGTCTTCCCTGGGGAAAACGTTCATTTTTTCATTTGCGCGACGGTAAGACTCATCTTAATATAGGTTTGGGCTGTTCGATAGAGAGTAAACTTCTACGTTACGTTTTATGAGTTATTAAATAGCGACAACATTTACCATACATATATTCGCGGTAGAACAAGTAAACTATTGTTTATTTTAAATAATCGTAACGTAATCGCTGCAGACACCTCCAGAACAGTTTAAACACGAAGATGCGTGGCAAAAGTATCACAAAATTTTGTTCGAGAACGTCACCGATATCGTTAGAGGACCTGCCGTATGATCACCACAAAATGGCTAGTGTCATAAGTCCTTATTTTTGTGCCCAAGAGGTAAGCTGTATAAAATACTTTTACTCCGAAGTCAAAAGTGTTCTAGTGATTACTGTGCTGAAGTTAAGGTTTTTTCTCCGAAATTGTCTTATTTAGTTTCATAGAAATGTATTAGGCGTGTACAGTCCAGCGAAGCTGAACGAGCTGTAATACAACAGGCGGATGGCACAAAATCTATAGTGGTCAAACAGTGGTTGGTCACCCCTTGCCACGAAGAATTTACATTTGCTCGGTGAAGTGAGTGTTACTAAGTGTTTTGTTCACCACAACTGGTTACATCCATTGTGCCTCTGACTATCCCGTTTGTGATTAAGAATGCAGTAATTTCATACTTTTCCTTGGACCTATCACGCCCCCTTACCAATCAAATCGTTCCGTAATAAAAAGCCAAGTCCACAGTGACCAGCTGAACGCATACTTTCGAACGCAAAGGTTGTGGACCTGAGGTTTTTTGTGTACAACAGAATTGATGATTAAACGAACTTACCTTAAGTGAAGTTCTATCATAATTATATGAGTCGCTGCATCCGAAGGGATTTTATCACAAGGTAGTACATTTCTTCATGTACCAGGCATCAACACGTTTTAGAGCTGGTATCACTGAAACAGAAACAAAAAAAAAACAAATTCCCTCCCTACGGTAGGTGCGTCGCTCTGACAGGTGACAAGTTCATCATTCTTTTAGAGACAGATTTCCCTAAAGTTACTCGGGTCAGTTACCAAAGGGTATGATGGTAACTATGGGTAGGGTGGGAGCTAAAATCCCTTCGGATGCAGCGACTCATATAATTATGATAGAACTTCACTTAAGGTAAGTTCGTTTAATCATCAATTATACTTCGTCGCTGCATCCTCGGGATTTTATCACAAGGTAGATGTTTAGAGGTCTAGGGAAATCAATATCAAGGATTTACTAAATTGAATTTGATACCAAATTTTATTTTTGATGTGAAATAGGTAACGTTTATTATAATTTTACCTGTTTACTATAAAAACGCAACAAAATTAAGAACCAATGACCAAAAGTCAAAAGATCATCGCAGCTTCAGTATTATGTTCTAAGATGAATATATATTAAGATAACTTCATGTTATAAATATGCTTTGCATAATAATAAATATTAATTTAAGCAATGTTAATTAAAAAAACTTAATGGTAACTGTATGAACTTTGCTGTTACCACACACAAGAACAGGTATACATATACCACCCAATAATAAAACCTAATTTACTCGAATATTTAATCCATAGTAAATTCGGGATCAAAGAACGACGTCTATTGAAACAGGTTAGCAGCTTGAGCTGCAACTTTTCCGTTAATATTTTCGTAATAAATGTAAAGTAAGGTGGTACATAATTATATACAAGTACACTGGGCAGTGGTTTATTACAACAATTTAAATGCCCAGCATTGTATGTGCTCGTTGTGTGGGTGACACATAATTAGTCACCTAACTTAATTCAACTAAAGCTGTTGTTTGGAAAACCTATTCCCAAATAGAACCCAACGGCAGTGGGTACTAAAGTAAGTTAGTTAGTAACTTACTCTCCTAGTTTTTGCTAATAATCTTTCTTAATGTGAGTATGTTGTCTACTGCACAGAGTAAGCAGACTTTAGAATCCGAAAGAATAATAACCTAGGCATAATAAGCTTTAATTTTTATTATTTTTCTTAAGAGTTTCTATGACTCTCATTGATTGAAATGTCCTTCCAAGATAGAAACTACACATGACCTAGTCAATGCAGCTGGCCTATGTTTTTAATCTAATAACCTAACTGAGGTATTATTACTTAGGTAATTTATGCCACTCTGGTGAAAGCTGGGGCGTTTTGTAAGGATGAGACATCTTACAATTCTTTATGACAATGTTTTCGTGAGTGGAAATCGTCTATTTTTAACTATCGCTATGCGAATAATATCCGTAACACTGTAAGTAGGTAGGTACCTACAGTTCCCTGTTGGTACAGTTAAGGTTAGAATTGCATTAAGATATTCTACTGACTTCTCTCCTTAAATCTTCTTACTGTGAATTTCTTATTAAATGTCAAATTTTGTTTGGCTTGGTACACTACTAAAGTGTAAACCAATAAAAGAGCTGTTGCTTATGCGAAGGTGTTATTTTTCATTAAATTATTATTGTGATTTCAGTCCTATTCTCACGAAAAACTTAACTTATAACCTATTGCGGTCATTTTAAAATGAAAGACCACGATGTCTTCTACTCGTGAGTGCGTATGCAACAAATTCTTAATGGTAGGTCACCTACCTACATAATATCAAATACCAAAACTATTAAATTGTAATTTAGCATCTGATTGCAATTAATTTCTTAATCAACAAACCTTGCCAGATGCGAACAATAAAAGCTAAAACTACTTCCTATAAATTGGTAATCTGCAAATCATTACCAAACATTTTTGTCTTTAGGTATATGCTGTCAGAGTATCTGCAAATGACTAAGTACTAGTCTTACTGAAATCGAGACAAAATAAACATCTTTTTCCAATACATTTCCTGTATTCAAAAATGCGATCAAAGTGAGATGGTTTTAGTTCAATTTATAACTTTTAATCCCAAGTCAAAACCAGTCATGGCTTGGATATGGTTATCCACTATACCTATTGATTGATTTTGTTATCTCAAAAAATAACCACGGAATCGAGGTACTAAATCAAGTCTACATTACAAGTTGTGCCTATTGAACGGCTAAAACAGCAGTTATACCTTTAAAAATCATCTACTCAATCGTTAAATGACAAATTTAACGCTTGCTGAATTATGAGTAGTCACTAATGTTTGCTAAACGGAAAAAGTGTAGCATTTTGCATATAAAAGAAATCCGCGTGCGTAGCACACCACTCAACAACAAGTAAATCAAGTAGATACATGTATGCATATACATTTAAAAGACGGCTGTGTTTATGTACTTACACCCTTATTAAGTGTTGTTATTCAACTTGTTATTGTTAAACGCGTGGCTGCATTAAATACTTACTGTGTTAATTATTAGGTGGATTAGGTTTATCGCTTCATAAGAATAAACTATTAATAATAAAGAATTTAAGTGTCTCTTCAATTCATGTTGTTTCAAATGCTTTTGCTTATTTATTATATTAAAATAAACTACTATATAAAAATAAGTCAGGTTTTACTTTCTGACGCTATAACGCACAGACCGATTTCCACGGTTTTGCATTCGTTAGAAATGTCCCGCGCTCCGTGAGGTTGATAGCAAAGAAAATTCAGCAAAATTTCAACAGAAAAGCGGGAAAATCTTTTTTCACATACAGCTAAGGCCACGCGGACGAAGTCGCGGGCGGCTGCTAGTCATAGATAATTATTTCTTGAATAATAAAGGAAATTTTGGAAAACTTACATGGGTTCTCTGCCACCAGGTAAGGTTATCAAACCATCAGCAAGGTAAGATACAGAAAAATACTGGTAAGGCTCGGTTGTTTAATACATACCTGACTTTTCATAATCACTATGAAAATACTTTTCATTTCATTTTATGTTTTATTTTATTCAATTTCATTTAATTTCATTTTATTTCATTTTTTTCATTTTATTTCATTTTATTTCATTTTATTTCATTTTATTTCATTTTATTTCATTTTATTTCATTTTATTTCATTTTATTTCATTTTATTTCATTTTATTTCATTTTATTTCATTTTATTTCATTTTATTTCATTTTATTTCATTTTATTTCATTTTATTTCATTTTATTTCATTTTATTTCATGGGCCATTCACGGATTGAATATAGGCCCTTAATTCACATATTGCGATATCGTTACCGTCATGTTGACTCACGGCCAACTCCCAGGTTTGTTCCTTAAGTACAGATCAAGCTATTAAGTCTCAAATTTGAGATCATTTTTCTGTATTTATATGCCTTCGTGATGACTCGCGGCCAACCCCCAGGTTTTTATTATACCTTCGTGATGACTCTCGGCCAACCCCCAGGTTTTTACAATACCTTCGTGATGACTCTCGGCCAACCCCCAGGTTTTTTTAAGAAGTAAATAAATAAAAAAAAAAAATTAGGCACCGGTATTTACCGGGATGGTTTTCGGCGTCGGCCTCTAATTACATAGCTAATTGAATACTAGTGTCCGACCGAACTTTCGGTTTCGGTTTCGGTTTCGGCCAGTTTCGGCCAAAAAATCGAGTTTCGGCCACAGTTTCGGTTTCGGCCAAAATCGGCCGAAACTTTTGCCGAAACCGAAACTCACTTCGGAAGATGTCGTGCGCGCTCGTATAACTTCGTTTCTCACGGCAACGTTATGGCAGAGCCTGGCGACCTCCACAATCTTCGGGAATTGTCGTGGGAAATGGCTCGATGGCTAGCAACATAGCAACATTAAAATTGGTCAGTGCGTAATCGCCAGACGCAAAACTTCTTTAGAGGTAATGTTACAACGGAACTGATTACATGTAAGTCTTCGTTGAGACTGTTCTGTTGGGAGCTCGATTCTCGAAGTTGTCGACGAGTATGTCTTGGCCAAATGATTCACGTAGGCAGGTCCACCTTCGAGAAAGAGGTTAATTGTTGCATACAACGGTAAAAGTAGGTTGAAGTGTCAGTTGGCAGGGCACATGGCACGAGAATCTGGGCCATCAGTGGGTATCTCGAGGGGATATCGTTTGAAACCAAACGAAGCGTGGGACTCCCACCAGCAAAGAAGAAGGACCAGATAGAGGTCGCAGCGTTTGGGTGGATGTGGGCCGCCCATTACCAGCCGCTCTGAAAATCTAAGGGGGAGTCCTGATGATCAGAATTGGACGTCAAGTGTGTGGTTGTTGATGAAGTTTTCGTTTCGTTCCTGTACTTACTATCGCAGTGGCGGAAGTTTTTACGCAGTTGGCAAGACCCTAGTCTAATGAAGGAGTCGATGTCGAATTATAGAAATCGACCGATCGTTATGCCAACGACATCGTGCTTTTCGCAAACACATCCGCCGAGTGGCAGGGCAGACAATGTTCAAAGAACTAAGTGTAGCGTGCTATCGCATTGGACTGGTGATGAACCAGTGAAAAACGAAACTGACGACAAATGGCACACGAAGTAAGGAAGTGGTAGACGCCATTCAATGCAACTTTAAGGAGTATATTGACTTGGTCCAGATTGTCTCCTTTCGTCTTGTGGTATGGGGCGTTAGAATTCTGGCACAGTTCCCCCCTTCCTGTCGTAAGAGGTGACTAAAAGGGGGCCTTCGGGTTCACTCGGAGTGCACTCGGCGGGGGCTGTGTGCCTCCATTCCATGTGGCCCCGAGGAAGGGCGGCGGTGTAAGAGTGACCTAACACCGCCATACACACTGGCGGGTGTATAAGGGAGGTGTAACTCCCCTCTAGGTGGGCTGGTTAGCAGAGCGCGCCAGGGGTCCACCGGCACAGAGTTCTTGACCAGAGATTACGGGGACCTCTGGATATGCGCTGAAGCAGGTCACCGGGGGGTTTCGTAAGTAATATCTGCCGCCTCACGGCAGGCGAGCCTCACACACCCCCGGCCTTCACCCAGAGTCCCACCCTCTGGATCGTCCATAACCAGTCTAGTCCATAAATGGATTCCCCCGAAAAAAAAAAGATAGTCTGCTTCGAGAACAGGCAGGATGAGGAAATTAAATTCCGAATCACCTAGACCTTAAGCTTATGCCTTAAAAAGTTAGCTCGAATAAATGGCGTTCATATAAATAAATAAAGTTTAAAGCGAGAACTTTTCGACGTTTGCATTCTGCCCACGATGCACAAGCCTGGTTGTTCATGGAACACCCTAAGTCAAGACTCGGAATGTGTCCAAGGGTAATGGAGTGGAGTGTAATGATTTCTAAAATCAAAAGAAAATGAAAGAAAATATAACACCGCGAGTAGAATCCGTAAAGTTGTTTTATTTCGGAGTGGAGTGTGTTAGGCATTAAACACACAGACAGAAAATGGTCACCACGATCCGTACCAGACCTGACGTTCAAGACGTAGGCCAGAAAGTTGCCTAACTGACAAAATGGGAGTGAGCACTGACCAGTCTGCAAGATGCACCCGGCCCGAATGACAACCCAATGGCTCCTCAAAGACTGATATCATTGAAAGACGAGGCCTAAAAAACGATGGTGCGACCACCTCGTACATTACTCTGGCGAATGGCTGACTTGAGGCGTAAATCGAAAAATTTGGGGGAGACCTTTGCCCAGCAGTGGAATCTTGTGTTGAAAACAAATTAGTCTAACTTAGTTTTGTTGTTATTGGCAGAAAAATGCGTAAAATTTTTCAGAATTTAGTAATTGTAGGTATTTTATACTTGACCACGTGAGTTTCGGTTTCGGTTTCGGTTTCGGCCGAAACTGAAGCCCAGGCCGAACATTCGGTTTCGGTTTCGGTTTCGGCCGGAAAACCAGTTTCGGTCGGACTCTATTGAATACTTCATTCTGCTAAATCCGCATTGGATTGTCATTTTCTCATATGTTGTGAACTTCGTGGGCAGCAAGCCTACGTGAGTGGTTATCCCGTGGTAACACGGGTGTTAGCCTTCATCATATTATGAATATTGTAAACGGTAACCACGAAGTGGTATCAAATGTATTTAAATATAAATTTTATAGCAACTAGAGTAAGTTATGATGTTAGCCATAGCTGTATAGCTACAAAAGCTGTGGCGTGGCTACTCAGATGTGTCTGTGTAGTAGCAAAATGAAACATTATTTCAATGTCAGGTACTTCCATTACTAAGACTTATTCTTAGTCGTTAGTTTCTAATTGAAATTACAATCTTATTCAAGAAGTTTTTAGGTACTAGTGTATATAGAATTATGCAAGGATAGCACAAAATAACTTACAGTTTGGTCTTCGATTTGATTTTCACCTTAAAATGCTTTCGAAACCACACTCGCGTTGTGGGCCTGGCCGTGCTCTCGTTACGGGACGTCCTCTTGGACAGGAATAAACAGGAACCTTTATTCTGCTTGACTAATTTGTTGAAAATGCACCGACCAACTTGGTACGGGAAAAAACAGGATCTTCTTCTTCTGTTTGTCTCGTTTGTTGGAAACATACACTCAGTGTGCGTTTTATCGTAATCTCGTTACGGTGGGTCCATTTTGGACAGGCCTCAACAGGATCATAAACAGCTAAAATTAATGCCAACATTGATTAAGACCACTTCACGGTCTCATCATTGACGTGTTTTGTTAAATTTAAACATTGCATCGTCATGCTATTGCTTAGCTTTGTTTACACTCATACGAAGATTCACTTTTAATCACGAGTTCTCTTATTAAAACATTTTGTGCAAGAAAATGTTACATTGGGATATTATTGGGTTATCAGAAGTCCGAAGAAAGGGCGAGGACTCGATAACCCTGCAATCCGGTAACTTACTATACCACCGGGAGGGCGACCAACAGTCCCTAGGTGGTGTCGGGTTCATCGTCCACAAGTCCCTTGTCAACAACGTGATAACTATCGGAAGTGTTTCGAGCAGGGTAGCGTACCTGATACTCAGAATATCGAAACGATATTTGCTGAATGTCATTCAGGTCTACGCTCCGACCTCGAAACACGACGATGTCGAAGTGGAGGCTATGTATGAGGAGATCTCTAAAGCCATGCATAGCCATAAAACCCACTACACAGTTGTGATGGGGGATTTCAATGCGAAGTTGGGGCAACGTTGCGGTGATGAGCTGAGAGTGGGGCAATTTGGATTTGGGCAACGGAACAACAGGGGCCAGATGCTGGCAGACTTTATGGAGAGGGAGAACCTCTTCATGATGAACTCCTTCTTCAAGAAGCCCGTAAGCCGCAAATGGACCTGGTTCAGTCCGGACGGTAAGGTGAGAAACGAGATCGATTTTATCATGTCGACGAAGAAGCACATATTCAATGATGTCACTGTGATCAACGCTGTTAAGACAGGTAGCGATCACCGCATGGTCAGAGGCACATTGAATATCGACATAAAGCTTGAGAGAGCGCGACTGATAAAATCCACGCTCCGACCAATACCGGCTCAGATTCAAAACCCCGAGTGCTTTCAGCTCGAGCTTCAAAACCGTTTCGAAGCCCTTGAGAACAGCATCGATGTGGACGATCAATACAACATGGTGGTGGATATTGTCCGTACGGTAGGGTCCAAGCACTTTAAAATCCGCCGTCCAAAATCCAAGAAACTCTCCAGCCATACTCTCCTACTCATGGATCAGAGAAACGAAATGAGGATACAGAACTCAGTGGATGCCCATCGTTATCGGCAACTCAATAGACAGATATCTAAGTGTTTGACGAGCGACCTTCGCCAATTTAATACCCAGCGTATTAAAGAGGCCATTGAGCGGAACAAAGGCTCCAAAGTGTTCGCCAGAGATCTGTCTATTGGGCAAAGCCAACTGACGAGGCTGAAAACTGAGGCAGGTAGCATCATTACGTCCACACCTGAAATCCTGAGGGAGATTGAGAGTTTCTATGGACAGCTGTATTCCACGCAAACACCGGTTGAAAGCAAGGCTAAAGACCCTAGAGCCAAGCTTACCCGACACTATACCGAAGATATCCCGGACGTCAGCCTGTACGAGATTAGGATGGCTCTCAAGCAGCTTAAAAACAACAAGGCGGCGGGTGATGACGGAATCACAACAGAGCTTCTGAGAGCGGGCGGTCGGCCGATACTCAAAGTCCTCCAGACGCTCTTCAGTTCTGTCATCCTCGGGGGCAGAACGCCAAAGGCATGGGGCAGAAGCGATGTGATGCTGTTTTTCAAGAAGGGTGACAAAACTCTCTTGAAGAACTACAGACCCATCTCGCTTCTGAGCCATATCTATAAGTTGTTTTCGAGAGTCATTGCGAATCGTCTCGCTCGCAGGTTTGACGACTTCCAACCTCCCGAACAAGCCGGGTTCCGAAAAGGCTATAGTACCATAGACCACATTCATACGCTGCGGCAAGTTATACAGAAGACCGAAGAGTATAACTTGCCACTTTGCCTAGCGTTCGTGGACTATGAGAAGGCCTTTGATTCGATTGAGACCTGGGCAGTGTTGCAGTCTCTCCAAAGGTGCCAAATAGACTACAGGTACATCGAGGTGCTAAGGTACCTATACGAAAACGCCACCATGTCGGTCCGATTACAGAACCAGAGCTCTAATCCGATCCAACTACAGCGAGGCGTGAGACAAGGAGACGTTATTTCTCCGAAATTGTTCACAGCTGCGTTGGAGGATATTTTCAAGCTTCTGGACTGGAAAGGACGCGGCATCAACATCAATGGCGAGTACCTAACACACCTACGATTCGCCGATGATGTAGTTCTTATGGCTGAGACCTTGGAAGACCTGAACATAATGCTCGAAGATCTCGGTAATGCTTCTCAAAGAGTGGGTCTTAGGATGAACATGGACAAGACGAAAATCATGTTCAATGCCCATGTTGCACCCGCTCCAGTTAACGTTGGGAACATTACACTCGAAGTTGTTGACCACTATGTTTACCTGGGACAGGCAGTCCAGTTAGGTAAGTCCAACTTCGAGAAAGAGATCTCTCGTCGAATCCAGCCCGGATGGGCAGCGTTCGGGAAGCTCCGGCATATATTCGCGTCCGAAATTCCTCAGTGTCTCAAGACGAAAGTCTTTGACCAGTGTGTGTTGCCAGTAATGACATATGGGAGCGAGACGTGGTCGTTCACTATGGGTCTCATAAGAAGGCTCAAAGTCACCCAGCGAGCAATGGAGAGAGCGATGCTTGGTGTTTCCCTGCTTGATCGAATCAGAAATGATGAGATCCGCAGGAGAACTAAGGCAACCGACATCGCTCGAAGGATTGCATCGTTGAAGTGGCAGTGGGCAGGACACATAGCGCGGAGAACCGATGGCCGTTGGGGTGGAAAGGTTCTCGAATGGCGACCGCGTACCGGACGACGTTCCGTGGGCAGGCCCTCCACAAGGTGGACCGACGATCTTGTCAAGGTCGCGGGAAGCCGCTGGATGCGGACAGCGCAGGACCGATCGTTGTGGAGATCTTTGGGGGAGGCCTATGCCCAGCAGTGGGCGTCGTTCGGCTGACATGATGTGCAAGAAAATGTGGGTAGATTTTTATTGTAGATCGTATTTAGTTATTGTTTAAAACGGAAGGTAAGTACGATCTTAACGTTGTATTTCATTTAGGATCTATCGATTCACACTACTACAACTATTGCAAACACTTCAGTACTTAAAGAAACCGTTATATAAAAATATAACGAGAGAGGGTGTGTCGATGCCCGAACACTAGAAACGAATGATGAACTTGTCACCTGTCAGAGCGACGCACCTACCGTAGGGAGGGAATTTGTTTTTTTTTTGTTTCTGTTTCAGTGATACCAGCTCTAAAACGTGTTGATGCCTGGTACATGAAGAAATGTACTACCTTGTGATAAAATCCCGAGGATGCAGCGACGAAGTATAATTGAATTTAAAAATCACTACATTCTTAACGTGAACGGACTATACATAAATGCAGTTATACTCGTATGTTGCGATGAATACGCAGGTGTGTACTTAAAACACTCAAAAAATAAAAAGCTTACCGCGGTTTTATCCTTTTTACGGCTGATCAATCAAATAAGTTTCACTGCCTTTACCGCTAAGCGAATGAATGATTGATTTTGTTACATAATTTATATTTCCAGGATATTTTATAGACTATGTGGCTTCGTTATTTTTAACAGTGCTTCTTGAATATTTTTAAAGATGCTTTTGCAGACTTAGACATAGATGTATAAGCCTTTTTTTTGTTTTGAAATACGACGCAAACTTACGTGTTACAACATGATCAGTATTTCATCAAATAAATCCATAAATCTAATAAGATTAACGCCAAATCGACAAATATTATTGTGAACCGACAGAAACTATTTTTTCATCAATAGTGATTGATGAGAGATCGATCGCATATTTATTATTTATTTCCAATACTTCCGGAAATTATGGGAGCGGGCGGCACGCAATGGTCTTATAAAAAGCTTTCTTGAGAATATTGGCTTTGTCACAAAAAAGTTAAGGGGTTCCTTACTTAATACTAATGTCTTCTCTTTTTTCTTTAAATTGAAATTTTGAACCGCCATCATCATTTCTGTCTCGCCCAATGGTTAACTGGTAGAGGATGCTCTTAGCATTAAGTCCGCCTTATGTACTTTTTTTGTGCATTCAAGATTAAATAAAGAATACTCATAAACAAAAGTGTTTTCATCTATTGATAAAAAAAAGTTTATTGAAGTAAGTAAATCTTTCAACCGGGACCAATATCTGTCGAGGGAATTCTAGTCTAGGTTTTTCCGCTAATACGCCTTTTGAGAACAAATTATACACCTAGGTAGAAACGAGGTCAATAGAAGGATTTTCTTGACTTGGGGCATTTAGTAAGCTTTGTCGGATCTTCATGTCACCTATACCGCGTTTGCAGACTAAATATAACACTGTGCTTAAACGTGGACACTGACAGGTAAGAATCGTGCTTCACACAAGCTACACTGAGAGTTTCTTCAAAAGATGTAACCAGAAACGAGGTTAGCCGGCAGTGAACTTGAGAACGTGAACAGAATCTGTTAGATGAAGTGGCAGTGAGCTGAGGACGTAGAAGGGCTATAAGAGGTGAGCTCTAGAGTGGCGGAAAAGGCGATGTATGGACCGACAACATACAGTGGATTTGGAAGGCTTCAAACCGGGAGTTGCTGCACTAGGGTAAGACCAGCAGTGGCTTACTTGCATTGGCTTAGTAGTAGTGGTTTATGACAAATACTTATTTGTAAGACTCGTTCTCCCCCACTTCACATTTAACTTTACCAACTAAATATGAACATAACAATACATGCAAACTGAAACAGTCATTCACACACAAATATTCATCCTAGGTAAACATAATCTCCTAAAGTAAATAACAAAACAACCTTACTATTCCTGCAGAAACCTTAAAAAAGGACCTCAAGCTCAACTTTATCGCTTCCTACCAGCTAATTAACTGTCGCTTGCATTCTAGCAAGCTTGAAAAGCAAGCTAAATAGTTTTGCATCAACTTTTTACACCGCCAAGCTCCGCCAAGCTTTGCTAATATCCCCATCAGTTAACAATGTAAGAACTCTTCCAACTTATCTCGGACGAACTAAATAATGGGTGGACTAATTCCTTTTGTTTTTTACTTCCAACTCCGTGATAAAGTACAGGTGTCGTAGTACGAGTATGTACTTGTTTGTTAAAAGCTCAGTAAAGTTGCAGTCGGACTTTAGAACCCTTTTAGCTACGAAAAAGTAGTTTGAGAAACAGTGGTGCCAGCTGTAAATAGTCGTAGTTTTGTTACTTGGCGTTTTATGGACTTGCTTGGGTTTGTTTACTGTAGGTCAGTGTTTATGCAACTGGGTCAGAAAGTCAGAAATTATATTAATTCAATTATTTTATTTATTTGTGAATATAGGTTGGCCGTCGATAAGTTCTGAATTATCGATAAATAATTGTAAACAGATTTTGCAGTTCACAATTATTGATAGTGTGTACTAGTTTTTGTGTGCGAAAATGAGCCCATTAGATTCTTTTATTGACATGCTTTTTAGAAAATTTTTTTGAAATCCACTACTTAAAAAAACGATGGAGACGTGGTTTTAGATTCCTCTATTTTAAGCTTAACTTAAAGCTTAGTTAGAGCTTATTTTAAAAATTTGGCAAGTACTGGCAAAGTATACTTTAGGTACTGTATATTCAAGTAAAATAACACCATTGAGGATACCAAATTACCAAAATACACAAAATATTACACCGTCCAATTGTATCTAAAATAAACAACGCCGAATTCGCCTCACGTAGCAAACTCAGCCAAATACAGTTTTCTGTCAAAATGAATAACGAGGAAAATGAGTCCGTTGACTGTAATTAAATATACAGAACCCGAGCTGATGAAACAAAAATGAGCAGCCCAAATGTGCCAACTCCAATAGGTCCGAGGGATGTAACTTTATTTACTGATGAAACCCGATTCCTAATGATGTATCTCTTAGACAGGTTTTGACATAAAACATGTTCTTTTTCACTTAGATAACTTTTCCTTATTCGTACACGTGGACTATAGTACGTTCGCGTTAAGAATGCAGTATTTCATACTTGTCCTTTGATCTAGCACGCCACCTAACCAATCAAATCGTTCCTAATTAGAAAACAAGTCCACAGTGACCAGTTGAACGCATACTTTCGACTTTATACTTTTTTTTGTGTGCAACGGAATTAAGTTTATAAATCTCTGCATTATTAACGCGAACGGACTATACTAGCGACAACGATCACCGATGTTAAGCCACGCATATCAGGTACAATGATTGGATGCGTGACACAATACTAAAACGGTGAGTAGATGAGATATGATAATACACTTTTGCACAAAGAGGAATCAACACAACAACGTAAACCAAAATTTCGGAAGTACAATTTAGGCAGCCTTGTCGTAAAATTAGTATCTGCGGAGTAATGTATTTTGTGATTATTTCTAGGCGTTGAAAGACACGCTAAGTAGTTGACCCCGGCTGACGACTTCGACTTAGAATTGCAAAACCTAGTCGGAGCGTTTACGTCGCTTTCAATTTAGGCGTTTCGTATCGGGCCGCTGCAGTGCGGCGTCGGTACCGCGAACGCTCGACAGCAGGACTCTTGCCGCATCGTGCTCTTTGTATAAAAACAAACGACGGTCCGTGTGCCGCACGACAAACGCACCGTTTCGGCACTGCAGAGGTTTGATACAAAACGCCTTAGTTGAAAGCGCTCTTATGGCGGCTTGATAATATCTGACAGACAGGTTTATCACCCTCCAGTGAGGACCAGTGTTGACCCTTAGTTCTTAACAATAACAGTAAGTCGGTCGTCAAACCATTAACAACTAACACTGTTTATATCCAATCATTTGGCAAGCGCAATTTCCATATATAGTCACCGAAGAAAACCCAAATAAAAAAGCTTACTTGTACAGAGGCACCCACATCAACCTTTACAAAACCATTGCAAAATGGGTCTTATATCAGGAGCATAAGGCCCTTTGTAAAGATTGATGTGGGCGCCTCTGTACCAGAAAGAACGTCCATTTTGAGCTTCGCTCGCATTTAATTTGCGCCCCGGCTCGGCAAGAATCGCCCCACATTCCACATTCTACACACTACTCGTAATCAATGTTTCGGCTCGGCTCGGATGAAGTGGACGCAGATCTGGGCCGAAGGATCATAAAAAGGTAGGAAATATATTAAACGTATTTTCAGGCATGTACAGTTGGTATCAAAATAAAGTGTGAGGACAGAGAGGTCGAATACAAAACGCCTTAATTGAAAGCGCCCTTATGTCGGCTTGATATTATCTGACAGGCAGGTTTATCACCCCCCAATGAGGATTTGATCCCACGACCCTTAGTCAAGTTCTTAACAATTACACCAAGTCGGTCGTCAAACCATTAACAACTAACACTTTTTATATCCAATCATTTGGCAAGCGTATTTTCCATATATCGTCACCGAAGAAAACCCAAATAAAAAAGCGTAGTTGAACCTTTACAAAACCATTGCAAAATGGGTTTTATGTCAAGAGCATAAGGCGCCCCTATGTAAAGGTTGATGTGGGCGCCTCTGTACCAGAAAGAACGACCATTTTGAGCTTCGCTCGCATTTAATTTGCGCCCCGGCTCGGCAGGAATCGACCCTCATTCCACATTCTACACACTACTCGTAATCAATGTTTCGGCTCGGCTCGGATGAAGTTGACGCAGATCTGGGCCGAAGGATCATAAAAAGGTAGGAAATATATTAAACGTATTTTCAGGCATGTACAGTTGGTATCTTAGTAAAGAACGAGGACAGAGTGGTCAAATATGTCTTGAGTATTTGAAGAAAAGAAACCATGTTACTTCAGAAAATCATTTTGGTGTCTTCAAGGCAAGAGTGAATAGGCATTTTCTGGGTAAGCGTATTACACCTTCGACCTCGTCATCGCTTACCATCAGGCGAGACTGAGGTCAAACGCAAACCCACTTTAAATAAGCATCATTAAGAAAAAAATGTATAGATTTGGTTTTAAAGGACATACGACTCTGTGGTTGTAATTGTATTGCGTAGTATAGGAGGTCTTAAATAATCTTACACGGTAGCAATTAAACAAATCACATCCAATAATTAGCAATTTCCATAAAAACAATAATATTTTCGAATAAGTGATCCCAGTTTTAGCGTCACAGGTTGTTGGTGCAATCCTCATCCAGTTTTAATTTGCAAACAGTTCATAAGTAGGTACTAACTAAACAAAGTTTGGAAAAACACAAAAAAGGTGCACAAAAAATTGACCTGAACCAATCTTCATAATATAAAAAACTATTATGAAACAAAGGAAACTAAATAAAAATAGGGTCAATTACGTAACAATACGTTATGAATACAAAACGGAATATAAAAGTGCAAGTTATAAAAAGGTTTTATTTGCTCGTAAAATTGAAAAGATTTGAATAAAGCAAAGTCTGCAAAAATACACTATAAAATCTTCGTCTAGAGTCGATGAAGGGTCCAGAGTTAAGCTCTCTACTTTATGTCCGTGTGGCTCAATTGTAGTCAGAATAATTGATTTTGGGTTTTATTATAATAACAGCTGTTCCGACAGACATGACAGTTTTATAAAATCAATGTCTAATAACCATTGACATAAACAAAAAGAGAAACATACGTTACGTTCATACTTCGCGCATTCAAAAACTGGCGCATGACATTGACGTATGAATGACTCGCACGCAAACAAGTCGCTGTCATATTGATTTGTAAACAGGTCCATTGGACCTGTTTAAAGGTGGCCACTTTTGTGACGAGGATGTCTTCTTTTTTTTGTTTATATCAATGTTGATAACCAACAATAATGACAGTTAAAATTGAATAAATTTGGATAAAGCTAAGTCCACAAAAATATTGCTATAAAATCTTCCTCTAGAGTCGATGAATAGTCCAGGGTTAAGCTCTCTACTTTATGTCCGTGTGGCTCAATTGCAGTCAGAATAATTGACTTTGGGTTTTATTATAATACCAGCTGTTCCGACAGACGTAGTTTTATCAAATGCTATTTCATTGTGACAGTTAAATGAAATGTTTGTTAACACGTTCAGTGCCACCGACTCGCCCGGAGAGTTCACGTAAATCTTATTCCAGTGCCGACGACTCGCCTGGCGAGTTCAGTGTTTTTCGCTAATATTTCCAAAATGCATCCGTATTTACTGCTTAAAATTATAGTATAGACTAAATATACACTAATCTAAAGATTCACGTGGTGGGCCGGGTGTGGAGATCCCTTCCATTTTTGAAAGGAAAAAAACTATTCTGCAATGCCTTGAACTCGCTAGGCGAGTTCACTGACATAGATCAACTGACATAGATCAACCTTGAGTACATATCAGACAACGACGTCAACACAGTAGCATAGACTACCTACATGCTTGTGAAATGGATGGAACTAATATACAACAAACAGGACAAAATAAAAGTTTTTTTGTTTTAAAATTTGTTCTATAGTTTTTAGGGTTCCGTACCCAAAGGGTAAAAGCGGGACCTTAAAAACTATAAAATAAAATATAGACGATGGATACGACCATGATAATCACTACCAATGCATAAAAATAATAATGCTTGGTTTATTATAACCGAACCTGTTCTAGTCGATGTAAAACGAAGCTTACGCTAAGTGCTTAATTTTTATTTACAATTAGTTTTTGCCCGCGGCTTCGCCTGTGTTTGATTCGTCAAACATTTTTATTATTACATATTTAAAAAATCTCTACTTAAGAACCATCCTCGTACTTTAAGGAATATTCTAAAAAAGAATTAGCAAGATCGGTTCAGCTGCTCTCAAGATTTGCGCTTAGCAATTTTTATCATGATTTTTAGTTAAAGTATCCTTTACCAACAAAATTACCACCTTAACAATAACCACTATTTAAAAGATTGACTACCACTGCTTAAATTACGAAAGAAACTAACCTTACTTTTTATCCATAGAGTTTTTTGCCATTTTTACAAGTTAGAGTACGCCGAATAGTCGTAAAACACTCTTTAATTGCGATAAACACGTCACGTACACTATGACGACCACAAAAATAACAAAACAAAGAATTTACCCTTACGTATTGCCAGTGAACTCGCGTAGCGAGTCGATTCAATCTATGTTGCAGTGCCGGCGACTCGCCTGGCGAGTCTACCGTAAAATGTAGGCGGCACCCTAGGTGACATCATGAAAATCGTACCGGTAATGAACGTGTTAACCAACAAAAATGACGATTGCGTTCCGTTTGACAAACACGTAGCGTGTAAAAACATACAAAGTAAGCACTCAGTCCAGTCAAACAGACATAAACACACAAATTCACCAGCTGGTCAATTCAAGAGGGAACGCTATGATTAAGAAAATTATAGTTTATTGATGAGATGTGTAAACCAACCCTTATCTTGTTTATTTTCGTTCAAATTAGGAATTTCGGCCTCGAATGGACTTTCGTACCCCTTACTGGACCTATAATGAAAGGGTTAAACGTTACACGACTCCCTTGTTAGGCAGAGGCGTTTTACTTGACAAAAGTTCCCTGACAGAACTGACTCAAAGTCTACGAGGCTAACAAAAGCTAACACATCAAGGACTTTAACTGGAAGTTTGTAACCGCTGTAGTTTTGGTCGCTGGACGGCGAAGTTAAATTGTTAAATTGCAAAAACTTGGCTCGTTGGTTTCCTTACAATGAGGTCCTAAATCCTGGTAAATCCAGTTTACCCAGTAGTAATCAATTATTATTAAAATAATCGATGTTTCAAGTACAAAAGTTAGTTATAAAAACAATTAATCAATCACTCTTTCCTTTAACATATTATGTTACTATCCAAAACTAAAATAATTTAACCACTAAATTCTACATAGTAGCTAATATAGTGTACAGATTATGATCTTACCTTATTCTCATATCCGACGTCGATAGGTAACTTGTGCTTAAGAAGTACGAAGAAGTAGTAAGTGCTATCTCGTTACTCATTTCACCACATAAAGTGCAATTTGTCAATTTTGTCGACCTTTGTTAAATAAATGATCACTTGCCGCTGCGATCCAATACATCCTATAATTTTGATGGCAAACGTTCGATGTAATACCAGTTGGTACACTGACTGACAATGTCGGATTCCCCGCTACGTAATCAATTTTACACAGTATAATTTGCACTGATGTAATCAGGGCTTATTAAATTTTCAGCGATCGGAGTGTATCTCTCGCATTTTTAAATGACGTTCAGAGTAAGCAGCTTTTGTAGTACAGTCGACGGCTTGTCAGGCAGCACATTACTGTTTTTTATCTCTCCTAACTTTGTTAATGGACTAATTGAAAATTTGTAGCCTGACATGCTGTGGACCGTACATTCTGCATGCCAATTTAACACAAAAGTTGGAAGTTTTGTTCACCGCATTTGGAATAGGATGATTAACTGTTTATAATCTTTACTATCGATATTTTAGCAATTTTAATTCTAATTGTTTGATTGTACCTATTCTGTTCGACAGCGTCACCACTTATACTTTATTCATTTTATATTTTGGTCGTGGCATGAAATTAAATATTTTTTTAACGAAAATAGAATATTTTCTGCGCAAATGACAGGAAGCTACATCAGACGCTCACTGTGGTATTAGACTAGCCTCATGTAACATAGTTTAATAAGATTTTTTTACTTACAATCTATGGATTAACGTTTTTCAAAATAGTTTTTTTTAAATAATTATTTAATTAAAATTAAATACTCATAAATAAAAAATAAAAAAAATATGCTGCCTGACTCAACATCTTGTATAAAGTTTTAAATGTTTATGGCGAACACAACATGTTAACTATAATAAACATTTTGATGTATCACATGTTTCCACGACGTACAAATTGGTTCTCGTTGCTCAAAAACCTTTGGTTTGCATATTCATGATTTGTTATTTATTCATGATATTCTAGTAAGTGCCTGAGAAAGAACTAGAATATTGTAGGCATGTAGGCAGTTAAATATAGATTACTTTCTAGTTTGGTAAAGTACTCATATTTAGTACTTAGTATTATTACGTTGATTAGTCAAAACAACGATTAAGTACTTCAGAATATATATTTTTCAAAACTTCAAATCTATAAGCTAGAGATTCTATAAAATAACATGAGAAGTTGGTTCACGAAATTAAAACCTGTTTTTGAAAACTCTACATTATATTTTTTTCTCTTTTTTAAGAGGTCAATACAAGCAAAATATATATTATATTTATTATAAATACTCTGGTATTCTGGTGCTCTGGTACCATTTTTGAGGAATCTAACTACCAATAGTTACTTAGGTTTCTAATACTTAGGTACTTAGGGCCAACCCCAAGGACCTAAGTATTTATTTTCCAACCATGCTCATAGACCAAAAAATTCTAACCTAAAGTCACTAAATGTGTTTTACTTATTACCTTTAAACTTTCTACGAGTAACTCCTTCCAATACACGTTGTTTAGCTTAATAAAATGAAATTATCAAAGAAAAAATATTGACTTTAGCCAGACAAACGAATACAAAGTATTCCAACAAACCCAGTGCTTTTATCTATAAAACGTCTCATGACTATGTATAACCTCCAATTTAAATTCAGCATTCCAATGCGCATGTGTAATCATGAACAAACATGTTTAAGTTCATTCCGAAAGTTCCAGAAGCGCCCGCGGCGGATAGTTCAGTGACGAGAAAAGTTAGCAGTGAAGGTTTTAATTTTGTTATCATAACCATAAAATCGCAATCGGCTTGATAACATTGAGATGTGCACTGATTTCACTGCATTCTGAAGCAATAAGTCGCGTCACTTAGTTGGAAATATGAATCAGGATTTCTGCAAGCTACATGCAGAGTCTGACCCCTTAATCATAGAAGTGAATTAATTTAAGTACTTACCTAAGTAACTTACTCAAATGCTGACAGCAATAAAAATAAAATTGCCAAAACTTATAGTATTTAAAGTGGTGCTGAACAGCTTTTAAGCGAACGCTACACGTCAGTAAATAATATCGTGATAAATATCATGTTATTTACTGATTTATCTTGGGCTGGATCAGAACACACGATACACCATCAATACGGATCGTGGCAGTATCTCGCTGCTTACTAACGCGATAAATAAGGACAAGCGACTCCTTAAGCATTTTTCGATATTCCTTATGAGGAAACTATGGTTTAGGATTTGGCCTACCACGTCCACTTGAAAAATTATTGACAAAAAATATTGAAAGTATATTGACGGATCACAATACGGACAAAAAATAATCCTAAGCATAAAAAATACTTTTGGCATTTAAATATTTTTTTTACATCACGGAATCACTGATATGTAAGCACTTCAAAAACTCTTTAGTTGGCTGTTAAGAACGTAGAAACTGTTTCGACCAATTAACTAACATACGATATGAAAATACGAACTAGTGTTGCCATACTACCGACAACTCCACTATCGATAGTTGACTTTTAAGTACTTACAATGACTTTATCAACTGTTTAGTAAATGGTTAAAATATGAAAAAACTAATGTCACGTTTTGATACAATTGATAGTGCCATGATAGCAATAATAATAAAATATTAACAGCTTTTCCATGTCGATAAACAAACAATACTCCCGGTAGTACTTTGGTGAATCCATGAAAATCTTGATCACAAAAGTTTGATGCGGCCATTACCTATCGTTTCTATCAATCGTTTCTAAGTTTTAAGAAATAAAAAAACAAAATAACAACCATGTCAGCTAGTCTGGCCTTTTTCAATACTAACGATAGTTTTACTTTAACGATATCGATCGTTCAATCTATCGATAAAGGACTATCAACCGGCAACACTAACACTCGTACAAACAATGTTTCCATCAAAACCTCAAACGAGCCAACTTTGTAGCTGTTGTGAATAATAACACGAACACCTTGGGACACGTAAATAACTTTGTTTCTCATCTACGTTTCCTTTCGATAACCAAGGAGATTTATATTTGTAAAGATATCGAACTTAATCGCAATAAATGTTTGCACAACAATACACAACGACATTATCATGTATTTTTTTTGACGACTGGTTTGGTGTAATGGGTAAAAATTGGCTACTACACCAAAGGTCGCTAGATCGATTTCCACACAATACAAAGATTCGTGTTCATGACTAAGTATGTCTGTTTGTACAGGTGTTTCCTTTGTAAATTATGTATGTATGTATTCACAAAAAAAAGTATTTAATTTCTTTTCATAGCACAAGTAATTTGCTCCATTTGGGACAGCGGATAAACGTACTTAAACGTTTTTTTTTCATTAGACATTAATCTACAAATATTTATTGATTTTATTTAATTTTTATTGGATATGAATTTAAGGTCTATGTACAAGTAGAGTTTATTATAATTATGTCCTGAATATTACTTTCTTTAGACATAAAATAATCTTACATCCAAGGTTACTCTGCCTAAAACGTTTCAATTTAGTTTCGTTCATCTCTCCAGTTAGAGGGTTAACCGTTTCAATTTTACGGTCTGTATTTTGGTAGGCTTCATTTCGTGTTTTACGAGCGGATTTTACTCGGTGACCTATGCTGACACAACACTAGTAATTTTTGCCTTTCAAGTACATAAAAATGGAAATGGGTTTATTCCTTCTTTTACATAGCTCTCTCTGTTTTATATGATTGAATTTAAAAAGTTTTGTTAAATGCACTAACAAATACAGCATTTTTTCTAAGTTGTTCTATTTTATATTCTCGATGTTCTCAAGAAAGATACTACTACAAATTGACTGTAATCCTATACCTACTCAGTTGCTAGTAAATAATGGCTTTTGATGGTACGAGCAACTGATATTCGAAGGGGCAAAAAATGATTGAAATGAAATGATTTCACACCCAAACCATCATGGAAATAGCAACAGGGAGACCTTACTTAAAGTTTACAAGACATAAGTGGAGGTCGCTTCCCAGTGTCGGGAAAAACTAAATTTCTATAAGACCATCGACAGACCATACGCTCACGATCTAATGAATGGTTCCAAATCGGGGAGGCACTCTGACTTTTGCTGTCACTGTGAACGGAACATTAAAAAACCCACCTCTTTCGACCGATTTTGAACCCAACTAGACAAGGGGCGAGCCTACCGTTTTTTGGGTTGCTTGCTTGGGTTTTATATCGATGATTTCCATCACCGGAAAGTTGTAAATTGTACATAATACACAAAGTAGGTATTCCGGCTAGACATGAACTCGGGACCAAGGCTCCGAGCGAGGTTTAGCCACTGGGCTACGCTGCTTTCCTGATGATTAATAAGCTATAATTTAGTGTCCTAGCTGAACAACTTTTGCTGCAAGATGGCGTCCTATTTAATTTCCTTTGCAAAGACTTGAACTGTAACTATAATGAACTTTAAAACAATGTCAAACGATAGTGCGGTAAATGAATCAATTAATTCTAGAAGCAAAACTGGGTCAAATTGTTGTATCGGAAAGTCGTCATGTCTGGCTAAAGCTCAGGGCTTTCAACTAACTATCCCTTAGTTCGCTAATTAGGAAATATATTTTAGACAAACCTTATTTTTTATGTTTAGTGTTGGCATAATATCGGTACGAAGAAACACCCTTATTCTTAAAAAATAAAGCAACGCTGCATTAGTCTAGTGTGTTGTACGTTAGTGTGTGTTGTGTCTAGTGTAAAATGTAATTTAAATTAATAATATTAGATTTTATATAATATGTATGTTAGGCTGTAAGGTATTCATGTATGGGCCAATTATGTTTTTAAGACCTGTAGATCGATGTAATTTGTTGTCTGAATTAAATGATTTATTATTATAAGGGTGCTTTTCCACTAACGCAGAGCTGGACCGAGAGGAACGGAGGAAAGCAGTGAAAAGTGGTGAGTGTCTCCTCTGAAGTGGAGCAGAGCGGAGTAAACAGCCACTCCTAGCTTGTCGTCAACACATGAGAACAGAGACCGCTACTTTTTAACCCATGCGGCGTTTGTGGCTGTGGCATAAGCCTATGTGCGGGGTCCCTTACACCTTTTTACGAGCAAATAGCAGCCCTACTAGTGACTCAGCAGGTTACAAGTTTCCTTTAACTTTTAACTGTCATCTTATAATTGAATAATAGAATTGGGTTAGCATAAAAATTACATTAACTGCACTCATAATTGGCTGGTTTAACATAAAAGTTGGCAGTTAACTCTTGTATGGAGTTATACGTTAATGCAAATTGCTTCAAATTGCACGTTATGTTGAATATTTTATACTTAGCTAGTTATTTAAAATAAATCGACCCTTGGAAAGTTTCTTTTTAGATTTATTTTATGTACGGTACCATTAATACTCTAATTGATAGCAGTATTTTAAAGGACTGTGAAAACTATTTTGCCTGTTCTTATTTGACTTAAAAATTGCGTATAGCGTTTCCATAGTTTGTAGCGTGTGTCGTGTGCGGCGAGTCCAAATAAAATGTATGAAAACTACAGACAATATGCCGGTAGTTCTGTTTTGTGGCCACTTACAATAAAATCAATATAATATACTGAACATATTTCATGTGAAAGGTAAACTGTTGTTAATATTTAATTATACTTCGTCGCTGCATCCTCGGGATTTTATCACAAGGTAGTACATTTCTTAATGTAGTGGGCATCAACACGTTTTAGAGCTGGTATCACTGAAACAGAAACAAAAAAACAAATTCCCTCCCTACGGTAGGTGCGTCACTCTGACAGGTGACAAGTTCATCATTCGTTTCTAGTGTTCGGGCATCGACACACCCTCTCTCGTTATATTTTTTATATAACGGTTTCTTTAAGTGCTGAAGTGTTTGCAATAGTTGAAGTAGTGTAAATCGATAGATCCTAAATGAAATACAACGTTAAGATCGTACTTAACTTTCGTTTTAAACAATAACTAAATACGATCTACAATAAAAATCTACCCACATTTCCTTGCACAAAATGTTTTAATAAGAGAACTCGTGATTGAAAGTGAATCTTCGGATGACTGTAAACAAAGCTAAGCAATAGCATGACGATGCAATGTTTAAATTTAACAAAACACGTCAATGATGAGACCGTGAAATGGTCTTAATCAATGTTGGCATTAATTTTAGCTGTTTATGATCCTGTTGAGGCCTGTCCAAAATGGACCCACCGTAACGAGATTACGATAAAACGCACACTGAGTGTGTGTTTCCAACAAACGAGACAAACAGAAGAAGAAGATCCTTTTTTTTTTCCCGTACCAAGTTGGTCGGTGCATTTTCAACAAATTAGCCAAGCAGAATAAAGGTTCCTGTTTATTCCTGTCCAAGAGGACGTCCCGTAACGAGAGCACGGCCAGGCCCACAACGCGAGTGTGGTTTCGAAAGCATTTTAAGGTGAAAATCAAATCGAAGACCAAACTGTAAGTTATTTTGTGCTATCCTTGCATAACAAAAACCTTTCTTTTTATGTACACTAGTACCTAAAAACTTCAAGAATTAGATTGTAATTTCAATTTAAAACTGCAGACTAAGAATAAGTCTTAGTAATTGTAGTACCTGACATTGAAATAATGTTTCATTTTGCTAAGTCTACACAGACACATCTGAGTAGCCACGCCACAGCTTTTGTAGCTATACAGCTATGGCTAACATCATAACTTACTCTAGTTGCTATAAAATTTATATTTAAATACATTTGATACCACTTCGTGGTTACCGTTTACAATATTCATAATATGATGATGGCTAACACCCGTGTTACCACGGGATAACCACTCACGTAGGCTTGCTGCCCACGAAGTTCACAACATATGCTTTATATATAAGAAAATGACAATCCAATGGATTTAGCAGAATGAAGTATTCAATTAGCTATGTAATTAGAGGCCGACGCCTAAAACCATCCCGGTGAGTACCGGTGCCTTATCAAAATACTTATTTATTTACTTCTTAAAAAACCTGGGGGTTGGCCGAGAGTCATCACGAAGGTATTGTAAAAACCTGGGGGTTGGCCGAGAGTCATCACGAAGGTATAATAAAAACCTGGGGGTTGGCCGCGAGTCATCACGAAGGCATATAAATACAGAAAAATGATCTCAAATTTGAGACTTAATAGCTTGATCTGTACATAAGGAACAAACCTGGGAGTTGGCCGTGAGTCAACATGACGGTAACGATATCGCAATATCTGAATTAAGGGCCTATATTCAATCCGTGAATGGCCCATGAAATGAAATAAAATGAAATAAAATGAAATAAAATGAAATAAAATGAAATAAAATGAAATACAATGAAATAAAATGAAATAAAATGAAATACAATGAAATAAAATGAAATAAAATGAAATAAAATGAAATAAAATGAAATAAAATGAAATAAAATGAAATAAAATGAAATAAAATGAAATAAAATGAAATAAAATGAAATAAAATGAAATAAAATGAAATAAAATAAAACATAAAATGAAATAAAAAATATTTTCATAGTGATAATGAAAAGTCAGGTATGCATTAAACAACCTAGCCTTACCAGTATTTTTCTGGAAATTACCTTGCTGATGGTTTGATAACCTTACCTGGTGGCAGAGAACCCATGTAAGTTTTTTCAAATTTCCTTTATTATTCAAGAAATAATTATCTATGACTAGCAGCCGCCCGCGACTTCGTCCGCGTGGCCTTAGCTGTATGTGAAAAAAGATTTTCCCGCTTTTCTGTTGAAATTTTGCTGAATTTTCTTTGCTATAAACCTCACGGAGCGCGGGACCTTTCTAACGAATGCAAAACCGTGGAAATCGGTCTGTGCGTTATAGCTTCAGAAAGAAAAACCTGACTTATTTTTATATAGTAGTTTATTTTAATATAATAAATTAGCAAAGGCATTTGAAACAACATGAATTGAAGAGACACTTAAATTCTTTATTATTAATAGTTTATTCTTATGAAGCGATAAACCTAATCCACCTAATAATTTACACAGTATTTAATGCAGCCACGCGTTTAACAATAACAAGTTGAATAACAACACTTAATAATGGTGTAAGTACAAAAACACAGCCGTCTTTTAAATGTATATGCATACATGTATCTACTTGATTTACTTGTTGTTGAGTGGTGTGCTTCACGCGGATTTCTTTTATATGCAAAATGCTACACTTTTGCCGTTTAGCAAACATTAGTGACTACTCATAATTCAGAAAGCGTTAAATTTGTCATTTAACGATTGAGTAGATGATTTTTAAAGGTATATCTGCTGTTTTAGCCAAGTTCAATAGGCACAACTTGTAATGTAGGCTTGATTTAGTACCTCGATTCCGTGGTTATTTTTTGAAATAACAAAATCAATCAATAGGTATAGTTGATAACCATATCCAAGCCATGACTGGTTTTGACTTGGGATTAAAAGTTATAAATTGAACTGAAACCATCTCACATTGATCGCATTTCTGAATACAGGAAATGTATTGGAAAAAGATGTTTATCTTGTCTCGATTTCAGTAAGACTAGTACTTAGTCATTAGCAGATACTCTGACAGCATATACCTAAAGACAAAAATGTTTGGTAATGATTTGCAGATTACCAATTTATAGGAAGTAGGTAGTTTTAGCTTTTATTGTTCGCATCTGGCAAGGTTTGTTGATTAAGAAATTAATTGCAATCAGATGCTAAATTACAATTTAATAGTTTTAGTATTTGATATTATGTAGGTAGGTGACCTACCATTAAGGATTTGTTGCATACGCACTCACGAGTAGAAGACATCGTGGTCTTTCATTTTAAAATGACCGAAATAGGTTATAAGTTAAGTTTTTCGTGAGAATAGGACTGAAATCACAATAATAATGGAATGAAAAATAACACCTTCCCATAAGCAACAGCTCTTTTATTAGTTTACACTTTAGTAGTGTACCAAGCCAAACAAGATTTGACATTTAATAAGAAATTCACAGTAAGAAGATTTAAGAAGAGAAGTCAGTAGAATATCTTAATGCAATTCTAACCTTAACTGTACCAACAGGGAACTGTAGGTACCTACCTACTTACAGTGTTACGGATATTATTCGCATAGCGGTAGTTAAAAAATAGACGATTTCCACTCACGAAAACATTGTCATAAAGAATAGTAAGACGTCTCATCCTTACAAAACGCCCCAGCTTTCACCAGAGTGGCATAAATTACCTAAGTAATAATACCTCAGTTAGGTTATTAGATTAAAAACATAGGCCAGCTGCATTGACTAGGTCATGTGTAGTTTCTATCTTGGAAGGACATTTCAATCAATGAGAGTCATAGAAACTCTTAAGAAAAATAATAAAAACTAAAGCTTATTTTGCCTAGGTTATTATTCTTTCGGATTCTAAAATCTGCTTACTCTGTGCAGTAGACAACATACTTACATAAAGAAATATTATTAGCACTATTATTAAAACTAGGAGAGTAAGTTACTAACTAACTTACTTTAGTACCCACTGCCGTTGGGTTTTATTTAGGAATAGGTTTTCCAAACAACAGCTTTAGTTGAATTAAGTTAGGTGACTAATTATGTGTCACCCACACTACGAGCACATACAATGCTGGGCATTTAAATTGTTGTAATAAACCACTACCCAGTGTACTTGTATATAATTATGTACCACCTTACTTTACATTTATTACGAAATTTTTAACGGAAAAGTTGCAGCTCAAGCTGCTAACCTGTTTCAATAGACGTCGTTCTTTGATCACGAATTTACTATGGATTAAATATTCGAGTAAATTAGGTTTTATTATTGGGTGGTATATGTATACCTGTTCTTGTGTGTGGTAACAGCAGAGTTCATACAGTTACCATTAAGTTTTTTTTAATTAACATTGCTTAAATTAATATTAATTATTATGCAAAGCATATTTATAACATGAAGTTATCTTAATATATATTCATCTTGGAACATAATACTGAAGCTGCGATGATCTTTTGACTTTTGGTCATTGGTCCTTAATTTTATTGCGTTTTTATAGTAAACTGGTAAAATTATAATAAACGTTACCTATCTCACATCAAAAATAAAATTTGGTATCAAATTCAATTTAGTGAATCCTTGATATTGATTTCCCTAGACCTCTAAACATCTACCTTGTGATAAAATCCCGAGGATGCAGCGACGAAGTATAATTGATGATTAAACGAACTTACCTTAAGTGAAGTTCTATCATAATTATATGAGTCGCTGCATCCGAAGGGATTTTAGCTCCCACCCTACCCCTAGTTACCATCATACCCTTTGGTAACTGACCCGAGTAACTTTAGGGAAATCTGTCTCTAAAAGAATGATGAACTTGTCACCTGTCAGAGTGACGCACCTACCGTAGGGAGGGAATTTGTTTTTTTGTTTCTGTTTCAGTGATACCAGCTCTAAAACGTGTTGATGCCCACTACATTAAGAAATGTACTACCTTGTGATAAAATCCCTTCGGATGCAGCGACTCATATAATTATGATAGAACTTCACTTAAGGTAAGTTCGTTTAATCATCAATAAGGGAGCTTTAGAAATAAAAATTAAGCAAAATGGAACGCTTGGGAGGAACCAACAGCAAATGCAAAGTTTATTTACAACATACATCTTAATGACAGCCCCATTTGATGTTCGCGCTACCAATGTGAGGAACTGGTTGAACATGTCAATTTGCCAGTTCAAATTACAAACAACTAGGCTGGCTCTAAAATAACGTAGTAAGCTTTTAAGGATCCCGTATCACGGCAGAAAAAACGGAACTCTTACAAAACCCCATTTGAGTCCATCTGCGTGCGAGTCAGAAACACGAAGATTTCAAGCTGAAATGCTGGATTTCAAAATCTGTGGTTTTTTTTTTTAATTACGATGCGTTCTGTCTACTATTGAAAAATGTGCTTTAAAATATACCCGACAGTTACACAAAAGTGCCATGTACGAGAAACAAAAAACATACATCCACATTCGAAGAACAGACAAAGTGATTAATCATTATTTAATTAAAAATAGACCAAATAGTACTAACTATTTCTCTTCCTATTATAATTTGATCCACATTCAAATACCGAAATCCATTAGCAGACACGGATCAATTAGAGTGTGCGTGCTAACAGAATGCATTTCATATTCATTAAGACAAAGTAAAAAGAATCTAATCAATGGCGGACTAGTGTTGAAATCAGAAACAGTGTAGTTAGTGGTCAAATGTCGATGTCGATGTGGACATAGGCACCAAAAGTATCGATATGTCTAAATTGATACGGTCGTAATGTATTACATAAAAACCGATAAAATTTCACTTTTTAAAGCATTTGGTCCGTATGCACCTGTCGGTTGCCATGAAGGCTAATTTGTGATGTTGTACCAAATCCAAAAAGATCTTGTAACCCAAATTGTGGCTCATCACTTCACTGGACAAAGGGGTGAAGTTCGACTCCCGGCTAATAATATATTTTTTAACACAAAGTTTGCAGGTTAAGTTTTTGTCAAAATCGGCTTCGAGACTCCTTTGTACAATTTTCTAAGCTCCTTGTTTGTAGTTTAGAATTTGGCCAACCACGCTATACTACCATTTCGCAAAAAAACGCATCAGGAGCCTCATTACTACATGGGTTATTTTGACCCAAACTACCAGTGTCGTAAATTTACTGAAAACTATCTGCAATACACGTAAACGCCTATGATGCATTTATACTTCAAGAGCCACATAGCTGCTACAGATACTGAACTAATCATTTTTCGATATCGATAATCGATAGTCTAACAACACTAAAAAAAACCTTTGTCAATTTGAATTTAAACCTAGACAGATTCGGTGCAATATTGCAGCGACGGTCAAAGACGCTTTGCACGAAATTTTTAGCGAACTCAATTTTGTCACAAAGCGTAATTACTTTTAAATTGAAGCAGCGATATTTGAAACGTTTGAACGCTGACGTATAAAAGCAGGTGCCCGTGTTGCAGTGAAGTGCCCGTGGTGCAGTGAGGTGCCCGTGGCACAGTGAGGTGCCTGTGGCGCAGTTGTGACAGTAGATCGGCGACGATCGCTGTTAAAAAGCAACTTACGCGGGTTCTAAAATGGGATGGGGTTACCACCGCCAGAAATTTAGTGATTTGGGCATCACGCCCTCATTAAGCCCTAGTCAGAGGCCTTAGGGTTCGATAACATCTGACATAAAGGTTGCTCACTAACCTTACACCCCTCTAACAATCCGCTCTGAGCCCGCGTGTTAGAGTGGCGTGTGTTGCTCGCTCCATCTCATAGTTGAGGTGAGGCCTGTAGCCAGCATTGGGACGTATGGGTATAAGCCGTTCATTAATAACAGCTCTGAGTTAACTCTTAAGCTTGAACCCAAAAATATAATACTAATTTAATAAAATTCCACGTAAACATTGCTTCGAACATAACACAAGTGAGAAATAAATTAGGATGTCATTAGGTCCCTCTTCATTTTTTACTTTGTGAATTATAATTAGATAATATTTATTAATAATAATAATTCATTTATTTCGGATAATTTTCCATATTCAATTGATTAGTAACATTGATAATTTAAGGCCTATATTAGTGCTAATATCTAACAATTAAATAATTATTAAATTGAGAGAATAAAACAGCCCAGCACATACTTATTTTTTTTTCCACCAGGCCCTATGGTCTTCATGGCCAATTTTTTTCGTATTCTGTCTATGGAGACAAAAAAAATCGATAGTTTAACCACATCTTTGTTCTATTTCATGGATAAAAGATGGAGCTAATGAGCTTGAATGTTACTTAATTGAAAGTATCCTATTTTTGCATTATTGACGCGGATTGTACATTACTTATGAAAACATAAATAAGAGATTTCTTAAAAAAAATACGTATTCAAACCTGTTTCATATTCAAATTCTTAAATTTTTGCCTACCTTACCTTTTCCAAGTTCTATATTACCCTAATGAATGCTACTCCGCCCTGAAGATGAATGGCTGGTCAAACGTTGACTAATAGTTACTTGGAGTTACACACGTGACACCTTCGCCGCAGCCGAATTTACGAGGGTTCTAGGGTTTGGAACACACAACGTAAGTGAACGATGAATGTATAGAAGGAGTCGTCATCAAACTAATCTGGCTTCAGAGATAATTTACCCATATGATAATGTTACCTATTCTGAAAATGTATAGTATCCATGCTTGTAACAGGTTAGGCAAATATTCTCGGGTAACATCGTTAGATGTCAATCGTTAAGCCCTAGTCAGAGGCCTTAGGGTGGCTCGATAACATCTAACATTAAGGTTGCTCATTAACCTTACACCCCTCCAACAATCTGCACTGAGCCCGCGTATTGTATGGCTCGCTCGCTACAGGAGTTAAAAAAGGGTTTTCCCAAAAAAAATAGCCATTCAAAACGTTTTACATTCAAGTTCTTAATTTGTTGCCTACCTCACCTTTTCCAAGTTCTATATTACCCTAATGAATGCTACTCCGCTCTGAAGATGAATGGCTGGTCAAACGTTGACTAATAGTTACTTGGAGTTACACACGTGACACCTTCGCCGCAGCCGAATTTACGAGGGTTCTAGGGTTTGGAACACACAATGTAACTGAACGATGAAAGTATAGAAGGAGTCGTTATCTAAATAAATAAAGATAATCTTTGTTACTCACTCTGAAAATTGATAATATCCGTGCTAAAGATCCAAAAACCAGAAAAATACATTTGGTCTACCTAGTAACTGGCATTTTTCTGGTTTTCGGATCTTTAGTAAAGATACTGCATGGAAAATGCTAAAAGATAATAATAAAAATATATCCATGCTTGAAACAGGTTAAGCAGATGTTTCCGGATAACATCGCCAGATGGAAATCGTCAAGTCTATTTAAAGGCCTCGTGGTTACTTGATTGATTGACTGTTAGTTAGGTATATCGCTCTACGCAGGCTTACTCACTACCCTTAAGATAATGTTACCGATTGTGAAAATTGATAATATCCATGCGTGTGCAGATGGCAATCGTTAAGTCTATTCAAAGGTCTTGTGGTTACTTGATAAATCCCAACAGTTAGGTATGTCGCGCTATAAGGGCTACGAAGTCTTAATCATAAGAAAAAGCAATAATTATTTTATGCTTCTATCGAGCGGCATTCTTTGACCATTCAAAGCACCCCTTCATTTGTTTATCATAAGTAATTACGCTTCTATTACTTCATTGTCACATCGCGGAACCCCAGACAGACATTACTCTAATGACTTCAGGGACGGGCACACCTCACGTTTCACGAAATTCGTGACTGCGTACGCGTTGATAATTCCAATTATTGCAAAATTAGAAGCTTAATGAATTCGGAACGGTTATTACGGATATGTTATTGCTGGGGGACCATTAATGGTATTACGGTGATAATTGAATTTTGTTAAAGCGCAGCAGAAAAGGGTCAATTTACAAGGTATTTTCAAGTTGAGCGCTTCTGAATTACTACGCTAAAATGATTGTTTTTTTACATTCGTAGTTTTTAGGTGTCGTAGTATCGTGTGATTACGTTACAGGTTTTTCGCTGCGATGCTATCACAATATTTGTTAGACACAGTACACGATGGAACATTATATTTCAAAGGCCTTGTAGTTATTTGATAAATCCTAATAGTTACTCGTAGGTATATCGCTCTATAAGGGCTATGTAGTCTTTATCATAAGAAAAAGCAATGATTATTTAATGCTTCTATCGAGCGGCATTCCCCGTCGACCATTCAAAGCGCCCCTTCATATGTTTATCACGAGTAATTACGCTTCTATTACTTCATTGTCACATCGCGGAACCCCAGACAGACATTACTCTAATGACTTCAGGGACGGGCACACCTCACGTTTCACGAAATTCGTGACTGCGTACGCGTTGATAATTCCAATTATTGCAAAATTAGAAGCTTAATGAATTTGGAACGGTTATTATGGATATGTTATTGCTGGGGGACCATTAATGGTATTAGCATTAGGGATAATGCATTATCATCTTGCTAAAGATAGGAAAACCAGAAAAAGACAATCGGTCCACCTGGCATCAGGCGGGACTCGATAATGGTTAGTGCAGTCGCCCGGTTTGCGAAAGATGCGGGTTCGAGTCCCGCCTGATGCCAGGTAGACCGATTGTCTTTTCCTGGTTTTCCTATCTTTAGGTTGAATAAAATATTCTCGGGTAATATCTCTAGATGGCAATCATCAGCCTATTCAAAGGCCTTGTTGTTATTTGATAAATCCTAACAGTTACTCGTAGGTATATCGCTCTATAAGGGCTAGGTACGTAGTCCTAATCATAAGAAAAAACAATGATTATTTTGCTTCTATCGTGCGGCATTCCTCGACCATTCAAAGCACCCCTTCATTTGTTTATCATGAGTAATTACGCTTCTATTACTTCATTGTCACATCGCGGAACCCCAGACAGACATTACTCTAATGACTTCAGGGACGGGCACACCTCACGTTTCACGAAATTCGTGACTGCGTACGCGTTGATAATTCCAATTATTGCAAAATTAGAAGCTTAATGAATGCGGAACGGTTATCACGGATATGTTATTGCTGGGGGACCGTTAATGGTATTACGATGATAATTGAATTTTGTTAAAGCGCAGCAAAAAGGGTTTAATTTACAAGGTATTTTCAAGTTGAGCGGTTTAAGCTGAATTACTACTCTAAAATGATTGTTTTTTTATATTCGTAGTTTTTAGGTGTCGTAGTATCGTGTGATTGTGTTACAGGTTTTTCGCTGCGATGCTATCATAATATTTGTTAGACACAGTACAAGTTGGAACATTATATTGTTGGGGACTTATTTCAAAACTACGACACCTCTTGAAATATTAATTGAAATCAAATGATGTTCAGTGGGTTAAACGGTTAGCATTATTTAAGAACCAATATGATAACCAAAAGAAATATTTTACTTAGTTAACCTTCAAAGATATCATTTGTGTTACACAAACATCATGTGTGACAAATTTAACTGTTCACACATCCCACGCAACGATGGTTCTTCAAAACGAATTATTTTGGTTGGGTCAGCAACATCAACTCCTTTAAGTTGATACGCGGTGTTGTGAAGCCTTTTTGATAAATAAACTATCTAACAATGAATACAGCTAAATAAATAAACAAAATTTTCAGCTATAAAATACTAGTATAGATTTTTCACATCATCGGAATATTAACCGATGGTAAATTATTAAGAGAATGCCAATATGAGCGAGCTTCCATGCAATTTTATTTTGATAGGACATTTTTCAATTTGGTTAGATTCACCGATGATCATCTGTTTGGGTACTAACTAAATGTTGATTCAACCCTTCGAAGTTCTTTTGCACTTGCCCGTCAAGTCCAAGTCTTTTTCCCTGAAGACCATCCCAACCCTTTTAACTTTATTTATCAGAAATGGAACATTCTGTAAGATCTCCGTTTGTGTGGCAGCCGGGTTTTACTTACTTACACCTGTCGATAAGTGTAGCTTGGAAGCAATGATGTTTTACAGAGTCTGTAGCGCCATCTAGGTTATCATATTGAGAAAAACGTTGGAGTAATCGTGTTATTGAGTGGAGACCGCGTCTCGGCAAGCGTAGTGTAGGACGTCCTCAGGCAAGGTGGAGTGATGATTTACGCAGAAGCTCGATGCGAGCAGCCGAAGATTGAGTTTAGTAGCGTGTAATAGGTGAGGCCTATGTCTAGCAGTGGACTGCAAAAGGCTGATGATGGCCGGCCGGTGGGCCAGCACTCTGACTCCGAACCCGCGTTCATTATTCATTTTGCGGCTAACTCTCCAGTGATGGAACACACCGATGAGAAACCCAAGCAGCCCAGATAACAGCGGTAGGTTCGCTTCTTACCACGTTGGTTTCCAATTCACTCGGCGAAATGAAGAGTTCTGAATGTTCCGTTCACCATGACGGCAACAATCAGTGTGTTTCTGACTACCCTATGCAGCATTTGTACGATATGGTATGTTTGGATACTTAGGGCTTGACTTTAAAATTGAAATTGCAAATTATTAAATGTTCGCAAGAACGCTGCTTTCAGCTGCAATTCGAGCGCTCAACTGAACTTTAAAAATCTCAATCCGTAATGTTTGAGAAGCAACTGGCGAAGCGCACCTTTTACTCTAAGCTTCAATAAGGATGTTCGGAAGCGGCATATGACAAGGCAAAGCCCTCTGAATGGGAGTAGTTGGCGGCACATCACTACGAATGGCGCAGGCTTGTTCAGTGTGTTTGTCTGGTAAGCGTTTGCGAAGAAAAGCACAAGACTAATCTTGAAGTCAAACGTGACGAGTTAAAAGTTTACCTGCCTTTCAGTACAATTATTTGGATGGTATAATCACGTATATTTGGATGGTATAATCACGTATATTTGGATGGTATAATCACGTTCACTTATTTCGTTCAATTTTTAGAAGCTACTTGGTGTCAGTGACTGCATTGATTTCCGTCAAGAAGAATTACATTTTTTATTTTGGATTTTTGTCTTCTGTTCAATTTTATTTTATTAAGTTAATTTACTTCACTCACAGAAAACTACGGCCGCCCACGTACCGATATTATCGCATGAGGTGTAGTAGAAGTCATTTTAGATTAAACGTCATTTATTTACCACAGTAATCGAGTCTCTTTTCTTTCTGGGCTTTTTTCTCGTCGTCAATCTTCCAACTAAGCTCTCTCAAGGTAGAATGATAGATTCACACCTAACGATGTCAAGTTGATCTTTTCCTAATCTTTCATTAAGGTTAAGTCTCGAATCCCTATCCTTATCGCCTTCTCTCAAGTTTTTTGCAACTGTGCCTGTTAATCAAAGTTTTTGTATGACATTATAGAATGGCAGAAAGAGACGAAAAGAGCCACATTAGTTTAAAATAATATTTTCACTTATTTCCTAATGTGAGAAGGTTTTTTAGGTACAGAAGCCAAACATAACCATAACATATCTTCGCCTAATCCCTGTATGAGTATAAAAGATCCCATAGTTTTGACACTGACCATTAAAAAAAAACCGTCCAACAGCTGGACACAGGCCTCACCTCAACTATGAGGTGGAACGAGCCATACTCCAACACGCGGGCTTAGTGCGGATTGTTGAGGAGGTGTAAGTTTAGTGAGCAACCTTAATGTCAGGTGTAATTAAGCCACCCTTAGGCCTCTGAGTAGGCTTAACGACTGACAACCGGGACCAACTGCTTTACGTGGCTTCCGAAGCACGGAGATGCCCGAAATACACAACACTAAATTTCGGTCCGGGTGGTCAACCATCCAATTTCCGACTAGGCGTGTGTTGCTTTACAACAGCTGTCACAACTGCGCCACGGGCACCGACTACTAACTATTACATCATACTTTGCTCTCGTATTCTCATCTAGAAGAGGCCTTTGCCCTGCGGTGGGACAGCATAAGCTCAAAATAAATAAATAATAAATTATTCTCATATACATTCTCGTTATCTTCATTACAATTTTACTTTTGGTAACTTGTAGGTATACATTAATTAAGGTTCCTCCTTCTAAAATGTAAGAATAAAAACTTTTTGCCACCTACGATTAAGTTAACCTCAAAAACAAGCCTCCCAAACAGCAGGACGTAATCATCATTAGCTTCTTTTTATCCCTGACAACGTTACAGCAATGCCCCTTTTTATTTCCCTGTAAATAAGGGACGTAACATTATCGATGAATGTATCGGCAAATTCGATAACATTATATTTACGCTCACGCTCACGTATCTCAAATGGGGTAGTCAGAAGTACACTGAATGTTGCTGACAAAGTTATCGGCAAATTCAGAAGCCCACACTTCGCCGAGGGAATTTGAACGTGGTTCGGTGCAAGCCCACTACGGTTAAAAAGCCAATACTAACTTTATCATTTAACAACTTTGCAACTGCACTTAACTAGATAGCTAGAGATAAAAGTGTAGATTGAAATAAATAAATAATAAATGAACCTAATATATTTATTGTTTATAGAGGTGCCCGTGGCGCAGTTGTGACAGTGATCGGCGACGATCGTTGTTGTAAAGCAACACACGCCGGGTCGGAAAAGGGATGGGTGACCATCCGACCGAAATTTAGTGATGTGTATTTCGGGCATCTCCGTGCTTCGGAAAGCACGTTAAAGCAGTTGGTCCCGGTTGACGTCGCTAGATGTCAGTCGTTAAGCCTAGTCAGAGGCCTTAGGGCGGCTTGATAACATCTGACAATAAGGTTGCTCACTAACCTTACACCCCTCCAACAACCCGCACTGAGCCCGCGTGTTGGAGTATGGCTTGTTCCACCTCATAGTTGAGGTGAGGCCTGTGCCCAGCAGTGGGACGTATATAGGCCGATTATGTCATGTTATATTTATTGTATCAGCTAACTTTTTTCAGCCCTGATTCTTCAGTGGTCATCAGTTCATTTTTCAGTCTATGATATTCTTTAAGGTCTTGCTCTGTCTCGGTCCACTTCATCTAGTATCAACTTCTCTGATGTCGTTGTACGATTGCACCCTGCACTGCCAGCCCAGCCGTGCTTGACACCATGAAGTTTGCTTACAAGCAATGTCATTTTGGGCTTCGCTATTCGCTGGATGACTCTGTCCTCTGAGTCACTCGTTCCTCATTTACGAACTTAAGTAAGTGTTATACCTACCATCTTTCTCTCAATTGCTATTTGATTACTGTATGCAAGGCGCCAAGGAACTAAAATAAAACAAATATTTTTTTCGATATATCTTATTGCTCAGCTAGATCACAACACTACAGTCAAGGTCTCTTCGTGTTCACGAACAAAATGTGAGCTGAAAGGAGCAAGTAAAGGATAATTTGTCTATTACAGCCTTCTTGTGCTTTATTTCTTTTAATTTGTGTAAGTGGGGGACAGGAAATGGATTAGCGGGACTTTTATTTTATTTATCTTGTATAATGAAGGATCAAGATATATTTAGTAAAAATATATAAATAAATTGCCATGATCGAACACTGATGTCATTATTTGTAATGTCTTGTTTTCGCGTATAACTCATTTTATGTAACAGTTTGTAAGAAAACAAAAACAACAACATACACATTGCTTTGGTCCTAAAGCAACTGGCATACCTACTTGTCCGCTATTCTGAAAAAAAAAACATGTTTTTGTTGTAAAACGCATTACAATCGAGAGAGGAAGTGATTACAAACAACAAATGAAAGTCACTATATTTCTAAATGATATGGTTTTTAAGATATTTGAGTCTGAAAACTAAAGAATACAGCAGCAGCAAAAAATATATTAATTATAGTTAATTATGTGTTTGTTTCTAAACGATCTAGTGATACAGGCCAGGTACAGGGCGGCGAGTTTCGCAGCGAACCAAACCGCATGGAACTGGTGGCATCTAGTGAACAAAATGTTTTTGTCGCTGTATTTTTTAGTTCTTGGACTCCAACATATCGATCAAACCTTGTCATTTTTTGTTTGTAATCACTTACCCTGTCGATTTTATGACCTATTCCTATCTAATATCAAAAACTAATACCAATGGTATTAGTTTGTAATCGTAATAATTTTCTATTCCCAACGAATACCAAATTTTAAATATTTCAATGTAGTTTTGGTATTCGTCGGGAATAGAAAATTATTACGATTACAAACAAATACCACTGGTATTAGTTTTTGGTATTAGATAGGAATAGGTCGATTTTATCACTTCCCGCCGAAACACGAATTTTTCAAAATGGCGGACAGACAGGTGGAACAGGCAGGATACTCTTTCTGTTTTATCTACAAACATTTCTTGCGGGAATAGAACCCAAACCGACCCTTTTAATCTTGGTGGTTGAACTACTCATCAAATTGTTTTGTGGGTTGAAATCTATGCTAAAACGAATGTCATAACTAGAAAAAACAATTGCGGACCATCATAAAAGATACTTGCCTACTGAATTAAAAAACAAACATACAATACTAGCGGCCGCCCGCGACTTCGTCCGCGTGAACTAGGGTTAAAAAAAAGAGACATACCTTTATAAATTTTAGCTTATGTGCAATTCAGATGCATAAGCTTAATTATTGTAAAGTTTCATGAAAATCCATCCAGTAAGTTTTAGGTAAATGAGCAACATGGCACACTTACAAACTTGCACATTTATAATATTAATAGGATACGATTTTGTAGGAAGCTCCCATTAATGTGTTTCTTAGAAAGAGGTCATTTTTAAAATAATTAATCAAGATACAAATGAACTCTTTTAAAGGAATGAAGTTTCAAAGTCTGAATCCACGTTGAAAAAGAAAATCCTTAATGAAAACGTTTAACCTATTACTGAAATGGCAAATTCTGTGAACTCGATTCGTAATATTGCGATAAACCTCCATTTTCTTGAAAAAGAAAGGCATGAAACCAATTTAGTAATCAAAAAGGTGACTGTTCAGTATAACTAAATTGACTAGATGTGTTACGTTGAAATTACAGCACATTTTTTTTTTAGTACGTGCAATGGTTTTGAATTTTGGGGATACTATTTTCAAATCACCAAGTTTCCTAATCGCAGCTTTTTTTACTTCAACCTAACTTGAACAGAAACAAATCTTTTGATTATGTCGACCGCTATTTTGATCTTTGTGAAAAATGCTTTCTAAATACGAAACAAAAACAATAATGGTTCTATGTTCGTCCAAAAAAAAAACAACTTACCGTAACATCTGATTTTAAAGCAATAACGAACTTACTAAAAACAGACATGAATGCTACAGCAACTTTCTACTTGCCACATATTGTAATAAAAACAGCTTACAGATTGTACCACATCCAGTAGTTATAAATGATCAATGTCATGATTTAGCGGTTCTTTTCCCCGCTTCAAAGACATAAATTTCCCCATTTGGGGACAGTAGTATGCTATTGAGAATTCGAAATAGTTTCATTCGGTCGCAGACGCGACCTCACTCACTATTTCATCTCCTCAATAGCATACACAGACCTATCGTTGATGCTGGCGTCAAAATGGAAATTAGTAGTATTCAAGTACACCATTTAAAAGTGCATCCAAAACATAAAGCTGCTCATTTTGAATAAAGCATCAAGAAACAGTAGACTGTATATTTGCAATGAAATTTGTGAAGCAAAAAGAATCGTTAACCTTGAACTGTGTGTGTCCTGCTCCTCTGAACAAAATAAAGCGGCATGGACCATTATTACCAAATACAATTCGGTGTCTCGTCTGTGGACCTTCTAATTGTGGCAAGACTAACTTAGTTATAAGTCTGCTGTTGCATGAAGATGGTCCTCGCTTCCGTAACTTGTATATTTATTCAAAGTCATTGTACCAACCCAAGTATTTGTTCCTTGAGAATGTTTTAAATATGGTAGACGGAATAATGCTTTATAAGTACAATCACAATAGTGAAATGTTAAGCCCCCATGAGGCTAAAACTAATTCCATCATTATATTTGATGATGTTGCATGTGAAAATCAAAACAATATCAGAGATTATTTTGCTATGGGTCGCCACAAAAATATAGATTGTTTTTATATTAATCAAACGTATACTAAAATTCCTAAGCAACTTATAAGAGATAACTCTAATTTAATAATACTATTTAAGCAAGATGATATTAACTTGAAACATGTCTACGACGAGCACGTAGGTCCTGACATGTTGTGGACGCAGTTTCGCGAACTATGTTCGAAAGTTTGGGAGAAACCGCATAGCTATCTTGTGATTGACAAAGATAGCGAGAAAAACAAAGGTTGCTATAGAAAGGGGTTTGATACATTCATTGTATTTGATGATCATTAATAAACAATAGACGATGTGCTATAAAATCACTTGGATTTGTGATGCCGTGCGGAGTCAACATGGAGAGAAACCTGAAGGAACAAATTGTTAGATCTGCTGTTGCTGTGAAGAGAAAAGTGGAAATGATGAAAGATGCTAAAGCTATGAATGGCATGGTATTTGACACTATGTTTAAGCCAATAGTTGACCCTCTTAAAGAGCTATCTAAAAAAAAATACCAAACTAACAAACCCACACAATCTGAACACGACCCGGTAATAAAACAAAACAAGTATAGTGAAAGCGAAAATACATACGGTTCTGACGAGGATTTTCAAGAAGATATTAGCACAGAACAGAATTCAGATGACGACCAATACTCGAATGAAGGAGAAATTTCCAATGACGACATTGTTCACAACGAGTTATCCAACCAAACTCTAACGAGTGAACCATCCGTATCAGAGAACGATATACACGAAGATTCATTCAAATCAATGGAATCGCCACCAAGTATGAAAAATCAATCTTTATCGTGGTCTTTGTATCAGAAGGCATCAAAACCCGTACCTTATGGTGTCAATCTTTCAAGAGGGAAACTCATGTTAGGCAAAACACGTGTTTTCGATCAAGGGTGCACATTCAAAATCGGAAGTAAAACCGTTAAAAAGACCCCAGGTTTAGTCAATTTGTTATTTGAGAATACACCAAACTTGGATTGTGTAACGGAACAAGACATGCAAAATTATAAGTCATTGTTAATTGAAACTAATGCTCATCGACGCGATTGTAACCCCAAGAAAGCTATAAACAGCAACAAAGGAAAAAAATATCTGCATGTGATAAAACCACTATTTAAATTTTCCAGAAGTAATACCATAAGTACAGAGAGTCTTCAGCAAGGGAAAGGGCTTACTACTTTGAAGCAAGTTAAAAATAACATGGATTTAGTATACTGGGATGATCCAAACGAGTTAGTAGAGAGATTAAAATTGCTCATCGCATCTCGTGATGCGGGTAATACAGGTTTAGATAATGAAATAACGGCAATAATTGAAGAGCTTCATGAATTCGGAATCGTCAATTAAGATATAAATTGAAAAAATCAAGAAACAAAATACAGTCTAGCAATAATTCACAACGAGTAAGCACGACTATGAATGTCGATAAATTTGGCCATCACGTTCATAAACGATTACGTATTTCTGAATATATTGAGCCAACCAACGAGGTGCTAGTAAAATCAAACGAAGGATGGTTTGATTTGAAATCTGCTAGACTGATTGGTTTACCAACTCCGGTACAAGACGAGGACGCTGTAAAAAAATCTTATGTCGATCAGCAAATCCAAGACATGAACTCAGAAATAAATAAAGTAGAGACTAATGTAAAAGTGTATTTAAAGCAACTGGAAAGATTAACTTCAGAGCAATTATCTTTTTCATACTACACAAAAAGCGAAGTAGACAAATTGATTCAAGCATTACAAGGAAAGTTAAGTAAACATGAGTAAAAAGAACATCGTTGATGAACTTCATAAGCCAGCTCGGAAAAATTTTTTACGTCGATCGACCATCATAAAAGGTATTGATGATTTATGGCAAGCTGACCTAATCGATATGCAAAAATACTCATATGCTAATAATGGCTTTAAATACATTTTGGTTGTGATAGATGCCTTATCCAAATATGTTTGGGTAAACCCTCTAAAAAGAAAAGATAAAACCTGTGTTGCAAACGCTATGAAGAGAATTATAACAAAATATAGTCGATTTCCTAGAAATCTGCAAACGGATTTAGGTAAAGAATTTTATAATAAATCATTCAGTGAACTTATGAGTACATACAAAATTAACCATTATTCTACATATTCCATTAAAAAAGCGTCGATTGTGGAACGAGTCATAAGAACATTGAAAAGTAACCTTTATAAAAAATTTAGCATGTGTGGGCAATATCAGTGGTTAAAAGGTAATCTCAATTCAGTCGTTGAATGTTATAACGACTCTGTTCATCGTATAACAAAATTAAAACCCAAAGAAGTTAATAAATCTAATGAGCTATTGGTAAAAGTAAACATATTGAAGTCACACAAACGAACAGTTAAAAGAAAGCCATTATTATGCATAGGTGACCATGTTCGTGTAAGCAAATATAAAGGAGATTTTGGTAAGGGCTATACTCCTAATTGGTCTTCAGAAATGTTTATTGTAAAAAGTATCATCAATTCTGATCCTCCCAGTTACCACCTCAAAGATATGCATGATCAAAATATTTACGGCTCGTTTTATGGATACGAATTACAGAAGACTAAATTTCCTGACTTATATCTGATTGAGAGAGTAATTAAGAGAAAAGGTAATAAACTGTTTGTGAAGTGGTTAGGTCTCGATGATAGCGAAAACAGTTGGGTTGATAAATCATCATTGGTGTTGTGATATAAATAAAGAGTTAAAACCACCTCATTTGTCATTTTACTCATATCCATGAAGCTAGGCAGGGGTATTATCGATAGCTTGATTGATCGTTTACCCGTTGAGTTACATTTACCGGGATATCAATTTTGCGGACCTGGAACGAAGCTTGAGCAACGGTTACAAAGAGGAGACCGAGGAATTAATAAGCTAGATCAAGCTTGTATGCTTCACGATATAGCTTATAAAAATCGTGAGTTGAACGCACGACAGAAGGCAGATATAGAATTGTTAAAAATGGCCAAAAATCGACTTAAATCAAAAGATGCTGGTAGAGGAGAAAAAGTAGCATCGTGGATTGTGAAAAACGCTATGAAGGCTAAATTAAGAGCTGGTGGCGGAGTCAAGTCGTTTATGACGGGTCTTAAAAAAATTCGCTCTAAAATAAAGAAAATAAAATCCAAAAATAAGGGATCAGCTATTAAAACAGCTTACGAAGTAGCAAAAAAAATATTCGCCAATACGAAGAAAATGCGTCTTCCCCGTTGCATTCCAGTTCCGAAGTGTGGCGGAATATTGCCACTCATCCCAATATTCGCGGGTCTATCAGCCTTAGGTTCACTTGCAGGAGGTGCAGCAGGCATTGCAAAAGCTGTCAATGATGCTAAAGCTGCTCAAAAATCTCTCCAAGAATCAAAAAGACACAACCGAGCTATGGAAACTGTCGCTATTGGTAAAGGATTATATATTAGATCACATAAAAAAGGTACCGGCTTATATTTGAAACCATCAAAAAACTAAGTAAGCAGCTACCCAAACGAGCACTGACAAACTGGGATATTTTAGAACACAGCAGTAATATTCCATATTTCAGAGGTGTTTTCATGAGAGACACTTTACCGGTAAAGCCGAAAAGAATTGAATGTGGTATATTTAATTTGGATAGTTCCGATAACCCTGGTACTCATTGGGTAGCTTATGTTAAGAAAAACCACTATTGCGAGTATTTTGATAGCTTTGGTGATTTAAAACCACCATTGGAACTGATTAAATACTTGAAAGGTCTAACAATACATTACAATTATCTACAGTACCAAACATTTGACTCTGTAAAATGCGGTCACTTATGCATTTCCTTTTTGAAATCTTTCTGGGAAAAGAATTTAAAATAGCCATGTAATAAGGTTTTTTTTCAGTACAATCATGTCTTTCACTGTATCCATTACCGGACGAGGAGCTGCTCTTACAACTAACTATTCAACAACCCTAGAGCTACGAGGGGAATACGAATGTGGACTCTTAAATTTCTCTACATTTAATTCAATCCCTAATGTTTATGAGGAGAATAATAAGTTCCACTATGGTGATAATGAAACAGTAGTTATCCCAGAGGGTTCTTATGAACTTCAAGATATTTGTGACTACTTAAAAAGTAAAATAAAAGCTAATCTATTCAAACTATCTTGTAATAATAATACACTAAAGACGAAGCTCGTATGTTCAAATAATATTTATTTCGACAAACCAAATTCAATTGGAACTATTTTAGGTTTCGGTAAGGAAACAATAAAGGCTAATATAAGTAGCGAGTCGCAGTATCCTGTTAGTATTTTACCAACAACCATTGTTCGCATCGAATGTGATGTTGCAAGTGGATCCTTTGTGAACGGTTTATCAAGTCATATTATTTACGAATTCGCCCCTAACGTTCCTCCTGGTTACCGAATCATAGAAGTTCCCAAAAACATTATTTATTTTCCTGTTAATCATAATTCAATCAATGCAATCAACATAAGGTTGTTAGACTCTAAAAATAAGCTGATCAATTTGCGAGGTGAGGAAGTACAACTGTACCTTCATTTTAGGAAAAAATGTTGAATTTCAGCGAAAAAAATAAATCTTCCAATTACCATAAAAACCCTATCGCGTCTTTTGAAAATGCCAGTTCAAGGAAGTCACCACGCAGAGCAACACAACGTTTGCTAAGAAAGAAATTAACAAAACAGAACATAGATTTCCTGAAATTTATAGGCTTACTAAAATGAGTATTTTAAGTATTTCTAATCCTGTAGAAGCGGATAACAGCATCGAAAGTTTCGAGTACCATTCATATAAGCCATATGTTACAAGTTTTAATAAAAATGATGAAATAAGGATCCCTATCAACCAACAAGACTTGTACGTACTACCGTCTGCCAGCACTTTATATATTGAGGGCAAAGCAAACGTTTATGATAGCTCTACAAAAAAAGAAGTGACGAGTGTGCATTTTACAAATAATCCAGCGCTGTTTTTATTTCAAGATATCAGATATGAATTGAATGGAGTTGAAATTGATAAAGTTAAAAATGCTGGTATTACAACAACGATTAAATCCTACCTTTCTCTGAATGACAATGAATCAAAAAGTGCCAGGGTTTGGGGCTGGTCTGTAGATGGAAATACTAATGTTCACAATGGTGTATTTTCGGCTTCAATTCCCTTAAATAAAATATTAGGCTTCGCTGAAGATTATGATAAAATCATAATAAACTGCAAACATGAGCTAGTTTTATTAAGAAGCAATACGAATCTTAACGCGTTAAAACTGAAAAGTGGCGAAGTTGTAGATGATATAGTCATCAATAAAATAGTTTGGCGAGTTCCTCATGTTAAAGTTTGTGATCGTGGCAGGATTACTTTACTAAAACATTTAGAGAAGAATCGCAGTATAACAATACCGTTTAGAAATTGGGATTTGTATGAATATCCGTTGCTACCGAAATCACGTAAACATTCATGGTCGATTAAAACTTCATCTCAGATAGAAAAACCTCGATTTGTCATTATTGCTTTGCAGACTAATCGCAAGTATAAAGCGGATATGAGTTTGGCAGAGTTTGATCATTGTAAAGTTAGTGATGTGAAAGTATTCTTAAATTCTACCTACTTCCCATATGAAAATCTAAACGTCAGTTTTACAGAAGACAAATATACTTTATTATACGAACAATATGCCAGATTTCAGCAGTCTTACTACGGGCGTCGGTCAGAGCCGTTGATGAGTTTAAAACAATTCAGAGATATTGCTCCCATGTTTGTAATAGACTGTTCGCGTCAACACGAAACACTAAAAGGTTCCATAGATGTGCGAGTTGAAATTGAAACCGAACAAGAAATACCTGACCAAACTGCGGCCTATTGTTTATTATTAAACGATTGCATCTTTGAATACAAACCCCTTAGTAGCATTGTCAAGAAGATATCATGAATAGCAATACAGTTATTTTGGATTTACAAGGATTTAAAGATAGTAAAAATGAATTTATTGTAAAGGAACTAGTTGTAGCCACACAAGAGCACACTCATCAATTTTTGATCAAACCTCCATATCCGTACTCTTCATTAACAGATGAGGAGAAGAAACATGTTTGGTGGATAGAAAGTAACAGAGGTTACCGGTGGAGTGAGGGCTATATCGACTATAGGGAATTCCGAAGAATTATAAGACCTCTATTAAAAGATTGCAAAATTGTTGTGAAAGGCGAAGAAAAAATTAAATGGGTGCAAGATCTATGTGACCATACAAACGTGATGGATATTAGTATCAAGAACATACCTAATCTTAAAAGTCTATGTGCAATGTATTGTAAAGGTTCAATGTCATTTAATTGTTTGACTCATAAAAGTAAGGAATGCTGTGCGTTAAAAAATGTTTTGTGTATTAAAAAATGGTGTTTAGAAAATAATCTAGTTTTATAATTTTTCCATATAATAAAATTTTCAAAATGAATAATATTTAATGTTTTATTCGACCCTATCGCCTCCAATTTCCTAGCATGACAAAGAAAAACACTACTAAACTGAAACATTTTATTTTAATTCAATGAGAGCATAAACAAATAACCAATTTATTTTAAAACTAGTCTTAGAACATACTCAGCTTAAATAAAAAAATAACTTTATATAATAAAAACGATCTAAAAAATTTAACTTAGTTACTAATTTAACATTTTATAAGTTATCACTACATAGTTTTTTTGATATTTTCTTGATAATGCACTCCGTCATGTCCATTATCTCGTCCACTGGATCACGGACCACGTATTGAGCGCTGAGCACCATTTTGTCCTGACTATCTGACTGTGGCTCGCATTCGCCAGTCAGATCCAGCACCCTTATCTGTATGAGTTTGGTTCCTCTTTGCTTTTCACTAACGACATAGGATCTTGGTGTGGTCTTCTTTTTCTTACAAATTGTTAGCTTGGACGAGCCTTTCTTCGTCTTTCTTGACAAGTCTTCTGGTTTGGATGGTTGTTGCAGTGGAATTTCTGAAGACTGGGAACCGAACAGATCGAGGCACTGCTGCGTAAAGTTCTCCAAAGGGTCTTGCGCGTACTGCGAAAAGTCTGCCATGATCTGTGAGAAAACAATAATGTGTAAAATAAACATATCAACCCACATTGGTTGAGAATACGTGAATTATTGAAATAGCGTAATACTCACTAGAAACGAAGATTAGGAGCACAGGGGAGCTGCTTTGAGTATGAGCGTCTTTCTGAAAGGCTGCTTCAATAGTGATCAAAAAACGTGGTAGTATATATATTTTGCATTTCATTTTGCATAGTTTCCTTTTTAATTTGTAATTCTGTAGTCATCGATTATTATGACCTAAAAACAACACGTGTTATGAACACATGACTACAAAATGGTTCTGATTTTAGTTAGGATATGCATTAAACAGAAAGTGTCAGCATTATTTTCTACTTGTTATGACATGTTGGCGTATGCAACTCACTCATCAAATAAAACCAGGTATTATTATTATGTGTATTTATTTATAAATATAAAACGTAAATAACTAATTTAAACAAATAATATTAACTTATTTGAAAACAATTATTAAAAAACTCAAAAAACCCAACCTCATTTTTTAGGTATATATATTATACAAAAAATACATTGTCAACATTTACACTATTTACTAACAATACAATTACAGTTTAATATAAAATTAACAAAATGAGACCACGTTTACTAAAATAGCTACTTTAAGGCATAACCTGACATGTTTTTATAGGTTATATCTATACATACATCTAAAAATAAAAATGTTAAATTATCTGGCTGTGACCCCATGCTTTAGTCGATATTTTGTTTCGATGTATCATTCGTTTATCATCAGCATTCGAGAGCGCAATTTTGTTCACAGCTAGTGTAAAGATTTCATGTTTGATACATCGAAACAAAATATTTTTCTTGCGGACTATATCATCATTGATGAGCACATTTTTATAATCTGATAGAGTCAAGTCTTTGATAACACTTTTTTTTGTACCCTTTGCCTTTTTTATGACTAAAGATTCCGTTTTAACACAATACAATTTAGAACGAAGACCCACAAACTCTGTTATGATTTGGCCACCCAATTCGTCCTTAAATAAGCCGGGTATCTTTTTGTTTATTAATGGCAACCCGAATAAATTAGATGCATTGTAATTACTGGTGTCAAAATAATTAAGAAAATGTTTTTTAACATCATAGTAAAAGTCCTCAGTGTTAATTTTATAAATGAAACTATCAGTATCAGTATAGCATAACTGAATATTATCTCCATAAATAGGTTTTACTACATTGTAGTGAAATTTATACATATGGCTTTTAGACAATTCCAATACAGCAAAACCAATATATATTGGTTTGTCCAGAATAATCCTTTCAGGTTTCATCTGGACTGCTACTAAATTTTCTGAAAATATTGTGGCGCTATGAAAATTAGGTCTAGCAATTAATTTGTTAGCACTTAAAAACTTTTTGGTCTTGTTGCTTTCATCTTGCCATTTATTTACCAATTTAACATCTACTCTACGCTCATTATCCTCTAGAGTTTTTCCAAATACGGAATTGTTGAATAATTTAAATAAATCTTGCTGAAATACAGTTGTAGCCTCTTTTCTTAAATTTGTGTTTAGATTGATGTATTCCCCTAAAAACGAACTCTGCTTGAAAGTTAAAACCCGATGAACTCTAGTCAATATCAGCCCGTTAAGAATACACGTTTTCAAATGTACATAATGAATGACATACTGATATTTTGGATATACATTTGGGATAAGCTTAGATGTTTTACCACCAGGAGGAATGAATTTTTCTGCGCAAAAGGGATAATCATTATGCAAATCATGTAATTGCTCTGGATACAATAAATCCACTTCAAGTATGTAACCAAAATCAGCATCATCTGGAATACTCATTACGTCCAACTTATCAATCTCGTTTCGATCTAATAATTTAAAATTTGATACCGGCAGTGACTGACACATACTATATCCATACAAATTATTGCAATCGATATAAACTAAAAAGGAATCTGACTTAGTATGATCATAATTTTGCATGTACTTGTTGTTTGCCTGCGCGTATCTTGTTGAACATAAACAAATACCGCCCCGGATACCTTTTTGGATCATACGAATGATTTCCAAATCTGTTAGTAATTCCAACTGAACACCGGTTTTGAACAACATTGCATCGAATGATAAACTCGGTGCTGTTAGGTAAAATGCAGGATCCAACTGATAATTAACTTTACAAACTTTGCGAAAGTTTTCAAAGACGTCAGTTAGAAGTAATACGTCGGTCTTAAGGTATAGGTCTGTATATTCGCCCAAATTTTTTATTTGAAATGTAGACCACACCGCATTAGCATGAGCGAAATCGGCATCACTAATACACTCGTCTGTTAAAGAATTATAAAAGCTCTTTCTATTTGGTAGACGTTTCTCTGAAAAAGATTTAAAATCTCTCATGTGATCGTAGGGATAAACGCCTTTACGTGTAAGTAGTTCGAATTCCACGTTTACGGGGAATTTTTTTCTTAAATAAACAAAATCGGCTTTATCTAGACCTTTCGCTAACTTTTCTAAACTGGTCCCTAAAAATTTAAAAGAGTCTACAAATCGTATTTGCGCAAATTTATCATTTTCTAGCTTCAAGAATTTAGTGAATGAAATGTAGTTTTCTTTATTTTTGGGTATCACTTTAATGGGTCCATCGCTCTCCGCCAACTGTTTTATAAACAAATGACAATCGTAACCTGCCAAGTTGTGAAAGAAAACAGGAACGAGTTTCGGGACACTATATCGCAAGTTACAATATTGATGGGCGGGCCCGCGATATCGTCCTGTCAGGTGACAGTGGTCTCTGACTTTGTCATAGAATATAACTCGATTACAAATATGACAGACAGATGTTCTCTCGTAGGCCTTTGCATCGTCTTGAGTAAAAATCATAGCTATCTCATTATTCAATACTCGGTAAATGGTTGCAACATCATCATAAAGCCGTTCCGTAAATACTTCTACACAATCTTTGCCTCTATATTGTACGAAGCGGTTTAGCTTTGAATCAAATGAACATACTACATGATAGGCGAATGCAGCTGGAATATGTTGTTGACGAAGTAATGTATAACTAGAAGTAGGATCCGGTTCGCAGTTATCGAAAGGCGCTAGAATAGTTTCAAAATCCGCGTACACGACAAAAGGAACGTCTTGTTTACGATCAAAGTTTTTGAACTCTAGAATAGTCCCCTTGTCAGGTAGAACAGTACAAACACCGCTACAAACATGGCTATCAATAGAAGTTTGACTCGTGAAATAAAGTAAGCAATCGTCACAAAAATATAGTCTACCATGATGTTTGGTGATCTGACTTCTAACAAGACGTGACAAATTTTTTATCAATACAAAATGAGATTTATTGCTATTTTCAAGCCAAAGTAAATTAACCTTGATTCTAGACTGAGAACTAAACTCTGACCTGTAAATCGGTCCGACTATCTTACTTTTACTATCTAATGCATAAACGTTAATACTAATACTGGGATTGTTAACCTCAAATTTTGAAATATCATCAAACGTAACTGGGAATGACATACCTTCGATGTTAAGAACAGTTTTGAAGTGCGGATAAGACGTTGTTCTATCACCGTTCCTCGCAGCAGGGTGTAGGGCTGCGGTAACACTCCACAAAAAGCAATATTCGTCTGAATTCTTTACATTAATGCAGGCCCTTTTCTTTTGAATTATTATTGGCAACTCAATGAAAGACGACCCAGCTCCATTCAATGGATCGTATTTATTAATATTTACCTCCAAGTACACATTATTTAGAAAAGTCCAGCCGCTGTCTCGTTCCTGAAACTCTTCAATTTTTTTTTTAAGGCTATTCAAAAGAGATTGAAACATATTATCAAGATCACAATTGCGATGAACTATAACATTCCTCGTAGCGAATGACTTAGCTTCTTGTGTGTCGTTTTTAAATAAAAGGAAGTGAGCATAATATTCTAAATTAACCTTTAGACTAATATGTTTCTTTAGAGATCGTTCTATGAGTTCAAAAACTTTAGACTTAGTACTCAGAATAAAAGATTCGGGTAATGAGTGTTCAAAGTGCTCAGCGACTGAAATGCGATAAGAAGCACAGCGACCGCGAAAGGCGGATGCGATCACGACGACGCCCTCGAGAGCGCGCGGGGCCGGCTCGGGCGCCGTGCACCGGTCCTTGTGCGCCGTGCTCCGTAGGTGACCTACCCATCGCTTACTCTCAACTTGTGCGGAACAAGAGACGCAAAAAGGCATCCTTTTAAATTTTATTACTATGGAAAAAGAAGCCTCAATTAATTGATAAACCTAGATTGTATGTTATTGACTCTGGCTAAGCTAACCTATTGATATTGTAAAACTTTAAGTAACGAACTATCTAAATACCTACCTAACTATACTACCGTAACCAGGGTGAATAAAAAGATATAAGCACTTAAGTATTTAACTATAAAAACGTGTCAGGTTATTCAAATATTTATTGCGCTAATTTTTCCGCGTAAAAAGTTGGCTGAATGTCCGCGAAGAATGTGGCTTTGGCTCTCCTCAGGAACTTTTGAAGTTGTTCCCACTCTTGATGGTCTGAGTCGAGCTGCAACTTCAATGTGACCAGCGCCTTGGTGTACCGCAGGTCCGGACGAGTGTCGCGCGCCTCTCGCGCTGAGTAGACTCGTACTTCAACGTAATTTTCGCCGTCCAGCGAGCCCGCGCTGCGCACCACCGAGCCGTTGGCCACCCGGCTGCTGATCGAGCTGGTCAGACTCTTGTCCCTACCGCCACTCTTCCGCGATGCGTTTTCAGTCGCCAAACTTTCCTCGCCGTCGGACAACAACCCGAACAGGTCGTGATTGTTGGCTCTCTTTTTTGATGATCTGAAATCAGAATTAGTACATAAATTAGTCGTGTGCTTTATTCATTGAAGACCTAATCACTGAAATTGTCAACAGATTAATCGTTTTATCGTAGTCTAGTAAGCCTATGAAAAGTCATTCATTTGAATCCATTTACAAACTGAAGTTAGTTAGGTAGCATATAAATTTACCTTATAGGAGCTCGACTTTTCCTCTTCACCGGGGGTTTCACTGGCGCAGAGCAGCTCTCAATGTCAGATTCGGACCTGAAACATAATAACAAAATTATTAACACAAATTTAAACAAAAAGTAAGTAAGTACTGTTGTAAGAACCGTTAACTCTAAGTAAACTTACTTGATAGAGTGCCTCGGCTTTGACTTGGGCCTATTCGTTGCTTTTGCAGCCTGGTATTCGTACTCAGAGTCCGACCTATAAAATACAAAAATTACTTCGTGCTGGTTGTGATATGCAGCAGCTAGGAACTAAGGGAATTTATGTGTTTCAAAGTATTTCAAATAAAATCTATTTAACACTTGCATCAAAACGAAGTTATTTACTAAGTTCTGAAACACGTTAAATACAATGCAGATACTCACATGATAAATTAGTAAGTGCAGAATAAACTCACTCGAATTATAATTTCTTCTCTCGAAGTCTGGACTGGACCACTTGTGACGTCAGGTAGGTAGACTAGTTACCTTGGAGTAGTTAAAACGTAGAACATAATGAAGATCGTTTGGGGAAATCACGTATTTATTGGCAATTTTATGACAATATCGCAATTTGACAGGGTTGTCACAAAATAGTTTTTTCAACACGATATCAGCAAATTCAAAATTTATTTTGCATTGCACATTAGATTTTGATGGATTGAGACAAATACGATTTTAAACTTATTTCTAAATTGTATAATTATTAAAAAGTCTGTTAAATATTTTGTGCTTCGAACTGTAAAAAACCTGCTAATTTACACTAACTTTTGATTTTTCCATAATGGTGGTTAGAAAAAGCATTGAGTCCACTCTAAAAACAGTGACAATACAGTGGAATCCGTTTATAATAACCTCGAAGGGAAATAACAATCACGTCATACAAAACATTCAGTATTAAATAAACATTTTTGGTTTATTTCAAACTAACGGTTCCGTCCACTTCGTCCGCGTAGACTTTAGTTAGGGGCTGAAAATCCTTTATTATTGATCACTTACATAATGAAAGGATTCACTCTAGCAAATTTCACGTACAGAACAAAAAAAAGCCATGTTCTTGCCGAACGTTGTTGGATATCACTTGACTTTTCCCAAACACTGTCAAAGGTGGTAGTTATTAGTATTAGGACTCATGTCAGTCATTATAACTGTACGTAATTATTTAATTTATGAGAAATGTTACTTTAAGCAAAATCATTATATCTGACTTAGTTAAAGAACTTTATATGAAAACCAAACTTCACTGTGCAATATAACATTTGGAGTTATTTAATCCTGAACTTTTCTCTATTTTTATTTTTTTATGAAATCTAATTTAAACCTACTAAAACTAGTCTTCAACCTACATAATTAATAACACATCACCATATATTATATTATTACATATAATGAAGTAAAATTATAAGAATACGTTAAGGATAAACTAACGTTGAAGGTTCCGATATGTTCATAATATTCGGTAGTGATTTCATTTCACCGAAAACATTATGCAAATATTATTTTCATTTTAAGTGAAAAGCATAAGGATGGATAATTTGTGTCAGCCCTGTTATAAAATGCGAGCATACATTTTTGCGTAAACGTAGATTAAAATTGATGGTCTGAACCGGAACAAATGACCCAAAAAAATATGTTGTGAAACATAGTTACGTTTTCTTCCACAAACAAAATTATGCATGTATTTTAAGGTAATTTTAGTAAGTTTTTTTGAGATTTTTACTTTTATCTCGTTTAATAGGTAATGAAATATCGCGAACAATGTAACTATGTAAGGTTTGTTAGAAATGACGTTAAACAATTTAAAGGTTAAAGATTTTCTGCTATAGGAATTTAGCTATTCCAGCTGGTGATAAACATACATAAATAATTCTAAATGCATACTCAAATAAATATTAACATCGTCGTCAGATGTCAGTCGTTAAGCTTAGCCGGAGGTCTTAGGGCAGCTTGATAAAATCTGTCATTAAGGTTTCTCACTAACCTTACACCTCTCCAGCAAGCTGCACTAAGCCCGCGTGTTGGAGTATGGCTCGCGGTATCAAATAGTTTAGGTGAGGCCTGTGACCAGCAGTGAGACGTATATAGGCTGTTTATGATTTACGTAATCACCCTGTAAGCCAGGGTTAATAGAGTAAAGTTCATTAGTTTGATGTATTCCAGACAATGAAATATTGTGCTGAGAATAAGGGAAAAGTCATATTAGCATTTATTTATCTCCGAACAGTATTTTGATCTATTTGTATCGTTAATAGGATTTTATCATTCTCAGTCAGAGATTGTTTGAAAAGCAAGAAAAATAAACTTAGCTAATTATATCAGGATTTAATTTATACCAGTCTTGATTCATTGTTACATAACGGAACATTCATAGGCGGGTGAATCTTCAGGCGTTTGGAATGCTGTCATTGTTCTAAATACAATATTTTTATAATTTTAACCATGCTTAAAGAAGGAAGAATGGTTTAAAGAATGCTTTCAAATGCTGCAATCCTGGGACAATTGCTTTATAGCTTCTCTTACCCTAGAATATCACGAAAACTTGTTGAGTAAAATGACGGCGTTCCAAACGCCTGAAGATTTATCCAGGGCCACATTTTGCCGACGAGCGCCGAGCACTGCCTAGCGAATTTGAACCCAACGTGGTAAGGGGCGAGCCTACCGCCGTCATCCGGGTTACTTGGGTTTTTTATCGGTGTTTTCCATCACCAGAGTTTTTTCCGGAAATTTTACAATTAATGCAAAGTTCCTACTTATGTGTTCTGGTTTAACCACTAAACCACGACGTTCTCTTGTAAAATGAATGCATTACAATAAAGTCTACATTGCTTTATTTTGTATGGGATACTCGTGATGGTATGGTAACAGCTGATCGAATACGATCGCTTTTGTAACGCAGACCATATCCCAGGCGGAGTAGTCATGGTGAACGGAACATTCATAGGCGGGTGAATCTTCAGGCGTTTGGAATGCTGTCATTGTTCTAAATACAATATTTTTATAATTTTAACCATGCTTAAAGAAGGAAGAATGGTTTAAAGAATGCTTTCAAATGCTGCAAGCCTGGGACAATTGCTTTATAGCTTCTCTTACCCTAGAATATCACGAAAACTTGTTGAGTAAAATGACGGCGTCCAAACGCCTGAAGATTTATCCAGGGCCACATTTTGCCGACGAGCGCCGAGCACTGCCTAGCGAATTTGAACCCAACGTGGTAAGGGGCGAGCCTACCGCCGTCATCCGGGTTACTTGGGTTTTTTATCGGTGTTTTCCATCACCAGAGTTTTTTCCGGAAATTTTACAATTAATGCAAAGTTCCTACTTATGTGTTCTGGTTTAACCACTAAACCACGACGTTCTCTTGTAAAATGAATGCATTACAATAAAGTCTACATTGCTTTATTTTGTATGGGATACTCGTGATGGTATGGTAACAGCTGATCGAATACGATCGCTTTTGTAACGCAATGCGTGCTGTGATCGAAATTTAGTCGAAGATCTTAGGACGGTTTGATAACATCTGACAGCAAGGTTTCTACCTCTCAAATAATCCAGACTGAGCCTGCATGTTGGACTATGACTCGTACGCTCGTACCTCCTCATAGTTGAGGTGTGGGCTGTGCCCAGCAGTGAGATGTATGAGGGCTGAAGTTTGTTTTTTTTGTTTTGTTTTTGTTGATAACACCCTTATTACAATGCTATGTGATGAACATTTTGTATTTGTGAAAAGAAAAAATATACAGGGTGACTTCGCAAGCACTTGCTAACTTTTAAAAATATGTTCTATAGAACAATATAGAACTACGTCTTCGTCGTAGTTTTATGAGCATAGTGGTTATTATTAAAATGTTTCAAATTAGATTATCCGAAAAAGTAAGTCAATAAAGAATGGGGCTCATTTACGTGCACAAAAAGGACTTCTACACTTTTAGTTCCACTCGTGCAATAATATCGTAACATGTGCTTGGCACGAATTGAAGTAAATAAAGAATTTAAAAAATATTATTTTAACCCATGATAGAACTCCAAGAAATGAAAAAAAAAATTTTTTTGATGTTCATCTTCTCAGTTCCTGATACCAATTCGCCCTTATAAATTAGGCGTGTACTTGCGAAAAATCACCCTGTATACTTAAAGTGACTTTCATATTTCATTCATTGAAGATTGATTTAATTCAAGTTTACATCTAGTAGGTTACAAATGTCGACCGTTGTTGTCGCATCAGCGTTTTACATCCGGCGCAAAGTGGGTGAGCGGATGCATGGGTCGCGGGGCGTGCGGGCTGACGGTGTCGATTTTGCTAGTGTGTGACGCGGGCGCATAAGTCGTGGGCGAGCGGGCTGACGGCGCCAATTTTGCTCATTTCATTTCTAGTTACAGTCATAACATCAACTTGGACAGACGGTTATTGCGTATTACCGCGAACTGTTGTTCGGAAACTAAATGAGTAAACTAATGGATAGTTTAGTGAATGCGATTGTAAGTAACAGACATTCTACTTCTACACACATTACATTCATATTTATACATTCACATTCAACTGTAACTTTCGATGCGATGCAATTACATTAAAACTGATGGTGTACTTGAATACTACTAATTTCCATTTTGACGCCAGCATCAACGATAGGTCTGTGTATGCTATTGAGGAGACGAAATAGTGAGTGAGGTCGCGTCTGCGACCGAATGAAACTATTTCGAATTCTCAATAGCATACTACTGGGGACAAGCCACGAATCGGTTAAATAAAACGTTTCAATCCAAGGAGATTGTGGGCTCAATTACTTTCTGCGATACAAATTAATTGGACATCTTAACTGAAGTCTTTTTTCGTAAAAATCCAAATTGAACAGGAACGTTCAATTCTGGTAACCTCGTTTCGTAATTTGAGTGCGCATTATTTTCGTGCCGCTGATCACAGAAAAAAGGTTGTGATTTTACAGGTCAATTTTGAGTTCATAATGTATTGAAAATATTGGAATAAGTTATTTTTTGGCGGTAAAACAACATCTAAAGGTCAACATGGGCCTTTGGTAAGTGTCCATTTAGGTATTTTTCTGAAATACTTTATGATTAGATCATTATACTTACTCGTCTATGGCTAGTCGAATTATCCAGGGGTTTTTGTGACCGAAGGTTTTGGAAGACATTTTGTTTTCAAAATGTAAGAAGATTTAAAAGGTAGACATTTGTAACCTTATCACAACCGGGGTAGTCAGAAGCATACTGATTGTTGCCGTTATGGTGAACATAGCGTTTAGAAACAGACACTTCAACCAATTTTGAACCCAACGTAGTAAGAGGTGAGTCTAATTATTCCGCATTATGCAGGTTGCTTGGTTTTTATCGATATTTTTCAACACTGAAGAGATGATTGCAAATTGTACAATGAACACAAAATAGCAGCCAGACTTGAACTTAGGACCTGCCGAATTGGTTAACTATTGGGCCATGACGTTCTCTAAATGAATTAGTAGTAACTAAGTACATTATTTGTCACTGCATTTTTCTCTACATGCCAAAAACTCCACCTGTTTTAAATAACTCCGCTCTAAAATGAAAACGCAAAAAATCTCATCTCTATAAAATTCGCGCTACACTGCCTGAATAACCCATTTCTATTTTGTTAACCTTGTTACATCAAACCCGCTTTTCCGTGTTAATACAACATGACGATATTTTGTGTCAGAAAGCATTCCCTATTGTCAGATACACTCGCGTGTTATTACCGACACACCCTTTTCACCTCGCCCTCGGAATCTAGATACGAAATTTTAAAGGCAAGTAATAACAGAGTTTGTAATTAATTCGGGTGAAGGTCATACTGGCCAATTAGATTATGTTTGGGGAAATTTTAGTATTTACTTTATTGAAATGATATTGCTCACTTTGCTACATAAGGCGCTGTATAAGGTAAGTTTAGCACGTTCATCGCTACGCCAGTCAAAAACAATAGAATTCCGATTGTTAAGACCGTTGGCTGCAACGCTATTTTACTAAAAAAAAAGTAGATAGGTTATGTTAGTACTGATGCAAATTCCAAAATTGTCTTCTGGCGTACCCACCTTTAATTCGACTGTGTGTATAAGATAGTATGATTATTTATAACGTAAACAAGACAGATATGTTGCGCAGTGTGCCCCCATCTGAGCTTTGCTTAAATTTTCGAAAGTGATGATTTCGGTTGCCACTTTTTTAGCTTCTGCTTTAATTCCGGTTGTTTTAGATTTTTTATCAGTGTTTTTCACCTCCGGAAAGTTGATAAATGAACACTAAGTAAGTGTTCTAGCCAGACTTGAACAAGAAACAAACACGACGCCAATTTCTTCAATTATTACACCTTTTATTATTTTTGTTTAATTTGAATAAGATCTTTTTTCTCTAGAATCTTAAAATTTATTTCAATGAGCCAAAATACAAAAACTGTTGTGTACTTCAGACCTGATTTTTGATTTTGTTCGGTACCATGCCAAGTGTAGAGATGTTCATTCAGAATACAAAATAGTAAAGCTACGGCAGCAGAATACACAATATTGCGATAAACTTTATTACTAGGCCCACTTGTAATTCAGGAAATAGTTGCAGTTTACTTTAGGCAGTTAGTTTCTTCGAAAAAACTATGTATGTTTTTGTTTTTTAGTAGTTGAGGTGAGGAATAAGCCCAACATTTGGACATCTATAAACTATTGTTTGTTTCATATCAATAAGGCTCCAAAGTTTAAGCTTCTGTCTATATAACTCCTCTTGATGGTCAACATAATATTAAGCCTGGCACATTTTACTATCCGTATTATTTCCTTCAAGCAACACAAAGTTTTGAATTTAAAACAGCAGAGTTGTAATTTAAAATACTCATAAGTAAATGAAAACCTCATTTTGCATTAGGTAAACGAATTTGTTCCACTGAAATTTAAGCCACGAAAGAATTTTAACCAGCAGCATATTTACTCAAGGCTGTTTTTTCCTCCAACACTATTATTTCGCGAAATTCAATTTTTCTGCCGCATTTCGGAATTTTAGTTTAATTTTCACTAACATGCATTACTTCTCCATGGTGTCCTTATATTTAAGGGATTAAATGTAAAGTCTTAATGAAGGAACTTTTCTTAATTGACTTTGTCAGTTTTGTCTGCATTTTTGTCTGAGATACAAACTTCCATACTAATATAATTCTCGGAAATGCAAAAGTATCTCTGTCTGTGTGTGTGTCAGTAATGTTTTCACGCATGAACTACTCAATTCATTTTATTGAGTTGAGTACACATGATAGAGAGAACCGGAAAAGTGCATAAAATAGTTTTCATCTCGAATTTAATAATATATTTTTCGTGATAAAAACTGAAATTAACTTTGGAGGACACTAGACAAACTATACGCTGATAAGTTGTGGGCGGATGGCTAGTTTAATATAATGTAAACTTTACAACCTCCGCAAAAAACGTAGAAAAATATTTCCTGAGGCGATCTATCTATTACAATCATTCCTTAAATCATCGTAGATAAGGAATAAAAAGAGTTCTAACAAAACAAAACCCATTTCGAATCATAGCTGACAAGATGTTCTTATTGTAAATTTTTATACGAAGAACAATGAAATAAATGGATACTTCCTTTTAACAATCTTTAGAACTTTAAACTGTACGGTCTTCTATAGAACACAATGAAACTTATTCTACCGTCTCTTAGTTTTAGATTGCAAGAATAAAGGAAGAAAATAAAAATGAAACGGACGCTATAAGATCTCGGCGGTCCGTATAAAAATAATAATAAAAATGGTCATGACACGGAATTTAATTGCAGTGAAGTAAATCTTTAGAACAATTCTTGATTCAGACGTAATGGAAAAGTTTGAGAAGCGGGTGTTTTGTTTGTACAGTTTCATAAATTATGGTAATTATTGTTAAGAGTTTTGTTTGAGACAAAGCGGCTACGACAAATTTTACCGTAGCAAAAGCTTTTTCTTCAGTATTTCGCAGTCGTAGCTTTTAACGTACGGGCTGAACGACTAAATTAATTTTAAATTATTTTTTGAGCCGTAGATGGTAAAGAAGGAAAAATATGTATGATGACCCATTTGGCGCAGTGGTTATGGCACCCGTTGAGACTAACAAAGCGGTTGAAATTCCGCACCAGCACATGTTTTAAATTGAATGAAACAGAATATTTAGCTGCCTGGGTGTTTGTGCAACTTGGATCAGGATCTTAGGATAAGGGGAATTTATGTAATATTGCCTCAAATTTATTATTTGTTTATGTCACATGTTATGGTACAATAATAAGGTTAACCCCCGAGCTTTATCCGGTCATCCGTCAACCTTCCCTTCAAAGTTACGTAGGTAATTATAGTAAATTTTTAAAATGTCAACCTCGTGGCTTTAATTCATGCAGTTAAGAAAACTTCACTTAAGAAAAGTAATTATTTTTCAAAAAGATTCAAAAAGGTCATATTTTTTTATTTAATGAAAACTTTGGTTCAAAGGAAAGCCCCTTAAGTATTTTACTCGTTATAAGCTATAACAATAATTTTCGCAGAGTTTATGAATTCCCGGCTATAACTGCCTGCGTAAATTATTTTAATTCTTACGAGGCTTTACTTCGAGATGGTTAATTGACAACTTCAGTTCCTTTTTATCATAGCAAAGTTAGAAATTTAATTATTTTGTAAAGTTATGAATTTTTTCTTTGGTAATTAATTTCGCAAAAAGTAGATCAAGTTTTTATTTGTAGTCGGTGGTTTAAATAACACCAAAAAACCAAGAACAGGGTATTTTAGGGTAAAATGGGGTATTTAGGAAATAAAACGTGAAAATTAATTTGATTAGAGTGAGAATTGATCGTACAAGTATGTACGTAATTAATTACCTAATTAGTACCTAGTTCGTGTTGTTCCTGCCCCCACCAGTAGCCAAAACAACTCGAAAAAAAACCTGATGGTATACAAGAGCAATTTTGCTAGAAAAAGCATAGCTTCAATTGGGGTACATTACCCCTTCAGGTAAAAAAAACAGTGTCTCAACATCATGGGAGCGCTGAAGAAATATAGGTACCTGAATTATACTTACTTTGTTATTAATATAGCAATCAAAGCTATTTTATTGATAACGGTATTTTCAAATATTAGGTAAACAACTTCGCTAACATGCGCCACTATGCGCCGCAAGAAATTATAGGCATTTAGAGGCGTATTGCAGCGTAAACAACGATATTAATTGTAATTTCTGTAAGTTATTATTTGTATCTAAGTATTATGTTGTGTTATACTGTATTTAATGCCGCGTTGTGATGCTCGAAGCATCCATACAAACCGAGTAACGGTTTTTGTGATGCTCGATGCTTAATTAAAAATGTAATACCTTTATTAAATAAATAAAAAATAAAAAAAAGAAAATATTCATCCAGAAAATAAAATCCAGGTACCTACATTTTTTCCTAATTTTACATACACCGTGTACTATATACTCGTACCTCCTGCGTACCTAGTTAACTCGTTGAGATTAGCCGCTGTGGTCGAAATCAACCAGGGCTTCATGTTTTGATAACAAAAACGTATAGAGAGCTCACTGAAAATACATGCAAGACAAAATACAAACCCGTACCTCAGAATACTTTCCGACAAGATTCCTTTCGTACAGAATGTAAAAGAATCTTAAACACACAGTATTGACAAGTGTAAAATCTTCAACAGAAACATTTTTAAAGTGCTTTCACGTGAAAAGGTAAATATTGTTACGCTTCTAAAATATTCCGAAGAAAAACAGGGTTTTTGGCAAAGGATACTTTCATTAAAATCGACTAAGTGACAGGCGAAGTGATTTACGATGTAAAACCCACAGTGACATCTTTAGATAAACATATTTAGTCTGGGAGCAAACAGGCAATCGATCTATATGTTATAAGTCGTAGATCAGATAGTGGATAGATAGACAGATTTTATTATTTGTGACAGTTTGAACAAGTTTAGCCCAATGATATTTTAATAAAAAAGAGGTAAATATATATGTTATAATATTATGTTATTCGTCGAATCCAACTCAGCTGAGCAGCGTTCGAGAAATTGCGTAACGTCTTCTCTTCCAATATACCTACCTCAGTGCCTCAAGACGAAGGTCTATAACTAGTGTGTGTTACAAGTGATGACGTACAGATCTGAGACACTGTCAATCACAATGGGCCTCGACCCGCGAGGTGGACGGATGATATCATAAAGGTCACAGGGTTTTGGTGGATGCAGGCCGCCTGCAACCGGCAGCTCTGGAAATCTCTATAGATTTTATTTTTTGCATTAACATAGGCATAAAATCCTAAAATGACCAGGAATTTGGTTTTTATCACTTAATGTTTTCATCAGTGGGTAATGTTTTAAAGAACTTTAGCTCAAATTAAAACGACTCAGAGACATTCCAGGCAGCCGAGATAGATCCCAAAGTTCATTCCAAAAAAAATTTAAGATTGAAGAAAGACCTACAGAATGTTTGGTTCTAAAGAAAGTGTCAAAGTATAGCGAGTCAAGATCAGTAACCGAGTTTGCAACAAATCCCGCTCCAAACAAGGTTCAACTTTGCACAAATGGGGCTGTCGCAACCGTTCTGTTACTTCGATTGGATGTTCAGCGTGTTTCTGAACTGTTTGTTTATGACCAAAAATGGAGTTTGATTCTTCTTAACGCATGGTGAAACAACAGCAAAACGCCTTTATGACTTTTACCTCCCTATTTATAAAAACTTTAACAGCTCTTAACACGTTAACTTTTGTATCGCTTTGTCTCTTTCAATCTTGTTGCTGCCTCCATTTGCGAGTAAGTGACATAACACGTCAATTGCTTATACTATGATTTTGCGTTCGTTTTTATGAATAACGGGGTTAGGAAAAAACAACTAATTCACTACTGACCAACAATTATGTTTCATAAAAGTATTTTACATTTATTATTTTTATTCTTTATTGCACAAAAGTAGATTATAAATGGCGGACTTAATGCCTAGAGGCATTCTCTACCAGACAACCACACAGTCAGACAGAGAAATTAGGGCGGTGCACTTAAGTAAAATGAACACAACATCGTTTCAACATCACCTTTTTCGTCAATCGATGGTTTTTAACTGTATTTTATTTTGTGAGGGTGGAGTGAGAGTGGTGCATGTGACTGTGGTAACCCTAAGCAGACTGTCCAACATATCGTGTTCGATTGCCCACTGACTAGGTACGTGGGACCAGCGGAGGACACAGCAACAATAGAATTAATAATTTTGTATTATTAGTTAACAGTGTATAAGATGCCATACGATAAATAAGTAATTTTCATTCAACAACAAACATATCGAACTGTTACTAATTAGATTCACCTTTCTAATATACTGACATTACGCTAAAGTTCCAATAATTATGACAGACAATCACACCCGGTATTTGAAAGCTGGACCTGTTAGGCAGCAAACTGATATTACTAAAGAAGTTGGCTTATAAGCCTCTGAATTCAAGACTGCGTATGATAAATATAATGATGAAAAATCTTATATCTCGCCAGACTACGCTGTTAAATAATCCGCTTTACACCTTTCCATTCATAGCGAAATACATAAAAAAGGCCGTGTATTTCAATACCGCCCAAACACCGTTACGGCTTCCTTTATGGGAATATTTAAAAGCCTCTAAAAGACCTCTAAGGATGTTTAAAATACGTAACAAATATCAAAGTCCGTTGGTGAGTTTTTCATGGCTTTTACAACGCTGCGAGTAAAAATTTCCAAAGATTTCGAACGACCTTTTTCTTATTTTTATGACCAAGATGGTTCGCGCGGAAAGATGAGGGTACTTAAAGTATTAATTCAAGTTGCTTTTGCAGGCTCCGGCTCTGAATATTAGATGAAAGAATTGCATTATTATTAGCTTTTATATTTCATAATTTGTATAACAGCTTTCCATAGTGACTTTCCTCGTATGGACTCACAAACAAACAATAATAATTTTAATTGAATAGACAGCAACATAAAACAAATATCTACTTTTGATTATCAAAAACAGAATCACAGGAAAACAAATTCTCTTTTTGGAAAAATGGATTGCTGTTCGTTGAGTTTCGCTAAAACTCGAAAACCACTTAACCGATTTGGCTAATTTTGGTCTTGAAAATGTGGAAGTTTAGAGAAGGTTGGAAAGGTGAGAAAACATGAAAACATGCTAGAAATGTAGTGTAAAAACAACAATTTAGTTTTCCTTAGCAAACCATTTCTACCTGTCAATGATTGACAACAGAACGAAGTCTGTCGGGACAGCTAGTTAAACAATATAGATAAACATTCGATTCTTATTATTTGTAGTAACTTGACTACCACAGTGTTGGGCAGTTGGTTCCATTATGGAGATGGAGATCCGGCAAGTTTCTTTTGTAAAAAGATGCAATGTAACAAGTTTCCCTATTTTAAAACTTTGCAGCCTCTAGATGAATATAAATTACCACAGATATTGCAAGATGTTGCTATAAAAGCTAGCTTTTATGCATGATACATTTTCATGATATACATTTAGTAGTTTCTACATAACGCTACATACAGACAGACAGACACATTAGGCTTGCATGACCCAGTTTAGCATGATGCAAAAACTGACATTAGTAGTCATAAGTAAAGTGATTAGCATATTCCTGTTCACAGCTGGCCAAGCCTAATATATGATTAAACTCAAATCATCTCTACAATTAATAGCGAACTGGTTCCACAGCACCGAAGACATTTGATCTTAGCTTCAGGGTAACCATAATCTAGAAAGATTCGGCCTGTTAATGGTCTTAGTAGCTTAGTAATAAAAGCTGCCACCCGGCTAGCAGAACACTAGGGCTCGATTTCCGCCCGGAGTCAAGACGGTCTTTTTAGTTTTTCCTATATTTAGTAAATATTACAGTATTGATAATGCTTAGATCAAGAAGAAAAAATATTTCATTAGAACACAAGTACTGACTTTTTCATAGTTGTTCATAGGTTGTTTTTATTGCTTTGTCAGTTCCAGAGAGTTGGCCACCAACTACATTATCAACACACAGTATGCGTTTTGGACAGATTTTAACAGTTAAGGCCACACGTTCCAGAGTGTTCAACCACTGAAACACGACATTAGAATTTTAAGGGTCTGATTTAAACTAGTAAATTGGTTTTCAATACCGACGTGTTATGCTACCCATTATAACAGCTAGTGGTGTGTATACTCACGTAAATTGCCTTGTTATTTGCTTCTGAATTAAATATTGATCTCGCCAGGGCCGGATTGAGTAAGGAATCGTTTAGTCGTACACGCTACGAGACTGAAGCTGAACATTTAGTTACTGTAAGTTTGCTTGAAAAGGTGCAAGAGAGGAAGGGATTCCTTTGGTTAGCAGTGGGATCCCAACTAACAATTTTTAAGACTGACAACAAATTTTCATTTCAGCAAGCAAGCCTTTTGATTATCACAGATTGATAAATTGTTTTCGTAAATGTTTTTGTTTGTTTGTTACTTTGAATTTTATCCGTTACGTAACCCTAGCTATATACCTCTCCTAGCTTCACGAGCCAGACGCGTTCTATGGCAAGGGAGGCTACCCCACCATTCGTCACACTCTCCCCCCGGGGCCTCGACTTGCCATGGCTGACCTGGAAAACCCTCAACTGACTGCTGTTGCAGGTTGGCAAATGCAAGGCACATCGATCCAGCGGGCAATATCCCGACCAGAATGATACCCACAAACTATGAACCCTTGAATATCGTGCCCGATGTGACCAAACAGCTGCACACCAGATGACTTGATGAGCGCCGGTGCCATAAAATTTGCAGAATACTAGGCTCATTAAAATTAAAATTACCATCGACACGCAAATAAGGAAAAAAGAAGAAGCCCACCTCCCAAGCCCTAAGTCCAGACCTGTTCGAATGCCAGGAATAATACCTTATCGTATTTTCTCGGTCAGTTTCTATTATTCCGTCGGCACTTGGTAGTTCTTAATCACTAGTTCTACGAAAATAAAAATGATTTTGTTTATTTCTTTAAACTAAATAAGAATCTTACTCGATTTAAATATTACTACCAACTGCTATGTTCATTTCATGATATTTATAAAGTTTACAAACTAAAAAACACAGCTAAAAAAATATCGAAATTAGAGATTGTTTCAATTTGGGTCTATTAATTTATCAATGTCATTCAAAATGTAAAAGAATGCTTAATGATACTAACCTGTTTAACTTGGTTTCATATGAAACATTTTGTCTGAAAACTACTTCAATATCGAAATGCCAGCTTTGTGAAAGTATCAGGCATTTTTAGATCCTTTGGTATTTGGAACAGTGCATTTTTGCACAAATAAACAAGGCGTTTAATTTTGAAAGGAAGGAAGTAATTGCACAATATCGTACACGTTTGTCCCGACAACGTTCGTTGGGACTATGTAGGACAGTGTCCGCAAACTATGTGACAAGGCTCACACATACATACGCATATAATGTTTATGTCAATTTATTCACCTCGATACACGGGATGTCCCAATGTTCAAGAATCTTGTGATATTTTGTCTTTATCCTTAATGTAGACGCTGTATGAGGGAATAGGGTAGATGACTATGAGTGATTTTGCATGATTTTTTATGTTCCCCAAAAATAATAATTGATTTCAAATGTTATTGTAAAACCACAATCGAAATTCGTTTCAAAATGAGGCTACAATAGGCCTGCAAACTTGGGTGGGCAAGTCCATTTCATATGTGTTAAATTTTTGTAAAACAATATCACTTTTTGTAACCCAAACTATTATGAAGGAATTATGTTAGGAGACCATTATCATAAACGCAATATTTGATATAGCTGTCGAACAAAGTTATTACGCGCTCCTTACAAAAACAGCGAGAGTGACGTCACTATCGCTGTCACTTTTGTATGGAGCGTTTTTGGGCAAGTCCAAAAATGTGCATTTCAAATTGTGATATCTCTGGTGGTATTGATCCAGATGAAGTGATTCTTTGAGGATTGTTTACATAAATGTAAGGTCTTTCGATAATAAACAAAAAAAAATTACAGTCATCATGCCTATTTCAAGAATCTGTAATAAATCCAATTCAGTAGTTGTATTAGTAGAATACTTGAAATACTCCCGTTGTATTACTACTACAACTACTTCCCAAAGGGAATTTAGATTTAGTCAGTCATTTGTACTTTTAGCTTCTTATTACGTGCAATTAAGAATAAATAAATAAATTTAAAAACCTCCAGCAATTTTCAGTTTGAAATCCTAAAGATTGAAAGTTTTTGTTTCATTTAAAATGTATGATTATATTTCAATATAGTAATACCTTGAAAAAGAGGCAAGTTTCGAAAATAAAGCTCTTGAATTGAAACTCAACGCATGTGCCAAAAAGAACGACGAAAACCCCAAAACAAAAGAATAATTTCACAAAAAGTCCCAAAAAAGACAAAGCTGAAATCATTACCGTTTCATCCCGGGTGTTGAATGGCGAAAAGCAACGTCTAGTGGGCAAAGAGAAATAAAGAAAAACCTGCATCTCTCCTAGAGCCATTCATCTCCTAATTGGAGTTGGTGATTACGAACTAACCACAAACTGAATTTCAGCCGAAAACGCGAGAATTGGATAAGTTCAGAAGTTTTTATCGCAAAATTGTTTTTTTTATTTTTAGGTGTACCTAAAGCGTTTTTTTGTTTAGTGATTAAACTGCAACTTTAGAAATAAAGCATTTTATAAGATTTATAGTGTAAACTCAGATTTTTGGTTTATTAATTATGAAACATTAAACATTTGAGCTTTGTACTTTTTGATGTAATATGTCATCCAATTTAAATTCTCCTTCAACAAAAGTTACTAGAAACTGCAAATTACTAGAATTTGCAGTTTAAAATTCTAAAGATTGAAAATTTTGTTTTATATAAAATGTATGATTAAGTTTTAATATACCTTGAAAATGAGGCAAGTTTTGAAAATAGCACTCTTGAATTGAAACTCAACACATGTGCCAAAAAGAGCGACAAAAACCTAAAACAAAAGAATAATTCCACAAAAAGTCCCAAAAAAGACAAAGCCGAAATCATTACCGTTTCATCCCGGGTGTTGAATGGCGAAAGGCAACGTCTAGTGGGCAAAGAGAAATAAAGAGAAACCTGCATCTCTCCTAGAGCCATTCATCTCCTAATTGGAGTTGGTGATTACGAACTAACCACAAACTGAATTTCAGCCGAAAACGCGAGAATTGGATAAGTTCAGAAGTTTTTATCGCAAAATTGTTTTTTTTATTTTTAGGTGTACCTAAAGCGTTTTTTTGTTTAGTGATTAAACTGCAACTTTAGAAATAAAGCATTTTATAAGATTTATAGTTTAAACTCAGATTTTTGGTTTATTAATTATGAAAAATTAAACATTTGAGCTTTGTACTTTTTAATGTAATGTGTCATCCAATTTAAATTCTCCTTCAACAAAATTTTCAATCTTTAGGATTTCAAACTGCAAATTCTAGTAATTTGCAGTTTGAAATCCTAAAGATTGAAAATTTTGTTTTATATAAAATGTATGATTAATTTTGAATATACCATGAAAATGAGGCAAGTTTTGAAAATAGCACTCTTGAATTGAAACTCAACACATGTGCCAAAAAGAGCGACGAAAGCCCCAAAACAAAAGAAAAATTTCACAAAAAGTCCCAAAAAAGACAAAGCCGAAATCATTACCGTTTCATCCCGGGTGTTGAATGGCGAAAAGCAACGTCTAGTGGGCAAAGAGAAATAAAGAAAAACCTGCATCTCTCCTAGAGCCATTCATCTCCTAATTGGAGTTGGTGATTACGAACTAACCACAAACTGAATTTCAGCCGAAAACGCGAGAATTGGATAACTTCAGAAGTTTTCATCGCAAAATTGTTTTTTATTATTCTTAGGTGTGAAGCGTTTTGTTGCTTCAGTGATTAAACTGCAACTTTAGAAATAAAGTATTTTATAAGACATATTGTGTATACTCAAATTTTTGGTTTATTAATTATGAAACATTAAACATTTGAGCTTTGTACTTTTGATGTAATGTGTCATCCAATTTAAATTCTCCTTCAACAAAATTTTCAATCCTAAAGATTGAAAATTTTGATTAATATAAAATAATATTTTAATAATTTAATAAATAAGTAAATTAAGAGATATACAGTGTATAGGTACAGAGTGTTTGCTCTTATGTATTGTAAAACATTAAAAATTTGAGCTTTGTACTTTTTGGTGTAATGTGTCATCCAATTCAAATTCACCTTCACCAAGTTTCGAAAATAAAACTCTTGAGTTGAAACTCAACACATGTGCCAAAAAGAACGACGAAAGCCCCAAAACAAAAGAATAATTTCACAAAAAGTCCCAAAAAACACAAAGCTGAAATCATTACCGTTTCATCCCGGGTGTTGAATGGCGAAAAGCAACGTCTAGTGGGCAAAGAGAAATAAAGAAAAACCTGCATCTCTCCTGGAGCCATTCATCTCCTAATTGGAGTTGGTGATTACGAACTAACCACAAACTGAATTTCAGCCGAAAACGCGAGAATTGGATAAGTTCAGAAGTTTTTATCGCAAAATTGTTTTTTTTATTTTTAGGTGTACCTAAAGCGTTTTTTTGTTTAGTGATTAAACTGCAACTTTAGAAATAAAGCATTTTATAAGATTTATAGTGTAAACTCAGATTTTTGGTTTATTAATTATGAAACATTAAACATTTGAGCTTTGTACTTTTTGATGTAATATGTCATCCAATTTAAATTCTCCTTCAACAAAAGTTACTAGAAACTGCAAATTACTAGAATTTGCAGTTTAAAATTCTAAAGATTGAAAATTTTGTTTTATATAAAATGTATGATTAAGTTTTAATATACCTTGAAAATGAGGCAAGTTTTGAAAATAGCACTCTTGAATTGAAACTCAACACATGTGCCAAAAAGAGCGACAAAAACCTAAAACAAAAGAATAATTCCACAAAAAGTCCCAAAAAAGACAAAGCCGAAATCATTACCGTTTCATCCCGGGTGTTGAATGGCGAAAAGCAACGTCTAGTGGGCAAAGAGAAATAAAGAAAAACCTGCATCCCTCCTAATTGGAGTTGGTGATTACGAACTACCCACAAACTGAATTTCAGCCGAAAACGCGAGAATTGGATAACTTCAGAAGTTTTCATCGCAAACTTGTTTTTTTATTTTTAGGTGTGAAGCGTTTTGTTGGTTTAGTGATTAAACTGCAACTTGTACAAAAAGTATTTCAAAAGAAATACAGTCTTAAGTTAAGCCCTTATTTATTGTGAAACACATTAAACATATGAACTTTTTTTTATGTACTTTTTGATGTAATTTATTTATTCAATTCAATTGCATTATATGTGACTTAGCATTTAAAATAAGGTACCACAATTCACATGCAACTTGACAGACAATTTATTGTGTTATCCAGTTTAAATTCTCCTTTAGTTGAAAAAATATTTATAAATGCAAGTACAGTAGTTCAGTATTAGCGCAATGGGTTGATGCAAATATTGTGTATTGTCCATTGTCACTTATTAATATAAATAGAGGTAATGTAATACAAGTAGATTTAAGGCAATTTGTTCATCATCATCATTACACAAACTTGTTTTCAGTAAATAAGTATTTAAACTACAAAATTTCAACCAGAATCTAAATAACTCGGGAATAAAAAACAAATTATAATAGCGACGTGTTCATGGCATGTATACGACAGTGACCGTTATCTGGTAGTTAACAAATGTACAACAGTATTTTACATAGTAAACGTAGTAATTTGTGATAATATTGGGACCAAACAATCTGCAGCTTTTATGTAGTAGTCAAACTCCCGAATTTACCAACATCAATCAATGCTAAGCACGCGTTCACGCTCATGCTGTCCCGTAAAAAGTCAATAGAACTGAAAGGGACAGCAATATTTTTGAGGGATGCTCAGAGGGATATGTTGATTTGCATTTGTGAATTCGGGGGAAAGACATGTCGCTTGTTGTCGTCATAGTAAACGTGACCCCGAGAACGACGGCAGTGTGGGGCGGCCTTGCACTGCCGTACACGGCGGACGGTTATAAGATGGGGAGGCACCACTTCCGTCGAGGTGAGCCGGACTGCCGGCACAGCGCGCCAGGGTTTCACCGGTAGAGTGGCTCCTCAGGAGAGTTCTCGGGAAACCCTGGTCACGCGCAGAAGAAGGCCTCCCCGGTGGTGTTTTAGTGGGTACTCCCACCCACTCCTGGAGTGGGTGTGTCCCGCACTCCTCCACTGCCAAGCAGCGGAAAGTACATAAATGTATTTCACCGGGTGAAAAAAAAAGATGTTTTGGCTAGTCTTGAATCCGAGACCACCGGGTTTTGGGCCAAAATGTTTTACCACTGGGCCACGACGCTCTTTGAACTTATACATTTTTTGGTAGCTTAAAAGCAAACATCTCTACCAGTAAAGTAATGCGAAATATACATAAATGATGAACACTGACCTCCAGACGAAACTATCAGTCAAACCATAAATATCAAATCAGTCTGCCATGTTTGGTTAGTCGTAAAGGGTAATAATACCAACAGATGTAACATTTGTTGCTTATTTATTTTATAGAAAATCCAAACAATTTCCATACAAATTTTTATAATAACAATTCTATCTCTACATACCCTCACGAATATATGGGGTAGTAAAAGGCACACTGATTGTTGCCGTCACGGTGAACGGAACATTCAGAAGCCCTCATTTCGCCGAAGGATTTGGAGCCCAACGTGGCAAGAGGCGAGCCTTTCGTCGTTATTCCGGTTGCTTGGGTTTTAAATAGGTGTTTTCCATCACCGGAGAGTTAACCGCAAATTGTAAAATATACACAAAGTAGGTGTGTTCCGGCCAGATTTCCGGACCAACAAGTTCCGCGGTCAAAGTGATTAACCACCGGGCCACGACTTTCTTTAATTAAATTATAATATATATAATATATTTAATTATATTATTATTATTATATATATATTTCCATTATAATACCACAAGATACTTTCAAAAGGTTTCTTCATTTGCAACGAATAACTGTTTTTGCAACACAGTTCAGTTTGTTTTAAAAAATATAATATCACATGATTATTTGCGTTTTTTCAGACGATTTAGCCAGTGAAGTCGGAGTTACAGCTTTTTCAGGGATCCGCAAACGGCATACATGAAGCCAAAGCGAATAAAATTGGGTGTTTGAGTTTAGGTGTGGTAGTTATTTGGAGTCTTTTAGCGCATTTTTCACCCAAGAAAAATAACGGAATCTGATCATGGACCCTACTCTCACTTTGACCACAATATTTCTCTCCTGGGCGAGTTTACCAACCCGAGGATCTGATGGCAAAGGCTGCCATATCTTTATTTGAAATTCGCAAAATATCACAAAGGTTACAAAAATAATATACTCGAATAAGCATATTCTCTGTAACGGATCTTAATGAAATTATTCTCATAAGTATCGTGGTAACCCAAAGCCCGGCTTACGTATATTACCATTTTGTATGTAGCCAGTAATTTACCCCAAGATTGTGTCAGTGGTGTAGTAACTTAATTTGAAGAAGATACAATTATTAAAACAAGGGCCGAACTAAGGGCCGGTGGGGGAAATATTTGAACAGCACTAGCACAATTTCATAACATCTCATGCTATGGTCTTTAAGCTTAAGGATACAGGTTTAGAAAATACGATATGGCAATACGATATACAGTACAGACATGGTTCTCTAAAATTTGAAATGGCTTTTTTCTAGATTTAGAAAACGTCATGACAGAAGGTATGTTCGCCTCCCAAAAAAATACTGTATATTTTCCGTCACATAGATAGATAGATAGATATATTCTTAATTGTACACCAAAACAACAAAAATCAACAGCAAAGAAATACAGATTAACGTTACTATACAATTGGGGCGGCTTTATCGCTAAAAAACGATATCTTCCAAATAACCTACACATAATCACCGCACTAGAAACTGCTGGCTAAATAAAGCTTCAGGGGAGATACAGTACAAGAATAACAAAAAATAAGTAAACAATGATTTTAGTAATTAAACATGCCGAAAGAGAAAAGGAAAAACGTAAAAACAGGTCATTTACGTTAGCCAAATACTTTAATTGAGTTAAAGCGTAATTTACCCAAGTCTTGTCTTAGAGCCCCACATCAACACTGGGGGCTATTAGCCAGCCGCCTAAGTCTAAGCCGTCTCTGGCTACAGGGTGTTAAGAGCCGCGCTAAGGGATCCGTATGTGGGGTACTGCATTAAGATAGGATTATTGGATTGGATGGGACTAAATCGAGTCATTTGTGATATACATACGTAATGGTGTTACAAAGCAGAAGTAAGATTAGTTGAAGATTGGTAGATTACCCATTTGGAAGCGAATGGAATTTATCATTTTAAATGAGCAAAAACTTGACTGCAATTTACCCCGACAGATATTAAAATAAGAACCGGGGAAAAAACATGTTTTGTAATGCTTGCCTATAATCACTTAGGCGACCAAAGTACCTATCATCATCATCAGATAGTATGTTCACTGATCAGTTGACCACAGGGTATTCACGCTATGTGCCCAGTATATTGTCATTTTGACCTAGTTAAGACCCACGTACTACACAATGTTTGTGTTTAGTTTTCCTACGAATTTTCTTACTTCTGAGAGTACACGCGCTAGTAAAATATTCTTAGTTGCGGTAAAACGAATATGTCTTGTTTTCACCCACTTTCACTTAAATTACTTGACTTATTTTCAAAAAACAATATTTAAAATATATCAAAAATAAACAACCGTCGAAGAATTTATGAGAATGGTTATTGAATCCGACTTGATGTTGAAACGAAGAAAAAAATGTTTCATTACATTTAAAAATGGTAGTACAACTAGAACGTTTCCCCACTCAGCTTAAGCCAAAACAGGTGTCAAAGCCGTTTAGGCTGCAGAGTGTGAAAAAATTGAATTTAGCGCCAAAAATCCGCTTTTTTGTTTCTTTTATTTTGATATACCCAGTGTCACTCCCACAGTAAAGATGAATCTAACGACCCCTCGCGAGCTGAAATCTATTCATCTATTTTTTTAGGGAAATAATGTTATTTTTTTCATTTCAAACTCAAGGAGCAGTCTAAGGGTTAGTCGGTTCTTGTGTTATAAAGAAACTTTCAAGGCGTCATTTCTAATTGGATATCAGTATTATTTTTGTCAGGTCGGCACTTTACTTTTTGGGTACGAATTGTTTGTTCTCCTTTGTAACCATCATATTTTTTTTCAATGGATCTTAAAGTTTAGCTATATCGTATTTTCTGAACTTGTACCCTTAAGCTTGAAGACCGTAGCATGAGATGTTACTCTAATCCATAAACTGTTGTAAGTTAAACTCTGGGTAATGTCTTTGAGCATGCCTCCTACATAAGCATGCTTAGCAGCGGATACTTAATGGCCGCAAATAATTATGATGATAATAAACATTGGTTTGGAAAAATCTCACTGAGTCTTCTCATACATTATCAGTCAAAATAACTGTGCAATCGTTTGATAATAATGTATTTGGATTCTTCATAATATTTACTAGATAAAAAGAATACACCTTCATCGCAATCCTAAAGAGCCCCCTTTTTTAATTTGTAACAGGCACATCAGAATCATATTTTCTAAAGCTTGATCCCAACAATATAAATTTTTTTGTTAGGATCAATCTTTAAAATCCAATATAATCCAATACAAATTTATCTATTTGTGAGGGGACGGTAACTCAAAACTTGATCTTGCTCTCCTACACCAGAATGCCACGCCTCTCGGTTGTAGGCTCACTCTTCAAGTACTATTCCAGAGGTGAAGAGAGGAAATGTTTTCAAATACCCATAAACGACAGTCAAAAGCAGAAAACTTTTTAGCAATCAACATTAAATTAACTACTGTTAACTTGGCAAAAACCCTTACCACTCATGTGCCAATCCCAAAAAAATTAAACGAGTCTGTTTCTTTCAATATCAAGATTATCTCAATCAATTAAAAGCCTTTTTCGGAAGTAATTTCACCTAATGTAACGTAATTATAAGACCTTAAATACTGTAATTTAGTCAGTCACTTGCCGTACTAAAAATTGCCAAATAATACAAAGCTGTAGGGAAAAATATTACACTAAAAACCGCTCTTATTCTGTTGTTTATATTTACCTAAACCATGAAACGCCTTTTCGGTGTTCCCCTGGCTATTATCAGCGAAAACTGCGTTCCTTCCATCACTAATTAGCTCATTAAGTAATTAATTACAAGCACTAGTCAATAAAATATCACATCACCACTGAACAACTGTTTACTTTGTTTATTTCAGTCAGAAAACACCTGAAAATTAAACGCGAGCTTACAAATTTTCACGCGTATTATTTGTTCGAAAGTTTGAGAAGCGAAATCGCCTCCGTTCACAACACAACTGCCCAGCGCAAACGCTGAAGCCACACTGGAGTAAAGTTTTGCTGAGCTTCTTGTGCCTTTATCAGGTTTCGCACTGTTTTCCGTACACTGCCTATTTGGTACTAACCTGCAAATTTGATAGTAGACAACACGGGGCATTGTATGTTAGCTAGGAGAAATTCCCGTTACCCTTTTAGGGTCCGTTTCTTCAACAATGGTTATCAAACTGATCTTCAAATCGTGTATAGTCACCGTCTTTCAACACGTACATAGATGAGTTAATTAGTACAATGTAATCTTTATAGTAAAATATCTCTCAGTGTATCATTGTGAGTTTACAATCTTTTTCGCGTTCCATCTATTTATATGACTTTCGATGAATTGTGAACTGCAACATTTGTTAACAATATTACGTAATATTTTTCGATAGTTTACGATCCCTGACAAACCAACAACATGCAACATACATAACCATCAAGTCACCTGCAAAGGACGGCATATTTGTTTGCCAAATATGGCATTTTAGGAAAAGGCCCTAAAAAATGACTTTACAGCAATTCCGGTGGAGTATTGACCTTTTCCATCTATATCAGCGCTCATATCCACAGGTCTATCACATATCTCTTGTGTATTATTTTTTCAGAGTTCGACCTGAAGTTTTCTTTTGTTTTGTTGTCTCTCAAGAGATAAAGCGGTCAAGTGCGAGTCGGACTCGCCCATGAAGGGTTCCGTAGCAATCCCACACGTATGGGTTTGATGGGTTTTCTGGTGTTATGTTCTATTTATAGGTCCCAAAAATTGTTTTTCTTTTTCAATTTTTGTGTCGAAATCTTAATGTCAAGTTTCCAAGTTTCAATAGTAAAGCTATTATAGTTTCGAAAAAAAAGTAGCTGTGACATAACGGACAGACATGACGAATCTATAAGCGTTCCGTTGTTTAATAAGGAAGCCTAATAAGAGAAAAGAGCATTGACCTAATACCTTTAGACAATAGATAAAAAAAAACTAGTGATGTTATTTACTAGTTCCATGCCTCGGGTCTGTACGGTTTAGGTATTGGCATTATTTTGCTATAGATTTAAAAGTGGTGACTGTGATGACAGCATAGCAGCATAGCATTTATGACAACAGTCATAAATAAGTAATTTATTTGAAATAAAAACAGACTAGAACATAAATAACGTTAACAACTGCAATAGCTAGGATAGTAACGTAGGATAAGTAGTAGTATTTGTTGAATAAGATAAGTAGTATTTGTTCATGAAAACTTAAACAGTTCTTCAACAACTCGTTAACTTTTGCACCGCTTTGTCTCTTTCATTATTGTTCCTGCCGCCATTTGCGAGTAAGTGACAAAACACGTCAATTGCTCAAACTATGCTTTAACGTTGCGTTCGTTTTTATGAATGAAGGGGTGACGCAATAGTAAGCGCCTATCTCAAACAGATGAGTAGGCGTTTCAGACATAGGTGTCGTAGTTCTGTAAGTTAACAGAATGACGTCTGTCATGACTTCTAGATAAAGATAAAACAAATTATAATATATCTGGGGTAAACAAACTCAAAATGTTCATCAGCTGAATTATTCACCGGGTATGGATTGAACTAGCGATCTCTAGCACAACAGGCCAAACCTCTACCCATTCAGCTAATAGGTTAACCAAATCAGGCCGTTTATAGGGAGCTTATCAGCTTCGTCAAAGTTAAGCTAATTCGAGGGGTTTACGCGAGGGCTCAGGTTCTTTTAACTTTTACCAAACCGACTAAAATTCCTATTTAACAATTGGCAGTAAATTCGTGCAGACACTCCCATTGTGGGCCTCAATGGACCCGGTGTGCTACGGGGCCGTCAAATAAAGGGAATTGGCAATGGCTCTATTTATGCAGAGTAGGGTTAGGTGCGGTTCCTTTTTACCCCCAGTACCTTACTGAGGGTAGTCTAACATTATTACGGTTAGTGATTTACGTAGATCTACGATTAGATGTGGATAAAAGGTGACTTATCTGAGCAGCAAAAAATGGCATAAATTGAGTCAGACATTAACATTGATTTTCGGATAAGGGAAAGTACAATTTGCAGGCAAACAAACAAACAAACAGACATTTATTCAAAGTTGTAGGTGTTTACAATATAGAAGATATTATACAATAAATATGTGCACTGTACACTATACTAACCATGAGGTTTACCATGACAACACCAATAATTGTGACTCTGACTACACCATCACGACTATTCGTGAGCATAATGATAAAATAAAAGTAATAATAAACACTTTTGAAATTGCGTATTCAACTATTTGTTTGTCAAGAGTATTATTACATTCAAATTTATTGTGAGGGCATACTACAATATAATTCAGTAAGAAGATTGGCAAATATTATTTTGAATACCTAACATAATATCGGTATTATCGTTGTGAAACTATTCTCAACAAGCAATAAGTTTTCTGAGTTAGCAAAATAAATTGTACTCCAGAACAAATTATGGTTGCGGCTAAGAAACTTTTTGTTGAGCTAAAGAAAATGTTACTGGCAGCCTATTTGCTCTATTTCATCTTAGAAAAAAATATTTATTTAAAAGTAAAAAAGCTCACACTGACAGCCAGCGGCAGAGTCAATCAATATTTTCGACAATTTGGTTTTAATTCAGAAATATTTAAATTATTTTAAGCTCCAAGTGTGAGACTTGTAGAAACTGTTTTGTAGGAAATTCTTAACATCATTTATGTAGTACTTTAATTTGACTGTAGTTGTTTTTGTGTGTTGAAAAAGATATCTCACTTGTTTACGCCCGTGGGATGCCCATCGATTTTCAGGACTAGTTTTATGAAGATTATACCTTCACATGATAATTTCTTTATTTTGCGCCTACTATGTGCTTGCAATCAAAATGTTTTTCTCCACTTTTCTGTTGCGACGTCCATGAGCTCTTTGTGATTAGTGATGTGTATTTAAGTGCATTTAAGCGGGTTCGTTAAATGCACCAGGTTACGTCGTTGCCTTTTTCTGCGATCTTGTTGTCTGGTTCATTATTGTTTGTTAGGATAAGTTTTTTTTTTCATCTTAGGAACTCACTCGATACTGCAAATCATATTCAATTTGTTTAATATTAGGTGTTTTGGGTGAATAAGGACTTTTTTTTTTCTTGGGTCGTTTTTATTGGTCTAGGTTTGTTTTGTAAGTATGATCATTAGTGTGTTTATAAATGTAGCTTGCTTTAACGATAGTTTTGTCTCTTAATGTTAAACAAACAAAGGTCAACATGGAAATTCTTTTTTTTTTAACCAACTGAAACTGTATTTACCTCTTCATGTTTGTGCAATAAGAGGGATATTTAAATCAAATTGGTATTTCGTGGTCTTGTAGACAAGTAAACCAGGATTCTTACGCTACCCTGTGTTGCCAACCGTTACGGAGTGTTTTTCTCAAGGGCTTTTTTTAACCAATTGTGTGTTGTGTAGGTAGGTATTTCATTTTCAAAATTCGTTTTTAAACAATAGGAGAAAGGTAAACATTCAGCAGTGGTAAAATAAAACATTAATAACAAAACATACCTATAACAACAGCACCTATAAAACAACATAAATCTTGCTCATGCGACAACATAATTAAACAGGTTAGTCGAAGTCACCCAGACTGTTGCCGTCATGTTGAACGGAACATTCAGAAGCCCACTCTTCACCGTGTTTCCTGGGTTTTGTCGGTGTTTTCTATAGGAAAAAAGAAAGAATAAAATTTATTTGTTTCAACATCTCTCCGATTACAAAATAAAAACACAAAAAACAAAAATACAAAATGAAAAACAACAAAACGGAATCAAAACGAAGAAAAACTAATACAAAAATGATTTTTTCATCAAAGAATAGTTAGCAGCAAGTTGATAAATTCATTCGACCTAGGTTGCTGTTTCGTCTAGATTTGAACTCTGGGCCACTCGGACTTCAGTCCTTCTAATCACTTGGCCACGACACTCTTTTTGTTTTATGTATGTGTATGTTTTCTTTTTCATTTCAGGACGAATTTTTTAGGGCAGATTAATTAGTCAGATAAAATATGAACTCTGCAAATTTTAAATCCACCCTTATTGATTCTTTTATTCTTAATTATAATGGTTATTACGCTGAGTCAGAGGTATAATTAGCGAACCTTGTTTTTTTGAATTGCGTGACCCAAATAGGATATTTGGCCTCGTCGACCATTGCCTGTGTAATTCAACATGATCTTCCACTTAATCCACTTTGTAATCATGGCCGGATCACGACCAATGAGCAGAGGATTAATAGACATGCAAATAGTAATGGAAATGGAAGATAATGTATCCAGTTAAGCAGAAAATTCGAGTGGCAACTATTGTTGTCGTTACGTAATTGAACTAAGTCAGGCAGGACTTTATTCCCATAAAGTCAAATTTCCAAAATGTCTAATCTACTTAATAATGATGGGTTTGTTGAATGAAGACATGAATTGAGGACTTTCCTAAAATATGTAATACTAGCTTGTGCACGCGGTTTAACGCCCGTGGATGTGCGCTTCTATTTTGTCAGGAAGGTAAATCTATACTTATAATAAATCTATAGAGAGGTCAATTCTGTACATGAAACATATTTAAAAAAGAACTATCAAGGAGTGTTTAGGGATCGCTACTGATTCCGAACGAAGCACATTCTTGTCGCTTGTCTATAGGGTTGTTATCAACAGAATTTCTGCATTAAGGCTTAGAAGAGTGGACAACTCAAAAGACATTTTCACGTTTTTTGTTATTTCTATGATGACATCAATAGGGTACATGAGACATGGCCCTTTATACTGCTTGTTATTATCTTTGTAAACAACAGAGATGTTAGGTCTAAGGCAAAATGCCTAAGTACTGCCTTCTGGAACGACACAACAATTTTGTGTAACAATTTGATAACAGCCCTTGTAAAGTGATTTGAAGTGAAGTATTTTTTGTACGTACAGTGTTTTTTTTAATAATAATCAACCACAATATTTGAATTGAGAATGTTAACAAAAATCTTGTATTTCCCGAACAACACCTTTAAATCAGGTCGTACTTTTCTCGTAAATCTAATATTGACTTAATACTGTTGTTGAAAGCATCTAATACAGCTCATGAAATAACATCTAGATGAAGCTGTACCTAGAGCGCTTAACTCGTGATGTGAAAATCTGTTCAGCACTTAATTTAAATTGCATCTAAGACGTTGCAAACACGACTAGTCAGGTGTTGCTAATCAGGCCTTTAATCAAGCGATGTTCCTGCAATCAGCTACATTATTTCACTTGAGTATGCGCTTTTACGGTGGCCCAAGTTAATATCTTGAAGCGTTTTGAGGCTAGAGTTTATTATTGTAGAATCATCATGATTGTGTCATCCTCATACTTTATTTCATTCTTATAAAGTTCGGTTTTCGAAGTAAACACTTCGCCCTCCCAGGATGCTCAAATTGGGAAATGAAATGTTTGCAATTGGTACCTGCATCTTGTAGAAGAAATAGAAAACAAACCCTTAATTATTTCGTCTTGGTTGAATGACTAATGATGAACAATTTTTGACGTTAATTAAACATCTGCTGTGCGCACTAGAAATCTTTATCAGATTATTACATTTTCGAAACATAGTATTAAAATATTTGGCTAGGATACAATTCTTTCATTCAAATGATTGATTTCATACAATTTAATTGATGACTCTTGGATAAATTATTCTAAGGCTATTAAAAACTTCTTGTATTTTTTCAACTAACCATTTTGTTCACATTGTAATCGGTGTGCTTCATTAATGTACCGGTTCGGTGGTATGAATAGTCATACCATGTTGGTTTCTCAGATACGAGTATGCATGTTGGCATATTATTAGCTACTGTCGAAGGAAAGTAATGTTTATTGTTGTGTTGTTGTGTTTATTTATAGTTAAAATTTACTAGATGCTTTGGAACTAGATTAGGAACTTTTAACAGTCTAAGTTTTTTTATATTACGCTCAGCTTGTATATTCATAAATGTGTTTTGTGATTATATTATTGCTTCTTTAACAGATTTTTTTTTTTTTTGTTAAGTTCAATAATGATTCTAATCAAGTGGTCCTTGATTTTCCAATAATGTTTCATAACAGTGTAATATACACCATTATCCAAGTACCCATGAGATAACAAGGTTTAGCATAGCGAAAAATAAAACTTGTCTCATTCACGATAATTTCATAGTTAACAAAATATAAATAAATTAATGAAATACTTCTTGTGACTTGGACCACCTTGGTATTGATTTGAGACGTTAGACACAAGCTGCGCTCGTGTACTCTGACGTCACTAATACCTCTAACAGCGTATGCTTTGCAAGATCGAGAGTTATTTACGTGGAGATACCAGCAAGCACAGGTATTGGAGCCTGTGTGAGACTAGCTGTTTCCTGCGGATTTATTGGCAAAGATACTTTGAAAAACTCAATTATTTGTTTGCCTAGGAGATAGTTGCAGTTTCCAATTTCTTTTCTACTCGTTATTGTTTTATGTTAGGTTAGGTTAGGTTAGGTTAGGGGTTAATTCTAGAATGTTGCGGGTGCTTGTAAACTGTTTGTTTGTTATATGCAATATTACAAACGATAGCGCTCTCTTAAAAATTGTTTCAAAACCTGGTTCTTCTCGTAAGTACTCGAAACTACAATAGTGTAGCAATAGCCCTCAGGATTGTGCAAGTGGTTCAAAGCTTTCACATTTGGTTTGGGAGACCAGAAAGGAGCCAACAGCCGAAGAAGCTCCTTCAGCTAGCAGCTCCTAGAAGAGGCTCCAAGTCAGGTGGTCTGCGGTAGTCTCTATAATAGTTGATGAAAACCCAGTTTTTTCACCTTGTTTATACTCTTAATAAAGATATAGATAGTTTACAAATATAAGGAAAATAGACAAAGTAAAACATGTTAAAATAAGGTGCGATACAGGTCGCGAACATGGCCGAAATAAAACAATTTGCTGGTTTTTACATATCGAAACCCCAGTTCCACTGTGAAACTGTATTTAGCTAGCCACGTTCTAGCTGGTCTAATCTTATTCAAACAAGCCTCTTCATAAATGTAGCAGTAGTTGGCTGCGATATTTTGCTAATGAGAGTAGATGTGCCGTAGATTAGGGATAGTAGTATGTACTGATAATGTGACACTAACCCAACATTTGGTTGGGTATTCCAATACCCCCAAAGCGGATAGTTAAGGATGCTGAATTTGCTAGTCGTAGGTATATGTAAAAACACTAATAACAAAATTCTAAAATGGTGATCATATTGTCCATATAGGTACTAATACCCCGGTTGAAATTTCAGATAACCTACAAAGTAAAAAATAGGTAATTTAATTTACTAAAAGGCAGGATTTTAAAATGAACAGGGCTTATTGCGAACAAACGGTCAGAGCAATTATTAAATTTTGTAATTAATTTTCGGATGAAAGGATCAACGGAGTTTTCAAAGAGGTTAAGCGTTGTCTCGGGATGAATTTTAATATTTGGGTATATACTACCTAAGCTTTATAATATAATTTTGCTGATTTCCTATTATCGGTTATATTCTTGAAAATGGGTATTTCAAATCATTTGAAAAGTCCAATAAAAGACGTGGAAGGTAGCTCTCTTAAGATTCGTACAACACATTCAAGTTTCATTCTTAATTCAGAATAAAAAGGTGCCATTCACTGAGCCTATTGCTGTTTAGGCTAGTGTCTGGTACATACAAGTAGATGCAGTATTGGCATAACATTCTTGGTCTTCAAAATTATGGCAATTTCATAATTCTAGTTTCCCCTCTAATTCAAGATGAACTGTATTACCTAACGGACAAGAACCAAAATTAACGAAACCAGTTAGTTTTGACCAGACATTTAATTTCCCTGATTTCATTAAGCCAACATGAAACGGTATAAATCGGTTGAGGCTAGTGTTGTGAGGCTGACGATATAACTGTCGATGAAATTGACAGTACTTTCACCATCCAAATCATTCAATTTTAATTTGAGAAGGCCATTCTTACACACATACACAGTTTTTCACTTGGACACCATTTTTATCTACATAATCAGGTTATGAATCTATTAGCTATACAGTACAAAAAAAGTGTTTGTTTTTATGTTATGCACACTTAATTGAATAATTAAAGTATACCTGAATATCAACCAACAATTTTAATATCTTTCTTAAACAGTAAGGAACTCTTAAGGTCGTTTCAGAATTACGCCCCATTCAAAACCATTCGGGACAGAAAGAATGCCGCCCTATACGTCTACTTCTGTGACAATTTTTATTATGATTGTTAATTATTCAGAGTAATACAATGATAGAGGCCAATTTTTATTGGGTAAAAAGCAAACCTTGTTACTATTTGAAGAGTAAAAATATTAACTACAAAATATGAACTGCAGAAATTATGAGATATTCAATTATTTCTTCAATGTTTATCCATTCTCAAAACAAACATTATTATTTGGGTTCCAGATATCAGAATTCTGTTTTCAGTGATGAAGCTAATGCCTTAGTAGTAAATGAATAAATTTGATTTTCAGTTATATTTTACATCGATAGTTTACACCGAACGGCACTAGTTTAAAACGGTTTTGGTGCGACGAAGCCGCCACACTCGTGGGCACTAACGAGACTCACATTCAGACGTATTCAAATTAAGCTTTTTGCTGTAAATTTTTCGTCGTATTTAGGCCTTTTATGTGGTGCTTTGGTTTGAATAAAATTTTGGCGCTTTTCAAATAGGGTTCTCTGTTTGAATGAAAATGCTCCGCTGAATTGCTATGCAACCAGTGCAAGTGTCGTTATAATAGTACGTGTTTTACGAATAAATAAGTCTTGTAAGTGGATTATAAATAATTAAAACTGAAGCTTTAATTAAACAAATGTTTTATATTCTGCAAACAGGAATCTATATAATCTTTCAAGTTATTTGTTTATATGTGTGAGGAAGTTTTGCGGTAATTAAGCCCGGGGTTTAAATTCTTGACTCTGATTTTGGTAGGAAAAGACAGTAAAGACTAGGATTTCGAACTACACATATACAAATGGTGCTTTGCAAGTTGCCAACAATCTCGAGTTTTTTCAACTAAATGAAAATACAATATTACTTATTGATCATTTTCAAAATCAGGAGGATTTTCTAAAATAGGTGTTTAATTTATTCATGTTCTTTTGCACCATATACAAATAGTTTTATTCGATTTATTCATTAAGCTGGTGAACCGCCCGGCTTCGCACGGGTGCTACGGGATGTTATCATACAAATACACTTTTCTTTTCAATCCCCAATACAGGATGTTACAAAAATACCCCTAATAACTAAAGGGGTTAATACAAACTCCTGAAAGAAGTCCCTTGTTAATTTTTTACAGTCGTAGCTCTTAATTTCAATTTCTAGTTTACTAACGTAAAATAAAATCATCGATCATTGAAACACCCAGCACTCGTTTGAGTTCATGGACCCAAGTTGACCCTAACCAGGAGTGACCAGAAGCGACCTCCTTTGTTCAGGCCCTTACGTTTTATATCGATAAATCGAATTGATATCGCCATTTTTGTAAACACTTGAAATACGTTTTTATCGAAACCGTTAAAGATATGAAAAAGGGACAACACCTACTGGTTCATATTCATTAACTTTCTATGCCATTTCAGTCTTTAGGGGTATTTTTGAAACACCCTATCATATAAAAAAAGACATTCGGTCTACTTGGCATCAGGCCAAGTAGACCGAATGTCTCTTTCTGATTTTCGGATCTTAAGTGAAGATACTGCATGGAAAATGCTAAAATTTAATAATGATATTCTATTATAATATTATTTTCAATCACTGAACAACTTATAAAACACTGTCACCGTCTTAAAAGAGACAGCGAGTGGGGGTTTTACTTCCGCCTATATTTTTACCTCCCCACATGGGAAAACAATCACAAACATCCCAGCTTTGAAAACAAACTCATTAATATTAAATTTCGTCTTCCATCCAAATAACTTATTCATTCAAACGGAAATTACTTTATCTTAAGGTTTATTCGCCAGTTACGAGTGTTTTGGAACCTAATTTGTATGCAGCTTGTAATGTATTTTTGTTAGAAACGTCTTCTGCCGACGTTCCTTTAAATGGCTTATCTTGAAACAACGGGAAGCTTTTTATACAGGTTTGCATTGACGTTTGAATAAATATTTAATAGGTTTTATTTTAAATGCCTTTTTTGCATATCTTTTAAGGAAAGGACATTGTTCGACTTTTTATTCTTGCCATTTGAAACGATACGGCTACTTGATAGTAATTTATAGTGTTAACCACTATCACATTAGTATCTTCAAGCAGCACACTCTAAAGTCATTTTCGTAAGTGGAAAAGGTAAATCACATGTTTGAGGATTTATATTCATGTTCTTTGATTTCTTTATTGGTATCGTGAGGAATTAGCATGAAGCGTGTTAATCAAATACGGAAAAAATAGAAGGTTTAGTTTTTTTGAATGGAACAGTCTGAATCTGATAATCTTCAGAGCCCTGTCCATTAAATACACCTTGACTAATATCCTTCACTTTAAGTGAAACATTAAACTAGTCTTAGGGATCAGACGTGGAGGCGCAATCTTTTAAAATAAAAGATGTTCAACCACTAAAAATATCAATCAATTATTTATTCAGTAACTGAAAACTACTTCAATAATTTAAAAATTAGGTTTTCACTAAAATTGGTTAGAGCCTAAGTCGCAATCCCTGAGTAGAGAGAACGTCCACCGGCGCCAAGAGCTCAAGCAAAAGTGAGGGGTGGTGCTCGCAGTGCCTTCCTCGTAGACTTCCCCCACTAACGCCACAGTGGACGATCACGCCATCGGACGTCGCTGTGACGTAACGGGTAGTATTTCTAAGACTAGACTTTACTACTTATCTATTCATATCAATACTACTTAATTTCTTACGTTATTCAAATGCAAAATAAATTTATAATTCTACACACCCCCCAAAATTCACAATAAATTCACATAGACATTTAATTGCAAGAAAAAACATGACACTTCACTTTCAAAATTAACTTCTTGCGCCATAGCTCTTTTTTTTCCCCACAGATAATGTCATTGGCTGTCGGTTGGTCTAGTCACGGTCACAGTTACGTTATTTTTGACAATAACAGTTTTTGTGCACCCAACCCTGCCGGTGTACAACTAGTTGTACTTAGTTTATATTATCCTTCGTATGCGGAACACCGGTAGCAATGCCACTCATACAAGGTACTTTTACGAGGTACTTCAAAGATGACTTGCCTTCTCTTTTTCTTCTTCTGTTTGCTTTCATTATGAAGACGACTTGCTATCCTCTGGCTCGCTTTTCTTCCCTGATCATCATAGTCAATCTGATGATAGTCTAGATTCGCTTTTTGTTCCAGCTTGTTTCTATCGAATCAACTTTAAAAATATTCTATTTATTGCGGATTAAAGTGGGAAAACTAGAAAATATGGGTTTTTTGAGTAAAACACCAGCTTATAGAGAGAGAGAAAGGTGACAACTAGAATTTATTGACAAAATCAAAGAATATCAAAAACAGAAAGGAAATATAAAAGTAAAACTAGAGTACAAAAGAGAACGGTTAGCAACACTAGTTATATCAATTTTCTTATTATTTTTCTAGGATCCCTGAAAGAATCTGAACAGATGATTCAGATCGTTAAAATATATATTTTTTTCGTTCGACTTCCATCCTTCCATCCTTTTTTTCCACCGGTGGGCGAATGGGTAATGTCGGATTCTCCACTGGGAAGGTGATAACCCAGTGGCCTACCTAAACTCAGGAACTCCCTCTCATCGTCCATAGAGGGGAAACATGGTATATTGCGAAAAGCTTTCTACTCGCTCGCCCGGAAGTTTCCACCCTGACGAAAATGCAAAAAAAGAGAATTTCCCAAAATACATAAGTAGTTGGTTTGGTTTGTCTTTGGATACCTTGATGGCTGACAGTGAGGGTTATCTCTACTCACGTATGTGAGTACTTTACCACCTGGTGGAGTGGTAAAGTACAGGTTGCAGTACTTCAGATCTGAGATGGACTAGTGGGACAAAAGTTGATATGTAACATATACTACTATTGTAATCAAACAAGATTGAAAAGAGTAACTATCGAGTTTCTTGCCGGAATCTTCTCGATAGAAGCAACTTCCGAACCGGTGGTAGAGTCAGTTTGTTCATTTTGATTTTCTGTCTTGACGTGTCATAAGTGCTTGTGAATAAACTTACATGAATAAATGTTTTTTTTACTTTTACTTTACTTTAAAGTCTGTTACGAGTTATACATATTCAAAAAAATTGTGTTTAAATAAATAATATAGATAAGCTAATTGAAAAGGTGAAGTAATTTATTTTAATGGCCTATTATTACCTTTCCGGACAAAGCACTATAAATTAATTCATAAAGACTGGTCCCATTAAATGCATTTCGTCACATAATTAATTGACCATTAACAAAATTGGCAGCTTCTGCTAAATGTATTTTTAAGCTTTTTATTAAATTGCTTCTCTACGGCATTTGCATTTTAACACCCGAAGCTATTAAAAGAAAAATGGATTAAAACCTCATTGAATGTCAAATAGAATTAGCAACTAATTTATCGTAAGAAATACTGACAAGTGAAAATTTATTAGCATAATATCAAAATTACTCTTAATTTGAAATACTCGTAAAATAACGGGATTCCTTGTGGCAGATTCATATAACGCTTCGTAAATTTCAACCCATCCTTTGAAACATTTCTTGCTTGCTTTCTTTCTTCAAACCTTTTCTTTGGATAAATGTAGATAACGAGTTTAAGCAAGTAAGTACTTATTGTACATGAATAATATTAATATATTGATTATAGACACAGCTTGAGGCTTAACAAGGAAAAGTGTGTAGTTCTTGTCGGGGACAGCAAAAAAACCACCTGATTATGTAAAATAACCTATATTTAGGAATTTCACAATATTTTCTGGCTGAAGAGGAATGGACTGTATTTATAGGTAATTTAAACGACGCGATAACGAAAAATATTGTGTACGCTTGTGTGATGAAGTAATAGCTGATCGAAGCTACTCACGTTATAGGCGCTCTGCAAGCTCGTTAACCAATTCCGGCTTACGGCGGTGATGAGAAGGCACTCTCGGCGGAACTCTGTTAAGGCCTGCTGGACTTACCGCTCTTCCGCTTCCTTTACCTCTCATCGACCTTATCGCCTAGAATTTGGGTTTTTGCTCAGCTGCAGATGTAATTCCGATTGGCACACATACACGTCACACAATAAGAGTAGGTAAAAACTAATAAAATATTATAAAATAATGAAAAACACAACAATAAACTGAATTTGACTGTTCATTGGTGAACCAACTAATCGACACTCAGAACAAAAGAAGAAGCTATCATTTTTTAAGAATTTCAAAAATAGAAAGCTACTACAAAAAAAAGTTCACTTTCACCAAAAAGGATCTAAATCGAACACTGCCTATTAAGAAGACAGTGACAGCAACAAGACAAAACACAAATTCAGCATCCTCCCCAGCAAATTTACTTTATGGCAAAGATTTTTTAGAAATAAATGACCGTAAAGATAGAAAACCCAGAAAACAACATTCGTTCTTGGACTCAAGCGGAACACAAACCAGTGTCTTCCGCAATCCGGGTGGCTGCACTAACCACTGCGGAGACCATTAACATACCGGCTGAATCTTTCTGGAGTTGTTCCATCAATTTTTACCTTTGACACTTGAATGAAACATTATCATTACAAGTGTCGACGACGGAAGTGGACTGAATGAATGATAGATGATAGAAACACGGTATTAAAGTGAAAATAAAATATACTAGAGGCCGCCCGCCCGTCCGCGTAGGCATAGGTTAAAAAATATATATCTTAATAAATTGTAGCCTATGTGCAGATGCATAAGCTAGATTATAATAGTTACATTGAAATCCATCCAGTGGTTTTTACGTGAAAGAGCAACACGGCGCATTTACACATACAACCTCACACATAAACCAATTTACCGCACTCTTGACAACTAATTTATATTAATAACTAGCGACCCGCCCCTGCTTTGCACGGGTGCAATAGGATGTTATTATACATATAAACCATCCTCTTGAATCACTCTATCTATTAAAAACCGCATCAAAATCCGTTGCGTAGTTTCAAAGATTTAAGCATTCAAAGGGACATAGGGACAGAGAAAGCGAATTTGTTTTATACTATGTAGTGATGATTTCTACACTTTGGCAATCCATTGAATTAATTATGTCGCATAAATGATTCACATGACACTGTTATCCAGGTATTCTCAATAGTATGCACCAGCTTTAATAGCGTAGTGGATCAGCCGAAGTTCCCTGTGCAATTCCACGGACATTCTCAGCGGTTAGAACTCAGATAGAGTTACGGTCAGCAGAACAGTGCAACAAATTGCACCCGAAGTAAAGTGATTCTCCCCGAGCTTTAAATTATGACATTTAAAATTATGACATAGTCTTCGCTATGAGATCGTTTGCTGAAAAGACTATCGGGATAGTGATCGTGAGAATCAACATATTATCACAAGGTGATATATGTTGATTCTCACGACTCGATTACCTCTGTCCTGACTGAGTTTGTGCATCTCTTTAATTTTTGAATCATTAATGACCTATTCCTATCCAATACCAAAAACTAATACCAGTGGTATTTGTTTATGATCGTAATTAAATTCTATTCCCGACGAATACCAAAACTACATTGAAATATTTAAAATTTGGTATTCGTCGGGAATAGAAAATTATTACGATTACAAACAAATACCACTGGTATTAGTTTTTGGTATTAGATAGGAATAGGTCTTATAATTAACCTATATCCCACTGGTCAAAAGCGTTGATGATTACAGACTGAAGAAAACATTTTGTTCTCTTATAAGAATAAACTCCGATTTTTAAGAAATAAATGTATGGATTTGATAAAAAAGGAGGAACTTACTTTACTTTTCTATTAATAGGATTTAGTAATTTCATTTACTATACTTTTTTTCTTATTTAAAAGAGTAAAACTGCTTAAATGTACATACAAACGTGATACATAGTAAACAAAATTTTGATGACACAACAATATTTTCCTCGATGTGATACAGCTAACAAATGAAGTTATTACAACTTAAATAAATCTGTGTCTTTTTTTGTTAACCGTACACAGGACAAACGTAAACGAGTATTAGTGCATACCGAGACATGTTTAACATACAAATTACTCGACTCCGTCTTAGCTCGAATTTGGGCACAGAATTATTAATTAAACCAACTAGTGCATTTAGTCTTGAATATTTTAATTAGGTTTCTTTGATTGTGTTACTTGTAAATCAATCACTCTTAAGAAATGTTTCTTTAAATGGAAACCAATCTAGAAGATATTTGAACGACATTTTACATAATATGACAAAGCAATTGAAGAGAAATAAATTTTCGAAATGGCTCAAACAGTTACTGCGTTCAAAACAACGCTGAAAATATACTAGATTTTTTATTTATTCTTATTGCAAACAATACAGCAAGGTGCAAAAGGAGTCAGTCGGCCACAATTCAGACCAACTTTTTAATATGATTTTCATTGTACGTTTGTACTGTGATATACAAAGTTTTATTTATCCAACGTTCAAACCCTGTTGTAATTTGATGATCTGTAGATTATAAAGATGTGTTCCCTAATTCAATTTGCTTACTTGTTCATATTTACCAGACATCAATAATTTTGGCCACCTTAATTCCACTGGAAAACCGAAGATCCGTCCAATCACAATCATTACAATTTGGGTGATAACAAGTTGGAGCTAGTCAATAACGATATTAACCTTAACATTTTTAAGTATCTCTCGTGTAATTGAAAGTTTTTTCACATCTGCCAATTTATATGCAAAAAGGCCTTTGTTATTTTATAAATGCTTAAATTGTGAAAAGAAAAAAAGAAAAGCCTCTTTCATAAAAGGTATAGATTTTTAACAAAAGACCATAAATCGAATACAAAGATTGGAAGGGTTTCATTCTCGAGAATTATCAATAAACTGCAGCGATGACTACCTAGATTTCCTTGCTCCATTCTGGGCTAAGAAGTCCACAAAATTGGCTAAGAAATGAGTTCCATTTCTATTCCATGACGGTAACTAGTGTGTTTTTTTTTGCCCTACTTCTATCGCTACAATTTAGTTCGCAGGTTAGTACCTTTGGCTGTCCTTTCATAATTAAGGGGAAAGGGTATCAATAAATGTACACACGACACAATTAAAAAAATACATTGTATTGCACGGTAGTATTTAATTCGCTGTTACTTATTAATCAAAGTCACTTTTGTGCAAGTTTATTTTTTATCATTTCACGAAACAAGAGAATATTTGGCGAGTTTCCTTTTTCGAAGAATTCTTGTTCAGAACATCGCTTCAACCAGGCTGTTAATTTTGGATACCTGTAATTTAAGTTTGCCGATTTAATTAAACTTTCGATATGTTTCAGATAAATAGTTTTGCTATATCTGATCACTCCATCTAAAATGTATAGGGAGGCAAACTAGAAGCAAACAGTCAGCCGCTCACTGCTTGCTTAATCAGGACGCGCCCTTAAACTTTCACATGCCTACCACATTGTGTGTAATCATGTACGATTCAGTATCGATAAAAAGGCGACAGAAGAAAATATATCTTAGAAAAAACGTTAAGTAGTCATTTTTTCTCTAAATTCCCATTATGTAAAGAATCGTTGGATAAATGCAAGTGTCGTTCCTTCAATAAGACAATCTTTTTGATACAGGGATCCATTTTACCCACAACATTCGAGCTTCAAAGTCCTACATCCTGCTTAAAAAATCACCAGTTTTACAATGAACGTATATTGAGTTACGTAAGGTTGTGGACAACCTTTGGCGGTACAAGTACAATTCTTTTACATTCATAAAAGCGACGCATCGTTCAAAAATACCATATATCACAGTATGAAACAAAATACTTACGTTTTTCCATCAATTGGAACTATCTCATTCATAGAACTGATGGTAGACACGCAGCAGATGTCTGCCAGCGTAACTTCTTCACCAGCGAGCCATTGTGACGTCAGGAACTTCTCCACGAAGGAATAAGCAGCTTCGATCTTCGCTAAGTTTTCAGGTTTGAACGATTTGTCCCCAGCATATAACAGTGGTTCCTAAAAAACATTATTACGATACAACCATTCTCTCATGCCTATTTTTTCACGAGGTAGGCGAAGATCACATATTTTTATTTTCACTTGCTACGATCCCGAAATATATACTCGTCGGTTGAAGGTACTCTTGACCTGATTATTTCTAAGAACATCTCGAATTTGCCCAAAAAACGTTTGTCAAGGCCTTCTGCTTTTAATAGGTTCATTTACCCTTTTCCAGTTTTATGTCTGTTTCGTTAGTCGCCTTTCATTTCTTCATTATGGAAACTCAACTAATAAAGTGCACTATTTGTTTAACGATTTTCAAAGGTTTTTTTGTAAAAACTCCTACACAACCAAACAGCATCTATTTTGCTAAAGTTAAAAGCAGCATACATAATTTGACAAGAGTTTATCCGGCTTATCTCCAAGACAGGCGGATATTGCAGCGATCCAAAAGAGATTAACTTGCATCAACGTTCTACGTGCAGTTTAGCTTATCAGAACTGGATTATGAACATGACATTAGTGTTGTAAAAACAAACAGGATCACTCAAAAAATCCTGTCCACCCAAGAGATTTAGAAAATACCAATTTAGGGAATTCATCCCAGCATCTTTTCTTTCTTTCTTTCTAAATTACACGAGAAAAATTACTAAAAGGAGCCAAATAACGAAAGTAAAATATGTGCGTGTGCATTGGGTGAGCACCCTCTAAAAATGAATAAAAATGTTCTCACCATTTAGTTGAAGGTCTAAAACAATTGTAAATGTAATCTTGCAATTTGTAAAATGATGGAACCAAAGGTATTTAATGAAATGTGTGCTCACCCAGTTCTCACAAAGAGTCAGCCGTATTTCCGTATGTAATGACTTTACAAATACCAAAAGTGTACTGAATTTCAGTAAAAATCTATTCTGACTAGGGTTTTAAAATTCAGTTTCACAAGATCCGTAATAAAAAAAATACAAATGATTTCTTGTGCTCACCCAATCCTCACGTTATTAAAAGGGCTGATATTTTAGCGAACTAGCAATTAATGGCATTCATAATTAGTACTGTTTTAGTTGACTATGAACATGATTTTGTAAAACATAAAACAAACCACTATCACTGCGCGTTCTTGGGTATACAGTGTGTTTGGGAACCGGTGTCCGACCCGTTAAGGTGAAGTAATATGATCTATTTTATGAATAAATCCACCATAGTTAAGCACTTTTAATTAATTTTTTTATTTTTTTTTTTAATTTATTTCAGGTAAATTTTACCTGCGTTTCAAAGGGTCTCTGATGACAGGGTGATATTCAATTTGTCACAACTTCTAAACTATTTTACTTGGAACTTTGATTTTTGCTTCAGTGTTTAGGTGATGTCTTTGGGTATCCAAAAAGTTAAAAATAAATGTATGTTGACAGTTTAGTTTTTCTGAAAAAAAAAAATGTAAAAAAAACTAACAAATTCTATCACAATTTTCAAGTTCAAACATTTTTTTGAGGTATTTTAAGGGAGTTATGAAAAAATGCTTTTTTGTCAGCTTATTGCCTACTTTTGTAGCTGTCCAACGATACCACTTTTGTGACTGTAGGACCTCTAAATCGGCAGATATTGCAAACTAAAATAACCCACCCGTACTCCCGAGAAAAAATAAATAAAATGGCGGCCATTTTAAAACAACTGGGGCAAAGTGCTTAATTATGGTGGATTTATTCATAAAATAGATCATATTACTTCACCTTAACGGGTCGGACACCGGTTCCCAAACACGCTGTATATATTTTTAAGGTGCTCACCCAATTCTCTTATTTTCGTAAAGTGAAAAACGTTTATACCTCTTTGTAACCAAACTTTGAAGAATAAGTTAATATGTCAAAATTTAGTCAAAAAAAATACAAAATGCTCATGTCTATACGTTGTTGATATTTTTATTTACTTCAGGAGATATACGCAATTCATTGCTTGTACGGAATTCTATAGAGTAGGGTGGGGAGTAGGGTAGGGTAGGGTGTTCACACGTTACAAAGAAAGTGACAATACAACTAAAACAGTACAAATTATGAATGCCATTTAATTGCTAGTTCGCTAAAATATCAGCCCTTTTAATAACGTGAGGATTGGGTGAGCACAAGAAATCATTTGTATTTTTTTTATTACGGATCTTGTGAAACTGAATTTTAAAACCCTAAATAGAATAGGTTTTTACTAAAATTTAGTACACTATTGGTATTTGTAGTCATTACATACGGAGATACGGCTGCCCCTTTGTAAGAACTGGGTGAGCACACATTTCATTAAATACCTTTGGTTCCATCGTTTTACAAATTGCAAGATTACATTTACAATTGTTTTAGACCTTCAACTAAATGGTGAGAACATTTTTATTCATTTTTAGAGGGTGCTCACCCAATGCACACGCACATAAGTAAAATCTCTGATTTTTGATAAGTCTGAGAAGCTAAAATAAAACCTGTTGGTTTTGACTAAAACCCCAAGCTCTATAATAAGGGTGAAGGTTTATAATTCTAGAAACTAACATTAAATTGGTCACTCATAAAAAAAGAATAAATATAACTACTGAGTTTAGCCTTTTCGTTGCCGTTGGGCTGTCACGTCACTACTAATGAACTTTTGATAAAATGATGCCTAATGAATCTCGCCTACCTTTTACAGACTATAGTTACCAATTAAAGTATAGAACATTTCCAAACTATTCTGCGCTAAAAGCGACAATTGATCAGAAAATGGAGGAGTGATGAAATAATACTCACAACGGTAGTTCTCAATGTTGCAAAAAGAACTCCACTATCGAAATGTAAGCGTTGATCGACAACCGCCCTTTTTTTAGGGTCTGTCGGGTAGAGGCGGTCGTTCTCACCGTACTTGCTCACCAAGTACCCGCAGATTGCGTGACTGAAATGAAGATACAGATCTGGTTATGAAAAAGGCTAGACTTGTGAACGGTCAAGGCTTTTTGGGCTGGCTGTTTTGATCTATTCTTAGAATGGAAGGAGATCTTAACCCACCTAATGATGACAAATATTCCAGTGACGAATAATTCTAAGAAGAATAAGATCTGTTTGAAGAATGCTGAGAAATATTGATGCATCTTTTTTAGACCCTGTTAATTATGATACTAACTCTAGCTAGTTTTGGATCAAATCATCATCATCATCATCATCATCAACAGCCGTATAGTGACCACTTTCAGCCTGATGTTATCAAGCCGACCTCAGCCCTCAGCACAGAAATGCCTGAAAAACACATGGTGGCATCTCTTGGGTACTTTAAGTGATAGCTATGTACAGACGCGTTCATATCAATCTTTACATAATAGCACTTTATACTGCTGTCATAAAAACCCATTTTGCGATGGTTTTGTTGTTGATGTGAACGCGTCTGTACTATGATCAGACTTAAAAGTGTTCTTGATTTAAATATTTTTTAATGTTTGCAAATCTCGCAAGCTTGACACACTGATAAATGGTTTCAAGACAATAGTCTGGAACGATTTAATAATTCACTTTCCAAGTGTTCCTTTGAGAAAATGGAAGCTTCTAGAAGAAATTAATAGTAGCTTAAGACTTTTGTCTTAGTCGTTTTGAAACATCTGAATGCATTAGATAATTTTTATTGAAATTTATTTTCTCCGAATTATTTTCCTGGAATTCATTCAAACATTTTTGTCCGACAATTTTTATAGTGCTTAGCACAATATCAACACAGTCTCAAGTTTTTATATGTTAGAATTTTATCATAGCTATTTTACTAATAGTCAATCAACCCAACTCTGGTCTTTGGGCTGTTTGATAACATCTGATATTATACTATCCACAATAAATAAGTATGAGGCACGCCTTTATTCATGGTTGCAGTGAGGCCTGTAGCCCAAGTATGGTGTTTATTCCACTTAATATATGTATGACTACATATTTCTTTTGGGCCCTCTTTTCTCCTTGTAGGACGCTGTTGGGATATAAGGCGGCCCAAATCGGCTACTTATTGCTTGACATTTTAAATGTCTGTAAGTTTATTGGTAAAAATATTTAAAAATATACCTATCCCATATGAGGAAATCGTCATCTTTCAGCAATGGCACTGTGTGTTGTGGGTTCATCTGGAATATAAATTTAATATTGTGTAAAATAACTTCAAGAGAATTTAAAAACGTAGGAAAATATCGGTAATAAAGTTATTACTAAAATAATTTTGTAGCATTCATTGTTGGGCAACAAAGAATAAATAAATACTCGTAGTTCAACATCAATGTTAAAATATTTCTCATTACTCGATGTGATAATGTATGTGTGTGATGTCTTATAATTAGGTTTTTACTAGATTGGAACGAATCCATACCTTACGCGACGTGACTTGATGGGTTAGTATCACCTCGTCTAAAAAAGCAGCTGGTCTAAGTAGCAACTGGTCTATTAACAGCTGGTCTAAAAAGCAGCTGGCCTACTAAGCAACTAGTCTGAAAAGCCGCTGGTCCAATTAGCAAGTGGTCTAAAAGTCGGATGGTCTAATTAGCTAGTGGTCTTCCACTGTATCTTGAACTCTTGTTAAGTCAGATCCAGACCAGATCGTAACAGTATTTTTTTTGGTGGATCAGACCGGAATGGAAATTTAATAATAATTAACGGGAGATCCGTTTTGGGGATTAGGGTTGGCATTCCGGCTAACACCACTTCACATATCGGTGCTTCACAATTACTTCAATTATGAATAAGCTTTATTTTAAAATAGATTTTTTTCTCATTTTGGATGTAAATAATTGAAATATTATTTTTAGCATAATATACATTTGCAATAATGCATTTACGCACTATCCGGGCAGTGGGGATGTGTGGGACTCGCCCACCTCTGAAGGAGTTGAGAATACCACACTAAAAATACACCGGTATACGATCACCACTTACGGGACGGCATGGCTCTGATCGACTGCCACATCGTCCCTGCGGTGGCCGAGCTTCTACGCCGGACCTCCTCACGCTACATACAGGGGGCATCCTGATATACGAGGATACCCCCAGACGTGGACACTGTGCAATGGGGTTTGGGCTACTCCGGCCCGCACCCCTGGTGTCGCTTTTAGGGAGCAAGAATGTGACGGTTAAACCGCCGCGTCGGAGAGGCACCGCTAGAGGATCATTTTCACGGGCCCTCTTTGCGCCCTCCTTCTGTGACATAACGTCGTCGCATAAGGAGACCATCGCCTCCCATGCCTCATGACTGCCTAACATCCCAGTGATAATCCTTGACAGTGAGAGGTCTTGGCTCACCTTGGCCTTCGAGTCGCGGCGCTGTACCGCGCATGCAGGAGACACTTGAAGTGAGTGCTGGGTGGTATCCTCAGGCGCGCCACACTCATTACACCGAGGTGTTGGTTTCGATGTTATACCCTGGCGCAGCCAATCATTGGCAATGAAAGCCACTGTTTGTTTACATGTATTGAATTTATGCATGCTTTTCGTATCAGGTGTAATTTGTAAAACATTAATCCAAGCGTCAGCTTATTTGACTAAAAAAACCAAATGTTTACACTCAGAAAGTCAAAGAAATTAACAAAAATACTTAAAATTAAATACTAACGATAAAAAAACATTATCTAGGGAAGGCACTTGCGTCATCGAAACCAGGACACTGGTAGCATTACCGCACTGGATAGCCAGCGCTAAGCGCTGTGCAAAGTACGCTCCAGCTCTGATGTCACCCGAAGCGTGGACCAATTTAGTCGCGATAGTTTTGAAAAGCCAGCAATCATCCGCTATGTAAGTGGTGGGCAGTAATGGTAAATTCGCGGTTAATTTGACAGCGTTGCGTCCTTCTCTGGTTGATGTGATATTTAAATCGTTACCCTTCTTCCGCACTGGTTTAATTAAATGGAAGTTGCATCCGGTCCACTGAGCTTGGGGGAATACCGGTTAGAAAGCATTGTTTTGGGCTACTTTTAGTCGCATTTGTAAAAGTCTATTTCGGGCAATAGCTTTGTTTTAAAAGCCTTAATTATCTGATATAGTTATTTAATTTTTGTTAGGAAGGAGGGGATAGACCATTGGAGCAATATTCGTATGGTCTTCAGTACTTTTAGGGAGCAAGAATGTGATGGTTAAACCACCGCATTCTCGCTCCCCGTCTTTTGCGTCGGAGAGGCACCGCTAGAGGACCATCCACACGGACCCTCTTTTCGGCCTTTCCTGTGACATAACGTCGTCGCAGAAGGAGACCATCGCCTATAATGCATCATCACTGCCTAACATCCCAGTGATGATCCTTGGCAGTGAGAGGTCTTGGCCCACCTTGGCCTTCGATTCACGGCGCTGTACCGCCCATGCAGCACACAATGGAAGTGTGTGTTGGGTGGTATCCTCAGGCGCGCCGCACTCGTGACACCGAGGTGCTGCGATATTGTACCCTGGCACAGCTTATCATGGGCAATGAAAGCCACTGTTTGTTTACATATGTATGGAATTTATGCATGGTTTCCGTATCAGATGTAATTTGTAAAACATTAATCCAAGCGTCAGCTTATTTGACAAAAAAATAAACAAAACAAATACTTACACTCATAAAATTAAAAAAATAATCCAAAAACTTGCAATTAAATAATAACAATAATAAACATTATCTAGGGAAGGCTCTTGCGTCATCGACCCCAGGACGCTGGTAGCATTACCGCGCTATATCATGGGCAATGAAAGCCACGGTTCAATTATATACGAGTACGTATGAAATTTCTGCTTTTCTTCCGTGTCAGGTGTAATTTGTAAATAAGAGTCAGCTTATTTGACAGGAAAAAACAAAAATGCAAAAAAAATACAAAATACTTAAAATTCAATATTAAAAATAAAAAATATTATCTAGTGAACGTGCTAGCGTCATCGACGTGCATCGCTGGATGGCCAGCGCTAAACGATGTGCGAAGTTTGCTCTAGTTCTGAGGTAACCCGAAGCGTGGACCGATTTAGTCGCGATAGTTTTAAAAAGCCAGCAAGCATCCGCTATGTAAGTGGTGGGCAGTGATGGTAAATTCGCGGTTTATTTGACAGCGTTGCGTCCTTCTCTGGTTGATGTGATATTTGAATCGTTACCCTTATTCCATACTGATTCGATCAACTGAGCTTGAGGGAATACCGTTTTGAAAGCATTGTATGTAAGTGGTGGGCAGTATTGGTAAATTCGCGGTTAATTTGACAGCGTTGCGTCCTTCTCTGGTTGATGTGATATTTGAATCGTTACCCTTATTCCATACTGATTCGGTCAACTGAGCTTGAGGGAATACCGTTTTGAAAGCATTGTATGTAAGTGGTGGGCAGTGATGGTAAATTCGCGGTGAATTTGACAGCGTTGCGTCCTTCTCTGGTTCATGTGATATTTAAATCGTTACCCTTATTCCATACTGATTTGGTCTACTGAGCTTGAGGGAATACCGTTTTGAAAGCATTGTATTGCACTACTTCGTAGTCACATTTGTAAAAGTCTATTTCGAGCAATAGCTTTGTTTTAAGAGCTTCAAATAATCTGATATATGTGCTTTTACTTTTGTTAGGAAGGAGGCCATAGACCATTAGAACAATATTTGTATGGTATTCAGTACTTCCAACATCCAACTGTAAAGTAAAAAAGCGCATGAAGGGTTTAGTGGGAAGATCATCAGGGAACTTCATTCAATGTTTTTTGACTTTGTGTGGTACTAAAAACCAATATCTTATTATTATTCTCTGCATCACTCCATACCAAAAATCTCTAGCTATCGAGGTATTCCTTGGGTACTTCGCCGTCGTTTAAATTTGAAGAAGAAAGAAAGAAAAATATTTTATTGTCCCAACAGAACAAATACAAACAAAGGAAATACAAAACATAAAAACAAAATACAAATCTGAAAAAAAAAAAACTTTTGTTGTAAACAATTAAATTTCAATTCAATTAAATTGGGACAATCAGGACCCTACCTCAGCATGTGGCACTGCAGTTTAACTGCAATTTTGGGGTCAGTATTTTAATCATTTAGGAATTTCCTTCTTTTTCTATTGAGTGTATCCTTTTTCGATACATACATATCCATTTCGGTTGTTTTACGTTTTGAACTTTTATGTAATTTGGATATAGATATCGGTTATTCAAAAATCTGTTTTACATGGGCGTAATTCTTACAGACTTCTTTTTTATATGAATCAATTATCAAATCCACTTCATTCCTAGTTTAATTTTTTACTCACGTCACGTTTTTTAACAACGTCAGGGTCACCAAAAACTGTTTGGTGACCGAAGAAACGGTAGAGAAGAAAGTATAAAGATATTTGGTAAATAATTGATATAATAAGGACAAGCAGTTCAACAATATTTTTACAATGAATCGGTAATTTGGGAAGTAAAATAATATGATACTTCTGCCATCATGACATAACGCAACGAACAAGTACAATAACTAATAGAAAAAAGGTTTTGCTATCGAAAGACTAGCTTTGTTTTGAAATGGTGGAAATTCGACTTTACATGAGTTCAAGATATAGTGGATCAGACCGCTTTTTAATTAGACCATCTGACATTTAAACCGCTTGCTAATTAGACCAGCTGCTTTTTAGACCAGCTGCTAGTTAGACCAGCTGTTTTTTAGACCAGTTACTACTTCGACCATTTGATTTTTAGACTAGTTGCTACTTAGACCAGCTGATTTTTTAGGCGAAATGATACAAACCCGACTACTGTATCGAGTACTAACTCTATTGTATCAAAAGTAACAAGTACGTCAGTACGTGTACGGATTGGTTTAGTAACTAATACACACACAATGCACACCAGATATTACAGCTACCCAATATATATTACTACTAAGACTAGAATGTAAATAATAGGGAATCAAATCATCATCATTTCAGGCGAACGACGCCCACTGCTGGGCGTAGGATCATCACAACGATCTCGGTCCTGTGCTGTCTGCATCCAGCGGCTTCCCGCGACTTTGAGCAGATCGCCAGTGGGCCGAGTTGTAGAGGGGCTGCCCACACGGAATGACGTCAAGTACGCGGTCGCCATTCAAGAACTTTTCCGCCCCAACGGCCCCCGCGCTATGTGTCCTGCTCACTGTCACTAATTCTGCGATGCAAATTCTTCTAGCGATTTCGGTTGTCTTAGCTCTCCTGCGGATCTCATCATTTCTGATTCGATCAAGCAGGGAAACACCAAGTATCGCTCTCTCCATTGCTCGCTGGGTGACTTTGAGACCCAATAGTGAACGACTACTTCTCACTCCCATAGGTCATTACTGGCAACACACACTTGTCAAATAATTTGTCTTGAGACATTGAGTAAGTAAGTAAATATTCTTTATTGCACACAAAATAACAATAATGGTTACAATTATGGTTAGGACAAGTAAATGTACAATTTGGGCGGTTATATCGCTAAAAACCGATCTCTTCAAATCAACCCACAGGTAGAGGAAAGTTGAAAAGAAGAGTAGGTAAGTGTACAAAATGGTAGTCAGATAGGAATAAACGCAAACTATGATATAATACATACACATAATACACAATAGAATACTGAGAAATATAATATTGAGGTATTTTGGATGCGAATTTAAATGCCAGAGCTACCCGAATCAAATCATAAACTTACTTTGATGTATTCTTCGGTCAAATGTTCGCCACCAGGAAGATTAACATTCACGTAATTCACATCAGGTATCTTCAGAGCATGTATGGTCATGAAGACAGAGCGAGAGGGTGGACTGGTGTCCTTTTTGTAAAGTGTCAAAACCATTTCTGTTGTTTAGCCTGCAAAATTATTGTAAGGAATTATTTCTTCAATTGTTGTTTGCTTTAGAATTGTTTGTGTTTTTAAGACATGTTTGACATAGTTTATTTGATTGACTGGCTTGTTAATCAGTGTAATTAAGTAAGTAATATGTTCAACACAACCACAGAATTTGAAGTTTATTAAAGCCTTTTTAAAATGAGAAACAAAATGTTTAAAAACTCTGAACCAAAATACACACATCAAAACTGTCTAGGGATATCATAGGGATATCATTTTTCAAATAGTTTCATAAAGTTACGTTTGTTTACAAGTTGAGCATTATCTTAGAATAACGCGAGGACAGAGGCATAAGATAAAGGTTAGGAATATTACAAAAAAAAACGTTTGATTTTGCTAAAATTTTGACACCTTTTAAAAGAAAAATCTGTCTTTTTTTAACGTCCTTACGATTGTACAATAATGCTACTATAGTACGATTAATAATTGTAGTCAGCGAAATGACAACTTCAACAGTGACTGATACAAAAAAGGGTGACCCGCTACAATAGTGACGTTCGGCAATCACTAGACTTAGACATTCAGTCATGATTTATTTTATGAGGTATCAAAGCCTTTTTTGAATAATTGTAAATATTTAATAGGTACAAAACGAATTAAATAATACGATTTAAGAAATATGGGCCCTACCTCCATATTAAAACTTCTCACCAAAAATTTATAACCATAGCTGGAAAAAAAATGTTCAAAGAGGTTCAGGGGAATTAACACTTGAAAGTCAGCAAACTACAAGTAATTATATACGTTTTTATTCGTTACGGTTGCTATTGATTCCGACTCCGATTCTGAATTCATCTCTTCATGATAGTCCATACTATTATTATTCGATTCAAAAATAAGTAAACCGGAATCTACAAAACCTTCATCACTGCCTTTATATGAAATTATAAGGCGTCGTCCTTTGCTGGTTGGGCCCTTTAGGCCTGTAGTCAAACCTTTAGAAAACACTTGTATGGAAGATTCTACTGTTGTATCCTCCCAAACTTTTCCAGTTGTATGACCTGTTAATAAGCGAAATTCTTACCTGTAAATAATATAATACAGAAACAAAACATTTTGAAACTGAAAATCTATTTACTAAATACAGTTTACCGAAATACCTCTTTGTCTCAAAACGAAAGTCTGACCAGTGTGTGTTGCCAATAATGACATATGGAAGTGGGACGCGGTCATTCACTACGACTTTTTTGCCAGGCTGTAATGTCGACTAACTTTTAATTGTAAAAACTCGATTTACCACATCACTATTTATTTGGGACTGAAAACCTGCCACACTGAAAATGTCATTTCACTGACTACAATTAAAAATCCGAGTATACAATGAATTTCTTTATACAATCTGAAAGGGCAGATATTGCAGTTTCCGTGTTCTAAAAATTTCTACGTTGGTATCAATATTTTAATTTTTACAGCCTCCCAAATAGCTATACTTTGTATGAAAATGCCTAGACACTTTTGAGCAGTGTATTTCAAGTTGTTTAATTTATATTATTTAATGGCTCCATGCCTAAAAATGGACGAAGTAATAAGAACTTGAGTTTTTGTATCAATAAGACAACTAAGGAGCAAATGGGAAAATGAATGTCTGTGGTTACAGGTTACTGCGATAAGATCCCAAGACAAAATGTTATGCTTAATGTTTTTACGATAATAAATTAATATAAATTCTTACCTGTTGTATTCTTCACAACTAGACACGTTCACACAGTATCACGATCCAACGTCTTTAGTAGTCGAACATAAACTGGTTCATTATTAGCATGGCCGGTTTTACGAGATTTATAATTTGTAGAATTTGTTAACTTTGTTGTTTCTAATAAGTAGTTGTTATAAATAGGAACGCATTTATGAGACTAAAGAAAATAAATAGAAATAATATTCTGATACCGTCGTAAGTAGCCTTAAAATTAAGACATTTTTGTTTTGTGCTGGCACATGCGTTAAGTAGGTAGGTAAACTAATTAGTTTATTTAGCCTGAACCGTACCTGAGGCAAACGTGCCCATCACACTGAATATGTTTAATTTTATTTTGGTTTGTGTTTTTGATATTTATTTTTTAATTTCATTTCCTGGAAAATTTCTATAACAATATTGAATGTTGTAAGCCTGTCGCAATTCATCTATTAGCTTGTAAGCATGATTCTAAATATATCAGCACTATTTGCATCATACTTAGTTACCATATCCGGTCATCGATTTTAGTTTTGTGTTTCCTAATATTTAAGAACACAAATGATAGCTGGTGGAATAAAGCCCTTTTATGATTACGCACTCTGTGTGCTGGCTGATACCTCTCAGCAGTTACTATATGTCTCGAACTGGGACCAACATCTTACAAACATAGGGTATTAGGGTTCCGTACCTGAAAGGTAAAAACAGAATCATAGTACTAATCCTCCGCTGTATGTCTGTCTGTCACCTAAGTCTCATAAACCATGATAGTCAAAATATTTCATTCTCTTTAAAGTGAATACTACAAACGTAATTTTTAAGCAATTTTTTACTCGTTGGTAGGAAACCTTCGTCCGCGAGTCCAACTCGCATTCGGCTAGTTTTTTTCATGTTTCTGGGTGGTAAACACCCCTGGGTGTGCTAGTGGGATGTACTTTAAAACCACAACCCTGGTTCAAATTCTACTTAGTTTTTTGCCAGTTTGTAATGCAAATACGTCTCATTTATTAAAAATAGGATTGTCTACTTGTCGGCGCGAGGTAGGCGGAGCGGTAGGCACCTCGTTGCCAAATATGCGCGCGACGACATACTAATAAATCAAACAATCAAATCACTACTAAGCTTTATTGGACTTGATTGATACTAAAAGTTAAATACAATTTCGCAACACACGTTCAACCACTACCCTACACTATAAACTACAAAGAATGGCAGAATGCGACAAAAAATTGCTAACGTAAGTATAATGATAGTGTTGATTTTCATAATGCACGCTCAATGTGCGTTTGCGCATAAACATGTGCATATCCGTGACATAAAAAAATTGAAAACCGTCATTGGACACTAAAAAAAATGTGTATTTTAATTCTGTAGTGATAAGATTGCTTTTCTTTCAAACTTAAGACGTAATATTTGATAACTTTGTACGCATTCATAATTTTCATGTTGACTGTACCTTCAATAAAAAACATACAACATAGGTTTTTGAAAGAGCTACTAGAAGCCTAATTTGAAGCTATAGCTTGTTTTTTACTCCAAGATTTCTATAACTTTCTCGGAAATCTGATCGAGGCCTGGCTGGTTCCCGACTTTGTAGAAAGGTTCAGCAGAACAACGTTCAAGCCAGGCAGCTGTGTTGGGGTACCTGAAATTATTATGTACACGAAAAGTCAAAAACAATAGTAAAATATTAAATACACAATAAGAATAAATTACCATGACCTAGCTGTATCATGCCTAAAGGTGCCTTGACTTAAACATAAACCGGAATTATTGTTATTAGACATTGTCAGAAAAAATATAATAACTCACATACAACACTGACCAACTAAGTTCTAAGTTATAATTAACTGATTACTCGTAAACTAATTGATTGTTGTTGTTTGAACCGTTTAAATCAATTAAACCAATATTCAGATACCGTCATTTACTTTTGAGGCAAGTCTAGCCCGCGGCTGATTTTTCCATAGGTATAGTCCTTCACTCGTCACTACCCATTTTTTTCATACTTTGTATATGTATAAACCATTTACATACAGGGCAACGCAAGACACTACGACGAGTAGTCAATACACTATCCACTTTTAACTTTATATACTAAACATCTCAAAGTTTTTTTTAAAGAAAGTTATAATTGGAATGTATATTGAAAAAGTTTCTAGCAATACGTTAAGTAAGTCAATACAAACAGTAAATAATAATAATCTACCAATAGAAAACTTAGTCAATTTTTTTATCCTAATTGGTTTCCTATACCTTTGAAGTCTTTGTTTGAAAAGAGTAAACATAGCATAATAAACATAAATATATTATGTGCAGTATGTAAGTCGCTTACAATCTCGTTAGCGACATTGCTGTGCATTCTCGCGATTTTAAACTTGATAAGGTTGGGATTCATAAGAAATGGAAAAAGGAAATAAAAACCTACTTCCTTCATTTCGTACTTTGAAGATGGAAAACAATTATACTTATCAGGTTGTATCTTTCAGATTTAGAAAAGAAAAATTAAAAAGAACAAAGAAAGGAAACCTAGTACAAAACTAGCCGAACAATGAGTGTCCCAAAAAAAACAACAGTGACAAAGCAATATGAAGTAACAATATAACATTTTCTATTTTTTTAGTTTCCACTTACTTTTCTTCCTCAATAGGCAGAATGATGTTCAAAGTGCTGACAGTAGCAACGCAGCAGACATCTGCCAGGGTTAAGTCGTCACCAACCAAGTACCGTGACGTCAGAAACTTCTCCAAGAACTCGTAGGCGTTAGTGATCTCGGCTACTTGCTCTGGTTTCAGCTCTTTTTCACCTTCACGCAGAATCGGCATCTGACAAAGACAGGTGACAATAATTATGACAAAGACTAAATTTCTTACACCAAATGTTGAGGATGGGCCTTGGTGATTCTGTCTCTGCCTGCCTGACTAACTTTGGGACTCTAATAACTGAGCAAAACACTCAATAGCTTTTTACGGCTGTCAAAAACACATAATAAAACCATAAGATTAAAGATTAACAAGGTACGAGTATCCCAAAAAATATGTTTAGCCAGCATCCTCGCCAATATCCTCCCCCCCCGGTGTGGCATTAAGCAGAAGAAAAGAGGCGGCGGACACTGGTACACTGTACCAATGCCAACTAGGTGATTGGAAGTGGCACAAGTTTGCGAAATGGCGTAGTTGACCATCTTTGAGTGCTACCTCCTCTACTCTTACTACTCCATTGCACTCTGGGACTAATTTTGTTACACGGCCTATAGGACACGAACCACGCAGCAAGTTGCTATCTGCGACTAAAACTTAATCCCCAGTTTTGAAATCCTCTACTCCGCTTATGTCGGGTCTTGGGATAAGGCTGGACAAGTACTCGCGCACCAAGCGGGTCCAGAAGTGATAGGCTAGCCTTTGGCTATGCTTCCATTTCACGCGTCGCGACAAGTCGTCGTCGGTGACTTCTGCCAGGGGAGAACACGGTAGCGATGATCTAAGGATGAAGAGGTTCGCCGTGAGTGCCCTGTTCGTCTTCGGGATCTACGGAAACGTGGGTGAGGGGGCGCGAGTTGACCATTGCATCAACTTCTAGGAGCAACGTAAGGAGGATTTCTTTAGGAGGCGATTGTTACTTCAGGGTGGTGCCCAGCGCAGTTTTCACAGAGCGGACCAGCCTCTCTCAGCTGCCACCCTTGAATGGCAATGACGGCGGGATGAATTTCCCTGTACTTGGCTAGACTGGAGTGCCTGGGGCTCTTTGTTTGCTCCCACGAATGCTGTACCACTGTCGGAGACTAATTTTGAAAGGCACCCGTGTCTTGCGATGCATCTTCGTAGTGCCATGATCGCTGTATCAAGGACAGACTCCAGACTACTTCTATATGGAAAGCGCGCACTGTCATATAAGTGAACAGTGCCACGTAGCGCTTTTCTGTGCGTCTTCCCACCGAAATTTGGACTGCTTCAAAACAATCCAGTTCCTCTCAGCTAAGCGGCCCGGTATCATATGGTGTGCTAACCTCTCGCTGACCGATCTCCTCCTGGTGGAATTAAAGGTGCGGTCTTTCGGATTTTGCAAATGAGACACGACTTCGCAACTGTCTTCACGGCTGGGCGAAGATTAAATGCGCTTGGCCAAGTTCATTTACAACAAAATAGTTGTGGGGATGAGCTACCTTCTGATGGTAATGAGCAATATGAAGTCTAACAAATTTTAGTGGTTACCATCGAGTACAATTGGGTTTTTAAAGACTCTTACATTACAGTTTAACCAAACAAACAAACTCTTCAGCCATAATATTAGAAAGTAGAGAGATACTATACTTACCAAAGCCCTCCGCAAAGCCGGAAATAGGACACCGCTGTCAAAATGAAGCCTCTGATCAATCAACGCCCTTTTTTGAATATCCCTTGGATAAAAGGGGTGGTTTTCCGAATATTTGCTCAACAAATATACGGCAATTGCGTGGCTGAAATGATAAAAAAACAACTTGGTAAGTCCAGCTATATTTAGAAGAGAAAACAATTTATTCAGTTAAGTAACCACCTGTCCCATATGATGAAGTCATCATCTTTTAACGTTGGGATTGTATGTTGAGGGTTCATCTGCAAATAAAGTTTAATATCTCTTAATTTGTTGTCATCAAAGGAATTTTGTAACTGGCTCCTTTCTATCACCTGTAGTTGCTTTTAGGATGTAATTTAATTGACCAAATTAATCAAATGTGACATAACCCTTCCTGATCCGTAGTACACCTCACAAGTTCACCTGGGTGGATTACGGACACTTGTTCTGACCCATAGTACACCTCTTAGGTGTACTGAGGATACAACAAAGTATACATCCATACTTTGTATCCATATCCATATCCATAGTACACCCGAGAGGTGGTCTATTGCTACTTTAAAAGTTATATGACCCTTGGTACACCTCAAATGTTTACCATAGACAGGGATACTGCTAAATGTATTGTCTATCTAGTAGCTAGTCCGGGATTATATCCCTTAGGGATATAATCCTGGACTGTCCCGGGTTTCCGGGACTGGGCACCGACAACCGGGATCCCGGGTCAGTCCCGGGATTTGAGGGTAGCGTAGAAAAATGCCAGAACATCCAAAAATTTACTTTTATTACTTTTTTATTTAAACTTTCTTTATTAATGGAAAATAAAATTGAACAAAAAGTTATCTCTTCTGAACAAAATACAAATAAATTAAAATAAAAGCCAAATAATAACACCTATAGCGTGTGCATCTGGTATGTACACACACAGGTAGGCGAAAGTAATCCATTCATTCATGTTATTTTACCTTAGTTTATCCAAAGCGTTTTCTATTGTTATTTCATTATTTATTATTTGCATCTGTACTGCTAATGTAATCATCATTTTCAATTAATTGTTTTTTACGCTTAACGATAGTTTTTTCTTTGTGTATTGTTGATAAATTATTTTTATGTAATTGAGAAGTCTGAGTAGCGTCACTGGGTTTTTGTTAAGCGCTTTATTTAATTTTCCATTAAAACCCTCTGCAACATTATTAGTGCGATGTCGCTGTCCAAATACGCTCAACTTTTTGTTACTGTTATTTATGCTAAGTTTGAACCAAAACTTCTCCACATATTGTTTAAATGTAGTCATTGAAACTTGATACTCCTCGCACTCAGATTTGATATATTTCCAGCCATCTTGTATGCATTCTTCAGGTAGTAATGGCAAAACTGATGTCAGAGCCACAATTCGTTTTTTAGGCTTGGAATTCACCAGTCTTAATTTTTTAGCTTTTTTCCAAATTGCATTGGTCCAGTGGTAATAACAAACAACAATTTCTATATCTGGGAAGAACTCGGTCAAGGCATTAATAGCACCTAGCTCAAAGTCAACATGAAACTGTTTCGGTTTAAAATCGCATAATTTTCTTTTTAATATATCAAACATCGTAGCATAGGTACTTTCTTTTTTATCTGGCAATAAAGCAAATATTAACGGCAACACATTTGTAAACACAGTAGAGCTGCCGAGGTCTCCGAAAATTATATACAGCTGGTAAAAGGGATACGGGCAACTTTTGAATGTACCATCGCCAAAGAATTCTTTGATTGACGCAATTTGGTTCATAGCTTCTTCTGAGATAAATATTAAAATGCGAGATTCGCCATCATCGTAATCGGCAAATAAGAAACTTTCAAATTTATTTGGCACTTCAACATCTTTAAAATTTTTAAAAACCGTTTTAGTCACTGCTACTGCATTGTTTCTCGCATTATACATGCCATGCTTTACATTTTCTAGTGTAGGTATTTCTGATATGAGGTGTAATCCTTTATTTTTCAATGTTGTAACTGTTTTGGCATAGAGATTTGGAATGGGCAAGTCAGAAGTTACAACTTCTTCTTTTAATTTTGCAAATTCTTTGTCTATATCATTTTTGTTCAGAACAGGTTGACAATAATGTTGCTTGTTCATACTTTTAATTATATTGTCCTGAAAATAATTGTTTTGGTGAGATGATAGACAAAACATGATAAAAATAAACATTTATGTATTTCAAACAACTTACTTTGAGGATGATATTGCCCGAACATTTATTTTTTTTATATAAAGAACACCTCCATAACTGATTTTCATTTGCAAAGGATTTAACTTTGTAATATTGATGGTCACCATATAGTAAAACTTTACCACCTCTTCTTTTTATGAAATGTAATTGTTCTGACATTATATTTATGTAATTAATTTGCAATCTTTTACAATAACTGTGATGTATTTATTACTCACATTACACATGCACCATGACAACTTTGGATGACACATATCAATTTAACATTTTATTCATTTCCTTTTTCCTATATTACAAGAAGCATGAAGGTTCGTTATAGTAAATCTACAGTAAAGGAAGTGCGCTAACGTTTCATCACAACGAGGTGTACTACCGATCTTAGTCAGTATTCGTGGTCCACCCAGGTGGACAGCGGGTCTGCTTCGGTATCCGCAATTCACCCAGGTGAACTATAGGTCAAAATAAGTGTCCGTAGTCCACCCAGGTGAACTTGTGAGGTGTACTACGGATCAGGAAGGGACATAACCTACAAACCAAAAAGATTACAAATATTAAATAAACTTATTTGACACATGCTAAACGCAAGTCTTCCGGAAAGATTTCATAAAGTACTTTTTTCAATTCAATTTCAAAGAAAGTAGACTAAAACTGCAATAATTATTGACAAGGGTTAAGACATGCCTACTTAAAACTACGTAGTTGTCTTATAATATTACCTGAACAAACTCATCGGCCAATTGCTCTGCAACCAGTGGACTCACGGAGACTGTCTCCACGTCTTCAATTCCCAGGATTTCGATGATCATGTTGACGGCACGAACCGGAGGGCTCGCGTCGATTTTAAACAGCGTCAAAACCATGATTATCTGATGATAGCTGAAAAAATTAACAGACGGAACGTTATGATCTAAGTGACGACTACTAAAGTACCTAACAAGTCACTTATCATATCACAGTAAATAAATTATAATACAAGTTAACCGCAGTTGAGGTTACGCTTTATTTTACTGGTGCCATCTAGCAATGACAGGCGTGATCAACTCGTCTGGCCTCCAACAGAGAATTTAACATTACGATCCAAATATTTTAACAGTTTTGATGGCAGAAAGTGATGAGCTAGGTACATGACAAAATATTCAAACCACTTCATGTAATTTAATTATTTGCTGGCACAAACTCTATTTTAGGTGAATATAATCCGTTTAAAGCGACCAAATTATGTTAAAATTTGATTATGCGCTTGGTGTAGCATATTATGATGCAGTTAGCCTCACTGTATTGCATTAGTCGCTGTTGAGCAATAGTATCAATATTTTTATAATAAAAGGTTATTAAACAGTGAAATCTAGAAAAGATTTGGATCAAAAACCTACTATAACCTTATCCTTTATTTTACCAAATAGCACTAAATTTGACTTTTTAAATACAAAACTTCGCATTGGAGCAAAACTTATGGATACGATGTGCTTTATTTTAATACACATAAATAAGCAATAATTACTGAAATTAAAATTTGTTTTTAAAGTATTCAATCTTATGTCAAAGTTAAGGAAACGCAAGAAAGAAAAAAATACCTTAGCTCAGAAAGTCAAGACAAATTCACTTGATCAAAGCGCAGTTCACAATGAGCCTGACGTGTGCTAGTTCGAACCGACCTTTGTTCGCCAAGAATCAATTAACAAACAGAAAACAACCGTAATTTTACTGACGTAGAAACTGAAATTCTCTTGGCAATAGATAATCATATAGTGAGTGTCATAAACTATATTGAAAGCCTGCACTTGGACGCAGTTTATAAAGGCATTAAGAACATTGAGCCTAATTGGTAGGGATAAGTTTTTTTCAATAAAAATAATTGTATCATCATCATCAGCCTACTTAGTGTGACTTTCACTTCCCAAATGCGTAAAATTGTGTCCTGTTATACACGTTAGATCGGCAACAAACACTGGTGTTGAGTTCATATATTTTGAGGGTGTTTCCGTTTACGCTGAGCAGTTGCTCCGAGCTGACTTCAGTCGTGAGGTATCAGGAAGTGAGACGGGGTCTGACTCTAGCTCCTCATGTGGACCAGTTACTGCGGGTGTGGGTAATCAACTAGGCCGACTTAAAGTGGATGGAGCTGTGCGTGCCAAACCGATACGTGTGGCAGCGGTGACGGCCACTTCTTTTCGTTACTTTACACCCGAAAAAATATGTTAAAAGAGGAACCGTTAACACGTACATTGAGCACACTTAACGAAGTTTCTAATACTATAGACATATTTGGTTGCTCCATGATTTCACAAAAGCTACGTTGTTTGTTTTATGTTATGGTAAATGGGCTTTTTGTCGACACTGTCGCGTTGGGGAAACCTGTAATGCATTTGAATGATCAACGCTTGGAAAAAGATTAGATACACCTCTTTAACAATCCCCAAGCCCATGTGTCTGTGAAGTGTGGTACTAATATGTTTAATGAGACATGTGCCCAGCAGTGAGACGATTGACAGCTAGCGAAAATTCGCCTGAATTAGAATAGTAAATCTAATAAAATAAAATAAAAAATAAAATTTATTTGTTTTTTAATCAAATTTAAGCAAATAATATGGCAAGCCAGTCTCTTCAGTAAAATTCTATGTCACCATGATTTTGAATTTCCTTTAAAAATAATAGCTACCAACTATCTCTTTAGACTGCTAATTCTAATAGTTATGTCTATGAACTCTGTTTTCTCTACGTTCAAAAGGCAAGCTTTAAAAAGCAGTTAATGTTAAAGAATTGTTTATTAAGCTATAACGTGTTTTATTGTTCCACCTCATAGTTGAAGTGAGGCCTGTCCAGCAGTGGGACGTAAAGAGGCCGTTCATGTATATGTTGTGTTTTATTGTCAATTTTTTTATTTTTTTTATTTGTTGAATCACATACCTTCTCCAATTCTTTCGAGCTCTTGATGAACGGCCACGACGTGAACACCATCAATGCATACTAATCGCTTAACCACTAGTTCTTCAAGGTTAAGACGATTTGTCATCTATATAACTTGAAACAAATGGCTTATTGACTCGCTTTCTTTATGAAGGGTTGTATTAGACCGATCAATTACCACCCGCGGCATAATCACCATCTTTTTACCCAGTTCTGTTACTAGCCCATTTTCTGGGCTGCAAATTTACTGTTACACATTCATGTTTCATGTATAGTGAATAGTTTTCAAATTATACATTTTTGACTGCTTTAGATTGAGTTATTTTTCAACTAAAGACATACTCGTAAGCTATGTTTCATCTGAATGATATTATTTTCCATACAATATTCTTCCAAGCTTTCTAGAGCTCTATTCTCTTTATCTCTCTTCTTGCTCACACTTTATTCGGCTATTTGCATATATTTCATTCTACTTTTTTCCAAGTATTCAGTCGTACGATAATCATTTAACCACTTTGAAAAATATTTTGTGGGTAACAATTTTTCTTTTCAACTTCCTAAATCAAAGGGAAAACAAACCAAAATAAAAGGTACCAAAGTGGTGTCCACATCTGTTTTGCGATCAGAAAAAGATGGAATATCAAGTCACATTTTTATATTATACAACTAATATCTCAATTTATTCAACCAAAACCATCGAATATCGAGCTAAAGTATTCAAAACTTCACGACTAGAGCCCAGCCGTTCAAAGGAAACTTTCGAAATCCCTAGTGAAAATATTCCAAAGCGTATTTAACATTTTTGCGGTGAAATATTCCGTTAGGTATTGTCTGGCATACTTCGCAACTAGAAATCCTGCTATAGACATGTTGAAGTACTTTACATTCAAGACTCACTGACTTACACTTAAATTTCTTTTCGCTTTAGAAACGAAGTTTAAATGAGATGCAATTTCATCTTTTTTCTCAGTTGAATATGCTTTCCAAGTTTTAACTCTCTGACATTTTGATGAGTTAGACATCAAATTTGTTGACCACACTTTCATCGTTAACTGAACAAAGAAAGAAATAAAAAAAAGTTAATTGATTTCGGACATCAAAATATTAAGGATAAACAAACAAAAAATTATTGAAGAAGAAAAAAAAATAGCAAACAAAAATTTCCACCAAACAGCTGTGTCACGATGTTTAAAATTGAATGGACCCCACTCAGCTAATGCCTGGACCTGATAGGCTTCCATGCTGATTTTCAGTGAGACCAACTGAGTGGACGCACGAATATTCGCAGTGTAGTGTTGAATGTAGATTATCTACAAGTTAGCTTAAAAACACCTGGTTATAAGGTAGATACGCTTTAGATACATTTTTGGACATAGTATGGTAATTTTAATTTTCTTGCACCAGACCTGATTTCAAGTTTCTAGTGGTTTATAATATCGAGGCCACGAAAAGGTCTTTTGTCAGTAATAGTACATTGTTATCCTAGGGGTGAAAGTTACTTATTTAGTCCTGAGACGGGGTTTGGCGCCCCGAACGAAGTGAGGGCGCCAATAGTTCGAGGGACTAAATAAGTCTTCCACCCGAGGGAAACACTGTGCTTTTCATTACAAATACGAGGAAAGTAAAAATAAAAACATGAATTAGCTTAAGAAAAAATGAGGAAAATAAATGAAGATCGAATTGCCGCTTTCCCGCCTATTTTGTTTGTTTTTTTTCTGTGGCCGGCCCGCTATTCAGCCATTATTTTTTATTTTCATCATTAGAAAAATGGTAAATATTTTACTCAAAGCTAAGTTATTTTAAAGAAATTGTTGAAACTAAATTATAATAAAGTTATTTAAAACATATATATTCTCTGATCAATACTTAACTTTATGTTATTTCAAATTTTACATCGTGGCTGTATAGAAAGTTGGAACATGGTTCAATAGACATGTGAAAAAGAACTAGTTTTTTTTAAAATAATTTGACACCTGTCAGTTGAAAGTGATTCTCCCTAGGGATGAAAAGTGTTACTTTCAGCCCGCTTCTCAGGTCAGTAATGACCTACTTTCAGAGTATGAGTAATGAAAAATAATTTAAGAAGCCTTTTACTTAAAAAATATCTGATGAGTTTGCAGAAAATGTTGATGAATAAGTAGATGATTGAGTTACAAGAGGATATTGTGAAAATGTCAAACAGTTATTAGCAGAAAAAATATTTTTTTTAAATAAGGGAAATAACAAAATTACATGAAACATAAAATTTTTCACCAAACCTAATGAAAATGTCAATTTTGAATCATTACGTTTTCTTCCCGGCATCGGCAGTGCCAGGAAGTGATTTGGGTTCAACACAGATTATTGCGAAAGGATCATTCACCATCACTCTGAAATTAAAATGTTCTTACCTCTTACCAAAAATTTTATAATGTGCGTGGTAAGTTTTAACTTACCACGCACATTACTAATTTTTTATTTACGCTGACCTGAACATATTTTCGTCCCACGCGTGTTGTCCAAAATAGTATCCCCATGAATTCTTATCAAAGAAAACAAGCAGCATCATTGAAAATTTTGAATTGAAATTGATATTGACCAGAAGTGTATCAGCTACAAAACAACCAGTACTTATTACAGTACGAGATATTGAAGTAGTAGTTTTTTTTTGTAAAATTAGCTGAAATTTATTTATTTGGTTGAATATAATAAGGAACAACATAACAAAATACTCAGCTAAATTCATGTACAGAAATATCACAAGTTTATAACTCTTGACATCAATGCATTTTTAACAATTCCGCAATAACCATACTATATCACTGTATCCGCTCAGCCAATTTTTTAACAAACTGGATATAATCTTTCGACCGAATGTCGGCGTTGGTGGCCATAAATTTGGCCCATAATCTGATATCGCTTGGCCAATGTTCCGCGCGATGACGGGATACCGAAAAATATCGTCGGCAAAATCGTCGGTTGCGTTTATTTTGCATCCGCATTCTGCTTCAGTTAAAACAATAATTAGATATTTATCTTTATTGGAATATTTTTTCGTTTTATTAAGCATATTGAAAAGAGAAATTCAACATCTGGTGCATATTCATCGAAAGCAAACATTTATTGGAAAATGTTCTTACGATTATCATTGATGGGTAATAGGTATTTAAATTCGCCCTGAAAGATTCGGCCAATGAGTTAGGGTCTCGAATATTTGATGTTTAAAGTAGGCAACTGGTTTGAGGAAGACGCTTGTATCCTGCCTACTTAATGGTAAACGTTTACATCCACCAGCCACCAGAGGAGCTACCTCCAATGCCATACATTTAAGCGTTTACCCAGTAAACGAATAGTGAGAAAAAGTTGCACTAGGTACTTTATACTCGTACTGGATACCTTAAGCTTAAGCTAGTTATAAATCTCACGGTCAGGTGTTATCCAGCCACCCTGCCTCCATCAAGGCTCATCGACTGACGTTAGTCAGGACCAACTGCTTCACGTTTTCCGAATTAAAGAGCCCCTAAAAAACACTAAATTCCGGTCAGGGTGGGTGTTCAACCAATATACGGCTTGTCATGAGTTGCTTAACAAAGGTTATAGTTGCTGATCTGCTGTCGCTCAGCTTCAATTCAGCTTGAACCTTCCAAAAAATACTCCAGTAAAAATCGTCTGTCGCTCTATTTGCGTTTAATAATAGCTTACAGTGCAGTTTTAACTGAATATGAATGTGGATGAGTTTTTGATGCGCTTGCAACTCGAATGGGTCTATTGTTCTCGTTTTTGCCCGAATATATCATGGGATTGGGTACGAGGTGGAAAAAGTGCTTTTAGCTATCAGTAGCTATGAGGATGGAAAATGCTTTTATTGTCACTCGATTGTTCATGTGGCAAACCGGACTTCTTTTGTTACTTTTTTATATGTCATCATATTCCTATGCTTTTGTTTTACGTTGTGTCGAGTTTATCCATTTTGTAGGTTTGCTTGATAAACAATAATTATTAACACAATTTCTTAACGTTTTTTCACAAATCCTCTGAACCCCTATATCCATAATGATTTAAGTAGCCACTGTCGTAACTGTAAAATGTCGTAAAATACTTAAATGTCAAGATAAAGTTGAAATACTTAGTGGTAACATAGAAACAAAAATCAATCTAAACATAATAATGTGACTCTACCACCGGTTCTGACGTACAATTTACAAACTTTAATTACAACAAATAGTGAATTTAACGCCCACATGAATTATCTATCAGTCAGTTGACTGGTTCACCCCTTTTATAAAGAAAAACAGCATTTAACTGAATACCACAATACGATGTCCAAGAAACGTTTGTCCGTTAAAAAATGTTATACACAAGTAGACGATGTTTAAATCTGCTATGACGTCACTGTCCTCAACTTAAAAGTTATAAAAGTTATATTTTCAATCAAAATAATTAAGTGGATTTCATGTGTTTGTAATGAACCCAATAAACACGAAAAACACTGCTGAAGCCCCTCTATCGTATAACTTGATAACTACGCATTAAAGTATTTGTTCAGCTCAGAAAACAGGGAACTTCATATTGCTACTTGCCGCTAGATGACGCTACGAGGGTTCCAAACAGGGAAAACAAAATAATTTTCGTGAAACAGAAAATGCTTGGTTTTTCTATTAGGCACTAGATGGCAATAAGAGGCTTGAATACGGTTCTTTCTCACATTTAACTTTAAAACAAAACCAAATCATTGGATAGGAGAATACTGTGTGCCATTATAAAAAATATAATTGTATAATATAGAGAAGTTTACAGATAAATTGCATATTTAATAATTCATTTATTTCGTAAGCTAATAAATTCTTATTGAATATTTTATGAGAAATTCTGTTTTTAAGTTACCGCTTAAACTAAAATAACAAGATTTTTAGACGAATGTACTAAGCATTCTCTAAAATTTTGTACATTTGCGTTCTTGCAAATAAAGAAAAATCGGATCATTATCTTTTGCTGGCGTTCTGTGACCACCAAAATCTTACACCTTTTCACGGTTCACGGACGACCACGCCATAATGTGAACTAACTCTCAGGTTATTTTTGCGCCACTGATCCGTCTTGAATAATTCATTTGATTCCCAATGATAGTCTTTGATGTTTTTTAAGCAGGAACCTACGATGGAACCTACTGAATTCAAATGTAGATGCGCTGGGCCCACTGAAAACTAGGGTCTGATTATCAGGCACAGGTATTAACTGAGTGGAGTCTATGTTGTTTGGATTATCACTGTTGTATACATAGATTAACTGTTATTAGTACCTACGCGGAAAGAAGGGGCGCGTGAAACGAACGGTGGATGAACGCAAACCATCCAGCTGATGAGCATGGAATTTGGACTTACGGTGTGTCTTTGTTTCTTTTATTTTTAAGTGGTCGTATCCTTTTTTTTTTGGCTTTCTGACGACTGATTCGTGTTCGAATTCACTCGTCGAAATGTGGCCTTCTGAATATTGCGATCACCATGACGGCAACAATTAGTGTGCCTCAGACTATCCCATTAGGCATAATACTCGTAGTCGTAAGGTTTATGTCATGTTATGTTATAATTATAATAAGATCACTTGAGCCCAAGCTGGGCAGAACTCCTAGTAGGTATAGGTGTCAGAGATTGCTGAACATAGATTATTATTTTGAAACACATAACAAGATAATTATCCATTTGGTCTATCGATAATTATCTTGTACTAAACATACACACTCATCACACGAATTGGGTGTCCAACCCACGATCTTCGACGCTGTAGGCAGGACCTCTACCCATTTTGCCAATAGACCTGAACCTTTTTATCGCCCACTTTCTACTTTCCAGTGATAAAACCATATTTACTGCATCGTAAAAGGAAGCCTGCCGAACTTTGGGGTCTAATTCATAACACCTCATTTTATAGGGTTGCGAATCGGTAGACCCCAACTTTTGCCCCGAAAGCCGAGAGAAAAGATGGTGTTCGAAGATGGAGAGAGCTATCCATTCTTGGAAATTTACTATTCCTGCTGTGCCCACTATACAAATATGCCCCTCGTACGAAGGCGTTCGCATCAAACTTTACATTGCAAAATGTGTATGTCTGTAGTATAAGGTGCCCCTGTGTAAAGGTTGATGTGAACGCCTCTTCGTTGACCGAATATTCTACTACATCTGAATCAGCCTTTTTCATCCCACTGCAGGGCAAAGGCCTCCCAGTCTCCATCACACATGGTCCAATTTCTACTACACACATCAAAAGTGTCTAGGGATATCTCAAGCATTTTCATACAAAGTATAGCTATTGGGGAGGCTGTAAAAATTAAAATATTGATACCAACGTAGAAATTTTTAGGACACAGAAACTGCTATATCTGCCCTTTCAGATTGTATAAAGAAATTCATTGTGGTAGCATTATTGTACAATCGTAAGGACGTTAAAAAAAAGACAGATTTTTCTTTTAAAAGGTTTCAAAATTTTAGCAAAATCAAAGATATTAGATAATGCTCAGCATTATCTTAGAATAACTCGAGGAAACAGGCATAAGATAAAGGTTAAGAATATTACAAAAAAAAACGTTTGATTTTGCTAAAATTTTGAAACCTTTTAAAAGAAAAATCTGTCTTTTTTTTAACGTCCTTACGATTGTTTTTATTATTGTTTTAGCATTTTCCATGCAGTATCTTTCTAAAGAAAACCAGAAAAAGACATTTGGTCATGTTGTTTTTAATTGGAAGTTAAATATTTGAAAAAATATTTCTTCCGAGTGTTAGAGGTGGATGCCTATAACATTGATGAAATCACCCTAGCTCATAGGGTAAAATATACCAGAAAGATTCGGCCGGTCTGTTAATGGTCTCGGTAGCATAATTGGTAGTGCAGTCGCCCGGATTGCGAAAGATGCGGGTTCAAGTCCTGCCTGATGCCAACATGACCAAATGTCTTTTTCTGGTTTTCTTTAGAAAGATACTGCATGGAAAATGCTAAAACAATAATAAAAACATAGTAATAGCTTTTTCATCTTAATTGGAAGTTAAATATTTGAAAAAATATTTCTTCCGAGTGTTAGAGGTGGATGCCTATAACATTGATGAAATCACCCTAGCTCATAGGGTAAAATATACCAGAAAGATTCGGCCGGTCTGTTAATGGTCTCGGTAGCATAATTGGTAGTGCAGTCGCCCGGATTGCGAAAGATGCGGGTTCAAGTCCTGCCTGATGCCAACATGACCAAATGTCTTTTTCTGGTTTTCTTTAGAAAGATACTGCATGGAAAATGCTAAAACAATAATAAAAACATAGTAATAGCTTTTTCATCTTAATTGGAAGTTAAATATTTGAAAAAATATTTCTTCCGAGTGTTAGAGGTGGATGCCTATAACATTGATGAAATCACCCTAGCTCATAGGGTAAAATATACCAGAAAGATTCGGCCGGTCTGTTAATGGTCTCGGTAGCATAATTGGTAGTGCAGTCGCCCGGATTGCGAAAGATGCGGGTTCAAGTCCTGCCTGATGCCAACATGACCAAATGTCTTTTTCTGGTTTTCTTTAGAAAGATACTGCATGGAAAATGCTAAAACAATAATAAAAACATAGTAATAGCTTTTTCATCTTAATTGGAAGTTAAATATTTGAAAAAATATTTCTTCCGAGTGTTAGAGGTGGATGCCTATAACATTGATGAAATCACCCTAGCTCATAGGGTAAAATATACCAGAAAGATTCGGCCGGTCTGTTAATGGTCTCGGTAGCATAATTGGTAGTGCAGTCGCCCGGATTGCGAAAGATGCGGGTTCAAGTCCTGCCTGATGCCAACATGACCAAATGTCTTTTTCTGGTTTTCTTTAGAAAGGTCCTTACGATTGTACAATAATGCTACCACAATGAATTTCTTTATACAATCTGAAAGGGCAGATATAGCAGTTTCTGTGTCCTAAAAATTTCTACGTTGGTATCAATATTTCAATTTTTACAGCCTCCCCAATAGCTATACTTTGTATGAAAATGCTTGAGATATCCCTAGACACTTTTGATGTGTGTATTTTTTTTAGTATCCACTTAAGTTAGGAAAAATAATGATGTGTTACATGACTTTTTGATTCCAAGTATATAAATAGATGGTGATTGATTGTAAGACACTATCTGCTCAGACAAAGCGGCTTGCTAGCAAGAACAAAAAATATAATGAGAGGTGCCGACAACCCTAAAACACACCTACGCCAATTTCCTCGGTATAACACAACGTAGTTTGATGGTTCGAACCGCTGTAACTCTCCCTGTATTACCAGTTACAGACCGACCTTCTTGGAAGATCCGCCAACTGCTTTACGATGTACGTGATGAAAAATATGTGCCTAGACAAGACCCGGGGAATGGAAGCTTAAAACTACTAAGCCTTTTCCTTACGAAATTATTCTTACTCTTAGTATCGAAAACTTTAACGTCACACTTCAGTTTAAATTTGATAAGACATTATTATTGGCTTCTTAAAAACGAAAATAATTGTAATATGCGTGTCTTAGTGTACTTATAAAGTCAAAAATCGAGTAGTTATTAGTCATTTATCCGACAGATAATAATATGTCTTCGTTTTACCAACTATTTTTATTTTTGTTAATTTCCATACAAATCGCAGAGATTGGTGGACAGAGCACAAACAACATGTATTGCAATTAGAAATATTTTAATTGAAATATTTGGACGATAGAATCTTCCACTGAAAAACGATTGACTGACAGAACGATTAATTTTTTTGGGTGAAATCGTAGGTGAAAACTTATACAGACTCCGCGCGGGGCATTTCTGTATGAGCCCACGCGGGCGTCCGCGTAACGTAATTTCGGCCCTAAATGTCGTGGAAATTTTAGAAGTGAATCGTTCTTCGGTAGAAGATTCTGTCCTCCAAATGCGCAGAAACAAATAGTTCTGTTTGCAAATCGTTCATAGGGGAAAGGTTCTCTCTTCGTATCTGTCATCCTCAAAACTTTAACGTACTGTAGGTGAAGAGTCAAACGAAGAAATTTCTGTTGGACAACCCTTTCACTATCGTTCGAGAAAATACTGGTAATAACTTGTAAAGGAAAGAAAATCTATTAAAGGCACTAAAACATCTGTTTTATGCATCCAGCAAGTCAAAAGAGTTAGTTCAAATACCCTCAGACTATATTTAAGCCTTTTTGTCTTTGCCTTTGCAATTTTCACTCTTCGAAACTTTCTAGTTGTCCATTTTCTTTTCACCCGAACATTAAGTTCAAAGGTAATTGCATTAAACTGTAAAAAAGACACTGAAAAAGCTTTAAACGTCAACTTTATTTTCTTTGAAAGGTGCGCTGAAAAGCAAAGTCTCTTGTACAGTCAACCCAAGCCCTAGTGTGATATTGGAGATTTTATACCGCGTTCTCGCGTAGTGCGAGAGTTAAGAAGAATGAGAGCTCATCGTTTGCTGGTTCAGAGAATGCAGACTGACCGAAGGGTGTACTGGTATACGCTTGACTTTTCATTCTATGGGTCGGAAAATTGGCTAGCTCTAACGGCAATTGCTGAACGGAATTATTTATTGGTTGCATGGGTACATATTTTAATGAAAGATGTTTTGTATATGGGAATAGGCTTTGAAAACCCTTTTAAAATGTATCATGTTTATTTCTCAACTCTAAATGTTCTTAATTGCGTCGAAATCCACTATTTTCATAACAAAGTAAGTGTATTTAAACAAACAAAATATTAATATGTAATTTAAAAAAATGTCTAGAAATAAAAATTTGGTTACAATTTCACCGCAATAAAAGTGTTATTGTGTAGGATGTACAAAACAGTCGTTGTACGGAGTTCTCGCATGTCAAAAGGGACGTTAATTAAGTGGGGAATTCGATCAAAGGTGGCCGGTGTAATGTCCGTCGAATCGCGATTGACATAAGAGTCACTCACACTCTCTTTGGCTTTTGTAGTCTAATATGACTGTGATCACGTCGTGTGATTAAAGTCGAAAAAAATTACATATTACGCTTAAAATTACCGTCACTGAATCTGGACATTTATTATTCTAGGCCTTTCCAGCAAGTGTATATTAGAGTAAAAATATCACACCACAATCTACTATGAATTAATTTGATAGAATATAAATGTTAAACTGTTATTTTTATTCTTAGCATTAGGGAAAATGTATTATCATCTAACTGAAGACAGGAAAACCTGAAAAAGACATTAGGTCTATTTGGCATCAGGCGAGAATCAAACCGGCGTCGTTCGCAAACCGGGCGACTACACTAACCACTGTGCTACCGAGACCATTAACAGACCGGCCGAATCTTTCTGGTATATTATACCTGGCAGCCAGGTTTGTTTCTCCAATGTTAAGCCAGGTTTGTATCAAGTCAAATATTGTTTAATTCTTTTAAACTTACTTTTAACTGACGAGAGTCAGTATTACATAATAATAAGAGTAGAAAAGGAATAAAATGTGTGTAAGGATCGTAGCAACGAAGAAATAGACGTGATGAAGTATGTATGTCTGTATGTATAATCACAAACGATGTTTCTCCAAAAGCCACTGAAGTTCGATATTTGAAATTCAAAAGTTTCAAACTGATCTTAACTTCTTAAGTTAAAATTTGTACTTTGGGCCGTGGTTACTTCCTTACATGATTTATTGCCTGAACGAGCTACAACCAAAGCTTTTAGTCTTTACAGAAAACAGCTTTACATGCAAACTTTTAACTCCTAGCTTCAGGCCGAGCTTTTTAGTCTCCTGAGATATTACATCGTAAATTATATGCCTTTCTGTGCAAATACCGTAATGAAATGCTTTTCACCGAGTTTATGACAGAAAGCAAGTTTTATTGCTAATATTTTAGCTCCTAAGAAGTTATATTCTGATGCTAATCCTGCTTTTTAATTATTATTAATCATGAAATTTCATTCTGGCTATAAAGTTGTTGCTGACTCGTGCAGATTAATGTGGTAAGAAGACGGTGTTCTAGAAAGTGTGACTTATGTATTTTTTTGCGTGTAATAAATGTATTTTCAGCTTTTAATAAATATCATTCTGATTCTTCACTTTACATTTGTGTAGATGTGGGAATGGATTTGCAACTGTAGTTACAATTGCGTATGTAACGACAGTTGCATGAGTAAACATGAGTATCAAATAAAAGACAGAAAAGAAATAGGGATTAAACAAGACTATATAAAAAAAAAGAAACAAAAGACTGTTTTTTAGATGGAAGGAAGAGCTGGTTAGTGGAAATATGAAACAAGGTTTTAAATATTAATAAAAGCTTTACTCACTTGAGAACAACAATTATACATTTATACAAAAGCAAACACACTTTTAGACATAGAAAATTAACTTTAAAAATCTGAACACAACTAAAACGACTTTACACCACAAGTCCGACTAACATAGCAAAATAAAATTGGAAAACATGAACTTCTAAAAATACAATTATAGAACAAATAGACAAAGTATATAGAAAAAAGATTTATTAATTCGCAATAAATTCAAAATGTTAGTATGTAAGTCGACGTAACAGTCGCGCTACTAGTACTATGTAGTGGTGCGCTCAAACTGGAGTAGGCTGGTGCCAGGAAATTGCTCGTTAAAAGTTTCCCAGATATTATTGTACTATATTGCATTGTGGAAACTGCCGTCTCCATACTTAGAAAAACATTGCACAAACTCTGTTTTCAACTTGGCATGCTTACATGTTGACCCACTTTTTGGTTTTAATAAGCATTGATTATTCTGTGATGAAAAGCAATTTGATTTATTAAAAAAGCATTATTCTCCTTAATAAGCTGGTCATGTTGGTATGAACAACATTATGTGCAGAAGCGTTTTTTATATTATAAAACTCGATCTCTGTTTGCACAAAAAAACCATTACTCTATTGAAATCCACGTGTTCACGAGGCAAAACAAAGGGATTCAATTTTTGTCCAATCAACAAGAAATCAGCCGATTTTCGAACAGGATCCAATTTTTGCTTAAAAAGCAATTTTAAGAGATGAAAATTCTTTGTTTGATCGAATATACTCGTTGCTCAGCTTGAGCATTATTATAATATGCAAATGGGTTTACTTTGAGGGTGTATGTCATATTTTATTTGATATTATTTGGATAAATATCATAAATAAATCATACAACAAGATTATATGACCCCAAATAAAACAGAGCTAGTATTGTGTAAACCGAAGACTGATAAGCAAACTTGAATATTTTTATACAAAAATATTACTTATATATACCTTTATTATAAATACAAATTAATAATAACGCCAGAACAAAGACAAATTTTAATGTTCGTCAAATTAACGAAGTCGAATCGAATCATCGAATCATCGAATTCCTTCGTAATGAAGGTGTATTCCATTCGCAACCAGGCGTTGAGCCTGGGTGCCAAAGGCAGGCAATTAGCAGTCCGGGGTAAATTGTCTAATGCCAAGGCGTGTATTTCTAACTTTTTGTGTTGCTCTCCATAAGAGCTTGTGTACCGTTCTGATAATTGCCGAATCTGACCAATATCACATATTTTTACGCTTCCATTTAGCAGGCTCAAGTTTAATTACGAGCTACGGACTGCGAAGGCTTCGCATTGTCTACAACGGGCAAAGAATTTTGCAGAAGGGACACTCTGAACTGAACTTGAATGAATTCGATTTAGCTACCATTTGCACCATTTATTCGCCCCGAATTTAGAGAAATTCCTTTTTCGCATACGGGCTGTATGGTTTTATATTCAGCACACATTCACCATACATTAAAAAAGTTGATTAAAGCAGACTTGGCAAATATCAAGGAATCAAAAAGGTATATACGTAAATCACAGTCAATTCACAAAAAAAAACTCAAATATTGAACAATAACGAATAACTCCTATCGATAAAATATCTATGATAGCTGTTCTCTTCGCGAAAATTTTTTGAGGTGAATATTTCGCTGGCGTAACTCAGCGGGTAATGGGTAGGTAGAGTGACGAGGTGACATCGCACAGTAAACGCATCGTGTGGCCTCGCTCTAAGTGAATTAAGTGGCCATTGCCGCTGGGAAAAATATGTAATGGAGTCAATATTTCACCACCACTGGCACCTCAACTGAGCCACAAGCGTATTCAGCTAGCTTCAACTCATTACCGTACTGCGCTGTACCTGTAGGTATTCACTGAAGTCCAACGCCGTGCTGAGTGGATACCCTCTTAGTGCCAAACACTTATTTTATCATTTTTGTACCTTGCCAGTATGCTTTTGTGTGGAATAATAAAATATTATTTTAATTCTAACTTCTCTCTTTCTGTCTGCACGAAAAAGTTAACACATCGTATGGCTTAACTCTAGATGCTTATTGTCAAAGGGCCTGTTTGGAAAATGTTAAAAGTTTAGAAACCTTGCATCCATAAAGAAGATTCCAGCCGCCCGTCGTCCTGGGCCCTGGCAATCTCGTGACTCGTACGCTTGGTTTCCTGTCTTGTTGGGTTTCAAGTGTTATTATGAGAAGAGAGAGAAGTATTTTGTGGTTTTCCGTGTCACGGCAAAGGCGCATTGTTTCGTGTGATGTCGGTTGAGAAAATCACTTTCTCTGGCCGCTAGGGGCGCTTATATGACATTTGTATTATTTTGAAGTAGGCGAGCTTGTGCCTGTTACCAACAGAGTGAGGTTTTACACCAAGACAAAAAGCATAGAAGCATATATTGTTTGTGCTAAACATTCATGAAAATTTAAAATACGGAACAGGGCCAGTTGGCAGATAATTGACCCTTCTGTACCTAAACAATCTGTGCCTTAACGGACTTACGGTCTACAGCCGTTTATATACCTTTAGTGATGTGATTGAGTCCGACTTGAAATGGGTCCCGTATAATTGCTGACAAGATCCACGTAGTGGAAATCGTAATTAGAAAAGGGAGGGATTCATACAAACGGGAAGAGGAAAAATAAACGCTTTATTTATTGAAAAAATAACATCATAAATATTGCTATCCGGTTTCGAATTTGAGTAACAGAATAGCAAAGAAAGTAGTTCCAGAACTTTATGTCTTTGCCAGAGAAAGTTTAAATGTAAAATAGTTTTGTCATCAAATTTTCAAGGGTTTTAAAATATTTTTTGCCATAATATAAAGTAAGGTACCATACTTGTACAACAAAAGCTTGAAGCACAAAGCACAAGTTTTTATTTTCATCATGAAACATTATATTATGAAGAACACCGATATTTACGAAATTGTACCTTATGTTTTTCATCATACAGTTGCAGACCACTGCTGGACATAAACCCCTCCTATTACACGCGACTGAACTCGATATCCGCTGCTTGAATCCAGCTCCTGCATGCCATCCTGCGCTTGTCGAGACGCGGTCTCCACTCAAGAATACGTTTACTGGTGACCTTAGGTTTTTACTCTCACATAATTTGATTACAGTAACAGCATAAAAAAGCGTGACCTTTTGTTTTTATTTCGCCACGATGCAGATAATATATTATTTTAGAATCAGTAGGCAATGCTTATTTCAACGTAGCAATCACTACTTATGTTTTCAAATTCAGGAATGAGCGGCAATTATCACATTGTACAAGTAGACCAACTTCAGAAATTAAGAACGTAAGCACACTATTTTGTGTGAAATAAATATCATTTCATTTCATTAGAAAAACTGCTTATGAACACAAAAAAAAACAAACACGACCACCTATTCCACGCAAAAAACGTTGATGATGGTGGACCTTCAACATTTTATAAAACGAAATTGCATTTGAACAAGAATTTAAGCCTTAAAGTGAACATAAACAACATGGCTACAAGGAAACAACAAAGTTTATTAAATCTCGCCCCAACAGATGTCAATTCCGAAAATGGCCCCATTTGCGTTGATGTTAAAAAAGTTTTTTCATACACGCGCTGTGACAATAAGTCTTGGTGCACACTGCGAGTGATAATAAATAGAGGAGTGAATATTTTCTAGGATTAAACCAGTTGAAATATACAAGCGTTGGCTTGGGTGGCCAAACTATATTTTGGTGCCTAAATATGGTTCAATAAAGATATTGCGCCAATTTTTTAAATACACTAAACAAACTCAAGAATGAAACTAAAATACTTACACTTAAATACCCTAGTACCTAGTAGTATATTTTAAACATAAAAATTACGTGTGAATTAGGTGTAAAAACTTAGGATTTGAACGAATTCAAATGAATTATGGCTTGGATTAATATAGAATTAATACACTTTTATTTCACAACAAAATAAAAGGCAGAAAAACAGACGCTCAAAAGAATATGAACCACAAAAAAAAATTCGATTTTTAAAAATAACTTAATTGGCTTACTCAAAATTCTCTAAGTGATTAATTAGTGTGTGTACTTGTTGTGAATTTTTCCTCTAAAACGCATAGATTTCTGGACGCGCTGGCGAGTATGCAGAGCTTCCTACGAGGTAGGCCGACGCATTTCAAAAGCGTTCGACACGCTATCGAGTGGTGGTGGGTATATCACTTTATACTCACTAATTATTGCTATTTCTTACTATTCTAACTGAGAGATATATTCGCCAATGATTTCTTGTTTATTCTAGTGTCAGAAGTGGTCAAGTGAGGAATGTGTCGTCAGCAAGGGTGTCTATGCCAAGTCAGATTGTCAAGTAAGTAATATTTTAAAGCCATTCACCTACTTAGTATTTACCTACTTCAATATTTAATAGCAGGTCAGAGATGTCATCGCAATACTAAAATCAAGGTAGATAGCCAGGTCTACAAATGTAATGGCAGACCCTGTATATTATTATAATAAAATAAAATTTTGCACTTAGCAGAATTTTAATCCCGCTTCCAGACCGATTCTCAATCGTGATTTCAGTTGTCTCGTGAATTTAAACTACGAGTAAATATGTATAATGGTCTTCTACGCTTTTAAAAGGAATACGCTGCAGTTGTTTCGTAAAGCAAAAAACATTTAACAAAACCATGGTTAATTCATTTGATTAGTCTGGTATTATAAAGTAAGTTATAGTTTATGTATTTCGTGTTTTCTTCACACATCTAGCTTAGAGCCTTCTTTTTAATAAAAGATGTCCAAAATTCCGCCGTAAAGCAAAGGGCTCCCCAAGGGTGAATGAGGGGAGCCTTTTTTATACATTTTTTAACTTGTATTTAGTCCGTTACCTTAAGTCTGTTGATATTATGTGTCTCATAAACGTTTCTTAACTGAATCTGCCTCTAAAATAGTTTGCCACATTTATCGTTTTTATTGACAATGAAAGATGTGTGGCTGAAACACATAATAATATAGTGTAGGACTAATTGCCGCATTCAGAGACGTCAATTAACGTTAATGGTTCATGAGAGTCAAAATTTTACATTCTTAAAAGTTCTTTATTCTTTTCGTTATAAAGTCTTTTTTGAAAAATGGAATTTGGACTCTAATGAAGCATTAACGTTAATTGACTTCTCTGAGTGCGGCAGTAAGACAGTGATCAGTTAGGCGTGAGTTAAGAGAATGAGATTAATACTTAAGTAAGTATGTTGATAACCAAACAAAATTTTTATATAGGTATGTAATGTAACAAATGATAAAAAACTACAACGGTGTCAATTTATCTTCTACTTTAAAGCCCTTTGTTACGCTCTCTATCCTATTCTTGAACAAAAAATGTTTTATTAAAATAAATGGAAGGTATATGGTACGATAAGTTTTAAAAATCAATGCTATTCAATTCTTACGAAAACAATCCAAGACGTTTAATTTCTAAGAAGAATAACAATTGAAAGCAGAACAAAATTTCCCTTTGTTTCAAGCTGAGTGATACATCAACGTCTGGCAAAGTTGTCGAATCATCGCCTACTCTCTTGTGCTATATTGTAAATTGAAATAGCACTCCTGGTATGGTCTGCGAATCTAACACCACTAAAACCATTTAACTGGATACAAAGACTTACCTACTGTAAAATTACAGCAATGCTTGCACACACTGCATCCATGCTTCAGAAGACGTACCGTGTTCTAACACGGAATATTTCAGATTAAAAAAGAATAGGGGTTATTATTAAACAAACAAAACAATAATAACTTTAATTAAATAGACCTGTTACAAGTACTTTCAAATCGTCAAATCTAAATAACAAACAAAAAACAATTAATAATAGACATGAATACCGTAATATTAAATGTATACAATAAATATACTGTACTTAAATAAATGTGACGCTACCACCGGATCGGAAAGTTGTTTCTGTACTGAGAAGAACCGGCAAGAAACTCAGCAGTTACTCTTTTCAACTGTTTCTCTTTTTTACAATCGTTGTTAGTCGTTGTTATAATATGAACTTTTAACAAGATAGCATAATTCAAAAAATAAGAAAATAATAACACTTCTAAGCAAGTACATCGACGAGAAGCTATATAAAACAAAAATGGTTAGTGTCTTAAACGTAAGTATTAATTGTTGATATTACAATAGTTAATTAGACTCTGTCGGGAGCAGAGATTATTATTTATTAATTTAATCTTTAATGCACAAGCCAGTACAAAAGGCGGATTTTATGCTAAAATGCACAGTCAGAGGTACGCAGCTTGTTGCTATCATATATTTTTTTCTACCATATTGAAACTGGAGGGGTACTCCAGGGCTCTGTTTTGAGTCCAGTTATTCATACCTTTGTTAATGCAAACCTACCCACTGCAGACGAAGTAGTCATCGCAACATACAATGCAGACTTTCATCTTAAAATAAAGAAATAAGATAAAGCAGGATTACTTTTACTGTTGCAAAGAAATAAAACGCATCTATTTTGGTCCGCCGTTAGTGATCCCAAGCATATCCTTTTCAGCGTTTTCTTTTGACGATTGTTTTTTTGGAATTAGACAAATAGCGATAAATTAAGATAGTGTGGGTTCCTGTGCTGCTCGGTTCGCTCAAACAATAGTAAATAACAAATATAACTCGTACATGCCGTGAAAATCAAACTTATTTACTTATTGCAAAGAGAAAAATACGAGTGAACTAATTATTTCCATGATTAATTCTTGGTTATCAACTGTATGGCCAGACAGAGTAAGGAGGAATTGATTTAGTAGGCATTCGAACAAATTATGCTAATAACATGTTTGGAATGTTCTGGTCGATTTTGATGTAAATTTTAAATGTGTGTATTTTTTTTTGTTTATCGAATGATTTTAGATCATTGGAGCATTGTCAAAACCTGCCAAATGTATTTACCATCATTTGCATTTATAGAACACCTAAGTAGGACAACAGCATAACGAAAAAGTTACTTCACATCAAATTGCAAGCATTTTTTTAAAACATTTATTTTTGTGAAACTACGCGTGGATCCGTGTTGATTAAATACCTTGACCGTAACGAGAATACGGCTCAGGTAAGTGCGATACCGTCGGGCGTCAACGATAAATCATCTGATGAATCGTCTTTAGGTACCTACCTACCTCCTAGGCCTAAGTGCTAAGTTCTCTCTCAAGATTGAAATTATACCTCGATATGATACATTTTTATAAGTGGATGAGTTTGTCATAGGGTCCATGTCATCATCATTTTTTTGGCAAGACTGGCCAATCCAAAAACGTTTAAACGTTTTCTTCAAACTTTTTTTATTGTTGATGTTTTTATTTGGAAAAATAGGTTCAAAACATTTTTTTTATTATGATCTGCTGTTTTAAAAACCTGTAAATACCGCAACCCAGTTCTCAAGTGTCTTTTTTACGTGTAACTATACTTACCACTAGCCAAACCTGACCATGATCTTTTTGCTACACTACACGTTCACTATTGCTTGAATATACTGTGTTATAATCAACGTTCTAAAATGTGACCTAGCCTTTCGGCTATGCTTTAGCAGCAAATTCCATTTCCAACCTAGTCTAATTTCGTGTGAGGCCAGGAGGCGTTGCTTAGCCTAATCTCCATGCCTGTACCTGTATATTATCTAGTGGAAACTAGTGGCTAGAGCAATTTGCTCGAATTGGGCTCTGACTTTACATTACAATGGAGTTTATGATAGTAATCATTTCATGTTTAATCTCTGAAAACATTTTATTTGTCATTCTTTTCTACGTGCAAATAAGTTTTTAAATGTCATTTTGATATTAAAATGTCTACCATACAAAATTGTTATTCCTTAAAATATAGTTAATACAGTCCATAGAAGCGTTTTAGCAGCTGATTCGCTAATACTTAATGTTTTGGCCAGACTCGAACGCCGGACCACACGGATAACGGATTCCAAGCTAGTGTGTTATTACGAATGTATAATTCAAAGCTATTAAGATTGTTCTCTACAGAGAGGTTTAATACCTCGTTGTAAGCATTTAGTCTTATGGTTTTCTTAAGTACAGATTAGTAAGGAATCTCATCGATTGAGATTCAGATTTCAGCCCAGAAACGAAGTTTTATCAAACGTTTCTTGTATGAAATTTCATTAATTTTAAGAGGCCCATGGAAGAGGTCCCTAAATTTCACAAAGGGGTGCACTTATCCAGATCAGATTAAATTCTTCGTAGATCCGAATCGAATTAAACTTTTTTAATATCGCACTTATATTGGAAAAGTTTCGAGGTTTCCGCCTTCAGAAGAAATATTCTATTAGATTTTTCTCTCTGATATAACGTGCAAATGAAATCCTCTGAATGAACAAGTTTAGTTTATCGTGATTCCTTTGAGGTTGATTAAACTTTTACTCTTTAACTCGACTGCGCCATAAGGTGAGTACCATTTTATTACATTACTTAACGTCACGATTATACCCTACACGGGATAGTCAGAAGGATAATTATTCTGTTAAAATGAAAGGCCATTCGAATTTGAACCCAACATGGCAAAGGGCTAACCTGCCGCCCAATGTTATATTAGGCATCTTTAAAAAAGGAATAAAGATGAATTCGCAAAACTGCAGTAACCCCCGAAATCACTAACCCAAATCAAGGTTGAGCATGCCTCAGAAGCAAAGCTGTCCCTTTCAGCTCTATTGACATCTTACGGGACAGCATGAGCGTGAGCGCGTGCTTAGCGTTGATTGACGTTTGTGAATAGGGTAAGTGCCATAAAATTCACGTTTTTAGTGTAAAAAAGACTAAAGTTGACTTCAAGTTAAAGCATTTTAAACTTCTAGAATTCTTGAACTAAACTTCCTCTGTTATACTTTAATCACTGGCATGCGCATCACGCTTGGATTCTGTTCAATCCACTCGAGAAGTTTTATGTGGCGAGATATTTACGAGCGGCTCAAAACCATGCTACATGGAACGGCTTTTTGCGTGCGTTCGCAAGATTAGGCCGCAAGTGAAAATTGTGTGAAAGCTTATTTTCTGAACTGAGAAATATTGTTTATGAGTGCAATTTCAAAACTCATGGATTGTCAGCTTATTTAGCTTTCTCCACGTGGTTGTATTTTTTAAAACATTCTTGATCTTATTGCTCTTATTAGTCACTGTGTTATTTAACTTTATGTTCGGTTACTTAATTAGGTAGTGTCTTAAAATGTGAAATCTTGCTTATTACGTGTTCGATCCAGATTAACTCATTCACGTTGATAGAGCCTAAATCTTGCACAAACAAAAAATCACAAAATAATATTCCTTAAGTCATAATGCGTAAAAAATTAACACTTTCCAACCCCAATATAAATCCTACGTAAACATTTCATTTGTTAACTATCGAAATTCACTGCTGGACTCTCAGATCCCTATCCTCAGTCAAAGCCTGCCTGTTATACTACGAGTATTACAAAAAAACAGATTAAGTTACTTTCACAAAACTTAAAGCGATACTAAACAAATATAAATACCTGCTCATCTCCTCGATCATAAGTTTACTTTACCAGACAATATATTCAATATCCTTAACGATAGCCATAACTTTGCAATAATATCTCCAATATCATTGCTAACTAATTGGTTTGTCACCCAGAGCCTGTTGTTGACAAGTATCGTATTTGACGTGGACACCCGCTGCATCGCTGGATATCGCTGCGATAATTAGTCGATATGCCAATGTCACTGACAGATGGATGGAGGGCTACAACTCTCGATGACATGCTAAAATGGACTGTTTCATTTATTAGTATGCAAAATGTGGCGCGCGTTAGATCATTTATTCATCGTATACTTAAGTAGTACCTATGCATTACTTATACTTATGTACTTATGGTGTAGCAGACCGCTTTCGACCCGAAAGTCGTACCTTCGAATTAGGCGTAACAAAATTAGCTATCAGTATCACAATTCGTGCCTTTGCGTTTATTAAGTACCATCTTTTTTATCTTAATTTTCTGTTCATCTCGTTATTGGAATTTCAATTTTGATTTGATATTTTCAAGAACTTTTAGTTAAAATAGTTTTTCTAGACGATTAACCTATGTAAACAGAATGAATGGTTAAGTAACTCTAATGTACCTAACAATTTCATTTTAAATAATATAACAGAAATAGGTAATTCGAAAAAAGGTCGTAATTAATACGTTTAAAAGGTTTACTGGGAATCTTTTAATTGATTAAGCCCATGGGACATACTTTTAGAACGAAAAGCACAGCTACAAATTGCTAAATTGAAATTCGTATTTCTGAAGCTCTGTTTTAAATAACGATACGATCAAAGTCCACCTCAACATCAACAATCCGACATCAATCAAATTTTGTCACATCACACCTAGATAGCACCCATTATTGTTTCCTTATACTACTGTTTTGGGTGATTAGGTGCTTTTCTAGTTACCTTGAAGAAATAAAGTTTGAATAGCTTTAAATGGAAAACATTTATTTATTCTCACAAAACGCTGGTTGATCTGTATTTCTCCTTTCAAAAATGGCATATTTTTTTATTGCTCTCAATTGAAGTTAGAAGCTGCCTATTTATCTTTGTAAGAAGAGTTTGACCGGAGTCAGCCAGACCTGTTCTAGAAAATGATTTTAATCCTTTTTAGTAAAATATAGAAAGAAAGAAAATATCTTCATTTAATATTTGGGACACCGTAACCCACAAAATATGAAATAAAAGAAATATATTAACCAACTAGCAGACGCCCGCGACTTCGTCCGCGTGGACTACGCTGTATGTGAAAAAAGATTTTCCCGCTTTTCTGTTGAAATTTTCCTGAATTTTCTTTGCTATAAACCTTACGGAGCCCGAGACCTTTCCAACGAATGCAAAATCATGGAAATCGGTTGGTGCGTTCTGGAGTTATAGCGTCAGGAAGGAAAACCCGACTTATTTTTATATAGTAGATATGCCTAGCGTAGGGGCTTAGAAATATAAGATACTGCTATAGTCAGTGGAGAGCTAGGCTTTGCCCAACTTGCGATAATTTCAGCCTGACACGGTCGACCCCTGCTGAACTCCTAAAAATAAAAATCAATTGAACCACAAATAACATAGAACAAAAAAACGTAATCAGTATTCAGACCAAGACTCAACTATTTATTAATTCTCAATAAAGATAAGTCTATGATTAGTTTTGAAATCAAAAATCAACCATCACTATGTTCAGGTTTCATTAAAGTCTGATGATAAAGATTGAAATCTATGTTATAATTTGAATCTAGTATAAGCGTTATTTATGAACACGAACCAAAGTTAACTCATTAAGCAGAAACGACGTTGCAGTAATTTACCTAATGTGTGTTCAGTCAGTTGATTTGCTAAATGTGCTTGTACAGCAGTGAAGGTATTTACTTACAGAGTTTGACCGAATCAAAAAGCGACTTCAAACATTTCTAGCTTATTTTTGTGTTGATTTTTCTTCTAGTTATATCACCAGAACCTACCTAAATAAAATACCCAAAATGCATCGTTCAAGCGTCCAAAAAATCGGAATGAGTTTCTTAAATTTGTTAAGATTTTGTTATCACATCATGACCTGATAACTGTGGGACCACCTGGTAAATATGCTCTTTCAAATAAAAGATACATTTGACAAATTGGTCCAGGCGTCATTAAAATAAAGAGAAACATACATAAAAAAATTACAAAGTATTGAAAAGCTTCTCTGCATTTTTGTGGCAGTTTCTTATGAATGGTTGTGTTTATTTTAAAATATGTGTTTATCGGAGAGTAGCAAGAAACGATTTAATATCTGCAAAAATCTGGTAGGGATAGGTACATACTTCCACAGAGCGGGCTGGGTCTGCTGCTTTCTAGGCAATCCCCGAAACACAATTATTAGATTCTACAATTTTCAAATAGAATAACCTCACTAACCAAACCAAACTCCCGTACATAATGCGATGTGTAAATGCCATTAGCTTCATCAAATGATCTTGCTTCAATGTATTGTCAAAATATGCACGGCGCGGGGACAATTTTTTCCCGCGTGTTAGCGGCAATTGTTTTTTTCTTCTTTTTTTGTCGCGGTGGCTGCGCGTCATGCAGCCAGGTCGCGCGGAAGCCCACGAAGGTTTTACATCACCTCCAGGAGAGATTGATTTAGCAAGCTTATGGTTACCTCATTTCCACATTATACAATCTAATAATTGTGTTTCAACCAAATTCTTCAGTATTACGTTAGGTGGGAAATCATTTCTTCAAAATATTGATTATGGTTTAAAAGCACAGGTTTAGTTAGTAATTTCTCTCATCTTTCCGGCATTACGTAATTTTCATTCAGCTAAATAATAAAACCTTTGACATAAAATTTAATTGTGTTAGAAACTAAAAAGGTAATTTAAACCGCTTTTTAAATTCAAAGTGCCTAGTTCATAGGCTTTGTTCTTCTGACGTAGCACTTTAGAGCACCTCTCATTTGGAGGCCGTCAAACCTTAACTACCGTTCTTAGTCCGACAAAATTGCTGAACCATTTTACACCATACGAGCGAGCACTAAAACCGAGAATGCAATGATGAAAAACTACATTTTAATACCTCTCATAGAATAGAAACGAAGTGAAAGTGGGGCTTAGAGCGCACTTTAAAATTGGCAATGCTTTGTGGATGGGCCTTCAGAAGCGTGAAATCTGATTTCAGTACTGGAAATGGAAAATTACGATTTTTATTCGTCAGCAAATTTAATTTCCTATTGGAATGAAATGGTGGCTGGTTCTCTCTTGAATGACTTGTTGGAAAAAGTTTTGAAAATTGAAAACGCCGAGTAGTACTAATTTTTAAATGATAAGTAGGTATTGTGGGGTTACTGCCTAGTGTTCCATCTTTTCAAATAATAATAGCCTAAACTGAACTAGACAACGGAAAACCATACCGAAATATATATTTTTTGAATACATTCACAAGATAATAATAAGATGTTCGTTCAGACATTTTTTATGTGCATAAATGTCTGAATTGTGAGGGGGTCTAGTGTTGGGGGGGGGGGGGTCTAGTGTTGTAGCTTTTTGGCCATTAGTCACAGCAAATTATTAGTTGTAGAATAATTTAAATACCAAAAAATATTGGACTACACGACATACCACAGCCACAAGACGCCGTCACCGGCATATTTCCTTAAGTTTTCATTTCAGACTCGCCGGACACGGTTGACGCCGGTGAACGCCACAGGACACAGGCTACAAATGGTCGCTGCTCGTTTCTTGTGGCCAACACGCCAAACGCTGCAGAACTTCTTCTTACTCTTAAGATTATTCATACTCTTGATACTGCAAACATGGTTTAAAAAAGTGGCAGCCACGTAAGGCAAGTGTTGACCACAGGCCACTTGTCGCTGTACCGCGCTTCAGTTACCTATTTGTAGCCGCTTCTGGGTTTTTGTGACTAGGGGTTGTATCCCGTGTGAGGGCCGCTTTAACTAACAAAGTCTCTTGTACAGTCACGAAATGGAATCGTTGCCCAGTTTCAAATGAATTCATTTACGCGTTGCAAGCACATGATACCTTTTTAAATTGTGTGACAGGCTAGTGTTGTGTCGAAAAGTATGCTTTAAGTTGTTGTCAAACAACAATAAAATTAAAATTTGGTTAGACGTATCTTCCTTACGATTGACAGTTGAACCAATACTTTTCATTGGTTTATCTTGCTATTACGCTGCAGTGTCAAGTTTGATTAATCGAATTATTACATCCTTTTTGCTTAGAATAATTAAAGCTACAAATGTGATAATTAGTTTCTGTCAATTTCATCACTGAGCAAGCAAAAACAGATCTAAGGGTGGTCAACCTTTTTATGCCGCAACTGTACATACGAGTATCCATCAAATTCACCAGGCTTCGCCACGTCGACTCCGAACGTGTCAAATAGATTGACACATGGAATTGAAATCTGTTTTGGCAAAAGGTGTGTTTGGCATAGAATCAAACTCTGTTGCTATATCAAAGTAATATTGCTTTTGCTTTGGCTTTGTACGTCAACATTGACATCAACTATTAAACTTGAAGGGCTGAAACTGAACCTAGTTATTCTCCGTTATGATATGCTTAAATTCCCAGTATTCAAATAATATCGATGGTATCGTTTGATGAATAGCAGCATAATATTTTTTTAACTCTTTAGTATTGAACTTTGACACTGTTCAGAAATTATGAGCATTTTGTCAACACTAACGATATTTATTTATTTGGTACACAAAAACAGAATTTTGACAAGAACCGTACTATAAAATGATGTGTGTTTGTGTTTTCTTTCATTGATGGTTGCAAAGATATGAAACGTTGATACTAACATATTTTATTCAAATGTAGGTAGTACATTAATAGATTTTGACACACACTGAAGAATAAGGGTATAGAAAAAAATACAGATTATTGAAAAGTTTCAAAGAACTTCCGTTTGTTGGTTTGCCCCACGTAGTACCTATTAGTCGTAAGTAGCTTAGCGTTTTTTAGCACAGATTTCATTTTCGAATTCGCGATTGTGAATTTATGTGAAAAACTAAAATAATCCTTAAGAGACCTTCCCCTTATACGTGAGTGATGTCTTGATTGTATCACGTTCCCAAAGGTTGTGTTTAAAAACATACATAAAATGATTTTTCTTCGCCGCACCATATTTTTTCTGTCAAAGGACGTTATTGAACTTTCAGTCACTTAGGTGCTTTTGCGCATAAAGTCGTTATAAATCTTTATAGGATTAACACGGATAAGACATTAAAAAGATTTAGAAGGTCCATAAAATAGGGACTGAAGTTTTTTTGGTGTAAGTCTAACGGCTGCAAACCGTAGCGGTCTAAGTGTTTCACTGAAACGTTATTGAAAAAGTTAAGATGAATTGCGCCCATGGGTCTTTTTAGACACTTTTTAGGTCTAAGTTTTACGATGGGTCTAATTCGGTAGATTGTTTTCTGAGTTTTCAGTAAATAAACAAATTGATGTGTATTCTAACGCAGTTTTTTTTTTACATTTTGATGTATGATTTTTGAATTAATACAAGAGTTTCATTATTAAATGAGATAGTCATCATAGTTTTGTTTGAAATGATTAGGTACTTAAAACCAAAATAACTGATGTAGGAAAAGCTGCAGTTAAGTAGAAATTATCTATCACTAAGTTTAGTGTACTACTATAATAGTACTACTATAATAGAATAAAACTCACTCCAGTTGTATTAAAATAAAGAATATTTAGTATCATGGAGTAAATAGTATTGTTAGATATTACGGTCGAAACCGACGAACATTCCTGACTTCTGCTACCCCCACCGCGCGCATTATAAATACAACCGACGCGCCTTGGCTCGCTCTCTGCTCTTTTGGACCCCGAACGGAATGGACGTGCTGACCTGTCGATATTACTTAGTGCTCATATTTTGCCTCAGTGCTATTTTAGTGCTCTGCTGTTTATAAGTGTTCATTTAGAGCCTAAGTTTGTAAAATAGCGGCCTAGTTGAATTAAATGGAATTTGGAATATCAAATAGATCTTTTGTTGAGTTTTGTAATTCTTTTTAAATATTACCGCTTCTGATTCCTAAAAGTATAATAAAAAATCCTTTTTTGGTTTCAGTTTTATTGGCGGGATTTTACTTCGAGGAGGGACCGCCTTCGTACTCGCTCGTGCCGCTTGCTCCGCTCGCTCCGCTTGTGGGTCTCAACAGAGCTGTCAGTAACCGTCTGGTAGCCACACACACAGCTGGTGACTCTCCGTGGACCATTTAGCTACAGTACGGACATTGCAAGTACTTACAGTAAGGAACCCTCTTGGTCTAATCAGTACTGACCTGTTCCCAAGCCTTGGTCCTCTCCAAAAACTAAAAACCCTCGGCGTTTCTCAAAACGTAGTAACGTAAGATGTAGTTTAAGTTACAGAGCCGAAATCCGGGTTAATTTGTAAACATTCAATTATTGTGCGTGTATTGAGGGTATCAGCTTTTGGGAAAGCAATTCATGTGTTTTTGACACAACACCATAAATACCTTAACTTAGAGTGCCACCAGAAACAAGGCGGGCAAGGCTCAAAGTGCCGGTGGTCAAGGCTGCAGAGAGAGCAACCTCCTGACTCTATGTGCCGTGTCCAAGAGGACCGCCTTTTGTATCTGACCGTTTTTTTTACGGGGGGAATCCTTTTATGGACTTCCCGCCCTATCAGAGCGCGTATCCAGAGGTCCCCGTGATCTCTGGTCAAGAACTCGGTGCCGGTGGACCCCTGGCGCGCTTTGCTGGCTTAGCCAGCCCAGCTCGAGGGTAGTGATAACTCCCCTCTACACCCGCCGGTGTGAACGGCGGTGTGAGGTAACTCTTACACAATGGAGGCACACAGCCCCCGCCGAGTGCACTCCCAGGGACCCCGAAGGCCCTCTTTTAGTCGCCTATTACGACAGGCGGGGGGGAACCGTGGCAGGATTCTAACGCACCATACAACAGGATTCTGTATCTGACCCTCACTTCAACCCTATAGATAATTTAGTTTTGTTAATGTTTCTTTTAAGGCGACTTTTAAAAAACTTTTAATGTTTTTTGTCAATTTTTATTTTCTTTTATTCTTTTTTTGTCTTTCTGTATTGTAATTCGGCCGAATAAATGATTCTTATTCTTATAGAGAGAGCCTCTCAAGGTGAGGTACTGTCGATGCCCCACGATATGTATCCAGGGCATATACGTCATTTTGAATGCACAATGTCGCGAAGGTATGACACGTTTGAAGCTGTATCCTAATTTTATTATTATTATTATTTTAGGTCTACGCTGTGACTTATGATCGTTATTTTGGCTTGCAAAGACTTACAGTTACCTACGAGTTCATTGACATTGAGTACAAAAAAGCGATCAGCTGAGATAGTCTGCCGTAAAATATAAAGTCGAAACATAGAACCTTCGTCGTTAAAGTAACTGCTCGGATTACGCGTCATCGTAAATTTGAGATGAAACCGGCTGGGTCGAATCGGCTTCACCTTCGAGGATTCTCTATAAAATTCCTTTCCGTAATACACAAAGGATCACGCCCAAGGGGGTATTCGGAACCGCAAAAGTTAACGATGGCAAAGGATTTATTCAAAGGAGAACGAAAAATTGGACAAATGAAGAATCAGAATCAGAAATATCTTTATACAAGTGGTTTCAAATCATCAAGAACCAAAACAAAAGTACACTTAATAATAGACATAAATACTATAATAGAAATAATAAATAAATACACAGTATACAAACATAATGTGACTCAACCATCTGTGTCGGAAAGTTGTTTCTGTACTGAAACTATACGACTAATGCCCAGTGCATAGGTATGTTGTCATACTAGCTAGGATTTAATTCAATTTACATTATGAAATCGATTAGAAAAAAATATATAAATGTGGGAACTGAAATGAATGGAAATTATGACCCATAACTTGTATGTTTGCTACTCCGGATGGAATACCTTTCGGCAGTCTACGTTGCAATATAATGAGTGGGCTGGATTTATCTCAGACCACAACAGGGTCTAGGAATTTATTTATTACACAACAAACAATAAATATTGACAATTGATGAATATATCTAAAGTATAAAAAGTATAACTAAATAATACAAACTAACCATTAAACTTATTCTAAAAATCATTCAAAAAATTGTGTCCATGTGGTAGGGTACCCAAGATACTGGCAGCATTCCCCCGTTGAATCGCTAGACTCACACGCTGTGCAGGGAATGCAACAGCTCTTGGGTCACCAGTTGTTTCGATAAGTTTTTCGATAGAGACACAACTAGGCTGGAAGAACCCGACTCCGAATGGTACAAAAATGTATTCGGAGCCGATGTCCCTATACTTGTGCGCTTTTTTTGTTTCGGCCGCTTCCGCCGCCGCACCGACCCGTTTACTCGTTCCGGCCACATGGGAAGGAGCTAGGCCTCTTACCACCTTCGTCACGTACGATACCTTGCGGCTCTAATACGGCCGGTACGTTAACGGAGGCAAAAGCCCGACGGATGACATCATTTAGTGCGGCATGGCGAGAAAAGCGGCCCACACTCCTAGCACAAGACAAACCGTGGTGTCCCAATGCATCCACCCTACTACCACATGGACATGTGTGAGACACACATAGCTCGGCTCTAAGGCGCAATCCTATAGCGATCCGTAGCGTGTTCGAGTCGAGGCAGTTACCCGTATTAACACACGGGTAGGCATTCAGCCAGTGTCCAGATTCTCTACGGGAAACTGCCTCAAGTCTTGCACGCTCGGAGCCTGAGCTGTCTGAAATTAAATCCGTGTGAACAACGTTGCAGGCCAGATCATCCCAACTCCTTTGGGAGTTGGGGCACGAGGGAATTTGGTTTGGCCAGGCCATTAGCCATGCTTTTTTAGCGTCGTCTAAAAAAACGATTTTCGTAGCCGGAAATGAACAAGAAAGATTTTTTTTTGTTAGGTCAGATGTGCTATGGACAGACGATAAAAAAGCAGGAAGTGATACACTAGAAATTTTGCGAATTCCTAGACCGCCATATCTCGTAGGTAGAGGGGCTTGGGTCCAGGACGATTCGTTCAGTTTAATATTAATGATATTTTCCAAAGAGTCTTGGACCAAACAGGAGTTGAACGGAGTAGATATGTAAATTTTGGTACAAACAAACAAAATTTTAAGCTAAACATTGCCGAATGGGGATGATTTTGACCAGGCGGTCGGAATTTCCTTTAAATTTTGAAATTGAATTTTCAATGAAAGGCTCAAAAGAAGCTGGGAAAATTGGAGATCCTAGGAGACAAAGAGAAGTTTTGTCAATAATTTTGATATCTTTTGCCAAAAGGTTGAAATTTTGAATTATTTCATCCTTTTTAAGAATGTTTTCAGGCAGGTAAAGCTCGCATTTTTGAAAATTTAATTCCAGATCCAGTTTCCGGAAATTGGTGATAATATTTTTTAAATCATTGAGAACTTTAGCAGCTTTATCTCCTAAGGTTCCGTCGTCCAAGTACCAAACGTTAAATTTTGAATAAAGGTTTTGAATTACAGGATTTATACCTAAACTAAAAATGGCCGGGCCCAGAGGATCACCTTGTTGACAACCGACCGCCGAAAGAATTTCGTTGTTTTTATACATTAATTTTGTAGGTTCTAAATAGCAATGGTTTAGATAATTTGTCAGTTCCGGAATATTGTGCCAAATTTCTGTCAACATGGTGGTCCTGTCTATCGAATTAAATGAATTTTTGACGTCAATTTTGAGCAGCACCTCATCATCTGAACATGATTGGAGAAAGGTGCGTGCTGAATGGACTGCAGCTTCACATCCTCCACTTACGTTGAAACCTAACTGGACTAGCGAAAAGTGGCTACTGAGTTTGGGTTTTATGTATTTAATGGAAATTTTCGAAGCAATTCGCCTGAACGTGGTACCGACGCCTATTGGTAACACCACCGTCTTTTTTCGACAGCGCTTAGATTTGCACCGTAGAGCACTGGTATTACCTTCGAGCTAACTTTTCCAGCTAGCATCATGTTTACCAGATTTGTTATCGAAACAATTAGTTTTTGTCCAGCGTCACCGATGCAAGCCGAGGTTAAATCATTGAGGTGTTGGGGTGAAAGGCCATCTAGTCCAGAAGCAGATCCAGGTTTAAAAGAAAATATAGCATCGGTGACATCTTTTGAGGTACATTGTATAACGGGTACACTGGAAAGAATGGAAATTATGACCCATAACTTGATGTTTGTTACTCCGGATGTTGCAATATAATGAGTGGGCTGGATTTATCTCAGACCACAACAGGGTCTAATGTGTGAACTGAAATGTATGGAAATTACAATCCATAACTTGTAATTTTATTCCTCCGAATGGAAAACCTTTCGGCTGCCCACGTTGCGCAGCGGGCTGGATTCGACGCACACGACAATAGGGTCTCTTAAGTAATTAAACTTTTCGCGCCCTAATGTAGGCATTAGCAGCAGTCAGGTTTGAAACAAGTGCAACTACTTAAACCCTTGGCTAATGAAAAAATGCTGCTATAGTGACCCATTATTCACAAAAACTCAAACGGCCCTACAACAGTCTTTTTCATACGAATAACCACGACCAGTACAACCGCCAATACCCGGTACAGCTCGTGGTGAGTTATCTTTAAACTTCAATTTCTTTACGACTGTGGTCGTTTGAGAGAAAGAACTAAGCCAAATAACATTGTTTAATTGTTCACATTAAAAATGAGAGAAAAGACTAATCCAGGATGAAGCATAGTAATGATTGAAGTAAGCGTGAAGCACCGAGATGTGGAGTGATGACCGCCGGAATGCCACCCCTGTTGCGAGTATGTCAAAGGCCAGTTCATTCGCTAAACGAATGCTGCGGCACTAAACTAATCTATATGAATAAGAGTGAACGCAGTACTCGACCTCGGCACTTTGCGAGGAAGCGCTTTTCCGTAAAAAGACTTCACGAAACCTCCAGTCCTCCCCCTACTGTCCCCCCTTAAGGACCCTTCAAAGTTTATTCGATTTACTCTCCGATCATAGGATTTACTATTCAAATTACTACTCCACCCTACAGTGTGATGGTGCTTTTTTGAAGCAAACCTTTGAGAGAGTCAACTGGACAGTTAGTGTTAGTCTTGTAGATGGGTAATTACTCTTATGGACTTAAACATGTGAAATAACTAGTTTTACCATAGACCATTTTTAAACTTACGATAGGAATAAATGTTTTTTTTCTGGGTTTTTCCCTACCTTTAGTAAATATTTGTTATAACGGCGCAACAGACCTACGTCTAGCAATGGTCGTTTTTTTTAAAGTAAACATTCAGTCTAATTCGTGAACCTCTTTTTTCTGAAGTCGGTTAAAATCACACGGTACCCTGAAAATCTGGATGGGAGTTGAGTTTTTACCTACGTCTTACGATGGCAATAAATTTTGGTATTCAAATGTGATTAACTTTACAAAAGGTACTCGTAGAAAAGGTTTGCCTGAATAATGATCTGAGCACGACTGAATAGGTATTTTCTGAGTAAGCGTGTTCCATCTTCGCTCACCATCACGCGAGACTGTGGTCAAACGCAAACCCATTTTTAATTTAATAGGTAAAACACACCGAACCGCCGCGCGCCGGGAAGCCAAGAAAACTCAGCCGTGGAAGTGTGGTGGACTTACCACCCAACAGTTGCGGCCCATATATGGGCGGACACGTAGGGTTGTGGGCCTTGTGGTGCCTGCGTTCTGACAGATGCTTATTTTTTTTCTTTTTAAGGTTTTATTGGTGGCCAGGCTCATGCAAGGAGTTTGCTTGCACCTTCTCGCCACAGTAATTTTATTTGAGAAATACATTGAAACAATTTTTGAGCTAGACGGAACGGAAAGATTTTCAAATGTAACCTATAATTGAGCAGCCTGTCAGGTTTGAGCAGACTGTCTTTTTGCCTAGACAGGATTGAAAAGTTATTGTTTGCTGTTTGCCAAGTAGTCGTTTTAAATAAAACTTCAAGAATATTAGATTTTCTTTACAAAGACTAATGGCTTCATCGCTCACCAGCTACTCCTGACATAAAACAATATTATGACATGACATACATCCTCTCCCGACATTATTCTGTAACGTGATATTTATCTAGTCATGATGAAATATTTTTATAAAATACAGATAACCCACATATTTTTCCAGGAAAGGTTTTCCAAGCTTAATTGGATCTTTTCCAAGAAAAAATAAACTCATGATTATATCCCAGATGAGGAAGTCAATGGCACTGTTGTTGACATTGTTAAGGCAACATTCAGAAGCCCACTCTTAAAATTCAGCGACTGGATATAGATCCAATGTAGCAAGGAGCGAGGTTTTATCAGTTTTTTTGATTAGGAGTCAAATGTTAATTTAAACTCATAATCAGATTTGTTTGTGTCTTGTGATTTGTTTGGTCTTCAAATCAGGCCGGAACACTTTTTTCTTGGGAGGCCGCACCAGATTCAAGCTTGTTTCGACAGCAAAACCTTTTTTCACTTTTTTTCATTTTTTGTTGTGTTATGTCACATGGACAGAAGTGTCATTCGAATTTACGATTGTTTTATGTGTCCAAGAATTACACCAATTTTACCAAATTAATATCTCCACATTTTCTTTTATATCTTTTCTCCGGCCATCCAACAGTTTTTGGTGACCCCTTCCGACGTATAAAAGAAAAAAACACGCACAAGTCAAGAACCGGCGCGCGGCGTAGAGACACGCTGACGGCGGATTTATCGAGGAGGCTGCGAGGAGAGAGCTAAGAAGAGGAGTGTGGCTGATGTGTCTCTAGGACTCCGAGAGGCCCAGAGATAACCAACAAGAAAGGTGGCTACCATTTGCGTAAGTGAGCTGGTGGCCAAAATTTTTAGTAGTCAGTTTCGAAATCGAGTTTTATAGTTTTCCTTTTACCGAGTAAGAATATCTATTGTTTCCCAGCATGTCATCCGAGAATGACTCTGGAACTACTGTCAAGGAAGATAGGAGAGCAACCAAATTGAAAAGCTTCATTAGGAAACGGGGGGTTATTAAGGGAAAATTAACAATATTTGAAAAATACCTATTACGAATACATACAGAAACTCTGTCTTCCGAGAAGATATTAGAGCTAGAGCTGAGGATAAATGCTATCACTAATGTCTATAACGAATTTGAAACAATCCAAACTAGTATTGAAACGTTGGTCTCAGACTCACCCTCAGAGCTGGAAGCACAATTGAGCGAGAGGGAACAATTTGATAATTTGTATTTCAAGCACATTTCTGCAGGGAAAGCCTTTCTGAACAAGTATGGCGGTGCTGCCAGTTGTAAAATTGCTCCTGCGGAAAGTGTGTGTGAGCAATCGATTAAGTACCCAGACATTAAGCTACCATCCTTTAGTGGCAATATTACCGCTTGGGTAGAATTCCGTGATACATTCGATGCCCTGGTGAATAAAACTAATTTGAAACCAATACAAAAATTCAAATACCTAAGAAGTTGTTTATCAGAAAGTGCACTGGAGGTTGTCAGTTCATTAGAGTATACCGGAGAAAGTCACTCTTTGGCTTGGCAACTCTTGTGCGATAGGTTTAACAATCCAAGAGTGCTGATTTACAATCATTTGAGAGCTCTCTTTAATATTGATACAGTGTCTACAAATTCTCAAGCGTTACGGTCTCTTAGCGATAGTATTTCAAGGCACTTACGTACGCTGAATTCTCTAAATGTTAGTACCGAAAGCTGGGATATACTTGTAATATTTTTCCTTACCTCTAAGCTCGAGGTACCTATGCGACGTAGATGGGAGGAAAAAACTAACTCACGTGAACTGCCTACGTTACAGGCTTTCCAAGCATTTCTTTGTAACCAAGCCGATCTGCATGACACGCTCAGTCACGCGGGGGGTGAGCATGCCGAGCTTCTCACCTCTAGCGTTAGCCCGGCAAAGAAACTGCTAGTAACCACTTCCTCTCCTCTTAAAAACGATGGTAAGTTTCTTCCAAATACCTATAACAATCGTAATCGATGCCGTAATTGTGGGGAGGGACACTATCTTAACCAGTGCCCTAAGTTTTTATCTTTAGATACAATGTCACGCATTAATGTCGTCAAAAGGTTGGGACTTTGTTTAAATTGTTTGGGGTCTGGCCACGGTGTGCAAAACTGTCGTTCAAGTACGTGCAGAACATGTAAAGCCAAGCATCACACACTTTTGCATATTTCTCAACCCGACGCAGTTCGACCGAGTACACTGAACGCTGAGAGTGCGACCTTACCATCAGTTAGTATGTTGTCTAATCAGCAGGGCCACAGGCAGGATGTAGGTACTTCATTAGAAAATTCAGATTCCAATACACTTACCCCAAACAATAAGGGTATTGTGTTATCGACAGCTCAAGTTAAAGTTGCTGATTGTAATAACAAATTCCACGTTTTGAGAGCACTACTTGATTCAGGTTCACAGTCAAGTTTTATAACCAAAAGCGCTTTTCAAAAGCTTCAGTTGCCAGCTCATGAAATCAATATTGACGTATTAGGTTTTAATGGCAACTTAACTAAGGTAAACGATTTTTGTAGCCTTAATATCAATTCCAAAAACGACTCTTTCTCAGCGAAGTTACCGTGTTTCATCGTACAAACTATTTGTGGTTTACCTAGTTTCACCACCCAGATCAAAAAACTCAATTTGCATATTCCTAAGCGCTTCACTTTAGCGGACGATACATTTGATCAGGGAGGTGAAATCGATATGATTATAGGAGCTGAGTTGTTTTACCAATTGCTATGTATAGGACAACATAAGCTAGGCGATGGCCTACCTATTCTTCAAAGAACGAGATTAGGCTGGATAGTTTCAGGTAGTTTTAACGTTCCTACCCCTTTAGAAAACGTTAGATGCAACTTCACCAACCATGAGTTTAGGAACCTTTTTGACACAAAAGATTTTCCTTCAATTAATGTTCTGGAAGATGAGGATAATAATTTATGCAAGAGGATGTTCAAAACCCATACGAGAAATACCAATGATAATTTTGTAGTAAATTCTCCTTTGAAGAAACCAATAGAAGCTCTAGGTCAGTCGAGGCCTAGTGTTTATGGGCAATTTACTAGCTGCAAGAGTAAACCGTTCTACTCCCTTAACAATTACAGCAGTCGAAGATGTAGGACCATTTATGGTCAGGGATAGGAGGGGACGTGGTTACAAGATTAGTAAATGCTATATTGCTATTTTCATATGTTTTTCCACGAAGGCAGTTCATATTGAGTTAGTCTCTAGTTTAGAGACTTCAGCATTTCTTCCTGCACTCAGACGTTTTGTGTCTAGACGTGGTAGGCCAAAGGAAATGCTAAGTGATAACGCAACAACTTTTCATGGAGCTAATAATGAATTGACAACCTATTGTGCAGGCGAAGGTATCCAATGGAAATTCTTACCGGCATATTCTCCACATATGGGTGGCCTACATGAGGCGGCTGTCAAGAGTTGCAAATACCACCTAAAACGGGTGTTAGGTCAGGCTTTACTCACATTTGAAGAATTTTATACTGTTCTTACCCAGGTAGAAGGAATTTTAAACTCTAGACCATTATGTCCTATTCTTAATTCAAATGATGATGATATTCGCTTCCTAACACCAGCTCACTTTTTAATTGGTAAGTCACCTATCTCTCTGCCCGACTGTAACTATGTTGATGTCCCTACTTCGCGGCTAACACATTACCAACAGATTCAGCAGTTACAGCAAGATTTTTGGGCCCAATGGTCAAGAGACTACATAAGCCTGTTACAAGAGAGGACAAAATGGAGGAGTTCCAAGGGACAGTCTCTTAAAGTCGGAACCATGGTGCTGATGAAGGATTCGCGCCTTCCTTCCTGTCAGTGGAGACTCGGGCGCATTGTAGCGTGTTGCCCAGGACCGGACGGCGTTACGAGAGTGGTGGAAGTAAGGACGACGGCGGGCATAGTGAAACGGGCCTTCAATAACATTTGCCCGCTTCCAGCCGACGACTAACCAGTGCTGCGCGGGATCATGTTTCGACAGCAAAACCTTTTTTCACTTTTTTTCATTTTTTGTTGTGTTATGTCACATGGACAGAAGTGTCATTCGAATTTACGATTGTTTTATGTGTCCAAGAATTACACCAATTTACCAAACTAATATCTCCACATTTTCTTTTATATCTTTTCTCCGGCCATCCAACAAAGCTAGAGTAATTAACTAGGTACTAGAACTACGTTGATCTTTACCAACAACAAATAACCAACACATTTATCTGATGTTTTTTTTCAACGATAGCCTTTATTTATAATAATATTATTAATGATATCAATCAAAAAACATAGATCAGGGCTGGACAACATTACCAAATTCATGTATCGTTAAGTAACGATATTTCCTTATGGTCAAATTATAAATAGTTCAGTATCTAATGAATATCGGTAAACAACCGGCAACAATATCGAAATCGGTCTTAACCTGGTCCAAAAGTGCATTCCGAGTATATCGTGAGAAACTGAAAGAAAGCGATGTACAAATAATGATGTTTTTAACGCTACTTAGACTTTTGCTTAAGCAAAATAATATGTAAACATAAATACGTTTAATTGCTTGTTAAAAGTTTAGAAAGAATTGGGAAAAAGAAAAACTGGCTTCGTTCGACGTAAGGAAGGTACTTAGAATTTTAATGTGTTTTGACTTACTTATTTATTCTTTATTGCACAACAATGAGATTGGTCCAAATGGTGGACTTAATGCCGAAAAAGACATTCTTCACCAGTCAACCATAGGTCTTATACCGTATTCGTAAGCCCTGTAGGGTCTTAGATTGCTCACAAATGTATAGGGTAGGTTACAAGCCATAAATTTTGCCATACATAGTGAATATGCAATCCTTACCTCCGAATTCACAAACGCAAATCAACGTTAAGCATACCTAGGGATTATAGCTGTCCCTTTCAGTTCTATTGACATTTTACGGTGGAGCATGAGAGTGAGCGTGTGTTTAGCGTTGATTGTCGTACGTGAATTCAGGGGTTAGTTAGATCCTCAAGTGTTTTTTTTCTATAAATTTTGGACAGTTTCTGCTGTTTTTTCTGGTTTTCAAAAACTAATTTTACTAACTTGTCGGAGTAAGCAGGAAAACCCTTTGTTGAACTATCAGTCAAGTTCACAAAAGAAACCCTCACCCCAACCAAACAAGGACACTTCCAAAAGGTCATAGGTCATCAAAGGGGTCGTGTTACTTAAATAATTAATACCGTAATTGCCTGCAATCGGGTTCCGGATAATTCCACTTAATGGAGTAAATAAGACGGAAGGGGTAGTTAATACCCAATTTGCGTTGAAAAACTGCTTTGCTAATTCATATCTCCATAGAAATAAAAATAAGTGCCTGAAACGGATTATGCACTAGTGCACAAATATTTAAAGTTTGTTTTTACTTATAAATCCTTCTGATAAGTCCTGAAGAATGTCCTTTTTCTAAAACTCTGTAAAATGTATTTTCGTGCAATAAAGATTATTTATTATTATTCTCTTTATTAATTGTAAATCTTAGGTCTAAAATTTGTACAGCATATTCATAAAACAAAGATTTATAACAATATAAAATCTTAAGCATTATAATTATAAAAATAAAATAATTACAATTATATAATTTAAGTGCTAAAGCTACAAAACAATGATTTATAAAAATGCTATAAAAACCTAAACCTAGAGTGCCACCAGCAACGGGACGGGCAGGTCTCAAATTGCCGGTGGTTAGGGCTGCAGAGAAAGAAACCTTCTGACAATACGTGCCGTGTCCAGGAGAACCGCCTTCTGTATTCGACCCTTGATCCAACTCTTTAGCGAGAGCCTCTCAAGATGTTGGTCGAGACTCTTCGCTATTAGGCCGTTTGCCGAAACGACTATCGGCACAATGATCGTCGAATCAACATTCCACATGGCAGTCGCCTCGTGAGCCAAGTCAAGGTACTTGCTGAGTTTCGGTTCAAGGGCCTGAAACAGAGGGAGAGAGTATCCGGTCACGATACGCGGACAGGTTGGTTTCTTCCTCTGTAGCCCCATAATAGGCGCGCATGCAGTTGACATTTATGTCTCGTGTCCATCGCATGCGGCGCACTACACCACCGGTAGCGGGAGCCCCGCGCGGGGCAGATTGCCCCACAGGTCCCAAGCGTGCCGGCAGCGACAGCCCGCGGCGACAGGTGGTCGCGGCGGTCGTGGCGGCGGTGGCCCGCTCTCCTCACTGGAACTTGAGCTCGCCGCGGTCTCAAAAGGAGTTCCATACTCCTCTACCGACAACGAGATAGGTGAAGGAGCGGGCGGTGGTCTTGATTGTGCGCTTGTTGTCTCCGCTCTTGATTTGGCTCTCGTAATCATTGAAAGTTTTTCATTTTATAGATATTTTCTTTGTTGATGTCAATGACACTTGGAGTGTCAGTCTGTGTTTTATTGTTGAAAATCATGGTTCACTTAATTCTTCATGTAAATATTGATTTAGCTGCTTACTTTATTTATTTGTATGGTGAAATTTATTGGTTTCCTGCGTTTTATGAACTGAAATATGAAAAAACTTAAAATGGATACAAAAAGACGTCTGTCATAGAGCGATTTTTTTTATTATTATTATAAATGGATCATAATAATACCTGACGATTAAAGTCATTTTTTTCAATGCGCTAATTTAGTTTAAGCAATGGAAAAGTTCTGCTGTGTTTAAAAATACTAGATTAGGTATTATCGTTAGAAGTAAAAACGGTAAAAAATTACCAATAATTATCTGTTCATAAAAAACACATCGTTTGCAGATAATCAAAACAATGACAGTATGTGCAATGACATAATTCTATTTTTTTTAAACATTCGAGTAAATATTTAATTATTATGAATGCAAGAAAACTTATTTAATAAAAAATTAAGCGGTTGGCCTGGACTGTTACTTTTTGCTGTGAAACAATTTTGCGTAAAGAAAAGGAATAAAATGAAACTTTATCAAAGTTTTCAACTAAAATGATGCTATTTTGCATAAAGTTGGCCATTCTGTTTGTAAGGGTGCGAATTTTTTCTTTGTAATCATTTTCATCCGCAATAGTTTGAATAGCGCTATGCCTTCGCAAAAAATAATTTCGTTCTTCAAAAAATTCGAAGACTTGAAGTATCCGCTGCTTGGTCCAAATATTAAAGTTCTTTACATATTTGGGATTTGGCAAACCGCTGAAACTAAACTTAGAAATATAATTTATAATGTTGTTCATGTATCCACAGTGGTTTTTGTCGTGTCACAAATAGTCGACCTTTACTTGCACTTCAATGATTTCAACCGAGCATTAAGCAATCTATCTATGTCGACGATAAGCCTTATATGCAATGCTAAATGTTTTTCTTTTGTTTTACGCCAATCTGAGTGGCAAGAACTGGCAGCGGAAATATCTGAGTTGGAACTAAAACAAATGAAGAAAGATGATAAAGTAATCGCAAAGAAGATGAAAGAGTACACGCTGTATGCAAGAGTGATATGCTATTTATTCTGGATATTAGTTTTAATAACCAATTTGACGTTCATAGTGACGCCATTGATGAAATTGTTGACATCTGCGAGTTACAGACAAGATATTCAAGATGGCGTTGAGGAATACCCGCAAATCATGAATTGCTGGTTCCCGTTCAATTACACGAAGATGCCAGGATACGTTTACGCTTGTGTCATCGAAATATGCATGTCCTTTCAAGGAGCAGGGGTGTTGGCTGGACATGATGCAGCTGCAATCGCAATCATGACGTTTATGAAAGGCCAAATGCAGATATTAAGAGCAAAATGTGTAGATATATTTAGTACTACGGATAATGAAGGACCAGCAGATTTTTTGGAAAAAATCAGGGAATGTCATAAACATCATTCATTTTTGTTGCGGTAAGATGTATCTGTTATGGTAGCGTCGGATTGTAAGAATTTGTATTTAGAATTATTAGAAGAGAATAGAAAAACTTTTAGTCAGCTACCACAATAAGTACAAAATAAAATTATTTAGAGCTAACTGAAGCTATTTATAACATACTGTAAATTTTATTCTTTATTATTATTTACGCATAATGCGTAAATTAGACAGTTCAAATAGTTAATACATTTTGAAACAGTTGGTAATTTTTCAGTCTTGAAGGCCTGATTGACGAATCTTATTAGAACACTATTATGTATGGTTACACAGAAAGACCAAAATATTGATTTCTGGTAAAACATATTGCATATTTTGAGATATACCTAAATAGATAAATTATTCTTTATTGTACGAAGAAAATACAGTGGTATTGAATAACAAATACTACTGTAAAATTAAGGTCTTTTTATTGCTAAAACATCTCCAAGTAGTGAAGATAGTCTTGATAACAAACGAAGTTTGTTTTGGGACAACAGATTCAGTTACTAAAAAGACTTGAAGGGAATAATATATTATTATTGAATTTTCTTTCCCTAGTTTTCCCAGTAAATGTGACCTGACAATGTCAGCGAGATAATATTTGATTTATTATCCATTCGATTTACCCTAAAAGTAACTTAGATATCGTAATGTTTGTTTTCGATAGAAGTATCACATAGTTGAATTTATGAAATGTATATATTTGGCATTGGTCGGTGCGTGTGGACAATTTTTTGTTAAAATAATCAACCGCTAAAATATTAGTAGTCGTTTGCATTGCTTTATGTTATGCCAATGCCGATTTACTATAATAATATTTTATAAAAGTATATTTTTGATGCTTACAGGCAATCCGAGCTCTTCGACTCGCTGCTCTCTCCAGTAATGTTCCTCTACGTTCTTATTTGTTCTATGGGTATTTGTTGCAGCGTTGTCCAATTTTCATCGGTAAGTAGTTCCCTGCCTTTTAACATGAAAGGTTCTATTATAGAAATGTTGTGTCTGTCCATTATGTTTGTTTCCCTGACCCTTTAACCACAGTAAACATAGCAGTAGGTTATCTAGGTCCGTCCGCCGAGTTATTAGCCTAGCGAGCTCACAGCTCACGCTCACGCGAGCTCACGCGGCAAAGCCCATACGTACTGCCGCCACCTTATTATCCCATATTTTATGCTAGTGTTTTCATTCAAACATTTGTATGCGAGAGCGGCACGAGAGCGGCACGTTTGTATGTAGACATTTTACTGTTCTCTGTTTACTGTGCTTTAACTGAATCATTATTGAGCGAACAGCTAAGAAGTGTAACTAGTGTCGGCGTAGTCCACGATGTAGGTATGGTCAACGACAAAATAGTATCTTTGCACTTTTGAACAATATCACAGAAAAAAGATGAAAACATTTTATTTTCTCGTTACAATAAGGAGACCAACCCCCGTATTCACAAACGCAAATTAACGTTGAGCCTCAGAAGTGTAGCTGTCCTTTACAGTTCTATTGACATTTTGCGGGACAGCATGAGCACGAGTGCGTGCTTAGCGCTGATGGACGTTCGGGAATTTGGGGGTAAATAGTGATTAGGCTAAGCTACAATTTTAGTGAAACATCAAAATCCCTGTGTTGGATGGCTGGTGCCACGATTGGCACCAGCCATCCAACACAGGGATTTTTTATTATTAACTATCGAGTTAAATGAATAAAAAACTAAGTTACAGATCACAAGGTTTTTCCCACGGATCGCACACCATTTAGTCACCTCTCGACAAAAGAGAGTGCAGGCCACTCTTTCATAATTAGTTTTAGAAAAGAACATTCAATACCAATATCGGATAATTAACTTTTCAGAGCGAAGCAACCGCGGCACAGAGGCTGTGGGCTGTCCAATACACCACAGCGCAAATTGCTCAACTCTTTCTGTTCTGCTGGCATGCAAATGAAGTGTTTGTTGAGGTAATTAAATTTTCATTTTCATTTTGATCACAAAAATGTTAAAATTTTGCGGTAAGCTTGCTTTTGAGTGGAGACCTCGTTTCGGCTAGCGTAGCGTGGGGTGCCTTTTGGCTAAGTGGGGCGTCAATTTGCAAAAGAAAGAAAGAAGCAAAGGGCTGCTAATAAGACTAATAAAGTATATCAGCTAAGAGCGATCTGATGGTAGCGTCACATTTAAGTACAGTATATTTATTGTATACATTTGATATTATGGTATTCATGTCTATTATTAATTAAATTTGTTCATTAGATTTGATGATTTGAAAGTACTTTGTAACATGTTATTTTTAAATGAAGTTATTTTTGATTTTGATTTGAAAAGCTAGCTGCATCTAGCTAATAAGGCGCGTTGCCGCACTTCAGGCGAGGCCTACGTTCAACAATAGACCAGTAGCCATTATTAATGTTACAAAGCGAGAAAACCATACGTAGGCACATAAGTTTTTACTGTGCTGGGGTTAAACCCACGAACTTTGCTGCTTCAGAGCCAATTTCCTAACCATATCACCAAATTGTCACACTAATGCTTTTAATGCTATTCCAGAGTTCAGAAGTAGTTGAAGGAGTGTTCGAGAGCGATTGGTGGAAAGCAGACGTGCCTATGCGCAGACATGTCATGCTGCTTGCTGGGAAGCTGAACCGGCCGATTCTCTACTCTGCTGGGCCTTTCTCGAAGCTCACTGTACCCACTTTCATAAGTGTAAGTTGAGTTTTAAAAGATGGCGTCGACATGTTAATATGAATGAAATAGAACAAAACTATAGCTGTGCCCATAAGTATGAAGAAGAATATAGAATAATGCTCAAAGAAGCCTTAAAGCAGTTTCGGACCACATAAGAAAAGTTAATATACTTGATTGCATGAAGAAAACAAAAGCAAATTCTCTAAGACGTACCAGGTCAATCAGGTGGCGTTTTTTGTTTGTTTTGAATTCCTCATGGATACCTCACCACACAGGGGGACGATGAAGTTATGTCGGACTCATACCGACTAAAACCACATAACAGTGCCACAGCTGGTAGCAAAGCTGGATCGAAACAATTTAAGTGGCCTTGTAGTGAACAATTAGCATTATCTTGTAGTAAACAATTGGCATCACAATATGAAGAAAAAATATTTGAAAGAAACTCACTAGATTATTTTTTATTCTTTCCAGATAATCAAGGGATCATACAGCTTCTTCACTTTGTTCTCACAAATGGAGGAAGATAATTAAGACGTCATATACAGGGTGTTTCTTTTAAGATGTCAAGCCGGCGCCAGCTGATAGTAGGGTACCATATCTATCGATTTAACCCCCATGTATGTTCTACGATTTTTTGTAGTTTTCGAGATAATGATGTTTTTGTTAATTTTAAAAAAATTGTGAGCACTTGGCTTTAAATAATTATAACTTTTTTTTCGTTTGACTTTTATTGGCTATTTTCTTTTTATTATAATGTCTATTAATTGCAGTTTTATGATTAAAATAATCCCTGTCCTAACTTAACTACAAGATACAAAAATTTTGATTGATAGTGAAATAAAAGTGAATCATGCAGAACATAACCAAAATTCAATCGTAAATTAAAAAAAACAAAAAGTATTCCATAGCTTCTTATTAATTTTAAAAACTGCGCAGCATCATAAGCTTTCATAATAATACAAGAAAACATATCCTTTGTGGGGCATTATTCGCTGTGATCGATGCTCAAGTCTTGAGAATCGGAAATAAGTGTAATTTTCATACTTAATCATTTTCTAGTATTTTGGCAAAATTTTGTCATTTCTGAGATTTATTGTCTTCTAACGTTTAAACAAAGCTCATTTATTTATAAAACAGTCATTTTTAAACTTCCAATCATCCGAAAGTCACAACTCCTGTTGTAATTAAAATGTTGAAATTGAGGAAGCCGGAACATGTTTTGAATCGATTATCGAACTGTTTTGAGTTACTATGTTCAAAATACGCGTACACATAATATACATAATCGGCCTATATACGTCCCACTGCTGGGCACAGGCCTCACCTCAACTATGAGGTGGAACAAGCCATACTCCAACACGCTGGCTCAGTGCGGGTTGTTGGAGGGGTGTAAGGTTAGTGAGCAACCTTATTGTCAGATGTTATCAAGCCGCCCGAAGGCCTCTGACTAGGCTTAACGACTGACATCTAGCGACGTCAACCGGGACCAACTGCTTAACGTGCCTTCCGAAGCACGGAGATGCCCGAAATACACATCACTAAATTTCGGTCGGATGGTCACCCATCCCTTTTCCGACCCGGCGTGTGTTGCTTTACAACAACGATCGTCGCCGATCACTGTCACAACTGCGCCACGGGCACCTCTCTCACGCGTACATAAAAAATAATTAAGATGGTCCGGTTTCCTCAATTTAAAATTGTTTATTACACCAGGAGTTGTGACTTTCGAATGATTGGAAGTTGAAAAATGACTGCTTTATTAACAAATGAGCTTTGTTTAAACGATAGAAGACAATAAATCTCAGAAATGACAAAATTTTGCCAAAATACTAGAAAATGATTAAGTATGAAAATTACACTTATTTCCGATTCTCAAGACTTGAGCATCGATCACAGCGAATAATGCCCCACAAAGGATATGTTTTCTTGTATTATTATGAAAGCTTATGATGCTGCGCAGTTTTTGAAATTAGTAAGAAGCTATGGAATACTTTTAGTTTTTTTTAATTTACGATTGAATTTTGGTTATGTTCTGCATAATTCACTTTTTTTTCACTATCAATCAAAAGTTTTGTATCTTGTAGTTAAGTTAGGACAGAGATTATTTTAATCATAAAACTGCAATTAATAGAAATTATAATAAAAAGAAAATAGCCAATGAAAGTCAAACGAAAAAAAAGTTATAATTATTTAAAGCCAAGTGCTCACATTTTTTTTAAAAATAACATAAACATCTTCATCTCGAAAACTACAAAAAATCATAGAACATACATCGGGGTTAAATCGATAGATATGGTACCCTACTATCAGCTGGCGCCGGCTTGACACCTTAAAAGAAACACCCTGTATAGTGTCTTGTGTCGGTGTGTTCTTACTATGTAGAAATTGTGGATAATACTTATGTTTTTGTTGTCTTGCATCTAGAGTCTTTTGTAGTAGCATAACGAAACATTTGCTTACAGTGTGGCCAAATAATGCCTTAAATATTTAGAGTGTACCTGATCGCTAAAGATACAAAAAAAAACACTTGCTTTAGATTTTGGCCACTTTTTGTGAACTGTCTAAAATTGTATGAGAAGATGTGCTTGTGACGACGTAGCAACACCAACATTTAAATACTTTTTTGCTTGTGACCAAACTACACTTAATGTATGGAAGTTAAAAAGTGTGACGAAACAACACTAACTCCTTCAAACAGCACTTATTGCATTTGTCAAATTGTCAAACCGTCACTACTTTTTTGACAATATGACATTTTGATGCTGACTGTACCGTATAAAGCCCATTATCTCTATATCCAATTACTATCAAATTTAATTGCTACTAAGAGATTTTACTTAGCAAAACAAAGTAATGGACTTTGGATGGTGACTTTTATTTAACTAAATCGTACAATATTGTGGTATCATAAAATAGATTTACTTATAATACTTACTTAATTTTTTAAGATTAAATTCTTCAAACATAAGCCTACATTTACGAAACCGCAAAAGAGCTAAAAGGAAAGGGATAAGGACTGAGACCGAGTACCTACTTAGCAGAAAAAACGGTACCCTTTTACGAACACACAAAACAACATCTTTCGTAAGCTAAGTAGAGACTAAGAGAGGCTTTAGTATAATATTTTGACAGTTCACTTTAACTCTTCAGTGTTAAGTATAGCCAAATAAATGACAACGCAGTCAAGGACAGTCATTATTGACTGTCTTAGCAGTCCAGGCAAACTATAGTCTGTTCGCGTTAAGAATGCAGTGATTTTTATATTGAATTCTGTAGGACACAAAAAACTCAGATTCACAACCTTTGCGTTCGAAAGTATGCTGACTTATGTATATGACTTAGCTTTCTAATAAGGAACGATTTGATTGGTAAGGCTAGGTCGAAGGACAAGTATGAAATCGCTGCATTCTTAACTCTCTCTTCTCTTCTTCTCACTTCTTAACCATTACACCAAATAGGTCAACCTATACATATATTGACTAATTGGGATTGAGGTTTAGCTATTATGCTATATATTTTTTCATTCTTGTTGTGATTTTTGCTAAAACTACGTTATAGCTTTCATTTTGTATATACAGGCGATGGCTTCAGAGTTTACCAAGCCACCCTCCTGTGGTTCGTACAAAATTCGTTTTACGGCTGTTATCTTGCCCTTGCAGCTAGGGCCGGCTTAACATGCTTACAGTAGCACCGCGGAGTTTTCTAACCAACTGGACCGACAATATTAACAACCAGATTCTGATAATGTTTTGACATGAGGAGAGAAAAGAAATTAAGCTTAATATGAATTTTCACAATTACAAAAATCATTATTTAGTAATTTATTATTACTATGTAATGGTTGGACATTATTTTATAAAAATCTTTATTTATTTTTATTTATACAATTCAAACTGGGCGCCATTGCAGGGGATTGGTCGAAAAAAACCCGAAATGGCTTACGTGAAAGAGGAGAAGAGAGGCCTTTGGCCAGCAGTGGGATCCTCATGGTTAATTAAGCTTAAGATTAGACTAGAATTGATTTGAATCCTCTAGTTGTGAATTAGCCTTTTTTCTTAGTAAAAACATATTGTATTTGACGAAGATTTTGCTTGCTAACTTTTTCTTTGATAAAACCCGGACCGTGTTTCTTATGCAAGTTAACAATTTTATTTCATTTTAACAGGGCATATCAAAGTACACTAAATTATACATAAATGACAAAACTCATTAATCGATCATGAGTGATTATAGCTAATATCAGTCAAGTTCGCTACAAACACATAGTAAGCAAAACAAACCCCCAATTAGTGTCTTGCAAGAAAAATATTTAGTGCCCGTATTACTCAATCACTTTTAGCTTATTTGTCAAAACAGTGACATAATTGGCACTTTATATAAACGTTTTGCAATGTTGAATAGTAGCTTAGGGTTGGTTCTTGATTTTTTACGCGAACTGCCGACCATTATCCTTTTTTGAAGCAGTTATTTGGTAATTATGTAAAGATATTATGACACAAAAAATACTATAAAAAACAAACCATATCAATGATTCTCGTTAAAAATTTTAAATCTTAGGAACACAATGTCACTAAAATAATGGCTTTCTATAATTATGTGTCCAAATAAGTGTAAAGAATCCTACAAATGACACCTCAATATTTATATGATTATGAACAAATAGATAGGTAATTAGAATTTGATAATTACGTTAACTGTTGTATTTTAATGATGGTTATGGTAAAGTTAACGCGTCAAATTAGAGATAATGGGGGTGACAAAAACCACCCCACTAGTGATAATGGGGTGGTTTATGTCCAGCTGTGGACTGAAAACAGTGTACTAATAAGTTGACTTTACTGACTTATCATTTCGATTATAAAACTGAAATATTTGATGACACTGTGAAAATCAATCCTTTATTGCATTTCATGAATGTGATAAAAGGTGAAATAAAATTGGTTATAGTACATCATGATACCTGTTAGGCATAGCAACTATTTTTATCTCCATAGAATTCATGTAGGCTATAATAACATTTTTTTATTAATATTTGTTTGAGTATCTTTACAAATATATTTTTATTGGCTTCTGATCACAATTCTAAAGGTGGGTGATTATGTATTTTTATAGCTGTACAAAAGGGACCAGATTTATACATTTCCGTGCGGGAAATAGATTTGGAGAGCATGCATGAACGCAAAAAAAAACAAAAAGATCTCAACGAGTATGGATCAATACACACACACACATTATCAAGTAAAAATAGCATTCTTTATTTTATATACAATAGTAATATTAAAACATTATCAAATAAATACAGAATATGATGTAATGAGTTAATAATGTAAATTTCCCTCCAATTTGTGGCTATTAAAGAGCGAAAGAGTTTTGTAAATTTTTATGAATACGAATTTTGGAACAACCCTCACACGGCTTCTATACAATTTGGTCCAATTGAAATGTGTCCACCCATAATGAGGCCTATTGTGTTTACTACTACTAATAATAAAAATTGCTGCTTGTATGTTTGTAGCAAAATAATAATTCAAAAGACATTTAGTACAAATAATAAGGTAATGTAGTAAGTCAACCCAATCATCAAATGTTAGCTAAAGAGCTATCTCTTTAAAAAATGTATCTTTGCTAACATTTTTTTCGAGTACATAGGAAAGATGGAGCCAGAATCTAAATAATACAACTTATTTGTTCATACTGCTGTTTCTATGCCTTAAATTAATGATGTAGTAATGCCAGTCAGTAGAATGGCTAGTAACAAAATGTTGAATCATCATTTAATTTTTGTTTGCTGTATTTTTAGAATTGGAAAATCAAGAAAAATGATTGTTGAGTTTCTGCCAAATGCTTTATGAAAAACTCAATTAAATTAGAGCAATAATTTATTAATTAAACTTAACGTAAAACTAGTTGTAGATTAACAATATGTAAAAGTCAAGTAACACCTGCTGTAAAAACATGTTTCACTACCTAATAAATAGATCCAACAATTGTAACTATTTTTTATTTCCAACCATCTTTCGTGACTTGTAGTTGTAGCCCTATAATGTTGCGGAGATTTTTATACCAATTGGAAAATAGGGAACATCCCCTACTAGCCCCAACTCTTTGGGGTCTTAAGACATGGGGAATGTGGCAACAAAATAGTTTCAGTCCAAAAATACACAACGCAATTCACATCGCAGCGATCCTTTTCGTAATATCACAGTATGTAGAACTGTGGATTATAAGAGAAGACCTAAATCTGGCACTTAGAAATTTATCAGTCACGATGCTGAGCACCGTTTGTGTTGTAAAGGCAGGAACCTTTGTGGCCTGGCAAAAATATTGGAAGAGTGTTATCGAATACGTATCCGAGCAAGAGAAAATACAGACATCCAAAAAAGATAAACTAACTGATGATATCATTGAAGAGTATACAAAATATTCAAGACGTGTGACGTATTTCTACTGGACTCTTGTCGCTGCGACGGTGTTCACGGTAATTTTGGCTCCATTAGCAGGTTTCTGGACATCGGCAGAAGGTAGAGAACGTATAAGAAACGGTTCAGCTCCGTATCCTGAAATAATGAGCTCATGGCTGCCTTTTGACAGAACGCGGGGCTTAGGATACTGGGTAGCTACTCTTGAGCATGCTTTGATTTGCTTCTACGGCGGTGGTGTAGTCGCTACTTATGACTCCAACGCCGTCGTCATCATGTCGTTTCTGACAGGGCAGTTGAAGCTTTTAAGCGTCAATTGTTCGAGATTATTCGAGAATGAAGATGAGTTGAGCTATGAAGATGAGATGAAGAAAATTAGAGAATGTCATATTCATCATACTCTTTTGATAAAGTAAGCATTATTTACAATCTCTACATCAAAGTCACAAATTCGCTACATTAAAATGTCATCAAGCGTACCGTCATACGAATAAAGAACTAATTATCAAATGTAATCAATTTAGAATCAGAATCAGAATAATTTATTTGCATGAAAGTGGTACAGTGGTGGTGGTGGTGGTGGGGTAGTGAAAGTGGTACCTAATAAGGTATTACATTAGTTGAACAGGATCACACATTTTACCAGAGAATGCAGAATAGGACACAAAACAAACACTAAAATTAAGTTCAATATAAAATATCTCTATAATTAAAAGAGGATAGACCAAAATCAGTGGGTTACAACATCCGGGTTTCAAAAAACTTTATGTATTCCCCCATTGAGTAGAAACATTTACATACATTACCTTACCTTACATATTTAGCGTTGACGTACGAAAAAATTTATTTTAATTGTGACTGTTTTGACAAAAGAAATAAATGTTTAAATGCTGGTTGCTGCCACCATTTTCAAAGCTGTTCTTTAGTCTCGGGGGCAGAGTTGCTGTTAAAAAAACATTGAAAATCGTAAAAGCATTTTTTACCAAGTTAAAAACAATTAACAACTATTACTATTATTAACAATTTAGGATTTTTGGAATTTAACTACAATGTTTATTTTCTTGTTACAGGCATTCAAAGATATTGAACGGTCTTTTGTCCCCAGTAATGTTTTTGTATGTAATCATCTGTTCTCTAATGATTTGTGCGAGTGCCATACAGATGACAACGGTAATTATTTAAGATAAAGAAATTAGTTTAATTTTCTCCAGAAATTTTACTGGGAGGTTAATAACTACCTATTACAGGAAGGTACAACTAATATGCAAAGAATATGGCTGGCAGAATATCTGATGGCATTAATCGCACAGCTGTTCTTGTACTGCTGGCATGGGAATGAAGTTTTGGTCATGGTAAGATGCCTCACTTCGGGCAAATGCATTTTTAATTTTCAACCAACAAATTATTCTGAAGTGTTTAACTATTTTGTTAAAACCTGAAACAAGATTTTTTATCGATATATGTTTCGTCTTTCTTATGTTCCTCTTTACGTAGAGGTAAAGAGCTGGACACTACTTAAGAACTACAAATTATGCAAAACGATAAAATTTTAAAAACCAATATAGGAAAATCAATGAAACAAAAGAAGGGTAGAGGTAGGCCAAGACAAAATTTCCAACAAAAAGAAAAGAAAAAGGCAAATCCTTTACACCCGAAAATGCCGGCTGAACCCAGATTTGCTTCACCTACAAAAATAGGGTAGTCAAAGACAGACTGATTGTTGCCGTCATGCTAAATGCAACAGTGAGAAGTCCACACTGGGAGCCCTTTCGGTCGCATAAACTCTTTCGTCATAATGTAGTTTGGCATAAATGTTTTGGCACCAAGTTTTTTCGCATAAATTATGATAAGCAGAGTATTATAAACGCATAATGGTTTCATTGGCATAATTATAATTTGCTATAATTGTATTTATCATAATTTAAATAAGCATAAATGTGAAGAGCATAATTGATAAACGTATAACTTTACTTTATCATAATATAAGAAACGCATAATAGATGAATTCATAAAATACAAAACGCATATTTCTACTCGTCTGCCCAACAATAGAGTTGGGGCGAAACCAGCTCGGCTAGATTAGGTTAGAAGGCTTAAGGCGGGAGCAAAGCGAAGCGTAGCTGTAGCGTGCGTGATAGTTTTTCAAACCCTAAAATAAAATGCTTGCTGCATCCCTGCATGCTGCTTGCTTGCCTGCATGCTGGGTGCTTGCCTGCATGCTTGCCTGCACGCTGCATGCTTGCTTGCGTGCTGCATGCTTGCCTGCATGTTGCATGCTTGTTTACATGGTGAATGGCGAGGGCGGACCCGACATGGCCGTGATAGGTTTGAAGGTTAAGGCGTGAGCACAGCTCACGCCTTAACCTTCGAGGGTTAGTTTTTTTTTTTCAAACCCTAAAATAAAATGCCTGCTTCATCTCTGCATGCTGCTTGCTTGCATGTATGCATGCTTGCTTGCTTATCTTAAGGCATATCTTAAGTCTGCATAACGTTTTTTGGCATACTCTTCGTTTCGCATAACGTTCATTTAGAATAAATCATAAGGCATACTTTTTTCCCGCATAACTTCTTTTATAATAATGATATATTAGCATCAAAGGTTTATGCATAATTGTTTTTAGAATAACGATTACTTAGCATATCATTCATTGGCATCTCACCCTATGGCATACAAATTTCAAGTCATACAATAAGAATACCATAATATCACCATTTAAATAACTATAATAAACTAGCAGCCGCCCGCGACTTCATCCGCGTGGACTTTAGCTGTATGTGAAAAAAGATTTTCCCGCTTTTCTGTTGAAATTTTTCCTAAATTTTCTTTGCTATAAACCTAACGGAGCTCGAGACCTTTTCAACGAATGCAAAACCGTGGAAATCGGTTGGTGCGTTCTGGAGTTATAGCGTCAGGAAGGAAAACCCGACTTATTTTTATATAGTAGATTATTCTCTTCGTTATCCTGAAATATTTTTATTTCGAAAATATCATGCAAGCAAGCATGCATTCATGCAAGCAGGCATGCATTCATGCAAGCAAGCAAGCATGCATACATGCAAGCAAGCAGCATGCAGGGATGCAGCAGGCATTTTATTTTAGGGTTTGAAAAAAAAAAAACTAACCCTCGAAGGTTAAGGCGTGAGCTGCGCTCACGCCTTAACCTTCGAACCTATCGCGGCCATGTCAGTTCCGCCCTCGCAATTCACCATGTAAACAAGCATGAAACATGCAGGCAAGCATGCAGCACGCAGGCAAGCATGCAGCGTACAGGCAAGCATTCAGCGTGCAAGCAAGCATGCAGCATGCATGCAAGCATACAGCAAGCAAGCAGCATGCAGGGATGCAGCAGGCATTTTATTTTAGGGTTTGAAAAAAAAATAACTAACCCTCGAAGGTTAAGGCGTGAGCGCAGCTCACCTTCGAACCTATCACGGCCATGTCGGATCCGCCCTCGCCATTCACCATGTAAACAAGCAAGCAGCATGCAGGGATGCAGCAGGCATTTTATTTTATGGATTGAAAAACTATCACGCACGCTACAGCTACGCTTCGCTTTGCTCCCGCCTTAAACCTTCTAACCTAATATAGCCGAGTCGGTTTCGCCCCAACTCTATTGTTGGGCAGACGAGTAGAAATATGCGTTTTGTATTTTATGAATTCATCTATTATGCGATTCTTATATTATGATAAAGTAAAGTTATACGTTTATCAATTATGCTCTTCACATTTATGCTTATTTAAATTATGATAAATACAATTATAGCAAATTATAATTATGTTAATGAAACCATTATGCGTTTATAATACTCTGCTTATCATAATTTATGCGAAAAAACTTTATGCCAAAACATTTATGCCAAACTACATTATGACGAAAGAGTTTATGCGACCGAAAGGGCTCCCAGTTGTAGATACGTCTCTTCTTTGATGATGCCTGTTTTTTATGTTTTAGAGCAACAAAGTAGACGATGGAGTATATGCAAGCGCCTGGTGGTCCCGTAGTATCCGAGTGCGCCGGAGCGTTCTTATTTTAGCTGGCAAGCTGCGCAGGAGTGTCTTCTTCACTGCAGGACCGTTTACCAATCTTACTTTGTCTACTTTCTTAGCAGTGAGTATATAATTGTAGTATATAATCTTGAGCTGGACTCAATTAGTTAGGAATTGAGCCAGGAAAAGTAAGGGTTAGAAAGGACAGTGTTTTTCAGCAGACGGCGCTGCCGCTCTGCTGAAAAACAGGCACTACAGTATGATAAGGCATAGCATCTATAATAGTTGTCAATTATAATGTTAATGATCCATTAGTTTCTTACCCCCTTATTCATAAAAAGTTAAACAATGCTTCAACAACACGTTAAATTTTGTATTGCTTTGTCTCTGTCATTCTTGTTGCTGCCGCCATTCGCCAGTAAGTCAAAACACGTCAATTGCTTCAACTATGCTTTGGCGTTGCGTTCGTTTTTATAAATAAGAGGTTTAATTATTCTAAAAGATACTTTAATATGTATTAAATGAAGAGCTTTTCTAACTGTCCAGTTTCGGCATTAATGGACCATTATCATTAATAGCCGACTTTGTGTAAGGCCGTTAGTGAAATTAAGGTAGGTAAGGTGAATTTAAAAGATTGCGGAATGTGTTTCTATTTCGTTTATCGAAACTTGTGAATTTTAATCTCTCTAAGGGAGCCATGGAGTAATGATGTGTTATAGTCAATGATAATGAAACCAACACTTTAACTTTACAAATTATTGGATGAAGGTTAAACCTATTTTATGGCTATAACCAAAAAGGCACACATAGGCAAGAGAGGCAAAACTAACAATGCTCATTGACTTACCAATGAAATTCGTTTGCACTATAAAAAGTCAGTTTCTCTTAACAGAGAAACCGCCTCAGAGTTACATTCCAAACGAAACGAGGATACATGATAGTAGTGGCTATAATGGATTAAGTGAAAAGATGTCGCTAAACTTGTTCGAATGGGCTAGGTGCATCCTACGAAACATTTGCTGAATGTAATCTTGATACCTACGTATTGACAAAAGGCCTTTTCTCAAAATGACGCAATCGCGAGTAGTTTTAACATAATTAAAATAACAGTTCAGTCAGTGCAATCTATAAGCATATTTTACCGACAGATATGGTTTAAGTAAAATTATTCTCAGGAATGGTTCAAGTTTGTCGATTATGTAAACTAATCACGGACTAAAAGCACTTGTAACAGGTCTATTCAAATAAGGATATTTTGAATTGAATTAAAACAATTCATTGAGAAAAAAAGCTGTAATAAAATAGTTGGACGTATCTACGTCCGCTCAACTTGATGCTGCCAGCACTCCCGGCACTTCCGGTGCACTTAGAGCGTCCGCGGACAATTTAGATAGTTATACTGCCATCGATCTGTTGCCAGCCAGTCTCTAGCTATGTCTCTGCCATTAGGCTATGGTAATGGATTAAGTCAAGTCTGTAGTTTTAACATTGAAAGTGTTTTTTTTTCAATCTTTTTTTAATCATTTTCACAATTTAATTTTTAAATTTCACAAGAAAATATTTTTTTTATGGAAATGATTGCAGATAGTTTCATCAACAGGAAAAACCAATTATATTAAAGTAAATAATTTCATTCATGGTGGATTATTAGACAAGTAAAGAAAAACGGATTTTTGTCATGACATAGATAAATATCTGAATTGTAAACTTTTTCTTTTTTCAGATACTCAAAGGATCCTACAGTTATTACACTATACTGAATCGCTAAGAAGATGAATAAATATTTAAAACTATTATTCATACAATGTTACTGTATTTTGCACTAACTGATTTGTTCTTTGTGGTTTTCTTAATCATTTATGAGAATAAACAAATATCTACTTAAACATTTAAATTTGATTACTGGTCAACTTTATATTCGTTTTTTTTTAATCACAAACTAACCTTGATGAAGAGCGTGATTGATTAGTATTCCCAAAAGTTAAAACGTCAATCGGTCCAAAGTAGTCCACTCCAGTAAATGAGAAAGGACGCTGGTGGTGTTCCATCGTAAGTCTGGTAGATCGGCTGTCGGAGGAAGCATAGGAGCCGTTTCCTTCAGCTTGCACTTCAAACACGAAGCTGCACAGCTCGGACAGTCGGTCGCAGGCGAACGATGTAGTATCGTTGTCTCATCTCGTTCACTACAATTTCATTGTGACCGTGTCCTGCCCACTCATGGTAGTAGCTTATTTAGCATTCTCACTATGGAGCATCGCCCATCCAATATTATTAGCGATCGCATTGCGTCAGGAACCCCTTGACATACTTCAATACGACTATCCAGAACTACGAGCCCTTGATCAATAATTACCGCCGTCATATTCATATTTCTTAATCGCGAATTCGCAGGAAAAGGTCGTCTCGACTTAGCAGCTTGGATTCCTTTTATGAGGTGCTCTTCAGCCTTTTTCATATCGCAAGTGAGTAGTGAATGTGGCCGCTGCTGCGTCTGACATTGACGACATTCTTCAAGGACCCTTATAAATTGGTGAATTCTAGCTGTTGTTCTTAGAAGAGGAACCCATGAGCTAAACAGGCATACATCTGGAACCAAAATTTAACTACGGGAGACTATTGTTTCATTACATTTTAACTCCGATTCACACGCCTCTTCAGTCTCATAGGTTTCTTTGATCGGCCACTTAGCCTCCGTCAATAACAAGAAGGATGACCCCTCTAACCATTTTTCTATGTTTAGAGCTGTTGGTACCCAACGCCACGCACTCTGCGATGTGAGTTCGGAAATTTCACGGAGACGATTTCTACGAAGGTTTTAAAGTTTCGCGGGTCGCGCCTAATCCAAGACAGAACGATACGTGAATCGGTCCAAAAAACCCTCTTGGTTGATTTTTGTCTAATTTCACTGCAGACAGTCGCGGCTAATCGAGCTTCCAACAATGCCGCCTGCAGCTCCAATATCGGTACCGTCGCAGGTTTAAATGGATGTGCATAAAGGATGTACTCAGCGTCTCTTTATCATCAACAAACCTCCAGTCAATACAACACGAATAGGCCTCGCTACTAGCATCTACAAAAACATGTAATTCGCAATACGACGGATACGAAAGACTTATCAAGTAACACCTCGGAATAGCTACAGTGTGAATCTGCAATCTGCTCATACCAAGCGCGCCACAAAGTGCACTCCTCCTCAAGCAAATGTTCATCCCAGCCAGAGACCAAGCGCCAAGACGACGAAGGATTCCAGACGAGGCCTCTATTTGCTACCCATTTTCTCATCTGGAAACCACACAACGAATGTACATGGAGTACATCAGCCGCAAGCTTTGCTGCATCTTCTACCAAGTCCGTAGACCCTAAAAAATTGTCCATGTAGTGATCTTCCACTATAGCTCGGGCATCCTCAGGATAATCGCCACTAAACTCTTCAGCATTCTTATTTTTGACATACATTGCCGTGAAAGGAGAAGATGTGGCTCCGAAAATAAGTGAGGACATCCTAAACTCCACGGCTCGGGTTCCTGGACCGTCAGAAAACCAGAGATACCGTTGATAGTCGCGAACAGCTTCCCTGATTTTCATCTGCGGAAACATCTAACGAATGTCACCAGCAATCGCAAGCCCCCCTTTGCGAAATATGGCACGACACGTGCGTGCATATTATTTAAGTCACTGCACCCTGACTCATGTGTAAAGATGTAACTCGCAATTCGTATCAACTATGTATCGTTAGTCTAATAGCATAATCAATAAACGATAGTCGCTTAAAAGTTGTTTCCTTCAAGCACCGATAGAAGATAGGTCCGCCACACGAAACCTAAGAAGTATTCCAATCAAGGATTGCAAAAGATTGGGACCAGGAAGGAGCTAGGAGTTCAAACTGACCCCACAAGATTGAGCAGCGGGATCATGTACTACCCTGAGTTTGCCCGGCCTATGCGGATGTGTAACGCCAAAGTGTGGCAAGTACCAGCGTCTCGATTCACTTGTGAGTTTAAAATCTGAGCACTGCTCCACATAACCTTTCTCTACATGTGCCTCAATGTTTAGCTTATAAAGTTCGCTATAGGTTTTGTCTTTCATGAATCGCTTTTCAAGACTTTTCAGGTGAGTTATGGCGTGGTTGAAGCTATTTAGAAGGAACGGTTCGTTCTCACGCCACGGTAAACCTACCTCGAACCTACCGTTGGGGAGACGCTGAGTGGTCTCGTCTAAAATGGTCAAATGTCAACGATGGGAATGGACTGTTTGAGTAATTGATGATTTCATGATACGTCAGCTACCCTTATAACTTTAGGACCAATATGTGGACTGTATGGATGGAAATAATAGGTCTGGATTAAAGGTAATAGGGAATATAATTAAAATACAAATTAAAAACACAGGCATTCACAAAGAGAAAAGTAACAACTAACGTTGACATGGCCAACTGACCTGTCGCCCATTCCTAGTATCCCATATTAGGATGTAGTTGCTTAGTTTGGTGCTAAATGGCGCTGTGTGGATTAATTTCAATGTTTTTTTATTTATTTATTCCAAAATGCCTTTACATGCCATCATCATTATCTCAGTGTTTTATCTCGTTATTCATTGCTAACTTTAATGACAGTGAAATAAAATATTGTATTTTAGTGTAGGAATGGAAAGGTAGTCAGGTGGGTGGGGACTTTATGGAATCTGGGCAAAGAATATTTGTTCTTTTGTTACATTCTTTGGGTAAGTTGTAAAAAATAAAACAAAGCCTCATCCCACACTGGAAGAAAGTTGACAAAATTGCCCTTAGGAATTACATTCTCTTTTCCACATCATTAAACATCAAAGACAAAGGATTCATGTCCTGTTTCAATTGAAAAATAAAATGCGTTGGCAGTTGAACATCCTTTTCATAACACAATAAAGGAAAATAAAGAAACATCCTTTTAGTTGAACATAGCATTTTCTACGAAGACCTTTCACAGAGAAGAGTGGCAAGTTGTTTTATACCATGACCTTTTACAAATAAAACGTCCCTAACAAATTTGTTAATATTTTTGAATTCTAAATGTCAACGTCCATGTTTACTTGTTGGGAAACCAGGTGGGTGTTGAAGCCCACGCAATAAAGGGACATGGTCGTTGTTAGTTACAATGGGAATACCTTATTACAAAGCCATCATTGCTAAGCAACTTTAAGTGTGGGAATTTCTACAGGGTATTAAGTCAGGCTGCTCAAAAACCTCTGATGATGTGTGTCTGATAGCAATGATTGGCAGCTGATATTGCATTCTAGTAAAAATCACCCTTTTTTGCGTCGGTACAGCCATGCCTTTATAGGAATGAGAGCAAAATGTCTATTGATTGAAGCGCCATAAAAGTGTTCCGCTTTACTTGAAGGTGAGTTCAAACCACGCAAAAAAATACGCTGATTCCAAATTTGTAAATACCTACCTCAATATCGACCATAATGTCACTTCATACGTTTTGCCTTTAACCTTCGACTAATCATTTATATCAGCAAACAGACAGCTAGGCACATCTTAATAAATATTAACTGGTGCTTACTTGCAAGCCTCTTTATTCATTCCTAATATAAGCGACATAGGTAGACCGCTCGGCCTTTATCCGGTTTACCAGCCCTTTGATAGAGCTGCACAAAGTAATCATGTCGATTTTTGGATCTGTTGAACTTTTATATAATTCAACCTTTATTACGTTACTCGTGGCTCCGTTTAAAACGTGTGGTTCTATAAAATGGTCTATCTACCAGTTGTCACCAAGGGGTCGCATTTTTCATCTTTCTACGACGCTACATCACGTGCGAACTAATGCGTGTTAGCGAGGTAACTACACTGCTCAAAAGTGTCTAGGGATATCTCAAGCATTTTCATACAAAGTATAGCTATTTGGGAGGCTGTAAAAATTAAAATATTGATACCAACGTAGAAATTTTTAGAACACATATATATCTGCCCTTTCAGATTGTATAAAGAAATTCATTGTAGTAGCATTATTGTACAATCGTAAGGACGTTAAAAAAGACAGATTTTTCTTTTAAAAGGTGTCAATTTTTTTGCAAAATCAAACGTTTTTTTTGTAATATTCTTAACCTTTATCTTATGCCTCTGTCCTCGCGTTATTCTAAGATAATGCTCAACTTGTAAACAAACTTAACTTTATGAAATATTTGAAAATGATATCCCTAGACAGTTTTGATGTGTGTACATGGTCAAAATAATTTAAATAATTTTCGACGAAGCCAGGATAGTGAAAATCAGAGTTCCCTTATGGTAAGTTCGTTTGATAATTTATTTATTTAATTCAATCGAAAGTATCTACATTTTCGTGGCGTTCCTGTAAATCTCTTAATATTAAATTAATTGTCTTAGTGAAAAAAAGTCACTTTACATAAAAAACTGAAGTTTTAGAATTTAAGTAAGAGTTCTGTAAACTTCTGATTATTAGTACCTACTCTTTCCTCAGTGATATTTCAGCTACAAGAAGCAGCTTTCTTTTTTAAAGAATGGCTGAAGGATCAAAACATATCGATAATGGAATAGCAGCTAAACAACACTACCCCTTGCCAATCCACAGCCTAACCGCGTCAGCTGACGACGGTAATTTCCAAAGCTCCATTTGGAGACGGCTTCATTTCCGCCCCCTAACGCGATGGTTCATCTCTCAGATGCTATTCAGCTCAAAACACGAGATTGTGTGTCAAAGTTACTAATCTCATGTCATTGTGACGAACGATTTGGTGTCATGGTTTAGAAGTTGGCAAAGTGCACCCGGGGTCGCGGGTTCTACTCGTATCACCGCACTGTCAAAACATTTGTATACATTGTATCGTATGGGTATTTAATGAGTAAATTTAAGACCACCTCAATTCTACATTACCGCGAAAATGCTTAGACATAACTGTGTTAATTTCGTGGGCAATAGTGTTTTTTATGTTGTCTTTTCCTTTTTGTAATAATATGCGAGCGAATGTTGACACTAATTAACTTCAATGGACGATTCTGAGTGCGGCAGTTAATTATCTTTACGTTACGTCGTGGCTGTCCACGAAAAAAAAACCAAGAAACGAACAGTTTCCTGTTGAATTCAAAACGCTCAATTTAAGAAACAGCATACTTAATTAATATCAATGTTAGGTCACCAGCATGATAATTTAGCCATATTACTGGTCAGTGTATCTTGCTTTATCAAAAAAATTAGGTATTTGGCATAGAAATTAATAATAAGCCTTTACTGTTTATTTATTTTATGTCCACAAAATCGAAAAGTTTACCTAAACTCTGCAAGTATAGACTAGTTTAACAATATAAATGTCAATGTTGCTTATTGCTCCAAGACCTTAGAAAATGTAGGTTATTTTGTTTTCTAATATCCAACACTAGGTCTAAATATAAAACACACATTTCTCGCGTTCCATTTCAACCAACAAAAAAAAGCTAGGAAAATACTACTAGTATAAACCAGATCAAACCAGTGCACTCCTATGTAATCCGGTGCAAAGTGGTTTAGTTGGTGCAAACATAATTTTGTTTTAACTCTACCGCCCGTTAACGACAAAATGAAAGGTTTCTCGGTTTTCCCATGAGTATTCTCGTAAAACAAATGACCAGTTTTTTGATGGATTACACCCAGACCCCAAGTCTCTCTTGTGATTTGGTGACATTATCAGAAAATAAAAGCTACGTCCCTGATTTGAATAAGCATACCTAATTTACTTCTGGTTTTACCTAATCTACAGGCGTAAGATTTTTGTTGATATTGGCTGTTTTTGGCATAACTAAATAACTATAAATCATCCATCGTTTAACCTATCTCACAATTCACAGCTTTTATTTAGGTTAATTTAAGCAAACTATTATCAAGAACGTAGCTTGATTTTTAACCTCTTATGAGAACCACTCAACATGAATTTTATGATTATAGCCTAATTTTGTTTGTACCAAAAGTAATTTTGATATTCGGATGTTCAAAATTAGGGCAGAGCATGCCTCGTTAGGTTTTAATTTCCAAAAGTGGCATCAACGCGAGAAAATGATATCAATTTAAAAAAGGTTTTTCAAAAATCTTGTAGCTATAATCGGAGTTCGAAGAAACAATAACGTTTAAAGTTTTGTAAAACGTTTAAAGGTTGGTTACAATCAACAAAACCTTGTTTACTCTTAACCAAATTTGATCCACAAAAAACAACAATTTGTTTTCTCTTAAACAAAGTTAAAAGGTGAGTTTTGAAACGAAAAAAAAATTGTTCGTATTGTCACTTTTTCCAATGCTCGTTTGAAGTGAAATTATCTGCCTGAGATTTATGTTTTTATTGAATCTAAACCATTCATGCTCTATCTGTGGTTTGCGGAACGTGACCGGGAATGAAAAGGTTCAATTCACAACCCGATTTCTATTTGCTTGTTGAACACAAGTTACGAAAATCAGCGTAAATTCTAAACTTTGATAGCCACAATATTTTGTTAACGCCCGTACTTTCGTTGTTAGTTTCGCTGAACTATTGATAGTTTAAAATATAAATCATCATCATCATCATCATCATCAGCAGCCACATGATGTCCACTGCTGAACATAGGCCTCCCCCATAGATTTCCAGAGCTGCCGGTTGGAGGCGGCCTGCATCCACCGAGACCTTTATGAGGTCATCCGTCCACCTTGCGGGCGGGCGTCCCACGCTGCGCTTGGCCTCGAATGGTCTCCACTCGAGGACTTTCCGGCCCCAACGGCCATCAGTCCTTCGAGCTATGTGCCCCGCCCACTGCCACTTCAACCTGCTAACACGCTGGGCTACGTCGGCGACCTTCGTTCTCCTACGGATCTCCTCATTTCTGATTCGATCTCGTAGGGAAACACCAAGCATAGCCCTCTCCATAGCCCGTTGGGTGACCTTGAGCCTTCTTATGAGGCCCATAGTGAGTGACCATGTCTCAGATCCATATGTCATCACTGGTAACACACACTGGTTGTAGACCTTTGTCTTGAGGCACTGAGGTATGTCGGAAGAGAAGACGTTACGCGTTAAAATATAAATACTTACTAGAAACAATCAAGGATTTGAAGGAAATTGGTTTAGTTGTTTAATAACTTTTGGCAACGTTTTCACAACTTTACCATTGAGCCAATGTTGATACGCAAAAACTTGAATTCTGGGAAAACCCCTTGCAACAAAACTAACTAGTTTTTCATCCCGGTACATGACGTTTTGATGATAAAGATTTTTTGCGGAAAGCCGAATTCAAAGCGGACAAGGCACTTTCATTTAAAATGAAATTAAGGTTTTTGGAATCCCTGCAATAGATTTTGTGCATCCGATGACACATCAATTAGCTTTTTCGTGTACCGGAATAAAGTCTGTTCGTCATTTCAAATTAGATTCTGTGGTTTCAAAATGAATTTTCATACAGTGTCGTATACGAAGCAGTATCGGCTTTAATGCCTTCAAATACGGCGCAAAACTCAAGGAAACTATGAAGTAACAACAGGATATTTGTATTACCCAAATATTATTTGCATGGAGCGAATAACATGCCCGTTTACGTCCCCAAAAGGATTACTTTGTACAGAAACTTCTTAGGCGAGGCTCAGATTCGAAGCTACGACATTTCTCATGAAGGCGGGGTTATGAAGGGAAGGGACGAAGGCATATATCTACGAGTACGTCCCCACCATTATTCATAAAGATTTTTCAAAAAAGTGAGTTATTTGTTTGTAAATCATTCGCTACGATAAGACTCGAGATTAGGATAAATATACAAACATATTTACTGTCACAGTCATCACATATAACCTCTACTGACTTTTAAAAACTTTATAACAAGGACCATCGTAAAACAATCATCTCGTCACCTATGCTCATTATACAATACTTACAGTTTGGTTTACCGTCTTACCGATCTTACCCAAATTAGTTTTATTCGACATCAACCAAGAATAGTTATTATTTTATTTTTATATTCCTTAATATTTTTCCCGCTACCGCGCTGACAAGACAAGATACTCGCGAGCGACTGTCAAAACTCTTCTTTTTTTAAAATCAAGCTGCTGGTGCTAATCAAAGGAGGTTGTAACCAAGGCGTCGACAACATGTCTGCCAATTATAATATATTAGTGCCATAAAGTATTTTTATCATATTTTGATCATTCTCGGTTTGTGACGGAATAGCATTCTTTATTCAATAACAGAGCTTTTCGAAACAGATTATTTTGTGGTATCTCTTATTTACGCTCATGACTGTGTGAGACAGTGTAATTAGAGGCAGACTGATTGTTACCGTCGTGGTGAACACTCAGAAGTCCACACATCGTCGAACGAATTTGGAACGGTAAGAGCGAGCTTACAGTCTGTATCTGGGTTGCCAGGTTTTTTTTTTAGTGTTTCCCATCACCGGAAAGTAAACTGCGAGTTGTATGTACAATGAGTACAAAGTAGGTGTTTCAACCATAATTCAACTTACGATCACAAAAATTCTGAGCCAGTTATAATTAAGTAGTTATTTCACATTACCCTAAAAATTGTAAAGAAATTTTCCAAATTAACCCTGGCAATCCGTGTAACCTAATTAAAGGAAACTGTAAAAATATTTGAAAACAGCATTAATGAAGGCGACTTCTTCACTAGAACCAATTATTCGGCAGCGGAGCTAACTCCACCAGTTAATTGGAAAACTAGCAAATACTGAAGGAGTTCGTGTAGCGCAATATGGCGCTGGAGAAATTCTCCTTGTTATGCATTCTGTGACCTGAGGTCATTGTTTTCTTCTTCAGTTATACGTACATTTATGTCTCTTATATTTTCTTGTTCTTTTTTTATTATTTTTTTGCCATTATTTATTCGGTTCATGAATTCATTTAAATGACTGTAGTTCCGGAACTGTTCCCAAGCCTTGGTCCTCTCCAAAAACTCCAAACCCTCGGCCTGCCTGGTGTTATTACAGTAAGGAACCCTCAATCTTGGTCTAATCGTTACTGACCTGTTCCCAAGCCTTGGTCCTCTCCCGATACTCCAAACCCTGGTCGGTTTGCCTCAACAGAGCGGTCAGTAATCGTCTGGTGGCCACACAGACAGCTGGTGACTCTCCGTGGACCATGTAGCTGCAGAATGGACGCAGGAGTTCCACTACTGCTTCTGGGGGGAGGTTGCCTTCTGATACCTTTGGGAGTTATTCAGATAATACATTATTTATTATTTAATTAGGCAATATTTGAGACAAGAAAGTACAGGTACAAATTCAATATTTCTTTATTCAAGTAGACCAATAAACAGTACTTTCGAATCGTCAAGAATCCTAATTTTAACCACTTAATAAACATACATTAGATACATTAGATTTAGATGTGAACAGGAAGTTCACATCTAAATTACAAAACAGATTTGTACCGATTTGTACCGTTTATTTCACAGAAATCTTAATCATGACACAACTACATCGAGACGGGGTAATCAGAGGCAGACTAATTGTTGCCGTCGTGGTGAACATTCAGAAGTCCACACATCGTAAGTAAATAAGGGTAAGCTGAGCGCTTTATCCGGTTTTTTACTAAGATATAAACCTCTTTTTCTAAAATGCACTGAAAATTACAGATAAATTTCCGAATTCTTTATATACGATGTTCTTAACGCTGACTCTCCATGTAACGCTGTTTTAACTCAACTAAAGGAAACGGTAAAAATATTTGAAAACAGCACATTAATGAAGGCGACTTCTTCACTAAAACCAATTATTGTTCAGCGCTAACTCCACCAGTTAATTGGAAAACTAGCAAATACTGAAGGAGTTCGTGTAGCGCAATATGACGCTGGAGGAATTCTCCTTGTTATGCATTCTGTGAACTGAGGTCATTGTTTGCTCCTTCAGTTAAAATATTATGTAAATTTTAGTCTCCTTGGGAATTAATTAATTATTTTTATTCTTTAAATTAGTCTTTGGCATTAATTTATTTGGTTCAAGAATGCATTTGACATGTAATGTTCCATTGAATAAGACACTTTTGCTTTTTTATTATTAGCTCGTATCCTTCTGGCACAGAGCTCAAGCCGTAACACTATTTTCATGCAGATTATTCAATCTATTTGGTGATAGACTATCACATAAAATCTAAGACATCGATTCAAAGGTAGGCTGCTGAATAACTACGTCTGTTCAAAATTCGCTCGCTTCTGAATGTTCCGTTTACAATGACGACCCCTATCAGCGTGCCTCTGACTAGCCCTCTTGCGAAATAGTAGAAATAGTTTGTTGTGTATGTGATGTTATAATATGCTATATTCACTTGGGTAGGTATATCATCTATAAGCTTACACGAGATCCAAGTAAACCCTCTGGAGTTTGCAGGGAAGCAAAATTAAATGTTGCGAACAAAATCAATCCAGTACAAAACTCTCTTAAACTACCACAAATTAGATCAAAAGCTTTTGCCCACAAACAAGATGATGTTTCCTCTCCAGGACTTAGGGTTGAAATGTTTTTATTGAAAATATAAACGAAAGTTTAAATTTTCTTTGTATATGATAGGCTTCCCAAAAATTCTAAGAACGTCTAGCGGTGCTTCTCTGTATATTCCGTCCAATATGGTTACTTGGCATTCTCACACAAATGCAAATTATTTGTCGCATAAGTTAAACCCCTAGAAAGCAGAAGGAAAATAGAAACCACCATAATAATAACCTTACAATTATCGAATAAGGTTTAGAACCAATGAAATATTTCGAGTGCTTATGCCCGTTAAAGGGTAACGCGGGACAGTTATGTGGAGATAATACTATCTGACAGGAACATAACTCATACACTTATAAAATAACAATCCTAAATGTGTCCAGTTGAATTAATAACTATGTCAGTTAAGAGACAACCCTAAAGTAACTACGTTACTATGACAAGGGATCACTTAGCGGTCCTTTCTCGGAAGGTTTGACCGTAATTTCTTGTAAACATGAGTGTAAATTTGTGAAATTGATTTAAGTGTAAATGAAATAAAACCGATAAAGGTTGACTGTTAGCAAAATACACCATTTTTATATACCTTCGGTTCCGTCGAATGAAAACGTGAGTTGGACGCCTAAAACCCCAACAGTACTAGTCCGAAACTCTGAAGTAAAGAGGACTTTGGTCAAATAGCTTGAAATGCCTCGCAGCAGTGCTTGCCTTCATAGGTAGACTTAACAAAATCACCTTGACTATGCTGAAATTTCTGCCGTTCTGGTGAATAAAGGTTCACCGTGCGTATGGTAAACCCACAAGGACGCTACCCAGAAAGGCTGCCTGTGAGGTACTGACTGCGCTACGATACACAGCTCTGACAAACCGTACTGGCGGACAGCGATGTCAAATACCGTTGATCGTATCATCGATGGAATGTTAAGCTGTGCTTGTGCCATGATAATTGTTGAAAAGGATAGTTGTGATAGTGGATCGGCAACGATCACTGATCACAACCCACGAGATTTAAAATGTTAACCATTCGAAAGCTATTGTTTTAAGTCACCAAAATAACACAGTTAAAACAGAGTTCCACTTCAGAAGAATTGAAGCAGATAGGTCAGCTACGTAAGATTTTGTTAACAATGTACAGAGGGCGCCAAATCAACCTCAACAAGGTGGTATCATGAAAAGCTTGACGTGGGCTGGTGTGTACTTACTTGTCACATATCAATATCCAGTCCTGGAGCGGTCGCTAGCTGTTTACTCTCGCTCACAGGGTTTTTAGATTCAGTCGCGGTTCAAAAGCGATACTGTCGTGCTTTATGAAATTCACTAGCGGCCCGTCCCGGCTTCGCACGGGCTTGGGGTTTTTTTCTTTTTTTGATATATATATTATTATTTTTTTTCAATTATTGAGGTCATAACCCTAAAAGAAAATACATTTATTTTGTTAGAGCTTCTCTGTAAACAATATTTGATGTTGTTTTATTTTGTGGCAGCAAAATAAATTGATTTTCAGGGGCTCCGACTCGCGATAGACCAACATACAGTTGACCATGAGTAAAACATTTCCTTCGCAGATCGATCCCTACTAATTCGAAGGTTTGGCCTTGGGACTTGTTAATTGTTAATGCGAAAGATGTTTTTACCGGAAATTGAAGCCGTTTAAATGGGATTGGCAGATCAGTTGGGATCATCGGTATCCTCGGTATATGAGCTAGTTGACCACCTGCTGGGCCAGTGATAATAGTTGCTACTATTAAATTGTCCTTTAACTCCTTAATAAGCAACCTCGTCCCATTACACATGCTCGGAGGGTTTAAATTTCTTAAAAGCATGATTGGGATTCCGATTTTTAACGTCAATTCATGGGGTGGCAGTCCAGAAGGGTTCAACGAATTTAAAAATTCCTGTGGATAATGGACTGCATCTTCAATATTCGTTACAGTGTCGATCGATTAGTATGTTTTTGTTTGGCCGGGGACTTTTTGAACAATCAGATTGTTTATTTCATTGACAGTATCATTCTTAGGTGATACTATAGCCCGAGAACACAGCCAATGGAAGTCTCTTTCGTGCAAATTCTCGATATCAGGGTATACAGAATCTATTAAATTTTCCAAATTCCCCTCCCGTACCCCTGCCCGAGTGACGCCTACAACGCATAGCTAGCCGAATACAGTTTATTTTTTAATTTTTTTTTAACTCGTGATATCTTTTGAATGGATAGTCAGAATCAAATAATTCAAAAAGTAATATAAAGATATTGAAGCAGACTTAAATAATACATCATTTATTTTGATAAGGGTTGATACCAAGGTACAAATAAAGAGCTTTTTGTAGCGGTGGTATTTTAATTTCTTCTTTTCAATAAAAAAACGCTTATTGTGACATGACTGTAGTTAGTTAACCTATTAGGCGAGCCTTCAAATTATTGTCATACGTTCTGACACGTTCTGACATACATTCTGTCACATGTTCCGTTATGATCTGTCACGTACAGTCGCGTTTATATCAATCTTCACAAAACCATTGCGAATTGGGTCTTATGTCAGCAGCATAAGATGGGCTATGTAAAGATTGATTTTATCCCGTCTGCACATTCATTCTATTTTATGTCGCTCATATGTCACTCATCCGTCGTTCATCTGTCGCTCATATGTCGTTCAATGTCATGTGGACGCCGGCGTCCACGTTGCCGCCCCACACGTTAAGTTAGAGATATGCTGCCGCTGATTTTTTGTAGATAATGGTGTGTTCTAAAAAAATGTAGTATATCATTTTGTTCTATCATCAATAGTTTTCGCAGCGCACGCGATGTAAGGTAGTTTTTTGATATTTTTTTCACACCTTGGATTACGTTATCGTAATTTTAGTAAGGATGCCTATTTTTTTTGAAAATGAAATATAGCCTATGTCACTCAGAAATGATGTAGCTTTCCAACAGTGAAAGAATTTTTCAAATCTGCCAAGTAGTTTCGGAGCCTATTCAATTCATACAAACAAACAAAAAATCAAACCTTTCCTCTTTATAATATTTGTATAGATAAATGTCCTGTATTTTTTGTGCACTTGCTTGGCCGTTCTGTCATATTTGCTTTCCTTGGAGGTTATCTGGAAGTAATATTTTTTAGCAATAAAACCGCCTGAATTGTACATCAACATGTTAACTTTATGTGTGCAGTTAAATGTATCTTATCTTATGCGCTTCAGTTTCCATTTTATTTCGATGTCGTCCGTCATTGTAGCGTGTTTACATCGATTTAGTCACGATGCAGTAGTGCGTTGGTAGTGCGTTTTTCGTGCGTTGGTAGAACGTGGGTAGTGAGTCAGTAGTGCGTCGGTAGTGCGTCGGTAGAGCATCGGTAGTGTGTCGGTAGTGCGTTGGTAGAGCATCGGTAGTGCGTTGGTAGTGCGTTGGCATCGTTACTGTAGTGCGTTGCAAAATCGTTAAACAAGCGTTAGTAGCGATGGTGTCGCGCGTTTAACAAACGCCGCGCTACAAAAAAATCAGTGGACGAGGGCCCTTAGATCTGTGTAGCAGAAACCACATTAAACTATTCAAATTACGATTTGACAAGAACACGCAAGTTTGATAATAGTTTACTCAGCAAAATGTCCGGGCTGTTTCCGCTTCGGAATCGACTTGTCACTTGCAAATGAGGGGCCGGCGGAAGTTAGGGCGCGCTGCGATTCGGCAAACAGTGAGCGGCTGACTGTACGCTGACTGACTCTGTGTCACGTCATCATCATCATCATCGGCAGCCAAACAACGTCCACTGTTGAACATAGGCCTTCCCCATAGACTTGCGCAGCTGCCGGTTGTAGGCGGCCTGCATAATATACATACATAAACATAAACGGCCTATATACGTCCCACAGCTGGACACAGGCCTCGCCTCAATTATGAGGTGGAACAAGCCATACTCCAACACGCTGGCTCAGTGCGGATTGTTGGAGGGGTGTAAGGGGTGTAATCATCTCTCAATTTTTTTACAACTTTACCCCCTGGTTCTTGGCGTTACGTTCTGGTTTGACATTAACATGTTTAGGCCCAAAAGATTTTCACTTCTAGTCTTTTGTTTCACCAAAACCTTTGTAAAGTTCTACGATAGCTCCGGATTTATGTATAGGGCAGGGCTGGTTTGTCCGTCTTACTTCCCCAACGGATGTCTAGGAAAAATAAGGGAGACACTCACCTTTCGTCCGCCGAATGTGTCCCGTGCACGTCAGATATCAGGTTATGCAGATTGGGATCAAGATTCACAATTCACAGTTTAAGATACGTACCAGTAATACATCAGTTAAAATTCCGTTTTTTTTTATTTCTTTTCTTTCTTTGTTGTGATAGTTCTAGCTAGTTTAAGGAAAATCTAACCATTAATGTGGTATCAATCAAATTCTATGATCACAGCTTGCGTGCGCATTTTTAAAAACACACCCGTTTTACTTGGTAATAATTTCATTTGGATAGGTTTTTTGGTTCATTGGACCGATTATTATTATGTCAGATTATTATTATGAACTGAAAATTTCACCAATAAATCATTCTCCTTTTGTTCTATAAAATGTATTACGTAATCAACGGATTTGCTATTTATGATTGAAACAACCCCTAACCACACTCCCATTTAAAGCGAATGAAAGGCTTCATAATATCTCCAATTTCAAACGAGGATTTCCATATTATTAACGAGTACAGTTGTATTTAATGTTCACATACTTGTTCCAAAATAATTAGTGAGAGGAATTCACAGAGAGGAATATATCAAAATAGTTTATTTAGCCTAGCCTAGATTGAGTTATCAAAATAGTTTATTCAATACAGCCTAGCCTAGCTATAAACATGGAAGGATTATTATAAGTGAAACTAATTAAATATAATACGTTGTAAATATCCAAATATTATTTAAAAGGTAAATCACAATATTCTGTAAATAAACGAATAAAGCAACCATTCTCGATTTTTAAAATCTACTCAATGACATTGGCTACACAAAAAACTTCCCTCTTTCTTTATCATTTTGTCGTATCATTTCCAAAGGTATTCTTCCTCATTAAACGTCTGTTTCATCAAATCTCGTTACTGCAAGATATAATGAGAATTTCAACTTCGCAGAACAGTTTGTTTCCTGTTACTAAACTCGTTACAAATTATGATTGTTTTTTGTTAATATACTATTTTCTTTATTTGTTTTTTGTCTTCTGTACAAACAGCATTAATTAGGCTTGAATACACTGCAGAATTGTTTTTGTAGTTTATAATTCAACATTTAAGTTACTAACCCCCGAATCCTTAAACAGAGCTTAAATACAGCATATAGGTATTTCAGTTTTATTGACATTTCACGGGATAACATGGGGGTGAGCGCGTGCCTGGGTGTTGATTGACGTTTGTGGATTTGGGGGTGAGTTAAATCAACATTGTCATCAACAGCCACACAACGCCTACTGCTGAGCATAGGCCTCTAAGAGCCTGTTCCAATCTCGTGGCGTTTATTTATCGTGGAACTGCGACGTGTACGCTGTGAGAACGCCGCGCTCTCGCGGCGGGATCCCCTCGCCGTGAAATCGCCCAACAAACGCTGGTGTGAATAAGTTCTAAGTTGAATGGTTAAAAGGAAATGAAGTTTCCTTGTCGATAACAGCTCAGTTAGCAAGTCAAGTTAATATCTAGTTTAGTAAGAACTTAACTGAACATTGGAAAAAAAACACTTTCTTTCCATGCGAGCATATTTCGGAATGTGTGAGGATTTGTTTTTACAAGTTGAGGCTATTGTATAGGATTAGACCATATTTGAGTAAGGAACTGCGGATAAACCTATGTGAGTCTTTGGTTCTGTCTAAGTTTAATTACTGTGACACTGTTTACGGACCATGTTTGCTGGCAAGAACTTCAAAGCTGGCCCAGCGAGTGCAGAATGCTTGCGCACGATTTTGTTTTCATGTACCACCAAGATCACATGTTACCCCTTTCCTTAACTCTTAAATTTCAAACTCTCAAACTTCAGCAAATTTGCTTAAAATGGAAGCTCGAAGGAGATTGCATCTTGCCATAATGCTGTTTGGTGTAATCGTCACAATGAAGCCCAAATACCTCTGGGACAAGCTTACATGGGCTCAAGAGCGTAAAGGGTGCCATAGAAGAGGGTGCACTTACATCTTCGCAACCCCAAGGCATCGCACGGTGGCATTCCGTGGGTCTTTCAGCGGAACGCGGTGCTGGAACGATCTGCCCCCGCCGCTGCGCGACCTAAAAACGTTAAATAGGTTCAGGCACACATTGAAAAGGTTTCTCTTACTTATCCAAACATCAAATCAAAAAGATGAAAGGCCAAAGCTCACCTGTGAGTTCTTCGCGACGCACTTGCCGAGGCACTCGTCCCAGAGCTGAGATACACTTTCCCTACACTGCGGGCCTGGCCCGCTATCCTTCACTTATGAATGGCAACAGATTTTGGTTTTTGTATTGGGGATGTAGTGGGTATGCGTGGCATATTTTATAATGCATGCGTGGCATGGTAGCGTGGCACTCACGTTGCTTTGCACATTGCTTTGCCTTAGCTAGCTGTCACCTGTCAACCCTTCCGCATGACATTCCAGTATATAGCTGCGCGGTCCGATGTGCGACTGCGCAACCAAGTGCAGCCGGCAACTCCTTGCGCCCACCGCGCTAGTGCGCTAGTGCTGCATTCCGGGAATTTAAACAAACAAACAAACAAACAAACAATAATAACTTTATTTAAATAGACCTGTTACAAGTACTTTCAAATCGTCAAATCTAATTAACAAACAAAATACAATTAATAATAGACATGAATACCATAATATTAAATGTATACAATAAATATACTGTACTTAAATAAATGTGACGCTACCACCGTCAGTTTAGTTTAGTGTTGATGTATCGAATTTAAGTATTTATTTTATTTATTTAAACACTTTTATTTTGTTCATCCTATGTATTTATTATCCTCATCCTATTTCAATCTTCGTTTATTTATCTGCTTCCTTTTACTAACATTATCTATTCTAACCCCATTATGTATTATTTATCCCTCTTCTTGTTTTGATGTCGGACGACACTACTGCCGAGGCCCTGGGAGAATACCAGCATCGTCGCAGCTCTAAAGCTGCGACGGTACATATGCTGAATCAGGGACCTCGTTGGCCTCACAGTGTAGGCTCAATGTATTTCGTATGTATATTTTTTCTCTGTGTAAATTGCTTTATGTGTTTTTTTTTTAACCTGATTTTTATTTGTTATTTTTAATGTTGCCTACTGTAAGGCCAATAAAAAACTTTTCTTTCATTTCTTTCCATCAGAGACCAATGTGCAACTGAGGCGATCCGGAGCGATCCCTTCACCTTCATGTAGAGAATCGTAAAAGAAACGATTGTGGTCTAGGTATTATGAAGTTGTGAGTTAAATCAAGGATAGTAAAAAAAGGATAGGAAAAAAGTAAGAAACTACGTTAAGCTGTAATTTCTCACTTTTTTTCTATCCTTTTTTACACAAATACTCAAATATGTACACTTTCAATATACCTATTTTGCTGGAACCGTTTATTCCAAAAGTTATCTTATTCTGTTTAGAAATTGTTTTGGTAACAACTGTGTAACTACTAAAATTATTTTAATAAAAGTTGCCAACTCACAATCTGCTATTTGAAACTAATATTGCTGGCACTTAAAACAAAGTTAATACAAACAGTCTAAGTAAATACGAGCTGAAGCACTTGGATTCCGTAGTTATAAAGAGACCAATTATATAGAATGTAATAATATTTATTTGAGTAAAACATGGTAGTTGAATGCAGATAACATGTGGTCTCGGGCGTAAGAATACAGCCAAGGTCACCCCCGCCTGTCGTAAGAGGCGACTAAAGGGGGGCCCCGGGGTCGCTAGGAGTGTACACAGGGGGGGCTGTGTGCCTTCATTGCACAAGCGACCCCGAGGAGGACGGCAGTATGGGGTGGCCTCGCACTGTCGAACACTAGCGGGTGTGTAAGAGGGGGTACTTACTACTCCCCTCGAGGTGAGCCGGGACACCGGCACAGCGCGCCAGGGTTTTACCGGTAGAGTGCCTCCCTGGGAGAGTCCCCGGTAAACCCTGGTCACGCGCAGAAGAAGGCCGCCCCGGTGTTTTAGTGGGTAATATAGCGACGTACTTTTTGCTGTCCTAAAAATATTGTTTCATTATTTAGCAACTTGTAAATAAATAAAAGTAACGATTTAGTCAATGACCAGAACATTAATACAAAAACTCCTAAAGGAAAACAACCATTTCATACCTAAAAATGAAAGTGCCGGTGAGACAAAAATAATATTGGAATCCTATAGGAAATAACGCCCTATAAGTTTATTTCTAGCACAAGAACCGTCTACAATAGGCATGATGACTGTAATTTTTTTTTGTTTATTATCGAAAGACCTTACATTTATGTAAACAATCCTCAAAGAATCACTTCATCTGGATCAATACCACCAGAGATATCACAATTTGAAATGCACATTTTTGGACTTGCCCAAAAACGCTCCATACAAAAGCGACAGTGACGTCACTATCGCTGTCACTTTTGTATGGAGCGTTTTTGGGCAAGTCCAAAAATGTGCATTTCAAATTGTGATATCTCTGGTGGTATTGATCCAGATGAAGTGATTCTTTGAGGATTGTTTACATAAATGTAAGGTCTTTCGATAATAAACAAAAAAAAAATACAGTCATCATGCCTATTGTCCTAGTAAGAAATCTTCAGGGCGTCATTTCCAATAAGAATCCATTATATTTGTCTTGCACTTGCATTTTCGGGTACAATTTGTTCGAGACCTGTACGTTCTCCTTTGAATCACACCTAACAAAGGGTGCTGCACCACTAGTTCCCAACACAGCAGGTACAGAGGCGCACACATCAACCTTAACAAAACCATTGCAAAATGGGTCTTACGTCAACAGCATAAGGTGCCCCTATGTAAAGGTTGATGTGAGCGCCTCTGTACATCAAAGTACAGTCGAACCCTAAGCAAACCGGACTATTATTGCAACCGACGCGCGACCGCGACCGCTCTGCGAAACGGTAAAGAGCTTAAATTGAGTTTGTGGAACTAGACTGCAATTTAATTAAATGTCTGTCGTACTTCCCTTTACTAATTGAAAAATGTACATTTGATTTTATGAAATAACAAAACGCGTATTTAGTCTTTGCATTTGCTTTTGCAAAGTATTTTTCAACAGGGACGCATAGTCAGGGGGTTTTTAAGCGCAGCGTGAAAAGGTAGCAATATGAGATTAACAAGCCCAGTAATAGTAGCTGTATTACTATACTTGTTAACCACATATCTGGACCTCTACTCACCAAGTTCCAACAAATAGAAAGAAAGAAAGAAAGAAAATAAGTTTATTTGGTACAGTACAGTATACAAAATAAGACAACAACAATATAAATCTACATCTAAGTACGCACCAAAAAGGTTTCCGCTCAGCATAATGTCGTGGCATGGACTATGCGTCTCCGCCACGGCGCTGATATTCTGCGGTACCTTGCATAGATAAATAGCTCTCTCTCATAGTTTCGAAAGAAAGCCGCTGCGATTATCCGTGTCTTCACTCAGTTGGGTCCACTGAAAATCAGCGCCTGAGCCTTTCAGGTGCAGGCATTTATTGAGTGCGGTCCATTTAATTTTGGACATCGTGACACTGCTGTCTGGAGGAAATGTTTGTTGATTTTTCTGTTAGTGTGTTTCTTTTATGTTGCGATGTTTAGATACAATAAAAAAAAAATATTTCTTTCTTTGATTATTCCTAATAATAAAGGTAGTGGTTATTCAGTTAAAAATACATGGAACCCTAAAAGCAAACTTGACTATTATTGCAACAGACTCCGTCGTTTGAAGGAGTCGGACCACTTGCAGCGACCGCCGCGATGCGGAACGACAAAGGCACGCCAAGAGTATCATTGAGCTTGTGAAAATTACAGTTAGTTTTCAGTTACCACCTAACCAGCTAGTGGGTACTATAGTATTCATTACTGTAGTACCCATTGCTATAGTACCCATCACTATAGTACCCATCGGCGTTAAAGTAGTTAGTGTTGCATAATAACTAATAGTGGAACTATGTACCAATTTTTTTGTTATCGATATAATACCGAATCACATAATATTCGCAAATCGCATAATAACTAATAGTGGAACAATGTACCAATTTTATTGTTATCGATATAACACCAAATTGATCGATAAAATTGGCTTACCAGAGAAACGTATACACTCTCCTAATGCTGAGCTAAAAGGCTTCCATTATTACTTTTAATACTTAATGTCTTACACTAAGCTAACCCTAAAAAGGAATTAAAGTGCTCTAGTTTATGATCAAAATGACTAAACGTGGAGAATGAGGGGTCATTATGCATTTTTATACTCTACTTATACATAATAATTATCTGTAAATAATGGTGATGGTGGTTCAGTTCAAAATACATGGAACCCTAAAAGCAAACTTGACTATTATTGCAACAGACTCCGTCGTCTGAAGGAGTCGGACCACTTGCAGCGACCGCCGCGATGCGGAACGACAAAGGCACGCCAAGAGTATCATTGAGCTTGTGAAAATTACAGTTAGTTTTCAGTTACCACCTAACCAGCTAGTGGGTACTATAGTACCCATTACAATAGTGGATACTATTAGTGCCCATTACTACTAGTGGATACTATAATACCCATTACTATGGTGGATACTTAAGTACCCATCGGCGTTAAAGTAGTTAGTGTTGCATAATAACCAATAGTGGAACTATAATACGAAAATGATCGATAAAATTAGCTTACCAGTGTAACCGGAGAGAGTAAGTACACTCTCCCACTTGACTGCTGAGCTAAAAGGCTTCCATCAATACTTTTAATACTTAATGTCTTACACTAAGCTAACCTTAAAAAGGAACTAAAGTACTCTAGTTTAAGATCAAAGTGACTAAACGTGGAGAATGAGCGGTCATTTTGCATTTTTATACTCTACTTATACATAATAATCATCTAAAGTAAAAAAAAAGTAAAAATAGCCTTTATTCATTCATGTAAACTTATTAAAAAGCACTTATGACAAGTCACAACATAAAAAGTAATAATGTGATTCTACCACCGGTTCGGAGGTGTTGATTATATCTTTAAATAATGGTAATGGTTATTTAGTACAAAATACATGGTACCCTAAAAGCAAACTTGACTATTATTGCAACAGACTCCGTCGTTTGAAGGAGTCGGACCACTTGCAGCGACCGCCGCGATGCGGAACGACAAAGGCACGCCAAGAGTATCATTGAGCTTGTGAAAATTACAGTTAGCTTTCAGTTGCCACCTTATCCAGTGGGTACTACAGTACCCATGTATTTAAGAATTACTTTACTATGTGAGTTAGGTGGTGGAACCGTCTTTCTTGGTTTTTATTAGGGATGTCAAATTTGAATTCAGCACCGCGCCATCTCTATGGATTGAAAAGAGAAAAAAAAAAAAGATTTATTGCAACCTATTTATTTGCACCAAGAGATGGCGTGATTGCTGTCTGTAGACAGCCCATAAGCATTTAAATAGTTAGTGTTGCATAATAACAGAACTACCAAGATTATTTTTATCGATATTATACCAAATTGATTGATAAAATTGGCTTACCACATGAAATACTATAACATATTCATTGACCCACTGCTGAGCTAAAAGCCTATCATTAATACTTTCAATACTGAATGTCTTTCACTAAGTATTATAAAAAAACTGTTACAGCATACACGTGGTATCTAAGTCCACACAGAAATTCAAAATCAAGAGAAAAAGTTATCGAATATTTGAATCTAGGCAATCTAAAACAAATGAATGAGAAGCTACACAAGATTAGATTAAGGTAAGATTTTAAATTGTTAATACAAATAAACAACTGACGCAACAAGGACATAAGTAGTAAATTTCATAATATCCTCGAATATGCATAAAGTGCTCAGTGGCATGAAATACTCACAATTAAATACCCCCTATTAATTCATTTAAGTAAATATTTTTCAAGGGGAACCAATAGATTGACCACACTACTTCAGAGTTTCAAATTAAAACTCAATGATAACATTGTAACAGAAAATGTCGAGAACCAATATTTTTTTATTCAGTGGATGGTTTAATTTCATTAGACAGTGTTTGATTGGAAAGATAGCTCAAGAATAGTGCTCAGGTTTAAGTTTACTTTTTAAAATTGAAAAATGATATTACTACCGGCTTGCTCCGTCTAGAAATGAGAAAATTCCGTTTATATGTCACCCCTATTTCACCCCTACTTAGAATTTGCTGAAACGTAGATCCAATGTGGAACCTTAGGCCCTCCAGGTCCACACAATAGTCAATAATAAGATTAAACAATATGAACAAAACATCCGTAGAATAGTTGCGACAGACGCAGTTGTGACAGTGATCGGCGACGATCGCTGTTGTAAAGCAACACCCCGACCACCCCGATCGAAATTTAGTGATGTGTATTCGGACATCTCTGTACTGGGGTATGGCTCGTTCCATCATTAAGATGAGGCCTGTGCCCAGCAGCGGGACGTATATAGGCTGTTGATGTATGTGTTTTTCTGTCCTAAAAACATCATAAATATAATAGAAATGGAAACGCAATGACCGCTCCACTGAATTCGGAACGCCATTACTTCTCATTATTACACCTATTTCCCCCACATTTCCTGACACATCATGCTCTATCTCACTCACTCTAATATGAAGTAGGCTTAGGAGAAAAGGACAGTATTAGAGCCGCTAAGTTCGAGATAGCTGGTAATTGCCTGGCTATACGGAAACAAACGATTATTGTTATCACTTTTTCTTTTTATACTATTTGGAAATAAGGATGCTTTCAATGTATGCGTTTCGTATTGTACCGCTGCAGTGCCGGAGCAGTGCGGAAACAGTGCGGCGTCGGTCGGTACCGCAAACGCTCGACAACTGTTGCCGCACCGTGCTCTTTGTATGAAAACAAAAGACCATCAGTTCGACGCTACAAATCAAACAAGCACTTACAGAAACGCTTCTCCTTAAACGCTCCGCATCGTCGTATGTTTTTGTTTCAGGTGGCCTGCTACGCGCGACGCCTCGCGTCTCCCTAAACAAACCCGTTTGCACAAATAACATTTTTGGGATATAACGATGGGTGCCTGGAACAATGTCGCAAGCGACAAAACACAAATGTGCAGGAAAAAAGATTTAGTGAAAATCTTGAATAAATCTTAAACTAAGAGTCATATCATAACCGTTTATACATCAAACAATGCGGTATTTTTTGCTGGAGTGACTTAAAGTGTACAAAAGCTTATTAATACTTAGGAAATACCAAAAAATAGTAAAAAAACATATAGTCGCTACATGCATCGAAAGTGGTTTCCGTAAGACGCCATTGTGGTTTTGTTCCTGTAAAAGGCGTGAAATAATTCGAACAGTAATAGTATATTGCAGCGTTGTGCGTTGATCTGAAGGATATATGGCACATACAGTAATAACGTTTAGCACTGATATTCCAGGAATTCAATGATGGACTTGAAAAACGTTCTCGCGTATGCTGTATGCATCGTATGAATATGCTTGTATTAGAGTGACTACAAAATTTATTAATATTAAAAGCATCACGAAAATCTTTCATCACGGGCGTATTTCTGCGCTCGCCAACCCGCCTGCCAAGCGTGGCGAGTACCGGCACATCCCCCCACATGATGAGTACAAGAAAGCCCAGGCCCCTAGTCTCCGGCAGCCCCGCTATTCCTGGCCCTGGTAGCAGCCATGGTCACGGCGGGGCGGGGGGTGCTAAGAATCCCCGAAGTGGATCGTGCTACCACCCCCACCGACAACTGGCCCTGGTGACACACAATGTCCGCACATTGAGGACCGAGAGAGGATTTTAGAGCTGGAAGAAGAGATCAGTGGGTTACGCTGGGACATCATGGGTCTATCTGAAGTCCGTAGAGAGGGCGAGGACTCGATAACCCTGAAGTCTGGTAACCTACTGTACTACCGGGAAGGCGACCAGAAGTCCCAAGGTGGTGTTGGGTTTCTCTTCCACAAGTCCGTGCCGAGCAGGGTGGTATTCCTTATACTCAGAATATCCAAAACATATTCGCTGAAGGTCAGATACGCGCCGACCTCGACACACCCAGATGAGGAGGTAGAGGCTATGTATGAGGACATTAGTGCAGTCATGCATGCCTCGAAGACCCGTTCCAGTGTAGTTATGGGGGATTTCAACGCAAAGCTGGGCAGGAGAGGCGATTGTGTGCTGAAGGTGGGGCAATTTGGATATGGGCGGTGGAACCCCCGGGGCCAGAGGCTGGCCGAATTTCTGGAGAAATAGGGACTCTTCGCGATGAACTCCTTTTTCCAGAAGCCGCCTCACCGGAAATGGACCTGGTTGAGTCCCAATGGTTCCACGAGAAATGAGTTCATCATGACGACAAAGAGGCGCATATTCAATGATGTCTCAGTGATCAACAGGGTGAAAACCGATAGCGATCACCGAATGGTAAGAGGCACATTGAATCTGAACGTCAAACTTGAAAGAACGCGTCTGATGAAGTCTACCCTCCGACCTACTCGCGCCCATATCGAAAACCCCGAAAGCTTTTAACTCGAGTTGACCAATCGCTTCTCATGTCTGGATGATCATGTTTCAGTGGACGAGATAAATAACGAATTTGTGGAAGCTGTCCATGCAGTCGGATCTAGGTTTTTTAAGCCTGGCCGACAGAATGTTGGACAATTGAGCGGAACAAAGGTTCCAAAGTGTTCGCAAGAGACAAGTCTATTGGGCAGAGTTGGTTGACAAAGCTGAAGACGGAGGATGGCGGCTTGGCGTCGACGGAGGAAGCGGTGTTGAGGGAGGTTGAAAAATTCTACGGGCAGCTCTATACCTCTGTCGCCAGAATCCGTTAATAGCACGGCCAAAGATCCCAGAGCTAAGCTAACCCGGCACTACACTGAGGACATCCCGGACATCAGCCTGTACGAGATTAGGATGGCTCTCAAACAGCTCAAGAACAACAACAATTACTGCTGAGATTCTGAAGGCAGGTGGAAAGCCAGTTCTTAAAGTCCTTCAGCGGCTATTTAATTCCGTGTTGTTCGAGGGCACAACGCCTGAGGCATGGAACACAGGTGAGGTGGTGCTGTTCTTCAAAAAAGCAGACAACAACCTGTTGAAGAACTATAGACCCATCTCGCTTCTGAGCCATGTCTACAAGCTGTTTTCGAGGGTCATCACCCTCTCAATGGTCTCCATTCCAGAACTTTTCGGCCCCAACGGCCATCAGTTCTTCGTGCTATGTGCCCTGCCCACTGCCACTTCAACCTGCTAATCCGTTGGTTGGTTGAATATTTGTATGGCAATGTTTATTGTTTCTCTTCTTACAAAGTTAATTTTAGGGAGCATAGCCGCAATAACCATTACTTGTAGAAGAATGAAAAAAAGTTTTATCGTTGGACATAAGGCGTTTATTCCGGTAAACAAAATTCGAGTGTAGGGCGAGGAATAACGAGGTGACAGCCATACTGATTTTGCTAAATCAGGCAGGTTTCATTATACAATTTTAAGAAAAATTCACAAGGTGTAAAAGGGTGTATAGAATACGAAAATGGCTTAATCGGAAGACTGCTACTATGGATATTGCGACATTGTTCCAGGCACCCATCGATAAATAAAAATAATATTCATTAAATAAAATAAATTAATGTTGACATGGCTACTAAGATAAAACAATTGATAAGCTTTTATTGTATTTTTCCAGATTTTAGTTTGAAAAGTCTACTATACTTTTTTATAAGTTTGGTACACAGGGTTTTATCCTCGCTACTGCAACTGAGTTTTGGATATCCTTTGTCATGTCCTTTTGCGCTGAACAGGATTTTCCGCTTTGATAGTTGGAGAGCTAGTTTATTTAAAATGGGAAAACTGACTTTAACTGACATCATGTTTCCAGTTCTTTGTTTTTTAGGATAAAGAAAATTAAATGTATTTTGAGAGTAAAAGCAATGATTTCCTGGAATCCTTTTCTTGAAAATTATTGTTTATTACTACTGTGTCTGGCATACATTACTCATCTAGTTCAGTGCTATTTTATAAATTTAGGTTCTATTATAAACTGCGCATGTTTCAATAGAGACTAAAAGGTTCCTTGATAGCCTCGTTTAATAAGCCTATTTTCCCGCCTTCCTAGGTTCCTTATTTAGAAGCCTAAATAAAATGTAGGAGACACTAACCTCTTTAACCCGCAGCCACTGTCGAACACATCCGATGCATATCAGGTGGAGGTAATCCAAAACAGATGGTCAACTTCTTCTGAAAGTGCAAACGCACCGAGAACTTTGGAGAGCTAAGGAAGACAACGATCTTTGACGTCCGTCAATATCAAATTTGATTGAGCCACTGAGGCGTGATAGTTAATCGTGGCTCCACAGATCTCAGGCACATACCGTTCATTTTATCTGTTGAAAATAAAAGAATATCAGTAATCAAAGTTTCCCTTTCTCCGGTTAAAGTAGCCAATAATAAATACACTGCTCAAAAGTGTCTAGGGATATCTTAAGCATTTTCATACAAAGTATAGCTATTTGGGAGGCTGTAAAAATTAAAATATTGATACTAACGTAGAAATTTTTAGAACACAGAAACTGCTATATCTGCCCTTTCAGATTGTATAAAGAAATTCATTGTAGTAGCATTATTGTACAATCGTAAGGACGTTTAAAAAAGACAGATTCTTCTTTTAAAAGGTGTCAAAATTTTAGTAAATAAAACGTTTTTTTTTTGTAATATTCCTAACCTTCATCTTGTGCATCTGTCCTCGCGTTATTCTTAGATAATGTTCAACTTGTAAACAAATTTAACTTTATGAAATATTTGAAAAATGATATCCCTATGATATCCCTAGACAGTTTTGATGTGTGTATTACGAACAGTATACTTCTTTTTTTTCGTATTTTCAAAGACTTAAAAACAACTTACCTACATAAATGTTAAGATTGAAAGAGATATGATCCAACATCATAAATGTCCCTAAGTTTCCGTAAATCGTGTTGTTTGTTCAGAAGTTATTTTATTTCCACCATCTTGGTGCTATCAGATAAACTTGACAGTTTTGGTGGTTTAGTGACTTACCAGATTGCCTATAATAAATCTGGTCTAGTTTACTACCTGTGTTTACTGCGGTGACTGATGAGGGAGACAGCTTCTGCCTCTAGTTTTGTCCGTTAGAATACTTTTAGGTATTTAAGATTACTACCTACTCTGAGTAGTCGGTTGAGCCTCTTGAAGCGATGTTATTGTTTTTCTTCACAAAACATACCAAATGTGTAACGCTATTTACGAAATGGGTTAGTCAGAGGAACACACATTGTTTTCGGTATGGTGACAAAACGAGGCGACGTGATAAGGGACACTCCTACAGATTTTCTTTTTCTTTATTTTTGAATTTCATAATAAGTTGACTCTATTGACAAAAGTGTTGAATATTATCCATTTTAAGTTCTAAAGAGATCAGTTGACGAATAAGTCGACTTGGTCCTCAAAAGTTAAGTGACTAACACCAGTTTAAAAGTGTTTGTTTTTTAATACATTGACGCCAAATAAAACTTACATAACATACGTTACCATAACACATGTTAGGTAAAGTGTTTTTTGAATATTGAAAACCATTTAAAACTTCACTGGTTTGAACCTAATTTTTTGAAGTTATTTATTTTGAAGCAACGAAGTTCAAATTTAAAAATACTTGTCAACCCGATAAAAACTGGATGCTAGTTTACCTTTGTAATATGTTTGTGTAAAAATAACCTTTCCTGAGTACTGTAAAATCATTAAAATCAAATCGACTAATCTAAAATACAATGAGTTATAGACTGTATATTGAAAGGCTGTGAAAGTATAAATCATAGGCACTGCCCAAAACATCGTAAACTATCTGGTTTAACCCTGCGGTTAAACAAACATTTATGCGATGAGCATTACGGCGCCACAAAGCCAGTAACTAATTATAATAGAACAATAATTGATCAAAATCTATAAAACAAAGATCCAATTTCTTCAAGAATGTCCCTGAATCGGCTCTGGATCAAATGGGAGCCGTTTTAATCAACCGTAGAAAAAGTGCGCCCGGAAAAGATTAACTTCTTTTGTCGTTAAAGAAAATAATGCTACGGATAAATCAGGCGGCGAATCCGATTACTGAGATTACGTTAAGTGGAGTCACGGCTGGAGTCACTCAGCCTTAAAAACAATTTTCTTTTCGCACGGTTGCAATAAGGCCATTCATTTTAATAATCCTAAGTTGTAGGTACAAATAAATAAAGTATCGAAATGAAGACCATTCATCATCATCATATCAGCCAAACGACGCTCACTGCTGAGCATAGGCCTCCCCCAAGGATCTTCATAACGATCGGTCCTGCGCTGTCCGCATCCAGCGGCTTCCCGCGGCCTTGACCAGATCGTCAATCAATGGAGAACCATTAATTGATGGCAAACCAAGGGGGCGCCAACCTGATAGAAAGATGACCTGAATGACTGATGGATGCAGGCCGCCTACAACTAGCCGCACTGGTAATATTTAGGAGTCAGTTGAAAACGATGAACTTTTTTTTGTTGGTGGATTTTTATTCGCTCATCTCTGATGAATGGCCCCTAAATGATTTTTAACAGGCTGGTAACCAAGTGATACTTTGGAGAATATCAACACGTCACCAGGGTGGACGACGTAGTCCAGCGTGTTGGCAGGTTGAAGTGGCAGTGGGCAGGGCACATAGCTCGAAGGACTGACAGCCGAGTGTAGACCATTCGAGGCCAAGCGCATATAGGACGGTGGACGGATGATCCGATTACACAGATAAAGATTACAATAAAGATTACACAAATTCGGTGGATGCGGGCCTGCTACAACCAGCCGCTCTGGAAATCTATGGGAGAGGCCTATGTTCAGCAGTGGACGTCGTGTGGCTGCTGATAAGGATGATGAACACGTCACACTCACAGAGTCACCATAGATAAGAAGTCACTCAGGAATTCACAGTAAAAAACATCTAAATTTAATTTGCAAAATTTTGTTGAGATTTAGACAAGTTTTTTGAAAGCCAAGAATTGAAACATCATTGCAGGATTGTGTTTAAGATATCACAATTTCTGACAGTGTAAAATCGTTGGTAACGCCCCAATCTGATCCTGAAACAAACGGGTAGATATTAATTTTACTGAGTAATGACCCTCTTGGGTCCTTTGAGGGCGTACAATTGAATTTACGACGCCATTCCTTTCAATTGTGGCAATAATGTTATTTGATAAATCTGACTGAATGGCTCGTGAAATTGAGGATCAGGCTAGGTCTGACTTAGATTAGTTTTAGTGATTTTCCATATCTTACTTCTGTTTAAAATAAATAGTTGTAGTATGTACGAGTATCTACAACTAGATAAGTTTATAAATAAGATTAACGTTTGTGAAGAAGTGTACAATAGTGAAGGTTTATCATAGATACTGATAAATGGGAATTCGAAAGTTTGCAATGATGAATGACTTCATTTAGATCTTGAATCACATGATGACTGGCATTTAATTATAGAATCAATAAGCAATGTGCATCAATTTATTCTTGTGCAATTAATTAAACTTGCATATTTTCAAGTTGGAGGTTTTGTAATGACAAAAATCTAGATTTACCATTCAAATAACATTTTAAAAATGGTAGACTCACTAACGATAACGGCCATTGTGAACAAGGACATCAGAAACAAAATTAGGGCGGTCGATTGTAGCATTAACCAAAATTCTGTAATCTTTAATAGGTTATTCGTTCATCTTGCAAGTGGGATGATCATCCCCACGAAATTATCTCTATCTTTTCTACAAATAAATAAATAAAAAAACAACCTTTCGGTTTTGTTTCTACAAACAAAGACAGACTTCTTACTATTTATTTCAATCTACAATCTTAATTACAAATACTACCACGAAAGAGAAAGTGATTAGCTTTAAAGCCTTAAAATCTGGCAACATTTTGCACAAATGAGTATAATTTCTCATCGTTCAGATAAGTAAGTAGAATTCATTTCGCTAAAAGATCTCTCCACTTGAATAAATTGTAAATATTTGTGGTAATCCTTGCTGGAAAATGTTTCCTATTCCGTCATGATAGCAAGAGAAACAGGTTTCTTTAAGTTTAAATATAAATGAAAGCTTTTGCCGTTAGTCTGAATATTTATTTTCCAGTTCCCAATTCAGAAATACGTCGCTTAGGTCTTTAACTTTAAATTGATGTCGTTTTTCTACGAAAGAAAGAGCAGATGAGCAGGGACAGTGATCATCTTCGCTAATGGACAACTGCAAGACCCTGGTGTCGCCGCTGCTTTGCTTGCCTTTTAGGAAGGAAGGAATACACTCTTTCCTTGAAAGCCTCAATATGAAATCTCCTTAGAAATACATTTACATATTTGCTTGTAGTATAAAAAACATCAAAAAAGCTTGGTAAAACAATACGAACGTCTTTATCCTAATTTTTAAAATTCATGGGTTTTTTTAATACAATAATTAAAATAATAACCAATATATTGTTGGGCTTATTTTCGCTCACAAAATGACTTCGACACTATTCAACTAGTGCATCAAAACTTGTTTTGGAGTATTTTTCATGAATGAAGTAAATAAAAAAACACGGAAATTATTAAGAAGCACAGGCTTCTTAATAATTTCCGTGTTTTTCCGTGTTTTTTTATTCATTTATTCAAAACAACAGTGTTTTGTTCACTTTTAAAAATTTAAAAATAGTTTGGCCGAGCTTTGTCTTGGTGGGACACTTTTCATTCACGAGTTGACAAGGCCTATATTATAAGTGCACGTTTAACTTTTTATTCTACTTGTCTATGGTCTGTGGCCCCAATCCCCGTATTCACAAAGCTCAAATTAAAGATGAGCACCCCTACATGTATATCTGTCGTTTTCAGTTCCTCAGACATTTTACAGAACGGCAAAAAGTTGGACAGCGACCACAGCGTTATATTAACGAATTCAACTCACCCAAGTGAGTGAATCTAATTTCAGTATAAATAGTATACAAAATAATAAGTTATTGATATTAATAAAAAAATGTGGACACAGTTTTAAGTTCTCTTTCAATGTTAGGTTACGTAAATTGAAGCTTTCAAATGAATTTTAGAGTGGTTACTTTGTGGGTGTTACAAAAATATCCCTAATAACTGAAGGGGGTTATACAAACTCCTGAAAGGGGTCCCTAGTTAATTTCTTACAGTCGTAGCTCTTAATTTCAATTTCGAGTAAATAAACGTAAAATAAAAACATCGATCATAGAAACACCTAGCACTAATTTGGGTTCATGGACCCAAGTTGACCCTAACCGGGAGTGACCAGGAGCGACCTCCTTTGTTTACGCCTCTACGTTATAAATCGAATTAATATCGACATTTTGGTAAACATTTAATGTACATTTTTATCGATATATGAAAAATATGAAAAAAGGGAAAACACATACTAAGTATTTCAGATTCATTTACTTTCTATGCCATTTCAGTCTTTAGGAGTATTTTTGAAGATCATTTGTTGAGTAAAACGTGATAAAATTAGAATTAAATTAGATTTAGGTAACCACTGACAAAGAGATAAGGGTTTGGCTAAGTGGTCACTATTAATTTCACAACTTTCTATCCCTTGAAAGCAATTAATTTGATTCAAAGTTTACCCTCCACATTATTTGAATCGCCTTTGTTCTTACTTTTAGTAGATATCTAAGTATAATTAAAATTCCGAGTAAAAGTTTTTCAATTTCATTTTATTACAGTAAAGTGATAACTTTTCAAAGATTTGTTTTTTTGGTTTCATGAACTATCTAGATTTAGCACCTTAATGCCTGCTAACAATGAGGTATAATTTCGTATCGTAATATCGTGAGTACATTTATTAGGAAAATGTCTGCATCCATTACTTTAAAACAAAACTTTCAGCAATTTTCTGAGTGAATTTTTGAACTAATGCTTTATCACCTTTTTTTAAATTGTCGAATACTAATCTTGGCTTCTTCTCAGACGGAGAGAGGTCAACTATGAGAAATTATCTGATAATATTCATTTTATTGAACCTTTTTATTTGCGACTTCTTTATTTGATCTTGGTATCAACCGTAATTTTATGAAATAATAAATTATTCGTTATTCATAGGAGCAACATTTAGTTTTGTACCTAACATCGTGTTTTTTGGAGTTTCAAAGTTGCAATAACCAACAACTGGAAGATAAAGATAAATAACACAAAAAAGAAAATAGTAACTGGTAAATAAATTCCCTATGTTGAAAGTATCGTCGTCAGGACACCTGTTTTGGAGAGTGATGTGGGTTAAATCCCCACCTGAGGCAGTAGACTTTTTATAAAACCTCCTCCTTAAATAAGCAATATATAACTTAACAATACTTACACTCTCAACTGTATCCTGAACGGGAAAGCTTGAGGCACGTTGATGGTAAATGTATGAAGCCCATATTTCGCCACCAAAAATCACTGGTAGCCCGCCACCACCTTAATGATTTTTTAAGGTTTTTTTTTCATTACGAAAGTGTTAGCCAAAAGTTAAATATTTAAATCAGAGTAGGTATTCCGGCATCATACTCAGGTCTATACTGCCGTGCTATTCCGGCGGTGCACATCGGACATCACTTCACATCTCGGTGCTTCACGCTTACCTCAATCATCAATACGCTTTACTTTGAATTAATATTTTCCCTCGTTTTGTATGTAAATAATTTAAAAATGTTTGTCTTAGTCCTTTTTTTCAAACGACCACAGTTGCAAATAAATTGAATTTTAAAGATCACATACACGAGCGAAGGGAGTTTTGGCGTCCGCCGGAATAGCATAGCTGGTTCCACGCTAGAATACTTACCACCATAGGCTAAGAGGCTCTGACTAAGCAACACTTGCTCAGTAATATCTGGGGGTTTATTAATTTAGTATTTTGAACTGCTATCCTTTGATAGCAGTTCAAGTTTTTGAGTTATTTGTAAAACTATTCTTGAAATAGCTCTTACAAATAAATTAAAACGTGTTTTTTTAGTTATTAATTCCAGATAAAACGCAAATATTTTCATTTTCACTGTAAGATTTTAATATTTTAGGAGATGTCGTGCCTTAAAAATCATTATTATACTTTCATAACGAATGAAAAGATAACAGGCTTTTAAGAAATTTGAATAATAAATTGAAAGAAGATTCATAAATGAAACACAAAATAATTCTCACTCATTATATTTGCTACACCGTCTTTGAAACATTTAAATTCATCTCGTAACTACTAAGTATTTATAAATACAGATTTCAGAATACCTTTTCACTAAGATCACAACATCGTTACATTTAATACGTTAATATTTACAATAAATAAATGAACTAACTAATATTTACAACCTAGTCTCATCACTGTTATTAAGTAAAGATAAAACACCGGTTTTTCTACCTCGAAATTAACAAAAACATACTATTAGTCTACTATAGTTATACTCAAGACCAATAATAAAATCCATGAAGATGATTCTTAGAGCAGAATAATAAAATATTTCTCTATTATGTCCTAGACTAGAAAATAAATAAAAAAATAAAATCTGACAGCTAATAAATAAACGTCCCTAAAAAAGATGATATTTTATAATTTTAACCTACTTTGTTAATCAAACATAATAAATAAATTCAAGCTAAAAAAACCGGCTTATGATAAGTTACAATTAATTAATTACTAAATAAGTACATTACAGTAACATCGATAGCAAAATTTGCGAAGAAATAACAGAATTTAAAGGCAGAGTTGATAAATCCGATCCCTAAAAAAGTATCACACATATGGCAGGATAGACTTATATTATAGAAGCTTGGGAATGTAATTGATGTAGCCATGGAAACGAAAATGTCATGAAAATGAGTTTTTTACAAAATGGGCTTGAACTGACAAGTAACCGGGCACATAAGTACGGCATGAGGAGCGTGTGGTCACAGTAAACAGAGAACAGTAAAATAACTAAACACAAAAGTGCCGCTCTCGGTTTGAATGTGTGCGGGCGCGTCGCGCGCCGTGTCGGCACGCGATTTCACGCACACGCTAGCATAAAATATGGGGGAATAAGGTGGCGACGACTCTGAGCACGCTAGGCTAATAACTCGGCGGGCGGCCTTAGATAACCTATTGTTATGTTTACTGTGGTGTGGTGATTGGAAGGAAAACGAAAACAATGACGATGTTAATTCTTGGAGCGTTGTAAGTGCAAGGGTTGTAAGAAAGAAATTAAATATTTTAAGATATGTCTTTAGGTCACTAAATTACACGTTCCAATTGGAAAGAGTGCCTGAAAATCCAACACCATCATCTTGATTCATATTCACGGATATTATCGTCATTCGAGTTCCAAGAGCTAGTAGAAATTCTGTCAAGTTATTATACTACAACAAAATACTAAAATGCAGATGAAGTTTAAGCATAATTTCATGACAATTTCTAAATAATTAATATTGCGGCCGAAGTTGTATAGTTAACATTCATATTTTTAACAATAAAAGCTACAGATGAGCATATGGTTAAGGTAGACATTTCAAACAACTATTTAAATTCTAATATTGACATTAAAAGTTTCACGTTTAATACAAATACTCTCTCTTTATCTGATTTTAAAATTATGATTAATACTTACTTGGTTAACATTTACAATCTTATTAGAAGAGCATAAAACTTTGACGACTTAAACATAGAAGAACTGTGAAAGTGCAGTTTGAATTTAAACAAAATACACTCACTTGGCGAAGTGAATGAAGTTTGTTATTATGCATCTAAAATAAATCACCGTTTAGACAATCATACATTTTTAAGTAACATAGACAGTCAATTTTTTCTAAATATTGCAACATTTCATGGTTTTTGATTTTATTTTGATGAGCACCAAAATTTTTAAAACCAATCAAATTTTCTGGTGCAAAGAGGTCCTGTTGAAACAGAACATTAAACTTGCACATTTGATAATATTATAGTGGATTAAACTATGGAATCATTAAGCGTTTCAGATTTAGACAATAATGGCACGCTGCTGTAGTCTTTCAGATGTTCACTAGTTTTTGTGGAACCATTATCAAATGAGCTTGCTGTAGGCATTTTTGCTATCCAATTGTTATTACCTATTTTATTCGACTTGTGGTTACCAATCAAATTCGTCTGGCAATCCTTCAATTTCACTCTTGGCTGTCCTTGAGTTACAGAACTATGGTTTAAAGAGTTAACATTAAGCGATATGGAATTAGCTAGACTTACTTTATCTAATTCTTCGCTATCTGTAACACCGTTACTAACAGGATCTGGGTCAGAATGCTGCCTTTGGATTTTAAGATTCTGCAAGAGGGGTGTAGCTTCTTTTGTTAATGTGTGTACATCATTGCCTTTTGCTATGAAGACGCCGGATCCTCTTCTGCTAGATGATCTGGAACTCTGGTCTATGCGATTTCGGAAGGGGGTTAGATGAGACACTGAACCACTTTCTGTTGATGGGGTCTGCGCTTTCGTCAATGAGGGCTTTTCTTTTGGTGCATTTGGATCGATTATTTCGCTTAATAACCAATAAGTGATAAGAATTCCTTTGCCCTGAAACAAAAATATAATTTTCGAATGTTGTTCTGTCTACATGAACTGGATTTTTCGCTAAATCTTCAAAAAGTTTAAGGCTTAAGTCGATTAAAAAAAAAAAAATTATCACAAACATCTCCTTGAAAATATTTCTTTGTGTTTAGTTTCGTGTTGAGTGTATTCTGATGAACTTCTATAATAAAATTAAAAAGCAAATAGCTCTTTCGGAATGTACATTTTATTAGCTAGTATTGAGAGACAGTTTAGTATGCTGCATAAAATAAAAACAAAAGGACTTCTGTCATTTCATTTTGTGAATGTAAGCTAAGATTACAATAAACAATACATGAAATACCGAAATAAGTTTCACTTTTTTAATGTTTGCGTGTTCATTCTGTTATAATTTTGTTTCGTGCCCACCTTGACTGAGGCTGGGACCATTTTTTAGTCCGCTAATGTCCACGTGAAGTGACGTTTTGACGCTTTCAGATAAATAAATAATGTTGATAAATCTATCCCGGATTAGCTTCAGGCAGCGCTAATACGGACGTGAGCTAAATATTCATTCAAAGAATCTCTGTGGTTGGTGTTTTGTTATAAAGAAGGTTTTCATATTTGAATTGAATTGAGGGTCTGGATTGTGAGTGAACGTTACTAAGGCATTATTCCTGATAATTTAGATGATGATAATAATTGAGATGTTTGGATTCAGGACATCTGAAAAGCTGTGACCATAGAAAATGGCCAATTGTGCCTCAAGATATTTCAAACCGACCAACCCGATCGACCTAAAGCAGACCTAAAAGGCAAATGAGAAAGTCGAAGAAGACCAATCCTTAAATCTGTAAGTTCCTCTCAGGAACTTCTACTTAAAATGCTCATAATTCTTTAAAACGTCTTTTTGCAAAAAATATGTTTCAGATCGTACGTACCTTCATAGCGACTTCTCCTCTGCACTCTAAGTTGAAGGTGCCGAAGGTTTCTAGCAAATTTCTGGTGTCTGGGGATACATGGATCTTCAAAGCTTCTCCGTTGGACTCCATACGGGATGCAGTATTGACAGTATCTCCGAAGAGGCAGTAGCGAGGCATCTTCAGGCCTACTACACCAGCAACGCAAGGACCTGTTACAAAAGATTCCGTGTCAAACCAAGTTTTAAGCTATGAGCAGAACAGAGTATTCATTAATTCAGAATATTGGTTAAAGAGAAGCCTATCATTTGAGAGAGTTTTACATTCGCCGTTCTGGAATAATATAATAAATCATTAGCTTTTATTTCACTTCACTCTCAACCCTTGACTCCAGCACTGTATCTGAGACTCTAGAAGTGTATATTTTATAAAAGTTTACTTTGCTGCTATTGAATTGATGCTACGTTTACTGCAAGTCACGATCTAATAAATTATGTTATTATGAAATATTTTCAGTCGCAACTTGAATCTGAACAGATCTTGGGTTTGGGCATGTAATTATAATATAATTTGCAATACACAAGTGAAGAAAATCGATCGACATGTTCCTTGCAAATGGCCGTCTAAAGTCACAATGCGTACACGCACATTAGTTTTATCAAAAGCCAACGATTTGGTGAAAAGACACAAATACACACACGCATATTTGCCGTATTATCTCTATAGACAAAAGTATCTTTTGGTTTTTGTACAGAGTTTTTTGGAAATAAGCTCATTCATTTATTCACGCAGCGTGTGCGCAGTTACAGTTGCATTTTAGGTATGTAAAATGTTTCATTACAAATTGTGTTGCACACAGTAAAAAATTACCCTGTTATTGGGTACAGCCATCGTTCTCATTTTACTGATACTTTTCGGAATACCATTTACGTCAAAGGCTTTTAAACTTTGAGTAACCTTATTACATTTCAGTAACTCTTCTAAAGAATAATAGAAACTCAAGAGAAAACGAGCTAAGTTTTGAATAAGTTTCACTAAATATTTTCGAAGAACTTCATGGGTCATTTGGTATCGTTTAGTTTGACTACTCAGACGAAAATGAAAAATACGAAGACGTTGTAATATTTTGTGGCCTGATTTAAGTTTTCATTAAACGTATCTTTAGATATACTTTCACGCAACTTCACAATTGAGTGAAACCCGTTGACGCGTGAAACCGGGACGGTGCCCAGGTCCCTTTCAGATAACAAGATTGAACAAAGCATAAAACGTTAATAGGAACGCCTTCACGCGGAAGGTAGAACTATGGAACTAATGAGGTAGAAACTCTTGGGAATAAGAACATGTGGCACACAGAAAACGGAACACGTTTTCTCAAGGAGTAAAGACCCAAATATCTAGTTGACAGAGGGAAAGCTTTGAGATGAGGAAAGTGGAAGATACATAATAAATTTAAATGAAACCATTCATTTCCTCTTCACAATAAGCACTACAGCTAAGTTTTTAGATACAATTGTAAAACGCACCTAGTATTGTGAGAGACCGGTGCCTTAGGTAGGTTCAGTGCGGCCCTGTGGTCACCAGGGCCTCCACAACCAGCGAAGGGTTTGAATGAATAAATGATGCCACTACAAAAATCTTGTATTAGTACAACAAAATTTTATAATTTAAACTTTTCATAGAATACCAAATAACCACTCTACCGTCACCGCTAAATACCTAATGTCTTCTCACCTGTCACATCGTTTACGCCATATTGATTTTTTCTGTTGCGAATTTATGTGAATTTTCCGAGAATTATTAACGATTATAAATAATGCATATTGCCCCAAATAAGTTTTTTTCTGTACATGAGGCAGAAGTGTTCTTAAGTAGAGACCTCGCTCCGGCAAGCGAAGTGTGAGGCACCTTATACCTAGGTATATACAAAATTTTGCTGCCAAGCAGTAAATGCGTCAAGCTGGGATTGGGGGCTGGATTAATAAAGGCTGATGATGATGATGATGATATCTGTATTTGTATTTATATCATACGTTTTACAATGAGTACGTGCCAGTAAAACCTATACGAGCATGTAACAGTCAATCGTTTCTTAATCATTTAACATAAACGGCCTATATACGTCCCACTGCTGGGCCTAGGCCTCACCTCAATTATGAGGTGGTGCGAGCCATACTCCAACACGCTGACTTAGTGCGGGTTGTTGGAGGGGTGTAAGGCCCCCCTCATGGGTTCTCGCCTCGGCGTGGCGAGGGGGCCTAGTACCGGTGATAGGGGAACCACCGGGAAGCGAAGAGAACCCAGGCGTGGCAGTGTGGTGGACTGGGAACCCACCCGCTGCGGCCCGCAAGGGCGACGTTGGGCTGCGGGGCCAGTAGGGCCTGCAGGCGCCTTGAGGCGCGTGGTTGGGGCCGCGGCGCACTGTTGGTGGGGGCCAGTAATCCGAGGCTGATCCCCCCTGTGCATCGCGGTCCGGCGGGGCCGTACCGCCGGTTACGGCAGCGGAGCCGCCCTTTGGGTGGCTCGTGGTTGCGGGCCCAGTAGGGTCTGCGAACAGTGGGTGCCAGCGGGCCGGAGTGCGGGGGTGCTCTGGCTTGCATTGCACGGCGTCCACCGAGACGGCGAAAGTGCCTGCGTACTCCAGGCGCTTTCGTGACCTCCCCCCTTCGTTGGGGGGTCGGTTGGAGGGGGCCCCATTAGGGGCTAGCACTGGCGGCGGAGCAGTGCGGCATTACTTACGGTAGGATCCAGCTTCGCCGCCAAAGTGCCACAGTCGAGTGCCGTGGGGTTTTAGCCGGTAGGAGTCCGACATAACCTTGTCGTCCCCCCGGGCAGCGAGGTATCCATGAGGATTTCCCCACGAAAAAAAAAAAAAAAAAAAAAAGGGGTGTAAGGCTAGTGAGCAACCTTAAAGTCAGATGTTATCAAGCCGCCCTAAGGCCTCTGACTAGGCTTAACGACTGACATCTAGTGACGTCAACCGGGACCAACTGCTTAACGTGCCTTCCGAAGCACGGAGATGCCCGAAGAATACATCACTAAATTTCGGTCGGGGTGGTCACCCATCCCATTTCCGACCCGGCGTGTGTTACTTTACAACAGCGATCGTCACCGATCACTGTCGCAACTGCGCCACGGGCACCTCAAATTATTTTAATTAATCATTTATTACTCGTTTTCTCACAAACCAAAACATTGTTATCCTCATAAAGATAAAAGCATTTGTAATCTCTTATGAGGCTACTACAAGATAGTTAAGCAAAATGAGGGTAGAAATGGTGCACATTAGTAGTTTCATTTAAGCAAGTACAAATAGCTTAGCCCAAATGAGCACCTACCAAATGAAATTGCTTTTTCTAGGCAGGTCTCGAATAGCTGTGACTATATTTTAGTAAGTACTAGTATGTACGCAAAAACAAAAAGGAAATAATCTTTATTACAAATATCTCCGACTTTAATAATGTATTTTTTTATGCTAAAGCCAATTTATTCGACTTTAATAATGACATTTTTAATATCTATTTCCGTTATACCTGTGTGTGTTGGCAGGATTAACAGTTATTGTCCTTTCAATGAATTAATTTTAACTATTTAGGTTATCTGGAATCTGTGATTCCGAAGCCTTTAGATACTTTTGTTTTTAAGTACCTTTTGTTTTGTATATACGAGTACAACATTTTTATTCTAATAGAATAGCTACATAGTGATATTTATCACAAATTATACCGTGGCGCAGTTGTGGGAGGTGCCCGTGGCGCAGTTGTGACAGTGATCGGCAACGATCGCTGTTGTAAAGCAACACACGCCGGGTCGGAAAAGGGATGGGTGACCACCCGACCGAAATTTAGTGATGTGTATTTCGGGCATCTCCGTGCTTCGGAAGGCACGTTAAGCTGTTGGTCCCGGTTGACGTCGTTAGATGTCAGTCGTTAAGCCTAGTCAGAGGCCTTAGGGAGGCTTGATAACATCTGGCAATAAGGTTGCTCACTAACCTTACACCCCTCCAACAATCCGCACTGAGCCCGCGTGTTGGAGTATGGCTTGTTCCACCTCATAGTTGAGGTGAGGCCTGTGCCCAGCAGTGGGACGTATATAGGCCGATTATGTTATGTTATGTTATGTTATACCGTGAAACTCGCCACTGAAAGGGACACATTTTTCATTGAACAGTAGACAGCTTAATTTTTTTTCAGTATGGACACCTTAATCTGCTTCCAAAGAAGAAAAAGCCGAAAGTTTTTGGTTATCTGAAGTTATTCTGGGCCGTAGTAGTAGTATTCTAAACGTTACGCATTGACAGGATGTCACCTGGAATCTAAGGTGAAACAGCATTTTTTTTGTGAAATAGAGAAATATTTTTTACCTCATATCGAGTGTCAATCAAATCTAATAATAAAAATGTTACAGAAAGAAAACAATACTCTCAAGCTTTGCGTCAAACTTTTGACAAGGATAAGGGCAGGCAAGCATCAAATAGTTACCGGAAACTTATCACAAAGAAAATTATACGAAGTTATTGGATCCTTACAAAAAGTAGCCCTAAACCTACTATCTTATTCTAAAAGAGAAAAGGTTTTTGATTATCCTGAAATAAGGCACGTACCTACTCAGCTCTTGGGCGAATAATAAGTTACTACTATGAGTAAGAAAATATAGCCATCTTCTTGAAGAAGAGTACGTTCTTCATTACATTTTTTTTTGCTGGTACACACTTGAATTTCAACACGCGAACGTAAATAATGAAGACTGAATTCGTAAGATATGATAACAACATTATCTTAAGTGTATTAATAAATGTTTTTACGAAATATTTTCCTGTGTATTTTCCTGCCGGTTAATCAAAAATGAAATGATGAGGAATGTTACAATAGATTACAAATTTGTTTTTTCAGCCTCTTTTCAAAATCACAAGCAAGCAATTAATCAAATTATCCTTCTATCTTCATAATACATAAGTATCTCCTATATACCTTACGAATATTTCCTGGCTGTTACGTTCGATATAAATATTTCACAAATATTTTGATTTGAACTCCGTCAGACCTATGCTGTTGCCGATTTTTTTGGTATGTTGAAATTATAATTACAAAAAGGTAAATTTCCGCTTTTTTATGTCATACCCATTAAAAAATATATGTTTTCATTAGCCTTCTAATGGTTTTGTGGTTTTGAAAAACAGTTACCAATTTGCTCGAAACAAAATTCTGAATCAGCATCCATGTGAGATTCTGGAAAAAATCCTAACAAAAAGTGTGAACAAGATTTATTTACCTGAATGCAGCCCTATCCTCAGCCTGAGCTGGTCATGTGGCCGATGTCTGATGCGGAACCGCTTCACGGCGTCTAGAAGAGCGAGCGCCATCCGGGCGATTTCACAGGCGTGTCTGGTTCCGTTGCGCTCTGGTAATCCTGACACTACCATGTATGCATCGCCTATGGTTTCCACCTGGAGAAGTAGACATTAGTCAGAAGTCTTCGGTGCTAACATTATTTGCAGTCACAATTTAGTTCCTTGTAGAATGACCTACTAGCAGACAACATTTCGGTCATGGGAAACCGGAGCTTTCCATCACCGGAGAGTTAGCTGCTTTCGGAGTTTACTTTTTATTTAAAAACCTGGATATAGGCAGAAGGTTGGATTGCAACGTGGTAAATTCAGTACAAATTGTCTCGGCAAAGTCGGGGCTTCTGAATATTCCGTTCCCTAATGGAAAAAGTCGGTATGCCTCTGACTACTCCGTTTGGTGCCTTATAATCGTGGTCATCATAAGGTAATGAGCTCCTCTGCACGTTTTTCATGACTATATTTTGTAACTTTAATACTGGTACAAAAATTATGTTGAAAAGAATCACCATCAAGTTCCTGCTGAATTCTTGATTATGACTTGAGCGTATGTTGTTATTACCACGAAATTGGCAAACCCGTAAAGAGTTGCTGCAAAAATGTTGACACATTTCCAAAATCTATGAACACAGCTCACCTTATATACGTCGTAGTTCTCAACTATAGAGTCGAAGCAGGTGTACAGGTCATTGAGAAGATCAACGACCTGCATTGGGGTGGAGGTGGCTGACAGAGCAGTGAAGCCCACGATGTCGGAGAAGTAGATGGTGACCTGCTCGAAGGTCTCTGCCACTACTGACTGGCCGTGAATGAGCTGGGAGGCTACCGACCTAGGAGAAACAATCAGGTTATTGGCAATTCTGTTGTGTCACTATCTTCTAACCCTTAAACAGCAACTTAAACAGCTCTTCAAACACGTTAACTTTTTCATTCTTGTTGCTGCCGCCATTTGCAAGTCTATATATATAAAAGAAAGTCGTGTTAGTTACTCCACTTATAACTCAAGAACGGCTGAACCGATTTAGTTAAAAATTGGGATGGAGGTAGTTTAGAGCCAGGAGAAGGACATAGGATACTTTTTATACTTTTTTTTTTACCTGAACCAATTAAAAAAAAATGCTTATTTATTGCCCTTAAGGCGGAACAAAGTTTGCCGGGTCAGCTAGTAAGTGATAAAACACATCAATTGCTTAAACAATGCTTTAGCGTTGCGTTCGTTTTTGTAAATAAGGGGGTAAAGATAAAGGTGACTGGTGAAACAAAATAACAATACACAGCGACAACTGCAACGAATCCTGAAATTCTAAATTCTGCAGATGGTTTTTTATACATCGTAAGCATCGTAAGGCACTTATTTGGAGAATCACCCCTTAAGTGTGGACCATTAGATCCATTGAAATTGTATTTACTTTCGGGATTTTTTTGATGCAGCAAAATAAGCAGAGAAGTTCAGAGTCAGCGAGCTAATGACATGTACAAATTAATTTTCAAACGATGCAGCTTTTGGCTATCCCGTTCGTAACAATCCCATCCGCAATAAGATAGTTGGTTTAATCACGACCCAGGAGCTATGATTGCCAATCCGAAATCTTTGCTCTATTAGTTTTCATCAGGAATCAGCATCAAAAATCCTAATGGTCACAACACTATGAAAACGAGGAATGAAAATGAAAAATTTCGAAATGACTAAATAATGTTCTCATTTACCTTCAAATTAAGTCGAAAGCCAAAGGTTAGAGCAATAATTAGTTTCACAGAAATAAGGAACAGTATAACTAATTATAATCAAAAGAAAAGCAGCGCTTTAGGAAGCAAAAGTAGAAAGTCTTGTTTGCAAGAAAAACAACATCTCTTTTGAAAAGGAACAAAATGAATATAAAGTCAGAAGATTATTTTCAGCATCTCAGCTAATTTAATAATTTTCCCCGCTGCATTAAAACAGGGAGTTTAAAACTGAAAACTTTGTGGTTTTAAGTTAATTAATATTTTTTATGCCAACCTGAGCCACTGCTAATCTCAAGTGGCTCTACGACTGGTAGGTACTTGTATATGTATAGTGGACTGCTGTACTGTATTTATTTGAAGTTTTAATTTAATTTCGTTCACAATTTCATCGAAACGCTACCTTATATTCTTTAAGAACTACAAACATCTCATCGATACCATTTTACAGCCCTAGAAATAGTATACGATTCCACAGTTAGTCGTCAATTTACTTGCAGTATCATACTGAATTATATGTACCAGTTAAATAGGTATTAGGACGATATTCAAAAGTTACCACTTCATTCGTAAGATAAAATAAAACAACACGTAAAAATTATTAAAAGGTTAATGTGTGTGGGTTGGTATCAACTCGTCTATAAAGCAACTGGTCTAAAGAGCAACTGGTCTAAAATGCAACTCGTCTAAAGAGCAACTGGTCTAAAATGCAACTCGTCTAAAGAGCAACTGGTCTAAAATGCAACTCGTCTAAGAAGCAACTGGTCTAATCCACTGTATCTTGAACTATTGTAAAATTTTTCGGCATTTAAAAAAAGGACAAATTTGCGTCCAAAACCAAAACTATTTTAAACATAATTGAACATAATAAAAATAATATTTTCAGTTGCTTTTGGTGAATCAGACCGGAATGAAATTTTAATAATAATGATTTGTTAGATAATTTTCACACATAGTAGCGACTTTTCAGATCGCGATTTTTCATGATCACAAATTAATAAATCGTGTTTTTCTTGAAGTTAGCTCAATTTCACGCGGCAGTTGCTTTTTAGACGAGTTGATACCAACCCATGTGTGTGTGTATATGTGTGTTTGTGTGTTGAGTCTGCGTTTGTTATTGGGTGCATATGTGATTCACTTAAGTGTATAAGTGTCTCCCAATAATAAACACTACCCGTCAACGCCAATATTTTACACTAAACGCTTCAAGTTTAGGCTCAAGCAAACTGTGGGGCAGGGCAAAGCTCTAAGGGTTTTTTATAACTCTAAAAAAGTAGGTTTAAGTAGTCTGCGGGTAAGTTTAAAATATTATCTACTTTAGGATCCACAAGCTACGATCTACTCAAGAAGCACTTGTACTTTACAACGTGCTCAAACATGCTTTACAAAGTTATACTTTGTAAAAACTACACTTTGTGAAAACTAGTTACTAACAGCATACTAGTTCACGTTCCTCGCGTACCGCAACATGATATCAAAGTTATACAGCCTTATTAAGTTTGCTACAAAACTGCAAAGTTCGCTAAAGTTTAAAGAGCTGGATTAGATTACAATACAAAGAAACGATGTAACAATGTTTACTATGAATTCAGAAACTCGGTTTAAAATAGCAAACTTTTGAAGTTCGTACTAAGTTAAATTATATCATGTTTTTCACAATGTTGCCATAAGTTATTTATTGAAAAAATATTTTCCAAAAAATTCCTAACAAAAGGGATGGATCGACATAATTGTTGGAAGTCAAATGTTTATTTTTTTTAACTGCCACAGTCGGATAGCATTTAAGATTACGATGTCTTTGGAACAGCTAGTGAAAAAAAATTAGTAAAATCTCTATCAATAATTGTTTGATTATTGTGCCAAGAAGCCTGTCAATCCAATCACTGTGATTCGAGACAACTAGATTTGAGACAGAGTCCAAATTTTACTTTACCCAATATAAAGTTGCTAGTCTATATGTTGTTCCATCACAGAGCATATACTAAAACTAAATCAAGCTAACGACAAATACAACAGACACTTAGCAAACGGACCAACCAGACTTTTTCAATTTAACGAACTTATTTCAGAGAAAAATAATAAAAACATAAAACGTCAGACATTTCCGCAGTAACTGGCACTTGTAAAACTCGTTAAGCTGATAATAAACAGCTGAAAACTATATTTCAAACGGATAGGGACTTCATTTAAGTTTTGAACGGAGTCTTTTACAAAGCAGAAGTAGAAATAAACACCAACGTCGCGGTAAAGACCACGATAAAACTTAGGAGAAGTTGAAAACAGACTGTTATGAACGTTCGTTCTGCACTGCAACTTTGCACTATTACTCTTGTCATTGCAACTTTCTTAGTTCTTGAGTAATATAATGTAATTTTTCAAATGTTCAGAATTCCTGGCACTACTTAATCGGATCAGAAGTAGGATAACCTGTAGCGGATTAATTTATTTAAAATCAATGACGTAACTTGGCTCTAAATTGATTACAAAATGCGGCAGGAAAGTCCATAAACCAATTATATTGCAGCAGAAATTTTTAAAAATCCGAGTGGACGAGTGGACTTTATTAAGTAACAGAATTCAGATAGGTAGATGTAGGCCACCTGTCTTGTCCTGTACTTTTTATGTATTGATTTTCATAGGCATGCCATTTATATTATCAATTTTATCAAATAGGTTTACAGATAACTTTTTAGTTAGGTTTATCATTCGCAATGCCCCTTCCCTCTTGTAAAACTTAATAACTTCGCGATTATGATCGTTTAAGAGAAAAAAAATAAACAATTTCAAATGATGGAAAATACTAATTACTGAATTAGCATTTTGAACAAGAATAATTAACATTATTAACATATTAATTATTGTTAATTAACATATTGACAATTGAGGGTGCTGCATCGAGATGTGAAATGATGTTAGTGAGAATGGCATGGGTTGTGAGACATCCAACTGTGTATCATATCAAAGCAGTCTTTTTACACTTACTTTGGCAGTAACTGGTAGAGTAGCTCTTCGCATTTCTTCTTCTCCTCCAAGTAGTCTTTGGTTCGGTCTTCGACTAAGAATTCTAAATTGTTGGCGTACTGTTCCATACGGGATAGAAGATTATCCAATATGTTGCTGCTCTCCTGGGTTCTGTAGACAAAAATCAGCGATGAAAACGTAAATTATAATAAATATTATTGGAAATCCGTCGTCTGTCGACCAAATTTGACCACTCTGTACGAACATATCTTTTGAAGCTAACTGAGCAACCACAGTTGGATTCTGAAACATTGTTGTTGTTGTTGAATTTGAAGTTTAAGTGTCTAAGTTGAAGTTTAAGTATCTATGCTCCGCAACAAAAATGAAATTGCTTCTATTGACGTTATTTCGTTCAAAATGCGACGCAAGAATTTTCTTCAAATCTTTTTACTCTTTAAACATAATTTTACATCGATTGTGAGCAAAAAACGACCTGAATACTACATGCTTAACATTGCTTTGAAATGTAACGGCCTTAATTCAAAAAACCTCAAATTACTTTACGAAATAATCTCTTTAACCCAACAACATTCCTCAAGTGGTTTTGTACACACTCTTGAAAAATTTCTTTGATATACGCAACGAAGGACTGTTCGTATGCCACCTTATTCGTATTTTTTTTAGCATAATTTGAATACCTAAATAAAACCGCTAACGGCTGAGTTTGAAATTCACGTATTCATACAAAATTGAACTTAATTTATTACATTACAGCCTAACAAAACTCTGGTATTCCTCAAGGAAGCATTATTGGCCCAATTTATTACATCAGATTAATTTCGCATAATAATTTAACTAACTCTTTTGCAATGTGCAAGTCATGACTGGCTTAGCGGATTTAAGCACCCATTTTTGTTGCTTTTCTAATTAATCTCTATTTCTAGGTAGAATGACATTATATAAGCTTTTACTATCTCTAGAGCATTTAAAAAAAAAGTAAATAAAATAAGCCTCTATCAGTTAGTTTCCACATTCATGTACGGTTACGAGTTTATAAATAATTTTACTCTCCCCCAGAGTTTCCCGAAACAAGCCACCTCGTCTCCAATTATGTGTGTGCTATGCTGCTATGTGCCTGTGTGATGCTAGCCTTCTTCACAATGGCCCAGAAATCATCTGGACACTATCTCCTAATTTTATGTATTGTGGACCTCGATTTATCTTCTTAGGGAATCGTAGAAGAGCTAACTCTAGCAGTGGACGTCTTTTATGGTGGGTAATGAGGTCAGTTCTGATGACTTCTCCTAATTTATACTGAATAAAATTGCCAATGTTACTTACTTGTTCAGCCTTCTGATAGCTCCCTTCAAATGTGCAAAGTCCGGTCTATCCACAGGATCCTCAGCCCAGCACCTGCGCATGAGTTCCGTGGCTTCGTCAGCGTCGCAGGACCGGTGGTGAGAGGTGTTGGGGCGGAGACCACTTGCTATCACTGTCTCGATTATTTCTAGACAAAATTGGAATGTTTTTAATACCTATCATTAAATACTTTCCTAAGTATTTAATGATAGGCACCTGCACTCCTGCAGGAGGCGTTTTTTAACAGAATGTGAATATGATTAAAAGCTTAACAAAGGACAATGCTGGATGTATATAGTCCAATCGTGACAATTTTGTGCTGTTACACTGTCCAAGACTTTTTTTAAGAGTGTAAATTAAAAAAAAATCTAACACTGTCTGAGCCTGGTTTAGTTTGGTAAATGTAAGCACAAACATATCTAATAGGTACTAAGTAGTTTCAGTTAATTTAATTCAATTCTCTAACCTGAAAATCCTGAAAGAAATAAGTACCTTTAGGTCCCATCTCGATTCCAGGTCCGAGCCAGAAGGCGCCTTGCCTGTTGACGATCTCATGCATGATGATGCCGAAGGAGTAGACGTCACCTTTCTGCGTACCCTCGAGTGGTGGCTCCAGAACGCGAAGGTTTTCTGGAGAGGTCCAGAGAAGACCTGCAGAATGGTTCGTATTGTAGAAGTCTAGTCGAAAAATGTTATCACACATACTAAAGACAGAAAAAAAAATCAAAAAATCATAAAAACTCAAATTTCGTCACCGCATCACTTTAGCTACTTGTCTTTTTCATTCCCTTTGCCCTTGGCATTTGTGAGTGAGTGGCAGAGCACGCTAATCGCGAAACTAATACTGCAGCGTTGCTTCAGGCCTCGTACTGGACACCAGCGGTACGAGCAGTGTACGTGGTACGCCCGCACCGCCCGCGTCGCTGTCTTCGCGAACAGCTTCGAACAAATCTATGATCTTTGATGAAGACGGGCACGCCGTCACCCACGCCGCTCGCTAGCGTCCAAAACGAGGCCTAAGTTGTGAATGAGCGGTTCACTGTCTATTTCTTGCCTTCCAAGGCAAACACAAGAAGAAAAAGAAGTTGCCCTTGAAATACGTGCCTAAATTTTGGTCGGAATCCATCCAATCCCAACCCAGTGAACATTGCATTACAACAGGAAACGTTTTCAATCTACTGTCATCGCTAAGTCATCAAAAAAAACCTTGAAACTAAAAATATGTTTCTCTCTATTTTAAGACGAATAGAATTGTATTAAAACGCTTAAGCGCTCATCCTCGGCAATATTTATAGCTCATTACGTCGTTCCACTTATACAGTTTAAGCTCTACAGCTATGCCACGTGCGTTATATTGTTCTCATACTTGCTGAATTTCATTTTACAGGTTGATGTTTGGAAAGGTGAACATTTTTCAAGTTAGATCTAGTAAAATCGTGCTTAGAAAACATTTCAATTAACATATTTGAGGAAATGGGTTTTTTTTATATAGCTTTGTATGTTTGTTAAGGTCCTCGTGATTTAGCTGCGAGACGTTGTCTGGAAGGGTATGGGTTACTAGCATGACTGAAATTTGTTGATGTACTTTTCGGGCACATTAGTGCTTCAAAAGACACGTTTAGCAGTTGGTCCCGGCTATATGTCCATCATTAAGCCTATTCAGATGCTTGAAAATTAAGCCTACCTCATAATTTCTAACTACAAGGCTACACTACACTAACCTTTCACCCCTCAAACAAGCAGCGTCTGTCGGTTGGATATGAAGTGAATATATTGTATGTTAGGAAAATTGTTCATTGTGATAGTTTCTGCTCTGTACCTATCTTGAAAATTGCGCAGATTTTAAAAGCACAGCCTGTTTACTAAGCTTGATATTTACAGACTGCGCCACGTGTCTTATATTGTTCACTTACTTAAATTTGAGGTGCTTAGTATCGTGGATGAGGATTTTATATTCCCTTCATTATGTACCCTGAACATAATTACTTGAAGCAGTTTAAACTTAAGCTTTTAGCGATTATGAGGCAATTTAGTAGCGATAAAATCACGAAGCAGCGCTGACTTGTATCTACCCTTGCTCCAAAAAGAATAATGGTCTCCCAAATTAAAGTTTTTAAATATTTTCCCTTGAATTGTTCAGCGCAAAAATAAGGGCGCTCTTTTAATATTAATTAAAATTAGCGTATTTTAATAAGAGAAACTTATTTCCATTTGAAGTTTTATTCACGTTAAATTAAGCGCGCATTTGACCACAATCTCACTTGATCATGAGTAAATTTAACGTGGACTACGGTAATCATGCCAGCTTAACAAATGACTCTTCAAGACTTCAAGAGGCCTAAGTTGTATCGTTCGAGAAACCTTTCCATCAGGAAGCTCATTCCACTCCTTTAAATTTAACTTAGCTGATACTTATCTTATGTAAAGAGAACTTATTTAAACTAAACTCACGCGTCCAGTAGCTATGTGCCCTGTTGTCTTTCTCCGAAGTCCTGAGGGCGTGGAGTCCAAAATCGGTGATCTTGAGGACGAATCGGGAGTCTACGACGCAGTTACTGGACTTCAGAGCTCCGTGTGATCTTATGTCTGTTCCATGGAGGTAATGCATGCCCTAGGAGGGAAGGACCTTAGGTTAGTAACATACAATCAGAAAAATATAACACAGATTTATAACAGAAAAAGTTGAAGTCAGACAAAATAAGAATACTGGTTATAGCTTGAATGCCAAAAATTTAATTTTATGCCTACTATTTATCCTTAAAAAAGAGACACAGTTGCCGTTAATTTTTTAAAAAGGCACTCACTTTTTGTAAAGACTAAAAAACATGCATTTATGCTGATTTCCTAAAAACTCTGTTGTGTGCTATGCCTATAATTATTTTAATTCCTAAAACATTCACCTAGTAAATCTCCACAAACAACAACAAAACCACTTTAAACTTCGCAGTAATTTTCCATATTATGGTAACATAAGTAGTATGGAGTTATGTAGCTATATCAAACATACCAACAGACATCAAGACGCAAAAAGGTTCCGTTGCCACTACATTACATACATACATATTAATACCAACATCTACTCGAAAGCTGCCCAAACGCATTAGCTCCAAGCCCCTTGATTAAATGCATTCCTCGTACAATAGCACACTATACCACACTGCGGCTCAATAGATGGATTTGAAATGGAATTTACAGGAGAATGGTGAAGCTTTTGTAGTTCAGAGGTTTAAAATAAGCTTGTTCAGTAAGAGATACAAGGTTCCCTATTATTTTGACATCATATTTAAGTTCATTATTGAACAAAATGTCAGTAGATTTTTTGTATTTTCGTGACGTTCTCAACCTAAGTTTTAAGATATTTGATAGATATAATATTTACACTTTACTGCACACTTAGTAATTACAGATTCATGTTTTAATGTACAATTTGAGCGGTTTTATCATTAAGAGACGATCTCTTCAGAACAACCCCAAGACAAAACAGGAGTCCCGGTACAGGACAGTATTACCTAAAATCACACTAATGACACCACTTTGGATATCAATATAAGGCGCTCTGACTCGTATATTTAAGGCACCACATAGCTGTCACAGATATGAGCTGCAGGCGCCTATTATGCCCCAAAACATAATTGGCCTCTAGCAGTCAGCGTATCTGTACAGACAGCCAAAATCTAAGTCACAGTCTATTATTGAATAAAGAATAAATGATAAACCTTACCACTGAATTCACAAACTTCAATCAAATTAACCAGCTATCAAAAGTATAGCTGTCACTTTCACTCTTATTGACACTTCACTGGATGGCTTGCGTTTGAAGTTTGTGAATTCGGGCGTTAGTAACTTACCCTAACAATATCGTGCATCAGGCTGACTTTGAACATCCAATCCAGCTTAATCGTCTCATTTTCCAGTATATCCTGCAAGGATCCTTTAGGGCAGTATTCCGTCAGCAGACAGCAATGTGGTGGATCCACACACGCGCCGTAGAACCTCGCCAAGTGGTCATGTTCTAAGTCCTTCATCTTCTTGAGTTCTAGCAGGAGAGGTCTGGTCAAGTCTATGCGTTGTTTGTCGACCTTTTTGATGGCAACTCGGCAGCCTTTGTAGTAGCCGCGACGGGTGAAAACTTGCCTGTCGCCAGGGAGAGATGTGGCTTCGTCGGAGTAAGCAGTCTAGAAAGAAGGAGTTTCAATTAGTAAGTAGAACGGAAATAAAAACTATTGCAAGTTTAAACAACTTTAGTGCGTGCAAACTACTATAACCCGCCACGAAGGAAGTGAGTTTTGGCGCCAACCGGAATATCATAGCACAGTGCCACGTTTCCGACGTTGATTGTTTATTATGATAATAGAATATACTCTTTATTTCACACCAACAACTAACAAGAATGTGTACAGTTTAGATCAAAGTAAACGTGATGACTAATTAGGGTTTTATCGCTGAAACATAATCTCTTTGAAGCAACCAACAAGATGAAGAAAATTTACAAAAGGCTAGTGCCAGATATAATTAAGTAAACCTAAGGTCTCCAATTAGAAAAAAACATAAACTGGAACCTACTTATCACCTAAAGTGCTTTTTAGATACTTAACTTATGGTGTTGCCGGACATCATACAATTTGGGTTGCAGCTACAATTTCATCGCACAAAGTCATCATCGTTTAAAGGTGTTTCACTTTTTGACCATGCTGTACGCACACATCACCTAAATTATTCCTTTGTATCTACGGAGATCGGCCTGATATTATGAGATACGATATTTTTACATAGAATATGAATATCGCCATTTAAGCCGAGCTAAAATCGGAAGTCAGACTTTCTATAAAACCAATAAGGTATAGGTCGCAGTACTTAGGCAGTGTGTACAAATCACGAGCGAAATTTTCCAATTTTCCGGCCCCTTATACGGCCGTATTTTCAATTCCTCCACCATTTATTCTTGTAAGGTGACAACAAATTGCTTTCATATCTACGGAAAAGGAATCCCCATATCCCCCCAACTCTTGTACGTGCAGGGAGGACAATCATTTCCTTTGATTTTTGTCTATTGTGTCTTCAACTGAAGTCAGCCGTTTTTACTTGATTTTTGCTCTTCGGTGATCTTTTGAAGGTTGTAATCTTATAAATTTCCGCATTGTCGCTTTATGAAAGAAGTGCGAGGAGAGCGTCTCGGGCCTTTCACTCAGCCGAACCACAACCTTTAATTAATGGTATTAGGTACGAGTGATTCTGCCTTCATATTCGACTGGTGGCCGCCCGTGGGACCCGCGTGGGGGGCCTTCCTCATGATGTTATATAGCCTATAGCCTTCCACAAGAAATGGACGTGAGAGATTTCAAAAACACAACGTTTTATGCCATTAACCGTGGCCCTCCCGTGGCCAATATCTCCTCATACTTTAGCTATTATCCAATTTAAGTAATATTTAATATTAGAATCATGGATTGTTTGGGAGGCATTAACTTTGAAATTCATTACCAATTTCAGCTCGCTGATATAAATATGACCGTCACAAGCCACGCATCTAAAAATAACTGCGCGTGTCGTACACTCTGTATTGCGTCAAAAGCGTTACCTGTCAAATAAATTGCGATATTTTAGCGTCAATTATTATCTTGATTTCCATTTTATTTATGTCTCGCTGAAAAACTTTTGCCTCCATATTTTTCAGGTGTGAAAACAAATATCACTTGAGCATCGACCCAGAAAACGCGATTATTGTGAACATGTCAGAAATAAATTCGACGGAATCATAACATATTTTTTCGCTTAATAATTTTACTGAATCTTTGAAAAGTAAACGCAATAAAACGTATTAGAGTACATTAGGGTTGGTGTTATCAGATTTTTCAAGCCTCATGAAATAACAAATATAAATTCAGTATCTATATTTAGATTAATAAAATTATTGTAATTTTTTTTGCTACCGCTTTTTCACCAATTACTCTTTCTTTAGAGAAACTTGCAAGTTTGTTACCACAGTTACAACAGACAAAATAGTGTTTCTGGGTTTACAGGTTATTTTTTTAAACTAAGGAAAATGGGTGGTGAAAGCTCTACTACCGTACAAAACGCTTTATTGCGCTTGGTTGGCAACACCTTTCCACTTTGCTGGCTGAAATGTGCTAAGTGACAACAAGTTTTTCTGATCTAAGTGTGGGATCAGAATCTGAATTAGACCATTTGAAAGTATCAAGAAAACCGAATTTTCAGAAGATGAATAAAACATTTACTACTAAGTATTTCCTTTCCAAGTCTTGAGGTATACTTGCGTCGTCTTTCACAATGCCTGAATTTATATCTACTACTTTCCTTTCGTGCTAATACATGATATACATATTATAACCGTGAAAAATAAGTATTAAAAATTGTGCAAAAAATAAAATGACATAGAACATTACCGACCCTAATGATGACCGGAACAACTCATATTGTTGATCCGAGAAAAGGCTCCACTGGGCAAAAGATATCACGTCCCACCCAATACTCAGCAGACTAATATATGTATGTATTCAAACAAAATTTCCCATTTCGCCTCAGGTTCACGAATTCATTGGGTGATTTGCTTCTTTCAGGAAATAGGGTTTCTGCTCGTTATCTCCCGTTCATTGTACTGTATTCCCTAGGGCATTCGTTTGAGTTTTCAGTGTGATTATTGCGGAAAATGAGTGCGATAACCATCGGATTGTTATTTAATGATTAGCCACAGGGCGTTTTAAGGTATGTGCCCATGTTAGCGAGCAGTTTTTAAGCGCTCCTCAAGTGCTACGCCGAATATCTGAATAGCTGGCGTTCGAGAAGGGTGGCGTGTCCTGATGTTGCAAGGTTCACAAAGCACTAACATTGCTTATTCCTCAAGTGCGAACACTTTTTTGCTTTCAATACGGCTCGTATCGTCAACCGTGAACTGTGCGCTCCATATTTGAGAACGTATCCATAACCGGTTCATCTCAAGCGATGAATTCCTTCACTCGTCATTTAATAAGTGTACGAAAAGAAACTGGGGATGTGTATTGTTCGATAGTTTGTATCATCTTATTACCAATGCATTAAACTGTTTTTTCAACTGCCATAATTATTATACTTGTCATAATATAACCTACATCATCATTCATCATCATAAAATCGCCACGATCTCCCAGTGGCGTTGTTTCTGTGGGGTATGATATTGAGGAGTTCAAGAAAAAAATCCGTCCGCAGTCCGTCCATCCGCAGAATATCAGCGTCGTGGTGCTGCGTCACGCACGACACATGCTGAGCGGGGACCTTTTTGGTAAATTACTACTACTAAACATGTACTTACCTAAAAAATGTTTGTTATTATTTTGTATTTTACGGTACCAAATAAACTTTTTCATTTTCATTTTCAAAAAAAATTGTTGAAGAAAACAACGCAGCGGTGACACCTAATGGAAGGATGGACCTCCTAATGGAGGTTTCATGAAATTTCTCCTGTCACCATGGTCTGCTGGAAGAAATCTCTCATTAGAGATAAGCTCACCTGTACTATGTTTGTTCCTTTTGCTTACTGTAAAACGTATCAATTTGTGTACAAACCAATAAATAAAATAAATAAATAAGGAACTGTTCAGTTGGAAGGAACTGCAGGAACTGTTCACTGACTAAGTACAAGGTGACACTCACCCAGGACTCGATCCTTTGTATGCTCCATATATCACAATAAAGTAGTTGTTAGTGTATCATCAAAGCCTTGTTTCCAGGTAGTGGAATTAATTAGTGAAATCGTGTCAACGCCACTAAACCGCTTGATGGTTTGGCATTCAGTAGTCATTATCGAAATTAAATTAGTCGAATTCATCGGTTGTCATAATATTTATTGCGTATTGAAATATTATATTAAATGCACGAGGTTGAAGCCCCTAGAAACAAGGGTAGACTAAGTGTGGACGATTTTTAGAGTACCGGCACTTTTATTTTATTTTTGTAGGGTTTGCGTTTGACCTTACTTTGCTGGCGGAAGACGGGACGATGGAAGATGCTTACACAGCAAATGCCTATTCAAAGAGATTACAAGGTTGTATGCACCGGAAAACACTGATGCAGGGAGAGCAATACATTTCCTAGAGGCTTAAACCAGAAAGGACGCATCAAACCGTTCAGTGTAACCTGAAAGTGCACCACGTCCACCCAACTCATTGATGAAAAATAATTGCTGTGACTGTCATGATCAATGTTTAAATGATAGTTAAGTTGGACTCACCCCAGAGCTGTACCTTCGTGCAAGTGAGTGAAGACTGCCTCGGAGCCTGCCGCCTGGAGGGAGCACGTCACTCCAGCTGACTCGCCACGTCATCATGGCGATTTCCGCTTCTAACTTATAATGCCTGGTGACAAGACGACGTTATTTTAACAACTGTTTAATCTCTTTGAGTTACAAAGGATTCAAGTTTTTTTCATTTTATATAGATAAGGTTGACATGTACAGTTCCTACTAAGCTGGTCAACCTCACCTTGAAGACCCATACAAATGCTTTTCACGACCTGCTCAAAGAACCTGAGATTTTAGAAAAAAGGAAACACAAGATACAGAAAGAAAACTCGTTTAATATTTTTAAAACATTGCAAAACCTTTAAGCAGCATCTTTATACTTTTAAGTTCAGTAGATAAGTTTAGTTTTCGTTTTTTCATTCCTATAAGCAAATTATGTTTGCTTAAATAAAATACTTCCCTCTGCAGCCAGAATAAAAAAAGTAGGTACTTATTCAAGAAGGTTGAACAAACAAAATATGTTTTCAATTATACTTTACCTTATTATTTATTAAACCAAGGAACCACGCATCCTAATTACTAATATTTTCCTCGCCAAACAGAATCGTACAAAAGTAAATATTACTTCTATTTCTTATCAAAAACCTTTCGGACAGGCGAAATTACTTTTTCTTGTCCGTATTTATTTTTGCCTAAAACTTTTACGTTATAATATATACATGAAGTATGAAATAATAACGTTACAGTAAATGGTTCAGGTTACATTGAATAATCCAAGTTCAACTACTACTGTAGGGCGTCGTGGCCCAGTGGTTAAAATCACTCTGGCTCGTACCCCGGTGGGCCTGAGTTCAAAACTGGCCGTAACACTTAAGGTCATTGTACACTCAAGCAACCGGGATAGCGGCGGTAGGAGTAACCGGTAAAATGTAGGCTTCTGAATGTTCCATTTACCATGAAGGCAACATTCAGATGAGAGTGCTTCTGACTACTCCATTTTAGATATGGTCATGACATAACATAACCGATATATTACTTTAAATAGTACCCTGTTATGGAGACCACCCTCTCACAGATAACGTGGCTCAAGCTTTAGAGTACTTTGACAGTTTGTCATGATATAACCTTCATTTGACAAAAACAATATTCTTACCTGTAAATGAATACTGATAGTACAGCCAATACTACAACCACTGAGCTGAGTACGATACTCAGTATTGCGTAGACTGGCAAGGCTGTAACAAACAAAAAATAATATAATTATTTTAAACGAAATATTTTGGAAAATCAATCTTTCGGATTATATTGGATATTTGTGACTAATCGGCGTTTTGGGATAGTGTAGGGCTCCTATTTTATAGCTTTAATTATGTTTAATGTCTACACACGTCGGAAATACAGCTAATTGCATTGAAAGAAAGAAAGAAAGGAAAATATTTATTCAGGCACCACAATAATAAGTAAAAATAAATTTCTTAGGTTGAGTTGCACCATCTGACTTTGACAATAACAAACATCCAAATTTCAGTTAAAGTACCGGTTAGGCCCAAAAATGTCGTCAAATTGTCAAATTTGACAAAAACTTTAACTTTAACTTCTACTATGGTGCAACTTACCCTTAAAACCTAACTTATTATCTCATAAGATTACTGTGGAACTGAAAGGGTCCCCACTCAGTATATTGACGGTGCTAACTAGCGAATTATTTGCGGTGTGTGTTAATACCATTAGTGAGTCAGATTAATATCTCGATACCTCCCACGTAAGTTGTTGTATCCCCAAAACTGCAATTTTACAGGAGAGCGTTTTAAACATTCAGATTGGCCTAGAAACTGCATTTATTTATGTAGCTTTGTGAAATTTGTTATATGAATAAAATATATGGTTTTATTGACTATGTTGAAACAAATATATGAAATAATTGCGTATTTTTTGAGAATTGTGGCTTACAACATTTTACTACGGAATCCAGACTGTGACAACTGTTGTATCTCATACATACAACATTATACTGTGGAACACAGACTGTGCCAGCTGTGATATCTCATACTTACAAGATTATACGGTGGGGTCTTGGTTTCATTTTAAGTTGTATCTCATACTTACAATATTATTTTATGAAGTTTAAGAAAAAGTTCGCTGTTGTAAATGATTCTAGTCTCACTGTATGTCACATTAACAATACTATTTCAAGTGTATATTATTGATATTGAATAAATATTGTCAGTTAAGAAATAAAAGGTCAAATATTAATACCAAAGAAGAATGGTCACGTCCCATACAAAAAATCCCAGGCCCGACAGAAACGTAACATATCTCATTTTTTTTGGTATTGTGTATTGTTAAAATACATATACTTTATATTCGAAATCAATGGCTAACACCAAAAAATATTGCCGTATGTTTTTACTCAGGCGATACACTAAAAAAATGCAAAACGCCTATTATCTATAAAATTCGTATAAGTATGTAATTAAATGACGAAACAATAGCTATGGTATGTATCTAGGTGATCAGGAGATGCAATTGGATATATAAAATAAACTCGTAATACAACGATCAACTTAGGATTCATTGAAATCGTGGTAGGTTTTCGATTATTTAGTAGCATCTATCAACTGCTCATCTATCTTGGAGGAGGGCTATGTTCATTAGTAGAAAGCTATGGGTTGAAATGATGATGATTATGATCTATCACTTGGGTTTCAGAAGTGAAACAAATATAAATAAAACTAATAGGTATGTCGATATAAAGTTATATTGAATTTCTATAATATCTCTTGAAACAAAATTGTTTCTGCAGCCTGTTGCCACTGGATGTCTATATACTTCCATATTATATACTCCCGCGGCTTTTAAATTCTCAATGCAATACGACCGTGCTAACCTCACGTGATAGGTACCGATTGAGAATTTAATTAACTCTTCAATTGTTAATACTGGAAAATGTTAAATATCCGGATCATTTCCAGTCAGTTTGTTTTAAACACTCCTGTGAAACGACACTCTTTGTCGGTTTAAATTATTTTCCTCCACATACTCAGATAATTGATTGGGGCGTTGTATATTTTGATTACTTATTTCAATGAAATCTTCTGTGTATGGAATTTCTCCGTAAGGATCTTGAAAAATTAAAGCTGCAGCAATTTCGAAATCTTCTAGTAGGTATAAGCGGCACATGTTTGTTAAATAGTCTGTTTCTAAATATCTTGAAGTCGCGCTTAATTCTCCCGTTTATAGTTTCCACGACCCATCGCACCATTGTGATGAGTCGTGATTTATTAGCTTCTTCGGTACTTAATTGCGTGTCTTGTGGTCGTTTGGTTGGCGACATGTGAGCAATATAGCCATATGTTTCTATCAAAGGAATAAAGCCTCGGTCCAAAATAAATGAGTCTCCTACATGGAAAAAAAGTGGAACGGTCCGTCTTCAATGGGTCCATCATGGTTTGGCAATCTCATTTTCATCATATCAGCATCGGTTGTCCGTACAGAGTACGGACCTATTATATCCAAAATATATCCGTCCGCGCACACGATCATAAATGGTTTTATTAAGTTCCTATACTTATGAAGGCTATAACTGCGGCGTTGAAATAAAAAGTTAGAACTTTTTTCTATTAAGGTTCCATCGAATATAACTATTGGTTTTGGTGACTCTACGTTACCAAACAAAACATTTGGCAAAACCCGGTTACGGGCTATCACTTCGTCCCTGGTAATATGGTCTAAGTCTAGGTGCAATGGAACAAAGTCAGTAATGAGACACTGCCTGACTTTATGTATTTTTCTTCCAATGGTACGCTCGGATATATTAAAAAATTAAGCCATTCTATTATTCGGCACCAATGATCGAATTTTGCGCAAGTAGATAGCCAAGTCATTTCTCGGAGTATTTGAGGACCGATTAAGGCTTAGTATTTGACTCAGCAAATCGTTGAACGTGGCTCTGTTTCTTCAGTCCAAAACCTTAACTCGTAACTCAGAAACGTCATCTACTTAGAATGTATCGTATAAGCAGTTTGTTCTTCTGTTGTGTTATCGAAAAAATCACTAACTATCAAATTTGCAAGCTCATTCATTTCTAATTCATTGAAACTTATTGAGAGAAAGAAAGAAAGGAAAACGTTTATTGATTCTGAACATCGCAACAGATAAAAACATACAGAACAAGGTGGTTAGGAAAAAATAAAACAAACAATAGAAAAACAAAGAATAATTTCGACCAGGCAGCAGAGTCACGATGTCGAAAATTAAATGGACCCCACTTAGCTAACGCCTGGACCTGATAGGCTCAGACGCTGATTTTCAGTAGTGCCAACCGAGTGGAAGCACGGACATTCGCAACGACTAAGCAATGATAATTATAAAAATAAATATTTAAAATACATAAAATATAATGAGACGAGTACCTACCCAGTGTAAAAGTGTGCAATACAATACATAAATACTTTGGGGGATGTGTACTGGTAATGGAGACTCTAAAACAAAAATGAAATATGAAATTTTATTGCTTGTAAGCAAGCTATCAATTAAACGATCAAGGTTAAGGCTTATTATCGGTGAATCAGTAAAGATAGAGCGCTCTATAAATTACTTAACTAAAAATATAGGAATATGTCGTAACATTAAGCAAAAAATAAAACAAATTTTGACTATAAACTTCCGATGCAAACATTATAATTTACTACATACCACATTTATTTTTATTTTATTCCAACGTAAGACATTCTATGTATTACATACAACTTTTTTTAATGGACGTTTTACGACGTAAAATGTTGTATGTATCACATACAACATTTTCTTATACTCGCTCAACAGCGTAAAATGTTGTATGTAAAACATACAACATTGTTGAATGTTTACTTGACAACGTATACTGTTGTATGTAATCTATACAACATTTTTGGTTGGTACCTTTGAAAAAATACATGATCCTAATTATTGCCTGTGAAAAATAAGAAAAATTAAACATACCTGTGTTATTTCTGAGACTGGATTCGTAAATAATGTTTTGTTCAGATTCAATAATTGTCACATCGATATTTCGGACAGGTGTCTGAGATTGTGTACTCGTATGATTTACTAAATCACACAATATGCACCCTTGTTGTCATAACACCTGTACGTGTCATAGTTATTACGTATTCTAATCAATTATCAAGTCCTAATAACGTAACATGTGCGGAAAACTTGAAACGCTTGACACACGGACCGTTTCAGCTCTCTCTCCGGCGTAGTCTGTTTTATCTAACCCATACAACACGCGAGCGCGCGATCTGCTCCGCCCCGCGCACCGCGTAAACGGTTGTCAAGGACTATACAGTGTTATAGTCTGTTCCCGTTCAAAAGTTACAACTCTTTACGTCTTAAAATTGCATGAAATAATGGTGTTTTCGTAAGTTTTAATTTTTTTATGTATAGATTACTAATAATAAAGCTCATTTTTAGTAAAAACGCAAAGTCGCATTTTTGTGGGATACAACAACTTACGTAGGAGGTATCGATCTGTATCTAACGTTTTGGTAATCGAAAAGTAAACGATACTTTTTTTTCATAAAGTCAAAGGAAAAAGAAAAAAAAGTTAAGTTTTCTTTTCGATTACCAAAACGTTAGCGGCTCGTGCTAGGCCTACTGATCCGCGGAAAGCTAGTAGCATTTACAGTGGTTAAAACTTTTTTAGATTAGTTTTTGAATTAATTGTTAAAAATCTTTCGCAATACTTTTGCATCGTGTGTGAGATACGTTATTTTTATTTTATCTTAATCACTAGCGAAGTAAAGTAAAGTGAATTGATGTAAATAAATAACTTTTGTTTGCAATTCTAATTAACAAAACAAGATAGAACGATCGTGAACTCAAACTCAGAAGTTAGAAATTTGACTGAAAAGTTTGCTGGGACCACCAAAAAGTTTGGTGTAATTCGCACTGTTTGGTATGGAGATTAGAATTTATTATTTAAATGCGTAATTTGACAAGTTAGAATAAATTAAAATATGAAATTGTTTGCATTATTTACAACATTTATTAATATTAATAGGGTTCAATCTGACTTTGGTCTTTATGGTGAAAATCGCGAATAAAAACGCATTTTCAAATAATTTGGTTTCTGAATTTTTTTGTCGAACGTCGTGCTGTTGATGATGATGATCAATATTTTCTTTTCGTAAATGCTCCTGAGGTGCCTATGGCACAGTTGTGACAGTTACTAGACCGGCAGGGGCATCTGTTGTTAAGCAATACACGTTGGGCCGGAAATTAAATGAGTGACCACCCCAACCGGAATTTAATGTACGGCTTATACGTGCTTCGGAAGGCACGTTAAGCAGCTGTTCCCTCTAGACGGCAAGATGTCAGGCGTTAAGCCTTGTCAGAGGCCATAGGGCGGCTCGATAACATCTGACATAAAGGTGTCTCATTAACCTGATACCCTACAACAATCCGCACTGAGCCCGCGTGTTTGAGAATCGCTCGCAACACATCATAGTTAGGGAAAGGTCTGTGCCCAGCAGTAGTACGTAATAGGCAGTTTATGTCCTACAGAGGTTTTTCAATTGACATAATAATATTATAACGTAGTTTTCTTCAAGATACGGGTAGAGCTGTGTTAAAAACTGGCCGGAACACCAACTTTGTGTTTTTTGTGCTATTAGCGATGAAAACCTCAGAATCCTATCTAATGGACTTCTTATAAAGGCAAACTTCAGTTTATTACCCTTCCTGACTGACTTCAAATTCATTCATAATGGTTCATTATTAAGTCAACCCATTTTTTTTCCATCTCATGTATTTTTGGCGACAGTAACTTTCCGCAGTTGACGCGTTGACGTTTGTTGACAGTAATTAGACATGTGGGAAAAAATAATAAAAACTGACGGAAAAGGTCATTGCACACCGAAACTAAAACAAAGATGTGGGAGTAAAGGTCAGTGAACACTGAAACTAAAACGGCGACGTATTATTTTCGTCACTCATTTCTAGGGTTCAATCAATATATTTCTTTTTTGCGCTTTCTTTCTTTTTCAAAAAAGTTTGCGCGAGCACTTCCAAAGTGGTAAAATGTGTGAAAAAATGGTATGGAACCCTTCATGGGCCAGTCCAACTCAAACTTGGCCGCTTTTTGTTTGTTAGATATCGTCGTGGCTCAGTGGTTAAACACTCTGGCTTGTACATTACCACTAACTATTGTGTTCATTGTAAAATTTTCGGTTAACTTTCCGCTGATGGAAACCCCGATAAAAAACCAATTGATTCGAATACCGACAGTGCTCTCGCTCTTTTTCACATTGGGTTCAAATTCACTCAAATTGCATGTGTAGTGTGGGCTTCTAAATGTTCCATTCATCGTGAACCGCAAGAATCAGCGTGCCTCTCACTACCCATTTTAGAATTTAGTTTTGTGTTTTTAATGTTTTCTCCTTACATTATAATCCATTACTCACAAAAGACAAGAAATAAATAAGATTCGCTCCTGAAACAATCAGTCTTCACGCGTTGTCGGCGAAAGCAAATTAAGGTTATTCGTACGATAATAAAAGTTAATTTCACGCCAAAGTAAACTCGGTACTTTCTTACACCGTTTATTTATGGTTAGAAGAGCCTTTTCTTTAGGGCACTGTTCCACAAGAGCTGTGCTATGAAGATATGTTGCGAGAATTTGAAAGCCTAGCCACGAATATTCTTCTTGATAGAAGCAACTTCTGAACCGGTGGTAGAGTCACTATGTCCATTTAGATGTCTTATTTTGTCTTGGCGTGTCATAAATGTTTGTAATAAGGTCACATTTTTAATTTTAACTCAGAATGTTCTAGTTGTAACGTGTGAACAAGATAGTATGATAATTTACTAGAGCGTAAACATGTATCTGTCTGATACACGTTGCGCAGTGTCGTCTGAAGCTGTCAACACTGTCAATGCTTTGCTCAGGTGCACGATCCTTCTGATTTCGGGTGCCACTTTTAGCGAAAGTAACCTATCTACCTCCTTTTTAGCTTTACTCAAATCTATTATTCAACCTGAAGAATACATAACAAAAATAATTGATCACGATTGTATTCGTCTGTGTTATCATTCTTCATTGCTCCTACTAATAAATTAAGAAATAGAGATAGTTTTTCATGTTGTTTAGAGTCTGTACCTATATGGTGCTTACTTTTAGTTGTATGTAGAAAAATAAAATTAAAGAAGTCAGTTGTGAAATTTTTCAATCAAAATAGGTATTCCGAACACGGAACAAATCTGTAAAAATAATAATTTTAACATTCACGGAAGCAACTGGGAACTATATTATAAAAATCCGTAAGTAAGTAAGGAGTGAGTGAAGATTTATTGCTTCAAAAGACCTCTCCAGATATGAAATAGTTGAAGTGAAGCAAAAGCTCTAAGCGGGAAGCTTTTAATGAATTTCGCTTGCAATTCTTGGAAACATTTATAAATAAGTTTAATAAGCTTATAAGTAGCTTTAAAAAAATAAACAAAACTACACATTTCAAAGGAATTTATATTTGTTTGTCACAAAATACAAAATTAAATTTGTGTAGTTTTAAAAAACATTTTACTGCATCGTAAATGTAGTTTTGGGGTTTAAAATCGAGCTATGAAGGTAAACTTATAACGCCTTTGGCTAATTTACCTCATAGTGGAATGTATTTAATACACTTTCGAACATTATTATCTAAAACAATTCTTTCTATCAATTTCCTAGCGATATTTTCTTTGGCACCCATCCAATGAAAACTTAAGAGGTAAACTTAAACCTTTTCTTACAAAGTAGATATTATTCCTTCATAAAGTAACTTTTTGGTGGAAACATACATTATTCAACTATGTTGTAATAGTTTTGGTATCCTGTTGTAAATAAATATAAATCATCATCATCATGTCAGCCGAACGACGCCCACTGCTGGGCATAGGCCTCCCCCAAAGATCTCCACAACGATCGGTCCTGCGCTGTCCGCATCCAGCGGCTTCCCGCGACCTTGACAAGATCGTCGGTCCACCTTGTGGAGGGCCTGCCCACGGAACGTCGTCCGGTACGCGGTCGCCATTCGAGAACCTTTCCGCCCCAGCGGCCATCGGTTCTCCGCGCTATGTGCCCCGCCCACTGCCACTTCAACGATGCAATCCTTCGAGCGATGTCGGTTGCCTTAGTTCTCCTGCGGATCTCATCATTTCTGATTCGATCAAGCAGGGAAACACCAAGCATCGCTCTCTCCATTGCTCGCTGGGTGACTTTGAGCCTTCTTATGAGACCCATAGTGAACGACCACGTCTCACTCCCATATGTCATTACTGGCAACACACACTGGTCAAAGACTTTCGTCTTGAGACACTGAGGTATTTCGGACGCGAATATATGCCGGAGCTTCCCGAACGCTGCCCATCCGAGCTGGATTCGACGAGAGATCTCTTTCTCGAAGTTGGACTTACCTAACTGGACTGCCTGTCCCAGGTAAACATAGTGGTCAACAACTTCGAGTGTAATGTTCCCAGCGTTAACTGGAGCGGGTGCAACATGGGCATTGAACATGATTTTGGTCTTGTCCATGTTCATCCTAAGACCCACTCTCTGAGAAACATTACCGAGATCTTCGAGCATTATGTTCAGGTCTTCCAAGGTCTCAGCCATAAGAACTACATCATCGGCGAATCGTAGGTGTGTTAGGTACTCGCCATTGATGTTGATGCCGCGTCCTTTCCAGTCCAGAAGCTTGAAAATATCCTCCAACGCAGCTGTGAACAATTTCGGAGAGATGACGTCTCCTTGTCTCACACCTCGCTGTAGTTGGATCGGATTAGAGCTCTGGTTCTGTAATCGGACCGACATGGTGGCGTTTTGGTATAGGTACCTAAGAACCTCGATGTACCTGTAGTCTATTTGGCACCTTTGGAGAGACTGCAACACTGCCCAGGTCTCAATCGAATCGAAGGCCTTCTCATAGTCCACGAACGCTAGGCAAAGTGGCAAGTTATACTCTTCGGTCTTCTGTATAACTTGCCGCAGCGTATGAATGTGGTCTATGGTACTATAGCCTTTTCGGAACCCGGCTTGTTCGGGAGGTTGAAAGTCGTCAAACCTGCGAGCGAGACGATTCGTAATGACTCTCGAAAACAACTTATAGATATGGCTCAGAAGCGAGATGGGCCTGTAGTTCTTCAAGAGAGTTTTGTCACCCTTCTTGAAAAACAGCATCACATCGCTTCTGCCCCATGCCTTTGGCGTTCTGCCCTCGAGGATGACAGAATTGAAGAGCGTCTGGAGGACCTTAAGTACCGGCCGACCGCCCGCTCTCAGAAGCTCTGTTGTGATTCCATCATCACCCGCCGCCTTGTTGTTTTTCAGCTGCTTGAGAGCCATCCTAATCTCGTACAGGCTGACGTCCGGGATATCTTCGGTATAGTGTCGGGTAAGCTTGGCTCTAGGGTCTTTAGCCTTGCTTTCAACAGGTGTTTTCGTGGAATACAGCTGTCCATAGAAACTCTCAATCTCCCTCAGGATTTCAGGTGTTGACGTAATGATGCTACCTGCCTCAGTTTTCAGCCTCGTCAGTTGGCTTTGCCCAATAGACAGATCTCTGGCGAACACTTTGGAGCCTTTGTTCCGCTCAATGGCCTCTTTAATACGCTGGGTATTAAATTGGCGGAGGTCGCTCGTCAAAGACTTAGATATCTGTCTATTGAGTTGCCGATAACGATGGGCATCCACTGAGTTCTGTAGCCTCATTTCGTTCAAATATAAATGTAATAAACTAAAATACAAAGATTTTTTTTGGGGTGGCAAGGAATAGTATCTAATAAGACAACGAAAATGAAGAGTGGTTAAACAGTGTGGCTCGGAACCCGGTGGTCCCTAGTTCAAGACTGGCCGGAACTACTACTTTGTGTTCATTGTACAATTTGTGGCTTCGCACTTTTGCTATGTCCGGGTTTTTGTGAGACTTTCGTTGTTTCTGGTTTTCATAATCACGTACGCTAAAACTACGAGCATTTCCCAAACGTGGTAGTCAGAGGTTTGAACTCGTGACTACTCAGAGTCAGATTGCTTAACTAATGTTTTTAACTTCGGCGAATATTATCGGCGTACATTTGTCATATATATAAGATTGATTACTTATTAAATTGTTTTTTGTCATTGTGTTATATGTATGATGTAGCTGTGCTTATAAATAAACCACTGCTCAATGTTGTGCAACATGTCGCGCGTCAAATGTTGCCTATTTGTGGCTTCAAAAATCTTCACGCAAACCTTTGATTTATGATGTAAAAAAATATTTACACGTAAAATCGATTTTCAAAAGTGAATTTATCAGATCAAAGTTTGTTTACTCCACTGATGGCATCACAGACTTGGTAAGACGTATTGATGGACGTCTTACGTAAACATTGCAGCTACATCAAAGGAAGTAGCAAATATTTACTACGAAATGTTATTTTAGCTGACCAAAAGTTAATAAATATGAGAAGTCCATTGATAAAAATAATGATTTTGGTTAACGGCATTGACCAACTGGTCTGATTAATGAGATTTAATTTGTTAAGTTCATATTCAAAGGATATCTTTACTCAGAGCTAACTTGCTTCAAACCAGGCTGAGTCGAGTCTTTTCTAAGAATGTCTGAACTTTCATTAGAATACATTTTAATAATATTGAAATACAAAAACAAATTACTTTAGTTTTTTAGTATAGGTAGAGATTTTTAAAATAGATGGAATTTGCTCGAAAGCTGTAGCAAGAAATTATTTTCCTTTCAGGGAATTATTATTTTCGTATTTTAAACATGACTCCGATACGCCCACCTGAAAATGTACAGACGCGTCTACATCAACCTTGGCAGAACCATTGCAAAATGAGTCTTATGTCAGCAGTGTAGAGGTAGATTAATTGCTACTTTGTAAAGGTACATGTGAACGCGTCTGTACGTACGAACTGATAAAGGTCACAGGATTTTGGAAAATGCACGCCGCCTACAACCACTCGTTATAGAACTCTAAAGCCGGTTTTTATTTAGCAATGAGTTATACACATACATACATACCATCACGCCTCTTTCCCAACAGGGAAAGACAGAGACCACTCCTTTCCACTTGCTACGATCCTGACACACACCTTGCGCTTCCTCTACTTTCATGAGTCCTTTCATACATGCTCGTCGGTTAAAGGTACTCTTGATCTGACCCTCTCTGAGAATATGTTGAACTTGTCCTGTTTAGTACACCGAGCTATTGCATCATAATGGTTGAACCAATAAGCTTAAATCGACAACATGGATATCACTTACATTTTACTTATGCTACTAAAAATAGAGTTTGTTTTCACCTTCCCACACTTCTGTTGAAGACTGATTGTGTTTGTAAATGTCTCACATAGTACGTGCTCAATCCACCGTGGATAAGATTAACAAATCTATTCCATCGTTTCTTGCGATTTCAACCTGCTGGTGGGCAGCACTAATCTTCAGGTGTTTGCGTATTTGGATAGAAGATACTTCTTGAAGAAATTAGGGCACAAAATGATATTGTACTAAAAGTGACGTAGAGGTGGGTTACTTTTGCTAAAGTGGCACCCGAAATCAGAACTTCTAACACCTGAGCAAAGCATTGACAGTTTGAGACGACACTGCGCAACATGTATCCGTCTCGTTTACGCTCTAGTTAATAACGATACTATATTGTACACAAGGTCAAATTATAGGTACGTACGCCAGGTGACAACTTTAAATATCATTGAGGGCACAGGGTTCCGTAGTCAACAAGAACGTATATGGTTTTATTATCTCTGTCTATCTTTCTACGGCTTAGCTCTAAAACTGTCTGTTTATGGGAAAAGTTTGCTTTAAAAAATTATGAAAAAAAACAGTGATACCTTTAAATACTTTAGAATCACTTTAAAAAATTGCGCTTTATTCCTGACTTGTCCCATCCTGGTGATGATCCTGGTCATATAAGAATGTCTATCATTTTGATGGAATAAACATGCTTGCTTTATGCGAATTTAGCCTTGAAACTCCTTTAAGGTATTTCATGAACTATATAAATCTAAAAATTATGTGTTCCCTATTTACGTCATCATATTACACGACAGTGCAGCTCGTTCTTTAAGTTGTTCATCTCATTTTTTTTTGTTTTTCTCAACTACTGAGTGTTTCTGTTGAATGTTGTCTTTTCGTTTCTTTTGTTAACATTTTTGTCAAATTCCTTGCATTTCTGAGTGTTGTTTTATGAATGTTCCCTTTTTTATTCTAAAAACAAGGCACGCTCTTGCAATCAAGGCATGGTGTTCAAAACACCGAGGGTACTCATGAAAACCTCAGCAAAGAGCCCATCCCATAATTTCAGCTTCGCCTGAGCGTAATTTGTGGAACCTTAATTGTTACAGTAATTAAAACGATAAAGTGTGTCTCGTCCTTAAAATAATTCAACCAATTTGCTTTTCTGGCAATAACGCCGTAACTCGGCTTCAAACGTTAACACATTATACTCCCATAGTCCCTAAAGCAATTAAAACTGACTTAATTACTACTAACAAGGCTCAACGAATACAAATATTTTGACGTAATAAGAGAAGATTCAATTAAATAGCTTCACACTTAAATTTTGTGTTACAAGTGAGAATTTATGGATCTGAGGGTCTAACGGTCGTCTGCGTAAATTGATTGACATTATTTGTACAAGGATTCGTGTGACACCTCTGGGCGGATAGCAGGCGAAATGTTCCATAAAATACATGACAACAACTAAATTACTACCTCTAGACGACTCACGGCTGGGCACCGGCTTCAGTGCGAATTGTTGGAGAGGTGTAAGGTTAGTGGTAAGTAAACCACACCGCACAACCGCAAGGAGTGGCCCGAAAAGTACCTAATTATATGAACTTACGTTGGGGTGGTCACTCCTTCCGTTTCCAACTCAACTTGTGTTGTGTGTTTTTACAACGACGATCGTAATAAATGATGAATGTCCTTCGGCTCATATTAAGGTATCTGAGGTTTTTTTAAGTTTGGAGACAGGTGAAGAATACACAACGCCTTCATTTAAGGGGCTTTTGTCATAAAATGGCTTAGGGAAATTACGTTTTCTTAGGGCCAAGACTAACGATGAAAGCTATGAAATAAATTTCTTGTTAAATATAAAAAATGATAAATAAATAAATTAATCATTTAATAAATAATGATTAATTTTAGGTAACAACCAAAGGAAATCGCGAAAAATCTACTCGTAGTTCATAATCACTTTACCACCGACTTCCATACCTAACCGGTAACAAAAAGTTGAATTCGTGACAGCCAAAAACCTTTTCAGAATTCTTCATAATATGAATTACAGATTACATTAATTGATTAGAGCTTCACGCCTTTCAGGTGAAAAACGACGAGTCACCCGTCTAAATTTAATATTTCTTTATTAAAAAAAAAACATTACACAGTAAGAACTTTCGAATCGTCCAGAATCTTCATTCTAACCACATAATAAACATAGACATATAATACACGTACAAAGGCGGCACCTGTTTACAAGTTGACGTGTGAACAGTGCCTCTCAATCTTTCGTCGTCACTTTGCAAACGCCCTTAGCTTTCACGTCTCTCGAAAGGCACGAGTAACTTACTAAGAGTTTTTCAAGACGTCGTCTTATTTACCTAATTGCTGTGAGAATTTCCAAGAAGGTTTCATCCAGTAATTAATCGCTTCAGAAGAATTCGTCACGGCACAGTATTAACAGTAGGTTATCTAAAGCCGCCCGCCGAGTTATTAGCCTAGCGTGCACACAGACACGCGGCACAGCCCGTCCGTACTGCCACCATCCTATACCCCCCTATTTTATGCTAGCGTGTGCGTGAAATCGCGACACGGCCCGCGACGGGTCATTAGGCTTTTCGCACCGCAAGAGATTCGAACCGCGGTGCGAAAAGCCTAAAGACCCCCCGCGACGCGCACGCACACATTCAAACCGAGAGCGGCACGTTTGTATGTAGATGTTCTACTGTTCTCTGTGTATTGTGGTCACGGTTGCTGTACTTCTTTCATGAGCACTTATGTTTGGAATCAAATTACGAACCGTTTTTGACAAAGGCTGTTTGAGCATTTATCAAGCGCTGTTTAACTTATTGTTACGAAATCTAGGAAAAGGTTAGCTGTTTCCCGTGATGTTATAACGGTCACCGATCAAATGAGCTTTTACCGACTTCAAAAAAGGAAGAGTTTATCAATTAGACTGTTTTTTTTTCAATAAATGAATTTACCTATTATTTATATTTTCACTACTTCAGAGAATCGTAATTTTTGATAATTTATCTACTAGTACCAATTAAGTAAACTACACTTTTAACAGAAACACAGTCTTATAATATGTGTTTTTACGTTTTGATTACTAAAAACGTAATAATTAATTTTACGCTTTGCTCAACTTTTTATTATACCTATTTCTGGGGTTTTCAAAGATTAGGGATATTAAGGACGTCTTTCCTTAAGTACCCCATAATCCCCAATATTATTGGAAAAATGTCGTGAGAATTCGTCATCTGTGCCTCAACACCCCCTACAAAAAGGGAGGGGAGAAAAACCAACGGCAAATCACTCCATTAACTTCTCGGTAAAGTAATTTTGCATAATTTTATCATCTTTATGGAAAGAATAAAATTGCTTTTTGATTGTAATTGTCCTAGAAATAAATCTGGTATAAATGACGAACCATTTCTGGTATAGTAATTGTCTCGTTATCTTAATGAGACAATTTTCATACCAGAAATGCTTCGTTTAATATTTTTATTTTTATTATTGTGGTTTTCAAGGTGACCTCACTCCAGGGAAGCAACCATGAAGTCAATAGATGGTGTTGACAAGTAAAAAAAGAAGGGTAACTACTGGTTTGGTCAATCTCATTTTGAAGTTTGCATAAATGCGCCTAACGCCCTGCTTAAAAAACATCATCATTAAAATTTACATCATCAGTATCTCATCAAATTAATATATCCACGATGCAGTAGAGATACAAAAGTGTGGCTTAGTGGTCAATAACTCTGCCAGGGGCCTGTATGCTTCTGAGTTCAAATCAGAATAGCCGGCCTCATTTGATTGTTTGTTTTCTTTTTTAGTTTCGCTCAAGTTTATTGGTAACAAAAAATGTTATTGATATCGACAACAATAGCTATTGTCGCTTCCAATAAATGAGTTTTAATGTCTGTTTTGTAAGTCTTTTCCAAAACAAACGTATTAATCTAGTCTCGTTCTAGTGCTTAAAAGACGAAATTAACAACAAAAACCAACAGTGGCTTAACTTAATCCAAAACTAGGTAAAAGTGAGACTTAAGACTAGTCTAGACTTAATAGAGTTTTTTGACTTGAACACTCTTTTTAGTTTTTTGCCCTCCGTTTCGATGTTTTAATCAGCTGGTGTACTGTTAAGTTTTCAAATATTACTTCACACATTTAAACCTAATTTGTAGTTTAACTATTCAATCCGATATTAATATATTGTTTCTATTCATTAACACAAATTTCATTAGAAATCATAAAAACTAGCCTAGGAACCAACGTGTTTAGGTAATTTAAGGGTTTTTCACGTTTCTCTAGGCTTCCATCAGCGCGCTTTTTCAGAAATGATGGAGAAGAACTAAGAACTAAAATACATAAATGTAAAACCGTCTAACATATAACCTCACTTTTTAAAATAACTCCAAAGCAAAGATCATTGCAAATATGTACTCACAGTTGTCCGGACATAAGGAGCCGTCAAACCCACACTCGGGGGTGTCAGGTGGGGGAGATAGCCGCCCGCCCGCCCAGTGGATTGGGCGTGTGAATTGAAGCGACGAGTTTGCCGCCACGTAAGTAGCCACGACCTGTAGGACGAAACGTTTGTAAGTGGGTTTTTAAAGTCTATTTTGGCAACAAACAGTCTTGTAGGTTTAGATGAGACCACATCACATTATTATTATACTAGTACAGTCCGTGCCCTAAGAAATGTATCCAGGCATATTCGCTATTTTAAAGTTCTACTAGGCCACTTACCATTCCAAAACTTTAAATTTAATTTTGTATTGCTTTATTTACAAACTTTAAATTAGCGAATGTGTGTCTGGATACATTTCTTAGGGCACTGACTGTACTTTATTTTCAATATTAAAAGTACCATGAACACCCACACTTACTACTAATTTGTTTTATTACCAACTTTTGGTGCTGGTACGGGAATTGAACCCGGGCGTATCAATCGGTGCCCATAACGAATGTTCTCAAAGTTGACGTATCATTTAGATGTTTACTAACTTTGATAATACTTTTAACATCAAATAACGCAGCCTCAAATAATATCATATTTGCTAAAGTTTATCAAGGTAGCCAAACATGAATGCCTTTGCCTCTAACTAATTAGAAAATTTAATGATTCACCTTCTAACGAAACGAAACCGTCTAATTAGACGATTTATTTATCTGTTATGAAATAAGTAGGGCAGGCAGTGGAATTTAAATCGCTCGATTTTCAAGAGAAAATGTAACCTAAATGTACATGTTAAGCAAAAAGTTTGACAGTGACTCCCCAATGAGCAGGCACTGCTCAAGTCGACCCTTATTTCCATGGACTTATATGATTGTATACTTGATTTTATCGACTTTTCGCGCTCTTATATCGATACAACCGCGATCAATACTGGACCGTTATATAGTCTGTCGTTATATACTTGCAAATAGCCTTCATGCGATTGAATAAATAACCTGAAATTACCATCATACAAAATATTTATACCCTTCGTAAATAACAAACCACAACCAACCACGGGTACGTTACACCATCAGAGGGTCCCTTGTATTTCAGACACGTTTTCAACGCATCGTTAGGCTGTTTAACTGACTTCCTTATATACAGGGTGTTGCAAAAATACACCTTAAGACTGAAATGGCACAGAAAGTGAATGAATCTGAAATAGTAGGTCCCTTTTTCATATCTTTAACGCTTTCGATAAAAACGTACATCAAATTTTTACCAAATTGTCGATATTAATTCGATTTATCGATTAATAACGTAGGGGCGTGAATGAAGGAGGTCGCTCCTGGTTACTCCCGCTTAGGGTCAATTTGGGTCCATGAACCCAAATTAGCGCTGGGTGTTTCTATGATCGATGTTTCGCGTTTCGCGATTGTTTTACGTTAATTTACTCGAAATTCAAATTAAGAGCTACGACTGTAAGACATTAGCAAAGGACTCCTTTCAGGAGTTTGTATAACCCACTTCAGTTATTAGGGGTATTCTTGTAACACCCTGTATAATACAAATATATTACATATCACATTGTATATAATATTTGCGCGCCATGTTCAAAGGGTGTTGGATGATTCATGCAATATGTAGGGTTTAATTAAATTTGAAACTCATTTGCCAATAACTTTGCCGGTGAATATTGGTTTGGTAGGGAAATATTACTGATAACATTCAACGGTGGTAGTTTTATTTACAGTTTGTATAGTAACAAAATTTAGTTAAATCAGCGTAACGATTTCAGATTCATACTTAATTTATATAAAACACAGTAAGGTTTTATTCAGCACTTGGAATATTAGAACTGTAGAACGGTTTTATGGTTTTGATTTGTTGGATTTTTCTGTGCTTTTCTCATAATAGGATAATAAATATTAATAAAATATAAACTTTACGAAAAACAATGTATTATTTTATCGCAAAATGTTGCTGGGTTTTGAATTAAGACGGGTTTGTCAGACAGGACGGGTTTGCCATGTTTTTCGGCTATCATAAAAAGGATATTGCCCAACAGTGGTCTAATTTTCTCTCATGCCTCTTGATGAAAATACTATCGAAATTCATATCATTGTTTTCGAAGGAGAGCAGTTTGTAGATTAGGAAACTTTCGTTACCTGTTTTTGGGAAGTTTTATGATGACCTAACCTAGATAGTCTCAATAACAAGAAAGTTTCTCAATAGATACCTATAAGTTATTTGGTGAGAAGAAAAAATACTAAAATGGCCGCCTTAGCCGGGTTAGATTTTTTGTCAGTGCTTTCCATCACCAGAAAAAAAAACACAAAGTAGTTGTATGACCAGATTAGCAGTTTCGAACCACATAGCTCAACCACTGGACCACAAAACCCATAATTGGTTCCAGAGCCGAAAGTACATTTATAACCAATAACTTTTATTTCTCTGACGTAAACGTTGAGAAAAACAACCAAGAAGGAGGAAATTCTATTATAGATTATTTTATTGTAAACATGAAAAGGCACAAATAGCATTACCACATCCTTTGTCAAAAAGAGATTAATCTTACCCCAAAAACGGGCTGTGTTGTACACAATCATCCAACATTGTATTACTATATACATGCAACCGTTCTTTTGTGTTTTTTACCAGCTCAGAGGCATTTTTCATAGTCAGATTGTCACGGTGTATTTTGTAGGAATACACCGCAACATATTAAAATCTTAAATAAACTAAATAAAACCTAAATTGTAACTATAATTAATTTAAAACTTAATACCTACCTGATAACAATCTTAATACTACCTAATAAATAAAACTAATAATAAATTACCTACCTAAATACTTAAAATAACTTAATAATTAAATAATTGTGATCCTACGATCCTTCCGAAAACTCATAGCACTATGCTATGTGCCTCGCGCGCCGATCGCGGAACCAGCTGCGAGAGCGGGACGCGGGGTGAGAGGGACGACCGCGAGCCGGCGCCTGCGCAATAAAACTGAAGGCCGCTCCACACTTAGTCCGCGGATCACGGCGCGATCTCGCGGAGCGAACTTGCCGCGAATTCAGCAACGACTCTACACTCGCAACGGTTCGCGGTATTCCCACAGTTATGTTCGCAACGTCAAATGAAATGGACGTTGAAGTAGCTGTTGCTGCGTCCCTAACTTTATGCGCGTTAGCGTACTACAACTATGTACATATTAAAAAATCCTTTTGGTTAGGATCCCACAAAATGGGTTCCGCTTGGTAATATTCTAAAAACTGTAACTCAAGCTCGTTTGTCCATGTTGCGCTCATTTTTTGCTCGCTCACTGCGACCGTCGCGGACTACGAGTGTGGAGTCATTGCACGTTCGCGTCGCGTTCGCTCTTCGCGCTCCCTTTAGGCCGCTCCACACTTAGCCCGCGAATCGCGCGCGATGGCTGCGAACGGGCGCGAACGCTAAGTGTAGAGCCGTTTCGCATATTCTTCGCGGTTTCGCGCTTTGTTCCCCAACTTTGGTCGGTTTTTGGTCCCGCGTCAAAGGGAGCGCGAAGAGCGAACGCGACGCGAACGTGCATGACTCCACACTCGCAATCCGCGACACGGTCAGTATTGTTGGAGTTGTTCGAGTGTTCGGACCTGCACTGTCCATTGTAAAATTGGTGAAAAAAATGAGCGCTACATGGACAAACGAGCTGGAGTTACAGTTTTAAAATATTACCAAGCGGAACCCATTTTGTGGATTTTGCGATTTATTTTCAATATCTACATAGTTGTAGTACGCTAACGCGAATAAAGTTAGGGACGCAGCAACAGCTACTTCAACGTCCATTTCATTTAACGTTGCGAACACAACTGTGGAAATACCGCGAACCATTGCGAGTGTAGAGTCGTTGCTAAATTCGCGGCAAGTTCGCTCCGCGAGATCGCGCCGCGATCCGCGGGCTAAGTGTGGAGCGGCCTTAAAGGCCGCTCCACACTTAGCCCGCGAATCGCGCGCAATGGCTGCGAAGGGGCGCGAACGCTAAGTGTAGAGCCGTTTCGCATATTATTCGCGGTTTCGCGCTTTGTTCCCCAACTTTGGTCGGTTTTTGGTCCCGCGTCAAAGGGAGCGCGAAGAGCGAACGCGACGCGAACGTGCATGACTCCACACTCGCAATCCGCGACACGGTCAGTATTGTTGGAGTCGTTCGAGTGTTCGGACCTGCACTGTCCATTGTAAAATTGGTGAAAAAAATGAGCGCAACATGGACAAACGAGCTGGAGTTACAGTTTTAAAATATTACCAAGCGGAACCCATTTTGTGGATTTTGCGATTTATTTTCAATATCTACATAGTTGTAGTACGCTAACGCGAATAAAGTTAGGGACGCAGCAACAGCTACTTCAACGTCCATTTCATTTAACGTTGCGAACACAACTGTGGAAATACTGCGAACCATTGCGAGTGTAGAGTCGTTGCTAAATTCGCGGCAAGTTCGCTCCGCGAGATCGCGCCGTGATCCGCGGACTAAGTGTGGAGCGGCCTTAACATGCACGCCGACTCGTCCTCTCACTACCGACCAGCCTCCTAAGAGGACACACCTAGACCTAGCTCGTGTCGCCGCGGCGCACGGAATCTTCCGTCGCGTCCGCGGCCCTAAAGTATTTCTTTTTGTTATCTAAAAATCGAAATAATGGAAATTAATATGAACTAAGTGCGTGCAAATCCCCGAAAGGGTAAGTGATGATCAGAAAAATATTATTATAAACTCGTGCCTAGACCTACCTACCTTGCCTACTGAATTACTTAAATATTATATCTACCTACCCAGTGCTAAAGTTCTAAATTCCTTTTAACTATTTTATTTGCTAATAATTGTGTAACGTAGAATCACTTGTTGTGCTAACTGTAAACTCGTCTGACTGCCATCACCACCACCTCACATCTACTTCTGTCCTGGGGCTTGGCTTGGTGATCGCGATCAGACGCTGATCTTTTGTGCGTGGCTCACACTGCTGTTTTCTACAGGGTCCACCTCCAGGGTTCGAACACCAACTACCATCCCTTCTACCATCTTGGCTGCTGAGCCACTGCCACGCACCCCATCGTTCTGCTGCGTCCCAAGTCGGCCACCCATCATCTCGGCCACCATCTGCAGGGAAGTCCCAGACCAGCGAAAGTGAACACAATCAGACGGGCCCTACGCCCACGACCCTAGTGCTCTGTTTTTCTACAAATAAATACCTACTTCTAATTTGTTAACGTCGTTTTGAATTACTTAACTACCCAAAAAGCGACCGTTACAATGGCGCCTACAACGTGGTAATTTTGGTCTGATTGTTCGCTTTCGCTGTAAGTATGATGTGTTGTGTGTGTTTTTTTTTTCTAGTATACCTTCTCTTTGCTAAAATAGTGTTAACGTAAATTTTTGCTAACCTAAATTATATAAATTCCTTGTGTTAAAGTAACTTCAATTTTGTAACAGACGAAGTAATTTTAAAATCACTTGCTACCTACCTACTTGCTGTTCATCACTTCCCTTTCGCACGCTTACCTATCTGCACAAATATTTTTCTCGATTGCTATTCTAAATGGTACAAAGTACAATCGCCTCGAAAAGTGATAACTAAAACTAAAAATTTATTTCTAAATTGCTAAAATTTTTAAAATCGCATGGTTCTAAAACTAAGCTAAAAACTAATTTGAATTGAAAACTAAGTTGCTAAAACTAAAACTAAACGACTAAAAACTAAACACGTGCAAATTTTATTTTGAAAAATAGTACCTAGAATTTAAATCTCTAAATAACTTTGTAATCCTAAAACTAAATTAAGCTAACTGCATCTAAAATCAATAATTATTAGTCCTTTAATGCTAATCTAAGAATATTTTGTAAAACTACCTACCCAAAAAAAAAAAAAAAAATTTTTTTTTTCTTCATTTTTTTTGCTGAATAAGCTTTCTTAGGCTACCGCTACCTAAAATAAGAATCTGCCATGCTTATTGCTAACTAAACTAAGCACCTAAATGCTTTTAGCTACCGATTAGCTGCCTAGATATTTTTTTTATAGACCGCGTGGATGCTACGTCGATACGTCTATAGCTACCTACCTAGCTAACCTAAAGGCTTAACCTAATTTTGACCTAACTGACAAGTTCTTTTTCACGTGACCTAAAAATAGATAAAAATTTTGCACTCTTTTCTAATTAAATTCTGAAATTCTATAGTAACTTCCTAGTTAAATTCTCTTTTTTTGTTGTTTTTGCCCTAATTACCTAATTTAGATTCCGAGCGGTGACGACAACTCGTAAAATTAAGCCCTATGTCTGTATTCCCTCGGAGTGTTAGTGTCTAAAACACTACACTCATGGCACGTCCCCTACCGGTCGTTGCTGAATTTTACTCACGGTTGGTGCTCTAGGCCTGCCTCTTAACAGGCCCACCTTCACGTTGGGTTCAATCTTGGGTCCTTCACAGAGCGGTGACAGCGACTCTCAAAATAAGCCTTATGCTTGTCCAGCGGTTAGGATAACTGGTAAAATAAGCCTTATGTTCTCGGGCGGATTGCAACCCGCAAAATAAGCCTTCTGCTACCACTATTTTCCATCAATAGTGTTTTTTTTGTAGGGTAATAATAAGACTAAGATCAGAGATTTAACTAGACCATAGATGAGTGCGGATTTTGTTCATAGGAACAAAATCCTTGGTTTCGTGAGGGGGTACTGTCACGGTGTATTTTGTAGGAATACACCGCAACATATTAAAATCTTAAGTAAACTAAATAAAACCTAAATTGTAACTAAAATTAATTTAAAACTTAATACCTACCTGATAACAATCTTAATACTACCTAATAAATAAAACTAATAATAAATTACCTACCTAAATACTTAAAATAACTTAATAATTAAATAATTGTGATCCTACGATCCTTCCGAAAACTCATAGCACTATGCTATGTGCCTCGCGCGCCGATCGCGGAACCAGCTGCGAGAGCGGGACGCGGGGTGAGAGGGACGACCGCGAGCCGGCGCCTGCGCAATAAAACTGACATGCACGCCGACTCGTCCTCTCACTACCGACCAGCCTCCTAAGAGGACACACCTAGACCTAGCTCGTGTCGCCGCGGCGCACGGAATCTTCCGTCGCGTCCGCGGCCCTAAAGTATTTCTTTTTGTTATCTAAAAATCGAAATAATGGAAATTAATATGAACTAAGTGCGTGCAAATCCCCGAAAGGGTAAGTGATGATCAGAAAAATATTATTATAAACTCGTGCCTAGACCTACCTACCTTGCCTACTGAATTACTTAAATATTATATCTACCTACCCAGTGCTAAAGTTCTAAATTCCTTTTAACTATTTTATTTGCTAATAATTGTGTAACGTAGAATCACTTGTTGTGCTAACTGTAAACTCGTCTGACTGCCATCACCACCACCTCACATCTACTTCTGTCCTGGGGCTTGGCTTGGTGATCGCGATCAGACGCTGATCTTTTGTGCGTGGCTCACACTGCTGTTTTCTACAGGGTCCACCTCCAGGGTTCGAACACCAACTACCATCCCTTCTACCATCTTGGCTGCTGAGCCACTGCCACGCACCCCATCGTTCTGCTGCGTCCCAAGTCGGCCACCCATCATCTCGGCCACCATCTGCAGGGAAGTCCCAGACCAGCGAAAGTGAACACAATCAGACGGGCCCTACGCCCACGACCCTAGTGCTCTGTTTTTCTACAAATAAATACCTACTTCTAATTTGTTAACGTCGTTTTGAATTACTTAACTAACCAAAAAGCTTGTACGAAAAGGTTATACGAATAGTAAGGGCTCGTGTTAGGAAACGCGGGGCGTCGAGCGGTGCGTTGCGCGAAGCGGACCTCCAGAAACAAACATACGACGATGTTCGACGCGTTCAAGGAGAAGCGTTTCTGCCAGCGGTTCTTGGATTTGTAGCATCACACGCCGCGTCAGACGCGGCAAATGGAGCGATGGGGGAATGCGGCGGACGAGGGACGACGCCACTACTTTTCTCAAAGTAGTAGTTTCGCGGGCCGCTTTACGCCTCGCCTCACTATTATCGGTAATAACGCTCGACGCCCCGCAACAAGTCACGCCGCACGCGATGCTAGACGCCACGCGTCTCTTTAAGCGAGCCCTTAAATATCTGACTTTTGCTTCTGCCTGTGGCTCAGTTGTGGCAGTAGATCGCTGTTGTAAAGCAAAGCATGCCGTGCCGGAAATGGGATGGGTGACCCTACCGAAATTTGGTATCGTTACTTCGCTAGATGTCAGTCGTTTAGTCTAGTCGGACTCCTTAGGGCGTCTTCATAGCATCTGACAGCAAGATTTATCCCTTACCTTACACTACTTCGACAATCCGTACGCAGCTTGTGAGTTCGAAAATGACATTAATTTGGCTAGCTAAGGTGATGATGTGAACTCTACAAATGATTATAATGCATTTTGAAGGTGTTTCTATAAAACGAATACTCCGTTCCATAATAAATAATAAGTAAACTGTTAATGAGTGACTGTTTTAAACCTAGTCAGGGGCCTTGGCCTAGTAAGGGCGGTTTGATAACATTTGATCAATCAGCACTGAGCCCGCGTGATGGAATAAGGCTCGTTCCACCTCATAGTTGAGGTGAGGCCTGTGCCCAGCAGTGGGATGTATATACTCGTAGCCTGTTTATGTTGTATGTTTTTTACAGATTCCGGGTATCAATATGTTAACCGTTTATTATTTTACAACTTGAAACTCTAACCCATAATCAGGATGTCACGAAGACCCGGACGATTAAACGGGATGAGGTATCGCAATCCCGTATAACGGGATTCAGCTCAACCAGCTGTGGTAACTGGTCTTCAAGATCCTGTAAGGTTAAATGCGGATCTGCAGGTGCCACTAGTATAAAACATTTTCGTAAATTTTTCGCGTAAATATTGAAACTTTTTTTTCGGTAAAATAAATGAAATGTACTTTCTAGGCCAAAGGAAGCATCCTATTGATATCATAAATGTGAAAGTTAGTATTTTGTGTGGTTGTGCCGTGGTTATGACGTGGTGGTTATGACGTAATAAACTACTGAATGATTTTTAATGAAACTTTAAAATAATATAGCTTATGTATCTGACTATGTATCGGAATTGGACATTGGCTACATTGTATTAAGAAATAGATATTACGTTATTTACGTCTTTTTAACTGAAGTCTATGCGGACGAAGTCGCGGGCAGCCACTAGTATGAAATAAACTCATACTTTAGCTTAGCATTTCGAAAAGACAAGGTAGCTACTTGTTAAATACTATATCTAAGCTTTTAGTAACGAATAACAAGTTTTTTGTTCATAAAAATGGAATTATTGAGATGTTACCAAGCAAACAAAATAATTACAACCTCCTCACAGGCTTTCACTCTCTATTATCAGGTGGCAAATTACTGAAAGGGTATAAGATTAGTTGAAAACCTTACTGTCAAATGTTATATAGCGGCCATTAGGCCTCTGACGTTGTGATGTTCGCGTTAAGAATACAGTATTTTTTTAATTTAATTCCGTTACACACATCAAAACTCAGGAACAAAACCGTTACGTTTGCAAGAATGCGATCGTATAGGCACTGTGAACCTGACTTTCTGAATTAGGAACGATTTGATTATTGAGGAGCGTGCTAGTTCGAAGGACAAGAATGAAATCACTGCATTTTTAACGCGAACGGACTATAGGTTGTTCCATAAAAAGTAGTTCTTGATAACATTAGTTTCGGTTTTATGATATCATTCTAATGCTGAATGCGCGAATCGATTACGCGGGATCGAATTAGATCCGGGATTGCAATCCCTAAACAAGATGTCTCCGTAACCCAATCAAAAGTTATCCCATCAGACTCTGATCAGAACTGATTATTTGTAAATAGACTACTACTGAGACATTAGTTCCTTGAAGTTCGATAACTAGTTTCCTGAACGTTTGAATTTCATGGTCATCGCACAATGTTATTTTTCAATGGCTTAGGTAGTGGCAACTTGTGAACTGGATTGCTACCAGAAAATACCTCATTTTGATCAACCAGAATTTATTTTAAAAACAACAAGAAAAATGTCTTGTTGATGAAAAGTTGAAATAAAGAAAGGAAAAAAAGGCAGGCAATAAAAGCAAAATAGAGTCTTGCAAAATTAGTTCAGCTATCCATTATTTTCAGAATTTGAATGGCTTCACGTAAACTGTCTTTATCCTATAAGCTTCGAATAAAACACGAACTATAGAGGAACAATAGGAGGGTATTCCACTGATACCATATGTCATTCTATAGTGCATTCTTTTAACTCAGGTACTAACGTTGTTGTAATGCCCCTTCGCCAAACTACTTATTAATCTAACATCCAAAAACTTATCTTAATTGTTTCACTTCCGAATTAAATCACATTTATTACACTTGGTCAAATTTTGACTGATAGGCAAATTTCACTTGGTCAGGTTTTAATAAATCAATAATGTTAAGTTTAGCAAACACAAAACTAAAAACGGTTTTTGTTCAAATGTTCACTTCAGACACTAAACTCGTAACGTTAATTAAGCAAATTAATTATCATTTATTTTTACTAACACAGGACTGATAGCCAATCAATGGATAATATGAGTTTCGATGAATAAATACATTTCACGTCTTAAATAGCAAACAGAATGAAAATCGGGCAACGAACAAACAAAACAATTCCACTTGCAATGCAACCAAAAAAATTGCCTGCAAGTAAGCAAAATGGTAACTAAAAACACAATAAAAACAGCCTTACGTCAGAACAGCCCTTGTTCTAGATTTCAAGTCATTCGCAAAATCCGACTCTGAAAAATGACTCTCGAGCTCGTACCGGAACACAATAGAAACATTGTCCTAGCAGCAAAATACGTAATACAAATACAGAAACCGTTTTTTGGCCAAGATTAATCCTACCCTCTTGTTGTTGTCAACTGTGTTCTGCAAATCTGAGTTTGTGTTTTTGTATAGGATAAGTTTTACTACAAGTTATATTGTTTCATCACTTCTATACAGTAAAACCACCGTGATCACAGTTTTAAATTATGTTGTTTTCAAGTCTGCCAAATTTTTGATAGACATTCAGAATCATGTTCACCAACATTTACATACACACACACCCATTAAAAAAATCAACTCATTATATCATCATTATCATCATCATCATCAACAACAATCGTATGACTTCTAGATTAGCAGTTGTAGAGGGCTTGCATCCACACATTACCTATAATCCATTTTGAGAACCGGGGCTTAATTTTCAGGATTCAGATATACAAATAAAAATAACATCAAAAATCGCTCGTCATCAACATTCTATAATATCACAAGTGGTACAGTAAAACGTGTATATTTATTTTCAAGAAATAATGAAGTGAACAGAATCTGAAACACTTTTGACATTTAAACCTGGAAGCTAAATGAAATCCTCGATAAACAAGTTATCTGGACTGGAACTGCCTCGTTAATAAAAACGACGTTTTATTTTGAACGGTGCGGAATCTCGTTATTTCGTAATAAACGAAGAAACAGTTTGTTTTGGTTTTATGAATGAACCGGACAGAACTGTTACATAATACTTTCTATTGTTAAATCTGATCAACCAAAAGTTCTTTAATGAAAAAACCATAAAATCATAGCACATAAATAGAAAACTCTATGATCAAAACAGAAAGAGGAAGATACGTTACGGTCTTACTTCGCGAATTCAAAAAGGGCCACGTGAAATAACTCACGAATGACGTGTACGTAAGCAAATTGACTTAACTTGAAAACGCGTAAGCCGTATCCTCTTCTTTTCCAATCAAAGTTCACATGACACCGTCGCAGCATTTCTGTCTCACCCAATGGTAGACTGGTAGAGAATATACAATGTCGGTTTTTTCTGTTAAGGGCATTAAACAAGCCAAGCTGAAAACCAACGATGCTGTCGTCCCCGGAGACGGTGCCATCTGGCATGATGAAGTAGCGGCCTTTTGACTAATGTCAGCATGACATGGCAGTGCATCTCGTTCTTTAAGTTGAACATCTTTTATTTATTTTGTTAGGATGAACTTTGGTTTTCATTCAAAGTTTTGGAATAGAACAAGATTTAAACAGACTAAATTTTCTTGCATTATGTTATGTTAATGTCAAACATGTCAAATGAAAAAAGCTAAATATGGGTGTCTTTAGGAATCAGGATAAAATATAAATGTTATCTGTGGATCACAGTTTGATTTTCAAGAACTTATCTGGCTGTGAAACCCGCAGGAACTTTCGCGATAACCGTCTTTCCGGCACTGCGGAGGACATGAAGAAATTGACATCTGATCTTTGATTTAAAAAAAAGAGTATGATTAAGCACCCGCTAACCGCTAGTGGCCCTACAACATTAGGTTCAATGGACCTGTTTTATGACCGCAACTCTTACACGTCATTCATCCGTCATTGTAAGTATTGATGACAGTAACAATATAAATATACTGGAACATGAGTCCCAGTTTTCGAATTTGCGAAACAAAAACGTTACGTCCTCTTTTTGTTTTAATCCAAGCATCGGGCTACAACAATTTTAATACTGATCAGAGACTACGATTGCCTTCCGGCAATCCCTACTGTTGAATAATATTATTACGATTGTCTTTGACACTATCAAGAGGGTATCAAAAATGAATTGTGGTTAGAAATGAAACGTGATCATTGTAGGAATGAGCTCGAAAGGATAAGCTGTGATTTCGGATCAGTTTATTGCAGAATACATTTGTTTTGTCTGCCATTTTGTTTGTTCATTTATTTTGCTGGGTCTTTTGACTTATGTCATCATATAGCACATTATGCAAGCATGGCAACTGCACGGTTTCGGCAATCAAACCGCCCTTAAAAGTTATTGCATTAATCTTATGCTCATATTGCTACATTTAACTTCTGGAAACACTTATGTAATAAATTCATTGAACTTTTCACTTTAAGAACAACATTTCCCTTAACCTTACGTTGAATCACCACATCTGAAGTTCCAGGTTCTATACAATGCTAAATGTTTCCCGTTGAAACAATAGTAACACAACTGAAGCCTGTTCACAGCTGTTGCCATTGTGTCGCCCACAATGCCTCTGCTCCGATCTGCTAATTAAAGTGGAATACCCGTATCGCGCAACCAATCTATGAAGGCACAGTTGTACAGTACGTTCTTCAGAACAGTTTGTAAAGGGAATTGCTTTTTTATGAGGTGTTTGGCGCTAAAACATAGACCGAAACAGAATACAGATAAAGTTCAAGATCGCAGATCGGTCGATCACAGATGGAAGGTCGTAACAACGCAAGTTTCCGTTCCATAAAAGTATTTGAAAATGTTTATCCGCTGCCTAAGTAGTTCCTATACAACAAGCGGTGCATAATTTGGCGCTCTGGGTAAGAACTATCCCTCATTATTTTATTAATTCTAGACATCTCAAATGCAATTGATGTTAAAACCCATGAAACGTAAAAAAAACGGTATTTACACTTAAGTTGCGAACATAAGTTTCAATATTGATCCTAGAATTCGATCCCTGAGAGCGGAACAAGAGGAAAGGGCAATTTTCCAGTGACTGTATTTGCTGGGTATTCTCAAAATGTGGGTACCTTCGAATATAGGTTTTGGTCAAAATTAGCATCAAAACTCCTTTGAGCATTCTTCTATATCTCTAAAAGTACCTATTATTTAAGATCTGGCATACCTCGCCTAGCTAAAATGCCGTGTTTCATAAAATCATTTTTTTTGTTTGTGTATGTGCAGCGATGCATGTTTCGCTAAGTTAAATAGCATTTTGTCTTAGCATAGCATTTTCAAATGGGCTGAGCTTCTGTGATAAATGTTTACGTCATGTTATCAGCTGAATTGATCTGACCCTAACATCAGGAACAGCACTTAAACAAACCTCATTATGTGTGAAGCGGTAAGACTTTGTATTTTGATGACATATTATTATACTATCTGCGAGTCAAGAGCTTCTTAGCATTGATTGGCGTTCTTAAATTCAAGGGCCAGGTCAAAGCTAGTCTCTATTATTTTAATTGAAAATACATTCATCTTTGTTCCCTCTGAATATTCCTTGTTGTTTCGATAAAATATCAAGCATTGTTATTTCAAATACAATAGTACCAATTGTGTTTAAGTCGGTATTAAAACAATATTTACGTTTAGACACAGACAAATAACAATATTAAAGTTCAGACATAAACACAGAATGTTTCTTATTTTTGCTTTAGTGAGTACCAACTCCTTGGCATAATTTTCTTTTTATTAAATCTTATTTGAAGTTCATGGTACCGAATATTATTTAAGTACCGAATTGATTGTTTATACATACATAACATAATGATTCTGTGACAGACACCTTGAAAGTTCCTGTCTCGCTATTTTAGTGCACTGAATATAGTTTCCCAACAATGTGACACTTGGCGTGTGGTCCACTGTACATATCATATCAGCTCGGTTCGTTCAAAGGGATAGTTACTAATAAAGTTACTAGGACTCTCAGGGAAACTTGGGAGGTTCAATACTTGAAACAGTCACCAAGTCCTTCTGAAACTTAAGAGGTAATATAGTGATGTTCAGTCAAGCTCAGGTGGTAGCTATTCATCTAAACCTTCGTCTAAGAATGTCTGTAAATTTTCCACCCGATAAATGGGACTGAAAGTTAGAAATTTATCCTTCGAGAGCTGGCGTAGATCTTTAGGTAAAACAAATAAGGTATTCAACCAAGTAAGAGGAAGCGTTGAATTATATTTTCTTTAACAAAGGACTTCTTGGAAGAGGTTGCCTCTTTGCCTTATAGTAAATTCATAATGACCACTCAAAACAAAACCAAATAATAATTTAACAATTCCCGTTTTTATGTTTGGTACGGATTATGTGTAACCTCCACCGCATACAAGAGTGCTTGCTTGTATGTGAAGATGCAGTGGAGGGGCGCGTCATTTCAGCTTAGACGATCTCTACTATATAAATGTGGTATGTTTTAGTTAAGTATCTTTTTCTAATTTTCCACATCCCCTTTTCAAGACGGGCATTTGAATGTCCGGATATCTTCCAAAATAAACAAAGACAAAGCTAGACCGTTGTTGGGTAATCTCCTTTAGATTATTACGATGACTTCCACATTTTATTGAACTGATTGCCTTCCTGTAGTTGAAGTAAACAACAACTCTAAATTTAGTGCATTTGAACGTCGAGGTGGAATCTCAGTATAAAGAAAAAAAAAACTTTTGCATTTGGATTTCCGAAGAAGTAAAGTGCAATGATTTTGAAGCGTGAATTTCTTGAAAAAGAAACCTTTTTAAATTAATGCTCACATAGTCTTTTAGGATTCAGGTGAGTGTCATGTTCATAGAAAGAGCAGTAACCCAACCTTTTTGTTCGCAGAGAACGTGATTTCCTGTAACTCCACGAGGCGACCTGTGACCTGTTTATCTCAACATCGAGTAAACTCTCTTGATAACAAATTGCCATCACGTTTCCCCCGAAGTCTCAGTAAGCCAAGATCAATGCAGGCGCTTTTTCTTGCAAATTGCTGATTTTGTTAACGCAAAAAATGTTTTAAATCGCTTTTTGACTGCTTAGAAAAGATCTACATAATTTTTAAATGATACCTTCGTTCAGGCTGTTGATGCAAAATTTCAAGAGAGATTTAGAAACTTCGTTCAGTGTGGAATTAGGACTAATAAAAGACCTTTAGGCTCGTGAAAATAAAATAAAAAATATGAAATAACATCAAAAACAACCATTGTAAAGTCGCGGAATGGTCAACCTTTACCATGGGACCAAATTAGAAATGAGGTGATACGGCAGAGAACCAAGGTTATCGACATAGCCCACCGGATTAGCAAGCTGAAGTGGCAGTGGGCTGGCCATGTTAGCCGTAGAACCGACAACCGTTGGAGTAAACGTGTTCTTGAGTGGAGACCGCGTCTCGGCAAGCGTAGTGTAGGACGTCCTCAGCAAGGTGGAGTGATGATTTGCGCAGAATGGCTGGCAGGAGCTGGATGCGAGCAGCCGAAGATCGAGTTCAGTGGTGTGTAATGGTAGAGGCCTATGTCCAGCAGTGGACTGCAACAGGCTGATGATGATGATGATGATATGATGGTCAACCTTTTGTTGACCAGTTTTCAAACACATTCATTTACGCGTTCCAAGCAAATGTTAACTTTTTAAACTGTGTAACAGGCTAGAGTATACCAAAAAGTATGCTTTATTGTCTGACAATAAAACTAAAATTCGTTTAGACGTATGTTCCTTCACGATTGACAGTTGAACCAATTGATCTTGTCAATGTCATCATTGAGCAGGCAAAAACAGATTTTAGGGTGGACAACCCTTTCATTCCCTGACTGTACAAAAAAATGTGTAGTTTTAATTCATTTTTATTTACCAAAATCACGTTTATTTTTATTATAAACTTTAAAGACCCTACTTACTTGTATGTACAAGCTGTAAGTTGTATGTGTGTTTAAGGTCTAATTTACACACATCAAAACTGTCTAGGGATATCATAGGGATATCATTTTTCAAATATTTCATAAAGTTAAGTTTGTTTACAACTTGAGCATTATCTTAGAATAACGCGAGGACAGAGGCATAAGATAAAGGTTAAAAATATTACAAAAAAAACGTTTTATTTTGCTAAAATTTTGACACCTTTTAAAAGAAAAAATCTGTTTTTTTTAACGTCCTTACGATTGTACAATAATGCTTCTGCAATGAATTTCTTTATACAATCTGAAAGGGCAGATAAAGCAGTTTCTGTGTTCTCAAAATTTCTACGTTGGTATCAATATTTTAATTTTTACAGCCGCCCAATAGCTATACTTTGTATGAAAACGCTTGAGATATTTCTAGACACTTTTGATGTGTGTAAGAATTCCAAGAAATGTCATAGACAAGAACACCTGTGAACGGTGCTGTTTTCCTCTAGCTAACGATAGGGTCGTTTTGTTGAATGATATGAAGTAACAACACTTGTCTCGAAAAAAATTGTATGTTATGTTTTATTTAAATAAAGCACCGTTCTGTATTTCACGCAACACCTATCTCCGATTACTGCAACATTAATTGCAGCCAGTCTAACAAGGCCAGTTCCTCGTCTGAGTAATCATTCTGCGCGCTCACAATTCCCACTATGTGTGTATGCTGAATATTAAAATAAAATGTGCTAGGAAAGTAATATTTAAGTAGGCAAAATATTAAAATATGCAACATTTTGTTTATACTGGTTCAAGCCTGATTATGTAATAGGATAAAATTAGAATAATAAAGCAAGAAATAATTTGTTTTCTCACCAAAATCAGTAAATAAAAAAACGGTTAGAGATTTGACAATAAGTTAACTGTTTTAAAATAACATCAAATGTAAAATTTTGAAACATTTCACTACGATGTGATATTTTTTTTACATGGCAAGCCATGATAAAATTATTAGGAACTCGTCTTGGCATCATTAAACATAAAAATGTTTTAGGTCGGATACTATTTTTTGCTGATATCAAAGTCGTAACATGCCACAAAATGCCTCATTTGTGCCACGAATCACAATCATGTACGGTTTGTAACAAAAGTGAGTAAATAATTCGTTTTTTTATAACTATTGAAAATGAGGAATTCGAAATAAAACAACTTTACGGATTCTACTCGCGGTAAAAAAAAATCCTTTCATTTTCGAATACTTTTCTATTACGTTTCGACTACTTTATAGTAGCCGCGATCACGGGATGACAAAGATGTTATAAGTAACAAAACAAAACAATTTTTCACTTAATTACCGTCAGTTCCACTAACATTACTAGGAATGTTCCGATCCACGCAGTACAAACTGACTGTATCTTGAAATCTCACAGTATTGTGCTGCTCTGGCATTGATCAAGAGTATTACATGATCCCAAGCAGGCGGTAGATTCCAACCATCCTCACGATTGTTTTTTTTTTAAATTTCAATAGCCTCCCAGCATCCTTGGAACGTAATAAGGAATTGCTACCCAATTGGTTTAAGAATCCTATTAGGAACTACCGGACGGCCTATCAGGGAATGAGGCGCTCCAAATTGACTTAGGACGGGATATTTTATGATGACAACAGTCTTTGTTATTTTGACTTGAAATACTCATTTTTTATATCATGCCTACATTATTGTAGCATTTCGTTTACAATCACATCAAATGTTGATATTAATTATTATAAACGAAAATGTGTCTGTTTGTTTGCCACAAAATCAACGCTGAACCAATGTTTTTTTCAAAAGAGAGATAAATTAGATTTGGAAATGCCTAAGACACTAACGTTTATCACAAAACAATTATGTTTTCACTAAACGTACGATAAACTCTAACAGATTGAATCTTGAAACATTTTTAACCCTTTTGAAACTGTAACGTTATTCAAAGCTTAGGAGTTTTAAGTTTGATTTGAACAAGAATACGATGGGAACTTTCCCATCCATTTCATAGAAAAAACACAAAAACACCCTCAAACAATTTGATCGTTCCCTGTCTATATGGTATGCTGAAAAAACTCTTTTAAGTCATAAACACACTGATTGTACCATTATTGTCTGAAACGTACTATTGTACATTTTAGTTGCACACTAAAATAACCTTCCATTAAGACATCAGAAATAAGCAACTACTCTGCAAAGTGTAATATTTTGGTTTTTCTTGCGAACCATACTTGCATGCGTCGTAATGACAAAACATTTCATACGAGATGCCTCATCAAGAAGACACTCACCCCGGACTTACTTTTGGAATCGGTATTGACACGATAATATACCATGAAACACACTGAGTATTGCAGTATACTGTGGAGTACAGAAATATGCTAAATGTGAGAGTTATACAAACGGAGAGTTCCGTACATTGGGAGATCGGAGCTCTGCTTCCGGTGCGGAGCCGAGGGGCACAAGGCGAGTGGCTGCAAGGCGGCCGAGCCTAAGTGCGCGGTCTGTGCAGCCAGTGGCCGCCCAGCCGGGCATGTCATGAGGGGGAGCAAGTGCTCCCCCCCTCCCAAGAAGGGAAAACAGCCGGCGCCGCCTAAGGCCGCCGCTGCTGTTGGTGCCGGCCCTTCGTCGGCGCAAGACGGTGCAATGTCCGAATGATGTATCAAGTCGGACATTGCAAATTTCTACAGGGCAACCTGAACCACTGCCGTTCGGCCCAGGATCTGATGGCCCAGACCCTGGCCGAGTGGCAGGTGAATATCGCCGTCGTGGCCGAGCCGTACTACATCCTAGATCGCTGGTTCGGCGATCTGGATGGAGTAGTGGCCGTCCTAACCCGGCCTGCTCCGGACTTTCCCCCTCTTTCCTTATTGGAAAGAGGGTCTGGCTATGTCGCCGTCTCCGGCGGGGACTTCGCTGTGGTGGGAGTGTATTTCTCCCCCACCCGGTCGTACAGGGAGTTTGAGGACTTCCTCGTCTCCCTGTCTGCTGTCCTGGGTCGGCTGGCCCCAAGGCAGGTGCTCCTCGCCGGGGACTTCAACGCCAAGTCGGCGGCGTGGGGGAACCCAGCCACGAAACCTCGTGGTCGAGCCCTGCAGGCGTGGGCGGTATCGTGTGGCCTGTCCCTATTGAATAGAGGCAAAGTGCACACGTGTGTCCGCCACAATGGTGGGTCGGTGGTGGACATCACCTTCGCCACCCCCGCATTGGCCGCCGTCATTGCGGACTGGCGTGTGGACCCGGTGGAGACTCTTTCGGACCACAAATACATCAGGTTCGAAGTCTCCAACCGGGGTCCGCAAGGCAGGGCTCCGAAGCCGGATTCCCCGTTCCCACGCTGGGCCCTAACGCGCCTAGACCGGGAAATGGCGAGAGAGGCCGCGTTTGTGCAGGGGTGGTTCTGTCCACCCCGTCCCGACGTCGACGTAGAGGCGGCCGCGTCCCAGCTTAGGGACTCCCTGACCGAGGTGTGTGACTTCTCCATGCCTCGGTCCCGCCGCCCCGATCCCCGACACGCCGTTTATTGGTGGTCGGAGGAGATCGCGGGCCTCCGGGCTGCCTGCATTGCGGCCCGGAGAGCGTTAACATATTGTAAACGCCGGCGGAGGAGGGCTGACCCTAACGAAGAGGCCGACCTCTACGAGGCATACAGGGCGGCGCGGGGCACATTGAAATATGCCATCCGCCAGGCCAAGGATCGGGCCCGGGCAGAAATGCTCGAGAGTCTCGATCAAGACCCGTGGGGGAGGCCATACAAAGCGGCACGCGCTAAGCTGCGTCCCATTGGCCCCCCCCTGACCGAGACTCTCGACTCGGCTCTCCTGGAGCAGGTGGTCCGGGTTCTGTTCCCGGCCCGCCGCGAGGACTTTGTCCCTCCGGCGATGCCCCCTCGCAGCGGCACTCCCCGCCTGCCTGAGGAGATTCCCGCAGTCTCCGCGGAGGAGTTCGGAGCGGTGGAGCTCCGGCTGCGGGGAAAGAAGACGGCGCCAGGCCCAGATGGTCTGCCAGCTAAGGTCGTGGCCATAGCGGCGGGCCAAATGGGGGAGAATTTCAGGGACCTCTTCGACCGGTGTTTCCGGGAGTCGAGGTTCCCTGCGATTTGGAAGGTGGGTCAGCTCTGCCTTATTCAAAAGGCAGGGCGCCCAGCCGACTCACCTTCGGCCTACCGACCCATCATCCTGCTGGATGAGGTGGGGAAAATGTTCGAGAAGGTGGTCTCTTGCCGCCTTCTCGAGCACCTACGACAGGTGGGTCCGGACCTGGCGGACGCTCAGTTTGGGTTCCGGCCACGGCGTTCCACCATCGACGCCCTGGCCCACCTCCGGGAACTCATTCTGGAGGCTGAGGGGTGTGGGGAGGGAGTTATTGCAATATCGTTCGATATTAAGAACGCGTTCAACTCCCTTCCCCACGCCACAATATTGGAGGCCCTGAGGTACTTCCGAGTACCCCTGTATTTACAGGGACTCGTCGAGAGTTACCTCAGGGAAAGGGCTGTGGTCTATACAGACCGCACTGGCGCCATTCGGCGCTACAGTGTTGAGTCCGGGGTTCCACAGGGGTCGGTACTGGGGCCGCTCCTGTGGAACATAGGCTACGATTGGCTCCTCCGCGGCGCCCTTCTCCCGGGTATGAGCGTAATCTGCTACGCAGACGACACGCTCGTCACTGCCCGGGGGAGGACCTTCAGGGACGCCGCTCCGCTAGCGGAAGTCGGAGGAGACCTCGTAGCCGACCGAATCGGTCGCCTCGGACTCACGGTGGCCCTCGAGAAAACCGAGGCCATTTGGTTTCGGGGGCCCCGTCAGCCTCCAGCGCCACCTGACGCACACATAGTGCTCGGGGGCGTCAGGACGCCGGTGAAGACCGAGATCAGGTATCTCGGTCTCATCCTGGACAGCAGGTGGCAATTCCTGCCCCACTTCCAGGCTCTGTCACCGAGGCTGATGAAGGCGGCAAACAGCCTCAACTGGCTGTTGCCGAACATCGGCGGCCCGGGCTCCAAATGCCGGAGGCTCTACTCCGGCATCCTAAAGAGCATGGCCCTCTACGGGGCCCCGATCTGGGCGGCGGCCCTATCAAAGGCGACGAACGTCCGCCTCCTCCGAGCGCCCCAGCGGGCGATAGCGCAGCGCAGCGTAAGGGCGTACCGCACCGTCGGTTTCCCTGCGGCCTGCGCGCTGGCGGGAAACGCTCCCTGGGAGCTAGAGGCGGACGTGCTGGCGGCCATGTACCGCTGGACGGCCGCCAAGAGGGCCGCGGGCGACCCCTTCTGCCCTGAAGAGCGGGCGGCCGTCCGCAAGGAGGCACAGGAGAGCCTGGTCCGGCTGTGGATGGCGGACCTGCGAAAGGCAGACTCCGGTCAGCGAACACTGGAGGCACTCGCTCCAGTGCTTGACCGGTGGCTCTCCAGGCAGCATGGGACCCTCTCATATCGGATGACGCAAGTTATGACCGGGCACGGGTGCTTCGGGTCATACTTGCACCGCATCCAACGAGAGGGAGCCCCAATCTGCCACGAGTGCGGCGCTGTGGAGGACACGGCTCACCACACACTGGCGGTGTGCCAAACGTGGGCCCCACAGCGCATGGCGCTAGTCGCCAAAGTGGGCCAGGACCTCTCTCTGCCTAGCATTGTGCTTGCAATGCTGGCAGACAAAGAGGCCTGGCAAGCGTTCGCCACCTTCTGTGAGGAGGTGGTGACCGCTAAGGAAGCCGCGGAGCGGTTGCGGGACATGGATCCCGCGTCCAATAGGCTCCGCAGGGCGAGGAGGTGGGGAAGACCGCGCGCATCTGCGCGCCACGTCGCACCCCTCCGTGGAGGAGGCCAGCCGGCGCGCGGTACGGGGGTACCGTTGCCGGCATTGCACAGGCCTCCACCACTGCCTGGTAGGGACGGCTCGACACCCTCGGCTGTCCCTACTGGCCCCCCCTCTCGAAGGGGGGGTCGCTTCCGGCCCGCCGTGTAGGCGGGCACCGTCCGGGGGAACGCGTAAAAGGCACGTGCTTACACAACGTATTCCCCCACCATGGACGATGAGAGGGAGTAGTAGGGTTTTTAGTCGGTAGAGCCACTGGGGTAGCCCGTGGAGAGTCCGACATAACCCGTCCAACCCCCCGGTTGGCGGGTATGCGTAAGTGAATTTCCCCTACTATAAAAAAAAAAAAAAAAAAAAAAAAGATTCTAAACTCCTTAAAATGTATCGTATTTATGAGCAAGCTCTTGCATTCTCATTTTTATTTGCGTCCCGACAGTTCTGCTTTAGGCTATTGGGCTGTAACAGTTCACGAAATACAATATTTGGCTACTAACAAAAACCTATGTCGGTCTCCTCCTGTGTGACTGTTCAAACCCTAAAATCTAACGTTATATAAGGTATCCTTCTGTTTTTAAGCTCTCTACTAATTTTCAGCCAAATCGGTTCTGTCATATACGCGTGATGCTGTGACCAAATAATGACACAGCCGTGATAGGTATCTATCATCACACGAGCCGTTTTCAAGAACAATTTCAATCGTTTCACTACCACATGAAAAGTCAACATTTTCAGACCCAGGAAATTTCCGTTCGTCCTCAATTTCCCACAAAGTTGGACATGAACGAACGAAGATAGAATCCTAAATAGGAAAAATGCAAAATGTGCATCAATGAGTGGAAATTCTAGCGCAATGGAACGAATATCTTGTTCAGAATCAGGCAAGATGGAGAGCATGCCCCAATAAGCAACTAGGCTCTGTTCATACATGAAAGATCCTTAAAAATTCATTGCGTTGGAAAATATAGTGCTTTCTATTGAACAATGATATCTAGAATGCAAAGACAGAAATACTTCTTTAAGTTCTTGCTTTGTGACTGCTTTCAGAAATTGTTTTCGTAGTTTGAACCTTGTTCAACATTATTTTTTAAACTTATAGGTATAGGTACCTTTGTTTTAGTACTACCATATTTTTTAATTCGATTCCCGGCTAAGAAAAATATTTTCTTCAAAATCTAAGTATGCAGTATCAATTTCTGTTACATTGTGTAAAGTTCTTTCATAGTTCAAGATTTTTTCAAGAGATTTTTTTCAACTTCAGCGTCATAACAAATTTATTTATTTATTTATACTTTAATGCACAAACAAGTACAAAAGGCGGACTTAATGCTAAAAGCATTGTCTACCAGTCAACCATAGGGCGAGACAAATGATCAAACGGTTGAATTCTATCCAAATAGCATTTTGCCTTTTGGCCAGCATTTTCACATTTGGACCAGAACGGCCGATGTCTTTTATTTACACAAACAGAACCCCCAATTGAAGTTCGAGTCTACCATACTCACGAGCCACTGTTCACTGCTGCTAACGGACTTTAAGTCCTAGTAAAAATAACTTATTTATGTAGGTACTTACCTCGAACTTGCTTGTAGTAGGGTTCATATCCAGCAGAGAGTATGACGCGACGCGGTCTCCGTTCCCATCTATGATCACCTCACCAGTTATTCCTGCAAAAGTGAGTTTTCTATAACAATTGGTGCTATTTTAATTAGGAACCTACTCATTGAAATTTTCAGTGTCTGCTTTTCTTTAATTTGTAAATCAGAGTAATTATTAAATACAAACATTGAACGATCAAACTAAATTGGTTCATGAGTTAACGAGATTTGAATCGTTCATTTTGATTTGAGCTGAACGGGATAATTTAATTATGTCGTGATTTTAATTTGTTCAGGATGATTATACTCATTTCATTGTGAACTGTGACGTAATATCATTTTATATCATAAGATATCTAGAAGGCTAGTTATTGCCAAATAAGAGTAGGTATAAGAATAACGTCATTACGATAGGTATTGCATTGCAACTAAATCTTCATAGTTTACCATTTTTCGTCTGTCACAAATCACTCTGGTTTTAAGAATTTCATAAAACAGGTGATGGGTGACGACTGTATTGTTTTTGCATGGCCACTGTATTGCGATGTATGCCTTCATTATTTCTGACTGTTACTGAAAAGTTTGTTTAACTATTCTCGAACTTACTCGGCATCATACATTACATACGTCACCGCGAACTATCTAGTTTTCTCTAAAGATTTTGATATTTGTAACAAAGAAAAAGGGTTCAAGATTGAGGAAATTGGACTGTTTGATGGTACCCTGATTTTTTTATCTCTATCCTCCAATAGAAAAGCCATATCCAGATTTCTTTGGCATTCAGAAATATATCCTAACCTTGAAAGGTCCTGTTCCACATGTTTTTTATGACAGCCGCCCCGTCCAAGGGTCCATAAGTGTTATTCGCCTGCTGCAGAGTGTCGTTTAGTGCCAGCGCATACAGGAGCACAGCGTCGTAAAACGCGGCTACGAACGTCGACACGACCTCGCCTTTGCCGAACGTGTAGTTGTACTTTGTTGCTGCTAGAAGTTTCACCTAGGAACAAAAGAATAAATTTTTGATTTAGTACTATATTCGCAGATCGCTACACGTCACCAATAAGAGCCTGTTCACACCTAGCGAGGCAATCTCGCAGCGATAGTTCCGCGATAAGATAAACGCCGCCAAGCCGCGGGTGGAATCGCGGCGGATAAACGCGGCGAGCTCGCGGCGTTCTTGCGGCGTGCTCGCAACCTCCTCGCGGCGTTTATTTTATTGCAAAACTATCGCCTCGCCGTGGAATCTCCTAACAAACGCTTCTATGAACAGGCTCTGAGAGCTGTTATGGCAAGTGTTTGTATTTGAGTAATATTTATTAACATAGTAATAAGTCTTTTGTATACTAACAATAATATGGACTCCTGGTCTGAAATTAATTTATCCTATTTTATTCATATCAATTCATTAACTATTGCACAAAATATACAAGTATAATCGACCGACTCAGTGCCAAGAGGCATGCCCTACCAGTGAACTACAATGTATAACACATAACCTGCATTTAATTTGAAAGATTTGACTAAAGACCGGCCCAATTTTTCACTTTACAGTAAACATTTAAGGAACGAAGGAAGGCGAATTTGCTTGAAACTGCAATTTAAACCACTTTTTAAAAAAACATTTTCCATCCTAGCTTAGGAAACTTTTCATTAAGACACAGTGTTCTTATTTAATTCTGGTATAATAAAAAACGAGTTATGGCCTCTAAATATATCTGTTCTTGAAACACATAGCGTCTGTTAGAATCATAAAACAATCCTTTTTTCGATCACGGACTGAAAATAGTTGTACATTATAGTTTTTCTCCAAAAAGCATTGGTTAAGTTAATACTTGACAGCATCTTGTTGACTATGGTTAACTAGCCTTCGTCAATATTATTTTATCTAAGTAAAACTGTTGCGGAACAAAAATATAAACATAGATAAACATTCTTTATCGTATGACAATCATAACAGTAGTATTCTTCTTTTAATGTATAATTTAGGTGAACTTATCGCACGATAGTGATTCCTTCAGTCAGGAAGAGGAACTATCAGGAAGAGGAATGTCGTAATGTCTAAAGTTAATTAATGATTTCAAAGTTTTTTTATTTCAAAAACTAATTTCATCCTTCATTATTAGATGGTTGATTGGGGACGCCATTTAAGCAAGTAATACCTGTTAATTAGTTGAATTTAAGTTCTTTAATTAAGTACAACGATGACAGATAATGAAGAACCCACGAATATCTAACATTATGTCAATCATAACTAGCAATCTATTCTATCTAACATTTTCAGATAAATACAGATGACAAAGAGAAAAACACTACAATAATATTTGCAAAGCAAACACGTCTGCGAGATAATTATAGTGGCTGAAGCGTGGGTGATGGATGACTGTCACTGCTGACGCATACTAATCAGACCCTTGACTTTTGTCACGTGGCAGACAATGTAATGGGTTACTAGGAATGACAGAATATAGATAAACTAGGTTTGGTTGGGTTGGTTTTAGATTTAAAGACTGTTGCGCAGGGCTACAAAATACTTTCAGAGATACGACCTTTAGTTATGAACATAACTACCTACTCATAATACTGTTATAAGGCTAGAACAATGACATTATAATGAAAAATAGGTAGATAGGTTACTTATGCCAAAAAAGTAGCACCCGAAATCAGAACTTTTAGTTCACCTGAGGAAAGTATTGACAGTGTTGACAGTTGTCGAAGTCTTGCTCACTTATTTTTACTGTACTTAGATTCCCGACTTATCTAAAAGTACGTATTACGTAATAGTTGACATAAAATAACTATTAGTGCACTAGTTTTTTTTCAGAAGTCCAGCTCATCCTGCAATTGCGTTCTTGGTATTTCACGGTGCCGTTTTTATCTTGTAGCACCAACCGGCCTTTTGATAACCCCCAACGCGTTGGAACGAAAAAATACAAAATATCCCTAAGCGTAGCAGCGCTTCCGCTCCCAACTTCCGGTTTCCGGTCCGCAACAAATACATTTACTATTTTGAAGAAATCCCAATCTATGAAACGCTCAATAAATATGTTTACTGAGCTAAGAAGTGAATGCAATTTTCCTCTCATTAATTTAAACACAAATAATGATTATTGAAATCATAGGATTGGGTAAAGAGACTATGAGGAAAATTACAATTTCACAATATTTTTCTTAGTACATACTTGAAAAATTTAATCGATGATTACCTACCATATTTTATGTGTGAATACTTAGGTGACAGTCATATATGGATGATACCTACAACAACAATTTTGTTCTTATTTGAAGCAGCAATAATGTTTGAAAGTGTGTGGAAAAGTGCCTAGTCAAGTGGTTACTACCATGGAGGAACTTAGTTAATTCGCCTCTTGTGCATTTTATAGATTAAATACCACAAACAGCACATGCCGAAAATATTAATATGTGCTATTTATGATTGGGCTATTCAAAACTGTGCTTTAATGCGTGACGCCCTGTATTTTGTGTTTTTTTTTGGTGTTGTGGCCTAGTTGTTAAACACTCTGGCTTGGAATCCTAAGATCAAATCTGGCCGGAACAAACCTACTTTGTGTTCATTGTACAATATGTGGCTAACTTTCCGGTGATGGAAAATACCGATACAAAACCCTAGCAACCCGGATAACAGTGGTAGGCTCGCCCCTCACCCCGTTGGGTTCAGTTTTCCTCGGCGAAATGTGGGCTTCTGAATATGTTCCGTTCACCATGACGGCAACAATCAGTATGCCTCTGACTAACACATTAGGGATATGGTCGTGAATGTATGTTATGTTATGCAAACTGACCTGATCGGAGAACTCCAAGTACTCCTTGCTCTCCGGTGCGGGGCTGGTGACGGTGAGAACGGCGCTATATGCCCGTCTCGCTCGCTCATTGCGTTCTTCGGTGTCGTTTGCCACCTTCCACGGCTCCTTGGACGATGCTGATGCTAGGCTGTAAGGGAATTTGGAGTTTAATAACAAGGCAAAAGGGTAGGTATTAATAGTACGGTAAAAATAGATTAATCACATATAAAATATTAAATAAATATAAAATATTAATATAAGATAATTATACGGTATGGTGTAATGGTTGAGAAGTTGGCTACTACACCAAAAATCGCAGGTTCAATCACCGCACAGTACGGAAATTTGTGTGCATGAACATGTCAGTTTGTATCGGTCTGGGTGTTTCCTATGTGTATTAAGTATGTATTCAAAAAATGGTATTTAAGTATGTTTATTAACTGTCAAGTTTCCCAAAAAAATTGACCTAGACAGGACCTGTCTTATTTCTGGAGTCTATCCAAAAAAAATAAGCGAACGTAAAAGTTAGTATAGACTAAAGTATTCACTTGTATCAGAACATTGAGCATTCGTCATATGAAATTACTCAAATCACTAGTCGAACACGACCCTCGATGATTTGTTACAGCCCATTGATGATTTTATATGGAAATGCTTAGGCTTACTGGAACTTTTGCCTATATTGTACCAATCGTAAGACCGTTACATTACACCGAAATGTTTGAGGAAATGCTCAAGTTTATACTCTCCCTTCCTTAGGGTCGCAGCTTCGATCCCTGCACAGTACAAACATTTGTGTACATGAACATATCTGTTTGTATTGGTCTGGGTGTTTCCTATGTATATTAAGTATGTACGGTATTTACAAAAGAAAAAAGTATTTAAGTATGTTTATCCGTTGTCTAGTATCCCATAAAAACGAACTATAATTATCTCACTCGGGGCTAGAGGCCCTGTGTGGAATAATGTCCAAGGATATTTATTCATTATTCCTTTACGTTTCAATTCAAATCTTTTATCTTTATTGCGGGTCACATGGGAATAGGATGACAGTGTTTAGTGTTTTTTTTTGGATTTACGTTTTCGGGTGACTCACTGTACATCAGTAGTTTTGTAATTCAATTAATATTTCTTTGGGTAAAAGACAGTTATTTGATTTTTTAGCATTAGGGATGATTCATTATCATCTTAATAAAGATAGGAAAACCAGAAAAAGACATTCGCAATGGTTAGTGCAGTCGCCCGGTTTGCGAAAGATGCAGGGTTCGATTCCGCCTGATGCCAAGACCGAATGTCTTTTTCTGGTTTTCCTATCTTTAAAAGACAGTTGTTACAGATCAAACAAGGATAGATTACTTGCAATAACTTGCATACATAAACCAATTAAGTTTCCACTTTAATGATAATAGTATATGATTGTAGATAATTTAGTTTTAATTATTGGTTGGTATTAAATTCTCATAAATATTGATTTCCCGTAATTTATGTATCAATGTGAGGCATGATTGTTCCTGAATAAAGTAGGTCCATTTATTAGTTTTATTCATATCAGATATCAATGACAGTTAAGTATGTTGACATGATGTTAATTATCTAAGATGACAAGACAGTCATACTACGAGATGGAATGTTATCATAGATTTATAACGCGCTGCTTTTAATAAGTGCACAAAATAGACTCAGGCTATCATTAATTGTTTTTAATCATATCTTACTAGATCAAGAAAATAGTGAATTATGTTGAAAAAACATAACTTGAAATGAGTTCTAATTTATTCATTTGAAATGCATTCTTAGGACGCTCTAGATCTCAAACAAAGTAAGACTCAGAGTTATATTCAGGTACAGTAGGCCTAGCAAGATCCGATAACTTTTGGTAATAGAAAAGTAAACGAAACTAGTGATATGCCTACAGGTATTGTTATGAATTGCCAAAATATGATGTTTCTGTCTAAATGTTTTAAAACTTATGGGGCATCACATGAGTTATCTATGAGATAATCAATCAAGGTTTAATTACAACTCATACACCACAGTTTAAGATACAAGATACAGAACTACACTATTTGCCCAAAAACTGAAAGCGGGCCACAGTCATTATTCAACCCTTAATACGCACTTCGGTCGAATTAGAACCCCTGACCGGAGGGTTTCAATTACGGAACCCAAGATGTTCCTTTCCCTTTAGTAATCTAGCCACATTATCTGTATTTAATGAGAAACGCATTTCAAGTTAAATGGAACGTAAGTTTGGACGCCGAGTGAATATTAATTCTCCAAGGGTTTGCTTGAAAAACGACGGTGTAGAAAATGACGGTCTACAAGACCGAGGAATAAAAGTAAAGGTAATAAATTAGAATGTTTGTCACTGTTTTGTTCAAAAGTTTGTTTTAAAGTCGCTAAGAAGCTTTAGTAGGGTTTTTAGGGAATTTGTTGGCCGAGCTGCGAAATTTGTTTTTCCTTGAAAAACGCAACAAAAAAGCAATTTTCTAGCTAAGGGTTATTTACACGTGAGCAGGTACAACCACAACCATACTAAGTCCTACTCCTTGCGTCGTGTATCTTCCATGTTGAAGCTTACAAGTAATGTTCAGAATTCTTGCAATAATTATTTTTGTCACCCCTTTAATCTCTAGCTCCACTCAAATCTGATCAGACCAGCGCATACTAATTAAATAAACGCTAATTCATAAGAAATTGAGTAGTTTAGTTTTCCTACCCGGCGACGTTTTGCATTTTGAACCCAGTGCCAGCCAGCGTCCCCATAAACGCTGTCTTGGCCACATACTGTCAAGTACAACGAAAATGCAACAACTTCAAGAACCACGACACTAATTTTATGATGTGGCTTGTTGTGGTGCTTGTAAATAGACATTAAGCGTTCCGCTTCCATTTGAACACCTTATATCTCATGTTAAGTATGAACTTGTGGAAAGAGCAGTGCTTGGATTGGGGATGCTTCGTGGCAGATTTTAACGGTAGGATAATAATATTCTTGGATATTCTAGCTCAACTGAGCTAAGATTGTCCTATGGGAAACTAAACAACGTATAGACAAAATTAATACCTTTTTTTGTAAACACTTACTTTAACATACATAGGAATAACCCAGACTATTACGAACAGATATTATGTTCATGTACACAAATGTTTATATCTGTAGGTCTGGGTGTTGAATGATGATGATACAAATAATATTCATCACATTTTCCTATTTTTGAAACTCAATATGAATGAAACAGCACTTATAATAAACGAGTAATTCAGATGTAAATTTAATTAACAATGAAATGGGAAACCCGTATACGTTTTGCGGTTTCCAATACATATCGAATTTATAAACCGTATCCCGTTACCTAGTTCTGGGTACGGCTGGTAATGCTGTTGTATGCTGTATTATGTATATATTTGTTCTATTTTCTCTAAAATCAGCGATTCTTACATGCAGTTATGAAATCCTAAACATTGCATTAGGTGGTCTGTTTATCAGTGTTCTAAGGTGTATTTTGGAGTGTGCGCAAGAACTTCAAGACCTAATACGGCCCTCTTCTTTGTGCCACCGGGTCGCTACATTTTAAATTTCAAAAGCATTACTAAGTTAGTCAGCAATATATGATCTAAGCGATTTGATTTTTCAAACTGTTTAAATCTGATACATAAAATTCTCGTGTCACAGTGTTTGTTGCTGAACTCCTTCGAAACGGCTTGACCAATTTTTAACAAATGTTATGTTTATTTTTGTTAGGTCTGAGAATAGGTCGTAATGTATTTTTTATATATTGTTTCTTAAAAAAGTCCACGCGTACGAAGTCGCGGGCGGCAGCTAGTATGTATTTTTTCATCAAGATCGCCTCGCTGTGAAATCGCCCAACAAACGCTAGGTATGAACAGGCTCGTATATTTATAATATTTCACAAAAGCCACCCTATTTCAATAACCAAGTATACAAAAGCCTTTCAGTGCATGGTGTCATATAGTATGATCTTTTGGGATTCTCAGCCAACAAAATGAAAAAAACACGAAGCTGCAAGGCACACTTACTTGGAGAAAAGCTCGATGTTGAAGAAGACGTATTCCCCTGAGGAAACCATGTTCAAGTCATCAGCAGCCAGCATGATCTCTCTTACTGTGCTGGGGTTTGCACACACCACCACGACTGGAACAAAGAGAGAGGGGTATTTTAGAGAGCGAAATCATTTTGTGGCTTTGATTGTAAATTAAGCGAAAGTTCGTACACAAATAATAAAGATAGGATAATAAGATATTTTTTATTGGCGAAAACAGTTATACGTAGATAGGTACACTTGAAACCCTCTTATGAATGGAACAAATAAGGTGGCCTTATAGCTGAATGTGTTCTAAACAACTTCAAACTAATTAAATTAAATTAATTCAAACATTAGGTTAAGGAAAAAGACAAATTCGATGGTACAAAAGACACTAGAAAAAAATCGAGGCAGTATTCTGAAATAACGCTCAAACATGAATCCAGCCTCAAAAATGGATTTTACTATTACTTCCTTTATAGACTTGAAGCGACTGCTCGCAAGTACCTTCAATTTTGAGCGATGTTTAAAAAATGGACTTAAGTGTCGTTCGTTGCTGATCAAATAATTAACAAACGTTCTAGTATACGGGTCTTAGTTCGCAAACCTCGACCCAACTGTTGCACAAACAAAGTCGGTCAAACTTCCTGTGGATGTAGGGGCTATTAGGAACGGGGCTTTCTCTTACCCTTTTTGTTCAAATTTAAGCTTTTATACATAAATTGAAAACACTCAATCAAAATTTAATTATTCATAGTTATAATTAAAGTCAATATGACATAAATATTAACAATAGTAAAATGTAAATCCGTTGTTGGCTGTGAGTCTGATTGATGAGTAATTTCTGTATATTATTTCTAAGAACTGTGGAATATGTTGTAATAAATAAATAATGCAAGAATATATACCAAAAGCTTTTAATTTAAACTAAGAAAAATCGTTCGTTACAACACTGTTCAATTTGATAAACAGCAAAATTATTTCCGAGACCCAGTGGTTACTTACATACTAGGCTTTAAACATCTATTATAATTCATAGCCATAACACATGCTTATAAAATATGACTACTTGTGTATTGTCTCAAGCCGTGCAATAAAACATGGACAAACCTTCAATTCATCACACAGTCGTATTGTGTTAAAGCATGAATGTAGACTCTGTTAGAAACAGTTTTGGAGCCATAACACGATGTCTCATTTCCTGGCGGCTTATTATGGAAAACTGAGTTGCATAGCAATTTTGTTACAGTGATATTTTATAGCAAGTAAGCGGTTTCACTAGCCTACATTACATAAGGATCATATCACATCATGTATTCTTACTACATACATTACATAGACCCCGTAGGATAGTTGCGAAGGAACGCAAAGGCACAAGCTGATCATCATCATTAGCAGCCGCAAGAAGTCCACTGTTGAACAAAGGCCTCCCCCATAGATTTCTGCATCCACCAGGACCCTGCAACTTTTATCAGGTCGTCCGTGTACCTTGCGGTGGGCACCGCACTCTGCGTTTAGCCTCAAATGGTCTCCAGTCTAGAACCTTGCGTCCCCAGCGGCCATCAGTTCTACGCGCTATGTGCCCCACGCTCTGCCACTTCAACCTGCTCACCTGCTGGGCCACGTCGGTGACTCCAGTCCTTCTACGAATCTCCTCATTCCTGATTCGATCTCATAGCCAGACGTCGAGCATAGCCCTAATTATAGCCCATAGCACGCTGAGTGCTATAGGCACCATAGCACCTTAAGCCTTCTTATGAGGCCCCTATTGAGAGACCACGTTTCTGATCCATAGGTAATCACTGGCAACACACACTGATTATCGATTACTTTCAGGTGTGTCAGTACTAAAATAATATTACATTCAAATCGACTCAGTAAGCCTATAATGTTTATTAAAGTAATTGCCAATTTGGTTCAGAGAAGGTGTACAGGGAGTAGCATCTCGTAAAAACGGAAGTACCTACTCATTTATTGAATGATAATGATCGATTTATTACATCGTAAAGCCACTTGAAAGATGTATTTTAGGAGTAAAGAGGGCATCAATGCCATAAATAAGATCGATGAGCACTTAGCAATATTATAAAGTGTTTTAGACGCTTGTAAATAGCGCAAAAGTTTTGATCATTTTCTACCGGATGTTTTAGTTCATTATTTCAGATTAAGTAGTACCGGAGCCAAAACATAAATCGATATTTTCAAATCAGTCAATATAAGTTATTATAGTGAACATTCATCCATTAAACTGATCCAGGATATAATATTTTTTATCAACCGTCAAAAAACACAATAACATAAAGCATATGCGACATAGTTAAGTAGGTATGTACCAGTAATGAAAGTTTGTGGAGTGGTACGTTTCGCTGTATGATTGAAAACACTATAAACTTTTGTTTACAACGTAACGCATTGTTTTGAGTAGAGTCGGAGCGGAGCCCTTCTGCTTAAAACCGAAACACCATTTTATTATTATAGATACCTACTGGCAAGAAATACTCATGGTAAAAGATTTCATGAAGTCAGTTTGGGTATTTTTTTTAAGGTTGTCTTCGTTAAAAATTAAAAACTATTCTTTGTTTCAAAAAAATATATACTTATATTTACACAATTCATCGTCAGACGAGTATCTGTAAAGATGTCGTCGACACGCTTGCACGAGCATTGACGACGTGCATAGATTGCTATCTAAGATAAAATTCTAGCAACACTGTTTACAATAGAAAAACTACTAGGGTATCTCAAAATAAACTCCTAGATTTCAATCTCTTTTTTACCAAGACTAAAATGGCTTGCGACTGTTATTTTTGTATTTTATCAGTTCTTTATTTCAAGGAATCGTCTCATAAAGTAATAAATATATGTTATGGTCGTTGGATGTTATCGTGGGGGTGTGTTTAACATGAAAACACTGTTAGGTTCGGTTCAATGTATTATTAGAGTCATTACTATTCTAACTTCTAAATAAATACCTAAAATGGACACGCTAACAAATAGACGTGTTGTCTGCGCATAGGCACCGGTCGTACCTACCTCTACTGGTAAATCCCTGGCGCGCTGTGCCGGTATCCCGGCAAACTTCGAGGTTGCTATGGTAGTATAGTAGCTTATATGGGTGTCAGAGTAAAAAAGTAAAAGCCAGACACAGAAACACATAATGTACGTCAGTCCAAAAACTGCACTTTTTAAACTTCTTATGTGGGTTCCATTGCCAATCGATTCAATATTTGATAACTAAAACGATCATCACATTTCGCATGAGATCTCTCTTTCTATGTATCTTCCATTTTATAAAGCAGCATAGGGCAAATGGTATAAAGATAGCGCAAGAGTTGAATGCAGAGCTCGAGAATGCGATAAAAGTGAGAGATCTCTCTTGAGAAAGAGCACTAGAATTGAATGGAGCGGGGCCTGGGGTAAAGAGCGGGAGCACCTCCCCCCTCTACCCGCACACCCTACCCTCACGCGTCTTCAGTAATAGTGTTGTCCTTCAATCTCTCGCACTTCTATCGCATTCTCGAGCTCGACATTCAACTCTTGCGCTAGCTTTATACCATCTGTCCTATGCTGCTTTATAAAATGGACCAAGTAAGTATACTGAGCTATAAATGATGTACTATAGAAGACCCTAACCATAAGAGACATCTCTTCAACTCGCGGATGCAGTGTATTACATATTAATGAGCTTCATACAGTATCTCCGGTCGCCTCCGACGCGTCGCCACTTCACTTATTTGAATTTTAATGGGATTTTTCGCTGAGCCCGAGAGTGTATCGATACAGAGGTTTAGGAGATGCGGGCAGCATTAATATGTAACGTGTTTTCTGTGGCCCAACTGCAATTTCTTTGAGCAAAGAGGAGTATTAAAACTGCTTTTACTATACAACAAATATGCTGCCGGGAATGTGTTTGCCAAGATATGAGAGCAGTCGTACTAATAAATGCTGAGTTACGAATTACAATATGACTCGTACATCACTTTCCTGGCAACTTATTATGTTTCAAATTAGAATATTATGAGCATATTTTTTTTTTCATAGAACCAGATGTAAGAAAAGCCATTCATTGCTAGCCATTTGGTTGGAATTCCACACTCCTTTGGTTGGAAATCCTAAAAATAAAGTCTCTGCAAACACAAAGAGTTAACCACATTTGAAAGCAGGTCTTAAAACACTTTTACAATAAATTGCTATGACAAACACAAGTTTTAAGTTCAAGTATTTTTCTGTATGTTTATTCTCCATTTAGAAATCGCAATAAATTGTCATAAAAAGTCATTTTTACGACTACAACTAAACTGGCATCAGCTCAAAGGGAAAATATAAATTCAGCAAGACTGAAAAAAATGTAGTCAAACACGAAACACCATATTTTGCAAGTCCAAACTGCTTTACAATGTAAATTTAACCCTTAGTCTGCAGACGCTTCGCAAACTCGCAAATAGTACCGTACGGGCCCATCAAACCCAAAAGGTTAAGATTCTCTTAAGGTTGCTTTTTTCGTTTACTCACTTCACAAAATTCATTCTTTCGCTTTTTTATGGCAGTCACCTATTGTTTGTTTTATTACTTTTGGCTATGTTCATAAACAGGGTGATCACGGGCGTAATAAAATATGAATATAAAAATAACCGCTTTGGGCTCCAATGAAAACGTTTTATAAATGTACACATAAAAGCAAAGGTTTAAAGATATTATTGCGGCCAAATACAGAAAGCCTTTATTATTTAGGTGCTATTAGCTCAGTTGTGAGAGTGTATCAGAATAGTGAAGCGACTCAAGCAGTGTTGGAAATGGGATGGGTGACTACTCCGACTGCAATTTAGTGACGTATTTTTTGTACATCTCTATGTGTGCATATTTTGCAGTATGTTAACAGTACAAAACTATTTCCTCTTGCAACACATTTTAATCAACATGGATGGGTGACTACAATCTCGTAATGTGATTAAAACCGTCATTCTGAAATGGCGTCATAAATTCAACCTTAACGTTATACTTATAAGGCGTGTGTACCTAAGGTAGGTTAAGATTGCTTCAAAGGAAGTCGGATAGCTCTCAGGTCTGGTGTTTCGCAATTTACTAGATATTCACTGGTTACGTCTGGAATCTCTTTTGAATGTGAGCTAGCCACAATTAAATCCACTTCTAGTGCTCAAAGTGCTTTGTAGGTACCTAAGTAATAAGTTAGGTTTAAGGTTTCCTTCGTCAAAGTGAATGCCTTTTGCTCGTAATATTAACGGTTAAAGACGTTGTATGGTCTATTGGACCATCTTCTACTGTTTGCAAATACGAATTCAAAGTTATTTTCCTCTAATTTTCTTCTTTATATTGACGCTCCTACTATCATTCAATGAGATACCTTTCAACAATCGACGAGTCGATCATTGCCGACAAAGCTGCGTCCCGATTTCATCGATTTCACGATTTTCATCCGCTCATTGTGTAATGAAAAGTGCATAGGGCTGAACAAAATTGCTGGCAACAGCTAATTTATATTTTTATAGAATCCGTATTTAATGCAAACGCAGAACGCGGAACTAAATGGGCGCCTGCACAGAAGTATTTTTGTTTTTTTTATAACATATTGAATGGGAAAATATGTCAATAAGCCTAGTTTTAATTATATTCATTGTTCTGCCACTTCACCCAAAGCAAGTCCAACAGACCCGTTAGCAAGTACTAATGACGAAATCTTTGCCTGACTTGTTTAGCGTTAAACTACTCTCTTTGTACGCCCCAACTTGTTAACCTGACCGCGAATGACATTGATATACCAAGTAAATGCCGACCCCGTTGCCTAAGTTGTCTCTAACATCCTCTGTGTTTACGATCTACCCGCATTTACGACAAATTTCGCCCTATTAGACGACAGATACAATAGGGCTGACAGTTATTCAGAAAAATATTATACTTAGTGCACAAGTGTGTGAGAAATAATATACACTGGCGCAGTCTCCCTTTTATAACCTTTTCATGTCTCGATGGGACGACACAAATAGCGAAAAAAGCAGGACTGACTTTTTACATGGTCATCAGGCAACTTAGATCACTTAAGGTGATCAGCCACGACTGTAGGCCTACCAAGACCAGCCAGCGGACCGGATTACGAGGGAGCTATGGGTTACATTGCACGGCGTCCACCGAGACGGCGGAAGTGCCTGCGTTCTCCAGGCACTTTTGTGGCCTCCCCCCTTTGTTGGGAAGTCGGTTGGAGGGGGCCCCATTAGGAGCGAGCACTGGCGGCGGAGCAGTGCAGTATTACTTTCGGTGGGATCCAGCTTCGCCGCCAAAGTGCCACAGTTGAGTGCCGTGGGGTTTTAGTCGGTAGAAGTCCGACATAACCTCGTCGTCGCGACGACGACGACGCGTCGTCCTGGGCGGCAAGGTATCCATGAAAAAAAGGCCTCTCAAGACCGCACAAACTTACATAATGAGAAAATCTGTTCAAAATCAATAGTCACTGATGTAGTCCCTACGGGTAAGGAAGTCAAATCAGTAGTGAGCAGGGCATACAAACACGACTGATCATTGGTCGTTTAGCAGAAAAGTTCAGAAATGGAGACGAAACGTGGGTAGCACCGTAGATAGACCAAAAATAAATTTACCACAGTGGAGGCAAGCTGTATCTTGCGCGACGAAGACTGCAAGCTGTGCCAGCTTCCAGGTTTTGTGGTACAGTCAACAGCAGATCAGGTTACCCCATTTCCGGTTTTTTCTTGCGCTCTTGCCAAATCTCATTTATTTCTTTGCAATATAACAAGGAGAACTGACCGGAAATGGGTAGAGTTAAGTGCCGTCCACCGTACATTCAATGTGAAATCCGAAAAATGGCGAATGAATGATGGTCATACATTTGTGTTGAATAGTCAAAACAAAGACTTAAAATGTATGATATCTACAAAATCAATGATGATCATACATTTGTATTGGATAGTCAAAACAAAGGCTTAAAATGTATGAAATCTACAAAATCACACCTTAGACTGATTCCATAAGCTTAATCTTAATTAATTAATTAAGCAGGTTTTACGACCGCTATAAAGCCATTTAAAGCTGAAAGTGGCTTAATCAGACAATTTGAATATGCGCAGAGTACTTTAGTCAAAATTATTATCTCTAGGCAATTTCACACATGTACATTTAATTACACAGCCAGGTTGAGCTTATGTCAGAGATTTATAATTTAACACTTTGAGCTAGAACAAACTTTAACCCACTGATGGGCAAAAGGCATAGCTGGTTGGCCACGGCTGGCCTTAAACATGAGGTGGTGCGAGTCATACTCCGACACGCGGCATTAGCGTGGATTGTTCAAGAGATATCATGAAAGGCTAGTGTTAAGCCTTACTTTCAAATGTTACCAAGCCACTCTTCGACTAGGGCGAACGACTGAAACGTCGGTTTGCAACGTTGTTTGCAACGTCGGCCGAGACCAGTATAACTTAGTTATATGATATTCTATCATGTTGTATTATTTGTAATCATTTCCTCTCTCGATTGATATGCGTTTCATCACTTGTCCCCGAAACATGTTTTTTTTTAAATGGCGAAAATAAGCCAGAGACCATACAAAAATGTTGGAACCTCTTTCCATCGAAGTGGTCAACCATCTCAATAACAATACAATCATTGCCAATCCACTGTCACCATCAAGCCAGTGCAACCTAAATCCACGCTAATACAGCGCAAAAATATCCCCTTGTGAGCTCTGTGAGGCAAAAGTTTTTACCCGCTCGATCAACGGATGCAAAATCCACGTCTAACTTGCTGAGTGTTTCCTGCTTACGTCACCCAAATGCAATAAAGTTGGACACATGGAGTATGTGTCCAACTTTATCGTTCCAACTTTATTCCTGAACTGGTTAAGGGTATAGCTGCACTAGTCAGGTTTCTGAAATTTATTATTGGTACCATACCGATTTCACCATCATAAAAAAACATCTTAGCGTCTCCCACGAAACGCCGCCATAATTCCCTATAGTTTGTATTATATGGCACGTGGCCGCTTCACGCCACATGCCACAAACGGTTTACCCTTGTTTGATCGAACAACGTTTCGTCGAAAATCAGTTGGTCGAACAACGTTTGAGAAAATCATCACTTTGTATAATATCATTTGATCGAATTTTCAGTTCGTCGAATGTTTATTTGCTATAACAACGTTTGCACTAATGATCAAAAGGTAGAATGTTCATTTGATGTAATTTTCAGATGGTATAACATGCCAAGCAGCATGTAATGAGGCAAGTCGTTTTTTTGGTTTAAAAAAAAAAATACCACGAAGGCTTAAGGCGGGAGCTACGCTCCGCTTCGCTCCCGCCTTAAACCTTCTAACCTAATCTAACCGAGTCAGTTCCGCCCAAACTATAGTATAGGGCAGTGACGAAATTCGATAATATGAAATTCGTTCAAATGAAATTCGTTCAAACAAATAATTACATCAAATAAAAATTTACCAATTAAATATTCGGTCAAATGAATAATTCTACGAACTGATATTATTGCAACTGAAATTCGACCAACTGATTTTCGACGAAACGTTGTTCGATCAAACAAGGGTAAACCGCCACAAACGCTGGTGGTGGCGTTTTGTGGCGCTTTGTGGCTCCAAGTGCGGGGACGCTTAGGACCGCAGCAGACATGCTACTCGTACTTTCAGGTATTAGCAACGGCAGATTTATCCGTTGGTCTTAGAGGTTCCCTGCCCTGCCTAAACTACTGAAGCTAAACCAGAATACCAGCTATTCTGACAGGGCCTCTGCGCTAATGTCGTCAGGCACTCCGACAAAAACATTAAAGAAAAAAATAATGAGAATCATTGGTTCCTTTACAAATATCTTACTCAGTATTTACGAAACAGACAATAAAACTTGAAACAGATGATTCGTGACTAACCAATGATTGCGAAGATACAAACTTCATCCGTAATGCAAGTTGGGGTACGATATAAAAAATGTACGATGACGCTGAAGACAGTGGCACTTCCAAATTCCAATTAAGTTGTCGGAAACTTGGTGAAGAAGAACAAATAAATAACGAATGAACTGCTTTCGATTCATGGTACCCCATGATTCTTGACTGCGGCACTTTGCAGGAAAGGAAAGAAGCGGGAATCCCTTTGAAAGTTTTTATGTTCAAGATAAAGTGCCTTACGGGGGCATAACAATACCTATGATACAATGACTCAGCACTAGCCGTACACAAACACATACACAATCTTTCCAACAATAGACATACAGTACATAGTTGGAGTATGACTAATAACACCTCATACTTAAAGTGTAATTTTATAAAAAATCGTTTATTTCAGAAACAGATTCATATCGGTTAGTAAAACTGACTTAATAGGTATACAAATTAACAAGTAACATCAAATCTGATGAAAGAGTAAGTCCTTAATCGTCACATTTATTAGCAGGCACTTAGACAGCGGAAATGTGAGTCTGTCAGCTAGTATTTTTTGGAGTTGTTAGTTAGAAATGCAGTCTTTTTACGTGAGACGGCTTCAAAACCATCCATCTGGTACTCCGCAAATATACCGGAGGCACTAAATTAACGCGGGTAAACAGTAAGTAAAGCACAAAAATCAGATGTTAACGTATAACATAGTGTTAGATATTGGTGAAAAGGAGAGAAGAACTACCAAATTAGAGATTACTTTGCGTTTAAAGTTTATTGATATCGCTCACAGTGGAAGGTCGTTTGAAACGTGTTTCAGGTCGTAAAACTTTCTGCTACACTGAAATGGGTTATGCAAGACGGAAAAATGTGAATGCTATCGGAAAACGCTTTGTTCCATGATGTAATTTCATTTTACATACCAGTTTCTAACAATGTGCAGGTTTTATGTTCAATCAATTTGTATCCTTGAAATTCATTTTGATGCCGATCTTCATACAGTTTTGAATACTCTCGGATTTAACATTCAGCTTTAGTTTAGGAAGTAGGAGTAGGTAGGTAAACATTGGGAGAAACATACTCCACCAGTCAACCTTTATCCTCTTACCAATGTAAATAATACAAAAACCAAAATAGCACTTCTATAATAATTGGTAGGTAGAATTGCATGAGCGTGGAAACATATTCATTGCAAATTGTCTTATCCACCTATTGCAATAAATATGTCGCTCCTTTAATACAAAAGTCACACATTTCAAAAAAAACCAAAACTGTTTTTATTGCATAAAATGCATCTTAAACGATAGAAGTATATAGTTTCACGAAGACAGCCGTTGTTTTATGATCACAAATACCCGTAAACGCTCATACGTTAGTTTTGTTTTATACCGTTTCTGCGATTGAGTTTTGTGCAAAAGTACCACAATGCCAATTACCCCAGACTTCCGAAATTATAAGGTCAATTAAGATAAAATTATATATTCAAAAGTGGCACATTCAATAATATATTCGTATTGCACTTAACTTACACGTAAGAATGTATTTTTTTTTTAATCAACAGTACCATATTCCAAAATAAGTTAGTTTTGCATTTATTATTATAATATTTACTCTTATTTTTGTATGCAATACTACCATATTTTGAATTAAGTTAGTTTTGCATTATTTAATCAATTTTCTTTTAAATATTTCTCAAGATTAAAGTACCATATTATGAATTGAGTTAGTTTTGAATTATATAATAAATTTGTTTTTTTTTATTTTTCAAGATTAAAGTACCATATTTTGAATTGAGTTAGTTTTGTAAGGATTAATAAAAAATATTTATTTAAGTTAATTGAAGACATTTAGAAATATGGTAATTTTAAATAAAAAATTCTTTACATTTAAACACAACATTTAGTTTTGGTGTTGTTTTTTTGTAAGTTCTTCTGTAAAAATTCTGTAGTTTGTAGCGTGCTAGGTATTATAGGCAAAACAAAAATAAATTAGAAAAGCTATTTTAAACAATTCTGATGTATTTTTTGTCATCATCATCATCATCATATCAGCCGAACGACACTCATTGCTGGGTATAGGCCTTTTCGGAACCCGGCTTGTTTGGGAGGTTGGAAGTCGTCAAACCTGCAGGCGAGACGATTCGTAATGACTGTCGAAAACAACTTATAGATATGGCTCAGAAGTGAGATGGGTCTGTTGTTCTTCAAGAGAGTTGTGTCACCCTTCTTGAAAAACAGCATCACATCGCTTCTGCCCCATGCCCTTGGTGTTCTGCCTTCGAGGACGACAGAGCTGAAGAGTGTCTGGAGGACCTTGGGTATCGGCCGACCGCCCGCTCTCAGAAACTCTGTTGTGATTCCGTCATCACCCGCCGTCTTGTTGTTTTTAGCTGCTTGAGAGCCATCCTAATCTTGTACAAGCTGACGTTCGGGATATCTTCGGTAAAGTGTCGGGTAAACTTGGCGCTATGGTCTTTAGCTGCTCTTGCTTGCTTGCTTGCTTTCAACAGGTGTTTGCCTGGAATACAGCTGTCCATAGAAACACTCAATCTCCCCCAGGATTTCAGGAGTTGACGTGATGATGCTTCCTGCCTCAGTTTTCAGCCTCGTCAGTTGGATTTGCCCAATAAGACAGATCTCTGGCGAACACTTTGGAGCCTTTGTTCCACTCATTTGCCTCTTTATTACGCTGGGTATTAAATTGGCGAAGGTCGCTCGTCAAAAACTTAGACATCTGTCTATTGAGTTACATTGAGTTACCGATAACGATGGGCATCTGCTGATTTCTGTAGCCTCATTTCGTTTTTCTGATCCATGAGTAGTAAAGTCTGGCTGGAGAGTATTCTAAATCTTGTTATTGCCTTGAGAACTATATGCCAGAGTTTAATGAATCTTGCTTTTTACAGCCTAAAATAGTTTTGTTTTCTACTTCAATTTTATAACTCTTACGCCGAATTATACAAACGTTAACGTTTTAATGTCAACTTCTCGTAAAGTCTATCTAGGTGAATAACGAATAGGTAATATTTTTAAAATCCAAAATCTTATGGATAATGTCGATTTAAGTAGGTAATTCTGGTTTTAATGGACGTTTGTGTAACTTTGATAACAGTAAAATTAAGTTAAGACCTAATTGAAGATCTCATGATTAGATTTTAGTGATGTTTTTTATTTAAGAAGTTTATTTAAGTAGTAATTAGAACATTGACTTCCATTTTTTATGTCAAATTGACATTTGAGTAAGTTGCCAACTGGAATTAAAACTCATATTTTCCTAATTATGGTGGTTTTCTTTATAAAATTTTAATTTTTCCAGAGTCAAAATATATATTCAAAACTAACTTAAGTACATTTTCTCGAGAGTTTATTCAATATTATGGTTAAGACTGGTTAATTAGGAATAGACAATTTGAATACGCATCTTTTGATACCAAAAACATCTGCAAAGTATACATAGTATAAACAAAAATTCATGAATTATCGAAATTATTTTTTCAAATGTCTCTCCTGTATAATTTGGTTATTCTGACTTGTGGGGCTTTTGTATTTAAGGAGCGATGTGATTCCACGCCTAATCGGTATCTTATAAGCCAAAACCGACAGATCATACTGTATCCTTTATTTTGTGAACCTGATAATATGTTTCTGAAGGCTAAATTCCTTCACGCCTCTATAAAAATAATACTTACTTCGAGTGTTTTTGGAAAGTTTCATCAAAAGTGCTTTCAAGCCCGTACTTGTAGTATTCGTTTCGTCGAATGGAATATTGGGTATATTTGCTTCGGATCCTTTCTTCATCATGACGGAGAATATCGCGCTAAGGGTGAGGAAACAAGGGCTGTTGCCTTGACCAGATGTTGGGTCGTTATTGTGGTATAACATGGCGAGGCGCTTCCAGTTGAATTCCTGTAACAAAGATACAGATTTTTTGGTCAATAATCGTTATTAATATCTGTTTCAGAACGATCATCTAAAGCTTTCTATGAATTACTGAAATTCAAATTTATATTTTATTTTAGTAATTTTTTAAACAACATTTTCTTATAATAATGCTAAGGAAAAATTAAATGAACTTTACCAGATGGTAAAGTTTTAAAATGCGTTATTAGAACATGAGTATTAGCATCTGTTGCTGGAAAATATACTACATTTTACTAGTAATATGACGTTTTATTTAATCTCAGGTTTTGTATATTTCACTAATTCTTGCATAATACCTATTCCCAAATAAAAGCCCTGAGCAAAACAGATAATTCAAAAATGTTTCATAATAACGCCTAACTATTTTAAAATAATCGTATTCATACTGAAAATAGAAAACACACTTCAAAAATGTAGTTAACATTTAGAAATGACAACAATTAAAATACCATAAAAATAAACACAAACTAAGCAAAAACTAGAGAATTTTGAATAAAACAACTTGATCTAGCGATCAGGAAGAAATTGAACCTGAATCTTTCACCAATTATGATTGCTTACTAATAGAACTAAAAAAAGACAAACGCTACTTAAATGCAACCAAGAAACAAGTCAGAAAAGAAAGAAATATAATAAAAACAAACACAAAATATAAAAGTATTTTATTTGAACCAAGAAACTTATTCTTCAAAGAAAGAAAATGTAAAAAAAAAATTACAATTAGATGCAAATAAAATACTATAAACTTAGGCAAACCAGCACTACACATAATGCAAACATACAATATTTATACACAATTGCAAAACGATTCATTTCTAGTAACATTTTGTCCAGATTCTTGACAGTCTTAGAAAATTTAATGAATACTTACAAAAATAGTACAGCATGGAGGTAGGAAGGGTATTGTCATAAAAAATGTTACTAAAAAACGATTTGAAATAATATGTTAGGGTAGTTTTCCATATTTCTTCAGAAGAACTTATTAAAATATATCATTCTATTACCGCTTTTTCGATTTTCAAGGTCTTTTCAGTGTGTAAAATAATTAATAAAATATAACGAACCAGAAAAGTCAATATCGTTTTCACGAATCTGAATTGGAAAATACCTCATCCGATTACGGCAACATTTATCACTGAAAGCGTGGCTTCCCAAAAGGCGTGCTCCGGAATTTTCATTTAATTTTGCATTCTTCTTCAATTGTATATTCAGAGCACGCGAGACGATCATTGCCAAATTGCGTTTATATTACCATTATAACAGACTGCTTAAGAATTTCAATTCAGTCCCTTCAAAAATAAAAACTACGTCGGAATTTTAATATTTTAATTCTCAAACGTTTAAGTGACGCCTTGATAAATTAAACTTATGCAGACAGTATAGAACATTTTTAGAACAAAAATATAACAGAAATGCTTTAAAGAGTGCTTAGCTTTGACTGTGGATTCAAAATTCAGGTAAAAGACATTGAAACAACACACATTACGACATAAATAGGAAGAACAATATAAGCAGACGACATAAAAAAATGAAGATGACTGAAAAAATATTCTGAACAAAATACAAACAATGGCCAATTGCAATTACCTCAAAAACTTTTCGGATGGCTACCCCCGCTTGTATGTAGCTGCCCATCATTCTGGTCAGGGTGGCGTAGCTAGGATGCTTGTAGCTAAAGGCTTGAGCTTGGGCCCCTGCTGTAATTACTGGAATACCCCAAGGTCCTGCATATCTGGCAACCGGTGCTATGACGTATTCGCATCCCGGACCGATAAATGCATCTAAAAATAAAACAATGGTATTCAATATTGTTGTTGCTATTAGAAATCTAGCAAAATAATACTGCTAATTATTTTTAAAAACTTACCAGCAGACCCGTTGACGTAAAATTCGAATGCAGCCAAAGGTCCTTCTACAGAAGAACATCCAGTATCTCGATAATCTACTAGTATTTTCCAACCAGGTAATGGTCCATCTGGTTTCGTTACAGCTGGCACAGCCATCTCCAATATCGGCAGAACCTTGACCAATGAAAATACTTGGTTCGGATCAGCTGGTAAAAGCACTCCCAATTTCACAATTTTTCTGTGAAACTCGTGTCTTTCTGGTCTCAAATTGAAATTTGTCTTCTTCACATAATATGGCTTAGCAACGAGATCATGAGGGTATCCTATAGCCATTGAATCGTCGTATTCATATCTTCTTATTGGAAAATGAAAAGGTTTTTCTGTCGCATTATAGTAGTCGTAATACTTATTAAATTCTTCGGGGACTGTGAATTTATCTGCTTTTTCATCATCATCGTCCTCAGTTTTTCTTTGCGACGCTCTACCTTTTCGATAATTTTTCCCATGCCATTTTTCTTCATACTTATGCCCTCGCCAAGGTTTCGATTTCTCTCTAAACGAATGTAAGTCATGTGATTGAGTCTTTTTGAAAGTTTTCATATTTACATCATTAATACTAACATCACACATAATTATCACATTTATAACACATATATAGAAAATGAGGAATGAATATAACACTGATACTTTAGGATCTTTTGGCATTTTGAACTTTATTTTAACCTTGTGTGCTTTAGCATTGTCCACAGTCTTATTTGGTTGTCTGGATTCATTTTGTTTTTCTATAATTTTAGATTTTCTTGCGAAGTCAGGTTTGTTTGCATTTGTTTTGCAGTCTTTCTTTGCAGGAAATGATGGGAGAATCGCATGAACGATCTCCTTTAACATTGTCTTAAATATTTGTCATTTTTATGGTTCACTTCACTCACTACATTTGTCACCTTTGAAAAAAATGAGTTTATTGTTACCATTTCAATTACAAAGGCGATGATCGTTGCGTAGCTGTTAGCTTGGAATAACGTTAATTATAACGGATATGAAAATCATGAATATTCATAATTGTATTGTTAATACAACAAAAACTAGTTTATTAGTTTCTCATTAAGGAGTGTTTTAATTTATTTTACGAGCTATTGGATGTGAATTAAACAATGGTGTTATTGTGCTTTTTTCGACGATTGCGTGATGATAAATTGATTGTCGTTTGTCAATTCTGACAGCGTAGGTTCCTAATTTAAGTAACAATATAGCAATGTGGTTTGTGTAAGGAATATTTGATTAGTGAATACTGCTGCTCCGGAGTTGACACAGGATACTAATTGACTCATTAACATTGTGCTGCTAACTACCGATTTATCACACGTACATCAAAGATGAGTAGCTCTTACAAATAGCTGTCACTTTCAGTTTAGCAAGGAATTTGATGACAGCAGGAGTTTGAAGGTGGGCTCACTACTCAAACTTGATTGGCGTTTGTGAATCCAGAGGTAAACGCCTGAGTGACCGATGACATAGTATTTGCGTTAGCGGAACGCTTTTCTGGTCTGTGATAAGAAAGCTTAGGCTTATGATATTTTGTAACTTGAAAAGCTACAACCTTTCAACCTAATGATACAGGTTTAGATATCTAGAATTTGTCCGAGAAGGTCAACTTAAATATCATCTCATACTTATTTTTACTCAGGACTGTATTCACAGTACAAAAGCGTGCCATAAAAGCAGAAAAAAATTGTAAGTAGACGTATTATATCGTGGTATTTCGGCAAAGTTACTACATTTTTGGTTCCATCATGCATTGTTGTATTGTTATCTTACAAACTTGACATATTTGGGACATAATGTACTGGGTCGTAATCTGGTAATTTGTCACAATGGTCACTCACTTTGAGTGACACTTCCGGAAACATAGAACGACGTTTTAGTCTTAATTCGACCATAATGGTCTTTTCACCTTAGGTAGGTACGAAGTCATGGTCGAATAAACTCAAAAATAGTTTTATACATTATAGTAAAGTTAGTAACCTATGGTTTAGAAAAAAGTATATTATTAAGAATAATTTGTTGATCCAATGTTTATCTGTTTGTATCTTAATATGGATTTTCATGCGCATGAGAAATAAATTATATGACTGTATTTATGAAAAGTACTTTCAAATCTCGAACAAGGTATATTTCTTTATGAGTAATTTGAAGTGGTCGAAGACACTTGCCAAATAGCTAATTTAATGCATAACAGTAATTAAAATGTTTGTTTACAATGTATGTTATTTGAAGAACTGCCAGTCACATTGAATGTTGAATACTATCAATAATATTCACGTAAATAATTCAAAAGGTGTCATGAATGTTCATTGTAATTTTTATTGCTATAATTATAGCCGTTAAATGATTATAATAATTGCTGTTAGTTATTTTTATAACTCTGGTTAGAGCGTTGAAACGACAGCTATTTAATTTACCCATAATACCATATATTTTTTTTCCATTTGTAGCATATATCTTCAAATTTCATTTGTCTGTGGTCAGTGGTTCCCTAACAAATTAATATTTTAATAGTCCCAATATTATTATTATGGATTCGAAAGATTTTTTCTCACGAAATCTAATTTCGGTAATTTTAAATGAGACTAAACGGGCCTAAGCCAAGTTAGTCTCACTTCCTGTGTTATGCTGGCTGGTTGAAGAAAAAAAAAACTGGGCAAAGGCGTACCTACCGTCCCAATATACTTTTTTTGAATTTATTATTCTAAAACATTAACCAATACATTTGTGCAAGTAGAAAAACAGCCGTTAGTACTTTAATCTATGTATTTTCTGTATGTTACTGACTAATGGAGGCAAAACTATGTGAAGGTCACCTAAAAATAGCCTAAATAGAGTGCAAGCAACGTAAACATCTATTGTTAGAAAACATGAGGTACTTTTCGTAAACCTTTTGTCAAGGAATAAAGAGCGATTCTGTAGAGATTATTCCATTAGAGCAGCCCTTCTCAAATAGTGCTCCACGGCCCCACAGGGCTCCACTGTTTCTTGAAAATATTGGTCAGCTTATGAAACAAAATTAACAAACGGGTTCTACAGCAAAAATGTTAAAATCAAGCGGAGATTCTAAAACATTCTCAACAAATGGTAGTAGAATACGTGTTGAGAGAGCGCTGACTGGTCAAGCAAATCAAGTTTGAGCAGCTCTTACAAGTAAGGCTGTCACTTTCAGTTTTGTGTCTGTCTGTTCGGTTCAGACAATTTACGAGACGGTATGAGTTTTATAAAGACGTGATCAAACTTTATTTATTTTTTCAATTTGGGAAAAAGCCTGATATTGTTTTAGTTTAATGATTTGGTTTTTAAAAAAGATTCGGACGCTAAAAAAGTTTGAGAGCCGCTGTATTAGAACATTCCTCTGAATTATGGACGGGTCTTTAAGGAAACAACGTTTTGTCTTCAGAAACGTTAGTATATTATCATATTACGAAACTCTATCGCAGTCTTGCCCAATACAATTGTAGTTGTATCGATAATGGCGTTGTTGTCGACATTTTTTTACATTATTTAGAATAAATCACTGTTAAAGGCTTTATTATTCAGGTAATCTGTATTTTCTTGTTGTTGAGCCACATCTGAACTAGCTGTATTTATCCTTAGATGTTGTTTGGTTTAAGAGACTAGCTCCTTTAGTCCAGAGTTCAAATCTGCAGCTAACTCATGGTAAAGAAAACTAAGATAAAAAAGATAGGCTCCAACTTTATCGCCAGTTACAATTCAATTCTCTCGGCGAAGTGAATCTTATGTTTATTTTTGGCTATTCTGACACCAAAGAACAAAACATGGGTGGTTATTTTCGTTTCATGTCATCATCATCATCATATCAACCGAACGACGCCCACTGCTGGGCATAGGCCTCCCCCAAAGATCTCCACAACGATCGGTCCTGCGCTGTTCGCATCCAGCCGCTTCCCGCGACCTTGACCAAATCGTCGGTCCACCTTGTGGAGGGCCTGCCCTCGGAACCTCGTCCGTTACGCGGTCGCCATTCGAGAACCACGAATAACGTTTCATGTACACCGAAAGAATAACCTCGAACCACGTTGTATCATAAGTCCGAAGTTCTATACAAATCGTACCTGCAAAGTGTCTATTTTAGTAAAACGAATGCGCATAATTGTCTCGCCACATCTCTTCGCGGCGTTTTGTTTCCATTGAAAACGTTACAGGCGATATTGTCAGTGAATTCATTAGTCTTATCTACAAAGTAATTGGTTTTATTTTCGGTTGGAGGCAGTTTGGTGTGTACTGGGTTGAATTAGCGGTTTTGGAATTCTATGTAGAGTTAATTTAGAAGCGTCGTCTTACAAAGGCAGCTTGGATTTTGTGTTAGTGTATATATTTGTACAGGACAAAGTCGGGTTCGTGGATTTCAAAGTGTTGTACACTTGTAGCTGCTCAAAAAGTAAAAGACGGATTTTCATGGTTATGCCCAGCAGTGGACATCCTGTGTGATAATGATAAGGTACTTCATTCCCAAATTAATATTATCGAATTAGTTTATCTCCTAGAACGTTAATTCTTGCTTGTCCTTACAACATAACATACCCTCACGACCATTTCGCTAATGGGTTAATCAGAGGCACACTGATTGAACACAAAGTAGGTGTGTTCCGGTCAGATATGATCTCGGGATCACCGGGTTCCGAGCCAAAGTGTTTACTGGGCTACGACGCTCTCCTATGTAACAGTTCTTATAAAAGTTTAGCACGTTTCTTCAATATAGGCGCTTCTTAGTAAATATCGTGAATAGACTAGACAAAAACAGGGCATAATAAAAACTTCATTATTGAAAAACTTCAAGCAATAACTCTTTATTACAAAAGTTGAAGTGAGAACCAAAAGAATCTTTTTCAAGTTGGAGAAAGGAGAAAAACTGGAAGTCTGAGCCCTGCTGTCGCAATATTGGATTCAAACGATTTGTCTATTCACTCACTTTACTTTGCTGTGAATATTGAAATTGACTAGGTCATATTGTATCCACTATATATTTAAAAATGATTGACATTTCTGATTGTTGACGGTTTAAAATAAATTAGTTTTGTTTACTGAAGTCATTCAAAAACTTCTGCAGAAAGTTATTAAGTGATTTGTTATTTGAGGGGAATTTTTACTTAAATATAGTATAATTCAGCATAATCATTAGAACTTTATTAAAGCTTCATTATAATATTAGGTTTTAGGAATTTTACTTTAGGTATTGTGGTGGCTGAACAAACGTTATCGTGTTTTTTCTATTTTCTATAACATAACGTCGAAATCAAAATTATCCTGCAAGGGTAAAAAAAACTTGACTGACTTGACTGATGTTACCAGGGTTACTTCGGTCTAGAAAACGCAAACCAGATTTGAACTCCAGACCACATGGGTTCCGTTTCAGAATAACATATCCACTGGGCCGTGACGCATTCCGACGTAAATAAATATTCAGGGAAAACGATCCTTATAGTCGAATCAATATGATATTTACCAACGAAGTCCGCCATTGAGAACAGAGCCTTATACTGTTTCAATTTACATTCGGAACCATGGATTTGTCCGGCGTCTATTTTTAACCGACAGAAAAACTCGTCTTGAATCGACGTCGCCTTTTTTAGATGCTACTTTGATTGAGATGTTAGAAAAACTTCATGCGGTACTTTACAGGATGTTCTTTTTGAGTAATAATGAATTTAAAGATTTTTTCATTTATAAGTTTTTTTAAGAGCGTCTTGGCCCAGTGATTAAACACTCTGGCTCGGAACCCGATGGTCCCGAGATCAAATCTGGCCAGAACCCACCTACTTTGTGTTCATTGTACAATTTCAATACTCAATTATTTATTGCATTTCACAGTGTAACTTAAAGATCTTACATTTTTATATGGATCACCATGAACCCTGTAACTGATTAACTTATTATTTGCGGCTAACTCTCCGGTGATGGAATACCCGAGCTGATATAAAACCCGATCAAACCGGATAACGGCGGTAGGCGAGTGGCGAGCCTACCGCCGTTATCCGGTTGGGTTCAAATTCCCTTGGGAAAATGTGGGCTTCTGGATTTTCCGTTCGCAATGACGGCAACAATCAGTGTGTCTCTGACTCACCCATTTGCAATGAAGGCAAGGGGCTTTCTTTAATGTGGCTTTGGCAAACAACTGACTGATGGTAAGGGGTTACCGCAGCCTATAAACACAACAGGAGCATCATTTTGCGCAATGTTTTATCAACAGAATTGCTATTATTAATAATTGAATTTACGAGTTTCTGGTTAAAATGAGGAGATGAGATGTTAGGTGGCTTGCATCCAGCGGAACTTGCCAACCTTTGCAGTGATTCATCATCATCAGTTGTGGTCATCACGTAGAGTTAGAGCATTATTTTGCTTTTATGACTCCTGATTTATGCACTGAGTAGGCGTAATAGGCAACTAGTGACATAACCTCGAGTGACTAGGTGCCTAAGAATGACACTGCATTTTCACCGTCTTATTAAAAAAAAATGTCTAAAATGAATGGCTTTCTAGATATAAGGCCCCCTATATTTATTCACTAGCGACCCGCCCCCGCTTCGCACGGGTAATAGGATGTTATTATACATATAAACCTTCCTCTTGAATTACTCTATCTATTTAAAAAACCGCATCAAAATCCGTTGCGTAGTTTCAAAGATTTAGGCATTCAAAGGGACATAGGGACAGACAAAGCGACTCTGTTTTATACTATGTAGTGATAACAAAACTATTGCACTGTTTTTTTACAGTGTTTTATATGATGTAAATCGCAGTTCGGAACTAGTTTAGCAGAACAGTTTCTCAGGTCCATCATCCACCCAACGACACGGTAAACTGATGACGTTTTGATAATTACAAGCGAATTAAACAGCTGTTTGAGTAATTAATCAACTTTTATTTTATGTTTGTTAACAACAATCTGGATTGCTGTAAATATCAACACGAATCAAGCAAAGCTACATCTTTCCATTTAAGTAACTATAATCTCAATACGTACATAAATAATTAAACATATATATGTAAAAAGACTTAGCGGTTGATGTTCCGTTGCACCGTCGCAACGCAACGCATAATATAAGGGGCACTCCCTCTTAGACATCCTATAATCCTCCTCCGCAAAATTGTATAATCAAATCTAACATACACTTGACTGAGTTTTTAATTCTGAGGCGTCTTTGTTTGATAAGCAGTTAGCATCTAGTCATTTATTACTCTGAGTAATATTGACATCATACCATGTAAGACGATGGTAATGGTATATGCCATGCCCACGCAAAACGGTTTATGTTGAACCATTACTGTTTGAACTATGATGAATTGCTGTCAAATACGAAGCTCGTTTGCAGACGAGAGGATTTTGAATTATATTGTATTCAACAGAAACTTTAGGAGTATAGGTAACTGACACAAAAAATAAAAAAGCTTCGTTCGGATGTCATAAAGTGGAAAACACTTTTTTCTTGAAGAAGCCATAGTTTGATATACTTTGGAAAACGCACATAAAACATTAATATGTTTTATGTGCATTAAAAAATAAATATATTTATTTTTTAATAAATGAATTATTAAATATTCAACTTCTTTGCCGTTTATAATCACTACATAGTATGAAACTGTGTATGCTTGTATGCTTCTTTGAAACTACGCAACGGGTTTTGATGCGGTTATTTTTAATATAAAGAGTAATTGAAGAGGAAGGTTTGAATGTATAATTTCCCCTTGCACCCGTGCGAAGCCGGGCGGTTCGCTTGTAACTAATAAAAGTAATGTAAAAACAACTTATAACAAGCGCTTAGTAATAAAAGTAAGACAAAGTTTTTGCACTGTGTTAGTAGACAGTGTGTTTTTTGTTGATACTAATTATAATGCTGTTAAGATCTGGTAACAACAACCAACTGATGTGGCAGTGATGTGCCTGTTTAATAAGACAAGCAATGTTTTTTATTTACAAGAAAAAGCAGTCAAACAACTGCTATAGTTTGTTTGTTTGTTAATGGCTTAGATACATTTGTATGTTCAAAAAATACATAAATGAACAACGTTAAATGGATTAAGTAGTTAAGTATATCTTTTTTGAAACCCATATCTTTTCTACATTGACAGGTAAAATAATGCTAGAATACACAAAATTATTTACAAATAACAATTGAAATACAATTGAAGCACGTTTGCTCTCCATTCAATTCAATTAGAAGTATTTTAGTTTATTATAATTCATGCTTTCTTTTGCACCACACACGCACATGCTTACATACATACTAAACTCACGAAAAAGCGCACATACCCACTCAGACACACCCTCATTAAACCCCTATTCAGATTACTAGTTTCTCAAGTTATCTACAAATATTCAACAAGTAATCCAGTTTTTTGTGTGCAGTAAAATGTTTCTTATTTTTCTCCTAATGGTCAAAACAGCCATTTATTTTTACTAAAAAACAAACAGGTTTTATCTGTTAATACTGGCTGTAATTACATGGTGTCATTGTGAAGCTGACTTTGCTGTCATCAAATGACTCAAGTGTACGCGGCCATGACTCCACACACCTCTAATCTAAAAATAACCACCTGTTTTATACTTTAGCGGCAAGTTTCGGCAACTTAACATTCATAATGATACCTAAGCAGTTGGATTTATTTTTTACTTAGTTATTATTCGTGTTTTTATGGTTACGGAGTGTTTAATTATAGTTTGGAGATCTGTGGGCATTTTGTTTGATTGAATTACTTTTCTGCTTTTATAAATACATCCAGACATAGAATCAGGGTCATTGAACCTACGAAACGAAGGTTATAGCGATGAGGTGAAAGGTTACTAAAGTGCCACCTTTGACATAAGATATTTTGATAAAGCTGTAAGTGAGCGATGCTGTAAACTCCTTCGATCGTGAAATCGACTTCACATGTCGGAGAATTCATTACTTTCAACATTTTCGCAGTTTATTTTTTAAAAGAAGGCAAAATGACGTTTATTTTGCTACATAACAACATAACAACGAAATTAAGACCCTATTTACTCTTGGAAAGTGCAAAAAAATTGCTTTTTTTTGTATATTAAATTCACATAAACAATTAATATTTAAGTGAATTAGGAAACCCAACTAACTTAATCTCTCTTTAAAAAAATGGCTTTACAAGGAATTTTCACTCCACTTAAGAACAACTCAGTGCGTTTTGTCATAATGTGTTCCACATTTAAAGAATTACTCTGTAGATATCAAATAACAATTTGACCTAAGGGATTTTGCAGAACTGATTTATGAGTATTGAGCAAAGATAAGTAAGTTTCAGTTTGAGTCGACTTTTCTACAGAGTCACTCAGACTCTGTCGTAAAAGCTTCCTCGACTGACCTCTTTTTAACAATTCGCGCTAAGTGAAGATTATACCTATCCCAGCAATAATATTATAATAAAAAGACGGAGATAGGTTACTTGTGCTAAAAAAGTGGCACCCAAAATCAGGACTTCGACCACCTAAGCAAAGCATTGATAGATTGAGACGACACTGCACAACATGATGTATCTGTCTCGATAACGATCTAGTAAATAATCATACTATCTTGTACACACGGTCAAAATATTGGATACGTACGCCAGGGGACAATTTTCGAGTTCACATCAGTACTGACATAACGTATCTACCTCTTATAAATATTATTGGATCCCAATGTATATAACTCGAACACTGTCAGTGGTAAAACGAATTCACGGAATGATAAACCTTTCAGCAGAAGATTCATTCAAATTGAATTGAAAATTGTATTTGTCTAATAGGTAGGTACTAAAACGACAAAAAGGTTCGATCTATTTACTAACTTTAGGTGGTTGAAACAGAGAGAGGTCGAGTGTGACGTCACAGTCCAGGTGTATGTCACTGTCAAAAGCGCGACAAGAAGAAGAATTCAACAGTTTGTAGGTTACATTTGTGTTGTCATGGACTCGCGTGACGTCCAAGTCCATGTCAACGGAGCGCGCCATAATGGCGGCGTTTGAAACCCTTGAAAAAGTTAGAAATTTGTAACACTTTATAAATATAACTACATTTTGCATTTTTGGTGATGAATATTATTGATCAGTCATAAAACGACATAAGCGATCATAAAAAAATATAAAAAAGAACAGTGCACATTCCCTATTGTGCGAGAGACATACTCAGTAATCGTTTGTTAAAAAAACAGTCTGCAGACAAAAAAAAGGCCACTAAAAACACGTGTTAATTATTAATAGTCATTAAACGTCTAAAACTTATCTATAAATATCTATCTTATCTTTCGTAATTAACATTGATAATTCCAAAAATAACTATAATGGGCCAACAAAGAATAGCGTAATCTTGGCACTTATAATCTGCTTTAAAATTAATTAGCCGTATGTAACGTTAGAAATAACCACTATACGGAACACTTTGTACGGAACAAGTGCACGTGGAACCGGTTTTGGAATTATAAAATCGTTTTTATTGCAAGGTTGTAAAGTTGAATTGTAATTGGGATTGTTTTAATAATTCTACAAGTTCATTGTTACTTCTGCGAGTGGCCGTTCAGCTGACCGCATAGTGCCTGTACAACATAGGTTGCCTACTACTATTGAAGAATAACAACATATTATTTAGAAGTAAGTAACTAGCAAAGCAAGGTTATTCTGGACATAATGTTGTAGTTATTGGACACTCATTTGTTTATAAGCATTGTTTTATTCTGTTAGTCTTTGTTTTTCTTATTCGTTTTCACTGACGTGATTATTTTGTTCTTATTTGTGTTCATTTACGTGCATTTTTCACTGTGAACGCCATTTTTTGGTAAATTCTGTTTTAAGCTAATTACATCATGGGGCTTAGAGACAAAAACCCTATGTTTTAAAATATTTCTGAGGCGTCCATCAAAGTTAACAACGCATAATCGATGTGTCTCTAAAGTGCCAATCGAAGTCAAGGAACGCATAATGATGTGTCCCTTTAAATCAGTTAATTTGTCGGAATATGGCCATAAACGGATATTTTTGCGAAACAAAACAAATTAACTTCCAAAAATGGAGCTTACAAGAGTTATTCGGTCCACATAAATGGGATTATTACGCAACACTAGCGGTATTCTGTAATTACTGGTTTTGTGAAACTGGACCGGCTGCTGCTTTATGACTGAGTTATGTTCACATCCTGTATAATACATTCACTTCGAATTAAATGGCACGAGACTCTTTCTACCAGTCTGAACTGAACTGATAAAACCTCACTTTTCGCCAAGTCAATTACAAAGAGACTGCTAAGAACAAGTTGATTTGTAGAACTAAGAAGCAGTCGAACTACACTTCCGCTGTCTGTTTTAATGACACTATCTGAATGAATAAAACTATTGATGTTAACTTCAACGTGCCCATAGTGGTAACATGTATAAAAACAAGCATTTTAACATAATAAAAGTTTTAATGTGGCTCTGCTATTGTATTGGGCTCGCTCGTAAAGATTGATTTAAGCATAAGCTTATCCATCTAACTATATACGCGACCTAAAATGTTTAACTCACCACCAGTTATTTGCCGTCATTAGGCCATGGATACTACAGGCATTACTTAGCTAAATGCATTAAATTAATTTGACTTTCTAAGATCAAGACTTCAATGACCTCAAAGTTGCTAAAACCTACTCCTCGGACAGAAAAATAAGAAAGAAAACAAGCTTATTGGCTACAACCACAACTTCGTAATTAAAGTCAAACTTGTTCTAAGTATCGGTAACAAGGTGCAAATTACTCTCAAACCTTATAAGTTCGTAGAAACGTTTTTTTTATTCTTGAACCTTTTTATCAAAGTTTTAACCCTGTGGTTGATCTGAGAAAAATAAGTGACTTAAATTTTGACTCAAATTATTAAAACACTAAAAAGTGTAATGTGTTCTTTAAAAAAAACCTTTAATTTGAAAAAAACATACATACATACATGCCTCATTTTTACTAGCAGCCAAATTTTCCACGACCCATGTAATCTTGAAACGACGAGAGAAGATGAGCAAAGATGACCAAGAACAACAAACAACAAATAGGGTTGAACAAGGTTTCGTCGTCGTCGAACTTTGGTCCTAAAAGCGGCATGCCGAAAAACAGGTTAACATCTCGACACTTCTAACTTCAGATCCACAGCTGTTGGTTATAGGGTTTGGCTTTAATTAAACTTTCCATTTATTCTACACCTTCTTTCACGTCCAGTGACTGTTCGCAAAAACGAATAGTTTTATTCTTGCGAACTCTAATCATGTTGTGTTGGGATTAGATAAGGATACAAAATTAATAGTTTCTGTTAAAAAGTTCTAGTCAAACAAAGCCCCAATTTACTCTGAATCAATTTGATCTGATTCTTTCCCTCCGAGATCGATTTAGAAGTAAGGAAATCCCAAAAGTAGTTGTGTGGGTAGATTAAGATGAGTGCTGGATTAACCCCTGCTGCGATCGGTGATAAAACAGTGTGAATTCGACTACCGGTCTGGGCATTTGAGCACTCTTTTCCGTAAATAACCACTGCCAGGATGCCCAATATTTATGTGGTTTACATGTTACGGGAACAATCGGGATGCCCACACGCAAGGTTAACGGAAGGCCTGACAAAGATCGCAGGGTTTCGGTAGATACAAGCCACCTGCAACCAGCCGATCTGGAAACTTAATAGGGACCTATGTTCAGCAGTGGACGTCGTGTGGCTGTTGATGATGATGATAATGATGAATAGTAACCATCGCGATGAATATGGCTGTTGGGGTCGAAGAGCACACGGACTATTTGAAGGCTATTAACATTTTTTTGTGTTTATTCCAAAAAACGAAATATACTTATCAATATTTGCAACTATCACGAAAAGACATGACGGTGACATTAAACATGGCAAGTCGACATTTATATTGTTACAGTGACATTATTAATTGGGCAAATTCTGGTTCATATTCTAGTGAATAATATATCTATTTTAATTTGAAAACAAATCCCCTGTTCAAGACCAGCATTCGAATGAAAGCTCTATGAAACCAGTCACACTGAATATACATCGGAAACGTTTCTAACGGTTTTTTTATCATGTTTCTTTTAAAATGAAAAATATCATCATAAACAGAAAGCAATATTTCAAAACTACTAGCTACCTATCGCAAAACTTCTCAAACATTATACATCACTGTCATAGTAGTTGCTAGTCGATACAAACTATTTTAGTAATAGGTCAATGACTTTTCAATACACATTCGTTGAAAAATGGGCTGAGACATAGTTTGAGAAACGTTGGCTCACTGCCCGATAGTAAACTTAAGTACTCAGTAGTACTTTACTCATAAAACGACCTTGATCTTCAAACTCAATAACAATGTACCTAAATGGAATCGTTTCTCCAAGCTGACCATCAATGCATACTCAAAGTTTCTAAGACTTCAAAGCTGATAAAATATTAGGACTATACTTTTTTTATTAAGTCTAAAACCTAAATCGTCCATGAGATTCCCACTGCCGGGCAAATGCCTCTTTTCCTCTCCTTCACGTGAGTCTATTTTGGGCCTTAGATTCCAGCTGATATACCTGATAGTTATGTTTGGTCACTAACACCCCTCAACTAACAATCCTCATTGAGCCCGCATGTTTGGATATGCCTCAAGCCACCTCATAGTTGAGGTAAACCTGTGCCTCGGAAGTGGGACGTAACTGAAGGATTTTTTTTTTGCCACGTAAAACATATTTTCTTCAAGTTCACTCCAATAGATAAATAGGAACTTATAAAAGTCTCTAAATTGCAGTTTTAAAATAAAAAAAACCCTAGTTGTTGTGGACTATAAAAGCGCAAATCAACCTTGTATTGGTCGAATTAATTTATGACCAGTTTGAATACAAGTCAGCTGGCATAAGATGCTAACAAAGCTTGCCAAATGCGCTGAGCTTTTGAGCGGATGTTGGCGTGCGAATTGTTCTCAGTTATTTTTAGAATCCAATCACAAAGTTCAAGTTCATCGTATGGGCAATAGGAAGGCATATTCAGATATGGCATTTGATAGTTACGTGCGCGATAATGAGATGTTTCTTTTTGTCTCTTTCTTCAAGTGGTTGTCATTCCAAAACTTTGCAGCCCGAATGAGCACTGACGTCTCACAACAATTTAAGAAGCGTAATTTTCAAATCTCGTTCGAGTTATTTGACTTCGAAGTAAGTTCATAGAACCTCTACAGATTTATTTTAATATAAGTAGTTTGTGAAGGGCCAATAAAGTCTATTTGTTTAGGAGCAGGCAATCATGAAAACAAACATCTACAAAACAACAGACAGTGCGTAAATCGCAAACCGAAATTCTGTCATTTCTGATTAATTATTATACCATGCATTCACATAAATAACATAATATCAACGAAGCGTGCGCCTTAAAACTCTTTCTAGCAACATTATATCTACCTAAAATCAATCATTCATAAATCAAATTCCAACTCGTCATTTCACCTGCAAAAGACGCCATTTTTGACCAACTTGCCTTCTTATAAAAAATAGACATAACATTATTTGATTACAAGTAGAAAATCACGCATCCAATAGGAAAAGACAGACAAATTGATGACCTTGTGGGGTGAATGGCCGTTGTTGGTCAGAGTTGCTCATAAAATCACTCTTACAAAAAATATGACTTCTGCCGGAATAGCTCTGAGGTTAGAGCACAGTAAACAGAGAACAATAAAATATCTACTTACAAACGTGCCGCTCTCGGTTTGAATGTATGCGTGCGCTTCGCGCGCCTTGTCGGTACGCGACTTCACGCACACGCTAGCATAGAATATAGGGGAATAAGGTGGCGGTACGTACGGGCTGTGCCGCGTGACTGTGAGCACGCTAGGCCAACGATTCGGCGGGCAGCCTTAAATAACCTACTGTTACATTTACTGTGGTTAGAGGCAGTGATATACAAGTAAAATAATCAGTTACGTACACACGCACGTTAAGGTTGCCTAATGGTCTTTCTTGCAGTTAATCAACATTAAGATAATTGTTGTTATCTCTTTCACTCGTGGTGGTATCTCTTTCACTGTTCATTAATCACTAAATATAGAAAAGATTATTTTTGAAAGCAATTCATTTAATAACTGGGAGCAGTTTTTAACATTCCAGTATGTTACTCAGTTACAATTTAGTTATTTTAATAATAATTGAGCTTGTTATTTATTTAATCTACCTTGTTTATCAAAACGTCTTGCTCTAAGGACGTCGTGGCCCAGGGGTTAATCTTCTGGCTTGGAATTGGAGTAGTTCTGAGTTCTGATCTGACCAGAACACCTATTTTTACAACTTGTAACTTACTCTTCGACGAATACCAGCAAGGAACATTATTATGTCTTAAATTTCTGTTATTTTGAGTTTTTTAAATTAAAACCGAATATTCACTAAACCACCAAATTGATAGATATCAATATCATTTTCTCATAGTTTTTTTCAGCCATCTGTTCTTCACTATATTATGTGCCCTACGTAAGCAAAAATCAAAAGACGTCATAAAAAGTGCCTTTTCATTTAACTTTCCATTCAAACCGAACAGGCTTGTTTCCAAAGCAAAAGCTCTGCTTCATTGTTGACAATAAAAAGAAAACCTATTTGCCACTGATGTTAGCACATTTTTGTCCCGCTCGAACATTTAATAGAAAGCGACATCCATCTCTTTCCCCCCTCAAATTGCGACCCCGACTTTAGGATTATTAGAAAATCGACACCAGCACAGATTTTTTCCTTGTGATGGCTGAAAACATCTTAACAAGTTTATATTTAGCTTATTCCATGAATTCTTCTCTTACATATTAAAAATCGCCGTCGATTACTTCAGGCAATTAGGACTTATATAAAATAATAATCACATGTGATGTTCACTTTGTAAGTACCCAAGGTAAACACAAATAAGGATTGCCCAAAAACATCATGATGTATGAACAGATTATCACAAATAATTAAAAATAAAAATATTTTCTCACCATTTTTAAAAAGGGTTACGACTGATTAGTAATAAAACAGCGATATAATTATGTGAGAGACTTAGAAAACCAAGTTTCCTTTTTCTTGAAGTTGCAACAAAACTTCTGGAGTCTGGGTTATATCATTACACGGTTGCAACTTTTATGTAGTGTGCTGTAAAGTGTAATGTACCTAATATTGTAGTAATAACGGGTTGAGTGAAGCATGCTTCACATCATGATGTAAGGTGGATGATGTGTGTAGTGCATTAATATGGTGTAAACAAACTTTCTGTTTTTTCATAGCTTCAAAAAGAAGACGAGAAGGGTGTTTTCAATATATGGGAATTCCCGCAAGCGTGGTAGCTAGTTTTTACATGAAGGTAACAAAATATTTAGTTTGTTACTGGCAAATAAGCCACTAAAATGTCATGAGGTCTTCTGGTACCATTTTGTTAAATTATTAAAAAAAATGCTGTGAGAACTTTCTACAAACACGATTTGAGCACAAAAAAGATGATTAATTAAAATAGTCTCCAGTTTGGCCATGAGGAAACTATGATTAAAATGTATGTCTACCGCTAATCGCCTATACTTTATAACGGTCTTACCGACCAGATGTCGGTGAAAACACAGAAAGCTGCGTCCATCCTTCCCACAGATATTAAATATGGTCGTTATTTAATAATAACGCGTCCCTTACTCCAGTGACTCAATTTAATTGTTCCAGAAGCTCTAGACATTACGAAGATGGTAGAGATCGTCAACGCATATGAGAGTGCTTGCTTGAAAGCATAGGTGCAGTAGAGGGGCGCGTCATTTCAGCTTCGACGATCCCTACAATGTAATGATTGGTAAATTTTAGTAAGCATATAATTTCATTAATTTTATTTTTTGTTTTCAGGCTTTTGACGTTTCGGAGATTTGTATGCCGATTGGCTGGTCACAGCTCGCACATTTATTGTACTCAGTATAATTTTTACCTGTATAATACAAATAAACGATTTGATTTGACGTTGACAAATAAGTAAATGATTTAATTGATTGATGGGTTGAAATGAGTCTTGACAACAGCAAGTTATATCACACCTCTTCAAGACTGAGCACTGAGTGTTAGAGTAGGTTCGCGATACCTTATAATTAAGGTGAGGCCGGTGCCCAGCAGTGGGACATATAAAAGCTATTTGTTGTCTGTATTGTTTTTATTTTTATTTTTAACTATTTGTTGGTCAGCTGTTGATATTCCCATTACATTTTTTTATGTATTATTCGTTTGCATTCACGCAGTCGTTATTGTTTATCAATTATTTGCAGATTTTGTTGGGTCATTTTCTACCCGTTTCCGCAGAGTACTCTAGAATGTTTGTTCCATCCTCTCAAAAAGCATCACATGAACTGACAGCCGAATAAATCCGAGAATCGATGTCCCTGAAGGTTTTTAAACGTCCATAAGGGCGAAGGCTGTGATTCGGTCCTAAATAAACATTCTTAGGACGGATTCAGAACTAACGACCGCCATCATTATGTGCGGATCTGATACTGGCAGTTACATGACTGTGAGTTTTATACACGACGGCCGATAAGCACAACATTGGAACTGCAAATCACTAGGAGACATTTCATAAGTTTAGCAAAAACATTTAATAGTTGTTTGTTATAGGCACGTAGTTTTTTGAGCAATGCACATTCAAAGTTTTTCTCCGTATCTACATATAAGGCCAAATTTGAAAGTGGCACTTCCCATGTTGGATTACCCGCAAAATATATTGAAAGTGGCATTTTCGATTTGAATTTGACGACGGAATACCTCATAATACACAAAAGTGATGCTTTAGATATTTTACCCTGTTAACCCGAACTATTACCGCGACTTGCACTGTGAACATAATCGAATGTGGCACTTTCGATGAGTTGATTCGATGTGATTCGAGAATTTCGGCAAATATACTTGTAATATTTCAACTCTTTTTATTGGGAACATAAAACGAACTGTCCTTAAGGATGTTGAGTGTAATGAAAAAAAATCATTTTGCAGTTTCGATGTTATACTTAACGGGCGTCGGTATGTGGATAGAATGTGTCGACTAGAATGTGCCCGGATTTTACACGAATTTTATTGAGGAGGTATTATGTTTGGCAAATTTTATAGCCTACGGTGTTTAATGTGTTGGGAAATTATCTCTTAGTAAAAGACAGGCATTAAAAAGTTTATATCTTTTTTTTCAACATGGGACATTTCAAAATATAAAAAATGTTAAATAAAATTACATCTTAACAAAGGTTTAATGGTCATGAGATCAAACGCAATTTTCTATGCTGGTGATAAAAATATTATGGTCGAATTAGCTATTTTTACTACTTCACTCTATGACGTGTCTTTTTAACAACGATTCAGGTTCTTTTGACAAATCATGGGTTTGATAGTCTGTCTTCCTATTTGTCATCAAAAAAAAAGATAAAGTTTATCAAAAATAAAAGCATTATTTTAAAGATTTGGCGTAGGTACTAACTTGAGTAACATTCTAATTCAAATGTTTACATAGATACACGTTCAGGTGACTATCAATTACTGTACTCAGACGAATGGATTTGAAATAAAACAGCTGAACAAAATGCTGAGTTACAAATCTAGCCGTTGAAATAGACATTCAAATGTAAGTAAATAAACTGAGAGTTAAAAAGCATGTTTATAGTATTACTAGCTGTTGCCGAGACTTGTATGCGTGGATTAACACTTGTATTTTTTTGTACGGGGGGAATCCTTTTATGGACCGGCACGGAGCTGAACATTTCGTGGCATTGTTTCAGCCATTCGTCACATTTGCAACTTAGTGCAGTTTCCGACAGCCAAAGTGACTTCCACCCTCCTAGTATCCTCAGTGTAGGCATTCTTCGCGCTTCCTGGGATTTCAATTGGCGATAGAATTAGAACAGCTCTACTGCACCACTGTCCCACTGTGTAGAAACGGACTCCCCAACATTTGTTTACCGCAACAACACTTAAAAACGTAGCTCACCAAGCAAGCACGGCAACTGCATGGCTCCGATAGCAATTACCTTGCCATTCAAATTTGAACCTTAAGTGGTGAGTTGTAAAATATATTTTACAACAATACAATGAGAAGACCAACGGTGAGCTGTCAGCTCGCTCGCCGCTACTATAGCACTCAATTCGCAGCTCGCTTCCTTACAACTTAAGGTTCAAAATGGAAGTTAATTGCTGGGTCGGGGCCGTGCAGATGCCGTGCTTGCCTAGTGCGCTACGGAACTTTTGAGTGTACTAAGGCCCGTAATCCGAACCTTGTTAACACATGCCTAAATCGATGTCAGTCAAAATCATCAAATTGTATAACTAAGCCCCGAATCCACAAACGTAAATCAACGTTTATCTCTAACCATGATAGCTAGAAAACTGCAATTTAAATTAAGTTTTTTTTCGTATTTTTGCTCAACAATAGTAAAGGGTAACAGGCAGACGCTTGAAATTTTCACAGAATATGTTTATTCACTTTTCAAAACAAATAATAAAAAATAATAAAGTCCGATAAATAAGCTCCGATACAAGAAACGTAGTTTTAGAGCATTTTTTACTCGATTGTAGTACGGTACCCTTCGTGCGCGAGTCCAACTCGCTCTTGGCCGCAACTTACAAATGCTTAACTAAGTATAAGGAATATTAAATTGACAAAAGTAATCCTGTATACATAAAAAAATTACTCTTTCTTACTCATTACTTCCTCCAACTCAAATGCATAACCTTAAGTATTTTTTTATTTGAATTAAATAGCCACTGAAAATCACTCTATCCTTGTCGTTGTAGTTAAAAAATGCAAGTTAGTCTGCTCAAAGGTTCAATTTAACTTCATAATAGACCCAGATTAACTAATTTTCAACTGAATGAGCCATTCGCACCTGAAGTTAAACGATGCTTGAGAATGGACGCTAATTACTTTGAAAATTCGTCGTTGAATAGTTTCAGTCGCACATAAGGGCTTTTGAAGCGTAAGAAAAGTATGTATGTGCCCTTGGGAACAAAACCGCTATATGTGTACAATACCATCTTTTCACCTCATTGAGACTCTGATAGAATGTAAAAATGTGTGAATGTTGAAAATGTAAAATGCGTTAAGTGTTTCAACTGGTAGTTTTTGATGACCAATTTGGAGTAATGGCTAAGGCTGCTACAACGCAGGTGAAGGGTTCAATCCAACAGTTCAAATAGTGTGTGTGCAAGAACATGCATTTGTATGTTTCCAATGTATATTATGTATGTCTTTAGAAAGAAAAGGTATTTCAATTGGTATGTTTATCAAGCTAAGTTAGCTTAGCTTAGTACAAGCTTTTCCAGTTTAAGGCTAGACGGCAGCTGTAAGAATTAATGTCTAAGGATCTTTATTAACTGCCTAAACTCCCTAGTTTAAACACTTCCTCGTTTTGTTCTGATCCGATAGTAAGCAAGCCTCAGCGTTTTGTAGAAATAAGATTATCTGGTGTTAGGTATTGGTTTGGTTCAAGCTGCTATCAGTCTTTAAAATGCCCTAATCAAACTTCTCAGTGTGAACGTTGTTTAATAAACTCATGACGTATTTCGTAAACAAAAGAATACAATTTTGAACTACATTACCCAATTTCATTCTACCCGAGTTGTTTTTAAATTGCGGCACCGCATGATGTTACTTCTGACAACGATTCGTTAGCTTTCATTGCTGGTATGAATTTACACAGAAACTCTGTGCCCTAGTTATAATACAAGAGTTTTGTTGTCAAGTTGTTTATTACATCTGCTCAGAGATTAGGGTTGTGGGTCATTTTGATTTTTACTGAGATTATCTAGTGATAATCATTGTTTGAGTAGCTGAAACACTTCTTTGGGTGGAATAAATAACATATTAAACTTGCTTTTGATCTTAAAAACTGCCCTGGAGAATAAAAGTAAAAATAAGCTAGTCCTACCAACCCCTAAATTGGAAATGTTCAAAAACGGTCCACAATACCGTTGCATACAAATTTATAACAAACTACCTGATAGTTTGAAATGTGAAGATTAAATTAACATTTTCAGAAATAGATTAAAAAAAATATTATTAAAAAAAGCCCACTACACGGTCTTAGATTATCTAACAGATGAAAATGTAACAATAATATAATATTACAGGAAATTTTCATTGGGATATGTATTTTGTGATTTTGTACATTTGCAATTATGTTTTAAGTTAGTTGTAAGTAGTAGTAGTCTATGTTAGTAAATAAAGATTATTTCTATTACTGTAAATAATAAGTAAACCTCTCTTGCAATAACTCTCTCCTCCTAACAGGGTCCATGTATTTTAGTTATAGTCTTTGTATTGTAACTCTGTATGTGGTGAAAAATAACAAATAAATAAATAAACAAAGTTTAAGTAGAAAAAAATATGTAAGTAATTAAGGTTTTAGGTTTTCAAAGATATTTCATGATGACAAAGATAAAATATTAACTTATGTGGTAACATATTTCACTTACAGAAAATTTAAGTAGGTTGGAGGTTGCCCCGTTAGGAACTAGCACTTAAAAAAAAGTTGCCTTTACTGAATAGTTCGACATACATTTATAAGCTAAACTACATAATATTAAAAGTAATTCATCGTTGTTTAAACCTTCCATAGGTATTATTCTCCAACATTTTACCTAGCACTTCGCAACCCTAACCTTTCACACAATGGACGTAACCTGAACAGATATTCTTGGAATCCCTTTATTTGAGCATATGAGGAATGAAGATTATTGCGACGTTGAATAATAGGTTTATTTATTTACCTGTTTCCGCAAAAAGATTAACGTGGGCGAATACGCAAAATTACGCGCGCGTTGGGATATGCGTTTGATGGAACGTAAGGTGAAGCGTTAACAGTACATTGAATGATAACTTGGGCTTTGATCCATAAATAATAGTTATTGTAAGTTTTGATTAGCTATCCTAACAGGCATCGTGCTTTCAAATGCCATTGGACTATGACAGTTCAATAACACAATATTTGACAGAGAACAAATATGTCGATCTTGTCTGTCTTACATCTGAAGAAAATTAAATATTTTTTTTGTGATTATTCTATTTTAAATTTAATAAAATTTTTGGTCTTATTCGCGGCGAAGATAACTGCAACTATGAAAAAAGAAACTTGGCATTATGATACGTCGTTTCATAGTAAATTCTCCTTTGGTGATCTTACAAAGGCCGTAATTAAAGCGAGCGATGAAAGTAGATAGTTGCAAAGTCGACTTTAAAACCAAACCCGAGGTTTTACCCACAACAAGTCCAAATTCCGATATTTACTCCGTTAATGTAAAAGAATGCGCCCAAAATAAACTGGTCCTGATTGGGTTGATAACCTTGATGTCTTAAATTATCTTTAAAATGGTGTTTTATATGCTAAGTTGATCCGAAAATAACTCATAATTTTGGACTGCAATATGGATGTGAAACAGTGTAATGAAAGGCTTTACATAATCTTTTCATTTTTGTAGTTAAGCATTCATGATATTGTTTTTTTTTTATCTCAATTTAGTTTTGGTATCCTACTTCCTACTAATATTGTAAATGCGGAAGTTTGTATCTGTGGATGGATCGACGTGTGCTGTAGAAATGAATGGACTTCAATAAAACAGTGTTTCATCGAAGTCTGTCTGTGTAATGCCCAAATTTGTTAGGCAAGATATTTGATGGGTCAAAACCCTGCAGTTGCCGTGCTTGCCTGATGAGCTATGATTCTTTCAGGCGAGTTAAAAGGAGCTAGAACTAAAGAGGTAGCTCGCACTTGCGCTCTCACTCGCACTTATGATAGGCGCGAGTCCTTAAAGTGCCTAAGCTCTGGGCCACAACCGCCTTTGTGTGACATCTTGGCTACTAGGTATAAAAAAGATAATTTACGCAAATGACTCACTTTATTCTGCCTCCCAGTGTATCATTTATTAGTAAGGAAATTACACAGCAAGAAAGGTGGTGAAATTCACCTTCGCTAATATTTCTATGCCAAGATCGTAACTTTTGTATGTTATTACCATGGCAAGATTGGCTGTAAAGGTCTTTATTATTTCGTTTCCAGCTATAACAAGGGGGTAGGGAGGTGAGCTTAAATTGTCTCTGTTATGTTACACGTTTAACATGAAGACGGAATTTAGTGATGTAGTTTGCGGGCATTTTCATGCTTTGGACGACACATTAACTGGCGTCGTAGATGTTAGTGGTAAAGTTTAATTAGAGACTTAAGGTGGTTTGATGAAATCTAACAGGGTAACATTAAATCTTTCTATTGGAATACATCCAAAATTGTCACGATTAATCTGGGAAATTCGAAATCACTGGTTAGCTGACATTACTAATCGACTTTTGTGTTCATATAAACGAAACAAATGCGTAAAAAAATCTTTTTCATTACTCATACTCTGAAAGTGGGTCATTACTGACCTGAGAAGCGGGCTGAAAGTAACACTTTTCATCCCTAGGGAGAATCACTTTCAACTGACAGCTGTCAAATTATTTTTTTAAAAACAGTTTTTTTTTCACGTATCTATTGAACCATGTTCCAACTTTCTATACAGCCACGATGTAAAATTTGAAATAAGTTAAAGTTAAGTATTGATCAGAGGATAAGTATGTTTTAAATAACTTTATTACAATTTAGTTTCAACAATTTCTTTAAAACAACTTAGCTTTGAGCAAAATATTTACCATTTTTCCAATTATGAAAATAAAAAATAATGGCTGAATAGCGGGCCAGCCACAGAAAAAAAACAAACTAAATAGGCGGGAAAGCGGCAATTCGATCTTCATTTATTTCCCTCATTTTTTCTTTAGCTAATTCATGTTTTTATTTTTACTTTCCTCGTATTTGTAATGAAAAGCACAGTGTTTACCTCGGGTGAAAGACTTATTTAGTCCCTCGAACTATTGGCGCCCTCACTTCGTTCCGGGCGCCAAACCCCGTCTCGGGACTAAATAAGTTACTTTCACCCCTAGGCTAACAATGTACTATTTCCCTTTCTAGCCATACGAAATATAGCGGAGTGAGAAGAATAGCGCAAATTCTCAGATCTGATTTTGGTTTGTATTGGCTACTTTTAGCTTCTAGTACGCAACGAATTTCGGTGAGGCAAGGTGCTAATGAGATCGGATTTAAAAATCTAAGTTGGTATAAATATCAGATTTTAAAAGGAACCTTATGTGTTTACAATTTGAATGTGACAGCGGGCGTAAACAAGGGCAATATCAAAACAGTTTAAGAGCCGAGTCGTATTGTAAATAAAATATTTTAGGTCACAATTGGAGCTCGCGAGCTGCTTCGAGAATATAGCTTTTATTGGTTATTCATTCTTTCATTTTCCAAACGTACGGCCTTTATTTCTTCTTTCAAGTAACGCTCCTATGCTTTAAGAGGTCATAATTAAACACGTACAGTTTTTTTAATGTGTCTTGAAACACATAGAATCAGCATCATCATGATGTGAGCGTACAAAGTGGTCAATTACGTCTGACATGTTTAAGGCCTTTTCAAAAATTATCTGACACATTATAAATAATATTTATTTAAGGATCTTTATCTGGTTGAAATTGCTTTCAGTCACATGATTTCATTAACTTAATATAAAAGATATAAAAATCACAAAGTTACCCCTTTTTGTAATGGTTTTTTCAATAATTATAGTATAGTTATAGCTTATAAATGTTCACATAATATTTAAATAAATAAATAAATACAAATTTGCAGAGTTTGACTCGATGCTGCTATTGTCTTATTTACTATATTCAAAACTTACGATATGCGCGACAGGGGCTACTCGGCTAGCTACGTTAGTTGTATGGAGATTATTTCTTAGGGCTACCTTTTATTTTTTTTATTTCCCTGCCCCTAATCTACCACTATCTCTTACCACTATCAAGCAGACTGAAATTGGTGGAATAAATAAAACCTAATGACCATATAATACTAACTTACTACCAACTACAAATTTTACTGAATGTAAATTAAGTAAAATATTTTCAATTTTAATTTTAAATTCCGTTTCATTTCATGCTTAAAGTTTAACATTAACTTTAATGGATCCTTAATGAAAAGTAGACGTTAATTTAACGTCTCCATTTTGTAGATAAAAGCTCAATGAAGCGTTCAGTTGTAAGTCTATAAAAGGAATTGTTACGAAGGCGAATTAAACAGCTTAATGAGAACGGTTGTTGAAAAATACGAGTTTTAAAATTGATACTCACTCAATTCTACAAATCATTATTCAAGTAATCTCAAAAAGAGATTGAGGGATTCAAAGACGATGTTAATTGTTTAACGTCCAACAAATACCTTTTTCATAATTTGAAATCAAAAACTTTTCCCTTTTAATATAATTGCCTCATAATAATCGTTTCTACCTCATCGCTTTTATCGGCAAATCTGTCCAACTCTAAAATTCCAATTTAATAGAAAACTATTTTTTTTTCAGCTGTACGGTTGAATGTCGTTGCTTAGCAATAAAAAAAGGAGAAAAAGAAAGGACAAAATTAGGTAAAGATCTAGAAAGATCTTTATGTCTTTGTCAAATAGCTTTTAAAGTACTTTGGATAGATATTTTTTTTCGAACGTCCACGAGACTGAAAAGAAACGGTATCGTTACAACCTCCAGATCCTCTTCAGAATATCAGTGTCAACAGAACTCTACAAGTATAATGACGGCAAGTAAACGCTCGACTTTTTTACCTATTTGCGATTCTCATCTGAATCCTAAATTCAATTTTGTAATGGAATTCTAAAGATATTGCCTCGGAATCCGTATTGTATTCAATTCCCAGTTGTGCCAACATTGTGGTGACGAAACGTAGTAGATATGTGGGGCAAAGTGGATTCGACAAACGTGGCATTTTCTCGGTTATTTTTTGTTATCCATAACCATAACCAGTTGTAACATAACTTACAATGGTAAGTACTACGCTCAAGATTATATCCTAAATGGGGTAGTCATAGACAGACTGGTTGTTTCCATCATGGTGAACGTAACATTTAAATGCCCACACTTTGCCGAGCATTGGCAAACGCGGTGTAGGGCGCCCTCCAGCGAGATGGACTGATGACCTGAGAATTGAGGCGGGATCGCACTGGATGCGGAAAGCTTATTACCGGGATTTGTGGAGTGCTTTGGGCTCCCCCGAAGCACTGGATATAGGCCTCCGCCATGTCGAGCAGTGGACTTCGACAGACTGACGATGACTTTTCAGAGAGAATATGTACCCGATGTGGTCAGGATTGACTATAGCGCCGTTATCCGGGTTTCTTGGTTTACCGGTGTTTTTCATCACCTGAGTGTTGACACCAAAAGAGGTGTTTCGGCCAGACTTGAATTCGGAACCTAAATACACTGCCTCAGAGCCAAAATGCTTATATGTGCGATGTATACTTATAGAAATCGATTTTGCCAACATTGACAAGTTAACTGGCCACTAACTTCGCTGAACTATCGAAAATTCATTCAACTAATTTGAAATTCAGTAACACTATTAATAGAACCAATATAAGAATAGAATCAATATTAATGTTATTTTTGTAACTATCAGTACTGTCTATAGTATAAGTTCTCAGAGATAAGATCAGCTGTGCTATTTTTAATTCTTCTAGTTAACAGATGGATTAAAACTATTACTATCCAAATAAAAACTGCCAACTTGAATACAAACTTTAAATTTAAATAAATAGCCTTGATACCTGGAAACTTCAATTAATATTATCAATACAGTAATATAAGGGGTTGAGGAAAAGAAAATGAATGTCCCACTTATGGGTTGTACAGAATGTTAAGGTTGTAGTGCCATGGACTTGAGGGGATTTTGTGGTGCTCAAACTTAACTGGAAACAGGGTTTCTGTATCCGTAAACCAAATGTTAAGGCACTCAAAGTTACTAGATTGCCTGAAAGAGATTGCCTCATCTGCAAATTACTTTGTTTTATGTTTATTTATATAGTGATTCCTAAATATCTTCCATGCTTACTTAGTCAGCCCATTTTTACGCTTCAAGCGAGCATTTAAGTTTTGTCGCTATCAGAAATCAAATTCACGACCTTGACACGTAAGATCGCATCATAAACCTTTCAGCCAATTCGCCATTCCACGTTGAACGTGTTCATTGGTTTTTTCTACCAAACAAACAAGACACATTCAACGGATAAGAAAATGTCTACAAAACGATATCAGTTCACTGAACGCGAAGGGTTCTTCGAAAAAATATATATTTTATTTTGTCCATAAAAAGAACCCAATTTTCCACTTAGGCGCTCTTTTTTTCATCCCTTTCTTTCCCTCTGAAACCCATTCAGAGATTTGACTATCTATCTCTTTCCGCTTTCAATAGCTTTTAGCTTCATCGGGATAGGTTTCCCATAGGTTGGGACGTGACTGTTAAATTCAATACGTTTCCGCCATTTTGTATTTTGTTGATTACTTTAGCACAATATTGGGTATTGCATAGACTTTCAATTCTGCCTTTCTCTCATAGTTGGATTGAAATAGTTGCGAAATATGAATAGTGCAGCATATCGCTTTCGGGAAATACCCATTTCTTTTATTTTAAGAGCGATGAAATGGTTGCTTTGTATAAAACGACCGTAACGACATGTCCTCGCCATCAATGAAGGAATAATATGACGTCAAAACTGAACCATGATACCATCACCATCCATTTTAGGCATTAACCAGTAAGGGAGAAATAAAACGAAATTGGAACAAAAAGGAAAAAGTTATAAATAAAATTCATTATTGTAAAAAAAAACCGAGAGTAAATTAATGTCGTAAAGAAAAAGCTTGTCTTCAAAAAGTGTGTGTAAACAACCCCTCTCTTGTGTAGTGTTGTATAATATCAAAATGGTAGCTAGGTTTCATAATATTTCAAAATACTAGCGACCCGTCCTAGCTTCGCACGGGTGCAATAGAATGTTATTGAACATGATAAATCTTTCCCTTTTTTCACGCTATCTATTAAAAAAACGCATTAAAATCCTTTGCTAAGTTTTAAAAATTTAAGCGAACATAGGTACAGAGAAAGATACTCTGCTTTATACTACCTATGTAGTGATTAGTTTAAATATATGGGTGCTTTGAAAACGCTTTTTTCATGTACTAAGAAAAATAAGTTTTCAATATTTCATACCATTCATGATTGTCGAAAATTATTAATTTATCTAAAAGCTTACAGAAAGGTTCTGTTCACAAAATATCAGTTAATAACTCATTCAATTCACTAATTGGTCCTTCTTCAAAACAAATGGTTAATTAATAAGATTATGTTGGGGGTAAGGGTGGGCGTTCGTAGGATGTTGTCAATAAAATGTTTACAACCAGTGACGAACGCTTCTATAAAATCCAATAAGACACAACAATAGCGCTTTTGTTACAAAAATAACGGCAAACATCTTTACAAGGTAAACTGGTTTATTTTAAGCGACACATTCATCATAGAGCTATTTCTGTACAGTAAACAGAGGTTTAGATAAAGGCTGGATAAACACAAGATATTTGAAGCATGTTTGAAAAAAAAAATTGAGGAAATAGGTGGTTCGGTTATAGAAAAAAAAGTAAGGTCGTTTTTTTGTTAGCTCGTCAATATTTTACTGCAGTCTGTTTGCGTTAAGGATGCAGGGATTTTTAATTGCAATTCTGTTTCACACAAAAAAACTCAGATCCACAACCTTTGCGTTCGAAAGTATGCTTTCAACTGGTTACTGTGAACTTGACTTTCTAATAAGCAATGATTTGATTGGTTAGGGGGCGTGCTAGATCGAAGAACAAGTATGAAATTACTGCATTCTTAACGCGAACGGACTATAGTTAATACTTAATCTGAAAAGAATAAGGAAATCGCTTTAGTGCTTATATGAAATACATACATTACATACCGTTTAGGCGTAGACAATAAGCTCATAACTTATAATGTTAAAGATTATTTAAATGACAAGAATTTGTGGTCATTAAAGAAAAATCTGCTCCTCTGCACATTCTGTAATGGCTATACTCTGCTACTTTAATAATATTGTGAATAAACCATGTTTGTTGAATAGAGTACTATCGAATACTTGCCGGATTCTTCTCGATTAAATCAACTTCAGAACCTGTGGTAGAGTAACATTGTTTCTAAATTTTTTTTTGCTGTAAATTAATTTACTGACTTTTCATTAAAACTTGTAAAAGTTTATATTAAATAAATACTTCTCGTTTTTATTTACATATTATCTCTGTATGTAAAATGCCAGAGCAATCACGGGGATCACGAGTCTAGCACACTTTGTAGACTTCCTTGCAATCTCTTATTGCCAGCCAATCATCATGCTATGACACCTTTCCGTTTTCTATAATAGATTAAGAAAGTAATTTTCCATTCCTGTGATTTTCAATCCCATTTCTGGACCTCATGGATGCTTCCTATCAGGTGGAGTGAGGTTATCTTGAAGACCACAATCAGAAAAAAAGATTAGCCTAATTTGAAAAAATGAGAGCTAGCAGTAGAAGCTTAGTCAGAGTAGACAAACTTTTGCTCAGTTTATTTAGGAGGTTCCAGTATATTTTGCATAACTAAACAAATAATGAATACTAAAGACTAACCTCTTTTTCACCAAAGAGTGGGCGGGTGATTGCCAATTTATCTTAAATTTTAAATCTTAAATTCATTCCAATTCAATTCAAAAAAATCTGAAATATTTTTTCTTATGTCTTCAATTTAAATTGATTTATTTTAGCATTACCAAGATTAATTACAAACACAAACAGGTACCAAGTTGTGATTCTCCGTACAAATAGATTAAAGTAAATCCAACGAACTCTATAAAAGGTTTTCTTGTTAGGCAAGCTATATCCGGTGCATTCTTAAAATAGAACATTAAGCTACTTTATTCTTTGTACAGTACAGTTCCTTGTACAATGAACCACAGATAACGCGAGACAGCCAGCACAATATGACCTCGTATTTCTATGCAGTAGCTTAATAGATGTGTATCTAGAGACTCCACAAAGTCACGTATGCTTGTGAGTGACTGTACATGTGATTGGTACTTATATCTCGAGACGGGTTGACCTTATGTAGGTCAGGCAGTTGTTTTGACCTTTGTTCGCTGTTGGAATATCCATCATATTATATACGGAGTCTAGAGCACATAATCTTCAGATATATATTCTTATTTGTAATTAAATACGCTACCATTTAACGTACTTATATTTGTGATGTGCCGTGTTGCTCTTTCAGGTAAAAAATTCTAGATGGATTTTAATGAAACTTTACAATAATACAGCTCATGCATCTGAATAGCACATAGGCTGTCATTTATAAAGATAATTTTTTTTTTCGTCACGCGGACGAAGTCGCGGGCGGAATTATTGTATAATACCCAAATATCCAAAAAACATCATGATGCGGTGACGCATCAAAATCTGTTGCATATTTGACAAACATATTTATTTATTTATTTAAGATCACCAACAAGAAACAAACAATATGTGACACAGGAAACAAACTTATTTTATTTTACGTAGAAGTAAAATACATTAATTCATTTCTTTTCATGCAAGTGCCCTGGAGACTAATTATACGCTGAAATTATGCAACTCTCTGTGCACAGGAGAAAAACATTTTCAGGCAACTTTTGGGGCTGCCTCGCTTGAATACACGACCAGCATGTTTATTAGAGCACGTATGGAAATGATATTGTAGTAAAAAAGAGGTAGATAGGTTATTTGTGTAAAAAAATGGCACGCGAAATCAGAACAATCGTGCACCTGAACAAAGCATTGAGAGTAGTATCTGTTTCATTTATGCTCAGGTAAATAATCATAATATTATCTTGTTCACACGGTCAAATTATATGGGTACGTACGCCAGATGACAATTTCCAACTTCGCATCTACCTTCTATTTATTATAATATCAATGCCGTATGGACGATTATTTTGGCTTGTTGCACAAAAAGATGTCTCTTTGTCAAGCCTGGGGCATGCCTTATTTTTACACTGGATGGGATTTTTGGTATTATTAACATAGTATTGAACACTGATTTTCGCCATTATTGTAAACGTAACTGTATTACTCACCTATAAAGCTGGTACACTTTCTTTATATTCATTGTACAATTTGGGGCTCTTCGGTGATGGAAAATACCGATAAAATACCCAAACAGCCCATATAACGGCGGTAGGGGCAGACCCTTATCACGTTGACTTCAAATTTTCTCAGTAAAATGTGGGCTTCTGAATGTTCCGTTTACCATGACGGCGATATTCAGTGTACCGGTGACTACCTCTATTGGAATGAAGTCGTCAGGGTATGTATGTGTTAGTGAATGTTTTCCTAAAAATAAATAAATACACGTTAAGCCTAGTAAGAGGCCTAAGGGCGGCTTGATAACATCTGACATTAAGGTTGCTCACTAACCTCACACCCCTCCAACAATCCACACTGAGCCCGCGTGTTTGAGTATGGCTCGTTCCACCTCATAGTTGGGGGCCTGTGCCCAGCAGTGGGACGTATATGTATAACCGTTTATGTTAATGTTATGTAAATAAATACACATTAGAAAACATCACACGAACTCATTTTCTGTGATCTGCTAGTCCAATGTTATATTACGAGTAATGCGATTATACGCTCTACAGACTTTCAGAGCACAACTAATTTTAGAACTCTGCCGAACCGTACCGAGAGATGTGAAGCTACAGCATACAATTTTCATGTACAGTCAACGGTACATCAGGTTACTCATTTCCGTTTTTTATCTTGCTACTGCAAAATGGCAATTGTTGTTGTATTGGTCGTTTACTATGGGTCTCATAAGAAGGCTCAAAGTCACCCAGCGAGCAATGGAGAGAGCGATGCTTGGTATTTCCCTGCTTAATCGAATCAGAAATGATGAGATCCGCAGGAGAACTAAGACAACCGACATCGTTCGAAGGATTGCATCGCTGAAGTGGCAGTGGGCGGGACACATAGCGCGGAGAACCGATGGCCATTGGGGCGGAAAGGTTCTCGAATGGCGACCGCGTACCGGACGACGTTCCGTGGGCAGGCCCTCCATAAAGTGGACCGACGATCTGGTCAAGGTCACGGGAAGCCGCTGGATGCGGACAGCGCAGGACCGATCGTTGAGGAAATCTTTGGGGGAGGCCTATGCCCAGCAGTGGGCGTCGTTCTGCTGATATGATGATGATGATGATTGCCAAATGTATTTCTTCGCGATAGAGCAAGGAGAACTGACCAGAAATGGGTAGCGTGATGTGCCGTTGACCGTACGTTAAAGGAATAATTTTGGTAGTTTATCAATGGTATTTCATATTTCATACATAAAACATGACAACCAGTTAAGGGCGCGTCCCAATTAGGTGAACAGTTTCTTTCTTTTAATTAATTAATTTACAATTACAAAATTTTTACAATACATTTTCATCTACCAAACTGCATAGACGAGTTGAAACATGCACACTTACAAAGTAGAAAGAAGGAAAGAGTTTTATAATTTTCGAATTCTTTGTTGTCATTATTGTCTTATTTGTGTGTACACCTGAAAGGGTAGAGTCAAGTGGTTCAATATCCTTAACAAAAATAACTGTTATGTTACCTTGTATTTCATAGACAATAAAGAGCATACTTACTTAAGAAAAAGAAAAAACGTTCATTGCACCAGTGCATCGCAACATAAAAGATGATGATGATAGAAGAGAGAGAGAAGAGAACAAAACTGTTGCACAGAAATAAAACACTAACAGAAAACAGCACAGTTCTGACTTTCATTTGCATATACAGGTTTGTTTGCATGCCTGTGTGTTCCAGTTCCTACAAACACCGTGAAATTGAACAATCTAGCTAAACTACTGAGTTCATCAAATCAAATTAACGAGGAGCGAACGTGAATCTACTAATTAGCTATTGAACCCCGAAAGTGTTAATTTGCTTTTGGTAAGCAAATTGAGTCTAATTGAAAGGAAGTGTTAGTAGTTTCCAATTTCGGGAAGATAATAATACGCCTATGTATAGTCAATGCCACATCAGGCTACCCATTTCCGTTTTTTATCTTGCTCTTGTCAAATACCATTTCTTCAGCTATTAAGCAAGGAAGACCTGAAATACCTACGAGTATTTCCCTAACTACCCGGAATCATGTCTTGGTCCTGGTGTCAACTCTCAGATAAGAATATTTTTTTTAAATCTTTGTACTTGACCGAACATTTTACGAACAATGGATCTGACTATTCCTAAAAGCATAAAAAGCAAAGGTACCATAAAAGGTACTCCAATATTGCATTTTTATAAAAAATGGTATTCGTATTCAATTGGTTTTCGGCCGGGAATTTTCCGATTTTGTTTAAAAGTTCATCATTTGATTGGAAAAGCTCCATCCCGCAATTTTTCAACATTTCATTTATTTTCGAACATTGATCAAGAATGTGGTTGTTTTCAGTATAATACCTACCTACATCTACTTCCATTTTCATTCTTTTGGTGACAATAGATTTCGTAAATTTCTTGTTAGATTGAAATGAAATTCCATGAAATTGACTACGAAAAAAAAAACAGAATCAGAACGCTGATATACTTAGATGAATATGAAAAAATTACAATATGGCAAAAAAATTGCAAATAGCACATCCGTGTTCTCCATACTTCAAATTGCTGAACATTTAAAAATGCTTTTTCTAGATGTATTTTATAGCATTCCTCTCAGGAAAGGAGCACAATGTGAAGAAAAGAAACCTTTTAGAGCAATCTTCTCGAGCGCAGATGTCACATACAGCACAGCGCATGTCATGGAAAGATAAGATCCAGGTTTAAGGTTGTTCCTTAAGAGATTATGTCTACATCGGTGGATTTTGCTAAAGAAATGATAGAAATAATCTTTGTATTTCTGCAAAATGGAAAACTAAGATCGGCCTTTAGAAAAATAGGTTCTGGGAAAAAAGTGTTTCATCATGGTGGCATAGTGAAACACATTTTAAATGACGCTTTTTTTCAGCGACCAGGAGTAAAACCAGAACTATGAAGCCAACATACTTCCAAAACAAAGTATTTATGGCTAAAATGAACACTGGATGTAATAATGTTTGTTACTATTATTATATTATATTATAATCAGCCTGCGCTATCCCACTGCTGGGCAAAGGCCTCCCTACCCCTCTTCCACTGAGTGCGGTCTAGAGCCATGCTGAACCAGCCATGCAAATGCGAGTCTAACTCGTCCCGCCATCGCCTTTTTGGTCTTCCGCGAGGTCGTCTTTTGCCTTGAGGCACCCACTCGGTCGCTCTCTTAGCCCACTGCTCATCCTGCATGCGGCACACATGTCCAGCCCAATCCCATTTTAGCTGAGCGGCCTTTTGGGAGACATCGGTAACTCGGGTACTATAATTAATATTATTTTTTAGTTTGTACATAGAATGAAAATCAAAAAAATAAACTTTTAACAAGCTATCTCTAAAAAAAGATAGCATTTTTAAATTATACATAATAACGCAAATGGTTTTAATGATGCTCACCTACCAAAAAAAATCAATATTGACTAGGTGATGTTTAATGTCAATGATATATGAAATTACATATCAATAGAAAATTGCCATGTCAACCTGTCTTATACAGAACGTAGTACGGATACCTATTACTTCACTAGATGGAAGTTAATTATTTCAAATACAGAAGAATGAAGAACAGCAAATTACACGACCTGAAGCACTTGTTTACTTGAAAACAACAAGCATGTACTACAAACTGTTAAAAAGGTTCATAATTTATGAAATTATGTTTTATATATTCTTTAAAAATAACTCTACTGTATGTTTTGGTTCCCTCGCGTAACTGTGGCATGCATAATTCTCCTTATTGAAAGAATATTTCAACCAATTATATTTTTTTAAGAATTAGTTTCTTTTGTGGCTTCCAAGGTGAACTTGATGGGACCTTGAAGTCCACATGAAAACATGGGGTTGACAAGTACATTGAAACAGTAACTCCTGGGCTGGTCCATTTCACCTTCAGGTTAAAGTAGAGTTAAAGTCCCTGCGATTTTAAAAATATTCTCAGTCACTTTCAAAAAGATATTTATTACTAAACAATATTTTGATATATCCGCCGCTTGATTCTCGTGGGATTTGATCTGTCACCCTTCGTCACATAACAATGTGATGTTATTCAAGACAGAACAGCTTTTGGTCCAATTGATCTCCTTACCAATATGTACCTACTGAACAAAGTTTAATATTTCAGATATTTGAACTAACACTTCAAACAGTCACACTTCTCCTTTACAGCGCCACACAAAAATGCTAATTTTTGTGTTTATTTTTACATACATATCCTCACGACAACATCCCTATTGGGTTAGTCAGAGGCACACTGATTGTTGCCGTCATGGCAAACGGAACATTCATAAGCCCACATTTCGCCAAGGGAATTTGAACCCAACGTGGTAAGGGGCGAGCCTACCGCCGTTATCCGGGTTGCTTGGGTTTTATATCGGTGTTTTCCATCACCGGAGTGTTAGCCGCAAATTGTACAGTGAACACAAAAGTACCTAGGTGTGCTCCGGCCAGATTTGATCTCGAGACCATCGGGTTCCGAGCTAGAGTGTTTAACCACTAGGCCACGGCGCGATGTTTATTTTCGTTTCTGGATTTTCGGCCTACACGTTATAACATTTAAAGTGTTACGTTGGTATCCCAAATGCTACAACCCTAACTCCGTCTGACCCAATTTAATCCCTTGTGGGACGGTTACCGCATAAATGGAATATTAAAACTAATGATGCAACTCATTACGTCCCGTGATTCAACGTAGACAATGTTTTTTTTTGGCAAAATGTTTTTGCAGGACAAATAATACAAAAGTTACTGTTTTTTTTATTTTTCACTATTAGCAATTAGCCTCAGCTAGTTCTTGATATAGTCATGAAATTTGAAATAGTAAACCGCTCGCCAACATCAAAAGTTAATTTAATTTGGCATATGGAAGACTTAATCTACAGTTCTGAATCTAGAGACGAAATTAAGTACGATGAAGTAATATTTTATATTATAACAGGCATGCGACGGTGCGGCCGACTATGAAAGACTCTGGAAGCCTAGAACTCTCCCCTTAAGAGACTCCCAAATTAAATTTATTTATATAGAAAGATACACAGACACCAGTGAGAGTAAAGATAAATCATGATGAAAATTGAAATAAAAGCAATGAAGGCGATGCAATGTGTGTGTCTAGTTGTCCATTAGTAAAAGGGGAAAAGGTTAAAATAAGATATGCAGCTCTAGCATCGTTAAACTGGAAAAATTAAAGAAAGACACATGTTCCACATTTTCATGTATAGAAAAGTTGACGATTGTCATACTGAACCTTGACGGCCAATTTATCGAAGTACTGAACCTCCAAGGTCAATTTATCAAAGTACTGAACCCTTAAGGCCAATTTACTGAATTACTGCACCCGTAGATCCATTTTATGCAGTTGTCCTAACTATCAAACTTTATTACTAAACTTCATTATTAAACTGGCACCCTGATTTGCTGATAGAAGTATATTTTTATAATATTTCTAAGCTCATTTGTACTATTTTTGACCATTAAATATTGACCTAAGTAATCATATTTTTGTGCAATAACTAAGAAGCAAATAAATATATGTAGACATTTAATCAAAAGTGTACAACATTTTTATTAGACTCATAAAGAAAGTTTCGAAAAGCACGAAACATGACGTTATCCAAAAATACTCCATTCAAGCAAAAGTCTAATTAATTTCATGTTTTCAAGTTATGAAATTCTTCTTGAGAGGGGAAGTTAAAAAACAAATTGTTTTTTATGGTCTTGTTTATTTGCGGAACTTGGATTTCAGAACGTAATAAAGCTATGTTAGAAGCTTTATTACGTTGCTTTAGCAATCATTCAAGTTGAATGAAGTGTTTGATGTTTTTTCGCGTAATCAAACATTCAAGCCTAGTCAAATCATGTTAAACCTATATGTTTGGTGGAAGTGTGGACGGGAATAATTGTTGTGTTAACTGCCAGGTGAAAAAAAAATTTGAAACATTGCCGGGACTTTTCAGCTATAATAAAGCATAATGCAAGTCTTTAAACCTGGTGATAGTCATGTTCAATGTGATATACATTTAGCTACAAACATATTTTTCAGTTGGGGAAAGTTGAAGCTTTGAAAAATTGCTAAAATGAAACTTAGGTTGCGAGGCTTTTTGAGCTGAAAAGTTCTGGCATGGAGACCATTAGAAGGAAAGCGCAGCGTGAGACGGTCAAGGTACGAGTAGATAGAAGACCTGTTAAAGATTGTTGAATTTCGGAAGCCTATAATCACCCTGAAATTCTATGCATAAGGCTTTTGTCGACAGGGTTTTTTTTTTCGTGTGGCTGCAGATGATGATGAAGATGAAATTGACCAAATAACAAAACAAATAAAAGATATAAAAACAGCCGCCAGTGTTGCTGCGCTTTCAGCCAATGAGCCAATTTCCCTCATATTCACGTTGAATGTTCTACAAATTGGATTCCTCCATTGCAGTACAGTGTTCGAAACTCGTGCATTGTGGCAAATTCACATTTCCACATCAATCTGTGGATGGAGGCCACGGTGAGAGGGCAATCGAACCACAGTAAATTAGTCATGCATTACAGCATATAACACAATTATTGGACATGAGAGTATGGTATAGGTACGCACTAGTGTGTTCATTCTGAAAATAATTAAGATAATTTCGTTCTCAACAGTTTTTGAATGAGATGAGCGTTATATGATTCAAAATTGAGATCAAAATACAACAAGCTTTTCGAACCTGTTCAAATACAAGATATTGTCACCTCTAAAACATGAAGGGACAACGATTTTGTTCAAAAAACCGTTGTAAACATTTTTAGGTTGTTTTGAAATCATCCCTCAGTGTTAGGCGTAATATACCTAAAAGGGGAAAGTGATTGGCGTATCAGCGCACAGTAAAAAACTACCGAACCTAGGGACATGAACATTTGCATAAAGTATTTTATTCCATGGGCAAGAACAGCCGACGGGTTTTGGAATTCAGTCTCTAGAATGATAAATTTTTCGTCATTTTGAAATACTGGCTCTTCATAAAAAGTAATTCAAGCAAACTGTAAATTTAATATGTTTTCAGCTTTGGTAAACAAATTATTTTCCTATCTCGTATATTTATGAGTTTCAAGCTTCCTTTTGTTTCTAGTATTCAATTTATGAACATAGCTAATTATTTTTGTTAATAGTTTATGGAAGTACTTGATTAAAAAACGACCTGACACAAAACAAAAACAAAGTATGTTTGGAACATGGATGTTTGGCCTAGGTAAGGATCGAACCCACTAGTCTTCCGCATTCTGGCCAGGCCATGTCTGTCAAAAAACTTTGCGGTGCCAAACGATACTAATGACATAAGAATCTGAAAACCTTCATCCATTATTCGATATTTCAATTTGCAACTACATCATTGAAATGAATTATCTCTAACCTTTTCACCTAAATAGATTTAATAATGCTATTCAAATCATACGATTATTTACATCGTTAACTCGGCATAATTAATTAAGGAAACTAATCAGTTATATTATCAACACAAAATGTATGTTGATTATAATAATAACCTATCTATAAACAGCTCGTATACACGTGTTACGTGTATTCAACCTATCTGTTTATATGAGAAACGATAAGGCACTGGGAATCTGAACATAAACTATATAGATTGCACAAGATTGATGTGGGCTAAATATATCTTATCTTAGACGAAATCTATTATCAGACACAGATTGCTTTAACATAATAAATTAAAGCGAATGTTATACGTGGTAAAATATTTGAATATATAATCTCTAAAACACTACCTAATGAAACAGGAAATTTTAAGATAACGATAAAACGGATGAAGTATAGCTAAAGAGAAGATTTCGGGTCATTGACTCGGGCTTGAACTTTGCTTTTGTTGCAAAACATACCATAAACCATAAATGGAAAGAAAGAAAGAAAGAAAGATACCATGTATTGTCACAGATAGATGATTACAAAAATAGACACATATGAAAGACTTAACAGTAATCTTTAGCTTCACTGTGACAAGGGCATCTGGCTCAGCAAATGCTGCAACGGTCAAAGACCGGAGCAGCGCTGCTAAATGGCCTATATATACGTCCCACTGCTGGGCACAGGCCTCACCTCAACTATGAGGTGGATTGAGCCATACTCCGCGGGCTCGGCGTCGATTCTTGAAGGGGTGTAAGGTAAGTGAGCAACCTAATCAAGCCGCCCTAAGGCCTCCGACTAGGATTAACGACTGCCATCTACGACGTCAGCCGGGACCAACTGCTTAACGTGGCTTCTGAAGCACGGAGATGCCCGAAATACACATCACTAAATTTCGGTCGGGGTGGTCACCCATCCCATTTCCGATCCGGCGTATGTATCTTTACAACAGCGATCGTCGCCGATCACTGTCACAACTGCGCCACGGGCACCCATATGGACAAAACATACAATTTAGTGTTATTTTGTCAATTTAGTTAGATGTTCAAGTAAAATCATAGGCCAACTAACATTTAAGCCGATACAATCTATCAAAATTTAAGCATCACCTAAAGAAACATCCTTACCAAGTTGTAGGTATGTTTATTAAGTACGGAAGTAAAAAAAAACATTGTTTTGTTTGTCATGCATTTTTTTCTTTCCTTGTTTCTTTACTGTAAGGCCGTCTGAAAAAGATCGCACTGTCATTTGCCTTCAAATGAATATCATTCAGTGTATTTCGGGCATCTCCGTGCTTCGGAAGGCACGTTAAGCTGTTGGTCCCGGTTTACGTCGCTAGATGTCAGTCGTTAAGCCTAGTCAGAGGCCTTAGGGCGGCTTGATAACACCTGACTTTAAGGTTACTCACTAACCTTACACCACTCCAACAGTCAGCACCGAGCCCGTGGAGTATGGCTCGTTCCACCTCATAGTTGAGGTGAGGCGTGAGCCCAGCAGTGGGACGTATATAGGCCGTTTATGAATATTATTTCCCAACTTTTCTGCTTCAGCGCCTATAAACTCTTCGCGTTATACCCCATAATTGGCCACTCGTCACATTTATGAAGAAGCCTTCGTTGACGTCTTGCGCCTGCCCACAGTGATAAGGAAACGTTAATCCAAAGGTTTCAAAAAGAGGAAACCATTTTATTACAATGTCACTTAAATACATAGTAAAAACTAAGTTTATGTACATTTTACGGTTCTTTTACATGACTTGCCTAGTAACGTTTTAGCCATAAACTTATTATGACTTGTCAGCTACATGGAAACAAGAGTAGAATACAAGGAGAAAATAATACTTAGTTGATATGACTTACTCATTAACTCAATGTTATACGAGTAATTGGTATACAACTGTATAAATAGCTATACAACTAACCTTAGTGTTTACAAACAATGTTGTGAGGTCTCACAGTAGGATTTCAAGACATCTATCTTGAAAACATTTTATTTTGTCTAACACATATCTACCTCAATCTTCATAAACGTTACTTGTTGGTTTAAATTTAAATAACATCTGAATGAAACTTAAGCTTAAACTTTTTCCTCAGTGGAGATCGTACTAATATTATAAATGTGAAAGTTTGGATGTGTGAATGTGCCGTGATTAAAATTTTGTGATTTTTACGTGAAAGAGTTGCTCTTTCACGATATTCTTTAAAGTATAGCTTGTACATTTGAATAGGACAATTTATTAAAAGAAATCACCTTTTTAGGACATAGGTTACAATTTATGAAAATGAATCACCTTTTCTATTACTTAAGTCCACGCGGACGAAATCGCGGGCGGCCGCTAGTTCTTAATAATGGTGTGATGGTACATACGAGTATACATGCAATACGGGTAACCGAACGGCCAGTGGTCCAGGCACAGTCCGGATAACCGTTAAGTGTGTAGGTTACCTTAATGTTTTGTTTGAAGAACAAATAAACTAATGCGCTGTGGGCGGGCAAAGACAAGAACAGACAAATCAGAAAAATTTCTGAACTGAAGACCAATTATTGGCTAATGTAGTAAAAGACGCCTACACAAAATGGGTAAACATTATAAGGCTTGCAATTTTGGCAATGGAAAGGAATGAAAATATACACCGTATTTTTTTGACGAGCAAAATACCAGATCCAAAGTTAGACTTGGAGATATTGTGCATAATTTGTATCCATAATATAATCAAAGGAATCGTTTTTCAAACCTTGTCAGAAATCCTTCAAGACTAATAATTCGCTCATTAACAGTCAGTCAAAAACTAAATTTAATCTTTATGTTGCTCGCGCAGTATCTCCATTTTCAGTTAACTGCCTTCAGTTATTATGTGCTTTGAACTTTTTATTTGCTTTAACAGCAAATGGTGTTTCTTATTACTGTATTAATAAGTAAAATTAGTTAAAATTACTTAAATCAGTTTGTTAATTTTTGTCCTTGAATAGAAGATTTCACGTTATTTTCATATACCTACCTAAAATGAAAATACAAAAAAATTACCAATGCAAGTTTTTTTTTGTCACATCTGCAAAGTCGAGAGTTGGTTGTTTGTTTATTAAGTTATTTCAACTTTGGTTGCGATGCAACCCAGCAATTTATTTTCAAGTGGAAGCAAGGTTTTGCTGCAGGTTAGAACTCAGTTACGGTAAGTCACTTCCTGTGTTGCAAAAAAAGTTCAGTTAGTTACTACAAGTACCATTTTTTTAATGCAAATTTGAAGTGACATGTCGTTTCTGATGTGCCAATGGTGATCCAACGGCAATTTTTTTTTTCGGCCTTGTCTGAAAAATCTTATACCATTCCAAATTCTACAATCAGTCACTGCTACTGGACTATTTCAGTCCAGGGTAAATCACGTTTCTGAAATGCGGGCAGATAATCTTAATGTGGCCTGGGCCATTAAAACCTATTATTTTGCATTTCAGTCTAACATTTCCAATTTATTGGTGTAGGTAATGGGGGTTATTTTACGGTGTGTAAACTTTACATTATTATTCAGAATTTTCTAAAGCACTGCCGCCAAAATTAGAATTAGTCATAAATAAATAGCATTATTGCAACCTTTAGTCCCTAACTAGAACTATGGGGTACTTATCAGTGGCAGCGAATTTCACACATCTATATACTTTTTTTGTAAAAAAAAAACAAAATACATAAGAGACACTCCAAGCCATAAAAATACAAGCAGTTAAGCTCATGTTCAGGAAAGTTACTTATCTACGTCTTTTTATTTTAATATCATTGCATGAACTTTGAAATCTGGTAACTATGTAGTCTATTTCGTGTAACTGGTTTCAATTTACTCCAGAGACATTTACTCATCTAGAATTCTGAAGGTAAAGCAGAAAATGGAATTTTCAACTGAGTGAAATAAACGAGTGTAAGGTTTCAACTGCTTAGCAGAGTAAGCATTTTCTTCTACCTTTCATATCTTGGATTTTTCTGATCATTAGGCGTTTCTGTAGAATCGTGACTTTAAGAGACACTGCTCTTTAGCTTTAACGAAGAATTTATTTTTTTAAGGATCGGTAGGTACTGAAGTTAAAGAACATTGGTGAAAACTGTTAAGATACTGCTGAACAAAACCGTGGCATGTACATGCTGTTGTTGTTGTTTTTACAAATAGCCATAAATAAGGGAGTTTCAGAACTGGAACTAGAAAATAACATAAACGCATGACTATATATTCCAACATTATACACATCATGCAACGGAACATTCAGAAGCACACATTTCACATGAGTGCATTTTGAACCCGACGTGGGTAAGAGCTAGTCTACCGCCGTTATTCGGGTTCCTTGGGTTGTTATCAGGTTTTAACTTCAGGTTTAACACAATGTAAGTGTTCTGGTAATTTTTTTTTCTCATAAAATTCCTTGTTTAGAAAAATATTGCCTGGTCTACTCATTCTTGAGTTCTGCTTAGCAACACATTTTACGATTAATTTTCATTCAGATAGAAGATAAATAAGTACGTTTTTTGTGTTTTTTCGTTTGCAATTTAAATTACTATATTTTGACGCTACTTCACTAACATCATGTCAATTAATCATTTATGCGAAGCCCCAGACCAAATTTAATTAATATGTTTGCTGAGGAGATGCCAGGTCAAAAAACTTTTTATAACCTCTCGTCGCACGAGGCGACAAAAACGAAATTTGTTAGTAAAATCTTAATTAACATTTTTATTAGATGGCCTCAAGAAAATTAGGTGGTTCGTATCCTCAGGGCGAATCGTGAAAAAAGTTATACTCTTTTAATTTGTATAATTATACAGTTGCTGGACTTAAGTCAAAAAGTTGCAAATTTAAGAAAATATTTAAATATTTGTAGCACATTGGACATAATTCGAAACAGCGCCGCCTAGCCCCAAACTAAGCAAGCTTGTACTGTGGGAACTAGAAAACATACGTTTTATTCATGGTTTTAGAACTGTTTTTAAATTTTAAAGCTATTAAAAGGCTACTTGTACAATCGTAAGGACGTTAAAAAAAAGACAGATTTTTCTTTTAAAAGGTTTCAAAATTTTAGCAAAATCAAACGTTTTTTTTGTAATATTCTTAACCTTTATCTTATGCCTGTTTCCTCGAGTTATTCTAAGATAATGCTGAGCATTATCTAATATCTTTGATTTTGCTAAAATTTTGAAACTTTTTAAAAGAAAAATCTGTCTTTTTTTTAACGTCCTTACGATTGTACAATAATGCTACCACAATGAATTTCTTTATACAATCTGAAAGGGCAGATATAGCAGTTTCTGTGTCCTAAAAATGTCTACGTTGGTATCAATATTTTAATTTTTACAGCCTCCCCAATAGCTATACTTTGTATGAAAATGCTTGAGATATCCTCCTTGAGATATTAGTGTCTAGACTTTTGATGTGTGTAGTTACCAAAAGGATTATCTGAGAAAAAACAAATTGCTGAGAAATCTCACAGCAATACTATTTATCTAGCCCTAATCAGATTACCCTCAGGTCAACCAAGTGTTTCATCCCTACAAAGCTTACAATGAAGTAACTCTCCGTGTATGTCTGTCTGTATATCCGCTTAATCCTTTACCTCAGATTTTGATGCAGTTTTCATTATCGGATGATTCATGTTATTGAGGTTAAAGAAAATATGAAAAAGTCGTGTAAAACAAGGTTTTTTTTTGAACGCTCTAATTTCAGGAACTACTGGTTCGATTCGGAACAATCTTGTTGTGTGTAGCCCTTGTATTGCAAAAGCAAACACAAAAGGCTATTTCACATCACGCTGTGGCTAATAGGAATCCACGCGGACGAATTCGCTCGCGTCTTCTAGTTGAATGATAAAATAATCTTAAAGACAACCTCTGATATGAAAATCTCAAATTGGAACACCTTTTTCAACTATATCCCAAATGTGCATGAAAGAGAAGAAACATTACATTAACATTCAGTACTTACTACTACTACTTACTTTACACTTAAGAAAGGTAATCGTCTTCAAATTTGACAACCTACACTCAGTTGGCTTTAACTATACTTATAAGTCAAGTGGTTGTTTAATCTGTTCTGTTGGTAAATGCTATTATTTATTTAGTTTCTTAGCATAGTATTATTTTCAGTTCTTTTGTTGTATACTAGATGGAGTTAAAGTAAGATAGCTCGCGCAAGCATTGCATTTTGAAAATAGTACAAGTATTCTGAATGACAAACAATAAATGTCTATGCGTTCCGGACCAAGGCGTTTTCTTTATTCCCTGACTCGGCACACCCTTGAACAAGGTCCTACGAGTCGGAGCGTTTTTTAGGGAAAAAGTATACTTGGCAATTTTTTGAAAATTAAAAAAAAAGTGAAAGTAAGCAGGAAGTGTTGCTGTCAACTATTTGTTTACCGGAAGTTGAAGAGATTGCGACATCTATCGGAGCGGAAGAACAATATAATGGAACTTAGAATTTGGAAGTTGACCTCAAAATTGGATTAAAAAGTGGTAAAGTGCAAGAAAAACTGTAAGTACTCTTATGTCATTAACTTAGTGGAAAAAGTGTTGATTAGGACTTAGAATAATTCTGAAAAAAGTTAAACTACGGGGAACCTATGCCCGATTTTGGAACGGTGGTAATAAGTTCAAACACTTAGAAAAATTGGCGACGATTTTGAACTTTGAAAAATTGCGATAACTTTGAATACTAGGACATCTTTTATTTGCTGGATTTTATTGATAAGAAGAAACAATGGAAGAGTTTGAAGCTGATATAAATGTGATGGAGGATTTAAAGGTTCAAATAGAAAAAGGCAGAATAAACTTCAAAAAATCTCCTAAAGAAAGAGTTACAGAACCGTATGTTATAGCGAGATTAGAAGGTCTAGAAGGGTTGATCAAGAAGTTTACTGAAAAGCATGAATCCATCATAGCTTCATGCAAGAGAGAAGTTCTAAGAGAAAGCAGTTACATAAAGGATGATTTATTTAGCGAGGGACAGGAATCGTATTTGATTTACAAGGGAGAGTTGATGACTGCATTGAAGTCAATGAAACCTGCGAAGATCAATGATTCTGATTCGCCTGCGAGTAAAGAAAGTATAGTCAGATTACCAACAATTTCTATACCTGTGTTTAGTGGTAATTATACCGAGTGGTCATCTTTTAAAGATCTGTTTACCTCGTTGATTCACAACAACCAGGCACTAGATGACGTTCAGCGTTTGCATTATTTGAAAACTCAACTCAAAGGCGAAGCAGAACAATTGATCAAGCATATACCTATAACTAAGTCAAATTATAGAAAATGTTGGGAGTTGTTACAAAATAGGTATAATAACAAACGGTTCATGTCAAATTGTATCCTGAAACGTTTATTTGGTCAGCGCACAATGAATTGTGAATCTGCGCAAGGTCTTAAGGAACTTCTTGACTGTACTTCCGACTGTATTCACGAATTGTCTAATTTAGGGATTAAGGTAGAGTCGTGGGATATAATAATTCTTTATATTGTTAGCTTGAAGTTGGACGTCGAAACCCGCAAACAATGGGAATTGCACGTCAATAATTCTTGTGAAGATCTGCCTTCTTTCACCTTATTCAAAGATTTCCTAGAAACCCGATTTCGCGCGTTGGAGTGCGTAGAGCCTGCAAAAAGTAAGTTCAATAAACCTAATCAAATAAACACTTTACCAAAGGTCTTGCACACCACATCCAATAGTACTTGTCCGCATTGCAATGAAGGTCACAAACTGTTGTCCTGTAGTCAATTTGCCAAAGAAGATGTGTCTAGACGTCATGATATAGTGAAGTCACTTGGGCTTTGTTTCAACTGCCTAGGCAACAGCCATTCCATTAAATATTGTCGCGTCCCCACTAAGTGTCGTATTTGCAAAGGAAATCACCATTCGCTTCTTCACGGAAAGTCAAATTCTGTTACAGTTGCAGTAACGTCTGAGTCAGAGGAAATAGAGCCAAGCCATCCGGAACCGTCCTGTGAGACGATGGAGACCACTGAAATTTCAAGCCATTGTGCGACGGAAAAGGTACCTAACCAGACCTTACTAGCCACAGCCCTTGTAAAGGCTGAGTCAAAAAATGGTTACCCTCAGATATTGAGAGCTCTGCTTGACCAAGGCTCTCAAGCATCTTTTATATCAGAGGGAGCGGTTCAGTTACTTAAGCTGAATAAAATTGCAGCTAAAAGCAGTATATCAGGTTTAGGTGGAGATGGAGGTCATAGTGGCTTAACCTCAAAGTATGTGGTTAAGGTCAATATTCAGTCACTTAATGACCCCACCTTCAAATTGCAAGTAAAGGCACATGTTATCAACACTGTGACCTCAGCTTTACCTGAAAGAAAATTCGTCCAACCTGGTTGGGCTGAGCTAGATAAAGTAAATCTAGCAGATCCGCAATACAATTCACCTAATAAAATAGACCTTATTTTAGGAGCCGAGGTGTATTGTAGTATCCTGAAAGAGGGTTTGATGAGAAGCCCTTCTGGTTTATTGATTGCGCAGGATACACACCTCGGATGGGTGTTGTCGGGTCGAGTAGACAGTGACAAAAAGTTAAATTGTCACAAAGTGATCTTGAACTTACATGCTAAGTATAATGAGAATGAAACACTCAATAAATTTTGTGAGGTCGAAGCGGGACCAACTTCAATGTTGGCTAAGTGCTTCACTCCAAAAGAGCTAGCATGTGGAGTTGTGTGTGAAGACGATACTGGTAGCCATTCCAAGGAGTTGTCAGTTCGCCAAAATGTTCTCGAAAATAACGGAGAGAGTGGAGCAGTAAGGTTCAAAGGAATTAGTGATGCTCGAGGGGCGGAGTTGAATGGCTTGAGGGACTCCCCTGGTGCTGAATGTGCAGTTGTAGCGAATAAAACATGCATCAATCATGGTGGCAAAGCAAAGTCACACCTTGTAACTGCGAAGAAGAAGAAAGCAGAAAAGTGCAGAGTGGACTCAGTCACAAACTTGCCTGAAATCTTGGATGAAGACATAGCTGGTTTTCACGCTCGAATCGATTCAGACATCGTATTGGATAGATTAAGAGGTCGCTCTGGTCGACGGAAAGCTTTTGTGTTCAATCAGATCTCGGAAATACATCCGTTGTTGGATTCAGGTCAGTGGTCGAAAGAACCATCTACAAAAAAACCCGTTGGCTGTACTTCCAGATGTATTCCTACATACAAGCTGATCAGTCATCCTTGGTGGAAAAACGGCCTGACCCAATCTAATGTAGTGAGACATGATGCAGAGCTGCACATTTTCTCAATGTTTTTGTTCTTAAGGAAATTTATGAGAGTAGTGGCATATTGCAGAAGGTTATTGCGTAAAAAGGAATTCAATAAACCTAGAATTAAATCTTTGCCTAATCTTACAGCTGTTAAAAACCAGGATACGATTCTTTGTGGCATTCGTTTGCATCAGCGACATAGGTTTTATAAATACCACATTTGCCTTTTCTCACGAGTAGCAACGCAAACCTAGAAAAGGCTAGCTAGAAAAGGTAGTTGCAAAAGAGGTAGTCGTAATGATGTGGTACCTAGGTACTGAAGATTTGAGGGTTCAACTCTTCGACGTCCAACTTCGAAGTTGTACTCATTTACTGGGTCTGTTGATGTTAATCATCAGAGTTTGTTTAAATATATTTTATTTTAACACGAAAAGTTATTGCTTTTATTTTGAGTGGATTATTTGTACAAATGTGACTTGTTTTTTTACTTACTTTTTTGATTCTGAAAATTTACATTTACAGTCCACATCGTAGTTTGTCTAGTCCTAATCCATTCAGTTATTTCCTTTATTTTGTGTTACTTCGTTCACATGATAAGATAACAGATTTAACTTATAAAATGTTATGTTAAAAAATATTTTTGATATATTTCATAATATAGAAGTACTACTTCATACTTGTTCCAATAGTTTGTTTACAATACGTTTGAATTTGAATTTACTTTCAGTTGTTTTGCCTATGAAATGATCAGCTTTTTAGGGTTCCGTTTGTATATATGTTAAATTTCTGCCAAGTGTCAAACATTTTCAATTTACAGTCCATATCGAAGTTCGTATAGTTTTAATTCATTAACGATGCTATCCTAATTTGTTTTAATGATAATAGGTTCAATTTATTATTGTTTCATCATTTTAAGATAAGTCTTTGTTTTATTTTGCACTAGTGAAGGACTAAAGAGTCCTTGAGGGGCGGTATGTTTAATCTGTTCTGTTGGTAAATGCTATTATTTATTTAGTTTCTTAGCATAGTATTATTTTCAGTTCTTTTGTTGTATACTAGATGGAGTTAAAGTAAGATAGCTCGCGCAAGCATTGCATTTTGAAAATAGTACAAGTATTCTGAATGACAAACAATAAATGTCTATGCGTTCCGGACCAAGGCGTTTGCTTTATTCCCTGACTCGGCACACCCTTGAACAGTGGTCATCAGTTGTAATGGCCTGCAAATAAGGTCATTACAATTAGGGTTTTCTGATTCTCTGCTATTTGAAAGCTGTTTAGACCCGACGCCAAAAAGGCGCCGTCTGGTGGCAGAAAAAGTGTCAACCCAAGTGTCAACCTTTTCTGCCACCGGCTTGCTTCAAACGCGTCTGGTTCAAACAGCTGTCAACCCAATATAGGTTTTTGAAACGCCCCTCTTGGTGGCTAAAAAAGTATCAGTAACCCTCATTGATCGACACCGCGCCCGCCACTGCCCAACAAACATTTTAGTGCTTACGGAAGCTTTTTTAAGGTATTAGTATTTTAGTTCATTTGGCTCTAGAGTCGAGTGGTGTAAGTTAAAAATAATTAAACAATAATAACAGTAATTTAAAAACCAATTTATACGATAGCATGGAGTTTATAAATCGAAACCATTGTACGACACTAAGCTCTAAAAGGCAAAAACCAATGATCGCAGCGCCATCACAGTACCTTTAAATTCTCTAAAGCAGCTCATGTAGCACTTGTTCTTATAACTAAGTGTCAATTGAGTGCAGACCGTACCTTCAAACATTTATGATCGAAATCATGAAGAAAGAAAAATAATAAAATGTAGGCATGTTTTTATTATTTTCAGCATTTTTCAAGCAGTATCTTTACAAAAGATCCGGAAACCAGAAAAAAATGTAGGTATTTGTTTACATGGGCAATGGACTAAAGAGTCAAACTGGAAAGCTTTTCCAGGCCCTACCTGGTTACCTGGAGGGTAAGGCTAAAATAGCCTCAAAGAAGCTCGGCGTGCTCAACAGATCGAGACGGTATTCGGTTCAGGTTCGGCGCAGGTTCGGCCACACATGGAATACTGTTCTCATCTTTGGGCAGGGGCTCCCCAGTACCAGCTTCTCCCTCTAGACCGCATTCAACGGAGAGCAGCTCGAGTTGTTGATTGCTGCGAGGTTTCGGATAGGCTTGACTCCCTGGCACTGCGTAGAGATGTAGCTTCGCTTTGCATTCTCTATCGCATTTATCATGGAGAGTGCTCCGAGGAACTGTTCGGGCTGATTCCCGCCACCTCTTTCCGCCATCGATCTACGCGACAACTCTACCACCCCCACTACCTCGACAGTTGGCAGAGCACTACTGTTCGTTTGTAGAAAATTGTTAACTCAGGATAAAGACTAGTAAAGTCATACTAAGAGACAGTTTGGTTGGTTTAGATTCTTTCTACAAGTATAACTTAGGCTAATCGACGAATAAGACAAAGGGCTTGAATGTCATGTATATGTTTACTTTAGTCTGAGTGAATTCAGGGATCAATAAGCCATTTTTTATTTTAATTTTTTTCATATTTTTTTTCATTTAGCATTTTAAGTAATAAGGGGTCTACTTTAGACCCTAGAGGCTTTTATTTTTAATTTCCTCTTGGATCCTAAATTTCATAATTTCAAAGTATGAAGTACACAAAACTTATAAACATCAAACTTTTATTGGTTTTTCAGCCATTCAGAGTTTATCGCTTCTTCTAAATAAATATTGTCTGTGATTGGCTGATAAGATAGCACGGATTACCACGTCATTCTAGCTGCAACAGGTCAAGGTGAAAATGACAGTCGGCACAAGCTGAGTAAATATTAAATATGCGTTACATTTGGCATTAACATTTTTGCTAAAATCTCATGCCCTACATCATTGTAGCTAAGACAGATTTTTTCCAAATGACCATTTTACCAACTCACTGCAAACTATTTGGTACCTTAAAAAACTGATGAAAACCATTTATGTCAAATATTATGACAACCAATAAAAGAGTCTGTCGATGCTATTCAACCGGTTCACAGTCCACGCCCACATGTGGGCTGCGAACAATTAGCTTTAAATTGTTAAATATTTGTGGACAGTGAACCTGTTAAACGAACCAAACCCAGAAACAACTAAAAACCATGAAAATTGTGAGTTCTCGAGCTATTATAAGCATTGATTGAACTTGATTTTGTTTTGAATACAAACTGATTTTTCAGTTATCCTAAACTTTTCCATAGCCAGAAGTTAACAATAAATATAAATTGTACCACCCTGTATAGATTCTATAGTTAATCATACCAAAGCAATTCGACAGGTTTCATCGATTCCAAGTTGAATATTCTGATACTGAATTTCTCTTAAGTGTCACTTTTCCAGTAACGTGACGACAGACTTTTTTAAAATAGTTTAACATGTTGCACCGACATAAAAACCTAAATCTATAGTGGTTTTGAGCACATGTAAAGGTGTAAGATAATGTAAAGTAACCGTAACTAAAAAAAACTGTTATCTCTTCATTAAAATTTCAAATTCTCTTGGCTACCGTGTAAACTCAAGGCTCTGTGAAGTTATGTAATATTATATGAATGTTATTTTAGAATTGCCAACGATTATAACAATACCTAAGTATGCCTTTTTTTGTGGTCTTCAAGATGGGACCTCACTCCACCTGATGGGAAGCAGCCGTGAGATATGGGGTTGACACGCACAGTAATGGCCAGGCAATTTCATTTTGAAGGCCTGCAGAAATGCCTTTTCACACCCCGCTTAAAAAACCCGGGATTGTAGGAAGAACGAAACACATGCGCTGCCCTTGCAATGGTTTCTCTGAATATCAGCTATGAAATATATACGTGGCATGCCATGATATTCAAAATATGTTATGTCAGTACTGATGCGAAGTGAAAAATTGTCCCCTGGCGTACGTACCTATAATTTGACCGTGTGTACAAGACAGTATGATTATTTAGTAGAGCGTAGACGAGACAGATACCATGTAGCGCAGTGTCGTCTCAAACTGTCAATGCTTTGCTCAGGTGTTTGAAGTTCTGATTTCGGGTGCCACTTTTTAGCACAAGTAACTTATCTACATCTTTTTTATCAAAATGGCATTGGTGGCATGTATAAAAGGATGAATAACTCTTGCTACTACATACCTTGAGAGCAAAAGTGTATGACGTTTTTTAATGGCCTGCACTTTATATTGTCGCGGGTATTCTGCCAATGTCAAGTGGTTTTATGCGTTTGCATGTTAACATTAAAATACTGATATCGTGATTTTTTATGCTTCGTGGAGTTAAATTGGTTATTCTCGCAGCTGCAATTTCTAAAGCCATTAAAGTCATGAATATTTTCCCGATGACCAACCATCATCGATCAAATGACCGTTTTGATGACCTAAGCAACAAATACCACTGCGCCAAATTGTCTTAATAATGAATTGATACTACTGATACATCATTTATTTATTATTTATTGCACAAGCGAGAAAAGTAAAATAAATATTTTACTTTTGGCGGTGTGTTGGCGGTGTCTTTGACATATTACATTTAAATAACCATAAACATACATAACATACCTACATTTATTTACTGAAACCACTTAGTAGGTATTACTCATAAGTTCAAAAACAGATGAAGCATGCTTGCAAAGAAACAACGGTATACTTGTATGTATCCCATTTTTCTTGGCATAAAGCGAGTGGTGATCTAATCAGTTATTCTACTTTTCTGTCACTTCATAATAATTTATTCTAATTACCTTTCTAGAAATTAAAAATACCGGTGCATTCTAATAGTCTCCGAAATTCCTATATTGGTAAGACTCTTGAAAATTTCGAGGTTAATCAACGGTTCAAAAAGATTAGTTTTTACGAAACTAATTAAAAATAGCGAAAACTTTGTGTGTCGTGTACCAATCGAATTGACAATAGTGTATTATTAACTTATTTGCAATTTCAATTAGCAAAATTAACGTTTTAAAGGCTTATCTACTTGAATGTTTTATTTTGATGCTACTATGTTTTCTAATGTTGTTATAACTGCTATTTTTCAAACAATGCCTGTATTGCAGTAGTAGGTATCTATGTAAAAAACTACTTAGGTAGAAATAAACGTTTAACATGGATCATGTTACCGACTGAAATGAATTCATTTGTGTGTAACCACATTGCTGGTATACAGAATAATGTGCTGAACATGCGGTTGTTGGTATACTTACTTACCTAAATATTTTGTTGTTATATTAAAGACCGCAATTTGCGTTATTTGAAGCGTTATGTTACCAATTATACCTGAGTATTTATACATCCGAAGCATAACATTGTAAATTTTAATAGCAGCCAAAATATTACTTAATTGGCCAAAACCGTTCTGTTTAACCTCTACATAAATAGAACAAGTTTTGTTGTTCGTAACAAAAACATATTTCAATGACACTTATGAAAAGAACACTAGGTTTATTTTCAGGCGTTGTAACTATAGGAAAATTTGAAATTCTTTTGTATGCAAATTTAACTTAATCCGCGTCACAGCGGAGCATACGTTTGAACAGCTGTATTCTTAACAGACGAAAAACAACGATCATCGCATTCGTTAATTCCAATTTAGTAACAATTTTCCTCGACTATGTATTCTTACGTTTCGGTTTAAACAGATAAGAAAACCGAATCCATCACTTTTAAATACTTTATCCACTTCACTGAACACACTGGCACTTTTAATTTCTTTTTTCACACAATATCCGAACGCAGCACTGATTTTAGAACAGCCACAACTTTTTAATATTTGAATTCAAACACGACCGAACTCCGTCAAAGTTGTTTCCCGCGAAAAAAAGAGCGCGAAGCGTACGCCCTCTTTAACGTCCAGAACGAGACTGGTCTCGGAAAACTGAGAGCGCCCGCAGTATTCGAATACAAACGCAAAACAGGAACGGCCAAATTCAGAACTACGATTTTCCGATACGAATTTTGACAGCTCCAATACAAAGTGGCGCCGCGTTTTTCGGCATTAATAAGAATGTTAAATATATAACCTTTGCGCGACCGGTTTACAAGCCCGTTAAATTATGGCTAAAAATAAAACTGTGCATGTAAAAAATACTTATTTCCATAATTGTTAGAGATTCAAGTTTATGTCGGTCGAAACATCAAGCGTAATTATGTTGGCAAAAAACGGTTACGCAATTAGGTGGATTTTGAGTTACTTAAAAACTAGATTTGTCTCGAGATTATGTCATGTATGTCATGCTACAGTACCAAACTTTGTTGAACTTTTTTCGAACATTTTTAAGAGCACCTTTCTGCAAAAAGCTTACTTTAAAATAAAAACTTCCAAGTCGGGATCGAACCTTTTCAGAGTTTTGTTCAGTCAGCATTGAAACCCTTTCCTTTCATAGTATTAAAATCTCTGATATAGAAAAGCAAAATTTCTACAGCTTAAAAAAAGTTTTTTTTTGTGTTTGAGATATAAATGACAGATGCTTTACAAGCAACCTAAGTATGATTTGATCAAAGTTATGGTGATAGAATTGCTTTTTCAAAACGGTGAAGATATTTTTGATCACTATTTAAACCATAATATGATAACTCTGATGCTGACTGTTTACATAGACAAAATAATATAATATAAGAATTCTTTATTGGACCCATATTAATTACAAAGTGATTTATTGAGTAGGAATTCAAATTCATATATGCTAAACCTAATTGTCTAAACTAACCTCGGTTTTTTTACCTTTAAAACTTTTATTGCACATAATTTGTACATTTTCTGTTAGTTCTGAACATGAAACGTGTAGGGCCACCGGAATCTAGTTTTAAGTAGGCACACTAACAAGTTTGTAAACTTTTCAGCCTCCCTAGGCTCGTATTTGAATATTACACTCATACTTTGAGAGTTTTAGTAAAGTTTATAGTTAAGAAGTATTTGGTGAGAGCTTGTTAAAAAAATAAAAAGATTTGTTTTTTTTATAGTAAGACAAGAAGTCTTATAATGCCATACTATTTACTGCCTTTATTTTGGTACTACATATAACCATAGAAAATAGTTTTTGACTACTAGGTATATGGGTATCAAACAAAATATGTTTAAAAAACTCTAGATAGGGCCTGCAAGCCTGGCCTGGGCTTGTAGGGGTGAAGTGGGGGCCGCAGCACATTATCGGTTTGGTGGGGGCCAGTAGCTCGTGGCCTACTCCCCTGTGCATAGCGGTCCAGCGGGGCCGTACCGCCGGCTGCAGCAGAGAAACTGTTCTTTGAGTGGCTCTTAGTTGCCGACTCAGTAGAGTTCAGGTACGATTTGAGCTAGTAAATCGCAAAGAGGGGTATCTAACCTGCACTACTTACACAGAGTCCACCAGGCGGCGGAAGGGCCGGCGCTCTTCAGGCGTTTTCATGGCCTACCCCTTTTGTTAGGGGGTCGGTTTCTGGTGGTCCCGTGAGGGGCAATCATTAGAGGCGGAGCGCTGTTGGTAAACCTTTTAAGTAGATCCAACTTCGCCGCCAAAGTGCCAAGATTGAGTGCCGTGAGGTTTAAGTCGCTATATACCAGGTACCCCGTCAACATTCTGACTTATAAGATAATACGTTAGCTTTTGAGAAAATTATTTTTACCTATTATTGTGGTGTCGGAATATTACTTTTTTTATTTCTATTTCCTTATTCGATTTCTAGGATTCCGACTTAATGGGGTGAGGGGGGGGGGGTACCATAAAATATAGCAAGCAGTAGCGCAGTCTCTACTGATCATGAAATTGACGTTTAAGGTAGAAGGTAATTGAGAAGCATTTATTATTATGATAATAACGTGCATGGCAATAACAAGAGTACCTACAATCTTTGTCAGTGAGTCGTCAGTGTAGATTGCCGACGCTGCACGCTGAGAGTCCATCGGTCAGGTCCGCGTTATGCTGACGGCTGCTACATGTGCGAGCTAGCTCGTACAAATATTATAGTTGGTACCATTGCTTAATAATTTGTAATTTTACAATAAATACAAATTGACTACCGGTTTTCAAATTGGCTTAATAGCCAATACAAGCAATATAATAATAATCTATACCAGAGGTCACAGGTCCGATCCCCGTACAATACAAACGTATGTGTTTATTATAACAACCCTTAATATTTAGATTTTTAGAATTTTTAGTATTTCTTGTTATAGCGGCAACGAAAATACATAATTTGTGAAAAGTTCTGCTTTCTAGCTAACATGCTTTATGAGATACAGCCTGGTGACAGACAGACAGAGGCGGTCAGGTAGACAGACAGACAGCGGAGGCTTAGTTATTTTACCTTTTAGGTACGGAACCCTAAAAAAGTATTTAAATATGTTTATCAGTTGTCTAGTATCACAATAGTATTCTATACAAGCTTTTCTTATTTTGGAGCTAGACGGCGGCGCTGTGTGGAATCCTTTAGTGATATTTATTGGTTGATCCTACTTATTTTATAAATGCGAAAGTTTGTACGTGAGGATGGATGGGTGTGTAAAAAAAAAACCAGTGTATGGATTTTTGATTAAACTTTACAATTATATAGCTTATACTTACATCAGATTAAGCCAAACGGACGAAGTAGGGAGCGTCCACTAGTCAGTCATAATGCTACATAAAATACTATAAAGACTTCGAAAAAACCCGGCTTTAGCAAAAAATCATAGCTGTAATCTATGAAACGGGTCTAAACTGTAAAAAAGTGCAATTAGGTGACTTTAAATCGAATAAATAACGTGAAAGATTTTGAAAAGCAGATAAACGTCCCCATTTGTCTCTTTCGAAACCTTGAGATTGTGTTCTCAGCAGTTTAATTACTTTTATTTGTACTGAATAAATCTTATCACAGTCGACGCTAGTGATGCTATTTGATATCGATACCATTGATTTTATCAAAAGATATTATCCTTATTGCAAGAACAATAGCGTCGATGGTGTTAAGCCTCAATATTAACTATAATATTGCTTTTAGCCATACTTTCTTAATTTTGCAGAATAATACCTGTTTTGGTTGAAACACTGTGCTCTATAATTGTGTGTAAACTTACGTATCATAGTGGGGGTATATGAGTAAACAGTCATCACATACATTGATGACCGACCTGTTGAGTCCCAATCGGCTCTTGAAACACTGCGCTAAATAATGATATCTAATAGCAATTTTTTATATAAATAATATATAAAAAATTGTACCCTGGCGTACGTACCTATGATTTGACTGATTTAATTTGATTTGGTCTAGTGTGACCGACTAGATTGACTCTGGTATTTAATCATGCTTAAATATTAGAGCGTAAACGAGCCAGATGCATGTTGTGCAGTGTTATCTCAAATTGTCAATGCTTTGCGCAGGTGGTCGAAAGCCCTGATTTTGGGTGCCACTTTCTTAGCAATAGTAACCTATCTACGTCTTTTTAATTATAATATCATTGGCGCTAAACGGTTTGTCAATCGGTAAATGCTATTGATACCGTCGTTTGACAGTGTTATCGATATACTGACAGATATTCAAGGTCAACTATTATTAGTGGATCTATCGATAGTTTAGCATCACTAGTTTACGAGCGGAGAAGGTGTAGTGTTTATTGCTTCACGCAGAGTAGTTAGTCCTGGGAAAACATCTTTGTGCCCTTAAAGATACGTTGAAAATGAATAGACTTATATGCAATGACTCCTGAAAGTTTTAAGAATGCCTATTAAATGCCTTAAAGAAGACCCCTTTCCATTTATTACTAAAATATGACATTTAAGTCTTTCACCGCTGCCGGTCACTTTAACAATTGAATTCCTATTGTTTGTGACCGGCGTGGCGTTCAACGTGTTATTAAGAAACTGTAAAATGACTGTACAGGATAGTCATTTTCTGTTCAATTGCCCATCGCTATCATGTCATTCCAATAATTATAATCTAATTAAGTGCGTCCATCTATAACTATTGATCAATTGGAGAGAAATGCGCTAGATAATTTCATCTATATTTGTTCTATGGAAATATAAGTGTTAGGTATTTGTTTTATTAAAAATAATTTAGTAAATGCAGCCATTTGTATGACATTTTATAAAAATATTAATTTAGTCTCCGTGATTAGTTACCTGATGACCAAAAAAATAATAATTTATAAACTTAATAAAAACTATATAAAGTAAACCCGAATTAAAAGTCCCATTACAGTATGCGTTACCATTCTCTATAATATAGCTTATGCAATACATACACTACCTATCTATGTGTATAAAATTATTTACTGATGTACTGCTTTCAGTTCTGCTATTTTAATTTCAACTCTAATAAGTATTCAAATTTACTTCACGATCTCAATGTAAATTATAGAACTTTCTAAGTACTTTTAATTAAGATGTAATTATATTGAACAATATAATTATGCAATAAATATACAGGCAGTTTCTTTTAAGGTGTCAAGCGGGCGCGAGCTGATAGTAGGGTACCACTACCAATATCATGAACATACATGGGAATTAAATCGATAGGTATGGTACCCTAACTATTAGCTCGCGCCGGCTTGACACCCTAAAAGAAACAACCAGTATACATTCAATAATAAAAATAGTAATTTGAACAAAGATATTTAACAACTATTATATTTCAGATAAGGATTTGTAGGTACCTACAACTAAAATTATTTGTATATAAGCTCCATTATTACTATGTATTATTATAAAAAAAAACTTTCATTGTTATTTTTTGTCTAATTTTATTTTCTTTTATTGTTTTTTTTTTACTTTTCGGTATTGTAATTAAGCCGAATAAATTATTCTTATTCTTATCGCTGGTACGAGGTTTCCTAACCCTGGGCGTATAATTAGAGGGCAAATCAAAAGCATTTAATCAAATTGTTTGCTTGTGAAAACTTGAACAAGAGGTGATTCGCGGAGGGCTCGAATAATATTAGTCGGGGATGGGGAATGGATTATGAGATTTATAAGAGCTCAGAATAAAGCCATTAATGTCAAAAGATCAGGAAAATTTTGAAAAATACGAAGTATTTTTGCTACAGCAACCGTTCTGAAAAAAATACTTGCATAATAAGTTAAACATATTTTCTCACTCACGAACTTTCATGACTCTACTAGCCAATCAGAAATAAGACATGGAACTATTTAGGCTTTAATTTTTTAACGTGGTTAATGTTACAGCGCAGCAAAGTGTTGAATACACACAGGATTTACAGTATTTTACGTAAACCAAGATTAACTTCGTCACCATTTATTAAGACGAGATTTTTTGTAGTATAACTTGGGCCTATTCAAGAAGAGAGTGAACAGCCATTTGTTAGGCCGGCATGTACCAACTTAGACCACATCATCACTTAAGATCAGGTGAGATTGTGGTCAAATGCGCGCCTACTTAATCATAAAAAAAAAGAAACTAAGTAGCGTTTAAACGATTCGTAGGTGTCAGAAGCTGACATACATTCCTTCCAATATCACAATAAATACGAGTAGATAGTAACAATGTCCCTGAGCAAGAAAAACGTTTTTTTATCAGATAATAAAAAGAGCAGTTTGCGTAGATATCTGAGTCTAGCAGATTCCGAAAACAATTATTTGACATCACAAAAACATTGTGTTTAAAATAATGTCGGTGTTCCTAACGCCTAAGGTTTACCCAGCTGCTAAACCGCAGCGCTCCTGTTCGCAATAACTCCCCGTGTGTCGCCATCTCATGTAATTACATTCTCATATTAAACTCGACAGGATCGCAGGAAAGGAAATTGAATCAAGCAGCCGTTATGTCTCCACACCCGTAATTAGGTTTATCGGGCTCGCTCTTCTTTGATGTCGCCGGGAAAGTTTTTTATTAGATTTTAACCGACTTCAAAACAAAAGGGGCGAGAAATAACAATTTTGTCTCGGCACTACAGCAGCTGTTACGTTTTTAATAAAATAACAACTTATTTTTATGTTAATATTCAACAGTGAAACAAAATAATTAATATTTATTTAGTCTTTGATGGGGGGGATGATCAAATAGACCATAACATTTACTTAGAGTGTATGAGATGAAATTATGTTATTATTCTGATAAAATACACATTTCGATATGAAACAATATTGCAGTTTGTAATCTTGATATTTTTGAGGGTTTTGGTTTATTTTATTATTTGTGATTTCAATATGTTTTATGAAATAATTTACACTTAGTTGATTTTTTGTTTCACATCGCCGATGCCTGTATCTTTTAAATTTATTTAAAACCAGTATAAATCGGCCAAGCCACCAGAGGAAATTCAAACCTGCGTCTTCCGCATACCAATAGGCTACTTTAACCACTAAGCTGACCTGTCAACGTCAACCAAGATATGTATTTAACGTCAAAAACAAATTTCACAGTTGAAGTTAGCAACTGTAGAGTTTTCTAAACTGAATACACCCTTGAAAACCTCGCCTTTCCATCTCATACTAATGAATTGAATTTGTCAAGTGATTTATTCCATAGCAAATTCTTGGTAAGCATAAAAATACGCAAATCCGATCCTTGGGGTAATAAAAAATTCGTCACATACTCCGACATATGACAATTCCGGAATTTTCATGAGCTTTTCTACTGTTGTAAACAGAGTATGCAATAAATTGTATTACGCAACATATGGATATTCTGCTATGAGTTTTCAGGCTTAATGTTTTCATGCGTGGTTGCATTTTGTAATAAAAAAAATATATTTTTCAGACGAACTACAAGTAGTTCAAGATGTTCTCAGAAAGGGTCAGGTCAGGAGAAGCTTTAACCGACGAGCATGTATGAAAGGACTTATGAAAGAAGAGGAGGCGCAAGGTGTGTGCCAGGATCGTAGTATGAGGTTGGAAGATGAGGTGAAATAATAACACTCACGTCTCGATTAGAACTGCTCGTTTAATAGGATTAACATGAGTTTATATACTTAGCCTTACATTTCCCTCCTTGAGAGAAAAAAAATGTTAATTATTATTATATCAAGATTACATTTTTTTTATTCACTATTTATCATGAGTAACATATTATTAACAGTAATTATATTTTGTTTTAATAGATATTAAGTGCATTAATCTTTATAATACATTTTTGTCCTATTCTTATGGATTAAATAAGGTTTTCCATTTTTAATTATCTCAACATTGGGAGATACATCTTTTATTACAATAAATGGACCTAAGTAAACATCCTTCATTTTATTACCACTTTCATTTTTAATAAGAACTAAGTCATTAGGTTTATAACTTATTGTCTTAACCTTTTTGTCATACATTGTCTTTCTTTTTATTTTACTTTGAAGTAAATTATCTCGGGCTTCTTTCTGAGACGTTTGAATGCGATATTTCAATTCACATGGATAACTAGAATGATTATATAAAGGATCTACGCAGACACCTGATAAGTTACTAGGTAAAGCACACTTCCTACCAAAAACTAACTCGAAAGGAGTAAATTTATGTTCCGAATGTACCGAAGTATTATATGAGAAACACCAAAACGGTAACCACGAACTCCATACCTCTGGATGATTATCAGTTTGGATTCTTAGAAAACTATTTAAATTTTTATGTGAATTTTCTAAAGAACCAATACTTTCGTGATGATATGCGGTAGAATTTAACTGTTTGATGTTCAAAAGTGAACATATTTCTTTAAAAACTGAAGACATAAACTCCTTACCTTTATCTGTTGCAATTTCCCTCGGAACTCCATATCTTAGAATAAAATTACTTACCAGTGCTCGAGCGACCTCTTCTGATTTCTTGGAAACTAAAGGATAGGCCTCTATGTACTTGCTTAACTCGCACTGTAATGTTAGTATATAACTATAATTATTTTGATCTTGGTCTAAAGGACCTACTAAATCAAGGTATATTTTCTCAAAAGCCCAACTCGCTGTGGTGGTGATTTCCATTGGTTCCCTAATAGGAATCGAATGTTTTTGTGTTTGACATTTATGACACCGTTGTACGAAAACCTTTACATCTTTTTCCATACTAGGCCAATAATAGTACTTCTTAATATTATTATACATTCTTCTCATGCCCGCGTGGCCACTGGTGGGCAAGAGATGAAAATCATTAAGAATGACTCTTACTTCGTCCTTGTCGTTTATTCTTTTCACATTATTCAAAATACAAAAACGTGGTCCGGACCATTTTTTATTTTTTAATTCTTGCAACATCTTTTCTATAAATATATTATTTTCACGACATTTAATAATGCACAATTCACACACATCTATTTGTTTACAAAATTCGTCTAGTTCTCTCAAAAATTCAGCTCGTGACCTTTTCGATGAAGAATCTAGGTATTTTATAAAAATGCTCTTTTTACTTGGCACATAACAAAACGTTCTACTTTGTTTACTTATTACATTTTTCCTCTGATATTCCCTCAGTAATTCTCTATTCATAAATTTTAATTCAACCGATTCTTTTGGCTTAATATGAGTCTCTACAACTTTTGGTTGTACAGGCCAATCGTCAGTAGTAACCATATTATCCGAAAGATCTACTCTATTTACATCATCTAAAAGTCTCTTTTGTGCTCTTGTCATAACATTTATATTTTCATGCATTTCTCTGAGTTCTTTACTAGTTATTGTCATTCTTGACAACGCGTCTGCTACCGTATTCTCTGATCCTTTTACATACTCTATTGTGAATTCATATTCTTCTATTTGAAGTCTGAATTTAGTCAGTCTACTGGAAGGATCTTTTAAGTTATAAAGGTAAACTAATGGTCGATGGTCTGACCGTATGATAAAATGCTTACCGTATAAATACGGCCTAAAATGTCGAATTGCCCATACAATCGCTAACATTTCTTTTTCGATAGTTGGGTAATTCTTTTCGGCCTTATTCAAAGATCGACTTGTGTACGCTACTGGTCTTCCATCTTTATTGCATAAAACTGCTCCTAACGCATAATTCGATGCATCTGTATACAATATGAACTGATTTTGTTCTGAGAAATCTGGATACTGCAGTACTGGGGCTGATGTTATGCCTTTTTTTAATAACTCAAACGACTTTTGGCATTTATCTGACCAAATAAAAGGTACATTCTTTCTTCCTAATTTATTTAGTTCGTATGCTTTTTCTGCAAATTTAGGTACAAATTTTCTATAATAGTTAACGAATGCGGTAAAACGTTTTAATTCGTCGACATTCGTGGGACATGGGTAGTTTTCAACGACTTTTACTTTTTCTGGATCCGGTAAGACTCCATTTTCAGAAACTATGTGACCTAAGTACATTAATTCCTTTTTTAAGAAATTACATTTTAATGGATTAAGCTTTAAATTTACCTTTCTCAACCGTTCAAACACATCCTGTAAATTTTGATTATGCAGACTCAGTGTTCTTCCAAAAACGATCAAATCATCCAAATAAATGAAGCATTTCTCGTATGTTAACCCAGCCATAGCCATAGTCATCATACGAGAAAATGACCCAGGACTTGTCTTTAAGCCCATAGGCATTCTGGTCATCTGATATTGTCCTGAACAAAATGCAGTGTATTTCCTAGAGTCTTTATCAAGCGACACGTTATAATATCCTTGATAAAGGTCTAAATGACTAAAATAAACACATCCACCTAAAGAGTCTAGTATCTCCGTTATAGCTGGCAAAGGAAACTTGTCATTCTCTATGCAATTATTTAATTTTCTATAGTCAACAACGACTCGCCATTTCTTTTCACCGCTAGAATCTAGTTTTTTCGGTATTAATAGCAATGGACTTGACCATTCGCTGTTACACGGCTCTATAATGCCTTCTTGTAACATTTTATTAATTTCACATTCTATTTGCCCTTTTTGCGAATGAGGCAATCGATATGGTTTCACAAAAACTGGACCTTGATTTGGCTTTAATCTTATTGAATGTGTATAAATATTGGTAGTAGTCAATTTATCCCCTTGGACATAAAATACATCGTTATACTTCGCACATAAGTTTTCTATAGTTTTTCGTTCTTCAACAGATAAATGACTTATTTTTAATTGAGATAATAAAGTTTTGATCCTGCTTATATCTCTTCCAGTTTTATCAAAATTACAAACATTGTACTCTGATAGTTCGTGTACGTCAATATCGAGATTTGACAAGGTTATTTCTTGTTCTGTTGTATTTAATAATTTGATTGGTACTAAACCATTAACAGGTTTGACTATGCAGCTTGCTACAAATACGCCCGGGGTCAATTCCGATGCGCATATAACTGAATCGTTTTCTTTATTTGTTTGCATGTAATGCATAGACTCACATCTAGGAGGTAGTTTTATTAATTTGTCTTTCATATGTAATGTTAAAGCAACTCTAGTACTGTTTAAGGTTTTTAAATGAACAATACAATTTTTCAAATCTATCACTGCTTCATGCCTATTCAAGAAATCTTTTCCGATGATACCTGTTGCCTGACATGGTAAAGAATCAAAAACATAAAACTTGTGTGTAAAGTACACGTTTCGCGTGTACAGCTTTAAATAAACATATCCTATTACTTCAACTTTGCCCCCAATACCGTTTATGATAGCACGCTCTTTATGGATAGGAATGTTCTGTTGAAATAGATGTTTATACTTTATAGCCGATATTGAAGCTCCTGTATCCACTAACCATGAACAAATTTGGTCATGCAAAGATAAATAAACGTTACAATGACTGTCACTAGCTAAAATAGTTTCACTTTTAGTCTCGAAAAAATTGAATGGGCTCATTTTCTTGCGTATTTTCAGGCTCTGTGACTACATGAATTTGATCATGCCTCCTTTGGTTTCCATGAAATCTATTGTAGGTATACCTACCTGCGCCTCGATGGTTGACTCGTGATGAGCCTCTCCCTCGAGCTGGCTGCTGCTGGTATGCACCTCGTCCGTACCCGTTGCCATAGCTGCTGCTCTGCCCTTGACGTGTGAAGACTCTGGTATTACCTCGCTGCCTGGAAGGCTGTCCATGTTTCACCCTGGAATTGTTTTTGTTGTAACGATTATAACTCATATTCATTACTTCCCCAGACAATGTTGCTGATGAGACCTCCTCATCAATCGCTGCCTGCACAGCGTCCTTTAAGAATTCAAAATTCCTGGCCGCAATTATCGTACTCAGCCTACGATTCCTTAAACCATCCGAAAATCTTTTTATAGCGATTTTCTCATTCAAAGGTTTAAGTACCTCAAAACTAGTCGCATTGTTGTCGGCCTGAGAAATTGTAAGATCCGACATCAATTCTGCAATCTCATCTCCAAACTCTTTGATAGACAAATCATGTTGTTTAACATTTTGTAGCTTTGTCTGTAGAGCAGTAGAACCCTTTTGGGCTAGTAAATGTTTGCGCATATCCTTTACTAAACCAGAAACCGACAAATAAGCTGAATTTAGCCTAAGTTTTGCTGCCTGAGACAATCTAGTTTTCAAAACAAATTGTATTAATTTTTCTTTACATTCTCTATTTTCCAGAATCGAGTCATAATATTCAATGTTGTCAATTATTTGCTTTATATTTAATTCGTTTTTTGTGCCCATAATTGGTATCAAGCTTAACGCTACCTTTAAATCAAAAGTACTCATTTTGCAAATGTCTCTGTTATCACTCAATTCCGAAAATTCTACAGTTTCAAAACTGCACAATCGCCTAATATCTGCATACAATGAGTCAATGTCACAAAAATACTTCTCATAATACACTAAGTCATCGCCTGTTATTTTTCTATATTTTATATCTTCTTTTATCGACTGAAAACTATCTAAGTATTCATTATATATCTTTATAGCATCATTTAATTTCCTAGCACATATATCTTTTTGCCTTCTTTGAGGACCTATTTTAATCAAATATGTTCTTATTTCCTTTAAGTTTGTAAATACAATGGCTAATACATCTGCCATAACATAATTATATGATTATATAACATAGTACCTTTACGAATACACACACATAGTAATATTTTACGTGCAATTTAATAATATACGATAATAGATAATACTGGCACTTTTACTACCTAATGTAAAACTAGTAGGTAAATAATGTTCACCAACATTGATTACTCACTTTTTATGTCGCACTTTTCCACTTATACACTTACACCGATTCTGTATTGCCTTTTGGGCCACCGTAGGGCCTCACCGCTGGAGCTCGTCGCGCAAAAGATCTCTGCACCATTTCCCGTCGCATCCACGCTGTATGACAACTCTTATACTTTTTATACACGTAGATAAGGAACGCCAACATAATACATAGCGCCACAACTGCCAACAAGATATTCGTCGTGCTGAGGTGAAAACGCAATTCATCAACCGTTGCCTGGTTTCCTGAGCCTCCTGCTGCTGTCTGTGCAATTATAACTTTTTCATCCTTGGACTGATTTTTCCCCATCTTTTCACAATAAAAATAGACTGTTCACGTATGAAACCGGCACGAAGTTTCGCGTTAGCACTCGCGTAATTGTTACAATGTAATCCGTCATTTTACCGAAGTCAAAGTTCACAAAGTTCACATCAGGAGATTGTTATACATTCCAACGCCTTATAGGGATAACACGGGAGCGAGCGCCGATGACTCGTCGCGCGAGTACGTGTTCGGCAGGGTCGCCATATGAGGTTGGAAGATGAGGTGAAATAATAACACTCACGTCTCGATTAGAACTGCTCGTTTAATAGGATTAACATGAGTTTATATACTTAGCCTTACAGTAGCAAGTGGAAAGAAGTGGTCTCTGCCTACCCCGTTAGGAAAGAGGCGTGATGGTATGTATGTATGTATGTACGAGTATGTAACTACAAGTAGGTCGCTATCAGCCACATTACCTTCCCATTATAATCTTTAATTTGGTAAGCTATTAGCGACGTCTTCCAGTCACCAGGAAACATTAATTTGTATAATATACAAATTAATATTATTATGAACGTCTATAATATTATGACGTCTATAATATCATGATATCTATAAAATCACGAGACAGAGAACCTGCTAGCTAGTCCTATTTAACCCGCAACTCCCTATCCTCTGCATCCCAATCCACTTTAAGCTCATCTTCATATTCTCAGACACGCACATACACACACACGCATATGAACACACACGCTTACGATTTCACACACTCCACACCCAGAAAATCACTCACATGCACACCTAAACTCACAAACACTCACTCATGCACACAATCACTCACACTTTTACCTGTTTGAAAGTAGTTCCTAAGTATATTTCTTTTTGTCTTTGCTAGTTGTATCGTGTTGTATGATCATAGAGAACACTCCTTTTATTATTGATTTTTTTTGAAACATACCGGTTTTATCAGCGGGAGGGCCCTGGTGACATGTAATACAGGTTTTTAAATCCAACCCAAGCACCAGTCTTTCACAAGTTAAGGTCTGATTGCCACAAAGTACAGTAACTCTGTAACTTATCATAACCTACCTATTAACAGTGGAGCGAAAATAAACGCTCTATTTATTATTATATTATTAAATAGGTATAATAAAACTGGCTGACATATTATCAACGCAACGCAGAAACTACTATTCCTAGAAACATAAAATTTTGTTTAAGAGTTCCTTTCATGGTGTTACTAGGCATAAATAATTATTTTTAAAAATTCAATCACTAAGGGGGTGAGTCAACGCGGACGAAGTCGCGGGCGGCCGCCAGTTGTCCATCGTCGCTGTAGCAACTCTTTTTGCACTAGCGACCACCCCGGCTTCGCATGTGTGCAATGGGATGTGTAAACCTTTCTCTGTAATCACTTCATCTATAAAAAAAAACACATCAAAATCCGTTGTGTAGTTTTGAACATTTAAGCATACATAGGGACTGAGAAGAGAAAGAGGTGCCCGTGGCGCAGTTGGGAAAGTGGATTGGCAACAAGCAATACACGCCGGGTCGGAAATGGGATGGGTGTCCATTCCAACCGAAATTTAGTGATGCAATTTTTGGGCATCTCCGTGCTTCAGTTAGATGTCAGTCGTTAAGCCTAGTCAGACGCCTTAGGGCGGATTGATAACATCTGACATTAAGGCTGCTCACTAACCTCACACACCTCCAACAATCCGCACTGAGCCCGCATGTTGGAGTATGTATGTTACTGTAAAAGCCCGAACTACGGTAAATCCTAAGGTTTTCTAGTAAAACCTAAGATTTACCAACTCTTATTGGTAAAATGCCGAACAGTTACGTGATTCGAACTATTACCACCATTCACTTGGTAAATCTTAGGATTTATATCAAAGGCACAGTAAATGCTAAAAAACATGGTACTTAGTAACGTGGTCCGTGCGTAAGTCATCAGAATTACTTTGTCATCCTAAATGTTATTTGCGAAACTTGCTAGTTAACTCGCCTCGTCATTTGCGGCGTCGCGTCGTCCGCCGCGACTTTGAGACGACGCTCTAGTGGGCATAGTAGAGCGTATGGTGTTGCTTGACGTGTCTGTCGTATGTATCGGCTTTAAGACCGGGGCGTCAGCATACCATCTCATTATCATCCACGTGACATATCCGTGCGTAACGACTTTAGAGACGGGAGGGTCCGCGTATCATCTCCGTATCATTCGCGTGCCATATCTGAGCGGTTCCTGTGCGCTGTTGTCGCCTTTGTAGTAATTTACTTGATTCCTTGTGAGGCAGCGCGTTTATAACGGCCATCTTACGCGGTTATAACCCGGGTGCTCACCGTTTCACCGCCTGTACGCACCGGTGTGGCAACGTCACGTGTGCACGGAGCGTATCGCCACCGGCAAAATATTTTCGCTGACAATACTTGCCGGTCCGTGCATGGCACGCGACGATGCTGGTCGGTAACGGAATGAAATTAATTATTAAAAAGTAAATTTAATAAATAAATAAATTTAATTCAAGGAGAAGCGTTTCTGTAAGCATTTGCGATTTGTAGCGTCAAACGCCTCCTCAGACGAGCGGACTTCGCGGCGGACGACGCTGCAAATGACTAGGCGAGTTAACTAACAAGTTTCACAAATAACATTTAGAATAACAAAGTAATCCTGATGACTTACGCGCCGACCACGTTACTAAGTACCATGTTTTCTCAACATTTACCATGCATTTGATGTAAATCCTAAGATTTACCAAGTGACTGGTGGTGAAAGTTCGAATCACGTAATTGTTCGGCATTTTACCAATAAGAGTTGGTAAATCTTAGGTTTTACTAGAAAATCTAAGGATTTACCATAGTTCGGGCTTTTACAGTAACATGTATACTGTACCCAGTAGTGGGACGTACCTATATAGGCCGTTCATATAATAGCAACTTCGTTTCATACTAAATACTAATAGGACTACTAACTTGGCTTATACAGGCTTTTAAGGCCCCTGGAATCTGGATAAGATAACGATTGCAAAGTGAGGCATACTAGAAAGTGGCTAGTCTTATAAATTACATGTAACAGAACTTCAACTCAAGTTCAAGGGTACAAATTGGAAGTCAGATCATTGCAGACGTCTAGATGGCTTGGAATGAGCCTTAGATCTTTAATCAGATTCAAAGAGCCTTTGTAAAGTTTGTAGCTACTTAAGTTTTAGTACCTAGACAGGAAAACCTATTAGAAAGCTTATCTTTAATTTAAAAATTCCTAATGACAGGTTTCTGTTGCTGTATTTATCAACATGCTTAATATTTTTTTATGTAATATATAGTAAATGTATGTAGTAATATGTATAATATAATATCTTTGTTATATTAAGAAACGGAAAAGTTTGTTATGACGACAGAAACGACTGATTGTGAAAATAGTCTTGTGTTCGATAGGTTATTTTATTTTTAGCATTAGGGATAATGCATTATCATCTTACTAAAGATAGGAAAACCAGAAAAAGACATTCGGTCTTGGCATCAGGCGGGACTCGAACCCGCATCTTTCGCAAGCCGGGCGACTGCACTACCAATTATGCTACCGAGACCATTAACAGACCGGACGAATTTCTCTGGTATATTATACCTGACAGACAGGTTGGTTTCACCAATGTTTAGGCATATACCTTAAACAAACCTTACCTTTTTTTTGTGTTCAATAGTCCACCTTTCGAGTAAGGCTAAGCTATATACCATCACGCTAAAACTATTAGGAGCAGGGGTGGCATTCCGGTGGACATTATTTTCACATCTCGGCGCTTCACGCTTACTTCAATCATCAATATGCTTCACTGTGAAATAGTATTTGCTATCATTTTGTTTGTTAATAATAAAAAAAAGTTTTTTGGCTTAGTTCTTTTCTCTCAAACGACCACAGTCGCTAAGAAATTGACGAACGAAGTGAGTTTTGGCGCCCGCCGGAATTTACGAAAAAACATAAGTAAAGAGGCTTCAAAACATCCCGTTACGGCTAAAAGAAGTAGAGCATTATGAAAAAAGTTCCAAAAATGGAAGAAACCGTGGGAGAGACCATAACAGGTCAGCAGGGTTATCAAGAAACTGGTTAGAATAGACTCACAGGAGAGCTGCAGCTGTGTGCAGGCTTCAGTTTATTACAATTTCAAAAGAGCTTTGACTAAATACTTAACAAATATACCCTCACGACCATATCCCTAATGGGTTAGTCAGAGGAACACTGATTGTTGCCGTCATGGTGAACGGAACATTCAAAAGCACACATTTCAACAAAGGGCGAGTCTACCGCCGTTATTCGGGTTACTTGGGTTTTATATCGGTGTTTTCCATCACTGGAGAGTAAGCCGCAAATTGTACAATGAACACAAAGTAGGTGTGTTCCGGCCAGATCTGATCTCTGGACCACCGGGTTCCTAGCCAGAGTGTAAAACCTGGGACACGTCGCTTTGACTGAATAAATGGAAAGAATTGATATTTACTCAAGAAGTTTAAAAGCACTGTAGAGACAGTGCTGTATTTTTTGGTTACCTAATGAAACGCATAACATTTTTGGTCATAAAATCACAATGCATAATGTTGATAGCCATAATCATCACTTGCCATAATTCCTAAAAGCATAACTTCATAACGCATACCATAACATGGCCGAAATTCGTAAGGCATACTGATCAAAAGGCATAATTTCACTAACCATAAGTATCAAAAGGCATAATTCTTCGGCCAAAAAGCCGAAGCTGGGGTGCTGAGCGAAAGCCATCTGTGACGATTAGCACGCGTGGGACCGCCGGAGCCCCGCAATGCCGGAGCCGTGACAGAATTCTTTTGCTGTCTACATTTCACTATGAGCAAAATAATTAATATAATCACTATGAGCAACTGATATATTAAAAATTTGTTAATAAACTAAATGAAGGCGGTTTTTGGACAAGTGCTCTTTGGATTTTTTACATTTACATTACATGCTGCTTGCGTTTAACATGTAATAATTGTAAGCATGCATAATAAATGTATGCTTTTTGAAATTATGTTAAATGAGTGTTATTCCTTTTGAAAATATGGATTTTGACACTTATGCTTATCAAAAGTATGCCTTTTGAGGATTATGTCTTTCGAATATTATGGCAAATAAAATTATGAATATTAACAGTTATGCATAGTGACATTATGCCTTTTGATAGTTATGCGTACTGACATTATGCGTTTTAAAGTATGCTTATTGAAGTTATGGTCAACGAAAGTATGCATAGTGATGATTATGCCTTTTGATGTTATGCCTTATTACAATTATGCATTAAAATGATTATGCGATTCAAAATTTATGCCAATAAAAATTATGCTTTTCGATGATTATGCCAATTGATGTATGGCAATAAATGGTATGCGTTCTAAAGTGTCACCGTATTTTTTATGTTTTTAAACTTTCTTGTTGAATTTTTCACTATATAAACACTAAATATCCGGGTTTTCTGCAACATAATGAACTACGGTAAAAACTACTATTTTACCTGAATTTGTGTACCTGTGTCCGCTCGTGACCGCGGCACATGCAATTGTCGCCGAAACGTCGGGCAAATACAGGTAAAATAGTAGTTTTTACCGTAGTTCATGTGTTGCAGAAAACCCGGTTAATAACTGTATTTTTTAGTCGCAAAACAAACACAAACTGTCAGAGGTCACTCAATCAGAATGCTACCAGGAAACACAAACAAACGTGATTGCAACGATTTTCACTGAAACAAAACTTCGTCAATTCTGCATCAAATAACTTCGCAGTTCTGTATTGGATTTTAGATTTAATTAAGCTGGACAAAAACTGCCAAGTTATTTGAGCTGAAACAACTAGTAAAGTAGTTAAAACTTATGTTGAAGTGAATTTAACTTGATAAATAACAGTGGTGAACCATTTAGATTAGCAGTAGCGGTTTGATTCCCGTTCCAGCAGAAATGCATGTGAAATAGATAGTATGCATTGGTTTGGTACAGTATAATCAAAATTTATCTGCTAACAAAAAGTTGTAAGAAAGGCATTGACAGTTTGACAAGGAGCAAATTTATACAGCAAGTATAAAAAGTTCAGGAAAACGCTGAGGCGTTCGAGAAATATACGTTCTTTATTAATTTTTCATTTCAGTTCACGGTATATCTACGTTAAACCTATGAAAATCACAGTCGTTATTATTAGCATTTCGGCGCATCAAAGTACTACGAAAATTCGTCAATTTAAGACCAGAATTAGCGGCCACGACATTGCAAACCGCCCTGAGTCAGCCTAGTTTAGTACACAACCGCGCCAACTTTGAATCGCGGTGACGTTGTGTTACAGATATGTCTGTAGGATAGAGAAAAACAACTTGAATCTCGTCACAATCACAAATGAACGTTTTCCAAAAAACTACTTTTGGAAAACGCAGCTTGCATATGTCGGATGTGTTGTTACTCAAACATGATTAGGTAAAGAAGGAAAAAATATTATGAGATAAAGAAATTGCCTAGAATAATTGGGAATATATGTATTGATGTTATCAGTAAACAGATTATTTAACAACAATCTATTTACGTAAACTGTTATGTTTGCCTAATAAAAACAATAACTAAGAAATTGACATCGTAAAGGAACCCTTGGACTAAAATTTAAGTTTCTAGGTAGGTACAGCAGTTTCGGTGTGCGTTGACAGTCAGTTTTCACTTTTTTGAAAGGATCATTACATGAATAACAGTTCTCGTACTTAACGTAACCTGCTGGTTAAGACCGGAGATTTCCCTTAGTAATTGATATAATTTAGTACAGAAATACAAGATCGTTACAAGTTCGTCCATGTTACCCAAAGTAACAAGCTGATAAGCCCGTGTTAACTATTAAATTCCTACTAATCCTTTGCTACTTTAGATTCACGTCTCTGGTAATCTTCTCCCTGCTGAAGGTAGTGAGTAACTTAGTCGGAAAGTTACTTGGAAACTATATTGGTCGTTGAATGGCCAAGTAAGTAGTGAAAGTGCTGGCTGATAATCTTGTTCTAGATTCGTAAATTTAATGGGTAACAATAATGTGCAGTTCTCTAACTTAAGTTAACAAACGAAATAGGCCGCAAGTTGATTTAGAATACAAAGAAGATTTTCTAACTAGAATAAACCACACGTACTCGAAGCCATAGTACTTGAACCACTGGCCCACGAGGCAATTAAACTGTTTAAAACACAATCTAAAGAATTATAAGGAGATTTGTCATTGAATTAATGGTAGAGCAATGATATTTAAAATTGTACCTTTAATTTGACCGTGTGTACAAGATAGCATGATTATTTACTAGAGCGTAAACGAAACAGATATATGTCGTGCAGTGTCGATTCAAACTGTCAATGCTTTGCTCAGGTGTTCGAAGTTCTGATTTCGGGTGCCACTTTGTTAGCCCAAGTAACCTATCTACGCCTTTTAATTATGATATCATTGAGGTAAAGAGCGCAACCTTAAAACAATTTGCAAACTTTAATGATTCTGGAAAGCAGATGGTCATACTATTTGTCTCTTTAACACGTTCAGTGCGAAACAGGGCTTAAAACACCCCGTCCGCGTCCGGTCGTTATAGCGCTAAGAAAAATCTTAAACTTCTTTGTCGTGCGAGAGCCATAACTTGCATCTGATTCAGAGTAGGAGAGAGATAACTATATGTTTGAGATGTGCTATTGATTCCTAGTTCTATGGTACACCAACCTTAATACCGGGTTTTTTAGACCTCGTGCCGCACTGAACAAATAATAATTCTAACACAGTGCGGAGCGAGGTAGCGAACACCCCGTATCGCCACGCACCTCGTACCGCACCCTACGCTAGCTTCACGCGGTTAGTGTTGTGCAACGCATTCGAGGCTGCGCACGCGACGAAGTAAGACCGTTACCGATTATGTCGAAACCCTGCCGAAAAAAGTTAATTAAGGAGGAAGATGAAGAGAAACCGGGTGGTGAATATAAGTGAAAATCAGAATAGAGAAAGATAACTCCGCACCTTCTTAACGAGTCGTGAAGCTGACAAAAAAGTCAAGAAAATTCTCACAGAATGCACTGGTGGCAAAAAATAATACTGTTTGACATGTTTTAATTAAAAAAAACCTTATGTTTGGTAAACAAATACAATTAAATAGAATCGATATTTATTTTCCCATCACTAAATAATATGTAAACCTGCCATTCTACAGTGCGATACGGGGTATATTAGGCCCCACATTTTATTTTACCTATAGAGACTAAACTAACTAATTGAACCACGGGCGGCGGCAGATTTAGGTTAATCATTTCATTGTTGATAATAATCACGACAAAAGCCGTCCACTTTATCTTATTTGGCGCCAGAAAAAGGATTTTGGTCTCTTACGGGTGGTGGGGCTTAATGTGCCCCGTGCCGCCACAATATCTGGTATAGGACAAGGTTTAAAACGCCCCGTAACGCAGTAACGGAATGTACAGATAAATCTGTGCCGCAGGGAACGTGTTAAATTCTTGAGATTGTGTTTTCAACAGTTTACTTGCCTTTATTTGCTTAGATGAAAGAAAATTTAATCTAAGTTTATTTGTGCTAAATAAATCGTATTTACAGTGCACGATAGCGTTGCAGCTCGAGAAGACTAATGGATGGTTGGAAAAACAGTGTACTTAATAGCTTTTTTTTCAAATTGCGATACATGTAGGTTTCTTGAATAAATAAGATTTCATAAAAACAAACTTTGGGGTTGACATAGTGGCAAGAGTAGAAATGATGAAAGTAGGGTATCCTGACTATTTCCTTATTGGTGACTAAAACATATAGGGCGAGCCCTATATGTTTTGGTGAGTTCCAATAAATGGTCAACACTAATAAGCACGTCTTACGTGGCTTCCCTCGTTGCGTCCGGGGGTTTTTAATCACTACGTTCAAATTAACATATTTTAAATTTTTCTACAAAGTTTCTTCAATAAGTTGGCAACACCTTGCGAAGTTACATTCTATATGTCGGTTAGTTTTGCCTTTTATTAAGTACTAAATAAATTATAATGATGTGTTTACCACCCTGTATACCGTATAGATCATTCACCCAGACATAAACAAACAAAAAAGTACAAGCTAATTTTATTCCTATTACGCTGGTCTGAACGTTGAAATATGAAATAGCTAATTGAATATTCCTCCGACCAATGGAATTCAATCTAATTTGATGATAAGTCACGTTTCGTTAATCCAAGAGCAATCTTGCTTAAATTATTCCACATTTAGTGAAAAGAGTATTCAATTAATTTTAGATATTAAATGTTTGCCAATAAAGTTTTAAGGCTTCTTAAGGTAGATAGATAACGTTATTTATTTATCTTTGTATCAAAACTATAGTTACAGTTTAGTATCACAAATGTAAAGCGATGTATTTCAGGTAACTGACAGGTAGAGCAAAACAAAAAAGAGGACACAATGTACTCAAATATGATGATGATGATGATTGTGCACCACACCCAGCCAGGACGAGCCTGATCCGGTCAAACCGGCAAACCAGGGGACGCGAATTTCAATGGATTGACACGCTCTGGGATGGGAGAGGAAGGCCAACTAGCCGCAACCGATCGACCACAACCAGCCGGATAATTCATCCTTAGAACCAGTATAGGAGAGTTTGACTGGGTAGGTTACGTAATTGTTTTTAGGAGAGCGTTGATAAGGAGAGGTGAGGTAGAGCAAAACAAAAAGAGGTAACAATGTGCTCAAATATATACCAAAGGTAATACAATACATGTAATTGCAATGATATTACATTAAGAAAGACGTTGATAGGTTATGTCAGTACTGACGCGAAGTCAAAAATTTTCCATGGGGTACGACGTAGTTAAATTGACCGTATTATAACCTGTGAACAAGACAGTACGATTATTTACTGAAGCGTAAACGAGACAGATACATATTGCGCAGTGTCGTCTCTAACTGTCAACACTGTCAATGCTTTGCTCAGGTGCACAAAAAGTTCTGATTTCGGTTGCCACTTTATTAGCAAGAGTAACCCATCTCTTTTTTATCATACACAATGATATCATTGTGTTAATGTGTACTTACGATATATTTACCTGTTTGTCATTAATACTAGTCATTATTTATAATGAAGTATTACGGGGGGTGCTAAGAATCCCCGGAGTGGATCGTGCTACCACCCCCACCGACAACTGGCCCTGGTGACACACAATGTCCGCACATTGAGGACCGAAGAGAGGATTTTAGAGCTGGAAGAAGAGATCAGTGGGTTACGCTGGGACATCATGGGTCTATCTGAAGTCCGTAGAGAGGGCGAGGACTCGATAACCCTGAAGTCTGGTAACCTGCTGTACTACCGGGAAGGCGACCAAAAGTCCCAAGGTGGTGTTGGGTTTCTCGTCCACAAGTCCCTCGTCAACAACATTGAGACCATCGGGAGTGTGTCGAGCAGGGTGGTATTCCTTATACTCAGAATATCCAAAAGATATTCGCTGAAGGTCATACAGGTTTACGCGCCGACCTCGACACACCCAGATGAGGAGGTAGAGGCTATGTATGAAGACATCAGTGCAGCCATGCATGCCTCGAAGACCCATTTCAGTGTTGTTATGGGGGATTTCAACGCAAAGCTGGGCAGGAGAGGCGATTGTGAGCTGAAGGTGGGGCAATTTGGATATGGGCGGCGGAACCCCCGGGGCCAGAGGCTGGCCGAATTTCTGGAGAAAGAGGGACTCTTCGCGATGAACTCCTTTTTCCAGAAGCCGCCTCACCGGAAATGGACCTGGTTGAGTCCCGATGGTTCCACGAGAAACGAGATTGACTTCATCATGACGACAAAGAGGCGCATATTCAATGATGTCTCAGTGATCAGCAGGGTGAAAACCGGTAGCGATCACCGAATGGTAAGAGGCACATTGAATCTGAACGTCAAACTAGAAAGAACGCGTCTGATGAAGTCTACGCTCCGACCTACTCGCGCCCATATCGAAAACCCCGAGAGCTTTCAACTCGAGTTGGCCAATCGCTTCTCATGTCTGGATGATTGCGTTTCAGTGGACGAGATAAATAACGGATTTGTAGAAGCTGTCCATGCGGTCGGATCTAGGTTTTTCAAGCCTGGTCGACGGAATAAACCGCAGAAACTTTCGACCCACACCCTCGACCTCATGGCAGAACGTCGGTCGCTGACACTGCAGTCCTCTGATGATGCTGTTCACTATCGCCTGCTTAATAGACGCATTTGGAAGTCCTTGCGACACGACATTCGTGTCTTTAACACAAACCGTGTTAAAGAGACAATCGAGCGGAACAAAGGTTCCAAAGTGTTCGCAAGAGACAAGTCTATTGGGCAGAGTCGGTTGACAAAGCTGAAGACGGAGGATGGCGGTGTGGCGTCGACGGAGGAAGCGGTGTTGAGGGAGGTTGAAAGATTCTACGGGCAGCTTTATACCTCTGTCGCCAAATCCGTTAATAGCACGGCCAAAGATCCCAGAGCTAAGCTAACCCGGCACTACACTGAGGACATCCCGGACATCAGCCTGTACGAGATTAGGATGGCTCTCAAACAGCTCAAGAACAACAAGGCACCGGGCGACGATGGAATTACTGCTGAGCTTCTGAAGGCAGGTGGAAAGCCGGCTCTTAAAGTCCTTCAGCGGCTATTTAATTCCGTGTTGTTCGAGGGCACAACGCCTGAGGCATGGAGCAGAGGTGATGTGGTGCTGTTCTTCAAAAAAGGAGACAACACCTTGTTGAAGAACTATAGACCCATCTCGCTTCTGAGCCATGTCTACAAGCTGTTTTCGAGGGTCATCACGAACCGTCTCGCGCGCAGGTTCGATGACTTCCAGCCTCCCGAACAAGCCGGATTCCGAAAAGGCTTTAGTACCATAGACCACATCCATACGCTGCGGCAGATTGTACAGAAGAGCGAGGAGTACAATCTGCCACTCTGCTTAGCGTTCGTGGACTATGAAAAAGCCTTCGATTCGATCGAGACTTGGGCGGTGCTGCAGTCTCTCCAGCGATGCCACATTGACTATCGGTACATCGAAGTGCTGAAGTGCTTATATGCGAACGCCACCATGTCAGTCCGAGTACAGGAGCAGAGCACGAGGGCGATTCCTTTGCAAAGGGGCGTAAGACAGGGAGACGTCATTTCTCCGAAACTGTTTACGGCCGCATTGGAAGACGCCTTCAAGCTCCTGGAATGGCAAGGACTCGGCATCAACATAAATGGCGAGTATATGACTCACCTTCGGTTTGCCGACGACATAGTGGTCATGGCAGAATCGCTGGAAGAGCTCGGCAGCATGCTCGAGGACCTCAATCGAGTCTCTCAACAAGTGGGCCTAAAAATGAACATGGACAAGACGAAGGTCATGTCTAACGCCCGTGTTACGCCCACTCCAGTATCTGTTGGAGGCTCGATTCTCGAAGTTGTCGACGAGTATGTGTACTTAGGACAAGTGGTCCAAGTAGGTAGGTCCAACTTCGAGAAAGAGGTAAATCGTCGAATCCAACTCGGCTGGGCAGCGTTCGGGAAACTGCGTAACGTCTTCTCTTCCGACATACCTCAGTGCCTCAAGACAAAGGTCTACAACCAGTGTGTGTTACCAGTGATGACATATGGATCTGAGACATGGTCACTCACTATGGGCCTCATAAGAAGGCTCAAGGTCACCCAACGGGCTATGGAGAGGGCTATGCTTGGTGTTTCCCTACGAGATCGAATCAGAAATGAGGAGATCCGTAGGAGAACGAAGGTCGCCGACGTAGCCCAGCGTGTTAGCAGGTTGAAGTGGCAGTGGGCGGGGCACATAGCTCGAAGGACTGATGGCCGTTGGGGCCGGAAAGTCCTCGAGTGGAGACCATTCGAGGCCAAGCGCAGCGTGGGACGCCCGCCCGCAAGGTGGACGGATGACCTCATAAAGGTCGCAGGGTCTCGGTGGATGCAGGCCGCCTCCAACCGGCAGCTCTGGAAATCTATGGGGGAGGCCTATGTTCAGCAGTGGACATCATGTGGCTGCTGATGATGATGATGATGATGATTACGAGTGCCTAGTAAGAGCCGTTCTCGTTATAAAACCCAATTAATCTGCCCAAGTTTGATTGGCGTAAAGATAGCTATCCAGTGAAAGTGAAAACTATGATAAATAATGAATGAATATGATTAGACAATACCAGAGCAAAAAACAGAAAAAAACACACCGTTCCTTGTGGAAAGCAATAATATTGTTAAAAAAAAATTGAGGTACCTTTTTACATTGTAGACTTACTCGTGTGCAGTAATTATTAAACGCTAACCCCGGTGACACTTTAGAACGCATACCATTTATTGACATAATTTCATTTGCCATACATCAATTGGCATAAACATCAAAAGGCATAATTTTTATTGGCAAATATGTTGAATCGCATAATCATTTTAATGCAGAATAGTAATAAGGCATAATATCAAAAGGCATAATCATCAAAATGCATACTTTCATTGCCCATAACTTCAATAAGCATACTTTAAAACGCATAATGTCAGTACGCATAACTATCAAAAGACATAATGACACTATGCATAACTATTAATGTTCATAATTTTGTTTGACATAATATTAAACATAATTCATTTAAGAACATTTTTTCTACTTCAGGGCAAATCCAACCCAGCCAACCCCGACACCACGTGGTACTTGTTTTGCTCTACCCCAAGAGTGTAATTTAAACCCGCGTAGGCATGGAGGGGCGAGGCGGCCCGCGGGCTGAGGAGCAGGTGGCTACGAGCGAGGCGCCGCGGCTGAGGCTCGCCGGCGAAGCCGGCCAACAAGCCGAAGCTAGGGTGCTGAGCGAAAGCCATCTGTGACGATTAGTACGCGTGGGACCGCCGGAGCCCTGCAATGCCGGAGCCGTGACAGAATTCTTTTGCTGTCTACATTCCACTATGAGCAAAATAATTAATATATATCACTATGAACAGATGATATATCTAAGAATTTTATTATTTAACTAAAACAAGGCGGTTTTCGGACAAAAGCTCTTCGGATTATTTACATTACATGCTGATGCATGAAATGTATGCTTTTTGAAATTATGGTAAATGAGTGTTATGCCTTATGAAAATATGGATTTTGACACTTATGCTTATCAAAAGTATGCCTTTTGAGTATTATGTCTTTCGAATATTATGGCAAATAAAAATTATGCCTTTTGATACTTATGGTTGGTGAAATTATGCCTTTCGATGAGTATGCCTTACGAATTTCGGCCATGTTATGGTATGCGTCATGAAGTTATGCTTTTAGGAATTATGGCAAGTGATGATTATGGCTATCAACATAATGCATTATGATTTTATGAGCAAAAATGTTATGCGTTTCATTTACCGCTAACCCCCGCTAAAAGAGCTCTTTAAGTTTTTATTCATAAAAACTAAAACAGCTCTTCAACAACAATTTAACTTTCGTATTTTGTAACGCTCTGTCTCTTTCATTCTTGTTGCTGCCGCCATTTGCGAGTAAGTGACACAACACGTCAACTGCTTGAAGTATGCCTTAGCGTTGCGTTCGTTTTTATGAATAGGGTTAAGACTTTTTATTGGGCGACACATTACAATGACAAACGATAATGATCGCTCAGAAATAAGACTTGGTAAATGGTATCAATGCCCTTTATTTTTGACATTGTTTTCTATCTTTTTTTTTATTTTGATTTTAAGTTTTATTTACTGTGACATTATTTTTATTGTGATCTTATTAATTGTTTTTAAATATTTTGACGATCTCAATATTAATGACTTCTGAGGGATATCAATGTAATTTACAATGTTATCCTAATACTGAGAAATAAATGAATCTAATGTAATCTACTCTAATCTAATCTTTATTTAGCCGTGCATTAGCTCCCACGTGGAGCGGCCTTAGGCTGCATTTCCACCAAAGACGCGTTGCGAGGAAAGTGTTTTTAAAATCAATGGAATCGCTTCATCGAGCTAAGCTAGGTAAATGCAGATATTAGATTGGATTTAAAAAAAACCCAATTACTCTCTGACTCTTCAAAACACATTCCTCGCAACGCATCTTTGGTGGAAACGCAGCCTAAAACTTGTGTTTTGTAGTATGTGATCGGTTATTTGGCGTTTGCTCCATGTTAATTAAACCATTGTTTGTCAAGACATCGTGTCAACGTCAAACTGAGGTTGTAGATAAGTTTCTAATTAATGTTATCTTGGAGTATGTTATTACATTTCGACTAAGCCGTTTGAGAATAGTTTCACATACATAATGAGTCATGTTGTTTACATAGGTTGTGTTGAATGCTTTCAGCAGAAGCGTTTTCATCTTGATTATAATAGATTATTATCCGTTGTTCCTTTTCTGTAAGTGTTCTTGTAATATAGTGAAATACTTGTAAAATTCGTCATCCAACTTAGTGTAATTGCAAAGCAGTTTAGTTAGCTACTAAGACTTGATAAGATCCTGTATCGGAAACAAGGTAGACCGACGATCTGGTCAAGGTCGCGGGAAGCCGCTGGTTGTCGACAGCGCAGGACTGATCGTTGTGGAGATCTTGGGGGAGGCCTATGCCCAGGAGTGGGCGTCGTTCGGCTAAAATGATGATGATGATGTATCGGACAATAATTATACTTTCTTTTTACTAGAGAGTTCGGTCCCCGCAAAGTACAAACATTCGTGGGCATGAACATGGCTGTTTGTATTGGTCTGGGTGTTTCCGATCCAAATCGTATGTAATCGTATGTATTTACAAAAAAAACAGTAGTCTAGCTTGGCTTTGCTTACTTTGGCTAAATGTCCAAGGATGTTTATTATTATTCATTATAGATGATGCTGTCAGAAAATAAAAAGTCTTCTTATACTTGTTGATTCTAACGAACCGTATAACGTTTCTACAAAAAAAATAACTCAGTAACAAAAGGAAAGTTCAAAAGAACATCAACAATAGGACCAGATACATAATCAATAGGTCTTGACGAACAAATGATTGAGGTCATTCCAAAGTTACGGATTTGGGGAAGAGCCAACACTATTAAAGTTGCCGCGAAGTCACCCTGGAGATAGTGTGAAGACAGAATATACTAAATCAAAGGTTCTGTCGTTTATTGTCGGATTAAGGCGGGAACGGAGCGAAGCGAAGCTTTTTTTCATACTCAGTAAACGACTTGCATGCATGCTTGTTAGCATAAGCAGGCTTGCTTGGATGGATGTTTTTGCATGCATGCATGTTTGCTTGCATGAATGCATGCTTGGATTAATATTATTAAAGGATAATAATGAGAAAAAAAAATATGGAAACTTAAATAATTTTCTAAATGGTGACATTTTGGTTTTCAAATTGTATGACCTGTAATCTGCATGCCATAGGGTGACATGCCAATAAATGATAATGCTGAACAATCGTTATTGTAAAAACATACATGAAAATTGGATGCTGATTTATCATTATTATAAAAGAAGTTTTGGGGAAATAAAGTAATATTATCAACTCTAAATTAACGTTACCCGAAATGAAGAGTATGCCTAAAAACGTTATGCAGACTTAAGATGTTATGCCTCTTTAATTTATGAATCCCAATATGGACCCAAAAAATAGCACCAATTTATAAAATGGTTTGTAAATGACGAAGTTCTGAGTAAAAAGACACAAAAAATGTGTGATTGAGTATAATGTTTCGAAGTCGCAAAACATTATAATAAATCGATATAGATATCCCATTCCATTAATGAAAATATGTTTTACCTGTAAGTCCAATGAAAGTCATATTTATTATCATGTTTTCTATTCTGCCAGCAACTTTGTCTGCAAGAACTAACTTTGCTTTTACTATGTATGATTAAGAGTCCAAAGTACTCATACCTATTTACTTAAACCTTTTTTTTGTATGAGACAGTTTTCGAACTGAGCTTTAAAAAAATGTGGACGAAAGTGTTTGTGCCTATTTGAACTGAATGCTCTGATATTAAAGATAATTTTACCACTGATCTCTAAACTGCACACACCATCAACCAACTCATACAACTTTCATCCAGTCACGGCTCACAATACTCTTATAAATCTTTTTGACACCACATCTAGACAATGCGAAGGACAGCCTGAAATGGTTCAATGCTCTGTATTACTTTTTCCCTGTTTTTCGCGAAGTGATAAAAATATTTCCTTTGCTAGTAAATCTTCAGCTGGGAGGAGTCAAATCTATTTGGACAACATGCAAATTGATTCGAGATGTTGGACCGATATTGAGTTTTTTATGTGTACAAAAATCTTTTGTGGAATATTTTGTTAATTCTAAGTAGGTATACCTAAACCTGAATCATCTATCTCGGCAGTCAACACAAAACTAACTCAAAATGATTGTCAAAACCGAACCCTAAGACCCCAATCCAAGATATTTCCGTACTTTATTTTTTTGCTGTTTAGCCACTGATATTTTTGATTGTAATTTTGAAACGCTAAGTGTGTGAGACAAAATATGTTAAGTACATACCTAATAGCTGTACCTATAGGTACCTCGTGTGTACTTATTAAGCTGTTCCTATTACCGTGGCAAGACCTAGCCCACGCGCCATTAACTATTATTAGACTAAATGCAAGAAATAACAAGAATTTACTCTGCCTCTAGTATATCCTTCCCTAGCAGTCTGTTGAAGGTTAGGTAGGAAACTGCAATTTGTTTGTCGTTTTAGAAGCAAAACTAAGTGAAATAAATGAAAATTTTGAAACAGGCATTTCTTTGTAGTAGTTTAGTATTTTCAGAAACTGTTTGAAAAAGAACTCCCTTACTTACTAAATATTTGAAATGTTACCATAATTCTCAACACAAATATAACGCCATCATTTGGAAATGTAAGTCCTGATAAAACTTCTCTTAAAACATTAGTAACACCTTCATCATGTAAAAATATACGTCCTTATAAAACTCCTCTTAGACCATTAATAAGTTTGCTGACAGTCCAGAAAATAGGACTATAAGATTCATCCCTAGCGAAAAATATTTCACTCACTAAATAATATTATAATTCGTTTTTTCACCTAAAGAAAGGAACGGTATCGTTGAAATAGGAATAATAGGTCACAGAGGAAATACTGTTAAGGGAGTTCGAAGCTTCTTATGATAATAAGACGTTAAGATGCTTACCTGCTTGTAACCGAATTTGTCAAGGGCCTTACTACTTATGACTAGTGATGAGCAAATATCAGTGATTCATTCGGATATGCAGTCAATCGAATTTAAACCTATTTGATTTATTAAATAAAAAAAAATGTATTAATCATAAAAAGTATCCTACTCTTATTTTATTGCACTGTAAAAAACTCAACCATGTTGCGCCTGATAAGTAAAAAAAATCGAATGGTTCATTCCCTATTTTGCCTTGAGTAAATTACTTTGGTATCGAATATCGAACTAGCATCCGAATGGCCAATGTTTTTTCCTAAAAACACGTGCAAATTTTCCATTCATTCATCATTCGAATACCTAATTCGATTGTTATTTTTGGACAATCGCCTATTGTGACTTATCGCACTATACTTCTGGTAATTTACGATTGTCCTCGTACAAGTAAGGATGTGATCGCACTAAGACCAGTTACTTGAATGGAATTATTAGGAGAAATCAAGAGCGTCGTGGCCCAGTGGGTAAACACTCTGCCTCTGAACCCGGTGGTCCCGAATTCAAGAGTGGCCGAAACACCTACTTTGTGTCCATTGTACAATTTGGTGATGAAAAATCCCTAAGCAACCCGGATAACGGCGAGCCGATCACCATCGTGGGTTCAAATTTCCTGGGTTTTAGAAATCGATAAAAATAGAAAACATTTCTGCGAACATACGTCATAGCCAAACACTCAGATAGATTACAAATGTGAGACAAACCTAGATGGAACAGGCTACTCGCATTTGCAAGTAATATCTTCACGCGTCAAGCTTTTAAATTAAAATATATTCTCTTGTATAATATTATTCCGACGAAGGGAGCAATGGCGGGGAATCAGAAATAACGAGACAAAGAGGAATCCTCTTATTAGGATTGCAGAGGCTGAGTGTTGACGAGGTGCTTCCGCTCATTCGAGGCTTTCGAGGACCTCGGTAGTGTTGCCGATTAGACTTATCGATAAACCTATCGATACTATTGATAGCACAGAGTGAGGCAATACTATCGAATGAGTAAAATGCTATCGGCATTATCGAAAGCATTGTAGGTAGTTCGATAGTAACGAAGGGTTGATGGTAAAACTATCGTTGTTTTACATTTTCGTAATTCAAGAACTACTAACCATACTCCCTATAGTATCAATAGTATTACACTCATTTGATAGTATTGCCTTGTTCTGTGATATTGATAGGGTACATAATTTGTACATAAACTACAAAATAGAAAGTTTCGATACTAATTGTTAATAGCAAACTACAAAACTATCGATAGCATTGATAGCATTGCATTCTTCGATAGTATTGCCTTGTTCTGTGCTATCAAATGGGTACTTGAATAACGAAATAGACTTTCGATAGATTTACCATCGATACTTCGGCAACACTAGACCTTGGGAGTAAGCGTGGGCCGTTTGCATGTGTAGTGTTTGTTTTTAAATGGACAGATTTTCAAGGAGGTTAATTTTATACATGTTTTTTTCTCTTTTTGTTTACTTTTGACCTCAGTCCAGGGGACAAACGTAGTAGGCCTCGTGCCAGTCACCAGCCTTTGACGATGAAGGATACCGTAGGGGGTTAAGTCGGTAGGCCTCTGGGTGGCTCCGCGTTAAGCAGCCGCCCCAAGGGGGAAATTCCGGCATAACCACAGACCGCTCCGCAATGGACGGGTATGGCGTAGGAAACCCACAGGTATGCCTAACACATTCCCCCAAAGTTAAAAATAATAATAAATGAGGTGCCCATGACTTAGTTGTGGTCAAGCACGCCGGCATCATTTTTTGTGTTTTGGGCGGTACTTTCACATTTGTTCCAAAACGGATAAGGTCCTTTCACAATTCATCCAATTTCTTTTCAGGGTTCTCATCTCTCGAGAAGAAACCTTGTAACAATGTTTAACCTGAATAAATTTGATATTTTACTGTTATCTCGTAAACCTTCACTTTATTGCACACTGTTGAGAATAGAAGTTTATTCCAAGATATAAATATGAAACAGAAGTATTCACCAAAACGATACTACATCACAAGAAAGAAAGGATATGTCGGCATGTTAGGTACATCTCCGCGAAACGAAGCTGTATTGTAAAATTTTATGTTTTCTCGTAAATAATTTCACTTCTTTATGTAATGTACGAGTATCTCTACTACTCGTATATAAAATTGACTATCAATATTCGATCTTGGGAAGCACTGAAATTATTGTAAGACCTTGATTGAAGAGCTCTTACTGGTTCGTGGTGTGGATCTAAATGATTCTGCTAATATAAATAATGGTATGATAGTCAAAAAATCGACACATAGTTTAAAAATATAGTCTCACATTTCACTATTTGGCATAATTTCACATTATGACATTCTATCTTGGAACTCGTGTGGTCTCGAGTCCAATCCTATTCGGAACTCCTACTTTTGAATCAATTCTAATTCTCCGGTGAAAGAAAACCCCTTCAACAAATTTACCAAACAAATTAAACAAATAAAACACCGTGTAGGTGTTGTCTCCAAGATAACCTCACATCACCTCATGGGAAGCAGCCGTGAGGTCGAGATATGGGGTTGACAAGTGGTTTCCAATTCCCTCGGCGAAATGTGTCTGTAGACTTAAGGAAACTGAGTAAGGGGTTCTTGCATGTTTTATATTTTAAATTTATTTACCTTTTGGAATGACTTATTCGACATTAATTCATTTCTGTTTTATTTCGACCAAATGAAATTCTTTAACAATTTCTTTTTCAACAACTTCTTTTCTGAAAACATTTGCACCTGCTGTTAGATTCAGAATCATAATAGGACGCAGATTAAAGTTATACTCAATTTACTACTTACAATAAAATAGGAGGGTTTGTTTTGGGTAAATTAGTTCAAGCTACACTTGCAAGAAATTGAAAGTTCTATCAAAATTCAAGATAACTCAAGGGCATTTATTTCATATAAACTTTTACGGGTGTTTATGGAAAGTCAGGAAAATATTAAATAGCTGTAACTGTACCACCGGTTTGAAAGTCGTTTCTATCGAAAATAATCCAGCAAGAAACTCGAAAGTTAGGTCCTCTTTTCAAAATAAGTTGTTCGTTTACAATTATTGAAGTCCCTGTGTTAAATCGGGTCATTCCATATTCCCTAAGATATGGTTGAGGATGATGGCTGGTTCACACGTGAACTTGTGAACAGGTGCCACCTTCGGGAAGGCTAGCACGAACCGCTAAGGTTTTGGTAATCGAAATAAAAACGATACTTTTTCCTTTTAAAGTCATAGGAAAAAGAAAAAAAAGTATACTTTATAGGTAGTTAACTTTTCGATTACCAAAACGTTAGCGGTTCGTACTAGGCCTACTGGTCTGCTCAAGTTTACTTTGGTTTAATTATTAACTTTCTGTTTCATTTATTTTTATGTCTAAACTGTATGTCTGTTGGTTTATTCATAAATTCACTTGGTGCTGTGAAACATTGGACGATTTAAAAAGAGTAACTGCTGAGTTTCTTGCCGGTTTTTTCAATAGAAGCAACCTTCCAACGCCGGTGGTACAGTCACATTATGAACATGAATTGTGTGTTTTGTTTATGGATCTTATTATTATTATATAAGTTTATTGGTATTTTTTTTATTTTTGGTGATTCAAAAGTACTACGTAATATGTCTACTTAAAGAAATAAATATTGAATTTTGAAACATTAAATTATAAGTAATAGGTCTGCAGCTATGGCTCTAACAAAACTTATCTCCCAACTTGAATACCTACCAAGTGAAATTGTCCAACGTTTATTCTTAGTACCGCAAATAAAGCAAAATTGGCCGCGTCCTAAAAACATTCACACCTGCTGTAACACTCAGAATCTTAATAGGACGACGGATGAAAGTATGAGCGTAATTTTGTCATCGTTGGTTTTATAAATATTGTATAATGTAACATTTGTTTCCGTAAACGATATGTGCAAAGGTTTTTTAAATGTGACATAAGTGAATAGCTTTTCCTATTGAGCCCACACTGGGCGCTCAAAATGATGAATATGGAGCAATTAACAAAATGACCCACCACTGGGCTGGACTGTCCCACACTTGTAACTTTTTATGGCTTGTCATGAATTTAAAAATAAATTAGGGTATAATCTCTGATCGAACTTGAAATTGCTCAAAATTTCCCTGTTTAGCACGTCTTACATTTACTGTCCAACGGATGGCCCATACCCTTTTTTCTCTGAAAAGAACCGAATCCACGACCTCCATCGCAGTAAACAGGATCGTTAACGATAAAACTGCCAAAAAAAAAAGTATTTTATAACTCCGCTGTTTTTCTTCAACATTTCTTTATCATATTTTTCCCCTTGTCATGTTTTAATGTTAAAACCCAAAAACCCTAACGATAAATTACCTAAAACTGTCCCGAGGGTTATACACGGTTGTCAAGACAACCCTTACTGTATGGAATAAACAGCACGTTTAAAGGAATTTACAGCTCTTTATAGCCTTATAAAGAGCTGTGCTATTATTATAGTAAATACAAAGAAAATGTTTTGGAATAAAGTGGAAGGTATTGTAACAGTCCCTTAACAACGTTTGAGGTACATTTACTAAAGAGATTTAGTGCTCAAAGCGATTTAATTATTGCTTTTGAAATGTGAGACGAGAGTGGGTAGATAATTAAAAGCGTGTTTTGTCTTTTAGTACTGCTTAAATTCTGTAAATTCTAGATCTAAGAAGTTGTGTAACATATTTCATTCTATATTCATGAAATAACATAAATGTGCCACTAAGTAGCGTTCTTGTACAGAAAGAAATTGTCAAAATTTTTATTTTTGTGTCTCAAACTCAAAGAGAAAAAAAAATGCTCCAATTTCAGGTACACATGGTTATATGAATAAATACAGGTTCTTTTTGTACCTACTTCAGGCACTAGTTTTTGATTATGTTTGTGGTGAAATCTTCATGGATACCTCGCCACCCGGGGGACGACAAGGTTTTGTCGCACTCAACCGTGGCACTTTGGCGGCAAAGCTGGATCCACCCACATAGTTTTACCGTACTGCTCTCTCAACTCAGGCAACTCCTTTCTCACTGTCATTGTACTACTCATACAAGTTACTTTGTCATCTTAACTTAGTATTAATATAAGTCCCAACTTGCAAAGATAGATTAATTAATATTTTTAATGATATCTGTTTATAATAGTAAAAAGGAGAACACATGAACATAGAGTCCTGTCAGACTACGAATAGAGTCGTCTTGTGTAGGATAGTCTTATGAACTTTTGGGAGAAAAATTATGTCAAAACTCTTACTTTACCAATAGATAGATAGATATTCTTGTATAAAAACATTACATTTCAAATAAATTACAAATACCAATACTGGCAAAATATGGAACGGCACTCTAGCGGTAGTGTTTCCTAAAAGATATGACACCATGGACTTCTAGAAAAGAACGTATTCCTTCATGAAAGGGCAAGCAACGCATCTCATGATGAGTCGGAAAAATACAACCACTAACCTTCAGACACTGGATATTCCTCAAATACTTGGACAGCTCCAATCATCCAACATATTTTATCATTTGTTACTTTTCTAGTGTTTCACTAGTTTGGCTTGCGCGCGTACATTTCGTATCGTAGCAAAAAGCGCGGACTGAGGCGAGTGTCATGGCGGCAGTTGCACTAACCAATCAAATCACTCCATTTGGGTCGTGGCTTATTACGTTTCATTTTACGCAAATCTTTACTAAACACATGACACTTAATGAGCAGAGTTGACTGCTTCTCTCTCATAAAAAAAACAATCTGTAATATTCCCAATAAGAAAACATTTAGGTCCCAATCCTGTAACTGGAGTGATAACAATATTAAACAAACGCTGGGTAATAAAACTGATAGCCGATTAGGGAATAAGACCCCTGCTGCGAGGCGATAGTTTTTCGCCCTTCCAGATAGAGGGATTTTTATTGGCCTCAATGGCCTCTGTTACAAGGCGCCATGCTGATAATACTACGCAGATGGTATCTTAGACTGTCTCTTGGTGATAGCAATAAGGTGAGAATAAACTTGAACATTTCCTGGAGCATTTCGGTGCAATGTAGCGATCCAACTAATGTTACAATACAGGCAAAAGCTTCACTTAGCTTAAGCAATGAGAATGTTTCAAACCATCAAAAGGCTGTAAAAAGGCTTGTTTGAAAAGCGGTTTGAGTAAATTTGAAAATTGCGAACGCTCGATGTTCTGATACCAGGAAATGCTCTGGTCTATAATCGCCTATTTAATAGTGACTTGCAAAAATCTAGCACCAGGCTAAGTTACCGTTTTTTGTGCAGTGCCCGAACCATGCAAGTCACAAGACAACTTTTGTCGCGGGGCAAATCTTTAGGCCGTCTTTAAATATTATTTAATAGATTACAGTACGCACTAAAACCTATAAAAATGGATAGGTTAGTCGTATTTTTTCCTCCATCACCTCACTTTATAATTTTTATTTCAAAAAACGTGCTTCAAAATCACAAACCGTGCAAACCAGTATCCAAACCAAACTCACTAAAAAAACACACTTTTTTAAAATCGCAGACGGCACTAAGACTATTATAAATTGATACTTTATTCAAAGAAAGTACCAAATTCTCTCAGGTGTACTTTAACCACTTTGCGTCTCTTCCTTCTAATGTGTTTGAAGAAGCAAGCGTGCCCTACCCCCCACTTTCTCTCAAATGAAGTGCAATTCAAACAATCTTGATCAAACACGAACGCCCTAGGGATGTTACAGAGGCAGGCCGGATTTTGTTACAGTGATCTTTAGATACTCTCCAAATATCTTCAATCTTAAATATACATTTATTGATCTATAACATTTCGAAAGGTTCGGCTCAAATTTGCTGGATGTAGCTTTTTTTGGTACTAAACAATTTCAAAGTGATATGTTGATATAAATCGCTTCGGTACAACTTCAAAAGACTAAAGTGATAGTTCAGAGTACCTAAATCAATTAAAAATTGCTTCTAGGTATAAAAGACAATCATGAAATTGTACATTCCGAATATCTATAAGCATCGTTGTGTAATTTGTTTTCTTTTTGCAATAAAGTATTCTTATATAATAATAGCATCATAGTTTATCTTATTAATAAGGATTTATGTAAGTGAATTTAATGTTATAAATATCAAAAGGTATTTCTATTGAATCATCCGGGTGTGTGGATTCTTATCCAATAATCATGTCATCGGATATTTAGCAATATCCGTAACGGTTTCAAAAGAATGCCAGCTGTAACATCCCTAACTCCGCTCATTGTCAAACGGAACTCACTCGCGTAATCGTTCCCTACGTCTTGTAGCAACATCTCTTCATGAGGTTGGGTGCTGATGAGCTCTTTGCCGGCGGCATCAATACCCTCCATTATCATGTAGCGGTGGATGGTGGTGGCGAGCAAATTGCCGCCACGACCGCCAACTACGGAGAGGTATGCTGGAGTATCGAATATGATTATCGTTCGAGACCAGTCGAATCTGCGGAGGAGAATCACCCACTTATCTATGAAACTGAAAATGTTTTGACAGTGTTGAATAATCACTTTTGTGTATTTTGTTCTCAGTGCTGTTAGCAACATTGAGAAAGTAAAGCAACATCTAACGTAAGTAATATTTTTTTGGTAGAAGTTTCAGTTTTTTGTAACGATTAACGATGGAACGGTTAGGCACGCTCCAGAGGGTAATTCATTACCTAAGTAGTGAAGAAGGGTGTTTACAGTGGTTAAGATCCATATTGAATGCAATATTAAAGCATGTGGATTTCAATGAATGAGTAAAAGATTCCAGTATAATAGGGATTTAATTATACTGTTATCTTTTACTGTAAAAATCGTACTCAAGAGAACTCGAGCAATCCGTCTATAAATAATTCAACTTAAAAAATATTCCGTTGAAGAAGCTTATGAATACAGGGCTTAACATCATATTCATGAAAATTCAAACAGCCTTACATCACCATATTTGCTAGGTACTGTAAATTTTTGTCTTTTGCTAGTAAGTGCCAGGGCACTTCATTAGCTAAAGTGTTACTTCAGTTTCCTAAGAATTAGGGGCTAAGTAATTGAGATACTAAGATAAAAGAGAAAAAAAACCTAGTTGAGGTGCAAAGGATTTGCTAATAATTAAACGAAGAACGGTTTTCGTGGAAAGTTACATGACATAACTAAAACTATTAATATCATAGTAATACATTTTTATCAGCCCATTTAAGAAAAGAAGGCAGTTGAATCACACGGTTTTTTAATAAAGTTATCTGTACGAGTAACATTCTTAAAACTTTAGAGTCTCTTCTTCGCTATACTAGCAAAATTTTATTTATAACTTCGTACAAAATAATTTGGCTATGGCGTTATCTAATCGTCAAGCTGTTGTTAGCTGCAGAAATACCTTAAAAGCTAACCTTATATTGACACAAGTACTGTGAGACAGCAAATTAAGCTCACTACACTAACGTTAAGTAAGTAACGCAATTTGTACAAGACCAACCAAAGCTTTTGAACGAATTGAAACTCGCAGTGGCATCTTTTGGTAAATAGAAAATCTTCCCGGAGCTTGCTCGCACTTCTGTTAACGCCACCTAGCGCCGAGTAGTCGAACTAGATGAGCGCAAAACTTGAAAAAGCACAAAAGTTTCCTAAATTGATTCGCGTTTCAATCTAGAGAATCAACTAAATTGCAATACTTACGATTTATAGGTAGGTAGGTGGGTTGCAGGTAATCAATTGTTGTTTTTTTATTCTAGGAAAACGCAAATTCAACTTACTTGTGTACTTGTAGCCGAGGTAAAACTTCAAGTTTTCTGTGTGATTTAGACCACCGTCCGAAGTAACATCCCACGGAGTATACATGATGTCTTCTATCTTCAGGTAGTTGGCGAAGGTCCTCATCATGAGATGACAAGATGACTTGCCGGCGACGCTCAGCTGTGACTCGGGGTCGTTGATGAGGAGTAGTTGCCGCCAGTTGTGGCTAGATGGCGTGGAAACACACAAAGTTAGTGCAAATTCACACGTGCGAAAAACTGGTGCGAAAATAGCGTTTTAGGATGAGGCGTAATTTTTTTCAAGAGAGCACTTAATACAAATTGTTAGAACCCCATAAACTAATCTTAAACATCACACTTTCATTCACTTTGGATCCGCGGTGTTCTGCTACTTATTTATTTATTTATTTAAGCACACCAACAGCAAGATGTATACAGGAGTTCCACAAACATACAATGAGTTAAGTTCTTATACATCAGCTCATTACAGGTATACATAACCTTACCAAAACAGTGAGTTACAAAAACCTAACTTAAAAGCTTATTTATTTCATTACATAATTATTTAGAATTATTACAAAACTAGCTCACCCGGCGAACTTTGATCCGCTTTAAGGGCAATAAATAAAAAAAAGTAAAAAAAAAAGATAAAAATAATAAAAGTATCCTATGTCCTTCTCTTGGCTCTAAACTACCTCCATGCCAATTTTCAGCTAGATCGGTTCAGCCGTTCTTGAGTTATAAGTGGAGTAACTAACACGACTTTCTTTTATATATATAGATAATGTCACCATGATGGTTGACATTGTAAGGCTTTACAATTTTATTTTTAAAGGTAAAGAGTGAGTCGCAAAATATATTCATTTCGTTATTTCTGTTCTTGTTCAATAAGTTATAAGCAGACACTATTCTGTTAAGGGGTGAGTTCGCTCCTAGGTTGGTTCGACAATAAGGAGGGCATAACGTTTTTGTTATTGGGGTACTTAATTCAGCATGAGCCTATTTTTTCTAGTAAATTATCTAAAAATTACGTAAGTCGATATAATTACTGATTCAGGGTCGCTCCCTGAAATATGGCAACCCCTTTGCGGAATGACCCCGTATAGATACACCAGATACATACGATACAGCCGTAATTAATAAACTTTGTATGTTACCATGGTAACTTAACTAACTCGTAAATTAATTGGGACGAATTTTAGCATACACCAAGATGTGAAGGCACCTTCCTTGCTGATGTTCCAATTTATGGACGTGCTTATTATTTTAAATCTACATGATAACAATAACTAACAAATTTTGGATATAAAAACACTTATTTAATAGATAATTTAGGCCTAGACGAACATTTACTTGTCCAAGATGTTCTCAGAAAGGGTCAGGTCATGAGTACCTTTAACCGACGAGCATGTATGAAAGGACTCATGAAAGTAGAGGAAACGCAAAGTACCTATGTGTCAGGATAGTAGCAAGTGGAAGAAGTGGTCTCTGCCTACCCCGCTGGGAAAGAGGCGTGATGGTATGTATGTATGTATGATTTTGGCCATTCTGAAAGGACACCATATGGTTATGACACTAAGGGTAAGTTGCACCATTTAGTAGAAGTTAAAGTTAAAGTAAAAGTTTTTGTCAAATTTGACAATTTGACGTCATTTTTGCTTACCTGACCGGTACTTTAACTGAAATTTTGATGTTTGTTATTGTTAAAGTCAGATAGTGCAAACCAACCTTAATGTACATAACTTATACTTGAACAGCTCTCTGCAGGCTCTAGCAAGTCAAGAGGCAATACTTTTGCCGCTGAACCTCCCGCAACATTAGGAGTTGCTAAGTAAGAGTGGATAAATAGGATCACGATAGATACAAACGACATACAAATGTAAATGTTTCTCAATACCCTTCAGAAATCGTGAGGTGGATGTTATGTTTTCGTATATTAATAAAAGAGTTTTATAATAAACCATTTCTATTTTTCAAAGGAGAGCATATTTTTTACTCCTCAGTGTTTAGGATTTGGCCTACCACGCCCACTTGAAAAACTCACCATGTGACGCTAATTGAACATAACTTATATTTCAGCAGCTCTCTGCAGGCTCTTAGAGCAAGTCAAGAGGCAAGTCATACATGGTGAGTTTTTCAAGTGGGCGTGGTAGGCCAAATCCTAAACTCTGAGGAGTAAAAAAAATGCTCTCCTACGTAAATGTTACTTAACTTACTTGAGTTACTTAACTCTTATATTCAGACATGGTGAGTTTTTCAAGTGGGCGTGGGGGGGGCGAAGGGTATTGAGAAACATTTACATTTGTATGTCGTTTGTATCTATCGTAGTCCTATTTATCCACTCTAACTCAGCAACCCTTATTGTTGCGGGAGGGTCAGAGGCAAAAAATTATTGCCTCTTGACTTGCTCTAAGAGCCTGCAGAGAGCTGCTTAAGTATAAGTTATGTTCAATTAGCGTCAAAAAACCATATTGTGTCCTTTTATAATGGCCAAAAACTCACCATGTATGAATATAAGAGTTAAGTAAATAAATAGAATAGCAGTAACTACTTTCAGCTGTAATTAAGTACTATAGATTTATCAGCAAATAAGAGCAAAAGCCTCAATATAAGTGTGTTCTTTCTAAATCCATCCGCAGCCACTACTCGACTCACATTGATAATCTGATAATACTAAAAGCCCCTGATTTTGGGACGCAAGTAGCGATCTCCCACAATTTTGCAACTATAAGGCTTTCTTAGTAAAAGTGGACAAATAGCAGAGTTATCTCGTACAAATGGGATTATTTCTCGATAGCATTAAGAAATAATGATGGCACGAAAAATAAATACAGACGTAAATCGGTTAAGTGACTAATTCAGAGTCGCAACTTAAAACTTGGGAACCCCACGCAAAATCATCCTGTATACGAGTACTTACAGATTAAAATAAGACTCATGTCGTAGGATAGTCTCATCAGAATAACTTTTGGAGGACCGTTATTTTTATGAAAAAAAACTTCACCGATAGAACGTTTTGCTGAATCTCTTCAATGATAGTTAGCTTTTACGAAATAAAACTATTTTTAGCTGCGTTAAGTACTTTAGATTTATCAGCAAATAAGAGCAAGTCTCAATATAAGTGTGCCTTTCTAAATCCATTCGCATCCACTACTGATAATGCGATAAAACTAAAAGCCCCTGAATTTGGGACGCAAGTAGCGATCTCTCATAATATTGTCCTTTATTTTTGGAGTGACAGCTTTTTTGATAAGATACCTTTAATAATAGATTTATAGATAAAGAGTAACACGTACACGTGGAATGAGTGATATTAGGTGATTTCAGGGTTCCGTTTTTGTCAGCTTACTCTTTAACTAAAATGAACTTCAGATTGGGAAAAACTAAACTGTAAACATGAATCTGAGTACAGATGCGTCCACATCAACCTTTACATACGGGGTACTTTATACGAGTACTGCTGACATAAGTCGCATTTTTCAGTGTTTTCTTAAAGTTTAATGTGAATGACTCTGTATTCTCTTTCTCATTTGCCATTAATTTATTTAACCTACTAGCTGTCCCAACAGACTTCGCTCTGCTGTCAAACATTTAGTGTCGCGTGACAGGTAGTAACATTTACTAAGAGGAAACTAAAATTGAGATTTTTACTATAGTCCCAGCATTTTCTCATGATTACTCACCTTTTGAACCTTCCCTCGACCATTACAAATATTTCAAAACCAAAATTAGCCAAATTGGTCCAGCCATTCCCGAGTTTTAGCGAGGCTAACGAACAGCAATCCATTTTTATATATAGAGATTATAGTTGAAAACTGCAGTAAGTGTTTTTGACAAATTAGCACAGAATAGTTTAAAGGTGCAGAAGGGGTTTTGAACTAAATTCGAACAAATGAAATGGTTACGCTCGAAAATAGAACACGTTCTAGTTTTCATCTGCATCGCAATTAAGCGCAAATAAACTTATAGCTATGTTTGTATGTTTTTCTGTCCATGACTACAACACTCCAAATACAAAGGTCGCTGTTTGCTAGGAAAGGTGGATAATATAATTAAAATTACAAAGCTTTTATTTCCAACAGATTATAGAAAGTATTTTGATTGGTATCTTAAATAATTATGCTTAAAGTATTGTGCGTTCACAATTCAATATTAATATATTTTTGTAATTGTTGATAATACAAATTTGATCTTAAATCTATTACTATGGGTTGTCTTCGTCTGTAGGAACCGCTGCACGGGTAAAGGCCTCCTCTAAGGATTTCCATGCGTCTCTATCTTGTGCTACTTGGAGCCAAAGTGCGAACGCTGCTTTCTCAATTTCGGAAAGGAAAGGTGGATTAAGAGTTTGAATTTTTGCACTTTTTTCTAACTACTTACAATCCATAAACTGATTTCTAGAACTTAGATAGAAAGCAGTTAATCCATGGCGGTACTTTAACGCTGCCTGAAGGTTTGAATAAACTAATTCTTTGATATCCAACTGTCAGAATAACAAATTACTAGAACTGCCATGGTTTTAGCTCTCTAGAGATATATTTTCAGTCTGTTTGATCCAAAAAGGCTACTCGTTTGATTTATCTCGACAATTTATTACATATTGTGCTGGAATTTCGCTTGTCAGCCACAAAAATCGAGTACAACCCTACTTTAGTCGGTGCCTGAACAAAGCCTTATCGAAAAACCGTTAACAGTTTCTGGCGAGCTCTTGTATTTGTTATTTTTTCAACATCCTTCGGGGTGAATCATAAGTATATTATGTATTTACAAAAAAGTATCTTCATCCGTTCACTAGTAGACTATAGTAAAACCTTTGCTTAATTAAGGGCTAAACAGCGCTGTCTGTATTAATGATATTTTTTGATTACTTTTAAACAATTTCATTTTATTTTTAGGGGTTAGTGATAAAACAGAATTGTCTCGTATCTAGAAACATTTAATTCGGCACGTTGGGACCTTTCGTGATGAGTGAGTGAGCGTGAGAAATTAAAAATATTTTTAGTAATTGAACCTAATGGTGGTGAAATAGGCGGTCAATTCCGGTGACGAAGTCGCGGGAAGCCGCTAGTATAAGATAAAACCATACCGTATTTTGATAATGTTTTATTATGATCCACAGCAGGCTTATTCACAGATTCCGTTATAAACTTCTCTTCGTCTCCATCAAAAGAAAAACCCAGTTTACTATCTAACATAATACAATTCACTGCTTTTCGGTTCACTTAACTCGCGGTTAGACCATTTCCTTCCATTTTATACTTTATGCTCCATAAAACAGAGGCCAGATTTTAGGGATAGCTGGACGACTGATTTACGGTTTTAACTGTACAGAGGCTTTTATGATAACGAAGAGAAAATAGATAAAAAGACTTGGAAAAATATATTAGAACAAAAAACCATCGTTTGAAGAAACTGTTAATAGAACTGGTAAAAGGTGTGTGCAGTTTATAAAAGTTTTTTATTTAATAAAAATTTAATATAAAATAAATATTTTTTGGTAAAAACTAGTTTTCTTTCAAAAACCATTATCATAACATATATTTGAACTAGCGCATGTTCCTCACAAAATGTTCTTATTTGAATGATGTTTACTAATTACATATGGATATCAGAATTAAAACTATATTAAGTAACCAAGTCAAATCTACATAACTGTAAAATTATTATGTAATTTTGTTAAAAAACAAAAAGTCATATTTCTTTGAAATTGTAACCTTTGTGCGATTCAGATGTATAAGCTACATAATTGTAAAGTTTCATTAAGATCCATTCAGTAGTTTTAACGTAAAAGAGCAACACGGCACATCCACACATCCGAACCTTCGCATTTATAATATTAGTAGGATTTATTCACCAACCAATTTAATTAAATCCTTCATCCTTTGTTCTTAAATACGAAATAAATTGTTTTTTAACTATTTTAATCTAATTATCGCAAAAGGAAAAAATCGAGAAGTATAAACGAAGGCCTGGGGTAGCTTGCAGCTGCCGACGGAGCAGACATGAACTTTTACCTTTTTTCATTTGTTTTAACTAGTTTGAGACTTTCAGTAATAAATAATTAAGAAGTAATATCTCCCTAAGAGGTGCCCGTGGCGCAGTTGTGACAGTGATCGGTGACGATCGATTGGAAATTGAACGATTGTAAAGCAACACACGCCGGATCGGAAATGAAATGGGTGACTACCTACCCCGACCGAAATTTAGTGATATGTATTTCGTGCTTCGGAAGGCACGTTAAGCAGTTGGTACCGGTTGACGTCGCTAGATGTCAGTAGTTAAGCCTAGTCAGAGGCCTCAGGGCGGCTTGATAACAGCTGACATTAAGGTTGCTCACTAACCCTACACCCCTTCAACAATCCGCACTGAGCCCGCGTGTTGGAGTATGGCTCGTTCCACATCATAATTAGGGTGAGACCTGTGACCAGCAGCAGCAGTGGGACGTATATATGCCGTTTATGTTATATTATGTATATCTCAAACTAACCAACTAGTTTTTTGGTGCGCTATATCCTTAATGACGCCTCCATAAATGACGTGGGGTATTTTTGATATTTTTGTCACTTCATGTTCAAAAATGATTATGATGAGAAGTTGTAAGAATTTGTCTCGACTTTCAGTGGTTTCACCATTTACCATGACCATGGCTTATTCATAAAGGTCTATTAATGAGAAAACTAGTTTACAGTGGCATTTACATCATACTTCACAAAACCATTCCTAAATGGGACCAACGGGCATAAGGTGCCACTTAGTAAAGGTTGAACTGAAAGCCTCAGTTCATGGCGCTCATTACTTGTTAGAAGTAAATTCCTTTTAAGATCATTATGTTCATTTCATATTATCATACCCTTTCTGCACTTTTCTGCTAAGCTTTATGCTTGACTGGTAGAAAACGTCTTTTCGACAATGAGTTCGCTTTTTATACTTATTGTTTCAATTAGGAATACATAAAATTTTCACGCTCCAACTCTTTCATATCTTTACTTCTTCGTTTTACTTTGTTTCTTTTATTTTCATTATTTTATTATTAGATTTCCATACTTGACTTAAAATCAAAATCAAAATCAAAAATAGCTTTATTTAAATAGACCTGTTACAGAGTACTTTTAAATCGTCAAATCTAATTAACAAACAAAACATACTTAATGATAGACATGAATACCATAATATTAAATGTAAACAATAAATATACTGTACTAGTTTAAATAAATGTGATGCTACCACCGGATCGGAAAGTTGTTTCTGTACTGAGAAGAACCGGCAAGAAACTCAGCAGTTACTCTTTTCAACTGTTTCTCTTTTTTCCAATAATTGTTAGTATATTACAACAGACTACAACAACATAATTTGAACAAAGTCAATTGTGTACTATTTCTAACAGAATTTGTTTCAAGCAATAAGCGAAGCGACAACAGACGTATTTGAACTGGAGCAAAGAAAATTGGAATAATGAGATGCAAAGTGGTTCGGGTACTGGAGCACAGTACACAGTGAACAGTAAAATATCTACATACAAACGTGCCGCTCTCAGTTCGAATGTGTGCGTGCACGTCGCGCGCCGTGTCGTGATTTCACGCACACGCTAGCATAAAATAGGGCGGAATAAGGTGGCGGCAGTACGGACGGGCTGGACCGCGTGTCTGTGTGCACGCTAGGCTAATAACTCGGCGGGCGGCCTTAGATAACCTACTGTTTATACTGTGACTGGAGTTTGTTTTATTTTGGAACAAGGAAATGTGCTAAGAATTGGCAACTTGTAATTTATATTAAGAGTAAATTTTTACGGGAAAAATCGTTAAAACTTTTAATACTTTCAATTTTTGTGTAAACATAGAATAATTTGGTTTTGATTGCTTTTTTGATGTTTTTCCTGAATTCAATCAGGACCCCAGTTACTAAACAGCGTTTGGCAAATTGTATGTTTGAGTGATACTCAAACAGGAACATTCATTATTCATTTAAATTTATAATGGAAAAGACGCATCAATGTTTACGAAGCTTCGTTACTATTATGATGTTCGTAGGTTGTATATATTTTTACAAGAAAATAAAATACTTAAATAGCCAAAATACTAGAGTAAAAAAATAAGAAACACTTCATTGCACACAAACACGACAGAGTAATTAACAAAGAAAAAAATATTTTAGAGTCAATGTACATTTTAGGCGGTCTTACTGCTAAAAGAAATCTCTTCCAGACAACACATAGGTGAAGGAAAGAGCACAGAAAGGGAAAACAAGTGCACAAATTTCATATGACAGAATTTCATATTGAAACGTGTTTTACTAAATAATTACACAAATACAAATATGAACTTATTAATGTCAAACTATCACTAACTAGTATATGCTTTTTATTGAAGGCATTAAAAATCATACTACAGCCTAACATTACTGTAATAAAATTCTCATTCGTTAAGTAGTTGGTCGTTAAGCTTAGGCAAAGCCCTTAGGGCGGCTTGATAGCATCTGTCATTAAGGTTGCTCACTAACCTTACACCTCTCCAACAATCCAAACTGAGCCCGCGTGTTAGATTATGGCTTGTTCCACCTCATAGTTGAGGTGAGGCCTGTGGAAAGCAGGGGGACGTATAAAGGCCGTTTATGTTATTTTATGTATACGTCACGAATGAGAATGGACCGCCTGAGGATTTACTCACCTCAATCTTGTGTTTAAACGAGATGGTTAATAAATGTTCGTAGTACTCGTAGCAGTCGTAGCAGTCATTAAGTATGTTTTAATCAACATATTTCACAATGTCGGGTAGACAGTCCGGGCAGTTGAAATAGATAGAAATACCCTGAACTGAGATTAGATCATTAACATCATGTCAAAGTTAGCTTGTTACGTTTTAGGGTTGTCAGCCAATACTCGAATATCGATAGAAATACGACGATAAAATATCGATAGAAGACCGACAGTAAGTGACAATCATTGTTATAAACAGAAAGAGGAAGATACGTTACGGTCATACTTTGCAATTCCGAAAACTGGCACATGACGTTACCGTATGAGTGACGTACACGCAAACAAGTCGCTGTCATATTAGTATCAAAACAGGTCCATTTGACCTACTTTTGTGAGGCCTCTTTTGGTACACGGATGGCGTATCTTCTTGTTTTTGTTTATATCAACGGTGGCAATACTACCAATTGAATAATTTTTTTATCGTTATTACACAGCCTAACACATTTTTTCTCTAGAAAATCCTTTACCGACCGTTGTCTGGAGAAACACGCCTTATAGATTATTTATCTGACTTTTGATGGATTTGAGTACTGGAACAATCTCCTCCCTGATTGATACCTCCTTTCATCCGAGAGAGACGCAGAGAACGTGACGGATTATATCAAATCGAACACCACAACTTTTATCTTTCTATTTTGCAAAATAATGATTAGGTACAACCATGTTGTTTTTTTGTAACCTTACAAGTGTAGTGTGTGTAGTTGTAAGTGTAGTCTTACATATATTTTTTTATCCATTTTAAATACTATTCCTAATAAAAAATAACTATAGTCGTACTTTTAGTGCGTCGATAGAGTTTCGATGGAGAAGCTGATTTCTATTTATACACTATCGATAAGTCGCCAACACTATTGCGTGTACTTATTCTTATCTGTGAGATTCGCCTGAAGAAAATAGGGTTCGCGTTTACCTTGTTCGCAAAGTTGTATTCAGAGTTGGTGGATTTAACCCCATTTAGGTGAAACGTTGCATCAAGTCTTAATTTGGGGATATTCCTGACAGCACGTAGCTTTTTTAGGGTTTCGTACCTAAAAGGTTAAAACGGGACCTTATTACTAAGCCTCCGTTTTCAGTCTTTGTCTGTCAACAGATGTGTCTCATTAACCATGTTAGCTAGAAAGTTGAAATGTTCACAAGTTATGTATTTTGTATTTCCGTTGCCGTTTCAACAATAAATAGTTAAATTAAAAAAAATGCTTAGGGGGTGCAACCTAGCACTAAGGACTGATGGCCGTTGGGGCTGGAAAGTCCTCGAGTGGAGACCATTTGAGGCCAAGCCCAGCGGGTCACGCCCACCCTGAAGGTGGACGGGTGACCTCATAAAGATCGCAAGGTTTCGGTGGATGCAACCGGCCGCTCTACAAATCTTTGGGGGTGGCCTATGTTCAGCAGTGGACATCATGTGGCTGCTGATGATGATGATGGGGTATAACCCCCCTATAAAACATACGTGAGTTACTTTTATAAATGATGGTACGGAACCCTTCGTGCGCGAATCTGACTCACACTTGGCAATTTTTTTTTCATTCATGAACCATGCTGTACACGTGACTCAGTGAAAACAGTATTTAGGAAACGATCACTGGATATTAAGCTATCCACGCTTGGTCGGGTAGTGAGACGGGTAATCATACCATCCCAACTGAAATTTTGCGATGTGGCATCTCCGTGCTTTAAGAGAGCAGTTTTTTAATGGCCTCTATCGTCGAGGGTATTATGCTCATATCATATAGTTTTATGCCTGTGCATGTAAACATTTAAATGTTATTTTAATGCTTCGTGGGGTTTTTGTGGTTATTCGCGGCCACTGCAGAACTTTACTGAAAACACTGATTTATAATTTATTCAATACCAGCATCCGCCCGCAACCTCGTTTGCGTAGTCTTCGAATCATTAAATCATGTGTAAGCCTTTGTTCTTAAGGGATAATGTCCGCTTCTAATGGTGAAACAATTTTTGAAATCAGACCAGTAGTTCCAGAGCCTATTCAATACAATCAAATTCTCTTTTTATCAGAGTAGATTAGTGTGTGTGAATAATTTAACTAAACTATCCAAGCACATTTAAGTGTAATTAATTTTATGTAGCATAGTAGGTATGAGTATGTATTAGTAATTGGCTTATGTATAAGTAACATGTCCTATATTTTGCGTAGAAATTATGCTTTTACAAGAATGTTATTTATACTTTATTGCACAACAATGAGATTGTTACAAATGGCTACCATAGGGCTAAGCAGAAAAATATAGTAGGCGGTGAAACAGTGTAAAAAAAATACATTATATAAAAAGATAATAATAAAAAAAAATTAACAAAATAATTGAAACTAGAACTGAATTTGAACAATGAGGATTATATAATAATATGATAAACACGAATAACTATATAAACATATATCTGAAAAAAAAAACATATATAGAATGTTGAAATAAATTAAAACATGGTATTTCTTATGGAGAGCACGTTAATCAGTTAGCCATATAGACCAGGTTTTTATTATTTCTAATTTATTTATCAACCTGCCCGTTTTGTGTAGAACACCCCTAACCTCAATTCTTGACATGACCAAGTTCATGTCAAGAATGCGTAGAAGGAACATTTTCCTTATTGTTTCTTACGTCGTGTCGTTCTTTGTCGACAGGGCGTCCTATTATCGGTTCGTTTGTTGTGCGACAAAGAAACTTGCCAGTCTTAAGTGACATTGACGAGGACAGTTCTTACAACCAATTTATAGTGTTTTGATAAATAAAAGCTTTGTTCTTTGTACTTTGCTTTTAAATTGTTTGCTGGCACAAACTTATTTATTTGTTTATTCAAGATATAACTTAGAAAGAGTGCAAATAATTGGTAAAGATAAAGACTGAAAGATTCGGTGCTCACATAACCTATCTATCTCTTTTTTATCACAATATGACTGATTTTATTGTTTTTCTCGCACTACAATGACAGAGTCGTATGCTGTCGAAAAAGTAACTTTTTTGCAATACCCTTACACGGTCTATATATTTCAGTTTCAGTTTGAGTATTTTACCAAAGAGTTCATTTATTAAATACTCGTACCTACACGAGCTTCTACAATAATTATTTATTCGCCTTCTTAAATGACCATGCTAACTATTCCTATAAACATGTAACATATCTATATTTTACGAACAGATACACAAACAGCAGAGCGCTCTAAAGTCTAACTTTTAATGAGCTGTTTCAACTTTTCGTTTCAATTGTATAAACAACAGACATAAAGTTTTGGGACTAGTGCTGGGCGGGACTCAACATCTAAGTCTCATTTACAACGTATAAACTGGACATTATAGTTCACGCAGATTTCATCTAAGGGATGAAACTCACGAGACCACATAATATGACTTTAAACATAAACTTAACCGGCCTGAATACGTCCCACTGCTGGGCACAGGCTGCACCTCAACTATGAGATGGAAAAAGCCATACTCCAACACGCGGCCTCAGTGCGGATTGTTGGGGTGTAAGGTTATATAGTGAGAAACCTAAATGTCAGATGTTATCAAGCCATCCTCAGGCCTCTGACTGGACTTATCGACTCACATCTAGCGACGTCAACCGGGACCAATTGCTGCCGGAGATGCCCGAGAAATACATCACTAAATTTCGGTCGAGCTGGTCACCCATCCCATTTCCGACCCGGCGTGTGTTGCTTTACAACATCGATTGTCGCCGATCATTATAACTCTATGATAATATGACTTGAGGACTCCAATATTTCAAATGCATCGCTAACGTTATTACCAGCCAGTCTTAAGTTCGTCGCTCACTGCCGGGGTAAGGCCGTTGCTGACGTCTCGCGCCGCCACTGTTGAGTGGTATAGTAATGGCGAGCGCGCTGAAAGTTCGCCGTTGGCTTTGTCATATTATTATTTCAAAATATATTGTACCACTTACAACTTAAGGTTCAATGGCAAGATAATTTCTGGGTTGGAGCCGTGCAGTTGCTGTGCTTGGATACTGTGCTACGAGCTTTAGCGTCCACACACGGGCCACCAAACTCTTTTCGTGGCGGTGTTCCACGGCACGTTTTGTGGCGAGAACGCTTAAATGTACGGTGGACGGCACATTAGTCTACCCATTTCCGGTCTGTTTTCCTTGCTGTACTGCAAAGGAGTGACATTTAGGAAGAGCAAGAGAAAAAACGGAAATGAGGTAACCGGATGTGCTGTTGACTGTACTTCTCAAACTTGACTCCCAGTCTTGACTCAGACTTGAAAACCAGTGTGTTTAATTCTATAATAATATTCTAATTCCTACAATACTTAAAGTTGTAGGTATCCTACCGAAATTGGCATTCAAAAGTGTAAGATTACAAGCAACACTTGATTCCAAATCAAATTAAAGCCTTCAAATTGGTTTCCAAGAAAAGAAAGACACCAGATTAGAAAACTTTTTAAAATAATGTAGTCTGTATTTTAACAGCCAGTAGCAGAGAAATTCCAGGTAAGGACGTCGCGTCGTAAAAATAATTCGAAGCGACAAACTTTTTGCTAAACTTGTTTTGTGTTTTGTTTATGAGATTGACGTTACAGTGATAGGAAAGGTTTTAGGTCCAAGTTTTTAGAATTTATTTTCGGGTCTGGCGCTGACAGTTGCGTAGACATACGTAGATAATACTGTACTGTACAGTATTATGTGTCGGTACAAAGTGGTCAAATAATATGCCTGAAGTATTTAAGAAATGCAACCATATCACAACAAAATGGTGTTTCGGGTGCCACTTTTTTTGCACAAGTAACCTATCTCAAAAGATATCTTATCTATATCTTCAAAAAGACGATTGAATATAACATCATTGGTCTACAGTATTTTATTTGTCTGATAAATTGTACTTACCTGTTATTAAAGAACTTCGCAAAGTATCATTTTAATTCAGCATTTTATAAATAAAACAGACGGCCTAAACGAAAGAAGTTTGCGTAAAAGAGAAATTGGATGCCTTTCGGCAAAATGCTCATTATTCTTCCTAAACTGGTTTTCCTGAAAGTTAAACAGTTTGTAATTTCTTTAGTAAAGCCGGCATGTCAATGTTACTTTGCTTACTTTTAGGACGTCTTTGTGGATATTTTGTCAGTCTATGCTTACACAAAAACCATCAAATCTAGGAGAACTGTTTATCTTTATCTATACTTATAATCAATCTGTAGAAAGGCCAATTATATACATGAAATATATTTGAAAAATACCTATCAAGGGGTGATTAGGGATCGCTATTGATGCCAAAAATGCAATCAGTAAAATTTTTGTCCGTCTGCCTGTCTGTCTGTCTGTCTGTCTGTCTCCTGTATATTCGTTATAGAAATAATAACTGCTCGACGGATTTTAATGAAATTTGGCACAAATTATAATTTATACTCTTGGGCAGGTTATAGTATTACGCTACGATCAATAGGAGCAGAGCAGTGAAGTTACTCCCTTTTTCACACGTAAAAACTACTAGATGGATTCGAATGAAACTAGTAACATAGCTTATGCATCTAAATAAGACATTGGCTACAATCAATAAAGATATATCACTTTTTTTTAACTCAAGTCCACGCGGACGAAGTCACGGGCGGCCGCTAGTTACTAATAGAATTTAAAGAAATATATTTGAATTTCAACATAGCATCAGAAGCATGCCTTATCCTCACTACCTTATCACAAATGGGGTAGTCAGAGGCATACTGATTGTTGACTCCATGGTGAACGGAACATTCAGAAGTCCAAATTTCACCGAGAAAATTTAAACCTAAAGGTGCACTCACCAGCAGCAGTCGCTTGTAGTGTTACGGTACAGATCGAGCATTACAATGCGCACCTTGTAATGGTACAAAACGAGCTTACATCAGTTAAGGGGGGTTAGGCGGTCAGCGAAAATTAAGATTTCGTAGCTCTTCGCGCCTGAGGTGAGGGGGCGTCGGGGTCCGCGTTTAGCATGGAATCAACGTGCTCGAAACTAAAAATCGTAAGCGCCATTCACATTTTTATCAAAAAGTGAATGAAAATATTCAGTATTTTCGAGGAAATATGTATTTGTGATTTTATACGAATTATTATCGTAAAATACGGTTGTAATGAGCATTTATATGATATTTTAGAGGTAACTTCAGGATTTTTTTTATCGAGCACATACGTTCTGTAATACATATTAGAAATTTCAGTGCGAAAAACATTCAATATTTTCAATTATTCAAAGCTCATAGATAACAGTCCATTTTGCCGTTTTCACCTACTAAGGGCCCTTAAGGAGGAGAACCGAGCAATGTGCATCTTGATTTACAATTTCAATCAACTACATCAATGATTCGAAACCGGGAATTTAGGCGGGAATTGAAACCGCGTCTTTCGTAAACCGGCCGACTGCACTAACCATTGGTTCGATTCCCGCCTAAAGCCAAGACCGAATGTCTTTTTCTGGTTTTCAGATCTTTAGTAAAGATACTGGATGGGAAATGCTCATAAAAATAATAGCATAAATCAATCACACAATAATATCAATACATCACACGCGAAAGTTTGTTAGACAGAGAGGTCGTATTGTAATGTAATACTCAAAGTCGAATCTATAATGTTACATTATCAGCAAAGCAATAAGCAAATGCAAATTTTACAATGAACACAAAGTAGCTAGGTTCCCAGCCAGTGTTAAACCACTAAGCTATGGTGCTAGGATGACTCATATTCTTTTTTTTTTATTTAAAATGGGTTTGTGTTTGACCTCAGACCCACCTGATGGTAAGCGATGACGAGGCCGAAGGTGGAACACGCTTACCCAGAAAGAAAGATGAAAGAAAAATGCCTATTCACTCTTGCCTTGAAGACACCAAGGTTGTACGTATCCGGAAACACAGACGCAGGGAGGGCGCCCCACTCCCTAGCGGTGCGCACCAGAAAGGAAGCACCAAACCGCTTAGTTCAGACCGCTGGAAAGTCGACCACATGAGGGTGAAAGCTCTCACGGTGTCTAGTGGTCCGGTGGTAGAAAGCAAATTCGCGATTATTTTACCATGAAACTATAAATAGGCTCTGTTAGAGTTAGAAACAACTAATGGAGTCAGAAACACGGCTACGTAAAGTTGGAAATTGGGAGAGGAAGCCTTTGATCTGTGAAACGGTAGTAATCGCTGGCTTAGATTTGCTTTGCCAATAATTACACTACGAGTACCAATCGATACCGAAATGATATGTTCTCAATAATGAATCTATTCCTTTAGTTTGCCATTCAAAATTACTTCATAGAGTTTTATCACTATGAACGTTTTACTTTCGGTTTTATACGCTATTGTCTGAAACTGTTAAACTTTATGAAACGTATCCTGCCATCAAGGTCTGCTGGAAGAAATTACTTGTTGACGATAAACTTATCTGTGTTTTTATTCTAAATATTTTTGAATGAAACTGCCTACACGTATACGTGTAGCAGGAACCGATAAATTAACAAATCGTGCTGATATTCAAAAATTAATTCTACAATAGTTTTGGATATTTTAAAAACCGTCGCTATTTTTGGATACTAGCGACAGGCTTTTCGTGTTGATCTACACTAGTTTGGACTGAATTTTATTATAATTAACACAAATTAAAGCTAACATTGATTTAATGACCCATTGTGAATTGGAAGATAAACTCATTCTGAACGGGATTAACATACATAGATCACAAATCAAAAGGGAACGTCCCCAGGGAAATAGTTTGAATCCAAGGTAACTAAAGGCCCTTTCACTTCATTAGCAAAACGCGACAAGTCCTCAAATATGTAAGTATGTATGTATTTGTAAATATGTCTGCCAATAACATCTCACTCGCTAGATCTCCAGATACTCCGTGACCCATGGTCATTTTGAGCTGAAGTAAAGCAAAGGGCTACAAATATGTGCGAGTCAAAAACGAATCTACTTAAAAGTTAAGCGAAAAAATTACACGATCATTCAAAATCGCTTTTTGAGAAATTGCTTCATGAAGAATAACGATTGATTATTTTGCGATCATGAAAAATCACTTTGTGATAATTTGCAACTATGAAAAAATGCTTGTGTGAAAATCATCTTACAAATCCTAGCTTACACACGGTCATGAAAACCAACCAAGTGTGGGTCAGACTTGCACACAAAAGGTTCCGTACCAGAACCGAGTGAAAAAATGCTAAAAAATTACGTTCATTGTATGGGGATCCTTAGCCTGTTTTTTTTAGTGGTTGTTGTTAAAGCGACAACGGAAATACATAAGTTGTGTAAATTTTAGCTTTCTAGCTATCATGGTTTAGTAGATACAGCCAGGGGGTCTGAAAAAGGCAACATTAGACGTTTCATATAATGATTCAGTTATGAAACAGACCTGAATCATAATGTGATTTAGATCTGTTTCATATCTGAAACAGATATGATTCAGATCAACAGATCTGAAATGATCAGTATGAAACATCATATCTGAATCATAATAGGTATGTTAATCATATTATGATATGTTATGTTATTAATATTCTTATTAATATTCTTATCAAGATTCATATTTAATATGAATTATATTATGTTCATATTATGATTCACCTAATAAGTTGCCGTTTTAGGCTTAAAATGATTAATTTATGATTCAGATATGAAACATCTAATGTCGCCTTTTTAGCAACCTGGTGACAGACAGACAGCGGAGGCTTAGTAATAGGGTTCTGTTTTACCTTTTAGGTACACTTCAGAATGATTCGAGCATTTCTCGACAAACTATTACCATCTGAGCTAATTGGCGAAAACAATTGAATATGCCCGTTTCCGGCCCCGATCTGCAACGAGGATATTCTACAGAGAACTGATGCTATCTGCAAAGCCGAGCTTGACGAGAATGGCACGAGCTGACAGTTTCACATAACAATGACACAAGCTAGCATATAGCTTTGTTTATGCATATAACAGACAGTATTTAACGGGATATTGAACTCTTGTTTGTATTCTGCAACTGAAATTCACCCATATTTTTTTTCTTTTAATAATGTTGCTAAGCAGCTGTCTGTTTCCGAAATTCCATATCGTAATTGAGTCGAAATTCTACAGAACATGTTGAAAACGGTGAGTTAGTTGTCGGCTATTCTCAGTACACCAACACCGGTGGTGTTCATATCTGTTTCAGATATGAAACAGATCTGAATCATATCTGTTTCATATCTGAATCAGAATATGATTCATATTTAATATAAATCATATTATGTTCATATTATGATTCACCTAATAAGTTGCCGTTTTAGGCTTAAAATGATTCATTTATGATTCAGATATGAAACATCTAATGTCGCCTTTTAGCCCCCTGGTCACAGACAGACAGCGGAGGCTTAGTAATAGGGTTCTGTTTTACCTTTTAGGTACACTTCAGAAGGTTTCGAGCATTTCTCGACAAACTATTACCATCTGGGCTAATTAGCGAAAACAGTTGAATATGCCCGTTTCCGGCCCCGATCTGCAACGAGGATATTCTACAGAGAACTGATGTTATCTGCATAGCCTAGCTTGACGAGAATGGCACGAGGTGACAGTTTCACATGACAATGAAACAAGCTGGCTTAGAACTTTGTTTATGCATATAAACAAAGACAGTATATGACGGGATGTTGTACCTACTCTTGTTTGTATTCTAAGGCAGAGATTCTCGATTTTTTTAAAGATTAAATAAATATAGAGACATTATTCCACACCGCCATCTAGCCCCAAGACGAGCTAATTAAAGCTCGTTTTTATGGAATGCTAGACAATGGATAAACATACTTAAAATATTTTTTTTTGTAAATACTTACTTATTATTAATACATAGGAAACACCCAGACCAATACAAACAGACATGTTCATGCACACAAATGTTGGTACTGTGCGGGGATCGAACCCGCGACACTTGGTGTAGGAGCCGACTTCTCAATTACACCAAATCGGTCGTTTTTCTTATGATAATGATGCCTAAGTATTTGTCTGTTTCTAGAATTTAAAATTGTGATTAAGGTTGGGTTGCACCATCTGACTTTAACAATAACAGACATCAAAATTTCAGTTAAAGTACCGGTCAGGTAAGCAAAAATGAGGTCAATTTGACAAAAACTTTAACTTTAGCTTTAACGTCTACTATGGTGCAACTTACCCTAAGTCATTGAGTATTCTAACAGAACTTGTTGAAAATGGTGAGCTACTTGTCGGTTCTTCTCAGTACAGAAACAACTTTCCAACACCGGTGTTGGCACACACCACTTGCCACTATGATATACATAATGTGACCGCATTATGTTTATGTACTGTGTATTCAAATTGTTTTACCAGAAATATCCGTACTAGTTATGTCTATTATGTAATGTAACTTTTGCGGTATTGATTAGTTTTTGACGATTTAGTAGCCTTGTAATACAATCACACAATACGGGATTGTTCCATGTTTCGGCACTGTAATTAACCCAGACAACGGCGGTAAGCTCGCCACTTACCACTTTGGGTTCAGATTCCCTCGGCAAAATGTGGGCTTTTGCGTGTTCCGTTCACCATAACGGCAACAATCATTATGCCTCTGACTAAGCCATTAGGGATATGGTCGTGAGGATATATCCAAAAGGAGTGGTTACGATCCCCTCCATCTTAGAAAAAAGCTTTTTTTTTATTACGTTCACCCAGGGCAGAAATTCAATGTTCTGTGTTTTAGAGCCTAATCGTACCTACATAATGTTATCTTTGAAGGTGTTCCATCAGTTACATCATTATGTCATATGAATGACACTCACTACTGGGCATAGGCCCCCCCAAACACCCTCTTCTCCTGAATTCTCTTAGATCAGTAACCTAAATCACTTAAATTGTTGCATAGAATAATAACCAAACCCAAATCATCATACCCAAGGACAATTTTAAGATCATGAAACTAGGTGCACAGCCATTGCTGCATTTTAAGAAAATAAAAGGAAAAAAAAACATCTACAAAAATACTAAGTCCTCGGTTTCCAGACACAAAAAGATTATGGTCCATTAATTTTACTGTATTTTATGTTATTAAAAACTCACAAAGACAAGCTTAATAAAGCCTTCATTAATATTAGAGGCGTAATTTCCGGACTTGAGAATTAAATAGATTACTTGCAACTTTTAGCCTTTCATCTCTTTCCTTCATTTTGTGATGACAGGTAGAGACAAAAGGTTATAGGCCATTAAGAGGCTGCTGTCAATTATGTAAGATCCGGGTGGTAAGCATAAAAGGCTGCACGTTTGGCAGAGTTTATACTTAACAATTTCCGATGGAGAAAGGGTAAAAATGGGTGGTACGCTTTGAAAAATCTATTTTAGCGTATACTATTCGAAATTACTGAGGGGGTTGTGGAACCCCATGGGCGAATTTAAATTTAGAGAGTAGGAAAAACAAGGATCTTAACACCAATAAAATTTAACGAATTAAATGCATTGAAATTGCAAAAAACGGGATTGCTACCATGTACCTTATTTGTTTTGAGTTTCCGATATTTCGGCACTGTTGCAAGCGCCATGGTCACGGAGTATCTGGAGATCTTGCGGGTGATATGTTATTGTCAGACATGTCAGTCTACCCTCCTTCGAATTCTTTTATTACTTTCGTCGGCGGTACCAAACGAACAACAAACGTTTTTTGCTTCAATGTTGTTGACCACAGAAGTTTAAAGAAATGTATTATAATTAAATGTAGTTTGTTGTTTTTCAGTTGTACATTCAAGTTTTTTGAGCGCAGTACCGAGCTACTAATATGATCAGTGAACTTGACCTGTAGAATACTGCGCGCTATTGCTCCCCCTGAAGGCAGGATTGACGGTTCGTTAAACCGTTGTTCCCGCAAGCCTAATACATTGCCTAAATTGACTTCTTCTGGTATTTGAACCGAATGATGAAGATACATTATTACAGAAATAAAAGCAAGAATCAAATCTAATTCAAGGAGACTTTAGCGTCATTTTTTCCTGTAAGTACTTTGAGGCAATTAGCAACAAATACCTTATATTTCATGACTTCTAAGAAATATTTTGTTGTTTTAATTTTAAATGTGTCTTGTCTATGGCATTAGGTTAGCTTGTGAAGATAGATAATAAGATTTTGCTGAATAAATAAATAGCATTTGTGGAGGGATCACAATTGCAATTAAAGTGCGAAGGCTGTACCATTGATGCTAATTAAAATTCAAACTAGAGTTGATTGTTTACCGAGCCAGTGTTTACTTAACTCTGATTGAACTGTAGCAGCCTCCAATAACAGGCTTGGCATCAATTCAGCGTTAGGTTCTTCCACGCATCTAAAACTGAGAGATTCTGTTTTTCTTTGTCATTTTTAGGGTTCCACATTGAGGTGCCCGGGGCGCAGTTGTAACAGTGATTGGCGACAATCGCAAAACACGCCAGGTCGGAAATAGGATGGGTGACCGCCCCGACCGAAATTTAGTACCGAAGTATTTCGGGCATATCCGTGGTTCGGAAAGCACGTTAAGCAGTTGGTCCCGGTTGACGTCGCTAGATGTCAGTCGTTAAACTTGTTTGAGGCCTTAGGGCGGCTTGATAATATCGGGCATTAAGGTTGCTCCTTAGCCTTACACTCCTTTAATAATACGCAATGAGTCCACGTGTTTGGAGTATGGCTCATTCCACCTCATAGTTGAGGTGAGTGCCTGTGCCCAGGCACGTGGGACGTGCATAGGCCGTTAGTTTATGTAGGGTTCTACATAAAGCGGAACCCGAAATTTATTTGGACGAGATCTAGTTAGTAGTTATTACAAAAAAGCAACGGAACCCTTCATGGGCTCTTTTTTAAGTAGTCATACCTAATGATGAAAAGAAAAGTCCCTCTCACTCACCCTCGATGACCGAGTGGTTCTATCACTATCAAAAATCATTTGTGAGAATTGCTAGAGAAAAAAGAAGGTGAGTTGAGAGATGTGTATTAAGATGATGTGAGTAGTGAGTTCTTTCTTTAGGAATTCGTAATTACATTGAAGAATCACTGTACCTGAAAAAAAACTTGCAAAAATACAACGTTGTAATCAATCGTATTTCTCCATTCAGTTTACATAGGATTCTAAAGTATCTACCTATATAAGACATGTTTTAAAACTTCTAAAGACTATTTGTATAAAGCTATTTTGAGTTGAGTGAGTTCGAGTAAGTAGTTTGACCTCCGTCTAACCTCTGGCTCAAACTATCCAATGTAAAGAAACTCCTCACGTTTGGAGTTTTTGGGAGTCGAGTTAGGTAGCGTACTTATTTCAAATTGCTTCTTCGACCGTTCAAAATTCATTTATATGTAAAACTCAGTTCCAGACATGTGCTAAAGTATACGGTAGATAGATAATATCTCTCTGTTCGTTAGTCCTGCTTAAACTCGGTAACGGCTGGACCGATTTCGCTAATTTTGGTTTTGAAATATTCGTGGTAGTTCAGGGAAGGTTGGAAAGGTGAGTGAACATGAAGAAATGAAGTAATAAGGTAAAAACAATAGTTTTCTCTTGGCAACCGTTTCTTCCTGACACGTTACACTGGATGTTTGGCAATAGAAAGGAGACCGAAGGGACAGCTAGTATCTTTTTATTTAAAATGGATTGTTGTCGTCAGTCTCCCTAAAACTCGGGAATGGCTGAATTGATTTGGCAAATTTGGTTTTGAAATGTTTGTAGAAGTTAGGGGAAGGTTGGAATGGTGAGCTTACATGAAAACCAGCTAGAAGTATACTAAAACCTGCAATTCCGTTTTCTCTTAGCAACCATTTGTACCTATCAAACACAAACCCCCTTATTCATAAACCTTAACAGCTGTTCAACAACACATTAACTTTTGTATCGCTTTGTCTCTTTCGTTCTTGTTGCTGCGCCCTTGCGAGAAGTGACAAAGCACGTCAATTGCTTAAACTATGCTTTAGCGTTGCGTTCGTTTTTATGAATAAGGTGGTAAAAGTTTTACAACGGAACAACTTCTGTTGGGACAGGTAGTTTGAATACATGGTGAATTGAAATTATGATATATTTTAATTAAAGAAAAGCATTTGAATCTTGCTCATTTGTCAAGAAAAAAAAGAACTCAGTAGGTGTTGGAGTGCCTACCCATCTATTATTTAGACTGTATGAGGATATAAGGGAGCCAAAGACTGCGAAATGATGAAAACGCAGGATAACAGGAATTCAACGTAGTTACATTCGACCAGAGTAAAATTGAGTTCGGCACTTTCATTGTTAGTAAGTTCAAAAATAGACTTATGTTCGAGTACGAAAATAAGTTATCAAGGGGGTTTTTATAAAACCCTTCCTATGTCAAAGTATATGAGACATGTGATCCAGCTTTACTTTTAGAACCCACAGTAACTCTGTATCGTATGTAACAGTGATTTAAAATTTTGAGGTATTACCTATAAAAATAAAAAACTCAATTTTAAAATTTCAAGTAGAGGATGTAGTGATTTCAAGATTATAAACTAGAATCATAAGTGCTTAAGTGTACGTGTCATAAGTGCTTGTGAATAAGCTTACATGAATTAATGATTTTTTACTTTACTTTTAATCAAATACTAGATTAATTTAAGACGTCACATCTAGTTTTACTCCAACCCTGTTCTTTAAATTTGACTTCCTTATGCAATCGACCTCAGTCCTGCAGAGGCTTTTAAATTCTATTTGGATAAATCATGAACGATTATTTATACAACAAAAATATTGTTTTCGTCAGTTTTTCAATAACTGTACAATCTCGTAGGGTCTCAAACTGTTAGTCGGTGGATTATAGGTGCCCTAACATGATCCTAACCGAAAGTGAGATACCCATCTATTATTTAGACTGTATGAGGATATAAGGGAGCCAAAGACTGCGAAATGATGAAAACACAGGATAACAGGAATTCAACGTAGTTACATTCGACCAGGGGGGCTAAAACGGTAACATTTTAGCATTTCATATTATGAAACATCTAACTGACGTTTCATCTAGGCCGCGGTCCGTTTCGAGTCAAAAGTGAGTAATAGCGCGCTGACGTCGTTCACGTTCATACAATTTATCAATTCGGGATGCGTGTGAGCGCGCTGTTACTCACTTTTGACTCGAAACGGACCGCGGTCTAGATGAAACGTCAGTTAGATGATTCATAATATGAAATGCTAAAATGTTGCTGTTTTAGCCCCCCAGAGTAAAATTGAGCCTAAATATATGCCAAAATGATCCATAAAGAAAACTGTCATAATTGACTTATCTAACTATCTAAATAAGTAGGCACCCACTTCTAATTTTGCTGCGCTTTTGGCTAGTTTCCAACAGCAGCCTTAATCCCATTCGGACTACTAAGCCAATCAATTTACAAAGCCTTCACCTACTACACATCAGCTTCGAAGTGTTCATGTACAGTCAACCACCATGACATTCCACCTTTTTCCGGTCAGCCATCTTTGCTCTATTGCAAAGAAATGTAATTTGCAAGATCAATCTTGCTCTAAGTAAGAAATGTCTTTTAAAAAACGGAAATGGGTAGCCTGATGTGCCGCTGACTGTACAAGGCTCTGTATTACAACCCCGGACGCAAAATATACCTCTCGTTAAAAGTTTTACTCTCGTTATCAATTTTTACGTCCCATACGCTGTTCTGTTACTGTTTTAGAGAGTCTATAAAGCGCGTATCGTATTGTTTTTTTTAGAACTGATTACTTCATGTGTAATATATCTAGAGATCGTCTAACCTGAAATGACGCGTCCATCCACTGCATCTACGCATACAAGCAAGTACTATTGTATGGGTAGATGCAGGGGCGAAAATACCTCCAGAGGGGTGGCATTTCGGCGGACACCACTTCACATCACGGTGCTTCACGTTTAATCGCTTCAATCATCAATATGCTTTATTCCGAAATAGTATTTTCTCTCATTTTACATTTAAATAATTAAAAAATGTTATTTAGCTTAGTTTTTTTCTCTCAAATGACCACTGTCGCAAAGAAATAAAGATAACTCACCACGAGCCAAATGATTATTGACGCCCGCCGGAATACCATAGCCACTCCTCAAGTCACTGCGCCAACTTAATGTTTGAGTTAGGAGCTAAACTTATCATCAAGTACAGTCAGGCAAAACAAGTTATTAAACTACGAGTAAGTTTAGTAGGTACAGAGGCGCACACATCAACCATTACAAAACCATTGCAAAATGCTGACGTAAGCATAAGGCGTGAAGGTTCATGTGAGCGCCTTTGTACGTTGCCGAAGCTAATTTCAGTAAGACGCGCTATCTTTATTGTATACTAGCCGTCCCGACAGACGTTGTTCTGTTGTCAATCATTGACATGTAGAAATGGTTGCTAAGAAAAATTTGATGATTTTCACTATATTCCTAGCATTTTCTCATGTTAACTCACCTTCTAAACCTTCCCTAGAATTTCACAAATATTTCAAAATCCAAATAAGCCCAATTCAATTATACTATAAAAACTAAGACTAGATTAATTTCAGCCGCATTACGTTAGGTTTCGAAATGAGGTGCAAAGGCTGAAATGCTGAGTTCACGTTATTAAAAAGAAATAAAGTTAAGTTAAGTTAAGTTTAGTTTTAGGTTTTGAATAGATATTTGAATATTGTTCTTTGATTGTTACATTTTTCTATTGAATAAATGAACAAAAGAAATCAGTGCTATTTTTCAAATCATAATGTCAAAACGTGTGCTTCCAAATATTCCTAGATGAGTCCTGTGAGTGGACGTCTTAGGTGGCGAACAATAACATCAAAAAGAACGTGATTATTGTATATTTTTAAAAGCTGAAAAAAGTACTACATTTTCTCAGCTGACTGTATGCGTACCTCAACCAATAATGCGTGCTCTCTCCACTGAGGCCAAACCGCCAAACCCAATAAGTGAAACTCTGTAATATTCAGTTTGTAACTACAAGTTTACTTTGAGTCGCTGAAGGTATTTGATGCACAGCAAGTTAAACGAAGTTAAACAGCATTTGATCTAGCAACTATTTATTATTTCTTGCCAAAGGTAGCTAGTACATTAAACATATTTTAAAACCTTTAAAAGTGAGTCCAAATTAAAAATGTTTGTAGAAATACGGAGACACTAAGTGTCAGTGTGTATCACTACCTCTTTCTTAAGATTTATCCTAATGCCTCGTGACATCGAAATAATTTTCAGTCATGTGTATAGTAGATGTTAAAAACCTTTGACAACGTATCCACGTTTCATCGCAAATAAAATAAATACTCAATTTATTGGAATGAATACCCGCTTTCATCATTTGCTCAAACTAGTGTTGACCAGCCCGTAGCAATGACTACGAACGAAGTATAACGAATGCTACGTGCGGGCAAGCAGTCGTTTGCACGCAAGGCTACTGCTACAGCTGAAGTATTCACACTTTGGCAGTTTGTAGCACCTACTATCAATGCACTAAAGCTCCAACTGCAAAACTATTCTCAGCTTGCGTACGTGTCAGGCTAGAGTAGCCAGAGGCTTTTTTTTGAAATAATAAAACGAATACAGTCTGAGAAGAGCTAAAAATACGCCCGATATATAAACGTGCCTAAATTTCTTTATAATAAAACAATTTATCAGAGAAACATTTTTCGACAAAGATAAAGAATAGACATACTGCAAAATGGGATTCTTAAACTAGCCGTGAAATGTTCGTGCGTGATATAAAAATAAAAACTGATACCTTTTTTATACGTTGCTGTAGGAGTCCTTTTTTAGGATGCAAGTTCATTTAGAAGCAAGCTCGTTATTTCTTGAAGTAGCAATACTCACTTTCCAACGGCATTTTTTAGGCAAATGCTTAAGGCTCATCATGTTGTAGGCGTCCTTACTTAAGATGGAAGTTCATTTAGAAGCATGCTCATGCTTGAAGTAGCAATACTCACTTTCCAACGGCATTTTGTAGGCAAATGCTAAGGGCTCATCAATAGTTATAAAATACCAAGAAACTTACTGTTTCATCATGTCAATGAGGAAATAAGCCAAGTCTTTGAAGCCAAGAGGACCAGCTCGCACCATCATGTAGAACTCGTCGTCGCATGTCTGCTTCCGTTTGGCAAAGTCGAACGTGAACCCGCCAGTTGTGACGAGAGGAGTGCCAGAACTGCCCAGGAATTTGGTGATTCGTGCAACTGATGCTGGGGACAAAGAGAGGAAAGGTTAGAAACATTCAGAGCTTTCTGCTGCATTTTTCACAAAACACTTTATACACTTTAAAGTAGTTCTCAATTACTGTGCTTGTCAACCCCATATCTGGACCTCACGACGGCTTCCCATCAGGTGGAGTGAGGGCATCTTGAAGACCACTATAAAAAAAAATAAAAAAAAACCTAGTAGCTGGCCTATGTGGTCAAAATTCTCATTAAATTATGCCATTGAACGCAATGATATTGTAATAAAAAGAGGTAGATAGGTTACTTGTGCTAAAAAGTGACACCCGAAATCATAACTTTAGAACACCTGAGCAAAGCATTGACAGTGTTGACTATTTGAGACGACACTGCGCAATGTATCCGTCTCGTTTACGCTCTAGTAAATAATCATAAATCTTGTTCACACGGTCAAATTATAGGTGTGTACGCCAGGAGACAACTTTTGACTTCGCATCAGTACTGGCATAACCTATCTACCCCTTTTTTATTATAATATCATTGCTTTATACCGGTTTTCTAACTCTCAAAAAATTCAACGGTAAAAAATTGTTCAATTGTTTTTGCTCGACGTTTCGACATTTTGTTGATGAGTGAATTCTAAAGCTGAATGGAATGTGCTGTTGATGAATTTTCAACCAATATATTTAATGGACGGCTCAGATAATACGCCAGTGTGTATTGTTTCTGTTTTTCGAACAAATTGTAAAATTCACAAAGGATTTGTTAGTTTAGTTTGTAGAGGTATTATTTTGTACTAGTATAAAAATAACACTCAGTTTTCTCAAAGGAAAGATCAAATTATCTTTATGCGCTCGAGCTAAAGCTTGAATTTACTTTCTGATTAAATATTTAACTTCAAGAAAATTAAATTATAGTAAGCACACTTGACTTGGCTTCTCTAGAGAGTAGTTATATTAGAACTGTACATGTTTTAACACAATTAAATTAGTGCTCACTTGAATTACATTTTAACCACTCTATCGTCACTGCTAAATACCTAATGTCTTCTCACCTGTCACATCGTTTACGCCATATTGATTTTTTCTGTTGCGAATTTATGCGAATTTTCCGAGAATTATTTGCTAATTTTCCGAATAGGATCGCAAAGTGATAAACACACAGACGAAAAGCTCATTAAATAAGCATTTATACTAAATACAGACTAACGTGTTTTTATTTTAAGCAAATTAATATTAATTGGTTGAATTAAAAAAAAGGCGAAAAAAAATCACTTTTTTCGACTATCACTTAACTAATTTTTTTACTATTTAAAAATCAAATCTGTAACCTTTTTTCAATGCATCTGTATAATACACAAATTATTAATTATTTTGAAATATATTACAGTGTGTAATATGTAATAATCTATTTACAAGTTTATTTTAAACTTATAGCATGCACTTATTATCATAACATAACCTCAACATGAACTTTTGACTTTTTATTTTTCTTACTTTGACGTCTCGTAGGGACGGTCCGTTGTTGCCAGGTCGATACAAATATCATAGACAAATTGTAGAAAAATATTCAATTGAAATAGTAACAACAAAATCGATTCTGAACGGAAAATGAGTCACCTCACAAGTGCCTCAAAAACTGGTAGCTAAAGCTACCAGTGACAGTTGAGACGACATTGGCATTGGTAGCTCAAGTTACCGGTGACATTTGAGTGGTTAAACTAAACATCGCTTTCTTGTTTTGTTGAAAAATACGTAAATACGCGAATTCAGAACACTCTGACCAGTGCCGATGAACGGAACATTCAGAATCGTCCTTTTACCGAACGAATATATGCATAAGATCAAATAAGAGATGAGCCCACGGCCGCGAACCAGGTTGCTTGTGTTCTTGCACTTGCGATGAAGGTAAATTGCCAAAGCTGTTGCGTGGTTTTGCGCAAAATTTTATTGTGTTACTGTATTTTGGCATCTGTGTCCCAGACAGACAATGTGTGGAGGCAGCGACACCTCTTCCTTCTTGTAGTTAATTTAGAAGGAGATATTTTCACTACCTTTTTGTTACCATTGAATAGTTCGCATTGCTTGGTATTTTATCTTGGTTGGTATAATGACAACTGCCAATCGGCTACGTTAATGATTTTAGTTGTTGTTCTAACATTTTTCATTCTTAATTTTATCAAATATTGTCTAATTCCAAACGAAAAGTGAAAATGAGCTTTTTCACTTCAATAGAGTAGATACATTAAATTAACACTATAATCAAGTAAACTTGATTTCAATTGAAAAAATCGTCTGGACTGAATAGGCGTGTAATATAAAGAAGACATCTAAAGCCTACGTTTATTACGAAGCATAATGATCACGTAACGAACCCATAGAAAGACAGTCAATTTCGTTTGACGTAAAAATGGTTGCCAGGGCTAGCACCTTAGAGAATTTTAACACAACCCGTTTTTGACGACTTTGGGACACTTGCGCTAAATTCATTTGCGTCTAACATATTTGCGCGAAAAACGTTTGCACGCTTGGACACTTGCCCACGCCCTATACTTGCCTACGAGCTTGCGTACCGGGACATTTGCGCGACACAATATTTAAGTATAGTCAAACATTTGTGACATATTATAAATGTTTTTTTTATCTAATAGCTTGTAACAATTGGTGCTCATATATAGGTACTTGTTTCCAAAACGAGTTTTCATGATATATTAGATCCAAGTGAATTGTTTTAACAAAATTATAATGTTGCTGGAACTGTTTTAAAATGATTTAGAGCTAGGGTCGTATGTTATTTTCTTTTTATTGTGTGAAAAACGTGCGCCCGAAAGATTAATTTATCATTATGTAGAGCCTTTTGAAATTTTCTTTTGTTTCTTTTTCGAGCCGTCCAATTATCATATTTCTATAGCTGAATTTACCCTGATAAACCCGAACTGAGTGAAGAATAATGTTGATATTTCTGATATTACAGTTTTCATTTTTTACAATGAAAGCGTGAGTTTTGTAGTAATTCTACCCTTACTCGTTTATACAATATACCTTAAATAAAAAAAGAACATTTGGTTTTGCTCAGGTTATAAGAAAATAATTACTTTTTCGGACACAAAAGTAGTTTATAAATAAGTAAAACAAATTAGTGTTAATGTGGATATAATTAAGACGGTCTTGTCACAGCATTCTCCACCAGACAGTTTACAGAAAAAATAACTTTAGGATTCAAATTAATATATACTATCCAAACCATAATTTTTCAATTCTTCAATTTTTGACCTACTCTAAGTTTGGAACCATGTCCTATACCTAGGTAGTGGTAGGTACCACTGGGTGTAACGTGTAAATATCTAAGACGTATCTTCTGCTTAAGTCTTGCAGCCACCCTGAACAAATCCATGAATACATCCATCCATATTCTATCTCCACCTAATATGCCTCATTGATTCTTAAAGGAGTATGAAATCCGAAAATGTTTATGTAGAAGCCAATGTGTTTTTATTTCCTTGGAGATAAAAGACGCTGCCGAATAAATATCGGAGTATGTAGCCGGTAAAACCTTTTCTTCGTGTATATACAGCAATAAAGCGTTATCATTGCTTTGTCGCCGTGGAGTGAAAAATCACTAAGTTATTTTTTTGCCGAAATTCGGTTGAATAATTATGACATCGTAATCTCTCATTTTTATAAAAAACCAGCTCTCCCGACAGACCTCATTCTGTTCATCTTATTAAACTTTCGCACCCTTAAAACCTTTCCTGGACCTTTGCAAATATTGCAAACCAAAATAATAATAATAAGTCCCTGAACATTATTCCACTCAGCGCGCCACCTAGCCCCAAGATGAGCTAATTAAAGCCCGTTTGTACTGTGCGGGGATCAAACCCGCGACCTTTGGTGTAGTAGCCGACTTCTCAACATTACACCAAATCGGAAGTCTAATCATCCAAATTGGCCTCGTTGTTCCCTAGTTTGAGATTACAAAAAACAAAGATTTTTTTTTTTCGTTCTTAACATTTTAAATCTTTATAACTCTAAACACACTTTTACCTACTTGGTGACTTTTCGCTCGGCGACGCTAAATAGTTACGCAATGATATCTTAATGATGTTACAAACACAAATCGTATTAATAAATATTCTGTTCTTGGTTGCTTATTCTATTCAATTAAGCTCAAAGAAACTCACTTAAATTAATTTTAGATCAAAATAAATGTTTTCTTGCTGTAAACATTTAATATCTTGGAGATAGTGAGTGTTTGTAATTCTGAGTCTAATAACTATATTTCAGTTAATATTACATACATAAAGAGATGAAAATATCATTTTTTTTCTCAATTGCAATAAAAGTAAAGTATAAACTAACGGGTGTAATGCCATAAAGGTTCGTGTGCCAGACCACGTGGTCAGACAGAAATGAAGATGGTAGACTTGTACCTACTCTCAACACGAACACCCAAAATGGGTGTCAAATTCCCAGAGAGAAAAATAATTGCAACATTTCAAATTTCAACACGAGAGTGATGTACAGGTACAGATTGTGAGTGAGGTACAGATTTCTATAGAGGCGTATGTCTATACAAATATTATAAAGAGGAAAGGTTTGATTTTTTGTTTGTTTGTATGAATTGAATAGGCTCCGAAACTACTTGGCAGATTTGAAAAATTCTTTCACTGTTGGAAAGCTTCATCATTCTTGAGTGACATAGGCTATATTTCATTTTAAAAAAAAATAGGCATCCTTACTAAAATTACGAAAAAGCGGGAAAATATTTTTTCACATACAGCTAAGTCCACGCGGACGAAGTCGCGGGCGGCTGCTATAAGTAATAAACCTAACTGCCAGATGTTATTAAGGCTTCTTTTGTCTAGCAACCTCAACAGAGTCCAACTTATCTTCTTCTTGGTGATTAGGAGAGTGAACAATAAATAGATAAAATTTGACAAAAAAATATTTATACCAGCGGCCGCCCGCGACTTCGGCCGCTTGGACTTAAGATAAAATAAATTACGACCTATTCTCAGACTTAACAAACATACACTGAAAGTTTCCTCAAAATCGGTCAAGCCGTTTTGTAGGAGCTTGATAACAAACACAGTGGACACGAGAATTTTATTTAGATTTTCCCAAAATATTTTTGAATATTTATTGGTTGTCAAATATTGAAAAACTTGAACTAAGCACCCATTTAAACAATGATATTATAATAAAAAAGACGTAGATATAGGTTACTTGTGCTAAAAAAATAGCAACAGCAAAGCATTGACAGTATTGACAGTTTGAGACAGCACTGCGCAACATGTATCTGTCTCGTTTACGATCTAGCAAATAATCATACTCACACGTTATCACACGGCCAAATTAACTACGTCGTACCCCGTGGACAATTTTTGACTTCTCGTCAGTAGTGACATGACCTATCTACGTCTTTTTTATTAAAATAACATTGCACTTAAATACTCGTAGATTTAGTACTGAAACACGGAATAGAACCTATGGATTAGTAGACAGAATAACTAACAACCGAGTCACGACGATCGCTGTTGTTAAGCAACCCACGCCGGGTCGGAAATGGGATGGGTGACCACCCCGACCGAAATTTAGTGATGTGTATTTCGGGCATATCCGTGCTTCGGAAGGCACGTTAAGAAGTTGGTCCCGGTTGATGTCGCCAGACGTCAGTCGGTAAGCCTAGTCAGAGACCTTAGGGCGGCTTATTAACATCTGACATTAAGGTTGCTTAACCCCTCCAACAATCTGCATTGAGCCTGCGTGTTGGAGTATGGCTTGTTCCACCTCATAGTTGAGGTGAGGCCTGTGCCTAGCAATGGGACGTATAAGTATAGGCCGTTTATGAGTCAGTCCGAGTATTCAATTATAACCAACTTTTCAGCATCAAACGTTGGCTCCAATCAATCAATTGCTTATTCAATCAATTGAAGCGATCGCTTGATTTCAATTATGGAGGGAGCTTTGATGTAATGAATTTATTGGCAGGTTATTACTTTGTGCATTTTCAGCCAATTTTGATCGTTTTACAGCAGTCGTAAGAATGATTGATTTCTCAAACCAACTTAGGTTCAATTATAATTTAAATTTGTAATTTGAGATCCGTAATTTTATTTCAGTAAGAATTGCTCGGACAATATTATTATTATTGTTTATTGTAAGAATGCTCTGAGTGGAGTGTTTAGAACAATGTTTATACCCAAAAAGTAGTACCTCGTTTCGGATGTAAATAACTGATCCTGATAAAATAGGGTGAGGCAATCGGTGAAGGCCGCCCGTTGTAGAGCATCCCACGCTAGGTCAGGAATCGAATAAGTGGCCACCCCTGTGATGAAGAGAGGTAATCGGTAACCACCGGCATTGTAAAGTATCGCACGCTAGGTCAGGAAATGGATTGGTGGTCAAACCTGACATAAAGAGAGGTAATCGGTAACCACCGTGCCCAGAATAACATACAATCACAAAAATCTTTATCTTAATCGGAAGTTACATATTTGAAAAATTATTTCTTCTGAGTGTTAGAGGTGGATGCCTATAACATTGATGAAATCACCTTGGCTCATAGGGTAAATATACCAGAAAGCTTCGGCCGGTCTGTTAATGGTCTCAGTAGCATAGTGGTTAGTGCAGTCGCCCGGATAGCGAAAGATACGGGTTCGATTCCTGCCTGATGTCAACATGACCAAAATGTCTTTTTCTGGTTTTCAAATCACAAAAAAGCTTATGGTGGGTTACGTTTTTTATCTAAGTCCTATTATATTAAACCATTCATGAGAAAAAGCTATGGAATTGTTATTACAATTCGGCCTAACTTCGCTCCGCTTATGGAACTGAGCTACCTTATTTGAAATCGGCTTCCGAAGCCATAAAAGGTTATGTGAGGATCAAGAAATCCCACATTCTTAGGAAATAGCGAATGCGTCCTTGGTATAAAAAGCTTCAATACTGTATAAAGCCATTGTAACTACTACAAACTTTCACGAGAGTTTCTAGCCAGTCATAACATGTTTTCAGCAGATATTAATTAAATGTCTAATCATGCAAATTACCCAAAACTTCACCTGAGAATCACACATAAGAAAAATCAATTGTTTTGTCTTAAAGTTTACCATTCTTTTATTTTGTACACCTTGTAATTTGACAAGAAGTAACTTAAAATCTCTTTTAAAAAGGATGGTTTTTGTTCGTTTAAACTAAGAATGGCCCAGACATTTTAAAATGAAGCAGCAACCCCCGAATTTACAAACGCCAATCAACACTAAGCACGCGCTTAAGCTCATGCTTTACCGTAAAATCTCAATAGAACTGAAAGGGACAGATATACTTCTGAGGGATGATCAATCTTGGTTTGCGTTTGTGAATTCGGGAGTAAGTATTCCTATTCCTAGTGAAATGAAGGTTAGATAAGCTATCAAAATGGCGATATCATTGCGATCGTATCTAGTGAATAAACCTTACATCTTCTATTGTCACGCCAGGCCACCTGCGTAATGCCATATTCCTCAAGGTCATTAAAGGGATACCTTCAATCCCTCGGGTTGTGTGCAGACCTCGACCCCCGGACACAGTACACAGAGAACAGTAAAATATCTACATACAAACGTGCCGCTCTCGGTTTGAATGTGTGCGTGCGCGTCGCGCGCCTTAGATCTTCTTCTTCTTCTTAGTCGTTGCACTCTTTACAGAGTGGTCGTGGTCATTATAAAAGGATTAGTGGCACGCTTTACAATCCGCCGCCAGTCATCCCGCACGGCGGCCCTTCTGGTAGGTACATTCACGGAGAGGACCATCTGGCAGAGGTGACCTGCCTCGTGCTCTCTTGCCATCTACGTTTCCCTGTACCACAAGACGCTCCACGGGGACATCACCCCGTCTCGATATATGTCCAAAGAAGGTGAGGATCCGGCCTTAGATAACCTACTGTTTATACTATGCCCCGGATTACTTCAAGACGACTCTAATGGTCTACCCCGGCTTATGCTAACGCCTTATTCAGCTGGGCTGGTGTCACATATTGTGGCCAAGGTCTAAATAAATGTTTGGTAGTGATATTTTTTGATACTGGTCACACATAAAAAATGTCTTGGTAAAGTAGATTGTTACCTACTAAAAACGTTTCATCCTCAAGCAAAATAAAAAAGTGTAGCTTTCCGTTTTTTTCAGTCATGTTTTGCTGTTGATAATTGCATATCTGTTTGTGGTCAGCTAAACTATCACTAACTAACTATCTAGCAGCAGGTCAATTTTTTTTTCAAAATTAAGCTAACGTCGTTGTCGACTGGCTACAACTTACTATCATCCAAAATAGTATTAAATGTATATGTATTTTTATGTGTGGATATATATATGGGTGTAAAACCTGTCCTTTTGGGTGGATCATCTCACAGGCTCGCACGCGCACTTAATGAACAGACTTCCAACACGTCTACTCTCGCCGGTGGCTCTCGTATAACTGACGTGGTGCGCCCGAGACAGTGTTTGTCTGTGTGAGTGGGTAGACGCATACACTACAATGGGTCAGATATATTTTGTTATTTATATGTATATTTTTTTGTTGTTTTTATTTCAGTATTTAGTTTCTTTTAATTTGTTCAATTATTTATTTTTTTGTTCTTTTTATTTGTAACACTGCACCGCCTATAATATTTTTCTGCTTAGCCCCATGGTTGACTGGTAGAGAATCCGGCATTTGTATCTATTTAATGTTATGCAATAAATCATAAATAAACTGACATATCACAAGGCCTTAAACAGTAATAAGAATAAGTGATACCTTCTTGCTGAAAACAGTGAAGTTCGCAGACAGGCCCCGCCAATTTGTGGATGCGATACTTTATACTTTGTGGATACTTACGAAGAGCCCTGGTTGCCATACCAGGCCATTAAACAACTAACACATCAACTTTGCAACTACTTTATAACACATGACGTGTAGCCTACTACGTTATGTAAAGCTAAACAACATGCAACATGCGCGCGGTGTCCGCACCCATCGCCTTCCGTCGCGTGTGATTGCATCTTACCGGCTTTACGTCGCGAGTGTCACTGTAATGGGGTCAGCTGAAGCTTAGCAGACCTCTGCCACAGCATAAACCATACAGTAGGTTATCTAAGGCCGCCCGCCGAGTTATTAGCCTAGCGTGCACACAGACACGCGGCACAGCCCGTCCGTACTGCCGCCTCCCTATGCCTCCCTATTTTATGCTAGCGTGTGCCTGAAATCGCGTGTGCGTGATATCGCGACACGGCGCGCGACGCGCACGCACACATTCAAACCAAGAGTAGCACGTTTGTATTTAGATGTAAAGTAAAAAAAGATGTTCTACTGTATGGTTTATACTGTGCCTCTGCGGACCACGTACTTACCTCGCACTAGTGATGCCGAATTGTCGATTAATCGAGAATGTTAAACTCTAGCTATCGATTCAAGCGATCATATTTTTACTACGATACGGTCTACGATTTAGTGTTTACGGTCTACGATAGAGCATGTTTGTCTAGACGAAACCTATTCACTCTTCGCTTGAAGACTCTTAAATCGGGAAACACTGACGCCGGCATCGGCAAGGCGTTTCAACTATTAAGCAATGTGTGTATCCATTATAGTCTACTTTCAGCAAAGTTAACCTTAAGGTGCTACCTCACCGGGACCAGTCGCGTTTAATGTAATGGTGTAGGTTAGAGCATTTGATCAGTAGAGGAGAACCGAGCTCATTAATGCTTACCTTGTAATGATACAATGTATAATATCTTGATACAACTTGTGACATGGCTTAACTTAATGAATAGGGAATGTCCGAAATTCAAATCTATACTAAATGTCACATTTCAGGCGAATGCTCGCCAGTCAGGGAGATAGTATTGTAATGCAACGCTCGAAGTCGAATCTATAATGTTACTTCAAACGCGAATGCTCTCGGTGAGAGAACACCTTAAAATAAATGAAAAAATACTCCAAAACAGACATCAGTCACGTAGCAACCACATACAATGACAGATAAATCCCTCTTCGAAGGTATTAGCTATGATATCTCTGTGTCGTTCCAGGAAATGATAGAAACCTTCCCCGTTTTTTCATTATATAGCGTTCGCTTTTTGTTATAATATACGGATGTTATGGAAAAGCAACGAATAGGTGACACGTCAAGAAAAATACTCGTCTTGTTTCTTGCCAGTCTTGCCACATCAACATTATATTGACATCAATTAAGTTAAAAGAGTGTTCCGTAAAATGTGGCATACGCAAAATAAATACTATAGCGAATAAGCCATCTGGTAATTGAAAAGGGTTCAAAAGAAACTTAGACCAATAGTAGAAATCAAGGCGCTTGTAACATTGCCAAAATATACGAAACTCGAAATATTATATGGTACATGGTAGCAATCCCGGTTGGAACGATTTGCGATACGGAATTTCAACAGTACCCTGCATGGACGCATACGAAATATGTCTCTTTGTTAGAAAATATCCAAATTTATTCGAAACGCAAATGCAGACATACAAATGCAAAACTAGATGCCCCAACAGATCAATGCTGAACACAACAACGACCAAGCTTTTGTGGAAATGGCTATCAAATGACCGCCAATGTATCTAACCTCCTTGCCTCCGTGTGCAATAAAGAATATATCTATCTACTAGCGGCCACCCGCGACTTCGTCCGCGTGTTGATAAACTAAAAGCAATTTATTTCTCAATACGCGCTATTTTCGATTTTGTCTTAATTCGGAACGCACCCATAGTTACCCTAATGACAGCAGCCGTCGGTCTCTGTCATCAACTGTCATGCCATACCACGTGATGCTGCGTACATTTTCATATTTTACTTGATATTTTCAACAATTTACACAATATCTTCATAAATTGTAGCCTATGTGTTATTCAGATGTATAAGCAACATTATTGTAAAGTTTCATTCAAATCCATTCAGTAGTTTTTACGTGAAAGAGCAACACAGCACATCCAGACATACAAACTTTCGCCTTTATAATATTAGTAGGATCTATATCACTCTCTCTCTCTCTCTCTCTCCTCTTCTGCATATCTTTCGTGACTATACTCCGTAACCTTAACACTGGCTTTGACTCGTTAGATGAAATTATCTCACGCTGCATTCGAAAGAAACTTGAACTGCCTGGTAAATACAAAACTCTTGGTACTTAAATAATTGAGTAACTCTCAACTCATTTATTCTCTTTTTGTTTAGCTTTATTACAATCCAGTGCATTCACTTGCTCTGAACTTATTCGCTGTCTGATTCTATTAGTGTTTACTTCAGAATAACATTATATCTGCCAAATTGACTTACTTCATAAATATTTTCCCTACCCCGTAATGGGCACTCCGAATATCAAATAAAACAACCCTTTTATCATAGCAAAACAGCTTAAAATAAGGCCCCATTTTACCTTTGACGAGTAACGTACTGGGAAATCGAGGGCCTTTGACGAGTAACGTACTGGGAAATCGAGGGATTTTAGTGAGATTTATGACTTTTGCATCATTAGGTGTCGTAGCACTGGTGAAATACTAGCGTATTTACTTCAAAATTTTAATTTTAATGTATCTTCATTGAAGTAGAACATTAAATAGTGCTTTTGAATCGTCAAGAATCTGAATTTTAACCAGTTAATAATCATACACATAATAAAAAGATATTCAAACAATACATCAAATACATGTAAAGTCGCGGAATGAAAAGGTTGACCAGTTTTCAAACACATTCGTTTACGCGTTGCATGCACATGTAACCTTTTTAAACTGTGTAACAGGCTAGAGTATGTCGAAAACTCTGCTTTACTGTCTGACAATAAAACTGACATTCGATTAGACGTATGTTCCTTCACCATTGACAGTTGAACCAATTGGTCTTGTCAATGTCATCATTGAGGAAGCAAAAACAGAGGGTGGTCAACCCTTTCATTTCCCGACTGTACATAATGTGACTTTACCACCGGCGTTGGAAAATTGTGGCTACTGAGAAGACCTGGCAAGAAACTCAGCTGTTTTTTTTTCCTAACCTATATCATCCCACTGCTGGGCAAAAGTCTCTCCCAATCCTTTCCAAACATTTCGATCCCGTGCCAGGCTCTGCCAATTTTTTTTTTTCTGTTAATCTTTTTAAATCGTCCAATAAAAAACAAAGTTAATGGATGAAATAACCAACAGATTCATACAGTTTTGACATGAAAATAAATAAAACATCAATGTTCTTGTGTACGGGCCCTTAGAACGGCTTGACAGCTATGTTCATCACCAATCCCTCTTCCTTTAAAAAGTTGGTTTAACAACGTGCCCTCCAGAGCCCGAAAAGTACAGCAGAAAATTTTGGTAGGAGTGGTCACCCATCCTATTATCGAACCAAGCGTTGCCGATACACTATCACAACCACTGAGCAACGGGCACCTCTTATATGGGTATTAATCAATATTAAATGAGAGCACCGACTGTTTCCCATTTTCGGCTACCGCTTCGAGGAATTAAATTGGCTGCTGAGCTGTACTCGTATAATATAAGCAATGTACAACATGCTGGTTAATTATCTTCATATTTTGTAGCCTATTTCGACGAAGTTAGGAACGAAATATTGCTGCGATATTACTGATTTATTAGCGAAACAAAAACTTGTGCAAACAATATACCCTCACGACAAAATCCCTAATAGGTTAGTCAGAGGCACACTGATTATTGCCGTCATGGAGAACGAAACATTCAGAAGCCCACATTTTGCTTTGGGAATTTGAACCCAACGTGGCAAGGGGCGAGCCTACCGCCGTTATCCGCGTTGCTTGGGTTTTATATCAGTGTTTTCCATCACCGGAGAGTTAGCCGCAAATTGTACAATGAGCACAAAATAGGTATGTTCCGGCCAGATTTGATCTCGGGATCATCGGGTTCCGAGCCAGAGAGTTGAACCACTGGGCTACGACGCTCTCAAACAATATCTCTTTGTAAATATTAAACATATTGTTCTCATTTCAAACGTTCTTACAGAAAACTTTTGAAAATGAAATAGGCCAGATATTGAGACAATATGTAAGCTTTTCTATATGTCCGATCCTAATACTGAAGTATAAACTCGTCAGAGAAAATACTGCAGAGGATTAATGAGTCCTGAAATAACACATGCTGAAAAGACGGATACTTTATCACTCGTTCCAACACAGCTGGGGTTTTTTTTTATGTGATAGGGAGCAAACGAGCTATAGGGTCACCTGATGGAAAGTAATCGCCTCTACCCATGGACAATAGGGTAGATGACTATGAGTGATTTTGCATGTTTTTTTATGTTCCCCAAAAATAATAATTGATTACAAATGTTATTGTAAAACCACAATCGAAATTCGTTTCAAAATGAGGCTACAATAGGCCTGCAAACTTGGGTGGGCAAGTCCATTTCATATGTGATAATTTTTTGTAAAACAATATCACTTTTTTGTAACCCAAACTATTATGAAGGAATTATGTTAGGAGACCATTATCATAAACGCAATATTGAATATAGCTGTCGAACAAAGTTATTACGCGCTCCTTACAAAAACAGCGACAGTGACGTCACTGTCGCTGTCACTTTTGTATGGAGCGTTTTTGGGCAAGTCCAAAAATGTGCATTTCAAATTGTGATATCTCTGGTGGTATTGATCCAGATGAAGTGATTCTTTGAGGATTGTTTACATAAATGTAAGGTCTTTCGATAATAAACAAAAAAAAATACAGTCATCATGCCTATTGCAACACCATAGGTGTCACGAGATGCGTTGCTTGCCTTTCAAAAAGGAATACGCTCTTTTCTTGAAGGCCCCGTTGTCATATCTTTCCGGAAACACTGCCGCTGGAAGACTGTTCCATATTTTTGGTTGGTAATCGAATCACCGAACGACAAGCAGTGTTTTTAAAGCACAATGAGACAAATTTTTTTCATGCACAGTGAATATACAAGTATTTATTAACTAACTAGTCCTCAAACTAGACTTTTTCAATGATACACATGACATAAAATACATAACACAACCCATTTCCTGAAATATTTTCATATTTTCTTGTTTACGCTTTTCGCTTAGCCACAGTTAAGTACAGTGGCTATTTGAAACTGTAAGCCTGTTATAATCTCGGAAAGGACCAATTCCTGTTTTTCTGCTTCCAAATTCTGAAATAACACTTCAAATTCGAGAATCTGAGAATTTTCAATTGAGCTTACTTTCCTTCGTAGTATTTCAAAGGGTTTTTGTTTCAAACTCGGAATCAGAAAAGTGGCATTTTGATTTTGTTGCTCTTTTGATGTTAAAGTAACTATTTTTGTATTCAATGGAATCTTTTGATTCAGTCTACCCGAAATTATTTATTCAATTTGCTTTTGATTTTGTTTTTGTTTTGTTGTTTTTGTGACCATTATTGCCTATTTTGTGATGGGAAATGAACAAAACTACTGTAACAGTGACATGTTACTAGATTCTGCTATGAAAATTTTGTATTATGATTATTAAGCACCAAGAGGATTCAAGTTTAGCGATGTTTAATTCACATGACACTTCGACTGTGGAACGTATTAAATGTATAATGAACCATTTACGTTTTTTTTTTTCTGTGCTCAGCGCAAAAACGAAAACAATTGCAATGTGAATCTCAAGAACGAAAGACGAATGTAATTCGATAATTTTACTTTATTACAAAAACTATCAAGAAAACTGCCCACTTTTACTATAACTTCACCCTTTAGCATCGTACTACTTCGAGGTATTAACAGGTATAAGCATTTGGGATATTTCTCAGAGAGGTTTGATAAGGTTTTACCCTTAGACCGCGATAACCACTAACCATCAGGAGGCACGCGTGGTTGAATAAACCCTGTGGTTTATTCAACCACGCGTGCCTCCTGAGCAAGTACTGTTACTTGCTATTTAGCTATGAGCCCCTTCTCCTACTTAGAAAATCTCGCCTAGTATTTGATGATTAGTAAACATCAAACATTATTATGCAAGCGTGACTTATGAATAACCGACGAATGTTATGAAAGGGTCAGGTTGATTTTAAAAATTCATGATTATGTAGCACTTCCGTTTTCCCAAATGTTGACCTACTTCTCCAAATAGGCGGAAACGGAAAGGGATTATGTTTCAAATATTTATCTCTTTCAACACACACTGATTGTAGATCTTTGTCTTTAGGTGCTTTAATGTTTTTGTAATCACATCGAAAATGTGTGGTTTGTCCAATGTTTGCTTATGGGCCTTGACATATTATTATGAATTAGATTGGCAAATTTCCACATAAATAACCTTTTATTTCTCTCAAAGATGGAGGTCACTTGAATATAGGATGGTGGAAACATCTTTAAACCGAAGGGCTTAAAGTGGCATAATGGCCTACCCGCTCTTGCCACTGTTCACCCTTCGGCTGCTTACTATAGATAGATAGATCTATTCTTTATTGCCCACAAAAATAAATAGTTAAGAATTACAGATTATCATGTGAATAATCTTAAAAAATAAAATGCATGTTCTAACATTAATTATTAAAGCTCAAAACACGTTAAAAGAAGACCACGAAATTTTAAACTTGCTCCTGCCAATTGCTGGATGCTCAGCCATATCACCATATCGCGAACTTAACCACAGTTTTCATTAAGGAATCTAGTCTGAATGATATTTCAAGGTCCAAAGTCCCACATACGTATATGCATATTTGCGAAGTACTTCAAGTAGGATATAACAAACGAAAATATTTGCCGGACCCTTCCATTACGAAATCTAATTCGAAGCATCTTGTCCGACCGCGGCGGATCGCAATAAGTGACGAGAAAAAGGGTTCAAATTCAGGGTTTCAATTAAAATAGACTAATATCTGTTCTTTGACAGTGGAATTACATGGCGAAATACCAATATTTCTGACGTAAATTTCCAATATAAATAAAGAAAGAAAGAAAGAAAATACTTTTATTGGCCACAAGGCTCATAAAACAAGTACATTTTAAGTGCATTGCACAGCATATACAAAAACAAAAAAGAAACAAAAAAGAAACATTAACTTAAAAAATAAATGATATAAAAAACTTAAAAAGGAAGACAAAAAAATAAAAACGTTAAAGAGCCTATGGAGTGGGGCCAACGAGGTCCCTGTCTCAGCATAGACCGCTGCAGCTAAAAGTTGCAGCGATGCTGGTATTCTGACAGGGCCTCTGTGGTGACGTCGTCCGGCAATACCGGAAGACAAGGAATAAAAAAATAAAAAATAAAAAACATGAATGAATTAAAAATAAATAAATCTTAATAGCATAAGTAGTGAGGGGGTGAAAAATATATATATATGAAATAATGAGTAATAGAATTAAAAGTGCGAAGTAGGGCTGTCAGCTCAGGTATCACTGCCACAACTCGGACCGCAGCTAAAACAAACGAGCCGTGAAGCTGTGACAGTGACAGAACGTGACAGCGAGCAATGACAGGGGAAGTGTAAGTGGTGTGTGAATAAACGATAAACAGACAAATACATTAGTTCATTCTCAAGGTACAAGCAAGGAATCAAGGTTCACCATCTTTAGTAATAGTATATAGGTACCTTACCATATTATATAAAGTATAAAAAAAAACATAAACGTAATAAAATAAAATTGTTATATTATAATTACAAAGATTGTTTTTTTCACTCTGCAAATTGATTCAAAGAAAGATAAAAAATTAATGTGAGCGTCGAGGCACAGTTTTTTTTTTCATAGGAAGAAGTTTATCTTCCCTGATTTTCATTTGTCAAATGGGTACTATGGCTCGGAACCCGATGGTCCCGAGTTCAAGACTGGCTGGAACACATACTTTGTGTTCATTGTACAATTTGCGGCTAACTCTCCAGTGATGGAAAACACCGATAAAAAACGCAAGCAACTTGGATAACGCTGGTAGACTCGAAATGTGCTTCTGAGTGTTCCGTTAGGGATAGGGTCGTGATGGTGTTTTTATTGAAAAACATTTTTAGAAAACTTATAACGTATACTATATAAAACGAATACTAGAGTGTATGAATATTTATGTCATCAACGTTTTCTGCGTCTTTTTTTGGTGATTTTTGCAGTGACAATGGAGTTCAAGCACTTTAAATAAGTTTATTTACACGAATGTATTGTAGTAATCCTCTTCAGTGGATGAGGATTGCCAACATTACCACAATTTGTTCTCAAGGATAGCAAACTTCATTCCACGCGAGCTTAGCCAGCACAGAGTGTGAGGAAACCGACATTTGTCATGTCATTACTCTTTGTTCTATAAAGCCCTCTTGTACAGTCGCGGAACGAAAGGGTTGACCAGTTTTCATATAAATTTATTTACGCGTTGCAAGCACATGTTACCTTTTTAAACTGTGTAACAGGCTAGATCGTTGTGTCGAGAAGTAGGCTTTATTGTTTGACAATAAAATTAAAAATCGTTTAGACGTATGTTTCTTCACGATTGACAGTTGAACCAATACTTCTTATTTGTTTGATCTTGCCGTCACCCTGCAGTGTCAAGTTTGAATTTTTACATCCTCTTTGCTAATAATGATTAAAACTACAAATGTGATTAACAGTTCCTGTCAATGTCATCAAGGAGCAAGCAAAAACAGATCTTAGGGTGGTCAACCCTTTCATTCCCCGACTGTACATCCCCGCTGAGTAATTCATTAGTAAATAAGGGATTTTGTAATGGAATACTGCTGTCGTTGTTAACTTGTGACAAAAGTACGGTGAATCTTCATTCAGGTCTTTCCCGTTTAATAGTTTTGTATTTTGTATCGTTACTAAAGCAGTACTGACATCAAAATACATAAATACATAAAATAAATACCTATATACGTCTCACTGCTGGGCACAGGCCTCACCTCAACTATGAGGTGGAACGAGCCATACTCCAACACGCGGGCTCAGTGCGGATTGTTGAAGGGGTGTCAGGTTAGTGAGCGACCTTAATGTCAGATGTGATCAAGCCGCCCTAAGGCCTTTGACTAGGCGTAACGACTAACATCCAGCGACCTCAACATAACATCAAACTGAAAAATGAAAAAAAAAAACAGAGTTCAACCAAAGCAAACATTAAAAAAAGGTATTAAAACCTCAAATTGTTTACAACATGAAAGGTTCACGAAACACTATTTTTAAGATTTCTTTGTAAATGTGACTACGGGAAACGTTGTCCAAACGGGAACTATCTACCTCTTCATTCTAAATCCATCCTTATCTAGATTGTCTATTTGGCTTATATTTGACGAAAAAAAATGTTATTTTTATTCATATTGTTATCCAAAATTCCAAGAACTCTTACAAAACATCTTTAGATAACAACCAAAAACACTCTTAATCAATTCAGCTTTCACTCAGAAGCCAATCTTTCTGATTGTCTTCAATTAAGGATTTTCCTTTCCTTTCTGAATTTAACTTCAGTTTTCAAATACTTTCCCTTAAAAACAACCATTCAACGATTGTTTTACGAAACACCTGCTCAACGTTTCAAATGGAGCGATTCATTCCTTCGTTAGGTACCTACTCACTCGTGATACTTTTATGAAAAACATAATTTAAAAAACAATTGGCTAAAGTTCACTTTCAATTCATATAATTTTGTTGGGTAAAGGTTATTTAGATGGTAGTAGAAAAGTAAGATTTATGAGAGGAACAAATTTTTGATCAACGTGTCATACATACTTACCTCACAGCCTGAACAAAAAAAAACGTTAATTAATTTATCATTCGATACAAAAAAACAATATGCCGAAAACAAATATTGGGCCAAAGTCTTATTATTCTCAATGATTAGCGTGTAGATTGTCTGACGTTACGAGGAATATAGATGAAAAACCTTTATTATTACGATACGGCTAGTAAAGACAAATACTTGTATTAAATCATATTGAAAGGAATTCCTTAAAGTTACTGATTTTACCATATTATTTTAAATTACATGCGTGGAACGTTGCGTCGACGCACGTCGAGTGACGCGATGCAACGCAGCGCACAAGCAAGTCTTGACAAACAAACAATAATTTTAGTCTGTCAAATAATTTCTACACCAGACAGATTCCTCAATTAATCTTTCAACACTCCGATAACCACATAATGTCTAAAGTTTGTAATCTTTAAGTAATAATTACTTAATAATTACTCAACTGCGGAAATTATACTTACCAATTTTCAATCTGAGGCCCATTTAACAGCAGGAACGTACAAAAAGTAAAGCACTCAAAGTACAATAAATTTCAAACTTCGTGCTAATATTAATGGGACTTTCGGGGCCAAATGAAACACAACATTATGTGTTTTCTGTGGTTGCCCGCGGACGAATTCTGTTGCAGGGTTAAACGGGACCATAAGAAGGAATGGCATAGCCTGTCATTGGACAACGAACTTTGAAGGAAATTGGGAAAGACTTGTTCAGCAGTGGGACAATATAGGCTAGACAAAAAAAGTTTTTATACTAGAATGGACTTAATGACAGAGTGCTGAAAATCCTTCGATTCTTAAACGTTTACTTAACTTCAAAAAAGCATCTAGGTATGAGTTGTTAGAACTCTTGATTCACAAACAAACTTCAAATTACAATCCTGAATATGAAAACTATTCTTAATTAAATACTCAAGGTTTGTTCAAGTTCCATTTGAGTAGCTGAGAGCTCAGTTTATTCGAACTTTCCTATTACTTCTGGATTATCCTATTTAATTCTTCGAAAATTTACTAATTACTTTTGTGATGAAACTTATAAACAAATGATTTTGTAAATACACTATGTTTAGAGAAACCTACTAAAATAAACTTTATGGCGCTAATTTTTAAGTTACTCCATTTTTCTCGATAACCATATGACTCGCACAAGCAAAAAGCATGACATAACTTTGTCGCGGCGCGCATGTTATTTATTTATTTAATTTTCTTATACAGATTTTGTGACCTACTTACATAATAAAATTTATTTCTGGTGCAATTCACACGATAGATCATACCCGCGGGACTGATATTTTCTTGAGTTGGGCTTCGACAAGGTACAACCCAAATCAAATCTCTACTGCATTACAGATTGAGACGTACATGATTATTAGATCAGAAAGGAATCATTCCTCTAATATTCGCTTTACTCGTAGATATACTTAATATAGCATATTCCTCACTTTGTGTTCTGGCCAGATTTGAATCTGGCCAGATTGAATCTGGTCTTATCGCTTCCTAGCGATAAGACCGCCTAAATTGTACATTGGTCTTTGTAATTTAATACAACTGTAATGTTTTTGTGCAATAAATAATATCTATCTATCTTATTCACGCGGACTCTGGGTCGGAATGCTTAACCACTGAGTCACAACACTCTTAGAGTTCAAGAACGCGATCTCAAAGCTTTCTTATAAACTTGTCATGTGGTAAAAAGCAAAAACACCCTTATGCAAGGTTAGAGAAATTTCTGCTTTTGAAGCAAGATTTTAAAGTCAGAAAAATGTTTTAAGGCTTTGCAAAGTTGTTTGAACAACATCTAACAGGAAAATGAGAACCAAGTAGCTCAACGTTGCCCACACAACATTGTGCTTTAAGCTCATATAACGAGAATCCTTTTCCATTGAGTGCTGATGTGAATGTGTATTGGGAATGGATAATAATTATGGTAATTTTCCTATTTATCAGTGGTAAGTATGGGGTAAACTGCGAAGAATTGATTATAGATTTGCATAAACTATAATAAAAGTTCAATAAAGTATCTCTCATACTTGCTTAAATTACTATCTTTAACATAACATACTGATTGTTGCCGTTATGGTGAACGGAACATTCAGAAGCCCACATTTTGCCGAGGAAATTCGAACCCAACGTGGTGAGGGGCACGCCCACTGCCGTTATCCAGGTTGCTTAAGTTTTATATCGGTGTTTCCATCACCGGAGAGTTAGCCGCAAATTGTACTATGAACACAAAGTAGGTGTGTTCCGGCCAGACTTGATCTCGTTACCATCGGGTTCCGAGCCAGAGTGTTAAACCACTGGGCCACGACGCTACTACTACCTTTATGAAAAAAAAAACATTTCATTTGGTACCAGTAGAGATAATTACTAAAATGAAACACTAGCTAGGCAAAAAGGTTTGTTCCACTATTCAGTTCCATGATGGCACATTATTTAGTTCCATGATAAATCGCAAAAAAGGCGTTTCAGGAGTGGCCAGTGACAAAACGTCCTTAAAATGAAACTCCCGGCTCCTTGGAGTAGGAAATTAAAAAATCGTTTTAATGCGAGAACGTCTCAAGTAAAAAACGACGTTTAATTACAAAGAAACACAATAATGCAGACTCAGGCTCTTTCATGTTGAAGACAAAGAGTTGGAGTCCATTCTGAGAGTGCGAGCTTGCTTTTGTGCTTAAGGGCGCTAAATTACTCTCGCGTGGGCTTAAGGAAAGCAATTTCTTACACCGTTTACTACAATTTCATTATTATTATTTTCAATTACTAATGCTACATCCACAGCCGTGAAAGAGAAACGGACGTAACATCACACTAAAAAAATGTGATTCATGATTAGACGTTGTTACGTCCGTCTATCTTTTACGTCCGTGCATACATCATGTGAAATTTAGCAACACAGACTAACTCCTACAGCCTCAAATACCTGTTTATCTCGCTTTTCCCACGAAAAGGCACGTTTTGTTGAATTTTATATCACCATCATCACCACAAGCCACATGACATCCACTAATGAACATAGGCCTCCCCCATAAATTCCAGAGCAGCTGGCCGTAGGCCACCTGCATGCATCCACGGAAACACTGCGATCTTTATGACGTGTCAAAAAGCTAAGGACGTATTGCGGACGTAGAGAGATCAGAGGTTTTGTGATGAAATGGGTATAAAAGAGAGATAGTAAATAATTCTATAGCAAACGTACCAATTAAGAGTAATTTTGCCATGAACAGAGAAACAAAGGTGAAGGGAACAATATGACAAATTAAAAAGATATTATAAAGAGCGTCCGGTTTGCCACAGTAAGTATATTTTTAGTTATATTTTTAAACTAGGCAGAGTTGAAGTCATAGAGTTAGCTCCGCGTACGCAATACGTTTTGAAAATTGTTCAAGTAGTAGTAGACTATGCGTTTCGGAGTTTGCCTTTGTCTTTGATGCAGCATAACTTTGTGCACGCATGTTATGTTAAATACATAACAATATTCAGTTTGAATCAATTTCAAACAGATTCATAGAATAGATAGAGAGCGTCGTGTCCTAGTGGTTAAAGACTCTGGCTCGGAACCCGGTGGTCCCGAGATCAAATCTGACCGGAACACACCTACTTTGTGTTCATTCTACAATTTGCGGCTAACTCTACGGTGATGGAAAACACCATTAAGAAACCTAAGCAACCCGGATAACGGCGGTAGGCTCGCGCCTTACCACGTTGTGTTCAAATTCCCTCGGCAAAATATGTGGGCTTCTGAATGTTCCGTTCACCATCACGGCAACAATCAGTGTGCCTCTGACTGACCCATTAGGGATATGGGCATGAGGGTATGTTATGTTATTCATACAAACCAGCAGAGTAGTTTGCGGTAGCTACTGAAATCTGTGGTCGCTACAATACTTGTCCCTTAGCCACTTACCACTTCATAGTTAAGGTGAACACTATGTCCACCTGTGGGACGTATGAAGGCAGTCGCTGGTTTTGTTTGTTTTGTTGTAAAACAGATCTTCGAAGTTTCGTACCCTTGTTGACATAATAGGAGTTGGCACCTTTTCTTCAACCTTTTAAATTATTCACAGCGTAATTATATAACAAGGGAGGAAGCAAAGTCTCATCAACTCGAGTTTGGCGAAGTAAAACAAAACTTCATTGTTTAAATTGTAAGTCAAGTAATTTAACGGTTATCTAATTCTTAAGGCAATATTATTTCCGTGTTTTAATAAGCTTTTTAGAATACATTTGTTTGTTTTGAAGTCTAATAAAAGTTTAAATTTGATTGTAACAATAGGTATTGTGGTTATTAATGTATCTGTTGTGTTTATGATGTTGCTTCTTGTCATATTTATTTTTAATCCCTCTCATTTTGTATGTGTCATTCTGGTATTTGACATTGCCTCACCCCTTCCTTTGTTTTATTTTCTTTCTATCCTCTTCTTGAAAGTAGGACCGATCCAATTGTACATTGAGCTCGGAAATTCAATTAAAACATATACTTATTCGTAAGTAAAGCCCAACAAAATGTTTAATGTTTACTGTTCCTCATGTAAGTGATTATATGTAATAAGTGAGAAATATTTATGGGAAATAAATAATTCCTCAAACTTAAGTACAAACTTATCTCATCTAGAATAGGTAACAGAAAAGCTTTTGCAACTTGATCTGTCCGACGTATCTAGATATCTGCTCTCACTATCGACAGCATGCCGAAGAGCTAGTTTATCCTACTAATATTATAAATGCGAAAGTTTGTATGTGTGGATTTGCCGTGTTGCTCTTTCACGTAGAAACTACTGAATGGATTTTAATGTAACTTTACAATAATGTAGCTTATACATCTGGATCGCAAATAGGCTACAATTTATAAATAAATATTACTTTTTGTTAATACAACTTAAGTTCACGCGGACGAAGTCGCGGGCGCCCGCTAGTGTGATTATAATTTATAATAGACGTTGCCGGCTGTTCATAGAAATATTCATAAAATATTATTAGGCAAAATTCTACACAGCGCTATCAAGCTCATAACAAAGCAAAGCTTTATTGGATTCTAGAAAACGTATATTACTTTTTTTGTAAATACGTACATACTACACAGTCTACACAGTCTACACAGTCGACCGCAGTACAGTGTACTCGCAACGCACAAAGTCGACATAAGTGGAGAAACATCGCGCGACGTGCGGCTGCCAGCGGCAGCGGTGAGCCGCTACCCTGTTCATCATCAGCCACGACCACTCTGCCAAGAGTGTCCGACTAAGAAGAAGACATACTACCTAGAAAACTCGCAGGACAATACAAACAGTCTGGATGCACACAAATGCTTTGGTTAAGCCAGCCATTCTACGAGTGCATCTCTTAAATCACGTTTACATTGACAAAAAGTAATTAAAAGATACGTCGTTCTGTCAAATGTTGTTGAATTTTTGCACCTTTTAAACCTTCCCTGAACCTTTGCAGATATTTCAAACCCAAAATCCTAATCGGTCCAGCCATTACCGAGTTTTAGCGAGACTAACGAACAGCAATCCATTTATATACATTGACATTGTAGGTAAAGCTTTACCCAACAACTTACGTAATTAGGAAACGATCATAGGATTAATCAATCTATTGAAGAAATGATTCTCAGAAATGATCCTTCCTCCTTTTTCAGAAAGTAAAATCATCAAGCTTTTAAAATGACTATACATTGAACTATCTGCGAGTCGTTAGTAAACTACGCAATATCATTTAAAATCTTCATTGTTTAAATTAAGTTCTAGTTCCAATTATTTTATCTTTTTTTTTTCTATATTGTCTGTTTTTAAAACACCGTTGCACCGCCTACTATATTTTTCTGCTTAGCCCTATGGTTTACTGGCACAAAATGCCTTTTTCTGCATTAAGCCCGCCCTTTGTAACAATCTCTTTGTGTAATAAAGAATAAATAAATAAATGAATACACTTTCTCACAGAGTTCTTTTCATTCAGTATAGGTACTGAAAGGTCAGACAATGATGGACACTGTCGGTCGCAGCTCAGTGGTCACTTAGAGTCGGGTAGAATTACTTTCAGTCGAACACTGTGCCTCAATGAAGATCAATTTTCCGAGCAGACTAAGAGCCCTTACACATTGCGATTTTGCAGCGATACAAAAGCGCGACACAAAAGCGATACAAAAGCGATCCAAATTCGTATTGCATCAACTGATATGCATACGAGTTTGACCGACCCCTGTGTGTAACAGTAGACAGTTGCAGTGCAATATCGACGCTGGACTCATCGTGACCGTTTAGCGTTTACGTTACTTAAACGGCCTATATACGTCCCACTGCTGGGCACAGGCCTCACCTCAACTATGAGGTGGAGTGAGCTACAACAACGTACTCCAACTCGGCCAGGGTAGTCACCAACCCCATTTCCGAGCTGGCGTGAGTGGCTTCACAACAGGAATCGTCACCGATCACTGTCACAACTGCGGCAGCTAAGTATTACATTAGCTTGTTTAGTATTAGTATTTATTTTGAAACATCCTAGGTACTTTGTGTTTATTGTACATTTTGCGGCTAACTATCCGTTGATGGAAAACACCGATATAAAACGCAAGCAACCCGAATAACAGCGGTAGGCTCGCCCCATACCACGCTGGGTTCAAATTCTCTGTGAAATGTAGGCTTCTGAATGTTTCGTTCACCATGATGGCAACAACCAGTGTGCCTCGGACTCACCCATTAGGGATATGGTTATGTTTTAACAAACAAGAACAGGACTCTACCTCCATCTAACGCCAAATCTCAATGGCAATCATGACCCACCCATTGCTACGCAAGTCTTCCAGTGACACATTTATATGTGACCAGCTATAGCCTCTCCAAAAAAAACTACAGCCATTTTCAGTTCATCCAAAAGAGTTCTTATCCATGCAAACAAACATAAGTGGGTTTACAAGATTAACCCGATCCCTTACACTAAACAGCTGGGTCGGCCCAGAACAAGTCTCAACAACAAGTTAAGTCTGCTGGGAGAAATGTTGCTTTGAGTTAGTTTGTAACGATCTTCTTTTTACTTTTAGAGGGGAAAACAGAAGTATTTCAAACTATAGTCAAGGCAAAAACACATTCGCGGCCTTTTACACTGGAATTGCACGGCCATATTTTTTCGAAATGTGTTTTTTAAGTTAAAAGTCCGTCCAAGCAAGGAGGTTTGTGACTTTGCGGTATTGGCAAGTATTAAGAAGTGTATTGTAATTGTTTTTAGTAAGATTGTTTTTGAACTAAACTTAGCGACTCTGAAGAACCACATGTTGGGCATTTTGATGAGTAACCACCGGAAACTAAAATAAGCAGTTGCCCTATTTTCATTGAAAGAGAGAATTATCACCAGCCTCTCGTACAACTGTCCGAGAATCCATATTATAAGCCCTTATCATAGAGTAAGCCTCACTCACATAACTTTATAGATCAATAATTAAATATGATATTTCTTTAAAAATATAACCATGATCGAGATTGGTATATTTCTGAATAGTATGCAAAAATGTACTAACCACACCGAGCTCAAGCCATCCCGATAAGTATCTAAGCTTAGATCGAAAATCACAGTTCTTTTTTTTTTTTTTTTTTTTTTAAGTAGGGGAAATGCCTTACGCATACCCGTCCACCGGGGGACGGACGGGTTATGTCGGACTCACCACTGGACAGATGGTATACCAGTGGCCCTACCGACTAAAACCCCTACTACTCCCTCTAATCGTCCGTTAGTGGGGGAACACGGTGAATAGCGCCTGCCTGTTACGCGTTCCCCCGGACGGAGCCCGCCTACACGGCGGGCCGGAAGCGACCCCCCCTTCGTGAGGGGAGGCCAGAAGGGACAGCCGAGGATGTCAAGCCGTCCCTACCAGGCAGCGGTGAAACCCGTGCAATGCTGGCGGCGGCACCCCCGTACCACGCGCTAGCTGGCCACCGTACGCAGGCCCTACTGGGCCCGCAACCACGAGCCACCCAAAGGGCGGCTCCGCTGCCGTAACCTTCGGTACGGCCCCGCCGGGCCGCGACGCACAGGGGGGATCAGCCTCGGGTTACTGGCCCCCACCAACCGGTTGTGCGCCGCGGCCCCAACCACGCGCCTCAAGGCGCCTGCAGGCCCCACTGGCCCCGCATCCCCGCGTCGCCCTTACGGGCCGCAGCGACCCTACTGGGCCCGCAACCACGAGCCACCCAAAGGGCGGCTCCGCTGCCGTAACCGACGGTACGGCCTCGCCGGGCCGCGACGCACAGGGGGGATCAGCCTCGGATCACTGGCCCCCACCAACCGGTTGTGCGCCGCGGCCCCAACCACGCGCCTCAAGGCGCCTGCAGGCCCCACTGGCCCCGCAGCCCCACGCCGCCCTTACGGGCCGCAGCGGGTGGGTGTCCAGTCCACCACGCTGCCACGCCTGGGTTCTCTTCACTTCCCGGTGGTGCCCCTACCACCGGTACTAGGCCCCCTCGCCACGCCGAGGCGAGAACCCATGAGGGGGAAATCACAGTTCTAATAAAACTGCAAGAACTGCTTAATTTTGACTACGTTTTGTGAGTTTAGGCTAAGACTGTTTGAATAGGATTATTTATTTATTTATTTATTTATTAATCATCTCTTACAACTATCATTACAGGTTTTTTTCACCTAATGCGATAGTGTAACTATTCTCTAAGCACATAAAATAAAACTAAACCTCTTAAAAACAAACAAAACTCAAAAATACTCTTATAACAAACTACAATTTATAACATATCACATAAAGTGCCGTTCTTGCGAATTCACTCAGAGGACACGAGAATATGTCCGTGAGCTCAGCCACCGCGTTGATAATGCGCATGGCGCGCGTGAGTGGCGCCCGCGCCAGCAGGTTGGTGCGCGCGCGCGGCACCGCCAGCAGCGGCGGCTTCCGCCGGCGCTCCGCGTACCGGTCTGGTACACTAAGGTGTAGGTGTCCCAGTAATTCGGCATTGTGTATTCTGACCCTTAGCACTTTCACTATATAAGCTACAAGAGCAAAATCCCGTCTGACCCTGATCTCGTTGTATCCTACCATACCCAAAACAAATAGCGTAGGATACATAAGAGGGTAGAACGGGTAAACCCCATACAATTTAACAACAATTATCCTCAAACGAAAACTAAAATATTAGGGACCTAGGACAAAATTAGTCACGATGACTGAATAAACAAAGTTTAACGGTTTGGGGATTTAATTTAGTCAAACTTAAATTATGGGGTACCCGTGTTTAAGTAGCGACATCAGTTTGTCAACGAACTGTTTAAGCTTGGTTGGATGAAAAATATTTTTTGGCCATCACGTTAATCTATACTAATAATATAGTATAGCTGAAGAATTTGTTTGTTTAAACACACTATTCTCAGGAACTATTGGTTCGAATTGAATAACTTTTTTTTTATTAAATAGTCCATTTAATGAGAAAGGCTACAAGCCCTTATGGCCCTTCACGAGTCCACGCGGACAAAGTTGCGGGCGGCCACTAGTCATATTATAATTATCATTAGCCTGTGCTGCCTCTGAGGAAAGACTTCCCTTCCCACTTTCCACTCTTCACGGTCTGAATCCACTGACGACTGATCACTGAGGTGATGGTCGACTTAACTATGGTTTGATAATATCTGACAGTACTTAATGATTTACATCCGTACACGCCTTAAGCCTGGTCCTGGGTTGGCTTGATAATAAATGGTTGTTAAGTTTTACATACCTTTTAGTTTAAACCGTCCCCCTCATAGTTTAGGCAAGTGGGCCTGCCCCTAGATACATTAAAGCTGTTGTTTGTTCGTTTTGTTTTAAAACTTCAACAACCATTAAGAAAGTTGTTCGTGAAACATCAAGAAAGCATCTTGTCTAAATTAATATTGCAAATTTATTCCAGAACATTATTTGCTTCAAGGTTCAATATAACCTGGAGGCTACAACATTTTTATGGCAGATTACTGCAGGTACATTATATTACTTTATTGTCGAGAAGGAAGATGTTTTGTACTTTAATAATGATGTTTTATTACTCGCATAACGCGTGCTTCCGGTCATAAAAAATCAGTTCTGTAAATAGGAATAAGGGTACTCATACAGCTAGCTATGAACATATCAAAACATACCCTCACGATCATATCCCTAATGGGTTTATTTAATCATTTAATTGTTATTTTGCACCACATACAGAGTTACAATATAATGCATTGTTGCTATCATGGAGAACGGAACATTCAGTAGCCCACATTTTGCCGAGGAAATTAAAACCCAACGAGGTAGGGGACGAGCCTTATTTTTTTGTTTTTACGGGGAAAAAATGCTTTATGCACTATCCCACCGTTCGGGGGAGCGGTGGGGGAGTGTGGGACTCCCTGCCAGTAGGCAGGTCTACCGCACTAAAACGACCCCGGTGTATCTCCGCTTCGCCTTTGCGAGGGGCGATGTGGGATTCCGTTTGAATGTCTCCACTTCGCCCCGAGCGGTCGGCCCAGCCTTCTCGCCAGGCCTCCTCACGCCACGGGGGGGTATCTTGAAACACTAAAAATACCCCCCAAACGGGAAACACCGTGCAATGTAAGCGAGTACCCCCGGCACTCACTCACTGGTGTCTCTTAGGGAGCAGGAGGAGAGCGGGCGTACCGCCGTCTTCTTGCTCCCAGCCGTCTGCGTCGGAGAGGTACCGCCAGAGGATCCTCCTCCCTGGCCCTCTCCGCGGTCTCCTTCTGTTTCATAACAATTTCACAGAAGGAGACCATTGCCTCCCATGATCTCTCACTTTCAAGCATAGCACGTACTATGCTTGGAAGTGAGAGATCCCCTCCCACCGCTGTTACCAGGGCGTGGCGCTGGTCCACCCACGCTGGGCACACCGCAAGGGTGTGCTGGGCGTCGTCCTCGTTCGCGCCACAATGGTGGCACATGGGGGTTGGTTCCCTTTTGGCTACTGAAAACAAGTACTTTCCGAAGCATCCGTGCCCGGAAAGCACCTGCACCAGCCGAAATGTCAGAGAGCCAAACCCCCTCCGACACCACTTACGGAGGACCGGTCGGATAGCATCTATCGTGCGTGCACCATAGATGGGATCCACCAGGCCCTCCTCCCACCTTCTGAGGACTTTGTCCTGTGCCTTATGGTGTCATAGTCATAGGTGGGGCGCTCCCCTCTGGCCCTTGCTGATGTCCTATGTTCATAGACGGCAGCAAGGACCTCCGCCTCCAGCTCCCAGGGGGGCATTCCGGCCAGCACGCAGGCCGCTCCCCCGGAGATGGTTCGGTAACCCCGGACCGCCCGCACGGCTATTGTCCGCTGCGGCCTACGCAGTAGACGTTTGTTCGCCATATTAAGGGCGTCCGCCCAGATTAGCGCGCCGTTGAGTGCCATCGCTTTCACTATGCCGACGTAAAGACGCCGACATGTAGTGTCAGGGCCACCCTGGTTCGGCAAAAGGCGGCCCAATGCACCCGCTGCACCGACGAGGCGATTAGCGAGCACTTTGAAGTGCTCGCGGAAATTGAACCGCCCGTCCAATATAAGGCCCAGATACTTCATCTGGGCCTTTACGGCGATCCTAACGCCATCCAATACTATTGAGGCTCCTGGGGGCGGCCCTTGCCGTGGGGCGTGGAATAAAATGGCCTCCGTTTTGTGGCGGGCGACCTTCAACCCCAGGGCCTCAATGCGCCTGATCACAAGGCTGGCTCCAACCTCTGCCAGCCTCGCTGCCTCCTCAAACGTCCCCCCTCTGGCCATGACTAGAGTGTCGTCGGCATAACACAGGACGCGCAACCCTGTGGGAAGCGCGCCCCGCAACACCCAGTCATAGCCTATGTTCCAGAGGAGGGGTCCTAAGACAGACCCCTGGGGGACCCCTCTGGACATGTGGCGCCTCCGCAGCTCCCTGTCCCCTCCTACAAAAAGGACCTCCCGGTCCATAGGGGACGAGCCTACCGCCGCCATCCAGGTTGCTTGGGTTTTATATCGGTGTTTTCCATCACCAGAGAGTGAGCCGCAACTAGTACAATGACCACAAAGTAGTTGTGCTCCGGCCAGATTTGATCACGGGACCACCTGGTTTTGAGCCACAGTGTGTTTCACCACTGGGCCACGCCGCTTTCATGTCATCATCTTATGTCAAGTCATGATGCTCATATCGTAGCATCATATCGTGATCTCTTTATATAAAAATGGATTGCTGTTCGTTAGTCTCGCTAAAACTCGGGAATGGCTAGACTGACTTGATAATTTTCGTTTTGAAATGTTTGTGGTAATTCGGGCAAGGTTAGCAAGGTGAGTAAACATGAATAAATGCTAGGAATATAATCAAAACCACAATTCAGTTTTCTCTTAGGCCTGAAACTACGGCCCCGCGCGGGGCCATTCTGTATGAACCCGCGCCCGCGTTCCGTTTGTGATGTGTTTGTGATTTTCTAGCTGTCACCCGACACTGAATGTTTGACAACATGTAACGGAACGCTCTTAGATACCCCTTTTCATTCGTTTTTTATGCAAGCAAACATATAAATTAATTATGATTGATACCGGAAGATGGCGTTATACTCCTTTAGCTCAAGCTTAAGTTTATAGTTATTACGTAAATAGGTTATTTATTCTCGGCAGGGCCACCTGACGCCTGACGTCTAAGTCTAAGTCAAAGTAGAACAACTAACCGACGACGGACGAACAGACAAGCGTATTTTGGTTCAGGTTGTAAATTTCTCCGGTAAGGATAGTTATCAGTAATATATTTAAGAATTCGTTCCCACGTCTTTTGAAAAGGGTTAGTAGTGTTCTGTTATACCTAAGTACCTACGTACTCATATGACTGAAATTCGTATTACGCTCAACGGCCATAAATCTAGTATAATAAAGATCTCAAATTTGACACTTCTTATAAACAACAAAAACTGCTAGAGAGGCAAAGGCACTTGAGATGCTGATACAACGAAACCCTTGTGTTTTTGTTTCTCATGGTCATAAATCAGACCATAATTGCATTATCAAACTTTGGCGGCAGTCATGATCTAGACGTCGGGAAGAATGGTCAAAATCTTAAGCTCTAGACGTATTACCTAACCGTTGTGGTAACTAGTGCTCAAAGTGAATCAATATCGGGACTGGAGACTGGATATTAGAGGAGTACAAGAAAAGGCGGTACGAGACGTTAGGCGGAGATAGGGGATTTTGCGAGACGGAGAATATTATCAGGTCAGATCTTTCCGTTATGCGTTTTAGACTTAACCCATAGGAATAGTTGTCAAACCAAGCTGCGCGGTGGTCGTTTACGCTGGCTGAGACCAGAAGGTTTATGGGTTCAATTCCCACACCAGAGATGTTCTGTCAAATAAACTATTGAATATTTACTTGCGAGGATGGGTTGTGCTTCATAATTATTCGAATTGATTAAGTGATAAGAGTGTTGGTCAGAGGACTAATTGAGACGTAAAAGGATGTGGGTTCGATTTTCGCACTAACGCATGTCTAATACTAATTAACTGGCTGTTTGGAGCAGTGGTTCGAGTGCTGTTTAAGATTTGGACGGACGCGAGTTCGATTCTCGCTATGATACGTAAATGATGGTTGATTTTCGGTTATACTTCATACGATAATGAATAACTGGTACTACTGGTATTTTATAGGGTTTTAAACCCTGCCATGAGTGAATTTGACATTTTAATGCGATGCGTTATTTTACCTACGGAACATCTGAGATAAACTGGGTGACAAAATGCTGCCAAAGAATATTTGACCATGACATAATATCGATTTTAGTTATTTACGCTACTTTACAACAAACTTCACGTATGTACCACATAAAACCTAGCTGCAAATCTTTTAAAAGCCTTTCATTCAATTACTATTCCATAATTATAGTTCAATTTGAATGTTAATGGTGATGACCTTACATGGCCTGTGGGCATGTACATCAAATGTTCGTATCACATAAAATATACGACACACATACCTATATACGTCATCTACAAACCTCCATGATGTACATTTTGACAGGTTATTGATTGTCATTCCAATTATTTTATTATACCTATTATGCATTGGCTTATTCGGCACTCGTCAGGTCATGCACGATAAAGGTTACTGTTGTTGCTAAAAATGATCGAACGGTGGTGAATCTGTTTATGTATAAATTAGATATCTTTTAAGTAAATATAATTTATTTGCATGGGTTTTATGAATTCTGCCACACGGCGTCTATTATGTCTTTAAATAGTGTTTTACACATAAATTCAACTATTTCTATTGAAGGCAATAGATTTGAGATCTTCGCTTCTTTATATGCTTAAAAATGTCAGTTTTTGACACATTTTATTCAGATATAGGTTAGATACATTATTTCTCGTCAATTGAGTCCTATCAAACCTTAGATTACTGCTTACATACCTCATAAAAGAATACTGGGTCTACTACAAAACAATACAACGTAGAACGGTCCTACCATAGTTAGACGATCACATCCACTTGGCCAGGTTATTTATTTTGCATTTATTGTATCATTAGGAAAGGGGTTTATTTTGTCATTATTTAAATAGAGTTTAAAAATATTTTAAGTGTCAAAGGGGGGAACGTTACAAACAGAACGAAGTCTGTCGGTACAGCTAGTATTTCATAAAATACAGCACTGATAATGCTTAATAACTGAAAATAAAAATTTGTGTATATGGACATGTCTGTTTGTACCGTCTGGGCAATGCCTATCTATAGTATGCATGTATTTACAAAAAATAACGTAAATATGTTTATTTATTGTCTAGTTTCTCAGTAAACAAGCTTTGGCTAAGCTAAGCTTGTGGATAATAATGCCTGATAATATTTGATATTTCACTGTTAGAAAGATTTGCTCCCGGTTTCGTGTCGGTGTACCGGTGCACAAGGTGGTATCCCTTCGCTCACAGGCCGTGAATGCGACCGAGTAGGATCCACGAGGAGTCAAAGCCAGCAGGCTAGAGTGCGGGGCCCGACATTTTTCATTGAGACGGTGGAAAAGCCTGCCCCCTGAGGGGGGGTCGACAAACACTAAAAGTGAGGCACTGCGCAACTTTTAAGAGATCCTGCATCGGCGCTGCTAAAGTGCCAAGAACGAGTAGGTACCTTAAGGCTTTCCATCGGTAGGAACCTTGCGTTCTGACGTAAATAAAGAAAGTAGATGAATGTAACACAAACGAAAATCCCTTTTAAATCCCTTCTCAAACTTCATGTTAAATTACCTAATTATAAAAACCACGAACGGGTAATTATTCTACAATTCAAATTTCCTGGAAAGGAACATCTCTGAAACGGGGAGTTGATTTTGTGTTTTAATAAATCAACAAATCAAATAGTATCAAAATGAGCAAGGAAACTGATGAACAGGCAAAAAGAAACTGATAGAGACCTAGTTATTTATTACCAATGTAATGTATCAATCTCCTTGTTTCGCCCCATTAACGACCCTCGTTCACACGTATAGTCCACCACAGAAATGTGATGAATTTACTGACTTTGCATACATTGTTTTTTCTCTTGATAGTTCAATACAAAGAAAAATTGCCGGCCTACTATTAAACGGAAAACTTTTAGTAAGTTTGTTTTTATATTTTTATGAAGTCGTCATGTTCGAATTTGTGTAATGAACACAAAGTACGTGTTTTGTTTCAACTTTTAGACCACACGCCAAAACGAATAAAACTACAGTCCGTTCGCCTTAAAAATGCAGTGATTTTTAAATTTGATTCTGTTGTACACAAAAATACTCAGATCCACAACTTTTGCGTTCGATAGTACGCGTACATCTGGTCACTGTGGACTTTACTTTCTAATTAGGTACAATTTGATTGGTGCTAGATCGAAGAACAAGTATGGAATCACTGCATTCTTGACGCGAACGGACTGTAGTTTTTTGAAACCTATTAAACTCGTAACAAATCAAAATGCTTAAAATTGCTTTTTTCATATTTTTTGTAGTAGTGAAACGACTCGAGTCTAGTTAGCAACTGATTTATTGTATTAATGCCGGTACTTACATTTATGCTACATATTAAACTACCTACAACATCTTCCCCTTGATAATAAAAGGAAAAACACGCATTACTTACTATTACATGCACTGGTATAAAAACATTAGGTATTCACAAAAGTATTCACTTAGCTTTAGGTAGGTACAGCGGGCGACCTGTCAAACAGTTGATCCATGACCTTCAATGCATAGGCAAAGTAACTCAACCCGTCAATGTATAATAATACAGTTTGACCTGTCGTCCTCTGCAGCCAACTCAACAAATTACTTAAGTTAACAAATTACAAATTTACTTAAGTTTACAAATTACAATATATTTTTAGTTTTGCTGCGGGTGTGAGGAGGTGAGTATGAACTTTGCAAACTTTCCTCAGCACCAGCTTCGGATTGCTGGCTCAGCTCATACTCGTCATCATCCTCCCCCGAAATAAACACTTCATCAGAATCTTCACCTGATACAACAGGAGGACTTTTATGATAATTTTTTGACGTATGTTTATCAGGCATACTCTTGATCAAATGAGAAAGTTTCGTACACATCGAATCCCTCTGGTCCAATGAGGTTAATGAGTAAGCTAGATTGCACACCACCTTCCTCTTTATGCACCCCAGATGCTTTCAAAAAGAGATTAAATTGGGTTTTCCAGCGCTTCCAAGCGTCGGCCCGGCCGACGGAGCTACCCTCTAGACTCAACTCCGGCGGTGGTCGAGCATGCTCCATAATCCAACGCAATCATAAATATTGCACCTCGACACTATTAAAAACACAACGTTATCGCAGCAAAAAACCAACTGAAACTTTTGCTTTTACTAGTTTAATCCGACCGCTGCCACCATGTAGTAGTGAAACGACTCGAGTCTAGTTAGCAACTGATTTATTGTATTAATGCCGGTACTTACATTTATGCTACATATTAAACTACCTACATCATTTTTAATGTGCTAATTATGTGTCTTCCTAAAACACACAGCGTTTAGGTGAAGAAGCTGTTCATGGTCCTATTTGAATATTTGCAACACCTTACCTTAGTCAGTGGTATTTAGTTCCAATTTCTCACCAGGAGGGCGCCACCAGCTTTGTAAAACTTGTGGCGACAAGTATTTGAATTCATAGCGTTTGTGGTTTTGTGCAGAAACGGTCACGTAAAGTGAAAATTCCAATTTTATTGTGAAAAAAGTAGTGAAGTGTAACTGTTTTTGTGCACTTTCTTATCGCCATGATACATAGCGGTAAGGAAGAATGTTTGCAAAGTCAAACCCTGATGCTCCGGATGGAAATCGGGAGATGACTCGAGGCGAACAGACGAAAGTACCTACTTCGTCTTCTTCCTCGCTTTAGAAAGACAAAAAGCGAATGGATTTCGTTATCGCAGCAAAAAACCAACTGAAACTTTTGCTTTTACTAGTTTAATCCGACCGCTGCCACCATGTAGTAGTGAAATGACTCGAGTCTAGTTAGCAACTGATTTATTGTATTAATGCCGGTACTTACATTTATGCTACATATTAAACTACCTACAACATTTTTAATGTGCTAAATATCTTTTCCAAACTGTTAAAGGACTTGTATAGTGTTCACTGAAACTTGGTTTTGACTGTGTCTGGCCTTCTTAGTTGTTTCGTAACTACGGACAATATTTAAGGCCCACGGAGTACTTAACGGCTGAGTTACAAGCCACGTCATTTCTTTTGTCCCTTAGCCACAGATTATTTTTTATAAAAGAGAATACGACCTGTTCTCAGACAAATATACAATATGAAATTTCATCAAAATCGGTCAAGCCGTTTCGGAGGAGTTTGGCAACAAACACTGTGACACGAGAATTTTATATAAACGAGAATAACTTAAGTAAAGAAAGAAAGAAAGAAAGAAAGAAAATTTAAGGCAATAATATCGTTTCAGTTCTTTCGAAACATATACATATTGACTGATACAAAATGTGCTCAGTTATGCTGTGGTCGACTGTACCTACACACCATTTGAATATTGAAAATGTGTTTTTAGCTTCCGTTACACAAGCGCGTAAAAGTGCTATAAATTACAAAAGGAACGTCGTATTTATTTTAGGCACCATTTACTGATTGGCTTTGTGTGCTGTTTTCATTGTTATTAGTAGATATACATAAATGATTCGCTTTGTGTGATTTTTATTTGATTAGTAGATACAAAATTTACATTCGAAGAAAACTACCCCTAAGAATAGATAAAAAGAGATTTAAAACCGGTTTTTGATATGTTGTACAAACTAACTGTAGGCACTTCAAATGTCGTAGCACTGAACTTTTCGTAGCACCGTGCTACGTTGTCGCTACGTAATAAAATGTAGCAGCTACGAGGACAACGATGCATTCTGTTAAGTCCATATTATACAGAGTGAAAGGAGAGCTAGTGACAACAAACTTAAGTCTAACGCTTTTAGCAACTAGTCTACCAGTACACTACTTGTGTTATACTGATGACAGTGTTTTGTAAAATTTGTCTGCCTTGCTATTGCTTTCAACGTTGAAGGCAAGGTGTTTTGACATCTCGATATCATTGTATTTTAGGTTGTGAACGGTAAGTAACGTACCTACCCACTCAAATGTCACCGGTAACTTGAGCTACCAATGCCAATGTCGTCTCAACTGTCACTGGTAGCTTTAGCTACCAGTTTTTGAGGCACTTGAGAGGTGACTCATTTTCCGTTCAGGGGGGCTAAAACAGCAACATTTTAGCATTTCATATTATGAATCATCTAACTGACGTTTCATCTAGACCGCGGTCCGTTTCGAGTCAAAAGTGAGTAACAGCGCGCTCACACGCATCCCGAATTGATAAATTGTATGAACGTGAGCGACGTCAGCGCGCTATTACTCACTTTTGACTCGAAACGGACCGCGGCCTAGATGAAACGTCAGTTAGATGTTTCATAATATGAAATGCTAAAATGTTACCGTTTTAGCCCCCCAGAATCGATTTTGTTGTTACTATTTCAATTGAATATTTTTCTACAATTTGTCTATGATATTTGTATCGACCTGGCAACAACGGACCGTCCCTACGAGACGTCAAAGTAAGAAAAATAAAAAGTCAAAAGTTCATGTTGAGGTTATGTTATGATAATAAGTGCATGCTATAAGTTTAAAATAAACTTGTAAATAGATTATTACATATTACACACTGTAATATATTTCAAAATAATTTATAATTTGTGTATTATACAGATGCAGTGAAAAAAGGTTACAGATTTGATTTTTAAATACTAAAAAAATTAGTTAAGTGAAAGTTGAAAAAGGTGTTTTTTTTCGCCTTTTTTAAATTCAACCAATTAATATTAATTTGCTTAAAATAAAAACACGTTAGTCTGTATTCAGTATAAATGCTTATTTAATGAGCTTTCCGTCTGTGTGTTTATCATTTTGAGATCCTATTCGGAAAATTAGCAAATAATTCTCGGAAAATTCGCATAAATTTGCAACAGAAAAAATCAATATGGCGTAAACGATGTGACAGGTGAGAAGACATTAGGTATTTAGCGGTGACGATAGAGTGGCTACTTATGATGTTGAAGACAGCGTAGATTCATAAATAAATATTTGAGCGAATGTGATAGTTTGATTGAAAAGAAGTAAGCCAAATAATATTTTATAATCCTTTTTTAATTCGGTTAAAGTGTTTTTTTTGTTTGAAAGGTATCTTATCTGGCGAAATGATAACCCCATAAGTTGTACAGTGCCCTAAGAATTGTAACCATGCACATTCGCTAATTATAAGTTTTACTAGGTCACAAACCATTCGGAAAAAATAAATTTCATTTTGTATGGATTTGAAATGAAATTTAAATTTTTACCGTACCTTGTAAAAACTTCGATTTTTTATGCAACTTTACAATAATTAAAACTTATACATCTGATTGGGACAACTTATAAAATAGTATCACTTTTTTTAATAATATTCACGCGGACGAAGTCGCGTTCGGTTATCATTGGAAATTAAAGGCAGAACACTATACATCGAAATAAAACAACTTTAGACAATATTTTTTTTCGAATTAAAGGCAGGTTATGCCCTACCAGCTATCCCATAGGCACACCACTACACTGCAATCACTCCTTTTGAAAAAGAGTAATCTTAATGAACAAGTAAGTATGTTTGCAAACCTGTCTCAGATTCCAAGGTCTTGCGGCGTGCAAGCAAAGTTCCTCTACACCTAGTAATAATCTAATATAACGTTCATTAACTAAGTAATTAACTTTAGTTTGTCTTGTCTGGAGCAATTAGTAATGTGAAGCGGAGCGTTGTACTTCCAACTTTCAATTAAAAAGGTTTTCGATTTTCAATACCTGTATGGATGGAGGAGTATGGATGTCGTGTTCCAGTAATTGAAAACAGGTGTTTGCTGAGATGTTATTGAAACTATTTGAATTAAAAACTTGTGCTAAAACTCTAAAAAAATTGGATTTCAGATGATGCAAGCACTAACTGCTTAACGTGCCTTCCGAAGCACGGAGATGCGCGAAATTCACATCACTAAATTTCGGTCGGGGTGGTCACCCATCCCTTTCTGACCTGGCGCGTGTTGCTTTAAAACAGCATTTCTGTCTCGCCCAATGGTTGACTGGTAGAGAATGCTTTTAGCATTAAGTCCGCCTTTTGTACTTGTTTGTGCATTAAAGTGTAAATAAATAAATAAATAATAACCAGCGATCGTCGCCGATCACTGTCACAACTACGCCAAGGGCACCTCTCGAAATTATATCATTTGATAAAATTATTGCATTTTTTTGTTTCTGATTAAATACATCCTTTTATACAGATCGCTATGATGAACGTAGTGGCTTTATTTTTATTGACAATACCTACAATAGTCTTTAACACTGTACAGTGAATAGGAATGTGAGGTATTAAGTCCGATGACTTTAGAAGTCATGGGATAGGCGACAAGTTGAAATTGTATTTATTTATTTTTTTAATATATTCTAAACCATGTAATCGACTAGAATTATTACTTACCCATTAAATTTAAATACCTAAAACTCCGCAGATTCTTTAAAAAAATAGATTCTGAAATATATGTCCTTTGTCTTCCAAATAACCTAAATTGTGTCGATAGACAAAAGATAACCGTTGTCAGCATTCATTGTTACATCACTAATGATATTCAGGAGTTCTCAAACTTCTGCTTGAGCCGTCCCAATGAAAAGGCCTAAATACTTTATCAGCATCTTACCAGTCCGAAGATAATGAAGGCAATCCAGTAAATCCCCGTCTAGTTACTCTGAGTCCTGATGGGCAGATTAACTACCGTCAATCTCTGGAGGGAATTTGGACCGTGCCTGATTTGGCTAAGATTATTTTAGGCTTGGTTTTAGAGGGACTAAGAAAGAAAAATATTTTATTGTCCCAACAGAATAAAGGCAAACAAAGGAAATACAGAACAAATTGTCAAAATTCGAAAAATGTGTGTGTATGGGGGTGTGTGTATGGGTGTTTGGCTATGTGTGTGTGTGTATGGATGTGTGTAGTGTCATTTCCAAAGTTAGGCAACATTTGAATATAAATGCTTGGCGCTGGTCGGCGTCTATAACAGTTGGCATTCATCGAAGCTGAGCGGAGACAAGCGGAGTCGAGCTGTGTTTTGACGACCAATAGAATTGTGTTATTCTCACATCTAGATGTGAGAATCAACTGCCTATTTTACAATAAATCTAATAAGCAATCTACCTTTAGCAATTTAGACCAATTGCGTTTTAGGCATACACAGAACAAAGGGTTGTGAGAAGGAGTCAAGCGGCGTGCTGCGAGCGGCGGAGCCCGACAGGATCGATGTTTTTGACAGCTCAGAATTTGGCAACACTATTATATGAATGCAATACTGTCGGAAACATTATTGCTTAAGTGCCTGAGACACAAGATATTTTTATCTTAGTTCAGCCATCTATAACAACCAACCTGACCTGCATGCCTATGTCATAATAATTGACCTAAATGTTTGTGGCTAGGATGCAGACAGCTTGCATAAAACAGGTATTTATTTGATTAATAGCGTTAGCATAATTTATAGGTTACTAACGGCTGCTCGCGACTTCGTCCGCATGAACTAAAAATATATATAATATATTTTTTATCAATACAGACAAACAAACAAAAATGACTTTATTCGAATATAGACCTAAAGTACTTTCAAATCGTCAAATCTTATCAACAAAATATACTTAATAATTGTAGCCTATGACCTATTCAGATGTACAAGTTATATTATTGTAAAGTTTCATTAAAATCCATTTATTCGTTTTACATGAAAGAACAAAACGGCACATCCCTCCGTACAAACAATCGCATTTATAATATTAGTAGGATCATCAATCACCAGGTTTGACATTTTGAACACAGCAGAATTGTATTGAAACGAATGTTACATAGGTTAAGTTTTTATTTTGAATTTACAATACTTAAACTTGCTTGTTACTTTAAAACTATCTTCTAATAGTAATTATTGTCTTCAATGTTGATAGATGGATTAACTACCTCTTTGTCTCTGCAAGGAATATGGACGTATAATATGTCTAAGTTAATGCTATAATCTTCACTATAAATAAAAAGGGATTGCTATTTGTTAGTCTCGCCAAAACTCAGTAATGGCTGAACCGATTTGGCAAATTTTTGAAATATTTGTGACGGTCCAGGGAAGGTTTAAAAGGTCAGTAAATATGTGAAAAAGCTAGGAATATAGTGAAATACAACAACTTAGTTTTCCTTAGCAACCATTTCTACCTGTCATTGATTGACAACAGAACAATGTCTGTCGGGACGCCTGGTAAACAATAAGTTCAAAAACTCCGAAAATAGTTTACCAAGTAGGCAAAGGCTTTTTAACTCTCTAATTGCCATATTATTTGAAACCCCTCGTGTTTATCAAGTAACAAAATAATTAGCTAGATACCAGCAGTAAAAACAATGTTCAGCGATATTTTTGCGTTAATTAACTCCTAGGAATCCCTAAGGACAGTTGAAGAGGGTTTTTGGCTACCGTAGATAATTAAACTGTGATAGATAGTAGCTTTTTTGATTTCGACTGTACCAAAAAAAACATTTTTGTATCTGGTTTGCTTATTGATGGATAAAATCGAATAAATTAAACTAGTAAATTATTCATCTAAGTGCGTAATCATTTATTGTGATATGCCGTGATGCTCTTTCACGTAAAAACTACTGAATGGATTTTCATTAAACTTTACGATAATGTTGCTTATACATCTGATTACCACATAGGCTACAATTTATTTAAAAAACCGTATTTTTTTTACTATGTTTCATTGTATGAAAAGGAATTTCCGCACTATTCTGCAGGTGTTAAAAAATTGCAGGTTTTCGATTGTTGCGGTTTTTTTGAAAACCTATGTTGGTTATTATCGGTATAGCTAGAGGCCACTCAGGAGCGCTGAAATCAGCTCAGGAGTGGGGTCATGACCCCCATGACCAAGCCCCCCATGGATCCACTCTTGGTTTTGGGATAGTATTTTCTACTAAATGAAATAAGCTTTATAAGTAGTAAGATTATCCTCACTCAATAATTATTTCTTAGTGTTTCTGATGAGGTTTATATGAACCTTCAGTTATTCTTGCGTATTATTAAAACACTTTAATGGCATAACTCATAATACTCGTGATATCTGGGCCCCAAGTCTGTTAATTTCAGAACGCTTCATTTGAATCGTAATTGAGTCTCAATCGCCTAATTTGACACAAATTATATCAAAACTAGCGACCCGCCCCGGCTTCGCACGGGTGCAATGGGATGTTATTAATATTTATACTAAAACCTTGCTCTTCAATCAAAAAAACCGCATCAAAATCCGTTGCGTAGTTTTAAAGATTTAAGCATACATAGTGATATAGGGACTGAGAAAGCGACTTTGTTTTAAACTATGTAGTGATAAGTCAAATTTGACTATTGAGACTCAATTACGATTCAATTGAAGCGTTTCAAAATTATCAGACTTGGGGCCCCGAACAGCAGATTAAATGATAAAAAATGACGATCATTTCCTAAAATACAACATCTCAATTGCTGCTATGTGAAATCAACGAAACGTCATTGAGTGTTGTGATAAAAATGTCATACGGTATTTTCCACTATCACAACATCCCAAAACAAAAATCAAGTTTCTTCAAGATAAGAGATACAAATGTTGGCTTGAATATAATTATATCGAATGCTGGAAATCCAATCAAATTGCATATTACCTGAATTACCTGAATTTAAATATTTTTCTGCAAGTTTGAATTACTTTATACATTTCTTTTGGATATAAAGTATACTTACACCGGAATTTAAAAATTGCATGTACTTATAGTTATAGATAGAACTTTTCAAGGTGTGTCACTGTCCTGCGGCAGAGTATTAAGATGGCTGACCACATCGCCGCGCTAGATAGCAATTTAATAAATGTGTTTTAACTTATGTCTAAATTTGATATTTTTGTAACTCCCATCATAATAATCGACTTAATTCGAACGTATTCGAAATTGATATTTTTGTTAAAGCCGTACATAGTTCAAATATATTCGTAATACCTATTCATATTGCAGTGGTTTAAAGTTAATAAAGAAATAAAAGCCACAGGAAAGAAAAGAAAACAAGTAATGTAATTGTATTTTTTAATTAAATGCGACGGTTACAAAGCGCATAATACGCTTAAGGTGACCTAAATTATAATTTTTCATTCATTTATTCTTGTCTTTAATTATCAGGGGTGCATAAAAAATGAAGGGAAAACAATATAAAAACAAACGCTATTTATAAGCGTTTGGCGTGCATGTTATGTGGCGCATCAAGGAACCAAATTAATGAAACTATAGTCCGTCCGCGTTAAGAATGCAGTAATTTTATACTCGTCCTTTTACCTAGCACGTCCCCTAACCAATCAAATCCTTCCTAATTAGAAAGTAAAGTCCACAGTGACCAGCTGAACGCATACTTTTAAACGCCAAGCTTGTGGATCTGAGTTTTTTTGTGTGCGAATGAATTTAATTTAAAATCACTGCATACTTGAAGCGTACTATAGTTGAAATTAACCCAAATCAAGGCAGATCCTACGATTATACAGTTGTACTCGCATACGTATACTCGAACTTGAAATATGTTATCTTTGACAGGTTTAACGAATTACTTACTTCGATTTCGTAAAGTGGTTTTATTTATGGTTTTCGTGTATTTATAGATTTGAATCAATCAAATCACTATCTACTAGCGTAAAAAGCAGATTACTGTTGTAAAGGAAAAATCTGAAGATAATTTGATAGCAAACGCAGAATGACGATGAAGTCAAAAGAAAAATGAATTTGAATTTTACTGTCAAACAATAAGTAAAGCATACTTTTCCACACAACACTCTAGCCTGTTACACAGTTAAAAAAGGTAACATGTGCTGGAAACGCGTAAATAAATTAGTATGAAAACTGGTCTACCTTTTCATTTCGCGACTTGACGTACCTACTTCTTACGCCAAAATTATTTTCAGTTCTATTGACATTTTACGAGACAGCATGAGCGTGAGCGCGTGATTAGCGTTGATTGACGTTTGTGAATTCGGGCGTTAGTCAATTAAATAAAACTTACCAAGAGCAAAATCACAAGATGGTCCGAAGAAGACGTGTGCGCAGTCATTGTACGCATCTATGGCGGATATGACAGCATAGGCGGCGTCGCAGTCCGAGACGTCGTAGGTAGTGAGTTCGACGTCCAGTCCGGGCGGAAGAGCTTCTTTGATAGCTCTGTCTGCTAGCGCCAGGTCGAAGACTGGTCGGACCTGGAAAATTTTATATTTTAGTGTTTATATGTATAAAGCGGAGGTTTTGGAGCATAGAAAAGCTCATGCAACTCATGGGGTGTTGCATGTTGGCTCTTAGAGTTCGTCCCAATTAAGCGAACGTTGTGCAGCTGACTGTTTGGTACAATTTCTCTCCGTAAAATACGCAGGTTGCGACTTTTCGCTCGCCTACTCATTCTGAGGGCGACTGATTTGCAGCGCTTATTACGCCGAGTTAGTGACTGATACGCCACTCAGAGTCAGTCAGCGGACAGTCAGCCGCTCACTATTCGCCTAATCGGGACGCGCCCTAACTCTACCAGCTCTAATCAACTATAGTCCGTTCACGTTAAGAGTGCGTATAAACCCAGCAAATTTTTAAAATTCACCCGCGCCCCCCTCTCTGCGAACACTATCGCCCGCCAAACCACAATACATCTCTCTCGCTCGCTCAACGCGTAGCTTCCGTAGTATACGTAAAACAATCAGATAACACAGTGGGCATTCTTTTTGTGAATACATTACCTACATTTTAATGTGTGTAATTTTACTTTGTATATAAGTTTTATGTTATGTTGTAAATAGTAGTCTCATCTTTTAAATTATTTTTAAGGATCGGTATGCCAAAGGTTAAAACAGGACCCTATTACATAGACTACACTGTCTATCTGTCACCAGTTGATTTTTTCACAATAAATACTAAATACTAGCAGCCGCCCGCCACTTCGTCCTTGTGGACTTAGCTGTATGTGAAAAAAGATTTTCCCGCTTTTCTGTTGAAATTTTCCTGAATTTTCTAACGAATGCAAAACCGTGGAAATCGGTTCGTGCGTTCTGGAGTTATAGCGTCAGGATGGAAAACCCGACTTATTTTTATATAGAAGAAGATATAAAATATATAATAAAATTAATATTTTAGAGTAAATACACAAGCGGGTGTTTTTGCGTTTTTTGTTCTATATTAGTGACGGTAATAGGTGAACGCATTTGTATATTTATAAATAGAAGCTCCCCGGTGTCATGATTTGACCCGCCTTTTTTTTTCGTGGGGAAATCTTCATGGATACCTCGCCGCCCGGGGGGACGACGAAGTTATGTCGGACTCTTACCGACTAAAACCCCGCGGAAGCTACCACGCGCCTCAAGGCGCTTGCAGGCCGCACTGGCCCCGCAACCCCACGTGTCGCCCTTACGGGCCTCAGCGAGTGGGTGGCTAGTCCACCACACTGCCACGCCTGAGTTCTATTCGCTTCGCGGCGGTTGGACCCTACCACCGGTACTAAGCCCCCTCGCAACGCCAAGGTGAGAACTCATGACGGGGTGGTTTGACTCTCCTCCACCAACTGAACACGAATTAAAGGGTCGCATCCCATATAGATAATAATAACAGATTTTAAATTGTATCTGGTTTATAGGGCGTTGAAAGGTGAATGAAAAATGAAAATGAATGCCACAAACATCATCTTTATTTCAAGTATGTACATATTATACGAGGGTCATTCAATAAATACTTACTTAGCCTACAAAAAGTAAAGGAAAATTTTGGAAAATGGCAATTTATTTTTCAACATAGTCTCCATTCAGTTCGATACACTTAGCACAGCGGTGCTCAAACTTTTTTAACCCGTCCGAAAAATAGTTTTTGTCAAACTCTGCAAAATAGGCCTCCGTGGCGGCAATAACCTCCTCATTTGATCAATATCTATTCCCGGTGAGTGTTTTTTTTTCAGATTAGGAAACAGCAAGAAGTCTCACGGGGCCAACTCTGGATAACAATTTGTAGCGCAATTTGACCAATTTGGCCATGGCAACGGCAGACGTGTGAACCGGTGCGTTGTCGTGGTGAAACAGCACGTTTTTCTTCGCTAGGTGGGGTCGTTTATTCTTTAATTCGGCGTCGAATCAGCCCAATAAATCAGCATAGTAAAGCCCTGTTATTGTTTTACCCTTCTCGAGGTAATCGATGTAGATCAAACCTTGTGGATCCCAGAAAACGGTGGCCATAACTTTTTCGCCTTCTTTCCAGCATGTTCCCCGGTCTGAATCCCATGTTTTGATTGCTCCTTGGTTTCTGGTGTGTACCAGTGGATCTAGGTTTCATCGACGGTCACAAAAACTCCGCGGGATTCCGCTTAAACAGCGCCAAACACGTCTCCGATGTGGTCCCACGGTTGCGCTTGTTGTTGGTTGCTTATTTTTTCCGGTACATTTGGTGCGTCATTGTGGGAAGATTCATGGCTACACTCAATTCTTGAAATTGTTCTAAGCCAATGCCTACACTAGTAATCCCAGTGACAGCGGCTGTGTTTATGTCTAGGTTCTGGGTTGGTTGTGGATCTGACGTGTTCAGTATGAATTCACCTCTGCACATCATCATCATCAACCTGTTGCAGTCCACTGCTGGACATAGGCCTCTCCCAAAACACGCCACTGAACTCGATCTTCGCATCCAGCTCCTGCCAGCCATCCTGCGCAAATCATCACTCCACCTTGCCTGAGGACGTCCTACACTACGCTTGCCGAGATGCGGTCTCCACTCAAAAACACGTTTACTCCAACGGTTGTCGGTTCTACGGCTAACATGGCCAGCCCACTGCCACTTCAGCTTGCTAATCCGGTGGGCTATGTCGATAACCTTGGTTCTCTGCCGTATCACCTCATTTCTAATTTGGTCCCGCAGATAAACGCCGAGCATAGCCCTCTCCATAGCCCGCTGGGTGACTTTAAATTTGTGGAAAATTTCAGCCTGATCTTCATTCTGAGCTTGTGGCCGACTACTTAGACTGCGTCGTCGCTTCAATGAACTGTAATGAAAAAGTTCAGCTATTTCCAAAAAAAACATGCGAAAATGACACAGTAGAAAAAAAAATGCGGAAGCCATATTTTACGGAATTTATGCTAAAAAAATGTTTTCAATAGGGAAGGCACAAATTACCCACTATTAGGAAAGTCATTAGTAGTATGTTATTGGGCATACTCGATCTCATCTGTCGATCACTCTCGCATTCGCTCGAGCTCTCTTCAGATGAGATCGATCCCGCCCAATAACATACTCACCAGTTTTGATGTAATTGCATCGCATCGAAAGTTACAGTTGCATATGGATGTATAAATAAATAAATATGAATGTAATGTGTGTAGAAGTAGAATGTGTGTTACTTACAATAGCATTCACTAAACTTTCCATTAGTTTACCCATCTATTTTCCGAACAACAGCAGTTTTGATGTAATTGCAAGTGATTTATAAATGCAGCCAACTCCATGAACGATTCATTCTGTATTAAGCATCAATAAACAGTAGACTGCATATTTGCAATGAAATTTGTTAAGCAAAAAGAATCGTTAACTTTGAACTGTATATGTCCTGCTCCTCTAAATAAAATTAAGCGTCATGGTCCATTATTACCGAACACGATTCGGTGTCTCGTCTGTGGACCTTCTAATTGTGGCAAGACGAACTTAGTTATAAGTCTTCTGTTACATAAAGATGGACCTCGCTTTCGTAACTTGTACATTTATTCAAAATCATTATACCAACCCAAATATTTGTTCCTTGAGAATGTTTTAAGTATGGTAGACGGGATAATACTTAATAAGTACAATCACAATAGCGAAATGTTAAGTCCCCATGAGGCTAAAACAGATTCCATCATTATATTTGATGATGTTGCATGTGAAAATCAAAACAACATCAGGGATTATTTTGCCATGGGTCGTCACAAAAATATAGATTGTTTTTATATCAATCAAACTTATACAAAAATTCCTAAGCAACTTATAAGAGATAATTCTAATTTAATAATACTATTCAAACAAGACGATGTTAACTTAAAGCACGTCTATGACGAGCACGTAGGTTCTGACATGTCATGGACACAGTTTCGCGAACTATGTTCGAAAGTTTGGGAGAAACCACATAGTTATCTTGTGATTGACAAAGATAGCGAGAAAAACAAAGGATGTTATAGGAAGGGGTTTGATACATTCATAGTATTTGATGATCATTAATAAGGAATAGATGATATGCTATAAAATCACTTTCATTTGTGATGCCGTGCGGAGTCAACATGGAGAGAAACCTAAAGGAACAAATTGTTAGGTCTGCTGCTGCTGTGAAAAAGAAAGTGGAAATGATAAAAGAGGCCAAAGCTATGAACTGCATGGTCTTTGACTCTATGTTTAAGCCAATAGTCGACCCCCTTAAAGAAATATCTAAAAAAAATAACCAGAATAATAAAGTCGCTGAATCTGACTACGAACCACTAATAAAACGAAACAAGCATAGTGAGAGCGAGAATACTTACGGTTCTGACGAGGATTTTCAAGAAAACATTAGCACAGATCATAATTCTGAAGACGAGCAATCTTCGAATGAAGAACAAATTTTCGATGAGGATATCGTTCACGACGAAGTATCGAACCAAACTCTAACGAGTGATCCATCCTTAGCAGAAAACGATATACACGAAGATTCGTTCAAATCCATGGAGTCATCACCGAGTGGGAAAAATCAATCTTTGTCTTGGTCGTTTTATCAGAAAGCATCGAAACCCATACCTTATGGTGTCAAACTTGCTCGGGGGAAACTTATGTTAGGCAAAACACGCGTTTTTGATCAAGGACGTACATACAAAATCGGAAGTAAAACCGTTAAAAAGACTCCAGGTTTGGTTGATTTATTGTTCAGGAACACGCCAAATTTGGACTGTGTAACGGAACAAGACATGCAAAATTATAAGTCATTGTTAATTGAAACGAATGCTCATAGACGTGATTGTGACCCCAAAAAACCTATAAACAGCAACAAAGGAAAAAAATATCTGCATGTAATAAAACCACTATTTAGGTTTTCTAGAAGTAATACCATAAGTACAGAGAGTCTTCAGCAAGGGAAAGGGCTTACTCTTCTGAAGGAAGTTAAAAAGAACATGGATTTAGTATATTGGAATGATCCAAACGAGTTAGTAGAAAGATTAAAATTGCTCATTGCATCTCGTGATGCGGGTAATACAGGTTTAGATAATGAAATAACAGCAATAATTGAAGAACTTTATGAATTCGGGATACTCAATAAAGATATAAATTGATTACAATCAAGAAACAAAACAGTCTAGCGATAATTCACAACGCGTAAGCACGACTATGAATGTTGATAAATTCGGTCATCACGTTCATAAACGATTACGTATTTCTGAATATATTGAGCCAACCAACGAGGTGCTAGTTAAGTCAGACGAAGGATGGTTTGATTTGAAATCTACTAGACTGATTGGTTTACCAACTCCAAAACACGACGAGGATGCTGTAAAAAAATCTTATGTTGATCGCCAAATCCAAGACATGAACGCTGAATTAAATAAAGTAAAAACTAATGTGAAAGTGTATTTAAAGCAACTCGAAAAGTTAACTTCAGAACAATTATCTGCTTCATACTATACAAAAGACGAAGTTGACAAATTGATTCATGCAATACGAGGAAAGTTAAATAAAGATGAGTAAAAAAAATATTGTTGATGAACTTCATAAGTCGGCTCGGAAAAATTTTCCACGTCGATTGACCATTTTAAAAGGTATTGATGACTTATGGCAAGCGGACCTTATCGATATGCAAAAATACTCGTATGCTAATAATGGGTATAAATACATTTTGGTTGTGATAGATACCTTATCGAAATATGTTTGGGTAAACCCTTTAAAAACAAAAAATAAAACCTGTGTTACAAACGCTATGAACAGAATCATAACAAAATATAGTCGATTCCCTAAAAATCTGCAAACAGATTTAGGTAAAGAATTTTATAATAAATCATTTAGTGAACTTATGAGTAGATACAAAATTAACCATTACTCTACATATTCGATTAAAAAAGCATCAATTGTAGAACGAGTCATACGAACTTTAAAAAGTAAACTTTACAAACAGTTTAGCTTGTGTGGTCAATATCAGTGGTTAAAAAGTAATCTTAATTCAGTCGTTGAATGTTATAATGACTCTATTCATCGTATAACGAAATTAAAACCTAAGGAAGTTAATAAATCTAATGAGCAAATGGTTAGAATAAACATATTGAAGTCATACAACGCTAAAACGATAAAAGGAACGTCATTATTATGTATAGGTGATCATGTTCGAATAAGCAAATATAAAGGAGATTTTGGTAAGGGCTATACTCCTAATTGGTCTTCAGAAATATTTATTGTAAAAAATATCATTAATACTAATCCTCCCTGTTATCAACTTAAAGACAGGCATGATCAAATAATTTTAGGTTCGTTTTATGGATACGAATTACAAAAGACTAAATTTCCTGACTTATACTTGATTGAGAGAGTTATTAAGAGAAAAGGTAGTAAGCTGTTTGTGAAGTGGCTAGGTCTCGATGATAACGAAAACAGCTGGGTTGATAAATCATCATTGTTATTCTGATATAAATAAAGAGTTTAAACCGTCTCATTTGTCATTTTACTCATACCCATGAAGGTAGGTAGGGGTATTATCGATAGCTTAATTAATCATTTACCCGTTGAGGTACATTTACCAGGATATCAATTTTGCGGACCAGGAACGAAGCTTGAGCAACGACTGCAAAGAGGAGATCGAGGAATAAACAAGCTAGATCGAGCTTGTATGCTTCATGATATAGCTTATAAAAATCGTGATTTAACCGCACGACAGAAGGCAGACTTAGAATTGTTAGAAATGGCCAGAAATCGACTTAAATCGAAATATGCGGGAAAAGGAGAAAAAGTAGCATCATGGATTGTAAAAAACGCTATGAAGGCTAAATTACGAGCCGGTGAAGGAGTTAAGTCGTTTTTGACAGGTCTAAAAAAAATTCGTTCTAAAGTGAAGAAAATTAAATCAAAAAATAAGGGATCAGCTATTAAAACAGCATATGAAGTAGCGAAAAAAGTATTCGCTAGCACAAAAAATTTACGTCTTCCCCGCTGCATTCCAGTTCCAAAGCGTGGTGGGATATTGCCACTTATCCCAATTTTTGCGGGGTTATCCGCTCTAGGTTCACTCGCAGGAGGTGCAGCAGGCATCGCAAAAGCTGTGAATGATGCTAAAGCGGCTCAGAAAACTATCCAAGAATCACAAAGGCACAACCGAGCTATGGAAGCAGTTGCTATTGGAAAAGGTTTATACATTAGACCATACAAAAAAGGATCAGGCTTATACTTAAAGCCATCAAAAAACTAAAAAGACGGCTACCCAATCGAGCGCTGACTAACTGGGATATTTTAGAACAAAGCAGTGATATTCCATATTTTAGAGGTGTTTTTATGAGAGACACCTTACCGACAAAGCCTAAAATAATAGAATGTGGAATATTTAATTTGGATAGTTCCGATAAACCTGGTACTCATTGGGTAGCTTATGTTAAAAAAAACAATTATTGTGAATATTTTGATAGTTTTGGAAATCTTAAACCACCATTAGAACTAATTAAATATTTGAAAGGTCAAGCAATACATTACAATTATCTACAGTACCAAACATTTGACTCAGTGAAATGCGGTCACTTATGCATTTCGTTTTTAAAATCTTTTTGGAAACAGCATTTAAAATAGCTATGTAATAAAATATTTTTTCAGTACAATCATGTCTTTCACTGTATCCATTACTGGACGAGGAGCTGCTCTTACAACCAATTATTCACCAACGCTAGAGTTACGGGGAGAATATGAATGTGGACTTTTAAATTTCTCTACTTTTAATTCAATCCCTAATGTTCATGAACAGAATAATAAGTTCCACTATGGTGACAATGAAACAGTGGACATCCCAGAGGGTTCATATGAACTTCAAGATATTTGTGACTACCTAAAAAGTAACATAAAGGCTAATCTTTTCAAACTATCTTGTAATAATAATACACTGAAGACAAAGCTTATATGTTCGAAAAATATTCATTTTGACAAACCAAACTCCATTGGTACTATTTTAGGTTTCGGTAAGGGAACAATAAAAGCTAATATAAGTAGCGAGTCACAGTATCCTGTGAGTATTTTACCAACAACCATTGTCCGCATCGAATGTGATGTTGCAAGCGGATCCTTTGTAAACGGATTATCAAGTCATATTATATACGAATTCACTCCTAATGTGCCACCAGGTTATCGAATCATAGAAGTTCCCAAAAATATTATTTATTTTCCTATTAATCATAATTCAATCAACGCAGTTAACATAAGGTTGTTAGACTCCGAAAATAAACTGATCAATTTGCGAGGTGAAGAAGTACAACTGTACCTTCATTTTAGGAAAAAATGATTAATTTCACTGAAAAAAATTATAAATCTTCAAATTACCATAAAAACCCTTTTACATCTTTTGAAAATGCCAGTTCAAGAAAGTCATCACGCAGAGCAACACCACTTTTGCTAAGAAAGAAATTAACAAAACAGAATAAAGATTTTCTTAAAGTTATCGGCTTACTAAAATGAGTATATTAAGTATTTCTAATCCTGCAGAAGCGGATAACAGCATTGAAAGTTTCGAATACCATTCATACAAGCCGTACGTGACAAGTTTTAATAGAAATGATGAAATAAGGATCCCTATTAACCAACAAGACTTGTACGTACTACCGTCTGCCAGCACTTTATACATTGAGGGAAAAGCAAAAATTTATGATAGTTCTACAAAAAAAGAAGTGTCGACTGTGCATTTTACAAATAATCCAGCGCTGTTTTTATTTCAAGACATCAGATACGAATTGAATGGAGTTGAAATTGATAAAGTTAAGAATGCTGGTATTACAACAACAATTAAGTCGTACCTTTCTCTGAATGACAATGAATCAAAAAGTGCAAGGGTTTGGGGCTGGTCTGTTGATGGAAATACTAATGTTCATAATGGTGTATTCTCGGCTTCAATTCCCTTGAATAAAATATTAGGATTCGCCGAAGATTATGATAAAATTATCATCAACTGCAAACATGAGCTAGTTTTATTAAGAAGCAATACGAATCTTAACGTGTTAAAATTGAATAGTGGTGAAATTGTAGATGATATAGTCATCAATAAAATTGTTTGGCGAGTTCCTCATGTCAAAGTTAGTGATCGTAACAGGATTACTTTACTAAAACATTTGGAAAAGAATCGCAGTATAACAATACCGTTTAGAAATTGGGATTTGTACGAATATCCGTTACTGCCTAAATCACGCAAACATTCTTGGTCAATCAAAACTTCATCTCAGATAGAAAAACCTCGATTTGTTATAATCGCTCTACAAACTAATCGCAAGTATAAAGCAGAAATGTCAATGGCAGAGTTTGATCATTGTAAAGTTAGTGATGTTAAAGTATTTTTGAATTCTACCTACTTCCCATATGAAAATCTAAACGTCAGTTTTACAGAAGACAAATATACTTTATTATACGAACAATATGCCAGATTTCAGCAGTCTTACTACGGACGTCGGTCAGAGCCGTTGATGAGTTTGAAACAATTCAGAGATATTGCTCCCATGTTTGTAATAGACTGCTCGCGTCAACACGAAACCTTAAAAGGCTCCATAGATGTGAGAGTTGAAATTGAAACTGAACAAGAAATACCTGACCAAACTGCTGCTTATTGTTTATTATTAAACGATTGTATCTTTGAATACCAACCCCTTAGTAGCATTGTCAAGAAGTTATCATGAATAGCAATACAGTTTTTCTGGATTTACAAGGATTTAAAGATCATCATAATGAATTTATTGTGAAGGAACTAGTTGTAGCCGCACAAGAGCATACTCACCAATTTTTGATCAAACCCCCATACCCATATTCTTCACTGACAGATGAGGAGAAGAAACATGTTTGGTGGATAGAAAAGAACAGAGGTTATCGATGGAGTGAGGGCTATATTGATTATAGGGAATTTCGTAGGATTATTAAACCTCTTTTGAAAGAATGCAAAATTATAGTGAAGGGGGAAGAAAAAATTAAATGGTTGCAAGATCTATGTGGTCATACAAACGTGATGGATATCAGTGATAAAGACATACCTAATCTTAAAAGTTTACATGCAATGTATTGTGATGGTTTAATGTCATTGAATTGTTTGACTCATAGAAATAAGGAATGCTGTGCGTTAAAAAATGTTTTGTGTATTAAAAAATGGTGTTTGGAAAATAATGTATTATCATAATTTTTACTTGAAATAAAATTTCAAAATTTAATAATGCTTAAGGTTTTATTTAACACGTTTCCCTTCAATTCCTTAATATAACAATAAAAAAAACACTACTAAACTGAAATATGTAGTTTATTTTGCTTTGATCTAAATAAATAGAAACATTTTTTTTTTAAATTAGTCTTAGAACTAAACTAAAATAATCATGAATTGTATATAATAAAACGTTGAAAAATAACTTAGTTACTAAATAAATAATTTACAAGTTATCACTACACAGTTTTTTTGAAATTTTCTTAATAATACACTCAGTCATGTCCATTATCTCGTCCACTGGATCACGGACCACGTACTGAGCGCTGAGCACCATTTTATCCTCGCTATCTGAGGGCGGTTCACACTCACTACTCAGATCCAACACCCTTATCTGAATCAGTCTTGTTCCTCTCTGCTCTTCACTGATGACATAAGACCTTGGAGTGATTTTCTTCTTTTTTGAAATTGCTAATTTGGTTGATCGTTTCTTCATTCTTCTTGACAAGTCATTTGGCTTCGATGGTTGCTGAAGAGGAATCTCTGATGATTGGGAGCCGAATAAATCGATGCACTGCTGACTGAAGTTTTCTAAGGGGTCTTGCGCATACTGCGAAAAATCTGCCATCATCTGTAAGAAAACAATAATACATAAAATAAATATATAAAAACCCACATTGGTTGAGAATGGTTGAATTATTTAAATAGCATAATACTCACAAGAAACGAAGATTGCACAGGGAAACTGCTTTGGGAATGAGTGTCTTCCTAAAAGGCTGCTTGAATAATGATCATAAATAAGAGAGTACAATATATTTTGTATCGCTAGTTGCAAATTGTATTTTGCATTGCTAGCTGCAGACCTTTGAACATTACGCTTTCATCGATAATCATGACCTACATACAACACGTGTTATGAACACATGCTCACACTGACCGAGAAGTCAGCATTTCGTTTAACATGTTACGACATGTAGAAGTTGTTGACATTTTAGTAATATGATTTATATTAGGAAATTCCTGAGTGTGCAGATATAAAGTGTACTATATAGCCTTGCGGTAAACACATGCGTACACGTAATGGTTCTCATTAGGTATAACAGGAGCATTAGGAATGAAAAAAGGGTTTAGATTTAACAAATTTTATTTTATAAGAAACCTACTCTATTCACAATTTAAACCAACTTACTTTTCTTAACCTATAAAGACTTACAGTTTATTTTAAACAAATTCTAATAATAACAAAAAACATCAATATATTTCAGCTTGAAGTACAATTAACCGTTTTAAATCAAACCATGATGCCCCCATGACATCGTAGAAATTTTGTCAGGCATTATGAAACGTTTATCGTCAGCATTAGATAAAGCAATTTTATTTACGGTTTGAGTAAAAATTTCATGCTTAATACATTTAAAGAGTATATTTTTCCTGCGAACGATTTTATCATAAAGTAAAGCGTTACGATAATCAGATGCCTCCAAATCCTTAATAACATTCCTTCTGATACCTTTTGCTTTCTTGATAACTTTAGAGCAAGTTTTAATGCAATATAATTTCGAACGCAAACCCACAAATTCTGTCATGATTTGCCCTCCGAGTTCATCTTTAAATAGACCAGGCACTTTCTTGTTCTTCATTGGAATGTTAAATAAATTTTTTGGATCGTAATTACTGGTATCAAAATAATCTACGAAATATTGTTTCAAATCTTCATAGAAATTCGGTGTTTTTATTTCATAGATGAAGCTATCAGTATCGGTGTAACATAAACGCACTCGCTCTCCGTAGTGTGGCTTTATTACGGAATAATGAAATTGGTACATGTGACTTTTTGAAAGTTCTAAAACGGCAAATCCTATGTAAATCGGTTTATCTAGTACAACTTGTTCCTGTTTCATCTGAATAGCAACTAAATTTTCAGAAAAAATAGTTGCACTATGAAAATTTGGTCTTGCAATTAATTTTGAGGCAGACAGACAACGCTTGGTATTATTATTGGTATCCTGCCATTGGTTTACTAATTTAACGTTTACCCGGCGTTCTGTATCTTCCATCGTTTTTCCAAAAACAGAGTTATTCATAAGTTTAAAGAGGTCTTGCTGGAAGGGTGTCACCGCTTTTTTTCTTAGTTCAGTGTTTAGATTAATATATTCCGCCAAAAATTTGCTCTGTCTAAAAGTAATGACTCTATGAACTTTTCTCAAAATAAGCCCATGACTGAGACAAGTCTTAAGGTAAACGTAATGAATGACATAGTGGTATTTTGAATGTAAATTAGGTACCAATTTAGAAGTCGTACCACCCGGCGGTACAAATTTTTCTGCACAAAACGGATAGTCGTTATGAGCACAATGCAATTCTTCCGGATAAGATAAATCAACTTCAAGAATATATCCAAAATCAGCATCGTTTGCTACATTCTCGATTTGTAATTGATCTATTTCATTTTGTTTTAAAAATCTAAAATTGGATACTGGTAAGGACTGACACATGCTATAACCATATAGATTATTACAGTCAATGTATACAAGGAAAGAATCAGGCTTAGTTTCATCATAATTGTTCATGTAAAGGTTATTTGCTTCAGCTTGTCTAGTGGAACATAGACAAATTCCACCTCTGATTCCTCTTTGCACAAGACGTATAATGTCTAAGTCTGACAGTAGCTCCAACTCTACGCCTGTTTTTAATAACATCGCGTCAAATGATAAACTCGGAGCTGTTAAATAGAAAGCAGGATCTAACTGATAATTTTCCTTGCAGACCACTCTAAAGTTTTCAAAAATATCTGTCAACAAGAAAACATCTGTTTTAAGATAGAGATCAGTATATTCCCCCATATCAGCAATGTTGAAAGTTTGCCAAACTGCTTTGGCATGTAAATAATCTTTTTCACTAATACCTTCATCAGTCAGGGAATTGTAAAACTTTTCTTTTGGAGGAAGTTGTCTCTCAGAAAACGATCTCCATGATTCCATGTGATCGTAGGGATACACGCCTTTACGAGTCATAAGATTAAATTCATGTTCTTCGGAAAAACATTTTTTTAAATGTATGTAATCTTTTTTATCTAAACCATTTGCTAATTTTTCAAGACTTGTACCCAAAAACTTAAAAGAATCTACAAACCTTATTTGTGCAAATTTGCCATCATCGATCTTCAAAAATTTTGTGAACGAGATATAATTTTCTTTATTCTTAGGTATTACTTTTATGGGGCCCAAGCTTTCAGCCAACTCTTTAATGAACAAATGGCAATCATAGCCTGCTAAATTATGAAAGAAAACGGGGATAAGCTTAGGAAGACTGTATTGTAAATTACAATGCTGATGTGCAGCACCTCGATAACGACCTGTCAAATGGCAGTGGTCTCTAACCTTATCGAAAAGCAAAAGGTTATTGCAGATGTGACAGACTTCAGAACGAGCAAACATTTCAGCTTCTTCCTCATTGAACATCATGGGAACTTCAACACTTAAAATTTCGCAAATTCTTTTCACATCTTTATACAGACATTTCAAAAATTTTTGAACACAATCTTTTCCGCGATATTGTACAAAACGATTGAGACTATTGTCAAATGAGCAAACAATATTATAGGCAAAGGCCGCGGGCAAGTGCTGTTTCTGATTTGAAGTAAAACTATACAGGGTGTTTCTTCTAAGGTGTCAAGCGGGCGCGAGCTGATAGTAGGGTACCATACCTATCGATTTAACCCCCATGTATGTTTTACGATTTTTTGTAGTTTTCGAGATAATAAAGTTTTTGTTATTTTTTAAAATTTTGTGAGCACTTGGCTTTAAATAATTATAACTTTTTTTTTGTTTGACTTTTATTGGATATTTTCTTTTGATTATAATGTCTATTGATTGCAGTTTCATGATTTAAATAATCCCTGTCCTAACTTCACCACAAGATACAAAAAAATTGATTGATAGTGAAAAAAAAGTGAATCATGCAGAACATAACGAAAATTCAATCGTAAATTAAAAAAAACAAAAGGTATTCCATAGCTTCTTACTAATTTTAAAAACTGCGCAGCATCATAAGCTACCATAATAATACAAGAAAACATGTCCTTCGTGGGGCATTATTCGCTGTAATTGATGCTCAAGTCTTGAGTATCGGAAAAAGTGACATTTTCATACTTAATAATTTTCTAGTATTTTGGCATAATTTTGTCATTTCTGAGAATAATAAGTCTTTTAACGTTTAAACAAAGCTCATTTGTTGATAAAACAGTCATTTTTTAACTTCCAATCATCTGAAAGTCACAACTCCTGGTGTAATTAAAATGTTGAAATTGAGGACACCGGAACATGTTTTGAATCGATTATCGAACTATTTTAAGTTACTATGCTCAAAATACGCGTACATAAAAATAGTGAAGATGGTCCGGTTTCCTCAATTTTAAAATTTTTATTACACCAGGAGTTGTGACTTTCGAATGATTGGACGTTAAAAAATGACTGTTTTATTAACAAATGAGCTTTGTTTAAACGTTAGAAGACTTATTATTGTCAGAAATGACAAAATTATGCCAAAATACTAGAAAATTATTAAGTATGAAAATGTCACTTTTTCCGCTACTCAAGACTTGAGCATCAATTACAGCGAATAATGCCCCACAAAGGACATGTTTTCTTGTATTATTATGGAAGCTTATGATGCTGCGCAGTTTTTAAAATTAGTAAGAAGCTATGGAATACCTTTTGTTTTTTTTAATTTACGATTGAATTTTCGTTATGTTCTGCATGATTCACTTTTTTTTCACTATCAATCAATTTTTTTGTATCTTGTGGTAAAGTTAGGACAAGCATTATTTTAATCATGAAACTGCAAACAATAGACATTATAATAAAAAGAAAATATCTAATAAAAGTCAAACAAAAAAAAGATATAATTATTTAAAGCCAAGTGCTCACAAAATTTTAAAAAATAACAAAAACATTATTATCTCGAAAACTACAAAAAATCGTAGAACATATATGGGGGTAAAATCGATAGGTATGGTACCCTACTATCAGCTCGCGCCGGCTTGACACCTTAGAAGAAACACCCTGTATATTGGATTTGGTTCGCAAGCAATTATAGGTATAAGTAAAGTTTCGAAATCGGCGTATACAACGAAGGGAACGTCTTGTTTGCGATTAAAATTTTTAAAACGAAGATAACTACCTGGCCGCGGAAGAACCGTAGACACACCTCCACAAATATGGTTATCGAGTTTATTTTCAGATGTAAAGAAGATCAAGCAATCATCACAAAAGTGTAATGCCCCATGATGCTTCGTTATTTGAGTACGAACTAAACGTGATAAATTCTTAATTAAAACGTAGTGCGATTTATTACCATTTTCCAGTAAAAGCAAATTGATTCTAACTTGTCTTTTGAATTCAGATTTATAAATTGGTCCTACAACGCGAGATTTTTTTAAGGAGTAAACATTTATTCCTAAACTTGAATTGTTAATTTCAAATGTTTTAATATCGGTAAAAGTGATGGGAAAGTTTAAATTATCGATATTTAGAACGTTCGCGAAGTAGGGATAAGACGTTATGCGATCACTGTTGTTTTTGGCAGGATAAAGAGCTGCGACAATGCTCCACAAAAAACAGCAGTTGTCTTTGTTTCTAACGTTAATACAGGCTTTTTTATTTTTTAAATTCGATGGCAATTCCATATAAGTCCCACCTGAACCGCATAACGGATCAAACTTATTGATATTTACTTCAATGCTAACATTATTTAGAAACGCCCACCCACTTTCACGATCTTCGAACTCTTCGACCTTTTTACATAACGTGTTAACTATAGTCTCAAATAGCTGTTCGTAATCAAAATTTCGGTGTATTATTAAATTCTTGGTGATAAACGATTTTACATCCGCATTGTTACTTTTTAATTGAATAAAATTAGCAAAAAATTCTAAGTTTATCTTTAAGCTAACATAATTGTGTAACAATTTGTTTATAAAAAATAATAACTTACCTCTCAAGCTACTTAAAAATGTGACTGGCATAGACGTTTCATGCCCTCCGTTAGCTAGTATTCTATAGGAGGCTATACGACCTTTGAATGCAGAAGCGATACTGATAACTCCATCTTCGATCTGATCCGCACATTTATTTTTATGCACTCGACTTCGCAGATGACCTGTCCAATGTTTGTTTTCCACAGTTAAACAACAAACAGTACAATAAGGCATGATAATAATATTAAACAGTAACACCTACAAGTTACCTCAAGCTGAAATAAATGTTAGTGCTTAAAAAATAAACAATTGAATCCCTAAATTGTATAGCAAACCCACATCAAAATTATCTGAATAGTTGTTTTTTTATCACAACTATAACCGATGAATAAAATGAGGCGGTGAGCTGACTGACAGATGTGAATATTTTAAAATCGATTAGCAGATGCGCGATTGATAGATGACAGGATTGAAAAAATAGAAAAATTGTGAATTGAAAACTTCTGTCAGTCTGCCAGTTATTTCTCTTACGCCTAAACACTTAGCTAATTACGATTTTTAATATGATTTAAATTTATTGAAACTGCTTTTGAATCGAATTGAAATTTAACTTTATTGAAAAAATGAAGTATCTGAACCTATAAGAACCAACTACCTAGACCAAATTTGATGGGGTTGACTATAAATTTAGGGGATAAAAATAAAAACAGACTAAATTAAATTTATATTTATTGATTGTCACAAACAATACTATTAAAATATTACTTAAAAGCTACCTTATCACTAAAGAATACGGGATCGCTATCGTCGAAGAGCGTCTTGGTGCTTCTCATAAACCTCTGAAGGTCCTGCCACTCGCTTGTCTCTATGTTGAGCTGGCTCTTCAGAGTTACGAGCGCCTTCTTGTACCGCTCTTCAGGCGATGTCTTCAACGCGTCCCGCGTATTATATACGCGCACCTCTACGTAGTACGCGCCCGCGAGCTGAGCTACTTTGCGCACAGCCCCGTTCGCAACCTTCGTGGTTAGGCTGCTGTCTAGCTTGCGGCGTGCACTTTGTTGCTGCGCGGGTTCGTCTACGTCTTCATCCGACAGTAGTCCGAACAGATCTTTGATCTTGGAAGATGTTCTGTAAAAAAGCAATCAGTAACATGAATGATAATCCCTCCTCATCATCACTCCAAAGGGAATGATAGTACGATGTAGTATCAATAAAAAATTAACGCTTAACGTAACCTCACTTTGTATAAACCCACTTTTTTATATCTTTTACTATCATCAACAGTCATACGAGGTCCAATTGACTGCTGAGCATAGGTCTCTCCCATGTATTTCTAGAGCAGTCGGTTGTAGGCGGTCTACTACCGCAAAACCCAGCGATATTTTATGTATTTCGTACAGAAATACTTCGCAAAACCCTTTTATATGATTGAACACAAACTTACCGTGGTCTGGCGGCGGGCTTCTTCTTAGGCGCTGTTGGTGGCGCAAACTCACACTCAGAATCGGATCTGAAAAAATACAAGAAGTCAATAAATAAGGCTGTTTCACTAATCGAACCTAGATTCGTCAGTTTGTTCAGCTTCAGAGTGATCATGATGATTATTTTTGAAGACACACCTTGATGTAGTTGGCGCAGTCTTTCTTCTTTTTGTCTGAGTCTTGCGAATATTGGTTGAGGAGGTTGCGCTTCCTCCAATAGTTTTGTCGCACTCTGAGTCAGACCTGCAATAAAGAAAATGTTTTAAAATTCAGTAGATGACAAATCAACGCTAAATGAAATATTCTTCGTGGACTGGTTATAGTCTATCAATAAGTTATGTATCGAGATCTAAACCGATTTTACTTTCTATGAAACTGTTAACTGTTAAATTTAAGAAACAAAATAAACACTCACATTTGTTAAAAAGAAACAAAATAAACACTCACATTTTACCTTGATAGAAGAATTTGAGGTAGGCACTTAGTAGATGTTTTCTTGAGCAGCGATTTGCTTCAGGATACTAGCAGGTAGTGGTTCAGGTACTTGATGTCAAGAACTTGTTGCGAATAATGTGACGAATATCAGTGAAAGTATCGATTTTATTGATCAATACTGTTTAGCTTGCTGAAATTCTAGGGTTGTCAACGTAGTAATTTCTCTAGTTGCAAAAATAAAAAAATATATATCTACTTTTATTGTTATTGAATTGATCAAAGTAATAAAATCTTTAGGAAAAATATGATTTTTTCAACGTACTTTTTTTGAAAAGATGTTTCAAATTATTCTTAAAAGTAAGTCAATAAAGGCTTGAACTCATTTTCACAAACAAAAATGACTTCTACACTCTTAGTTCACCTCATGCAATAATATAGTGACATGCGCTGACGTGTTTTGCGTGCGCTGGACGACCGCTTTGGTGTAATGGTTGAGAAATTGGCTACTACACCGAAGGTCGCGGGTTCAATCCCCGCACAATACAAACATTTGTGTGCATGACCATGTCTGTTTGTATTGGTCTGGGTGTTTTCTATGTATATTAAGTATGTATTTACCAATAAATAGTATTTAAGTATGTTTATCTGTTGCCTAGTATCCCACAGCATAGGCATTTAGTTGCTTAGTTTGGGGCTAGATGGCGCTGTGTGGAATAATGTTGAGTGATATTTATTCATTTGTCGAGTGATATTTATTTTTCCATACATGAAGAAAATTAAAGATTCGAAAAATGAAAAAAGTGAAAGAACCTCTAAAAAACTAGAAAATAAATGAAAATCATGGATATCTAATCAGTTCCTGACACCAAGCCGCTCCTTTAAATTTGGCATGTACTTGCAAAATCACCCTGTATAAATTAATTTAAATTATAAAAATACTGTCGCGTTAAACAAACGGCGAAGATCTCGGTATTTTCATAATATTTGGTATTGATTTTATTTCACCAAAAACATTATGCAGATATTATTTTCATATTATGTGAAAAGCATCAGGATAGATTATTTGTCACAGCCCTGTCATAAACTGCAAGCATACATATTTGCTTAAACGTAACTTCAAAATCATGGACGGAACCGGAACAAGTAACCTAAAAAAACATGTTATGGAAATACGTCTTGTTTAACGAACAAAACAATGCATGTATTTTAAGGTAAATTTAGCTAGTCTTTTCTTTTGAGATTCTACGTTTTATCTCGTTTTAAACCTACCTATGAATAGTGCTAACAATGTAACTATGCAAGGTTTTTCAAAATGATGGTAAACAACTCGACGATCGGTTTGGTGTAATGGTTAAGAAGTTGACCACTACACCAAAGGTCACAGGTTCCATCCCCGCGTAGGTGCTCGTGGCGCAATTGTGATCGTGCATCGGCAACGATCGCTGTTGTAAAGCAATACATGCTGGGTCGGGAATGGGATAGGTGACCACCTCGACTGAAATTTAATGATGTATTTTTCAGGCCTCTCCGTGCTTTGGAAGGTATGTTAAGCGGTTGGTCGCGATTGAAGTCACTAGATGTCAGTCGTTAAGCCTAGTCGGAGGCCTTGGGGTGGCTTAGTAACATCTGACATTATGGTTGTTCACTAACCTTACAAACCTCTAACAATCCGCAGTGAGCCTCCATGGCTCGCACCACCTCATAGTTGAAGTGAGGTCTCTGCCCAGCAGTGGGATGAATATAGGCTGATTATTAATGTATGTAAGGTTTTAATTGTACATAACAGTGTTTATCTCATCGGTTACCTATTTCATTCTCAAGTTCTAGTAGCATAGTGGTAGCGATCCTGCTTTTAGTTTTTGTGAAAAGTTTGAAAAGTTTGTGTGTGCCTACTTCCTTCGTTTAACATTAATCGTGTATCTCTTCTGCTAATGAGAGAACGCTAATGCTGTCCCGCAAAATGTCAATATAACTTTAAGGGACAGCTATACTTCTAAGGGATGCTCAACGTTGATTTGGGTTTGTGAATTTGTGAATAAATATAATTTTTGTTTCATGTGGGATATTTAATACATAATATTCGTATGAATAGAAGTGAAGAAGTGAATAGAACGGTTTGAGTTCAGGTTAAAACGTACCTGATGAAATGGTAGAGCAAAAGTTTTTTGTACTACAGCGTCGTTACTAGAATTGCAAAGGCGTTATTAGACCATTCTGGCTCGTCGCTGATATTGTTGTAAAGTTAAATAAATTTTGGCACTATAGGTATGTCTGCTTAGTGGCATGCAATAAATAAGATCCACACTAATATTTGCCCTTATGCAGCAATCGAACACGCTACCCTTTGAGTCCTAATTGATACTTAACCACTGCGCTAATAAGGTTGTAAAAAAATAGCCACTAACATAAATAATTTGTTAAATATTAATTTACAAATTAAGTCGTATTCTGTAGGTTATAGAATCCATTCTTCTAGTCGCGTTTCTAGATTGCTCTTGTCGTTTTCTTCTTGCAGCCAGCCTGCGCCGGTTGTACTCAGGATGTGATGAGTAGCTTCTAAAAAACATTAATAAAAAATATTACGACGTCTGTCACGCTACGCAGCAATGTTATGCTCGTGATGCGATGTTAACAGCAGATCGGCTACGATCCCTGTTGTAAAGCAATGCATGCTGTATCGGAAAAAAGGATGGGTGACCATTTCAACCGAAATTTAGTATTATTATGTATTTTTCGAAGGTGCCCGTGGCGCAGTTGTGTCAGTGATCGGCGACGATCGCTGTTGTTGAGCAACACACGCCGGGTCGGAAATGGGATGGGTGACCATTCCGACCGAAATTTAGTGATGTGTATTTCGGACATCTCCGTGCTTCGAAAGACACGTTAAGCAGTTGGTCTCGGCTGACGTCGCTAGATGTCAGTCGTTACGCCTAGTCAAAGGCTTTAGGGCAGCTTGATAACATCTGACATTAAGGTTGCTCACTAACCTTACACCCCTCCAACAATACGCAATGAGCCCGGGTGTTGGAGTATGGCTTGTTCCACCTCATAGTTGAGGTGAGGCCTGTGCCCAGCAGTGGGACGTAAATAGACCGTTTATGTTATGTTATGTATTTTTCGAGCGTCTCCATGCTTCGAAAGACATGTTGAGTAGTCGGTTTCGGTCGACGTTGCTAGATGCTGGTCGTTAAATCTAGTCGGAGGTTAAATCTAGTCGGGATCTCTTAGGTAGGTGGTTTGATAACATCTGACAGCAAGGTTTCTAACTAGCCTTGTACCACTCCAATAATCCAGACTGCACCTGCATCTTGGAGTATGACTCGTACGCTCATACCACCTCGTAGTTGAGGTGTGGACTGTGCCCAGCAGTGGGATGTATAATGGCTGTTATTTGTTTTTTTTGTGTTTTGTTTTTGTTGATAACATCCATATTACAATAATATGTAATGAACATTTGTATTTGTAAAAAAGGGAAAAAAAACAAAAACCTAAAGATACTATCATATTTCATTCATTGAAGATTTATTTAATTCAAGTTCGCATCCAGTAGGTTACAAATATCGAACGTTGTTGTCGCATCAGCATTTTACATCCGGCACGAAGTCGGTGAGCGGGGTGGTGGAGCGCGGGGCGTAGGTGCATGGGTTGCGGGGCGTGGGGGCTGACGGTGTCAATTTTGTTATCGCGCGACGCGACCGCATGGGTCGTGAGCGAGCGGGCTGATGAGGCAAATTTTGCTCATTTCATTTCTAGTCACCGTCATAACATCAACTTGAGCAGACGGTTATTGCGTATTTCAGCAAGCCGTTGTTCGGAAAATAAATGCGTAAACTAATGGATAGTTTAGTGAATGCTATTGTAAGTAACACACATTCTACTTCTACACACATTACATTCATATTTATTTATTTATACATCCATCCATATGCAACTGTAACTTTCGATGCGATGCAATTACATCAAAACTGGTGAGTATGTTATTGGGCGGGATCGATCTCATCTGAAGAGAGCTCGAGCGAATGCGAGAGTGATCGACAGATGAGATCGAGTATGCCCAATAACATACTACTGTCATTTGCAATTAGGCATTAAAGTACTCGTAGCAAGTGGCGTTCTGAGTCAAAATATCGCTCAGCTCATGCGTTTTGTGGTTGCAGTTCTAACCACCTCACCCAAATCAACCCTTTTCCGTTCAACTGATCTGATTTATTTTATATTTACAGGAGAGTGCAAAACAGCGGCCAGGCAAAAAAGTATGCGGGAAATGGTTAATTTCGGCGTCTGTTGGCGCTTAGTTACTCTCAAATTACTGATTAAAGAAAGGATGGTTTGGAAAGTGATAACTCTATCAGAAATTATCTAACGTTATTTTTCAAATGATTATTTCCCATTCGTTATTTTTCTAATGACAGGTCTCCACTAGTTTAAATGTTATCGATTGTACTGTAAGAATTTAGGCGGATACCTTTCTGGAGTATTCTTTACATTCCTCGAGTAATCATTACGGTAAGTATTTTTTTTATTTTTTTCTGGCTGACAATAGTCTGTAGATATAGGCTGTCTATTAGGGTCTACATTTTCCAAATTCAATGTTGTTCTGTAAAATAAACACAGTACTTAGGATATTTACTCATGTGGTAGTAACTAGTTATTGCTTCAGCCAGCTTCAATTTTACTAAAAAAATATATATCCCAAGATGGAAAAGCGAGTATGGATACTATTTTCAAAGAAACCTACATAGTCGACGACGCGCATGCCTCCACAACTTCATTTTGATCACACCTGTCAGATTGTGAAATATTTTGAGATGCAGCAATTCTGAAAATTAAATATTATTTGAAAACAATTCACTTACAATAAATACCTGGTGGATTGAAACAAATTCCTTCGAAATCAACCTATTATTTGAAGAGACCAACTAGTCATGTGATTACTTAGCATATACTTTACACCATCTGTTTACGTCATCTTACTAGAGCGACTCAAATGAATTTATTTCTCTTAAAATACAATACAACATACCTTCGACAATTAGCTATCCTTTCAGTTTGCAAATTTTTTAGTTCTCGTTTACCAAGTCCTTTTCTTTTTCGCCATTTCACTATTTATTTTGAAACTCGGAGCAGCTAAGAATTTGAGCGTAGTCTTCTCGTCTCAACGGAGCGATCGGTACTGATGTGTGAAATAGAAATATGTGTCAAGCTTCACAAACGTGCGAGGGAAGATGGTTTTTTCCGCGGAATCAAAACGTATTAAGTGCCAAAAGTGTTTTATCGTTATAAATCCAAAACTAAAAGTAATTTTAAAAAATGGCTAGACATAGCCCTCACTTATTTTTCAATATAATTATTTATAAAAAAATTGTCATCATAGTAATTGCCATGTCAAGTATAAAACGAAAAAAAGAGAAAATCAGACGTAACTTCGTGATTTTTTTTTATCGAGATAATTTAATTATTTTATGTTTTTGATCAAACACAACCCTTGCAAATATCATGTAGCGTAACATTTATTAATTTTTTTAAATTTCATCTAGTATTTATCACGTACAATCAAGAATAAGATTGGTAGTTTTGCTTTATGCGCACTCTTAAGAATGCAGTGATTTTCAAATTTAATTCTGTTGCACACAAAATACTTAGATCCACAGCCTTTGCGTTTGAAAGTATGCGTTTGGCTAGTCACTGTGGACTTGGCTTTCTAATTAGGAACGATCTGATTGGAAAGAGGGCGTGTTAGGTCGAAGGACACGTATAAAATCCTTGCATTCTTAAAGCGAACGGGCTACAACAGTCGGAATGTGTAGAATGCGCCGTTTAGCAAGCGTTCCGACTGCGTTCGTTCCTTTGTTGCAAATGTCTAGTTTCTGAAAACCTGTCACTAGGTATCCGGTTATGAAGGTGCTTGAGTCGCCCATTTCTATTCAGTTTTTTAGTATTTTGGCTTGTTGTTTTATTCCTATTTATTTATGGTGTATGACAAAAACGTAGAAAGTACAAATGGCGGACTCAATAAACTGTCAGTTTGTGCCCGGACTCAATAAACTGTCAGTTTGTGCCGGTCACATAAAAAAAACATTAAAATCAAAAAGTAGGTATCATCACCATAGTTATCGAACTTAGAAAAAACATCACTCAAAGTTCAGCAGACTATGCTCACTTTTGCTCTACATTTTGCGAGACAATAATAATTTAAGGGGCCTTTTTTGTCATCATAGGTGACGCATGGTTAACTGTCAAATAAAAAGAACCACAAATTCAAAAGCACCAAATTATTTGTATTCAAAACACCATCCGATAAACCGATTGACAGTAGAAAAATATCATATTTGTTCGAAATTTCCCTGAATTGGTCACAGAAATATGCATGTCCTAAATAGAATAGGGTTTAAAGTCGGGAGTATTTCAATGTTTATTTTATATTTTGCAAGTTATACAAACTGAACAAATTCCCTTATGTAATCAAATGCAGCATTCACTTTTTTATACCAGCTTTTTTGTGGTGCCTGCATAAATATATTCTATTCTATTCTAGTAGATACCTTTAAAGCAAATTTTCATGGTCTAACATAAATGTCTAAAATTATAAATTCCTTAATAAGCACACTGCTTAGGCCAATGATATTATAACAGAAAAGAGGTAGATAGGTTATGTCAGTACTGACACGAACTCAAAAGTTGTCCACGGGGTGCGACGTAGTTAATTTGACCGTGTTATAACGTGTGATCAAGAAACTTGGTACGATTTTTTACTAGAGCATTAACGAGACAGACATGTAACGCAGTGTCGTCTCAAACTGTCACACTGTCAATGCTTTGATCAAGTGCACTAACAGTTGCGATTTTAGGTGGAACTTTTTTAACACAAGTAACTTTTTTATTATAATATCGTTGACTTGGGCCCTAATTCTCGGGAAATGTGACATATGTCGAAGTTGTTAAAATCTCGCATGAAGTTAAGAAATCTCACTAAAATCTCTAATGTTAAAAAAAATGCTATTCTCGCGCCCCTTAGAGATATTGACTTCTTTTGTCTCTGACAAACATGTTTCAATTTCTCTATTATTTGTCATTTTTGGGTTATTTACAATCGAACGTTATTTATGGTATTGAACCATGCAGAAGAAAAAAATGCTTGAGCAGATTTATAAAAACGGTGATAATGGAACACCGCTCAGTCAAACTGACTTTTTGACATGAATGTCGTAGACCGAACATCTTGTCTAAGCGATAAACGTTCCGTTTTGTAGATTGTAATTTTACTTTCTTTGATTGTGTGATTATGATTATGAGTTTATAACTCATGGCTCTCATCCAGCCATCATTGTCATCATCTCAGAGCTCATTAAATGGTTCTATCAAAAATAATAAATATTACGATGAGCCTGAAGGAAACGGAACGCAACTTTTTGTCAATGTCAATATTGATTTGTCAATTTGTGTTTGAAATTGCTGAAATTGTTGATCTCGTAATATGTAAACAGTTATAAAAAAAAGGGAGAGCTGCACATAAAATGGGCAAAAGACACACACGTACGGCTCATCCAATTGATGCAGGTGGATGATGAGTTGCACAGAAGCAAGATGGGTCCAACTATCACAGCAGAAATGAATACCAACGAAAACGAGCAATCATATTTTTTGAATTGGCATCACATTATCAATAAATTGTGTGTTTAAGGCATAGTTCTGCTTCTTGTTGACGTAGCTTTCCTCATCACACTGTGTTGCAAGTGGTGGCACAATTGCGACATGGAAACAATACAATCAATGAATTGTTCCTGGCGTTGGATGGCTCGTTCAGAGCTTCCACTACTTCTATGATACTCTTCCAACTAGAGTTTCGTAGCTCCCTTGTGCGCAGAAATAAATATCTTAAAATGAAAATCAGTTTTTACTATTAATAAAACCATGGTAAAACTCATACATACGAGTAGATGTAGGTATCTAAACTAATGCCTGACTGCTTCACTTACCTTTGTAAGGCGCGTCTCGATAAGGCGAACAGTGAGCGGCTGACTATTTGATTCCATTTTGCCTTCCTATTCATTCTAGAGATGGAGTGAGTGTCACCCACGCAGTTTGCGACGTTTCGTAGGCCGATTAATTCGGTGAGCGAATGGTTAGCGCCGACAGCGTAGTAGGTATATTCACTACGCCGAGTTAGTGATCGATACCTACGCCGCTTAGAGTCAGCCGGCGGACAGTCAGCCGCTCACTGTTTGCCTAAACGGGACGCTTCCATAAAGTCAAATTGCGTTATTTATTAGGCGTATGACCGGCTTAACCATATGACATATCCTACGAATATTAGGTATATGCGTAAGTTTGGATGTGTGAATGGATGTATGTGCCGTGTTGCTCTTTCACGTAAAAACTGGATGGATTTTAGTGAAACTTTACCATAATATACCTAGCTTATACATCTGGCTAGGACATAGGCTACAATTTATGAAACAATTTATGGAACAATTTAAAAACAAAAGTCGACGTAGGCGAATTCGCGGGTGGCCACTAGTGACATCAAAATAACTTAATCTACCTACCTACGTACATAGGCAGTTTATGGTATCTTATATGCATTCATAAAATGGGAGACCAATGCCCAGCAGTGTAACGTAGGTCTCACTTCATAGTGGCGCGAACCAAACGCCAACAATTGGGCTTGGTGCGGATTGTTGGAGGGGTGTAAGCTTAGTGCTCACTATACCTTTAAAGACAGATTTATCAAGCCACCCTAAGGCCTCTGAATAGGCTTAACGATTGACATCTAATGACGTCAGCTAGGACCAACTGCTTAACGTGCTTTACGAAGCACCATGGATGCCTGAAAAAGACATCATTAAATGTCGGTCGGGTGGTCACCCATCCCATTTCCGAGCCGGCGTGTGTTGCTTCAAAGCAGCGTTCGTTGCCGATCCACTGTCGCCACTGCGCCGAGAGCACCTCCAATCCTTTTTAAAGACTCGTTCGCACCACGGAAAGGTGTCCTCACGCCTTAAGTCCACGGGTGGGCTGACTCACACGACTCTTATATAATAATATTACAGTTGCATTTAGAAACCACTTTAATTTGTACTTACTTTTTTTTCAAACTACTTTCTTAGTTTTAAATAATGCATGCAGTGTTTACCTAAATTAGGTCTATTGTTAGGGAATGCAATCCGGATAATCCGTAATCCGTTTTATCCGGATAATCCGTCACTTTTACTTGATTTTTAAATCCGGATTTGAAAATTGAATCCGGATTTTTCGGATATTTCATCGAAAAAAAATCAAATCTATTTTTACGCACTAGATAGATGACAATGTTCGTACGATCACGTCCTGAGCACGATGTCTACAAACAAAATGCTTCATTTAAGTATATTTTAACTTTTTTGTTGGAAGTGTTGTTTAAAGTGGAGTAACAGAATTACCTTCTTGGATATTCATATATCTTTAACGTTTTTGTGCCATTATGAAAATGGTTAATTAGTGTCCAAACGTGAAAATATGTAATTATGAATAAATCTCCAGGTGCCAAGGATCCAGGCTTTACGAAAGGTTTGAGCAACATAGCAATCAGAAGGTATTGGCACTATCGGCAAGTAGGCTAGATATTCAATTCACGATGAAACGTATCTAAATGGTACGAGAATGAAATATTGTGGTTGTTTAGTTTGTAGGGGATCACCTCTTACAATTGTACCAAACACAAGTTCGGTCGTATATGGGGTACTGCTGCCACCTTTGGGAGGGCTCTAACAAATACCAGCTGGATGCACTGGGCTCAGTAGACCGAAGGGCCAAGAGACTGATAGGTGACGACACGCTGGTTGGAACCACACTCCAGAGTCCGTAGCATCGAGTTGCCCGTTTATCGGTTTTTTTAAGGTGTATTTCGGAGAGCGTGCGCAGGAACTTCATGACCATCAGGTCAGGTCAGGTAAAGGGTGGTACCAACCACCCTTTACCTTCAACCACCGTACCACTAGACGCCGTGAGGACTTTCACCCCTACCACCCCCTGTGGTTGATTTTCCGGTGGTCCGGACTAAACGGTTTGGTGCTTCCTTTCTAGTCCACACCGCTAAGGAGTGGAACGCTCTCCCTGTGTCTATGTTTCCGGATACATACAACCTACGTCACTTTAGGGCGAGAGTGAATAGGCATTTTCTGGGTAAGCGTGTTACACCTTCGACCTCATCGTCGCTTACCATCAGGAGAGACTGGGGTCAATCGAAAACTCATTTTTAATAGCAGAATTAATTTCACAACCAGAACCAATGGTTTTGAAAACGATGATATTATGCGATTTGACTCTCTTATGTGCACTTCTGATTACTGAATACGTATTATAATGCTTATTTTACACTATTTATATGGCATTTTTGAAGTACTTTAAAAATTCTGTATGGTAAGAGGCAAAATCCGGATTCAATCCGGATTATCAGGATTTTATCCGAATCCGTTTTTCAAAATCCGGATTTTGAAAAGAAAACGGATTTGCATTCCCTATCTATTGTACATTGTGTCATTGTATATTAGTGTACAATTGTTGGTAAACCAATAAATAAAAAAATAATATAATCTGCGAGAAAATTCTGCTTGCGCTTCAGCCTAATGTAATGTAAGCCATCCTTACTGCACAAACACGGAGTTTAATTGACAGTTAGTTTCATACGACAAACCATCTCGAACGCTGATGACCATCCGTTGCATGTCGCACGCTAGCGGTTGTTAATATCTCGCATGAGGACTTATTATTGTTATTTACCATGGCAACGTGTGATATCCGCCATTTTTTTTTGATAAATCTCGTATGGCATTATGATGTCGTATGCCCGAGAGTGGTTTCCATGGCAACCACCCTTGTTTGTCGCACGCTAGCCCTCACATGCGAGATGTTAAATTAGCTTAAATTAATTAACTCTCACGTTACCATGGTAACGTCTGTTATCCGCCATTTTTTTTGTTAAATGTCGAAGGTGTTAAAATGTCGTATGCCCGAGAATTGGGCCCTTGGGCCATTTAAGAAAGTAACAACATTCTTGAGCTTTACATTATTGATTGAGCGGCAAAGTTATAAGCTCGAACAGCACGGTATTATTCCATAGATTTTTTTCATCTCGTTCGCTTATCGTATTTGCAAAAATAATGCTACCAGACAGAAAAGAAAGTAAAAACTACCTATTTTAAATTATTTGTCATATTGTGTTAGCCGGTTCGAAATGATATCTCAGCACCTCTGCCAAGATGTACGAGTATTTGTATTGATGTTTCAATATACATAGTTTGACCTTATTATTGGTGTTATCTTTCGATTTAAATGCATCGAGGTCCAATTTCATATGGCACGAACGAAAAAGGCACATTAAATAATAAAAAACTTGGTTTTTGTTATTTACCTGAAAACATAAATAAAAACTTTTAAATAATAAAAAATACTTAATACTTACAGCGGGAAGATTAGCAAAAAACGTTGTATTTTGCGGCAACAACAACGCAGCTTTAACCCTGCAGTTCTTGCCATCTTTGTCACACAGATTCTCGCACTCTCTCATTCGTGGCTCATCGCCACGGCAATTTTGACAGTAACCATACCTAAACACACTGAGTAGTAAAAACGCACACAACCGCATTTTATCGATATTCACTCATCGAACACGACACATCACTAATGCACTTTCACTTTGAGACCCACTAGCACCACTACCACCAATCTGAAACAAAAGAAGAATTATGTTAATTAGCGCTGATTTTGAGCCTGTAGAAGGTGAAATTTCTCGCATTTTGTTATACAAAATGCTTTTGCAAAATTGAAAAAGAATTGGTCCTAAAACAGCTTTAAACGTCCTTTTACCAAAATGGCGGCGCGATTGGCAAGGATACAGTAAGAGGACAATATCAAAATCTGTTCCATCCATGATAACATAACATACGCTCACTATCATGTCCCACACGGGGTGGAAGAGGCACACTGATTTTTGCCACCATGGTAAACGGAACATTCAGAAGTCCACAGATCCCCGAGCGAATTAAATACCAGCGTGTTTACGGGCAAACCTACAGATTGTGTACAGGTGCTTTCACTTGAGAGATAACTGCAAATTGTATAATGGCCAGAACTGTAGTTCGTTTGTGTTAAGAATGCAGTAATTTCATACTTGTCCTTCGATCTAGCCAATCAAATCATTCCTTCTTAGAAAGTCAAGTCCACAGTGACCAGTTGAACGCACTCTTTCGAACGCAAAGGTTGTGGATCTGAGTTTATTGTATGCAACAGAATTGACTTTAGAAATCACTGCATTCTTAACGTGAACGGACTATAGCTGTTCCGGTCAGATTTCAGCTTGAGATCACACAAAAAAAAGGTTCTAAACAAAAGAGTTTAACCACTGAGCCACGAAACTCTCTATTTAATCTCTCCATCAAGGATACAATTTCATTTTTCTTTAATAATAATCCGATGGCGACGTAATCCAATCACCTTACGTAAATCGGCCTCATCAAGGTCCCTCTTCACGCCTCTCGCCAGTAACATGCAAATCAAATAATAGATCAATAAATATCACTGAACATTATTCCACACGGCGCCTTCTAGCCCCAAAATGAGCTTATTATAGCTCGTTTTTATGGGATGCTATACAACGGATAAACATACTTAATTTTTTTTTGTTGATTCATGCTTAACACACATAGAAAACACCCAGGCCAAACAGACATTTTCATGCACACAAATGTTACTACTGTGCGGGGACGAACCGCGACTACTGGTGTAATAGTACACTTCTGAACCATTACACCAAATCGGTCGGTCAATAATAATAATAATGACTAGAAGTGGGTATTCTGGCCAGATTTGAGCTCGGGTCCACACCGGTTCTAAACAAAAGCGTTTAACCACTGATCCACGACGCTCTCTATTTAATCTCTCGATCAAGGATACAATTTCATTTTTCCTTAATCATAATCCGATGGTGACATAATCCAATCACCTTACGCAAATCGGCCTCATCGAGGTCCCGTTTCACGCCTCTCGCCAGTAACATGCAAATCAAATTAGTATGAGAGGATTATTGGGTTATTGGTTCAGCTGATGCCCATATGTGACACCAAATTTTATCAGCCTATATTTTCAGTTTAAAGCTGAGGGCGAAAATCCTTTGATTTTTTTGTTAAATTATCTGAAATATTCAAGAGAATACCGCATTTTTTTTCATTGTCCATTTATTCTAACTCTAAAGTCAACCAATGATATCTAAAAAAGGTATAGATACGTTGTCATTACTGACGCCAAGTCAGAAATTGACCCCTGGCGTACGTACTTATGATTTCACCGTGTGTACAAGATAGCATGATTATTTACTAGAGCGTAAACGAGACAGATGCATGTTGCGCAGTGTTGTCTCAAACTGTCAATGCTGTGCTCAGGTGGTCGAAAGTCATGATTTCGGGTGCCACTTTTTTAGCACAAGTAACCTATCTACGTCTTTTTTTTGTCATTGCGTTCAACGGCATAATTTAATGCGAATTTTGACGACATAGGCCAGCTACGTTAATTGTATGGAGATGCTTTTCAAGGAATCTTCCGTATAAAAGTTTCATGAAAATTTGATCAGAGGCCTAGTAAACGTAACTAAAGCAATGAAAGACATGACTATTTTAATTTCTCGTTACTTCGAAAGTTTTCATTCATTTCAAGAAATAGTCAGAAAAACGAGTTTTCTAATCAACATTGCCAGTAATCAAAACTTCGTTAGGAAAGGCGCTTTGAATCAGATTCTTTTTTTAACCGAATTCCTGCAGACGTTTCTAGCATGGATTTCATTAAGAGAGGTTTGAAAAGCTTCGTACTGGCTATGTTATGAGGCTGTGTGTTGAGAATGTTTGTTTTTTCTAGGCTTATGCACTAAGTTCTAATCTAAACGTTGTACATTTTACAAGCTTTTCTCTTCAAGATCGATTTGCTTTCTCTTCGAAAATGGACTAGTGCAAAATCAATTTAAATTTATTCCGGTCTGATCTCCTTTTTTGTAATCCACCTCTCGTGATTATTATTGAAAAATCCAGAAGGATCACAAAGAGGGGTATCAGACCGGAATAACGGAATTATTATTATCTTATTTAATTTAATTTAGTTTGTGAATTTTATGATCCTTATTGGTTGAAATAAATAAATTCATTCATTTTTTTTATTTATTTTTTCCCTTTTGTTATCTGCGATCGGCTCTTCAAGCCATAATCAGATGACACCTTACACGCAACAACAATTAGCAATGTTTAGGTTCCCTGGTCCAAGTCTAGTATTCGCCGTCTTTTTAGGCGTTTTAATTCATGAATAGAAACTTATAATTGACACATTTTTTAGGAATGCGAATTTTATTACTCTGACATAAATAAATTCAGTACACAGTTGGAATGTAATTTCCCCTTAAATGCTTCTTTCAGCGAGCCAATTGTAAATAAATGTGATAGTTACCTACATCGCAAAAACCTGCAAAGCCCGGTATTTACCAGCGGCCATTTGTCAACCGAAAGCTGCTGGAATTCCAGGACGTCGATAGATTACATGGTTCCTCGTCCCCTTTCACGCTTCAAGGACACCTTGGTCTCTACCAATCTTTGTCTGTCTTCGGGGAGCTAAAAGTGTGGGAATTCTTATTTCTGCAGAACACTACAAACAAGCGAACACTTTTGAAGCGAACTTTGTAGTTTTTTAAGCTTCGCTCTTTATGATTAATTTGTTTTCGCTTTGGGAGACAAACCTTGATTTATAACGTCCAGGCTGCATAAGTAATTTTGTTTTAATTAACTGTAGCTGTCCCGACAGACGTTGTTTTGTTGACAAACATTTCGCAGTTTAACCGGCAGAAATGGTTGCGGAGAGAAAAAAACAGGGTTTATTACTATATTCCTAGCATGTTACCCCGCCGCCTGGGACGACGACAAGGTTATGTCAGACACCTACCGACCAAAACCTCACGGCACTCAATGATCTTCCTTGAACTTCCACGAACATTTCTAAACCAAAATTAGCCGAATCGGTCCAGCCGTCCTTAGACTAACGAACAGCAATCTATTTTTAAACATAGAGATTTAGGGGGAAATTAGGTCCTGCCTTCGTGTGCTTATGCATGTCTGTTACTGGTGTGAGTGTTAACTATGTACTTTTACTAAGGACGAATTTACCAATACAAAAGTTATTATTGAAGTAATGTGAGCCTCTGCCTATTTCCCGTAATAAAAGCTTTGTTTGATTTGGGACTAATTGGCCCAGTGTGGATTAAATGTCCAATAATATTGTCTAATGGTGAACAGTTATTGTATGGAACTATCTCATGTTTAAAACATATTTGTTTTTGATATCTGCTCGATTGTGTACCTTATTTGAATAGCCTTTATTAAAAAGAGACTTTCAATCGTATTTTCACGAACAAGTCAAATATATTTTACTGAAACCTTCGATCCGTCATCAGGACATCCACCTTACAAGTTAATTGTCAACTTTGTGCTGGCGACAAAACTTTTTAGATGTCTGTTTTCCACCTTTCGTTCTACTTAGAATCATTGGTAATGCAGATACTAACACATCCGACATGTTAAAAAAAAAATAGTTCTAATCTTGGCTAGCCCCCATTGCGTTGCGCATTAGCCCTCATTTTATTTTATTTTATTTTATTGTTTATTTTTAAAAACCAAAAAGTGCGAACCGCGAGGGAGTGGAATGAGCTACCTGCAACAGTGTTTCCTACGCCATAAAACTTGAGCCTCTTCAAGAAGCGAGAAAACGACCATTTGTTAGGCACCACCGTAGACCACACGCAGTTAAAACGCACCTGCTATGGTATTCCGGCAGGCGCCAAAACTCACTACGCACGTGGTGAGTTATCTTTATAATAAAATTTCTTTGCGACTGTGGTCGTTTGAGAGAAAAGAACTAAGCCAAATACCATTTTTTATTATTTACATACAAAATGAGAGAAAATACTATTTCGGACTGAAGCATTTTGATGATTGAAGTAAGCGTGAAGCACCGAGATGTGAAGTGATGTCCGCCGGAATGCCACCCTGGTCGAAAAATAAAAATCCATCGTTCTATCGATCGATTCGAATATTTTAAAATCTACTAAACGCCTATAAATCTTACAAATACGTAATGTGAGTTACAAGTTGGTGATTTATTTTTATCTTCGAACCCACTGCTATCTCTCAGGGATAATCACTGACAGATCTATCCGATATCATATAAACATGTTATTTTTGAACGAATAAATATTGCTCTAGATCACGAGATGTATGGCTACGAAACAATCAGTGAAACTATCTTTCGAAATCTAAGAATTCGATAAATAATTATCTTCACTAATATTATACATTGTTTTGTAACATTTACACACCTACACCGTTAAGTTTAATCGTTTCAATTGATTCAATTTGTTTTCTAAATAAAAATAAAATAAATAAATTAAGAGAAAATATTATTTAAATAACATCAAAAACAGGTAACTAAATGACAAATTCCATACTCAATTTAGTTAAAATGTAGATAGTTGTATAATTTTGGTAAAAATTGATTCTTTTTTGCTTTTACAGAATATTTAATTGGTTTAAAAAAAGTTACTATGTACCTCGTTGATGTAAGTGTATAAAGCTGTTGCTATTTTTGTCAATAAAAAAATAAATTTTCAGCTAACCTATCATTTTTGATTTAAATAAACTAACCCCCGATTTCACAAATGACAATCAACGCTAAGCACGCGCTCACGCTCATGCTATCCCGTAAAATGTCAACAGAACGGAAAGAGACAGCATGAGCGTGAGCGCGTGCTTAGCGTTGATTAACGTTTGTGAATTCGAGGGTTAGACTCCTGTGCCGGAATATCGTTAAACTCATAATAATGAATTTGCACCCAGCTCACTCTCCGAGTCACATACTAATTTAAATGAAGTGGATGAATCCGTGCGTACACGCAGATAAAAGTAATTAAGAGAGATCCAAAATCCTCCTTGAATGACTTAAGTTGTTATAACCACCAAATATGTATGCTGATGTATCTGTTTTCGTGTTGGGCTTACTTAATTCATATTTGTGTATGAATTCACAATGCCTTGTAAAGGTTAATATTATTATGTATCACATCATAACACCTATAAACCTACAAATGCCAATGTAATCTTGTTACAAATTTATGGTGAATAAATGAATATGAATATTATTAACGTTTTCATGTACAAAGAAGACAGTCACAAGAGAAAATGTTCAAAACAACAAAAAGTACAGGTGTACTTACAAGTACAAACTTTTGCAGGTGACCATGGTGAAAGTGACAGGATACAATTCTAGAAGTCTTAAAAATTAAAAAGGAAAGTCCATAAAGGTAAAAAACTAGGTGTAAAAATAAGTAAAGTAAAAGTTGAAAAGTATTTGTTACTGACAAAATATGTACGCTAATAAACAATACGTAAAATACTAACAACTGTCATCATCATGTCAGCCGAACGACGCCCACTGCTGGGCATAGGCCTCCCCCAAAGATCTCCACAACGATCGGTCCTGCGCTGTCCGCATCCAGCGGCTTCCCGCGACCTTGACAAGATCGTCGGTCCACCTTGTGGAGGGCCTGCCCACGGAACGTCGTCCGGTACGCGGTCGCCATTCGAGAACCTTTCCGCCCCAACGGCCATCGGTTCTCCGCGCTATGTGCCCCGCCCACTGCCACTTCAACGATGCAATCCTTCGAGCGATGTCGGTTGCCTTAGTTCTCCTGCGGATCTCATCATTTCTGATTCGATCAAGCAGGGAAACACCAAGCATCGCTCTCTCCATTGCTCGCTGGGTGACTTTGAGCCTTCTTATGAGACCCATAGTGAACGACCACGTCTCACTCCCATATGTCATTACTGGCAACACACACTGGTCAAAGACTTTCGTCTTGAGACACTGAGGTATTTCGGACGCGAATATATGCCGGAGCTTCCCGAACGCTGCCCATCCGAGCTGGATTCGACGAGAGATCTCTTTCTCGAAGTTGGACTTACCTAACTGGACTGCCTGTCCCAGGTAAACATAGTGGTCAACAACTTCGAGTGTAATGTTCCCAGCGTTAACTGGAGCGGGTGCAACATGGGCATTGAGCATGATTTTGGTCTTGTCCATGTTCATCCCAAGACCCACTCTCTGAGAAGCATTACCGAGATCTTCGAGCATTATGTTCAGGTCTTCCAAGGTCTCAGCCATAAGAACTACATCATCGGCGAATCGTAGGTGTGTTAGGTACTCGCCATTGATGTTGATGCCGCGTCCTTTCCAGTCCAGAAGCTTGAAAATATCCTCCAACGCAGCTGTGAACAATTTCGGAGAGATGACGTCTCCTTGTCTCACACCTCGCTGTAGTTGGATCGGATTAGAGCTCTGGTTCTGTAATCGGACCGACATGGTGGCGTTTTGGTATAGGTACCTAAGAACCTCGATGTACCTGTAGTCTATTTGGCACCTTTGGAGAGACTGCAACACTGCCCAGGTCTCAATCGAATCGAAGGCCTTCTCATAGTCCACGAACGCTAGGCAAAGTGGCAAGTTATACTCTTCGGTCTTCTGTATAACTTGCCGCAGCGTATGAATGTGGTCTATGGTACTATAGCCTTTTCGGAACCCGGCTTGTTCGGGAGGTTGGAAGTCGTCAAACCTGCGAGCGAGACGATTCGTAATGACTCTCGAAAACAACTTATAGATATGGCTCAGAAGCGAGATGGGTCTGTAGTTCTTCAAGAGAGTTTTGTCACCCTTCTTGAAAAACAGCATCACATCGCTTCTGCCCCATGCCTTTGGCGTTCTGCCCTCGAGGATGACAGAATTGAAGAGCGTCTGGAGGACCTTAAGTACCGGCCGACCGCTCGCTCTCAGAAGCTCTGTTGTGATTCCATCATCACCCGCCGCCTTGTTGTTTTTCAGCTGCTTGAGAGCCATCCTAATCTCGTACAGGCTGACGTCCGGGATATCTTCGGTATAGTGTCGGGTAAGCTTGGCTCTAGGGTCTTTAGCCTTGCTTTCAACAGGTGTTTTCGTGGAATACAGCTGTCCATAGAAACTCTCAATCTCCCTCAGGATTTCAGGTGTTGACGTAATGATGCTACCTGCCTCAGTTTTCAGCCTCGTCAGTTGGCTTTGCCCAATAGACAGATCTCTGGCGAACACTTTGGAGCCTTTGTTCCGCTCAATGGCCTCTTTAATACGCTGGGTATTAAATTGGCGGAGGTCGCTCGTCAAAGACTTAGATATCTGTCTATTGAGTTGCCGATAACGATGGGCATCCACTGAGTTCTGTAGCCTCATTTCGTTTCTCTGATCCATGAGTAGGAGAGTATGACTGGAGAGTTTCTTTGTTTTTGGACGGCGGGTTTTAAAGTGCTTGGACCCTACCGTACGGACAGTATCCACCACCATGTTGTATCGATCGTCCACATCGATGCTGTTCTCAAGGGCTTCGAAGCGGTTTTGAAGCTCGAGCTGAAAGCACTCGGGGTTTTGAATCTGAGCCGGTATTGGTCGGAGCGTGGATTTTATCAGTCGCGCTCTCTCAAGCTTTATGTCGATATTCAATGTGCCTCTGACCATGCGGTGATCGCTTCCTGTCTTGACAGCGTTGATCACAGCGACATTATTGAATATGTGCTTCTTCGTCGACATGATAAAATCGATCTCGTTTTTGACCCTACCGTCCGGACTGTTCCAGGTCCATTTGCGGCTTACGGGCTTCTTGAAGAAGGAGTTCATCATAAAGAGGTTCTCCTTCTCCATGAAGTCTGCCAGCATCTGGCCCCTATTGTTCCGTTGCCCAAACCCAAATTGCCCCACTCTCAGCTCATCACCGCAACGTTGCCCCAACTTCGCATTGAAATCCCCCATCACAACTGTGTAGTGGGTTTTATGGCTATGCATGGCTTTAGAGATCTCCTCATACATAGCCTCCACTTCGACATCGTCGTGTTTCGAGGTCGGAGCGTAGACCTGGATGACATTCAGCGAATATCGTTTTGATATTCTGAGTATCAGGTACGCAACCCTGCTCGAAACACTTCCGATAGTTATCACGTTGTTGACAAGGGACTTGTGGACGATGAACCCGACACCACCTAGGGACTGTTGGTCGCCCTCCCGGTGGTATAGTAAGTTACCGGATTTCAGGGTTATCGAGTCCTCACCCTCTCTTCGGACTTCAGATAACCCAATAATATCCCAATGTAACTTACCAATTGCCTCTTCCAACTCAACCAGCTTCGCGTCGAGCCTCAGTGTGCGCGCGTTATAAGTTGCCAGGTCGAGTCGTCGGTGTTGGCAGCCGGATCTCACCCGGGGATTCTTCGCACCCCCTGCCCCGCCGTTACCATAGCCGCTGCCGTAGCCAGGAATAGCGGGGCCGCCGGGGACTGGGGGCCGTTTAGTTATGTGTCGTGCCATCATTTTGGGGGGGGGTTTGCCATAATCGCCACGCTTGGCAGGCGGGTTGGCGATCGCAGTATGGCCTGCTGTGTGTGGAGACGCTGCTGCCCATCTCCTGGTGGCTGTTTTCCCTCAGTCGGCTCTTACGACACCCACGGGAAGAGAGGGGGTAGTGCTATTCTATTAACGTGCCGGCACTACACGGAACTAACAACTGTAACACAACATAATACCTACATAACCTATTCCCATTTCTAGTGATAAACCAGCTGAAGGTAGAGTCAAAGTGAGAGTAAACATTATTTGCTGGCTTTTGTCTGCTGATGTACTTATAGGGTAGGTGTTTGTTTAAGATCACTCACGGTTCACAGGGCTGTGTTTTAATTTATTTCCCAATTTGGCGTCCCCGTCTCCCTGTGTTTTGATTGCATAAGGGTGGGTGCCTTTCACCATAGATGGGTAATGCTGGTACTGCGTCGGTGTGAAGCTATGCTACGCGTTAGGTGCTGTGCAGACGGCGTGACGGGGCGGGCCGGTCTTTTTGACGGCGAACTATATCGCAATGGGAATCCTATACTACCAACGCACACGGAGAGCAATAAGTACGTGGATACCCGTCGGGCACTTAAATGCTTTGTGTACTCTTTTCAGTTTATATTTTTTAAAAAGTAAAGGGCCTTATGGTAGCAGAGCGAGTATGACGTGGTGACGTGGACGATGTGAGAAAGATAAGCAGTCCACCTAAGCAATGTCTCAAAAGAGGGAAAGGCAATGAAGAATCCACAGCATGCATTCATAGCTCGCATCCTATAGCACACATCCAAGGTTGTAGATCTGAGTTTTTTCGTGTACAACAGAATTAAATTTAAAAATCACTGCATTCTTAACGCGAACGGACTATAGTGAATATCAGATTTCTCTGAAAAAACACCTATAAAGGCTGGCTGCTACTGCCTTCCCCGAATCGTTCCCCTTTAAATCGAAATCTAGCCTTTGAAGCAATCAGACGACCAAAAGAACGACGAAATACCAAATACACATAATCACAAAACACGAAACGAAATGTCATTGGTTCTTTTCGACGACCAGAATGGTTGCGCACTAAGTCGTTTTTGATACGAGAAGTTCAATTTCAAATATCATATTCGAGTCAAAACTCAATTCTCTTCTCTCAAAATTAACCAAATCGGTTTTTTTTGGCAAAGGTCGAAACTACGATATGGTATATTTGATTTTCCTGTGTTGCAATCCCATTGTCATCAAACTTAGATTAGGATTTAGAGCATTTTTTATAAATCCCAACACCATCCTGAGCGTGCGTAGTAACAAGCTGGACAGCCCCCTGCTGCGCCACTGGGTTCAAGCACAAATGCGTGTGCCCGGTGCCCCAGAGGGCGGTTACCATTAAATTTACAACATTAAACAACTATGTTTAAGTCGCCTATATACTAACATTTTTATGAGCATAGCCTAAATAAAGGTTTTTTTTAAAAACGAGTAACGGCTGAAGTTATAGATATGTATAGGTACCAATGGAAGGCCACAAAACGAAATACTATTGAATGATTTTGCAAATTTTCAAAATTTATTATGGTAGTTCAGAGAATTTATAGATGATGTATCGTGAGGACAGAAAAATCTTGGCCAAACTTGATGTTATAATGACCGTAGTAAGTTTTTACCATCAACGAACAAGGCCAAGATTAATTTCAAAGAATTCCTTTGAACATAGGGCCTATAACTTATTGGCCTCTGAAAACCAGCTTGTATGTCGATGTTCTACAGAATGGATTTCAAAGCTTACACTTTATCAAAGGGATGAAGGTTGGCCCACACGTCGACTTGTGAACAGGTGCCACCTTTGGGAACTGGTCTGCTCAAGTTTACTTAAATTAACCAAGTTTACTTATTAACTTTCTGTTTCATTTATTTTCATGTCAAAACTGTAAGACTCTGTTGGTTTATTCAATTATTCACTCAGTATTGTACAACATTGGACGATTTAAAAACAATAACTTCTGAGTTTCTTGCCGGGTCTTCTCAGTAGAAACAACCTTCCGACGGCGGTGGTAGAGTCACATTATGTACATGTATTTCAAGTATTGTTTATATATCGTCTTATAATGTGTATGTTTATTAAGTGGTTAAAATTGAGATTCTGGACGATTCGAAAGTATTGGGTAATGGTCTACATGAATAAAGTAATATTGAATTGAATTGAGAAGGAATTGAGACGTTATTTTGCCAACACGTTGTTTTACGTTTAAGTAACGTACGTTATACGCTTTTTTCTTCAGACCACAAGACACACATAGCTTTTGAATCCTTACCTTGTCAATATTCCAGTCATTCGCACGAACCTTTACGGTAATTCGTTTATAATGCCAAGGGGATAAAAATAGCTTCCCTATTCTTTCTCAGGCCGGTGTTTCCAGAACATTACAATTTGAGCCTTTTCCAGAAGGTAGTAAGTGCCTATTTAGGCATCTTCGATAACGTCATGTGTCGTAGACACATATTTAAATCAGGTAACACAAACACAAACTGGCTTTAAAAATACGTCCCACTGCTGGGCACAGGCCCCACCTTGTTAGTAACTGAGTTATAATTAAATGACTTTCGGAGATTCCTTTCAAACTCCTCTTTGCACCTAGCCTGGAGTATGACTAGTACCACCTCATAGTTGAAGTTCAGCAGTAGGACGTTTAAGGGATGTTGTGTGTTTTTGGTGCAAACTGCCTATTCGCAAACATTTTAAGTGCTGGTTCTACAACTTATTGCTAATTACAGCTGTTTGAATGACTAATCAAATCCATAAAGATGTTAAAAGAATCTGTAACTAAATAATGTCCCCCTAATTCATTAATATTTAAACAGCGCTATATAATTTATTGCGTTAACTTTTATAATGCTTTGTCCCATTCATTATTGTTGCTGTCGCCATATGCGAGTAAGTGACAAAACACGAGCTTATTCTATGCTTTAGTGTTGCGTTGGTTCTTATGAATAAGGGGTTCTTATGAGTACCGACCGAAATTTAGTGATGTGTATTTCGGGCATCTCCGTGCTTCGGAAGGCACGTTAATCAGGTGGTCCCGGTTCACGTCGCTAGATGTCAGTCGTTATGCCTAGCCGGAGGCCTTAGGGCGGCTTGATAACATCTGACATTAAGGTTGCTCACTAACCTTACACCCCTCCAACAATCCGCACTGAGCCCGCGTGTTGGAGTATGGCTCAATCCACCTCATAGTTGAGGTGAGGCCTGTGCCCAGCAGTGGGACGTATATAGGCCGTTTATATATGAGTACCTAACTGAACATTAGTTTTGTTATTTTTTTTGTTTGTTTGCGTAACATTAGACGGATAGTAACATTACGCTCTTCCTACTGTACGCAATTGGCCCAAATTAAAATCTTGGCAAACCTAGTTTTCTTGTGCTTTGATCATTATATTGCACTCAAGGTCTTTATCGCGATTAAAATAGTTTGTTTATTCACAATACGAACCGACTAGACCCATTGTTATGATAACTCAGACAAATGGATCGGGAAGTTTTTACATCCTGAGATGTTTCTTCTCGCTTAGATTAGTTTTATTTAATTACGAATATTTTCCACAACAATAATATTATCTACCAATCTATAAGACTAAGCACAAACGTACAGTAGTAACAACGAGTAATATATTTTTTAAATAATGTTAGACAAACAATATCAGACAAAACATATATCTATCAAAAATTTAGTTTTATCAACTGTATGAAATTTTAGGTATGGATAATACAAACTTGGTTTAGGCCTTTAATATGCTAAGCAACAAGTAAAAACGCCGAAATACATAATAAACTCGAAATATTGATTTAAAAATAATGAAGTTATATTTAAATGTATTTATCTTTAGAAGAGGGGTAGGGAGGCCTTTGCCCAGCTGTGTGATAGGCGGATGATTTTAACAAAAATTTCGAAATTGCCTTCTAAAAGCGAGTGACTCGAAATCTCGTTATACCCTTTGTGAATGCTTATCTATGGGTACATGTTATCAAGCTAGTGGTCTAATCGGTCCTCATATTACATTCGGGGTCCTTTCAGAGAAGCGGACCCCATATTGGTTGAATAACTGGAATGCCCATCTTTATTGCTTGTTGCCCAAAAGCATAACTTCCGGCGTCGTATCTGTACATAGTTTTAGGTATAACGAGTAGTACATATAGCAATAGTAGCCTTGCTAAACAGGGTTAAACTGAAAATAATTGACAAACTTTTGGGGTAGGTTGTATTGTTGTTACACATTAGCTGTTAGGTCAAACAAGAAATCGGGAGCATCAATGATATTTAAAAGAGATACGTTATGTCAGTACTGACGGGAAGTCAAAAAATGTCCCCTGGCGTACGTACCTATGACTTGACCGTGTGTACAAGATAGCATGATTATTTACCAGAACGTAAACTAGACAGATACATGTTGTGCAGTGTTGTCTCAAACTGTCAAGCTTTGCTCAGGTGGGCAAAAGTCCTGACTTCGGGTGCCACTTTTTAGCACAAGTAACCTATCTACGTATTTGTAATATAATATCACTGGGCGCATTGTGTTTTTTGATTTTTATTTCTGGTTCATAATTATTTTGTGCTTTTCTATTGAACTTTTTCATCAGAATTGATATAAAGTTGATACGTAGGTTTGCCTGACTGGCAGAGCGCGCGTTACTATGCAACGTTCGTCTAAAGTTTAACTAAACTTTATGCTGACGAGTCAATGGTCACTATAATCTAACATAATTCGCACTGATTCAATAATTATAAAGTTAAACAGGCTTTTATGACTGATGACTCTTATATTTGCGGATGAGGAATATTAAGTAATCCGTTTCGGAGATAATTTGTTTATTATGGGCAAATACGCTTACCGACGATTTTACCCAAAACAAACATAACTAAGTTTAGAATAATTATTTATAGTCATTAGCCGTTGCTAGGAGATTTGAATATACTGCTGGTATTTAATTAGTATTGCCTAACATGTGACACATAAAAACATTTGACCGTTTAGCGAAGTGTGTGAAGTGGCCGATGGTTGAAAATCGGTGTTTTTGTTCGCAAGGTAAATTTTTCCCATTGTGTCTTCAGCCATAATAAATTTTGATCTCCCATTTATTGTTATGTTTGTGTCTGTATGTTTAAATTTGTTTTTCTAATAATTATAACTACTTTACGGCTACTTTCTACTATCGCACCGCCCGCCATCGTCAGGGTATTCATCCAAATACTCTAGAGCCGCCATGGTCTCGTACAGCTCGGTTCCTGAGATGCTTCTTTCCCAGGATACTTAAATTGTGGAACGAACTCCCTGCCGAGGTTTTCCCGATGAGCTATAGCATGGAGTTCTTCAAAAGGGGTTTGAAGAGGTTCTTGCAGGGTCGGCAACGCACGAGTAATGCCCCTGGTGTTGCACGTGTCCATAGGCTGCGGTAGCTGCTCACCATCAGGCATGCTTGTTTGCCACCGTCGTAGTATAATGTAGGCATTAGGTAATTTTTTTTCATCGCGTCCGAATGGGGAAGTATCGGTTCACCCTTCTCTTTCATGTTGGTACAGTTTACTAAAACAATATTTGACAACCAACAATGCAGCATGAGCTCGACATAATATGTCGAGCTCATGCGGTCAAAACTGAGGAACATTTATATTATTTCAAATGTGATTGTAAATCTTACCTAAAAGTTATTTTGTTATGTCGCACCGCTTACTGTACTTTTCTGCTTAGCCTTATGATTGACTGGTAGAGAATGCCTTTTATCATTAAGTCCGCCTTTTGTACCATTCAATGTTGTGCAATAAAGAATAAATAAATAAACAAACATTTAGGGAAAATTTGTTGCAAATTTGTCGTGGCATTTGTTAAAAATGCTTGCGTTTATTTAATTTTTATACATTTTATAGTATTCATTCCCTATTACATTCCCTTTTCAAGACGGAGCCCCTCCAACAAATCTAAAAACATGCAAATGGGTCTAGCAGTTCCCGAGCTATAAGTATTGTGTCAAAGCCAACTTTGTTTTATACGTCTTATACAGATTTATTTCTGACACCCATCACAGAATACGATACGCTGTATCGTCAAATAATCTTGGTGTAAGATGTTTCATGTATTCTATTATTCATGATTGCGTTGCGGCTTTCTGAGTAAAAAAGCTTTTATAGTTTGTTTTGTGGTGGTATGCCCTTCTGTAGAGGTGTAAAAAACGCACAAAAACGCTATACAAAATAGAAACGGACAAGGGATTACAGGATGTAGACCTTCAAGGCTTCTGGAAGGTCCACTCTCGTTCGTATCGTAAATCGTTTCAATACATACTCGTTCTTGCAGTTTGAAAATAATCATTTTTTTAATGTACAAAATATGTTAAGCTATTATTAATTTGACATTCTCTTCTATTCGCATTTCAAAGTTTTACGAAACTTCGTCAATGATGGGCCGGGGTAAACCGTCTTCTTAGTTTAAGGTTCAATACCTACCCACGAATTTCCTTGTTGTTTATTTATCTTGCCGTATTTTGTTAAACTCAGCAAACAATTAAACAGGGTTCAATTTGTTTTGGGTTTATGAACTTACAATCGGAATTTTAATCAGCTGTAGTGAAATGACACACCGTATTGTCTTAAAAAAACTGTAATTTTCCAACGAGTAACATAATATAATTTCACTGCAGCTAACTAAAAATCTGAGTCTGAGAATAAAAATTGCCTAACCACCGCATTCACAAACATCAATCAACGCCTAGCACGCGCTCACGCTCATGCTGTCCTGTAAAATATAAATAGAACTGAAAGGGACAACTACACTTCTGAGCGATGCTCAACGTTGATTTGCGTTTACGAATTCGGGAGTTAGGGATATAAATGGGTACGAAGTCGCCGTCGATGTACGGTGTCGACCAAGAAATATTAATATAGGTGGCTCATTAAACTGAAACCTAATCCGGGACGGGGACAGCGTCATGGGCAATACTGGGACAGCTAATTGGGTTCGAGTACATAAAATTGATAAATACTTAACAAATGAGTATTTTATGAGTATGAGAGAGCGTCGTGACCAGTGGTTAAACACTCTGGCTTGGAACCCGATGGTCCCGAGATCAGATCACACACCTACTTTGTGTTCATTGTACAATTTGCTGCTAACTCTCCGGTGATGGAAAACACCGATATAAAACCCAAGCAACGGCTAACGGCAACCCGGATAACGGCGGTAGGCTCGCCCTTTACCACGTTGGGTTCAAATTCCCTCCGTGAAATGTGGGCTTCTGAATGTTCCGTTCACAATGACGGCAACAATCAGTGTGCCTCTGACTAACCCATTATGGATATGGTCTTGAGGGTATGTTATGTTATGGGGTGTTAAATGAGTATTTTGTTCTACTTATTTTCTATTAAAAATGTTAATGTGTTGGTATTTGGAACAATCAGTATATAAATTAATCGGAACATTAAGTAAAGATTTGGCTATATGGTTTACGCCAATGCCGTAAAACAAAAATACATTTGCCTTGTTTTAGGGAAGTACATTGTAGACTAATTAATAATTATTGTTCTTTAGCTTAACGTACTGTGCACAATACCTACAAATAACAAAGGATTTTCATTTTGTGAAAAATCATTATGTCTAAAGCAATTGAGACGTAGATAGGTTACGTGTATTAAAAAAGAGGCACCCGGAATCAGAACTTCGAACACCTGAGCAAGGCGTTGACAGTATGAGACGACACTGCGCAACATGTATCTGTCTCGTTTACGCTCTAGTAAATAATATACTATCTTGTTCAAACGGTCAAATTATAGATACGCCAGGGGACAATTTGCGACTTCGCATCAGTACTGACATAACGTATCTACCTCTTTTATTTATCATTGGTATACAAGTAGAATTTTGTCTAAGACAAACCGATTGCTTCCATGCGAAAAGTCGCAATCTTTTCATGATGAAACATTTTAAAATACTATTTCCCACACGTCTTCTTGTCTTCAAACGATCTATTTGCGTGTTATCATCAAAACATTCCGCTGGAACTATTAACACTGTTTACATTTTAAATATATGAGAAAAAGTTTGAAATGACTGATGGAAAACCCTACTTTGTTTGTTTATTTTCGCCTTAATAGAGCTTTCGGGCGTACTTAGTTGTTTAAAAGCGGTTTGTAATGGTATTTACAGGGTCAACCCAGCGCAAGTGTTATTCATGTTTTCATCTCTTATTTGGTATCCTTCCTATTATTAACTGTCAAGATTTCACAATTTACCAAGAGGTGTGGTATTTTTTCTTCTTCGTTGTTTTCTTATTAAATCTCAAAATCCTGACATGACCATCCGGCCAGGTAATAAAGGCTGCAGAATACGAGAAAAACGGGGGCAAGCAAAAATATAGGGAATAAGGATGAAATTGCGCTGGCATTGTTCAGGTTACAAAAGGTTTTAGGTATCTTACCCCTGAATTCACAAATGCAAATCAACTTTGATCATCCCTCTGAAGTATAGCTGTCCCTTTCAGTTCCATTGACATTATACCGGACTGCATGAGCGCGTGCTTAACGTTGTTGACGATTGTGAATTTGGGGGTTAGAGGGTAAACTCTACTACAACAAAGTTCAGAAGCAATTTGTAAGCTACCTCTACACAGCTTTGCTATTATTAAATTATACTATTAAATAAACTAATACTATTAAGAAAAGAGTATTACAATGTAACATGTAAGGGTATTACGAGGTGCCCGTGGCGCAGTTGTGACAGTGAGAGGTGCCCGTGGCGCAGTTGTGACAGTGATCGGCGACGATCGCTGTTGTAAAGCAACACACGCCGGGTCGGAAATGGGATGGGTGACCACCCCGACCGATATTTAGTGATGTGTATTTCGGGCATCTCCGTGCTTCGGAAGGCACGTTAAGCAGTTGGTCCTGGTTGACCTCACCAGATGTCAGTCGTTAAGCCTAGTCAGAGGCCTTAGGGCGGCTTGATAACATCTGACATTAAGGTTGCTCACTAACCTTACACCCCTCCAACAACCCGCACTGAGCCAGCGTGTTGGATGGCTCGCACCACCTCATAGTTGAGGTGAGGCCTGCGCCCAGCAGTGGGACGTATATAGACCGTTTATGTTATGTATGTAATGTAACAGCTGACTACATTATGACAGGCACCACTGGAAGTATACTCTCTGCTCAATGCTCTAATTAGCCATTGCAATAATCATGCCGAAAACGGATTGTACTTCTAATTTGTTTTGGATTAACATTTAGATCATTTGTTTATATTATATAGATGAATAATAATCTATAAATTTAATTATATTGTAATCACTAACTCATTATTTCAAAGTGTCCTTCTCAGTTAGGAACAGGAACAGTTTTTCGACACCGGTGGTAAAGTCACGTTAAGTTTATATTCATATCATTTCAAAAATAGCTTAGATTTCTAATATTTTTGTCTTTCTTTTGTTTGTTTAAATATTTCTTGACTGCGTAGTAACAGGTTTGCTAACATGAATACATTTTTAATATGATGTTAAATTTCGGTGAATGAAGGCTAAAAGAACGACTAGCTATCTACCTCTTTGGAAAACTATGGGCCTCTGTTCAGCAATAGACGTCACTTAATAGTCCGTTCGCGTTAAGAATGGAGTAATTTCATACTTGTCCTTCGATCTAGCACGCCCCACAACCAATCAAATCGTTCCTAATTAGAAAGTCAGGTACACAGTGACCAGTTGTGTATCTGAGTTTTTTGTGTGCAACAGAATTATATTTAAAACTCACTGCATTCTTAACGCGAACGAACTATTGTTGTCTATGATAATGCTTATGATTTATTTAGTATTAGGCAATTTCAGCATATGAGCTACTATATTGTTTTCCACGTCGCCCTAACAAAGAGTTATCAGGTGAATACCGAGACCGCACTTCAGATTGTTTATCAAAACACTTGAGCCCAAGTTTATCTCGGGTTCGCAACCGCAGCTGACGCGACGTTAGTAAAAGAGAACGCGTCGTCGTTTGTTTTTCAAGTATCTTTGGCGATATTGGGATTTCAATAAATATAAACGGCCTATATACGTTCCACTGCTGGGCACCAGGTCTTCAGGTCTCACCTCAACTATGAGGTGGAATGAGCCATACTTCAATACGTGGGCGCAGTGAGGATTGTTGGAGGGGTGTAAGGTTAGTGAGCAACCTTAATGTCAGATGTTATCAAGCCACCGTAAGCCCTCTGACTAGGCTTAACGACTGACATCTAGCGACGTTAACTGGAACCAACTGCTTAACGTGAAATATACATCACTAAATTTCGGTCGGGGTGGTCACTTATCCAATTTCCGTGTGTTGCTTTACAACAGCGATCGTCGCCGATCACTCACGCCGAAATTCATGGCAAATATATTGTTTATGTTTCCTAAAACTTATCTATCTCCCCTTTGTCCTAGAATGGAATCACCTCAATCACTTATAGCTCATCAGGAAAACGTCGTTAAATATCATATCACAATTTACCACTCTTTGCGGTTCAAAGCCAATTTCGTCCAATCACTGAGGGTATGATCGCTCATGCTTTTCATTTTTGAGAACCCAATTGGTCCTTCGGTTTGCAATTAAGATAGATTTAAAATGAAAACATTTACAATCTTACCCCCTTATTCATAAAAACTTAAACAGCTCTTCAACAACACGATAACTTTTGTATCGCTTTGTCAATAGCCATTTTGTTGCTGCCGCCATTTGCGAGTAAGTGGCACAACACATCAATTGCCTAAAAAATGTTTTAGTGAGTTAGTATCTAAACCTCAGCTATCAGCATATTTTTTGACCTGTTTCTGCTATATTGATGACAGATGCTTCACTCCTAATTGGTCCTAGCGTGATGTTTTTACTCTATAGGTGGAATATCTCACAAAGTAATGCAGATGCAGGAAGAACCTCCTAGACCCCTTTTGGAAAACTCTATGTTAATAGTTCACTGGGTAATTTTCTATAAGCGCTCTTATTACATCCTTCTATAATTTCTAGAAATTCTGCACAGCGCTAGTTAAGTTGATAAGCAAGTGAACTGCACAGAAGTAAGTACAAATTAGTATAATCTCGCGAACTGTAGAGAACTTGGTATAAGAGAATGCTAATTGAGACATTCGCAGTGTGGGAGGTGATATTCTAGGTACATACTCTGTATGTATTTATGTTTATTGCATTAATAAAGTCACGTCACAGAGCTTAGACTAATCAAATGGGGTAGTTCAGTCAAGTCTAATCCAGTCTAATTAGCTTCAGTGGTGAAGCTGCAAGATTAGAAAACAGTGTTTTTCTCGCTATTGCTAACTTATATTTATACGGCTACGCTTATTCAAGCGGCAAATGAGCAGTCGAACTAAAATGGAAAAAAATCAATTTTCTATTTCCTTAATTCGAATCAGGATGATTCATACCACCATCAATGTTTCTCTTGATCTTTTCTGTATCTTTGCTATAGGAGTTAAACCAATTATTCCTTACTCTAATTACGTAGTTAGTTTTTAGGTGTTGCTGTCATGTTAAACTGAACATTCAAAAGCCGACATTAGCGAATTATAATCCAACGTGGTGGTTTCGAAGCTACTGCTCTTATCCGGGCTAGAGTTGATGTAAAAAAATGGTAACAAAAGTAACATTATAACTAAGTAGTAGTAATATTACTTATTATTAACTTGGTTCTACTGCCCGGACTTTTATGCGCATTGTTAATAAGAGATTTCAAAATACAATAACCATTGTTAATTTGGCTTTTAATAGCAACATTCCACTGACACAATTATGATAATGATATCAAAAACATACAAAGTGCTATTTATAGTTAGTACGTTAAGTGTAAATTATCTTTAAGTGTTTCCCTTGCGTCTTCAGATCTTATTGGAACTACTACTTATTATATGATAAGAAAACTTTCCCTTCGTTTTGATTTCTCCTCGACCAAGTTTTATTTAAAGACCAGTGGAGTATGGACCCAGATTATGTATGGTTCTTAATAAACTTGGTAAAGTTATCATCAAAGTCAAGTTATTTGAGAATTCGTAACTGAGTTAAGGCGCCAATTTCACGCACGGGTAGCGATGTATTTTCTTGAGAATTTACTTAACTTTTGTATGAGACACTTCTTCAATGTGGAAGAATTCTTTGGATTCCAGGGTAAACGAAACCCTTTACAAATTCCAGATAACAATGTTAATAGATGTTACAAGTTCCGCTGGTGCCACTGCGCCAAATCTGCCTAAAAACGCACTTTCTATAAAAAAACCCTTGATTGCTATCGACATGGTGCACTGAACATTCAGAAGCCCACATTTTGCTTGGCTTATTTAGATCCAACGTGGCAAGAAGCGAGGCTGCTGCTCTAATCCGGGTTGCTTCAGTTATGTTGTTGGTGTCGAGACTCCAAACCAAAGTGCTGAACTACAACAGGGCCACGCTCCCCTATAGTCCAACTTATTTATGAAATGCATTTTGACATCTGCCAGTGTCATCACTAATTTAACTTTATGCGATGCTACAAGGGCAAGGGTTCAAGTGCCAAGCCACATGAAACTTGTTTTTATTGAATTGAAGTACAACTTCCAATGACACTGGCAGCTGTCAAAATGCATTTCTTAAATTAGTGGGAATGTAAATATGCACATTTCATGAAAGCAAATGGCTTCAAAACAATTTCATGGCATGTAGAAGTATCTATGATATAACCATTTTCCTAATTATAAATAAGGACTCTTGTGAACAAGCACCCGTTGTAATTTACATGAAAATACTCCTCTTGGAAACATTTTACCCTTGTATACTTAACTCATATTTTATTAAAGCCAAAATTATAATATTTGGTTTCAAATAAGAATACGTTAATGTGAGCACGGTAAACAAGAATTTTTGCCTTGTCCTGTCCGCATGTTTGTCACAGATAATGTTTCATAAAAGATGAGTGCCTTTAGGATATAAAGTTTCTAAGGATGTTCCAAGCAAAGATATAATTTTTATCGAGTAAAATTTTATTACACTGAAGCAGACATTGATTTAGACAAAAAAATAATGCGTTTTAAACTTGCTCTTTTATTTTTATCATTTTATTCTTTCCTATTATTTATTTTAAAATGTTTGCACAAGTGGGGTAAAAAAGCAAACTTAATGACATAAGGCACTCTCTACCAGTTTTTTTATTTAGTCGCCTTGCAACGATTTTACATTCTTCCTTAAGTTTTTAATAGATGCACTTTTGTATATCTGATTTGTTAGTCAAAAATGGAAATAATTAAGTTAGATGTCTTAGCGAGCGCTTAGTCTTCAAGATACTTTACATAAATAGATAGTTATAATAAAACAACATTAAACTTCTTCAGATGCTTCACTAACTTGTAATGCTTTGTTCAAATAAGACAGAGCTGCATTTAGGTAAGTGAACTTAAAAGTAAAGTATTCATACGACAGAGAGCATCGATTGTCCTATAGATGAATTAGCGCATTTTCGACTTATACTATCGTCATTTTAGCAACACTAAATTTCAGTAGAAATACTCTCTGACGTTGCTTTCAGTATTATTGCTCTCAACTATTATTTATTGGTATCTGTATTTACTTTACCAGTTCATGTGTTAATTTTATTAGCAATACCAATGCTACGTAGTGCAGTTATTCAGTCATTAAGGTTTAATATCCCTTGTATTAGCAGGGCTTCTGTTTCCTGTATATTTTGCATGTAACTCCTAGTAGTAAGAAGTATATTTTAATGGGTAAATTTAAAGTAATATACTCGCTATAACTGCAAGTCTTTCGCGCGCTTAAACAAATAAACTCTTCAGCTTCATATTATTAGTATAGATATATATGTATTTATACATAAAAGTCCCCAGGAGCCACATATTGTTCATGGCTAAGTCCCATTGGCTTACTTGCATATTTCCTTTTAAAATCTCTATTCATTTCCTTGTTCTGAATGGCGAAAGCCAAAAAACTTTTAAGTGCACGTACGTGAGAATTTTCAAATTCAAATAGTGAAATAATTCTACTGATGCTCTTCGCACCAGTTGTATTTCTCTATATCCAGGCTAAACTAGTTCAGTAGTTCAGCCAGTGCAGTAACTTTTCGTTCTCGTCAGTGATATGATCAAATTTCACATGAGCAAACATCAATTTGCTTTGTTCTCACTAGATATTTAATACTCGCTATTACCACGTCCTGAAAATTTAAATCTGAACTATATAACTGTACAGAATGATATGAACCAGACCTAAACAGTTTATTTATTTAAGGATTTGATTTGTGTCTACAAACAAGACGTATTCGCATTACGCGTCACTTCCTGCCGCATACATCCCAGACTTCCGGAAACGATATTGGGCCTTTGAGCAAAACAAGCAAAGGCCGGAATGCACAGACGCCAGTGTCACAGTAAACATAACAGTAGGTTATCTAAGGCCGCCCGCCCAGCTATTAGCCTAGCGTGCTCACAAATACGCGGCACTGCCCGTACGTGCTGCTGCCACCTTATTCCACCATATTTTATGCTAGCATGTGCGTGAAATCACGCACGCACACATTCAAACCGTGCCGAGAGCGGCACGTTTGTATGTAGATATTTTACTGTTCTCTGTTTACTGTGCCAGTAATGACCCTGTCAAGGCGATGGCGTAGGGTTAGGCCTCATTGGCAGGTTGTGTTGCGCTGCGTACCTTGATCTGAAACCTTGCATATTATGACGACGCAATGCAGAATCTGGAACCTGAATTGAAACCTGGAGCCTGAATAATGCGTTAAGTAGTTACTTTTATAATAATAATTAATTTGTCATTCAGACATTATTACAACCAAAATTAAACAATTATGCGTCAATACAAAGATGAAATTATACGTGACGTAAAGAGTTTTCTGAGAAGAGTCAAGCTTGAATTCGGAATATTTACATAATTTTCATATCTTATTAATCTTTTTTTTTATAGAGCCGAAAAAATAGTTTTGACGCAACAAAATATTATGCTCTTAAAATAAAAGCAAAACCTCGATTGGGTCTTCTTGATGTACCTTAAGAAATACTTTTGACTATGCTCTTCAGCGAGTCGTGCACTGAAATCACAAGATTCAACAATAAAGAAAGGATCGTGCTTCTTTAGCACTGAAAACGTGAAGAGATTGAATAATTTCGCAGCGAACGGTGAAAGATAGAAACCTTCCAGGAGCATATCAATAATTGGAGACAGACATCGAAAGGAAAAGGTATTGATTTATCTATAACGATTCATAGTAGGTAGGTAGGTATATGCCGAACAAATGACACCCATTATTTCGTTCTTGGAAGAATAGCGCCATCCGTTAGAATTCTTACAAATGAATTGTATTATATTTATGAAATACCTTGCCAAGCACCGTACTTCGATAATTTAGATATATGTAGCTTTTTAGGAGGCATCGACCACCACCACATGAATTACTTGTAATTTTTCGTTTCTTCTTACCCTCAAACAGTATAAATAGTTTTGATGAGTCTTTAAAATCACATGTTTTTTATACTGAAAACCATTACTTACCATAAAAGTCGTTATGTTTGTCAGTAATCATATTTCTTACATAAGCTAGATCCCACATACTTCACATTTACTTAGTGCAACCACTGACATAAACTTGAAGCCACTACTGAATTTACGTTGCTTTACTCATCAACTTAGGAAAGTTTTAAATTTTTGTTTGTATTCAAGTTTAAAAACTGTGATTAACTTGATAACTTAATAACGTACGAACTTAAACAAAAATCATAATTACAAAGAAAGTTTCTTCATTAATTCTTCAACTCAATCCTTACTCAGTGCGAAAGTTAGTGCCAATAATTCCAAAAGTCTTTACCCTTCTATCAATGATATTATAATAAAAAGGAGGTAGATAGGTTTTGTCAGTCTTGATGCGAAGTCGGAAATTGTCCCCTGGCGTACGTACCTATATAATTTAATGTGACCAAGGTAGTATGATTATTTACTAGAGCGTAAACGAGACAGATACATGTTGCGCAGTATCGTCTCAAGCTCTCAACATTGTCAATGCTTTGTTCACGTGCACGATCGTTCTGATTTCGGGTGCCACTTTTTTAGCACGAGTTACCTCTTTAGTACCTCTTATTTGCTATGATATCATTGCCTTCTACCGTTTTGGCGATCACTGAAAAGGTTTATTACCTACCACGCTCATTGTGCTCAAGTCAAACCACAAGATTTTGTAAGTAGTCTGACAGTTTTATGCCGACGAGATTAAACATTTCAAACAATAAAATGGGATTTGTGACTTAAAATCAAAAGGATTAAGGATTTACCACCTGTTCTTTGTTTAAAGCTCTTAATAAGTTCACACTAGTGTTGCTCTCAATAGGCGAATATCGATAGCAATAAGATGATAATATTTTATTAGTAAAAGGTACCTAGGTACTTTATTGCTTAAAGAAAACAATCACATAACAATGCTTACAGACATTTAAGACGGGCTTTCCGCTTAAAGCGATCTCTTTCAGACAACCTTTAATGTCGATCTGAAAGTAGTTGTTGTACTGAATCTATTCTTTTTGAATTAAGCTCCTACCTTAGTCCATGATACCGGCACGGCAGCTGCACGGCTGTGACCCAGCAAATACCTTGCAATTCTGAACCTTAAGTTGTAAGGACGCGTGTGCTGCCATAATGTGCTATGACATTAACCCTCGTAATCACGAACGTCAATCAACGCTAAGCACGCGCTGTCGAGTAGTAGTAGTAAAATGACAATAGAACTGAAAGGGATTTGCGTTTGTGAATTCGGGGCTAAGGGTGTCAGAATGGTCCGGCAACGATACGAAAACGAAGTAGGTATTGGTTCATCCTTAGTTAGTTGGTCTTAGTTAATAGTAGTTTTTGGAAAGTTTTGATTAAGTTGTCGTCTGTTGTCTTTACAATGTCGTTTTTGTACTTAGGTATTTGAATTCACTTTCAAGTCTAACTTTAAACTTGCAGCGGGGCCTCACACAATAAGTTTTCTATTACAGAAATGAATTCCTATGGTACTTTGCTCATGACATTATGCGTGTTTTTTTCTTGTTTTTGACAACTCCGCCCTAAAGCATGCCAGTTCATCAATTTTTATGAAATAAATTAAAAGTCACCACATTTTACTAACTGATTTCTGATTTTGTGACATTAATTTTATTGTTATTGAATGTGTAATTGTGATTTTAGTTATTAATTGTATTACATTTTATTTTTTTATTGTATTTTGTTTTAATTTAATTTGTATCATTTAATTTACACTATGAATTGAATTATCTGAAATAAATGAATTTTAATTTAAAGGGAATAGATAGAAAAAAAAGTCGAAATAAATAATCAACTCGAACAAAATGCCTTCGTTTGTAGATTAACTTAGTGAGCTCGGGGCAGACATATCACCTTGTTCTCTTTGTTAAAAGAATACTTATTCTTTACGAAGCTGACTTATTTAATTGGTTTCTATTGTAGATTTACAATTAAAGAAATTCTTGCGAAATAATTAGATTCATTAGTCATAAACTAAATGTCGGAAATGAAATACTTATCTATTTATACTTACATTGCCTACTTGAACAGACTGCCAAAATAATGAAATCAACCTATAGTCTGTTCGCGTTAAGAATGCAGTAATTTCATACTTGTCCTTTGACCTACTAGCACGTCAAAGAACCAATCAAATCAATCCTAATTAGAAAGTCAAGTACGCAGTGACCAGTTGAACGCATACTTTATAGAAAAACGAACCTAACATAACATACCCTCACGACCATTTTCCCAAACTGAGTAGTCAGAGGCACACTGATTGCTGCCGTCATGGTGAACGGAACATTCAGAAGCCAACATTTCGCCAAGGGAATTTGAACCCATCGTGGTAGGGGGCGGTCCGCCGTTTCCTGGGATTGCTTGGGTTTGTTATCGATGTTTTCCATCACCAGAGAGTTAACAAATTGTACAAAGAACACAAAGTAGGTTTGTTCCGGCCAGTTTGATCTCGGTTCCGAGCCAGAGTGTTTAACCACTGGGCCACGACGCTCTTGTGACGAAAAACGAAGTAATGAATAATATGAAATCCTGATACGATTCAGAACTAATATTTAAACAGCGACCTAAACGAGGATTAGAGTCCTCGGTTATTGCTGTAACTTGTGCCCATTAATATTAAATGTGGCATTTAATTTGACTCTAAATTAAACACGCTAATTAACTCCCATACATTTATAATTTTCACATGCGTACTGAGATCACAGATAATTAGTTCGACAATAGTAACAGACAATTTTATTTATTCCACAGTAGTGGCCGCCCGCGACTTTGTCCGCGAGGACCTCCCCCCCCTCCTCCTCCACAGCTTGATGTCCAACGAAAACCGTCTGTAGGCTACCACAGAGTGACGATTTGAGACCATTACATGGATGCATTCGGATGATGTGTCCTGCCCACTCCCACTACAACTTCGCAGATTTTTCACCCACATCTACTATGTCTGTTCTGGAGCGAATAATGGTGTTATTTATTCGGGCAGAAAGCCTCAAACCGAGAATGATTCGCACCATGGCTCTCTGGCAAACCTGCAAACCTGGAAGAGCTTCTGGTCCATGAAGGCTTACATGAAGGGTGACCATCCCATATCACTTAAGTGCTAACTCTTTGATGATTGTATCCTGCCGATCCTAACTTACGGTGCGCAAACATGGCCATCAGAAGTCCAAGCTCCTCAGCTCTAGTTTACTATCATTACAAATGCGAAAGTTTCTATGTGTGGATGTGCCGTGTTGCTCTTTGACGAATTTCGGTGTTATGAAAGATTCACATTTAGAGAAGGATATAAGCTGCCTTTGCCGCTTGATACTACTTGAAAAGGGTCAAGGTTTATCCCGTACTCCTTTTTTATGTATAGTCAGCTTTGAAGATAATGTTAGCACTTCAGATCTGTCATAATAAATAAACTTTGTTGGAGTTGTTAGAGTGAAAATTAAGATGCTGTTAAATTAGCCAGTACGAAAAAGTACTGAATTGTTTATCTAATTTTGATGCCGACTGTACATACTACATATAACTTGATATTTAGAAAACAATACAAAACAATCCCTTGATTGAATCATAATGTCATGCCATTATATTGACACATTTCTTTTGATAGCTTTATTTCTGTCTTATACGACTAGGTAATAACTATAAAACAGGAATAACTATTAAGTATGACAGCAGGTACCTAATCACCTGATTTTGTCAGTCTATTATATTTTGGGTGTTAGAAAAATTTTCTACTTAACACGGTCATCAAGACTTGAACATATGTTACTATTTTTATTTTGAAGTCGCACGCGTAATTTGTTACACCTAAGCTACTAATTTAATGAAATGTGGTCCATAATCCAAGATGGAGTGGGCCATGAAAATAGACATAGGGTAATCGCTATTGCGAAATAACCATAGGCATAAAGATGGGATAAGTTCTCTACGAAAAAGGGCCAGAATAACTAAGGTCTACACAACGGAGCCGCGGGCGAAAAGCCAGTTCCTAATAATCTTTAAGGATCAAGCTTTGATCCAAGAAATTGGTTATTATTTGATTGAATCGTCACACGAAATAATTTTGAAGCAACTTTGAACCGTTGTACGTACTAAAGTAAAGACTTTATCAAAACTTTATTGGCCTGATGTTCTGTTAACAAAATATGTCAGAAACCTAAAAGTGAGTATAGACTAGAAAATTTACTACACTAGACGCAGACTAGCTTTCACCCCTATGTTGTTGATATTGATGTTTTGATGTATTAGCTTCTTGGTGAAGTGTTTTCACAGCAATACAACTTGGGCCTCTTCAAGAAGAGAGTGAGCAGTGATTTGTTGGGCCAGCAATACCACCTTAGACATCATCACTTACGATCGGGTAAGATTGCGGTCAAATACGCGCCTAAGTTCTGGAATAAAAAAAAAGTTATATCAGAACATTGAGCATTCGCCATTGTCAAGTTTCGAATGTTCGAAGTGTGGTTAAAGTTCATTTGAAAACAGCGAATTCTCTATGTTCTGTTTTTAGTGTACCTATGTTGTAATCTATACTCACCCTAAAGAAGCTGTTACAATTTTTAGTTAACCCGGTTGAATACGGTTTTATACTCCTATTTTGGTAAAATCAAAAAATATTTCCATTTATTTATTTATTTATTCTTTATTGCACATAATGAATTGGTACAAATGGCGGACTTAATGCCGATAAGGCATTCTCTACCATTCTATCCTTAAATAAACTACAGATATCACGAGGAGATTAAAAATGTTTTTATCATGCTTATGAAGAAAAAAATCGATAGGTATGTATTTATAGACACATTTTACCATAGTAACTTTATCTAAATGACATATTAATCTTAAATAATGTTTTGGCTTATTTTCACCCCTGAAGACTTTGAACATAAGGTTTTTAATACAAAAAATATTCGTTTTGTTATTAAAACATTACACTGTATGAGTATTTTTGAAATTATCAAACAGATAAACTTATCAATTACCTATTACAAATTATTTACACAATGATAAAGTAGCTAGAATACATTTTTAACAACACAATCAAACAATTGGAATTTTAGAACTGTTCTTTTCATGGCTTTAATTATTGGCTAATATTATTAAACATCACAAAAAACTGTCTAAAATTTCTCGGTTAGTATCAAAATGCCCGTAAATAATTGCACCAGAATTACTTAGGCCATGGAATAGTAACCTATGTAAGATTATTATGTTTCAAATACAATATGTAACATGTATTTGACAGTTCGAAGTAGATCGAAGTTAGAAAAGCCTCCTGAACGCAAAAAACCGCCAATCGGAAAAGTCTTCAAAACCGTAACAACTTTTTGTCACCAACAATATTAGCATAAAGAAACTTACCGTTTCATTTTGAAAATCCTCAATCCATAGAATGTTTTACACAAACACGAGAACTGAAACTGAACTTTAACGTACGGATTCAAGTTTGTATTTTCCGCGAAGTCTGGAAAATTTGGGAACGCGACCGACTCCCGCCAGCAGACGACTAGTACTGAACGAAAACCTCGCTCGGCGATAGGAGATAACTGGCTGGATAAAAATGTTTTTTTTCGCTATTCTCGATGGGCACAGATAACAAATCGGGACTGTTTTGACTGCGATGGTAATCAGAAGAGGTTTTACAGAAAACATTTAGAAAGACAGCAGATTAACAGTGAGTTAACTAAATAATCGAATCTCTTTGGAGAGACTAGAAATGGGTTCGCGAGTTATTAACCGACATTATCTGTTGATTAAAAAGTTATTTTTAAGTGTTTTTAATTGATTTAGATAATTTACAGATAAAACCCTATTTACAGTGTTACATTACGATTGATATTTTTTGACGACACGTTTAGAGCAAAAGTAAACTTGAGCCTCTTCAAAAAGCAGCCATTTGTCAGGCCGGCATGTACCACCTCAGGCCACATCATCACTTACGATCAGGTGAGATTGTGGTCAAATGCGCGCCTAAGTTTATTATTAATTTCACTACAAACTATTTTATTAATTTCCATAATACAAAAGAAACCCGTCATTGGCATTTCTGGGGCAGCAAGCGATGCGTTTTAGACTCAATTTATTTATTTAATTTTTTATAAGCGCTGTTCAAGAAGTGTTAATAAGGATCAAGAAGTATTGTTAAAAAATTACAACTTTTAAAATTCGTTCTTACGTATGATTTACTTACTTATGATGTAATCATACAACTCTGTAAATTTGTTTCTTAAGAACCTAGGAAGTTAGAAAACTAAGTTTGTGTCACCTCATAGTTGAGGTGGGGTTTACTATCTTGTACACATGGTCAAATTATAAATACGTACGTCAGGGGACAATTTTCGTCTTGGCATCAGTACTGACATAACTAATCTCTCTTTTAAATATCATTGATTGGCATTATCAACCAGTCAACCGGGATTTAACAAAGGTTTAGGAAGTTCAGGGGCTATGCAGCTTGCAAGAATAATGTAGTTAGTTCAAGTAAAGAAAACTATATGTACCACAAGTAAGTATAACAATATTTGCAAACTTTGCTTAGAAATTCAAACAGCACAGCTGCCGAGGGATCGCTTCGGCATCTGCTGCATATCTAATGAACGTTGAGACTTGAGGTCAGATAACCTAACTCAGTGTCTTGGGAGTTCTTCACTACAACTACAAGTATTATAACAGCAATGAACAAGGGTGTAAGATATTAGTAAGCACTGGTAAGTATCCTTTCACACGGTATTAAGTACCTATATTTTCCGAAGGATGTGAAAACTAGCCTACAAATAAGTGAAGTTTTCATTATTTTCTATAAGATGCCTGTTGTAATTTGAATTACAAGTACTTACTGAACTTGGTTGAACGCGTTTCAGCTCGAGCTTCAAAACCGCTTCGAAGCCCTTGAGAACAGCATGGATGTGGACGATCAATACAACATGGTGGTGGATACTGTACGTACGGTAGGGTCCAAGTACTTTAAAACCCGCCGTACAAAGTCAAAGAAACTCTCCAGCCAGACTCTCCTACTTATGGATCAGAGGAACGAAATGAGGCTACAGAACTCAGCGGATGCCCTTCGTTATCGGCAACTCAATAGACAGATATCGAAGTCTTTGACGAGCGACCTTCGCCAATTTAATACCCAGCGTATTAAAGAGGCCATTGAGCGGAACAAAGGCTCCAAAGTGTTCGCCAGAGATCTGTCTATTGGGCAAAGCCAACTGACGAGGCTGAAAACTGAGACAGGTAGCATCATTGAGTCAACACCTGAAATCCTGAGAGAGATTGAGAGTTTCTATGGACAGCTGTATTCCACTCAAACACCTGTTGAAAGCAAGGCTAAAGACCCTAGAGCCAAGCTTACCCGACACTATACCGAAGATATCCCGGACGTCAGCCTGTACGAGATTAGGATGGCTCTCAAGCAGCTTAAAAACAACAAGGCGGCGGGTGATGACGGAATCACAACAGAGCTTCTGAGAGCGGGCGGCCAGCCGATACTCAAAGCCCTCCAGACGCTCTTCAATTCTGTCATCCTCGAGTGCAGAACGCCAAAGGCATGGGGCAGAGGCGATGTGGTGCTGTTTTTCAAGAAGGGTGACAAAACTCTCTTGAAGAACTACAGACCCATATCGCTTCTGAGCCATATCTATAAGTTGTTTTCGAGAGTCATTACGAATCGTCTTGCCCGCAGGTTTGACGACTTCCAACCTCCCGAACAAGCCGGGTTCCGAAAAGGCTATAGTACCATAGACCACATTCATACGCTGCGGCAAGTTATACAGAAGACCGAAGAGTATAACTTGCCACTTTGCCTAGCGTTCGTGGACTATGAGAAGGCCTTTGATTCGATTGAGACCTGGGCAGTGTTGCAGTCTCTCCAAAGGTGCCAAATAGACAACAGGTACATCGAGGTTCTTAGGTACCTATACCAAAACGCCACCATGTCGGTCCGATTACAGAACCAGAGCTCTAATCCGATCCAACTACAGCGAGGCGTGAGACAAGGAGACGTTATCTCTCCAAAATTGTTCACAGCTGCGTTGGAGGATATTTTCAAGCTTCTGGACTGGAAAGGACGCGGCATCAACATCAATGGCGAGTACCTAACACACCTGCGATTTGCCGATGATATAGTTCTTATGGCTGAGACCTTGGAAGACCTGAACATAATGCTCGAAGATCTCGGTAATGCTTCTCAGAGAGTGGGTCTTAGGATGAACATGGACAAGACGAAAATCATGTTCAATGCCCATGTTGCACCCGCTCCAGTTAACGTTGGGAACATTACACTCGAAGTTGTTGACCACTATGTTTACCTGGGACAGGCAGTCCAGTTAGGTAAGTCCAACTTCGAGAAAGAGATCTCTCGTCGAATCCAGCTCGGATGGGCAGCGTTCGGGAAGCTCCGGCATATTTTCGCGTCCGAAATACCTCAGTGTCTCAAGACGAAAGTCTTTGACCAGTGTGTGTTGCCAGTGATGACATACGGGAGTGAGACGTGGTCGTTCACTATGGGTCTCATAAGAAGGCTCAAAGTCACCCAGCGAGCAATGGAGAGAGCGATGCTTGGTGTTTCCCTGCTTGATCGAATCAGGAATGATGAGATCCGCAGGAGAACTAAGGCAACCGACATCGCTCGAAGGATTGCATCGTTGAAGTGGCAGTGGGCGGGACACATAGCGCGGAGAACCGATGGCCGTTGGGGCGGAAAGGTTCTCGAATGGCGACCGCGTACCGGACGACGTTCCGTGGGCAGGCCCTCCACAAGGTGGACCGACGATCTGGTTAAGGTCGCGGGAAGCCGCTGGATGCGGACAGCGCAGGACCGATCGTTGTGGAGATCCTTGGGGGAGGCCTATGCTCAGCAGTGGGCGTCGTTCGGCTGACATGATGATGATGATGATGGAGTTTAACTTTTACGGCCAAATATTGGAAAATTGGTACCTTATCAATTAATTTGAGAACTTACACAGAAATACATTATTTCAGTAAAATCTAGATAAGAGTTCTTTCTCTGCTTTTTTCGCACTTTCTTCATATGGCCGGGCAGAGTTCTGCTCATGGCTATAATCCACCTTGCACTATAATCCACTTATAATCCGGCACCAAACATATGATTTAAAAAGCTCCGTAAAATATTCCAACAACAGGTAACATTTAAAAAACGTTTTATCGGTAACGTAAATAAATACACCTTACCGAATTTTTTTTCTGACTTTAATAAATTGATATACTTATTTTAGCGTTGTTAATGTTAAATAACAGTTTGTTACAAAGAAATTCAACTTTTATTACTTGTGACACAGAAAAATTTAATTGCTTACTGGGATTTCTTGTTACCTCCAATAAAGCCTTATTTCCTTTGTAAAATGATAAAAAGTACTTCAACTGTTCAGTTTATTCAGTGTTATTGCATCGTTGCTGCCGCGAGCCTTGTCGTGTATTGCAATGTTGAGAGCGCGCTCAATTCTGTAAGCTTTTCAGAGCGGTATTGCCGCTTGAATCCTACTAATATTATAAAGGCGAAAGTTTGTATGTGTGGATGTACCGTATTGCTCTTTCACGTAAAAACTACTGAATTGATTTTAATGAAAGTTTACAATAATGTTTCTTATACATCTGAATAATACGTAGGCTACTATTTACAAAAAATACGGCATTTTTTTAACTTTAGTTCACGCGGACAAAGTTGCGGGCGGCCACTAGTTGACAATGAGGAGACTCATATCTAAACTGACGTTGAAATATTGTTTCGCAGCGACGAAGGACGAATCTAAGGGTGTAAGGGTGCATTCTAAGTAGGTAGTCGTGAAAGTCTCGGGGTGTATTTATATGTATGTTGTCAATGTTGTCATAAATGATATTGTAATAAATAGAGGTAGATAGGTACCTCTTTCTACCTCTTTTTACTTGTGCTAAAAAATGCCACCCGAAATCATAACTTTCGAACACCTGAACAAAGCAATGACAGTTTAAAACGACAGTGTGCAACATGTATCTGTCTCGTTTACGCTTTAGTAAATAATCATACTATCTTGTTCACACGGTCCTATTTTTACGTACGCCAAGGGACAATATTCGACTTCACTCACATCAGTACTGACATAACCTATCTACCTCTTTTTTATTATAATTTAATTGGTTGTCATAATGTGCGCTCTGGCTATACTTACATTAAGCAAAGCACGAACGCGAACAAAAGCCGTAGTTTCTCGTAACACATCCGTCAGTAACAATTTTCAACTGTGTTTTGTTAGGTTAATTAGTTCTAGACGATTAAAAAGTATCTGTTAACTTTGTTTTATGTGCAATTAAGTGTTTCTTATCTCATCTCAAAGTGTGTAATAAAATCTCTATTCTCTGTAAATGTTTTAGTTCGACTGCTCCTTAGGTATTAACTGTCTCTTATCTGAATAGGAGAAGAGAATGACTGAACGTTTCCGTTAGTATCTCGAAGATTCGTTTTTACGACTATTTATTTTACGAGTTCATCTTTCTCCTATCAATCAATTACAAGTCAATGAACGACCTTTTTCAGCATAGCAAAGATTGTGATCTTTTTTTTAAGTTAAAGAAATTTAATTAATTTAAGAAATCTATGAAGGAGGTCAATCGTACAGTATTTCGCGTGTTGCCCATTCGCCGGACGAAGTCAAAAATTGTCCACGGGGTACGACGTGGTTATTTTATGTGTTATATTGTGTTAACAAGACAGTACATGCATCATGCATCTCATTCAAAATACCTATAAGCAATGATATTTAAAAGAGGTAAATATACGTTATGTCAGAACTGATGCGAAGTCGAAAATTACCTACAATTTGACCGCGTGTACAAGATAGCATGATTAATAATACTAGAGAGTAAACGCGACAGATACATGGTGCGCAGTGTAGTCTCAAACTGTCAATGCTGTGCTCAGGTGTTCGAAGTTCTGATTTCGGGTGCCGCTTTTTTAGCACAACTAACCTACTAGTTAAGTCTTTTTTATTATAATATCATTGCCTTCAAGTAGATGCAACCTTTTTTTACGCGGAGAATGCCTTTACGCACTATCCCGCTCCCTGAGTACGGGAGTGAGGGAGTGTGGGGCTCACCCACCCCAGTGGGCGTGGGCATACCCACTAAACGCCGCGGAGGCCACCTTCTGCGCGGTACCAGGAATCCCCGAGGACCCCCGTGAGGGACTCTATCAGTGGACCCCTGGCGCGCTGTGCTGGGAACCCAGCTCCTCACGAGGGGAGTTATGCCTCCCCTCATACACCCGCGGGGGTTCACGGCAGTGCGAGGCCCCCCCACACCGCCGCCCTTCGCCTCTTACGACAGGCGGGGGGGAACCTTGGCCGAATTCTAACGCCCCAAACCACAGGGCCATGCAACCTACTCACTTGAAATCCAAATTAGAATATAAGATAGATAGAGCCCAAACAGTGAATGGGAAATATTGGCCCATAACAGGCATAGTTAGAGAGCTTTGGGGGAGACCTTTGCCCAGCAGTGGGACACATCAGGTTAAATTTAAAAAAAAACCCCAAACCTGCAAAACATACTTACAACTACCGTATAATTTCACAACTATCAAATTGTAGACTTGTAAAGTTTTGCTATGCAAAAATATAAGAAAATCAAAAAGTTAAGTGGCTAAATAAACCAGCGAGTTCTACAGGAACCGCCTGAATCATTTTGGTGTGTTTTAGCTACCAGCCAGCGTTATTCCATCAATGTTCGCAAATACCAACAGCATTCGAAACAATTCTGTTTCAGCAGAAGCATTCACATGTTTGTTCCGCGTTTTTTTTCGTTGTTTCCGAGTAATGATTGAGTGAGTTTCATTCTTAATTTGTCTCTGAAAATATCAATCTGCTTAATCATATTCAACTTTTAATATTGTGTCAAAACACAGTGGTTTAAAATGGAGGGTCCTAGGGTCTAGCTGGTTTAGTAACTGTTTTTTTTAAAAAAAAAACATGACAGGATGGTGATTCTGATAGACATTAAAGTATATTTCGATCCACAGATACAGAGAATAATACATAATAAGCAGGGGCTTTCATCTAGAATCTAGACCCTATAATACGGGCATATTCTGTTGTTCCATGACTGAATTCGCAAGTAGTTTTTAAAGTTTTAATTTATGTTGAGTTTCTTTGTTTTTGTTTAATGTTAGCTTAAGTTTATGTCTACATGATTGCATTGAGGAAACCTGTAATAATTTAGTAAAACAGTGTTGTTGTAAATAAATGAATAAACAAATAGTTCTGAACAACCTTCATCACATCATCCATCCAGCGATAAAACTTTGCAATAAAGGCTTTTAAGCACAAAGTATCTAAAACTCGAAATTGCTCTATTCGATAAGACATTCACTTATTCAATTGTCCTTTGTACTGAACTCGATCTCACAACTTAATAATACGTCAATGATCTCAACAACGTTATATCAATTTGTAGTTATGGCAAAGGAACTATCTATAAAGTCGTCTTATTTATTCAGTTATTTACATTATAGACTTATACACGACGTAGAGCGTTGTGGCCCAGTGGTTTGATATTCTGGCGAAATATGGGCTTCGGAATGTTATGAATGTGAGTGAGAAGTGGCAAAGTAAATCTCATCTTATTGCAACAGATAATATAATACCCAGATTCAAACAACACATGACATTAATAGTTAGTTTGCTCTATAGTCCGTTCGCTGTTCAGATCCACAACCTTTGTGTTCGAAAGTATGCGTTCAACTGGTCACTGTGCGGGGAAGCTTAATAACTAATTTTATCGAATCAAATTAATACAAAATGCGGGACAATCTCAGACAGATCACTCGTCAAAGTCCTGTCAAAGGCTATCTGTCATCTGACTATCATACAAAGTAAGTAAAGGTCGTTGTACACATTGATTATTATAATATATCTAACATTAGGAACGATTTGATTGATTAGGGGGCGTGCTAGATCGAGAGACAAGTATGAAATTATTGCATTCTCAACGCTAACGGACTACAGGTGCTAATTGACAGTCAACGGCACATCAAGCTACCCATTTCAGTTTTCATCTTGCTTTTGCCAAATGTCATTTTCGGAATAGAGCAAGGAGGACTAGTCGGAAATGGGTAACGTGATGTACCGCCCACCTTACCACAGATTAGAAAGAATAGTCTCTATCAAGTATAATAAGCTTTGGGCATGCATTAGTCATGGCATTAGGAGAATGCCTTTAGGCATTAAGTCCGCAACGCACTTGTCCGTTGTACTTTTTCTTTGTGCCATAAAACATAAATAAATAAATAAGCCAGGCAATTTATAATTTGGTTGTCAAGCGAAATACAATACAAAACAATACCACTGTTCCATAACACGGACAGACAAAAATACGTGACGCATTTCGACTTATCTATGATAAGATAGTGCCGTCCACTCAATTAATGAATTTAGTAAATTAATAAATTCGAATGATAAGGTGTTTTAATATAAACCACGTTATCGCTCGAGTGCCCACTGATCCAATATTACAATTATTGCTAGAATGTACGCTGTGATTTATTTATTTATTTTTACAGCCAGAAATCGCAATGAATAAAATATTAATGTCTTTAGGCAGTGTGAGTTTGTGTTTTGTTGTGTGAAAGCTGACTGCCTTTTATAACAACGCACAGCTGAAACTGCTCTACCTAGAAACTCGAAATTTGGTATTTTAGTTTGTTTTCACTAATGTGGCGTTAGTCCACGCGGACGAAGTCGCGGGCAGCCGCTAGTAAAAAAATAATTTAATTGCTGTTTTTTCCGTAAGTCTTATTCACATAGATCCTGTCAGAATATCGGTGCTGCTTCCCATCTCTAGGATTTGCGAATATGAGTTATTGATTCGAATAATGAATTGGATGAACAGATAATTGAATTATTCAACTGTAGGAAACAATTATGCAGAACATTTATGGATCTCAAAAAATTAAAGATATTTAAAGTGGATTTGCTTTTAAAGTTGATCATTCTTAATTTAAGCAAAAGAACAAAAAATCTTTCTATTTTTGTGAGTAAGAGCTAAAAATAATCTCAATCAATTCACCTATCAAACGTAGGAACGAAGTCACAATTGGATTTTCTATATCGGAGCTGCAATGCTACTGACAGATACGCAGACACACGTTAAACTAATAACGTCCCTCAGTATTAGTCAGAGGTTAAAATAAACAGTACAACCTGAGACAGAAAAATACGTGATTCTACAAAAATTACTTGACCGGGACTATACTCACTGGTAAACGGTGAACTAACCGGTGAACGGAACATTCAGAAGACAACACCAGCTCGTGATGCAATTTAAACCTAATGCAAAAGAGCCTACTGCCGTTATTCGACTTGTTAAGGTTCTACGCTTGGAGAGCAGAGTAGCTGCGAGTTATTCTACGAAAATGAGTTAAAAACTTTTTTAAATAAAATTATTGAAAACAACTATACCAAAATATCATAAGCTTCAATATGAAAAGGTTTTGGAGAGCATTGTGGCCCACTGGTTAACAGGTTCCCTGTCCACAAATTTATAACAATTAAAAGCTAATTGTTCGCAGCCCATATGTGGGCTGTGGACTGTGAACCGGTTAAACATCCTGTCTCGAAGCCAGAGGTACCAAGTTCAAGAATGAGTGCCCTTGCGAGTTGTGAGACCGATTACAATTTTGCGGCTAATTCACCGATGGTTGTTTGCAATTGAATTAAATTTATGAAAATTACCGATAAAAAATCGAGCAACCCGGATAACGGCTAAAGGCCCTTCCCCATCTTGCTATGACGGCAACAATCAGTGTACCTAAAACCATGGTATGTTTATGTATAATATTTCTATGACAGACCGAATTCCACTCAGACAAAGCCAGTACAGCATATCAATAACAAGTAAGGTCTGGTGAAAAATGTGATTTTTTGTCTATGCTCTCTTGTTTTCGCTTCGTTTTTGTTTTAACTTTTTCCCTCTCCCGTACCCTCTGGTGCGTTATCAAAGGGCATAGTTCTAACTTTATTCGTTAGCACTGACAACGAAAGCGTTAACGAAATTGGCATGGACAAAATTTTACAAAACAAAAACCGACTTCGACGGTTTAGTTCGTTATTTTTTTGACAACCCACGCTGTATCGGAAATGGCTTAGAGGACCACTCTGACAGAAATAAAGATAGGTATACGGTACGAGTATCTCCATGCTTCGGTAGGCACGTCATACAGTTAGGCCCGGCGCCCACTATCGGCATCGGCACGCCTCAGGATTTTAGGTGGCAAATAGCAATATACTATAACATAATGGTAATAAAGCAGAAATTTCCGTGATATGTGGTCATAATACAAAAATACCGCTTCGGCATGCTTGAGGCTGCTGTATCGGCAGCCTTGAGCATGCTTCAGGATGCTTCGGCATCCTTCGGTACGCCGCCGGCGCCGAGGCAACCTGCGGTTCGGCATCCCTAAGGGCGCCTCGGCATCCTTAAGAATTATTGCCGATAGTGTGCGCTTGCATGTAGGATGCCGAAGGATCCTTTTCCTTGCCGATGCCGATAATGGGCGCCGGGCCTTAGTCTCGACTGACGGCGCTAGGGCGATAGATGTCAATCGTTTGAACAGACGAAATAATTGACGTGACGACAAATGAACGTTGCGACCATCGCACGAGCAGACGATCAAACTTACATACATAAACGGCCTATATACGTGCCACTGCTGGGCACAGGGCTCACCTGAACTATGAGGTGGATTGAGCCATACTCCAACACGCGGGCTCAGTGCGGATTGCAGAATTGAGATTGAGGAGATTGTTGAAGGTTTTCGGTTTTTTTTTTTGGTCAATCTTATTGATCTAGAATTGGTGTCACAGGTAGGCTATCACAGAATGCATTCGCCCGACCAAAATGTTTAAAAATCTGTCCTTCTGAACTTAGTTCTCCTCCGGATCTCATCATTTCTGATTCGATCAAGCACGGAAATACCAAGCGTCGCTATCTCCACTGCTCGCTGAGTGACCTTGAGCCTTCTTATGAGACCCATAGTGGACGACCACGTCTCACTCCCATATGTCATTACTGGCAACACACACTGGTCAAAGACTTTTGTCTTGAGACATTGAGGTATTTTGGATGCGAAAATATGCCGAACGCTGCCGAGCTGGATTCGACGAGAGATCTCTTTCTCGAAGATGAACCAACCGTCATAGCTCGAAGGATTGTATCGTTGAAGTGGCAGTGGGTGGGACACATAGCGAGGAGAACCGATGGCCGTTGGGGCGGATAGGTTCTCGAATGGCGACCGCGTACCGGACGACGTTCCGTGAGCAGGCCCTCTACAGGGTGGACCGACGATCTGGTCAAGATGGATCGGGCAGCCGCTGGATGCGGACAACGCCGGACCGATCGTTGTGGAGATCCTTGGGGGAGGCCTATGCCCAGCAGTGGGCGTCGTTCGGCTGGTATGATGATCGCGATATCGCGTTCTATTAGGACAACACCTAATTGTCCAAGGGAAATTCTGGGTCGTTATGTACTTACGAATTTCCACCTGTTAAGTTTTGTATTCAGTGATTTCAGTGTGTTTAGGCCGCTGTTTGTATTGCATGGCTGACTTCCGCTTAGTTCCACCAACTGATCTGATTATGTCTGTAGCGTCTAATATTGTTGTTTCCCATATTAATATAGTTAATGAATATGTGTTGTGTTGGTATTTCCTATCATTTTAACCGAGTTAACAAAGAGGAGGTCATCACATTTTCGTCTGTTCTTTTCTGCAGAGCTTTGGCATTGTTAACCGTTAATTAAGTATCAATTGTTCTTCCGCCTTGTTACTCTAAACTAAGCAACGATTTTGCTATGGATTAGACAATGCGAAGGAATAAATATACCTAATATTTACGAAAGACCTCTGGAGTAGTGTTATCGTCCATCGCAGCCAACTTCTTAACCATATCGATCACCAAATAGTCAATGCAAATGATTTTGAATAGCTTAAAACCTCTTTCCTCATCTTTTATAGTTTTCAAGAAGGTGACAAATGAAACCAGAATCAAATAACCGTCGCTTCTTTCAAGATAATAAGAAGGTTTTGAAATAAAAGATGGAAGATAGCAAAACTAACTGAAAAAAAAAAAATTTTCGGTTCGATAATTTATGTTCGTTAATTTCATGTTTCTTTATGTTAATTTAAGTTCATCAAAGATGGTTTTCTGTTTTTTTTCTTGCTACCTGTGATATTCAGTCAAAAAACATGCAATGTTTTGGGCAAACAAGTGCCCATTAAAAAACAGAAATAGGGTCGCCCTTTCTAGAGATTGCAACTCTTATTGGCTTATGGGAAACTGTGGGATCAAATTTCGTATTTCCCGTGCAAACGAAAACACATCTACGTTAAAAGATAGTCACGATAAAGACTATTCATATTATTTAAAAAAGCTCATTTTGAACCTTCCGAATTCACCCTGTATTTAGATGTTAGGCTAGTTCGTAAATACATGAAAAATGTCACTATTCTGAAATGGTCTCAACCACAGATACATAATGGCCTAGACCAGACAGAGACACATAACCATAGTGCACTCTTCCATTTACTAAAGCACTTTAACTAAGAGCTTATCTAGTGCTTGGATGACGTGCAATTTCTAAGAAACCTTTTCCAGTTTACCGCGATGAAATCACTTTGAAGAAAAACAGGTTAAGAATAACTGAAAAGTCCGTTTTGCTAGAGATAAGCATTCTTGTGCTAGTTTTCAATTTAATTGTTTACCTGTAAGGCCAAATGTTGATGACAGCTCATAAGTGTATGTTACTTTTTATCATCATCATCAACAGCACGTCTATTGCTGAACATAGGCCCCCTTCATAGATTTCCGGAGCAGACAACCGTCTGCTCCCCAGCTCGCCTACAACTGTAGGCGAGCTGCATTTACCGAAACCCTGCGAGCTTTCACAGGTCATACGTCCACCTTGCGCGTGAGCGATCCACGCTGCTTTTGACTTTACACGGTCTTTCAGTACTTTTCGGACCCAGCGGCCATCAGTCCTTGGTGCTATGCTACGCCTACTGCCACTTCAACTTGCTAAGATGCTGGACTGCTTCGATAACCTTACTTCTCCTAATTCTGAGTCGATCGTCGTAGTGAAATGCTATGGAAAATGTTATACAGTTTCTCTGAAGCTGCCCAGCGGAGTTGGATTCGTCGATTTACCTCCCTCTCAAAGTTCGACCAGCTTTCTTGGCTTTCTGTAATTAAGTAGTTCTACAAGTAACGTTACATAAACGGCCTATATACGTCCCACTGCTGGGCAAAGGCCTTCAAATGTGAGGTGGTGCAAGCCATACTCCAACACGCGGGCTCCGAGCAGAGTGTTGTAAGGTGAGGGAGAAACCTTAATGATAGATGTTATCAAGTGGCTCTAAGGCCTCTGACTAGGCTTAACGACTGCCGTCCAACGACTTTGTCGAGGTCCAACTGCTTAGCGTGCCTTCTGAAGCACGGAGATGCCTGAAAAAAAAACCACACAGTCGGGGTGGTCACACCTACCATTTTCAACCCGGCGTAGCGATTGTTGTCGACCCACTGTCAAAACTACGCAACAGTCACTTCATACACCTACTTTTTAAATACGAACTTTAATAAAGTAGATAGGTATATCAATATTTTTTACAGTTTGCGTCACATCCAGAGGGATGCTCCAAGATGATCATAGATTCATCCCCTCATCCCCAACAGCTGACTAGTGAACCGCACTTAAGCGGACAATACCCGCAATCAGAGCTACCCGGGTAGCGGGGGACGGGTAGTGCGGCTGATAGAAAATGAGAGGGAATTTGGGACAAGAAAAAGTCTTGGAAGATACGTATTAGGAATTTGTTATCTATCCCTGGATAATTAGGTAGGTGTATAATCTAGCGTATTGTAATTTAAGGCTTTTTTTCACCGTGTTAAAAATATTGTAGTTTTGTAATGTTTATGTCAATCCCGTCTCGTTTACCAAACCAAAATGTGAATTAAATATTGTTTTTTTACTTTTTTCTCGTATTTTTATTAAGTTTCTTCTTTTCATGAACCTCAGACTTCATCAAACACTACAATTAAAAAGTCGAATCGGTTCAGCCGTTTTTGTGTTTTGTGGTTAGCAACATTTAATACTTTATTCGTTTTCATATAAATAGATTTTATGCGAAGTGGGTGGTGGGTAGTGTCCAATTTCAGCGCGCGATGTGGCTGAATTGTAAAATAAGCTGACATCAAAATGTCAAAATTCCGAACTAGCTTTATAGAGTATTGTACGTAATTTGATTACATATAAATTCGGAAAATGGCTCAGCTTGCGTTTCATTTGAAAATGTATGCTGAAATGGAAACCCTGCAAAAACATGGATTAAAATATATAAAATTATAATTTGGCTTTCACAGTATCGTTTTTAAATGCTGTTAATAATTATCTAGTGAATTTGTATTGAAATATTGCAAACGCGGGCGCTTTGAATTTACTACAATGAACCAAGCAACAGCTTTAAAGTTTCCTCATATTAATGATTTTTTTACGGTTCTTTATTCTTCGGGGTCATAAAAAAACGTAACTTTGTTAAAAAGTATAATTTAATAATAAAAAAACTATAAACAACAATGGCAATTTAGTTAAAGACATTGAAATAAATCGCTATAATACACTCTTATAGTTATCTTCTAAAGATATTCGCTAATTACATATGTATAATTCTTAATTAGGTACAGTTTTAATTTTCGGTTAAAGTACAGTCAGCGTCAATAGTAAAATATATAAAGTTGCAAGTAGTATTGTCAAACTCTATCGATTTTAAAAAAGAAAAAATTTTCTAACGAAACTATTTGTAGCTCAAACTTTTTAATATTATCCAAAGAGTGCAATGCTGCCTATACTGCCGAAAATATTGCTGCTACTAGCAAACAACAAACTCTCAATAAAATCGAAATTAACAGAAAAGCCTTCAATAATAATAGATAAGTTCGATATTATTGAGAGTTTGATGTAGTTGTACAGTTAAAGTAAGTATTAAAGTAAAGAAACAGTAGGTTACCTATGTGTGCCTACCTACCTGTCGAAAATATTGTTTCTAGTAGGTAGTAATATTATTTTCGGCAGTATCGACAGCATTGCACTCTTTCGATAATATCAAAAAGTTTGAACAATCGAAAGATAGAAAAGCCTTCAGAGAATTCCAGACTTCAGAGCTTCAGAAAGTTTAATGTTGCAGCACAGATAATGTAAGTATTGTGGTAAAAAACACATAAGTAGTGTAACTTAACTACCGAAGACCGAACGGATGTTGCCGTCTATCGATAAGGTGCTGACCGAAAAGTGATATTTATTTATGAAAGGTATACAGGCAGATTGCTGTCACTTCATGTCCACAATATTTAGAAATATCCTTTGAAAGGCCCGACAGAAATCTAGAGTTTGTACACACAACGATAAGTAAGTAACAATTGAAAAGTAACTTTTGGCGCTGACTATACAAAATAAAACAATTATAACTGATAAAATATTATTGTTCTATGGCACATTATAAAATTGTCAGGAATTCAATGTAAACTCTTTAGTGGGTAATATTTATACTGCAAAACATAACTTTTATATGGTGTTTTTATTGAATACACAAAAACGTTTATACCTACATTAAGTTAGCCATCAAACTGGTTTGTTGGCTGGGTTGTTAGTTACCGTGTATGCAAGCCGGGAAAATTGGGTTCGACACCCATCCATGACAAAAACTCATCTGGCAAACATTTAAAAAATGTTTGTACTGTGTTTGGTTATATTGTCTATTTCAAAATATAAAAGACCATGTAGGAAAATCTGTCAAGATTAGATGGCCATGTGACTAAAAATAAATGTCAAAAAAGTACTAGAAAAAAAATATCTGAAAATGTGTTTCCTCTGATGCGCGTAAAGTTTTCTATGGTGGAATATTATCAATATGAATTTTGTGATATTTTACTACGAAGTAGGTCAAACGGTAATGAGGGCCTGTGCAACTGGGAATCAAACCGCAATTATTTCGCGCTTTTCCTTATATTTTTGTCTATGATTGTACCCAACGTGAACTCTATCTCTTCTGTACATATTATTTTTATTCTATACATTCTATAATTAAAGCATTTACAATTTGTTATAATAATATTTTAAATATTATCTAAAATTTTACATAGATTTCAATTTTCTGTACATATTATAAATGTATCTGTTTATTAAAAGACAACTGTCCAAACAAAGTTTGGTCAACGGCATGTTAGGCTACCCATTTCAGGTTAGTTCTCCTTGCTCTGTAGCAGTCATTTTTATCATTTTTCAAGGGCAAGATAAAAAAACATAAAAGGGTAGCATGATACTGATGAGCATGATGACTACATAGTTTTATTTTGGAACGTAATTTAGACAAACTGTTTTTTAATTTGTGTTGTTATTTCGATACCGCACTACTTTTTAAAATTTCCTTGGTTGTCTTAATAACTTCATCTTTTGTGTCAATGGCACCAAATGGAAGTAATGGAACCTTAAAATAACGTAGCGACCTGGCGACGATTCGGTTTTTTCATATATAATTATGTTTTGTAACGGTTACGGTGGACGGTGTCTGTATATTGCGTTTATAAATACTAGATGCAATTTTCTTTAACATATTATTATGCAAAAATCAAGCGCTTTCGCAGAGCCAGCAATTTACTAAAATGAAATGAAAGTTACCGAATCGTACTATAACTCGGTTCTTAATCGCTACCCTGGACGGCATCATTAGTCGCCACATTCACGTTCATCTCTGTACCTTTAGAGAGGTGGATCTGAAGAATTTTAGGGTACAGAGGGCAATCATGATTCTCGATTGTCCGCTACACGCGCTTTGTGCACTATCTGTCAACCCACACCTTACTAGGTTTTGTCTGCAGCGGCCGACCTCAGAACGAAGTCGGTTTAGTGGCTTTGAGATTGGCCACGGTTAAAGTCAGTCATTTATCTGGTTTCTGATACGCGTGTCAGATATTCACTCATAACGGATCTGGGGGGCTAAAACAGCAACATTTTAGATGATTCATATGAATCATCTAACTGGCGTTTCATCTAGACCGCGGTCCGTTTCGAGTCAAAAGTGAGTAACAGCGCGCTCACACGCGTCCCGAATTGATAAATTGTATGAACGTGAGCGACGTCAGCGCGCTATTACTCACTTTTGACTCGAAACGGACCGCGGTCTAGATGAAACGTCAGTTAGATGTTTTCATAATATGAATCATCTAAATGTTGCCGTTTTAGCCCCCCTGATCCTTTGTGTCAGTTTTCCGTGTTGTAATATATAAAACCTGCAGGCGTAAACAAATATTTATGAGAGCCAATGGGTCTCTGTACTATGTAGATGTGGGTTTGTTCTACTCACATACGGGTTTATTTTGATGGAAAAAGCGTCGCATGTCGTATTCACAAAAATAAGCGGTATTTTAAAGTAGAACGTATTTAGTAACTACCTACGAAATTATAGTTTTTCACACTCAAGCATAAAATGTGACCTGAAAAATTGCGAAATGGCAGCTAGAGTCAGGATTGGGCACAAAAAGGTTCAATTTCCGCACTGGAACAAAGTTTGTTAATTAAACTTATTGATATTTGTAGTACAGTCAACATAAAAATATTGTCTGCTAACGGATTGGTCTTAAAGGGGTTGACGGTTCGCCAAAAGCAATTGTAATACTACAATGACAGAGTCAGTACAGTACAGTACAGTACTTCTCAGTACAGAAACAACTTTCCGACACCGGTGGTTGAGTCACATTATGTTTGTATACTGTGTATTTATTTATTATTTCTATTATAGTATTTAAGTATATTATTAAGTGTATTTTTGTTTGTTTGATTAAGTTTTTGACGATTTGAAAGCACTTGTAACAGGTCTATTTAAATAAAGATATTTCTGATTCTGATTCTGATTCTGAGTCGTATGTCCTTCGAACCGCCACAAAAATCTACAGTCACCGTAATCCACAGTCAGTATCAGAAGAATGTGACCTTCCAGAGTGACAGAAATGGTTATACTGCTTGGGAAAAGCAATTCTAATATTCCTGTAGTAAGAAGTACTTTCATAATTCCACCACTCTGCAAGGCCATATTCTCTGATGCTTACTGCACATACATACATCGCGCGCGATATTCTTGGATTAACACAGAATACTTCAATGTTACAAAGTTCTGGTCTTTTCAGCACCGATTCCATCAACAGAAGCCAGGGTTCGTATGCTCGATGACGCATCTCTTGCAGTACTTCTTTACGGCTCTGTACCCTCGCAGAGTGACAGGCGTATCCTGTATGTTCAGCTGGGTGAGCCCTCGGCAGTAGTAGGCTACTGCCTCCAGGCCGTCGTCGCTGACCAGCTCACAGCCACGGAGGGCCAGCTTCTTGAGGTTGGGACAGCATCGGGCCAGGATCTGGAAAATATTAATCATTCAATGATGAGCCGTTGCGACACTGGCTCAGCAAATTAGGCTTCGTTAGCCAGGTCAGATCTGATAGGTGAGTGATAATCCGGTATGCTTGAGTTTGCGTTTGAACGAAATTTTGAGTTTTTTTTTTCTACGAGCTTCGGAAGTCACAATAAAAGCAATAGTTCCCATTTGACGTTGCTATAGGTGGAAGTTGTTAAGTTCAGTTTGGGGACATAGTGGCAGTTTCCATAGTATCCTAGACTTGCTTAAGGGCTATACGACGGGGAACAGATCGTAGCAAGAATGCAAGGCAAATATTCAGTTTACTCCCATTCCTGCAAGTAGAACTGTCATTGTTATGAAGGATAATAGGTAGTATACCTGTAACCCAGCTTCCGAGACGTCGGTGGCGCCCAGGTCCAACGCCCTAAGCCTAGAGCAGCCTCTGGCCACTGCTTCCACTCCATCATCACCTAAGGCTCCGCATCCTCGCGCGTTTAGGTATCGCAGCTTGTAGCAGCGCCGGGCAAGGGTTCTGACTCCTGAGTCTGAAACCTGGAACAAGTGGAATTATAACTTTGAAGTTTTTGGAGTAGAATGTACGAAACAAAAGAACAACAGCCTTTATACGTCTCACCATAATTCGGCACAAACTTCACTTCTACATTTTAACAGAGGTCAGTTTATCCAGATGTTCATCCTTGTCCTAATTCTTCTCCCGTCGACCTTTCAAATTTCATCAGCATAGTCAGCTAAATGGCACTAACTACTAGGCCCTATTCCCCACTTCCACCACAGATTCCCAAAGTTCAGTAGGCAGTCTGCATCCGAAACCTTCATTTCATCATCCGTATAACACGTGCCTACCCAGGGGCCAAACGTTATGTTTGTCACAAAAATAGTCTACGTTTCAGTAATCTGCCAAACTACCACTGAATCTCAATATTCTGAAGTAATAAAACTATAATACAACTACAGCACTAAATACGCTAATGTCTATCATAAATCACAAATGAACAGCAATTTGTCATAACCACAACATTTGTTCGAGAAACTATTATCTTGACGCATTAAGGAGAGTGTAATAAAAGATATTTATCATAATATGCTATACTCTAATGGCCCACAGTAGACGTGGTTTGAAAGTTTTATCTGAGCAAGTACTTACTAAGCATTAATACATGTTTAGCATACCAATAACGAGTGCTGGTTGAGAGGCAAAATATTGCTGGTTCGATTCCAACATTTGCACAAAATATTTTTTTTGATATCTTTTTTACTAGGTCTGGGTATTTGTATGCGTAGTAGGCTTCGCGCCAGTCACCGCATTGCCCCCACCGTGGATGAGGAGAGGGAGTCGCTGAGGTTTTTAGTCGATAGGCTACTGGGTCAACCTGCCCAGTAGGAGAGTCCGACATAACTCAAGATAAACAAACAAACAAAAAAAATGTCTGGGTGTTTTTGGTACTTTTGATGGTAGAAGGAGAATGTACGTCGGTATTATGATGATGTCTCATAGTAAAAGTTTGATGAAATTTAACATAGGTTTTCATAGCTGTGAGCATTTTCACAAAGATGCAACTTTGGACGGAACAAACAACAACAGTCGTCTAGCCACATCAACCAGATCCAACTGCTCAACGCGCCGTCTAACGCCACTGGCACTTTTCAGGATCCTGGTATCATCTATATAAAATATAATATAATAAAGGCCAGCCTACTATTCCTAGAATCAAAGAATTAAGTACAGCAGATCCTTTCATGATTAAGATTAAGCACTGAGAAATATTTGCTAAGCGGACGAAATAGGGTGGTGAGTTTGAATTTAATTTTCTCATAAAATGGAAGTTGTTAGTTCCACATAAAAGCCGTAGTAACATAAGCCTTACCTGGGTACACTTGGCCACAGAGAGGTATCGCAACGCCGGCCCCAGTTTGGCGAGCTCGTAAAGGCCGAAGTCCGTGACCCCGGTACAGTCGGACACGCTGAGCTCTTTGAGAGCGCAATACGAAGGGATCCACCGGACACCGGCGTCTGGAAAGAAACAGAATAGAACAATGATATTAAAATAGAAAAGACGTAGATAGGTTACTTGTGCTAAAAAAGTGACACCCGAAATCAGAACACCTGAGCAAAGCATTGACAGTTTGAGACACTGCGCAACATGTATCTGTCTCGTTTAGGCTCTCTAGTAAATAATCAAATTAAAGGTACGTACACCAGGGGACATTTTCGACCACGCATCAGTACTAACGTATCTACCTCTTTTAAATATCATTGGAATAGATACATTGATTACCGTCATAAACCTATTGGCTAGTACTTCTTAGCTGCCACCCAATTAGTGGAAATGTCAACCTATAATGCAGTTAGGTTTGACTCACTGATTAACAAAGGCAACCCTTGCAACCAATGTTCTGAAAGAATTGAGCTGGATTCTGGGTTGTTACGTGTGAGACCAACCTCAGTTGTCCTTTGTGAGCCGACAGATGTGGTTACCTGTTCTACACCACCGGCTGCTACTAGCACTACTAGCAATGCAAAGAAAACAATATTATTTTCTGACAAGATAGGTCAAGGATTAGGAATATTGCTGTCAAACGACACCAAGCAACAGGTAAAAAACTTGTGCTACCCAGGGCTGTCCTACTCCGACTTGATAGGTAACATTTCTAAAGAGGAGCTAGGGGAGAACACCACTGTGGTAGTTTTCCATGGGGACAGCCGATCAATTACAAAAAGGGGATTAATAAAAAGCATTGAATCAATAATTGATATACAGGCAGAGTACAAGTGTAAATTCATTTTGTGTGCTTTCCCATACTCAAGTACTTCATCACTTAGTCAGAACAAGGCCATACATGACCTTAATATAACCTTATATAACCTGACGTGTCGTCACAGTGACATAACTTTATTTGATACAAACTCATTTGTATCTTACTTTAAGTTAACTGGAGATACAATGTATCTTCCAATTAGGACTAAGAAAAAACTGGCTACCTTGTTAGCTTATAACATCAACGATGCCGCTTTTGGCAGTACTTTTTATTCTTATTTTGACATTAGTACTAGTACTAATTTACCGGTTTTACATAATATTTCTACAGCAGGGCCCTGTTTAAACTAGGACCTAAGACAACAGCCAAGCCCAAACATCTGAATGTTTTTCATCAGAATATTCAAAGCTTGACTGGCAAAGATTTAGAAATAGAACTATTTCTAGAAAATCAGGGTATAGATATTTTATGTATAACTGAACATTGGCTAACTGAAGCCAACCATCAGTCTTTTGTAATAAATAATTTTAAATTGTCAAGCGCCTTTTTTAGGAAGACCACTATTCATGGTGGCTCAATAATTTATACAGTAAATAGCTTGAAATGTAAAGAGTGCAAAGACATAGTAGGCCTGTCAGTAGAGCGTATCGTCGAGTTGTCTTGTGTGGAGCTTGAGGGCTTTGTTGTGGTTGGTGTGTACCGGCCCCCTAGAACAAACTTTGACAAATTCGAGTCAGTCATGGAGGAGGTTTTAGGAAAGTTAAACTCTAAGGCTAAGTCTATTATTGTGTGTGGTGATTTTAATATGGATTTATTAGGTACCTCAACTGAGCGCAACAGATTAGTGTCTTTATTTAAATCGTTTGGATTAGATTATCAATTTCAGGAACCTACTAGAGTTACAGCCACCACAGCTACTTGTCTGGATAATATATTTTGTGATTGTACTCCGATAAATAAATCTATTGTGTCCGTTTTAACATCAGATCATTGCGGACAAAAGATAACATTTTTAGATAAGGCTCTCACCAAGTCTAATCCTGCGAAAATCATCTGTAGACCAAAGACAGGACATCGCATAAATCGTTTTAGGGACAGTTTAAAGTGTAAACTACCTTGCATTGTTTATAAGCCAGGTGACTCGGGAAACCTTTACAAGAATTTTTTGAGTGTGTTAAAGGTGAGTTTGATGCTAGTTTCCCTCTAAGAAAGGTGACTCGTAAAGCTCAGTCAAAGTTTTCTGAATGGGCCACACCCGGAATTTATAAAAGTAGAAATAAAATGTATGAGTTGTATGGCTTGAAAAAATACAGCGTTGATCCAGTTTTTATTGAGTACGTTAGAAAGTACTCTAGAGCTTTTAGGAAAGTATGTGCAATGGCCAAGGCATTACACATACGTGATAAAATATCTAAGTCCCAAAACAAAATAAAAACCACTTGGGACGTGATTAATCACGAAACGGGTAAAACGAAGCATCATGATACCACATTATCTTTGAATATTAACAGTAGAATTATTAAATCAGATGCAAACATAGCTGAAGCTTTTGAAGACTACTTTTCTAATATACCCGTGGTCACTACAGCTTCTCTGAATTCATGCCCAGCTAAAGCAGAACAGTTGTTGAAGGACAATGTATCCTGTAAGGCTGATGTATTTAGGTTTAAACACATAGATTCACTTGATGTTTTAAAATCATTTAAATTAATTAATAAAAAGAATACCACCGATCTTTGGGGTATTTCAGTAAATATTATTAGTCATATAGTAGATGTTCTTGCTCCGTACCTAGCCATAATTTTTAATGACTGTGTTGATGAAGGAGTGTTTCCAGATTTAATGAAACACAGTAAAGTGATACCTCTTTTTAAATCAGGCAGTAAACAGGACCCTGGTAACTTTAGGCCCATATCTATCTTGCCAGCTTTAAGCAAGATTTTTGAAAAGATCATACTAGAACAACTTTTGAGTCATTTTCATGAGAATAAACTTCTACACAGGGAACAGTACGGATTCACTAGAGGTCGTTCTACTACAGATGCTGGTATTGCGCTCGTGAAACACATCTTTAGGGCTTGGGAGAGTGCTCAGAATGCTCTTAGTATCTTCTGTGACTTATCCAAAGCATTCGATTGCGTCGACCACCTCACTCTCATACGTAAGCTCGATTTTTATGGTGTTAAAGACACAGCGTTGGACTTAATTACTTCATATCTTAGTTTCAGAACTCAAAAAGTCGACGTGAATGGCACTTCATCTTCCGGATCACTGCTCAAAATGGGGGTTCCACAGGGATCAATTTTGGGCCCCCTTTTATTTTTGGTATATATAAATGACCTACCTTTTTACGTTAGAGACCTTTGTGACATAGTTTTATTTGCAGATGATACATCATTAGTTTTTAATGTCGATAAAAATAAAGATAATTTTGATGACGTAAACAATGCACTTTCTAAGGTTTTACAATGGTTTACAACCAACAACCTTCAGTTAAATGCAAACAAAACTAAATGTATTAATTTCAAGTTGCTTAATGTTAGAAATAACCACATTGATTTGATAATAAATAGTAATGATATGGAGCTTGTAGATTCAACAGTTTTTCTTGGAATGACGATAGACTCTAAATTGCAGTGGAGCCCTCACATAGACAAGCTTTCAGACAGACTTAGCTCAGCTGCTTTTGCTATTAGAAAAATAAGATCTTTGACAGATGTAGACACAGCTCGATCGGTTTATTTCAGCTATTTCCACAGTATTATGTCATATGGTATAATACTTTGGGGCCAGGCAGCAGATATACAAACCATATTTATTCTTCAGAAGCGAGCCATCAGATCCATCTACAAGCTTCGTGCACGGACCTCGCTTAGGGATATTTTTAAGGAAGTTGGGATTCTTACTGTGGCTTCTCAATACGTTTATAATTGTATTATATTGGTGCGAGAAAATATTAATCTCTTCACTAAACATAGTGACATACATGACAAAAATACGAGGAATAGGAATAAAATTGTGCTTCCATTATTCAGGTTACAAAAGGTTTTAGGTTCCTTTATGGGGCAAGGTATACACTACTACAACAAAATTCCAGAAGCAATTTGTAAGTTACCTTTACATAGGTTTAAACATCATATTAAAACTGTCTTATTAAAAAAAGGATATTATACCACAGCCGACTACCTTATGGATAGGAACGCCTGGGAGTAAGCTCTCAGCTCGACGCGGACTCCAATTAGCGATTTTGTAATAATTATACGGATTCAACATAATAATGTGAACCAACCAAACATTTTTTTCTTTGAATTGTATAACTGGATGTGAACCTCAAAACTCCTTTTTTATAATGTTAACCAGTAGTCTTTTCTAAACAATGTTGTTAATTGCTTTTAATAACTGAACATTATTTTGTGCACTAACCATTTTCTTGAAATTGTATAACTGTATGTGTACTTAACAAAATTGTAATTTACTAACGGATTATTGTACAGAACATATTGAAAAGAGTAACTGCTGAGTTTCTTGCCGGTTCTTCTCAGTACAGAAACAACTTTCCGACACCGGTGGTTGAGTCACATTATGTTTGTATACTGTGTATTTATTTATTATTTCTATTATAGTATTTAAGTCTATTATTAAGTGTATTTTTATTTGTTTGATTAAGTTTTTGACGATTTGAAAGCACTTGTAACAGGTCTATTTAAATAAAGATATTTCTGATTCTGATTCTGATTCTTACATGAGAGGGTTCTGCCGAAACCATAGCTCGGTTTGAATCGACTTTTTCAGTTTTGAAAACAATCACATAAGCGGACACAGAGACGCAAATGCATTCATCTAAAAATAGCTTATGGATGATTACGTATGAAATAAAGATTTTTCTTGATTAACCCTTCTGAGTGTGGCTGATAGACAATCTTTTTCTGTGAAAATATGATGTTTTCCACGATTGCGCGAAATACTTTATGTCATGTGCATTTCACGCGGACAAAAGCGAGGACACAGTCAGTGTATGCTAAATGATAATAAACAATATTGTGTGATAAATTAAACAATTTTTACGCCTAGCATGGCTTTCTGTGCAGCCTCATAATATCTACACATCAACCTACCCATTTCCGGTCAGTCCTTGCTTTTTTGCAAAGAATTGACATTTGGCACGAGCGAGAGAAAAAACGGAAATGGGGTAACCTGATGTGCTGTTGACTGTACATGTTGCTTTAATAAAATTTGCTAACAGGAAAACTCCCAACCGATTTTTGTATCGAATCCAAAGTTGGCATTTTGGCAAAGCCGACTTTGAATATTAAGTAGAAGTCGACAATTAAACTCGAAAGCAAACGAAAGGTTTCCAACAAAGTTGGTGGAAGTTTCCGAAATTGGAGGGACGTGGGGAGGAATTCTGGGAGCTATATAACCAGAGTTGCGAAGTAATTGTACACACATAAATCATATCAGATAGCCTGCATATTATATTAGAGGACGACTAGAGTAATATAGCGTTGCCGAAATTTAGTTTCAGTAGTATTTGTTTGACCTTGGATTTCTGGAAATAGCTCAAAAGGGTAGTGAGCTAAATAGGGCTTCTTTTATTTTTATCTTGTACTAAAATGATAAGTTACATTCATTTTAGTAAATCCTATAATTGTATAAGTTAAGTTGGTAAAATCTGTCATTGTTTGCATTTTAAGACTTGAAGCACTAACCAACTATACTTTTGGTGTATCTTTAAAAATAAATGATGTTTTTGAAATTTTTTTATGTTATTTTTTCGTCAAAAACCCACCACCCTACTACAAAGCTTATTACAATCATGTAATTTTAACCAGTCATTGACGTAAGAAAAAAAAAATAGTTAAAATTTAATTATGTCTCAAAATACCCTAGCATGATACAAAATGCGAGGTTTTAAATGCGAAACATTACGAGCTATTGCCAGAAGGCAAATGGAAATAAAACATAAGGAAAATCAGACATTACGGTGAAATTTACTCAGAAACGTACGATTGTTTCTTCAAGAAATGCGTGTAGTTATTTCAGGTTAAATCATCGTGCATTGTTCTCTATTTTCTTTCTTGTCTATTCTTTTCAGTAAAAATAAAACTTTCTACAGGTAATCTTGATATGAAATGTTTCCAATAGTACAGGTTTGGATCTTAGAAATACCTATTCCTTATTTTTTAGAAGTAAAATCACTTTTATCTGTTGTATTATTTACAACAACTATTCTATGAAATTAGGTTAGTTTAAACAAAAGGAGGAAGAAAGTGGCGTGGCTCAGTGGTTAAACACTCTGGCTCGGTAGTGGGCCGATGGTCCTGAGATCAAGACTGGCCGGAACACCTACTTGATTCAAAGTTTTAACATTCACAGATATCCATAAGTAATGTGTAGATATATTACCACAGTGCAAACACAGATTCAGACAAACACATCATTTTCAAAGATCCAGAGGTTGTTATTTTTTACAAATCTAGATGAATCACTTCGTTCTATTTGTGCGAAGTGTGATCCATTCGGGCTCAAGACAGTGATGGACGAGTGCAGTAGTTCGATCAGCATAATACATTATAGCTTGTCAAAATAATGAACACAATGTCTTTAGGGGTTGAAAGTGGGGATGGGGTGAACGCAGTCCTTAAACGACGTTTAGTTTTGGTTTTCAAACTTTTTACTACTGTCTTTTATTTACTGGCTGTCTGTTCTGACCTACTAATATTATAAATGCGAAAGTTTGTATGTGTGAATGTGCCGTTGCCCTTTCACGTAAAAACTACTGGGTGAATTTTAATCTAACTTTACCAAAATATAGCTTATGCATTTGAATACAACTATCTGGCTGCAATTTACAAAGATATATTTAAAATATAAACTAAGCCTACGCGGACAAAGTCGCGGGCGGCCGCTAGTGATAAAATAAAATTGAAACACTTATCTTTACGGATGATCTTATTAAAGCTTATTGCGAATTCCTAATACAGCCATTACAAATCCTTCCATCCTGATTATAGAAAATAGCTATAATTCACTCTAATGCTACAGACACATTGATATTTAATAGTAGAATTACGGGTGCAGGCAAATGCAAGCGTAATGCAAATTTAATGGCCGTGGTCTATGCGCATACGCAGGTTAGGGCTCATCCACACGGTGCAGTTTTTAAACGCGCGTTTAAAACACGCGTGTGGTCAACACAATGTTTCCCGATATAATTATTTGCCTACTTGTTGTTTTCATTGAATATTATGGTATTCATGTATTTAGTAATTTTTTGCTTGTTAATAATTAGATTCGACGATTTTAAAGTACTTTGTAACAGGTCGATTTAAATAAAGTTGTTTGTTGATTTTTGATACTGGAACCGTTAAGCATCTATAACATATAAGACTAGCAGCCGCCCGCGACTTCGTCCGCGTGGACTTAGCTGTATGTGAAAAAAGATTTTCCCACTTTTCTGTTGAAATTTTCCTACATTTTCTTTGCTATAAACCTCACGTAGCCCGAGACCTTTCCAACGAATGCAAAACTGTGGAAATCGGTTGGTGCGAGTTATAGCGTCAGGAAGGAAAACCCGACTTATTTTTATATAGTAGATTATTATTTTTGTAGGTACTTGGAAGTTCACGGGTCCATGAAGACCCGGTCCTTTGAAGCTTGCGTGGGGCCGAAGCCAACACGTAGAGGCTTCTTGGTACCATTTACTCTAATTTGAAATGTGTACATCTGCAGGGTTTTGTTTTTATTATTTTTATTTTTTGTTTCTGTCACTTTTCTCTCTCTCCTTTCAAAATTCAACAAGGTTTTTTATTTTTTACAATTTTGTTTAAATAGGTAATTAGCGTTGTTATTGCCGAATTCTTCTCTTTAGTAACAACGTCCGAAACGGTGGTAGAGTTAAATTGTGCCAATCTAGTGTTATTTTACTTAGAAATATTTTACTGACTATTTATAAACACTTTTAGGTGCCTAAAAGATTACATGAAATAAATGCGTTTGAACCAATACCCGTCACGTCACAACAATTGATCGATCAGATAATGGTTCATCAGCAGAATCTTTCAACTGGTAACTTTTCGACTGAAGAACGTTTCGCCCATGAACGTGTCGCTAACAGAAACCGTTCTGTTATCGAAACGAAAATGTCAGTGAATGTTTAACAAATATAAAGCTGTTCCGAAAATACTGTAGGTATGTGAATTGTCTCCGTAAGTAAATAGCTTTTCCCATTTTGATATTGCATTGATACAACGCTTGTGTTTGCGCCACGCCTTGTGGGCGCCACTGGTAAGGGGGACAAAGGACGCACTGTTTGTAGTGATCCAACGCGAGATTCAATACTAAGAATGAGTGCAAACCTAAGTTGAACGTAACATAGTAGATACTGAAAACTTCGAGTGCATTGATTACGTAAACGGCCTTTATACGTCCCACTGCTGGGCACAGGCCTCACCTCAACTATGAGGTGGAACGAGCCATACTCCAACGAGCTCAGTCCGGATTGTTGGAGGGGTGTAAGGTTAGTGAGCAACTTTAATGTCAGATGTTATCAAACCGCCCTAAGGCCTCTGACTAGGCTTAAGGACTGACATCTACGACAACAGCCGGGGCCAACTGCTTAACGTGCCTTCCAAAGCACAAAATTTCGGTCGGGGTGGTCACCCATCCGATTTCCGAGTGTGTTGCTTTACAACAGCGATCATCGCCGATCGCTGTCACAACTCCGCCACGGGCACCTCGGTGCATTGATTAAAAGTGGTAAACTGTTACCTTTGGTACCTAACTGGGTAGCGTCAGTTGCGCGTTTTGTATGCGTTTCTCGGGCGTGCTCAGGGCGTTTAATTTACACATGTGCACAGGCTCATAAGTCTGACTGTCCACTGGGTGATATATTTTAAGTAAACATCTCGCCCGAGGGCAAGGCTGAGATATGAGCATATTTCTTTGATTTATTTTAATGTTTGCGCATGTGTGTTGCGCAAGTAAGTAGTAAATTATTATAATCGCAGCTCTATAGATCTTATCGTAGTCCTTGCCGTCTGAATATAGTTTTGAGTACAATTATTTATATCAAGTATAATTTGTAGGAAAGCTAAAGTACTTGAACGTGTTTTAAACATTTCATTTATTAATAGTAGTAAAAATAAAATAAATTAATATTATTGGACATTTTTCACATAGCGCCATCTAGCACCGAATTAAATAAAGCCTGTACAAAGGCATTCACATCAACCTTTACAAAATGGGTAATAAGGATGGCTGTAAAATCAGCAGTTCAAGGTGCCAGAAAAGGTTGATCTGAACGCACCATGGGTTACTAGACAGCAGATGAACATATTGAAATACTTTTTATCTCATACATACATATATAAACATAAAAAACACCCAGACTAGACATGTACAGAGGCGCACACATCAAGCTTTACATAGGGGCACCTTATGCGGCTGACATTAGACCCATTTTGCAATGGTTTTGTAAAGGTTGATGTGTGCGCCTCTGTACAAGCACACATACGTTTGCTCTGAGCGGGAATCAAATTTAAGACCGGTGTAGCAGCCAACTTCTTAATTTAACCACTCGGTCGTTAAAAAAGTTTCCTAAACATCTTACAAAAAAGTATGAAGATAAACTTCGAACAATAATACAGTAACAAATTATTATCAAGACGTGACTTGAAAGAAATGCGCTGTCATAACTTTTATAAATTATTAAGTAGGGAATACTTTGCAATTTACAATCCTGAATATTTGCGTTTCCCTTGAGAGTTCTGACCTTTGTATCAAAGATAACGTATAGTTTTATAGCCAATTTATAGTTTCTCAGAAGATGAATGATGACTTAGAACTACAGCAGACATGCTAGTAAATGTTAGTAAATGAGCAAGATTAAAAACACCAGCATACTTGCTGACTACTTCTAATCGTTATTTCCATCTCTAACTTAGATGAGACTTTTAGCTATGATTTAAAAAAAAAGATTTAAGTATTTTAGCCACGAAAAATACATGTGATATAGGGGGGAGAGGGGTTCGTCCTAAACCTCACTGTGTATGACCAAGGGTGAGGGAGAGTCAAAAAACGCCAAAAAACATCATGTGATTAATGGACGGCCTCTTAACTTATGATCAGATTACCGAGAACTGCAAAATGCTAAATGTTCTACCTAGCGTTTGTAGATTGTTACATTTAATAAACGTTATTATTATACAGTTGTAATAGTCCGTTCGCGTTAAGAATGCAGTGATTTCATACTTGTCCTTCGACCTAGCACGCCCCCTTACCAATCACATCATTCTTAATTAGAAAGCCAAGTCCACAATGACCAGTTGAACGCATACTTTTGGTTTTGGACCAGAGTTTTTTTTATGTGCATCAGAATCAAATTTAAAAATCACTGCATTCTTAACGTGAACGGTCTATAGCTTATCAGCTGTTGCATTTATCCATACCTGTGACTAGAGTGCATCGCCGCAAGTACAGATACTGCAGCGAAGGGCAGGTGTGCAGTAAGGCGCAGAGTCCCGCGTCCGTGACTGACGCGCAGTCCGTCAGGTCTATGTACTCCACTGGTGGCCTTCGCGTCGCCAGGCGGCTTTCTAACCAACCCCACTCGGGCCAGTCCACGTTTGGGCAACCTGGAAAATGAGAATAGGTGAACAATAGGTACAGGGTGACTCGACTGATTAGACTCGCCGCGTCAAGATCTTCTTGGAGAGCCGTGCAAGAGGCATATCTCCAGCAGTGGGCGCACAAATGCTGAGAAGAAGAGAAGAAGAAGAAGACAGGGTGATTCTGCAAGATAGCCTTTGGGAGCGACTATTAGTTTTTTTACTTATTTAATGATTCATATCCGCTGTTTGTAAAATGGACGCTTCGAAAATTTACTTCATTCATAGGAAATTTCATTACAATATCTTCGCAATAGAGATAAGACCTCCAGAATTGTACTAATTATTGTCCTTTCACTGTAACTTTGTGTAAAGTATTTTTGAATCAGAATCAGAAAAGGTGCCCGAAAATAAGCCTTATTTTACTGAGTCACTTTTTGGATTTTAAAGCAGTTTTTTTTTAAAACCACTACGTTCAAAGATATTTACGATAAAAGCCTGGTTCACTATTCGTCTATAAAGCTCATTTTAAGGCAACCACATAAAGTCACCCTGTATACTACGGCTATCACCTGTGTTGAGTTACGCACGCCAGGTTGGGTAGTGGGATAAGTATACATCCTTTCAGTTGGGATAAACCACGGTCTACATAAAATAACATAATTGGCCTATTTACGTCCCACTACTGGGCACAGGGCTCAGTGCGGATTGTTGAAGGGGTGTAAGGTTAGTGAGCAACCTTAATGGCAGATGTATTAAGCCGCCCATAGGCCTCTGACTAGGCTTAACGACCACGGTCTACTCGTAGATTGGCCTCAATTTTGAAATAATTAACACGGTTCAAACAAAAATTAATTACTACTAACAAGTCTCGGTTTTGAGTTTGCTAGTCTTCAGTTTTTTTAGAAATTGTTATGTGAGAAGATGAATTCTACTTCGAGTATTTAATGAAGGTGACATTAAGACAAGGAGTTTGACATCGGGTTACTTAACAGGTAAACATCAATATGACCAATGCTCATTCTGTAAATATCTAATTACATTTATTCCGGTTTGTGCTTTGGTCGATCGTGTATATTTACAATTTAAGAAAAACACCATGTTCAAAACAGACACTCGGATGACTAGGTAGCTTCAAAAATGATGATAGCTAAACCATTATTGAACAATCTCCACAAGCATTTTTATTTTCTCCATAAGCTCACGGCCATATCTCAAACGAAGTAGCCAGCGGCAGACTGATTGTTGCCATTATGGAAAACGAAACATTCAGTAGCCCACTTTTCACCGAAAGCCTTTCAAACCTAACGTGGTGAGGGGTAAGCCTACTACCGTTATTGATGCCGGGTTGCTTGGGTTTTTAACAAAGTAGTTTTGTTCCGGCCAGGCTTGAACTTGGGACCACACGGCTTCCACCAAGCCAGGGTGTCAAAACACTAGGCCACGACCATTTCACCATATTGTGACGACACTTTTCTGTCTCAGAAATCATTGTACCAAAAACAAAACTAATTGACATTCAACCCACTTCAGCAGGCGTTTAAGTATTGTTATTATAACGCCTCTTAGCAACATAAACAAAATGGAAGCTGCAAATAACCGGACAATTATTTATTGTCATGGGTTTTATGAGGACGATAAAGGTTTTATGCACGAAGCGGTTTATTAGCCATAGGACATTTAACTGAGGCGTAGGTCACAGAGTGCAATGCACTAGGTGCTCTATGTCTATAGATACTTGGCAGATGTTTTGCTGTCTAACTGTACAGAAAATTGTGACTTCATATAAACGCTGAAGATAAGATGAGATTATTCTACTACTTGGTAGAAATATACTCATCATCATCATGAATCATTAAGTATGAATAAAAATTAAATAAAATTGTATTGTTGTATAATTTGTTGTTTTATAATAATACTTGTTTAATGTTAGTTTCTGTAAAATGTTTATAATGTGCAATGATAATGTAATTTGTTAATGTGTAATGCTTTTGTCATATAATTGTTAATCTCTGTTCTTTTAATTAATGTAATTGGTATGTACCGTAGTAATTAAATAAATTTAAATCATAAGCTTCCGAAAGTCAAAAGTCAAATCGAAAATTTTTAGAGTCCTTTTTGATTAAATTCAATATGAAACGAATTATTGAATTAAGCAATAAATATTGAATGGATTATCCGATAACAGTTTTCTCTGCTGGAGCTTTAAAACCTCGTCTGATGCCGCTTTTAGCTTGACTGACAGCTTTTCATCATAAATTCCACTAGCAAGCAAGCATTTTATTAAATTTTCACAGTATAAGTTTTGCCCCTTTGATACTTTGGCCACGGTAAAGTAATATAACAGTAACATGACTACATACAAGCGGGCGGAAGGCCAGTTATACCTACGCGCCCCGGCGCTAGGCTGATCTTAGGCTGATTCAGTCGCGAATGCGCCGCGCGCCGTGCAGTATCGGACAGACAGTTTTGTGTGTTTTGTGCAATTTGGAAACATAATATTGTAAATGTACTATGTCAGAGCAGGGTAAAAGAGTTTATTGTGCTGTGTTTGGTTGTTTAAATTCATCAAGAACGCACCCAGAGATACACACATGAAAAGTGTCTAGGGATATCTCAAGCATTTTCATACAAAGTATAGCTATTGGGGAGGCTGTAAAAATTAAAATATTGATACCAACGTAGAAATTTTTAGGACACAGAAACTGCTATATCTGCCCTTTCAGATTGTATAAAGAAATTCATTGTGGTAGCATTATTGTACAATCGTAAGGACGTTAAAAAAAAGACAGATTTTTCTTTTAAAAGGTTTCAAAATTTTAGCAAAATCAAAGATATTAGATAATGCTCAGCATTATCTTAGAATAACTCGAGGAAACAGGCATAAGATAAAGGTTAAGAATATTACAAAAAAACGTTTGATTTTGCTAAAATTTTGAAACCTTTTAAAAGAAAAATCTGTCTTTTTTTTAACGTCCTTACGATTGTACAATAATGCTACCACAATGAATTTCTTTATACAATCTGAAAGGGCAGATATAGCAGTTTCTGTGTCCTAAAAATTTCTACGTTGGTATCAATATTTTAATTTTTACAGCCTCCCCAATAGCTATACTTTGTATGAAAATGCTTGAGATATCCCTAGACACTTTTGATGTGTGTATAATTCTGTAAATTACCTGGAAACTCCGAAAGGTAAGTTTAAAATGTTTCGTTAATAGCACGTAATTTGTTTTATTTTTTTTAAAGACAGGTATTTCGTTTTTTCCTCCAAGTAATACCTACACCTGGACTATTGAATAAATGAGTAGACAGGCTGAAGAATAGTGACAGGCTGAAGAATAGTGACAGACAAGTGAAATAGACGGTTCCGCGGAAGATTAAATAGGCAGGTTAGATAAGTAAGTAGGTAATTCGTGATACTTCACGCTTGCATTAAAATTTGCGGGTTTATAGTTTAATTCAACACCGGGTGAATGAATGTCCTTAAGTCGGAGTTTCATTGTGCGCACGATACGTATCAATTGGTAGTGAGATTATGTACACCTACCTACATAATATCTACTCTTCGAGTATTTAAAGGATAGTTTTAGCTCACGTAATAGTTTTCTTATATAGCTAGTCCGCCGCAAAATTTGGTTGCTTGCAGGTAGGTATTAAGATAAAATAGTCAATATTTAATGTGTCAAAGTTATAACTTCGCTTTTTAAATACAAAATTTTAAACCAACTTAGCGTGCTTTATGGAATATATCCTGTTTCCATTCACATACGAATTTCATTTATTTAAATAAAAATACAATATTTACCATCACAAAAAACAATTTCAAAACAAGAAAGACACAAGTATCCGGATGTTTTCAAATACTACAGGCGGCAGCCCTATCGCGTGGCGACGGACCGCGCGGCTGTAGGCACTTAACTCAAGGACGGGGCCGAGTCATATTACTGTTATATTACTTTACCGTGCTTTGGCTTTATTGATTGTCTGCTAGATTTAACCGTTTGAACGTGGCTGGAATCGACTGGCTAAATCTTAGACTCTGGCAATGATATTACAATGAAAACGACGTAGATAGGTATAGCAGACCGTGATGTCAGTAGTGACGTTAAGTTAACAATTGTCCGCGGGGTACGACGTAGTTAATTTGACCATGTTATAACAAGACAGTACGATTATTTACTAGATTATTTACTATTTCTGCCTTAGCTTTAAGGAGGCGTGTGTACACACCTTACCAAATCATGTTATTAATATTTGTTTTTGTTTTACAGCAGTAAGTACCTTGTTATAAGACGCACGAAAAAATGTTTAAACAAGAATTCCCCAACTTTTGCTCATTTGCCTAAAACTCCGCTCGCCCAACTTTGACCCAACATGTTCAAAAACTTCGAAGTGAATAATGAATTCCAAAAATATTGACCTTCGACCTTAATAATCGATGCTTAGAATCGATAATCGACACTGTTATTGATACTAGCGACTTTCTAAACCGCAGGTTGTAACTCATGTTAATGCCTAATACGACCTAAATGACCCGTTGTGGCTCACTGGGCACTTTATGCCCCGATTAGTAGGAGAAATTTAATTAGATTTAAAGGTTAAGTCTCTTGAGAGCAAGCTGTTGTGGCTTTTGAGTAAGCATCAATAGCGTTCTTAATAAATACAGACGCAGACTTCGGCAAACTTATTCCACATGATCTGAACATGTAATAAGCTGGTAAGAAATCGCAACTCTCGTCTTTAATTAGTCTGGTCTTATTCGAGTATTTGAGGCTCTATCGCAATTTATTTTTTCGTACAATGATAATGATTAATAAATAATCGTAGAGGGCGCCGTGGCCCAGTGGTTTAACACTCTAGTTCGGAATCCTTGTGGTCCCGCGTTCAAGTCTGATTGGAACACTTTGTGTTTATTGTACAATTTGCGATTTGGAGAGTGAAGGAAAACACCAATAAAAAACCGGATATCGGCAATAGGCGCCACCTGTCTACGTTGAGTTTATAATTCGCTTGGCAAAATGTGCCCATATTTTTGAATGTTTATCATGACGGCAAAAATCGAGGCTCTGACTGCCTCGTTTGGGACATAGTCGTGAAAATACGGGATATAGCCGTCAGCAAATGTAGCTAAGCATAATAAATAAAACATAATTGATATTAATATTCACATGTATGTAAAGACGTTAAGCAGTTGGTCCCGGTTGACGTCGCTAGCTGTCAGTCGTTAAGCCTAGTCAGAAGCCTTAAGGCGGTTTGATAATGTCTGACCTTAAGGTAGCTCACTAACCCTTCTAACAATCGGCACTAAGCCCGCGTGTTGGAGCATGGCTCGTTCCACCTCATAGTTGAGTTGAGGCCCGTGCCCAGCAGTGAGACGTAAATAGGCCGTTTATCACTATGTGTACGTGTGTATAAGAAAACAAACCAGTAAGATCAATGTGCCTCAGGTCCACCAAGTCAGTGATGAGGGGGGCGAGACTCCTCGCGTCCATGCTCCCCGACCCGGTGACCGCGAGGTGCGTCAGATTCCTGAAGGTAGACGCGAGGAGCTGGGCGCTTGCTATCGTCACCTGCAACAATGTTGACATTAGGTTGAGTAAAATGTGAGGCTTCTATGAGGAAAGAAATTTCTCCATAATTTATGAGTTTGTTGTGATCATGAATTGATTCATCTCTATATACAAAAATGGATTGTTGTTCGTTAGTCTCGCTAAAACTCGGGAATGGCTGGACCGATTTGGCTAATTTTGGTTTTGAAATATTTGTAATGGCAAAGGAAAGGTTTAAAAGGTGAGTAATCATGAGAAAATGCTGGGAATATAGTAAAAATCTCAATTTTAGTTTCCTCTTAGTAAATGTTACTACCTGTCACGTGACACTAAATGTTTGAGAACAGAACGAAGTCTGTTGGGACAGCTAGTCTGTTATATTTAACTGTATCATGTACATCAGCCATGTTAATATGAGGAAACATTACATACATTGCTCTAAAATAAAGTTTTCCTTCTAAACCTAAATAAATAAACATCCTTCTTTGTAGGTTTATTCACACGGCCGCAAGTAAGCACAGCGGTTACTTTGAGAACTGGAAAACAGATAAACATACTTAAACGCTGTTTTGATAAATAAATATTAAACACGACGGCAAATAAACAAGCACACCAACCACTGTGCTAAGGAAGGATCGAACCTGCGCCCTTTAGTGTAATAGCCAACTTTTTGTTAGTTACTCCAAATCGGTCGTCAAAAATAATATGTATGGTGGAGAGAGTGAGAGCAGTTTACTCACAGCCGCAGCCTTTGATCTCCACTCCCTCACAGCGTTGACCCCCCGCTGCTCCCGCGCACCCAGCTGCTCTCCCTTGCCTCCACGCTTCAGGTCTGGTCGTGAGACGCATGATAAGACGAGCCGGTAGGCCAAGGTGACCAAGGGCCAAGGTTTGTCTGTACGGTAGTCTACACACCTTGGTCCTGGGGAAATGTGGAGGTGATGGTATTGTACTCACAGCAGCAGCTTTAGACCTCCACTCCCTCACAGCGTTGACGCACGGCCCCGCGCGTGCTCCCGCGCACCTCGCCGCTATCTCGAGCGGGCCAGCCGCTCTCACTCGCCTCCACGCTTCAGGCCTGGTCGTCAGTCGTGTGATGAGACGGGCCCATCGTCTGCACACCCTTGACATCCGACAGCGGTCTGACCTCTAAAGAATTGCTTTTACTTACAGCAGCAGCTTTAGACCTCCACTCCCTCACAGCGTTGACGCACGGCCCCGCGCGTGCCCCCGCGCACCTCGCCGCTTCCTCGAGCGGGCCTGCCGCTCTGACTTGCCTCCACGCTTCAGGCCTGGTCGTCAGTCGTGTGATGAGACGGGCCCACCTTTTACACACCCTAGACATCAGACATAGGTCTGACCCCTGGAAGAATTGCTTTTACTTACAGCAGCAGCCTTCGACCTCCACTCCCTCACGGCGTTGACGCACGGCCCCGCGCGTGCTCCCGCGCACCTCGCCGCTATCTCGAGTGGGCCTGCCGCTCTCACACGCCTCCACGCTTCAGGCCTGGTTGTCAGCCGTGTGATGAGACGGGCCCATCGTCTGCACACCCTTGACATTCGGCAGAGGTCTGACACCTGGAGGAAACAGGTAGGATTAGACAATTAAGAAATAGATTTAGGACTCTTGTATCTGTTAGATCAGTGGTTTCCAAACATAAGACAGCCCTTGCGTGACCCACTCAATAGTTTGAAATCTGAGCTAAGCTGCTTTCATTAATTAAGATAATACATATTTATTGTTTGTTTGTTGCCAGCTTAAATTTTATACTAGTAAGATGAACACATTAAGGCGGTTTCCAAGATCAACAGCAGTAAACAGAAATATAGATAAAATATAACCATCGTTTGTGAACATAAAATGGTAGTGATTTCAAATCTATAGCACCCCTTCTCGTTGTTAGAAATAGGAGAAAACCTATGATGTCGGAATCTATTGCTGATTATGAATCTACTAAGCATTAAGCATTTATTGTTTACATTTATTATTATGGTATTCATGTCTATTATTAAGTATGTTTTGTTTGTTAATTAGATTTGACGATTTGAAAGTACTTGTAACAGGTCTATTTAAATAAAGCTATTTTTGATTTGATTTAATAACTCTATTTGAATACTCAACTTCAACAAAAAGACACAGGACTATCTCATAACTTCAAACCACCTACTGTATCAGAAGTATTAGACCACCACAGAAGCATAATTAAGTCATTACCAAGCATCATCTAAAAAGAAAACTAAAGCAAAATTAAATTTCTGAAACTAGCAAAATCATAATAAAATATCCTCCCGACACGAACCCAAGCGACTCATTGCCAACGACTTCATTGAATTCGAACAAAATGCTAGAAGTAACATTTAATTACTCGTATTTCAGTGGAATTTAAGTATTAAAACGGCAATCGTATAAAGCAAGGCGATATAATTAGCCCTTGGTAAGATGCCTAATGGGGCAGTTAATACAGCCATTAAGCCGATATGAGCTGGACTAGGCGAGCAATCCCTGGGTAATTTAGATCTGACTGTGTTAACAAGTATGGCTTAATGAGCAAATACCAATTCCACGAATCGAGGAGCTATTTTAGCTGAAGCTTTTTTGATTTGTAGAATAGTGATTAGGATTCATTGTTGATTGTGACTGTATTTTTTTTTGTTCGTTACGGAGCATAAGCTTAGGGGTAGCGACCCTGCCGTCCTCGCTTTCAACTTTTGCTAGATATGGCCTCCATAACTGCCGAGCAAACTCTTACATGTTACGCGTTTTGCTCAATTGCAACCTCAATGACATGGGTATTAGGCCAACGGAGATCGCGTCGCATCAGATTTTAAATTATTTGGTAACATTTAAGCTCAATCAGACAGTGATGATGGTAGTTCTCGTCGTCTCCTCATAAGCTCGAGTGACACAGCCAAAAGTTCTGGTGCGTAATCTCTTCGCTGCGTTGGAAAACACTCGCAGGAAACGTCACACTGAAACATCAACCGCTGTCCTCGGTCCTCCAAAATACTACTAAGAGTAACAAAAACAAAAATTCAAGCTTACCTCAAGATAAGACAATATCTTCAGCCACAAAGCGTCACTCAGGGTATTGTCTCGCCTTCTCCGGGGTGGGCCGCAGTCTGCTAGGGTGTGGTAGCCTTGGTCCAGGCTCAGCTCGCTGAGGTCAGCAGCGAGCGAGATAGCGGGCTCCGGGGGAGGGGGCGGCCGGCGACGGGCCCCCCCGCAGACCCCGGGGCCGGAGCAGCTCCCGCTGGACATGGTGCGGCCCTGGAGACAAAGAAAAGACGATTAATACCAGTATTTTTACGTTGTTAAACAGGACTCTAAAATGGTTCCGTATTTCATATTCGATGTGTCATGGTTGACACCAAACTACTATTACTACTACACCTACTGCCTACCTACTACATTACCTACTACCTACATTACTACAACTATTGCCCCAAGGTGTCAATAACAGCGGTTTTTGGTACTTTTGTATACGACTATGCACGTGAAACATTTTGAGTGTTAATCTAATAACTTTAATTACGTTTTCTAATATAAAAGTACTTAGTTACGTACTTAGCTATGTGAAAAGTAGTTAGTACAACTCAAGGAAAGAAGGACGTATATCAAAAGATACGATACGGTACGATAGGTATGGGTGCACACCGTAAGCTAGGCAATTAGCAGGTGTGGGCTTCTGAATGTTCTGTTCAATTTGACGGCAACTATCAGGGCATTTGACTGTTGTTGTTAGGGATATAATACTGCTTTTATAGTGTTGATAGTTTTAAACCGAAACGTCCCGATATTTCTGTCTCGAAATGCTGGATTTAGAATCTGAAGACGACAACCCTACGCTACAGTGAGGTAATTAACTTGTAACTTGCAAGTTGTAGGACCATGCCTGCCTGAGATGAATGCCTATTCAATTCGTCAACAAACATTAGTCTAAGTTGGACGTTGAAACCACGGAGCTGCCAAAAGTTTCAAATTAAACTTATAAAGTAAATGGAAATTCTGTGCTAACTAGATGTCGCGGAGTTCTAACGAGTTTTTGTCATTTGTTAAAAACTTAGTTTTTTGTAGGTGAAACACTTTATAGGTGGCGACTTACTTCCCCTTCAGTGACCAAAAATATATTTCTACGTGCAGTTAGACATCTACCATGTGTGTCAAAAATTCCACCCCTGACGGCGGAAAAACCCCCCTAACATTTTTCAAGTCGGTATGCTGTAAATTCTTGAGGTTACAGGGGACTTGGACATTCTGACTTTGCTGTACCCAGGTGCGTGGGAATCAATATGAGTTGTTATTCGTACCTTTCAGAAGATATAAAGATCAAAATTTTGTATTCATTAAAATAGTAGAGCTGAATCGAGGTTCAGAATTAACTTACTAATGATAATAAATGAGAAACTTAATGAATTACGTAGTTTCTAGTTAGTATCCATTTATAAGTTACAGTTTCATTTAAATCCTTAATCGAAGCTGAGGCAATCATTAATCGACCAAGCCTGTAACTAGATTGTACATAAACAAATCGAAAGCCAAATTTAAAACGCTTTCATAACCTCCTACTAGCATATGGGTGCTTTTCCACCTGAGATGTGCTATGCAGTTATTTAACGGGGGTTAGGCGGTCAGCGAAATTCACCTGAGGTAATGGGGTGGGGGAGGAGGTGAGCGTCCGCGTTTAGTATTTATTTTTATCAAAAAGTGAAAGAAAATATTTGGTATTTTCAAAATCTAAAACAGTCACGAAATTGAGAAGGTAAATACCTATGTTTTTGTGATTTTATACGAATTATTATCGTAGAATGCGGTTGTTATGAGCATTTATAAGATATTTTAGAGGTAACTTCAGGATTTTTTTCTATCGAGCAAAGTTTTTCCAATCGTGTTTTGGAAACAATCATCCCATCACACATACGTTCTGTAATACATATTAGAAACTTCAGTGCGAAAAACATTCAATATTTTCAATTATAGCTCATAAAAAACAGTCCATTTTGACGTTTTCACCTACTAAGGCCCCTTATAAGCCTAAACTATGTAGCTTTCAGTTTTGGTTTCCAATAATGTTGAAATATGTAGCGCACCTAGTGAGACGTGCTACGAAGATGCGCAAGGTAGCTGTGGCAGGAAGGTGGCACATGCTCGCCTACTTCACCCTACATAGACCCTCTTACGACCACCTACAGATGGCATTCATAGCATGCATCAATTCATATTGAAAACGAAGCTTATGTAGGAGAACCTGTTTAAAATAAATCATCTTTACTGATGCACAAAAATACATAGAGTAAGTGATAGATATAGTAAAGGTAAGGTATAAAAACGGAAAATGGATGCGGAGAGCGAGAATTAAATAATAATGTCGTGGAATAAGCTTTTACTAAGTAGTCAATGGATGTGGTAAAGTGATTACAGCAACTAAACATGTGAAGTACAATTTCGACGTTCTTATTGCCACAAGATGCCGTTTCCACCACTACTATGCTGTGTGGATCAATTAAATGATTGGGGAAATCAAACACATTAGCAACGTAGCAAAACCCAATATCTCTGGTGGAAAAGCACCCTAAGTTAAACTGTCCTACCTCAGCAAGATCCAGTTGGTAACCTCATTTAGAAAATCAAATATAACTCCTGCTAAAAACAATAATAAGTGGACTACTATTAACATACAAAAAGACATTCCTGCCTAAATGGATGTAAATATAAATCTGTCTAGAACTTCTATGCATAATTAATAAGCTATTAAGAGCTATAATAGGGTTTGATTAGGCCTGAAGCACAGTCTAGCCTTACAATAAATTGGAATATTTTGTTGTGAAGAAATACATTTTCAAAATTCTAAATTCAAAATACGAGTATCTTTATTTAAATAGACCTGTTACAAGTGCTTTCAAATATTTACTAAAGATCTGAAAACTTCATCAAAATCAAATTCTGCTTTCAAATCGTCAAGAACTTAACAATAAACTTAAATACTATAATAGAAATAATAAATAAATACACAGTATACAAACATAATATGACTCAACCACCGGTGTCGGAAAGTTGTTTCTGTACTGAGAAGAACCGGCACGAAACTCAGCAGTTACTCTTTTTGCAATAATATGTTCTGTACAATAATAATAATAACATCCAATAATAATTTCTTATTAGGTAAGTCAGTGGACGGCGTACATAGCGCGAAGAACCTATGGATGTAAGGGTAAAAAGAGCTGTGAAGGCTATTTCATGACAATCAGTGTAGGACAGCTGAATGCAGAATGATGACGTATACAATTATAACGAATGGGAATGAAATCTATAGAAAGTAGCCTGAGTAATTCTATGGAGAGAATATTTAACGGTGGCACTCCGGGAACCGATGACGTTCAAGTTTTTTTTCATAATTACGATTAGGTACAGAAATTACACTGGGAATTCCTTAATGCATAATGTATACTCTACCAAACGGTTCGTGGTTCATCTTTTAGCTAAACCAGGGCCGTTATATGTTTACTTCATAATAGATTTCAATAATAATAACTTCTAATGTTATTCAAAGAGTAGTAGCTACTTACAACAGGAATTTTCATTAAAAAATATCCATGTCTTTATTTGGGTGGTGTGGTATTATTATCCTAATAAATACAAGATGTCAATCAATCAATCAATCAAAAATAGCTTTATTTAAATAGACCTGTTACAAGTACTTTCAAATCGTCAAATCTAATTAACAAACAAAACATACTTAATAATAGACATGAATAGCATAATAATAAATGTAAACAATAAATATACTATACTTAAATAAATGTGATGTTACCACCGGATCGGAAAGTTGTTTCTGAACTGAGAAGAACCGGCAAGAAACTCAGCAGTTACTCTTTTCAACTGTTTCTCTTTTTTACAATAGTTGTTAGTATTTTAACATGAACTTAAAACAAGAAAGCATAATAAAATTCATAATTTATGAAAAGAATAACACTCTAGAAGCTATATAAAACAAAACAAACATTGTTAGTGTCTTAACCTAAGTATGATTGTAGATATTACAATAGTTAATTAGACTCCGTTGGGAGCAGAGAGCTTATTCCCAAGCATTTCTATCCATGATATAATCTCTAGTGGTATAATATCCCTTTTTTAGCAACGTAGCTTTAATGTGATTTTTAAATCTATGTAATGGCAGCTTACAGATTGCTTCTGGAACTTTGTTATAGTAATGTACACCTTGCCCCATAAATGACCCTAAAACTTTCTGCAATCTGAAAAAAGGTAGCGCTATTTTATCTTTATTCCTAGTATTTTTAGCATGAATATCGCTGTGTTTGGTAAAAAGATTGATATTTTTTCTTACCAAGATAATACAATTGTAAATATATTGTGAAGCTACAGTTAGAATACCAATTTCCTTAAAAAGTTCCCTGAGAGAGGCCCGTGCTCGAAGCTTATAAATAGATCTAATAGCTCGTTTCTGAAGAACGAAAATTGCTTGTATGTCCGACGCCTGACCCCAAAGTACTATTCCGTATGACATAATGCTGTGGAAGTAGCTAAAATAAACTAAGCGAGCGGTGTCAACGTTTGTCAATAGCCTTATTTTTCTTATAGCAAAAGCAGCTGAGCTAAGCCTACCTGAAAGACTTGTCAAATGAGGGTTCCATTGCAATTTTGAATCTAAGGTTATTCCAAGAAAAACTGTGGAGTCCACAAGCTCCATTTTATCATCATTGATTTTTAAATTTATGTCGTTATTATTTACGTTAGGCAATTTAAAATTAACACATTTCGTTTTCTTTGCATTTAGCTGTAGATTGTTAACTGTAAACCAATGCAAAACTTTCGAAAGCGCTTCATTAACATCATCAAAGATGTTTTTATTTCTATCAAAGTTAAAAACTAAAGATGTGTCATCTGCAAACAATACTATATCACATAGGTCTTTAACATAAAAAGGTAAGTCATTAATGTATACTAGGAACAGAAATGGACCAAGAATAGATCCCTGTGGAACCCCTAATTTGACTGGCGATCCAGAAGATAGAACCCCATTAATATCTACTTTTTGAGTTCTAGAACTAAGATATGAAAGAATCAAATCTAACGCAGTATCCTTTACTCCGTAAAAATTAAGTTTTCGTATGAGAGTCTCATGATCGACGCAATCAAACGCCTTGGATAAGTCACAAAAGACGCCAAGAGCATTCTGTGAATTCTCCCAAGCCCTAAAGATGTGTTTTAGGAGCGCAATACCAGCATCAGTGGTTGAACGACCTCTGGTGAATCCGTATTGTTCACTGTGGAAGAGTTTGTTTTCACTAAAGTGACATAAAAGTTGTTCCTGGACAATTTTCTCAAAAATCTTACTTAGAGCTGGTAAGATAGATATAGGTCTAAAGTTACCTGGGTCCAGTTTACTGCCTGTTTTAAAAAGTGGTATAATTTTACTATACTTCATTAACTCTGGAAAAACTCCCTCATCAACACACTCATTGAAGATTACTGCTAAGTATGGAGCAATTATATCTATAATGTGACTAATAACTTTTACTGAAATATCCCAAAGATCGGCAGTATTTTTTAAATTAATTAACTTGAAGGATTTTAATATATCAGAAGAATCTACATGTTTAAATTTGAAAACAACATTGCAGCATGAGACATTATCTTTAACTAGCTGTTCTGCTTCAATAGGTGATGAATTTAGTGATGCTGTAGTAACTATAGGTATATTACTAAAATAATTTTCAAAAGCTTCAGCGATGTTGGCTTCGGACTTGACAATTTCATTGTTAATCTTTAGAGTGAAAGTGGTGTCACGTGGTTTAGCTTTACCAGTTTCATGATTGATTACGTCCCAAGTGGTTTTAATTTTGCTGTTGGACTTAGTTATTTTATCACGAATGTGTAAAGCCTTGGCACACACGCAGACTTTTCTAAATGTTTTAGAGTAACTCTTGACATACTCTATGAAATTCGGATCAAAGTTGTATTTTTTCATGCCGTACAATTCATACATTTTAGTTCTACTTATATAAATTCCGGGAGTGGCCCACTCGGAAAATGAAGACTGAACCTTACAAGTAACTTTTTTAGTTGGAAAATTAGAATCAAATTCATTTTTAACACACAAAAAGAGATTTCTGTAAAGTGCCTCTGGATCACCTTGTGTGTATGGAATGAAGGGCATTTTTGTCTTCAAACTTGTCTTAAAACGTTCAATACGATGGCGTGTCTTAGGTCTACATGTAATTGTCCTAGGAATGTCCTTATTACGGTAGGAATCTATAAACGTTATTATTTGCCCGCAATGATCTGACGTTAGCAAGGAAATAACAGACTTATCAATTGGCAAACAGTTACAAAAAACATTATCCAAACACGAAGCTGTGGTGGCTGTAATTCTAGTTGGTTCATCAAATTGATGACCTAGTCCGAATGACTGAAACAATGATATTAATCTAGTTCGCTCCTTAGTGTTATCTAACAAATCTATATTGAAGTCACCACAGACAATTATAGGCTTGGATTTAGTAACTAATTTCCCTAGAACTTCTTCTAAAACTAACTCAAACCTATCCAAGTCAGATTTAGGGGGTCGGTACACACTAACTATAACATAACTCTCTGACTCCACACAAGATAACTCAACGATTCGCTCAATAGACAGGCCTACGATGTCATGGCGTTCTTTACATTTCAGTCCATTTAAAGTATATATTAAGGAGCCACCATGTATACTGGTCTTCCTTACAAATGCACTAGATAATTTAAAGTTATTAATAACACAAGACATAAGTTTAGACTTATTAAGCCAGTGCTCAGTAAGACAAATAATATCTATACTGTGGCTTTCTAAAAATAATTCAATTTCTAATTCTTTGCCGGCCAAGCTTTGTATATTTTGATGAACTATACTTAAGGTTTTGGGCTTGGCTTTGGTCGCAGCTCTTAGTTTAAAGAAGAAACTGTGGAACGATTGTTACACAGTAAAGTCGGATTAGTACTACTACTAATGTCAGGATATGTATGATACATAGTATTGCCAATATGGGCACCGTTAATATTAAAAGCTAACAATTTAGATAATTGTTTTTTTGTCGAAATTGGAAGATACATAGTATCTTCAGTTAACACAAAATATGGTACAAATTTATTTGTATCAAAAAATGTGATGTCCCTCTGACGGCACGTCAAGTTATACAGACACAAATTAAGGTCATGGATGGCCTTATTCTGACTAAGAGATAAACTGCTAGAATATGGGAAAGCACATAAAATAAACTTACAGTTGCTTTTGCCCTGAATATTAACTACCTGTTCTATGCTTTTTATCAAACCTCTTTTAGTGATTGGTCGACTATCTCCATGGAAAACCACTACTGTGGTTTTTTCCCCTAACTCTTCTTTGGAGATGTTGTTTACTAGGCTTGAATATGACAGCCCTGGGAAGCAAAGATTTTTTACCTTTTGACAGGTATTGTTTGATAGCATTATGCCCAAACCTTGACCTAATTTGTCTGATACCACAATTGTATTTGAAACATTCTGTGGCTCACTGAGGTTCACACATGTTGGCTGTGGAATGTCAGATGTTGATGCTCTAATTTGTGATGACTCTGAAGCTAAATTATGTAAATGGTTAGAACAATTATCGCATGAAAGGTGTTTATTCACCAAAGAATCAAATCTGTCTACATTATATGACGACATTTTAACTAATTCTGTATTAGCTAAGATATGCTCATTAATCTCTTTTTGAGCTAAAGCATATCTGCTTTGGGTGTCTTTAAGAGCACCTTCTAACCTACCTATCTTTTGCTCAAGTTCCAAAGTCTCTTTTTCGTAGGAATTTTGCCTTGTTTGCCAAAGTGCATGGTTATGCTTCAATTCATCAATTAAGTCTGCCTTTTCTTTTCTTAAAATGTTACATTTACTAGAATGAGGCTGCTTATTAATAAGTTTTTTTTTTGTTTTGTTTATAAACTTATTAATTTTTGTATGTTTCTTTAATTTTTTATTACTACTGAATTTATAAAGTTTAGTTTCACTAGTTGAGTCATCACAGGTGAGATCAACTGTTGGGATAAGCTTATTACACAAATCTGGAGCACATCCAGCAAGCTCATCGAGCAAGCTTTGATTGCCCAATCCACTGGTACATTTATTGTCGCACTCTAGCTGCTTAATTGTTTTGTGCGACTCAAACAAACTTAATTCTAAATCATTTATACGACTTAAAGCAAGTTCGTGGGTATTATTGCAAGCACTAAAAGAGTTCACTACTTCTTGCAGTTGAGTACACCGGTCCACAACATCAGAGTACTTCTGGTCCAGTTCCGCTAGCTCACATTTCAGCCTAGAGTTGTTATCAATGATTTTCTTAATCTCCAATTCACTGTCTTCCCCCTCCTGGATCAGCTGGATGTTGTCTCTTCTTAAGGACTCATTGTCACGGCATGCTTCCTTGTACAATGCATCAAGTTTACTGCGGGTCATCATCTTGAAAAATGTATGTATTGCAGACTGCAGAGGAAGTGTCCAGTAGGATTGCAACCGCCAAGGCAACTTGTAAGGAGTGGGAAGTCATACACCGCCACTCTAAAACATAAAGGAAGTGGTGTCAGTGCACTGGCATTAATGTCAAGACGGTGTTATAAACTACAACATTATCATAATAATAAGGCAAAAATTTTAAGAATCTAAGTTCTATGTAATCTATCCTAGACTAAACAGTGCTACACATAATGCTTATATACATTAAAAACAGATAGTAAAAACAGTCAAAACAAAACAGAAAATTCTATAAGTTTAAATATAATTTCTAATTTAAGATAGGTGGAGGGTATTTATCATATTATAAAAAAAAACGTCTATGTAACGTTTTATTAAATAGATAAATAAATAACTGTAGTGTAATCTTTGTTGAGTGTGGGAGTAAACTGTCTGAGGCAAAGATGTTGTTTAACGTCAACTTCACTTCCACTTATAGTCAAGCAAAGAGACAAACAACTGTGCCTAATTGTAATGTTAATTGACGAATCTCACGTTAGTGAGGCATTGAGCAGTGTCTAATGCTAAGAAGTGTAAGTAAATAAGACTGTTTTGATATAATAAATAATAAAATTAGTAAATGAAAATTTGAAATGTCAACAACATCTAACCTCACTTTGATGCAAGTAAGTAAACAAATTAAAGTATGACTAATGATCAGTAACCAGACTGTGTCCTATTTAAACCATTATCACTGTTGTTTCTGAGAGTAAATTAATAAAAAAACAGTACTTCCCTGTAACGGTCGGAAATAATGTAGGTATGACAACCGCCCGGCGTCTAAGTCTTCCTTAGATGTTTAAATACACACTCAGCATCGTGGATTGATTTATTTATAGGTTTATTGTTCACCACACTAACGAAAACACTAATAAAACTAGGTAAAAACACTTAATTATAATTAAAATCGAATTAATTTCGATCAGCTGTGCAGCGAAACATCTGACAGCTGGTGTTGCCAACGGAGAAAAAAAAAAAAACGCCATTGGCTTCAACATAAACTAAATTTAAAATTTACTAAAATTAAATGGAAGTTAACGAATCGTACGACAACTCGGTTGTGAATCGTTACCCTGGATGTTGTTGGTGTCAGACAACTTTACCCATAATAAACAAATCACTTTACCAAGTTATTTAATTTACTTGAATTTGTCCTTTTCGGTCAAATTCAAGTGAAGTAAATGCATTCTGCATTGTCATACTCCAAATAACACATTGAAAAAAATTGCGAAGGGCATTTGAATTATAAGCTAAGCATTATTTACCTCAGGACCAAAGTGCACTTCTTAATTTAACGGCATATTACTAGTCCTATTTTGAATAACTATCGAGAAAACAACACATTGAAAAAAAAACTTTTTCGTCTACTCTTTTTAGTTCAGTTTTCATATAAAATTTCATGCCCTCTCTCCAGCTATTCCTATAGTTTCTGTGTTGGAAAATATTAATTTGAACTTAATGTATGATAATTAATCTACAATAATGGTAATTTAAGAAATGAATAATGTATAAAGCGTAGCATAAGCTAACTCTAAGTTATAGGAACATGAATTAATGATCCAATTATATACTTATTAACGATTTAATATGGTAACCATCAAGTGTGCATTGAGTCGTCTTATTGGCAAAACAAAACTAAGCGATTACGTAAAGATTAACTTTACAAGAAAATAAATTTGCAAAATCGCTCTATTATAGCGTAGTTATTGATAAATCACACCACCGTTCGAATAAGAAAATCTGAATGATTGTTAGATGAGATAAGATGAGATATACTTTATTGCACGAAGAAAACAACTAAATCATAAGTTAACAGAGATTTAAGATGTACAATTAAGGCGGCCTTATCGCTAGAAGCGATCTCTTCCAGACAGCGTTCGGCTAGAGATACTAAGAAAGAAAAGTAGTTATAGGTGGTGCAAGAGCATAATTGAGAACTATTAAAAACAAAAAAAGTTGCTAGGTTTATGGATAGTGATTTTTGTCTTTTAAAACACGAAGTAAATAAGCAAACAACAGGTTTTGTTTTTCCTACCCAACCCCTACCTACCAACCAAACCTTAACTAAAGGTATGAGGCCAATTCCAAAAGGCGACTCCAAAAGCTAGTGTAACCCCGAATTCACAAACGTCAATCAACGCTAAGCACGCGCTCAAGCTCATGCTGTCCTGTAAAATGTTAAGGTGTAAGGGACAGCTATACTTCTGAGGGATTGATTTGCGTTTGCGAAATTAGCGGCTCGAGTGCTTAACCACAGAGTTTTGTATCTGTGTTTTTTAAAAAATGGATGCCAATTATTTTCTCGAGATTGAGATGTCTAACATTACGTTCCTAGTGTAATCCTACCCTTAAGTCAGGTCCACGGACCTTTGAGGCATATCATTAAGCAAGTTGACCTTATTTTGCAATTAAATGCGATTATACTTACAATGGATGCATAAATCAAACGAGTTTGTCATTCGTGCTTCAGTCATGTAGCCCTAGCGTATGATGTAAGGCTGCAGTGTCTTATATAGCGGTGTTCTACTAAATAAAAATAAGTCGGGTTTTCTTTCCTGACGCTATAACTCCAGAACGCACCAACCGATTTCCACGGTTTTGCATTCGTTGCAAAGGTCCTGAGCTCCGTGAGGTTTAAAGCAAAGAAAATTCAGGAACATTTCAACAGGAAAGCGGGAAAATTTTGTTTAAAGCGGAGATTTTCCCGCTTTAAACAAAATTTTCCCGCTTTTTCACATACAACTAAGTCCACGCGGACGAAGTCGCGGGCGGCTGCTAGTTACATTTACTTACGCGCAGCGCAGAATCCGCGTTGACTATTTCTCTGCTGGTTTTTTCATGTCAAAGGCGAAAACTGATTGTTAAAAGAATCTGACTAGGCAGAATTTCAGTCTGAATCCGTAAAACAACTAATTTTCAAACATAGAAAACATAACTTGTAGGTTATACCTACAGATAATTAAGTATTGCATTAGAAACTGATTGGCTTTTTACCACAGTAGCTTTATCTTAGCACATATTCTGGTAGACGGTTATTTTGCAAAAAAATATTAAAAATTATAGGTTTTGATACACATTTTATTTCTTAGGTGTCTTAAGAATGTATGTAAAAACGCCGGCGATAACCGTTCCAAATTGTATGTATGTAATTGTATACAATGGAACAGTTTGTCGACTTAATAATATGAGAAATCTTCGAAGTCTTCGGAGATAAATAAATAAATATATTTCATAATAAATCCTTTAACGCTATTACAAAACCACAGCCTTACTAGCAACCATAGAGATGTGATGAAATCATGTAGGCTCCTTATAAAGTAGGTTTTTCGTCTCGCTATAAACGGCCCTGTCTATTCGCGAACATTTTAACGTCATTTACATGCAACTATACAAATTGATAACTAGAAAAAACAAGCAAATAGCGTCTAAAGAGTAAGTAGCATACCTTCAATATACTTAGGTATTATCTATCCAATTATATGGAAGGAGAAAAACTGACCGAATTGTATTCATTTAAATATAAAGCCTAATAAAGCTTTATTCAACTAATTCCTAGAAGATGTCGTAATTATGCGATAAACATAGCCATTTGGTATAGGTATTCGCAGAATCCTATGTTTAGAATAATAATCAGAACTCACCTACTAAGGCACCTTGGTGTTAATTAACAAGTGTTCAATTAGATTCCTGGAAGCCATTTTGTAATGCAAAATAGAGGCAAATAGTGTTTGGAATCTAAACGCATGCGCCGATCTATTCAAAGATGTTGGTAATCTGCTAAAACAATAGTATAGTGATAATGATCTTTTTTTATTTCACAACCTATAGGTTGTCTGGAAAATATCGCTTTAAGCAATAAGGCCGCCTAATATTAATTTTATTTACCTAATTGACCGCCTATCGTATCCATATGCTAAATCTATGTAATCATTGTCTGAAAAATGCTGACTACCCCGTTTCTGTTCTGTTATAAATAATCATCCGTATTTGCGGCCATGGAAAACATTATCTCTTTACCCTATTGTTTAATGTTATAAATTGTGCTGTCCTTCACAAATCGTCCAATAGCATTCCACATTCTGAAATAATCTGTTGTTTCCACTGTTCCAGGAACTAATTTTGACGTAATATTCAAATGGCTGCCAGATAGAAATTCAATAAACTTGTCACAAATATTAATTACACGCGAACTAGCTTTCAACGCCATAATGGCGTGAATAAGGGCGATTACAGATTTGCGACAGTATTTTTCTGCGCGTAGAGCACGCTCTTCAACGTGCTCTATATTCCACGCTATGAAAAAAATAGAATTAAGGGCACGGGCTTATGCCGGCTTGTCTGCTCTAACTGAACATTATGACTCGCACTTATAAATAAATAAATAAATATCCTTGGACATTATTCCACACAGCGCCACCTAGCTCCAAGTGGGCTAATTATAGTCCGTTTTTATGGGATACTAGACAACGTATAAACATACTTAAACACTTTTTCTTTTGTAAATACATACTTAATATACATAGGAAACACCCAGACCAATACAAGCAGACATGTTCGTGAACACAAATGTTTGTACTGTGCGGGGATCGAACCCGCGACCTTTGGCGTAGTAGCCGACTTCTCAACAATTACATCAAGACGGTCGTCAATCACTTATCCCTGGACATCACTTACATACTGGACATTATTCCACACACCGCCATCCAGCCCCCAAATTAAGCAATTGAATGCTTGTGTTATGGGATACTAGACATTGGATAAATATACTTAAATACATTTTGTTGGGAAAACATTCTTAAATAGGCTATACCCAAACCAATACAAACAGACATGTTCATGCACACAAATGGTTGCATGAGCATGGTGTAGTAGCTAATTTCCTAACCATTACACTGAACCAACTTACACGACTTATACGAGAGATCATAGCTTATCAGCGCGTCAACTTCGGCCAGAAGCGTTCACAGCAACCTTTACAAAACCATTGGAATATGGGTCATAGGTTAACAGTATAATGTGCCCTTATGTAAAGGTGAGGAGGAGGTGAGATGTGACCGATGTACCAGTTGCGCGTGTGGCGAACGGCGCGTCCATCCGCGTCCGAAACCGCGTCTTAAGCAATAAATAAATTAATATCCCTGGACATTATTCCACACAGCGCCATCTAGCCATCAAAAAGAGCGCTTATAGCGCGTATGAAACGCTGGTCTGCAACCACCCTAAATTACAAACAGAACAAAGGATTTAAACGATCCAGTGGACAATTCTGTATTATGAATTGAGGTTTCGTGTGATAATTTTTGTCTGGGCCACGTAGGTTTATAAGAGTAAAACCTGAGAGTGAAAATGGTAAAAGAGCTTCTGAAAATAAGTGCTAATGGCCTATGTAACAAAAGAGGATTCGTTATGGCTAATTTAAATCACGGTTTAAAGTCTATATTAAGTATTGTTGGATGGGATTGCGTTTGACCTCAGCCTCGCCTAGTGGTTTACAATGACAAGTCCTAATCACTAATTTACTGTATCTTTTGTGACACATAATAATATAAATAAAATTGTAAAGCACAATGGCTAAATTACCTTTAATCAATAAGAAATCAATATAAATCTAACGAATGTTATTTTTATAACACAATGGAAAGCCATTTATAAACTTGATTAAAGTTACTTGTCCTGTAAATCCACACACGATCGCAGTAGTGTCAATTTTCATAAATATTAACGCATTTCGCAACTTATTCCGAGCTATTAAGGGATATTATCGTATATTTATTTATTTCACATTGTAGCCCGCGGCGCGCGTGGGTTGGTATCAATTTTGCACTTAGAATTTTATAGATTTTAAGTTTATTGTATCGTGGGGCAGTTAAGGCAGGACAATAGCAGTAAATATTGCCCTATTGCTTCCTTCTGGGATAGTGTACCGGCAGGAATAACTTGACTTGATAAACTATAAGGCTTGTGAAATGGTTTGAAGACATATTTTCCGTTAATGGCTACCTAATGTTAGCTTAGAAGGAATTGCTTAAGAGGAACATTATTTTTGGACGCGCCACTGCTAGCACGCTTAGGAACTGGGTATGCAGTTATAGTTCGTTCGCGTTAAGAATGCAGTGATTTTTAAATTAAATTCTTTCGCACACAAAAACACTCAGATCCACAGCTTGCGTTCGAAAGTTTGCGATCAACTGGTCACTGTGGACTGGGCTTTCTAATTAGGAACTATTCGATTGGTTAGGGGACGAGCTAGATCGAAAGACAAGTATGAAATTACTGCATTCTAAACTCAAACGAATAGTTCGTTAATCATATTTAGTATTTTATAAATATTTTAATCTGAAACCTTAGTTATTTGATAACAGCGGAAAAAGATAATTCAGTTTTTACTATTCCTATTGTGATATGTGATATTAGCACATAACAGATGTTACGGGGCATTGTTATTGAAATTTTCAGTACTATAGATTAAATACAATGAAAACCAATATTGGAAAATCTATATTGCATATTGTTTGTAACTTCATTTCTGAACTACAATAATGGCGTGGTTTATTGTTTGAAGAGTCTATTTTCCTATGGATAAATGCGGTATTCTAGCTTTTATCAAATATTTTAGACTAGCGGCCGCCCGCGACTTTGTCCGCGTGGACTAAAGTTAATTTTTTTTTTTTATATATTGAAGTCTATGACCTATTAAGATGTATAAGCTATATTATTTCAGTTTTATTAACCCCACTCAGTAGTTTTTACGCGAAAGAGCAACACGGCACATTCATCCGTCCACACAAACTTTCGCATTTTTAATTATTAGTAGGGGGAACCCGTCACTTGTCCGAAATTTACTAGTCCGAATTTCATTTGACTGAAAACTATTGACCAACATTTCATTTGCCAGATGTATTGTTTGACATATTTTTAACTTGTCGAAGTATCTTTTGACATAAGTGTTGTTATACCGAACTACGTTAAACCGAATTTCAGAATAAACTTTTTACTATTGCCCGAAGTCTTTTTCCAACTTTTTTCAATTACCAGATGACTTATTTGGCATATGATCACTTTGCCTAAATCACATTTTACCGAATATTGCTAGGCCACAACTACTATATGATAACGTTCAACGTCTCGTTAATGTTGATTTTCAGTAATTTCAACATCAGGGCGAATCCGACTCAGTCAACCCCGACACCACGTGGTACTTGTTTTGCCCTACCCCAAGAGTGTTATTTAAAAGCGCGTAGGCATGAAGGGGCGAGGCGGCCCGCGGGCTGAGGAGCAGGTGGCCATGAGCGAGGTGCCGCGGCTGAGGCTGGCCGGCGAAGCCGGCCAACAAGCCGAAGCTGTGGTGCTGAGCGAAAGCCATCTGCGACGATTAGCACGCGAGGAACCGCCGGAGCCCCGTAATGCCGGAGCCGTGACAGAATTCTTGTGTTTTCCTTAAACTTGCATGTTGAAGACTTGCTTGCCGTTTGCCTTTTTTATTTTAAATTCAACAATTCCTTGACTGCTTTTATGCTGCTTGCATTAAACCCGTAACTTTTTTATGATCCTTTGGTAAACTAAAAATATGGCATTCAAAACAGTGGTCTAATGATTGTTCTGGAAAACAATACTTCGGACAATTGTTATTTCGGCCAATGATCACTTCGGTAAAACGTTTTGTGGCCTAATGAAACGTCTGGCAAACGAAAAAAATCCAGTTGATAATTGGTCAACTGATACAGTGGCAAACGTCATTTCGGGAAAATGAAAAAATGCCGAACGAAAAAAAACGAAACGTTTTCGGGAAAATGAAATTCGGGAAAAGAAAATTCGGTCTTATGATAGGTAACCATTAGTAGGACATATAAACACTCTGGAAGGTCAGTAAGACAGTACATAAATCGCATAACCTAATTCAGACCTCAACAAATCAGCAATGGTATGTCATGTCATGTCTTCAACGTCAACTTTGAAGGTTGTCGCCAAACGGGACTGGCATAGCGAGAGACCATTGAGCGGCCAGTAATTCCCTAGCCGGTTTTGTAGGGTTAAGGCAATGATATTATAAAATAAAAGGTAGATAGGTTACTTGTGCCAAAAAAGTGGCACCCAAAATCAGAATTTTCGTGTACCTGAGCAAACCATTGACAGTGTTGACAGTTTGCGACAACACTTCGCAACATGTATCGGTCTCATTTACGCTCTAGTAAATAATTTGGACGAAGTGAAGAATGCTCTTGTTCACACGTTATAATACGGTCAAATTAACTACGTCGTAGTCCGTGGACAATTTTTGACTTCGCGTCAGTACTGACATAACCTATCTACGTCTTTTTTGTTGTAATATCATTGGGTTAAAGCATTGGAGTGCGACAGCGACCTCACGACTTCGTACAACTGATGGCAACGTTGGAGCACGGTGGAGGGTTTAAGTGAGTCTGCCGCGTCTTGACGGGGGTCTCACACTCCCCAGCTCTTTCAGCGGAGGGCGGGAAGTCCAAGGATTACCCACCATAAAAAGGATTACGGCATTGCAAGACTAAATACTACATTGCTACAAAAAGAAATAAAAGAGAATTGGCTGAATATACTCGTACATACAGGATGTTGTCTTCATGCCCTGCAGTTTTTCAAAGTGAGAGTAGAACCATAATCCAAGTGTTATGTAAAATGCAAGAAAGCTTGAAAAACTCGAAAGTTTAGAATCGCTTTACAGCTATGGTGTCAGCCGTCTTTAAGCTTAGTCAGAGGCTTTAGGGCAGCTTGATTACATCTGAAATTAAGGTTGCTCACTAACCTTACACCCCTCCAACAATCCGCACTTAGCGTGTGGAGGGCTCGTTCCACTTTAAAGTTGAGGTGAGGTCTGTGCCCAGCAGTGGGACGTATATAGGCCGTTTATGTTTTATGTGTGTTAATAATTATTAGTATAACAACAATGATGTTGCTTTAATTTCCGCAACCCTAGCACGGCAACCATTCAACACTGAAGCGGTTTCCACGCAATATTCCCCGCCACTCAACGTTCCGTATCAAGCCATTACCGTCGCCCACTACGCAAATATCTTGATCACTGGATACTTTACAAGCCTCCCATTAGCTTCTGAGCACACAATGTCTAAGACCTACTTAAGTCTGCTCTGAGTGTGCGTTTCAATACTTTGAATTTATGCTCAAACACGCGGCTTGTGGATTCAGTTATCATCGAGGATGGCACATTCATTCAACATTTATGTTGAGTGTGTGTCTGGGTATTCAATTTATTTGGAGGTTATTCCTATCACATTGTAAAACTGTGGAATTTTTTGCCCCATCACAACCGTACCGAGGAACAAATTCACAAACCTTAATCAAAGACATCCCGTATTTTTTTTTCAGAATTGATAGTGACAGCTATACTTTTAAGGGCTGCTCGTCTTTAATTTGCGTTTGTGAGTTCGGTTGTAAGTACCAACAAGCCACCTTATGCAAAATCCACTACCTGTGTCCCCAATTGCCCTCATAGGTGAGCACTTCAAGTTCACATTTTTACTATGAATACGGGAGTTAAATGAGAAGAAAATGTTGAATGTAAAGTTTGGTGTTCTTTCGTTAGGAATTCCATGCATCATCAACCAAAATCATGATTGTTTTCCCTTGTTTTTGGTTGTTGTGTTCAAAACTTGCCAAGTTATCAAGGATGGCTTAGAATAACATTTTGATAAACAGTTTGCCAAAATTAGGTTTAAAAACTTTTTGTGCAGAAAACAAATTTTAAAACTGATTCAAATATAATTTTATTCAAGAGAAACCAAAGGTTTTGTATAATGATTTCTAATATTTACGCGAACACTATACATCGAAATAAAACAACTTTACGGATTCTACTCGCGGTGTTATATTTTCTTTCATTTTCTAACCCGACGTTTCGACTCCTTTACAGCAGTCGTGATCACGGGATGACAAAGATGTTCTATGTCACAAAACAGTACAAATTTTTTAGCAACCCTCACTTAACTACCGTCATTTCCACTAACATTATTGGAAATGTTCCTATCCACGCAGTACGAACTAACCGTATCCTGAGACCTCACAGTATTGTGCTGCCCTCTGGGATTGATCAAGCGTATAACAGGCTCCCAAGCTGGTGGTAAATTCCAACCATCCTCACGATTGAAATTCGGATGTTTTTTAATTTCAATAGCCTCTCGCAGCATCCTTGCTAGGGAGAATCGTTACTTACCAAGGATGCTGCGAGAGGCTATTGAAATTAAAAAACATCCGAATTTCAATCGTGAGGATGGTTGGAATTTACCACCAGCTTGGGAGCCTGTTATACGCTTGATCAATCCCAGAGGGCAGCACAATACTGTGAGGTCTCAGGATACGGTTAGTTCGTACTGCGTCGATAGGAACATTTCCAATAATGTTAGTGGAAATGACGGTAGTTAAGTGAGGGTTGCTAAAAAATTTGTACTGTTTTGTGACATAGAACATCTTTGTCATCCCGTGATCACGACTGCTGTAAAGGAGTCGAAACGTCGGGTTAGAAAATGAAAGAAAATATAACACCGCGAGTAGAATCCGTAAAGTTGTTTTATTTCAAAGGTTTTGTAGTTATAAGCAGTCCAGTTAGCAAGTCACTTTGTTCAGTGTAACCAATAAATAAAAGTTTTCAGTGTTAAAAAACAATGATCACCTACTCGACATCCCTAACGATTGTGTTAGAGAACGCAAATGATTCGATCACAACATTCACAACTTGCATAAAGACACTTCATTTATTCTCATTGCCAAGGGAAACACGCAAATATCTTCATCGTTGAATAGCCTGAATCGCCTTAGTTCTGGCACAGTATTAACATAGAGTAGGTTATCTAAGGCCGCCCGCCGAGTTATTAGCCTAGCGTGCACACAGACACGCGGCACAGCCCGTCCGTACTGCCGCCTCCCTATGCCGCCCTATTTTATGCTAGCGTGTGGGTGAAATCGCGTGTGAGTGAAATCGCGACACGGCGCGTGACGCGCACGCACACATTCAAACCTAAGGTGGCACGTTTGTATGTAGATGTTCTACTGTTTGTTTATACTGTGGTTCTGGTATCCAGCAAAAACACTATTTCCGAGTGTGTTGACTTGAGATGCTATTGCGTCTACAAATGGGTACGAGGCCTGCAACGGTAACGGTGTTTTGAACTAAGGGATAATTTGAAATAGAACTGTTTTTCTGAGTGGTGGTGGATCGGGGTTAGATTGATCAATTTTGATTTTCAGTTAAGAGCATTTTTTTAATAAACTGGACTGGATGAAATTTGAAAAATAGGACAGTGAGCTTTTTGTGAATGAAATCGATAGTACTTTTTTATTATAATTATAATACTTGAAATTAATAATGATCCCATATTTTTGTACGGAAAGCGTTCTTTTATTAAAAGTACTTTATTTAAGAGCAAAATCAATTTGTTGACCTAAACAGAAGATAAAGTGATTTTAAAAGCTTGTTTGAGCGCATGGCTGGCATGGCTGAAACCTACTTTTAGTCTTGCAAACTCAAAAAAATAGGTCTTGGCTGAGTTTAAATGCTTCGTAATTTATATTTGACGATACCTACTTAATACTTGTTTAAAACAGTTACAGTAGAAAAACGAACGTTATACCACATTTAGTGATGACTTCTATGGCTGAGGTGCGAATTGCTACACTACACACGATAGACCCTACACGTGACTACAATTAATTAATAGAATATAATCGAAATGTCCCATCCCGTAATTAGTACAAGACGTAATATTGTTTACTATGATCAAAGTCAGGGTTTCTCAAAGTGACGCACGCTAACCCTGAGGATTAGCCAGTACTCAGGGGGGCGTTATAGTTATTGGAAAATACAGCCCCATTCATCACTACAATAATAAATTTACGTAGAGATATTGCTAATTATATATTTTAGTATGAAAAACCTAGCTCTAACATGCTTGTTACAATCATATTTTAGTAGGTCCAAACCAAAAGCTTATATATCACAAATACCTACTCACTTTAAAGAGCCATGCAATTACAGTACACTGAAATTATACTGTTCTACAATTTTAGTTGATAACACATGTAGGTATACTACCCATATTGCAAGTCGCAAACGAAAAGATGCATTATTAAAAAATAATTTTATAAGGAGGCAATTTCAACCATAGTGGCAGGCAACTGACGTTCGTTGTGCAAAAAGTTTTAGAACCTATGTTCTAAGTGGTATATGCCATTGATTAATTAAGTGCAACCAGTTAAAAGCAATCTGTAATCGACTACGAGTACTATGTGCAATTACAATTAGGACACAGCCATATTTAAAGCGCAGTTTCGACACCTAGTGAGAGGAATTTGAGTTTAACTATGTGAACGGATCAAGATTTAGGTGTTTGACTTCAATTCAAGACATGATCATGAGTCTTTGCAAGTTAAAGCTGCTTGCCAACTTGATTAAAAGTAATAATTCTTCTAATATTTAAAGGTATTTAAAGGTCATAGCACATTATGCTAGCACGACGACTGCACGCCTCTGATCCAGGACCTTAAGTTGTGAGTGGTATAATTTGTTTCGGAATTATAACAAGAGAAAGCGAACGTAGAACTCGTAGCTCCCGTCCTTACAACTTCAGGTACCCAACAACAAGATATTTGCTGGGTCAAAGCCATGCAGTTGCCGTGCCGGCAAGGTGTGCTTCGAGCTTAACTTGGAACCCGTGTGGTGCCAAGTCAAATCTGATCGGAATAACTACTTCGTGTTCATCTTACAATTTGAAAAAAGCCCTTCGTACACTATGCCAAATCTTCGACCCCGACAAATTGGGTCTCCATTCGTCTACTGCAATACAATATTGATGTCGGCGATAGCTGAACAAAATGTGCCTATGTTCGAAACTCTATAATTTGAAATAGAGTATCTCTTAATCGTATAGTGGGATTATAATTCCCACCAGAATTTGAACCATAATGCCTCTCATTCCCACTATCTGATTAAGGGGATAGAGACACTGTGTTCAGAGAACTTTACTCTTCATCGATCTAAAACACTAATAAAAGAGAGCGAAATAACCCAAATAACGGTAGCAAAACCTCAGACCTTGCAGCAAAGTGTAAAAACTCGTGTCAATATAAATTCTCACTCAAGACTTGCTGACCTTTCTTTTTACTACTCCACTTTGTCCTGCAGTGGACATCAAAGTTTACTTCGCGTTCAGAGTCTTTTACTGGCGGTGCAAGGATATTGCCTCTGTAGGTAGGCCATAAAAAAGTATTTGCGGTCACATTGCCCTACCGGCGTACACTACAGAGGTCGTGTAAGGATGTTTTCTGACGAATTTGCTGTTTTTGATTAAGATTGTAAAGAGGAAGTTTATTCAAGAGAAAACACGTTATTCTCGGTTTTTGAAGAATCGAGTATTTATAATAAAACCTAACCATTAAAACCTAGATTTTTATACCTTATACACAATATTTCTTCCAACGACAGATAGAAATACCTGAGAAAACAACTCTGTCAAGGTATTAGGTTTATTCTTCCAAAAGATTTCGATAAAAATAAATCGCAGACAGAAAAATCGCAAATTGTATTGACAAGTGGGTGAATATAAATATCCATGGATGGTGATTTATAAATGTCAAACAAAAAAGAATAGAGATTTGTCTGTTTAACTTTAAAAACTTTGACGTTTGTTTCCTACCCAGTTCATTACAACTATTTGAGCATGTCGAGTCTCTGTGACATAATAAGCTTAGGAACAGATTTTGCAAGCGTGTCGTAGTTTTGGAGAAACAGTTGATATACCACTGAGTGGGTTGTAGAGCTATAAAGTGTGCGAGGAATTCGCGTGCGAGGGCTGCGCGTGCGCCACCCATGCAGTACCCATGTCGGTAATAACAGGAAGGATGCAATAATGGAAACTCCTACGCACGTTACCGTGATCAATCGATTGATACCCGACAGAGATTGAAGATAGAGTTATATCCTATATCCAAACTCTATTTTTCTTGTATAGGTAAGTACTGGCTTGCTTGCAACAAAAATCAGCTTTATATTCATTGTACCATCCCGGACAAAGGCAGTAGGCTCGACCCTCCTCCCGTTCCCTCAACATTGGGTTCAAATTTGTTTGGTAAAATGTGGACTTCTGGATGTTCCCTACACCGTGACGCAACGAACAATGTGCCTCTGACCTTTAAAAACCGTCCGTTCATATTATGGGAGGGTTTATACGTTTCGATTGAGAAAATTTGTCGATGCCTTGTCAATGCATTTTTGAAACTAAAACTTTCATTACAGATAATGCTATTTTACAATGTATGTAATTTCGGAATAACTAACTTTCTAAGTAACTACCTAAATTGACACTCAGAATATTTGTCCCATGTTCGACAAAATTTTCCCTGTACTGGAACTGAAACTACGTACCCTAGTATTGAACTAGTACGAAGAATTTCTACCAACACATTAACAAGCCAGCCACTTATGCTCATTTAGTTAACGCCAATAAACATGTAATTGGCGGTTCCCAGTCTAGCTTTAATGAGTTTGGCTTCTAAAGGCTGTCAAGATATGCATTGTCGTTAACTTCAACTGATATGAGCTGCCAAAGGAATTTATGATCTCCGTCATAAATTAGAGCTGCGCAATTACAATAACTCATTAACAAGTGTAAGTGGGTCCAGTACAGGCCGCGTCACGTAAAAACGCTCTGGGACTAATACTGCGCCATCGAGCTCACAGCCCATAGATGCCAGCCCTTTATTTTTATCGGGGAGATAATGGATTTACGCTCTATCCCACCGTTCGTGGGCCTCGCTTTCCCGGAGGAGGTGGGAATACCGCACTAAAACAACTTCGGTGTATCTCTGTTCCGCTTTGCGAGGGGCGATTTGAGATTCTGGTTGAATATCTCCACTTTGCCCCGAGCGGTCAGCCCGGCCTCCGAGGTTTTTTTTTTCAGTGTTTTCAGCCTTTTCAGTGATTACACTAAAAAAAAGGTTTTTGTTCACTAACTTAGTCCCACATATAACAGTCACTTACGAATTGAGTTTGATACCTACAAAGAATCCTTGATCCTTGGATTAAGAGGAAATAATCAAAGTAGGTTTAGCTGATCGTTTTCTCTGTGTACGCTCAAAATTCCTACAAAAATCGAACTGACGACCAGAAATTCCGCGAAACGATACAAATTCCAAGCAAGTTTATACTCAATTCCCTGTATTGACGCTTCGATTTTGTTTACAAATTGTATATTGCGTTGTTTGGTGTAAGTCTGGATCCCGATGCACAGTTGGGTCGCATGTTTGAAATCTCATAACCCTTGAATGCGTCCCAGCGGTAGTCTGACACGTTTAGTTTCAAATTAATGTGACACGGTCATTTTGTGCGGGCCCTGTTTCACTGACACGCTATAAAACGGGTTTATATTTATTTTATTATTTCTATAGTGGCTTCTATTTAACGAAAAATTTTATTCGTCTGACTGCATTCTCCATTCCACACACTCTGAAGAAAGAGTCAGTTTTTCACTATTGATGAATAAATTTAAGGTAATCAGCAGCATTATTACAGAGAAGTGATGGCCAGAAAGTTGGGCTAGAAAAGTTTTGAATGGAGAGCGTTTTTGGTAACAAGCGCGCTACTTAGACCGGTCGCGGCACTCGGTCGGATGAAAAGGTTAGGATGAAAAGGTCGGAAGCGCTCGCTTGTAAACGTAGTTGCAGTGGGGGGGGGGGGGCACGTCATTTTAGCTTAGACGATCTCTAGCAGGAATTCGGTAGATCTGGTCATTCTGGCAATCTATGAAATAGACCTCAACAGTATATGAATACATTTTTGCAACAGTGAATACATTTATGCTGATGTTAATGGTGGTAATGTATTGTTTAATTGTACTTTCAAGTATGAGGATATTTTAAGGGTTAATCTTGTGCACTGCTTCAATTTGTCTGTCTGACCGTGTTGTTGGCTGAGAGAGAATGCTGCTTAGCATTAAGTACCTATATTACTTTTATTTGTTTTTCTTATGTGCAACATATAATGATTATAAATAAGATGGTGAAGTGTAGAGATATTAATTGTTGCCATCTAAAGAGACTCCCAGTGTAAGCCCCTAGTTTGGCAGGAGCAAATTTATCGCAAGCTTCTCAGTGAGATAAAAGGCTCTTATATTATGCATCGGCATTATTTATGACAGACTGTTTAGAGACCGGCGCCGCCAAGGGCACGGGAGAACGTGGCGCCTGGAGAACTTTGTATAGTCTGCGTCAAAAATATGTGAACACTTCCGAACTGTCACATTAATTTTGTTGAAGTTGCCATGGAAATGATGATGCTGTCAAATTAGCCAGTACAAAGTACTGAAGTGCTTACATAATTATGACGCTGACCGTACAGCCAATATCATACACCAAGACTTTCAGAGTCATACTATAGGAATCGGTCTTCTATTAGGTTTCTCAACTTTAAGGTTGTAATGTATGTAAGAGATTTTAAAGATGTTTATGTTATCTTTGCAACTGTTTGGCGTCGTAACAATTATTAAAAATGTTAACTTGGTTATGATAACACGTCATTTCTCTTCTCATGCTCATCCAAATTTTTTCAGAGGTCTGAAAACATAACAAAAAACAGACACACTTTAGGATGTATGATGTTAGTATGGAAAACTATTACCATACTTTAACTCAAGGTTGATAAAGATGTAATTTTGATCAAGTACAGAGGGGTTCACATCAACCTTTACATAGGCACCTTATGCTCCAGACATAAGTCCCATTTTGCAATGGTTTTGTAATGCTTGATGTGGTCTCTGTACCGCACAGTGTGCTTGGTAACCCACAGTGACCTAATTTGAGTAATCCTCATCTATCAACTTCCCTACAGGATATAGAAATCTGAAACTTTCTTCACTATCGGACAAAACTAAATGTTTATTATGTTGACATAAAGGAGAGAATAATTAAAAATACAAAAACTAAAATAAATTATTAGAACTAAGACCTAAAAATGATGTTTAAAATAAAATAAAGATCGGCATCGGGTGCATTCATGGTTTTCTGCTTGTGTTAATAGATTAGATTATTAAGTTCATCTTTCGGTGTTAAAGTGTAGAATAATAACACAACCGTGATACGTATGAATTTGTGGCGCTTAAATTTATTTCACTAAATATTTTAAAAAAAACGTTTTTTTTTTTGGAATTTTTGGGTTCTTGGGCGAAACGTTGACTTACCATACAACGCAGTTTTTTTTTTTCAAATGTCATACAAGCAAAAAGTTCCTATATTCAACCTTCTCATCGAAACAATTCTGAACCTCTCTTGAAGATTGGGCTCTGTTAGTACCCCTGCTTAGCCACAGTTACCCCTTTTTCTGTTCTGTATTGAGCTTCAAGTATTGAGTGATCTAAATATCAAAACCTGATGAACTATTTCCCGACTTCGTTACCTCTAAGACAAAAGCCTAAGCTTACGTAATTAGCAATTGAATATGTCATAATACACGATTATAGAACAATTTGTACGATTGTTGTTTCTTGCCCAGACGGGTGCGCCAAGGGCGGCGTGGGCGCAGCGAATGTTGGCGCCGGTGCCACAGTACACAGAGAACAGTAATATATCTACATACAAAACAAACGTGCCGCTCTCGGTTTGAATGTGTGCGAGCGGGTCGCGCGCCGTGTCGGCAAGCAATTTCACGCATACGCTAGCATAAAATACGGGGGGATAAGGTGGAAGCAGTACGGTCGGACTGTGCCGCGTGTCTGTGTGTACGCTAGGCTAATAACTCGGCGGGCGGCCTTAGATAACCTACTGTTATGTTTACTGTGCCGCTGCTTAGCCAACTCATATTATTTGGTTTAATGACATACATCTGCTAACTTGTAGTAACTAATTCTGAATTAGAATTGGCATCGAGAATCATACTCACAAGGTCCGTTTAATTTATAAGCTGAGGATGGCGAGTTTTAGTCAATTCCCGCACTTAACAAGTGTTGAAATTCAATTTTTCTATTTGGTTTAGGTAAGGTACAGTACATGTCATATTATGCGGTATTAATAATAAGTTCATTAGCCTACTTAACTTAAATTTTACAGCATGCAAATAATATCATAAGAAAAAACAAAATGAAATTATTTATTTCAAAGCAAAAACCATTCACAAAACATCAAAACCTCCTATCTTGCATATTTGATTATTGTTTGCTTGTTGATGTAACTCATATTCGAGCTAAGTCTAGGTGTTTTGGTTCCCATAACATGACACATAACATCATACATGAGGAGAAACCTTATGTAAATGTTATGATGCTGTCTGCTAGTTACGATTTCCTCTGTTTTAACCTATTATTATTACTTTAAAAAACTCAGTGCCGATCTATGATAGGTATTACTCATCTATTATTTTACGCTTGTTGTTTGTTTGTAAAAATACTAAATACTAATGTTTTGTCATTCGCACTAGAAATAGTAATAACTATCTATTTAAAAAAAAATGTCATCTTACTTTTAAAATCCAAATCTAACTAATCAATTACCATGAAAATCTGTCTACTATAGACACTTACAATTTTCAAGTTTGTGAGTAAATAAATATGCTTAAGTTCACCGTTCTCTGTCATTTCAAAAGCTGATTGATCGTATCGAATCGGCACGCCAATGATTAGGGTAGGCTAACATCGTGGCATTCCTGGCCTAGATACTAGCTTGTGCGCGAATTCATGCAATTTCTTACTTATGCACGTTTTCTTCACGTCCGGTTCAATTTTGATATCGAATTGTTTTACATTTTTAGTTCTATTACATGTTTTAATACTTTGTTTTGTTTTAATTCAGTTTATACGATTCGACGGAGTTCCGTCAAATTATATTTTAATAACATCAAAACTATATCAACCAAAAAATAAATATGGCGATCCTGTCCCATCTCTATCATTTAGGTAAATCACCATTTTTTATATGAATTTTTCTAATTAAATAAAATGCAGACCAGTAATTTATGCCTTTTTAACATTGCTAAATTTTGTTTAAGGCATGTTACACGTTAATCTTGTTTGTTTAACAACTTTGAAGCGTAATAAAATTATATCCAACAATTTCTTAAGAAATTCATGAACAAGTTAAGTACTTAAGTCCGCTTCACTACATCGCAAAGAAGATTTAAAACTCAGAAAAAAAAACACAATACGGTATAAATAAACCAGTACCCACTTGTCTAGAGCCTTAAATATCAGTTACGCACTGCGTGAGGTCCAGGGTTCAAAGATATGAGGCAATGAAGTCATAACGCAACTGAACTACCAGTAAACGACTGTAGACTGTAGAAATAAACTTCAAAAATATGGTAATGTTAAAGAATTCAAATATTTTACCAAAAGATAACTTCTACAAAAACATTCTCGACAAGTTTCAAAACAAATTGTATTCATGTAAAATCATACAATACCACAAAATGGGTAAATCATCGTTACATCTTCGGGTCCAACATAAAATGCCTTCGCACACTAACATAAAATATCAAACGTGCCACATAAACTATGGCGGAGTGTCACTCGGCGCATTTTTATTAAATAACCCGGGATGATCGTGTATTGGTGCAATTATAAACAATTTACATGCAAATATTTTCACGGTGGAGACTTTGTTTTGCATATCGTGAATAGTGCTGAGAAAATATCGATAGTTCAACTATGGATTAGTTACTTCGGAAAATAGCAACAATAGTCGATAATTTATCAAACTTAAACAACCGGTACTAACGACAGTAGTGTGTCTGACATACTACTAATAGTTTTATTAAGAAACAAACAAACAACAGCTTATAAACGACCCACTACTGGGCACTGGCCTCACTTCAACTGTGAGGTGAGGGTTCCAATTGAAAACAATAATCTACTCATAGCGCTTTCAATAAATTTAGCAACGGTTCATCGTATCGATATTAAGATTCAAAATAAGGACTTTATTATAACATCTTAGATTCTGGCAGTTCCTGTCACTAGGCAATCATCTGGAGGCATATTTATTATTAAGTACAAGTCATGTTTTACGTGATAACTAGTGTCAAATTATACCATTTTTTCTGCTACCGAACCCTATTTCCAATCCAACCATCACATTTTTTGTGTAAATATTATAGATCTCGCCCACTACATAGCAGGTAATTGGCAAGTTGGCATTTTTCAGTAAATTGAAAAACGTCAAATGAGCTGTTAAAAAGGTTATCGATAGTTGATATTGATATGCAACACTAATTGTAACCTGTACTCGTACGGTATGTTCGATGTAATTGAATTTCGTTTCTAGAAGCTAAAATGTAGAACCCAGGATAGGGTTGAGTAGTTTATTTATAACAGAAAAGATTGTGTCAAACCGGTACTCTGTGTAGTTGTTTCAAAATGCTAATAACGATAACTGGGCATACAACGGCATTTTTTTCGTTTAAAATGATTTGAAACTGTGAGACAATATATCAGAAACAATGTTTGAAAGCTTCATATCTATGTATGAATAAGCCAATTTATCTAAAACCTATTTAACGTCAAGTATTGATATCACTTTACTATGTGTTTTGTCTAGTGCGGAAAGTCCTTCCTGTTCAGTCTATCGATATTGCCTTTTTTTGTATCGATTCGAATTCATTTAAAAGTGATCTGCTCTAACTACATAAAATTCCCCTATTGACAGTTTGTCACTAGTAACTATTTAATTAATCATAAAACACAATCGACAACACCAGCGGTTCTCATTTGGTGGGCAGCGACTACTCGAAGAACGGTACCGGGCTATCGAAATGAAATATCGGCTCACAACATTCTTGCCTCGTTTAAAAAACAACGTACAACAAACAAACAAGAAATTATCTCACTTAGCAGCTCGGATCTTAAAATGAAGAGTGGGTCACAACAGAGCGATGTAAAAATCTACTGGCCATGGCCGAGCAATGTTTGAGAAACACTGGACTATACACCATACAGCCGCAAAATAAAAAAGCTTATTACCAAAATATCAAAATAGATATTCAAATACTACTAGCTCCATCTAGTGCTAACATGACTAATAACTGTTGTAATTAGCAGTCAATGGTCTAGCTCTAGTCTATGACTTGTATCTATTAAAAAATATTAACAACAACAACATAGGTAGTAAGTTCAGTATCTGTTACTTTATCTCATATTTTACAAAAAAAATACATGCAGTCGACATTTGTGCATGCATGTTATGATATTAAATGAACAGCCCTAATAACAAAACGCAGATAAAGCTATAAAACACATCTGCAATCTTAAAGTATCTTGCAAAAGTGTCTCCTTAAGGCGACCGCGTCAGGGATTATCCACAAGGTTCTCTCTCACCTAGAGCTTCTCCGTGTAAATAAATGAATATCACTGGAGATTATTCGACACAGCGCCATCTAGGCCAAACTAAGCAACTAAAGGCCTATGCTATGGGATACTAGGCAAGCATACTTAGATACAGTTTTGAATGGATTCGAATAAACCTTCACAATAATATAGCTTATACATCTGGATAGGAAAGGCTACAATTTATGAAAAAACCCTTTTTTTAAAACGCGGGCGAAGTCGCAGGCGGCCAATAGTGTGATAACAAATTGTTGAATTATTACATTTGGTACGGGCAATTCCTTGTCAAATCCCCTGATTTCCCTCTCAGTACCTATTGTGATGTAATGATTAAAGTCAAATCTGAAATGTTACACTACACTAACCCCCTTATTAATATAAACGAACGCAACGCTAAAGCATAGTTTAAGCAACTGACGTGTTGTGTCACTTACACGCAAATGGCGGCAGCAACAAAAATGACAGTGAAAAAGCGATGCAAAAGTTAGAATGTTGTTGAAGAGCTGTTTCAGTTTTCAGAATAAGGGGGGAAAGTGTCCATGTGAAGGAGCAGCTCCTTACTCGCAGATGGCGGCAGCAACAAGAATGACAGTGACAAAGCGATACAAAAGTTAAAATGTTAAGAGCTGTTGAAGTGTTTATGAAAATGGGGGGAAAGTGTCCAGGTGAGGGAGCACCTCTAGACGCCTGACAAATAGTTGCAAAGAACTGCGCAGGAGTAATGAAGTGGTCGGCCGTCCTCCGACACGTACTCATTTAGAGATTTGCATAGATCTGTGTATGTGTTCAAACAACACCTGTGGCTCAGTCGGTAGCAGTAACATCGTTTCTCTAGATCGAGCAATTTGAAACACAGATTACTCGTTTTGAAACTGTAATCTGAAGATGTCATTTGACTTAGTCTTATTTTACAGCTTCAATGATATTTAAAAGAGAGAATATAGGTTATGTCAGTACTGATGCGAAGTCGAAAATTGACCCCTGGCGTACGTACCTACAATTTGACCGTGTGTGTGTAGTATGATTAATTACTAGAGCGTAAACAAGACAGATACATGTTGCGTAGTATCGTTTCAAACTGTCAATGCTTTGCTCAGGTGTTCGAAGTTCTGATTTCAGGTGCCACTTTTTTAGCACGAGTAATCTATCTACGTCATTTTTATAAAAATATCATGGCTTCTAGTTGAAAAATCAGACTTCTCAAGCATGGTTTGTTAATAATACCTTTTTATACGCCACACTGGTGAGCACAGGCTTGGTCACCAATGAGGTTGTACGAGCCATACTTCAACGCCCCAAGTGTGTGGATTGTTGGAAAGGTAAGTATAAGGCTAGTGAGAAACCTTGCTGTCAGATGTTATCAAGAAGCCCTAAAGCCTCTGACTAGGCTTAACGACTTCAGCCACGAGCAATTGCTTAAAGTTTCTCCGGAAACACGGAAATGCCCGTAAAATACTGGTACATCACTAAATTTCGGTTGGAACGGTAACCCATCGAACTCATTTTCGACGCGGCATGTGTTGCCTTAAAACGGCGATCGTCATCCAGTTCGAAATAAAACTAAAAACCCTCAACTAATAATCATTCAAACTTGTACGATGTTATCTATAGGGAAAAAAGGGAACCCTCTACGATGCCATTCACATTGGTTCTGCGATTAAATACTACTGTAATAGTTTTGCTCAAAAAGTTTCATCTATCTATCTATCTTTTATCGTGAACTGACCGTTGATCTTGCTTTAATAGCCATTCGTCAACGCCTGCAATTATGTATGGCTATAAAACTCAGAAATAAAATCACTTAATTAAATATCCTAGTGCGTGACTTGCACGCGTTTTGACTTAAAATTATTCTATTGACGCCGGTTTTGTCTGTAACGTTTGGGCACAGTATAAACATACAGTAGAACATTTACATACAAACGTGCCACTCTTGGTTTGAATGTGTGTGTGTCGCAATTTCACGCACACGCTAGCATAAAATAGGGAGGCATAGGGAGACGGCAGTACGGACGGGCTGTGCCGCGTGTCTGTGTGCACGCTAGGCTAATAACTTGGCGGGCGGCCTTAGATAACCTACTGTATATTTATACTGTGGTTTGGGCGTTTATTTTATTATGCTATAAATTTAATAATTGGCGCGAAATTCCGGGGACTAACTGACGGTTTAATTATTTTAAACTGGTATTTATGTGACGTTTCGAAGCTTTGTAAGCTTATGAGTTAGCGCTTTCTTCAGTTATGTCCTTTTTATTAGGGGCAGTTTTCAGTTTCAAGTCACAGTCGATATTTTGCATGCCTGCTTCAAAAATATTGCAATTAAGAGTGCGTATAAACCCAGCAAAATATTAAAATTCACCCGCGCCCCCCTCTCTGCGAACACTATCGCCCGCCAAACCACAATACATCTCTCTCGCTCGCTCAACGCGTAGCTTCCGTAATATACGTAAAACATTCAGATAACACAGTGGGCATTCTTTTTGTGAATAGATTACCTACATTTGAATGTGTGTAATTTTACTTTGTATATAAGTTGTATGTTATGTTGTAAATAGTAGTTTCATCTTTTAAATTATTTTTAAGGATCGGTATGCAAAAGGTTAAAACAGGACCCTATTACATAGACTACACTGTCTATCTGTCACCAGTTGATTTTTTCACAATAAATACTAAATACTAGCAGCCGCCCGCGACTTCCTCCTTGTTACTTAGCTGTATGTGAAAAAAGATTTTCCCGCTTTTCTGTTTCCTGAATTTTCGTTGCTATAAACCTCACGGAGCCCAAGACCTTTCCAACGAATGCAAACCTTGGAAATCGGTTCGTGCGTTCTGGAGTTATAGCGTCAGTAAGGAAAACCCGACTTATTTTTATATAGTAGAAGATATAAAATATATAATAAAATTAATATTTTAGAGTAAATACACAAGCGGGTTTTTTTTGCGTTCTTTGTTCTATATTAGTGACGGTAATAGGTGGACGCATTTGTATATTTATAAATAGAAGCTCCCCGGTGTCATGATTGACCCGCCTTTTTTTTCGTGGGGAAATCTTCATGAATACCTCGCCGCCCGGGGGGACGACGAAGTTATGTCGGACTCCTACCGACTAAAACCCCGCGGCCGCTACCACGCGCCTCAAGGCGCTTGCGGGCCTCAGCGAGTGGGTGGCTAGTCCACCACACTGCCACGCCTGAGTTCTATTCGCTTCGCGGCGGTTGGACCCTACCACCGGTACTAAGCCCCCTCGCAACACCAAGGTGAGAACTCATAACGGGGTGGTTTGACTCTCCTCCACCAACTGAACACGAATTAAAGGGTCGCATCCCGCCTGGCGCGATTGTCAGCGATTATAATAATAGATTTTCAATTGTATCTGGTTTATAGGGCGTTGAAAGGTGAATGAAAAATGTAAATGAATGCCAAAAACATCATCTTTTTTTCAAGTATGTACATATTATACGAGGGTCATTCAATAAATACTTACTTAGCCTACAAAAAGTAAAGGAAAATTTTGGAAAAGTGGCAATTTATTTTTCAACATGGTCTCCTTTCAGTTCGATACACTTAGCACAGCGATGCTCAAGTTTTTTTAACCCCTTCGAAAAATATTTTTTGTCAAACTCTGCAAAATAGGCCTCCGTGGCGGCAATAACCTCCTCATTTGATCAATATCTATTCCCGGTGAGTGTTTTTTTTTCAGATTAGGAAACAGAAAGAAGTCTCACGGGGCCAACTCTGGAGAATACGGTGGATGGGGCAGCAATTTGTAGCGCAATTTGACCAATTTGGCCATGGCAACGGCAGACGTGTGAACCGGTGTGTTGTCGTGGTGAAACAGCACGTTTTTCTTCGCTAGGTGGGGTCGTTTATTCTTTAATTCAGCGTCGAATCAGCCCAAGAAATCAGCATAGTAAAGCCCTGTTATTGTTTTACCCTTCTTGAGGTAATCGATGTAGATCAAACCTTGTGGATCCCAGAAAACGGTGGCCATAACTTTTTCGCCTTCTTTCCAGCATGTTCCCCGGTCTGAATCCTTTGTTTTGATTGCTCCTTGGTATCTGGTGTGTACCAGTGGATCTAAGTTTCATTGACGGTCAGAAAACGACGCAAAAACTCCGCGGGATTCCGCTTAAACAGCGCCAAACACGTCTCCGATGTGGTCCCACGGTTGCGCTTGTTGTTGGTTGCTTATTTTTTCCGGTACATTTGGTGCGTCATTGTGGGAAGATTCATGGCTACACTCAATTCTTGAAATTGTTTTAAGCCAATGCCTACACTAGTAATCCCAGTGACAGCGGGTGTGTTTATGTCTAGGTTCTGGGTTGGTTGTGGATCTGACGTGTTCAGTATGAATTCACCTCTGCACATCTTTATCATCAACCTGTTGCAGTCCACTGCTGGACATAGGCCTCTCCCATTACACGCCACTGAACTCGATCTTCGGCTGCTCGCATCCAGCTCCTGCCAGCCATCCTGCTCAAATCATCACTCCACCTTGCCTGAGGACGTCCTACACTACGCTTGCCGAGATGCGGTCTCCACTCAAGAACACGTTTACTCCAACGGTTGTCGGTTCTACGGCTAACATGGCCAGCCCACTGCCACTTCAGCTTGCTGATCCGGTGGGCTATGTCAATAACCTTGGTTCTCTGCCGTATCACCTCATTTCTAATTTGGTCCCGCAGATAAACGCCGAGCATAGCCCTCTCCATAGCCCGCTGGGTGACTTTAAATTTGTGGAAAATTTCAGCTTAATCTTCATTCTGAGCTTGTGGCCGACTACTTAGACTGCGTCGTCGCTTCAATGAACTGTAATGGAAAAGTTCAGCTATTTCCAAAAAAAAAACATGCAAAAATGACACAGTAGAAAAAAAATAATGCGGAAGCCATATTTTACGGAATTTATGTTAAAAAATGTTTTCAATAGGAAAGGCACCAATTACCTACTATTAGGCATTAAAGTACTCGTAGCAAGTGGCGTTCTGAGTCAAAATATCGCTCGGCTCATGCGTTTTGTGGTTGCAGTTCTAACCACCGCACCCAAATCAACCCTTTTCCGTTCAACTGATCGGATTTATTTTATATTTACAGGAGAGTGCAAAGCAGCGGCCAGGCAAAAAAGTATGCGGGAAATGGTTAATTTCGGCGTCTGTTGGCGCTTAGTTACTCTCAAATTACTGATTAAAGAAAGGATTGTTTGGAAAGTGATAACATTATCAGAAATTATCTAACGTTATTTTTCAAATGATTATTTCCCATTCGTTATTTTTCTAATGACAGGTCTCCACTAGTTTAAATGTTATCGATTGTACTGTAAAAATTTAGGCGGATACCTTTCTGGAGTATTCTTTACATTCCTCGAGTAATCATTACGGTAAGTATTTTTTTCTGGCTGACAATAGTCTGTAGATATAGGCTGTCTATTAGGGTCTACATTTTCCAAAGTCAATGTTTTTCTGTTAAATAAACACAGTAACTAGTATATTTACTCATGTGGTAGTAACTAGTTATTGCTTCAGCCAGCTTCAATTTTACTAAAAAAAATATATCCCAAGATGGAAAAGCGAGTATGGATACTATTTTCAAAGAAACCTACATAGTCGACGACGCGCATGCCTCCACAACTTCATTTTGATCACACCTGTCAGATTGTGAAATATTTTGAGATGCAGCAATTCTGAAAATTAAATATTATTTGAAAACAATTCACTTACAATAAATACCTGGTGGATTGAAACAAATTCCTTCGAAATCAACCATTATTTGAAGAGACCAACTAAAGTCATGTGATTACTTAGCATATACTTTACACCATCTGTTTACGTCATCTTACTAGAGCGACTCAAATGAATTTATTTCTGTTAAAATACAATACAACATACCTTCAACAATTAGCTATTCTTTCAGTTTCCAAATTTTTTAGTTCTCGTTTACTAAGTCCTTTTCTTTTTCCCCATTTCACTATTTATTTTGAAACTCGGAGCAGCTAAGAATTTGAGCGTAGTCTTCTCGTCTCAACGGAGCGATCGGTACTGATGTGTGAAATAGAAATATGTGTCAAGCTTCACAAACGTGCGAGGGAAGATGGCTTTTTCCGCGGAATCAAAACGTATTAAGTGCCAAAAGTGTTTAATCGTTATAAATCCAAAACTAAAAGTAATTTTAAAAAATGGCTAGACATAGCCCTTACTTATTTTTCAATATAATTATTTATAAAAAAATTGTCATCATAGTAATTGCCATGTCACGTATAAAACGAAAAAAAGAGAAAATCAGACGTAACTTCGTGATTTTTTTTTATCGAGATAATTTAATTATTTTATGTTTTTGATCAAACACAACCCTTGCAAATATCATGTAGCGTAACATTTATTAAATTTTTAAAATTTCATCTAGTATTTATCACGTACAATCAAGAATAAGATTGGTAGTTTTGCTTTATGCGCACTCTTAAGTATACTAATTTAAGCTCAATAATGTAATGTAATTATGCATAGGATGCATAGGAACTGTAATTTTTTTTTTGTTGTCTTTTTAGCTTTTATAAGGTTAACGAAACTTTAGTAATGCAATGCAATTTGAGTAATGAAATGCATTACAGTTTGAGTATATAGTAGGCTAGTTCGTAATAATGAGAGCTTTGAAAATATATAGCCATGTATCGATCGTAATCTGTCAGTGTACCTATTTTAAAATAAATAAATAAGTGAGATAAAACAATTTTGATGAAATTTTACACCCTACTTCAAATGCCGAGTCAAAGCCAGTGTTCCTTTACTAAAAGCCTCGTTTAGCCTCTTTTTTGTTACTTAACAGGTCTGTTGTTTTCTAAATAAAATCCCGTTTATTTATTCGTGTTTGTATAACTTTGTAACATGCATGCATGCATACCCATTTATGTATGATTTTCGTATAAATTATTCATCTTACTATTTGAATCAATCTGTGCGGTCCGTAATGCGATTACAGGTCCATGGGCGCTCACAGCGATAACAGGCGTCCCGAATTGAAATATCGCGTCAACAGCGCCCACAGCGCTGTCAGCGTGAAAACCAATTCGGACCGCTAGATAGTGACACATAACCTAACAATTTTTAAACTTTTGATTTCTATCATTTCCAGGTCAAACTTGCGGTTCTTGTGGTAAAACTTTCTGTAACGTTATCACAGAAAAAGATTTGTCCTAGCAAAGATCTATTCTGAGGAATATTGTCAAAAATATTTTTACGCGAAAATGTCTGTTTGACGTTTCATCTATGAATCTGACATAAGGCCCACGGTGATATCGCTCTGGAGCATTATCGTTGTGAGCGCAATATGGCGCCGTTAGTGACGTCACCCATGACGTCAAGCTGTCTGACGTTTGATGAATGTCAGCGCGATATTTCAATTCGGGACGCTCTGTGAGCGCGCTGTAATCGATTTCGACTCAATTCGGAACGCACCCAATATTCAATGTACCTAACTCACTTTATTGTTTTTTTTTAATCTCATGAATTTTGCTTCCCCTGAAGGTTTTTTGGAAAAGATCACTTCCTAGGGATGAGAAATTGTTTATTTGTGCAATAAAGCATATGAATCTTATCCAACACTCAAGGGTGGTTACTAGCACTTGCCTTCCACTTTGATAACCTCATAACTTTTGATATCAATTAAATTTCTCTTCCTATTAAGGTCGGGGCAGTAACAGCCGAAGTCCGGGCACTTAATAACGATATTCTTAGCGCGCCATAACCGCAGTAAACATAACAGTAGGTTATCCAAGGCCACCCGCCGAGTTATTAGCCTAGCGTGCTCACAGACACGCGGCACAGCCCGTATGTACGGCCGCCACCTTATTTCCCCATATTTTATGCTAGCGTGAGCACACATTCAAACCGTGAGCGGCACATTTGTATGTAGATATTTTACTGTTCTCTGTTTACTGTGCCATAACCGACCGACGATATATCGGCTCCTACGCGGTGGGATCGTGATCGCCCGTAATCGTTGCCGAGATGTATCTACCGTAGGGCACTAAGATGGAGCTAAGAGTCTCATAGACACGGAGGCACTAAGAAGACTGACTGTCTACCTTAGTTTTGTATGAATCGGAGCATAGTCAATCGGTAGAGAAAGAGCTACAATTCGGCAATCTACTCTCGGTCGTGTCGTGGGTAAGTATGTTGAAAATGTATTAGATTCGAAATGTATGTTGATTTTTGGGTATTCTAAGCATTATATTATTTTTAATGTACAAAATGCATAGGACCTGGAAACATCACATTTGTTGTTGTCGTCTTTTTAGCTTTTATAAGGTTAACAAAACTTCAAACATTGTGATACGGGAGTAAAACAGCAAAGTTCTTGGTTTAATAAAAATTAAACTGTTAGATCCAATTAAAAATTGCCGTTAAAACTTGTGAATTACATTTAATGATAATTATTTGGGATACTATTAATAGGAACAACAAAAAATTCAACAACAAAATGGCGCTTTACTATTTAATACCTACTTATCTAAACTAAAGATCCTGTTTATACGTCTTGGGCACAGTAGATTAAAATCTTAAGTCTCCTACAATATCGCGAGCAGTCACTTGCTTATTAAAAACAGTTCATCTTAGCGGCCAGACCACTTCACGATTTTCCCGAGGCTACACCGCCGCAAAAAGATAACAAAAAGCCTTATTTTTAATATCAGTATCGTACCCAGGAGCAGTATCTCGATACAGCTCACTGTGCTATGTAAATTTACTTTTTCGTCCTTGTCTAGCTGAAGCGTTGCCATATTTGCCTCTCTATCGAGCAATATTGATGGGAACGAAATCTGGCTTTTGATCGACTCCTTAGGCGGGTAAAAAGTATTAAAAATAGTGGGCGGGTAGTTGTTGTAGTTTACGTCGGGCTGATATTAGCAGAAAATGTTTTTCGAAGGCTATTTTTGTTATTTGCGAACAGGAAGACTACATACATGACAATGGATAATGATTTTAGACCTCAAACTTCGATAGATTTAATATGAATATCATAACAACCCATAAGGAGCCTGAACTCCACACTGAATAAAGATGCAATGCTTTAAGTTTCTAACAGCAATTTTTGTGGTTGAAGTTTATCTTCAGGTGCATAAAACCTAAAACTTTACGTTTGTAACTAATTGGTTGAACAGACTGGCAGTTATCACTGTTCTAGTCTAAAAATCCTCTTCACTTGTGGTTCGTTTATTCAAACTTAAGTTTGAATAAAAACTTAAGTTTGAATAAACGAACCACTTGCTTGGTATTTTTTATTTTTGCTTGGTACATAAATTACTTGCTACTATTAGCAAGTAATACAACAATTTAAATATAGAGAATACAAACGTTAATCGGTGTTACACATTTTTACTAGTACTAATGAGAACCGGCCAAAAATCGGCAGTTGATCTTCCACTACTTTCATCTATCTAACTTTACCTACTGGTTCATATTAACAGTCAATTCTTCAAGAAGTTGCATTGCTACATCTATTGTTATACCTGCTTTTTCTACATTTGCAACACTTATCGTGAGAACACCAGCTGTGTCAAAGGAATCCAACAAAAACCCAATCACATTACGATTTCCTATGCATTATCTCCGCAAGCAAGTGGCACCTCGCAAACACGTATATTTCTTTCTTTTACTTTTCTCACTCGTTAACTTCTTTGCGCATAGTTTGTGCGCAATGGTGGTCGAAAAAACATTATGGAGTGCTCGTGTTTCCTGAACTTTCATCGTGCACGCCGTGGGTACTGTTATCTTAATGAAGGAAGTAATTAAACAATTACTTGGTCATTACAATCGCAACTGGGGTATAAAGTATCGGTAAAAGTTGATGTCTTTAGGACTGAGTTGAAGTGGCTTATGAGGCTCATAAAAATTATGTATCTTAGTTGGTGGTTTATATACTTATTGCGAGTCTTTGAAAGCTTTTCATATCACGTGAAATAATTTCTTGATTTAATCTGTAGTCACACACAACTGTGGGTCTTTTCCTAACTAGCTTGTTTACAACTCTCTTGTTATCATGGTCAGCTTAAAGCAATCTCTTTTTAGAGATAAGCTTAACTGTACTTGTTATGTCCTAAATATTATGTTTGTGAATAACGTTAACGGCAGGTTAGTATCACCTACACTTGTATCAATTCTGCTTGACCCCACAATATCCCGCGGTTATCTTGTTTTCGGCACTTTGACGGTGAACACCTCTAACTGCCCCGTCAAATAAAGGGGTGGGGCGACTGAAATACTCAAAGTACGCAAGTTACTAATAAGAAAGAAAGAAAAGAAAGAAAATATTTTATTTTGTACATAACAAAGAAGAAAAATTAGGTGATAAATGTTAAATCTTGTTTAATTAGTTCATTATGTGTACCAATTATTATTATTGAAGCTCCCAAACAACAAAACAGCAAATAAATCAATATAAATTAAACAAACAGGCTGTACAGTACGATTTTCACAATAAAAGTTTGAGAAGCACTGGACCATTAAGCGATAGATTACCGTGAAAGCCGCCAGCGACCCCGGGGTCGCATTTCTCACAAATGGACGTAACTGATATCACAGATACGAGCCCCCCGGTACCCGGAGACAATAACTCAATTTTGCTGTTCGCTACAATGTTCAACATGTTGACTCTTGGCATTGGGACCTAATGTGTGTGCACCGCACACAAGGTGTAATAGCGAGAGTATCAGGTACCTAATTAGGCAGTCCCTTTCTATAATGTGTAAATACATATTTTTGCGCCTAGCTAGGCAGAGATTAAACATGACATGCATAAACTACAGTCAAATGTTTTTCAAATGGACTGGCTGCTAACCAACATTTTGGCTTTCACGGCTTTACCGGACTGTGGGGGGAGCAGAAAGCTCTCAACCCCTAAGATTTAAGTGACGTGCCTAATGGTACCCCTAAGGGTGCCCAGTTCCTACTGGAATCTCCCAGTAAACGTAAAGTAAGTCACAGTGGGACTTTTACGTCAGTGGATATTGCTATCTTGGCAGTCTTTAAAATTTTATAGTCGTTCCCGGATAGATCTCATGAGAGCACATAAAGTACAGAAACCCATATTTCGCAATATTGGACCCAACGTGGTATGGGGCCAGCCTTCCGCCAAGTTAATACAGGCTATTTGAAACTTGCCGAATCTATAACTACGAATAATATTGATCTATTCAGTTCTTCAAGTCCCACTTAGTATGTAATCAGGTCTCAACTAATCGTTTCCCATTATGCGTCATCTTGTACCTGATCTGAATCCGATATCTGATTCAATCTCACGTCCGGAATATTTGCATATTACTCGTATATGATGGCTCTATAATTTTGATTGGGATCGTGATAGGAAAAAACGAGTAGGTGTTAAATTACATATGGTTGGAGCAATATTACTTTATAGTCCGTATTGCGGTATTTTGAGGTTGAATTCATATGCTGACGAGAACTCTCTACTGTTTTTGAATAGGTTATTAAGTTCTAAGGTGGTTCTATGTGGACAATGTAGGTGACCTAGGGAATGTAGGGGCCTTATCTTTATGCGTGACACACTTTGCAAGGTCCTCTTTCTACCAATTCCCGAACTGTCTGTAGAAGTTCATAATAAAATGTCAAGTCCAATCGGATCTTTTACTACGTGACGTTGGACCTCTTTCACATCCGAACACCCACCTTACAAAACTGGTTACATTACATACTTTTTATCTATTAAACTTATTCATTTATCGACATTCATTCACAAGTTTGGTGGCATCAATTCCATGCGTAGTAAATTTTTTTTTTTTAACTCTTCTGAAAATATTGTACTATAATTATAGTATAGACACAATAGACACAAAAAGTTTGGAGTTAGTCATAGTCAAAAACGACTGGAGCGAAGGTTGATTGTTGATCTGGAAACTAGACAACTTATGCTATTGTTCAAAAATATTTATACCCCAAAGAGCAAATTCTAATTTTTGAAATACACGCTTTGGTATAATACGTATGTTCATACACTACTGCAGATATCATCTACATTGCTCGACACACAGTTTTTAACCTACGGCCATAAATTGGTTGGAAAATTGACTTTATTTCATTGGAATAAGGTGACACTAACTGCCAATATGAACTTTAAAAGAGGTCTGTACAATAGATTAAAATGATAACAGCTAGAAAAATTCTCCCACACTAAATAAAGTCTTTGTTTACTATTACAAGTTGTAATAAATCTACGCTAGTATGTGACGGCGAACACGATCGTAAAATTAAAAATGTCCACTATGCTGTCAATTGGTTACTTTTGACTTTGAATATTGATCCTTATGAGAAAGGCGTTTAGGTTTATAGTGTCTAATAATTTGTAAAAGTTTTCTCGTGTCGGATAACAGCGTATCTGCGTTTTGTCATCTTTTGAGAGGTCATTCAACCTGTTAGGCCAACTCACAGAAGCTTGCTTAGTCTAGATTAACTTATTTTATTTTCTACTAGCGACCCGCCCCCGCTTCGCACAGGTGCAATAGGATGTTATTATACTTAAAAACCTTCCTCTTGAATCACTCTATCTATTAAAAAAACCGCGTCAAAATCCGTTGCCCAGTTTCAAAGATTTAAGCATTCAAAGGGACATAGGGACAGATAAAGCGACTTTGTTTTATACTATGTAGTGATAACATTCTGTGCGGTCTCATCACTGTCACGGAGGCATATAGTGGAATTAGAGGCAGCAGGCTAGTATTGTCATTTGCCATATGATGCCTGCTGCCTTCATGGGGAATTAGAAGTAAACATTCTTATTGCCTAATAAAGATCTGAAAACCAGAAAAAGACATTTGGTCATGTTGGCATCAGGCAGGACTTCAACCCGCATCTTTCGCAAACCGGAAACCGGGAACCGGAACCGCAAATGTCTTTTTCTGGTTTTCAGATCTTTAGTAAGTAAAGATACTGCATGGAAAATGCTAAAAACAATAATAAAAACATTCTTATTGCCGTTATTCGGTTAGGTTAGATTGGTTTGGTCAGTTCAACTTCTGCTGTGATATTTTTATTCAGTATTACGGACACACTATACAAGTACTTTAAAATAAAGACATCTGGGTTAAGTATTTCGTATTTAATTTTTTGATGAAAAAAAAACTTCCATTTAGGCACTTTAAATCGTTCTATTAGATACATGCTAGAATTTATCAATGTTTTTTTACACTCTCACACATTATACGCCGCAATAATTTGCGGAATGCTATAAATTTTAATTGATTTTAACTTAAGGTATGAAGTTATGCATTTTTTAATATCTCCTTACGAATCTACACTAGCTGTCAATTGCAGTTATGATTTATAACTATTTTTCTAGCACTTGTCTGTCCTTATATTTCGCTATAAACTGCATATTTTCAACTCTTGCGCAGAACTGGTAACTACTGGACGTGCAGTGCATACTAAACTGCACTTACAACACGCTAGAAAACATTTAACTTAAAAATAATCAACTAATTTTGGTTTGGAGCGCCAAATATTATGTTCAAACAACCATTCTTGGAAAAAACATTTAAAAATCGTACCATTTCTCCACTTTTTCAATGTATCACCCTCATTTCTTTTTAACTATAGGTAGTTGCACAGCCCAAACTTCCTAAATTCTCTGTCATGCCTTGCGGTTGACTGGTAGAGAATGCTTCCAGGCATTAAGTCCGCCATTTGTACTTTTTTTCTTAATTTTGTGTAATAAAGAATAAATAAAATAAATAAATATTTAAGATTATATTTCATCTCTGTTCCAAGTGGATCAAGATTTAATAAAATTCCAGGTAAATGAGACTTCTTCATAACATGGTTGCTGACAAATACCTATTTCAATCAATTCAATTTTAATAGAAGCGTTTACTTAATTTTTCAAATCTTTTTTTTTTCATAATGAACCTTAATCCACCTAAGAACATCGGTTTTGGTGATACGGCTCTATTACGCCATCAAATCCAGTTACCTAAGTTTCAGTTAAACCAGTTGGTACTTTTGCATTTCTTAGCAGGCCAAATGCGGATATAGCTGCACTGTGGCACGTGCAGTGAATACTGAATTGATACAACCAGGTAAAGTGACATTGCCCAACTATTACCTACCTGTATGGCCAGATTGAAGTATTTAGAGAGATAAGCCTCGTGTTCCAGTGGTTAAGCACTAGCTTGGAACCCGGTCCCGAGTTCGGACGGAACACTTTTTGTGTTCATTGTACAATTTGCGGTTAGCTTTCTGATGATGAAAAACCCAAGGCCTCTACTCCGTTGGGTTCAAAAATTCGTTTGACAAAATGTGGGCTTCTGAATGTTTCGTTTTTTTATCATGAACTTTCCATTCTTCAATATTTATTCTCCTATTCTAGGCGGAGAGCAATCCAACAAAACAGATGAAAATCGGTCCGTCTCGAGTTATGAATATTGTAAGAAACTCGAAATGTTTTATACAGTGATTTTGGATAATGAGTTCATTGATTCTCACTTCAACGGTGTTTGGTTGCGAGATTACGTAATCAAAATGAGACTTACTCATCAGTATAATACTATTCAAATTATCATGTGAAATTAACTAGGCACCGATGCCGATGGTGTTTACCGACTTAAGGTCGTCGCTCACTAGGCAAGCACGGCAACTACACGGCTCCGACGCGACCCAGCAATTATAAGCAACATAACATAACATACCCTCACGACCATATCCCTAATGGGTTAGTCAGAGGCGCACTGATTGTTGCCGTCATGGTGAACGGAACATTCAGGAGCCCACATTCCGCCGAGGGAATTTAAACTCAACGTGGCAAGGGCGAGCCTACCGCCGTTATCCGGGTTGCTTGGGTTTTATATCGGTGTTTTCCATCACCGGAGAGTTAGCCGCAAATTTTACAATAAACACTAAGTAGGTGTGTTCCGGTCGTATTTGATCTCGGGACCATCAGGTTCCGATCAATTATCTTGCCATACAAATTTGAACCTTAAGTTGTGAGATGTACAATATACCTATTTTGCAATAATATTTTGACAAATCCAATGGCGAACTGTCGGCGCGCTCGCCGCTACTATACCACTCAACTCGCAGCTCGCGTCCTTACAACTTAAGGTTTAAATTCGAATGGCAAGGTAATGGTTCAGCCTGAGCCGAGCAGTTGCCGTGCGGGATAATGTGCTACGAGCTTTAAGCAGATGTGGTCTGCGGTCACTGTGTGAAAAGTAAAGATTCTAGAGTTGTGAAATAATAAATAATGTATGATTGATTAGGCAACGACGAGTTTGTGACTTGCACTAAGTAACTTTGTTTCAATTTATGTATTTTCCAGGCATCTCCTTGCAACGAAAGGAACGTTGAGCATATGGTCCGGCGGTAAGCCTAGTCAGAGGCCTTAGCGTGGTTTGATAACATCTGACATTAAACTGAAGGTGTCAAGATTGTTTAGGATAATGAAGTCACAAGCAAACAATGTAGCAAGACTAAGTGTTGCCAAATGACTCTTGCAGGCTGTTCATTAACAGATACCTATCTCTTTACCTACGCTACTTTCACTGTTTAACTTAACTACTGAGATCCGAGTACCTATAGGTCGAGTAGATAATTCAATTAACGAGAAATCAATGTGTGTTAAGTTTCTGTGAAGTTTTGAAAGCCATGATGGAAGCTTTAATTGAACAGGCTGGACCTCTACCTCTACCATATTGCTAAAGGCAATGAAGAAAAGATAAAATATTAAACCACAAACTTTTGATAATAAAAGGGGGACGGGGGTTCCGGTAATCGAAACTGCGACCGTTCGTGTCTCAAGCATTGCTAGTAACCACTACGCTTAACGGGTCGTAAAACAAAACCTTTCATCCTGTCAATAAAAGCACAATCGCTTGACAATAAACATCGCGTGCCTAAAGCTCGTAGCACACTAGGCAAGAACGTCAACTGCACCAGCCATTATCTTGCCATTCAAATTTGAACCTTAAGTTGTAAGAACGCGAGCTGCGAGTTAAGTGAATTGAGCTGACAGCTCGCCGTTGGCGTTCTCCTAATATTATTGTAATATATTATTGCACCACTCATTATTTAAGGTTCAAATTTGCATGGCAAGATAATGGGGGTAGATGACTATGAGTCGTTTTGCATGTTTTTTTATGTTCAACAAAAATAATATTGAATTAAAATCTGAATTGTGAAACCACCATCGAAATTCGTTTCAAAATGAGGCCACAATAGGCTTGCAGGCCTATTGTGGCACAAGCGTGGGCAAGTCCATTTCAAAAGTGTTAAACTTTTAAAAAAATATATCACTACTTTGTAACCCATACTATTATGAAGCAATTAAGTTAAGAGACCATTTTCATAAACGTAATATTCTGTCGAAGAAAGTTCTTTCGGGTTTCTAACAAAAACAGTGAACATGACGTCATAAATCACAGTCACGTTTGTATGAAGCGTTTTTGGGCAAGTCCAAAAATGACCATTTCAAATTGTGATATCTCAGGTAGTATTGATACTAATGAAGTGATTCTTTTAGGATAATTTACATAAATGTATGGTCTTTCGATGGTAAACATTAAAAATATACAGTCATCTAGCCGATTGCTAGGTCGCGTCGGAGCCGTGCAGTTGCCGTGCTTGCCTAGTGAGCTACGACCTTTACCCGTTCCCACTTATTACTTAGCGAATCATGGCATCGATTTCGTGGGAACGCTACGTTTCGATCTTCCAGTTTCGATCGATTACCGATCGATAAATAGGCTTCAACGTTAGATTCTGATCTGATATGCCGATTTGAGGACGTCACGAATGTGAGTCGATGATCAAAGACACCGTTATGGTATCGTACAGACGATCTTCGAGGCTAGATGGTCGCGGTCGTGTCAAAATGTTAGCTGGCCCGATGAGTATTGATGATGACATTTGTAAATGGTAATCATAGATAAATACAACATGAGTATGGTATGTAAAAAAAGTTACGTATTTTTTCTGAACTCTTAATAACACATTAACTTATTAAGAATGAATGCATGGCTACTTTATTTCGTGATGTTAGTTTAAACCGCCAAGGGTATTTTAAAGACACGAAAAGGTGCTATGAAATGGTCATATCTACCTACAAAAGACAAGTTCAAAGTCAAGACCACAGAAGAAGCTAAAGTTTGTATCGAGATGAGTGTTTCCTATGTAAGTATATTATGTCTGTTTTAAATTACAAAAAAAGGGTTGAAATGTTATCCATTGTCTAGTATCCCATTGTATACGCTTTGTCTAGTTTAAGGTTAGTCGTCGATGTTCATTTATTTAAAAATCTAGACTTTTCACAAAAGATTTTATATAAATCGCCCAGACCATTACAAACCTACATGTTCATGCTCACGCATGTTTTGTACTGTGCGAGGATCGAACCCACGAGCTTTGGTGTAGTAGTCAACTTCTTAACCAGTACACCAAACCGGCCGTAAAGTAAAGGTATTGGTAACCAAAGTGTAAAAATTAGAACGGTAGATTGTTTCTTACGAAAGCCAACAGCTGGGTTATTGTTATCTTGCGCTATCTCTACTTAATCGGCCGATTTCTTGGCGGGCCACGCCGCGGCTACCGCTACTAGTGTTGCCTAACTATCGATATTTTGACCTCGAAAATCATCTATAATATCGATAGGCCATATCAAGATCAAATTAGAAATGAGGTGATACGGCAGAGAACCAAGGTTATCGACATAGCCCACCGGATTGGCAAGCTGAAGTGGCGGTGGGCTGGCCATGTTAGCCGTAGAACCGACAACCGTTGGAGTAAACGTGTTCTTTAGTGGAGACCGCGTCTCGGCAAGCGAAGTGTAGGACGTCCTCAGGCAAGGTGGAGTGATGATCTGCGCAGGATGGCTGGCAGGAGCTGGATGCGAGCAGCCGAAGATCGAGTTGAGTGGCGTGTAATAGGAGAGGCCTATGACCAGCAGTGGACTGCAACAGGATGATGATGATCGATAGGCCTATCCACAGTATCTGTAGCTCAGTCTGGTAGAGTACTACATACAATAATACTATCGATAGTTTTGCAGCTTAATATCGATTGCACTATCGACAGTATCGATACTATTGATGCTGAAATTATCGATAGTGACCATCGACTCAATAGTATTGCCATCTAAGATTAAATATTTCATATCTCTTGATACTATTGATAGTATTGTTGGCGGTTGATAGGTAAAAAACTGAGCAATCGATAAATATATATATCTTTGGACATTATTACACACAGCGCCATCTAGTCCCAAGTGGGCTAATTATAGTCCGTTATTATGGATACTAGACAACGGATAAACATACTTAAATATAATTTCTTTTGTAAATACATACTTAATATACATAGGAAACACCCAGACCAATACAAACAGACATGTTCATGCACACAAATGTTTGTGCTGTCCGGGGATCGAACCCGCGACCCTTGGTGTAGTAGCCGATTTCTCAACAATTACACCAGGACAGTCGTCAATATATACTATAAATTGACACTATCGATAGCAGCGACAATGTCGATAGGCCTAACGAAATTATTACTTTTATTCAACTATCGTTAGTGGACTCAAGCAACAACACTAACCGCAACTGTGGGCCGGAATTAATTAGGCGCTATGAATAGTATTAGCTATTTTATTGTTGAATTCTAGGTCAACTCTACTTACTTAATCTTTACTTCCTCATTTCAGATTCTTAACGTTAAGCAACTTCAAGCTTTTCTATAATCGGTGAAAAGTTACCTAAGAAGGTTACGAGCGTATTTTACTAAAAATTGGTTCCTGTGCTGGAGTCTTCTCAAACTACGTAGGTTTTTTCTCAGTGTAATATAAAGTACATACAAACACTTACTTTATGTTTCACTAAAAATATTCAGTAAAACTACTTCCAGGAAAGCTCGCTGGTAAAACGAATGATGATAAACAGAACACGAATTAATTCCTTGTTTCAGGCACAGATTATTTATTTATTCATTAAATCATCAATCAACAAACAAGTACAAAAGAGGGGCCTAATGCTAAAAGCATTCTCAACCAGTCAATTGGGCGTGACAGAAATGCTGATACCGCCATCAGCATTTCCGTCACGCCCAATGGTTGATTGCAATGGCAAAATGGTTAATTAGAACGAAGTAATTAAATTCAGATTAAGGTACAATTTCGGTACTCATGCTCGGACTTTCAGACATAAACTTTGGGACTATTCATTTGATTAGTTTTGTTCATATTGGGCTGTGGGCTTCTAAATGTTCCGGTTACTATCAGGGCCACAGTCAATGTGCCTCTGACTACTTTGGAGGGCGATAGGGTTTTACAAGCGATTTACAACCAAGTTTTCGTACGAGTCGATAACTTTCATTTAATTTAAGTGAATCGCTTGTTAATGTTCACATAGTTAATGTTTAAACAGAAAGAAAATCAAGCGCTTTCGCTGAACAAACCATTTACTAAAATTAAATTGAAGTTACCGAATTGATCAATAAATCAGTTCTGAATCGCTACCCTGATTGCAGTAATACAAAATTGAACTGAAAATTACACATGTTTTACAGAAATCACAGATTTTCTGTCAGAAAACCTGTCATTACACTGCAGCTAATTAAATTCCAACTATAGCGTGTAATTGGACTTGTCTCCTCACAAAGAGAAAACCCGCTACATGGACCGATCCCATAACATCTTGTTTAACACATTTTGATAGCACAATATTGTAATTAGTTCTTCCAGTCCTAAGTAGGGCGTAGATATCAAGTTGTAGAAACTTTCTTGCAGCAGTAAGGCCGGTTTCTATAAATTCATTCCCTGTCCAACCACCATTTGAGCTAGCAGTGTAAAATATTATGAGTTGTCAGTCCGGGGTGTAATTATTTAAACGTATGATTTACTTTCGCGTTATAAATTATGATTATTAAATATAAATCAAGCTGGTAGAAACTTTTATTCACTTCTAGTTCAAGATATGTCCCTTTGTGAGGTAGATGGTATGACAGATAACTATTTTTAGGTTCCACTTTTTACTCTTAGGCGGAGTTACACTTTTTTAAGGTAACGAGATTGCGAGAGGTGAAGATGTAACATTTCTTTTTTTTTTTTTTTTTTTTTTACCCGGGGAAATTCTTTTTTGAACTTCCCGCCCTCCGAGGGTAGGGCGGGGGAGTGTGGGACTCACCCACCCCACAGGGGGTGAGAAAACCGCACTAAAACCCCGGGGTGGCCATCTTCCGCGCGTATTCAGGGTTCTCTGAGGACTTCAGTTAGAAACACTACCTGTAGAACCCTGACGCGCTGTGCCGGCTATCCAGCCATCCTCGTAGGGAGTTGTACCTCCTTACTGGCACCTTCTGCCTACTGGCGTCTACGGCAGTGTGAGGCCACCTCGTACTGCCGTCCTCCTCGGGGTCACTTGGAATGGAGGCACACAGCCCCCGCCATGTGCACTCCCACCAGTGACCCCGAAGGCCCCCTTTAGTCGCCTCTTACGACAGGCGGGGGGGAACCGTGGCCGAATTCTAACGCCCCGGAACCACAGGGCGAAGATGTAACATTACTGTATCAACTGTGTACTTCACTAAAAATAATGTTTTTTTCCCTTCCACCTACTATTTTTGGAATGGATTTTGAGCGTTGGTTGAATCCCTAATAACCATAATGAAACCAAGGAGAACTCATACTAGCTTTTGATTTTGGTTTTAACAATGTGAAAATTTCACGATGACCATTCGAGTGTTAGTAAGGGCCATAAAACTTGCTATTTAAAACATAATCCATTTATTCATTCTACATTATGTAGTTCAATTAATCTTCAAAATTACATTTAGAAGATCCCCAAATTTTGTGTATGCAAGTTTTGGTGGACGAGAATGCGATTTTTCGCTCTCCTGTAAAAACTCCGCTACACATACTAGGTTAGCAAATGGTTCAGCCGACCTCCGTGTAGCACATAATATATTCGTATAAGCTTCAGGGTGTAACACACAACTGAGAAGCTAGTAGAGGGGCAAATTGATAATACGGGCTCGTCTTTTGGCAAGCACCGGATCACATGACCCAAGGGGTGATGTCGATATGTTTCAACCGCCAAAGAGAAAAAGGAGACATCAGAAGAATTTCTCGTCTTCTGTAGTCGATAAAAGACGACCTTGGACTTTCCTGGTGAAAACTAGACAAGAGAGCTGACGACAAATAATGTGATAAAGGCAAGAACGAGAAAGAAAGCCTTCTTGAGAAAGAGAAACATGAATTTTTTGAAGTCTGTTATACTTTAAAGTTTTGGATTTTGCTTAGGTGAAAATATGCAATACGTTTTCAGTAAAATTAATTTTGCTCATCCCTCGCACAGTGGTAGAATTAGTGAAAATGTTTGTAAGCTCAGTGTAGTAATGTGTAGGTTACCCATGTACCAAATTCTTGTGCAAATAAATAAATCATTCATTCAGTCCTCTAATCTGGCGCTAGCGTCATTGTCTATGTAAATATATTCGGTAACGGTGTAGGTAACTTTAGACTCTAGATATGGTCAGCAACATAAGTCGCAGAAAACATAAGTTTCATGTCACATTAACTATTTCAAAGACGTCTTAAACCTCCAATCATCTGATGAGCTAGTATTACCAAGAGAATTATTGAATGCTTGGCGAAATTTTGCTGGCTGTACTTTCTTTAAACAGTACTTTGGCATAACATGGCAGCTGGAAAATGACCTTAATTGCATAAGTATAAGAACCATCTTATACTTATGTATTTGTATCTGACAGTACGTACCAACGTACTGTCAGACATTTATAGTTGACCAGTGGGTTTCTGTACTATAATTTGTTAAACCGATAATTCAAATAAGAAAAAGAGAACACAGCATGGTCAATTTCTAGGTCAGATAAGTCATTATTACCATTTACCATACCTAGTTTGAATAGGTAATCTGTAATTTTAACATGCCATTTCTCATATTATATGAGAGTTCAATAGATTCTAACTTTCAGATTCTTATCTGTGTGATATTGAAAAAACCTTTATCCAGTGAACCATGAGAGGTGTGATTAAATTACTAAATGCAGTAGAATAATTTTGAATTTAAGTGATTAGCAGAAGATTCATGTTTCTGTTAATCTTCTGCTAACCACTAAAACGCAGTTGAGTTGAGGACTTTGGGGTGGTAGTTATTAAAATGAAATTTGTTGAATTTCATACCCGGTCTTTCACTGGTTCTTCCAAAAAGGCTAAACCATCGTGTACACATTATTAATGAAACTATCTACTTAAAATAATTTGGATAGACAGGTTCTTCTGAAATCATAGAGATGGTGTAGATTTGTAAGGTTGTTAATTTGGTATTAAATTGTGTGTAATAGTTGACCAAATAAACAGCAAAGAAAAAAAAATTTAGGCCAGGTGTTTATGATTAATCAATAGACAGTAAAAGATTGTCTGTCAGTCAGTATGATACTTCTTAAATTTACAGGAAATGCCTAACAGTTCGACAAGTGTTTAACAGTTTCAATCGCTATAGGTAAGTAACCTCTAAGTATCTCACTAGTAGTTGAAGGCCTGCCAAGCAAATCTCCATTACCAAGGCATCCAAACTATGATGGACCAAAAACAAGCCATCTCTTCCCATCATTGCAATCTAGGTCTGCCGCGAGGCCGCTTTTTATCAGCGGGCATTAAATTATTTAACCAGTTGCGAGCTGGGCTCATTTTACGACTCTAGTCACACCACAAGCATTATAAAACTCACCTATAAGGCAGGCCGCTTTTTCCTCACAGACTTTCCGTAGCAAATCCTCTCCCACATCTTCAACTAAACACAAAACCTTCCATATCCAACACTTTAGATAAATACATTAGCACTATAAACCACTAGTTTCACTGAACACAACGACCGCACAATATTTAGCACGAAAGCACTATAAAACTTGAAAAGAGTGAATTTCTTGTGACAATTTCCAATGGAACTGTCAAAAATGAACGTGTTTTGGGCTGTGGGGCTGTCGTATAGCGTTTGATGACCCCAAAAGTGCCTTTACAACTGAGTGTTGAATGCAAAACGCAAGGTTTCTCCGGCGCGAGCGCCGCTCGGTATGCGCGTGCGACTGTGCGCGTGAGTGTCGGTGAACGCGCACGCGCACATATGCGCGCGCAGGCTGCACGGTTTTTGTCGATGTCCACGGGGCAAGTAACCTCAGAGCTGTAGAGTAGTAACTCGGGGAACTTTTAAGCTTGTTAGAGCTTTTTTGTCGAGTAGGTAGGTTGAACATGGAGCATCAGTTGTGCTCACACTTTTTGATATTCATTTTGAAAATGTGATATTTAAAATTGTATGGATTAACCGATCTAAAATATGTTTATTAAAATAAATTGCATATTAACTGTATTTTTGTTGTGATATCTATCTTGATTTAACTAACAATCTATTGATAGAATGTGTGTTTTTGTATTCATTTAGGTATACGGTAAATTTACCACAACCCTCTTGATAAAAATATTCTGCAATGTGAACCCTTCCTTCTAATTCCTTCTGGTAAAATTTCCATGTTTAAACTGTTTCTTTATGAACAAAATAATATGGTTATGGGTATAAAAAGGAAAAGAAGCAAACGTCATTCTTAAATCGTTAATGCGTAAATTAAAACCTTTAAACACGTTAAAAATAACAGTAATCCAATTTCCAAGTTGCAACTCGAGTCAACTGCGACGACGTTTTTCTGAAAGCTGCTGGTCGATGTCCCGCTACGAGACTCAAGCTTCGATACGTTGTCTCTTTCCCGCGTTTTCTCTGCCTTACATTAGAAAGGGAAGAATATATAGAGTGTGGCTTAGGACCAATTTGCAGAACTTGAAGTGGCTCTACTCAGGAATTATTAACGACCAGAATTACGGTCGTTTTATGATAAACCGGTCGAGTTTAAGAGTCTTTAGGGCCTATAGAGTTCTTTTAATGAGAATCGCTTACTTCTCTCGGGCGGGTGAGCGATGGTACCGTATCGTTCGTCATGAAGGGATAGAGGGCTGATTGGTTAAAGTATAACTCTCCTGATTAATTTCTATCGATGATAAATTGCTTTTTTTGCCAATCGAGTTGTCAAATCTAATGGGTATGTATAAAGCCTAATATATGGGCGTACGCAATTAACACATTTGTCATATAGAATTCAAAACACAAACAGAGGTGAAAACAGCTATATCAGTTTGCCGTAACTGGACATTTCAATTTAAAGATGGAAATGACACGGTAACGGGAATCTCGTAATTAGTTGTGTTTCTGATTTTAATTATTTTCAAGCCATGTTACAATTTCATAATCAAATGAATTATGTAGGTAGTTTTAAGAATAAAAAGAAGTTCACGGTAGGTTTCTTCAATTCAACTTACTTTAAAATAAAATATTGTAAGTGCAATTCTCACAGAAACTTTTTGCTCAAATTGATTGATTATTCAAATTGATTCAGATATTAAAATATACAAGCAAATAACATGAACAAAATTTCGTTTTATAAGTGAATAAAACTAATAATGATTTGCTTTGAAGTATACATTTGAAATACATTCAACTTTGTAAATGGCATGCTATAGTCTCATAAAGTGCTTTGTGATGACTTAAAGTTGATCATAGTCAGAGTGCTCTGATTAAAGTAGTCAATTTATATAATACTAGAGAGCAGTCCAATATGAGGCTGTCCCACAGAAAGACTATAATTTGTTAAACCGATGATTTAAATAAAAACACTTGCGTAACATTCAACGTAACTGTTTGGAGTTTTTATTAAAAATAAAGCCCCTTGGGAAGGTATTTGGAGCCGTCTATAAATTATACTAAGAATGTTTTGTAATACTTTTGACCGCACGACGTGTGACGACTTGTTGGGCTGAAACATACCAAAACATATGCTCACTCAACATCAAAATCAAACTCACCTCAATTTTGGGGTGGTGCTGACCATGCTATATTTCCCACAACAGCTAAGCTACTTCTGCTGGCGCTAAATCTCACTTCGGGCGTAGTGAGTTGTCTTTATAATATTCAGTTTCTTCGTGACTATCATCGTTTGAGAGAAAAGAACTAAGCCAAATAACATGTTATAATTATTTACATACAAAATGAGAGAGAATACTAATTCAAAGTAAAGCGTATTGATGATTGAAGTAAGCGTGAAGCACCGTGATGTGGATTGATGTTAGCCGGAAGTGGTGCTTGGTGGAGTTACATTCAAACATTCCCACACAGGGGGCTCAGGTTTTATTAGAGGAGAGGTAAGGCTAGTGAGTCAAGACGAAAGTCTTTGACCAGAGACATACGGGAGTGAGACGTGGTCGTTCACTATGGGTCTCATAAGAAGGCTCAAAGTCACCCAGCGAGCAATGGAGAGAGCGATGCTTGGTGTTTCCCTGCTTGATCGAATCAGGAATGATGAGATCCGCAGGAGAACTAAGGCAACCGACATCGCTCGAAGGATTGCATCGTTGAAGTGGCAGTGGGCGGGACACATAGCGCGGAGAACCGATGGCCGTTGGGGCGGAAAGGTTCTCGAATGGCGACCGCGTACCGGACGACGTTCCGTGGGCAGGCCCTCCACAAGGTGGACCGACGATCTGGTTAAGGTCGCGGGAAGCCGCTGGATGCGGACAGCGCAGGACCGATCGTTGTGGAGATCCTTGGGGGAGGCCTATGCTCAGCAGTGGGCGTCGTTCGGCTGACATGATGAAGGCTAGTGAGAAACTTCACTATCATGCCTCTGGGTTGTTATTTCTATTTGGCACCTAGAGCAGAGGCAAAGTTGCCAACTGCTACATATTTTTTCCTGAATCCCCAGTTGCCACCAGTAGGAGCGATGACTACGAGAGCAGCTAAGGAATAACCATGCCATGCCAAGAAGCACAACGGCTACATCGGCGGCTTTAGTTCGTCTACAGTTTTCTCATTTCTGATTCGATTTTGTAGCGAAATGTCGAGTCTAGCCCACTACATTGCATTACGTGGTCCTGCTTCCTAGTGAGGCCATCATAATCATCAGCTGCTCACATTTCACTAGTCGCAGGCCTCTCCTAAGCGCCACAGATTACGTTTCTATTCTAAGCTTTCTGCATCGATTCAGATGCTGCTAGCATCTCTTGCTCTACCTGGTTAGAATAAGCTCTAGACTGCGTTTATGGGTCAGCAGCATTGAGATGTCTAGGTTCCCCGACAGCCATTGGTCCTTCGAAAGACGTAATTAGCTAACTCTTAAATACCAGATTTACTGATTTTGCTATGTAATTGATACCTTTTAAAAAAATATAAACACGTGTCACTTATCAGTCTTTTTCAGGGAATGTCCTCTAAATTATTTAAAAGAACTTATTCAACCTCCGATGAAACTTTCGATGAATAATAATAAAACAGCGCGGGACATTCCTCCATATCGCTGTCCTTGTTCCGCCCTATTTTTATCGTACGTGTAAGCGAGACAGGGATATCGAAGGAAGTGCTCCCTTATCGTTCATTCCGAGAATAACTTTCCCATAGATTGTTAACCAAAGGTTATGCGTCAGGAATGCAAAAAGTGCGCAACACTCATAATAGTTTGTCATTATGTTTGAACTATGTTTGTAAATAAATGGAAGCGAAAAAAATATAATGACTAAGGATAACGATTCGCTATTTCTTCCACTATAGCGACGTTTGAAAGAGTCTTGTAGTTCTGAAGAAATAGAAATAAAATATTTTGATATTATAGGTCCTTGAAGGATAAATATCATAAGTAAATTGTGTTTTAAAATAGAAAAAAACTGTTGTGACTAGATATTGAATTCTAAACTCAGCATTAAAATGAAATTACGATGTAAATAGCTTATGTATTTTAGTTAGGTAACTTTTTTTGCTATTGCTAAAAATAAGTAACAACAATTAAGTTTTTATATTTAAAAATATTGTCTTCACTTTCAAAATAATATTTTCAACAAGGAATGAAAAGTCCAGGAGCGCCCTCCGCCATGTGGCTAGTGACTTCGTCCTTACTTCCAAGGACTCCCTATGTGTCCGTTACACGTGTTATCAGTTGAATACAGTGAAAATACCACTTAACATTAACTAAAGCAAAAATAACAACGTCCATGCTTACCTCCCGAGTGCCCACTAAACCTCTAAAAATAAAGCGGGTTACAGACTGCACGCACGTCGCGAAATGTCAGTTATGCAACTATCGTATAGAGAACTCGTTTCTGAGGCCCTATTACAATCTCTTATAACCTGACAGTTTTAGTCACAAGCTCAGCATTTGAACTGCCTATTTACCGTCACAAGTCGTGTTTTTTGTGGTATATAGTGTCCAAAAGCCCGCAATTTTTCTTCATTGCTGTAGTAACCTATTTTGCATGTTTTGGTCAAATTTCAATGAATGAAAAGACGTAAACTGAGCTAAAACTGAGCTGTAAAAAGATCGTAATAAGGCCCCTGAGACGTGTTCCGAGCTAAGCAACTTTGTTGTGACAATTTCTGGTTTGATTTAAGGACAGCACCAAGACCGCCGGGATGTTTAAGATTGAAGGTTTTACTGGAAGAGATTCCTTTAGGCATTACTGTCGCACACGCAGCTATTTAGTCAGGCTTAGCTGATGTTATGAAAAAAGTGTTTTTTATTATTTTTATATTTACCTGGAATTTTATGATGGCTTTAGAGATTTTTTCAATTGGTTCGTTATTTTAAGAAAGCAACAATATACGTTTAAACGTATCAGAATCACAACTTACTACATATATTGTAATACATTATTGATGTTCGCACAAGCTTTTATTACAATAATGTCTGTTTGAGTATAGTTTAATGGTGACCATTTAATATAAATTTTAGCATAAAACAAAAAATGAATGTCCTGAAAAAAATACAGGATTTTGCTTGATACGAACTGCCTATCTCTCACTTTGGAAATTTACAGACCAAACCTCTTGCAGCTGCTAATGAAGCTATATATTTATATATCGATAAATATTTAACTTTGACTTTAAAGTTAAAGCGATAAATACCGACACCAATAACTCTGCCTTATCCTGTGGGAAGTGCGCGACCAGTATCGCGGCCTCTAATTAAATCTGCTTCGCTACTGCACTGCTCACTAGCACACAGTACGGTGGAAGACAGTAGTGTAACTTTACCGACACCAATAACTCTCGCCTTATCCTGTGGGAAGTGCGCGACCAGTATCGCGGCCTCTAATTAAATCTGCTTCGCTACTGCACTGCTCACTAGCACACAGTGCGGTAGAGGACAGTAGTGTAACTTTACCGACACCAATAACTCTCGCCTTATCCTGTGGGAAGTGCGCGACCAGTATCGCGGCTTCTAATTAAATCTGCTTCGCTACTGCACTGCTCACTAGCGCACAGTACGGTGAAAGACAGTAGTGTAACTTTACCGACACCAATAACTCGGCCTTATCCTGTGGGAAGTGCGCGACCAGTATCGCGGCGTCTAATTAAATCAGCTTCCCTACTGCACTGCTCACTAGCACACAGTACGGTAGAGAACAGTAGTGTAACTTTACCGACACCAATAACTCTCGCCTTATCCTGTGGGAAGTGCGCGACCAGTATCGCGGCGTCTAATTAAATCTGCTTCGCTACTGCACTGCTCACTACACAGTATGGTAGAAGACAGTAGTTTAACATTTTCATATTTCTGGTTCGTATTATGTGAAGGATCTATTAAAGATGGGATGGGCAATGATATTACAATTAAAAAATACGTAGATAGGTTATGTCAATAGTGATGCGAAGTCAAAAATTGACCCCTGGCGAACGTACGTACCTATCATTTGACCGGGTGTACAAGATTATTTTACCGAGACAGATACATGTTGCGCAGTGCTGTCCCAAACTGTCAATGCTTTGCTCAGGTGCTTTCTTCGTCTTTTTACTATTGGGGATGGGGAGGTTTTCACGTTTTTTGAGACGTTTTGAGCTCTTGATTATAATAGTAGGAATATTTATTGTAAGGTTCTTCTCATTAGGACTGCTTTCCAATGCACAGTCGCCGTTAGATATATTAAAGCAGATAAGGCGACCAATTACTTTTGATCAGTTCCACAGCCAATAAGTTTTAAAACATAGTGTCTGCAATTTTTTTGATACTACTTTGTTTAAAAATAAATTTTTCGTGACTTTTTTTCTCACCTGATCATAAGTGATGATGCGGTCTAAGGACGCCGGCCTAACAAAAGGCTGTTTACTCTTTTCTTGAAGAGCCCTCGTTGAATTGCTGTGAAAACACTTGATTAAAACAAAAAGAGTAAGATACCTTATCTTCATCATGACATTGACGAATGAATCACGTGCACGCAAAAAAGTCACTGTCATATTGACTTGCAAACAGGTCCATTAGACCTGTTTCAGTGTGGCCACTTTAGGTGCGAGGTGATATCAATGCAGGAAGCTCATTCCACTTCTTTGTTGTTCGCATTGTGAATGTATTACCAAAACGTTTGGTGTAGATTGTTTTGATGTCAACAACATAGGGGTGAAAAGCCAGTCTGCCTCAACGGTCCGATGAAGAAAACTTGAGCTGTGACTTGTTTGACACGTTGAACGCCACGCGGTTCACAAAAAATAGGAATTCGATTGTTACAGTGACCGACGGCGATGAAAAGCTTAAGTTAAAGAAAAAACCAATACCTTTAAAATTTAATTACGAAATAAGTTGAGCTACTGTCTCGTAAGCCCGCGTATTGTGTCCTGTCATACTTTAGGGCCGAAGGGCGGTCACAGGACTGGGGGGAGGGGGGGGCGTACGTGACGTCACGCGCTCGCGCATCCCAACCGGATCCGGTTAACCTAATTAAAACATTCCCCTGCATTGATCATCGGCTGTAGATCGATAGATGTTCGCCGTACAAATTGTATTGGCTTTTTTATTAATTACCTTTATTAACGGGTTTTAATTGCACTCTAGCAGTGACTGCTGATAGCGAGAGAACGATTAGTGGTCGATGGAACTGACTCCGAAGAAAAATAGCAAATTCATTATTCGATATAATAATTAAAGGTATAGCACACAGTCATATTAAATCAACAAAGTTAAGCTTCACTTTAAATCGAATGACGACTCTTCTAAAACTTTTATTCCTATTCAAATTCAATATTGAAGTTCATTAAATTGGAACAAAACAATACTTTATTGCATTTTCTTATAACATAATCTTGTCTCGTGCGTAATATTTGTTTTTTTTGTGATTTGTTTTAGACATAACAGAAGTGTTTTGTGTTTAAACAACTTTTCTCAAATAAATATCTAAGGAAATAGACTTTCATTCATTGTTCTCAAAACATGAAATTAGCTCAGTGTGGGGTCTTTTGTGACAATAACATACTTGTGTACCACATTCGGTTATGCATCTAATGAGTGTTTGAATAAAAAGGAAATAAAATTTTAAACAATCATTGCGTGCGCGTTGATATCTTTTATATGAAACGCGTCCGCGTGGACTTAGTTTTAAAAAAATGTATTTATAACTTTATAAATTGTAGCCTATGTTTTATTCAGATGCATGAGCTATATTATTGTAAAGTTTCATTACAAACCACATAGTAATTTTTAAGTGAGGGAGCAACACGACACTTCCACACATACAAACTTTCGCATTCATAGTATTAGTTGGATAACGAAAGTTAGCTATACCCATAATTACAACTATGAGTTCGGGTGCAGTTAAATAACTGGCTATATTGGAGTGAAATAATTTGACATGAAATGAAGGAAGGAGATTCCCTTGGAATATTTCAAGGGAATCTGTAAAATGACTCGTATTGTGACCGAAAATGACGGCTTTTTTAAAGGAATCGGCATTGATCTGTCGAACCACGTGTTATTTTACTGCACCTAATTTAAACTCCGGGTATGCTTAGTGCTAGTGCTTTCTACACTAACATGTGTAACTACCACATGTGGATGTAAATTCCAGGAAGTTCTAATTTATAAAACCTGGAACTTGGACGAATCCATCCCAAGAACTGTAAATTAGTGCGCATGTGCCAAAATACCATAATGGTATTTGGTGGTGATTGAAGCTAAGACCCGCAGGCTGGGTCCAACCAACTTTGCCTAACTTTGCTTCGCTTTGGGCAGTCAAGTAAATAATAAATAAAATCAAAGCCATCTGCTAAGCTACAGTACATCGTAATAAACGAGCTTTCGTTTCACAATTCCGTTGCATAAGCGTCGCGGGCGCACAACAATGCGCCTGTACTAGTGATGCAAGACTCAGGCTTTGAGGCCTATAAAAAAGGCTAGAATCATTTTTGAAACCTCACGATTAGGTATATTAACGCTCGAGTTGGATTTTAAAGAGTGCGATGAAACAAGTTCGCAACTAATCACAGAATCCCCAATGTACTAACAGAAAAAAACACCGAAATAAAATAAAAGTGTTAGAAAGGCGACCTTACCTCCTAGAAAGCTTAGTGCATGTACCGCGACCCTATATAAATAAAACGTTATATAACGGAGAGTATGGTGGATATTCGTCTTGTGATTGCTCGTTGTCCTTTGTAACACTCTGCAGGGGTTTATTAATACTGAAATCACACAAGCTTGAAATATAAACGACATATAAACAGTAAGTAAGAAGAAACGACGACGACCGTCTTGGTGTAATTGTTGAGGAGTCGGCTACTACACCAAGAGTCCCGGGTTCGATCACATGTCTGTTTGTATTGGTCTAGGTGTTTCCTATGTATATTAAGTATGTATTTACAAAAGAAAATGTATTTAATTATGTTTATCCGTTGTCTAGTATCCATAATAACTAAGACTATAATTAGCCCACTTGGGACTAGATGGCGCTGTGTGAAATAATGTCCAAGGATATTTATTTATTTTATTATAAACTAGCATGCCTGGTGGCTGGTAGCCAGCGGTAATGGTCAGGGTAGTATTTAGGGTTAGAGGACCCGCTGTTTGTAGCTCAGGCTCATATTGCTGACGGCTAAACTTGCCTTAATCGCAGCGGTGTGGAAATGAGATGTGGTCCAATCGATGGACAAGTGGCAAATGAAGCTTGAAAGTGAATTTTAAGGAGCCATATGAGAATATTCTATTCTAATTTGACCATTACACAACCTTATCAATTCTAGACCGCCCTAACAATAGTATCATTAGTTTGAACTATTAGTGGAACTGTCGTGGTTTTCGTAAGGCGAACTCAGCTGTTCTGATGCAACCAGTGTCCCCTTTGTTGCATAAGGCCTTGGTAAAACAATATCGTTGTGTCATGCTGTATCGGTTGTAGATGTCAGTTTCATGTTTTACTTCTTGAGATAATTAACAAATAATTAGCTTATAATGAATTACAATATTCACAATCGACCGGTATTGGTCCACAGTGACAGAAATCGAATCTTGTTTAGAAAGTTGCGTTAAGACTTGTCTTAAGTTCACTATAGATAATCACAAAATTTTTTATACAACAGAGAGGACAAACACACATATATGGACCACCTGCTGGTCAGCGCAGCCTAAGAAGGGTATATGCGTAACCCCAGCCTTGTAAAAACCTTTTTGTACCCCTCTCATTCTTATCTATGCCGCTCTCGAAGGATCTTCGTGCTAGCTTGTTGACCGAGTGTCTGTTTGTAAAAACTGTGCGGGGATCGAACCCTCAACCTCTGGTGTAGTAGCCAACTTCTGAACCTCCACAGCGAATCGCTTGAATGCTACAGAACTATAGCCAGAAAGTTAGTGTCATATTTATGCAAAAAAGGCAGGTGAACCAGGGAAATTGGAAGAGTGGCCTTGCATCAGTTGCAGGCTTGAATCCCGTCTGATAATTTGATCAAGTAATTTTTTGTGGTATTATTTATGTTAAGATAATTTATTTAGACATTTACGTGCCAGTGGCGCAGTTGTGACAGCGGATCGGCGACGATCGCTGCTGTAAATTAACGCACGCCGGGTCGGAAATGGGATGGGTGACCACCCCGACTGAAATTTAGTTATGTATTTATCGGGTATCTCCGTGCTTCGGTAAGCACGTTAAGCAGTTTGTCCCGGTTAACGTCGCTAGATGTCAGTCGTTAAGCCTAGTCGGAAGCCTTAAGGCGGCTTGATAACATCTGACATTAAGGTAGCTCACTGACCTTACACCGCTCCAATAATCTCAAAGTATAGCTCAATCCACCTCATAGTTGAGGTGAGGCCCGTGCCCAGCAGTGGGACGTGTAAGAGCATTTTTTTGGTTTTTTATTATCAATCTAATTTGTATGCTTCATACAGGGCACTTTTGAGCCACACAAGTCCACAACCAACCTGCAAATGGCGTAAATATCGAACGGCTTCATTCACCGCGCCTGCGCCCGCGCAAGTTTCCCTCGAATTATGCGGTTAGCACGAAAGTCCGTCGAACGCTGTAAACTTCGTGACTTACGACTTTTTATACCTTTTGTGGACGTTTTCTTTAATGTAAAATTGAATGCCTTCGACTTTTTTTTGTAGTTCACGTTAACTTGTGTTCACACTGGTTTTGAACTGAATTCTGAAACTAGAACAACAAAAAAAAGGTTTTGTCGCGGGACTGACTTGTAGGGGGGTTAATAGTGAACATGCCGACTGCCCGCCGAATTCCCAAACGCAAATCAACGTTTAGTATCTCTCAGAAGTATACCTGGTACTTTCAATTCTATTGACATTTCGCGGGATAAGAGCGTGAGAGCGTCCTAACCGCTGATTGACGTTTGTGAATTCAGAAGTGAGTCATGGGTTTGACTCACCCACCAAGGGTGGCATATCCGTTTGCTTGGTTTAAGGCACAAACCAATGGCTTGGGGTGAGATTGCATGTCTCAAAAATACACAGGAAGAAAAAACAGTATTTAGCAAAATTCGAAAGACCCTAAAGTTAAGAGGCATTTTTATTCATTGTTATTTTTGTGTAATTTTTTAATGCAATGTTTGTTTTATGGCTGGCCCGCATCCAACAAAATCCTGTGAACTTTATTAGATCATCTGATCCTAACGGGTTCCGCACAGCACATAGTCGAGACATTTAGGACATGTAGGTAGATAATGTTCGCGCAAACATCAGAAACAACGAAGATCGAGTACAGTGGCGTGCAAAAGGAGAGGCCTATGTTCAGCAGTGGACTATAACAGGCTGATGATGATGATGATGATGAAACATCAGAAGCTCAGAAAACAGTACATATTATTTTCTACTATTCAGAATGACTTTTACAAAAAAACCTGTGAGAGTTTAAAACTAGATAGCAATTTTCCGTCACAATTGAGTGTGAGCAGTGCCTAAGCGCTCATGAACTCATTACCACAGCTAAAATATGGGTAAGAATAAACCACGAAGCAAATGAGTCGAACAATCGCTTTGCCAGGTCGGCTATGACAGCTGGGCTATTAGTATTACTATTGCGTGAGCTATTTTTGCGACCCTTTTGCAGTTCTGAAAGGTATGATGTATTGTGGATAATGAGTTGCTTTGTTGTAATGACATTTTGATGATTGTTCTGAGGTTGTGTATGGAAACCAATGACCACTTTCTATCTCTGGCCACTTGGAATCTAGCAGCAAAATTTTTAATTCTTAGTTATCTTAAGCTTAACAGTGATAAACCAGTGTTGAAGCAGAAATTCTTTACATACGTTTGTATTAACATACCTACGCTCATGACAATATCCCAGACGGAGTAGTCAGAGGCACACCGTTGCCGGCATGGCGGGAGAAATATTCAGAAGATATTGCACAAAGAAAACAAATAACATAACTATGCTAACAGATATTTGGAATGTACAATTTAGGCAGACTTATCGCTGAGAGCGATCTCTTCCAGACTACCTTTTGCCGAGCTAATTAGTACACAACGTGGGTAGAGGCGCGCCTACCGCGCCGTTATCCGGGATTGTTTCCAGGGTTCAATCACTAAAAAAATAGCCGCAAAATTGTACAATGAAAACAAAGCCATGTGCCATGGTTCTTAAGCCCAGACTCCACCAGAGCTGAGCGAAGATGTACGGCGTCGAGCTGTGTTTTCAAAAACCAATGGAATTGCGTTATTCACACATGGAGATGTGGAGATGTGATTCTATTGGTTGTTGAAAACACTGCTCGACGCCGCACATCTCCGCTCAGCTCTGGTGGAGTCTGGGCCTTAGCCTTCCTCATCCCAGGTCATCGGCCCAACTGGCTAGAAGGGCACCATGAGCGAATAGATCGCTCTACATCAGAAGATTCGCTCCATTACACGTTTCACGTTTCAGCACCGTACGTCTAGAAACCATATTTATAACCCGTTAAACCCAAAAAGTTTAAATTCGCCTATCAATCTTTCAAAGTTTCACGCTGCTTAGTACTCGTAAATGTTGCCAACCAGACGCCCCGGAGTTATTGCAAGTTTACTAAAATTGTTCGCAACAAAGTCACCTTGCAAAGATTTATAACTCCATCATAACTGGAATAAGTAATCATATCTGGTGAGATTCTGTTCCACCACCTCTGGGCTGTCAAACCACTTTACCAACTAGTATAATATCGACTTCCTTTGGATTACTTTCACTAACTACCGTCTTTGGATGAATAGGTTGTCTGACGGAGAAAAGGCATTTAACTGACATCCAGTACTTATTTTGTCGCACATAAATTAGTGCTAAAGGTGTGTTGCTAAAGATTAATGATAGTTGGAGTTAATTGAATCATTATAGTATTTTTAATTGACATGAAGTGATTGAACGGATATTTAGCTTGAGACACTCTGATTTCTAGTTTTAGTGTTACGCGATCTGATCTATGACGGACCTTACTAATGAATAAAAGTATCACTGGGTATTATTCCACACAGCGCCATCTAGCCCCAAATTGGGCATCTAAATACTTGTGCTTTGGGATACTAGACAACGGATAAACATACATAAACACCCAGACCAGTACAAACAGACATGCTCATGCACACAAATGTTTGTATCTACTGTGCTAGGATCGAACCCGCGACCACTAACCGACCCACACCTCTGAACCATTACACCGAATCAGTCCTCACTAAGAGTTAAAAAAGTGATAAATAAATAAACAATGGTATAGTAGATGATGGTAAAAAGGCCTAAGAAAGAGTGAGGTTGTTTACGGCTTCAAATCCAGTAAGTTTATATCTTTAAAATATGTTTTCGAACGGTTACAAATACCAATAAAAAGGCTCTAAAATATCAAACTAAAGGTGTTTCAAACAAATAATAGTCTGAGCGTTTTATAGGAGAGTATAAACGCAGTAGGAAACTACCGGTAGTGTCTCTTTGGACATAACTTGACATGAGTAATAAAGTATAACGCAATATTCCGGTGCTAAGGGCAGCCGTAGACGGCCGTACATAACTAAATAAAATCTTAAATATCCCTGGACATTATTCCACACAGCGCCACCTAGACCCAAGATGAGCTAATTAAAGCCCGTTTTTATAGGATACTTGACAACGGATAAACATACTTAAATACTTTTTCTTTTGTAAATACATACTTAATATTCATAGGCAACACCCAGACCAATACAAACAGACATGTTCTTGCACATAAATGTTTGTAGTATGCGGGGAGCGAACCTCGACCTTTGGTGTATTAGCCAGAGATTGTGGTCATAAGCGCGCGCACTTGAAACAGATGAGCGTCATATTATTTAATTGAGTACTATTTCGAATTCTCATTACGTTTCTATCAATATTTCCTAATTTTATTTCTTTTCAGATGTAAAAAATATTATTGAAAAGTGCAAAAAAATGTGCGGTTGAAAAAGAGTGGGTCGAGTGTGGCGTCACAGTCTACGTGTATCTTACTGTCAAAAGCGCGACAAGATGCAGAATTCAATACATGTTCAATAGGGAATATGCACCCTATTGAACATGACAAGAAAATAACAACGTGCTTAAAACCTAGCATAGTATTTTTGATGTCTTTCCTCAACATCGTTTGCGCAGGCCCTACCGTGGAATTTTATCTCTAACCAAATCGTTTGACAAAACGAAACAGAAAACTTGAAAAAATGCACCCAGCCCCATACTGTGCTGCAAATATAACTTGTCTCTTACTTTAGCCCTTAGCACAAAGGAATAAGGTTCACTTTGTATCGACTCATTGGAATTTTAAGTTACAATACGATCAATCATAAGCGGTGTGACATCAACTTCAGTGCCTTTTATATCAAGCGACAAAAGAACGTTGGAACTTATTTATATTGCTGCTTATATTTAAGTAGATAACTCCATGCAATCAAGTGTAGTTCAGTGGTGACGATTAGTTTAGGTATCAAGCGGGATTCAAACCTTCGTCTGCTGCTTATCGGGTGGCTGCTCTAATCATTAAGCTACTGAGACCCCAACAGGTCGTCCGATGAATTTGTTGATTTTCATTTTATCGTGTCCAAAATCTATTGTATTGTTTAATTATTGTAGGTTATTGAAGTAATAACGTTATTATAGAAGTTTTAAAAACGTTACAATTAAAGAATACATTTTATAAGTAAATTTAAGAACTAGCGGCGGCCCCCGACCTTGTCCGCGTGGACTTTTTTGTCAGGTTGCTTTCTAATTTTAATAAATAATGGTTCAGAATGTTTCCGAAACACAAAACAAGAACGGTTTGGCTCCACCACACACGTCGGCAATTGTCCCACTAATCGTCACAACGTTTTACAGGTGGCCACAACTCAAGCGGAACATATAGGCTGTTAGTATCTCCTATACCAACGCAATAAAGTTTAATTTAGCGAGCTAAGCGTTGGATGTGGATGACTGTAACACAATTACGAGCCCTAACGAAACGAAATTAACGTTAACGTTATTAAAAAGTTCTACGTAAAATGTGCTAAAGGTTTAGTAGGGTTGTCAAAACATTCTGTTTTTTTTGCGCGGGGGTTGAAAGTAAATGTACCAAGAAAACAAAAGACAATTTAGCCGAGCGTATTTTTCTTTTTGTACCCAAGGTGGTAAGGGCCGAGCCTCCCGCCGTTATCCGAACCCGTACTCTCCTTCATTGAAGATTTAGCCACAAATTGTGTAAGGGACACAGGTTTTCCGGTTTTTAATCTGAACAATTTTGGTATTTCCATGCTTTCTACAGAAAGACAGAAATAAACCATTTACTGTCACAGATAGATTTACAAAAATAGACAGAATATAAAAGACTTAACAGTTTTTAGTTTAACTGTGACAAGGGCATCTGGCTCAGCATATGCTGCGACGGTCAAAGACCTGAGAAGCGCTGGTTTTTAGCCAGCGCCGTTCTCTTAGAATCATCCTACATATTTAGTGAGTAGCCAACTTAATTTATACAAGGATTAAATGTTATCTTTAAATATAAGAACAAAAGATAGGAAAAAAAAACAAAATAAGAAGCTCTTAAAAAAATAATCAAATTTATGGACGTTAAGGTGATGACAGAGACACCCCTAAATGATGCAGTGTTAGTAAACGAACTCTTATGTCCAGCTAATTACTCCTTTATGGGTGAACGTAGTTATTTCACTCATGCATCTTAGTAAATTACAATTTCTGTAAAATACTTAAAATTGCGTTCCAAAGATATTTCTGTTTTCTGTTTGTGGAACAATGTCTAATGAGGGCAAATAATTTATGAAGTCTTCATAACATTCAACTGGCTCCTTGGTTGTTGGTAGCGATCCTGCATGGAACGCCGCGGATCGTGGGTTTGGGGTGGGTGAATTTCAATCTTTTTTTTTTTTAAATTGTTAAAAAAAAAAGTGGTGTAGGTATCTTTATAAATTGTAGCCTATGTCCCATTCAAGTGCATAAGCTATATATTGTAAAGTTTCATTAAAATCCATCCAGTAGTTTTTACGTGAAAGAGCAACACGGCACATCCATATCTACTAACTTTCGTATTTGTAGGTATTATTAGTAGGATTTCATGTCTTAGGTACTGTTGGGCAAAAGTCTCCATCTAGTCTAGTCTTCATGTTTTCTATTCATACCTATCATGAACTAAGTTCTGCACACTCTGTGGAACAATTGGATTTCCTACTTATTATTTCGCTATTAAAACCAAGCAATATCTAGGTTTACTGGGTCTTCCTAGAGATGTAAGAAAGAGTTCTAACAACTCTGAGGCCTGACCTTAACTCCTTATTTTATTAACAGCAGTATCGAAACTATCATAGTCCTTCCTCAATATCTTATTACAATCACGTTAAAGTTGACATTAAGGTATCATCTCATAGCGTGAACGTTATAAGAGATTGCGCATGGGCAGTCTAGACATTAGACGATCGCAAATCGTCTGCACCTTGTCGATATCTTGTTAAGTGGACTGATTAGTTCATTCGCAATAAACCAAACTGCCAACGATACGAAATTACGACTAGAAGTACTAGAAATGGATGTGCATATTTCTTCATCTAATTGGCAGTGAACATAAATAACAGGAGTTTCTCGCTTCCACTTAAGTATTGGAGAAAACTTGTTAAATGCCGGAGCTTTTCCTAGGATCTATGCGAAAATATCTAAGTCATGGGAAAACGCTGGCACCATTCCTGACATGCTAGCACAGATTAAAGAAAGGCATGCGAGAGACTCCATTTTTTAGGGTGCTACTCCTTTGCAACACGGAAGGAAAACCTCCGCAATTGACAATTTGACAGCCGCTGCGAATGTCCGTGCGTCTACTCAGCTGGCCCAACTGAAAATCAGCGTCTGAGCCTATCAGGTCCAGGCATAAGCTGAGTGGGGTCGATTTAATTTTGGACTTCGTGACACTGCTGTCTGGTGGAAATTTTTGTTTATTTTTCTTCTGTTATTTTTTTTTTCTCTAACCATTTTTTTAACCAACACGTTTTTTCTTCCTTTCTTTCAAAAACTAGTGTGAGTTGGAAACGATCTGACAGACAACTGAGACTACATACTACATATAGATGGCTATAGGCTGCTTTAATTATGCTTATGGAAGCACGCCAGTAAGTTTCTAACAGTAGATAGCGCCAAAAAAGCCTGAGATGCCATGAAAAGTCGACAAGGTAGAATCAATATCTTAAATAAGGTTTTTGGTATGTAGAAACTTATTGGCTCTTTGCTCTTCAGGGTTGAGAGCCCTCTGCGCTCTATCTATCATCCGGTAGAGCTATCAAAGCCATCAGCGGCTAAACAGCGATAGTCTTTTTTTTGCTTTTCGCTAGCCCTACACATTTTTATTTCGAGAGCGTCGTGGCCTAGTAGTTAAACACTCTGGCTCGGAACCCGGTGGTCCCGAGATCAAATCTGGTCGGAACACTCCTACTTTGTGTTCATTGTATAATTTGCGGCTAACTCTCCGGTGATGGAAAACGCCGATTAAAACCCAAGCAACCCGGACAATAGCGGCAGGCTCGAACCTTACCACGTTGGGTTTAAATTCCCTCGGCGAAATGTGGGCTTCTGCATGTTCCGTTCACCATGAGGCAACAATCAGCGTGCCTCTGACTAACCCATTAGCGATATGGTCGTGAGGGTATGTATGTATGTATTTTTATTTTAAGGACATTAAGGTCCAAAATGTCGAGTCCTGTCACTGACCATACCTCTGTAAGTAACAATACATCGCAGTGCTTCCATCCATCGGTGCGACACGATGCCCGAATATCTCAATACATGACTTACAGGCAGTCGTGGCGCCCCGCTGCGCCCGCGCCGAACGGCACTTTTACCCACTAAGTATGGCTGCGCAGAGGGATCGATACTCAAAATGATCTAAAGGTTGAAGGCTTTTAAAGGGAAGGGACCACGAGTTTCCACGACAACCACCTTTAAGTTCTTGGATCATCCCCCCCACCCCCCTTTTTTGGATGGGCTGCATTTACATACTTCATTTTGTAAATTAAATAAAATAAAAACCTGAGGCTTCATGTAAAAAATATTTCTATTATATATAAGTTAAACCCACAGAACATAGAAAGAGGTTTTCCTCTTTATAATGTTCTGTGGTTTAACCGTAGGCAGGTATAGGTATGTACAACAATCTATTCTAAACCGTGAACCCGGTCGATTTGCTCAGATTTAAAACATTTAACACAAAAAAATACATACCGTACCGACCGTTTTACAGAAGGACTAAATCTTAGGTAGGATTGAAATTACACACTTTACCTTCTGTACTTGGTTATTTCGTGGCCAGCTGCCTAAGGATGAAGCAATACAGCATGACAAACTGCTCCCCGCACCCAGAAAACAAACTTCGAGATTGAAATAAATGTGTAATCGTTCATTTATTACTTCATTCCCGTACAAAGGCATTGTTCGGTATATCAGACGTTTGATGATCCGGCTCGAAGGACCAGATTGTGATTTATTTGGTACGCATTTATTGGAAGGAGGATGTATACTAATATAAAAAGCGAGGTAGTTTAAGTATCAAGGTTTCATTAAAGTATTTCAAAATAAATATTATTGTAAGGCATTTAAGTATGCACGCATTTTTGTGACCCTAGCAAAAGCTAAGCAAAGCTAATAATAAATTCATTAGTATCAGAGACAATATTATCTAAGTACCTACATTATCGATTGCCCGTTAGATCCTGCTTTGTACAACAGGGATTTTGCGTGCGATTCTCACCCACGACACAACATACTTACCTACTCATGTGACAAACATTTGTGTTTCCCAAGTCGGATTGTATTATTTCAACCATTCCCAGTTGTGGTAAATGAATTATCAAAAATGTTTGCAAGCAGTTTTGCACCATCTTCTTAGAATATGAAACACTACCTCGGTACGGGTTAAGTAATCCCCTTTTGTGTTTGGTGTAGGTACCGTAGGACTAGGCTCTGCACAGTTTCGGGTTATGATGATTTTGATGTGTAAAATAACGCCCAGATTATTTATTTTTTCATCAATATTATCCAGTACAGTATCAGATTGAAATAACACAGGACCTTACTTCAAAGTTCACCTACGCTTTATGAGCGGGCGTAAAAGACACCATCACTTCGGTCTCAACGAGAAATACAGTAACCGGGATTTTCTCGATTCAGAGAAAAATAATAAACAGACAAAATTTTGCAATCAATGAATTAAATCATTTATTTGTGAAACACAGGTTAGAGTAGGTGGTCAGGAGTTGAAACATGGTCGCTATGTTTTAGCAAGGTAGACGTTTGACCGCTTCCAAGGGTCGGAGTGATCCGGTCAATGCAGGCCGCCTGTAACAGGCCACTCTGAGAATCTCTGGTGAAGGCCCAATATCATGCCGCTGTTATTGATAATTAATGATGATGATATGAAATCCAGCGAATTAGTTTCAAAAAGAAACAAATAGGTATCACTAGGTTCCGCTGACTTAAGTTTTATTTTTTTAATTGTATTAATAAACACAATTCTTAACGAGAGTCAAACTGTTAGATGTAATTAGAATAAATATCTACTTTTAAACCTTTTTTATTTTTTTGTAAATATTTAGTCCTAAAAGTACACTTTGTGCTAGACAACACCCAAAAGTCTGTTAATTAAATACCTACTCAAAAATCTTTTATGTTTGGTTCATTTGCATATTGAAGAGGAATCCCTTCGTCTTCAGCTTGTGTTACGGTAGTTTCTCCCAACTTCTGTTCTAATCTTTTCCAAGATCTGTCTCTAAGATTGAGACCTATATTTCCTAAAGCCAAATTTGGTTTTTCTTCTAATTCCAACACAACATAGATTATTTTATTCAAAAACAGAGTTGCTGCATTTTACATTAGGACGTCAGATCGCGGACGATGCAACGCATGCAATATCATATCGGTCCCAGTTTATAGCCGTTACGATACGGCGATATTTATGTAAATATCCACTCTGACGCCGATGACACTTGGATTACGGTTCCTCGTAAAATAGCTAGTGTAGGACGGCTGAGAAGCCCTCACGGAATAATAATGTGGGGACTTGGAGATATTGCCGTAATTGGAGCTGGAGGAATTTATTAGTAGGTGTATGACCTCGCGTCATATTGCTATGTTAGTTTATCGTGAGTGATCCTAATAAATAAATAAATATAAATAAATATCCCTGGACATTATTACACACAGCGCCATCTAGCCCCAAGTGAGCTAATCATAGTCCGTTTTTATGGGATACTAGACAACGGATAAACATACTTAAATACTTTTTTTTTGTAAATACATACTTAATATACATAGAAAACACCCAGACCAATACAAACAGACATGTTCATGCACACAAATGTTTGTACAGTGCGGGGATCGAAACCCGCGACCCTTGGTGTAGTAGCCGACTTCTCAACAATTCCCAAATAGAGGTCCCCGTGGCGCAGTTATGACAGTGGATAGACAACGATCGCTGTTGTAAAGCAAGTCATTAATGGGATGGGTGACCATTCCGACCGAAATTTAGTGATGTAGTTTTCGGGCATCTCCGTGCTTCGGATGGCAGGCTAAGCAGTTAGTCCCGGCTCAGGTCGCTAGATGTCAGGTGTGCGTTACTCCAGCAAAATGTTGACGCGTATCGAAATAAAAATATATAGAAAAATTAGAACCGTACGAAAAAAAAATGTGCCCCAAAAATAAAATTTGTGCCTACTAAGGTTTCTGAGTAATTGAAGAAACCAAAATTCTGCTGGGGTAACGCTTCCAAACGTTACTGCAGCAGAATACTTTTTACCTATTGGACTCAGCCAAAATTCAAAAACCTAGAAAGGTAGCTTAAATTTGTGCCAGCACTTGGGCACACAGCAAGATTTGTGCGAGTTGTAGTTTTTGAATTATTCAAAATTTTGCTGGGGTAACGTTTGGACGATTTCCATATCTCCGAAACTACTGGACATATAGTTATGATATTTTGATGGTAGGTGTGTACCAATTCGTACCGCTGGTACAATCAAAATGATTTCAAAAAAGTGCGTAATGTATGATTTAGAAAAGTTTTTCTGAAAATCGAAAATAGCCCCTAGCTCCTAAATTTCTAATGATAGATACAAGGTGATTGCAATAGCGGATGCTTATTGGATATATGTATCGTCTGGCGAAGTCATTTAAATCTACATCTGATTTTGAACAAATTAAACCACTTTTACTACTGAAATCTGTTACAAATGTTCGAGCCTCAAATACGGGGGTTTTTACTAAACTCACAAGTTACATGTTTTGTCACTAATTTAAACCCATATTCAAATAAACTCACACAAAATTTCAGCTCTCTACACCTCCTAATTAACTGTTAATGAATAAAAATAGCACAGCAAGAACTTTTCAGTAGTTACCCGATCAAATACAAAAGGCCATAAAAAAGCGGACATTGGGAACAACATCTGACCTTCTTAATTTATTCAACAACTTTTATTTTAATCGGACAGTTGTGTAGAAAACTTCCGGTTATGGTATTTCATTTATCATGACGTTCATTTCAAATCTAACGCGGAAAGAGGTACGATGTTGAGTAGTTTTTATGTCAAAATGGTACCAACTTTACTCTTATTATAAGGTACTTATTCATTTGCAAATGATATAGTCTAAACTGTTAGACTTAGAAAATCCTTTGTTTTATTGCAACATTTATATTAAGATAATGTAATAAAATCATTCCAAAGCCCTGCATTTATTAGCCTACAGCTCAGAATTATTCAACGAGGGCCCTCTTCAATAAAGTCACAATCCGACAATTTGACATAATGTCGTGAAGTGACAATTCGCCAATTTTTCTGTTCAATTAAACCGCCAGGCGACATAATTGTCGAGAGTTTAAAAGCAAAACCAATCTTAGTTGCACTAAAGATTTATTAATTGTCATTGTGGCAAAATTAAATTACTTCCTACCCCTAATTAGCTTCAATAAACAAAATTATTTGCAAACAGTTCAAAAGTGGACATATTTGTCACGACAATCTTTATCTATTCTATACTTATAATAAATCTATAGGGAGGCCCAATCTGTACATGAAATATAGGTATTTGAAAATATTTTTTTTTTAAAAAGTGTCTGTCTGTCTGTTTTCCTGTCTGTCTACTGTATGCTCGTTAAAGAAACAAAAACTACTAGACGGATTTTAACGAAATTTGGCACAATTATTCTTCATACTCTTGGACAGGTTATAGTATAATTTTCATTACGCTACGATCAATAGGAGCAGAGCAGTGAAGGGTAATATTGGGAAAACGGGAAAAGTTACTCCATTTTTTACACGTAAAAATTACTAGGTGGATTTAAATGAAACTACAGTAATATAGTTTATGCATCTGAATGAGACATAATAATTACAATTTATAAAGATAAAATTAACTAAATACATAAAATTTTAAGTCTCATGCAACACTAATAAAACTTAATCCTACTGTAAAACTTGTCTTCGCAAGTGTACCTTACTTCAACGTGTATAATGTAACTTATTAAAATCGTTGTCTTGAAGTATGAACCGATCGCTTTTTTATGACCTTTTGTATTTGGTCGGGTAACTACTGAAAAGTTCTTGCTGTGCTATTTTTATTCATTAACAGTTAATTAGGAGGTGTAGAGAGCTGAAATTTTGTGTGAGTTTATTTGAATATGGGTTTAAATTAGTGACAAAACATGTAACTTGTGAGTTTAGTAAAAACCCCCGTATTTGAGGCTCGAACATTTGTAACAGATTTCAGTAGTAAAAGTGGTTTAATTTGTTCAAAATCAGATGTAGATTTAAATGACTTCGCCAGACGATACATATATCCAATAAGCATCCGCTATTGCAATCACCTTATATCTATCATTAGAAATTTAGGAGCTAGGGGCTATTTTCGATTTTCAGAAAAACTTTTCTAAATCATACATTACGCACTTTTTTGGAATCATTTTGATTGTACCAGCGGTACGAATTGGTACACACCTACCATCAAAATATCATAACTATACGTCCAGTAGTTTCGGAGATATGGAAATCGTCCAAACGTTACCCCAGCAAAATTTTGAATAATTCAAAAACTACAACTCGCACAAATCTTGCTGTGTGCCCAAGTGCTGGCACAAATTTAAGCTACCTTTCTAGGTTTTTGAATTTTGGCTGAGTCCAATAGGTAAAAAGTATTCTGCTGCAGTAACGTTTGGAAGCGTTACCCCAGCAGAATTTTGGTTTCTTCAATTACTCAGAAATCTTAGTAGGCACAAATTTTATTTTTGGGGCACATGTTTTTTTCGTACGGTTCTAATTTTTCTATATATTTTTATTTCGATACGCCTCAACATTTTGCTGGAGTAACGCACACAGATGTCAGTCGTTGAGCCTAGTCGCAGGCCTCAGGGCGACTCGATAACATCCATTCTGATATCCAACGATCCGCACTAAACCCGCGTGTTAAAGTATGGCTCGCGCTACCTCTAAGTTGAGGTGAGGTCTGTACCCAGCAGTATAGGCCGTTTATGTTGTTGTATATTGGTCCTAATTCATAAGAAGCAGTTTACATATCCGGTTTTCAGGAACAAAAACTATGAAAAACATCAAATGGCTCTGGTTCAAATGTAAAATAATCTCTTCTGATAAGGAACAGAATTTGTGTTGTATTTGTGTGTGGCCGAAGTCTAGATGTTAGTCGTTAAGCATAGTCGGAGGCCTTAGGGTGGCTTGATGACATTTGACAGTAAAGTATCTATATCTATTAATAAAATATCTATCAATCCGCTTTGAGCCCGCTTGTTGTAGTATGGCTCACGCATAGCTGAGGTGGGGCCTGTGCCCAGCTGTGGGACGTATATAGGTTGTCATTATAGTAGCAACTAGTGAGCAAGTTCAAAATAAAAGTCGCTAGTAAACATCTATACATACATTTATTAACAGCCTTATCGATAACTACAATTAAAACAGTCTACTATAGAGGGAACCACCGTCGCGCGCCATCCAGTCGTATAGTTTCCCCGTTCAGCATAGGGTTCTCTATTATGCTGGTCACCAAGTGGGCATATTCTTCAGGTTTGCCCAGTCTTGAGGGGAAGGGAGACATTCTCTGTAGGAACTGTAACATCTTTTCTGGTAGGTACGCTATTAGGGGCGTGTCGAATACTCCTGAAATTATACTTCTTTATGAATAAATATATATAAAATATGAATAAACTCGAGAATAAATAATGGGTGTTACCTATGTGAATTAAATGTTTTAAGTATGTTTAAAAAAAGTATTTAAGTATGTTTAGCCGTTGTCTATATAGTATCTCATAGCATAAGCAAATCAATTGCTAAATTCGGTGCTAATGGCGCGTTGGTGTGTGGAATAATACAGCGTTTTTTATTGAATCATCACCATAGTCAGAAAATTTACTGATTGATTGATTGGCTACTGGACATATAAGTCTCCCCCATAGATTATCAGGCCCTTAGGATTCTATAAATTTCTATCATAGCTTAGTTTTGAAATTATTTGTAATTCTTTCTTTTTTGGGTGCGCGGCAGTCAGAACACCATCCTGCGCGCAATAGCCACCTGCCCGACTGTATAAACATTGACTTTGTTCGTTGAGTGCAATCATAGCAGTGCAGTATAATCATAAGATTATACTCTTTCCAAGCGTTTATTTTACTTTTGACAGCTGTAATACTTAGTCAAATAGTGATACCCTGACCCGTTGCCGATTCGATTTCTTTCATTGGTGGATTTTATTCATAAAGAAGTTTTAATTGATATAACACACTCATTATTAAAGCCGTAATGGTCGGTCTTTTAGACCAGTGACGGAAGTTGGAGACGGTGTTGCAGCAGCATTGGGTATTAGTGCTCCAACAGTGGCAAAAATATCTAAAGAAGGCTACGGTAGTAGTGGCACGGAACAGAATAAACTATCTACACCTAAGAAAAACGTCAGCCCTGTAAAGTAAGAGCAGTTGAGAAATTTGAAGTGTCTAGTCTAGTGGTCATAGACGGTCACAAATTACGAATGTCACATCTCTAAGTGGGCGGAGCCCGTTCATGAAGTACAGTATTCCCTGTAGTACATTGCTTAAAAAACATTACAAAACTTTATGAGTGTGATCAGTCAAAAGTAAAATAAACGCTTGGAAAGAGTATAACTACTAACATAAAAAAAATAAAAATATACTGACCTGGTGCTATTGTAACCACTCGAATTCCTCTCGACGCCAAATCCCTAGCCACAGGTAAAGTCATTCCTATAACCGCTGCAGTGGTGGCCGCGTAAGCAGCCTGACCTATGTCCCCCTCGTATGCTATCGTGGATGCTGTGTTTATGATCACGCCTCTCTGTCCGTCTTCGTCCGGTTTGTTTTGACCTATTAAACCAGATGCTAGCCTTATAGTGTTGAATGTCCCTATCAGGTTTACCTGAAAATAATTTGAAAAATAAATGTTTATCACAAATACTGTCAGGGCCCCAAGTCTGCTAATTTTAGAATGGTTCAATTGAATCATAATTGAGTCTTATCAAAGAAACACCTCCCATAAGAGGTTTTTTTGTTTAATATCAATTAAACCATTTACTTCATCAACACATCTTTTGCATTCACACATCAAGTTAACAAGACCTTTGCACTCACATAAGTCAAACTTTTGCACAACCAATCTACAAAACCAAGATCTTACCCCTGAATACACAAACGCAAATCAAGGTTAAGCATTCTTCAGAAGCATAGCTGTTGTAACTTATTTTTTGTACATAAACATAAAACATACATAAACGGCCTATATACGTCCCACTGCTGGGCACAGGCCTCACCTCAACTATGAGGTGGTGCGAGCCATACTCCAACACGCTGGCTCAGTGCGGGTTGTTGAAGGGGTGTAAGGTTAGTGAGCAACCTTAATGTCAGATGTTATCAAGACGCCCTAAGGCCTCTGACTAGGCTTAACGACTGACATCTGGCGACGTCAACCGGGACCAACTGCTTAACGTGCCTTCCGAAGCACGGAGATGCCCGAAATACACATCACTAAATTTCGGTCGGGTGGTCACCCATCCCATTTCCGACCCGGCGTGTGTTGCTTTACAACAGCGATCGTCGCCGATCACTGTCACAACTGCGCCACGGGCACCTCAATTTTTTGTAACTTTGGGCCAATAAATGTTTTTTCTTTCTTTTCTTTTCTTTCTTTCTTTCTGTCTCTTTGAGCATTGTCAAAAATAAATTCAGAAATAACAAAAACATTGCACTTACATCAACACATTTTTTGAAACCGTCTAAACTACACTCCTGCTGCTTGAGAAAGTTGTACACCTGGTGTGCCTCTGAGTGGCCCGCACAGTTGACTAGTGTATCCAAGCGACCAAACTTGTCTTTGGCTATTTCTAATGCTTTGTTCACATCTGTCTCTGATGTCACCTAAATAAAATATAATAATTTTATTCAATGTTTTATCAATTATTAAGTAATCACCTGCTTCTTATTTCTCTACCTCTCTCTATGTAATATTGATATAATTCTAAAACTAAATGATGGTGTGTGACTTTTTGGCTGGTTTAAAATAAATGGAATCAATGTAATTATGGCTATACAGAGTGTTCAGAGTATATCTTCTTGGAGAGCCTTGCAAGAGGCATATGTCCAGCAGTGGACGCAAAAATGCTGAGAAGAAGAGTGTTCAGAAATAAAATTCAAAAGAAGAGTTTATAGTACTTGAATCTAGAGAGAGAGTAACCAACTGACCAAATCTTCTCATTTTTAAATGATTTCTAACCTAATTATGATCTTGTTTAGATGAAATTTTAGGTTGCAAATTGTAGCCAACTTCCTTAATAATATCTTAGCTATTGGTGTAGTTAAAGACAGTAGCGATCAGAAGTACTAGTCCTTTGTTATCATGAAGCCACTTACACAACCAGGTGAAACCAAAACATTATCACCAAGACGCTTAGCCACCTCCTGCGCCCTTGTTGCCTGGATATCAAGAATTACGACCTTCCCTCCGTTCTTGGCAAACCTCTCCACAGTCGCTTTGCCCAAGCCTGAAGCTCCCCCAGTCACCAAACTAACCATACCCTGAATAAATAGGTTATGTTAAGTTAATGACAAAAAACTCGCTAGAGAATTAAATTGTAATTGAGATTTGGAATAATATGACATTTCACATACTTTTAACATCTTTCGTGAATAGTTTAAATGTTTTTTTTTGGTAAAAAATTTGCCGCTGATAGCCGAAACTCGTGAAATAGAAATAGGTAAACATTGAGTGGTAAATGTCAAATCAGTTTAGAAATGTTCTCCGAAAGTCCAAAGCCGGCTCATTCAAAGATATTTCATGACATTTTCATGGGCATTTCAAAGGTGATTCGAATAATATCAGGCCAAAAGTGAACAATGCTCAGCCCCTTGCAAGGTGAAATAGAATATGAATAGAATGTAGGCATGTATGATTTTAAATGTCTTAAAAAAAACGTATTTTAGTCCAACGTTCCAAAATTCCTGAACGGTTTATCTACATAACTCTACCAAGTGCCCATACCGCGGCATTTAATGCGTATTCTATTTCGTCTCTTTCTTACAATACAAATGTCAATAGCGCTATCTCATTATTTTGACCCAAATTGACAAGAGGGATCGCTTTTTAATTTAGCTACCTAAAATATTTTCGCATTGTGTTGTGTTCATGTTGTTTTCCGAAATAATCAATTATATATTTGTTTGTCAATAAATTACAGTTTCAGTGCAATTCACTGGATTTCTCTGCTTCAAAATGGCGAAAGTAGAACAACCATTGTTCATATTGCCGAAGAAAAGAAACGGGAAGAAGCAAAATCCAGTACCTAGCCATGTAGACCACATCATATGCGTCCAGGTAGGCGCCTACCTATTTTTACCAGCTACATCATCACAATCTGCGTCTAGATTTGTTAAAAGTAAAGACAACTTCGTTTTACTCCGTTGACCTACTATAACCTTTATAAATACATTTTGGAAGTTACGTAAACCCCGGCCGGCGATGTTTTCTACATTCGCTGTTCAGGTTGAATCAGGCCTGTTGTGTACATGTAAGATCTTTGTATCTCCATGAAATGACTAGCTAGCCGCTATTTGTTTTGCAACTACGCAAAGTAATAGTCTTAGTTGGAGCGTAATGTAGCCGGCATAGGTGGCTTCGTGTTCTCCGCACGAAGGCGGCGCAACTCAGTGTTATTGCACCTACACTGTTGTTAACTACAGGTGTTGTGCCTCTCCAGTACTTACCTTTCTATCTAGACAATCAACTAAAATATTTCCAATCTCATTTTTCTTACAGGGAGCAAATGACACTGACTTGCCAACAAAGTACAAGAATGGCCTTTCTCCAGTCACAGAACATGTTGTCAATGGCATTATTCACTCCACAATGGAAGGTCTAAAGTCTAACATGAAAATCAACCTTCCAATAATTAATGATGTTAATGATGAGGACATCACTGAGTCCAACCCTGATGGAGAATCACAGAAGGTACAAAACATGCAAAAAAATGGCTACCAAGCTTTATCTACCATTCACAGTAGCCGAGAGATCATTGACCTATCACCGATCTACGAAAACTCATCAGATGCATGTTCCAGCCATGGTGACTTCAGAGAAAGTAGCGAAAATGTGCAGAGAAGCTGCAGAATCTTAAACTCTGACATCAATGAGAGCTCCTCAGCAACTCCTAACAGCTTGTCTCAAACTCAGTCTGAGAATAGCTTTGAAATGGGTAATATGACTGACAGTCTCAAAAATAGTGCTAAGAGGAAAAAACGAGTCAATATTGTTCCTGGCATAGTGGAGTCAGAAAACACAGATACAGAAATAACAGCACTGAGAGTCGAGTCTGAGGGATCACTATCACCAGAATGCTCTTTGACTGAAAATTCTAAAGATAGTTATTTGACTATGACTGGCACAATCAAACGTGGAAAAAAGAAAGGCCAGAATGTTGATGTTAAGTTGAACATTTCAAGGGAGGAACTGGAAATCATTGAAGCAGCCATTGTTGCAGAGGAATACAATAAGATGGATATTTCCAAATGCTCATTCTATAATGGTTTACATGTGTTTCTCTTCAGTTTAATCTGTATACCATTTGTTGCATGTATTTCAGCCATTTATTCATTCTACATCGGAACCATGACATGGTACAACATTTTTTCACATGTCACAGAAGATTTGAGCTGTATTAAAAAAGTATTGCTATCACCGATAGTGATATTGTCATATCCATTTTTGATTGTGATATTTACTGTTGGATTAGGATTGTATGCAGGGATTGTACAGCTTACATTCAGTGGGGCCAATTGGTGGAAAGATGTGTGTGATTTTGAAAAGGGTTTTTATGGTTGGCTATGCAGTTCTCTGGGCATGTCCGAGTGTAGCCCATATGAAGTTGTAGTTCTAATGGATGTGAAGCAAACATAAGCATTTACACAGCACACTTGTGTGGTTACCAGTGGTTACCAGTATTTGCAAACAGCTGTCCATCTGTCTGTTCTGTTTCATTTATACTTTACATGTAGGGCCCATCCTGTGAGTAACGACACAGTGTGCTTGTACTCATAGTAAGTTGACTGATATGTTTGTATCTGTTGTGTGTTTATTTAATGTGTGTAAACTTTCCTTATCCCGGTTTCTGTGTGTAAGGCAGGGATTAGTATTAATTATAGTGAAATGATTGTAATGGAATGGCCATGAATATAAGTGTACCAGTTTGTAAGTTTTGAATATTTGCCATAGTAATGTTAACCAGTTTTGTAGAACTTGGTTTGCTCAATTTTTCTTCCATTTTTTAACAGCGAATATTCCAATAAGATACATTTTCTAGTCATATTGATCTGATGTCTTCTAAGATATTTTTAGTGTAGTTTGTAATATTTTACATATCTTTTGTGCTAAGTTAAGTATTTATCAATGTGTAATTTTTAAGGCTAACTTTTAAATAGTAATTTTGTATGTGATTATTAAATTATCAATTTTTCCGAAGAATTGGAAAGACTACTATGTAGGTTGGCACATATATAAAGCAAATACCTAGTTGTTATTACTTTTGTTTTACAACATTTATATTTATTTATTTGCCAATTTTAGACTGATTTAATTTGAACTGATATGTATTAATAATTTATATGTATTGATATCTTTGTTATACATATTTAAGTGTAATTTTGGTCTATCTCTATGCTATGTTGGACTTTGCAAAGCAGATAAATACTGTAATAAAATATGTGCTGCTTTGCGCTGCAATTTTTATTTATTTCTATGACTATAGAAATATGTTATACATTTATAAGCACCTGCTTTTATGTTATAACTGTAGGTTTTGTTCACAGAAATTATACATGTAACAAATATAATCAACATTTTATATTATAAAGACTGATGTATTCTAGTCACTTTTGTGGTAATCATTTTCTACATAATAAAATATTTTACAAAACATCTACTTGTTTCTCTAAAACGAGCAACTAAAATGGAAATAAAGAATCACTCAAAATATTATTCTGTAATATTACACAGATTACACTAAACAGTTCGAGTGTAGCCGAAGCCTCATGATGTGTCTTTTGGTGGACTTGGTTCTTCTTTAGGAGGTTTTTGCTTGAATTCAGCGTCTATCCTTTCTTTTGCTCTCACAATTTTTGATTGTAAATAAAATGAACCCCCTTTAGCCTTCTCGTTTACTGTGAACAGGTGTTCATAGTTATTCTTAATTTTCTCTGGATCTAATTTGTCTATATTTAAAATTTGCATAGCTTCTTCTAGGGTAACGCCAGTTGAAGCGTTTGCTGCAGCTCTTCTAGCACCTTCCGGTCCACCACCAGCTCGCTTAGCTGCCTCCTGAGATGCCGCTATTTCTTGTTTTAACGCCCTCGCAAAGGCTCGCCCGACCACTTGCGTACCCAGTACTATTATTTGAGCTATATATTTAGCCATTTTTGATAGGCAAAATATTCAGACAGACAGAAATCTAACAACATTACGACATAAAAATAATGAATGACATATTTTTGAGGTTAGAATACGTTCCCTTTCCAGCGATTTGACTGTTAGGTAAAATTTTTAGTCAAACAACAACAGGCTGTAAAAATAAATTTATCTTTGCGTTATCTGAAAAGAAAAATAGAAGAGTGCGTTCGTAAACGAGTGTGAGACTGTGAGGTCGATCTACTGTGCGGTCCGTAATGCGATTACAGGTCAATGAGCGCTCACGGCGATAACAGGCGTCCCGAATTGAAATATCGCGTCAACAGCGCTCACAGCGCTATCAGCGTCAAAACCAATTCGGACCGCTAGATAGTGACACATAACCTAACAATTTTTAACTTTTGATTTCTATCATTCCCAGGTTAAACTTGCGGTTCTTGTAGTAAAACTTTCTGTTACGTTATCACAGAAAAAGATTTGTCCCAGCAAATATTTATTCTGAGGAATATTGACAAAAATATTTTTACGCGAAAATGTCTGTTTGACGTTTCATCTATGAATCTGACATAAGGCCCACGGTGATATCGCTCTGGAGCATTATCGTTGTGAGCGCAATGGCGCCGTTAGTGACGTCACCCATGACGTGAAGCTGTCTGACGTTAGATGGCCCGTTGGCGCGATATCTCAATTCGGGACGCTCTGTGAGCGCGCTGTAATCGATTTTGACTCAATTCGGAACGCACAGATATTGTTTGTACACTGCAACAATGTTTTTGAATCGTAAAGTCATAGTGGGTCATAGTACAATAAAACGAGTTGGGCAACTTGGCCGCCTAGCGAGCAATAATTCCTTAAACATGTACGGCTGTCGCTTCGTTTATTTCGCCTATTTCGTTTCCGTTATATTCATGAAAATCGACAGTGTGCATGTGGCGCGTACCTACAGGACCTACTGCTCGGCCGCGGTCACAAACAAACTGCACTCGCTGCGTACCTTTGAAAAAAGAATATACCGGGTGGGTAAGTACTGTAAGTAGATGTATTACCATACTAAATGGTAAGTAGTGATTGTGATGTCAATGTGATTGATAGATTTATTTGTTTAGTAGCAGACAATATTATGTTGTAAACATAATGTCTTTTCCATAAAAACAATTGCTCGTTAAGTTGCCGGTTAAGATTTTAACTCTAAAATGAACTCTAACATCCGGATGTTGCTCGTTTGGAACGCACTCAAACTGAGAAATTCGCGCGTATTTTTGACATAATGACAGTTTCAACTTAACCTGTTTGTTTTTTTAGAGATCTCTCTTTTGAGCATTTCTGTTTTAGTTAAAATACTTGTTTTCGTTGTTGGTTTTAGTGTTAATGTGCTAAGTGTGTAATCATTTATAATGGTTAGTATTCATTCAATGTTCAAATGACGCATAATATAAGATCTGATAGTATCCAAACAACATACCCGATAACCTAACTTTTGGTCTTTGTACTTATTCAGCGTTGTATTTTGTTTTTAATGGAAAGCTTGTTTATTTGTTCAACCCTCCTAGATAATAGTAAAATACGTATTTACAATTTCTATGAACGACTGACTTTCAAACCGTTTATCCGACTTATTTATCATTTCCACAACCTGTCGAATGCGCCCTCTTATCGCGTCATCTTGAGCAGACAAGGGGTGAAGATTGGTGCCACTTTCAACACACCTTTTGTTAAAATGTCCCTGAATGTTGTGCAGATTAGGGGTAAAGATTTGTACCCCATCCAACATACCGACAGTTAAGTGTCCCCATTTTTATCCAGAGTTCTCCAGCACCTGATACACCATCTGAGCGGGACGGAGCTCGGTCACGGATGACGTCCCCAGCGCGCGAGTACGAGATGTTTGAAGATGAAGGGGACATTCTCGGGGACAATGCCAATGAAGAAGAGGAAGATGGGGAAGAACTTTTTGGTGATAACATGGAAGCGTAAGTGTTATTCAGCATTTCTTTGCGAACTAGCTGATTTTTAAAGATCTGAAAACCAGTAAAAGACATTTGGTCATGTTGGCATCATGCAGGAAACGAACCCGCATCTTTCGCAAACCGGGCGACTGCATTAACCACTATGCTACCGAGACCATTGACAGACTAGTCCGAATCTTTCTGGTATATTAACCCTATGAGCCAGGGTGATTTCATCAATGTTATAGGCACCCACCTCTAACACTCGGATGAAATATTATTCGCTGATTTTTACTAAGTATAGGTACTTTTCTATGTTTCCTATCCTAGTTTTTCCTAAGTTTATGTATGTATTCACTAAAACATATGTTTATCTGTTGTCTAGTATGCCATAGTACAAGATAGTTAGTTAGTGCTTAGTTTAAGGCTAGACAGTGCTGTGTGGGTTAGTGTACAATGATATTTACTGGCAAAACTAGAAGCTGATGGGTGGAATATAGTTAGGAATTTTGATAGATCTACTTTAACAGTGAAATGAGAGTTACTGATGAAGTCTTTGTTCCTTGAACAGGTCTGCTGTGAATAAATAAAGCATTATATAGCCAACCAATAATTTCCAATTAATGTTGCTGATGTAGCCTATCCAGTAAAAAATATATAAATTAAGGTATGATATGATAAAGATAAAGTCATTGTAAGACAAGTGCTAGTGTAGTGTAGTATTTGCTAGAAGCTCTCGACAGGTTGCAGCGACGCGCTATCCGCATCATTGGTAGCCCAGAGGCAACTATGGCTCTGGAGCCTCTCCAACTGCGTAGAGACATTGCCAGGTTGAGTGTCCTCTACCGCCTTTACAACGGCGAATGCTCTGAAGAGTTGTTCCAACTGATCCCGTCCTCACCCTTCCACTCCCGTACCACACGCGCTGGTCTGCGTCAACATCCACACACGATCCAGCGACTGTCGGCCCGCACCAAAAGGTTCGGTGATTCGTTCCTGTGTCGTACTATCCAGACGTGGAACGCTCTTCCAGCACATGTGTTTCCTTCTTCCTACAATCCCGGGTTTTTTAGGCGGGGCGTGAAAAGGCATTTATGCAGGCCTTCAAAATGAGATTGACCAGCAAAGTAGTTCTCAATTACTGTGCTTGTCAACCCCATATCTGGACCTCACGACTGCTTCCCATCAGGTGGAGTGAGGTCATCTTGAAGACCAATACAAAAAAAAAAAAAAAAAGTTCATTTTTAACAGGAAATAAATATTTGGTCATGTAATTTTTCCTGTCGCTTTACTATGAAACCCCTAATTTTGTTTTAAATTGTATTAGATCAAGGGTTCCCAAACTTATTTTGTCTACTGCCCACTTTATTTTTTAGCGCTCCCATTTTTCACCTACTTATAAACTATAATAATTTCAAATTAAATTAATTAATTCAGGCCTGCAGTACCCACAAGGGGGCATTATCACCCAATTTGATGATGATATTTTACTCTTTATTGTTATGCTGTTTTTATTGCTGTTCTTGGTGGCCCATCAATCAATGAACATAGGTACATAAGGATGTGATTTCACAATTTCATCATGGTGGTGTGCTCATGTGAACCCTTATCTTCCAGCCACCTTCTTTGTTAAGTAACTCCCTTGGCTGCACAGGACTACTCAGTAATACAGGTTGATTGAGTAATAAATTACATTTAGGAGTTTTTTTTAAAATATATAAATTGACAGACAATCATAGTGGACTTAATTGTTTTCGCTTAAACCACAGTTTTCATAATATGAAATTTTTTGGAAATTCATAAGAATTCTCCAAAACTACCACATTATTATAAATTATTGAATGAAAAATCGAAAAAACTTACATGTGCAATGGCCACCATCTGGTATAAAGGTACCAACACTCGATTAGCATATAAATCCATAAACTAGCTAGGGTCATATAGTGACCGCGGGCAAGTACTTAAGGGATAAAAATATAATATATTTTATTAATAATTAATTTCATTCTCTTCAGTGACTATCGACCAATGCCAGCCCTGGATCGATATGACGCCGATGGTCTCGACGATGAGGACTACGACCCCATGTCTGTGGGAGACCGAGTAGCTGCAGAGCAGGAACTGCGACGCCGAGAGAGGGATGAGGGCAGGACCCGGAGAGATGACCGTGGCTTGCTATATGGTGAGTGATATTGTTAGGAACAATCTAATTATGTTCTCTTTACAAAAATATGTTGATCAACCAGTTAACGAGCTGTCTCCATCGGCTTCGGCCCGTGGCTTGGTGCAGAGCAGCGCTTATGGGGATGTTCAGACTATGGGATATCTGATCTGCCCATTGGTGAGGACTTCAACCTCTAGGTCTTCTCTATTTTCCCTCTCACCATTAGGCGCACAAGGTTAGGGGCGAGCTGGAGACAGCTCGTTAACGGCTTAATTAAGAGTCACAATCCTCAGCAGTGAGAGAAGGACTAAGAAGAAGAGACAAAAATATCACCTTTGCATGCCTTATAGGAAAAAAATAATCTATGTCATTTCGGTGGGATTGCCATAGGTTCAGATTCAGTTCAGAACTTTGTATCAACTCAACTTAAAGGCATTCATGACATGATTGGGGCGTGATACCTTGCAAATTGACTACCTTTAAAAAAATCAGCTTAGTGAAATGATTTGGGGCGGAAACGTTCTGTAATGGCGACCGCGTACAAAACGACGTTCCGTGGGCAGGCCCTCCACAAGGTGGACCGATGATGTTGTCAAGTTCAAGATCGTGGGAAGCCATTGGATGTGGACAGTAGAGGACAAATCGTTGTGGAGATCTTTGGGGGAGGCCTATGCCCAGCAGTGGGCGTTGTTTGACTGACATGATAATGATGATGTTGATTATCATATGATCCACTGTTTTATTTTCCTCAATTCGTAAATGTAAATTGCCGTCAGTTTCAGTTACTATTATTACAACCATAAACCAAAAGCAGAGCAAATCTAATGACTACTGGCTTAGCCAACCAATACCTACCAACAACAGCTTTTCGGAGCTAGTAGTCGATGATGTTCAGAGCAATGCAACAGAAGAAAAGCCGGTTAAACCTCCCCCAATATTTGTGGACAAAGTGAGCAACATCCAACCACTGTTAAGCCTTCTCGACGAAATAACTAAGGGTGACTATGACCTGAAAATCTTGCGAAATGAACAAGTACGAATCCAGCCGAAAACTTCCAATATTTACTCACTCATAGTAAAGGGTTTACAGCAGAGAAGCACTGAATTCTACACCTACAAACCTAAACAGGAAAGAAGTTTCAAAGTAGTGTTAAAAAACATACACCCATCCTCCAATCTAGATGACATTAAACAGGAAATCAAAGAACTCGGTCATGTGGTAACTAATATATGGAATGTCAAACAGCGGACCACCAAAAAACCTTTACCCATTTTCTTCATCGAAATCGAATCAGGGCAAAACAACAAGGACATTTATAATATAAAAACCATTCAGCACTGTAGAGTCGTGTTTGAACCCCCAAGACCAAAACGTGAAATACCCCAATGTGCCAACTGCCAACAGTATGGACATACTAAAAAATACTGCCACAGAAGGCCAAAATGTATTAAATGTGCTGGAGAACATCATTCATCGACCTGTGAGAGGAAGGGAAGATCAGACCTTGTCAAATGCGTCCTGTGCGAGGGTAACCACCCCGCTAACTACAAAGGATGTGTGGTGTATAAAGATCTGCAAAAAACAAAATATCCGTCACTCCGCCCGCCACTAAAACTGAAACACGCCGTACCAGACCCTACAAAAACAGTCGACGCCCCTGAAAAGCCAGTGATTATGGCCCAGCCGAAACCTGACCAGAGAAGGAGCTTCAAGGAGGTCCTCCAATCTAAACGCGAAAAACGAGATATATCGGAAAAAAAAAATCAACCTGAATTAACACATAAAACCGTTTCCGAAAACAAGCAAATCTTGAATCTGCTAAACCAACTTGTACAACAAATTTCTGCAATGAACGCCCTACTAGTACAACTCATGTCAAATTTGCAAAATTCAGTTCGTTGAATCTAGCAATTTGGAATGCCAATGGGCTGCCACAACATATTTTGGAACTCAAAATATTTCTTAAAACACATAACATTGATATACTTATGATAGCTGAAACTCACTTTACTGCGAAGAGCTTTTTCAAAATACCAAAATACAAGTTGTATCGTACTGACCATCCTGACGGCACCGCACACGGTGGTTCCGCTATCCTTATAAAAGACAACATCAGGCACTATGAAACCACGCACTTCCGCGACGAGCATATTCAAGCTACTAACCTAATCATTGAGGACAAAAGAGGACCAGTTACCATTTGCGCTCTGTACACTCCTCCCAAACACTCAATCAAAAGTGAGTCCTATATAGCCTTCTTCAAGTCTCTTGGCTCAAGATTTCTGGCAGGGGGAGATTACAACGCCAAACACACAGATTGGGGCTCGCGAACCACCAACCCAAAGGGCAGACAGCTATTGCTTGCAGTACAAAAGCTCCAGCTAAATGTGGCATCTACCAAAGAACCCACCTACTGGCCTACAAGTGTAAAGAAAACACCTGACCTGACCGACTTCTGTGTGGTCAGAGGCCTACCAATATCGCATATCTCCTGCAAGTCTTGCTACGAGTTGTCCTCTGACCACACGCCGGTTCTCGTTGAGCTGGAATGCAGAATCGCTGAAAAATCTATGCCCTGCAAGCTGCATAGCACAAAAACGGACTGGATCTACTTTCGGGAACTCATTGAGAAGAGTCTGATACACAATGTCCCGCTCAAGACCAACGAGGACATAGATCGAGCTGTTGAGGTATTCAATTCTGCGGTGCAAATGTCAGCATGGGAAGCTACTCCAGTCCCATGCAAGCCAATCCTCAACACATCCTCAAAGTCGGTCCGAGATATGGTTCGACTTAAAAGACAGGCCAGGAAGAAATGGCAGACAACTCGATACCCAAGGGACAAAACGGTTTATAACCAGCTAGCATCGGAGCTTAAAAACCTCTTGAAGTTCGAGAAAAACCAAAGCGTCAGGCATTACCTGGAAAACCTAGACGCTACTGCTTCGACCAACTATTCCTTATGGAAAGCAACTAAAAAGCTCAAAAGTCCTGCTATCCACCAACCTCCCATAAGACGTGAAGACAGTACATGGGCAAAGAGCGACTTGGAAAAAGCGGTAGAGTTTGCTAACCATCTTGAAAATGTGTTTGTGCCCAACCCCGATAAGGGCTCTTCCAAGGTTCAGTCTGTCATGGGATTACTAAGCAGTATAAACCAACTCGAACCACCAATAAAAAGACTGAGGAGAAGTGAAGTCGAAGCTGCCATCAAGAAACTTGACCTAAACAAGGCCCCTGGCTACGACCTCATTACTGGCAAAATTATGAAAGAGCTCCCTAGTGCTGGCATTACTTTCCTGACTCATTTGTACAACGCGATTCTCTGGAGAGGATATATGCCTCCCCAGTGGAAAGTAGCAGAAATACTAATGATCGCTAAACCTGGCAAAAAACCTGAAGACGTGAAATCATACCGACCTATAAGCTTGCTACCTATTCCATCAAAGGTCCTTGAGCAGCTTTTCCTAAAAAGGCTCATGCCAGCTGTGATCAAGGAAAACCTCTTACCTGATCATCAGTTTGGGTTTCGTCGTGGTCACGGAACGATAGAGCAGGTCCATCGACTTGTGGAAAAAATCAACTCCACATTTGAAAAGAAAAGGTACTGCTCCGCAGCGTTCCTGGACATATCCCAGGCGTTTGACCGTGTTTGGCACGAAGGACTCCTCTTTAAAATAAAAAGTACTCTTTCCATCAACTTCTACGAGTTCCTTAAGTCGTACTTAGGTGACAGAAGGTTCTACGTCAAGCACGGAGAACATAGATCAAGCGCAAAAAAAATTAAAGCGGGCGTTCCACAGGGTAGCGTCCTAGGCCCAGTCCTGTACCTCTTGTATACGTACGATTTGCCTTCGTCGCAAAATGTGCTAGTAGGAACTTTTGCCGATGATACCGCCGTGTTAGCAGAACACGAGCACCCAGCCGTGGCATCCTCGATGCTTCAAGGAAACCTAAATGAAATATCAACGTGGCTGACGGACTGGCGAATTAAGGCAAACGAAACGAAGTCCGTGCACGTTACTTTTACCCTGAGAAGAGATACATGCCCAAGTGTAATGTTAAATGGTGTACAAATACCACAACAGGATCATGTTCGCTACCTGGGAATGCACCTGGACCGACGTCTGACATGGCAGAAGCACATATTTACCAAACGTAAGGCCATGGGGCTGCAGCTGAGGCAGATGTATTGGCTAATGAACAGAAGGTCAAACTTGTCGCTCGAAAACAAATTGAGAGTCTACAAATGCATCATCAAACCAGTCTGGGCATATGGCATACAGCTGTGGGGAACAGCGTCCAACTCTAATCTGGAAATCTTACAACGCTTCCAATCTAAGATCCTTCGCATAATTGTTGATGCACCATGGTATGTGACAAATGACCAACTGCACCACGACCTCAAAATTCCAACAATCAAACAGGAAATCAGCAAAACTATTTCACAATATGCTAAAAGACTGGTGAAACATCCAAATATGCTAGCGTCTGGGCTGATGCGGGCCAAAAAATGTTTTGTGAGATTGAAGAGGAGGGCTCCCCAAGACTTGTCCAGTTGATGCTGGACGTCGCAACCTGGAATGGATAGATCAATGGAGCTATACCATGCAAGACGATATCATCTACCATCACAACCCAGCGCTAAATGTCTCAGGACAGATTGCCAGAAAAGAGAGTTAAAAAAAAAAAAAAAAAAAAAAAAAATTGCCGTCAGTTTCAGTTACTATTATTATTTCTTATTCTCTTACCTACCCTTCTCGTCAGTTTTCCTCTACCTGTGGGTTGTTTGGAAGAGATCGCTTTTTAGCGATAGAGCCGCCCAAATTGTACATTATCGTTAATCTGTGTTTCTTTGTTGTTGATTTCTGTTGTATTGGTGTGCAATAAATAATATATATCTATCTAATTTGACCAACAGATGATTCTGATGAAGAGAGCGGAGACGCCCCTCGGGCGAAGCGCCGTAGGGCTGCTGAAAAGGCTGCTATGGGCACAGAGGAGCAGGTAGAAGAAGGCATTGAGAGTATTGAAAATCTTGAAGATACTAAGGGATATACAACCAAGGAATGGGTGTCTATGTTGGGGCCTAGGACCGAGATTGCTAACAGGTAATGTTAAATTGGGGCTTCAATATGGTTTATGTGATATACTGTCCGATTCCTAGCTAGAATAATTTGCTGGGTTCCAAACTTGCCGCGGTACAGTTAACGGCAAATCAGGCACCCCATTTCCGTTTTCATCTAGCCGAATGAAATGTATCTGCAAAAGAGCAAGCAGGAAACAATGGAAAAGGGTAGCGTGTCAAGCTGGTGACCACCATACACTAATTTAACAAACTTGGATGTTGGAAAAGTCTGTGATTTTTCCCGTTTTCACAACATTTTTTATTTCTGCTCTACCATTATTTGGCATGGAGGCTATGAAAATGGTAAAGCTCAGTAAATGGACTATTCAACATAAAAAGCATTTTTCAATTTGACTCAGTAGTTCCTGAAATGAGCACTTTCAAACAAACTCTTTACTTTATATTACTAAAACTATCTAGTTTTAGATTTATGAGCGGATCAAATGTGGCACCAAATGTCGAAATAAAGCAACTTTACAGACTTACCCCCTTATTCATAAAAACGAACGCAACGCTAACGCATTGTTTAAGCTATTGACGTGTTCTGTCACTTACTCGCAAATGGCGGCAGCAACAAGAATGACAGTGACAAAGCTATACAAAAGTTATCGTGTTCTATAAGAACTGTTTAAGTTTTTATGAATAAGGGGGTTACTCGCGGTCTTATAGTTTCTTTCATTTTCGAACCCGACCTTTCAACTACTATTTTTTTCTAATATTAGAAAACATTATGGCGCCGAGGGGTTTGTATATTAATGCTGCTCGTCAGTTCTCTTGACTTGACATGCTGGATGAACCATAGTACGTACATAGGCAGCAGAAAACTCAACCAAATCACCTTATTTCAGGTTCAAAAACTTCCTCCGCACATACACAAACAGCAAAGGCCAGTTCGTATACAAAGAGCGTATCCGTCGCATGTGCGAGCACAACCAAGCCTCCTTCCACGTGGAGTTCGACGTCCTCGCCCGTCGCGAACAAGTACTCGCCTACTTCCTCCCAGAAGCTCCTTTCCAAATGCTGCAAATCTTCGACGAAGTTGCCAAAGACATAGTCTTACAAATATTCCCGAGCTATGAACGAGTCACATCAGAAATCCATGTCAGAATCTCAGACTTACCGCTCATAGAAGAGTTGAGAACATTCAGAAAGTTGCATTTGAATCAACTAGTGAGAACGGTAGGAGTTATCACAGCTACGACTGGAGTGTTGCCACAGTTGTCCGTTGTGAAGTATGATTGTAATCGTTGTGGATATATTTTGGGACCATTTGTGCAGTCACAGAACTCTGAAGTGAAGCCTGGCTCGTGTCCGGAGTGTCAGAGTGCTGGACCTTTTATGGTAAGTGTCCTAAGTACTTGTAAGCAAATGGCCATTGTTTCTTCTCCAGCCATTACTACATGTATTGTTTTATTCACAATTTAGGTGCTCATATATTCTTCATATTTCCTAATAGTAAAAATCTTGATCCTCATGATCAAACCACAGACTCACAAGACTTAATGTTCATCATCATCAACGGTATTCTTGCTTATATTTGAGATTACGTATTGTTATTGAGACATATTGTAATTCAGGATTTGTGAAGAAAACGCATCTTAAATCTTGGGTGGCATTCCGTCGGACATCACTTCACATCCCGGTCACTCGGATCACCGCTTCACTCTAAATTAGTATTTTATCTCATTTTGTATGTCTCTATATATAAAAATGGATTGCTGTTCGTTAGTCTCGCTAAAACTCGGTAATGGCTGGACCGATTTGGCTAATTTTGGTTTTGAAATATTTGTTATGGTCGAGGGAAGGTTTAAAAGGTGAGTAATCATGAGAAAATGCTGGGAATATAGTAAAAATCTCAATTTTAGTTTCCTCTTAGTAAATGTTACTACCTGCCACGTGACACTAAATATTTGACAACAGAACGAAGTCTGTTGGGTCAGCTAGTAAATAATAAAAAAACTCTCAAACGACCATAGTTGCAAAGAAATTGAATTTTAAAAATAACTCACCACGAGCGAAAATACTTTTGGCGCCCACCAGAATACCATAGCTGGACTTGCCTCGGTGAACCATCTTCAGCTTCCCCACTAAACAAAACAAAACAACTTCCAGGTAAACATGGAACAAACAGTATACCGCAACTACCAAAAGGTCACAATCCAGGAGTCCCCAGGCCGCATCCCTGCTGGTCGGATCCCCAGGAGCAAGGACTGTGTGCTATTGGCTGATCTGTGTGACCGCTGCAAGCCTGGCGACGAAGTGGACTTGACTGGGATTTATACTAACAATTATGATGGCTCTTTGAACACTGAGCAGGTATGTGAAGCTGTTTTAGAGTTTCCTAATGTTCTAGCTTGAAATTTGTAAAATACCTAAGTTATACAGGATGTTTCGAAACCCAAAACGTCAAGCGAGCATAGGCTTTGTTATTGAATAATTTATAAATTATTAAAAATATAATTTTAGGTCAGTAAAGACTTACCCCCTTATTCATAAAAACTTAAACAGTTCTTATAGAACACGATAACTTTTGTATAGCTTTGTCACTGTCGTTCTTGTTGCTGCCGCCATTTGCGAGTAAGTGACAGAACACGTCAATAGCTTAAACAATGCGTTAGCGTTGCGTTCGTTTTTATGAATAAGGGGGTAAGTCACGGTTGAACAACATTTTATCAGCTGACTTTGTAAGGTCTAGTTGGGTAACTTTGAATTTCAGTGTAACATTGAATCCACTGTTTAAGAACAGTAAAAGTACATACATAATTGTTGTTTATGGTTTGTTTTTGAGCCAATCCCTCATAGACACAACAACATATTTTAGTTGGAGCACTTGTCAAAAGTAACTGATCTAAAAAAGGGATTCAATGTTATACTGTGCGTCTTGCAACCGAATTTTCAAGTCCAAGTTCGGTCTTGCTAGTCACATCAGAGCCCATCGCCAGAAAGACCCAACCTGAATGGTTTGCAGGAGTCGCCATCGCCGGACACGGTGTGGACGACATGATGATGATGATATTTTTAAAAATGTACTGAAATATCTTTGGAATATATGCTGGAAAAACATTTAGCCAAGATTTCAAAATATTGATACATTTGCTATTCGTATATGTTTCTATAAAAAATATTATTACCATCTTAGTAATTTATGAAAGTAAACTTTGTGCACTAGATCATATCCTTTTCCCCAGGGTTTCCCAGTATTCGCAACAGTGATAATAGCCAACTACATAGTAGTGAAAGACTGCAAGCACATAGTCGAGTCGCTAACAGACGAAGACGTGGCTAGTATAGTGAAGTTGTCCAAAGACCCTCAGATCGGCGAACGGATCGTTCAGAGCATCGCGCCGAGCATATACGGACATGATTACATCAAGCGGGGGCTAGCTTTGGCACTGTTCGGGGGAGAGCCTAAGAACCCAGGTGAGTTTGTCCCTTTTCTTCAAACATGATGATACATCGAAATAAAACAACTTTACGGATTCTACTCGCGGTCTTATATTTTCTTTCATTTTCTAACCCGACGTTTCGAATACTTTACAGCAGCCGTGATCACGGGATGACAAAGATGTTTTATGTCACAAAACAGCTCTGTTAGAAACGACAAACTTCGGGTTAGAAAATGAAAGAAAATATAAGACCGCGAGTAGAATCCGTAATATTGTTTTATTTCAATGTATAGTGTTCGCGTAAATATTAGAAAACATTATGATGATACATTTCTGACCAGTGATAAAAAGTGATAAAACAGTAGCAAATAAGCATTCACTGCCAGTGAATGGTTATTCACTATTGTTTTAAAGAGTATGTTTGCGTTAAGAATGCATTATTTTTTAAATTTAATTCCATTACACACAAGAATTTAGGTACGCATCCGTTGCGTTCGGAAAAATGCGTTCAATTGGGCACTGTAAACTTTTTAACTGTGTTGACTTTTTAATTAAGAACGATTTGATTGGTAAGGGGGCGTGCTACGTCGAAGGACAAGAATTAAATCACTGCATTCTTAGAGCGTATGGACTATAGATTGTATCGGTTTTAAAAACAAGCGCAAGAAGCGAGTTCCACTCCTTGGGCCCCGGTCTATTAATCACCTGATGTTTTTTTTTTGGCACATAAATAGGTGTAAGTAGCATCTAATTATATCTTGGAACATTAAAGACTACAGAAATAACGTTTAGAGAGGGACTGAAAGGATGCAGGTTTTTTTTGCCTGACTTGAAATGCGAAAGTGGTGATAGCAGTTAGAGCATTCGACTCTTAGCCTGGAGTTTGTGTTAGTTAGTTAGTAGTTTAACTGCCTGCGACATATTATACACATGACTTGTGGCCACGTAGCTTTGTTTAACACCTTCATGCTATTTATTTCTGACATTTATTTGTTTTTTTTTCTGGAACACATATTTTTGGCAGTGCAAATAATTTAAATTTTATTTCTTATTCAGGTGACAAGCACAAAGTAAGAGGGGACATCAACGTTCTTATCTGCGGAGATCCCGGTACTGCTAAATCACAATTCCTCAAGTACACTGAAAAGGTATGTTAACAATTATTATAACAAGTACCTTGTCACTGAAAGAGCTTGCCAAAGGTTGTTAATTTAAATGACCAATACAAATGTTGTCAAGGAATTACAAATAAAAATAGTCGGGTCAAAGTAAAAGCGAGGCTATATTTTGACAGTTGCGAATGCTAAAAAGATTAAAATTTGACAACCGATTCGGTGTAGTGGTTGAGAAGTGTGCCACTACACCAAAGCTCGCAGGTTCGATCCCTGCTCAATACAAACACTTGTGTGCATGAACATGTCTGTTTGTATTTGTCAGGGCGTCCTATGTATATTATGTATTTCTTCTCTAATAGAAAAATCCTTTGTCTAGTATCCTATAACACAAGCTTTAATTAGCTTACTTTGGAGCTAGATGGCACTGTGTTGTAATATTAATTTATTTTATATTCCAGATAGCTCCAAGAGCAATATTCACAACCGGCCAAGGCGCGAGTGCGGTGGGTCTGACTGCCTACGTACGGAAAAACCCCACTACAAGGTAAATCATAAAAACATGTATATTTTTTCTTTGGCCGATTTGACAGTATTTCTAGATCTGTTGTTGATCGCCTTATCGATCTGTTGACTGCCTTATGTGCCGTTGACTGCCTTATGTGCCGTTGACTGTACACCGTTACGAAGTGCTTTCGGATCGTCATTCGCTGAATACATACATTAATTTTAAGTGTGTCCTATTATAATATGATAATGGCATCGTTTTAAATTCGATAAAAACACAAAGAAGTCAACATTTTTAAGAATTTTATGTGTCTATGATTATTGTGTCCGACAAAGTATATCTTATCTTTAATGTATGTGTATTTCAAGATTATTATCATTTAGATCAATATTCTAAATTCGGTAAAAACACAAAGTAGGTAAAATTTTTAGGAATTGTATGTAGGTATCTGTGATTATTTTGTTCTTCTCAGTACATCTTATCTTATCTTATTTCAAGATTATCATGAAATTTTCCAGGGAATGGACCCTAGAAGCCGGGGCGTTGGTGTTGGCGGACCGCGGCGTCTGTCTCATCGACGAATTCGACAAAATGAACGACCAAGACAGAACCTCTATACACGAAGCTATGGAGCAGCAGTCTATTTCCATATCCAAGGCTGGGATCGTCACCTCTCTGCATGCTAGGTATTACACTATGTTTATCGGTCTATACCAATGATATTGTAATAAAAAGACGCAGATAGGTTACTCGTGCTTAACAAGTGGCACCCGAAATCAGGATTTTCGACCACCTGAGCAAAGCATTGACAGTTTGAGACAACACTGCGCAACATGTATCTGTCTCGTTTACGGTCTAGTAAATAATCGTACTGTCTTGTTCACACGTTACAAAACGGTCAAATTAACTACTTCGTACCGTGGTCAATTTTTGACTTCTCGTCAGTACTGACATAACCTATCTACGTCTTTTTTATTGTAATATCATTGGTATAGGGTTATTTTTCAAGAGGGTGTGGTAAGCCAAATCATAAATTACGAGGAATGTTGAAAATTGGTCAAAAGAGTCTCAAGGCCGATTTTGACAAGAACTTAAACTGCATTCTCAGATAATTATTTTTATTTGTTAATAACATACCAAAAAGTAACACCAGTCATTCTAAATTCATGCGTGTCTTACTGCCAATTATGATATTTTATTAACTCATATAAAACTACAATTTAAAGGTCAATATGTGAAGAGTTGCAGTGATATTTGAGTGTTTATTTTTTCAAAACAAACATGCTTCTAGCAAGAAAAAAAAAGTGTTTTTTGTAACCTGCTACTTTTATTTGAAATAACACGTTATTTTACCTTATGCAGAATCTATCAGACAGACAAACCGACAAATTATAAACGCACTAATATTTTCATAATTTCAGGTGTTCAATAATAGCAGCAGCTAACCCAATCGGCGGGCGCTACGACGCGTCGCTGACTTTCACCGAAAACGTTAACTTGTCGGAACCTATCCTGTCCCGTTTCGACGTCCTCTGCGTGGTTCGGGACGAAGCGGACCCCATGCAAGACGCACATTTGGCTAAGTAAGTCATATATATATTTCTTGCTCTTTCGTGATCTTTTTTGGTTGCTCAATGGCTATTTCTATATGTGCTTATCTCTTTATTCTAGTTATTTATCTTTTAGTTCATTCATATTATTTATTTGTCATCTCCTTTATCGCATTAATTAAATATTATAGCATTATTTTGTAGTTTTAAGTATTCTATTGTGTATTATGTGTATGTAATATATCATAGTTTGCGTTTATTCCTTTCTGACTACTATTTTGTACACTTACCTACTCTTCTTATCAAGTTTCGTCTACCTGTGGGTTGTTTGGAAGAGATCGCTTTTTAGCGATAAAACCGCCTAAATTGTATATTTACTTGTTCTTACCATAATTGTAACCATTATTGTTATTTAGTGTGCAATAAAGAATATTTACTTACTTACTTACTTATATATTATACTAGCTGTCCCGGCAGATTTCTTTCTATTGTGACAGGTAGAAACGGTTGCTAAGGAAAACGGTGGTTTTTCACTATATTTATAGCGTTTTTCCATGTTTACTCACCTTTTAAACCTTTACAAATATTTTAACTTAACTTAACCATCACAAATATTTCAAAACCAAAATTAGCCAAATCGGTCCAGTGGTTCTCGAGTTTTAGCGAGACTAACGAACATCAATCCATTCCTTTATATAGAGATATATACCATATTTTATTTTAGCATTAGGGATAATGCATTATCGTCTTACTAAAAATAGGAATAGATAGGTTTGCGAAAGATGCGGGTTCGATTCCCGCCTAAAGCCAAAACCGAGTGTCTTTTTCTGGTTTTCCTATCTTCATTTCTTACAGAACGTACGCTCTTGCCTATATCCCCAACTACAAAGCTGCAAGGTATATTATTTAGCTAATATAAAAAATAGGGGTGTATCTCAACACTTCATTTGTCTGTGAGCAGTACTGTCTCGTAAGTTAACATTTCAAATAATCACGAAAATAATCAAAACGAAATTATCAAAAACCGTGGAACATACCTGTCTCGGGCTACCCGAATGACCTCCTAGTGAGGCGTTATCTAAGGGTTTGTACTTGACACAACTACTTGGGACATCTGTATATAAATATAAGGACATATAAAATATCGTATTTTTTTTATTTTTCCTAATTAAACAAAAAGTATTTGAAATTAATGATTTTCCAATCCTTACAAAGCATTGCATTTACCATGTTCCTATTCCAACACCGACACTGGTGGTTGAGTCATATTATGTTTGTATACTGTGTATTTATTTATTATTTTAACTATAGAATTTAAGTCTATTATTAAGTGTATTTTTCTTTCTTTTGTTGACGATTTAAAGCGCTTGTAACAGCTCTATTTAAATGAAGATATTTTGACTTGACTTGTAGAACGGCTATTCATAAAAATATAAAATCAGGCATTTGTACAGCCTGGCAAAAAAGTCGTGAAATTAATGAGGGCGCCACTTTCGTTAATGTGGTCACCCCATATACTACGACACGAACAGTTTTGATAGTTTACTAATTTAACTTATTTTTTTAGAGAGAATGGCTATCTCGTTGTCCCTATACAATCTCCTTCAGAAATCAGAAATATCTTTATTTAAATAGACCTGTTACAAGTGCTTTCAAATCGTCAAAAACTTAATCAAACAAACAAAAATACACTTAATAATAGACTTAAATACTATAATAGAAATAATAAATAAATACACAGTTAACAAACATAATGTGACTCAACCACCGGTGTCGGAAAGTTGTTTCTGTACTGAGAAGAACCGGCAAGAAACTCAGCAGTTACTCTTTTCAATATGTTCTGTACAATAATCCGTTAGTAAATTACAATTTTATTAAGTACACATACAGTTATACAATTTCAAGAAAATGGTTAGTGCACAAAATAATGTTAAATTATTAAAAGCAATTAACAATATTGTTTAGAAAAGACTACTGGTTAACATTATGAAAAAGGAGTTTTGAGGTTCACATTCAGTTATACAATTCAAAGAAAAAAATGTTTGGTTGGTTCACATTACTAAGTTGAATCCGTATAATTGTTACAAAATGGCTAATTGGAGTCCGCGTCGAGCTGAGAGCTTACTCCCAGGCGTTCCTATCCATAAGGTAGTCGGCTGTGGTATAATATCCTTTTTTTAATAAGACAGTTTTAATATGATGTTTAAACCTATGTAATGGTAACTTACAAATTGCTTCTGGAATTTTGTTGTAGTAGTGTATACCTTGCCCCATAAAGGAACCTAAAACCTTTTGTAACCTGAATAAAGGAAGCGCAATTTTATTCCTATTCCTCGTATTTTTGTCATGTATGTCGCTATGTTTAGTAAAGAGATTAATATTTTTTCGCACCAATATAATACAATTATAAACGTATTGTGAAGCCACAGTAAGAATCCCAACTTCCTTAAAAATATCCCTAAGCGAGGTCCGTGCACGAAGCTTGTAGATGGATCTGATGGCTCGCTTCTGAAGAATAAATATGGTTTGTATATCTGCTGCCTGGCCCCAAAGTATAATACCATATGACATAATACTGTGGAAATAGCTGAAATAAACCGATCGAGCTGTGTCTACATCTGTCAAAGATCTTATTTTCCTAATAGCAAAAGCAGCTGAGCTAAGTCTGCCTGAAAGCTTATCTATGTGAGGGCTCCACTGTAATTTAGAGTCTATCGTCATTCCAAGAAAAACAGTTGAATCTACAAGTTCCATATCATTACTGTTTATTTTCAAATCAATGTGGTTATTTCTAACATTAGGCAACTTGAAATTAATGCATTTAGTTTTGTTTGCATTTAACTGAAGGTTGTTGGTTGTAAACCATTGCAAAACCTTAGAAAGTGCATTGTTTACGTCATCAAAATTATCTTTATTTCTATCGACATTAAAAACTAATGATGTATCATCTGCAAATAAAACTATGTCACAAAGGTCTCTAACGTAAAAAGGTAAATCATTTATATATATCAAAAATAAAAAGGGGCCCAAAATTGATCCCTGTGGAACCCCCATTTTGAGCAGTGATCCTGAAGATGAAGTGCCATTCACGGCGACTTTTTGAGTTCTGAAACTAAGATATGAAGTAATTAAATCCAACGCTGTGTCTTTAACACCATAAAAATCGAGCTTACGTATGAGAGTGAGGTGGTCGACGCAATCGAATGCTTTGGATAAGTCACAGAAGATACCAAGAGCATTCTGAGCACTCTCCCAAGCCCTGAAGATGTGTTTCACGAGCGCAATACCAGCATCTGTAGTAGAACGACCTCTAGTGAATCCGTACTGTTCCCTGTGTAGAAGTTTATTCTCATGAAAATGACTCAAAAGTTGTTCTAGTATGATCTTTTCAAAAATCTTGCTTAACGCTGGCAAGATAGATATGGGCCTAAAGTTACCAGGGTCCTGCTTACTGCCGGATTTAAAAAGAGGTATCACTTTACTGTGTTTCATTAAATCTGGAAACACTCCTTCATCAACACAGTCATTAAAAATTATGGCTAGGTACGGAGCAAGAACATCTACTATATGACTAATAATATTTACTGAAATACCCCAAAGATCGGTGGTATTCTTTTTATTAATTAATTTAAATGATTTTAAAACATCAAGTGAATCTATGTGTTTAAACTTAAATACATCAGCCTTACAGGATACATTGTCCTTCAACAACTGTTCTGCTTTAGCTGGGCATGAATTCAGAGAAGCTGTAGTGACCACGGGTATATTAGAAAAGTAGTCTTCAAAAGCTTCAGCTATGTTTGCATCTGATTTAATAATTCTACTGTTAATATTCAAAGATAATGTGGTATCATGATGCTTCGTTTTACCCGTTTCGTGATTAATCACGTCCCAAGTGGTTTTTATTTTGTTTTGGGACTTAGATATTTTATCACGTATGTGTAATGCCTTGGCCATTGCACATACTTTCCTAAAAGCTTTAGAGTACTTTCTAACGTACTCAATAAAAACTGGATCAACGCTGTATTTTTTCAAGCCATACAACTCATACATTTTATTTCTACTTTTATAAATTCCGGGTGTGGCCCATTCAGAAAACTTTGACTGAGCTTTACGAGTCACCTTTCTTAGAGGGATACTAGCATCAAACTCACCTTTAACACACTCAAAAAAATTCTTGTAAAGGTTTCCCGAGTCACCTGGCTTATAAACAATGCAGGGTAACTTACACTTTAAACTGTCCCTAAAACGATTTATGCGATGTCCTGTCTTTGGTCTACAAATGATTTTCGCTGGATTAGACTTGGTGAGAGCCTTATCTAAAAATGTTATCTTTTGTCCGCAATGATCTGATGTTAAAACGGACACAATAGATTTATTTATCGGAGTACAATCACAAAATATATTATCCAGACAAGTAGTCGTGGTGGCTGTAACTCTAGTAGGTTCCTGAAATTGATAATCTAATCCAAACGATTTAAATAAGGACACTAATCTGTTGCGCTCAGTCGAGGTACCTAATAAATCCACATTAAAATCACCACACACAATAATAGACTTAGCCTTAGAGTTCAACTTTCCTAAAACTTCCTCCATGACTGACTCGAATTTCTCGAAGTTTGTTCTAGGGGGCCGGTACACACTAACCACAACATAGCCCTCAAGCTCCACACAAGACAACTCGACGATACGCTCTACTGACAGGCCTACTATGTCTTTGCGCTCTTTACATTTCAAGCTATTTACTGTATAAATTATTGAGCCACCATGAATAGTGGCCTTCCTAAAAAAGGCGCTTGACAATTTAAAATTATTTATTACAAAAGACTGATGGTTGGCTTCAGTCAGCCAATGTTCAGTTATACATAAAATATCTATACCCTGATTTTCTAGAAATAGTTCTATTTCTAAATCTTTGCCAGTCAAGCTTTGAATATTCTGATGAAAAACATTCAGATGTTTGGGCTTGGCTGTTGTCTTGGGTCCTAGTTTAAACAGGGCCCTGCTGTAGAAATATTATTTAAAACCGGTAAATTAGTACTAGTACTAATGTCAAAATAAGAATAAACAGTACTGCCAAAAGCGGCATCGTTGATGTTATAAGCTAACAAGGTAGCCAGTTTTTTCTTAGTCCTAATGGGAAGATACATTGTATCTTCAGTTAACCTAAAGTAAGATACAAATGAGTTTGTATCAAATAAAGTTATGTCACTGTGACGACACGTCAGGTTATATAAAGTTATATTAAGGTCATGTATGGCCTTGTTCTGACTAGGTGATGAAGTACTTGAGTATGGGAAAGCACACAAAATAAATTTACACTTGTACTCTGCCTGTATATCAATTATTGATTCAATGCTTTTTACTAGTCCCCTTTTTGTAAATGATCGGCTGTCCCCATGGAAAACTACCACAGTGGTATTCTCCCCTAGCTCCTCTTTAGAAATGTTACCTATCAAGTCGGAGTAGGACAGCCCTGGGTAGCACAAGTTTTTTACCTGTTGCTTGGTGTCGTTTGACAGCAATATTCCTAATCCTTGACCTATCTTGTCAGAAAATAATATTGTTTTCTTAGCATTGCTAGTAGTGCTAGTAGCAGCCGGTGGTGTAGAACAGGTAACCACATCTGTCGGCTCACAAAGGACAACTGAGGTTGGTCTCACATGTAACAACCCAGAATCCAGCTCAATTCTTTCAGAACATTGGTTGCAAGGGTTGCCTTCCTACCTATTCGCCTGACGCAATCATCGCGCTAACCACAGTAAGGACACTCCTTTATCATCAATAGGTTTGATCTCGCGTTCGCACGTACTAAGTTCGTGCGAATGCATCACGTGTTGACCACCTAATAGGACACCAAATTCTAGTTCAATACTTTCTCATTCCTATAAGTTTCGCGTTATATTATTGAAACGCGTTAAATTTCTTTAATCCCACATTATCCAGTAGAATAATGGAATTAGTCATACAGGTCAATTGGGTGAACCGTTAGGTTTCAGAAATGCAAAGGCAGTGGCAGCAACACAGTCGATTCCCACCACATACAAACACATTGTCTGGACGGTTTGCTACTAGCAAGTAAAAAGATGAAAGAAGACACTAGCAAAATCATAAAAATCTAAAAATTAGAAACAACAAAGCAACAAAAGATTTGCTTAATCAAAGTTTGTCCCCGTTGGTATTAACTATTTTCTATTTTAATGACGTGTGATCATGATTTTCTCCTTTCTTCGGTATATTCTCAAAAGCTGGCTCAGACGCTGCTTTGAAAATTAAATTAAAATTAAAACCTAAAATCAATTAAAAAAGTATCAATTAGCTAAAATGTGCTAACTTCCCAATTTGCTTTTTTTAAACACAGTATTGCCAGTGATAATATTTTTTAGTTCCCTTTCAGGACTTTTTTGCCAAGCTGTATATAGGTTTTTGGTGGATTCAGTAATTTATAGAATCGGCTGTTTATAGACCATGTCGTCTTCTCTCGAATGAATCGGTCACTCCAAGACTAACTAAACCCCTAAAGGTGCAATGCCGTTAGACTATGAAGAAGAAACTCCTTTTGTGCTCCAGTCACCACCAACATTTGGCTAAGTCCGATTTCCGACATGTCACATGGCCCAAACAAAATGAGCCAAGCAACACGTTTCCAAAAATACAAATATTTAAAAAGTTGATATTCATTTTGAGTTGAATGTCAGAGCTTACCCTATGGCGGCAAATGTTGGTAGCGCGAGCTAAAGGAGGATAACGCCATCTGTTGGTATAAAGCTGCACTACCGAAGCTTGTATGTCTTCAAACCGAATTTCCTTTCACCGAACATACTTTCTTCTACTTTCACATCAGAACTATTATATTCAATACTAGCGGCCGCCCGCGACTTCGTCCGCGTGGACTTGAGTTTAAAAAAATGAGATATATCTTTATAAATTGTAATCGTAACGTCTTATTCAGATGCATAAACTATATTAGGCGGGTTTTAGAGTCACGCGGATGAGCCGGCCGTCCGCGCGCGGTTCGGTATTCATATCCCTTTTGGTAAGGGGTCGTCGGCTTAGGCCAGAAAGCAAGCCAGCAATGCATGCTCGCACACGCGCGGACGGCCGGCTCATCCGCGTGACTCTAAAACCCTCCTTACTGTAGAGTTTCATTTAAATCCATCTAGTAGTTTTTACGTGTACAAAATGGACTAATTTTTCCCGTTTTCCCAATGTTACCCTTCACTGCTCTGCTCCTATGAATCATAGCGTAATGAAAAGTATACAGTAACCTGCCTAAGAGTATGAATAATAATTGTGCCAAGTTTCGTTGAAATCCGTCGAATAGTTTTTGTTTCTATAACGAACATACAGCAGACAGACAGACAGAAAGACAGACAGGCAAAAAATTTACTGATTGCATTTTTGGCATCAGTAGCGATCCCTAATCACCCCTTGATAGTTATTTTTTAAATATATTTCATATACAGAATTGGCCTCTCTACAGATTTATTATAGGTATAGATAAATCAAAAAAAATTGTATACGCATAATTTTTGGCATGCGTAAGTACGACCATGTTTCCGAGTACAGCTGTGCTATTCCGGCGGTGCACATCGGACATCACTTCACATCTCGGTGCTTCACGCTTACCTCAATCATCAATACGCTTTACTTTGAATTAGTATTTTCTCTCATTTTGTATGTAAATAATTAAAAAAAAAATTGGCTTAGTTCTTTTTTCTGTAACCACAGTTGCAAAGAAATTGAATTTTAAAGTTCACTCACACGAGCGAAGGGAGTTTTGGCGTCCGCCGGAATAGCATAGCAGAGCCCAGCTTAACAGTCTTCCCATTCGTCTTCGCCGTGATTCCCATGTTCTTTTTTTTATATAACATTTTGTTTAACCTTAAGTCACCACGTTACCTCAAATAACGTTTTCAATTTCTACAGCCCACTCAGGGTCGGTACATGCAATCATTCAGAAAACTCCACTTTAAATTCTCACCTCATTCCTCACACTCCTACACACAGTCCTTCACTGTGAAGTCCATTTGCCTAACCTTTTCCACCAGAGAGTCTGAATCTTTGGCCATCTTCAAAACAAGTGTCAAAGCTCATTTCCGTGCACTTTGACGCGAGCCCTTCCTTCCATTTCCTCGTTCTATCCTAATAACTTTGGTTTCATATTGGCTATTCTGTATGTGCTTATCTCTTTTGGTTTATTAATTTCATTATTTATTCATTTACCAATCTCTTTCAACGCACTTCTTAAGTGTTATAGCGTTATAGCATTTTCTGTAGGTTTAGGTATCTATTTGGATATAAATATATTATTTATTTAATGTTAGGGAATTATATATAAGTTTATAGTTAGTATGTTATTACCGTTTCAACTCTGTTTACTTTTTTGTGCACTTGCCTACCCTGCTCATCAACTTTCCACTACCTTTAATCTGCACTGAGCCCGCGTGTTGGATTATGGCTCGATCCACCTCATAGTTGTTTTGAGGCATGTGCCTAAGAGTGGGACGTATGGGCCGTTTATGTCAATGATAGTATAGTGGCACCCGGAATCAGAAATTTGCCCACCTGAACAAAGCATTGACAGTGACTACACTGCGCAACATGTATCTGTCTCGTTTACGTTTTAGTAAATAATCATGGGGTCGTCCATTAATTACGTGAGGTGTTTTTTTAAATTTTCTGCCCCTCCCTCCCCCCTTGGTGAGAAGTCGTGAGATTTTATTCGACCCCCTCCCCCATGCCCCAATCTCACGTGAGATTTTTCAAAATGTGGATTACTTACGAAAACGCTTTGGGTTGTTATTGCAAAAAAAGTAAAAAAACAGCTTTCTGCTTTTATTCACGACTATTAATCAACAATGAACTATTTGGTATAAAATAAATATGGTGGTTTGACATTCGGTAGATGTATGACGTCGAAGTATGAATTAAATTGTTTTCTTTCGAACGAATTATTGAATAATCTTAATCGTATTACGATGATGCTTAAGAATAAATCTTGAGCATGTACAGTCAACAGCACATCAGGTTACCCCATTTCCGATTTTTCTCTCGCTCTTGCCAAATGTCATTCCTTTGCAATAGAGTAAGGAGGACTGACCGGAAATGGGTAGCGTGATATGCTGGCCACCGTACATACGATTTGGATTGAATGGATCAAAATAGTTTCCTCAACGTGAGATTAGATGAGATTTGACTCGATCCCCTCCCCCCCTAAATCGTCTCACGTAATTTATGGACGCCCCCCATGATGTCTTGTACTCACGGTCAAATTATAGGTACGTACGTCAGGGGTCAATTTTTGACTTCACGTCAGGACTGACATAACCTATCTACGTTTCATTGTAATACTAGCGGCCGCCAGCGACTTTGTTCGTGTGGACTTAAGTTGAAAAACAAAAAATGTATATTTCTTTATAAATTGTAATCCATTCAGTAGTTTTTACGTGAAAGAGCAACACGGCACATCCACACATACAAAATATCGCCTTTAAAATATTAGTAGGATCATTGGTTTATGTTATGTTTATTATAGGTTTGTGGTTTCGTCCCACATGCCACTTTCGCCACCCACTTTCGCCTTTATAATATTAGTAAGATCATTGGTTTATGTTATGTTTATTATATGTTTGTGGTTTCGTCCCACATGCCACTTTCGCCTTTATAATATTATTAAGATCATTGGTTTATGTTATGTTTATTATATGTTTGTGGTTTCGTCCCACATGCCACTTTCGCCTTTATAATATTAGTAGGATCATTGGTTTATGTTATGTTTATTATATGTTTGTGGTTTCGTCCCACATGCCACTTTCGCCTTTATAATATTATTAAGATCATTGGTTTATGTTATGTTTATTATATGTTTGTGGTTTCGTCCCACATGCCACTTTCGCCTTTATAATATTATTAAGATCATTGGTTTATGTTATGTTTGTGGTTTCGTCCCACATGCCACTTTCGCCACCCACTTTCGCCTTTATAATATTAGTAGGATCATTGGTTTATGTTATGTTTATTATAGGTTTGTGGTTTCGTCCCACATGCGTCATCACCCGACACAACGCGGCGCCGCCCTCGCTGATACAAGCGCGCCGGACCCCGACTTCGTGCTCAGCCAGGACTTGCTCAAGAAGTACATCGTGTACTCGAAGGAGAACGTGCATCCTAAGTTACAGGTCAGAGTCGAAGTACATTTCTGTTGTTTGTTATTAGCACTGTAATACATGAATTAGAAATTGTAAGCTAGAAACTCAATTTTAAAGGTGGTAGGTCTGAAGAAAAAGAGATTTCATTGACTTAAATTCAACATAATTATGCGTAACTTATCACCAAAAAGCAGTCTCTTCGACATAATATGGAAGATATTGCTTTTTTGCTAAGGCGGCCAAAGTGATACATTTACAAGATAATTGATACTTGCCTGTAAACTATTGTTGTTGTTTTAGTGTGCAGAATTTGCAAACTTAGCATTTTTTTACACGACATTGCTCTTTAAAGATAGTTGCGTGCTTTTTTAATAACGTTTATTAATAAAATAACTTAAATTAAATTAATATTAAGATAATATGGGTCGTTTTGTCATCCTGTATTATTATTATTTAATAAATAATTAATAATCATGAATTGTTATCTATTATTTACTGGCGTATTTTTAATTTTGATTAACTAAGATAAGAAACACTGAATTGCACACCAAATTGACAAAGTTATAATATGATAAATATCAAGCAAAAAATTTTAAGAATGCCAAGATAAATTCCAAAAAAAAATTAAAAAAAATGATTTGTTTTTTGTTTCAGAACATGGATCAAGACAAAGTGGCGAAGATGTACAGTCAACTGCGACAAGAGTCACTCGCGACTGGCAGCTTGCCGATCACTGTACGACATATCGAGTCTGGTAAGGAAATATGTTTATCTTCTCTTGGTGCAAATTAGATCGAATGATCATGGTTAAAATATCTATTTCAACATTGCATAAACTGAAAGAAAATTTGTATGCATTAGCGTCGTCTTGTGACTTGATTATGTTGTAACATAATCATAAATCTTTATTTTTTTTCTTTTATCTTATTACAACAATCACTCATGCACGCATACTCTCAGTTCTTCTATACCGGGTGCGGCAATTGAACTGTCCATATTTAAAAAATAAATATTTTTATTCACTTTGAATATTTATTAATATATTTTTTACATATGAAAATAAAACGTCTAAAATTGTATTCTTATTTATTCTAATGGAATACAACTGCCTTTAGCCTGCACTACAAGCTTGAGTCTCTTTCTGAATGAAGCGCAGGCTGCTCGAATAACGTCGTCATTTAAACGGTTCCATTCTCGTGTAAGAGTAGTTTTGAGCGCCTCCACTGATGTGTGTTTTTTAGCACAGGCCTTCGCTTGTAAAACACTCCAAATACAAAAGTCTAGAGGGTTTAAGTCGGGCGAAGACGACGGCCACATATCTCGGTCGATCAGCACAGGAACGTTCGCTTTTAACCAATTTTGCGTCCCAGTTGCTCTGTGCGATGGCGCCGAGTCTTGCTGGAACGTCCAACGCTCCGAACCAAATGTCTTGTGTGCCCACGGTATCAATCCTGTTTTTAAGACTTCATTTTGATAGATTTGTTGATTTATTTTGGCTTGGTTGCGACCCATTGGGAGAAAAACAAGCGGAGAACGTCCTTTTTCGGACACCGCCGCCCATACCATGATTTGGTCGGCTCCTTGTCGTCGAGTGACTCTCAGTTCATCTGAATGATCGCTGACACGTCCTTTCAACCACACACGGTCATTTTGTTTGTTAAGAAACTGCTCAACACAGAAAGTTTTCTCATCTGAAAATACCAAGTTGGGAAGCTCGCCAGTGTCGAGCAAGCGAATCAGCTCCTTTGATCGAGCCAGCCGTTCGCTCTTTTGCAAAGCAGTGAGTTCTTGCGAAAGGTTTTTTTTTAATGGTTTAACCTTAAGCTTTTCCTTTAATATACGACGAACGCTGCGGTCGCTCACCTTAAGATCCTGGGCGAGCTGATTTGCTGAGCGCTCTGGATTTCTGCGTAAACGATGTCGCACCTTTTCGACAACTGCTGGCGCCGTTGCAGTACGGCGTCGACCGCCCCCGTAGCGTTTCTTAACACTGCCAGTCTCGTTAAATCTTTGGATAGTACGACGCACAAATTTTTCGTTCAATTGAAGATTTGGTAGCGCTCGACGAATGTCGATGTTCGATTTTCCCTCCAAATAAAGAGCAATCACTGAATTGCGTTTTAAATCCATTATTTTAAAATTGGAACGTTTCTTCTCACGACCGAATAGTTTTGAAGTAACATAGATAATGTGTCACAGATTATATTTTCAATTTTTTGCCGCGTTCGATTCAGTAGTTCGAATTTTTAAATAGTTACAAGGGGGCGGACAGTTCAATTGCCGCACCCGGTACAAACATCTTATATTTAATTTCGTTCAACAAATGCACACCCCATCGGATTTCAACTTTGCTTTCAAATTGAAAACAAAATGAGGAATATTCATATTATTTACTATAGTTCTTTCGGTCGATTTCTTATTGTAAGCTTAACTAAAAGTTGAAAATCTAGATAGTAGCGAAATAACACCGAATAATATTAATGCATGACTATTTATTTCCAAATGCGAGTCCAGCTAGTCCCTTAGGTCTGTCGCGAGATCCCTTTCTGCCTTGCAGGTTTAGAATTGGTTCATCATTGACCCAGTCGAGAAGAATTAGGGCAGTCTTTGCCCAGCAGTGGGCTTACTCATAATAATAACTAATAATTTCAGTGATCCGTATGAGCGAAGCGCACGCTAGAATGCACCTACGACCGCAAGTGTCGGAACAAGACGTCAACATGGCCATCAGGACCATGCTGGAGAGCTTCGTGGAGACGCAGAAGTACAGCGTAATGCGCGCCATGCGACAGGTCAGTACTTTACAACAAGACTGCTGAAAAACAAGTGCAGTCTGTCAACCTTTCAGACTAAAGAGTCTAGTAACGGAATCCAAACAAGTGCAGTCTGTCAACCTATCAGACTAAAGAGTCTTGTAACGGAATCCACCACCCAATAAATTTCGACCACTCCTGTACCCATCCAGTACTTTGACGATCCGTTTAGCGTAGTGGCATGAGTGCCGGTCGATACTCCTAGAATCGCGGGTTCGAACCCTGCGCCTGATCTTATGTTTTAATATTTTGTTTTCCACAACAAGGGAACACCTTACTTGGGACCAGAGCAATTTATGTGATGTTCTCTTTTAATTGCTGTCAAGTGGCCAATATGTTACTCATTGGTTAAAAGTCGTATTAGGCTTGACTTCGCGCAAGAAATCAAGCATCTAGTGGTCGTCAATAGATACAGAATCAGTATCATTGTATAGAGAGAGAAAAATACCGAACTTTAAAATGCCTCTGGTCTCAGTCGAAAAAGCGTATCAGTAAGAACAACCTATGTTAAGCTGCGCACGTGTCACAAAATTGAATAAGTGACCATCATGACTAAACTTGTAAACTATGTATATTTTGGCAAATTATGATTACGACTCTGTCTATTTATTTATTTCATCAAATTCTTGTACAATCGTTACAGTTTAACCTAATGCGATTGTACAGATTTTTATTTATTTCACAACAAAATTTTGCAATGTTACTTATTATTTGTAAAGCTCATATTATTATTATCTAAATAAACAAGATTTTGTCCACATTTCAGACATTCCAAAAGTACCTATCCTACAAGAAAGACCACAGCGAGCTCCTATACTACATTCTACGCCAACTTACAATGGACCAGTTGGCCTACATGCGAGGCCTCCACCACCACTCCCAACCGACCGTCGAGGTCTCCGAACGCGATCTGATGGAACGCGCAAGACAAATCAACATATCCGACTTGAAACCATTCTATGATAGCAGGATATTCAAAATCAACGGCTTCTCGTATGACCAGAAGAGGAAAGTAATCGTTCATTTGCTGCCTGAAGCTCCAACTGCGTCTTAACTGCTTTTAAATATTGTTTGAGGTTATTGGGTGAAGAAATATACAGTTCAAAACCTAACTGGTTGTCAATGTTTAAAGATTGCCGCACTCATTATCGATAATAGTTCGTTAATGTCAAAAATTGTCGTTCTGAAAAGTTCTTTATTTTTATACATACTGTTGAATATCCGCACTAATATAATCAATGCAAAAGTGACTGTCCGTTTTTATCGCGAACTGTTGGCTTAGGGTGGAAATTAGTTCGCTACAGAGGGCATATTGGTCGAATTCCGCAGGCGGAAATCTAGTTATGAAATCCCTTGCAATTTTGGCACTAATGAATAGGCTAGACGACTATGATGCATTTTGCGTGTTATTTTATGTTTACCAAATAAAATCATTCAAATCAAATGGATTTGTGAAACCACAATCAAAATTTGATTCAGTATGAAGCCACAATAGGCCTTCAAAGTTGGGTGGGCAAGTCCATTTCAAAAGTATACATATTTTGTAAAAAAAAGAATACCATTTTCTAACAGAGACTATTAGGAAGCAATTTTGTTAGAAGACCATTTTCATAAACGCAATATTTAATATAGCTGCCGTACTAACTTCGTACGCGCTCCTTATAACTACGGAGCTGTGACGTCATAATTCGGGACACGTTTGAATGGAGCGTTTTTGGGCAAGTCCAAAAATGTGCAATTCAAATTGTGATATCTCGGGTAGTATTGATACTATCGCAGTGATTCTTTTAGCATTGCGTTCATAAATATAACGTCTTTCGTAATAAACAAAAAAAAATTACAGTCGTCTAGCCTATTACCCACCTTGTTCATAAAAACTTGAACAGCTCTTTATCAACACGTTAACTTTTGTAACGCTTTGTCCCTTTTATTCTTGTTGCTGTCGCCATTTGAGAGCAAGTGACAAAACACGTCAATAGCTTTATATTTCTTTAAACTTTCATGGTCACTCACACTAAAACCGTTAAATACGGTACACTGTACGGTACAAATAAGGTACATGATACCAATCCCGTATTTTACGATTCAAGTAAAAGTCAATAGCTAGTTCTATGCTATAGTGTTGCGTTAGTTTTCATGAGCAAGAGGGTCAAACTTCAATTGACGTCTCTTGAGTGCGGCTTATACGTCAAATGAACAAATCTTAGTTCATTTTGTTAAGAAAACAATCATCACAATCACAACTGATTTTCTACGTAATATTTTGTTTTATTGAAACTATAGTCCGTTCGCGTTAAGAATGCAGTAATTTCATACTTGTCCCCCGATCTAGCACGCCTCCTAAACAATCAAATCGTTACTAATTAGAAAGTCAAGTCCACAGTGACCAGTTAAACGCATACATTCAAACGCAAAGGTAGTGTATCTGAGTTTTTAATGTGTGCAACGAAATCAATTGCAGTGCATTCTTAACGCGAACGGACTATAGTAAAGTATTTTCATTGTTCATTTTACTACTAAGATTCACTAATCCCATCATGAAGATATTAATCAATATTTGATAGAATAAGTGCCTAAAATATTAAAATACGTGAGATCGAACTTAAACGATGATCATAAAATCTATTTTTGTACGTCTGTATCGTTTTTTTATTAATAATAGGTTTTACCTTTGTCTTGTTCGCTTGTAAGAGATCTGTTGAAGAAATATCACATTTGTACCTTTTAAGCCGATTATAACTTTAATTTGTTCGTTATGTTAAGTAGTAGTACCTATGTTATGTTAAAATCAGTTAAGGCCCACCTTCTAGATTTAATTTCTTGTTCTTATAATGTAGTGTTTCTTTGTAAGTGTTGTCTTCACCTTCGAAATACAAGTTTGAATAAATAATTTCAGAATGGTTAATAGAAGTCCATGAAGGTTTATTTTTTGTTCACACACAAACGGTTATCACAATAGTAAACTTTTAAGACAGTAAAAGTACGGGTCACCAAAAGAAATAATTTCGATAATTCGTAATGTAACGGTAAATTTACTATCAGTCGTAATATAACACGGCAACACTAAAAATGTGGTTGTCCAGGGTTGCTGCGTTATATTACGACTGAGCCGGGAATCGAACCTTCAGAATGTTAATAAGATAATACCTTTACTATGATACTGCTTGGAGTTGTTATAACAGGTGACCGAAGGGGAAGTCAGCGGGCAGCGGCGTTCCATATAAACCTATACATTAAAGCGATGGCCTGCCGAGTTGGTGTCCGTGGCCTAAGTCGTACCTATATTTACACACAATTTCTTACCATGGAACAATAAGCTATTCCTCTTTTTTTACTGAAACTATATGTAAGAGACGATTAATTTTGTATTGAGTTTATTATCAATGCCTGAGCACAGGGACGATATTCCCTGTCCAAATAATATTTTGGCTGTTGAGATGTGCCTTATTTGATAGTACAAAAATCTCGTGAATTACTAATTGTTATTTTCTGTTTTTATTATTCGGTTCCAAATAATGTTATCTTAATTACTATGTAAGGTATTTGTTTTCAATTAAACAACTTTTTAAATTCCATCAAAATTGTTGTATTCATTTTTTTATCAAAATTCATGTAATGACATTTTTCTAATAAATGATTTGAGAGAATCTAAATACACATTTTTAATTGCAAAGACTTCTTTCCTTCCTCCTTATACTGTCTTATCATAAAATATGGTTGTATTACATAAAATCTATTAACTAAGATGTTTTTATCTAGTACAATGTATGTCTACGACCATGCTAAACTATTTGAAACAGCGAGTTTTTTTTACAAAGCACAAAACAACACTTAACATTTAATGTCAATTATTATTGTGATTTAACTTATTCAGATAACTCTCAAAATATGAAGTCATTTTATTGAAATGAGATACTCCTAGACTAAAATCATATTATCCTAAAATTACATAGATTATAAAATTACCCTCTTACCAATAAACAAATTACAGTAAAGTTTCAACAATTTCACAGCACTAAAACTAAAGTCAACTAAAATTATATCAATTTCACAATTTAATTGTTTATCAGCAATTAGGTAAACAGAATACAATCACATAAAAAAATACTCATTAAAAAATAACATTGCCACCAGGTTTCAAAAGGTTTTATACACAAACTACGAAATGTCTGAAAATGCATTCCATCCATTGATAAAATACATATTTTAAAATAAATTTTCGAAAATTACAAACAATTTAAGATTAAAAAGTGTTCAAAAACCTTAAATGACCAGCATTTAGCTAAACCTGATGGCAATTGTAAAAAAAATAAAATGTTTATTTGTGTAGCGTAAGGACAGCAAGCATTTAGATGCACAGAATTACTAAGGCCTATAGCCATTTTGGATGTTTAAACTCCTAAATATACATACCTAATAAACAAATAGGATTACCAACCCAAATACCTGACGTTGGCGTCTCAAGCACTTTATCCATTGAAGTCAGAAAATATAATATTTTGGTTTATTGAATCGAAGAAAAGACTAGAAAAAGTCAGTTGGTAAGCCTACTTATAGAGCGCATAGTATTCCTTACAACTGAGACTGTTTAACAGTCGCTACAGGACCCGGAGTCGCTGCTGCCATCACTGTCGCTGTCAGAGTCGCTGCTGCTGCTGGATGAGTCTGAGCTATCGGAGGAGGACTCCGATGAACTGTCTGATGAGGAGCCCTTGTCCGAACAGTCTGAGCAGTCGGATTCTACACGTTTCTTCTTCTTGGGGATTTTGCAATCTCCATTACTGTAATAAATAAATATTTTTAAATTTTTCATCACTTTTAACCCAAATTGGTTCATGACTGAATGGGACACAACCTATAAAAGGATAAAACAATAAAAATATCAATTGCATGACCCATTCTATTGAAAATTTTGATCATGGTATTCTCCAAATTCAGAAAACATGTCTCTTTTATATTGGCACAATCTGTTTCTATTTCAATTATAACATTTTTGAGGAGTAGCAGTTTATAGCATGCTTGCTTGCCTACAATGCAGTCCCTTATGTATTTACAAATAGAAATATTTTCTATTTGTGTGAGGGCACATTTCTGGGATCATGCATGCCACAATAGCTTTAAGTTATGTTAATAATCATCACCCTATTGTAGTCCACTGCTGCAGCTTTGTGCAGCTTTCCTCATGGAGAGGCCTATGCCCCTTCAAGAGGCCTCTCCAAGAGTTAGAAGTTATGTTGTTTAAGTTAATTTATTTCCTGTTTTGCATAGGGCTGATACCTATTTGCATGCCAGTAATTAACCAATTCAACCTCAAGATCAATATCAACAAATTAGATATAGCACAACTACTAGCACTGACGGTGGAGCAGATCATCAGGCTCTGTAAGGCCACGCAAAGATTAGACGGAACGCCGTGACGATGGGACAACATGAGGCTCCCACAGAGCCTGGGGAAATGGGTGAAATGGCCCACAATAAGCGGAGCGACCACCCAGCCTACTGCCAGTGTCCCCGATCGAAAATAATAATAAGATCAATATCCAATGAATATTGGCTGCTCTTGAAACTCCTTAGACCACTTTTTGATCTTGTAATAGTATCAATAAATGAAACAAATTAATTCAATTTATGGATTAGATGGATATCCAGTCAGTGGACACTTTCTGAAACAGCAAAAACTGGATTCTAATCTAACTGAAAAATAGATTTAAGCCTGTAATTGGTATTCCCATATTGAAACCAATCCCAAGGTTATTCTATCTTGAACATGGTGAAATTGATTACACCTAGAACATTTATAATGTACCTAGGCCAAGTCGCAAGCAGAAGCTAAATGTAACAATGCATAATGCATAACATTTGAGACCCACCACACCATTGGCAAACTGAGGGTAGTTATTGATTTCCAAAAAAATATACAAAAATGTTAGCTGAGAGTCGATCAGAATCAAACTATACTCTGAAATGGCTGGATTTGATTATACACACAGTCATATGCAAACATTATTTAGAGAATTATGGAAAGGGTTGTGGCTCGTGCCTCAGTGGTTTAACATTTCAGATTGTACAAATTTACAGCTAACTCTCCAACGAAAGTGTTTACCCTAGTAAGTAACAGCGTTAGGCTAGCCCCGTACTACACTGGCTTCAAATTTGCAAAATGTGGGCCTCTGTATGTTTTGTTCAACATGATTCCAACAATCAGAAAACCCTGTTTAGAATATAATCATAGCATATGCTAAACAATGAAAAAAGGAATTGGAAAGGCGTTATATACCGCAAATATATTACCTGCCATATGGTTACAAAAATATGAAGGTAGGTGCAAAAAATTATAACACACCTGCACTGGCCTTCTTCTTTAGCCTTGAGGTTCTTCTTCAGGACCTGTGTGCGCGAGGGCCGCACGAGGATCTTGCGTTTGCCCTTGCATTCGTAGCTCCAATGACCGTACTCCAAACACTTCTGGCACCTTATCCCTTGCGGGAACGCCGCTGCCAACGCAGCTTGCCTACACAAAAACACACATTATTCATAGAGGAACACCTAAAAACAAATACAAAATCGTTTAAAACCAGCAATTTACTTCTTCCTCTCGGCCTGGTGCCTGTTATAAGTTCCCAGAGTCATGATGATTTCCAATCTGTTTTCTAAGAGGGTTGGAGCAGAAAAAAACTCGAGGGTAGTAAAACACCGCCTTTTCTGGTCTTCTAGTCACCACTAGCTACAATCACTCTAGAAATGCGAATGATTTATCGAGAATTGCAAAAAAAAATCGCAAAACTCCAAACACAAAATATTAATTTTGACAAGATTCGAATGTTGCCAGCAACTTGAAAATACTTACTACTACATTAGTCTTTTCAAATAAATTCAATTGAACAATCGATTTTAGGTGGCATGTTTTCAGCTTTACATGCCGATGGAGATTGGAAATCTAGAAACTAGAAACACACTGACAGACTAGATTGGACTGGATGGTAGGAAATTACAACATCTAGAGCAATCAATTTATGAAGCACACTAGTGCAGCTCTGAGGGCGATAGCGCAATGACAAGCCAACGTTTGTTGAATAACACACGTTTAGAAACCAACAATGCCACAATAATCAGACAGTCTTTTAATAAAGTCGTAATTAAGTACAGTGAACGCCACATCAAACTAGATCAGTCTTTCCCAAAGTGGGCGATAACGCCCCCTTGTGGGCGCTGCAGGTCTCAAGGGGGGGGTAAGAGACCCAGAAAGAAAATGGGGGCGTTGTGTTGAGGCGGTAGGTGAAAAAATGGGGGCGCTAAAAAAATATTTATTCTCGAAGTGGGCAGTAGACAAAATAAGTTTGGGAACCACTGAACTAGATCAATTCCTGGTCAGTCCTACTTGCTCTGTTGCAAAGAAATGTAACTTAACAATAGTATGAGAAAAAACGGACATCGGGAGCCTAATGTGATGCAGACGTTCGAAATGAGTGATTTGTCCTTTTGTTTTGCTAGTATCGAAAAAACGCCCTTCTACCTATATGTACAAGTCCTGCGGGTCACAACATAATTATTTTCCGGGTTGAAATGTTTTACAAACACGAGAATATTTAATCGGAGTAGGTAACTGATTTTTATTTTTTGGAAACATTTGTATTCCCTGTTTTCCCAAACATCAATTTTACGTAATATATGATAGTTATTTACAATAAAACGAGCTAATTCAAAATTTCAAAACTTTGTTTGACCAACGATCTAACAAATCAGTGAAAACAGTGGCGCCAACTGGTGAGCCCGGTGGTGAACGGTGGTCCCGACGTCCCCAATAACGTCCCGGTTTGGAACGTTTCTTAACTTATTTGACAGTTGACATTTCATTTGACAGGTTTAACCGACGTGGACTTCAGTTGAGTTATCATCTGTGGCTGTAGTAGCTGTGTATTTTTGGTCTTAGCAATTTTTTCGAAAAGTTTCGTAAGAAAATAAATAGAGGAACCCGGGGTTCTATTTGGAGATGTCCGGACTAGATTTTGCAATAATAAAATGTCGGATTGGTATTGGAAAGTCATAGCTTTGAAGACTGCTTTCGTTCTTACTTGTTTTGTTTCTTATCTACGTGCCGATGATAGTATTCAGCAATTGCCGTTTTGTAATCCTCACAATAATGCGAACGGCGGCCCTGCTAACAATGAGTGAGTTTTCAATGCATTCCAATTGTTTACCGGTTGTAAACAAGAAATTTGAAAGTTGCTTGCTCGCTTCCTAAAGGCTTTACCTAACGGTATGTTTATTTACATGTGTAAATAAGAGATTGGGCAGGTGTTGTGTTTACAAGGTCTCAAACAGGATGAGTCATTCATGGACAAGTCAGAACAGGAAAGAAAGGTGCTCTGAAAATGCGGCATATAGTTAGGAACCTTATTGTTCTCATCTATAATCCTTAATAGTTTTATAAATATAATTAATTCACAATGAAATCGCCAGCAAACCCCCCTATAAAAACCCCCCCTTCTTGAGATCAAACTGAAATAAAAATAGCTTCTTTTAAAAGATTAGTAGTACCCACTGTGCAATTTACTTTTATTATATTAAATTTTATTTACAAAATTTTGGCAAACCATTACAATTTAAACTAGAATATTTTGTGGTTTTATTGCCACTACATTGAAGTAAACCATTTTCATGTTAATGTACAATTTTGGTGGTATTATTGCTAAAAGTAATCTCTCACAGATAACCCATAGGCAGATACATTCTTTCATTCATTCTGCCCAGCAGTGGATCTCAGATAAGCTCAAAAAATTGGGGGTTCACCAAAGTGGTTTTTGTAACAAAATCTTTTCGTAATTTAAATTTATTATTTATTTATTTATTCTATAATGCACAAAATTACAAACAAAAGTACAATTGGCAGACCTACTGCAAAGAGGTATTCTCTACCAGGCAACTGCAAGGCTCAACAGAGAGTTTAGGGAGTTTAGGTGTGCCACTTGCTATAAAAACAAAGATATTTCATTGATGATAAAAATACGTACAATAAGATAATACTTAAGATACACCTAAAATATGAATAAGTAGAGTCCTGAGATGATAAGGTTGACCAGTTTTCAAATAAATTCATTTACATGTTGCAAGCACATGTTACCTTTTAAACTATGTAACAGGCTGGAGTGTGTCAATAAGTATGTCTTATTGTTTGATAATAAAATTAAAATTCGATTAAACGTATGTTCCTTGAACCAATACTTTTCATTGGTTTGATCTTGTCAATGTCATCATTGAGCAAGCAAAAACAGATCTTAGGGTGTTCAAACCTTTTATTCATTTCATGACTGTACATAAAGTATACCTACATAAAATAAATATACAATTTTAAAATTGTGTTTCAGCCTGGTCCTAGTCAGCACTCTAGATGGTCGGTTGACAGCATTCTCCACCGATAATGGCATCAAGGCCTGGGACCTAGAAACACAACCACTTTTGTCATCTAACTTGCATCATGTGGAGGTATTTTATTTGTGTTCAAAATATATTATTAATGTTCAATAAATTGCATCCATTTAAAAACAACATGTTTTGAATAAAGTAAAATGTATTTTAAATTTGTTTTGGACACTATGCTACCCATTTCTATTTTTATATCTTTCTTGCCGTTCTTCGCTATAGAGCAAGAAGGAATGATTGAAAATGGGCTGCCTGTCATGCAGATGACTGTACATGACTAGTGAGACTTTTTTTTAGAGTTTAATAATAATTATATCATTCATCTGTTTCATTGAATATGTGTGCCATTTAAAATAACTTATTTTATAACTCACTGTATGTTTTTGTGTAGCTCACAGCAGGAGGCAAGTGGGTGCGTCTGGTGCCTTCCCTCCGGGGAGCCTTGTACAGCCTCAGCGGAGATAACATTGAGCCTTTGCCCTTTGATGCCGAACAGCTGTTGTCTTCCTCATTCAAATATTCAGAAGATTTGGTTATCGCTGGTGAGAATTTTGCTTACAATTGTGAAAGCCTCTTCATTTTTGAGTATTGTTCAGTATTTTTGGCATCTATAGGCATAGGCCTGTGGCCTATACACAGTATGTTTTAAAATTGGGAAACGCGCAAATACTGCTATTAAGTTGGCGTGACAGTGCCCTTTTTCGACATACACAAAAAAACACAAAATGGGATAATTTTAGGAGGGTAAGCCTTTTTACTGTAGTAGGACGGAATTGGGTGATTTAGGTTTAGATGTGTGAAGATATTTTTTACTGCACTTATATACCTACTGCGAGTTACAGTAAGATTCACGAGAGTTGACCACTGCGCCACGGTAAAGAAATATAACAGTAATATGACTCGGCCCCGTCCTTGAGATAAGTGCCTACAGCCGCGCGGTTCGTCGCTACGCGATAGGGCTGCCGCCTGTAGTATTTTAAAACATCCGGATACCTACCTGTTTCAATCTTGTTTTGAAATTGTTTTTTGTGATGGTAAATATTGTATTTCTATTTAAATAAATGTAATTAGTATGTGAATGAAAAAGGATGTGTTGATGTGAAAAAAGGATCATACATACATCCTCACAATTTTTCGCATTTACAATATTAATAGGAAGTAAAATCAATTAGAGCGTAAATTTTTTGAAAGACCTCCTATCTTAATACCTACAATGAACCAAATTTTGCGGTGGACTAGCTATAACTAGCTATAAAACTATTGCGTTAGCAAATCCCTTACTTGAAGAGTAAGTATGTAGGTCCATAATTTCACTACCAATTGACACGTCGGTCGTGCGCGCCAAGGATTTCCGACCTAAGGTCATTCACCCGGTGTGGTGAAGTTAAACCGTAAACCCGCGAATTTTAATGCAAGCATAGGTACTTTACGAATTACTTACTTATCCAACCTAGGTATTCTATCTACCGCTGAACCACCTATTTCACTTGTCTGTCACTATCCTTCACCCTGTCAACTCATTTATTCAATAATCTAGGAGTATTACTCGGAGAATAAAGCGAAATACAAGCGTCTTTAAAAATATTGTAACAAATTACGTGCTATTATGTAGGTACGTAACAAAACATTTTAAGCTAACTCGTACGTAATGCAAAGAATGATATCTCTGGGTGCGTTACTGATGAATTTAAACAACCAACAACAGCACAATAAAAGAAAATATCTTGCCCTGCCATAGTACATTTACAATATTATGTTCACAAAATGGTACAAAACACACATAACTGTCCGTCCGACACTGCACGGCGCGCGGCGCATTCGCGACTGAGAGCCGATCTATGAACGACATCGCCGCGCGGCGTAGGTATAACTTGCGTTCCGTCCGCTTGGTAGAAGTCACAATACTGTTATATTCCTTTACTGTGACTGCGCAGAAAGCATTTTTTAGGTCCCCTTTGAGGTGCGTGTGAGGCGCGGGGGGAATGCGTCAAGAGCGGAGCGACGCCATTGGTGCGCGCGCGTCACGTGATAGACTGCAGCAGGCCGCTCAGTCGCTATTCGTCTATCGCGGTTTTGACACGCTGTCGCTGCTGTCGAGTGTAATTGAAAAGAAAAGTGTTTCGCTGTTTTAGTTATTTGTTTCACATTGTTTTTGTTACTTGTTAGTATTGTTATTGTTTTTGTTCGTTGTTTTTGTTAAGTTTTTTGTTTTGACTTGGCTGGACAAATATGCCCCGAGGAAAAGGCAGTGCCCTAAATAGACAGTCGAGAAGGATGGTGTACGACGCTTATAAAAAAACGGTAGCTGCAACAAACACGTCTGTATCGACAGTGCAAAGAATTATAAAAGAAAGTAAATCTTCGCCTTTTGTGGTGGTTTTTAGAACCCCTGGAAAAAAAAGACCGCGCGGTAACCCTGTCACAGACGCTGACGATTTTGACAAAGGAGTAATTAAGAGATGCATACATAACTTTCATATAACTGAAAAAGAATTGCCGATTTTAGAAAAGTTACGAAAGAAATTGAGTGACGATATCAACTTTAAAGGATCCAAAACTAGTTTGGGTCGATTGATAAAAAAAAATGGATTCAAATGGAAAAGAACGGAAAATAACCGAAAAGTTTTAATAGAAACATCCGCTATTCGGTTGTTACGGATCAATTACCTGCAAAAGCTTAAAGAATATCGAAGAAATAATAGACCGATCATTTATACGGACGAATCATACGTCCATGCCACACATACTAAGCCCATGGGCTGGGCTGACAGTTCTACAGCAGGTCTGAAAAAGCCTATCTCAAAAGGCCAACGAGTCGTGATTGTTCATGCCGGGTCAGAGGCTGGATTTGTGCCCAATGCATTATTAACTTTCAAGTCGGGCACTAAATCAGGAGATTATCACGACGACATGAATTATGAAAATTACAAAAAATGGATTATTGATACCCAATCTCCCACCGAACTCCGTTGTTGTGGTAGACAACGCCTCATACCACAACAAACAATATGACATGGCCCCGACCTCTAATTCGCGTAAATCAGATATCAATTGTACGAGTTAATAAAAAAAACAAAAATCGTTTTAAAAACTTTTCAATTGATAAAATTTTGATGGAACATGGTCACGATGTTCTCCGTCTTCCACCATACCACCCGGATTTAAATCCCATAGAAATGGCTTGGGCCTCTATAAAAGGTTACGTGAGTAGCAAGAACGTAAAGTGGAATATTGGCTGCGTCGTGGATTTAATTAAAGAAAAAGTGAATCTGATGGGACCGGAGGAATGGAAAAAAATATGTGAGAAAGTAAAATCAATAGAAGAAAGTTATATGCAAAGTGACCATGTCGTGGATGACCTTACGGATGAGTTGATTATTCGTGTAGGAAAATCTGATGAAAGCGAAGATCTGACAGATGTGGATTTTTCGGAATCATCTGAAGATGAAAAAATAATACGGAACCCGGCCCTAGTTCCTCAAGGTCCACGAATCCCTCAAGTTCCATGATAGAGGGAATCATGGAACTTGATAGCGATAGCGACTAAATGTGTTTTATTTTTGCACAGTATTTTAATTCATTTTATTTCAATAAACATTTTAAATTAGGGACTTACGTTTAATTTATTTTCATAACCACCAGTTACAATATTATTAGGTACCTCCGTATAACAATGAAATATTATTTTGTGTTAAGTCTTTTCTTCATGAATGTACATATGCGCGACGGCCGCCATTTGTGGTCAAGATCCGTGAACCGACCTGTATCATGATTTGCACCATTTGGGCAGTCTTAACGCTAGAAAGCAATCTCTCCCAGACAACCTTTGCTAGAGATTTTCTTACAGGAAAACAACCGGACATACATACATGACATTTAGACATGTACCATCACTTACCAACTGCCATCCGGTGAGCCTAGTCATAATAAAAATAAGGACCATTAGTTGCGCTGTCACAATAATTTTTGGGACTTGATATCAGGCATTGTATTTTGTGTAATAAATAATTGTAAACATTTTGTCCCTAGGTGCACGAGAGACAAACTGGCTAGGTCTGGACGCTACCACAGGCGGTATAATATACGAATGCGGTTCCCGCGGCTGCAACAGCGAACAGCAGACGGCGGCAGCCGGTCGCGACGTTTTGGTGCTGCGGAGGCACTCCAATACTGTGAGGGCGCTCGATCCACGCACTGGGAACGAAAAGTGAGTTTAAATATTGAAAAGATGGCCTTGAGTACTACTATAGAAGATAAATATGCATACCGTACATTAGCAGGCATGTATACTACGCATGTGTTGCACTATAAGTTTTTCTAAAATCAGTCTTGGTCCCAATCTTAAAGCAGGCTTTTAAGCATTTTCCGGTATTTCTCTGATTATATCGGATTTGGCTGTTTATCTTAATTTACCCTGTGTTTGCTTGGATATTGGGATATTAGGGTAAACCGGCATTATTCCTATAAATAAATCTGGTAACTTTCTATTTTTGTTCTGGTTTCAATTCTAATCGATAGTAATTTTTTTTTACTATCGATTTGATGAATCCCTTAAGGTTCGATTTCTGGTTAGATAAGGAAATCCATCCATAATCCATTTTTCTCTTTCTTCTTTCCATTTACTAACATCGTCAATTAGTTTATCCTTTGCATCTGTATTTTTATTTATAGTGCGTTCGCGTTAAGAATGCAGTAGTTTCATAATAGCACGCCACCTAACCAATCAAATCGTTCCTTATTAGACAGTCAAGTCCAGAGTGACCAGTTGAATGCATACCTTCTAATGCATAGGTTGTGGATTTTGAGTTTTTTTTGTGTGCAACAGAATTCAATTTAATTAAATGTATTCTTAACGCGAAGGGCTGTAGTTTTGCATGTATTTTTGTTAAAAAAATAAACTAAATGATTTTTACTAAAGATCTGACAACCAGAAAAAGGCATTTGGTCATCTTGGCATCAAAGCAAGTTGGCAAGTGGTTAGTGCAGTCGTCCGGTTTGCGAAAAACGCGGGTTCGATTCCCGCCTGATGCCAAGACGACTAAAGGTCTTTTTTCTGGTTTTCAGATCTTTAGTAAAGATACTGCATGGAAAATGCTAAAAACAATAATCACCATAAATGATTTTTCTCATATCTTCTTTCTTCCATTGCCGTATTAGATGGAACTTCAGTGTAGCGGAGCACCAGCTGGCCCTATCTCGCCGTGAGTGTGCCGGCGGGGCCACGGCGCCCACGTCTGCCGTGGCGGTGGGCGTGGCGTTGCCTGAGGGCGTGGTCGCCGTGCGCCGCGCCGGTGATACGAGGATACTGTGGCGGCAACAGGTGAAATACTAATTACTTATTGTGTATTATTGTATTAGCAAAGTTAATTCAATACATTTTTATGTTTGTGTTTTTTTTTGTTTGTAACATGTTGTTTTAAAAACACTGTAATATATTAATAATTTAAGTAAGCAACTTAATTTTTTCAGATTTTATTTATTCTTTGTCATTATTTATTCTTTTTAGCTTTAATATTGTACGCCTAGAAGGCAGGTTTTGTGCACTGTTTTGTATTTTACGACCATACATGTACACTAATAACCTACAATAATGATTGATAATAAATGATTATGATTATTAGGTGAGGGTGAAGCTGTAGATTTACCTCTTTTGTGTTTCATTGACCTACAGCCTACACCCTCACCTGAAAATAGATACGTTATGTGAGTACTGATGCGAAGTCGGAAATTGACCTCTGGCGTACGTACAAAACAGTACGATTATTTACTAGAGCGTAAACTTGACAGATACATGTTGCGTAGTGTCGTCTCAAACTGTCAATGCTTTGCTCAGGTGTTTGACCGCCTAACCCCCCTTGGTTAGGCGGTCAGCGAAAATTCAGATTTCGTAGTTTTCGAATGAAAATATTTAGTATTTTCTAAATCTAAAACAGTCACGAAATCGAGAAGGCAAATACCTATGTATTTGTGATTTTATACGAATTATTATCGTAAAATACGGCTGTAATGAGCATTTATATGATATTTTAGAGGTAACTTCAGGTTTTTTTTTTATCGAGCAAAGTTTTTCCAATCATGTTTTGGGAACAGTCATCCCATCACACATATGTTCTGTAATACATATTAGAAATTTCATTGCGAAAAACATTCAATATTTTCAATTATAGCTCATAGATGACAGTCCATTTTGCCGTTTTCACCTACTAAGGTCCCTGAAGTTCTGATTTCGGGTGCTTTTTTTTTATCACAAGTAACCTATCTACGTATTTTTTATTATAATATCATTGATTGTAATTGTCTTTTTGTATGCGAACGACTAAATTATTAATTGTCAATCTTACAGCTGGGGGCCCCAGTGGCGGGTATGTGGCGTCTCCACGGCGGCGCCCTGCAGAACATCGATGTACTCTGGGAGGCCACCGCCTCGCTAGTGAACAACGCAGCGGCTCTCACACCGCCCTCTCTATACATTGGAGTGCACGATCGGCAGGTTAGTAATGAAATAGTATGCTTTGAAGAAAGAAAGCTTTTTTTGACGTCACATTTTTAGGTCCGTTTACATTTTATAGGCTACGACGACTTAATGAATCGCGTTAAATAACTTTGTTATAATTCATGGAAATTTGTTTTAAATGTTGTTTTTTAATTTTTATAATCTGCATAACATTTTAAGCAAATTTTTGTTTTATGTTATAGATACAGATGGTGCTTTTTTTTGTATTGTTAACAACAAGCTTTGCATGTATTTATAATTTTAAACACACTGGCGCTTTGGTCAACTTTTAGCCAGTTCTTCGCACTAATGTATGAATGAATTACCCAAATTCATAATTTAAACGAAAATGAATGAAGTTTTATTCCCACATTTTACTGCCAAAGAAGCACTTATGGAAGTAAAACCTCATACCATAAAGCTTTCGTAGTTTCCTATATTACCCAAAATAGCATGAAAAATAATTAGTAAAAATTATCTTATTTCCTTTCAGCTATACATCCAAGAAAGCGCATTCTACGCTCAAAAGCTGGAAACGTCAGTATCAGCCAATCCCCTTCCTTGGAAACTGAAGCATTCACGCCCTCTAGCGGACGGAGCGGACACTGCGCTATCGTTGCACGACTCTGACCCTAACACCTTGTCTCTCATCACGCTATATGGGTCCACTGAACCTACTGGTGAGTTGCACTTAAGTATTCGGTAATTAGCTGATACAAAAATAAGTGAAAGAGGTGCCTGTCAATGATTTTATAATAAAAACTAGCGGCCGCCCGCAACTTCGTCCGCGTGGACTTAAGTTGAAAAAAAAACAGTAACATTTCTTTGTAAATTGTAGCTCATGTGCGATTCAGATGTATAAGCTACATTATTGAAAAGTTTCATTAAAATCCATTCAGTAGTTTTTACGTGAAAGAGCAATACGGCACATCCAAATATACAAACTTTCGCCTTTATGATATTAATAGGATAGGTTACTTGTGCTAAAAATGTGGCACCCGAAATTCGAACGACTCGTACGCCTGTGCAAAGTATTAACTGTGTTGACAGTCTAAGACGACACTTCGCAGTCTATCTCGTTTACGCTCTATTAAATAATCGTACTGTCTTGTATCACACGTTATAACACGGTCAAATTAAAAATAACTACCGTAACTTTCTGACTTCGGGTAATATACATGGTATATTAAGTATGTATTAAATACATGCGTAAGTAAGTGGCATAGTAAGTGTTAAGTACGTATTTAGCAAAAAATAATAATTGAATATATCTATCCGTTGTCTAGTATCCCATAGCACAAGGATTTTAGTTGCTTCTTAGTTTGGGCTAGATGGCGCTGTGTAGAATAATGTCCAGTGATATATGTTTATTTTATATTCTTGTCGTATTCCTCCAGGCAACCACGGTTTCTTCCTGTACCTCCAAGAGACCTGCGACCAGGCTGTCCAGGTGACGGAGGAGTCCCTGGAGGGGCCGGATGTGGTCCCCCCAGCCCCCTCGGCCCCCCAGGACACGCTGGAGCACCATCACGTCCATGTCCACGTCTATTCTCTTTGGTTCTGGTGGAAGGAGGTCAGTAGCTAAGTGGTGGCTGAATAACTTTTTTTTTAGATAAATATTCATGACAGATATTTTGAATATATTTTCAATCAGAAAACGGAATATAATCGAATTGAAGTAGTTGCTTTTGAGGTCGTAATTAATGAGTTGTATAATCAATGTAATAAATAATGCCTTTTTTTTCTCTTTCATTTGATTTTACTTAGACGTAAATAAATTAGTTATTTTTTAAAAGTTACACTTATTAACACTTTGATATAAATATCAAAATCTGTGAAAAACATTTGCTATTATGTGTTATGAATCATTGTGTGAATGTCAAAATTTTTGTGTTAGGCTCACTGACGATCTACAATTATTAGATTTTCTATAGTGTCTGGTCTCTCGGCAATCAACAACTTGCCCCTTTATTCATAAAAAGTAACGCAACTCTGCAGCATTGATTTAGCGATTGACGTGTCTTTTCGCTCACTCGTAAATGTGGACAGCAACAATAATGAAAGAGACAGACTGTTACAAAAGTTAACATCATGTTTTTATGAATAAGGGGGTTAAAAAAATAGGTTTTAAAATCCCTATTTGTGTCCAGGTATTGCTGATCGCCGTAAGTTCGGCGTTGCTGATGAACCTGATGATCTGGCCGCGGTTCTTCGCGCCCAAACTCCGCCCTTCTACCCCCTTGCCCGTCAGCCATCAGGTAACTAACTAGCTGTATGGATATGCTTCATCTTCGAACGTGAGGATAATAATATTTTATTATTTAGAATTACATCTGTTACTTTAACTTTGCCTTATAATGTCACTTCACAGAATTTGACCTTTTTAAGCGACATTATAAGATGGCACAATAATACAGGGCATTTTAAATTTCCGGTAACTGTTTGGCCTCGAGACCCCATGAAGATTTTTGCCATATAATTCATAGTTTGAAATGACTCTCGCGCCCACTTGAAATTCAACCTGTAATGTTTTCCATATTGTTTCATAAAAGTCACAAACCTTCAACTTTAAGATGAAGATCTTAAACCACTAATCTATAGACAAAATGAGTTCTAAAGTTGTTGCAGTTGTTACTTATGAATCAGTTTATACTAAGCATGCTTACAATTTCAATGTTTTAATTCGGTATATTTCTGGTGAAACCTTGAGTGTCATCTTAAAAAAAAGGTCATGTGAAAACAATGTTATTTTTTTAACAAATAGCATTTTATATTGTTCCTTCAGGAGAACATAGTAGTAGAGCGTTACTACGAGCGCCCTCCGTCCAACAACTCATACTCGGGCCGTTACTCGAACGATTTCACTCCACTGCGCTGTCTGGGCCGCGGCGGCTTCGGCGTCGTGTTTGAGGCCAGGAATAACATCGACCACTGCTCCTATGCGGTCAAGAGGATCACGCTGCCCAGAAGGTATCATCCTACTAATATTTTAAACTAGCGACCCGACCCCGCTTCGCACGGGTGCAATAGGATGTTATTATACATATAAACCTTCCTCTTGAATTACTCTTATCTATTAAAAAAAACCGCATCAAAATCCGTTGCGTAGTTTCAAAGATTTAAGCATACAAAGGGACATAGGGACAACAACTTTGTTTTATACTATGTAGTGATGCGAAGTTTGTATGTGTGGATGTGCCGTGTTGCTCTTTCACGTCAAAAGTAATGAATGGATTTCAATGAAACTTTACAATTAGCATAGCTTTTTTTAACCTAAGTCCACGCGGACGGAGTCGCGGGCAACCGCTAGTATTATATAAAACACTTTCCATAGTTGGGTACATGCCACACCTCAACTATGAGGCGGCGCGAGCCAACAACATGTGGGCTTAGCGCCGATTGGTATAAGGTCGGAGAAACCTTGATGTAAGATGTTATCAAGGCGCCCAAAGGCCTCCGACTAGGCTTAACGACTGACATCTAGCGACACCAGCCGGTACCAATTGCTTAATGTGCCTTCCGAATAAGCACGGAAATGCCCGTAAATTTCTGTCGGATAGGTGACCACATCCCGTTTCCGACCCGTTTGGTGTGTTGCTTTACAACAACGATCGTTGGCAATCCACTGTCGCTGCGCCACGGGCACCTAACGAATGTTATCAACCCCTTTTTTATAAAAAATGTTGTGTCTTACTAGTTATAAGCTGTCACTTCTAGTTTAAAAGTCAACTTTGGTGCCAAGTTTGTTTGTTGTTTGTTTTGTTTTTAATAATAATATCGCTGGTTAAACCTTAACCAAGATGACCTCAGTCCAACTGATCTAAGAAATACATTTTGACAGCTGTCAATGTCCTTGGAAATTCGACTTTATGTTGCAATGTTAAATGGGTGTTCTGTCATATCTGTCAGAATGTATTTCATAGGGAGTTTTTTGAGGGTACTCAAACGGAAAGCACAGTCGATCTATTTTTTAACTTTTAATTAACATTTAGTGGTTTTTAGTGAATAAATTAGGTATCAGTGTATTCAGTAAAGTTCCGCAGTGGTGTTAGTTACATAAGTTATTGAAATAAATCGTTTTAACATGACCATTTGAGTCGCATGGTTTGTCGTCAGACAAACCATCACGACCACATGGCATGTTAAGAAGTTGCAGACGCGTGAATAACCTCAAAAACTCCAAGAAGCATTGAAATACATGATACCAGTATTTCAATGAACACATGCAAAGGCATATCACTCGACATTGGCGAAATACCCTCGCCCAAAGAGGCAAAAGGGTGACGCCATTAATAAAAAAAAAAAAAAAAACATAGCTTAACTGGGCTGTAGTGTTTAAATGCTACTTTCATCAGGGAATCGAAGCGCGAGCGAGTTCTGCGTGAAGTGAGGGCGCTCGCCAAGCTGGAGCACGAGAACATCGTGAGATACTTCAACGCCTGGCTCGAGGAGCCGCCGCCGCACTGGCAGCAGCAAAAAGACGCCGAATGGATGAGGTCAGTGGATAATGAGCTCTAATGCATTGGAATAAGGTGCTACTGTGCTCAGGGAGTCGAGAACATCGTGAGATACTTCAACGCCTGGCTCGAGGAGCCGCCGCCGCACTGGCAGCAGCAAAAAGACGCCGAATGGATGAGGTCAGTGGATAATGAGCTCTAATGCATTGGAATAAGGTGCTACTGTGCTCAGGGAGTCGAGAACATCGTGAGATACTTCAACGCCTGGCTCGAGGAGCCGCCGCCGCACTGGCAGCAGCAAAAAGACGCTGAATGGATGAGGTTAGTACAAAACTAGAAGGAAAATGAGCTCTAGTGCATTGGAATAAGGTGCTACTGTGCTCAGGGAGTCGAGAACATCGTGAGATACTTCAACGCCTGGCAGCAGCAAAAAGACGCTGAATGGATGAGGTTAGTGGAGAATTACTAGGAAAATGAGCTCTAGTGCATTGGAATAAGGTGCTACTGTGCTCAGGGAGTCGAGAACATCGTGAGATACTTCAACGCCTGGCTCGAGGCAGCAAAAAGACGCTGAATGGATGAGGTTAGTAGAAAATTACTGGGAAAATGAGCTCTAGTGCATTGGAATAAGGTGCTACTGTGCTCAGGGAGTCGAGAACATCGTGAGATACTTCAACGCCTGGCAGCAGCAGAAAGACGCTGAATGGATGAGGTTAGTACAAAACTAGGAGGAAAATGAGCTCTAATGCATTGGTATAAGGTGCTACTGTGCTCAGGGAGTCGAGAACATCGTGAGATACTTCAACGCCTGGCAGCAGCAAAAAGACGCTGAATGGATGAGGTTAGTAGAAAATTACTGGGAAAATGAGCTCTAGTGCATTGGAATAAGGTGCTACTGTGCTCAGGGAGTCGAGAACATCGTGAGATACTTCAACGCCTGGCTCGAGGCAGCAAAAAGACGCTGAATGGATGAGGTTAGTAGAAAATTACTGGGAAAATGAGCTCTAGTGCATTGGAATAAGGTCCTACTGTGCTCAGGGAGTCGAGAACATCGTGAGATACTTCAACGCCTGGCAGCAGCAGAAAGACGCTGAATGGATGAGGTTAGTAGAGAATTACAGGAAAATGAGCTCTAATGCATTGGTATAAGGTGCTACTGTGCTCAGGGAGTCGAGAACATCGTGAGATACTTCAACGCCTGGCAGCAGCAGAAAGACGCTGAATGGATGAGGTTAGTAAAGAATTACTAGGAAAATGAGCTCTAGTGCATTGGAATAAGGTGCTACTGTGCTCAGGGAGTCGAGAACATCGTGAGATACTTCAACGCCTGGCTCGAGGCAGCAAAAAGACGCTGAATGGATGAGGTTAGTAGAAAATTACTGGGAAAATGAGCTCTAGTGCATTGGAATAAGGTCCTACTGTGCTCAGGGAGTCGAGAACATCGTGAGATACTTCAACGCCTGGCAGCAGCAGAAAGACGCTGAATGGATGAGGTTAGTAGATAATTACTAGGAAAATGAGCTCTAGTGCATTGGAATAAGGTGCTACTGTGCTCAGGGAGTCGAGAACATCGTGAGATACTTCAACGCCTGGCTCGCGGCAAAAAGACGCTGAATGGATGAGGTTAGTAGAGAATTACAGGAAAATGAGCTCTAATGCATTGGTATAAGGTGCTACTGTGCTCAGGGAGTCGAGAACATCGTGAGATACTTCAACGCAAGACGCTGAATGGATGAGGTTAGTAGAGAATTACTAGGAAAATGAGCTCTAATGCATTGGAATAAGGTGCTACTGTGCTCAGGGAGTCGAGGAGCCGCCGAAAAGACGCTGAATGGATGAGGTTAGTGCTGAACTAGGAGGAAAATGAACTCTAGTGCATTGGAATAAGGTGCTACTGTGCTCAGGGAGTCGAGAACATCGTGAGATACTTCAACGCCTGGCAGCAGCAGAAAGACGCTGAATGGATGAGGTTAGTAAAGAATTACTAGGAAAATGAGCTCTAGTGCATTGGAATAAGGTGCTACTGTGCTCAGGGAGTCGAGAACATCGTGAGATACTTCAACGCCTGGCTCGAGGCAGCAAAAAGACGCTGAATGGATGAGGTTAGTAGAAAATTACTGGGAAAATGAGCTCTAGTGCATTGGAATAAGGTGCTACTGTGCTCAGGGAGTCGAGAACATCGTGAGATACTTCAACGCCTGGCAGCAGCAAAAAGACGCAGAATGGATGAGGTTAGTACAGAACTAGAAGGAAAATGAGCTCTAGTGCATTGGTATAAGGTGCTACTGTGCTCAGGGAGTCGAGAACATCGTGAGATACTTTAACGCCTGGCTCGAGGCAGCAAAAAGACGCTGAATGGATGAGGTTAGTACAGAACTAGAAGGAAAATGAGCTCTAATGCAATGGTATAAGGTGCTACTGTGCTCAGGGAGTCGAGAACATCGTGAGATACTTCAACGCCTGGCAGCAGCAAAAAGACGCTGAATGGATGAGGTTAGTAGAAAATTACTGGGAAAATGAGCTCTAGTGCATTGGAATAAGGTGCTACTGTGCTCAGGGAGTCGAGAACATCGTGAGATACTTCAACGCCTGGCTCGAGGCAGCAAAAAGACGCTGAATGGATGAGGTTAGTAGAAAATTACTGGGAAAATGAGCTCTAGTGCATTGGAATAAGGTGCTACTGTGCTCAGGGAGTCGAGAACATCGTGAGATACTTCAACGCCTGGCTCGAGGCAGCAAAAAGACGCTGAATGGATGAGGTTAGTAGAAAATTACTGGGAAAATGAGCTCTAGTGCATTGGAATAAGGTGCTACTGTGCTCAGGGAGTCGAGAACATCGTGAGATACTTCAACGCCTGGCTCGAGGCAGCAAAAAGACGCTGAATGGATGAGGTTAGTAGAGAACTAGAAGGAAAATGAGCTCTAATGCATTGGAATAAGGTGCTACTGTGCTCAGGGAGTCGAGAACATCGTGAGATACTTCAACGCCTGGCTCGAGGCAGCAAAAAGACGCTGAATGGATGAGGTTAGTAGAAAATTACTGGGAAAATGAGCTCTAGTGCATTGGAATAAGGTGCTACTGTGCTCAGGGAGTCGAGAACATCGTGAGATACTTCAACGCCTGGCTCGAGGCAGCAAAAAGACGCTGAATGGATGAGGTTAGTGGAGAATTACTAGGAAAATGAGCTCTAGTGCATTGGAATAAGGTGCTACTGTGCTCAGGGAGTCGAGAACATCGTGAGATACTTCAACGCCTGGCTCGAGGCAGCAAAAAGACGCTGAATGGATGAGGTTAGTAGAAAATTACTGGGAAAATGAGCTCTAGTGCATTGGAATAAGGTGCTACTGTGCTCAGGGAGTCGAGAACATCGTGAGATACTTCAACGCCTGGCAGCAGCAGAAAGACGCTGAATGGATGAGGTTAGTGGAGAATTACTAGGAAATTGAGCTCTAGTGCATTGGAATAAGGGATACTGTGCTCAGGGAGTCGAGAACATCGTGAGATACTTCAACGCCAGCAAAAAGACGCTGAATGGATGAGGTTAGTAGAGAACTACTGGGAAAATGAGCTCTAGTGCATTGGAATAAGGTGCTACTGTGCTCAGGGAGTCGAGAACATCGTGAGATACTTCAACGCCTGGCTCGAGGAGCCGCCGCCGCACTGGCAGCAGCAAAAAGACGCTGAATGGATGAGGTTAGTAGATAATTACTAGGAAAATGAGCTCTAGTGCATTGGAATAAGGTGCTACTGTGCTCAGGGAGTCGAGAACATCGTGAGATACTTCAACGCCTGGCAGCAGCAAAAAGACGCAAAAAATCTCTTCGCCTCCTAAACATACAGGCAACTTTGAACCAGACTGGCCTGTCTTTGCTTGAAACATGCGTGCTTGGACGAGGGGACCTTTGCCCAACAGTGGGATCACTATGGCTAATTGGCTTATGGGCCATGATGCAAAATTCCCCCATTTTTGAGTTTTGCATGCCCCCTTTGATCAACTACCTTCGTAATAATTGCAGGGAGCTAGATGGAGTATCCGTTGCGATGTCCGAAGACTACACCGCCACTTCTCCGCGGTACACAGACAAACACAAAGCAACTAAAGATGACATTAAACTGAACCTTCAGAAGTCGGTAGATGACTGCATTGACGCGCTTAATTATGAGAAAATGCTGGCAGAAGTGCCATCAAGAAGACACAGGTAAAGGAAATATTTCACTTGTTTTTCGTTGTATGTTAGATAAGTTATTGTAGTTGTAATTTTCACGAATGTTCCAAATAAGGAACAATTCTATTGAGCGAATTATATTAAGGCATTTGTACAGGCTCTTAATTTTAAACCTGACAAGTTTTCATCATGTTCAATGCCCATGTTGCACCCGCTCCAGTTAACGTTGGGAACATTACACTCGAAGTTGTTGACCACTATGTTTACCTGGGACAGGCAGTCCAGTTAGGTAAGTCCAACTTCGAGAAAGAGATCTCTCGTCGAATCCAGCTCGGATGGGCAGCGTTCGGGAAGCTCCGGCATATATTCGCGTCCGAAATACCTCAGTGTCTCAAGACGAAAGTCTTTGACCAGTGTGTGTTGCCAGTAATGACATATGGGAGTGAGACGTGGTCGTTCACTATGGGTCTCATAAGAAGGCTCAAAGTCACCCAGCGAGCAATGGAGAGAGCGATGCTTGGTGTTTCCCTGCTTGATCGAATCAGAAATGATGAGATCCGCAGGAGAACTAAGGCAACCGACATCGCTCGAAGGATTGCATCGCTGAAGTGGCAGTGGGCGGGACACATAGCGCGGAGAACCGATGGCCGTTGGGGCGGAAAGGTTCTCGAATGGCGACCACGTACCGGACGACGTTCCGTGGGCAGGCCCTCCACAAGGTGGACCGACGATCTTGTCAAGGTCGCGGGAAGCCGCTGGATGCGGACAGCGCAGGACCGATCGTTGTGGAGATCTTTGGGGGAGGCCTATGCCCAGCAGTGGGCGTCGTTCGGCTGAAATGATGATGATGATGATGACAAGTTTTCAATGGAGGGTCCGACGGATCACTATCATAAAATATAACTGAAAATGTTGAAAAAAAAATCAAAAAGTGACATTCAATAAGTTGTTTTTATTGGAATCTTATTCTGGCAAACCGTTTATTGAAATGTGTTTCAAGCTTGATTCTGAAACTATTGTAATTCTGAAAACAAACCTTATAAATGTAAATTCTTCACAGTTGTTTTAAGACATTCAGAGTTTAGAATACTACACTAAAGTTGTAGTTGATCGTACAGATTTTTCACCATTCCAGATCGCTTAGCTGCAACGACTCCTTCAGCATAGTATTCGACGACGAAGCCTCCAAACATACCAACACCCAGACCCCAACCAAAAGCAACCATACAGAATTCAACGTCAGCGATCTCACACCAGACCTATCCAAAAACCTTGGTGACTTGACCACGAATGGTTTGTCCAGAAACCCTGCCAGTGGTGATAACGAGGATTCGTTTATAGTATTCCAAAATTCAGAAGACATCAAATCGGGGCAGTCAGAAGCCCGCAGGGAGTCTTCGGTGGATAAAAGACTGGAAAGAGTTAAGGAGTTGGATGGGTATACTAAGACTGACAGTACTACGAGTAAGAAGAAAAAGGTGAGTTTTCGTGTGTTTTTAGGTAATAGTGTGTATTAGTAGGAGGGGGGAGGTCTTTCCCTGTAGTGGGATACCGATTAAGATGAGATACAATACCCCCCTTATCCATAAAAACGAACGCAACGCTAAAACATAATTTAAGCAATTGACGTGTTGTGTCACTTACTCGCAAATGGCGGCAGCAACAAGAATAAAAGTAGCAAATCTATACAAAAGTTAACGTGTTGCTAAAGAGCTGTTTAAGTTTTTATGAATAAGGGGGTAAGTGTGGTTGGAAATTTTGTCGCCTTTAGCGTTTTGTCATTTTTTTTCACTTTTATTTTGTACATATGAAGTCGTCTGCCGAGACAATAGAAACAATGAAAAATTATTTGTTCTTATAAAACAACAAAAACTTAAATCAATTAGATTTATTATTTGTCAATCATGTTCGGACCATTAACAGTTCTGGCTTGTCAATTTTAAATTGTACTTTCGTTGCCGACAAGTTCTGCTTAATTAGGGTCTAATGATTGGTCCTTGCACTTAGTCCCAGATATTAACATACAAAAATTGCCACAAACAGAAAGGCCACCGCCGCCATTGGTCCTAAGACCTAGTCGTGCGCAGTACCGACGCGCCTGTACCAGACACCAAATTGAAATTGAAATTGATTTATTTTTGCACACTGACACACCACAAATAAATTTTACAAAAATAATACAAACACACACAAGAGGTACATCCGTGTGTAGATGTACCTCTACACACGGATGCAACTCTGTCTCAAAGACAGTCTGCATGACTAGCTGGTCTTATCATCTTAGTTCTAAGACCCACTCCCAGATCCTACTAATTTTAAAAAGGCGAAAGTTTGTAGGTATGTGGTTTGTGGATGTGCCGTGTTGCTCTTTCACGTAAAAAGTACTGAATGGATTTTAATGAAACTTTACAATAATGTACGAGTAGCTTATACATCTGAATCGCACATAGGCTTCAATTTATGAAGAAATATAAGTTTTTTGTTTTTCAACTTAAGTCCACGCGGACGAAGTCGCAGGCGGACGCTAGTATTAATATACAAATAATTACACAAACAGAAAGGCCACCGCCGCCATTGGTCCTTAGACCTGGTCGTTCGCAGTACCGACGCGCCTGCCCCCGACACCAAGATGTACCTCTACATACAGATGCAACTCTGTCTCAGAGACAGTCTGCACGACTGGCTCAGGAACAACCGCACGCCGGCTTCTAGAACAGATAAGGTAAGCTTAGATAAATAAGGTCTGATTGATTTTTGGTGATTTTAGAGGCCAAATTCGATTTAGCGACTTTGAACCAGATAGATCGAAAGATTTTTGCGCGGATTATTGAAACAACCATCCATTATTTATTATTACAGTACCATCATTGTAATAAATAAATGTAACGATTGCCAACTCTTGTATATGCCAAATAAATAAATAAAAAGAATTAAATAAAACCTTTAGAGTGATTTCACGGCAAGGCGATCACGCCGCGAGTGCGCGTCGTGATCGCAGCATACACGCCGCGAGCTCGCAGCGATCATCATATCAGCCGAACGACGCCCACTGCTGGGCATAGGCCTCCCCCAAAGATCTCCACAACGATCGGTCCTGCGCTGTCCGCATCCAGCGGCTTCCCGCGACCTTGACCAGATCGTCGGTCCACCTTGTGGAGGGCCTGCCCACGGAACGTCGTCCGGTACGCGGTCGCCATTCGAGAACCTTTCCAGCGATAATTCTGCGATAAGATAAACGCCGCGAGAAATTGATGAAATGACGAAAAATACGTAGCTGGCTCGTACAAAAGGATTTTAGTTCAAATAAACTACGTTTCTTTCCCTTATTTTACAAAACAAACTATTCGAAAAGATACTGAATTTTAAAATTTGACTGGATCAAAATGGACAATTTCTTCCCCTATTTTATCAAATATGTATGTCTTTTCGCAGGTCAAAACCTTGTTTAGTCAAATAGTGTCAGCAGTAGAGTACGTGCACCTCGCGGGACTCATCCACCGAGACCTCAAGCCGAGCAACATATTCTTCGCGATGGACGGACGCGTGAAGGTCGGTTAATAGGTTTTTAGTACTATGTGTTGGCTTATTAACCTGCCTAATTTTTAAGATTTCAGGTTCAGAAATTTGTGAAATGTTTTCCAAACAAAAACTTTATTTAAAGACTATGCTGTAAAGATAGAAAAGACTCTTCAAGAGGAAGATATTATCAATTGATGTAATTAGATATGCATATTCGTCGCATTGATTTAATTCCTAAGTAACACGAGTAATGTCGAAATTGACGTAATGTTTAGATTCCGACATAACATTTTCCAAAACAATATGTAAAACTAAAAACGAGTATTGTTAGAACTAATTCACTGTCGTTTAGACGTCGCAATGAATTTAATAATTAAAACAAAACTACACTCTGGCCTTTACAGGCATCGTCGTTCCAGAAAAAATAATTAAAGCAAGATTGAAAATATGACGGTGACTGCCAGTGCAGTGACTGACTGTAAACTTAAGGTGAGCAATAACACCATCAGTTGGTGTTATTGCTTACCTAAAGTAAGTTTACAGTTAGGCACATATACACATACATAACACAAGACATAAACGGCCTATAAACGTCCCACTGCTGGGCACAGGCCTCACCTCGACTATGAGGTGGTGGTGCACTTATAAAATGTAGTTTTACTTTGATGTCTGCAGGTCGGTGACTTCGGTCTGGTGACCGCCATGAACGATAACTCCACTGATGGTGAACCTACTGAAGAGATCGACGCGTATGCTAGGCATACTTACCGTGTTGGTAAGTTCTTGTATTTTGTGCAGGTCGCTGTTTGAAATATATGCGCGAATTAACATTGGAACGTTTTAATGTTACAAGGCTTTTCTCCCAATTGAGTTATTAACAGTAAAATCCTTAGTTTTGACCTAAAAGAGCTTATCTATAAGAGATAAAAGCAGAATATCGTGAAATTTTACATAGATTCATAGGCTTCAACTCTGGGAAGAGAAAGCGAATTTAGTATGGCATGTGAACGTGTAAAGAGTTAAAACTCTAGCTGGCACTGTGAGATTTTCTTCAACTAGCTTCAGTTAAAGTATCTTGTAATTTACATTTAAACTGTTTTTCAATGTCTTTTAAAAATGTGTTGTAGTCAACAGATGGCGTTAAATGCAATCTTTCACCATTTCCGCTACATGTCATTCGCATCCCTTAAGGTTGTTTTTCCGCCTTTTGAAGTTAAACTTTTTATATCATTAGTGCTATCAGTATGTACCAAATCCGGCTCGAAGGATCATTTTTTCTGCTTGATTACAACAAGAAGAAGGATCTGAAAACCAGAAAAAGACTCAAACCGGGTAAATATACCAGAAAGATTCGGCCGGTCTGTTAATGGTCTCGGTAGCATAGTGCTTAGTGCAGTCGCCCGGTTTGCGAAAGATGCAGGTTCGATTATTGCCTGATGCCAAGTAGACCAAATGTCTTTTTCTGGTTTTCCTATCTTTTTTTATATCTTATCTTATCTTATCCTATTCTAGGTACCCACCTATACATGTCCCCGGAGCAGCTCCTCGGCCGCCCCTACAGCTACAAAGTGGACATATACTCGCTCGGGCTGATCCTGTTCGAGCTGCTGCAGCCGTTCGGCACGGAGGCGGAGCGCGTGGCGAGCCTGCTGCGGCTGAGGAACAACCACTATCCGCAGCCCTTCACGCAGCGGTGCCCGCAGGAGGTGATACAGGCTGTTGATACAGGGCGTTGATACAGGGCTGATCCTGTTCGAGCTGCTGCAGCCGTTCGGCACGGAGGCGGAGCGCGTGGCGAGCCTGCTGCGGCTGAGGAACAACCACTATCCGCAGCCCTTCACGCAGCGGTGCCCGCAGGAGGTGATACAGGCTGTTGATACAGGGCGTTGATACAGGGCTGATCCTGTTCGAGCTGCTGCAGCCGTTCGGCACGGAGGCGGAGCGCGTGGCGAGCCTGCTGCGGCTGAGGAACAACCACTATCCGCAGCCCTTCACGCAGCGGTGCCCGCAGGAGGTGATACAGGCTGTTGATACAGGCTGTTGATACAGGGTGTGATCCTGCTCGAGCTGCTGCGGCTGAGGAACAACCACTATCCGCAGCCCTTCACGCAGCGGTGCCCGCAGGAGGTGATACAGGCTGTTGATACAGGCTGTTGATACAGGGTGTGATCCTGCTCGAGCTGCTGCGGCTGAGGAACAACCACTATCCGCAGCCCTTCACGCAGCGGTGCCCGCAGGAGGTGATACAGGCTGTTGATACAGGCTGTTGATACAGGGTGTGATCCTGCTCGAGCTGCTGCGGCTGAGGAACAACCACTATCCGCAGCCCTTCACGCAGCGGTGCCCGCAGGAGGTGATACAGGCTGTTGATACAGGCTGTTGATACAGGGTCTGATCCTGCTCGAGCTGCTGCGGCTGAGGAACAACCACTATCCGCAGCCCTTCACGCAGCGGTGCCCGCAGGAGGTGATACAGGCTGTTGATACAGGGTGTTGATACAGGGTGTGATCCTGCTCGAGCTGCTGCGGCTGAGGAACAACCACTATCCGCAGCCCTTCACGCAGCGGTGCCCGCAGGAGGTGATACAGGCTGTTGATACAGGGTGTTGATACAGGGTGTGATCCTGCTCGAGCTGCTGCGGCTGAGGAACAACCACTATCCGCAGCCCTTCACGCAGCGGTGCCCGCAGGAGGTGATACAGGCTGTTGATACAGGCTGTTGATACAGGGTGTGATCCTGCTCGAGCTGCTGCGGCTGAGGAACAACCACTATCCGCAGCCCTTCACGCAGCGGTGCCCGCAGGAGGTGATACAGGCTGTTGATACAGGCTGTTGATACAGGGTGTGATCCTGCTCGAGCTGCTGCGGCTGAGGAACAACCACTATCCGCAGCCCTTCACGCAGCGGTGCCCGCAGGAGGTGATACAGGCTGTTGATACAGGCTGTTGATACAGGGTGTGATCCTGCTCGAGCTGCTGCGGCTGAGGAACAACCACTATCCGCAGCCCTTCACGCAGCGGTGCCCGCAGGAGGTGATACAGGCTGTTGATACAGGCTGTTGATACAGGGTGTGATCCTGCTCGAGCTGCTGCGGCTGAGGAACAACCACTATCCGCAGCCCTTCACGCAGCGGTGCCCGCAGGAGGTGATACAGGCTGTTGATACAGGGTGTTGATACAGGGCGTTGATACAGGGCGTTGATACAGGCTGTTGTTACAGGGTGTTGATACAGGCTGTTGATACAGGGTGTTGATACAGGGTGTTGATACAGGGTGTTGATACAGGGTGGTGATACAGGGTGTTGATACAGGGTGTTGATACAGGGTGTTGATACAGGGTGTTGATACAGGGTGTTGATACAGGATGTTGATACAGGGTGTTGATACAGGGTGTGAATACAGGATGTTGATACAGGGTGTTGATACAGGGTGTTACAAAAATACCCCTAATAACTAGGGTTGAGAGCCTTCTGCGCTCACTCTACAGTCCTACAAAGCTGTCAAAGCCATCTGAGGCTAAACAGCAGTAGTCACACAAAACAAAACAAAACCCCTAATAACTGAAGGGGGTTAAAAACTCCTGAAACGAGTCTCTTGTTAATTTCTTACAGTTGTAGCTCTTAATTTGAATTTCGAGTTAATAAACGTGAAATAAAAACGTCGATCATAGAAACACCCAGCACTAAGTTGGGTTCATGGACCCAAGTTGACCCTAACCGGGAGTGACCAGGAGCGCCCTTCTCTGTTCATGCCCCTACGTTATAAATCGCATTAATATCGACATTTTGGTAAACATTTGATGTAGGTTTTCATCGAAAACCATTAAAGATATAAAAAAAGGGACAACACCTACTATTTCGGATTCATTCACTTTCCATGCCATTTCAGTCTTTAGGGGTATTTTTGAAACAGCTTATATGTATACAAAGTGGACATATACTCGCTCGGGCTGATCCTGCTCGAGCTGCTGCGGCTGAGGAACAACCACTATCCGCAGCCCTTCCAGCAGCGGTGCCCGCAGGAGGTAAGTTACGTTTATATTTTTTTTAGCTTCCTCCCACCTCGGTGTATAAAAAAAGCTGAAAAGTTTGACCATTTAAGACTGTAGCGTACAAAAAGAAAAGAAAAAAACAAAATAAAAAGCAAAAAGAAAAAATATAAATATAATATTTAAGTAGAAGTGATAAACCTACTTTGTCGTGTATTAAACCCCCATTTATGTTCGCGATTTTCAGCCGGTTTCGAGTTATATTTCATTTTTAATTTTGACTTACGAGGCAGTATTGCTGACAGAAACATAAATAATTAAGATACATAGTTTTTTTTTCATATTAGCTGAATAGTCCCATAAAAACAATTTGTGGGTCAATCTCCCACTATCTCCGAAAGTTAGTTTTTAAGGGTGGATTTTTTATAAGTTAGATAAAATTTATTAGACCAATAATTTACAAGTCGGCAGATTTTGAAAAGTTGGATGTCGAAATCTATAATTGTGTCCTTAATTGCAATAATATGTCATTTTGACATACATTTTAAAGTCTGATGAGTTGTAATTTATTGGTCTGATAATGTCTTTCTGACTATTAAAAAAACAGCTTTAAATGAACTATTTGCTTAGTAAATTATATTGCGCTGAGTCTATTGTTTGTTTTTATTTTTGTTGTTTATTGAGTCTGGTGTTTTCTTTTCTTTTCTTAAGTTACAAAATTACTGACCCTCTTTATTATTTACTAGCCGTCTCGACAGACGTTGTTCTGTTGTCAATCAATGACAGGTAGAAATGGTTGCTAAGGGTAACTCAATTGTTGTTTTTCACTATATTCCTAGCATTTTCTCATATTTACTCACCTTTTAAACCTTCCCTGAACCTTCACAAACATTTCAAAAACTTAGCCAAATCGGGCCAGCCGTTCCTGAGTTTCAGCGAGACTAACGAACAGCAATCCATTTTTAAATATAGAGATTATTAAGAGCATGCTGTGCCCACATGTTAAGAGTTATGGTCTAGCTCTCAAAATGTTGTTTCTATGTTTTGTGCCTTAATGACTGTAACTTGTTTTGTGAGCCTTTAATAAATAAATAAATAAATAAGTCTATGGCATCATGCCAATGTTAGCGTAACTTCTTGTGTCTGTATCAGCTGGAGGTGCTGAAGTTGATGCTGAGTGAAGACCCGTCGCAGCGTCCGACGGCGGCGGGCGTGCGTGCGCGTGCGCCGCTCTACGAGCTAACCGATGACAAGTGGCACTTCGCGCTGCCGAGCGCTGTCAACGCTTAATACTGTAAGTTGACAAGCTAATATACCTCAGAAGACACTCCAACGCTAACAGACGCGAACACTTGAAAAGTCCCAATTTGTTATTTTTAGTTTTTCGTTCTTTTACAACAAAAAAGATCTCTAAACAAATATTTAAACAATGTGAAATACAAACTTCAATATGCTCTAAAATACAGGCGTATTACTGCCCAGTTCAGACTCTGGTTTCCTGTATTGGCAATATAAAAAAATGGCTATAATATGACAGTCTAAATTCAGCTAGCTGCGTCTTTTCAGGCTCAAGACTGCTCTTCCAAGCTTCCAAAACGGTAACCGACACACCGAATTAAATCCTTACTGTAGTCCAACTAATCTAAGAAATACATTTTGACAGCTGTTTTATTGGATTAAAATACAATTTCCAATGACACTGGCAGCTGTCAAATGCTTTTCTTCTCCCGAGATAAACTTGTCTATTGCTTTTCTTTTTCAATGACGTGTCGTCACAAAAATCTAGATAAAAGGGGTGTCGTTTTATACTTACAAATTGTTTTTTGTCTCCAGATTTCAGAATGTTGGTGCAATACTTCAACACAGAACTCGCCCAAAGAATTACTTTTCGCAATTCTTTTAGTAGGTAATAAGTTTTCTTGTTACCTGTATTTTATAATTGAACAATCGATTAATTTAAGCTGCATTCGTTATTGTAAGAAATTGCACTTCACATTATATTTGCCAGGAACTGGGATTGGCATAGATCTATTAAATATAACTTCGTTCTTTGTTATTTTTACGTTAAAATGTGTGTAAAATGACAAAAAAACATGAGAAAAAATAATTTGTTAATTTCAATTGGAAAACTACACTTAGCTTGTAGTCAATAAAATTTTAACGATAACAGTTATTGTTGTGTTAGTTATTGATAAATTTCCCTGTCAGTTGGAAAAAATAATAATCGTTTGAAATCATAAAAAAACCACTTTAAATTATTTGTTAATTTCACTCGTCTCCTTTTGTTTGGTAAACATTTAAAAAAGTATTAATGTGTTTTCTAAGGTAATCTACCTTTCGTATTCTCAATGCATTTCCTTGTTTTTTGTAAATAATAAACTACTTTTATTAGTTATTAATGAGCAGGTTAAGCTTGACCGTCAAGCTACAACCTTCTGAAAAAGGTTTTACTAAAAAGCGGTTAAGTTTACCGATCAAGCTTGACAAATATTTTGCTATTACATCTAAGTTTAGTATAGCAATTATAATTTTAATTAAGTCAGCATAGGAGTGTCTCGTTTCACTTAATGTATCACAGTTGACTTAGCATCTGTCAAAGTCATTGTTAAAGTTAAGACGTTTCAAATCAACTAAGATTTAGAAACTAAGTCATGTCTACTGACTCTAGAATGCTAAAGAGGTTTTTTGTATGTAAGGCTAATCATTATCATTATTAGGAGCTAATTCAATTCAAATTAAACATCACGAATGCTAAGTTGAAATCCGATTTTTTATAAAATTAATGTATTTTAGGACAATTGCAATTATTTTTAGAAATCTACACCAACCAGTAAAATCATGAATAAGAACAATGGAATTCCCAAACATTGAAAAATAGTCTTAAGTGAATTACTATTTCCATCACTATTATTGATGGTCATTGTTAGCAATAGCTACTTACTAGAAGCAATAAATAAATAATTTAAATTAAGTTACCTAGTTAAGTATCAATGAAACTGTAAGACTGGGCTTGGGTATTGGTTGCTAACTGTTGAGTAGTCGTATTTATCAGGAAGAATGATAGATTTTAATAGGTTTTTTTAATATTGTGTGATTACATGTGTATTTTAAGTGCCAATTTCCTTGGTAAACTGGCTAATTTACTAGGTTATTGATAATTAAATAAGTAGGTACGGATCATTGTACTAAATACAATAAAATTGTTAAATTAAGTGGCTTGTTTCATTTATTATTACCTAGCTGAGCCGACAGTTTGACGTCCTGAGACCGCGTCGATGGCAACCGTGGGTTCGGCCACTAAAAACGCTCCATTTTAAAGCCCGTAGCACACTTTGCAAGCACGGCAACTGCACGGCCCCGACCCAGCAATAGGGTAGATGACTATGAGTGATTTTGCATGTTTTTTTATGTTCCCCAAAAATAATAATTGATTACAAATGTTATTGTAAAACCACAATCGAAATTCGTTTCAAAATGAGGCTACAATAGGCCTGCAAACTTGGGTGGGCAAGTCCATTTCATATGTGTTAAATTTTTGTAAAACAATATCACTTTTTTGTAACCCAAACTATTATGAAGGAATTATGTTAGGAGACCATTATCATAAACGCAATATTGAATATAGCTGTCGAACAAAGTTATTACGCGCTCCTTACAAAAACAGCGACAGTGACGTCACTGTCGCTGTCACTTTTGTATGGAGCGTTTTTGGGCAAGTCCAAAAATGTGCATTTCAAATTGTGATATCTCTGGTGGTATTGATCCAGATGAAGTGATTCTTTGAGGATTGTTTACATAAATGTAAGGTCTTTCGATAATAAACAAAAAAAAATACAGTCATCATGCCTATTATCTTGCCATTCAAATTTGAACCCTAAGTTAGTTAGGACGCGAGTTTAGAGTTGAATGGTACTTATAGTAGCGGCAAGCGCGCGACGCTCATATTATCATTGCAAACTACACACATCAAAAGTGTCTAGGGATATCTCAAGCATTTTCATACAAAGTATAGCTATTGGGGAGGCTGTAAAAATTAAAATATTGATACCAACGTAGAAATTTTTAGGACACAGAAACTGCTATATCTGCCCTTTCAGATTGTATAAGGAAATTCATTGTGGTAGCATTATTGTACAATCGTAACGACGTTAAAAAAAAGACAGATTTTTCTTTTAAAAGGTTTCAAAATTTTAGCAAAATCCAAGATATTAGATAATGCTCAGCATTATCTTAGAATAACTCGAGGAAACAGGCATAAGATAAAGGTTAAGAATATTACAAAAAAACGTTTGATTTTGCTAAAATTTTGAAACTTTGAAATTTTGAATGTCCTAACATACACACATATTTTCAATAGCAATTGAGTTTTATTTCTACTTAATATTAGAAAACGAAAAAAAAATTAAATAGGTAAATACTAATTATGGCGTGGTTTTTTAAATCCTCCTCCGTCAATTATGACCTTAGCTTTACTTCAGTATTGTGTAATCAAAATAATAATATCATGAATCAAGCTAAGTCGAGTGAATCTCGTCGCAGCGCTATCTCCCAGAGATACTCAGTCATATACTTTACCTATCAGTAGGTACTCGGACATCAGCGTTAGTTCATTTACGTACGTTAAGTCAAAACTATGGAAATATTAACCAAACTTTTGTTTCTTTTTGTTACCTTCAGTTCTATAGAAGCGTATAAAGTGTTGATTGCGTTTGCGTTCCCAGTGAGAAGTTTGAATCTGTTAGGTGAAGGTATTGTTAGGCATTTTTTAAACGCTGGACATGAGGTAAATATACTTATAGATTAATTTATTCACTATACTTGCAACAAAATACAATGGTATTAAATAAGTAGGTTTGTGTTACAATTTACCTCTTCAAAGTATTTTGAATACACAAATACCTTTTTTTTTTTTTTGACCCGGAGGAAATGCACTTACGCATACCCGTCCGCCGGGGGGCGAACGGGTTATGTGGGACTCACCACTGGGGAGAAGACACCCAGTGGCATACCCACTAAAAACTCCGGGACTCCCACTCATCGTTCATGTTGGGGGAACTGCGGAATACACAAATACCTAACAACATAACATAAAAAAATTAAACCGAAAGTGTTCAATTAACTTTGGTATGCACTCCTATTTTTATAAGTGCTGTTATCTCATAGCAAGTAATCTGTTAAACAAATAATTAAAATGTAAATGTAATGTTATTTTGAGGAATTGATTAATTAAGTAGGTATTTTAGTGATTGTTATGATAAGTTATTTAACTTCTATGCAATTTAGAATTGACAGTTCTGTGAGCGAGCATGCTTTAAAACTGAATAAATAAATAAAGTTTTTCGCCGGTTTTATTAAATAAAGTAATTCTTACAGCATTGGGTTCAAGTTATTTCTGCTAACTGTGGGATTTTGAATGTTCCGTTCGTCATGACGGCAACAACCAGTGGCTTCTGTCTACTGCGTTTTGGATATAGTCGATGTAAACCTACAATTTAATAGTAACTATTACTTTTAGGTTACGTATATCACAGCGTTTCCAATGAAAAATCCCCATAAGAATCTCAAGCAAATCGATGCCAGCAGCACAAAAAAACTGTTTGAAAGTAAGTTCATGGTTCAGTCGCGATCAGATAGATATTGAAGCACACTAGGTGACCAAATACTCCTGAGCAGTTTCACAGCCAATAAGTTTTAAAACATTTCTGATGGCGACTGTACAGTCGAAGAATGAAAAGGATGACCAGTTTTCAAATAAATTGACTTACGCGTTGCAAGCACATGTTACCTTTTTAACTGTGTAACAGGCTAGAGTTTCGTGTCGAAAAGTATGCTTTATTGTTTGACAATAAAATTAAAATTCGATTAGACGTATGCTCCTTCACGATTGACAGTTGAACCAATACTTTTTATTGATTTGATCTTGCCATAACGCTGCTGTGTCAAGTTTGATAAATCGAATTATTGCATCCTATTTGCTTACAATGATTAAAACTACAAATGTGATTAACAGTTATTTATTATTTATTTATTTAATGTTTAATGCACAAACCAGTACAACAGTTCCTGTCAATGTCATCACTTAGCAAGCAAAAACAGATCTTAGGTTAACCCTTTTGTTCCGCGACTGTACATTATTGCCGAGGTGTCTCGCCCGCAAGTGCAGTGTCACCGAACGATTGTGTACAGACGATGGCTCGGTGTTTCGCTACGAGATCGAAACAGAAATGAGGAAATAGCCCAGCGTATTAGCAGGTTGAACTGGCAATGGGCAGGGCACATAACACGAAGTACTGATTGCCGTTGGGGCCGGAAAGTCCCAGAGTGGAGAACACTTGAGGCCAAACGCAGCGTGGGACGCCCACACGCAAGGTGGACGGTTGACCTCAGAAAGCTCGCAGGTTTTCGGGGCCACTCTGGGAATCTATAGGGGAGGCCTATGTTCAGCAGTGAACGTCTTGTGGCTGACGATGATGGTGATGATGGCTCATCATCAGGCTACCTTAACGTCTAACTATAAGGTTTATACAGTAGAACTGGGCGCCAAGTGCGAGTTTTTCTGACTTTTCGATCACGACTGCGTAGTCGCGAACGTATGGCGGGTGGACCATGGCCCTTCCATGTAAATGGTACGCAGTCGTAATCGAGTAGTGAGAAAACGCACTAGCCTACTAAGCCTTCAGATGGCCTACTTGTGCGAATTTCATGTCTGTACACACCTTTGTAATGGCTTAAGTATACGGTACATTTCACTATTGACTTTCCAGAGACAGACATGCTCAACACGGGCTACATGATGAGCACTCCAACCCAGAGCAGTATTTCCGAAGTCCAAGACATAGCTCTTGCAGGGGCCTTAATGGCGTTCCAGGACAAGAACATTCAGCGACTGCTGGAGGACACCAGTCAAACCTTCGATGTGGTCATAGCTGATCTGCTAGAGACTGATTTATATGCTGGGTATGTTGTGCTGCAAAAAATTGCATACTTCTTAATAAATAACGAATTGTACATCATTGGCACTTTTTAGAGTTGAGAATGGCATCGAAGAAAGATCCAAAGTAACAGTCTTGAATCTATTTTTATACTGACAGTTCTTGCTTTCTGGAAACTTATAAAGCGATCTCAAATAAGTGCTACTACTGCAAGTTAGCGTAAGCACCTGCTCTGTCATGACTGGTATAATTAACGTAGGTACCTACCACAGAGTACTTTATATAGGAAGTACTAACCACACCACATCAAAGCAGTATGAAGTACCTTGTTGCGTTGGATTGGTATTCAAAAGAAAGTTATGATGCTTTTATTTTTTCATGTACTGTCTTTCCATCCTCCTCTTCCTAAAAAAACAAATACCTATCTAGGTATTTACTTGCTCGTAGGTAAGTTACTCCCAAAATCATCATGTTTATTAATAAATATGGATACCTTATCATCATTGTTATCACTAATACTTCGATCAATTTGGGTAGATATAGCGAACCTTAGCTTAGGAAACACTATTTTAAGGTAAGCTTATCTACTGTAGTGATAACAAATGACCAGCTCATTTATCTGGAGACGTCATTTGTTTGTTGATAGATAGCCTCCACCTTATAGCCCAGTCATCGTTACAATCATAATTATGTCTTATTTGTTGTTGCTAAGGACGCTAAGTACCTGCAGGTCCTCATTCTAATGATGTAATGATTTGGACAACTACGCAACTGATGATGATCATGCCCTCGTAACATTATGAGGGAGATGGATGTCTTCGTGACAATAGAATCAAGTTTCTTAACTTTAAACACAACACAAAAAAAAACTGAGACATAAACTAGGCTTAATTCGATTAAATCAACGTCTTCCGCATACATACCTGTTTAAAAAATTGACAGAGTTTTGTTTCCTGACTGACATCGTTGTTAGTTGTTAAGCCTAGTCTGTTGTTACAGATTTTCAGTAGTATACAACTGTCCAATGGTATGGCTGTTCTCCATGGGCGCTCATTCTGTTGCTCTTCGCCTGGTGGACCAGCCAGCGAACCCGGCGTACTCGGCAGACTATCTCTCGGACAACATCCCGCCTTTCAGCTTCGGGGCAAGAGTTGACCAGCTGTGGGCTCATGTACGCTGGTACCTCTACAAATGGTATGATTCAATGTACTTTGTAGCTTAAAAAGATAAGTATGTAAATTGGTTAAAATTGAGCGTTGTGTACTTTTCACTTCGTTTTCGAAATTCGGAGATCTTCGGTTAATTAAATGCATACAAATATATGTAGGCATGTACAATAAGTATGTAGAAATTGAAAGTAAAATAAGAAACAGGCAAGAATGTCATGTTGAACAGTGAATCTACTGCTAAAACAGTAGGGTTGGCAACACTGTCCTGGAGTACCAGGGCGAACAGCAAATTTTCAATGTGGCACTAAACTCAACCAAATTAAGGAGTGGTTGCTTGTCTTCAGTACATTGATTGAATCTTCTCCAATCAGAATGTTAATTTTCAGGTGGGTTATTCAGCCTCAAGAAGAAGCCGAGTACAAAAGATTCTTCGGGCCTCTTGTAGCGAAACGCGGACGTACCCTCCCCCCTTTCCACGAGCTGATCTACAACGCATCTCTCATGCTGAGCAATGAGCATTACGCCATGGGCAACGTGCCTGCTACCCCCCAGAACTTCAAGTTCGTCGGTGGGTTCCACATTGAGGAACCGGTGAAGCCGCTGCCTCAGGTAAGAACTTAAGCTTTAGTTAGAGCCAGGGCGTTGCCACATCTCCACTATCACCTATAGAGTGGAAGCACCTCGTGTTGGTAGGCGTTCATGTAGCCTTGTTGTACAAATAATAGCCTCACCTCAACTAGGTATGAGCATTACAATGAACGCGCCACCCACTACGCGATGCACGCGGGATTCATACTCCAACAAGCAGGCTCAGTGTGGATTGGACCAACCACCTATTGGGACCACTGCCTTTCAAAGAACGGAGTTAATGACAAAATGTTGGTCGGGTCAATCAACCATCCCATTTCCAACCCGTCGTGCATCTCTTTACCAAGTCGATCGTTGCCAATAAATGCTATTATCATACCTAAAAATCAAGTTCAAGTTTGATAGATAACGCTTAAACATTAACGATAGTTCGATACGACACTGACAAGAGTAGGCCTCCATCCCGTAAAATTGATTCTTCATTGCACAAAAGTAAAGTACAAATGGGGTATCTAATGCCTAGAGGCAATCTCTACCGTTCAGCCACACAGTCAGACAGAGAAATTCGGGCCGTGCACTGGACCGTAAGTAAGATTAAGTCTACAAACTAAATACGTACATAATAACCAACTTCAATATTCCAGAACCTACAAGCCATAATGGAGAATGCCAAGCACGGCGTCATCTACTTCAGCATGGGTTCCACGTGGAAGAGCAAGGACATCCCGATGGCGGTGAAGCGGAACCTGCTGAACATGTTCGCTGAGCTCAAGGAGACCGTCATCTGGAAGTACGAGGAAGAATTGGAGAATGTGCCAGATAATGTGCATATTGTGAAGTGGGCTCCACAACATAGTATTTTAGGTAAACTTTGCCTTTATCCCGTTTCTCTCCAGCATGGCCATTCTGTGTCTTGTGAGCAGGATTACTTCGATCGCCTTTTTTTTAAATGAATTTATCATTCGCCTTTTCCAGCCCACCCAAATCTTCTATTCTTCATCACTCATGGCGGCCTCCTGTCCTCCACCGAAGCCCTACACTTTGGCGTCCCCATAATAGGCGTGCCAGTGGCCTTCGACCAGTTCATCAACGTCAACAAGGCGGTGGCGAAAGGATACGCTCTCATGGCGGCGCTGAACCATCAGATAGCTGACAATTTACGACCAGTCATAAGAGAAATGCTGAGGAACCCTAAGTAAGTTTTAATGAACACTTCTGACCTGATTCCTATCTTTTTTCATGCTTCTCGCAATATCTTTGCAATCAGGTCGTTATCAGGGAGTTGACTAATAAATGTGCAAGTGATGCACCTAGGCAGTGATGATATTGACGCCATTTTGACCACGCAAGAGCCCCTGGGGTAGCTCTAAGCTTAACTGGGGTATTGACTGCAAACTGGCTACATGAGCTAAAGCCCCCTTTGCTTGCGTGCTTCCTCCATGATCAGTCTGTTCAAAACAAAAGTGTATGTACTTCCTTCTTTACAGGTACAAAGAAAAAGCCCGGGAGCTGTCCCGGATCTACCACGACCGAGTGATCCCCCCAGGCCAGGAGATGGTGCACTGGGTCGAGCACGTAGTCCGAACTGGTGGCGCACCACATCTGCGCTCACCGGCCTTACACCTACCCTTCTACAGGAAGTACTACTTAGATCTCTCTGTGGCTTTAGCAGTTCTTGTTTTGGCGTTCAAAATGTTAGTTAGTCTGGTTATTGGGAAGACTGCAGATGAGAAGAAGAAGAACAATTAAGTCTGTATCAAAATAATTTCGCAACATCCTGCGAAGTTTCACACGTGGTTTTTACTTATTCAAGGACTCTTGATCACTAAGGTAATTGGACCGCAGTGGGTTCACGAATAAATAAACAAATATGAGATAAGATCAAATTCATTTCTTTGGTTCTACAGTTAAGTTTTCCTCTGTGATATGGAAACTAGAAACCATAGAGAGATTAAAGCCGCGTTTCCACTAGGCAAGATTTGTTGCGCGACATGTTGCACATCATGTTGATCAAGGAGGTGCAACTGCCCTATCATATTATCAAACTACTTACTCGTTCCTACAAGCCGCGCGTCATGTTGGAAACAACACGCTATTGTGCAACGTCGTCGTACATGATGAGCAAGTGGAAACGCGGCTTTACACAAACCAGTTATGAGCCAGTGTCAGAGACTGGCATTTGTTTTTAACCTGCTTACTGCTCAGGTACTATTGAAGGACGCCTAAAAACTTGTTTTGCCTATTCTAGTAATTTATAATTTAATTAAAGATTATTAATTTATCTATAGTGAACGAATTATATTAATAATACTAGTTGCTCGAAATGCGAGAATGATAGGTCCGTATCCTTTCTAAGGCTGAACCCTGGTACTAACCCCGCTGCAAAACTTACGATACAGGCATCTTTGATGGCCTCAAACAGTTAAAAGAGAGGGATATCTTATAAAAAAACAAGAACGAAAAATTATAAGTAACAGTTTTTTTAATAAATATTGGTCATTTTTTTACCCGTTTAACTCCAGCAAGGAACATTTTGTACCTCATGGCGTGGCGCTCGCCGACATACAAACACCACAAATACACAAAACATTTGCGTAAGACGTTACACCTTAAACACATTTCACATTATAATGTTGCTTCAGTCTTAAATCCCTAAAAAACTTCATCAGTTCCTCTTAACTTTCTTCGAACTCTTTTTGAATATCCTTCTAAAAGCTGCTCTGATGAAGAAAAGAACGGCCAGTACCAGGGCGAGGAGGTCGAGGTACATCTTCTGGTAGAAGGGCACGTTGAGAGCCGGCGAGCGGAGGTGGGGGGCGCCGCCAGTCTTCACCACGTGCTCCACCCAGTGCACCAGCTCTGCGCCAGGGGAAGTGGGCCGGTGGTGGTATACGAAAGAGAGCTCTTTCACCGTATTTGAGTATCTGTAAAGCAAGATACACAATACAAAAGGTTAAAAAACAGGTTGATAGCAAGTGGAAGAACATGCAGACCTTGTGGGGGGTTACGCTCTGTGCAGACGACGGTGTTCGATTATAAATCAATTCTTCGGTTTAATATGGCTTTTCGGTAGGTTTTTCTGCAAGATTTTTGAATGGAAGGTGCGTTCGAAGTGACAATTTGTGATCGATTATAAATATTAATTATTAGATCGAAAAGAAACGAAAAGCTAAAACTTGCTGTTCTATAGTTATTAGACCATGATTTACCTTTACTCAGTGCTACAATTTTTAAAACTCCAAAATCTAGATTTCAAATATTAAATTCATCGTAAGAAAGTATCGATCAGTGAAATATCTTACTTAGGATTCTGTATGACTTCTTCGATGGCTGCCTTAAGCTCGTCAGCCATGGTGTAGGACAGGTCTACTCTCTGCGCGAAGCCCTTCTTAACGGCTCGGTTGACATTGACGAACTGGTCAGCAAAGACCGGGATCCCAATTATGGGTTTGGCATAGTGGATTGTCTCAGTTGTGGATAATAGACCGCCGTGGGTGATGAACAGTACACAGTTAGGATGAGCTGAAACAATAATCATCATCAGTACCGGATTACGCTACGGGCAAGAGTAGAAAATGTAACGGCTCAGCAGGTGCTACATTAACAAACGGGGAATGAAGGTTGACATTTCTCCATAAGACTTGCAAGGGTCAAGCTCTGGAAAAATCCGTCACCAGGATGGTTACCATTATCAATAGCCTCTGAAATGTCTTTGATGGAGTATGTGCTAAAATGTTTTTGCTGTATTTGAATGATTTTGATAAACGAAGACGAAAATATAAATACAGTGGCCAGAATATCAGATGTAACAGTCTGTGATGATCACTTGCTGGCATCTGCACGGTTCTGCCTATTTAAATGGTTTTACTATGAAATATTCAAATTTCTTGCAGAATCTGATCATTCCATGAAGTCTATATGAAAATTAAGCTGTTAATTGAGTCATCGTTAAAAATAAAGCTCCTATTAATTACATGCTATACTTAACATTTATTGTTGTTGTTGTCTATCCATCAGACATTTCTCTTTATGTTAATTACTAATTTAGTTATAAGGCCTTTGTCAACTAAATTATTAATATTAAAGGCCATTCCCAAATTCAAGAGTTAAAACTTACAAAGAATGCTCGGCTGCGGCGCCCAACTCACGACGTGCACGTTGCTGGGTAAGTTAGGTGGAACTTCCTCAAACTTCCATAGCACCGTCTGCTTCAGCGTCCCGAACATCTTGAGAAGGCTTGCCGTCAACTCTTCTGGCATGTCCTTACTCTTCAAGTTTGAGCCCATACTGAAGTATATTAAGCCGTTCTTTGAGTCGTCTAATAGTTTCTGCAGATTCTGCGAAGATCAACAACAAAATTTAAGTTCAATGACGTTTCCTGAGAAAGACAAAACTGCTATATATACTAAGCGCAGCTATTGGCAGAATAAATTGCACAAGGAGTCAAGAACAATCAGAACGCAATAGAGGAATAGGTAGTAGGTAGGAATAGGAATAAAACGCAATACTAGAACCTAGTTCAGTCATAAAGCCAGGTCCTGAGACTAGGCTTTCCGTTATTAAAAAAAGGCTTTAGGATCCATAAATGTTCCTATACTTGTACCTACTTAGTTCAGTCATAAATGGACCAACGATTAAAAACTAACCTCCGGTAACGGTGCAACCTTTGATTCAATATGGTAACCTCCAATGTTCTTGTAGTTTGCTGGCAATGACACCGGCTGCCCAAGAGACACATGTGAGTTGCCCAGCATCAGCGACGCGTTGTACTTCAGTTCTTCGTAGTCGGGCATCTGCTGCCCTCTTGCCTTGAAGATTGGGGCGAGACTCTTGTACAGTTCTAATTCTCTTCCAGTTATCAAGCTGAAACATTTTCCATTCCTCTTTTACTTGTACCAGTCACTCACATTCAACAATCTTTTACCGAAGCACTTTTAACGTCTTCATAAATTCAAAATATCAAAACCTCATAACTCACGAGGTACTTAGAGATGGAATTTTTAGATAGCCATTATGAACCTAAAGTGCTATAAAATGGAGTAAAATTTATAAGATTTGACTTACAAATAGTTAAGAAGACGTCCGATGATCTGCATTCCCAGCTCCTTAACACGTTCGAAGAATGAGAAGGGGGTTACGCTTGAGGACATAGTGTCTGCGTTGTAGGCCGGGCTGAGCGGGCCGTCGATGAGCCTCAGCGCCATCCAGTGAGGTTCCACGGTCGATACCCAGATGTACGGAGCATTATAAATTGCGCCAAAACTGTTGATAGAACTTGATTTTAGTATTCAGTGTCACGGAATTTTGCCTTCTGGGGTATTGTGTATTGTTTCCAAAATTGCGTAGTGCCCATAAACGGCGACTTAGTTTTAAGAAATTAAATCCATGTACAATGAATGGCACATCACGTACACAGAAATGCAAAAATAGGACAGAATAGGCTTAGGGAAATGCTTAGGGAAAACAGTGTTATCGTTGTACCTATATTAAAAACAGATGAACAACATGAAGAAATAACATAGTGCAGAAAATAATGTCGACTTTGCCTTACCCAGAATACACCTCGTTGAACATCCATTCGACAAGGACCACGTCGAAGTGCTGGCTGGTGTCCTTCAGCAGAGCCTGGACGTTGGGGTTGTTGTACGTCATATTGTGCAAATCCAGCATCATAGAGAACACTTCACGAATGTCCATTTTAACTGTTTTGTCCATTACTGATTTTATTTTCAGCATTTCCGCTGTGAATTTGAAAAATAATGTTAGGATCTTTTTTTAGTTATTTTAATGTCAAAAAACTGCAATCAATGAGTACCTACGTATGTTTCCAAAAATGCGCTTGGTTATCAAGTTAGCTTTACTTCACTTTCTAATAAGTACATGGAATTATTTGAATTCGTGCACATGCTTGTTTATTTATTCTTACTGCACAAAATCAAGCAAACAATCAAATCAGAAAGGCCTAACATATAATTTGGGAAAATTCTGCTATGTTGCTAACTTATTAAAATAATAATTCATAATTTATGAGAACGTGATGAATTTATAAACCTTGACATGATAAATGATTAATTAATTTTATTGTAACCCATTGACATTGTTTATATTGATTTTATTTGTGACTTTTTATTGATCTAATCCTTTATTTATTGTATTTTTATTAGACTTAGTTTTGATTTCAATTAGTTTAATTTTAATTTTATTGTATTTTTATTGTAATTCCACTTCTCTGACGATCTCAATTTGAATGACCTATATTTTGACATCTGATGTAATTTGTAGTGAACTTTAATTTGAGAAATAAAAAATCTAATCTAACCTAATCTAATCTTAATTGTTTTTCACATAGGTATTACATAATTAAGTGGTACCTTCAAGGAATGGTCACAAGAATCTCACGTTAGTTGTTACAGATGGTTTTACAAATATTGGAGAGCGTGGTGATGATATATTTAGGTATTAATAGGTTTACCCATTCATTGTATCGATGAATAAAACTAAATCTACGTATTTAAGCCATTTGGTAGTTTTTGGCCACCATTCTTAATTACCTTAACAGCTACTTACTTACTTGGCAAACCTTTGAAGTTTTCGCTAACGTCGATTTGTCGAACATTAGGCGGCACAGTTTTTTTAACTATGGGTGTTATGTATGTAACCTGCAAAAATAAAATGAGACTTATATTAGAAATATAAGATAACTTGAATGTTAAAATTATTTAAAAAGCGTTTCTTAAAACTAAACATTATGGTAAAACTTTTACTACAGAACCAGTTCATGACTTTAAGCGTCCCCTCACACGGGCCACGAAATTCCGCCACAAAACGTCGCCACCTGACATATAATAATATGAGTTTGGTGTGGCTGCGTGTGGCGGCCTCCGGCATCACCGTGTGCGGCTAAGTAGTAAAATAATGTAAAAAATACAAGAAATATGCCGGTGGCGGCGTTGGCGCAAGGTTTGTGGCCCGTGTGCTGTGCTAAGGGCTGAATTTATTTGCACATACAGAGTTAGTGTCATACTCTAAGCCACGTTCCATTTATCTTTCGTGTTCGAGCGCTTAGTCTGACCACGTTGCTTATTAGCAGCATATAAGTAATGGAATATAATTGGTTGAAGTAAAACAAATATTTGACCGAATGGGGGCTAATGTTAAACATTTATATAAAGCGGTAAGGAAAGACCGCCATTGTACCTACCTCGTGTCCGGCGTTGGCCAAATGCCTGACGACACCGTCTCCCAAGATGACATGGCTCTTCCCAGGTACAGGAAAGACAGCGAGGATCTTGTATGCGTCGCCAGCCTGGTAGCAGACCGCCAGGGTCAACAGCAGCAGAGAACTGGTGCACTGCATCTGGAAAGTTTCGGAAATTGGGTCAGCCAACACCTGGGCTGATAGGTATTTATTTGGCGATGGCTTCTGAAGCTTTATCATGTTTTACAATTATTTTTTGAACTGTTATTTAGGTAGGTAAGTACTTCATTGGTTAAAAAGCAGAGCAGAATTATTCAATAATAAACGTTACATATCTACTAAGTTTTTGTATTTTCTACGTATCAATATTTTAATTTTTACAGCCTCTCAAATAGCTATACTTTGTATGAAAATGCTTGAGATATCCCTAGACACTTTTGAGCAGTGTAGTATTACTCTATGTTCTATTCTCTACTACTCACTGCACCTTAAATGGGTGTACTACGCCATATCGAATGCCAATTCATTGATAGTCAAATGATCGACCACAATAAATCGAAAAGTTAAATCATCGAACGTTCATAATATCGAATTCACAAATGATAGAACGTTCAAAATATCAAATTGTTATTTTATCGAATACTCACCACATCAAATGTTTAATTTATCGAAAATCAATATGATATTACACCAATTCGATTACGCATTCGATTACGACTACTATTTTGGTATTTAACGTGAAATGTTATTAAATTCTTTCTTCTGTTGATATCTACGAGAGCAGTATTACTTTTATCATCCAAATAATATAATGTCTGCTCAATAAGGCTTACCTAGACTGATAACAATGTCTAGCACCTACTAACACAGGTAACCCTGTTGTTAAATTTTAACACCACAATTTAGCAATAACTTACAACATTTGAGATACTTACTGTTTGTGCAGGTACGAGATCGAAACGTCTTATGTCACCAAAGGAAATAAGCTACTATACTGTAAAACGATAATGCTACCGCAGGCCAATGATATACTGAAGGAGTCTGATCTATTAAAATTGTTTATCAAATACCTGAGTTTTTATAAGATAGCACAATCATTGTCCCTTAGTTCGATGATATTGAACAGTAGATAACTAGATAATTTTAGCTCCAGCACACTGCGTTTTAAAATAAGTGATACAAAACCAAGTAGTTCAAAAGAATACCTTGATGATACTTTGATATTATTTAGCACAAACACAAAACACCTCACAACCATAGCACTTCGGATCACACAGACTAGTATATTATTACGATCATAAAACCAGATACAAAATATGATTCTACGATCCACGTTGAAAAAGGTGGCCGAGTGCGAGTTGGACTCGCACATATAGGGTTCCGTAGCAAATATATAAAAATAAAACTACGATTTAAATAGATCTCGTTCAAACCAATTTTGGGTGAAAGTTTTCATAATAATATCATGTACCTATTTGTCTAAGTTTTATCATTCTCTCTCATGTTACATGGACATTTTGCAATGATAGACCTGATGATGAGAAACCTTAACATAATTTTCGAAGACCTATCTATACAATCACCACAAGTATTAATTGGATGAAAAAAAATGAGTTTCAGTTCTAACCCCCCAAGATGTTTTGTCTTTTTATATTTTTGTTTCAAAATCTTAATGCGGTTCATGGAATACACCTACTGACTAAGTTTCAACAGTATGCCTATTGCATACAGACAGACAGACATGACGTATCTATGTTTTATTATTGTTTTTTAGCATTTTCCTTGCAGGATCTACCTAATGTAGTGTAATGTCTTTTTCTGGTTTTCAGATCTTTAGTAAAGATACTGCAAGGAAAATGCTAAAAAACAATAATAAAACATAGTAATAGCTTTTTTATACTACCTGCTCGTCAATGGGACATTATGTGTCATGTAAACCTGTCCTAAAGTAGGTCATTATAGCCCTACGGTCTAGCCGGGACATAATGTTGTACTGAATTTCATTATTCCCTGGGGATTAAAGTGATTTGAATTTGGAATGCAACCGTGTAGTCAAAAATGTTTAGGTGCAATGAGATTTTATCCTGAGTTCGAATGTCGTACTGGCCACTAACAAAATAGATGCCAAAGAAAGAAAAAAGGCGCCAACGGCTCAAATAGCTCCTGAGTCCTGTGCTGATAAAATGAACGTACCAAAGATTGTAATTCATCTTTCCAATGTCTTCGCACAACTGTCTTATGTTTCTAACATCACTTTGAATTTTTGATAAATACTAATTTCTCATATTTAATTACCTACCTATTTTCACATGAAATAAATACTTAAGCACTTATTTTTTTCAGCCATTAATTTCGATTGCCTCGCAGAAAGTATAAAAAGTAGAGTATGCATCGCGGGCTTAAAAGTGTATTTGTCTTGGGCGGTCTTGAACCGCCCAAGAATAATATGACGCCCGGGACATAATACACTTTTTTAAGCCCTTGTGGCATAATCTACTATTTCATCTTAATCGGAAGTTAAATATTTTTGTAATAATATTTCTTCTGAGTGTTAGAGGCGGATGCCTATATCTACTATATAAAAATAAGTCGGGTTTTCCTTCCTGACGCTATAACTCCAGAACGCACGAGCCGAATTCCACGGTTTTGCATTCGTTGGAAAGGTATCGGGCTCCGTGAGGTTTATAGCAAAGAAAATTCAGGAAAATTTCAACAGAAAAGCGGGAAAATCTTTTTTCACATACAGCTAAGTCCATGCGGACGAAGTCGCGGGCGGCTGCTAGTCATTGATGAAATCACCCTGGTTCATAGGGTAAATATACCAGAAAAAATCGGCCGGTCTGTTAATGGTCTCGGTAGCATCGCCCGGTTTGCGAAAGATGCTAGTTCGAGTCCTGCCTGATGCCAACATGACCAAATGTCTTTTTCTGGTTTTCAGATCTTTAGTAATGACGAATCTAATAAGGGTTCCGTATTGTAAACGGAACCCCAAATATTACTGAATCACGGCTGTCGACGAATATTCCGCAGATATTTGCATAGTATTATTTACTTTGACGACGAGATAATAACACTTGTGAAGGTCATTTAATTACAGTTATAGGCATTTTTATTTGGAAACTAATACTTGCTATGAAAATAAATAAGTAAAATACCACCATGTGAAATTGAAAGTTATTTATTCTGTGAGTTTCACTAGTTTAGCTGTTTTACTCGTACCTTGGGTTTTACTAAGTTTGTAGTAGGCATACCAAATGTTGCATCTATATTTTTTTTTAGCTTGAATTAATTTAGGTTTTATATGATGTTGGATATTATTTGCGGGTTTTTGTCATTTTTGATTACCTAAATTGATTATTCTATTCACTGATGCTGTTTCTTTTTGAAGTAGGTAGTTGTGTCTAGTTAATAATAATGTTTTGTCTCGAAATCACTCATACAGTTGAAAATCAATACTAATATTTTTAACTTTAACTCAATACGAAAGAAAGTATCCATCCACCATCGTTGCCTTTGGGAATAGGAAATACTTAGGATCAATAACGATATAGGTACTAGTATTTATGTCTGTAGATGAGCTGGTCGCAATGATTTAATAATAAAAATAAAAATAACAGAAAGTGGCACCCGAAATCAGACCGATTCACCTGAGCAAAGCATTAACTGTGTTGACAGTCAGATGCTCACTGCATTCTTAACTCTTTTCTAATTTCTCTCTCTTTTTAATTCTTTCGCACACCTAAAAACTGAGATCCACCACCTTTGCGTTCGGAAGTAGGTACGCGTTCAAATGGTCAACTCTGGACTTGGCTTTCTAATTAGGAACGATTCGATTGGTTAAGGGATGTGCTAGAGCAAAGTACAAGTATGAAATTACTGCATTCTTAACGCGAACGAATTATACGTCTTTTTTATTGTAATATCATTGGCTGCTATGCTATTCCGGTGGTCGTCGACACTCACTTCGCTCGTGCGAGGCAACTTTGAAATTCGATTCCTTAGCGACTGTGGTCGTTTGAGAGAAAAGAACCAAGCCAAATAACATTTTTTAATTATTTACATACAAAATGAGAGAAAATACTAATTCAAAGTAAAGCGTATTGATGATTGAGGTAAGCGTGAAGCACCGAGATGTGAAGTGATGTTCGATGTGCACCGCCGGAATAGCACGGCTGGTCGCTAAAAAAACGAAAATTATGGCTACGAACTATAAACAACGTGTTATTGTAGGTTTACTCGTACGTCGCATGGCGGTCGTGGGCTCAAGGCTATCTTCTTATCTCATGATAATGACGACAAGTAGTCATTATAGTAAATCTGTAGAAAACATTAATGCAATGACATATTTTCTTAAGATTCATTAATCTAAATATACCTACCGCACAGCCTTGTCCAACGGTGAAAAGTAAATATATACAGTATAATACTGTCTTTTACGGTATAGTAGACTACCTAGACTACGGGCAAACACAAATGTTCATAATATGAATAGGTATATTTTGTCCTTGCGGTTACCGAACCCACAATCTGTGGCTAGGAGTCACATAATCCTATCGTAATATAAGATCTAAAAAGTGCCCTTCCCGATCAAATTGGACGATATCGTTCGCTTTTAGAGATCCAAATAATATGTGGGTTTTTCCTGTTGTATCTTGGTCAAGAAGATTTGAAAAGTCATCGTTCCTCGACAATAATTATTTAATCGGTAGCACGAGGCTTTTGTATGTATTCGCAACTTGTCATGATGACAATGCAACTTTAGGCAATAAAATAGAAAAACATTAGTTATCTTTATTTATAAGGCTTTAAGATTCTGATTATTAAGTACCTACATTTTATAATTACTAATTGCTTAAATTCCTTGGTGTATTCTCATATTGCAATATGAAGATAAATTGGCTCCCACTGATAACGTTATTTTTAGCATATAGTTTTGGGGATGCGTATAAATTGTTAGTGGTATTCCCATTTCCCGGGAAAAGCCATGGAATTCTGGGAGAAGGATATGTGAGGACCCTGGCGAAGGCTGGCCATGAGGTAAGCGACCGTCCGTCCTAATAGTGTGCACATATCTCTAGGTAGTGTACACTAGTATTCTTGAGCATTATTATATTCAAATAATCTTCGTTATTTCTCGTCTCGATCATTTTTTCGTCAGGTTCCTATTAACTACTATTAAGGCATACAATTGGCGTATATTATGCAACAACCGCTGTTGTAATACGAACAAAAATGTTTTGTGTTAAATCAGAAACAAACTATCGGACTTTGTCTGGCAAGGCGCGACTGCCAATGTTTGGGCTTTAGCAGGGTTCTTTAAAATGTTCAAAGGAAAGCCCACAGCTTAAGCCCCGAATTCACAAAGCCAAATCAACGTTGAGCATCCTTCAGAAGTATAGCGGCCCTTTTAGTTCTATTGACATTTTACGGAACAGCATGAGCGTGAGCGCGTGCTTAGCGTTGATTGACGTTGGTGAGTTCGGGTGTTAGTGAACTTTCGTAATCAAGTCATATTAAGTCGCGGCTGTCTGTTGCATCCGATAATTTCCTTCGTTTGAAGATGGAACTAACTATTTCTGTTATGTTACTTTTGAATTAAATTAACCTATGGTTTACCACTTTGTAGATCACGTACATCGCTTCGGTGCCATTAAAAGATCCGCCCCCAGGAGTTAAACAAATCGATGTCAGTTACGTCTTTCAGGTATACCCAACAGGTAAGGGTTTATTGATTATACTCGTATTTTAATTAATTTAGCTAGAAACAGTTAAGGTGGTTGGTGGTTTTCGGAAGCCACCTACTACCACACAAAAATAAATTGGCATTTATGTCATCGTTTCAAATGCTTTAAAATGTTGAGATTATTATCTTTTTAACGTCTGACCTTGTGGCTGTCTGGTAGACAATGCCAATTGGCTCTAAGTCGCCATTTGTCTGTTTTTCTAATCAATACTTTAAAATGTCACACATTGATATCTAGTAATGACCACTAAAGTTTCATAATATCCAGATATACAAATTAATTAATTAAAAAAATATTTTAGACCAAATACTGAACATAAAGGAAATCCTAAATAACAACATGCAGCTGACCGACGTGAACAAGCTGATGTCAGTGGTGCTGGACGTGACGAACGCGACGTTACAGAACGATGAAGTGCAGAAGCTAATTCAAGATCCTAACGCGCAGTTTGACGCGGTGATCGCTGAGTGGATGTACACTGAAGTTTATAGCGGGTATAAAAATTATACATACGGTATCATATACTTAGTACTTAATTTACAAGATTGGCTTAGTTTGGTTCTTTGTGCAATAATGTCCAATGAAAATGTATTGTAAGATTCTGTGTTTTCAATCATTCAGCCTAGAATCTTCTGGGTTGGCAGAGAAAAGTAGGTGTATCTACACTCACTTTTCTCTATCAAATGTTTTCTGGAAGAGATCACTCCTAGCGATAACCTTAATTGTACATCCTAAATCTCTGTTAACTTTGATTTCATTGATTTCTTTGAGCAAAAAAGTATACTTATCTTATCTTAAGATAGGCTAGTAACGATCAGTTATTAAGTTCCTCAAATAAGGCTGTTAGAATTCACTTGAAACACTAGTAGTATTTCGAACGCGCAATTTACTTCTCTGCTTAAATAAAAGATGGCACAAGCCATTCAATTCAAGTTCCAAAGCCTTTAACATAACCCGTTGCAGGTTCGCACCAGTGTTCGGCTGTCCGCTGATCTGGTCGTCTTCGATGGAGCCCCACGCGATGGTGCTGTGGCTGATGGACGAAGCACCCAACCCTGCGTACGTGCCCGACCACCTCTCCCATGCCACTTCCCCTCTTAGCTTCTTCCAACGAGTTGGGGAAATGGGAATAGTTCAATTCTGGAGGTATATGCAATGGTAAGTTCCGGAATGTACAAAAACTAAAGTGTTGCCATAGATATTCATCCAAACTGGGTAGAAAAGCGAACTTTGGTTGGGCTGGCCTGGTAACTGTGTAAATATTGAAAAACAGAAATTCTCACAATGGGCTCATACAACCTCTCAAAAAGGGAATCCATCCGACCAAGGATACTCGGTATCTTTCCTCTGGACTAGGTTAGAAAGTGACTACGAAAAACTTTTGAATATTATGATTTCAAAATGATTGACTGGAACATTCCTATTTATTCTGGACTTAAGTTGAATAATCTACTTACTGCTCGCTTCAAGAAAAAATAGACTGCAGTGCATTGTATATATTTGCAGTCAATAACTTAATCTCAATTTATTTTCCTCTTATTGTGCCATCTTCTACCGAATCAACAATCATTAAAAATATTAAGTCTACTACTAACTAAACTACTAATTATTCTAACTCAGAGACCGATATACCGCCGATGATACTTGTCATTTCCTTATAAGGTCCCCAGATGTTCAAATTTTTGGAACTGTAAGGATTTAATATTTTCCACTCTTCTTTTCAATTTATGAGTATTATAGTGCAAATTCACATTACAGGCAGGCAAGCGATCGACAGTCTAAAATTTTCGTTGAAGGCTTCACCCGGGCTGCAGCCAACAGAGGGCGAATCCTTCCCGCCCTTGACGTCGCGAAATACAACGGCTCTCTCATGCTGGGTAACTCCCACGTGTCCTCGGGAATGGCCTTCAGCCTCCCGCAAAACTACAAGCACATTGGTGGGTACCATGTTGAGGAGACAAAGCCGCTGCCGAAGGTAAGGAGTTATTATACCTAGGATCATATTTATGACTATACCTACTATTCAACGAGCTAACTCAAGCATACTCAAGTCCTCAATAATTATGTAATCAGGAATGGCGAAAGATAATGGACGAATCAAAACATGGAGTGATTTACTTCAGCATGGGTTCCATGCTAAAGAGCACCCAGCTGCCTGAAGAGATCAGGGACAGCATCCTGGAGGTATTCCGAGGGCTCAAGCAGACCGTCATCTGGAAGTTTGAGGCTGAATTGCAAAATTTGCCTGAAAACGTGCATCTGGTCAAATGGGCCCCACAGCAGAGTATTTTAGGTAATTTTTGTCCTTTTCTAATTCTTACCATTTGCCGATAACGATTAAAAAAATGTTGTACCTACTTAGAAAAAACCATTGGAATACTAATTTTATTGATATATTTAAGATGACATATTTGGTTGATTTTTCAGCACACCCAAACTGCCTCCTCTTTATCACACATGGCGGTTTGCTCTCCACCACGGAGGCACTGCACTTTGGCGTACCTCTCATTGGAGTTCCTATCTTTGCTGACCAGTTTACCAACATCAACAAGGCCGTCAACAAGGGTTTCGCCAAACTGGTCCCGCTAGGTTATAAAATGTCTGGTGACTTGAAGGCGGCTATCCAGGAAATGCTAGAGACTACCAAGTAAGTGCTGAAAACACGCATAAAAAATACATACAAAAATCGTCTATTTTGGTTGCATTCGAAAGATAAAAACTAAGAAGCTAGGACCAAGATGACCTCATTTTTTTTTATTAATGTAACGCATTTATGTTGAAGGTCGATTGGTTCAAACCACTCTGCTTTAAGTGCAGAAGTTGGTTTATTTACATGGCCATCCAAGTAGGAAAAAAATGTATCCTTGCAGGCATACCCAATAGTTACATGATTCGCATCAGTTAATGCTGAGGCCTTTCTTCAGCAGTAGACCAGGATAAAGGATTATTACCTTATTAGGTCTACGCAACTTTTTCAGATATCGTGACACGATGAAGAAACTGAGCTTTGTGTTCCACCACCGGCCCGCTACTCCTCGACAAGAGCTGGTCCACTGGGTAGAGCACGTCATCAAGACTGGAGGGGCCCCTCATCTGCGCTCCCCAGCCCTGGACGTTCCGTTCTACCAGAAGATGTACCTAGACCTTGCTGCTTTAATACTCACTGTCATTTTACTCTTAAAATATGTTTTGCAATTCCTGATCAGAACATATTGGATTAAGAAAGCAGATATTAACAAAAAGAACAGATAAAGGCTGGTCAAACATCTGGACAAAATGGTTTCAAGAATTGGAATAGTCTCCACTCGCGATCTTTTCGGTGACATCAGCCATCAATTCTGCATGCGTGCAGACATCTTTTGTAGTGAAATTATCTTTCATTTACTGTGGCGTCTATTTCGTTCTGTTATGTAGGTATATTTTGATATGTGTAAGTGTCCGTTTGTCCAGTGTTCAATAGCCCTCATAATGGTTCTAGAGGACAGCTCTGCTATTCTGGTTAGCGCCAAATTTCATCACGGTCGTGGTGAGTTATCTTTAAAATTCAATTTCTTTGCGATTGTGATCGTTTGAGAGAAAAGAACTAAGCCAAATAACTTTTTAAAATTATTTATATACAAATTGAGGTAAAATACTCTTTAAACGTGAAGCGTATTGATGATTGAAGTGAGCATTATGCACCGAGATGTGAGATGATATTAGCCGGAATGCCACCCCAAAAGGCTAAATAATGGCCTCAGGTGAATCCCATGAATGGGCCGATATGAACGAGTGTCAGCAGTTTCCAAAGACATTACTTATACCCACCTGTTCATTTCAGAAAATGCCTTGCGGCGAATGTGAATTGTCCTCATTTTCTCAATCAATCGAACCAAAATGATTTTATTTTAAAATAACCATAGAAAATACCTACACTAAGGAAATGCATTTTCGTATAATATTGTGCGCATTGCGTAGCAAACTATCATGCGTAGGAGAAGCGTTTGCTCGGTAATCTTAAGATTATTATCATTTATTCATTATTAACAACAAACATACAAATAAGTCAAAGTCAAAGTCAAAGTCAAAGTGTTTATTTGCAAACTAAGTGTAGGTTACAGAGATGTTGTATACATGGTTATGTTCTTAAAACTTAGTCGCCTTTTGCAGGCACAGCAAATTAAAATTGGAAAACAAAATTTAAAAATTAATAAGTAACTAAAATGACTACAACTAGAATAACGGCAATAAACAAAAACTAACTATCTTAACAATTTCCTTTTTTAAAGTTGTGTATGTTTTAACACTTATTCTACTTTTTCTTTAACATAATGCACACAATACTAAATTTTACTTCACAATGAAAATACTTAACATAAAAATACTTAAAATGGAAATACTTAACATGACATATAAAAAAATATATTTATAATAACACTTATTTATCTATACAGAGGAATGTATTTCTTGTGTGTTAAATATTCCTCAAGGGAGTAAAAGCAATTTTCAACAAGAAAACATTTGAGCTTATTTTTAAAACCTAAAAGTTTATTTTCATTTTTTATGTTTTGTGGAAGAATGTTAAAAATTTTGATTGCCATATGGTAAGGACTGCTGCTACTTAAGTAATTTTAGTCTAGATGATGGTTGGTGTAGTTTATTCCTATTGCGAGTATTGACATTATGGGTTTCACCTACTTTAGTGAAGGTTTTTAGGTTTTTATATACAAATATACAAATATCATTTATATAAATACACGGTAGTGTATACCGTATAATACAAACTAAATGTCCTGCAAAAAAAATTGACTGTAGGATGGTGATTTGATGGTGGGCGCTTCTTATGATTAGCGAGCGAACGCTGCCATAACTGACGGTGGGATTGTAAATATGTGTATTAGTTTAATTGAAATGATCGTTTTTTATTAAGTTGTACTGCATATTGGTACTGTATATTGGTGTGGTTGGGCTGTAAAATCTATGTTTGAAATCTGTTCTGGATTCCTTTCTTTGTTTCTTTTTCCATCAGAACCTTTTGATTTTGTTTCTTTTAAGGTTCGCTACTGGGGTCGGCCGGAGAGAAAATCTGTCAAATTTGAAAGCGATCGTGACAGCTATGGTCACACAGTGGTTGGGCCGTGCAATCCGTGCATAAATGCAATGCATAAATCCGGACGACCGTCTTGGTGTAATTGTTTAGAAGTCGGCTACTACACCAAAGGTCGCGGGTTCGATCCCCGCACAGTACAAACATTTGTGTGCATGAACATGTCTGTTTGTATTGGTCTGGGTGTTTCCTTTGTATAATAAGTATGTATTTACAAAAGAAAAAGTATTTGAGTATGTTTATCCGTTGTCTAGTATCCCATATAAACGGAGTATAATTAACTCACTTGGGGCTAGATGGCGCTGTGTGGAATAATGTCCAGGGATATTTATTTATTTATTATTATTATAAATCGCGGCATGATAATCATTTGATGCGTTCACCAAAGATATTTTTATTTCGCCACCCAATATATTTCAGGATATAGGGCAAACAAAAGAAACTAACCAAAAATTTTATTTTATTAAACATACTAACAAGCGGTTTTGCCAATTATTTTTTTACACTATTATTTGCAATCTATTCTCGTGACCACGTTATTTGCTCAATGTTATATCTGGTACTTGACGATGGCATCGAGATTTAGTTGTAACTTGGTTTATCCGTTCGATCATCATCAACACAAAATATTTCTTACATCCAATGCATATGATATAGCAATACACGGAGCCATTTCTAGTAACATGCAGAAGAACCCACTAATTAATTGGTCTTACTTGTAATGAAAAGCTGCAAGAAGCATTAAACGGAGCTATCTTGTTACTAACTAAAACGAGGAATTTAACAGTTGTTAACAGTTGAGACACTTTTAGTGGATAATTTATTTTGGATAATAACACTTGAGTAATACCTTTAGTCTCCTGTAGAGGCCATCGTATTTCAGGCTTTTTACGCTGAATTTAATACAGAATACACCGTGATCTTCATCTTACTGGAATTGATCTACGAGTAGAGCATAGTATGAAAGGAAGTCACTTCACACAGTTTCTGTCTGTTTTTACATAAGCTTTCACTATCTAAATGATAGTTGATGCTAATTATATTTTCTAGAACGTTTGTCTGTATAGTTCATTCAAATTACTACAGGGAAAAGCTGTGTGCAATTAGCCAGTTAGAGATAAAAATGCTTGCACTGCCATTTTTCCATGGCTGACGTAAATATGATAATTCATATTTATATCAAAGTTCTATTTGGATCCATTTTTTTTTAATTTAAAATGGGTTTGCGTTTGACCTCAGTCTCGCCAGCCACGCTTACCCAAAAAATGCTTATTCACTCTTGCCTTGAAGACACCAAGGTTGTATGTATCCGGTAACACAGACGCAGGGAGGGCGTTCCACTCCTTAGCGGTGCGGACCAGAAAGGAAGCACCAAACCGCTTAGTTTGGACCGCTGGAAAGTCGACCACATGGAGATGAAAGCCCTCGCGGCGTCTTGTGGTCCGGTAGTAGAAAGTAGAGGGTGGTATCAGGTCATGAAGTTCTTGCGCACACTCTCCGAAATACACCTTATAAAAAACCGATAGACAGGCAACTCTACACCGATGCTCCAAACTCGAGTTTGGTTCCAACGAGCGTCTCGTCACCTATCAGTCTCCTGGCTCTTCGGTCTACTGAGTCCAGTGCATCCAGCTGATACTTGGCAGAGCCATCCCAGAGGTGGCAGAAGTACTCCATACACAACCGAATTTGTGCTTGGTACAATTGTAAAAGCTGTTCCGGTGTGAAGTGTGTTTCCATTTCGAATAACTTGTCATTATGTTCTATTGCAATAACTATTTATGTTTCGTATAAGCAAACGCAAACTTTTTTTTTTTTTGCTCGAGATCTCCATCCTAATTACTATGGAACGAGTGAAGTTTCTTTGACAGCCGTCTGCGCAGTCCCGCAAGTCAGTCTTCCACATGACGCCGGGTGAGTGCACGTCACTGCGTAAAGAATAGGAAAATGAAATGGCAACTAGTACGAAATTGTCAAACCCAAGAGAGCTTTTAATCAAGTGTACTTATAAATATAAACCTGCCATATAACTCTCATGGTGAATCATGATAAAATCATACGTTTGATAAATTATGCATAATGCATATGAACAAACAGTACGGAGGAAAAAAATAAAGTTGTACTATTTTCAACAAAAGACCCTATGTGCGCCTATTTCGTGTAAATTATCCGCGTAATTATAAATGTCATTTTCGTCAAAAGCGACGTGCGCTCACCTTGGGGACATGGGGGGGAGTGAGCTGCGACGGTGCGCGGACAGCTATCAAAGAAACTTCACTCACTCCATAGTAATTTGTATGGAGATTTCAAGCGAAAAATTCGGAATGTTTGGGAATTTTTTGCACAAAATTGAAAGAAAGCAATGAAAAACAACTGATTGGCAATGCTTCTTTGATATCTGATCTTTACACGTTATTTAAAACACGTAAGTTGTTAGTTTATATGATGCCTAAACTTTTGAAATACGGGAGTGCGTTTTGCACGTTTTTAGCGATATTCTGATTTTTTTTCACATGAATCTAGTAAGTTGATCCATATACTGGAAGTTTGAGCTGATTGTGCAACTCTTTGACTACTATGACGATTTTTTTCGTGCCTCATACTTCATATTTTCTATATAAAACTTTAGTTTTCCCGAGAGCCGTTTTCCTGGTATCGCGCCAACAACTTAAAATGCAATAATCAGTAGTGGAAACTTTAAATACCAATGTATTCACTAATTTAAGTTAAACCTATGTATTGTTTAAGGCTGTTTGTTTCCCCAATAAAGAAAATAAAATAAAATAAACATGTACAGTCAGCATCCAAGTGATGTGTGTTGACACTGCTGACAGGGTGGTCAAAAAGATATTACAATAGCAATCACAATACTACAATTGTAGTCTTTGACAAAGAGATTTGACGTCTTAAAAATCGAAAACATGTAAAACACTATTTTAGTTCTGACAATAAAGTTGTTTTTTTTAAATACGTACTTCAGATGTATTTGACGACCCTGTGCGCACTTATCATTTTGACGCTGACTGTACCAAACGTCAATTTTTTTTTTTTATGTACCTACTTAGATAGGTACTAAGTTGTTATATCTTATTGGTTTTAAAGATACATTTTTAGGAATGCCTACTTTCTGGTTTGTCTTTTAATTTTCTGCTAACAGTGCCTCCAATTATAAATTCATCATGCGCCATGGCAATCATCAATGGCCATTGATTAATGAAAGATGGTGGTCACACATTCTGTTCCTGAGTTAGCAGAAAAAAATAAACAAATGTATGTAACTTCAAGGACAAACAGAATTATTACCTATATCTTTACTTGCATAAAACATGGTTTTTAAGATGTTTCAAGTATACAAGTTATCCATAGTACTTACTAACGTACATTCATGATTTGCCAACTTCACATATCATGCAACTAAATTACTTTAAGAAAGAGCTAACATTTCATTTCAAGGATTTATTTATTTGTTAGCACAGCCACATCATAATGTATCACATAATGACAAACATAATAAACAAGATAATTTCATCTTATCAATAATGAAAATTACGGCGTACATACATAACATTTCTTCCAAGATATAAATATCGTCCGTAGTACTAAGCCATTGAAATAACTTACTCTTAAATACCTAGTATAATTGTAGTAGTAGGTATGACGAATACCTGCTAAAATACATCGCACAGTAGGTATTTCGGAGTGTGTGTGGGAGTTTGAGTTTTTATTTTATTTTATTGATGTGAAATACAAATAGGTAACCTATCTACCTATTTGTATTTATATAGGTACAGGGCACAGCAATAAAAAACACCTGAAACCACCCTAAAAATAATACAAAAACTGCCGGCAAAATTTCATTTTCTCTGAACACTAATAAATAGACACCAGTAAAAAAAATCTTAATTACCTAGTGGTTATAAATAGGGCATATTTTATGGTACTAAAGATATTAAAGTCGGTTAGTAAATAAATAAATAAGTTTCACTGGAGATTATTTCACGCAGCAACACCTAGTTCGAAATTAAGCAAAGCATGTAAGCTTAGGTACGAGATAACGGATATACATCTTTAAACTTTTTACATACTTTTTTTTGTGACAATGGTCACTATACATGACGAAGATAGATCAGTAATGGTCGCAGAGGCCTATCGCTCAGGCGACATCCCTCCCCGTAACGAATACATGACGATTTTCCAAAAGCATGAATCAAAATATTCAAAATGAAATGATCTCATCTTATTATCAGTACTTAGGTACAATCAGTATCTTAAATTTCAAAGTGTTCGTGAATCGATTGTGCCTAGGTGCAGACGGAAGTGATAAAGAACTAACACCTAAATTTATTGAAGGCTTTCATCAGTCTATAATAGCCGTTTGTGGTTGCGTGACTAGCCACAGTCACTATTGCTATACTACCACGTCCGTCTCCGAAACGTGGTAATCAGAAGCACACATTTTGCTGGGAGAATCAAATCATCATTTGAACACAATATGGTAAGTGGCACTGCTACCGCCGTTTTCTTGTGTTTTCCTCCGCCGGAGAGTTAGCCGCAAATTGTACAATGTACACAAAGTATGTATTCCGGCCATTGATATAAACAAAAAGAGGAAAATGGGGCACCCTCGTACCAAAAAACAGGTCCGATGGACCTGTTTGCAATCCAATATGGCAGCGACTTGTTTGCCCCGTCCTTTATACGTCAATGTCATGTGCCAGTTTTCGAAATGGCGAAGTATGAACAACGTATCTTCATCTCTTTGTTACATCTGGCCAGATGATTTTAACTGAGTTCCTACCTATCACGCGTGTTACAGACTCAACCAATGGGCCCCATCTAAAATCAGATCAAATAGCCACTGTCTCAGTATCATAGTTTCGCCACTGGCCGCTGGTACGCTAGCTTACGTTTTTGATAGTCTCATGTTCTTTCCGCTTGTCAAGGGAGGATGTGGGTACAATACACAAATAAACTAAGTGGTCATCCAAGTACCTAGTCTTAGCGCTGGCGTACAGCAAATTGTGTTAAATCAAATCATTCGTCACTTCACTCTTTTTTATTTACAAAAACAGGGTAGACAGAGTGAAACTTATTTAAAGTGAGGGTCAGGCCTGCCAAACAAGTATTGCCAAAAGAAGTTCATAGCAAAAAGTGACCGGTATCTAACAATTTTGCAATACCCACAATGAAATAATTGTAAACTTATATGCAAGAAGACAACAGCTAGAACTCTTTAGAAGGGATAACGTGTTAGCAAAATTCAAAGCCTCTGATGAAAAGCCTCGCAGTTTTGCGTTTTTGTCTCTCGTAATCATCAAACCCCACAGATGATAAAAGTGATTAAAATAACCACTAGCCAATACCGTTCTGTTGTACGAGAAGTGTTGTGTTGTGATTGTGAGACGTAATCAGACACTAGTCTGGACTAGCTACTATAGTGAACTTTTAATAATCATATCTCGCGTAATCTTGATAACATACATTTATTTTTATCGTCTGATGTTGTGCTTTATCAGCTGAAATATGGTAAGTACTTAAGCCTACTAAAATGGTTTATCCTGTCTTTATTACTTTTTCGAATTAAAAAGGGTTAGTAAGGTTAGTAGGTAGTAAATTAATTTGCGGGTACCGATGCGATTTGTTGCAATTTGTCGGAGGCCGTTGGATGCAGACGGCCCAAAGCCGCTGGCTGTGGTGTTATATGGGCATGGCTAAGGCCTATGTCCAATATTAGATTCTTAGAGGTTGTCGATGATGATGATGAAGTAAGATTCGCGTATTGAATTTTTAACAGTGGTGTAAGTAGGTACATTCAAATCTTTCAAATTAAATTCTACCTTATTTATAATTGGTCAAGGACAGTTACGCCAAATGAACGTTATGCTGGACGAAGTTATTCGGAATGATATTTTTGTCGAAGATAATACTGACATCTTGAAAGTAAGTATTCCATTGTGATTCTGTCAAACTATCATCATCATCAGCCACAAGACGTCTACTGCTGATAGGCCTCCGCCATAGATTACCAGAGAGGCCGGTTGTAGCCTGCATCCACCGAAACTCTGCGATCTTTATGAGGTCACCTTGCAGGTGGGCGTCCTACGTTGCGTTTGGCCCTAAATGGTCTCCACCGAGCATAGCCCTTTCCATAGCCCGTTGGGTGACTTTGAGCTTCTTTATTGAAGGCATCAGAGACATGGTGACTCACTAAGAGTGAGGCTCTTAGTGAGTCACCATGTCCAGATCCATATGGCAACACACACTAACTAACAAACTCAAACTTTAGTATTCTGTGATAACAGTCCGGCCTCTCTTGAATGTCTGAGCGTGAACTGTGGCGTAGCAACAATCAATTTAAATAAAAGCTTATTTCCTTTTATAGTCGCCATTAAGCATGACTGTTTAATTTTAAAAGTAAACAAGTTGTAGTACGCACTCTACTTACAACATTTCTATTTTTATGCCCTTATGTCAAATTTATGATAGCTTACTCCGAAAATCTGAGGTAATCGCCAATACACACCTTTGTCTACTAAGCCCCTGATAATTTATAGATAACAACGCTATATTTTGTAAATGTCGGTCATTTTTTAATATTGCTACTACCTACGTTGCACGGGCACACGGGCAATAGTTAGGCATTTAGGCATCGTCCCTGCACAAAATAACACTGGAAACAGGGTTATTCAACAGTAGATGCCTTAGTTAATAGAGAAACAGTGTTTCAGATTTAAAATCTTTTTTGTTCATATGTTGTAAGATAGGTAACGTAAGTTTTGATAAAGTCAAGGAATTAGTTTGACAATGGTAAGTCTACCACCACCACCACTTGCCACTTTCATAGTAGACAATATCTACTATCGTAGCTCAAGATCTTGCCTAACACGTGAAAGGTTCATCCTGTTTATACAAAGTTGAGTTTGTTACCGCACTTCATAATCCAAGAACTGCTGAACCGATTACCAGATTTTATCTGGCAAACGGGACGGGGTCATCATATTTGTTGGAACTAACGTTCACAGCCTGTTAGCATCTGACAGAACGATGTTGCTTGCCTTTCAAAAAAGAGTACGTTATTTTCTCAAAGCCCCCAATGTCATATCAGTCATACCCTCCCGGAAACACTCCCGCTGGAAGACTGAAGACGCATAGTTGAAGAGCGCCAACCATCTAGGATATGAGCGTGGAACTTCAGCTCACGACGCAGTTATTTTATCAGATCTTACAAATTCGCAGAATCTCTCAATCAGTTCATGGCTGGTACTGACGCTGCTGGCGTGCACCTACTGCGATGCCTTCAAAATCCTGGCCGTATTCCCAATGCCAGCTAAAAGCCACATCATCCTGGGGGATGGGATCGTCAGGCACTTGTCTAATGCTGGACACGAGGTAAGTTCTGGCGATAAGTCTGATCTAATCAACCCTAGTTCTAGACTAGCGACCAGACTGGCTTCATAATCGTTGCAACGGAAGCACGGGACTCCTGTTTGCAATTTAAGTCGCAGCATTTTGGTAGATTGGTGGCTGGAAATATATTGGGGAGGCCTATGTTCAGCAGTCGAAAATATATGCACCACTGTATATCAGTTGTGTTGGTCATCATTAAGATTTCTAAGTATCAGGGACACATGGGTGGTATTTCTACTGACCCCTTCTGAACCTAGACTCTCGTGCTTCAAACTAATGAAAAACGGGATCTACTCATTCTGTATATGGGTCCTATGGCGGACTTAGAAAAAATCATGACTTATAATATTATTTCTGCTTTCTTTCCCAGATCACGTACATAACTCCAGTTAAAAAGAAAACTCAACCTTCTAATGTGAAGCACATCGATGTCAGCGAAAATTATGATGTTTTGCCGAGTAAGTTCGTTTCTATCACCCGTTTTTAATGAAGAGCTAAGAAGACTGTTGGACAGTTTTATCCATCTTTCAAATAATGTCAAAAATACAATGTCAGAATTCGAGAACTTCAAATCGAGGAAAAGGAAATCGAACGCCAAATCGAGAACGCTTGGAACACCTCTTACCTTTAATACATTACATGCATGTTTGCTTCCTTTCCTAATACAAGCATTTTTTTATAGTTGAGACATTGAATATAAAAGGGATTATGAACAAAGAAGTCTCCTTGGAGACAAACGATCTCCTCGCGATGATGGTGGGCGTCCACAACGCGACGTACCACAACCCTGACGTCCAGGCTCTGCTCAGAGACACTAACCAACAGTTTGACGTTGTCATCGTGGAGTGGATGTTCACCGAAGTATATGCTGGGTGGGTACTTTTCTTTTGCATTACCTAGGAGTTCTATGGTAAAAAACTATTTGATCATATGTGCATACATATAAAGACCGTTGTATAACATATCCTACTGCATAGTTAGTACGTCTTAAAACGAAATTTAGTCCATCCAATTCGTGCCAGAAGGTTACCCGGTGATTGACAGACTTAACTTTGCTGGCTAAAGAACTGGTCCAGAGCTTGAGATCATGTAATTTGTTTTCATTGCACGGTTCATAAAAATACACTGAAAAAATGGACACCGAACTATTTTTTGTATCATCATCATTAGCAGTGCTGGCATAGTTCAATTGAAATAGGCCTCTTCTAGAGTGTGCAACAACTGCGGCCTCTGAGACTTCCGCAAACAGTCCGACCTTCAGGTGATCAGTCCATCTGGCTGGAGGGGCGCCCTTCGATTTGCCAATCGGTCTTCACTCATTCCAACTTTATTACTGTTATTTTCAAACATTTCTTGTTCAAGGGAAACAAGGTTTCATTGTAGGTAACACCGATTGCAAGACCGATTTGGTGTAATGGTTGAGAAGTCCGCTACTACACCAAAGGTCGCGGGTTCGATCCTCGCACAGTACAATTTTTTGTGTGCATGAACATGTCTGTTTGTATGGGTCTGGGTGTTTCCTATGTATGTTAAATATGTATTTACAGAAGAAAAAAGTGTTTAAGTTTATCTGTTGGCTAGTATCCTATAATAAGAGCTTTAATTAGCTCATCTTGGAGCTAAGATGGCGCTGTATAGAATAATGTCCAGGGATATTTATTTATTTATCAACTGAATTCAGTTCGGAAGTTACTTTTTCTGTGTAACCAGTATCAAAAAGTTCAATTAATAGAAAGAAACCAAACCTGTTTTGTAGCTTACAGTTGCGCCCATCCCAAGTCTGAGTGAAAGAATAATCCTGATTCTGTCCCCCCCCCCACTAGTTTTGCCGCGATCTTCAATGCACCGTTCATATGGGTGTCAACGGTGGAGCCGCACTGGATGGTGCTGCGGCTGATAGACGAGATGCCCAACCCGGCCTATACCTCCGACACCATGTCCTCGAACATCAGGCCTGCCTCCTTCTATGAACGCGTGGAACAGTTGGTGTTACAGATTATGGGACAAACTATGAGATATTAGTAAGTATTTTACTGCTGATCAAAATATTAAGTACCTTAATCGTGATTATTCGGAAGTTTAAAAAAATACTACCTTTTTTGTTCTTGTTTATGGACTATCCTACCGCTCGGGGAAAGCGGTGATGGAGTGTGGGACTCCTCACCACTAAAAAGGCTGAGCCTACTGCACTAAAACAGACCCTAGTATACTCTCACCGGGAAATTCGACATGGTGCAAAAGATTTGCACACGGCCGGCCCCGCCTTTGCGCCGGGCCTCACGCTAGGGGGCCATTCCGGTATACTGGAACACCCTAACACTGGAGCGAAAATGAGCAGATTTTTAGAGAAATCGGAGATGTAAAAGTTAAATTTTCGTTACAGCCTAGTAAATCAGCTCGAAAACGATGTGTACAACAGTCTCGCGCCCTACTTCAAGATGCGAGGGCGGGAGCCTCCCGTGTTCGAGGACCTGAAGTTCAACGCGTCCCTCATGCTGGGCAATTCGCACGTTTCCCTTGGGCAGCCGATGTCACTGCCGCCCAACTATCATGGCGTTGGGGGCTACCACATAGACACCAATGTAGCGCCTCTGCCGAAGGTTGGTTTCTTATAAATGGCACAGCATGTTATAGCTATAAGCACATTGAAATCGCTTCTAAATCTCAATCTTTAGAGCTAGTTACCCATCGGGTTCAACAAGGTAACACAAATAAAATCTAGACAATCACACGATTACTGCCGTATTTCACTTCACAATTCACATCTCTGCTAATAAAGAACCTTAAGCGACAATACATTTTAATACATAAATAAGTATACCACGATTGACAAATCATTTCCAGAGATGTGAATTGTGTTATGCAATACGGCAGTGACCGTGAGATTTTCTAGAACGTATTACCTCGTTAAGCCCAAAGGGTAACTAACAAGTTACAAATTGATAAATGAAAAGAAGCTGTAGTAGCCAATGTATTCATTATTACCTTCAGCTAACTACCTACCTATTTGTTTGGATTTCATATATCTACTATACCTACATCTCGTAAATAAGCATTCAATGTTTATAGGATCTACAAAATTTACTGGACAATGCAAAGAACGGGGTCATATACTTCAGCATGGGGTCGAATCTGCAGAGTAAGGATATGCCGCAAGAGCTGAAAGCTAGTCTGCTCAAAATGTTCGGGACACTGAAGCAGACGGTGCTGTGGAAGTTTGAAGAGGTGTTGCCGAACCTGCCCAGCAATGTGCACATTGTCAAATGGGCGCCACAGCCTAGTATTCTTGGTGAGTTAGCATAGTGGTAGCACTTCCTTATTTCTTTATTTATATCAAGCCCCATAAGGCTTTGCACTAAGAATTTTCAATTCAAAAGTAGTAAGAATAATCAAAATTTCAAGCATCTAGGCCAATAACCACACGATTTTTGCTAATTTTAGAATATTTCCCTTAACCAACATCTTTGATTTCATTCCAGCTCACCCCAAATGCATCTTGTTCATCACACACGGTGGTCTGCTCTCTACTACGGAGGCGGTGCATTACGCCAAACCTATCATCGGCATCCCGGTCTTCGCAGACCAGTTCGTGAATGTCAACCGAGCCGTCAAGAAAGGTTTCGCGAAGAAAGTCGACCTGTCCTACACTATGGCTAGTGAGCTGAAAGCAACTATTGAAGACATCATACAAGATCCAACGTAAGTTTTGAATATATATTCAATGTACAGTCGGGGAATGAAAGGGTTGACCACCCTAAGATCTGTTTTTGCTTGCTCAATGATGAAATTGACAAGATCGTACCAATAAAAAGTATTGCTTCAACTGTCAATCATGAAGGCACATTCGTCTAACCGCATTCTAATTTTATTGTCAAACAATAGAGCATACTTTTCGACAAGCTCAACCATCAACTGTTACACAGTTTAAAAAGGTAACATGTGCTTGCAACGCGTAAATGAATTTATTTGAAAACTGGTCAACCTTTTCATTCCGCAACTTTACACGACACGGCAGTGTTTTTGGAAGGTGGGTCCGTGGATGCTTTATCTTCTGCCAGAAACACTCCTCTCTGGTGCGACACGAAATGACCATAGGGCTTGAGCGCACTCAGATGACCACAAGACTTGACACCGAAAACAAGAGGAATAGGTAATAGGTAACTGGAATAGCGTACCACTCAATGGTAGCATCTTCATAAGGAATTTTCCTTAAAAGAACCGTCTACTTCCGCTATGTTCAGCATCTTTCAAAGATGAAACTGGTCTTATAAATAACCTCGAGGCAATGCACAATGATAGATGCTTACTAAAATCCAGATGCATGACAATCACTAAAAGAGGCAAAACTTATAGCTATTTATTTTTTGTCATTACAGATGTTCAAACAAAGTGAAAGAGCTCTCGTTCATCTACCACCACCGACCAACGCCCCCAGGGGCGGAGTTAGTTCACTGGGTGGAGCACGTCGTCAAGACTGGAGGCGCCCGCCACCTACGCTCGCCCGCCCTCAGCGTGCCCTTCTACCAAAAGACGTACCTCGACCTAGCCGCCTTAATACTGGCTGTCTTATTCCTCATCAGAGCAGCTTTTAGAAGAATCTTCAAGAAAAGTTCAAAGAAGGTGAAGACGAATTAAATTGGACACCTATTCCTGACTACAAAGAGATGCATAAAGCCCTCGACATCATCATTATCATAAGCAAGACATATCTACTAGTTATTATAGGCCTCCTTCATGATTACAAGAGGAGCTGGTAGAAGACGGCCAGCATCCTGATTCCTCAAGCTACGTTGGGCATCATCAATGAATACCCTAAGTAGCATTCTTTGAGCTGCATTTATTACTTTAGTGACGCCTGCACACAGTTACCCTAAAACAGCAAGATGTGGTTTTACACATTAATTTAAAAGTAAGGTTTAGTATTACGCTCATCTGTACATACATTCTGTTACTTCTAAGATGTTTTAGTATTGTGTTCGATTTAAGATAGACATACAATTAAATATTGACGGCATACATTTAATTGAATTAAAATATTAATGGTATTGAAATAAAATACACTTTAAAATAAATAACATTTATTTTACTTTATTAGTGGTAATGGTGGAAGACTGGCTAGACCGCCGCCCGTCTTCACCTCCTGAGTGAGTACACAAAATTCACATTCTGCGAAGTATTTTATTTTCAATTGTAGAAAGTCTCCGATAAGAAAATATTATGCAGAGAATAGTTTAAAGTCGGCCTGGATGTCAAAAATATGAATCGAATCTCTAAGATTGAGATCAGATTATTAAAAATGCACCTTTAATTAACTTTAATCTTTAGTTTCTTACTACTGCAAAACAGCCGTTTAAAGACAAATGTAAGCAAAGCACCGGCAACAAGTACTACAGCTGCAAGGTCTAAGTAGAGTTTCTGATAGAACGGCACATGGAGGGCAGGCGAGCGGAGGTGGGGGGCGCCCCTAGTCTTGATGACGTGCTCCGTCCAGTGTACTAGCTCGGCACCAGGGGGCGCTGGCCGGTGGTGGTACACGAACGACAGCTCCTTTGCTCGTTCGGTATATCTGGAAAAATTAACATTAATAAAGACACATTTCGGATACTGCATGTTAATGCCGCCCAATACTGGCTCTACTACTACTTGGCGTCGACAGACCACTGATCCCAGTATCTACCTAATACCTGCAGTCTGTTTAGTGGCCGATATTGTAACATTAAAACCATCGTTTTATCTGAATCAAAATAGTAGTGACCTCTAATATCTTAAAGTGTCCACATGCAAAAGTACTCGTATCGTACTCAGCATTATTAGTCATATCAGTTATCTAAAGACACGAAAGTGTAATCTCACAACAATTCCATATCAAAGCTGTTTGTAACAGCATGTCAACATACAGCTGAAAATTCAATACATATTTACCTGGGATTTTTGAAGAACTCTTCAATGCCCGCTTTCATTTGCGCGTGCAAATCTATGGTCACGTCGACTCTGATCGCAAAACCTTTGTTCACGGCACGATCCACATTGGTGAACTGGTCCCCGAACATGGGCAGTCCAATGATAGGTACTCCAAGGTGTAAAGTCTCCGTAGTGGAAAGAAGACCACCGTGCGAGATGAATAGGACGCAGTTAGGGTGAGCTGAAAGGAAGAGCATTGGATATTTTAAAAGTATCCAGAACGCTATTTAGTCAAAGTATAGACTTAGATTGAGCGTTTTTAATGCACTATACAATACAAAATATTTCAAGAACTTAACATTAAAAAGTATTTACACCACAAAAAATTGCTCTTTTTATTTTCTCGAGACTATTTCAGCGTACCAAATTATTCAAGGAGGCAATAAAAGTTACGAAAATGACAGATATATGTTACCAAGTATACTCGTTTGTGGAGCCCATTTTAAAATGTGAACATTCTTAGGCAAATTGGGCAAAACTTCTTCGAACTTCCAGATGACGGTCTGCTTGAGCCCCCCAAACACTTTTAGCAGTCCCAGCTTTACTTCCTCAGGCATAGTACTGCTCTGGATCATGGAACCCATACTGAAGTATATGACGCCTTGAGGAGAACTATCCATTAGTTTCTGCAAGTCCTGAAAAACAAGGTTTGGAATATTTAGAAACAAGCTCGACAGGGATTGGAATATATGCCCAAGGATATCTTTAATAATTACAAAGACCCTCAAAAATTTTAATTACTTATAATATAGGTAGTTTCTGAAGAAGCAAAACTTAATTTCTGAATGGTTAATACAAAAGAAATTTCCTAACAACCGTGTATCTTTATGTTCGTCATCCGAATGCCTGTTTCGAACAGGGTAGAATAAAACCTTTTACTAAAAGAATCTCTCAAACTAGCATACCAAACCTAAAAACGAGAATTGTTAATAGTAATACCTATTGACAGTTTGTGAACGGTTTCAATTCATAGTGGAGACAAAACAAGAAGGTGGCCTATATTACTTCCTGAGTATTGTCCTTCCCTCTTAGTACTTTTTTCTAAAATTCAAATATCTAAGTGGGTACGTTACCTACCACAGGTAAAGGTTTAATTTCATCATTGATGTGGTATCCGCCTATGGGTATATAGTTCTGTGGAAGTCTGATAGCCCGTCCTGAAGACACGTGGGAGTTGCCAAACATCAGTGATGCGTTGTGCCTGACCACGTCCAGGGATGGCAACTGGCGCCCTCTCTTGGCAGCAGCTGGCCCGAAGCCGTCTTGAAAGATTTTATTCTCGAAGTCGTACATTAACCTGAAAATTTCAATCGATACATAAATTCCAATGGATTTGAAGTGTAAAGGACGTAGCCATTTTTGCACAAAATACAAGTGATTCCGAGCTCCGACGGGCAACCGATGGGTATTTTGTTCCCTTCAGTTTTTATGCAACAATAATAAAAGCAGTGGTCGATTGGACTCACTGATGAGCCTGTACGCATTTCCTTTCAAACTTCCTGACTGATAGCGGCAGGTATTTTAATGAGACAATTAAAATAACACTGAGTTCCAGAAGAAATATTACTTTTAGCAAAAACACCGCTGAAATTGTACTTCATTGTGAAAACTGTGTACTTACCTGTAAAATGCTATGTTTTGTGTACCAAAAAGTATTTCATGTCTCGTGAGTATGCAAATGAGTTTCTAAAATAAGTTTAACGGGTAAAACTCTAATACATTTAAACACCCATTTTAATACATTTTGTTGATATTCCGGCAATTCGCACCAACCGTTTCGGTAATTCCTTCATAATGCGAACGGCAAAGGAGTGGAATGAGCTTCCTGCTGAGGTGTTTCCACTGCAGTATAACTTGGGCCTCTTCAAAAAAAGAGTGAATAGCCATTTGTTAGGCCGGCATGTACCAACATAGACCGCATCATCACTTAAGATCAGGTGAGATTGTGGTAAAAAGCGCGCCTACTTAATCATAAAAAAAAAACTTTAAAAATTTTATTACCATTTCAAACCCTTCAGATGTATGTTCTCCCAAAGTTCTTCAACCCTTTCCCAGAAGGTGAAGGGAGGGTCCTTCGTGGATTGATGACTGGCCGTGTACGCCGGGTTGACTCCCTCATCGATCAGAGACAGCACCAAGTCATGAGGATCGATGGACGAAGACCAGATTAGAGGGGCATCGTAGACTGCGGCGAAACTGAAATTGCAAGGTGATTCATAATGTCAGTATTCCTTCAAGAACTCGTTTTAGTAAAGAATAATTTCATAGAATAGAAGATGAAGATTTAAGAATCCTATGGTAAGAAGGTACAGTTGGTTTTTGCATTGTAAAAACAGATCTCAAAAAGATTAACTTTCACGGATGTCAAATACGACGAATTTTAATTCCGGTCTCAAGAAGATAAAAATCTTTTATACTCTTTGTAACCAACTTCGTACATAAGATTCTTTTATCTCTATTTTCTATTCAAGGATCGATTTTTTAATTGCCAATGATGAGATCAAAGGTCCTTCTCATTTTAAGGGAAAGTCAAAAATGCCACAGAAGCAAATGCGTAAGATAAGAATATATATTAGGACGAAGTACTTTTAGAGGACTTTCAATTAGGTATAGTTATTCTGTCAGTAAATTACAAATGTTTAAAAGAAATGATATTCAAATAGCACCTGTAAAATATCCTGTCTATTCGATCTCGTTTGTCTAAGTAGTGATAATTTTAGTGTTATGTGGCCTAATAGCAAAACTTACCCGCAGAACAGCTCTGTGTAAAGCCATTCGGCGATAACGGCGTCGAACGTCTCCCGCGGGTCGAGGAGCAAGCGCTGCACGTTGTCGCTCCAAATGGTCATGTTAGCCATGACGGCGACCATGCCCATCAGCGTCTTGGGACTCATCAAATCTGACTCCTTCTTTATTATCTTCTCGAAACTGACGGTATCTGTAATGCCGAGTTCTCATTAGGCCTGACCTTCATCAAGGTTTCCACTATACAAACGCATATCTTAATTTGATTAGATCGGTTATTTAACCGAACAACATATTGTTATTGATAGACGACATGAATACGATAACTGTATTTAAATAAGTGAGACTATCACTGGAACGGAAAGTAGATTTGTTGATTAAGTAGAAGTGGCTAGAAAGATCAGCGATGGCATTCTCAAAGCAAACGTCGAACTCAAAGTAAGATTTCAATTTTGAATAAGTACACGAATGTGATCGTTTGAGTGAAACGAACTAAGCTGCAAAAAAAATTTTACTTCCACTCGGCACCAGAGGCGCCACCACGAATGCCATACAAATTTGCGTTTACGTAGTCGTGTTCGAAAAGTGAAAAATACTCGCACTAAGCAAGTTCAAGTTTGATAAAGGAATAACTAACGTGGTGAGTTCTTCGCAAGGAATGACACGTCAACTTGGTGGAGTTCTTTCGGTGGGTCATCAATCAAAAACGGAGTAATGTAAGTCACCTGCAACCAAATAATATTAAGTTTTGTGCTATATAGGTACTTAGTTACGTCGAAAAGCTTCATATTTAAAACTCATACAATGATTTCTGCGTAACTTCAACCTTCACGCAACGCACACAACGGAAGCTGTAAAAACGAATATTTTTTTTCCTGTTTTGCATCATTGGTACACTGTTCAGATTGACTGTGGTGGATGTTCATAGATAGAGTATCCAAGATCTAATGACAAAATTCCCGAGACTAGCGCCTTCGACTAAACAAATAAACAAACTGTCCAGCTTTATAATATTAGTAATGAAAGTATAGATAGATGATAGGTTAAAGCTACCGTGCTGTCAAATGCCTATCTAGATCAACAAACAATGACTAAGCTACCTATGTCCGACGATGGACACGAATTTGTTTATTTACCTTTAAACAAACCATACCTCATGTCCCGCCTTGAGTAGTCGTTTTACAAATCCTTCACCGAGGATCGAGTGGCTTTTGCCAGGGCTCGGGAATATCACCAGAATCTTGTAAGCACTCGACAAATCTACCAACAGTAAAGATAACGCCAGATATTTTAGAATCATTTTGAAATTTTAAGTTTATAAGTACCGGACTATATCGTTTCGAGTGCCGCGATACACTGAATGTGTGAATCATTCTACAAATTAAAAGTTCTCAACCAGTGTTTTTATGGCTGTTATACACTTAGGCTCTTCGTACACAATGCAACGGTAATTTTGGTTTTGGTCTCTGAGCGGCTATCTCAATACAAATATCCATAGAGTTTCATACACAGTCTATTTTTCATGAGCGTATCTTCTTCAATTCTGTATTATCTGTGGCCTTCGAAAATATCAGAAAACGTTAAGAAGTATTTCATGATACATGGTTCATCTATCCATTCATCTATTCATCAACCACCGACCAACTTGCAGCATTGCATTGCTTGTTTGAATGAACAAATTAGTAGAATCAATTTATTTTGAGGACTAGCGGCCGTCCGCGACTTCGTCCGCGTGTATAACAAGAAGTAATATTTCTTTATAAATTGTAGCCTATGTGCGATTCAGATGTAGAAGCTACTTTATTGTAAAGTTTCATTAAAATCCATTTAGTAGTTTTTACGTGAAAGAGCAACACGGCACATCCACACATACAAACTTTCGCCCTTATAATGTGAGTAGGATAGGATGAAATAACGGTCGATTACAATTTCTTTTCTCATTGTTTGTATTATTTTGTTCGTGTAAGGTATTTAAGAAAGTAAGTAGGTACTTGTAAAGGTTACTCACGCAAGAAAAGCTAGGAAAGACAATTAAAGAGAGACTTGAGCTCTGGTTGACTATTTCGATATAAATGAATAAATATACCTAATAACTAGGTAGGAAGTTTTATTGGGACAAAGCGGGAATTGTTGCCTATTACATATTATAACAACAGGGGAATAAAATAAATCTAGAGGAGAAATTACACATGATACTCGTAAATTAACAGCTTGTTAGGTTTTAATGCATACAAAAATAAGATCAAAGATATGTGTATAGGAGCCTTAGTTACTATCGCGATACGATGTTGTAGTAGATTATAGTTAATCTATATGTACCTGTATTACCTACCGACGTGTTGAGTGGTTGTCATTCACCGGAATCATTCAAATGCCAAAGTTGGCGACCTAAGCAAGTATCAACCTAAAAAACAATAATATTCCCAGCATTCAGCCACCAAATTCACAAACGCAAATCAACTTTGAGCATCCCCTAGAAGTATCTCCCTTTCAGTCCTATTGACATTTTACCGTATGTGGGATTCGCTGTCATTCTTTCCCAAGGTACTTAGGCAAATCTCTTGTTTAACAGAAATGTCAAATCATTTGATGTACAGAAGCCAAACACATGTAGGCTAGTTTCTTAGTAAAGATTTACCAGAAAAAGTCAACGCAGGAAAAGTTACAGGCAGGATTCAAGTAACTCCTTGTAGTTTTTATCAATAACTAGCAGCCGCCCGCGACTTCGTCCGCGTGGACTTAGCTGTATGTGAAAAAAGATTTTCCCGCTTTTCTATTGAAATTTTCCTGAATTTTCTTTGCTATAAACCTTACGGAGCCTGAGACCTTTCCAACAAATGCAAAACCGTGGAAATCGGTTGGTGCGTTCTGGAGTTATAGCGTCAGGCAGGAAAACCCGACTTATTTTTATATAGTAGATAGGAATGGACACTCTCCATTATGAGATTATGGTTAGTAACTAATTTAAAGGTAGTGCCCCAAAAAACCTTAATTTTGGTTTTAGAAAGAATCTAGCTAAAAATGTATGTAGACATGAATTAGGAGTTGGTGGTCAGACAGCTGAAGATCAAAGTTAATAAGTAGGCATCGGTTATGTCAAAAGCTATCGGACAATCGCAATTAATCTTAAGAAAAAAACACTGTATCATATTGGTTTTACCACTATATTTAATCGTTTCGAAGAAAGATACGCTATTATTTAATAAGATAAAAGAAAGACGTGTGTTACGTCACATGTGGAATAAAATTAGGTAAGTTTATCAGATCAGGCTACAAATTGATAAGTGAACATAAATCATTTTAAATTAGGTTGTGCCAAATAAGACTGGCTATGTACAGGATTAAAATAAAGTGATTTCGGCATCATTTACTTAATAAAAACTAATTCTTTTTAACTTTAGACTTTTTGCTACCGCAAAACAATCGTCTAAATACAGCTCGCAGCAGAAACGCAACAAAAAGCACTAAAGCTGCTAAGTCGAGGTACATTTTCTGGTAGAAGGGCACGTGGAGTGCCGGAGATCGGAGATGGGGGGCGCCTCCAGTTTTGATGACGTGCTCGGTCCAGTGCACCAGTTCGGCGCCAGGGGACGCTGGCCGGTGGTGGTACACGAACGACAGCTCCTTCGCCCTTTCACTGTATCTGGAAAAACATAATAATAAAGATTTACATACATTACGTTTTGGATGCAGCCATACAGCATCTAGTCACAGACTTATTGACATCGGTAGACCATTGATCAAAGTCAAAAGTAAAATTGATCACAGGAATACTGCCAATGTAGAAAAACATAATTGTTAAAACAAAACGGAGAACTTTATCATAGTAGTTGTAGGAGAAACCGACGTTGATTCCTGAAGCATTTTCTCGATGTTGTTATAGGTATTACATTCATTTGATTTTGATGACTAATTTTGCAAATTGTAGTGATTTCTAGTGGCTGTTACTGAAATTAGGGTGAGTAGACTTACCTGGGATTTGTTAAAACTTCTTCAATAGCCGCCTTCAGAGGCACGTGCATGTCATAGGCTATATTGACCTTAATCGCGAAGCCTTTCTTCGCAGCTCGGTCCACGTTGGTATGCTGGTCTGCAAAGAATGGGATCCCAATGATGGGCACTCCAATGTGAAGAGCTTCCGATGTGGAGAGCAGACCGCCGTGGGAGATGAATAGGACACAGTTAGGGTGAGCTGCAAAAAAGGAGTTGGTGATTGAAACACATAAAAAGACAGTATTCCAGAACCTGACTCAGTCAAAATCTGAACTTGAATAAAGTGACGTTTTAGAATTCAGTGTAGACGATGCCAAATCGAGGACTTAACCCTAATAATACATAAGGAGACCGCCATGGGAGATGAACAGTACCTTTGCAGTTGGCGGAGGGGACATTTTACTATTAAGTCTATTTTCCATGAGATGAGACGTCTAGCAAGCTACTCCATTTTAGCTTCGACCAGACCATCGATAATATTACCTTAATACTTTTTTTATTGTAAACACAATACAATTTTTAAGAAACACCCAGACCAGCACAAACAGAATATGTTCATATTGTCCGGGGAGCAAAATCGCGACCTTCTTTGTAGTGGACACTTCTACTATTCAAATGGTTAGTAGACTAAAGTTTCAGTTCATCCGTCCACCTTCATTAGAATGAATTGCTTGGCTTGCGTTACAAAAATACCCCCAACAGCCATAATGTTTTGGGATATTACAGATTAAAATATATGTGTGCACTGCCACTTCAGCCTAATTACTGTACTGTACTGGGTTACGACGGCTTTTTTGAAGGTAGCTAAATATTTATGTGGATGCTTCATCAGATGTCGTGTGGCTGCGGCTGATCAGATGATGAAAACGAAGTAAAATGAAATTTCTAAGGGTGCTTTCTGGTTGTTGTGCCTCTTTGGCGCAACTGATGCAAGGCAAGCCTCATGCAGTAAACGGAATATAGTTACATTTGCTTTAATGATGTGCCTTCGTGGCTCATTCTCCAGATTTAGACATACCCTAAGACAAATTATGTTTACTATGTTTCACCTAAAATACTTAGTTGTGGGGCCCATTTAAGAATGTGGACGTTTTTGGGGAGATTTGGAAGCACTTCCTCGAACTTCCAAATGACTGTCTGCTTCAGGCCGCCGAACATTTGTAGCATCGCTCTCTTCATGTCCTCATTCATAGAGGTGCTCTTCACCATGGAGCCCATGCTGAAGTAGATGACACCGTGCGGAGAATTATCCATAAGCTTCTGCAAGTCCTAAAAACAAAAAGCCTACAATTATGGTCAATTTTATACATATGTGCCGTCTTTGTAGTTAACAGATGAATGTAATAAATATTCATCTGTTAACTGCCTCAATTTTAACTTCATTACCACATTATCTCATTTTGAGAATTTCATCCTCAGATTATTCAAAAAGTGAGGATAAGACTGAGGAAGAATGATGAAATACTTCAATAGCAAATTGAAATCTATTTAGATCTTTGCTGACAAATTTTCTACGCACCTCTGGCAATGGTTTGATCTCATCATCGATGTGGTATCCAGCTATTGGTATGTAGTTTTGTGGCAGTCTGAGCGACTTTCCGGATGACACATGGGAGTTTCCAAACATAAGGGATGCGTTGTGCCTCACTTCATCCAAGGAGGGCAATTTGCGACCCCTCTTCGCAGCAGCTGGTCCGTAGCCCTCTTGGAAGGCTTTATTGTCAGAGTCATATAACGACCTAGTAATTTAGAGGACATTATATTTTTTTAGACGCTAAGACATCGTTCTTATTGAAAGGTCTAAAAAGTTTAGATCTGCGACTAACGTATATTCTGTTGTTTTAAGAATAACTTGTTTCAAAATGCTTACCATTTCAAATACTTGAGGTATAACGTCTCCCACAATTCGTCAATGCGTTGCCAGAAGGTGAAAGGAGGATCCGCAGTGGAAATATGATTGGAAGTGTATGCTGGGTTTGGAATCTCATCTATAAACGACAACACCGTACTATGGGGGTCTATGGAAGAAGACCATATTAATGGGCAGCCGAAAACAGCGGCGAAACTAAAAAAAATAATAATTTATGATCACAAAGTTCGTCCTACCACAAGATATTGTTTGGCGTGAGAGAGATCACTTAAGTTAATCAAAACGAGTGAAGGAGTCGAACTTCTCGTACATATCGATTAAAAATTCAAAATGAAGATGATTTGGGCAGACATTATACAAGATGGACTAGTTAGTTACAACCAGATGCAATCTTGATCAAATGACGATTTATAAACAAAAAAAGCCAAGTTTAACTAAAAAGACCTTTCGTAACGAACGGACTTTATTAAAGAAGTGGTTATCTTCAGGCTAGTATTTGCAACTGGATTAATGCAGTACAGTTGCCCGCAAATCCCATGGGAAAATCATTGAGAGAAAATATACATCTGCCAACGATCCTAATATCTTTTTGGTCCCTCGAGCCGAATATACCAGCTTACTATGTGATTGTACCACTTCAAGCTCCTCAAAAACAAAGCAAACACTAACATCCTATAATAGGAGGAGCCTGCCTTATGTACATAATGTACACCACTTGCCTCATAGTATGTATGTGTTATTAATGGAAAAATATTTTCAGCTTGATTTCAAATTAGGGTGCTTACCCGCTGTACAGCTCGGTGTAGAGCCACTCCGCAATCACGACATCAAACTCCTCGTTGGGATCGAGAAGCAGGCGCTGCACGTTTGGGTTCCAGATGGTCTCGTTGGCTATGTTTCCAATGTACGTTGACATCATCCGTGTGTTGGTCAAGTCTACCTGCTTCTTTAGCAACTTTTCGATACTCAGGTCTTGCACTGGAACAGTTCACAAAAATACAGCTTTAGATAAATTTCTATTGATATTTTTTGTGTGCGGCCGTAAGTGACTAATGATACATTCAAGCAGACAGTACAAAATTAGCACCAGAGTAAAGAAGATATTTTGTGCCTAACAAGTCTAAAGGTATTTTCTCACAAAATATTTATCCGACCATAATAGGCTCAGAGTAATTGGTGAATACACGTAAAGGTGTCAAAACTTACGCATTCCTTTAAATAAATTTACATTCACGGACACGTCAACTTGGCGGAGTTCTTTCGGTTGGTTCTTCATCAAAATCGATGTTATGTAAGTCACCTGAAATTTAATGAAAATGTATTTTTTAGAAACTGTGAAGTTGAATAGGATATTATGAGAGTGTAGGGTCGTTTACGGAGAGTGGTGTAGCGAATAAATAATTGAATGGAACTATGTATAGTGCTTGAATGACTGTAACTTCTGTAACAGTGGATATAGGTGTCTATGAACTAATATGTGTCATATAACACCTATAGGTCTCTATGAACTAATTTGTGTATAAAACACCTTAAGGTACTACAAAATAATGAACTAAAAAATTAACACCCGTATTCCCAAAACGTCAATAAATGTTAGGCGCACCCTAAACTCATGCCAATCTGTAAATTGTCTTTAAAACTAAAGGTGACAGCTATTCTCGTGAGGGCTGCTCAACTTTCATTTGCGTTTGTGAATTCGGGGGTTGGTCTTCTAAACCTTACCTCATGTCCGGCGTTAAGGAGTCTCTTCACAAATCCTTCTCCTAGAATGGTGTGACTTTTGCCGGGATATGGAAAAGCCACTAATATTTTATAGGCACTTGATAAATCCACCAACAGCAGAGCTAATAGACAAGATTTCAGAATCATTTTGCCTGATTTCTGATTAACCTGTCGCGGATCTTAACTGGTCCGAGTGCCTCAACACACTAAACACTTTTTACATAAAATGTGTGATGTTTTATCAGCTGTGTTTACAATTATTTCCTACCATACATACAATTTTGTCATGCTTCCGTTATCTATAAGTATATTAATAGATAATAATAAATAAAGATCTCGTTTCAGTTTGCCATATTATTACGCAATAGTATGATAGTGACTTGAGCATATTGAGGAGCTCTTATATCAAATTATTGATAACTTATTTAACGATAAGTACAGAGGCGTTTACACACATCAACCTTTACGAAACCATTTGAAAATAGGTCTTATGTCAGCAGCGAAAGGTTCACCTGTGTAAAGGTTGATATGAACGAACTCATAGGAGGAACCTAACACGAGATTGAAATCAAGCGCTACAGAAAAATATATATCATTCTAGTAAAAATAAATTTATTTCTCGTTACTAAAGACTATTTGTTTAAAACCGTTTTTATAATCATCTCAACTTCTTCCTCGCCACTTCACTTCTTCCCTTCAAACTTAGAATCCATTTAAAAATCTTAGCTGACAATAATATCCCAAACAGCACAAGAACTGCCAGGTCTAGGTAGACCTTCTGGTAGAAGGCTATACGTAAGGCAGGCGAGCGGAGGTGGAAGGCACCCCCAGTCTTGATCACGTGCTCCACCCAGTGCACCAGCTCCACACCAGGGGGCGCTGGCCGGTCGTGGTAAATCAGTGAAACTTCTTTCACTCTCTTGCGGTATCTAAAAAATATAGCTGTGCGTAAATTTTAATCTTGGTTCGTTATCTTCTGCTGTAAACTGGGAGAGAAAAAGGCAAAGCCCTAGGTGGGAACTGAACTATCATCGTAATCCAGATAGGGTCCATCAAGAACCTACTGAAACTAACTACTCCATATGAATTGAACAACCAATCGTATTTTAACATATAACCGTAGATTCGGTTAATAATACGTCTTAATTTTTCCTCTAACTACCAATGTGGAAGGTGGCAGGGGAGGCCTTTGCCCTGCAGTGGGACAGCATAGGCTGCAAATAAATAAAAAAATAATAATACCAATATACGCCACCTCAACTGTCAGGTAGTGTCAGCCATACTTCAACACGCGGTGAGGGTGTAAGGTTAGTGATAAACCTTCCTGTTAGATGTAATCAAGCAGCCCAAAGGCTACCTACTAGGCTTAACGACTGACATCTAGTGACGTCAATCCGACCTGGCGTGTGTTGCTTTAACATCACTGCCGATCAAATGTCACAACTCCACGGGCACATCATAATCATACAATTCAATTCCTACCTTGTATTTTCTAATATTTCCTCAATAGCTGCTTTCAGGTTAGCTTTCAAATTCCAATCCAGGTGAACTCTCAAGCCAAAGCCGCTAGCGACAGCGCGGTCAATGTTCAAGAACTGGTCTGCGTACATGGGGATGCCTATTATGGGCACCCCGAAGTGGATAGTCTCGGTCAGGGACAGCAAGCCTCCGTGGGTGATGAAGAGCACACAGTTTGGATGAGCTAAAAGTGGAAGTAATTTGGATTATATTGGACATTTTCATTTGCAAAAAGATGGTTGGGTGGGAGACTAGACAAATGCAGAATTTACGTAGGTGCAGGTTTTACTATGATTGATTCAGCTGGAAGAAAACAAAGTTAAAACTAATTCGAATGTGAGCAGTTTCTAGTGTAAGATCATACCTCTGTATGATCTACTCATCCATCTCTATGGATGAGTAGCTGCAAGTATAAATCGCTCAGCAGCCCATTTCTTATAGCAATAACTTAGATGTTTGTTTGACTAAGCTGGATGTTGATTCTGATACAGTAATGTGTCATCGTCGAATCAGCTTACCCAATATACTCTGCTGTGGAGCCCAATCAACAATGTGCACGTTTTCAGGCAAGTTCGATAAATTCTCTTCGAACTTCCAAATGACTGTCTGCTCCAAATCTTTGAACATATCCAGCAGCTCTTGCTTAATTGCGTTAGGTAAGGATTTACTCTTAAGCATGGAACCCATACTGAAATAGATCACGCCATGTTTAGCATTGTCCATGATTGTTTGTATGTTCTGAAACAAAATTATGGAATAAATATCCTTAGCTAAAAACACTACCTATTCGTAAAAACTCAATATCTGGAGCAGATTTTTGGCGGAAAACTATAATAATACATATAAACTTTTTCAAATTTTGGGACTAATTGTTGGTCTAAGTAAAAGCTTCAACAGTGTCTGTCTGTTACTTGGATTGCGATCGGATATAAGTACTAGGATTTTTAATTAGGTGCTTCAAAGTAACCGATAACTTTGCAGGAATGACAGATTTACTAATTTTTTTGTCAAATGACCAGTCATTTTACTGCATCTTATTAAAGGTCCGGCTAGAGGTAGTGTCTCAAAAAGTGCTTTCAGCTGTTGACCTTCTAAAAGTTTGCGTTAATATATGCAACAAAGTTATTACCTGGGAGGGGCTTTTTTATATTTAACAACTTACGTCTGGTAAAGAAGTTGTTTTGTCTTTTATATGATACCCGAGGATCGGTTTATAGTTTGGCGGCAACCTCATCGACTGACCCAGCGAGACGTGCGAATTGCCCAGCATAAAAGACCCGTTATACTTGACCTCGCTAAGTGGAGCAAGAGCTACACCTCTCTTGGCTGCCGCCGGGCCATACCCAGCGTTGTATATTTGCTCTTCATTGCTACGGGCAGACCTGAGCAAGATAAACAATTCAAAAATTCGTACACTGCTTGAAACAGGATCACTACCAATCATGTCAACGAAGCAGGCGTAATTTAAAATAAATAAGTAAAAAATATACCATCCAAGTCGGGTCCATCGCAAAAGAGTCCAAAGCTCTCTCACTCTCTGCCGGAAGGTGAAGGGTGGGTGGTCTACAGATAAGTGATCTGCGACGTAAGCTGGGTTGGGTCCTTCGTCTATGAGCCACAGCACCATGGCATGGGGATCCATCGAGGAAGACCAGATTAACGGGCAGTTGAACACTGATGAGAAACTGAAACAACAAAGAGAAATGGATTGAAGAAGTAAATACAAAAACATACTCACAATTTAAAATAACTAATGAAAAAAGGAAGAAAATACAAGCTGTAAATCGGGTCATCGAAACTAGCACAAAAAAAGAACTACAAAACATACCTACTAATTCAGTAGGGCTAGCACGAACCGCTAACGTTTTGGTAATCGAAAAGTAAACGATACTTTTTTTTCGTAAAGAAGTAGGAAAAAGAAAGAAAAGTATCGTTCACTTTTACGTTAGCTGTCCGTGCTAGGCCTACTGGTAAAATAAACAAATAATTCTATTAAGCAGCGGTGTTACGATGTACAAAAAAAATGGACCACATTCAGCTTATGCCTGGACCTTGTCAGATGTTGGTTTTCAGTGGCAATATTACTCACCCTGAATATATTTCAGTGTAAAGCCACTCCACGATGACAGCGTCGAACTGCTCCGCCGGGTCCTCCATCAGGCGTCTCACGTTCGGATTAGTGATCGTGGCGTTAGCTATCGTCATCATCATCGACTTCACAAAATCCATGTCCGTCATGTCTACTTCTTTATTCATTAGCTTCTCCAGGTTTAATACATCAGCTGTAATAAGAGTGTGGATTTCGATTGAAGGTCTCGAAACTCTGATGGAGTTCCGAATCGAAACTTTAGGCGTGGAACAAGATTTTGAGAAAATTCCAAACCTGAATTAAAACAGCGGCCAAGTTTTCTTTGTATTGTTTCTGATGGACCGCAATTTATGTTCATATCCCAAAATCAGTATTAATGAATCCTTAAGTTCTGAACAAATAATGAAAGACATGTTCTCGGCAAATACTTACGCGTTGAGATTTTTTAATCTAAATTTCAAAATGTTGCACAAGTGTCTAACTCAAATATAATTTCGTTAGTTTTTAGTAATCGATAAACGAAAACACCTCTATTTCTCATATCATCATCATCATATCAGCCGAACGACGCCCACTGCTGGGCATAGGCCTCCCCTATGGATCTCCACAACGATCGGTCCTGCGCTGTCCGCTTCCAGCGGCTTCCCGCGACCTTGACCAGATTGTCGGTCCATCTTGTGGAGGGCCCGCCCACGGAACGTCGTCCGGTACGCGGTCGCCATTCGAGAACCTTTCCGCCCCAACGGCTATCGGTTCTCCGCGCTATGTGTCCCGCCCACTGCCACTTCAGCGATGCAATCCTTCGAGCAATGTCGGTTGTCTTAGTTCTCCTGCGGATCTCATCATTTCTGATTCGATCAAGCAGGGAAATACCAAGCATCGCTCTCTCCATTGCTCGCTGGGTGACTTTGAGCCTTCTTATGAGACCCATAGTAAACGACCACGTCTCACTCCCATATGTCATTCCTGGCAACACACATGGAATTTCGGACGTGAATATATGCCGGAGCTTCCCGAACGCTGCCCATCCGAGCTGGATTCCACGAGAGATCTCTTTCTTGAAGTTGGACTTACCTAACTGGACTGCCTGTCCCAGGTAAACATAGTGGTCAACAACTTCGAGTGTAATGTTCCCAACGTTAACTGGAGCGGGTGCAACATGGGCATTGAACATGATTTGTTGAAAAATTAAGTTGAACCTACACCGAACAAAAGATAAGGTTAAGTACATTTTTTCAATTACCCACCTATTGGCATAACTTGAAAGTTGGCTGACACGTCAACCTGTCGAAGTTTTGCCGAAGTGCTTTTGAGACGAAGGGGTGTTATGTAGGTAATCTGAAATCAACAGTAGAACTAATTATCTTACCGGTCCAGGAAATTGACATCTATTCTATACTTAAAATAAATATGTAGAGAGGCCAATTCTGTACATGAAATATATTTAAAAAATAACTATCAAGGGGTGATTAGGGATTGCTACTGATGCCAAAAATGCAAGTAGTAAATTTTTTGTCTGTCTGTCTGTCCGCTGTATGTTCGTTATAGAAACAAAAACTACTCGATTTTAACGAAATTTGGCACAATTATTCTTCATACACTTCTGCAGGTTACAGTATACTTTTCATTACGCTACGACCAATAGGAGCAGAGCAGTGAAGGGAAATGTTGGGAAAACGGGAGAAGTTAGGTCTGTCAACAACTGGTTATCAATTGTTTTATTTTATAGACAGACAACCTGATAAGATAGAAAATTACATCCTACTTATAGGTATAAATGCGAAAGTTTGTATGTGTGGATGGATGTATGTGCCGTGTTGCTCTTTCACGTAAAAACTCCTGGATGGTTTCTAACGAACTTTACAATTATGCAGCTACATAGGCTACAACCCAAGTCCACGCAGACGAAGTCGCGGGCGGCCGCTAGTCTCTAGTCTCAACTAAAAATATACCATAGAAACAGATTCTGGTCTGGTGGTGCACATTATTCTAATAATATTAAGATTGTAATTCCCACTGCTATGCAAGAGCCTGCATTATTGTTATCTCATTATTTTAGTGACTAATTTTTGATAATCTATACAAATTGTTAAGGTGAATCGGTTTGCAAGCGGTGCCTCCGCTTGCAAAAAAGTATTGGCAGGACTTAGGAGGCGTAGTGCGCCTTCTGCTTGAACAGCTTCCTGTGCCTAAAATGAAGGGCTTGGACATTTTAAACATATTACCTATAGATACGTATTTTAAATATTAATTTTATAATCATCGCTTAGTGAAGCAATTTGACAGCGCCGCTTCGAATGTCCGTGCATGGACACTCAGTTGGTCCCACTGAAAATCAGCGTCTGAGCCTATCCGGTCCAGGCATTGCCTGAGCGGGGTCCATTCAATTTAGGAAAATGTCCATTGGTTTCAAATTGTGTTCTATGGGCCGGATTTTGGAGTCACCGCTTGACGGTGGCGTCAGTGGCCATAATCCCATTGAATGGTCCTTTTCCCGGACCGTAAACTGTTTCAGTTTCTCATCAGTGTTCAACTGTCTTCCTCGATGGATCCCCACGCCATGGTGCTGTGGCAGACGAAGGACCCAACCCAGCTTACGTTGCAGATCACTTATCTGAAGACCACCCACCCTTCACCTTCAGCCAGAGAGTGAGAGAACTCTGGACTGTTTTGCGATGGTGGACCCGAATTGGATTTGGATGGTATATTTTTTTCCGTATCTATCTTTTAAAAACGCGCCTGTCTCGTTAGCGTGGTTGGCAGTAATCCAACTAACAAACTAACACCCAGTGCTGGTGGTACAGGAGGTTCAAGCACTGGGTGTTAGTTTGATTTGTAAACAGAAATTGTTTTGTTCAGGTCAGCTCGTAGCAATGAAGAGCGAATATACGGGGCTGGATATGGCCCTGTGGCAGCCAAAAGAGGTGTGTACCTATCTCCATTAAGTGGGGTCACGATTGACTGGAATTAAGTCCATAATCTCGAAATAAACTTCAAAAAAACTAAAATCATTAGCTTACACCCATTTCAAAAAGCTTAGATATTAACTCAAATCAACCAGTTCTCTTAAGACAAACCAGTAAGTTTGTTTTATATCAATTGTGATTACCCAAAGGTAGGGAGGCATTATTACAGCATTTGAATTTGGTATTACGCCAATACTGTTTTTTTTTATTCATTAAGATACACCAGCGACAATATAATTAAACACTTAAATAAACAAATACACAGTAGGTTTTCACTATCATGATCATCATTTACAGCTGCACGACGTACATTTCTGAACACAGGTAGGTTTAAAAAAGTATTTATGCCCGAAATATTACAAATGTGTTTTAAATGATCATACCTCGTGACCAGCCTCCAATAGATGATGAACAAATCCTTCTCCAAGAATAGCATGGCTGTTGCCAGGTATCGGGAAAACCAGCAAAATTTTAAACGCGATGCACGCACTTATACACTGAGCGAGAACAATCAACTTGAACATTTTAAAAAACATATCTGAGTTATGAAATTAAGTTTAAAATAACATAAAATGCAATATCGTGTCAATAGTTATTCGTTTACTTTCGCCGAGACACGACCGCAAATAGTAATCATTAATGATTTGTATTGTCTTTTAAGCATAACAATGCGCTGTATCGTACTTATATTATTTTTATTCCGTGGCAGGTACAACAATCCGACCGTCTGCCGGAGGACAGTTTTATTATCGGTCACTTACAAAATGACACGAGTCTAAGTAGACATCATCTGTTTAATTTGAATTTCGTGTCTACCCTCCTTTTGGAGTGCGATTCCACCCGGTGATATGTAAGTGGAAAGCGCCAAAATTATTTGGGATGATAACACGGCCGCTGGATGCGGACAGCGCAGGACCGATCGTTGTGGAGATCTTTGGGGGAGGCCTATGCCCAGCAGTGGGCGTCACTCGGCTGATATGATGATGATGATGACACGATAGATTTCGGCGACAAGTCATTACATTTGTAGTCACTTCGATGCATTTTTCGTGTTGGGTGGCGTGTTGCTTATGCCTCGCCCCCCAGATGTGAGACCTTGACTGCAACAGGCAACATTAAGCGAGCGAGATAAGATAGGTAGATGTCAAGTAAAGTTATTCTTGAATTAGGTTGAATAACCTGTACTGGGGTTATAATATTATTATAATAAGGTCTGTAATAAGGCCCTTAATACAGTCCTTATTAATATTAATGTAATACGCCCATAATGAGGCCCTGAAGCAATCTCTTTTTCCTGCTCTACTCACCGTGCAAACTATTACTGAACAGCTTTCTGAGGATAAATAAAGTGACACTGGTGTCACTTTATTCAATTCTGGAAATAGAAATAATAAACGAATTGTCAAGCCAACTCGTCGTGACCATAGACCTACTCAAAGGTAATATATGACACAAACTGACACTGAAGAGAGACGACTTTTATGAGCCAGTAGTTGATTTAGATATTAAAATTCGTCAGATAGATACTACTGGTAACGAATCAGAAAAGATCAATAAGGATACCGCTGAAAGCCTTTGATCTGACCGGGAAAAGATACTTATGTAGCAAATTAATACTCAGTAGGTAATGATTAGGTACAGTCAACCGATCAGATCAGATTAGGTCAGATCAGTTTTGTAAACCTATACCATAATGTTGCTTGTTATATTTGTTAGGGCAACTGATGACATGGAATGTCAAGAACCCCGTCCAAATAAGGCTCCGACGGTCATTTTGAAGAGCAGGGAAGGAGGCCCAAAAGGACCCCTTCCGATTCATTTAGCGGGGGCTTCAACATCATACCTAGTCAGTTTGATAAGTAAGCTTCCCGGTCATTCTTGCTCTATTGCAGCAAGACATTGACATTTACATTTCAGCAAGAGCAAGACAAAAAAATTAAATGAGCAGCCTGATGCGCCGCTGACTGTACCTACATCAAATATACAATGACGTCGAAACCCTACCAAATCTTTCCAAAAGTTTCAGTAATAATTTATTTACTCAGTTATCAAATATTATCTGAAGTGCTGATTATTATTTGACTAGTTTAACTTAATTAACTTTCGAGTAGCTTACCTACTTGAACTTGTATAAAAGTCGGGGACCAAAAGCCAACTTAGTTCTTTCGGTATAGAGAATCGCTCAAAACAACTTTTATTTTGTGTTTCATTGAATAACTGACAAAATGAAGGCTTTCCTGGTTCTTTGTCTATCTTCGTTAGCTTACAGCAAAAGCTTTGTTCCTCGACCAAGAATTCACAGTTAGTAAATAATTAAAGTATAATATACCTTGTACCTACTTTGGTCACATGTGAAGTTCCATTTTCAAAATTGTAGATGTTTCGCTTTTTTAGTAGTTATGAAAATGTCCCCAGAGCGCCAAGTACGACATGCACAGGCCAAACGCGGCGAGGGAACCAATGCGGATGCTAAAGAGAAAACGATTACGTCTAGCCGCCAAATACAAATCATACAAATTCTGTGTTTGGTCTGTGCATGTCTTAAAATTAGCACTATGTCTTCTGTATTGCCCAAGGTTCTCTAACTTCCCAGTGCCCCATTTACGGCAGCGTCAATCCGTCTACTTGCCAAAGACCACAGTACATGTCAAATGCATTACTTTGCCAGTTCTTGCAACCTTCTGTAGTGTACTTCTTAACTTATCCGTCTCTACCATGCTCATCATCTGGATGGTTGCCGTTCGTCTCGCGTCTCCTTCCGCGTACGTCAAAAATATGGAACGGTCTCCCAGCGCCGGTATTTCCTACGATCGATACGATACGATACGATATTGGGGCTTTGAACAAAAAAGCGTATTAATTCCGAAAAGGCAAGCAACGCAGCGGCGACACCGGTGGTGTTGCCGTTGTCCATGGGTTTAGATCACATCCCATCAGGTGACGTGACCCTCAAGCTCATTTGCTCCCTCTTACATAAAAAAAGCCTTCTGACAGTATTTAATTTCATTGCCACAAGTGCCACAAATTCAGCAGCAATTACGTTTAATTACACATTTCTTTCCCAGGCGCTGTTCAAAGATGCGTTAACATGTGGGACGAGGGCTGCATCAACGGACAACTAAACGGAGCCGGTAAGAACTTTGTTACTAAAGAGTAACGCTTACTTGTGGAATCAGTGAGAATCAAGATTATTCTGATCGTTGGAAACTAGAACCTACTTACCTAGTTTAACGATGGCAACGTACCACTTACCATTACCGATTTTAGTTACGCACACCAATTTGGATATTGGTACTTCAATAGAGTGTAATATAAACGTTGGTAAATGTCAGTCGTTAGCAAAATCGGAAAACTTAGGGCGGGTTGATAACATCTTAAAGACAAGTAATATTACTATAGCCCCAACCTCACCAATAGCCTACACTTTTCTTCTTTATTCTCAGACCTAACAAACATAAGTGCTTATAAAAATTCATCGAAATCTGTCTACGTAAGCTACGTTAAAAGTGTTTCGGAGGAGTTTGGGATCAAACACTGTGACACGAGAATTGTATATACCTATTAGATGAAAATTGTTATTGACAGGTGGCGATGACAGCTTTTTGAACGGCGGGTTCACTCCCGGCAAGCGCTGCGTCAACATGTGGGACGAAGGGTGCATCAACGGTCAGCTCAACGGAGCTGGTATGACATAACTAAACTTCAGTTATTTTACCGCTCCTTAACTTTTTTGAGCATACTGTGTATCTGAGTGTTTAGGTAGGTAATGCCTCCATTGAACGCCTTGTAGAATAGGGAAAGCAGCCCGTTAAGGTGACATAGTTTACAGGTGGACGATTGCATCAGAAAATGTATTTATTGTAATTGAATTTTGAAGTGTGAGTGAGTTGCAATCTTAGCCGTTGAGGTGCCGTAGATTTGCGCTGAAGCATGCGGGTATTTGACTATTCAGTCTTACCTGATGATGTCTATGGCGGTACTCTCATGCCTTATTTATCTTTTCAAAGAGGTCCTAGCTACTGGTAATGTCATGGAAGATCTTTGCTTTGAAAGCTTATTGATAAAACAAAACAAAAGGCAACATTCGTTTCAAAATAAGTTCGTTCGTTCGTTCAAAGATTACTTCAGCAAAACTAATAGGTAGTTCTGACGGTGAAACTGTTCCTGAGAGTAGGCTTCTATCGTCGAATCGTTCACAGCAGGTACAGATTTTGTCAGCGAATTGTTCATAATTGGAGAAACGTTCTGTCGAAGAAAAGTTGAACGGAGAAATGACATATACATTTCAGATTCCTATTTGGAGAATGATATTTTTCAATCTTCTCTGGTCTTGGCAGGTGGTGACGACAGCTTCCTGAACGGTGGCTTCACCCCCGGCAAGCGCTGCGTCAACATGTGGGACGAGGGCTGCATCAACGGACAACTTAACGGAGCCGGTAACATAACTCTTTGAATTTCTTTTGTTGTTAATTTCATGAGTTTAACATGTTTTTGTATATCCATGCAACGTATGTAGTTCGAACGGATGGACAGATTTTGTTATTTTCAAATAACAATAGTTAGTCTCGTGATACAAGAACAATTTTGAGGGTTTCTGCATTTTTTATCAAGATGGTTAAAGAGCACGGTTCAAGTAGAATGTGTTAAATGTTTTCCGATAGCTCCCGTATATCACCAATACCTTTTTTTTTTAAGTAGGGAAATGCCTTACGCATACCCGTCCACCGGGGGACGGACGGGTTATGTCGGACTCTCCACTGGAAAGGTGGTATACCAGTGGCCCTACCGACTAAAACCCCTACTACTCCCTCTAATCGTCCGTAGGGGGGGAACACGGTGAGTAGCGCGAGGCCTGTTACGCCTGGACGGCGGGCCGGAAGCAACCCCCCCTTCGTGGGGGGAGGCCAGGAGGGACGGCCGAGGATGTCAAGCCGTCCCTACCAGGCAGCGGTGAAACCCGTGCAATGCTGGCGGCGCCACCCCCGTACCACGCGCCAGCTGGCCGTACGCAGGCCCTACTGGGCCCGCAACCACGAGCCACCCAAAGGGCGGCTCCGCTGCCGTAACCTGCGGTACGGCCCCGCCGGGCCGCGACGCACAGGGGGGATCAGCCTCGGATCACTGGCCCCCACCAACCGGTTATGCGCCGCGGCCCCAACCACGCGCCTCAAGGCGCCTGCAGGCCCCACTGGCCCCGCAGCCCCACGTCGTCCTTACGGGCTGCAGCGGGTGGGTGTCCAGTCCACCACGCTGCCACGCCTGGGTTCTCTTCGCTTTCCGGTGGTGCCCCTACCACCGGTACTAGGCCCCCTCGCCACGCCGAGGCGAGAACCCATGAGGGGAAGAACCCATGAGGGGGTATCACCAATACCTACTTCAACCCAGAAAGAAAGCCAAAAAGGCAATCAAACATAGCAATCGGTTCTAATGCAGATGTCATCATGGATATACGAGTATATTTACCTAGGTAGACTTAGTATAGAAAATCTAGTCCAAATACTTTCCCCTCCAATTCTCTTCTTCACCTGAAGACATGTAGCTAACAAAAAAATACTAAGAGTGGTCTATCAAGCTCTATGCCAATCACTCATGGGTTATTGCATAACCTCATGGGGTGGGGTTGCGAAAACCCATGTAATGCAGGTAGAAAGAGCACAGCGGGTCATCTTAAAGGTGGGAGCCTGCCTTCCCTATCGTCACCCCACGTTTGATTTGTACACGAAGTGGAATGTACTCACGGTAAGACAATTATTCATACAACACACTGTGCTCGAACAACATTCCCAACTTCAGTACGCGCCGGGCCTGCTTGGAGATAGGCGAAGGAAAGGCAAGGTATGCCAAACCCCGCTCTGTCAAACTGGCCACTCTCATCTCTTCTCTCCTTTTCTGGGACCCTATCTGCACAACAAACTTAACTAAAAACTTAATTTATATCCTTTAACTACAACTCATTGCAAACACATCCTCAGTAACTTCCTCAAATCCTTAAATTATGACGACACTGAAAAACTTCTAAAACCGCTGGTTTAATTTAATTTACCCGTTCCTAACAATCTACATCTTATGACTATTGCCTACCATCAGAAACGGAGAACTTCCAATGCTTAAAAACCTAGGCTTAGTGGTGATTCTCACAACAGTTGTTGGTAATAACTCTGTCTCCTTTACACCAATAACACATTACACCCAACACACCCACACTCAACACGTTTACATTACACTCATACACATACACTCCTTCACGACACTCACATACACCAATACATAATACACTCTGCTGAAGAAAAACATATCATTATTTTTGTTGTATTTTTTTTTATTCTTCAAACCGTTTGTACTGTCTGCACAAGATTTTTGTCATTTTTCTAACAAGGTCCGGTTGTGAAGGCCCTGGTGTACTGTAATTCAGGTAATTTTTGTACTTACTTCAGGCACCAGTCTCTCTCAACTCTACTCAGACATTCTGTATAGCTATCATTGTGTATCACAAATTACTTCGTAGTCTTATTTGAGTATGTTAATTTTTAAGTTTGTGGAGAGAAATAAATAAATATTATTAAAATATTATTAAGAGTTTAATAGCTGATTCCTGATTCATTAACTGACTTGTGATGATGATGATGAGGTGATCTTCCTTGATGTCGACAGGTGGTGACGACAGCTTCCTGAACGGCGGGTTCACCCTCGGCAAGCGCTGCGTCAACATGTGGGACGAGGGGTGCATCAACGGACAACTCAACGGAGCAGGTGAAATAAGAGAAATTAGGAACCCATTACAAAATCGAAAGTCACTACGTAGCCCACTCTATACGGTCAATGGCATGACAGGCTATCCAGTCCCTGCGAGCCCTCGTTGCTCTATTGCGAAGAAATGACATTAGGCAAGTGCAGTATAAAACACATGTCACATGCCTAATGTGAAAGTTTATCAGCAAACATCACTGTTATAAAGCAACTCACGCCTGTCGTCATTCGTTAGTCGATCGGTTCGGTTCAGTCTTTAAGCCTATTTGGAGGCTATAGCCTCCAAATAGGCGGCTTGAAAACATCTGACATTAAGGTTTCTCACTGTCCTTACACCCCTTGTTGTCTCCGTGTTGGAGAATGGCCGAGCCACCTCACAGTTGAGGTGAGACCTTTGCCAAGCAGTGGGACGTACAGAGTCCGTTTATGTGTGTATGTAATTTGCACTGTACAAACATGTAAAACAAGAAATTGCGATGGGCAGGATACCCAGCGCGAAGAATTCGCCAATAGCGAAGGAAACTTCTGCTCCCCATGGTAATGTACTTTGAAAACGGTTTTACAATTAACATCATTCTTCATACTTTTGTCAGGTGGCGACGACAGCTTTTTGAACGGCGGTTTCACCCCCGGCAAACGATGTGTCAACATGTGGGACGAGGGCTGTATCAACGGACAACTCAGCGGAGCTGGTGAGATTTAACAATCACTATGAATGGTTAAAGACCGGTCATTTGGTAACTGCGAGAGAACCGTCGGCTGTACCTAGATGATGGAAGCTAAAAAAGGCTGACTTAAGCTCGTAGCACACTTTTTAAGCACGGCAACTGCACGGCTCCGGCAATTATCTTGCCATTATGTTTTTTTATTGATGTCATATTCTAGGCTGAAAACTTCGTCTAATGCCCTATTTGAATTTTCCAGGCGGAGATGACAGTTTCCTTAACGGCGGGTTTAACCCCGGCAAGCGATCTCTGCCCGAACTTCTCGCAAAATTACACAAATCACACGCAAAGAAGAATTAGGAATTAGGACCGAGCAAAGCTAGGTACCTGCAAAACTTTAATTTTATTTATGAGTTTTCTTTAGTTTTTCTTTTCTTTTCATCTTTATTGTGAATCTTTCGTCCCTTTCGATTGACAAAGAGGTAGAAAGAGATGGTTTTATTTCAAAGTTTTGCAGGCGCCGCTACTTCAAATTAGAATTTAGTCTCATCACTGGAATTATCAATAAACGTTTGGAATCATCTGGAATCTTTTTTATTGATTCACATATATACCTACCTTGTCGCCATGAAAGAGTAGATAGGTAGGCACAGTCAGCAACAAAATGATGGGTGTCAACACCTTTTTGACAAAAAATATTGTAATAACGGTCTTACCCCCGAATTCACAAACGTCAATCAACGCTAAGCACGCACTCACGCTCATGCTGTCCCGTAAAATGTCAATAGAACTGAAAGGGACAGCATGAGCGTGAGCACGCGCTTAGCGTTGATTGTGAATTCGGGGGTTAAGGTCATAGCTCATTGAACAGAGTGCCAAGTACGGCAGGCACACCGCTGTTGCTCACTAAACTGTCCCGAGTCGGTAAACGCGAATTTGTATGGCGTTGAAGCACCGCCATCTAGTGGCGAGTAGGAGTAATAACTTCTAACTAAGACCCTGATGAATTTGAAAGTCATCTACATCGAGTAATCTACTAGTAAATAATGAGCTTCTTTATTTGGTCGGCTTGCTGCACTATGCTCGATAAACTTGACGGTGAAGTAACTCGAAATTGTTTGTGCCTGCCGTACTTGGCACTCTGAGGGGTAGGGAAACCCGCTTTCAATTTCACTGGTGGATGAGGCGTTCACCCACAGCGATGTCGCCCCGAAAGCGCAGCGATATCGCGGCGTTCATTATAACGCGGAACTAGGTATCGTATCGCTGCAAGATAGCCTCGCCTTGAAATCGCCCAACAATCGTTAGGTGTGAACAGGCTCTCATGGTGGGTTTTAATCTAAAACAGGTGAAATATCAATTTAATTAAGTGGTTAAGGTTACTTTTTTCTAACTTATAAATTTTAATTAGGTACTGAATAGTTTTTCGTGTTTATTTTAATTTTTTGGGCTATAAGTATGTGTATTTGTAAATTTTTTATAAATAAATAGAGTATTGTCTTTTTGAACGTCATTTCAGTAGGTACATACATTATTGTTATTGTTAAATGAAACAAGGGATATATTAATAGTTATTTATTAGATCGACGTAAACAACGGGTACTTTCCACACCGTTTTACTTACAGTAAACATGTACAAAAATATTCCTAATTTCATCATTTGCAGCACTTTCTTGCAATTTCATTGCTACATTTTCTAGTAAGTTAAAAATATATCTAAACTAGAACACATAGAAATAATAATAATAAACTACAACTATTATGTTAAATGGCTGAAATGGACGATTTAAGGCAAATACATGAGGTTTGATGCTTGGCAAGTATGTATATTAAGTCTTTTGATATTATTAATAGATAGGAAAAAGGTACTACAGGCTTTCATTGAAAATATTCTACCGTTAGAAAGGAAACTTATCCATCAAAGATACTCTGTTAATTTGAACATTTTGTTATGTACAACACAAACCACAACGAAATTCACGTAAATAAATGCATAAAATTACACAACTACAATAAATGAAAAGTGGCAAAATATGAGCCAGAAAAGATATATCATTAAATATCACTAAAGCGCGGTGGGTGAAGCGTTGTACTTTTTTAAAAGGCAAACATCTAATTGTGACTTAAAATTATAATTTAAAATAACAACAATAATGGCTGGATATCTCTAATAATTATACATTTATTGTCGTAAGATTCACTTGATATTTCATCATTAATTTTGCTTATGCTATCACAGTCTAATATTATTTTTTGCACTAACTAACAATCTTACCCCGAATTCGGAAACATAAAAGTTAAGAACCCTTCAAACTCATCCTATCGTGTGTGCCAATAGTACTGAGTGTGACAGCTATATTTGGGAGGCCTATTTAATTTTGAATTAAGTATGTGGATTCGAGGGTTACTCAAGCACTGAAGCTCTTAAGGAAAGATTCAAAAACGTCACTTCAAATGAAAACGTCGCTACATTCTCGACTCAATACGAGTCTTCTAGCTCGAACGCATCGAGCGAGTTGAAACGGTTGCGTCCACTCACCACCAGGGGCGCTACGAATGCCATGCAAGGTTTACGTGCTCGATGCGTTTGATCGATTAAAACTCACACTAAGTGCTCTAGGTAGCTATTCAGAACCTTCTATTCGGCCGATTGGCAATGAAATCTAGTATTCATAAACAAAACAATACAGACACGGCCAACATCATAAAATGTTTTATTTTAAATTACCGAATAGTCTAATAACGAGGTTCTGAATCACACTCATGGAGGCCTTTCGTTTGAATCGTACTATAGTTAATCGTTTAATAATATTTTCAGACTTCGGCTAACGTTATAGTTAACGGAAACTAGATTCTAAATCCACAATGCCTGCCTTTAGTCCATTAGACTTTACTTTATACATTAAATAATTTATCATTTTTAAAAAGGGCACAAGTGGTTTTTGAAATTCTAAAGATTTACAATTCGTTTTTCTTAACAGAAATAGGACTCTGTCTTTATAATTTATAATATTACATGATTTACAAATGTTATAGCGTTTACAATTTATAATACAATTTAAATAATAAAAAGCATTAAAAAAATTGTAATAAAGTCCTGGCTTGCCATTTACATCATTGACATTATGTATTAAAATTAAATGCAAGTAGAGTTTAGTTGACAGTAAAAAAGATAAAAAGATTTTTATACAGCCAACTACAATCTATTATAAGCATAATCTCGTACTATCGGATATTCCTAGCAATGAGAGATTAACTTATGTATCAGTGTAAATGAGTTCAAAATATTAGTTTTACCATAATGGTATTCCTCTACGATTTACTCCCATGAGCTATGACTATGGTTTCATTCACGCCATATGGTGTGAATAAAACCATAACACTGGAAGCCGATTCCTTGCGAAAACTATTTCGGCAAATGGCAACCAAACCAAATTAGGAGATACAAGAGAATAAATTGGACTATCCTCTACTTGTGTTTGTATTCAAACCATGACTTGTCCACTTTACATTAGCAAGGAAGGATTTAAAATCAATAATAATATGTAGGTACAGAAAATTGTAATAGGTATATCTCATGATAATAATAAGATGCCAATAATAAAAAGTACTATTCCTAACTAAATACATTTACAATTGTTGCCTAAAGCATTGTTAAAATAAATATTTTCAAAATGCGCCAAATCTTAAGCGTCATTTATGAATTAAAAAGCACGGACGTAAAAGAAAGACGGACGGAACATCACACTAAAAAATGTGAAGCATGCAAGGTGCTACAATTTCGTTTGTTGTACACGCATGTGTGACAGCGCCAATGACACATGCTAGTCGCGCACACACCTAAACTAGCAGCTGATAATATGCTTCACTCATGATTAGACGAGGGTGACGTCCGTCTTTCTTTTACGTCCGTGTTAAAAAGCATAAAACATACATTAACCTGGTTTAGGGTATTACCAGAAAACCCTTCAACACTTTGAAGTGTTGTAAATATTTGTAGCCTTAGGCCATTTTTCTAGAATTTTACTCAAGCACTTTCAATATTCTTGAGTACCTAAGGTATTTCATATTAGATTCAATAAAATCCACACTCCACCTATCAACCATAAAAGTCCTCTACTGGTGTGGTTTCAATGGGTTTCTATGTTGTAGGATTGGTGGCAATTAGATTTGCACAGTTTCCCACTTCTTAAAAGGAGAGGGTGTTCTACGCCGAATTTTAGATAGATTAATAGGCAGATAATATAAGCAAGAGGTACATCAATGGGGTGCCATTGAAATATGTATAATGTTCAGTTTACATTAACTTATACATAGTATATCAAACTGCCCCTAACAACAAATATAAATTATTTGTTTATACATAGTAGTCTCTTCAATTATTTGGTCCATGCCAATGATCTTGAGAGTAGGGTGGCAATTCCATGGGCATTTTATTGTAAGCATTCACATTTGGCACTGGATTGGCAGCTGGTGTTTTCGTGTTTACTTGCCTGAACTTGGTTGAGTATTTGTAAAAATCAGACATTTCAAATGGCTTAGTTTCCTCTCTATAAGGAATACATTTACCTTGCTCAATTACTGTCAAGTTTTTAGGTGACTCTAGAGATACGGCACTTGGAGACAATACTGGTGGACTTTGCGGCATATGGTTTGGACTTTGCATGGCAGAATGTCTACCTGAGGAGATCATAACCTCATAGGCTTGTGAATTACCTATGCTAGATGTCCTCTTCAAGCTAGAAGACTTTTTCAAAAGAGGGGCCTCGGCTTTGGTAGGTGAGTCCAATGAAGTCTCATACCATTGTTTCTCTTTAACTTTCAAATCTGCTTGAGACAGCGGTGAGAATTTATTCATACTCACAGAATCAAAATTAGACTGTGAGTATCCTGACATTTGACTCACTGGACTCATAGCATCAGGGTATGCCCGTCTATCATCTCGGACATAATCATCAGTAGAAACTTGCAATTGCATATGAACTGGATTTCTTATTGTGTTACGTTCTCGTAATGGCAGTGTATTGGGCACCTTAGCAATTCGTTCAATAGGTAAATGTAACCTTTCAGCTTGTTCTTGGATATCTGGCTGAGACCGATGTTGGTATGCTGGCATGGGAGCTCGGTAATTATCTGTTAAATTCTCTAAGTGCTGATTATAATCACTGTGAGAAGTGAGATGGTAAGTCTGTGTTCTTTGTAAGGTATTTCTACGTACAGCTTCTGGTCTCCGTTTAGACTGACTGGGCATTTGGTGATGGTGTAGTCCACTCAGATGTTGACTTTGACCTTTAAGATGAGAAGCATACTGATACAGCAAAGGTATGTTACGCATACCATTCTGGACTGGATGAGGTGCGATACTCCCATGTGTGTGATGAGTAGCAATATCAGGATGACTGGAGCTGAAGTGTGTCTCTCTTAGTCTAGAAACATTGTGAGCCTCTGGTGCACCATTATAGTATATTTTATTCATATATTCAGTTGTCAAGGTATGATGCCTTTGCATTGGACCTTGTAAATCATTGTGCATGTTTTCTGGGGTAGCTTCATGACGTCCAGCTAAGGCAGGATAAGTATGTGATGTGTGGATAGAAAATGTTTCTGAATTCCTATCTTGAGGAGGCGAAGGGAAGAAATTAGAGCAACTGGTTTCTGGACGTCTTGTGTGTCTTGAATGTGTACTCTTAGTGGACATACCCGATATAGACGGCGTAGACAGCCTATGTGATAAGTTTTTCCGTGCATTCTGGTCGAGATCGAGCATGCGGTCTCCTGTGCAGGCTCTCAGACGACGAGACGAAGTATCAGATCCGTCATGAACGTCATTACCATCTGTAGATCTCTCCGAACTTTTGACACTTCCTAATCTTTCTCGCTGAGGAACTTCAGGACTCAGTGGTGCCTCAGGCGGCATTACACCGGTCAGCTGAACTTCTTGTACACACAACTTGTATAGCTCTTCATTTTTAGCTGCTAGCATTTGCTCTAATTCCTTCTTTCGAGCTTGCAACTTCAGAAGCTTGTCCTGCTTATCTGAATGCAAATCGCTACCCATTGTGCTTGTACCCATATTCAAAATGTAGTTCTGAACAAATAAATCATTAGTGATGAAAATAGATACGGAAACAAACGATGAAAGTCAATATTAAAGAAAAATAAACAAAGAAGAAGAAAACTGTAAATTATTCGACACTGACACATTCACACGCACCCATGTTTAAAAAAAGAATAGTGATGTAACGGTTCAAAACGTTGTTCATATGAAATCAATTGAATGAATCAATGTTTTTGGATGTGAATTGAACAGAATATGAATTTTTGTACGAAAATATTTCAGTAATATTAAATTACAGAGATCAATGTACTATTGAAGCGATCTCTTCCAGTCAACCTTCTATCGTAGAGGATCGCAAAAAAACACAAATAAATGTGGTAAACATTTCATGTTCTGAAGCAACATGAGATCCATAAAATTATGACAAAATACAGGGATACAGCATTCACAACAAACAAACAATCAATACGCAATCAGCAACTAATCAAAGCCAGTGGTTATCATCTCAAAAGTACACCAGTATAATTGGTGGTATCCAGCTGAGAGTGTACTGTTACCATTTGATGTTTGTTTTTTCAACATTTCAAAAGTATTTAAAAAAAAAAAGATATGTCAATGTCACGTTGAAACGCAAAACGTCATTTCTTATCAATCGAAGTCCGTCACTTTACTCAACTCACTCACTTCTTATCAATCAGGGTCTCGTCACGGCCGATACGAGTGGAGATGTAAATTTTCCTCTTCTAAAAATCCTACAGTAGCACTCCAATCCCCAACCGCCTTCTGTATCCACTCATAGTCAGTTCCAGCCAGCATAATGTCGAAAGCTTACAGAACCCTGGTAACAGCTGCGGACAGATTTGTGCCTAGCAAACTTCGTCCACTTTGGGAGCATGAAGCAGGTATTTAATGCGACACCATCGCGCCTTTAGTTTCCATATTAAAATTCAGGTGATTGTGTAACCTAACTTTGTCTATTTTAGGTCCTAAAACCATATTCTTCTGGGCCCCAGCATTTAAATGGGTAAGTGTTCAAATCAGTGCAATGCGGATATTTTCAAGGTCGGGCTATTCTTATCCCGAGACCTTGTGTAAGGGCAACAAAACACACTGCCTATTACGATCATGTATTGGTATGGCTCATTAGAATAATCATACTAAGGAAATGAGTTTGTCAAAGCTACAGAATGATTATGCATGTTGATTTGCATTTCAATGCCATTGATAAAAGTTAATTGAGGCTAAAAATACTTTCTAAATTGATAAATACTATTCAGCACATAAGTACTTATGTGAAACGGTACCATGCCTGTCTCTCATCTCACATCTACTTCCTAAACCATATCAAGTTACCTACTACAAGGTACTACTAACATAGTGTAATGTTACTATTTTCTTTGTTAACTTCACTATGTTCACTATCATGTTTGTCACACTTGGTTAATTGGGGCATTCTCATAAGATGAATGTTTTCATTTCAGTTTTTTCCTAACTTAATAAATGCTGACAATGTAAAATTCAATTTATTTTGATGTATGGGTACTTTGTTATCTTACATTGGAAAATAATATGGGTTTTATTTTGTAAAAGCTAACATTTATAATTTATGTTTGTTAGGTAAAAATCATTCTAATTAGTAGTTGATTCAGTTACATAAAGTCATGTTATTAAATAAAACTTCATAGCATGTTTACTTTTTAAGTTTATAATTATTTAAATAGAATTCCTTTTAAGAATTATATGACTTGTTCTTGCAATGAATCAGATCTTCCCCTTACATATGCCTTTTTAATGTAATAAATAAAAATCGTGGGGGGATTTACAGTCCCTTCACTCCCCTTATATGAACTATTGCACTTGTGCTGATTGTGGTGATGACAAATTTCTGATCACAATATATGCTAAAAAGCCCTATACACTGCACACACTATTGAAAGATCTTCTCAATACCCCATCATTGGTGCACATAACAAAGTCAATTGATAAGAAAATTGCTAAAATGAAATGCTCTTTTAAGAATGATTTTTAAACAACAAATGATAAATTATCATCATCAGTGTGTTTCTCACCCATCATGTTAACACTTTCAGGGTTTGGTGATGGCTGGGTTGGGTGACTTGAATCGGCCTGTCGAGACCTTGTCCGTACCCCAGTCTGTCTCTCTTGCGGCCACCGGACTCATCTGGTCCCGGTACTCCCTTGTTATCATCCCCAAGAACTATAGTCTATTTGCTGTTAATGTATTTGTAGCATGTACAAGTTTGTACCAGATAAGTAGGGCTATAAGGCACCAACAGAATCTGAAGGCAGCATCAAAGGAAAAATGAGATCAAATTCTGGGAATAATGTAGCAAATTTTGGTCACATCATAATATCAATTTTTGATAAATAGTATGTACCTTATCGTGTAACAGGTCTTAATTTGTTTTATTTATTTCATAGGATTTTAAATCTCATTCGGTGTTGTATGGGCATAGTGTTAAGGGACATTAACATAAGCATATCATTGTTAAGTGCCTAAAGGAAAATAAGTAGCTTTTATTCCGATCAGGAGTGAAACTACCTATTTTAAATGTAAGAATTGAGCACAAGATTTATAAAACTTAAAAGATGTGCCAAAATGTGACCAGAATCTGCAAACACGTAAGTTAGATGGGATTGGGGCTTTTAGAACAATTTTGTTACGTATTTTGTAGGCTAGCAATCGTATCTCAATCAATGGGTATATTAAGTAGGTGAATTATTTATTTTTAGTATATTATCAGTTTGCACATTTTGTGGAAACTGGTTGTGTATGCGGAATGGTGAAAATGCAAATGCTGTACGCGATCTACATGCTTGCTATCAAAAGTATTCAATTTGAGATTAAATTAGGACTGCTAAGAATAAACGGCGGCTTTGTAATAAAATGCAAAAGTAAAATTCCATATCTCACTATTTATTCCTATGTTAACATTTAAATTGCTACTCATTTCATAATTCAATTGAATAAGTTACGCGTGAGAGAAAGTGGGTGGGTACCGCACAGTTTGCTGTATTTACGTTTTTAGCATGATTATCTTGATAACTTAAACAACGCCCAAATGTACGTACATACTCAAACACTGTTTTCTTTTAAATATCGAATAATGTCGGTAAATGTTTCGTAAACTATGAGATTACAGCGGCAGCGTTCAAAATCTTAAGACGCCAAAAGCCTCTTGTTTTTATTTAAAAATTTACTAGGCATAAAGGGCCATTTTAAAAAAACAGTAGTATTCAAATAAAAATATAACTATCGGACTAGTTTTGAATCTCTCTGAAAGGATTCTACCTACCTTTAAGAATGTTTGAATGAAATATTTGCAATTTAGGTAGGTATTTAAATCCAATATTTATTGTTTGAGGAACTCGCGAATTGGCAGTACCTATCGACGTTTTATATTTTATCACAGGCAAATTTTACAAAATGTAAAGACTTTCGTTGCTCTAAATCATATTATATTGCGATGGTTATTCCAAACTGTGAAATGTGATAAGATACGTAAAATTGTAAGATATCTAAATAAGATTTATGATTATATGGGTGCGGGTAAATGATGCAAGTGTAAACATTTTGACACATACGGTACCAACGTAATTTTAACTGTTAAAAACTGTGATTTGCTGTGTGCCTCAGAAGTCAGTACCACCAGTATTTTCGTCGTAGTAAAGCTAACGATAGAAATGCGATCTCGCCCCTATTCGCTACCCTAAACAACCTTATCCCATAATAGGGCAGGCCATGTTAAAATAATAATTATTGGTTTTGGACCTTACTTATGTCAAGGGGATAAAGCTAAAAACTTAAAAGTAATATGGTGTCCGACGTATCGACAGTGCCAATTAGGGGTTAACTGACTTGGCTAATCAATATTTTAAGTAGAGTTTACGTACACACTAATCTTTTTCATCTAACTAAAAAAAAACTTGTCTGACTTTTGGGGCAGGTTTTAAAATGAAGGACAAACGAATATTTTAAATAGACAAAAATAAACTTGCTACTGTGCCAGGCAGGCTTTGCATTACAAGAAATAAGGTGCAGGCAGTGACGTCACAGCAGGTAGTTAAAAACAGAGTTTAGAGCAATAACGAAATACCTACATTCAAACCTTCGGCTGACGATGACAAAGGTCGAGTTTCGTAGAAGAAAATAACCAATACCTAATTTTGATTCGCAGAGTGCAAAGAGCTCCTACCTACTTAAGTAAGTAAAGAATCTCCAAACCAATTAGGTAAAGCCGTTTTAAAATTAATGATTTAACAGAATCGACTATTTTATGAAACCTTATTGTCGTGACGGCACGCAGTACCGGATTTCCTAATGTAAAGCCCTTTTTTATTAAAACCATGATCTAGATAGGCACTTACCTACTTCTACGTTAATCGACTTGGGGCTATTAGGTATACCTAAATAACGTACCCTCACTTCTCTATATTCACAAAGTACCTTGTAAACAAATTATATATTCAATTAAAATATATGTTTTGTAAAGATATTGTTTATTTTTGTAACACCTTTTACAATTGAAATATATGTTTTATATTATCTGATCGACTGTTTTTCTCTTATTTCTTCTTGTACAGCATATTATACTATGGGGTCTTTCGTTTATTTGACTTATGACTAACTCTTTCGCTTTCTCACTAATCATGCTATGTTACTAATCCTGTAATATTCCAGGGTTTTATGTGTTACAACTTTCTTAACATACTTCAAGAAGGTTTAGCTTGTACTTTGTAAGATACAACATAATATTGTTATTGGCGAATGTTGTATGCCTTTTTGTGTTACTTTCATGAACTACCTAATAAGTATTATTGTAAACTTATCACTTATTATTGTAAATTGTTAAAATCCACGATTTTACAGAGGTCTGAGATATGTAAAGGTTTGTTAAGGATCAACAAACATAACTGACATCCTACTCTAAGGGAATTTTATTTAGATAGACCTGTTACAAACACCTACTTTCAAATCTTATCTAATTTGTGTAACCAAAGAAAAATATACTTAATTAAATACAATTATTTACTAATCATTAGCAAATAATTGGTTTTGTCATCATCATAACTAATAGTCAAGGCATGAAGAATGAAGCCAGTCATTTTTGCCAGTGTTTGTAATGTCAGCAACAAAAGTCACTTAACATTGATTTAAGTTAGTAGGTACTTTGTCAGTAGCTGATTTAACAGTTTTGACAGCCCAATATAAATAAATGAAACATTAGGCCGTGTTCTGGACGACCGCGGGGGGCGGTGACGACCAGCAGTGTGGGCGTGCGGCTCGCGCGGTGATCTACAGAGGAATAAGCTCATGTTACAGGTCGATTCACGGATCTTGACCACAAATGGCGGCCGTCGCGCATATGTACATTCAAGAAGAAAAGACTTAACACAAAATAATATTTCATTGTTATATGTAGGTACCTAATAATATTGTAACTGGTGGTTATGAAAATAAATTAAACGTAAGTCCCTAATTTAAAATGTTTATTGAAATAAAATTAATTAAAATACTGTGCAAAAATAAAACACATTTAGTCGCTATCGCTATCAAGTTCCATGATTCCCTCTATCATGGAACTTGAGGGATTCGTGGACCTTGAGGAACTAGGGCCGGGTTCCGTATTATTTTTTTCATCTTCAGATGATTCCGAAAAATCCACATCTGTCAGATCTTCGCTTTCATCAGATTCTCCTACACGAATAATCAACTCATCCGTAAGGTCATCCACGACGTGGTCACTCTGCATATAACTTTCTTCTATTGATTTTACTTTTTCAGATTCATTTTTTCTTTAATTAAATCCACGACGCAGCCAATATTCCACTTTACGTTCTTGCTACTCACGTAACCTTTTATAGAGGCCCAAGCCATTTCTATGGGATCCGGGATTTCTACGGTATGGTGGAAGACGGAGAACATCGTGACCATTTTCCATCAAAATTTTATCAATTGAAAAGTTTCTAAAACGGTCTTTGTTTTTTTTTATTAACTCGTACAATTGAGGTTTAAACATATTGGGATCAAAGCTAATTCCATTTTTGGTAAGCCACCCTTGCATATCTGATTTACGCGAATTAGATGTCGGGGCCATGTCATATTGTTTGTTGTGGTATGAGGCGTTGTCTACCACAACAACGGAGTTCGGTGGGAGATTGGGTATCAATTTAGTTTGAATCCATTTTTTGTAATTTTCATAATTCATGATTTAGTGTCCGACTTGAAAGTTAGTAATGCATTGGGCACAAATCCAGCCTCTGACCCGGCATGAACAATCACGACTCGTTGGCCTTTTGAGGTAGGCTTTTTCAGACCTGCTGTAGAACTGTCAGCCCAGCCCATAGGCTTAGTATGTGTGGCATGGACGTATGATTCGTCCGTATAAATGATCGGTCTATTATTTCTTCGATATTCTTTAAGCTTTTGCAGGTAATTGATCCGTAACAACCGAATAGCGGATGTTTCTATTAAAACTTTTCGGTTATTTTCCGTTCTTTTCCATTTGAATCCATTTTTTTTATCAATCGACCCAAACTAGTTTTGGATCCTTTAAAGTTGATATCGTCACTCAATTTCTTTCGTAACTTTTCTAAAGTCGGCAGTTCTTTTTCAGTTATATGAAAGTTATGTATGCATCTCTTAATTACTCCTTTGTGAAAATCGTCAGCGTCTGTGACAGGGTTACCGCGCGGTCTTTTTTCCAGGGGTTCTAAAAACCAACACGAAAGGCGAAGATTTACTTTTTTTATAATTCTTTGCACTGTCGATACAGACGTGATTGTTGCAGCTGCCGTTTTATTATAAGCTTCGAGTGTCTTAGAGTCCCGTGAAAAATATTTAAACACGTCGTACACCATCCTTCTCGACTGTCTATTTAGGGCACTGCCTTTTCCTCGGGGCATATTTTTCCACCCAAGTCAAAACAAAAAACTTAACAAAAACAACGAACAAAAGCAATAACAATACTAACAAGTAACAAAAACAATGTGAAACAAATAACTAAAACAGCGAAACACTTTTCTTTTCAATTACACTCGACAGCAGCGACAGCGTGTCAAAACCGCGATAGACGAATAGCGACTGAGCGGCCTGCTGCAGTCTATCACGTGACGCGCGCGCACCAATGGCGTCGCTCCGCTCTTGACGCATTCCCCCCGCGCCTCACACGCACCTCAAAGGGGACCTAAAAAATGCTTTCTGCGCAGTGGTCAACTCTCGTGAATCTTACTGTAACCTTTCTCGACGTCCGGTGAAGACACTTCACAACTTCACTTTCGCTATAGCCAAACTCCCGCTAACGCCCCCGCGAACATTCAGAACGTAGGCTACCTAGCCAAATCACGGGTCGTAGTGTCCAAGTTTAAAAAAATGAAGACTGGTTTAGCAGTGCTGGACTCTTCTATCAAGATGTGTTCAGTGACTTATGTTGCTGATATTATGTTTCATTGAGTGGTTATCACACACAATAATATAAACTAACTTGGGGAATGAAAACCTGGTTTTTGCATGAAGACGAGTGGTGATCCAGTGGTAAGTTATATCTTCCTAGTAAAAGATAAGGATATGAATACTAGGTACATTATTAAATTCAAGTTGAAACTGCCATGTTACACCTTTCACTATAAGTAAGGGAGGAATTTCTTAAAATCCCATTTCCTAATTGGTTTTCTTTGTTGTTATTAGAAACTGCTAATAATGAATGTTTTCTCAGATACTGGTATGGGTATCAGACAGATGGGTTTCTATCTCATGGCTATTTTAGTCTAGGACGGGAATCGAACCTACAACTTCCAGCACCGTAAAAAAACCAACGATTCTAGTAGATAAAAAAATTAAGCGTTGCGTTTGAGTAAGTAGTTAAAATTAAAGAAACTAGTACCTATTCAAGTCGACTGACAAAGGTAAAGCTTTATTGCCACTAGTAACACCATGGAACAGCTGGCAATAAAGCGAGGCAAATACAAAAAACTTAATCCTCATTTGACTTTCCAGGCTCTAGTAATCACATCTATTGACGAGTTTCGTCGCCCCCTAGACCGGGTGTCGACCACCCAGTCCGCCACCCTCGCGGCCACTGGCATCATCTGGACCCGGTACTGCCTCGTCATCAAGCCTATTAACTACGCCCTGTCGCTTTGTAACTTCTCCCTGGGTCTGGCCAACGGCATACAATGCTTCAGGGCGTATAGATTCCAAAGTGGCTTGAAAACTATCATCTAAAAAATATTTAATCTAGCACCAATAACGATTATTACCACTGCTAGTTTGAATTGTTTATGACTATCCAATTACTATATTTCAATTTTATTTAACTTGTATTTGAAGGTTTTGCGACAAATAGGCTACATCAATACCTTGCGCGATCGAGAGAATTTATAGTAAGTCAAAAGCATGACCAAGATCTAGATTCCTTCATTCACTGCCCAAGTACAGGGTCAGGCAATACAGGGCTATGTTATCTGTCATTTATACATGTACAATATGTATTATTTGTCTCTTACAAATTGTAAGTAATATTAATTTTTTTTTAGAATCTACAAAAAATCTGGCCTAGTGGTGCCAAATCTTACTGAACAAAAAACTACTTATGTACCTAATTATGTTCGATGTATTATACTAAACTACCTCTACTAACACGTACTTAACTTACGAGATTATGAAATACTACTTGATTAACCGTTTATTAAATTCTGCAATAATCAATTCTAGTCAACAAAGTATGCCAGCCCTTTGACAAATCAAAGGTCAGCCCGAATATTATAAATTGATTCAAAACTCGAAATAAAATAAGAATAGATTTTAATGAAGTAACTGTTATCAATACTTATGTACAAAAAACAGTATTGCAACCAGATTGTTGTTTCTTATCTGACTAAAGATTACGAGTAGCAAATCGAATTTCTTAATATTGTGTAATATGATACGGTTTGATCATTGTTTGTTTTTGATTATGTCATAAAAATATGTAATATAATATTGAAACGAAACAAATTTTGCAAATCATTCATAGATTTTGCATGTAAACAAAAAGCTATAGTGTTGAAATACACAGACAGACACGCCTGTGCATAACTAGGGAAAAATTGCTAATATTCTTGCCGTTTATACTTGTGCCATATTATGTAGCAGACTAATCGAATATTACTATAGCTACTCACAACACCATACTAACAAACTAATACCTTACGTATTTTGTAATCGAATTTACAACCGATATCTGTATTATTTAACCTTGCTTGCTTGCATGTCAGTAGTAGTAGTGTAGTTTAGTTGTAATTAGTACAATAGTTTATCTGCATATGCACTTATTTTAATAAAAACCACTGCACTTAATTTTTGTTGTTTATTATTGTAAATAAAATTTCCCTGCCGTCATTCGATTGCATTCAAACGTTCCTCGATAGGTCATCGGGTTCGGAGTTCTCCAAGGGTCTATTCTCGGGCAATAATAATTAATGCTTGGAACATTTTTAAATAAAAGAGTAATTTATCACAGAAATTATATTTTAATCCTCAACAATATTTAACAGCCGATCGATACTGATCGGGTTGAAAGTCCTGCCGCCGTCAATCGAGTACATAATAACGTTTCTGATGACGTAGCAGTGCTTGTCGCCGATTTGGTACAGAGGGCGTCCCTCGCGGCTTTTGCCGACGACGGGCACGAAGGTGACGCCGCGCTCGATGCAGCGGGACTCCAGGAGCTCGGAGAAACTCTTCTGTTGGTTAGTAGACGCGAGGGCGTCAGCGATGCGGGAGGTCTCCTGTAATAAGTTTAAACGGTCATGACGGGTTTATGTTGATGTTTCTGTCAGCACTTACATGATGGTTGTATAAAAGTTTTAGGCCACAAATAAGTATAACACAATCAAGGTACCTTGAATTTATTTTTGTCTAAGCAAAAACTTGATCACCACCGTGAATATACTCGTTGTTTATATAGAGACTACATACATAATAGATCCTAGACTGTATCATCGAAAATAAATATCGAATGTAGTTTGCTGTTTTAAATGATAATGCAGCCACATCAACAACATAACAGGGTAGCCGAACCGAGAACCGAGTTTGAGATTGGCTTTAGCATATACAAAATTCATGTGCTGAATAAGCGATTTACTAAAATTTAATTAAAGTTACCGAATCGTACGATAACTCGGTTGTGAATTGCTACCCTGAATTGCCCTCCAGACTTTATAAACTGAAAAGGTCGGCAGCAATCTATTTATCGTTATGAAAATCATAAATGAGTTAGTCTAAACCATTGCCTAAAACCAAGATATATCTAAGTCTAAGTAAAACATAATACGTGCCTGTACTTTAGGCATCGAGTCGACGGGTATGTTGAAGCGCGGCGGCGGCGGCGGCTCCACGGCGTCGAGGTCGGTGCTGCGGTTCAGCATGTCCAGCGCCTTGCGGAAGGCGTCGCGTACTCCTGGCTCCCTTAGCACTTCTTCAGGGAACATTTTCTGTGAAATACGATGAAATCGCGTCAGATAGATCACACCAAAAACCTCAAGAAATATACCTACAGTTATTGAGGCAGGTTTATCGCCTTGAAGCGATTTCTTCAAAGAACTCACAAGTAGAGTAAAATTGTCGAGAAAAGTAAGAAAGTGCACATTAAATCACGAAAAAAAACAAAAAAGATCAACTTTTTATTATAATTTGAAATTAATGACACCAATACGAAGCTTAACTCGGCGCTCTCAGGCACAGGTAAACAGTTAAAATCTGACTGAGGCACATACTTCAAATTTCAAATAATAAGTGCGCTTTCGAACAATAAGGAAAATAAACATCTTTTATTAAAAATAAGACCTTTCCTTGATTACCTATTAAAAATGAGACTTTTTCTTGAGTTTGCCAGATAACAATACTTTGACAATGCGGTGTTTTTCTGAAATTGTTCTGAAAGAGTTTTACAATATTTAGATGTTTTACAAAAAAGTAATTAAAGTAAATTCAAATTCAATATTTCTTTATTCAAGTAGACCAATAAACAGTACTTTCGAATCGTCAAGAATCTTAATTTTAACCACTTAATAAACATACACATAATAATACAATATTTAAACAATACTTAAAATACATGTACATAATGTGACTTTACCACCGGGGTCGAAAGGTTGTTTCTACTGAGAAGACCCGGCAAGAAACTCAGCAGTTACTCTTTTTAAATTGTCCAATGTTTTACAGTACAAAGTGAATGTTTGAATAAACCAACCAAGTCATACAGTTTTGACATGAAAATAAATAAAACAGGAAGTTAATAAGTAAACTTGGGTAAACTAAGTAAACTTGAGCAGACCAGTTCCCGAAGGTGGCACCTGTTCACAAGTTGACGTGTGAGCCAGCCATCATCCCACTCAACCATATTTTAGGGAATGGAGTAGATTTCAGTAGTCATTTATTTTTTAGTCGTTGCGGGACAGAAAGGTCGCAAAATTCAGTTATTTTTGAATTGAAAAAGCGCTCACCTTAAAGTCGGTATAAGAAGTGAGCACAGTAGCGTGGGGCGGGTTGGTGTTGAGCCAGGCGGCTAGGGCGGCGAGCCAGCGCGGCAGCAGTGCTCGCGAGGCTACTGCCGCTACAGTCGGCGCGCCCAGCAGCTCCAGCCAGTCCACGCACCACAGCCATGCCGCTGCACACACACAAAATGAGAATAAGAATAATTTATTTCAGCAAGTTTGTACAGTCGCGGAACGAAAAGGTTGACCAGTTTTCAAACAAATTCATTTACGCGTTGCAAGCACATGTTACCTTTTCAAACTGTGTAACAGGCTATAGTATATTTTATTATTGTTTCAGCATTTTCCATGTTGGCATCAGGCAGAAAATGTCTTTTTTTGGTTTTCAGATCTTCAGTAAAGATACTGCATGGAAAATCATAGATGTTAAGGGTTTAAATGAATAAATGATGACAACTATAAGACCCACTCACTATTAGTGCCCTGCGCCTTGAGCAGGTCGAGCGGCGCGTGATGCAGGCAGTGCTCCAGCTTGGGCACGATGTGTTGGTGCAGCATGGCGGTGAGCGCGGGGCCCCACGCGGGGGTCCGGGCGGCGAGGGGGTCCCCACGGACGTTTAGATAAATGACGACAACTAAAACACTCACTATTAGTGCCCTGCGCCTTGAGCAGGTCGAGCGGCGCGTGATGCAGGCAGTGCTCCAGCTTGGGCACGATGTGTTGGTGCAGCATGGCGGTGAGCGCGGGGCCCCACGCGGGGGTCCGGGCGGCGAGGGGGTCCCCACAGACGTTTAGATAAATGACGACAACTAAAACACTCACTATTAGTGCCCTGCGCCTTGAGCAGGTCGAGCGGCGCGTGATGCAGGCAGTGCTCCAGCTTGGGCACGATGTGTTGGTGCAGCATGGCGGTGAGCGCGGGGCCCCACGCGGGGGTCCAGGCGGCGAGGGGGTCCCCACGGACGTTTAGATAAATGACGACAACTAAAACACTCACTATTAGTGCCCTGCGCCTTGAGCAGGTCGAGCGGCGCGTGATGCAGGCAGTGCTCCAGCTTGGGCACGATGTGTTGGTGCAGCATGGCGGTGAGCGCGGGGCCCCACGCGGGGGTCCAGGCGGCGAGGGGGTCCCCACGGACGTTTTTAAACAACTAAAACAGCGCACTCACTATTAGTGCCTTGCGCCTTGAGCAGGTCGAGCGGCGCGTGATGCAGGCAGTGCTCCAGCTTGGGCACGATGTGTTGGTGCAGCATGGCGGTGAGCGCGGGGCCCCACGCGGGGGTCCAGGCGGCGAGGGGGTCCCCACGGACGTTTAGATAAATGACGACAACTAAAACACTCACTATTAGTGCCCTGCGCCTTGAGCAGGTCGAGCGGCGCGTGATGCAGGCAGTGCTCCAGCTTGGGCACGATGTGTTGGTGCAGCATGGCGGTGAGCGCGGGGCCCCACGCGGGGGTCCAGGCGGCGAGGAGGGTCCGCGCGGACGCGTCGGCGGGGTGCCAGGCGCCGAGGGCGGAGGCCAAGCGAGAACGGATGGCGGGGTAGGTGCCGCGGGCTAGGGCTTCGCCTGGAACGAATAGGGTAGATGACCATGAGTCATTTTGCATGTTTTTTTTTGTTCCCTAAAATAATAATTGATTTCAAATGTTATTGTGAAACCACAATCGAAATTTGTTTCAAAATTGCCACAATATGCTGCAAACTTGGGTGGGCAAAGTGTTAAATTTTTGTAAACCAATATCACTTCGTAACCCATACTATTATGAAGCAATTATGACAAGAGACCACTTTCATAAACGCAATATTGAATACAACTGCCGAACAAATTTCTTACGCGCTCCTTACAAAAGCAGTGGACGTGACGCGACGTTCCCTGGCACGTTTGTATGAAGCGTTTTTGGGCGAGTCCAAAAATGTGCATTTTAAATTGTGATATCTCTGAGAGTACTGATCGTAATGAAATTATTCTTTTAAGATTGTTTATATAAATGAAAGTACTTTGGATAGTAAGCAAAAAAAAATTGTCATCTAGCCTGTTGTGACGTCAATGAAGGTCATTATTACTAAGAAAAGATCTGTAGGCCTTGCACGAACCGCTATCGTTTTGGTAATCGAAAAGTAAACGGTCCTTTTTTTTCTTTTTCCTATGTCTTTAAAAAAAGTATCGTTAGCCTACTGTAGCACGATGCTAAAGTCTTTTAAAAAAGTATCGTATTCTTTTCGATTACATACCAAAACATAAGCAGTTTGTGCTAGCCCTACAGTTTCCTCAATTCAAGTCTATTTGAACCACTTGAAAGTCGCATTGAATTTCATTTTATTAAACTTATCGCATTACATAGAATTTGATTTCGTGACGGAATTTCATTCACATAGAATGTAAGGTGGCTCACGACACTTTGATTCAATTCAATTTAATAACATGTAAGGTTTTGGCTTAATTTTCAAATTGATGTTGTTTCCTTATTCTTAACATTGGAAAGAGTTGTGTAAATATGATGAGAGTCACTTTGTTCCCAAAATAAAGTAAATTACAGAGTAAAACAATGTAATTTTCATGATTAAGTTCAAAGGGATTTCAACAGCAACATACAAATATTTCAAAACAAATACCTATTCATTAAGTTAATTTTAAAAAAATATTATCATGTTATAACGGTTCGTAATAGCGATAGGTTGGGGGAAAAGTATCTTCGCATATTTAAGAAAATTTAAAACAGTTTTTATTTAATTAAACAATTGAAACCGAGTTTTCTACAAAATATTATTAAACGGTAAAATTACCATTTTACCTGTTCATTGCAAAAAAAAGTTTAGTTTTTCAGTTTATTTACATTCAACTGAAGGTTTTAGGTAAGTACCATCATAGATGGCGTGATCCACTTCTCATTTCCAAATATCAGCGATTTTTTTTCCCCAACCTAGTAAATTTCATTATCAGTATTACTTATTTTTTGCGTCAAATTCCCTTACCTGCCAGGTCATGCCAAGGCAATATCCACTGGTGCAGCGGCTGGGTGTCCCCCGTGGGGTCCCAGGCCCTCACCGCGGCCAGGATCCGCGGGACCACGCAGCGGGACGCTCTTCCTATCCCACTACTCACACAGAATCACTTAGTTGCAGCTAACCCGGGCCGGTCCTTTGACCACGACCTTTTTCCGACCTATTTCAACTTCATACTTGTACCTTCTTTGTGCGAAAAGATTTTGTTTACCAACCTAATATTAAAATGAATTACGTGATCAGTTATTTTAAATAGACTCGCGTGGAGGAGGGGAAGAGAGGCCTTTGCCCAGCAGTGGGATCCTCAAGGCTGATTTAGATTAGATTAGTTATTTTATTTTGTCAATTTCCCTTACCAGCTAGGTCATGCCAAGGCAATATCCACTGGTGCAGCGGCTGGGTGTCCCCCGTGGGGTCCCAGGCCCTCACCGCGGCCAGGATCCGCGGGACCACGCAGCGGGAGGCCGCGGCCGACAACACCCACTCCGGACACGCTATAGACCAGCTCGTTAGAGCTCGTAGCATTGGACCTGGGATACGGGGGTTCCACGTTCTGGGGGAAGATTAATGCGGTTTATTCATCATTCATAATGATAATAATTAATATTTTGAAGTACAGAAACAACTTTCCGATCCGGTAGTAGCATCACATTTATTTGAGCATTCATTGTTTACATTTAATATTATGGTATTCATGTCTATTATTAAGTATGTTTTGTTTGTTAATTAGATTTGACGATTTAAAAGTACTTTGTAACAGGTCTATTTAAATAAAGCTATTCTTGATTTTCATTTTGAAGGAATTCCTAAAAATACAAAATCGAAGCAACCAAAAATAGATGAAATCGAATCGTAAAATCTATTATGCAGTAAGGAAATCCGCCAAATTGACTCCAGCTCCGGCGCCAAACAATGTATCTCAGTTTTTACAGAAAAAAATGCAAAAATAAAACATAGTTTTAGAATTGCTAGATTCACATGCTAACATATTTGTTTGCCATTTGAATTTTCATAGGCGCCAGAGTAAACCTATTTTCCTTAGGTTATAATTAGTAGAGTACTACTATTCAACTATTATCGGTCTCAGCTGTCAACAGATTCCTCTACTTGAAGACAGTTAGGGATGGGTTCGCTCTTAGGAACGAGATTGAACAGCAAAAACGTGGCATTCCAAACCTTAAGAGGTATCATATAAAACAGAAACTTACTTACGCGAGAGATAAATAGAGGGAGCGAGAAAGAGATGGATTTTTCTCACCCGCAGCTCCCCAAAATCCTTACAGGAAAAACGTGTCATTTTCAACTTTAACGGGTATTATATAAAACAGAAACTTACTCAGCAGCAGTAGTAATATGCGGCACATAATGTTGCCACAGCAGACTATTGTAGGTCTCAGCCGTCAACAGTTTCCTCCACTTGAGGAAGGTGGGAATGGGTTCTTCAGGGTTCTCTAGTGGCTGCCATGTCGCCAACATGGCGCTGAGGAATGGAGTGACTATGTTACCGGCTATGGTGCCGAGGCCGAACATGTCGTATTCTGTTGGGTGAGATTCCTGCAAAGTAGAAGGTACAGGGTGAAGATAGATTAGTCATTTGATGTTTCTTGACTGTGTTTTATTTGTTGTTCAGTGGGGAACGATTTCAGGGCCCAAGTCTGCTAATTTTATAATGCTTCAATTGAATAATTGAGGCGCATCTCTATGAATATTTTTCATAGAGATGCGGCTAATTTGACGCATCTCTATGAAAAATATGTCAAATTAGACTGTTGAGACACAATTACGATTCAATTGAAGCGTTCCTAAATAAGCAGACTTGGCCCAGCTGTTAATGTGAATTGACTTTCAGATTTGTCCAAAACCTTAATAAGCACAAAAACGGTGTTCCTGAGCACAGAAGGACAATAGGAAAATTGTAAAAATAAAAGTGAAGATAGAAAGTGGTATATTTCACAGTGAGAGAGTGCTTGGCACATAGGTATCCTGATGGATTTGCCCAAGAAACTAAGAGAAAATAATTTTATATATCAATATAGTTCACAAGCAATCTTAGCCGTGTAGGCTATCACAGAGCAGGGAGTGATTTTATGAATAAAAATCAATATTAGAAAATGATGAAGCGTTTAAGAATCAAACATGCAGTAAACACTCTAACAGTTCGTACCAATGTCCTAATTTGGTAGCATAGTCCTCTACTTTATTTGTAAAAACTGTTAAAAGTATCAAAAGTTCGGGTAGATGAATATGTTATGTTAATTAATCAGTTTTTTTCCTTTTTTACTTACAGTAGTATTCAAATGTTGTGTGCGGTAGTCATTGAAATGCAAATTCAATATGATGTATTTAGATGAATGTTTATAGGTTTTTGTTCCGATTTGGATTTTGTTACTGTGCCAAAGAATATATAAATAAATAAATACCTTCAAATCAGCCAGTACATCATGAGCCGTCTCCAAGGACACATCAGGCCGGTTCAACTCCTCAACACGCTCGATGATGGCCTGCACCTTGCCGATCACGTCGTCTTGTTCAGCCAACTTTGTGTCACACTCTTGGAGATCTCGCTCTAGTACTACTATCTCGTCTTCTGCCGATTGGAGCTCACGGGCGTTTTGGATTATATCCTGTGAGAAATAAGGAAGGAAATGCAATATAAATTATCAGCGCTTTAAGGAAGAATTAAGATATCACGGAAGTAAAAGAAAGGTAGAAATAGACTTCTGCAAACTGTCGGTTTTTATTCATTTTTGGGGCTGTACAGTCAGGGTGACTGTACAGCCTCAAAATGAAAACAGACATAGTGGATAGAGTCGTATTTAGTTTGAAGCGTCAGAAAATCTAAAAGAATCTAAACCTTTTTTGTAGTAATAAGGTTACTTGAGGTGCCCGTGGCGCAGTTGTGACAGTTGATTGGTAACGATCGCTGCTGTAAAGCAACACACTTCGGGTCGGAAATGGGATGGGTGACCATTTCGAACGAAATATAGTTTAATGTATTTTTCAGACATCTCCGTGCTTCAGGAAGCACGCTAAGCAGTTGGTCCCGGTTGACATCGCTAGAGGTCAGTCGTTAAGCCCAGTTGGAGACCTTAGAGCAGCTTGATAACATTTAGCATTAAGGTTTCGCACGGACCTTACAAACCTGCAATAATCCGCACTGCGCCCGTTATCGCTCCGCCACCTCATAGTTGAGGTGAGACCTGTGCCTAACAGGGAACTATACAGGGTTTCCCGAAACGTGACGTCAAGCGGGCACGGGATGATAGGCTAGGTTATAGGGGCTCTGGGAAAAATAAAGAAAAAAATCTATGTCACTTGGTTTAGTAATAATAATAATATTTTTGAAAATTTGGGAAATCGACACCCTTGACTATGTTTCCATGTACGGTACTCACAAATGACCAAATTTTGCAGAGTTTTATTTTTTTATGTTATCCCAGAAAACTATGCTTTTGATTGTAGTCACTTTTATGACGATCAATATTGGACATTTGGTAAAAAAAAATAAAGTTCGACTGAGTCATGGTCAAGATTTTTTATGTCAGCTAACTTCATCCCTTATTTTCTTTAAAAAACATAACTAAAGCATCCTTGGCAAGCTGTGTAGAAAAATAGCCCATTTAATCAAGATTTCAAAAAGATGAAATAATAACTATTTCCTTGTCTTATGTTTCCATGAAAAATATTATAACCATAATGGGTCGTTCAAAACTTGAACTAGGTGAAGTCTAAAGTATGCTATTGTTGGTGACAACAACAAAAAAATAACGAAAAGTGATCGTAGGTTAGTAGAGGTAGCAAATAAGAAATGATTGCTGTTGCTAAGCATTACATGCCTGGTTGGTTAATGTGATGGGTGACCACTCCGAACATTTTTTTTTAATATCTTTTATAGCTTCTCCGTCCTTCGAAGGCACGTTAAGCAGTTGGTCCCGGAAGACGTGTGCCCAGTATTGAGCATAAGGGTCTCTACTTATGCTCAACGTTCACGCTTACGGTCAACGCAACCATCCCGTATTGCTACAACGTCACACTCTAAGTAACTAACATGTGGGCACAGTGAGCTAAGTGTGGATCGTGGTACAGTCACCGGCATCTCAGGCTACCTATTTCCATTTTTTATCTTGCTCTTGCTGAATGACATTTCTTTGCAATAGAGCAAGGAAGACTAGTAATGTATTTTTCCGACATTTCCGTACTTCGGAAGGCACGTTAAGCAGTTCGTCCCGATTGACATCGCTAACTGTCAGTCGTAAAGCTTAGTCGGGGGCCTTTGGGCGGCTTGATGACATCTGAGATTATTTTTTTCACTGATTTTACACCCCTACAATGATCCGCACTAAGCCCGCGTGTTAGAGTATGCCTAGCGCCCACCCTTGTAGTTGAGGTGAGGCCTGTGCCAAACTGTGGGACGGATATAGGCCGTTTATCTATGTATGTATGTAAGGAGGACTGAACGAAAATGGTAAGCGTGATGTGGCATTTACCGTAAAAGTAAGATACCAGAGCTTTTATTGAGCCATGTAGTCAGATGTTATTAAGGAGCCCTTAGGCCTCTGAATAGATTTCGCGGCTGACTTCTACTAGCAACGTCAGCTGGGAACAACTGCTTAATGACATGTGTACGGAGATACTAGGAAAATAAAAGAAATGATCACCCATCACATTAACCAACCAGGCATGGAATGCTTAGCAACAGCAATCATTTTTTATTTGCTACCGCTACTAACCTACGATCACTTTTTGTTATTTTTTTGTTGTTGTCACCAACAATAGCATACTTTAGACTTCACCTAGTTCAAGTGTTGAACGACCCATTATGGTTATAATATTTTTCATGGAAACATAAGACAAGGAAATAGTTATTATTTCACCTTTTTGAAATCTTGATTAAATGGGCTATTTTTCTACACAACTTGCCAAGGAGGCTTTAGTTATGTTTTTTAAAGAAAATAAGGGATGAAGTTAGCTGACATAAAAAATCTTGACCATGACTCAGTCGAACTTTATTTTTTTTACTAAATGTCCAATATTGATCATCATAAAAGTGACTACAATCAAAAGCATAGTTTTCTGGGATAACATAAAAAAATAAAACTCTGCAAAATTTGGTCATTTGTGAGTACCGTACATGGAAACATAGTCAAGGGTGTCGATTTCCCAAATTTTCAAAAATATTATTATTATTACTAAACTAAGTGACATAGTTTTTTTTCTTTATTTTTCCCAGAGCCGCTATAACCTAGCCTATCATCCCGTGCCCGCTTGACGTCACGTTTCGGGACACCCTGTATAGGCTGTTTAAGTATGTTATGGTGTAGGCGGATCGATCACCCGGCCCAGCGCCAGGGGTCCCTAACCGGAGACAATGATAATAACAACATACCTACGTATATACGTGTTACTGTAAGAGATGTCTATCTATCTATCTACGGACCTGTTCGCAGCAGTCGAGCATGAGCGCGAGGTTGTGCACGAGATGCACGTGCGTGAAGTTGGTCACGGCTCGTTACTGTAAGAGATGTCTATCTATCTATCTATCTATCTATGGACCTGTTCGCAGCAGTCGAGCATGAGCGCGAGGTTGTGCACGAGATGCACGTGCGTGAAGTTGGTCACGGCTCGTTACTGTAAGAGATGTCTATCTATCTATGGACCTGTTTATTTATTCTTTATTGCACATAAAAAGTACAAATGGCGGACTTAATGCCAGGAGGCATTCTCTACCAGTCAACCACATGGTAAGACAGAAAAATCAAGGCGGTGCACAAGATTAATGTTAAAACATTCTTCATTAGAAATATTACAAATATTTAAACTAAAATAACTATAAAATGTCATCGCTCCATCGTTTCTGAGGTTTTCCTCTCCGGCGATGACCATCCGTGGGTGCCAAAAGGTGGTGATTTGGGCCCATTTACTGGAATGCATTCTGCAAACGTGACGAGCCCAGTTCCACTTTAGATCGGCAGTTGCTTTTCCCACGTCATTAACGTGATGACATATCCCGTTATTCTGGGGAGTGGCAGATTTTGGCTCAGGACAGAGACTGTAAGGATGGGACCGAAACGCTTCACCTCCGCGGTATTTGTAGGGACAGGATAATTTTGTACTACGCTGATTTTCTGCGGATCGGGCATTACTCCTTCCGAAGAAACAACGTGGCCTAAGTAGAGCAATTCCTTCTGCAAGAAATTGCATTTAGCTGGATTTAATTTTAGATTTACTTTTCTTAATCTCTCAAAAATTTCCTGAAGGTTTTTAATGTGACTATTTAAATCTCTACTAAAACATACAAGGTCATCCTGATAGACCAAACATTTTTCATAGTTAAGACCGGTCATTGCCAACGTCATCATCCTAGAAAATGAATTAGGACTCGTCTTGAGACCTTGTGGCATACGTGTCATTTGGTATCGGCCAGAACAAAACGCTGTATACTTGCGACTTTCTTTTTCTAAATTTACGTTATAAAAACCTTGGTGTAAATCCAAATGCGAGAAATATATACATCCTGATAATGAGTCAAGAATTTCCGTAATATTCGGAAGTGGAAATTTGTCGTTTTGTATATTTTCATTTAATTTTCTATAGTCTACGACTAATCGCCATTTTTTGTTTCCCTCATTGTCCGTCTTTTTCGGAACTAATAAAATTGGACTAGACCATTCACTGCGACAGGGCTCAATTATTCCTTCGCTCAACATTTGATCAATTTGCTTATTGATTTCTCCTTTTAAAGCATGTGGCAATCTGTATGGCTTGGAAAAAATAGGCTGTATGTCATTTTTTAATTTAATGGTGTGATTGTAAATATCGGTGGTTGACAATTTGTCGCCTTCTAAATGAAATATATCTGAATATTTTGCACATAATTTTTCCAAATTAATTTGTTCCTCTTTATTCAGATGGTTTAATTTTAATTTTGAAAATAATTGTTTTACTCGGTCTGAATTGATATTAGTCTTTTCAAAACAACAAATGTCGTAACTCTTCGCGTTTTCAATTGTTAAAATTAATTCTCTTAATTCCAACTCATTATCTGTCGTGTTTAAAACTCGTATTGGGATTTTACCATTAGTGGGTGAAACTAGCGAACTAGCAACGAATATTCCCTCACTTACTTCCTTCGAACATACTACGCATTCCTCTTTTAAGTTAATGTTAACATAATGAATGGTTTCTGACCTTGCTGGCAAAGTCAAAAATGTATTACTTTTTCCATTAAATAATCGTAAAGTTACCTTCTGTGATTCATTACTGCAAAATGATAAGGTATTGTCATTAAAATCTAACACAGCATTATACTTGCTTAAAAAGTCTTGTCCGAGAATTCCATTAGCTCTACATGGCAAAGTGTCGAATACGTAGAACTTATGATTTACACTGTGTCCATAAATAGATAACTGTAAGTCAACATATCCAATGGCCTGAGCCTTACCGCCAATTCCATTTATAATTATTTGTTCTTTATGGATTGGAATATTATGTTCCACAATGTGTTTAAACTTCACCGCTGAAATAGAAGCTCCTGTGTCAGGCAAATATGTAAATGGGATGTTGTTATTGTAATATAGTTTGACTAAGTAACTATCTCCACTGGCTAAAATATTATAGGTTTTAGTCACGAAAAAACTCATTAAGCTGTGGCGATGATGATGATGTACCATGGGCCACTGAATTATCGGTTACCACATTAACCTGACCCGTGCGCGTCCTATTAGCTTTATACTGGTTACCACGGTTCCTACCTCGGTAGCCATGCTGAGTCCTTGACCCATGCGCCGGGGGTGCCCATCCTTGTGCCGGGGTTTGCTGGTGCCACGTCCTCGTTCCTGCATACTGGCAGTTCAAGCGCTGCCCGCGCCCAGCACCTCCGCGATTACGACTTCGGCCGCTGTTAAAATGTGTCCCCCTACTGTAGTTCTGCTGTCCATCAGCATTCCTATACCTTCGAAATTTATTGTATGCATTACCTTGCATCGCCATAACCGGTGCCGGTTGGCCGGATGAGGATACCTCTCGATCCACGGCAGCCTGAATCGCGTCTTTCAGCGACTCGTAGTTTTGAGCTGAAATTATAGTGCTTAATCTACGATTCCGCAATCCTTCAGCGAACTGACTAATCGCTTGCTGCTCATTTACGTCCTTTAATATTTTATATTTTTCTGGGCTGCCCTTTGATTGTGAAATCGTCAAATTAACAAAAATTTCGGAAAGTTGTTTCCCATAGTCATTAATTGACAAGTCATCTTGTCTAAGTTGCAATAATTGCTTTTGCAAAGACGTAGCTGATTTTTGCGGAAGCAATTTTATTCTCATGTCAGCCAACAGTTCATCAATGCTGCTATAAGAAGTAGCTAGTTTTAGTTTACCTGCCTGTGACAGTCGATTCTTTAATACGAATGTTATTAAATCGCTTTTTGAATCTGAATCGATGATGGATCCATAATATTCAATACCATCAATTAATTGACGAACAGTTGTGTCGTCATTGGTCATGGTTGGTAATAAGTTTAATGCAATTTTTATATCAAATTTAGCCTGTGCCATTGTTACAATTTTGTTTGAACACAATTCAGTTATTTCGATATGTAGTTTATCGATTTTCATACAATATTCATTAAATAAAATATACTCGTCCTCCTCAATTTCATCTATAATTCCACTTATTTCGTTTAATACACTTTGATATTTGGCCACAATATTATTTGCCTCTTCCAATTTTACTGAAACTATATTTCCTTCTCGTCTTTTAGGGCCAATTTTTATTAAATACGTTCTGACAGCTAATAACTCATCATAAATGCTTTTAATTATACTAGCCATAACCAAATTATAATAATATACATGATACTGTTCTTACCCTAGTACATACCACAACACTTTTCACCAACACATCACTTTTTCTTCTTCTTCTTTTTTTTTTTTCCCCTCTTGTTATGTGCTGTATGTAGCACGGATCACACGCTGCTCGTCGGGAAGTCCTTCTTCTCTTGGCCTCGACTGAAGCCAAATGAACGCCGATAAGTAGCCTGGCGATGTCTTGCAATTTCGTTTCTCATCATTTTCTTATGACATCTTTTATACACACGATAAATGCCATATAGCATTCCGATTAGAATAATCATGAATATCGCCGCCAAAATGATGTTTAATGTGCTGAGGTGAAACACCACCTCCCGATGCGATGTGGTTGCATCATTGTTGCCTCCTGAAGCCGTTTGCGCTATTATCACCTGTTCTTCGTGTTTAGATTGCTCTTTCCCCATGTCTAATTATTTCGGAGACGATAGTTAGGTCAAGTAGTTCAAATACAAATGTGCACTTTAAACTTCCCATTGTGAAGACTACTGTCCATATATGGCACTGAAATTTTACGCCGCCTGACTCGCTACGCGATGCCGAGTTGGCAGGGTCGCCATGTAAGGATGGGACCGAGAGGTGTAGTTAAACGACGAGAGTTGAGTAAATACTGTTTATTAATGCATCAAAACATAGTTAATATAGGAAGTGTTGCAGTAGGTACGTACAAATCTATACCTATATCTCAAGACATTTGGAGAACTTTGGGGGAGACCTTTGCCCAGCAGTGGGACAGTATAGGTTGAATAAAAAAAAAACTATAAAATAATTAAATATACCTGTTCGCAGCAGTCGAGCAGGAGCGCGAGGTTGTGCACGAGATGCACGTGCGTGAAGTTGGTCACGGCTCGTTACTGTAAGAGATGTCTATCTATCTATCTATAGACCTGTTCGCAGCAGTCGAGCATGAGCGCGAGGTTGTGCACGAGATGCACGTGCGTGAAGTTGGTCACGGCTCGTTACTGTAAGAGATGTCTATCTATCTATCTATGGACCTGTTCGCAGCAGTCGAGCATGAGCGCGAGGTTGTGCACGAGATGCACGTGCGTGAAGTTGGTCACGGCTCGTTACTGTAAGAGATGTCTATCTATCTATCTATCTATAGACCTGTTCGCAGCAGTCGAGCATGAGCGCGAGGTTGTGCACGAGATGCACGTGCGTGAAGTTGGTCACGGCTCGTTACTGTAAGAGATGTCTATCTATCTATCTATCTATGGACCTGTTCGCAGCAGTCGAGCATGAGCGCGAGGTTGTGCACGAGATGCACGTGCGTGAAGTTGGTCACGGCTCGTTACTGTAAGAGATGTCTATCTATCTATCTATAGACCTGTTCGCAGCAGTCGAGCATGAGCGCGAGGTTGTGCACGAGATGCACGTGCGTGAAGTTGGTCACGGCTCGTTACTGTAAGAGATGTCTATCTATCTATCTATCTATGGACCTGTTCGCAGCAGTCGAGCATGAGCGCGAGGTTGTGCACGAGATGCACGTGCGTGAAGTTGGTCACGGCTCGTTACTGTAAGAGATGTCTATCTATCTATCTATCTATGGACCTGTTCGCAGCAGTCGAGCATGAGCGCGAGGTTGTGCACGAGATGCACGTGCGTGAAGTTGGTCACGGCTCGTTACTGTAAGAGATGTCTATCTATCTATCTATCTATGGACCTGTTCGCAGCAGTCGAGCATGAGCGCGAGGTTGTGCACGAGATGCACGTGCGTGAAGTTGGTCACGGCTCGTTACTGTAAGAGATGTCTATCTATCTAGCTATAGACCTGTTCGCAGCAGTCGAGCATGAGCGCGAGGTTGTGCACGAGATGCACGTGCGTGAAGTTGCGCAGTTCGCGGCGCGGCTCGTGCTCGTAGCGCGGCGCAGCGGCTCGGAGCGCGTGGTAGCCTGATAGCACGCGCATCTATGTCTATCTATCTATCTATCTACCTGTTCGCAGCAGTCGAGCATGAGCGCGAGGTTGTGCACGAGATGCACGTGCGTGAAGTTGCGCAGTTCGCGGCGCGGCTCGTGCTCGTAGCGCGGCGCAGCGGCTCGGAGCGCGTGGTAGCCTGATAGCACGCGCATCTCGCGCCCTGTCATGTCGATCACCGGCACGCGGGATAGCTCGTTACTGAAAGAGAATTCTTTATTCATTATTCTTTATACGACGTTTGGTAGATATTCGGGTTTATTTAACCAACTCATTATTTTTGGAGCTGATACAAAATAGTTAGGATAGACGACGAACAATGAGAATCAGATTGACGGCTGATGGCTTTTTCAAAAGTTAGGTTAAATTTATCAGACCAATAATGAGTTATATTCATCAGATTGAGCAAGTTACAGGACCGCTGATTGCGTGAACTAGAGATATGGTTGTACTTGAAAACACTAAACATAAACTGTAGGCTATTGTCTACAGTTTATGTTTATTTTATTGAGGGAGGCTTGGGCTGGTGAAAATGATGATGTCCATTCCTAATAATGTTAGAGAAATGAGGGTATTTAAGTGATAAAAACTATTATATTGTAACAATGACATCTTTGTCATCCTGTCTTGTGTAAAGATAAAATAACTAATTTAGTACCTGGCAATAGTATGCATGGTAGGTTTGCCTTCCTGTATAACATCGGCTGCATCCTTATAGAAGTAGCGTCCTTTGTGTGACTTCTTCCAGTTGTAGGCCTTTTCTCCAGCTGTCCCTTTCTCCTGTTCTTCTTTCTCTTTCAAGCGCTTCTCCTGTTCTTTTTTGGCTTTGAGCTAAAAAATAATATAAATTTCGCGTTTTATAACAAACGTAACAATAGGATGATGAAACTACGACATGAACTTCAGAGTAAAGACTAAATACGAAACTTACAATCTTTTACATTACTGTCTTAACAATAATACTTACGGCGGCTTTTTCAGGTCCATAGGCACCAATAGCACCCCTTCCTTTCCTGACTGTAGCCTCCACTGGTGCTGATATACCTTGCAGGTCTTTACCAAGACCCTTCCCTGGTTGGTAGCCCATCTATTGAACAACAAATAAAGTGTTTTGAAGCATAGTTAAATTGTTTAACAGAAATTAACCAAAAAAATATAAACGCTAAGTTTAAGAGCAGTTTCTTGCACCTCCTCAGTGCTAGTCATTGTTTTAGGTAGTATTTTACTCTATAGATTTAAAGTTTGAAATCAAGGTAGTCAGGTTTTAGGAGACAATAAGGGAAGAGAGATATAATAGATCTGCATTGAGGTTTTCACCATATCCATGAGAACAATCACATTTAATAGCAAAGTTAATGTTCATCTGGGGTAGATATTGAACCCACAACCTTCAGCACTATGTATGGCAGAAAATCACCCAATGCCCCAATGGGCCATTTGTAAAAAAATACTTTTATGAATACAATATTTTAATGTTAGTTTACCTGTAACAGCAACTTAGCTCCAATGCCTTTTGTATGTTTTTCCCAATTGCCCACATTTCCTCCGAGGTTGGGTGGCCGCATGCCCATGCCTTGCCGTCGCAGACCAGCTGTGTCTCTCTCTTCAACTGTGGGTGCTTCATCTTCATCTGAGCTGTCTAGAGGAATTGGACGTGATGTGGACGCATCAGCTTGTTCTACTGCTGCTGTGAAAAAATATGGCAATAAATTGACATTTTGTGAGGTCAGAAATTCACACATATATGATACACTGTCACTGCAACAAAAGGCATTCAAACTACGATACACATAACCAGACAGACTACCAATCATGCCTGTAATCAATTAATTACATATTGTCTTGTGTAATAAGTCTGTACTTGAATGAATTACACCTCACGTGTAATGAGTGAAGGCTTCTTCATTTGTGTCAATAGTATCAATTTAATTTTTTAAAAAACCTTAACGAGCTCAACTGCTTGCAGCTATTTATATTTCTGTGCAATAAAGGACACTAAATAAGATAATAATCAATGATTACCAGTCTTTTTTTCCTCTTTCTTCTTGCCAGCCTGCTGCACCCCACCAGCCACAAACCCAATGGGTGCAGAGAAATCCTTCTGTTTGCGGTTTCTCTGTCTGACATTATCTTCGTTGTCTTCTTCATCACTATCTTTTGCCCACACACCTGAAGAAGAAAACCATTTTTAAGTTGCCGTGCACACAGCTATTGCATTGATACACATTAATGATATTTCGAAGTAGTAGTAAATTGAGCAACTTGAATATATTTACCGTATATCTGCTGTTCTTTCTTGGCTCTACCTCGCCTATTTATACTAAATTCATTGTCCAAATCGTAGTCGGTAATTTCGAACCGTATAACCTCATCGTCAGACATCTTGACAATTTATCGATATACCTCCACACACACAAAATACCTTTAAATGGTTTGAAATCTATTTAATGTACATAATACTGCACTTTTCTATTATAAAATGATAAATTAACTAAAGTTTACGATTTCAACTCCACAACACAACACAGGCGTAAACGTCAATGTCATCAATCAATAGCCTGACATTTGTTTTTTTTTATTCTTCAGCCTTGGCAAACAGTGAAGTTGCGACAGCTAAATTGAACACTAGTGATGTGATTAATCGATGGAAGATCGATCGTGATTTTCGATCATATGATGATAAGATACGATGACATTTGTTTTATTGACATTTTCCATCAGTTGTCAACATCAAGGCCGGATTTTCGGGATTTTGTGTTTTGTGTTGATAAAATTTTTAATGAACACATGCAATGGTTTTGTAGGCTAATATTTGCATTTTGTGCAGAACCACGTGCCCGTGACCGAAGCCATAATTTATATCCTAATGAGAATGAGATAAACGCGTAGTGAAAATGCTGAGTCGATTTTCCGACGTCCTGCAATCTGCTGCAGACGTTGTAAGTGTTTTTAACTGTTGTATGGTATCTCTTACATAACTTATTGTTTATTTACCATTGGACAAATGGTTAACATGTAAGGCATTGATGTTTTCTAGCTGGCACCTCCAGCGACCAGGTTGGAAGACTTTGAGTACCATTGGAAGATGATCCTGAACTTCTATCAGAACTACGATGACAGCACTAAAGTCCACATTGAGGATACAAGGATTCCTCATCATTTTCATCAAATGCTACAGGTATGTTTAAAATTGATTCTTGTCTCAAACAACTGCGGAACTACCGACTGACATTAAATTATACTAATTACTTTTTTACTGTGGCTTCAGGAAGACAAATTGAAATAAAACTACATTCATAGATGTTTAAAGCTATTTCTACTGTCTTAATGAATGACGAAAAACCTAAATTAGAAAAGAAAAACAACTAAATAATAAAATAACTTTGATAAACCATTCACAAACTAAGATTTACAGTTCGTTATTCGTTGTGGATGGGGATGTCGCCTGAGCGATAGGCCACTGCGACCATTGCTGATCTATTGTGGCCATCATCCCTTTAGAGATCGCTCTACAGATTTACAGCTACAATTTTAAAATATTAAGTACCCTACCACCTTATCCATCATGACATCATAAAAAACTTAAGCAAACTATACTAATCAATCACTTTATTATAAGAACTGACCCATTTATTGACAAATCTACAGTTAAAATCATTGTAATGCGTACTTAGTTATGATTTGATTACATATCTATTGTTATCAATCATGTGATTTAACATAAAATGCTGCACAGTAAAAGCATATTTGTTATTAAAAAATATTAAGTTATTTAATCAAAACATGTGGTTTTGACCTAATAACTCTGTTGGGCCCAAAATCTTGTCTGTATCAAAACCCTGGATTTAAGAGTAACCTTTCAGTAAGGGTTAAAAACTGTTTGGGGAGGGTCAGGCATGCTATGTCATAGAAAAACATAAAGATGACACATCACATTAGTAGGTATAGAATAAAAATATGAGATGCAATCTGTACTATTGTGGCTGCTGTTTTCAAACAAACATAATTAACCTCTGTTCATGTAAATACCTTATCAGTATTGCATCACCGTGCAGCCTGCATAATCCAATAGGTGATAGTGTCTCATAGGTTAATAAATATGATTGTTTTTACTAAACTTTGTAGTTATAATCATATACAGGTATAGTGATTATAATTTGCAGGCTGGCTGATCCATTTCTTTTCAAATTTAACAAATACCTATATTGTACGATTGTTGTATTGAAGTTTTTCTACTTCTACTTTTCTACCAGGATGCGGTAATATGCCGCTATCTAAAGAGGTGCCTTATTCCATGAGCAACGCAGACCCCAGCCGAAATACGTTTTAAATACACTTGTAGTTTATTAGAATTAGTGTTCACACGCGCAAATGCGCAACTTCCAAAAATGATCTACACAAAAATCCAAGTCAAGTGAAATTCGCCAATCTTTGTCGCCAGTTAATAGTCGACGAAGAGAAAGAACAACACGGCGGCACAGTCGGCCCGTGCCTCGAAGCCGTCGTCCAGCGCTCTATCTGTGTGCTGGACGCGCTGACAGCGCTCGCAGCGGCTGACCGGCCGCCGGGCGCGCGGGCCTTGGCGCTCACTACCGGCACCGCGTTACTGCGGCGGACGCGGCAGCCTTGCGTCAACAGCGCTCATGTCTATAGACCGCTGCAGGTGAGAGAGCACTAGCGGGGGTAAGAGAGACAGCAGCAGTTGTAGAAGCCGTCGTCCAGCGCTCTATCTGTGTGCTGGACGCGCTGACAGCGCTCGCAGCGGCTGACCGGCCGCCGGGCGCGCGGGCCTTGGCGCTCACTACCGGCACCGCGTTACTGCGGCGGACGCGGCAGCCTTGCGTCAACAGCGCTCATGTCTATAGACCGCTGCAGGTGAGAGAGCACTAGCGGGGGCGAGGGAGACAGCAGCAGTTGTAGAAGCCGTCGTCCAGCGCTCTATCTGTGTGCTGGACGCGCTGACAGCGCTCGCAGCGGCTGACCGGCCGCCGGGCGCGCGGGCCTTGGCGCTCACTACCGGCACCGCGTTACTGCGGCGGACGCGGCAGCCTTGCGTCAACAGCGCTCATGTCTATAGACCGCTGCAGGTGAGATGGCACTAGCGGGGGTGAGGGAGACAGCAGCAGTTGTAGAAGCCGTCGTCCAGCGCTCTATCTGTGTGCTGGACGCGCTGACAGCGCTCGCAGCGGCTGACCGGCCGCCTTGCGTCAACAGCGCTCATGTCTATAGACCGCTGCAGGTGAGATGGCACTAGCGGGGGTGAGGGAGACAGCAGCAGTTGTAGAAGCCGTCGTCCAGCGCTCTATCTGTGTGCTGGACGCGCTGACAGCGCTCGCAGCGGCTGACCGGCAGCCTTGCGTCAACAGCGCTCATGTCTATAGACCGCTGCAGGTGAGAGAGCACTAGCGGGGGCGAGGGAGACAGCAGCAGTTGTAGAAGCCGTCGTCCAGCGCTCTATCTGTGTGCTGGACGCGCTGACAGCGCTCGCAGCGGCTGACCGGCAGCCTTGCGTCAACAGCGCTCATGTCTATAGACCGCTGCAGGTGAGAGAGCACTAGCGGGGTGAGCGAGACAGCAGCAGTTGTAGAAGCCGTCGTCCAGCGCTCTATCTGTGTGCTGAACGCGCTGACAGCGCTCGCAGCGGCTGACCGGCAGCCTTGCGTCAACAGCGCTCATGTCTATAGACCGCTGCAGGTGAGAGAGCACTAGCGGGGTGAGCGAGACAGCAGCAGTTGTAGAAGCCGTCGTCCAGCGCTCTATCTGTGTGCTGAACGCGCTGACAGCGCTCGCAGCGGCTGACCGGCAGCCTTGCGTCAACAGCGCTCATGTCTATAGACCGCTGCAGGTGAGAGAGCACTAGCGGGGTGAGCGAGACAGCAGCAGTTGTAGAAGCCGTCGTCCAGCGCTCTATCTGTGTGCTGAACGCGCTGACAGCGCTCGCAGCGGCTGACCGGCAGCCTTGCGTCAACAGCGCTCATGTCTATAGACCGCTGCAGGTGAGAGAGCACTAGCGGGGTGAGCGAGACAGCAGCAGTTGTAGAAGCCGTCGTCCAGCGCTCTATCTGTGTGCTGAACGCGCTGACAGCGCTCGCAGCGGCTGACCGGCAGCCTTGCGTCAACAGCGCTCATGTCTATAGACCGCTGCAGGTGAGAGAGCACTAGCGGGGTGAGCGAGACAGCAGCAGTTGTAGAAGCCGTCGTCCAGCGCTCTATCTGTGTGCTGAACGCGCTGACAGCGCTCGCAGCGGCTGACCGGCAGCCTTGCGTCAACAGCGCTCATGTCTATAGACCGCTGCAGGTGAGAGAGCACTAGCGGGGTGAGCGAGACAGCAGCAGTTGTAGAAGCCGTCGTCCAGCGCTCTATCTGTGTGCTGAACGCGCTGACAGCGCTCGCAGCGGCTGACCGGCAGCCTTGCGTCAACAGCGCTCATGTCTATAGACCGCTGCAGGTGAGAGAGCACTAGCGGGGCGAGGGAGACAGCAGCAGTTGTAGAAGCCATCGTCCAGCACTCACTGGCACTGATTCATTGAGACCCATTCGAAACCTTATCAAGCATTGAGCTGCCTTAACCTGCTCAAGTGTTGAGTTAGCCGTCAGACCTTTTCGATGAACCGCCGGAAATTCCGCGTCTTCGTTTCACCAAAATTACGTATCCTAACCATGGTTAGGTAAGCAATTTAAAAAGTTTGTCAGTGCTTTAATTTTTTGAAGCCCGTGCTTAGGTATAGACAAATCAATATAAGAACAGGCTATTAAAGTGAAATTGATAATTCCATTTAGTTAGATCCTCTCAGCATCTCGAGGTGGCCTTTACTGGTCCTGGCAAAATTTGCCTGATATAGTACAGTTACCTACGCTCTTGTAATTTTCCTGAAGTGTAGGCAAACGCAAGCATTACCCAAAACTACATTTATTGATTTACATTTCATGTATTTTCATTTCAGCGCATGCTAATACAATGCAACGAGAACCCTGCATCGCCGACAGAGAAAGAAGAAGTGGAACTCCTGCTCACATTATGCGGCCTAGTCCGGAAAGAGCCGGGATTGGCTAACATATTCACCACCCCATTCGTCGAAGAGAAGGCCAGCTTGCTCAGCATACCCGAAGACATACAGAAGCTGATGTCAATAAAGTCTAAAGTCCAAACGCCGAAAAAGAACCCTCTGTTTGAGGTTGAGTTGGTTGCTAACCCTTTGAGAAATATTTCTATAGTCAGAACCAATGGGAATAATGATACGCATGCATCTAGTGGCTCTGATGACGCTTCGTTTAAAAGCCAAAAGACGGTGTATGATGATAATGATAAGTTTCTACTGATTGATCTGCTGCTGTCGTATCTGAATAGTGCTGTAAGTATCCTATCTGCAACTTATTTGACACTTAATTATCGATCTATACAATTCAAGGTACACCTAAACTTAAGCATTATGTCGAAACATTTAACGTGGCACAGTTTTTGAATAAGTTTTTTATGAATGATTAAAAATATGTTTTTATTCCGTTGTCTAGTAGCCCATAGTACAAGTTTTGCTTAGAGGGCTAGACAGTTGAGTGTGGAATAATGTCCTATATATTTTTTAAAAACGACCAACGAAATATCTCAGCATATGTTTACAAGCAAACATTTTAAATCAAAAACAACTAAACAAATTTTGCCAACCCTAGTTTAGAAGTACTAAGCGAACTTACAGAAACTATGTTACATGTTGCAGAAAACACGAATAATTTTTATTGTCTTGAACGAGCACCGAGGTCATATAACTGAGGATGTTTGGATGTTGATTAAATTCAAGGTTAATTGTTTTCTTTGTGCTGTTTGAAAACTAATCTTGAATAATAGATTTGCTGATGGTAGGTACTGGTGATCGCTGAACACTATTATTTAGTTTGCCGCAGATCAAACATAAAATTGTAGACTTCACATCAACCCATCAAAAAATGGGACTTCATAGCAATAAAAAATCATTTTTCTTGATTGGAAAAAATGTTAGTTAGACGTCATTTCAAGTTACCCCGACCCCTCTAGATACAAAACAACCCTCAGGAGTTCCTACTGCTCGTACTAGCCTAGCTTGTACGCGTCAAGTCTAAATGAGGTGTTAAGAGCAATGATATTATATCTAATAAAAAACCGGCCAAGTGCGAGTCGGACTCGCGCACCTAGGGTTCCGTACAAACCTGCAAGGTTTACAAAGTTCTTTCATTACGACAATCGAGTCAAATGGGTAGTAAGTTTAAAATTATTAAAAAAATATATAATAAGTGATGTAACTAAAAATTTATGGTTTTCGTAATTTTTCCTTTATCTATGCTATAAGACGTTGCTTCGTACCAAATTTCAAGATTCTGAGTTCACGGGAAGCACCCTGTAGGTTTTGATTCCCTTGCAAGTGTCGAAAATTTGCGGCATAAACGGCTGTATCTTTTGATTGCGTTGGCTTAGAAGTTTGATTTTTTCACAGCTTCAAGGGACAGTAGACCTGAGTAATTGATATAAATTTCAGCTTCATACCTCCACGCATTCCTGAGAAAAGGGCCTTGACAGACGGACGGACAGACGGACAACAAAGTGATCCTATAAGGGTTCCGTTTTTTCCTTTTGACGTACGGAACCCTAAAAAGAGGTAGAAGTAGGTAGGTTATTTGTGCTAGAAAAGTGGGCCGAAATCAGAACTTTCGAACACCCGAGCAAAGCATTGACAGTGTTGACGGTTTGAGACCACACTGCGCAACATGTATCGTGTACGTTCTAGTAAATATCTACTATCTTGTTCACGCGGTTAAATTATAGATACGTACGCCAGGGGTCAATTTTCGACTTCACATCAGTACTAACCCAGCCTATCTACCTCTTTTTTATTAAAATATCCTTGTTTAAAACAAGCGAGCTCAGTGCGATTGCTCTGACTAGACTAATAACTAGCGGCAGCTGAGACCAACCAACTGTTTAAATCGCCTGCAGATATACGGACATGCCAGAAAAAAACATTTTTCAATTTTCAATGGGTAACCCAACCCATCCATTTACCATTTCGCCTAACCTAGGCGTCAACAGCCACTCAGCCAGCTTTCCCTCATTTGCATGTTCTCACAATGAATGCCCTTTCCAGGACAATCAAGTGGTCCTCCGCGCGTGCGAAGGCATAATGATAGTGTCGTCTCTCCCCGAAGACGACATCGCGAACCTGGTGACCAGCTGCAGCCCGGCCTGCGAGGTCATTGTGGAGAAGCTCTGCAACAAGTACAAGCGAGTGCCTTCCAACACCGACCCCGCCTCAGTGGAGCATCTGAACATCACTTGGGCGTGAGTATCTCCTGAGTCAACATGCGAAGGCATAATGATAGTGTCGTCTCTCCCCGAGGACGACATCCCGAACCTGGTGACCAGCTGCAGCCCGGCCTGCGAGGTCATTGTGGAGAAGCTCTGCACCAAGTACAAGCGAGTGCCTTCCAACACCGACCCCGCCTCAGTGGAGCATCTGAACATCACTTGGGCGTGAGTATCTCCTGAGTCAACATGCGAAGGCATAATGATAGTGTCGTCTCTCCCCGAGGACGACATCCCGAACCTGGTGACCAGCTGCAGCCCGGCCTGCGAGGTCATTGTGGAGAAGCTCTGCACCAAGTACAAGCGAGTGCCTTCCAACACCGACCCCGCCTCAGTGGAGCATTTGAACATCACTTGGGCGTGAGTATTCTACTGAGTCGACAGTCTTGTCACCAATGATATTATAATAAAAAGAGGTGGATAGGTTACTTGTGCTAAAAGTGCCACTCGAAATCATAACTTCGGACACCAGAGCAAAGCATTGACTGTATGAGACGACACTGCGTAACATGTATCTGTCTCGTTTACGCTCTAGTAAGTAATCATGCTATCTTGTACACATGGCCAAATTATACAGGGTGTCCCGAAACGTGACGTAAAGCGGGCACGGGATGATAGGCTAGGTTATACCGGCTCTGGGAAAAATAAGGAAAAAAATCTATGTCACTTGGTTTAGTAATAATAATAATATTTTTGAAAATTTTGGAAATCGTCACCCTTGACTAAGTTTTCATCTACTGTACTCACAAATGACCAAATTTCACAGCGTTTTATTTTTTTATGTAATCCTAGATAACTATGCTTTCGATTATAGTCACTTTTACGATGATCAATATTGGACGTTTCGTAAAAAAAAAAAAAGTTCGACAGAGCCATGGTAAAGAGTTTTTATGTCAGCTAACTTCATCCCTTATTTTCTTTAAAAAACATTATTGTAGCATAATTGGCAAGTTGTCTAGAAAAATAGCCCATTTAATCAAGATTTCAAAAAGGTAAAATACTTACTATTTTCTTGTCTCATGTTTCCATGAAAAATATTATAAACCTTAATGGGTGATTCAGAGCTTGAACTAGGAGAAGTCAAGAGTATGCCATTGTTGGTTAATGAAACAAAAAGTAACCATGAGTTAGTGGCGGTAGCAGATAGAAAATAATTGCTGATGCTAAGCATTCCATGCCTGGTCGGTTAATGTGATGGGTTACCATTTCGAGAATTTTTATTTCATAGTATCTCCGTACACAGGACATTAAGCAGTTTTTCCTAGCTGAAGGTGTTAGAAAAAGTCAGGAATAAATAAATTTCACGTGTGGGCGCCTTAACAACATCTGACACATGGCTCAATAGAAGCTCTTTTATCATACTTTTTCGGTGAATGCCACATCCCGCTTACCATTTTCGTTCAGTCCGCCTTACATACATCCATAAGTGGCCTATATCCGTTCCACAGCTGGGCACAAGCCTCACCTCAACTGGGCGCTAGCCATACTCTAACACGCGGGCTCAGTGCGGATTGTTGTAGGGGTGTAAATTTAGTGAAAAAAAAGATCTCAGATGTCTTCAAGCCCCTCTAAGGCCTCCGACTAAGCTTTACGACTGTCAATGACAGTTCGTCCCGGTTGACATCTAGAGATGCTTAACGTGCTTTGCGAAGCATGGAGATACCGAAAAAATACATTACTTGTCTTCCTCTCTCGGTGGAATAGTACATTGTTATCCTAGGGGTGAAAGTAACTTATTTAGTCCCGAGACGGGGTTTGGCGCCCGGAACGAAGTGAGGGCGCCAATAGTTCGAGGGACTAAATAAGTCTTTAACCCGAGGTAAACACTGTGCTTTTCATTACAAATACGAGGGAAGTAAAAATAAAAACATTAATTAATTCATGAAGATGGAATTGCCGCTTTCCCGCCTATTTTGTTTGTTTTTTTTTCGGTGGCCGGCCCGCTATTCAGCCATTATTTTTTATTTCCATCATTGGAAAAATGGTAAATATTTTGCTCAAAGCTAAGTTATTTTAAAGAAATTGTTGAAACTTAATTATAAAATAAAGTTATTTAAAAATTATATATTCTCTAATCAATACTTAACTTTAAGTTATTTCAATTTTACATCGTGGCTGTATAGAAAGTTGGAACATAGTTCAATAGTTTAGTGAAAAAAAAACTAGTTTTTTTAAAAATAATATGACAGCTGTCAGTTGAAAGTGATTCTCCCTAGGGATGAAAAGAATTACTTTCAGCCCGCTTCTCAGGTCAGTAATGACCTACTTTCAGAGTATGAGTAATGAAAAAGAAATTTCCTCAAGCAAGAGCAAAATAAAAAACGGAAATAGGTAGCCTGAGATGCCGGTGACTGTGCCGCAATCCACACTTAGCCCACACTGTGCCCACATGTTAGGGTATGGCATTGTAGCAATACGGGATAGTTGCGTTCAGCGTAAGCGTGAACGTTGAGCATAAGTCTGACCTCAACTGGTGACCTCAACCCTGGGCACACACAACGTCTTCCGGGACCAACCGCTTAACGTGCCTTCGAATGATGGAGAAGCTATAAAAGATATTTATAAAAATGTTTGGAGTGGTCACCCATCACATTAACCGACCAAGAATGCTTAGCAACACAAAATCCTTTCATTTTTGCCGCTGCCACTAACCTACGGTCACTTTTTCTTTTATCATCCAAGAAAGGCATGTAGACTTCACCTAGTACAAGTTTTGAACGACCCATTATGGTTAATAATATTTTTCATGGAAACATAAGACAAGAAAATAGTAAGTATTTTACCTTTTTGAAATCTTGATTAAATGGGCTATTTTTCTAGACAACTTGCCAAGGATGCTACAATAATGTTTTTTAAAGAAAATAAGGGATGAAGTTAGCTGACATAAAAATTCTTAACCATGACTCTGTCGAACTTATTTTTTTTTAACGAAATGTCCAATATTGATCATCGTAAAAGTGACTATAATCGAAAGCATAGTTATCTAGATGAAAACTTAGTCAAGGGTGTCGATTTCCAAAATTTTCAAAAATATTATTATTATTACTAAACCAAGTGACATAGATTTTTTTCCTTATTTTTCCCAGTGCCGGTATAACCTAGCCTATCATCCCGTGCCCGCTTGACGTCACGTTTCGGGACACCCTGTATAGTGCGTACGCCAGGGAACATTTTTTGACTTCAGTACAGACATAACCTATCTACGTCTTTTTTATAGTAATATCATTGCTTTTCAGTAACGTCTTTTCCTAGTATTGCTGTTTTGGCGATATGCTTCTACTTTTCCACGACGGCAAACGATACGATAGTAGAACCTAGCTGTGAACATATTATCCAACATTTCTCCAGGACAAGAACCGTTGTCCAAGCGCGTTAGAAAACACAAAGTCTCTCCTCAAACTTAGCAGTTCCGAGCCATTTACTCCATCCCCGCACAATTAAACAGACCGATTTAACTAACTGGCTCACTATTAATATTCTTTTATAACAAAGAACTTAAGTTACGTACAAACCCAGCCTAATATACTGCAGAAGATGTGTTATAATTTATGCTTTTGTTCCAGATATGTGGCTCAAGATTTCGGTGATAAAAGTTATAGCAAATTCCACGGATATCGGGAGTTGACTAGTTTCTTCTCCTGGCTCGACTACTGTGATACTTTGATGAAGGTAGGAATAACGTTTATAAAAAAAATAGGTTTAATGCGAGGATAAGAACTATAATCGTCGATGTAGCTCAGCCGTTAAGCAGTGGGTGGTTTCGTAGCACGAAGATGTTATTGGGGCAGAAAAGTTTTGAAATGTTAATTTGACGGCAAACGCTTGGCACGCCCACCCCAAAGTGAGCCCAACTTTATGAAGGTTGCAGGATTTCATTGGATGCAGATGCATTGCTTGTAATTTCTATAATATTTCAGATTTCATTTTCCCACTGTATAGGCCTGGGCCCCAAGTCTGCTAATTTAAGAACGCTTCAATTGAATCGTAATTGAGTCTCAGTTTTGCCATATTTTTCATAGAAAATGTGTCAAATTAACCGATTGAGACTCAATTACGATTCAATTGAAGCGTTCTAAACTTAGCAGACTTGGAGCCCAGATTGAGATGCTTGTAAACCGTAAATACAAGTTGATAGTATTAAAACTGTCCAGAGGTCATTTAAAAATGTTTTTATTGTTTTACAACTAGAAGCAGTTAGTTATATAGGTGTTGTAAGCCCCCTGTCATCATAACTTAGCTATACAAACTAATACTGCGGTCCGTTTTGAGCCAAAAGTGATAATAGCGTGCTCACGTCGCTCAAGCGCATACAGTTTATCAATTCGGGACGCGTGTTAGCGCGCCATTATCACTCTTCACTCGAAATGGACCGGACCCTTATACTGTGCTGACGTACTGGGGTTACAAACGCGTTATATACGGGTGTAATAAACGGGTTGCACTGGCATCATACGGCATAGTAGAGCGAATCGTGTTGCTTTTCGTGTCTGGTACGTTCCTAGCTGGGTCAAAGTATGGTACGGTTAGTTTGCATTTAATAATTTCATAAACCTTACAGCCACTAGGGCTGTAAGGTCGCCTGATGTTGATTTCGTCTATAAAGTTATTAAGCGTGTCAACTACTTGATTCGAAGAGCAACTTATCTGATTGGTTAATACTTTTATTGTCCAATCACTTAATCGCTTGACAAATCACGGAAACGATACAAACATATTGGGTGTAAATTCCGAAGTCGAAGCCTCTATGGTGCTAGCTTCTCGCCTGACACATCTCATGTTTTGATTGTCTCGATGTTTTGGACATTTGATTTATTTGCAATATGTGTGTGTAGGAATGCCACCCGACCATAGCGTCCCATTTGGCGCGCACGTTCCGTCAGAAGTTCCTAGAGGGCGCGGCGGAGGCGGGCGCGGCCGACCTGCACCACGCCGCGCTCGTCACCGCCGTGCTGGCCAAGTGTCTGCGGGCTGTGGACTCGCCGGACCTCATCAACGGTAACTACCATCACTTGGCGCGCACGTTCCGTCAGAAGTTCCTAGAGGGCGCGGCGGAGGCGGGCGCGGCCGACCTGCACCACGCCGCGCTCGTCACCGCCGTGCTGGCCAAGTGTCTGCGGGCTGTGGACTCGCCGGACCTCATCAACGGTAACTACCATCACTTGGCGCGCACGTTCCGTCAGAAGTTCCTAGAGGGCGCGGCGGAGGCGGGCGCGGCCGACCTGCACCACGCCGCGCTCGTCACCGCCGTGCTGGCCAAGTGTCTGCGGGCTGTGGACTCGCCGGACCTCATCAACGGTAACTACCATCACTTGGCGCGCACGTTCCGTCAGAAGTTCCTAGAGGGCGCGGCGGAGGCGGGCGCGGCCGACCTGCACCACGCCGCGCTCGTCACCGCCGTGCTGGCCAAGTGTCTGCGGGCTGTGGACTCGCCGGACCTCATCAACGGTAACTACCATCACTTGGCGCGCACGTTCCGTCAGAAGTTCCTAGAGGGCGCGGCGGAGGCGGGCGCGGCCGACCTGCACCACGCCGCGCTCGTCACCGCCGTGCTGGCCAAGTGTCTGCGGGCTGTGGACTCGCCGGACCTCATCAACGGTAACTACCATCACTTGGCGCGCACGTTCCGTCAGAAGTTCCTAGAGGGCGCGGCGGAGGCGGGCGCGGCCGACCTGCACCACGCCGCGCTCGTCACCGCCGTGCTGGCCAAGTGTCTGCGGGCTGTGGACTCGCCGGACCTCATCAACGGTAACTACCATCACTTGGCGCGCACGTTCCGTCAGAAGTTCCTAGAGGGCGCGGCGGAGGCGGGCGCGGCCGACCTGCACCACGCCGCGCTCGTCACCGCCGTGCTGGACAAGTGTCTAAGGGCTGTGGACTCGCCGGACCTCATCAACGGTAAATAACTTCGTTTCTTCATCTTTATTAGCCATTTACATCGCGAAATGTACTCGCTCAATGTTATCAATGGTAAATACCTTCGTTTCTTCATATTTATTGGCCATTTTTAAGTAAATACGTCGTGAAATTGCGTCAGACCGCATCAATGGTAGCTACCTACATTTCTTCATCTTTATTAGCTATTGGGAAGTGAATTCATCGAGAAATGGACTCGTCAGACCGCATCAATGGTAGCTACCTTTTCTTTTTCATCTTTATTAGCTATTGATAAGTAAATGCGTCGTGAAATGGACTCGCCAGACCGCATCAATGGTAGCTTCCTTCGTTTCTTCATCTATATTAGCCATTGGTAAGTAAATACATTGTTAAACGGACTCGTCAGACCTCATCAACGGTAAATAACTTAGTTTCTTCATGTTTGTTGGCCATTTACGTCGCGAAATGAACTCGCTCGACCTTATCGACGGTAACTACCGTCGTTTCATCTGCGTTGTTCTGATGTCAAACATTTATTGTTTGACAGGAAGAAACGATTGCTAAGAGGAAAACAAAATTTTGGTTTTTACTTATATTCCTAGTGTTTTGTCATGTTTACTTACCTTTCCAACCGTCCCTGAACTTCTACAAACATTTCAAAACCAAAATTAGTCTCATCGATCCAACCGCTTGTAACGGAACGCTCTCAGATACCCCTTTTCATTCGTTTTTATGCAAACAAACAGATAAATTAATTATGATTGATACCGGAAGATGGCGTTATACTCCTTTAGCTCGCGCTATTAAAGTTTATAGTTATTACGTAAATAGGTTATTTATACTCGGCAGGGCCACCTGACGCCTGACGTCTAAGTCTAAGTCAAAGTAGAACAACTAACCGACGACGGACGAACAGACAAGCGTATTTTGGTTCAGGTTGTAAATTTCTTCGGTAAGGATAGTTATCAGTAATATATTTAAGAATTCGTTCCCACGTCTTTTGAAAAGGGTTAGTAGTGTTCTGTTATACCTAAGTACCTACGTACTCATATGACTGAAATTCGTATTACGCTCAACGGCCATAAATCTAGTATAATAAAGATCTCAAATTTGACACTTCTTATAAACAACAAAAACTGCTAGAGAGGCGAAGGCACTTGAGATGCTGATACAACGAAACCCTTGTGTTTTTGTTTCTCATGGTCATAAATCAGACCCTAATTGCATTATCAAACTTTGGCGGCAGTCATGATCTAGACGTCGGGAAGGATGGTCAAAATCTTAAGCTCTAGACGTATTACCTAACCGTTGTGGTAACTAGTGCTCAAAGTGAATCAATATCGGGACTGGAGACTGGATATTAGAGGAGTACAAGACAAGGCGGTACGAGACGTTAGGCGGAGATAGGGAATTTTGCGAGACGGAGAATATTATCAGGTCAGATCTTTCCGTTATGCGTTTTAGACTTAACCCATAGGAATAGTTGTCAAACCAAGCTGCGCGGTGGTCGTTTACGCTGGCTGAGACCAGAAGGTTACCAAGCAGTGGGTTCAATTCCCACACCAGAGATGTTCTGTCAAATAAACTATTGAATATTTATTTGCGAGTATGGGTTATAAGAGTGTTGGTCAGAGGACTAATTGAGACGTAAAAGGATGTGGGTTCGATTCTCGCACTAACGCATGTCTAATAATTAACTGGCTGTTTGGAGCAGTGGTTCGAGTGCTGATTAAGATTTGGACGGACGCGAGTTCGATTCTCGCTATGATACGTAAATGATGGTTGATTTTCGGTTATACTTCATACAATAATTAATAACTGGTACTACTGGTATTTTATAGGGTTTTAAACCCTGCCATGAGTGAATTTGACATTTTAATGTGATGCGTTATTTTACTTACGGAACATCTGAGATGAACTGGGTGACAAAATATTGTCACAGAATATTTGACCATGACATAATATCGATTTTAGCTATTTACACTACTTTACAACAAACTTCACGTTTCTACCACATAAAACCTAGCTGTAAGTTTTAAAAGCCTTTCATTTAATTACTATTCAATAATTATAGTTCAATTTGAATGTTAGTGGTGATGACCTTACATGGCCTGTGGGCATGTACATCAAATGTTCGTATCACATAAAATATACGACACACATACCTATATACTTCATCTACAACCCACCATGATGTACATTTTGACAGGTTATGGATTGTCATTCCAATTAATTCATTGTACCTATTGTGCATTGGCTCATTTGGCACTCGTTGGGTCATGAACGATAAAGGTTACTGTTGTTGCTATAAATGATCGAACGGTGACGAATCTGCTAATGTTTAATTGGAATAATGGAATTAGGTACTTTGCAAGTAGGAGTTGCGAAATTATACCTAGATTGGTATATCTTCAGCGTGGGGGAGGCTTTAGGGACCTCTTCAAGGGTTGGCCTTCACAGGCCCGAGCGTGGTGGAGCTCGCATAATATGGACATTTTCAAAGGGAATGTAATCCTCTTTTTATCTCATTTTATTATAATTCATCTCCAATTTATAAAATTAACTACCTATTTCTATTTAAATCAATAGATTTTAGATCTTCGCTTCTTTCCATACATAAAATGTCAGTCTTTGACACATTTTATTTAGATCTAGTTTAGATACATTATTTCTCGTCAATTGAGTCCTATCAAACCTTAGATTACTGCTTACATACCTCATAAAAGAATACTGGGTCTACTACAAAACAATACAACGTAGAACAGTCCTACCATAGTTAGACGATCACATCCACTTGGCCAGGTTATTTATTCTGCATTTATTTTATCATTAGGAAAGGGGTTTATTTTGTCATTATTTAAATAGAGTTTAAAAATATTATAATTATCAAAGGGGGGAGGGAATGTTACACGCTCTCGAGTTATATCCAGACTATCCTCTGAGCTTCGAGTTTTTCTTCCTTTTTTACCATAAATCCCTATGTTGCCAGTCGTTTTTTTCACAAAAGTACTAAAAGGTTATTAAGGATCTGGGTTTTAATCAAACTGCATTTGAATTTCACCTTTATCATGGTAGTGTAGAGATGTGGGGTTAGAGTCGAAATGATGACAACCGATTAGCTTAAAGTACTCATTTATTCTGCCCTAGGTTTACCTAATACAATCTTATATATGTGTTACATTAGTATATCCACTACACCTCCCTCTTTTCGGGATTGATTTTCTAGGGATGAAGTTTGATTGAATTCCTAGTTTGTCAAGCAGTGCTTAGTTTTTCGATCAAATGATCTTGGTTGAAGACATACCAGATATTAATTTATGTAATTGTTTTCGGTCCAGAGTTCTCCAACTGGCTGGTGGGCGAAGGGGAAGTAGCGGAGTGGCCGCTCATCCACACGCTGATCTGCAACTGCCTCACGGACAACTACGATATCACTTTAGAGACACTACAGTTCTTCCAGGCAAGCCTCAACTGAATTGCTAATACTATTTCTTTGGAAGATCTTAAACCGCTCCCAGGAAATAACACTATACTAAAGATCTGAAAACCAGAAAAAGACATTTGGTCATTTTGGCATCAGGCGGAAATCGAACTGAGATACTGCATGGAAAATGCTAAAACAATAATGAAAATAATAACGATATAGTTGTTTTGTCCCGTAACGCACATTTTATTAGGAAGTATGGAGCGACTAAATCAACATGTTTTTTCACAATTCTTTATATTTATCTAAAAATTTAAATGCTAGAATATTTATAATTGTATTTGTTGGTGAGCCTCAGAGTCGACTCTGCTTGGCTTCGTATACCAGACCTTCTGAAAGTAGCTTTTCGGTGCAAAAGACCAGTTGCGTAAAGATCATCATATCTTCAAATCAAACTGATTTTGTCAAGTAACGTGATGAAAGCCCGAATATCCGGTATTCGATATCCGGTCTAACCCAAAGATAAAACCATACACTTTTTAAAATATTTTTTATACTACCTGCTCGTCAATGGGACATTATGTGTCATGTAAACCTGTCCTAAAGTAGGTCATTATAGCCCTACGGTCTAGCCGGGACATAATGTTGTACTGAATTTCATTATTCCCTGGGGATTAAAGTGATTTGAATTTGGAATGCAACCGTGTAGTCAAAAATGTTTAGGTGCAATGAGATTTTATCCTGAGTTCGAATGTCGTACTGGCCACTAACAAAATAGACGCCAAAGAAAGAAAAAAGGCGCCAACGGCTCAAATAGCTCCTGAGTCCTGTGCTGATAAAATGAACGTACCAAAGATTGTAATTCATCTTTCCAATGTCTTCGCACAACTGTCTTATGCTTCTAACATCACTTTGAATTTTTGATAAATACTAATTTCTCATATTTAATTACCTACCTATTTTCACATGAAATAAATACTTAAGCACTTATTTTTTTCAGCCATTAATTTCGATTGCCTCGCAGAAAGTATAAAAAGTAGAGTATGCATCGCGGGCTTAAAAGTGTATTTGTCTTGGGCGGTCTTGAACCCAATATGACGCCCGGGACATAATACACTTCTTTAAGCCCTTGTGGCATAATCTACTATTTGCTTTAACTTTTTATATTGTAAAATACATTTAAACTTTTATTTTTGCCTTCAGACGATAATAGAAAAAGGCACAGAGCACAGCATACACAGACTAGTTCTGTCCCGCGTGTGCTCTCGCGGGTACTTCTCGCCGCAGCCGCCGCCCGACGACGTAGAGCGGGACAGGCTGAACGACGTCTCGCTCTGGCGCGAGAGGGAGAGGAACAGGTCAGTCAATCAATATACAGGTTGAGTTGGGTTAGTTGAAGTGAGTGTGGTAGGCCAAATCTTAAACTATGAGGAATATCAAAAAATGCTGAAAGGGGTCTCGAGCTATTATGGCAAAAACTAAAACTGCGTAATCAGATTTTACAAAAAGGTTTTATCTTAGCCGGGGATCGAACCTGTTGGTTTTGAAAATAAAGGTGAGCCTGTATTATTACGCCATCTCGTGGTGGTGCTTATAAGGATACATTTCTGGGAAGTAACATCATATGGCAAACTAATGGAATGGTCTCATTTTTAATAAAATATGTTTATTTTACTCACATTCCCAAAACAAAACAAAAAAATTGATCGACCAGTTTACTTATAATTTGAAATTAATGACTGGAATACGAAGCTGAACTCGGCGCTCTCAAAATCTGTTAATGTTAATTCGTGAATCATTTATTGATTATTTATCAACTCTAGAGAAGCGATGAAGCAGCTTCAGCACGAAGAGCACGTGAACGAGCAGATCTCCGAAATCCTCTCGCACGAGGGACTCGACGTGCGGCGAGCCGACACCGGAGATAACATACACCGGATCATCAACAGGTAACACTCCGATACACTCTTAGTTCAGGTTTTATTTATCTCCCAACGACAACAGGTAAAACCTATAATCTCCTAACCTGGATTCCACTACAATCTTCTCTACTGTCTGCTGCTTAAACTCGCAATCTGGAATTCGCTTTTCCGCACATGTGTCTTAAACCTATGAATTACGTCTCCTCAAGAAAAGTGTATAGGTATTGGCTGGGCTGACGTGTACATCGACCACACTAGTTTATATTTTCACTTGTATTCATTTTCCCTTTTTGTAAACCAACTGCATCAAGCTAACGGTAATGATGATACTTCGATGGAAACTTTACGTAACTCAATAATATACTAATTAATCAAATACAAAATGTAATTCATATCTTGCCGAAAAACATAAAGATAAAAAATACTTAAAATCAAATAACCCAATACTAAAATAACAATGATACAGTACTTATATTTTTTCTCTGAACAGCTTATAATAAAACTAATTTATTCTAAACAAACACTTTTAGGCTAAAGGAGCTTAAAACGCGGGTAGAAGAAATAATGGCTACCGAAACTAACGGGCTAGAAGATGACCTATGACACCCGCCTTCACCGCTGCTTAGAATAATTAAAATTAATCACCTAATTACAAGGCTAATTAATAAGTTAATCAAACTGGGAACTGGGATTATTAGTTTAAGTCACACAAACAGGGATGTCCAAAATAAAAATGTCTTAATTTAAATTACAAAAAACCAAAGTGTTACTATACCGAACAATAAAAACAAAAACTCAAAACCTTATGAGTTTGGTTCAAGGTCTCGCCGGGCGCTGCACTGTAAATTATGTCATTTTGATTTTGAACATTATTATGATTATTAACCAACCTAATTTTATTATTCAAACTAACCATTTAACAAAAACGATAACTTAATGGTCGTGTCAGTGGTAGAGTGTGAACACTTTAAGCAAAGTGTGTCTACACAAGGATAAGACAGACACAAAAAATATGATGATGAATAGTAGTAAAACAAATTCTAATTGTAGCCATAACTAAGAAAAATATTACACTTTTTATTTTAGCATTCGTGTAAGAATAAGGTGACGCTTATTGTTACACGAATGTAATACACACAGGGTACAAAAAAACGCCACTAAACTCGGCCACCTGTCATATTCTTATAGTTCGATTATACAAACTATTAATTTAACAGGTGGCGGCGTTTGTGGCGCCACAAATCGCCTCGCCTTTTAGTGTCCCCTAAAAGTTACCTTCGTCAACGAAATAATAATATGGTGCAACTTAACAGTAATAAACTGTTCATTTGAGTTCAATTACCATTTTGTGCCTGAATCGGCAAAACTTTTCTACTATTAGTATTAATCTTTAGCAACATTATTAGACAAAGTTGTGTGTTGTAATTTTCATGCGACTAGAAATTATTAATAAGGGGAAAATAATCATAGGATGGCCATAGGGCCATTATTTGAAACATTTCCTAAATATTTGTGAGATTTAAAAACCTTGTGTAATTATCTTTAAACAAACAACGCCTAATTTAAGTATTAAAAATTAATATAAATATTTCTAAAATTTAGTAATGTTTCGACATGAAAATAAATTTTATGAAAGATAGATATATTTTTGTATTTGCTAATGTTTTCCTTCTTATTTTTCAGTTTTTTTCTATTATTTCACTTTTTCAATGTTCTTCCATTTTGTAAATTCTAATAAACTTGTACATTTGTGAAATCTGTAACTACCTGTAAATAGGTCTCATATTTTTTCGCCAGGGTATTATAATGGAAGTGTCATAGGTTTTGTACAAATATTGAAGTTGAATTGCCATTTCGTTGCCATGCTAAAAAAGGGCGGAGCAAATTGTTCACAAAGCCAGATCTCTTATCAAATTCATCACTAAAACTTGTTACACATGCACTGTTGATAAAATCAGCACGTTAAATATACTGAAAAAACGCACTCCGCTGGAAAAGTTATAACCTCCGGTCATGTGAAATTCGGATATACTTATAGCAAATTATGCAAAACGTCATCTTTGGTACGTAAACCGTAATTACATTACGACGGAATTATTTTATTATTTTACTTACATTTTATTTTTATTGTAACTATCAATAAAGCAAAAAAACTTTTATTTTTATTAGCCTGAGCTCTGGGTTTTTAGTGTTGTTCCTTCTGAATTGTTTTGTAAATAAGCTTCAAAACAGCAAACCACAAGTCAAGCGTAACACTGCAGACATCTAACCGTCCACACTAATTATATGAGCAACAGCAACGTTACGCTCGAGTTGTGAATATCTGTACAATTGTAAGTAATAATGTTCAATTTGCTCTGCCTTCATTTAATAATATCAATCCAAGTGAAGTAAGGCCACCGAAATGTGAACAAGCGACAGGAGACGATTTGTCTCTCTGTTCTTTTCTCTCGCAAGTAAAAATGAAAAAAGCAGCTGTCATTGAATAGGGAAGTTCGCGAGTTGTCAACCTTTGATAAATCTGATTTATGCTTCACCTGCTCACAATGAATTCCGTTTGCATATATATTCGTTAATAAATAAATTGACTTGGAAATTTAGTAAAAGTTATGATATCTGATTGATGGCATATACAAATCTTCGCTCTGCTCCGTTCTGACCTATCATTTGAAAAATGTTTCGCAACCCTAAAAGTTTGTTTACTCTTCGTTTCGTTGGCCTTACTTCTTGTGCAAATAAACGTGATTAAGTTCAGTTCTGAATGTAAAGATCTGTGATTATGTATTTATTAGACATATCAGTGTGTAATTATGATTAAAGTGTTGATTTGAAGCGGTCGTTTGATTTCCCCCGTCTTGTCCGCAGCTTCCTGCTGCTGCTCCCGCGCGCCATACTGTCGGACCCGGTGGGCGCCGACTACGAGCATTACATACACGACGCGCATAGGCACTATCAGGTAACGAACCTGCATACAACCTGCTTGAATGCTAATTCAAAAGCATTTATTTCATTTCGAATAAATGATAGCATTTATGATGAATCGAGAATTAAGTGCAGTGTAAATAAGTAAAAGAACAGTGGATACTTGCGGTCCGGACGTTGATCCTATGGAGGTGATTACACCGATGAACAATAGGGAATATGCACTTGGAACAGAGGGTCATATTATTTTTTTGAGTACTATTTTGAATTATTGTTACGTCTCTATCAATATTTCCTAATTTTATTTCTTTGTCAATGTAAAAATAATTATTGAAAAGTGCAACAAAATGTGGGAAATTCAAAGCGTTGAAACAGTCACTTGAGAGTGTGACGTCCAAGTGCACGCGTATGTCATTGTCAAAAGCGCGACAAGGAGAAGAATTCAATAGTTTTTAGGTTACATTTGTGTTGTCAAAGACTTGCGTGACGTCAGAGTTCATGACAACCGAGCGCGCCATAATGGCGGCGTTTGAAACGCTTGAAAAAGTTTGAAGTTTTTAACAATTTATAAATATACTACATTTCGTATTTTTGGTGATGAAGATTATTGATCAGTCTTAAAACGATATAAGCTATCATAAAAAAATATAAAAAAGAACAGTGCATATTCCCTATTGATTGGTGGCTTAAAGAAAAACTGGTTCCCAAACCAGAAACATAGAAGACTGATTCATTATCACTTTTAAAGTTATCATTAAATTCCGAGAAACATGACATTTAAGTTTAAATAATTATTCAATTTAATATATTTTTTCAAAATAGAATGAAATAAATAAAGGTTTACGATTACAAGGTTTTGAATCAGGGTAGTGGATTGGAATCGAACCCACCACAACCCAAAAAGTTTACGAAAGAATTACTGCTCAACATGCCAGTTTTTATTTAGCAGTTGACTATGGATAATCATTACATACGTTCATTTTAGCACTAAAGCGTAACACTTTGAGAGTTAGAATCCATGCGAACGATTGACTTCCGAATTTCGTCAACACTTCATCGAAACAAACCCTTACAGCTCTGGCTGGACTTAACGTCGACGTTCAACTGGCCCGCGGACCAGTGGTCGGACAACACGGCCAGCTCCACCCACAGCTACGACAGCCGTCCCGAAGCCGACATACATTTGGACGAGGTCTACGCACCCATACAAACAAGCACTAAACCAGAAACTTGCTGTTCCGAAAAATGCCACAAAACCTCAACAGAGGAGGAATTCGACGAAGGACCATTCTTCAGAATGCTATTCAAACTCCTTATAAACATGCCGTCTCAGCCTTATCAAGTGAATCTGCACCTTACGGCTATAATCTCAAAGCTGGCTTTGATACCTCATCCGAATTTGCACGAGTATTTGTTGAACCCAATGTTGCCGACGGCTAAGAAGACGCCGACGTTGTTCAAAGTGCTGCAAGAGTTGGCGCGCCGGCTGACCGTCGAGATTCCAAGGATACGGAACTACAAGACGGTTATAGAGAACACGAGGTCGCAGCTGATGAGTGAGGACCCTATTTATGATGAAAGGTAAGTCTGATTTTATCAATTTTAATACTTACGTAGAACGAGTACGAGTGTCGTGGGTTATTTTTTCAAAGCTTTTGGCTTACCTTTATATACTTATTTTTGGCCTTCATAAGAGTTGTCTCTGAGGCAAAGGCGAGGGCTGAATTACACCAAGTGTAATTTTAGCGCGCCAACGCGTCCTGTAATTGAAGCATCTAAACGCGTTACAACGCCTCACAAAGGGTTTTCCCTACGGAGGGCTCTCAACCCTAATTATTTAGTACCGTACCGTAACGGCCCGAAGGTGGCGGGCCCCAGACGAGGCACACTGAGCTCGGCATAGGCGTTACTGGGAGATTGCAAAGACACGTTACTAAAAAAAACTGTAAATCCAGCCGCAACTTAAGAAAAAAAATGTTATTTACAGTCAGATTTGATTGGGTGCAATAAATTGACAGATTTCACTGCAAATAGGTACTTAAAAGTCTAAGTATACATAGTATTTTTTTTATTTTTTCGTTTCGAGCTATCAAATTTTTCCGGCCATTCCAAATAGGGTTGGAATGGCCGGAAAAGTTTGATAGCTCGCTAACCTATTTACTACAAACTATTTTTAACCCTTGCAGCAGCGACCACAACCAACTGGTGGAGAGCCTGATAGTCCTCGAGGAGTTCTGCAAGGAGCTCGCTGCGATCGCGTTCGTCAAGTACCAACACTCGGTTGTGCAGCGGTAACTGGCTATGTGTTGGAACAGGTCGCGTGATATTATTATTTTCAATGCTATTCCCATGGCTTACGACTTAAGATGTTTATTATGTTCGCGTTAAGAATGCAGTAATTTTTCAATTTAATTCCAAAAAACTCAGGTACAGGTGCATTCATTCGACTGGCCACTGTGAGCTTGGCTTTAATTAGGAACGATTTGATTGGTTAGGGGGGAAGAACAAGAACGAAATCACTGCATTCTTAACGCGAACGGACTATAGTTCTAAAAACTACTATTGGTGTTTAGTCGAATTCCCACAAATAGTCAAGTAACAAAAAACTGAGTAAGAAGATGTGAGTTATCGTTGTGCTCCGGCCTAGCCCCGCTCCTTTACGTACTAATTACTGTTATGATTTATGATGATTTATGATTCCGACTGTCAACACCGATTTACAGGGTGTTACAATAAAATAATGTCAAGCGGAAGTCCAGTGACTGAGCACCTACAGGAGTACAGTCATAATCATGTGAGCGTACGGTGTCGTCAAATACACCTGAAAGACAGCTGTTTAGATCAGACGCTTACGGCGCGCCCCCTGGTGGTAGAAATAGTATCCAAAACACTTAAGGTAATACTTGTGTTGCCATGTTTTCTGCCACCAGGCAGTGTTTCTTAGAGCCTGTTCACATCTAGCGATAGTTGGGCTATCATCGCTGCGATATTGCCGCGATAAAATAATCGCCGCGCGTTTGCTGCGAAGCCCGCTTTGAATTCGATTCTCGAAATCGATTCCGAGAGTGCACAGCGAGCTTGCCGATTATTTTATCGCGGTAATGTCGCAGCGAGATCGCCTCGCCGTGTAATTGCTTAACAATCACTAGATGTGAACAGGCTCTTAGGCGTCATGTCCAAGTAGCACAGAATCAGAAAACCCTCGTTTTTATAGGCCTTGGGAATTAGCCAGTACCATACGTGGTAGTGTAACGTATGCCTCCGTATTTGGTGATTTATTGTAAAACATGTAAAAATATATAAAGGCGCTGATATATCATGATAAAAAACTGCTACATTCGTAAATTAGTGATGTTTGGATGTACTGTCTGTATACTAACCGTTTTTTTCGTAAGGTAGGTACTTAATTTTGCTATAGGCCAAAAACTGTATTTTTTCTATGCTAGCTTCCACATGTAGATAGGTCTTAGCAATTACGTAAATCTAATCATTTTTTCCACTTTCAAAAGTGTGTTAACGTCACGAATAAAATTGTGTACAACATTATAATTTTAAACATTTTTAAGTAAGTATTTCACATTATTTATAAAATCGACGTTTACTTTATTAATTATTTCATTTTAAAGAGCTTTTATTTAGTTAAGTCCATGTTATTGCTTTTTTATTTTATTTTGTTATAGTTAATTCCGAGCGAATATATTTATACGCAATGAAATTCTCAGTCAGAAATATAGTTTTCTCCACTAACATTACACAGGGTGGCTAAGAAAAAAATAACTATCCAAAATTTTGCTAAATTCCTTTCTTTTTAAACTGCTTTAGCGGCCCTATATAATTTATCTTGTAGTGTGATAGTAACATTTGTAATTTATTAATACAAAATGTGCATTTATAGAAAATTAAGTGAAATAACCCTTTAATTTTATTTTGTGCTCCTTAGACATTCTGTTAATTGTTGTCTGTGTCTATTGAAAAAAGGCATTCAAGGGTTCAGAACGAGTAGTGCCGGCTGGCTGTGACTATGTACAAGGACACTTTTTTTTAAACAAATTGCCACGAAATTATCATGAATTTGATCGTCAAACGTTGAATAATATTGAGGATTACTAGTATACCGAGTATGTGTAGACACTAGACATCATAGATGAAATATGCCCCCTTATCAAAGTACACTGTATAGCTGTTTCATGAATGAAGCTCTATAAAAAAAAAAATTGGGGTAGCATGTTGTCAAGACTAAATACCTACCTCATATAAAATGATCAACTCAAACATTCAATAAATTAGAATAGATTATATACATTAGCACTTCCATTCCATAGATTACTTTCAGTAGCTCGAATAAAAAGTATTCATATCTTAATAATAGCTGTTAAGTGATTAGGTATTTATTTCTGACGTGGAATTTCATTGCAATAGAATCATAACCACAGGGTGCGAAAGGTATCGAAATATCTGGAGCAGTATTAGTCAGATAGTCGTAGTATTCTAGTCTAAAAATGTATGTTTTAAACATGTCTGAAGTACACTAAGAAAAGGGGCCAGGAGATTAGGGTACAAACTGTCCCGAACTTTATCAGTTTGACGTAAGGGTCACAACCTATTGTGGCAATTTGTGGTCACCTGATCTGCTGGCATCTGTACAGTTTTGCTAAACTGCGCGCGTCTAATCCATCAGATTAGTTCAATAAATCAAACAGCCAGTGATGGAAATAAAGTCATAATTAGGTAACTTTGGGAAATTTGGAGCATCTTAAGGTTAAAGACGCTCCAAATATTTACTTCTCAGATTCAAAACGTTCAATCTCATTAGTAACTTTTAAAAATACGACCATAACTGTTATATCCTGATTATTCAAATGCCTTACTTCCTACTTTGTATTTTTATCGTGGTAAAATATTACACCGTAGATGACCAAACTTCGTAAACATGCCTAAGGTTTTTTTAACTCCATAATAATTATATTCCTACCTAAATACCTTGGTCACAAAACGTTTACTTCATAATGATGAATTGTTGATACCGTTGCCAATAACTATTCAGTTATTGGGTGTGATTTTATAAATCTACATACTATTAGCTACTTATTAGCAAATAAAATATTTGTATTTGTATAAAGTCTATACTCGTACTTTTATTAGCGGCAGAGATATAGCCATGTCGCATTGATATAAGCAAAAAGAGGAAGATACGTTACGTTCATACTTCGCGAATTCGAAAACTGGCACGTGTCACGTGACGTGGCTTGAAAGGAGGTCCATTGGTCCTATTTTTATGTGGCCACTATTGGTACGTGGTTGCCGTATAATCCTCTATTTGCTTAAATCAATGATCAGCCAAATTTGTCAAACTATGACTATGTCTTGCGTGAGCGAAGATGCGCAATCAGTCTTAGGTAACATTATAATCATTTTTCTTGGTTTTTAGCTTACGATTTTGGACCAAATTATGAATCATTTATTATGTAGTAATTTCGTGATTATCTCAACCATGAGCCAGATAGGGCCACGCGGGGAGAAGGCGAGTCCATGCATTTGTATGGCTTGCACAACAAATGTATAAGTCTGCGTAGAATCAACTGTCTTTGTAGATGCTAGAAATATGGTGTATGTATATATAGCGCACAAAGTTTTCTTTGTTCACGCACACGTACTAAATGCCTGTTAAATAAAATGTTTGAGCGTTCATGTTTGTTTTATTTATCTGATGTTGATAAACGTTACTTATATGCCTGAAGTGAGTTAAACCATCGTGCTTTTACTAACATCAATGGTTGCTAATGACACCCATACTAAACGAAACCTAACGCCGGATAAACGAAATTATATGAGTCGCAACTTTACCAGTGAGAAAAAAGTTTTGACATGCCTACGTTATTTCTACATCACACTTTGCTAACCTCTTAGACTTACTTTATTCGCCTAGATTTGAGTTGTCTGTAAGTCGTTACATTGGGTAAGCATATTTAGAGTTTTGCTCGAAACTAAAATTAAGATAGGGTTAAATTAAACACAATCTTAAAATGCAATGGTGATTATATTTTTTCCAAAATTAAATAATGCATAATATAAACATGAAATAACCATTGAACAAAAACGTTAAAACTATGTACAAACTTGGAATCCATATTCTTTTTAACTCCAACAATTTTTAATTAAAGGAATCAGTAATGCAAGCATACTGTTACCGACTTTAAAATACTTTAAAGTGGGCATGATTGGTAATTTTATTTAGAAATTCTAATCCGAAAGTAAACAATAAAATGCCTCAGTATTAATATCTTAAGTAGCTGAGCTGCCATTCACTATTTCCAATTTTACGTTTTGCTTATCGAAAAGGGGAACTATGATGTTCCGATTCTATCCCGCTTGCAAGGTAGTTTTAGTAAATAACTGTATTTTGTTAATAATAGAATAAATAACCAATTTTCTTAAAAATTGTTGGAGCGATCACCTTACGTATCACATTCACGCATCTCACACAATAATTATACATATAAACAGATTTATTAATAACTCGCTACGACTTTATGAAACTGTAGCAAATAGCAAGCACTTTTTATAATTTGACAGATAGTTTGAATTGTAGGAACAAATAAGGTAACATTTTGATTTAATAACTGCCTAGTCTAACGTAAAGAGGTAACCTGCATAGTGCTAAAGAGTTCGTCTAAATGTTGCTTAACTTTTATAACAGTTGTTATTTTTGACTTACAACTTAGCACAAACTAGAGTTTCATAAAGTCGTAGCTTCTGATTTCACTACTTGATCATGAAGATAAATTGTTTTCCTTCATTTGTAACTAAAGTTGGTATCGATACTTGTACAAAAAGTTCGGAATAAGTTTAACAAGGATTGTACTATTATGATGTAGGTATATTCATCTAACGCAGTGTTTTTCAAGTACAGTAAAACCGTAGAGCCCTTGTAATCAGTGCTGATTGCTTGTTCAAATGTTAATTTTGTGTATATTCAGCTTACAGTTTTTTTTGTTAGACGCCCACAAATTTTAAAAAAATAATTAATGAACGCAAAAGCTATTAGATTTCTGTAAGATTTACACCATTAGCTTTATGAGAAATCATTTTTTTAAATTTTACTTTAGATTACATAAACATAAACGGCCTATATACGTCCCACTGCTGGGCACAGGCCTCACCTTAACTATGAGGTCGAATGAGCCATACTCCAACACGCGGGCTCAGTGCGGATTGTTGGTTACTTTAGATTACTTGAATACAATTGAAAAACACTGCTTTTCTAAAATACGCACTAAGTAAGTGCTAATTGATAGCTATAATTGATAGTAAGACAAATTGTCACTTAACTAAACAATAAGTATTGTTCGTAACTTCGTAGATATTATATCCGCGGTCAGAATACACTTGACACTTTTGGCTTCTCCTTTCATTGAAAACTTTCACAGGACGAGCCCTTCTTCGCTATTTGACATATTCAAAATTGTAGCTTTAGTGTGACGATAAAATATTAGTTATTTACAAATTATACATATTACAAAAGCAATAACTGTTACACTTTGTAAAAATAAAATTAGAAAAATTGCGGTTTTTTTATTTATTTGGCATTTACAATTAATGTTTCTGACAAAAAAAGACATTCAACTAGTTCAAATATTTGCCATGACTGTTGTTGAATTTGCAAGGTACGCAATAAAAAGTTTGAAAAATACAGTGTTTTAGTAAAAGGAAAGAGTAAACATTTTAATCTTTTATTAACAGAAACGGAAAACTACAAATAAAAGAGATCGTTTACTTGGAATCCTATTCTCTATTCATATACGCTTAGGGCCCAATCCCACCAGCAGATTAACATTATTATTATTTTTCAAGAAAGCACTGTTTCCTTTCACTGTGCATTCACGATTTTCGAGGAATCTCAACCTTACAGAGTTCCATTTACATGTAGGTACAAAAAATATCACATAGTTATGTCGAAATAACATAAAATAAACTACATACTCAGCGGGCTTACTCTTGAATAACCTTTTTGAATCCAAAAATGGGGTCTACCTAGAGATGTATCATTCGTATCACAAAGTATGTTATAATGTATTTGTTTCCGATTTTATTACTCTCAAGAATAAACCAGCTTTTCTCATAAAACGAATAACTTCTGATGTAAAGTAGGCTTAAGTTTTAGGGGTTAAAACGACCCTCTTGCATTTACGTGCCATTTGCTAGATGTGCCTAACCATTCCTTTCTAGCTATCTAAGCTAAGGTCCACTAAAGTAACCCTGCATTAAGTAATAAGGCATAAGACTGACATGGAAGAAATTACTACCAAAAGGAACTCAGGCCTATTTAATTTATAGATTTTAACACCATAATACGGATCCAGTATTGTCTTATTTGTCATTGAATATTTTTTCCTTTTCTAAATTCACGTAACTGACCATTGTACTATACTTGTGTAGGTCAAGTTATGTAAGAATATTTGAAATCCTAATTATGAATATTGGTCAATATTAAATTGTGAAGCACATAACGCTAAGACCAATTCGAGACTATTTGTTATTTGAAAACGGTATTGTTAGATAATGATTTTGTTAGTGTCTTTTTATCAAATTTATACACTTTGCTCGCTGGAGATGTGTAAATAAAATCAATCACCTCAGAAAGCAAATTCGACTAGTTTGGTCCAACAGAGACCGCTAACTCAGTAGAGTCTAATACGGAATGTCGACGGACAAAATATCGATGGACGCTGATACGATGCTACAAGACTGCGACTGACGTTACTACGAAAGACCATCACTACGAAGCCACTTTACTTCGATGCACGTTACCGCGAAAGGTTTTCACTGCGATAATACTTTAATGCGATGCATATTACCGAGATAGATTGTAACTGCGAAAATGTTTGTCTTAGATGAATGTGAATTGTATACTTACCTTTTAATGGAAAAGTTATTTCCAAACTGTATTCCTATCTAAAAGAGTGTTACTTTGTCGAAAATTGGATAAAATGTTATGAAAAATAATTTTGCAGTGCTATGGGTTGAGGGCAGAAACAAATATGGACATCAAGGTATAAACCATATGTTGCTAGTTTTAAAGTTTGGCTCCGCTTGGCAAATCTCCGCCAATTGCTAATGCGCCTGGCCGCCATTTTTGTTTCGTATGTTTTGACATTTCAATGCTCAATACCATTTGCAACTTAAGCTGTAAAGTAGGTACGCGAAATTGAAATGTGACCATGCACTTTTTTATTGTTATTCTTTTTCGTTATCTTCTTTTATTTGTTACTAAGTTTTTAGGTTTTAGATGGATGTGGTTTCACCACAACACCATTTTTAAAAAACATATCATTGCATCCTATTTTCCTATTTTCGACAAAGTAAAACTTTTTTAGATAGGAATTCAGTTTGGAAATAACTTTTCCATTAAAAGGTAAGTATACAATTCACATTCATCTTAGACAAACATTTTCGCAGTTACAATCTGTCGCAGTAATATGCATCGCATTAAAGTATTATCGCAGTGAAAACCTTTCGCGTCGCATCGAAGTAAAGTGGCTTCGTAGTGATGGTCTTTCGTAGTAACGTCAGTCGCAGTCTTGTAGCATCGTATCAGCGTCCATCGATATTTTGTCCGTCGACATTCCGTATTAGACTCAACTCAGTACACCTGCTAAAGTCAGATAAACTGCTTACAACTGTTTGTTTTAAAAAAATGATGATTCTAATGATTCAGTCTTTAAACTAAACTTGCTCAGTTTTTTCCAGTTAAGGACAAGCTACTGAAACCACGTTCTGTATGTTAATAAGAGCTGATATACGGCTATAAGTTGTCTTTTTAATTGAAGCAAAGCAGTTTAGCTTAGTTTAGAGAACGAAACTGTCACCGCCGAATTCACAAATGCAAATCAACGTTGAGAACCCCTCAGACATATAGCTGTCCCTTTCAGTTCTGTTAACATTCTACGGGATAGAATGTGTTAAGCGTGGATTGACGTTTGTGAATTCAGGGGTCAGAAAACACTTAAGAAAGTATAACATACAAATGAGGGTATAAAAATAAGGTAATCTACGATAAAGCAAATATGTAGATGATTGGTTAACGTTTGCGAGGGCTTAAAGTAATATTGACTGAAGATAGTAAAACATGCCGAATGGAATATCAACTGTAAACGTGACACTTGCTATCGGTACTTTTTAGTATGAAAGTCAATATAGTAGCAGAGGCGCCACCTGTTGACGATTTTTAGTGATCAATGGACGACAAATAAAATGAGTGCTACAGTACAGCGCCATCTATAACATACTTGTACTAGCTTAAAAGATCCCATAACTTTGAAAAACGCCTCATGCTTAAACTTTGAAGGTAGAACCGAATCTTAAATTAGCAGGTACTTTGAATGCTTTATTTATGAACTAAAATGCTGTCATATTACTTTTCACCCTCGCACTTCAACTTCCAACTTCAGCAGTGTTTGTTTACATTATAACAATTTAAAAATGCACTAATCTACATCATACATACATATACATACAATGTTTCTAAACCGGTGTCGCCGCGGAACTATCACCACGTGTATGTTAATCTGAAAGATCCAAAATATTGAATTCAGTAAATAATTCAATTGGTTGTACGGTGGCCAGCACATCACGCTACCCATTTCCGGTCAGTCCTCCTTGCTCTATTGCCAAGGAATGACATTTGGCAAGAGCGAGAGAAAACACGGAAATGGGGTAACCTGATGTGCTGTTGACTGTACATTTCGTTAAAAGGTAAAAGACAATATTCTTTAGATATTCATTCAATCGTTGTCGATTTTAAAACTATATGCACACTTTGACAATGACCTGACTATACGGTTAAAGACCAACCAGTGACGATCCCTCCCGCCCGAGTAAATTGGTCGACACTGATTACATGGACTCTATTATAAGACATATTAGGCTGATATGTTGACAGACTCCGTCGTCTATTGTTCATTTACTTATTACTTTTTCTAGTTAGTAGCCTTTTTCTAGTCAAAAGGGCCCTAGGAGTTCCTAGGGCCCGTTTGACTAATGAGAGCACTACACACGGCAATGCATATCGTTCATAATTTGTCCATCTCTTTATTTATTGAGTTTATTTTCTATGAATACTGTTTTATGTTGTGATTCATTCCCATTATAAAATATTACTGTCCAATTTCTTGCATTTCTGCGTGTCCAGTTGATCAATGAATGTTTTCTATACCAAATGGGTGGTTATTGATATTGTTGTGACTGACCTGGCGGGTCCGGTGGGGAGTTCACCACCAGGAGAAGAAGGGCGACTTGTGCTGGAAGCGCTGCTGGAACGAGTCGAAGAAGCGCGACGACGTCGACCCGCTCTTGGACCTGGGGAGATAGGAGTGCTTTATTGGACTTCACAACGTTGGTTTGGTGTGAAACAGTGAAATCAGGTAAATAAGTCTTATTTGCTCTAGCTAATTGTCAACATTACTAAGGTGTGATCGGGTAAATAAACTTTTTTTACTTCCTAATAAATTGATGCAACTGGATTTTTTGCAGATCACTCTGCGCCTTCTAATTTGTTTCAAAAATAATTAACGAACTCTTTATTGTTCTAAAGATTGCCGTGTCGTGTAACTCACTCACAAATGTGAGCATCAATCAGAATAAAAGTGACAAAATGTTACAGTTTACATTAAAGTTATGAGGGCTGTTTGTGTTGGTATTGATAAGGGGGAAAGTTACTACAGTAACCCAATTAGTTTGGGAGGGGGTCACCAAAATGTGCTATTATGATACCTGGAGGGGAAAGGTGGATCATAAAGCTTCTTGACATCGCTAAATGTCAGTAGTTAGTCGGGGGCCTCAGAGCGGTTTGATGAGCATCTCTCCAACAATCCAAACGGGTTCTTAATGTAAGAATGCTTCTATTGAATGGTAATTGAGTTTCAATCGTCTATTTTGACACAATGGGTATGAAAATGGTGATCACCTCTCGCGTCGTTGACCATCTTTCAACCCCTTATTGGGCTACTGTTCAACCATAATCATATAAACTGAAACGGCCCTACAACATCATTCAAACTACTTCGTTTTGTCTCTCTTGATACATTGGGTATAAAAATGTGTCAAATTAGACGATTGCGACTGAATTACGATTCAATCAAAGTATTCTTTAATTAGCAGACTTGGGGCCCTGTGCAAAGCAGTGAGATGTATAATCCTTCAAGTGTCGGAGACATACGAGCTGTCAGGCGCGTTATCGAATCTTACTAAAATGACGTTAGATCGTTGTGTGTCATTATTTGGCGCCAGAATGGCGCAAATGCCAAAATACGAATGGCCTAAATAATTATACTAGGCCTAAATTTTCCGCTTGGAACTGCACCAATTTCCTGATGAGCTGAATCAGCTCATATTTCGTCTCCAACACTCAAGGGGATAAGGCTGTTGTGTGTGTCACCTCTCGACGATGACGGCGGGCATCTGCACGAGTTGCACGGGGCTCTTGTTGTCCTTGAGCGCCTGCGTGAGGTTCAGCACCTGCCCGCGCATCACCGACATCTGCCGCTCGAACAAGCTCTTGTCGAACCCTTTGTCTTGCTACAAACACTGTTCTTTACTGAATAGATAGATAGATAGATAGATAGTGACCTCTCGACGATGACGGCGGGCATCTGCACGAGTTGCACGGGGCTCTTGTTGTCCTTGAGCGCCTGCGTGAGGTTCAGCACCTGCCCGCGCATCACCGACATCTGCCGCTCGAACAAACTCTTGTCGAGCCCTTTGTCTTGCTACAAACACTGTTCTTTACTGAATAGATAGATAGATAGATAGATAGTGACCTCTCGACGATGACGGCGGGCATCTGCACGAGTTGCACGGGGCTCTTGTTGTCCTTGTCGAGCCCTTTGTCTTGCTACAAACACTGTTCTTTACTGAATAGATAGATAGATAGATAGATAGTGACCTCTCGACGATGACGGCGGGCATCTGCACGAGTTGCACGGGGCTCTTGTTGTCCTTGTCGAGCCCTTTGTCTTGCTACAAACACTGTTCTTTACTGAATAGATAGATAGATAGATAGATAGTGACCTCTCGACGATGACGGCGGGCATCTGCACGAGTTGCACGGGGCTCTTGTTGTCCTTGTCGAGCCCTTTGTCTTGCTACAAACACTGTTCTTTACTGAATAGATAGATAGATAGATAGATAGTGACCTCTCGACGATGACGGCGGGCATCTGCACGAGTTGCACGGGGCTCTTGTTGTCCTTGTCGAGCCCTTTGTCTTGCTACAAACACTGTTCTTTACTGAATAGATAGATAGATAGATAGATAGTGACCTCTCGACGATGACGGCGGGCATCTGCACGAGTTGCACGGGGCTCTTGTTGTCCTTGTCGAGCCCTTTGTCTTGCTACAAACACTGTTCTTTACTGAATAGATAGATAGATAGATAGATAGTGACCTCTCGACGATGACGGCGGGCATCTGCACGAGTTGCACGGGGCTCTTGTTGTCCTTGTCGAGCCCTTTGTCTTGCTACAAACACTGTTCTTTACTGAATAGATAGATAGATAGATAGATAGTGACCTCTCGACGATGACGGCGGGCATCTGCACGAGTTGCACGGGGCTCTTGTTGTCCTTGAGCGCCTGCGTGAGGTTCAGCACCTGCCCGCGCATCACCGACATCTGCCGCTCGAACAAACTCTTGTCGAACCCTTTGTCTTGCTGCACACAAACAAACAATCTTTATTGCACTCAAATACACACATCAAAAGTGTCTAGGGATATCTCAAGCATTTTCATACAAAGTATAGCTATTGGGGAGGCTATAAAAATTAAAATATTGATACCAACGTAGAAATTTTTAGGACACAGAAACTGCTATATCTGCCCTTTCAGATTGTATAAAGAAATTCATTGTGGTAGCATTATTGTACAATCGTAAGGACGTTAAAAAAAAGACAGATTTTTCTTTTAAAAGGTTTCAAAATTTTAGCATAATCAATCGTTTTTTTGTAATATTCTTAACCTTTATCTTATGCCTGTTTCCTCGAGTTATTCTAAGATAATGCTGAGCATTATCTAATATCTTTGATTTTGCTAAAATTTTGAAACCTTTTAAAAGAAAAATCTGTCTTTTTTTTAACGTCCTTACGATTGTACAATAATGCTACCACAATGAATTTCTTTATACAATCTGAAAGGGCAGATATAGCAGTTTCTGTGTCCTAAAAATTTCTACGTTGGTATCAATATTTTAATTTTTACAGCCTCCCCAATAGCTATACTTTGTATGAAAATGCTTGAGATATCCCTAGACACTTTTGATGTGTGTACATTCAAGTAACTGTGATAAATAAAGAAGGAAGGATAACGTGTATTGATTTTAGGACATCGCAAGTTACAAAATAAAAATGCACAAAACCAAAGGGCCCATATAGGAACATAACAAAGAAATAAACAAAACATCAACCAGACAGCAGTGCTACAATGTCCCAAATTCGAAAGGTTTTTTTAATGAAAATTTTGTTTTTATGAGTCTTTAAACCTAAAGGACCTCACGCAACTAATTCCTGGTGGACCTGAAAGGTTCAGATGCTAGTTTTCAGTGGGCTAAGTGAAAAGACATAGTGAGTATGATGTTCAGGCGTGCTTATCGCTCAGAGATCGCTTCCAGAGCTTTGGTCGAGCATTTTCTACAAAATAATTGCTGAGCTGTGCCAAGTCGACAAGAAAACATATACCAGCTATACAGCAACGGAGCCCCAGAGGCCAACCGACTTTCAACATATCGCTAAATAAGTGTACAATCCCATAATATTTGAGAGCCAATAATTCCAATAAACTGACTTTCTGTGGAAAGAGTGACATTTCGTGATGAACTCTATTTACCCTCAACCCCCTTACAGGAAATGGACCGCTTCATAAGTTCCTACAAGACATTCGAGACTACAGGGAAAATAAATAATACATATTATATACTTACTTCACTAACTTTACACCCCTCTAACAATCCACACTGAGCCCGCGTGTAGGAGTATGGCTCGTTCCACCTCATAGTTGAGGTGAGGCCTGTGCCCATCATAATCGGCCTATATACGTCCCACTGCTGGGCACAGGCCTCACCTCAACTATGAGGTGGAACAAGCCATACTCCAACACGCGGGCTCAGTGCGGGTTGTTGGAGGGGTGTAAGGTTAGTGAGCAACCTTATTGTCAGATGTTATCAAGCCAGCCTAAGGCCTCTGACTAGGCTTAACGACTGACATCTAGCGACGTCAACCGGGACCAACAGCTTAACGTGCCTTCCGAAGCACGGAGATGCCCGAAATATACATCACTAAATTTCGGTCGGGGTGGTCACCCATCCCATTTCCTACCCGGCGTGTGTTGCTTTACAACAGCGATCGTCGCCGATCACTGTCACAACTGCGCCACGGGCACCTCTGTGCCCATCAGTGGGACGTATATAGGCCGTTTATGTATATATACTTACTTTAAATAGTAGGTGTAGCTCGTCGCACAGCTCCTGTACGAAGTTCATGTCCGACAGCAACGGGAGGACCAGCTCCCTGGAAACAAAAGAACATTCATTCATTCAGAAAGAATAAAGAAAAAACATTTTTTGGCCCAAAGAAACAACCAAAAAGAATGCATGCAAAACAAAATAAAAAACAGAAGGAAAGAATACAGATTTACAACAAAACGTCACGTTAAGGGCCAATCAGGACCCTATCTCAGCATATGCAGTAAACAGTACAACTGGCACTGCAGTGACGCTGGTATTCTGGCGAGGCCTTGAGGCCAGGTTGTTGCTGCTACAGTTAAATATATTTCAGAAAAATATACGCCAAAGTGTATGTGAACGTGGGATTTGAACGCTTTCCTTCGCACTCTCTATTATATTATTTCACCTTTTGGTGAACTGCGCTCTTATAACTGTGAAACTTAGGAACCTCCAAATCTCAGCATCAGTAGAGTTTTGAGCTTATTCAGTTATTTAAAAAATATTCACTAGACGATAAATTTATATCTAGACGAATTTTAAAAACACAAAGTAAGGTAAACAAAACATTCGCTCTGAGTCAAGTATCATAATTATGACTAAACTTAATAGCATTTTTTTAATAATTTACAGGTCACAGTACCTAGCAAAGTGAACAAATAGCCTTAGTATAGACGCCTTCACATCACCCTTTACAAAACCATTGCAAAATGGGTCTTAAGTCAGCAGTATAAGGTTGATGTGACCGCAACTGTATATGAGGCCTCATGATATTATACACTTTTAATAGGGCGTTTCATCTTATGGTTACTTACTTGGTTTCGTGGCTGAAGGGCTTCTTGGCTTGCGGCAGCCAGGCCCAGTGGTAGGGGTAGGCTCGCCACGAGTCTGGGTGTTTGAACGGGAACGCTAGACCGTTGTCTATGGCTGCGATACGCACTTCTGATCCGCTCCACTCCTGCAATATAAAACATTTATTTATTAACCTGGTAATATAAACCTAACTATGTCCATTTTACTTTCTTCAATTTAAACATTCAATGTACCGTAAACGGCATGACGAACTACCCATTTCCGATCATCGCTAATGGACGAGAGCTAGAGAAAAAATTAGTAGCTTGATGAGCCGTTGACTGTACATCCCATGGGCAGAAGCCTCCCATCGTTTTTGATGACTTTTTATTAGCCAGTCTGTTTCATGTAGTTCCCTCTGTCTTTCGGCTCGTTTCGCCATCTTAATCTAGGTTCTCTTTTTCTTGCTAGGTGTTTTTGGCACCATGCAGTGGCGGCTATTTGTGACCGTTCGTTTTGTGGTATTAAATTACATCGAAGCCACTCAGGACCAACATGAAGACTCGACAGAGTAAAATCAAAAAGACCAACCTACGGCTCAGTAATAAAAAGGGAACATTTCGGACCGCATCTTGACCTATTGTATGGCAGAGCAAGTTGCAACTTTTCATTGGTTTTGGACTTTATTCCAATCCCTTAAAGTTTCAAATAACCCTCGGCTTAGGGCTAAAATTGAAATTTTTGTCGCTGACTTGAGCTGTCAAATCCGTATAGCAGTAAATTGAGGGGAGTTTCAGTTTTGTGATTTGCTATAAATGCCTTAGCGGACATGGTCATTGTTTTCTTATATTTATTGAATTACTAGCTGTCCCAACAGACTTCGTTCTGTTGTCATTTAGACATTTAGTGTCACGTGACAGGTAGTAACAGTTACTAAGAGGAAACTAAAATTGAGATTTTTACTATATTCCCAGCATTTTCTCATGTTTACTCACCTTTTAAACCTTCCCTGGACCATTACAAATATTTCAAAACCAAAATTAGCCAAATCGGTCCAGCCATTCCCGAGTTATAGCGAGACTAACGAACAGCAATCCATTTTTACATATAGAGATTTACTGACCGAGGGGTCGACCATGGCGACGCTGTCGTTGTTGTTGGGCGCGTCGTACTGGATGAGCCAGTTGTCGTTGCCGCGGTCCGTGTTGCGGATTATGTAGCCCTATGTACTAGGCGCTTAAAGTTCAAAACAACCTTCTGCCTAGGGCTACAAAAATTGACATTGTTTCTCTGACTTGACCTGTCAAATCCATATAGCAGTAAATTGAGGGGAATTTTAGTTTCGTGATTTGCTACAAATGCCTTAGTACACATGGCCATTGTTTTCCTATATTTATGGATTTATTTACTAACCGTTAAGAAACCCAAACAACCCGGATAACGGCGGTAGGCTCGCCTCTTACCACGTTGGGTTCAAATTCCCTTGGCGAAATGTGGGCTTCTGAATGTTCCGTTCACCATGACGTCAACAATCAGTGTGCCTGTGACTGGTTAGTCACAGGCACATAGGTTATGCAGGCACAGGCATATGGTTAGGGAAATAGTCGTGAGGGTATGTTTCTTGCTGCAAATGCCTTAGTGGACATGGCCATTATTTCTGACATTTATAGATTTATTTACTGACCGAGGGGTCGACCATGGCGACGCTGTCGTTGTTGTTGGGCGCGTCGTACTGGATGAGCCAGTTGTCGTTGCCGCGGTCCGTGTTGCGGATTATGTAGTCCAGCACCACTAGACGCTCAAACTGCAGCTGGAATCTAAACACAAACAATTACATATTTATGCATTCGTAATAATATTGCACGTTTCTTCAACATCTATATCTTTCTAGCAATAAATAGTTCTCATAACTTTGCAGAATGAAGTGTGTGTTTTTCGTTGCTCGACCTGAGACAGGCCACAGGCTTCTGTAAAAATGTGCGACAATTCTACAGGTTTGTAATTGCGTATCGGCGATTATAAATTTCATAAACGATAATTGACAGGTTTTCGAATTGTAGACGCGTCACGTGACCTGCTTTAGGGATGGCCCCTTATCGGATTTCATAGTTCGAGAAATTTGTAATTGAAATCGAATTTTAGATTCGTTTTGATGTTTCGAAGGTCCAGCAAATGAAGCAGTTTATCAAACAAACAAAAACATTTATTTGCAAAGAATACAGTTGATTATTATATACTAACTTCCTCATGACGTGTGGAGGAGGAGGGTCCTGCTCGAAGCGCCGCAGCCAGTAGTCGGCGTCCTTGTAGCCCTCCACGAAGAACTGGAACGAGCCCGCCTGGGGAACAAGCATTTTCTTTAACTATTTATTTAAAAAAAAGTACGACCGGCAGATAACAGTCGATACATGGCTATGAGAACTATTTTAACTATACTAGGCTAACACATAACACATTAACACACACATTACTAAAGCTATACAATACATATTTGAAGTAAAAAAAATGTTGCCTGATGGAAAACAGTTACCAAAGCTTAAGGACACGTGTAACAACAAGCGCTCGACGCTTATTTTAACAACACTAGATTAAACCTAAATACCATTACATGATTGTCCTCAAAGGTAAGAAATGCAGAACATCCCCATATAATTGGCAGTCCATAATGGAATAACCGCTGAATTCAAAAAGGTAAATCAAGCTTTCACAAGTATAGCTGTCACTTTCAGTTCCATTGACAATTGACTGGAAAGCAACCTTGCTTGATGTTTCTGAATTCGGGGGGGGGGGGGGGAGACGGCTGTCGTACCTTGGGAGGCAGGCCCATCCGGTTGAAGCGCAGGTTGGGGAACTGCTCGGTGATGGCGCGCTTCAGCCGCGAGCGCTCGCGGTCTATCCGCAAGTAGTTGAACGTCTCCGACACTAGTTTTACTACCTGAAAACAAATAACAAGACACATTAGTGCTTAGAAGTTTACATAAAGTCTAGGATAACCTATAACCGCTAATCAATAACATCTAAAGCGAATTATTAAACTACATAATTATGTTACTGGGTTAAGCCCGTTTAATTGTGTTAAATAAATAACTATAACATAAATTAACTGTCTCTTGTTAAAATGTTGTACTTAAAATAGTTAACAGCACCCACACACACAGAATCATACAATGTTCGGTCAGCGGCAACAGGCTACCTTAGTTTGATATTCCTCTTTGCGCTATTAGAAAGGAATGGAATTGTTTGCGAGATAAAAAACGGAAATGTGTATTTATGTTATGTACAGAGGCGCACACATCAAGCTTTACATAGGGGTTTTGTAAAGGTTGATGTGTGCGCCTCTGTATGTCTAAATCCTTGAATCACCATGAAGAATTATTTTCTAAATTAGCTATAACCTTACCTGTACTACAATTTCTTAAACCAAAATTTGGGATAACAGCTAGTCAATTAAAAAAACTAAGTCATGTCATATTCATTAAACAAAGGCTATTTTTTAAAGAATGCCCTCCTTTGCACCGCAATTAACATTTCAGGTATTTATTGCTTTTAATTGGTATTGATAAACTTTCTATTAATGATTTCTGTTTTGTTGATGACGGTGACAATTATGGATTATTATCATTATTGTTAGTATATCATAGCTGACTGGAAACATTTAAAAAGGTTTTTTTGTAAGATAGACATGCAGACAGCACCAAACCGAAGTTTAACGTTATTCTTTTCTGCCTTCATCATTCATTTATTTACCAAATGCTTGTGAGTTTAATCAGGACTAACCCTCGAATTACAAAGGACAATCAACGCTAAGCACGCGCTCACGCTCATGCTGTCCCTTTCAGTTCTATTGACATTTTACGAGACAGCATGAGCGTGAGCGCGTGCTTAGCGTTGATTGACGTTTGTGAATTCGGGGGTAAGAATGCTAATTATATGGGAAAACAGCAGTAGCAATATTTCTCTAACAGCTATGAATGGCTTATTAATATAATAATATTTCGGCTTTGACTTTGACCTAGCAAGCGTGCAATGGGCGCGCATGGCCCTGCGCGAGCAAGGTCAGTATCCAACAGTTGAATCCGCCACTCTGCATACAAATCAGCTGGACTCAAGGTGAGTGCTGCGAATACAAGACAGCCAACTGCTAGAACTTGCCTAGATTAATTTGTTTGTTTTTAGCTGATTAGAAGATAAAGGAGCCTCCTTCCAATTTGTTTGTGTCGACATGTTGTACCTATATTTTATACTAGCGGCCGCCCGCGACTTCGTCTGCGTAGACTTGAGTTTAAAAAAATGTGATATATCTTAATAAATTGTAATTGTAACGTCTAATTCAGATGCATAAACTAGTAGTTCATCTAGTAGTTTTTACGTGTACAAAATGGAGTAATTTTTCCCGTTTTCCCAATGTTACCCTTCACTGCTCTGCTCCTATCAATCGTAGCGTTATGAAAAGTATACAATAACCTGCCTAAGAGTATGAAGAATATATGTGCCAAATTTCGTTAAAATCCGTCGAGTAGTTTTTGTTTCTATAACGAACATACAGCAGACAGACAGACAAAAAAATTACTGATTGCATTTCCGGCATCAGTAGGGATCCCTAATCACCCCTTGATTGTTATATTTTAAATATATTTCATGTACAGAATTGGTCTCTCTACAGATTTATTATAAGTACCACATACCACAAATCTATCTAAGATTTGTGGTATAACTTTTTACAAAGCCGATTTCGGCTACAGCGACTGCTGGACGGACTCAGCTGCATTGTATCGCTGCCCCGCGCGGCCTTGTGCTCGCATCTGACTGTCCTAACGTATCTTATTTTGGTTTTATAAGTGTTTGGGCATTGGGCACAACGCGCAAATGGGCACGCTGTAATTGACAATTGGAGCCGTCTTGCTTACAACTCGTCTCTCTTAGCGTCGAGTTCATCTCTTTGCAAGCATTACCAACTATCGATGCTCAATGAAATGAATGAACAGAAGATACGACAATTGACAATTTAGCCAGCGGCTTCGCATTCACCAACACACTAGTGAGGCCTCTGATTATGTCATCCCAAATCTCCGAAGATTTGAAGTCCGAAATTGTTAATATCGATCAAATATTTACATGAAAAAGTAAATTAGCACAGAACCTCCCACAGGGCGAACGAATAAGCTGAAAAAGGCGCTAATTTCGGTGGATGCGACCGCCTACAGCGTAGAAATATTCAACAAAAGTGTGAAACCGCTAGTGAGCTTAGTAATACGGTATATGACGAGGAACGTTGTATAAGAGCATATAATATAATGTGTCATTCGCCGCAAGAAATACTATCGGGCCGATGCGAGGTCGCTGTCCCGCGTATCAAATTATACCATCCGCGATATTAGTGTAGCCCCAAAGCACTTTGCTCCAGTTGTGATAAAACGGTATTTGCTCTACTGGAACGTACTACGATATTCGGTGACCTCTAAAACTAGTGACCTTTATATCTTTTAACGCGGTACGATACAGTCGAGTGATTGGGTTATTTTTGCTTGGATTTGGATACTTACTTATAAGACTTGGGGCTTAGACTGATTACACACACACACACACACGGCGACTTATAAGTTAGGCCCAATGCATTGTTGCGTTGCGTTGTTCGATTTGCTTAACGTTGCCTCTCACCACGCACCGTATAATGTGGTCATGTCATTAAAAATATAATGTAAAATAATACACTAATGAGGCCTCATCCTAAAACCGTACTTCAATGAATATTTCTTGTTTTACTATTATGGTCTCTATATTTTGTTTGTTTATAGTATTTCTCTCCTTGTCATATTTTATTTATAGGTAAGTATGTCTATTATATTATAATATGTTTATTTTCCGCATTAACTTTCGAGTATTAATATCATTCATATTAAACTGTAACCGAGGAAAATTATTGTTATGCTATTGTGTACTATTTAACCTGCTGATAAAACAAAACACGGCAATTCCAATATTTAAAATAAAGATGAATCATATTTTTTATCAAGATTCGAGACATGTTTCAGAGTATGTTATGTTCGTTAATACCCACATATAATCTCTATAAGGTTTTAGGACGATTGTGGATAACCTAAGCTGCTTTCTCTTTTGAGGAAAAGAGGAGATACTTCGACGAACGAAATTTGCACCCAAAGTAAAGTAAGGGGCAAGCCTACCGTTGTCTTTTTAAATAAAGCCGCAAATTGACACTCTGTGCTCCTCTTGTCCCGAGTGTTACTAACTATTATATAGTATACTAAGCGATATGAGGATAACGCTTAGTATATTTGCACTCAACGTGGTTGAAGGTGGTGGTGGTGCAGGGTTTTAGAAGAATTATTTGGCATCTTTCTATAAATTGTCTCGAGTAGCGATAGCCATCTGCGCTCACTATACAGTCCACTAGAGTTGTCAAAGCCACCAGCGAGCTATTACAAATAGCATCATCATATCAAAACAGATTTTTCTCATCAAGCCTTAATCAGAGGCTTAAAAAGTACAACTGGTATTCTGAGGATAGTCAGATTGAGGGTGTTTTTGACCCTATTACTTGAAGTAGCATTTTAGTTGTAATAAATAAATAATGTGGATAATAAATCAATAGTTCGTCGCGGGTGCGATTATTATTTTATATTATTCAATTGTTATAAAACACTAAAATAAAACTCATTTACAGGCCATTTATAAAATGCGTAGGAAAGTGAACCGGTTTATCAGACAATACATTGACGCACACAATGTCATTCAAATCCTCTCCATATGACGTCACTCGCAGGAATATAGCGCAGATGCAAATGACCCATAAGACCAATTTGGTAGAAGTAATGTGTTTCATGACGTCACACCGTCTGCCGACATGCGTTCGCAACTTCACACCAATTGACGCGAATACGCGACTGACCTGACTGAAACCATTGTTGGACCAATTTTGACCGCAAGCCTAACCAGTAAATGTCTACTGGTCAATGATATTATAATAAAAAGACGTAGATAGGGTTACTGAGCAATGCATTGACAGTTTGAGATAACACTGCGCAACATGTATCTGTCTCGTTTACGCTCTAGTAATTAATCATGCTATCTTGCTACGGTCAAATTATAGGCACGTACGCCAGGGGTCAATTTTTGACTTCACATCAGTGCTGACATAACCTATCTACGTCTTTTTTATTCTAATATCATTGGTACTGATAAGTTTATTTACTTTTTTGTAAACATCGTTATCAACTGACGCGCTCGAATAACGATTAAATGAAATACTAATATAGATAGCCAGCCGAAGATTACCATTGATTATGAATGTCGATCGGTCGCGATGGAAAAATATATTTTTTTATTATTTTACCAGATAAGAACAAATACCGCCATTTGTTGATCACTGTCAGTTGTTGCGCCGAATACGATGTGCGTTCTCTTCGGTGTAAAACGGGGGTTTTAGTAGTAGGATGGGATGCGTGAACTGACTCTGTGTTCTCAACTCACTTCGGATGTCTCACGAGCGAATTCGGAGGGTGATTTCATTTTGGCCTCATGTAAAACTCAAAAACTACGCTAGACTGTGATCGTGGGAGTGAAATCAAGCCGCATGAGAGTTTAAAATTATTTCCATACAAATGAGAGAGAAAATGAATTCGAGTTTAGGCGAATAGTCGATTGAAGTGAGCGTCCTCTCCTGAAGAAGATGAGTTCAGAAATGATGTTTGCGAGTTCAAGTTCAAGGCGAAATTTTTATTGTGATAGTTACAACTCACACGTCGACAGGGGTTTGAAGTTAAGGTCATTTTACGACGAGGGTTATCTTGAGTCCTAGTACAGGACAGCTTAGGTACAGTCAGCATCCAATGTGTGCGCACAGAATGTGTGTGTAATATGTCTCGAAGTTTAAAAGAAATGCGACCTTATCACTGCAGTTTATACCATTGTTTCACTTGTTGAGATTTTAGTGACATTTTAAACGACAAAAGAAAGACGGACGTAACCTCGCCTAATCATTTGTGAAGCATATTATCAGCTGCCAGTTTAGGGTGTGTGCGTGACTAGCACGTGTCATTGGCGCTGTCACACGGGGTAAAATCGCGCGTCGGACCTAGTGTGTTTGTGTGAGTGTAGTAGGTCGTGTACAACAAACGAAATTGTAGTAGCTTCCATGCTTCACACTTTTAGTGTGATTTTACGTCCGTGCGACTGTCATTGTAATATTAAAATTTATGTTGCAAACACTCTCTTTCTTTTAAACTGCTTTGTTAACACACATCATTTGACACCTACCTTTGGTTGGGACTAAGGACCGCCCCAATCATCACATCTTGACCACCTACAAAGTAAAATATGTGAATGAACTTACCCTGGTCTTTGGCACAATCTTAAGGCCTATCTTGGAGTCGACGAGGCTGGCGCCGGCCTCGGACAGGTACCCCTGGTTGGGGATGAGGCAGGACCGCCCGAAGCAGCACGGGCAGCACAGCTTGTGCATCCACTTGGTCCATTTCGGGTTCAGCCGGCCGTACGGCTCCTCGTCTTTTGGTTTGAACACGCCAACTATTTTCTAGAGGAAAGACGTATTTGGTTAATAGAAAGGCAGGAATAACGAGGTAAGTCGAAGCGACATAAGAGTATAGATTCAGGCAGGAGGGATACTATAGTCCGTTCGCGTTATGAATGCTGTGATTTCAAACTATTTCTTTGACCTAGCACGCCCCCTTACCAATCAAATCGTTCCTAATTAGAAAGCCAAGTCCACAGTGACCAGCTGAACGCATACTTTCGAAGGCAAAGGTTTTGAGTTTTTTTGTATGCGACAGAATTAAATTTAAAAATTACTGCATTCTTAACGTGAACTGACTATAGAAGTAATTGGCTTAAAAAAATAGCGTTTTCGCTGAACGAGGGGTTTGCCGAGTCGGTCGGAAACAAGGTTTTAAATCGCTTTTGTGCAATATGGCCTAAACAGTACGTAATGAGTCCTAAAATGTTGCGGAACACTACTCTGATCATTATCTCTTTTAATTACGAGCCAATTTAATGAAATTCTTCAGCACTCGTTTTTTTTAATATTATTATTCAATTATGGTGGAGAAGCTGACTTTGAAAGATTACTTAATTTATTGCGATACAGCCGACAAGTTGGGCTACGAATTGCGTAGTTCGATGTTTTAATTGTATTATTAATAGTAGAATGATAAACGTATAATTAAGTTTTTGTGTTATTAATTTGTACATGTTTTACATACCTCGCTCATTTTGGTGTGAAACTGTTGTTTCACGCGTCTCAAATAAATGAGCAAAGCCACTATTTTAACTATTTTTCAACATAAAATCTAGGGTAGTGGAACAAAATTTATTTTGTGGTAGTGGGTTCGATGCCCACTCAGGACAAATATTCATGAGCTTAGCTTACCATGAATTAATAATAAAAGCAATGGCTGTCAGACAAACATACTAAAATCTTTCTGTACTAGCGAAACGCCCAGGTTTAGCGCGCGTTTTTTATGTTTTTTGTATATTATGTAGAGATACACGATAAAAACCACGACAGATTACACCGAGATCAACTGACCCCGTAACAGGAAGACTTTAGTTATCTAAAGGATGACTGATTATATAACACTAGATTTCGGGCCATGCGGCGAATATCAACTAAGGCCTCATGTCCGTGCTATTGAAATTTAAAAATGTGTATGTCAAGTTGACCGTCTGATCTCTGAATACGCAAAACATCTTATTTTTCAAGTTTTCATGGAGTTGTGTTTGAAAGTTAACGATGGGACCGGGACGTCACTTGCGTATGGATGCGCATGCGACGAATAAAATGCCTCATGGTCTGAGGAGAAGGGGGTGCGACACCTTACCCCCAAACATCAAACCTAGTAGGTACGCCTTTTTTACAAGAGAACGCGTTTAGACATTTCAGCAATGCCACCAAAAATGACTTTTATTAAATTTCAAAGTAAACTAACTTATTCCGCTTATTATACTATTGCTCTCATCACCCCCAGTCTTTAGCTGCAACGGTTCCAAGGCACAAGTAGAAACCTGAGCTCCCTAGCTCTGTTTATACTAAACAGAAAAGACTAGTCTTTAGCTGCAATCACTCAAGGCATAAGCACAAAACCTGAACTAATTAGCTCTGTTTGAACTGAACAGAAAATAGGCACTGACTTAGGAAACAATTAACAGTGTAGTATAACAGGAGCTCTAAAAAGGGTGACATTCATACATTACCTGCCTCGGTAATAAACAACTAGCAAAGTCGATAATTCTTATCAGCTGTCAAAAATTAGTGACTAGACTGATTACCTAATCATTGGGTGTGCAGCCATAGAATGAATATGTATCTAATATGGATACAACCTTACACCTTTGATTAAAGAGTATATTTGTATAGATATTAATACTTATCAACATACAAAAGGAGTGTGCAACACGTCACTGATTATTTGGCACAACACTGCTTAAAATTACAAGACAATATTTCAAATGAAGAAAACAACAATATAGTAATACATTTTACCCTAATCAATCAATAGGATAAATCAGTGCCAATTTTACTGATATTCAAATGCTTTCTTTATTCTCAAGGAGGATGTTTTTTTAACCCCTCAAAAACGACAGAAAGTTTTATAAGTTTTTTGTGAGTGTGTGTTTTAAATTTTAATATAATAGGCATTCTATCTCCCGAACAGAGTAATTAATGTCTTATTTGCATAAAACATTTATGACATAAGACACAATATCAAAATGTTCCACTCATACCAAATAAGGGGACTAGACTTCATATCGCCTTAACCCCATGATTGGATGTTAATCTATGCTCAAGGGGTACAAATCAGCATTCTCACTGCAGATCTGGTTTTCAATATGAGCAATAATATTGAAAACAAAAATAGAAAATATAAAAACATAAACACTAGAAAAATAATGTTATGATCCTGACCCCCGAATTCACAAACGTCAATCAACGCTAAGCACGCGCTCAAGTTCATGCTATCCCGTAAAATGTCAATAGAACTGAAAGCTGTCCCCATGAGCGTGAGCGCGTGCTTAGCGTTGATTGTCGTTTGTGAGTTCGGGGGTCAGCCTCTGACAGAAAGAAATCAAGTTAGATTAAAACAACTATTCAACTGATAATTTAACGCTGAAAACCTCAGTAAATAACTTTATCTATATCAATGAACAATTAGAAAAAATACAACGTAAGTCAACTTACTCCTCCAGGGTTCTTGACAAAATATGATCCGCTGGAGCCCTGGTATATTCTCTCCGGGAAGATTCCATTGTCTATAGCCACCTCTGCCTGCCACACCAACTCGCTGAATTGTGGGTCATCTGCCAACAGTTAGCACATGTTACCAATGGAACTTATTAAACAGCTCACTAGTACCTCTAAAAGTACAGTCAATCACAACTGAAGCATGCCACCCGCATAAGCTGAGCTCTAAATACTATGAACTCCTTGCTAATCACAGTCCAGTGTTACGCATGAGCTGTGGTCAGTGCAGGATTAGCCCAGTACCAAAGGCGAGACTAGCAGATGCAGAAGGAGTGCATGTCAAACTGTTGAAGAGCAAAAGGTTGTGAAAAACAGTCTCAAGCCAGGCAAACTAAATGTTGGTAGCACCACGATAAGAGGGCTGCCGTCTACAACCTTAAAGGCCGCTTAGTGACATTTGACCATTTTTCACTTTTAAATATGGAAATGTTTAAAAAAAAAAGCTCTATCGATCTGTCTAAGAACGGTTATTCTATCTTTTACCGTTTCCAAGATATTTTTTTTATAAAAGCCGCTTTATACAGAAATAATATATTTTACATCGCTTAAAGGTGGCAAAACAGCTAAACAAGATTAGAAGGTAGCTAAATTACTTTAACGTTTGGATCGACTGAACAATTTGACTATCAATGCTTAGCTAAAAAACAGTTCTAAGTTCGCAGTAAGTTAGAAGGCAGCAACGTATTTTTAGCCGCTTTCTAGCTTGGTTAAGTTGAGGTGTAATATACCTTGCATAAATAAATTGAAAGCGGCAAAGCTCTTTTAAATATCTTGAAGGCAGTAAGAATCATTTAGCGGCCTTCAAGCATTGCATTGTTTCTACTTTTACAATAAATAAACTAATTTAGAAATCCATGTTAGTCCGTACGCAAAGTAAAATACATATTTTTTACAAAGCTTTGCTTAGCAAAAAAACCGCTTAATATCAGTACATCTCTAAAAAGCGGCAAACTCACAAGCCCCCGGGCGGTGCGGGTTGTGGCTGTTTAGTGCAAAACAAATTACACACGTAGGATTAAGTTCGTTGATGTAGCGTTTCCCGCTAAAATCGTCACTAGTCATGGCGGGAAGGTTTCCAAGGTACGTATTAAATTTTATTTACGAAAATATTTCAAAAAATCTGTAATTATTTTTGTTTACTGCGAAATTGTATCGAGCATTGACAAGAAGCCGACTTGCGTCAAGCTAGCCACTATGAATTGAGAACTGAATGCAGTCGATTAATGTTTTTCGTTCCTACGTCAGATTGGTGTATTTCGCTAATGTACTACAGGAAGGAGACACTGTACCTGATGATGATGCTATCCTAGCCAATTTCGGCTACGGCGACCGCTTTACTTGGCTGTGGCTGCCATTTGTGGGATCGCATGTGGCTTGTGTAGCCAATCTTATTGCTGAAGAACCTCGCACACTGCTGGCATGTGAGCACACGTTGAATATAGTTATAATTGATCGCCTTAGGTGGTCGGGCTTTCAATTTGTCGCGTTTGGCATTAATACGTACGTATTATACGTACATACACACACACATAATACATGTTGCAAGATTCAATGCCACCCAAATTGACTCTTCGCAAGCACTTCGGTATTCCGTACATAGTCAGACCACCGAATGTTTGATAATTTTAAAGCTAAGGTGAAAACAATCAATCATTCGGATGTGCAGGCGGTATACAGTCTACATTTCAGCAGATTATAAAATTAATGTTAAGCAGAACAACTGCCATGTAGACCGAGATCTTGGTGGCCAGTTTAACATCCTGGGAGCGGAAGACCTTGATTTCCAGCTTACTGAATGCTGCAGCTGTGGCATTAAATCTGCTGTTTGTCTCAGCATCAAGGTCACACTTGGATGTTACTGTGCTCCCCAGGTAGCGAAACTTATCAACTTGCCTCAGCTCGTCCTCACCAACTTTTATATCCAGCGCCTCGTCATCGTGCATGTCTAGGAACATCACTTCCGTCTTGTCGATGCTGATTTCTAGGCCGAATTTACGGCAAAGCTTTTGAAAATTGAACAAGAGCTGCTGCAAGCCCGCTGAGGATTCAGCCACAAAACACAAATCGGTGTACATGAACTCCGTTACTATAGTGAACGACACCTCTGTGGAGGCCCTGAGCCTTGATAAGATGAGTTTGAAAAGGCCATCGGAACGGAAATGAATACGGATTCCTTCTGAAGAAATATGCAAGACATCTTTGACTGCAACTGCAAAGTAAAGCGCGAGCAGCGTGGGCGCCAAACCGCACCCTTGCTTCACCCCACAGGTAACAGGAAAGAAGTGAGACTGTTCGCCGCTGACAGCTACACAACACTGTAGTATAAAATATTAAGCTGGACTCAATTAGAGAGATATTGAGCCAGAGAAAGTAAGGGTTAGGGAGGACAGTTTGTTCTAGGCCCGTCGGGGGTATCTAAGTTAGACATCTTTGTACCTTTTTGGGGCAAGTTTACCACAAAACAGGGAGGAACGGCGAAGATGCGCTTGTTCCTAGCCAGTAAGCAACAATTGAAACATGAAATCAGGAAATATCCCTTAAATATCTCCTTTCCTACAGGGTGGCACAGCCTACCTACACCTTAGGTAAAAAATAAATGGGTAACTGTGCATCCCTATTAAATGCACAAATATCCGCACCAACCACACTAATTATTCGGTTAAAACACCCTGCTGAGGTTCTAACACTGCAAAGGGAAATTACACAGCAAAAATACAAACTGCTAGGCATGACCAGCAAAAGATTTTAAACCCGCCGGCCATGACACTACCTCCTTAGTTATTTATTTTTTCTTTACCGACGCGGCTTCGGAACGCACAGCCTACAGATAATGGTGCGACACACTCGCGCCGAATTAAACTAATTATCCAAATTTTGTAATTATTAATAATTTAATAAATTATGTTTAATGCACGAAGGCAACAGCTAGATGGCGTTATCCGTCAATGAATCGCGCAAGCATTGCGATTTCTCAATAAATACAGACGGCTGAGGAAGTTGGCGATTGGCACCGCCAGAATCATGAGTCCTGAGTCTGAGTCGAATCAAGAGACCAATAGACGGTGCTGTTGCTCTGCTGAAAAACGGGCATTACAACACTCCATGTCATCATGCAGGAGCATGAGTAGCCTAACAAACGTCTCAGTGCATCCCAATATTTCCAACACCAGCCACAGTGCTTCTCGAGGCACACTGTCAAACGCTTTCTCCAGGTTTACGAAGCAGAGATACAATAAGCGACCTGTTCTCTTGTTTTTTTCTTGGAGTTGGCGCACTGAAAAGATGACTTCACAGGTGCCTCGTTCTGGTCAAAAGTCAAACTGCGTCTCTTTCAAGAGCTTTTCTGAGAGTTCTAAAAGGCGGTTCAAAATTATTCTGTCAAAGACTTTTCCGGGGACTGATAAAAGTGAAATACCACGGTACGAGTTACAGTCAGATCGATCTCCCTTGCTCTTATATAGAGCACTAATGCGAGAAACTTTGAAAGTTGAGGGGACCTGTTTTTTCTCCCACATAAGAGCAAATAATCTCCATACAGCCGAGTGCAACCGTTGAGGAAGAGAACGTACGTGTTCCTAGTCAGTTGATCGGGCCACATTAAGCAGAGTGTTGAAATGTTCAGCCCATCGCTCGAGGATTTCCTACTTGCTTTTCAGAAGGCCTTGACCATTTGCTAGTTATAAAGGCACTCTTGCAACAGAAGTCGTACTTTTCGTGTCAGCAAGCCACTGCTAGCGACGAGCCCTCTGCTGCCACCATTTGTCTTTGCACTCCCTTGTTATTTGACTCAGCTCCAGGTCACTTTGCCGTATCTCTTCAGTACCTGAGCTATAGCGCGCTTGAGGAGTTTCCGACGTGTGCCTATTACACCAGTTAGAACGCTATCATTTTCATTAAACCAATCCTCGTTTTTACACATTTTTAGACCCACAGCAGATTTAGCGGTGTTTGAAATATGAGAAGATTGAAACCGCCAGGCGTTTTCGATATCCCCGCTCTCAGTACTTGTAGTACTAAGTGCTCTCGTTAGTCACTTAGTTGGTGGTCTTAACTAAGCAGACTAACCCACTTATTCATACAAAACTTAAACAGTTCTTCAACATCACGTTAACCCTTGTTCTTTAGCGTTGCGTTCGTTTTTATGAATAACGGGGTAAGGACTTACTTAGTTTTGAATTCGAAATAGATTTTTTGTGCTTTTTTTACATTTGTGTTTTTAGTTGATTCTGTTTCTAATTACAGTAAATGAGAACATGTCAAATGATCATAATTTAAGTGACAGTGTATTTTTTGGCTGACCTTGTTACATTTTTAACGATTTGTAATATAATTTTGTGCAATTTTTGGTGTAACTGCTCAAGTTTTTGATGTCTTTTTGGAGTTTCATGGTAATAAATTGACCTTTCTTTGTAAAATGTTTGCGTTGTTTTGTAAGTTAGCGTATACTTTGTAGGATTTGAAAGAAACTTATGGTGATCATGCTAGCCTAAATAGCAGTTATATGAAATGGTTTGATAATTTACCGCTTTTCAGCTATGCACAACTGTATCAAAAGTTATGATGAAACAAAAGTAGAGCAGTTAAACCACATCAACTTAGCTAAAAGGCGGCTTTGTGTAGTTAGCCGCTTTATTGTTATGAGTAAGATCAATATAAAATTGTTCAGTTCTAAGTTTAAAATACGCTGAAATTAAAACTGCTTTATAGCTACGTAAATGTTGCTGTTTTTTGAAAATCGATTAAATGTAAAGCAGTCAAAACCTTTTAGCCGCTTTTAAATTTTGTACACTTGAAGTTTTTTTCTAAAGTTTCCCAAGACGGAAGGAAAATATGTGTTTTGTTTAAAGAGTATCAACATCTGTCTGAATTTATCAATTTCATGTGAAAGTAGATGAAAAAACCTTTCTTTTGGTGTATGACACACATTACTCTCCATTTTAGTTGAAGAGTGGCATCGGTTTGAAAATTTTGCCGCTTATTTCCTCAATAACTCAAAAGTAGTTTTTGTCACTAAGCGGCCTTTAAGCTTATAGACGGCAGAGGGGAGGAGTGTGAATCTCACACATCAAGTTTACCCAACTGTAAACAAAAGCAAGAGCCTCTTCCTGGAATTTGCTACAGGCACCATGCTGGCTTGATCTTGATATACTAGAAATAACTACTAAGTTTAACACTTGAACTTGTCACTGATCATATCAGAACAACTGTTTATATTAAAAAAAAACAATGCATCATGAAAAGGGCTTAGCCATTGAATATTCAGAACTGGGGTAAAGATTAGTTATCTACACAAAATGTTGCTAGGTACTACAGGCACACTTTCTGACTTCAAAAACTTCAAATACACACAGACAGATTTGCAGAACTGATGTTCTATGGGTAAACTAAAGAATTGTGTGGGTACATTTATTTATGGACTTTCTAAAATAATCAGATAATCAGGTTAAAAGGCCAAACCCAGTTACAGACAACATACATTTTACACATTGTAGTAAGTGTTGTAAAAGTAGGTGTACAATGAAATAGTCATCTATATATATAAAAGAAAGTCGTGTTAGTTACTCCACTTATAACTCAAGAACGGCTGAACCGATTTAGCTGAAAATTGGCATGGAGGTAGTTTAGAGCCAGGAGAAGGACATAGAATACTTTTATTTATTTTTCTTTTTTTTTTACTTCTTTTTATTTATTGCCCTTAAGGCGGAACAAAGTTCGCCGGGTGAGCTAGTTATAGATAAAAAGTGCAATGTTACAAAATCTTTTTTATTATAAAATAACTAATAAATTTATAGTGTCATTACTATTACTATACCAGTTTATCTGGTTATTAATTTTGATTAAAAATAATAGTTATTCCTATAATAACTCAAGCCTAGTTGAACATTAATTCAGCATTTGGAATGTTCCTAATGAATCGTTTTTTTGGCCTTAATAATCTAAATCTAATGGCTAATATTATTAGCTTCACCTTGAACTGGTGAAGTGTGCTCATTTGCATGTCAACCTGTTTGTACTTATCAGCCATTTCACAACATTTCCATCAGTTGCACACACAACCAGACATTGTGTAGGCTTTCATTACTTTACCTTCTTTAGATACTTTAGGAAATATTTTATATTTTCTTGCAGCTCACCATATCAAGCAAATAGTCTTGGTTTTTTGGACTATTTTAATTTAATCAAGTTTCTAATAACACATTTTGCATATTCCTACATAATTATTAATTTTTTATACAGTTACATCTATTTTTTGTATAAACTGTAATAACAAGAGATGTTCATCTTTCATTTAAAGTTAAGTTATGCTCATTGAAAGACTAGAAATACACCTTAAATAAATTAAGTCCTATTAAATATAACTGTTCAACACCAATTATTTTTACTAAGTAATGAAATTGGAATATGGAGCTCATTAACTTAATAATTGGGCGCCCATTCACATTTGCTTGAGAAATAGAAAGTTACTGAGTTCAACAATTTGTTCTGTGTTGAATCAAACAAAGGATTTCTTTAGGAAATATTATTCAATACTAAATTACTAAATCTAAAGTGATGATTCAGTTGCTAAAACAAAACCGCTGGTAGGTATAAATGGTAGGAAAGCACCTAAAGCAATGGTCATTTGTTGCAGCTAAGTATATGTTTTTATAATATGGATAAAATAGAAGAAAATTATCAAAAACAGATGCAACGATCAATGCTTTCAGAATTATTGAAAATAATAAGCTACAAATTGTACCAAGGAGGTTTGTGCCATATGGACAGTGGATCACAGTGTTTAAAGTGTTTCCTTGATGTTTATTTTTTGTCTATTGTAACAATACATTATGAAGATTATATTTACAACTCACCACACGAGAATGGCTGATCCATGATTGTTTTTTCCACAAAATAAATACCGTCTGAAACACTGTACTCACAGATGTTACGGTCCACTGAAAATTTCATTCTGCGGCTATATTCAAGTTATAACAGTAAGTTTTGAATTAACACAAGAATGAAGTTAGGGGGGAGAATATCAACAATAATTAGTGTACATTCATAACGAAACCTCACGAAAACGTTCAAGCCGCGCCAAGAGACCAATTACACGTATTTCAAGGTGAATATTACGTTGAGAACAGATGTTTTATTAGCTGCGTTGAAATAATTTGTATGGAAGCCTTACAGAGGCACTGTGAAGCCTGACAAATGCTTATAGAAGATAAATAGTGCGGTAGCCTGCAGTTACGAGTCTATTGAGCTGTGGTATCGCCTCAAATATGTATTCACGAAGATAACATGAGTCAGTGCGTTGTTATATTTCAGTACCTGGAAAGTGGTTGAAGGAGAGGTCGAAGTCGCCCCGGCCGCCGAGTAGCGGCTGCGACTCCCGGTTCACTCCCGGAGAATCCACGTTGCCCTCGAACCCGACCTCTGGCACTAAACAAATCTCCTCTGAACTACTCGACAAAGATACCACGCCGTCATCGGGTTCGGGCGGCGCAATTGTTGTATTTGGCTTGTCGAAATCGAGATTCAGGAGAGTCTCTTCCGTACTCATGAGTAATGTTAAAAGGCAAATCTCTACCGAGCCTCATTTATTTCGTATGTAAGTCTTTGTTTCACAATCATTTACACAAACACTCGTCTTCATTCAGCAGCAGTAGCGCAGAGACTATAGAGCGGAGCGATTGACAGATCGAAAATGACAAATCAAACCATAGATGTTTTTTTTTCTAATCGATGATTTTAGTCAATGATATTCAGTAATAAAAATCATCCTAATCTTATAAAATTTAATGTGAAATTAAAATGGAAAGGGATATTTTTTATCATTCTAGGACAGTCCAACCAGGCTAGCTTAACATACATTGCGGCCATTCTAGAAAAGTCTACAAATAGGTAAAACTTAATCCTTAAAAACATGTTAAGTAGGTATTCAACGGTTGGCCAACCTTTTGTAAATAAATGTGTCTATTTTAAGAACATGGAATGACTCTGTCTAGCCTTTCCATCATTCTTAAAAGAACTGTGCAGATAGTTTAACGCTGAATTTGCTTTAACTTACTTTACCCAGCCCTTTAACTAGTAAATAAATCAATTACGTAGGTACCACCACCGGCATTGTCCCAGGTACGACGCTAAGGACGAAAGCTATAGTTAAGCCAATCCCTAAGTTAAACCACCCCACTGATTTGAAGGATCATCGGCCTGTCAGCATTTTGCCACATAAGTCCAAAATAATAGAAAGGCTACCTACCTATTTACATACAAATGATTCAGTCTTTGGTTCTACTCAGATTATCAAATTTTACAGACAATCTGTACCCTTATTACCTAAGATTTAGCAATCAACAAAAGCTGCGCAGTGATCGCGCGGTAGACGCGCGATCGATTGCTTTGCGTCAAAAAAACTCGTATCACGTATGTGATCGCTGGCTAATCGCTCGCCTGCTGATTAGATGCACTTTTTGCTACGACACTAGCGCCATTAGCAATTGAGTAGCAATAACAGGAACTATCTCAATTGGATTAGAGTGTGTGACAGATGCTTTCAAGGGTGCGTTCCGAATTGAGTTAAAAGTGATTATAGCTCCAGAGCGTTATCGCCGTGAGCCGTTAGATTCATAGATGAAACGTCGAACAGACATTTTCGCATAAAAATAATTTTGCTAATATTACTCAGAATAAATCTTTGCTAGGACAAATCTTTTTCTGTGATAACGTAACAGAAAGTTTTACTACAAGAACCGCAGGTTTAACCTGGGAATGATAGTAATTAAAAGTATAAAAATTGTTAGGTTATGTGTCACTATCAAGCGGTCCGAATTGATTTTGACGCTGACAGCGCTGCTGTGAGCACTGTTGACGCGATATTTCAATTCGGAACCAAAAACGCCGTGAGCGCTCACATCGCATTACGGACCGCACAGCAATATTCTTGTTCACGAAAATTAAATGAGAAAAAATGGCTATTATCTCATTATCTATATTGAAATAAAAAGACAGATATTTATACAGAAAACATTAAAAGGAACTAACAAATAAAATCACAGATAAATAGCTTAACCAATAATCTTCTTCTTTTCTCGCGATCCTTATAGGCGCGAAATGGCGCATAATTTTCATCTTATTTCTTGCGATATGGATATGAGTCACAAAACAGTTGTTTTCACAACTACTCCTTATTTCTTAACGATGAGGTGACGAGGATGTGGTTTTATTCTGTGGGCAGCTACATAGCTAATACCTACAGGCTTCTTACAAGAACCCGTGGCGAAATTTATTACTTATTTGATTGTTTGATTTAGTTCTTGACGATTTGAAAGCACTTGTAACAGGTCTATTTAAATAAAGACACACAGTTCAGCTCTTTACCGAGTCTGGTAGTATGCTATGAACTCTGAGTCGGAGAACTCCAATGCCTTTGCTTGGTTACGAAGGCTACGCCTCAATCATGCTGTGTGGTTGGTTTCACCTCTTCTATGCTTCATATTGCAAACAGCTCCTCACTCAGCCTGTAATGAGCTCTAAACTCGGTTAACTCGGAGTCAGATAGCTCCAGTGCCTGAGCTTGGTCGCGTAGGCGACGCCCCAATCGCTGTATTTCTGACAGATTCTCTTCTTTCTTCTTCACTAATAGCTTCCATTATAAGCACTGCGCGCGCCATTGTTTTTAAAATTGCTTATTACTCTATTAAACACTCTGCGATTGAGAATCAATCGGCGGGGTTATCACGTAACTTGCAATAGCAAAAAACGCGCAATAATTGCTCCAAAATCGCAAATTCCTATTACCTATCAGCAAAAACAAAGCGATTAGCAAATAGCGAGAGTGCTGCCTCTACCGAACAATCGATGAACTAAAAAGTGCATTTAGGTGCATTCAAACGATTGAAACTCTATGAGTTGTCAAATTTTTCGTATTACCTATGACTTTTGACAGCAAAGCGAAAGCAATCAGCGAGCGATTTGAACTGTCAGTTCGCAATTACAAAAAACGTGTTTTTCTTCGGATTGATTCTCAATCGCGGAGTGTTTAATAGAGTAATAAGCAATTTTAAAAACCATGGCGCGCGCAGTGCTTATAATGGAAGCTATTAGTGAAGAAGAAAGAAGAAAATCTGTCAGAAAAACAGCGCGATTCAGGCGTCGCCTACGCGACCAAGCTCAGGCACTGGAGCTCTCTGACTCCGAGTTTAGAGCTCATTACAGGCTGAGTAAGGAGCTGTTTGCAGACCTCTGTAATGAGCTCAAGCCCTACATGGCTCCAATGAGAAGGAGAACAAAACTCAGTGTAGAAAATAAGGTGAGTATGCTGAACAATCAATCTCATTTAGCACCTACTAATTTGTACTAAGTTACTAAGTGTAGTATAAAGCTACAATTTACATTGTTTATTCACAGGTTCTGATTGCAATGTCGTTTTTCGCAACGGGCTCCTACCAAAAGCCCGTGGGTATGAGCTACCTACACGGTCTCAGTCAGGCCAGTGTTTCGATGGCGGTAAAAGAAGTGACAAAGGCTTTGAATCACTCTAGGATATTACGGACTGAGCGCGCCCGACATCATCGCTGCTGTGTCAGCAGTTTAACGCGGCGCGCCATAAAAAAATCTTTGCGCCATTTCGCACCTATCAGAATCGCGAGAAAAGAAGACTATTATTGGTTAAGCTATTTATCTGTGATTTTATTTGTTAGTTCCTTTTAATGTTTTCTGTATAAATATCTGTCTTTTTATTCCAATATACAATTCTACTTTTACCTTCTGAACTCAACGGAGTATTATTTCACTACCTCACAAGACGTCCTAAAAGCTAGTTTCATGGGCTCAGCCAGGCTAGTGTATCGAATGCGGTAAAAGAAGTCACAAGGGCTTTCAACAATCCTAGAGTTCTTGCCAAGCATATTCGTTTTCTACAAACATCACAAGAGAGACAGTTATTAGCCATTTTTTCTCATTTTATTTTCGTAAACAAGAATCTTGAAAGCATTTGTGCCATCTATAATATAATTAACACATACAATTACATATTTGAATATTTGACCGCCACAGCAGCAGAAATTTGAAGGAAATTCAATTGAAGAAGAAATTAGACACATGAATAGTTGATGTCCCTGAAATAGAAATTCTTACATAACTCTCCTCACTCACTGTTCATAGAAATTATTAACTAAAGAACGGCTGAAATAGAGACAGTCCGTAGCCGTAAAAAGGCAAAGGAAAAAAAAAACATCTTTGATGGCCCAGTCGCCAAAGCCTTAATAAATTTTAATAAAATATAAATAGTTCCTGTTATTGCTACTCTATTGCTAATGGCGCTAGTGTTATAGCAAAAACTGCATTCTAATCAGAAGGCGAGCGATTAGCCAGCGATCACTTACGTGATACGAGTTTTTTTGACGCAAAGCAATCGATCGCGCGTCTACCGCGCGATCACTGCGCCGCTTTTGCTGATTGTCAAATTTTAGGTAATAAGGGTGCCGAAGAAAAACACGTTTTTTGTAATTGCTAACTGACAGTTCAAATCGCTCGCTGATTGCTTTCGCTTTGCTGTCAAAAGTCATAGGTAATACGAAAAATTTGACAACTCAAACAGTTTCGGTCGTTTGAATGCACCTAAATGCACTTTTTAGTTCATCGATTGTTCGGTAGAGGCAGCACTCTCGCTATTTGCTAATTGCTTTGTTTTTGCTGATAGGTAATACGAATTTGCGATTTTGGAGCAATTATTGCGCGTTTTTTGCTATTGCAAGATACGTGATAACCCCGCTGGTTATAAATCACTTATAAATCTGGCCGGAGTACAACGACTCTGTTGCTAGATTTAGTTGATGACGTCCTTGGAGGGCAAAAGCTTGAAGGACCGTATTAGTGCTGCTGGACTTATTCCGCGCCTTTGATAGTAGGTATTATATTAACATCAACTGCTCATATCCAAGCTTCAGCAAATCCTATGAGTTTGCTGAAGCATCAAGAAGGTGGTTCGCAAGTTATTTGAATGGTCGTTCTCGGAAGTATTCAATGAAAGCATAGGCACAAAAAACGTTTAAACTGCTCATCGAGGAGTCCCTCAGGGATCCATATTGGGACCAATATTATTTATTTTGTACATTGCTAACTTTGCGTGTGCATCCGAAACTGTAAATTCCGCAAAATCAAACGTTTTTTTTGTAATATTCTTAACCTTTATCTTATGCCCTGTCCTCGCGTTATTCTAAGATAATGCTCAACTTGTAAACAATCTTAACTTTATGAAATATTTGAAAAATGATATCCCTAGGATATCCCTAGACAGTTTTGATGTGTGTATCTACCTATTTGCTATGTAAATTTTAGTGCTTAGTTTAGTGTTTCATGCATTTTATTTCTTTCTTTCTTCTTTCTTTTGTCAACCAAATTTAATACAGTCACCCCCGAATCCACAAACGCAAATCAACGTTGAGCATCCCTCAAAAGTATAGCTTTCCCTTTCAGTTCTATTGTCATTTGAAACGATTTAATTGACGATTGTGAATACTGCAGATAGCTGAAGTGAGACGCTGTGAAATTTAACTAACAAATTACTTATTTGGGAAAAAGAAGGGCAGGAGGGTGAAATGAAATCCAAGTATAACGGAAAACTTTTTGTAATAATGAATAACAGGTAATAATGGAAATTTAATTGTAATATTTAGAATCTTTGTAATTAAATCTTGGCTTGTTGGTCCGCCTGCTTTCGAACTCCCATGGACAAATCTCGTTCAATATCACTTTGAAAGCTGTAAAAATATAAAACTTATCATTTACGGATGCCAGTTAATTTTTGAGGGTTTCGATTCCCGCACCAGCACACGAAATGTATAATGATAAAATATGTGCCAGGTTCTTGGTAGCTTTAGAAAATAGCAGGAAGAAACAGATTTTAAAAAAATCTGTTGGGTTTGAACTTGAAGTGTAAAACGCCTTATGATAAGGGAGGCGCAGTCGGTCTTGGTCGGTCTTAATTGCGGATCGACGATATCTATATTTAGGAGCCTAGTATAGAATGTCAATAAATACACTACAGTTTTGAAATGTTGTAAGTCAATTTAACATTTCGAACTAAATGCCGAAGATTTCCACTAGCAACATTTTAAAATCTACAGAGATGTATCTACTTAGTTAAAGTCTAATAATTTCATCTGACACTAAACAATCATCCCTATCTTAATTTTAATTACAGTTACTTTCAAAATACTTTACCAGTCTCAAATCTACAGTTGTGCTTCTTCAAGTCACATTGATTCTTAAAAGTCACTACATTGCCTGTGTTAAAGTTACAGGCGCACACTGGCCCTGTCTTGAGTTGCGGCAAGCAGGGAATCTTTGAACAAATGTATGCTTTCTGACTCTCCATTTTCTCTAATTCACTGTCATCTAGCATAAATGGCGGAGGCTCTGGTAGAGCGAACTTGTTGGAAGCAGCAGTCATCGGATCGTTTTCCGACTGGAGGTTATTGTTCCTCTCGTGCTCGTTTACGATCCTAATAAGATCTGTTAGTTCTGGTGCCCTCTGAACAGGTGAAGGCGGTAAAGATATAGTTGGAGCTTGTCTAGCGACAGTAGTACAGCAACTCCTTCTTGGTAATATAAGGGGGTAGAACGCGTTCGGTCTAACTAGAGACGCACTAGAATGGATGATAGCAGTTGCAAGGACGCACAACACTGCAATAGAGATCATTTTAGTTTCAAGATTTTTCATACCTATAAATCAGATTTTGACTCAAAGCCAGATTTAATTCATAATTTGACTTACTGTATGTACAACTCAAAAAAGTTGGATGATCCATAACTGTATTGTGATTTCAAATCTATTTTGGTTAAACTTCGTAAAAAAACAATAATATTTGACTTAATTTCTTTCTACTTAAGCAATAACACTCAGTTGGTTGGTCAAGCACAGTTACAGTTAAACTGAGTAGTTTTTAAGAAAACCAACATTGAACGCATGTTACAATTTAATTTATGGTATCAAAAACACACATTCGAATTATAAACGCCTCATGAATCTGGTTTAATAACGTGATAACGATCGCCTGCGTAAATGTATTTAGTGTGTATCTACGTAATACTGTTGCATGACCCTTTACAATTGAACGTGACCACTTGTCGGCCCAGCTTAATTAGATGAGAAGAAATTTTAGGCATGTTACCCCCGAATTCACATACGTCAATCAACGCTAAACACGCGCTCACGCCCATGCTGTCCCGTAAAATATCAATAGAACTGAAAGGGACATCATGAGCGTGAGCGCGTGCTTAGCGTTGATTGGGGTTTGTGAATTCGGGAGTTAATGTAACGAAATTAAATAAATGAATCAAACATCAACAGTATGTGTTATGTAGCTACTGCTATAATAATATAATTTACGAATAACAATAAATCTTTTTCTACAAAGGTTGTAAATCAAATCTAACTAGGTAAATACTTAACATTCTTACAGTGAATTATAAAACAATAATAAAATTAAATATTAATCATAACACCACTCACAATCAACTTTCGTAGTCAAAGGATCCGTCAAGGCCTTGACTATCGGAAAAGCCACGGTATTGTTTGTCCAGGAAACCTTTATCTAAGTAACCTTCTTTCCCATAGATTCCTTTCTTGTGATCACGGTGAAAATGACCGTTTTTAAATCCGGCTCCACCACCGATTTCGTAACCTATAGCTTTTCCTCCAACTTTCTTAATGGAACCCGTTGTTTCGTCGTCTTCATAGAACTCCTTGTCTTTCTTGTATTCATCCTTATGATGTACTCTGTGAAAACCTCTGGTTTTTGTGCCTTTCTTGTATTTCCTTTCTTCAGTGCCTTTGGCTCCGACTGCTTCTGCAGCTAAACCTTCGATTGCTGCATATACTTCATCATTATTGTAAGAACCGTCGTCTTTAACTCCCACTGCTTTGAAGAACTTTTTGAGATCTCCAACATCGTACTTGCTTTTCGATCCTTTGTTAGATGTGTTCTTTTTCTTGAATCCGGAAGTGTTAACATTGGTCTTAGTTTTGTCTTTTTCCGATTTAACACTTGTTGCATCCGCGTCGTCGAGAAGTTTTGAGTAATCATCCAAATCCTCTTCTTCGACTTCGTACTTCAGGTCATCGAGGTTGGTGTCAAGTTTGTCGAACTCCAGCGAGTCTAGACTGACTGGCGACGCTTCAGTCCAATAGCAAATGATCGTCAATGACAGCGCGAGGTATAATTTCTTTTGCATAGTGTCCTAATTTTTTGCGTCCTCTTGCACAATCGAAGTAGGTTGCGACACTGACATACATGCCATCTGTCCGGTTTATATAGCCTCAAAAGAAAATAAACCGGCAAGGATGGTGTTTTTCACATAGATGAGTAGATGTCCACGTTCTGCTTGGGCGCGGTCGTAATCGGTGCAATGGCTCGGATCGGTCAAGGTTCTTTGTCCGTTTGATTCACTTCGCTGTAGGTTACTATTGTATTTTTTGTACAAATTAGGTTGTGGTTATTGATAAAATTATGAATAACAATGAGTAATGGCTTAGGCAAATGATGTTGTGTAATCGCAATATACTTATGCGATTCGACTGGCCCGATGCGCGATGGTGCAAATGGTAGTGAGTGTTAGTTAGTTATAGTTAGGTGCCACTCAGGAGAATTTTAATATAAAACCATGAAAGTAGTAGACACAAATATCAAATCACTAAAGTACAGTCAGCATCAAAATTAAATGTGCGTAAAGAGTTGTCTGAAGGTCTGAAAAACTTGTCTTAGAAGTTTAACTGAAGCAATCTCATCTCCACAAGAGTATCTACATAAATGGTGTTTAGTTGCTTTTGATTTTAGTGCTGCTTGAAATGACATACTTACCTACACAGGCTACAACTGTGTCATAAAAAAAAATACAATTTGCTTTTGTCAATCCGCCAAAACATTTTTCCCTTTCAGTTCTAGGTATTTAACATTTTACGGGACAGCATGAGCGTGAGCGCGTGCTTAGCGTTGATTGACGTTTGTGAATTGGGGGTTACACTTAATTAAACAGCTTTTATACTTAAAAGCTTCATAATTAAACAGCTAATGACAGTGGCCAAATATCTAATTATCTAGTTTTGTATGCGACTGTACGCAACAAGCCCACCGAGGTTGACTTTCAATGACGTCGTTCAGGATTAATTAATTTCATAGCTATCCCAATGCTACTGAACCATTCAGAGGTCTTAATTAAGTCAAAGTTGATTATAATTTAATTAGTATTCGTTCCAGAAAATTTTAATTTTGTTCGGTTCGTAAAATACGTTAAAAGCAAGATCTTTTGAAGGCTCAGTGCATCGTATTTAATTCGTCGATTTCGTAGTAACTTTCGATCGATTTCGCCATTACCTATTATTTTATATAGCCCAGGAAAACTTACATATATGTCCTTTCTATGCAGACATAAGTACAGAAGCCGGATACTTTCTAAATCCAGAACGACGATGTCGAACAATTCGCCTTTTCTTTAAAAAAAAATTGTTCTTGCCTAGACCAAAAAAAAAAAAAAAAAATTAAAAAAGGCGTCTAGATCTTTTTGTTTGTAAAATTTCATGATGTAGTTCAACACAAAGTAAAGTTCCTGTCACATGGCATCCGCAGAATATCAGTGGTCGTGACGAGCTCTACCGTCACGGCCTTACACTGAGCGGAGACCATTTTGGTACACACATTTTTGTAAACTACCTTGTTCAAAAGTTATTATTGTTCTTCCTTTTTGCTTTTATTGTATTTTTTTGTTTTTGTGCTACCAAATAAACATTTTTCTATTCTATTCTATTCTATCCTATTCTAAGTACTTAGTAACCATAACTTGTGCCGTGTGAATTTCAAGATAAACGGGCAATAATAGAATGACATTATAAACCTCGCATACCCCGGCAACTTTCTGTCAGGGCAGAAAAATAAGAAAGCTATTAACGGCATTGGTCCATCTGGATTTTATCTGTATTTTCTTTGATCTGGATTCTGGAAGAAGGGCGCTACACTGCGTTTCCCAATCCGCGGTCTCCGCTCAAGTACCTACCAACTCGTCTAATCCAAATTGAAATGGCCATCGGCCCATCTACTAGATACTAGAGAGGTCCGTCATGAGGTGCCGAATCGAGTACCTCCTATCGAAGGGGTTAGTCAGTGAAAGTTCCCAACTCAACCCCGGCCGGCTATAGGTTTATCATGAGGACGATAGTAAAAAAGGTTAATAATAATCAGTTTTGTGGTGCTTTAGCTATAAAAGCCCTTACAAATAAGCAACCGCAACTTTTAGCTCTGATGATATTTCAAGAAACAGCGTGAGTTTGAAGGGGTTCTTGACTTAAACTTTTGTTCGATGCAAGTGCAAGTCCGGGTGATGGATATTATAGCCGGCCCACCAATTTTATTGCAGCGACAGTCCTACAGCAGAATTTTTTTAATGTTGTGCATACAGGAGCTATATACACACCTACTTTTTCTATTTTTAACTTCTGAGACGCTTACTAGGTGTTTTATGAGTGTAAGTTCCTACATCATTGAGAGCTGACTCACTTGTGCATATACCTATCTTTACATTAAATCTATCTGTGAAATAGTCACGTAAAATGAGAGCCTAGATTTTCCCATTTAAAAATCTACAGGAGGAGCCCCCAGTTCACAAACGCAAATCAAAGTTAAGCATCCCTCAAAATCATAGCTGTCACTTTCATTCCTATAGACATTTTACGGGATCGCCTCATGCCATCCCGACGGTGCTCAACATTGATCAACGTTTGTGATTTCGAGGGTAAGTTAGAGAAAGGAATTCTAAGAGCTGAAAAAATAAAATAGTAAAGAAAAAAAAATGTATCGTTTAAAAGTCATTTACTGTTCCGTAATATAAAATTATTTACATCTCAAATTATCAAACATAACAAAATTATCAAGAAACGAAAAACAGGTATTTACAATAGGTAGCATCATTGTTGACATCTTAGTATTCGTCGTCATCATCATCATCATCGTCTGCGTACTGGTATTCCTTCTCATTGGAGCTGCCTCCCTTCTTCCCAAAGTCTTCTTCATGGCTGTAATGGCTCTCACCCCCTTCCTCGGCAGAGTGACCCTGGTCAGCAACGTCTTTATGGCCAGTGGCTTTGAAACCTTCCTTGCCATAGTCACCCTTGTCAAGGGCTGAATCGTGATGTCCACCTTCTTTGTGACCACCAGCTTCGGCGTTATGATGCTCCTTTTCGTAACCATGCTTGTTGAAATGACCACTCTTGTCAGCTACATCATAGAAGTCGTGGTCCTTTTTGAACTCATCCTTGTGGAAGACCTTGTGGTATCCTGTGACATCCTCGCCTTTGCTGAAATGCTTTTTATGGCCGTGGTCGCCTCCCTCATAACTTTCTCCAGCTTCGTGATGTTTTCCGTGGGCGTCGGCTTCATCGTGATGAGCTCCTTCCTCCCCCGCACCTTCACTGTAGAAACCTTCCTTGTGCTCCTTGCCGTAATGTCCCGATGCACCCTTAGCGTGATGTCCTTCAGAGTCGTATCCTTTACTTCCCTTTTCACCGTGTGCAGAATGGTGTTGTTCACCGTAATCACTGCCAGCTCCCTTTTCGTAGCCATGACCATGACCATGTCCTACATCTCCACTGATATAATCATCTTCTTCATCATCATCGTCGTCATCATCTTCGGAATCTTCGACTACTATAGGTTTGGCAGCGATGTATGGTAATGGAAGTGGTACTGCTCCAAGATCGTATGCTTCATAGGCCTTTAAAGGCTCAGCTAGAGGCAAAGGCCCCAAGGGTTGTTGGTATGCATGGGCTCCTAATTGGATGATGCTGGCGGGCCCACCGTTGTCGCTCCTGTAGATGTAGCCAGTGGCTGCCGGCTGCACGTAGCCCACCTGCACCGCTGCAGCCACCGCTGCCACGGAAAAGACTCCCAAAGCAATCTTCACCATGTTGAGATGTGTATCGTACTGCTACCTGTGCGGTAATAATTTGATAACACGGTTGCCCAATATTTATATCGGGGTTAGAGACAAAGACCGTGAGTGCGCGTTGACGTACCTTTCTCGTAACCATGTACCAATTCGCTTATCAGACGAGGTTGTGGTGACAAAGACATTGGTAATGAAAAAATTGGCTATTGTGCAACAGCGCACTGACCGCAAACAAATAGGCGTGAAATGCTTTTTTTCTCGAAGAGCCTACGCCGCGGGGAAATACACTTAGTAAGTAGTCAATTAAATATGGTTAAATATAGTATGCCACTGTTGCACGGCACTGTTGTCGTTGGTTGTCGTAGAAAAAATATTTTGTGAGGCACGAAAACAACATTAGTGATGAGAGGCTTACAAGTCCATGTGAGAACAGCCACCACTAATGTACCACACCAAGGCCCAAGGGGTAAGCCACAAGCAACACGCTGCTGGGCGTGCCTGGGCTGGGCGTCATGAAAGTTTTAAAAGGTCCATTTAATTTACTGAAATGTCTTTCTGTCATCTTGACTTTTTGTCACTGATCTGGTGAGTTTTAATGTCAACCCAAACATTTTTGACGCTTTTCATTATGTCACCCAACGTGCCTACAGGCACAAACTACAAGAAGATTACAAGGCTGTTAAATTACCCACTCTCATCTACTCTTTATTTTAATATTGTAATTAGAGAGCTAAAAAAATAGAATATCTCTTTATTTGGTTTGGTACCATTGAGTTTTGCCAAGTTATGTAAAAATAGTGTTCACAGCGTTATTTACAACAAAAAAAAATCTAAGTACTAGCGAAGCGACCCGCCCCCGCTTCGCACGGGTGCAATAGGATGTTATTATACATACCTATAAACCTCTCTCTTGAATTACTCTATCTATTAAAAAAAAACCCATCAAAATCCGTTGTGTAGTTCCAAAGATTTAAGCTGATTTAAGCATTCAAAGGGACATAGGGACAGAGAAAGCGACTCTGTTTTATATACTATGTAGTGATGTTAACCTGTTGTTCAGTATCCCATTAGCACAAGCATTTTAATTGTTTAAATTGGGACTAGATGGCTCTGTATGAAATAATCTCCAGTGATATTTATCGTGCTCATAAAGTTTGAGAGTGAGAGTGAAAGATGATTATGACAATACTCGTATACTTAAAAGTAGGTTGTTAAACCCAAATCTACTAAAAATTGGACTGTTCCGTGCATTTTAAGATGACTTGCGCAATTATTTACTAATTTTAGCAAAAATTTAAAGCAGCGAATTTATCTATTTATTAAAAAGTTTAAAAAATGCGTTCTTGCCGGAGACTTCTTCTTACATTTTTCCTCTGACTTTCACTAAAAATCCTTAACTGTATCTCGCTTATTGGAACTCCTTACCCTCACCCACAAGGCTGACACTACACTCCCTTCTATCGCTTCCCTTCCCGCCTTACCGCTTTTGACAAGACCTCCATACTGAATTGTAAGTAAGTTTATTGATTTGCTCATAGTATTGTCTGTATGTATATTTCCTTTATTGTATCTTTACCCGAACGTTGTCTAGAAGAGATCGCTTCTAGCGGCTGCATCATTTGTACATCCTAAATTGCTGTAAACCTTTCAAATTCCTATCTTGTTTTTCTTGTGCAATAAAGAACTAAGTAAATCTCATCTCATCTAAAGAATGAACACGGTCAATGCGGGTGAATAGAAAATTATTTTCTTTGAATTCGCAAAGTTGAATGCACCCCCGCACCCCCTGTGCGGTTAAATGTCTTGATCTGGTCTATTTAGGTGGATATTTATAAATGATGTCTAAGATGATAACAATAAATCAAATAAATGTTGGGTCATCTTAACTCATGATCATCTACGGCCGGCCCTGTGGTTCCGGCACAGTAATTATACTGTGGTTCCGGCACAGCAATTATACTGTGGTTCCGGGTTGTTAGAATTCGCCCACAGTTCCCCCCCGCCTGTCGTAAGAGGCGACTAAAGAAAGGAGCGCCTTCGGGTGCACATAGATGGTGCTGTGTGCCTCTATTCCAAGTGACTCTGAGGAGGACATGGGTGTGAGGTGGCCCCACACAGCCGTAGACGCCAGCAGGCAGCAAGTGCCAGTTGGGAGGTACTACTCCGTACGAGGATGGCTAGGCAGCCGGTACAGCGCGTCAGGGTTCTACAGATAGTGTTTCTCGCCGGAGTCCTCAAAGAACCCTGAACAAAGAACCCAGAAGGTGGGTACCCTGGGTATTAGGGCGGTATCCCATCCCTAGTAGGGTGGGTGAGTCCCACACTCCCCTGCCCTGCCCTCAGAGGGCGGAAAATTCCTGAAATATTTTTTTCCCCAAATATAAAATCTAAGAGTGCCTTCACACTAACGTTTTTCCAGCGTAGGCGTTTGATGAATTGTATGCACAGCGCAGACCCTGTTTATTTTTTTAGTTTTTAAATTTAAATGACTACTGCTGTGTAGCCTCAGATTGCCTTGAAAGCTTCACCGGACTGTGCTGTAGGGTATAAGCGCTGTGGGCTCTCAACGTAGGCGCTGCGACAACGCAACGTTTTTGGTAGACCATATGAGCACGCGGCGTGTGCACCGCGCATACGTTCAGCGAACGCCTACGCTACACAACCGCTAGTGTGAAGGCACACTAAGGCCCGGCGCCCACTATCGGCATCGGCACGACTGAGGATTTTAGGTGGCAAATAGCAATATACTATAACATAATGGCAATAAAATAAATTTCGGTGATAGGTGGTCGTAATAACAAAAATACCGCTTCAGTATGCTTGAGGCTGCTGTATCGGCAGCCTTGAGAATGCTTCGGGATGCTTCGGCATCCTTCGGTACGCCGCCGGCGCCGAGGCAACACTCGGGGGATAGCTTGCCCTGCGGTTCGGCATCCTTAAGGACGCCTAGGCATCCTTAAGCATAATTGCCGATAGTGTGCGCTTGCATGTAGGATGCCGAAGGATCCTTTTCCTTGCCGATGCTGATAATGGGCGCCGGACCTTACTCGTCCGTAGAAACGTAGCAGAGCGTCATGGCCCAGTGGTTTAAAACCGGCTCGGAACTCGGGTGGGGAGTTCAAGTCTGGTTCTGGCCAGAATTACCTGCTTTGAGTTCATTGTAGCATTTTCAACCTACCCTCCGGTGATGGAAACCACCGATAAAAAACCTTAGCAACTCGGATAACGACGGCGCCTCGCCCCTTACCAACAACCCACATTTATTAAGCCCGCATCTAACATGTGGAGCATCAACATTGTATTAAGAAACAGTTGAATCATGATGTACAGTCAACAGCACATCAGGTTACCCCATTTCCGTTTTTTCTCTCGCTCTTGCCAAATGTCATTTCTTTACAATAGAGCAAGGAGGACTGACCGGAAATGGGTAGAGTGATGTGCTGTCCACCGTACCTAATAGATTTTTGTTCCAAGTTTTTAATGACCAATATTGTTAATAATATTTTTAAGGAAACTTAAGACTGATTAAATGAGGCATTTTTCTAGACAGCATGCCAGCCAAGGGTGTAGTAGAGTGGGTAGGTACTTCCAAAAAATAATATGGAGCAAAGTTTGGTAAGCAATTTTTTTTTTGTACCGTAGCCGAGTCGAATGCCATTCCATACATTTTTTTAGCGATTTCTAACGATAGAAACTTATGGGCAAGTTGCTTTTAGCTAGGTTCCCATGTTTTGTTCTTTATTATTCTTTGGGTTTCATTGAAATGTGGCGAAGTGGGTTATAGGTATCAATAGGTGTCGCAAGTGAAACAGATTTTAGTTATAAAAAATTGCTTAATTATAAATAGTTCCTTAACCTATTAGTCATATTTACAAAAAATACCAAAAGTCAACAACACTATAACAACTATTTTTAACACATTATCGATGCTTGACGTGGAAGCCGTAGCTCTTGCCGCCGTATGCCCCACCCTTGCCTCCGTAGCCTCCTTCGTGATGTTGAGAGGACTCTCCTCCTTCCTCAGAGGAGTGCTCAGCTCCATGCTCGTCCCCGGACTCCTCTTTGTGGAAACCACCCTTTCCGAAATCACTCTCGTCGTGCCCTGAATCACTTGATCCTCCCTTCTTATACCCTCCGGCGTCTGATCCGTGATGACTGTGTCCGTCAGCGTACTTATGGAATCCACCTTCGACTTTGTCTCCATCGTAAACGTCATGGTCTTTTTTGAATTCGTCCTTATCGAAGACTTTATGATATCCATCGACCTCTTCCCCTTTGCTGTGCGCTTCTTTATGCCCGTGATCTCCTCCTTTGTACCCATTGCCATGTTCGTAGTCCTTCCCATATGCGTCGGCTCCATCGTAATCCTTCTTGTGGCCACCCCCTCCAGATACTGAATAGCTTTCATATTTCTCAGTGTGGTAGTCTCCAGAACCTCCTTTTTCGTAATGGTGCTTGCCCCCATACCCTTTGTATCCCTTGTCACCGTGAGCCTCGTGGCCTTTTGCCCCATAATCACTCCCGCCGCCGTGTCCATGGTAAATCCCATGCTCGAAATGTCCCAAGCCGTGCAGGTAGTCGGAAAAGTCCTTGTCATAGTCCCCGAATTCAGACGCATATTCTTTGAATATTTTTGAGTAATCTTCGTCGGCTATGCCATCAACCTCGTCGTGTTCGTCCGCCTTTTCTACGACAGGAATGATGTGCTCCTCGGCTTGAGAAGCAGCTTTGTCCTCATCGTCTTTTTTGGCATAGAAAGCGCTGGCTGCTACGGGAATGGGTGCAGCGAAGGATTCGGGCTGTTCGTATAATTTCGATAAATGTTCCATGACCTCACTCTCGCCCATTTCGACGACGCTAACAGGTCCGTCGTTGTCTTTCTTGTAGATGTATCCTGTGGCGGCGGGTTGCAGGTCCGATCCTGTGGTCCGGACCATGACCATCCTCTCGACGGTCTCGCGCATCTCCATGCAGGAGCCCATGGTGGTGACCAGCAGCAAAGCGGCGATTTTCCGCGCCATGTTAAACGTTGACGTCTGACAGAGTAATGACGACAAAGGTCAAGTAATTCTTTTATATAGTGAACATAATACTGAATCGAACGTTGACATTCATAAATGGACCGTTCGAGAGCGCTCTCTAGATTGGGCAATGGTCTTCTGTGTCAATGATAATGAAAAACCCTGTGTTAATTTGTGCGGTGCATGGCTGCGCGTTCTGCTATAAAAAACATAATGCACCTGCGCACACGCTGTTAGATTGAGTCCGGCCTCGGCGGAGGACGGCCAACGCGATGACTTGACCAACGCAATGACTTGATTGCTTAAAATTAAATTGTGTTGGATAATTTGGGTAAACTAATCCTACACTTCCATGTTTAAAAGCTCTGATTTATTTGCCTAAAGATTACCGTTAGGTAAAACCTTTTTTTTTAAAATAAAAGTAAAATAGAAACAAGGATGCGTACCTACTGCCTTTTGGTTAGCGTTTAGCCTAGCCTATGGACACTATCTTAGGTTACATCGGGCCGCGGGGTTTGCCGACCCTGTAATAAGTGTTTCAAAACTCTTTTGAAGAGCTACATAAAAATAAAGAACATAAAAAGACTTACTAAGTACTAACCCACATCATAGTGCAGTCGCCCGGTTTACGAAAGATGTGGGTTCGATTCCCGCCTGATGCCAAGATGGCCGAATGTCTTGTTATGGTTTTCAGATCTTTAGTAAATCTCTGTATAATAAAATGGATTGCTGTTCGTTAATCTCGCTAAGGTTCAAAGGTGCGAAAGTTCGATAACATTTGACAGAACGACGACTGCCGGGACATCTAGTAGTTATATAAAAATAATAATAGTCTCGGTAGCATAATTGGTAGTGCAGTCACCCGGATTGCGAAAGATGCGGGTTCGAGTCCTGCCTGATGCCAACATGACCAAATGTCTTTTTCTGGTTTTCAGATCTTTAGTGAAGATACTGCATGGAAAATGCTAAAATAATAATAAAACAAAAAATATTTAAGCGTTTTGGTCCTATACAACAAACGTGGTTTTTTATAGGCAATGGAACGGAACCCTGCGTGTTTTTTATCTTTGAGACTAGGATGACTTTGCAAAACGCTAATTTATAAAATAAATAAATCATATCCAAACTTAAATGAATTCAGGCGGAATCTGGTAATTAGGAATAGTATAGTAGGAATCTAACAGAAGTAAATCCTTTTTACCTCAGAACAGTGTAAATGCAGAACTCTTACTTATGTATATGTACCTACTTATATGTACACCACACCCCGCTATCGCGCTGGAGAAACCAATCAAGGTCTTGTGTTAGATCTACTTACTAATAATAAAACTAGGTATTTTATTTAAGTATTACTTAACATCATTTACGACTAACTAGGTAACGCACCGAACCGTAAAATGTGCAACTTTCCACTATCTTGTTCTAAAGTAATGTATTTTTCTACAATACCTACCCAGATAGTTTTTTTTTGCTTTTAAAAATAATAGAGAGTCCCTACGTGTACGATCTAGGTAGGTACTTAAAAAAAAGAATGTGTTTGTGAACTAACGGCATTGGAAGTTAGTTAAAGAAGCATGCTTTAAATCCCCACTTTTAACAGTTTTGTTGGTCCGTTTACTGTATTTAATACCTATCTAAGTGAAAAGGTGTGCTTAGGCTAGATCATTTACTTGTATCAGACATCGAACATTAGCCATTTTTGGTTCAAAAGGCTAAACATGTGCCTACGCGTTCGCGAGAAATGCTTGATGACCTTTTTTTATTTTAAGTAGGGGAAATGCCTTACGCATACCCGTCCACCAGGGCACGGACGGGTTATGTCGGACTCTCCACTGGAAAAGTGGTATACCAGTGGCCCTACCGACTAAAACCACTACTACTCCCTCTGATCGTCCGTAGTGGGGGAACACGGTGAGTAGCGAAAGGCCTGTTACGCGTTCCCCCGGACGGAGCCCGCCTGCACGGCGTGTCGGAAGCGACCCCCCCTTTGTGAGGGGAGGCCAGAAGGGACAGCCGAGGATGTCAAGCCGTCCCTACCAGGCAGTGGTGAAGCCCGTGCAATGCCGGCGACGGCACCCCTGTACCGCGCGCCAGCTGGTCACCGTACGCAGACCCTACCGGGCCCGCCACCACGAGCCACCGGGCCGCGACGCACAGGGGGGATCAGCCTCGGGTTACTGGCCCCCGCCAAACGGTTGTGCGCCGCGGCCCCAACCACGCGCCTCAAGGCGCCTGCAGGCCCCACTGGCCCCGCAGCACTACGCCGCCCTTACGGGCCGCAGTGGGTGGGTTCCAAGTCCATCACACTGCCACGCCTGGGTTCTCTTCGTTTCCCGGTGGTTCCCCTCCCACCGGTACTAGGCCCCCTCGCAACGCCGAGGCGAGAACCCATGAGGGGAATGCTTGATGACCTGATACAAGTCTGTAATGTCTATAGGTGAGCAGGTACAGTAGCATCAAAATATTCAAACAACATTTTGATGCTGACTGTATATTTAGAACTTTTAAAAAACTAAACCATGAAAACTAAACTATGTAGTTGAACACTCTTTAATAGAATTTTAACATGCAGATTTAAATTTTCTTAAAAAAGAGATGTTTCAATAAGTAAATAGGTACAAGCTAAATTTTTGTGTTTCGGAAGTTCGAGAAGCTTGTTACTTTCTTCTTCAGTTTGACTGTGTTAAAGTTTTTCTTGGTTTTAGCTTTTTTTAGATCCACTTCATTCTTAAAGCGTACGCTAAGACGTTTTTCTTTAGTGCTAAATACGTTTTCTGCTTGCTCCTCCATAGATTTCATCAGATAAAATCCTTCTTGACTAACCAAAGATTCTGGGCTCATTCTATAAAACAGAGCATACGGTGGATTGTACTCTTCTACCTCTTCTTCATGATTGTCTGTCCTAGAAGCGTCTTTCGGCTGTTGTTCGCTCATCTTGTTAGTATCTTTACCAATATACTTTTTTATGTTGTCCGAGTTAACATTAAGGTTAGAATTCGTTTCTCTCTTTCTGTATTCACTTGTTTTAGTTCTTCGGTCAGTTACTCTTCGAGTCATATCGTCTAAAATGCGCGAAACTATCTGAGCTTTAGGTTTATTGAAATTAGAATTTTGCTGCAAAGACTTATCGACAAGAGCGGAGGTGGACATCCTCTTGTAATTCTCGTCTCGGAGCTGCACCGACAGGGCGGTCACTTGTCGGTTGCTGTTCAGCTTCACCTTTTGAGGCTTCGCAGGAATCTGAACCTTATGCACGTTCACCTGAAGATTGTTCCCTTTGTTGTCATAGTTCAACTTGTTCATTTTGACATTTTGATCCAACTGTTTCTCTTGAAATTTGTAGTCAACGTTTCTAGCATTTATAGAGCGATAATTCTGATTTGGCAAAGTCTTCCCTCTCGAACCATTCAAACCTTCACGTCTTTGTTGCCGTTTTGGAGATTCAGTCGTTTTCGAATTGGTCGGTGCTTGATAATGTTTGTTTTCATTTACCGTGGTTGGAGGTGATTTTGTTATTTTAGGATTTGTGGTGTATTCGTTCGTAGTCTTGTGACTAGCGTACTTCCTTTGCCTCGCATTCGAACTGACGGCTTGATTTTCCCCGTCACTATTTAGACTGACATATCCAGTACCGGGATTGTCTGCGAACACATAGTACATTTGCACTGGTGGCACTAAATTAAAATATAGGAAGGCAGCGAAGAGTGTAATCAATATCTTCATCTTGGCAGAAGAACGTTAACTGATTGAAAAGTCATACGCTCCTCTTATAAATTAACAAAGAAGTGATTGTTTACGGCTGCTTATTATGTTTGTTGTCCACAAACAAACAATGTTGTTTGTACGAAATAGACAAAAATAATAAACATAGCATTCGTTCCTATAACGACGACACGTCGTACGTAGTATTGAAAGTGCGTGTCACAGATTACAATTAGGCTCATTTATTTTTGGATTGTTACTTTCTCGGAATCAGCTTTGATTCATACTCAAAGTAACAACCAAAGCAAAAATGAACGTATAAACACAGAATTAGCTGATCCAATGGTGACTCGTGTAGGACACTGTCACCTAAAAATTAATATAAGCACATTTTTTGATGATTAAAAAAAACTCCTCACTGAGCCAAAATATTTTCAACGTCCATACTCACCATTCATCGAATGTTTTTAAATAGTCTATTAGTCAGTTCTCACGAGCCACACATTGTCTTACTTTCTACTCGTACAATAACATAACATTATAGTTTACATTATGCTCAAAGACATTGTGCTGGACTAGTCGACCGACCAACAGATCAAAAAACGCACGTCGAACATAAGATGAAAACGTTGTTAATTATCGTCAGCGCATTCTGCACAATCATCGCAAATGGCAGATTAATTGAGAAAAATACTGAAAAGACCGTCGAAACCAAACCCACCGAACCTTTTAGGCCCGTTCGAATATCAAGACAAGCCTTTATTGAGGAGAGCGTAATATCTAGAGAAGACATCACTCAAGAGGACCTGAAACCTTACGTAAGGAAAGGACGTTATAGTGTAAAGTCAAAGCCAAGTAGCACAAGAGCTACAAAAAGTTTTAAAGATTCCAGCGAAATTGCTGTTACTCCAAAGCGGGCAGAAGTTAAAGTTAACGCCAACACTGCACAACAGCTAATTAAAAAGCCAATACCAAAATTCAACGAGGTTGAATACGAAGACTTTCAAGTTAAAGTTGATAAATTACCTGTTAAAATTGCTGACTCAGGCGAACATGAAGACGAAGATTTTAATTTAGACGATTACGAATTCGATGTGAACCATGATGAATTTGCGGGAAGAGGTAAACCTTTAGAGCCTCGCACGAGGATTAAGGAAACTAGAAAATCGAAGGACAAGAAAAAATCAAAACCTAAAGCCACGTCTCCAGAGGTCAAAATGCAAAGCAAAGTTTTGATAACGACCCACTCCCCTTATATTCAAAAAAGAAACGTCGTGACTAAAAAAGCAGCAGATAAAATGAAAGAGGATTATTATGATGACGTCACCACTACTAAAGTGCCGGAAACTGAAACGAAACGTGTCTTGGATGATGATGACACAGATGAGAGCAAAGAGTTCGACCGCCAACCACCTGCAAGGGTGGTGAGGTCACCATGGCTAGTTGAATTTCTAGCCAAGAAAATGGGAGAAAAGACTGCGACTATGACACATAATTTAATGAACAAATTAAGACCGCCCGCACACTATTATCCTGAATCTGAATTCGATGGCAATGAGGCCATGATGAAAGATCCGTTGACAGGCAGAATATTTATGTTTTAAGTTTTGTTGTCATATTCATTTATTTAATTAGTTGTTTTTATCTAAATCGCCTTGCTAACAAATGTGAAAAAAATATTACTGGTTTTTAATTTGCCTATACTGTTATGATGACAGCTACAATTTCTATTCAGACGTATTAACTTTTACAAGTTTGTAATAAGGCTGATAAATTAAAGGGATTGTTTTAATTAAGTACATAATTAGATATTGATTGCAACTTTGAAATTTATAAAGACGCAGGTATTTTAAATACTTATATTAAATCTATCTACAATTTCTTTTTTTATCCTAGATTTATCTTCTGTTTTGGCAATTCCATTCCTTGTAATTGACATTTGAAATATTCAAGTAGGTATAGTCAACAGCACACCAGGCTACCCATTTTCGTTTCCATTCAGCTCTTGCGCCAAATGCCACTTCTTTCCAATCAAGCAAGAACTGAACGGTAACGGCTAGCCTGTAATGCCGATGACCGTACACGGTGTGTTTCGGGAAACACCAAGTAACAACGCTAAGGTTGCGTAGAAGGTAGGAAGGAAGGTAAGGTTCCCCTACTATGGGCGATAAGATGAGTCCCTGAGTTTTTAGTCGGTAGGCATTCCCAGTGAATAGTCTGACATAACCCGTCATAAAGTATGCGTAACGTATTTTCTCAGGGTTTAAAAAAGGTAACAACGCTAAACTCGATACCTACATCTTCCTACCGTTACGGCCACTCTAAATTTCGACAATTACATTTTTGAGCAATTATTACTAAAAATTTGAAGTGAAAAACTTACACAACTTTACAGAATGTACATTTTTGTCACCAATTAAATGAACTATTTATTAACTCAGATGATTAAGATTAATATGTACACTGTACATAATAACAAAAATATTGCCATTTGTCTAAATGTAGGTATCCAAATCAGAAATTAACTTCGTAATAAAGAAATTAACAGTGGCGTGGCTACAGAGCACCACACAAAAAACTGTTTAAGTTCTGACTCATGGGTTCTGACTGACAGGGGTGTGTCTTACTCCATTACCGTGCCAGAAGGGCCTGGGGGCTTACCCCCAGGTGCTCTAACGTTACCATAGTGTTGTTGGGATCGTGGGTATCGCTTCATTAGATGAGGCGAGTAACTCTTCTGACCACTTACACCGGCTAACACCATGTCAAATCAGGGAAAAAGAAGCCGGCGGGAACCGAAGCCAGGTCAAAAGCTAACGGAAGACGCCAATGTGTGTAACCACATCGGTGCACTCTTGTCCAGCAATTAAACGAACATAGGCTGACAATGATTGCATATATGTCACCGTATGATAACAAACATCTACTTTAGTTTACAATCTATCTCGCCATTGTGAACTGTGTGTTCACAATTCATCGCTAGTTTAGATTTTAAAATAACTTTAAGCTTTTAGCTGCGATGTCGTCAGACCATCGAGTTTGCCTTCCGGTTGCCGTCCAAATATCTATTCAATCACGATTGGCTTGGCATAGTCTATTGTTTTGTTCGCCCTGTGGTATGGGGCGTTAGAATCCTGGCACAGTTCCCCACCGCCTGTCGTAAGAGGCGACACACAGTGACCCCACTGGGAGTGCATACGGCGAGGGCTGTGTGCCTCCATTCCAAGTGACATCACACTCACATGTGAGTGAAGATCTCACACCGCCGTACACACCGGCGGGTGTGGAGGGGAGGTATAACTCCCCTCGAGCTGGGCTGGCTATGCCAGCATAGCGCGCCAAGGGTCCACCGGCACCGAGTTCTTGACCAGAGATCACGGGGACCTCTGGATACCCTCGCCTGCCGCCTCACGGAAGGCGAGCCTCACACACACACACACACTCCGGGGGAAGGGCGGGAAGTCCATAAAAGGATTCCACCCGTAAAAAAGTCTATTATTTCGTCATCTTTATTTATGCAATACAAATAAAAAACAAATACATTAAAAAGAAAACATTTCAATCAGCAAATCACAAAAGGTAAGTAACGATAATATTGTATGACCGATAACAATTTGAAATAACTCTTAACTAAACAGTAGCCTATCTGAAACTACACTGCTCAAAAGTGTCTAGGGATAATTCTCAAGCATTTTCATACAAAGTATAGCTATTTGGGAGGCTGTAAAAATTAAAATATTGATACCAACGTAGAAATTTTTAGAACACAGAAACTGCTATTTCTGCCCTTTCAGATTGTATGAAAAAATGAATTGTAGTAGCATTATTGCACAATCGTAAGGACGTTAAAAAAAGACAAATTTTTCTTTTAAAAGGTGTCAAAATTTTAGCAAAATCAAACGTTTTTTTTGTAATATTCTTAACCTTTATCTTATGCCTCTGTCCTCGCGTTATTTTAAGATAATACTCAACTTGTAAACAAACTTAACTTTATGAAATATTTGAAAAATGATATCCCTATGATATCCCTAGACAGTTTTGATGTGTGTATTTGAGAATCTTATTTAACAACTAAGAAACACAAAATGCATTGACTTCAACGGTTAACTCAAAGTTTACTAGATTTTTAATTTAGGGTCTATATCTGTAATTGTTATCTACGTAATCGGCACTATTACTTTGAGCTGCTTTCTTTGCTATATCTCTATATCTATTGAATTCACCATTATATCCTTTGTCCAGTGCATGTCCTTTGTGGTTGTTTTCAAATCTATTCTTCTCTGCATTTCTAGCATTATTAAATGCATTTGCTTCATTACCTATTGCTGCAGCCGCATGGGATTTCAGAAAGGCTTGTGAACCTCCATGGTGGATAGAGGAACCACCTTTTTCTTCTGCTTTAGCACTTTTGTTTGAATTGTCAAAGAATTCGTCTTCTTCTTGATATTCGTCTTTGTGGTAAACTCTCCGGAAACCCTTGCGTTTTTCACCTTTGTCTTGATTTTTACTCAGAATGTACTTGGCATCCTTTTTATGTTCTTCACCGCCAAATTTGTTTGTAAAAGTATCAACAAAATCTTTGAGCCCCCTATAATTATTACCAGAATTGGCATATGCTGATTTGTGATTCTCGTTTTGTTTATCAGCTTTTTCATGTTTATCAAATTCATGCTTTTTATTATAGCCTCTTTCAGTAGTAGAATCTGCTGCATGGTTTGACATATCATAGCTCTGGCTTGCCTTATTCCTATCATTACCGCTATTAATTTCGCCAAGACGTCTATTTCTCTTCATGTACTCCTGTACATCTGTGACTGGCGGTTCGCGATCAAAATCTTTTCCCCAATGCAGACCTTTGAAAGTTAGGGAATCGTCTTCATTGCTTCTATCAAAATAGTCGTTTAAAACAAATGAGAAAAATGGTTGATCGCCGTACATTGGGTTATCTGTACTCACTTCACCGTATGTTTGTTTATATCTAGATGTTGATGTGTCATGCTGGTTATAATTGTAATAGTTTGGGGTCTCATCAACATTTTCGTGTACTGGAATCACATCTTGATCATAATCAACAATGTAACGTTTATCTTTAGCGTTCTCCGTGTCATAATTCCTATTCATAGCATCGGATTCATAAGAATTATGAAGGAAATAGGGCCAGCTGCTTAAAAATGTTCTGGAACTTGTCCTTACGTCATCATCATCTGCAGGATAGTCGTTAAGTGTGTTGTAGTTTACATCAGTCATCAAACCGTCATCAGGGTACTTATAATGCATCAAAGACTTGAGTTTCTCATACATTAGATCAGATTTCACTTTTGATGGTAAGAAACTTGTCTCATATTTCGTTTCTGCTTTTGCTTTCAAATACTCGTAGCTAGGCACCGGAGGCGCAGTGTACGGGCTGATCATCTCTTTTACAGGAACTTCTTCATGTGAGCTGTATTTGGTAATTTTGTTCGAAGGAAAATCACTGTATTGGCCATGAGCGTGTGAGTTGTAATCCCCTGCATCTGTTCCGAACATGGCTAGTGTCCCTGGGTTGTTGTTCACTTGGCTATATACGTAGCCGCTCGCTAGTGGTATTGAATTCGCCCGAGACTTCCTCGAAACGTAAGCACTTTGCTTGAGCGACCTCATTTCTGGTTTCACTCGCGACAGTATAAGAATTAAAAACACTACACGATACATTTTTGCATCTACATCAGACGTGTATTCCTCGGCTAGGTGTCGTATAAACTGGAAGTGTCCGTTTCTAATCATGTTTATATTTGGTGTTTATTATTTCCCTCGACTGTAGATCAACATTGTTTGAGTTACAATGGCACGACAGTTGGGAAATATCCCGCATACACAATGGACTATAGGAGTCCGTTAAAATTAGTCAAGCGGCTGGAATTCCATTCAAAACGATATTGGAACAGTTTGATGCCAATAATGAAGGGCACGTAATTCTCCATATCAAAAGTGGGTAGGGAAACGTTGATTGAATACATAACATACGTACAACAAACAGACATGTTCATACACACAAACGTATGATGTGCATAACAAACCAAATCGGTCATCAATAACAATAAATTCCGTAAAAATCTGAGCTGACATCATCTAACATCTAAGCTAACGAATAGTAGGCCAGTAGAAATCGACACTAAAAAACCCTAAATTCGCAAAGCACGATGTAGAGCTGCATTTTTGGTATGTTGTTTGGATCAGTTAGGGTGATGTAAATCCCAATTTGCAACTTCGAAAAAGTTGTGCTCGCTGCGCACCGCCTGATAAACTGCGAAAATTTTGGACTTTTTTCACTTTTTGCTCTTAAAGTCATAAACTATGCGTTTCCGACAAGTAACATTCACTACACAAATGTAGGTTATTAAATTTGCAACAATTTGAGCCTAATTGCAGCTCTCTAAACCTTATAACGACTAAACTGTGGCTATTCGAAGATGGTTCGTTTTTCCCGAAATATTGAAATTAATGCCACTTTTTTTACAATTACCACTGTACTGTCACCTTTCTTGATTGCAAGCCGACACACAAAGCAGACTCCCGGTGGAACCGACATTTTTACATGAATCACTAACAATATGCATATCAAAACATAAGGTGGGAGTACCCCACGCGGTGAAGGCGGTAACAGTGTAAACTGGCTAAAACTCCCATCAACTAAACAAATGCCTTCGGGCTTATGTTTTGGTTTTGATTTTCGCACAAGATAGTGATTGGAAGTAGCTTGGGTAGGTAACGCAGGAGTGCATCCAAAAAACTATTATCTTATTAACGCGAACGAAGTCAGGCTAAATAGTCATAAAAATGTCGGTTCCACCGGGAGTCTGCTTTGTGTGTCGGCTGGCATTCAAAGAAGGTGACAGTACAGTGGTAATTGTAAAAAAACGTGTTATTAATTTCAATATTTCGGGAAAAACGAACCATCTTCGAATAGCCACAGTTTAGTCGTTATAAGGTTTAGAGAGCTGCAATTAGGCTCAAATTGTTGCAAATTTAATAACCTTCATTTGTGTAGTGAATGTTACTTGTCGGAAACGCATAGTTTATGACTTTAAGAGCAAAAAGTGAAAAAAGTCCAAAATTTTCGCAGTTTATCACGTGTTGCGCAGCGAGCACAACTTTTTCGAAGTTGCAAATTGGGATTTACATCACCCTAACTGATCCAAACAACATACCAAAAATGCAGCACTACATCGTGCTTTGCGAATTTAATGTTAATATCCACTGGCCTATAGGTAGATAGGTAGATATATCAAGACACACTGGTTGTTGTTAGTGAGTGGAAAACTCAGAAGCTAAACGAATTTAAGCCATACGCGTTGTTACTCAAGGAGTCTGTTACTAGTATCTGGGTTGATTAGGTTTTTATCGGTTTTTTTTCATTGTACAGTAGGTGTTCGGGCCAGATTTAACCGGGCCCAACCTAACACAGGTTTCAAGTGTTTTCTACCAAAGGGCACGACGTAATTTGCTTCAGACCGGCTAGCACAAGACGCAATGGCTGTCATGGGCGGCATAGACCCTGCATACAGCGTCTAAGGCCATGGATTCGATACCCATCCAGACAACCACTTTGTATTTGTTCTATGTCTGGTGATTATTATCTGTTTAAGAAATATTTGCCCAATCCTATGACTTACTATTCAGGATATTTTGAAAAATAAAATAAGAAAACCACTACGTTTAAAATAAAACAATGTCTTCGTTTTATATTATTCTAGAGCCTATTTTCAAAATAAGCTCTAGAATAATTTGGCAGGTACTTGCAGTCACCCTGTATTTTTTACCAATTCCTAGTGAGCACCGGTGGGGACAAGCGAGTATAGCTAGCTTGGGGGACCAGACGACCTTAACCCCCCGCCCAGTGATTTGTCTCGCGCGTGCCACTGGCTGCCCACCAGACCGTGTCGCCTATTGTTGTCCCACTCTAGTTTTCTTGGTCTACGTCACATACTTTTGAATATACATCAGCCTTTACTACTAACTGCTGGGGCAGGTCTACTACGATGTGCACGCCATACTACGCGGGGACAATGCGTGGTATTGGAAAGGTGTACCTACATAGTGATAAACAAGATCAACCATTTGTTAACAAGCCGGTCTCGTGCTGCCGTTTATATTTCATTGGTTTTAAACCTTATTTCATCAGCATAAGGTCCATATTATGGTGGGAACTATTTTTCCTCTGCCTATCAAAGGGTTGAGCGACTTCAATCGAATTCAGGACCAACAGTTTATCATACATAGGGGGTCTAAGCATGAAATTGCTGTTATGTATACCTAAGAGATCTTGCTGCTTTTTCCATACTGACGAAAAATGTTTTCACCACAGAGAAATTTAACTTTGAGTAGCCATATGTAAGTCTTGGTTCAGTTTTACTGGGGTCACAACATAAAGGTTGATGTGACACATTTTTGAGAAGATACTCTAGTCTACCTACGTTCTCAAAATTCGAAATTATCTCAGTTTTAAGTGCGTATGAGCCTTTAGTGGTAGGAAGGACAGCTACAATGAAACCAAGAATTTTAGTCAATCTGACAAATATTATTTATTTATTCTATTAAATTTAGAATAACTTCACAGGTGTCACATAGGTAATTACAAAAATAATATTTCCTAAGATATTTTGTACAGATCAAGCCTCGACGAGCATGTTTAAGTCGAAAACGTCCTCCTTTGCGTATAGTCAGCCTCAAAAATTGTTACCTACCTACACATTTATTTCATGTAAATGCATACTTAAAAATCTTTATGCATAATTTATTCATTGTAAGTAATATAATTAAACAACTAGGTATTAAGAACACTATATTTTCTAATTCACTTTACTATATTTCTAATGAACTATTTTGTCCCCCTCATTCTCAAAGCTGTCAACATCTCTGGGTAGGTAAATAACAGAACACTACATGACCCAAATTTGAGTTCATTAGTATTTTGTATGACTTGTTATAATATGTGTATTTTACGACGAATCAAACAAGACAGTATTGAAACAAAAAACACATTTTCGAGGCTGACTGTACTGGCGAGATTACAACAATGATAAGGCCAACTTGAGAGTCCAATATTAACCTGAATTTAACTACTTGATAGTGTCCGTTGTAGAAAAGTGTAGGCGCTATGCTAGAGAGGAACAGTTATACCGGGTGATTTTGCAAGTATCTACATGCCGCGACATTTTTAGAAGCGATTTTTTATTTTAGTTAATTTACTTCATTCATGGGAAAATACGCCAGCGCACGTCACGGTATGATTGCTAGAGTTGAACTACAAATGTGGGAGTAATTATTGTGCGCGAAATAAATCCCAATCCTTTAATGATTTACTTTTCAGGATATATTTTGAAATAATACAATGAAGACGGAGTATTTTATTTTTCTATAGAGCTTATTTAAAAAAATTGGCAAGTACTTGCAAAGTCAGCCCTGTTTAAGATGAACGGACACCATACATGGACTGCTTGATCCAGTCAGGCTCGACTGCTCCAAGCAAATGCATAGTTAACTACAGACTTCTACGTACGCAGAGTCGCCATCAGATATATTATATAGCAGACAGTGACCTAACACTTCTGATCAGTTCCACAATCAATAAATTTCATACAATCAAGTTACGATTTGAACAGATGCCAGCCACTATGTGGTCACCTTGTTTGCTATATCTGATGGCGAGTGTACAGTCAACAGCAATTCCCGTTTTTTCTCTTGCTCTTGCCAAATGTCATTTCTTTGCAACAGAGCAAGGAGGACTGACCGGAAATGGGTAGTGATGTGCCGTCCACCGTACATACACGGACCGCTCGAGCAGTTACAACGGCTTCTGCGGTTGGCAGTCCTTTTCGGCTTACATTAGCTACCTAAGCCAGCGCACTTAAAGCCACGTCGCGCGAAATTGCCAACTGCTCGAGCTGTTATCAATTTGTCTTAGAATCCTAAGATTCATTTCCTAAATCTAGCCCCAAATAACTATTAGTAAGTAACAGGAATATGCTAGTCTACATCTTTTAAACTCTTCAAGTGCAAGGAAATAATTCAGTTGGAATTATGTAATATAATTAAAATTTCACTGTCATAAATTCACATAGCATCAGTTGTCTTACGTTTAACCTACATATTAAAATATGATTTCAAAATGGGTGATTTGTCTGTGTTAGATATGCCAGTTTTTCTATTTAAAATAAACAGACATAACATCGATATTTTTCGTTCAACTTGCAGTTTTTTTGCAATGAAATAACTGCTAAGAGAGTCACTCCTAGTTCTAAGTTTTTTTATACAACTTGGCAAACAAGCATGCGGAACGCTTGATGGTTTCCAGTTACCGCTTTCTGGACACGTGTGACACCAGGGTCCCAAGTCTGCTAATTTTAGAACGCTTAAATTGAATCGTAATTGAGTCTCAATAGTCTAATTTGACATATTTTTCATAGAAAATGTGTCAAATTAAATTAATTGAAGCTTTCTTAAATTAGCAGACTTGGGGCCCAGGCTGTAGAGGTATCACTAGCACGTTGCTGACCTTATTAGAAACTGGTCTGGGTGTTGTGATAGTTTTCCTAACTCTGAAGCAAAAACTTAATTTGGTCCAGAAAAATAATTCCATGTTATAAAATAACAACCAGTCAAGGCAGATTTGAGCTCTTCATTTGGTAATAAAATATATTCACCTGAATAAAATATTATTTGGTGTAAGACATTTAATAATCAAACTGATAATAACACACCATTTATATCAATTCCAGTTATATCTGCACCTATTACTTAACTCAGTTATAACAATACTTATTGTTTCTTGTGGACGGCCCAATAAATAAATTATATGTAAAAATTGTGTTCATATTGTGTTTATTTATCAAATATGTACATAAAATTATATTCGTAAGTATTGCACAACAAATTATAAATTCATGCATGTTGTATTTTCAGCAAGCATGCATAGAAAGTCTCAAGAAATACATAAAAATACATTTTCCTTATTTGCAAAGTATACAATACATGCAAGATAGATTTCACTCATTGTGGGTTTTGGCTAACAGTCAATGCAAAAAAAATGTATGCAAACGAGGGTACACTGAAAATTATAACAGGTTCAAGCCTTAACATATCAGATATCAGATCTTTGGCTTTCAAATAACAATGGTAACAACTAAATTATAAATGCTTAAACAGGGTGACTGGAGGTTAGGAATGAAAAATATTTTTAAAACGGCGAAGCTGTAATTTATTGTAATCTGGCTATTAAAAAATCAGTCCTAACAAACAGATAATTCAAGGAATTCAATCTGATAATTTTATTTTAATTATTATACAAGTGTAAATATTATTTTTAATAGTCAGACACCCTGTATTGAAGAAGGAGCCGCAGCGGAGATAAATGTAAATGCATACTGAAATAAACCCAAAGAACATGCGATAGTTTGTACAGAAGACGTCAGGTTAAGTGTATACACTTTGTCAATTCTTATCACTCTACTACGGCAATGCATTAAATAAAGGTCATTTTCCAACTGTTGTGTTCCGCTTTACGTGTCGCTCCCTGTAAGTAGTACAGGGAGCGTCACGTAAAGCGGAACGTAAAGCGGAGAGTTTTTTTGCATAACAAAAATATATAATAATATCATATAACAAGAAAACCACAAATTACAACGATAAGATCATGTTAAACAAATAATTAAGTACATACATTATTTTGAAATAATTGAACAATGGAAAATGCAAATTTTATTCATCTCCGCTTGAGAAAGTCATTCTAAAGAATTTACAAGTTACTTCCCAACGTTTGAACTTTAATAATGCGTTTGATAACAAATTCACATTTTCAGGTTTTTATGACAAGAAACAGAATTTTGAGAAGCAATGACTGAATTTTAATTTAAATGGCATTAGCATACATTTTTTTAAGTTATAAATTTTCATATTAAATCAAAGTATTTAAAAATATCATTGAGACATTATTTCACAGGTAAATAGCGAAATATCCTTCCGATATTCGACAGTGTTCTTTCATCGATAGATAAATCGTTTGTCAGACGTTACATTCATTTAACATTCAAATGCAACGCGAAAAGTATTGAGTTTCGTTAAATATATTAGGTGTTCGCGTATAATTAAGAAATCGAAGGACAATTCACAAATAACTTGATATTTTCATCAACAAGCTAAATTGTGTCTAACCAGCAAGACTCACTTCATTTGCAAATATTTAAAGAAAATTCCTTGTTTTTCGACATGCTGAATCAAATGAGAATTTTATGTCATATCCTGGTGGGCCACACATGCATGTTATTTCAGCAATCATTTTAATTTTATGACATTATTAAAATAAACATGCATTCATGCTGATTCATGAACAATTGCTATGTTCGCTTTGTGGCATTCAACATTTTACGCCGCAAATCCAAATTAGGACCCAGCAGTAGTAATTATGAGTATCTTATTTTAACATTTAGTATCTTTCGCTCACTCCTCACCTAATTCGACTAATATGAACGCCAAGAGGTTCGCCGTCCGCTCAAACATACCATACAGTACAGACTAGATACAAAGGCACAAAACTAGCGACGATACACCGCAAGGACATGAGTTAGGAACATACAGAGGTTCTCATTTGTTCTTATGCCGTTTGAATAAGATTCAATGTTGCAATGGATGTCTAGACAGGGTTAAGCTTACTTTAATAGGGTTGTCTAGGATGTTTTTGTCACTTATCGAGAAATGTCAAAGTTTGCTGATTATTATACAGTCATTGGACCTTGATTTCATATCAGGAACGGCCGCTAGTGCATTGTGACCGCCATCATTATTATCTTCATTTAATATTCAACAATAAATAATAGTTCAAAAGGCACTTTTTCATTTGATTAAATTTCGTTGATTAAAACTTAACTCCCGTCAAACAAAATTCAACTAGATAATTTAATGAAATTAATTATTTGGAGACTTATCTGTATGTTCCAAACTTATGTACAGTAAATTAACTAATGTAAGTATAAGTAAAATATTTAAAACAAATACTAATATTTGGCTTTTAAAATACTATATAATATAATATAATACATGAGCAACTTCATCGTGTTCAGATCAACGTTATTGGTAACAATAGTTATTTATTAAAGATTTTTCATATTATTGTGACGTGACAAAATATATTAACAGTTCCATTTGTGCAACAGATAACCATTCTTAAATGTGAGTCAATAAAATATATGCATTCATATAGATTTTATTTAAATAGGCTATAGCTATAGGGAGAATGATAATAAAAAACAGTTTACAATAAAGAAAACCATGAAAAAATTGCACCGTATAGATCTGATGTAGTAACCATGTAATAAAACTACTATAAAATTATGTTACTCAGTCGTATATAGGAAGCTTAGACGTCGAATCACAAGACGGAAATTATGCTAAAGCGTTAATTAAAACTAACCGACGATACTAAACTTTATGACACGTACACATAAGGACGGAAACCTCTTGAGCGTAATCTATTTGCTAGTTGATCATTTACAAAAATATCTATGTCTAAAACTATGATAACGTACGTAAACAATATCATTTACTATTTGAGAGCTCGGTGTCGGTGGCGGCCGCATCTGAAATTGATATAGGTTCTTATTAACTCAAAATTATATAAAAAAGACGTCAGTCAAATCACGAGTAGGGATGTCATGTGCTAATTTTTTAGTAAAGGTATTATGTTCTTTAACGTCGCATCTAAATGTAATTTTAAATGAAAGACAGACGGAACATCACACTAAAAAAATGTGAAGCATGCAAGGTGCTACAATTTCGTTCGTTGTACACGACCTGCTACACTGCCAAACACACTAGGTGCTACAAACTACACCATTTTACTCCGTGTGACAGCGCGAATGACGTGTGCTAGTGACGCACATGCCTAAACTGGCAGCTGATGATATGCTTCACTCTTGATTAAACGAGGTGACGTCCGTCTTTCTTTTACGTCCGTGTATGATCCCCGCCAATAGGCATGACGACCAATTTTGAAATCTTCTTTCGTGATAAAGGTACACATATATAGTATACTAAAAAAACTTTATTTCGGTTTCAAAGGTCAGTTTAACAAAGTTTGAGGACATTATTCTAGTATTTTATCAACAGCGCGCGAAAAAGCTCGCAGGTGTCATGGCGTCCGTGTGACGTAATTCTAATATAAATATCAAGTGTCTGTCAAACTCACTTGTATGAAATACGACAGTGACATTTGTTGATTTCCAGTACAGTGACGTCATAGTGCGTGATTGACGTTTGTTGACGTTTGAGTCAAAATGGCGAATTGCAGTATTTTATCCTTTTACTTTATTGAAAATCTGATTAATCTCAGATTTTAAAATCAAACTAAATGTGTCTTTTAAATCCTTTTAATATGTATTTTCCCCTAATGTATTCAAATCGTTGATTATTTGATACTGTCGTCATGCCTATTGCTAATGCGCCTGGCCGCCATTTTTGTGACGTATGTTTTGCCATTTCAACGCTCAGTAGCGTTTGCAACTTATGCTGTCAAGTACGCGAAATCGCTTGTGAACACGCAGTTTTTTATTCTTTTTGTTTTTCGTTGTCTTGTTTTATTTGTTACTAAGTTGTTAAGTTTTGTTGTTATTCGTCATGCTTTGATTTTTTTTAAATCTCTTTCTTTTTAATTTTTGCTTCTTCTTAATGTTCCAACTGGTTTACTTACCCATTAATTGACAAACGTCCATCAACGCTAAGCACGCGCTCACGCTGATGTTGTCCCGTAAAATGTTAATAGAACTGAAAGGGAAAGCATGAGCGTGAGCGCGTGCTTAGCGTTGATTGACGTTTGTGAATTCGGGGGTTACAGTTATAAATAATTGTTAAGAACCATGACGAAACACACGATTAGACAGCTTGAAATCATCCATTACTTGTTTTAAAAAATACTTAAATAATTTAAATTGGTATCGTTTATTTTGCGAACTGTATTTTTTGCAGTCACGTGGCTTTTAGTTTTACAGGGTTCCAGCGCATTTAGCAATTGGCGAGGCTTATATTTTCTTCACATATCTCAAAATTTAATATTTAACATACTATCACTCGTGATTCGACCGGGAAGTGAAGGCAATACTCAATACTCAATCATTTAATTGCATTCCATAATGTAGTGGTAGATGTTACAAACTTGGTATGTTCATTACAGACCCTCTCGGGCACAACAAATAGGATAGAGGAGGACGCTTTCAACTCAAAACTTTAACCTAAAGCTTAGAACTATATTATACTAGGCAGGAATTAATAAAATCTATTTTTAAATAAATAGTTTACTTGTTCAACATACCTCAGTGCCTTAAGACGAATGTATACTAGTGTTTATCATCACTAGGAACCAGTGTGATCACTGGTATACGGTTATAATCGGATGAATAGTTAGGTCACATAAAGTTTAGGTTTTGGTTGTTATGTAACGCACTTTTGTATGAATAAAATTCCTTGTTTCAGGACTCAACCGACTTTATGTTTTGTTTTAGAATCAAATCGGGAGTATATTTACTTAGACTGAGAATTTGGTCGTTCATGCCGATTAAAAAGGTTAAGTCTAATCAAGACCTCATTTTATTTCATGCATATAAAGTTTATTGGTAACTATTTTCTAAGTTTTTTCTAGATGGCTTCTGCTGCTTTGCGGGACTTTAAGGGTGAGCGCAGAGGGCCCTCAACTCTATTATTTAAAGTGACGGGTCTAAAGGCGCCCCAAGATAATTAATGGACCCCGGCTTAGGGCGTTCTCTAGTATTTTCTGTATTTTTTTTTGAAAAAAGCTACTTGTATTAAAATCGTGACAGTATTAACCCGTATTAACTCTCAATTGGTTTTGAACCTTATTGTATGCCCACAAGGTACATATTAACAATTCTCAACTGCCTCACTAAGGGCTATGTGTGTATGATGCGCGTGCGCAGGTACCTCAGACGTCTGCGAGTGGCTGATTGGCGAGCGAGCCGTCCCACGCCGCCTGCTTGTGCAGCGCCGCCTGGCGCTTCTTTTCTGCAACACACACACAACGTACAGATAAAGATTTATTCAGCAATAGGCTCCACATTCAACATAATATGCAAGGCAAAGTATCATCTCATAATTATTTTTTTATTTACCTATTTGTCCCACTGGTGAGCAAAGGTCTCTCGAAATCCCGCGCTAGTCCAAGCCTTAATAATAGTTTAAATGCTTTAATAATATATCACTGGTAGTGGTAGCCTTAACTGTATCCCACAAAAGGAAAAGTATATAGCCAGATAGTGAAGTGCCTTCAGCCTCACAGTTTGCCTGTTATGCGGTGCCTAGTGAATCCACTTTCGGTTTTTTTCTTCGATGATATTGTCCCGTTCTGGAGGGGTAAGAGTATCGCACATTATGTCTCACCATATCTCGTGCGATTCGTACGGTTTTGGCGCGAGAAAAAGCGCACGACACAATGGCTGCGGTCCGAATATTGCTGAAGTACTTTTTTTAGCATCCATAAAAGCGTCCTCTGCCTTTTGGTCTGCGTTATGTCAAATTTAAACTGTGGTCCGAAATGATTTTGTGGCTGAAAGCACTTTAAGCGATAAAATCGCACTTTTTAATTCAGACCGGGCGGAAGTACTAAAAGTGCCTCCAGCGATATTCGGACCGCAGCCAATGTTGTCGCGGAGCGCATGCCTGGCTAGTTGAGCCATCGATGTGTTATGGACAAAGTGATAAATAGATAATTTTTCTTGATTCACAATGACATGAGAAGGCAATATTGTCCGAGATTGGTTGTTAGGTAAGTACGTTTACCAAACCACACGCAGCTTAACGGGCAATTATTCACAATGCCCGAGGCATTATAAATGATGCCCTCATCAAACCCCTTCGCTGCCAATCAAGTTACAATAGTAAATGAATTGTTAAAACGCACAGGTGCGTGCTGTGGCATTGAACCAGTTCACTTGGTCCATGACAGGTATATCGACTGCGGTATTGCACCCGATGGCAAGCCTAGTGGTCAGTCAATGATATTTGAAAGACGTAGATAGGTTACGTCAGTACTTACGGGAAGTCAAAAATTGTCCCCTGGCGTACATGCCTATAACTTAACCGTGTTTACAAGATAGCATGATTATTTACCAGAGCGTAAACGAGACAGATACATATTGCGCAGTGTTATCTAAAACTGTCAATGCTTTGCTCAGGTGGTCAGTCCTGATTTCGGGTGCCACTTTTTTAGCACAAGTAACCTACGTCTTTTATTATAATATCATAGTGTTAAGCATAGTTACCGCGCGCGAGTGTGATAAGACGCCGCTCCTCGGCCCGCTCCTGGCGCGCGGTGCTGAGCTTGACGCCCAGCGCGCCCGACACCAGCCGCCGCGCTAACGCCGTGCACGTTTCTGGACGTTGTCTGCAAATGATAAGGGTTGTTACATTAATAAACTACTTCTAAGAGGTACATTATTATTTATTTATTTATTTTCAGCCTATGCTGTCCCACTGCAGCCTCCCCTCCCACCTTCCACTCCTTGCGGTTCAAAGCTACGACCATTCACTGAGATGATGGTCGAGAGGTACGGTCAACGGCACATCATGCTACCCATTTCCAAAAAGTCCTCCTTGCTCTTTTGCAAAAAAAAATGACATTCGGCAAGAGCGAGAGAAGAAACGAAAATGGGGTAACCTGATGTGCTGTTGACTGTACATGTGGAACAGAAAAAATATAAAATACGTTAGACGACCGATTCGGTTAATGGTTCAGAAGTGAGCTATTACACCAGTGGTCGCAGGGTAAAATACATTCTGAATTTGAAATAAGCAGTCTTCTCTGTTGCTTTCCTCAACCGAATAATAGTCCTTGCGACATGGTATTTTTTTTCTTACAGAAGAAAGTCAAGCATTTAGTAATTGTGAGCGGTAGGCAAGTCAACTGGTTCCTATTTCAACCTTTTTGGCACGAAAGAAAACACAATGAATCTTACCTATAAGGCTGCAGAAACTCTGCACATTTCTTCGCTTTATTCCTGGATTCGAGTGTGGCGGCGTGTAGCGGTCGACACCGCAGCATAGGCCGCTGTGCTGACAGCACTTCCGCAGCTGAAAGGAGACGAACAACATGTCATCAAAACTTACGTTAGTAGGTAAGTGGCGGCCTACCCCCTTTGTTGGGGGGTCGGTTAGAGGGGGCCCCATTAGGGGCTAGCACTGGCGGCAGTGCGTCATTACTTTCGGTAAGATCCAGCTTCGCCGCCAAAGTGCAATGCTTGAGTGCCGTGGGGTTTTAGACGGTAGGAGTCCCACATAACCTCGTTATACCCCCGGGCGGCGCCGTATCCATGAGGAATTTACTTGCGACAAAAAAAAATGACGGCGATTTTCCCGGAGAGATATGAAGCTAAGTGTTTTTTTTAAGGCAAGCATTGCTACGGTGATGCAGTGTGTCCACGGATGATCACTTTCCACCAGGTCATGATATATAATTGTTTAGTGTATAGCTTTAGTGTATAGTTTTAGAGTATAGCTAGCTATACTCATTCTGAAGCCCACCATAATTATAATTAGATCCGATACCCATCTTCAGAGAAATGAGTACAGGTCATAGCTACATAAACCTGCTCAAGAACGGAACAGGCTCATTAAATGCAGAATTATGCCTTCCGGCCGTAAACCAGAATATTTCAAGGGCATCCGTCAGCAAATTTAATAACGTTGCATTACTCATGCATGATGCAAAAAACGTATTTAAACTTTTAAATATTGCTGAGTCGAATTAAATATTCCATTCGAGTGTGTTGAAAGCAAATATGGCAAGCTAATCTTGATTTACAGAAATGCAATTACAAGTATTCCTATCAAATAAAGACAAAACAAGCTGTGCTTAATAAAGTGTTCTATAAAATAAGGGTTTTAAGTTCTTTAAGATTATTTTAAATTTTATATTAACCTTCCCTCGAACTTATATTCGATTTTTTTCCGGACTGAGCCAGCTATTTTCAAGTTTTGCGCTTAGCAACACACTTAGCGATTTATTTTATTTATACCATCATCATCAACAGCCGTACGACATCCACTGTTGAACATAGGCCTTCTAGATTTCCAGAGCGGCCTGCATCCACCAAAACTCTGAAATCTTCATCTGGTCATTCGTCCCCTTTTTTTAATTTAAATAGACTTGTTACTAAATATAATGATTGTCGTACTGCTGAAACGGCGAAGTTAAAAAACCAAACAATGTGTAGTTTCTTATCCCTATTATTAGCGATCGCGCAAATATCTTATTAAGACATGCTGTCCCTAAATGCTGCCACTATTAGTTTATAATTAAAAGACTCCCGCTATGAAAATTAAATCCTGTCCTTGTTCATTCGCAACGAATAATTCACATCGAAATTTAACTTATGCAATAACTAAAATAGTTCAGTGACTGCTGTCCCATCATGGCCATAATAAATAACTCACAGCTATCATAGCTCCGGAAGTGTCAATGACCTAAATGTTTGCCAAAATATTTGCCAAGTCAATGTAAACAGAGCTCAGAATCATCGAATGACATAAATCATTGGCTGCCATCCAACTCTGGTCTTCAAGGGTGCCTTAATTATTATCTACGTGATTCTGGTCATTAAGACTGATAAATGCAATTGCTAATACCCATCTTGATAAAAAAAAAAAACTATTAACCCTCAATCGCCACTAAGAGGAAATTAAAGATGGTTGAAGGTGAAGGATCTGACATTGAAGTGAAGACCACAAAAATAAAATATGTCAAAAACTTAGCTGAAACATTCCAATACGCAACTATTACCCAGGATCTCACCCCACGTACTGCAAGTGTACTCCACAAACAACGAATACTTGCATGAACACTTGAGGGTGTCATAGGTGAGTAAATCAACTAAAAGTGGTTCTTCGAATGTTTTTGCAGATTAAAAATCCCTGAATTTATGAAAGTGATCTCATTATTTTTATTTGTTGTACTTTAGCTTTTGTTTTTCAATGCGCCGACAAAATGGAAGCTGTAAATGTGTGCATTAATTTTTTACATATTTTTATATGGTCAAGAAATCATCGCCAGGTGTTGTTAAATCTTTAAACATCAAATTAAAAAATAAAAAAATGTAAATAATAGCTCAGCTAATGCGTTTTTGAACCATCCACAGTTAACTTGAAGGTATTGAGTATTGTATCACATAGGCGAAATTAATAGGGACATCACGGGAAACAAAATAAAAAAATATTAAAAATTGTCACGTATTTTTCGTCAGTACCAGTAAAGAACGTCAAACTACCATTTTTTTTTCTTCCTGACTTCTTATGCGTTTCAGTATTATCTCCCGCCTATCTCATCAGTCTGTATCACGTACTAGTCGTGTGTATCAGTCACTGAGAGTAAAAGTGGTAAAAATATATTGGTTTGAACTTCCAAAAATAAAGTTTGTCACGGTTTGTGTCATTACCGTAGGATTTTTTATAAGCGAAAGTATTTCTTTAATCTTTATCCATATTCATTGAAGCATAGTTGATTCAGGATTGCTTACCCACGTAATTTTTTAAACCGCGCCCCATTAGTATTTATCCCTCACGTAATTTTTTTCTCCAAAAACTTCACTACCGGTATTTCATCACCAGGAAATAAGCTCGCCTGGTGATGACAATGGGTGACTGGGAATGACATTACTATACAGTACTTAGAATTTTTGTACTTGAAATATACGTATCATACACGAATTCACCTAATCATCAGACTAAACATATAATATTTTACCATGTTATCAATTGTATTACACAAATCAGATGAGTTTAAGGCGTAATGACGACGATTTATTTAACATCTATATATGTATGTATTCGTTTCAATTTAAGGAGCACACGTAGGCCTCTGCCTAATAATGTCTATCAAGCCTTAATAAGGCCCTGCGTCAGCCACTAAAAGCCCGGGCGGAGACCCTTGGCAGGCTGGCCTGGACCAACACAAACGGACTGGTGCACGCCAAGGCTCTGATAAAGGGCTACTCACATAAGTTCACCGCGGAGGCCCTAGGGCTGAGTAGGGGTCAAATCAGAATCCTCACCAGAACCCTAACAGGACACTGCCGGTTGAACAAACATGGTCACAGGATTGGGATCTCAGAGACCCAAACTGTAGATTTTGCCAGGATATGGACGAAACTCCGGTCCACTTCCTTTGCAAATGCGATGCATTATCGCAGTGTAGGTACCGCGTGCTGGAGAGTCACTTGCTTGCTCCCCAAGACGCCAAGAACATCGCTCCCGGGAAAATAGTACAGTTTATGAAGGCTGCTGGCCTGGAGAGTGATCTCTAAAGGGATAATGGCCACAATAGATCAGTAATGGTCTCAGTGGCCTATCGCTCTGGCGACATCCCCATCCACAACGAATAACGAAGCCCTAATCAGCATCCAATACATTTGAAAAAAGGTCGCGGGTTACGAAACTCTAGGAGTGCGTATTAGGGTGAGAAACCTGTCACTCAGAATGTCCGGAAGATATTAGCTGAAGGATATATAGGTGGTGGCGACGCCATTCTCGAAGATATCAGTTCAAATTGATTTGCCGTCAAGGCCTATTTCAGTGTCATTCTGGAGAGCTTCAACTGGATGGATTCCGATTTGATGACCTGGCTGTGAGAACAAACCACAGAAACTTTGGATCCATACCTTTGGCCCTCCTGACTGAATGTCGGTCTGCAAATCCCCAAGTCTTTCGACTTGCAACGATCCCGCCACACTTTTTGCGCTTCTTCTTCTCATCATTTCAGCCGGAAGACGCCCACTGCTGGGCATAGACCTCCCTCCAAAACGATCGTACTCGAGCTGTCCGCATCCAGTGGCTTCCCGCAACCTTGTTCAGATCGCCAGTCCACGTTATAGAGGGCCTGCCCACGCGTATTCCGATACGCGGACGCCATTCAAGAACCTTTCTGCCCCAACGGCCATCGGTTCTTCGCGCTGTGCGCCCTCTCACTGCCATTTCAACGATGCAATTCTTCGAGCGTTGTCTTAATTCTCCTGCGGATCTCTTCATTTCACGTCTGACTCCCATATCCCATAGGTCATACTGGCATACACACCGGTCAAAAACACGCGATTATATGCCGCAGCTTCCCGAACGTTGCCCCTCTGAGCTGGATTCGACGAGAGATCTCTTTCTCGAAGTTGGAATTACCTAACTGGACTGTCTGTCCCAGGTAAACATAGTGGTCAACAACTCCGAGTGTAATGTTAACAACGTTAACTGGAGCGGGTGCAACATGGGCATTTGACATCTCTTCTACTCTCATAAGTTCTTTCATACTTGCTCGTCAGTAAAGGTGATGATGGTGATGTGAACTATCGGCTGCTTGCTCAATGGACTTACATGGAAGACAGTATCCGTGTTTTTAACACGAATCGTATTAAAGATATGATCGAATGGCACAAAGGTTCCAACAGAGAAGTATGTTGGGCAGTATTGGTTGACAAACTGAAGACGTAAGACAACAGTAGAAGCAGTGTTGAGTGAGGTAGAGAGTCTCTAAAAGCAGTTATTGTAAACCTCTTTATGCCAAACTAAAGTTCGTAGCACACTAGAAAAGCACGGCAACTGCACGGCTCCGACCCAGCAATTATCTTCCCATAAAAATTTGAACTTTCAGTTGTAAGGACGCGAGCTGCGAGTTGATTGGTATAGTAATGGAGCAGGCGCTGACAGCTTGCCCCTGGCTTCCTCAGATTATTATGGCAAAACACGTTGTACCACTTACAGCTTAAGGTTCAAATTTCATAGCATAAACATACATTAACATATGTTATGTTTATATTATGTAACGGATTGACTGACATTGAGAACCATGTATGTGAACTGAATAGAGGTGGTCAGGTCACATGATCAGCTCGAAAATGATAGATGAACTAGGAGCATGACTCAATGGGACCGTGATCGATGGGCAGACCGCTTACCTATTGCTGTGGTAGCCGAGCAATGGTTAATGGAGGTTTAGAGGCGAGTGGCGTTGAAAAGAGGAAGTCTATACCCATCAAGGGGTGTTCCTGGTGTACTCAGATGATGATATACGCAATACTACTCTTAATGAAATCCTACTTCATTGACATGTTTCTATAGCATTTATAGCAAATGACCATTACCAGGAACATAACATCATCACCATGTCATTACCAACCTATTGCGGTCATTACCGGTAGAGCCTAAATTTTGGAATTAAATATCTCTGAAAGTATTGACTACACATAAGTGCCTTAAACAGGAATTCCTTACTTTTTTATGTTTTATAACAAAACCTTGAAATTATTAGTGCAAACTCATTTTTAAAAAACCATCCAAAATAATTGCTGGAGAATCGATTTAGGTTGATTTACCCAGGTACATTGAGGGCCATCCCGCGGGTGTGCTGAATCGTTGATTAGAACTTGCAATAGCATGCCGCTAAAGATGCCTCCCTGAAAACGCTAAGGTCCCACAGAGTCCGAAGCGGAGCCTAATGCAACAGCATCGTAAGGTACGCAACCTACTTTCGGGCGCCGGCTCAACCTCGCAAGGTGGTTCAACGACCCCCGCGGTCGTGACGCAACGCTGCGGCGGGCAAGTGGCACGACGCCCGCGCATCGTGTTTGTCTTTAAACGGTGCTTAGCTTTGGAGGGCGATTTTAGGATCTTTGTGACAGACAAGATCAAAAGATTTTGAACGGCTTGCAATACATCGGCTGAGGTATTTTTAATAAGATTCGAGACTTTAATGAATCTCTTTTTAAACCAGAATCTGATCATAGTCGTTGCTTTTTTAATCGTTTTAATAATACAAACACATCTTAATCATTTTCGCAATTAAAACATACGAGAAAGCTTTGAAGCCAGTCTTTAAGACCGTCGGAGGGAATGAGGAGCACAGGGCACACGTCATCGACTGAGGGTCAAATGTGAAGAAAGTGCACAAGACAACCTAATTAGCAGGATTGACAATAAAATATAGATAACCCAGGCGCAGAAAAATGCCGATACCACCGAGGTGAGTGCTCAAATAAGAACAGGGTTGTATTTAGAATAATTGAAGTTACAATGTGCTCAAATATACATGTACTTAATAGTAACACGGATTATCAACTCATAAATTGTCTAGTTTCCCATAGCACAAGCATTTGGTTGCTTAGTTTGGAGCTAGATGGCGCTGTGTGTAATAGTATCCAGAGATGAATACCTCAGTAAATGAAAACAAACATTTAAAGAAGAAGACGGTGAGAGGGGCTTTTTACGGGACGGGAATTGGCCGACTTTAGCTTTGGATCGTGTGGGTTAACGAAGAAGTCATAATTACCTACTAGTATTACACAGAATATATTGCTTAGCAGCTAATCATATACGAACCCAAGATTTTAACGAATAATCTGTTTTGCCAAAGAAAAACAACAGCAATTGTGCCAAAAGAAGTTGAACCAATTACCTTTCAAAAAGACTGTTGAGCACACAAACCGATTACTAAAGAAACAAAATTATGCACGGCAGTTAACATGCTAAACCATATGCAAATAGACACGAAACCGAATCTGACCGCTGCAGTGCAACCTACTTCCCACCAGTCGAGGAAGTTCGTTCAACTAAAGCCTTATTGCGCAATTGCGGTCATATATGAACAGACTGTTAGTAAACATAATAGTTGATTGTTAGCCGAGGGATATAAGCAATAGTTTTTTCACACAAGATATATATTAGCAAAGCAGGTGTACTTCTAAGTTTGGCATTGGTGTTAACACTACACTATTTATTTCTAGTATAAGGAAAGTGAATTTTGATTTCTGGCCACCGGAATAAGTAATCGTTTACACTGGTCACAGTGATTTACCACGAGTGCTTCATTAATCTATTAGGTAAAAGTTGATGATTTGAAGAATTATAACAATACCACTTTTACATTAGCTTTAAGCTAGTCAAGCATATACATAAGATACTAGGCCATCACTACCGGGCTAAAAGAAGTCTACAATGCACCTGGCCGTGTCTCTTTTTTTATTCGACTTGGCGACGGCACTCAGCGCACCCGTGCGCTCAGAACAGCGTGCAAATCAGCAATTTGTTATTCAAATGAGAGGCAATTCATTACGAATATTTATTACGAGTGTGTGGCATTGTTATGTCCGAGTAAAGCAACTGTTTCCTATTCATTTATTCCTTCTTTGAGGACTTGAACAATAATAACCTTTGTGAAATAGATTTTCCGCTTTTGATAATTTTCCTTTTTTTATTAATAAATAAAATCAGGCTATTTACATAAATACTACAAACACAGACCTCTACTAGCCGTGTGATCATAAAACTGAAAAAAAACCAACTGTTCTAGAACATGTTTTGTAAAAATAAGTATCCGTCATTAAAGTTTTAAAGCAATTTTCCACAAGTGAACAGAGCTGGAGACGCGCCATACAAGGCGCCAGACCGACAGAGAGCGAAACAACGGGTTCCTATGACCCCTGTCCTATCAGCGACATAGTACGTGTACAGTACACCTACGAGTATTATATATTTCATCGTTATGCGTCGTTTCCTGTTTCCGTCTCTAGGCAAGACAGACATTGTTAATAGGCACACGAGTAGAAAGGTCCTAAGGTAGGTAGTCACTGGGAGCATGACCATTCCATTTTCTTTTCCTAGATGTCGCAACTACACCACCTTCCAGAGTCCATGTTGTAGACTGTGAGCCTGTGACTATTGTGCCTACCGACAGAATAATTTCAGCTTCAACATCATCATTTCAGCCCACTTCCACCCTCTGCTGAGTAAAGGCCTCTTCGTTTAAACCCTGTTATCCCGAACGATCTGATGCCACCATCAGACCATCCGGTTTTCAGCTCACCCTATTCTTTAACAAATAAAATCAATAATAACAGCATTCATATCACATGTGCGTGGTACAGTATGTGACATGCCGTCCACATTCCTAATTAAAGAAACGGAAAAGTTTGTAGAGCAATCAAATCGAAACTGGTTACGAGGGCTTTTCCGAATATACTCGATTGAATGAGCTAACTTTTACATTCTGAGTATGTAGCTAACGAGCCCGATTCAGAATTTAATTATATTTTATGAACGCATAAACAAATTGTATTGCCTTCACGAGTATTTACGCTGGTAATAGTACTAACCAAAAGCACAGTTGCATGTTATGTGTGTACACTTTGACCAATGGAATAAAAGTCATTTTGCAACCGCTTCTGGCTTTACTGCCGGCTACTAAGTGGCTATCGTTACCACGACATTACTGAATCGAAAAGGTTCCTTTACTTTTTTATTATGAACAGGTTTTAATGAGAATTATAAAAATACCTAAGTACTAACATTTCATTATTGATTTTACAGCTCGACTACAACACAACATTAACGGAGCGTTAAATTATAAGTCGTCTTTTCAAGTACTCACATTCAAGGAAATGCTAAAACTTTTTTTGTATTGTTGACTTCACTACAAGAAACACGGAGCTTCCTTTGTACATTGTAAGTACGGAGAATTTCATGTAATTGCAGCACAGCTGTCGATTGTTAGTTCCCTCGACTATTCCGGCAATGCAGAGAGAAAATCTTTCCGGAAAACTAAACGCTAAAAGGAATTAAAGAGAAACGAAACGTTTCTTGATGCGACTGGTATGCATGATGCGTACTCGATCTAAGTCCATTGGACAGACCAACTTTTTATGCAATTGCCAACGGAAAAATACGGTCTTAGTAAGCAAATACCGAGGAAGGTTTGTCTAGTCTACTTACACAAAATTAAAGAAATAGAATAGTAAAAAAGATATAAAAAATTTATTAACATCAAATGAGATGCTGATGAAATCTAACAAAATAAACTACTTAACTTACAACACTGTAGGAATGCAACAGCAGAAGATTTATGTAACACATCTTGCTGCATATTTCGCGAGTAGGTAAACATTTCGGTTACAATAACAAAGATCTTGAAGCTTTTTAGGAAAGTACAAGATTAAGATCCATTACATTTAAAAATATCCCACGTATGGTAAATGGTAATACAACGCACGAGGACAAGCCGCAATCAGATTGCTTCACACAATATCGTATGCACTAGCGTGTGCTACATTACGTATTGTTTACATTAGCCGCTTGACAGTAACACTCCAAAATAGGCACAAGTTCAAGGCGGCAATGTACGGTGTTCCGAATAAACAATACGCGACTTTTGTAATGAAGAGTGTGCTAACGAAACTGAAAGTGGTGTGTGGGCCAAGTTTTTGGAAACTAGCGATTATAAAACACCAACCACATTTTTGACTATACTTGCAGATGAAAGATTTCGCTGCATTTGAAGAAAACAAGAAACTACAAGTAACAATTGAACAACTTATTTCGAGGTTTAGGTATTTATGTTATATAAAGTAGCTATTTAATTATGGGGTTGGCCTTTTCATAGAAAAACATCTTAAGTGTTAATATAACTTTGGACCCAGAAGTGATCCTTGCGAAACACCTAGATCTGATTAAGTACATTACGAATATAGTTGCACATCTAGTATTTATTTTTATTGCACATGCTCAACGATTTGAACGACAGCGTAACATTCTTCCGCTATCTTTTGTGTTCTGTCACCTTGAGCCGAATCGTGACTTGCAGTTGCAACACGGTCAGCAGATTTGATCAACTCCCGAAATCTTTACATAACGTTACGACAACTGATCGATTTACTAGATGCAGTTGCAGCATCTTTTATGCAACTGACGTAACTGTTTAGCAAAATAAATTTACGCAAAGCACGAATTGTATTGGTATAAAAAATACTTACTATGATTTAGTTATCAGAACATTTCCGAAATAAATTATTCGCTTCTTTACTCGTTATTCGTACGAAGTCACGGGCGGCCGCTAGTCATAATATAATAGGTGACAATAAACGAAATACATTTTGAAAACAACATGCTTTAAGGACGACTCCCTGAAAACCGTACTCATGAAAATCAATCGTCGAAAAATTTATGTTAAACATTCAAATTTTAAATTATACATGTGTCTGACTCTGAACAAAGTTTTGTTAAGTCACCGCATAATAATATTACTGTTAAAGAATTACTTAGCAAAAGTTATGCAACAAACACAAATTAGTTTAACCTTAACACAAATTTGGTCTATGAAACTATAAAACGTTTGCATCTTTAGAGATCGAGGTCGCAAGCGCACTGCAATCTCCGCTAAGTGCTTTAATTAGGAACATGAACATGGATTAAATATTTTGTAAAATATTTCACATAATCTTTTTATTTGCACACACATTGCAGGACCAGAAACAATGTTATTTAATTTTACAATTCAGGAAATCAAAACACGTTTTTGGGCATTTGAAGAAGACGGTTGTTTACACAATAAGCTTGTTTTAGTTGAGTGATTTACAGGTGCGGTTGAAGTAGATTATGTTATCGATAAACTTGCACTGCGATATCTTATTCTGTTTGTATTACTGTAATCTACTAGGTATTATTAGAATTTAGATAACATTTATTTGGAAAAAAAGGGTAGGTTTGCATTTCGATTGAAGTTGCACAGTGTCGCATGCCTGCTCAAATTCCATTTTTTTTTTGTTGAGCTGTTTAATGTTAGAGCGTCAAATACAAAGGTGATGTTTATCGGCACAGGGGGTGTGCGCGACATGACGCAAGCTCACGCGTAACTTTGTCTATTGTGGCCAGCTTGACGCAACGCCCCGATAACACTTTATTAGCACTACATTACCGTTCTTGTCACTACTTTGAAGGTCTTCGATTAATCACATTTGACATTTTACACTCTTATTGCATTAGCATATTAGTGTAAGCTTTTTGCGTAATTGCTTTTTGTTTCAGTTCAATACTTCAGTCAGATAGTTACGAGAGCTTTAACAAGTTTATTGCATTAGGATCAGCAATTAACATTTAATGCTAATTTATTGTTTCAGCCATAACCAGAGACGGGGTCATTAGGAAACCATCGTCAAAATTTAACTAGTTCGTACACCTTCACTTCTGTGTTTATGGTATAATTATATCCTGATAGAAAAACAATATAGAAGACAGGATAGTGAACAAACTTGACGAGATCTAATCTTATGCCTCATCATCAAAAAAATCGGTAAAGCTAATTTGGCAAAGCAATTTCTATAATTCAAAAGTATCTAAAATTGGTTTAACTGGGGGCATCAGTGGAGCAACAGTGGAACCAGCACAGGAATTAGGACAACATTGTGACGAAAACAACTGAATCTTGGGGGAGATCGTGGTTGTATTTATAGCAATCGGTATGATTCACCGAAGGCAACCCAGGCGCACATGTGGAATTAGCAACCGTTTGGTCTGTAAATGAACGCGAATCAGGGTTTATGCGAAATTCTATATTTTTAACAGATTCTCTAGGTATGACATGATTATCAGTCTTGATAATAATAATAACATTCTCAGTAATTAAGGAATGAACAAAAGAAAACCCAGAAAAAAACATTCGGCCTAGATTTCAGGCGACGATCGAATCAGCGTCTTCCGCAAACCGGGCGGCTGCTCTAACCACTTAGCTACCGAGGCTGGCAGACCAGCTGAATCTTTCTGGTATATGTTTTACTGTAAGGCAAGTGTTATTCCATCAATGTTTTTTAAAGTAAATACCTTCAACACCCGAAAGAAATATTTTCACAAATATTTTTTCTTTCGATAAAGCTGAAACAAGCTTTTTGATCATCTCTCTGTTATTTGGCATAATCAATGCTGTATCTTTGAAATTTTGAGGTGAGGACACTAATAGCTGAGGTTATCAATAAGTATTTGATGTCGCAAAATGGGGCCGTGCAAAAATAATGCAGGATACAAGCAGCATTTCAAGCCGATAATTGTAGTATCGCACTATTTATTATTTTCTCAGTCAGTAGAACGAATCGTTACGTTTAACTTATGCAATGTGGTACGAAGCCGAGAGCTGTCTTTCTCACGCCGCACTTCATTTCACATTGTATATATTATATTACAGACAAACCACACGTACAATTTTATTTTATTACGGCAATAGTAAAAGATAGTATCAAGAATTAAAATCAGCTGGTACGATTGTATTGTGTAATTTAATTGACTGTCCAAATATAGATTGAAAATAAAAGAAAAGCATTGGCGCAGTTATTTATCGAATCGGAAATGAAGAAATATGAATAGCTAAAGTCGCTGGCGTAGTCCAACAGGAAAATGAATTAAAGTGGCAGTGGGGCCATTCACTTTGAAGAAATGGGGGCTGATGGCAGTTCAGGGGGAAAAGAGGCATTTGAGAACAAACGAAGGCAGATTGGAAGGCAGACAACTTTGGTAACCTATGGGTCACCTACCTAGATCGTATTTAGCAGTTCCAATAAAAACGCTTGGATTACAAACGATTAGATTTTGAAATGTAACCAAATCTGACTCACCAATCTTAGAGCTGCTGAAGCAAATCAGCGCATGCGTGTCGTCCACCCATTTGATCTCGAACCCGGTGTCCTTGTACTCGCTGAACACGGACAAAAGATCGTTAGTCTTGAACTCGCTCGGGAAGTCGTACACCTCGACCACGTGGCCGAACGCCTCGTCGTACGGCCCGCTGAACAGCGCCTGGCCCTTCGTCTGGTACTGCTCGTAACTATTCTTAGCTTTGCTTATGTGCACCTTCCCAACTGTAGAAGTCAACTCTTCCAACAATGACGGATCGAGACACTCCCCGCTATCATCAAACACTGCATCCCAATCATTCTCTTCTCTTTTTAAGGACACTTTCGCTTCCAATTTTGGTTTCAACTTTTTAAGCTCCGGTTCTTTCACTTCTGTCACTATTTCTTGCTCATTTATTTCACATTCCGGTTTACTTTCGTCTTCAACAGGGTCTGAAATGACTAGGACATCTGAGTGAAAACTCTGTTTGATAATACGTTTGCTACTTCTATTTATCTCTTGCGACGCGCGCTTCAACTCTTTCTTTTCAATATCTTCATCCTTACTGTATAAATAATCATTATTATCAATAATATTGCTCTGTTCCGCTTCGTTTACAGCCATGGTTTGGTCGGGTTCATTGGGTCCCCAGTCGTGTTGCTGCTCGTACTCTGGTTCTGTGAACTCACTGTAGAACCCGGAGCTGTAGAAACCTAGTTGTCCGTTAGCGAAATAATCTCCTATATAAAAATTCTCTCCTACTTCTGTGTCGTTAAAACTATTATCACTAAACGATATTGCACTATCACTATTTGGCACTTGGCAAGCTGAAGGCACGGATTCGTTATCTGTGGCCGTCGCTTGGCCTATGCTAGGGGCGGTGTCGGTTTGAGATCTCTGGCTTCTGAGGTGCGGTGGAGTGTACACGTTACAGAAGGTTTTGTCGATGGACTTGCGAGGGGTCCCGTGTGAGGACTTATCTTTAGGCACTGGTGACTTGGGGCACTTCTGGCCTTCCGCGCTGTGGCTCGTCCGTCGGTGGGTGGCTTCCGGCTTGTTCTCGTCCTGAGTGTTGTTTTCTGTCGAACGCAACGCTCGAGGCACGTATACCGCGCGGTCCGGACGGCGGGGTCTTGTTGAACCAGATCTGTGGACAAATTATTACAGTTCATAAACGTAAAATATACAACCAGACAGCACGTCTCGCTTTTATATTTGAGAGGGTATACATTTTAAAAATTAAATACATTTAAATAACCTATTTATAATTCATGAATGATTCATTCGTTTTTAAAATGAAGTATGTAGTAGGATGAAGTATGTAGAGAATATTTTACAAGATATTACTATTTCATCATGGTAACCGCAAATCTCGTTAGTGAATACCTGTTCATTAAAATTTTAATAATTGTAGATAGGCTTTGTTAGTACAGGAAAAAACTACACATGTTATGTTTCCTGTTTACAATAGGTATCTAACAATTTAAAATCTTTCAAATTTGAACTGTGGTACCCTAGCTGCAGTGCAAAGTTCTCCAGGTGCCATAGGCTTAAGTTTTCCACTTGCTACAATATATCCAAGACCATCATGATTCATGGGACACCTTAGTCACAGTCACTTCAGATTCGAGAAATCAAAACCACATTCAAAAATAGACCAAAAAATCCTCACTACGCCCACACAATGCTCAACAAATGTGAAATCCTTGACGAAACCGCTATAGCCACTAAAATCCATTAACCATTAATGCCTTCGCTTTCAAAACCGCGTAGCATCTGTTTAAGCGGCATGGCGAATCCATTGACAAGAAGTAACAATGGCTCACCGACTCACCATCGGCTATTTATATTATCCCATCGTTCGCCGGTCACGTCGCCGAATGTTAAGTCACTCACGTAACCGAGTGAGAAGGAGGGCAAGGTCTTCGGCCCCTCTCTCGACGGCACACTTTCAACCATTTCGGCGCTTCGTGTTTGTGTAATTGCATTCTTGGGGCCGATCATACTTAATACTGTGCAGTAATGGATCGAGTTTGGTAACATGTTTTAGACTTTTTGTTACTAACTGGATAAGAATTCGATCTCTTTTGCGCTATGATCTACAGTCAACTTCATTAGGCTACCCATTTCAGTTTTTTCTCTGGGTCATGTCAAATGCCAATTCTTTGCAATGCACACAGCGCTTGTTGGGCGATTTCTCGGCGAGGCGATCTCGCAGCGATACTTCCGCGATAAAATAAACGCTGCGAGCACGCCGCGAGATCGCCCCGCCGTGAATCGCCCAACAACGCAGTAGTTAGAAGATGATACGCATGACCTTATCATACTTAACTAAAGTTTAAATGAAGGTATACAATAGGTACACTTGACCGGAATGGAATAGCTTAAGACATTTTTGCAAGTCACAGAAACATGGGAACAGTTTACGAGGCGACGATACACTTTCCATCATTTCAACTCTTCATGTTTTTGTTATTTAATTTTTGTTGACCATCATAACTAAGATCGTGGCGTGTGGAGTAATAAATCCAGTTAAGAGTTCGGCAACCTGTTATACTCCTTGTTACTAACTGGATACGGGTTTGATTGCTTTAACTGTTATGCGTACAGCACTGTTGTTTTGCAACTCGGATCGTTAGGAAATGCCAGGGTTTGATCTATGACTTTAGAATGGAGAAGATTCGATTGCCAAATCTTAGTCAACTTTTTGATAATGGCTTTTATAAACAATAGTTTAATGTATTTAATTAGAAAGTTGTTACATTTTATCAACTTAATCATTATAACCATTACTGACTGGTAGATAAGGCATTAAGTCTGCCGTTTCATCTTTCCTTTCGTGCAATAAATACAATATTGTAAATTACATTGAATCTCATTTTGTTTAACAAATAACAAGCTTTTATTACTAAAATCTTTGGAAATATAACCTACAATTAGTCATCTTATTCACTGTGCAAGAAAGTTTTGCTAGCGTCGAGGGATGATAGACCTTATATTCTAAAGAATTGCGTTTGCAAACATAGGCCTCCTATGTTATTCATAATAATGGCACATGACTGTGTTATTAACTTTGTCGCAGCCTGTTTAAATACCACAACATGTGTGTCAATAAATTATAAATCAGATGGCGTGACAAACGCAATAACTAGTTATGTTTATGATTTTAAGGCAGGGCAATATTGCAGTGTTCAAACACGAACTGGTGGTTTTCATAGACTACCCATTTTTAGAAATAGTAACGCTATTCAGCCACCAAAATGTACAAAATATCTTAATACAGGCATGAGGCAAGTAAGTAAGTAAATATTATTTATTGCACACTAAAACAACAACAATATTACAGGCCAGTAGATGTAGTAAACACGTAAATGTACAACTTGGGCGGTTTTATCGCTCAAGCAAGCAAGCAAAGGATCTTTGTGGTATTTCTATCTTTAAGCATACTTACGTACTTAGCACAATGCTGCTATGAATCTTTAATTATTTATTTAATGAATTTATTAATGTTATTATTTACTTATTTTATTTACTAAATAAGTTTATTTATTCATTATAATCTTTAAAAATATTTCAAATAAGTTTTAACTGTCGTTAATTTTTTCTTTTTTATTCAAAACGCTGTCGCGCCGCCTTTTAAACGTTTATTTTTAGCACCATGGTTACATGATAGATAATGCATTATCTGCATGGTGTTCAGAATAATAAATCAAGCAGGCAAACATAAGAATAAAAACACAATAACCAGTCAACAAAACAATGTTTACGATGAATTCAGAATACGATATTATGATTTGTGCCGTGTAGTGCCGGCACGTAAATAGAATAGCACTACCCCCTCTCTTCCCGTGGGTGTCGTAAGAGCCGACTGAGGGAAAACTGCCATAAGGAGATGGGCAGCAGCGTCTCCGCATAACAAAAGGCCTCACTGCGATCGCCAACCCGCCTGCCAAGCGTGGCGATTATGGCAAACCCCCCCCCCTAATGATGGCACAACCTGAAAAATGGCCCCCAGTCCCCGGCGGCCCCGCTATTCCTGGCTACGGCAGCGGCTATGGTAACGGCGGGGCAGGGGGTGCGAAGAATCCCCGGGTAGGATCCGGCTGCCAACATCGACGACTCGACCTGGCAACATTTAACGCGCGCACACTGAGGCTTGACGCGAAGCTCGTGGAATTGGAAGAGGCAATTGGTAAGTTACATTGGGATATCATTGGGTTATCTGAAGTCCGAAGAGAGGGTGAGGACTCGATAACCCTGCAATCCGGTAACTTACTATACCACCGGGAGGGCGATCAACAGTCAGTAGGTGGTGTCGGGTCCATCGTCCACAAGTCCCTTGTCAACAACGTGATCACTATCGGAAGTGTTTCGAGCAGGGTAGCGTACCTGATACTCAGGATATCGAAACGATATTCGCTGAATGTCATTCAGGTCTACGCTCCGACCTCGAAACATGACGATGTCGAAGTGGAGGCTATGTATGAGGAGATCTCTAAAGCCATGCATAGCCATAAAACCCACTACACAGTTGTGATGGGGGATTTCAATGCGAAGTTGGGGCAACGTTGCGGTGATGAGCTGAGAGTGGGGCAATTTGGGTTTGGGCAACGGAACAATAGGGGCCAGATGCTGGCAGACTTCATGGAGAAGGAGAAACTCTTTATGATGAACTCCTTCTTCAAGAAGCCCGTAAGCCGCAAATGGACCTGGATCAGTCCGGACGGTAGGGTCAAAAACGAGATCGATTTTATCATGTCGACGAAGAAGCATATATTCAATGATGTCGCTGTGATCAACGCTGTTAAGACAGGAAGCGATCACCGCATGGTCAGAGGCACATTGAATATCGACATAAAGCTTGAGAGAGCTCGACTGATAAAATCCACGCTCCGACCAATACCGGCTCAGATTCAAAACCCCGAGTGCTTTCAGCTCGAGCTTCAAAACCGCTTTGAAGCCCTTGAGAACAGCATCGATGTGGACGATCAATACAACATGGTGGTGGATACTGTCCGTACGGTAGGGTCCAAGTACTTTAAAACCCGCCCTCCAAAGTCAAAGAAACTCTCCAGCCAGACTCTCCTACTCATGGATCAGAGAAACGCAATGCGGCTACAGAACTCAGCGGATGCCCATCGTTATCGGCAACTCAATAGACAGATATCTAAGTCTTTGACGAGCGACCTTCGCCAATTTAATACCCAGTGTATTAAAGAGGCCATTGAGCGGAACAAAGGCTCCAAAGTGTTCGCCAGAGATCTGTCTATTGGGCAAAGCCAACTGACGAGGCTGAAAACTGAGGCAGGTAGCATCATTACGTCAACACCTGAAATCCTGAGGGAGATTGAGAGTTTCTATGGACAGCTGTATTCCACTCAAACACCTGTTGAAAGCAAGGCTAAAGACCCTAGAGCCAAGCTTACCCGACACTATACCGAAGATATCCCGGACGTCAGCCTGTACGAGATTAGGATGGCTCTCAAGCAGCTGAAAAACAACAAGGCGGCGGGTGATGACGGAATCACAACAGAGCTTCTGAGAGCGGGCGGTCGGCCGATACTCAAGGTCCTCCAGACGCTCTTCAGCTCTGTCATCCTCGAGGGCAGAACGCCAAAGGCATGGGGCAGGAGCGATGTGATGCTGTTTTTCAAGAAGGGTGACAAAACTCTCTTGAAGAACTACAGACCCATATCGCTTCTGAGCCATATCTATAAGTTGTTTTCGAGAGTCATTACGAATCGTCTCGCTCGCAGGTTCGACGACTTCCAACCTCCCGAACAAGCCGGGTTCCGAAAAGGCTATAGTACCATAGACCACATTCATACGCTGCGGCAAGTTATACAGAAGACCGAAGAGTATAACTTGCCACTTTGCCTAGCGTTCGTGGACTATGAGAAGGCCTTTGATTCGATCGAGACCTGGGCAGTGTTGCAGTCTCTCCAAAGGTGCCAAATAGACTACAGGTACATCGAGGTGCTAAGGTACCTATACCAGAACGCCACCATGTCGGTCCGATTACAGAACCAGAACTCTAATCCGATCCAACTACAGCGAGGCGTGAGACAAGGAGACGTTATTTCTCCGAAATTGTTCACAGCTGCGTTGGAGGATATTTTCAAGCTTCTGGACTGGAAAGGACGCGGCATCAACATCAATGGCGAGTACCTAACACACCTACGATTCGCCGATGATGTAGTTCTTATGGCTGAGACCTTGGAAGACCTGAACATAATGCTCGAAGATCTCGGTAATGCTTCTCAAAGAGTGGGTCTTAGGATGAACATGGACAAGACGAAAATCATGTTCAATGCCCATGTTGCACCCGCTCCAGTTAACGTTGGGAACATTACACTCGAAGTTGTTGACCACTATGTTTACCTGGGACAGGCAGTCCAGTTAGGTAAGTCCAACTTCGAGAAAGAGATCTCTCGTCGAATCCAGCTCGGATGGGCAGCGTTCGGGAAGCTCCGGCATATATTCGCGTCCAAAATTCCTCAGTGTCTCAAGACGAAAGTCTTTGACCAGTGTGTGTTGCCAGTAATGACATATGGGAGTGAGACGTGGTCGTTTACTATGGGTCTCATAAGAAGGCTCAAAGTCACCCAGCGAGCAATGGAGAGAGCGATGCTTGGTATTTCCCTGCTTGATCGAATCAGAAATGATGAGATCCGCAGGAGAACTAAGACAACCGACATCGCTCGAAGGATTGCATCGCTGAAGTGGCAGTGGGCGGGACACATAGCGCGGAGAACCGATGGCCGTTGGGGCGGAAAGGTTCTCGAATGGCGACCACGTACCGGACGACGTTCCGTGGGCAGGCCCTCCACAAGGTGGACCGACGATCTTGTCAAGGTCGCGGGAAGCCGCTGGATGCGGACAGCGCAGGACCGATCGTTGTGGAGATCTTTGGGGGAGGCCTATGCCCAGCAGTGGGCGTCGTTCGGCTGATATGATGATGATGATGATGATATTATGATTTAGTGAATGACTTACCATTTTTGTTCATGCTGATATTTAAATTTATACTGGCCATTATGTTCCATATTTCATATTTACGGTTATTTCATATTGGTCAACTTTATGTGGTGTTACAACTGGTTTTATAACAAAACGTATATGACATTTTCATTGTATTTTATTATGAGTGAGGCGAGCGAAACAGGTTACAAAAACAAACCCGGCCTAGTTAGTCTTAAAGTTTGATTCCGAACTCGGCAGGAAGCAGCAGTGCTGCCTGCCGCGCTGATTCCGACTTAGGCAGCAATGTCGCTATAGATAGATAGATACCTAGATATTCTGTATTGCACACCAAAACAACAGAAATCAACAACAAAGAAACACAGACTAACGATAATGTACAATTTGGGCGGCTTTATCGCTAAAAAGCGATCTCTTCCAAACAACCCACAGGTAGAGGAAAACTGACGAGAAGGGTAGGTAAGTGCACAATAAATAATAATACTTAGTAACTGAAACTGACGGCAATTCACATCAAAAACATACTTACATACATTTATTCAATAATAATATATATTAATATAATAAATTCAATACAAAATATAATTAAAATAAAATACTTTAACATACATTATAAAATAGGTACATGTTTGCGGTGATGCGTTGTTGTGATTGGTTAGTTTACTTTGAGTTGACAAGATGCGGCGGCAGACGTGTCACTACTGGTCTGTCGCGGCAGTTGGGCGACATTGACGCGAAGCAGTGCTGCCGCTGCATTGCTGCCGCTGCATTGCTGCCGCGACATTGCTGCCGAGCTCGGAATTTAATCTCATATAAGCTCATTTAAATTGTATGGGGACCAGTAGCGTCGCGGCAGCGCTGCTGCGGCGGCACTGCTGCGTGCAGCGTGATTAGGAATCATACCATTAATCTTATCTAATCTAAATCAGGCATGAGGATCCCACTACTGGGCAAAGGCCTCTCTTCCCCTACTCTACGCGATAATACCATACCATAAACTGAGGATAACTTTAACAATATCTACATTTAGCTGTGAGATTCTTCGTTAATGTGTGCACAATAAATAATACCTACTATCTTACAATGTATAGTTCTATAGAACTCACATAGCAATAGTCAGATAGTCTGAGACCATTCCGAGACGACAACAGGTATAATTTGAGAAGACGCTAATCACATACATAATGCAGATGTTTGAATAGCAAATTAGTCAGGCACCGTGTCAGTTGATCTAAATATAATAGTGTTGCCGCCTGAGCTTGCTCTTGACACAGTGGAAGCGACGCGAGCGCAGATTAACATTGAGAAACAAATGCCATGCACATGTGCTGCAGTCAATGCATAATTGTGTGTTAACAACAGTCATACGTACTTGCAGTCTGTGATTAGAATATAAGGCAAAATCGTATACAATGTCCTGCTGAATACTATCGACGAAACCCAAGAAATGATGGGAAATGCGTTAGCCATGCACTGACGATATTATCGTCGACATAATTGCCGTCAGGGTGAATTGAACATTCCGAGTTCTACATTTCTACACACTGTTATCGAGTCCGATTTATGAATGTCTTTACCTTCTTTCGGGTTGCTTGGGTTTCGTTATTTTCCATCAAAGAAGTTTTGCAGCTAACTAATAGCCAGTTGTTTAACTGTCATCCACCAAAACAATCAACTGTTTAATTACGCTACTTAAATGATTTTCTTAATTAGCCCAATGAAAAACCCGTAAATCGAATTACATTTTTAACAAATACTTGATAATTGCCGCTAAAATAGCGATTCTTTATTTGGATTTGACTCATAGTGTTTCCTTAGCATATTTAGCCAATAACCCAGCTAGTTCCACAAGGTTACATTTTATCTTGTAGGTATTATGGAATAAGGAAAAGCATTATGGGAATACTACAAAACCACACCCTTATATGTTGATTCCGTAAGGTGTGTTGGAGGAACGTCCTCCAATGTTTGAAACACTCGAGCTTTTCGAACCTAACAACCGCGCGATGATATCATATCGCTCGTGGCATCACGATGCAACATTGGTTTAGCGTTTGACGAGTCTTGTCTGTCACTTACTTGCAAATGGCGACAGCAATAAGAATGAAAGAGTCAAAACGTTACATTCGTTCAAGTGTTGCTGTGGGGCAGTTTGATTTATGAACACGCGGACGAAGTCGCGGGCGGCCACTAGCCGCCCGCGACTTCGTCCGCGTGGTCTTTGGTTTGAAATATATTTTTTTCATAAATTTTAGCCTATGTCCTATCCAGGTGTATAAGCTATATTATAGTAATGTTTCATTAAAATTACTTCAGCAGTTTTTACGTGAAAGAGCAACAGGGCACATACATCCATCCACACATACAAACTTTCGAATTTATAATATTAGTAGGATGTGAGAGGAAAGCTTTTAAGGGCAAAGTAACTCTAAACATCATCGCGAAATAAAAAAAACAGTCAGACGTTCAAAATGACTTTCATGGGTCAGGCAAAGTAGTAATTTGCGTAAAATAGTCATTCAAAACAAGACACATGTAGAAAACGATGTCATTTCTTGCGCAAGCGTTGTTTACTTCAAAACGAATGATGATCTGACCGTGTTCGACGATAAAATCACTGCTGACACTATTCACCGTTTAAATTGTCAGCAATGATGATCGTGCACTATCATAACAATGGAAAACTTATAGCTTTTATATATGCATGTATTATGAAATATGATACAAAACATTCACAAACCGGGCGACTGCACTAACCACTGTGCTACCGAGACCATTAACGGACCGGCGAATCTTTCTGGTATATTTATTTATCTTAAGAGTTAGGGTGATTAGGGTAGTGTTGTCATCCGGTTTGCGAAAGACGCGGGTTCGATTCCCAAATGAAACCAAGACAGAATGTCTTTTTCTGGTTTTTGGATCTTTAGTAAAGATACTGCATGGAAAATGCTAAAAAATTATAATAACAAAACATTTACGTCAAAAAATAAAGACTTTTCAAGTCGTGTGTGGTTAACATTAATGACCACAGCAACAAAGAGTTAAGAATATTAGTTAACGGCACGGCCGCGACGTTCAGAAGGCCACAGGTCAAGTTTATGCACTTTGACGTCACATTATGTTGTTGCACTAAAGTTTTTTATCCAATCATATTTAAGGTCATTTATTTCAAGTCAATTAACGTTAATGGTTGATTGGCGTCAAAATTCCATTTTCGAAAAGAGACTTTATAACAAATTGAATAAAGAACTTTTCAGAATGTCAAATTTTGACTCTAATGGACCATTAGCGTTAATTGACGTCTCTGAGTGCGGCGGTTAGACCATATATTATTGCCTGGTTCCATAGCTGTTTCATTCTGTTGAGGAAACCAGAAGCAACGAAGGTATTACAAATACTCAAACATGTATTTGTATCATAACAAAATCCAAATCATTTAATCATAATCCAAGGCCTCTGAGTTTTTTCGCTTAATCATGCGTCCAAAATAATTAAAAACTCTAAATCGGAATTCATGAGCTTAAAATGCTCAAATTTTGTTTGTAAATAGTATTGTAGAAGCAAGTGATTTAAAAGACATCCTACACAAAGATGCTTATACTCCGTTATCGGTTTATTCTACACAATCACGTTCACTCGGCCTTCAGATAAATGTACTACGAGTTGCACATACTTAGACTGGCATGGGTATGGCGTAAGCGCACTTTAGTCACGCCATTCGGAGAAACAAACCTTGAATAGCCACTTTTCTATTACTTTAGATTTACTCATAAAAGTCAAACACCACGATATCAGAGGGTTAACCCAGTGGCGTAACAATATGGTGGCAGATACAGCAAACAGTCACGAAAGAGGAAAAACCCGCAAGCAGGACTTAAATTGTCTGCGATTTTTGGGAGTCGATAGACCCTGTTTTCTTAGTGAATTGGCTGAGCTGTGCAGTGCAGCAGAGGAAGTATTGAGTTATTTTTTTCAAATAAGGAATAGTTAATGGATAGCAGTACCGAAAAAGACCCACGTTCAGCATAATATCATGATGACTGTTATATCAAAGGGAGGCTGCTAATCCAGAGTTTTACACAAGCTCCGGTCTGATTCTTGAGTAAAGATTCGACAAAACCAAGACTACAAAGATGCGCACCGCGACAAAATTTGGTCACACTTTACTTATCTCGTGCGACATACAAAAATATCACTCAGACTCTAGGTCTGTACTAAATAATAACATATTCCAGCTGCTGAATAACGTTTTAAAACAGGGATCTACTAAGCGAGCTTCTTGACAGCGAACCAAATATGAATTTACCAACAGGTTACAAAAAAGGACATAATCAGTATCACTGGGTTAGCATCAGTAAATTACGGTATATTATCAGAGCTATAAATTCGCCATGATAAAGATAATGTATCTGCACTGGTGAGTACAGATTATTTACAAGAATAAACATCGGTATTGATGGAACTTAAACGATATTTACATTCTGCTCAGATTAATAAATAAATATCTAGGACAATTTACATTACGTATGGGGTGTGATATTAAAATACTTCTAAATACATACTAGATTATAATAAGAAGTTGGCTACTACAGCACAGAAGTCGCATGTCCGTTACCAGCACAGTACAGACATACATATGCATCAACAAATACACATCACATTAATGTTTGTCCAGGACAGGGATTGAAACTGCGACCTTCGCGCTGCCCGCGCTGTAGGCAGAACCTTTACCCACTGGGCCAACAGGCTAGCTATAACATTACCTATTTCATTGGATACAAGCTAGTGAATAAATCACCCAGAATGGTCTTGCAAATGTCAAAACGAGGAGGAAACTATAGACGTAGGCAATTGACATTTACATTGATGCGAAATACGCAATTCAACAACAACAACCTTACTCACTCGACTGAAACGTAAACACATTTTGAATGGCGATTATGGTCGGAATTTGCATAACAATTAACAGACTTTATTCAAGATAAGCTATCAAGTGTTACTCCGACTCAATTTAGTTTTATTTTTATGGAATTGTTTACCTAAATTTCCAATTTCCTGTTTCGTAATAATTACACATATTTTGCCATCATTTGTTTTTAAGAAGACATCGAAAATTTTATATTTGTTTGAGTAATAAAAGAGTTACAACTTGTATCTCTTCAAGATAAGCGAGAATGAGGATTTATCGGACAGACATGAAGTATCATTGAACATATTATCACCAAATCGTGATTTGGACACAATTAAATAAATAATGATTAACGTATTTTACGTTTAACTATAGTAAAACTAACAAAACTTACTCTAAATCACATTCAGTCCTCAGCCCGGATGACATACGTCAGATGTCAAAAACACTAGACAAAAACTGTTCCGCACAGGTATAATCACACACAATCACAATTAGCACAATCACAAGTGATAACACAGTGTCGACGTCCGCTCGTATCGGCGTGTACTGAACAAATGAAGTAGGAAATGTTTTGGTACCGACCTGATCTTTTCCTGAGGCTGGTCGCGGTGCGCCCGCGCCTTGCAACCTCCCACCGCTGCGTCTGCGAAACAGTGTTACATAAAGGCACCATGTTTAGCCGCCGAAATCGGACTGCACTTAATCTATTTGGGCACACACTTGTTTAACATAATGACTTCAGACTTGGTCGCATTTAAATGTGAACGTTTTGTTTGCAATTACCGGCGTGGATGTGAGAAGTTGCATTTTATGTTGGGGAAAATTAAGTAAGTGAACTAAAAAGTATGAGTTGTAAGTTCGTTCATCGAAAATAAAGCACTTTTAATCAATAAATGATAGAGATTTTCTGTTACATAGCTTTTAAAATATACCTTCCCATAATAACAAATACAAATCTACATGTAGTCAGGCCTATAAATTAATATAGAGGCTGTTGATGGCGACCCAAAATTTTCGTATTTGAAGAGAGAATAAGTATATTTGGCAGGATTAAATATTGTGTATAATTCTAACCGCCGAATTCACAAACGCGATTCGAAGTTAAGCAGCTGTTACAATTATAGCCGTCACTTTCGGTTCTATAGAAAATGTACGGGACGGCATGAGTTTGAAGGCGTGCTCAAACTTGATTGACGTTTGTGAATTCGGGGGTGTGTAATTCAACTGAAAATGTGGCCTACACTACAGGCAGCGACAACTTCAAATGTGCCTACATTAGATCAGCTTTGACCATGCTAAAAGGATGAGGAATTTATTATAGTGCAGGCCAGCGGTGGTAAATTTTTAGACAGTAAAGACAGTCTCTTTGTAGCTAAAAATGAATAAACGTTTGCATCAAACTCCTTTAGATTCCCACAAAGTACGTGTCGTGTGAGCACCCTAGTATTACATGAATGCAGTGAACGTCTTTCCCATGGCTCGTGCGGGCGGAATCACGTTTTTGTGTTTGACTACGAGACTCGTTCCATGCAACATTAGATTAGCTAGGCGAACGAACAGCATGCATTTTAGGGTTAAAAGAGGTAACATTTGTTATCGGGAAAGGTGAAAACTATTCGACATGATTTACGTGAACTTTTGAGTTTAAATTATCATAATACATTGCACATATACAATGTATTTCAACAGTAAGGAGTTCCTCTAGGTTTGACTGCGAGTGATGAGTCAGGTGTTGCACGAGGCTATATGCTGCGGTTACAACCAACAATAAGGTTTGCTATCAACGTCATAAAAAACAGAAGTCATTTGTTTCTGACATTACCAAAACATGAAAAACAACAAAGTAAATTTTGGAATTGTTCTACGGCGTTGTTAATGACTGATATTAACGACACTTTACATCATATTGTTTGGTTGATCCAAATCGCTCCGATCATCGATTGAATTCATCGAGCATAAAATACAAAGTAATCAGCGTAATCTGAAATCGATTCTGAAAAATTTAAAGTGGTCAGCTATGGTACTCCGGTTAGCGCCAAAAGTCACTTCCCTCGTCTTCATAATTCAATTTCTTTGCGACTTTTCTTTGCCAAAGAACTAAGCCAAATAACATTTTTTTAATATTTACATACAAATTGAGAGAAAACACAAATTCAGCGTGAAGCGTATTGATGATTAAAGTAAGCGTGAAGCATCGAGATTTGAAGTGATGTCCTCCGGAATGCCACCACTGATATTAGAAATAATTATGGAATTGTTACTATAGGCTCATAGAAAAATATTACACAATACAGGATTATAAAGATATTCATGGCAATGCAAAATGACTATCAATATCGACTGGGTGTCTTCAATCATATTGTTAATTGCCATAACAACCCTCCGGCTACAGTACGGACAGAGTGGGGTCGGTAGACTCATACTTCGAACCCCGATCTGATTTTTATTTATGTAATAACGATTAATGCAGTGGAATTACACATACGGCATATACATTGAGGTTGTTTACGGAAACGTTCATATCCAGCCACACTTGTGTTACGCCATACTGCCTACAGGCTCGGGGAGTAGTGTTGGTTTGAATTAACGATTTGAGTTCTATTGAAAAGGACTCAATTTTTAGGGACTAGACTAGACTTATGCATGCTTAACCCTATGTCTCTAAATGGCTGATCAACGCATAAAATCGGTTAATAATCAATAATTAAACAAAAAAGGTTAAGCGATGTTTTATTATGGGTAACCCCCAATTCACAATCGTCAACCAGTGCTAAGCACGTAGTCACGCTCCTGATGTCCCGTAAAACGTCAATAGAACTGAAAGGGACAGCTATACTTTTGAAGGATGCTCAACGTTGATTTGCGTTTGTGAATTCAGGGTTAAGTTATCTTTTTATGAGTGGCAAGTTTGGTAAGTTCCGTACGACTGAGTTATTTGGAGGAGTCTTGATAAGACACGAGTTCATGGCTGGCGACCGATTGGGTTCAATGGTAAGAAGTTGGCAACTACACCAGATACCAGAGCTTAGCGGTTTAATTTTCGCATCCTTCTGTCTGTTTGTTGGTCTGGGTGTTTCTTAAGTATATTCTGTATGTTTTTACAAAATACAGTATTTATGTATGTTTATACTGTCGTCTAGTATCCCATAGAGCAAGCTTGGCAAAGTCCAGTCAATACAGCCAGAGTTATTATGAATAAGGGGGTTGCAATTCGAAACTTATATAAGTTAGTCTCGACTCACCCTTCCAAAATGAGTCCTGTCTAAAAATTAGGACCTAAATGACTTAAGTCTTAGCCAACACTAGCGCGAAGGGCCTAGAAAGTTCCATGCTTTTTGCTAGCCTACCAGGAAGGGCCCCGGCAGTGAACGTCTATAACGAGATCTAGGCGCTCGCTGTTATACTGGCCTAGGCAATAATACAATAGGTCGGTACTTGCAGTTGACCAAACGTTGGGGTTTTGATGGACTTTTGAATTTTTTTACTTAACAATGATCTGGGATAGGGTAACATACATAGGGTTCGCTTTTATAACCATCCAGCTCCATAATCCCAAACCTTGTTGTCTATCAATTCGACAAAAAACTTTTAATTTAGGTAAATTAAAATATAATAATAGTTCATTTTCGACGAAAATGTTATCAAAAGGCTAAATTGCCTACCTTTTCTCATTTATTATTCAAAAATGTATTCTTTAGGTCCCAAAGGTGAAGTACAAAATCTCAACAGTATTCTCTACCAGTACCACAGGGTCAAACAGAGGGATTAAGGCGATTCACTAGTATAAAAGTTTGATTAAGAGAAAACTAAATCAAAAACATAAAACATTCACACATTCTTGTTTATATGCTAGAGGTCTATAATATTTGACTACTGACGCACTGAAGCTAATCAAAGCCAGAGAGAGATAGCAATACGCAAATTCAGCGATTTCAAGATTTTGAGCATGATGCTTAAGATTTCACACATTTTAATCATTACCTTAAAACGAGCCAGGTTAATTACACTTATAATTTGAATTAAGAACACTAGCTACAATATTTACGAAATATATAGAAATACTTGTAGATTTACCTCATGCGTTCTACTCTATCGACTAACAAAGTTAATTATCTTTATATCTAACACATTATCATCTCAATTATATTTAAATAAGTTGTGGCCATGATATAAGCAATTTGATCATCACTGACCTCACAGCACCAATACAATGCGGTGATGAGCTTACGAAAGACAAGGGGACTGTCTTAGTAGAAGTTGCGCGATGACATTAGATCGGAATTTTGCTATGCACAAAGCGTGATCTTCCGACTATACAATTGGTAGATCGATGAGTAGAATAGTCTATCTGCGACTGTGTATCGGACTGCTTATAATAATGCAAAGATTTGCAAGAGAAGCAGACTTCTGGGGGATAGCTAAGTACACCTTTGGCCACATCTCTCACGGGATAAGTGATCAATATTCAATTCCATAAAGCTTGTAACCAGCTTAGGCATCAAATTCACATCGCCTATGAAAGGCGTTAAACTTTAGAATTCTTGCAACTCAACTGCATAAGAGCACATGTAGTTCAGATAACATGCGCACACATATTATTTTTGTGGCTTAACCGTACAAGTAGCAGGAAATAAGACGGGACAAATTTTTGACGCAATGTGCATTTTAGCCGGGCTGATAAAGCTCCAAGATGGAGGATGGACGCCACCTACAACCGGCCGCTTTGGAAATCTATGGAGGAAGGTAGGAGACCTCTTGAACAGGACGTCAGTTATCTGACTATGATTTACATATTGCAAAAAAGCTTAAGTATGTTCATCGCCCTTTGACCAAGTTCAAGTAATAAATGAAGGGTCAGGTGACAAGATGAAGATGTCCCAAAGATATTCGTGCAACAAATCACATGACGTCATCCTAGGATTGCGATAGACGCGGAAGGGTTCGAAGGGACAACAATCCAGAGGCATTCGAATGGAGGCAGTATCAAGGCGTGCCACTTTCACCCGCGCGCTAGATCCGAGCCAGGCCGGCGCGCGCGCAGCTTGCATCACGGTTGCGTCAGCGGACTGGCCCGGTCAGCCGGCATTGTGAAGGACGAATCGTGAAGCGGGTGACCATTCTAGGTCATTATTTGGGAGGTTGACATCGATCGACATTCACGATAGTTGAAGTTGGTGGGCTGGTACTAATTAACTGAAAATAGTTCGCAGTATTTCTGTGAGGAAGAATCTTATAGGAGAAGTGGGCATTGTGAAGGACGAATAATGAAGCGTGGTGAAGGTTTGAGGGTCACAAATTCGGGAGGTTGGCGTCAATCAACAATACAATAATAAATAAAAACAGTTGCTATATTTCTGTGAGTAAGAATTTTTGAAGGAGAACTGGCATTGTGAAGGACCAATCGTGAAGAGGGGGTTACCTATCATAAGACCGAATTTTCTTTACCCGAATTTCATTTTCCCGAAAACGTTTCGTTTTTTTTCGGTCGGCATTTTTTAATTTTCCCGAAATGACGTCTGCCACTATATCAGTTGACCAATTATCAACTGGATTTTTTTCGTTTGCCAGACGTTTCATTAGGCCACAAAACGTTTTACCGAAGTGATGATTGGCCGAAATAACAATTGTCCGAAGTATTGTATTCCAGAACAATCATTAGACCACTGTTTTGATTACCATATTTTTAGTTTACCAAACGATCATAAAAAAGTTACGGGTTTAATGCAAGCAGCATAAAAGCAGTCAAGGAATTTTTGAATTTAAAATAAAAAAGGCAAACGGCATGCAAGTCTTCAACATGCAAGTTTAAGGAAAACACAAGAATTCTGTCACGGCTCCGGCATTACGGGGCTCCGGCGGTTCCTCGCGTGCTAATCGTCGCAGAAGGCTTTCGCTCAGCACCACAGCTTCGGCTTGTTGGCCGGCTTCGCCGGCCAGCCTCAGCCGCGGCACCTCGCTCATGGCCACCTGCTCCTCAGCCCGCGGGCCGCCTCGCCCCTTCATGCCTACGCGCTTTTAAATAACACTCTTGGGGTAGGGCAAAACAAGTACCACGTGGTGTCGGGGTTGACTGAGTCGGATTCGCCCTGATGTTGAAATTACTGAAAATCAACATTAACGAGTCGTTGAACGTTATCATACAGTAGTTGTGGCCTAGTAATATTCGGTAAAATGTGATTTAGGCAAAGTGATCATATGCCAAATAAGTCATCTGGTAAATGAAAAAAGTTGGAAAAAGACTTCGGGCAATAGTAAAAAGTTTATTCTGGAATTCGGTTTAACGTAGTTCGGTATAACGACACTTATGTCAAAAGATACTTCGACGAGTTAAAAATATGTCAAACAATACATCTGGCAAATGAAATGTTGGTCAATAGTTTTCAGTCAAATGAAATTCGGAGTAGTAAGTTTCGGACAAGTGACGGGTTCCCGACGGGGGTGCAAGTTATAATTTTTGACAACAATCAACTTGAATCAAAATTATTTTTGTAGGTTGGACAACAATGACCCAAATGAAATAAGAATTTGAGATATTCCTGTGATGAAAAAACTTTAAGGATAATTTGGCATTGTGAAAGACGAATCGTGAGGCGTTAGTAACTTTTTGTAGGTTACAAATTGGCGAGTGACATAAGAACAGTTTGCAACTATACAGTTAGGAAGAATCCTATTGAAAAGGTCTCGTAAGGAAAACCAGCGGACCTACAGCTACAGGGGCCTTTTTTTTCTAACCTACATCATCCCACTGCTGGGCAAAGGTCTCTCCCAATGCTTTCCAAACAGTTCGATCCCAGAGGCCTTACCATTCTTTAAAAAAAACAGTTAACTTTGTATATTATGTGTCACAACGAACTGTAAAACAATGTTGTGTTACTTAAGCTTTATTCTAGATTCCAATTATCAAATCATCCAATAAAATAAGCATTGCACAATCCAACATAACAGTCGTAAGAACTAAGCGAGCATCATACATTACTACTACTATAACAGCCTGGCAGCGCCTGGCAGGCGTCTAACAGCTACAAACATGTCTGTCTGTCATCGAAACCCAAACATATGTTGCATAGAAGTAATTAGCATAATAACGGAAATACTAGCTCGCTATAATAGTAGTAGCTATTATCTAATCATTTGCAATCTTGTTTGTACGGCAAGATAATCGTTGCATCATATGTTTCGTCCATAAAGAGGCGTTATATGATGGGTACATATCTGGAACTAAGAACGCGTGTTGAAATTTAGAAACATGGAATGCAGAGGATTTATTATGATGAATTACACTTAATCAGAACCTGACTCAAGTTCTAGATATTTTTATGTGCTACGTTTAAAATATTTAATGCAATGCGTGATACTCAATGATATTTAAAAGTTATGTCAGTACTGATGAGAAGCCGAAAATTGTCCCCTGGCGTACTTATAATTTGACCGTGGGAACAAGACAGTATGATTATTTACTAGAGCGTAAACGAGACAAATACATGTTGCGCAGTGTCGTCTCAAACTGTGAATGCTTTGCTCAGGTGTTCGAAGTTCTGATTTCGGGTGCCACTTTTTTAGCACAAGTAACCTATCTACGTCTTTATTATAATATCATTACCCCGCATACAACGTTTGGTAGTCAAACCGCAAATCACTTCTTCAGCCGGCTATCCACTATGATTGGGAACCTCTTGCAACTGCTTGACCTATGAATACGTTCGCACTCTTGGAGCGTGCAACGATTTTCGCTCAGCGCTTCAATCGGTGACGATTTTTGGACGAACACAAACTGGAGCTCAGTGTTTATGATTCATCCTCAAGTTGAAGAGAGCATTCCAAATACATTAAGGCAGTTGCAGGAGCGCGGATTCGTAATTTTCGATACCCGGCTGAGCGTCTGGAACCCCTATGCGTAACAACATTCAACAACCCACAACAGCTGAAACACTAACCTTCCCCGCGAGGTGTTCTGTGGCGCCACTAAACGCCCATCTGTCATATTCATAGAGTTTGTAAAAACGAACTTTAAGAATGTGACAGGTGGAATTTTGTGGCCCGTGTGCGGGAACGCTAAATCGTTCGTAACTTTATTCACCGAGGAAATCATTATCATAGATCACAATCAAAACCCGCGGAATGAGTGAAACGGAAAACAAATGACTGACAAAATAATGTGCAGCGATTAGCTTGCAACAGTCAATACGGCATGACATACCTACAATAGCAAGAAATGGGTCGACGCACAAGACAAATTGTACCTTTTGTGTTGTTATTACAGTGCATTGTTTTGAACAATTTGAATAGGAGCGATGTGGTCTTGTCTTTTTTCGGTGACATATGAGAAAGCGTTGTTACGTTGAGCTTCACAATAACCAGACTGATTATACTTTTAAAACTTCACTCAACCGTGACTTAGTTCGATGGGAAGTTGGGTGTACTTGGAAAATTGAGAGCCGAAAACAGGGAAAATTCAAGGAATGATCGGTAACTGAATGCAGTTATGAAGAATTTGATATAGTTAACGAAACATAATTTATTTCTGAGAAATAGGTCATTTTCGTTCACATATTTATTTTTATTACAAAAGATTTTTTATTTTTTTATTTTTTGTTATCTACAAACGTTTGTTACGATCTTGTCTTTGTCTGAGGAGTTCGCCTAAATAAGCAAAAAATTAGTAATTATTTGACGATAAGACCGCCTAAATTGTACATAGGTCTCAATAATTTAATACTCTAAATTAAACTAAAACCGCTCTAATTGTACATTTACTTGTTCTTATCTGAAACCATTATTGTTATTTAGTGTGCAATTAAGAATATTTATTTACTTACTAAATATAGACAATCTAAATAAAAAGATACGTCTTTTACGTTTTTGTATACAAAAAGACTATAGAAGAAAATGTGGTTATGGGATCAAATGATTAATTCTCTAGTTATCAAAGTCATTTGTTTCACAAAGTCGAATAATAAGGTTTTAAACAAAGCAAGGGAGCTTACCCGAGTGTGATATGGTGGCATCCTCCCGTTCATTCTGTGTCAGGCCCATGGCTGGTCGAGCGCAAGCTTCATCACTGAAAACAAACCTTTTATGTATACCAGGAAGCAGAACATGTTGCAATTTTCCATTGGGAATCTATTCCAATCACATGAGGTTGAAAAAAAAGTGGCAAATATTCTGTGACCACCAAGGCGCCACACGGGCAACCCTTTTTTTTACGCGTTGAAATACACTTACGTACTATCCGCTGCTCGGGGAGGGCAGCAGAGGAGTGTGGGAGTTCGAAGGGGGTGGGAGTACCCACTAAAACACCGGGGCGGCCTTCTTCTGCGCGTGACCAGGGTTTACCGAGGACTCTCAAGAGGAGGCACTCTACCGGTGAAACCTTGGTACGCTATGCCGGCATTCCGGCTCACCTCGAGGGAAGTGGTGCCTCGCCTCTCACACCCGTCTGCCGTGTACGGCAGTGCGAGGCCACACACACTGCCGTCCTCCTCGGGGTCACTTGTGCAATGAAAGCACACAGCCCCCTTCGCGAGCGACCCCAAGGGGCCCCTTTTAGTCGCCTCTTACGACAGGCGGGGCAAGCACGGCCAACCCTGCGCACCCTGTTTACAAGCACCAGTTACCTCAGTAGATTCTCCCTGAAGCTCACCACCGTGCGCCGCTCGTCGCTGATCCCGATGGAGAAGGTGGCCAGCTCCGGCCGGCTCAGCTGCTCCACGCACCGGTGGATGAGGAAGCGGCGGTAGTCTCACTGTTGGGAACACCAGGACCCTGCACCACACTTCACCCTTACCTCAGTAGATTCTCCCTGAAGCACACCACCGTGCGCCGCTCGTCGCTGATCCCGATGGAGAAGGTGGCCAGCTCCGGCCGGCTCAGCTGCTCCACGCACCGGTGGATGAGGAAGCGGCGGTAGTCTCACTGTTGGGAACACCAGGACCCTGCACCACACTTCACCCTTACCTCAGTAGATTCTCCCTGAAGCACACGACCGTGCGCCGCTCGTCGCTGATCCCGATGGAGAAGGTGGCCAGCTCCGGCCGGCTCAGCTGCTCCACGCACCGGTGGATGAGGAAGCGGCGGTAGTTGCTCACCGGCGGGAACACCAAGACCCTGCACCACACTTCAACTCCTTTCACCCTTACCTCAGTAGATTCTCCCTGAAGCACACCACCGTGCGCCGCTCGTCGCTGATCCCGATGGAGAAGGTGGCCAGCTCCAGCCGGTTCAGCTGCTCCACGCACCGGTAGATGAGGAAGCGGCAGTAGTTGCTCACCGGCGGGAACACCAGGACCCTGCAGCCATTCACTGCTTAGTTAAGACACTAGTTACCTCAGTAGATTCTCCCTGAAGCACACCACCGTGCGCCGCTCGTCGCTGATCCCGATGGAGAAGGTGGCCAGCTCCGGCCGGCTCAGCTGCTCCACGCACCGGTGGATGAGGAAGCGGCGGTAGTTGCTCACCGGCGGGAACACCAGGACCCTGCACCAATCACTAATGGGTTAAGCCATAACAGGTCATAGTTTGCGATATCGTGCTAGTTGTGGGGAGATCATTTTATGGAGAGTGACGAAAGCGGAGAGCGTCGGTGTGTCTGGGTTTGAATCCGGCCAGAAATCTGACTTTGTTTTCATTGTACAAGTTGCTTTCTCCACCTCCACCAAGAAACCTGGATGAAGGCGTAAGACTCGCGCATTATGAGTATTGAGGGCGTCTGAATCACAGTAAACATAACAGTAGGTTATCTAAGGCCGCCCGCCGAGTTATTAGCCCAGCGTGCTGACAGACACGCGGCACAACCCGTACGTGCCTGTAAGTACTGCCGCCACCTTATTCCCCCATATTTTATACTACTAGCGTGTGCTTGAAATGGCGTGCCGACACGGCGCGCGACGCGCACGCACTCATTTAAACCGAGAGTGGCATGTTTGTATGTAGATATTTTACTGTTCTCTGTTCACTATGGCAGCAACAATCTGTGTGCCTCTGACTATCCCATGGGACATGGTCCTTAGCCCATGTTACGACCTGATAATATGATGTCTTTGCATTTGCTTAACCCATTCAGTGCCTTAGACGCGTATTCGCGTCCTAGCTAACTTTTTTCTGGTGCCATGGACGCGCATTCGCGTCCTTATGTGACTTGGCTTGTTTTTCCCCGTTTCAAGAGTAAATAATCTGAAATTTAAGGAAAACATGTATCTAAATTCAAAGTTAACAGTCTCAAAGCGGCTCCTGGATATATTAACATGAAATTTTTAAATTATTTAATTATTGCCCAGCAGTGGGATCCTCATGGCTGATTTAGATTAGATTAGATTAGATTAAATCATTGATTTTCACGCACCATGCCTTGGACGCATAATCGCGTCCAGTACGATAAAATAAAACAGGAGTGACCAAGTGGCAATGGCACTGTTCCTATACCTAATAATAAAGAATCATGGATGTGAAAAGTTATGTGCGCCCAAACAGATAAAAAATCTTTCGTTCCCCAAACTAACTGATTCTTAACTAACTAATTACTTAACTTATAATATTTTTCAGAGCAAATAACTGGTAATGAACATTTATAGCAGTGCACTTCAAATGTCACTGAAGCCATTTGAGAAGAAAATAGCAATTTTCGATAGAATTTAAGTTCAATGTGCGGAAAACGCGAATTCGCGTCCAAGTAATTTTATTGGAGGTGCCGTGGACGCGATATCGCGTCCAAGTATCGTTACCGCGTTTAGTACAAGGCATTTGGTACAAGTTCATAGTATTGGCTAAGGCAATGAATGGGTTAAGTAAAATGTGCTAAGTGACCAAATTGTGGGGCGATCTCGTGCAAGGCTGTTAACCCTACAAATTCCACAGGTATACTAGTAGTATACCTAGTAGTACTAGGCTACGTAGTATAATACTACGTAGCCTAATTAATTATGTATCTTTGAATGAGAATAAATAAGTGCAGTAATTATTCCTATTCTTTGCTGATGTGCAATGGAATATTGTTTTTTTATCTACTAATATTCTGAAGCCTTAAAATATGCCTCTGGACACCACTGATATGCAGTAACTTCCTAGATATGAAGCTAATCAAGTACAATATCTTCTTTTATATTGTTTGTGAATGAGTATATTTTAACTTAGTTAATATCCAAATGTTTTTTCCCTACATTTTTGGTCAGACCACTCAGATTCCAAGTCATCCAAATGTTTCCAATTTACCTGAAAGTGTATAAAGAGTTTTCTCTGAGTGCTTAATATGTTTATTAAATGTTTTTAAACAGCAATGTTTGAAAATACCAAAAAATACTTTACTTATTTTAGCATCAATTCCAGGAATTAAGAAATAGTTGTGGCTTAGGTAAGGTCAAGGAAAAAATTCCTGATATAAACGTGATTGAGCACCAAGCAAAATTAACTGACAAAAATTAATACAGTCAGTGATTCTGAGGAACCTGTTAAAGAAAGCATTTTTTCTGATAGCATGGTATACCCCTTAAAACTCCAATTGGGGATTTTTTGGAAATTTAGTCCAGACTCCTGGGGGTAAGATAAAAAACAGACAGAGCTGTGGCAAAAACCTAGTGTTCATACATATATAGTTTATGCCTTCTTACATTTCTAATTAGCACTGGTAAGCAGCACTTCGTTCACGCATGGCTACTTCTTTATGAACTCTTACATTAATGCAAGACTTGGAATTGTAACTATACTCAGTAGAAAGGCACATTTTCGTGCTTAACTGACATTAAGCCCAGAGTCACGGAAGCGCCGGGCCGTTGGTCGAGACATGTAACTTTTTAACACCTTCATGAAAATTTATGAGTACTCAGTGTCATCTCGATTCGCTCTATTGGATCAACCTACGCGCCGCTTCGCTTGTTGACTCATTTTAACCTTGAAAATAATAACGAAGATGCAAGCCGCACTTTATTCTCTAAATAAATATCGATAAATACAGGATCTACAAACACCCGAAAACAAAGAAATAAACTCAAAATCGCTTAGAAATATGTGAAAATGTAATTGTTTACATACCTGTCAGCTTTTTGCACGGATATAAAACATTTTAAGTCATCGTTGACATCGTCCACGAAATTATCGTCCGCCAAGCTAAAAAATCGCTCAACCGTTTTGGCACCCAGCTTGACGGAGATAATTTGTTTAATCCGATAAAAAATAAAAAATAACTTTTCACGTGCCAAACGGGAAATTATCAGCCGTCCATTTTCTTTTTTTTTTAGACGCTCACACATGCGCGAATAATGACAGGTGTGGTAGGTATCGTACTTGACCTCAACACATGCGCAAAAATAGTGTTGTGCTTAATTGTCGTTGAAAACAAAAAACCGGTTAACATAAAATCGATACAAGCATGAAACGAGCAATTGAACATAAACCACTCTACGCTAGAGATGTTACTTTTTCAAAAATATGGCATTTATTTGATGTGTCAGTGGCGCCATCTGCGAGCATACATGCAGTTTTTAAAGATTCGGCACCGGCACATCAGACTACCCATTTCTGTTCCATAACTTGCTCTTACCAAATTACATTTCTTGGCCACAGAGCAGGTGTTGAATGGGAACTAACTGGATGTGGTTAGTTAGTAGCCTGTAATGCCGGCGTTGACCGTAGCTACGTGGTGCATTGTGACCGACACCTGGAGGTCTACCACAGAACACGATAATCGAACCTTCGTGCTCTTCCTCGTGTCTAACCCTACTCCCTTACGCATCGTTTCGACCATCGTTTGAACGAAGGAACGACCGAAACTTTTTTTGACAAGGGATGTCGTATGTTACTCTTGCGTACACGATAAATCGAGTTTGACGTTTACACAGATGTCAAATTTCCGAACTTTCTAACGATACCAGCCAAGCTATCGTGTCCATCATCGTTTCCGAATTTTTATCTCTTTACCTGTGATTTCTTCAACTATTGACTAATTTTTTGTACACCGGACTCCGTATCTTCTTTCCCGGTCGAACCTCGCTGCCTTTTGGACTAAGTGCATTGCTTAATAATTAAAATAGGTAAAACAAAACAAGATGTTTACAATAATACTGCACGCATGGAAATTAATTCACTATTTAGGTACTTACACAACTCTTTACACCTTTAATGAAGATAACTGCACAATACTAAATTTGATTTATGATTAGCACATTTTTTTTTTAAAAAAGTTCATCAGTTGAAACTGTCAAAAAGAATTTATTTTGTCACTTTGACATTGACGACTTCTTTTTTTAGTAGGCAACGAGCAAAAAAAGTTTGTTTTCGTTTAACCAATTGGGGTGAAAAGGAGTGAAAACAATTGGTTCAAGGAAAACAAACTTTTTACTCAGTCATTCATTCACGATTATTGTCTATGTTATGTGTTTTCCTAAAACACACAGCGTTTAGGGTGAAGAAGCTGTTCATGGTCTTATTAGATATTGGCAACACCTTACCTTAGTCTTTAATATTTAGTTCCAATTTCTCACCAGGAGGGCGCCACCATCTTTGTAAAACTTGTGGCGACAAGTATTTGAATTCATAGCGTTTGTGGTTTTCTGCAAAAACGGTCACGTAAAGTGAAAATTCCAATTTTATTGTGAAAAAAGTAGTGAAGTGTATCTGTTTTTGTGCGCTTTCTTATCGCCATGATACGTAGCGGTAAGGAAGAATGTTTGCAAAGTCAAACCCTGATGCTCCGGATGGAAATCGGGAGATGACTCTTGACTCGAGGCGAACAGACGAAAGTAGGTACCTACTTCGTCTTCTTCCTCGCTTTAGGAAGACAAAAAGCGAATGGATTTCGCTAGTCCTCCACTAAATGAACGTCTTAGACGTAAGTAAAAACAATATGTTTCTTGTAGTGATCTGCGTGTTGACACGTTGATAAGTTGCTTTCATGTCTCAGTACCTATGTTACAGAATTGTCAAAGTATTTAAACAAGCTTCTAGGACAATATCTCGAAGCAAAATTGACCAGTTCTCAAAACGATTGCACAATCCATGTCAATCAACTGAAACTCTTATGGTTACTTAATGTCAAATTTAAATGTAGATAGCTTATTTTAGCTTATGGAGAATGTCTCTCTAAAATAGTTAAATTGCAGTAATACTGATTCATTTGATACTGATGCATAGAAGACAATTCGTTATGAATGGGCTTCGCAATAGACGATTGCAGCTCAGGCTTTGTACCTTTGAAAATTAATGGCGGACTGTGCCATTTCAACAATCAGAAAGAATATTTACTTTCTACTGAAAACCTGTTAGCCGGACTATTAATGTGGTTTGAACAGCATCAATTAATAAAATCTGGTCCCCAGAACTTGTCAATTGGGTTGCCGCTCATTCCGAGGGCCTCAGTACATTGTTCAATAAAGTAAGTGTTATTTGTGGTCCACAAGCTGAATGTAATAAAATGTGGCTATGCAAATTATTTGTGGTAAAGGGCTGAGATTATAGAATGTATTCCAAAAAAAAAAAAAAAAGAATCGAAACCTGAGAAAAATTACACCAAAGGGTTTCGGATGGAAGTGGTTCGGTTGTAGGGGTCCAAGTTCAGAATATTTGTATGACTGTAAAAATTTACCCCAGTTATTAAGTCTTAGGGGGCACTCAAATGTGGCTGAATTGAATGATCTCCTACATATTTCAAAGGTGAATCATTTACTTCTACTTACTTTTTAAATGACCCCGACTCCCATCAGAACCCCAGAGCACCACATGAACCGTTATACTCATTGGTGGGGGGGGGGGGAAGGGGGCCCACTTAAGACATTGAGAGCCCAACTAAAAGATTTCAGCTGTTTTACCACAATGTCACCTACCGAATACCGGGGTGGGATAAGATCAATTTTCGACCTCAGAGGTCTCAATTGATTTGTGTCAACAAAACCAACTACCAAGACAAATATTTTGCAGGACTTTACAATCGGATTACAGAAATCCTTCTCTGTATGTCATTCAGAATTCTAATCCATCTAGACAATTACCGTTTGGTCAACCAGGACCATTCTATTCTGGAGAGCCAAGTTGCGGAAACTATGGCACTCCTACAGACTCTAGGCTGGCATATCAACCACCTTGATCAGTCTTAAAGCCAATTCAACAGGTAGAGTACTTGGGCCTACTATAGGACACTCTGTAAAGTGTCTTATTACTGACTACAATAACTCTGCTCTGGCAATTTATTTTATTAATATAAATATATATATATAATAATAATAGTTGCACTGTAAAAGCTCAAAGTCTGTTAATCAAACTTTGCTTATCATGCCATTCTAAAGAGGCACTCAAAATTGCCGAAACTTCAATTATTCTCTTTTTGGAGGTCTCATGCAAGGCTAACCAAGAGAAAGGAAGATGCAGTCTTCAAAAGCAAGGTAAAGTAAACCTAAACTAGTGGTTGACAATAGTCTATAATAGAGCACAGCTTGGTCCCATAAAATAGTTAGAGGTCACTCAGTACCTAACATTCGATGCAGCAGATGTAGGCTGGGGTCCTCATCTCAATGGCAACGTCTCAGCAGGCAAGTGGTCACCAAGTCAGAGCCTGGCTTTCAAATTTAAAACAATTGTATGCTGTTTTTGCTGCCATCAGGTGCCAACAAAAAGTTCTTTTGAACACTCATATTCTGATTCAGTCAGAGAATATTACAATAATGTCATACATATAATAAACAACTCGCTCCATTGCCACGTCAGAATTGACAACCAGACTCTTGGAGCTAACCGAGCAGCTTAACATAATGCTGTCGGCTTGTTACCTCTCGGGGAGGCTAGACAATAATGTCATACATACAATAATATCAACTCGCTCTTTTGCCATGTCAGAATTGACAAACAGACTCTTGGAGCTAACTGAGCAGCTCAAGATAATGCCTTTGGCTTGTTACCTCTCGGAGAGGCTAAATAATGTCATATGTACAATAATAAACAACTCGCTCCTTTGCCATGTCAGAATTGACAAATAGATTCTTGGAGCTAACCGAGCAGCTCAACACATATAATGCTGTCGGCTTGTTACCTCTCGGGGAGGCTAGACAATAATGTCAATCATACAATAGTATCAATTCGCTCCTTAGCCATGTCGAAATTGACAACCAGACTGGAGCTAACCGAGCAGCTCAACACATATAATGCTGTCGGCTTGTAACCTCCCGGGGAGGCTAAACGGAATAGCAGGCCATCTGTCAAGAGGTCGAACTTTGCCCCAATGGCACTTACTGCCCCAGGCCACGGAGGTCGTATTCAGAAAGTGGGTTATTCGCGAGATAGCGTTGCTGCGGTCCAGCCCAGCTGTGGTCTCTCTTTAGGGCACCTTATACTAAAACGATGACTCAGCTCTTGTCTGCGACACCTTTAGTCTCTAGTGGATTTCAATCTAGCTTGGATATTCTTACTGCCCAACTTATTACTTGGATGCTAGCTCACCCAAACACAGCAAAGAGAAGCTACATTCTAATAGCTCTGCATTGAAACCAATGCTTTTGGTGGCCGGGTCTGAGGTGTCAAACCTTGAATGAGCCAATTGCAATACCATACCTGCGGAAGGTACTTTTACACAAGTCCACGGGCCTCAGCCCTGCTCAGGTGGACCAGTTGCAACTCCAGCCTTGGATAGTTGGGGGTGCTCTGAACAAGTAGCAGACTAGAATTCAAGTGAGCAAGATCTCTTGAAAGTAGTTGGCGAACATCTTTATTGTTTATTTATAAAACTTCTTCAAATATATCCTTTCCTAACATTTAATAGATTCTTTGGTGCGGAACCAGAAGGATTAATGATAAGTCCCTAAGAGGTGTGCTAAAGACCTTTTCTAGCAATTATATTTTTGAAGCTCCATCGGTGAAATGTGGCCTTCTGTGTGTTCTGTTCGCCATGGCGACGGCGGTCGGTGTGCTTCTGACTGACCCGTTAGGGATATGGTCGTGAAGGTATGATATTTTTGAAGGAAGGCTTTGCTGAAGTACTATCCTTTAGCATAATCAGCCATTCTTACTTACTGTAAAACCTTCAGAAACCGGAAGCCATTTGTCTCGCTAAACCCAAGCACATCCCCTGTTTGGAACAGTAAAATATTATTTCAATGATTAATAAATTCAACATGTTTGAATACACAAACCTCGATATAGCCAGACCTGCTGCCCTGATACTACTTCTAGAGTCTGGCCATAGAATACATGAAACTAACATCAATATTAGTTTCCTGTTAAAAATAGTTTTTCAAGACGATAAAGTGCACTTATGTCTTGAATTTGAATTTATTATAGTGGGACTAACCAACAATGGGTATGGTTATTATCATATCACCCAGACTTGTTTGACCAATTTATCACATAAATATATACATATATATTAGGGGTAACCAATACCTACTCGACAATTTGAAGGGCATAATATACCACAATTATTAAATTACAAAAACTGGTTAACCTAAACCTGCTAAAAGAACTATGATGACAGATCTAATTTCAAGAAAACTACCACAGATCCATCTCCCGGTAGCATACCCAATACCCAATAGGTAGGTAGTTACCCAATAGTTGAATAGACAATTGACCCAAGAAGGAAATTTCAGACAGAGGAAACTGGGAAAGCATCTCTGCATGTACTAACTGATCTTTATTGTCATCAAGTCCAACTGTTACTAATCTGTCAGAAGATTTGTAATATTCTAATTTTTTAAATATTTCATATATTTAATTGTTGTTTATTTTTGTTTATATTGTTATTACAAAAATAAACCATCTAGTGATTAATGTGATCTCACTAAAAGTTGATAGCAAAAGTAATAGGTTTGTTTCTAAGCAAACAATGAGAACTCAATTCACAATTGTGGGTATTATCATTATTGTTAAGAAGTGAATGCAATTAAGTATTGTTTATTTGAGCTAATTATATAATTTGTTACCTTGTTGATTTTACTATATTCTTGATTTTAACTGTGTTGATCCCTAATTATTGTGGGAATTACACTTTAATAAAGGTTTATCCTTGTACATTGTTTCTTACATAAATCATTGATTATGTAAGCATTCATGTAATCATCACATAGCGTTTGTGTTTTTAATATTTACTTCTCACCAGCAGATAACAAACAGGTCTTCACCCTAAACGCTGTGTGTTTTAGGAAAACACATAATAGAACTGTTTTGCATTACAACAAAACAGATGTTATGTGTTGAATAAAACACACAGCGTTGCAGCAAGTGGCTTGCAGGTGAGGGAAGACTTCTATGAATTCAAATACTTGTCGCCACAAGTTTTACAAAGATGGTGGCGCCCTCCTGGTGAGAAATTGGAACTAAATATTAAAGACTAAGGTAAGGTGTTGCCAATATCTAATAAGACCATGAACAGCTTCTTCACCCTAAACGCTGTGTGTTTTATTCAACACATAACATCTGTTTTGTTGTAATGCAAAACAGTTCTAATATAACGACGGTCGTGGAGAGATACGACCACGATACGACAATGTTACGGAGTAGCTACTAGGCGAACGTATCGGGGCACTGTCGATGGATCCGCATATATCGTTATCGATTTCCGTGGTAGACTTCCAGAACAATTCAGGATGTTCTCGGGATATCATTTAAGTTTCTGACAGTAAGATAACAGTCAGATAATAATGGCGCGATGACTTAGAAATTTGCATAGATCTATGCAACGCTATCAGATAAGGGTAGTTTCTCTTGCCACTAACCGTACAGTCAACGGTTCATCACGCTACCAATTACCGTTTTTATTTTGGGCTTGTAATAAGGTGGGAGCAACTATGACTCTCCTAAGGTAGCCAAACACCTCGACATCTAATTAGTGACGCGCATGAATGGATTAACGCGATTCTAACTCTCTCTATCTACTATCTAGCGAAACCACAGCCAAGTGAGCGGGCTTGGGTAATTAAGTCAGTTGGGTCAGCTAGGTGAAGAACGCTGTTGACCTATTTGGTTGGCTTCTTTTTCCTGAGTTGTAAGGAAATGCGTGCGTGCTGCGTGTATTATTCAGGATTCAGTGTCCCTACCCCTAGTAATGCAGCTACCGAGATTCCATACAAACACTTATAATCGACACAGGTTCAACGAAATCTTATAGTGGTTGTAACACACATCATCTTTTCAGTGTGAGTGGTGTCAGTTAATACTAATGTAAGTAATGTTAATTCCTTAATGTAATACCGCAGAAATAAAACAATGTACATGCTGAAATAAATTTTATTTAAATCCTTTACCTATTTTAAATAAACTCCACTTATACTGTCAAATATTAAACTAAAATTACAGAATAATAAAAACTAATTAGCTAAAAAATTGAGATTAACTAAAACTAAACGCCTAGTCACCTTTCTGTTGAGTTAATAAACACAAATGTTCACTGGATATCTAAATCTTCTAAATAACGGTAACAAAAATGCATTTCTACAAACAAAATCAACAAAACTAAAAATTATAAAACAAAATAGATACCTATCCAGGTATAATCATTTATTAAAATAACTATGTCAATTGAACTAATTATAAGATTCCAATTACTATTTTGCGTTTTTAAAGTTGTTAGTTTTAATGTTAACTAAAAGAATTATCAAGTCAAGTTTTGGTGTAGTTACAAAATATTCATAAAATGTAAAAACAATTAGGCAACACCTCCACAGGGCCACGAACAAGGCGCCCACAAGCATTAGTCACAGATATTATTATGTTTTATTTCCAAGCTGAGTGTTCGTTGCCCAATCAAGTGTGGTATAATCTTGACAATTTTTAAAATTCATCATCAATCAATCAATTAGGTACTAAGTACACCGATAAACGAGTTATTTTTAAGCGAATATTATGTACGCATTCAAACTTTATCTCAACTTGAAATGTTTCACGTAAAAAAAGTATTTTTACCAATAAATTCGTTATTTTTGTGTTACAAACTCTATAAAAATGTTACTTAACTCCGAGAGTGATTTGTATCTTAGGTATTAGTCTTTAATTGTATTTATGGCTGCCAACTTAGTACTAGCAGCATAAAAATATGCTCAGAATAAATAGATATGCATAAAGCAGTTTACTCGATCACGCTTACTCACGAAATCCCTCGTGTAAAAACGGCCTTACCATTTTGGGCAATGATATTTTAATAAAAAAGAGGTGGATAGGTTATGTCAGTACCGATGCAGAGTCAAAAGGTGTTTACTGCGGCCGTAACTCCGTGCCTATAACGTGTGAACAAGATCGTATAATTATTAACTAGAACGTAGACAAGACAAATACATGTTTTACTTTTTTAGCACAGGTAACCTTAAACCTCTTTTTCACTATACTATCATTGGCTTTCGGCGTTTTTATACAGGCTTCAGAAATACTCTCACAAAGATAACTTGTCATTTGAGCCCCTGAATAGGCTGCTTTAGCATCCAAAAAATGCTATTCGCAGTACTTTTATGCTGCTACACGTTATTGGCTTAACTACAAGTTTTGTACAGTGGTTAGAAGCGTTGGATAAGTCGTCTAAGCCGTGTGTGATGTTGGCAGCCATATTATAGCTACTATGTCTTACCCTTAGATTTTATCGATGACAGACCGGTATGACAACAGAAAGTAAGATGTAAAATATTTGTAACTATGATTCCGTGATGCACAGATTACCTCAAAGTTTGATAAATAATTTGACTTGCAGCTTTGGACAATGTTAGCTAACTGTAAAACTAGCATACTAACCTCATAATAAAATAAAATTACAGGTACTTAATCATCTACTTTGAAGGACATGTTAGCACAAGTCGAATATTCTTAAAAAAAACATGTTCTTGACCACTATCGTAAATTCCTGAATTTTGTTCGTTCTAGGTAGCCAATTATTGTTAATGTGACTTCAAAATTTAGGACAGTTTGTTCTCAATTCACCCAAATTAAATTTAAATACAACAATTTTAATATTTGTCCATTACAATTATTAATGTATTTAAAAAAATAGATTGGCATTAAATTACATGTAATTATTATTCGCATTAAGAAAAGAAGAAACAAGTTGAAGTCACATTATGTAATAATAATAGCCATGAATTATGTTATTGTATTTATCTTATAAAAATAGTTGTTTTTTGTTAGAATAACAAAAAACAACTGGCTAGAGTATGGCTTGTTCCACCTCATAGTTGAGGTGAGGCCTGTGCCCAGCAGTGGGACGTATATAGGCCGATTATGTATGTATGTATGTAAAAGCTTATTTCTAATCGAGAAGGTAACATAATAGATCTGTCATCGATAAAATAACCGGCAAGTAGGAACATAAAGCCGCATATCCACTAGGCAACAATTGACGCGCAACAGCGCGCGACGTTGCCAGCTCCTATGCGCACCGATACGATAGTTGCGCGATGATGAGCAACAAGTTGTGAAACATGTCGCGCAACTAATGTCGCCTAATGGATACGCGGCTTAAATCTCGCGGATTCGATATAATATCACATTTGATAACATCACGAGTATTTATATTGTTTTAAAATATGGGATGCGCGAGAGTTGGTTTCCAATAGTTGCAAGTATTATTTATAAGTTTCCTAGTCCTAGGTAATTCCGAAAGCCAGTTGATCGATTTTTTATATTTTTTCAAACTTCACATAGTGATAGCACAGGCGATCATTAATTAGAGTTTTTTTATTTATTTATTACTAGCTCACCCGGCGAACTTTGTTCCGCCTTAAGGGCAATAAATAAAAAAACGAAAAAAAAATAAAAGTATCCTATGTCCTTCTCCTGGCTCTAAACTACCTCCATGCCAATTTTCAGCTAAATCGGTTAAGCCGTTCTTGAGTTAACGGTTGAGTTAGTGGTGTTAGTGGAGTAACTAACACCACTTTCTTTTATATATAGATTTATCGCACAAAATTACAAAAAAATACCAGAGGCGGACCTAATGTCTAGAGGCATTACCTATCAGACAAAGAGGTTCAACAGAGAGTTATAGAAATTTGTGCTAACTTGTTGGAATAACAATAATAAGAGAGATTTTGAAGCATCAATTAGTTTTAAATAAGACAAAAATCGATCATATGCCGTTCGGAACCACCCAGATCTATTCTAAGTGTTCCTATAAGTCTATCTTGGGGCGGTACTGCAGCCTCAACGGAGGGTCGCGGAAGCGCCAGCGCGTCACGTACACGAACTTGAGCGTGTGGTCCTTGCCGAGGAGTTCGTCGTTGCAGAGGATGTCGATCTGGTAGGGGGTAGCCTTAGGTTAGTGTCGCTTCTAATTCGAAAGCCAGACTAGGAGCAATTTCAGATTAGCGTATTAGGTTGTTTCTCGAGTTTCAAAATGTATGTAAATCTTGGACTCAAAAACTTGGAAGAGCGTAAAATAAAGACTGAATTGATGTCGCTTGAGGAATTTTAGATTGCTGCTTGTTTTTATAATATGTTGCAAAAGTTTTTTTATACTATTAGAAATAATCATTTTTGGTATAACAATTACTATCTAGCAATAGCTACTTACCTAACACTTACCTAAGGTAAGTGATTTAGTAACTTAGACACGTTTAGGGAATGCAATCCCGACTCGAGATTGCAAATTCGGGATCCCGCGGGATTAGAAATATCAATCCCAATAATTTAAAAAAAAATTGCATTCAGATGACTGAAAAAGCTAATAACTGCTTGTTTGTGATAGTGAGGTTAACTAAAATAACATATTACTCGAAAGAACACAAAAACCTTTAATCTCTAATCTTACCAACTGAATAATAATCAGGTTGTAAGGAAATTAACGTAGGTAAATTAGGTAATCAAAACAATAAGCTTATTTCAAGGGAATTAGGAAAAAGAGTGATTTTGAAAATAACTCCTTAAAAAACAAAGGGTATTAATAGTTTCATCTGCTAAACGGCATCTAATGTCCGTTGCAATGTACCCCGCTGCTGAGAATGCCCTCTCCGACTCAACCCTGGTTGGCAACAGCGTGGCGAAGCAATTATATGCAAACTGCCCAATCCCGTCAATCTCGAACGGGATCTCGCGGGATCGGGATTGCATTCCCTAGACACGTAATGTTACAAACATAAATACTTCAGTCAAAATGCCTGGTCAGTGATAGAGCCAGGTAGTAACTAACAGCATTATTAAATGAATACCATGGCAATTAATATTTCAAATTATGGCTTAGGAATTTAGGATACTTACCTAAAATTATGAATAGCACAGAAGTCAAAACGTAGCAAAGTGTTAAGCAAATCTATTAGTCTATACTAATAATATTATAAAGAGGAAAGGTTTGATTTTTTGTTTGTTTGTATGAATTGAATAGGCTCCGAAACTACTCGGCAGATTTGAAAAATTCTTTCACTGTTGGAAAGCTACATCATTCCTGAGTGACATAGGCTATATTTCATTTTCAAAAAAATAGGCATCCTTACTAAAATTACGAAAAAGCGGGAAAATATTTTTTCACATACAGCTAAGTCCACGTGGACGAAGTCGCGGGCGGCTGCTAGTGTATAATAATAGTATTGTAATACTTACTTCTCTATACTTCTCCATTCCATTTAATACTTTCTTAGCTACAAATTTCTTGAGGTGCGTGATGGTGGCCTGCGCCGAGCACCGGATGAAGCTTCTCTTCAGGGTCCGGAGGGAGGTGGATATGCACTCTAGGCATACATTCACCTGGAACGAAAAGATTTGACTTTACTGACATGTTTTACAGTTAATTTAAAACTACTTGTGGGTTGTTCGGAAGAGATCGCTTTTTAGCGATAAAGCCGCCCATATTGTACATTGACGTTAATCTGTGCTCCTTTGCTGTTGATTTCTGTTGTTTTGGTGTGCAATAAAGAATATAGGTGTCTATCTATACTTCTAGTGACTTTTTTAAATTCATGAACTTGCGCTATTCTTCAACCTTAACATGTATATTCAACGGCTTGACTAGCCTGCCCACTTCTGTTTTAACCCAACTACGCCAGTAGGAGGGCTGATTTTCGGCTTAACCCTTTTTTGTAATGGAGACATAATGACACGACACGTGCGTGCATATTATTTAGGTCAATGCACTCTGACTCACGTGTAATGAATGATATAACTCGCAAATCAAATCAACTATGTATCGTTAGTCTAATAGCATAATCAATAAATGATAGTAGCTTATGAAGTTGTTTCCTTCAAGCACTTGCAGAAAATAAGTCCGCCATTCACACATTTATTTGTATTCAGGATAACTATCATGAATCAATGACCAAGAGTCATTATTTTGTGTCGCACCGTAACCGACTCAGAGTCACCACTTTACCAAATGCACTCAGCACTCAACTCACTTACGATAGAAAGGGACTGGTCAGAGTTTGTATATTAATTGATTTTAAGAATAACCTGTTTTGTGCCCTACAAACCTGACCTGTACAAATGATTACAATGGTAAGCACCATGACTCTTTACACTTTAAAGTTACTCATTAAGTAGTTTATTCAGGTCAAACACAACTACTGTAGTTGACTGGTAGAAAATGCCTCTAGGCATTAAGTCCGCCATTTGTTTATTGTTTTACTTCACATAATCTCGATAAATAAAAATGGATTGCTGATCGTTAGTCTCGCTAAAACTCGGGAAAGGCAATACCGAAATATTTCTGAAGGTCCAGGGAAGGCATAAAAAGTGCGAAAGTTCAATAATATTTGACAGAACGACGTCTGCCTGGACAGCTAGGATAAAAGAATAATGAGAATATTCCTATCTGTCCTATAGATATCTCACCTGTTCATCTTTCCTATGACTGTCAGTATTGTCAGGCTGTTCCGGCTCGTCACCAGCCCCCGGCTTGTCTGCCGCGAGCGCCGCGTCCTTGGGGCACGGCAGGTTCCTGGCGCGGTAGAAGTCACGTTCGCGCTTCAGCTCATCTGCAACGAGACACATATGCTACTCGAGCGAGGCATAGGGCATTAGTTAAACAAGAGCTCTGTATATTCTGAATTAATCAAAGTGAGAAGTGGAGAAAGTTGAGGCCACTTAGCACAAGGGACATACCCTATATTGTCCAGGACCCAAAGTCAGATTTTCTCTTGTTATTTAAATCAGAAACAACATAGGTACAACAAATGACGCGACCCAGAACAAATACTTATAAAACAAAGCTAAAAATAGTCATTGTTGAAAAGTAGAATCTTACTTACTTAAATCTTACTTTTTTAATTGTGAATTAGACCATTTTCTATTATTGTGTAATAAAGATTGTGCATTCCTTTCAAAACCACCAGGTGGAAAAGGTATGAAGCTGTATTAAAATCCAAGTATGGACTATTGGTCTCAGACTCCTTTGAACACTTCTCTATATTCCTTGTAGTTACGAATTTAGCCTAGCAGCCTTAAAGAAGGTGAAAAAGTTGCGCCGTAAAACCTAACTTCGGCTAAGAAAATGTGTAGGCTCCTGAGTTAAGGGCACTTTAGGCTACCTATTACTGTTTCATATGTTGCTCTTGCTAAATGAAATTTCCTTGCAACTGAACACCAACTGATCAGGAATGGCATGCATGCTCTTGACCATGCCTTACATTTGAATATATATTTAAACACAAGAACTATAGTCTTCTTTGTTACTGATATTATGTGCCCTCATACTCACTATCCTGTAGGTCTGGAACTAGTTTGTAGACAATGTCCTGCATAGTCCTGTCGAAGCTGATGTACTGGAGGGGGTGGGACTGGTGGATCACTATGTTACATGTTGGACACGTGTTGTTCTCTTCTAAATGCTTTACTAGGCAGCTTTTGCAAACTGAAAAACATGGTTAACATTAGAAAACAAGAACATGAGACATACTATCCAATTTCTATAGAAAGTAAAACTGACTCCATTTTCATTCTTACGTATTTTTGACAAGGGCCGCTTTTAAATCAGGTTAACTGTACTTAATTATAGTAATTACGCCAGTATTAAGTTATGTGTGTGTTTAGTTAGGAGATTTCATATTTTCGCAATGAATTGTCTGGAGCAAGTATTCTTTGAATGTATAAAGAAATGAATTGCCATAGGAAAACTAGTCTAACAAAGGCGGATCTTCTGTGTATAATGTATTTTTAGAATAAAAACTATCAATATAAGTGAGGCATACACAGAGCCTCCCAAAACCTTAAGGCATTTACAAAGATTGAAGTTTTCATCATTAGCATTCGTGGAATCTTACGCTATATTTGTAACTTGCTAGCAGACAAGTATAGATTCGCCAAGACTTCATAGCGCAATAATTACCGAAAAAATTTCTTAGGTTTTCCAAAAATTACATAGTAACATTGACACTACAGCTGAATATAACAAAGAGCAAGGAAAGCTTTATCAACTGCAAACATTCAGTTACAAAGATATTAGAGATAAACAAGAGTAAATACTAACACGTATGAAGACATTCTGTGACAGTGGTGGCATCAATGAAATATCCTCGGCATATCTTGCAGGTAATGTGACTGTTGAGGGTTTTCAACTTTATCCTCCTTTCCATTGTCATCCTAAAACTACAGTTCTAGCAAAAACATTAGGTAAACGAACTTAAAACTAAGTGAAAACAAAAAAATTGGAACACAAACGCGAATACCAAGATTGAAGATCAGTCAACTCAACAAACCATAGATTATGCATTACTTTTTTTTTCCATCTGACACTTCATAGGCGTTTTGTTATTAGATTCGCGGCATCTTACACTTGGTTAGATTTATACTGAGGCTATTTCAAAAATATGAATATTCATTCATATTCATTCATATTAATAGATAACAATTTTTAAAATTTTTTACAGATCACTAATATTTGTTGTTTTTGAAGCGTAGATGTTCTTATAGTAAAGCACTTATCTGTTTGCTTTAAACAGATTGAAATTAACGAAACGTAATTTACAATCAGTGATGTGCCTGTTGCATCTCTAAAACCGGTCTAACATTCAATTGAATCAATAAAAAATCGAGACTTAACAATTTTCTTATAGCGTTGTAATTTCCTCCCTTTCATGGATTCCTTCAATGTAAACAAAATATGATTTCATGTTATTTGAATAGGAACAGCAAGGGCGTAGGATATAAGACGTGTGTTTAATACTTGAAAATATTATTTCATCATATTTCTAATTTCTATGCATCAATCGAGAATACGACAAAGGTTAAACTACCGCACAGTGAGATTTTATTCCTAACGGGGAATTAAATGAATGTAACCAAGACTCTTGAAAATATGGCGATTTATTTTGCACTTCGTACTTAAATCTATTTATAATACCAATAAATAAAAGGACAAACACTAAATATGAAATGAGTATTATTTACATGATCACTAAAAACCGATATTGCTGATAATGTGGACGCAAGTTTACATAAAGTCCGATTTTATTTAGTTAAGTGTTCTTCACATTGAACAATCTTGTCAAGTTTTCATAAAAACTGGTTAGAATATTTGAATAATATAAATATGAATGTATAAGAGAAGAAAGACTTATATAAACATGAATAATAAATAATATAAATACCTATGAATGTATAAGAGAAGAGAATAACTAAAAGAACGTGAGGGAATTGTAATTCATTTGAATGTAGCTAGTTTATTGTTTCCCCTTTAATATTTGAATAACTAATTTCGTAAAAAAATTGTTGACAAGTTTGTTCACGAAATAAGAGAGAAGGAAAAGACGGACTATAAATACTGTTCTTCTTTGCCACTGCAGCACTGGTCAAATAAATAGTAGACACTGATAAATAAATGTATTTTCAACTTTTAACTTTCACTGTGAATCCTCACACTTAACCGCTGAACCCAATGTTGATTTTTTTAGCATCGCACCATCAAATACGTTTTTCCTATTTCCTTCACGGAGTATAATTTTGAAATAGTCCGGAGGAGGCAGTGTTTCGTTCGGTTTCAAGTGATCTCTCTTGAAATGTCGGCTCAGATGTCCAGTTTGGGAGAATTTCCTATCGCAGAATTTGCATTGGTATTTCTTTTCGCCCGTGTGGACGACTTTGTGTTGTTTTAATGCTGAAGATGTGTAGAATGTCTTTCCGCATTCGCACATGTAGTCTTTTTGACCTTTGTGCCTTTTCACATGGACGTTGAAGGCACTTCGCGTGACAAAGCCACGGTGACAGGCTTTGCAGTTGTATCTGTACAGAAGAAAATCGGTTAATTCCACCATATCTGTGACAAATAATATGTGTGGTACAAAACAGTTCACTACAATACAAAACTTGAACCACCATAACTGAGTGGAGCAAAGATGTGTGAAACTGAGTTTCAGTGAGCAAAAACCAATTTTTATTTTTAAAATATCTCATGTTCCATTTCAGTAACTAACCTTATTTCTTGGTTGTGTATCCGGACGTGTATGCCCAAGTTGCCGGAGGTGGTGAACTTTTTGGGGCACATGGGGCACTGGTATGGCTTCTCGCCGTTGTGGACCCGCTGATGAACCTTCAAATCACCTTTTATAGGAAAACCTGTGAAAAGCGAAATAAGGCAGCTGTCAAATAAATGGAAAGGTCAAGTGGCAAAAGGCACACTTTGATTTTTGCACATATTTATTAATTATATTATTATGTCTTTTTCACATTCCCATTGAACCTGAGAGTAAAAGGGTTTCAAGCAGCGCAGCAGTCACACGGTTCACAGGCGGCTAACATCCATTCTAAATACGGCAGCGATGATGCTAATGTGATGAGCTATAAGTCAAGTGTTCAGAATTGTCAAACTGGACCAGTTATTTTATAAACTTTTCGAAAATTCAAGACTGCACTAGTAGGACTGACCAACAGACATTCTTATCGATAGGGATTTCGTAACAAGACAAATCTTACCTTTCCCACACTCCTGACATAAATAGTTTTTGTCTCCTTTGTGCCTCTTCATGTGTATATTGAGTTGTGAGCTTTGCGTAAAACTTCGTGGACATATAGCACAACTATACAGTTTTTCACCTGAAATGTAATAGAAACAGAATAATATTATGATACCTGTGGGGCAAGGGACTCCTTGGCCGGTTTCAAATGTTTTTAAAAAAATTGCGATTGTTGTGTGTTTCTATTTTTATGAATTCATAAATCATGTTTGAACATACCTGTATGGAGTCTTGTGTGTGAGACAAGACCAGTGCGTCGACTGAACTTCTTGGGGCAGAACTCACATTGGTACGGAGTCTCACCAGAGTGTTTTCTTTTGTGCGTGAACAGCGCGCTGTGACCCCTACACCAAAAGTAGTTCTCTAAATGAAGTCATACTCCTATTACACAGTAGATTATGTTTTATGATAGAGCTAGTGGTAAATTGAGTAGTATAATTCATTCCATCTATACACAAAACTTATATTTACCATATTTTGGGGGAAAAAATACCAGACCAGCAACCTAGATCAGACATAATTTATAAATCTGGGGAGCTGTTTCAGAACTTAGTTATTGACGGATCCTGTTCACGCTGTTGATAGACAAGTGATTGATTAAACGTTTAACAGCGCGGTTTCGAATCTGATTTTTGAAAACATACCGAAATGTTGCAGGACATTCTGCACATTTATATGGCCTGAGATCGGTGTGGCATATTTTATGCGCTTTCAAGTTGCTCTTCGTGCTCAGGAACTTGCCACAAATGTCACATTGGTGTGGAATCTTGTGAGCTGGGATTTCGTTACCTTCAGAATCGAAGGCCATGGTATCTGTTAGAAACACAGAATTTCATAATGCAACAAAATATCAATCATAGTAACTATTACTTGTATGTAGACCCTTAAAGACTAAGGCCGCATACTATAACTAAGTTTATTTGTAAACAAGCCTCATAAATGGGTCTCAAGACTGAGAAACATATTTAAATATTTCTAAAGAACATATTGAAGTAGATATTTGGTTTCAGACTCAGAACAGACACTAATGCTCGTCACACTATTGTTTATACTAGGTGGGGATTGAACTCCAGATTTTCGGCACTTTAAGCAGGATAAATCACATTATGTAAATATGTATCAGTTATATATTTATGTATTACAATAGTAACATTATAAGGGTTTTTCAGTGCTGTGGAAGTCTAACTCACCATTACATAATTAATCAAAAACCACAACCAACTGCTAAAAAAAACAATAGAAAAACCAACATACCTCTCTTCTTAGGACCTCTTTTTTTCTTGATTTTTACTTCACCAATATTGGTACGCCGAACTGCACAAAATATCAAAATTTAAGTCATCTTCATCATCAATTGTAAATATAAGAGTGAAATTATTTCAAAAACAAAACTATTCCGATGCTATGGACAACAACTTCACTCGCGAGCAAAAGTTAGAAATCACTTACTCTACTTTTTGAACCTTTGAACCTAAAACTATGTTGACTTATTTAAAATAACCTAACCATATTTCCTCTTCACTCGTATTTCATTCTCTTGCATATTGTCATCTAACTTGAGTGTTCTTGTTTTCTTCTTTAGAGCTCCATTCTCTTTCTTTTTGATTTTGATGTTTTCAAGCATTGTATTGTCCTCAGCATCCCAATTACTGCCGTCACTGTCATCACCACCTTCACCATTAAATTCAGGTTCTAAAAGTAGAAAAAATATATCTAAATCAACAAGTTATTTATTCATTAAATAAGTGGTTGGACTGGATGTTGAAGGTTCAGAGCCAGGAGTTGTGGCCACTGGAAGAAGCTTATGTTTAGCAGTTAACTAAAACAGGTTGACAATAGAACTTACCATCTTTAATGTCTTCTTTTAAAACATTGATATCTGCTAAACCATGTATATCTACATTCTGAACAAGCTCATACTTCACTGAAGAGTCATCATCTTCAGTTTCACTTTTTACATCACCCTCTAGTTTGTTTGTAATTGCCGTAGTTTTCAACATAAAAGTATCACAAACTTCTGCTTTAAATGGGTTTTCTAAATGAAATTTCAACTTTTCATCACTAGATTCACAAAGTATATTAAATGCGAAGGTACGTTTGAGCTGCTTGCAACATTCTTTGCAGATCTGCCGCGGTAGACCATCCTCTAATCTTGGCTAAAAATAAATAATTATGGTTAAACAAATCTCCTATTTACAAAACAATGCAGTATAAGTACAACTGTCTACCTTGATTTTTGTGCAAGCAGACAACATCTCACAGTACAAAACGTTTCTTTTGGCGTATAAACAGGTGTAAATATCAGATGTTTCCTTATTTGAAGCCAAGCATATTCGACAAATATTCGTAAAATCCATGTTGATGAACCAAAAACACTACGCTGTAGATTTAACAAACAGTAATTTTATTTACATTCCGGTACGAAAATATAATTCTTGTAAAAAATAGTTAAACCCAAAATAAATCAAAGCCAAAAGTGACAAAGTGACTAGTCTGACAAGTGACAACTTCACAACAAGCGTCAAGTCAATCGAATGACAGACAGGGTTGTCTTTCAGGGTTAATGTGTAGGTTCTATTCAATTGCATGAATTTTTGAAATGATAGTCAGTGCGTTGAGTTAACCGATATTAACAGTAAAAATGCTTCTGCTTTTAATTTTTAAGGGCAACAATGTAATTTACTACTGTATTTTTGACATGTTGTGAAGTTTGATTAAACACACTAATAATAACTTCCAGAAATCATTCAATTAGCATTTTTTTATTTTGGTGGTTCTATGTTCTTTATTCGTTTCATTTCACACCCAGTAATACGTCGTAAAATAACAATTTCGCACTAAAATTTGTCCGTCCTACCCATTTCGTTATTTTCTATTAACCGGTTTTTGACGTCATTTGTGTCCAAGTAGCATCACTGCTTGGTGACGTTCTCGCGTGCTCGTGACGTCATCTTCTTTCAGTGACAATTGTTGTTGCTGAAAGAAAATGTCCGTAAATAGCGGCAGAGGATTCTATTCATTGAACTAATTCAATTAAATAAATTATAAACATACAGTATTTAATTTATCTCATTTGGTACAAAGTGGTAAAGTGTCCAAAATGTCCGCCCTACAGAAAAGCATTTTGAAGAGCAAATTGCCTCCTAGGTGCCCCAGGAGTTTCAAACAGTTTGTATTTATATTTTTTAAGTTTATTACTGTACATTAACACACGGAAGTGCAATGAACTACCGTTTAATATCTGAAATCATGCACTTAAAATATAATGTCAAGAAATATTGTGTTATCTCTTATCAATACACAATATTATTTGTACTTAAGTCTCTCACTCAGGTAGCACTCAGCAGAAACTTATCTTATACATTGTTACAGCTTTAAATTAATTTTATTGTCATTTCACGTTCTAACATAAAAATAATTGTGATTTTATGTTGGGTATTTTTGATGATCACAATTTCAAAAATCATGTTTTCTGTATTTTCATACAGTATACCTACATATAGCTAAGGTATTCACCTTCGCTAGTTAACCACTTGTAGGGTATTAAGAAGCCTTACAACAACAGAATGTGTGATAACTTAGTCAAGTATGTAACAGATTATTAACAACAAAATGTCACTAACATTTTAGAAAGTTGGCTCCATTTGGGCAAAGTCGCTGCAGAAACTACCAGCCAGAGTCATGGAAGCGGTTCTTTAGCAAGTATGAGGATGTGGAGACAGATGGTGGCACATTCCGAGTGTACCTGTCGGCTGAACCAGACCACCCAAGCCGGCCGAGGATTGTCACACTTCATGGAGGAGGATATTCTGCCCTCAGTTGGGCTCTATTTACAGTAAGTAATAATGATAAATAATATTAAAAGACATACCACGGAGGTTTTCTGGAATAAATAAAATAAAGTATTAGACTGACTCAAAATCTATGCTAAATGGACAGGACTAAAGATTCAATGTGGTCACAGTAAATACACTCACCTTTTCAAATATAAAATACTCACAAAGTAGTGCAGTAGTAATAATATAATTTTAATAATGATCATCCTATCAGCAATTTAGACAAACCATTTAAGATTTATTCTAACATTAGATATTTGTTAGCAATTCATGATGAATCATGTTTTAGAATTTGTTTGATGTCTTAAATTCACCTGATAGCTCACCTATTTGTATGTAATCAATATTTGAAAATAATTAATGGCATTAAAAGCTTAATTTACCCTTGTAATTGTTTTCAGGAAGAGATCACATACATGATACATTGTCAAGTGATATCAATAGATGTCCGAGGGCACGGTGAGACCAAGGCTAACAATCCTGAGGACATGAGTGCAGAAACCTTAGTGGTGTAAGTTCTCTTATATTTAATAAATTAATTTATTTCCTTTATATTTTATCTATAAGCCTAGTCTCTAGATGTAATTGTATTGACTATAATGACACAGAACCACAGAAAAAGACATAGATCCTATTTTTTTTGTACTGTTTATCATATACCCGTAAAATTTTCTATTTACAGGCAAAGGCACAGGCTATCCTATGCATTTTTGTCTTGCTCTAGCCAAATTATATTTCTTTGACCTATGACTAAAATGGATAGCCTGTCATGCCTCGACTGTACAGTCTATAAATTGGCTTTGATATTATTTTTTGTGTTATTGTTATATGAGCAAGATAAAGAGAGGAATGGAGAGCCTTAGGAAAGGCGTTATTTCTATGTGAATTTTAATCATTGTCTCCAATAAACATAATTTTATTTTTTATATAATGATATCCTACAAATTCTCAACAAATGAGATTTAAGCAAATTCTTATAATTATTCATAGAAAAAACATTTGTTAGTAGTAAATGAAAGCCTTTCTTATTATGTTATTTATTGTGTACTACCAGAGATGTTGAGCAAGTGCTCCACAAGCTGTTTGGCGAAGAGATGCCCCAACTGGTCCTGGTGGGCCACTCGATGGGCGGCGCCATCGCCGTGCGTGCGGCCCACCTGCCCTCGCTGCAACCCTTCATACAGGGGCTCGTGGTCATCGACGTCGTTGAGGGTGAGTTTCTATCATTTCTATACTTGAATCACTGTAAGCAAGCTCAGAAGAAATTTGTAATTATCGAGTTTCTGTTAAATTCTTGTTGATAGCAACATCTAGGTGGTAGAGTTACATAACGTGTTTCTGTGTTGCAGACTTTTTTTCACCACTTCCTTTGGCATTTGGTTAAATTCCAAAATGTCTCTGCTTCGAATTTTCTTCGTTCCATAATTTCTCAACCGCAAAAGCCATCTGTGAATGGCCTTAGATGTGCTGCCCAGCTGTTAGCTATTATGGGGAAAATTGGTATGACTTGACTCACGGGACATGTTTGTCACGGGCTCCTATTGCTTGGCAGTTCCGATTCCCAATGCTCAAGCACGGTGGCATTCCCAATGCTTCAGGGGGATAGCCTAACGCCCAGCCACCAATTCTCCAGTTCTTTCCTGTAATGGGTCTCTCCTCCAACCGACTACTATATAAACTCATTGGTCTGCCTCTATTTCTTTGATAAAGTCTTATTTATCATAACATTTGTCAGCCCTTCACTCATATTTGAACTTTACTTTTGGTTCTAGGTACAGCAATGGACGCGCTGGCGAGTATGCAGAGCTTCCTCCGAGGTAGGCCGACGCATTTCAAAAGCGTTCGACACGCTATCGAGTGGTGGTGGGTATATCACTTTATACTCACTAATTATTGCTATTTCTTACTATTCTAACTGAGAGATATATTCGCCAATGATTTCTTGTTTATTCTAGTGTCAGAAGTGGTCAAGTGAGGAATGTGTCGTCAGCAAGGGTGTCTATGCCAAGTCAGATTGTCAAGTAAGTAATATTTTAAACCTACTTAGTATTTACCTACTTCAATATTTAATAGCAGGTCAGAGATGTCATCGCAATACTAAAATCAGCCAAGAAGAAAGGATATGGAGAATACTTACAAAGTTATACAGAAAAATTACCACTATTATTTGTCATTATTATAGTCATTAATAATAACAACAAATATGTAGTTGAAAAATCGAAATTAGGTACATCAATGAAACCCAGGAAAACAGCTAATTCAAATTCAAATTCAAATTCAAATTATTTATTTCAGAAACAAGGTTCCATAGTGTTAGTAGATACAACTTAATGATTAACGAAATACAACTAATGATTGACATTTAAATATTCGTCCAATTTTTTACTTTTTAAGCAATCACAACACAACCCTTTCATACCCCTAACACTGTAAGGGGGTGTATCATTTTGTTTCTCTGTGAATCATCGTAGTTCCCTAACAGAAAAAGGAATAAGGCCCGATTTAAAATAAAATACAATAACTGCAGTGCGTCCGTATTCAATGCAATCAAAATATTTAATAAATGATCATTAGCCTATAAGAATGTGTTCAAATCAACGTTTGCTACACCTGTACAACGTACCTAAGTTAAAAGTGCCTATTTTAATTTAAGAGCCTGTATAACACTTAAAAACAGAAAACCAAACCACCTTTACCTTTTTGTTCATTATTATTTGTGCACTTGCTAACTCGCTCTGTCATATTTCCTTTGCTTGTAGGTTGTCTGGAACAGATTGCTTTCAGCAATAAGACCGCCTAAATTGTACATCAACGTGTTACTGTATTTATGTTTCATCATCTGTAAATTTATTTGTTTTATGCGCAATAAAGTATTTCTTATCTTATCACTTGGTTTTGCAAATAAATTTTGTATTTCTATTGTCAGTGTCGAAACAGGCTTCCTAGCAACTCGAGAGCTCGAAGAATCCCTTCTCGATGAATCGGACGACACTGAGACATTACCTCTAGCTCGAGCCGACTCCATAGCGGAGGAAGACGAGCCTGACTTGTCGGACGCGTCGGACCACTCAGACGCCGACGTGCCCGACGAGGTCGCGGTTGAGAAGCTGCCGACGCCGCCGGAGGTGGATGAACCTGTCTTCGCGAAACCTGCTGATGATCTCAAGTTAGTACACTTTAACTGACATAAATGGAGTCGTCTCACACATTCACAAACAAACACAATCCGAAATGCACACGAATTGTACTTTCACAACACAATGGATATTTAGAAAGCTTTTATAGTTTTATTTATTTTTTACTTTTAAATTATATTCAAACACAATGTATAAAATTATGGTTATCTGTTGACTCTTGGTGAAAGGTCGGTGAAATCACCGTTATTGATATTCCTCTGTAGTAAATATGAAAATACCAAAAAAAAAAAACGATCGGTTTGGGTGGGACGGCATTTGAATGAGACCGAATGTTTTTTTGGTATTTCCCTCTTATTAAAGACTAGCAGCCGCCCGCGACTTCGTCCGCGTGGACTAACGTTATCGTAATTTTAGTAAAGATGCCTATTTTTTTTGAAAATGAAATATAGCCTATGTCACTTAGGAATGATGTAGCTTTCCAACAGTGAAAGAATTTTTCAAATCTGCCAAGTAGTTTCGGAGCCTATTCAATTCATACAAACAAACAAAAAATCAAACCTTTCCTCTTTATAATATTTGTATAGATACAGAATTAGCATTATTGATGCTAAATAACATATTACAATATTCCTTTACTGTGTTTTATTGTCAGTTAAATGTATTTTGATTTTTACTTTAGTCGCAAAATTGGAACACATAAGTAATCCTGTTTGTAATAATATCTTAGTTTGTCGTTTGGACAGAAAACTTAAAAACGGACAAAAATTTAGTGGATTTAGTATCTTATCTTATTATATATAAAGCTTAATTACCACTCACTGACTCACTGATCAGGGGTGTTTTTCACACATTTTGAACTCGTTTTGGGTCATTTTTACTTTTTTGAATTTTTGTTATTTTTATCAAACCAGGTTTAAGAAAAAAAATGGAAAAAAACAAGATGGCGGCCTTTTTTGAAACATCAACTTCTTTGTTTGAGGCGCTGATTTTTTTCTTTTTTAACAGGGTGTTGCCATGCTTAAATTGAGTACTTGGGAAAAATATTTTTTTGAAAAAAGAACGTCCCCAGGCCGCCATCTTGGATTGAAAAACGGGTTTTAGAGTTGTTTTTGCGTTGCCATAGTGAAGTGAGTTTTTGTTAGATTTTCAAAATTCTTCTTTTGTTCTATTGCTTGGATAGTCCACTTGACATCCTCATCCACAGATTATGAAAATCCAAGATGGCGGCGGCGCTGGCGGCTATTTTGTTCCGATCAGTGAAATTGACCATTTTTGAAGTGATTTTCACGGTAGATGGCAACACTTGAGCGTTTTTTATAGTATGCACCGACTGTGGGTAATTTATTCAAGTATTGCCAGGAATGTGAATTTCTACCAAATTCATGGTAGTATTTGGGATAGGGCCCGGGAAAGTTGAAATGAGAAATATGACAGCTGTCAAAAAAAATTGCATGCTGTTTCATGGCAACCCAGGTCCCTAATGACCTTTTAGTATTTTTGCAAAAATCGACTGGCAACACTGGGAACTATGGTAGAAAACAAAATTTTCGATATGGGTGACTTTAAAGTTAGTGACGGATACTTCCGCATATGGTAGAAAAAAGTGAAAACGCCAAGTGTTGCCATATATAGTCGAAATTATGAGAAAAATACGGGATTGCAGAAATTCAAGATGGTGGATGAGCTGGCGGCCATTTTGTGAAAAGTTTGAGATTTTCAAACTGTTTTTTGAGCTTTTTTGGGTGTTGCCAATTTTTGAGAGCTTGTAGCTTGTGCTTGCAGGTTGCCAGGTTACAAAATATTTTTAGTAGCTTTAGTAGTTTCTGAGAAATGTACCGAAAAAGTCGAAAATAGAAATAAAGGCATTTCAGCAATAAAAATGCCCTAGGCTGGTTGAATGAGACCATTAAAATGACATTTGACCATTTTCATCAAAATCAACTGGCAACACTGGAAATGAGAATTAAAACTTTTTTTTGGAAGGGATCACTTTCAAGGTCTCTTGAGGGAGTTGTGAGCAAGATAGAAAAAAACTAATGATACCGTTTTTCGTGTGATATAACTGAGATTGCACCAAAAGTGTAAAATGTCAAGAATTCAATATGGCAGGTACACTGGCGGCCATTTGAAAATATGGCAATTTAAAATTTCACTAGAACTGTTTTTTCGGGTAGTTGTCGTCATTTTACAAGAAAATGTTACTTAGGTTTTTTGTTACGTTTAGTGAGAACTACAGTATAGTGAAAAAAAAATACCCCATTTTGAAGGTAATTTCTGAGATTTACACGAAAAATAAAATTGCTTTGTTTTTTTTAAAAAAGTATGTCATCCTGTTCAAAACTATCCACTTATAACGATTTGACCCAATTAAAGGTAGTTTACCTCCTTGAAGTACGAATTACGGACCGTGAACTTTTGGCCTGCCGTACTAAAGTATCCCATACTAAATGTACTGGGAGTTACTGCAAATGCTTCTTCGTATGAAAAATTCTTTTGAATTAATGCGCAAACATTGAAAAACTTGCGAGGCCGCAGGCCGAGCTGCGAATGTGAGGCCGAAGGCCGAACTCCGCGTGGCTCCGCGTAGGGCGAAGCCCGTAGCGTCCCCTAACGACAGCCCAACTAACTTCGCGAAGCCGTAGGCTGAGCGTCTGCACACGGATAAGTCCACAGTTAATCGCCTTGGTAACTAAAGGGCGAGGCCGGAGGCCGAGCTTCGAGTTTGAGGCTGGAGGCCGAACTATGCGTACGGCGTAGCCTGCAGAGATGCTTACCAACCCCCAGCGAGGCCGCAGGCCGAGCTCTATACCCAGCGTAGGGCGAAGCCCGGAGCGTCTTTCATCAACTTGAGTAATTATTTAGTAGTCGCGAAGCCGAAGGCTGAGCTTGCGGCTCTAGCAAAACCATCCCGAGCTAGCTTTTGCGAGGCCGAAGGCCGAGCCATTAATGTGAGCCCGCAGGCCGAGCTTTCTGATCCGCATAGGTCGAAGCCGAAGGCTGAGCCATATCCTTGAGCAAATCCACACCGTGTTAGTTTTCTGCGAGGCCGAAGGCCGAGCCATAACTCTCAGCAAAACCACAATGTTCGTTTTTTGCGAGGCCGAAGGCCGAGCTATTAACGTGAGGCTGTAAGCCGAACTTCAAACAGGGCGTAGCACGGAGGGAAGCTTATCAACCCCCAGCGAGGCCGCAGGCCGAGCTTTCTGCTCCGCGTAGGGCGAAGCACAGAGCGTCCATCACGGACTAAATTTACTTTTGCGAAGCCGAAGGCTGAGCCATAGCCCTGAGCAAACCCACATCGTGTTAGCTTTTGCGAAGCCGAAGGCTGAGCCATGGCTCTCAGGAAAACCACACCGTGTTAGTTTTTGCGAAGGCCGAAGGCCGAGCTATCTACGTGAGGCTGTAGGCCGAACTTCGAATAACAAGCGAAGCTTACCAAACCTTAGCGAGACCGCAGGCCGAGCTTTCATCTCCTCGTAGGGCCAAGCCCGCAGTGTTTTATTGTTGACTCAAGTAATAAGTTAAAAGTTGCGAAGCCGAAGGCTGAGCTTGAGGTTTTAGAAAAACTACGACGTGTTAGCTTCTGCGAGGCCGTAGGCCGAGCTTTGCATATTAGGCCGTAGGCCGAACTAAGCCTTCTTCAATGAATTAGGTAACTGTGCGAAGCCGAAGGCTGAGCGCCTTCACTATCTAAAGCTATCCCATGAAACTTTTGCGACATAGTAGGCCGAGCTTTGCATGTGAGGCCGTAGGCCGAACTAAGCCTTCTTCAATGAACTAGGTAACTGTGCGAAGCCGAAGGCTGAGCGCCTTCACTATCTAAAGCTATCGCATGAAGCTTTTGCGAGGCCGTAGGCCGAGCTTTGCATGTGAGGCCGTAGGCCTAACTAAGCCTTCTTCAATGAATTAAGGTAACTGTGCGAAGCCGAAGGCTGAGCGCCTTCACTATCTAAAGCTATCCCATGAAGCTTTTGCGAGGCCGAAGGCCGAGCTTCGAATGTGAGGCCGAAGGCCGAACAAAGCGTATTGCCCAGCCACGAGCGGTAGTTACAACCCCCAGCGAGGCCGCAGGCCGAGCTTCGAACGTGAAGCCGGAGGCCAAACTCCGCATACGGTGTAGCCCGGAGCGTCCATCAGCGATCTCCAAGTAACTTCGCGAAGCCGCAGGCTGAGCGCCCGCACTAGGATTCTTTTGCTAAAACACCAACTACCCAGAAAAGACAGAGAGCGAGGTCCGCGGAAGAGCAACCCCACTGTCACACAAATGCGAGGCCGAAGGCCGAGCTGCGGCGAGGCCCCCGGGGGCCTCGCAGCCGCGGGAGGGGCGAAGCCCCGGAGCGGCCAGCGTCGCAGACCTAGCTTATGGCCGCGAGTCGGCCGTAGGCCGGCGGCCAGAAGCTAGTCTATTATATATAAAGCTCGATTACCACTCACTGACTCACTGATCAGGGGTGTTTTTCAGTTGTTTTGAGGTTGTTTAGGGTTAATTTCACTTTTTGAAAATTTTTGTTATTTTAATCAACGCAGCTTTTTTAGTTTTTTTTTGTCAGAAAACAAGATGGCGGCTTTTTTTGAGACATCAACTTTTTTGTTTGAGGCGCTGAATTTTTTCTTTTTTTACTGGGTGTTGCCATATCAAAATTGAGTATCTTGAAAAAATATTTTGGAAAAAAAAAATACTGTTTCGCCGCCATCTTGGATTGAAAAACGGGTTTTAGAGTGGTTTTTGCGTTGCCATTGTGAAGTGAGTTTATGTTCGATTTTCAAAATTTTTCCTCTGAAGTGTTGCTCGTATAGTCTACTCGACATCCTCATCCACAGATTATAAAAATCCAAGATGGCGGCGGCGCTGGCGGCCATTTTATTCTGATCAGCGAAATCGACCATTTTTGAAGTGTTTTTTCCGGTAGATGGCAACACTTGAGCGTTTGTCATAGTATACATAGATTGTAGGTAATTTATTCGAGTGTTGCCATGAATGTGAATTTCTACCAAATTCGTGGTAGTTTTTGGGATAGGGCTCGGGAAAGTCGAAATGTGAAATATGACAGCTGTCAAAAAAACTTGAATGCAGTTTGATGGCAACCCAGGTCCCTAATGACCTTTTAGTATTTTTGAAAAAATCGACTGGCAACACTGGGAACTATGGTAGAAAATAAAATTTTCGACATGGGTGACTTTAAAGTTAGTGACGGACACTTCCGCATATGGTAGAAAAAAAGTGAAAACGCCAAGTGTTGCCATATATAGTCCAGATTATGGGAAAAATACGGGATTTCTAAATTTCAAGATGGCGGACGAGCTGGCGGCCATTTTGTGAAAAGTTTGCGATTTTAAAACTGTTTTTTGAGCTTTTTTGGGTGTTGCCAATTTTTGAGAGGGATGGAATGTACTAGCCAATCGTGTAGCTTGTGCTTGCGGGTTGCCAGGTTACAAAATATTTTTAGTAGCTTTAGCAGTTTTTGAGAAATGGCCCAAAAAAGTCGAAAATAGGAATAAAGGCATTTTAGCAATAAAAATGGCCTAAGGTTGTTGAATGCAACCATTGAAATGACATTTGACCATTTTTATCAAAATCAACTGGCAACACTGGAATTGAGATTTGAAACTTTTTTTTGGAAGGGGTCACTTTGGAGGCCTCTTGAGGAAGTTGTAAGCAAGATAGAAAAAAACTAATGATACAGTTTTTCGTGCAATATAACTGAGATTGCACCAAAAGTGTAAAATGTCAAGAGTAGTTGGTTATTGGGCATTCTACCCCAACTGCGCTCGCTCGGGCTTCGCCCTCTCTCGCTTCGTTGTGTTAGAACTGCCCAATAACCAACAACAAATGTTAGTGGGTTTACTGAATGGTTTTACTAAACAATTTTTCATTGCTCACGTAAGATCATGCACTGAACATACTCCTAACATATTCGGTTGGAAGCCTCATGGTAAAGAAGCTCCTCGCTCGGGCTCCGCTCTCTCTCACTTCGCTGTGGTAGAAGTTCTCAATAACCAACAATGTTCGTTAATTGATTGATTTGATTTTTAAAGCTCTGTTTTACTATACGTTTTTCTTCCAAACGTGTGTATCAAATCTTTTAAATAATTTGTCACACTGCTCTCATAACCACTTTGCCAAAACCAACTAAACACGACGGTTGAATTCGAAAAACAACTATGAAATTTCTGAAACAAAAAGAATCTTTAAAATTAGATTGTGTTTGCCCTGAATCGTCAAATGAAAAAAAACGACATGGCAACCTATTGCCAAACACCATACGTAGCATCGTTTGTGGTCCATCAAATTGTGGAAAGACCAATTTAGTGATAAGTTTATTGCTACATGATAATGGACCACGTTTTCAAAACCTCTATGTGTATTCCAAATCTTTATATCAGCCTAAATATATATTTTTTAGAAAAGGTGTTGAAAATGGTTTCAGATACATCCTACAACAAATATAACCATAATGATGAGGTCTTAAGCCCACATGAAGCTTTACCTAACTCAATAATTCTATTTGATGATGTAGCATGTGAAAAACAGAACAACATTCGAGATTATTTTTGCTATGGGACGTCATAAAAACATTGATTGTTTTTACATTAATCAGACCTATACCAAAATTCCTAAACAACTCATAAGAGACAACTCTAATCTTATAATATTATTTAAACAAGATGATATAAATCTAAAACATGTTTATGATGAGCATGTAGGGTCTGATATGTCATGGTCTCAATTTCGTGCAATGTGCTCAAAAGTTTGGAGTAGACCTTTTGGTTACGTGGTTATCAACAAGGACTGTGAACGGAATAAAGGGTGTTATAGAATGGCATTCGATACATTCATAGTGGTAGATTGATATTCATAAGCGAACGTGTTACCAAAAACACATCACTTTTTAGTTTTGCTCTCGAACTGAGTAGAGTTATCGCTTAAAAATGGAAAAAGACCTTAAACAACAAAATTGTAAAAGCAGCATCAGCTGTAAAAAGAAAAGTTGAAATGTTAAAAGATGTAAAAAAATCAAATAATGAGGCCTTAGAAACATTGTTTAAACCTATATCAGAGCCACTCAAACTGATGGCAAATAAAAAGAATGAAGTTCATCAGGAAGACGACGAAGAATATATAACCAAAAGGAGCAAAACTGATGAAAGCCAAGCATCTTATTCGTCTGGTGAAGATTTTGAAATATCCAACAGTGAAGAAGAACACCACTCTGATAATGAGTTGTATGAAAAATCTAACAAAACCCTCATTGAAGCTCCAGACGACCTCAATGTGAGTGAAGGCTCATTCAAATCCCTTCAATCATCTCCTAGTGTGAAAAATCGGTCTTTGTCATGGTCTGTGTCATCTGAAATATTCAAAGATATCCCGTTTGGTATTAGAAATGAGCGAGGAAAACTTATGCTCGGTAAAACGCGTGTTTATGACAATGGATCTATTCTGAAAATCGGGAATAAAGTGGTTACCAAAACTCTTGGTCTGAAAGAATTGCTGTTTAAAAAGACACCTAATTTAGATGTTATAACAGAAAAAGACTTACAAACTTATAAAACACTACTTTTAGACACCAATGCACATAGACGTAATTGTGATCCACGCAAACCAATTAATAGCAACAAAGGATTTAAATACATGCATATTATTAAGCCTCTGTTTAAATTCGCTAGAAATAAAACTGTCAGCTTAGACAGTCTTCCTCAAGGAAAAGGAATGAGTGTTTTAAAACAAGTCAAAGAAGATACCGATTATGTTTATTGGGATGATCCGAATGAGTTAGTAGATCGATTAAAAGTACTGCTAGCATCGCGAGATGCTGGTAATACTGGTTTAGATAATGAAATCATTGCAATTATCGAGGAATTGAGAGAAGCTGGTATCATTAACGAAACCAAATATAAGTAAGGTTTCCTGAAAAAAATATTCAGTAATTAACGACAGCTGCTAAAATAACTACTATGAATATAGATAAATTTGGACATCACGTTCATAAGCGTTTACGATTAGCTGAGTTGGTCGATACCTTAAACGAAACATTAGTCAAATCAGATTCAGGAGACTATGATTTAAAATCATCAAGACTGAAAGGTTTGGTATCTCCTGAAAACGATGATGAAGCTGTGAATAAAGCTTATGTGGATAAATTTTCTCAAGAATTGAATGACGAAATTACCAAAGTTCACAAAAACGTTAAACAGTACCTTAAAGAACTAGAAAAATTGACATCTACGAGATTGAGCACTTTGTGTTATACTAAAGAAGAAATAGATCATCTGATCAAAACAAATTTAAAGAAAAATGAGTAAACAAGACATAGTTAATGAACTTCATAAAACAGCAAGAAGGAATTTTTTCCCGTCGATTTACAATAATAAAAGGAATAGACGATTTATGGCAAGCTGATCTTATAGATTTACAAAAATATTCACCCTTCAATAAAGGATACAAATACGTGTTAGTAATTATTGACGCTTTGTCTAAGTATGTATGGTTTAGTCCCTTGAAATCTAAGACGAAACATACAGTTATGAATGCAATGCAAATGATTTTTATCTCATTCATCACGAAAACCTAAAAATTTGCAAACTGATTTGGGTACAGAGTTTTACAATGATGTCTTCAAACAATTGATGAAAAAATACAAAATAAATCATTATTCCACTTTTTCTATTAAAAAAGCTTCTATAGTAGAACGTGTTATAAGGACAATAAAGTCCCACCTTTACAAACTCTTCAGTTTATACGGACAATATCAGTGGTACGGAAACAATTTAGATTCTGTTGTACAAAATTATAATAAAACTCCACATCGTATAACGAAATTCAAACCTGTTGATGTTAATAAATCAAACGAGGTTTTAGTCAAGTTTAATATTATTCAATCTCGGAAACAGATACCAAGTAAGAGCTCTAACTTTCGAGTCGGTGATTATGTACGTATAAGTAAATACAAAGGTGACTTTTACAAAGGATATACCCCGAATTGGTCTACCGAAATATTTCGTGTGGTAAAAGTTAACCAAACGAACCCACAGACATATCAAATAGAAGATAAAAATAAACAACAAATATTAGGGTCTTTTTACAAATACGAATTGCAACGAACTAAATTTCCAGATCTCTATCTCATTGAGAAAGTAATAAAAAGAAAAGGGAACAAGCTTTACGTCAAATGGTTGGGTTTGAAAGATGAAGAGAACAGTTGGGTTGATAAGAGTGCATTAGTTTTGTAATATAAAATACTGCACTCAGCGTAAATTATCACTTTATACTTATCAATGACGGAAGGAAGTGGTATAATTAATAATTTGATAAATAATTTACCTTTCGAATTACATTTACCAGGATATCAATTTTGTGGTCCTGGAACAAAACTGCAGAAACGTTTACTAAGGGGAGACAGGGGAATAAATAAACTAGACGAAGCTTGTATGCACCACGATATTGCTTACACTAACAGTGATTTGAAAGTTCGACACAAAGCTGATTTAGATCTTTTAAATATGGCTAAGAAAAGATTAAAATCTAGAGATTGTAAAAAAGGTGAAAAGGTTGCTTCATGGATAGTAAAAAATGCAATGAAGGCAAAACTCAAGGCCGGAGCTGGAGCTCGTTCATTCATGTCAGTTGTAAAAAAAATAAAGGGCCAATTAAAGAAGCTGAAAACGAAAGACAATCGCTCTGCAATTAATTATGCGTATGCAGCTGCAAGAAAACAATTCAAAAACAAAAAAGGCCTACGTTTGCCGCGCTGTATTCCCATCCCAAAATGTGGTGGGCTACTACCCCTGATTCCAATTTTCGCTGGGTTTTCGGCTTTGGGCTCCCTAGCAGGCGGTGCAGCAGGCATAGCAAAAGCTGTGAATGATTCTAGAGCGGCACAGAAAAATCTTCAAGAATCTGAACGTCATAATAGAATGATGGAAGCAGTTGCTCTTGGCAAGGGGTTGTATATCAAACCTCATAAAAAGGGTGCGGGGTTATATTTGAAACCTTCAAAAAACTAATTAAACGGCTACCTAAACGACCACTCACAGATGTAGACATACTAGAGTATGCGGTAAATATTCCGTATTTCCGAGGTGTGTTTATGAGAGATAAATTACCATCTAAACCACGAAAAAATTGAGTGTGGAATTTTGAATTTAGATCGCTCTAATAATCCTGGTACTCATTGGGTAGCCTACATAAAGAATAAAAATTACGTTGAATACTTCAATAGTTTTGGTAACTTAAAACCACCAATAGAGTTAATTAACTATTTAAAGAAGTTTTCCATAAACTACAACTATACTCAACATCAAACGTTTGGTACTGTGAATTGTGGTCACCTCAGCTTGAAATTTTTAAAAAACTATTGGAAGAAACATTTATATTAAAAATGCAAATAAAAACTTTGTCAGTACAAAAATGTCTTTCACTGTGTCAATAACCGGAAGAGGAGAATCTTTGTCAACAAATTACTCTCCCACTTTAGAATTACGTGGAGAATATGAGTGTGGTCTTTTGTACTTTTTCTACGTTTAATTCTATACCCAACGTAGATGAAAAGAACAATAAGTTTTATTATGGTAAAAATGAAGTTATTGAAATTCCTGAAGGATCTTATGAACTACAAGATATTTGTGACTATTTGAAAAGCAACATTAAGAACGCTGCACTAAAAATCAATTGTAATAACAACACACTTAAGACTTCTATTTTCTGTTCTGAAGATGTTCACTTCAACAAAAATAATTCAATTGGTAAAATTCTGGGTTTTGGAATGGAAAAAGTGAAGGCCAATATAAAGACCGAATCCCGCTATCCAGTCAGTATTTTATCAACAACCATCGTGCGCATTGAATGCGACGTAGTAAGCGGATCATTTGTGAACGGAACACCAAGTCATATCATTTATGAATTTGTACCTAATGTACCACCAGGTTATAGAATCATAGAAATACCTAAAAACCTTATATATTTTCCAGTTAACCACAGTTCAATAAGTGCAATTAATGTACGTTTATTAGATTCTGATAATAAACAAGTTAATTTACGTGGTGAAGAAGTGCAGTTGTATCTACATTTTAAGAAAAAATGATAAACTTCAATAAAAAGACGTCTACATCTTGTATTCAAGCCAGTACTAAAAGGTCACCCCCAAAAGGAACACCGCTTCAGTTGAAAAAGAAACTTACTAAAAACAACAAGGAATTTCTGAAACTAATAGGTTTATTAAAATGAGCATTTTAAATATATCTCAACAGATACCATATGATAACAGCATCGAAAGCTTCGAGTATCATTCATATAAACCGTATGTAACAAGTTTTAACAAAAATGATGAAATACGAATACCTATCAACCAACAAGACCTCTACATCCTGCCCTCACTCAGCACTCTTTACATCGAGGGTAAAGTTAATGTACATAACAGCAAAAAAGGAAAGAGTATCACAGGTTCATTTTGTGAATAATCCACTATTATTTTTATTTCAAGACATTCGATATGAATTGAATGGAGTAGAAATAGATAAAATTAAAAATGCAGGTGTTACAACAACAATCAAGTCTTATCTATCCTTAAATGAAAATGAATCCAAATCGGCTAGGGTTTGGGGATGGTCACCTACTGGCACGGTGCAAGTTGGTGAAGGCGTATTTTTCTGCTTCTATTCCATTAAATAAAATGTTGGGCTTTGCAGAAGATTACGAGAAAATAATAATGAACTGTAAACATGAATTAGTCTTGCTAAGGAGCAATACTAATCTTAATGCCTTAAAGTTAAACACAGGTGAAGTTGTGGAAGATATAACAATTAATAAAATAGTTTGGCGAGTTCCACACATAAAAGTATCAGATCGTGAAAGAATTAACTTATTAAAACATCTAGAGAAGGATCGCGCTGTCACCCTAAGTTTTCGTAACTGGGACCTGTATGAATATCCACTGCTTCCTAAAACACGCAAACATACTTGGTCTATTAAAACTTCTTCACAAGTAGAAAAACCTCGGTTTGTAGTGATTGCTTTCCAAACTAACCGTAAACATAACGCTGGTTTGTCAATGGCAGAGTTTGACCATTGTCATATTCGTGACATAAGAGTCTTTTTGAATTCAACATACTTCCCTTATGAGAGTCTGAATGTTAGTTTTTGCTGAGGATAAGTTTACTTTATTATACGAAGAGTACACAAGATTTTCAACAGTCTTATCACGATCGTCGACCAGAGCCGTTGATGAGTTTAAAAGAGTTTAAAGAAGTGGCGCCTTTGTTCGTTATTAACTGTTCACGTCAACACGAAACTTTAAAGGGATCTATCGACATACGAGTTGAGATTGAGTCAGATCAAGAAATACCCGATCAAACAGCTGCTTACTGCTTAATCCTAAACGACTGTATTTTTGAGTATAAGCCTCTGAGCAATATTGTAAGGAAGATATCATGAATAAAAATACAATAATCGTGGATTTACAAGGATTTAAGGATTTAAAAAATAAATTTATTATCAAAGAGTTCTCCATAGCATCTAATAACTACACCCAAACGTTTTTGATTAAGCCACCCTATTCCTTTAACGTTCTATCAAATGAAGAGAAAATACAAGTCCGATGGTTAGAAAGAAATCGTGGAATAAATTGGCATGAGGGGTTTATTGACCATCGAGAGTTTCGACGAGTGGTAGTTCCATATTTAAATGGAAAAGAAGTGTTAACAAAGGGATTGGAGAAAATGATGTGGATTCAAGAATTATGTCAAGATTGTGAAATAACAGAACTAGGTGAAAAAGGATATCCTAATTTCATTAAATTATATGGTGATTACTGTAGGGAGGAAAGTTTGAATTGTGTTCATCATCATAAAATGTGTGCTTTGAAAAATGTGTTATGTCTAAAAAATTGGTGTCTAAGCAATTTGAACAATTTAGTTTAGTTTTCTTACTATAAATTGTTTATTAAAAACTGAATATTGTGAATTAAATCTAATTTATTCCACGATTTCTTTCTAACCATCGGACTTGTATTTTCTCTTCATTTGATAGAACGTTAAAGGAATAGGGTGGCTTAATCAAAAACGTTTGGGTGTAGTTATTAGATGCTATGGAGAACTCTTTGATAATAAATTTATTTTTTAAATCCTTAAATCCTTGTAAATCCACGATTATTGTATTTTTATTCATGATATCTTCCTTACAATATTGCTCAGAGGCTTATACTCAAAAATACAGTCGTTTAGGATTAAGCAGTAAGCAGCTGTTTGATCGGGTATTTCTTGATCTGACTCAATCTCAACTCGTACGTCGATAGATCCCTTTAAAGTTTCGTGTTGACGTGAACAGTTAATAACGAACAAAGGCGCCACTTCTTTAAACTCTTTTAAACTCATCAACGGCTCTGGTCGACGATCGTGATAAGACTGTTGAAATCTTGTGTACTCTTCGTATAATAAAGTAAACTTATCCTCAGCAAAACTAACATTCAGACTCTCATAAGGGAAGTATGTTGAATTCAAAAAGACTCTTATGTCACGAATATGACAATGGTCAAACTCTGCCATTGACAAACCAGCGTTATGTTTACGGTTAGTTTGGAAAGCAATCACTACAAACCGAGGTTTTTCTACTTGTGAAGAAGTTTTAATAGACCAAGTATGTTTGCGTGTTTTAGGAAGCAGTGGATATTCATACAGGTCCCAGTTACGAAAACTTAGGGTGACAGCGCGATCCTTCTCTAGATGTTTTAATAAGTTAATTCTTTCACGATCTGATACTTTTATGTGTGGAACTCGCCAAACTATTTTATTAATTGTTATATCTTCCACAACTTCACCTGTGTTTAACTTTAAGGCATTAAGATTAGTATTGCTCCTTAGCAAGACTAATTCATGTTTACAGTTCATTATTATTTTCTCGTAATCTTCTGCAAAGCCCAACATTTTATTTAATGGAATAGAAGCAGAAAATACGCCTTCACCAACTTGCACCGTGCCAGTAGGTGACCATCCCCAAACCCTAGCCGATTTGGATTCATTTTCATTTAAGGATAGATAAGACTTGATTGTTGTTGTAACACCTGCATTTTTAATTTTATCTATTTCTACTCCATTCAATTCATATCGAATGTCTTGAAATAAAAATAATAGTGGATTATTCACAAAATGAACCTGTGATACTCTTTCCTTTTTGCTGTTATGTACATTAACTTTACCCTCGATGTAAAGAGTGCTGAGTGAGGGCAGGATGTAGAGGTCTTGTTGGTTGATAGGTATTCGTATTTCATCATTTTTGTTAAAACTTGTTACATACGGTTTATATGAATGATACTCGAAGCTTTCGATGCTGTTATCATATGGTATCTGTTGAGATATATTTAAAATGCTCATTTTAATAAACCTATTAGTTTCAGAAATTCCTTGTTGTTTTTAGTAAGTTTCTTTTTCAACTGAAGCGGTGTTCCTTTTGGGGGTGACCTTTTAGTACTGGCTTGAATACAAGATGTAGACGTCTTTTTATTGAAGTTTATCATTTTTTCTTAAAATGTAGATACAACTGCACTTCTTCACCACGTAAATTAACTTGTTTATTATCAGAATCTAATAAACGTACATTAATTGCACTTATTGAACTGTGGTTAACTGGAAAATATATAAGGTTTTTAGGTATTTCTATGATTCTATAACCTGGTGGTACATTAGGTACAAATTCATAAATGATATGACTTGGTGTTCCGTTCACAAATGATCCGCTTACTACGTCGCATTCAATGCGCACGATGGTTGTTGATAAAATACTGACTGGATAGCGGGATTCGGTCTTTATATTGGCCTTCACTTTTTCCATTCCAAAACCCAGAATTTTACCAATTGAATTATTTTTGTTGAAGTGAACATCTTCAGAACAGAAAATAGAAGTCTTAAGTGTGTTGTTATTACAATTGATTTTTAGTGCAGCGTTCTTAATGTTGCTTTTCAAATAGTCACAAATATCTTGTAGTTCATAAGATCCTTCAGGAATTTCAATAACTTCATTTTTACCATAATAAAACTTATTGTTCTTTTCATCTACGTTGGGTATAGAATTAAACGTAGAAAAGTACAAAAGACCACACTCATATTCTCCACGTAATTCTAAAGTGGGAGAGTAATTTGTTGACAAAGATTCTCCTCTTCCGGTTATTGACACAGTGAAAGACATTTTTGTACTGACAAAGTTTTTATTTGCATTTTTAATATAAATGTTTCTTCCAATAGTTTTTTAAAAATTTCAAGCTGAGGTGACCACAATTCACAGTACCAAACGTTTGATGTTGAGTATAGTTGTAGTTTATGGAAAACTTCTTTAAATAGTTAATTAACTCTATTGGTGGTTTTAAGTTACCAAAACTATTGAAGTATTCAACGTAATTTTTATTCTTTATGTAGGCTACCCAATGAGTACCAGGATTATTAGAGCGATCTAAATTCAAAATTCCACACTCAATTTTTCGTGGTTTAGATGGTAATTTATCTCTCATAAACACACCTCGGAAATACGGAATATTTACCGCATACTCTAGTATGTCTACATCTGTGAGTGGTCGTTTAGGTAGCCGTTTAATTAGTTTTTTGAAGGTTTCAAATATAACCCCGCACCCTTTTTATGAGGTTTGATATACAACCCCTTGCCAAGAGCAACTGCTTCCATCATTCTATTATGACGTTCAGATTCTTGAAGATTTTTCTGTGCCGCTCTAGAATCATTCACAGCTTTTGCTATGCCTGCTGCACCGCCTGCTAGGGAGCCCAAAGCCGAAAACCCAGCGAAAATTGGAATCAGGGGTAGTAGCCCACCACATTTTGGGATGGGAATACAGCGCGGCAAACGTAGGCCTTTTTTGTTTTTGAATTGTTTTCTTGCAGCTGCATACGCATAATTAATTGCAGAGCGATTGTCTTTCGTTTTCAGCTTCTTTAATTGGCCCTTTATTTTTTTTACAACTGACATGAATGAACGAGCTCCAGCTCCGGCCTTGAGTTTTGCCTTCATTGCATTTTTTACTATCCATGAAGCAACCTTTTCACCTTTTTTACAATCTCTAGATTTTAATCTTTTCTTAGCCATATTTAAAAGATCTAAATCAGCTTTGTGTCGAACTTTCAAATCACTGTTAGTGTAAGCAATATCGTGGTGCATACAAGCTTCGTCTAGTTTATTTATTCCCCTGTCTCCCCTTAGTAAACGTTTCTGCAGTTTTGTTCCAGGACCACAAAATTGATATCCTGGTAAATGTAATTCGAAAGGTAAATTATTTATCAAATTATTAATTATACCACTTCCTTCCGTCATTGATAAGTATAAAGTGATAATTTACGCTGAGTGCAGTATTTTATATTACAAAACTAATGCACTCTTATCAACCCAACTGTTCTCTTCATCTTTCAAACCCAACCATTTGACGTAAAGCTTGTTCCCTTTTCTTTTTATTACTTTCTCAATGAGATAGAGATCTGGAAATTTAGTTCGTTGCAATTCGTATTTGTAAAAAGACCCTAATATTTGTTGTTTATTTTTATCTTCTATTTGATATGTCTGTGGGTTCGTTTGGTTAACTTTTACCACACGAAATATTTCGGTAGACCAATTCGGGGTATATCCTTTGTAAAAGTCACCTTTGTATTTACTTATACGTACATAATCACCGACTCGAAAGTTAGAGCTCTTACTTGGTATCTGTTTCCGAGATTGAATAATATTAAACTTGACTAAAACCTCGTTTGATTTATTAACATCAACAGGTTTGAATTTCGTTATACGATGTGGAGTTTTATTATAATTTTGTACAACAGAATCTAAATTGTTTCCGTACCACTGATATTGTCCGTATAAACTGAAGAGTTTGTAAAGGTGGGACTTTATTGTCCTTATAACACGTTCTACTATAGAAGCTTTTTTAATAGAAAAAGTGGAATAATGATTTATTTTGTATTTTTTCATCAATTGTTTGAAGACATCATTGTAAAACTCTGTACCCAAATCAGTTTGCAAATTTTTAGGTTTTCGTGATGAATGAGATAAAATCATTTGCATTGCATTCATAACTGTATGTTTCGTCTTAGATTTCAAGGGACTAAACCATACATACTTAGACAAAGCGTCAATAATTACTAACACGTATTTGTATCCTTTATTGAAGGGTGAATATTTTTGTAAATCTATAAGATCAGCTTGCCATAAATCGTCTATTCCTTTTATTATTGTAAATCGACGGGAAAAATTCCTTCTTGCTGTTTTATGAAGTTCATTAACTATGTCTTGTTTACTCATTTTTCTTTAAATTTGTTTTGATCAGATGATCTATTTCTTCTTTAGTATAACACAAAGTGCTCAATCTCGTAGATGTCAATTTTTCTAGTTCTTTAAGGTACTGTTTAACGTTTTTGTGAACTTTGGTAATTTCGTCATTCAATTCTTGAGAAAATTTATCCACATAAGCTTTATTCACAGCTTCATCATCGTTTTCAGGAGATACCAAACCTTTCAGTCTTGATGATTTTAAATCATAGTCTCCTGAATCTGATTTGACTAATGTTTCGTTTAAGGTATCGACCAACTCAGCTAATCGTAAACGCTTATGAACGTGATGTCCAAATTTATCTATATTCATAGTAGTTATTTTAGCAGCTGTCGTTAATTACTGAATATTTTTTTCAGGAAACCTTACTTATATTTGGTTTCGTTAATGATACCAGCTTCTCTCAATTCCTCGATAATTGCAATGATTTCATTATCTAAACCAGTATTACCAGCATCTCGCGATGCTAGCAGTACTTTTAATCGATCTACTAACTCATTCGGATCATCCCAATAAACATAATCGGTATCTTCTTTGACTTGTTTTAAAACACTCATTCCTTTTCCTTGAGGAAGACTGTCTAAGCTGACAGTTTTATTTCTAGCGAATTTAAACAGAGGCTTAATAATATGCATGTATTTAAATCCTTTGTTGCTATTAATTGGTTTGCGTGGATCACAATTACGTCTATGTGCATTGGTGTCTAAAAGTAGTGTTTTATAAGTTTGTAAGTCTTTTTCTGTTATAACATCTAAATTAGGTGTCTTTTTAAACAGCAATTCTTTCAGACCAAGAGTTTTGGTAACCACTTTATTCCCGATTTTCAGAATAGATCCATTGTCATAAACACGCGTTTTACCGAGCATAAGTTTTCCTCGCTCATTTCTAATACCAAACGGGATATCTTTGAATATTTCAGATGACACAGACCATGACAAAGACCGATTTTTCACACTAGGAGATGATTGAAGGGATTTGAATGAGCCTTCACTCACATTGAGGTCGTCTGGAGCTTCAATGAGGGTTTTGTTAGATTTTTCATACAACTCATTATCAGAGTGGTGTTCTTCTTCACTGTTGGATATTTCAAAATCTTCACCAGACGAATAAGATGCTTGGCTTTCATCAGTTTTGCTCCTTTTGGTTATATATTCTTCGTCGTCTTCCTGATGAACTTCATTCTTTTTATTTGCCATCAGTTTGAGTGGCTCTGATATAGGTTTAAACAATGTTTCTAAGGCCTCATTATTTGATTTTTTTACATCTTTTAACATTTCAACTTTTCTTTTTACAGCTGATGCTGCTTTTACAATTTGTTGTTTAAGGTCTTTTTCCATTTTTAAGCGATAACTCTACTCAGTTCGAGAGCAAAACTAAAAGTGATGTGTTTTTGGTAACACGTTCGCTTATGAATATCAATCTACCACTATGAATGTATCGAATGCCATTCTATAACACCCTTTATTCCGTTCACAGTCCTTGTTGATAACCACGTAACCAAAAGGTCTACTCCAAACTTTTGAGCACATTGCACGAAATTGAGACCATGACATATCAGACCCTACATGCTCATCATAAACATGTTTTAGATTTATATCATCTTGTTTAAATAATATTATAAGATTAGAGTTGTCTCTTATGAGTTGTTTAGGAATTTTGGTATAGGTCTGATTAATGTAAAAACAATCAATGTTTTTATGACGTCCCATAGCAAAATAATCTCGAATGTTGTTCTGTTTTTCACATGCTACATCATCAAATAGAATTATTGAGTTAGGTAAAGCTTCATGTGGGCTTAAGACCTCATCATTATGGTTATATTTGTTGTAGGATGTATCTGAAACCATTTTCAACACCTTTTCTAAAAATATATATTTAGGCTGATATAAAGATTTGGAATACACATAGAGGTTTTGAAAACGTGGTCCATTATCATGTAGCAATAAACTTATCACTAAATTGGTCTTTCCACAATTTGATGGACCACAAACGATGCTACGTATGGTGTTTGGCAATAGGTTGCCATGTCGTTTTTTTTCATTTGACGATTCAGGGCAAACACAATCTAATTTTAAAGATTCTTTTTGTTTCAGAAATTTCATAGTTGTTTTTCGAATTCAACCGTCGTGTTTAGTTGGTTTTGGCAAAGTGGTTATGAGAGCAGTGTGACAAATTATTTAAAAGATTTGATACACACGTTTGGAAGAAAAACGTATAGTAAAACAGAGCTTTAAAAATCAAATCAATCAATTAACGAACATTGTTGGTTATTGAGAACTTCTACCACAGCGAAGTGAGAGAGAGCGGAGCCCGAGCGAGGAGCTTCTTTACCATGAGGCTTCCAACCGAATATGTTAGGAGTATGTTCAGTGCATGATCTTACGTGAGCAATGAAAAATTGTTTAGTAAAACCATTCAGTAAACCCACTAACATTTGTTGTTGGTTATTGGGCAGTTCTAACACAACGAAGCGAGAGAGGGCGAAGCCCGAGCGAGCGCAGTTGGGGTAGAATGCCCAATAACCAACTACTGTCAAGAATTCAACATGGCAGGTACACTGGCGGCCATTTCAAAATATGCCAATTTAAAAATTTACTAAAGTTGTTTTTTCAGGTAGTTGGCGTCATTTTAAAGGAAAATGTTATTTTAGTTTTTTGTTAGGTTTAGTAAGGCCTACAGTATGGTGAAAAAAATTACCCCATTTTCAGGGTAATTTCTGAGATTTACCCGAAAAACAAAATTGCTTTGTTTTAAAAAAAAAGTAAGTCATCCTATTGAAAACTATCCACTCTTAACGATTTGACCTATTTAAGGGTAGTAAACCCCCTTGAAGTACGAATTAAGAGCAATAAACTTTTGACCTGTCATACTAAGACATCCCATACTAAATGTACTGGGAGTCACTGAAAATGCTACTTTGTATGAAAAGTTCCTTTGAATTATCGCACAAACATTAAAAATTTGCGAGGCCACAGGCCGAGCTCCGAATGCGAGGCCGAAGGCCGAACTCCGCGTAGGGCGAAGCCCGGAGCGTCCCCCATGACGGCCCAACTAACTTCGCGAAGCCGTAGGCTGAGCGCCCGCACACGGTGAAGCCCAAAGTTAATTGCCTTAGTTACTAAAAGGCGAGGCCGGAGGCCGAGCTTCGAGTGTGAGGCCGAAGGCCGAACTACGCGTAGGGCGCAGCCCGGAGCGTTGGAATTTAACCCCCAGCGAGGCCGCAGGCCGAGCTTCGACTGTGAGGCCAGAGGCCGAACTCCGCGTAGGGCGAAGCCCGGAGCGTCCATCATCGACCTTCAAGTAACTTCGCGAAGCCGCAGGCTGAGCGTCCGCACTAGGATCCTTTTCCTAAAACAACAACCACCCAGAAAAGGACGAGAGCTTTGTTCCGGAACAGTGAACCCAATTGCAAGCAACTGCGAGGCCGAAGGCCGAGCTGTGGCGAGGCCCCCGAGGGCCTCGCGGCCGCGGGAGGGCGAAGCCCGGAGCGGCCAACCCCGCACTAGGATTATTTTGCTAAAACACCTTCCACCCAGAAAAGAACGAGAGCGCCATTCGCGAAACTGCAACCCCATCGTCACACAAATGCGAGGCCGAAGGCCGAGCTGCGGCGAGGCCCCCGGGGGCCTCGCAGCCGCGGGAGGGGCGAAGCCCCGGAGCGGCCAGCGTCGCAGACCTAGCTTATGGCCGCGAGTCGGCCGTAGGCCGGCGGCCAGAAGCTAGTCTATAATATATAAAGCTCGATTACCACTCACTGACTGACTCACTCACTCACTCACTGATCAGGGGTGTTTTTCACTTATTTAGAGGTGGTTTGGGGTGATTTTCACTTTTTGGGATTTTTTGTTATTTTTATCAACGCAGGTTTCTTTAATTTTTTTTTCGAAAAACAAGATGGCGTCTTTTTTTCAAACATCAAGTTTTTTGTTTGTGGCGCTGATTTTTTTCTTTTTTAACTGGGTGTTGCCATGTCCAAATTGGGTATTTTGAAAAAATATACTTCAAAGTGACCCCTTCCAAAAAAAACTTTTGACTCTCATTTCCAGTGTTGCCAGTTGATTTTGATAAAAATGGTCAAATGTCATTTTAATGGCCGCAATTAAGCAGCCTAGGGCATTTTTATTGCTGAAATGACTTTATTTCTATTTTTGACTTTTTCGGGCCATATCTCAAAAACTACTAAAGCTACCAAAAATATTTTGTAACATGGCAATACGCAAGCACCAGTTTCACGATTGGCTAGTACATTTTATCCCTCTTAAAAATTGGCAACACCCAAAAAAACTCGAAAAACTGTTTGAAAATCGCAAGTTTTTCACAAAATGGCCGCCAGCTCGTCCGCCATCTTGAAATTCCGAAATTCCGTATTTTTCCCATAATCTGGACTATATATGGCAACAATTGGCGTTTTCACTTTTTTTCTACCATATGCGGAAGTGTCCGTCACTAACTTTAAAGACACCCATGTCGAAAATTTTATTTTCTACCATAGTTCCCAGTGTTGCCAGTGGATTTCTGCAAAAATACTAAAAGGTCATTAAGGACCTGGGTTGCCATCAAACTGCATTCAAGATTTTTTGACAGCTGTCATATTTCTCATTTCGACTTTCCCGAGCCCTATCCCAAAAACTACCATGAATTTGGTAGTAATTCAAATTCGTGGCAACACTCGAATAAATTACCCACAATCGGTGCATACTATGCAAAACGCTCCAGTGTTGCCATCTACCGAAAAAATCACTTCAAAAATGGTCGTTTTCGCTGATCGGAACAAAATGGCCGCCAGCGCCGCCGCTATCTTGGATTTTTATAATCTATGGATGAGGATGACGAGTGGACTATACAAGCAACACTATAAAACAAAAATTTTGAAAATCGAACAAGAACTCTATTCACTATGGCATCGCAAAAACCACTCTAAAACCCGTTTTTCAATCCAAGATGGCGGCCTGGGGACGTTCTTTTTTTAAAAAAATATTTTTTCATTATACCCAATTTGGACATGGCAACACCCAGTTAAAAAAGAAAAAAATCAGCGCCACAAACAAAAAACTTGATGTTTGAAAAAAAGACGCCATCTTGTTTTTTGAAAAAAAAAATTAAAGAAACCTGCGTTGATAAAAATAACAAAAAAACCCAAAAAGTGAAAATCACCCCAAACCACCTCTAAATAAGTGAAAAACACCCCTGATCAGTGAGTGAGTGAGTGAGTCAGTCAGTGAGTGGTAATCGAGCTTTATATATTATAGACTAGCTTCTGGCCGCCGGCCTACGGCCGACTCGCGGCCATAAGCTAGGTCTGCGACGCTGGCCGCTCCGGGGCTTCGCCCCTCCCGCGGCTGCGAGGCCCCCGGGGGCCTCGCCGCAGCTCGGCCTTCGGCCTCGCATTTGTGTGACGATGGGGTTGCAGTTTCGCGAATGGCGCTCTCGTTCTTTTCTGGGTGGAAGGTGTTTTAGGAAAGAATCCTATTGCGGGGTTGGCCGCTCCGGGCTTCGCCCTCCCGCGGCCGCGAGGCCCTAGGGGGCCTCGCCGCAGCTCGGCCTTCAGCCTCGCAGTTGCTTGTAGTTGGGTTCACTGTTCCGGAACAAAGTTCTCATCCTTTTCCGGGTGGTTATTGTTTTAGCAAAAGGATCCTAGTGCGGACGCTCAGCCTTCGGCTTCGCGAAGTTACTTGAAGGTAGATGATGATCGCTCCGGGCTTCGCCCTACGCGGAGTTCGGCCTCTGGCCTCACGGTCGAAGCTCGTCCTGCGGCCTCGCTGGGGGTTGAAAAGCAACGCTCCGGGCTGCGCCCTACGCGTAGTTCGGCCTTCGGCCTCACACTCGGAGCTCGGCCTCCGGCCTCGCCTTTTAGTAACTGAGGCAATTAACTTTGGGCTTCACCGTGTGCGGGCGCTCAGCCTACGGCTTCGCGAAGTTAGTTGGGCCGTCATGGGGGACGCTCCGGGCTTCGCCCTACGCGGAGTTCGGCCTTCGGCCTCACATTGGAAGCTGGGCCTGCGGCCTCGCAAATTGTTCGATGATTGCTGGGAAATTCACAAGATTTTTTCATACAAAGTAGCATTTTCAGTGACTCCCAGTACATTTAGTATGGGATGTCTTAGTATGACAGGTCAAAAGTTTATTGCCCTTAATTCGTACTTCAAGGGGGTTTACTACCCTTAAATAGGTCAAATCGTTAAGAAAGGATAGTTTTTAACAGGATGACATACTTTTTTTTTAAAAACAAAGCAATTTTGTTTTTCGGGTAAATCTCATAAATTACCCTGAAAATGGGGTAATTCTTTTCACCATACTGTAGGCCTTACTAAACCTAACAAAAAACCCAAATAACATTTTTTTTCCTGTATAATGACGCCAACTACCTGAAAAAACAACTTTAGTAAATTTTTAAATTGGCATATTTTGAAATGGCCGCCAGTGTACCTGCCATATTGAATTCTTGACATTTTACACTTTCGGTGCAATCTCAGTTATAATGCACAAAAAACGGTATAATTAGTTTTTTTCTACCTAGCTCACAACTCCCTCAAGAGACCTTCAAAGTGACCCCTTCCAAAAAAAAGTTTTAATTCTCATTTCCAGTGTTGCCAGTTGATTTTGATAAAAATAGTCAAATGTCATTTTAATGGGCGCAGTCAACAACCTTAGGGCATTTTTATGGCTGAAATGTCTTTATTTCTATTTTCGACTTTTTCGGGCTATTTCTCAAAAACTACTAAAGCTACCAAAAATATTTTGTAACCTGGCAACCCGCAAGCACAAGCTACACGATTGGCCAGTACATTACATCCCTCTTAAAAATTGGCAACACCCCAAATAGCTCAAAAAACCGTTTGAAAATCGCAAACTTTTCACAAAATGGCCGCCAGCTCGTCCGCCATCTTGAAATTCAGAAATCCCGTATTTTTCCCATAATCTGGACTATATATGGCAACACTTGGCGTTTTCACTTTTTTTCTCCTATATGCGGAAGTATCCGTCACTAACTTTAAAGACACCCATGTCGAAAATTTTATTTTCTACCATAGTTCCCAGTGTTGCCAGTCGATTTCTGCAAAAATACTAAAAGGTCATTAGGGACCTGAGTTGCCATGAAACTGCATTCAAGTTTATTTGACAGCTGTCATATTTCTCATTTCGACTTTCCCGGGCCCTATCACGAAAACTACCATGAATTTGGTAGAAATTCACATTCTTGGCAACACTCGAATAAATTACCCACAGTCGGTGCATACTATGAAAAACGCTCAAGTGTTGCCACCTACCGGAAAAATCACGTCAAAAATGGTCGATTTCGCTGATCGGAACAAAATGGCCGCCAGCGCCGCCGCCATCTTGGATTTTTATAATCTGTAGATGAGGATGTAAAATGGACTATACAAGCAACAAAACAAAAGAAGAATTTTGAAAATCGAACATAAACTCACTTCACTATGGCAACGCAAAAACCACTCTAAAACCCGTTTTTCAATCCAAGATGGCGGCGAAACAGTATTTTTTTTTCCAAAATATTTTTTCAAGATACTCAATTTTGATATGGCAACACCCCGTAAAAAAAGAAAAAATTCAGCGCCTCAAACAAAAAAGTTGATGTCTCAAAAAAAGCCGCCATCTTGTTTTTTTCCAATTTTTTTTTCCTAAACTTGGTTTGATAAAAATAACAAAAATTCCCAAAAAGTGAAATTAACCCTAAAACACCTCAAAACAACTGAAAAACACCCCTGATCAGTGAGTGAGTCAGTGAGTGGTAATCGAGCTTTATATATAATAGACTAGCTTCTGGCCGCCGGCCTACGGCCGACTCGCGGCCATAAGCTAGGTCTGCGACGCTGGCCGCTCCGGGGCTTCGCCCCTCCCGCGGCTGCGAGGCCCCCGGGGGCCTCGCCGCAGCTCGGCCTTCGGCCTCGCAGTTGTTGGTTATGGAGTTGCAGTTTCGCGAATGGCGCTCTCGTTCTTTTCTGGGTAGTTGGTGTTTTAGCAAAAGAATCCTAGTGCGGGGTTGGCCGCTCCGGGCTTCGCCCTCCCGCGGCCGCGAGGCCCTAGAGGGCCTCGCCGCAGCTCGGCCTTCGGCCTCGCAGTTGCTTGTAATTGGTTTCGCTGTTCCGGAACAAAGCTCTCGTCCTTTTCTGGGTGGTTGTTGTTTTAGCAAAAGGATCCTAGTGCGGACGCTCAGCCTGCGGCTTCGCGAAGTTACTTGAAGGTCGATGATGGACGCTCCGGGCTTCGCCCAACGCGGAGTTCGGCCTCTGGCCTCACAGTCGAAGCTCGGCCTACGGCCTCGCTGGGGGTTGAATGACAACGCTTCGGGCTGCGCCCTACGCGTAGTTCGGCCTTCGGCCTCACACTCGAAGCTCGGCCTCCGGTCTCGCCTTTTAGTAACTGAGGTAATTAACTTTGGGCTTCACCGTGTGCGGGCGCTCAGCCTGCGGCTTCGCGAAGTTAGTTGGGCCGTCATTTAGGGACGCTCCGGGCTTCGCCCTACGCGGAGTTCGGCCTTCGGCCTCACATTGGTAGCTCGGCCTGCGGCCTCGCGAATTTTTCGTTGGTTGGTTCACAATTCACAAGATTTTTACATAGAAAGTAGCATTTTCAATGACTCCCAGTACATTTAGTATGGGATGTCTTAGTATGGCAGGCCAAAAGTTAACGGTCCCTAATTCCTACTTCAAGGGGGTAAACTACCCTTGATTGGGTAAAATCCTTAAGAGTGGATAGTTTTGATCAAGATGACATACTTTTTTTTTTAAAAACAAAGCAATTTTGTTTTTTGGGTAAATCTCAGAATTTACCCTGAAAAGGGGGTAAATTTTTTCACCATACTTTAGGCCTCACTAAACCTGACAAAAAACCCAAGCAACATTTTCCTGTAAAAAGACGACAACTACCTGAAAAAACAAATTTAGTAAATTTTTTAAATGACATATTTTGAAATGGCCGCCAGTGTACCTGCCATATTGAATTCTCGACATCTTAGACTCTTGTTGCAATCTCAGTTATTTTGCACAAAAAACGGTAACTTTAGTTTTTTTCTATCTTGCTTACAACTCCCTCAAGAGGCCTTCAAAGTGACCCCTTCCAAAAAAAACTTTTAATTCTCATTTCCAGTGTTGCCAGTTGATTTTGATAAAAATGGTCAAATGTCATTTCAATAGCTACATTTAACCATCCTTGGGCATTATTGTTGCTGAAATGCCTTTATTTCTATTTTCGACTTTTTTGGGCGATTTCTCAAAAACTACTAAAGCTACCAAAAATATTTTGTAACCCGGCAACCCGCAAGCACAAGCTACACGATTGGCTAGTACATTCCATCCCTCTCAAAAATTGGCAACACCCACAAAAGCTCAAAAAACAGTTTGAAAATCGCAAACTTTTCACAAAATGGCCGCCAGCTCGTCCGCCATCTTGAAATTCAAAAATCCCGTATTTTTCCCATAATTTGGACTATATATGGCAACACTTGGCGTTTTCACTTTTTTTCTACCTTATGCGGAAGTATCCGTCACTAACTTTAAAGACACCTATGTCGAAAATTTTATTTTCTACCATAGTTCCCAGTGTTGCCAGTCGATTTTTGCAAAAATACTAAAAGGTCATTAGGGACCTGAGTTGCCACAAAACTGCATTCAAGTTTTTTTGACAGCTGTCATATTTCTCATTTCGACTTTCCCGAGCCCTATCCCAAAAACTACCATGAATTTGGTAGAAATTCACATTCATGGCAACACTCCAATAAATTACCCACAATCGGTGCATACTATGAAAAACGCTCAAGTGTTGCCATCTACCGGAAAAATCACTTCAAAAATGGTCAATTTCGCTGATCGGAACAAAATGGCCGCCAGCGCAGCCGCCATCTTGGATTTTTATAATCTGTGGATGAGGATGTCAAGTGGACTATACAAGCAACACTGCTAAGCAAAATTTTGAAAATCGAACATAAACTCACTTCACTATGGCATCGCAAAAACCACTCTAAAACCCGTTTTTCAATCCAAGATGGCGGCCTGGGGAAGTTCTTTTTTTTAAAAATTTTTTTTTCAAAATACGCAATTTAGACATGGCAACACCCAGTTAAAAAAGAAAAAATTCAGCGCCACAAACAAAAAAGTTGATGTTTGAAAAAAAGACGCCATCTTGTTTTTTGAAAAAAAAAAACTGAAAAACCTGCGTTGATAAAAATAACAAAAATTCCCGAAAAGTGAAATTAACCCTAAAACACCTCAAAACAACTGAAAAACACCCCTGATCAGTGAGTCAGTCAGTGAGTGGTAATCGAGCTTTATATATTAAAATTAAAAAATTTGAAAAAAAGACGCCATCTTGTTTTTTGAAAAAAAAAAACTGAAAAACCTGCGTTGATAAAAATAACAAAAATTCCCGAAAAGTGAAATTAACCCTAAAACACCTCAAAACAACTGAAAAACACCCCTGATCAGTGAGTCAGTCAGTGAGTGGTAATCGAGCTTTATATATTAAAAAGGATCCTAGTGCGGGCGCTCAGCCTACGGCTTCGCGAAGTTACTTGAAGGTCGACAATGGACGCTCCGGGCTTCGCCCTATGCGGAGTTCGGCCTCCGGCCTCACGGTCAAAGCTCGGCCTGCGGCCTCGCTGGGGGTTGAAAACCAACGCTCCGGGCTGCGCCCTACGCGTAGTTCGGCCTTTGGCCTCACACTCGCAGCTCGGCCTCCGGCCTCGCCTTTTAGTGACTGAGGCAATTAACTTTGGGCTTCACCGTGTGCGGGCGCTCAGCCTGCGGCTTCGCGAAGTTAGTTGGGCCGTCATGGGGGACGCTCCGGGCTTCGCCCTACGCGGAGTTCGGCCTTCGGCCTCACATTAGAAGCTCGGCCTGCGGCCTCGCAATTTTTTCAATGTTTCGGTGAAGATTCACAAGAATTTTTCATAGAAAGAAGCACTTACAGAGACTCCCAGTACATTTAGTATGGGATGTCTTAGTATGGAAGGAAAAAGTTTACTGCCCTTAATTCGTACTGCAAGGGGGTAAACTACCCTTAAATGGGTCAAATCGATATAAGTGGATAGTTTTGAACAGGATGACATACTTTTTTTTAAAAAACAAAGCAATTTTGTTTTTCGGGTAAATCTCAGAATTTACCCTGAAAAAGGGGTAATTTTTTTTAGCATGCTGTAGGCCTTACTAAACCTGACAAAAAACCCAAGTAACATTATCCTGTAAAATGACGACAACTACCTGAAAAAACAAATTTAGTGAATTTTTAAAGTGACATATTTTGAAATGGCCGCCAGTGTACTTGCCATATTGAATTCTTGACATTTTAGACTTCTTGTGCAATCTCAGTTATATTGCACGAAAAATGGTATCATTAGTTTTTTCCTATCTCGCACACAACTCCCTCAAGAGACCTTCAAAGTGACCCCTTCCAAAAAAAAGTTTTAATTCTCATTTCCAGTGTTGCCAGTTAATTTTGATGAAAATAGTCAAATGTCATTTTAATGGGCGCAGTCAACCACCTAAGGGCATTTTTATTGCTGAAATGTCTTTTTTTCTATTTTCGACTTTTTTGGGCCATTTCTCAAAAACTACAAAAGCTACCAAAAATATTTTGTAACCTGGCAACCCGCAAGCACCAGCTTCACGATTGGCTAGTACATTGCACAATTATTAAAAATTAGCAACACCCAAAAAATCACAAAAAACAGTTTGAAAATCGCAAACTTTTCACAAAATGGCCGCCAGCTCGTCCGCCATCTTGAATTTCTGTAATCCCGTATTTTTCCCATAATCTGGACTATATGTGGCAACACTTGGCGTTTTTACTTTTTTTCTACCATATGCGGAAGTATCCGTCACTAACTTTAAAGACACCCATGTCGAAAATTTTATTTTCTACCATATTTCCCAGTGTTGCCAGGCGATTTTTGCAAAAATACTAAAAAGTCATTAGGGACCTGGGTTGCCATAAAACTGCATTCAAGATTTTTTGACAGCTGTCATATTTCTCATTTTGACTTTCCCGAGCCATATCCCAAAAACTACCATGAATTTGGTAGAAATTCACATTCGTGGCAACACTCGAATAAATTACCTACAATCGGTGAGTACTATGAAAAACGCTCAAGTGTTGCCATCTACCGGAAAAATCACTTCAAAAATGGTCGATTTCGCTGATCATAACAAAATGGCCGCCAGCGCCGCCGCCATCTTGGATTTTTATAATCTATGGATGAGGATGTCAAGTGGACTATAAGAGCAACACTCTAAAACAAAAATTTTGAAAATCGAACAAGAACTCTATTCACTATGGCATCGCAAAAACCACTCTAAAACCCCTTTTTCAATCCAAGATGGCGGCCTGGGGACATTCTTTTTTTAAAAAAATATTTTTTAATAACATCCAATTTTGACATGGCAACACACAGTTAAAAAAGAAAAAATTCAGCGCTTCAAACAAAAAAGTTGATGTCTGAAAAAAATCCGCCATCTTGTTTTTTGAAAAAAAAAAACTGAAAAACCTGCGTTGATAAAAATAACAAAAATTCCAAAAAACTGAAAATGACCCTAAAACCCCTCAAAGTAAGTGAAAAACACCCCTGATCAGTCAGTGAGTCAGTGAGTGGTAATCGAGCTTTATATATAATAGAAATAGACTAGCTTCTGGCCGCCGGCCTACGGCCGACTCGCGGCCATAAGCTAGGTCTGCGACGCTGGCCGCTCCGGGGCTTCGCCCCTCCCGCGGCTGCGAGGCCCCCGGGGGCCTCGCCGCAGCTCGGCCTTCGGCCTCGCATTGTTGGTTGTGGGGGTTTTATTTCGCGAATGGCGCTCTCGTTCTTTTCTGGGAGGAAGGTGTTTTAGCAAAAGAATCCTAGTGCGGGGTTGGCCGCTCCGGGCTTCGCCCTCCCGCGGCCGCGAGGCCCTAGGGGGCCTCGCCGCAGCTCGGCCTTCGGCCTCGCAGTTGCTTGTAATTGGCGTCAATTTTCCGGGACAAAGTTCTCGTCCTTTTTTGGGTGGTTGTTGTTTTAGCAAAAGGATCCTAGTGCGGACGCTCAGCCTGCGGCTTCGCGAAGTTACTTGAAGGTCGATGATGGACGCTCCGGGCTTCGCCCTACGCGGAGTTCGGCCTCTGGCCTCACAGTCGAAGCTCGGCCTACGGCCTCGCTGGGGGTTGAATGCCAACGCTTCGGGCTGCGCCCTACGCGTAGTTCGGCCTTCGGCCTCACACTCGAAGCTCGGCCTCCGGCCTCGCCTTTTAGTAACTGAGGTAATTAACTTTAGGCTTCACCGTGTGCGGGCGCTCAGCCTGCGGCTTCGCGAAGTTAGTTGGGCCGTCATTGGGGGACGCTCCGGGCTTCGCCCTACGCGGAGTTCGGCCTTCGGCCTCACATTGGAAGCTCGACCTGCGGCCTCGCGAATTTTTCGTTGATTGGTTCACAATTCACAAGATTTTTACATAGAAAGTAGCATTTTCAATGACTCCCAGTACATTTAGTATGGGATGTCTTAGTATGGCAGGCAAAAAGTTCCATGTCCTTAATTCGTACTGCAAGGGGGTAAACTACCCTTAAATGGGTCAAATCGATATAAGTGGATAGTTTTGAACAGGATGACATACTTTTTTAAAAAACAAAGCAATTTTGTTTTTTGGGTAAATCTTGGAAATTACCCTTAAAGTGGGGTGATTTTTTTCACAATACTGTAGGCATCACTAAACCTGACAAAAAACCCAAGTAACATTTTCCTGTAAAATGACGACAACTACCTGAAAAAACAGTTTTAGTAAAATTTTAAATTAACATATTTTGAAATGGCCGCCAGTGTACCTGCCATGTTGAATTCTTGACATTTTACACTTTTGGTGCAATCTCAGTTATATTGCACAAAAAACGGTATAATTAGTTTTTTTCTACCTAGCTCACAACTCCCTCAAGAGACCTTCAAAGTGACCCCTTCCAAAAAAAAGTTTTAATTCTCATTTCCAGTGTTGCCAGTTGATTTTGATAAAAATAGTCAAATATCATTTTAATGGGCGCACTTTACCACCTTAGGACATTTTTATTGCTGAAATGTCTTTATTTCTATTTTCGACTTTTTCGGGCCATTTCTCAAAAACTACTAAAGCTACCAAAAATATTTTGTAACCTGGCAACCTGCAAGCGAAAGCTACACGATTGGCCAGTACATTACATCCCTCTCAAAAATTGGCAACACCCAAAAAAGCTCAAAAAACAGTTTGAAAATCGCAAACTTTTCACAAAATGGCCGCCAGCTCGTCCGCCATCTTGAAATTTTGAGATCCCGTATTTTTCCCATAATCTCGACTATATATGGCAACACTTGGCATATTCACTTTTTTTCTACCATATGCGGAAGTATCCGTCACTAACTTTAAAGACACCCATGTCGAAAATTTTATTTTCTACCATAGTTCCCAGTGTTGCCAGTCGATTTTTGCAAAAATACTAAAAGGTCATTAGGGACCTGAGTTACCATCAAACTGCATTCAAGTTTTTTTGACAGCTGTCATATTTCTCATTTCGACTTTCCCGGGCCCTATACCAAAAACTACCATGAATTTGGTAGAAATTCACATTCATGGCAACACTCCAATAAATTACCCATAATCGGTGCATACTATGAAAAACGCTCAAGTGTTGCCATCTACCGGAAAAATCACTTCAAAAATGGTCGATTTCGCTGATCGGAACAAAATGGCCGCCAGCGCCGCCGCCATCTTGGATTTTTATAATCTATGGATGAGGATGTCGAGTGGACTATACAAGCAACACTCCTCAGCAAAAATTTAGAAAATCGAACTTAAACTCACTTCACTATGGCATCGCAAAAACCACTCTAAAACCCGTTTTTCAATCCAAGATGGCGGCCTGGGCACGTTCTTTTTTTAAAAAAATATTTTTTCATAACAACCAATTTTGACATGGCAACACACAGTTAAAAAAGAAAAAATTCAGCGCCTCAAACAAAAAAGTTGATGTTTCAAAAAAAGACGCCATCTTGTTTTTTGGGAAAAAAAAACTTAAAAAGCTGCGTTGATAAAAATAACAAAAATTCCCAAAAAGTGAAAATGACCCTAAAAGCCCTCTAAATAAGTGAAAAACACCCCTGATCAGTGAGTGAGTCAGTCAGTGGTAATCGAGCTTTATATATAATAGACTAGCTTCTGGCCGCCGGCCTACGGCCGACTCGCGGCCATAAGCTAGGTCTGCGACGCTGGCCGCTCCGGGGCTTCGCCCCTCCCGCGGCTGCGAGGCCCCCGGGGGCCTCGCCGCAGCTCGGCCTTCGGCCTCGCATTGTTGGTTGTGGGGGTTTTATTTCGCGAATGGCGCTCTCGTTCTTTTCTGGGAGGAAAGTGTTTTAGCAAAAGAATCCTAGTGCGGGGTTGGCCGCTCCGGGCTTCGCCCTCCCGCGGCCGCGAGGCCCTAGGGGGCCTCGCCGCAGCTCGGCCTTCGGCCTCGCAGTTGCTTGTAATTGGGTTAACTGTTCCGGAACAAAACTCTCGTCCTTTTCTGAGTGGTTGTTGTTTAAGCAAAAGGATCCTAGTGCGGGCGCTCAGCCTACGGCTTCGCGAAGTTACTCGAAGGTCGACGATGGACGCTCCGGGCTTCGCCCTACGCGGAGTTCGGCCTCCGGCCTCACAGTCGAAGCTCGGCCTGCGGCCTCGCTGGGGGTTGAAAACCAACGCTCCGGGCTGCGCCCTACGCGTAGTTCGGCCTTTGGCCTCACACTCGGAGCTCGGCCTCCGGCCTCGCCTTTTAGTGACTGAGGCAATTAACTTTGGGCTTCACCGTGTGCGGGCGCTCAGCCTGCGGCTTCGCGAAGTTAGTTGGGCAGTCATGGGGACGCTCCGGGCTTCGCCCTACGCGGAGTTCGGCCTTCGGCCTCACATTAGAAGCTCGGCCTGCGGCCTCGCGAATTTTTCGATGATTGCTGTGAAATTCACAATATATTTTCATACAAAGTAGCATTCTCAGTGACTCCCAGTACATTTAGTATGGGATGTCTTAGTACGGCAGGTCAAAAGTTTATTGCCCTTAATTCGTACTTCAAGGGGGTTATCTACCCTTAAATGGGTAAAATCCTTAAGAGTGGATAGTTTTGAACAGGATGACATACTTTTTTTTAAAAAACAAAGCAATTTTGTTTTTCGGGTAAATCTCAGAATTTACCCTGAAAATGGGGTAAATTTTTTTAGCATGCTGTAGGCCTTACTAAATCTGACAAAAAACCCAAGTAACATTTTCCTGTAAAATGACGACAACTACCTGAAAAAACAAATTTAGTGAATTTTTAAAATGACATATTTTCAAATGGCCGCCAGTGTACCTGCCATATTGAATTCTTGACATTTTAGACTTCTTGTGCAATGTCAGTTATATTGCACGAAAAATGGTATAATTAGTTTTTTCCTATCTTGCACACAACTCCCTCTAGAGACCTTCAAAGAGACCCCTTCCAAAAAAAAGTTTTAATTCTCATTTCCAGTGTTGCCAGTTGATTTTGATAAATATGGTCAAATGTCATTTTAATGGCCGCAATTAAGCAGCCTAGGGCATTTTTATTGCTGAAATGCCTTTATTTCTATTTTCGACTTTTTCGGGCCATATCTCAAAAACTACTAAAGCTACCAAAAATATTTTGTTACCTGGCAATACGCAAGCACCAGTTTCACGATTGGCTAGTACATTTTATTCCTCTTAAAAATTGGCAACACCCAAAAAAGCTCAAAAAACAGTTTGAAAATCGCAAACTTTTCACAAAATGGCCGCCAGCTCGTCCGCCATCTTGAAATTCAGAAATCCCGTATTTTTCCCATAATCTCGACTATATATGGCAACACTTGGCATTTTCATTTTTTTTCTACCATATGCGGAAGTATCCGTCACTAACTTTAAAGACACCCATGTCGAAAATTTTATTTTCTACCATACCACCCAGTGTTGCCAGACGATTTTTGCAAAAATACTAAAAAGTCATTAGGGACCTGGGTTGCCATCAAAATGCATTCAAGATTTTTTGACAGCTGTCATATTTCTCATTTCGACTTTCCCGAGCCCTATCCCAAAAACTACCATGAATTTGGTAGAAATTCACATTCCTGGCAATACTTGAATAAATTACCCACAGTCAGTGCATACTTGAAAAAACGCTCAAGTGTTGCCATCTACCGGAAAAATCGCCTCAAAAATGATCGATTTCGCTGATCGGAACAAAATGGCCGCCAGCGCCGCCGCCATCTTGGATTTTTATAACCTGTGAATGAGGATGTCAAGTGGACTATACGAGCAACAAAACAAAAGAAGAATTTTGAAAATCGAACAGAAACTCACTTCACTATGGCATCGCAAAAACCACTCTAAAACCCGTTTTTCAATCCAAGATGGCGGCGAAACAGTATTTTTTTTTTCCAAAATATTTTTTCAAGATACTCAATTTTGATATGGCAACACCCAGTAAAAAAAGAAAAAATTCAGCGCCTCAAACAAAAAAGTTGATGTCTAAAAAAAAGACGCCATTTTGTTTTTTTTAATTTTTTTTTTGGAAAACCTGCTTTGATTAAAATGTCAAAAATTCCCAAAAAGAGAGATTAACCCTAAAACACTTCAAAATAGATGAAAAACACCCCTGATCAGTCAGTCAGTGAGTGAGTCAGTGGTAATTTAGCTTTATATATAATAGACTAGCTTCTGGCCGCCGGCCTACGGCCGACTCGCGGCCATAAGCTAGGTCTGCGACGCTGGCCGCTCCGGGGCTTCGCCCCTCCCGCGGCTGCGAGGCCCCCGGGGGCCTCGCCGCAGCTCGGCCTTCGGCCTCGCATTTGTGTGACGATGGGGTTGCAGTTTCGCGAATGGCGCTCTCGTTCTTTTCTGGGTGGAAGGTGTTTTAGCAAAATAATCCTAGTGCGGGGTTGGCCGCTCCGGGCTTCGCCCTCCCGCGGCCGCGAGGCCCTCGGGGGCCTCGCCACAGCTCGGCCTTCGGCCTCGCAGTTGCTTGCAATTGGGTTCACTGTTCCGGAACAAAGCTCTCGTCCTTTTCTGGGTGGTTGTTGTTTTAGGAAAAGGATCCTAGTGCGGACGCTCAGCCTGCGGCTTCGCGAAGTTACTTGAAGGTCGATGATGGACGCTCCGGGCTTCGCCCTACGCGGAGTTCGGCCTCTGGCCTCACAGTCGAAGCTCGGCCTGCGGCCTCGCTGGGGGTTAAATTCCAACGCTCCGGGCTGCGCCCTACGCGTAGTTCGGCCTTCGGCCTCACACTCGAAGCTCGGCCTCCGGCCTCGCCTTTTAGTAACTAAGGCAATTAACTTTGGGCTTCACCGTGTGCGGGCGCTCAGCCTACGGCTTCGCGAAGTTAGTTGGGCCGTCATGGGGGACGCTCCGGGCTTCGCCCTACGCGGAGTTCGGCCTTCGGCCTCGCATTCGAAGCTCGGCCTGTGGCCTCGCAAATTTTTAATGTTTGTGCGATAATTCAAAGGAACTTTTCATACAAAGTAGCATTTTCAGTGACTCCCAGTACATTTAGTATGGGATGTCTTAGTATGACAGGTCAAAAGTTTATTGCTCTTAATTCGTACTTCAAGGGGGTTTACTACCCTTAAATAGGTCAAATCGTTAAGAGTGGATAGTTTTCAATAGGATGACTTACTTTTTTTTTAAAACAAAGCAATTTTGTTTTTCGGGTAAATCTCAGAAATTACCCTGAAAATGGGGTAATTTTTTTCACCATACTGTAGGCCTTACTAAACCTAACAAAAAACTAAAATAACATTTTCCTTTAAAATGACGCCAACTACCTGAAAAAACAACTTTAGTAAATTTTTAAATTGGCATATTTTGAAATGGCCGCCAGTGTACCTGCCATGTTGAATTCTTGACATTTTACACTTTTGGTGCAATCTCAGTTATATTGCACGAAAAACTGTATCATTAGTTTTTTTCTATCTTGCTTACAACTTCCTCAAGAGGCCTCCAAAGTGACCCCTTCCAAAAAAAAGTTTCAAATCTCAATTCCAGTGTTGCCAGTTGATTTTGATAAAAATGGTCAAATGTCATTTCAATGGTTGCATTCAACAACCTTAGGCCATTTTTATTGCTAAAATGCCTTTATTCCTATTTTCGACTTTTTTGGGCCATTTCTCAAAAACTGCTAAAGCTACTAAAAATATTTTGTAACCTGGCAACCCGCAAGCACAAGCTACACGATTGGCTAGTACATTCCATCCCTCTCAAAAATTGGCAACACCCAAAAAAGCTCAAAAAACAGTTTTAAAATCGCAAACTTTTCACAAAATGGCCGCCAGCTCGTCCGCCATCTTGAAATTTAGAAATCCCGTATTTTTCCCATAATCTGGACTATATATGGCAACACTTGGCGTTTTCACTTTTTTTCTACCATATGCGGAAGTGTCCGTCACTAACTTTAAAGTCACCCATGTCGAAAATTTTATTTTCTACCATAGTTCCCAGTGTTGCCAGTCGATTTTTTCAAAAATACTAAAAGGTCATTAGGGACCTGGGTTGCCATCAAACTGCATTCAAGTTTTTTTGACAGCTGTCATATTTCACATTTCGACTTTCCCGAGCCCTATCCCAAAAACTACCACGAATTTGGTAGAAATTCACATTCATGGCAACACTCGAATAAATTACCTACAATCTATGTATACTATGACAAACGCTCAAGTGTTGCCATCTACCGGAAAAAACACTTCAAAAATGGTCGATTTCGCTGATCAGAATAAAATGGCCGCCAGCGCCGCCGCCATCTTGGATTTTTATAATCTGTGGATGAGGATGTCGAGTAGACTATACGAGCAACACTTCAGAGGAAAAATTTTGAAAATCGAACATAAACTCACTTCACAATGGCAACGCAAAAACCACTCTAAAACCCGTTTTTCAATCCAAGATGGCGGCGAAACAGTATTTTTTTTTTCCAAAATATTTTTTCAAGATACTCAATTTTGATATGGCAACACCCAGTAAAAAAAGAAAAAATTCAGCGCCTCAAACAAAAAAGTTGATGTCCGGCCTCGCATTTGTGTGACAGTGGGGTTGCTCTTCCGCGGACCTCGCTCTCTGTCTTTTCTGGGTAGTTGGTGTTTTAGCAAAAGAATCCTAGTGCGGGCGCTCAGCGTGCGGCTTCGCGAAGTTACTTGGAGATCGCTGATGGACGCTCCGGGCTACACCGTATGCGGAGTTTGGCCTCCGGCTTCACGTTCGAAGCTCGGCCTGCGGCCTTGCTGGGGGTTGTAACTACCGCTCTTGGCTGGGCAATACGCTTTGTTCGGCCTTCGGCCTCACATTCGAAGCTCGGCCTTCGGCCTCGCAAAAGCTTCATGGGATAGCTTTAGATAGTGAAGGCGCTCAGCCTTCGGCTTCGCACAGTTACCTTAATTCATTGAAGAAGGCTTAGTTAGGCCTACGGCCTCACATGCAAAGCTCGGCCTACGGCCTCGCAAAAGCTTCATGCGATAGCTTTAGATAGTGAAGGCGCTCAGCCTTCGGCTTCGCACAGTTACCTAGTTCATTGAAGAAGGCTTAGTTCGGCCTACGGCCTCACATGCAAAGCTCGGCCTACTGTGTCGCAAAAGTTTCATGGGATAGCTTTAGATAGTGAAGGCGCTCAGCCTTCGGCTTCGCACAGTTACCTAATTCATTGAAGAAGGCTTAGTTCGGTTCGATTGCCCCCTGTGCCCTAAGACCTGCACAGAGGAGGATCTAAATATGGCAACGAATGACGCAGTCGAGATCGCCAAGTTTTGGTCGGGTTTTATTTGATGCCATTGACACGAAAGAAGAAGAAGAAGTTCGGCCTACGGCCTAATATGCAAAGCTCGGCCTACGGCCTCGCAGAAGCTAACACGTCGTAGTTTTTCTAAAACCTCAAGCTCAGCCTTCGGCTTCGCAACTTTTAACTTATTACTTGAGTCAACAATAAAACACTGCGGGCTTGGCCCTACGAGGAGATGAAAGCTCGGCCTGCGGCCTCGCTAAGGTTTGGTAAGCTTCGCTTGTTATTCGAAGTTCGGCCTACAGCCTCACGTAGATAGCTCGGCCTTCGGCCTTCGCAAAAACTAACACGGTGTGGTTTTCCTGAGAGCCATGGCTCAGCCTTCGGCTTCGCAAAAGCTAACACGATGTGGGTTTGCTCAGGGCTATGGCTCAGCCTTCGGCTTCGCAAAAGTAAATTTAGTCCGTGATGGACGCTCTGTGCTTCGCCCTACGCGGAGCAGAAAGCTCGGCCTGCGGCCTCGCTGGGGGTTGATAAGCTTCCCTCCGTGCTACGCCCTGTTTGAAGTTCGGCTTACAGCCTCACGTTAATAGCTCGGCCTTCGGCCTCGCAAAAAACGAACATTGTGGTTTTGCTGAGAGTTATGGCTCGGCCTTCGGCCTCGCAGAAAACTAACACGGTGTGGATTTGCTCAAGGATATGGCTCAGCCTTCGGCTTCGACCTACGCGGATCAGAAAGCTCGGCCTGCGGGCTCACATCAATGGCTCGGCCTTCGGCCTCGCAAAAGCTAGCTCGGGATGGTTTTGCTAGAGCCGCAAGCTCAGCCTTCGGCTTCGCGACTACTAAATAATTACTCAAGTACCGCAATACTTAGTTTTTGAGTAAATTGTATGTACGCAATATCTAGTTTTCAAGTTAATTTAGTTAAGTAAACTGTCCTAGAGACTATAATTGCAGTACCCGCAAAGGGTCACTAAGTTAAAAGTGCTTAAATTATTACAACACCATGTATTCACTTAGTGTGCAATAAAGTTTTTTAGCGTGAAGTTTGTTTATACGCCTTTTTATTTACCAATGGTATCCATTGGTCCCCAGACGTTACAAATGGCGCATAGACCTGTCGCTGACGGAGCAGCACTGGGCGGGCTGGTTCCGCGGCCTCTCGGCGTTGTTCCTGTCGGCGCCGGCGCCGCGCCTGCTGCTGCTCGCCTCCATCGACGGGTTAGACAAGCAACTCACTGTCGGACAGATGCAGGGTGAGACATGTTCAGTTCCCCCAACATGGACGATGAGTGGGAGTCCCAGAGTTTTTAGTGGGTATGCTATTGGGTTTTTCTGCTGGGCACAGGCCGCACCTCAACTATGAGGTGGAATATTGGATGTTATAAAGCTTTGGATGTTATAAGGCTTAACTACTGACATCTAGCGATGTCAACCGGGACCAATTGCTTAGCGCGCCTTCCGAAGCACCCTTATGGCCGAAAAATACATCACAAAATTTTACACTCATCATCAACAGAACCGTGGCAACATCGACCTCACAGCTACAGCCAAGCAGAGTCTTTCTGCGTATCAGACAAATACGTCATATAACAGAATCTACCACCCAATCACCTGGTCGACTGATTCTGTGAGCTGTCAAGGGGCAACGTTATTGGTTGGATAGGATTATTGACCAATCACTGATGTTGCCTCGCCCACTGAGGTTGTTGGCAGGCTTCACTTCTCTATCTCTCGTTCAGAAACAAAAAAAATACAGTTACCAATTTTAGTATTAATACGAATCATTTTTCTGTTCTTCAGGAAAATTCCAGATGCAAGTATTAACCAGATGTGGACACGCAGTGCACGAGGACAATCCTGAAGAGGTATGTTATTATTTTTGACGTTAACTAAGTTAGCGCACTTTATAACTTCGTCATCTATAGTCCGTTCACGTTGGGGATGTAGTAACTTCATACTCGTCCTTTGACCTAGCACGCCCCCTAACCAATCAAATGGCCAGTGACCAGCTGAACGCATACTCTCGAACGCAAAAGATGAGGATCTGAGTTTTTCTGTGTGCAACAGAATTCAATTAAAAAAATCACTGCATTCTTTACGCGAACGGACTATAATGTGACAGCATCTTCATATTTTTATAACAACGCCCGCAATGTCAATGTGACATAGAAAGTGTTTACGTATTTTTGACGTTCGTACCTACCTGATTTTTAACTTAATGATTTTACATTGGAATAATAACAATCTGATCTGACCTATGTAACAAAAATATGTGTATTTTTCAGGTAGCACGAGTGGTGGCCGCATTCGCTCTGAGGCACCGACTCACGGTCCCCACGGAACCCGGACAGAGCATGAACCTTGTAGCGGCTCCTGGATGTTAAACGAACATGGAATTACAGCGGTACACCAACACTATTGCAGGACTTTTCTTTAGCTGCAGTGTAATGACAGGCTATTTCACAAAAGTCGAATATTTCCCTGAAAAATTTGTAATTTTCTTGAAAATGCTGACAATTCTTTGAAAACTTGTGTCTATTTCTTGAAAAATCTGTCACGTTTCTTAAAAAATCTGTAAGTTTCTTGTAAAATCTGACGGTTTCATAATAAATCTGTCAGTTTCTTGAAAAATCTGTCAGTTTCTTGAAAAATCTGTAATATCTTGAAAATACTCTTATATTCTATTAATTTACCAGTCATTTCACTGCATTCAATAAAAAGTCCGAGTGTAGTGATAGAAGCGATAATTATCAAGATAATCAACAGGGTACTGAGTGAATTATCGAGGTAATTTATTGTTGAGTTAGTATTGTGGTTAAAAGATGGTTCTTCCATTTAGAACGAAATAGTGAGATTGTGCTCAAATATTAGGCTCGTAAAAGACATGGCTCTTCCATTTATATATGTCTATTTTCAACATCTTACCAACACCTAGGTACTGACTATGGTAGTACATAGAGCAAACAGTCTTTTAGCGAATTAGGTTTAAAATAATTGTTTCCTCTGTTATATTGTCCTAAAATTTTGCACTACTTTCGATAAAATTGTCACCACTTTGATATTGTACGAATCCAGTGAAAGGTTATTCACTCTGGCTATTTAGGGAGGCCTATGTTCAGCAGTGGATGTATGAAACTTTAATGTATAAACAGAAATATCTTGATAATTTCGCAACAATATGAGGCTTGAAACGGCTATTTCTTGTAGACGACCCAACGCGCTAACATGGAACCGATATACTTAAGCACTTCGTCTTGGCATTTGAATATAATTATTTATAGGAATCAGCTATTCCAGAAATGCGAGTTCGTAAAAGACCAGAGGGCCGGTCCAGAGCAATTCTGGATTTTTTTCGATCTTGGATTCAAATTCACCTGTCAAAAAACTCACTAATTTTGTCAATTTCATATTTATTTCCAATCTCACTCAATTTGAGATTAACTCGATGCGTTCCGTCAAGGTTACGGTAGCCTAACGTGCATATAACTGTTGATGATGATGATTCCGTTGCCTAATAATAAAAGAATCATCCTGCAGATATAGAAAATAAACGCGTAGCGAATTCTCTGACAGGTGGAATCGAGTTTACGATCTAAGGGAGTTTACAGAATAGGCAGTTACAAATACTGCCCGGTTTTGGCGCTAGAGGCAGCACAGTTAGTTAACCCATGTACTAGTTGCGCCATCTATGCTGAGCTTTGTGTAATATTCCCATTGCTCTAGGTACTGGCCCTACACTTTTTTAGAAGTCGCATTCTACTGATAAAAATTAATGTGAAAGTATTTTTATCTCAAATATTTTACGACTGTATTTATAAGTGTCTGAATAATAATTCTTTGAAAATTAATGTGTACTTATTTGAATTTTGTAAACTGTTATTTCGTTTTGAAATTTCTAGTGAATTGTACTTATGCATGACTTCGAATTTGGAATATCAAAAATAGCAATTAAAGAATCTACCCCTGCCTTTTTGTCTATTTGACACTATTTAGATTTATCTGAAAGTGAATTAGCTAGATCACCTAAAGAAGACTATATTTTTGTTAAGTTTAAGTATGAAGACTATTTTAGAAAGTATTTACAAAAACGAACTCTTGGAAATTTCTCGGCTAAATAAATAGTGATGTGATGGGGCGACAGTGATTTTTTGCATGTATTCTGTGTGGAACATTTGATGCTTCGTAAGTTTGGAGTCTATATTAGTTCGTATTTATAAGAATTTAATAACTATTCAATGGTTGTCGAATACAATATGTGTATAGAAGAATAAAATATTTTAAAAAAATATCCATATATTTTTAATTTCACAACCCAATTTTTTTCAACTATGTACTGCGTACGTTGTTTTTGGAATATTTTAAAAACACCAGACATACCAAAACCTTAAATTTTTCTTATAGTATGTTAATCTGCTTGTGTTTTGGTGATAATTCTGTGAGCAAGCATGGTTATTATTAGCCTAAAGTAGTGTCCCACTGCTGGGCAAAGGCCTCCCCACCACTTCTCCACTTTGTACGGTCCAGAGCTATGGTTGACCAGTTATCTAGGTAGGTGTCTAGCTCATCCCGCCATTGCCTTCTAGGTCTGCCGGTTATTGAATAAATATTTATTCCTTTAGTGATAAACATACATTCCTGTAGTAAATTTGATACTAAGTAAAGGGTAAACAACAAACAAACAGAAATGATTCAGATAATTTAATAGATTACATCAATTTGTTATCTTTTCGTATAAATAGAATACAGGGATGACAAACAACAAATTCTATAAAACTGGTAACTATAAGTTCTCGATTAAATTAGCGATATTTCTGACTTGGAAAGGATGCACAAGAATATATCAGCTTCAATGAAATTAGCCCATTGAAACCTCCTCGCGGCTCAAGCTCATGCTATCCCGTAAAATGTTAGTAGAACTGAAAGGGACAGCTATACTTATGAGGGATGCTTAACCTTGATTTGCGTTCGTGAATTCGGGGATCATCGTGAGGTAAACCATTTTTTTGTATCAATTTACGTTGATTGGTATAATTATTATTACACAGTCTTGAAACCATCCTTCAGTGAGTACGTCATGAGTTTTGTTTCAGAATACTTACTACATTTATATATATATGCAGAGATATCGCTAATTTAACGAGTGCAAAAACAACAAATATTTAAATACTTACACAAATGACTAGACACTACTATTTGTAACTAAACAACAATAGAAATATAAAAAAGTGATTTATACCTACCGAAAATGACTAACTTAGAAAACAAATGCAATTCTATGTGTTACTTTTTTATAAGAAGGTTTTGTCAGTCTATAGTCCTTTCGCGTAAAGAATGCAGTAATTTCATACTCGTCCTTTGACCTAGCACGTCCCCTAACAAATCAAATCTTTCCTAATTAGAAAATCAAGTCCACAGTGACCAGTTGAACGCATACTTTCGAACGCAAAGGTTGTGGATCAGAGTTTTTTTTGTGTGCAACAGAATCAAATTAAAAAATCACTGCATTCTTAACGCGAACTGACTATAGGTATGTTAACAAGAATGAGATTACATGGGAAATGAGGAAAAAAAATCATTGATTTAGTAGATAGCGATAGAAAGGCAAGATATTATCGTTAAAATAACATGATGAAATTAGTCACGTCCCCAATCGGGAATCGAATTGACAGGAGCTGCCGTGCTATTCCGGCGGTGCACATCGGACATCACTTCACATCTCGGTGCTTCACGCTTACCTCAATCATCAATACGCTTTACTTTGAATTAGTATTTTCCCTCATTTTGTATGTAAATAATTTAAAAATGTAATTTGTCTTAGTCCTTTCTCTTCAAACGACCGCAGTTGCAAAGAAATTGAATTTTAAAGTTCACTCACACAAGCGAAGGGAGTTTTGGCGTTCGCCGGAATAGCATAGCTGAATACAATTCTCGCTATCCAAGAGAACATCTCGACCAATAACACATTATTCAGACCCGAGAAACACATATTTTCAAGGGTTCGTTACAGATATTAATTCCTACATAAATAATCGATTTTTTGATTACAAGTAATTCTTACAGAGATATTTTAATTAAGTAGTCACACATTTTATCAAACTTCAGAAAGAAATAGTAAAAATTGCTTGAATAGTAAGTAAGCTTGCAAATACACATAGACATAATAATATTATTAATAAGGCGTAAAGCAAAAATGTACAGAGGACATCAACCTTTACAAAACCGTTGCAAAATGGGTCTTATGTCAGCGGTTTAAGGTGCCCCTTTCTAGAGGTTGATGAGAGCGCCTCTGTACCTACAAAAGAAGGTAACTACTTATTACCTAAAATAAGTTAAAAATTCGAAAAAATCTCACTATTGACAACCCTCAGTACCTACTTTGACTGAATATAAATTATTACTTTATAGTGAAGGTTGTTTGCTATTGAAGCAGTGCTATTAGTGAATTATGTAGTACCTATTACTTAAATAAAAAAAGCACAACTTTTCTTAGCAAGATATTTCACGCCTCGAAACCACTGGACTTGACCCAGGGTCCACCGTTTGAGCCCACACTGGGATCCTCGGGGACCTTCTGGTATCGCACAGAGGACGGTCAGCAGGAGTTTTACCCGGTATCCGCTTCACGGCAGGGGAGCCTTTCCCCTGGAGGGCCGAATGTCCGTAAACGGATTCCTCCAAAAAAAAAGGCCTCGAAAAACCTCGAAATATAGGTAGTTAAATCAAAATCTTTCAGAATAATATTATCCGGTGCTAATCAAAACGTTATGTAATTCACATACAATGGAAAAATTGTACCGACTGAGAAAATCACTATTGATATCTAATGAAAGAATTGAATATTTTGTGCATTACCTAAAATGAACTCTAATCCAGTTATTAAGAAAGCACTAAGTTTATAGATTATACTAAGTTGTTTAACAACGCAACTTATACAAAAAATTTGTACATTTTAAATAAAAATATAGTTTAAATAAATTAGTATTAGTATCGGGATTATCGCACCTAATATTTTTAATGTACAGTCACTCACAAAACTATAGCGTAAAATATTGGCAAAGATTAAAACGTAAAATGCGCTCAGTTTTAATCGGGTTTTACTTCTAGCTGTGTTTGACTGTACTTTACAAAGATAATTACTGAAATACCTAACTACTTAATAAGTCTAGAAAATTTGGTAAACGTTTTAAGCCAAGAAATATTTAAACACACATTTCGGCACAATACTTCGATGAAAATAATAGAACCTGCTTTCTGAAAACATTCGAGTTAATTTGTAAAAAACAGGTTTCTATCAAAATTAACTAACTACAGATCTTAAACACAAATCCTGAAATCCTAAAGCATCATTCAAAGTTAAAGTACCTATGACTAGAACTTAAAATGACACCTATCACACCTAAACTTGAATCAGTTGAACTTATTTAGTTAATTCGCTAAAATAAATAAACTATGGCATGATGCGGGCTATATCGAAAATTTAACTACCAAATCAGGTTACCAAAAAAGTTTTTTTTAGGAAATTCGCCATACATTTAAGTAAATACTAAGATAATTTAAATAATTTTCCATCAGATCTAAGTAGTTAAACTCCAAACTTGACAACGGGATGCAGGGTTGTAGCTACGGGTCCTCAAGGAGTATAGTTTTGGGGCCATTCTCCCATCTTGCTCTAACCACCGGTGCCCTTGGCGATGATGAGCAGATGATGAGACGAGGAGTTCAGACGGAGCTCTTCATCTCTTGCTTCACACAGGACTTGAAAGCTTCCCAACCTTCATTTTTCGCGTACGACTGGCAAAAAACAAAAACATTTGTAAATGGAATACATGGTTCAAGATTTTATATGTTTACTAGCTGCCTCGACAGACTTCGTTCTGTTGTCAAACATTCAGTGTCACGCTACGGCATTAGAGGAATTGCACTAGATCTAATTAAGTCATATCTAGAAGGGAGAACACAATGCACAGAAATAACAAACATTTCTTCTTCAGGCATGGTAAAGTACAGATCAGAAAATGAATTAGTTAGATTTGGAGTTCCTCAAGGGAGTGTATTGGGTCCCCTGCTCTTCCTTATCTATATAAATGACATGCCAAAGTCTAGTGATTACCCAATGGTCCTGTTTGCAGACGACAGTACAGTTATTATTGAACACTCACAGTCTAAGCAATATGAAAGCGAAATAAATAAAACTTTAGAAAACATAATAACTTACATGAAAATTAATAATTTAAACATTAACTTAAATAAAACAAAAATCATGCAATTTACGCAAAGGAAACCAATTCTGAGTTTAAATGTCAGTCATGACTCAACTCCTATAGATAACGTAAAATGTACGAAATTTCTAGGGGTTTTAATTGACAGCAATATGTCTTGGGAAAGTCAATCCATAGAAGTATGCAAAAAGCTCTACAGTTTTTCATACGCGCTAAACAAACTGGCAAAAATAGCGGACCGGAAAACTGTGCTGACCGCCTATCATGGTTTCATAATGTCAACCCTCAGGTATGGAGTCATTTTTTGGGGCAACTCATCCTACCGAGAGATACTTTTCAGAGCACAAAAACGATGTATAAGAGCCATTTACAAGATAAGGTCTACTGTTAGTTGTAAACCCATATTTAAAGCCATGAAACTTCTCACTTTTCCCTGTTTATACATTTTGGAGTGTTGCGTGTTTGTAAAAAGTAATCCCGATAAGTTTTTAAAAAGAGAACCGATAGCTGCTGCTAATCGCATACGTCCTAGGAAACCAATAATACAAAATAAAATGTGTAGGACCGCATTAATGAGCAAGAGTTTTATTGGTATGGCATCTCGAATATATAATAAACTTCCAGGGCACATACAAGATCTGGAAATTAAAAAGTTTAAAGTAGCTTTAGTTCATTTGTTAGAAAATAAGTACTACTATAAATTAGACGAATACTTTAATGATAATTTAGTTTAGTTTCTAGGATAGTAAATTTGTGTATGATTATTTTTTAGTATTTCAGTTTTATGTAATAATAATACAAGTTTATTCGTATGCCTATTTTAAGGTGGATCATAGTGATACTGGATAACTGTACCTAACACCTCATTTATGTACCTATGATGACGAAATAAATCATTCATTCATTCATTCATTCATTCATTCATTCACAGGTAGAAACAGTTGCTAAGGAAAACCTAATTGTTGTTTTTCACTATTATTCCTAGCATTTTCTCATGTTTACTCACATACTAGGTATGTGAGTAAACACCTTCACAAATATTTCAAAATTAGCCAAATCGGTGCAGCCGTTCCCGAGTTTTAGTGAGACTAACGAACAGCAATCCATTTTTATATTTAGATGTGAGACAGTTTCTCAAAACCAACTGATAAAATAAGATGAGGCTCTCCCTTGCCCTCTGGGCCCTCTTCTGACTGTTGGAGAGTGCCGTGCCCGAGTAATTAAACAATAGTGTTTACCCACTGGGCCACGACGTTCGCACCCCTTACCAAATTGTTTTTTTCAAGATCTGGGCTGAACGTTCCGTTAACCACGACGGCAACAAGCAGGATGCCTCTGAATACCCTGTTTAGTATAAAGCCGTGAGCATATCATGTTACCTATGTCTCATCTCAAAAATGATGAAATCTTCTGAATACCTTAAAGCCTCGGTGCAGACGGTCCTTCATGATGGCGATAAACTCCTTGTAGCTGAGCAGCCCGTCACCGTCTGCGTCGAAGATTGCGAACACCGTCGTCACCAGGTGCTCCGACTGGGAGATGCCGGTGCAGATCTTCACTGCTCGGTGGAACTCGTCTGCAACATACAGGTGTTTCAACTTGATAAGTAGATTTGGTGCGATGGCCTAAGACCTGATGGGGAAAGGACAGCATGTAAAGTCCTCGTGGTACCACCGAGCGGCAGGCATTCGATTCATGGCCCTCTTGGACGTAGCATAAATTGTGAAGAAATTGCTGGCTTGACGTGATGTATGACGTCGTTGATATCGCGCAGCATAGAAGTGAATCGGGTCTTGCGTGTGGTGCCGAAAATCTGGACCCATGACTAGATTGAAATATTGCTGAGCTCAGAGTTGAGTGGTAGAGCCATATTATTTAACCAGTTAAGCAAGTATTTGGTTCAGTATAAATCGAGTTAGGTATTTAGGTAATTTTCAAAAAGTCCCAGAAATTTATCCTTGCTTCCTGAAGACACATCCATTCCATTCCAATCCACCACCATCATCATCCACCATCTGAATGTACTACCTTATTCTTAGCAAATAAATTATTTTTGATTTCACATTTACCCTTTGATATGGGATGATCAGCGAGAGTGTACATCCGCATGGCGATGGTAAAGTCCTCGAGGTTGTTCAGAAACTGGCAGAAGGTCTTAAACTCTTCGAAGGTGATCCCGCGCTCCTCCTTCACGCGGTCCAGGAGTCTGTCCAAGTACATGTCGTACTCATCTGTGTCCAGATAAGTATATCGGAGCAGGATCTTTGCGAAGTCCACCTCGCATATTGTTTCATGACCTGTAACAACCACGTTGTTCTATAATAAGGAAAGAAACGTTTATTTGATTCAATATGACAACATAAACGGCCTTCATACGTCCCACTACTGGGCACAGGCCCCACCTAAACTATTTATTTATTTATTTATTTATTAGTTCGTACACAAAGATATAGTTACATTGAAAATAATGAGATAACTGAAAGTACAGGTGAGCTTATCTCTAATAAGAGATTTCTTCCAGCAGACCATGGTGACAGGATACGATACAAAACTATACCTATATACTATGAGGTGGATTGAGCCATAATCCAACACAGGGGCTCAGTGCGGATTGTTGGATGGGTGTAGGGTTAGTGGGTAACCTTAATGTCAGATGTTATCAAGCCGCCCTAATGCCTCCGACTAGGCTTAACGACTGACATAAAACAACGTCAGCCGGGACTAACTGCTTAACGTGCCTTCCGAACAACGGAGATGCTCGGAATACACATCACTAAATTTCGGCCGGGGAGGTCACCATTTCCAAAATTTTCGACCCGGCGTGTGTTGCTTTACAACAGCGATCGTGGCCGATCGCTATCACAACTGCGCCACGGGCGCCTAGCAATATGACAAATTAGGTAACATCATCTTAAAGACTACATCTGAGGTCTCGGCTTGGCATAATGTTCTAGCTGAAACAACCAGGGCCCTGTTTAATAAACATTACAATTCTACAATTATGTAAAAAACGTACATATTTGTTAACTTTTATGACAAGTGCTGTTTAACAAACTCTACAATTATGTAAAAAATCTTCAAGTGAAAACCTTACAAATATTGTAACTAGGTACAAATGCTGTTCAATAAACGTTCACATACTTACGTAGAAAACGCCTGTAGAATTCGATGACAATTTTGTTTGCAAATTGCAAAAAAAAATATCAAAAATTGCCTATTTTGGAGAAAATTTTGGTAGAAAGAAAGAAAAATATGTAGTAATGTTGTACTCGCCTTTGGAAAACTCGTGAAACTCCAACTCCAAAACTTCAGTTTGAAGGTTTTCCATGAACTGCTTGAAGCCTTCAAACTTGAGATCGTTCGTGCCCTTCTTCCCGAAGAAGTGAACCTGGAAGACCATCATAAGAATTAAACATTAATAATGTTGTTGTTGCTCCTAGGGCACCCTACGCTAATTTTGACGATCCACGCGCCTTTCTTAGGGCTCCTATGTCCTCTGTTGACAGACGTGACAGTAAACTGCCACTGCAGCTTGCCAACTCTGCAAGCTTTGTCTATAATGCTGAGTTAAATCAATTTTGTTTGTTATGTAGAACAATAAGTGTATCCGGCTCGAAGGACCAAAAATTGTTTGGGACATTCCACTAAGCGATTTGGGTACTCCAAACAGAAAAAATATAAAATAGGATTCAACTAAAGGCTCACCAGAATAGCTAGGTGTTCGAAATTAGGAATAGCTGCGATGACGCTGTTATGAATATTGTGGTCGATGGTGAAACTCATTTTTTGGCAAGACCCTACTTAACTTTTAGTTTTAGTATCCCCAATCTCACCTGCAGGAAGGTGTCGACGTTGTGCCTCCTCTGCAAGCCCTGATCATCATTCACATACGTATCGTGAGGTTTGCTATCGTCTGTCGCGTCCCCCGCCGCCCCCTCAGGAGTCTCAATCCCTCTCTTGCCCTTCCACGCAAAACTGAAGATTTTCTCCATCTGAAAATCATTTGGTTTTGATAGGATTGCCATTTTTGAAAGGCTTGGATAGGTACCTAATATTTTACTGTGGAATTTAAAGAGGGAGGTTTTTTTATGCCGTTAGCTTTGGCAGAGGTATGAGTGAGATCTTACGCTGCATCCATAAATTGCGAAACTTCGCGTTTTCGCTAACGAAAAATTCCTCGACAATTTTGGCAGGTATTCGCCGGTTTGATTTCAATGAACGTTATAAAACTACCTACAAGTTATGAAAATATTTCATTTATTTATATAACGAAGACTACAGTACAGCAGAGAGAAGTTTTATACCACAATAAAAATGATCGAAATTCAGTCCACAAAGTAGACAGTTTACATAGAACAATAAAACAGGTGAAAGTGTATTTCTGTGTGTTAGTGTATGAAGATGAATGAGTTAAGAATGTTACGCTGTCGAGTTAATTTTATAAGTTAGTCAACATGTATATCATAGATAGTCACTCTGAAAATTTTATAAAGAAGTTAGTTATTACTCATGAAAAACAATAGTTAAGTAACATGAAGTGCACACATAATAGTCAGTAAAATAGTTTAGCAAACCACATACATAGTTTCTAAAACAACACGTTTGTTATATTGCAAAAAAATAAGTATTTTTGAAAACTATTTATTAAAAAAAAACACATTATTTAGGTAACTGTATGTACATTTACAGGAATAAAGAAAAGGTTTATGCGGTATAGAATTTTTTTTAGGAATGATGACATTTGACAGAACTTATTTTATAACGATTTGATTCTCATTTACCAGAACAAAAAATGATATAATAAATAAAAAGCGAAATTAAATATTTACAACAATATTTATTTAAAACAAAAAAAGCATCGTAACACTTAAAATATTATCACATAGCAACTCTCTTCGCTACTCTAAGGACGAACATGAGACACAAAACTCAGGCCGTCACACTCTGAACTTACTGTTGAAGGCTTTTTTGGGACCTTGTCCTTATGACCCAATGTTTCCAGTTTGCTCCTCAGGGCGCTTGAAGATACTAAGGAAAGCAGCTACAAAAGGCCAGGCAGTAATACAATATTAACCATTACTAAAATTCTGATAAACATAGTAAAAAAAAATAGAGCACTTGGTAGAATTTTCACAATTTTCATAAGAAAGGAAGCCAATAAATACTTTTGAGGAATATCATTATTAAAATTTTTAAATTAAATTTGAAAAAGCTATTTAAAAACATTACGAAACTCAGCAAGCAGAAGACGTCGGTTGTGCCGCTTTTTAAATTAAAGAAGAAAATTAGTAGCTATCTCAATTGCAATATAAATGATTATTGCAATAGTAAAAACCTTTGCTTAGTTGGTAGTGACTCTCACCCGCTCTTTTCGTGTCTGGGTATTAGGATGTATAATTATGTAATGTTTATCAGTTCTAAAGAAATTTATTTTTTACTTTTACAACCCTGGCACAATCATACTTGCCGAGGGGTAGATATTAACTGGTACCTAAAACGCATATACTTGACAACACAATATTTCAGGAAAAAATACACAGGACAAATATTTATACACATCAGAAACTTTTTATACACATAAGAAACATAGAAAGAAAAAACAACACGAACATCACTATATTTAGAGCGGCACAACCCTTTTTTCGAATAATAACGACGTAAAAGCTGCATTGGTCTATTTAGTGCTGTTCGATTCATTCATTCATTCAGCATTTTTTGTTTAGCTAATGAGTTAAACATTCACTCAAATTATTTAGAATATTATACTCGAACTAAGGTAAAGTCTTGTAGTTTCGATGAGATTGCTTACTACAAAAAGAGCGGGTTTTAAATATCTTCATAATTAGAATATTCTAAATACAGCACTAATTAGAACAAAAACAGTTATATTGCGTTATCCGAAAAGGCATATTTTCACAGAAGCACTCATTCCAACTCACTGCCTGCCGGCTCTTAGCGTCCAAATCAGTACGCTCCTTCAAAGTCCCACCGAACAGTCGTTGAATCTATATTTGTATGGCAGAAAACATGCTTAGGAAAAAAACAAAAGGAAAAAAAAGGGGATATAATGAAAATAAATTAAAAAAGAAGGGTAAAAAAATGAAATAGATATAATGGAAGGTGTTGGTTCCTTGTTGCATAAAGTTGTTTTAGAAGGATTCAATGTTAAAGTGCTGTGAATGTGTTTTTTTACATTTCAAGGGTGCTGCACTAACTAAAGGGTATTTTAGCTCAAACTAGATTTATTAACGCATTATTTTTATAAACTATTTTTATCTAACTAAAGTTACTTACTCTTATCCCGCTACCATTTATACTATCATGCACCACTTGATAAAAGACTCGTACTACGTTTTTCATTCATATTTACTTCTAAAAAGTAACTTATCGAAAAAGTGACTAACGGTTTTTGTGATTATTAACTAATACTACAAATCATGCATATGAATATAGGCATCAGGAACCAAATTTAAGTTATGTGGAAGTTTTTTTTATCCGTCAGTAGTGACGGATGAAAAAGACTTGCTTACAAAGATGGTTATCTCACCAGACATTTTAAGGGATATGGTTGCTAACCGCTAGTCACTTTTATTTGTGGCCAAGTAGGGGATGGATAGAGATACTCACGACTAGAAATTCGTTCTTATCTACTCTTTGGTTACCATCGGTGTCGAACATGTTGAACGCTATTTGGAAGCCCGATGCTGGCTCTGGAATAAAGTAATTAGCATTAAAAATACTTTAATAAATCTCTACACTTTTGAAGAATAGTGTTTGCAAGTGTTAAAAATCAAGCTCTATCACATTATCATGTATGCAAAGCGAAACAATATCCAAAATATTCACTTACTTGTTAGAATTGACAGCAGGAATAAGTACTCCGTATAAGATATGATTCCTGAAAAAAATGGTTGGTATATTTATGCAAGTCTGGTTCAATAAAACTAATAAAATAATCGACAAAAAGCATACGGAAACAAAAAAAAAGTTTTAAATAGAAACGAAGAAATTGTGTTACAAGTGTTAAAAAATAGGCATAAACTTTAGGCGATCAAACCCAATTTACAATTTGTAGTGGTCACAATTGAAATGCCGTCGTAGCTCCTTTGCAGTAAGTTACTACCTATGTTTTTTTAGTGACGTTCGTAAAACTCGAACCGAACTCTACCAAAACGAACACTCACAACAACAATTGTATATTTCCTAGTCACAAGAGTAATTTTATGACTATCTCCATTACGCATGCAACAGTCCTGCTTGAGCATTTAGAATAAAACACAATTAGTGATTTTCCACCTTAATGCTGACTGTTTATAGGTTACATTTCCATGGTTTTCTAAATGACTACTGCTCTTAAGCAGCTGATGACTGTGACAGTTTTACCCGACTGTAGCGCTGAGGGTCTCAACCCTTACATTTGAAGCACTTACGAACCTTTATCCCTAAGGTTGCGGAACATCTGCGACGAGCCCTTCTTGAGTGCTGGTGTGTGGTCACGCAGGTACTCGATCTCCTTGAGTGTTAGAATCCGCCGCTTCAGCCGAGCTGAAAAATACCAATTCATCATCATATTTGCGGGTTTAAAGAAAGCGCCGTGACCTAGAGGTTAAATACGCTCGCTCAAAACCCGGGTGGACCCGAGATCAAATCTGGCCGGCACACATACAATTTGCGGCATGACAGGAACATGTGCCTCTGACTACCCCGTTTGGAATATATTCTTAAGCGTATGTGAGGTGCCGGTGGCGAGGTGGCTACGATCACCGTTGGGAAGCAACCCACCCTGGGTCAGGAATAGGTGACCACTCCGACCGAAATGATGTAGTTTTAGGGCATCTCCATATCATAGTTGAGATGCGCACCAATGGGACATACAAGAACTGTACGATTAGTTGTTGTATGTTATGTCATGGTCACTTACGGCGTGGCTCCTGCTCGACGACAGACTCCAGGAAGTCTTGAGGCGTCATGTACAGCTGTCCATCATACTCCACGCTCGCGAACTTTATGAAACGTCGCTCTCGAGATGTCAGCTTGACGGATTTCGCCAGTTCATCCGGCTGCAACAAAATTACAATATTCAATTAATTTCAAACATTAAACAAGAATTCGTCATCATATATCGGTTGACTATGTAAGCACAGGTGTTGGTCTTTCCAAAATGGGCAAACGGCTGCTGGTAACAAGTGGATGCAGCAAGCTGAGCATAGGACGCTGGTGGTAGAGTAAATGTAAGTATTTTATGTACCTATAGTCTTGTTTCGCATATTTTTTTAATTTTTTGACGTTGTGGTTCAAATCAGTTTTTTGACGATTAGGACGTACTGTATTTATCTACTTGATTGAAGAAATAATGAATTTTGAATTTTAAACCGTTTCGGGCAAAAGTTAAACATCTCCACCGTATTTTATTATCTTATGGTGAATTTGAAAATAAAATACTATTAAAGTTAATATGAAACCATGCCACAATTTTCCTAAGCGGTAATAATTCAGGGCTCTAAAGATGACTGGGATGTTATGGTTCTTAAAAAAAACTATAGACGTTCACATTAAGATTGCAGTGATTTTTAAATTTAATTCTGTCGCACACAAAAAACTCTGATCCACAACCTTTGCGTTCGAAAGTATGCATTCAGCTGGGGGGCGTGCTAGGTCGAAGGACAAGTATGAAATCATTGCATTCTTAACGCGAACGGACTATAGGTGGACCTCACTCCATTCATGATTTGTATTGATGTAACCCAGTAAAAAACAAGATTCCCACCAATATATCCCACCAATCAACCGTAATTTTCTCCACAATGCTCTTAAAACAGCACTTATGAATGACATTATAAATAAACAAATCCAAAATGGAAACAAACGAGCGAAATAAATACCCGCTTACGAAAGTTGTTGTGAGATGCGCAGGAGTGGAAATAACCGAGCGCCACACAGGAACGGTCTGATTGATGTTTTGTTAACCTAAGAGGCGACTGTTCCGCGTATCGAGTTTCTGCGTCCTAAATACAGAAGATGTAACCACAGCTGCAATCGCACAATTGCTGTGAAGGATTACGTTTGTAAGGGAAGGGTGGATTTGAGGCCTAAAATTGAAAGTGGTAAAATTGAAATTGAATCGGCGAGCGATAACAATTTGTGGGATCTATTGGGCAGTTCATTTCTACTATTTTCTACCGACTTTGTGATTGGCACTTTTTATTGATGCAAATCCAAATTTAATTTAAAAAAGCAGTTGAAGAAAAAGGTACAGTCAACAGCACATCAGGTTACCCCATTTCCGTTTTCTCTCTCGCTCTTGCCAAATGACATTTCTTTGCAATAGAGCAAGAAGGACTGACCGGAAATGGGTAGCGTGATGTGCTGGCCACCGTACATGAGGAAAAAGGCCAACCTATTAAGAATGAAGAAAAACAAATGCAAACATTATTTGTTGCTAGGTTTTAAAATTGGATAGTCGCACCGCATTTTGTGCGTAAACAATTAAAATAATGTGTGCGTACGGAAAACCCAAATACATCTGAAGTAATTAAGAAAAGCAACTTTATATTTTCAGAATTAAAATAGTGTTTCACTTGTTTAAGATTTTGGTGCCGCTTCTTCATACGACTCTGTCATTGTAGTATTAAATTTCTTTTGTCAAACCGTCAACATCTTTCTGACCACTTGGTTAACACATTATTAACACATCATTTTGACGCTGACCGTACCATAGTGATTAGCCTCGAAGATTTTGTACCAATATTATGCATCTTTAGAAAAAGTCACCCGAAGTTCTCGCTTAGATTTATCGGTGCTCTTGCATGCGCAGGAGTTAATTTATCGGCATATTTGTGACAAAACGGCTGTAAAGGGGATGGCCGCCATTTTGGAAGATTTATCGACGCGATAAAAGAGTTATTCATTTCCTTTACCTTTGGGACTGTTGTCGGCCTATTTGGTGGTATTGTTGTTTAAATGTATGTGCTTGTAAATGTAATTTATTAGCCATTAAAATACAATGGAATATTTGGATATTGTTCACAATGATATCACTAATGTTATGATTATGACTGGCTATTATCGATATAGTTGTGTTGAAAAAATGATCTATTCCTTTCTAATACCAAAAACTAATACCAATGGTATTTGTTTGCTATCGTAAATAATTTTCTGTTCCCAACGAATACCAAATTTTAAATATTTCAATGTAGTTTTGGTATTCGTCCGGAATAGAAGTTAATTACGATTACAAACAAATACCATTGGTATTACTTTTTGGTATTAGAAAGGAATAGATCGAAAAAATATTAGGTAAAAAATCAAGAAATAAAGTTTTTTTTTATTCAAAATGGGTTTGCGTTTGACCTTAGACTCACCTGATGGTAAGCGATGACGTGGCCGAAGGTGGAACACGCTTACCCAGAAAATGCCTATTCACTCTTGCCTTCAAGACTCCAAGGTTGTATGTTTCCGCAAACACAGACACATTAATATCTAACCTCACATCTTCTACTTTCAAACTAAAAATTCTATACTTTTATACTTATTTATTCAAAAAAAGGTACACAATGTCAATGAGGAAACTCTTAAGTCAATTAGTACTTAAAAAATATATCCAGAATATTCTATAAACAGATTGTAAATGTATACTTATGAATAATGTGTATCACTAAGCACAGAACAAACAACAAAAGTGTTAGTTCGTGGAGTGGTTGCATTCAAACCCACATCTATAAAAGCTGAGGGCAAGATAACTAACCAAAGGGCGCATTATGGTCAAAGAACAAAGAAAAACAAACAAGTCCCTGTACAAACAGAATACGCATAAATACCTACAATATTTCCCTAAGAAGCTTATTAAATGCCTATTAAGTTTAAGAGTGGCAGTTAAGAGTTACACGGGTTCGATTACAATAGAATCCTTAAAACCAGCCCATTCTCGCATCTCACAGATTCCGCATCGATACTAATGTCTGCCATTCTCAAACAAGTCGATCCAAGTCGAGAAGTCATGCTGAGCGATATAACATAGTGATGGGAAGTCTCCATTCCCTTTGGTATATATCGTATCGAAGTATCTTAAATCGTTAAGTGGCGCTCTCATTGAATTAAAAAACAAACCATGGACAGAAAATAAAGACTAAGGGTAAGTTGCACCATAGTAGAAGTTAAAGTTAAAGTTAAATTTTTTGTTAAATTTGACAATTCGACGTCAATTTTGGGGTAGTCCCTTTCTTCTCCGAATATCGTACGTCCGAAAATCGAAATCCCGAACGCGTTTTCTATAATCATCACTATCCATAATGGTCTCTTATACGAAACTTTGTTTCACCTAATAGTCCACAACTATAATGGTTTTGTGTCATAAAATTGTGGGCTATAATAATTATACGTCCTAATTTTACTAGCTATAAAATCACTTGGTCTAAGTGTGATTTGACATAATGAATGTTTGTCCGAATGATGGTTTATAATAACAATGTAAGTCCGAATCCGAGGGTTAGTTATTTTTTTTTCAAACCCTAAAATAAAATGCTTGCCTGCATGCTGCATGCTTGCCTGCATGCTGCATGCTTGCCTGCATGCTGCATGATTGCCTGCATGCTGCATGCTTTCCTGCATGTTGCATGCTTGTTTACATGGTGAATGCCGAGGGCGGATCCGACATGGCCGTGATAGGTTCGAAGGTTAAGGCGTGAGCGCAGCTCACGCCTTAACCTTCGAGGGTTAGTTATTTTTTTTTTTCAAACCCTAAAATAAAATGCATGCTGCATCCTTGCATGCTGTATGCTTGCCTGCATGCTGCATGCTTGCCTGCATGCTGCATGATTGCCTGCATGGTGTATGTATGCCTGCATGCTGCATGCTTTCCTGCATGTTGCATGCTTGTTTACATGGTGAATGCCGAGGGCGGATCCGACATGGCCGTGATAGGTTCGAAGGTTAAGGCGTGAGCTGCGCTCACGCCTTAACCTTCGAGGGTTAGTTTTTTTTTTTTCAAACCCTAAAATAAAATGCATGCTGCATCCCTGCATGCTGCATGCTTACCTGCGTGCTGCTTGCTTGCATGCAATTTTTATAGCAAAAAATATTCAGGACAGTTATTAACATTTATGCAATTTCGATTTTAGTGCTCGATATATTATGAGAAGAGACGTTAGGACAAAACACTATTATGAGAAAAGCAGTTAGGTTTCATAAATATTATAGATTGTGATAGTTATGGCAAAGAATTTTAGGACATATAACGTTTCGGAATTATGATTTTAGGGCAAGTGATATTATGAGACAGTAAATTAGGGCTACCTATCATTCGGACAAATGATAATTATATCAGAAAACATTATGATAAGTTAAATTATGGACAAAAATTTTATGAGACACAATAGAGAACCCTCGAAGGTTAAGGCGTGAGCTGCGCTCACGCCTTAACCTTCGAGGGTTAGTTTTTTTTTTTTCAAACCCTAAAATAAAATGCATGCTGCATCCCTGCATGCTGCATGCTTACCTGCGTGCTGCTTGCTTGCATGCAATTTTTATAGCAAAAAATATTCAGGACAGTTATTAACATTTATGCAATTTCGATTTTAGTGCTCGATATATTATGAGAAGAGACGTTAGGACAAAACACTATTATGAGAAAAGCAGTTAGGTTTCATAAATATTATAGATTGTGATAGTTATGGCAAAGAATTTTAGGACATATAACGTTTCGGAATTATGATTTTAGGGCAAGTGATATTATGAGACAGTAAATTAGGGCTACCTATCATTCGGACAAATGATAATTATATCAGAAAACATTATGATAAGTTAAATTATGGACAAAAATTTTATGAGACACAATAGAGAACCCAATTTTGGTCGTCAAATTGTCAAATTTGACAAAAACTTTAACTTTAACTTCTACTATGGTGCATCTTACCCTAAGACTAAGGGTTAGTTGCACCATAGTAGAAGTTAAGACAAATAACATTTTTTAAATTATTTACGTACAAAATGAGGGAAAATACTAATTCAAAGTAAAGCATATTGAGGATTGAGGTAAGCGTGAAGCACCGAGATGTGAAGTGATGTCCGATGTGCACCGCCGGAATAGCACGGCTGGACTCAAAATGTTTTGTAGTAGATGTTGTTAGTGAGCGATAGTGTTAATATCGGTTCATTTAAGTATTATCGGGTTGTCTTTTTCCTTTCCGAAAGGCAACGGTGATTCCGGACACTTGATTCAAGTATATTGGCCACCTCTGTATTATATATATGGGCCCCAATGGGGCACTAACCTCCTGATAACAGTCTGTCAACGTATAAGGCTAATACGTCCTATAACAATCAATCGCGCGCGACTATAACAATGACTACTCAGTGACGTTGCCCCCGCTTCTTTTTTCCTCAGGTTGTTGACAGATTTAGGTACCCCTAAATTCGCAAACGCAAATCAAAGTCGAGTATCCCTCATAAGTAATAACTGTCACTTCCAAACCTTGATTAACGGGGGTTGCATTCATGCAAAAAAATCTAAAGCTGGCTATCAAAAAAAGGCTGTGAAGTCGATGTAAAAGACGAACAGATTTTAAGAATCCGCTTTCCCATACAACTGAAGAATGTGAAGGTGTTATTAAATCACACATACCGCGATGTATGGCAGTAAGTCTAAAACTGGTAGCTATTACCATTAAAGATCGCGCCTGCGGCACATGTCATGTGAATTATATCAAATTGAACCCGGTACCAGACCGTAAAGTATCGTTAGAAATGGTCGCCTTGTATCAGATGGGGGAATGTGGTATTCAATGGTGTTATCTTGGGCACAAATGTTTGGCTTTGTAGAAATCTTTAATTGAAGATATTAGTTGGTCCTGGTTGATGTCGCTAGATCTCAGTCGTTGAGCCTAGTCAGAGGCATTAGGGTGGCTTGATAACATCGGACATTAAAGTTGCTCACTAGCCTTACACCCCTCCAACAATCCGCACTAAGCCTGCGAGAGGTGAGGCCTGTGCCCAGCAGTGGGATGTAGAGGCCGTTTGTGTTAAGATTGGTGTGTTTAACTTTTATGAGCAACGAGCAAACAACAGACTTTATGCGTCCCACAAGTATGACGGAGGTGCCCGGAAGCTGACTAAATTTCGGGCGGGTTCGTCACCTATCTTATTCCTGACACGGCCAGTGTTGCTTTACAACGGCGTTCGTTGCCGATCCACTGTCACAGCTTAGCCACGGGCACCTTTTTAAGATGTCTCTACCTAACCCTTAAGAAAAAAAGGCATGTAGGTATGAATCTTTTTAAGGATTGGACCGGTGTAACCAACAAGGAATTACTTACATGAAATAATCACACCGAACTGGCAATTATAACAACTAAATGTAATCACTGACCTTATACAGGCTGCCCTGCTTACCATGGAGATTTCAGACCGGAATGTGGCAACATCGTTACATGTTCTAAGTGGGGTTACCATGTATGTGATGAAAATGGGATAGATAAAGATTTTAAAGCTAGTGCTCAAGAAGAATAGGGCAGGGTTTGTAGACGGATTGACGATTTCTAAGTAGTCCGTAACAGGTCTTTTTGAATAACGTTACTTTTGTTCAGATTTGGTGGTCTAGGTTTGAGATTCTCATTCTGCACAGCTATTCTCAACTGAAGTTCCATAGATAAACTGTTTTATTTCACTTCTGAACATACCTCATTCCAGATTCTCTGTAACACTAAGATATCCCGCGATAACCGTTCTTGCCTGAGAAAATGTGTCAAAACTTTGTCACGGTCTTCATTATCTTGCTAGTCAGGCCTATCCCACCACTAAGAAGAACGCCAGACACCCTACTTCTAATAATTTCATCGCATGCTCACACCCATGTCTCAATTTGACTAACACGTTCGATACTTCACTGAATTTGCTTTTTATTGCTTAGAGATCATCATTATGCGTTTATTCATATTTTATTACCTATCCGACTAGTATACTGGCTCCGCGTTGGAAAGCACCATTTACATTCTTACAGGCTAAACTACTTGTTACTATCACAGTAAACATAACAGTAGTTTGTCTAAGGCCGCCCGCCGAGTTTATAAGCCTAGCGTGCTCACAGACACGCGGCACAGCCCGTACGTACTGCCGCCACCTTATTCCCCCATATTTTATGCTAGCGTGTGCGTGAAATCGCGTGCCGATGCGCACGCATACATTCAAACCGTGAGCGGTACGTTTGTATGTAGATATTTTACTGTTCTCTGTTTACTGTGTTACTATGGTACAGTTACCTGCAACAATCGCTTCATATTTTGAAGAAAGATTCATAGCACGCACTCTTTTTTAATGTAAGAGGGAGAAAAGGAGCTTGAGGGTCACCTGATGGGAAGTGATCACTTCAGCCCATGGACAACCGCAACACCGCTGGTGTCGTCGCTGCGTTGCATGCCTTTTAGGAATTAATACGCTTTTTTCTTGAAGGTCCCAATGTCGTATGGGACATGGGGACCATTCCATATTTGAATTACTTAATTAATTAACTCAAGTAGTGTTTTAGTGATAGTCTTAACAGGTACGAATTGGTACAAAGCGGTACTACTTTATACAATGTACATCCTCAAATACATTGAATTAGTAAAAGCTACTAGTATACTCCTGGTATATAAACTACATTCGATAGCAATCTACATAATCAAATCGATATTTATTAGATTATCGTGTTTATTGATACTAAAGTAAAGCAAGTGTCAACTTCACTATTGAAGTATGAATTACTTAATATTTTACCATCACTACTAATAAACTAGATAGTATAGTAACTAACCTAGCTATGGCGTAGCTCTGTCTCATAATGTAATTTCCTAGATTTGTTTTACATAAAACGATAATAGTTCCCTATGGCAGGTCTTTTTTAGGGAAACGGTGAAATATAACCCTTGAAGTAATCTGAAGTATTTGCTTTACAAAATCACTAGTAATTATTTGAAATAAAAATAATTTATTCAGTGACATCTTTCACTGAGGGTTGTTGATTAGATGGCTATACATACGCGAAGAAAAGTAGCATAGTCGGTTCCTGAGATGTTTTCATCCCAGGGCACTTACATTTGGGAACGAACTATTGAAGCATGAAGTCTCTTAGGAAGGGTTTGAAAAGGTTTTTACCGGGTCGACCGACAGCGAGAGTGATTCTCCTGTGTTACGCGTGTCCATGGATAGATTGCGGTAGCCGGTTACCATCAGGCGGGCCTTCAAAAGTAGCCCTTTATACAGATCTTCAAGGTGAGGTTGAATAGTTCAGTAGTTCATGCATTACTGTAGACCTGTAGAAGTCATCTTGAAGACCACACATAATCGGCTGGGCACAGGCCTCACTTCAACCATGAGGTGGAATGAGCCATACTCCAACACTCAGGCTCAGTGCGGATTGCTGGAGAGGTGTAAGGCTAGTGAGCAACCCTAATGTCAGATGTTATCAAGCCGCCCGAAGGCCTCTGACTAGGTTAACGACTGACATCTAGCGACGTCTATCGGGACCAACTGCTTAACGTGCCTTCCGAAGCACGGAGATGTCCGAAATACACATCACTAAATTTCGGTCAGGGTCGTCACCCATCCTATTTCCGACCCAGCGTGTGTTGCTTTTTAACAGCGATCGTCGCCAATCACTGCCACAACTGCGCCGCGGGCACCTCCTTGAAGACCACAATACAAAATTATTTGGAATATCGCTGCTTACCCAGCGAACTAGCTTAGCAAGCCAAGCAAAATCGCAAGTTTTCTCAAAGTAACAATAAATCAGCAGCCCAACTTAACACTTACACTTTCATTAGCACCGATCGAGATTGCGCCCCAATAGGGGGCTATTACTAGCTCTTATCTAGATTTATCGCTTATCACGACCTAATGGGCGGCTAGCTCGGGGTATTGAGCTGATAGAGGCTCTGGAAAACATTTAAAGGAAATGTAATTTACAAGCGTCGTAGGAATAGGTGTGGGAATGGTGGAAAGTTGGTGAATTTGATGATTTATTTGGAGATATCACAAGCGAAAAAGGGTGGTGCAGACCTTGTTTCAGACATGCTTCGTATCGAATGTCATAACAAGAAATAAATATCTACATCCAAGTAGAAATGATACAATTTTCACTCCTAGTGAACTAAAAGAAAAAATAATCCTTAATAGTTGGATTTATAAAACAATTTTAGTTTATTTTATTGTATTTTTTTAATTTCAATTTTATACGAATAAGTGTACTTACGAGTATGTTGCACCAATTCTCAATGGCCTAATCTTCTTACGAGTACATCATGTGGATCTTTGCAGTTGACTGGTACACAATATCTCTAGGCAAAGGAGCAAATCGTACTTGTAACTAAACAAACTTATTCAATCCGACATGTATCGCTATCAACTTGTTTTTTATCGTAAAGCGTATTAAATCTTCATCGCTACATGAAATAAAATCGTCGTACATTTTAAATATCACACACAGAGCTTTGATGTGGGATTACAGTTCTGAGCCCAACAGAGGCAGATTACGTCGATGTATCGAGCGATTTATCGGGTATCGAGCGATTTAGCGATTATCGAGGATCTTAATGGTAAGCCTCGAGGTTATCGGAGATAAGACTTCATTCGTGTTTAATAGGTTTTCATGAAACACTTTGCGTGAACGCAGTGAAAGTGATTTTCTTGTTAATTGGTTCACTGCTTTGGAAGATAAGATTTGTTTAATAAAAAAACTGAGTTAGGTCGGTTTTTTTAAAGAATTGTTTGGTTGTTTAACAAAACACAAATATATACATTTTCGCCAGGTTTAGCTCTGGTAGAGGATTGAGAATGAAAACAAATAAGCCTAAAATTATTGTCCGAGTGGTAAAACTTAAAAGTAATTAACCGACGCTAACGCAAAGTAAAGTACACATGGCTTGTTAGTCTTGTTACAATGACATGAACGTCCACTATTTTGTAGACCATCAGAAAGGCGTTCGCTTAAACAACTAAAAAATTAATAGGAAGAATGAAATGCATTTATTTGTCTGGACACCGCAACTCACAAATCCTACTAATATTATAAAGCTGAAAGTTTGTATGTCTGGATGTGTCGTGTTGCTCTTTCACGTAAAAACTACTGGATGGATTTTGATGAAACTTTATAATAATATAGCTTATGCATCGGAATAACACATAGGCTACAATTTATAAAGATATATTATTTTATTTAACCTAAGTTCACGCGGACGAAGTCGCGGGCGGCCGCTAGTATAAAATAATAAAGCACCAATCTTACAAGACACTTTCTAAGTTTATCTTATATCTTTGACTCGTCGCAGAACTGATGACTTTTACTGTCATCTCATTTATTTTTGGCGCTTTCTTCATGTAAGACCCCCTGGTCTTAGAGTTTTGTAAACCATCCCACATAATCCGCTAAAACAGACGAGAAAAACAACACCTCTTAGTCACTGCATCTGTAAACCTCCAAGCTCCACGCATTACCTAGAACAAATCGACCCGCCATTGATCACGTACTAGCAACAAAAACGCCAATAAAAAGATACAAAGCGATGATAAAAAGATCTCGAGCGATGATAAAGCGATCAGAGGCGATAAATACGGGCATTACGCCGAGGTTTACGGCGACCCCAGACTGGGCTAAGTTTATTTATTGCATGGCACGAACAAAAATATGAATGAAGTTATAAACGAAGGATAATGGTTAAACTTGTGTAGGTACTTGATATGGGTAAGGATTTGCGACTTTTTTTAAATAAACGAAGGTGTTAATGCTGGCTGGATAGTCTTTTGTTCTCAATGTTTTGTATTACTTTTGTTTATTACTAGGTAAGAAGTATGTGTGGAGAATGTTATTATTATTTTTTAGCATTTTCCATGCAGTATCTTTACTGAAGATCCGAAAACCAGAAGAAGACACCCTATGACCCTAAGGCCTGACTATTGACCCTGGCTCACAGAGTAAATGTACTAGAAAGATCCGGCCGCTCTGTCAAAGGTCTCGGTAGCTCAATGGTAATAGCAGTCGCCCGGTTTGCGAAAGACAAGGGTTCGATTCCCGCCTGAAGTTTTTTGATTATCCCAGAACCCATATTTCGTTGACACACATACGCACACATCATTATGTTTTAAAAAAAGTGTTGAAAACCCTGGCAGAGACGGTCATGTGATATTCCGAAACCTAAAGGTAATAACATCCGTACATTTCTTCTTCTGATATCGTATTTGGTTTCTTTTTGACTAAAGATCTTGAGGACAATAGTTATTGGCTTGATGAAACACAAATATATTTATTAATTTATGTTGCAGCGGGACCAACCACAGTACCTCCGTATCACCTGATATCCTTGCGTGTGCAGTATACAATGATAAAAACATTGAGAATTGAGAACACTGAGTATAAAATTTAATTACAGCTTTAAAACTCGAATGTATATAGTTGGTAAAATGATTAATCCAGTTGTTGAAAGGATTCATTCTTTAAACTGTTTTCCTTTTTAAAGGAAAACCACAAATAATACTGAACTGTGAGAAACGATTCAAGCCTATATTGGAAGAAAGGCGTGTAAAAAATTGAAATTGGCAAGAAAGCTCGAAATCAGTTGATTGAAAATCGACCCTGAGACATAAAAGGTTAAGTTCGTCTAATGTTATCCAGCTACTAGTGGGAAATATTACCGGAAAGAAAACACATAATAAACGATTTATAGTAGATGTTCGCGAGTTGGTACAAGATAAAATGATGTTTTCTGCAACACTGGTCTTTATCAACGGGTTAACTTTCATACGAAGTACGAATTTCATGTAACGTTATTTAACCGTGTGATAGGTGAAAAGACCATTTTAATGATTTGTCGTACCCCCACCTATGGGAAAACATGCAGAATATTCTAATAAAGTCGATAAATAACGAGAAAAATATTGTTTATTGTGTGTAGCTTAGTTGGTTGGTAGAGATCCTACTTATTCACCAAGGGGCATGGGTTCTATATTTAGCAAAGGACACATATACGCGTGAAATCTTAGGCTGAGATTTCGGTCAATAAAAAAAACATATGCAGGAGAAAACATATCAGGAAAGAAGCCCATGCGTAGCCCACACATGCCTGAGTGTTCTCTTTTGCAAATAGAGATATATGCTTATTTTAGCATGAAAACCAAAAAGTAGAGGAATTCGCGGTTTCGTATTTGGATCTCGTAGGATTGCAAGACCCCGCAGGATTGCGGGACTGACATCTCTAGTGCGGACATATAGGAAAGAATTAGCTCTTGTCATTAACTAGATCCTACTCCTGTTGATTAGTAGCACCTCCATAACCCACGTCATCAGCATAAGAACAGTTACAGCACCTGACCAGTCGCGCCAGACCTCGCGCGTTATCCTCATGACAAATCTAGACAGGTCCCCGTTTAGAGGGTAAGTGGGGACCTTGCAAATGGCCGTATTAGTCGACAGACAGGTAACTGCTATGTTTATGGATTGTAATATAAATCACCCTAGTTACGCTCTAAATATATTAGCACGAGGATTAGGCTTTGGAAGTTTGGATGTGGCATTTATTTGAAGCAAAATAATATAACGTGCTTTTCATTTTATGGTTTTATTCAATTCTACCTCTTCCCTTCAATTTTCCCTAAATAGCAACCGAATTGTTTAGGGGAGTAAGGTTAGTCATAAACCTTGCTGTCAGATGTTATCAAGCTACTCTAAGGCATCCTACTAGGCTTTACGACTGACATCTAGCGACATCAGTCGCGACCAACTGCTTCAAAGTACTTTCTGAAGCACGGAGATGTCCGAAAAATACCTACATCACAAAATGTCCTCAGGGGTGGTCACCTATCCCATTCCCGATCGGTGTGTATTAATTCTCTTATATAACTATTGTTATCTCTGGCAAATCAGTTATATCTTAATCACTTTAATATCACTGATCGAAAAACTTTGTGATACAACTTTTTGTTACAAATATTAAATAACACCACAAACTGTTTACCTTGATTCATTTATAGCACAAAGTATATTTAGAATGAAATTTCGAGTAAGGATAATACTAGCTTTAACTTCCCATGTTGCTAAATTTAGTTTCTTGGTTATGGCATAATATTCCCGTAAACCTGCTCCCGGAGCGTACCTTCAATTTATGGATCTCTAGGAATTCGCGAGAAGCTGCATTTTCGATAAATTTCACAAACTAGAAACTTATTAGAAAATTATTTCTGACTTAATTCACCACGGGTTTCAGTTACTGTATTCCTGGTTAGGGTTTTGAATTACACTCCTGTTAGCCTTTAAATTATTTCTTTACAATTTATGCAGGAGCGTACTTATTATTTTTTTAAATACACATTTTATTGACGGATTTGGTGTTTTGATTCAGAAGTGGGCTATTACTACAGTATAAACATACAGTAGAACATCTACATACAAACGTGCCGCTCTCGGCTTGGTTGTGTGCGTGCGCGTCGCGCGCCGTGTCGCGATTTCACGCACACACTAGCATAAAATAGGGAGGAATAAGGAGGCGGTAGTAGGGACGGGCTGTGCCGCGTGTCTGTGTGCACGCTCTAGGCTAATAACTCGGCGGGCGGCCTTAGATAACCTACTGTATGTTTTATACTGTGCTACTATTACTGTGGTCCGGGGTTCGATCACCGCACAGTACAAACACTTGCGGACGAAGTCGCGGGCGGCCGCTAGCTTATCAAGGATATTATAGATTTGCAATATTATTTGTTGTTTTTGGGATATACTCGTGAGCGTATGTCAAGTTGTTATACAATAAACAGTCCACATTTTCTTTCATCTGCGCCTTGTAATAGAGCTCCTAACACCACCGCGTTTAACTAGCGATCATAATCCGTCACTGTAACCTTTCGCCATGTTTGGTGTGAACTGCCATTAGATCAAACTTACTACGAGTATTGGTATTTGGATGTTAAAATAACTTTGGTACAACGAAACAGTTGTGCAAGATCAAAATGATTGCTGATCCTTGTTTGGCTACACCTCATCATATAAGCCAAACGACACCCACTGCTGGGCATAGGCCTCCCCCAAAGATCTCCACAACGATCGGTCCTGCGCTGTCCGCATCCAGCGGCTTCCCGCGACCTTGACCAGATCGTCGGTCCACCTTGTGGCGTCACTACTTTGTGTTTATTGAACAACTTGCGGTCAACTTTTCGGTGATGGAAAACACCGATGATGGAAACCCTTGTGTTTTTCCTCGTCAAATCTTATCTTATCTAAACCATATTGAATTATTCATATAGATGCCAAGAAAATCACCTGCGAACTGGCTGCCTACACCAAAACCTTCTATTAGACAACATTCTCTATAAAACTCCAAGTTACCCTTCAACCAAAGTTGAAGTTAACCAAAAAAAACCCTTTTGCCGTTGAGTGTCTGTTAGTCGTGAGTTCCTAGAGTAGTCCACGAAGGCCTCTAGAGGGCAGAACAAGTCTAATCATAATTTGTCCTGCACGCACTCGTCATTAGGAGACTTGGTCAGCCTTCTAACTGGCCCGTGATGTATGACCACCATAACGGGATGTAGGGCTTTTCTTGACCCACAAAGTCAGATTACAGTTATGAAATATTTTCAAGTTTTCTTTCAAGTCTGAGCAGTGGTGTCTATGTAGATTATGTCAGGCAATCGTTTGATTACACTGGAGTGCAAATTAAGTGTGTTAACTAAGTTTTTACCACCTTTTAAAGCTTATGGTGTGCAATTAAGAATATGATAAACAAGCTATTAACAAAAATTAAGACATTTCCCAAACTAAACACGAAATTAATCACTTGTTTTTTGTAGCATGGTTAAGCGCGCATTGGGCCACAATCTCACCCACCTGATAGTAAGTGATGATGTGGTCTAAGATGGTACATGCCGGCCTAACAAATGGCTGTTTCCTATCTTGTTGAAGGCTGTTTGTTTAATCAATATCAAGCAAAAAAAAACCTAAACTATTTTAAAATAAAGTATACTGAAGTGTTTACAGCACATAAAGCATACATTTTTAACGTTTAGTTTATGAAATCTTGTTAATTATTTGAGCTAATTTTTGGCTCGCAAGTGTAGTCTTGCCAGCTGTTAACGATCAAATAATAACATAAATACCCCGGATTTGCATGAAATGTCATTTTATTCCTTAAGCGTATGTTGCAACAAATTTTGATGTTATGAGGAGTTCAATCCTATTTAGATTTAAATGGAACTTTAACATCGGAAGTTAACGTCCCACAGCTGGGCACACCTGCCTGTGAGGTTGTGTACACTATACCTTGAACACTATAGTCAACCATCTACCAACTGCTCTGTCAGGTTTTATCAAGTTTCATCTTAGGCCTCCAACAATACTAAACAACTGACATCAGGCGGCTTAAACTCCTGTGTCGAATAGGCAGAGAGCCTGACGGAAGGTGTCATCATTGTGATGAACTGGATGACTCGGCCAGACATACCCTTGAGGAGTGCCCAGCATGGGCCGAGGAACGAAGAGTATTGAGCGTGAGTATTGGTAGGGTGGTTACTCTGCAAACAGTGATCCATGCAATGGCCACTGACAGGAGAGCGTGGACATCCATGCTTACCTTCTGCAACATGGTGATGGAGCAGAAGGAGGCCGCCGAGCGTGCAAGGCAGCTCGCTAACCCTAGCCGGCGGCGGAGAAGGCGACGCAGGGGCACTGGCGTAATGCCTTAGTGCGTCCCCTCCGCCCTGTGGCCGGGGCGTAAGAATACGGCCACGGTTCCCCTCCGCCTGTCGTAAGAGGCGACTAAAGGAGGGCCTTCGGGGTCGCTGGGAGTGCACGCGGCGGGGGCTGTGTGCCTCCACTTCAAGTGGCCCCGAGGAGGACGGCAGTGTGGGCGCAGCCTCACACTGCCGTAACGCCGGCTGGTGTTTGTGGGGAGGTCTAACACCCTACGAGATGGGCTGTGTGAGCAGCATTGTGCGCCAGGTGTTCAACCGGTAGTGTTCCTTCTCTACAGAAGAGTTCTCGGTGAACCCTGGTCACGCACGGAAGAAGGCTGCCCCGGTGTTTTAGTGGGTATACCCACCCTCCATCTGGAGTGGGTGAGTCCCACACACCCCCGCTGTCCCCCGAGCAGCGGGAATTGCGTAAAGCATTTCACCGGGTTAAAAAAAAAAAAAAAAGGCGGCTTTAACTGCTCGATGTGCCATCACAGAGTTATAGCTGACGTAGTAACCTATCCCACTACTGACCTTGTGTTTGTAGCCAAACACAGGCAGAAGACAATTAGCCCGATTTAAGTTGTATGGATTATGCTAAAATCACGCGGAACTTTTTTCATACTTTCATAAAAATATTTTGAAAGCTCAATTCTCTATTTAACGACACCCTGTATAACTCCAAAGTAATCAGCCGAATTTTATTACAAACGTCACTCGTAAACGAAACCATATTGTTTTCATCTGTACTCAAACACTCCGGGGAATCCCGTGAGTATGTTTATGAATAAGCCGGGGGTGTGGTGTCCGTCAATAAACGCTTACCCTAATCTTCACACCCTTGCAATTTGCTTCGACAGTTCCAGTTTTGGGCACGGCCCTTTATTGGGTGTGTCACTTGTCAGTTAAGAGTTGAGGGCTAGGAACGGATAGCAGGGAATCTACTCCAAAGTATCATTTATGAAGTTACGTAAAACTTTGAAAGCTTGATAGACCTAATAGGGCCATGTAGGTTTATGAATTTTGTACGATAAAAAGACGTTTTGCGAAAGTGACATCATTAGGATTTCAAGTTAAAAGAAGACCGAAAGGGTTCTCTTTGGTGAGAAAATATGACTGGAGTTTTGGCGTTCTTCGGAATTAGTCTTGTTATGCATATTAATATGCAGAATTAACTTTGAGAATATTACCAGTGCGAGTTTTTTGTATGAGTATTGGCGCTGAGACTTCTTTGAGCATTTTGCTATATAGCCTATAGGAACTCGAGAATATGGCTTGACACGCCAAAATGACACATTATATCTGTATGATCAAAGTGTATAGATCTAAGGATGTACAGGGGCGCTCACATCAACCTTTACATAGCCTTATGCTGTTGACGTAAGTCCCATTTTGCAATGGTTTTGTAAAGGTTGATGTGTGCGCCTCTATGCATCGAGGCCAGATGTCTATAGATAAATGTGTATGATGAATTCCCCTGACATAACAGTTCAACGGACGGCCTCAGCGACAATAGCTCATTGTCTGAGAAGAGGTAAAAAAGTCCTATTTGCTCATCCACTCGCTAGACAGATGCTAAACGACTAAGAGGATCGCAAATATGCGCCGGCGCAATGTTGCCAATCTGCATCGAGACTTAGCGTATTAGTCGAAAATGCGTCTTAGTATGTAAATAATTAACAATAATGAAGACTAACGTATGGTTTAACTGGTAAACAAAGTGACAAGTGTTCCCAAAAAAAAACTGTTGAGCACAATGATATTACAATCAAAGACGTAGATATTTCAGTAATGACGCGAAGTCAAAAATTGTCCCCTGGCGTACGTACAGACCTCTGATTTGACCGTGTCACGGTAAAGTAATATCACAGTAATATGACTCGGCCCCGTCCTTGAGTTAAGTGCCTACAGCCGCGCGGTCCGTCGCCACGCGATAGGGCTGCCGCCTGTAGTATTTGAAACATCCGGATACTTGTTTCTTTCTTGTTTTGAAATTGTTTTTTGTGATGGTAAATATTGTATTTTTATTTAAATAAATGAAATTCGTATGTGAATGGAAACAGGATATATTCCATAAAGCACGCCAAGTTGGTTTAAAATTTTGTATTTAAGCGAAGTTATAACTTTGACACATTCAATATTGACTATTTTATCTTAATACCTACCTGCAATCAACCAAATTTTGCGGCGGACTAGCTATATAAGAAAACTATTGCGTGAGCTAAAACTATCCTTTAAGTACTCGAAGAGTAGATATTACGTAATCAGACTACCAATTGATACGTATCGTGCGCACAATGAAACTCCGACTTAAGGACATTCATTCACCCGGTGTTGAATTAAACTATAAACCCGCAAATTTTAATGCAAGCGTGAAGTATCACGAATTACCTACTTACTTATCTAACCTGCCTATTTAATCTTCCGCGGAACCATCTATTTCACTTGTCTGTCACTATTCTTCAGCCTGTCTACTCATTTATTCAATAATCCAGGTGTAGGTATTACTTGGAGGAAAAAACGAAATACCTGTCTTTAAAAAAAAAAAACAAATTACGTGCTATTATGTAGGTACGTAACGAAACATTTTAAACTTACCTTTCGGAGTTTCCAGGTAATTTAAAGAATGATATCTCTGGGTGCGTTCTTGATGAATTTAAACAACCAAACACAGCACAATAAACTCTTTTACCCTGCTCGGGCATAGTACATTTACAATATTATGTTTCCAAATTGCACAAAACACACAAAACTATCCGTCCGATACTGCACGGCGCGCGGCGCATTCGCGACTGAATCAGCCTAAGATCAGCCTAGCGCCGGGGCGCGTAGGTATAACTGGCGTTCCGCCCGCTTGTATGTAGTCATGTTACTGTTATATTACTTTACTGTGACCGTGTGTACAAGATAGCATGATTTTACACTAGAGCGTAAACGACACAGGTCATGTTGCGCAGTGTCGTCTCAACCTTTCAATGGTTTGCTCAGGAAAGTCCTGATTTCGGGTGCCACTTTTTTAAGCACAAGTTACCTATCTAAGTCTTTTTAATAAAATATCATTGGTTGATCATTTAGCAACTACAGCATCAAAAAGATTTTTGCATATCTTTCAAATAATTGACAAAACGACGTCTGTTATTACGACGTAACCTATAAGTTGACAGAATTAAACACTAAAATTAGCTTTGCATCAAAATAAAAACTCCAAGAATCCGGTCAAGTATTAAGTATTCTAACCATCCACCACCGCGACGTTAACGCCAAACGTCACAAGCCGTTGCCATCAAACTATGATGTCATGTTCCACATCGCACCTTATCGGTATGAAGATGGATCCTCGAAGCTGTTCTCACAGGTCACCAGAAGTGAAAGCTGATCGTCACACAACTGGACAGGTGCACAGCGCACTAATGTGGCCATGAACTTGAAAACGTTAGGAAGTTTATAAAAACTGGCCAGTTAAGTGTGTTACAGATCAAATTCAATAATAGCATACGTAAAAGTAATAACTAATTAGCATAATCGAAATTCAAAATAATTAAAGTTGAGAGTGAATCCGACGTTTCCAATAATGAAACGAGTTGGCTAGAAATATAATGGTTTACGCTGTACGGAATTAGTTTCTGTAGCTTAAAAAGTTCTACTGGTTAAGGGCAGCTGTATCGCTCACCGTACGTTTTTTTCGTGTTTCGAAAACTTAGACCTACAGACGTTTCTTTTCCGATCGACCTGCCCAAGGGACTTTGCGCACCAAATGATTAAAAATTGGCATCAAGCCAGTTTAACAGGCTAGGCTTTGCTCCAAAGTGCGCCACCTTTATGCATTTCATTCGGTCACTAGCTGCGGTGTGGCAGTACCAGTTTCTTTAAAATCAGGACTGTCCCGCTCAAACATAGACATGTGGTAACCCTATTTTCAGCCTCACTAGATGCATCTATGTCTTATCTGAGCATCGGGAACTTACCGACGCCTCCATTTAAATGTGTTTACTATCTCTATGACAAATAACACCTCAGATTACTAGATTACCTTCTTGTCTTTATTAAGTGTAGAAAGTTGCCTGGATGAGAAACCGATAAACGGTTGATTATTATTTTATTAAATCCGGATTGCTTCTGTGATAATACTGATAATGATAACTGATGATGGCGTTTTGTTGGGATATAGACGCTGACTAAAATATTCTGTCGGCTCTCTATGTTCTGTTTCCAACCGGTATTCTTCTAAAGATATCTATCGCCTAAAACAAAGGTAATATCTAATGTTTCGTTGCGGATAAACATAATGGAAATTCAACTTCTATGAACAAATGAGTAAGCGACTATTCAATTTATTTATTTTACTTTAATTAAAACGGCTTGCATTCCAATGACAGACAGATGACAGATAGACAGATGCATTTCCGACTCTTTAGTAATTTCGTTATTATTGACATGTATATTTTTATTAAAGGCTAGTGTAGAATTTAGAGTTTTTGCCTTATTTTAATGCAAAAACATTAAACCACAAATTGACACTCTTGAGGGTAGAAAATTACGTGATACCACCACTCCCACGTAAGATTGGGAGAGATTCGATTCGACAACCCCCCTCCTCCTCCTTAAGTTTCCTATCACTTCAGGATGCACAGTTGAAGACAGACAAGATTACCACGAGGGTAAAATCTCTTTACACACATAATAATGTGAACCAACTAAATATTTTTTTCTTTGAATTGTATAACTGGATGTGAACCTCCAAGCTCCTTTTTTATAATGTTGTTAACCAGTAGTATTTTCTAAACAATATTGTTAATTGCTTTTAATAATTTAACACAATTTTGTGCACTAACTATTTTCTTTGAATCGTATAACTGTATGTGTACTTAATTAAATTGTAATTTACTAACGGATTATTGTACAGAACATATTGAAAAGAGTAACTGCCGAGTTTCTTGCCGGTTCTTCTCAGTACAGAAACAACTTTCCGACACCGGTGGTTGAGTCACATTATGTTTGTATTTATTTATTATTTTTATTATAGTATTTAAGTATTTTATTAAGTGTATTTTCGTTTGTTTGATTAAGTTTTTGCCGATTTGTAAGCACTTGTGACAGGTCTATTTAAAAAAGATATTTCTGATTCTGATTCTTTAGGTCTCTTCAAGTCTACTTTCTTTAAGCTTTTCGCCTGTAAACTCGACGCCGAGGAAGTTCCTTTAATAGGTATGGGGATTGACCGATAAACGATAAATTAACCGTTTAAACGTCATAATGACGTTGAGCTCACGGATGCGAAGATCGGAGAATCGGATTGGTGTTGTTGACTGTGCTAGTTTCCGAGTGGCCCGTTGACGCAATGGGTAGAGGTCTTGCTTATAGCGCCAAAGGTTTTGATTACCATCCGGGTCAAGCACTGATGTGATGGACAATGTAATTCAAACGATGTCAATGTAAATTATCTGGGTGTTATTATCTATTTATGTTTTATTATCAGGCTCTTAAAGCACAAAACAACAAACACAAGCAAACAAACAAATACAAGCAATAACTACAATTAGTTTGTATTTGTTATTTCAAATACAAGCTTTAAGTGTGTAATTACATGTTTTAATTGTTCAAGTGTGTAATTACTGTGGGATCTGATGATCTTGGTGTAAAATGTATCTATGATAGGCATTATTTAATTATCCTTTCAACTGTAAAAAAGCAAATGCAATTGATAATTCTACCTGAACTAAAACACAACAGTACTGTTAAATTTGGATATTTATAGAAGAGTTTAGGTTATATTCAATCCTAAGACTAATAAAGACAAAGCTTAGCTTTTCAGATACTGCATGGAAAATGCTAAAAACAATAATAAAAAAGCCTAGCTTGTACGACTTATGTTGCCAACAAGTCCGTGAAATGATCTTTCTTTAAATTAAATTAAGAGTTAATAATTCATTATACAACAGTTCCGTATGTGCCGAAGAGTTACACTACCGACCAGAACATAGTTAAAAAAGAATTGAGTTATTTTCTTTAACAGCTATCTTTATACACCATCAACACCAGTGGCTATCACCAATATACACTGATTGAGTTGCAGTCAGTCAACTCCTAGCTCAATTTCGATGCGCCTAACAATTTCCAAAACATTCTATCCCTTTCTCTCCCTTCACAACCAAGATAAGTAAGACAGGGAGAGCATGCTTGAAACAAATGCCGACTCATTTGATTAGATTTATGCCTCATCGAGATAATGAAGTAACTACTAAAGCTTAAGGTTGTAGCTCACTAGGCAAGCACTACAACTGCACAGCATTTAAATGGTAAGATAACTGCTGGAACTGAGCAATGAGCTATAGTCCGTTCGCGTTAAGAATGCAGTGATTTCATACTTGTCCTTCGACCTAGGACAACCCATTACCAATCGAATCGTTTCTAATTAGAAAGCCAAGTCCACAGTGACCAGCTGATCGCATCCCTTCGAACGCCAACGTTGTGGATCTGAGTTTCTGTGTGCAACAGAATTAAATCTAATAATCACTGCATACTTAACGTGAACGGACTATAGTGTGCTACGAGCTTTGTCGGCTCGTCAAATATGGTGTGGTAATCTGAACTTGGTAATGTAATTATTATAAAACAATGATGGAATGTCTTCAAGTGTGGCGTAACTTTGATGAGAGTGTAGATGAGCGAGAGATTACACCTAGTTTGAAGGTTTAGGATTTTTATCTTCGTAATCTTTGACTAACTCGGCAACTAGCTGAGATTATCAATCATTAATTAGAGAAGAATGAGCTTTTTGTTGTGACAACAATTGATTATAAATGTGGCGTTGAAACGCTGCGACGTTTTACACATATTTTTAACGCCTGGGCTTAGGTTAAAAAAAAGTGATATATCTTTATAAGTTGTAGCATATGTCTTATTCTGATGCATAAGCTATATTATTGAAAAGTTTGAATAAAATCCATCCTGTAGTTTTTACGTGAAAGAGCAACACGGCACATCCACACATGCAAACTTTGGAATTTTTAATATTATTAGGACGTGAATGAGCCCAACATTTAAAAAAAAAACATAAACGGCATGACAGGCTCACCATTTCCGGACAGTTCTCCTTGATTTATTGCAAAGAAATGTCACCTGGTTAGAGCAAGATAAAATCGGAAATAGGTAACCGTTGAATGTACAAAATAATTAATAACGATTAACGATGATCGACGACCAATTTTGGCGTAATAGTTAAGAAGTTGGCTACTAAACCAAAGGCCGCACGTTCGATCCCCGCACCATGTATATTAAACCCGTTATTCATAAAAACGAATGCAACGCTAAAGCATAGTTTTAAGCAATTGACGTGTCGTGTCACTTACTCGCTAATGGCGGCAGCAACAAGAATGACAGTGACTAAGCGATCCAATAGTTAAAATGTTGTTGAGGAGCTGTTTAAGATTTTATGAATAAGGGGGTAAGTATTTATTAACAAAAGAACCTATTTAAGTACATTTTGTTTATTTTGTCCAGTAATAATGTATTCAACAATTATTACTATTATTGGAAGAAAATTGCATAGTGGCGCCTCCCAGCCGTGACGTCACTCCGGTGTAGTGACGCGGGGGGACCGAACTGACAATTGGGAGCGCTGCCGACGAGCGCTCACTTTTCTGCTGATCACCGGACTCGACGGACGTGCCAACCCTCTATCGCTATAGTGCTAGACCGACTTAAGACCTAGAGCCCTAACTGCTATGCGTACATACTTTTAGTGTTTAAATAAATTGTTAGAAGTTAATATTATTTGTAGTAAAGAGATTCAAAGCTACCAGTGTTCCTTAATTTAAAAATACCCGCTTCTGGTTTATAAAATCAGAAGTGGGATAGGCCCGCGCTTAAGTAAATTAATACCACGTGGCATTCTGATTAATTTAACAGTGCAATGTAGTGCGTATTTGTTAAAAAATAATTTGAGGGTAGCATCTTTTCTTTATTAATTATTCAGTTGATTTGGTTTTGGCTCGCGTTGATTAGTTTTGGGTGTTTATTGAAGGAAATCTTAAAGTAAATTTAAGACGTTTTAGTTCCAACAAGCAGAAGGCTAATTATTTTTGAGAATATTAGTGTTAGTTGTTTTGATTTGGTGTTCGTTACCGTTGAGTATTATTTTTGCATCGGCGTGATCCATATGTCCTTTTAACAAGTATGGCTGAACGTAAAATACGTAAAAGCAGGGCAAAAAACGAAGCTTTAGACACCATACTAGATCGATTAAACGCAATAGAGGGTCGGCTAAATCCGACGTCCGAGCCAGCACCACCACGCCCAGGCACTCCGCCTCAGCCGGCGCCCTCAAGCTCCTCGTTGCTGCCCCAACCGATCACACCTTCCGAGCATACTCCCATGGTTGACGAGCCGTTACAGTCCGTGCATAACGAACTGCTAAGGCCGCGACGTGTTGAGACCTGTGTGGAGGGTGTGACGGATGGTGGTGATGGAACATGTGAGCAGGGTGGCGTGTGCGCCGCTGCCTCGCGGTGTGGAAGCGTTGCAAAGGAGGTAACCGATAGGTTGTGTAGCACAATTTCGTCGTTGATACAAGTAAGACCGTCCCATTACTATATATCGAATTTTGACCCTAGTATTCATAACTTTGATAACTGGTGTAGTGAGGTAGACCAAGCGCGATTATTAAATCATTGGAATGACAGCGAGTGTTTATCGCGTGTGGCAAGTTGTCTTAAGGGTGACGCATATTCGTGGATTAGTGACTGGTTTACAAATGAACGCACATGGAGTAACTTTAAACGAGAGTTTAAATACCTTTGCCCGCGAAGTGTTAACGTTGCAGACATATTATTTGAAGTAATGAGTAGCAGTTCTTATAATTATTTGACTTATGCCGAGTATGCGCGCCGCTCCATACTACGCCTGAATATTGTCAGTGGGTTGTCCGATGATTTAAGATCCGCCATCATAATACGGGGCATTTTGGACCCTCAGGTTAAAGCTGCTGCTATCAACGCCAAGCTAAAGCCGTACGAATTAGTTGAATTTCTTGCTGTATATTCAAAGCCTAAATTTAATGTTCGGCCTAACGTTGACAGTAATAACGTGCAACCCAGGAAGAGTGTTATTTCTGATTTTCGCAGTCAAAAAGTCCGTACACCTGACCTGACGTGCTATGGTTGCGGTAATATTGGACATAAACGTATCAATTGCCCTAAACGTCCACGACTAGAACGTGCTAAGAGTGACGAGTCTTATCCGCCTAATGTCGCTAAAACCAGCTCAGATTCGAATAGGATTTTGAATTGCACATACTGTCATAAAACCGGCCATACTGCAGATAAATGTTTCGTCAAGCAACGTTCTGAAAGCACTGATAGGCAAAGTAAGAGCGATTAATTTTCTCCTTTAAATTCGAATCGAATGTAAACTCTGATGTTATTTATGGCAGTAGTTATTCAAGGCGTGCCGTTAGATATACTAATAGATAGTGGATCTAATATTTTCTTAATCACAGAATCAATTTTCATCGCAACAAGGTACCCACTTACCGACTTTTGAGAGGTAATGATTTTAAGAGGTTGATAAGTCAAGGTCAGGTTAGGCCGAGCCCAGGAAAAGTCGAAGCTTTGGTCAAATCTCCCAAACCTTCTAACGTAAAACAGGTTCGACAGTTCTTGGGTCTGGCTAGTTATGTCCAAAATATACGTCACCAACGTTCTGCATACACGTCAACATATTAAGTCTTGGACAAAGCCAGACAAACTCTTTTTGACCATACATATGGATTTGCCAAAGTCTAGAAGTTTTAGATACATTCTTGTATTATTAGATGCTTATTCCAAATATTGTTTGCTGTATGCCTTGTACAGTCAGGATACAGACGAGTTGGAACGTGTTTTTAACAACTTGATTTCTTTGTTTGGGACACTGTCCCTAGTAGTTAACGATCAAGGTAGGATGTTTGAAAGTAGGCGTTTTAAAAAAACTTTGTAGCTTGGTTGTATAAATTCATTTCAAAACTCCTGAAATGCACTATGAAAATGGACAAGCGGAGAGTTACTGTAAGACTGTCTGAAATTTCCTTAGAGTTGAGTGAATAATAAACGCTCAGATTGGTCAGACGTGCTTTGGAGGGTACAATTAACTTAAAACATGATCAGACTAGTGACTATTTAAATGTCTGCACTACAGTTACTTTACCTGTAAGATCTTATCTTATCGCTTAAACGCGATGTGGCTCTGGGCAACTTTCATGCTAACCGTGATGCTCTAGCCTTGAGAAGGCAACATGCTTCGTAGTTACTGGCTAAAAATCAACATCAACAAGATGTCAGTACTAACCGAAATAGGAGACCACCACTTACCTCTACAGTTGGAGATTTTGCTTTTGTCATAAAGAAATCTCAAGGTACTGGGAAACTAAGATTCTTGTATGAGGGGGCCTTCTAAAGTTACTAAGGCACTCCCACATGACCGTTATGAATTAGAACTTTTAACTGGGCCTTATGGCAAACATACAAAGGCCGCTTTGGAGTTCATGGTTCCGTGAAGCGGAGAGTGGTCTCCTGGGACCTGTGCTGCATTATTTGAGGGTACGTACCTAAGTGATTAACTTAGTAGTATGCATAAGAGTTTAAATATGTGTGTGTGTGTGAAGCGACTCATGTCGTGGCAGACTGTGTTCATTGCAGTAATTAGCGACTCTTGTCGTGGCAGACTGTTTCTTGCAGTATAGGGCGACTTATGTCGTGGCAGACTGTGTTTTTTGCAGTATTTTGCGACTCTTGTCGTGGCAGACTGTGTCTATCGCAGTATATGGCGACTTATGTCGTGGCAGACTGTGTTCATTGCAGTATTTTGCGACTCTTGTCGTGGCAGACTGTTTCTTACAGTATAGGGCGACTTATGTCGTGGCAGACTGTGTTTATTGCAGTATTTTGCGACTCTTGTCGTGGCAGACTGTTTCTTGCAGTATATGGCGACTTATGTCGTGGCAGACTGTGTACATCACAGTGGGGTGCGACTTATGTCGTGGCAGACTGTGTACATCACAGTGGGGTGCGACTTATGTCGTGGCAGACTGTGTACATCACAGTGGGGGGCGACTTATGTCGTGGCAGACTGTGTACATCACAGTGGGGAGCGACTTATGTCGTGGCAGACTGTGTACATCACAGTGGGGTGCGACTTATGTCGTGGCAGACTGTGTACATTTCAGTGGGTAGCGACTTGTGTCGTGGCAGACCGTGTTTATCACGGTAGACAGCGACATGTGTCGTGGCAGACTGGGTACAACACAGTGAGTAGCGACTTATGTCGTGAATGCGAACACTCCATAGATCTGGGCATCTGTTGGGAATGTTTTGGTATAGTGAGTACTTAAGATTCATTGGTAATTGTATCGTTTACTAAAATCTAACGACTTACTATGTTAAAATATTTGTTCTTGTGTTTTGGAATCTGTGGAGTTCGCAGTGCAACAGTTTAACTGTTGTGGTAGACCATGGTATATTTCCGACGATTTATGCGCAATAGTTAAATTATGTAAGGAGTGTGATGGTGATGCCTGATTGTTTTTAATTCTTTGTTCTGGTGTTGATGTATGCTCAAATTGTGAGAAAGGTTTTGTTCATATTTGCCAGAGCGCTCTATGTGTAAATATGTACAAAATTTGGCTGTTGATGTTTGAACGTTGATAACATTCAACGCCGAATTCTAATGCTATTCGTTATGTTTACAGCTGACAATGATGAAGAAGAGCCGAATGATGACCAAGAAGAACAGAGCAATGGCCATGTCAACCAGGATGTCGAGCAAGCGCACGAGGACGTCGCGCAGTCAGGAACGGCCGTATTGGAAGAAAATTGCATAGTGGCGCCTCCCAGCCGTGACGTCACTCCGGTGTAGTGACGCGGGGGGACCGAACTGACAATTGGGAGCGCTGCCGACGAGCGCTCACTTTTCTGCTGATCACCGGACTCGACGGACGTGCCAACCCTCTATCGCTATAGTGCTAGACCGACTTAAGACCTAGAGCCCTAACTGCTATGCGTACATACTTTTAGTGTTTAAATAAATTGTTAGAAGTTAATATTATTTGTAGTAAAGAGATTCAAAGCTACCAGTGTTCCTTAATTTAAAAATACCCGCTTCTGGTTTATAAAACTATTATAACATTAACGTTCTGAATTCGATTCACACCGTAATAAGGCAATTTGTCCATGTAGTTGTCGACCGAGCGAGTGTCAGCCTGACATGGTGATTAACTCCAGCCAGGAGAACATTAATATCGGTCTGTAATTAAACAATGCGTACTGAAATACCGCCTCGCAGAAATGAACAAATTCCACTTAAATGAGATTACACATGGTAATGTCGCGAGTTTGTGAATCAAACGGAAGTATTTAGGGAGAACCGGATCTCTGACTCTTCAGCGTTGATCAGCAACGCAAGCGAAGTCTGGTGAAGAGGTAGTCCAGCCCGACTAAAATTTAGTTATGTATTTTTCGGGCATCATCGTGCTTCGGAAGGCAGGTTGAGCCGTTAGTGCCGGCTAAAGTCGCTAAGCCTGGGCGAAGGTCTTGAGGCGGCTTGATAACATCTGACACCAAGCTCACACTAACCTTAGACCCCTTTAACAATAGGCGCTGAGCCCGTATGTTGGAGTATGACTCAAGTCAAAGCCTAAACAAACGACAGCCTTCATACGTCTCACAGCTGGGCACAGGCTTCACCTCAATAACGAAGTGGCGCGAGCCTTACTCCAACACTTAGGTTTAGTGCGGATTGTTGGGGGGGTGTAAGGTTGGTGATACACCTATCGGAGCGCATCAGATTGTTATTGACATCACGCGACGTCTGCCGGGGCCAACTGCTTACCGTGCCTTCCAAAGCACGGAGATCCCCGAAAAATACATCACCAAACGGTCGTGGTCACACATTCCATTATGTTCCCACAACGGCAATCGTTGCCGATCAGTTGAACCACGGGCACCTCAATATGACTAGTAAAAGTACTGTAAAAAAAATTGCAAGCCCCAGTTTGTCGCGTCGAGTCACGCGCGACAAGCGCCGCTGTCACGTCGCGTGACACGGGAGACCTTTATTTCTGGACGAATTCCTCGCGCGGCGTGTCGTTTGATCCGCTGTTTGTCGTCTTGGTCGTGATTTGTCGCGCTTATAATTACTCGCGTGCGCTTTTTAAGATCTCCTTAATTTAGTTTCGTTTAATTATTATTTATTGATGTTTACATGGGTACACGAATTTGGGGATTCGTCTTCGTTTATTAAGACTAATGGCCACGTAATCTCATGATAAATTAGGAATTAGTTATTTAACACCTTTGAAATAAGAACTGGAGTTAACGTGCTAAAATTACTACTACTACTACTACTAGGGCAATATTTGAGAAAATAATTCTCAGACGATTTAGGTCACGTAAACCACTTCGACTCCTTACTGGCATTGCTCATTACATTATAGCTGAATTACAAAGCAAATCTGAGATCAAATTATGTTTATTTAATATGTTTATTTGCCATTTACTTAATTATATTATGTTTAATATAATGTGTAGGTATGTATCCATATTTTCCCGTTTGTTTGCTCCTAGTCTTCTTTTAGTCTAGCGCACTGCCTTAATTACTCAGTCTGACCGAGTGGTTAACTGGTAGAGGATGCCTCTAGGCATTCAATCCGCCATTTGTAGGTACTTTAATTTTGTGCAATAAATAACAAATAAGTAAACTAATTATTCTAGTCCCATCCAAAGCCCATGAACTTGCAATTTGGTATCCTGAATCATTGTATTAGTGTCTTATTGGTGACCTTATAAATAAATAAACCAAGAAAACCAGCAACAACGATACCACAAACACTTAAACCCAATACAAATCTCTCTTATACGAACATAACCAGAACCCGGTAACCGACAGCGAACTCTCTCGCCTAACACACTGAACTAAACTGAAATCGCCAATCAGCCCAACACTACACAAATCAATAACCATAACTTCCCCTAATCAAACAACACTACTAAGCATTTATTAACTAGTCCATCAGTCCGCAGGTTACAAGACGCCAGAGGTGGCGAGTGAAGGCACCGTTGGAGCCCCAGCCCATTCCTCACCTGATAACCCGAGGGTAGAGATACGCAATCCATGAATGTAAATTCTACTCAGCAGTTCCGTCGGAGGCCAATGTAGATTAGGCTTTACAGGGACGTAGCTAGGAGGGGGCTTTGGGGCCTGAACAAGTACTCTACGGTCAACAAATCCAGAACTACTGTACCAGGTGGTGGCCACATGAGGCATATAGTCACATAGATAGGCACTTAGCTGCCTTTGAATCTATATGTCTCACATATAAAAAGATCTTAATTTTATATTTAATTATCATAGTTTTCTTTAAGTTTGAGTGTGTATTTTGGTGTGAAAAAACCTTTTAGTGAAGGATATTTACAAAAATTGATTAAATATTTAATTCAAGATTTAAATACTTTAAACATAAAACACTCCCCCCTAAGTGATTTCTTTAGTGCACTGTTATTTACATGATCTCGAACTCATAAAATAACAATAAAGAACTTCAGTAATGAAATAATTTTAAGGCGATGTGGTTTTAGCTCAAAACTAATATCAGATTGCCAAAATTAAGACAGTTCGTTTTATATTTCACTCAGAAAGGTGTGCTTTTTGTTTATTTATTTATTTATTCTTTATTGCACATAATCAAATGGTACAAATGGCAGACTTAATGCCGATAAGGCATTCTCTACCAGTCAACCATGGGGCTAAGCAGAAAAATATGGTAGGCGGTGCAGTGTTCAAAATAAAAAATAAAAAAAAACAATTGAACAGGTTAAAAGAAACTAAATGAAACTGAAATAAACCCTAAAAACTACTTTACTTTTGTTCTCTTACGACCCTGTATCTCAAGGTTATCTGGAAGAGATCGCTTTCTAGCCATAAGCACGCCCAAACTGTACATTGGTCTCTGTAATTTAATATTATCTATTTATCTAGCAGCGTATTTCTAATAAGGCACACTCCTGGATCCGGCCCCTGTCAACCTAGCTACGCCACTTTGGAGGGCAAGGTAGGCTTTGTGCTCAGGTCAACCGGTTCCAGCATCTGAATTTGAACACTTAACGCCTGGAGAATGACCAGGAAATATGGTGGCGATAGGGCAATTACCTTGTCGACAAGAAATGCTTGGATGAACTAAAGGTCTTGTGGCAAAGGCAAAATAAGTGTATGGTCCTGAGACTCACAGAATAGGCCATTGCTTGGACAAACGTTTAAAAATATCTCGTTTTACTACTTTTTCCCATTTATTGTCAGTTAAAAGATTTTATAAAATATACAGTAGGTAATTTAGCATAGCAAAACCACTAAGGTTTGAAATTATACTAAGTAATGAGTTGACAATAAGCCATCCTGCTGGTAGGTAGGTACTGGGAACAAAAACATAGACAAGAATTGGACGTATACATGCTAAGCGGCTATAATTTCAAATTGCGATCACAAACATTATGAAGGGAATGCGGAAAATGTAGTTTAAGGTGTATTTGATAATTTGTTCAGTTAATTTTCCTCGCAACTTATTTTGCCGCATGCCAGCACTAATAACATAGTTGAGTAAATCAATCTTATGTCTTATACTGACTCGATCACGAGTCTTTGAAACTGAATTTCAAGTTAATCATCATATCAGCCGAACGACGCCCACTGCTGGGCATAGGCCTCCCCCAAAGATCTCCACAACGATCGGTCCTGCGCTGTCCGCATCCAGCGGCTTCCCGCGACCTTGACCAGATCGTCGGTCCACCTTGTGGAGGGCCTGCCCACGGAACGTCGTCCGGTACGCGGTCGCCATTCGAGAACCTTTCCGCCCCAACGGCCATCGGTTCTCCGCGCTATGTGTCCCGCCCACTGCCACTTCAACGATGCAATCCTTCGAGCGATGTCGGTTGTCTTAGTTCTCCTGCGGATCTCATCATTTCTGATTCGATCAAGCAGGGAAATACCAAGCATCGCTCTCTCCATTGCTCGCTGGGTGACTTTGAGCCTTCTTATGAGACCCATAGTAAACGACCACGTCTCACTCCCATATGTCATTACTGGCAACACACACTGGTCAAAGACTTTCGTCTTGAGACACTGAGGTATGTCGGACGCGAATATATGCCGGAGCTTCCCGAACGCTGCCCATCCGAGCTGGATTCGACGAGAGATCTCTTTCTCGAAGTTGGACTTACCTAACTGGACTGCCTGTCCCAGGTAAACATAGTGGTCAACAACTTCGAGTGTAATGTTCCCAACGTTAACTGGAGCAGGTGCAACATGGGCATTGAACATGATTTTCGTCTTGTCCATGTTCATCCTAAGACCCACTCTTTGGGAAGCACTACCGAGATCTTCGAGCATTATGTTCAGGTCTTCCAAGGTCTCAGCCATAAGAACTACATCATCGGCGAATCGTAGGTGTGTTAGGTACTCGCCATTGATGTTGATGCCGCGTCCTTTCCAGTCCAGAAGCTTGAAAATCTCCTCCAACGCAGCTGTGAACAATTTCGGAGAAATAACGTCTCCTTGTCTCACGCCTCGCTGTAGTTGGATCGGATTAGAGTTCTGGTTCTGTAATCGGACCGACATGGTGGCGTTCTGGTATAAGTACCTTAGCACCTCGATGTACCTGTAGTCTATTTGGCACCTTTGGAGAGACTGCAACACTGCCCAGGTCTCAATCGAATCAAAGGCCTTCTCATAGTCCACGAACGCTAGGCAAAGTGGCAAGTTATACTCTTCGGTCTTCTGTATAACTTGCCGCAGCGTATGAATGTGGTCTATGGTACTATAGCCTTTTCGGAACCCGGCTTGTTCGGGAGGTTGGAAGTCGTCGAACCTGCGAGCGAGACGATTCGTAATGACTCTCGAAAACAACTTATAGATATGGCTCAGAAGCGATATGGGTCTGTAGTTCTTCAAGAGAGTTTTGTCACCCTTCTTGAAAAACAGCATCACATCGCTCCTGCCCCATGCCTTTGGCGTTCTGCCCTCGAGGATGACAGAACTGAAGAGCGTCTGGAGGACCTTGAGTATCGGCCGACCGCCCGCTCTCAGAAGCTCTGTTGTGATTCCGTCATCACCCGCCGCCTTGTTGTTTTTAAGCTGCTTGAGAGCCATCCTAATCTCGTACAGGCTGACGTCCGGGATATCTTCGGTATAGTGTCGGGTAAGCTTGGCTCTAGGGTCTTTAGCCTTGCTTTCAACAGGTGTTTGAGTGGAATACAGCTGTCCATAGAAACTCTCAATCTCCCTCAGGATTTCAGGTGTTGACGTAATGATGCTACCTGCCTCAGTTTTCAGCCTCGTCAGTTGGCTTTGCCCAATAGACAGATCTCTGGCGAACACTTTGGAGCCTTTGTTCCGCTCAATGGCCTCTTTAATACGCTGGGTATTAAATTGGCGAAGGTCGCTCGTCAAAGACTTAGATATCTGTCTATTGAGTTGCCGATAACGATGGGCATCCGCTGAGTTCTGTAGCCGCATTGCGTTTCTCTGATCCATGAGTAGGAGAGTCTGGCTGGAGAGTTTCTTTGACTTTGGACGGCGGGTTTTAAAGTACTTGGACCCTACCGTACGGACGGTATCCACCACCATGTTGTATTGATCGTCCACATCGATGCTGTTCTCAAGGGCTTCGAAGCGGTTTTGAAGCTCGAGCTGAAAGCACTCGGGGTTTTGAATCTGAGCCGGTATTGGTCTGAGCGTGGATTTTATCAGTCGCGCTCTCTCAAGCTTTATGTCGATATTCAATGTGCCTCTGACCAGGCGGTGATCGCTTCCTGTCTTAACAGCGTTGATCACAGCGACATCATTGAATATATGCTTCTTCGTCGACATGATAAAATCGATCTCGTTTTTGACCCTACCGTCCGGACTGATCCAGGTCCATTTGCGGCTTACGGGCTTCTTGAAGAAGGAGTTCATCATAAAGAGGTTCTCCTTCTCCATGAAGTCTGCCAGCATCTGGCCTCTATTGTTCCGTTGCCCAAACCCAAATTGCCCCACTCTCAGCTCATCACCGCAACGTTGCCCCAACTTCGCATTGAAATCCCCCATCACAACTGTGTAGTGGGTTTTATGGCTATGCATGGCTTTAGAGATCTCCTCATACATAGCCTCCACTTCGACATCGTCATGTTTCGAGGTCGGAGCGTAGACCTGAATGACATTCAGCGAATATCGTTTCGATATCCTGAGTATCAGGTACGCTACCCTGCTCGAAACACTTCCGATAGTGATCACGTTGTTGACAAGGGACTTGTGGACGATGAACCCGACACCACCTACTGACTGTTGATCGCCCTCCCGGTGGTATAGTAAGTTACCGGATTGCAGGGTTATCGAGTCCTCCCCCTCTCTTCGGACTTCAGATAACCCAATGATATCCCAATGTAACTTACCAATTGCCTCTTCCAATTCGACGAGCTTCGCGTCAAGCCTCAGTGTGCGCGCGTTATATGTTGCCAGGTCGAGTCGTCGGTGTTGGCAGCCGGATCTCACCCGGGGATTCCTCGCACCCCCTGCCCCGCCGTTACCATAGCCGCTGCCGTAGCCAGGAATAGCGGGGCCGCCGGGGACTGGGGGCCATTTTTTCGGTTGTGCCATCATTAAGGGGGGTTTGCCATAATCGCCACGCTTGGCAGGCGGGTTGGCGATCGCAGTGAGACCTGTTGTTATGCGGAGACGCTGCTGCCCATCTCCTATGGCAGTTTTCCCTCAGTCGGCTCTTACGACACCCACGGGAAGAGAGGGGGTAGTGCTATTCTATTAACGTGCCGGCACTACACGGCGTTCTGGTCTAATCATTGTTTATTTTGTATAAAACTTCTCCAGCTTCGTGCTCGGCTAAATAACGTTTGAATACTTCATTATGACTTCTCTAGTGGCTATGGCTTATTTTCTTTGTCTTCTTCGAAGTTTTATCTTGATTTTACACGATTCTTTATTGCTTTAACATAGAGAAAACACCTGAATACACTATCAAGTTAATATCAACACTAAAACATCTAACTCACCGCCCAGTGATCTACATTGATTACCAAACAAATAAATAGCACTATTATAATTCACTACACCCTAATAAGGCGATCCCGACACCAGGAACTGATATTTCAATGTACAATGACACGATTCCAGGTCGCTAGTATTTATGGGATCTCTTGATCAATTTAAGTCCTATCAGCGAAATTATGGTCCATGGCAGCGTTTCTCAGCCTTTTCAGCCTACGGACCCTTTGGAAATTAAGACCAGTTTTCACGGACCCCCTTATATAAAAAAAACGGATAAGTGTGGCGATTACGAAAAATTAACCATTTTGCCTATAAAATGCAAAAAGGACGCAATCCAAAATATTTATTTTTTACAGGAGAGCCAAAACAAAATTTGAAAAACCAATTTATCAATTTAAGACCATAAATTTATTATACAATACCTATTATTGTACGATATGTTTTTAAAAATATCGTGTGCTAGATGTAATTTTTTTAAATAAACTGGTTAGCTGATTTTGCGGCCCTTTTGCATTTAATGAGCAATTTATGTGACGGACCTGGGGGCCCGCGAGTATTTGTATGGGACATATACTCGCGGGCCCCCAGGGGCCCGCGGACCACAGGTTGGGTAACGCTGGTCTATGGGATTTATTAACACTGATGTTTAGTGGATGCAACTGACCCACACCTACATAAAGGGTTAGTCATGGAACGCCTGGAGAGATTGGTATAGAAAGTTAAAGTCAAGATGTAAGGCATATTCGTGTTTTGAACTCATTATTTCAAAGTATGATTGGAGCTTAGGACCTTAATTTTTCAATAGCGACACTTTAGCCTGTGTTTTCACACTGCTGGAAAATACATCCTTTGAATGTCTTTTTATTTATTAAGACCTCGAATCGCTGAAATGATTTCTGACTCCACTACCAGTCGCCACTGTGTAAAGATTTTGCCACAACAACTGGTTGAAAAAAACAAATGACGGGGTCAAAAATGTCACTACTGCCTATCACTCGGCTTTTTAGCTAAATTCATGTAGTTGTTAAAATGCACTAGCTATTCACTTGAATAAGTCATGTCCCAAAAATCCAAGCCTGTCACAGCCTGTTCTATGTCCTGTCTACACCGCAGGTACTCAACAATCTATCCATTCAAGCGCCAACACTAGAGCAGAGTTCCGTTATCGAAAAGCGCATGTACCAACATCGGTAGTACACATTGTCCTCTTACATCACCCTCCCTAATCCTTATCTTAATGCCGAAATTTATACACCAGGCACACATACACGACGTCATAATTCCCGATCCGTGCTCATGTTCCTGTCGACGGCAGGGCTGGTAGGTAGGCTCCGTCCGGGGGAACGCGTAAAAGGCTTCGTGCCACTCATCGTATTCCCCCACTATGGACGATGAGAGGGAGTAGTAGGGGTTTTAGTCGGTAAAGCCACTGGGGTACCGCTTTCCCAATGGAGAGTCCGACATAACCATACCCGTCCACCCCCGGTTGACGGGTATGGTATGCGTAAGTGGCTGGGCTGCTAGGTTGGCAAGTGGCTGGGCTGGCTCTGCAGGCGTGGCAAGTAGGCTGCTGTGATGAAACTAGGAATCTGACTCAGCAGATAGGACATGTGCCGCTGGAATTTGCACGACAAGATGTGGGAGGTTATTTTCAAGGTCGGTTTACTTTTCTTCATTCTTCTACTGGTAGTGTTGATGATAACTTTACATTCTATGTAATCAATTCAAAATCAATCTGTAATTCAAACTCTGCTTGTCATTTGAGTTATGCGCTGGCAAGGGCGGATAATCATTGGAAGCGTGGCAGGGAGGTCGTACACCAGCATTGGTATAACTTAGGCAAAATAAGAATTCTGTATTTTTGTTAACCTCTACTAAGCCCTGACAGTAACTATAGGGTGGGAGAGATGAAGATAGTGACCACGGGAATCGCTTTTTTTCACACCGATCTTTGAAGCAAAGCCCGTTAAACGATATTTAAAGCAAATCTCGTTAAACTGGCGCCCAGATAGCGCATAAGTGACTCCTCAAACTTAACGGAATACTAGATAATCATCGTCAATGTCTTTTTTAGACGATTTATGCAGTGAAGTCGTAGTCTCTTTTTTGTGAGTCACACAGAGCAAACATCAAACAACCCTTTGCTCGTTTAGCAGAATCCCAACCCTACAGGCAGCCCTAACCACAGGAGGCTCGTCTGGATCCCCGCAACATTTCCCTGCGCCCACGCCGCGTGTCGTGAGCCGCGCCGAGTTACGAGCTCGGACCGGCGTGTTAACGACTGTATGTGTGAGAGCTAGGATTGCCCGGAAATCTCTGGAAGAGACTGGCCATTAAGGTTGGTGACGCATACGTGTGATTTTGATGGAAGAGGTAAGTGCTCTGAAATGAATGTACACAAGGCTGTTGAAGTATGTTGAGTAGCTACCGATGCCGCGACGGGCCAGGAGCCTAAATTTTTTGGTACAAAACTAAGAAATATCGCTATCGCCACTATGTGCAGCTAAATATGTATTAAACTTTGTCATCAAAATGTACAAAATGTTTATTAATTAGTGGTTAAAATTGAGGTTGTTGAAAGCGTACTGGCATAGTTCATAATATGACCTCCTATAAAATGGTCTCATTTAATGAAGTTATATTGAATTTTTACCTTCGCAAAAATGTTTGAACTCAATACCTTTTTCAAGGAACTGATTAATTTTCGTTATTGTTTTTCATATTCTGGCAGTTTAAAAAAAATGCATATGACAAATTGTAAAAGAGACATTGAGCAAGAGACCACACAACAATATTCAAAGCCCATTCAGTACTCTATGCTCACGGCGATTCCGCTAACATAATCGTATGAAGATAGCTTTTAAAGGAGAACACGATGATTTCAGATCGTGGGAATTTCTCTCGTTTATGACCATCATAAACTTTACAACTAAATAAAGCAACGCTACAAGAATTCGCATGTGTAAATGGTACTGTTAGACACGATAACTATGCCATCATTGCCATTCCATGAAGACAAGAATTTCAAAGACATTTCACATACATTTTTTTGACAAGATAAGGTTTGCAAAATAAAAAAATTTTACACGCTTTCTTTTTTTGGTTAATTTTTAGATTTGAAAGAAGTTGTAACAGGACAGAGGATATTTTTGACTTGACTTTAAGGATTTAAATAAAGATCAATGGAATTAGGGTGGTCCTTTGATGCATTTAGAACTGTGCTGTCGATCGATTCAGTAAAAATATTTTTAATTTAAATTCTGTTACAAGTTACTTATTTTAGCAATAAAAACTAGAGGCTTTTAGTTTTTTGTGAATTTATCATCTAAGTACATAAGTTTGTGTCAAATCGTACTCAAAAAATGGGGGATGGCGAAATTCCTCCAAAAAGTTTCAGGGCCGATTTTACCTTTTTTTCAAAGTGCAATAAACAATGTTATCTAACGGTACAAAACAGTTAACTTTTATATTCTTTTATAGCATTTTAAAACCTTTTTCAAGGTACCCTCTGCCACTGTTATGCCTGTAGGTTATAATTGGTACATCCCACCATCAAACATTCGGATGTAGGTCAAGCGGGCGCGTCCTGTTATTACCAGTCGGTTCTTGACCATCCCCCACTGAGATGACACGCCCAGGCTCGTGGTGCACAGTTAACAGCACCTGAGGTAACCAAATACTCTATTTTTTGCTTCTTCGCATGTTTAGGTCGCAAGCCAAAGGTTGATGTCGAGAAGTTGCCTCAATGTAGAGGAAAATTTGAATGGTAAGAATTTATAGTCGTCTTGGTTATAATTTGCTGATCTGCTTTTTCTTTCTTTACTAGTGTTTCTGGTTAACATAACATAACATACCCTCACGACCATATCCCTAATGGGTTAGTCAGAGGCGCACTGACTGTTGCCGTCATGGTGAACGGAACATTCAGGAGCCCACATTTCGCCGAGGGAATTTGAACCCAACGTGGCAAGGGGCGAGCCTACCGCCGTTAACCGGGTTGCTTGGGTTTTATATCGGTGTTTTCCATCACCGGAGAGTTAGCCGCAAATTTTACAATGAACACAAAGTAGGTGTGTTCCGGCCGGATTCGATCTCGGGACCATCGGGTTCCGAGTCGGAGTGTTTAACCACTAGGTCACGACGATCTGGTTAATAACAGACAAAAATAAAAGGATGACACTATTGTCATCCTGACACCGACTCCGACTGATTGCGATCCAAGACACCGGGTTGAAACAAATGAATAAAATCAGACAAACATGTATTGGCACACATTGTCTACATCGGTCACGCTACTAAATATTCTTTTGTCAATGTTTTTATTGACTGGTCCTTGAAACTCGCTGCCTTTGTTTTATATCTAGATTCCAGATTAATTAAAAACACTCTCACATGACAAGCGTCTATTTCTTCTCCTAAAATATTTTTTAGAATTAGATGACGAAAAAAACCAATGAAAATTTACAAACATTGGCTTAAGGGTTAAAATCTTTACCCTTCATTTACTCTTGGAAATATCTCTTTCGTACCTGAAACAAACAAACATATTTCTATTAATATTTACACATAACAGTAAAATCAGATATGACACATTATGTTAACCCTCTTTTTACGAGTATAGTCCAGTCATTTAAGCTTAAATTAGGTAAGAATCTCGGAATTCGAGATACCCAGCTGTAAGTCTGTAAATACTTGTATATTGACACCCTAAAAGTTGTCTCAAAACCTACATATGGTAGGGTGTACGCAACTGTCAAATTTCAAGGTCAAATGTCACAAAAATCGATTTTTTGTAAATATCTCATTTCCTTTGGGTTTTTTGCTATTTGTATGTATTATCAATATTGTAGAATACAAAATTCTCTACAAATTTTGTTTCAAATTTTTTTTCATCCGGTGATTCGTTTTCGAGATAGAGGGCGGAGAGCGCGCGGTCACAGCATCAATTCAGGTCAACCGGTGCCTCCGGTCAAAAACTTAAAAAGTGAAAAAATTTGAAAAGTCTCGATCATCTTCGTTATCTGCATTACGTCAAGTCCACAGAACTTAATAAAGCTGTGCAGCTTTCAAATATTCCACCAACAAGTGCAGCTGCTCATCAACATTGTAAAAACAACAACGTTGTCGAAAATCGTTTCGCATTGCCCAACCCCATACCTGGGGTTCCAAATCATGCCCTAACCAAGTTTGAACTTGATAATACACGTTGTTGTTTTTACAATGTTGATGAGCAGCTGCACTTGTTGGTGGAATATTTGAAAGCAGCACAGCTTTATTAAGTTCTGTGGACTTGACGTAATGCAGATAACGAAGATGATCGAGACTTTTCACATTTTTTCACTTTTTAATTTTTTGACCGGAGGCACCGGTTGACCTGAAGTGATACTGTGACCGCGCACTCTCCGCCCTCTATCTCGAAAACGAATCACCGTATGAAAAAAATTTTGAAACAAAATTTGTAGAGAATTTTGTATTCTACAATATTGATAATACATACAAATAGCAAAAAACCCAAAGGAAATGAGATATTTACAAAAAATCGATTTTTGTGACATTTGACCTTGAAATTTGACAGTTGCGTACACCCTACCATATGTAGGTTTTGAGACAACTTTTAGGGTGTCAATATACAAGTATTTACAGACTTACAGCTGGGTATCTCGAATTCCGAGGTGAACTTACTATAATGACTGGACTATAATATATTGCGGGTCGAATAGTGAAATTGATTTAATAAAACAGGTAACTGCAATAATTTTTGTATCCTCGGGATGAAAAATTACCTTTTCCTAAAATTGACCAAGTACTTATTAAATTCCTTAACCATTGGTCAATAAAACCAAAGTTGTCCCGCCTTATAAATCATCCTTAAAACTAGAACAACGAGAGAAAAAATCGCTGCAAAAGTGTTAAATTACATTCGAGGTGGGTTGTTAAACCGGCGATAACTATCGGTTAGCGAGTGGTCAATTAACTGGCTCTTATGTCCGAGGTCTCAATTAGCGCGTGTATGGGACGTGTATGGAACGTGTATGCAGCGGCAAATTATAAGCTTCTGTGATGTATGGGCTGCATGGGCCAGCTACGAGGCTTGTCTCTCATTGGGGCGGGTGAGAGTCGGATAGCCTAATTATTACAAATAGCGGTATAAATACGTATTAATAGTGATGAATGAACACGAGCAACAATTGTGGTAATAAATAATAAAGCTAGACGTTTTAATGCAACTACATTATCTTGAAAATACTACAGAAACCGAGCTTGTAGCATTTATAGAACAATCAACTTCATCGACTTAATCGTCTTTATTAGTTTCACGGGTATTTAAAAGCGAGACACTAGATTAAGTCAACTTGGTTAATCAGCATTCTGGGCGTGAATATTTCGATCTAGGACTGAAATCACAAAATCTCGAAACGGTTTACCAGATGATAGTCGACGATTAAGCATACTCGTACGTCACAAACTGCTCGTGCTTAATCTATCGAAACCATTGTTCAACTCCAAATATCGTAAAGGACAAAAGAGCAACCAGTATCGCCACGTGTGAAATCTCAAGCTGCGTCCGTCACACGAATTAGCGACAGACTAAAATGAGGCCCACAATTAACGTTTTGCCAGCAATTAATCAGCTTTGTGCGGTGCCGCCGGCCGCGCGCTGTCAAACACTCATAAAACCCTAGTTACATTCTAGTTTTCGAAACAGAATTAAATTCAATAACAGCGAAAAAACACTAAAATCAGGCAATGCCTTTGTCTCTTTTTGAGAATAAGTATGCAGAACCAAATGTTTTGGTGAGTGACGTTACGACGACGGCATTTCATGAGAGTAATGCTAATAACATTTTTTTAAAACGTTTGATTTTGGTGATGATAACTGATAAATGTTTAAAATATGATAAAAAACGTAACCTATTACTAAAAGTCACTGACAGTCATGTTTATCTACGGCTTTAAGCGTAAGCCGATATGAAAAAAAAAACTTAAGATGGAGACAAAAATAGCAATCGCATAACGAATTACTCCGAAAAGCTCTATCTTACGCAAGCTGGAAACACTGAATATTTTAAGATAGCAAACAGTTCGCCAAACTTAAACTGCAACTTCAAAAGATCTTCTCTCTCATAACAAAAAGCAACCGGCTCCAGCCAAGTAAGCATTGTAAATAAGCGGACAGGTGTTTCTGCGCGGGCGCAGGCCGACCGATCGCGATATTTTATAGCAACACTGATTACCGATCGGCATCGGGTTCGTATTTAACCTGATTAACGTTTCGGCGATCGAACGGTTAACGAATTTTTTGTAAGAAATGCAGGCATCTAAAATGGGATATTTGGGTTCCCGCATGGGCAAGGACTTTAGCATGCCACAAGTACTTGAATTAGCGTGGGAGTAGGAAAACACCTTTAGGAAAGTATGGTAAGTGATTTGTGTTTGGATGTTGTTATCTTCAGTTACGAATCTAAATTAGCCAATGGGATTCCACGGCTGGGCAAAGGCCTCACAAAGTACTAGTATTCATTAATTATCAAACTATATTCAGCCTCTGAAATTCGAACCATCCGAGCTATTTGTTACTTGCCTATTACAAGATTATGTTACGTAACATTAAAATTGGTCCTCTGAACCGGATTAGAACACTTTGCGCATTATACCAAAAACAGCGGGATTCATACTTAGCCCAGAAGACTTGTTCACTCTTAGGTAAATAAGTAATTCTAGTAGGTTTTAATTAAATTTGCAGACACGTATCTGATCACGTTCGCCCATTGATGATTCTATGACCGTCATAGAACGCTGTCGTCATCCAACAGTCATCTCGGCAGTTTGTGGTCTCATTTCAATGATCCACTATTGTAGCTACGTACTTACCTGCATTGGTAAGGCCGTATATGCGGATCTTACGTGGCGCTACCACGTAGACAGTGGCATTGGGTATACCCTAGAATCAGTTTGATTTTCCTTTTGAATCATTGTTTTGTATTTTCTTTAGAAAATCTAGTAAGATATGTCTCTTTATTATTTATTTTTATCCTATGATATGATTCTCATTCAATAAGTGGCGCCACTGGCCATAAAATAGTATAAACTTACTACGAAGCCAAGCCAGCCAGCTACTGGGTCTAAAAGGCTGACCTTTGGAACATACCTATGTTTGATTTTAAACTTCCGATAAGACAGGATTTTTGAAAATTAAAATAAGGGCGGGATATGTATTTATGAGTCTTTGAAGTTATATCACTACCAAATCAGGCCATCAAGCTCATCACATTTTTCGCACGAGCGTCCTGCTCCTCTGTAGTATGTGCGTGTCCAAAACTCTTATGATACAATTCCCATTCATTATTATCACCTGCAACTGCATATAAAACAAGAAAGAAACAGTTATCTTCATCTCCTAGTTTAATTAACAACATATTACGTTACCAAAAACACAACATCGATCATTATTACATAATATCTGTTAATAAGTTGACACGAGACACAATAAGCGAAAACACGTTAATCAAAAATGTGTCTTCATGCTTTGAATTAGCTTAGATTTTCAATTTTACCTGATTCGATATTTTTCTCGTGAGTATACGCCCACGATGTGGTGATATCGACTATCGATAAAGCAATTTATGTCCGAGCATGTCAGAATCGATGCTTAGACATTAGCATAATTAGAAATTGATTCTGATACAAAATTAGTTTATTACGCCATTAAATGTTAATTGTTATGGGTAACTTGCGTTAAATATGGTACAATGTTAATAGGGAATAACCGGTTTTCTTAGTATGTTTTTCCATTCGCCTACTTTTAAGTTCCTAGAGAATAATATGGTATGCAGACCAGCAAAAAGCTCAGCTAACACTGAAAAAATAAATAGTCAGCTGAACAATTTTTGTTAAATTAAACTTCAAAGCGAATCAAAGAATCCTATTCACAGTTTTACACAAAGAGTATACTTTTTTATATTCAACATTTATATTTAATTATTTTAAACTAAAATGAATAAAAATAAAAATTAAAAATAAATTATTTTTATTTATTAATTTTTTATCTTTTATTTCAATTTCAGGAATAATTAAAGTATTTACACGTTTCTTAAACAGGACCTAAATTCAAAATGTTACGTATTAGATGTAGTAAATAGACTAAACTTTTGGAAACTACAATTTCCCCTTTTTAAAACAAACTACTCGTACGATTCTTTATCTTTGTTTTCAATTCTATGATTTTTTTTATGAAGCGCCACTCGGTTGCTATGTGGACCCAAATTAATTAATTAATTTCGAATTTTGTTAAGGAAAAAACTAGGTTTTGTTGTAGGTAACAAAACAACCCAAGTAACTTCTAAATATTTTATTCGGTGTAGCTTCGCTCAAGGACTATCCTGGCAGATTTCGTTTATGAAACCTTTGAGATGAGGATCTTATACTATTTTACAGTGGTCTGTTGCTAAATTGAGTCAGCAAAGCGATTTCAATGGAATCAAATGATAATCAATCAGACAGCTGATAACCATTGTGATAGTGAGTTTGGAGTCAAGTAACCTGTCCCGGACACTGATAGCTTTTATAAGGTAATGCTAAGCCTGATGCGATCTCTCACTCATACAAACTTACTCATACAAACGGCTTGAAAGCTGTTATCACAATAGAGACATTATCAGTGAAAGTAAGCAGAGATGAAGGAACGAATGCAGTGGCTTTTATTGTTTTTTATTTAATAATGGAACTTTGTTTGGTTTTTTTTAACCGTCCCGAAATTGATGAATCTATTTGGTCGCGGGTTCGATCCCCGCACAGTACAAACATTTGTGTGCATGAAAGAAAATTCTAGGTCTGGGTGTTTCCCATGTACGAGTATATTAGGTAAGTACCTACGTATTCACAGGCCATCCTCTCCACATGCCCAAGTCAACTAACCCTCGAATTGGCAAACGTTTATCCAGGTTGAATGGAGCGGTGAGTGTGGTAGACTTGATTTTGGCACTAATATTGGATTTGGCGACGTACTCGATCTCCTGGTTCTCTTCCATGCCCGTCCTTACCCAGTGTTGGGTCACTTTCAGAAAACATCTTTCTTCCTAAATCATTCTCGTTTAATTTAGGCTGCAGTCTCCACGCATTCTTAGTCCAGCAAAGGGCAGTGGAAAACGATTCGATTAGCAGTGAGGGCGAGCATTATCAGCCTCTCAGCCTCTGCCTCGATGATGAATGGCCGCGGCGACTACATTGTCTGCTTGCACTGTTAACGCATTCCTGACCGTTCCTCACTTCGTTTACCCAGCGATATCTAGGTCGTCTAACTGGCCAGCTACCGCTCGATTGCTTATCTCACAGGGCACCCCATCCACATGTCCAAGTTAACTAACCCTCGAATCGGCAGACGTTTATCGAGGTTTAATGCAGCGGTGAGTGTGGTGACTTGATTTTGCCAATAATAGATATTGGATTTGGCTACTGTATATTCGATTTCCTGGTTCCTTTGTCTGTCCTTTTTCAGAGTTAGAAGAAATAAGAAGAATTTTTTGTTCCTAAAATTACAGTCGTTTAATTTAGGCTGCAGTCTCCACGTATTCTTAGTCCAGTAAAGCGCAGTGGAAAACGATTCGATTAGCAGTGAGGGCGACCCATTATCAGCCTCTCAGCCTCTCTGGCTCGATGATGAATGGCCGCGACGACTACATTGTCTGCTTGCACTGTTAATGCATTCCTGACCGTCTCTTACTTCGTTTACCCAGCGATATCTAGGTCGTCTAACTGGCTGGCTACCGCTCGATCGCTTACCTCACAGGCCATCCTTTTCACATGTCCAACTCAACTAACGCTCGAATTGGCAAAAGTTTATCGAGGTCGAAAGCCAATCGATAGTCAATCGGTAATCGATTTGGCTACTATGCACTCGATCTCCTGGTTCTTCCATTGCCCGTCCTTACTCAGTGTTGGGTCAATTTCAGAAAAATCTCTCTACATTAAATCACTGTCGTTCAATTTAGGCTGCAGTCTCCACGCATTCTTAGTCCAGTAAAGCGCAGTGGAAAACGATTCGATTAGCAGTGAGGGCGAGCCATTATCAGCCTCTCAGCCTCTCTGGCTCAATGATGAATGGCCGCGACGACTACATTGTCTCGATCTCCTGGGTGTTTGAATTGAATATTGAACTCGGCGCTAAGTGTGGTAGCATTGGTTTCTGTTCGGCACTAATATTGGATTTGGCTACTATCTACTCGATCTCCTGGTTCTTCCATTGCCCGTCCTTTTTCAGTGTTGGGTCACTTTCAGAACAATCTCTCTTCTTAAAATCATTCTCGTTTAATTTAGGCTGCAGTCTCCACACATTTCCTGGTCCAGCAAAGCGCAGTGGAAAACGATTCGATTAGCAGTGAGGGCGAGCCATTATCAGCCTCTCAGCCTCTTTGGCTCGATGATGAATGGCCGCGACGACTACATTGTCTGCTTGGAGTATCAACGCAATCCTGAACCTTCATCACTCTGTTCACCCAGCGACATCTAGGTCGTCTTAACTGGCCAGCTACCGGTCGATCGCTTACATCACAGGCCATCCTCTCCACATGACCAATCCTTCTAATCTTTGAATTGGCAAACCTTCAATCAATATTGAACTCGGAGCTAAGTGTGGTAGTCTTGGTTTCGCCACTAATATTGGGTTTGGCTACTATGCACTCGCGCTCCAGGTTCTTACATTGCCCGTTTTTTCTCAGTGTTGAGTCAATTTCAGAAAAATCTTTCTTCCTAAAATCATTGGCGTTTAATTTTGATTGCAGTCTCCACGCATTCTTAGTCCAGCAAAGCGCAGTGGAAAACGATTCGATTAGCAGTGAGGGCGAGCCATTATCAGCCTCTCAGCCTCTCTGGCTCGATGATGAATGGCCGCGACGACTACATTGTCTGCTTGGAGTATCAACGCAATCCTGAACCTTCATCACTCTGTTCACCCAGCGACATCTAGGTCGTCTTAACTGGCCAGCTACCGGTCGATCGCTTACATCACAGGCCATCCTCTCCACATGACCAATCCTTCTAATCTTTGAATTGGCAAACCTTCAATCAATATTGAACTCGGAGCTAAGTGTGGTAGTCTTGGTTTCGCCACTAATATTGGGTTTGGCTACTATGCACTCGCGCTCCAGGTTCTTACATTGCCCGTTTTTTCTCAGTGTTGAGTCAATTTCAGAAAAATCTTTCTTCCTAAAATCATTGGCGTTTAATTTTGATTGCAGTCTCCACGCATTTCCTGATCCAGCAAAGCTCAATGGAAAACGATTCGATTAGCAGTGAGGGCGAGCCATTATCAGCCTCTCAGCCTCTCTGGCTCGATGATGAATGGCCGCGGCGACTACATTGTCTGCTTGCACTGTTAACGCATTCCTGCTGCGACTGTGTTTGTAATTTCATCTATTGGATGTTTATTGTTGGTCGGCTGTGGTTTTATTTAATTTTAGGTCGATTGGAAGAAATCATAGAAGATAAGTAATGTAGTTCATATCATATTTTAGTATCTTGAAGTAGATAGAGCTCTTTCGATTTTATTTAACTGTCGTTGGAGACTTATTTGTTATTGTTTTAGAGAAGAGCGTGTACCCATAAAATAAAAGCTTTAATAAGCTCACTAGACTGCGCTGTGTGGAATGTACAGGCATTTTTATTTTATTTTTATAACTTACTGCTAACTCTTATTTAAAGCAGCAATCTGAAGCAATGTCAATCACATTACTTCTTGTGCTTACTTTCCACGGTGAAGTACAGTCTTTTGAGTATATTACCAGGACGGCTTATTTAGGACAATACGTAGTCGGTATTGATTATTTACTGTTGTTATTATTTACTCATTTTTGTAACTTATGATTTAATTATGTTAAAAACTGTTACAAAACAACAAAGACGATAAAATGTTAATAAAAAATATCAAAAACGATTATTTTGACATAACGCCAATGTCATAAACATCTTCCATAATTAACATATTCATATTTTTAACATAACATGAAACAAAACATGGTGACCTGAATTTGAATAAACCGGCGTCTAAATTCAAATTATAGACAAAAGTAAATCGAGAGTGGTGCAATAAAGAGCCATCACGCTATGACTCTAGGGATGTTCTGAGCGCAAGGGTGGCGGGATTTACCGATTGAACCGAATAAACATCTTTTGGGCTACAGAGACAGCCAGACGGCCACCTGACTTAGCCGGTGATATCGAACGCTAGTGCAAAATGTACGACGTTCCATTTCAATTTCGAAATGCTGAAAAACCAAAGATTGGCCAAAAAAAACTGATTGTGATATTCGTAGGATTCAATACAATACAACGCACGATACAATATGGTGCTAAGATCACCCGAAAAGTTCAACGAATTTCAAACTTCAGTATATAATGATAGATACTTTGAAAGGATACGGTAGAGGTTTTGAGCTTTTTATCAAAATATATGTACAAAGTTATCAGAAATGTTCAATCATGGTTCGTTCGTCGAATGAGCGTTTTTCCTGGGTGGCAAACGGCCTTTGACGCCCTTTCAACACATTGGGGCCACATATTAACTTAGCTAAGACAATGTTAGCTTAGCGGCAAGCGAATCATTAACTTGAGCTAAAACTGAAAAAAAATAACACAAGTTTGGGGCTAGATGGGACTGTGTAGAATAATATCCAGTATCCAGTGATATTTGTTTGTATTGATGGTCATAAATCATGTTTAATTAAAAAATCTCAAGCTCGGAATCTACTTATTCCGTTCCCCTCAATCGGTTTCACCGTTATCAGCACAACACTAGCGCCCAGCGAGAACTAGTTATATGACGGCAGAAGGGCAGGTATGATGGCTTTATTATCTCATATTAAAATGTAAATGTCCATCTGGATGGGCAAGTGATTTGCTCTCGGAGCGACTCGAAGTGCTTTGAATCCATTGAGGATCGTGATTATTTTGTGTGAAGAAACACCCGGAAAATACAACGTGATGTGTACAGTCAACCGCTCAACTACTGATGACTTCGTACAGACCGCCGACAGTGTACACATGACATGACACCGGAATAACCTGCGGCTATCTGTACGACCAACTAGAACAAGTATATGGACTCGAAACCTGCACAAATCATTCGGAGTGCTGACAAATATAATCGTTGGCGGCGAAAATATATTCGACTATAGTCCAACTAATCTAAGAAATACATTTTGACAGCAGTCAGTGTCATTACAGTTTCAAAGACACTGGCAGCTGTCAAAATGTATTTATTAAGCTAGTGGGACTATAGAACTTTGCCAGCAGTGTTTATTTCTCGGTGTAGTTAACTGTACAAGTCAAATTGAAAGGTTTGTCATTCTTATCCTAACTAAGATCTTACTTGACATAATAAATTGAATTAACTAACAAATTAAATGGCATTATGCAACGTTAGATCAAGTTTGTGCAAATGAAGAATCATCTAAACGTACAGTCAGAAGGAAAATGATGTGTGCGAACGGAGTGGTCTAACGTTTCTTACCCCCTTATTCATAAAAACTTAAACAGCTCTTCAACAACACATTAACTTTTGTATCACTTTGTCCCCTTCATTCTTGTTGTTGCCGCCATTTGCGAGTAAGTGACAGAACACGTCAATAGCTTAAACTATGCTTTAGCGTTGCGTGCGTTTTTATGAATAACGGGGTAAGTTTTAAAAAAGTAGCCTCATCAGTACAAAATTAAAATAGTGTTTTATATATCCCCCTTATTCATAAAAACAAACCCAACGCTAAAGCATAGTTTAAGCAATTGACGTGGATTGTCACTTACTCGCAAATGGCGGCCGCAATAAGGATGAAGGAGACAAAGCTATACAAAACTTAACGCGTTGTTGAAGCGCTGTTTAGTGACGCTTTAGAGTGAATACGACTCCGTCTTTGTAGTATTACACTAGCTTTTGTCAAATGCCAATTACCTTTTTGATAAATGCTGACTGTACCTGACTAACCACATAAAGTGATTTAAGCCATTACATTGAAGACTACGATATATCATGAAGTGAAATAGGTCTTGAAGGACAAGTTAATGAAGCAGTCAGATAGACAAATTACTTAGTTTTGTAATCTGCTATGTTACAACATAGTCATTCACGTCTTACTTCGTTGTGCTTAGATCTTAGCAATTAGGGCTATAAATAAAGATAGTAATCTACGCTACTACATCTCTACGATTAAGATATTGGTAACAGCAATATCATAAAAATTAAAAAGACGTAGATAGGTTACTAAACTTGTGCTAAAAATGGCACAAGAAATCAGAACTTCGAACACCTGAGTAAAGCATTGACAGTTTGAGACGACACTGCGCAACATATTGTATCTGTCTTGATTACGCTCTATAGTACGATTAATAATTGTAGTCAGCAAAATGACAACTTCAACAGTGACTGATACAAAAAGGGTGACCCGCTACAATAGTGACGTTCGGCAATCACTAGACTTAGACATTCAGTCATGCTTTATTTTATTAGGTATCAAAGCCTTTTTTAAATAGTAAATATTGAATACGTACACAACGAATTAAATAATACGATTTAAGAAATATGGACCCTACCTCCATGTTAAAACTTCTCACTAAAAAATTATAACCATAGCTGGGAAAAAAATGTTCAAAGAGGTTCAGGGGAATTAACACTTGAAAGTCAGCAAAATACAAGTAATTATATACGTTTTTATTCGTTACGGTTGCTATTGATTCCGACTCCGATTCTGAATTCATCTCTTCATGATAGTCCATAATACCATTATTATTCGATTCAAAAATAAGTAAACCGGAATCTACAAAACCTTCATCACTGCCTATATGTGAAATTATAAGGCGTCGTCCTTTGCCGGTTGGGCCCTTGTAGTAGTCAAACCTTTAGAAAACACTTGTTTGGAAGATTCTACTGTTGTATCCTCCCAAACTTTTCCAGTTTTATGACCTGTTAATAAACGAAAATCTTACCTGTAAATAATATAATACAGAAACAAAACATTTTGAAACTGAAAATCTATTTACTAAATACAGTTTACCGAAATACCTCTGTCTCAAGACGAAAGTCTGACCAGTGTGTGTTGCCAGTAATGACATATGGAAGTGGGACGTGGTCATTCACTACGACTTTTTTGCCAGGCTGTAATGTCGACTAACTTTTAATTGTAAAAACTCGATTTACCACATCACTATTTATTTGGGATTGAAAACCTGCCACACTGAAAATGTCATTTCACTGACTACAATTAAAAATCCGAGTATAGTAATTAATCATACTATCTTGTACACACGGTCAAATTATAGGTACGTACGCCAGGGGGCAATTTTCGACTCTGCATCAGTACTGACATAACGTATCTATCTCTTTTAAATATGATTGATCAATCGACACATATTTGAGATCAAAAAAATAGAGGAAGCGTGTGGGTACGCTTCCTCTATTTTGGTGACAGTGTTTTTGATCGATAAATCAACGAACTTATTGATTTCGGTCCGGGTGGTCACCCATCCCATTTCCGACCTGGCATGTGTTTATTTATTTATAAAAGGTATACAGACAGAACATTGCTTAAGAACAGCAATCGTTGCCGATCTACTGCCACAACTGCACCACGGGCACCTCACACACAACAAAACAATAAACATATAAATTTTCAGACCTAGAAACAGAACCGTCACTAACCATTCCAGTAACAAGTAAGGTTCGCGTCAACAAGCCCAACCGTTGGCCCCTGACATCCACTCTCCTAACTAATAGACCTTTGCAGAAACGAATGTAAATTACAGTTGGAACAATGTCCGACGGTGTGGTCCCCCGCCCACCGGGCCGCTGATGATTTAGAAGGTCCCGCCGCAGACCCTAATTAGCAGTTCGCGTGGTCAACTAATTAGAGAACTGATTGGCTGCCAGGGACGGAATCAGAGCTTTACTTTACATTTTCACAACTCTTGTTACAATCATACCACCATTGGGAACTGGTCTGCTCAAGTTTAGTTTACCAAGTTCACTTACTAAGTTTTCTGGAGCATTTCATTTTATGTCAAACTGTAGGACTCTGTTGGTTTATTAAATTTGTACAGTAAAAACATCACAGGTACTTTAATTGCTGAATTTCTTGCCGGGGCGGATCGGATTTGGGTAGAAACAACCTTCCGGCGCCGGTGGTAAAGTCACGTTATGTATGTTCCATAGCCATAGAAACAGGTTGCAAGCCGGAAAGCTCAGTGTGGTTTATTATCAGAGGCGAAACTTCACCATAAGACAAAAATTGACCATTTAAATGTGAGCTTCTGAGTGCTTCGTTCACAAAAGCTTACTTTTGACAAACGTAATGAAACGAAAAAGTATACATTCAGTTGGGCTACGAGGGAAAGAACGACGTCATCCCATCTAATTTATGCCATGTTTCCAATGTCCTGCCTTATTATTCAACAACTTTATATACCATGTGGCATGCAAAAATAAATAAATAATTACATAGTTTCGACTACTTAACACCACTAACTCTACAAAGTTAGATTTTACTAGACACTTAATTCTCGTTAAGAGCACATATTAATTAATTTCCCAAGTCCATTACTTCCTCAATGCCTGTTCGTACCTTTTACAAAACAGTACAAGACAATGGACTAGATTTCTCTATAACCGGAGATAAACCAGTACAAACGAAACATCGGGATGAGATCCAGTGAAAGTAATTAGAGAAGTAACTTGTACTGAGACTTGTAGTAGTAGAAACTTGATATTAAATTCATGTAGTCGTGATAGCCTAGTTCAGGCTGGTGGTTGCATTCTCGGAGGTTGGATTTATGAGAGCGCCTGATAAGAACTCCAGTTATGCTGATGTTGAAGAATGAAATATTGATCAATTATAATTATAATCGAAAATAATGTTGAATAAAAACCGTAACGTAGAGAATATATGTCCTGTTTTGATGATTTCACCTATAAACTGAAAAGCATTAGGAAAACTATAAACAAAAGACTGACGAATAAAATTACATTTGTGAATAGGAAACGTCAGATACGGTCTTCCTAAGATTCTTCCTTCCGTTATGTACTCCGAGGAAAATAATGGTGTACGTCTACACAAACACCAAGAATCTTGCTAGAAAACTTGCCTAAAGATAGTTATGGTTGGGAATTCGGGGGTGATGTGAAGTACTGTTTAGCATTAAGACACAGGGCGAAGACTCTATCATGGAAAGTAATGCCGTCCAACGTGGAAGGTTCCGACGCCGAAGGCAGTGTTTCTGCTTCCAGCTTCCAATCCCTATTACCTGATGTGTCAGATCACGAAGGGTACAATAACATCAGTCTGAGTTCTGTTTACCCAGAGTAGCTGCGCGCGCCGCGAGCGCCGTCCACACTGTCACACCTGATAGTAGCGCCGAACTATCGATGAGTTTGCTATAGACATTTTAACATCGAAATTAACCTTAAATACTCGTTTTGTTGCCAAAAGCAGTGTTGCTGCTTCCAGCTTCCAATCCCTATTACCTGATGTGTCAGAGCACGAAGGGTACAATAACGTCAGTCTGAGTTCTGTTTGCCCAGAGTAGCTGCGCGCGCCGCGAGCGCCGTCCACACTGTCACACCTGATAGTAGCGTCGCACTGTCGATGGTTTTGATATCGACATTTTGACATCTAAATTAACCTTAAATACTCGTTTTGTTGCCAAAAGCAGTGTTTCTGCTACCAGCTTCTAATCCCTAGTACCTAATGTGTCAGATCATGCAGGGTACAATAACGTCAGTCTGAGTTCTGTTTGCCCAGAGTAGCTGCGCGCGCCTGCGTGTGAGCATACCGTCCCTGAGGCCGACCGCCCGCCGCGCGCCGCGAGCGCCGTCCACACTGTCACACCTGATAGTAGCGCAAAACTGTCGATAGTTTTGTTATCGACAGTTTGACGTCTAAATTAACATTGGTAGATGATTTGGCGACGATGGCTACAAAAACGTCATTCTGAGTTCTGTTCACCCAGAGTAGCTGCGCGCGCCTGCGTGTGAGCATACCGTCCCTGAGGCCGACCGCCCGCCGCGCGCCGCGAGCGCCGTCCACACTGTCACACCTGATAGTAGCGCAAAACTGTCGATGGTTTTGTTATCGACAGTTTGACGTCTAAATTAACATTGGCAGATGATTTGGCGACGATGGCTACAATAACGTCAGTCTGAGATCTGTTTACCCAGAGAAGCTGCGCGCGCCTGCGTGTGAGCATACCGTCCTGAGGCCGACCGCCCGCCGCGCGTCGCGAGCGCCGTCCACACTGTCACACCTGATAGTAGCATCGCACTATCGATGGTTTTGCTATCGACATTTTGACATCTAAATTAACTTTCAATACTCGTTTTGATGCCAAAAGCAGTGTTTCTGCTTCCACCTTCTAATCCCTATTACCTGATGTGTCAGATCACGAAGGGTGCAATAACGTCAGTCTGAGTTCTGTTTACCCAGAGTAGCTGCGCGCGCCTGCGTGTGAGCATACCGTCCCTGAGGCCGACCGCCCGCCGCGCGCCGCGAGCGCCGTCCACACTGTCACACCTGATAGTAGCGCAGAACTATCGATGGTTTTGCTATCGACATTTTAACATCTAAATTAACCTTAAATACTCGTTTTGTTGCCAAGAGCAGTGTTTTTGCTTCCAGCTTCTAATCCCTATTACCTGATGTGTCTGATCATGAAGGGTACAATAACATCAGTCTGAGATCTGTTTATCCAGAGTAGCTGCGCGCGCCTGCGTGTGAGACCGTCCCTGAGGCCGACCGCCCGCCGCGCGCCGCGAGCGCCGTCCACACTGTCACACCTGATAGTAGCGTCGAACTATCGATGGTTTTGGTATCGACATTTTAACATCTAAATCAAGGGTGAGTTAGTATTATCTTGGACTTACGCAAACTGTCATAGAAAGTCCAAACCTATCCAAACCCTATAAGAAAAGTACTTTCGGATATGATAGTGGTTCAGCTTCCAGCTATTAATGACATGTTGGCGGATGTTTTGGCGATGATGGCTACAATAATATCAGACTAAGTTTTGTTGATCCAGAGCAGCGGCGAGCACCTGCGATAGTTTAGTTTTGCTATCGTTATGTAAATTCTGGGGTGAGTTAGTTAGTCAGTCTAACCATTGTTTCGTTTTGTTGCCAAAAGCAGTGTATCTTATTGGCTTTATTGCACTATTTCATACCGCATCGTTTATGATTTAGTTTAAAAATCATCAAAGAGAACAATCCATAGTGTTATGTTCGACCTTGACCATCCATGGTTAAATGGTAAGAGAAAGCAATACAAAGTAGTTACAGAAAACATCCTCCGAAAAATATCACTTTCAACTTTCCCTTTAGCAATAATCCTCCATGACTGCAATTAGTCTCAAAAAAAATATGTCTTTTTCTGCGTACAGCTGACCTAGCCGTGGCGTAATATTTGAAAAAAACTATCGATATTCGCCTGCCAACCGACATCACTAGCCTCATGTCTGTTTGTTTATAGACGGATTCGGCTGTGTTGCTCTGGAGCATCCTTAGTTATTTATTACCCACTGGGATCTAATTGGAGTCGCTTGTGTTTTACTACAGACTATTTGGAAATAAAAACGTCATTCATAGAAAATAATAATGTGTATTTTGAGGCACCAAAAGTCATACTATTCATAATGTCTAGAACCATTAAGTCATGGCTAGTTAGTTAGCTTTTACCAGCGACTTAGTCTAAGTGGAGTAAAGACCTACAAACATATTTAGTATTGATTCAATCAATACTACAATGCAGGCAATCTCTATATATAAAAATGGATTGCTGTTCGTTAGTCTCGCTAAAACTCGGGAATGGCTGGACCGATTTGGCTAATATTGGTTTTGAAATATTTTTAATGGTCGAGGGAAGGTTTAAAAGGTGAGTGAAAATGAGAGAAAATGCTGGGAATATAGTAAAAATCTCAATAATAGTTTCTTCTTAGTAAATGTTACTACCTGTCACGTGACACTAAATGTTTGACAACAGAACGAAGTCTGTTGGGGCAGCTAGTAATATTATAAAATAATATGTATAGATTTAAATTCTATATCACCATTTTTATTTTTACTCTCAATGACTCACCGATAGGGAGTTTAGAAAACGATACTAATAACGAAAACAAGCGTCTACGGAAGGCAATATTAGTCTGTTTCAAAGTTATTAGTTGACCTAACAGCCCGCGCAGGCTGCGCAGATTGTGTACGGCGCGCGCGCAACCAGGAGGTCTACTCCGGCACAGTATAAACCATACAGTGGAACATCTTCATACAAACGTGCCACTCTCGGTTTCAATGTGTGCGTGCGCATCGCGCGCCGTGTCGCGATATCACGCACACGCTAGCATAAAATAGGCAGGCATAGGGAGGCGGCAGTACGGACGGGCTGTGCCGCGTGTCTGTGTGCAAGCTAGGCTAAACTCGGCGGGCGGCCTTAGATACCAACTGTATGGTTTATATTGTGACTCCGGTGCAATGATTGCGAAATGCTGGAAACAAACAAACAACACCTGGCCACAGGATTAACTTCAATTATGAGGTGGCGCGAGCCAAACTGCAACGGGCGGGCTCAGCTCAGTGCGGATTGTTGGGGTGGTGTAAGGTTAGTTAAAAACCTTATAGTCATAAGTTGTCCAGCCGCCCTAAGGTCTCCCACACCCAATGTCTTCAGTGCCTTCCGAATAAGATGATGGAGACGCCCGAAAAAAGTCACTAAATATCGGTCGGGGTGGTCACCCGCCCCATCTACCAGATCATGAATGAATCATGATCAGACTGATGAACATGCACTTATATATTTCTTAAAACATAATAATGACACCCAAACAAACACAGAATTTTACCTATTATTTTATTTCATCCTTGGCGGGGATCGAACTCCTTATACCGAAGACTCACGATAAACTTCGAACCTAAATTTGATTTGATGATTTGGAATACTCTGTGTTCGGAGTAGGCCCCTGCGAGCGCAGTTCCGTGTTGCGCCGCGTATAAACACGGACCCCTTTTGCAGAGAATACTTTATGAGCTGTTTTAATGAGCTAACTGAGCTAGATCATGCTGTCATTTGTGTTATGGGATATCCCAGTATTATTAGGAATGAAGAGCATCATTTTGTACGAGGTGCCCGTGGTTTAGTTACAGTAGATCTGCAACGATCGACCGAAATTAAGTGATGTAATTTTCGGGCATACCCGTGGAAATTTTGTTATATTTCTTAGCTTTTAAAAGCGGAAATTTGTTAAATTCGCAGTGTTCTTCTGAGAATTTGTCGACTTTTTTCAACATGAGATGGTCTTGTCAGCAAGATTGAGTCATCAAAGGGGCACTACTATTTGTTTTAAACAGGAAATTATAGGTTCCTAACTAATCATAGGCTTCAGAATGTGAATTAGCCAGCTTGCATGCTTCTTGGAAATTCAGCTTTTGGGGTGATTTTACTGATATTCTGCACAATTTGGCGATCATCTTGTGCCGAGCCTGACTCGAGCGAAATTAGTCGTTAACCTTACAAATTATATGCGAGAAACTTTATTGATATAGCTATATGTTTGTCGGGATAGATAGATGGAGATAGATGCCAGTTCACGAATTGGTGGATGCAAGATAATGATGCAATTGAGGTTCCAAAAACATTTTTATTTCGTCTGGAATTTGCTCATGTCTTGGTTCGGAACAACTGGCGTTTGGGAGCTCGCAAAGGATTTCTGAACCCTCTCCCCTATCTACTGAAACCTGGCGGTGGTTATCTTCGCGCGAAACCGGAGGGTAGCGGAACCCCGAGGGAAGCAACACATACCCTCCAGCGCGCTTAACTGCCTAGTAGCTGAAGGCGGGAGGAGGAAGCTTAACTCCAGTATACGATAACACCTACCACAGTGTCAGCAGATACACATTATCGTCTTTCTCGTTTACTGACACCCGGGGCCTCCCACATACATTTCACGACCAAAACCTTTTAGTCGCCTCCTACGACAGGCAGGGATACCTCGGTAGTATTCGGAGCAGGAAACCACAGTGCGCAACAAAAACAATCCAAGGTTATACGAACCCAACGGACCAGGTGAAAAAGCTACCAGGGCTAACATTTGCTTGGGTTCCTAACGGTGCTTGTACACCTACATTTGTTGTATCATAAAAATAACATTTATTAAAAGATTCTATACCAATGATTCACGGCCCAAATTTACAACAGCCAATATGTTACTCTTTGTGCCAACAAAACTAGCCTTGAACCTACCGCCTATTAAATTTTGGCATGCTGTAAATATCAATGAAACTCGTAAATTATCCATACAAATCGTGTCAATTCAAACTTTACGAGCATCGTAAAAAACAATAAGAACGTCTGTCAATAATATTTATTGGTGGGCCTAGATTGGGCTATGGAGTTATTGCTCGGAGTTTGGGGATACCTAGATGGAACGACCACCTGGAAGATATGTTTTGAACGCAGGAATAATAGTTACCAAAGTGAAGATGGTGGTCACTGAATTGTAGAGTGATTCCGTGAACAATTTCAAACTCTGACCCCCTTATTCATTAAAACTTACGCAACGCTAAAGCATACACTTACTCGCAAATGACGACAGCAAGAAGAATGAAAGGGACAAAGTGTTACAAAAGTTAACGTGATGTTAAAGCGCGCTTTAATTTTTCTTTAATAATCCCTTATTAAATTAATAATAATTAATAATTATTAATTGAGTAATTCAGCAATCACCCGTTAGAGAGCTTATCATTTACAAACAATCTCTCTCAACTCATAATACATACAGTGCTTTCGGACATTTCTGATTTACAGAATCTCTTTCCTGCCTGAACGTTAAAAGGTCACTTTTATTTTCGTAGGTTGTATGGTTATAAGAGCACCTAAATTATTTCTCATCATGATGCTGTGGACCTGTGGGTAAACGCTCTGGCTCGGGTAGTCCTGAGTTCGAATCCGGCCGGAACACCTACTTCGTTTTCGTAAGTAGTGCAATTTGCTAACTACTCCATCAATAAAACTTATCGAATACTAAAATCCAGAATGTCATCTAGAGCTGTTTTGACTTGCGAGATAGCAAGTATGAAGATCATCTTGGAACACCTACCTATCCAGTTCTACAGGCAAGCCAGGTACACGATACGCTCATAAACAACATAGTGTCAGGAATTAGGCCAGCACTGGGCATGATAATTACTGGGCGAGCCAGCATCAAGCTCACGAGGAGCAGAAAGGAAAACAATGTTTAGACAGAATTTAAGCTCGTGTACATCGTGGGGTTTAACCGTTAACTGTGCATCAGGGTCTGATAGTACGAGCAATTCTATCTTCGTGTGGTTAATCTTTACAAAGTTACGTTTAACAAGAACTGGGTCGGCAAAGTGAAGTGGCTTATGTAAATGCGAAACCATCAAATCAAAATTTCTTTATTCAAAACCATTTTCACTTATGGTACTTATAATCATGTAAAAAAACGTATTTTAAGGCCATAAACCATCAGTTAAAAAAAGGAGAAGTTGCAAAATGATGGCACATCTTTTATTTTTACTTCTGTCCATGTCCGCAAGTCTTCAGAGATAACATACTTACTTCCTACTACGAAAAGCAGTCCTGGTACACATAACAACTTATGTCAAAAGATATTGGACTGTGACATCCTCCTATTTGAAAGGTAAAAAATCCGGAAACATATTGGGGAAATATGACATGTGTATTTAAGTTGTACGAGTACGTCTATAGATTATACACCGAAATATTATTATCACCAACACAAACCAATTTTTTTGGGTGTGTTGTCATCGCTCTCAAAATGTATGTCTACCTACATCTTTAAATTCACCTTTGGTTAAAGTTACGATATTAAATTCGTAAATGGTATTCTCCTCATAACTTAGTGCCAAACAAATTAATATTTAATTTATTAATTAAAAATCAGCGCGAGCAAAGTCACTACTGATAAACAGAACAGAAGTTTGTTTGTTTGTTGGAACAAGATCACAAATCAGCCGCAGTGCCACCCAGAAAATTTGTTGGTTTAAATTAAAATAAACAGCTTTTGTGAGCCACAAATTGTAGCACGGTAGTAAACTAAGAAGCAGGGCTGGCAACATTGATTTATTAAATGTTTTGGTCAAGGATCTGTTTTCGGTTTTAAGTGATGTTAAGCTACGCATGATAGGTCTGATGATTGGATGGGTGACTTGAAAGCAATTCAAAGACGTGTTTCACAAGTAGTGCTTCGGAAGTTGTCAGTTGTTAAGCCTAATCGGAGCCCTAGGGATGCCGCCTTAGGGCTACCGTCCGACAGTTAGATAATATCATTGAACTACACAACGCCCCAACAAATCGCACTGAGCCCACGTGCTGGAGTTTGGTTCCTCAAAGTTTAAGGGAGAACACATTTAGACACGTTAGCGTATTACGAAGCATGAACATGCTCGAAAAATAATCACTTAAGAAGAACATTCAGGTCTCGAACAAATTGTACCCAAAAATGAAAGTGCCGGATGATAATATGCTGGTGGAAGCTAAAATCCTTCATCCATTAATCCTGGGAAATAATAATATTTTTTTTAATTTCAAACCCAAATAGCAGTCTAAGGGTTAATTGGAAATGGTTCTTGTGCTAGGAAGAAACTTTCAGGCGTCATTTCCAATAAGAGTCTAGCATTATTTTGGTCTGGCCGGCACTTTAATTTTTGGGCACGAAATGCATGATCTCCTTTCGGTCACCCATCAATTTCCCGACCCAGCGTGCGGTCTTTAGGTATTATGCCCAATAGTACTCGTATTATTTTTTTCATTATTTTTGGGGCAGCCCTAACATGGAATCATTTTTGGTGCTTGTACCGCCTTGGGCTTCAACAAATTTGAATTCGCTCATTATTTTTTGCCACCAATGGTTTTCGTCTTATCTCTCGGATAGCAACAGATGCTTTTATGACGTATCGTTGTAAAAACTATACTAATCACTATTGTTTACAAGTACATGTCTTTTGCTATAGTTTTGACTGATGGATCTATTTCTTTGAGAGTTATAGTTGCTAATTTATCATTGTGGGCTTGGCTAATTGATTTTTAAATGACTGATAAGATAAGGTTAAAAACGTCAAACGTTAGATAAATCTTGGTGAGTTGGAAATGTCAAGGGTGCTGTTTTGCATTAGATAGCGTTAGGGTACGTGCCCACCACACCCACTTACTAATGGGCCCTCACCCTTACTAGACCATTATGGCACGTTTTGATAAGTGGTTTAGTTTTGTTTTATCTTCTAATATGTCATTGTTGACTGATGGTTTATTTTTTGTTGTATGACTATTATTGGCCTCTGGTTTCCACGACCTGACGGTCGATGGAATCGAATCCACCACTACCACCTAAGGAAACAAATATTAAGTGACAGTAAGCCTGGTATAATTTTAGAATTTCTCTAGCCACATTATTCCGTGCGATACTAATAATAATAATCACAGTTGCATTAATATTTGGTTTTATAATATAATACTGCTTTTAAAAGTTGCATTATATCTATCCGAAATTGGTCTTCTCATAATGATTTACCATATGAAATTTAATTCCAATTAAATCAAGTGTAGCCGCGAGCTAGACCAGCCAAGTGTTTGCTAAGCAATTTATTAGATCGCATACGAAACGATTATCTATAAATATGCTAATTAGAGTACAGATCTTGGCCACGCCTCTACATTGAAAGTCACCGACAATACGCCTGTCTACAAATGTTTGTGTTTGCTTTGCATAAAAAAAAATTGTTGAGTTCTTTTATGGGTTCATTTTTAGTAGAACGATTAACCGAATGCGTTATTTTGATACACGTTATGTGATAATCTAAAATAATCTCACTCAATAAAGGATAACAACCATTTCGTACCCAAAAATGAAAGTCTCACAGTAAATACGAATCTAACAACACCTTTATTTTTATTTTGATATACCCAGTGTCACTCTCACAGTGAAGATGAATCTAACGACACCTCAGAAATCCATTCATTTATTTATTCAGGGAAATAATGTTTTTTTTTGGAAATTCAAACTGAAATAGCAGTCTAAGGGTTCATTGTAGACGGTTGCTGTCGTAGTAAGAAATCTTCAGGGCGTCATTTACAATAAGAAACCAGTATTATTTTTGTCTGGTCGGCACTTTCACTTTTGGGTATATTTTGTTCGAGAACTAAATTTTAACCTTTATCACTCAGATACAGTGTAAAAAGAACAAGCGTATATTCATGATTGAAACGAATTTGCATAATCATGCTGTTTGGGATTCTACAAAGAAGACTAAGAATATCTTTACACTTAGACATCACCAAAACTGAGAAGAGCTTTGAAGTGATTACCTAATCTAAATCTCAATTTAACCTGAGTCTTCCTAAGGAGAACTCAAATAGAGCATTGTGAATGTTAAAGACAAGGTAAATAATGATATTTTTCGTTTTAGTTCAAGATTTTCAGACAGAAACACTATTAATATCAACCAAGGCAGCAAAAACTAGAGAAATAACAAAGTATTTTCAGAAAAGAACGTCACATTTCCGAAAATTTTACTGTCACCTTTACCAGTACCCTAAAAACAGAAAGCTTTGACTTTAGTAAAATCTGTTCCCATACGTGTTTCTAATATCCAAGGCGGTGAATAACTCAGTATCGATACATTTGCATCAATAAATTCTGGGTGACACCCACGATCACTTAATAAATTTCCAGCTACGGTACTCTAAAAATTTAATAGCCTATGTAGTAGTAATGGCAAAACAGAGATATTATGTTAATTTAGCCATTAGGCCCATGGGCTTCTACGGAAATTACAGGTGGTCTCGCTATCTCATTATGGTTTTTGTTCACTACTTCATTATATGTTGTTTGTTTTACACCGGTTTTTATTTTAAAGGCATTTGCTTAAGCAGCGTTTGAGCTGATGACTCTATCATCGCAAATTGATAATGTGATTTTGATTTTAACTTGCCGAATTGAGAAATTAACTACAGGGACGTTGATAGCTTCATTTTAAGAGTTATGTATGCAATTTGAGTAAAAGTTGTTGCTGCGTTTATAACAAGTTTTCGGAATCTGATAACAGACTTTTGAGAAAACTCTTAAAGTAAGTATCATTTTACTTTCTATCAAAGTGCTTATCTAAAATGAAATTTATGACTACATTTTTTATTAACTAAAGGGTGTAATTATTAAGCCAAATATTTACAAAATGTAATCATTTTTGTTCTGTAAGGCACAGTATAGCTTTTTGTGGGTAAATATATACTGTTCAAAAGATTTCGCATACCTGTAATCATATATGTCTTCTAATCAAAAACAAACATAAATGAACTGTAGAAGTACCTGAAATTAATAAAAAACACGCATTTAATTGTGAGTGGTGGGTTCTAAAAATAATGATGAATAATGATGATAGGAAAAAAGAAAGAAAAGCAGAAAAAAACCTAATTAAAATTAATGAAAACCAAAGAAATTATGTCAACGATAAACCAGTTGTCTCAACTAAATCAAGCCCTGCTTAAAGCGAAGGAAACGCCACGAGAACGAACAGTTTCAATAAGTTATTAGCGAGCGATGCCGTGAGCGAGGCTAGTATATCAGAGGGCGGGGTGCCAATTCCTTTAAAATTAGTGTCTATCACAGTTATCCATAAATCCAATTATCCAGTCCGAGACATAGAAATCGCCGGCGAAAACGCTACTATTGATGTAGTTGAGTTGTAGTCTACTCTCGGTCGTATCGTATCGAAGTAGCGGGAATCGTTAGCATTAAAATCTTAATGATAGCTCGAAAATTATCTATTTCAAAAGTATGATTATTAAGACTTGTCATGAGAGCTTTTTATTAAGTTTACATAAATGCCTTCTTATCTTTAATCATGGTACTGTACAAAATAGATAAACCTAAAAACGAGGCCTTTCGAGCTTTGAAAGTTTCAAAAGCTTTGTAAATGCCTAGATGCCCAAGTAAGAATTAGACCAAACGCCACAGAAAGCGCGATCGGTTTTTTATGGAACGTCTATGAACACGTTAGAAAGAGCACATGTGACCTTTTTAAACTCTGTAAACTGTAACAGGCTAGAGTATGCCGAAGAGTATGCTTTATTTTCTGACAATAAAACTAAAATTCGATTAGCCGTTTGGTCCTTCGCTATTGACACTATTGACACAAAAACAGATCTTAGGGTGGTCAACCCTTTCATTCCCCGACTGTACATTTTCGGAGAAACCTATGTCCAGATAAGCAGTAGTTGACGGTGTTGAAGGAAAGATGAAGCGTCTTCAAGGTGATGTAACTTATCTTAGAAATAGGTAAGAAAGAAAAAATAAACATTGACCCTTATTGATCTTCTATTGGTTTACTTCGCATGAACGTTTAGTTTTATTGACCTGCCGAAATATAATACTTGCAGACATACAATTCAAGCTCATGCAATTTAAATAGGCCATTATTCAAATTATCAAAAAAAACTCGATCAAAGGACGCGGTCTAATTAGCATTGCGTGGGCGCAGTTATTTAAATCAGTTGATAATAGTTACAAGTAACATAATCATTTATTTATGTACCGCTAATAATGTGATTTTGATATGAATAATCAAACAGAGTTAATTTTATAGTTTCTAGTTTACGTTTTATAACCATTGTGCGGTTGGTATTACTGGTCGACTGTTTCATGAACGATATGTAAAAAGCCATAGGATTTTAATGGAAATAGCTCAAAATAATCGATTATACAATTAAAATCAATATGGGAATAGATATACGTTAAACTAAAATCGGTATGGTCAGTTGTATCGATACTACCATTTTTTTTTGTCCAAAAGATTATTAGACTATTTTGGACGAGCACTATCGATTTATCTAAATTCGATTTATCTGTAATAGGTACTTGGCTGCGGATAATAGTGATAGGACGCAGAATCAACTTCGACAATACAGTTAGCCACACGTAAAGCATAACAAAGCAGTCGGAAAATGATTCATAACTGCATTGATATTTATTGATAGCAAATGCAAAAAAGTCAATAGTTTCAACATGATATTAAAAAAAAATGAGATTTGAGTTAAATTCGAGTGAAGTTTATGAAATCATGTAACTGAATGCTTTTTTTACTAGATAATATTCTTAATAAATATTTTTTTTAAGAATTTAAAACACTTGTCAGATGGTTTTTAAAAACCGTAAGTTCAGCCTACCTCGCCTTAAAGAAAAACCTCAAAAATACAGTATTTTTTCTCATGTTTACTTTCACAAACAGTTATTAGTGTACCAACAAGTCACCTATAACAAGCTTATGATAAAACTATCCACGAAGGATTCAATTCCGATGTCGTACATCAGAAAAGTTGCGAGATTGCAAATGTCACAGCGGATAAAGCTCACTGACGATCTAATTATTTAATCCGAGACGTAGAGAAATCAGCAAATAAGTACAGAAGGCACTTTGCGGATGACGGGGCGGGCCGGTCTTTTTGATCGCTAAGTGATAAAGACCGCGTCTGCCCGCAGCGCGAACACAAAGCATTTAAGTGCCCGCCGGGCATCTGCGCCGCGGACTTTTTGCCCTACATGTGCGTTGGTAGTATATAGGATTCCCAGCTATAGTTCGCGGTGAAATTGACCGGCACGGCTACGCCCCGCGATCTGCAAAGCGCATTATGTGTATAGGATGCCTTCAATCGTTTCATTGAATATCATGACGGACACGGTTCGAAATAGCTTTAACTTTGGAGTAAAAACGAACATTTTTATCGCCAAATATCAAGGAATTTCAAATAGTAAGTAGACGCCACGGTTTCTTTTCAATAAAATTCTCAAAACAGATGACACGTTTCGTACACGTCACCGTACTAGTACAGTGCCTACAGGTAGGTTTTTCTGATATTCTATGGTCCTAGAACGGATGGAATATAACTGACTTTGATCTCTAGCATCAATATGGATTCGTGCTAAAATCCTAACTACTAAGTTTGATTAAGAGTAACTTGAAAATAGACGGGCGAATTAGCTTGTGACAACCACATCGATTAGTTCATGTTAATAATAACTTAACAACTTTGTTAACTGTTTACATTCATTTAGCATCGAAAAATAATTCATGACTTAGTTCCACTTGTGGATGGGAAATACTTGGGAAAAATTGGAGAAGACATAATAAAAGTCGTAGTATTTTTGGGGAATGCCAGTCGTCAATGTTGGACGCTTTGGCCGTATTGTCTCCTAGCGAAATCTAAGACGAAATCGAGGCCGGCCCTTGTGGTTGCACCTTCAGCCTTAATATTATTGTAGAGGCCCATCCAGAGTCTAGCTAGACTTTAAAAAAAGAGCTATTCGTATGTTCTTAGGTAGGTCCTCTTCTAGTGATATCCATCTTCCCAAATTGAAAACAGTTGAGCATTGCAATCATGGTGGAGGTGCCCGTGGCGCAGCTGTGACAGTGATCGGCGACGATCGTTGTTGTAAAGCAACACACGCCGGGTCGGAAAAGGGATGGGTGACCATCCGACCGAAATTTAGTGATGTATATTTCGGGCATCTCCGTGCTTCGGAAGGTACGTTAAGCAGTTGGTCCCGGTTGACGTCGCTAGATGTCAGTCGCTAAGCCTAGTCAGAGGCCTTAGGGCGGCTTGATAACATCTGACAATAAGGTTGCTCACTAACCTTACACCACACCAACAACCCGCACCGAGCCCGCGTGTTGGAGTATGGCTTGTTCCACCTCATAGTTGAGGTGAGGCCTGTGCCCAGCAGTGGGACGTATAAAGGCCGATTATGTTATTGCAATCGTACTTAACCTGAAATTTCTGCTATCTCATTCCTCATTCATTCGGCAACTTAAAACAATTATTTAACCTAACAGCGTTCATGCCTATCCAAATCACCCATATAATATTGTTTTTATCCTCAGACACCATTAATCTTCTAGTTAGACAGACTTGGGATTTATTACCTATTAATACAGCCATTAAAATGTCGGCAAACAGGCCTGTGTCAGTTCTAGGTATCCTATTTTAATTGGATTAGTAGGAATTTCTCTGGCATTTTCGTAAGACGAAAAAGTGCAATTTTAACAGGAAGCCAGTGAATCCATTAATTATGCGCTAGGGGACGGGTTAGTTGATCTAGTGCAGTGGTTCTTAACCTTTTCCTGACCATTTACAAAATGTATGTCTGTATCCAGTATATGTTGGCACGAACCGCAACCTGTTTGAATGAAAATACAGTTCATGTTCATGAATAAAGGGTTATACGTTTGGGTTCAAATAGTACGAAAAACTGAAGGCAGCTGGCGCTGAAAAGTTCTCGAGTGGAGACACCATTCGAAGCGAAGCGCAGCGTATGAAGTCCACTCGTAATAAAGGAAGTTAGGACGATCTGATAAAGATCGCAGGGTTAAATTAGCTCGTTTAGCTTTCTGCGGCTATGTATCGCTCATCGCGACGGCAAAAGTCAGAATTGAGACAGCAAAGCGATTTCCAATAGAATAAATCAGTTCTTTGACCATTTTTAAATAAAGCACGTATACGTTTAAAATCGGCAGTATTCATTTTTACAGAATTTTCACATTACTCGAATGTCGAATACACAGACAAGGTGCCTCCAGGGACCTAACAGTGGTCCGAGGACCACCGGTTGAGAACCACTGACCTAGAACTTGTTTCGTTCGGTCTAGATATGAATCTGAATCAGGATGAGATGGTGAGAATCATGTCTGAGCGTTTATTCGATTAGTTTGCTCCGTATATAGCGACCCGGTCTGAATAATTTGATTTACTGATTCTCTTTCTAAGGTTTTCTATTGGATGTTCCTATAAGTGTACTTGCAGAGTAAATAATATTTTTTGCTCTAATGTGATCTCAATTAGCTATTAGAGTCCATATTTACATTTAGTCTTAATACTTTTTACATAACATACCCTCACGACCATATCCATAATGGGTTATTCAGAGGGACACTTCTTGTTGCCGTCATGGTGAACGGAACATTCAGAAGCCAACATTTCGCCGAGGGAATTTGAGCCCAAAGTAGCAAGGGGCGAGCCTACCGCCGTTATCCGGGTTGCTTGGGTTTTATATCGGTGTTTTCCATCACCGGAGAGTTACCCGCTAAATGTACAATGATCACAAAGTAGGTGTGTTCCTACCAGATTTGATCCTGGGACCATCGGTTTCCGCGCCAGAGTGTTTAACCACGCTCTCTAAGAGCGTCGTGGCGCAGTGACACTTAGTAGATTTTTAAAACTTAGGAGGAATGAAGACAGATGAGATACTAGATTAGATGGGAGGTGCCTGTGACTCAGTTGTGACAGTAGACCGGCAACGATCGCCGCTTTAAGAGTGCGCATAAAGCAAAACTACCAATCTTCTTCTTGATTGTACGTGATAAATACTAGATGAAATTTTATGAATTTATTAAATGTTACGCTTCATTATATTTTCGAGGGTTGTGTTTGATCAAAAACATAAAATAATTAAATTATCTCGATAAAAAAAAATCACGAAGTTACGTCTGATTTTCCCTTTTTTTCGTTTTATACTGGACATGGCAATTACTATGATGACAATTTTTTTATAAATAATTATATTGAAAAATAAGTAAGGGCTATGTCTAGCCATTTTTTAAAATTACTTTTAGTTTTGGATTTATAACGATTAAACACTTTTGGCACTTAATACGTTTTGATTCCGCGGAAAAAGTCATCTTCCGTCGCACGTTTGTGAAGCTTGACACATATTTCTATTTCACACATCAGTACCCATCGCTCCGTTGAGACGAGAAGACTACGCTCAAATTCTTAGCTGCTCCGAGTTTCAAAATAAATAGTGAAATGGGGAAAAAGAAAAGGACTTAGTGAACGAGAACTAAAAAAGTTACAAACTGCAAGGATGTCTAATTGTCGAAGGTATGTTGTATTGTATTTTAAGAGAAATAAATTCATTTGAGTCGCTCTAGTAAGATGACGTAAACAGATGGTGTAAAGTATATGCTAAGTAATCACATGACTTTAGTTGGTCTCTTCAAATAATAGGTTGATTTCGAAGGTATTTGTTTCAATCCACCAGGTATTTATTGTAAGTAAATTATTTTCAAATAATATTTAATTTTCAGAATTGCTGCATCTCAAAATATTTCACAATCTGACAGGTGTGATCAAAATGAAGTTGTGGAGGCATGCGCGTCGTCGACTATGTAGGTTTCTTTAAAAATAGTATCCATACTTGCTTTTCCATCTTGGGATATTTTTTTTAGTAAAGTTGAAGCTGGCTAAAACAATAACTAGTTACTACGACATGAGTAAATATACTAAGTACTGTGTTTATTTTACAGAACAACATTGAATTTGGAAAATGTAGACCCTAATAGACAGCCTATATCTACAGACTATTGTCAGTCAGAAAAAATACTTACCGTAATGATTACTCGAGGAATGAAGAGAATACTCCAGAAAGGTATCCGCCTAAATTCTTACAGTACAATCGATAACATTTAAACTAGCGGAGACCTGTCATGAGAAAAATAACGAATAGGAAATAGTCATTTGAAAAATAACGTTAGATAATTTCTGATAAAGTTATCACTTTCCAAACCATCCTGTCTTAAATCAGTAATTTGAAAGTAACAGACGCCGAAATTAACCATTTCCCGCATACTTTTTTGCCTGGCCGCTGCTTTGCACTCTCCTGTAAATATATAATAAATCCGATCAGTTGAACGGAAAAGGGTTGATTTGGGTGGGGTGGTTAGAACTGCAACCACAAAACGCATGAGCCGAGCGATATTTTGACTCAGAACGCCACTTGCTACGAGTACTTTTATGCTTAATTGCAAATGACTTTCCTAATAGTGGGTAATTTGTGCCTTTCCGTATAAATATGGCTTCCGCATTATTTTTTTTCTACTGTGTCATTTTTTAATTTTAATTTTGTAAATAGCTGAACTTTTCAATTACAGTTCATTGAAGCGACGACGCACTCTAAGTAGTCGTTTTCTGGGATCCACAAGATTTGATCTACATCGATTACCTCGAGAAGGGTAGAACAATAACAGGGCTTTACTATGCCGATTTATTGGGCTGATTCGACGCCGAATTAAAGAAAAAACGACCCCACCTGGCGAAGAAAAACGTGCTGTTTCACCACGACAACGCACCGGTTCACACGTCTGCCGTTGCCATGGCCAAATTGATCGAATTGCTGCCCCATCCACCGTATTCTCCAGAGTTGGCCCCTTGAGACTTCTTCCTGTTTCCTAATCTGAAAAAAACACTCGCCGGGAATAGATATGGATCAAATGAGGAGGTCATTGCCGCCACAGAGGCCTTTTTTGCAGAGTTTGACAAAAACTATTTTTCGGACGGGTTAAAAAAGTTTGAGCATCGCTGTGCTAAGTGTATCTGAAACTGAAAGGAGACTATGTTGAAAAATAAATTGCAACTTTTCAAAAATTTTCCCTTACTTTTTGTAGGCTAAGTAAGTATTTATTGAATGACCCTCGTATAATATGCACATACTTGAAATAAAGATGATGTTTTTGGCATTCATTTTAATTTTTCATTCACCTTTCAACGCCTTATAAACCAGATACAATTGAAAATATGTGCGTGTGCATTGGGTGAGCACCCTCTAAAAATTAATAAAAATGTTCTCACCATTTAGTTGAAGGTCTAAAACAATTGTAAATGTAATCTTGCAATTTGTAAAACGATGTAACCGAAGGTATTTAATGAAATGTCTGCTCACCCAGTTCTCTCAAAGGATCAGCCGTATCTCCGTATGTAATGACTTTACAAATACCAATAGTGTACTGAATTTCAGTAAAAATCTATTCTGACTAGGGTTTTAAAATTCAGTTTCACAAGATCCGTAATAAAAAAAAATACAAATGATTTCTTGTGCTCACCCAATCCTCACGTTATTAAAAGGGCTGATATTTTAGCGAACTAGCAATTAAATGGCATTCATAATTTGTACTGTTTTGGTTGACTATGAACATAATTTTGTAAAATATAAAACAAACCACTATCACTGCGCGTTCTTGAGTATATATTTTTTTAAAGTGCTCACCCAATCCTCTTATTTTCGTAAAGTGAAAAACGTGTATACCTCTTTGTAACTAAACTTTGAAGAATAAGTTAACATGTCAAATTTAGTCAAAAAAAATACAAAATGATCATGTCTATACGTTTTTGATATTTTTATTTACTTCAGGAGATATACGCAATTTATTGTTTGTCCGGAACTCTATAGAGTAGGGTAGGGAGTAGGGTAGGGTATGGTGTTCACACGTTACAAAATAAAGTGACAATACAACTAAAACAGTACAAATTATGAATGCCATTTAATTGCTAGTTCGCTAAAATATCAGCCCTTTTAATAACGTGAGGATTGAGTGAGCACAAGAAATCATTTGTATTTTTTTTATTACGGATCTTGTGAAACTGAATTTTAAAACCCTAGTTAGAATAGGTTTTTACTAAAATTCAGTACACTATTGGTATTTGTAGTCATTACATACGGAGATACGGCTGCCCCTTTGTAAGAACTGGGTGAGCACACATTTCATTAAATAACTTCGGTTCCATCGTTTTACAAATTGCAAGATTACATTTACAATTGTTTTAGACCTTTAACTAAACGGTGAGAACATTTTTATTCATTTTTAGAGGGTGCTCACCCAATGCACACGCACACATTGAAAATCTATTATTATAATCGCTGACAATCGCGCCAGGCGGGATATGACCCTTTAATTCGTGTTCAGTTGGTGGAGGAGAGTCAAACCACCCCGTCATGAGTTCTCACCTTATCGTTGCGAGGGGGCTTAGTACTGGTGGTAGGGTCCAACCGCCGGGAAGCGAATAGAAGGCGTGGCAGTGTGGTGGACTAGCCACCCACTCGTTGAGGCCCCTAAGGGCGACACGTGGGGTTGCGGGGCCAGTGCGGCCTGCAAGCGCCTTGAGGCGCGTAGTAGCGGCCGCGGGGTTTTGGTCGGTAGCAGTCCAACATAACATCGTCGTCCCCCCGGGCGGCGAGGTATCCATGAAGATTTCCCCACGAAAAAAAAAGCCGGGTCAAATCATGACCGGGGAGCTTTTGTTTATAAATATACAAATGCGTCCACCTATTACCGTCACTAATATAGAACAAAGAACGCAAAAAAACCCGCTTGTGTATTTACTCTAAAATATACATTTGATTATATATTTTATATATTTTTTTTTTAGTATATGAAAATAAGTCGGGTTTTCCTTCCTGACGCTATAACTCCAGAACGCAAGAACCGATTTCCACGGTTTTGTATTCGTTGGAAAGGTCTCGGGCTCCGTGAGGTTCATAGCAAAGAAAATTCAGGAAAATTTCAACAGAAAAGCGGGAAAATCTTTTTTCATATACAGCTAAGTCCACGCGGACGAAGTCGCGGGTGGCTGCTAGTATTTAGTATTTATTGTGAAAAAATCAACTGGTGACAGAAAGACAGTGTAGTCTACGTATTAGGGCCCTGTTTTTACCTTTTGCATAAAGATCCTTAAAAATAATTTCAAAGATGAGACTACTATCTACAACATAACATTCAACTTATATACAAAGTAAAATTACGTACATTAAAATGTAGGCAATGTATTCACAAGAAGAATGCCTACTGTGTTATCTGATTGTTTTACGTATACTACGGAAGCTACGCGTTGAGCGAGCGAGAGAGATGTATTGTGGTTTGGCGGGCGATAGTGTTCGCAGAGAGGGGGGTGCGGGTGAATTTTATAAATTTGCTGGGTTTATACGCACTCTTAAGCAACGCACGCCGGGAGAGTAGGAGACCTCCCAACCGAAATCGAGTCATGTATTTCGCGGGCATATCCGTGCGGAAGTTGGTGGTGGCAATTGCTGATGGAGCTAGGCGTACTGGAGACGACTGACAGGAACCGCAAAGAAACTCAAGAAATTTTGTTTAATTTGTTCACCTATTGTTCAATTGATCATCATCAAGAAGGTCAACCCCGAAAGACGATCGGAACACAAACAAACCGTTCAAGGTGCGGACGTGGCTGAATCAAGCGACAATTTTCGTATCAGGAGCCATAAAACAATTTGTGGTCGGCACTTCAAAGGTACGGGGTCAGGACGAATGGGACGACTTTGAGGGTCCACGAACTTGATTTGGGGGATATAATGAATTGGCTAACGATTTGATGTAATGGTTGAGTAGTTGTAGTAGCCATGGGTCGCGGGTTTGATCCCCGCACAGTTCCAACATTTGAGTGCATGAACATGGTTGTTTCATTTGCTCTGAGTGTTCTCTATGATTCTTGCCGGATTCTTCTCGATTGAATCAACTTCCGAACCGGTCATTTAATGTTTTTTTTTTCACTGTATGTAAATTCTCGACTTGTGTCTTATGTGCTTTTCATTAGTTCTTCATGAAATAAATGCCTTTAAATCATTAAATCTGTTTTGTTTGTATTTACAAAAAAAAGTATTAGAGTACCTGAAAACCAGAAAAAGACATTTGGTCGTCTTGGCATTACGCGTATGTTTAACATTGGTCGGCAATAGCATTGCATTAATGGATTAGAATGTATGGAGTCAAAACCTAGGGCTTATTTGGCCTCACGAGGCTGGCTTGATGGTCTAACCAAAGTCTCTAAAAACCTAGTTACAGTTTTTACGCAATATTTTCTCTCGCTCTTACACATCAAGATACACCTATCTTTAAGTTCCAACCATCATCATTCCACAAGTGTGATTCTTTCCGTAGTGTTTCCAGATTCATACATACTATATCGATATCTTATGATGCATCCTCTTTATCGTTCTATCACTTATCTGATACTCTGTTGTCTGTATGTTGAAATGTGCCATAAGATAAGTCAAGGTATTTAGTATCGAAAGTGATATCGAATATCAAGCGGAGAGAGAAACAAAAACAGCTCGCGATCCGATGCACTAGAACTTAAATATAGGTACAAAGAATTGAAACCGTTAGTTTGCAATAAGGGTGCTTTACATGGCACGATTTGATACCTTTACTACATGCGGCAAGTTCCATTTACAAATTGAACATGCTCAGTTGGCAGTTGGCTTTAATTTACCTCTAAACAAAAGCATAAATCATCCTTATTGGTCCATCTAGCTGGAGGGAACCCCATAAACAAGGACATCAAGCAAGGACTCGTCTGCTCCTTCACAACTAACGGTCCTACAGACGTAGCCAGGTCACTACCACTTCACTGATTCTGCAACCTTACGGATTTCCATCCTTTTGTAGTCTAAATTGTAAAATAAATGTATACTTTACTTGCTAATGATTTATAGTTTTGAGCACGAAAGAAAGAAAGTTTTATCTCATCTTCATCCGTTTAATAAGAGGTTACAGTTTTGGTTTCATTTAAAAGATACAAACTCATAGTTTTTAAGTCAACACGTTTGAATCGTGAATGAAGCATTTTTTGTTACAACATGCTGCATTGAATCAGTAAATACTCCCGCATTGTGAACTCCTGCCAAAAATCCTTTAAACATGGATAGCGCAGGCTCATATGGGGGCAGTTGCTAGCATGCATGTAAACCCTTTTTGTTAAACCCGGTAAAGATATTTACGTACTTTCGGCTGCCTGGGGGAGAGCAGCGGATGAGTGTGGGAATCACCCATCCCAGAAGGGGGTGGGAGTACCCACTACAACACCGGGGCGGCCTTCTTCTGCGCGTGACCAGGGTTTCCCGAGAACTCTCCTGAGGAGCCACTCTACCGGTGAATGCATGCAAACCCTGCCTGTTTTAACTGTAGCAAATAAAATCGTTGCCTGTAAAAGCATCAGTTGCCGAAATGAATTAGTAAATGGGCGTCGGCATTCCTGGGGTGTCCCGTCGCCCCGCGCAAAAAGAGCGGCGACAACCTCTAATTTATTTATGAGAATCACCAGCCCCTCGCAGTTAGAACTGATCCCGAAACAAGTGGCGAGGGGAGCCAAGATCTTGATGAGGTATTAAACACTTGTTATACTTATTAAATCGTTTGTCTTTAGATAACATCAACGCACATACAAACCTGCCCTACACTATGAAACTTATACTCTATGTAAACTGTACACCCAAATGATCTTGACGTTCGTTCGGTAAATGAATAAATTGCTTGATAACGAGTCTTGAAAGATGAAATATATAGTAAAGGTTTATTTAAGTCGCTGACAACAGCTAGCCATATAAAAGACTTCTCAAAATGTTGAAGGAGTCAAATAGATTTTTGTTAAAATACTTGCTTGTTTTGTTCAAGATAGAACAGTTGCTGATTGATTACCTTGTATTTCTGCTCTCGTAAGATGCTGTACTATATGTTTTACGTAGTTTCAGTATTTGACATCAACCCAAATAAAAAACGAGTAACTGCCAGAAAACCACGATTAAATAAATTAAGACAACATCACATGTTAAAGAAACCAGAAACAACGAAAGCAAAGATCCAGGAGTAACATCTTCAACAGACATTTCATAATAAGCGAGGAATTAGACCGATTCCTATCGTCTCAACCTTCTTAACTGTGATTAACAGGAAAACGAAAAAAAACACCAATTTGACATCTTAATAGCATAGTAAGTTTTCTGACTTGAACTTGGCACTCCCACTGCAGAACTATTACATTTCGACGGACAGACCAACAAAGATTACTTCAATCCTTGAAGAGAGGATTTTCCTAAATTAATAAACGCAGGGGAGAGACAATGCTAGGAGATAAATCTCTCGCCGTCAAAAATTGTTTATCAATCGTACTTTGACTCTTGTGATTGTTTTGGTGTTGCTTTGTAAAGTGATACTAAAAGGGTTGTAATAATGTATTTCAAACTAAGACAAATAGGGTTTTGCTTGCTTGACAATTTTAAAATCTAAAACAAATGAACCACTATTTTAATAATGTATTGATAAGGTTGCTTTTCTGAAATACTCAAGACATATTTGACCACTCTATGCACATATCGTTTTGATGCTAACTGTACGATTTCTTCGACCCAATTCAAAACTCATTTTTTCCGTACTCCAAATCCGTCAAACAAAAAGGGCGCGCCGATTCCAAATAGCGAACCTATTATTAGCCACGTCATATCATTTCCAAACAAGTCAGACACGTCAGGCGTCAAACAGACACACAAACAATGATCGATTGTCATTTGTCCGAAGGAAGGCCTTTTGATTAGAACTCATCTCCGATTCTGTCACAATCACAAAGAAAAGGAATCCTCATCAAAATGTTGGCTGAATTCTTAAGTGCCAGAGGCTGTGCGGAATAAATACATATGATTTAGGGTTGGCGGGAACAATAGCTAAAAAAACAGATGTTGTTGATAAAGACTTGCCGCTGTTTTAGTCAAATACTATGATAAAATATCAGACAGCACATAAATTGCCCTAGATCTAAAGTTAGGCTTTATTTTTGTTTCACTGGCAGCGAATCTGCGACCTTTTTTGACTCGACGGTTTTTTTGGGGGGGTTATCGCGTGTGAACTCGCCGCTACAGGTCTGCTATAGGAGTGTGAAGTTTCCGGAATGCACGGAATGTCACTGTCAAACTTCGACAGCTAGACCTTACTTCGCTAGGTTAGTAAGATACTTTTGGGAGAAGATATTTATACTCACTTTGTAATGATAGTGTCACACAAAAAACAGGTAGTATTACAATCTGGTACAAAATACCTCAGGGAGAACCTATTTTCAAATAAGGAATAATAGTTTCAAATAATAAATTAAAGTGTTACATTCGGTATACATAAATAATATTTTGCTTTAACCTATTTAAAGCAAAAGATTATTTAAAGCAAAAGATTATTTATGTATACAAACAAACATATCACTAAAATAAAATAATGGCATTTGTGTCGAATTTAACTACATTACAAGCCAATTTACTTCAGCTTTCTTTAGTAATCATTTCAACTTGTACGGTCTCCAATTATAAAGATTATTCTGAAATAAATCAACTGCACACTCAAAAACGAGTTAACCGCGAAACAGCGTATTAATCTCTGTTCAAACATAACACTTGTTCAAAAAATATGTCGAGACATCCTTAAAAAAGGAGACATGTCAATACGCGTAAGTTGCTGGGGTCTTATTACGATCTACTATATCCAGGCAGTTCCTGGCTCAAATGGGGTCGACCTATCTTCTGGGCTGAATTATTAGTGGTTCAGATAATGTGTTTATGAGGTAAAAATATCATCATGAGCTTACTGCTGAATGTAATGAGCTAGGTGTTTGCTCTTACTGCTAGCAATGTTATGGTAACAAAAAGAGTGAGAACAGGCATATGTAGGCATTCGTTAAGCAGTATACCAAAATTACTGAGAATCAAGTAAGATTGTTCAAACACAAGCCCAATGTAGCATATCAAAATCAAAAAAATCAAAAATATTTTTATTGAGCCATCACATCATTTGCTTACATCTAAGTTACATCATTTAAACACAGTAATTTGGTTTGCATTATCTTAACTTAACACTATTTAAATGTTTGCTTAAAAATTTCAAGATAACGCAATAAACAAACTAGCGATGTTAACTATGTATCGGTTAATAATGAGGGTGGCAATTTTTTTCCGAGTCCGTACTCCTACCCGCCGCTAAGTGGGAACTGTGTTGCGGCCGGCAGTGTTCGTCATCGTCCGAGCGCGCACCGACAGAGGGAACAGTCGCACATCATCGGCGTATCTTAAATAGGTGCAATAAGAATCACTTTGCAACAGCGATGATGCGTGATAGATGTGCGGGCCTCCGCACTCTGTACTTGTTAGTTGGCATAGTATATGCGTGGTTCGCAGAAAAACTTCAAGTTTCAATTTTACATAACTATAAATATAGTATTTATAGTGAATTTAGTTGCACTAGTTTACTTATGTTGCTAACATGCTTTCTTAATAATTACTAATTCCTAATTTTTATTTATAAACTTATTCATTAATTTTTATTTAACTTAACTAGAGAGGGCTACAATTATTACGTACTTTTGTGTGTGCATGTGTGTGTGCCTGTGTGTGTATATGGTTAATATGTAATTGTATATCATGTGTTTAGATCTTGAGTGTGCTTGCGTGTGTGCATGTGTGTGAGTGTGTGTGTGTGTGTGTGTTTGTGTGTGTGTGTGTGTGTGTGTGGAAGTTGTCACATTATAAACGATTTGATTAGAGATTCCGTTTGTTCGTAGTTTAACTGTTTAAGATAATTTGTGATAGATTTATTGCATTTGTACTTTGATTGATTGTAGATGTCAGGTATGAGATTACTTATTTTATTGTAGATGTGAGGGCCAAGGTAACGACTGAATCTTTGTGCATATGTTGTTTTGCTTTTTGGCGGTTTAAAAACAATGTCTTTTCTACGCCTTTCTGTCGAAGTATTTCTGGGCATTTTGTGTTGTTGTAGGAGTAGTGATTTTATAAATAATTGTCTCACCGTAAGAACTCCAAGGCCTGTATATAATTCGTAAGTAGGGTACTTGTAGGGTTTGAATGACATAATTTTAAGAATCGCCCTTTGTGCTCTTTCAAGCTCTAGTAAAATTGACTTTGGGCATCCCCCCCAGCATGTAATACAATAAGTAATTACGGATTGGCAGAGTGCGTAATAGGTTGAAGTGAGTTGCCTTTGGTCACAAATGTTTCGAAGAGTTTTGAATACATATATTAGTTTTCTTATCCGACCTGTGACTCCCTGTATGTGCTGTCTCCAATTCAGATTACTATCAACCAGTATACCAAGATATTTTATTGATGACGTTCTGGAAATATGTGGACATTTACACCCTACATTCTCACTTCCACAGCTATGTGCTTGTATACTGGTTTCATTTTGAAGGGGTTGTGTGTTACTTCTCATACTAAATGTCATATATTTTGTCTTTTCTGTGTTTAGTGTGAGTAGGTTATGTATCAGCCATTCATTTATTTGATTAAATCCCGCATTTGCGCTTTTATACACATCATCCCAGCTATCCCCTGTAAAAATAAGAACTGTATCATCAGCAAATGTAACTATTTCACCATTTGTAAGATGTTTTTGACACAACTGGTTTATGTATATTAAAAATAGGGTAGGTCCGACTATACTGCCCTGGGGCACGCCAAATCTTATGTTTTCTTCGTTACTCGTAGACCCTCCAATTCGGACAGATTGCGTTCTGTTTGTTAGGTAATCTTGAAATAGTTTATGTTGGTTGCCTCTGATACCGATATTTTCCAATTTATTAAGTAGTATGGGAACAGAGACAGTATCAAACGCCTTAGCTAAGTCTAAGAATATTGCTAGACATTTCTTCTTTGCATCAATATTATTTACTATAGTGGAGATAAGGCGTTGTGTGGCGTCAGTGGTAGAAATTTTATTCCGAAACCCATATTGATTCCCAGATATTAGTTGGTTATTTTCTAAGTAGTTTTTGAGACGTTTGTTGATAAGTTTTTCTACAATCTTTGACAATGTAGGCAGTAGAGAAATCGGTCTGTAGTTTGATGTACTACTTCTGTCACCAGACTTGAAAATTGGTACTATTACAGATCGTTTCAGCGCGTTTGGGAAAACTCCATGTTCGAAATAACTATTGCATAATTTAGTAATGGGTGGACATAATGCATCAATTGCAAGCTTGTATAGTTTTGATGGTATGCCGTCCCATCCAGCAGAGGAGCTATTTTTTAAAGATAAGATGGTGGAACGTACTTCAAGTTCATCTGTTGGCAGTATCACAAAAGAAAAGGGAGTATTTTGCTCGTTTGGCGTATTAGCTAGGCGATTTTCGTCTAAATTATTGTTTAGAATTATCTCTTGTGCCAATTTGCTACCTACTGTGATGAAGTAGTGATTGATATAATTGAGTGATTCTAAATGGTTTTCTTTTGTTCCTAGAAGTTCATGACATGAGTCCTTAGATTTTTGTAAGTAGCACATTTTTTTTATGCAATCCCATTGCTGTTTCAGATTAAATTTATTTTTTTGCATTTCCGTTTGGTAGTAAGCATTTTTCAGACTTTTTAGAATTCTGTTACATGTATTGCGGTATCTTAAGTAGCTGATTTTCAGGATGACGTTTTTGGGGTCTTTTTTTGTTCGCTTAAATAACCTATCCCTGTGACGAATGCATCGAATTAGGCCTGGGGTAACCCACGGTTTCATCCGTCTGGTTTTAGATGACGCGGTGTGCACTGATGTGTGATTGTTAAATACTTCTTTCAACTTCAGTAGAAAACGGTCAGTGGCTTCGTTAGGGTTCAGTTGATAGAGTAAGTTTTGCCAATTTATTTTTGTTAGGTCTGTAACGGCAGCTTTGTAGTCGGTTATTTTAACCTGATGTGTTTTTGTCCGAGAGTTACTTTGTAAGTTTTCACATATCGACAGTACTATACATGAATGATCAGTAACAGTGGAGGTGCAGATTATTGTCTCTATTTGAGAACGTGTTTTGACGAAACAATGATCCAAACAGTTGTTTTGCCGAGTGGGCAAGTCATGTGATGGGAGTAAACCATGTCCAGCCAGCAAATTGAGATAGTCTGATGATTTGCTATCATCATTCCCAGGTTTGATATCTATGTTCATATCTCCAACGACAATAATTTGCTTGTATTGCCTGACTTGGTCTAGGACACTGTTTAGGGACTCCAGAAATAAATTAATATTAGCAAAGGAGGGAGATCTGTATATGCATACGTATACTGTATCTGTATGAACAGAGACTACCAGACAGCTCATATCGGAGATGTTTTTTGGCTCATAAACGTTAGCTGTGAGGTGATTTTTGACGTAAGCTACAATACCATCATTTTGGTTAAAAGGGTTAGCTGTCGCATATTTATTAAAGTTCTCTAAATTTGGTATATTATTACATTTCGATAACCAGCATTCAGTTAGAAATATTAGATCTTCATTTATGTCAAGCCTATTAAGAAAAATAATGAAATCGTCTAAGTTGTGATTAATACTTCGTATATTTTGGATTACAGCTTTGAAGGAGGAAACTGAACTAATATGATTTTTGCATTGCTCTGGCGTGTCTACCAACTGTACTCTTCCGACACTGACACTTTGGTCAATGTCCGTTATAATGTCATTTATGTTCATCATATGCGTTTACGTGGTAACTGTTTAAAAATATGATTGAGGCATTTGAGTAGCAGTTTAGTAACATTTCAGAGCAATTTCTAGTGTTAGTGTAGTGTGTTGGTGCGTGTGAGTGAGAATGGGTGTGTGTTGTGTGTGTTATAGGTTTTATAGTGAGATATGTACATTTACAGTGATATATAAGTACTAAGAATTTTAGCCCGTAGCGCATGCAAAAAATAATAATAAGAAGAATTGATCAATAACAGATAATCCTGCAAGTGGCGGTTAAAGAAGGTGAACAAGAGTGGATACACAATAGATAAAAGTTCGTTTTCTAGCCTACATCCGAGGGTGTCCGTAGAAAACTTACAGTACGAGTATAGTCATTTGTCACCACTAGCAGTACCAGCACCCTTACGCAGCTCCTCAATTTGCTCTCCGGACTTAATGTTGATTGCGGGTCCGTTTTCTGTTTTTCTCACAAATACACGTCCGTTAGATATCCAGCAAAACTTGTAACCGTTGGTGCTGACCAGGCCACGAGCAGCATAATGCAGTTTCTTCATAGTTGTTGAAAGCGATTCGTTAATGTAGATATTTTTCTGATCTCCTTTTATACCAAGCATGTCCGTGGTGAGCCTTTTGTCTTTATTTTTGTTATTATGTTTCTTGAAAGCACCTAGTATCAGTTTTTTATCAGATTCATTTTGGTACTCAACAATTATAGATTTTGTTTTATTGGTCTTATTTCTGTAGATTTGTCGAAAATCGGTTTTTATATCTATCTCCAGAGTCTTGTGTATTTGGTTGACTATTCCCGACAAATTTTCATTTTCTTGTATTGGAACGTTATTTATTTCTATCATTGTCGATCTTTGTTTCCTTTGTAATTCTTCAACTTGCTCTTCTAATGAATCTATTTTAACTAGAGCTTTTTTGTGTTCATCCTTTATTGTATCTACTGTAATTTTCATGTCCTGATACATGTTCATCAGTTGATCTAGGCTTCTTTGGAGGTTGGTATTCAATTGTAAAATTTGTCCATTTTGTGTTTTAACTTCTTCCATGCTGTCTGTTAATTTATCAAACTTATTAGTTTGTTCATCACTCAGTTTTCCCATTGCGATGACCATTTCTGCTCGCAGAACCGATATCTCTTCATTTTCACAGAGTTGTTTCCGTTTTCGTGACGTAATAAAGTTCATCCCCCCCTCTAGTGTGAGGTCCGGGTTAGAAGAACTTTTCAAATCATTTGTCGGGGATCGTAGCATTTTATTCATAATTTTTGCGTTTACTATGCAACACAGCACTGGTTGTAGTCGAGTAATAATCGGCACGCGGCGTGTTCACTTTGCAAATTAGACTTTATTTATTGATTATTAGAGATTATTTTGCTTTGTAAGGGATAATAGATAAATTGAAATATTTTTGAGGTAAAGACGTCTGCTCGGCAGCGCGGTCCGGACGAGAGGAATCATAGAAAATATAGTGCCAAATTCAACAATGCAATTTATTCTTGAACATCGTTGTAGTGATTTAATTTGCTTCATTTTTTTTTTAGGTGAAATACGTAAAGTGAGCTGTAATAAGATCATAATAAGCCCCCAGGACATGTTCCAACATGGCTGTCGCGGCGATCGATCAGACGCGTCACGCGTAATGATCGAGGGCGGCTTGCGCAGACGCACCTGCCAAATTTGGCGCGCAGCAACTGTCAAAAAGTTTTGACAGCTGCTTGAATAGAACTTGGGAAGGTTCTGAGAAATGATTTAGTTGTAAATCTGGTAATGAACTTAGAGAATGATCATTGTATGTGTTAGTTGCAAACCAGTGCAACGGTGGTTAATGACAAATGAACACAGGCTACACCCCAAGCGGGGTAGTCAAACGCACTGGTAATTGCCGTCATGGGGAACGGAACATTCGGAAGCCCGCACTTTTCCGAACGACTTTCAACCTAACGTGTTAAGGACGAGCCTACCGGCATTATTCGAGTTGCTTTGGTTTTTTATAGAGATAGCCGTAAATAGTACAATGGACAGTTAGTAAGTGTTACGGCCAGACTTGATCTCGGGACCTCACAGGTTCCAAGTCAGAGTGCTTAACCATTGGGACATTGAGACGTCTTATACCAAGATCACCTGACACCGTTTTGGTACTTTTTCCATAAATACAAGTTGATTCAACTCAAGCTTAAGCTTAATATAAATTTTACGTAAGGATATTTGTACGTGAAATTATTAATTATTACTTTCAATAAGGAAACAAGTAAAAGTAGGCCTCCGATGATAATTGCTCACGTAGCTCACGAATTACCTAGAGCTAGGTTTCAAATCATGGACGTTAGGTAATAACTTAACTTAACAATGTGTTTTGATACCAGAGCATTTTGGTCCAAGATTAATGAACACATTCAGGTTATGTGTGGTTGTGACCAGCATTTTGGTCCAAGATAAGATTCCTTGATGTGTGGTTATGAGTGTTGTGACCAATGAAATTAAATAAAGACTTCGTGTATTTAGCGGTATTTATAGTACAGTTAAAGATAATGTCGCAGGTTATGACGACCCGAGCACGAGCGGTTCAGATTCCAGGGTAGGTAGAGGCTCTAACCCGCGAGGTTCGATTCTCGCACCAGCACAAATATACCGGGGTTTTAAGTGGGCGTCAAAAGACATTTATGCGACTGTAGGTGGACCGATGATCTCGTCAAGGTCGCGGGAAGCCCCTGGATGCGGACAGCACAGGACCGATCGTTGTGGAGATGCTTGGGGTAGGCCTATGCCCAGCAGTGAGCGTGCGTTCGGCTGACATGATGATGATTAGTTAATTCGTTTTTAATTAATCAATCAAGATAAAATGAGCTCTGGGACTGCAATCCTTATTATAGGTAGGGGTATAGGTAGTACGAGAGGTAGGTAGACCTCCAGTGTAGGAATTGGATATACGACCCGCTGTAGAAGGCCAACCAAGTCCATTGCCAGTCAGATGTCGGCGTTTCGGTCCCAATATAAAACGAAGTCATTCCGTTTGATTTGTGAGTTCGCTTCACAATCGGACCCTTGTTGGTAAACTAATATCTTTCTAAAGCTGTAAACGTCACGGAGCTATGACGCGTTTTGTAATGTTACACCAATGGCTGGGTGGGACTTTTTGAACTTTTTGTACACGTATAGAAGATGTTGTTAGAGAACTTGTTTAACATTAAGACTTGGGTCTCATTTGCTAGGTAAATGAAATTCATTTCGGAAAATTTATTCAACCAGGGGGAATACATATTGTAAAACAAACAGTTGCATTCGCAGCTAAGTATATAACTATATGTTCTGAATGACGTGTGGCCGACTGTAAAGTGGTTTCGACGTTGGTTTCTCAAAACTAATGATATTAAAATCATCAAAAACACAATGTTGCAATGGCAGGCGTGTTGCAAAGACGTAAACATTTTTAATTGGATTTGTTTTACATGTTAGTTTTCAAGAATTTCATTTTATTGTACGGTCAACGGCATGAAAAGGTACGCATGTCCAATGAGTCTAACTAAAAGGGAAGCTTCATGTGCCATTGACTGTACATGCGTAAGTCTTTTGAAACCTTTCATTTTTGACTGTAGGTTATGTAATTAGACCTTGTTATTCATGTATCCCATGATTTGTTTATAGTTCTCCGATTCGCCGTAGCCGTTCATAAAATAATGAAGGCTTTAAAAAATAAGCCGACTGCGCGGAGGTCCGTCGTGCGCAGGCGCGTGACCACCAGAATGTCATAATTCAACGGCGTCTGCCTTTGATATCAATGCTACTTGCATCTTGCGCATTTCAAGGGATGAGACACAGTACAAACAGTAGGTTATCTAAGGCCGACCGCCGAGTTATTAGCCTAGCGTGCACGCACACAGACACGCGGCACAGCCCGTACGTACTGCGGCCACCTTATTCCCTCCTATTTTATGCTAGCGTGAGCGTGAAATCGCGTGCCGAGGCCGACACGGCGCGCGACGAACCGAGAGCGGCACGTTTGTTTGTAGATATTTTACTGTTCTCTGTGTACTGTGTCAACGGCATCTGCCTTTGATATCAATGCTACTTGCATCTTGCGCATCTCAAGGTATGAGGTTTGCAACTGACGGGTTGGAGACCCCACACTTTGACAACCGGTAAGGGCCTTCTCAGTTGAACGATAGATAGATAGTTATCCTTTATTGTACAAAAACATTACATTTCGAATAAATTACAGAGAACAATGTACAATCTAGGCGGCCTTATGGCTAGAGAGCGATCTCTTCCAAACAGCCTTCACCTTCAGAATCCCATGTTCGAAACGAAAGAATATCTATCTATCTATTCTGCAAATGTTTATTTTATACATTCTAAGACACAAAAAGAGAGAATAGAAAAGCATATTCCTACCGCAGAATTCACAAACGCCAATCAAAGTGAAGCAGCTCTCACAAGTATAGTATATGACACATATGGTCTATTCTTATATACTAGCTTTGTAACTAGCTGACTCATTTTATTTATAATTCGCATTAGTACTAAGTTGAAGTTCTTTACTGAATTTGGACTTATAGTTAAACCATTGTTCCGCGATCATGCACAGGCTATCAAATTACGAACGATACTATATCGGCGTACACAGCTTGTGTCATTCATTCATTCGACTAGACAAAATTCTATGCAAAGTTGATGTTATTCATTATGGCATAATAATATGCAAATGTCGAGGACAAGGCCGAATATCTTTGCTTTCTTAGTAAGCAAAAATCTTTGCTTTCTTAGTAAGCAAGAAATTATTTAATTAAATTTATCGCGGACCTTTTGCTTGAAGTCCTCTCTACCAGTCAATTGTTGGGCGAAGCAGAAATGCTATTGGCGGTGCAAAGTTCTAATTTAGAGAGGAAAAATTAAGTTTTTACCGATTATTCAATAATTAAGGTTAACATATAAGGTTTCAATAACCGATAACAGATTCCCAAAACTTTCTTGTCAAGTAAAAGAACTTCGGGTTAGTCGATGTTGTCTCATTTTCTAGTAAGTACCTAAGTTATCGTGTTCTACGATATCTTTTCGAAGATACCACCAACTTTTAAGTGCAAGTATCTACATTACTAACATATTTAAAACACATCTTTAGATAAACCAAGCAAAACTAGATTTATTAGTACGTTTAAATCCGATCGATCTTACTATTAAAATAATTTATTAACAGGTAATGTTATTGTTTAGATAAGAGTCGACAATGTTCTACACATTAATCTACATTGATTTATTTTCGAAATATCGACCTGGCGATAGATCATTCGGTAATTTTTTATTCCAGTAAAGCCCTTGGATAATGGATCGTTGGAGCGAGATTGGTGACCTGTTCGTAACGTGAGTACTAAAATTAGTTCGGTGCGTTGAATGTAATAAAATGATAGAAAAAAATGACCTTTTAGTCTTAATTTAATTTCAGAGGGCATAATATGCTCAGTGGCCACCGCAAATCAAAATTATGTCGCACTTTTCATCGTGCTAAAACCATACAAAGCGCACGAGATAGACAAGTCATGACAAAATTGTGTAGCGGTGCACGCGCATCTTGGCCAATCAAAAGCAAATGAATATATTTATAGAAGAAAAATTAACATACCATTCACTTTGATAAGAAGTGCCAGATTGGTTGAACTGGAGAGGCGAAGAAAGAAGCAAGGAAATAGGCAATGACGGCAGCAGTCAGTACTTCTGACTACCGCGTTCGGGATATAGTCGTGAACCAAGATACTTTTGAGATTTTTCAACACCCTCCAATAAATACAACAGGTTCTTAACCGTTCGAAGTAGTGTTACCAAGAAGAATGTCCCTTCTTAAGGCCAAGCAGACTCGTAGGCACACCCTCCAATAAATACAACAGGTTCTTAAATGTTTGAGGTAGTGTTACCAAGAAGAATGTCCCTTCTTAAGGCCAAGCAGACTCGTAGGCACACCCTCCAATAAATACAACAGGGTCTTAACCGTTTGAGGTAGTGTTACCAAGAAGAATGTCCCTTCCTAAGGTCAGACAAACTCGTAGGCCAAAATGGTTATGTAACTATCTATGCGGCTATCTGTAACATCGGCGCCGACAGAGCGGACCGATCATATCCTATCTGTGATCTTGATTGAGATTTATAGGACACTTCGACCGACGCGCGCACAGTAGGGTTGTCAACACACTTCACAAGTGCGGGTGTTGGTGGATCACACACATTGAGCGGGTAAACCCGATTTTGTTAAGTCAAAGTGGTAAAAGTGTAAAATAAACGAGACGTTACTTTTGGATACTAACGTTACTCGTTACTTTAAGATACAATCGAGTACTAGCATGAAGCATGGCAACGTGCCAGCCAGCCTGCCAAAATTCGTGTCCACGTTTTTTGCGAATTGCCCGTATTATCCAACAACACTCAAGTCGGCAGATTCAACACTGTTATTGGGCTCCTCATAGGAATTCAACTGATGATGGGCTTAAATCTAGAGGTTGAATCGAGTTTTAACTCCACTCAAGAAGAGGTTACTATGAGTAACAGGTTAGTGCTTGAGTTAGAATACAGGTCTTGTAAGCACGGCTCAACCCTAGAAACCTATAAATCGTAGGTGCTTTAAACAACTGTACCTTTCATCTTTGTCGGGTATCCTACTCTTTAAGCTCCTCTACCTCGCTTTGAGTGACCTCAGGCTTTCTTACGAGGCTCAAAGCTGACGCTTACGTGTTTAATTGGTTTGTATGTACTGCATCATGCAGTCTACTCATCATGCATGTCACTCTTAGCCGGTTTCTGAAAATACGGTCAAACCATCAAGATAACGAAAATTCAATTGATGTCGTGGATTATTGAACGTGGATTAGCTTTGCGGAAATGGGGGAAATGAAATATAATTTATTCGCAAGGCAAGGATACAGTACATAATAATTTGTAAAAGGATAATGGAATACGAATATTTTTATATGAAAATGGAGCAAAGGAACCTGAAGGTAAGTTTAAAAAGTGATCCCGCCCATTGTCAAAAGGCAAGGTAGTTTTTACAGATTTTCGAAAAATAGCCCACGTTCGCAATCAGTGATCGATCACCAACCTGCCTTTGGCAAGCGTGGCTTATACCTATAAATCTTAGCAATGACAAGATTCCAAAGAAGAAAGAGGCTTTTGCCCAGCAGTAGGTCGGAAAATACTAATTAGTCAAACAACTCTTGCTTCCGACGGCAACCTGAACCATCATTTTAATTCGAGACAGCCCTAAAATTAAAGTACTTTTCCGCTTTGTGAGCCGAATAATCAGTGATTTGTTTTGACGATTCGTTAACGCTCCTTGTGCTTGCTGCCCTGGTTTGTGTCCTGGTCGCCAGGCGCCGGGTCTGGTCAGCAATGTACAGTTTTAGCACATAAACCACGTTATTAATGCCCAGTAATAGCTGTCTTTGCTAATAGTCAGCTGTGAACTTGACTCTTAAGTGAGGGTCTGACTCACTGGGATACATTCAAACATTATTAAAATCAGATACCATCACAAAAATTGCTTTGATCCCAAAGTAAGGTTTTCATCAAAAACCTTTTGTTTGGTACAGGAATCGAACCCGCGACCCTCACATATCTCAGAGACTTGATGCTATATGCATTGTCTTGGTACCGAAGTAAAGTTTTCTTCTTGGCGTCTATGTTACTAGTACTTAATATGGTCGACTTAACTGATGACGATTTCAAAAAATAACTGTTTGACGTAAGAAACGGGATGATGGAACAAGAAAGTATCCTGTTTTATATTTCTTTTCAGTTTTCATGATAAAAAGGGTTAAAACTACGGCTATGTGCCACGATTAATTACGTGACTGTAGCATCTTGAACTTCGACTGCTAGCTTTACTTTTGACTTCATATCAGCGATTCATAAATATAAATACCTTTAACTAATTTCGCAACCACGTTGTCCGGGTGTGACAGAGCCCCAAACTTTCCAAAGAGCTATCACAATCAATAATCCAGCAGTTAACATGAGCGATGTCTGATGTTTACGTTAAGAGCCTCCTTTATCAAAGAATCTTGTTTTTAATGTCTGGTTATCTTCAGTGATAATTTCTTCTAGAAATTACCCCTGATTGAATAACCTGTTGGCAATGTTTCACCTTGCTTTGAAACGAAATAGAAGTTAAAATACCACTTTTGTGGAAACTAGGGCACTCTCAGTGGCTCCCTTTATAAACCACTTAACATGAGCCAACTAGGGAAATAACCCTTCCTTTGTTAAGCTCGTCTTTGCGGAGTTTTTTTTCATAACAATAGGATTTTTGAGAAAAAAGATAATGTCGTTTGTCAGGCATCATTGTTTATCCTCTTCGAATCCCACACCAGCACAAATATCTGTTGTTTATGGTACTTTCGGAACTTCTGGTTTCCATAACCCAAGGAAAACCCTTCTTTACGGCCAGAGCAATGTAAGTCATGTTGTGTCATTCTTATTTTTTGGCGATCGATCAGCTAATTAGTACACCAAGTCAAAGGTTTGATTGTTTCATGCGGTTTACGAGATGTTATGTATAATTAATTAGTTCCAACATGAACCCTGTAAGGGGCTGTAAGCGGGTTGCATAGCCAGAAATTCTACGCTGAATTCGCCATCGAAATCGATTGCAACTCTTGAAATTTTCTGCACCAAAGGTACACTTATTGTTTTTTGAATTGACTAGCTGTTAGTCCAAGGTGTGTCTTTCCCAGCTTTACCGGGTAATGGGGTGAGGGGAAGGCTCTCAAACCCCATTTACGTAACGTGTCTAAAGGTGCCCCATAGGGGGGGAACGTGCCTCGGCTTAAGGCCTCACTGGAAGATGCAGGCAATCGGACGTAGCAATAGTCCTTACTTAGTATCTACATACATCTTCGATGGAGACTGAAACGGGGAGAATGTCCACAAATGGACCCTTTTTTTGGAATAATTTTACTTTTATATTTTTGTGTTCTGTTTGTTAAGTCATATTGGACCTTATTAATAAAATTACTTTGAGACAAGCCACTCCAGGTTTTCGGATTTCTTCCAGAATAGGGATAATTAGCAAGGAATGCCAGATAGGAAACCCCGTAGGAGTTGATGACATCGGCGGACAGTCGGACAAACTATGAGTAATTATACCTATTGCATGAATGCCCTCTCAGTAACAGTGTGCATATTGACTGCGCGGTATTGACTAGCTGTTAGTCCAAGGTGTGTCTTTCACAGCTTTACCGGGTAATGGGGTGAGGGGAAGGCTCTCAAACCCCATTTACGTAACGTGCCTAAAGGTGCCCCACAGAGGGGGACCGTGTCTCGGCTTAGCGCCTTACTGGAAGATGCTGGCAAATCGGACATAGCAATGGTCCTTACTTAGTATCTACATACGTTTTTGATGGATATTAAAATCGGCGGACTGTCAGACAAACTATGTGTAGTATACCTATTGCATGAATGCCCTCAGTAACAGTGTGCATGCATAAATTGTGAATTAGATGCGTTTGACACGCGCACGCGCATTACTGTACACTCTTGTGCCCAATTGACGAATGGCGCTGAATTGGACCCTCGACACTTCGGCACAATTAAATAGCGAGTAATTTATGTGCGTGCTGCGAGCTGACGGAAGACTCAGATCCAATTTGATAACATGCCGCGTATTTGAATATTAGTATAGTAATATTAGTATTTTCTATCAAATGCACCACGGAAAAAGAAGAAAATAAATGATTGCAACTATAGGCACAGATCTTAACACAACTAACTATGAGGTGTGTGTATGGTTAGTGATAAATATACCTAACTGTCAGATGTTATTAAGATGCCCATCGGTTTTACGATTAACATTTGCGCCGTCAAATAGGCCATTACGCTTAACGTGCCTTCCGAAGCACTAAGAAAGATGGGTCAATCCAACTGCTGTCGTCGCTAAGTCACTGGCACCTCTAAATACGAGTAAATCAATCATCATCATTAACAGAAGCATGAAATCCACTGCTGAACCTAGTTTCAGCCCTTTCCCTCCCATATAGACTTCCAAAGCGGCCGGTTGCAGGCGGCTAGCATCAGACTATCATAAATTAAATTGGATACGAAGAATTAGCAGCAAACTTCAGTAGTACTGTTATCGAGAATATCGGAGGAGTGAGTGGCGGAGTCTTTCTACTTGAACAGCAGGAAGGCAAGCACAGTGTGACCAACTTTTCAGGTTCGTATTGTGCCTAAGAGCTGCTTTGGAAATGGTGTAGTATTGAGTCTTTTAGATGTGTCTACACCCAGCGGGATCCCCTGTCTGGGAGACTTATGAGTGATACAGAGAATTAGATCGGAATATGTTCTACTGAATTATGCTGAAAACAGAATTTGTTCCGTAAAATAAACGGAAATATTCGCTTCTTTAACCGACCTCCAGCCAGCGGGATATTTTCTTAAACTACGTCTGATGAACTGTAAATTGATATCAACTTTTAGATCTATATTTATTCTGTTTATTTAAAGAAAAATCAGTCTTCTAAAGTCCGTAATTCGGTCACAATAAAGCTGCAAAGAAACCTCCATTCAGCGGACTATTTCTTCTAAGGATGTTATTATTGCAGCTTTTACGATAAATTAATACAATTTAAACTAATTACAGCTTACAAATGATGATGAAAGATGAACAAATAGGGAATTTAAGTAAAATGAGCCGTAAATAGTTTAGCACATGTCTTTCAGTGCCCTGAGGTGTTATCAGCAAAGACGAATAAAGACTATCAATTTGAACCAGCGTAATAATCCAGGATCCTAGAGAGTAAAACACTGTCCTAGTTTATGGTAAGGTATATCCTTCAGACTGTATCAAACTACAAATTTCTCTAGACACTACACGACACCGATACCAACACCTGTCTCAAATTAAATATCTATTCACAAATCCTGATTTACTCACTTTGTATTATGATACAACTATCGCTGATCTGAACTGCCACAACTCAATCCACTTGCAGTTATGTTATGACACGTCTGTCACCTCCAAGTGAATTATTCAAGCGAATTCCCTTTCTCCTCTTATTGGCCTGTCAGACCAATAAAATATATTACTGTAACGTACAATTTCTACTGAATTTGCATTAAATGCCGAGTAGTTGTGTCATTTTCTATTAGCGGAATCATAAAGTACGAGGCTAGGAATAATTGAAAGTAAGTTGTGTTCCTGGAATTGATTTATTTAGATTTGCTGACAGCTGATATGGTAAATCATCTTATTACATAGAGGTCGTTTCGTATTAACATGGTTCGAGTATTTATAAGTCAATTCGTGATAATCTCTATGCATGTTATTTTTCTTTATTCAAAATGGATTTGCGTTTGACCTCAGACTCACCTGATGGTAAGCGATGACGAGGCCGAATGTGGAACACTCTTACCTATACCTATTCACTCTTTTCTTGAAGACTCCAAGGTTGTATGTTTCCGGAAACACAGACGCAGGGAGAGGATTCCACTCCTTAGAAAGGAAGCACCAAACCGCTTAGTCCGGATTTCAGGTTGAATGATTTTGTTTTTAGCAAGCGATTTGGGTGTCACAGTCTACATACAGGATGTTGTTTACAAATACAGTCCTTGAAGACAGACTAAAAGTAAATAAAAATAGTCACTGAATTATATGTACGCTGTAAATTCAGAACGACTGCACTAAGTGAATCTTTCCTCAATTTTGTGTTTGTTAATGTCAGGGCAAGGTTTGTACAAAAGATAATTTACAAATAATTACAATATTAATTTCGCAATTTTAATTTTAGAAAACTTAACAACTAAGTATACGTCGTGCGTTTCACACGTTTAGGTCTATGGGGTCAGCCAGTTTAAAAATGTTTTAACAGCAACAAGCTTTTGGTGTAACTTTATCAAATTTAAATAAACAACTTTCTGTGGAGAATCGATGCTTTAGTTAGGGGATGCCTTGAATAAAATTGTCTAACAGCCTCAAATTAGAATCAGAACTACAGCATCCAAATGTGTGTATTGATGCATAGTCCATTCAAAGGCAGCCAACCTGACAATCCATTGTAAGATCGTGATAACGCCAGCCAAGCGCCGATGGTTCAACGAATGATATTATAATAAGAATACGTAGATAGGTTACTTGTGTTAAAAAGTGGCGCCCGAAATCAGGACTTTTGACCACTTGAGTAAAGCATTGACAGTTTGAGACAACACTCGCAACACGTTTCTGCCTCCTTTACGCTCTAGTAAATAATCCTGCTATCTTGTACACACGGTCAAATCATAGGTACGTACGCCAGGGGTGAATTTTCGACTTCACGTCAGTACTGACATAACGTATCTCTTTTAAATATCATTGAGTTCAACGCGCTACAACCTGACACTGACCTATGCCACACGCATTGTCCTCCGATAAGGATCTTCTTAGTCAATCACTTCCACCACCTACCCTCATAAAGGACCTCTTTAACCTTAAACAATATTGAACCTTTCCAATAAAGACTTAGATACCATATTCCAGCGGGCTTGATTTAGTTTATGATGGGTGGGAAAATAGACCATCTAGTGGCGACATGTTTTGTTTAATACATTTGAATCGTTGGGCGTTCATGCATTATCGGAGGCACGGGGTTATTTCTATATCTATATCTGCCCAAAATGTAAACACTTCATGTGGCATTTATCTCATTTATTTGAAATGAACAAAAGACAACTTTATTCTTTTTCTATTATGGATCGAAACATACTTAATCTAACCTAAAATTTGTAATTAGGGTGTCATTCTCAATGCACTCTTCACGTTACTTAGATTTTGGCCTTCTATAGAATTCGAGTACTTTGCAAATGTGATCCTTTGAATGAAAAGAAGTAAGCCGAATAAGATGTTAAAATTTATTTACATAGAAATGACGTAGATTAAAGCGAAGATGAAGCGAATAGACAATTGAAGTGAATTCTGAATCAAATGTGAAATGATGCTGGTGAGAATCGTTAGGCTGTTTACCAAAACTGTGCCTAGACGAAGTATGTGACGATTTCATACAACTTAATGTACAATACAAGTGTACATACGCTCGACGTATGGTATACTATTATGTAAAATTGCTTTAAAACAAATGACGGATCATAATGCATGGATCTTTAGGTCAAGCTGCAGGATCCTTATAGGTCATAATCACGACAACACCCCCGCGAATTGAGGTCACGATCGTGGCACTTGAGTTACGATCGTGGCACTTGATTTCATTAAGAAAACCAGTGACAAGTGCTGCAGCATCCTGCCGAGCATTCAAGACCTTGATCCCTGTGACCTAATGATCTTGTGTATTTCTTTATTCGCACACAAACAGAAATTTTCAATAGTAAGCACCTACATCGAAAAACAATTCCTAGTTCCTAATTAAACTTTTCGTTACTGGTTACACAAAAAAGTTAATTTCGTCTGGGCTGTTAGGTATAAACTAAAACGAACTTTTTTTTTTCATTCAGAAACCACAAAAAAGTTCACAAAACAGAACTAGTTCCGCTGTCCTTTAACCCAGTGAATATTTCGCAACACCTCTTCCCTCGGATATATCCTCTGCCTAGGTACTGGTTTAGTTAAATCATTAACGATCATAAGCCAATTATAGCAAATAAGCTCTAATTGGTTTGCAAAACCTCATTTATTCAAATATTTCGTAGACCTAGTTTGTAGCCTATGGAAGTTTTATTACTTTATTACTTACTTACGTGAAATTATTAACAAACGAATCAACACTAGATGTCATCATTGTGTTTTAAAATGTAGCAATAGGGTGTGATAATTTTGAGCACAGTTTACATAATAAAGCCCACTAAGATAGAGCTGTAACGCAAGGCGAATATGGAAGACATTAATAATTTAACTAGATAATTTAGAGTAATAAAATAACAGATTTATTTCACAAGGTATTTCTTTTCACAGGAAGTCCGGAAACCTACAATGGTTAGTTTTTTGTAAACACTATCTGACGCCAACCATGATGACCAATTTGTTTTCGGTGTCTTAACTTAACTTAGTTCATAGCTGTGAACATTCCTTTTGGGAATTTTATGTAATTCCCAAGTACGACCATACATATTAGGCAACATACATTGTTATCATCGTCTTTGCACTATTTTCAATCATTTACTCTAAAACCATTGAGCATAATAATCCCATAACTTAAAGATCATTCAAGTTAAGTGTCCAATGACCCACCTGGATCATCCCAAAATACACTCTTGATCTATTTTCGATCCCAATCGGTGAACATCCTTCGTTTAAAGTAATAGCTTGTTAAGGATATTGTTTACCCTCCGCCCCTAACAGATTTGTTTCAATGACCGACGTAACCTATTGTATGCGCCATTTCACCTTTTTTCCTTCTTCACCATCGTCTTCAGCTGATTTAGACCCTATATCAGCTACTCTCTAAGTCTCAATTCCATTGGTCAGATCTTTATCACGAGGTTTCTCATACGGTCTGGCTGTGAAAGGAATTATGAAGTCACATGTTCGTGGTTGATTGAAAAATACCAAAAGGAGGGGATTATGGGGCATTGTGGACTTTGTTTGTGACATCTCGAGGGTTGATTCCCTTGCGATTTATGTGTTGCCATGCTATTTTCGGACGGTTTGGATATTTCCAGGAGTTGAAACTATAAGTGCTAATGGAGTGTCAATCAGTGTATCTTTAAGAAGATCTTAAGTAGTAACAATGTGTTTATTACAATATTTGCAGCTGACTGTCCAAAGTCGTTATTGCACGATTTCTAACTCAGATTTTTAGTGATTTCTTTTCCATTCTTTCCTTTAGCAGCTTTAGTTTATTTTTATGAAATATGCTGTATAGTATAGTGCATAGTTTCGATGGGGAACTTGAGCTCACGTTTTCTAGACCGAGTCTTGTCTTTCTTATATTACTACACACATCAAAACTGTCTAGGGATATCATAGGGATATCATTTTTCAGATATTTTATAAAGTTGAGTTTGTTTACAAGTTGAGCATTATCTTAGATTAACGCGAGGACAGAGGCATAAGATAAAGGTTAAGAATATTAAAAAACGTTTGATTTTGCTAAAATTTTGACACCTTTTAAAAGAAAAATCTGTCTTTTTTTAGAGTCCTTACGAATGTACAATAATGCTACTACTACAATGAATTTCTTTATACAATCTGAAAGGGCAGATATAGCAGTTTCTGTGTTCTAAAAATTTCTACGTTGGTATCAATATTTTAATTTTTACAGCCTCCCAAATAGCTATACTTTGTATGAAAATGCTTGAGAAATCCCTAGACACTTTTGAGCAGTGTAGTTATGTTGTCAATAAATTACAACCAACCGATTAATATTGTTCATAAATTAAAGAAACACTTTTCCCACATTGCAACTAAGTTAGCAACATAACACCAACAGTTGACCATTCTACCCAAGAGTTTGCCATTTGACAGTAATGGACAGCTGCCCACTTAACCACAGACATGGGGGTTTGGGGGAACGATGAATTAGCGATGACAGAATTAATTGCTTGTGTGGAAGTCGAATTAGAAAAGGCACTGATTGAATGAGGGCTAACTGAGAGGGGGAAATAAAGCAAATGAAAATTGACAGAATTTGGTGATCAGTAAAGGTGGGAAAGTTTGCTCTTTTGCATTGTTGATTGTTGGGTATCTGGGCGAAACTGGACATATGAGAGGCATGAACAAACTTCACATTAGGTCTTCGAAAATGAGTTGAGGGATTATAGTAACAACCTTAGGTATGCAAGCGGGATCAGTATGCCCTCGTTTTGAGCTAGACAAAGGTAAAGTAAGCTAGGTTGAGCCGCTCGGTCAGGCAATGACTAGCACTTGCGCGCAGACTATAGACTATCTTGAAACATTCGAGAAGATCATACCCATAAATGAAAGTTCCGAGTCATATGCCTGTGATTGTGTCAGATGATTCATAGATATTTATATTTATTTCAAAAAGAATCGTTGTTTTCAGTCTGCTCATCGCGCATCGCAGTGCGGAATAGTCTTGGACCGGCACTAAAGATTTTCGTCTATTATGAGATAGACACGTCGGAGACATAATACATATACATTTTTAAAGATATTATGTTGTAAACCTCGAAAACTGTCAAACTTTTTAAGAGAAATTCAGACTCACGCTTACTAAACAGTTCATTGTAAAAAATCGAAATATCGTAACTACTTTGAATATCAGTTTTGTATACAAAGTTAGTTTTATTTAACCTAATTTAGACAAACTGTTTATGCAAATGTGTTTCTATGTCTGTCAGTAATGCGTTTTGTCGAGCTTCAGCGAGTAAAAATATCCTCGAGTAAACGAATGTGTTTAACCCAAAAACAAACAAAGCCTTTGACATTCTAACCCTATTTGATGAAGAGCTACTTCACAAAAGAGTTCGACAACAAATTACATGTGAAACGGAGACAACAACAAAACTTGACCACAGAATTGGATCAATGGTCCACGTTGGTGGTCCATTCTTCGAAACACCCCGGTTAATAGTTTCGAGGGACAATATGGAATCGTTTATTGGGGGTTGCTACAATTTAGGGTTAAGCTGTGAATAGCCGAGGCTGATTTACTCTTAATCGTGAGTCTGATGGTATCGCGGCTAGTGTTGTAAAAAAATCGAGTCCGGAATCTAAATTTATAACTTAATTTTGCAACGGTCACGAATCTAGATATATGTCGAGCGTGAGTTATTATTACTGTTACCAGAGCGCGGACTGAAAAGTCTGAAAGAAAGTCAAGTCGTAACCCAAACTCAACATTCTTCTCAACAAACTATCGAGTGTCCTCCTTGTCCCGGAAATAGTTCGATTCCACAAAATTGAAGAAGTAATCGATAGCATCGCAAATAGCATACACGTTAAGCTTTCTTTATTTCACAGACTTAATCAATGGCTAAAACTGAAAAAGACCAGACTCGTGACATAAAAAAAATCTTGAGCAGTTATCTGGAACTCGAGTCTGTCCGGAAATTCGACGACGCCGAATAAACCACGCTTTAGTGCCTTATTTTAAAATTGAAGTCTTGTGTTGATACTATTCAAGTCCCAAACTCGAGTTTTCCACAGCCCTACTCGAGGCTATTGAGTGTTTTGTAACAGGTTACAGGCGTGCTGCGTGCCCTACTATTTGTTTTTGTACTGGAACGTCGGGAGGTCGGTCGTTTGCTAACCGAGACGCGTATAGTTTAGCGAAGACAAAACTATACGGATGATCACGATCTTTGATATGGCTTTTTTAATAGGGAATTTATATTCACGATCTTCAGTGCAGTGGTTACAAGCGTCTGTTGAGGCTCAAAGGGGTCGTGGATTCGATTACTGCGTCAGAGCAAATGTTTGTTGATGAAAAGGGTATTTTTGATTGGTCTGGATACTTGCATTAGTTTCGTTTTCTGTATCTGGGAATATTAACGTACGTTTATCGGTCTCTAAAACCCAAAGTATAAGCTATGCTTAGTTTCTGGGGGTCAGACATCTTGATTATTATTTAATTATTAGCTACTGCCAGAAGTGACAGATATTTAATTCGAGTTTTATGTTGTAACCAGCCATACATTTTCAATATGCAACGGTTAAAATAACTGTACACGATCAGAAAATAACGATAATTCGTTGTAAACCAACAATAGCGTTAGGAAATAATTATTTCTCTGCCTCGTGCGTTTATAATTGGGAACAAGTACCGAAACAGCACTAAGGAACCGATCGAAAATATATTTGTAGAAACCGACGCGATTGAACGCGTTTATTAAGAGGGATGTCACTCTCGACTCATGATTATTTGTTTATTAATAACTACACAAAATAAAAGAAACAGCGGATTCAATGTTAAAATCATAAACGCTATGTCCTAGGAGACCTTCTAGAAAAACAAAAAGAAAATTATTAAATACGAAACTGTGTAAATTTTGCATTAATAAGCAAGAGTTTTATTGGCATGGCATCTCTAATGCATTTTTTTTAATGTTTTTTTTATCAGCTGTATTATACCAGCAATTTACCGCGATCGAATCGTATTATGGCAGATAATAAGAGATTGAAAAAATAACATTTTTATACCTTAGGTACTAGCTTTATGCCCCCGATATGGAATTCGGTTATTATCGACCCTCGGGTCGATTGTAGCGCTTTGAAATAAGTTTATTTTAAAGCTTTTGAACCTAAGTTTTACGGTAAAAACTATACTATGCCCTTTCCTAAGGTCCACTCCATCCATAAGTATGTGCACCAAATTTATTATATTAGTATAGAAAATACACCAGCCATATATCTATAGAATGAATACTTTTTTTTTGTAAATACATTCTTAATATACACACAAGAAACACCCAGTCCAGAAATAAAATAACAGACATGTTCATGCACACAAATGTTTGTGCTGTGCTGGGATCGAACCCGCGACCACTGGTGTAATAACCCACTTCTGAACCATTACACTAAATCGGACGGTCACAAGCAATAATATTTTAAAGTGGTATAGTTGTATCTACGAGTAGGTACGCTATGTCAGTACTGACGCGAAGTCAGAAATTGTACGCCAGGGGGGCGTACGTACCCATGATTTGACCGTGTGCACAAGATAGCATGATTATTTGCTAGAGCCTAAACGAGACAGATACATGTTGCGCAGTGCCACTCTTTTAGCACAAGTAACCTATCTACGTATTTGTGTTATGAGATCATTGGTCACAAGCCTCTTAACTACTCGCTCGTAACTCAAGCTAGGCTTACACTGTTGGCTCTGACCGTTGGCCTGGGGGGTTGGCAGATTGGCAGCTTGGCAGGTTGGCAGCATGGCTGGCAGCTTTCGGCATGCTAATCCACTAATCCCTGTAAACTTCGGAGATTTACTGCCGTCGCTTCCATTGTTTGGCACGGCTCTGTGTTTCGACTCTCATTCATGTTTACTGGTGCGACTGAGTCAATTGATTTACTATGCAACGGACATAATTATAACTTTTTTCTGATGACAAAAAGATCTGCAACGTCAAATGGCGCTTATACACCTTAAAGGCTCTTAGATAGTAGAGATCGTCTAAGCTGAAATGACGTGCCCCGCCACTGCAACTACGTATACTAGCGAGGAGACATGTATGCGTGGATGGGGTGAAGGGGCGCGTCGTTTCAGTTTAGACGATCTCTACCTTTAACGAATTTTGCCACAGTAGGGGGTTATCAAATAGCAATCTGCAACGGCGTGAATAATTATATTATTATTGCTATTGCTGAAACTGATATTTGTGTTGGATATGGGTGTTTGTGATAATATCTTCGTTTCTTCTATTTTTAAAGACAGCAAATGGCAGTGTTTGATTATGTGTTTTTTTTTCTCAGATGAAAGTCACCATTATGTTGCAAAGTAACTATAATTCTTATTGAAAACCAATCCATGCATTTTAAAATTCAAAATAACTTCACCCTTTCACAATAATTTCGATCCTAGCACGATTTAACTTTTATCAGACCAAGAGCTGTCAATGCGTTGCGGAGATAGTGTTACGTACAAGAAAAAAGTGGCGCCTGTGGAACAAGCTCTCGTTGGATGGAACAAAATAAAAGTCTAATGACGAAGCATTGGCGAGGGCTAACTAATGTTGTAGTTTGCTTTCTTTGACAAAAACCAGAGAACGTGAATGGAAATACTTTAAAATAGTAAAATAAGGCGAAATTATAGATAGATAGAGATATATTTTTTGTACAAAAAACTTTACATTTTGAATTCTTAAACCAAATTGCAATTTAGGCGGTCTTATCACTAGAGATATTATCGTCAGCATTAAACAAATAAATGAGATGAATGATTTAACAACCGATTAGAAGTCGCGGGTTCGGACCTAGCACGGTACAAAGTTTCACGAGTATGAAAATGTCCGTTTGTATTAGTCTGGGTCATGTGTATTATGTATGTTTTGTTGTCTTGTTGGGTTTGGGGCTATAGAGCGCTGTGCGGATGATTGTCCAAGAATATTTTAAAGTAATACCTATAGGTGATAATTTATTTCGGTTAAAAGCGAACTGTACCATCAGCATTCCTCCATCATGCGGTGGTGCAACATTTATTAATAGGTAATACGAAAAACCCCAAGGTCAATTCTAATTAAGTCTGATAATTAAAACGTCTACGCACAGCTCTAGTAGGAGCCAATGAATCCAATTCGGTTTCGTTTTCAATCACATTTTGGTCTATTAGTTCGTTGACTCTCGCCATGTTTGGTGGCACGTCAGGAACCGACCACCGATTTGTACGTGATGGTTATTACATGCGTCAATGATAAAGTTTCTTACACACGAGCTATTTTACTAGCCGATATAAATCTTAGGTCAACATGCGCACAATCATACGAATCAAGCGAGATAACACTCGACAAAATTTTATCGCGGAACGCATCTTAGCCATCGAGATAAAATCTGGAATGAGAAAATCGGTAGAAGAATCGGAACCGGAACCAGCGAGAGGGCAAGATGAAGTGGCAGGCGCGGCAGATGAGAACTGATGGCCGATAAGAATGGGAAAACCATGGCTGTGAGACATCTGCAGGGTGTTGGGTAAATGACCCAATAAAGATCGAAGTATTTTAACAAGGCATCAAATCATGATTATCCATGGTCCTGTCTCAGATAGTACAGCAGCATAGTAGCAGTAGCTTTGCTCAGTTTGGTTTTGGAAGGCTGGAAAAATGTCTGGAATAACGTCCAATGATATTTATAGACCAGGTTCCTATTAGGATCTAACGAAGAGGGAAGGGGAGCTCTCTTTCCCTTACACTAGAGCAGCGATCCCTTCACTAATTTTGAATCTAGGTGTCAATCTCTCATCTCTTAATTCGTATAAATACTGCCTGAGCACGAATGTAGTAGGTGGAAGGAGGTAATAATTTGCATTCTTAATCCGCTTGAACACCTCAGATTTGTAGCTTGCCTAATGCAGGATTCGGTCAGCCATCAGCCATTTCAAAGGCGCCAATATCTACACAAGGAGCATTTCCTGTGTAAACAGCCTATGTGTGATGATTAATCGTTGCTTCCAAATGGAATGAGAGCATGCTGATGACGAGATGACGTTAGTCATGTCACCAAATTCGCAAGCGAGACGTGAGCCGAATGATCTATTTAGTGATGGTAAAAGTTATCAATGGGGCCATTCATTTTTGACGTCACATCCCTATTGATTGCTGAGTCAAATATTAGAGGCCATTAAAAAGATACTAGCGGCCGATCCCGACATCGTCTGTGTGGACTAAGGTTAAAAAATGTGATATATCTTTATAAATTGTAGCCTATGGCCTATCCAGATGCATAAGCTACATTATTGTAAAGTTTCACTAAAATCTAGGTAAGTCATGAAGTTCTTGGCATATGAATTAAGTGCGTTTTTCCTTATTCTAAGCAGGCATACTAGTACAATGTGTCACATCTCACACCGCTGCCAAACTCGATGCTCATATTTATTCGGCAAAGGAAGAGCAACAGATGAATGATTATGATTCATATGGACACTGATTCATAGCATTGTTTGTGAGTGGTGAACCCATCTGTACGCGGTGCAAGATTGGTCGAGGAACTAGGTCCACCGCAGTAATAGTCTAGGTACGAATTTTAAGTTAAATAACTATAGTTTCCTCTCATTGTTTTGATACGTGAGATGTTTTTCGAAATGATTAGAAACCAATACAGAGCGGAATAACTGTAATACGGTTTCGAAGCAACAGGTTCGATTCCTGGTTAAAAAGTTTTTTCAATCTAAGTATGCAGTGTGGATGTTCAGTCAAAATTGGCCTCGAGACTGCCTTGTGAATTTTTCCGCATGTCTTAAGTTCAGATTTGGCTTGCAAAGCCCTGAAAATGTCACCCTGTTTTATTTAAAGTCGCAACTTTGTGTCTGTAGGAACAACCCAAAAATCACGAAAAAATAGGAAGAATAGGTATTTCAAACTCGAATTAAATGAAGGGAAGGGGTTGTACAGCTTTAGTTCAATAATAACAAATGCTGAGAAGGTTAAGTGTTCAGTTTTATTATTATTAGCAGTTCTGTCTTTTGGCAATGGTTTGGTAGGCACTTTTGCAATGTGCCAAAATGAATAAACTAATAATTTCCTTGACTTCATGGGTATATGAAGTACTAGCATAAGTAGCAACCTGGTCTTCACAGAGAACTCGGGAATTTGTACCTTCCTAATAGGTTTTAATATGGCATTTAATTCAGTATCGTTTTGCCCTTTTGAAAAGGGCAGTGTCCGTAACAAAAAAATATGCAAAAAAAATGTTGGGTCCATCGCTCCATCAACGTGTCTCCGTTCAGATAACGTCACGCCGATACTCCTGCGCATCGGCCACGCAGATCAGATCCTAGATACGACCAAACGATTTATAGAACATCTTGTTGAACAACCACTTGATTGCACAATTTTGCAAGGAACCGATGTGGGATTGTAGAATAAGACAAAAAAAATATTATAAGTTATCTCGCTGCGGTGAAGGAATGATCGATCTATACCAGCAATAAAAAGAGCCTTACTGCAATGTTTAAGTAAGATTTATTTTCAATTCTTATTTACCTAAATAAAGAACTCACCAGGTCCTTGCTTTGGGTCATTTTCGTATCATATTATCTTAGAAATGAATTTCGTGATCAAGATTTGAGGAACACTCTTACTACAGCCTTTCAATCGGAGTACTAAGTACTACATGATTCTTAGAGGTGAAGAACACAAAATACCGCCACTATGCCATACGACTATATCCTAGACGGGGTAGACAGAGGCTTAGGTGAACGGCGGGGCGAGCCAACTGCCCTTATCTGGACTGCTTGGGGTTTTTATCGGTGACTTCCATCACCGGAGAGTAGCGCCAATTGCACAACGAACACAAAGTGTTACGGCCAGATTTGAACTCAGGACAACTACCTACGTTCCGAGCTAAAGTGCTTATCCACTGTGCCACGACGTCAAGAATGTGCTCTATAGAGCACATGGCCAGAAATTCCTATCCTTTTTGTACTGTAATCACTAAAAAGCAACCAAAAGTGCTCCTTAATTTGGGGTTCCATTTGGCTTTTGGAGCAATTTCTCAGCTGTCTTATTAGGACCTTGCCACCCGGGAGATCATTAGTAATGTTAACACGTGTAAAAAAAAATGAAGAGCTAGTATTGCCAGATTTTGAAATAGGAGATAATTGGGACACTGACTAAAGTCAACTGTCTTACAAGTTCACTGTGTCCCAATTATTTGTTACCTGCTGTGTTATGTGAGAAACAGAAGCAGTAGATGTAGTAAGACCACAAAAAAATAAATTTTAGTTTTTTTTCTAATTTATCCCATTGTGTCCCAATGCCGGGCGAAGGCCTCCTCCAAAGTTATCCGACTGTCCCATGCCCCTAGCCAAAGTTACACACTAGCTGGAATAATGGGATTGTAATAGGTTGGTTAATCCTGTTTACGTCTTAAACAACTCAGGATCAGCACCGAGAGAAAACTGCTTTTGAGAGAGGTCCATGTCCAGCCGTGGACTGCGACAGGCTGACAACGAAGATGAAAGAATTTACCGATTAAGAAAAATTTTACAAATACTTCGACAGTTCCAGGTATATTGTATCATCTGCGGTGCAATTTCATCAAAGAGGTGAGTATAAGGCCCTTGAAACAGTGTCCCACGTTACGCAATAAATGGTTCCGGCTCAAACTGGGACAGTAAATCGGGACATGGCAACCCCAATGCTCGATTCTCATGAGGTACTGATTAAATTAATCGTTTTACATTAGTTTTGAAGGCGGGGTGTTAATGTGACGTTTGTGTCGACGCCACAAGGTAATTAGGTGAATTATGGGACTGGGCCACTTGTGGCATAGAGCCAGGGTTATTGGTATATTTATTGATGTTATGCATCTATCAGTTCATTTCTTGGGTGAAATATGTTGAGGACTTTTTGTTATATCATTATTTACCGTCTGTTTTCTGGTTCATGTGTAAGTTTGAACGATATCAAGAATTGTAGAACCGTTATTTTTGACGTGATAACGTCTTTTGAATCCGAAATTTAGTGATGTGTATTTCGGGCATCTACGTGCTTCGGAAGGCACGTTAAGCAGTTGGTTAAGTTAAGCTTAGTCAGAGGCCTTAGAACGGCTTGATAACATCTGACATTAAGGTTGCTCACTAACCTTACACCCCTCCAACAATCCGCACTGAGCCCGCGTGTTGGAGTATGGCTCGTACCACCTTACAGTTGAGGTGAGGTCTGTGCTCAGCAGTGGGACGTACGAGTATATAGGCCGTTTATGTTTAACGTCTATTAATTCGATGGAGCCGGCTGCACGCACGAAAAAACATGACGCATGCGGCGTTACCTCGCTCTTAGGCGTTCCATTTATGACGTTGTCACGTTCAACTTATCCGATTACCGATTTTACAGACAACCGATTTTAGAGAGCGTCGTAGCCCAGTGGTTAAACACTATGGCTCGGAGCCAGGTTGTTCCGTGGACAAATCTGCCGAAACACTTTCATTCAAATTAATTTCAAACATTTTCTTTCTTACTTTCTGTACAATTTGAGGCTAACGATCCAGTGATGGATATAAAACCTTATCTACCTGGATAACGGCGGTAGGCTAGCCTCACGTTGGGTTCATATGTTCTGTTCACCATGACGGCAACAATCAGTGTGCCTCAGACTACCCCGTCTGTGATAGAGTCAGCTCAGTATGTTATTTTCAAGGAGCAAACGAGCTTAAGTATGACCTGAGGGAAAGTGACCACTCTAGGCCAGGGACAACTGGAACACCAATGGTATTGCTATTGTGGAGCAACATGCGCCGGGTCGGAAATAGGCGAGTAACACCCCGACCGAAAAGTGATGTTTACGGGCATCTCCGCTTCGCGCTTCGGAAGTCACTTTAAGCTGATGGTCACGGCTGATGTCAGCCTTGTCGGCGGCTTTAGACTTTAGAGTGACTTGATAACAACTGACAGCTAAGTTTATCACTACCCTTAGAGCAATACGCAATAAATAAGCTAGAAAAGAAGAAACACAATTTTCTATAACATCCCAATATTGATGTTAACAAGAAATTAAGTTTATTATTTTATTTATTTATTCATTAGTTTGTACACAAAAAGACAATTACAATAGACAATATTTAGGGCAGCAAAAGTGCAGGTGAGCTTATCTCTAAAAAGAGATTTCTTTCTGCAGACCAAGGTGACAGGATATGTACTTAATTAATTTTTAAGTTTCCAATTATAACAAAAAACAAATTAAAACAAAATAAAATCATTGTAATTAAAGTTCAACCATAGAATTCATTTTTAACAAATAATTTATTTTTGATTTATTTCAAATAGTTAGAGTTACTAAGTGACTTCAGATGTACAGGCAATGACACATGACGCTGCCCATTTTTTTTAAATCTTGCTGGTGCAAAAAAAAACCTTTCAATTCTGCAACAGAGCAAGGACGACTGACTGGAAATGGGTAGACTGTCAAACTGTTTAATTTACACCCCCTATTACCCCCATGAAAGTGAATATTCAAGAAACTTAAACATTAACAATGTGATCACAAAAGCTCAGTAGTGGTAGTTCACATTTTCAACTTCAAAGAATGATACTTTTACAAAAACATTGCTTTTTCAGATATAGAGAAGAATATGATGAGATATGAAAGTACAAGTCTCTCAAGACCCTTTGGCTGTGCGATAATCCTGTCCCGAGACAAGCTATTTTATAATGTACATTCATCAATAAATAGGTAACGCAACAACCATAATTGCAGGAGCGTACCCAGGATTTCAGCTAGGGTGGGGCAGCTCATACTCATACGCCCTTGCATAATTGTATATTTTATCATCATAATGCTTGTATTGTTTGTATGAATTTTAGTCACATATTATCAAGTAAGGAATAACAACCATAAAATTTAGAATTGATAAGGTGCCTTAAATCAAACTAAACTTTTTCCTTACAGCGCTGCTAAAGCTAAATAAGAGCTGAAGAGCTGCTAGAGCTAAATAAGAGCTGAAATTGAATTGTATGACATAACTTGTTCGTGTAGGTATCTACTTACAGTTAATTTGAGTAGGTACTAATTTAAAATGCATGTACTGCTGCGTAGTTAGTAGATTTTATGAGATCACCACCGACTTATAATCATCATCTTAGTTTTTGAACGGACGCGGGAACGTCAAAATTTTTCGGTGCTATTTATAAACAAGCACTGCGGCTGCGTGATTTACGACAAACGTGACATAACTACGTGCTAACACTAATACCACCTATAATCAACTTATTAATTTACAAATTTACGTCCGAAAAAGGCCGATTTAGTGAGGAAATAGAGCCTAAACATGTAAACAAACACGCACTTACCTTTGCTTTGAGAGCGTAGACAGTGCCCATGTTTCCATAGCTTTTCACGGCGTAATACACCAAACTACCACCAAAAACACAAGCACACGTGGCCAGCACGTTTCTACACACATTTCCACAGTTCACATGACTATAATTTCTGGCCGAAATCGGTGAAAATTGCACTTTTTTCAATAATTTAGTCGAGCTACGTCCTAACGTGGCCATGTTGGCAGAACAGCTGATTGACATGTGCGAGTGAGATGGATATATTTGTGCGAAACAGATAGCATGATGAAACGTCAGATTGTGCACATGCGCCGTGGTTTTATTTACCAACTGCGACAGAAAAAGGTGGGTTATGTATTTAATACCTATATAAGTATTATGAAGAGTTTCTTTCTATTCTAGGTATTGGAAATGCAAACTGAACTCCGCAACTGCAATTAAGCGGCATCCTGACGCCCTCGAGTTAAACCAACGACCCATATTCTTAACTAGATAAAATTTTATTCCCGGACAGAACGTTTTGCTTTTCATCCACAATGGATTATAATGAAAAGCAATCAGTAGGTAACCTACTTTTACAAGTGTTGGTTTTTAACTTGCGAATTTTTGCAAGGTATTGTTTATTTAGTTAAAATATAAAGAACTTTTATATGTAGCTTTCCTTTATTTCTATTTTCACAGAGTAACAGACATTTTAAATACTTGACATGTCTTCTTCCTTTTAATCTTGTGTCACTCCTACAAAGAGTTTTACAATACTCCGCCTCACGAGATTAGTCTATTAGACTACATTGATGATAGTCCTTAGTCTCTCAAACTTTGGAGCAGGTAAAGCCTTTGTCAAAAGATCTGCTTCCATTGCTTCTGTGGGACGGTATTTGACATCTATATGACCATCTTTCACAGCATCTCTTATAAAATGCTCTCTAATACTAATATGTTTTGACTTGCTGCTGATGACTGGGTTTTTGACTAGTTTTTGAGCTGCTTGGTTATCATTATAAATATCAATAACTTCAACATTACATTTTAACTCATTCAGCAAGTTCTTTTGGTATATGGCTTCTTTCGATGCTTCCGTGAGAGCCATGTACTCAGCTTCAGCAGTACTCAGTGCAACGGTGCGCTGCTTCTTCGTTTCCCAGCTTATTGGCGTTCCACCATAGGTAAATATGTAACCCGTTACAGATCGACGATCAATGTCACATGATGCCCAATCTGCGTCAGCTGTTCCTTCAAGCGTCATGTTTCCTTTTCTGTAGGTTAACCCCAAGTCCTTGGTTCCTTGTAAGTATCGCAGAACTCTTTTCGCTGCTTTAAAATGCTCAGAAGTATAGCAGTTATTGTACTGACTTAAGTAGCTAACAGCAAACATTATTTCTGGACGAGTGGCAACAGCTAGGTACATGAGAGAACCTATGAGGTTTTGATAAGGTATATCTTTTTCCTTCACGGGACTTGACCCTTTTGCCAACTTTAATCCTGTCTCCATTGGAGTAGATGCAGGTTTGCAGTCTAGGCATCCAAATTTCTCTAATATTGTCTCAATATACTTTCTTTGTTTCAATATCATTCGATTCTGATCTCGTTCGAATGTTATTCCGAGACAATAATTAATTTTGCCTAAGTCGCGCATTTGAAACTTTTTCAATAGTAATTTCTTGACATTGTTTATTTTATCCTGTGATTTACAAGCAATTATGATGTCATCAACGTATATGCTAATAATAATGGTATCCTCTCCGCCTTTCGCATATAAGTACATACATGGATCAACTTTAGTAGGAGTAAAACCAATGGCTTTTAATTCGGCATCCAGCTTTTTGTACCACTGCCTTCCAGATTGTTTTAATCCGTATATCGCCTTATTTAATTTACATACAGCGTTTTCTTTGTCTTGGTTTAAGTCGTTTAGCATTTTACTCGCTTTTTGTTTTAAGTCCGGTTCATTTGTAGTTTTCATAATCTTTTCAAGATAACCTTCTAAATTTTTAGGCTTTTTCATAAATATTTCTTCTTCAATGTCACCATTTAAGAATGCAGTACATATATCTATCTGGTTTAAATGCATATCCTTTTGGACAGCTAAAGATACTAACAGTCGTATTGAACTTAGTCGAGTTACAGGTGCGAACACTTCTTGATAGTCGACACCAGGTATTTGCGAAAATCCTCGGGCTACTAGACGAGCCTTTTTGCGTTCAACATTTCCATCTGGTCCCAATTTATCTTTTAAAATCATCTTGCTGTCAATTACATTTCGGCAAGGGGGTTTCTTTATTATAGACCAGGTATCATTTTTTAAATGTGCTGTTATCTCAGAAAGAATCGCATCAGTCCATATTGAATCATCTTCTTTTCCCATGGAAACAGCACAAACATAATCATTTGTCCAAACCGGCGGTTGTCTGGATCTTCGAGGTCTCTCATTTATTATTATGTCATCGCTTTGATTCTTTTCAGGTTCTGTTTCTTGAATGACATCATTGTCGTTTGCCTCCATTTCATTTGTACGATCATCATTCAGAGAAGTTGCTTCATTTTGTAGTAAATCGCCATTTGTTTCTGTTCTTTCTGGATCATTGAATATTTCAGAGTCAACGAATGTTTCGATGTCGTTAGTTTGATGCTGTTCTTCATTTTGTTTTTTTTTATTATTTACATGTATTATTTCTACTGACTTTCTTTCGATCTTGTTTTCTTTCTTGTTATTAACTTTTTCTTTATTTTCATAATATAACGTTTTCATTATTCTCACATCTCTGCTTATAATAACATTATTTGTTTCAGGTATTAATATCCTGTAAGCTTTACTATTTTCCGAATATCCCAGGAATATTCCTTCAGTTACTTTTGAAGTAAATTTTCGTTTCTGCTTCTTATTCCTATTAAGTGCGAATGCTTTTAATCCGAATATATGTAGGTGTTGTACAGACGGTTTTCTTCCAACCCAAATTTCAAATGGAGTTTTATTTTTAATTGTCTTTGATGGAGTTCGGTTCAGTAGGTAATTTGCTGTAGAAACAGCTTCTGCCCAATATTTTTCAGGCATGTTCCCATCAAGTAATAGGCATCTGGCCTTTTCTTGTAGGCTTCTATTTTTTCTTTCTGCTGTACCGTTTTGCTGAGGTGTATATGCACAGCTAAGTCTTCTACGTATTCCGCATCCTTTTAAATACCCATCAAATTCTTTATTAATGTATTCAGTCCCATTATCAGATTGAAATAATTTTATTTTATTTCCAGTCCATGTTTCCATTTCTTCTTTATATTGTTTGAATTTCTCAAATACTTCATTTTTTGTTTGGATAATGTACACTCTTGAATATCTTGAGTATTCATCAATGAACGTGACAAAATATTTTCCTCCACTCACGGATTCGACATTCATGGGCCCACAGACGTCAGAATGTACAATTTCAAGACGTTGTCATTTATGTGGCCTAGTTTTCTGTGCCATTCATCAATTTCAGCATTGAACGTAGTTTCTTCTTTCAAATGTATGTCATAATCATTCTTATTGTTCATCAAATAGTATAGACCATTTACATTTTTAGCCTTTAGTTCTATTTTGTTTGTTTTCAAATCTTTAACAGTTGCGATATTTTCTTTAAATAGTACGGTCTTCCCTTTCTTTGTTATTTTTGAAACAGATAAAAGATTTGTAGTAAGATTTTTTACATACAGTGAATCTTCAAGTTTTATATTCTTATCGTCGACTTTAATTTGAACATTTCCTTTGCCTTCAATATGAGTTGTGGTATTGTCGGCTGCTAATTTAAGCGTTCCGTCGTATTTTTGAATGGATGTGAAGATGCTCAAATTATTGCACATGTGGGATGTGCACCCACTATCTAAACACCATTTCTTTTTATTGCTATTTGGTTCCGTGACTAAACATATGTCTTGTGCCGTGTTAGATCTTTCTGGCTCGTTATGTTTATTTCGGAATCTACAATTTTGTGCCTTATGTCCAAATTTCTTGCAAATCTGACAATATATTGGTTTCTTCTTCTGATGAAAATATTTTTTTGTAAACATTGCGTTGGTTTCAGTATCATTGACTTCAGAGTATTTTCGAGCTTCGGTTTCTTCTAAAATTTTAATTTTGAGCTCCTCTGGTAAAGGTAGAGTATCTCTGGATTCGATCGCGATACGGAAATTTTCAAAATTAGACGATAATGAGTATAGCATTATGACGGATATGAGATCTTTATTAATATCTACGTCCATGTTCGCTAATTTGTCTACCGTATCAGTTAGATCATCCAAATGTTGTCGTAGATCACTACCTTCTTTATATTTCGATACAATTAATTGCTTAAGGAGTGAAGCCTTTTTGGTTGGTCTCTTACTTTCGTAAGTATCTTCAAGTTTGTGCCATATTTCTTGTGCAGTTTCGCATTTTTTGACGTTTTTTATTTCTTGTGACGAAATAAGTAACAATAGTTCTGACCTGGCAAGAAGTACATTTTCTTCATACTTAGTAACGGCTGCTACATCGTTTTCAGTACTGGGTGGTTTTGGATTTACGACATATTTCCATAATCCAGCTTTTATCATGACCGCTTGTGCTTGAACTTTCCAAGTATCATAATTGTCGCGATTTAGTTGCTCTATACGATATGAGCTGCCTGCCATTTTTCTTTACACTTTATTTCATATTTATGTGCCCATAACCTATTGTTTATTTAGTTAAAATATAAAGAACTTTTATATGTAGCTTTCCTTTATTTCTATTTTCACAGAGTAACAGACATTTTAAATACTTGACATGTCTTCTTCCTTTTAATCTTGTGTCACTCCTACAAAGAGTTTTACAATACAAGGCAACACCTAACATGTTTATAAAATTCGCGAGGTTGAAAAAATGCGAAGTTTAAAATAAGATTTTGATAAACTGCATAAAAAACACGTTCAACATAGATTTATCACCCTCTGTTAGCGATGCAAAGGGATTCAAAGACTAAAATTGTGAATTTAAATGGTAAGTAGGTACCTACTATTAATTTAGTAATACCTATGAATGAATATTCAATGCTCTAGGAAGATAAATAGATGATTTAATACCAGCTTATTATTGCGGAATTTCATAAGAAAAAAAAACATTTTCTCTCTCAAGCATTTTTATTTATAAGTAACAAGTCTGATGTTTGCAGAAATATTGAACAAAATAATCTGTGTTTTTATACAAACGAAAATTAACATCTATTGATTCTTAGGTATATTCCAAACAAAATTTATTGCCCCAAAACCACAATTACAACCTTCAAGTCAACCTATTACCACATATTAAAACATTATGAATTTGTGTTATGATTAAAGAAAAAAACTAACATTGTCTAGCCATAAATAAAACTTAAATAATACAATTCTAATAATGTGGAGACCTATCACCTAAATGGTCCTTGGTACATAATATTTGGTAAGTACCCTGGTCCCAGAGTAAGGTTTTCCTGCAATAAAACCAGAAACTAAGACAATTCCAACCAATATTTTGAAAATGGCAAGGGACTCAACATTTCACAACAAATGCACTATGTAGTTGTGAAATAAATCTTAGTAGCTTCAACTGAAACTTATGTGGTCTTAGGCTAACTGTCTCATCTCATAAACTATTACTAATATAGAACATTAAACTATAGATTAATTTGCAGCAACAAAGCTCTCAGACTCTATACTTTGGTTAGGCTCCTCTGACTCGTCTCTTTGTTCAATGCAAATCTCAGTCGCCTGAATGTGTGAATCCATCTCATGAGCAGGCTCAGGCTCTTGTGACATGTACATTAGAACCCTTTTAACAGCATCTGCATTATCATACGCACCATACTCAGCCTGCCACAGTATCGTAGTGATCAACTGTTGGAGATTACCTCTTGTCCGAGGAACTTTAAACTTCCTCAATTTATTAGCAACATATTCACCGAAAACAGAATATTCATCCCTCACACTATTTTGGTCAACGATTATCTGTGACTTTTCAAATTTAGCTGGGGTTGTGATATGTTTGAATGTAGACACTCTCCGTGGGGGAGATTGAACTTCGCGCTTAATTTTCCGGTACATTCTTTTGTGTTTTGGTTCATAAGATGTATCTAGATGGTCTTCTTCGAGCCATTCTTCATCAGAAGCTCTGGAGTCATGAAGCTGCCTTACCAAATTGAATGTGGCCTGGTTATCTTCCTGTTCATCATGATCAACTTCTGTATTTTCTAAAATGTCAACCTGAAATAGATAAAATAAAATAAGTCATTTGAACTAAAAGACAAAGCGAGTTATGGGCACACTTCACCACTATAACATTGACTCAAACACCTAACAATCTTCGGGAGTTTGTAAAGTTACAACTTTACTCAGTTAAATTGTGTATACTGGAATATAACCTAGACAAGACACGACCCAAACATAACAAATAAATACCCTTTGAATTTCAATTCGGGGGATTCGCCCTCCAGAAGTATTGCATCTGTCTTTATCAACTGATATGGCATAACGTACGTTTTTATCTTTGAAGGTTCTTTGGTACTTTCTTCGCTTATTAGCAGGCGTTCCTGCCGAATGATTTGTCGAGTCGTCGTCGTCTGCCCTCACGTCCCTAGGCTCATCAAACGTCCCGTTCTGCGATAATTCCCACTGCAGCGGATGCTTGTTTATCAGGTGAGCTCTCAGATTGGTTGTATTTCCGAAAAACTTATACTGCGTATCACATAGTTTACACAACACCGCAAAACACCTTTGGTTTTCATTCTCAATCCGGTCGAAAAATCGCCACACAACCGATGATATTTTCTTCATGATGAACTGATATCGATTCTTGATTTGTAGTCAATTAAAATCGGCTTCGAACTCCTCGTGATGGAATTCAAACGATTATGATTGAGTATCGAGTTGATTGCACGACTCACGAGTTAAAATGTTAACAAAATGGCGATCGAATGCATCGCATCACGGCATCGAGCTACGCGACGAACAACTTTATAAAATGTCTGATGATTTGTATATGTGTTAATCTAAATTGACTCTTATTACTCTATAATTAAAGCTTGGAATAGCTATCCTTGTGATGTGACTGACTGACTGCTGTCTCTTTCCCACTAAGGGAATTTCATGCTATGGCTGTTTCTTTTTAACCCTCTCATCATTGGTCAACGATACGTCACATTTACGTGCTGCCAACAGTAAGAAAATTGGAATCGATTACGCGGCGTGTTGCGCCGATTCTAGTGACGCTTCCCTTCTTGGTGAGTTCCGAATCGCGACCTTAAAGCTCGAATTTTAGTGCTCTTTACGCAATCTTTACGCTTATTCGTTGGTTCCGATTGCTTTCAAACGGTGATCCGATTTGGCGTAGCGTTTAATTTGTTTCGCTTTACGTCCAGGTACTACTTATTAAATCGATAAATTGAATTTCAATTGTACTCCAGCCAAATTCCAAGAAAAATGTTTGTGAACAATTATTTTGTGCATTTTTCGTAATCATTGCACAAATAAAGTAAATTTCAGATAAAACCATTTATCCATATAACAAACTTGAACAAAGTAGTAAGTAAGCTTTAAAAGAGATTATCGTATTTCTAAAACGTGTTATTGAAAATTACTTTTGAGGCGGTTTTGTTTACAAACATACTTCATCGGATTTGGCTGAAGTAGGTATGTCTGCTGGTGGATAGGTAGGTACCTACCTTTTCCCTCTTTGTACCGGTGGTAGGGGAACAACCGCCGGGAAGCGAAGAGAGCTCAGGCGTGGCAGTGTGGTGGACTTACCACCCACCTACTGGATTACGGCTCCTAAGGGCGAAACGTGGGTTGCGGGGCCAATGGGGCCTGCAAGCGCCCTGAGGCACGTGGGTCGAGGCTGCGGCGCACAATCAGTTGGTGGGGGCCAGTGATCAGTGGCTGATCCTCCCTGTGCGTCGAAGTCCGCCGGGGCCGCACCGCTGATTGCGGCAGCGGAGGCGCCCTTTGGGTGGCTCGTGGTTACGGGCCCGTTAGGGTCTGCGTACGGTGTTAGTCAGCGGACCGGAGTACGGGGGTGCTCTGGCTTGCATTGCACGACGTCCACCGAGACGGCGGAAGTGCTTGCGTCTTCCAGGCGCTTTCGTGGCCTACCCGCTTTGTTGGGGGGTTGGTTGGAGAGGGCTCTGTAGGTTTAACTCCATGAGTTATACCTAGAGTCGCCATCAGATAATTATATTATAGGAGACCAGGTGAACAAATACTTCTGATTGGTTTTACTGTTATTATGTAACGTCCATCACCTCATTAATATCTAAACCGATGCTGCGTTACAAATCAGCTTCCGTTTAAAAGGTGGTGACTGCCAACCCTACTTCAGGTAGTTCACAGAATTCCTTTCATACAAGAAATCAGCTATGCTTTTCCGGCAGACGCCAAAACTCCCTACGCTCGTGTGAGTGAACTTTAAAATTCAATTTCTTTGCAACTGTGGTCGTTACAGAGAAAATAACTAAGCCAAATAACATTTTTTAATTATTTACATAAAAAATGAGAGAAAATACTAATTCAAAGTAAAGCGTATTGATGATTGAGGTAAGCGTGAAGCACCGAGATGTGAAGTGATGTCCGATGTGCACCGCCGGAATAGCACGGCTGGGGTGACATTCCGGCGTACATCACTTCATATGTTCACATCTAGTTCTCGCTTACTTCCATCATCAATACGCTCTACTCTGAATTAGTATTTTCTCTCATTTTGTATGTATATTTTGTAAGAAATAACAAAATGTTAGGTTATTTTTATTTTTTAGCGTTAGGGATAATGCATTATCATCTTACTAAAGATAGGAAAACCAGAAAAAGACATTTGGTCTTTTGGCGTCAGGCGGGAATCGAACCCACATCTTTCGCAAACCGGGCGACTTCACTACTGACTGCGAGAGTTCGAGAAAAAGAACTAAGCCAAATAGCATTTTGTGACTCGCAGTCAGTAGTGAAGTCGCCCGGTTTGCGAAAGATGTGGGTTCGATTCCCGCCTGACGCCAAAAGACCAAATGTCTTTTTCTGGTTTTCAAAGAAAGTTCGAGGTTTTGTTGACGTTTGTGTACCCATTTAGTGGTATCATTGTTTCTGGTATAAGGTAAATAAGGTATGCCGACTCATGAGCTGTGGCTTGACTTTTGAGCCTTAGAGAACACTTGAACCCTTTTATCATTGTACAAAGTTAAATTTCCATGACACTGGCAGAAAGTGTACAATATGTAAAATTGACATAATTTGGCGATGCCGACGCCGCAGTTGTCGTTTTGCTGCGTTCGTCGCAACTTTGATTTGCATTGTGTTCTTAGGTGTTCGTGATGACTGTACACTCCATCGATGACTTGTGGAGCTACCTATTCTGTAAACTCATGACGAACTCGAATTCGTATTCATCTGTTAGAGAACTCACTAATTTCATAAGAACACGTTGAGTGTAGTAGTAAGTAATAGTACCTAGTTCATAATTTAATAGTGGGTTCCGATGTTCGAGATTCGTAATGGGCTTACTTAGACATTTAATTACTTTCACCTAATGGAAACTAGGACCTCTCATAGTGAATACATTAGTGAGGAAAATGAAACAATGTGATAGCGTTTATAGAATCGTTTTTATTTATTTGTCGGTAGAAGAGGCTGTAAAAAGTTTTATTGTCTAAAAGTTTCAATCAATCTTTTGGTTGAACTACGTAGGTAGACAGGTGAAAAGTTGAATAAAAATCTACTTTAGAAACTTCGAAAGATTATAGATTTTAAACTTTTACAAAAAACAGGTAATTTTCGTATGCACATTATTAAATGCACTTAGCGAATAAATAAGGTTGTATCAAAAATGTTGGAACAATTATTCGACTAACATAGTATAAATTACGCTTAGGACAGGGATACACCAGGCGGATTATTCACAGACAAACCTTCTTGGTGAACGGTACCCCGAGATCCGTATTCTAAAACGTTTTTCTATAAACTGAACGTTGTCCAATTTTCACTGAATGGCGTAACTATAATGCCGAGGCATGAAGTGGCATGAACATGATCATAATGGTCTTAGTTTGAGGATAACTGTTGCTCACAACAATCGAGTATTTTATTATTTACAAGATCAGAAAGTTAAGTGCCCTCATAATTCTGTCACGCTGACATGAGTTTGAGAACGTGGTTAACTTCACGAATTCGAGAACATTATATGCTACGGCACTGCCTGTACTCAAGATCAGATCACTGCTTGACCAACATTCTAGAATACGGATGCCTCGAGCTGTCCAAGAGCGTTTAAAACCCAACGTTAAAGAGTAATTATTAATTATTTGAAAATAATTATTGTAGATGTGTCGAAATTAATTTATTAATACTGTTTGACTCCTCTTGTCCTTCTTATATTACATTTAATTTAGGGGAGTTCCAGAGAACAGGCTAGTCGTTTTTGGTTGTTTATAGTTCTTGAAGTAAATTCTACAGTCTCTGACGTATTGTATTTAAATATGCCAAAATATCATTGTTATTATCGTTAGTTTACAATGTATCTCGCGATGTGATGGCCTACCGATGAATTGTTAAACTGCGATTTTATTTTCATATTTTTTTTGTCTATCCGTGAGTCAGCCAGACGTCACCGGCTAGCTGCTGGCTGGCTGGCTTGGCTAAGGGCTTTACTTTGTTAAAAAAGAAGAAAGTGTGTGTTTGTGAAGAAACAGCTCTTTTCATCGACAGCTTTTTATATCGCGAGATAAATGGTAAAAAACAATATTTTTATCCGGTTTTATTAGCTAACTGTTGTTACACTTGATACGTTGCTCTATGTACACACGCAGAATACTAAACAGGTATCTTTACGTATATTTTACTTTGTGATGCAAAAGTTCGGGCCGTTCTCTTGGTTCTCTCGCCTAAAAATCGAAATGAAACTGAAAAATTGCGTTTGTATAAATGAAGTAAATGTCTATGGAATCGGTAGGAAACCCGAGCGGGTGTATGGCACATGTGCATAACATAAACATACAATTCATATTTTTACACATTCATTAGACCTGTTGAAGTTGAACATAGATTTCATTCAACCTAAATCTCTTTGGACTAAGACCATTTTTCTGTGCCCAAGGCCTCAAGAAAAAAAAAATATGTTCAAATTTAACGGTTGGTAGGTACGGTAGTTTGCAAACTCACAAAATTCTCTCTTCTGAAGTAGGTCTGTAGAACTATTTTTCGAGCATGTGGTATATTTTCCAAAAATATTGCTTTTTTGAGGAGTTTTGATATTTATCGAGACAAATGAATTTGCAAACACAGCACCTTATCACATAGCCTGCTGAGTGAAGTACCTAATGGATGGGAAAACATTACGATACATTGATATTTCTTACAATCTCTATTCGATATAAAACTACAAAACTAGATACTGTAACGGAAAACTCTTTTTACAATACCAAAATACTGCTTCTAATCTAACATTATTGGTATAATTTACAATATAATAACGAGTCACGGTGTTTCCAATAATTTATTAATTGTTCACGAAAACGACAAGAAATACACTCAATACTTTACAAGTGATTAAAATGTTTATGAGTAAATGCTTTTTCGAGTGTAAATATCTGGTCGATTCCGTTCACGACTAAAACGTTACATACATACATAAATAAATTCATAATATCATCCATCTAACATACGTAGGTACATCCATAAAGCTTGCTGAAATTTATCCACGAAACTTGAAAGGACATCATCAGCGAACATATTTACAAAAAACTTACAATAATGATGATGAAGTTCTCGACATTCCATCCATCAAATGAGTGTATAATTTGGTCTGAATTAAACGTAAATGATTGTCAAAACTGATTAAGAAACTACTTATGAAAACGGTGATTAATTAAAATGTCTAGAACATCATTCGTATACATTCATGGAAAATAAAATTAAACTTTTTGCCGACGAAGTCCCATCGGTCTCTAGGTACGCATATTTGAATGCAAAAGGTTCGCTTTATTGGTACAATTTCAAACACTTACTGCAGACTTAAAGGCAATTTAATCTTATTTGTAAATTCTGGAAAAATCATGAACCATAATTTAGGATTAAGAAGGTTTTGAAACCATCAGCCAAGATGCATTGTGTCTTGCAGCAGTGTCTGGAGTTGCACTTCACAAAATAGATTCAATGAAATCCATTCAATCACAATACGCCACTGCATTCACACGAACTTTTCCAATTGCATAAAACGCATATTGTTATCGAGCGGACTTGACATTCATATTACAAATAGATTGGCTCACTAAAAATACAAGCGTATGAAATCCTACTTATCTACATTCAGTGGAACTAAAGGGAAAAGAGAATAAAAAACATCAACTAAAACGTTAACAAAATACACTTTCTCTATGGAAAATAAATAAATTTACAAATTAGATACACGTTTTAGAACTACTTACTAATAGTCACTTCTCCTCCGTTCTAAGGTTTATCACTACTCCGAGTGGACTAGTCGAGGGGAGTAATTTTGGGCCGGACTTTACTAAATAGTTTTTCATCAACAATCGAGTTAGAGCTAAGTAGTATCATCGGCAAAAATTTCATAGCACCTACTTTTTAACGTTATTTCAATTGGAAAGAATACAGGGATATGTTTTGAGATTTTTTTAATTTGGAAAGTATCGACATCGACACCACCTAACTTTATCACATTAATTTGGGTAAAACCTAACAGTCTATTTTTGCAGTTTAAATTTACGGAATTTTTAAAAAAGAATTTTATCTTAATGATGGGAAAATGTATGTTTTTTAGTACAGGGAAACAAGTTAACTTGAATTTCCGGGTGCCTTCTCTGATCTACTAGCCTTGACTGTAATGTTGGATGACATGGTTTCCTACAAAGCGTTTGTTTGTCCAAATCCACTCACCTCCAAAAGTCCATTTAACTTAAAATAGAGTTTGGAAGCATGCCGTTACGCCGCACTACGCTTTACCCTATCATAGCCTAGACCGAAACCAACACTAACTACATTACTCAGTCCAAATTTCAGTCATTGTCTTAAGAAATTACACCTCGACACCCGTCTAAGTACAATAGCGTTTCGGTAACTTGCCAGTGTCAATTCACTTTTGTTTAACAAGACGTTTTAAAATGAACGATAAATAGAAATGGTAGTTAGCCATACAATGCAACCGGGATCAGACGCCTGCGAAAATGTGTTTAAATAACTATATGTAATCTGAATGGTAAATATCGTTAGGAAATTCTACAAGATTCGATACAGATATGTGTTTAGCAAAACGAACATTGAACTTATACAACTGCTCGGAAAATAATCTATATGTACTGTAAATTACTAGTTACTAAGTTTTACGCCGTAAGTAACGTCTAAAATAATGGAAATGTCTTAATTTGAAATTAGGCTCCTTTTAGTCGTGAAAAATATCGACCATTTCGTAGTTCTGTTGACGGTAAATAGGTCATTGGCTGTAAATGGATCAGACGGGCATCTATTGGGCCATTAACGGATATCAAAGCTTAATTAAATAGAAATCTTAGAAGGAAACAAATGGAAGCTAACGGTACGCCAATAAACACGGAGTCATGTGACAATAGCCCATTATTGATAACTACTTATAGAGAGATAGAATGACATCAGGAAATCAACAAAAACAACTTCTGTAGAGGAGAGGTTATTAAGGAAAAAAAACTGTATTTGCAGTAATTGTAGCGTAGAATTGGCTGTGGGGGATCCAGACAGATAACAATTTTTTGGTTAGACTTTCGTTTAGCAGAATTGACACAGGCAAGAACTTGCCACTTCCTAACACAGTTCCACCTTACAATAACGATAATCTCAACACTTTGAAACACTTTATTTTTACCATTACCGAATTACAAGTAAACTACAATAATAATTTCATGTTAAGTAACAGTAACTAATACAATATGAGTAAGAAGCATGACTACAGCAACTTAGAAAAAATATTAATACAAGACTTCGAGGGTAAATTTTAGATTATAACAATGACTGTTTTACTAGATTCTGTTTGATTGACTTTCTCAAGCTGTACATGAATATGCTTCTTACCCATATTCTAAGACAATTGGAATCTTGCCGATAAGTCTACATTTAAAGCGAACTAGGAATATAATTGAGATAGATAATTTCAGTAGCTTTGGTAGAGTAATATCATTTGTTTATTGTTACACGTTGCCTTCTGAGGCCGTTTTTACATAATGACTCGTTAATTACTGAGTATTAAATAATTACATAACTACTAATAAAGGAAAGTATGAAGAAGGGGAGATGAGTGAACCAATTCGGAGCTCTTTCTTATGAGGTCGACTTAGTAGCCAAGTCGGAGAGAGCGGTTGCTAATGCGATGGAAATGCCATAAAAACTTCCACTCTGGTAGTAGGCTAAGGACCTTCTTATTTTGAAAACGATTTGACTGATGTAGTGGATTTGGCAAATGTTTCTGAAATTAGTTTTCATAACACACATAGTTTAATTTATTCTTCATAAGATTACTGTATTTATTTCAAAAAACGCACATGTAATAGATTATTCGGATAGCGATCAACGAATTTTCCAGCCGTCTCTAACCTAAGCCCTTATCCTAACACTAGTGTGGACTTATTCGAGGGTACTGCTGTGCAGTGCCTAATTAGGAATGGTAGAGAGATTCATACACGCAAGAGTGGAACGGTGCTAGTGTGCAAGCGCAACGGCAGCTCCGACCGCGACCAGGGCGCTCAGGCGCGTCCGACCGCCTCCTGCGCGGTCGGCGACCGAAAAAACTCCACGTCCGTCGTCGTCGACATCGTCGACATCGTTGACTCGTCCCAGCTCACTTCGGTCGTCGTCGTCGTCCCGTTCCCATGTCTTATCCGCGCCTTCGGATGCCTCTTTTTCTTCGGGTTGTTAGCTTTTTTATGTTTTCTTTTTTGCCGCATGTTCTGTCTGTGAACTTGCTGCGTGCACACTCGTGGTGTGTGTTTCTTGGGAGGTTTCTTTAACTTCCCGTGATGTCGTCGTGGGGCGCATTGGGTGAGTTTGACGTGTCCCTCCCACCGCCTGGTGAGCGTCAGGGCGTACCAGGAGAGGTTTCCCAGTTGCCTGCTGACGGGGATCTGCGTTCTCCTCGCTTTCCCGCGGTTGTCCAGCGCCAGGTATGTCTTCTTACCTCCTCGCACTCGCGAGTAAGTGTTGTAGTTGTTCTCCTCTATGTGCTCTTCGAACACGCAGTCGTCCGAGAGATACTTCTGGAACAATAGAGTCATCGTATTAATCTTTGATAGACTATGAATGCTATTCAGGTCTGGGTGCTAGTACGATTAGGTTTAAATTCCGCAATTGCAGATGGACGTCCTTTGAATTTTCAGTAGGTTTAGTAGATTTCCTAATATTATGTCACGTTTTTTATGTCTAAATATCTAAGATTAAGGTAAAAACGTATAATGCGCGTGTGGATCATTATTTTAAGGAAACTAACACCACTAATACGTTCAAAAAACTGATAACCTATTTTAGTATACCTATTCTATTTGTGTCTGATTTTTTTACTCATTAAAAAACCTTTGTGATTAAGTGTTTTCCAATTAAAAATCAATCAAAATATTCTTTGAATAATCTTTATGCGTCATTGTTTCAAACCAATATCATGTTACTTAAATTGTACGAATCTGAAATCAATTGTTTTATTCCGTTAAACACACGTAGGTTTGAGTTACTTTGTTCGAAGAGACAAGCGTTCTAAGCGATGTCATTTTGCACAGTCTACCTTGAGTTTATTTACCGTAATTTACAGAAGTCCGCCTCCTGTGGTCCTACAACGACACAATGGCGGAATTAAACACCACCCGGTTTATGGTTAGCAATGTTAGCATGAATCCTTGACGTTCCATTCTACGCGCAATCAAGTTGTCTCCCGCGATTAACGCTAGGAACTGTTATAAGAACTCCTTGGAGTATAAAATTAATTTTGCACTGAAAGCCCGGGGCTGCCAGCGCGTTCTGTTGACCGATTATGAAAACGCGACTCGCTAATACGCCCAGCGGGTACTCCATGGGTGGTGGCTTCCAAGGGTTAGGAGCTCCATATAATTAGCGATCTAGGAAGTAGCGAAGGGGTTAAGTAATAGGAAAAGTTAATTTCGTCATGTCGTTACGTTTAATGCCGCGTAAAATGAAATTTAAGAGATTCGCGCCAAAAGGAATGTTGGGAAAAGCTGAGCGCGGTAGGTAACGTATACACGGGAATTTCTAATCTATGGCAGAAATGTTAACGATATACAATTTGAATACGTGTTTGTGGTTCTCAGTTGTACCTATAAATCTGTAAAGGTCTAAAACTGTTGGATTTATTTGACTTTCTCTTCTGCACTAGCAACATGAAGTTGTAATTGCTGTAATACCAGATATTGCGTTATGTCGCTTATCATGTAAACCTAATAGATTATTCTCAGCATGGACTTAAAGAGGTCTGGCTACATCGATCATTGGTCCTCGACCGGGCAAAAGTAACACATGTCACGCTCTCCACTACTCATAACGATGTTTGAATATATCAAATTACACTAAATCGTATATAGGAGCGTAACTTACTCTATGAAGTCATTCGAAAATTCAACCAACCACAGGTTTGTTTTCTTAATGACTACTGTTGTTTAGCCGCTGATGGTCTTGACAGCTTTACCTATCAGGTCTAAAGGGTAGGGCTTAAATGTCACCCTTATTTAAGTTAGTTGCCTAAGTACGCGAGAGGCAGGCATGAACCTCGGCTTAAGGCGATACTGCGAGAGCAATCAGGCATAGTAATGACAACTTAAAACTCATTAGTGAACAGTGGTGATGGCCAGTCAAATTCTATAGTTCTTTACTGTTATTCTACTACAGTCGCTATTTCCTAAGAACAAAACAAAGGAAGACAGTTCCAACAGCATGTCTTTATATTCCCATAAATTCTAGGGCTAGTTATCCCAAACTTCCAATGTTACAAATTGCCATCACTATAAATCAGATGGATAATATTTCTCACCCACCAGTGAGCAGCGAACTATCCAGGATTGAATTTAATGTTCTCGAATTGCTAATGTCGGACTCTTGGGACAATTTAGGAGGCATTAGACCCACCGGCGGTACTTATACATATTTATGAATAAAATAGCCAATCTGTTTGTCCTGCGCGCTCACCTGGTTGTTAGAGCATAACGGGCCTGTCCAAGCAATTGCAATGTTCTGTTCTTAAAATGGAACTTTCAATTTGAATTTGCGGCTGTCTGACGTTTAGTGGACTATGGAGAGTGTTTAGGATGATGAAATAAATGAGAATGTTGCAGTAGATACAAGTAATGACTTTGATTGAAGATCGCAGAGGCCTTGTCACGATTGCTTTGAATCATTTGAAATGGAAACGTAAAAGACAAAATTAAGTATTATATTTTGGTCATCTCCTTGAACACTACAAACATCAAACTTCAAGCACCCAAAACTTGTTTGTTTGTTGCTCATCAGCTCTTTTAGGTCAAAAGCAATTTAGAAGAAAACAAGAAAAAAAACTTTGAATCATTTGAAATGGAAACGTAAAAGACAAAATTAAGTATTATATTTTGGTCATCTCCTTGAACACTACAAACATCAAACTTCAAGCACCCAAAACTTGTTTGTTTGTTGCTCATCAGCTCTTTTAGGTCAAAAGCAATTTAGAAGAAAACAAGAAAAAAAACTTTTGGAGATGAAAGTAAATTTAATATTGCCTTAACAGATCGATACACTGATCTAATTAATACTAAAAACGCTCCGAAAGCTTCCTCCATAACGTTTTTGGGACCAAACCCTTCCGCAGTCGCATTCCTGGCGAGATTGACTGCTGAAACCTTGAGATAACTCTGCGAAATCATTCAGTACATTGCTTTAACAATTATAACAGTTTTGTTTAGTTTTAAATAATATTGTACGGAGTTTTGTTAGTTCTTTCATCCGTGTATCTGTTTTTGTGTTATTATAAAGTACTAGAGGTAGCCCTCGATTTCGTCCGCGTGGACTTAAGTAAAAAAAGTAATATTATCTACCTATTTGTATTGTAGCCTATGTCCTATTCTGATGCATAACCTATATTAATGTAAGTAAAATTTCATTAAAATCCATTTAGAAGTTTTACGTGAAAAAGCAACACGGCACATCCATCCACACATACAAACTTTCGCATTTATATCATAAATAGGATATCCTTAATTTTTTTTCATACTTTATTTCCAAGTCATCTTCGGTTAACTAAATCGAGGCCTTTCTTTTTTTTTATTTTCGTTCCTTTAATCGGAGACAAAAAGGTACTATACTGAGTTTTCAATTCAAATTAGCTGTTGTTATTGATAGCTCAATTAAGCAAGGCGATAGTGAAGTTGCAACTGCTTTCCACCTTATCTTATCTTTAACTATTAGATGGTCCTTCCGGCACAGGACGAGGTGGGTGGAGGATCCAAATTGATCATTTTGAGCTACGCAGGATCAAAAGGGAAGTCATTTGTCGATAGAGTAGATATGCCGATACCGGCTGAAAATCAGCGTCGTGGTATCTTTATTTATTCTTTATTGCACAAAATTACAAAAAAAGTACAATTGGCGGACTTAATGCCAAGAGCCATATCTACCAGTCAACCGCAAGGCTCAACAGAGAGTTTAGGGAGTTTGGTATCTTTATAAGTGCGTCTTGTCGAGTAAACGGTACTTTGACGATAGATTGATTGCAGTTGCAAAAAAGATGCATCTAGTTATGTCTATGGGTGAATAGAGTAAGATTTCCTTCGCAATACGCGCTCTGCTCATTAAACTCCAAATCAATTCAGTAATAACAACGAAACCAAAATAAAATGAGAAGTAGGTAGTTACATATCTATTGTCAAATAAAGTAGAACCAAAACTAACCCTTCCCTACCAGGTGATTCCCACAATATTTGCATTCGCATTCATTTCCAACTCGATAAATCGTGTCAACGTGGGTCAGAAGTTTCAGCGCGCGATCTTATCGATAGATAACTCGGATCGATAAACGAGCTACTCTTCGATATCAGTATCGATAAGGATGCGCCACTAGCTGGCGGGTTATCGCCAGGATCTTTACGGGGTAAAAATAAATTGATAGAGGTCCTCTGACGACGTCTTGTAAGGGATTCGATATGATGGAATTAAATTTTAGTACCTTTTAGGACAAGATTGAGTTCTGTGTCGTCTTGTCAGTAAATATATATATATATGCTATTGCCTCAGGTGTGATATATGACAGTGAAACATTATTCTTAATTATGAAAGGTTTTTAGCAGATGACCTGTCTGTTTCTGAACAACAATAATAATCGTCATCATTGGTCTTCACATCTTCTGCAGATAATTCACGCAGTGTTCTTAAATTACTTGCAGATTACCTGAGGGCAAAACTAACCCGCTTTAACCTGTCAGTAGGCATTTGTCTGCCTACTGACAGGTTGCCTGTCAGACTCACCTGATTGCATTTGCAGGATATCGGATGATTTGTGGGCAAAAGCAAGTACAGAGTGACCCCCCCCCCCCCCCTCCCTAACAGTTCCGACGACCTGGCAGACCAAGGCGCAGATGGCGTGACGAGCTGGACGCCTTTGCAGGGGACTGGCCGAAAGGCCCAAAATAGACTTGCGTGGAGGAGGGGAAGAGCGGCCTTTGCCCAGCAGTGGGATTCTCATGGCTAATTTAGATTAGATTGGGACCTAGCAGCGAGCCTTAAAGGGACTGTAACTGTGTTTACTGTGTGTGCTTCCGTCTCCTTGCTGTGCTGGACAAAATATACCAGTGTCAATGAGATGTCTTTTATCCTATTGATAAAAGACATCTCATTCAATTCAATGAATGAATGACAATGAATAGTAGGAGACTAGGAGTGAATGAAGCACAACACGCTTCACACCATTACCACCGTAAGCAGAACTTTGTTAGTACGGTAGTTAGTAGGAAGTTCTGTACGAAGTGCGGTCAGTCCAAAATGTTTAGCCTGACGTGTGGCAGTATTTAAATTACATATGTCTTGATCTGTCAACGTCTTCCCCTGATGAAGGTCATATGGACGGATCCTTCCTACTCTCCTCCAAGTCCAAATTTTTCAAATTTAAGACCACAGAAACGACACGCAGTATAACACGGCCATTAACCATGGAGTGTGTGATATTCGTTTTTGATACAGGTACAATTCAAGATACCCAGCATACCCAACACAATTTAAAAACATTACTAATTTCAATTTAGCTCTTTTAGTTAGAGCTAACTATAATAAACTTCTTGCATTGTTTAATAAGTAACAGACCTCACATGTATGTTTTTCGAATAGCAGAGTAAATAAATCTGTCCAGTAGTCAACTGTAATGGACATGTTTATTATCTTATAAATAACTTTCAGGCGCGTAAATTACTGTTGGGTTGGTTTCTAATTTAGCTAAGGGCAGGTATGTATGTCTCATTTTGATGCCACTCAAGGTTTCACTAGCTGTCTAGGATTTTAAATACAGTAACCATACAAAAGTCCCTAAACATTAAACTTTTTTGAATAACTGATTCAAAAGAAACAATTAGGGCAGCATTCATTCAAACGAACAAAAATAAGTATTCATTCGAAAAAGCAGAACGCCCATTTATTACGTCAAACGAATTAAAAAAACGGGATCAAAATTCGAACACTTGTTTCCTTAACCTGTTCTTATTTTTTAATGCAATAAAAAAGCAAATGGCGACCGGCCTGCCCGAACAAATCCGAAACGTGACACATTCAGCAGGCCTGGCTGACTGACCTGACTTAATACTTCCGAGAAACGCGATCGGTTGCAAGATCGATGAGATCGGCTCGTGTCAGTTCCGAGTATTTCCCCTTTTCTGATGGGATTCCGTAATCCTTCCCGAAAATAGGTTCTATCCAGGAGTTTTGTACTCTTTTGTCTTCCGTCGTCTGTGAATCTAGTCACAATTATGCGGATGCGGCGCGTTTGTGCCGCGTATCCGAACACATTCCAAATTAAAAAATTACTTTATTTTTTTTGTCAATCACTCCTCGACGGTGGATACAAAGTGTCAAATGATGACGAAAAATAACAAGCTGTTCATACTTATGGGTATCAACAACTAAACAAGGAAAACAAATATTGAAGTTTTTTTAAAAAAACTGATTGATTTTACATCCTAAATAAATAAAACCCCTCAAAATTAGGGTATTATTTAGTTTTAACACCCTATTATTAGTGCCGAAAAACTTCCGATGGGAACGTATTGCGGAAGATAACCATGGCATTAAAATTATAGACCAATAGCTTAGGATTCAGACGCTAGACTCACGTATTTAGCACGCTAAATAAAATATAACTTGATAAAGATTTATTTGCAACCATCAATAACAAAAACACAGACTAACAACCCATTATTAGAGTCAAACGGCCGATCTTATTGTTGTATTATTACTGTAATCTGAAGTCTAAATAGGAACTTTAGCCAAATGTCAGTGATTAACAACTGATAAAAAGTAAGGTGCATGATTAAGACGTTTGGATACGAGCGATAAAAAATAGGATCTATTTTTAATTTTATTTGATACCTACACGAATTTCGGGATTGCAATCTGAAGTAGAATCTTTGCTTTATTCTTAGTGCGCTAAAATCTTTTTTTATTCGTTTCTCACAGCATTTTAGTAACTTAACTCTTACTGGCCTGCTCATTTGGTTTGCAACTTAATACAATGTGCTATATAGGTTTATACTTAGAGGTAGCAAGTAGAAGTTAGAAGAGAGGTAGAAGTTAACAAATCATGTGTTCTCATTTCAAAACCTGCAAAGTTTTTAGGGAAGGTTCAAACTTGAAAATAAATACTGTTCAAATCGATACCTACCTACTGAAATTGTTTCAAGAAAGACCATTTTCAACATCGGTCAATAAATGATTGTTCACAAACAACATGCCGTGTATAGTTATTCTTGAACAAAAATGCTTTTAAGTAGGTACTTGCAAAGAGTCATAACTTCACTAAATTTATTAAACTTACAATGGTTTTCATTTACTCTTACTTTTGCCATCCAGGAATGAAAAGTAATTCGATTTAACAGAAAAGAAATGAAAAACATCAAGTGCAAAATTACTTAGGTTTACGGACCTAATTTGGATATATTGATGACGCTTCCTTTTAAGAAGACGCTTTACATTAAAAAAACGTTAAAAACTCCAACACATTTTAAGGCATGTGAGGACCAGGTTCGTATCAGATTGTCACCTATTCTAGAACAAAGGTGTAAAAAAGGAAATGAAGTGATAAAAAAGTTTACGACGCAAACCGTCGAAGCGGTGTCACCAATGCGGTCACTTTATGGGAATTTAACTGAGCGTATTAGGTTCTGATCTGGAACAGAAGTGAAGGAGCGGAGAATAATGTTAATTTACAAGTTTTTGAAGCTGTTTATGATCAACATTGTCTTATAAACAGGAAAAATCGGACACTTCGAACATCAATGATGTTTTGCTCATAGCTTGACAGACTTACCTCCTTATTCATAAAAAAATAATAAGCTCTTCAACAACACGTTCACTTTTGTATCGCTTTGTCACTCTCATTCAAGTTGCTGCTGCCATTTGCGAGTAAGTGACATAACACGTCAATTGCTTAAACAATGCTTTAGCGTTGCGTTCGTTTTTTATGAATAAGGGAGTAACTTCGTTATGAATAAATATTAATACAATTCTGTAGCATTAGTTTAACTGTTAAAGCGTTCAGTAACTAAGTCGCAAATGTTGACAGTATAAGAATGAGCGACAGTATAAAAATAGCGATCACAACTGTGTAACTGTGCTACACAGTTGTGATCGCTATACGTATAAAATCCAGAAGGATAAGAGAAAGACAAGTGAGCTCGAAATATATTTACTCACTCTGCCACTCGAAAAAGTGGATATATTTAGTACGTTAACCTTAGTAACGTATGAGGCCATGGTTCATGGGGGTAAAGAGCTAAGGTAAAACGGCCTAATAACGACCCCCTAAAATCACTGCCTATTAACGACCAATTTTAAAATCATTTATTATTTGACTAAATATAGGTTCTACCAAACTAGCAACTTGAAAATTCGTTAGGTAATTTTGTTGGCCAACAAAAACAATTAAGTTTGTGAGTCTAAATAGTCAGAGAATAAAATAATTCAGCGTTAAGTTGGACGTGCCCGAAATGTACGCACATTTCATAGTGTTGCGTCTTCACTCATGAAAGTACACTTAAATATTACTTAGGGAAAATATCATACTTAAACTGGATTCATCTTGTTGCTATCAATAGCAACTGTAATCTATATATTAGTCTTCCTAAATAACCCTTAATATAACCATAATTATTGGTTTTTATGACATAAAATCAGGTTTTAATTGTTGGCGGTAATAGAATGAAAATTTCACAATTTCATTCTAATAACGACACCATGTCGTTGTTCGCAATTTGGCAACATTTACTATTTTTGAATAAAGGGCAATTATTAACCACTTTATTACATTAGTTTCTTTTTTGTTCAATTCACAACATTATTTTACTTAATGGGATCAATTAACGACAACAGTTTTTCTTCGCGATTTCGGGTGAAACTGGCTTCAACGTTAGCTATTGTCCCTATTATTTGATATTATTTTACGTTAAATAAATTCATTTATCACAATAAATTACTACTTCTTATTTCAAGAAAATACATAGTCATGTCATTGCATTGAACAGCTTTCTATAAAATAAATATTTTCAACTGTTTGTTATAAATTGTTTTGGTCGGTAATAGAATATTGTAATCTTCTTCCTTGATTCTATTACCGACTCACATAGATACTTGAACTATTTTAATTTAACTGCCCAAATTCCATTTAATTTTGTGTACTCTCTGATTGTCATATTGTAAAATTCTATCGCAATATAATTATCTGTTTTCAAACTTTGCGTGTACGAAACAATCAAAGAAAAAAGGCCAGGATTACTCAGTAACAAAGTATTTTGACATCAGGATAATGCACACGTTCACACGTCTGTTGAATCTAAGGCTCAAATTTGTGATTATGGCTATGAATTACTTGCCCATCCCGTATAATCCCCTGATTTGGAACATTCGGACTTTATTCCATTACCAAACCTAACAAAACACCTCAGACGTCAAAAATATTTATCAAAATGTAAGTGCCGTAGGAGTTATTTATGAATAATTTTGTATACAGTACAAAAATGGCAATCAATAACTGTTAATGATACTTGTTAAATAACTCTTACAACTATTGTAAAACATAATCATATAGGGAAAGTGGATTTTTTGTATGAGTCGGTAATAGAAACAGAAAAAACGGTAATAGACTCCGACTGCATTCCATGTTCGGTAATAGAAAAAACTGCTCTTTCGGCTTTAACAATTATTTATTAATTATCATGTGATGGAATACTAAATCTGAGCCCTGAATACCATAGAATACTTTATTAAAATTCATTATAAATTATAATATCATTACTAAAGTAACAGCTTACATCAATTTTTTTAAATTTAATTCGAAGGCAGCTTAAACTGGCGGTAATAGGCCGTTTTACCTTAGTTCATATTGCATTATTTAGTTAGAAGAACATAATGAACAAAATTCTATTAATTCAATATTGGTTAATGCAATTGTTAAATACCTTAGTTTTCTCAATCAAACCAGATCAAAAAAGTTCGTATTCGCATAAAAAGTTTTGTCTCCGCTAAATTCAAATTGTTGCCAAGATTTTCTTTAGATGTTGAGAAGTCTTAACTAGACTTCTCCTTATCTACACAATGTTTATTTTCAAACAACGCAATGCACCGACCGAAGAATGTCCCAAAGAATGTCTCCAGCCTACTCCACGGCACCGCTCCCAATTGAGTTCATAACGAACATGATATTCAAAAATTCGATATCATTATTAATCATTAATAAATTTATATCGAATTATAATCTCCTAATCTAGGCGAAGACGCGGCCTCTTTCGTCCTTCACAGAGTAATAAAAACCTAGTAAAATATGAGATAGTCGATATAGAGGTTCAGTGTTTAATGAGTGTTCACAGTTTTTTGAGATCACGATAGCGTTTTATGTCCAAGGGAAACGTTCCTCGATATTATTTGAGTGAGAATGTATCGACAAATTGTGTTTTTATAGCCCGAAATGTTTATTAAATAGAGATTTCGGAGACAAGCCGAATAGGAAAAAGTTATTTAAAAATAAAGATAATGCCGTTCGTAAATCTTAGGATATCTCGAGGGCGGAGATTCGAAGGTTGGAAATATCTTCCTATTATAAATATGGTCATTTCATAATACCTAAGAATCCTTTGGATAAAATAATGAAGATTGCAACTCAAGATTAGGTTATTTAAATAATCTTAAGAACAATCTGGTTGATGGCCGTATTACATGCATCAATATTTCTAAGCTAGTGCTCAATTCGTAAAAACAAAAGGAATAAAAAGCTAACCAATCTGACGACAAATGGCAGGCATTTAATATTTAAAAAACCTTTGTCACTGATTTCACAAATGTCGCATAAGGGGACAGCAAAGGCTTCCTAAAAGTAAATGGTCTCTAATTTTTGATGGATTGTCAGCTTTTTAACAGTTTTGATTTTTCCCTTTCAGAAAAAAACCTTTTTTTATCTTCTAAGGCGTTTTTAATGGATCAACAGTAAGAGTTTAAAAAACATTAAATTGTTATTCACAAAGAAAACCAATTCACTGTCCACTAACATCACGACATCGATAGAAAGGGATCTATAAATTAAAACAACCCTTAAGAAAAAGTTCAAATTCCACAGAATAAAAATCGAAAGACCATAAATAAAGCGCCATATTAAAACATAAAATAGGGTAAACAATCGTAAATAAAAATTACAACGAAAACACACAATGTGATCGTTAATTCAAGTATAAATTATGTCTATTTTGTGAAACGCTTTACACTTTTTTCTAACGGCCTTAATTTTTAGTGACTTTTTTTTAAGTCCTTCATTTTTTGTGGCCAGGCACATTGGCGGCGCCTGTGGAGCGGTAACTCTTTTAGTCCAAATCTAAATTCGAACTTTAAAAAACTGTTTGTTGCTATCTGTGGTGGCGGAGTTATTAATCCTTTTCCCGCCATTATCTGGAAGCGCTTTATTTTGTTGAACCTATTGTTCCTCCATTTTGGTAGCTTGATGGTTTGTATTTTGTAATACGGTCAATTCTCTTGTGGATCTCGCTTTGTAAAAGAATGACTAACTTTACTTTTTGTTTTTTTCATTGACATTCGTTCTTAGCAAGAAGTTTACATAAATTGTGTATTTTACAAACACCATGTAGACTGAACTATAGTCTAACTGATTTAATAAGCATTGGCAGTGGCCAGTAGCGTCAGAATTAGAAATTAAACTTTAAGCAATGATTTATGGGTTCAAGTGTTCTGTCCTGTCAGGCTCAAAAGTCAGCCCATCTGGGCAGAGGCGCTCTCCAAGAGAGAAAACGTCCGCCTCCTCCGAGCGCCCCAACGGGCGATTGCGCAACGGGCCGTGAGAGCCTACCGTACCGTAGGTTTCTCTGCGGCCTGCGCCCTAGCGGGCACTGCTCCATGGGAGCTGGAGGCGGACGTATTGGCGGCCGTATACCGCTGGACGGCCGCCAAGAAGGCCGCGGGTGAGCCCTTCTGCTCAGATGAGCGGGCGGCCATTCGTAGGGAGGCCAATGAGAACCTTGTCCGTCTGTGGACGGCAGATTTGAGGGGCGCCGAGTTCGGCCGTCGAACGCTAGATGCGCTGGCTCCGGTTCTCAAACGTTGGCTTGAGCGAACGCATGGCTCCCTCTCCTTCAGGATGGTGCAAGTCATGACCGGGCACGGATGCTTTGGGTCTTACTTGCACCGCATCCGCCGAGAGGGAGCACCCTCGTGCCATGAGTGCGGCGCTGCGGAAGATACGGCCCACCACACCCTGGCGGTGTGCCAGAAATGGGCCCCGCAACGCAGCGCACTGGTCGCTCAGGTCGGCCAAGATTTGAGTCTCCCGACCGTCATGCTGAAAATGCTAGACAGCGAAGACTCGTGGAGAGCCGTCGCCACCTTCTGCGAGGAGGTGGTGAACGAAAAGGAAGCTGCGGAGCGGGCGCGGGAGCAAGATCCCAGCGCATCAGCGTTCCGCAGGGCGAGGAGGGGACGGAGACGACGAACAGTTGCCCATCGTCTCCAACCTCTCCGTGGAGTAGGCCGGCGGGCGCGTGGTACGGGGGTACCCACGCCGGCATTGCACAGGCCTGCTCCACTGCCTGGTAGGGACGGCTCGACGCCCTCGGTTGTCCCTACTGGCCCCTGCCCACGTGGTGGGGGCCGCTTCCGGCCCGCCGTGTAGGCGGGCTCCGTCCGGGGGACCGCGTAGTGGGCTTCGTGGCAGTCACCGCAGTTCCCCCAACATGGACGATGAGTGGGAGTCCCGGAGTTTTTAGTGGGTATGCCACTGGGTGTCTCCTCCCCAGTGGTGAGTCCCACGTAAGTGCATTTCCTCCGGGTAAAAAAAAAAAAAAAAAGGCTCAAAAGTCAAGCCACAGCTCAGGAATCGTATTTCTATTGAATTGAAGTACAATTTCTAATTACACTGGCAGCTGTCAAAATGCCTTTCTTAAATTAGTGGGACTAATAAAATTGAAACTTTAATGGAGATGATTTTTGGTGTAAGTACACTTTGTAAATATTATCCTTTATTTATTTTTTAGTTAAGTTTAAAGATATATTGTTGCTATTATTAAAATGACCTGTTATATTGACAAAGTAAATGTTATGGAGATGTCATTTTCAGACAACAAATAATAGCTGATACGCCGTTAAGAAATGTGGCATAGTCTGGTTACTTATTATGTGGTGCAAAGCAGGATATGAGGATGAACTGGAGCCCCATCCCGGAGAGTGATTGGATAAGGTCCCACGGACCGTTAGAGGTCTGAACTAAAGTTGAAGACACACTACTCAATAGTGCAGACTCAGGGGTGCCCGTGACGCAGTTGTGATAAGTGAATCGATGACGATGGCTGTTATAAAGCAACACACGCCCGGGTCGGAAATGAGATAGGTGGCCACCCCGAGCAAAATTTGGTGATCTATTTTTCGGGTATCTCCGTGCTCCGGGAGGCACGTTAAGCAGTTGGTCACGGTTGACGTCGCTAGATGGCAGTCGTTAAGCCTAGTCAGAGGCCTTAAGGTGGCTTGGTAACATCTGACATTAAGGTTGCTCAATAACCTTAAAGCCATACTTCAACAAGCGGGCTCAGTTGTTATTGTTGTAGGGGTCTGAAGCTGTTATCAAGCCGTCCTTAGGCCTCCAACTAGGCTTAACGACTGACACATCTGTTAAGGTATATCCAAACATTATTTAGTTGGTTAGAAGTGGCTTTCACTCTGACTGTGTCCCAGCACTGAGAGCAGTATCGGTAGCTCGGGAATGCTCATTTTGTGTCAGGAAGCGCTGACAAGGTCCGAGATACGAGTGATGGATGCGCGTACGCAGCTCGCTGCTCGCCTGTTCTCAACTCAACTGCCAAAGTCAGAGGCATTTGAAATTTTAAAAAATCTTATGTACAGACTTATTTGTTATTTTCGGAACAATGCAATTTTGTCATCACCAATTCACATGGGGCAAGCAAATGTTATCACATTGAAACAGTTGAAATCCGAATATTGAAGATGATCTTGAATTCAGCAGTCCTAATTTGTACACTTCAATATTAGTGAATTAATTTCACCTGTTAATTTGGTTGGAAATGTTAACTGTCATGTAATGAAAATATGTGAAGACTAGCGGCCGCCTGCGACTTCGTCCGCGTGGACTTAAGTTGAAAAACAAAAAGTTATATTTCTTGATAAATTGTAGCCTAAGTGCGATTCAGATGTATAAGCTACATTATTGTAAGGTTTCATTCAAATCCATTCAGGAATTTTACGTGAAAGAGCAACTGCACGGCACATCCACACATACAAACTTTGCGTTTCTAATATTAGTAGGATATGCAATATTTTTTGAAACAGGAATAGTATTCTGAACACGAATTCTGTTGTTTGAGCCCTACAAATAAAAACAGGGAACGGCTCAACAAGCACCAGGATTTCAATTATATTCACCTACATTTACCCTTTGCCTTCGTCAAGTAGGAACCTTTAAGGAATGCTCGGAATTTTCTATTTACTTTGAAAATTTAAATGGATTTTCGGACATTCTAAACAGAATACAATCTCTAAAAATCAGTACTATGGGTTAGTCACTTATCTTAACTTTAAGGGTTGCCAAAAAATTAAAATGCATCGTAAACTTTTGTCAAAGATATTGTTAAAATTATTTTAAGAGGGATTTTAAACTGATCAGCACCTACCTAATAGCATCACAATGATAGAGGCCGAGAGTTTGAAAGAAGTGAACTTAAAATGATTGCAATATGACATGTCGGAATACTCGTGCTCGCCTAATAGTTCCTTCAGTTGAACATAACAAGAAGTGGTCCTGTATCAGAACTAGACAAAAACAAAACACAATCGTCTTCATTTCCCGCCTATAGTGCTCACTCGGCCACACATCTATGACAAATCGGTTCTCGCGCCGTTCTAATGAATCGAGAACTTCCTGATTAATGGTGTCACTACATTCTTATCTCCCTATAGCGCCGCCTTAATGGGATCACCCTAGCACAAATAACCGGCCAAAATAAAAAATCCTTCAGTAGTATCAACTCACGAAGACTTGCGTCTCTCGTTTAACTGGCAGGGTTAAGTGTACTCCCGCCTCGCGATTAGCGGATGTTGTGTTCGATTTTCAAATTGCGTTCCATTTTTCAAACAGTGAATTCCGTTAAGTGTGAATGTTTTTTAACCGTTATGGGAGGTAAGAAACAAAAGCTATTAAGGAGTTGGTTGGTTTTTAAGAGCTACAATAAAACTGAAAGAGTAAGATGGTCCTCTACGGTCCTTTAAATTTTTTATGTTGAGAACACTTTCACAGGATAGGATTTGACATATTTTAGGCAAAAAGAAGCATTTAATAAAATTACTCTTTTTTATTTGTCCTGTATTAAGAAAAGACTTTGGATACTTAGTAGAATCAAAAGAAAAACAAAGTCATTTATTCCATTCCGCAGATCTATTTTCTTGACATTGATAAATGCCGCGCTAACCGATTTTCGCGCCATTTGTTGTCATTTAGCTGTCAAAGGGGAAAACAACGAATTCATTTGTTTCAATAAAATGCTATGATTTTGGATTTTCTCTGCTTGTGTTGGTTGATTTTATTAAGAAAGACTTTATATAAAATGGCTTTTGATGCATAGGTCCTTAAGTTTGAGATATACCTCAGTCAAAAGGTTTCACATCATGGAACTAAAAAATGATAAATAAAAAAATGATGAATGAGCTAGAGGGTCACCTGATGAAGAGTAATCACGTCTGCCCATGGACAACTGCAACACCACAGGTGACACTATAGACACGGTAAAGAAATATAACAGTATTGTGACTTCGAACAAGCGGACGGAACGCAAGTTATACCTATGCGACCCGGCGATGTCGTTCATAGATCGGCTCTCAGTCGCGAATGCGCCGCGCGCCCTGCAGTGTCGGACGGACAGTTTTGTGTGTTTTGTACCATTTTGTGAACATAATATTGTTAATATACTATGGCAGGGCAAGGTAATTTTTTTATTGTGCTGTGTTTGGTTGTTTGAATTCATCAAGAACGCACCCAGAGTTATCATTCTTTACATTACCTACAAACTCCGAAACGTAATATTAAAATATTTTGTTTCGTACCTACATAATAGCACGTAATTTGTTACAATATGTTTAAAGACAGGTATTTCGCTTTATCCTCCGAGTAATACTCCTAGATTATTGAGTAAATGAGTTGACAGGGTGAAGGATAGTGACAGACAAGTGAAATAGGTGGTTCATCGGTAGGTTGGATAAGTAATTCGTAAAGTACGCTTGCATTAAAATTTGCGGGTTTACGGTTTAATTTCACCACACCGGGTGAATGACCTTAGGTCGGAAATCCTTTGCGCGCATGATACATGCTTCTCAAGTAGAGGATTTGCTAACGCAATAGTTTTATAGCTAGTCCGCCACAAAATTTGGTTCATTGTAGGTATTAAAAAAGGAGGTCTTTCAAAAAAATTTACGCTCTAAGTAATCTTACTTCGTACTAATATTGTAAATGCGAAAGTTTGTGAGGGTGTATGTATGATCTTTTTTTCACATCAACACATCCTTTTTCATTCACATAGGAATTTCATTAATTTAAATAGAAATACAATATTTACCATCACAAAAAACAATTTCAAAACAAGAAAGAAACAATCCGGATCCGGATGTTTTAAAATACTACAGGCGGCAGCCCTATCGCGTGGCGACGAACCGCGCGGCTGTAGGCACTTAACTCAAGGACGGGGCCGAGTCATATTACTGTTATATTTCTTTACCGTGCTATAGAGCTAAGTAGGTACAATTTTAAATAAAGAAATGCACAACTTAGGCGGTCGTAGCGCTGATAGTGATCAAGTGATCGCTCTATTTGCTTTGCCCTTGCAGGGCGTTACATGTACACTGCCATTTCATGTAAGACCTATGTATCGCAATGTGATATGCAATAAATAAATAAATCAATAAATAAGTACATAGTTGGCAAATTGGGCGAACCTGAGTAACAATCACCAATCGGCAACCCCGATGCTATAGCGAGAGTGTTTGTTTGTTCGTAATTTGTCGCGTCCACCGGCGCTCCTTGATCGTTTAGGGCGCGATGTGTGGAGGCGGCTTTGTCTTAAGTTTCAAATAGGTGAAGGTGATACTTGTATTTTTGTTTAAATAGTTTTTATTTTAAGGAGCCATTCCTTTATTTTATAAAGACCTCTCTAATAAATAGGTATGACTGTTATTCGATAGAGATAACATCTGAGGTTATTTTTTAACAACTGTGTAGGGAAACTTCTTGGACTCTTGAGTAAAAGTCCTCCGTTTTGTTTCATTCTATGGGGGCCATCGCGTGTGAACTGGGAATTTACCGCGAAAGTGCTAGTGTAGGAGTGAGTGAGGTCTCTCGAATGTTCGGATTGTCACCCACTACATTTTAGCAAAACTTTGACCGCCACCTTTGACTTTAATCAGGTCAGCTCAAGATTATCTTCAGATGATAAGCATGTATGAAGGGTTAATGAGAGAGGAAGTGACCACTACCTAAGATTAGAAGGAATACTTATTTATCCTAATTCTTAAGTTAACTTCCCTTCTCCGCATTATGTTAGCCCCTCTAAGTCACTGGCCATCATTATCGATCACCTCATAGATCATCGGCTCTCGACCCCACAGATCAGTGTTGCCACCAGCAAAAACAAACATTAAGACATAAATCCAATTTGGAGGTACCAACATTTAAGAAATGCTCGTTTAAAATATTTATGGCCAGGATCTTCGCCGTTTTTGTCGTTACAAAAACTGTTCCGATAAAAAAAAGTTTAATATTACTGGCACACGCAATCTGTGATTTATTATTTGGTATTGATTAAAAAGCAATGACGAATTTACACATCCTTTTATAATTAAGTATTAAGTGCTGAATGTATGGGACTTCTCCTTTGCTTTTGTAATTAATTTAATGTGGTATACCTATAGGTACCCATATGGATACTTGAAAGTCCCTCGGTCGTGAAATCGCTGTTTGTATATTTGACTACGTCATATTCTGAACAGCTCTTTGGTCACAAGATTCATGCTGTCTGTTACCCATGTATCAATATTATTGAAGCTCATAGTTCCAGATGTACCTACGGGCTGAATTTATCAAGTAGGTGCGTCGTAGGCTAACTCTTCAACTAGTCTCCCACTCCCAAAACCGTTTTTTTTGGCAAAAATCAGAAACCACTGCCTATGCCTACTTACTTAGATTTTGAAAGAAACTCCAGTTATACCATTTTTTTTTTCGAAACTAACGGGTTCATATTCGGACATACGAAAAATCGAAATAAAACAACTTTACGGATTCTACTCGCGGTGTTATATTTTCTTTCATTTTCTAACCCGACGTTTCGACTCCTTTACAGCAGTCGTGATCACGGGATGACAAAGATGTTCTATGTCACAAAACAGTACAAAATTTTTAGCAACCCTCACTTAACTACCGTCATTTCCACTAACATTATTGGAAATGTTCCTATCCACGCAGTACGAACTAACCGTATCCTGAGACCTCACAGTATTGTGCTGCCCTCTGGGATTGATCAAGCGTATAACAGGCTCCCAAGCTGGTGGTAAATTCCAACCATCCTCACGATTGAAATTCGGATGTTTTTTAATTTCAATAGCCTCTCGCAGCATCCTTGGTAAGTAACGATTCTCCCTAGCAAGGACCTGCGGTTTATCAAATCGTATGAAATGGTTGGGCTTATCAAGGGCATGTTCACAAACTGCTGATTTTGTAGATCTCCTATTCTTAATATCACCTATGTGTTCTTTGATACGCGTCCCTATGCTTCTTTTGGTTTGACCTATATACGAGAGCCCACAGTCACAATCAAGCTTGTATACACCCGCTGTTTGAAGAGGAATATTACACTTAACAGGTCTTAAAAATTGATTAATCTTCTTCGGCGGCTTAAAATAAGTTTTAATAGAAGCACGCTTCAAGATGTTCCCAATCTTGTCAGTGACACCCTTCAAATATGGCAATACAGCAGGCTGACGCTCAACTGTGGCTGGTTTCACTCGGTTTCTGCGACGTCGCGGTGCTTTGAGCTTGTTTTCACCCAGCACACGCTTGACATGCTGGACTTCAGCATGCAGGTGGTCATCATCACAGATCCGTTCCGCTCTCTGTAACAAAGTTTTACCAACAGTAGCTAACTGCGAAGGATGGTGGTGAGAATCACCGTTAAGTACCTATCAGTATGGGTAGACTTCCGATACACAGTATGGCCCAAACTATGATCAGGATTCCTAATAACTAACACATCTAAGAAAGGTAGTTTACTGTCAGCTTCCAATTCCATAGTAAATGTTATCCTAGGGTGTATAGAGTTAAGATGGTCTAAAAATGCTGATACTTTGTTGGATGGTAAAATTGTGAAAGTATCATCCACATACCGCTTGTAAAACCGTGGAACGACAGGTGCTGAAGCTAAAGCTTTTTCCTCGAAATCCTCCATGAAGATGTCAGCTACCACAGGGGACACGGGAGATCCCATCGCTACACCATCAAGCTGTACGTAGAATTTATCATTCCAGTACAAATAACCTGCCCTAAGACACAGGTTAAGTAACTCTGCATATTCAACGGGCATATCACAGTCCACTAACCTTTTCCTAGTAATTTCTATGCAATCCTCTACTGGTAAACATGTAAACAAGGACTGAACATCAAAGCTAACCATTGTCTCATCATCAGAAAGTTGTAGTTGTTGTAACTCACCAATGAACTGGTAGGAATCCTTCACATGAGATGTAGTCTGTCCTCGCAAAGGTGAGAGTACCTTCGCCAAGTGCTTAGCCAAACGATAAGTAGGTGAGTCGATTTGGCTTACTATTGGCCGAAGGGGAGCAAGTGGTTTGTGTATCTTCGGTAACCCATACAGCTTTGGAGGCTTGGCACACGATGGTATAAGATACGACACGTCTAGATTTAACTTTTCACTGTGTTTCTTAAGAAGCTCGGTGGTCTGCTTCAAAATCTTACTAGTTGGGTCGGTTTTAACAAGTTTGTAGGTGTTTTCATCCGACAATAAAAGTGAAATTTTGTCATTGTAATCCGACGTATCTAACACCACCGTAGCATTTCCCTTGTCCGCACGAAGGATAGTCAGCTCTGGCCTAGTACGCAAGTTCTTTAAAGCGCGATATTCATCAAGAGGAAGATTCAGTTTGGGCACTTTGCTCCGACGCAGAACGGATGACACATCCTGGCGTATTGCCTCCAAATCCTCCTTCTTCATGGTATTCTTATACAAGGCATCCTCAACACTACAGATTATCTCTTCATAAGGTATTTTACGCGGCGCTACAGAGAAATTAAGACCTTTTTCCAAAACTGAAACGGTAGGCCGGTCCAATATTTGTTTTGATAAATTGACAACCGCTCGAGACTCCGGTCGATCCGTTCCACAGATAAAATCTGATTGGCCAGATGTCACGGCCGCGTTCCGTTTCTCGTATCGACCTTTGTTTTTATTCATTAACTTTTCAAATTTCTGAATCTGACTTTGCTTGCAGTTATTATATTTAGATGTTTCTCTACTGTTTAATCGTTCCATGCAAGATGCAAAATCTAAACTCGGCAGTTGTGCTCTCAAATAATTAGACAAATTCTCAATATCTTTACGCAACAAAGAAAGATCGAAACGGTGTTGTCTTATGAGGCTACTAAGCAATTTTTGACTTGCCTGCTGGAAGATCCTGGCACTTCCCCAAATGTCCTTTTTTGGTGATATTCTCACGCATGGTGGAAGGAGATGATGATCACGACACCTCTTCAAGAAATTTAAAGATGTTGTTTTTCTTGCGCGCCTGGTCTTAAGGTCTTCCAGCCGGCGAATGCTTTTGGCAGTTTCCAGTCCGTACTGGTCTACATAATGATTTCTAATATTTACGCGAACACTACACATCGAAATAAAACAACTTTACGGATTCTACTCGCGGTGTTATATTTTCTTTCATTTTCTAACCCGACGTTTCGACTCCTTTACAGCAGTCGTGATCACGGGATGACAAAGATGTTCTATGTCACAAAACAGTACAAAATTTTTAGCAACCCTCACTTAACTACCGTCATTTCCACTAACATTATTGGAAATGTTCCTATCCACGCAGTACGAACTAACCGTATCCTGAGACCTCACAGTATTGTGCTGCCCTCTGGGATTGATCAAGCGTATAACAGGCTCCCAAGCTGGTGGTAAATTCCAACCATCCTCACGATTGAAATTCGGATGTTTTTTAATTTCAATAGCCTCTCGCAGCATCCTTGGTAAGTAACGATTCTCCCTAGCAAGGACCTGCGGTTTATCAAATCGTATGAAATGGTTGGGCTTATCAAGGGCATGTTCACAAACTGCTGATTTTGTAGATCTCCTATTCTTAATATCACCTATGTGTTCTTTGATACGCGTCCCTATGCTTCTTTTGGTTTGACCTATATACGAGAGCCCACAGTCACAATCAAGCTTGTATACACCCGCTGTTTGAAGAGGAATATTACACTTAACAGGTCTTAAAAATTGATTAATCTTCTTCGGCGGCTTAAAATAAGTTTTAATAGAAGCACGCTTCAAGATGTTCCCAATCTTGTCAGTGACACCCTTCAAATATGGCAATACAAAAGCCTCCAAAGCTGTATGGGTTACCGAAGATACACAAACCACTTGCTCCCCTTCGGCCAATAGTAAGCCAAATCGACTCACCTACTTATCGTTTGGCTAAGCACTTGGCGAAGGTACTCTCACCTTTGCGAGGACAGACTACATCTCATGTGAAGGATTCCTACCAGTTCATTGGTGAGTTACAACAACTACAACTTTCTGATGATGAGACAATGGTTAGCTTTGATGTTCAGTCCTTGTTTACATGTTTACCAGTAGAGGATTGCATAGAAATTACTAGGAAAAGGTTAGTGGACTGTGATATGCCCGTTGAATATGCAGAGTTACTTAACCTGTGTCTTAGGGCAGGTTATTTGTACTGGAATGATAAATTCTACGTACAGCTTGATGGTGTAGCGATGGGATCTCCCGTGTCCCCTGTGGTAGCTGACATCTTCATGGAGGATTTCGAGGAAAAAGCTTTAGCTTCAGCACCTGTCGTTCCACGGTTTTACAAGCGGTATGTGGATGATACTTTCACAATTTTACCATCCAACAAAGTATCAGCATTTTTAGACCATCTTAACTCTATACACCCTAGGATAACATTTACTATGGAATTGGAAGCTGACAGTAAACTACCTTTCTTAGATGTGTTAGTTATTAGGAATCCTGATCATAGTTTGGGCCATACTGTGTATCGGAAGTCTACCCATACTGATAGGTACTTAAACGGTGATTCTCACCACCATCCTTCGCAGTTAGCTACTGTTGGTAAAACTTTGTTACAGAGAGCGGAACGGATCTGTGATGATGACCACCTGCATGCTGAAGTCCAGCATGTCAAGCGTGTGCTGGGTGAAAACAAGCTCAAAGCACCGCGACGTCGCAGAAACCGAGTGAAACCAGCCACAGTTGAGCGTCAGCCTGCTGTATTGCCATATTTGAAGGGTGTCACTGACAAGATTGGGAACATCTTGAAGCGTGCTTCTATTAAAACTTATTTTAAGCCGCCGAAGAAGATTAATCAATTTTTAAGACCTGTTAAGTGTAATATTCCTCTTCAAACAGCGGGTGTATACAAGCTTGATTGTGACTGTGGGCTCTCGTATATAGGTCAAACCAAAAGAAGCATAGGGACGCGTATCAAAGAACACATAGGTGATATTAAGAATAGGAGATCTACAAAATCAGCAGTTTGTGAACATGCCCTTGATAAGCCCAACCATTTCATACGATTTGATAAACCGCAGGTCCTTGCTAGGGAGAATCGTTACTTACCAAGGATGCTGCGAGAGGCTATTGAAATTAAAAAACATCCGAATTTCAATCGTGAGGATGGTTGGAATTTACCACCAGCTTGGGAGCCTGTTATACGCTTGATCAATCCCAGAGGGCAGCACAATACTGTGAGGTCTCAGGATACGGTTAGTTCGTACTGCGTGGATAGGAACATTTCCAATAATGTTAGTGGAAATGACGGTAGTTAAGTGAGGGTTGCTAAAAATTTTGTACTGTTTTGTGACATAGAACATCTTTGTCATCCCGTGATCACGACTGCTGTAAAGGAGTCGAAACGTCGGGTTAGAAAATGAAAGAAAATATAACACCGCGAGTAGAATCCGTAAAGTTGTTTTATTTCGATGTGTAGTGTTCGCGTAAATATTAGAAATCATCATACGAAAAATACTTTGCACAATCTTGTTAAGTAGTTTTTGTTAAAATCGGTCTCGGAGTCTTTCAGCCACATTTTGCCTATTACTAAGTTCACTTGTAGAATAATTCACACTGTATACTTATGTTAGTATTATGAAGTTGTCATATTCTGTTCAGCGGACGTTATTGCGACCACAGCTTCTATATAAGGGCTTCAGTATAGTCTCTAGAATTTGTTCCGTGATTCATAATTATGCTTGGTCAAAATATTTACAATAAATATGAAAAATCGTCTATTAAAAGGCACACAGCGAATCAAAGATTAACATACGCCTATAGGCAAACAAACAATGTTTCATCACTTTCTGTTCAGTAGGCGTCATCACTAATGCAACGTATACAAAAGGGTTTTATTAATAAACTTTACTAAAACACCGATGGGCAAAAAATTACGACATTACTTCTCTTCGTAGCTTCTTAGTCGAAAAAGGGTGATTAGAAATGGTGTTTTTAAATTTAAGACTGAAAATTGAAAAAAATATATTATGGCACGTTTTTAAAACTTTGAATAATAATTCTACATTCAAAAGGCTGGCTCCCCATAATTTCTTTTTTTCAAGGTTTCTTTTTATTTCAAATTCTAAACCTAAGAAAATTATGAAGAAACTTAGTTGTACCTTTCGTTTTGAGGTTATAGAACTCCGTTAAACTTAAAAGATTTTTTAAAAGTGGGAAACTGCATGACTTTATAATAAGCCTCTTGAGAATACAAAGAGATTAATTCAACTTTAATAATTCAGTACAAATAAATCAAATCAAATAGGACAATAACGCATCAACGCCATACTTTCACCTCACTCACGCGCAGGACCCCGATCGATCATTGATCGATAGATCCGCCGAAATAGATCACTCAAGCCGTCGATCCCGTGAACGAATTTATTATAACTTCACACAACAACCGGCCATTTTGTTTGTCGAAATAATGGATGACACGAAGATATTTTTACAATACTTGACAAAACAATGAACAGCTTTATTATAATGTCCTAGGGTGTATAATCAAATGTTTTTGTGGATGTTTAAAAGGGTGTCCGGAGTGTATCGCGGTATTATTTTTTGTTTCTCGTATCAATAGAAAAGCCATTGTCAATTGAATCGTTTGACATATGATCTACTTCAACGTGGAAGGCGATATACGTGTTTGTGGGTGGCATATACAGGTTGTTGTTTGACCTTTTTTATGAAAAAAGTAGAAAACGAGTATGATGGAAAGTGGTGACGGAAGTAATCACCTCCGTTCGTTAGACGCCCTAAAACTTAATGAACGGGTATCGGTTGGGACAATTTTGGTTTCGAAATATTTGTACAGGAAAGGTGTAACGGGTGCGGAAGGCAAATGAAATTGGACAGAACTAAGTACGTCTCTTAAGGACTGCTAGTTTCTAATATCTCTAGGCCTTACTCGAGTAGTGTTATATTTAATTTTATAGTATTAGTAGTAGTAGTTTAGTATAGTAGTATTTTCTTAGCATAGTCATAAACAATAATCCCCGGTCTCTCAATGCTCACGAACGCCATAGTACTCAATGTAAGAAAAGATCTCTAGCACTGGAAAACACTATATTTTAACAAATGCACATTAAATCCACTAAAATAAAGAAATTTTAAAATGGGTACGGGGCTCAAAGAATTGTATGACTAAACTTTTATGCCGCAACACAACGAACAAGTACTCTACCTAATGCCACTTTAAATGAAATATTTCACCAAGGGAACCGTATAATGCTAATTAATAATTTGATAATGGTATTACATACTTACATTTGCATACTGATAGCCGCAAGCATCCATACACAGGTACATGCAGGTGGCTACCCCCTGGATCGTCAGGAGGCCAACTTTGTATGTCGCACGTTGAAGTATCGCTGGAACAATACAAAAACTTATATTAACATAGTGGAAGCTGTACCTACTTTCAAGGGCTGTTTAACTTTTGTGATTATTGTGTTAATATTGTGATTTTTTATTCAAAACTAGCGGCCGCTCGCGACTTAGTGCGCGTGGACTAAGTTTTTTTTTTTTAATATATCTTTGAAATTAGTAACCTAGGTATGTGTTATTCAGATGTGTAAGCTATAAAGTTTCATTAAAATCCATACAGTAGTTTTTACGTGAAAGACCCACATCCACACATACAAACTTTCGCATTTATATTAGTAGGATGGGTTTGCGTTTGACCTCAGTCTCGCCTGGTGGTAAGCAATGACGAGGCCGATATGGCTGAACACGCTTACCCAGAACATGCCTATTCACTCTTGCTTAGACGCCAATGTTGTAAGTATCCGGAACCACAGGCACAGGGAGAGCATTCCAATACTTCCACTCCCTAGTGGGCATAAGTGTTCAAACCAACGGTAGAGGAGACGCCGGAAAACGTTAACTATTGCTAGAAAATCAACCACATGAGGGTGGAAACCCTCCTGGCGTCTATAGTACGGTCGTAGAAAGTAGGAGGTAGTATCAAGTCATAAAATTCCTCTCATTATGTATGTACAGAGAAATATTATTAGTCGTCTAGGTCCCATGATCCATAGTACCTAAGCCTGGCTTAGTTTAGGGCTAAACAGTGCTGTCTGGAATAATGTCTATTGATTTTTATTAAATAACATTGGTTGAGTTGGTCATACGATTTCACTGCGTTTATCAGGCAGCGCTAGCAAGTAATAATTGCCCCAAGTCCCCTCGTGTACACCTAACCTAACATAGCTGAAATTCCGATTCCAACTAAAACAAGACACTGAGTTATTCCCCCTGTCAGCTCAATAAGGCCTTGTCATGCAAATCTTGCAGCCTATGAGCTGTCGCCTTGTACGGTGACGTTTAAAGATGTCAGGCTGTGTTATACTCTGAAAGAAGCTTTGAACCGCCTTAAACAGCGGACAAAAATTAGCTGGTATTTTTTACGTACTTGTGCATAGTTGACTGTAAGGCAGATAAGATTTCAATAATCTCCACGTCCACAGCACAATAATGCATTTTACAAAATGACGGTAAAAGGACATTCTTCAGTTTAATTCAGGCAGTCTTATAGCTACAAAGCGATCTCTTCAAGACAATCTTCGGTAAGGATTTTTTGCAGGAACCAGAGAGTAGGGCAATATACTTTTGCTTAAGAGTTACATTTTTTCCTATTTTTAGCTTTTCAAAGGTCTCGTGTTTTAACGGCGAAAGCCTCGCCCTGCCCACGGTTAGTTTTGAAATTCGCCCGGCAAAATGTAGGCTTCTGAATGTTCCGTTCATCATGACGGCAAGAGCCAGCGTAGCCCTTCTCGGGAAATGCGGAGCTTACGGAGGCGTTCATTTTTTTTTAACTATAATTCCTAACGATTCGAAAGGCTTTATTCCTAACCTCACACTATCTTCTTTGTTTGCTTTGTAAACATCCAAAGTGCTTAGAAATCTTGTAAATTCTATAACGGAGTAGGCACTAGTATAATATGATTGCAATTTGTCTAGCTAATTCTCCCTTACCATTATTATAATGATCTTTATAATAGGCATACTGTAAGCACTTTAATATTAATTAAACCGTACGCAAAGTCAATAAATAATAAAACGATACTGATCTACCAAGTAAATGCTATTTACAAACAAATGTTCGTCTACAAATCACAGGCATTCAACGGGAACAAAATAAAATAGCAATAGGATTAATTAATAGTCAGTTAGTCAGATATAAAGAGGTTTTGCTAATCGTAAGTGAGATCTATACGCTTTGCGGGTAAATGTTAGTCAAGAATTTTATACAGGATGACCTTTTTATTTCTATCATCCGCAGAATACCAGTGGTCGTGACGAGCTCTGCCGTCACGGCCTTACACTGAGGGGAGACCATTTTGGTACACACCTTTTAGTAAACTAGTTAAGTTATTATTGTTTTTCCTTTTTGCTTTCATTTTATTTTTTTTTTGTTTTTGTGGTACTAAATTTAAAAAGAAATTATCACTTATTAGTGCCGGGTCGCTCTTTAGCACCTTCAACAACCTTGCATTGCCGTGCCTTTTTTTTTCAGGTTTCTCTATCAGAGTGTTCTCTGGAAGATATCGTTCGTGACAATAAAGCCGTCTTAAGTGTTTATTTAGAATTTCAGTGTGCATGTTGTTTGTGCATTTTTTTTCTTATTTAAAATTTCTTTCCTAACCCGAAGTCCTTGCCCCTCAAGAGACACCCAGTAAAATATAGTATTTAGTACTGGACTTGTTTATTTGCAATTAAAATTAGGGCACACAATCACAAGTTCGAGAAGATCTCATTAGCTTCTTATTATTAACACGTGTTATAATTAACGAGATACACATAACAAACTCGCGTAATTTAGATCTTTGTTTTCGTATTCAACAAGCCGTTTTTCACACTGAATGAAACACAATGTAAACTTAGAAGAAGTAAAATATTGTCAAGCTTTTTTTTTGGTGGGGGAATGCTTTTCGCCTACTCGTTCGGCAGGGGCAAACGGGCTATGTGGGACTCTCTCTGGGGTGGGCTTCTTAGTCAGGAAGCAACCCAGAGCCTACCCCCATCAGTGCTCCCTCTGTCACGTTTGTATGAAGCGTTTTTGGGCAAGTCCAACAATGTGCAATCGAAATTGTGATATCTCTGGTAGTATTGATCCTAATGAAAGGTCTTTCGGTAATAAAAAAAAATACAGTCATCTAGCTAATTGTTTTGTCCACAGCAACAATCAGTGAGCGTAACATAACGAATGAAAGAGGAGGCGCAAGGTTTGTGACAGGACCGTAGCGAGTGGAAAGAAGTGGTCTCTGCCTAAACCGTTGGGAAAGAGGCGTGAGGCGTGATGTTTGTTGTATGTATGTAATGGAATGCGAGTATACTTACCTCTACAAACTTGATGCATCTTTACAACAATTAAGTCATCAATAGTCATTGATTACTTAGTTATAAATGTAGGGATGGTCAGCCCTATCGCGGCGAGCTTTTAACTACTAATTAACAGATAAACTAAACGTTAAGGATATTGCCTTGCACTGGCACTGGTAGTACAGACAGCAAACAAATGGTTTTTTAGACGTCAATTCAGCGTTGGTGTCGTTTTGCTGGTATTCGTCGGTGCAAAAAATAAAATGTATGTATCACATTCTATTTCGTTTTCATTTATTTACGAAGTTACGTGAAAATGCGTTGGAAGATTTTATTGGGTAAAAACCCAATAAAATCTTAAAATACTCACCCAAAAATAAGAAAAAGAATCAAAATGACCATAAAACGTCATAAGCACAGGTGAATTTCAAGTATTACGGTGGTCTGTGCACTAAGCTAGACGATTTTCCTTTTTTTTGTTAGCAATTGACTTATTTCTGTTCTTATTTCCGCTTTAGTTATTAATTTGGAAAATCCATTCCGATTTTTTATTTATTTATTAGTTTGGACACAAAAATACAATTACAATAGATCATTTTTAGGACAGTAAAAGTACAGCGAGCTTTAGTGGCTTAATGGCGACTTCCTCATGAACTGACTGTTTTGCTAACCATACGAGCAGTTTACTAGAAGCGATGCAGAGGCAGCTCTGACCCCAGACCCCGGGGCCCGTAAACAAGTGAGATTTGTTGCCCCCTAGAGTCTACTGTCTTCTTTATAGGCATTCGACGACTCGTTTAGCGGAGTGGATGCGAGCGTTGTATGAGATGCAGAGAGTAGCGGTTCGATGCTGGGGCTAACACAAAATTGGTGATAAAACAAAAGACAGTCCGTATTCATCTTACACTTGGGCACAGGTTTCGCTATAAATATGAGGTGGTGCGAGCCATGTTCCAACTAACATGCGAGCTTAGTGCGAACCAGTACAAATGTTGTTTATGAAACAGATATTTATACTGGGTCTGGGTGTTCAGGTACCTTCGTTGTTTCTGGTTTCCATACCACAGGGGAAACCTTACTTCGGGATCACAGCAATGTATGGAATGTTGTCTCCAATTTATTAGGTTAGGGTAAGCATAAACTATACTGTCATAATAATATGGTGTGGTGTAAGTGCCTTTATGTAATATTTAATGTCTTGAAAAACTAAATATTTCTCGAATCGATTTTTACTAAGTGTTCGGGATGTAAGTAATTTATAGCTGAGACCTAATACCGAAAGTTTGATAGGTTATTTTATTATTTATAGCATTAGGCATAATGCATTATCATCTTACTAAAGATAGGAAAAACCAGAAAAACGTGGTTCGATTCCCGCCTGAAGCCAAGACCGAATGTCCTTCTCTGGTTTTCCTACCGAAAGTTCATTTTGTGATGGATGTATTATTTCCTTTTCAGTGTCAGATATAGAGAAAGAAAAGAAAAAGATCTATTAATTCAATTTAAAGAACTATGACCACACTAATGACAGTATAAAAACTACAATTCGTCGACGCGGGCTGCAAGCCGAGCGGCGCGAGTGCGGGCGCCCGCGGCGCTTGGTGCGCGGGCGCCGATGTGTAGGGTGACCATGGGAAGCAGTAAGTAAGGAAGCTAAGTTTCTTCTTCATATTATTGCGCTGATATACATAAAGAACTAAGACTACACTAATGAGAGTATAAAAACTACAATTCGTCCACGCTGGCTGCAAGCCGAGCGGCGCGAGTGCCGGCGCCCGCGGCTTGGTGCGCAGGCACCGATGTAGGGTGGCCATGGGAAGCAGTAAGTAAGAAAGCTAAGTTTCTTCTTCATGTTATTGTGCTGATGTACATAAAGAACTAAGACTACACTAATGACAGTATAACAACTACAATTCGTCCACGCGGGCTGCAAGCCGAGCGGCGCGACTGCCGGCGCCCGCGGCTTGGTGCGCCGGCGCCGATGTGTAGGGTGGCTATGGGAAGCAGTAAGTAAGAAAGCTGCAACGTTTCTTCTTCATATTATTGTGCTGATATCCATTCAATTCAATTCAATTCTTTATTGCGGGTCACATAGGAATAAGTTGACATTGTTTAGGTAGGTACATGTGACGCCCTGTACCTATTTATTTATCAATGATATTACAATAAAAAGACGTAGATAGGTTATGTCAGTACTGATGCGAAGTCAAAAATTGTCCACGGGGTACAACGTAGTTAATTAGACCGTGTTATAACGTGTGAACAAGACAGTACGATTATTTACTAGAGCATAAACGAGACAGATACATGTTGCTCATTGCTGTCTCAAACTGTCAACTCTGTCAATGCTTAGGTATACGAAAAATTCTGATTTCGGGTGCCATTTTTTTAGCACAAGTAACCTATCTTTTCACCTTTTTTATTATAATTTCAGTGGCTGCTATAGATAACAAATGGTACATAATGGTTTTTAAAACAAGGACATAGAGGAGTTTTTCCATTCTTATTATTTCTTTCATGCAATATTCGTGCCTAACAATTGACTTTACGCACTTGTTGTAAAGTCACTTTTACTTTACAACAAGTGTGTAAAGTCACTTTTAAGCCAGAGTGGCAAGTTAAGAAAATGTTCAGGTATTTGTTGATATCATTTTTAATATGGTATTATGATAATAATTATTCTTTTGCTTTTGTTATTTGGCCTAGTCATTTTGTTTTTATTTTGTGTCTTTCTATGCTACCTAAATAGCTACAAATTAAAAAAAAACACTGTTCTCTAAGGAGACGCTGAACTACTGGTATCACTAGCATGGAGTACTAACAATGAAATAAATATGAATACTAAAGTCAATTTCTCTATAAAATACAGTTTCAAAGAATTTAATCAGTGTTCGCTTAGTAAGGCAAAATTATTTAAGTTCCATAGTTAAGACTAGATGCTATGAGTTACTGAGTCCTGCCGATAAGCCAAAGGTTTAATCTGCACAGAAAGTTATTTTGCTATCTCCTAATAGAGCGATTATAACTAATTTATTAGGTTACCGTTTTACCGAGACGCCAAAGCTTGTAAAGAATGAAAACGAATAAACCTCACCTTGATTTGTCTTTGAGTGGTTAGAGAAATGAATAGGACACTAATAAATATTGCAACGATAAATCACATTGAATTTCACAGCGGATTCCGTTGTTCGAGTTTAGAAAATAAGTTCAGAGAATGGCCCTGTAAGACTCTCAGTGTAGAAGAGCCCAGAACTATCATCTTTGCTAATTGCTTCCTCCTTATAACGATATTCCCAATCGGTCCTTTTAATCTTGTCCTCGGACCGAAGCGTAAGGACGCACCCCAGTCGATGAGCGGCTATCGATACCGGCTAATTCTCGTTAAGAAGCTGTGAATGAAGCGAGTTGTGCAATTTGCCCATACTTGACGCGGCGAGTGGCTGCGGTAATGAGAGGCTTTGACTCGTAGGGATGTGCTGCTGACGAAGTTAATGCAATTACATCCGGGGGCACTTTATTATCTTTTCTCTAGATCTTGTCTAGATCTTACATGTGCCTATCATTTTTTCATGCGGCTAATAAATTGTCGGATAAAGGCAGGATAATCGATAACATTAACTATGCATAAATAACTAAATGCGCATATAAGACTTTTATTACAAAAATCGCCTATTAACGATTTAATAGTGTTTGATTATTACCTAATGAAGCAGTCTGAAAAAATCATCGCATTAAGTTACAGTAGTAGGAAGAGCATGCCTTCGCTAGTTCATTAGCACTTCCACTTTGTCATGCTGTAATTTACCAGCAATCAAACTTTCTACGTATAAAATTTAAAAAAGGTGGTAATTATTTTATCTTACACGTTCCCTCCCTTCTGTTCGCATTCCCTGGGGCGATAATGGGTAAATTGTTTTAAAACCACGCTAAATAGGGTACAAGAGTGTCGACCCGACACTGGACGTAAATAACACGCATCAGCCAAACGTTAAGTGAAAATAAAATACTCGACATCGACTTAATGTTAGTGCACAACTCTACTGTCCTACGCTTCCCAACTTTAGACTTTACTACTTTGGGTTACAGGTCAAATTGAACAGTGTCGGGGTGGAAATACGATAGGTTCTATATTTAACGATATTAGATCATAGCGCGTGGGGTTAAAAGTCAGATTAGATTGTGTTGGGAAGCAATACGATACCCTTGTAATGGATATGAACGGTTTGCGGTGAACGGTTAGTAGTGTGCTGCTATTTGCTTTTGTTAAATATAGTTTTGTTAATTAAATCCAAGTTGCGGTTTCATTCTGTCTATTAATTAATGATCGTTGAGAAACTTAGTGGAAAGTCATGACAATTGTATTGGCCCTAATTAAATCAAGAATTTGTGTCGGCCTGCTGCAGTGCGGAAGCAATGCGGATGTCGGACTGCAAACCCCTATGTTCACAAATTAAAATTCGATTTTGACAAAGGTACGGTATTTGATTTGCAAAAGAAGAAGGAAAGCTCATGAAAAAAAAAGATGTTTGCGTACAGAGTGATCAAATGTTTCTAAAACATTTAAAAAAAGCAACCTTGTCACCGCGTATTTTATTTTTTTTTTACTTTTATTTCGATTTTAGTGCCCTGTCTTAACAAGAATTTGTCATTTGGTTGCATTCTAGTATTGCAATTGTTTTTGTTTTTGCATCGACATCTTTTTGATCACTCTCTTAGCACACATCGATCTGATACTAACAGTAAGTATTTTCAAAATATGTTACATTTACAATAAAGTAGCTAAATAAACATTAAAAATACTATGAAACGTGTAGCACCGTTAAAAAATAATACAACATTATTAGATAATAAGTACACTCACAAGCAGGGTAATGAGTAAATACTTAACACCTAGAATGATAAAAGCTGTCACAGGCCTCAGATCCAAAATGGCGCAAAACTGCGCACACGCGTAATAGTGCGCAGTCACGCGACGGCCACACATGCGGCCAGACGTGTCTGCGCGGGCTCGTTACTGTCATTTATCTAATTAGCTCTCACTTAACGTTGGTAGTTGAAGGAAACGTTTCCTTCGTTTATGTTTCACTGAATGACAGATTATATAAATGCCTCATGTCATGATCACTAAAACTAGGTAATTCTTTATCATCATTTCAGCCCTTACATAAACGGCCTATATACGTCCCACCGCTGGGCGCAGGCCTCACCTCAACTATGAGGTGGAATGAGCCGTACTCCAACACACGGGCTTAGTGTGGGTTGTTGGAGGGGTGTAAGGTTGGTGAGCAACCTCAATGTCAGATGTTATCAAGCCGCCCTAAGGCCTCAACTAGGCTTAACGACTGACATCTGGCGACGTCAACCGGGACCACCTGCTTAACGTGCCTTCCGAAGCACGGAGATGCCCGAAATACACATCACTAAATTTCGGTTGGGATGGTCACCCATCCTATTTCCGACCCGGCGCTTGAGCTTTACAACAGCGATCGTCGCCGATCACTGTCACATGCGCACCTCTGGCCCTTACACGATAGAAATATGAAATACAATTCATAACTTCACATTTTAATAGCTCCTCGAGCTGGTGGCGCCAACCATTGACGTCATAATGATGGCTGCCTAAGGTCAGCTGTGCGCTCATTATTTTGGAATTTAATCGGAGCATTTTTTATTTTATCGTCCCTTCATTAGCACTTGAACTACTTACACAACAATCATTGAGGTAGGTTATTTATGCATAAAATTTAAGTTATTTTAATGAATATCGAATTTGTGTAGGAAAATTTGGTCATGTCTCAATTATGAATCGTCACCAAGGCGCCTATGACAAGCCCAGATTATCGGAGCTCTTGTCACCTGATGAAAGGCCTTAAATATATCGATATTTAAGCCTATGGAAATTTTGCGAAACCAGAGGTAGGTATTCAGATTCAGATTTCTTTATTTGCGTAAACACGGTAGCATCTACAGGTGAAAATTCAGAAAAAAAAACAAAGAAAAAAAAACACTCATGCGTTGTAAGATTTCTTTCTTCTAAACGGACTCGATGCATTTTGCATCAATTTTATCATAGTAAAACCGAATTGTAATCCCTCAAAATTACTTCAAAATGATTTTGAAGAAATCAAAATTTTGTGGAGAAATCAAGATTGTGTGGAGAATACACATACCTACCGTCATTTCTTTCGTAATATTCACTCCAGTACGCATAATTATACTAAACGCATGTAACTCAACAGAAATATTTGCAATGTGATATCAATTTGTGCTGGTCGTAAATCTCGGGGTTAAGTGGTGTGCAAGAAGAAACAAACCGTAAATTAATACTTAAATACTGACATTTAACTACCAGCATCCTCATACAATGTTAGTAAATACCTGAATTCAACTGTTAGCATATTTCAAAATAACGTATACATCCTTAGTAGCTCAGATTTCCGTATCGACAATTAGCCACGGCTTGTAGGATACAAAGCTCTTGCACACTAACAAACATTTTCTATTATAGTCCGTTCCCGTTAAGAACGCAGGGATTTTCAAATTTAATTCTTTCGCACACAAAAAAACTCAAAACCACAACCTTTGCGTTCGAAAGTATGCGTTCAGCTGGTCACTGTGGACGTGGATTTCTAATTAGGAACGACTTGATTGGTAAGGGGGCGTGCTAGGTCGGTGGAAAAGTATGAAATCACTGCATTCTAAGCGCGAACGGACTATAGTTACAGCATTATCAGGATAGCAGGCAAACCAGATGGGCTGAAACATAAGCGCAAAGACTTTTAGTTATAGACAGTTTTTCTGTTTAGGACTAGGCAGTCTCATCTGATGGTAAGCGATGATGTGTTCATGATTGCAAATGTCCGCCTGATGCCTATTCACACTCTAAAATCTAAATCAGCCTTGAGGATCCCACTGCTGGGCAGAGGACTCTCTTCCTTTCCTCCACGCGAGTCTATTTTGGCCCTTTTTCGGTCAGTCTCCTGTAAAGGCACACACACACCGTCAGAATTTGTTATTACTAAAATCTGGAAGCAACCTGATGAAACATAATACTTACATAACTGAATAAATAAGAATTATTCCAGGAAAATCAATGTTAAAGTTCCACGGAATCTCCCATCCCCATCACAAAGATCTATTCATATTCAGAAACATAAAACGAACTGATCAGTTGGCAGATCATAAAAACTTTATTTTGATCTCCGACGCCGGTCAATAAATTTAACGATTTTCAGATGGAGCAGGAAAGAGGTGATAAATTGATTTACCCTCATAGAGCAAGACAGGCGACGTCGCCAACCGATTTGGCACAATGATGGTGTCAAGGTTCTTTAGTGACAGATCGAGTTCAACAACTTTGTATTTGAGACACAAACCTAGATTTAAGTTATGATGATTTGGGTAAGTACCTAATGATTTTGTAAATTTTCTGCCAGTAGTTGAATTTTGAAACAAAAATTGAGTTTCAAGGAAAAAAATCGTGATAAAAGACTGCGAAGTCCCTAATGAAAGGAAACGTTTCTTTTCTTACTAAACTTTTCTAGTGCGTTTATCAGTAAAAAATGACATAATTTTTTTCTATCTAAATTACTTATCCTACTAATATTATAAATGTGAAAGTTTGTATAGAGGGATGGTTGTGCTGTGTGGCTTTTTCACGTAAAAACTACTGATTGGATTTTCATGAAGCTTTACAGTAATATAACTTATGCATCTGAAGAGGACATACTTAGGCTACATTTTTTTAAAATATTTCCTTTTTTTTCGTTAAGTCCACGCGGATAAAGTCGTGGGCGGCTGCTAGTAAAGTTTTAAAGTTGATCTTATCATCATTCGTTCAAATATGTACTATTTCATAAATCAAATATACAGAAAATGACCCGGAAGCTACATATCTATGCAAAACACAAGCAGATACACCCCAGATGGCTTTTGATAACACCAATTACAATACAATAGTTAGTAAAACTTGCCTAACCCATAGTTGGGATAACTGTGCGCAAGGAGGTCTGTTAATATTGCTAATAAGGACAGGACCAGATTCTGAAATTGTTCAAATTGATTGTCCTAAGCTTGTAGTACTTGTAGTGTATTTAGAAAGTACTCGTAAAGTAATAAGCCGAATAATTAATTCTATAGCCAATTTGGTAGGCACTGCTGATGTTATGAACGTCTGTTGCGTAGAAATAGTCTCAGAAATTGTTACATGAAAGAAATACGTTGATTTGCATGTTGTAGTCCCAAAACTTGTGTAAAAGTAGTTACACTCCATCATATCAGCCGAACGACGCCCACTGCTGGGCATAGGCCTCCCCCAAAGATCTCCACAACGATCGGTCCTGCGCTGTGCGCATCCAGCGGCTTCCCGCGACCTTGACCAGATCGTCGGTCCACCTTGTGGTGTTACACTCATTTGTTAGCATATTATCCATTCTGAATTCTTTTGGAGAACAGCAGGAGACACCAGAGCAATAAAATATTTTCTGTTTGAAAGAAAAAAAAAACAACCTAATCACCATTTTTACAATCAAACAGAGCAGGTGGAAGATTAAACTTAAATATTAATATTCAATCTGAGTGAGATAGTTGAAAGAAATGTCTGTTCAAATAATTTCTGACCAAATATTTCTGTTCTAATCTCCGACGGTGGCCGGTCCAATTTTGACAGCTAACTTTCACCATAATTATTATTTATACACGGGACCCGGCTTGACCTTATCTTTGCTTATCGGACGCTTGGTAGTGTGTTGGGCCAAGTTTTGGAACCAAACAAGATTTCAATATAATTATTCTCATTATCTTAATCAGCTTATTAATGGTCCACTGCCGGACCAGGCATCCCCCTATGAACACTATTCGGCCTAACCCTCAGTTAGCATCCCTTCCTTCCAGCAGCTACTCGTGAATCGTCTCTCCATCTAGCCTGATGGCACCCCACGCTTTAATTTTGGGACAATGTCTCAACTTCACTGTTGAAAAGTGTAACCATAGAGTTTCATGTTGTAGTTTTGTTTGATCTAATCAACATTCAAACCGGTGGTAGAGTCACTTTGTGTTTTTTTGTGTCTAGACGTGGCTTGTATGCTTGGAACATTAGCTCCAAGTGAAGCCTATTAAGGCTTACAAGAATAAATACTTTTTTACTTCACTCAAGAACACGCTTTTTGTTGACGGGGGGAATCCGTTTAGCGCGATACCAGGAGGTCCTCGAGGACCCCAGTATGGACTCTACCGGTTGACCCCTGCCGCGCTCTGCCGATTGCTAGGCCCATCTCGAGGGTAGTTGTACCTCGACCCTAACAGCCAGTATGCACAGCGATGTGAGGTCACCGCACACCGCCGCCCTTCCCCGGGGCCACTTGTAATGAAGACACACGGCCCCCGCCGTGTTCCCAGTGACCCCGAAGGCACCACCTTTAGTCGCCTCTTACGACAGGTGGGGGAGGACCGTGGTCGAATTCTTGCCCTCCGAACTAAAGAACACGCTTACCCCAACAGTAATTATTGGCAAATTCCTCTCAGAACAGATTATTCATGTCGTACCTAGATACTAATTGTAGAGCGATTGTGACAAAAGTCAACTCGGTCATGGTGTCAGGTTGGACATATGTTGAAATAAAGAGCTTGAATCGTTTTTTACACTAAACTTTTCTGTAATAATTTCATTAACGACACATTTCTAGGAGCATTAATGCTGTGTGGAGTGACGATATCGCTTCCAAGGAAAATACTTTACGACCTGTGTTATGCAATGGACGTTATGTTTAATGTTGGTGACATTCATTAAATATGTATTTTAAGTCTGTTTTATTAAAACATTACAATTGATTGCCCGTGATACAGGGACAAGGCATATGACTAAACGAACTGTTTTGTTAGGAGGTGGGGACGCGTGAATTAAAGACGAGAGCTGAGCTATGACTGGTTTATTTAAATTTCACATTAGAAACATCTACCTACACGTGATGATAATACAATTACCTACAATTCCCTTTTGAACAAATTAATTATTTCATATTAAAGCATGCAACAACCCCTCTAATAAATCAATAACATTATCATTAAAAATCCTGATAGAAATTTCAATTCACATACTATTCTAATAACATGCTAACATTTAAAAATAAATAAGAACAAATCACATCAAAATAAATTTCATTAAACTAATTTCATAAAAGTAGGTACACGTTTTCTTTCTTTTTGTAACAAAAGTAAGTACTTAGTACATAATCTTATTTAAATTCTACTAATGAAGATGCAACTTCATTTCACAAAAGTATTTGACATGCAAATCTTAATTAATTAAAATTTTAAAAATTACATTTTAATGCATTATGCACACTTATGCACTAGATACTTAGGTATAAGTTCGTTACAATACTTGCATACACCTTGTGGTTATGCTAACATATTTCATTCATTTTATTCACAAATTATATAATCATATACAGGTTAAATTCACGTACATACATTCATTTACACTTATTATTAAAATTATATCAAGAAATAATTCTGAATCAGATTATTGTACCTATTATCATAATAACATTATTGATTTCTCGGAGTTGGAATTCCAGGAAGAGAGTATCCCCAGCGATCAGGCGGCCTCACTGTCCTGCCAAAACGAGTTTGATAATTAGCACTATGTAACTGTGGTTGCCCACGTGATGTTTGTGACGTACTGGAGCCTCTGTTTACGTTATAGCTGGAGCTCAGCTGTTGAGAAGATGCATTATCAACCTCTATATCATCATAAGTACAGTTATATTGACTGTCTATTCTCCGCTCTGAGTCTAAAATAATATGTTTTCTATTCCTTCTTACGACGCCTCCCGTAATCAGTTTAATCAAATAAGACCTGTAACCTAAAGCACGCACGACAGTGCCCGGTACCCATTGATTCTGCAGTCTACATTTCACCTTTTGTGAAACACAGAGGTTGTAATTGTCTTACTGACCTATCAAAATATCGTTTTTGATTTTCTTGTCGTTTTACTAACTTATCGGAAACGTTCCTATGTATCTTAGGCAATAACAAGCCTGGAGAACAAGGAATAACACTTCGTAACTTCCTATTTTGCAGCAATTCCGCGGGGGAAGCTAGTTCTCCGCTAATCGGTGTGTTCAAATACTCTAATAGTGCCAAATCTGTATCTGTTTTGCTATAAACTGTTTTCCTAATCATATTTTTGATTGTTTGAACTGCCCGTTCGACTTGTCCATTCGATTGAGGATATCTAGGAGAAGATGTGATATGTTCAAATTTCCAATCCTTGGAAAAATCTTTGAATATTCTAGACGCATACTCAGGCCCGTTATCTGACATTACAATTTGTGGAATTCCTTGGCGTCTAAATATACATTTTTTCCCTTTGGGAGCGTAGGTTCGAATCCTACCGACTGCGCCATGTTTTGTTAGGAGGTGGGGACGCGTGAATTAAAGACGAGAGCTGAGCTATGACTGGTTTATTTAAATTTCACATTAGAAACATCTACCTACACGTGATGATAATACAATTACCTACACGAACTACTTGTAATAGTTCGTTTAGTCATATGAATAAAAATAAATCGGTAAGAGATATGGTTAAAATTGACCGTCAGTCAGAAGATATCAACTGTTGAACGCTGGCCTTTCAAAGTTATGGCGTCTGAAGGATTTATTAAAATTTCAGCAAGTCTGCATCTATTGCATTTTTTTAATCCTTCAACATTCAGTTAAGTTGATTGACTTATTCGTTGCTGTTATGTACCAAATTTTGGGTTGGCTGGTGAATTTGAAAGTGTGTTTCCAAATTGTTTTAAAGGTGATTGCCCATAAGAAAGAAAATTTAAATTTGTATGATAGGCAAATTCATTCAACCTATAAACTTAACGAAAAGCGACTTTGAACTTACAGCGAGCAATGTTTTCTGTGGCATTTAAACATTTATTAATGAACTGATTATATTCTTCATGTTTTCATCTGAAGTAACAAGACTTTTCAATTTCACGATTCAGTCTTTAAACAAAATTGCCCGCTTGAATTTTACACTCATGATTCATAGAACCAATGTCCGCAAACTCCAAATAGGAAGCCACAGCATTCGAATTGTGAGTCAGTGATACGAGAAAAAATAAAGAACACATGTTACAATAACAATAAAAAATATTAACAGACGTTTTCGGACTAAAATATAAGTACATTTGATTCCATTGTTGATGTTGCAATTAATTCAGCTACACCTGTTCTATATTATTATGGGTTTACTATTAAACACGTTCAGATAAAAAAGATTTATAAAATCCAAGCGTTCAGTACTAAACTACATTGCCTATGTAGTAGCCGGTAGAAAACTGCTTGTCCTGAAGCTCCGTACTTGAGAAGTACTATCTACTTCAATCAATGTTGATAAAAAATACTGATGCATTCTAAGCACAGCGTGTGGCACTATTGGTAAAGGCAAGTCTTGTACGAGTATTACGCTTTGATCGGACAGGATTTTCTGCCTTTCGCTATCGTATGTCCCCCATAGATCGTGGAACTCTGTCACATGGCTTGTGAAAATGTCACTCACGTCACGATAAGGCACAGAGGTCGTCGTTCGGCCTTGTTCGGCGGTTTTCGCGCTGTGACGTCACCGCGCGACGTGCGCCGGCGCACGTACGACGCTAGTGACGCGCGGCTATCGATAACTGTTACATTATTTCATGTCGTCATTAAACTTGTGTTTATGAAAGTATTTTTATCGCCGTGTGGTGTTGTGGATTATCATTGTCATATGCCTATGGTTCATCTTGTTATTGATCATGTGGGTTTTCAAGGCTAAGCCAAATGCAATTAAGAGGTCATTCAACTTTTGAATTACCTACAAATTGATGAAAAAATTAGTTGGTAAATGAGATTCTTTCTTACTGACCTAAAAGTAAGCGAATAAACGAAACCAATAAAAAGGAGCATTCATTAGCAGTGTGAGCAAATTATATTATTATTACATGTCACTGGAAAACAAATAATAAACTTAAAATACTAGTCTAGGCACATGTAATTGATTGAAAGTTCGATGTCCGTACATAAATTAACAATTTTATTGCAAAACAAGATAACTGGTGTATTTATATGTGTTAGTAAGACTACAAGGCTGAGTGTCTAAAATTACAATAGTAATAAATTGAAACCATTATAGAGCTTTGTGCTATAATTTTAAAATAAGTTCTTTATTAGACCATAAAAAGATTGAAGGTATAACAACCAGCAGCGATGGTGGACTAGAAATAAAATGTGTATCACAATAAACATAATACATACTGATCGAATGAATGTGGTTTAGTTAAATTTTATAGTAATCTTTGCATCTGCATAACTACTCATTGGTTGTCGTTTTTAAACGTTTTTGCCCCAGCAGCCATAAGTTCTTTGTACCATAAAGATAAAGCAACTTGAAAATACTTAAATAGAGATTTTCTTAAAGTGGTGACCAAATAACACCTTGGAAGTCGCAGCGTGGGTAAGTCGCTCTCTTGATTGAACAATGACCAATTGCTGGTAGCCACTCACGCTGTGACGTTTAATTAAGGTCCAGCACTGAGTTTCTGCCAGAAAAAGAACTCATCGATCATCATCATCAGCCTATATCGGTCTTCTGCTGGATTAAGGCGTCACCTAATGCTCACCATCTTGCCCTATCCTCAGCTTGACGCATCCACTTCCTGACTGCATATTTATGTCAGTCGTAGCTCTACCTTGACGAAGGGCACCCTGAGCTACGCTTGCCCAGATAAAATCTTCAACCATTCATCACTTCTGGCGCTTATACGTCGATGTGACCTACTCACTCACCCATTTCCTGCCATCACCTTTAGGGCAATCGCCGCCCCATCTTAACGACGAAGGGCACTCCAAGCTACGCTTTCTGAGACGAAATCTCCGTCCATCACTTTTTGCACATATACGTATCGTATGTTTGTGTTGTGTTGATGTGGTGTACAGGATAATTAATTGAACCAAGACAAATTACTAAAACGATTACTCTCATATAGGTTGTAAGGTCAATGATACACTGAAGGTGATATCAGAAGCTGTAAATGAATTGTGTAATGTCAGATTGTTAATAAATCACTAATAATTACATTGTGTGTATGGCTTGCTAGCATTGACATTATTAAATGATTGTAGATTTTCAAAATGCGAATTAAGAAACCACTTTGTTATTCCTTATTTGGATTTATAGATCTCTTTATAGCATATGAGTGGTAACTCTTGTGGTAAAGATAATTAATAATAATTTTATATCTTAACGCATTTTTTCGTTTATCGATTCTAATCTATCGATAATTTTCCCAGCCGTAATTTATTGAAACAGGTGCAGTGTTAGTAATTTGCAACTTATTTTAATTTGATATGAATTCCGGATTACGGTTGCATTATGCTTATTACCTGACAAATTATTGGAAAAGCAAATTATTTTTATCATTAGGGTATTGTTGCTAATCATGTATTTTTGTAATAGCTAACTAAGATCCGGGAATGTATTAGCATGGCGTAAATAAAGTAAAGTGGCATGATAATTGTGCCAGATTCCTGAACGCATTTCTAGTTGGCAATTTTTTTATTTATTTTAACCGTCAGATCCCACTGCTGATCAAAGGTCTCCCCCAAGCTTTTCCACCGGTCTCTATCCTCAGTCTGAGCCTGCCAATCTCCAGAGTAGTTTACCAGGTCATCACACCATCGCTTCCAAGGTCTTCCTCTTCGACGATGACCGTCTGTCTGTATGTCGCCTATTTTAATCATAATTATACTAAAAAAACGTAATAATTTTAAAAGTAATTAAGTAAGTATAGTATAGTATTGCGTAAGTTAGTTATGTTTTAAACATCTTCGCCTATATCAATAACCCAAACTAACTTTGTAGCCAATTTGATATAAATGCTTAAGTACTTAGATATAAACACCCAATCTCAGAAATGATACAAAAAATCCTAACCTCTCAACCTCTAGGCAGAACAAACATTCATATGTTTGTTCTGCCTAGAGGTTGAACCCGCGACATTTCCAGACATTTTATTACAAAACAGCACAATTCCTTTATTACATACTGTAATAAAACTAGCGCTGACACAGCATTTTAATCCCACCCTATAAACTCAAACTGACCGCCACAGACACAGTCATAAAATAAATAGCTGACTAAACTTCACAGTCCTCAAAATAAACGAAATATTACGTCGATGTTAAAATCTTTCATCATTGTAAAAAACAAAATGAAGCGCCGTAGAAATAGAGGCATCCGTCAACACAAGCATTTATAAATTTGGAAAGATTGCACCAGACAGGAAGGCGTTTCCGAAAACTGCAAAATTTTGTGGAGAAGTTCAAATTCTCGCTAACAAATTAGTTCAATGAACATTATGGGAAAATTAAGCCCTTGTTTTCTAAACTTTGGCGTGTTACAACATCGAATCGCGCGTTTCGGACCCTTAAAAACCAGTGTGTGTTAAAAAGTAGCAGAGGTGCTAGAAAGTGGCATTTGAAAAACAGCACAGTGCAACCAAGACCTCGCTTGATAATTATGGAACACAACAATATAGTTACCTTACTACAAACAACAATATAGGTAATGTCAAACCTCCTTGAAAAACCTCTCTTGAAGAACTCCTTGCTGTCTCAGTGATATACATCATCCTCATCAGCCTGTCATAGTCCACTGCTGTACATAGGCCTCTCCCAAAGTGCGCCACAACCCTCGGTTCTGAGCCTTCCGCATCCAGTCCGCATCCCGCCGCCGTTCTTAGGTCGTCGGTCCATCTCGCTGGAGGGCGCCTTTCATCAGTGTTCATCACCGGTGATATACATCATCCTTCGCCAATTTGTCTATTGTCAATTTGTTCATGTCAGCTGAACCTCTTCCCAAAGAACTATTTGTTTGCTAAACCGTTCGATTTCCAGGCCACAGTTCACCTTTTGTCGCAGATAACACGAAGCGGCCTAGAACAATGGCGGCGTGTCGGCGGCGTGTCGCCGGCGTGGCGTATGCGTCGTCACGAAATGCGATTTCTTGGGAAACGCCGAGAATCGAAACGCTATGGTCGAGTGCGATTTATGAAGCTATTTTCGGACATTGGTAAGTATAATATTTATTTTCAGACAGTTATGGGTTGACAATGAAATTCGTGCTTGCTTGGCGCGTGCATTGGTGAAATGAATATATTTTTTTAAAAAGAGAGAAAGATAAACCATTTAAATTAAGCAATATCGCAAAAAATAATCAGAACAAAAGTGTCAAATGGAACGTAATAATACCAGACAGACAGCAGTTAACGATGTTTTAGAAAACTAAAAATGAACTTCACTGAGCTGAACGGAACACAGCCTATTTTATACTCAGGCGCTGGTTTCCAGTAGTCCAGTTGTGTTTTGGGCAGGACAAAGCGAAGCGAAAGTAAAGCTCGCTGTAGCGTTCTGATTATGAAGGTCACCTATGTCCAATAGTGGACAATGCCAATATTGGTATAAAAGGCTGATGATGATGACGATGATTGTTCGGAGAAGGAAGCACTCTTTCTAAGATACATGAGACTATCTCTACGAATTACGAGTCTTTTGTTTCATTTATCTATCAACCTCGTTTTAATTTCACTTTCCACACTTACCCGAACTTTGCAAATTATGCACCAGAGCCAGCCTGCTATCATTGAAGTTGTTCTTACACGGCAACAAAAACTGGTGTTTTTATTTTATAACCCAAAATCAGTAAAACGATAAATAATTAGGGCCTAAGCAGGCGTTAAGAAGCGCCATCGTGTGGGGCCCGCCGTCAACGAATCCGCCCATCTGCTGTCAAACGTAATAAGCGACTGACACCGCTGTCAAAACAGAATAATTGGACGGGTGCGACAGACCCTTAAATCATTTGATTGATTTTATGGAAGCAGATTGTTATCGCTGTGAACTAAACTTGCTTGGTTGTGTTTTTATTTAAATGGCGAGCAAATGGTGTAAATTAAATAAAGATCAATCGACTCATGAACTGGATTATTGTCATTTTGACCAGAAGTTAGCTCGAGCTTGTAAAATGGGTATCAGGTGCACTATAAACATACTGTCATTTTTACTGCACTGGGTAGGCACCTACTCTTCCCACTTGCTAGAGTCCTGCCACACATAATATTATAAATCTTCAGAGGGAAAAATCTTTCTTTAAACCACTAAAAACGACATCCTAAGTGTAGTTAGGAGTTCGTCCGTTTTTTCGCTGCTGACGCAATATAAGAAACTCACTGTATAAAACTATAAAAAATAAGTGTATTCCCTCACATACTCAAATAGTCGTATTCCGGGTAATATAAAATTAGGGTCTAAATAATTATAATAAATCAAATACCTCTTTAACTTGAATGAGTCTCTTTGTTCATCAAATTCACAACCTTTTGACTTTTAACCTACTTATATTTGACACACTGACCACATTTTTATCTCATATGTACAACAGTCTTTCTTTAATTAATTAAGGAAATATTGTTTAGTACCACTTTGACAATAACCTTGAATTTTGTGTACAATGACAGTCTTGTCATTAACGTCCTTCTTATTTTTCTGTGAATTCTACAACGCCTCATCAAGTAGATTAAACTATTGCAGTTGGTTATTTAATATGAAAAGAACAAAATAGCACTTAGATACTTATCACTCATGTTGAATCTGAATATTACAAAACAAACAGTAAACAAGGAGCAGTCCCCCCATACTTCCTTAGAACGATGTTGCTATTATTTTTAGCATTATCTTTACTAAAGATCCGAAAACCAGAAAAAGACATTTGGTCTTGGTTTCAGGCGGGAATCGAACTCGCGTCTTCCGCGAACCGGGCGCTACCGGTCACAGATCTTGATATAGTAATACATTACACTGGTCAAAAAGCTGTACTATTAAATACACATTATACATTGAAATAAACATCAATGCAAACTTAACATCTTATTTTTAAGATTATCTTATTAAAAACGGAAAAAAATACAACAGAAAGACCCTTTGTATGAACTTTACAAGTACCTAGTCTCCAATGTCGAGATTTACTCATAAAAAACAACCAACAAATCAAAACAACATCTGTTCTTTTCAATATTTACAATACAGCTTTATTTGCGGATAACTGAGATATAAATCAGACATCATAGGGAGCTCTCGTAAATTGGTTTTAACATTGATATTTATCAAGTAGGCGCCTTAAATAGAATTATTACATTGCAATAAATATCGCATCGGCATAAATGGTTGGATATTTTTATTAGTCATTATAATTGGTTTATGCCTATGGTCTCTCCCGCGGTTTCTCTTGTTTATGGTCTACCGGACCATGTTTACCAGAGACATTTTATCTAACACCAACCTTTCGTTTTATGTTCAACTAGTTTTATGCCCGTGTTTGACATGTTGGAACACTGCGAGTTACCACATCCGCTTGGGTTATGGTGAGAGTGTTTATGCAATTCGCAAATATTTCTGTTTCAGAATAATAGATGGAATATTTGATTTAAATTATACTTATTTCCATTGTTAAGGGCCTTTGATTGCCATTGTGAAGCAACACAAGTCGGGTCGAGAATGGGATATGCGCTTTTTCTTGCCTCGGAAGGGAAATTAAGCAGGGCCCCGGCTGATAGTCAGTCGTTAAGCCTAGTCAGAGGCCTAGCTAGAGGGCGGCTTGACAACATCTGTCAGTAAAGTTGATCACCTTGACACTATAGTTGAGGTGCAGTCTGTGTCCAGCTGTGGTCAGTATAAAGGTTTTAGTTTGGCTTGACTTTTCGACCCCTAAAGACACAGGACATTTCGATTACAAATATCGATTAGCACTAGGATACAAAAAAGACTACTATAGCAAAAAGGATAAACACGATATTGAAATGTCAGAATCGTATCTACGTTATCCGATCGACTTGAATTAAGTTGTTGTGAGGTGTCAGTTGTTACTTATGTATTTGTGCTATCATGACATGACGTTTGGTTAAAGATTTGTACAGTCAGCATCAAAATGCTTTGGGGGTATGAGGAACAGGGTGTTAAGTTCCTCATCCTCCATTGAAAATGGAGGATCCTCCGACCAGACGGGTGTTATGTCTGGTGGGCTACTGCCCCTTGAATAATGTTGATAGCGCGATTCAGGTTACGTCAGTTGTAGTTTGCATGTGGCGAGATAGAGGTCGCCACATCACTCCCCTCCGAGACCGGAGGTCGTTAGCAAGTTGAGTCTGCCGGTGCCAATGCTCCAGTGTGAGGTTTCAGTGAGTCGGAACCCGATGCCGCATAGTTCACGGTGAGTCGGAACTGTCTGCGGTGATGCCTCAGTGAGTCGGGGTGATGCTCCAGTGAGTCGGAGTGGTGCAGTGTGCTGAGAAGGCTGTGGGTGCTGACCAGGAATGCGCGTTCGCTGCATGCTGGTGGTCAGAGTACCCCCGTAGTCGCCGTGGATGCTGGCTGGCTGAATGACTCGTTGCTCGAAGGCTTGAGGAAGTGACGAGATGATATGACGTAGGTTGGAAGGCTGCGCTGATGATCACGTCGGGGTCACCAATTTGGGGGTATGAGGAACAGGGTGTTAAGTTCCTCATCCTCCATTGAAAAGGGAGGATCCTCCGACCAGACGGGTGTTATGTCTGGTGGGCTACTGCCCCTTGAATAATGTTGATAGCATGATTCAGGTCGATACGTCAGTTGTAGTTTGCATGTGGCGAGATAGAGGTCGCCACATCGCTTTGCGCAAACAGCTAACAGAGTGAACAAAAAGATGTTGGAGGTTTGATAAAAACAATTTCATTAATAATAAATGCTAATGCAAGAAAATGAAAATTATTTATTTCAGGTAAACTTTTAATACCCGTACCGAGAATACCGAGATCAAATCCTGCCGGTACACACCTAAGTACTTTGTGTTCATTGTACAATTTGCGGCTAACTCTCCGGTGATGGAAAACACAGATAGCAACCCAGATAACGGCGGTTGGCTCGCCCCTTACCACGTTGGGTTCCGTGGGCTTCTGAATGTTCCGTTCACCATGACGGCAACAACCAGTATGCCTCTGACTAACCCGTTAGGGACAAGTGTTCATGAAAAGTCAGTAAAATAGAGAAATTCTAAATTAATTTTGTTGTGATAAGGTTGCTTTTCTTAAATACTCCAGACATCTTTGAACACTCTATGCGCACACATCATTTTGATGCTCACTGTACCGTCAACGAATACACATGTCACTGAAGAAAACAAAGTAATGAAATTGTGGGTTCCTTGTTTTTGGAATATTTTTGGCCGATTATTTTTTAAAATATTAAACAGATAAATTTTTTTTTGAAACAGTGGCAAAAAACAAAATAATCGTTGATTTAGTTATTTTAATAATTAATAAGTCAATACTTGCTAATTCAGGTGTGAGACCTGGAGTACTGCAAAAAGAGGGCTCCAGTAGCACTATTTTTTAGATGTAGGTAGCTACTGTAGCTAAATGTTACTCACACTTTTAAATGTCAAAAAATTTTACTTTGGTGGACAAAATAAATCAATTTTTGGTTACTATGTTCTGAATTGATACTTTTCCACTCTGATATACGCAAACAATTCATAACCACCTTTTACTAATACACTCATCAAACCATAATAGGACCACTGAAGACGCACTAATGACCGTATTGAGTGGGAGGCTAATGAGCCTAAAGGGCTCGGTAGCAGAAGTTAAAATTATCTTCCAATGGTTCGCCCACTCCGACCATTCAACACTTCGGTAGTACTACGACCGATCGCATTGATACTTTTGCTATTTTCATTTATTTACCGTTTTGGCATTTCATATGTTGGGTCATAGCGCGGAGAACCGATGGCCATTGGGGCGGTAAGGTTCAGGAATGGCGACCGCGTACCGGACGACGTTCCGTGGGCAGGCCCTCCCCAAGGTGGACCGACGATCTGGTCAAGGTCGCGGGAAGCCGCTGGATGCGAACAGCGCAGGACCAATCGTTGTGGAGATCATTGGGGGAGGCCTATGCCCAGCAGTGGGCGTCGTTCGGCTGATATGATGATGATGATGATGATGTTGGGTCAACGGCATGACAGGCAACCCTTTTCTAGTCAGTCCATCTTGATCTTTGCTAAGAAATGTCAGCAAGAGCAATCTTTAACCTTACCTATTCGCGAACACCGCTGTTAAAGTATGTTATTACAAAAGGTTGTATTTGTGTAGGAGGATGGGTAACCACACCGACCCCAATTCAGTATTATTTTGTATTGATCCCTACAGATGTTATTGAATAGATTGATAACAATCAGTGCTGATCCCGCGTGTTAACTGAAGAATGGTTTAGCAGTTACTAAATCACCTTTTAGTAACTGGCTACACAGAATGAGTGACTTGTGTAGACTGTCCAATCGGAAAGTGTTAACTCGTTCAAGTCGTGGTATACGTAGTCGATAGACTCCTGCGCACCCCAGCGCGTGCCGCTAGCGTAAACTACGCACGCATTTAAATGAAATTATTCCTACATTAACTGTAAATGTTATTATCACGTTAGTACTTACTAACTTGCTTAGTAAGAAAACTTTTTTTTCCTTAGAGAAATAAGAAAACTCATTATCATAATATTATGCTATTAATGAAATTCTATGCAATACCATGGGTATAAACTAATTGTTTTCAATTGAAAAGCTAGCGTTTTTTAAAATGAAGAACAAAATAAATTATTTGTATTTTTACTTACAAAATAATGTCAATACTACTTGTAGAATTCCTTTAGCCCTACAGTTACTTGTAACGATTTATTTCCTTAAAATTCAAATACGGTACAATCAGCCGACTTACAGGGAGAAATCAAGTGCAGAACGCAATGATAACTCAACTCCCATTAAAACTACAAGTCCATAGAGCAAAGCGAAGCCTAATGGAGTCATTAATATGCGCACGCATGAAATGACTCAGGAGGTAGTCAGCGCGGAGGTAGGCCTCTAAAGTTATTGGGTAGTTAGACCTTACCTCGATAAACTTATTGTTAGCCGCTAACCGTTATAGGCAACCTATATGCGATAATTGTAGGCTTATTTCAACTCATCTTGGCGTGGGCACACTTGCGACTTGTTATTTAGTCATGCTTAAGATTTATGGATAAACAGGGATACAGTATTTAAATTTAATGTATGCATCTGATAAAAGGTAAATAAAAACAGTATGTACGAGTATCTAAGGGTGCCTCAAGGTGAACACTAACCTTTGCTTTGGACATTATAGGGAGAAGGCAATAGGTCATGATTGGTTTGATTGAAAAAGCGACCCTACAAAAGAACGGTATCGCGTGCTGTATACAAAGATTTGGCCGCCGGTGGCGCGTGTATGATAGTTCGTCGAGCTTTCCCCAAGGTGATTATGTTAGAATTACTAAAATTTTGACTTATTGCGATTAGTCGCCAGTGTGCGCCTCCTAATTGCGCACACGCTTCCGTTAAATAACTAAACCAAGTACACCTATTTACAATTGCCGTACAATAACAATTGATTCTCGGTAACAAGCCCCCGCCGAGATTCGGACTCGATACTTGAATAACTGTTTCCTTTACAATCGATTCTACTATATCGATTTTAGAACTTTACTTGAGTGGGATTTCGATTATATTGTTTTAAACTTATCATGAAATGGATTCACATCTTGGATATCCTCAATGGAGACAGCAATTAAAATCAAAAATATTGTGAAAATGAAGATTTATTAACCAGAAACCACAATGTTGATAATTTTAAGTCTCACAAGCGATTTTACTCTCTCAAATCATTTAAAAACTTGTTAATCCTAAGATGTAACAGATTTAAAACAAATATTTAACTACCTGCCTGCAAAACGAGGTGTTATGAAAAATACTACGACATACTATTTTAAATAAACATGAATTTCAGATCAAAGAGAAATAAATGGTGTTATTTACTACAATCTCATATTGAACCTAGCCCTTGAATCGAATTTATTAACAAACGACTATTACGCAAGCTCTATAAAAACATTCGCGATATGAGAGCAAGTGTAGACATATTTGTCGGTATTAACAGTTATTTTACGAGCCGATAGACAGTTTAGTCGTCATCGTTTTAAGTATACCAGTCACTATTTTTGTCCCTTTGTATTTTATTCGGGGCGCTCGCTTCGCAGTTTAGCATATTGATCACTTTCGCCGGTTTTAAGCTAGGACTGGTAATTGGTTACCACCAATAATATTGATTTATTTTTCGTATACCTAAATGATTGAGAAGGCACGTTAAGCATTTGGCCATTCGTTAGGTCTAGTCGGAGGCCTTAGGGTGGCTTGATAACATTAGACTGAAAAAAAATCCACACCTTATACTTACACTTGTATGGGTTTGGTTATGCCCTTAAAGCTGTGAATGATGAAGATGATGAAATAACAGTTTTCAAAAAGCAGTTCAATTGTGAACTCAAAGTTATTAAATGGAACAAAAACCCTGTGAAATAGCTTTTTTCACCTGAAAATAAAGTGCGTAGTTTATTAGACCTGCCTTATACTAATCTCGAAAAGCGTTTCTAATTTTCTCAGCGGATTAAAATCTCAGAAAATTAGATTAACTGAACGTCAACTCGTTCACAACTTAATAAATATGATTATTTCATTAAGAAGGCTGAATGTGAAGAAAGGCATGGGCGAGTATGACTCTCCTTCTAAGGGTTCCTTGAGAAATCTTTTAAATACCAAAGCAAAGCTTAAATTATGTAATTACTTACTAAGTAATTCTTCTTTTCGTGTGTGGTATAAAAGTATTGTTTTATCTAACGAAGCCGACAAGCAAGCTATGTCTATGTAACGCACCGTGCATTGTAAGAACCATTTCAAACCGCTATTGAAGAATAAAAGTACTAACAACCATTTCCGAGTTTTCTGCCTCGCCGATGGTTGACTGGTAGAGAACGCCTTTAGGCACTAAGTCCGCTAATTGTACTTTTCTTCATTGTGCAATGAATAATAACCTTTTAAGATCCAGCGCTGTGGTACTGCAGACTTATATCCCATAAACATCAACCTTTCACGTCCCAATTGCTGGGCATAGGCTTTGTCTTGCCTTTATGTTGTTTGTTGTTGTTGGAGAATTGTCGAATTGTTGGAGAATTGTTCGATAATTGTTGGAAACTTAAACATAAACGGGCAATTGCTGGTTTTTTTAGAAATATTGTAGAAGTCTATGTAAGGCGTTACGTTAGTCGTGACGTAGAAGAAACCTTCGACAGACAGACACCAGAAATGAAGCAATCTTATAAGGGTTTACTGTACTCTCTAAAGGGTCCCTAAAAGGACAAAAAATGTCAAACCGTTAGAGTTGGTCCACGAATAAATTCATAAGCAACATTATTCGGAACGAATCAGGACTCCTGTTGGGGAGGGTTGTCACCTTTGAAAGAATGCAATCATTATAAGCAGCTTTTTAGTATTCAATTCATTATGACAGTAAATTGTCGGGGTTGTATTATTCCCTTAAATAACTGGATAAAACCATAAACCTTAAAGAAATTTTAACAAAAAGCCAAGTTGATAAAAAAATTGCCTAAGAACCGTTTAAATTAGGTGACCAACCAAAAAAAAACTACTAGTATTTTAGACTGGTTCATTGTAGATTTCTGAAAGTAACCCATTTTCGTATACGGCTTGCAAAAAGACGTTTATGAAAATACTATCGACTCGCCCCCGCTTCGCACGGGTGCATTATACATAATATAAACCTTCCCCTTGAATCACTCTATCTATTTAAAAAACCGCATCAAAATCCGTTGCGTAGTTTCAAAGATTTGAGCATAAAAAGGGACATAGGGACAGAGAAAGCGACTTTGTTTTATACTATGTAGTGACTAATTTGTTCCCATTCCCTACCGGCAGCCCTAGGCCGTATAAAGGGGTGACAAGTTCAATGTTAAAATTATATCCTTTTGACATCTGATAATTTCGGTACCACAAAGGGAGGCGCGGCCGAATAAATAACGAAATATACAGCCCATACAGAAAAATGGTAATTTATTAAGATGTAACCAGCGATACGAACAATTTACTGAGTAGGCAGGCCCCAGCCATTACGAAGATAATGATGGCTGATAAAATGGGTTTGGAGGTCCTTGTTAGGTGTGAACCGTAGAGGGAGTAATAGCCTTAAGTGTCATGCTTCAGGGTATGACATGGCTAGGTTAGGATTTAGACAAAGGAAATGTACTGAAACAATTTTTTAAACGACCGTCTTGGTGTATTTGTTGAGAAGTCGGCTACTACACCAAGGGTCGCGGGTTCGATCCCCGCACAGTACAAATATTTGTGTGCATGACATGTCTGTTTGTATTAGTCTGGGTGTTTCCTATGTATATTAAGTATGTATTTACAAAAGGAAAAGTATTTAAGTATGTTTTTCCGTTGTCTAGTATCCATAATAACGGACTATAATTAGCCCACTTGGGACTAGATGGCGCTGTGTGGAATAATGTCCAAGGATATTTATTATAAATTTATTTATTTATTCTACTGGGTGCAAGAAATCAAATATCACGCGTAAAGTGGCTGGCGTTACAGGGTCGTAAGGGGCAAATAAGCTAGCGTTTTTTTTGTTCTGGACCTTTATTATGCAGTAGGTTTAGGTGCAGTAAAACGACAAGTTATTTGACAGAAAACGTATGATTTCCTTGGAAAATTTGGCAGTGATAGAAAATGACAGATTTTCAAGGATATTACAGAATGATGAAGTAAAATGACTGTTTGCATGCATGGTTGATACATTTTCTGACAAATAACCTGTTGTTTTACTGTCATCCAAGAAATATGATACGAACAATTTACTGAGTAGGCAGGTCCCAGCCATTATGAAGATAATGATGGCTGATAAAATGGTTTTGGTCCTTGTTAGAAGGTGTGAACCGTAGAGGGTGCAGTAATAGCCTTAAGTGTCATGCTTCAGGGTATGCCATGTATGAGTTAGGGTTTGGACAAAGTTGGTGTTACAGGGTCGGAAGGGGCAAATAGGCTATCGTTTTTTTTCTACGATTAGTACTAAACTCTGACCTTTATTAAGGTGCAGTAGGTTTGGGTGCAGTAAAACAATAAATTATTTGACAGATTTGAGAGATTTCCTTAAAAAATTCTTATTACAGAATGATGAAGTAAAATGGAAGTCTTGCAAGCATAGTGGACAGACTTTCTAACAAATAACCTGTTGTTTTACTGTCAGCCAGGAAAGAATACAAACGGAGTCGATAAACTTCGTGACAGAGCAAAAAGCAAAATTTCAGGGTGTTTACCTGAAAAAGCAAACAAATTATAAGTTCATTTACTTCTCGAAATTAATAGCCAATTGTTCAAGCCATTACATTTTGGCCAAATGCCATAGAAATATCTCACGTAGGAAAATTCCTAGGCCCATTCTGTGCGTCCCATAAAACGGGAACTATCTAGTCAGTCTTTGATATTTTCATTTTATTGTTTATTTTAATGGTGTTAGATATAAACTGTGGATTATTTGTATCGAATTTTTCCACGTGAAGTGAAATGCGTAAAGAAATGTTGTGAGCTTTATTTTTAAGCAGTTAAGAATTCTTTATCATTTTTGGGATTGAATAAATTTTGTAAATATAATTTATGAGATTCCGTTTAAAAACAAATTCACATATTGCTTGGATCCCAAAGCACGGTCATGCATTGAATTTGGTAAACCACAATCAAAGAACAAAATCATAAATAGGTATCTACATTTAAATAGACCTGAGTAACAACAAACTTTTAAATCAGTTTGTTTTGTCGGAACTTCCTACACTTTTTAATATGACGTCGCAACAGGCTCTCGCGATGTCGTACCCAATAACTTGCGAATTGTTCATGAACTTTTTAAGTTTACTAGTGAGAAAATGCATTGGATTTAGATGCTAAGCAAAGTATGAAAAGATCAATATAATGAATAATATTACACCGTAGATAGTGACAAGTTAACTAATTCACAAATAACTACTCCATACATAAGTTATGACATCTAGTCATACGTCCTAAGAGAAAATAGCTTCATTCATACATTAAACCCTTTAGGCTTAATAGCTTCATTTATCAGGCTATCGCGTTATAAGTAGTGTTGTAAAAAAGCTCGAGTCGGCGCTTCAACTCGTGAGTCGACGCTCAAGCAGATTGCTAACGCTCAAGTCGGGGACTCGACGAAGCGCTCCACGCTCTAGCGGTGGCTCGAGCGTTTTAGTGAAAAAGCGTATTCCGAGCGCTGGACTCAGCGCTCGGCTCGAGCTTGAGCGTGCTCGTTTAGATTAAATAGCTAGTAAGATACTGTAGAATACGATAGTATACTTGAAATAAAAGTATTTTGCTCGTCGTCGAAATTAAAATACAAGTGTAATTAAAAGTTAATAATTCACAAGTGTTTATAACAATATGTCAAAAAAAGTAATACTCACCGTACCTTTTTGCCCGCCGCAACTCCTAACATTTTTATCTATCGCAATTTATGAGTCTAGCTGGATTCAAAAATTACAACGCTCGGACGCTTGAGCGCAAAACTCGAGCACGAAAGTCCGAGCCTTCAACGCTCAAAAGCGTCGACTCAGCGCTCAACCACAGTATAACCATACAGTAGAACATCTAAATACGAACGTGCCACTCTCGGTTTGAATGTGTGCGTGAGCGCACACGCGATTTCACGCACACGCTAGCATAAAATAGGGAGGCATAGGGAGGCGGCAGTACGGACGGGCTGTGCCACGTGTCTGTGTGCACGCTAGGCTAATAACTCGGCGGACGGCCTTAGATAGCCTACTGTATGGTTTATACTGTGGCTCAACGCTTGACGCTCAGCGTTCATTTTTACAACACTAGTTATAAGGCTCTTACAAGCATTCCTATAGCGTCTCAATCTTGTGCTTTTTGCATAAACTCATCCCGCGCGAGTCTTAACCGATTGCGTCATAAGTTAGGAGTAATGCGACGGGCGAGTGGCTTAGGGAATTATTACTAGGCTAGGCGTTATTGAAGGAGAATATCCTGTGGAAATATTGTGGCTTTGTACAAGAGATTTCAAGTAATAAAGGAAAAACAGAAGAAAAAATACATTTGCTACTTCGCAACAATCGAATCAGAAATGCAGAAATCTGTAAGAGAATTGGAGTCGCCGCAGTAGCCCAGCGCGGCGAATTATATAGTAACTAACCGTTGGGGCGGAAAAAAACTGAAATACAGACCAGTTGATGGCTATCGCTAGGGTGTCCGTGCCGCAGTTGTGACAGTGGAACGGCAACGATCGCCGTTGTAAAGCAACACCCGCAGGGTCAGAAATGGGATAGGTGACCATTCCGACCAAAATTATTTTTGGGCATCTCCGTGCTTTGGGGCCTGTGGCCTGTGCCGAATAGTGGGAGGTATATAGGCCGTATATGTTTTAAAATGGCTAACGCTAAGTGAAACGCCATTCTGTGAGAAGGACTGCATTCCTGATAAAAGTTGCAGGAGTTAGGTGGAAGTAGGCTGCTTGCAACAAGCCGCCCTGGCCATACTGGAAATTCATGGGGATGGACGATTTATGTACAGCAGTGGACGTCATTAATGTAATGATGAAAATGCACTTGTAATCTGTCAAGGACTTTTGTACTTCTAAAGCTAAAGTGGCTAGCTCTTCAACAATCAGCGCTGGAACCTGTGCCCAACAGTGCGTTCCAACAGCCCAAAGGCTGATGTTTATTCTACTAAAGTCACATGTTCTACTTAAATTAATAAGTGTGTTGACACTCCCAATGTCTCAAACGTGCCGAGAAGCTGCTAATTGATCTTACCACGCTCGCCACACGTACGGCCGTTTGACGTAACCTTTCCCATCGACTTTGGGACCACTTGTCACCCAATAAATGCCAACGGTTACTTTTTTAAAGTTTGAAGCAAGTGCGTTTTATAGTACACAAACGACTCCAACTGATAGAGTTAATGTTTTTTTTAAGATTTCAAAAAATAGACCTACTTGAAGAGAGATTAGAGTTTCTCGTAAGAGTATTTGACGCATGCTCTTTTAATTATTTATACTGATGGATGAAAATAAATGTGAGATTTAAGCTACAAAAAATATATAAACAGTAAAAAAAGAATTAACCAACACATTCATACAGCAAAATTAGTCAGAAGTTTCAACTTCTGACTAATTTTGCGAACCAGCCCACTCAACCTTATTTAAAATTACCAATAAATTAATAGTTTTGAGATGAAGTAAAATTGATCAGAACTTGAGGTGCGAGAACCCACTCAACCACACTTTAGGTAGACATGAGTAGAAAAATAGCGATTTAAAATCTCTTTCATCATTTCATTCATTTCTAACTATCACACAGTAGGAGGTCGGGAAATTAACTATCTTATTAGAAAAAACACTGTTTAATTAAACTTAACAGGTAACTTACTACATGTCATAGCACTTTAACAGTCCGTTTGTAAGCAGTATAAGTTAGTAAGTGGGAATTAAAGTTTGGTTTAAGTTACCAGCAGGTGTTCTACGGAAGTGTCTGTACTTAACAAGGTTCTAACTAAAAAGTACTGTTTGAGTTATTCACATGAAGGGAACGTCTTTAAAAATATATACCTATTAGGTTTAGGCCCCATAAACGATGGTGTGACGACTTGAGCCATCATTCCAGTGAATGGCAAATATTGGCTCTTAACAGGCATAGTTGGAGAGCTCTGGAGGGACCTTTGCCCAGCAGTGGTAAATATCAGGCTGAGTTAAAAAAATAGGTTTAAAGAATTTATTTTTCATAGAAACGTACAGTTCACTTATAATGAGATGTAGGTTTACTATTTTTTTTGTCTGCTTGAAATTTTACCTCTGTGCCAAACAAATGTCTTCGACATTGACAGTCAGAAAAAATATAACCATTTTTTATCGAATATATTTAATTTTTTCTATGTTTATTCTCCAAATATAGGCAGAACCAAATCCAACAAATCAAAAACCATAAAGATCGGTCCAGCAGTTCTCGAGGAATAAGTGTTCTAACCAAACTGATTTCATAACAACAACTATACCTAATACTCGTACATTGTTTACCAGTCAAGCAGTCAACCATAGGTCTAAACAGAAAAGTAAAATAGGAAGTATTTTTCTAAGAGTCAACGTTTTCGAGCTACAAAACTTCAAATAATCTTTGGTCCAAGAAATGTTTCCCGGTATAAGATGAAAGCCAGTTACCAATTACAATCTTAATATAAACATTATACCCAAGTAGCTATAATTCATTCAGCGATGTCGCCTCTAACAGTACTTTACTAACATCATTATCGCCAGATCTACACCGATCGCCGACTCGACTAAATAATCGTAAAGCTGGTATCCGAGTCACAAAATCGCTTCAATTATACCGACTGGACAATAATGAACTGGATTATCTTGAGCGCGATCTTAGGACTGCGCTCATTGCACTATTAAGGCCCTCATTGCATTAGTAGGGCTGTCAAAAATCAAAATCAAATATAGCTTTTGAATCGTCAAAACTAATTAACAAACAAAGCATACTTAATAATAGACATGAATACCATAAATAAACAATAAATATACTGTACTTAAATAAATGTGACGCTACCACCGGATCTGTACTGACAGAAACAACTTTCCGATCCGGTGGTGCTGAGAGGACTGCTGAGTTTCTTGCCGGTTCTTCTCAGTAGAAATACCGGCAAGAAACTCAGCAGTTACTCTTTGTCAAATGTCAAAACGCAGTTTTCTCCGGAGGCTATCTATTTTCGGTCATTCCTTCTTGGTCTGTAAACAGAAATGGGTAGCCAGAGGAGCCGTTGACTGTACTGAGTTCGTAACTTAAAACATTAGAAATAGAGGGTTCAGCCGGTAATTCCGCGCTTACATTTATTTTCATGGCCGATTTCCCGCCGTACTTTTTTCTATTCGATAGAACAGTTCGCCCGGCTTGCGAGAGACGACGTAGGCTAGAGTACTGCCTGATTGCCTTGACCAGATGACAATTTGTAAGAAGGAAAATATATGTAAATCAGTTTCTGGTGTCCATAGTATCAGATCTGCTATGTGGATCAAAAAAATTGATGATGCCATGTTTATTATTCAATTATTAATTTCCAAAAAACGGTTCGTTGACGGAATGACAGTTACAAGAAACCAGATTTACAAAAGCAAAAGTATATAGTAGTATATAGTATATACTACATATAGTATATAGTAGTATAGTAGTATATAGTAGTATATAGTATATACTACATATAGTATATAGTAGTATAGTAGTATATAGTAGTATATAGTATATACTACTATAACCTTCAAAATAAAACTGGAAAACTTATCGCCTGACAACCCTAACCCTAGCTTATCAATGTTATTGAACCAACCAACTATTTTCGTTTATAATTCACGATCCGATTACGATTTCCGATCGAATCAAACACATAATTAACAACATCGTAAAACAAACACGAGATTATTGATTGAAATATCTATTGCATCGGTATGTTGAAGCACAGCATAAACCATACAGTAGAACATCTACATACAAACGTGCCACTCTCGGTTTGAATGTGTGCGTGCGCGTCGCGCGCCGTGTACACACACACGCGATTTCACGCACACGCTAGCATAAAATAGGGAGGCACAGGGAGGCGGCAGTACGGACGGGCTATGCCGCGTGTCTGTGGGCACGCTAGACTAATAACTCGGCGGGCGGCCTTAGATAGCCTACTGTATGGTTTATACTGTGGTTGAAGTCACCATCATCAATAACATTGATTTAACGACAATTTTCAACCTGTTTTGACTGTACACTTTCATCAGTTAATAGATTGTTTAGCGGTGTTTGTTTGTCGGACATAACTTTAAGAGCCGGAAATCATAACTAGAATACTACCATATTAACGATTTTATAGCGGATACATAATGCAGGTAATCCGAAGTAGGCCTTTGAATACAGATTCTTGGCCTGTTACACAATTTTCATTTCTTTGAGTTCAACATAGATAATCACATTTTTATAAAAACTGCCAGATGATGCGGGCCAGAAATTCATTTGTAAGACTGAAGAGGAGAGCATCCCAAGACTTGTCCAGTTGATGCTGGACGTAACGGCCTGGAATGGATATATCAATGGAGCTATACCATGCAAGATAAAACCGTCTACCTTCAGAACACAGCGCTAAATGATCCAGGAGAGTTTTCTTTTTTGCAAAAAGAAAGAGTGAAAAACACACTAAAATTGGTTTAGTACATCAAGGGTGAAAACGTTAGACACACACACACGCACACAGAGAGAGTTATAGCGCTTCTTAATATTAAGTACTATGGATTTGAAAAGTTCCAGAGGAACATTTATGGTCTTACAATTTTATTATGTTGATTTGGTACGACCTATCCAACAATTTGCATTGCGAATTTTCTTCACATCAGTCCACGCGCATGCGCCTTGACGTAGGCGTAATCCAATTCGCAAGCATTAGTTAGTTCCACAATGTCGTAATTAAGTGCAATTAGATCGCCAATCGTCGATAGTTGTCGATTTATGGCCACTGTGGCACGACCACGGTTCGGCTTCAATGGGTTTGAACTTTGACATTGTACCTCACAAGTCACAAAGTCGTATTCCACAGTTCACGTGTATTTATTGTGACAGGAATGGTTATTGGTGTATGTTAGCTTACAAATACAACAACCAATGCGTCCATTACAGCCGCGATCACGAGAATCAGATGTAATTTTTATGTTTTTTTTAACACGATACAATGCTTTGAAAGCATGACTTTGTCTTTTTCAAATAGTTATAAGTTTATCGTATGTCTGTACCTATTTTATTGAGATTGCTGATTTTTATAAATTTCGTCATATTTATTTTAAATACCTATTCCACCCTTTTTTCAAGTAAGGACGCAAACCTTGAGTTCACAACTGTGTTTTTCATTTTCAGTAGATTACTGGGTAGTATAAAATTACACGAAGAAATTGCTCCAAACAATATTTGTTAAGATATATCCAACTTGCGGCTAAGTCTCCGGTGATGGAAACACCGATAAAAAATCCAAGTAAACCGAATAACAGCGACAACAATAGCTCCTTACCACAGGTTGACTTTAGATCCCCTTTACAGAAATGAGGGCTTCTGAATTTTCTGTTCACTTTGACGGCAACAGTCAGCGTGCATCTGACTTCCCCGTTTGGGATAGTCGTAAGCATATTATGTAAAAACTTTATTTTACTTGACCAGTGGAACTCATGGAAACACTTTATATGGAAGATTATATTTATAAACGTTCACACGGGCGACTATGCAAGCAAAAGCTAACCTATAAAACGTGGATATATTCCGCTAAGTTATTCGATTTTAATTTTATATCATAACGATATAACTTAGTTTGTGCTGGCCAACCAACCTCTGTCAAAACGGGTTCTATTTCGAAAATAGCTTTTCCTTGCAAATAAGAAAATAATTTAATTAATTCAACGTCTCCTTAATCACTTATTATGTTAATAGCACCGGTGCTAGTACTCAGTCAATACTATCACATCTGCAGCCAGTTGGAGTGCGTCAGCGCAAGCAACTTCATCATTACTGGACATTCCGACTTCGATGGCGCCGATTGTATAATGAACTGTACTAACTACAAGATCAAACTAGAATTGCTCGATATCTAGGTTAGAAAGCCGATGGAGGATCTGAAATCGTAGAACGAATGTATGACACAAGAACAACTTTACCTGGGTGACAGGCGGTGTTCCAACGGACATACACTATAACAAGCCATTGTAAATGCTTTACAACATCAACGTAATGAAAACGAGAAAAATACAGAGAATCAGAATTAAATCAATGTGATCATTGTGCTAAATCAAAATTATATCCAACTGTTATCTATCAGTATTAAAGAAAAATAGTCTAATGAACGTATTCGCACATACATAGTTACCAAAAATCTACAGTTATTTATAAAATGAAGTGATTTGTTGAACTGAAACTAAACCTAATATGAATTTAACTCAGTATCATAAGAATTTCGAAACAGATGAACGTTCTCAGTATACTTAGTTTTAACTAGCTAATAGTTTGAATAACAATTTGCTAAGAAAGCACCCATTTCAATTACCGTAGATAGATAATAAACATTATCATTAATAACATCAAAACTAGTCACAATCATTTCACTATTCTCTCTCCTTGTTATAACAAGGTTTCTCTCGATTACTTTACAAAAGCTTTCATCAGCGGTGTTTGCTTATTTTGATACTCCATCTTGTTGTTCTCTTAAGTTATACATTTCCTCTGTAACTACATTAACCTACAACCGTCTTCGGTAACGGAACCAGAAATATACTCGTTATTGTCGCTATACACCTGGGAATGCTTTACAAAATTATCATCTTCAAGAATTATTGCATAATTGCAATAAACAAGAATCTCATTAGAACAAATAGGTTAATACCCCTCCCTGTTTCCAGTTTCTGATTAATTATCAGCATTACTTGCATCTATTGCGACACCTTTGTAAATGAACTTGAAAATTATTGCCATATTAAGATGGCAACTTCAGTAGTATTTAAATGTTGATACTTAACCCATTTATCTGGTCGCTAACAATGTTGTTTTGAATTCTATGTCTAGTAATAAGTGTCTGAACAAGACATTTGATTATTTTACAGCGTTGTAATGATGTGAAATGCCTAGAGAAAGCACAATGTGCAACTATGCAAATTAATACTCATATAAATATCCATTTATGTCCCTGAATTGGAAAAGGCTTCAGTAAAGATATTTCAAACGTTCAAGGAAACTGCTCACTTTTTAATTACAGTAAATGTAATCACTGTATTGTAGACACATGTGTTCTAACAGCCTTAACAAAAGCAATTGTAATACTCGTACAACAATGTCAGATTTACTGAATTGAGATTTTTAAGGTATATGCCTAAACATTTAGTGAAACAAACTTGGCTGCCAGGTATTATACTCGTATACCAGAAAAATTCGGCCGGTCTGATAATGATTTCGATAGCACGGTCGGTCAGTGGTTAGTGCAGTCGCCTGGTTTGCGAAAGACGCGGTTTCGATTAACGCCTGAAGCTAAGACCAAATTTCTTTTACTGGTTTTCCAAACTTTAACAATGACAGAGTCGTAAGTGTCGTTAGAAATCTAGCACAAGTGAAACAATGTTCTTGTAGTGACTGTGATAAGATTGCTTTTCCTAAATACTTCATAGATATTTGACCACCCTGTACGCTCGTATCATTTCAATTGTGTACTAGACATTACTGAAATTGTCTTCAGACGCCGCTGCGTCTAAGAGTCGCTACTCATCCAGTAAATTCAATCTTATAATGAATAATCAAAATTCAATTTAGGTTAGTTGGTTTAATCTGCATCTCCATTAACTATAAGAGAAACTGCAACTACCGATAACTTACAAAACGCCTAGTACTTCTTCAGATATCACCGATCTTCACAATATCCCTTGAGTTAATTATAACGGTATGCGAGCGAACATGAACGGGCACCGAACGCAAATGCATTGCTATAACGTGCTCGTATTCTGTTGATTAAATCCCAACATTATCTTAGTTATAAACACTCAATTAACATTAAAATGCGAACTGCGAGACTATTAAATCACAAAGTTAGAAGGGCATAGATGTTAAGGTCTGTAACGCAGATCAGTCAGAACGAACATAAGTATACATTGGGATGTTTTTAACACGGACGTAAAAGAAAGACGGACGGAACATCACACTAAAAAAATGTGAAGCTAGCAAGGTACAGCAACTTCGTTAGTTGCACACGACACAAACATACTAGGTGCTACAATCTAACGCCATTTTACCCCGTGTGACAGCGCGAATGACACGTGCGTTGCATCCGACAATATTCATTTAAAAATGCCGTCTGTATGGTGAAATCTTGTAAAAACTACTTGAAAAATTACAAGGAATCACTTATCACAGGTAAATTATGATTATTCTTTATATTTTCTCCTAAATAAATTTAAAAACTGTGTTGACAATTCTAAAGCAAAATACAACAGTGTTGCCACTTTTTTGATGGGAAAATTTCCCTAAATGAGGGGAAATCTGTATTTGTCGCATTTGTGACTCTGAAATCAAATTTTACCATTTTTTGGGTTCCGTATCTCAAAAGGAGAATAATAAAACCCAAACAATTAGTATAAAATAACACTTGCGTTATTTTTAATAGGTTACCTAGTAGTAAAAATCGTCGAGATGACTGGGTTTCAATTATTCAAAACTGCAGAGGAGAAAACTTTTGGAACCCCTCATCTGTCAGTACCGTGTGCACATTTTGATGATATAGATTTTGTGGCTACAGCTAAAGGGGTACGTTGTTTGGTTACGCATGCCATTCCTAAAAGTGTAAGTTTTATGGTACATTGTATTGTTGTTATTTTATATAATAATTTATTCATATATATAATTTATTTGGCGGCTTCTATTATTCTTATTATTTTTTTAAATTGCAGCTACATACTTTCAAACTCTTCAGAAACGCAAACACAAAGCACTTTTTCAGCTATACTGCAGGTATTGGTATTATTGGACAATGTTCTTAGGTAAACGACGTGACGACCGATTGGTGAGATGGCTAAGAAATTGGCTACTACACCAGCGATCGCGGGCTCAACCCACAGTATAATCATTTGTACATTGGGTTTTTTTCTTAATGTTATATATTTAACACAATTTAATGAGAGTTGATTAATGGCGCTATTGGACCATAAACGGATTCTCTTAATTCCTCTTACTGGTAAGAAGTTAACATTCATCATCAACACAGACACATCAGAATATGTTAATAATGTTAGGTAAATAAAACATTTCCCATAAAGTAACATGTATTTTCTTTCCTTCACAGTGGTCATAAAAAATATGTTAGCTAGGTCAACATTATGATTCTTAAGCTCCCGGCTCCGATCCTACTAATAGTTTGTATGTCTGGATGTGCTGTGTTGCTCTTTCACGTAAAAACTACTGAATGGATTTTAATGAAACTTCACAATAATGTTGCTTATACATCTGAATAACACATAGGCTACAATTTATACAAATATTGTGTAAATTGTTGAAAATATCAAGTAAAATCTAAGAATAAAATATGAAAATGTACGCAGCATCACGTGGTATGGCATGACAGTGGATGACAGAGACAGACGGCTGCTGTCATTAGCGTAACTATAGGTGCGTTCCGCATTAAGACACATTTAGAAAGATATTGCTTTTAGTTTTTCAACTTAAGTTCACGCGGACGAAGTCGCGGGCGGCCGCTTGTATTTCATAAATTTAAACATAATCTGTCTATATACGTCCCACCGCTGGGCACAGGCCTCACCTCAACTATGAGGAGGCTCGAGCCATCCTCCAACCCGCGGGCTCAGTGCGTATAGTTAGATGGGAAATGTTAGTGATAAACCTTCTGTCAGATGTTTAAAATAATAAAAATCATAATCGGACTTAAGTTAATGAACCCGGTTCAAATAAAAGGTAAACTGTAGGAAAATTAATGATTTATATGGCATCCCTCAAATCACGCACACATAGACTGTCAGGTGCTAGTATCCTTCACTCATGATTCGACGAAATGGCGTCTGTCTTTCTTTTACGTCCGTGGTTTTTAAATGAACTTACAATGTCATCTTAAAACATATTATAATAAAACTTCATATTTTAAACTAGTTGTGATACCAAAACAAATTAGCCCAAAATATGAAAAAAAATATGAAAAAAAACATGTTTGTATGGAGAAAGATGCAGGGCTTCAGCATAACAGAGATTGAATATCCGGGTATCTCTTTAAAAAGTAAATTCAAAAAAGTGAACAGATTTGTTTGCTGTTTCAAAAAAATACTACTTTGTACATACAAATAAGCTGATTTTTGGATGGGGAGTTTTGGAGTTGTATGTAATATTGGACTCACTGTCGTATTACAAAGGCATGTGACCAGGCTTAACAACTCTCACCTGGCAACATCCTCCATCCAGCCTAGAAACAGTTTAACGTACCTTCCGAATCATGACCAATTTCATGAATCGCATTATTTTTTTCACTTTACTTTAAAAGTTGTCGAATTTCAGCATAATTGGGAATCGGGACTAGCGTCCACAGAATGTGGGATCCTAGTAAATGGCTAATAATACAGATTGTGAATTCCTTCGCTGGGAGATTTTTGAAGTTACAGGTTTCCTCTGTATATAATTGCTCTATGACAAAAGTTATGTCCGAATGCAAATTCAGCCTACATTACCATAATATTTTGTAAAGACGCGTTAATTAAGAAAATATTTGATTTGCGAAGGCCTGCGTTTATCTTACACTAAAACGTTAGGAATGTCAATGCGTAAGTTATAGCATGGCTATTATAGAATTTGTTTAAACATATTAATTGAAAAACTCCATTAAGTTGCCACTATGGACCGTTAAGTATTAAGTAGGTAAGAGATATGGGAAGCTAATTAGCTACTCATAATTAGAAACTAATTATTAGCATTTTTCTGAATTATCTTAAGGAGCCGCCTGAAACGTGACGATGAATAATTAAGAGATTATATCTCAAGATGGTTCAGTACAAGATGGTATGGTTATGTATTATGTGGGCCAGTTTACAGGGCGAAGTTAGGGCAGGGCAGGGTTAAGAGCGCCGGTGGAAACGGTAATGGTCGGGGGTTCTATTTCTGCACTTTTTTGAATATTTTCCCACCCAAAGAGGGATGATGGTCTTCGCGACCCAGTGGTTAAGCAGTCTAGCTCGGAAACCGTGTGCCCCGACTTCGAAATCTGGCCGGATACCTGCTTACTTTGTGCTCATTTAATAACTCGCGGCTAACTCTGATGATTACACCGATATAAAAACCCAAGCAATCCGGATAGCGGTAGACCTGCCCCATAAAACGCTATGTTCAAAATCGCTAGGCCAAATGTGGGCTTCTGAATATTTCTCTCACCATGACGACAACAGTCGACGTGTCTCTGACGACATGGGGATATAATAAGCGCATGTGAGATTCAAAAACTTGGTAATGAAGACAAACTTCAGAACACTGGCTTTCTCAGAATCATTTACTTTCAACACAGTTTGTGACTTTAGTAACTATTCTGAACTTGAAAACTTGAAAAAATAAATAAAAATGACCAAATCGGCCCACAGCTCGTTTCTGAACCAGTCTCGATTGCACCTGAGTAAAGATGGCTCTAATTATGACAGTACTTACTCACTGACAGCTTAATTGCCACACACTTGACTCCTTTAGGAGCCATCTCTCAAAAATGCGCAAGTACTCCTCGGAACACTTCCGTGAAGCGCGGGCTGCGCAAGCGCATGCGAGCCGGTCGTTAGCGCACCTGACGCGTGGCCAGGAAACCGGCTAATCATTTCAATCAACAGGACCAGGGTTGTCAGGGTTAAGTTTATAATTAGCTGTCATAAAATTATTTTTAAAACCAGAGTAAACTTATTGACGTAATTCCAATATTCCATTTTCTTTTAAATGTTAATGGTCGTTATTAATAAGATTTATTGTACAGAAAAACATACAAAAACAAGAACAATCATTTGTTGTACATAGTGGACAGGATTCTGGGTGAACCAGCCTCTAAACTAGGTAAAACCTGTGTTTTAGAAGCTAATTGTCACTTGTCGTCCGTCTAGCAGATATTAATACTATGCAACTTTGTTTTGGTAGTAAAAAATAGCACCTACTGATCTACTGGACCATCTGGCTTTAGTTGAAATTATTCGATGCTTGGCACCTTTGTTTCTATCTGTATTTGTCCATGTTTTTCTGTCTTCATCAATACATGATATAGAAAATCAAATACTACTTTAAATACTTGCTTTTGCATAGGTTTAAATATCGTACTTAACTTGAAGTTTTTTTGTGAATGTGCATTATATAATATAATTTATCTATCTTCAATTAAATGATTTTCCAACAAGGGTTTTTGTTCGTTATTAGTTGAGGGCTGTCATGCATGCTTTTTTATTTGCATGAACTTGGATACTTTTTTGGCAACCCTAATTCAATCTGCAAGTGTGAAGATATTTAGGACGTCCAATAGGAAATTAAACCAGCTGGCGATTTGTACAATCGGTCACTCGTGGGCGCTCGGGTAATTAATTGTATGGAATTAAGGAAATGAGCTAGTAATAGTTGGATAAGGAAGAGATTCCTCTGACCAACTGGAGTCTGGATGTCTGACTTTATCTTTCACAAAGGGATTAGTGTAAGCAAGTATTAAACTAATCTTGAATGGAGCGGAGTGGTAAATAGGGGTTAGGAAGATGTTTGTTTTGACAACAGACCCTGATGAACGTCGTTCTGTAATAGCTATAACATTGTGACAGTCCAATAAATTTCCGGGAAGTTCTCCCAATCTCTCTCTTTATATCAACCTTCTTCAGACTTCAAAAAATCTTTGCCAAAATTGAGACAGTTGAGATTGGTGATAATTTTTTCTGAAATCTAAATTTTTTTGTGTTTATGTTGTTTTTTTAATTGGGTAAAACTCCGTCTTTATTTACTAACTGATTTCAGGAAAACCTTATTACTGATGACGATAGAATCTCCAAAATGTGAAGTGAGAACTAATGATGCATTGCTCAAACATAAATTTGAAGTGGATTTAGTCGCTTTTTTCCTGGCCCCACCCCAAAGTTGATTGAGCGGCCTTGTGCAAAGGGCGAGATTTAATACTACTCTTTACTCGCCACCAATACCGCATCGAGCTACCAAATGAGCGGCTTTCGGCAAAAAATATCGAAGTTTTCGCCATTTTTGGTCCGAATCGTGTTAATGTTACATTATTACAGAGAGCTGTCGTAATGACTCTAATAACTGTAGTGATGAAATATTTTAGTAATAAAGAGTGACATTTGGTATAAAAAGTGACATACTGAAATATTTTTCAAACCTCTTTTATTTACTGGAAAGTAGGTTTATGTTCTTCAATCAGTTGCCGTTGGCTTCAGGATACTTACCTGAAACAATTAAATTTGATCTTTTAACATACCATAATAATAAGAGTATTTAGAAAATATCAAAAAGCATATAAAGATATAATATCATTTCTAAATTATTGAAGTATGATGTAGAAGAAAACGTATATCAGTTTCCAGAACGCTGGCCCAGCTGAGTTGTAATTGGCAATTCACCTCTTTTTCGAAGTTGGACCGGCCTATTTAAATCACTTGGCCAAGGTAGAAATTCTCGTCGACAACTCCGGGCCTAACTCGGGCGTTTGATATGACCTTTGTCTTATCCATGTTAATTTTTAGGCAAAACGATTAGCCCTTAATCGGCAATGGGAAAATAGTTTCCACCTGAATTTGAACCTTGATGCCTCGACATAAAGTCGAAAACCAATGAAAAAATTAACTATGCCATGCCTTATTAAGGGTTAGTTTCTGGAGCATGTTACCGAGCTCTTTCAGCTTTACTGATTCTCTGATTAGGTACTTGTGAATTGTAATAAGGTACAAACTCCTGTTGATTTTAAACAGTGTACGTTTATACTTAGTATGACAAGCGCTCAGTAACTACAGTAAATAACATAGTACATAAACATTTATTTGTGGCAAATGACTATTGACTATTATAATTTTAATGGATGTTAAAGTAAAGATGAATAATCACATCAGTTGTATAAATAACAATATAAATAAATGCGTAAATGATATATATCTAATACGGAAGGGTTATTTTAATTGCGTGCAATAAAATTTACCTAATTTGATATGGCGACAGAATTAATCATATTAATAATACAAGTCTGTGGTCTGGTAAAAATTAGCTTTCCTTACTTGGACTGAAGGATTTATATTAAAGTTACGATACAGGGTGCCTAAAATCTAAACAGAAAATCTAAGCGTACCTAAGGCTAAAACCCGTAGACATGGTGAGGTGCCACAAAACTTTTTTTATATATCTGACTGAAACTTTTTTGTTTGAACATTTGGTGAACACATTGAGCCCTTGTAAATGGGTGGCTGCAAATTTAATTGAAAATTATTACAACACACTTTAAAGTATAAAAAATTTGCTGCCCAGCTTTTAAGTTTTACAATTTTTTGCGATATTTGTCAACGAATGTATTTAAAAGAGACTTATTAAATGTTTTAAAATAATCCATTAACCCATTCGCTGCCAATCAAAAATTACAATAGAAAATTAATTGTTAAAACGCACCGGTGCGTGCTGTGGCATTGAACCAGTTAATTTGTTGTTATTGAACTGTCCAGCGAAGATTGTTCATCAAAATGTAATTAGCTATGAATTTTAGTCTACTCGGCAGTTTTATCAACACAAGGCCTTTAGCCTTTAAGTTTCACCCTGTGTAACATGAACAAGTAAATATTATGTTATGATACATCTATTAGTATGCAAATAATATATTCCACTGATTACGATGCGTCTGGAAACGACATTCTTGACAAATAAGTACAGAAAATGGATGTAACGAGCATTATTGTAAATTATTTCATTATCACTTGACACTTCCTGCCGGTGATTTGAAATGGATAAACGGTGATTAACAAGGGGTTATGAGACTGTTAATTAACTTAAATGGTGATTTTAATTACTGTTATGAATACGACTATTAACACGTATTATTACCAATTGATAGTGTATCTATCAGAGGAACTGTAGGTAAGTAGTAAAACGTATAAGTGAGAGTGAACCACCGTTTTTAAGTTTCTTACTCCAATCGCCATCATTTTGCGAAGTGTCCGCTTTATTTCGCAATTTTTTTTATTCTTACTTTTGCATCATCATTGGTGGGTTCAAAATACGCTCCGATAAATGTAGGCTTCTGAATGTTTTGTGCATCCTGACAGGTACAATCAGTGTGCCTCTGACTACCACATTTGGGATATACTCGTAAGCGTATATTATTTTATGTTAAAATATCACACTCGCTGATGTGTTTCCACAGCAATACAACTTGGGAGGCCCAAGAAGTCTTCAAGAAGTGAGTGAACAGCCATTTGTTAGGCGGGCATGTACCACCTTAGACCACATCATCATTTAAGATCAGGTGAGATTGTGGTCAAATGCGCGCCTAAGTAATGAAAAAAACTCTTCCTTGCTCTGATTAAGTTCTTAAGTTTTAAAACTAGCATTTAATTAACATTAATACTCTTTTAGCACAATCTGCACTGAGCCCCCTTGTTAGAGTATGGCTGGTGGCTTGAGGGAGGCCGGCCCAGCGGGACGTAAAGGCCGATGTTTAGTATGACCGGCAGCTAAGATCGATCAAGTACCTATACATAGCATACATAAACGGCCTATATACGTCCCACTGCTGGGCACAGGCCTCACCTCAACTATGAGGTGGTGCGAACCATACTCCAACCCGCTGGCTTAGTGCGGGTTGTTGGAGGGGTGTAAGGCTAGTGAGCAACCTTAATGTCAGATGTTATCAAGCCGCCCTTAGGCCTCTGACTAGGCTTAACGACTGACATCTGGCGACGTCAACCGTGACCAACTGCTTCTGACGTGCCTGCTGCTACGAGCCTTCCGAAGCACGGAGATGCCCGCAAAATACATCACTAAATTTCGGTCGGGGTGGTCACCCATCCCATTTCCGACCAGGTGTGGGTTGCTTTACAACGTCGGGCACCTCCATATGGCTGGTACTTACCCCTTGATACTTGAGGGGAGGCCGGCCCAGCAGGACGTAAAGGCCGATGTTTAGTATGACCGGCAGCTAAGATCGATCAAGTATACATAATCAGGTGTCAACTGTGCGCCTGCGCACGATCGTGTTTGTTTATCAATAAATCGGCGCCAGAGAGATCCTTATAAATAACGCCCGGTATTAGTTGTTATGAATTGCAAATAACAGTTTATCGATCTGACATAGGGTTACCACATTAAGCTGGCAACTTTAAGAAACCAATTTTTTATCAGTGAGAAATTAGTCATTTTAAATCAGACTCCTTTTTTCTCGACTGTTTTTTAAAGATGTCATCTTTGGACACTGTTCATAGCTTCCAATTATAAGTGGGTACTACTTATTGTCTTCGCCCTGTAGTCTGGGCGTAAGAATGAAGCCAAGGTCCACCTCCACTTGTCGTAAGGGGCGACTAAAGGGGGCCCCTTGGGGTCGCTCGAAGAGCACACGACGTGGGCTGTGTGCTTCCATTGCACAAGAGACCCTGAGGAGGACGGCAGTGTGGCGTGGCCTCGCACTGCCGTACACGGCGGACGAGTGTAAGAGGGGAGGTCCCACTTCCCGCGAGGTGAGCCGGACAGCAATGCCGGCACAGCGCTCCAGGGTTTCGCCGGTAGAGTGCCTCCTCGAGAAACCCTGGTCACGCGCAGAACAAGGCCACCCCGGTGTTCTAGTGGGTAATCCCACCCCACAAGGGAGTAATTAGAAGGTCTCATCGTAAGTAGACATCTAAACACCAATGTTGTATAAAAATATATTTTGTCTCATTGACGGTAACCCTTAGATAACTGAGATACTGTATATCTCGCTGTTTACACAGTTCGCTAGTTTCAATTTATACTAGGCTAGCATGCGACGCCTGATTTATCGAGTTCGATTCCGTGTCAAGCACAGTTTTGACACCAATCTGAACCTTATGGCGTAGGTGCTAAAGTGTCAGATTCAGGGCAAGTTTGGAATGGAAGTGAATAAAGACATCGATCAAATCTGTAGATATTTGCTTTGTAGTGGTTTATTGGTTGTTATTGGCAGGTTGAAGTAGATTTTACCTTAAACCTTCATTTATTGACTGCCAATCATTCAATAAGCAAGTCTTAGCTTAATGCCAACACTCACACAGAGCATTTCTTGTAAAAAAAATGACGTATTATTAGACGATTACATATTCTATGGGGAAGGCCTTCAGTAGACGTCATATTTATTTATTTATTCTTTATTGCACAACAATTAATGGTACAAAAGGCGGACTTAATGACAGTGAGGCATTCTCTACCAGTCAAGCATAAGGCTAAGCAGAAAAGTACAGTAGGCGGTGCGACAAAAATTAATTAACTTTCAAGTCATATCTGTTGATGATGCTGATGAATAGTAAAACAACAAACAGGCCAAAAACTTGCAACACTAAGTATCGATACAATTGAATTCAAAAGTTGTCGGCAGTTTTGTTCTATAGGTACTTATAGTTTGTAAATCAGAAGGAGATAATAATCGATTGTTTCTTAATATAAATAGCTCGATTTTCTACGAGTAGGTAAGGTTTTCATGACTTATGACATGATTCATATTTTTGAGTTTTGTAACAATTAGTAGAAAGGTTTTTCAAAAATAATAATTTTAAAAAATGAGGCGAATACTTATTACATAATTTAAGTCTTTTGTCGAATCAACCAGTTCAAGATAATTACCTAGTTTAGGTATTCAATTACTACTAACTCTGAGTCCTTTAGGAGTATATTATCATGTGGCTTTCCTTACGAGCGCTCATACTTCCTTAAACCTTTAAGTACTTTTCTCCGAGACATATTACGCCTCGCGGATGTGGTCACAACACTAAATATACATCACAAGGAATCGTTTCCTTAGGAGGTTTGTAATTAATGTGTTAAAATGAAACTAATCAGGATTAAAAACTACTGATTATCTATTATGTGGTTGTTTAAGTAAGATATTATTATTAAACCTTTGTTACTTTTCTCCACAAAATTTTTGCGTAGGCTGGGTCGCATCTTGGTCCCAAACTACTCTTTTAAATAATCTTAATTTTCTTTCTCTCAAATGAAACTTTGAACCGCCAACAGCTTTTCTGTCTCGCCCAGTGGTTAACTGGTAGAGAGTGCTTACACCGTGAAGTCCACCTTTTGAACTCTTAAGGTTAAATTAATTAATGTTTTGCCGTACCAGTAGCTTGGTGGCGACAGTCCTCAACCCAACGGGCAGTTAAGTACCAATGGTAGGTACTGAGCCTATACCTATACTGAGCGCGCTGGCCGAGCGGTGGGATTCCCCAATGGTACACAGGTGGATGAAGCTGCATGCCAGTTCTTCACCTTTTATAAAATAAATAAAAAACCACCACTGTGTTTTAATTTAAATAATTGATTTTTGAGCGATGGAACGGAGTGTATTAGGTGTCAAGCTGATAAATAGGATCAGGAACACCACTATCTGGTCAAAAACCGGAACACGTGACGTGGGGGAAACCACTGCCAAATTGAAGTGGAACTGGGCAGGCCATGTATGCAGGATGCATCCAGATAGATGGGCCCATATTAACACCCAATGGCGCCCTACAGATGGACATCGCCGTAGAGGAAGGCCCCGTAAACGATGGTGTGACGACTTGAGTCATAACTCAAGTACATAACATAAACGGCCTATATACGTCCCACTGCTGGGCACAGGTCCCACCTCAACTATGAGGTGGAACGAGCCATACTCCAACACGCGGCCTCAGTGCGGATTGTTGGAGGGGTGTAGGGTTAGTGAGAAACCTTAATGTCAGATGTTATCAAGCCGCCTTAAAGGCCTCCAACTAGGCTTAACGACTGACATCTAGCGACGTTAACCGGGACCAACTGCTTAACGTGCCTTCCGAAGCACGGACATGCCCGAAATACACATCACTAAATTTCGGTCGGGTGGTCACCCATCCCATTTCCGACCCGGCATGTGTTGCTTTACAACAGCGTTCGTCGCCGATCACTGTCACAACTGCGCGACGGGCACCTTAGGCTGCCTGTCCATTGACGCGGAGAGGGGCAGCGGAGCGGAGAAACGAAGAAATATTAACCAATAGGATTGCATGAAATCTCCGCTCCGCTTTAGTGGAAAGGGATTTGCGAGCTAGTTTAAAAATTCATACATTTTCGGAAGCGGTGCGTGGTAGCGGTGCGAGGTAGCGGTGCGAGGCGGCGGAGCGGGGCGGCGGAGCGGTGCAGCCGAGTGAGCCGGCGCGGCGCGGCGGGGAAACGGCCCGGTATGACTGAGCTGACCGCCCGCCGCCCTCCGCTCAAATGACTCGTTGCGTGAACTCGGCCTAGCTCCGCACAGTCCGTAAGGCTGCCTGTCCATTGACGCGGAGAGGGGCATTAAACAATAGTATTAACCAATAGGATTGCATGAAATCTCCGCTCCGAGATTTCATGCAATCCTATTGGTTAATATTTCTTCGTTTCTCCGCTCCGCTGCCCCTCTCCGCGTCAATGGACAGGCAGCCTTACTCCGCTCCGCAATACTCGCTGGCTCCGCACCGCTGCCTAACTCCGCGTCAATGGACAGACACAGTCCGTAACTCCGCTCCGCAATACTCGCTAGCTCAGCTCCGCTGCCTCTCTCCGCGTCAATGGACAGGCAGCCTTAAGGTTCAATTAATCAATATTTTGCCGCACCAGTAGCTTGGTAGTAAAATACTAAACAGAGGAACCTGCGTACCTAGTTCTTTTAGAATTTGTCAATTTAGCATTAAAACCCGCTATCCCAGTTAATGGGATGTCAGCAAGCCCACGACACTCCATCCATCCAATCAGCAAGACGTATTGCTGCGATAACCACGTCAACGCCAATCACCGCAATTACGGGTTCCGTTCCCGGTTGAGGCTCGTTACGCAACACGCGAGGGTAATTAGCGACATTTAGACACTCCATTAAGATATTAGGTACGATCGAAGCGTTTTGCTAGCTCGTTCATCATTAAATTGTTGCATGTAATTGTTTGCTTACCCATTTTTTATTTTTTTTAGCATGAATATGAATTTGTAAACTTTGTTTGAGTTTGTAAACAGCGCCATCTACCCCCCAAACTCATCAAAGCTTGTCCTATGGAAACTAAGCAAAGGAAGATCGATTAGAGGAGCGGATAATATTTTGTTCGATAAAACGGTTATGGCACTTGTTTTGGTGTCGGGTCTATTATACAGTTAAAAAAACTAATGTGACCTTGTTAAGAAAGATTAGCAGACAATCTAAGTATTTTTTAGATCTCATAGAGTTTCGACTAAGCATGCAAAAACTACTGCTTCTTGGCACACTAGAGAACACTCAAGGCCACAATGATTTTTGGACAAACCTTGATATCCGAACTTTCAATCAGGTGCAGTAAAATGACAGGAATGGACAGAAACTCAGGTTTCTGGAATGTTAGCCTTCAGGAATCAAGGAAATCCTTGAGAAAAACTGTCATTTTCTGTTAAGCTAGTAGAACCATTCTAAATAGTACCCTCAGCAGTGTTGGCAGTAACATAACATAAAAGGCCTATATACGTCCCACTGCTGGGCACAGGCCTCAACTCAACTATGAAATGGAACCGGACTCCAACATCATTTCGTTTTTTAAGATCATTGTATTTAGTCAGTCCAATTTCTAGCACGTGCTCCATAGTCATTCTTGTCGAGCCTTTATTTCCTCAAAATGCTCGCCTCCAGCCATATTACATGATTATTCCTGTATTTGCAACCGTTTAAAATAGATGTCATGTTGGAAAACAATCGCCAATGTTTATAGTTGAGCCATGGTTCAATTTAACAAATAACGTTGGGAATAGTTCGGAATTCAAACATCACGCGTGGAAATAGGGCGTGTGTGACTTTAGCGCCATCTATTTCGGTTTTAGTACTTACTCGTTGTGCAACAGGGACTGTGCGTTCAGTCGTTTTGTGGACGTGTCAATTAGGCGTGGAGTTATGATGAAGGGATTTAAAATCCCTCGGGAATTGAATTGAGCTGAAGTGGCAGTGGGCTGGCCATGTTAGCCGTAGTTTCGATAACCTTTGGAGTAAACCTTTGAGTGGAGACCGCGTCTCGGCAAGCGTAATGTAGGACGCCCTCAGGCAAGGTGGAGTGATGATTTGCGCAGGATGGCTGACAGGATCTGGATACGAGCAGTCTAAGATCCAAGTTCAGTGGCGTGTTATGGGAAAGGCCTATGTCCAGCAGTGGAGTGCAACAAGCTGATGATGATGATGATGATCATTTAAAATCATTTATTAAAAGCTCACTATCTCACATGGTGGTAAGTGAAGGTGTGATCTACGGTGGTACATGACTGTCGAGTAAATGCTAATTCTTACTCTTAGTTTTTGACACCTTGAACAAACGTGTGTTCGAGTGTGGCTTGTGCCACCTCATAGTTGAGGTATGCCAGTGCCCAGCTGTGGGACGTATAATAGGATGTGGTAAAGCCCAGCTGATGAATGAGAAAATAGCAGTGGGCTGGGCACATAGCACGTAGAACTGATGGCAGTTCGGTAGAAAAGCTAAGTAGGGTAGGACGCCTGACCGCCCGCCCGCCCTTCGTTCAAACGCAGTAAATTATCCGTAGAGAGATAATAATGATTATATTTTTTCTCTTTTTTTGCTAATTCTTTTACATGCATATTTCTTCAAAATGTTATAAAACAACAGACCTGCCAAAAGAGAATTCTTAACAATTGCGAAAAAAGCATCGAAATCTATCGTGTTATTAAAGAAACGAAACCAACTCACCAACTGACAATTTAAATTTACACTTAAGCTTAACTTAAAGATTACCGCTAAGCAAACCTTTACAACTACAACAAAATGATTACGAGCGAAAAAATCCCACGAAGATTTTTTATCAATCATAATTATCAGGTTAAAAATAACCGTATTACTAACCACATTAGTACGGCCAGCAAAAACAGCTAATCAGCCCGTCAGACTGACTGTGTCGGCAAACAAATCAAAGTGACGACTCAATCTGGGGATTAGACTGTTTTTGCAGACTCTACCTTTAATGGCGGTTGGATTAAGAGATTTTGAAGCTAAGTATGCTGGTAGATGGGAATTAAATTATGTATGAGAATCTCGTTTATAGTTAATCTTAGTAAAGTTTATTGGTTTGGATGTTTTACAAATATCATGTTAATGTGTAAATGTTTTTCTTCTTTGTTAATTACTCTGTTGTGTTTGTGTGCAATAAAGTGTTTCTTATCTTATCTTGTACGTATTAACAAAAAAAGTTTCTAAGTATGTTTAAAGTTGTTAGTTCCCATAGTACAAGCTTTTCTTCGTTTGTAGCTAGATGGCGCTGTGTGTATTTACATACCATAAACATACTTTAGTGGTTTTTTGTAAATCATATAATTCTTAGTATAGGTACATGGGAAATTGAAATAAAAAAGTTTATTTGCGTAGCTCGAACCTGGGACTTTTGGCTAACTTCTGTAGCATTACTCACCAAATTGGTCTTTACTAAACTAATATACACATAGTTGTCCACTCGTGGGCCCAAATGTGTTTCCTTATTTAATTTCACGGAAAAATTTCATACCATTGATATGGCTAATCCTCATACCCTATATTTAGTAACTAGCGGCCGACATTTTAACTTTTTGCATCGTATTACTGAGAAGTGAAGTATAAAAAACACTAATTCACTAAGTATGGGTACAGGTGTCAGCACAATAGGCACTGTCAGGCTAATTATCGTACTTTGTTCAATTGAGATTAGTTTTTGCGTATCATAGACATGATTGTTCTTAATTTGAAATGTAACTGCTGCTTTTGAAATGATACTCATGGTTACTGTCAAGTAGTAATAGCTATTAGACTGTGGTAATTAGCAGGTACTTAATTCAGTTTTTATAGTGAGATTTTGTTGTTAAAGTTAAGCCCAAGGCTGGCATGGAAGGCTTGAGGGCGCTTTGTGAATTCTGACAGTTAGGTGATGGAGTATGGCTCGAATAACCTCATAGTTAAGGTGTGGGTTCGCCCTAGCAGCTTCAAGTATGAAATCTCAGAACCAATTTTTTTAAGCATTTTTTAGTTGTTCATCAGGAGTATAAGCCCTATTGCCTTCCTTTAACGCTATCCTTCCTTCAAAATGTTATGATAGTGTCCTTCGTTTGGTGACACTTGTCAATTCCTTACAGCAAAAACACCAAGAGCATACACACATCATTTAAGTCCGGCCTGGTTATAAATAAGACGTGGACAGACTCAGACAACTGCCGGATTGCCTACTAGATTGACCGTGGCATAGGACTATACTCGACTGTTTGATTATTGGTACAACCCACATAAAATGCACACAGATTTATTGGTACCTGAGACCATTACCGTACCATCGTTCGGACTGTATATGAAATCATAACCATGAAATCAATTGTTCAATTTATTCACAGAAAACCGTTGTTATTTGCCAGTAAATGAGACGTTTTACCAATTTTCTTCCTTTGACTTTCAGGTATTCTTAAGCCCGAGTTTTCTATCTGAGTGGTGCAGTACAATTCAAAACCCACTATTGGGACATAATCAGACTTGCTGATTTTCGCAATATTTTAAGTTATTATTAGTTTTGTGTATTATATTATACGGTATTTATACGGTTAATTACGTTGTTCCTATATAATGTACATAAACATCTAATAGTTTTGTTATTTTAAGCACTGAGGAGGGCGATTCACAGCCGAGTTATAGTACAATTCGGTACTTAAAAAAAAAGTAGGAGGTGTCTGTCCTATTCTACCGATAAATACTAGATGCTATTGGCTTTAATAACATATACAAAATTCAAGCGCTTTCGCTGAACAAGCGATTTACTGAATTTAAATGAAAGTTACCGAATCGTACGATAACTCGGTTGTGAATCGCTAGCCAGTTCATTATTTTGAATAAGGTAATGTTTGTTCAACAGTCGGGTATAGCGTTTTCGATCAAGCAATTCGCGGCGGTCGGACTCAGCAAACAAAACGTCGCTGACGGTAACTAACTCACCACCCACTAATGGCTTAAGATAGACGGCTGAGTAAAGTTACGAGTTTGTACTTTTTATAAAAAGTACACTATAGTGTTCAGTAGACCCAGCTGTGGAGGTCTTCGGATAATTATTGGTGTTTTTTTTTTTTAAAGTGGTCTTCAAGATGACCTCACTCCACCTGATGGGAAGCAGCCGTCAGGTCCAGATATGAGGTTGACAAGCACAGTGATGCACAACTACTTTGCTGGTCAATGTCATTTTGAAGGTCTGCATAAATGCATTTTCACGCCCCGCTTAAAAAACCCGGGATTGTAGGAAGAAGGGAACACATGCGCTGGAAGAGCGTCCCACGTCTGGATAGCATGACACAGGAACGAATCACCGAACCTTACGGTACCTTACTTGTTATTACGGTGGTCATAATGTATTGAACTGTAACTGGGTCTGGCTACCAATATTTATCATTAATTGAACCCACAGCTTGCAGTTTTCTACCGATATTCAGTCAGTGTTTACTTGAAAATAAATCTTCACTTTGTAATAATATAGCCTCTACCCCATATATCGAGGATATTTGCCAATGTGAAATGGTTGTGCGTTGTCATTAAAATACTTGTTTCGATTATTCATGCAATAAGGTCATGAGGATTTGTCCGACGACAAGCCAAGTTACTCAAATTTGCTCATTAGCGTATTTAAATGTGATTCTGACTATAGCAAATCATCCAGCATAGTTGATATGAAAGCCTATAACTTATTATCAATACCACAAATCAGATAGCCATCGCCTAGTTACTTATCTATATCTGTTCAGACTAGATCGTATCTAGGTAATAACCCGGTCATTTGAGCTTGCTTTCGATTTCGCTCATCAGTTCGTTAAACTTAATAACTTGCCTAGCAGCTGTGAATGTTCGGGTAGGGCAAGATTCGTACTGTAATGGTGAGGTCGTACAGTTTTGGCGAAATAAAAATGTTCCCACGTTTTTTTTAATATATTTTTCAATCTGCTTTCAAATGTGCTTTCAAATGACATGTGATTTGATAGACAATGACAGTTCTTTCAGGGAAATTAGAGATTTTCAGTCCAGTAAGCTGTAGCGTGCGACAAACCTCCTGATCGAAATAAGCCGGAATACTGACAGGTTCCTTTAGACAGTACTGTATATTTTAGTTGCACATTAGATGTCTCTCTGTATATTTGTTTCAAAAATACTGTGGTCAAACTAACTTCTGAGATTAAAATAGGTAAGCTAGAAGAGTTGAAGAATGTTTCTACAGTCTTCAACTCTTCTATCTTGCTTTGCCAAACGAGGTCCATAACATGTACTATTTTTTTACCATCGTTTTTAAACTTATGGTGTGCAATAAAGACTATGAATATGAACACTTCATTGCACACAAAAAAACGTGTTTATGTACTATTTAGATGGTTTTTAACTAGATGGTATTGAAATTAATATCAATATGGTAATAAGGTCGTTAGGGTTAAACACAGATAGTTAAACGTTATTCATACTGTTTATTTAGCAGCTAAGTTAGACAGAACATAATTAAGCTAAACGTGGAACATCTATAATGTGTGCTAATGATTCGACTGCCTTCGCATAACGACGGGGATGAAATAAATCTGAACATTATGGAATTATGATAGGAATTTTTACTTAAATCTTACTAAATCTGAAGAGTTTAAAGTCTTTTCTTCATGTTTTGCTGCTTTTTTCACATTTCAGTTACCCTAAATGAAGAAGGTTAAGGAACAAAACAAAAATTGTTAGAGAAAATAAATAACAATAAAAAAATGCACAAAAACTTCCACCAGACAGCAGTGTCACGATGTCCAAAATAAAATGGTCTCTACTCAGATAATGCCTAAAAGTAGCTCTTAAGAAGCCCTTAGCCCTTTTAGCCCTTGGTGTTAAGAGGAGTATGGTTTAGGGAACAGTCACAACGGGATCGAGAGGGAACTTGGTACCGGAAGGTGAAAGAACCACTGGGAAACCAAGAGAACCCAAGCGTGGCTGTGGTCTGACCACCCATTCCCTGCCTGGCCTGCCATTAGCCACCTCCAGCGCTCCGTGTTTCGTAATTGTGGGCCAAGTAAGGCCAGTTATAATAAAAAAGGTCCGACGACTTCTTTTTAACTTCTGAAGATGTTTGCGAGAACTAGGTAAGTATATAAGTGGCGAATTCCAACGTTACCATCCGTGAATTGAAGAGAGAAACAAGGAGAAATCAGAAACTTATAAAAGAGTAATAAACAATTACCTACTTACAGCAATAAAATAAAGTTCTGCTTTTCATATCTGGCGTTCTAACCGAGTATGTTTATAGAATGGAATAATAAAAAATAATTATTTCTGACAATGTAAAGGTATGATTGATAATACTATGTACGTTAACGACCGATTCAAGAACCAATAACGTGACCTCATATTTATCTCAGTACCTAAGCTTGTATAATTATTTTACGCACGTTATGAAGCACTTAATATTTACTGGATATTCTTAGTTATGACTTACTTGGTAATTATTGAGTAATTACTCGATTCAGCCCGATTTACATACAAATCGATTATAATTATCGATAGGTGCGAAATCGTATCGATTTAGCGCCTTATAAGGACATATTGCTTGACAAACTTTTTCTAAGCGGTAATTTGGTGTTAACAGGCCTTATTAGGCTTGTGCGGCCTATTTAGGAGAGTATTTATGAAACCGACTTGATATATTAATGGTAGGTGTCATGGACGGTTCTTTCTAATAGCCGATGAGTATGAAATATGATACTAGGTAACTCAAGTCGGAAAAGGAATACTCCTTTTCTGACTAGTTACCTTGTAAAATGTACATTTTACTCTAAGACACCTGGGGTGGCATTCTTAAAGCACACTTCGAACGTCTCACAAGCGAATTCGAAATGAGATACCAATTTGGCGTATAAGAATTGCATCATCATCATCATCTTCATCAGCCTGTTGTAGTCCACTGCTGAACATAGGCCTCTCCGATCTCTCCTCTCTCTAGAATTGCATAGCTGAACCAAATTGTGAACTTCTACTTTTGGTTGATAGGGATAGAGACCAGATTAAAATGGGATCTATGGAATTCTGATGATATCTAGGGAACTCTTAAATTGTTTTTGTTACGAAAATTCGGTTCTTTTATCACCATGACGGCAACAGTCAGTGCGCCTCTGACTAACCCATTAGGGATATGGTCGTGAGGGTATGTATGTATGTTTATCAAACTTTGAAGCAGGAGTAAACATCGGAAGTTTGCCTAAAGTGAATGTTTCAAAAAACAATTCCGGCGGTATCGCATAGCTGTGAGTAACGTTACGCGACCACAAACATGCGGTCCAGTCAGAGGACACCGCGATCCTGGCTGTGTTCTACCTCTGAGGAGTAGACATAATGCTACATATTTAAAAGGGACATAGAAGAATTCAGGTCTTATTTCAAAATAAGTAAGGTCACATTATCTTCACACGGTGCGTCCTATTGCTTAAGAGGGTCTAGTGCCAGTTTGCTCACTATTCGAACACGACTGCGTAAACGCTGACTTACAATCAATAAAACGGTTATGTCCACTCGCCGCCAAACCAGCTACGAATAAGTACCAAAAAATAACGCGTTTAGGCAGTCGTGATCGAAAAGCTAGAAAAAAACTTCCACTATGCACCCAGACGAGAGACAAGTCACATCACGACTGTCACGACTTCGTGAGTATCAATGACATCCCCTTGACAAATAGGTAAGTAGCTGTAATTTTTTGTCAAGCCGCCTTTGTACGTTTGTCAAAACCCTGCAAAATAACCCCCAAATAGTTTGTCATACTTATTTGGGTGCATTACTCAAATCAATATGACAATCTACTTGTAAAATATAATCAATCCTACTCCATGTATTTCTGTGCTAGCACAGCAAGTTGGACAATTAGGTGACACGAATGTTCTGCGGCTGCGCGGGCGCCTCGAATTATCGCACTTCTGCGACTAAATCCTGTCTCAGTGCTGATTATAGGTAGCTATTATAATTTGTAACTTGACTCGTTAATGTTGAAATTCTTGTTAGGCTAAAATTTAATATTCCTTCAATTTGCAGGTTCTGTTAATGAACTAAGTACTTTTGAAGGTTTTAACAGACTTTCGGTGGAAGAACGGTCTTGATTTATTTGATGTACGGTGGATGGCACATCACTCTACCCATTTCCGGTCAGTCCTCCTTGCTCTATTGCAAAGAAATGACATTTGGCAATTGCGAGAGAAAAAACGGAAATGGGGTAACCTGATGTATAAAAACGGATTTAAGAAGTAAAAATGAAGGGCACAAGTTTCACAAGGGCCATAATTTACACAAATAATCGTGTCACGATAGTTTAAGTTACTTTGGAAGAGGAGAGGGCCAATGACAAAATTGGCGAAGACCGCTGTCCAACGCAATGCAAATTAAAGAAAAATAACCGTTTGAGAGGATGAAAACCGTAATGATGAGCAGTTTGGTTTTGCTACCAAATCGTCCCCAACCGAGAGCTTTACCACGCCAATATCAGTTCTAAGAACTATATCCTGTCTTGACACTTCAAATAAGGCGACTTAGATTTGGCAACTAATTTTTATCTATGAAGTTCCTCATTTCCGTTCCAATTTCTTAGCGAGATGTAGAGTTCGTCAATTTGGTTTCAGCTCTCATGAGGGTGAGATGTGTCTGACCAAGCAGACAAAAATATTTTAGCATCAAAAATATATCGTCAAAGCTGACGTCAAACCTTTCTCTGACACACTGACAGCCAATCTTAGGATTTCAAGGGTGCAGAGTAAATAATCAACTGCTATCTGATGGCCTCAGTGATTTGTACCAGACTTGTCGGCCACGATCAAGTGTAACATTTTTTACACGTTTTATTTGTCAGAATGTTGGCGTAGTGCCAGTCGTGGATTTCTACTGTCAACTTATGGGGAATGTGCGAATTTACATGACAATCTTAATATTTGATAAAATACAGACATGAATTTTCGTTGGAACACTTGTGATAGGTTGAGTGTCTGACCAGGCATAAAATATACAAAAACATTATGTTGGAGGTCTATGGAATAGTAACCAAATATTGAAAGTATACGCTACGCTGTATATCTGAAAACGCATTTTTCTTCGTGTCAGCCCAGTGTTGGAGTTTTCCTAGCCGCCCAAGGCTCTGTCAATACCAGTTGAGACAGAGTACAGCTCCTCCTCAAGCACAAACCCTACATGACAAAGATACCCCTAGGTTGAGCTACTCCCTCCGGGGGAACGCGTAGAAAGCTTCGTGCCACTTACCGTGTTCCCCCACTATAGACGATGAGAGGGAGAGTAGGGGTCCATCCATCCACCATCTTCCCAGTGGAGACTCCGACATAACCCGTCCACCCCCCGGTGGAGCAACGGTAAGGAAAAAAGAGAAATGGACACAAGGCGACCTGTGATTGGCTAGTTTCTCACTCGGATTTACTCGCGGCGTGCTTGTTAGACACGCTGATTCGATTTCGCAGCGAAATGCCGAGCATAGAGCCCATAAGTCAGACGACTTTGTGCTCTCATAAAAGGCCCATAGTACTTATGAAGTACTAAGAGTGTTTCGATAGTGATAAGTTATTTATGAATTTAGAAATCTACAAAATAAAGTTGAATATTTTGCCTCAGCTTCGTCTTAAGACATAATCGCGAGCTAGTTGTGTGGTCTTGTAATTTTCGCGTGTAATTCCAGAGTGACGCAAAGCGCGTGCTAATATGCGCGAGAGCAGGTTTACCTGCTATTGTTTCTACGAAACATCTATCTCCCTCACTTTTCTTAGTCGGGAGAATGCGGTTTTTGAAAGAAAGAAAATACGTTTATTTGGTACAGTATACAAAGTAACAACATTATGAGGCTACATTCTGAGTAAGCACCAAAAAGGTTTCCACTCAGCAAATGTCGTGGCATAGACCATGCGTCCCTGCTACGACGCTGATATTCTGCGGTACCTAGCAATTAATTAATTTTTGGCAATGCATTTCTATATTATCGGGTTAGACATATTCCAAAAGCATTGGACCCCTGTGGACTGCGTTGCCTTTGCTCCAATATGCTCATCATCATCATTATTTGACAACTATTTCCGTATAATGGTTAACAAGTTAGCCACCTAAGCAGAGGTCGCTGGTTTGGTCCCCGCACAATCCAATACAATACATACAAGCTTTGCTTAGGGCCTAGAAGGTGCCGTGTAGATTAAAATTCCAAGGGTGTCTTGTGAAACTGTTTCTTACTGACAAAAAAAGAACAAAAAGTTGATAAAATTCACAAGTAGTTACAATAACAAAGCGCAAAAAAGTGCACTTAAGTGTTAAGAGGCACATTGAGACGGTTGTGGATTTAACACTTGATTGTGAACTATGGTTGTTTTGACGCCTACGAATTATCAATAACTTAAACAAGCGGAAACAAACAAGCAGTTTTACACGTCCCACAGCTAGCCTTTTAGCAAGCATAGAGGCCCGTAAAATACATCTCTAAATTTCGAACGCGGTGGTCACCCATCCCATTGCGTAGCTTAATCGGTTAGTATAGCCAATCTGCTGCTCCCGCTTAATCAGTGATATTTACTTATGTTCGTCGAGTTTTTTTCTCTTTTTCTTCCAAATGATTACTGCTGTGTGGCCTCAGACGGACTTGACAGCTTTACCGAACTGTAGAGTGAGCGCTGAGGGCTTTCAACCTCTAATATTTTGAGTAACGAGCTGAGGCCACTCCAGAGTGGGGTTAGAACCTCGGCTTAGGGCGTTACTTGGAGAGGGCAATCGGACATATGTTTGGGGAGAAAAGCGACATGGCACGTGCCGGTATCTATTATCGGGACGAAAAATGTTCGTCAGGTGTCATGGATCAATACATTCGGTAACGTCCACGTTTGTACATCATTGGCACTGCATGATTGTGAACATGGTTATTTTATAATGTATTTCCAGATATTTTACATTGACGATAAATTGCTAAGTGTTTCATGTAACTATTCATCTATAGTTAACAATATCGCGAGATAAGATAGATTGTAAACCAACGAGGTGCATAATAAAACATCCCCATATTCTCCATAGAAACGGAAGAGTTCGCTGCAATTTTTATAGTGAAAACAATATAGATGTTCATTAATAGTTCAGGATTGAAACTAAGCTTTAGTGTATTGAGGTTTACGCATTCACGACACACTTCATGTTATCTACTCGTCCCTAAGTTTATTATCCTATTAAAAAAGTTCTAAATCAAATGGAAAAGTTCTCACGCGTCTTCTTGGCTAATTTTAATTTTTACTATCTCCAAATCGTTAAATTCCAATAAAGTTTATGAGTATTTTTGGAACTTTAAGTCTTAGGAGAATAGACGATTGTTTACAAAACATTAACATTCTCGAGTTGGAGATAAAATTGAAGTGGCTTAACCTCATTTTTATTTCTGATGTCAATGAATTGTTCTTAAATGTAATATCGTTGGCAAAGCATGTGACCGACCATCTATTGCGACAAGCGGTAACCGCAACCTCACAGGCATCATGAAGGGTATCATAACATCTTATTACAACCTCCATTTAATATTTTTCACTGATGTGAAAAATACGTTTTCTCGAAATCCTAAGTTTGATGAAACAGTTGATAAAGTTGAAACTTACTTGCAAGCTTATGCTATAGCTAGTAGAACAAACTGCTTACTTACCTGAAACCAAATAAAAGAATAATGTGAATAGGTATTTTACTAGAAAAAACCTCATACGAAGGCATACATATAAAAATATCAATTTACAATCTGTACACACTTTATAGCTTACTGCAAAGATCATTCAAAAAAGGATCTAGCTCATGTGGAACATCTCAATTACCTACTGATTGACAACATAGAAAATCAAACCCAACAAATAGTACATTGTTACCCTAAGGGTGAAAGTAACTTATTTAGTCCCGAGACGGGGTTTGGCGCCCGGAACGAAGTGAGGGCGCCAATAGTTCGAGGGACTAAATAAGTCTTTCACCCGAGGTTAACACTGTGCTTTTCATTACAAATACGAGGAAAGTAAAAAAAAAACATGAATTAGCTGAAGAAAAAATGAGAAAAATAAATGAAGATTGAATTGACGCTTTCCCGCCTATTTTGTTTGTTTTTTTTTCTGTGGTCGGCCCGCTATTCAGCCATTATTTTTTATTTCCATCATTGGTAAAATGGTATTTTTTTCTTCTCAAAGCTAAATTATTTTAAATAAATTGGTTAAACTAAATTATAATAAAGTTATTAAAGAAATATACATTCTCTAATCAATACTTAAATTTAAGTTATTTCAATTTTACAACGTGGCTGTATAGAAAATTGGTACATGGTTCAATAGATATGTGAATAAGAACTAGTTTAAAAAAAATATATTTTGACAGCTGTCAGTTGAAAGTAATTCTCCCTAGGGACGAAAAGTATTACTTTCAGCCCGCTTCTCAGGTCAGTAATGACCTACTTTCAGAGTATGAGTAATGAAAAATATATTTACTTCACATTTTTGAATGTTATATGGATGTTGAAATGAGCAGACAATTCAGTAGTGCACCTTTTTTATTTCAAGAAGAAACAAAAAAGTGCTTGAAATTCGGTTGAAGTTCTTGACCTTCAGAGGTTGCAGATATAACTACTTACTTTTTTCAAAAAAACGAACGCAACACTAAATCATAGTTTAAGCAATTGACGTGCTATGTCACTTACTCGCAAATGGCGGCAGCAACAAGAATGAAAAAGACGAAGCGACACAAAAGTAAACGTGTTGTTGAAGCGCTGTTTAAGTTTTTATGAATAATCTCATCTCTCTCGGGGTCAATCTCCATCAGTCCAAATTGATACTAACTGACTATATAAAGCTCAACACTGACAATTCTTCATACAGTCACAGTATAAACATACAGTAGAACATCTACATATAAACGTGCGGCTCTCAGTTTGAATGCGACGTGCGCGTCGCGATTTCACGCACACGCTAGCATTAAATAGGGAGGCATAGGGAGGCGGCAGTACGGAAGGGCTGTGCCGCGGGTCTGTGTGCACGCTAGGCTAATAACTCGGCGGGCGGCCTTAGATAACCTACTGTATGTTTATACTGTGATACAGTGCTGCATTCGCCATAAATCATCCATACACACCTATTACTGGTTACCTGGCAATGGGAGCAAAGCGTACACTACAACGATGTGCCTAAGGGCCATCTTATTTTGGTCCGGAGCCGCTTCCGTACTCCTCTAAAGTATCCTAGTCCGGCCCATCTCTGGTAGGACCACGCCCGGCAAATTTTCTGCACTAATTATGAATTTCTTGGGAGGTCTAGAATAATGTATGAGTACGGCATCAGAAATGCGAAATGGTTTTAATTTTACTTATTAGGTTCGTACTCTAGAACGTTTGTGAAGAGAATATTAATATCTTCAGTAGTGATTTGATAGCGTCAGATAATATTTATGAAGCCTAACATAAGATATCCCAAATGGAGTTGTCAGAAGCACTGATTCATGGTGAACTTATTGGTAAAGTTGACCAGAGAACAACAGAAAAACTACGTGTTGAAGATTCGGGGCACGCAGTAGTAGACCCTGAACTTCTTATCACCTTAGCTCTATGTTCAGCAGTCAGTGTAGATAATGATGATGATTATGATGAAAATGCCTATAAAATCAGATCCACTTAGCAAATGTCTTTGATGTAGCAGTCTCCCGAGCTTGAAACGTAAAAAAGAAGTACATACACCTGTTATTCTCCGTTGTATAGAACACAAATCATCCGGGTAATGTCTTTCGTCGGTGTAATAGCCCATCCCTTTTACACTTACTACAAGTATGAATTTGAATACATAAATATGCGTAATAATAGCAACAGTTAGGAATATGAGCGAATATTTATTTTTCGCTTAAACGAAGCTGTTTTCATAATAGCACATCGTTACACATTGCGATGTGCTCTTGAATAAGCTTTTGTCATTAATTTCAATTCAGAATTTAATGTATGTCACGTAAAAGAAATTGGAACAAAGTTCATTGGAAGTCGGAACGTAAAACGTCATCCGCTAAAATCTGCTGTTGTCGGTTTTAAATTTCTAATTTTAGTTCAAGTTACTATAGTTGTTTGGTACAAAAATTGTTTCTTAGCATTTTCTTCACTTTATCCTGAATAGTTTTTTTGAAATTTCCATCACTTCTTTCTCGTTTTCCGTGTTTTAAAAATCTTTTTTGTATTCTATAAATGCTTTCGATGGACTTAGTAACTCTGTCGTTTGCCCAAGGATGTTTTGCTCGCACTGATTCAATCGGAAATTCATTGCTTCAGTATTGTATTGATTTGAATAAAACACGATTATTCACTTACATAAATAAAATTAATCACCATATCATACAATTTACAATTACATCTTTACTTTAAATGGTATCAATAGCATCTCATTAAATAGTAATATCCTCATTCCACAAATTAAATCAACGTTCTTAAGACTCATTGTACCAAACCTGTACATTTTTCAACACTTGTTGGTTTTTTAGATGATATGAGTGTACGTGAGATATTTTTAGGTAACCTTGAACCAAATTGCATTTCGATAACATAATCACTGTGTGATTGTAGACGTATCTACTTGTATCATAAAAATCGTTCTCAATGTTTAGAAAAACGCACGAGACTCTCAGTCTCAGCTGTCAAGGTTTTTGACCCAAACTTAAATAAACCTGGCATTCCACCAAAACCTAGACTCAAAGACAAAATACTAGATTCTAGCTCACACAGTCGATTCTGCGGTATTTATATCGAAAGTAACAATTTTTTTATCTTTAACTGCGTGGAATTTTATCTGGGTTGGTCACGCAGTATTTTGATGGTTTCAGTGTTGTTTTCTCGTGCTGTACAGTCCACCTCAGCTAGGGTTGTCTCTCATACTTCTTGGCTTCGGCATAAAGTCTTCATTCTTATATTCAATTGGTTGACTGTACTACGCTTAGTACAAACAGATCAGATAGTAAACAATTATTCCTTTTGGTTCTAATAACTTAATTCCAATCATTCTTGTGTTTGAACAACTTGACCGCATTCTTGAGCTAAATAGTTATGATCCCTTTTGAATAGTGCACTGTTTAGCTCAGTAATTTTGGAAAGACTAACCAATGTTCATATATAGTAACACACATACTTACAGCTGTCTGTATGGGCAAATCTTAAGTTGGTTTATTATTTACTAGCTGTCACGAGAGACGTTGTTCTTTCGTTGTCAATCATTGACAGGTAGAAATGGTTGCTAAGAAAAACTAAACTAAATTGTTGTTTTTCACTATATTCCTAGCATTTTCTCATGATTACTCACCTTTTTAACCTTTCCTGGGCTTTTACAGATATTTCAAAACCAAAATAAGCCAAATCGGTCCACCCGTTCCCAAGTTTTAGCGAGACTAACAAACAGCAATCCATTTTTATATATAGAAATGAATATTTGGTTTATGAACATTCATTTATTTGAGCATCTGAATGCTCAATGTTTTGCATCTTCTTGTTCAATTAAACTACCCAGATCTCACTAATGTAGGTGCAATGCCCATTTAGCTACTGCACCGAGTTAGTTAATAAAGTTATTAAAATGATTTCAAAGAATTTTAATACCACAACAAACAGGCCTTACGCGTATCATATTTCCGGCGGGCTATGAAAGGAATCCCACAGATGGTCACCTTATCGCTATTTTATGTTCTAAACTGTACCTTAGTGTAGAAGAAATAAAGTATTCCGTGTGATAATAAAAAATAGCTCTAAGATACATAGTGCATATTCTCCTGAAGATAAAGATGTTTCCTCCAGCGATAACGGTGCAATGAACCCGCAAATCTGTCGCATAACAATCACAATTTTGATAATGATTACAATTACTTTTTGGTGATAACATACATTGATAAGGTATATGTTGTAAAACGTGAACTATTGACGCACCATATCAAGTAAGGATATCAGCGACTACAGATTTTACATACTACCTAAAACCACCGATTCAAATTAAAAAACCTCCGCTTAAGCATGTTGCGTTGTGCTTTTAAATGCTGGGCACAAGCCTCACCTCAACTATGAGGTGAGGAACAAGCCATACTCCAACACGCGGGTTCAGTGCAGATTGTTGGAGGGGTGTAAGGTTAGTGAGCAACCTTAATGTAAGATGTTATCAAGCCGCCCTAAGGCATCCGACTAGGCTTAACGACTGACATCTAGCGACGTCAACTTCGACTTCACCCTTGAATCCAATCCAATAAAAATATAGTAACCCTAGCTTGAAAATTTGTTGCAAAAACACGTCGAAAAGATATCACGTGCATTCACAAAAAAAACACTCATCTGTCACATTAAGTAAATAATAACATTACGCAGATTTGTTATCTGTCAGTCTATAAAATTATGTAGACCGTCTGCTAACTGGGTGATGTGCGGAATGTCACGTAATCTGTGTCACTGAGCACAATATTTGCTACTGTAGTAACTAGTATAGTGACATAACATACATGAACGGCCTATATACGTCCCACTGCTGGGCCCAGGCCCTCACTTCAACTATGAGGTGGAACGAGCCATACTCAAACGCGCGGGCTCATTGCGGATTGTGGGAGGGGCTTAAAGTTAGTGAGCAACCTTAACACTTTAGGACTCGCTACTGGGTCCAGTGGACCCAGTCCCTTGTATTTTGTTGAATAACTTAAAAAATATGAAGTTTGCGACGCTGCCGCTCTTAGTACCTTTTGACCATAGCGATGGTGTAGTTCACAATTGTGCTAACTACAAAATGTTGATTTTACAGGAGAGCATTTTGAAAGTTGAGACATGTATAGCACAGGCAGTGTTTTGACTTTCATAATAAGTTGGCATGTTTGTATTAGACTTATTCTTTGTCTCTTTATTAAAGTATAAACCTTACCAATCATAGGCCGTTTTAACTATAAAATAAGCAAATTAGCTAACTAACCCCCCCATTTAGTACATTTGTGCACTCAGATATCTAAACAAACTAGTACTTAGTTTATTTAATACATTCAAAATCCGGACAAGTGTGAGCTGAACTCGCCCACTGAGGGTTCCATTCATTTTATAAGGCTACGAGCTGGTCTGGAACCTATTCTCAATTTGAAATTTTCCTGAAATTCAGCTCTCAAAACTTACAATCACATTAATTTTAAAAACGTGATTGTTTCTTTGTTCTGAATGTCTCTTTCACGCGGGAAAGATTAAACCGATTATGACAAAATTAGATTTGGAGTTACCTTGGATCATAAAAAAACGGCAATTTCTTCCTGAACGTTAATCTAAAAGTTTTTTTTTCTTAGTTCCTTGAGAACAGTAGTTTGATACAAACAAAACTGGACTCATATGTCTCCGGCGGCCCTGCTATTTCTGATTCCAGCTGTGGCCAAAGCTTGGCAAGAGAGGGGATTGTACGTCGAAAGTGGGAGTTAGGGTTATAGAGAACCTCAGGGGGCAGAGCCTAGGTGGGTTCATGGGTTTGTTGAACCCATGTTTCCAGAAGCCACCTCAAAAGAAGTGGACCTGTATGAGTCTAAGTGATCAACAGGGTGAAAACTGGCAGTTATCATAGATGATCTATGGTAACTGTTGGTTCAGTAGCAGGACGGCTCTACCATTTCACCTGGGTGCGAGGCACATTGAATTTTAACGTCAAGCTGGAACGGAGTCTACGCTCCAACCTACTCGCGCCCATATCGAAAACCCCGAGAGCTTTCAACTTGAGATGGCTAATCACTGCGCCATGCGGTTGGATCCAGCTTTTATAAGGCTGGTCGTCAAAACAAACCGCAAAAACTTGCGACCCACACCTCCGAACTAATGGCTGAGTGTCGGTCTCTGTTACTGCAGACGCCCGATGATGCTATAAACTAACGAATACTCAATAGAGTATCTGGAAGTCCTTGCAACACGACATCCGTGAGTTTGATAACCAATCGTCCTTAAGAGACGATCGAACGGAACAAAAGTGTTCACAAAAGACAAGTCTATTGGGTTGTCAGTGTGGCATCGACGATAGAAGCAGTATTAAGAGGTGTTGAAAGATTCTACGGGTAAAGTATATACCTCGATCGCCAAATCCGGTACTAGTACAGCCGAAGATCCCAGAGCCGAACACGACACTGTACTAGACATCCAAGACAACAGCCTCTATGAGATTAAAATAACTCTCAAACAGCTCAAGAGCTACAAAGCGATAGGCGATGAGAGAATTACTGCTGAATTTCTGAAGGCAGGCGAAAAGCCGGTTCTCAGAGTTCAAAGGCTACCCGTGTTGTTCGAGGAGGTAACGTCAAAGGCATGGAACAGAAGCTAAGTGGCGCTGTTCTTTAAAAACAATATCTTCCCAAGATGCGGGAAGATTATTAACAGAAATCCGAGGAGTATTATCTGCCACTTTTTGGCATTGTCCAACGCTAACCGTTGGACAATGAGAAAGCATTCGATTTAGTCGAGACTTGAGCAATGCTGCAGTGTCTCCAGTGTTGCTACATTGACTATAGGGAGATACATTGAAGTGCTAAAGTGCACATACGCGAATGTCCAGTCCAAGTACAGGAGCAGAGCACGAGGAGTGTTAAGACAGGGGACGTTATTTCTTCGGAACTGTTTACGACCGCATTATAAGAAGTCTTCAAGCTCCTGGAATGGCAAGGACTTGGTCATCAACATAACTGGTCGATATATCACTCACCCGGGTTGTCGACAACACAGTGGTCGTGGCAGAATCGTTAGAAGAGCTTGGCAACTTGCTCGAGAACTTCAATCGTGTTTCTCAATAAGTGGGCAGTGTTGTGTTTTCGCATAGCGTCATGTTTTCTTTTCCAACATACCTCTTTGCCTTAATACGAAGGTGTATAATCACTGTGTTCAGTGATTTGATTAAGTAATTATGGACCCTATACCTATTATGGGCGTCAAAGTCACCCAACGTGCTATGGAGAAGGCTAAGCTAACTATTACACTACGAAATCGAGTCAGAAATGACCAGAATCGTAGAAGAGCTGGAGTCGCTGACGTGGCCCAGTGGATTAGCAGGTTAAAGTGGCAGTGGGCGGGGCACATAGTGCGAGGAACTAATTGTCACTAGGATCCAAAAATTCTAGATTGAAGAGTATTTGAGGGCAAACACAGTGTGTGGCGTCCACCAGCAAGTTGGATTGACAACCTAATAAAGGTCGCTAGATTTTTGTGGGTGCAGGCTGTCTACAACTGGTGGCTATGTATGGAAATCTATGGGGAAAGCCATTGTTCAGCAGTGGACTTCATGTGGCACTTAATGATGATGATGATGAAACCAAAAAGAGCGTAGGTAACCGAATGCATTAACAGCACTTAAAGTGATGCAAAAACATAATAAGTGCATTCAGTTGTTGCCAGTGATCAGTTTATCTTTAGGCACATAAGTACTAAGTGCGCGTGTCTTATACAAAACTACTGTAATTTTGTCAATTTACGGAGAAGTCATTTCTTTTTTAAACTGATATTGTATAATTTATCAGTCCACCACCCAGTTTTGGGTCCACTACAGTTGAAAACACATTTTGCGGTGGTTTCTTTATTCGCCATTTTGTTCCTACTAATTCTACAAGTTCACGACCTTAACGAAACATTTGAATACGCCATACAAATAAGCATGCAATTTTTACTCGGTATATTCGTTAAAGAACCCGTTGCTACTGTTCTGGCGGGCGCGGGCGCATTAGCAGTCCAGTTGTCGCAATGTTGCCAATAAAGAATAATACTGCACACTAGTACCTACACACCCGCCCCGCTCGCCCCGTAAGAACGATGCGAGCTGAGCAAGAACGCCACTAAACTAGCCTACCTAGCTTCATTCGCCAATTGGCTTTCACAGAGGATCTACGCTCTACGAACGCTAATTACGCGCCAAAATAATAATAAAGAGCACAAAAACCGTAACTGACATTACCACACTAAAAATTTGTATTTTTTTAATAAAACATAGATTTAGTGCGCTTAGTCGATTTGTGCTTATACAATTCAACTTCAGCAGAGTTTTTTTTTTTATATTATAGCTACTTAGAATATTTGTGCACTCAAAATAATTCATTTCATTATATTATTTTTATATCAACTGCACTTAAACTTTTTGTGTGCTTCATTTTACCATGCTCAAAATCTTTTATGCCACTTATAGTAGATGTGACACAGATTTTTCGAACTAATGGTCGTTAGTATTTATGAACACGAATTGATGCTTAGTTTGACACAAAGTTTTCAATAGAAAGAGATGGAATTATGAAAATCGGGTAAGTGCGAACGGTAGAGAATATAGTCTAGTTCCTTAGGCAGGAATAAAATGAAAAAGTTAAAAAGTGCACTTAAGACAATTGTGAACTACACCATCGATAGTATGGCGCGGTAGATAGCGGTCTAAGTCCTCAGTTTGCGCGCTGCATGTGAGTGCTACGGACGTAAAAGGTGCGTATGGGTCCGCTGGACCCGGTAGCGACTAAATACGTTAGTGTTTTTTCCATCTAATTATTTCTGTTTGTTTATTTTTTTGGAACTTTATTTCGTAGAAAATGGCGAAAAATCGGCCTTTGAGACAACATGAACAAAAATCCGTATCCGAAACATAATAGGTACCTACCAGAAGTAGAACCATCTGCACCATCCTACGCACTCCTACCAACGAGTGGACGAAAAGTGCGTTGCGGGTTATGTAACTGGAAGAAAGATAGGAAAACCAAGGTTTTTTGCGCAACATGTAATATACCAATTTGTGGAGAACACATGAAACAGATTTGTGAAAATTATTATTGCTTAGTTTGATGTAGAAACAATGTTTAAAAGTGATTTTATCCCAAAGAAGATAATCTAAAATTTGTTGATTTTCGAAGTTGATTTTTCTTGTTCCTATGATGATTAATCTCTCGTTGTTATTTTGTGTTAGTAGATACATTCTAGTTGTATAATAAGGTGTAAAAGATTTTGTTTAAAATAGATAGTTACAGAATTTATAACTATTAGTCAAAGTTTAGTCATAAAGCTAAGCCAAAATTCCTTTTATTTTTGTACGGATTAATGATTAAGTAAAAACAGTAAATATTCGTTTTTTTATTATATATTTGTCTTCCCTTTAAACATTATTAACGATAATAAAAAATAACAACCACTTTTATTGAGAAGTTTAGAAATAAACACGTGATATCATAGTGGGTCCGCTGTACCCGGTAGCGAGTGTTAGTGTTACAAATTAAGGCGCGAGTCCCTAAGTGTTAATGTCAGAAGTTATCAAGCCGCCCTTAGGCCTCTGACTAGGCTTAACGACTGACATTTTGCGACGTCAGCCGGGACCAACTGCTTAGCGTGCGTAGTATAGTAAATCACTTGAAAATTTTGACTACCGACTGTTTCTCAGCAATGATATCGGTTTTACAAAGTACAATCATATTTTAAAATAGCGCTACTGAAGATGAATAATAGTCATGACTGTAGGATTCCGTATTCAGTAGTAGAGGAAGAATATTGGAGGCAGTTGACGCAGTTTTTATAGATTTCAATAAAAACGAACACTTAGATGGGCTAATAGTTAGCTAGCTTTGATATCATTTGACGAGTAGACGGCATATAAAAGCATCAGACTAAAAGCGTAGTGCACTTCAAGGCAAATCATTTTTTTTCAGCAACCCTTACATCACAAAATACAACTGTGTAGAGGTCTATTTACGTTCTAAAAGGTTTTCTTGTGCAAAGAAAAAAAAACTTTTAAATGTTTTTATTGTTTCTTATAATTCCCGACGACTTAACCCACAAATTTTGCCAACAGCAGATGATTTAGTTACAGGATATGAAAATACTAATAATCACCAAATGAATTCAACATTTGCCCAAATAAAAATGTACAATGTAAAAAACGACAGAAAAACAAAACCTAACTTCAAAGCAAAGAAAAAGACTAAAAACGTGTTCTAAAGCCAGACTCTTTCCCTATTAGGACTCCATTAGACGCTGTATAAATAGATTGTGTTCTAGCACTAATATAATAAATTGTTAAGAAGATAGCATCGGATGGAGCGTTAAGACAATCTGCGTCTAACAAAGACGAAGAAAGTGATCGCGTGCAAGCACGCAGAAGGCTTGTGTTACTGCGTCGGCGCAGGTGGCTTTGGTGAGAGGAATAGCGGATTTTAACACATACTGCTAAGTATATGGTAAAATCGCCGCCGATGCACACATGGTAGAAAAACTATAGTTTGATACATCACGACCATATCCCTAATGGGTTAGTCAGAGGCGCACTGATTGTTGCCGTCATGGTGAACGGAACATTCAGAAGCCCACATTTCGCCGAGGAATTTCAACCCAACGTGGTCACACATGGTAGAAAAACTATAGTTTGATACATACCCTTACGACCATATCTCTAATGGGTTAGTCAGAAGCGCACTGACTGTTGCCGTCATGGTGAACGGAACATTCAGAAGCCCACATTTCGCCGAGGAATTTCAACCCAACGTGGTAAGGGGTGAGCCTACCGCCGTTATTTGGGTTTTATAGCGGGGTTTTCCATCACTGGTGAGTAAGCCGCAAATTGTACAATGAACACAAAGTAGGTGTGATCTCGGGACCATCGGGTTCCGAGCCAGGGTGTTTAACTATTGGGCACCGACGCTATCTCAAAGGTGTAGTTTGATCATTCAAAAATTATTAACCATAATGGATAACCTTAGGAGACATCAGCAAAGCTCTAAAGACAGCTTAACACTACATTTTAATATTGAGAGCTCATGGTTAGTTTTGCAATCATATCAAAATCTATTTAAATTGCTGACTTGCTGCTGTTGCTGCATTGGAAGAGTTTATAAACCTGCATGAGCACAGACCAAAACTAAAAGTGTTTTAAATTCTCGTTTTTACATTTTGTTTAATATTTGGGTAGCGACTGTTTCTTTTTACAGAACTAAATTCTCATTGTTAACATTTATCGCCCCTGAGTTCTTTATAATAACCAGCTAAAGTCTCAACAACATAACCTAACCTTCACTGAAACATAATCCTAGAGCAGATTCAACGGACGTGTGTCATATCATTTCACATGTGACTTGCGCGCGCACATAGGGGAGGTGGCAGTAAATGCGCCATATTTGCTATTATTTTGACATTTAAAGTGAATTTATCAGACGCGTTTACTATGGAAAATTACTATGGTTTTGGTTAAAGCTGATAGGAAATTGTTTCACCATATATTTTTTTCCTTGATCTTAAATAAATCAAAAGTTCTAATGCAGCTTTATTGTTACTTGCTGTTTGAATAGACAATGGATTTGATGAAGATGAACAACAACAAGTAAAATGAGAGAATATTAAAATGTAGTGATTCGAAAAACCTCTAGAATTAATAACATGATATGATAACCGCGAGTATAATATACATAGATAATATTAGCAGTGAAAATTGGCAGGAACAACTGACAATGGTTCTTGGGGCAGAACAAATCTGGTATGACCATTTTACCACAAACACAACGTTTGATGCGGGTAGGCAAGAAGAATCATTTTGATAATATTGCTGCCTTGTAAGAGAAAAGTGTTCAGCAGAAAACGTCTTTTCAGTACGAGGATGGTATTTATGAATTCGATGAATAAAGGTGACTAGTGTTACTAACAGTAGGTGAAGTATTTCTTTAGTATCTCATCGTAGTACGAAGCCGCACAAAACATTTTGCGGTTCCTTTATCAACTTGTCCCCAAGTGAATGGCAGCGTTTGACATATGTCTCGACCTGACCCCAATTACCCCACACCTCTGCGCCATGATAAGCGAAGAGCTGATAACTCCTGACCATCCCACGTGGTCAGATACATTGCCAGATATAGCAGATAGGAGCATCTGTAGATGTTATAGGTAACAGCGATGGACACCGTGGGTGGCGATGGGAACGAGGAAGACTCATTTTCTTGACAAGCTAGTAAGTGCTAGTTAACAAACGTTTAGGACAAATGTTGAATTTTATTGCAAATTGAACATGCACCTCAAATTACTTTGGGAAGAAATTTCAATCATAGACACACTTACATCCATACATTTTGTTTTATATGTAATCCTTCGAATTTCTAATTGATAGCAAATCTTACGCAAGCTAAATAGTAATATTTAGTTAAAATATTATGTAGACAAAAGTAAAGTTATTATACGCTTTATTAATCAGTTGGCTGCTGAAAACCGCAAGCAGTATTTAGAAAACCATTTGGGTTCATGTAGATGAAAAGTGTAACTTCAGCCGTTAAATATTCAGTATTACAGCGGCTAACAGCAAGGGTCAGTTGTTTGCTGAAAATAAAAACAAAGCTTGACTTGTAAAACGCCTAAATGGAAAGTTCAACAAACCATTTCAGTTTTATGGGCCTAACGAAATGTGCAAACAAATTGTGACGCTTTTATATTCATAAGCCTGCGGCCCTTTGAAAGCTATTACCGGTACTCTGATAAAATATTCAATTATCCGGTCAAGTACTTTCACCTTCGAGGTCAACGTTCAAAAAATAACTGGACAAAAATTGCTTTTTAAATCTCACTACGACGTCAAATTTTGCGAATTATGCTGTAATTTACGCTAAACACACGTCTGCCCTCCACGACCATTGAGCGGCGTCTGAGCAAATATGTTCGAAAATCAAACGAGTGAACGTGATTTGGTGGTCGTAATTTCCATCGCTACACTATGATTATAAGAGATGAAGTTATCAAATTTTGAAACAGAAAATTGTGGGTTTTTCGACTCTCGCTTTCATGTTTACTTTGCGTGTGTATAATTTTATTAGCTGTTATTAAGTCGTCCGTGAATTTTAAAGCTTGTACGACTGGGTTCAGTTGCGTATCAAGATCAAAATGATGTTCCGAAATTGATGTAAGTACGTACAGTGGGTGATACGTCGCATAACATAACAGTTGGGAAATGACCGTTAATGCATTGACTTAAGGTGATACGCGCAGTCAAAGTATGTGCAGTTGCCCTGTCTTCTGTACAGCCAACAGCACAGCATGTTACCCATTCACGCTTCTTATCTTGCTCTTGCCAAAGAACATTTCTTTGCAATAGCCGATGACCGGAAATGGGTAGCTTTTCATGCCGTTGACCGTTAATAGCTGATGAGGTCACTCAACGAAATATGTAGAGCTCTGTTAACAAAACATGCTTTTACATATAAACTTCGCGTGGAGCACTCAGTACCGAAATATTACGTTTTCCAAGGTTGGGTAGTAACAATTAGTTTGTGGAAATATATTCTGGAGTTAACGTGTAATGTCGCGTAGAGTTATGATGCATTTAAAAACCTTGAACATAAGTTTCAGATGCGTTGAGAAAATATTCGTTATTAACAACGAGACTGGTTCTGTGTTTATTATTGTTATAGCATTTTCCATGCAGTATGTTTACTAAAGATCTGAAAACCAGAAAAAGACATGTGGTCATGTTGGCATCAGGCAGGAATCGAACCCGCATCTTTCGCAAACTGGGCGACTGCACTAACCACTGTGCTACCGAGACCATTAACAGACCGGCCGAATCTTTCCGGTATATTTACCTTATGAGCCAGGGTGATTTCATCAATGTTAAAGGCATCCACCTCTAACACTCGGAAGAAATATTATTTCAAATATTTAACTTTCGATTAACTGACTGACTGGTTCTTTTTCACACGTTTTAAATGTGAATCATAGACTTTACCTGCAAATTAAGTTGTTAGAGAGACTATGAAATACAGGACTGCGAGGCAATGATATGATAATTTAATGAACACGTTATACTGTGTTACTGATGCGAAGTCAAAATTGTCCCCTGGCGTACGTACCTATACGTACGCCAGGGTACAGTTTTCGACTTCACTTCAGTACTTACATAACCTATCTACCTTTTTTTATTATAATATCATTGTTCTTATAACAAGACTAGTTCTAACGCCTTCCGAGTTATCTCCTCAAATCAGATCTACCATCGTGTTTGTAACGAAACAGTATGCTGACATTTGGTTAATTGGTTGAACGCTTGTTACCACGAGGTTGTGGCCACACATCAGATAAGATGGCCACTAACATCACATGCATTGTAGTTTTGGAATTTAGGATTAGGTTTAGGCTTAAAGATATTTATTCTCACTTAAAACATAATAAGTCACTTACATGAGAACACGGCATAAAAGAGTAATGGATAAATGTAAACAATTTAAACGGTTGTACGGTTATACGACCTTACTGGAATCAGAATCAGAAAGATTTACGATACAGGTCTATTTAAATAAATAGAAATGTTACAAGTGCTTTCAAATCGTCAAGAACTTAATCAGACAAACAAGAATACACTTAAATACTTTAATAGAAATAATAAATAAATACACAATACAAACATAATGTGACTCAACCACCGGTGTCGGAAAGTTGTTTCTGTACTGAGAAGAACCGGCAAGAAAATCAGCAGGTACTGGTTGTAGAAAGAATGCTTTAAGAGATCTGAAAACCAGAAAGAGACATTTTGGTCATGTTGGCATCAGGCAGGACTCGAACCCGCATCTTTCGCAAACCGGGCGACTGCACTAACCAACTATGCTACCGAAACCATTAACAGAACGACCGAATCTTTCTGGTATTGTTACCCTGTGAGCCAGGGTGATTTCATCAATGTTATAGGCATCCACCTCTAACACTCGGAAGAAATTTTATTTCAAATATTTAACTTCCGATTAAGATGAAAAAGCTATTACTATGTTTTATTATGTCTTTTTCTGGTTTTCAGATCTTTAGTAAATGATACTGCATGGAAAATGCTAAAACAATAATAAAACAATGCTTTCAGAGTTTAAAAAACTTATGACATGGTTTAGTGTACGTGGATCAGTTGTCACAGTGACTCGCAAGAATCATCGTTGTAAAGCAATGGTAGCTGGGTTGAAAACAGCAAGGGTGACCACTTCGTAAAAAAAAAGTGATGTATTTTTCGGGCATCTCAGTGCTTCGGCAGGCACGTTAGGCAGTTGTTTTCGGCTGAGGTCGCAAGATGTCACTTATCGGAGCCTAGTCGGAGGCCTTAGAGTGGCTTGAAAACATCTGACACACTTTAGCACTAACTTCACCTCTAACAATCCAGTCAGGTTGACAAAACGTTCACCACCGTTATAAATATTACTTAGATAAAAACAGTAAATTAAAATTAGTAACATTTTAAGATCATTTCAGTCGATTAGAACACAAATGTTATTCGTGTTATTCGAACCTAACGGAGCGTTGAACCTGCGACCGGTGGTCTAATAACAATAAACTCGGGTGGCGAGCGATTAGGAACTATTTGAGTTACAGGATGTTGTGCGTCGGCGTGTCAAAGATACTTACTAAATGTATAGGGCGTTGTAATTTTTTGTGACCTTTGACAGTATTATTAGTTAGGACGTCTAAATATTAAGGTTTTTCCTGTATCTTAGACACAGACTTTCTCAAATCTTGGCCATGTTAATAGGAATATAAGTAATTGATCTTCAGGTTCCTTTGGTGTGAATTTGAAATTAAATTAGTTTTTTTTCATTTCATTGTTAGACCTGCTTTTGTTTAGCGCTATGTAAAAACCCACTTGGTTATTTGGCTTAATCTAAGCAGGCGATTTTGACCTTGGTGTGAATCGAACCTACAGCCTTCACTTCAACAAGCGAAACCAATCACGTAAACAAATCAATTTAAAAGTATTATGTTTTATTTCTTTTAACAATTGTATTCCTTAGTACCCAATATACAGCATTAACTCTTCATTCAACAACCTATACATGAATGAAAGGGCCGGCTCACCGAACCGTAGCATTGATCCAATATCGATTAGTGGTTATTTGTGCGCGCGCGCCGCTAACGGGGATCCTCCGCGCTCGTAAACAAACAAACACAGATTTTAATTTCTATCCAGATGGGGACGGACTATGTTAATGTGGATATACCACTTTTAGACCAGCTTAGTTAGGATCTTGAACGGAATCACTTAGAGTTATTTAAATTATTTTGTAGTCGGAACATTAACAGGTAACGGAATACTAATAAAAAACATCATTTTTGTCAACAGTCACATGACTGCTACTGATTGCAATAAATTCAAGGGTCACCCATTCACCTATAAGAAGCTTTAGCTTAATACTGCTACCCCAATTTGCCTAAAACTAAGCAATGATACTAATAACGTGCTTAACTTAAATAAATAAATAAATATTCTTGGACATTTTAAACCGGAATTCAAACATTCAAAGCTTTTAATCTTCGATTCTGTTAAAATGGAAGTATTATATCCTGCAAGCTGTTATAATTACATTGATAGTTGTAAACCCACTCATACAATTTTTCAAACGTCAATCAAGTCTGAGGTGTTGCAACGGAAATGTATTGAATTTCAAGCTTCGATTTTAATTGTAACCCTGACAGAATTGCTAATCCAATACGATAAGCAATAAGAAGTAATTAAATCAACAACAGGTAATCATGTCACCAGTCTTGATGTCTGGTTAAGTTTTTGCTAGGAAGTGGTGATTGACACCTACTAGAGTTTTCGTGTCTAATTTATTTGACATGGCGCCGATACCACTTTGTGATTTCACAAGCGCATTGCGCTGTTTTTGTCATTAGTTTTTGCTGCTTGTCAGCAGCTAGGACAGTTTTTATTTCAACAAAAACTAGACTTTTTGCTCTCTGAAAAATATAATTGCTTGTTAGAACTTGTCAATGCTGTCATCGTCAACCTGTATATTTAGCGTTGATATACAGGTATTAAACAAGACTAACATTTATTGAAAAATATAATCTGTTTTACTGGATCCTACACAGTACTAAGCTGTATAATTTAAAATCACATACACCAACGTTATTCTGATCAAACATGGCGAATACGAATTAGATTAATCATAAGTGGCGTATCCATGATAATGTATCCTTTTAAGGATGCTATTAAATCACAATGCTCGAAAATATTTATATTTATTAGAACGATATTACTATCTGGAGTGAGTTATATTGTTAATACACCCATAAACTCGGATTTAGTCATATCGTATGTTTGTTTAGTTGTTAACCGGCCCACCCGGAAGCCCACCCTTTGATATTTGGGCTGTGGGCGAAGGGAAAAACAAATATAGTGTGTTATGTTGTAAAGGCGAAGGTGAAGGATTTGTACACAAGTCATTTATAGCATTACTTACACTTATTTTTGATATCAAAAGCAAATACGAATGATTTGATTTCGACGACCTGTATTTCTGTCTTTTCAAACACGATTTGGATAATTTTCACATTTATCTAAAAGTATACACCTACTTCCAGATCTTCAAATATAGGCACCAGGCATATACATAATATTGTATAATAATTATTATTAATATTTGTTCAACTATTTGCCCCCCCCCCCTTTTTTGTAACTAAAAAGTAAAAACGTTAGCTGTATAAGAGCAAAAAAACGGTGATTGAAGTGATCACTCGACAAGAAGCGTGTTAAATCAGAAAGTGTTATTTATGTAGCAGCTTACAACAAGTACCACAATTAAATTAGCAAGATGAAGTAAGTAATAAAAGTTGAAACTGGACTGACCTCAAGTTAAGAACTGCTCAGTACTGACTTTATTGCTCCTAATCCATTATAATTTAAATCTTCCACCAGATTCCTCGAAGTTCACGCCCATTCATTTCTGCGTCCGAACTGCGGTGGCAACAATGTAAATAGCGTCACTTAAAATGCGAACATTCGCGAAACCCGTCGAATAAGTCTGTCACTGCGCACACGCCAGTAAGGCTGTGGGTACACTGGGGAAATCACTGTATATTCGCTATTGCAACGACATAATTGCAAGCCGTTGTTACCTATAAGTAAAGCCTTACTTAACCAGGATTCCAAAAAAACAATGCTAAATTTTACTAAGCCTCATTTAGCATTGTTTTTTTTTGGAATCCTGGTTCATTTTATTAATGTAAGTATTGGTGGTGACCTAATAAATAAAGAATTGGGGGCAACATCTTCAAATGTCACCTGACGCAGTCTGCGTAAGTATCTGTAGTTGTAACTGTCACTTTCAGTTGAAAGTGACAGTTACAACTAATCCAGCCAAGGTATCTATGGTTTTTGAGGGAGCACAAAAGATGAAGCGTGCTGGAAGTTCTCCTATATAATTCTTGAGTCTTTATCCATACATTAAAACTGCTTTCACAGTATATTTATGATCAATCAACTGACATCACTGACATTATTATGGCTATTTTAAAATGTTTGTTCTAATTATGGAGAGGGACACTTTTATCGTGGTCAATAACATGGTAGAGATTTTCTAAAATTCTGTGTGTTTATTAGTATAAATACAAGGAGAAGACTAAGTTCATTAGGTCCTAAGAGCTTCAGTAACATTACCGGACAGCACAAACATTTGGCTATCAAAGATTCAAAGTTTAAGCTATTTTTTGCAAAGCAGTCAACGTGACATACGTGACCCGTCCGGTACAACACCAGCACGCAGTGCTACCTAATGAGCGCGGTGCCTTTGCCAGGCGGGGGGCAGATAACACTCGGGTGACGGACGCGTGGAATAGAAGGGATATGACTTTTTGTCCATCTTAATCTATGACTATATCTACGTCTGACGCGAGTCTGAACACTGAGTCGTGTCACAATGGTGGCACCAATAAAATGTATTTCTAGTAATTTAACTATTTGAAATTCAGTAGCACCTTCCATCACTAAGCGGTGTTCGCATCTATCAAAGTGTTTAATTTATTAATGAAACGAAATTTATGTAACAAAGAAATATTTCTGTAAATTTATACAAAAGCTGGCATATACTGGTAGGCTATTTTCGATGAAGATTTGATAGTTTCATCGAAAATAGAAATCTTTAAAAATATCAGAAATATTTGAAAAATATATACGGACAGGATGTAAAGTCGGCGGTCATCCATTATTTTTTTGCAATTATTCTTGCTGCTCGCATTTTCAACAGCAATGGTCCGTCATTTTGTTTTTGTAGGATTTGGAGACCTTTACCCACAGAAACCTGTCAGTGGTCAACATCAACTCCAGTGGCCTCCATATCCATCTAATTCCAACGTCAAATTTATTATTCCAAAATTTGTTCGCGAGTGCGACACGTGAATTGTTTATTGCCAAAAAGCTGTAACAGCTGATAACGTGTGTTGAGCTTTTAGTACACCCTTTTTATTGCCCATATTTCTCACCTCGCATTATCAACCTTACACACTCAGCAATAAGGGTTGGGAATTTTGTGAATGCAAATTTTGTTATATTTAGGCTTTGTTTGAGTTACTGCGTGTTGCTAATGAGAGATGTTGCTTATTTATCGGTTTTCGGTGGACCGCCGTTTATCAAAGCTTTTAAAATCTTCAGAAATTCGAGTCAGCTGTTTAGAGAAGGGTTATCTTGAGTTGGTGTGTTAGCTGATTGCTTTTTAGAATTGTTAATTGGAAAAACTAATCATTAAAAATTAAAAAGTAACACCTTTTTTGGTAGCTAATACAGGAAGCTTTCAAACAAAAAAATAAACCAGAAGCGCCTCATAATCGTGCAGATTTATACATAGCTCTAGGTTAAACTTATAACACCTCTATTGTTGCATAGAGGAGGGAGGGTTATAAATAACATGGGTGCTTATGAACCAGCCACATAATAGCCTATAAAATATTATTTTTCATAACCTAACAGGCTGCGTTAGGTTATGAAAAATACAATTACAAGAAGAAAATGTACCTAGTAGCCAAACACAAAAACAGCCATAAAATATCAGCCTAGAACACAGTGAAAATTCTCCATTAATTAAAATGAACCTAAACGTAACGCCTACTCGGATTAATTAGTTAGCAAATAAACTCTTGTCACACTCAAAAATCTTCCCATCATTAAAAATTGCATTAAAAACAGACCTCATAAAATAACGCCAGAACCCATGCGAAAGTCCGTCCACTTTAAAAATATTTTAACTAATAAATAAACCCATTAATAGAACGACATAAAATTAAATTAATTCGACATTAAATCTTCAGTATCGAGAATCAGGCAAAGCATAAAAACAAACCGACAGACATGTAGATAAGGTTTATTACATATTTATCTACACCTCTCAACTCAAAGTAAATGCTATCAATACTGTGTATAAAAAATTTACTACTCCCCAATCTAAAATTTCGCTGAGATTCGCTGGTTGTAGGGTTGAATAAAGCTGACTGCATACGGTAAGACATTTCAATATTAATATTTATCAATTTCAATCTATCACCGCATATTTTCTTTCTATCAAATTCCAAACTATCACCATAAAGTATATTTCGATAGCAATGCATCGGTTTTCTTTGTTTAAGTTGTAAGTACGGTTAGCCTTACGACATTTTAAGCGTTTAAAATGCTTAATTCAATGTGCTAAGAATCCAGTAAGTATTCATAGGTAAGAACGAACTTCCTAACAGTCGTGGCTGTTAAACTTACATTTTATAAAACCTTATTAGTATAACAATAAGTATAAATTTGATAAAGGCATAAGACGAGAGTATGCGTATGAGCTTAATCGCCTTACGAAACTGTCAGTCTACTTAATCGGAAGCAATTTTCACAAATAAATACCAAAACTGATAATATATCTGAGTCTTCAACACTTCACCATCGACCGAACACATCTACTAATTTGTCGCAACTTTCTCGTCGTCCCATCAATAGCCAGCCTTAATTCGTAAGGATATTAAAATTTTACGAGCCCCGAAATAACGGTTGGAACAAATTGAGATCCGTGTCTCCAAGCCTCTGAGGAGGTTCCCATCGTTTGTGGGCTGCTAGTGATAACACCCACTAAGAGGACTTTTATGGCCGGGAAGTATATCGACAAGGGGGGCTAAAACAGCAACATTTTAGCATTTCATATTATGAATCATCTATTTGACGTTTCATCTAGACCGCGGTCCGTTTCGATTCAAAAGTGAGTAACAGCGCGCTGACACGCATCCCGAATTGATAAATTGTATGAACGTGAGCGACGTCAGCGCGCTATTACTCACTTTTGACTCGAAACGGACCGCGGCCTAGATGAAACGTCAGTTAGATGTTTCATAATATGAAATGCTAAAATGTTACCGTTTTAGCCCCCAAGGATCTTTGGTTTTTCACAGCACGACTTACAGGGAAGGCTTTATAGCAATATTTTCAATGTGGAAAAGGGGGTTCGATATTTTGAAATTTTACACCAAATAGTAGTACAATTTTTATATTTGCATGTTTTTTTTTTCAATAAGTACATGCCATTTAACAAAAAAGTTAGATTTTAAAGAGCTGCATTGTCTTCTATTTAAGTGTGTCTTTTTACTGTAAACGGTATATTATGGACCAACTGCGAAATACCTTACCTCGCCTTGCTATCATATCCATAGTACTCGTAAAAACCGAAAACGCGAAAAAATATGGTTTTCAATCAATTTCATATAACTTTATACAGTTAGTTAGAGTTAGAAACGTTCTATAAAGGTAGAGAAGGTAAAGAATAAAAAAAAATAGGTAATAAGACCGCCTAAACTGTACATTTATGTACCCACTTTCCGTAATTGCTTATTGTATTTGTTTATTAGTAAGAAACTGTTATTACTTTTTTAATTATCTTGAATACAAAGCGATGTTCCTAAATTGCATAATTTTATTCTTCACCACTGTTTATCACCAATATTCGAATTTTCAAACACTCAAAAAAGGCCATTGCATATTTTAAAAGTGTATAAATAAATTATAATAGCATTAAAGTGTTTTAAGTTGATTTATTATCTTAGCAAACTTAATGAACTCGATTATTCCCAATTAGATAAACGTTTAGATGCAATATTGAGATAAATAGATTTATCTGTTTCAACCGGTTGTGCAAAAACTTTTATATTCGCGTTCTTTTATGAATCACGCTTTATACATGAATCAAGGTGTCTACTTACTTAAGGTGCGGCAGTTTGAAAATACTTCTTTAATTATGTCAAATCTGCACTTTTCTTGTTCTTATAGAGACAATAGACAAACATGTATAAACTGATAAGATATGTTTTGAGCGAAATATTGCAGTATTTTTAATTTTTCAATAATAAGTTACTAAAATTTGAGGTGGATTAACCACCTCAACTAAACAAACTATTCTAGGAAATTTTCTATACAAACTTATAAAAAAGTACTTACATTATAAGTTACGATAAGGTAAGATTCTGGTCATAATATGCCAGCTTAACAAGTTTTAAAAAAACATTATTTTAGCTACCTACCTACAAGTGGCAGTGGAATCCAAATAAGCTCAAAAACAAAGCATTTAGGGCGAATAAATAAAAGTTTCCTTAATAAGCGAATGCATTCAATTTGTACCCATCGCGTGCTCTCCTAGTATTAACGGGAAGTCAGTAAATCATGGTAATTTTGATAAATTCCCTGCTCCCGAAGTATTATCCTGATATATTCTAATACCTTCAAGGGCGGGAGGGAATATTTCATTGCTAACTAATTAATGAACTGTATGTTTATGTTATTTTACTGGCCCGTTGCGCGTTCGTGGAATGGCCAAGGTTCTTGTCTATATTGTGGAAGGTCGTAGGTTCGCTAATTTACAATTTATCTCTCGATATTATAAACTGTCGACAAATTGTGAACTGCAATAGCTGTTAACGTGTCTAATTTCTCTATTATCTATAGGTGGCAAACCGACTAAGTAATAGTTTTGGTTTAAAAATCTTCGCAACAAAAATACTCGTATATCGAACGTTTCCGAGTTTTGTACCTGTAAAACGAGCAGACCGACATATTTGTTGGTAATTAAATATTGTATTTATTCAACTATCATTTGAAAGAACGACGTATAATATTTTGATAATGCTTTTTTTTTGTCGGGATAGTGGGATGAACCAGAAGTTTCGACACTAGGCGCTGATATTTTTATACATTTCTATACGCTGATTTTACCAGCAACTTACCAACGAATTCACAAACGTCACAACGAATTCACTTTTGAGGGATGCTCAACGTTGATGAGCGTTTGTTAGTTCGGGGGTTAGGTAGGTGTAATGTTTGAGAAGTGTAGTTTTTTCCAAACTTAGTATTTTCATACAAAAATTGCATTTTCACATATTATTATTGCTTTAGACGATTCATAAGTATTTTGAAGTGTATTTAGAAAATGAATATTCATTTTGGCTTGAACCACGGATCCAAAGGAGATAATTGCAGTGGCAAACATAATGCATTTTGCGCGCACAAGTGCACATTCGCGGCGCGGCGCCTGCGCACGCGGGAGATGACGTATCACCTTGATCGAGTTTGACGCACCACTTATGCAACAGGTGCGATGACCTAAGGCTGTACGGGCACGATGGAATCTTATTATTGCATTATTTAAAGAAAGAAAGAAAGATAAATTTATTCGACACATAATAGACATACAAGAAAAAGCATACAAACAATTAATATAAAATGGGTCAAAAACGGTTAACGGTTATTTAAAAACGGTTTTCGTTGCAGAACTAAGACAGGGATGACTCGCGCTATTACTTCTTGGGTTTAGCTGTTAATGATAAGATAAGATTAAAATAATGAAAAAAACCCATCAAACATGTAAACTTACTTAGATTTTTTATAACTGCGAGATAACAGTTGTTTTGGTTCTTGCCTTGATAAGCAATCACTGATTATCAGACAAACGCCAGACAACCTCAAAAAAGGCCATTGTCCGTAGTATGGCAATCCGTCACACATATTTTTATTTCATTCACCTTTTGATCACAACAAATTATAAATTAGTTTCTCATTTTATTAGCCTCACTAATGAAACCCTTAAGGTCTTCATGAAAAAGTTGGAAGAGATCTCAGTTCTCAAAAACTATATCCATATTCGAGTGCTTACTTAAATAGTAATAATGTTTCGGTAGTAACCTTTATTTTATTCCTCCTACGTTTAATACTAATCAATATCCCTGAGCGTTATTCCTCACAGCGCTGTCTAGCCCTGAACAAAACTAATTCAAATTCATATTATGGGATGCTATGCAACAAATAAACATACTTAAATAGGTTTTTTGTGAATACATACATAATATACATAGAAAACGCCTACACCAATACAAAAAGAAATAACGAATGTTTGTACTATGCGGGTATGGAACCGGCGACCTCTAGTGTAGTAGCCAGCTTCTCCACCATCACACCAAATTAGTCGTCGTATGTGACCGACCTTAACCTCTGTTTAGAAACCCCGCGCTTTGCTGGTTAACCACAAATATTTACTTTTCCACTCGTTTCGGCGCCGCTGGTTGTCTTTTTTTAGGTTTTCATTGTAAACAATACTTTTGTTCAACGGTCGAAGGTCAACTTTTTGTAGAACCATGTCTAGAAAACTGTTTATTTTTTAGTTCAGTGAAATGTCCTAGATAACATCGCATACGCTTACCACTATAGCCCGAAAGTATTCAGAGGCATGGTGAACGGAACAGTCAGAAGCCAACATCTCAAACCCAACGTGTCGTTATCTGGGTTCCTTAGGATCTTATCATTGTTCACCTTCACCGAAGAGTTGGACGCAAATTGTACAAAGTACACGAGGTAGGAGTTCCACCCAGACTCAAACTCCGGACCCTATGGATTCCAAACCAGTCTTAAACCACTGGGCCACGACGTTTTACGCTAGAAAAATAACACTTCCAAAAAGTTTCTAAAGACCGAGAAAAATATTCTAAGAAGAAATGAGAATAAAAACAACTCCCTGACCATAACCTCACATTATCTTCAACTAAGTACGTTCTAATATTAGAAAACTAGCATAGCACCATCCGGAAATCGAATGCAGGACCTCTTGGCGGCGAGCCAGGCAATTAAGCCGTTAATAATGACGTTTGTTTTGTATTTTTCTGCGCGTGTGAACTGCGTGCGCGCAGGTGTCCGGTCTGTTCCCACTTCGTCTAGTTCATTTGACACAAAAAAATTGACAGATTAGTTCCAAGTTTGTTGTGAGAACTTTGAGAACAAAACATGCATCTTGGCAATGAATTTGGCATTGTCCAGGCTTTAGTTTCACTGTCCCAAATTTACATGAATGAAATGTAGGTGACGAACTATAAAAGCATTCATCAATCTAATAACAAAACCTTAGCGAGCTCAGTGTTTTTCAGAGAAGAAAAAACTCAGTTTTGAAATTCAGGCTATACCTATCAAGCAAGTGCTATTTTGCTAGAATAATGGCCGAACATCAACTGCTAGACAGCAGTGTATTCAGCTATGCATATCCAGCGTGATATAGCAAAAGCTGAGTCGCCCTATCAAATGAGTGCTTAAATGGGCGTAGAGGAGACAACACACATTTCACACCCTGGTTCTAAAGTTAGGTTTTTCGCGTTTTTGTGTTATAGAAATCAGAAACTAGAATTAAAAAGACGCTCATCACGTTAACTCACTCCAACCGGTACCCGTGGCGACAGCAAACGGGTCATTCAATAACAAAGAGAAATTAGGATAAAAACGTTGTAACAGTTGACCAATTGGAAGTCACGAAGCGAGAAGTTACCGAGATCCGCCGGCAGATAGCGCAAGATCGCGTCGTGATTGTGTTACGGAGTTACGGCTTACTTCGAAGTATTTGCACCGTTTATCATACAATGATACAATATTATCTTCTGGTATCAGACACGCCTTTGAGATTTTGGTGCTTTTTGTAAGTTGTTTAATGATTACGTAAGTTACAGGTGAATGACTATTTTTTTTTAAGAAAAGGAGGTTGTGGAACATAAAAGATTTGACTTTTAGAATCTTTTAAATGCAACAGATGTAAATGCTTTGCAGACTTACAACGCAAAATTTATCTGTTTCGGGTTGAGAGTCTGGTAAAGCGGCTACTCAGTAGTAGTCATTTAGATAAAGAAAAAAAATGTAATAGATATGTGATTGTGAATTTAGAAGTTAATGAAGTGCATACAGTTACATAAGTTTTTTTTAAAGCTACCCTATTTTCTCTGTCGGGCCATCTTAACCTTTAGTCCGCCATTTTAACTTTTTATATGAAACTAGCAGCCGCCCGCGACTTCATCCGCGTTTTTCCCGCCTTTCTGTTGAAATTTTTCTGAATTTTCTGAGCTATAAACCTCACGGAGCCCGAGACCTTTCCAACGAATGCAAAACCGTGGAAATCGGTTCGTGCGTTCTGGAGTTATAGCGTCAGGAAGGAAAACCCGACTTATTTTTATATAGTAGATAAAAATAAAAAAACTTCGACAGGGAATTGTAATCCAGTGAATTATTAAGAGAGGTGTTTTTTGGCGATGTCATAATAGATATTTAAAATTGCATAAGACAAAGAGCAGGCTAGAACAGGCTAATAGTCCGATTTGACCATGTAATTATTGAAGGCCTACGTGAGTCATATTTAGACTGACAGTATCTTATTGTCCATAATAGCTGTTCTTAATTATATTAATACACATACAATCGGAAGTAGTAATTGATGTGTTATTAGAGAGGCACGGTTTAACTTCGCAAAGAAAAGCACCGCCGTAAGTATATCTAAGGATGCCAAAATTCAAATCAAAAATTGTTATGACCAGACCACAAATGTGTGACTCTGACTGCAACTGCGACCAACAAAAACAGGATGGCATTTATTCACATCCAAATTTAAAGGAGCAATTTGGTATCTGGGATCAAATAGATTTCAGTAAAAAAAAAATCGGTATTACATTAACTCGCAGTTTTCTGTAACGTTGTGTTTGTTGTTATACGTTTTAGTAAAAATATATAATTTTTACTGCTGTATTTTTTAGTTTTTGGACTCAAATATCTCAAAAACCGTATCACTTAGATATGTAGTGCCCTTACATTTTTTGTTTGTGATCACTTCCTCTCTCGATTGACAAGCGTTTCATGATTTGTTGCCAAAACAAGTTTTTTTTCAGAATAGACAAGTAGGTATGCCAAAAAGGTAGGATGCTCTTTAATATAGTAAAAAAAACAACAACGTTCAAAAAATAACAAAAAAACGTGGGCTTCTGAATGTTCCGCACACCATGACGGCAACAATCAGTGTGCCTCTGATTATTAGGGATATGGTCGTCGTCGTCGTTTTGACTATTTTTGGCGTTCATTAGTAGATGAAATTACAATGATTTTACTTTTTGAATAAATGAATTGAATTGTAATGAATTATTGCTACATCGGCACTAAACAGATAGCAAACTATTATAAATAAGACATCACACTCACATTTTCAGAAAAACAAATTCTTATGATGTTTTTGGTTCATAGCAACCCTATTTTAGTTTTAAAGCCTAATATTGCGATCTAATTTTAATTCGGTGATAATTGGCCTACCGTTACAAAGAGATGGGAAATTACCCACCATAATTAGTGGGACCGAGTCCCGTTGGCCCAGTGGTGGGCAATTAGCATAGACAACTTATTGCGTTCTATTGCAATAACTTTGTTAATGCTTGGAATGGACGATTAAGAACAAGAGATTATTAATTATGTTGTACTCATAATTGGAAATAACAACAGTGGTTAGAACAAAATATTTGAATTTGAAATTTTAAATGTAAAATAAATATCAAAAATTGGCCTGTGAAATGTTTAGGATAATTTATTGTTTTTTTCATTTGTTAGACATTACATTTGATATTTGAGGCACAATAAAAGTGATTCTGTGTTTTAATTCATGTGTAAATACGTCATAATATAATTTATGTAAAAAAATATTGTCAACGTCGTTAACAACCATAATTACAAACTTTAAATAAGTAGTAAGTAAAGCTACAAAGTACTCGAAGGAACCTATTTTACGGATATATTTTTAGATTCACGAGTGAATCATTAGGTCAAAGATAGCATCACAGCATGTTTCAAACATTATTCTATTAGATTTTATAACAACTAGCCTCATCTTAAAAGCCTAAAATATTTCAAACATTAACCAAGAAACGCTATTTCAAGGGTCGAAAATAGTATTTAGCATAAGACAAGATTTTGTAAAACGCCGCTGTTCGTGTCGACTGCTATGTACGACACAATGCAAAATAGGAGACGCCTCGCCTCTTGTCTAGTGACCCTCAAGCGACAGGTGGTTAGCGATTTTTTGACTCAGATTAACTATATCTTCAAGATCATATTTTAGTCTTATGAAGAAATATATGACTACACTAATGTAGGAAAACTGGAGCCACGATGTGGGGCTGAGCTGGACAAGAGTTGCAGAATGCCAGACCACTTGTGGGCGAGAGCAAAACAAAATGGCTACTCTGAAGCAGTACTAACAATCTGGCAGACTTTGAACGTATATAGAGTGACGAGCTGTGCTACTGACTAGCACCAGAATGCTGAAAGTAGACGTACTTGGCTACGGGAAGGAAGGCCAGCTGGTATTCTAACCATTGGCAAGAATACCAATAACCATTGGTATTCTACCCAATGGTTATTCAAGATGAGCCTTCAAAAGTAAAGCTTCTATAACCTTTTAGTAGATTGGATATTTTGAGAATTGAACAAATTGAGGACATTCCGGGAATTGGACATTCTGTACTTGAAGAGTATTTCCTTGTCAGTTTGACAGATTTCACGGGACGACAAGAGTTTAATGCTGTCCTTAGTTTTGATTGACGCATGTGGCTTCGGTGGCTAATGTCATTGTTTCTCATTCCTATAATGTACCTTAATAGTTAGTACATAATTTTCCCTTCAACTTTCATATTAGGTCATTATCTGTCTACTTAGTTAAACTTAGTTTAGTCTCTCTTCAGTCCGCTCTCAGCTTATTCCTAGATCTGTTGTCAAGCGGCGGATAATATATTAAACAGAAGACTTACTTAAGCGGCGGGATACTGACAACAGCCACCATTGCGCGGTTTCTGCGGCGCGTGCGTCGTTTCCATTGTATGGACGAGGCGCTTCTAGGAAAACGGTAAGTTTCTATAATCTAGATCATGAACAGCATCTTCTAATAAAATCGACCCTTTTTTAGCAATGTGTAATCAAAGCTTCTGTTAAGTATAAAAGTGTTGGATCATCATAATCAGCTATTCAGACTACTAATTGTCATAATAGGGACTCCAATGATATTATAGTAAAAATAGGTAGAAGGGTTACTTGTGCTAAAAAAGTGGCACCCGAAATTACGACCAGAAATTAGACCTGAGCAAAGCATTGACAGTTTGAGACAACACTACACAACATGTATCTGTCTAGTTTACGCTCTAGGAAATAATCATGCTATCTTGTTCACACGGTCAAATTATGGGTACGTACGTCAGGGGTCAATTTTTGACATCGCGTCAGTACTGACATAACCTATCTACGTTTTTATTGTAATATCATTGAGGAACTTGTATGAATTGACAAACGTTACGAAAGCTTTGTGGAAATTCAAGAAATAGTTGACCCATGAATGGCATCCATTCAAGTTTGTACACCAAACTTTCATGCATATCAAGAAAAACAATTTCCCAGAGTTGATGAACCAAATATGAATGAGTGTTTTATATGTGAAATTAAAAATAAGCATAGCTCGACAGCAACATCGGTAGCTTATGTTATCATTTTTAATTAAGTATTTTATTAGCAGACTAGCAGCCGCCCGCGACTTCGTCCGCGTGGACTAACGTTATCGTAATTTTAGTAAGGATGCCTATTTTTTTTGAAAATGTAATATAGCCTATGTCACTCAGGAATGATGTAGCTTTCCAACAGTGAAAGAATTTTTCAAATCTGCCTAGTAGTTTCGGAGCCTATTCAATTCATACAAACAAACAAACAAAAAATCAAACCTTTCCTCTTTATAATATTGTATAGATTAAACACTGTTGGTAAACACTTCGCCTACTTACTTCCGTATCAATAGGCGATAAGCCCTGTTAACATTTGACGCAATCTTTAATAAAAGCTTAAATATGGTTACAGTAACTTAAAAGCGGAGATAAACTTTACTATTTTTAGTGCAGATTTTCCATTTCTTTTTGCTCCGTAGTAGTAGAAATAGAATAAAGAAAATTCAATGATAACTTTTAAATTGACAAGCTCGCCTTCTAGCTCAGCTTATTGCTGCAATGTGAGCTTTGACGCTGGTTTCCTGTGACGTCACAGTATAAAGTTGCTGGTAACACTTGAATGATTTGAATAAATGGTATCAAACTTAGGGCTGATTTTTCAATAACATATTCATCAGACCAATAGACTAGAAATTGCCAGATTTGAAAATGTATGTCGAAATGACATATTGCAATTAAGGATACAATTATAGATTTCGACATCCAACATTTCCAAATCTGCCGACTTGTAAATTATTGGTCTGATATTTATCTAACTTTTGAAAAATCAGCCCCTAGATAAGTAAACATAATTTGTTTCTTATCACATCTCAGAATCGTGCCGCCATTATCAATGTGCACCCACACGAGTCTACAAGCGGTTCACAAAACATAAAGTCCCTTCATTAGGCTCCGAAAGGACCATCGTATGTTCGTTAAATATGGCCAGAACTCACGTATGCTGTACTCACTTGGACGATGCTGAACCTCTTGTTATTTACTATTTCCGTGAAATAGTTACTTCGGTGAGCGATTTTTAGCCCAATGTGATAAGCGCCGAACTTACCGTCACTAACCGAGTTGCTTAAGTTTTTTTTTTTTTTTTTTTTTTTTTATGTAATAGGGAGCAAACGAGCTAGAGGGTCACCTGATGGAAAGTAATCACCTCTGCCCATGGACAACTGCAACACCATAGGTGTCACGAGATGCGTTGCTTGCCTTTCAAAAAGGAATACGCTCTTTTCTTGAAGGCCCCGATGTCATACTTTTCCGGAAACACCGCCGCTGGAAGACCGTTCCATATTTTAGCTGTACGTGGTAAAAAGTGACGCGTGAATCGCACAGTTGAAGAGCGCCAACCGTCCAGGTGATGAGCATGGAACTTCAGCTTATGACGCGTTGTGCGGTGATGGAAGGAAGAGGCCGGTACGATCTTGAATAACTCTTCGGAGCACTCCCCATTGTAAATACGGTACAGAACACATAGGGACGCAACGTCCCTACGTAACGCCAAAGGGTCTAGACAGTCGGAGATAACAGGGTCGCCGACAATTCGAGCAGCCCTGCGTTGAACACGGTCAAAAGGAAGAAGAAGACATTGGGGTGCCCCAGCCCAAAGATGGCAGCAGTACTCCATGTGAGGCCTTACTTGGGCCTTATAAAGTTGAAGGCGCTGTGATGGCAGGAAGTACTGCTTAGCTTTGTTGAGGACACCAACCTTCCTTGAAGCTAAATTCGCTTTGTCTTCCAGATGACCGCGGAACTGCACATCGCTCGAGATGTCGACGCCAAGAATTCCAAGACTGGGTTTGATACTCAGAGGAGTGTCCTCGAATTGGGCATCAAGTGTAAAAGGGGCTTTTTTCGCGGTGAATGCGCAGAGTTGTGTCTTAGAGGGATTGAATGTAACCAGATTGTTCTGACCCCACAGTGAGACCCGTTCTAGTAAAGCCTCAATCCTGGACACAAGCTCTTTCCGGCTGTCATCCACCACTTCCCTCGGGAGATTGGGTTGGCCGAAGTACAGTGCGTCTCCAGTGCTGTCATCCGCATAGCAATGAATGCTACTCGTCTGCAGCATATCATTAATATGCAGAATGAACAGGGTTGGAGACAACACACAGCCCTGTGGAACGCCAGCATTAACAGGCAAGGTCGTGGAACTGGAACCATCAACAACAACCTTGATGCTACGCCCAGAAAGAAAACTAGCGATCCACGTGCATAGTGCGTTAGGGATCCCGAATGACGGAAGTTTGGCTATGAGCGCCTTGTGCCAGACCCGATCAAAGGCTTTCGCAATGTCCAAACTGACCGCTAAGGCCTCTCCCTTACTTTCAATGGCAGCAGCCCAGCGGTGGACTAGAAAAACCAAAAGATCCCCGGCAGACCGACCGCTTCGGAAACCGTACTGTCGGTCACTGATCAGCTGTTGGTTCTCTAAATACCGCAAAAGCTGAGTATTGATAATACTTTCCATTACTTTAGAAAGCAGGGAGGTAATAGCGATTGGCCTGTAGTTGTTTGGGTCTGAGCGGTCCCCTTTTTTAGGGATCGGGTGCACAAGTGCTGTTTTCCAACAGTCCGGGACTACTCTGGTGGTGTAAGAGAGCCGGAATAAGCGCGTTAAGACAGGAGCTAACTCGGGAGCACACGTTTTCAGCACAATTGCAGGGATGGCATCCGGCCCAGACGACTTATGGACGTCCAGTGAGAGGAGAGCCCTACGCACGGCGCGCTGGTGAAATTTGATATCGGGCATAGAGCTCGAGCACCGTGGTATACTGGGTGGTGTCTTCCCCCTGTCGTCCAAGGTCGAGTTAGATGCAAAAAGAGAGCATAGGCTGTCGGCAATCTCTTTCGAACTGTGGGCCATTGAGCCATCAATTCTGCGCAGCGGTGGAAAAGTCGGCCGGCAGAAGTTTCCCTGAACTGCTTTGGCCAACGACCAGAAGGCCCGAGTGCCTGAGGGCAACTTTGCCAGCTTTGCTCCGATGCTGCGGATGTAATCACCCTTCGCCTCGGCAATTATCCTTTTGTAGGACCTGGAGGCAAGATTAAAAAGCTTCTTAAGAGTGGGGCTGCTGCTATTCCCAGTTGTCTGAGCCTCTGCCCAAGCTCGGTAACGGTCCTGCTTAAGGCGAAGCGCAATTTTGCAAGACCGATCGAACCATGGCTGGGACTTGCCCCCGATGGGCACTGCAGTGTTTGGAATGAATAATTCCATACCCTGCAGCAAAACATCGGCAACAGAGTCTGCGCAGGCACAGGGGTCTGCAGACATGAAGCAAACTTGCCCCCATTGGTAGGAGGCAAAAAAAGTGCGCAATCCCTCCCAATCTGCTGACCTGTAGTGCCAGACACGGCGGCTACCTGCGGATCGCAGGCGTTGGGCACGCGTGATGGGAACTGTGCTCCGCACCAGGCAGTGGTCGGACGATCCTAGAGGAGCGTCGACCGAGATCTGGTAGTTGTCTGGGTGGGAGGTCAGCAGAAGGTCCAACAATGAAGGAACATGATGTTCCACATCTGGGATTCGCGTTGGCGATGTGACCAGTTGTGTTAAACCGTATGCCAGGGCGAAACTATGAAAGGCTCCGCCTGCATGGTCAGTTTTACGTGACCCTAGCCATTCGATGTGATGAGCGTTAAAGTCACCCAGCAATATGACTTCGGCAGTCGGGGTCTGTTCAAGAACGGTGTCGGTTGCAACCTGTAGATGTTCGATGAGTCGCTCCGTCTCAGTGTTACCGCTGTGAGACCTATATAGACACACATAGACGCGAGGGTGGTCGCCACCTTCTATGCGTACCCACAGAGTTGACAAGTCAGGGCCCTCAAGACTGCCAAGACGTCGACTACAGATGTCATCCCTAATATACGCACATACCCCCGCATGTGGCACAAAGTTGTGCTCGAGTTTGTAACCAGGGTAGTTAAGATAAGATGTATCTTGAGGGGGAGAAATCTGTGCCTCGGTCAAGAAGAGCAAGCAAGGTCTGGCCGTCTCTAGGTGGTGGTGGACGGCTTCAAGGTTAGAGTGGATGCCTCGTATGTTGCCGAAGTCTACATTGAGCAGAGGTGGTGCTTGGGTAGGTTTGCTCTTCCTTTTCTTGACAGTACTTCGCGACTTTGTGCCCACCCCAGAATACGACGGGCAGTTGCCTGTGCGGATAGGCACAGGGAGGGATTGTCCTGCACCAGTTGGGCAGGTACCCTCCTGGGGTACTGTTATACTAAGAGTCGCTTCCATACTGGGGGGAGGGGGGGTTGAGGCTGCCGGAACTCACGCTAACCTGAACGAAACACAGAGTATAAGTCCCTGCTTCACGCTGGTATTGTGCGAGAGAGTGGTATTGCACCGGTTGAGCCAGCCCATCATAAGCTGCAGTCCAACTGCAGCTAGGCTCTACCACATTAAATTTTCTGCTTATTTGGCGCCACCCAGGGGTCACGTGTAAGGCATCGAGGGCAAAACCTTACGGACGCAAGCAGACTAACCCCCAAATAATTTCTATAGGTGTTTTCCATTACTGGAGAGTTAACCTCTCATGTACCTAAATGTTAGCACAGTTTAGGACCGATTTACCTAATGCAACTATATAGTCCGTTCGCGTAAAGAATACAGTAATTTCAAACTTGTCCTTTAACCTAGCACGTCCTAATCAGAAAGTCAAGTCTACAGTGACCAGTTGAACTCATACTTTCGAACGCAAAGGTTGTGGATCTAAGTTGTTTTGCGTGCAACAGAATTAAATTTAAAAATCACTGCATTCTCAACGCGACCGGGCTATAGTTTGGATTAAATAGCAACGTGTCGGATTATTTGCTGAAAGAATTCATCTCATGCCATAATATGCTCTAAACTCAAACGGACGACGACGTTTTCTAATTCAAAGAACTGTATGTGGGTTAATTAAAATATCATATTTGTACAGCCTCGTTGACATAACGTCAGTATTAAGTGTGACGGGATTTTCAAGGAATCAGTTATACGACCCTTTTATCACTTCTGGTGTGGCCACTAAATCTGATAGAAGCGTTAAGGTACCAATTCAAGGCCTTGGGCTTATCGTATTTGAATATATCAGAATTGGTTGATTGAATTTACACAAATAAATAGTCGTTTTTGTCTTTATTAGATTTATGTATTTTAACGAAATCTTGTGCTCGTAAATAGCAATTTTAATAGATCTGGCAGAACACTCTGCTGGTCTTAATTACCAATTTGAACTTTGCTCCATGCCCTTTTAACTTTTGCAGCACTAGCTGAGCCTTTTGGTCGCTTTGAAATTTGATAGTTTTTATGTATGGTAAAAAAGTATGGGGAGACTAATTTTTATCCTTTCCTCAACATGTGGTGTTAAAAAATGAAGTTATACCTACAAAACCTTTAATTTATAGAAATTACAAAAACTCAGACAGGTATCAACAATATTGATTTAAGATTAACAAAGAATGTTAACCTATAACACTTTGGGGAATACCAGACCAGTTCTCAACGGTGGCACTCCGATAACCCAAGCTTATCAGACGCTCGTTGCATGGCCCCAGTTTATATAGGTGCTGTATACATTACCTACCTCAATGCTCCCTTGACACGTTGATTCGACGTCAACACGAGTCAAGGTTATTGGGTTACGTTGCGTGGTAATGTCAGTTGTACCTCGAAGCGAGTCATTGTAGGATTATCAGATCGTCCTGCTATGTGGATGATGTTGTTATAGGTGTTGGGAACGTACTGAAGATGAAGTTGATCGTGTTTACTGATGGAGATGGATTGGTAATAGGAATATTATTGTGGAATAAATATTGTACAACACCATACAAAATTGAAGATACATACTGATATGTGGTGATTTCGTGGTGCCTTATTTTCGATTGGAGACTGTTTATTGCTGACATTTTCTCAATACTTTACAGCGTTAGGTTCTTTAAGACGGTCTTTATAAGTTTTTACAAGGTTAGAGACATGTGCGTTAACTTTGTGCTTTAACAGGTGTCAAAGGGCTGCGGTGAACGTGTAACTATCAGTCATTGTATCAGTGGATATCATAATGTAATAAACAAACATGAAAAATAAAGTAGACCAAACAGCTGCAAATACAATACAAGCTAATCCAAATTCAAACTCTCAGATATTAGAAAGGAAATGTTCACATTGGACATTAACAACAAAGCTCTTAAATTTTCATCACGTAAACCTTAAATTAATCTTATAGCACATCGTCTTGTTTACAAGCTTATAAACAAAGTTTACGTGAATGGAGAAAGCACAATGGGTAAACTAGTAGCACAAATATTTCAAAATGCGAATTTATCAAGGCTGTTCAATGCGGAACATCGAGACAACCTCGCTATTGTGGTATCAGGCCATATTCTCTATCATTGTATTCAAATAGTTACGAAAATAACTTGAGTTTAAAAAACATCGATAATCGACAATTTAATAAAACCAAAAACCTTGAGACACACTTTAGTATTTACATGTCCATTGACTTTATCGAAATAGAAACCTTTCATCTGTAAGTAGATATTTTTTTATAGAGAAACCGCCGTTTAGTAATAAGGAGTGTAGGCTACTTTCTACCATACCCAATAGTTCGCCATTATCAATGTCAATTTGAGGGTCTCATACTCTAGAGCCACCATGGGCGAGTAAAATTCGGTTCCTGAAATGATCTACATTGTACAACGAACTCCCTGCCGAGAATATGCCCAACAAGCTACACAGGTCTAGCAGCACGGAGTTCTTCAACAGGGTTTCAAAGGGTTCTAACAGGATCGGGTACGCACAAGTGGCAACACCAAGCGCGTTCATAGTTGGTTGGTCGTTCACTATGGGTCTCATAAGAAGGCTCAAGGTTACCCAGCGAGCAATGGAGAAAGCGATGCTTGGTATTTCCCTGCTGATTCTGATCGAATCAGAAATGATAAGATCCGCAGGAGAACTAAGGCAACCGACATCCCTCAAAGGATTACATCGTTGAAGTGGCATTGGACGGGACACATAGCAAGGTGGACCGACGATCTTGTCAGACAGCGCAGGACCGATCGTTGTAGAGATCCTTGGCCTATGCCCAGCAGTGGGCGTCGTTCGGCTGACATGATCGAACTTCTTGCCCAGGATATGCTCAACAAGCTGCACAGGTCTAGCAGCATGGAGTTCTTCAACGGGGTTTCAAAGGGTTCTAACAGGGTCAACACCACGCGTTCATAGTTTGCAGTAAAAGCTTGTTACGCGTTACACACATTGATTGAATTTAAACATATTTAACATCGCTTCACGTACACTTGTGTAAACATAGATTTGTTTTAATAGTTGGCCATGTACAGTAGGCCTCACGTCAAGTGTAACATGGCAGTTGGAAAAAGATCTTTAGAGCATTAACATAAGGTGATAGATAAGACAGTTGTACAAATTTGAAGGTGACGCACAGCTTAAAAATTGAAAAGCCAGTTGTTTTGACAATTGGTATATTCTGTATACAAAGGCGGATTTATGAGACGATTCCTTAACCCATAATTTGTTTTTTGGTATTAAACGATAAAACCATTGACGTAATGAAATTTCCGTTAGATATCATATAATACATTCTCAGTTTTGAGAATTTTACTTCCATGCAGTAATTTTCAGGTGTTTTCAGGTGGATCATTTTTAATTACTAATGATACAAAACAATGTAAGCAAAAGCAAAAAAAATACAGATCAACAAAAGGGTGAAGTGATCAGATGAATGAAGAAATTGAACTAAATTACATAGTTGGGATTTAATTAGGAGTAATTAGTTTTAAGGCAATAAATTAAAATACTGAATACCTTCAGTATTTTGACACGTTTCCCTAGAAATGAACACAGACCGGTATTCAGGTCGCTCGGAAACGTAACGAAGTTATAAATCAGTCCACAAATTGGGCAGAAATTGCGTTAGGTTTATTTGAAAATTATCTCGATTTAGCAGCGAGCTCTGGAAGTGAATAATATTGATCTTGGAGCGGTGGTCTTTCAAATGGAATATTTTAACCTGAATTACGCATTTGGAAAAATATTTCACCCCAACTGATAAATTAATTTAATGAGTAATTACGCATTAAGACTTTTTTTTTCGAAAGCATCCCTTTTTAAATACCATCTTTACGCCAGTTAAGAACAGTATCATCAAATAAAAGATACTTCACGAAATTTTAAAAGAACATGGATGTGAAATTTCTTGGCTTTAAAATCTTGAGGTTGTTCGTGATTACTTCTCGAATCAGCGTGTTTGGCAGTTTCTTCATTAAAAATATTTTTTATGGTTACATTAACTTTATGGTCAGTAATAAAAGCATTTCAAAGGGTGCGAAGTTAGGACAGTAATCGGATTAAAAGGTAGATGACACCTTATAGATGTGATGTAATCTAAGCTCCTGTTATTCGGTGCTAACGAAATCTTGATTGCTGCAATACAATCACTTAATGCTACACAATAACGTCTAAGCTTTCACTTAACTTGTTATCTGCATCTAGCTCGATCATGAACATCCGTGAGTCATAGACATAAATCTCCAGTTATCTTCCCGAGCTTAGCTGTCTATTAAGCCAGGTCTTGCGCAGACGTCCTAATAGCGGTCTAGAACACGAGTAGCATTGTAGTGGAGCGCGAGTGTCGTTCAGAGGCCGCCTCTGTCGGCTGTCAGGAAGCTGCGCCTACGCACTCGACACGCGATGTATGGTACAAGTTTAATGTACTTTGACAGTAAAAAGTTATAAGCTTTTTCTTTTAAATCGAAAATTTGGCTAACTTTCATCGTTTCATTCGTTTCAATTTGGAGTTGTGGTCCGTACTTTGAGTGTAATCGACTAGCTAGTGAAGATAAGCTCACTTTTACTTGCTCTATCAGAAATGTTCACCATCGTAAATATCATCTGTTTATATGAAAACCGATAAATGACAGATTTTTTTTTCGTTTGCCAAAAATAAGTACGAAACTAAAATAGATCCTTGTACTCCCGTGCCTAATATTAGTTCAACAAAAACAGCATAATACTATGTTCTGTTTTAATATTTACTACTACTACTTATTCAAACCAAATTGGATAGCGGGAATACAAATATATTTAATGATAGCAATGTTATTATTATTTTAACTTTTCCGGTTTACAATGACTTTCGTTATTTCCATTGAAAACGCTGTGCTCTTGTCGAATGAAAGGAGACTTGTAATTGATTCAGTGCCCATGCACTCTGATATACGTTCGCCAGATACGCGAGCAGATTACGGAATTAGCTGTTTAAATTTATTTAATTAGCCGAAAGTGGGCGTTTAATCTAGCTTTCATGTTAATGACAGTTGTAGTTCAATCTTGGGTAATTGTTATTCCTGTTAAGTCTAAGTCTTAGGCATCGCTCCTAGCTCTAGCAGCTTCATTGACAGATAGATAATATTTCTGAATACATAACTGTAACATAACTCAATAACTAGCATTATGATTTAGAATAAGCTGGTTTATACAGTCGAAGTCACACAGCTCAGTATATACGAGCTAGTTTACGAAAGCCCTTTTACTGATTTAAGTAACCGTATTCACCCAGATTTGCTAATATTTTATTGTATTTATGATTTTACCTATTACCTAATTTTTAACCCCTGAATGACTACAGACTAACTGGTCAGTAAAAGCCTTGTAATTTTCCAGGTCATCGAAAAATCGCAATACTTCATCAATATAGAAAAGTTTGGAAGGTCATGATCACCATTTGCATACTTAAGCCGTCCGGTGACAAACATGGCCTATGTTAGATTTTCTCAGAAGCCTGTTGCATTCATAGAAACTAAGCAACAATCACGGATGGGCCACACCGGGCCTAGTCTATTAAAGTTGTGTTGGGCTATTGCGTTTTCAGCTAAATTCTAGTCAAAAGATAATACTATCTTACAACTCACAGAGATACTTCAATGACGTAAGATTTAAGAGCGGCCCTCTCTTACACAAGACTCTTCGAAATGTGTCACTTTTGTTTTCGTTTTTAATCCACACACTAATGTTATTCAAGCATTCTGCACACATCTACCGTGTCCAACGTTTCTTTTGAGACGTAAAAAATGAGACGGCAGATATCAAGTGTCAGTGCGCAGACAGGCGACAGACAGTTGACCATTCCGTCGTGTAAGCTGATCACGTCGCGCTCTTTATGGTGCAAACGATAGCACGAATTCAATGGACATCAAAGAGGAAGGATATGAATGAATGAGGGTTTTATTTGTGCGTGTGTGTAATTGTGTCATGATCGACATTAGTGCTAGTGAATAATCTAGATGTAGACATGAATGGGTGTCATTTGAATTAGATTGTTTAAAAGAATGATGATTGATCTTGATAGCTACATTATTATGTTCAAAGCAAAGACTTTTTAGTAACCACGCCGCTGCATGACCAGGAACTTAATCGCCAGCATCAAATAAAAAATTAATACAACTGGCTAGCACAACTGCTCTAATACAACTAGCTGATTGTATTGGCTGAGTTAGGTAAAGACAAAGTCACAAAAAGGGTGGAACAGGTTAAAAGCAATTCTGCAAACCAAATAATATTTCTCAGGCTTAAAATTGCCAAACGAAATGCGTATATTTCAACATGATGATATAAAACATTTCAAACTTTAAGGCGACTAATGACGGACACGAGCAGAACTGCCTACTAACACTTGTGATTTGAATAAAGTTCGCATAAAATCATTGGAAGTTATAGCGGGCGGGCGATACACTTGTCAAATGTAATAAAACTGTCAGATGGGTGGCAAACGTGTCAAGTGCGAGACAACATGTTTGCTGGCGGTTCTGATGTTGGTGATATGATTATTTTATTTGGTGGTGAATTACGGGTAGACATTTTATATATTTATTCAAATTTACAATAAGTAAGACAAAAAACTGATGACCGATGGAGACAGAAAAGGTGGCATGACAATTCATGGCATATACGCAGAATGTTTTAGTGACGCCGTGGACGAGTGACCCGATGAAGGTGGCAAGATTTCGGTAGATGCAGGCCACCAACAAGCGGCCACTTTGACAATCTATGGGGAAGGCCAATGATTAGCAGGAGGCCCCATTTTCGCTGATGATACCGATGATGATGAAATTATGTAAGAGCAAAAACTAAAGACAACGGAACTAAATACCTTTCCCACTAAAAACCAGAATCATACTGGGTGTTGATCGTACCCACGACCTGCGGCATACGAGGAAGGATCACCATTACTAACCAACGCCATGGGCCTGTCTATAATATGTGCTATTTGCACAAAATTAAGAATATAAAACGTTGATTTCAATTTACATTTGTTGTTTTACGGCATCCCACGTCTAGCAATTTCAAAATTTATTCATCATTCTACATCTATGATAGCCGATAGGATTAGAAATGATTTATGTGATACATTTGATATGACATATGAATTTTAAATGAGAATAACGACTTATCTAACAAAATATATGGTTTGTTTTTTAGATATCTCAAACAATATTTTTTAATTTATAGTAATGGTTATTCATATACTTGTTACATTTAATGATGTCAGATTGATAATAATAATCTTGTCAACCTACTTTAAATAGTCTGATTTTACCGGACACATGAAAATTGTAACTTTCATAACTTTGACGAGTGTAACATTGTACCCGGAAACTACACTTGCATGTTGGTTCCACTTCAGCAACCATCACCCAATTCTGTGCTAATCGTCAGACAGATGGGGTGCCTGGTGTTGGTGTTCTACTTGCACGGCATCCATCACGTTATCTCGTGTTTGCAGAGAGATAATCTGTCTTTGCGTCGCGATTTATAGAACTCGATGTAGACAGGGCTGCCTTACTTAGATGTGAACTCGAGATGAGTTACATTTTCAGGCTAGTGATTTTTCAGATGTAAGGATTAACTCCCAACGTACTAACTTACAAATCTAAGTAGGAAAATTACAAATCATTAATATAATTTGTGAATCTCTCATAACCTCATAGTCAGAATTTGGGATGAAACCAGCAACTTTTCGATATTATGAACTGTATTGAATTATAGGTTCAAACTAGTACGCCCTGGCTCAGGATTTCATTTATTCTGGCTAATCTTGAGATCATGGAAAAGCCGGTTTTGCTAGCTAAAACATTGAAAATACAATGAATTTGAAACCTGGTAATGAAAGTGAAAACTAATTAGAATTGCTATCGAGTGCCAAGATAAGATAACTATTACCACTATAAGATAGAAAAGGAAAGCTCGACCTGGTACTGGATATCATCAATTAGAGCATGCTTTGCTTGATCTTATTGATATTGTAGCAGGACCTAAAGATAAGAATGAAGGTACTGGAAGTATTGAAGGTAATGGTAGAAATATTTCGGTCGACATGAAACATACTAATATGCTTGGCAATTAAAATTACCAACCCTATGCCTGTTCCTATTGACGTACTGTCTTAACCCATTTTACTACTGTCTCACGGATACTGTTCCCTCTGAAAAGCTCTGAAAGGGATTTATACTATACGACAGTCGTGTAATTGGATTGCAAGATATAATTCGGATTAGGCATAAATGTAGAACAGAGCGAGACTGGACAACTTTATTTAGATGACAATATAGAAGGTAATACTTCTTTCGCACCAGGAAATCTTCGCTAAGCCATAGAACTTGTAACTTACAAGTTATAAGCACCCGATAGACGCTATCTTTGCACAGATATATTTATTATATTTCACTAAAACGCAAGAAGCAAAGAAAACGCACATAGTAAATGCACATAGCAATTATTCTAGTTAAACAAAAATTACATCGCTTGAAAACATTCGTTAGTGTGTAACAGAAATAGCCAGAAAGATATTTCTATAACGTATAAACAGTAACACATTTATGTTAATCTTGCTTAGGTTCTTAAGTTCCTGACAAATATATTTGTCCTTATTCTGGAAATATGATTATTAGCCTTAATCTGGCAGTGGCGTTTAAAGCTGTGTCGCCGGAGCAGATTAAATAAATTGTAAATGTAATTGAGCATTATACCACACAACGCGCCGTCTAACTTCAAACTAAGCTACGTTTGTACTATATGGGAACTAGACAACGAATACACACTTAAAAACAATGAAACATGGTTGCTTATTCGTGGTCTTCTATCCAATTGTTAGTTTGCTTAGTTTGGTACCAGTGGCGCTGTTTCGAATAATTTCTAATTGTCTAGGAACAGCGCTCGCGCCACCTCTTGGTGCAAATAAATAGGTTGCAATAAAACCTACTTTATTTTCTCTTTGCAAACTATAGAGCCGAGGACAGAAGCAGATGGAGACAGATAGTCCACGAAAAAGTGATACTGAGGGGGGCCACGACCCTCAGCATTGAGGAGGACGACGCAAGGAGGAGGCAAACTATAGAGATGGCGCGGCGGTTAATTCAAATTTGACATTCCAATAAAAACCAAGAAAAGGTGGAAAAGCTAATTTTACTTTCACCACCTAATTCCTCTAAATAAAGAATTCTAAAATACACTAATCAAATTCATTCATTTCACATTTCTGGATTTCGACAATCACTGGTGATCATACGGTGTAAATCCCCTCTGCGACCTTCCAGTATGATATACTATTACAATTAAACTAGACATTTAGGCGCGCGAAGTGTCTTACTATTGCCTAGTCCAATATTTGTAAACTAAGTCGGCCTCTCAATTTATGATATTGCCTCGCGAAAGTTGTGATAGGGCAATTTCACGCCTTTTAGCTGATAAACTGTGTTCGGATATTGAATAATTCAATGTGGAGATTCAAATTATCAATTTGTGTTGGATAAATCTGCCTGCTTCTTGGAATAAATCTACACACCAATCAGCTGGTCTGAAACTGGAGTTGTAAGAGAAAACTGACCTAAATAGTTTTTCCTCTCATTCACGCTAATCTTTGAATATTTGATAAAAATAAAGAATCTACTTACAGTTCCACTAGATCGTCACCGATGTGTTGTTTTTGTAAAGGATTCACATTTTAGGAAAAGAAAATTATGTCTACAGATAACATCAAGGATGCATATAAATTCACACCAGTGATAGATTAACAACAAAAAAAAAATACATTGTAAAGTGTGTGTGTTTGTGTGTGTGTGTGAGTGTAAGTGCGTGTGTGGGCGTGTGTGTGGTGTGCGATGGGTGACCTCTGCGACCTTAACTTATGGTTTGTTTATCGCGCATCTACACACCTCTCGAAAGAGGCTGACATCTCTACATAGTCTAGTCTAGTCGAAGGCCTTACGATTAACCTTACTCATAATGCCGGCTCCAGACGTCGCCAGACGCGTCCGCAGATGGACGACGGACCAGTCAGTACGGAGTTGCGATGGCAGATACGCCTGTCGACGTTTAGATATCTACCACCACGGAAGTAAAAGAAAGACGGACGTCACCTCGTCTAACCATGAGTGAAGCACATTATCAGCTGCCAGTTTAAGTGTGTGCGTGCTATTGGCGCTGTCACACGGAATAAACCAGCGTAGTTTGTAGCACCTAGTGTGTTTGTGTGAGTGTAGCAGGTCATGTACAACAAATGAAATTGTAGCACCTTGCATGCTTCACATTTTTAAGAGTGATTCCGTCCGTTTTTCTTTTTCTTTACCACAGACACATCTGCAGATGTCTTCGGTGGACGCGTCTGCCGACGTGTGGAGACAGCATTAGGCTTGACATGATCCGAAAGTAAGGTAGAGTTGGGTCTTACTAACCTAAAATCACAAAAAAGCTGTTGCTGTGTTGTTTCCCAAACATTCCAGTTTGAACGTAAATTCCTTGTATTTCCGGTTATATTGAGACAAATGGTATTTTTATTAATTACACAACTAAACAATCAAGCTACATAAGAAAATTACCTAACCACGAGGTTTATGCAAAACCCGAATCTGTGTTAACGATAGCTTATCAGTAAGCCTACAATGTTATCGGTTAGGCGCAAACTACCGACACCCTGAGAACGGCTTGGGTGGTCAACTTTGACAAAGTGAAGTGGACTTTAACACGTTGAGATAGAGACGATTTAGTGTTATGCTGATATCAAACGTTTAAATCGCAAGTGAATATCGTTTGAACTTTTTTCCCAAATTGTTGTTGTGTGTCAAAATAATTTAATTTATTAAGACTTTGATGTCAACGATCACAGACGCCAAAGCCCTTAAAATCACGAAATCATTGATTAAAAAAAACATGTGATACCTATTAAATAAAATAAAGTACAAAGAGGAAATAGTACATTGTTATCCTAGGGGTGAAAGTAACTTATTTAGTCCCGAGACGGGGTTTGGCGCCCGGAACGAAGTGAGGGCGCCAATAGTTCGAGGGACTAAATAAGTCTTTCACCCGAGGTAAACACTGTGCTTTTCATTACAAATACGAGGAAAGTAAAAATAAAAACATGTATTAGCTAAAGAAAAAATGAGAAAAGTAAATGAAGATCGAATTGCCGATTTCCCGCCTATTTTGTTTGTTTTTTTTTCTGTGGCCGGCCCGCTATTCAGCCATTATTTTTTATTTTCATCATTGGATTTTTTTTAAATATTTTGCTCAAAGCTATATTATTTTAAAGAAATTGTTGAAACTAAATTATGATAAATTTATTTAAAAAATATTTATTCTCTAATTAATACTTAACTTTAAGTTATTTCTATTTTACATCGTGGCTGAATAGAAAGTTGGACCATGGTTCAAAAGATATGTGAAAAAGAACTAAGTAGTTTTTTTTTATAATTTGACAGCTGTCAGTTGAAAGTGATTCTCCCTAGGGATGAAAAGTATTACTTTCAGCCCGCTTCTCAGGTCAGTAATGACCTACTTTCAGAGTATGAGTAATGAAAAGTAATTTTACATTGTGAAAACAGAACTCAACATGGTTCACTTTCATTGTACCCCTGACTACCATATCCTTAATGTTTAGTCAGAGTCAACCGGTTCCGACCCAACGTGGTAAGGGGCGAGCCTACCGCCGTCATTCGGGTTGCTTGGGTTTTATATCGGGGTTTTCCATCGCCCGAAAGTTAGCCGCAAATTGTACAACAAACACAAAATAGGTGTGTTCTGGCCATGTTTCATTTTGAGACCATCGGGTTCCAAGCCAGAGTGTTTAACCACTGTGCCACGACGCTCTTCATTGCCAAGGTACCTTTATAGTCCAGTCATTATAGTAAGTTCACCTCGGAATTCGAGATACCCAGCTGTAAGTCTGTAAATACTTGTATATTGACACCCTAAAAGTTGTCTCTAAACCTACATATGGTAGGGTGTACGCAACTATTAAATTTCAAGGTCAAAAGTCACAAAATTTTTTTTGTAAATATCTCATTTCCTATGGGTTTTTTGCTATTTGTATGTATTATCAATATTGTAGAATACAAAATTCTCTACAAATTTTGTTTGAATTTTTTTTTCATATGGTACACCGTTTTCGAGATAGAGGGCGGAGAGCGCGCGGTCACAGCATCACTTCAGGTCAACCGGTGCCTCCGGTCAAAAACGCGCCATATAACCTTATTGGCAATCTATAATGCTCCGAAATCTATGAAAAGTCTCGATCATCTTCGACATGCATTACGTCAAGTCTACAAAACTTAATAAACCTGTGCAGCTTGCAAATATTCCACCAACAAGTACAGCTGCTCATCAACATTTCAAACGTGTATATTATTGGTGTACAGTTTGGTTTTAGGCCCGGCCTATCTACCGAGAGTGCCATCCTCAGCCCCAAGCAGGTTGTTCACTACTGTACAGCCAGAAAAACGCCAGTAGTGGCGTGCTTTCTCGACCTCTCCCGGGCATTTGACCTTGTGAATTATGATATGTTATGGCATAAACTTAATTGTGACACTACATAACCAAAAGAGATTGTATCTGTTTTTAAATATTGGTATAGTAGTCAGCGAAATATGGTTAGATGGGCAGGAGCGTACTCTGATATATATGGTTAGTCGGTTGGTTAGTTATTATTTGGAACCCCGGGTATGGGGTTGGGCAATGCGAAACGATTTTCTGGAGCCTATCATGACAATTTTACCACCTGCTCAAAAACATTTGCATATGCAGGAAAGCGGGCTTGCAATGCTCTTTAGCTTGTGGCCAATGTAATGGGCAAGCTTGTCTCAATGCTCTACCATATCAGAGCGAGATTAACGAAGATGGAAGCATGGAAGAACTTGAGACAAATGTCGTTTATCAATCATTATAGACTGCCAATAAGGTTATATGGCGCGTTTTTGACCGGAGGCACCGGTTGACCTGAAGTGATGCTGTGACTGCGCGCTCTCCGCCTTCTATCTCGAAAATGGTTCACCGTATGAAAAATTTTTTCAAACAAAGTTTGTAGAGAATTTCGTATTCTACAATATTGATAATACATACAAATAGCAAAAAACCCATAGGAAATGAGATATTTACCAAAAAAGAGCAAAAAACTGATTTTTGTGACTTTTGACCTTGAAATTTAATAGTTGCGTACACCCTACCATATGTAGGTTTTGAGACAAGTTTTAGGGTGTCAATATACAAGTATTTACAGACTTACAGCTGGGTATCTCGAATTCCGAGATTCTTACCTAAATTAAGCTTAAATGACTGGACTATTTACTAACATTTAATTTCAGATTTTGGATGACACCCAAGAAATTTAGAACCTGCTTTATTTTTCATTGACCACTATACAGAGTAAAAAAGAAAGTAAAACATATCATCTACATTAACGTCGGGTCCATTTTAGGGAGATTTATTTACATATGCAGATTGTATTTGTATAATCTCTTCGTAAGCTCTTTAAAAGTTGTAAATCAGCAAAGATGTTAAATGCTTAGATAAGCATTAATACTAATACTACACAATTAGTACTCATTAACATTCTCAAACAATCTGTTTCAAATTATCACCTATAATTTACTTATGAATGCTCTTCGCTAGAGGCAGGTAAAGTTTGGATGCAAATATATATGCTTAGACCGGTTCGGAAAACTAAATTTGCATTCAAAACATCGTATTTTTCACATTCGTGTTCAGCTAATTCGGTGGCTAACTAGATGGACATTTCTTCAAAATCTTGATTTATGATGCCAGCCTTATAATATCCCTACCTTAATACTCTTTTCTTGAAGAAGTCTAAGAAATATTCTGCAATAACTTATGCAGGAAACTCATTCTAATATTTTGTTAATTTAACCAACCGCATTTGTTTTATAATGGCGGCAACGCCAGCTTGGTCTCAACATGTAGGTAATCACTGCATGCTTTCAAGATCAAGTTATGTCGAAACTCGATTTAGAGTATATTGGAGTGAGTATATTGAGTATATTGAGTGTATTGGAGAGTATATTGATTTAGAGTAGATTTAGAGTATATTGGAGCGGTTGGATTTATGCGTGCCGAATAGATATGTGTGGCGGCGGCGGCGGCCGCGGCTGCTCGTGGTGCCCCGCGCCAGGACCGGACTGCTAGCGAACACACTGATGACGCGAACTTTGCACACGCTCAATGTAGTTGCCGAAACCATTGATTTGTTCACCTGTTCATTTGGCGAGTTCGAGAGAGTAACTTTAAAAGTGTTGTGCTATGTATGATTTGACTTTATCGTTTGACTATAATATATAATTATTTGACTGGATTTTTTTATGTGATTGATTGATTTAGAATTTATTTATAATAATATGATAATGATAATGAAACAGATGATAAATAATAATAATTTATATAATATAGGATAATTTCGTGTTAATAATAAATCAAATTGACTGACTGAACTAAATAGTTTAAAAATAATATTGGTGAAATGTAATAAAAATAAGTTGACTACACTATTGTATTAGGAAATGTCCTGTAATGATAGCTGGAATTGTGTTTTGTATAAATAAATAAATAAACAAATAAAATTTAGGTACTGCGAACGGAAAAAAGTAAAATCTGAATAGAAAAAAAGTAAAAACTTGAGTCAATATGGTCTTGCTAGGTGTAAAATTACTAAAACGATTTCACTGCTTTTCAACCACTTGATTAACTTAGCGATGCCTGTACCACTGGTGATATTAAAAAGTTAGCTAGTAAGTAACTGCTGTCGTTTTACAGGGAATTGCTACCGGGCCATAATCATAACTTAGATCAAATATACTTAAAAAACATGTGACAACATAATAATTCCCACACAAATTATGATTGTAAATAAGCCTACCAGGTGGTCTCATCAGTATATGAGTAGGCTATTAATTACTAAGTCATCGTACCATCACAGCGCCATCTCTCGGGACGTGACTTATTCTCGCCAATTTATAATCTGTGCATTAACTGTGTAGGGTGTTATTAAAACCTCATCACTTCTCCAGCGAAATGTATGCTTGATTTTGCTTTTAAATCTATGGGTTGGTTGTTTTTTTGTCCAACTTAATTTGCTAGCCAGAAGCAAGTTATTCTTCCTTCTCGTATTTTCTTCATTTAAGTAATATTAACTTATCAATTCTTTAAATATACACGTTAGCGAAGCAAATTATTAAATCCGGTTCAGTTTGAATGAGCAGTTTAATCTGGCGACAAAATTCTATAGGCTGGATAATTTGCAATGATTCCAGTTCAAATTAAGACTGGTACAAATTAGGTCATTAATTTTATTACTACAAAGAAAACACAATTATATTGCAATTATAAAATATCGATTATTAATAATGCAATTTAAATAAGTTTACTATTACTGGTATTTTAATATAACATTATGCAATATAATGATTTGATCCAAAGCATTCTTCTGTTTGAAAATGCGCATAATAGCGTTTGGGTGCTTACCCAAACGGTTGCTTAACCTTTGTCGATAAAAAGAAGTGGGAAGGTGATACGACGAAAAATCGACATAGCTCTTAGAATTAGTAAACTGAAGTGGCAGTGGATTGAAGTTATAAGCCGTAGAATCAATAACAAGTTCTTGAGTGGACATTGCGGTTCAGCAAACGGCTCTCCGGCAGGTTGGAACAACAACTGCTGGCAAAAAGTGGACGATGCCACGAAGGTCTAGCTGCAGACTGCTCTATTGGAAAAAAATACGATGATAAAGTTTCCCACCTGCATAGCACAACAAACGGCGGCAGAATATGACATACTTTCTTAAGGATTTTAAGATCCCTGTAACCATATTCTTCCAAATAAATACTTACAACATTGTCACTTCAAGTAACTAATAGAAGTAATTATAGAATTAACTCTTCATCGATTTCTTGTTCCTCAATTTAGTCATGTCGACTCACTCTTGACCTTCATTCATTTCGCCATGTGTCACGCCCACTTGCCAGATTACGGATTCGTCGCGGCCCATCCATCGTTTGATGACTTTGCTATGCGTTAATTAAATATTTGAATTAATTGAATAATTGACTACGTCGTGTGTAACTTAATTAGCAAGATTGAGCGGTTACACCGCTTTCATAGAAAAGGAAGTGGCCATAATTAAAGTTTTTCAATGAATAGCTTTTGTGAAATGAATATATGATATGAAAAGACTTATATAATATTTACATATATGAGCTACAAATTTCATTCAACATGAGCATTACTGTTTTTCGTCTAATAACCTCAGTTTTTTATTTCCTCGAATCAACAAAAACCAAGAAAATCACGAATTAAAACGTCAACTCGTGCTAGCTCGTCAAACCACTACGTATTTGCACGAGCGTACTCATATTTACTCTCATGATCTCTGCACATATTGACCGTAAGTCAAGAACGCGAACCAATGAGGCTATTATATGCAAATCATACCAGCTGCAGAACTAATTTGGGTCACGTCTTAGCCCTTACAAATGGTCCTCGTGATCGATGATCTGGCACCATCGATGGCCAATCAATAACCAGTTAGCAGATGCAATTGATGTCACAGAACTGGCAGTGAGATCTGAATCACTGTTCAATTATAAGGTAATTATGTAGAATGCTACGAATATTAGGCAAATACCTAATAAGGACATCGACATAATTCTCAAAATTAGTACACTCAATCAACAGTGAACTGTAATGAGTGAGGACTCTGAGAGGTGGAACTTATGAAACTGGTGACATTGAGTGAAAACGTCAAGTTAAGAATAGGTTGAGATAATGCGTATTGCATGATGGCACCTATGGGAGTAGTGGACTGCGACGAGTTGATGATGATGACTGATGATATCAGAAAACTCATGAATAGATTTTATATAGATTCCCCACATACTTTTAATATGTAATTTTAGTCAATTTTTCATGTATTGTTCAACAAAGACAACGTTGAACTACTGATACAGATCATTCGAAAATCAATGAATGAGTGAAATCTAATTATTTGACCTACATAAAGTGTGAGACAAATCAAAGTACACCCACCAAAAAGAAATCACTTTACACCGCCCAATAAATAACTACAACAAAACCCAGCAGTAAAGTATAAAATACTAATGAAACAACGTCATAAAATGGTAAAATGCACTAGAACAAACCGACAGACAGCACGACTAACAACTCTAACAAGGTACCACCGCCAACAGATGTAGGCCCATTATAACGCGGTTTATTGGTACTGTAAATTAAAAGAAACAGAGTGAAACTTTACGATCAGGAAGATGGGGAGGATGATAAAAATAAATTGTATCAAGCCATTGATTTGAGATATCAAGCGAACGTTTACTGTGGTGATTTTATGGAAGTTTAGGAATGTCCTAGCAAGTTTACACTTGCTAGGACATTCCTAAACTTCCATACATACATAGTGCATTTTGCCTTTTGAACGAACAGGTCCATTGCGCCGCCACGCACCACCAGAGTTTAAAACAACGTTTAAAACATATTATTATGTTCCTATCATAAATATCATGTTAGAAAAATATAGGTATGTCATTGTATATGCAATTCTGTTAATTTTATATGTAAATAATAATGATATCCGGAAATACATTAATCTTAATTTTCGAGACTCTTTTATAAAATTTGGATTTTTCCTTTGACCCTATGAATGACGGATCCTTGAGTAGATAAGTAGTTACCACTATCCGATAGTATGAAAAAGGAAATTATCGCAAAAAAAATTGAAACCATCTAAACCATATCGAAATTAGAAATAGATTCGAAATAGTTGACGATGACTTCTTTTTGTTAAAGTTATATCTACATGCGTAGACTGTTGCGTTCCACAGTCATCATCGGACGGCCTATTTACTGTAAACCTACAATTAGAATCACCGATTTTTACCCAAACAATGGTTGCATATTTAAATAAACATATCTCTTAGCGGTGCGCTTGCGTCGACTTGCGTAACAAATGCAGTGATGTATGCAACATGCGCCAGTCCAGTGTGAGAGTGAAATCATTGCAAGTGAGTTCATATGTATAGAAAACATTTTTGCCTTCATGATGCCACAATACACAGTTACTAGTCATAAAAAAAAAATTAAATTGTCATACAACTACACAATTTCAAACAAATGTACGACGTTTAGGTACTAAAATAGAATCAATTTAGACGTTATTAAACAAGTTATACGTTATACGTGTAGACATTATTATTAAAAAATTCTGAATAGTGAAACAAAACGAGGTAACAATGCGGTATTAAATTTTAACTAGATATAGCAAAATCCTAGAACCAAGAAGCATGGAATTGCATGAGATATAAACCTTACGAAAAAAGAGAAGGCAGTGAAAGTTATTAATTACACTGTAAGTAATAACAACCACGACTGCTCCTAAATTTTAATTATTCTTTCAATTAAACAGACCAGCAGTTTGTTTTCTCAGTCTGATTTTTCTGCTTGAATCACAGCTTGCTAATTTGCAGGTGCTTAATCAATTTCGCAAAATTGCTATGCTTTCTAAAATTTTGAGCGATTTTCAATGATACCAACTCAGGTTTTAATTGTTTTCCGCGTTCATGGCCGAAATCAGAAGCAGAGCGAAACGAAGCAGATGTTTCATTTGACCCGCTCAAGCTCATCAATCCGCTGCGCTCACCACCTGGCTGATTCTGTTAATATTTGACTACGAAACCAGCAGAAAAAATCTCTCATTGTGATAACTCGTATACATAATAATCACGCAAGTGAGTTTCGAACTATGAATACGAGCTTGTGATGATGGATAAATATCTGGCACATCTTCACACCATCTAACATCAAACTAAGCATAATATGATGTTTTTCAGTTTCTGACGTACCAACATACACTGAAATATTTAAAAAATATATATAATAGGTGAGACATCCAGGCATCAAATAAATCGACGTAAATATCCGCAACATGGTTGTTAGTCCTGTTCTTAAATAAATTAGAAATAAGTTTACAGAATTGTTCTGCCGGTCAAAAAGTTGAGTTAATATAAAGTTAACCTAGTAACACGAGGTTAGTGTTTGTGCCATTAGCATACATTAGCATGAGCTCAGTGCATCGCATTGTCTCTGCGCAAGAACCTGTCGATGCGCTATTGTTCGGGGAAAGTGACCGGTTTCTTTGTGAGAATGACAAATTGATTTGTTGCTTCAACTGAATCGAGTTGGTATCTGAAACCTACCTTATAAATCAATCTCGACTTGGAACGACTTGATATTGAAAAAATCAACAGTTTTTTTGAGATAAGATAAGTAACGAATAGTAAGACACATTATAGTAAAACTATAATAATAATAATTTTTTGTCGGCGTTTTCCATCAAGGGAGAGTTAGCAAATTGTAAAATGAACACAAAGTAGGTGTTCCGGTCATCTTGGGCCCCCCCGTTCCGTGTGTTTACCCATTGAACCATGACGCTCTCTTACTAGAATACGAAGTCAGATATGTTTCTCTGAAACAACAACTGGGGTGCAAGCGGTTTCTTGAGAGTACCTGAGTAATAAGACGACTAAAATTGTAGCTTCAAATATACTAAGAAAAAGTAATGGGTGAAATTATTTCTCCGAACTAAAAATAATTTAAAGCAATCATGTATTAAGCACTTCAGAACAGGTTAAAAGAATTTGTAAGCCTAATGATTCTAAAACCGAATAAATTAACTTGTAACAACATATCAAATTGCAAAATTAAATAAACAAGCAATAACAACAGTTTCAAACAAGAATTTGCTTATCTAGATTTTATCTGTTAAATTATTTCACAGCTGTATTAAAACGTCAGAACTGACGAAATAATAGCTGATTGAGATAAACAGACGCCGATCCAAATAGAGCTTAATTAATCTAATTTATATGGTTCATAAAACGGAGAATAATCACCGAGATCTGATCCTTAGATAAACATCAGTCGCCATCCATCTCTTGAAAATGTTGATGTAGTTTATAAGGATGTTTGGACGAATGGAACGTTTGAAGTATTTATTTGTTTGTTGCACGTAATTACAAAGAAAAATATTGAATAAAAGCTGCTCTTTTGGAAATATTCAAAGTTGTCTTCTCAACTTGCCAAATTTTCAAGAAATATCAGACTTCATAAATATACATGAAAAATAAACTCTACGATACGAATTACGATTTATGATGAGACCCGGAAAGAAACTCAGTGGTAAATTAATGTACCAACTTACTTCTTTAAAAACAAGGGTGTTTAACGTGGTTGTAGAACATAATTATTGAGGCGCATTGAAGCCTCAGTAAGTCATGTATTATAGAGTATTAAGACAGAGGTGGCACTTTTTCACAAGTTGATTCTTCCAAAATGTCAAACTGGTGGTGGTGGCACATGCCTCACCGCCAACCCCGTTTTATTGTTTTCTCATTTATATTGTGTTCTATCTCGTATATTATGCTTAATCCGCAATAATAAGTATCAATATTTACTTTTCCATTCCTTCTAACTGTTGCATGGCGAATGTTCTCGCAACCCTACAACCTGGTACTTGGTTCCCTGTTATTTGTTTCTGATTCGAACGTACATCAAAAGGTACACATTTCAGCCTAACGTCACCTGGCGAGCCTTCCGCGTTCCTCGGTAGTAACGAACATGAAATATCGACGGCTTCTACACGGAGCTTGTTATGGAACTTCACAAAAACGAAACAGCTAACCAGTTATTCTATAACATTTCATCACTTTTGAGTATGGATTTAACATTAATACTATCCGGACGGATTATTAGTACTGGACAACTTTCCGTGGGCAGGCCCTCTACAAGGTGGACCGACGATCTGGTCAAGGTCGCGGGAAGCCGCTATGCGGACAGCGCAGGACCGATCGTTGTGAAGATCCATGGGAGAGGCCTATGCCCAGCAGTGGACGTCGTTTGGCTGATATGATGATGATGAAGATGATTACTATTATTGGACTTTCTAAGAGTCCCCTGAAAACCAAAAGCTGTGGTCTTTTCAGAAGACATCAACATCACTGCTGTAAAGCAGTTGTTCCCAGCTGGTATCGGTCGTTAAGCCTAGCCACAGGCCTCAGGGCGGCTTGATAGCACCTACCAATATGATGTAATACCTCTCGATCAATCTACACTGAGCCGTCATGTTGGAGTAGGGTTCCACCACATAGCTGATACTTGCCTGCCCAGCAGTAGAATGTAGTTAGGCAACAATTTTTGCAGAAATAACATACAATACCATCACTAAGTATTCAAGTTATTTCAGACTTTCTTGCTAAGTAGATAGGTAGATATTATTATGTATGAGTATGTTATGCAATAAATGTTTCGTTCATACATTCATGCCACCAGCTAGATCTCTTTGTCGGCCTGTCAGCGCGTCCATAAAGTATACTCTAAGTATGGTGTACCATAGACCATATTCTAGAACTACAGTTTAAGTGTATTAGGTTCGTTTAGCCGATTTGAACGCCCGAGGGCGATAATGCGCTTACGCATGGATAGGGTTGGCAAAAAAGCATGTTGCTTTTTTGTACTATGTAGTTAGTATACTAAAGCAAGGGTTTAAAAACATACATTGCATATACAGTGTGTTTGGGAACCGGTGTCCGACCCGTTAAGGTGAAGTAATATGATCTATTTTATGAATAAATCCACCATAATTAAGCACTTTGCCCCAGTTGTTTTAAAATGGCCGCCATTTTATTTATTTTTTCTCGGGAGTACGGGTGGGTTATTTTAGTTTGCAATATCTGCCGATTTAGAGGTCCTACAGTCACAAAAGTGGTATCGTTGGACAGCTACAAAAGTAGGCAATAAGCTGACAAAAAAGCATTTTTTCATAACTCCCTTAAAATACCTCAAAAAAAAGGTTTGAACTTGAAAATTGTGATAGAATTTGTTAGTTTTTTTTACATTTTTTTTTTTTCAGAAAAACTAAACTGTCAACATACATTTATTTTTAACTTTTTGGATACCCAAAGACATCACCTAAACACTGAAGCAAAAATCAAAGTTCCAAATAAAATAGTTTAGAAGTTGTGACAAATTGAATATCACCCTGTCATCAGAGACCCTTTGAAACGCAGGTAAAATTTACCAGAAATAAATTAATAAAAATAATTAAAAAAAATAATTAAAAGTGCTTAATTATGGTGGATTTATTCATAAAATAGATCATATTACTTCACCTTAACGGGTCGGACACCGGTTCCCAAACACACTCTATATGCTACTACATGCTCCAACACAAGGTTCAGTGCGGATTGTTGGAGGGGTTGTAAAGTTAGTGATATACCTCGATGACAGATGTTATCATGCTGTCCTAAGGCCTCCGGCTAGGCTTAACGACCGATGTCTTGCGACGGCAAACAAGAACAACCGCTTAACGTGGTCCGTGTTTAAAAAGTAAGTCAAAATTTGGATTTACATTTAGAAAAACAAAAATACCGGTAAACTATCTCTAAAAAAGGAATTCTTCAGCAGACCATGTTGACTGTTTGAATGTACATAGGTACCTTTTAACCTATACGGAAACAATCCCGACGCAACAGAAAAGGCCAGCATGCCCAGCCAACATGCCCAGCTGTGGACTACAACAAGTAGATGTTGAGGTATATGCGTAAACATTAGTGAAACAAACCTCGCTGCCAGGTATAATATACCAGAAAAATTCGACCGGTCTATTAATGGTCTCGGTAGCATAATGGTTAGTGCAGTCGCCCGGTTTGCGAAAGACGCGGGTTCAGTTCCCGCCTGATGCCAGGTAGACCGAATGTCTTTTTCTGGTTTTTCTATCTTTAGTAGATGATAATGCATTATTTCTATTGCTGAAAATAGAAATAAGTAGATGATGATCTATAAATACAACTACTTAAACGAGCTGGACTAATTTTTGAGCAATTGGCCGGAGTAGACACAAAATCGGCAACAGCGGAAACAGGATGGGGAGGCCTTTGCCCTGCAGTGGGAAATGACAGACTCCTGATAATAATAATAAACACAATGTAAGGCCACATTATAAACCATACAGTAGAACATCTAAATACAAACGTGCCACTCACGGTTTGAATGTGTGCGTGAGCGTCGCGCGAAGTGTCGCGATATCACGCACACGCGATTTCACGCACACGCTAGCATAAAATAGGGAGGCATAGGGAGGCGGCAGTACAGACGGGCTGTGCCGCGTGTCTGTGTGCACGCTAACTCGGCGGGCGGCCTTAGATAGCCTACTGTATGGTTTATACTGTGCCTTTGCCCTGCAGTGGGAAATGACAGGCAATAATAATAATAAACACAATGTAAGTCTGTCACCCCTATAGTAACGAGTGCGACAGCAAGTAGTGATTTATATCTCTGCCGATTGCGCGCGCGCCGGTTTTGTTCTAAAATGATTTGTTGGACGTAATGGCTTCACTTCAGCGGGATTATGTTATGGGGTATGACAAGATGGCATTTTGAATTATGATAAAAATAAATATACAACAGCGCCATAGTTTTTGGTTGTGTGAAAATGCCCTTAAGTTTCATTGTTCTCTGAGAGTGATGACTGTTGTGGCACAAAGTAATATTTTGTGGTCGTGTAGTTGGTGTTTAAGGGACAGGCCGATACATAATAATACGTCCCAAACTCGAGTTGTAGTAGCTAGAACACAAAATACAGCTCCAGCTAAAGTGAGATACAGATTAAGTTTATTCCGTTTGAAAGGGCATTTTTAGCTATAATCCAAGAAAATTGCAATATGAGTTTTTTTATCTGGTCCTGCTAACTGATGAAATCTTTGTTTTGTTATAGTAGGATCGTTTGTAATTAGATACTTTAATAGATTTTATCATACAAGGTTACAACGTTAGTTTCAATCAGTAAACAGGCTCCGAAAACTATTTACACGCTTTTTATCTTTCAAACCTGCAAGTTACTAATTACTTCTCCATCCTTATTCCACACCCAAACAACCTCAAAATATGAACCCTATTTCTTCCAATTAGAGTGCACAATTAAAGTTGCAGTTAAATGATTGCATGAATAAAACATGGCGGAGTTTCCGAATTCGGTTTCCACTAACTCAATTTATAAAGGTCGGGAGTTACAATCGCTGGCAAAAACGACTCGGGAACACTGGATTCCCTGGTTCCTTTCTGGGCGAATTAACTAACAGTTCTCGAATGAAACTCGAACAGAATCGACACGATTTTGATGAGTTACGTGGCTTCACTAATAATTTACCGTCGATTCAATTACCAGTACGATCATTGGAAGTCGGATCATTGGAATAACACCAATATTTTAGTCTTTTCTAATCCCAATTTAAAACAAGCGATTTCAGAAGTCTAGAAAATGTTTCAGAACTTTAGGTTACATACCAGACTGGTTCCAGTGATCCATTTAATTTATAATTTTGCGTTTTCTCCTACAATATGAATAATAATGTTTTCTAATATTTACGCGAACACTATACATCGAAATAAAACAACTTTACGGATTCTACTCGCGGTGTTATATTTTCTTTCATTAAAATATGAATGAAAGAAAATATAACACCGCGAGTAGAATCCGTAAAGTTGTTTTATTTCGAATATGAATAATTTTATGCAAGATGATGTTATCTATATCTGTGAGCAAAGAACCAATCACCGCTCAGGATGTCATGCAACAGAAAATGGGGAATAAGATGAAATCGTTTTGAGGTCGACCTTGATATTATTTTTACAAAAACTGTTATCGAGAACAAATAGTAGGGGTGAAACAATTTTTTTCGCTGCACAATTTGGCGGTACATCATTTTCGGTAAGTGAGTCCGCACCGACACCGCCCGACGGACCAGTTTGCACGTGACGATGCACCTGTGCTAATAAGCGGCAAAGACTGTGAAGTGACAGGTGAGACAAGCAATAAAACAACTCAGTTTTTGCCTATATGTCTTATACCGACCCGAAATCAACAATTTCTGTGACGTGGCAGGTTGGACAAACAATAAAAATGTTACAATTATGTGTTACACTCGACATCAACAATTGAGGTTCGTTCGGTTTCAATATTATTCTAGTATTATATTATATTATAGCCCAAAATTCTTACATTAATTGTTTAACATTAGCTGAGTTAGCTGTAGATGAATAGATGGATTCAGTCCCGCAGCATTATTTTAGCTATTGAAGTTTCCTGTCACTTCCTCGCAAATGTTGACAGCAATAAGAAGGTAAGAGATAAAACTTAACAGTAGTAACCAGTAAAATGGTGTTGGAAAGGTGTTTTAATACCATTACTGTGCCGTACTAACATGGATGGTATTGCCCGATACCTAATCTAGAGAGGGACTGATCCTCTTAGTCAGTTATAAACACCAAAGCCAGAACCACACCTATTCAAGCTATTATCCAATTGAGACAGATTATCATTATCTTGACTAAGTCTAAAGCATTATGATACTGCATTTAACGGTGCAACAAGCTCAAAGTCGTTTGTGTAAAGTATGTCGGTATCCTTATAGGGAATGACTAATGAATGGCGAAGATGTGAAACAAACACTACCCATTGGTAGAACAGGCCATAATTTTCATATCTTAGAATTAACCAGTTTAATATCTATAGAAACATAAAAGTCGCATTGTTGTCAATTCTGTTGAACTAGTGCCTACTAACGTATTGCTGGCCCCATTTTCTCCTGGTCTTCATAAATGAAATGATACAAACTTTCATGAATTCTATAACTGACTACCTTGCCTTGACCTTAGCGAAAGTTTAATTACTTTACATTCCTTCGTAACTAAACATTCGCTTCTATATCACAATGCATGACAAGGTAGTATGAGCCATATTCCTACTTGTAAGAGAGAGTTCTCATCCTCTTACTCTAAAGCTAAAGCCATCATGTTCTCGAACAGTTCTGTTTTTAACATGTATACTTCCCAGGACACTTACATTGTGGAATAAAACGGGGTTTTCACGCTGACCCATAGCATGGAGCTTTTCAAGGAGGGGTTAGAAAAGCATCCAATAGGGCTGGCCACGAGCGAGTGAGGGCTTTGATGCATATACAGGCGTCCATAGGCTTACCATCACTCCCTATTCTTGTTAGCAACAGGCGATGTTAAAAAAAACTAGGATACACCTTATCCTGAGGATTTTGAAGGCATATTACAAAATTAGAAAGCTAAACTAAAATGTTAGAATGATAAGTTTAAACGTAGCAGTTGTTTCATTTACGTCATACAGTTCGACAGGATGTGCCAAATAATTTAAATCAGCTCGCCCTACCTATACATATCCTAACATACAGGCCGTGTTTACCAATTCGCTCGTCTAACTATGTTAAAGTTACGTCTTTGATAATAATAGCTATTTATTTTGCTCCAATTTTGCTCTCTATCTAATTAATCGCAGTGATTCCACGCTAGCTATCAGCTGTCCGATCGTTCAACCCCAATACAAAGTAGATTGACTATCACGAACAAAATGTCATGAGCGTTATTCAATTAACAAGCCGCTATTACGATGACATGCGTGATTAATATCCACACAACACAGAAGCTTTAATAATAAAACCTTTTTTAAGAGCGTGTCAAACTTATTACGATGAAACTGAGTCCATTTTCGAAGTTGAAGACGAGATTTGAGTGATTTATGTAAAGTGGTTTTGGCAATGCACTCGATCCACAATCAGTCTCGACGCAGAAAAAATAAACGACATTACGTCTTTATCAGAATGTTTGTATTTCTGAACTGAGATTGATAAAATTCTCTTAAACAGAAATAATAAATGTTTTTTATCTTAATAATGACAGGAAATTTACGCTAAATTGAATACGGTAGCGTTCTTGTGTAGCGGAGATTTAAGCTTTTTATTACTTTGATTTGTCTTAATAACTAGTTTTCCGTTTACTACCATAAATACATATTTGAGCAGCTTCAGTGCAGTATAAAGTACACACATCAAAAGTGTCTAGGGATATCTCAAGCATTTTCATACAAAGTATAGATATTGGGGAGGCTGTAAAAATTAAAATATTGATACCAACGTAGAAATTTTTAGGACACAGAAACTGCTATATCTGCCCTTTCAGATTGTATAAAGAAATTCATTGTGGTAGCATTATTGTACAATCGTAAGGACGTTAAAAAAAAGACAGATTTTGCTTTTAAAAGGTTTCAAAATTTTAGCAAAATCAAACGTTTTTTTGTAATTTTCTTAACCTTTATCTTATGCCTGTTTCCTCGAGTTATTCTAAGATAATGCTGAGCATTATCTAATATCTTTGATTTTGCTAAAATTTTGAAACCTTTTAAAAGTAAAATCTGTCTTTTTTTTAACGTCCTTACGATTGTACAATAATGCTACCACAATGAATTTCTTTATACAATCTGAAAGGGCAGATATAGCAGTTTCTGTGTCCTAAAAATTTCTACGTTGGTATCAATATTTTAATTTTTACAGCCTCCCCAATAGCTATACTTTGTATGAAAATGCTTGAGATATCCCTAGACACTTTTGATGTGTGTATGTATACCTAACTGTTCGTATTAACGTAGGCACAAAACTAGATCAAGAACATGATACACACAATGTAACATGTCATAATCTTTGATCCACCGAATCGCACTGCCATTTTCAATTTAAATTTATGATAAGAAACGTAACTCTCAAATAAAACAAGGCATTATAATATGATTGGTTTAGCATATTTTATAATTTAAAGCATATTTTTTAATTTCAAGAGTTTTTCTTATAGGAACTAAAAACTTAGCAACTTCTGTCAAAATAACTAGCCAATAGTCTCTATTTATTTATTTAAGAACACATAACAGGTAACAGTCAAAGAACAATTTTAAAATTTAAGCATGCGAATAACCCAAAGACTAAACTATCACCCAAAAACATGTGTCCCTGACTTGATGGACAAAGAAAAACAAAATTTAATTATTGAATACATAACATTTGTTTATTTAATGAAAATCTTATACTACCATTACAGGTGCCTTAACCCCATGCGATAGCATAGCCATCCTTAAAATAAGTTGTAACATAATAAAGATGCAAAAATTGCTGTAAACACAATGTAGATTCTGAATATTGCTGTACTACTAGTCAGTCACTCAGTTCTGAATCATATTCCTAAAGACAACGGTATCTTCGCATTTAAAATTACCTTACAAAAACCTATTAAACCGCCTTTTGCGTCGATGAAGATGTTATGCAAGGGTTACGGAAGCAGTTAAGGAGTTAACAGGTGTAAATTGCTATATTAAAGAGCTTGTGATCAATCTTTCTGTCGTCGCGGCGAACGATGCCACAGTATAAACCATACAGTAGGCTATCTAAGGCCGCCCGCCGAGTTATTAGCCTAGCGTGCACACAGACACGCGGCACAGCCCGTCCGTATTGCCGCCTCACTATTTTATGCTAGCGTGTGCGTGAAATTGCGTGTGCGTGATATCGCGACACGGCGCGCGACGCGCACGCACACATTCAAACCGAGAGTGGCACGTTTGTATGTAGATAGCTTACTGTAAGATTATACTGTGACGATGCGCAAGTTGCGCTTGCGCACCCGACATGCATATGTATGGGATACCACACTAAATAAAAAACCGCGCTTATTTTCAAGGCATAAAATTCAATTTTCAACGACGTTTGGGTGTCAGAAAAATCATAAATTCCCGTCATATTAACCATGGTGTAAATGCATTCTGTATCGTTCATTAATATTTTTCCTTTTTAGATATTTCGCAGCAATTTATTTGACCATATTTAGCCAATATACAGCTCGGCTTGTATGATACAAGATAAGTAGCACAGATAACAGTAAGCACTTTACAATTTTATTTTAATGAAATTTGGAAGTTGGTAAATGAAGAACCAGAATATTGTAAATAAAGATAAATTATTACGATTTTATTTGAATTAATTTGACCAAGATTGCACCTCATTGTCTCCTAACCAGAATGCTTAGAATGCACATATACACACTCTTCTCTCTATTTCTAGAATCTAGATCGGAAAATGAAAATCTGTAGAATAAATTATATTTTGCTCTAGTTAAAAGTAAGGTTTTCACTAGTGTTCACCTGTATCAAGAACAGAAATCATTGATGGGGCCTTGTGACCCTCTGCACCTCAAACAACTATCATCATCATCATCAGCCCATGCTGGTCCACGGCTGGACGTAGGCCAAACAACTATGATAAGTCAAAACTATAAAAAGAATTTAAAAGAAGTAAAATGTATCTCAATTGTCTCCAGAGTCAATTGTTCATTACAACCTTTCAATATTGATCTATAGCCGGGTCAATTTAGAAAACACATATCATTGCTTTCGCGAACGATCCAAGGGTTTGAACTCGTAGGAAGCTAACAAAGCTGTCTGTTTTCTGAACCAGAAATAGAAGCGACGAGTGAAGACTATCAGAGAAGGAAGCGCTGGCGCGTGTGAAAAACTGTTCGTATACTCTTACACCAGACTGGTATTTTCGGGGATGCCCTAGAAACGAGAAGTTTGATGTCTAGCAGGCGAGTTTTCCACCTGTTGGCTGAAATATAATTTTGTTTTTTGGGAAGACAGTTTGTCTTCTATTTGCTGTCATCATTTGCGAGTACCTATGTCATAGGACACTTGAATGGCTTAACCAATGCTATGACATCTAATTAACTTTTACCAATATAGGGGGTTAGGTTGTAGCCACCTAAAAATAAGCAAAATACAGACGATGGTTTTAAAAAATCATTAGAAAAGTTGTCCCAACATCGCAAGGTAAGTACTTTCCACAAGATTATCATCAGAAGTACTCGTAGCCTAATTTTCCACAAATAAATCCAGATTTTTACCATTCTAAAGTAACTTTTGAAAGCTTTACGACCTAAGCAGACGTCTGGACAATGATCTTTAGAGCTGAGATTCTGAATGCTGATTGGTGGACGAGGCTAAGATGACAGATCAAAGCGCAGTATTCATTACTCTGCATTATGTTCTATGTGACAGATAAAGAGCTATGATACTATTCTATTTCGGCCCACACTTGAATTGTGCAGACTGAAAAAGAAAATAACTTACATGATGGATGCCTTGATCGTTTGAAAGCTCCGAACTACAGTACTCTTGAAGTTTACACATTTAATTAGGCACACAAATTCATCCAAAATTGTAATAGCTGAGCAATAGTAAATTAAAACATCATGTGGTATGAGAAAAAGAGGCACTGAGCTGCATAAATTCAAAAACTTCGGTAGTTATTGACCACGCGAGTTCCATACGTTATGATAATCATATGCTTTGTTGCCTTCAGACTACGCATTCTTATGTAAAATAATAGCAAAAAACTTCAATAAATAACAATAAAGTCTCTCTTCGTATTTTTACACAAGTAAAGAATTTACATAACACCACACGCTAAACGATTATGTGTCAATGTAAACAAATAAATCGACTAAAACATGACAAATGTCAAATCTAAAGACAACTAGCAACACGATATACTGTGTAATAGTCCTAAATGAGAAAATCATTCATGCGATAGTACTTCAATCGTCTGTGTTTACATTCTCACGAAGCGTAAAGACCAAGATTCGATAAATTAACTGTACTTTAATTTTCATCCGTTGGCAAACCGTTTGAAGTAAAATAAATTAGCCATTTTCAAATGTAACGTTTAAACATAATTTAAATGCTAAAGCGATTGATAAGATTACCATGTGGAATTTGGAAATCAACAGAATTGATGTAGTGATATAACTTATCAAAAAGCTCCGACTGTAATCTGTGCATTAGTGGCTGATTATCAATTAAAATGAGTCACACTTATTTCATAAGAATCCCTGTGAAAATGATACAGGATGGTAAAAACTTTTTTGTTAAAAAAAATATCAAACGAACCAAGTTTTGCAAGGACTGCCATGCACAAATGCTGAGAGGTAAGAATCATAATGTAGCATTCATAAACATGTCTAGCTTATTATAAACATAAGATATTCGTAACATACGTTACGACTAAGACATATATCCCAAACGGAGTAATCAGAAGCGCTTTGGTTGTTGCCGCCATGTCACCATGGCTAATTAAATAACTGTATTATTTTATTTAAACTTTCGAACTTTCCTTACCGGCATCATGTTTACTCACTGTTTATATAAATCTTCGAAACCATTCATTAACTTTAAGCACGAACCAATAACTTAACTTTGCTCTAAAAATTTTAAGACTCCCTGTATATCTATAGTAAATAACCAGTAGTAAAATCCCGGCTAGTTGTTTGAAGAGAACCGTTAACGGGAACCTGTTGGTTCTCATACACTTATCGAGTTTCATTGCACGTTAAACGCGGCAACTGTCAAAACTGATCAAATATGTCGGCTTGTTGCTACAAAAGCATTTTATGTTACTAATCCTCTAATTAAAATGTATCTATAATCTTGCGCAATGCCATTTTTGACGCGTATACATTAAATAGAGTTGTCAGATGTTATTGATTGAGTGGCCGTTTCAATCATTAACAAATAATAATTAACAAATATTATGCTGTAATAATTGTAAACAAGAAGTAATGAGAATGTGGTTAGAACAAAAGATATTAGAAAAATTGGCTCAAAAAGGAGGGGGATTTTGGTCCTCCCTCCCCTCCTTGAAATTCAAGTGAATATGGACAGGATCCACAGACCAATTCTTGGAGCCTGCAATTCACTTGAATTTTCATACGCACACATTCACAAAAATCATGGAGCTTTGACGATGCAACTAATGTACTGTCCATTTATTCCATGAAAATGTTGTTGTTAATGATCACTCCACCGTTTAATTTCTCCTTTCTTTTCGGCTTACTCTGGAAATCACAACAAAACCAACCTCACAACAAACATGATAATCTTCAGTGACGAATACTCGTAACTGCCATATTTCGTTGCTCCATTTGGTAGCAAAACGAAAAAGCGAGATATGAGGTGCGAAAAGTCCTAACCCACACATGGGATTGTTCGACCTACGCAGATCGCGATTAACAGCACAACTGACGATGAAGGATTTATTGTATGAAGCGACATGGAATCCATGATGGCGCCTCGAGATATTTGTATGGTTGCTGTATGCGGGTTAGGGGCGAAGGGAATGCGTGATCTTTTGTGGTAAGAGACAGATTTGTGTAAACCAGGTAGGCTTTGCGTCCAACAACTATGTAGGTGCAGGCCGCCGCACCTCATACCTTTGCTTGAATGATCGAGTAACTCAAGTGGTATTGAATAGTGAAAGCACTAAAAGACTTGATTGACTTGAATTTCAGTGTGAGAAGACGGCAATAAATTAGCTGTTCCGGAAGTCTGTGGGAAATGTTCAACATAACATACCCTCGCGACCATATCCCTAATGGGGTAGTCAAAGGCACACTAATTGTATCCGTCATGGTGAACGGAACATTCAGAAGCCCACATTTCGCCGGGGAAATTTGAACCCAACGTGAGCGAGCCTACCGCCGTTATCCGGTTTGCTTGGGTTTTATATCGGTGTTTTTCATTACCGGAGAGTTAGCCGCATATTGTACAATGAACACAAAGTAGGTGTGTTCTGGCCAGATTTGATCTCGGGACCATCGGGTTCCGAGCCAGAGTGTTTAACCACTGGGCCATGATGCTCTTCTTGCTACTCTTGAATTGGTTGACAGATAAATACGCCAGATAACGCATACAAAACCAAAAGCCATATACAGCCATGTCTGTCTAAACACTCTAACCCCAATTCAGAGAAATAACGTCATCTAACTTGAAGATCTTGAATGGTAGTAAAAGTTATGAGTGTGTAAAAACATTGGGATGCTTTTTCTGATCAAGTGCAATTAATGTATACGTAAGTTGGTAGCAACCCTAATGCACAGAGATTGAACAATCTTATGAGTTTGCGATAGACCATGTCGGGTTCGTTTTAGCTGCTAAGTACCTCAGGCCTAAGATAGGATCTGATACTCAGACGCTTAATATTCATAAGCTACGCAAAATTCATTTGATTATAGTCTGGAAGTACCAATATAGATAAAACGGTGCCAAATATTATGTGATTATACTGATATCGAACTACAAAATTTTGTCTTAAGTGTTTTATGTTAAATCGTACGGACTAGGGCACATTTGTATTGAACCGTAGGTACCTAGGCTATCGGATTTGCGATAAATTATTTTTAACCCATATTACAAATGTGGCACAGTGCGAAGGATACTTTTCAAATACGGTTTTGCTAAAACTACCTCCACCGTGACGAAATTCAAAAACTGCCCTGGAAATGTCAACTTTTACAAAAATCTTCTGTTAAATTTCAGAGGAAAATGTGTTTCCTTTCTCTGACTTTAGTAGATCCATGTGATGAAAACTGCCTGACTGACGCTTTTACAACAATTTTCGTACGTTGGGAAACAAAATTAATAAATTTTATATAACTCAGTCCACCTTTTATTACTACAATTCAGTTTCAATTTTCGGCTCTTGAATGCATCGTAAAGTACACGAATGCGATTTATATGACGCTCAGCCAAAATACGGAATTGAATAAGACCGGCAATATTAACGTTAACATTTAAAAGATGAAGATAAGAAGATTATTACAAAAAACTGACACATTCAATGAAGTACCGGCAGAACTTTGTTAACTTTGTTTTCTGACTGGCTATACTCGTACATTGAGCTAGACTATATGACCTGTATCGTAGACTTAGTAAAAAATGTGTTACCTATAAATTGTCTGGACTAAAGTATGAACATGTGTAGTTCATACACATTTGGTTGTAAAACCATTATTTGATCACAGACTTTTTTGTAATTGATAATGTTAGCGTTATGTACCTAGTTTAGTACATTCAGTTCTTCAGTTTAAGCCAAACTTTTTCACAAATTATGAACTGAAATGCAAAAATATACACTCCTTGAGGTTTTTTATTTCCAGATGATTAATAGACCTTTTGCAATGTGTTTGATTAAATATCAACTGCTTTGATCTGTTCATTAGGACTGATCAATACAATAATAGCTTCACTATCTTCAGCTCAAAGAAAAGAGTTGATACCGTCTGTAGACGGTATCAACTCTTTTCTAAATATTATAAGGTACAGGTTTAGTATAGTCAATTTGGCAACGTCTGTAGACGTTGCCAAATTGACTATACTAAACCTGTAATTGATATAATCACGGCAATGGATTGTGAGTTCATAGGACGAATTTCCAGCTGCAATGTCCACTTCACACTTTCCGATCTCGGTATAATTATTCTTGCCATCTAAGGAATAAAGTTTATTATTCAAAATCTGATAAGTAATGCTTTCTCTCAGTTCGTAATGTAACGGGTGCTCATGCACACTTAAAAGGGAGCAATTTCAGGAAATTACTACCGGGAAGTGGATGTGCTTCGTTGAAATATGAACCTAAATGTATATAAGTAAGATTACAAAAAGCCGTAGGAAGAAATTTCCAGATATTTAAAGAAATGCACTGTGGGAATAAGTGGCAGAAGTTAGATTACAAAACAAACTTCACAAAATTGATTAAAGAAGTGTGACTTAGCCATTACTTGTTCCTAGATTTTTCTGTTTTTTCATCAACTGTTACTAACTATATCACTTCTGTTTAATCCACATAAGTGCATTTTAATTATAATATTGATCTGTAGCAAATAAACAGTCTTATAGAGGTATTTCTATTCATGAGCAATAAACGAGATCGAGATAATATTATTTGAATTTTAAAAGGTAATTCCGAAATGCCAAAGAGGCATTTACAAATTAATTTAGAACAATAATCACGCAATGAAATTAAAGTTTTATGTGTGTTTAAATTAGATTCAGGATGCGTTAAAGGATATTTTATGATGGTCTTTCATGGCGGTCAGTTTTTGCGAAATGCTGATATGCTTATACTGATTACGTATTGCATTAGAATTTGGTTTCCTTCAGTCCTTTCATCTTCAATTTGTTTTTTTTATATTATTATTTATTCAAGAGTCATTCTTCATTAGAATAGTTAATATTTTTAAATTAGCAATTATTATCTTATTCAAGAAGAAAACAAATATTATTATCTGATTCTTCCTCCTTTTTTTAGCTTGAATTTAAATGCGTAAGATCCGCCATTAAAAATGTCAATATGAAAAACAAAACTTCAAGATTCCATTTTAAGCTAAACAACCACTGTAAACAGGGGTGATTGGAAACGAGCTTAATAAATCTTTTTATTTGCTAAGCTTATTCTCAAACTGTCAATTACCCTAACAAGGTAGGTTAATTGACTATACCTCCTCCCTGGTCACACGATATTAAATGTTACAAAGTGAACAGAGTGTATAATTCTCCCAAACATAAAAGCAAGTGATTTCTATCGATGTTCTGCAATGAAGTAGAATTTCCATCTCAATACGAATTCGCTGCCAACAGTAAAGTAGTTATTAGACTTTTACGATCTCAATCTGACGATGGACCACCAAGGCTTACCTTCCGGCGATACGCATCTAAGTATTGAGCCATTATCACAATTTGACTCCACTGATTGCAGTGGAATTATCCCACCAAAAACATAAAAAGAAAAAGAGGGCCAAGTTTTATAAGGTCAAAGACATGACGTTTTTGCATTTGGAAATGTCATATCGGGTTCGATTGCTAAGCTTGACCAATTTCTTTTGTGTGGTGTGGTTGACTGTGCTTTTAGCAAGATGAAATATTAAAAACACTTTCAGTGGCAATCAGCTAGTGTCATAATAACTTGGCCAGTATGCTGCCGTGCACCTAGACAGCTTAGATGACCAAATATATAATTACGCACTAGATTTAAGCCGCTGTGACTTCCATACAGTGGCTATTATAGGGCTATTTGAACGTCTATCGCGCAAGATATGTAATTGAGTATTCTTGCCAAAGAAAAAATGTTTGAGGTGTAAAAATGATTCACGTCAAAGCAAATCGTTTAGAAGTCTATGGTCAGCGTCTAGCCGCCATAAATAAACAAACTGAATGGAACAAAGTCGTTTTTAATTTGCGAAGGAGTCATAAATTATCCGCTAGTGAACCGAATATATTAAATCGATGCAGAAAATAAATATATATGTCTTTTTACTATGCACGGCGCTTTGGCTTATTTTTAACTTTTGATAAAAAATATGAGTTTTCTTTTTCTTTACTCCAAGTGGCCAGCTAAGAATAAAATATAAAAGTAATTAATTTGGTATTATCATCCTTAGTCTGCCTTAAGCACTTTTTGAAACAGACAGTGAGAATCGCAAAATGAGCTTGAGAATAGTTTGATTCACAAGTTTGTATAATATGTAGCTCTATCTCATGTCTTCATCAAACTGATCAATTGCAAGATATATTCCTTCAAAACAGATCCAAGGAAAAGCGAAATACCGTTCTAAACGTTGAACAATCTTGACTTTTTAGGCACGTAAATCATAATACATAATGAACGATATTTTAATTTCATTTCCTCTGTTTAATCGGTGTAATATTTGTGAAGGAAATGCGATCTGTCAGCGATTAAGATTATAGCTCTGCTATATTGCTATCGGATAGAAACTCTATCGGCGTTGAGTAAGCATCTTGAAAAGTGGGTAAATATGTAATTTATAGTTTTTGAAGGGAATCATTTTATCATTGCCATTTTTACTACCTATTAATATAAGTTAATAATAAATCTAAAGTCGCAATATACATCTCCGGCCTCGCAACTATCTGTTCTTAAATTTAGACGGACAGAAATTTTGAAGGCATACATTACGTAGGTTTAAAAAAGTACTCACTGTGAGCGCTGTTGGCATCTGTGGTACCGTTGACGGTGCCGTCTGGCATCAGCTGTAGATAGCGATTCCTCAGGAACATCTGTATCGTGCGCGAGGTGCCAGTGATGTGGCTGAGGTTCGCGGATCGCTGCGCGCGCGGCTCTGGTGCGGGCGCCGCGGCGCAGGACGCCAGCGCGAGCGCCGCGAGGAGCAGCCGCAGCGGGCGCGTGCGCGGACGCATGGCGCGCCGCGCCCATTGCAGCCGCCCGGCCGCCGTCACTGCTCAACGCCCAGTCGCATGCCCCGCACTCAACACTTTACCACACTATCCGTCACCAACACTCAATATCACTCCTCAAATTGGCGCCCCAACGTGTTAATTGGCGCCCAAGCAGTAACTTGGCACATTCACAAGTTTACCCAGAATCACTATCAGTTCGATTATGTCGCTTCATTCGAATCGAAATCATCATTATGCACATTGCTACTACTGTTGCACCATTTCGGGTCGCACGCTATAGGTCTCGGTTACAGAAGCCGCAAACTATCGGTTTGCGGGTGAACACACGATCTGAAACAAGTAATACGTTAATATTACAACTTGATCTACAAAATGCAAAGATCGGTTACCGAATACGACTAAAAATAGAATAGAGTGCATTCGGAATTTATGCGTTCACTAGAATATAATTTATCAGAACAAATTGAGATTCTTACATAGGTCTTACTGGAAAATCTAGAAAAGCCAATGACATGAGATTAATTCGAGCACCCAGACAGATATACAAGATACATACATATTCTGTAACGGAGCATGTCAGGCGTAGCATGGTTGTCGTATTAGTTATTAGCGGTGAACGCAAAGTAATAAAACTACGCTTGCGCGGCGTCCGTAGACAATTTCTAACTTAAGGTTCGTCTTGAACGGGATCATGCGTGAATAATTTCAATTGGCAGCATTATAGAAATATTGGATTTAGGCGTCAGTTTATCCCTTTTATTTCTGTATACTTAGCTTTTGCATGGATTTAATATAGAATTGAAACAATCAACTAACTAACAAAGACGAGGACAAAGACTTGAGATCATCTTTTGTCGCGGTTTTATTTAAATAATTTGATACAGAAATGTAATGTTGAGTACGCGCCTTTACACAACATTTTGTTTCGCCGCATTGAAACATAAATCTATTTACACGACGAAAATCATTTCGCTCCACGAGTCAAGTGTGAACTGAAACAACCAAATTCGTGGGTGACAAACACTTATGTTAACACTTCACACTTCTTTGGGCTTCAGACTTATTGTTGCAGTAAATTTAATCCGGATTCGTTTTATGAATAGTAATATTTTGTGACTGTTGACTTTTTTAGGAATTTATGCTAAGTGGAAATATTTTAGGAGCCATTCGCTACCTTTGGACGTGTTAAAAAGAGTAGGTATGTGATTTAAAAGCAAACTTTAGTGTCTATTGTGTCATTCATCAACCATAGGAAAATAATTAATCGTTAGGACTAAACACTGTAACCTAGAATCGTGATACTCAGAAAACAAGTCAAAAACCAAGATACAATTACTTATGATGCTATTTGTTTACAGTTTCCTAGTTGGCTTGTCTTAATGTCTTCTCAGACTAAGTTTAATTTGATTTGTAACACGATTATTTCCAAAGGTCAATAATATTCAAAAAGCGTTTTGACAAGGTGTTCGAACAGCTATCGAACGATCATTAGGGCCGCGGAGGTTGACCAAAAATAACAAGTTTAAAAAAAGAGAAGAATTTACGAGAAAACCGTTGCCAAGTGGCTTACGAGTCAATAACGGATGACCGCTGATCAGTTAATTTGTGGGTTGTTATCAAACTGTTCCACTTTCAAACTTAACTTGTAATAGTTATTATTATTTATGTTAACAAGCTAGACAGTTTGACATTTCAACTATGCCAACGAAACATTTGCGTATAGTTTATTCTAGTTCTCTAAAGAACATAAAGACTTGGCAGACTTAGGCAGATTACTATGATCGCAATAAGCCCTATGAAGTCCACTGCTGAACGAAGGCCAACGGCGGAAAGTCCAAATGCATCTTCTTGTATGAACTGCTTCTTCCAAAATTTGGCGACCGTGAGAGGGTCAATCCTGATTTTTACGTCTCTGTGGCATATATTCACCCAAATCCTTTTGATTAAACTATTAATTTGTCGATTCCACCAATACCATCTATAAAAAATCGTAATTATATTCAAAACCTTTTTGTTATGACATTTCGCATCTCAATTTAAGCCTAAAAAATATTTAAACGACTAAGCGCGCCAGGTTGGTATTTTAATATGCGAATCGAATTGAAATCATTAAGAATCGAACAAATGTGTTTTGGAATGTATTGGAATTATCTCAACGGAAAGATTAACACTTGACCGTGTGGGCTCGGCGTGCCCACTAAACGTTATTTTCCGCTTATAAAACCAATGATTATTTCTTGTTTTGAATGGTTGGCACTTTTCTCTTTTACAAATAAGTTTCCAAAAAAAAAAGCTTTAGGAATCTCTGCATTATCTGGAGTTTTAACCTAACTACTAAAATACCGTAGGGTAGAAAACAGATTTCGCTAGCAAATTTTGGTTATTGAATAACTCTGTAACTAATACGTCCACTTCGTGATATGTGCCCTGGCACTTGATCTAACTCATACGCGTAATAAGTAGCCAGTATAAAGTCGAAGTCAAAAAGTCTTTTTTTAAATAGACCCGTTACAAGCTCTGTTATCTTTTAAGATGTTCTAGCCTGAATTGAACCACACGGGCTCCCAATTGGAGTGCTTAAGCCCAAGGCCAAGATGCTCTCAACAATAATATATCAACAAGTTTTAAATTAGGACAAGTCAATAGAAAACAAGATGAATAGTACTTACTCTTAATTTTGAATAAATAATTAATTTGCCTCTTGTTTAATGCCGCAATCGCTTGATTACAAGATCCAATATTTTAGTGTTGAAAAAGTAATTCTACCACATATAAATCAAATATTTCATTACAAAAGACTTATTAATAGTAGTCTATTATTAGCTTTTGTTAGTGATTTCGTCCACGTGAGAAAAACGTGATGATAACTAACCAATCAACACCTTAATTTTTTTCAAAGGAATTTTTAGAGTGTTTAAATAGGTACACATCTAGCTCAAACCTAAAAACCCTTAGAATTTGGCCTTGGGTAAGGGCTCATAAACTTACGTCTTTTTTGTTTTTTTTGTGCTTTTAGCTAGACCCCAGCGGTTTTAGCTAGGAGTATGTAGGTAGGTCCCGCAAAACCCGAATCACTAAGTATTTACCAAAATTGAGGACTTTGCCACTGCGATGGTACAAAAACAAAGGACGTATGTAAAAAATAACGATATGCTGTGTTAGTTTGCATAAAAGTGTCTACATATTTAAAAACTTTTTTTAAATTTGTAATCGTAAAACAACTTATATGATATAAAGACACGTTTTTATTGGATTTCACATCCTCGGTCCATTGAGATAATTTTAAATACTGTTTGAGACACCGAAGTTGTTATAATCTGATAATTTATAAAACATTCTTTGAAATCAAGTCGCCGCTTATCTAAGCCGTCATTAGTAAAAACAGAAATGATGGAATTACATTTATTTATTATTCAGGGTTCTGTCAAGAAATGATCTTAAGGGAGATATTAAAATGAAGATTTAGTTCAATACAAGGTAAAATTTGACGACTATTGCGCATGTAGTTATAGCATGTTAGTATCTGTAACATCAAAATCCACAGCCCTAGATTCAATGTTACACTGAAATTCAAAGTTACCCAACTTGACTGTAATACAAAAGTAAGTATTGTTATAAACGGAACACTTTCATAGTTAAAACGGAGAAGTATTCCTAATCGCTACGGATCGTTCTTTTTTAAGTACAACTTTAACCTCACACAAGTTGCGTCATTTTACATTAAACCTATCACTACGCAAGAATTAGAGTTCCCAGACTCAAAGATTTAATCTTAACCATCAACATTTGAATATACAAATTCACGAGACATCGGTATTTTACGTCCCTAATTATAAGGTCGGAGGTCGAAATACATTGTTTTATCAAAAGTCTATAATCGTCCAAGTTTAACGACTTTCCTATCGTAAAACTAGTATATTTGGAGGTCAAGGTCAGTTTCTATATAAAGAATATCTTGGAATGAGTGTGCTTTGTAGAAGTGGGTGTGTGCAATTTGGAGTGTACTTTGTCTGCATCGCGAATTTTTTGAGAGATTCAATAGAAAAATTGCAACTTGAGACTATATTATCTAAGTGTAGAGTATTCATTAAATAATCTGTTCCATTAGTATCACTAGATGCTATAGTAGGTAGTCCATTAGGAATAAAAAGCATTGCGACAGACTCGATTATTTCCATTTACCGATTTCGTTTAGTACATTAATATTTTATCTTACGCTGAAATTAGTTAAGCTCCCGGCTCCCGGTCAACTTAACTCAATTCATTAAAACAATCATCTGATTTTTTTTATGCGTTGTCAAGCTTCTTAGCATCGAATATTTCAAAACTTTTATCCAAACAGCACCTCTAAATTAATAGTTAATATAGCACCTAAATACATTACCTCACAGCAGAACTTGACAAAATGATATATTGTCACCATAAACCATCCCAGATTATTTTTTATTATGTGTGCTACATTTTTATAGAGTAAGCAACATTTTTACTGCTGTCATAATTTTAATTGAAAACGGTAAGTGATGATGTTCAAGCTCGTGTCATATCTCCAAAATCTAAACTTACGTGACATGAGAAACGAGAAACGAGATGGAATATATGTTTCTTTGTCAGTCTGTTTTGACAACGTGAAATTAGTCCATTTGGAAGAACACGGTGAAACTGAAAATGGTAATCTAATTTAAAATAATGTAGCCCGCAAAGACTTACTGTCTTACTGTAACTCTCCGACACTGTAGATAATATGACTACATAATTATTAAGATCTTGTTGAAGGATATTTGACTATGGAAATCACCTGCTAGTATTTATTAAATATATCCCAAAAGTAGATATTAAAAATGCAATATTATTATGACATCATATTCACACCCTTCACAAAGCACCATTTGTAACTGACAAGTGAGTGAACGTGCAGTTATTGATATGTTCATCTCTCCCCAAGCGACGGATGATTTGACGTCATTATTAAAAATGGTGTGCCCCTCCATTTCGGACTTTTTAATAAAAACAACGGTATTTGATTTAGGAATGATTCTGAATAACCCGTAGATAAGACAAGTGACAAATCTACATTAAAGACTGTGGATGTGCGGGACGAAGTATTATCCAATCTGTAAGCAAGCATAGATTTGGCACTTAGCCAACTAGATGAAGGTACGAATGACATTAATAAATATTTCTATTGCTTCTTTTTGCTGTTGCAAATTACTTAGTGCATCAGTAAATACGCTGGTTTATGCTCATACTCATCAAAACTCAGGCTAGAAACTCTATTAATACAGGTATACATACAGTATTTTAATTCTCTCAGACCTTCGGCTTTAGAGACGACTTTAACTATAAACATTTTAACAGTCTAAAATAGTCAAAAAGTATTCTTAGGAACTTATCGTTATGATAAACGGTAAATTTCTTGCAACACTTTTTTCGCAACTTAGAGAGTAAAATGTTAAAAAACCTCCGAAGCTCCGAACTATTCTAGCGCAAACGTTATCTTGCAGCTATATGTATATTTCATTATATTTTCTATATCCACCTTTCATTTGGGCACTATCATTAATGTACAATAGATAGCTATTTGGTTTATTAATATGCTTAAAGATGCACAAGACTTAGACTAAACGAGCTGCAACGTTTTTTAATTACTGAATCGTTATAGCACATGAGCTTCTCCATCTGTAATATAAGCTCTCGTTTTTCTAGGTTAAAGTTAGTTATTGTTTATAGTTCCTTGTCTACTAAATTATCTCATTTCTTTAATGTACACAATAATTTGTATAATAGTAAACTGAAGTAAGTAGACTCTGTAAATATTAAAAGGTACTACAGGTATTCGACCATTAATAATTAAATGTCTAAAACAAGACCGCTTCAGAACCAAGCTAAAAAAACCGGTACTTTATTGCAACCAATTAAAATCAAGTGAGACAGAACTTTACGGCTTTTCGGGTTTTAGATTACTGTTTGATAAAAGTCAGGAAGTATAAAGTCTGTCGCGACTTAGAGATAAGATAACAGCGAAGGAAGATACTATTTGTCGGGCACATTTAAATCACGTCAAAGTATTTGATGATCATAGTGCAAAAATGGTAAGTGATGTAAATGATAACGAATGGTCTAATATAACACCTTAACGATTGAAAGTGAATAGATGATAAAGGAATGAAGTAATGGTTGTTCATACATATAGTGAAATTATTACGGAACAGCTCTCAGTGGAAGTAAAACTATAGATACGTAGAGAAGGCAAGAGTAATTCTGATAAATGTTAAATCTTGCTCATTGCGAGCGAAAACTAGTTTTCCAAATCTGGATGCACGAAAGTTGATGGTATGTGGAGATTGAAATGCGTAAACTGCCTACTGTTTCCTCACAAGGCCACAAACGATAAGCAAAGACAACACTCAGGTCACCGACCCTGTGACGATCTTCCACGGAAATACGACGGAAAACTGGGGCCAGGTCATTAGAAATGGCACTATTTTGAGATGTCATCTTTTAGCGAAGATTTGGCATCGACAACTACGAGTGAGTTTCGGATTTACTTTGATCTTCAATGGTTGATCTTTAAGTTTCCTGTATAGGAATTGTCTTTCGGCGTGAACAGTGAAATCTGATGAATACTTCTGGCGTTCCTGTGGTCTCTAGTGGTACGTTTAAAAGGTTATAGTAGCTATCTGAAGTTGGCGATTGCACATCGCAAAATGCATTTAGAATCAATAAATTAGGATAGTGATAATTATTTTCCTGTGAGAATGACTTCATTATTAACTTTTTGAATTAGAAAGGCTTCGTATAAAGTAAAGTAAATAATAGTCAAGTGTCAAAAACAGTTAACATTGTAATGCCCGTTTTTCAGCAGAGCAACAGCACCGTCTATTGGTCTCTTGATTCGACTCAGACTCAGGACTCATGACTCTGGCGGTGCCAATCGCCAACTTCCTCAGCCGTCTGTATTTATTGAGAAAACGCAATGCTTGCGCGATTCATTGACGGATAACGCCATCTAGCTGTTGCCTTCGTACATTAAACATAATTTATTAAATTATTAATAATTACAAAATTTGGATAATTAGTTTAATTCGGCGCGAGTGTGTCGCACCATTATCTGTAGGCTGTGCGTTCCGAAGCCGCGTCGGTAAAGAAAAAATAAATAACTAAGGAGGTAGTGTCATGGCCGGCGGGTTTTAATCTTTTGCTGGTCATGCCTAGGAGTTTGTATTTTTGATGTGTAATTTCCCTTTGCCAATTTAGAACCTCGGCAGAGTGTTTTAACCGAATAATTAGTGTGGTTGGTGCGGATATTTGTGCATTTAGTTTGGGTGTACGGTTACCCATTTATTTTTACCTAGGGTGTAGGTAGGCTGTGCCACCCTCTAGGAAAGGAGATATTTAAGGGATATTTCCTGATTTCATGTTTCAAGTGTTGCTTACGGGCTAGGAACAAGCGCATCTTCGCCGTTCCTCCCTGTTTTGTGGTGAACTTGCCCCAAAAGGGTGCAAAGATGTCTAACTTAGATACCCCCGACGGGCCTAGAACAAACTGTCCTCCCTAACCCTTACTTTCTCTGGCTCAATTCCCCTCTAATTGAGTCCAGCTTAATATCTTATACTACAACATAAAAGCGTGTCAAGGGTGGAACTCATTGCTAAACTAATGAAAGTCATTGGCAACAGTCACCTTAATTAAAATAAAATCATACTCTATAAGCTTCTCAATTGGTGTCCATGTCAACTTGAAGATACTTCACTCTACAATTGAATTAAAATCAATGAAACTCTATCAGAATCAATATCCAATCAGAGGCAGATGGTGCGAGGCAATTATACGAATTTGTGAATAAAATAATAATGTGTACGGAACAGAATTTGCCAATGGAAAAAATATTGACAGAATAGCTTCAACGTTGCATTTGTACAAGTAAATTATAATTTTAAATGTGAAATATAGAGCTTGATTAATAGTTTTAGAGTAAAGTTTGGCACATATCACTTATTAAGTATTATTCTTATTTTTAGTTTGTTGAACTTCATCATGAAATTCATTCAAGTTTGCAGATTCATGTGGTATGATACTAAGAATGTCTGGTGTCAATAGCTTACTTTAAAAACCGTTGATCGTGCGGTTAATTAGGGCGTTGGTTCTAAAATTTGACAATATTTGGTTAATTTTAATTCATATTCAGATATGTTGACGCTTATGGAACAGTGTGTATGCTATGACATAACTTTTGTAAAATCTTCCTTATGGAAATTAGTAATGTATGTAGTAATGGAGTAATATTTCCTAAGATGGACAATCCTAATTTAGCAAAACGAGTTTAAGTTACACCAAGACAAGATTATCAACTTCCTATAATCATATAATGCCAATGAGTATGATCTGTATAATCACTTCATGATTGCTTCATTTCAAGTTTACGATCAAAACAATTGGAATTTTAATATCATCAATCTACATGGTGTAGTTAGTCTCATTTTAAACTAAACCTACAGACTAACAGGAGAAGAATGTTAGTGTTTAATCAAGAAATCAAGAACCAAATGTATATTTAGGATTAAACATCAGGTTTTATATTTTTAGCCCTACCTTTAATTTGCATAATTCTAAATATAGTTCGAACATATCACTTAGTTCCTGACAACGATTTGGACGACTAGATTCGCGAATAATCTTCATTTCATTTGGTATCTTTGACAAATCACTACTTAGCATAATGCTTTTACTTGTTCAGTCATTATATTGGCTGATCTTGCATAATCATTTCAAATAACCAAGATTGAGATAAAATCCCAGAACACAATCCAGATATCCTTTAGAGTGCTAAAGTTGTTTCAAAATTTGCTTACTTAAATCAACATGTTTGTTACTTGACATCCGAAATATGACTTAAACGTAGGTACGCGTTGTCTTCTAAACAGCGTTGCCTTATTTGTACGTTACGTTGGACATAGAAAATACTCCAAGATGTAATTACAGCTCTAAATGTCAGGTACAAATCAATTACCAATTTCAAAACAGGTTATTCTTCAATCATATTTTGTAGATCCCAGTTTCCCTACAAACGTGATGTGACATTACGATGTTAAAGGAAAGGAGACTTTTCAATGTCACCTCAATCCCTTGAAGTGACTTCTTAGAACTTACAACCTCACTTAGCAATCCCCGAAAACAGGTTGCGAATGAAAATAACCGACCGTTCGTTAGTCCCAAAACCAGAAGCGGTAGTGACACGGACAATGCATAACTCCGTTCGGACGGATTTAGCGCCGATATTTGCGCGCGCGTCGATGACGCCTATTCCTAGTCGCGCACGCGCAGCATCGGCCCGGTTTACTCAATGAACTGAACTGTTGAGTACGTTATTGTTTTGTTTCGTTTTTTAAACTTTCCGATCTGGGAACAAGTTAGAAAAATTGACAAGCCTCAGCTCATCTTTAGGTTTCGACCATTTTTGTTTTGGTGGCACTTTGTTGACATGAAGGAATAAGGATCAAATATCTATAGGGTATCTCTATTAGAGTAGAATATGCATATGCTTGGACATTTTTTCTAAGAAAACCGGATATGCTATTACAATGGCAGCAATATCTCCCCGTGAGTTTGCAAACAACATAATATACGTAGAGCTATACCAAATACCCGCGGGGACAAAAATAAGGCAGTCCCAATGAACTTTCATATTTAAATCCCTCTTTCACACGGAACAAGATTCTAGGGCCGAAGCCTAATCAAGTGAAATAACAGTTAAACATGAAAATACTGACAGTTCGAAACAGAGACGACCTTCAATAATGAGGAATGCGGCTGAAGAAAAAGATTTAAATCCTAATCAATATTATTTGACTTTCGACACCAGTTATCTGAACTTAACAATGTTGATAACCATTAAAGTATAATAAAATAGAAAGAACAAACCGTTATTGTCTGTCATGACCATAAAATATTATCTACAAAATTATTGCTTTGCTATATTACGAGTACCTATATTGTTTTACTTTTGTAATTGAATTTGATTTGCTATAAACTTGAATAATTTGATCATTTATTGCAAAGTGTTTTGTTTTATTAGATAAAATAAGCACCAATTAGTTCAGTACACTGTTTTATGATAGAACAGGTGCTCTTAGTTACTTGCATCAGCACCGGTTACAAAACGGATTAAGAAATCCATATCTCCACCAACTATGTATTGTCCAAGCGTCCACTTGATATTCATGATGTCTCATGATTGTTTAACCCTTTCTTCGTCATAGTACTAATTACCAGCAAAGTAATCGAGAGATGTCAAATAAAGATGACTTTAATTTTTTTGACTTAGCTTACGCTTACGCTTGGTTGAAGGATGAAAATCTGCAAAGGTATGTGTACTAGCAACTACTTCAGTTTTTTTAATTACCTTTGTTAACTTATCTTTGCCGTTCCGTACTTTCTGGTATTTTTTATAAAGTATTTTTTTTGTGTTTCTAAATAATCCCGTACCTAATACGGGAAATGGTCAACGTGCCAAATAAAGGCCGAAAATTCGTCTTCCAAATATAGGTGCTCTAGAGAGTATAAAATGAAGTCAACAGTTAGTTGCTCTTCAATGAACATTTCTTTATCAATTTACTTTTACGAGGATATATTAGACATCGCTATATGTTTTTATTAATATTACCTAATTTCTCTGGCGACCTAAGCCCCGAAGTATTACATATTCATATTTTCTAATTAATCCCATGTTTGAAACGAGTTTGACATTTAAGGAATGGACTCGAAATTGGTTTAATGATGGTGACGATGAAATAAAAACTATTTGTAATTTCTCAAGAAGCGAGATCTGTTGTAGACGAATTTCTTTTTATGACTATAATGATGTCATGAAACCGCATGATCTTGACGCAGTATATGCTGTCACGAGATTGCAGTGAATGCCAGTTATAAATTTATGGCATTTGGCGAGAAATCAGGTCAATGTATTAGTCTTAATATTATTTTAAGTGTTTGACTATTTGTCTTCAGTATTTCTTGTTGTACGTGACTTTTTTCACGTAGGTAAGCTGTTGTACACATATGCAACTACGCGTAATCTATCTATACATTATATTGTTGCATTTAGACGTATTATGTTTAACTTTTACTTTATTTATCCAAATCAGCCCATAAATCATCTCGCCACCTTTTTCTATGCCTTTGCGCAACTGTTGTCTTTTCTGTTGATTTCACCAAGAAAGAAAAAGGATAACGTTACTTTGGGGAACGTTTAAAGTTTGAGCAGTTACTGCAGAATTTTATGTATAACGTAGTCAGTTTTTACAGGATTTTAAGTACCGTGAATTCAATACGACGTGATACGAACGGCAAATATTTGTGCTCCTCCCATTGTTGTCGAATTAAAAACAATTGCTTTTCCATTGTCATTGACAATGAACGTAATTGTGGTTTATAGGTGTATTGCTCTTATTTCGGCGCCAAATATTCTCAATTAGTTGTAGACGCGGCTAACACTGATTGACGTTAACACATTTAGTACTGGTTGATATGCTGTTTTTTAACTATGACTTGTTGCAATTGCAACAATACAACGCTTGTTTTTATTTCAAATGCAACCGGTTCTATTTCTAGCTTGGTATAATGTTATTTCTTAATCTGAGATGCAAAATGAACTTTTATCAGCCTCTTAACTTATTTAAGCATGTCATCAAAGCACAGTCTTGATTAGTTTACAACCACAAATTGATTAGCTTAAATACTTGTTAGCAGGGACTGCAAAACCCGTTTAATTTCAAAACCCTCAAAAAAGGTAAGCCTTGCTTTTGGTAAGCTAATAATTTGGGAAACCCTCTATTGAACGGTAACCCAAAATGAGGGTAACCCCTTGAATTGGGAAACCCTGACGAAAAAGTAAGCGCTTACCGGCTCAAGGGGTTTGAAAGGGAAACCCCTTCCTAGCTTGGGTTTCCGCTATTTATGAGCTTTTATCCCCACGCATGTCCGATTTCTAAGTACACATACATTTATATTTACATACATTGTCGTTACAATGTTGTCGTGTAAGAGCAAAATTGAGACAGATATATGGGCGTTAGAGTAGTGTGACTCTGGGCTTCCCCACAAGAAGCGAAATGGGGTATTGCCACGTCACGCCTAAAAGTGGGCAACCTTAGTCCACGCGTGGGCTAATGTGGACTTCACCAGAAGCGGCATTAGATAAGTTCTACGTCACGCCTGACAGTGGGCTATATTAGTCCACGCGTGGGCTTGGGTGGACTTCACCAGAAGCGAGATCAGATAAGTTCCACGTCACGCCTGACAGTGGGCTATCTTAGTCCACGAAGTCTCTCGAAGAGGCTACTTGGTTAGCGCTAATGAAAGGGATAGCCTAGGGATAGCCTTTCCTATGAGGACAGTCAATCCAAAGGGCTTTTTAGTTTGCTTAACTACTATTCGACTTATTTATTGGGAAACCCCCTGAAAGGGTTACCCTTTCAACGAATTACCAAATCGTGAGGGTTACCCCATCATAATGCTTTTTAATCAACTTGAAGTAGCCAGCCTTTCGAAATATCCAATCAAAACCCTTTCAAGGGTAAGCGCTGGCAGTCCCTGCTTGTTAGTAGCTGTTTGATCACCTTATATACATTGTTGGCTTATTTTATTTTTTAAAAAGATTATCTTGATGCTTTGTCAACCTTGAATACTGATGGTTTGTGTCTTCACTTAACTGAGCAACGGCATATACCGCTCGGTTTCAGGACACAAGTCATCCGGGCTTTTCACAACCCGCATAAAGATCTAGAAATATTACTTACCAGATGAACTTATTTGACACATGAAACGCGACAAGCTGCCTTGCTAGCTTGAAGAGATATTTTAGTCAAATCAACTTATTTTGGCACTAAGAAAATCGTATCATCCCACTTGATATAGCAATTAGTGTTGTCATCAGCTCAATGAAAAACATCATCCCACTTTGAAATTACATGTCAGCAAGATACTCCAGGCTCTCAGATGAAACTCGTCTGGCACCATTCTACTTAGTTTCAGTGTTTTCTTTCGCAACTATTTCCTTAACTCAATGACTTTTATCGGGATGTTGGTGGTGGTTCTATGCTATGTTCGTTTGCTATCAAATGGGTATCTCTTTTCTGCACTATGTACCGTGCCCACTACAAACACTGCTATATCGATAACTTCAGTCCTGCAATATCTCACGTCTGATTCGATTATATAGTGAAATGCTGAACACAGCCTCTTCCAAAATACGATAACATTGTGCTTGCTTTGGTTAGTGAAGTTGACTTCATTACCGATGATTGTTGGGTAATATTGGTAAAATCAAGCCAAGCGAGAGAGTGACAAGTAAGGTGTACATCAATAGCACTACATAGACAGTAAACTGTCTGTTAAGTCTACTGAACGACAACAGACAAAGACCATGAAAACGGCAATAAACTATTTTATGGATCTACCGAATGGTAAGCTTCGGTACCCTAAAAGGTAATAACAATACTAAATTTAAATAAACTACAAGCGTTTACGTCCATCAGTTATGGTTTTGGCGTTGAGTCACAACTAGAGCGTAACATTGCCGGGATAAGCCAAGTATGGTATAACCATGATGGTCATCAGTCATCAATAAACGATAGATACTTTACTGTATGACAAACATTAGAGGAGTATTTAGGCAGTCTTATCGCTCAATATTTTAGGCTCGCTAGTATGTGTGGATAGTACGAAATCTATTGTCACATTTCTTTGAGTTGTGGTTATTACTTCATTGCAGTTCATTCACTTTGACGGCTTAAGTCAATGTGTTTCTTCAGTTATTAAGTAAAATATAGACACAAGACAGAAATCATAAGGGAAGCTTTTAACAGGATAAATAGGAAATCGTTCTGGGTACGTCATCGATCCTTTGAAGTGCAAACACTTTGCTAAGCCATTTTGAATCTGTATTTAGTACCCAACGTTTTAACCAAAACAGGAAGTTTGTTCGTCTCCAAAACAGACATCATTCTTGCATGCTTCAGTAGTGGGCCAGTATAGAAGATTAAGACCATGTGTCATGTATTGTCCATTACGCCAGATAATCCCTTAAGTGAGGGTCAGAAAAGGTGGGATCGGACTGGATTTGGAAATAACACGCAGTTTAGCTACTGAGTCATGCCGCAGGCCTGTATCCAGGAGTGGACATTGACTGACTGATTATTTATTGAGACTGAAGAAACGAAAGAACGTTAATAAGTTTGAACGTCATGTTGAGATTGATGAGAAAAAAAACCACGAAAAGAATCCATTGTTTTTTTCAACGTAGACCAATTCTGCAAACGTCAACTATACGCGTCATAGTTCTATTATCTGTTACGTATGGAACAACGTTTCGTTCTCAACATCGACTCACGCGCATGTCATCTGTTTCTAATTGAGCTGTCTCGTCGCGGTGTTTGCGACGCATGTTTACGTTACCTACTTTGGGGCGATCGGGTCTCTGTGCACCTTCGAATGCGTGTTATGAGATTTTCCTATCAACGTTTTTTTAACCTACTTGAATCTGCTTTACCATGGCTGTTCTGTCTGTATAATTAAGACAACTATACAAACTGCATGCTTCTAAAAAAAATGTATTTTCCTAATTGAGCCAAAGCATTTTAATATATTAGCCTAAACAGCACGGAACTTTACGAAATTATGTCGTAATATATTTACCAAAAAAAGAATCCAAATGGTCAATTATCTAAACAAATCTTCATATCAGAACCATAGATTAGGCAATGACGCAGAGGCGCGGTAAAATGCATGCATAAAATATCGAGTCCGACTGACGCATGAGATAAGCGTTTTAGATAGGCTACTAAATAAGTTATGCTTATTATATTCAAGAGTCTACACAATAGTATGTATCCCATTTGTTGTACATTTAAATGCGATGACTACCTGTCATGCTGGGACAGTTATCTCTAAAGATGCTGTAGGCTCAGATATATTTAGAGCATGTCCATTTGGATAAACGGGTTTAGAAATATATGAGGCTTCTATTACCAATAAAATATGCGAATACTCAAGTTGTAATCTATTAAATAGAAGTTCAAATTATTTAAATATGCTATTTTAATCTAGCAATTGCTTTCTTAATCATGTCAAAGGTTTTCTTCTTGAGGGCGTTTATAAAATTTTGGAATAATGATCTGAAAAAATGTAGTCCATTAAAGGTTCGTTCAGTTGACTTCATTAAAGCAGACCAATAACAGAAAATAATCATTGCTGATGTGAAGTCTAACAATCCGTTTATTTTATGTTTACTCTGCTTCCAATGTCATTACAAGTTTAAACTATTCTTAAAACAAAGATGTCATGTCTTATGCAACCTACGTACTATTTCCGATCCAGTATTCTATAATTAACCACTTTGTAAGCTAGATTGAGCCCTAAATCGATGTAAGAGGCGTCCTTTAACTCTTACTGACGTTAACAGCATCGTTACAGATGTTGCGCTCCTGGTATGTCTTGGACAACTTGTTCAGAGTGGTATGTCTGTTTATTTATGTTGTTTGTTGTATGCTGTCTCTGAGGATGGGCATTACGTCACTGATTTGTTATCGAGATTTGAGACTGAATGAGTAAGTACAGTCCTTTCCTTACCTTAATCTTCGTAAAGGCGTTTCACCCTAAGTAATTAGTAAAAATTGAAAGGGACTATGTTTAAACAGCAAAGACATTGGATTTCAAACATACGACTCTCACAAAAATATCGGAGGGGATTTCAAAGGTCTGATTTCGCCTGTATGATTTTTGACTCTCGTGCTATGATTATCGGGTCAGGTCAAGAGTTACATTATTTGACGAGTTCAGAAAAGAAAAATAGATACGATATGGTCTCTGTCTATACCTTAGAGACGGAAGCATGTTATAAAAGACTGAAAGATCGATACACAAAATCGATCCGTTTCAATCCGTGCCAAAACTTTTAGCAGTGCGTCTTTCACGGTTTGGGCGATTCACATTTCGTTTAACGCCATGATCACCTTTTTCATTGTAAACCATAACGGCTGTCAGATAGCTGCAGAATCTTTCAGTGGTGCATCTTTAACAAATTGGAGGACTAGCCTAACAGTTTTTTTCCCAACTACGTCAGACGACCCTAATAACAGTAGTCGTTGGCAATTAGCCGTGGCACAATCGAGCCGACAACTATTTCAGTGCTGTAAATACGAGCAGCCATCACGTGGCCGAGAGTTTGGAGTTCATGCACTTTCTCTATTAGCTCTCGTAGTATGTGCCGCTTGCTAGCTAAGCTATATACGTGGGAAACAAATGCCTTACCATGCCGCTTCCGCCAGGCCCCCGAAAACGGGGTAGACCCAAAAAGTGTTGGTTTGGGGATGACATGCGTGCCAGTGGCCTCACAGAGAGGGACGCACAAGACCGGGCGAAGTGGAGGAGCAGATGCAGAAGAGCGGACCCCGGGCGCCGCAACGGCAGCAACCGGGATAATCGCTAGGATGGTGATGATGAGTATGTGTCGCTTATTTTTTTCTGATATGGTTGAGTGGAACGAACTGTCACGTGGATTTGTACAGGAGCTACCTTTTGGGCACTTGCTTATTACTCAACTCACTTCTACGTTCACTGCCTTACATGCTCAGTGAGACAGGAGGGGTCACGCTGGTCAGTCGCACCTAAGGCGGACCCTGTATTTCGTTCATGGTATATGCCCTGATCGTTACTGGATTCGTTCCAGCAATCGTATTAAAACTTGTTATTCCAAGTGGAGCGAAGATTTTTGATTTGCTATTTGTAGGCAGTGGATGCTTCAAGCTGAAGATAGAATAACCTAGTTCCTTCCTGAACGGTTAACGTTCCATGTGTCCACGAACTGATAATTACAGACTGAAGATCAATATGGTTTATGCCTGCTCTAGGATCATTCTTATTCAATACTAGGCACTTTAAGTATGTGGTATAGGCACATTATTTTGTTTGACTTTACTGTAAATTATTGTCTTAACATAAGTACTTTTGAAGTTAAGGTATTTAATTGTAATTGATGTCTTCAGAGTTTAAGTCAAATCTGCTTGCACGAAATCTTACTTTCCAGTAGTGATAGTATGGTCTGTGGTTACACATGCTGCAGCAAATATATTCGAAATTTCAATTGCAGAAAACTAAATTTCTTTGATTGGTTCTTAATTCTCTTCTCAAAGACTAACACTAAAGACAAATTCTATTACATCAATCAATCGTCCCAATAGCTTCCTTATTGGCTTGTTTCGACAAATATGGACGGCTATCGCTTAAACATAGCAAAAAAGTATCTATTTAATATTTAATTTATTAACTACAGAGAGTTTTCCTATCTAAATCGACCATTGAAAAGTCGAGCGAATTTTATAGAGACACGCTCTGACCTTTTACGGAGGGTAATAAAAACAAGGGATTTAGTAGACATTTGCTACTTTAGTGGTACTGCGATTATGTCACTTTATATTTTAATAGTGGTAGTTTAGCTGGAAGTACAAATTTATCACTTCCACCTACTCGTTTCAGTGGCGACAAGTGAAAACTATGTTAATAAATTTGATGTACAGTCAACGGCATGACATACTACTCAACTCTCCTCAGTCCTCTTTGCTCTATTGGAAAGAAATGCCATTTGGCAAGAGGAAGGTAAAAAACGGAAATGGGTAGCCTGATGTGCCGTTGGCTGCTTAACCTCTCGCATTAAGTTCGAGATTAATTTTAATGTTGCAATGGAATCTTGAAGTATTAAGGAACACGTTCATATCTAAAATTAGTATAAATGGGCACCTTAGTTCCGAGCATTTATCTAAGTTATCACTTAATTAGCATTTCATTTCACCATACCGTGAAATAATTAGGTATTAAGTTCGTTAACTCTTAACTAAAGAACCGGAATAATAGCATAGCGTGATAATAATACATTTATTTAGGATACGTAAACTGCCTATCGTCCAACTGCTGTGCGTGCACTGGCCTCACCCCAACTATGAGGTAGTGCGAGCCACGCTTCAACACACGCGCTCAGTGCGGATTGTTGGAAGGGTGTAAGGTTAGTGCAACCTTAATGTCACATGTTATCAAGCCGCCCTAAGGCCATCCGACTAGGCTTAACGACTAACATCTGGCGTCGCCAACCGTACCTTCCTTAACCAATGCCCGAAAACTACATCACCTAATTTCGGTCAGGGTGGTCACCCATCCCAATTCCGACCCGGTGTGTGTTGCTTTGTAACTGATCGTTGCCTATCAACTGTCACAACTGTGCCACGGGCTATTACAGATACCAGCTTAAAATTATTTAAATCACGCCAATCGCTCCATAAGAAACCAGACGGTTTGCGCAGACGCACATACGGAGTTCGCTTCACAAAAAATGTTCTATGACTACACGCACGTGCGTAAAAAAGACCTCAATACAACCGAGTTCGCAAAAGGTAATTTGTCTACATTAAAATACCCAAACAGTCTGCGAGCCGTCTATAAAAAGAACCTAAAAACATTTGTGGCCATTGAGCGCGGTTGGGTCAACACTCGCGTTCAGGTGTTCGTTCTATAATTGAAAACTCCCGCGCAACTGTTGCTTTTTGGGGTTCAGTAGGCCTAGCACGACCCTCTAATGTTTTGGTAATCGAAACGTAAACGATAGTTTTTTTCTTTTTACTATGTCTTTTAGAAAAAAAGTATCGTTTAGTTTTAGCTACAGTACTGAATCAGTACTACTGCGATGATGTAGATATTATTATTATCATCGACTTAGCCTTAGAGGCCAATGATATTACAATAAAAAATACGCTGATAGGTTATGTCAGTACTGACGAGAAGTCACAAATTGACTCCTAGGACAGGAACCCATATTTGACCGCGTGTACAAGATAGCATGATTAGTTATTAGAGCCTAAACGAGACAGATACATGTTGCGCAGTGTTGTCACAAACTGTCAATGCTTTGCACAGATGCTCGAAGTCCTGATTTCGGGTGCCACTTTTTTAGCACAAGTAACCTATCTACGTCTTTTTATTATAATATCATTGTTAGAGGCTGTATTATTTCTGTGATTCTTTGGAAAACTTTTTCACATAGGCTTTTAGGTTTCTCGTGAGAGGATTGTATTAGCCCTGGGTCATTTTATGAATTGACCCTCTTATATGGAAGGCGTCGAAAGATGACTTTTCTGCCCCAACGGTTCGTGTAATGTATCCTGTCTACTGTCGCCTAAACCCTTTAGAAACAGGTAATTAAAGAGCAGAAACATGTAATTTGCTTTATACGGAACCTTCTGCACACAGGCTACGACAATTTGGCATTGTTCTTATCAGTTACTGTTTGACTCAAAATAGGTGTGACGCTGTCTCTTTTCAATTAAAAAAACTAATTAATCTGTTGTACCTATAGACAATACTGGCATTTAAAGGCATATACTCATACTTTATGCTATACAGATAGAAATGTGTTGTAAATAACTACGTAAGGCAAGTAATGACTTTGTATTAAACTACAATACAGAATTATGATATTTTACAGGTACAGTCAGTGGCTTAATACTTACTTAAACGGTGAGAGCCCTTTGCCGTTAATTTACATAGCTTTTACCTTAAAAAAATATTATGCGATGGAAAATAACGAATTGAAAATAAACATATTTTGTATTACGGTTATGATGACGATGATGACGAAACTAGTTTGGGTGTACAGTCAGCCAAGAAAGTGGTCTACCACTTTTGACAAAAGTTTCTGCAAGATGTAACGATCGCTAAGGTTGACTTTTCTAACACAATGCACAATTCTGTTTATGACGTTTTGTCGGTTATCTGAGATGCCTGACATTTGACGTCATTGGGTGACTTGGTTAAACCTCATTCAATGCGATTAATCTATTTTGCTCAACGAAAACCATGTCGATCTTTTTGAAGAGAAACTTATTACTACTGAAAAAGAAAGTCTCATTGACAATTCTACTGTCAAGTATTTCCGTCAATGAAATATTATCAACAATCTGTTACATATAATATGATAATTCAAATTTGACACTTGGCATGACGTTATATCATAAACGACAAAGAGAGCAATGTCACTGACACAAATTTATTGCCAGGGAAAATTGACCTTGTGGTTTCATGACGTTTCAAACGAATCTCAACCGTAGGGTGGTAGACCATATTTTTGGCTGACTGTACCTACAACCTGCAGAAAAAACCAACAACAGCTTTTCGTTCCTTTGTTGTGTTTAGGGCTGGTGATAAACCTTAGATAACCAGATATTATCAAGCCGCCCCAAAACCTTCGTTAACGCTTAACGGCCTTCCGAAACATGGAGATGCCTGAAACCACTTCAATGAAGCCACGGCCATCTCTACATTCGGCGTCTTATTTTGTCAAAAAATTAAAATCATTTGAAACTCCAAAACGCAGTTACCTCATGTTACTGACTGTATCAATACAGATCATAGTCGTATACCTAAACAATTCTAACAATGATTTAAACGCCAATTACAGTTAAGTAGGTAAATAAATTATCAGAACAGGCGTTCGCAAATATTATTTTAATCCAGCTGGAATGTTGCTTTCCTAATTTATATTAAATACTGTAGTGTTGCCTCTCGACAGCGTGACTGTAGCATATCGATAGAAAGTATCGACTATTTAATAACAGCTCTAGTCTTGATTGAGCAATACTACGGGTTGTATTGTATAAAAAATGTTGAAAGTAAGCCCCCTGGCTGGGTCAAACCTGGCCGGAACACTACTTTGGGATCATAATAAAAACTGCAGCTAACTCTCCAGTGATAGAAAACACGGTTTAAACCAACGTAACCCGGATAACGGTTTTAATTCTATGTAGCCTTCTGAACATTCCGTTTTAGGATAAAGTCGCGTATAGCGTATGTTATAAAGTTAGAAATTTTCGGAAGACAAAGTCACTGGCAAAAATACGTAATTGTTCAATAAAATAGGTAAATCTATACCAATTGTACCCTAGTATAAAGATTACATTATATCAAACAATAATTAAAGCTACCGTACAGGAGATTTCCAAAGTAATTTGCAACATATTTTTTTGTGTTGGCAAAATCAGATCGCCTAAAGCCTAACTATTGACTCTTAGGGTTCCGTGTTCAGTGTAAAGAACCGTTTTTATAATAACTTTGTATTGGTGAATACAAATAATTCTTGTCTCGATAATCCTTGTTCCAAAAATCACTATTTACTTTATTGCACACTACACTTACAAAGTTACAAGAAGGTAATTAATTCATTTACACGTTAATGTACAATTTACGCGGTCTTATTGCTACAAGCAATCTCTTTGCTACAAGCAATCTCTTTGCTACAAGCAATCTCTTCCAGAACACCTACAGGCAGAGGAAAGATGATAGCAAGTGCACAAGTAATACAGGATTGCTCTAAGTCAGCTTGATCACTCCAAGTAGGTGCCTAAGCTCAGATCCATGCCACCTCTGAGGCCTTACTAGAGTTTAGAGCCCTCTGCTCACCCTACAGTCCGGTGAAGCTGCAAAACAGTAGTCATTTAGAAAAAAAAAACAATACTGAATTTTGAGCTGCTTTTTAGAAATAGCCTATCTTCGATACTTGGGAATGAATAACCGATTATCCCCTCTTGCGATAGATATAGTATCGCAAGCTTTAGGTATTAAATTTTGAAGATCAAATACTAGTTGCTGAAGAGGGTGATATTAAAGAAAGAAAGAAACTAAGAAAAAACGTTTATTGACCCTGGACATCGTACACAGGTATAAACAAACAAAACATAATGGTAAAAATGAAAATAAAATAAATTTCCACCAGACAGCAGTGTCACGATGTCCAAAATTAAATGGACCCCACTCAGCTAATGCCTGGACCTGATAAGTTCAGACGCTGATTTTCAGTGGGGCCAACTGAGTGGACGCACGGACATTCGCAAACCCATAATACGGAACCCATAGTTCCTTTACCGATATCCTTGACCAGTTTTTGCCCGCTCTTTGTTTGATGATCCGAATACGTTTAATTACCAGTTCGGCCTGTATTTCTAAAGTCGATTCGGCGAACTTCTTAATTAGCAAAAACTAATTATTAGACCATTATGACTAAAACTAATGGAGGTTTAAGAGATCTGCTTAGGCTGATGGCTGGTCATTTTGATTTCAAACTACACTTAAACTCGAACCAATTTTGTTTAAAATTTTAAAGCAATTATTCGAAACCATTTACTAAAATTTGTAACATTTGTGTTACTGCTACCAACAACATATCAAAACCAATAAATAAATATACGTCCCACTGCTGGGCATGGGAATCATCTCAAATATGAGGTGGATTGAGCCATACTCCAATACGCGGGCTCAGTGCGGATTGTTGGAGGGGTGTAAGGTTAGGGAGCAACCTCGATGACCGATGTTATCAAGCCGCCTTAAGGCCTCTGACATAATATCTAACATATCAATATGTATAACCAATAGCGCTTAAAACTATTGAAGGATTGACTGATTTAACTATTAGACATTTCTTACATAGTATGTCGTAAGGCGCCTGTAGCGGATAGTAGAGCAACTATAGAAAATCCATGAACTTCATTGTCGTAGACGCTGAAGACTGCGTAACGAAAACTCGCACTAGGCCCTAAGGTTACAATCTAAATTAAATTTATAGACAAATATGACATGTGCCTCCACCTCACTGCACAAGTAACGCCACAGTATCAAGCTAGTTCGAAATACATTGTTTTAAGAGTGTTAACAACCGCGTGCCGTACCTACTTACTACAAAGGGTCCATTCTCAACACGATTGATATAATGTCCCAGACGTCTTTGTGGCTACTTCAGTAGCTGGGGGCGTAACTGAATGATTCTACTTATCGAATAGTGATTATAAATATGTATGCGATCACTATGAAAGAAGATATGAAATGCGTGGATAGAGCAAGGTTACGCGAGAAAACATGGCAGAATTAACGACTGTAAATCAAGAATAAAATTAAGAGAAATTAATTAAGAATAATACCTATTAAAGGTCTCTGAATGTATAGATTGAGAGCGTTGTGGCCCCAAGTTCAAAACTGGCCAAACACTTCTTTTTGTTCATTATAACTCTCCGGTGATGGAAAACACCGATTAAACACAAGCAACCTGGATAACGGTGGTTGGCTCGCCCCTAACACGTTGGGTTCAAAAGCCAATGTAGGCTTCTAAATGTTCCGTTCACCAATCAGTGTGCGTCTGACTACCGCGTTTGGTAAAATAGTCGTAAGGGTATGTTATGTTAAAATCTAGCTAAAGATCAATTTGAATAACATGTACTAGGGCCTAGAGTCATAAGTTTAAAACTAACTCAAATACTATCAGTACTAATTTTGGTTTAAACCTGGCGTGTGAACAAAAATACAGTTTTGAAAAAAGGTAACCTAGTTAGTGATCTGGGCCAGTGAACTAATGAATTGAACCTCTCGCTGCATACTAAGTTAGTTTGAAATTCAAAGTTTTCTACAAGTCAATGCAAGAAATAAACCTAACAAGTTTTTTTATATATTCTTATCGCCCATGCTTAAAAGAAGTCTTAAGCAAGTAAAGTCAAGTTGTCTTAATTGTATTCCTAATTTCGATATAAAGCGACGAACTTTACAACATCGTAGAGACTTTAGGTAAAAGATGCGAAATATGACTAACGAATTTAAAGATGGCGATAGTTCAGAAAAAAAACCTTAAAAGTTGCACCTGTAGAACAGTACTTTGCACCGATTCAATTTTTCTGTTTGACCGTATGGTTTTTGGTAGAGAATATGTACGGAGTTGGCCAATTACTTTTTTTATGCGTTAAAAAGAATTATTCAATAATCACTTTAAATTAATGTGAAACGACGAGAAAATAGGTCAATATTTAATTACTTTATGAAGCCGGTGCGGCGGAAATGTACTGCTATGTTTGTTTTGTGGAGTTTTTCATGTTCCAAGTCATTGAATAAACAATTTACATTTTACTTTATCCACGTGAGATTGTTACGTCGTAATATGCAACAGTCATTCAACTTTGAGCGATATAAATATGCAGCGATTTCGGTCTCAAGGTTATCGCCGGGCGCGCTCGTACGAATATCGCTTTCGTTTAGAAACAAAGTTCAACTGATTATTAATTCTACTAATCCATTCTATTAGGCTATTTGTATTATCGGGCATGTATTGATGGGTAATAAACTGAAGCTTACATAAACGGCCTATATACGTCCCACTGCTGGGCACAGGCCTCACCTCTACTATGAGGTGGAACGAGCCATACATAAACACGCGGGCTCAGTGCGGATTGTGTGAGGGGTGTAAGGTTAGTGAGCAACCTTCATATCAGATGTTATCAAGCCGCCCTAAGGCCTCTGACTAGGCTTAACGACTGAAAGTTAACGACGTCAACCGGGAGCTTAACGTGCCTTCCGAAGCACGGAGATGCCCGAAATACACATCACAAAATTTCGGTCGGGGTGATCACCCATCCCATTTCCGACCCGGCGTGTGTTGCTTTACAACAGCGATCGTCGCCGATCACTGTCACAACTGCGCCACGGGCACCTTCTGTAACTGTTATGTTTTTCTATTTATATTATCGGGCATGTATTGATGAGCATCGAACTGAAGCTTAGTTTCAAGGAAAGGTACTAGATTAATGCGGGCAGCGCAATGAACTGGCTGTGGGTGTGTTTTTAAAATGTGTCTATTTTTTACTGTTCTGGTTAGTCATAAGACAGTAGATAATATTCAACGTTAGGGTAAAAGATTATCATGGAATATTATAAATATTTAGTTGAGAGATAGATCGCATAAACGTTATCCTAGCTAATATAATAAATAGAAGAACGATTAAGAAGTTAACTTAAAAAAAAAAGATTTATATCCTGCTTCTTCAGACTCCTTCATTCCTTAATTATGGCATTGGAATTAGATTGGCACTCAAATTAGAAGTCAAATGTAACAGTTTAGTAATAACACGGAGAAAGACCAAGAAAAAAGAATTATAAAAGTATAATAATACTAATATAGAGATGAGATATACGGTAATGCAAAAGAAATGATTTACATAGACTCAGGACGTACAATTGAGAAGTCCTCATCACTAATAGCGACCTCTTCCAGATAACCTTCAGGTAGAGAAACAGAAAAAAAACGTAGATACTCAGCTACAAGTCAATACAAATTTCTAAAAGGCTTATCATACAATTGTATTTGTTTTTAAGATGTCTTTAAAAAACCATTACCGTTTAATATCGTTTTTACTGAGCTCACAAACTTCGACTATTCTTATAGACTATTTACAAGGCGTCGATGTACAGGATTGTGCGAGGCTATTAAAGGCTATAAAATTGAAATGGGATTCGTGTTCGATTCTTGAATTCTTTTAGTGACATGTTACCACAGCTAATATCTACTTTTAAACACAGTAAGAAAGAGACTTCATGTGTATTTAGTGCGATAATAATCCTGGATAATACTGAAGTGATATTTTAAAAACTTCATTTTAAATTGTTTCTATTTTTGGCGCAGTATAATCTAGCGATAGTAAGTGGGAATTCCACCTTATACAATTATGCATTATCTAAGTCTCCCTATCAAATCTCAAACCCAGAAGAGGTACAGAACCCGTTAGATTTTAAGAGCCTATAGAATACAAAATATGATCTGAAACACATAAATCGTAAACTACGGGATTGCTACCATATTTCCCGTATATTACAATTCATGTGTTAGTAACCATGAAAGTTTAAGGAAATATATGTTATGAAACAGATCATTGGAACGATAATTCTAAGCATTTAAGTTTAAGTGAACTGCTGTCGAATGAATTGAAAACGTCACTAACGATAATTCGCTACTCAATTTTTCTTTTCAAACTTAAGTCATGTTAGTATATCTGTATTTATATTATCATTTAATATCGTTATTAACTTTTTTAAAAGCCTAAGTTGCACAAGACAAGCAAAGAGACGAATAATAAAACATGTCAACATGAAACGCTTCATAGTTCATGTCTTCGATACGCAGATAGTAAATCATCTTGGCGCCTTGTCGTATTACAGTATCATCGGTCACCGTCAGGCTTAACCTCAAATGTTTTCACTCAAGAAAGTAAGTGTGAAGTTAGCCTCCCCTGTGGTTTGCCGGTGAGAACGGCATATTCAATTACAATCTCGATTTGTAAGTCTAGTATTTTGCTTTACATTTATTGGATTTCATAACTTAATGTTAATTACCATTATCCTAATTTCAGATGGGTTTTCTGTTTCTTAAAAGCTGTTTTCCCCTAACTCACGGATTTCTTCATTATTTAAATAGTTCGAACTATCGGTTCGGTTTCCTTTTGGTCATCTCTCCTTTCTTCTATTATCATAATTAAGCTCTTAATCTTTACTTACATTTTATTAAACTTATTCCTTAGAAATATTGTGTCCATATAAGCTTTACTGAGATTCTGCACGCATCGTCTGTACTCGCAAAGTAGTATTAAAGTTATCTACAGTAATATCCAAAAAGGAAAATTCGATACACTTTCTCACCATTGCCGCTATTCTTGTCGTTGAATGCTAGAAACTGAATATAAAATATCTAAGAGCAACTTCGAGTACCCAGCTTCCTACTATCATCGTATCAAATATTGATATTGCTTCTGCATATCTAACCTCTCAGAACTTAATCCGCAGAAATATTGTTGCCATGGAAATTCTGCGGTGAGTCGTCTAGTCTATATAAACCAACGACTTTATGCCCGATGAGCCGATATAGACCGAGTACGTGCATTTGTAATACAACTTGCGTTAAGATCTTGTAAATAGATCGTATAAGTTTTCACTGCGCCGTGAAATGTGTTTTTATTAGATTGTCACAGACATTACTGCCTGTTTGAACGTTTGCTACAAAACAATTCGAGTCCTAGGTGGAAACGCACGGACTTAAATTGTGTCCAGCTCCGCCATTGATTGTGGTTGGCTTACCCTAATATAACCACCGTGTTTGGCTTTCCTTTTTCATTTTTTATTGTAAGATGACCTCACTCCACCTGCTGGGAAGCAGTCGTGCAGTCCAGAATATGGGTTTGTCAAGTACAGCAATGAAGTAACTATTGGGCTGATCAATCTCCCTCTCTTTGAGGAATTTCTCAATTTCTTGTGTTTCTCTTCCGATGGAAGGTTGTCTGTGATATCTTTTAGCTCAATGGTACCAACATTTTCAAGAGTTCTTGTGTATCGTCTCTGCAACGAATATTTGTGCAACATAACTTATCCTATAAAAACAAATTTCTGAAAAGAAACTCTCGTTGTGAAAGTGAATTTTAATACTAGTAATATCATAAAAATTCAAGGTTAGATCAACCGTTTGAATGTAATGTAAACCGAAGAATTTATTGCCAATCAAAACTATAATTTTATAGCACGTGCTTATTATTATTACGTTGCATCTAATTAACAAAATATATTTAACTACCTTACTAATGAGACAGCCATGCTAATCGAATCTATGGGAATTAGAAACGTTTGTTGAGCACTCGAAACTGACCTGCTGAACAAGCTATTAAAAAGATTTTAAAAACTTTTTATAATTAGCATACATTATCAGATATGAATCATCTCATAGATTCTAACCGGCAGTTCAACACATAGGTACATACTAAAACTACTAAATAAATGGATGTGTAATTCGTCAAGTTATCGTAAGAATATAATAAGCTATTGCGTAATCTATTGTGATTAATTACTGCGATTAGTCTTCAGACGAACTTGAGACTGTCAATATTATCGTCTCTAATTATAGCTCAATATAATTTGCATTATCATGAACTTCATCGTCACGGTCAAGAACGTGGTATATTCCTGTATGTCTCCTAGAATTTAGTTCACTTTGCAGGTGATGTCCAATCTTATAGTCATTTACCTCCCTTATTTTGCCATTATTAAGGGCGTAAATTGCTTGAAGTGGAAGCCGGGCATACTCTGGCTAAACAAGTAGGTTCAGAACGGCCTCTTGCCGCTCCCTTACACACATGTAGCACATGAGCTGGCTAACGCAAAACAACGAAGTTTCTATATTATATGTTGCGCAATAACTATGCGTGTCCAGAGGCTGCACAAAGTCTTCTAGCTACTTATTTTAGATTTGAAATAGAATTACATCACAACAGAAATAGTTATCTAGTTGTAAACCAAGAAAATATTCTCAGGTTGTGAAGGTTCGCATAGTTATGAAAAGGCAATGACTTGTTTGCACTGCCGAAGGCTTTGTGTGATCGGTCACAACGTCGTTATTGAAGAAATAAAACCTTGGTTGTACTAAACACGAATTAACATTTTTGTAATCTTTTCACAACATAACGACTTTTCATCATAAAAATACTGCAGAATGATATTTGAGACAATATTTGTAACTGTAGTTATGTTCTGTGAAACAGGATGATGAAGATAACAATAACACCCAGACACAGAACAAACATACATTTTTGTAACAAGAATGCTACCTAGTCAATTCTGATTAGATTTTAAAATATTTTGGAGGAAACTCACCAACAAAACATTTATTCATCAAAAATCTGGAATCAGATGAGATGGAACTCTGGAATGAGATGGCCGCTGAAACTCATACACTCGTACAATGTTCTACTAAAACTAAAAAGTCACCAAGAACTATATCGTCCATGCAAACGTCTTATAGGTCAGCTCGCGACATTTGTCGCAGCAAGCGCACAATATCGTCGCGCTAAAATGTACACACCCTTGCGATTCGTCTAACGGCTAAGATAAACGTACTTTCCGATTTAGAACACATGCCATGCGTGGTCTCAGTTACAGCTGACAATGATTGGTATTGATAGATATACTATTTTTTGTGGTAGTTCCAAATATGGATCACTCAAAACAGTCATTTCATCTAAATCTCCATCTTCTGGTGGAATATTTCAGTGCTGTTTCAAGAAGAATTCATGTGTCTTGTTTATTGAATACTCATCAAATCTCATGAAAGCCCATTCTTTGTTATTTATCATAGAAAAAAATACTGATTGTACCTGTTAAAAAAGCAGGGTATGGAAGCTGGATGACTACTAACAATCTATCCTGATTCTAAAACCGTGAAGGATTTAGTAAAAACAATACAATAGCTACATTAATGACCACTTCAAGTTGCTGCTATGCTGACACGAATAATTCAACCAAAATATGTTTGTCTTTTACACAGGGGACCATGGCTTTGAGGAAACGACGTCAGCTAATCTTGGAAGAAGCAAAGAGTGGTTAAGATTAAAAAGCATTGGCCAAATATGGCATGGTAATAAAAGAGAGGGTTGTAGCCTGGTGGTTAAACACTCTGGCTTAGAACCATGTGGTCTCGGGAACAAATGTGGCAGGAACACTTCTTTGTGTTCTTGGTACAATTTGCGGCTAATTCTCTAGTAATGGAAAACACCGATAAATAGTAACCCGGATAACGGCAGTAGATTATCCCTTTACCACGTTGGGTTCAAATTTGCTCGGTAAATGTTCCGTTCACCATGACAGCAACAATCAGTGTACCTCTGACTTCCCTGGCTGGATTAGAGTTATGTATGAAACCTAAAAGTACTTTTGTTGACATAACGCAATGCGTCCGCTCTCAGTCGGACGGCGCGTCACCGTCGCACTTGCAGCCAGATTCGATTTTAGGTCGTCGTCTACAATCTACAACTGCACCTTACATAACAATTGAATAATGGCCACTTCTCGTTCTAGAGCATCTGCTCAGTTAGCAACCATGGTTTTAGCAGGAAGTTAAGCTGTATCTTCCTTTGTTTTAGCAATGATCAACGGGAAAGGAGGATTGAAATTGAAATGTGGATATGAGACTTTTAAAGCTTATTAATTCATTGTATCATTTAAATTACCGCCTAACTGCCTAGAATTTGCCTTTATGAAACTGTTTTTAGAGATTTGTGAAATTCAAGTTTTGTCTTATATTTATTCATTAAAGTCCCAAAGGTACTAAAAATAACGGGTACACTAACGTACTTGTACAACCTGCCATCAAAATTAAATTCATTCATACTAGCCTACTACAGGTTTCACTCAAGGTTTTCAATTCCAAACACTTCCTTATAGCTCTCCACTCCTTCCAAGCCGGCTATTAGTTTCCAGTCATTTGTGTCATAACTCCGATTTACGAACTCCTCAAGTTTAGCAGCTTAGAAAAGTCATTCGTCATCAAGCTTCCATATCTGGCGGTCATAAGATTTATATTAGTTTTCTAAAAGCCAGAGGTTAGTGGAACTGGCTTTGGCGTTTACGCGCCTGTGCCGACAGCCTGGAAGGTGAGTTATGAGTTTGCACTGACCTAGTACATGCGGATTTATCTAAGTTTGATGCCGTATCTAAATAACATCAAGGAAAAGTTATCCTTTGCAAATAACTGTTCTCACTTGAACTAAAAATTAGTACACAGTTAATACACTAGAGCTAGACGTTTCAATTCCTTAGAGACAATACCAAAATTTTATGAAGTATCATATCATCATCTCTCGACACGTCCACTGTCAAACGTAGGTTAATAAATTGCCATGTGCCAGGAGACAAGCTACAATTGGAAAAATCATTGAAGGTTTACAAAATTGCACAAACAAATCAATTTCTTCTGATTATAATTTTCGCGATTAAATTTCTTATACTTATGTATCGAGTATACTTACAAGTTTTCTATGTGGTTTATCAGTTAGAGGTCACACTTCAGTGCCACTATTAATTGAAAACTTTCATCTTACGACGTTAAGAGTATTAGCCAATAACATTAACATTATCTATAATATCGATTAAGGCCATCGTGAAGTAATTGCAAAAATAAACCTTGCAACCTCAATATTGTAACATTCAATATCAAACATGAATATTTGTGAGTCACCTTTTTCGCACTTAAGTGACGATTGCCAACCGTTTCACCATAATTCATTTTCGTCATGCAGATTTAGGCATAGATTTAGCCTATAATTAGCATATCGCTAATTTAACGGTTAGATATTTTAACACTACTTGAAAAATAATATATAGAAGCAAAAGTCTTGCATTTATAAGTCTAAAACTTTTCATCAGCAGAATAACTTGACATATACATTAATGAATAGTCTGAAAACAAACCACTGGAACATCTTCTTAAAGTTTTTCGTGTGTTAGACAGGGTTTGTCAAGCTGCACAAGATTCTCTCTTGATTGCTGGTAGCAGTGTATAGAAGTAGCCTAGTTACCAGTAATGCATGGATGAGAACTTGGCCTTTGAGATACCAAAACGGTCAAATATGATTCGCTGGCTAAAGATATGGTATTCGTGTTCAATTTTAACAAATTTCAAAGTTTTGGCACTGCCATTAAATTTTAGCATTAGCGTTACCCAGAACTACAATATTTTCCGCATCAAACAACAGTTAATACTGAACTTCAAGAGGGGAGCATTGATACTTGCAGGGTCATAGCACTCGTGGCCCCGAAATAGCATACAGGGGTCCGTAAAACAAATACTTAGTTCCTCTATTAGTGCAGCCTAGTGACATTCGCGGGATGTGAAGTGATTGCGGAGTGGTCCACTCCGCCGGAAGATGGCGGACTTGCAAATTTGATTTGATGACAGCCTTTTAAGTCATTTCATAAGTATGTAGGAGTATCTCTGCCGTATCCAAAAAACTAGTGATTGAGCTTTCTTGGGACAGTTGATTACGAGTATTAATCAAGGTTGGCTATTTGTGAAGTCATCAAAAAAACATCGAGGACTAAAACTTATTCATAAATTGTCATTGTTTTAATTATAAAGTTTCAAAACCGGTCAAATGTTAAGGGGAGCTTCAGAATTGAGCTAAATTTTTAAACAGTTGGAAAAAACTACTTTATATGGAGACCAAACTCAGAAATCTCACGTAATTGGAGTGACGAAGTGACTAAAGACCCTAGGAACTTCGAAAGTGCAGCTTAGCAAGAGCTAGCCTAGGGCGTGGTGTTTTCTGGTGTCGTAGGCCAGGATTAATTTAATTGACTGTGCCACAATAGATAGATAGAAATAGAGCGCGAGTGATTTGAACGTCGGATCTCTATACTAAATCCCATAAAAGGCGGCATCCTTCAAAAGTTTTTTCAGAATAAATACTACTCCAGAGGCTGAAAGCGGCTGCTGGTCACTAAAAACTAAACCAACCAGGCAGGGCTTCGAGCAGGGCTGTTATGCATTGACAGCTGGTCTTATATGCAGATCCCACTTTTCAGCCCAAAAGTCAGAAGTTAGTAAGTTTTAAGTCCCAGAAGCTGATGAGAAGTTAATTGATTACCAATGAGCCTTGTGAAACACTGACCCGTGACTCAATCGCTCTTATTTGTATTGCATTCGAATGCGTTTGACAGAGTCGCGAGGGTATTTTTAAACTGGTTGCAAATAGCGCGTTTGATTGGCTGCCGAGTGGCGTCTCACGACGGTCGACGGAGTCTAGACTGATCAATGAAAATGTGGAGTGGATCTTAATAACGCTAATTACTATCTTGCTTTCGATGGGCATGAGGCAAAGTTTTAACGTGACCTAATGTAGCTTCTTTGTTTCCCAAACTTCCATGTGAAGCCTCTTGAGTAATGCGGCCCATAGGGATATGCGCTCTACTATTTCTAGAGAAAAGTCACCATGAGATGCCCGTGGCGACGTGGCGACAGCAGATCAGCGACGGTTAATGATTTTTCAAAAATCTCAAGCTGAGACTCATTTTAAGGAATTGGCACCAGTTGGCAAGGCCAAGAAATCACAGCATTTTGTTTTATTTACCTTGCATTTCACTAGACAGTGTCGAAGCATTGCCCAAAACCATAATGAACTCAAAAGACCGTATTAATGGTTACTTAGCAACCGATATTGACCCGCTTCTGACAAAATAATCTCACCTGGGCATCGATTCAGGATCCTTCGAGATCTCATTTGCCGACCGAAGCGGTTGATATCGGTCGGTATCTTAATTTTTTCAATTTAGGATCACCGGAGATATTATCCAGTCGAACCATGACGTCATTGCGTCGGTTACCCTAGTTACAGTGCGTGCTAGTTCAAACCTAGCGACAATGGTGCGAGTTGAAAAGGACGGAGCTAGAAGAATACCTCTTTCCTTCTAACTCCGTCCTTTTCAATTTGGCACTAATCGCTCTGTCTGAACTAGCACTTCGAAACGCTTTTCTGACCATTTTCCTAAAGTTTGTATTATTTATTTACTTAAAGATATTTTATTTTTGATTTTTCGGCGGATGTGTAGGGTGCATGTAGTGTAATCATTGCAAATACAGAAAATTTGCTGCATTCCATTAATAGGATCGAAGAATAAGAATATAAATTGTATGAATTGGGAAAATCTGCCGAGACTTTTTCAGAAAAATACCAAATTCTGTGTGATGATGTGTGATGTGATGTGATCTTGGAATCTTCTAGTGAGTTAGATGGTAGGAAACAAATTGGATGCACTAGATAAAATAATTATTGAGAATTATTTGTTGAAAGAAATTTCCGCGATTCAAATGGTTAGTGACATCTGTTGATAAATTGATTAACCTAATGTCTATATCCCATGCTTACTCTGACGTTTGAACCATAGTGTGCTTTTATCAACGAAGTTGAAGTGACATCTGTTATCAACCATATTAAATTAAAAGTACTTTAAGAAACTGAATTTTAAAAATCGCACCGCAAATAACTTGCCATCCAGCTATTTAGATTTATCAATGAAATTATTAAATCATCAAATATTAAATTAGTTGACTGTAAGGTAACCAATTTGTATAACAATCATTTTTTCCAATAATACCCAATTAATCCTTTAATTCCTTGAATTCCCTGACTGGTATTTACAGTCATATCTTCTACCTTCGGTCTGTGAAACCACAGAATCGATGATGAAAAACTTATCTAAAAGTTTGAAATTAACTATCGTATAGAAATAATATTCCTTCCAAAGTTTGCCGCTTGTTACTTAATATTCCAGCTTCTTAATGTAAGGCTTAATCGCATTATGACAACGTTCTGCAAAATGAGAATTTGGCGCTATCTCGCAGACGCATTTTAAAATACCTATGTATTTGCGAGATGCGTCTAATCCATTTTGCTGTTCCGTAGGAGTCTTCATGGGCAAATATCGCCTGAATCAGCAACTGATGATGATTTTCATGATGAAACAAAACCTTTTTTAACAGGAGGCAAAAATAGTCTGTGGTTCCTCTGGGTATTGACTTGTTTATGGTATTGGCTATCGAGTTTTGTATACTATTTTATGACGATTAGTAGGTATGTCAAACTGACATTCGCACTTGCGTGTACTTTAATAATTTGCCTATAATTATAGGTTCAATTTATTTACTTTGTGAATAAATAAATAACATTTTGGATGGAAAAAGTGGCAGTTCCAGTTAATAAGTACATTTGAATTCATCGTAACATTTTTCTTGCCTAGTCCCATACAAACTAAATAAAATTAATACGAGGACCGCTTTATGGGTAAAATAAGTCGGCAAACAAAATAGGAACACACGTTTTTTCAGGTAAATAATTTACAAAACAAGATTTCAGCTATTTCTTGTCGTATGACTAAAGAGCGTAAAGGCTTGAACCTAAACAACAATTGAAATAATAAAATTCATAACCGTGTTAATCATTTTGCCGTACATCCTGTGTTTTGTTGTGTCTACTTATTGCCTGAGAAAGATTAATAGCTTATAATAAAATTGGATGACTTTTTTTCAGAATGGAAACTTATGATGACATTCAAACTTGGGATAGACTGCTTGTATGTGTGAAAGAAAAGCACCCGAAAAGGAACTACTATATAATCTATGAATTATTTACTGAAGTCTTGATAAATGAACTACCTAATGGTTCTTCGCTTCCTCTAGTAAATAAAACACAAATAGTGTTGTTCAATAAAAAAAAAACTGCTTATGTACACATGTGCCCTGGAAAAACCCTATGAACTGAAACACTGAACAATACTTACTTATCGGCATCAGTGGGAAACAGACTTAAATATAACGTTTTATTAGGGGATATTTTTAATTTGTTTTATTTGCAATACCATTCATAGTCATAACATACATCACGACCATTTTCCCAGGCGAGGTAGTCAGAGGCACACTGATTGTTGCCGTCATGATGAACGGAACATTCAGAAGCCCACATTTTGCCAATGAAATTTGAACCCAACGTGTAAGGAGGCGACTCTACCGCCTATATCCGGGTTGCTTTGTTTTTTTATAGTTGTTATCCATCACCGGAGAGCCAGCCGCAAATTGTACAATGAACACAAAGAAGGTGTTCCGGCCAGTCAGTTTTCTGGACAATCGGGTTCCGAGTCAGAGTGTTTAGCCACTAGACCACGTAGCTCATAAATACATAGTATCGTTGTTAAACGTAGTATTATAAGGCACTTTTTGTGCGTCGGCTTACTAGGTATTCTGAATATCAGCAGGCGAGTCCAAGGCCTCACCCCCGCCATGGGCGGGATGGAAAGCATTCACCCCGTCAAAAAAAGGCTTCTCTATAATACAGGCGATCTACGATACATTCTTCGCCATATTCTTTAACTACTGTGACTTTGCTCAGGCTGGTTTAAGTCACCAAAAGCTCGAATTTCTCAAACAACCTACCTCTAGACAACCTAAGAGGCCCTAGTTAGTAAAAGGTAGGTATTGTGCCAGTAAAATTAACCTTTCTTTTCATTTCTTTGGCCCATTTATACTCATTCATGCATATAAAGGAGGGAGGTGCCCGTGGCGCAATTGTGACAGTGATCGGCGACGATCGCTGTTGTAAAGCAATACACGCCGGGTCGAAAAGGGATGGCTGACCACCCTGACCGAAATTTAGTGATGTGTATTTCAGGCATTTCCTTGCTCCGGTAGGCACGTTAAGCAGTTGGTCCCGGTACCGGACGTCGCTAGATGTCAGTCGTTAAGCCTAGTCAAGGGCCTTGGGGCGGTTTGATAACATCTGACATTAAAGTTGCTCATTAACCTTACACCTCTCCAACAATCCACACTGAGCCCGCTTGTTGGAGAATGGCTTGTTTCAGCTCATAGTTGAGGTGAGGCCTGTGCCCAGCAGTGGGACGTATATAGGCCGTTTATGTTATACATATAAAAATTATAGAGTTACAATGGATCAATAAGTTATTGAAACAATCATATTTTCCTAATTTAATTAGTTTTTTCATTACGTTTTGTCCATATCGAGTGGTCTGTACCAGTCGATTCATTATCTACAAAAGAAGGAGAAATGTTCGGCCATTCTCGTAATTCTTGTCAATGACGAGTGTGTTGTCAATTGCGTTTAGAAAGTGTAACCTAACGCTATGACGTCACTCTCGGTGTGCAAGTGACGTTCTATATAGTTACTGAATCTCAATATCCAGTGTTACCGTTTAAGGAAATAAAAACACACTTAACTGTACCTTGTAAGTTACCAATTTTTTTGAAAATCAAACCTAAGGTAGTCGTTATTAAGTCACTAACTCCGCAGCACATAGTACCTATCTAACCACACTATTTTGTCCCAACATATAAAACTAAATTCGAACACGCTTTCGAAAAGAGTCTGCCTAGCAATGAATTTTACAGGTCAATAAGTTCTTTCGCTCAAAACTTATAGCAAACTTTGATTAAAACAAAAAGAGGAAGATACACTTTACGTTTTTATTTCGCTTATTTGAAAACTGGGACATGCTTACTCACAATGACGTATGATTGACGCGCACGTACATACAGTAGCCGTAGTCACTGTCTTATGAGCATGAACGCAACAGGTCCTTTGGACCCGATTTTGTAGCACGCATAGGCAGAGGCCGCAGCTTTTTCTTTTTAGTTAAATCAAAGGATGCAGATAAATTGTTTTTTGTTTGTGCTCAATTTACTATACTCAAAGAATAGATAAGATTTTAAAAAATGTATTTGGTTCCACAAAACAAAAAGAAACACAAGAAAAACAAAAATAACTTAACCATCTTACAAAAAGGGATGTAGCAAAATGGTCTCCGCTCAGCAAGTACGATGCAGTGTCGGCAGAGCCCGTCACGATGACTGGTATTCTGTGGATGCTATACTATGCACTGAAAATTACAATGTTGAAGTCTATATTTTCAAATCTGCCAAATTCGGCTACTTTTATATTTCGTCGACCTACAATCTATGCCATTGCCAAAATGGCAGGAATTTGCACATGTTTTTTTTTAATTTAAAATGGGTTTGCGTTTGACCTCAGACTCACCTGATGGTAAGCGATGACGAGGCCGAAGGTGGAACACGCTTACCCAGAAAATGCCTATTCACTCTTGCCTTGAAGACACCAAGGTTGTATGTATCCGGAAACACAGACGCAGGGAGGGCGTTCCACTCCCTAGCGGTGCGGACCAGGAAGGAAGCACCAAACCGCTTAGTTCGGACCGCTGCCGCGCTGGAAAGTCGACCACATGGGGGTGAAAGCCCTCACGGCGTCTAGTGGTCCGGTGGTAGAAAGTGGAGGGTGGGATCAGGTCATGAAGTTCCTGCGCACACTCTCCGAAATACACCTTATAAAAAACCGATAGACAGGCAACATTACGCCGATGCTCCAAACTCTGAAGTTTGGTTCCAACGAGCATATCATCACCTATCAGTCTCCTGGCCCTTCGGTCTACTGAGTCCAGTGCATCCAGTGCAGCAGTACTCCATACACGACCGAACTTGTGCTTGGTACAACTGTAAGAGTTGCTCCGGTGTGAAGTACCGCCTAACCTTAAAGAGGATACCAAGTTTCTGAGCAGCGGTTTTTGCTTTGGACTCAATAGAACTGCCGAAGTTGAGGTCAGACGAAAGATCCATACCAAGGAGCTCGAGGTGGTTGGTTATCGGTATGGGTGCATCCAGGAAAGTAGGAGTCAGATTGAAAGGACTCCGTTTGGCGGAGAATAGACACGCCTGAGTTTTCTGAGTGTGTGACTATGTCTTTTAATATCATTTCTACTTAAAAATTCGTTAGATGTGAAAATACTATCTTTTAATTTTTAGACTCTAATCAAATAAATCTAAGGGAGGATAAATCCGTTACACTAGTTGGCACTAGTGGTTGTAAGCTATTTCATAATCATAATGAAGTTTAATGATAATTGGAGGTCAATAAGAAAATAATAATTTAGATATGATACACACTTAACTTCGCGTAAATACATGAGTCATCGATTTTTCAGCTACTACACGCCTGATGTTTGATTTCTTGTATGAAATTCAGCGTGTGGAGGATTCTACCTGAGGAGGGGGCAATTTCACTGATTGGTCAATACGCTTATTGTCCAATCAGTGACGTTGTCGCTTGACAGCTTACGGAAACGGTAGAAACTCACTGGGTGGTAGATTGGGGATTCCGACGTAATAATCTGACTTTATGACCATAGCCTCTCGCCTGTCATTAGGAGTCTATTGGCTTTAAGGTCGCTGACATGAGTACCTACATATTTTCATTTTTTCAGAAATATCTTTTAAAACAGAGCTAGTAACACTAAAATATTCTTTAAAATCTGTGGTCTCGAACCGAATCCGAACAAAATGCCGTTGTGAATCGCGTTTTATAATATCGAAACTCAAGCTCGAGTTCGGGATTCGTTCGAATGCGCTATTTCACCGATAGATCGCGAATCGCCCTCCTGAAACGATAACTTTAAAGGTTAACTGCTCGAAATTACGCCAATGGAAACCGGAACCGCACTTCGGGTTCAACGCCTCTCGCAAAAAACTACGGATTGCGTAAGTTTTATATATAAACGGACTGATTGTAGGCCTAATTTCAGTGGCTTACTCTTTTTCCAACTCTTGATAGCCTAGCTGTGAATTTAGTCGAAATACATCGTGGTCGAAATGGTACATATTAGTAGGAATTGTCACTCGATTGTCCACTGTAGGCCCATCAGTGGGTCGAATTTAGACGAACTATCGATAACGGCCAAAATTATATTCGTGCATTAGTAGTTTTGATTCCTGAAAACGAATAAACTACTCGTATTATGGTGTGGAGAAATTGATAATGTTGGAAAACAATTAAAAGCATTTTCATCTTGAAATTTAACTTGCAACATACGCAAAATTAAATTTAATGGGTTGGACATACAATTTAAACTTAAAAAAAACAGTACTGCTTTTTATGTAATATATTCTGTGAGTATTTTATCTAAAGCAAATTAACATACATCTGAAAATGGTGTCTCGAGGGCACGCAATGTGCCTGCCGAAATTGGAGTACTTCAATATGAAAACTGCCAAGTGTGAGCTGTAATGTCACGACAATGGTTCTAATGACGAAAAACACGACGGATTGCATTATTGTCATGCTCAGATAGCATTTGACGTTGAACCTACGTTGTCTTGTTGACATGATTCGCCAATATTAAAAGAAAACACAAAATTAGTGAACAAGTTTTCTTTTAAAATCCACTATACTCGAGGTTACACCAGTCACCAGTCTCTGATACCCTTATACAAGATCTGCATAATGTAAAGGTCAATTTCATTATCATTTAGACAGTTAAATTTCAAACAACAATAACCCCTTTAAAAGTATTTTAATCCCAATCTAAGCCTAAGCGTCCAAAAACTCCTAATGATTTACCCATAATTTTAACAGTAATTAAACAAACATAAACTAACTCAATTCTTAGCAGGTTTAAGCATCAGCCATAACGAACCCTAAAAAGTACCTCCTCCCAATTCGACGATTGTATCAACATGCACTTAGCCGCAGTTGGTACAAGAAAAAAAACATTTCAATAGTGAATTCGTAATTTCGCAGCTTCTTTTGGCAGATAATCATCAGTTTTTTGTACGAGTACTAATATATGATTTGAGGATTTACAGTGTTGATCAGGGTTGACAAATCAGCAAAAAGCTATGGAGGTTCATTGAATACTTTTGCCCTGTGGTTCGGGGTGTAAGAATACGGCCACGGTCCCCCCCCACCCCCCGCCTGTCGTAAAAGGCGACTAAAGGGGGCCCTTGGCGTCTAGGAGAGCACACGGCGGGGGCTGTGTGCCTTTATTGCACAAGTGACCCCGAGAGGAAGGGCGGCGGTGTGGGAGTGACCTCACACCGCCGTACACACGGGCAGGTGCAGAGGGGAGGGGGGAGGTACCACTCCTCTCGAGTTTGGGCCGGATTTGCCGGCATGGCGCGCCAGGGTTCCTGACAAGAGATTTCGGGGACCCCCGGGGGGGGTTTAGTGAGTAGTGTCTCGACCAGTCTCACACACCCTCGCTCTTCCCCCGGAGGGCGTTAAGTGCATAAACGTATTCCATCGTAAAAAATTAAATAACCAAAAATTAGGTTCATTGAATACTTGAACTTTAATCAATTACTTGAGATATTGCTGAAGCCCGGAAATAACTTCTCCATAGATTTCAAAGGTTCCGTTTGCCAGCTGGCGGAAAAGTTTATCGTGATTACTAAATAATTTACTGCGGTCATGTTTGATTCGGATGATGAATTCCATGCATCTTCTGTCATTCCTTTTGGAATTAGCATGATCCGAGGTAGCTAAATTGCCAGATTATTGCTTGGAACTGTACGACATGATGATGGTGAAATGATAAGTCCAATTCATCATCATCCAAAAATTTGAGCGTTACTAATTCAATCAATACTTATAGATGAATTTTATAAAATTGTCAGCCCTAGTGATGATCCAATAGGCATGATGACTGTATTTTTTTTTTGTTTATTATCGAAAGACCTTACATTTATGTAAACAATCCTCAAAGAATCACTTCATCTGGATCAATACCACCAGAGATATCACAATTTGAAATGCACAATTTTTGGACTTGCCCAAAAACGCTCCATACAAAAGCGACAGTGACGTCACTATCGCTGTCACTTTTGTATGGAGCGTTTTTGGGCAAGTCCAAAAATGTGCATTTCAAATTGTGATATCTCTGGTGGTATTGATCCAGATGAAGTGATTCTTTGAGGATTGTTTACATAAATGTAAGGTCTTTCGATAATAAACAAAAAAAAAATACAGTCATCATGCCTATTGTAATGGATGTGAAGTGTCTCACTAGATACGATTTGTTTTGTACAATCATAAATCATAGATCCAATTCTTTTTTATGTTATAGGCCTTTCCCATCGTCCATCAGACTCAAACATCGTTTGCAGGTGTAGTTACTGTCGGAAACAATTTGTCAAGGTTTTCATTTATTTCATTAATGATAATTTACTATTGAATCTTGATTGATGCATTAGATTTCATCCGTCATTAAATATTTCATCACCTAAACGAAATCGCCTGTGCATTGATAAAAAGACAGAAGCATCTGAAAAATGCAATTTCGACGTTTCAGTGGGGCTCGCATTGTGGTCAAAAGCACCCAGCGTCTAACATGTTTGCCATTGCCGTACGTGAACTTTACTGGGTCCGTGACTGCAAGCTCTCAGATGGTTCTCCCACACCCTCACCAAGCGGCACAGCCCCAACCAGGCCGCTTCCGAAAAACCCAAAGCAGACATTATGTGAAAAAGTGTACTCAGCTGTACCATCAAGACGTGAAAGCTGTTCCAGCAAAAAGAGTCAGAGCTTGATGATGAAGTTGTTGACTGACTAGATTTGACCACCACACATACTTAACCTCCCGGCCGCATTCCATCAAGTGGAATGAAGCCAACTTGAGTCCACAACAAAAAACATTCAAGAAATGGATGCATAGCAAATATAGTACTTGGTAGTCGTAGCAGTAGTAGCAGCAAGTAGAAATAGCTAAGTAGTACTATATCTCTTAGAGTAGCTCAGAATACACACGTACCATAGAAAGTGCATTAATAAGTGTATCGTCCAGCAAACTGCTGTCCTGATTCGATTAATCGCAGTCCTTACGTTGTGTAGTGGAAATTACTACTAATTACTAACACCCAGTCTCGAGACAAATATGAACAGGTGCATGTTTGCGGTTTCACTCGTTCCTGATTTCCTTGACTACCGTGAAAGCAGTACTGATCCGTTTAAGGTACCATACGTACAGATGATGATGAAGATTTTATTTCTTCATTGTACTTCAAGAGTAGTATCAAACTGACCCCCGAATACACAAACGTCAATCAACGCCGAGCACGCGCTCACCTCACGCGCTCGTGCTGTCCCGTAAAATGGTAAATATAACGGAAAGGAAAAACTACTGAGGGAAGCTCAACGTTGATTTGCGTTTGCGAATTCAAGGGTTGATGTAGACAAGCAACCTTCAAATTCTTTGTGAAAACCAACAATATCTTTTGTGAAAAGCAATTGCGATTTACATAATTAACAATTTGAACACAATAAATTTTACTTGACCCCATTATGTTCTTCAACTTGTAAACCGCATACTATTGTGAACATAACACTACGTTTTATAATTCACGTAAAACGACACTAATAAAACTAAAGGTGTTAATTAAACAAACATAACCATTCAAACAGCCGTAAAGGGGAAAAAATTCGTTCTACTTCCACACGTGCCGAGCCTAAATTTTCCTCGATCATTATAACGTTTGTATAAAAGCTTCATCGGCCCTTAACTTTGTTTATTGCCGTCATTTGTATACTTTCCTACGTTGAGTTATCGACGGCGACTTTTTTGATGCGTTTGCGCATTCTACCGCTTTCGGACGCTAAAATGGCGCTTGATCTTTTTTTGGTTTTGCCTGATTAATAGTTGATATAATTATTTGCACTACTTTCTACAAGAAAGGCTCTACTGAAATACACATGCTAGGCTCAATATGGAAAGTTTTGGTAGGTTTTCAAATATGGCAGTAGGACTGAAGTGAAATTGAAAGTACTGTTCAACTCCCGAGTGATCCAACTCCGGACTATCTTAGAACTACATCTATTTAAATTTCTCACCATAACTTCTGGCAACAGGTCCTTGTTTTGCTATAAAATACCCAATAGGCTAATAAATAGTTTTACAACCCATTCTTAGCGAATAAAACCAATTCGACGCGACTAAACGTGGCCATATTTCGTTATGTCACACACATGCTTTTAAGAGCTCAGTGGCGTTGTGTTAACGGCTCCCTTGAACTAGGAAGTAATTCAGGTTCTATTCTTAGTTATGGTAATTCTGACACGTGTGTGACTGGTACTTAAATTTCGCAATAACCCTTTTGAGCTGCTGTCACTTCTGGACAGTAGCGCTTTGAATGCTGCAGACCAATGCTGTTAACTCATTACGAAACTCAAAAACGGAACCAAATGGAAACAAAAGTTGACTGAGATTACATGTGTATTTACGGAAAAAATGAATGAATAAAACTGGAGCTGGAAATGAAATTGAGTTTACAGAAACATCCACTGTTTTGAAATTTTTGGTTACGTTTATTTCGAAACAGAAGAAAAGCATAATTGATATCAATTTGAATACTGTTAGAAGGTAATTCTGTTGAATATTCAACAACTTTAAACCTAATCCAGAAACGCTGGGATCAGAGCTTTTCCCCCTTATCATTCAGCAACCGAATTCACGAGTCATCACCAACATCTTCAGCAGCACGACTTCACTGCTGAACAAAGGCCTCCTCCGAAAGCCTGTGACCTTCACCTGGTCACCAGTCCTCCTTGTTAAGAGACTGAATAGATTTCACGATTTGGTGTAATGGTTTATAAGTGGGCTATTACACGTACACCAGAGAGGTTGCGGGTTCGATCTCCGCACAGTACAAACATTTGAGTGCACTCAAATGTTGAATGTTGAAATGAATGAAGAAACGTATTCAAGTATGTTTAACCGTATGTCTAGTTTCCCATAACACAAGCATTTAGTTGCTTAGTTTGGGGCTAGATGGCGCTGTGTTAAAGAGTGTCCAGTGAAAATGTATTTTCCTAGCAACATTTTAGCGCTACTCCCAAAATTAAGGTTAATGATTTTTCTACTAGTGCTATTGATTTTTCGTTTGTTTGTTTGTTATTTAGCGGACAAACTGCAGTTTAATAAGAGGTGCCGATTGTTCTCACGAGAATATTCACTTTCGTTAATTCGAGAAATCAGGTAATTATTACGTAATCTAGTTTATATCTTAATTAATAAACTTTGACACATTGCTTTACTACCGATTTTCTCGTGGCATTAAAGCTTCAGGTATCATTTACAGTTATGAGAAAATCGTAAAAAATTAATCCTTTGCGATCATTTACGCTGACTTTCTCTAGGACATCGAAATGTTTAATTTTAGTATAGTATACAACAAAACATCTGATACTGCCGCCACAAGTCAAATAATAGCATCCTCATGATTAACATAACCGAAAAGCTTGAACAGCGGTCGATGTCAGCTAACAGCACGACTAGCTACCCAAAATTACTTTGGACGGGTAGCCTAATGTGCCGTTGACTGTACGTAATGAAGCGACAATTATTTATTTACACCAAAACCTACAACAAACTGCGTTCGTCCGTTTAAACAGAAACAAGTCATAATAATGAGCTCAACCTGTTGATCTCTAAGTGGTCAAGCATGTTGTAATGAAAATAAAATGTAATTGAATGCAGTGGGCATTAACTATGTACGATTGCATTGGAATAATCCCAAACATTAGTTCATTGATTGTCTTAGAAAAGACAAGCGGCCGCCCGCGACTTCGTCCGCGTGGGCGTAAGAAAATAACTTTTTTTTTAATTGTAGCCTATGTCCTATTCAGATGTATAAGCTATATTGTGGTGAAGTTTTATTTCAATCCATTCAGTAGTTTTTACGTGAAAGAGCAACACAAACACACACACACACACAACATCCTGGATGAGCTTCCACATTTATAACAATTAGTAAGATTAGTATGATTATTTAAATTTGGACTTTAAGGGGTTGCGTCGTGACCCAGTACTCTGGCTCAGAACCTCAGCGGTTCCGAACTCAACATCGGCCGGAGTGGCCGGACCGAATTTGCGGCCAACTCTCCTCCTCCTCCAGTGAACACCAGGTACCCGAGATAACCAAATTGGGTACAAATTCACTCGGCGAAATGTGGGCTTCTGAATGTTCCGTTCATGACGGAAAGTTTACGATATAGTAGTGAGCGTGTATGTATATATTATACATGAGCAGATTCTATAACGAAAGATAGTACAGTTATGAGTTACAGTATCGGTCAAAATAAATCGAACAAGGTGAATGGAAAAAAAACAGAAGAAAAAAGTCTGTCGTAAGTCTGAATTCAAAATACGCCATAACTTAGATCCCACTTCCGATATTGCATTTGTCGGTCTCCTGCGTATGCGCATGCAACATTGTTTGAAACCTGAAATGCATTCGCAACGGACCAACTTTTGGGGTGACTGGTTAGGTGATTTCTTGTGGACTATGCTCTTGGGTTTTGGGTTCAATCAGAACAATTATTTAAACATTCTCACGTAATAACTGCGAAGTATTAACGCAACATAACATACCCTCACGACCATATCCATATAGCGTTAGTCAGAGGCACATTGATTGTTGCCTTCATGGTGAACGGAACATTCAGAAGCCCACATTTCGCCGAATTTGACACCAACGTGGTAGAGAGTGAACCCACCGCCGTTATCCGAGTCGCTAGGGTTTCTTGTGTGTTTTCCAAACCCAGAGAGTTAGCCGCAAATTGTACAATGAACATGAATCAGGTGTTCCGGCCGGTTTTGAACTTGGGACCACTGGGTTCCGAGACAGAGTGGCCACGATCTCACAAACATCACACAAACTTAACCCTAATGCCGTAAAACTTTTGATAAAATTCATCCAATACTATATAAACCTTTTCCCGCTTCCCACAATCCTATCGAGTTCACTCAAGTGTCCTAAGTAACACTTAACACCTCCGAGAACACACCAATCCATCACCCTTGGAAGCCGCTGACTTCCGCCACATTTCGGAGCTGATAACACAATCAGGGCGACTGATAAGTAATTTATATCGCGTTTATCGTGTTGTGTGCTTTCGCGTTATCGTTTCATCAAATCAGTGCTAGATGCGTCTATATTTGGCCTAGAGAAAAGGGTTAGTTTGTCTCGGACGCAATATTTCACGAAAAACAACAATAATGATCGTTCTGAATCAGCATTGTGGCCCAGTGGTTAAAAGCTTTGGAACCCGGGGGGACCCGTGATCAAGTCCGGTCTTAACACTTAACATCTATTGTCAAATTTGCGTTCATATATACGCGTGAATATATGAGTGAAATTTAAAAAAACATAAAATTATTCGCGTCATTTTTATTATTGAGAATGAAATACTAAAAGGTTAGAAAATGGTTGAAAGAATAACACTCTACTCTATCCCTTCCATTATACACGCGGTCAGAAGATTAAGTATTGTAGTAAAATTATTTCATAAAAGAAGTTATTAAATATAAAATACCTATTTACAATTTATACAAAACTAAAACAAAAACGAACAAAAGGATGGGTTTAGGTTTTTTTAGGTTTAAGACATTTATTTCTCTAAAAGAATACAATAATTCACTTATAAGAGAAATACACTGAAATCTTAAGTACTTACTTACAAACAAAACATGGTGAGACTTATATAATAAACAAAAACAATACAAGCCACACTAATTTCCACACCCACAAACCCACAATCTAAGCCCGTAACTTTTTTTTTTTTTGGTCACAATCACATACCCGCTGGAAAGCTTACTGAACTAAATTCCGAATAGTGGTTAATAAAGTAATGTTTTAGTTTCGATTTGAATGAAATAAATGTTTTCGTGTCTTTTATATTGTTCGGCAATTTGTTGTATATTTGAGCTCCTTCGTATATAATGTATCTATATATAAATCATATAAAAAACTAACCTAATGTAAAAACTAAACTAGTATTGTAGATAGTCATAAATATAAACAAATACACGACCGAATTCAGCTATTGAAAAAAGTAAAAACTTCCAGCTACGCTACCTAGGCTATAGTTTCAGTCTAGAAATAACGCTGTAGCTCTTCGACTGTCAATAATCACCAGTATTACAATAATATTAGCCTGTTCAGTGTCTCTGGCATTATTTTTAGTTGAAACAAATGTTTAATCGAGGTCATCGGCGCGCGCGCACACCACACAGTATTGTCACAGTATGAACCATACAGTAGAACATCTACATACAAACGTGCCACTTTCGGTTTGAATGTGTGCGTGCACGTCACGCACACGCGATTTCACGCACACGCTAGCATAAAATAGGAAGGCATAGGCAGGCGGCAGTACGGGGGCTGTGTCGCGTGTCTGTGTGCACGCTAGGCTAATAACTAGGCGGGCGGCCTTAGATAGCCTACTGTATGGTTTATACTGTGGTATTGTCTTGACGTAGACTGTACAAGTTATGCGCTTGCAAGAATTGTCAACACAAATAAAAATATATTCCAAATTGTCTTTTGGAGCTGATGTATTAAATACAGCACCTTATGATAAGTGCGTCTGGTACAAGACATTGCAGTGTAACAACTGAGCGCTTGAAAACTGAGGCATTTTTAAGGATTGAATCAGGAATTAGTAAATCCGACGAAAGACTGACCCCCGAATTCACAAACGTCAATCAACGCTGAGCACGATACGATAAAATGTCAATAGAACTGAAAGGGAGCATGAGCGGGAGAGCGTGATTAGCGTTGATTGACGTTTGTGAATTCGGGCGTAAGTCGCTAACACACCCCAACAGTTCAGCAGGTTAAAGTGGCAGTAAGCGAAGAAATAAGGCGTTATTACAATATCTTATAACCTGACAGTTTCAGTCACAAGCCCAGCTTTTGAGCTGCATATTTACCGTCGCAAGTCGTGTTTTGTGTGGTGAATTGAGTCAAAACCTTCTTTTTTCTCCATTGCTGTAGTACTTTATTTTGGGTGTTTTAGTCAAATATCAATAAATGAAAAAACTTAAACTGAGCTAATTATTATGAATTATTGAGCTAATTATTTCGTTTATTATTATTACTTATGTAAACAATTTCCAATGCTGAATTAATTGTGCACTTGCGAACCCGTCCTATCATATTTCCTCTGCCTGTAGGTTGTCTGGAAGAGATTGCTTCTAGCAATAAGACCGCCTAAATTGTACATTTATGAGAACATGTATTCCTTACAAATGTGTTATTTTGTGTGCAATAAAGTGTTCATCTATCTATCTATCTATCTAGAACTGAGCTGTAAAAAGGTCATAATAAGGCCCCTGAACTGAATTTCATAGCCCGAATAACTGATTATCAATCCGCCTAGATACTAAACTTTTCTGCTAAGCCCTATACTGGTACTGGTAGAGAATGCATTAAGTCCACCATTTGCACCAAATTATTCTTTTAGTTATAAATAATGATGTAATACTTATTGAAACAAAATCATCTGCTAGCTCACACTGACCTGGAAAACTTGAAGTAAGTATTTCAAAGCGTCTAGAAGATAAATGCTAGATAAAGTTTGGTAAATTTAAACAAATAGCCTACAAATATATATCTATCCATATTACTCGCAATCAATGAGTAATAAATCAGAAATGTCTGATTTATCAACTGGGTTAATTTCTGTCTATACCTACTACTAAATCGTAAGCTACAGTTTAAAGCGTTTAGAGTGAACATAACATAAACGGCCTATATACGTCCCACTGCTGGGCACAGGCCTCACCTCAACTATGAGGTGGAACGAGCCATATTCCAACGCGCGAGCTCAGTGCGGATTGTAGGAGGGGCGTAAGGTTTGTGAGCAACCTTAATGTCAGATGTTATCAAGCTGCCCTAGGGCCTCTGACTAAGCTTAACGACTGACATCTGGCGACGTCAACCGGGACCAACTGCTTAACGTGCCTTCCGAAGCACGGAGATGCCTGAAATACATATCACAAAATTTCGGTCGGAGTGGTCACCCATCCCATTTCCGACCCGGCGTGTGTTGCTCAACAACAGCGATCGTCGCCGATCACTATCACAACTGTGCCACGGGCACCTTTAGAGTGAAGAAGGCCTTAAAACATTTCCACCCCGATCCGGTATAATGCAAATACCTAACTATCACAGTCAGCGTCAAAAATATGTTAACACTTTAGAACTTTTTGATGCTACTAATTTGACAGAGCGGCTACATAATTTATTTCTATAACAACGTCAACTAAGTTAATGTGATAGAGTTCGAAAGTGTTTCCATATTTTTGACGCTGACTCTACCTAAGATAAATGTATTATTTATATTCGTTTTTGATATTTACCCTTACATTACACATTCGCAGTAGAAAAAAACTCACAAACCAAACTACCATGAACACCCAGACTGAACACAAAGAAACAGGGCAGGAATAGAACCTGCGACTCAAAACCAATACTGCTCTTAACCAATACGCTAAAGATAGGAAAACCAGAAAAGAGGCATTCGGTCTTGGCATCAGGCGGGACTCGAACCCGCGTCTTTCGCAAACCGGGCGACTGCACTACCAATTTTGCTACCGAGACCATTAACAGACCGGACGAATTTCTCTGGTATATTATACCTGGCAGCCAGGTTGGTTTCACCAATGTTTAGGCATATACCTTAAACCATGTTACTTTATAATGTTATTTGGCTTAGTCCTTAAGGTATATGCCTTTTTTTCTGGTTTTCCTATCTTTAGTAAGATGATAATGCATTATCCCTAATGCTAAAAAATAAAATAACCTATCAATACGCTAAAGGTCAAAAACGAACCTAAGTAAGATTGACTGCGCCCAACCAGGTAGGCCGTAAGATATTTTCATATTCTTATTTTTAAACATCATTCGAGCATTAAATTGTGACAATATCTGGATTGACATTCTGTTGCGATTTATTTACGCATATTTTTTTGATTGGACATTGATTAATCGATATAGCCAATTCTGTAAATATCCTAACAAGATTTCAATCAAAATATCATCTGGGATAAGGTCCGATGCAGTATTCGTAGCTGCATCTACCAATTTGAAGTATGTGTGCTTACTGGCGCCACTGGCGAAGCAAGGTCTACCTGTCAAAGTTTGCTAAAAGTAGTACCTAAGTGACATTTCGTCCTTATCGGAGACTCCACTCCCACACTAGGCCCTCTAGCGGCGAATTCACAAGCGATGTCCCTTATATGTCCGTGCGTCCACTCAGTTGAAAACACACTGTCCACACTGAAAATCAGCGTCTGAGCCTATCAGGTCCAAGCATTAGCTGAGTGGGGTCCATTTAATTTTGGACATCGTGACACTGCTGCCTAGTGGGAATTATTCTTTGTTTTTCCATTGTTTGTTTTATTTTTTATTTTTCCTTAACCACCTTGTTCTGTATGTTTTTTATCTGTTGCAATGTTCAAAATCAATAAACGTTTTTTCTTTCTTTCTTTCTTTTGAGAGACTCGGCTGGGCATGGCTATGTGAGGTGTGTGCCCAACAGAGGGACGTAGAGATGATATTGAGGTGACATGGTCACTTTTATTTGGTATAGTTAAGTAAAATAGTAAAATAGTAGAAAAGGTTGTGAATACATTGAGTATTGACTCATTTGTTTGTTTAGCAGGTACCTGTATTGATCTGGAATACCAAATTGTCTAAGTTAATCAATAACGGGAACGAACTAAATGCATTAACATGAACTTTATTTAACTGGCAGAACTCTTAAAAAAGTGGTAAAAGGTAGATCTTTGTTGAAATTATAGATTTACATGTAGAGCTGAAAATTTCAACATCATTGAAATTTTTCTAGCAAATGTTCCAAAAAAGAGCCTTTCTTTTTTTTACATTATGTATTAGTAATCTACCAAATCGAACAATGTCTCAAGTGAAAAAGAAATCCTATTTTTCAGACTCTACACAAAAAACCTTTTTTATAGTTTGCTTAGAACTTTCACTTTCAATGTTCTTTCAATTTTGACCTACTAACATACACACATTTCCCATACATTATTTAGTTTACATTAATTGCTATCTGCAATAAGACAGCACCAGGTAGGAATAGCAATAACGAGATCAAAATGGTACCAAACGGACTCTACTTGTTGGCTTCGGCCCCACACAAGGCAAAAAGGACCTGGTTTCTTTCTTTCTTCTTTCTTTATTCGGTTAAATTACAATACAGAGACAAAAAATCAATAAAAAATAAAATAAACCCAAAACAAGAAAAGTTGCCTAAAAATAAACATTAATAGAACTTAACCTTGGTATGAATGTAAATAACCGAATCGGTCACCGGTATTTTTTTAAAAAATAGTAAATCACTGGTTTAGCGAAAGTGCTTCAATTTTGTATATGTTAGAGCCGATCGATAGCAAATAGTATTTAAACATAAAATAATACAGACACCACCCACATTAAAAAAACATAATTAACATTTAAAGAAATACACCTCATCGTACGAAAACGTGTGGTTCTGAACATTTTAATTTGAAACGACCGGTTCAATTAAAACTTCAAACTTCATTTTTCAAACGTAGGTATTTCAAATTTTTACAACTCTCATGTCATTTATGACATGTCATATTTGACATGAGTGTTCAGTATACTCACTAGATATTTGTCATAAAGGTACAACGATCAATGTCAGGATTTATGAAGATTTTTCGTTGTCGAAAATATTTACAGTACCTACTTAAATGTATTAAGAAACTAAGAAGTATTGTTCAAGTGATGGGTTTCATCCACTAGCCAACTTTTAAATATACAGGGATATAACAAGCAGTCTTATTGATATAACCCTCAAAATCTAAGCAGCTGTTGACCTTAAAAATTTTCAACATCTGAACTGTCTCGTAGTTCTTACCTTTAGGTTATCACGTGTCACAGACAGCAGGAAAATTGCACATTCGCCACACTTTCGACGAAACAGACTCTCCGTACAGTCACACCACTATCAAACACGTAGGTACTCTCACAAAGTACTCATGCGAAGTCCACACATTCGACAAAACCGCTCGAGTTTCCCAACACCGTGTCACCGTTTCCTCTGATATTATGTTCAGTTGTGGTCGTTGTAACTCTAACACGCGTATTGTAGGTTTAAATCACACACGGAAGGTAACCGATACTTGCATTTCACAACCAATGAGAGCTGAAAGCGTATACTGTATATTAGCGAACTTTTTCCGCAATTAATACCATAGAGAAAAATACCGAAAAGTTTTTCGTCAAAAAAAGTTTGACTAAAAACTTTTTTGATGTTACACAAAATTAAAAACTTATCGTAATTTGAATTTTAAAAAATACAGCCGCGATAAAAAAGTGTACACGCACTATAAAGTCAATGTTTACTTAAATTGGAGCGACGTGTGAAACGGTTGAAGGTAAACTCACACAAAACCGTGCCAAAAGAAATTTCGTCCGGCAATTAGCGGGTTTGTCGTCGCAAGGCGCTTTTTCCGTCGTCTCACCGACCGGGGTGAACTCAAAATTCACGAACACGCGGTTAGAAAAACTTTACAACACATACAACTTTTCCGCGCGTCTTCCTTGCATTGTTATGCAACGGATTCGGTGGCTGCCAAAACTCGAGTTTTCCGATTGGGAAAGCGGCTGTCGGTTAAAAAGTAACTTTGAAAAGTATGGAGAGGGTATTTTCGCTCTATGATATTTATTGTCGGTCACATGTTTACCGGACTCGATTTTCGTGAGTGAGTGCGGTCGTCAAGGCAACGCGGAGCGGCATGACGCGTCCGCTCAGTCGGGCTTCCCGCGCGAGACTGAACCGCCGCCAGTATCTTGGAGACAGTTCACGACGTTCACGTGTTCGAAAAAGCTCGACCTATCGCGGTACCGTCAGCAACGGAAACTAGTCTGCTGAAGTACAGTGCGCATAAAAGTTTTTATTTTCTTCTCAATCTCACGATGACGGTGCTTTGATAAAATTGGGGCGATAACCGATTGGCTTATCGAGAAATCAGTAGTCAATTTTAGAGTGGCAATAGTTCATCCTACTAATATTATAAATGCGAAAGTTTGTATGTGTGGATGTGCCGTGTTGCTCTTTCACGTAAAAACTACTGGATGGATTTTAATGAAACTCTACAATTATATAGCGTATGCATCTGACTGAATAGGACATAGGCTACAATTTATAAAGATATATTACATGTTTTTACCCTAAGTCCACGCGGACGAAGTCGCGGGCGGCCGTTAGTCTTTCATAATGTTATTTTTCGTAGCAGAAATAAGAAATACGGAACCGGGTATTTTTTTATTTTTTGTCTTAATAATAAAAAATCTGACATGACATATTCTATTATGTACTTGATTGATTGTAAATACACACTTAAAATCAAACACGCAAACACAGAACCAACAGAAATATCACTTGAATGTTCATCCTTGGCTGGAGTCGAACCCACGACCTTCAGCGCTATAGGCTGGGCATCTACGGATTGCGCTAAGAGGGCAGTCCATATGATGCAATTGATTCTTAGTTGATACAGGGTGCTGTTTTCAAAATCTACCAAATTCTTAAGGTAAATTCACAATCACGTTGCAAAACATTTCGTAGGTTAAGATAATGTATTCTATTATTTTCATTATTTTTTTAATTATTTATTTTTATTTCTTTGGGCTTAATATCGGTGTTTTCGATCACCGGAGAGTTAGCAGCAAATTGTACGATTAACACAAAGTAGATAGCTGCGTTCCGGACAGATTTGATCTCGGGATCGTCGGGTTTCGAGACAGAGTGTTTAACCACTGGGCCACGACGCTCTCAATCAATCAAGTAAACATCAAAATAGTTTATAAATAAATATAACGAATATAACGAAGAGTCTGTTATATACACACATCAAAAGTGTCTAGGGATTTCTCAAGCATTTTCATACAAAGTATAGCTATTGGGGAGGCTGTAAAAATTAAAATATTGATACCAACGTAGAAATTTTTAGGACACAGAAACTGCTATATCTGCCCTTTCAGATTGTATAAAGAAATTCATTGTGGTAGCATTATTGTACAATCGTAAGGACGTTAAAAAAAAGACAGATTTTTCTTTTAAAAGGTTTCAAAATTTTAGCAAAATCAAACGTTTTTTTGTAATATTCTTAACCTTTATCTTATGCCTGTTTCCTCGAGTTATTCTAAGATAATGCTGAGCATTATCTAATATCTTTGATTTTGCTAAAATTTTGAAACCTTTTAAAAGAAAAATCTGTCTTTTTTTCTAACGTCCTTACGATTGTACAATAATGCTACCACAATGAATTTCTTTATACAATCTGAAAGGGCAGATATAGCAGTTTCTGTGTCCTAAAAATTTCTACGTTGGTATCAATATTTTAATTTTTACAGCCTCCCCAATAGCTATACTTTGTATGAAAATGCTTGAGATATCCCTAGACACTTTTGATGTGTGTATCTAGTTTATTTATTAATACGGGGAAACAGTTTATTGGAATGTATTTCTAAATCAAAAATTTTACTCCTAATGTTTTCTAATATTTACGCGAACACTGTACATCGAAATAAAACAACTTTACGGATTCTACTCGCGATCTTATATTCTCTATCATTTTTTACTCCTGTTTGCGTTTGGTAGGTTTTGAAACAACATTCTGTAAAACAGTCTGTTCCTTATTTTGGAAGTAGTCTCATGAATGCAATATCGAAGTAAATCTCATACAAAAATATAAATAAATGAGTAGTAGCTACCCGCACTTATACCGAGGGTTGGAGGCCTGGTGTTCTAACGTACAGGCAGATTACTGAAGTTTATTTGACGCGAAGAATGCATTTACGCACTATCCCGCTCCCAGGGTAGGAGACCGGGGGAGTGTGGGACTCACCCACCCCAATAAGAAAGGGAATACCGACTAAACTCCGCGGAGACCATCTTCTGCGCGTTACCAGAACTCCCGAGTACCACCGCGAGGGACTCTACCGGTGGACCCCTGGTCCACCATCGCGCTATGCCGGCTACCCACCTCAACTCGAATACCTCCCCTTTTACACCCTCCAGTGTTAACGGCAGCTACTGCTCCTCAGAGTAGCTCCTGAAAAGTTAGCAACCCGTTGCAAGATCACAAACAACAGCTCTAACATTTATCTGACTTAAGAAATACCACTAGACATTATTCCGTACATCGCCATTTAGCCCCAAACTAAGCAACTAATGCTTGTGCTATGGGATACTAAACGATTTTACAAATCTAGACTCGTCAGCTAGGACCAATTTCTTAACGTGCCTTTCGAAGCCCGGAGATGCTCGAAAAATACATCACTAAACTTCGGTGGGGTGGTCACCTTTCTCATTCCCGACCCGGCATTCGTTGCTTTACAAGCCAATCGTTGTAAAGCTCTTAGAAACATACAATTAGAATTAAAACTACTTAACGATGTAAAATAATGCCATCTTTCTTGGCACCGGTCAGTTTCTTTATAATAGACCGTTATGGGGAATTAATGAGATCCCTAAAATTAATAAATATATGAAGAAAGTGGTAATAAAAAAGGTAGTGACCTTTTTTGTGTATTTCAAACATGAAATATGGTACAATAAATAAACTTTTCTTCCAAATTGCGCATGATTATGGCCTCACTAGTGTTTGGTCGGTATTGAACCTGTGCATGTAACATGGTTCGACAATGTCCTATGAGCTCGGCGTGACGGCTGCCTTGTAGGTGAGCGGTATCCTTTGGCGCAGATCTGTGTGAAAATGATATTATAATGAAAAGACTTAGACGAGGATAGGTTACTTGCGCTAACAAAGTGGCACCCGAAATCAGAACTTCGAACAATCGAGCAAAGCAAAACAGTTTGAGACGACATTGCGCAACATATATCTGCCTCGTTTACGCTCTAGTAAACCTACTATCTTGTACACACGGTCAAATTTTAGGTACGTAAGCCAGGGGACAACAAACACCGATATAAAAGCAAAACAACCTGGATAACGGCGACTATCTCGCCCCTTTTACCACGTTAGATTCAATTTCCCTCGGCGAAATGTGGGCTTCTGAATGTTCCGTTCACCATGACGGCAACAATCAGTGAGCCTCTGACTAACCCATTAGGAATATGGTCGTGAGGGTATGTTTGTATAGTAGTAGTAGGCCCCTGCTGGCCCCTGCTCTCAAAATGCCCACAACTGAACAACTGCGCTCGCCAACACGTATGCCCAGTGGGTAGCGGTCCCCATGGGTGAACCTCCCCAAGGTAGTGGGAGGGTACAGACCGTTTATATCTGTCGACAGCCGGTTTGGTTTGAATGGTGAAGAAGTTTAGCTACTACAAAAAAGGTCGCGGGTTCGATTCCCGCACGGAACAAACATTTGTGTGAGAACATGTTTGTTTGTGTTTGGGTATTTCCTATGTAAATTATGTTCCTAAGTAAGTATGTATTTACAAAAAATCTATATTTATGTATGCTTATCCATTGTCTTGCAACGGAACGCAATTAATTGCTTTATTTGGGACTAGATGGGGGCTTTATTCATCTTTGTAACTACACTTAGTTTGCCAATAAATACTTTGACACAAGAAAATCCTTCACCAAAGGGTGTCTGGAAGAGATCGCTTTGTGGCGATAAGCCCGCCGGATTTGTATTAATTATTGTTTTTTCACTGTTACTTTGTTAGATGTATTTTTGTGTATTGATTATCTAATCTTATTACTGTTGAAATGGGGATGATAAAATCAGTTTCATCTATCATTAGAGATTAGTATATCCATGATTTCAGTTTTTTAAGTTAATTACCTTTCTATTAAATTACACTTTGTCATTTATCTTCGGTGTTTTAAAGATAAAAACAAGACCTGGGTACCCATATTTATTTTGCAATGACCAAAAGGGTATCACGAACTAACTTTTACCCGCTCATTCGTCCGCCTAGAAGTTATAGGTACTTTAACCCTTTTTTTATAGTAGAGGAAATGCCTTACATACCCGTCCACCGGGGGACGGTCGGGTTATGTCGGACTCTCCACTGGAAAGGTGGTGGTATACTAGTGGCCTTACCGACTATAACCCCTACTAATCCCCTCATCGTCCATAGTGGGGGAACACGGTAAGTGGCACGAAGCCTTCTACGCGTTCGCCCGGACGGAGCCCGCCTACACGGCAGGCCGGAAGCGACACCCCCTTCGTGAGGGGAGGCCAGTAAGGACAGCCGAGGGTGTCGGGCCGTCCCTACCAGGCAGTGGTGGAAGCCTGTGCAATGCCGGCGACGGTACCCCCGTACCGCGCACCAGCTGGCCACCGTACGCAGACCCTACTGGGCCCGCAACCACGAGCCACCCAAAGGGCGGCTCCACCTTGTCGCGACGTACAGGGGGGGCAGCCGCGGCTCACTAGCCCCCACCAAGCGATTGTGCGCCGCGGCCTCCACCACGCGCATCAGGGCGCTTGCAGGCCCCGTTGGCCCCGCAACCCTTTACAGGCCGCAGTGGGTGAGTGCCAAGTCACTGCCACGCCTGAGTTCTCTTCGCTTCCCGGTGGTTCACCCTACCACCGATACTAAAGCCCCCTCGCCACGCCAAGGCGAGAACTCATGATGGAGAGGTTCTTTAACCTACTAGTGAGCTTTCAATAATCTCAATTTCATAGAAACTATTCTGCAGTTGATGTTATATACATCGATGATGATTTCTATCTTAAAATGCTTTGAACTAACCACTGTAAATATCTGTTTGTGTACGAATAAATAAATAAATAAACTAAACTTGAGAAATTAAATGACTTTAAACTAAATTATATTTAAAAATTAAAAGAAATAGAATAGTTTCTTGACGTTCTTTTTATTTGTTTTACTGATATTAGCAGGTTCAGAGAAACAAACTCTACAGCTTTTTAATAAAAGTAGGTATGTTGTTATAGATGTTCAGTGGTATATCATGATAATAATTATTATTATCAAGGGATTATCTTGATGATATATTTAAGGCACTAATGCATAATTTTAAGCGAGATAAATGTCATACATTTCCTGTCTTAGGCTGCGTTTCAGTGTTACAAGGAATTTGTTTTTAAAAACCAATAGAATCCCTCCATTTCCCTAGCTTCGTTCAATCATTATCGGTTCTTAAAATACATTAAAAAAAAAACAAAAAAAATATTACTCACAGCACATCTGGGGTGGAAACGCAAGCTTACAGGTCCCTCTCAATGATAGATAAATATTTTTAAATACATACTTACTCGTAAATAGATAATAACATTCAGACACATAACAAACATGAATAGTTGTCACATGAATGTTTGTTCAGAGCGAGAATCGAACCCGCGATCGAGCCACAGGCCAGTCAATCTGTCAGTCAGTTGTCGTTCTGTAATACTCTTACTACAAAATGCTTGTTTTATTAGTGGTTTCCAACATTTTAAACATTTTCGGTAAATATTCCTAATTTTTATTATTTCAATAATATAACTTCACAGTGATTGGCGACGATCGCTGTGGTAAAGCAACACACGCCAGGTCGGCAAATGGGATGGGTGACCACCCCGACCGAAATTTAGTGATGGGTATTTCGGGCATCTCCGTGCTTCGGATGGCACGTTAAGCAGTTGGTCCCGGTTGACTTTGCCAGATGTCAGTCGTCAGAAGCTAAGCCAGAAGAGGCCCTAGGGCGGCTTGATAACATCTGACATTAAGGTTGCTCACTAACCTTACACCCCTCCAACAATCCGCACTGAGCCTGCGTGTTGGAGTATGGCTCAATCCACCTCATAGTTGAGGTGAGGCCTGTGCCCAGCAGTGGGATGTATTAGGCCGTTTATGTTTATGTAATATAACTTCAAATAAATACTTAACTAAAAAAAAATATAAATATATTTTTTTAGTGAGGGTTGGTAAAAAATTGAACTGTTTTGTGACATGAAACATCTCTGTCATCCCGTGATCACGACTGCTGTAAAGTAGTCGAAACGTCGGGTTAGAAAATGAAATAAAATATAAGTCCGCGAGTAGATCCGTAAAGTTGATTTTATTTCGATGTACTTATAGTGTTCGCGTAAATATTAGAAAACATTAAATATTTAACTTCTTTCTCTTTAATCTTTCGTTTCTATTCGTATAAAAAGTGGAGTATGCATCGCGGACTTAAGTGTGTAGATATTTGTCTTGGGAGATCTTGAACCCTTCCTAGTCAAGATCTAGAATCCTTCTCGCTCCGCTCGGGAGTTTTTTTTTAATGTAAGGTAGAAGGTATTTAAAATAAGTAAAGACCTATTCTCGGACCTAACAAATATAAACATACACAATACAATTTGTCTTTTTAATTTTTAAATACAAACATATTGCATGCTGTGTTTGCCTTAAAAGTTGTACTCTTAGATTAAGTTGATTTTTGTTTGTACCTTCTAACAATGTAACACTGTAACAGCTGTTGACAAAACTCAATAAATAAAATTTCATCAAAAGCACGATTTGTGATCCACTCTAATTCTAATATTAATAATAATATAAAATAAATAATAATATGTAAGTCGCGTGGCTTTTTTGTAATGTGAAGACATCCGCTGCTGTCGCGCGGCTGCCGCGCTGCTTGCGACCTCATATGAATGAGCTCTATTCTGCAAAAAGAAAAATAATAATTACTATAGTTCGTTCGCGTTACGCATTCAGTGGTTTCATACTGGTCCTTCGATCTCGCACGTCCTCTAACCAATCGAATCGTTCCTTATTAGAAAGCCAAGTTCACAGTGACCAGTTGAACGCATACTTTCTAACGCAAAGGTTGTGTATCTGAAATGCGAAATATCTATCATAAATGCGAAAGTTTGTTTATGTGTGGATGTGCCGTTTTGTTCTTTCACGTAAAATCTACTGTATGGATTTTAATGAAACTTTACAATAATATAGCTTATGCATCTGCTTATGCATCTCGGGTATAGGCTACAATTTATAAAGATAATTATGTACCTATATTTCATTTTTTGAACTTAAGTCCATGCGGTATAAGTCACGGGCGGCCGCGTTTCTGCAATAAACCTGCAAAATTAACATGTTGTAAAATCGTTCAACATTTCAACATAAACGGCCTATAAACGTGCCATTGCTGGGCACAGGCCTCACCTAAACTATGAGATGGAACGAGCCATACTTCAACACGAGGGCTCAGTGCGGATTGTTGGAGAGGTTTAAGGTTCTAGTTAGATGTTATCAAGCCGCCCTAAGGCCTCTGGTCGTTTGAGAGAAAAGAACTAAACCAAATAACATTTTTGAATTATTTATTACAATAAGAGAAAATACTAATTCAAAGTGATGCGTATTGATGATTGAAGTAAGCGTGAAGCACCGAGATGTGAAGTGATTTCAGCCGGAATGCCACCCCAGCCGATTGGCGCCAAAACTCACCTCGCTCATGGTAAATTATCTTTAAAATTCAGTTACAAGTGTAGCAAAAAGCCGGAATTCATTTGGCTAACATCACTTCACATCTCGGTGCCTCATGCTTACTTCAATTATTAATACGCTTCACTTTGAATCAATATTTACTCTCATTTTGTATGTAAATGATTAAAAAAATGTATTTGGCTTAGTTCCTTTTTCTCAAACGACCAAAGTCGCAAAGAAATTGAATTTTAAAGATAACTCACCACGAGCGATGTGAGTTTTGGCGCCAACCGGAATAGCATACCTAGCTGAGGTAATATTATCAACTATATGGGTACCTACTGAAAACTTCGGTCGTGTTATCTTACAGATTCAGGTTCTTTGCAACGTGCTACCCCTGGGCCCTGGGGTAGTATCATCTAAATAGGTACCTACTGAAAAGATCGTAAACAACGATAATTGCTTTTGCAAACTTTGTAAACAAAAAAAAAGGATTTAAGAAAACCTCTTGAAATCTGAAAACCAGAAAAAGACATTTGGTCATGTTGGCATCAGGCAGGACTCGAACCCGCTCCAAGCCGGGGCCTCAAGGTGCGGCAAGCAGACCGCCATCGCCATTCCCTCGCTGGGCTCTTACGCGACTAGACCGGTCAATGGCGAAGGAGGCCGCCCTGGTCCAGGGGTGGTTCTGCCCACCCCGTTCAGAGGTCGATATTGACCAGGCTGCTACTCAGTTGCAAGATTCCTTGACCGAGGTATGCGACTTCTCCATGCCTCGGTCCCGCCGCCCCGGTCCCCGACACGCCGTATATTGGTGGTCACAGGAGATCGCGGGCCTCCGGTCCGCCTGCATTGCGGCCCGGAGGGCGTACACTTATTGTAGACGCCGGCGGAGAAGGAGCGACCCCGACGAGGAAACTCGCCTATACGAGTTATACAGGGTGGCTCGAAGCACCCTGAAGCACGAGATTCGCCAGGCCAAGGACCGTGCTCGGGCGGAGATGCTTGAGAGTCTCAACCGAGACCCATGGGGGAGGCCCTACAAGGCAGCGCGCGCCCAACTGCGCCCTATTGGCCCCCCACTGACAGAGACTCTAGAGCCAGTCCTCCTAGACCAGGTCGTACGGGCTTTATTTCCGGCCCGCCAGGAAGAATTTTGCCCACCGGCCATGCCACCATATCGTAGTGCACCTTCGCCTGATGAAATTCCCCTCGTTTCGACGGAGGAATTTGGGGCCGTCGTTCTCCGGTTACGGGGGAAGAGGACGGCCCCAGGACCCGACGGCCTACCGGCTAAAGCCGTTGCCTTGGCAGCTGGCCCCATGGAGGCAAATTTTAGGGACCTCTTTGACCGGTGTTTCCAGGAAAAGAGGTTCCCTAAAGTCTGGAAGGTGGGTCTGCTCTGCCTTCTCCAGAAGGCAGGGCGTCCCGCGGACTCACCTTCGGCCTACCGGCCTATCATCTTGCTCGATGAGGTAGGCAAAATGTTCGAAAAGATCATATCGTACCGCCTCATCGAGCACCTTCGCGATGTCGGCCCACAGTTGGCGGATGCTCAGTTTGGGTTCCGGGCGGGGCGTTCGACCATTGACGCCCTGACTCGTCTACGGAACCTGACACTAGAGGCGGAAGAGTGTGGGGAGGGAGTAGTTGCTGTGTCGTTCGACATTAAGAACGCATTCAACTCCCTCCCTCACGCGACGATCATTGAGGCCCTGAGGTATTTCCAGTTTCCCCCATATCTCCGGGGGCTCATAACGGATTACCTCAGGGACCGAGAAATTAGTTTTCCCGATGGAAATGGCATCACACACCGCTATACGGCTGAGTCTGGTGTTCCACAGGGGTCGGTGTTGGGGCCGCTCCTGTGGAATATAGCGTTTGACTGGCTCCTCCGCGGGTCCTTTCCCCCGGGCACGAGTGTATTGTGCTACGCTGACGATACGCTCCTTACTGCCCGGGGAAAAACATTGGGGGAAGCGGCCATAAAGGCTTCCGTTGGAGGAGACCTGGTCGTTAGGCGTATCGGCCTTCTAGGTCTGACAGTAGCCCTCGAAAAAACGGAGGCCATCTGGTTTCGGGGGCCGCGGCGGCCTCGAGCGCCTCCCGACGCACATATCATGCTCGGAGGCGTCAGAACGGCGGTAGGGGCCGAGTTAAAATATCTTGGCCTCATATTAGACCCTGGGTGGCACTTCACAGCCCATTTCCGTGCGCTGTCACCCAGGCTAATGAAGGCGGCGGGCAGCCTGAGCTGGCTCATGCCAAACCTGGGCGGGCCCGGTTCTAAATGCCGGAGACTCTACTCCGGCATTCTTAAGAGCATGGCGCTCTATGGCGCGCCCATCTGGGCGGCGACCCTCTCCCGCAAGACGAACGTTCGTCTCCTGCGAGCGCCCCAGCGGGCGATGGCGCAGCGGGCTGTGAGAGCCTACCGTACGGTGGGTTTCTCCGCAGCATGCGCCCTTGCGGGCTCTGCTCCATGGGAGTTGGAGGCAAACGTGTTGGCGGCCGTCTACCGCTGGACGGCCGCCAAGAAGGCTGCGCACGAGCCATACTGCCCCGAAGAACGGGAGGCCGTCTGTAGAGAGGCCTACGAAGGATTGGTCCGCCTTTGGGCGGCGGATCTCCGCAGTGCGGAATTTGGCCTCCGCACTGTAGAGGCAATAGGCCCGGTCTTGAACCGTTGGCTAGAACGGACACATGGCTTTCTCTCATATAGGATGGTGCAGATGATGACGGGGCACGGCTGCTTCGGCGCCTACCTGCACCGCATCCAGAGAGAGGAAGCCCCACTCTGTTTTGAGTGCGGCGCTGCGGAGGACACGGCACACCACACCTTTGCGGTGTGTCAAAAGTGGGCCCCACAGCGCAGTGCTCTTGTGGCCAAAGTTGGCCAAGATTTGAGCCTTCCTAGCGTCGTCCTAGCCATGTTGGCGGACAAAGACGCATGGAAGGCAGTCGGCACCTTCTCTGAAGAAGTGATGGCCGAAAAGGAGGCCGCGGAGCGCATGCGGGAGCAAGATCCTGCTGCTAACGCGCTCCGCAGGGCAAGGAGGGGGGGAAGACGGCGAACAATCGCACGTCGTCTTCAACCTCTCCGTGGAGGAGGCCAGCGGGTGCATGGTACGGGGGTACCAGCGCCAGCATTGCACAGGCCACCTCCACTGCCTGGTAGGGACGGCTCGACGCCCTCGGCTGTTCCTACTGGCCTCTTCCCACGAGGAAGGGGTCGCTTCCGGCCCGCCGTGTAAGGCGGGCTCCGTCCGGGGGGGACGCGTAGCAGGCTTCTTGCCAGTCACCGCATTCCCCCCACTGTGGACGATGAGAGGGAGTCGCTGAGGTTTTTAGTCAGTCGGTAGGCCACTGGGTCAACCTTCCCAGTAGGAGAGTCCGACATAACCCGACCGCCCCCCGGCGGCGGGTATGCGTAAGGCATTTCCCTCAGCGTTAACAAAAAAAAAAAAAAAAAGGACTCGAACCCGCATCTTTCGCAAACCGAAACTTCGACTTTCAGATCTCTAGTAAAGATACTGCATGGAAAATGCTAATACAATAATAAAACAAACCCCTTGAAATTCAAAATATTTGCTTGAATTTAATATAGCGCCATATAATAATTTAACGCCATGTTAGCGCTCTCTGTTGTCAATATTCGGAATTCATGTCGGCTGACATTTTTTATCTGTAAGTTGGCTAGATTGGGAAATAGGAAAAAACCGGTAATTACCGAAACATTTTCTTTATTACTGCATGCAGCTAAGTTTTGACTTGTCAAATTAAACGACAATGCGCCGTATTCCCGTAGTGAGAAACTAGAAAAAAAGATGAAGAATTAAAAATACCCTATTTTCATACATTTGAATCAATGTACAATTATGAATTTTACAATATCAGAATCGATATTTCAATTGATTTCAATTGAACTGTGTATGCAAACCTAAATAAAACAAAGCACAACACTGCTTTTTAAAATGGCGGAACAAATGGTGGAGTCGCTGTCAATCAGTGGTGAAATTTCCCTCGCCGATTTATAGCATTTTCGAAGAGCCGGCAACTAAGTGCTCTCAATGCCACGTTTTATTTTGTAAGTAACTGACAGATTGTGATGTTTTTCGGATCGGTCCGTAGAATTAGTAGTTTTGTATTCCATAGTTCGGTCCAAAGTCGTTATTTCAGTGCTTGTAATTCATTAACTTCGAGAAATATGAAGGTGAATATAGTTTAAACTCTTGTTGAATGCTAGCTTACATGTGTTTGTCAGCTGTATTTCTAACCCTATAAAGTGCTTTGTTCGGTTGATTTTGTTCTTCGAGAGAAACATAAAAAATAGAAGCAGCACACTAATATGCTGACCCAAAGCGGCGTACAGCTCAAGCTAAAACTAGATAGCTTATACGTACCGAGACTAAAATGAATTTTACTTGTTACTTGAACTGTGTATTTAATTTTAGGTGAAATTGTAAGATTTTAAGTGTGTAACCCCAAAATATTAGCTTTACTTAACTTTTAGATTGGCACTCATGATGGAGTTTTCCACTGTGACGATGTGCTTGCCTGCTACATGCTCACTCGTCTCCCCGAGTACAAAGATGCCCAGATTGTCCGCACGAGAAACATGGATATTCTCAACTCATGTGACATAGTGGTTGATGTAGGTTCTGTCTTTGACCATGAGAAGAAACGGTATGATCACCATCAAAGAGAATTCAATGAGAGTTTGAGCTCCTTGAGGCCTGAGTTTGGAGATAAATACAATATTAAGTGAGTATATTGTAGATTTTATATTATTATTAAATCTTTTAACTATTTATGTAGGTAATTTAATGTCCGCATCTGTCTGTGTTAGGGTATTTTCCAAATTAATTGACTATCCTTTCCTAATAGTGTTTTCTTATTTTAAGGTTGAGTTCAGCTGGCCTAATCTTCACATATTACGGGGAAAAATTAATACAACAATTAGCACCCAAAGAAGCACCTTTAAATGATGAAGATTTAAAAATAATCTTTAAAAAGGTGTATGAAACCTTCATTGAGGAGATAGACGCCATTGACAATGGAGTGCCCATGACTGCAGAAGAGCCTAAGTACAAGATACGAACTCATCTGAGTGCCAGAGTTGGGAGATTAAACCCAGAGTGGAACTCTAAACAAGAAGTTAATTTGGATGACATTTTCCAAAAGGCTATGAAATTAGTAAGTGAAGAATTCCTATATTCCATCAATCATTTAATCTCAGTTTGGCTACCGGCCAGGGATTTCGTCAAAAATGCGGTAGAGGAGCGCCATGAAGTACACAAATCTGGAGAGATCCTTGAATTTAAGGAGAGATTTCCATGGAAAGACCATTTCTTCGATTTGGAAGCTGAGTTGGGTGTTAAACCTCCTATTAAATATGTTATATTTTGTGAGAAACCCAATTCTTGGAGAGTTCAAGCTGTACCCGTTAACAATGGCAGTTTTATTACCCGGTAAGTAGCTTTATCTTATTTACAGCCACAGAAGTCTTTGGACCTCAAAAGCAAATAGTAGGGAACCTTATCTTTGCCCCTTCACAGTTTTTGTTAATCATATTTGTTTTTATTAGTGTATACTTAAATAATTATAAGCTTGATTTAAATTCTTTTGAGACTTCAGAATTAAAGTCATGAATTTTGATGTGGAATATAATTAGAATAACATATCATTGCTCCATGGTCTGCTTGGAAGAAATCTCTTACTAGAGATGAAATAGTACTATGTTCATTATTTCTGTTGACTACAATCTGTGAATTTATTTAAAAACTAATAAGACTTCTAGATTTATAGTCTTTTAAAAAATGAGATCTTTTCCTGATAGAACATTTTTTTCACATCAAAATTGGGTTAGCTCATAATCATGTGTTTTTCAGGAAACCCCTGCACCCTAAATGGTGGGGAGTCAGAGATGAAATCCTCAGTGAAGTGTCAGGCATCCCTGGCTGTGTTTTCTGCCACAGCACCGGATTCATAGGTGGTAATGTCACCCGTGATGGAGCTTTGGAAATGGCCATAGCTAGCTTAGAAGCTGAAGAGTAACAGGGGCAGGTATACACTACAAACGACCTGTTCTATTCTTTTCATCCATTGTAAATTACTTATCCAAAATGCAGCTTTAAGATCAGGATCAATTAGGCTTGTTTTCCATCGAAGCGAGGGGAAATAGGGAGGGGTAGAGAGATCTGTATTTTGTAAATATGGAAATAAAGATATCTGATAGATTGATTCAAACACTGCTACAGACTTCTCCACTCTTCCCAATTCTGGTGGTAAACCAGACCATTATAAGCTTTAAAATCAATTGTCTCAAGTCCTGATACTATTTCTAATTGTACTTGCCATAATACTCTTTTATGGTACTGGTGTTCTATTTTTCCACTTGAAATAATTGTTATTATTCAATCATGATAAATCTGTATAATAAAAAGTAAATTGTTAAAAATATTATAGGAAGTTAAGTATTAATCTATTAGTACATTTGATAATATTTTTAATACACCTTTCAGGCCAGGCATTGGTAATTTTTGCATTATTTTCCCCTGACGAGAACTGAATTGTTCAAATTATTAAGTAATAATACATTTTGATGTTATTTTGATTAGTAATTTTTACATTATTTTCTTATAATTTTTCTTGTATTGCACTACTACGACACCAAAGGTCGCGGGTTCGACCCCCGTACAGTAGAAATATTTGTGTGCATGGACAACTCTGTTAGTATTGGTTGGGGTGTTTTCTATGAAAATTATGTATGTATTTACAAAAGAAGAAAGTATTTAGGTAAGTGTGTTAATAATACGAGGTTCAAGTCGCTCACTTTGGGTTTACATGGCGCTGTGTGAAATAATGTGCAGGGATATTTATTTATTTATTTTTCTTCAAGTTTACGTAAATTAGTAACAAAGTAGAGGTAGCGGTATTTCGATGTATGCCGTCGGTCTTTCAAAATATTAGGAAGGCCTATTTCAGCGGAAATTCATACCAGAATGATGAAGATCTACTGCGATAGAAAGCTAACTTTCAAAAAATAATGTAGGTTTTTGTACATTTATTTTACGGAGGGTGGGTATACCCACTAAAACACCGGGGCAGCCTTCTTCCGTGCGTGACCAGGGTTCACTGAGATCTCCTCTGTAGAGAAGGAACACCTGGCGCACAATGCTGCTCACACAGCCCATCTCATAGGGAGTTAGACCTTTTTTTTTTCGAGGGGTATCCAGTTTACGCACATCCCGCCCCCGGGGAAGGGCGGGGGTGTGTCAGGCTCGCCTACCCCAGAAGGGTGTGCCTCCCTACTAACACCAGCCGGCGTTACGGCAGTGTGGGCGCAGCCTCACCATCAATAATCATTATTCTGTAGATAATTCAATTCTACATTTCACATGGGGCAAAGAAGCTTGGATTGCAACTCGTTGCTCTAAAAGTCTGAATCCCAGCCAGTAAAGACCATCCTGAATGAGAACGTGACAAGGATCGATATGACATTTTTGCATTTCTGTTAGGATTTGGCGACCTGACGTTGTATCAGAATCAGAAATATCTTTATTTAAATAGACCTGTTATAAGTGCCTTCAAATCGCCATGAACTAAATCAAACAAACAAAAATACACTTAAGAATATACTTAAATACTATAATAGAAATAATAAATAACTACACAGTATACAAACATAATGTGACTGTGTCGGAAAGTTGTTTCTGTACTGAGAAGAATCGGCAAAAAACTCAGCAGTTACTCTTGTCAATATGTTCTGTATGTTAATGTTCTGCGAGTCAATGCTTATAGGTTTTCATAATAGAAGCACACTTTTTACATATTACCGAAACTGTTTATTAATACTTTCATTAGATTTAGAACTAGGGACATCTTTTCGATAGGACGCGTAATAGAGCAGAATCTACAATCCACTCATTTTTCTCAGTATTACTCTGATTATAGTAAACATTTTCAGTACCTGCTATGAACATAAAACAGTCATCCTCTGTGATAGCTGTATGTCTCGATGACCCGTAACCATGTCCTTGACCTCTTCCCTGTCCTTAACCCTTGGCATGCCTGGTGGGCATAAGTTACACGTTATGCCTGGTGGGTCTCTCAGACCCCGATTTCAAAATAGCATTTTTCTCTATAAATTTTATTATGTAAGGTGATTAAATGATTCAAGACGCATGCTTTAAGGGCAAAAAAGAGATAGTAAAAAAACACATTAGAATTTAATCAACTTTATTAAAATATTTCAAATTAAACTTTAACACACATTTATAAGCAACATTTCGTGACTATAACTTTTTTAATATATATAATTAATATCAAAAGTTAAGAGATCATAATCAGACTTTAATCAGTGTAAGGCACTATCATATACAGCCTGGCAAAAAAGTCGTGAAATTAATAGGGGCGCCACCATCGTCGATGTGGTCACCCCGTATACTACGACACAAACGGTTTTGATAATTGACTTATTCAAATATTTTTTTTAGAGAGAATGGCTATCTAGTTAGTCGTGGTCCATGAACTAAGTTCACGCCAATAGATACCAATTATTTGAGTCGCGCCAATGCATCACGTGATCCCCTAATCTAGTTCAGTATTTTCTTATTCTTAGCGTTTTACCAGGAAAACGCCTTACATTTCTTTAATTCCACATTATTTAGTCGTTTTCTAGAAGTAGTCATACAGACACTCGTATAACGGGTTTGCTTTTCCCTCTGGGCTGATAGGTCAGGTATGAGTGGTAGTCTGTCCACCGAGATCCAACAGGTCAATAGGCGTTTGGTGGTAAAAATGGAATGGCGGTTTCACCAATACAGTCGATCCCCACCACATACAACCACATTATTAGGACGTTTTTCTACTTCCAAGTAAAGAAATAAAAGAAGAAACTAGCAAAATCATAATATTATAATTTTAATTAAAGTAAAAAAATCTTCATCCATGGCTTGGCTCGACCCTTCTCCAAAATTCTAACATTCACTTTGTTCCCATGAGTCACTCATGCTGCTATTGTACGGTCACTTCATCTTGCAGGTTTATGATTACCTGTCGATTTGCTCATTTGAAGTTTGTCCGCGTTGGTATTATTCCTTCTCTATTTAAATACCGTGTCATCATCATGATTTTCTCCTATCTTTGGGAGAAATATTCTCAAAAGCTGGCGCAGCCGCTGCACTAACGAGCATTTTGACTTTAAAATCGGACAAAATTATTTAGTACTTTTATTTTATTGGGAATGAATAAAAATACGTATTTGAATAAAGAAAACATATATTTTTACAAAAATAGCAAAAAATAATCAAATAATAAACAAAAAATGATTTAAGAACATAATTAAATAAATAAAAAAATATTATCATTACAAACATGAACAAAAATAGTTAAAAATAAAGAAACAAAAGATAGAAAACATATATTTTTTAAAACATGGCTAAAACAATTAAAAAACCAAACAAAAAATGTTTAATGATGTAATTCAAAAAAGAAATCAATTTTTATAAACGTGGCTAGGAATGATAAAAAAAACCACAACATTATTTAATTCTAATAGATCTTAGTCTGATTCATCAGAGTAAGCAAGACTCGATGATTGGTCTACTTCTATATCCAGTTCTTCCGGCTCGAACAACTCAATGGTTTCACTCATAAAAGGCTGGCTTTTGCTCGGATAACGTTTCCGTAAACAACTAATAAACGGATCTGATGTGAGCAGCAGTCTGTTGAGAACATCTTGATTACATTGTATTCTCGAAAATTTACGGGCATAATTTTGCCGGTATGAGCGGTAGTGCTTATTACGGGCTTCCGCGGCCTCTTCGGATAGTTGTCCGATGGGAAGGATAGCATGTTTTATAACAGTTGTACCGTGCACTAGGATTTTGTGAAGAGTTGGCGTCATTGGATGCCAACCGTACAGTTCGACATACATTTTTGCAGTATCTTTGCAAAACTCTCCAAACTTATCTGCATTTATTTTGTGGCCAGATGACATCGCTTCCAGAATCACTTTAAGTTTAATTATAAACTCTTTATTTATGCCACTGATTTCAGCAGCTAGATCAGGATCGGCGAAGAATCTTCTAGACGTGTTGCCTGAATTGGAATTGCCGAAACCAGCTTTTGGCATATCTATTACAAGGCCAGTCTTTTCTCTATATTTCTTTTGGATTTTTTCTTTTGTTTCTTTAACCACAGCCTTTTCTTCTGCAGTTCGGGCTTGCCATTTTTGCAGAGGAAGCTTGTAAGCTATGTGTAAAACCGTTTCGAAGAATCGGATTCTTGCATGAAGAATTGACAATCCGAATCTTAATGATTGAGGATCCTCTGCATTTAAATTTTCAAAATCATTAAAAGCTTTGGACGTTTTGCCACATATGTAACATCTCATAGTGGATGACGTGGAAGTAGCTGCGTTGCAAACTTTTGCATCAACCATGGTTGGGAGTAATGTATGTCGTACGAAAGTGGCTCTATTATGATTTTCTATTTCAGTTCTTAATAGTTGTTTTATTTGGTCTTCTACATACTTTATTTCATCATTTGTAATATCTACTGTTTCGTGGAGAAATCGAATCCGAATTGGCCGACAAAACCTAGTAGATGACGGTGTCGGATTTTGCCATAAAGTCTTCATTTTGTTCCCAATATGTGACTGTAATCTCAAGGGTACCAATGAACTTTGAAATATATTTGAGTCATCATGAGAGCTGTCTAAAAACTTTTGTTGGTAGGGAGTTTGATGAGAGCCATCACAACCCCATTTTGAAATGAGCTCCAGATTTTCCAATTCTTCTGTTGTACAGTTTTGGAGTACATCTTCAAGATAAAGACAAAGTCTTTTAGCTGTGTGATCCAGTAAGTCTTGGAGCACAACTTCTACACAAGTCTCCGTAACTCGAACTGCCTCTGGTTTTGGATAGCAGAGTTTCTTTGCTTCTCTAATAAGGGTATAACAAGGGAATATACCTTTAGTTGCATTGTGCAGTAACTCCCATTGCTTCCTTGTAAAGCCACCTTCGATAAAAATGCGCAAAGCTTCATCAGGTGTGTATTTTTTTATTTTTGGTTCATGAGTAGTATTTATTACTTTTCTGTACCGCTTCGCTCTTGTTGGTGACGAAGTTGCATCTCTTATGAGTTTTGAAGCCGCAGCATTTCCTGACTCATTTTGACTGACGCTAGCTGCGAAAGTAAGCACTTCAACTGGTACCTCCTCACGAAGTTGTTTTGTTTTCCGTCTTTTACTGCGATCAGTCAATTCTTGGAAGTCCTTGCTTGGACGCCCTGGCTTGGTGTTTTGCTTCCATATATGTACTGGTATTGAATTACTAAGCCATCTTTCGCTTTTTTTTCATAAATCTGTCTTCAATATAATTGCACGACACCCATCTCTTCTTTAAATCTGATTTGAAATGACTTAAATCGTGACGTAAGGTTTGAAATTCGTTCTGGGGACATTTCATCATTTCTCGGAGCTTATTTTCCATAAATGATACTTTGTCATCTAATTTTTTAGCCGGACTCTCTTTAAAAATCATATACAACGATTTCCGAGACATCTGAATGACATTTGATGTCGTATCTGCAAAGAAACGACGAAATTGTAAATAAGCTAAACAATAGAAAAATCCTTATATTATTTTAAAAGTACATTTTTTTCAAGTGGTGGAAAGATGTGGAAAATGTTTTTACTGTTCTGACATGGTGAAACTCTATATTTTACTACAAAACAATAATTATAACCCGATCTAACCCGGTACTATTACAAAAGTACTAATTAGTAAAAAAAACATACACAATATTAATTATTTTTCTCTTCTGTTGATTATGGTTCTAAAAATACATAAAAGTCAATCATATTAAAGATAATATACAGTGTGTTTGGGAACCGGTGTCCGACCCGTTAAGGTGAAGCAATATGATCTATTTTATGAATAAATCCACCATAATTAAGCACTTTGCCCCAGTTGTTTTAAAATGGCCGCCATTTTAATTTTTTTTTCTTGGGAGTACGGGTGGGTTATTTTAGTTTGCAATATCTGCCGATTTAGAGGTCCTACAGTCACAAAAGTGGTATCGTTGGACAGCTACAAAAGTAGGCAACAAGGTGACAAAAAAGCATTTTTTCATAACTCCCTTAAAATACCTCAAAAAAATGTTTGAACTTGAAAATTGTGATAGAATTTGTTAGTTTTTTTTACATTTTTTTTTTCAGAAAAACTAAACTGTCAACATACATTTATTTTTAACTTTTTGGATACCCAAAGACATCACCTAAACACTGAAGCAAAAATCAAAGTTCCAAGTAAAATAGTTTAGAAGTTGTGACAAATTGAATATCACCCTGTCATCAGAGACCCTTTGAAACGCAGGTAAAATTTACCTGAAATAAATTAAAAAAAAAATTAAAAAAAATTAATTAAAAGTGCTTAATTATGGTGGATTTATTCATAAAATAGATCATATTACTTCACCTTAACGGGTCGGACACCGGTTCCCAAACACACTGTATATTTATATTAAGTACATACCTTGCTCTTCAGATTCCATAGCTAAAACTTTCCACAATCCACTTCAAACCACTTTTAACACCACGTGCAAGTTCGAAAACAATAGAACGTATCGAAAAATAGACGAGCGTACTACACGGAGACTAGATTCCGACTACCTGGCCGGGACGCGCGGCGGGGATTGGTCCGAGATAGGACCGGTTTATGGTAGTACCATTACTCAGGTGCAATAAAACGCCAACTTGGGCGATGTTTGCAGAAATTTGTAATTGTCACTTTTGTCCGGTTTTGAAAACAAAATGCTCGTTGTAGGCGAGGGTCTTAAGAGAGCCGAGGACGGTAATCATCAATACACACGTGTATCATACGACGTTTTTCAACACAATTGTGAAAAAAATTATGTTAGAAACTCATTTTATTCCGTAAATAAAAAGTATACTACCTACTAAGCCATAATCGTATAACTGAATGAAAATAAATATTTAGACGCAAACTAGCATTATTAAAAAAAAATATGCCCAAAATTATACATACCCCTATAATATGCAGTGGGTCTCTCGATTTCAAATTCGTCATCTTCAGACTCATAATGAGCTGGGCAAGTTGATGTTACTTGGTCCTCTGCAAATATAAAAACAAAAAATAAATAAATAATACATTTTTAAAACTCTAAATTTAATTTAGCCACCAACACTTGGTAATTTTGAGGAAAATAATTAAGAGACAATTTACCTTGTACAATTTCTGAAGGTTTAGCAGTAAACCTAAAAACTTCAGAAGGGTAGTACTGCTGCGACTCAGTTGTAGTCACAACGTCTTCGTCATCTAAAACGAAAGATAACATATTAGGAAATATTTAAAAATAATGATAAGATAAGATAAGAAACACTTTATTGCACACAAACACAACAGAGAAATTAACAAAGAAACATTTAAGAGACAAAGTACAATTTAGGCGGTCTTATTGCTAAAAGCAATCTCTTCCAGACAACCCACAGGTAAAGGAAATAACACAGAAAGGGTAAGCAAGTGCACAAATCTGACAGGATTGAAATGTGTTTTACTAATGATATCGCTGAAAATATATTGACGTAGGTATAGTATAAATCGATTATTATGACCAATGCCTTCAATGTCTTCGTAAGCTGCTGGCGATGGGACCACTTCTTGTGAACAGCCTGTGTTGACTTCCACCATTTCACCAACGTCATCTGTAAATTGAAGACGTATTAATTATTTAGAAAAAAATACCTTGATACCTCTTATTGGTAATTCAGATTAATTGCAGTTATTTCCATCATACACATACTTATGACGGCATGACTCGAATAAATAAACTTTAAAAGCAACTAAACAAAACATTTGTCACCTAAATGATTAAACAATGGCAAAAGTGCAAGAGCTTACCTGAAGAATAATCTTGATACGCTGAGAAATTCGGACGGTCTGTTAATGGTCTCGGTAGCATAATTGGTTAGTGCAGTCTCCCGGTTTGCGATAGATGCGGGTTCGAGTCCCGCCTGATGCCAGGTAAACCATTGTCTTTTTCTGGTTTTCCTATCTTGAGTAAGATGATAATGCATTATCCCTAAATAAATCGCTTTTAGCAATAAGACCGCCTAAATTGTACATTGGCTCTTGAATATTTTTCTTCTTTGTTGGTTTCTCTGTTGTGTTTGTGTGCAATAAAGTGTTTCTTATCTTATCACGTTAAAATATTATTTTTGGAGCCTATGTTAACTATTTTGTTCAAATAGAAACGGGATAATATGCGCCTAAAGCTGCTTTATGTAATTGCAATACAAAATACAAGCAGTTTGGCTATACTTTTAAAAAATTTTTTTAGGTATTTTTACCGACTAGGTCACGATAACTTAAGCATTTTTACAAAACTATAAATCCAACTTCTTCTTCATTGTCGGAATCATCATCTTTGTCTTCTGTGTTTCCTGTGTGTTCATCTTAATTTCGCTGAGACTCTTGATTATTTTTGTATACAACATCCAACACCATTGAATGCCATGCGCGAAACAACAACTTGAACAACTACGACCCCTAGCACACATCACACGTGCCCCATCAGTGACTATGCATGCTTTGTCTTCCTCGAGGAAAGGATCCAAACGCGTGAGTTTGGCTTTAGAACATTGACACAACGATCGGCTGTTCCTTTGCCGTGTGCGTTACCCCAGCCAGATTTTGTCGAAAATCACATTTTTTTTTAAGTAGATAATTAGAAGTCCAACTTCTTCAATTGTTGTGCTGATTTTTAAATTTGTTTTGCTTATGGTTTTTTAGTTATTTGACAAAAACAGATCTGGCTGGCGTAACGTTACCCCAGCCAGATGTTTTGTTAATTAAAGGGTTTATTGAAATAAACTTTAGGTACATAATTAGTATTCTGAACGAGGTAAATGTTGCCACAAAATTTGAATTTGTATCGTTTATGGTTTCGGAGATATTCAAAATCCTGCTGGGGTAACGTTTACGTGTTCGCTGTATCTCCGAAACGGCTAAGCGAATATGTATAATTTTTTGTACACAGCTTCTATGAATTTGTTATAATTTGTTTGCTGATAAAGAAAAACAAAATAATGCACCGTTTAGAAGTATTTTAATTAATAAAAAAACTCAAAAATAGGTCCTAGCTCTTCAAAAAAGAGCTCTAAAGCCTTATTTGAAACGTCATTTTGTAGCTTACAACTGCCTTCAAATGTTTGTAAATTTTCATTAGAATCCTGTGGGTATTTATTAAGTTACAACGATATTTAATTCAGTTCTCGTAACGATGCGCTCCGGAGATTTTAAGCCTCCGATTTACTGAGTTCCTTGTGAATTTAAAAGTTGAATAAGATATCATTAATTAGTATTTTAGTTCAATTTTCTACCTGTAAAATTTCAGCGTAATACGATTTGTAATTACCGAGATAATTAAAAGAAAGACATTAGGTAGTGCATGATCATGGCAACCCGACCAAGTATAGATGGTTACGAAAAAGCGGCCGCGTAGTACTTTATACTAACTTTTGAAATTAATAGGATAGTTTTAAACGTAAAGTACAGTTACGTACAGAAGTGTAAAACGAAAACGATATCATCTTAATTTGAGTATTTTTATTTACAAATCATGTCTTATAAACTTACAAAGAAAAATGCGAAGTACCTAAACACTTTAATTTAGTTATATATTTTCTTATAGCAGCATAATAAATGTTCATTGGCTCAACATAATTATAAATTAACTTCAAAAAGATTAACATTGATTTTCAAATCATGAACTAACAATAACATAATAAATTATTGACTGACATTATTATTTTAAGAGCACATTACGATGACTGGCTGGCTAGTATTCTTATAAAAATAGTTTTATTATTAAAATCACAGATCATTATTAAAACTAAATTAAATCACATTGTACTTAGTAAAATGTTCGATTTTAAATATCAAAATAAACTTTCGGACATAGATACAGCTCTAATATAGTTATATTGTTTTAAAATCACAGATCGATAATTTTAAAAACAAAGAAAATATTTACAATATGTACCAACTTTTTAACACCCTAAAAATCACAGATCATATAAAACTATACAAAATCACAGTGCGTTTCATAAAATATTTACAGTAGGAAATGGTTTGATTTCAAATATGTACTACAATAATCTTTCGTACATATATACCTCTATAGTTCTAAAGTAAAAACTAAATATAGTTATATTGTTTTAAAATCACAGATAAATAATTTATTTCAAATCAAATAAAATTCTTAAAATAGATATCTACTTTTTAACACTAGTTAATAGCTCTAGTGACAGTTGAACGACAGTGAACTTTTTACAGTCATAGTGCTTTTATTTTCACGTTACAGCTAGACCTCCAAGGATGTTTTGTTCCTCTAAGCTCAGGAGGAATTGTCAGAATAAGCATTTAAATCACATCAACATTTAAAAAATTAGATACAAATATAATCATATGTCATAAGATTGCAACGTATAAATAATCGCATGAGGCATTATTTCTGTTTTATTTTTTTGAATTTTGGTGTACATATCGTCATAACATTGAAATGTTCGTCACTGCGGGCAGTGGATTGCTGTCGCGAACGCAGTGAACACCAGAGGCGGGAGACTGACCTCGGACGGCGCCAGGCTCAGTACAGTCGGCGTGCTGTCAGGAGAGCGAAGAAGCGCGGAGCAGTTGGTGGTGGCACGGTGCAGCAAGCAAAGCGACCCAAGAGGAGTGGTCGACGAATGGTTGCAGCTGTTCGTGAGTGTGTGTAAATAATAGAAGTGTAAAAAGTGAGTACTTTGAACCTTATTTTCAAGAAGATTTTAACTTTTAATTTCGTGATTACTGAAGAAATAGTGAGCAAATTTGAACTTTATTTCAAAGAAGATATTTACTTAGAGTTTCGGCTTCAGTAATATTTGGACTTTGAAAATAATTTAGCATTTTAGTTAGGACTTAGAATAGTTTCCCAAAAACGGTTAATACGGGGTACCTATGCCCGATTTTGGAGCAAAATTGTACTTTTGAAACACTTAGAATAATTTTGATCGTTTCAAACAAGTTACTTCAACTATCGTAATGTGTTCAAAAATGGAGGCTTTAATAGATTTTCAAATTGAACTGCACGAACGCATGAGTAAAGCTAAATCTAACTTTAAAAAGAGCCCTAGAGATAGAATAACTAAACAGTACATAGAGGGACGGTTAGATTTGGTGGATCAAATGTGGTTCGAGTTTTCATCTGGACACAAGGATCTAAAGCGTACGGTAGAGAAGAAAACATTGTCTAGTACAGAATATGTTAAACAAGAAATTTATGATCAGACTGAAGAGTGCTATTTAGATTACAAAGCTGAGTTGAAAGAGTGGTTAGAACAATTTATTGTTGTAGATGTTGCTAGTCCTATGACACAGTCTACAGGTGGTTTTGGGGATCAAAGTAATGTAGAGTCATCTTTAAATGTCAAGTTACCGAGAATCAAAATACCTAATTTCTCAGGGCAGTACTCTGAATGGTCTACATTCCGAGATCTGTACATTGCTTTGATTCACACAAATCAGGAGTTGTCGAATGTGCAAAAGTTACATTACCTTAAAAGTTATTTGGAAGGTTAAGCGGAGCAATATTTAAGGCACATACCTATAACTAATGAAAACTATGATAGGTCCTGGGAATTGCTTGAGGACAGGTATAACAATAAAAAATATATTTGCCATTTAACTTTAAAGAGAATGTTAAGTCAAAGGAACATTTTGCACGAGTCGGCAGCCGCCTTAAAAGATCTGATAGATACCACCAATGATTGTTTGGCGGCTTTAGGTACTATAGGAGTTGATGTAAGCAGCTGGGATGTCATTGTAATCCATATTTTGAGTCTCAAGTTGGATCCAGAAACCAAGCGCCAATGGGAGTTTAAAGTCAGTGAGAGTAGTTCGGCAGACGAGTTGCCAACTTACGATACATTCAAAGAATTCTTAACGAAGAGATATCGCGCCATGGAACTCTTGGATTCCGGATCAAAGTCAAAAAGGGCAATGACTCATAGTAATCCTCCTGTAAATAAAATGAAGTCGTTCCATATAACCAATTATAAATGTATGTTTTGTTCGGGAGCACACACACTATCACACTGTAGGGAATTTTGTAAAAAGACGGTACATGACCGTCGTAGGTTTGTTAAGAACAGCAACGCTTGTTTTAATTGCTTGGGTAGCAATCATTCTGCCAAATCGTGTCGCACCAATTTTAGATGTCGTGTTTGCAAAAGAAAACACCACTCTCTTTTGCACCCTAGTGAAAAGGCTACTTCAGAGACCATGGTGGTCAGGAACAGGAACAAACCTGTAAAAATAGTTGCGACTCCTTCGAAAGATAAGGAGTTTGCACAAACATCGGTCAAACAACAACAGCAGACAGTGTCTTGTGTTTCGTCAGGAAGGGTAAACAATCAGGCTCTACTAGCAACAGCGCTAGTGGGAGTCAAGGCGAAAACAGGTCACGATACTGTGCGAGCACTCCTTGACCAAGGCTCGCAATCATCTTTCGTTACGGAGGATACTGTTCAGCGTCTGGGGTTGAGGAAGACTTCAGTGCTAGGACAGGTTTCTGGTCTGGGCGAGCGAGAGTCAACTTCAAAGGCGATGGTGGTTCTTGAACTTCAATCTCGAGTTGACTCTATAGTCCGGTCAATTTAGACATTCGAAGTTACATAAATTCCCACCAAGCTGAAAATCGGTAAGATTGCTTAAAATATCATTAAAAACAAAACTTGAAAGTTCCCCATCTTTCCCCTGTAAGGAAAAAATGTTATTCAAGGTCAAAGGTCAAAAAAATGAGTTTTTCGCGATTTTCAGCAAAACGGTAAGTTTTATCATAAAAATACCTTAGACAAAAATTGTAGATTATAAAATTATCTACAAAAACTAAATTAATACTTTTTTTTCTACGAGCCACCGTTTTTGAGATATAACGATTCAAAAAGCTGTAGAAGTTGTAATCGTCATAATATGCACACGTTTCCTCGCCACCTATGAGGTAGTGTACTTGGCGCGTTTTATTTTTACGTGGTTTCCCCAGTAGGCCTATTCCACCGGTCAGTTTTAATCCTGTTTTATTTGAAACTATTGAAAAATAATGGATTTTAGCAGAGATTGAAAAAATAAAGGCAATTTAAGTTAAAAAAAATGTAGTGAAATTTAATCGTCCGAGTCGTAACTGTCAAATTCTTTTTCTTGTTCTTCTTCTTGATCTTCTTGTTCTTGTTCGTCTTGTTCTTGTTCTTGTTCTTCTTGTTCTTCTTCATCTTCATCCTGAGTGCATGTAAACTGCGTTAATAGCGATGTATCGCATGTTGCCTCGTTGGAATCAAACGGATCCTCTTCTGTTGGTGATTCAATATTAGAACACGACCGGCCTTGACAATGCGTACATGCGGGAGAACAAAACAATCCGACTTTTTTGCAACCACATTTAGCACTGCATCCCTTTTTGCAGTTGCAAAAAATCGAGTTCAAAAGTTTTTCTGGCGCAGGTGGAAGTAAAGTATGCACTGGTTCCAATAAATTGTTGACCAACTTCCAACCCCAGTCTGTAGGGTCTAGCTGATAACCAAGCCACACTTGAACTTGGTAATATACTCTAAAAAGATGTTGATGAGCAGCAACTGAGGTTGGAGGAAGACAAGCTAATTGTACTTGTTTTTTACTTTTGGTGTTTCTAACGAAACATGCATATCTAAACTTATCTAAGCAGGTAGTTTTTTTAGGAGCTCCGTACATAGAAAGAAGAAAGCGAATGCCGTTGGTAATAATTTCTTGTCGAGTAGAATTACTATTTTTAAAAACTTCAGCACATTCAATTAAATTTTGTTTCTCAAATAGTTTGAAAACTGTTATTTTTCCCCTCCTGTAAAATGCAGATGTCGTATCACAGCCACTTATTGCGTGTAAAAATAGTACATGATTTTGACACTTTGCAAAAGTAGATAAACTTTTTGATGAATACATTTTTGATTGATGTTGAGCTTTTCCTGGTTTTAAGAAGAAAATAGTTTTTTCAGTTGGAGTTCGAGCAGTCAATAATACGAGTAAGTCTACATCTTCACCAACAACAATAGTTGTATTTGTCACATTGAATTGCTCAATTGCTGTTTCAATAATCAATACGTCAGCATCATTATCAGCTTGTCTTACCGATATATTTTCCGTAGTAAATCTTTCTTTCAACATTGAAATGAATCGAGACTTGTTGTGAGTATTAGAAAGAAATTTTTGTTGGCTGGTTGGAACTGTCATATTTTCATCAAATAAAATATCAATAGAAGAAGATGTTGCTAAAGTTCGACGACGCTGTTCTGCAGCTTTGGTATTTCTCGTGCAATCATGATAGCCATCAAATACGACAGTAACTCGGGAACCAAAATGTCGACGTACATACTGTACGTATTTATCTAATATAACGTTGAATGTTTCTTCACTATCCCACACAACGCGATGTAGTAAGTATCCTCCGTCAATGATGTATGTCGCATTTGTGTTGTTAATATCAAAGTCTACCGTTTCGAAACAATCGTAAATTGCAGACTTCTGTGTTTTACGCATCCCGATGTCATCGAATAACGATAAAGGGTAGGGAGATAGTTCATATTCAAAATAGTTTTCTATTTCATCTTGAAATGCTGCAGTAATACTCATGCGTTGGAACAACAATACAGGGTCTACAGGTACTTTTTCTTCATGAACTTTTATGGTACTAGTAATAGCTAAAAGAGGAACAACTTTGTCAGAGCGTTTTAATTTAACATTATTGAATGTGAGTCCTGTCATTTTTGCCATAGAAGCAAGCCCAACTTCACGAGCTTTATAACAATTGATTTTATCATCACCAACGACACCACTCGCAATAGAAACAATTTTGCTAACGTCTGGAAAAGGATCATGCGTTGAAAACCACTCTAAAAGTTTTCGTACGTCTTTAGCATCTTTTTTCATTCGCGAATCACTTGCATCAACATGCTGCTCGGTCGTATCCATCCTGACGTTAGCGAGATCTTCTAATTTTTCACAAACGGTATTCATAGCGTGCATACTATAAACCCATTTACTTATGACACTCTCTTTTGTACTTCTCCCTCGAGCAATACCTCCATCTGTCTTCATGGCTTTCATCATAGACTGCTCGATTACCATGTCCGTTGAAGTTCCACAACTTAATTTGTCAGAACGCCTAACTGTGAAAAATCCGTCTGAAAATCTTTCGTAAACTTCATGATCTATCGAATTTTGTAACTGTTGCATATCCTGCAAGTAAAGGTGTGCAGACTTAGCATAAGGAAAATGACCAGATGCATGAAAATAAGGAAGCATTTCTTTGACGCAGTTTAAATGAGCTTTCCAATCCCCCATACGCTCAGCTCTTAGGAATTCTTTAGCAATAGAAACCATATGAAAATACTGAATCCAAAGTTTTGCAGTTGGTCCTCGTTCCTCATATTCTTTTAATTTTTGATTCAATTTATTAAGCAAAGCTCCAGATACTTCATCATCATTTTCAATATCATTGTATGAAAGAGTGTTATCTAATATGTGATCGATATTTATGATTAGATCTGCATCCACGATGTCATCAATTTTAACTTCTTTTAATATTATAATTGCTAAAGTAAGCTGAAGTAGTGTATGAGCTCGAATAGCTCTTGCGTAAGCATGACCATTGAGCATTTTTTCTAATGATTTTACCGCATAGATTTCTGTGAGTACTTCTTTCATGCCGCTTCCTTGCATAATATGACCGATTGCTCCCAGAAAGGACATCAGTAGATGAAATCCTCCGAGTCTGACGATGATTTTTGATACTTCAGAGCCCTCAGGTGCGGCTGATACAATTTCTCGAGCTTTAGCGTACAGGGGCTGGTCGAAAGTCACGATGCATACATTGTGGCCATACCGTTTTGCATTCTCTAATGCACAAAGTAAAGTCGTATAAATAGTATTATAGTTACTGGCTGGTTGGTGAATAAACGGTAAAAATGAAATTTGAGATCTAGAGTAATTTATATGATTATTTGTTAAACGTTCAATAAAACCATTCCAACCAGGTAAAGACTCGTTTTTCCATTTCCCATAAAACCATACAGCATCAGCTTTTTTAAGGAAAGATACCGTTTCAGTACCATAAACAAAATCTGTAACATTTATTTTACTGTAACCTACCACACCGTCATTTTGATAGATCTGTATCGGCACATGAGCTTTTGCTTTGAAATCTATTGCTGAAAGGGCTTCTTTTATTCGTGGCATAGGCTCTTCTAGTAAAACTGAATGTTTAGGAGTAACAATTTGAATAATACCCATTATGTGGAGTGTGTTATTGCCGTCGAGCGTATTTACATTAATATCAGCATTGTCGGCAACGTATTGAATGAGCGTGCCACTTTCGGGTGATAGGACATGAGGAGGACGATGAAAAACTGCTGCTGCCTCATACATTATTGTTTCATTATAGGATGCACATAAACCAAATGACGAAAAGATTTGTATAAGACGCTTTGAACCGAACTTTCGATGAAAAAAAACTGCGAGGCCTAATTGTAATTTAGACTTAAAAGACCTTGGTCGAACAGCAGTCATGAGACTATGGCAAATATTTGTGCATACTAATTTTAAGTGATCTAAACTTGATCGTTTATTCTTTAAAATCACTCGTTCTACAAAATACGTCAACGATTCTGGGATTTCATTATTTAAATCTTCAAACATGCGACCTGGTGGAGGGTAGTTAGAATTATCAAACACTGCGGTTTGAATGTCTTCGCGAATTATATCTGCAGCTGCCTCTAGGACTCTGAATCGTTCTTCTTTTTTATTAACTTTTTTTTTTTCGTACCAGGCTTGATTCAAAATATCATGATGATTATCTACTAAGCATATGAATGTTGATGCTCCAGATTTCTCAGTGATAATAAGTTTATTACCATACTTCAGTTTTAGTCGTAACTTTATTGTTCTGTTATCTAAAGTTTCAGATTTGCAAATACTCTTTAATTCGTTTAAAGTAAATTGACAGTCATCGCTACTTTCCATGTAAGTAAATATTTCCTCCATTGCCCGATTCGTAGCTTCGTCTTTAGGACGACCGATTTTAAGTCCACTGGAAGGTTTCATGAAAGAAGTGTAGCAATCGTGATGATATTTAGCTTCCGCAGCAACTAAATCATATTCAAATTCGAGTCGAGCAAGTACATCTTTTGTTGTAGTATCATTACGAGTCCGAGCAATTTCCAGAATTGAATCTTTAAATTGAAGGGTACTTACTTGACTGATTCGACGGCGAATATCTGAGGGTTTTCTTTTCTCATATTCTTCATTCAATTCCTGGCCACAAAATAGACATTGTTTTTTATAACAAAAAGCTGATTCACTCGAACGTAATCTAGTACGAGGAGGACTTTCTGTGGATGTACCGGCTTCTTGTTCTTCACGTTGTCTTTTATTAGCTGCAGCAATAGAAGATTTTCGAGTATAAGTTTTCCGACAATTTTCATGTATTGTCACAGATTTTTGATTTTTTAGGTAATCCGAATATTCATCTGCTCTTTCGATACTTGCATTAATTAATGTCTTCATACCACGTTCAACAGTAACAATTTCACTTTCAGTTAAAAGTTTAGCACAAATAAAACAATATTCCGACATTTTTGTTATCAAACTCAATACAGCACGATATAGGTTAGGATAAACACGTGTTTTCACTACCAACTGGCGTTCAACACTAGCAGTATTTTATTTACTATAGCAGGTATAAGACCCTAGCCACGCACACAATTGAACAGGGGACAGATGTTTTCTCAAGGTTACAAAAGCGTATAAATTAAGGGACTGGGTTTCATTTTACCTGATATTCTTATAGTTATAAGTTATGTATATTTTATATTAGTAGTGTAAGTTACAATGACCGATAGAAAAATATTTTAACATATATTACAACTACAGAGATGTATATATACGTGGCGTACTCATGCATATTATGACGATTACAACTTTTACAACTTTTTGAATCGTTATATCTCAAAAACGGTGGCTCGTAGAAAAAAAAGTATTAATTTAGTTTTTGTAGATAATTTTATAATCTACAATTTTTGTCTAAGGTATTTTTATGATAAAACTTACCGTTTTGCTGAAAATCGCGAAAAACTCATTTTTTTGACCTTTGACCTTGAATAACATTTTTTCCTTACAGGGGAAAGATGGGGAACTTTCAAGTTTTGTTTTTAATGATATTTTAAGCAATCTTACCGATTTTCAGCTTGGTGGGAATTTATGTAACTTTACTCTTATTTTTTCGTCTAATTTGACCGGACTATAACTTTAAAATAAAAGTAGAAGCATATGTTTTAAAGTCAATTACAGCTCCTTTACCAACCTGCAAGATTGATCCATCAAACTGGATCGAGCTTAAAGGTCTGGAATTGGCTGATCCTGAGTATCATACTCCAAGTCAAATTGATGTTTTGCTTGGGATAGGTATTTACAATCAGATACTCATGGAAGGTATAAAGAAGGGTCCCGAGGGAACACTATTAGCCCAAGCTACAGCGTTTGGATGGATTCTCTCAGGACATATTAATGTGAATGAAAAACCGGATGATAACGATCATCCTCTTGTAGAAGGTTCTCAGGAGATATCTGAAAAAAGAACATTAGGAGATGAATTAAATAAAAAAGCAATGATCAAGATGAAGAAAAAACGGAGGTGCAAGAAGGAATGAAGTTTGAATCAGAGGAAGCTATAGACATCGTGAGACTTACCTGGAACCGCAGCAAAGAAGTCTTCCAATATGATGTCAAACTCTTGAAGCTGGAACAACCTGTAAGAAAAAATATTGTAGAAAAAGAAAATGTGGCTAGACTAGGAAACATGCAACGAAGCTTAATTGAAACAAAAAGAGGACTTACCTTAAAGCAGCAATCTTCGATCACTGAATCCAATTTGTGATGAAGATGGGATAATGAAGGTAGCAAGCACTTGTCTAAGTGGTCATCACGAGAACAATAGGCCAAGGTGGGCGATGTTGTTTTAGCGAAAGAGGACGGGTTGCCGCCCTGTCGATGGTTGTACGGCAGAGTGATTGCAACACATCGCGGTCAAGATAAGTTAGTAAACTTGGTTAGTTAAAAACAAAATCAAAGTTGTGTTTGCTTCCTTCAGCAACTGTGTTATGTAAATAATATGTTTTGTTTACAATTAAGGTTAAGTTTTGTTAAGTATTTAAGTTAATTGGGAAATTAAGATGTATGTTAAGGTTTCAAATGTTGATGGTTGAATATTGTTAAATCTTTCATTTCAGTTTCAAGTCATTAGTAAGGATTGTTTGTGATATTGTTGCAATATTATGTTTATTAAGGACAAATGTCATATTTGTCCTTGGTGGGCGATATGTATAAGTTAGTTTTGACTTTGGCCAACAGATGGCGTTATACGTCAATAGCTCGCGCTATCAACATTTTTTATGTTAACTATTAGTAGCTTAGATACTTGGACAATATAAAATTAATTCATACTAGACCGAAGTTTGTCTTTTATTTGGTAGCCAATACCTAGGGAACGACCAGTGAATTGTACACCGATTATGTTTCCGAAAGCAATGAGCTTTATAGTGACCAATCCCTTCTGAGCTTAGAGGTGGATCAAATTCAATGATAGACAAAATCTCATAGAATCTTTCGTTGATCTCAATATTGACAGGAACATCATTGAATAGAATACGGATATCATGAATCTCAAACATTATCAAACTGTTCAAATTATAGTTGAAGCTTACTGTTCCTTTTTTACAACAATAACAGAGGGGTGGTAAATCGTCCTTCATTCCCGATTCTACAGCCTCTTGTAATTTTGTAATACCTTTCTGATTTATTATATTTATATTTAGTGGCAAGTATTTACATTCAAAATGTGTTTTGTTTTCGTGATTAGTGCAATTTTCGTTTGAACAAGTTCTTTTTCTAGTAGCGGAAAAGTATGATGTGCAGATTTCTTCGAGTATTTTTGTGACGTTACATGCACAGTTTATTACATTGCACCTAGTTTCATCATTGATTTCAATTCCAGGGCAAAAATACTTGATAAAAGTATATCTCGCGTGTCATAAAGTTTTTGATTAAATCTCTTTGGCATCAACACAATTATTAATTTCTTGCCTGAACACAAGTCTGTCTTTGTAAGCTATGGCAAATGTTTGCGAGATGGCGTCAAATGCACAAGTATTAGTAAGGGCGCTTTTAGTGTCACGCGGATTTGCTCACGCACGCGGGATTGGACCGCATGCGTAAAATTTCACGCTGCGGATCATACGCAGCATGAGTTTCAGTTTTCTACGGGCTGCGTAACGGTATAGACGTGTTCAAAAATGATCAATATCAGAAGAATATCTATCGCTTACATACTTTACAAACGACGAAACAAGAAGACAAGAGTACATGTTGATCCCTTTCTTGAAAATAGGCTTCTTGCTGGGGCGTTTGTTACACACTTTGAAAAACTACAAAATAATGAACGTAAATTTAAAAATTACTTTCGAATGTCCATTCGTTCTTTTGATGAACTGTTGTGTAAAATTGAGAATAAGCTACAAAAAAGCAGTTTACGAAGGATTACAATACAACCGATTGAGAGGCTCGCTATTACATTAAGGTAAGTTTTAAATTTTTAATATTTAATTTCCTGCTATGATTTAGTGGAAAGGGATTTGAACAGGTAGGATAAACGTACCAATCCCAAACCAGTAAAGGACTTTTTTGACTTCAAATTACTGTCATGTGTAAATTTACATGTGCAAAAAAAAATTTTGTCATGTACTCTGGTCAACTGCAAAAATGTTAAACAAAAATCAAATCAATGATTTTTTCGGTAGTTGACCATCGTGGTCAACTATTGAGACATCATACAACACATGTTCTAGTAATTATCCAGTCTAAATAAACGGTATAATAATGATTTTTTGTTTGAAATATCGTAAAGTAACGCGTCATTGGTTATTAATTGTTGAAATTTCATAAAATAAGATTATTTCACTCATAAAATGTCACCATTAAAGTGGAATCATTCCTACCTTTCATCACACGCTACTTATTATAATATAGATAAAAGTTATAGGTTTGCACATGACAGTAATTTAAAGTCAAAAAAAGTCCTTAATTGGTTTGGGATTGGTACGTTCAACCTACATACACAATCCTTTTTTTTATCTGATAAAGTACACATGGCCACAGATCAAGTTACCCAAAACCAGCATAAATGGAACTCGCGCCTTGCGTATTATCATACTTAGGTAACCCGTCGGAGTCCCGCTTATACTGGATTTGAGTAACTTGATCTGTGCCGTGTGTACAACCGCACTCATATGACTAAACAAACAATTAGAGAGAAACTGGAGAAAAAAAGTTAATCGTACTCATTTTAATAAAAAGAGTTTTATTCATATTCATAAATTAAATAAAAATAAGTAAAAAAACTTTTTAAGTTAAACGGTTTTATGTTAAACATGCATCGCAATGTTTTAGATAAATGTACTAAAAACCAAAAAATAATGAAATAGATACAGTCGTGGGCATTATAAACATATGCATAGACTAGACTAAAATAAAACCGTGGGGCACGTCAATTGTCTACAATCGTTGATTAAAATGTTTGTTTTGGAATGTTACACTATAATTAGGCAGTTGTTCAACCGACAACGATGGACGTGTGATAAGTAGGGCTAGAATGTGGAAACAAGCTAGCAAGCTTGATTATAAGCGAGTTTTAGGGTTTCATAGTGGTGAGCGAGTAGTACTTTTATCATATGTTTTGTCGATTGATAAAGACAAACTACGAGTTGTGAAACGATTCCTCGCCAGCCAACAGTGTGAATGTCCAACGATAAACTAGTTGGAACATCTCTTTTATTTACATGGAGTTTATAACTATTGGAATTTCCATGAGCAAGAAAATAGTAAGTAATTTCCTCACCGTCTGCGGGCCAACTGCCTAACGACGAATTAAACGATTCTTCTATCGCACATTAAGTCGATAATTTGTAGATAATTGACGTGCCCCACGGTTTTATTTTAGTCTAGTCTATGCATATGTTTATAATGCCCACGACTGTATCTATTTCATTATTTTTTGGTTTTTAGTACATTTATCTAAAACATTGCGATGCATGTTTAACATAAAACCGTTTAACTTAAAAAGTTTTTTTACTTATTTTTATTTTCTAGTTTTTAGTTTTTATTTCGGATTCTGTTTAATTCATTTAGTGCTTCATTATTGCAAGGTTTTTTCCCGTTGGTTTATTGCAGTCCAACTTCTCTATACGTAGTCCCTGCAAAGATCTTACTCTACTAAGAGCCACGTGGGCTTGACTTTCTTCAAACAATAAACTAACGGGCAAGAAACCTTGCAATAACGAAGCACTAAATGAATTAAACAGAATGCTAAATAAAAACTAAAAACTAACAAAATCTTGACTTGGGTGGAGGATTTAGGCTGGATTAATCAGATACCTAAATTACCTTGTTTGTTTTTTTCTTTTTTTGTGATGTAGTTGCGATGTCCAGATGAAATAACCCTTTTTTTTTTCTTCTTTCTTTCTAAATTACAGGTTCAATTTCCAGATTTAAATCTTATTATTATACGCCATTTAGTGGCTGCGCCCATCTTAAATATTGAAGTTGTATAGTGCACTGTATTCTTCTTGTCAAGCCCTTTTATTTGATACCCATATTGGTGTGATGCATAAAAAATTGTTATCAGCCATTTGGTGGCGGCGTGGAGCTCCAGAGGCGTGGAGTAGTCGTCCTGTTCTTCAAAAAGGGAGACAAAACCCTACTGAAGAGCTATCGACCCATTTCCCTTCTAAGCCACGTCTATAAGCTGTTCTCAAGAGTGATCACGAACCGTCTTGCGCGAAGACTCGACGAATTCCAACCACCGGAGCAGGCTGGGTTTCGGAGCGAATACGGCACCATAGACCACATCCACACAGTGCGGCAGATTATACATTTGTGGACTATGAGAAGGCCTTTGACTCGATTGAAATCTGGTCTGTTCTGGAGTCCCTGCAGCGATGCCGTGTAGATTGGCGATACATCCAAGTGATGAGATGTCTTTACGAAGCAGCCACTATGTCCGTCCAAATCCAGAATCAGCAAACAAGTCCTATACCGTTGCATCGAGGTTTGCGACAAGGGGTTGTTATCTCCCCGAAATTGTTCCCAAATGCAATGGAGGATATGTTCAAGACGCTGAACTGGGAAGGACGTGGTATCAACATTAATGGCGAGTACATGTCTCAGTTGCGATTTGCGGACGACATCGTCATCGTGGCAGAAACGCTGCAGGACCTACAACAGATGCAGAATGACCTGGCTGACTCTTCTGTGCGCATCGGTCTACGGATGAACTTGGACAAAACCAGTACTATCGGAACCGATAGCGATACACGGCGCCGTTCTCAAAGTTGTTCAAAAATATGTATACCTCGGGCAAACATTGCAGTTAGGTAGAAACAACTTCGAGGACGAGGTGAATAGAAGAATTCAGCTGGGCTGGGCAGGGTTTGGAAAGCTACGTCGAGTTTTCAAATCGTCGATCCCGCAGTGCCTAAAGACTTCAATCAGTGCGTCCTACCCGTCATGACATACGGAGCCAAAACGTGTACACTAACGGCACGGCTGGTCCACAAATTTAAAGTCACTCAGCGGGCTATGGAGAGGGCTATGCTCGGCGTTTCTCTGCGAGATCAAATCAGAAATGAGGTGATACGGCAGAGAACCAAGGTTATCGACATAGCCCACCGGATTAGCAAGCTGAAGTGGCAGTGGGCTGGCCATGTTAGCCGTAACACCGACAAACGTTGGAGTAAACGTGTTCTTGAGTGGAGACCGCGTCTCGGCAAGCGTAGTGTAGGACGTCCTCAGGCAAGGTGGAGTGAGCAGCCGAAGATCGAGTATAGTGGCGTGCAAAAGGAGAGGCCTATGTTCAGCAGTGGACTACAACAGGCTGATGATGATGATGATGATTTGGTAGCGGCGGCCATCTTAGATTTCAATTTTGCATAGTAAATTGTATTCTACTTGTTGAGACCTTTCATTTGATACCCATGTTGATGGGATTGATCAAACCTAAGTTATCCGCCATTTTGTAGAGGCCGCCATCTTGGATTTTAATTTGATATAGTACATTGTATTCTATTGGTTGAGCACTTTCATTTGATACCCATATTGATGGGATTGATAAAACCTACGTTATCCACCATTTTGTAGCGGCCGCCATCTTGGATTTCATTTTTTTATAGTATATTGTATTCTGCTTGTTGAGCTCTTTCATTTGATACCCATATTGATGGGAAAATATAAAACATAAATTATCCGCCATTTTGTAGCGGCGGCCATCTTGAATTTATAATGATGATGAATAAACATAATTGTATTGTCACCAAAATCCAAAGTGTATACAAACTTTCAGATTAATCGGTTGACAGGAAGGGGGTGAAATTTGAATTACTAGATTTGACCCAAGAATAAATAAAACAAACGGGGTGAGCTAAATAAAACCGTTTAATAAAACCGTTTAAAAACAAACGGGGTGAGCTAAATAAAACCGTTTAAAAATCAAATTTTACATCATTCATTTCTTTGTAAATTTGTATCCTGAGCGTTGACATTTCTTTCGCCTGTAGACGATGTTGTTGCTGGGGTATAAATTACGTCATAAGACGTGATATTAAACAAGCCGCTTTCAGTCGAAATAAGAGTTTCATTGTCATTCACTGCAGCAGAACTAATAGCATTGTCGTTAAGACTCGAAGTATCCTGGATTATACTATTGGTTTGGTAATCTTGATTTATCGGTGACAAACTGTCAAGCTCAGTAAAAGCACTAGAACTTGTTGTAGGAATGGGACTGTAGTATGCAGGTTGTGTTTGGCTTTCCATTTCCATAACTATATTTAACACTTTTGTTCTGAACATTAGTGTTTCATATCTAGTGAATCTTTTTAATGAAGGCTGCAGAGACTGAAAGAAAGCCAAATCCTCACTTTCTAGCTCCAGTTGATTAGACTTTAAGCATTCTAATAACTGTGCCTCAAATTCAGATGGTGCTTGCTTTTTAGATTTTACTTGTTTTTGTTTTGATGTTGGGTGAGAACTTTCTTGACGTGAAGTATCTGGTTGCGTGGACTCATTACGTGTTTCTAAATTACGTTGTGATGTTAGTTGAGAACTTTCTTGACGTGAAGTACCTGGTTGCGTGGACTCATTAGGTGTTTCTAAATTACTTTGTTCAGACATTTCTTCACAGAGTGACTCTTCTCCAGCAGTTTCCGTTGTACTGTCTAAGAAAGTCAAAATGTCATAGTAAGAATATTTCTTCTTCTTCTTACTCCCAGAGCCGGATGGCTGATTTTTTTCAGATATCTTGTCTTTCTGGTAAGTGTCCCTTGCTGTTCGCCAGCGTTGTTGTATTTTCTTGTCTGAAATGACAAAATATAATAAGTAAGTGGCAAAAGTACACACAGTTTCAGATCAAGTTACCCAAAACCAGTACCAATAAACGGAACTTGCTAGGGCCTCGCCGGGCGGCGAGTCGTCTACGATAATAAACAACGCATGAGTCCTGTTTATACTGGTTTTGGGAAGCTTGATCTGTGGCCGTGTGTACAAATCTGATATTAGTTGGAAATTTAACTGCATTCGATTAAAGGCCCTCCTTAATTCACACATGTTGTCAACTTTACACTGTCTCATGAAGCATTAGATTAATCAAGCAATATATATATATACCTATACAGAGTGGAAAAATAAGGCCGCAGTTGAAGGAAAAGTACCCATAATATTGATGATGGCAAATTTTACTGAATGGAAATAATTCATTTTTTACAAAAATAATTAGAACTTCATTTAAGGATTTTTGGAAAAACACCGGATTGAATCGGGAAATTTATTTATTTGTTACAGTAAAATTTGCCATCATCAAAATTAAGGTGAAAACTTCCGGAAGTCACTAGCGCTGTAAGTTTTTAATTGTTTTAACAAAAATTTTCTTTATTTGCATCTGTCAACCTTCATGAAGGAGGACTTCTGGCCGCAGGGTGTCGTGTTTCGGAAGTTCCGAGGGCGGCTGCCCGCTGACACCGTGCACACGTCGGCGACACGTGTGAAATAATTAAAATAGTTTTTGTATATAAAATAATATGTATGTTAGTCTGTAAGGTATATATCTATGGGCCTCTGTTTACATTACCATCTTGTAATGTAAATATTGCCTGAAATAAACGATATTTTATTATATTATATTATATATATTTATTAGATTCCTTTCATTTGCCGGAAATTTTACCATAGGGGTTAATTTATACAAAGAAGATTTCTTATAAAATATTTACAGCATAGTTATGTGTCTCAAATCTGCTAAAAGTGGCCACTTTTAGCAGATATGAGATACATAACTATACTTCGAACTTTTCATATGAAATCATAACTGCATAAATACCCCTCTATGATAACATTTTCGGCAAATCATAGAAATCTAACGTAGCTATAGTACTGTAGTTAAAACGAATTAAAAACTTCTAGCGCTAGCTACTTCCGTGCCCTTTCACCTTAAGGGTATTTATTTTTCTTCTGAAGTAAAATTCGAGCGGTGCATGCTGTCTTATGTCTGATGTCAGCATTATTAATATATTATGTTATCATATTATTAATATATTGTTTTTGTTTTCAGATATTTGGCAACTGGTAATACATTCACTGATCTACACTATTCCTATATGATTGGAATTGCAACAATTAGCGAAATAGTAAGACAAGTTTGTTACATAATATGGATTGAACTAAAGTCTGAATGTATTCCACAGCTTAATGGGATCAAATGGAAAGAAATCGCAGAGGGATTTCTCACATATACAAATTTTCCTAATTGCTTGGGTGCTATTGATGGAAAACATATAAGAGTGATTCGGCCGCCGCACAGTGGATCACTATATTTTAATTATAAGAAATATTATTCTGTAGTGCTCCTCGCAATGTGTGATGCTGATTATAATTTTACATATATTAATGTCGGTACCAGTGGAAGCAACGCCGATTCAACCATCTTTAGAAGGAGTCAATTGTATACGAAACTGGAAAGTAACACGTTGGGTATCCCTGACCCGCAAGAGTTGCCTATTATTTGCCCCGAAGTAGCTTATCCATCTAGTGTAAGAGCAAAGTTGCCGTTCGTGATAGTGGGAGATGAGGCATTTGGTTTATCATCACATGTGATGCGGCCTTATGCTCGTGATAATTTACCTTACAAAAAGAAAATATTTAATTACCGTCTGTCCAGAGCAGTGGTTCCCAAACTTATTTTGTCTACTGCCTACTTCGAGAATAAATATTTTTTTAGCGCCCCCATTTTTTCACCTACCGCCTCAACACAACGCCCCCATTTTCTTTCTGGGTCACTTACCGCCCCCCTTGAGACCTGCAGCGCCCACAAGGGGGCGTTATCGCCCACTTTGGGAAAGACTGGTCCAGAGCTAGAAGGTACATAGAATGCACTTTTGGAATTATGTCAAATAAATTTAGAATATTTCACAGATCCATGACTGTCAAGTTAGATCTAGCACAATTAATAGTCAAGACGGCATGTGTACTTCACAATTTCATAAGGAAACGGGATGGCTACATGGTCAGCCATACATTTGTCACAAATGGTTTTACGGGACCACTACCCAGGCAGCAGACTGAAAGTAGTAATACGTCGGCAAGTAATATCAGAGATATATTTGCAGATTACTTTATCAATGAAGGAAAAGTCTCCTGGCAACACCGATATATAATTAATTAACTAAACTCAAAAGGTTTTAGAAGGTTTTTGATGTTATTTGTGAATTAAATAATTATGCTTATATTAATAAAGTAATGATGCTTGTATAAATAAAATAATGAACCAAACACATACCCGCCACTTTTCTTTCCTCTTCGCTCAAATTTTCGTAGTTAGGTGCCAATTCCTTCAAAATATCTCTCCATGCAGCCTCCCTCGCGTCCCTGTTTTTGTATAATTCATTGCGTTTATCCCACAAAACGGGCCGCAGATGAACTTCAATGATTACTCGTTCTGTATCGATTTTCATTTCGGTAGTACAATACGGCGCGTGCGCCCCGCTCGACTCTAAAATGGGCACTGAAGTTGTAGGCAGCGCTTACGCATGCGGATACCCCGCACCGGGGTGACGCCCCGCACAGCGCCCCGCGTCCCGCGTGCGTTTATCACGCTTTACAATAGATACCTATATGAAATTGTTTTTTGCGGATGCTACGCATGCGGGCCAATCCCGCGTGCGTGAGCAAATCCGCGTGACACTAAAAGCGCCCTAAGAATTAGTTTTTTATTTTTAGATATGGCAATGTTTCCATTTTGTAGTATATATATGGGTCTCAAGTTATAATTTGCTTTGTTATGAGGAACAGCAAGACTTCTCCAGTTTTCAACTTCTACAGGTTTATCCTGAAATATGGATTCTAATCCGAAATCTATATTGCTCGTTACGTTTTCTATTTTATCTATCTGTTTTTGCGACTCCTTCCTATTAATCAAATCCTTATTGCTCTTTTTGATTTGAACTTTATTTATCTTTTCCTCAGTAGTTTGAGATTCAGTTGTTTGCGAGATACTTAATTTCACAGTCCCATTTATAAAAGTGTAGTGTTGAATCAAAAATTCATCTAGTCGTATTCTCTCGTCTTTGGTGTTAAAATAAATTTTTTTTAAGTCCTTAAAATGGCTTTCAACATTTGAACTACTAGGAACATCTTTGGCATCGACAAAATAGTTGGTCATGACGTTACCCCACATAGGCAATTTTCGCAACAATCTTTTCAATGTCTCATTAACAGCCGGCAAATAATACTCATTTTGTTGTTGATATTTTACGTCAAATAATAATAAATATAACTTTTCAGTCTCAATAACGTCGTTGTAATATTTTATAAGAGGACAAATAGTACTGTCAGCCTTATCATTTTCAGGAAGTGTATCATTTTCAGGAAGAATATTTTCTTCCTGAAAATGATTAAATATGTCATCATCAATTTTGATATGGTCGTTTTTAGAAATTTTTGAAATTTTTGTTGACAAACGCTGTAAAGCTTCTTCGTATTTACCAGGGCTAATATATTCGGGTAGTGACACCGTAACAATATCATCAATAATGACAATAATCTTTTTAATTTCTTTGTAACAATGTTGTCCGTAAATTACTTTTATACAATTAATATAAAAATATTTAAATTTTTCTGAGCATTTGTCAAAACAACTTTGTTTAGGCAGTTTTTTGAAAAAATGGGATTTGTCTAGTCTGACGTAGCAAACTGGCACATGCTCAACCTGCCCTTCCAAAAGTGAAAAACACTGTGCTAAGTATACATTGGTATCTGTTTTAAGGAAAGTACGACATATTGCTTTTAATAAAGCAGCTGAATCGTCACAGATTGTTTCTTTGGGTAAATGTCGATTTACTGCCCATGTACTTAACCAAGTGGCTATACATTCAGTTGTGTGTGACTGTGATGCCATATAACATAAGGGAATGCTAGTACTGGTAGTGTATGCCATAACAACATATAAAAAAGTATGTTTAGCGTCTTTAGCGCTTACTCCTCGGGGCGCTATCGTTTGAAAGATCGAACCTGTTGCGTCTAAGGATAAAATAGTATGTGTATTTTTTAAAATCTCATCGTAATATTTACTTTGTTCGTTTGTCCAGAAGTAAACAAAAAACGGTACAAGTGAAAAATTGTGTATGTATTAAATGGGGAACTCTGAGACATTGCATAAATAGATATAATTGTGTTTTTATCAAATTGTAGTGCCCTTTTAGCCTCATGACGTATTTTCCTCAAATTATTCAATTTTGGCATAGTTGGAGGTTCTTTTGGATTGTCTTTATCCATGAGTTCGTCTGCCATTAAAGTTCTGACTTTCAACGCCTTGTAATTCATTAAACTCTCAGCAATTTTTCGTTTTCGGTTTGATGTCAGTCTATTTTTAACGTTTTTATCGTGGACAAAGTTTTTCTCGAAACGATTTACTTGACAAACCACATTTACAAAATTTTCAGTCAACGGATTTAAGTACATAACAATATTCGCGCCAAACTGAGTACATTTTCCCTTGCATACAATGTCGTTTAATTGAAAGTTCGTAGGTACATAACAATTTTTAAAAGCGAAAGTACAATCAAGTTCCGTTTTTTTCCATATTTGGTCTTGAAGCTCATTAGTCCAACTATTCTGTAACAATGTGTGGTTTTTAGGTGCGATACGTTTGAATTCATAAATGTCCATTTGAAACTCTATTTCCAAATCAGAATAGTTGTCGCAATTATCATTTTTTTTCAAAGTTTATGTTATTATCGAGGTCGGTTATGTTGTTCGTCACGTCCGTTGTGTTATTCGTTAGTCCATCTGAGTTATTATTATCGTGAAAAAAGTATTTCTTATTACGTCTTATTTCAGTAAGACGTAATAAAATGTCTAAAATGGCCATACAAGCTTCAGCTTGTATGGCCATTTTAGACATTTTGTGTTGAAACATTTCGTTTAATTCATTCTGTATGCTTTCATATACATCATGATTAATTGGAGGACAAGTCTTAAAATTATCAAATACATAACCATATTTCGAAATAACGCGTTTTTGATCATGCAACGGTATAACGCTTTTTCTACCGGCCATTATGTTTATAAATTTCTTGTCGGATGCAGGAATCGATTCACTGGTGTGCGTTGCTCCAGCACAAAAATACGTGGCCAGATAAATAAATAAATATACAGCAGGCAACGAAGATACTTGGTGCTTGCACATGTCTTCGCTTAGGAGATTGTCGGAGCCATCAAATTGTCTACAACAAAAAAAAATATATAATTATTAAAGCACATCTAGTATACTCAGGTACTAGACGACCAATACTACGATACGATAATTCGTGGCTGCATCTTTTGTCGCACACGGCACAATAGTGCAGGAACTTTAGCATAAGGTCAGTTAGGGTAAGAGGAACATAGTTTATTTTGAGGCAGATGTTTTAAGCCCTGGGAAGCATAGATAATGTTTTATGAGAATTCTGGGGAATCGTAAATTTGTCTTTATTTATCAGCTCCCTATGTTTTAAGAGCCATAACGCTAATATCAATACTTACGGCTGTATCATCAAAAAACATTTAGATTGTGCTAATGTTCCTCTTCCCCCTCGTCTGGGGTAAGAGGAACAATCATCATATTTCCCAAGGATGTCATGATTATTTAGTTATGCCTATTGCTTCTTTCGAAATAAAACTATTTCAATCGAATTTGATCTTATTGTAATTGCAAAAAGGTACAGTTTTAAATAAAATAAAGAAAAACTAAATTTAGGGTAAGAGAAACATATAGGTCAGGGGTCAGGTCAGGTCAGGGGTGAAAAACTAAAAAAGAAAGTATATAATTTAAATTATAATTTAATATTTTTTCCAAGAGTTTTTTATTTTTCCAAATGAAGTGAGATATGTAATGTTTCTTTTAAAACAGGCACATTTAAGTAACATTCAAACGCCTTACTTATACACCCGTTTGCACTACACATAAGAATCACCTAACTTCTTGCCAAACTTGTGCTACTGTAGCACCAGTTAGGCAAGAACTTAGGCGATTCTTATGTTTAGTGGAATCAGGTGATAAACTTAGAATAACTTGTAGCTGTTAACTAAAAATACTGCTTAGGAACACAACGTCATAAGGCGTTATATTGCTAAGCAACATTTTTAGTTACTAACTACAAATTATTCTTCATTATAAGGTGGTAAGTATTTAATATATCAGACTTAACAACTTAAACTTAAGAAAAGTAAACTATATCTTCATCTTCCATTAAGACAAATTCCGGGTTTTCATTAATCTGTAACAACTCAATTGACTTAACGATTACATCTTTGGGAATAATATCGATATCCTCGCGTTTTGGTTTGATAAATTTTATGCCTTGTTTTTGTTTATTCGTTTTAAAGTACGAAACTTTGTAGGTACTATTGCTATATTGTATTTCGGTAATCACGCCAATATAATACTTCCAGTTACCCCTAGAGTAATACCTTGTTAATATTGTGTCTCCTACTGTCCACTCTCTGCAGAGTATACTAGTTGTTTCAGATTTTAATTTTTCGTTATTTTTGTCTGGTGACATGGTTTGTTTTTCTTTTATGTGTTCTGTGTTAGTTTCAAAAGTCTTTTCCGTGTCTTCAATAGGTTTTATAAGTAAAGGTAATATTTGTTCTTTCTCAGTCCTCTGTATCTTTTTTACACGAGTGTTATATGTCTTATTTTCGTCTCGTCCAGTCTTGTTGTCTTTTTGATCAGTCTTTTCCGTTATTGTACATACACTCCCAGTCTTATGCCTTTTGAAATGATGCATCTCTTCCTTATCACCGCATGTTTTGTTTTCATCGCTTAAGTAGCCTACCGTGTTAATACTTAATTCAGTTTTTTCAGACCCTTTTTGATGTGATATTATAAGATCATACTTTTTAGAATAATCCATTTTATTTATTTTTTTGCTTTTTGTGGTGTCGCTTAGTTCCGAATACTTCATAATCGCATCCATGTCAATTTTATTATCCTGCATATTTTCTTTAGATGTATCACTTATGCTGTCAAAATCAAACTCGTCTTCGGGATTATAATCTGAGGAATCGTCTAAATTCAAAGAGCAGCTCGATAGACTAGAGCTACTTGATCTAGATCTCGATCTTTTTATTGTTTTCTTTATGGTATTGTTTTTGAAATATTTGTCGGCTTTAAAACGTTTCATATCCTCGGTTTTAACGATTTGGTCTCTTAACTTTTTTCCTTTATTTTTTAACGATGTCTCTACCTCACTTATTGCATTTTCTTTTGTGTGTTGTTTTTTATCTTTCGCTCTTTGTGCCTTTTTCCTTGGACTAACTATATTTTTACTTGATGAAGTATCTAATTCGTGTTCATTTTTTCTCTTTCTGTTAAGAGCTGATGGTCCCGGTATACATATGCTTTTCATTTCACTTTTTCCTTTTGTTGTATGTATCTTTTTTTCTCGTTGTACCTTCTTTTCTCCTTGTTTTTTAATTTTTTCTTGTTTATCTGCTTCTTTGACCTTACATCTTTCGTAAACTTCGTCATGGGTAATAACTTCTGCGCCAGCAGCAACTTTGGTCCTTTTCATTTTAATAGATAACTTTCCCGGTTTAACAGTTTTTAGAAGTAACTCTTCAAAATTAATATTGGTAATTACAGACCGGTTATCAAGAATCTGAACTTTTGAACATTGTTGAAATTTGCCAGTATTTGTCAATGTATCATTTATTTCTTGACTCTGTGTATTCAAGATATCGTTTGCTAATTGTACTTTTTTTAATGGACTCCGTTTGCTTAAAATGTTATTTATTGAAATTGGAAAGTCATTTATTGAAATTGGAAAGGCATTTTCTAAAGATATTGAAATATGTTGAGGAGACTTGTTCGTCCAACAATATTTTATTTACAAAAGTCAGTGCTGTATTTTTTAGTTTATTAGGTTTTTTGACAGGCACATCGATTGAGGTTTCTGAACTTTTGCTAGCCTCTTCGTTCGTAATTTTTTTCATAGTTTGATCCGTTGTGGCTTCCGATATTTTGCTGGTCTCTTCGTTTATACATTCTTTTACAGGTTGATCTATTGAGGCTCCTGATCTTTGACTCATATTTTCTGTCTTCTTTTGCAGTGCCGCAACTCTCTTCCATTCCGCTAACAAAACTGGATCAAATTTGGTTTCAGGTATGACATTTCTATTAAATGGATATATTCCAGCCTTACGGAAACCTGCTGCACATACAAGAGGATCAATCTGCGTCCACACTTCTCCTATAATTCTTGAGAAATCCTTCTTTGGCAACACTTTACCAACATTTAATCTCTGCCACTTTACTAATGCCACGTCCCACTTGTCCTTAAACGATTTATTCACGGCAAGATCCAATGGCTGTAAGTTGTCGCTCGAATGAGGTGGGATTTTCATGATCGTTATATTATTGTCTCGTGCTTTTTGTATAACTTTTATACTCAAATGAGTAGCGTGACCGTCGTAAATTAAGAGAATAGGACGTTTATCTCCAATGGCTGGCAAAAAAATCTTTTCGATAAACTTTTCAAACACTGACGTCTCCATCCAACCATTCGATGTTGCAGCGTATCGGGTTCCAGGGTACCCATCTTCCGACGTCCATGTGTCCCAAACGTTTTTTCCTTTATACACGATCAACGGCGGTGCTTTTTCACCTGCAGCATTGCACGCTAAAAGCACAGTAGTATTCGTCTTTCCTGGAGATGAGATGGTTCTAGTGGACGTGTAACCTCGAAATCCTACCACTTTTGATTTGCTTGGGTCTTTGCTAAAACTAGTTTCGTCAGCGTTCCAGATATGTGACGGTTTATCACGTAAACCTAACTCATCCAGCGTTTTCTCCAGCAAATCGAAGTATGGGTAGATTACCGCAGGACTGCATGCTTTTTTACCTGCATATTCTACGGGCTGGGGCTTTTTGACGGAAAGGTCATGTCTTTTTTTAAAAGCAAGAAACCAGTCTTCTCCTGGAATTCCGTCTTTGAACGGAGGTTCAATATTGTTTTCAACCACGTATTGACCAACGACTTCAAGCACTTCCTTGCGAGTCAAACCAAACCCGTATTTTTCCATTATATGAAGATTTTTCGCAAGCGATTTTTCTACATCCAATGGTAATGCTGTAGGTCTACCTAATGTATTTGATTTGAGACATTTTCGGTCATAGACGCGGTTCACTATAGTTGGTCTAGGAATCCCATACAATTTTGAGGCAGCATATGCAGATATTGCGCCATTTTTTACAGCCTCAACCGCTTCTCTTAATTTTTCTTGTGTATAGGCAGCACCTCTATCAGTTTTTCTTATATAGGGTTTCGGCATGTTTCATAATCTACCTGAAAAAAACAATAGTTTCCTACTTAGTTGTGTATTGTTTTAAACTTTCGAGGTCACTATTCCACCACTATAGCCTATTAATGTCCCCACTGCAGGGGCACAGGCTTTCCCTATGGATGGATATAGGGAGATCGGGCCATTACCCACCACGCGGGCCCAATGCGGGTTAGTGGGTTTAACGACTACTAAAGCAGCCGGGACCAACGGCTTAATGTGCCTTCCGAAGCACGGAGGAACTCGAGATTTTAAATTTTGGTCACCCATCCAATGACCAACCACTGCGAACGCTGCTTAGCAAACGTAATCGCAGTGGATCGCGCTGACAACTTGCACCATCGAGCTCCTCAAGGTCACTATTACTTACTTGAAATAACGGAAACTCGAATACAAAAAAGTACGTGGTAGTATTCCCGTTTTGACAACTAATTCAAGTTTCTTTATTGGTTTATAGTACGACCATTTCATTTTGCTAAAATTTTGAAACCTTTTAAAAGAAAAATCTGTCTTTTTTTTAACGTCCTTACGATTGTACAATAATGCTACCACAATGAATTTCTTTATACAATCTGATAGGGCAGATATAGCAGTTTCTGTGTCCTAAAAATTTCTACGTTGGTATCAATATTTTAATTTTTACAGCCTCTCCAATAGCTATACTTTGTATGAAAATGCTTGAGATATCCCTAGACACTTTTGATGTGTGTATATCAGTTAAAATAGTGATAGTATTTATGCTTTGTTAAATAACGTGTTTTTCGGCAATGTATTTTTTTTTGTATGTTCCGGACTTAAATTTTGGTGGATTATTAAATATAGTATCTTAAAATTGTAATATTTAACGAAATTTAAAATATTACGCTGATAGCGAATAATTTTTTTTTAACTTGTATTTTTCCTACACTACAAGCCAGCGGCCAAGTTTGCGACCACGAAGCAAATTATACGTAGCTTGATTGCAACAATCAGTCGTGCCAGCCAGAGCTGGACTAGACCCATTCTGAGTATTGGGGGAAAATTAAAAAAACAATAACTACTCACCACAGGTAGATAGTCGCCAGATTTATGAGTGTGATGTGCGTCAAGTCAACATGCATCCAACTGTGATTTGCTTATATCTTCCATAGGCCGCCGGCGCCGCGCCGTCCGCACCGCTATTACCTACTCATCTCGCCACAGTCACCACCAAATTGCTGTGGTTACATTGTTATGCCTACATTACCCACTTACGCCTACCGTGTCATTAACGACACACCAACTTTAAAAAAATATTGTCATTGACCAAGATATATTATTATTAATATATATGTCTCCATTAGCTGTCAGGGCCCTAGTCACTCATCGCGTAGTGATAACTGTGAGCTGCAGTTAATCTTACTTGCACCAAATAAGTTTAAATTTCGTAGTAATTACAATGTTGAATTCAAGGTAGGTTGAAAAATAGTTTTATGGTGTTTTTCATTCATATGCAACGTAATTACAAATGTTCGGTTCCTAAACACTCCTAAGACATAAAAATATTGGCTGTTTCATGAAATTTTCACTGAAAATTTTCATATTTCTTTGACTGTTCCGTAAAAGACACGGTAGGAGAATGTACTACCATTTCTGTTACGCACTCACGTTAGGTACGGTTCGATTAGCACCCACCCGCAAGTGTGTAAGTAGTAGTGGACTGTATAATAAATAACAACAAACTCGCCGGCTGGACAGATATGTAGGTAATCCAGACTGGTCAGAGGGAGAGGAGGCGTATGTATGGCTTCGACAGTTAATTATAGGGATGGGTTTTAAAATAACACACCCTTACCGGTTATCAGCTATAAGCAGGTCACTTTTATTCACTCACAAACACTGGGTTGTCACTTAACTATTTTTCTTTAACACAATATTACTTTTAAAAACACTAAAACACTGAATCTAATTACTATGGAGACTTTAAGACACAATTTATTCACTAATTACTTTTTCACAAAACAAAACACTAATAAAACACTGACTTATAACTGAATTGCACTTATATCACACCGTACTGAACAATTACGCACTTTACTTTTCACTTATTCACGATTCGCACTCATCGGATTTCAAATCAGAACTGACTGGCTCCCAGAAAACACCTGCCTTAAATATCTGTTCTAATATTCCAGGTTGTTCCATATCTGGAACCTACTATGGCTAAGAACGGATGACGTCACAAGTCTCGAATTTTCTAGAGTCATTGCCCTTCTTATCTATATGACGTCACGCTTCTAGATTATTCCAATACTCTTCTAATAATATCTCTATCTCGCTCTAACCTTGTTTCTCGAACTTTCAGGTGGTTTCTGGTGAAGCCTTACATTGTTTTATTGTTTCTTATGGTTTCTAGGTTATTCTATTCGGTTTCTAGTAACAATTTAAGCCCTAAAAATCTTAGAAACTAAAAGAATTTACTAATTTTACGTTGTGGCTTTCTTTACGGTATTGCCATTTGATTTTCCATTTTTTAGACTTTCTATTTACATTCATTCCTTATTTACTTTAAGAACATGTTCTTATGTACATGAATGCAAGCTTATTTAGTAAGTATTTACCTATTCCTATGTACCTAAGATGCGTTACTGTCTATGTAAAACGGGTTTATTGTCTTTTTACGTAATGCATCTTAGGTATCTGCCCTATGTCGGCGGGCAACTGAGCGGGGAGCGCCGGGCGTGCCGCGCGCGGGCGCAGGCCGCCGGGCCGGCGGCTTTGGTCGTTTCAAAATCAGGCCGCCGGCCTTGCCCGCCGGGTTCGTGCCGCCGGGCCGGCGGCTTTGGTGTGTAGACACCTTTTTACGAGAACTGAATTAAATATCGTTGTAACTTAATAAATACCTACAGGATTCTAATGAAAATTTACAAACATTTGAAGGCAGTTGTAAGCTACAAAATGACGTTTCAAATAAGGCTTTAGAGCTCTTTTTTGAAGAGCTAGGAGCTATTTTTGAGTTTTTTTTTTAATTATAATACTTCTAAACGGTGCATTATTTTGTTTTTCTTTATTGGCAAACAAATTATAACAAATTCATAGAAGCTGTGTACAAAAAATTATACATATTCGCTTAGCCGTTTCGGAGATACAGCGAACACGTAAACGTTACCCCAGCAGGATTTTGAATATCTCCGAAACCATAAACGATACAAATTCAAATTTACCTCGATCAGAATACTAATTATGTACCTAAAGTTTATTTCAATAAACCCTTTAATTAACAAAACATCTGGCTGGGGTAACGTTACGCCAGCCAGATCTGTTTTTGTCAAATAACTAAAAAACCATAAGCAAAACAAATTTAAAAATCAGCACAACAATTGAAGAAGTTGGACTTCTAATTATCTACTTAAAAAAAAATGTGATTTTCGACAAAATCTGGCTGGGGTAACGCACACTCCTTTGCCCGTTATTCTCGCTAACTCGAGGATCCTAAAGCTCTTGCCTTCATAACTTGGACATTTCAACTTAGGAAATCGCAAACTTTTGTTCTTTGGCCTTCAATTGATTCAATTCCGTTTTAGAATGTTTTTTATTTGCTCACTTTTTGGACAAGGTTTTTTTTTTATAGTGTTTGGTGATTTTGGTAAGTCATTATAGCCACTTTTTTAAACAGTCTTTTAATTGTATCAGATGTAAAAATACTGAATGCCAGTATTTGCAGTCATTTTTGAGACCGTAGTCTCCATATCATCTTCAGGGTTTTTGAAATAATCATTAATTAGTAGGTATCTTTTTCTTAGGTTCATCTTCATTTACTTTCTCAAGTCGTGGGCGAGTGATCGTTGCGCTAAAGAAGCTCGCAGTCTGAAATTGATCAGCATCTAAAGAAAAGTCCATAGGATGAAGTTTCAAATGGTTATTGCTAGAGACTTAAACTTTCAACGCTATTTTAAACGCGACCTAACGCAACATACAATTTGATCGTGGCTAAATACGTCGGACCGTAAATCAACACCTCTGCTCATAGTTTGTCTTTTTGTCCTTGACTTTTTTCAATTGTCATCGCATAGCTAACTTGTAAAGGAAACTGATGACGCGTCGTTTCTAAGGGACTATTCAGTTCGACCTGTGCTTTAGACAAAATTCGTGGTGTTCGATATTCGACGTTTTCGCCCGTCTGCGAACAGCTATTACGCGCGGTGAGGTTCGAACAACAATAACTTCACTGCTATTTACTAATCTGTCAGCAAAACTAAAGTTACGAATTATCAAGCACACGCATCCTACTTATAATTTCTAACCCTTTGATTGTAATTTATTTAAGCAGTCTGCACCTAAAAATATTTCGTCTGTATTATCAGAAACTGCTTCATCTATGCACAAGAAATGTAATTTCTCTTCTGGCAACTTGGATAAAATCAAAGAATTGATTTCCCTAATTTTCATTGTGAGTCGTCAGTTTTGCTCTATGAACACATACACCAGACTCATCTATGACAACATTAAGAAAAACAAAATCAATGAGGCCATCAACATCAGTTTGAAAGACCACTACCAATTCTGACTGGAAGGAATGGCAACAGGTTAAAACCTAATTGCAACCAAAATTCTAAAAATTCTGATTCATCTCTACTACGTTGTGATGTATTTAATGAAAAAACTTTAATGTAGTTTACTGACCATTTTATAACGTCTGAACTCGTTTTTGCATTAACAACAACAGGGGGAAATTGGCGAAAGTCGCCAGCAAATATAATTATTTTAACGCCAAAGAGTTTCGTCTGATTTCATCCGATCGCGAAGGGACCTATCAAGTAAATGAAATAGATATTTATGAGCCATTGAGGCTTCGTCATGAATAATAACATACGCATGGTGAATGAATTCAGCTCTTTGAGAAAAAAAAAATGTTCCAGTAACCAAGATTATCTACATGATTTGAGGGAAATCTGAATATACTATGTGCGGTAATGCAGCCTTCATAGTTCTGAGCTTCGCAGCTGGAGCAGGAGCTCGCAGTACACAGAACTATTCCATTTAAATTACCGCGTACGTGTAGTATAATGACGTCAAGTAATAGTGTTTTTCCTGACCCGCAGGTCCGTCTATAAAAATGGCAGTATTATTAGAATCGCGGGTAATTTCGTCGCGTAGCAGGTTACCAACGTATTCGTAAACTAAACGCGTTCTCGGCCTACCTCTGTCGTGTTGTCTACCGCTTCTGGCAATCCATGTTCGGCAAGGGATGTACCGTTTCTACGCATTAACCTATCGATGAAGATCAAACAGCGGTTATGTGCCTAATCGTCTTTTTCTGGAAAACGGTGTAAGATATCTTGGCTAAGTAAGTGTTCAAACTTGTCCCACAGTGATACGACCCGGACCCCGTTCACGACTAGAAGAACAAAGAAACTACGCAGGCGTGGCCCAGTTACTTCTTATTCTGCTTCATCGTTCGCGATCCCGACAGCAACGGCTGTTCAGCTTCTTGGAAAGTACTACAGCCTGGACCACCTAGATTATAAAGATCGCTATAAGTGCGACTTAATTATTAACGTGAATAAAATTGTTCACCTCTGGCGCGACCTAGAATAGAAGCGCGTAACTAATTCTCCCTTTTGCTGTATAGTTACAAATTTGTTGGTTACTGATTTCGAATATTTCAACGGTTTTTGGTGTGGGACGTCGCGGATGAACAATGCAGTGTTCATAAATTCTAGATAAGTTGAATTGTCAAATGAAGAGATCGGATGACGCGCGACGCGCCGCCTCGGTTTCGGTGCCCGGTTTAAAAAATAGACAGTTGCTCTCCGATATGAACCGCGAGTTGCTTGACGTTAGTTTCGGGTGCGGTTTTGTCGAATTCTATATGTCTATTCTCTCTATCTTCACCTGGTTCGCTTCTCTTTCAATCGATGTTCTTTGTCTACCAACTCTTTTCGCTCTGATCATTGATCTCCGATGATCACTTCTTTTTAGCTTTTGGTGTTTCGAATTCTATCTTTAATTGTTCATTATCAGTTCTTTCTTCTTCATCAAGAATCTCTTTATATTCATGCCTGAATGCAGTTTCATTCATAAACTTGACATCACGAGTCACCACAACCTTTCTTGTGTTAGCGTCATGTCCTATAAGCTTTTGATTGAGTATCATAACCCACGGATTACCGTCTCGGGGTGTAAAAAGTTCGCCGGCACTTACTACACCAAGCGACATAATAACGTAGTGCAATACGTACACTGGACTTTAGCTAAAAAACACAACTTCCCCGTACACAGGTTTTGGTGGAATCATGAACTCATACAGCCACATTCCATAGAAAATGAATCAGCTAAAATACTACGGGAAACACCAGTTCAAACCGATGTAACAGTTACGCACAATAGACCGGACATAATATATATTGACGAAACAGCAAACAAAACTTACCTGACCGTGCCTTCGGATTACAATATAGGAGCTAAAGAAGTAGAGAAGCTAAGCAAGTACCATCTCTTGTAAACCGAGGTGCATCGATTATGGCACACATCAAGCACAGTCATTCCCATAGTAGTAGGAACCACTGGAGTAGTGGCTAAAAGCAAAACTAAATATTGTGACCAGCTCAACTGAAATATTAACATACACATTCTTCAGAAACAGGCAGCAATACACACATCTACAATACCATCAAAAGTGTTAGGGGGCTCGGTGTTTATGAACATCGAATCTAGGTCTTCTTATCCCTGAGGGTCTCGGGGCGGAAGACTTCGGTTACAGAACCGGTCTCAGACCGAGAGAAAGTTAATTTACTTTTACATAATGTAGGTACCCATGGTAAAACTCATCTCAGGTTGTCCAATGAAACGCCTTTTTAATATTTACATTTAATACTGATAAAACACGAAAACAAAAAGAAAGCCGAAAAAAAAACCATCTCCTAATATATTTACAAATTCGTTTTGATTGTTTGGGACCCTATTGAAGGTATTGATTATGATTTCAACAGGGCCCCCTTGGCAAATTACTCATTAACGCTAAGTTCGTCGCCGCCTCAACGGAGGCCTGCCACCGTTTCTGGCAAGCGCGAAGCTCCTCTTTCGTGAGGGTAGGTTGGCGATCTACCACACGGGGCACCAGGTCCCGGTGTAGAGGCGGCGGCGGCAGCGGGCGGCGGTGCTCCCTCGGCAGAGGGTGGCGGCGCTCCGCGTGGAGTGGGTCGGGTATGGGGCCCAGGCAGGCAGGTTGCTCCCACACCCACTCCTCAACCACCACCTGCTCGGCCTCAAGCAGCTCTTCAGTGTCTCTAAAATAGAAGATTAAGCTTATCAAACCTCAATGTGCTTTAGAATATTGGAACACTACTGCCACTTTTAATTAGTGCCAAAAAAATGAGAGTTGGTTACTGATCACATGGTCAAAAATTTATAGTAAAATTATAAGTTCATAACCTTACATAACCTGTCATAACCTTAAACCAACAATAATTGACAAATGGCGTGGCATTGAGTACTTTGTCATCGATTGCTGCTCAGTACAGTTCGCACGTGGCTTTTATTTTATAGCCTGCAGAGGAGTTACCAAGAAGCAGGCTGAGACTAGTGATCTGCTCCTCCACGATATGTTTTTCTTGTAGGATGAGATCTGTTGTCTCTTTGCGGTATTGCAAACGCAAAGGACGATAAAATCGATATGATTGTGGATTGGAGTTTATCCAAATAGTAAATCCAGTCGTAGTTACAACTTGTAGTGGCACAAATATCGTTGCAAATAAACTACTATCCTTATTTTCGTGGTCTAAAAAAGACTGCTTGTACAACGACTGGCCCGAACTGCCGTCGAAACCCCAATTGCCTTTGAATATACAATCTAAACCTTACCTTTTAATTTTGTTACAGTACTAATTTACAGTATTATCATGTTACCTAAAAAAATGTGAAGTTGGGGTTTCGTACACTGAAATTCAAAGATAGTTTTGAGTTAAATAAATTTGGTTTATTGACTTTTAATCTTAAGCCTAAAAGTAGACTAGGCACAGAAACTGAAGCCCTACTGGAGCCGTACTGGAGCCGGCTAGACACAGGAGCCTTTGGGTTTGGGTGACGAGAGGTACCGAGCGTTTGTTTTATCATAATGTTCAAAATAATTAAGATGAGGGGCGGCCACCACGCTCTAATTGCGTGGAAAAATATTAAAGGAAAGATCATACTTCGATATCCTGCAGGATCAGGTGGGACACAGCACTGAGGGCCGCAGCATGCAGGTCCGGACAGCCCGTGGAATGTTTTCGGCCACTCCACGGAGACAGTCAGGAAACTGGCATGGATAGGGCAGCACCTGCAGGTAGTTCTGAGTCGACTTCCACACCTACGGGAGCTGACGCCCGTACTTAACACCTCCTGTAAGCGTTACAGGCACCAGCGTTAACAAAAGACACACGTGTCTGGGACTGAGACGAAGAGAAGGGGTCCCAAGACGCAGAAAAATGCAGGAAACCACAGTTGCAGAGGCAAAGCGAGGGTACCGTGGCATAAGCAAGCAGCAGATGCAGTAATTAGGCGTGCTTATGGCCTAGGTGTTCAGAAATAGCGGCGTGAAGGAAACTTAACCTAGCCTTGCCTCGACAACGAGCGGTGCATGGAATCCCTAATCAAACTAAGCAATTTTACATACCTATTGGAGGTTAATGCTGACGCTCAATGCTTTCTCCAGCAATTCAACTCCGGGGCATTGTTCCGGGTTGAGAAAAAACGAACACTTTCACGTAGACCACGACATCGGTCACGTCTACACCAAGCACATCACGAGCTGGAAAAAAGCGACACTGATTAATCAGCACACCACAAACACGATGGATTCCACTAATCCTGGTCTTCGAGCTGCAACTTACCGGTATCAGGGGTTTAAGATATTTGGAAATACAGCGCGTACGCCGGTTTCGAAAAGTAAAATGGCAGGGCGCAACGAATCTCAACCACTGCGCAAGAGCTCAGGACCTTCTGACACAGAGCATGGCGGAGTGGTTGATCCAAATAGCGATCATCTCTGAGCCCTATTCGGTTCCATCGAGAGACAACTGGGCGGGAGACTTACAGGGAGACGTTGCAATCGTCACACAGACATCCGCTGGCTTCCCGTCCTTTGAGAAGGTGGAGAAAGGGCAGGGATGCGTGGCGGTGTCAATAAAGCCAAACCGCCCTGTTGGTGATGCACTCAGTCTACTTCAAGAAAACCCTCGATTTCGCAAATTAAAAGAATTTATTAACAATTTTACGTGACACCTTTCATACAATCGAAAACAAACTAAAAACTGACAGTAAAAAAGAACATAGCTTAGAAAAAGTAAATAATTCAAAAAGATTATAAAAAGTATGTATGCGTCGGCAACACAGCCACCCCCGGTGCCGAAGACACGAAAATAAAATCCAAACAATACAATTAAATTGAGAAAACAAAAAACTAAATTAAAAACAATACCCTCTGTGGGTTGAAAAATAAATAAAATAAGTGTCCTTTTTAGGGTTAAATAAAAAATAAAAGTAAGTGAGCTTTTTAGGGTTAAAGTTAAAGGGGGTTAAAAGCCGTGGTCAAAAAAGAACAATATTTGAAATTAAACAAAACTAAGCACAATGAAAATAAATTAAACAAATCAAAGCAATAAATAATCTATAAAACAACTAATTTACGCACTGGGCGTTTAAGGGCCCCAGCGCTCGTGGCTACTTCAACGGACCGGACGACGCCGTCCTGTCCGGGAAAAACTTTGGTAACCCGTCCCCTGGGCCAGACCCCACGCGGCAAGTTCCCGTCAACCACGAGCACTAGGTCTCCTACCTTCACTGGTGGCGCTGGTTTTACATTTGGTCGAGGGACCAGAGTTGGTAAATACTCCCTGACCCAGCGCGACCAGAAATGATCTGCGAGCCGAAGTCCCTTCTTCCAGCGCACCCGGTGAATCAGGTCGTCATCGTTTACCTCAGCCACTATGGAATACGGTGATGAAGCACCCAAAATAAAATGAAATGGCGTGATTGCCTCTGGTGTGTCTGGGTCGACGGCGACGTGAGTCAGCGGACGGGAATTCACGAGGCCCTCTGCCTCCGCTAGTAACGTTGTGAGAACCTCTTCCTTCGGGGAACGCTGATGTAACGTAGCTGAGAGTGCAGTTTTAACTGTCCGAACCAGCCGTTCCCAAGCTCCTCCCATGAAAGGGGCTGCAGGGGTGATGAACTTCCAGCGAATTCCTCTTTCAGATGAAAATTCCGCTAATGAGGCTGCCAGCATTCGGTTTGCACCAACGAAGTTCGTGCCGTTGTCGCTGTAAATGGTAGATGGTACACCACGTCTAGCAATGAAGCGCCTTAGTGCCATTATGGTACAGTCTGAAGATAGATCTTTTACCACTTCTAGGTGAACTGCGCGGACGGTAAGTCAGGTAAAAAGTGCGACATATCTTTTTTCAGTGCGGCGTCCAACAGATACTGTGATGGGTCCAAAATAGTCTAATCCAGTACAGGTGAATGGCCTGGAGTGGTGACTTAGTCTTTCCAGAGGAAGATCTCCAACGGGTGGCGTCTGTGGTGTTCCTCTCCTCATGCGGCATATAAGACAGCTGCTGGCTACCGAACGAACAGCAGGCCGGAGTCCGAGTATGTAGAATCGCTGCTTCAGTTCATTTACAACGGCTTCATGGAATCCGTGGGCCGCACGTCGATGGTAGTAGGCAATCAACAAGCGCACGATTTCATCTCTGCCATCCAGCACTATCGGTGTGTTGGAGATGGCTGAAGCTCCAGCGGCTGAAATTCTCCCAGAGAGGCACAAGAGCTTGGAGTCTCGGTGCAGCTCTACTACCAGTCGTCTCAGGCGGCTTTGCTTCGGCAATGGATTTCCACGGCAAATTTGAACGTAGTCTGGTTCGAACGCGTTCAGTTGGGAGCGGAGCAGAAGAAGGCGTTCAGCTTTCTCGAGTTCTTCCGGAGCTAACGGAGCAGAGACTGGTAGGGAGAGGGAGCAGGGACCTCGGCTAGGAGATGAAATGAGACTTTTAAATGCACCGGCGGCACGCAAAATGCGCGCTGTGGCTCGCAGAAGGCGAAGCCAGCTGCTAAATCTACTGACGCTTGCGACGACCGGAGAAGGTAGCTGTGGCAGCTGCAGACTGGTGCACGCCACAGACTCCACAAGAGGAACAAAAGAAGTGCGTTTCATTTCTATTAGAACGGGTGCTGGTGAAGTCGATGGTTCGCAAGGCCAGTCAGTTTGAGGCTGCTCAAGAAAAGACGGTCCTGAGAACCACCGCGAGGAGATTTCTAGTTTGTGAGAGACTCTCGTTGCATCGTCTGCGACGTTTAAGGCTGAGGGCACGTATTTCCAGTCTGCAACGTTTGTGGTCTCCGCTATCTCACCTATCCTATGGGCTACAAAAGTTTTAAATGAACGTGCGTCGCTGCGCAGCCATTTAAGACCTGTTAGGCTATCAGACCAGAAAAACACCTTCTCCGGTTTTCGCACATGAGCCTCTAAAATATAAGCCGCAAAACGGGCAGCGATCAAAGCGGCTTGCAGTTCAAGTCTAGGGATTGACAGGGGCTTAAGAGGAGCGAGACGAGCCTTGCCTCCGATGAGACTGAGAATCACTTCTCCGTCGACACATTCAAACCGCCAGTATGCGACGCATGCATAGGCTAATTCGCTTGCGTCGGCGAAAATGTGGAGCTGAACGCTGCAAGCTTCTTTAGAACGTAAATAGTGTCGTGGAATGCTTCCAGAGAGCAGCTCTGACAAATCCTGGAACCAGCTCAGCCATTCGGAAGCAAAACTAGAAGGCAGCTCTTCATCCCAATCAACACCAAGCCTCCAAGTTTTTTGAAAAATAACACGTCCTTTAACCACAACGGGGATTAACAAGCCTAGAGGATCGTAAACACGCATGAGTTGCGTCAATACTGATCGCTTCGTGACCGTTTTTGGAAAATTACCTAAACTGTTACGCACAAACTGAAGCGTATCACTATTGACGTCCCAGATCACGCCTAATATACGAACGACTGCTGGAGAGCTGCTAGGAGCACACAAGTCTGATGGGAGAGACGCGAGGGCTTCTCTGCAGTTGGAGACCCAAGACCGCATCTCCAGTGAAGCCTGCGCGTGCACATGCACTATGTCGGCCACCAGACGTGCTGCCTCTTCAACTGAATCCAGGCTCCCCAGATAATCATCCATATAATGACTCTTCACTATAGCGTCAGCCGCTTCTGGGAATGATGCTCGATGCTCCTCAGCATTGCGATTTTTAAGGTAAATTGCTGTAAAAGGACTCGAGGTTGCACCGAACATCATTGAAGACATCCGGTATTCACGAATAGGTTCCGAGGGATCGCGGCGCCACAGGAAACGTTGTGCATCGCGATCCTCGGGTCTAATTTTGGTTTGTGGAAACATTTCCCTGATGTCCCCATTCAAGGCAACCTTACCCTCCCTAAACCTCATGAGGATGGAAAGTAAAGGTTGAAGGAGGTCAGGACCGGACAGCAGCAACGAGTTGAGGCTCACTTCTGAACATTTTGCTGCAGCGTCATGAACCACACGCAGTTTCCTCTTTTGTGGGTGGATCACGCCGAAGTGGGGCAGATACCAAACCACGCCGGTGTCAACAGGTTTATCATGGCAAAGTTCTGCGTAACCTTTATCAATCATGGCAGCTATGTTATCACGGTAGGCCTCGGCGTAGGCATGGTCTCTACCCATCTTCTTTTCAAGGCTGAGAAGCCGAGAATGAGCCAAACCATAACTATCAGGCACAAAATTAATGTTAGGCTTCCAAAGGAGCCCAGTCTCAAACCTACCGGAAGGTAGCCTGCGCGTGGTTTCCTCTAAAATTCGGATTGCTAACTCATCTTTAGGAGAATAGTAAGTTTTTTGTGTAATTCCAATCGAATCCACGCGAAAGTACTCCCGGAGCTGGGTGTCCATTGAATCCTCACAGGATTCCACGTCTGGTTCATGGACTATACAATGGTTGACAAACTGTTTCGATGAATTTTTACCTTTTATCGAGCCATAAAGAACCCAGCCAAGAGAAGTAAGAGCAGCTATGGGCTGCGCACGTGTTCCTCGCCGAATACTGTGAGGAATAGTCAGTTCCCAGTTGTCTACCCCAATGAGTATAGTGGGCTTCCCGTCGTCGAAACAAATCTCGTCGCAAATGTCGGCAAGGTAGCTTAGCTGCTTAACATCACCGTGGGCGACGGATTGACGCCTCAAACCTATGCTGGGAATTGTCCTGACATTCCTAAGACTGTAAGACTCTGATCTGTTTCGGCCTTTTATTCGAACATTGACAAAACTAACATTGGTCTCAGTAGTCATGCCGCCTACGCCATCCACCCTTATTCTACTCTTTCGTCCTTCTAGCCCGAGTTTATCAGCAACAGCTGCATCTAAAAGAGTGGCAGTAGATCCATCGTCGAGCAGAGCGTAAGTGTCATAGTCACCTTTAGGGCCCGAGAGCGTAACTGGCACAACCTTTAAAAGTGGCCGGTTTGCAGATGGGGACCAGTTATTGGCGACTACAACAGGAACATCGACGCCTGCTGAGGACGACGGGGTTGAGATCTCCTCCTCATTGACTTGAGCTACTTCTACCTTGGGAATGGTTTTATGTAAGAGAGTGTGGTGAGATTGGCGGAATTTACATGTTTTTTCCTTACAAGAACACTTTCTGCAACTTTTGTACTGATGGGAGCCCTTTTCCAGACATTTGTGACAAACTTTGTTATTGTAGGCCCAATCACGCCTTTTGTCAACTGAAAGTGCTTGAAAATCCTTACACTCTCTCACATAATGGCCTTTCAAACAAAAAAGACAATAAGGAGTAACAGTTTTAGAAGGTTTTTGAAAGCCGGTGTGGCAAGCAACCGTATCTCCTTGCTCGCTTGCGTGACTAGCTATGGCAGTGTGGCATGAAACCTTAGCAGTTGGCTTTGCTGCTTCAATATGAACTCCATACTTGACCCGTAGGTTCGCCTCGTGCATTAAAAAGTCGGCTAATATCTCCAGCCTAAATCTTTGCCGCTCATCTCGAGCTGCAAAGTCAGCCCAGCGTGTTCTGAGCAACGGAGTCATTTTAATAAGGATCTCGTTGCACAATTCCGGTGAGGCTAGAAACTCTGGACGGTTTAGTAATTTAACTATTTGCAAACAGTTTGAGATCCGCAGTGCAAATGAGTTAAGCTCTTTGGCGCTCTCGAGATTTGACAGCTTTGGGAGTGCACGTACAGCGGAAAGCTCGGCCAAAATAATTTGTTCAGGGCGAGCGAACCCGGTCTCAAGGGCGCACAGAACCTCTTGGGGGTCCCGCGCGGCAGCCAGCAAGACAACGACTGCGTCCCTGGCGGCGCCGCGGAGAGCCGTGTTGAGTCGCGCTAAATTCTCCGATGGCGAAAATGACAGATAGGTCTCGTCATAAATTCTCTTAAAAACAAGCCAATCTGTAGGACGGCCGTCAAAGAATGGAAGTTGACTTACCCTGGGTGTTCTGGCGACCGTAGCGGCCGCAGTGGCAGCAACTTTGGCAACGGCCTCCGCGAGTTGAAGAGTGTCAAGTTCATTATTCTTATTGAAACGATTGTTATAAAAGTCAGTGTGGTGAGTGCCTAGGGAATAGTGTGGTGCGTAAGGGGAGGCCGTTGCGAACGACGCCGGCTGCACGTATGTAGCAGGTATAGGGCGTGAACTATACACGACCTCGGGCCTGGAAGGTGCGGGCACCTCAGAAGCGCTATATGGCAGGTGCGAGATCGTTGCGGACGTCACCGGCTGCACAAACGGGGCAGCTATAGGGTGGCGTCTATAAGCAACGTCGGGACCTGAAAAAGCAGGCGCTGGAGCAATGCCGCACGGGTTAGACGCTGTTGTTGGCACTTGCCTGAAAACTGACGTATGATTAGTAACAGCGCCGCCACGCTCCTCTAAAGGCAGCGGTAGCGACGGATAGGTATGGGTATCAAACCGCATATTCGTTTGAATCGCACTGTATGAGGCCTCTCCCGGCGAGGACGCCTGGCTGATGGACAAAGCAGCTTGTAGGACATCACTGCGCTCTAGCGATGAGAGTGGCAATGACCGAAAGGCAGGCTGCAAAGAAGGTAGCTCATTCGATGAGCTATTATCAGCCTGTGCAGGCGTAGGCCTTGACAAGGAAGGCACCGCGGGACAAGCGTCATATGGCGTCGCGCTCGGCTTTGAAGTTGCCGCACACGACGCAAAATCATGAGATTGTAAAAGGGGCACGTCAGAAAATTCTTTGGCGAGAGGGGGGTTAACTATAGCGGCATCAAGCCACTTATCGACAGAAGATCGACGACTAGAGGACTGGCTCGCCAGAGCAGCAATTTGCGCTTGTAACTCTTTTTCGGAAGCTGCGCGCTCTGCGTCGGCGACTTTTGCCGCTTCGGTTCGTTCGATATCGACGAGTCGTCTCGCATGTTCTGCTTCTAATGCTAGCCTCTGAGCGGCTCGTGAAGAGGACGAGCAAGACCCAGTCGATCGTCCTGTCGACTTTGCCATAGATCGAGTGATCATTTTATTTTTTAAAAATAATTAAAGAACGTAGAAACACTTACCAAATCTTCTGACACCACTTTTGTTGGTGATGCACTCAGTCTACTTCAAGAAAACCCTCGATTTCGCAAATTAAAAGAATTTATTAACAATTTTACGTGACACCTTTCATACAATCGAAAACAAACTAAAAACTGACAGTAAAAAAGAACATAGCTTAGAAAAAGTAAATAATTCAAAAAGATTATAAAAAGTATGTATGCGTCGGCAACACGCCCACTAGCGGAATTCGAGCAGTTTCTTCTGTGCCTCACCGCCCTCATAAGTGGGAGTCGGGGCCCTGTGATCGTGGCTGGTGATTTTAATGCCAAATCCATGTCATGGGGCTCTCCAGCAACAGATCCGCGTGGAAAAGTTTTGGAGGATTGGGTTATAACGACTGGGCTGATGATGCTCAATCGGGGGTCGGTACAGACGTGCGTGCGGCAACAAGGGGGATCAATAGTGGATTTGACATTCGCACATCCCGCCCTGGCGCGCCGTGTGCAAGACTGGGAGGTACTGGAGGGTGTGGAGACGCTTTCGGATCACAGATACATCCGGTATAAGGTTTCCACCCCTTCGGATGCTCAGACCAGTTTAAGCCGTCCCCCTGAGGAAGAGCGCCCCAGATGGGCCCTCAAGCGGATGGACAGGGAGTTGTTCGTTGAGGCGGCTGTCGTACAAACCTGGTTACCTGAACCAGATGGTCCCATCAACGTTGACGAGGAGGTTGTCTGGTTAAACAACGCCATGTCCGCGACATGCGATGCGGCAATGCCTCGGGTCCGGCCGTTTCCACCAAAGCGCCAGGTGTACTGGTGGTCGGTGACTCTCACACAGATGCGCTCCGACTGCGTAGCTGCTCGTCGCCAGTACACCAGATCTCGCAGAAGGCGCCGCCGGGACGAGGCCAGGGAGGCTGAATTATACGCGGCATATAGAGCCTGCGCTGGGACTCTTCAAGTGGCAATAGCCAAAGCGAAGGCGGAAGCTTGGGAAGAGCTTCTTGAGACCCTTGATAGAGATCCCTGGGGCAGGCCCTATAAAATGGTGAGGCAAAAACTTCGTCCGTGGGCCCCACCGCTGACAACAACTCTCGAGCCGCAGTTCTTGCAGCAGGTGGTGGAAACCCTGTTCCCAACCACAGTGGACCACGTACCTCCGTCGATGGCTCCGCCAACTGGTCCTTATGCGGAGCCCGATGAAAATGTGCCTGAAATAACGGAGGAGGAAATGGGAGCGGCCGTATTAAGACTGCAGGCCAAAAATACCGCTCCGGGCCCGGACAACATCCCCGGGAAAGCCTGGGTATTGGCATTGAGACACGGAGGCTGGGAGCCGCGGGTCCGGAATCTTTTTGCAGCCTGCTTAGAACAGGGCCGGTATCCACACCAGTGGAAAACCGGCAAACTTGTCTTGCTGCGAAAAGATAGCCGTCCACCAGACTCGCCGTCGGCATACCGACCCATTGTTCTGCTTGACGAGGCCAACAAACTGTTCGAGCGGCTGATAGCTGCTCGCCTTGTGAGGCACTTGGAGGACGGTGGACCGGGTCTCAGCGCAAACCAATACGGTTTTAGGCGAGGACGTTCCACCATAGACGCCATACAGAAAGTGAAGGTCGCGGCACAAGAGGCGGTATCCCAGGGTGATGTGGTGTTGGCGGTATCCTTAGACATCGCCAATGCGTTCAACACCCTCCCCTGGGAATGCATTAAGGAGGCCCTTAATTACCATCGAGTCCCACCTTATTTAAAAAGGATTGTGGCCGCCTATCTCACGGACAGAGCGGTAATTTACCCCACGAAAGAGACCTGGGAAAGGCAAGACATGTCATGCGGTGTTCCACAGGGTTCAGTTCTCGGTCCTCTCCTGTGGAACATCGGGTATGACTGGGTGCTGCGCGGCGCCAATCTCCGGGGGGTCGACGTGACATGCTACGCCGATGACACCCTCGTGACCGCCCGCGGCAACTCATACCGACAGGCGAGCATACTGGCCACAACTGGAGTAGCTAACGTGGTCCAGAGGATTCGGACATTGGGGTTAAAGGTGGCGCTTCACAAATCGGAGGCCCTCTGCTTTCACGGCCCCCGCAACTCGCCACCGGATGGAGCTCACATAACTATCGGAGGGGTGACCATCGACATCAAGTCGACGATGCGGTACCTTGGCATCGTCCTTGATAGCCGATGGTCCTTCAAGGAGCATTTCCGCCAGTTGGCTCCAAAGCTTATAAGGGCGGCTGGTGGCCTTTCACGGCTGCTCCCAAATATCGGTGGACCAGACGTAGCTTGCCGCCGCCTGTACACCGGTGTGGTTAGGTCGATGGCCCTCTATGGCGCACCAATTTGGGTTAACGCGCTAGGTTCCCAAAACCAGGCCCTCTTGAGAAGACCGCAAAGGGTGCTGGCCATTCGCGCCATACGAGGGTACCGCACCATAGCTTGGGAGGCGGCGTGCTTAATGGCAGCAATCCCACCGTGGGATTTAGATGCTGCCGTCCTCGCGGATATTTACCATAAATGTGCGGAAAGAAAGGCTCGCGGCGAAAATCCAGCCGCGGACGAAATCTTGAAATGGAGACAAGATTCCCAAGCGGATCTCCTAGAGTCATGGCGGGAAAGATTGGAGAGACCCAACTATGGTCACCGAGCCATAGAGGCGATACGTCCGTGCATGGACGACTGGATCGGACGTAGGCACGGGGCGCTGTCCTTCCGACTCACCCAAGTCCTCACGGGCCACGGGTGTTTTGGGAGATACTTGTGCCGCGTGGCCAAGAGGGAGCAGTCCACCATCTGCCACCAGTGCGGGGATGGCGACGATACGGCCGAGCACACTGTGGCCCACTGCCCCAATTGGCAAACGCAAAGGTTGGAGCTGGAGTCAGTAGTAGGCTGTGATCTCTCACTGCCCTCTATTGTCAGTGCAATGGTGAAGAGTGAAGAATGCTGGGGAGCCTTCGCAGCGTTCTGTGAGGCTGTAATAAGTGAGAAGGAGTCGGCGGAGCGAGCACGAGAGGCGGACCCCATGTCCCACCCGCTTCGCCGCCGGAGAACTGGGCGCAGACGGCGAAACTATTTCATTTCATTTCATTTATTAATTGCATATCACATTACATTCAATGAGGTCTTAAATATAAATACAGTAGCAAATGTGACACCCTGCAAGGGCATAGCAACACACGAGAGAGGACTGTTAAAACAAAAAAAAAAAAAATCTTCAAAATAGTTTAACATGCATCAATAAATTAGATTACAAATCAAAATAAATCCATTCAATAACACAAAAAAATATAATTAAAAATATTACATAAAACTAATTAACATTTAAATATATATTTTCCTTCCACCGTACCACCCAAGTATTCAACAAATATCAAAAAATTCTTGCAAACTATAATACGACTTTTCGATAAGGTATAATTTTAGTTTTTTGTTAAAAAGTGCAGCAGTTTCTAAATTTTTTATGTGGTTCGGTAAGTGGTTGTAGATTTTTATGACCATATTATGGGGACTATGCGATACCAATTTTAGTTTTGAGAAAGGCACTTTAAGTTTATTTAGGTTTCTATCATTTCTTTTATTATTTTTAATTGGGGAATACAAATAAAAGTGCTTTCTAACAAACTTGCAGGACTCGAAGATGTATAAGGACGTGAGAGTCAATATTTGGTGTTTGACAAAGTGAGGCCTGCAAGATTCCATTTGATCAATATTTGTCAGTATTCGGACACATTTTTTTTGTGATATAAAAACTTTTTCCGAGTCACAAGAATTTCCCCAAAGGATAATGCCGTAAGCGAGTCTTGAGTGCGCATAAGCATAGTAGGCCGTAAGGGCAGTTTTAAAATCAGTCACTCTTTTAAGATGTTGGAGAGCGTAGGTAAAAGACGACATTTTACTCAATAGTTTTTGTATGTGTCGTTTCCAATTCATATGAGTATCCAGCTCTACCCCTAACAAAGTTGCAGAGTCTACGGTCGCCAATTTAGTGTTTTTAAAGTCGTATGAGATTTTGAGCGCAGCCTTTTGATATGGTTTAAATTGGATAATTTTAGTTTTATTAAGATTAAGTTTCAGGTGGTGTGATTCTAGCCAATTTACAATTCTTTCCAAGGTTGAATTTAATTTTAATTCCAATTCACTAGCATTTGAACAGGGCAGCAAAACTGAGACGTCGTCAGCAAAGAGCACACAGTCGTCGTCTAAGACATCTGGGAGATTATTGATGTAAACAAGAAACAAAAGGCATCCCAGGACGCTACCCTGTGGTATAGAGCCTGTAACAGGGACTCTACCAGATCTAGTGTGGGTTATTTTTCCGGTATTGCTGTCTGTGTTTACAATTTCCACATATTGGTAACGGTTACTTAAGTAAGACTTAAACCAACCGTGAGCTACTCCTCTAATGCCTGTGTGATATAATTTGTCTAACAAGATTTCAAAACTGACTCTATCATATGCTTTGCTCATGTCAAGTAAAAGACCAATGGCGTATGTTTTATTATTTATTGCATCTAATATATTTTTGACATATTTATACACTGCCAGGGTGGTCGAGTGGTTTTTTCTAAAGCCGTTTTGATTCTTATGTAATATATTAAATTTTTCGTAAAATGATTTCAGGCGGTTGATCATAGCCGTTTCAAATATCTTGGCTGAGGTAGGCAACAGGGCTATAGGACGGTAATTGTTAACCTCTGTAGTTTTCCCCTTCTTATGAATGGGTTTGACCAAAGATATTTTAAGAGCATCGGGAAAAACTCCTTCCAAAAACGACTGGTTAATCAACAAAGTAAATGGCAACGTTAACAAATCAGCACAATGTTTTACTAGACTGGGGGGGATTTCATCGATGCCAGAAGATGTTTTGTTCTTTAGGTTACGTAATATCTTGTTTATTTCTTTTGGCGCTGCTGGACTTAGAAAGAAAGTATTTTCAATCACGTTTCCTGTCATAGTTCCAGCTCTAGAATTAAACTGTGAGTTTCCGATTGAGACAAAGAAAGCATTAAATGTGTTAGCCACTTGGTCTGGGTCGCATATTATATTTTCATCGGCGGTCTCGAGCTGAATGTTTTTAGTTTTTCTGGAGATTTTATTTGTTTCATTGCTTATAATTCTCCACATGCACTTTGTTTTATTTTGTGAAGTCACAAATTGACGTTTATAAGTAATTTTCTTGGAAAGATGAACAGCTTTTCTAAGGGTTTTACAGTATTTTTTGTAGTAAAGTTTTATATTATCATTATTGGACTTAGATACTAGTGGCATTAGGAATCTTTTGAAACGGCATGAAGTTCTTAGTCCGGGTGTTAAGTATTTCAATTTTGAACTATTTACAATCTTAATCAGTTTCATGGGTATACATTCATTCAAAGCTTTTTGCAAAGTGTCATTAAATAGGGAATAATTATCATTTACATTGTTACTACTCTGAAATATTCGGTTCCAATCCACCTTAGAAAGTTCGCTTTGAAATCCAGTAATGTTTTTAACACTAAATATGCGTTTATATTTCCAGAAAAAGTTTATATGTTGTGCCTCAAGTGGTACAGTAACTAAAAGACCGCGGTGGTCCGAGAAACCAAATTCGTGGACTGCTATTTTTGTGTCCCTTATTTCAAAATTTATGAATATCAGGTCAATGCATGATGCACTACTTGATGTGATTCTAGTGGGTTGATTTATTTTTTGGTGAAAGTTGTAACTTAACATTAAATTTAGTAGTCTATTTTTTTCATTATTATTAGTTAGAAAATCCACATTGAAATCACCTCCTATCACAATTTTCTTAGAGACATCTTTGACAGAAATTAGTTTTAAAAGTTTTTCCAGAATGGAGTAGAAAGTTTCAACTTCTCTTTTACTGTTAGGCCAGTACAGGTTTATAATCAGTAGATTTAGTTTGGGTAGTTCGATGGCACTTAATTCACAAATCCTTTCTGCTGACAATATGGTTATATCTACTCGCTCACTAAACTCCAATGAACTCTTAATTAGGATACAGACACCGCCACCTTCGTGGTAATCTCGGCAAAAGGACGAGCAAACGACATAGTTTTCCACTTTTAACAGATCTAATTTTTCGCTATTCATCCAAGACTCAGAAATACAATAGATATCTATATCAGGTTTTTCCTGAATGAACGCTTCAAGAAGGTGGGTTTTGTTGCAAACACTTTGCATATTCTGGAAAATTATACTTATTTTAGACACGAAAAGTAGAATTCCCCCTTGCTCCCCTGTTCAACAGCCGGTTACCTTTACTTAAGGTAGAGGTTTTAGTGTTTGCAACTTGCGAATAAGGCAAACTGGAAGACAATGGAGGCAGTGGTAGAGCAGAATGTGTTTTCGGATCATCTTTGTTTTCCTGTCTTTTCTCCCGTTGGCTTCTGTTTACTTCTTCTTCTGGTAAAGTTGACTCCCTGCCATTTATAAACAACTTTTTGTTTCTTATTATTGCGTGATGTCCATTTTGTCGTGCTGTATGCAGGGCGTGAAGTATTTTCCTCCGTTCTTGCAAGGCTAGCGGACTAAGGTAATCAGTAACGCCAAAACCCGCTTTCCTTATGTAAAATGAATTTTCCATTAGATGCTTCTTCATTCTTTTGCTTATAAGTTCGATCTTTAAGGGTCTTCCGTGGCCGTTCTGGGGCCCCCTTTTGCCTATGAAGGATATTTCTTCGATGTATCCTGATAAATTCACATCAAGCAAGTCGTAAAATATACTAATAATTCTTTCCATTGTTTCTTCTTCTGTTTCCCAGCAGTTTTCCTCAAGACCATGTAACACCAATGTTTTCTCTGTGTTATCAGTGCTTTCTGTTGCGGGTTGTTGGCCGTTTGATTGGAGATTTCGGATCGCTTTTTGCAGACGTTCGCTTTCGGCTTGAAGTGCACAACATTTTTGGTCGAGCTTACTTATTCTAATATTGACTTCATTTATGTTTTGTTTTAGCTGTGTTTGTTCGCCAGTGAAATTTTCAAAACTTTGCATGAAATCAGATCTTAGTTTTGTTATTGCATTTTCGATTTCCTGCCGGAAAGAATTCTGTATTGCAGATAATATGTACTTGTTGTTTACCTGCAGTATGGTTTTGAATTTATTGAGGGTTATCGGTTCGTCTTCTTCTTCATGACAGGCGGTCGCTTTATCTTCAGATAGATTCACTGTAGCTGACTCCGTAAAGGTCTGTCCCTGTGGCAAAAATGATAAATCGTTGTCGCTATCTGGAGATTTTATGCTGTTGTTGCTGGGTTTCTTTCTCCTCAAAGTGACATTCGGGTCTGATAATGAGGCACGTATTTCATTTTCTTGAGGTGATTGCAACCTATCTGGGTGTTGGTGTGGGCGAATGGGTGTGTTGCTATTGTCTGTTTTTGGCTCTTTCGAACGACAATCATGACATTTCCATGACTGTTTATGATCTTTAGTCATTGTATTATAAAAACGTACCTCAGGAACGTTTGCGCACTCCAAATCGTAATCCTCAAGGCATAGCATACATTTTAAAAATCGTCTATCAATTATCTGTTGGTTGCAGCCAGCGCATACGATCGCCATCTTACGGGTAGTAGCGGAGGGTTTGTATCGTAGACGTGCTTAGTATTTGTTTTAGTACTCAAATATTCTCATAGATGGCGTGAATAGGTGCCATCTAGCGGTGAATAGCGGAGGTAAAGGGGATTTATGATCTATGGGCAACCGATCAATGATTCATAAATCAAAGTTTTGAGGTTATGAATGTGAATATTTATAAAACAATTTGGTACCTTGCACTTTAGTAGCTTCCAATTTGGAGTTTAAGTGTCAGGGAGATGTTCAGTTTATGTTTTATCGGTAGCTTCAACTTTTCCTGTGGTATTTTCCTTGGTGTAGCTTTCTTGAGTGCAGTTCGGTTTATTGAAGTTCCTTCTTCACAGACTCTAGTTCACATGAAGATAACACTCTCACTTATGTATTGTGGATGCACACATGTGTTTTACTCAGAAAAAAAGCAAATCACTGAGTTAATAAATTATTTTTGTTGATTTCTTAACGGAGCTATTGTTTACTAGGCAACTAGCGCCCTCTCTCTCCCTATAATCGCGTGATGCTACCGTGAAACCGGCTCAATTTCTACGGGTGACAATAGCGGGGGCTGTTTGTCGCCTCGTAAGGGGCCAAAAAGATGGAGGGTGTGCTGAGTGCTCCTCGCACACCCTGACCAAAAGGTGATTTAGTGGTGTAATACTACCACACAAGATGGGTCCAGACGTGGACAGCCGTTGCCGGGTTCATGGAAGCGCGACAAAGCGATACCCACGATCTCAACAACATGATGGCAGCGTTGGAGCACCGGGGGGTTTAGTCAGTATTCCCAAGTGGGCGAGTCTGACACACCCCCGCCCTTCCCCCGGAGGGCGGGATGTCCGTAAACTGGATTCCCCACGAAAAAAAAAAAAAACAAAGGGCGCAATGACCTATGCAAAATCGATATCGAGCCGGTGTGTTGCCATAGCAAAGACCAAAATCCTCCGAAAATGTTGGAATTGAAAAAAGTTAATAAGGCCATGCCTTTTAATGAATTTATAGAATTAGGCTCAGAAAAATACCTATATGAAAACTACCTTGTTTGTTGAGAACAAAAGCACTAAAATGAATTAAAAAACATAAAAATAGTAATATTTAGTAGTCTCGAGTCTTCAGAAGTTGACATCCCTCGTGATCTCTAGTGATGCGAACAAGACAAAGCTGCTAGTGTTGTATCATTTCAATTTCTGAAATCAAGAGATTATAAAAAAAAACACAAATCGACTGACTCCTGATAAAATAAATGAAAAGAAAATCGACCTCACGATTTTCTACGTAACAATCACATACAACTAAAATACGTTTGAATGTATGATCAAGTAAATTGAGTAAAGGTACAGATGCTTCTCGGTCTGTTACATCAATATTATCCGGATAGCAATATTGTTTCGATTCTTGAAGTTTATAATATGGTGGATATGCTGGAAAGCCGCGATTTTGGAGATCTGTATGATGGAAAATGTTTTGACTGTAATTTCGGTCTATAACTATCGATAAAGCTTCATCCGGAGTATATGGTTGAGTGGTATGATTTATTTCCTTAAAGATAGACTCACGGGTGGACTTTGACTCTAAGCATGATGTAATAATTGATTCCATTTTTTTGCAAGAGCGGTCTGTATTGTAAAGTAAATATTTTTGCACATAAGGTACTAGGTTAACCTCGGCCTGAAGGGCGGGGCTGAAGGTTATAAAAATGTAAACTAGCAGCACTGGAACAAGTTATTTATTTAATAAAACAGGGATGTCCTAGATACCTCAATAGATCTATATTATAGATAGGTTACAGAAAACTTATAATCTTATAAAATAGAAACCTAACTCGCCATGGGCCCTGAGCCTCAGTGCCGGTTCTTAACACGTTGAACGCCACGCGGGTCACAAACAATAGGAATTCGATTGTTAAAGTGACCGACGGCAGTGAAAGGCTTAAACCATCTGCGGTGAACTAAATTAGTAGGGTTAGTATGTCCCTACGGAGAGCTCAGCTCACATGGCCACATAATAAAGACTGTAATACTTTAAAGTTAATAAAAGATACATTGGAAGTCCTACTTCCTAATAATAAAAATCAGGATCTTAGGCTGGCTTGGTTGGTAACTCTAAGGATAAGTAATGCCCTAACATGTGCTTTGGGTGCTGTGCGGGTGGTGGGGTGCTACGGAGTGGCTAGATGGGTGATACTCGGCCACGTGGTGGGCCTAGGACGGGTGTCAGCGTCCGCCTGTCCTCCCTCAGGGTGCACAGCTGATGGGGAACAGGTTCGGCAGCTTATGGCCGTAACTGGACACCTCCTAAATAGGAGAAAAAATGCAGACATTAGTCTACTGACAATAAAATGAGATGGGGGACCACGAGGGGAATCTAACACAAGAGATTAACACTGCCTAACCTACTCTGGGAGCACTTAATAAAGGGTTTCAAGACTCACCTGTTGGAGGATACTTGGTCCGCTTGAGTCTCCGCTACCAATTTTCAACTCAGGCACGTGGCGGCATGAAATCACTGTAAAAGAACACCACTCTTGTGAATTTGGAAAGCACAGCGAGGGCTCCGTGAAGACGGGGGCCACATAGGTTATGGTGGCTTACCAAATGCAGGAAAACGGGCCCGCAGACAGATTCTGCCCGATGTCAACTGCTGGTGCTTTGGTACTTGGGGAGCTTAACTTGCTCTGGCGCAGGTGTTCAAAGGTATGGGCTCCGATTTTGTCTCCAGACTATTTAAACCCTCGGGACGGAAGCCATCGATTTTTTTTCAAATCTAACCTAACTGACAGCCAGCAGTGACAGCTGCTTTCTAAAACACGAGAAAATCTAAATATTGTTGTGAGGTCGACCACAGATAAAAACAACGCTACAGTATCAATAGGCTCTCCTTGGATTTCCAGAGATCCAACAAATGCCTTCATTTTATTAATTTGTGGCTCTTACCTTCAGCTAACACCATAGTGCTTATTTCAAATTATTTTACATATTTCCAGGAAATACTCCTTCATAATTTATTATCACGTATTTACTTTTCTTATCTTTCATTTGTGCCAGAGCTAATGTTTCCAAAGGTAAATTCAGATTTATACAGATCTTCTTAATCATACTCACTGTCTTGATATTGTACATCAGTGTTACATTCCTCTGATGATGAACTTAATATCTGCTTCTTCTTGGACTTAGTTTTTGCTATGCCTTTTATACTTTAGTAAGTAATCTAAAGCAGCGGTCGGCAACCTTTTGGTAGGCAAGGGCCACAAGGTGGCAAAATAAACTAAAGGCGGGCCGCAGTCATGGTAATTAATCCTAGAAGCCCAATATAGCTACGCATAATTCGTCAGATTGCATAGGAAAAATAAAAATGCTATTAAAAATTGATAAAAGATAAGGAATTTAATTCGTACACATAATACTTACATAATGTTTATATGTTTGGGTTCTATAGCTAGAAAAATAAGAGAAAAATAAAGTAATGAAAACTACCAACTACCTACATAGAAAACTGATTTTACACAAATTTTAGTGTGATGTCTGAGGTTGCATTTGAGAGGCTATTTCTTGTATGTTAGCTGTCATATTTGTAGTTGCGATTCGTAGAATGGCTCTCAAATGCTCATCTGTGAGACGAGAAGCATATTTATTTTTTCTATAATTGACAATTGAAAAAGTTTGTTCGCATAAATAAGTGCTACCAAAAATTGTAATGAACTGCTTAGCAAACTTTTTCAACTCGTCAAAATCAGATGGCAAGCTAGCATAAAATTTAACAAGATCATTGATTTCATAGAAAGAGCTTTTGAGAGTATCATTAGATTGAAGATCAATCACGTTCATTTGTAAATGAATCGGTACATCCTCAACATCACACGAATAAGGATTTGCAAAAATCTTCAGTTTGCTTGAAACTTTCTCAAAATCACAAAAGCTGTCGCTGAATTGAGTTTGCAGCTGTATTAAAATATCTTTCATTTTATCACTTTTCCAATGAAAATTAATTCCAGCTTCTTCGACAGCCGTTTTACAATTCGGAAAATGATCTAACTTTTTTTCATCAATATGTTTTATAAAGAGTCTATTTTTCATTTGGAATGCCTTTACGTCTGTGTGCATATCAGAGATTAGTTTATTTTTACCTTGAAGCCTTATATTCAGCGTATTTAATTCATGAGTTATATCTGTCAAAAATCCAAGGTCTATTAACCATTGAGTATCTGTTAGCTGTGGAATAGGTTTGCCTTTTTCATTCATAAAAGTGTTGATTTCTTTTCTGAGATCAAAAAATCTTTTCAGTACTGCACCTCTGCTTAACCATCTCACCTCAGAATAATAAAGAACATCTCGATGATCTGCTTCCGTATCTGTCAGAAACTGCTGGAATTGACGATGAGTCAACCCATTTTTTCTGATGTAGTTTACAGTAGCTACCACGATGTCCATTACTTCTTTCCAAGATACGACTTTGGAACATAATGCTTCTTGGTGGATAATGCAGTGAAAAAATAGTGGGATGTTACATCCTATCTCTGCCAGTTTCGTTTTAATTCTACCTACCAAACCCTTATTTTGTCCACTCATGTTCCTGCCTCCGTCAGTTGTTACACTTACCAATTTTCCCCATGGTAATTGCATCGATTCTAGCGCTCGTCCTAAGTTACAAAACAAATCTTCCCCTGTAGTCGTTCCCTTCAAACTACATAACTGTAAAAGCTCTTCATAGACATTAAAGTTTCTATCGATTCCGCGAACAAATATTAAAAGCTGAGCAGTATCTGAAACGTCATTACTTTCGTCGGTAGCTAAAGAGAACCATTCAAATTGTTGTGCTTGTTCCCGAAGTTGCTGATATAAATTATCGCCCAAATCTTCAGTTCGCCGGGTACACGTTCTTGCAGAAAGACTTATATTTTCAAATTTCTTTTTTTGATCTGGGCACACCTCATCAGCCATAACTAAGGCACATTGTTTTATTAGTTCACTGTCGGTAAACGGTCGGCCAGACTTCGCAAGAATTTCCGCTACCCTTAAACTTGCACGTATACTCGACTCGTTACTTTGGACTTGAACCTTAAAAACATTTTGTTGGTTCTTTACTGAAGATTTGAGTGCGTTAATTTTAGTTTTTCGTGACTCACCCACTAGGCATGCAAATTTGACTTTGTGCTCGGTATCATAGTGGCGTTTGAGGTTATATTCTTTTTGCATAGCAATAGTCTTTTGGCATATTAAGCATAGCGGTTTGCCATTGCAATTAACAAAAAAATACAAATCTGTCCATGCATCGTTAAATACCCGATTTTCTTCTATTACTTTCCTTTTTTTCGAAGCCATCATTAACTGTAACAATAAAAGCATTGCCTTGTAGTAAACATGTCACGGCGACCTACGTGAGCGATCTTACTGCGAATGCGATGTGGCACTTAAACAACAAGCAGTCAATACCCACTATTGAAGTGGCTCATTAAATAACCAAACGCTTTGCCATGCATTTGTTTCAAATCGCTAACTTACGTAGATGGAATAAATAGGAAGGAAAATAAATAGGAATATCACACTTACCGAAATTAAAACAAAGCACACATTAAATAACTTGTTTCACTAATCACGCAACGAAGCGAGCGATTCACGGGGCGCCGGCAGCAAGACTTCGCTCACTCCACAAAATCGGAGGGAGCGGGGGGGACGGGACGCAGCGGCGATGTACTCCCGCGCTACACTCGCGCGCCGCGTCGCTCATTTGTTCGTTCGCAGGCAGAGCGAAGTGTGTATTTTTGGCGTGGGTATTTAAAAGGAGCGCTTAGTTCATTTTGATAAATTATAATAACTTATCTACAAAATATTCACGGGCCGCAAGTAGGAGGTCCGCGGGCCGCATGCGGCCCGCGGGCCGCGTGTTGCCGACCGCTGATCTAAAGCATTCTCATCAAAGGGACACAAACCACATGCTCGGAAACCGTTTCTAATAGTTTCGGGTTTCAACTCATCAATAACAGTTTTTAGGATAGTAGCGATATTTAATTTTGTTACCACCTCTCCAATATTTTGTTTCAAATTTTCGAACAGCGTTTCGGTATCTTTTTTGAATGGGCCCAAAGACTGAAACATCTGCTGGCTGAGTTATGCGGGTTGTGTTGGGGTACAGAGCAACTAGTTCAATTCCTAACTCTTTACAAGTCTCGCGGATACGTAAGGGATTCTCCCTGGACCAAATGCGATTATTGTGTCGGTTGTACATACCATTATTGCTAAAGTTTGTCTCGTCTAACCAGATAATATTATTTAGAAAATACTGATCCTCTCGGAGGAACCTCTCCATTTCATTGCAGAAAATACTTCGTCTTTCATTATCACCCGACAGTAATTTTTGCACTCATCGCCCTTCAATGTAACTTTTGAATTTATATTTTTTCAGTACACGGTGTATTTTGCTTTTCGAAATTCCTATTACTTCTTCACCTTCCCTCACTGAACTTTCAGGATTTGCCTCAAAGTAAATCAAAATGTCGAGTTCATCGTCAGTGTTCATCATGTGCCGCGGCTGTGGTACGCGATGATTGAAACGTCCCAAATTTAGCAGATTATCCACCAACCGATAATAAATCGAGATGGCGTATTTCTATCAGTATATCTTTCGCTGTGCCATTGTAAGGCTAATGTTATGTTTTTGTGATTCAAAAAGTATGCTTCCATTACGTCAAAATTATTTTGAAACCATGGTTATGTGAAAAATTCCCAATACAATGCAAAAATTCCACCATGAAAATAACAGAAACAAACAAAAGAATTAAAGTTTGAAAATGGAACACACTTGAATTATTTCTTTATAGTCAGCCAGCCGCATTGTGATGAACAAAATAATTTACGCGTCTTTCGGCTCAGGATACGGCTCGATTTGTTGCATACAACCTGCTAATTACGTATCTGTTTATATTTTATTGTGTATTCACAAGTGTATTTCAAAATGAAAAAAATGCTAAAGATAGTTAAAAAGTTTATTTGGAACACATAAAGAACACAAAATTAAAGAAAAACATGATTGGCAGTAGTGGCAGTAGCAATAGTACCAAAATGCTCAGTTTAAGATGTCGTGCGTGACGCAGCACCACGACACTGATATTCCTCGGATGCCTTAACCTTATAACATAAATTATACTTAAGCATAAATAAGAATAATATTAAAGTATGTTTAAGTGTGTTTTTAAGTATGTTAATTTACTTTTCACATAATAAGTATGTTTATCCGTTGGTGTACAGTTACAGTTTGACACAATATTTAAGCTAAGTGTCCAATAAATTTTATCACTTTCTCATTTCTTCCTATTACAAGATAATAAAAATATTTCAATTTTGTAAAGCTGACGAGTTAGTTTGTTTGAACGCGCAATTACAAGAAAACCTACTCACTGGTTCGAATTGATTTTTTTTATACTGTAACCGTTTAATCCGGACCGCTGGAAAGTCGACCACATAGGGGGGTGGCATGTCGCAGCTCCTAGTTGTCCGGTGTGGCAGAAAGGTAGAAAGTAGAGGGTGATATCAGGTCATGAAGTTCCTGCGCACGCTCCGAAATACACCTAAGAAAAGACCTATGAACACCCTACTTTACGCCGATGCTCTAAACTCGAGTTTGGTCCCATAACATGGAAACTAACAAAAATCGCGGAACATACATGAGGTGATTCGGGTAGCTCTAGTGATGCTCTAACTCAGGGCTTCAGCTTGCCACTACTTTTTGGGATATTAGTATTATTAGGAGTTATTGGTTATAAAATAAAAATGGTCAATACCACGCGCTCATAAATTTTAGAGACAATGCACAGCCCACTAATTTGTAATAAGTATTGAATTTACCTATTATCTAGACCTACACAGGGGGCACCCCAGGTGCTGCTGGGGGCAGAGCAGGAGGTGTTGGCGGCACTGCAGGTGCTGATGGGGACATCGCAGCAGGTGTTGGTGGCAGTGCACGTGGTGCTGGGGACTGCGCAGGTGTTAAAAAGGAAAGCGGGCAAGTGGTGCTGGGGGCAACAACACAGTTGATGTTGGGAGAGGTGCGGAGCTGGTGCTTGCTCCAGTGGATTAAAACAAATATAAAAGGAACAAATGAGTATGTCAATTTACTGGAACATAACTGATTTATCATTTAAAAATATAAATTGTCTTTGTTATGATGAATTGAGGCATAAAGATAACTCCCAAGCACCAAGTACATGCAACTGTTAATTTTCTTACCCCAATTGGTGATTCTGGAGGCCCACACCCCCATGCCATCTCCTGACCCATGGTCCCCAGAGTTAGGCTGGAGTTATCTGTGAGCGCGGGCACCTCCACCCAATTGCCAGTGGCTTCTGTTGCTTTTTTGTAAGCGCTACCCTCAGGCCTGGCTTTCCGCTTTTGGTCGCGCCAACACTGATAAAGTAGGCTGATAAGTTACTTGTTGTTTTTGATATTAAGTCAATGAATAAACTGTTTTTACTTTACTTAAAATTGTACTTATTTTTGTTCTATGTATTTTTATTATTGTCTTACATTAATAAGCATGATAACCAACTTACCACTTTCCACTGTTCAATTGAGCGTGATGGGCCAAGCTCATCAAGAGCAGCTTTAAGCTGCGCCCACAGTCGCGCCTGCTGCTGCGGCCCTCTTGCCGTGCCATACTCGCCAGCAGCAAATTCTGCGTGGGTGCTCATATATTGGCACAGATAATTTATCTGTGCCTTGTTGCTCCGCAGAACTCTGTAATTTTTATGATGTTTTACTATCTAGGACGTCTATCAAACTATCGAAAGCTAATAAACCCAGAGCCAACAGTTTCATCATTGTATTCTATCCATTGGTTTTGGTTTGATTATTGCATCACCGGTATGTAATCAGACTTGGCGGAGGATTTCAATGGTCAAGTGTAATGGCTACTTACCTACGTTTTTTTAGTCGACATTTTCTGAGAGCTATCTGGCACCAAAACAACAAAATTGTAAACAAACACAAACTCTATTCTGTCAAAGTGAGTGTCAGTGACGTTAATGGATGTTCACAGATAAAACAAACACAAATTTCGCTAATAAAGCCTGTGCAAAGTTCGCACAAACTAAACTGCAAACCAACATTTCTGACGCATCTGACGTAAAAATGAACGAACTGAAAATAAAAAACCAATTTCTTCGGTATAATGGCAACATTGGTTCTTCGACGCGAGAGAGAACGAAGTCACGTGTAGAGAATGGCTCGACTACGGGGTGCATGTAAGGAAAAACGAGAACCGAATCGACAACGTTGAAATTTGTCGACGAGAACGACTAATTTCTCACATTGCGCATGATAGCCCCACTGGTGTGTTTCACATGTTATAAAAATGACTGAAATAAGGGAGGTAGCTACAAATTCTATATATTTGGCGATTTGCACCAACCTACAAGTGGTTTTCAAAATTTCACCAACGATATTTTCTATAAGAATTAAGCATTCCAACAACTCCTTGCTAGGATAGTGAGGAATGCATTGGTTAGAACTTTTTTTTAGAGTAATAAATTTTAAAATGGTTCTTCATTGTGCACATTGGGCACAACTGTGCGTCCCGATGACTTTATAAGTAGTCCTTATGATTCACCCACTACAATATGCAGCTGCTGCGCATTTTTCGACATTAGCCGGACTTTCATTTTTTAATAAATTGTCCACATTCGGTAACTCCATATTCAAATGTTCATATTTAAATTTAACGTGTTGAGGAACAGCAGGTCTTTCGATGTTTCGATTCAAAAAGTAGGTTAAATTTTGAAGGCAAAACCCATCATTGCTCTCGCAATTAGCCCCAACAGGTTTGGGTGAAACCAAATTATAAATTAGTAAGGCTTTGTATGATGATTCAAACGCAGATGACGTGGGCCTGACATCGCGTTGCCCATGAGCCCTTATGGCCCCAAAAAAAAATCTAAAGGGTCTTGATTAAAATTGCGGAACAACAGCGATCTTATTCCTACTGCATGTAATTTTTTAGTGATTTCTTGAAAAGCTTGGATGGTTTTTATTCAGCTGGAAATTGATGACACTGCTCGCACTCTACCAACATACTTCATGGTTGTCAAAACTTGTAAACTCTTATAAGGTCAGGTGGGGTAAGGGAAACATACTTCATTTTGTATATTTTATGTTGAACTCTAACCACTGTATTAAATGTCGTGTAATCATCTTGACAAACACAAGTTACACTTCTTTAAGTTGGCTTTCTAGTATCGAAATATTTTTTAAACTAGCTATAATGCATGAAGCTGAAAGATATAAGTTACATGAGTATGCTAAAATTATGTGACTGAATTATGTTTAATTATTAACTAAATTTAACTTGCACTCGCAGTCAACCGCGGAAGTGGTTTGTGAGGCTTTTAATTTAATATTTGATCTTTGTTGATTTGAATAATAAATAAATAAATAATAATATAAAACTTATAGGCTGGTTCTGTTGTTTCACTTTCCCGGTTTTCGGGATAAGGGAAACGCTTAAATTAAATCTAAAAGTATTAATGCTAGTGAATGTGGGGTGACACCGGATAGTTAAGAAATAATTATTGTAAATTAATCAATATGTTATATATTTAAGAAAATACATATTATCAGGCATACATTTGGTAATACATTGGCTAGAAATTATTTGAAATAAATCTTAAATAATAGAACTATATCCAATTTATTAAAAAAAGAAATATCTGAATTCACCCCATACCAATGGGTGAAACCGGATAGGCATTTAATCTAAAAGGGGTGAATACAGATACCATCAAAAACACAGAATAATCAAATTATTGACAATCTTTGCATACATAAAATATTAACTCTGACTCAGAGCATCCAATACAACTTTCGTGAGCCCATTTAAAACATGCTGTGCATTGATACCACTCATCCGTAGACTTGGTTTTGCTATATTTTTCCCCACAAACCAAACATTCTGAAACCCTACTATTTTCTTTACTGGTCTTTTTACCGACACCTTTGCCTTTGCCTGTCACTTTAATTTTACTAGTCAATCGTTGAGCCTTTTCATCTAGTTCATTTTTGTACGGGGATTCAGTCACAATTGCGGTTTTTCCTCGGCGAGTCGATGGCCGTATAGTTTTGTTAACCCTTAATTTGGCAAAACAAATTATTTTAACTTTTAGAGGAATAGCGATATATATCAATTTAGTTACTTATTTACCTAAAAAAATCGAAATAAAAATCTGAAATCAGTAGTTTTTTCAAAATCTTCCGTATCCTACAGGATACATTGCCAAATACGGGCATAATGAAACGCTATTGACATTGTATCTGTAGGTACACATTGCCAAATTAAGGTAATGAAAGGAAAATAAAGCAATTTTATAAAACTTTTAATTTTTAATATGAAAATCAAAGAAACAGTTTCTTGTTTTGGTCATACATAGTCTTGTTTTGCATTTCGAACAACTAATGCTAGTTTGACCTGTTTTGCAAAGGCGACAACGACCTTTTTCTTCGAAAATAGGCAGGTGGTCTGCTCCATCATACCTTGTGTCATCGTTTGGCCGAGGGACCAACGGTCTTTTTATTTTTTGAGAAAGACATTGCACATCATGGTTTTCGACCGGTTTCGTTGCCAATGACAAATAAACTTGGCAACGGAATTCTTTGAGCGACAAGATATATATTTATTTTTTTATGAGCACAATGTTTTCGATACAAAATCCACCCATTATTGACGTTGATATCAATCATCTGGGCAACAATACCCATATACCATCTACGGCTTTTAATTTGGGTCCTATAGAGGGCTATCAACATATCAGCAAGGTCGACACCTCCCATATGCATGTTATAGAATTTCACGACTTGCGGGCAGTCTACATTCGTTCGCGGTTTCAATTCTTTTGAATATCTGTTTATCTTGCCCACTGGATATGCGTCCTTAAAGGAACATGCTAAAGTAACGGCTTTATTATTACCACTTCACAACTGCAACTTTATTGCGATAGCAAACTATCTGCGAATATGAACCCCGTCCCTTTTCTTCTACAGCTTTGTAACCAATTTCTCTTGACATCCTCGCAAGCGGTTAGTCTTCACAGTACCTAGACTGAATATTTCCAGCTCACTTCTTAAGTATACAACCAACTCAAGAGATGTGTAGTATTTGTCAAAATATACAAAGCATGGCCTTTTTTTGATCGATTGACAAAGTGCCACTACTACTTTGCCTCCAAACCCTAACGGATTTTCATCTGGGGTGAATCGTATACTGCGGAAGGTATCGTCAGTCGTAAAAATACCCAGAGACACCACTTCGCACAAAAGCTTTGAAGCCCCACTTCTTAGGTTTTTTTGCGTTATACTGTCGCCTATTGCCAGCTTTTTTGCCTTTGTAGGGAAGAGTCATCTCATCAATACTGAATCTGTCCTCTTCTTCAGCCGCAAGTAGGCAGTTCTGTCTTATACTTTAAACTAAGGGTCTAACCTTTTGGTATCTATCAGTAGTCACTTCATTATTGTCATCAAAGTGAATAAATCGCCGGATTAGCTGATATTTCTTCAAAGGCATAATATCGGCTATTGGCGCATACCTCAACCGCGAACTCCAGTAATCTAAATAACACGGAATTTTAACAACCCCCATAAGAATTTGAATAGCCAAAAAGTTTTCTATGTCAGACTTTGTGATGTTGGCAGAGCGACCAGTTTTTTCTACGGAATACATATTAGTTTGATGTACAATATTACTTATGTTATCGTCAGAAAAAAACATGGCGAAATACTGTCTTGGAGAAACTTCTTCAGGAGGTGGATCAGTAAGTATATGAAACTGGTTCAATAGAAGCGTTGTGTGCAAAGCGTGCCTTCCTCCAGTGGAAATTTAATTGGAGTCGTTTTACTCTTGCCACCGGTAGTCGGGGTTGAGCGCTTTGTCCGCGCTTAGAAGATCTCGTGCGTATTTGATCACGTGACGTGGATGGAGTAACTGGTAGAGATAAGGCTGGTGACGGCAATAGCGGAATGGAACTTAAAGAAGGTATGGAATTGTAATCAATTTCGTTATTGGAAGGAAATACGGCATTCAAAACAGGAGAAAGCGCAGCATCGAGGATCGAACAAGAAGCAGGTCCATCATGAGTCACAGAAAGTGACGCAGCTCCGAAAGAAGCTTCAGGAGCAGAAGGAGGATCTTCATCATCATCGCTGTCAAGTATATTGAGTCGTTCGAATGATGATTCTATGGTAGGCGGAGTAGAACTTCGCGATCGAAAGAACTCTTCTTCATCGTTTGACAATTCACTACCATCTGACTGTGCATTTATTTCAGGTAAAAGTGCAATAATGCGGTTACTTCTAGCCCGTTGAAGCATCTACGGACAATAAAATAAACAACATGCAACCAAACCCAAAGAAATAGAAAAAAACACAAGACAAAATAAGGGTTAAGTAACAAGGAAGTTAAAAAATCTGATGTGAATCATAGGTAGGTTAACAAGGGCGGGAATGATCACATAAACAAAACATTATTGTATGTATTAGTATATTATAATTTATGATATGAAAATATATCATGCTTCGTTTTGCTACCCTTTTGGCGGTGTATCTCCCTGGATACAATCTTAAATAGCAAAGTTTAGGCGGGTTTTTGGCGATGTATCTGTGCGTATACAATTAGGTTAAGAAGCATGTAATGACTTAGAACACACAGGCCAAGGCAATATTATCATTGAAATCGTTAGTCTAGTTCAATACAAAAACAATGCAATGAATATTTCGTGCCAAAAACTAAAAAACACAAATAAAATCAATTTAACTTACCGCTCTGTTGCTCCCGTGACGTGACATCTTGAGAGAATGACGTAACTAGGGATGGGAACGACTTAAAAATGCAATCTAAAGATTTTTTAGTGTTGTTACTTAATTCAGCTTAAGGATAAAATCGATCGATTTAAAATAAAACATTTGTGTGATGGTGTAGATTTTTTTAAATTAACTGTATCCTGTCGTTCACAGTACCAAATTAAGGGTTAATATGAGGTATTGGCATGATATCTCTCGGCGAGACCAGATTTACCTGTCCTTCTTTAGATGGTCCTGCTTGCGGTGACGGGGTCCTTTCTCGGTGGACTGTGATGGTGCTAATTACAGTTCTGGCGTCTGATATGGTGTGAATGATATTTCAGTTGTTTGTGTTGGTGCATAATCTATGTTAGTGAATATATTGGGATTCAGTGGGCAAATTCCGGTTTTAGTAAAAGCAGAAACTGCATTTTGCATAGTAGCAGCACGATTGTAAGCAGGTCCAAATAAAGATGTCACTTGGAATTGAGTGACAACACGGCCAGGATGGTTGCGAAGCCATAATTGAACTTCTTGAGAGTAAAACGTACTCAAAGGCCCCATAAATCCAACATCAAGCGGTTGTAAACGATGCGTGCAGTGAGGTGGCAAGCAAAGCATTATAACACCATGATCACGAGCTAACTCGATGGCTTCCAGGTTCTTGGTGTGAGTGGCGTGACCATCTAAAACTAGAAGCACCGGTTTTTCTTTACATGGTCTTACATAGTCTATAAAATGGCGCATCCATTCTGTAAAAAAATGTTGTTGCATCTAACCAGATGGATGACACACAGCCATTGTTCCTGCTGGAGCACCGTCAAGAAGCTCATTTTTCATTCTTACCTGTGGGAAAATCATTAGCGGCGGAACATAATGTGCGGTTGCGGAAAAGCAAAGCACTGCCGTTACCAACTGTCCTCGTTCAGCTGAAGCGAGAGCACTTTCTTGTTTCTTACCTCTGATCGATATAATTTTTCAATTTTTTTTCGGTACAGACGTTAATCCAGTTTCATCCATATTGTATACTTGCATATGGTTGGAACTCGTGCTTCATATAAAGTGATCCTAATAAATCAAAAAATTATGTTACCACACCTCTTTTGAAACCCATCGCCCTTGCAGCTGAAGTTGCCTCTGGTGCTCTTAATGACAGCCCCGGATGTCGCTTCAAGAATCCACTAGCCCAGTCTAATCCAGCAAGTCCAGTTTCTTTGTTAAAAGGGTGGTTTAAATGGTTTCTTTCGGCTAATTGGAATGCCAAGCGTCGTAGATCTGTTTTAGTCAAGCCAAATAATCGGGATTCCATAGTTTTAGTGTGTTCAACTAACATACCTTCCAGCTCATTAGAGAAAACACATTTTTCGGTATCAGGACACTTCCTGAACACTTCATCCTTGGATTTTCCACTTTTTATCTTCTTGATGCGGTCTTCTAAAGAACTCTTGGGCACATTGTATGTATGTGATGCCAGAAGATATCCCATTCGGCCTTGCATTATTGAATTTATTATTGAAAGATTTATTTACAGCCAAATCTAGTGGCCGTAAGAGATGGCTGGTGTGAGGAGGTATTTTTAAAATGGTTATGTTTGCTTCCCTGGCCTTTTTAATAAGATTAATACCCACATGGGTTGAGTGTCCATCATACAGCAAAAGGATCGGGCGCTTGTCTCCGACAGTTTTTAAAAAAACCTTTTCGAAATAGCAGCAGCAGCATATGCTGTTCCAGGGTAATCTTCGGTGGTGGTCCACTGGTCCCAAACATTTTTTCCCTTGAAAACTATCATGGGTGGTGTTTTCTCTCCTAGGGAGTTAAACCCTAATAAGATAGTTGTATTGTCTTTACCTGGGGAAACAATAGCTCGTGTGGAGGTAAATCCTCTCAACTTAACAACAACAAAACACTCGGTGTTTTTTTTTTTTGGTTGAGGTTCAATTTCTCCTTCCTCCTCAGGTTTGTCCTATACCTGTGGTTCGTAAAGCTCTTCACTTTCCTGTTCTGCCTCAGCTTCCTCGGGATCATTATCATCTTCATCTATCAAAATCAAGGCGACGTTATCGCATGACTTTCCTGAGCAGTTTAAGCATAAAGCCGAGCATTTGAGCCCAGCTTTTAGGCTAGTGCATGCCCCCCTGCATCTCTTTTTACATTTGCAGGCTATGATTTTGAGAAGCTGTGGCGGGGCTGGCTCTTTGTGAGTTGTTATTGGAATAAGGCCGCAAGAGCTCATTTCCCAACCCCATTGGATGGGGTCCATCTCTACTCCCAGCCACTTTTGCACTTGGTGGTAGGTACGAAACGCATGAAAAGAGGAAGCCTCGGTGGTGCATTTGCCGCTGTCTTCACGAACAGCTTCAAACTCAGGTCGTGCAGTCTCTGAGTATCCGGAACACCTCCGTAAAGTGCAGACACTTTTCGCCAACTTCAGCAATACTTTCATGCGCTGCATCTGTTTGAAGGAAGATGGCAGCCAGAGCTACTAGGTCCTGCCTCTTCTGAAATTGTCCCCACAATTTTCTTTTTCCCTGCCAGAAAAGTGCAGATATGGTGTCACATCCAGTAAATGTGTGAAAGAAACAGTTCAAACCCACTGGGCATTTCAACCTGATCTGCCACGTTCACGTTTCTGAAAGCGCAAGTTGGTGCTGGTAGAACAAGGAGGCTTGTTCTTCTCTGTGGGTTGGGTTCTGGGTCCACGTCCTCGCCAACAACAATCACATGATCGTTGATCGTGGTTTTCTCCAATGCCATCAGAATGAAATCACGGTCTGCATCTTCCGATTTTGCTTAAAACGGGAGCAAAACAAAAATTTAAAATTTTCGGGAAAAACTGACCATTTTTGAAAGGCCACAGCTTAGTTGTTTTGAGGTTAAGAGAGCTGCGGTTAGGCTTAAATTGTTGCAAATTTAATTAACTTCATTTATGTAGTGAATGTTACTTGTCGGAAACGCATAGTTTATGACTTTTAGAGCAAAAAGTGAAAAATGTCCCAAATTTTCGCAGTTTATCACGCGGTGCGTAGCGAGCACAACTTTTTCGTAGTTGAAAATAGGGATTTACATCACCCTAACTGATCCAAACAACATACCAAAAATGCAGCACTACATCGTTCTTTGCGAATTTAGGGTTTTTTAGTGTCGATTTCTACTGGCCTACTTGTTTTCCTTTGGCACATAAGGCAGACAATAAGGTGCAATGTTTAGTAAACCCATGAAGCGAACTTCCTACTTCTCTTTCTTTACTCTGCTGAAATTCAGGAGGAATATCACGCTTATTTTTCTTCAGAGTTCCGAGGTACGTCAACTTTTTGGAACGTAATACATACACCACTGCTATCGAACTGAACCAGTTATCTGGGGTTTATTATTTATTTATTTCTTCTTTATTGTACCAAGAAAAAGTATAATTGGCGGACTTAATGCCTAAAGGCATTCTCCACCAGTCAACCATCGGGCGAAGCAGAAACCTTGTTGGCGGTGGATAAAATATAATAAACCTATACCTACTGCGACAAACTTACACATATACATATTATAAAAACATACATATATTAATATAGTACCTACAGAATATAAATATTGTCATACAGACCATGCTAATAAATGAAAAATCGGTCAAAAGGAAAGGGAAAAAAAAAATATAATAGAATTTTATAGAATTATAATTATAAATTATAATTCTATAAAATTATTTTATATTGTGGTTATATTTCGGTTCGTATTCTCTGTGATATGCTTTTTCTCTTCTTCCGACAGGCCTTGACCATCGGAGTTTTTGCCAGTATAGACGTATGCGTTGTAACGTAGAATTTCTCAGCATCACATAGAATGAGTATTTTCATTCCATACTTGGCTGGTTTTTTTGGCATATAAATTATGTTTACATCGGCCCCTAAACGGAACTAACATCTCATCAATACATATACTCGGGCCTGGAACAAATCTCTGCTTAGAGTTATTGATAAATTTATTGAAAATCCACGATATAGCTGCTAAAATATCGGTTTTTAGACGCTCTACACGATCAGCTGCATTGTCAAATCTGAGGCAGTTATATAAAAGTTATCTGAGCGATTGAACATAGATACAAGAACCCAAGAAAAACCGTCGGGCAGTAGCCCACCAGACACAACACCCGTCTGGTCGGAGGATCCTCGCTTTTCAATAGGGGATGAGGAACTTCACACCCTGTTCCTCAAACCCCCAAACTGGTGACCCCGACGTGATCGTTGGCGCAGCCAGCCAGCACCCACGGCTACCACGGGTATCCTGACCACCAGCATGCAGCGGACGCGCATACTTGGTCATTACCCACGGCAACCTTGGCACAGCACACTGCACTTCGGCCGGTCAGCAAGCAGAGACGCACTTCTCTCCTGGTCGACACAGCAGCCAGCCACTGCCCAGCACTGCACCACTCCGTCTCACTGGGGCATTTGCGGCATCACCCCGACTCACTGGGGCATCACCGCAGACAGTTCCGACTCACCGTGAACTATGCAGCATCTGTTTCCGACTCACTGGAACATTCTACTGGCACAGCAAGCATCACAAGATGTATGGAAGACTCAACCTGCTATCGACCTCCGGACCCGGAGGGGTCTCGCTACATACGAACTAACCTACATCGCGATATTAAAGTTATCCGAGCGATTGAACATAGATACAAGAACCCGACAACCGTTGGGCAGTAGCCCACCAGACACAACACCCGACTGGCCGGAGGATCCTCCCTTTTCAATGGTGGATGAGGAACTTTACACCCTGTTCCTCAAAAACCCATAAAGCTCATAATGTTGATGTTGCCTGCCCTACAAATAACTTTTTTACGTGCTCACGTCATTTTCGTCAATACGGAATGTCCTTACTTTTTACACAACGCAAAAATGTGACTCTAATCTCACCATCTTCGTGCAAATCATTGACTACGCAAACAACTAACAAAAAATCTACCTGTCGTACTTCATGGTTATCTTTGTCGTGTTCTTTTGAAGTACTTGGTCTTTGATTGTTTTTGATCTCATCATCATCTGATGTATCAGGTGTTTTGTACCAGTTTCTGTTCGAAGCTTGGCTTAATTTTAATAATTTCTTTCAGAGGCGATTTCTGAGATCTGTAGCATCTCAAAGGTATGTCATCATCACAGTAGACTTCCAAATCAGGCACCTCATTATAATTTGTGGTATTCTCCGTACTGCATTCAGGTTTATTCCTGTTGCTCTCAGGTATCTTAATTTCAGTAACAGGTGGCAGAGGGCTATATACTTTTGGTGAAAGACATTAACAAAAACCTCTTTGCAGAAACAGCTGAGGTGTCTATGTTTGAGTTCTCCTCGAACATTTGTAAATACATTTGGAATTTGTTTTGAAATGTCTTCTATTTCGTTCGCAACTATTAAGTAAAGTTTTATTTTGCTTACATCCTTCATCACATGATAAAATTGATTTGCACATGAAATATCTTCACCTCTGTCCACTAGATCATCTGCTGATCTTTCAAGATAGCCTCCAATCCCATCCGCAGGCCCCTCTTTCCATGGCCAGCCTCGAAAAACGACCAAGTCATTGCATTGAACCCATAGTCAAATAGCAAAATCGAGCAGATATAAACATTTTGCTTTTGACGGTATTGGCTAAAAGGGCCATCTGTGAAGAAATGTATGGTCGAAATATGTGGATGAGAGTTTCTGATATCCTTCAAAACTAGATCAAGATAGAGTCTTGGTTCCTACAACTCACGGACAAATATTCTGGGCATTTTTGTGAAGGAGGTCAGAAACGGGAAACCTACAAAAAGGAAACAGTTTTCTCGAACGTATAAAATAGAAACTTTTACTGTTTGTAGAGACATGTTTTGTACAACTCTTAATATATGCTCAACTCGAATTTCAACGCCCATGGACGAAATTCATTCGAGGAAACCAAAGGGTTTCAAGAAAGGGTGGAGAGATTAGGGTTCCTGAATTAGTGTTTGCAATCCGGTGTCATTTTCAGTCCGACCGGATTCCTATCAATCCTGCCGGATCAGGTCGGAATAATTAAATCAAAATGATTTTCGCCTTTTAGTATAAAATAAGTGAGTTAATCAAGTGTCACTGCACTTATATGTAGGTAGTTTATAAAAAATAAATCACTAAAATGTAAAATCGACTTTATTTCCTAACCAATGTTAAGACAAATAGACAACAAGAAAGCAATTAAAATTTGGTAGTGTAGGTAACTCAGTCTTTCTAGATTTCACTTTCACAGATAGTATAAGTAACAATATTAATTATCAAGTAACTATAATCCAATATATACAATTAACCTTAAATTACACTGAAATGAGATCAAAATCATTATTAAAGTATTTGAGAATGCTAAAAAAGAAGTCTAAAGGTGCGGCAGCTACGCGCGGCATTCGCAGGACACAAATTTGCCACGCGACTAGTTTAAACTTTCTGCGCGGCATGTCCGAGACACGCCGCGCTCTTTATTTCTGTTTAAAACTACAATGAAAGCGGCCGCGTGTGTTGTTGTTGCGTACATTACGTAGAAGAAGGAATAAAAGAAAGTGTATTAAAAAAAGGCAGTGTTGGATGCGACCACTCTTTCAACAAAGGACAAAGAATCTGGAAGGGATCTATTACGAAATCAACTACCGAACGCCACAGTTTTTAAGATTATCTTTGGAAGAATTCGAAACCATACATACATTGGTAGAACCATTTATTAAAAAAATGGATACTCACTGGCGAACGGCAATAACGTCGAAGGAGAGACTTGCAATAACGTTACGATATTTGGCTACAGGAGATTCCTATTCCAGCCTACAATACACGTTTCACGTCTCAATGCAAACAATATCAACAATAATTCCAGAAGTGTGCGATGCCATAGTTAGAGCTCTTAAGGACATGGTACAGGTAAATTATTATGAACTTTATGACTATGATATTATTTTCATTATTTAGCGAAATATTCTAAACTACAGATTGTTAATTTATTTATTTATTTTCATAACAAAGTAGTAATTAAATACAACACAATCATCATACGTCAATCATAGTTGTTCTCCACTAATTCACAATATTAATCTACATCCGTGTCTAAATCACGAATCAATTGTGTAAGGCCAGTACTCATGTTACTAGAAGATGATGAGTCAAGATCGGTAAACTGTGATGTGAAATATCCTCGTCTGTTTTCAGCGTTATATTCTTGTGTTGATGATTGATTTTGGAGCTCCATATCAGCTTCGTATAGTATAGTATTTATTGAATGTTTGACTCTCGTAAACATAGTGGCATCATATTTTCTTAGTTCAGCTGCTATGTGCATGCCAAAAGATACGTAAGGATCATTACTACTGTCATTTTGTCTTCGCATTACTTCTAATGCTTCTTCTATCAATTGATTTCCAGCGTCATACTCTGATTCTTGGTATGTCCTCTTGTTAGCGCGCTTTTCTTTTGTTGGCTTTATTGTATTTGTATTTTGGTCTCGAGTGCCTTGTTCCGAAGTTCCTGGTTCTGAAGTGTTTTGTCCTGAAATGCCTTGTTCCGGAATAGTTTGTTCTCTATAATCCGGCTCTGAGGATGAACCACAATCCTGAAACAAAATAAATAAAACGTTAATTTTTTTTTCAGCTACCAGTGTCAGAGCAAGATTGGAAAGCAGTATCTAAAGACTTCGAGGAAAAATGGAATTTTCCGCACACTATTGGGGCGTTAGATGGAAAACACATAACTATTCAAGCTCCTTTTTGTAGCGGCACTGAATATTTTAATTATAAAAAGTTCTTTAGTATCGTGCTATTAGCTTTAGTAGACGCAAACTACAATTTTATGTATGTAAACATAGGAAGCCAAGGTCGAATTTCAGATGGAGTAGTTTATAAACATTCCGAATTGTATCGAAAGCTAGAAAATAATCAACTTAATGTACCAGCGCCAGAAATTTTACAAATACCCTACATAACCAAAATACCATATGTAATATTAGGAGATCAAGCTTTTGCACTAAGCACACATTTGATGACACCATTTGCAGGAATTCATCCAAAAGGGTCAAAAGAAAGGATTTTCAACTACAGACTATCAAGAGCACGCCGAGTAGTAGAAAATGCTTTTGGAATCATGTCTGCAAAATTTAGAGTATTGAGAAGTACAATGATTTTAAGCCCAAAATCAGCCAAAAACATAGTTCTAGCTACTGTTCACTTGCATAACTTTCTTCGCAGAGACTCTTTATTAAATAAGAGAAATCATTCAACGATTGAAATAGCTACTTTTACTCCAATTCACTTTAATACCACTCCTTCTGATATCCGTATTTTTTTGGCAAGATATTTTATGACAAACGGATCAATTGATTGGCAAGAAAGATATTGAATAATTACATAACCTATAAATGGCCAAAAATATTATTAATTAACAGCAGCCAGCATTATTTCATCCCATAGATTTTGTAGTATGCGGGCTGTATGTATAATCTAGACTAATATAAAAAAAAAGATTTATTGTTTGTTAAGATTTAACTCAAAAACTACTGGATCGATTTTAATTTTTTTTTTACTATTACAAAGCTATATCTTCACTGAGTAACATTAGGTTATAATTTATAGGAAACCACCAGACCACGCGGGCGAAGCCGCTGGCGGAAAGCTATGGTCTAATAAAAATATAAAAGAAACTTACCACTGCACCAATAGGGTTATTCCTGTCATGTAAAAAACTAAATGCTAAGCAAAGCAAACCATTTAGATTTATAGGCTTTGTTTCTACCTGCAACAGAAAAAATAACATTAAAATAACTGAAACATAAGCTGATCTTGTGTCTTATTAAACAATTAAATTACGCGTTTCATACATGTTGGATAATTACGAGGGTAACTTGAAAACTAGATTTTTTATTTGTTGAGATATCTTAACGATTATGGTGTCAAATCAAAGGTCTTGGTATAAAACCATTTTATCAGTCTTAATCATGTAAATCGGTTCAAGCGTTTAGAGATAATTAAGAATTAGTATAGTGAAAATGTAAACAGCCAGAGATTTATTAATTTCATTTCATTTCATTTCATTTCATTTATTAATTGCATATCACATTACATTCAATGAGGTCTTAAATATAAATACAGTAGCAAATGTGACACCCTGCAAGGGCATAGCAACACACGAGAGAGGACTGTTAAAACAAAAAAAAAAAAATCTTCAAAATAGTTTAACATGCATCAATAAATTAGATTACAAATCAAAATAAATCCATTCAATAACACAAAAAAATATAATTAAAAATATTACATAAAACTAATTAACATTTAAATATATATTTTCCTTCCACCGTACCACCCAAGTATTCAACAAATATCAAAAAATTCTTGCAAACTATAATACGACTTTTCGATAAGGTATAATTTTAGTTTTTTGTTAAAAAGTGCAGCAGTTTCTAAATTTTTTATGTGGTTCGGTAAGTGGTTGTAGATTTTTATGACCATATTATGGGGACTATGCGATACCAATTTTAGTTTTGAGAAAGGCACTTTAAGTTTATTTAGGTTTCTATCATTTCTTTTATTATTTTTAATTGGGGAATACAAATAAAAGTGCTTTCTAACAAACTTGCAGGACTCGAAGATGTATAAGGACGTGAGAGTCAATATTTGGTGTTTGACAAAGTGAGGCCTGCAAGATTCCATTTGATCAATATTTGTCAGTATTCGGACACATTTTTTTTGTGATATAAAAACTTTTTCCGAGTCACAAGAATTTCCCCAAAGGATAATGCCGTAAGCGAGTCTTGAGTGCGCATAAGCATAGTAGGCCGTAAGGGCAGTTTTAAAATCAGTCACTCTTTTAAGATGTTGGAGAGCGTAGGTAAAAGACGACATTTTACTCAATAGTTTTTGTATGTGTCGTTTCCAATTCATATGAGTATCCAGCTCTACCCCTAACAAAGTTGCAGAGTCTACGGTCGCCAATTTAGTGTTTTTAAAGTCGTATGAGATTTTGAGCGCAGCCTTTTGATATGGTTTAAATTGGATAATTTTAGTTTTATTAAGATTAAGTTTCAGGTGGTGTGATTCTAGCCAATTTACAATTCTTTCCAAGGTTGAATTTAATTTTAATTCCAATTCACTAGCATTTGAACAGGGCAGCAAAACTGAGACGTCGTCAGCAAAGAGCACACAGTCGTCGTCTAAGACATCTGGGAGATTATTGATGTAAACAAGAAACAAAAGGCATCCCAGGACGCTACCCTGTGGTATAGAGCCTGTAACAGGGACTCTACCAGATCTAGTGTGGGTTATTTTTCCGGTATTGCTGTCTGTGTTTACAATTTCCACATATTGGTAACGGTTACTTAAGTAAGACTTAAACCAACCGTGAGCTACTCCTCTAATGCCTGTGTGATATAATTTGTCTAACAAGATTTCAAAACTGACTCTATCATATGCTTTGCTCATGTCAAGTAAAAGACCAATGGCGTATGTTTTATTATTTATTGCATCTAATATATTTTTGACATATTTATACACTGCCAGGGTGGTCGAGTAATAAGTACCTACTGTTATAAAATGTAATAAGATTAAACTTACCACAACCGGTGACATTACTTGTTTTTTCTCTGTTTCTCTCCCTTCTATAAGAACTCGAAAGACTCTTCATTTTCAATTTTAAAGCTGCTTTTGGTTGAACGAGTGTTTTTGCTATTTCATCCCATATATCTTCTCTCACATTATTATTGTGATATTCTTTACGTCTAGTATCCCATAATGGACTATGGGAGCCATAAATTTCAATAAGACGAACTGCTGTTTCATTGTCCATTTTGTTTGATAAAATACGTCCGTCCACAAACCAACACTGAGGGCCCCCGCGCACTAGGCAGCCTGGCTGCGCAGCCAGGCTACGGCAGCCAGAATATTTGCGCAGCCAGTTATGACAGCCAATCAACGACTAGTCTAGATCCTTCCGTCGAGCAATATGGACGTGGAAGAACTTATAATTATTGCTTACCTATCTCGTAAAAAACGCAAAATAAAGAAAAGATACTGGATTCATCCTCTTTTTCTAGAAAGACACTCAAAAGGCTTATTCCAAACCTATTTCAAAGATATTCGCGCATTCCCAGACCGTTTTTTTAACTACACGAGGATGTCAGTGCAATCGTTTGATAACCTTTTGGAAAAAATACGAAATTCAATCAATGGCATTGATACTCCTATGCGAGCTTGTATAAAACCTGAAGAAAAACTGGTGAAAACTTTGAGGTGAGTACGAAAATGAAAGATATTGTTAATCAGTCTCTTAACATTTATTAGGTATTTATTTCTTACATGTATGGTAATGAATTACCTAGTTCAAGTTGTCCTGTGTAGTAAATAATTCTAGTAATTCAGAATCCTGAGACACATCTGTTGCATTTGTGTCAGTTGGTGATAACGCATCAGTATAAACAGTATTATCTTGCCTGTCTGGAACAGCCGTAGAATACCCACGGCGGCCTTCAGTGGTCGAGGCTTCTGGTCTATAATTCGAGTGTGTCGAGTATCCATAGCGATACTGCCCACTGCTTGTGGTTTCCGGTCCATATTCAGTCGAGTATCCTTGACCTTGGCGATATTGTCCACTGAACGATGTTTGTGGTCTATATGATCTGGCGGCCGATGCCCCTGGTTCATAATCAACATTACGTTGGCGAAACGGACTAAATTCGGAATCGTGAGTTTGCATTTGAGCTCTTTTTATAACTTCAATTAACTCCATTTTTGTAGAAAGCATACGATGTCTCGGGATGTTTTTAAAATCATCTAGAAGTAAAAGTATAAACAGTCTATCTGAATCAGACTCTTGCTGTCTTTCACGCTCTTCTCTCATTACAATACTTTCCCTTAATACCTGCACCAAATTATCGTCGTCACTTGTCTTCTTCTTTTTGGAAACAGGTCGTTCACCTTGAGTACTACCGCTGCTAGCGTTGGTTTCGGCAGTGCGTGTTTCATCCATGCTATTTTGAGTTTCATTAATTACCACGGTAGGCCGAAGAAAATGAAGTTGTTCGAAATATACGTATGGACTCTTACGCGAAGCTGCTGATCCACTTTTAATACCAGCTCTGCGTTTTACTTCCCTGCTGTAACTAGTCCTGATGTTCTTCCACTTGCTCTGTAGAGATTTACCTGAAAATTATATTTGTTCTTTGTTACAGATATCTTGCTACAGGATGTTCTTTAATGGAATTGAGTCATAATTATCGGATTGGACTTACAACTGTCCGAGATATCATAAATGAAGTTTGTATGGCGATTTGGGAGAATATGAGACAGTCATCGTTTCCAGAATTAAATGAAGAGAGGTGGCTTGAAATAGCAAAAGGTTTCCATGAAAATGCAAATTATCCCAATTGCGTTGGTTCCATCGATGGCAAGCATATAAGAGTGATAAAACCCAGCGATTCAGGGTCACTGTACTATAATTATAAAAAATATTTTTCCATCGTTTTACTTGCTGTATGCGATGCAGATTACAAATTCACATATATCGATGTTGGGGCTTATGGAAAATGTAGTGACTCATCGATATATAAAAAATCCATTTTGTATCAAAAACTTGTCAACAAAGATTTACAAATTCCGGAGAAGCGCCCCATATCAAATAATGGAGTACCGATGCCATACGTCATAGTGGGGGATGAGGCATTTGGCTTATGTGAAAATTTAATGAGACCTTATGAAGGTAGGAGTCTAACAGCGGAGAAAAGAATCTTCAACTATAGACTGTCTCGGGCAAGGCGGTACATAGAATGCACGTTTGGGATATTAGCCAACAAATGGAGAATTTTTCACCGCCCACTAGATGTCCGACAGGAACTTGCAATAGCCATAGTACAAGCTTGCTGTGTCTTACATAACTACGTGCGCGAAAGAGACGGGCGGGTATAGGTTTCAAGACACACTGTACGTTCCACCAGAACTGGAAATAACCGGTGGACCCACAAATAGAGGAAGCCGATCATCAGCATCCTATAGGGATTTATTTGCGGATTATTTTATTAATGCAAATCCGTTAGAATGGCAAAACAGATATGCATTAGAATAGTGCCTACCTATTTATCTAAATAAAACATTGAAGTGAAAATACCTAGTTAAGTACCAAAAAAGAACAATAACGAATACATAGTTATTCTGCGATACTTTACAAAAATATTGATTGGTGTTATCATGGCAGAATCACCCTGTATTATACTGTATAATCCAGATAATAAAAATACATGCTTACCAAATTCTTTTTTGTCATTTTCTGATAAACTTTCCGAGCACATTTGGTTCGTGATTTCTTCCCATCTTCTTTTCTTTAAATCCCGATCACTGTATTCTTCCGATGTTATATCCCAAATTGCTTTACGGCTTTCAATTTCCCGAATAAATTTCTCTGTATCGAAAGTCATCTTATCAAAGTTCGGAACGCAAAATACGTCTGGCTGCTACAACTAGTGCGCGGAGACTGACCGCAGCCACATACATTCGCCTACACACGTTCTGGCTGCGCGCAGCCAGCTGGCTGCCGTGCATATAGGCGCGTTTCATTGGCTGCCGCAGCCGAGATTTCGTGGCTGCCTAGTGCGTGGGCTCCCATACAACGTCATATGTTTGACTGGGCAGCCAGGCTGCCTAGTGCGCGGGGGCCCTAACACTGTTCGCGGCGATCGTCGCACGCGGCAGGTAGTCCGCAGTCGTCCAATCATAGCGCGGCAAGCCGCGCGCGGCAGCCGCGCTCGAATGCCGCTTTATGTTTGGACACACCTTTATAGGATTTATGATTATGACAGATACCATCATGATTTGATGAATCTGTCGTACGAATGAATGGCAATAATTATCACAATAATACGTTATAATTGTAAAAAAATATGAGTATTAAAAGAAAATCAATATTGATTTTGAAAATAAGATCGTAGAAAACAAATATTGTTAATTGTGTCATCAGCTAAACGACTTCTAATAGAGCTGATAATATAGCCTGCGGCCGAAAAGGCCCTTTCAGCTTCTACACTTGTCGGCTTTATTGTCAGCAAATAATCAAGAATAGCAGACAAGTTTTCCCATCGCTGTCAAATGTCGTAATTTCATTTTTTAGTACTTTATCAAAATCTTTCTCTTTTTTAGTATGTACGCTATAACACGTGGCTTCTTGCTGGATTTGTAAATGTAATTCTTCCTGTAATGTCAAATAAATCTTTAGTGATGGTGAATCTAAGTCCTCTTCTACTATTTCTTCTACGTTTTCCTCAGATGTTTCTTCTTGAATAACTCTTTCTACGATTTTTGTCATTTCTGATCGTATGACTTTTTCTTTGGCATACGCACAACGCATTTAGTAAATACTCATGCAACAGCTATAATATTTTTCCCACAAACTGCTAGCACCGGATCCGGTAACCATTAATGATGCCGGATCCGCCGGATTACCGGATCCGTTTTTCCGGATTGCAATGCTTATACCTGATGTGAGCAAACAAGAAATAAAAGAATTCATTAATTCGCTCCCACTTTACACGTCTCATTATAGCAGGTCTAGAACATCGGCCAAATTTTTCAAGACTGGAGTGACTTTGTCTGATGTTTATGATAAATATGAAGCTATGCTGGGCCCTAATTTTGTAAGACACAGTTTATTCAGAAAAATCTTTTATAGCAACTTAAACATCAAAATTAAAATACTAAGCAAAGATACCTTATATATGTGATAAATTCAGAATTGAATTACTAAATGCTGAAAAAAAGGGAGAGGACGTCTTGTATAAAAGAAACACAACTATCACCTTTAGCAAGCTGAAAGAGCAAGATCTCAACTTAAAACATATATGGATTTAGCTAAAAATAAAGATGACGTCAAATGACTTACGTTTAATATGCAAAAGACACTGCCATTACCCCGGATTCAGATAAATAATTTTTTTTACAAATGTAGATTTGGCTTTACAACTTACAATCAGAAAGAGATCAAAAGAGAGCGTCGTGGGCCAGTGGCTAAATACTCTGGCTCGGAACCCGATGGTCCCGAGATCAAATCCTGCCGGAACACACCTACTTTATTTTCTTTGTGTTCATTGTACAATTTGCGGCTAACTCTCCGGTGATGGAAAACACCGATATAAAACCCAAGCTATCCGGTTAACGGGGATAGGCTCGCCCCTTACCACGTTGGGTTCAAATTCCCTTGGCGAAATGTGGGCTTCTGAATGTTCCGTTCACCATGACGGCAACAATCAGTGTGCCTCTGACTAACCCATCAGGGATATGGTTATGAGGGTATGTCATGTTATGTTAAAGTACAATCAAAGGCGTATTGCCTGACGACTACCTTCAAATTATGGCTGTATGCAAAAAGAAAAACCCTTTTATTACTTGCCAAATGCAAAGTGACGATTTTTACTCCGTTGAAGCTCTCGAGAAGATAGTAGTAAATCGGAAGAAAACGACAAGTAATAACAAAGTTAATTAGCTGAAGACAAGGGAATTAAAAGTAACAAAGACAGACCAATATCATATTTATATGAAGTCTGACTTTGATCAAGCAGATTATGATTGTCTGGATATTACTCGCAAAACATCTAAAAGACGTCAAGACTGTAATATAATAATCCAGAAGAAGATGATTTTAAGAGTAGGCTGTGTAAATTATGGCCCAATGGAAAGCCGATCACGGAGCCAAAATTACGTGATATATTATCTATAAGACATTTGATTCCGGAGGATGCTATACACTTCTATGATAATTTGACGAATAGAGATGATAAGATATTAATTGATGATAATATTGACGGGCTTAACGCTGAGGTGGATTTTAATTTAAAAGGAGAATAGTGAGAGCGGAAAAGATTTCTGGAAATTGATTAGATTTTGTTTGATTTGCAATGTCAATAAATGAGTTCTAGTGTTCATTAATTCAAGAAGACAATAAACATTTTGTTACGTTTTTCTTTCAAGTAATACCTTCACTGCTGAAATCGCGCCTAGCGTATATTTTGATACTGTTGGTTCACTGCTGGGTTACACGCAAGGCGTGTGTAAAATTTTGCCTTTCCTCCATTAAGTTAACTAAGTGAATTTTATTAATAGAAAATGTTATTCTGTTTATGTTTATGTTTTCTAGTATTTTAAAATTGGACCTTTATAAGCTTTATAAATGTCATTGGTTATTGGTTTCGGACCGACAAGGGCGGCCATATTCGTTCTGCCGGCGCTCAATGGTCGTTGTTATTGTGGATGCCTTGAGAAAGTTTTGTAAATTACATTAAATCCCTGAGAATATACAGGGTGTCCCAGGGTGGGACGTAAGGGAGCTCAAACACCATCCCAGAGCTCCAAGCCAACCTCTCCTTCACGCGGTGCGTCCTGATGGCCAACGGACGGGGATATGGCGGCCGACCGATGGCGGGATAACCATCCGGAATGATTAACGTGCCGAAATACACAGGCCGCGACGGGCAGCAGCGTCGCGGCGCGAGAGGGTGCGTTCTGCGCTCGCCAACACGCCTGCCAAGCGTGGCGAGTATTGGCAATTCCCCCCCATGAATAGTCGCGGGATCCCGGTGGATGCAGGCCGCACGCAACCGGGTGCTCTGGAAATCAATGGGGGAGGCCTATGTTCAGCAGTGGACTTTTTGCGGCTGATAATGATGATGATGATGATGACTGTAAACAGTGTAGACTCAGTAATTTAATGCCGTAAAACATTTACATTCTGTGGTGAAAGAAATACACACCAGTTGGAACACTAAATAGTTAATTCATTGTGTTAACATTTTATAAGTGTTGTTATAAGTGTTGTGTTGTTAGCAAGTAAAGTAGATACATTTCTAGCCTTAAAACATGTTTTGTCATAAACACGATGATAGAAAAGACGTGTCATAATGAATAATGTCATGGTTTAGATATCATTAAAAATATTTAGCTTTTTATCTGTTACACCATCTCCACACATTCATTTGTTAAGTTCATCATTATTTGTCTTTGTGTTTTAATTGGTGTCTGGCGGCTACTACCATAACACAGGCTGTGTTAGCCTTAGACTTGGATTAGATTTGTGTGAGATAATTCCACACTAAAAGTTAATTATGACTTATATGTAAAATAGTAATATCCTCTATTGTGTTATTGAAATGCAGCAAACATTTCATTTGTTATTGCTACCAACTAGGTTTTATACAGCCTGGAATTAAATAAATGAAGAAGAGAAAGCCTTTAATGGACCTGCGTTGAAACTATTTGTAATAAAATTATGTATCACCCTCATATCTTTTTAACTATAGCAAGTTGCACAGCCCAAACTTCCTAAATTCTCTGTTATGCCTTGCGGTTGACTGGTAGAGAATGCCTCCAGGCATTAAGTCCGCCAATTGTACTTTTTTTCTTAATTTTGTGCAATAAAGAATAAATAAATAAAATGAAAATGCCATTTAACGTTACATTTATTGAAAAGTTTTTATTTGACACATTTTACGTCTCATAAGCTACATGTAGTTCATAACATTGGCTTTCAAAACAAACAAACAAAAATAACTTCGGCTATTTTTGTTATTAGCATTTTCCATGCAGTATATTTACTAAATACACTTGTTTAAAGTGTTTTCGAATCTAATCAACAAAATATACTTATTTATAGACATAGATACCATAATATTGATTCTATACGGTACTTCAGAAGATGAAGGGGATGACGAAGGTGACGCAGTGAGTTTGGAAGAGGATTGGCATCCAACAGGCGACCTGCTTTCGTTCCCGATTACGGGCATGGGCCAATTCAACATTGGCCCAGCGGAAACACCCTTTGATTTCTTTAAATTATTATTTAACGCCACGTTCATGTCTATTTTAGTATCAAGCGTCAATACTCACGCTATTAAAGTTTTATTAGAGAATTCGCATGAGCACAGTCGAATTTCAAGTTAGAGGGAAACAACATCCGATGAGATGTATGTTTTTCTGGCTCTGCTTTTTCATATGGGTCACATTAGATTGAGTAGAATTAACGATTATTGGAGAAACGATACTTTGTTCAATATTCCATTTAAACAATTTATGAGGCGCGATAGATTTTTATTAATATTGCGTTATTTTTCTTTTTCTGACCCTAGCGCTGTGTTCAACAGTGATGATCCCAATAGCTATGTAAAACCGATCATGACGTTTTTTATGGTTTTATGGAGCGGCCGTTTAAAAATTAGACAGTACATTTTTTTTTTTACAGGGGAAAAGACATCAATTCGGCTTTAAATTGCATGTGCTCTCATATAAAAACGGCATGACCCAAAAAATGCACATGTATTGCGGGTCACATGACATTGACCTTCGGGGCAAAGGTCATGCTGACAAAGTTGTTATGATGCTGATGGAAGACTACCTCAATAGGGGGCATTCTTTGTTCATGGACAATTTTTATAAAAGCGTCTCTCTGGCAGAAGCTTTGCCAGCTAAAAGAACATTTGTTACGGTCACTCTTAGAGTCAACAGGTCCCGCAATCCTAGTATTGTTAAAGCAAAATTAGCAAAAGGTACTTTATTAACCAGAAATAACTCTCGCGGTGTTTGCGTAACCAAGAGATAAAAGGCATGTTTTAATTATTTCTACAGAATATAATTCCAGTTTAGTAGAACATCATAATAAACGGGGTCAAGACCTTTCTAAACCCGAAGTTATTTTGCAGTATAATAAATATATGAAAGGCGTTGAGAGGAAAGATCAGATGCTGGCTTATTATCCCTTTTATAACAAGTTTACCAGGTGGTATAAAAAGATTGTACTTAATATAATGCAAGTCATGCTTTTGAATTCCTTCATGATGTATTATCAACAGCAGCGACAAACAGATAATTCTGATAAAGTCATGTCTTTTTATGAATTCCGTTTAGAAGTTGTCAAAAACTTACTCAAAACTGACCAACTAACGGAAAGGCAAATACTTAGTAAAATATTTACGAAATCCGGGGACGCAATACATACACCTGAACAGTTGCCTCAAAACGATAAAGGTAAAACTAAACGTAAAGATTGTCGCTATTGCGAAAAACGCGTAAAGCAACATTGTATTTTTAATAACAACTTTTCATTTTCAAACCTAGTTTTTAATATTCTTTTATTTAAGCTACATATTGTAAACTACAAGGGAAAAAACATATTTGTTCACTTTCAGGTTGTATTTGAATTGTTTTTAAGATTTTGCATGTTTGTTACTTTTTATGTACTTGGTATGCAATAAAGAATTGAAATTGAATATGTTTTTGAATACATTTAACGCATGCTTGTTTATGTTTTTTTTAAACCTAGATTTTTAATACATTATTATTTTAACTAAGTACCTAATAAAAACTCAAATTGAAAAAAACAGTTTTTCAATTTCAGGTGTTTGAATTTTTAAATCGTTCTAAGATTTTGCATGTTTGTTCCATTTCATGGTTTTTTTAATGTTTTTGTAAAATTGATTTAATTTTGTTTTAAATGTTGTTAAATTTGACTTTACGTTTAATGTTTTTAAGATTTTATCTAGTTTCTCGAATGTTTGTAAGATTTTATAAGGCGTTTTTTAACTATTAAGTATCAAGATTCTGCATGTTTCTGTTTTTTATGTTTTGTTTTAATACCTATTTGGATTATAGGTTTTATTGTTATTTATTTCGAATACGTAGGTGAGATTGTAGGCATGTTTTGTACAAGATTAGTAAATAACTAATTATTTGTGAACTTGAACAGCATTTTAATAGTTTTTAGTATTCATCATTAGATTGATCTGAACTACGTTTTATACTTCATACCGTGTAGGAACTTAGGTAGTTTTTCAGTAAGGCCCCTAACCTTTATCTAGACAGACTTACTGACACACGACAGGAGGTCGGATTTATAGATCTTTGCAATTGCGGAATGGTGTTTAATTGTGAAGATATATAAATTCGTGGCGGCGCCGGCGGTGGGTCCTCCAGGGTAGGTAGGTAGGGCTATTATTTAGGTCCTCAACCTGATTACACCCCTTTCACTTTTCTGTGATTGTTAACTAGTTTGTCAGGTTATTGAATAAGAAAATTACTTAAGAGAAAACGTTTAAATCGATCTGAATTAGGTAGGTACCTAGGCACATGATAAGGAGGTCGAATTTATAGATCTTTGCAATTGCAGAATGGTGTTTAGTAGTAAAGATATATAAATTCGGGGTGGCGGTGGGTCCTCCTAAGTAGGTAGGGCTAATTACTTAGGTCCTCTCTGCATCCATTGTTATTAATAGACAGAATATACAAATAGCAAATCATGTAGGTACCCATGGTAAAACTCCTCTCTGGTAGTCTAATGAAACGCCTTTTTAATATTTACATTTATAACTAAACGAAAAGAACAAAACAAAAAGAAAAGAACAAAACAAAACACTATCTTCTAACATATATACAAATTCATTATTGTTTGGGTCCCCAAACTTTGGGGACCCTATTGAAGTTTTTGACTTCAACAGGGCCCCCTAGGCAAATTACTAAGGAAAATCAGATTCGTCGTCGCCTCAACGGCGGCCTGCCACCGTTTCTGGCAAGCGCCAAGCTCCTCTCTGGTGATGGAAGGTTGGCGCTCGACCACACGGGGCACCAGGGGGGCTAAAACAGCAACATTTTAGCATTTCATATTATGAATCATCTAACTGACGTTTCATCTAGACCGCGGTCCGTTTCGAGTCAAAAGTGAGTAACAGCGCGCTCACACGCATCCCGAATTGATAAATTGTATGAACGTGAGCGACGTCAGCGCGCTATTACTCGCTTTTGACTCGAAACGGACCGCGGCCTGGATGAAACGTCAGTTAGATGTTTCATAATATGAATCATCTAAATGTTACCGTTTTAGCCCCCCAGGTCACGCTGTAGGGGCGGCGGCGGCGGCGGCGGCAGCGGCGGCAGCGGGCGGCGGTGCTCCCTCGGCAGAAGACGGAGGCGCTCCGAGTGGAGTGGGTCGGGAAAGGGGCCCAGGCAGGCAGGTGGGTCCCACACCCACTCCTCCTCAGCCACCGCCTGCTTGGCCTCAAGCAGCTCTTCAGTGTCTCTAAAATAGAAGATATAGCTTATCAAACCTCATTGTGCTTTAAAATATTGGAACACTACTGCCACTTTTAATTAGTGCCTAAAAAATGGAGTTGGTTACTGATCACATGGCATGATCAAAAATGTATAGTAAAATTATAAGTTTTTAACCTTAAACCAACAATTGACAAAAATAATAATTTGTAAATAGTGTCCCAACTCACTATTCTAGATTTGAGTTCAGGTAGAGGTAATAAAATAACTTACTCTTTATTCCGGCCGCAGCATATTAACTTCCAGCCCCACCACGGCTGACTTTCTGCATCATCTCTGCAAAAAAACAAAACATCTTACACACCATGCAAAGCAATGTATTATTTGGTGAGCAAAAGCCCAAAAACCATTATTTAGTTATACCTATGCCGTGATTAGATAGCTTAGGTGATTTGTAAACCAAGTAAATTTCCATTTATGATGAATTTAATGTAAAGGTTAGGATAGGTAAATACGATTCAAACTTAATGGCGGCTGTGAACATCGCGCGAGTCGATGCGCAGAACACAAATTAAGGTGTCAGCAGGTTGCGATGCGAGGTGAGGTCAATATTGCGCACTGGGCGCTCGTAGCTAACTTCCGAGCCGCCATTAAGTTTGAATCGTATTATAACCAGGTAGGTAGGTAGTACGTAGGTACTACCTACCTACCTGGTTATAATACGATTATTATGGTTATATTACGAATATTGCGCACTGGGCGCTCGTAGCTAACTTCCGAGCCGCCATTAAGTTTGAATCGTATTATAACCAGGTAGGTAGGTAGTACCTACATGAACAAAGCAGTTGTTAGTCCATATCATTTTGCAACATTCCATGTTGAAACAAAAAATATGCAGCGGCGTAGGTACATAACCTATCGTATCGATATTTGGCGATATCGCCATTCGCCACCCTAAACCTTCAAGGTTATTACCCAGGCCACTTATTAATATAAAAGAAAACACAAGCACAACTTACACGTGGTGCTGCGGCACACCGCGTGCGCATGCCGAACCCATTTCAAAATCTTCAGTTAGAATTCTGAAAAAAAAACAAATGAAGTTAGAACAACAAAACTAAAATGATTACTCTCATATAGTACATAGGTGCACAATAGTTTAAATTAACTTACTTTTCTCAAAATGGAGTGCTCAGTGTGGTTCCAATCCAACTTCCAAATTTTTTTTTTTTTCTTTATGGCTCCATTCGTGCAACTTCCAAATAAATGAAAACTCGTTGTGTGCTGACACTGACACTTCGAGAGATTTCTTTTTCCACTTATTATGGCTTTGGCGACTGGGCCAATGACAGAATTAGATACACACTTAGGGTACGTTCCAAAACGAGTAGTGTAGAGTGATTTTTACCCTCGGTGAAAAGAAAGAGACAGAACTATGAATTAGAAAGAGAAAAGTCCACATCGATAGATTGGTTTTAGCAACGCTATCGAGTGATTTTTAACGAAAGATTGTTTTTGACCGGTTTCGGGTCAATATGTCACTGCCAAATTAGATGCAGATTTACCAAACAATGACAAGGAGGGCTAAAACGGCAACATTTAGATGATTCATATTATGAAAATATCTAACTGACGTTTCATCTAGACCGCGGTCCGTTTCGAGTCAAAAGTGAGTAATAGCGCGCTGACGTCGCTCACGTTCATACAATTTATCAATTCGAGACGCGTGTGAGCGCGCTGTTACTCACTTTTGACTCGAAACGGACCGCGGTCTAGATGAAACGTCAGTTAGATGATTCATAATATGAATCATCTAAAATGTTGCTGTTTTAGCCCCCCAGGTTCAACTGAGTGACGCGTGGTCTCGCGCTGGGCCAGCCGAATTCGTCCGACTTCAGCCGAGCCCGAGCCGAAAGCGAGAGAAGGAGACACCCGCACCCGCCCTTGTTACTTATACTTGTTGTTTACAAGTAATTTCATTAATTGTAATCATCAAATTCATCGGTTCATTCCAATGTTATCATGGCACCACCAAAATCTATAATATGGACACATTTTACCGAAAAAAAACATTTACCGTGTTTTGCCCATACTATTAACCTTGTAGTTGAAGAGGAACTAAAGTTGCCCAGTGTTAAATCAGCTGTTATAAAAGTAAGAGAAATTGTTATTTGGATAAAAAATAGTGTTGTGCAGTCGGATAAGCTACGAAAAATCCAAATGCGTAATAATGTTTCGGAAGGATCAGTTTTGAAACTTATTGCAGATGTAAGAACTAGGTGGAACTCAACTTTTTTTACGTTAGAGCGATTTCTAAAGTTAAGAATAGTAATATTAGAAATTGTAATTGAGAGTGTAGTGGCTCCAAATTTGCCAAGTGCAGTGGAAATGGAAACCTTGAATGAGCTTACAACTGTATTAAAGCCTTCTGAATATGTAACAAGAGATTCATGTTGGAAATTATATCAAACTCCTAAGGCATATACCGCCTATTTAGAAGTATGTTGTAACTACTTTGTCTATTATTGTATGTCAATTTTTTTCTAGAATTAATAAAATGTCTGTTCGTTCTGCTGATCTCACGAGTTGACGTGTTTTATTTTATTAGGTTATGGGCCCAGACCAGACCCATTTAATTATTAATTGTGGCTAATCCTAGTAATTTCGCGAGTGAAAAGTATTAAAATGACGTCGAGCTATCTAGCTAACGTTCCGAAGTTGAAAGGTCGGGAGAACTACGATGATTGGTGCTTCGCAGCCAAAAATGTTTTGGTGTTAGAAGGCCGACGCCGACGACGCCATTGAAAAACCGCTATTGTTTTCTGCTACTGCAGCGGAAAAAATCGAAGACTCTAAGGCGAAAGCGAAGTTAATCCTCACTATCGACCCATCGCTTTATGTGCATATAAAGCAAGCAAGTTCTACTCATGATCTGTGGAAGATTTTGAAAAAAATGTTCGATGATTCGGGTTACTCAAGGAAAATCAGCTTACTACGGAATTTGATCAATATTCGACTTGAAAGTTGTGATTCGATGACAATGTACGTAACCCAAATTATAGAAACAGGTCAGAGGTTACATGGGACGGGTTTCAAGATAACCGATGAGTGGATCGGTGCTTTGATGTTGGCTGGATTGCCCGAAAAATATGCGCCTATGACAATGGCCATCGAGCACTCTGGTATCGAGATAAGTTCTGACGTCATTAAAACGAAGTTATTGGATATGAGCGCTGACTTCGCCACTATTTCCAGTTCAGAAAAAGCATTTTTGACAAAAAGGACGTCACGTTTGAAAAATGGCAACTCCAAAAGCGGCCATCTTAGGCAGACTTCAGAATCAAGTTCCGTAAATGTCAAAAGGGTAAAATGCTACAACTGTAAAGAAATCGGTCATTATAAAAGTCAGTGTCCGAGCTTGGAAAAACAGAAAAGAAAGCAGTCAAACGCTTTTAGTGCAATTTTCCTAAGCGGAAAGTTTAATCGGAACGATTGGCATATTGACAGCGGCGCGAGTAAACATATGACAGCGAGACAGGATTGTGTTATGAATCAATCACAACAAATGGAAACCACAGAAATAATTATAGCAAACCAGACTAGAGTTCCCGTCTTGTGCTCGGGTGATGTGAATATTGTTACAGTCGTAAACAATATGGAGTTTGACATCACAGTTTCAAATGTATTGTGCATACCAGATTTGACAACAAACCTACTTTCAGTGAGTCAGTTGATTGAAAATCACAACAAGGTGATCTTCAGACAAAATGCTTGCTACATTTATAATCAACAGAATGAACTCGTTGGACAGGCAAAGTTAACTGATGGCGTGTACAGATTGAACACTTCAGAAGAGATATTGGCAGCTACTGCAGTGGCATCGAGTACGATGTGGCATCGCCGTTTGGGACATATAAACAGTAATAGTTTAAACAAGATGAAAAAAGGAGCTGTAGAAGGAATTTCATACCCAGAAGTAGCAAACATAGATAAATCCACGTGTACAATCTGCTGTGGAGGCAAACAGGCCAGATTACCTTTTGACCAAAGCTCTTCTAGAACAAAAGGTGTGCTAGAATTGATTCATGCAGATGTGTGTGGCCCAATGGAGAACCTATCGATTGGCAAGTCAAGATATTATGTTTTGTTCGTGGATGACTACAGCAAAATGGCTTTTGTTTATTTTTTGAGAGCAAAAAATGAAGTATACAAATATTTTAAAGAATTTCAAAATATGGTGGAGAAACAGAAAGACCAGAAAATTAAAATACTACGAACCGACAACGGAGGTGAATTTTGTAGTATGGAAATGGAGAAGTATTTAAAGTGTCAAGTATTGTGTGGGGAGGGACGTTCAATCAAACTACCTCACATAAAGGAGCAGGGAATAGTCCATCAAAAGACGAATGCTTATACACCGCAGCAAAATGGTTTGTGTGAAAGAATGAACAGGTCAGTTGTGGAAAAGGCCAGATGTTTAATTTTTGATGCCGGCCTATCCAAAAAGTTCTGGGCTGAAGCGGTGAATACTTCAGTATATTTGAGAAATAGGTCTGTGGTTACAGGACTCAATGACAAGACACCATTTGAAGTTTGGACAAAGAATAAACCTAATTTGAGCCATTTAAGAGTTTTTGGTAGTACAGTGATGGTACACATTCCTAAGGAAAAACGTACAAAATGGGACAAGAAGGCTAAACAACTTTTACTAGTTAGCTATGCAGATCATGTGAACAAAGAATAAACCTAATTTGAGCCATTTAAGAGTTTTTGGTAGTACAGTGATGGTACACATTCCTAAGGAAAAACGTACAAAATGGGACAAGAAGGCTAAACAACTTTTACTAGTTAGCTATGCAGATCATGTGAAAGGTTATAGAGTTTTTGATCCTAGTACTGATTCTGTAAGTACCAGCAGAGATATAGTGATCATGGAGAAAGCTCATGATACAGTTGATATACCAGTAGAATGCAAGTCTTCAGCGGAGGAAAATCCACCAGGCTTACCGGAAAGAGAAGAGTCCTTGGAAAGCTCAGAATCTGAAGGACAGGCTGACGAGAATGATACCTATGTGCCTGATGATATGGTGAGTACCTCTGAAGACACCTTGCATGAAAATTCAGATATACCATATGACATGACTTTGGTAGACCAAGCTGAAAGCTCAAACAATGAAGCTGAAAACTCAAATATAGTTTTACCAAATGTGACACAGACAAACTATGAGGCAAGAGAGAAAAGACAGCGGAGGAAACCATCAAGATACGGATATGCTAATATATGCACTTTAGAAGATGATGAATTGACATTTACAGAGGCTACCAGTGGTCCTGAAAAACAACAATGGTTGCAGGCAATAGCAGAGGAGTTTGAGTCATTTGAACATAATCAAGTATGGGAGATTGTTGATGCTCCAGATAATGCTAGCGTACCAGGGCCACGCCGACCCCCGGCAGCGCCTGTGTGCGAAACCTATGAAGCGCCTCTTTTTTAACGAATCATCATAAGAAACTAATTTAATTTTTGAATGAATATTTTTAATTGTTAATTTTGACTGAAATAAATGTTCTCCAGTTTTACAGTACTTAGATAATAATATTATCATTAATATCTACGTGTACAAAAGGACTGGATATAAAACTACGGGGATTTAAATCCAGCAATCTTTTTTGAAGACCATTATTCTTACCGCGCATATTTTTTTTTTTTTTTTATATTTGATCCATTATCATAACCCTGTCCCCTTAAATTGTTTATATCCAAATTATTGTTGTCTAGTTTTTCTAAAATAAATGAAGTCAATCCAGCGCCAGTTGTATCTATAATTGGACAGAAAGCTAGGAAATGCTCTCTTGTTTCCAACTTTCTAGTATCTGTGTTAAAATTGACAAATCTTATTATAATACTAATTTGTTCTACGTGTGAAACGCCAGGAGTACAATCCAGTATTATTGATAATATTTATTAATTCGACATAAATTTAAAAATAAAATGTTGAATTTGGTTACCGAGTATGTAAATTATTTCATTTTGAATTTTATCTCCAAGATAAGTCGGCATATTTTTGAAACCCGTATCATTCGTTACGCGTCGTGTGTGTTGTCATTGAAAGATCAAATTTTCCTAACATTTCAATACATTTTAAAAAAGTACCATTGTTACGATCATATAATTTTTGGCTTTGGCCACGAAAAGCCATATTTTGTGTACTTAGAAATTTCTAAAAAGAATAATATATGTGGTCCAATTGGACCACATATATTATTCTTTTGATTACATCGTACCAGCGCTGCTTTTCAACCTCTAAAAGTTTTTGTTGAATACTATCAATAGTGTTCTTATTTTTAAGAGCATGACACAAATCTGTCCATTTTTTATAATAATTAATGAAATGAGCAGAACTTTTCTCATGTCTGCTGCAATACAAAGACGGCATTTTTGGACACTGAATACAGCAGCCACTCTCTGTGATACTTTTCACCGTTTCCTAAATGCCTTTCATAATAATACTCAGAAAATTTTCGTCCCGAAGAATCACGCGGAAAATTATACTGTTTAATTTGTTTAATCGGATTTTCTATTAAATACTGGATCAAAGTAGCGTTTAAAACTTCTGGCCAGGCTCCAGGATCTTCTTCGGAAAAAGTTGGTATTGGTGACGATAATTGTCTTGACGGTGACGATGGTGTATCAGGCACAGGCACAGACGTAACTTCGGCGGCATCATCTTAAATTAATAACAGACAAACCTTGTCTGAATAAACTGATTTATCTATCTATGAATAATTATTTATATTTATACAAATTAGAGTGTCTGTTTGTAATAGTAAAATAACCGCTTTTTACTAAATGCTTATGGATGTACGCATTCAGTAAAAAGTACATAAAATATAATATAATTTTTTAAAATTTTTGTCTGTCTGTTCCTTCCGTCTAAACTCTAAAAACGGCCGGAAAAAATATCCCAAACAGAAGTTATAATATTTATTTTATACAAAATTACATAAAAAGTACACACTTACCACTACATGAAGCGTTTTTTGAATCAGATTTAATAACACTTTCATCGATAACATGACTGGTTGGTTTCTGTCTCTAATGATTCTGTCGAAGTGGATGGTTGAGCCGTAAAATATTTACTTATTTCAATTGCATTTTTATTACGTTCTTCTTCTTCTTGTTTTCTTTTCCTTATTAGATTCTGGTAACCAGATAATTTCTTTTTTTTATCATGATTACTATCACTCATCGTGAAAACACGTTAAAACAATCAGTAGGTAACACCCAAACAATGATTATAAAAATTCAATGCGCACCTTACACACACACACTTTCAATAAAATGATTGTTCATTTGTTTTGTTTTGCCTTAGCTATCTCGTTCGTTAAAATCGGGGAATACCCCTGACCCCACCCCCGCTTGCGTCGCACGCATCGCATCGGGTTGCGTTCAGAAACTCACTCATACTCATACAAACTCGGCGCCTCAACGGTTTAAAATAACTTGTACTATTTCTCTGGTTCAAAGAACTGCCGCCGTTTTAACGTTGAGCTCGTAAGGAATGTAAACTAAAACCTAAACTAAACGTGAATTGAAACCATACACGTGAATAATAATAAACATTAAATATTGAGAGACTTGTTCAATAAGCGTTATAGATGTTTTGTTGTTTACAAGGCCTATGTTGCGCCTATTGTACCTACTTGTCGATACTCCACTACAAAAGACAATCATATAGGTAACAAAAATAATTTAGGTGGCAGTGGCGACGCGGCGCCCCTATTGTCTTGGCGCCTGTGTGCGCCGCACACTTCGCACACAGGGGCGGCGCGGCCCTGCGTAGTACCATGTAAATGGGTGCTAAAGAAGAAGATTGATTGTGACAACAAAGTAAGATATCGTGCCAGGCTTGTAGCTAAGGGTTTCAGGCAGAAGTATGGTGTTGATTACAAAGAAACCTTTTCACCAGTGATCAGACATTCAACCTTGCGGTTACTCTTTGCTTTACCTTTGAGGCTCCGAGCTACCGCGCGGTGTCAAATTACGCGCGGCCCGAGCCACTTGACACTTGTCAGCATTTTTGACTGCGCTCGACACTTATCGCTTTGTTATCGTTAGTAACGCCAGATGTTTATACTCACGGCGGTCATAGTTACAATTTATGATAGCTATTGAAACAAAGTTGCCACTTAAGCCGATTCAAGAGTTAAACAATGCTTACATTATTACTAATTGACTAACCAAACCGCCATTGTTGCGCGGATGAACCAGAAATGCGTCCGTCCAAAATGAATTGATTGTTACGAGTATTTGAAACAAGTAACAATTCAATACTATGTACTTTTAAACTCTACAGTATATTACCTGTCTAATAAATGGAATATATAGGTATAGTCTTATGATAATAATATAAGTTTTAGGCCCATGAAGTTGGAACACTTTTATTACAATGGTTTAGCCCGCGCAACAGCCCGTGCGCTTTTGAAGATAATGATTTGAGAAGATTCACCAATTTAGCTACTTCATGTTTACTATTTTTATGTCAGTAACTTATTCAAGAATATTGGTGTTTTTTCCCGTTTCAATCAACGTATTGGAATAGGTTTTAGAAAGCAATAAACGAAACAGGTCCCAATGTTGTGGTGTCGATGTTTGATAGTTTTACTTCCTTGTTATGAATAATTATTTACAATTTTAAATAAACCTCACTATAGTCCATAAAAAATCCTTTCTAAGGACATATAACACAATAGTGCTTGTTAACCAAAAAACATCTCAAAAAGAAGCACAAGATTGATAAATATTCCCGCGATTTACCGCGCCGAGCGGATCCCGCGATCGAATTCGCAGAAGTCGCGCGGACTGCGCGGTCAAGGCCAATATACCGGGTGATTCAATTTTCTCTCTAAGCGATGTGATGTGACTTTCAAGTAACACATCAAATGATTTTCCTTTCTACCTTTTGTGTAGCCTAAGATTAGGAGTTCTAAGTTTGACTTTGCTTCTAATTTCAAGTTTATAAACATGTAGTAAGTACAAATCAATTGTTAAATTAATCATGAATTTATAAAGTAACTTCTTTACTCAAAATGAAATAATTTAACCTCAACTGCTATATTATCAGGTCTGCTCTGCATGATTATCACATAACGAAATGAGTTAAATAAAAAAGAGTTTAAAAACTGAACCGTTTGTTCTTGTTTATTTTTATTGTTATCCCTACGACTATTTATTGAGTGTTTTAGTAGACGGGTTTTTGTTTTTAAACCTCTTTTTTGAGATATAAAAGGCCGAAATAAAAAACATTGGTAGGACTTTAAACAATTATATTTAAAATGATACATAAAACAGCTATATATAAAAAAACAGAATGTACAGTATTATTCAGCTCTGTTACTGTTTATTTGAACCTTTATACAAATACAAATACCAAAAAATACAAATTCTTTTATTTCCAACCATAAAAAGGCGTCGACGAGTTCGGGGTCACGAGACCACCACTGATTTATTTATTTATTTATTCTTTATTGCATAATAAACAAAATAAAGTACAAATGGCGGACTTAATGCCAAGAGGCATTCTCTACCAGTCAACCACAATGAGGTGAGTATTACTTCTTTCATTATATCATTCATACATCCACAATCATACCATTCATAATCATACATAAAAACCATACGCCAACTCATTCAAAAACCTTTCATACCGAATTTAAAGATTTTGCAGCCATTTGATGATCGTTTTCCCGATCTTAACCAAGATTTTCAGGATCAAGAGGCCAGTTTGACAGGAGTTTTTTTCAGAAGGTAATTACTGTTTTTTTATGGATTTTTCGGGACAAATACCCCAAAAGGCCTGCAAATCAGACTGAGGGACGAAGTTGGGAACCTAGGAATGCTAATCCCGGCAGAAACGGGGGTCTCAAACCACCAAAGGAGGATCGATACAAGGGTCGATAACCGCCTATGTAAACACCGGCCAGAAAACGGAAGCGGACCACCAAATGAACTGTTACAAAGTACTTTTAAATCGTCAAATCAAATTAACAAACATAACATACTTAATAATAGACATGAATACCATAATAATAAATGTAAACAATTAATATACAGTACTTAAATAAATGTGATTACCACGTTGGGTTCAAATTCCCTCGGCGAAATGTGGGCTTCTGAATGAATGGATATGGTCGTGATATGGTGAAATGGTCGTGTGAGTGTGTGTTCAAAGATTTTGCAGCGAGTGGTATTCGATCCAGCATGACCCGGGGCACAGTGCTACATCGCAGAATAAGCATTTCAATGTGACCATTGTGCGCCGGCCTGCCATACTGCACCGAATACACCTCAACTGCTTATGTCGGGTTTTGCCGGGTATCTTTTCTGTGGGAACAACAAAGTGGTCCGCCTTCAGGAGCCGCTTTCTGTCTTTATCTGTTGTCGCCAGGTGGGTATTTAAAGTTGCCGGGTTGACTGGCCTACACTCCGCAAAACGTTGAAGCAGTCCTTCGGCTACTTTCATCCTGAATTTCCGGTGGGAGAGTTGGGGATTGACCTGGCTTTTATATACCATTTCTGCCCCCTCTTTCTCTCCATGGGGTACATGGACAGCTTCTGGTCTTTTGAGTCCACGCCCCCCATAAATCTATTGTAGTCCACAATAGAGACGGGCTTCGAAATTGTTTTTCCCGCTCGTCGAGCGGGCACTTGCCTGTCATCATGGTAGGTCGATATTGCGGCGACTAGTTTGACGTCTTTCCAGGCGATCAAACTTATGTTGCCGCAATGCCGAGCCACCTGTTGGCCCCGCAGCATACGCTTATCGTTTGCGTTCTTAATGTCATCGGGAATATGGATCCGGCGACGATTCAAAGTCCCGATGACATTAGTGCGCCTTCTACGGAGGAAGCGGGTCAAAGGCACCTGGTTGTACCAGTTGTCCATGACCAGCGTATGCCCAACGTCTAGGTATCCATCCATGAGTTCGAGAACGACCTTGGCGGTACAGTTTTCGAACCCGTGGATGGATTCCGCTGACATGGAAGAATTCTTCCCTGCGTATAATAAGCACCTTAGCATGTACCCAGTCGCTGCCTCACAAAGCTCAAATGACTTGATCCCGAACCGGGCCGCCTTAGTACGGATACACTGTACCCAGCTAAGGCGACCCTTCCAGAGCAGCAGCGACTCGTCCAGGCTAAGGTGCTTTTCAGGCGTATAAATTTGTGCAAACTTTTTGTTGCAATGGGCAACAATGGATGCAATTTTAAAATTTTTTTTTTCATAGTTTGTGGCTGTTGGGTCGTATTTGTCGTTGTCTATGAAATGTAAAAACCTTGTTATAGCCAGAAATCGATTACGCGGCATAGTTTTGCGGAATGCTGCAATTTCAAGAAACTCTGTCGTCCAATAATCTTTTACTCTCGACCTGTTGCACATGGACATATAAATAAGCATGGCAAAGTATCGGTACATTTCTGGTACCGTAGTGTCGGTCCATTCCAATGACTTAGGAAGACCGTTTTCGGTCTCAGTCAATGGAGCGATAGTTTGCCATGCGTATTTATTTGTCTCCCTTACAATCTCTTCCATTATTTCTTCATCCCAAACTTCCATAAATACGCCCACAGGGTCTTGAACCTCCACCTTTGGGCCAGGTACACGCACGTATGCTTCCTCTTGGCCCGAAAACGTAGAAAAATCTTCGGACCAGGAGTAAGCATCCAGGCCTTCGTACTCTAGGCCCACTGGAGGTTGTTCAAGACTCCTAACATCCCCGCATTCATTCACTCTCTCGATTTCCACAACTGCAGCATCTCTCTCTTCATTCGTATCAATCTCGCATTCATACATCTCATCACCAATCAGGCTCCCAACATCCCGGCATTCATCCACTCTCTCTATTTCCACATCTGCAGCATCTCTCTCTTCGTTCGTATCAATCTCGCATTCATACATCTCATCACCAATCATGCTCTCTTCATCCACTGTGGTATCCTTGCATCCATCCTCATACGTCATCACCTCATTGTAGCGAATGCGTCGCATTAATGCTCGCTCTTGCACGATGTCGTACGCCTTCTCTTCCTCGTCGTCCTCGCCAGACTCAACTTCACTGCCAGAATCCAGTAAAAATTTGGCAATCTCGCTTTCATTTAGCTTCAGCAGTGAGCGACGAGCCTTCTTAGGACGCGAGCAGGATGCAAACACCTCCGGCGTCGTTGGCGGCTTCCATTCCTGAGTGAAAAATTACCTTACTGTTACCCACAGCATGCAAAATAAACATGGAAAAATGACATTCTATTGAGTCTGTCCTGTAAGTTTGTTAGCCTTAATGCATAGCATTAGCCAATTTTCCTAAAATAAGACAATTGCTTTCAATAAGACGAACTCTGAAGGTCAAAAACATTACTCTATTATATATTATAATAATTTACCCATGAGTTAATTCAGTTTGCACTTTGATAAACATACACTTGCAAAAAAACCACCTAAAGAAAATTATTAAATATTTTGAGGCTTTCGTGATTTGGAATTCACGCGGACGAAGTCACCTTCGTCCGCGTGAATTCCAAATCACACTAGCTGTGAAGCTAGTTGGTAATAAATACTTACCCTGAGACGGGACCCCGACGGCGTAAGCTCATACAAAACCGGCTCTTCCTCTGAGCACGTAACAGTCCCGCCTGGTGACTGTTGTACCGGAAAGGCTTGCACCAATTTTTTTGACATTTCTGTAAATGCAGAGGTTTGTTAATATAACATGAAAAAATGCCTTTGTATATTATGTATTATTTATTATTATTTATGTATTTTCGTATGTGTGTGTTTTGATTTAATTTGAAAATAGTTACAAGAACAGTAAGTAGGACCGAACCGCTCACGTTTTCGAATCGTGAAGAAAACAATTCATTCTTTCTTTTTCTTATGTCTTTGAAAAAAGAAAGTTACGATCACTTTTCGGTTACGAAAACGTTTTTACTTTTGGGTTTATTATTTGAGAAAGATATAATGTCATTTTTAACATTATTTATTTTTCAAATAAAAAACCCAAAAGAAAAAACTTTACATAAATTATTCCGAAAATGTCGAAGCGTATATTAAAATGTTTGTGTTTTACCATATAAATAAGCTCAAATTAAACACTTTTTACATGTGTAACTTTTTTCTCTCACGCACTGTTTAGCGGGAAAATGCAATAAAATCTTGGACGCGTTTGGGACAACTATAGCATTTCCCAATAAACCGTGGAGTCGGAGAAAAAAAGTGACACGTATAAAAACTGTTTTATTTAAGGCTCTCTATAAGATAAAACACGAACATTTCAATTTCATGGAAATTAAACATTTTTGGAAAAATCCCAAATCTAACATCTCTAAGATCGCATTTTACCGCTGAACCGTAAGAGAAACAAAGTTACACATATAAAAAGGGTTTATTTTGAGCACCTTTATACGTTAAAACACAGATATTTGAATTTCATAAAGTTTAATATTTTTGAGTCCCAAACGCCTTGCACACCCTTTGCTACACTCTAACCGTATATTCATTTACGTACAACCTAGTAAGCAAACGACAAGTTATTCAAAATCGTGACGTTGACTGAAGAGCCAAATTCAAACTCAGTTTCAAAGCTAGCACAAGCCATTCGCCAACCCTGTATAATATCTGACGTCACGGCAGGCGTACAATAATGCGCAAGCGTACCAAAAATGAGCCGCGTGAAGTCGACTCTATTTCGTCGCAATAAGGGCGAAGAGGCAGTACTTTAAAGTTTTGATTGAAATTACTACAAAACACTATTGAAATTAAAAACTACGTGCTTAGCTACATTCTATGATAAATTATCTGTGTAATGATGTGCGATTTTAACCGTTTTTTATTACTGTTTTCTCTGGAAAAGTGAAAAGAAACATTGTCCCGCGCTTGCAACTAGTATCAAATTTTACTTCGCCAAATACTAAGATATAAGGGATAACCACGCAATAAAAACGGTAAAGTTGTCTTAGAACAGATATTTGAACAAATGATGTGTGTGATTATGCGTAATTTGGACAGTTTTATTGTTTCAATACAGAATTAACACGAAAACAATGTTAACGGTCGCGCGCCAACAAGACCAAGATCACTTTCAAAGTTAACGTAAACGCTCAAATTATAATGAAATTCAAGTGTTAACACTTATTACAACTTAAAAAACTAAAGTCAATAGAAATTATGGCAAAAACTTACCTTATTACAGTAAATCACTTGTAAATTGCACTTTTTTCAAACCACGACTTCAGGACGCGCCAAACTGATCGGCACACAGATAACGACTAATTTCACCAATGACGCATTTCTTTTTTTTTTCTCGCTCGCCTATTGGTTCTTGGTACGAATGAATGAGTAATTTAACGTTCATTCTACAGGAAAAGTCTCAGGCCAATCAGAGCCTTAATACTTGAGTAATCAGAGTAAATATCGACTGCGGGACTCATGGCATCTTAAGATGCGCGCGGGAATCCACGGTGACTTTACGCGGGCATCTTATGATGCGCGCCGGGCCTTGAAGAGTTAAGTGTGCAGTTAGATATGGATATCACTCACTTGGATGTTACAACAGCTTTTCTTAATAGTCATCTAAAAGAAACAATTTACATGCAATTGCCAGAAGGTTTTCCTGTCAAAGATTCTAACAAAGTCTTGAAATTAAGAAAGGCTGTTTATGGCTTAAAACAGTCATCACTAGCTTGGTATGAAAGAGTTGAGGAAACATTGTGTAGCTTAGGATATATTAAAAGTAAATTAGAGCCTTGTGTGTTTATAAAGAGTCATAACAACAATAAGAAAACAATTGTTGGAATTTATGTCGATGATTTTATAATATTTTCTAATTCGAAGGCAGAATCTGATTTGTTAATAGAAGCATTAAGTCAAAAATTTAAGATAAAAAATTTAGGTCAAGTTAAAAGATATTTGGGCATGAGTATTAACATCAATAAGGGTTCTAATGTAATCACAATAGATCAGGAGCATTATATTGAACAATTGTTAGAAAAGTTTGATATGTCTGATTGTAATACAGCAGATACACCTATTGAGAGTAAGTTAAATGTTGAAAAGTCTAATGTTTGTGATGATAAATTACCATACCAAAAATTAATAGGCAGTTTAATGTATTTGGCTGTATTAACACGTCCAGACATAGCCTACTCAGTTAGTTATCTTAGTCAATTTAATAATTATTATTCAAATTGTCATTGGAACTATGCTAAGAGGATTTTAAGATATTTGTCAAAGACTAAAAGCTATTGTTTGAGATATTCCAAAGAAAAGGCAGACCTAGAAGGATTTGTAGATGCAGATTGGCCTAGCAATGCTATTGATAGACGTTCATATACTGGATTTTGTTTCATGAAATCTGGAGCTGCTATTTCTTGGGAAAGTAAAAAGCAAAGAACAGTAGCGTTAAGATGTGCGTGTGGTCTGAGTGCTCCTTTTTGAAAGTTGATCGAAACTTTACGAGATTCAAGAACATTTTAGGAAATAATTGTCAAAACTTCAATAGTGCAAATAAAAAATTGTCAAAAGTAGGTGGAAAAAGTTACGGTCGATTAACTAGAACACTCAATCGGCTGATCTGAGAAAAATACTCTATCTCGTGTCTCACAAAGTACTTATCTTTCTTTATATGTTTTACTGTGAGAAATTTGTGATCAATTTGTTAAATGCATCAACAAATATTCGATGGTTTTTAACGGTTTGTCTTGATTTTATAAAGGTATCTGTAGATCACTCAATCCTCCAAGTGTGCCGATGGAGTGTTCCTAAAATCTTAAACTACGGCTACATAAATTCTTGACCTTTTTACTCTATTACACGTATACAATCCCTAATCAATTTGTTAAACAAAAATATTACAGTAAAATAGAGTAGTTCGAGAGTAAATTGAAATATTACTTTCTTTGATAGGTCCCGTCTGAGTGTTCCATATTTAAGCGTATATCTAACTAACTGGAACTTGTATGCAAACCGAGACTACATTAGAAATTGTCAAAATGCTTTTCCTAAAATTCAACATGTCTTCTGATTCTGTAAACGTTTAGTTAACACCAATAATCAACTTTATCATATTCATATGCGAGGAGATTGATTAGGGTGACCATGGATTTATGAAAATAACACACTTTTTAAATGATACGAATTTTATGGATTAATCCTAATACGGTGGTATGACTCAGAAACGAAAATATTGTGCATGTTTAATTGTTTTTCACTTTCAATTCATTAACTTGACTCATAAAATAAATAAGATACCATATTCTGCGGTATGTGTTCTTTATTAGAAATCTAGTTAAACTCCAATAGCAGTCTAAGGGTTACTTGTAGACGGTTCTTGTGCTAAAAAGTAACTTTCAGGGCGTCATTTCCAATAAGATTCCAGTATTATTTTTGCCCAGGCAAAATCGTGTTGGAGTGGGCACTTTCATTTTTGGGTACGAAATGAATGTTCTGCTGTATATTATTATTACACACACATTTATTTTAATCACTTACGATCCTCTACCTGAAGGTTGTTTGGAAGAGATCGCTCTCTAGCGATAAGACCGCCTAAATTGTACATTGTTCTCTGTAATTTGCTTAAAATGTAATGTTTTTGTACAATAAAGAATATCTATCTATCTATCTATTTATTTTAATAAATATTATTTGTACGGGACTTCAATGAATATAGTTAATGATCCTCCGTGTTAGGAGCCGTCTACCACAGTAATAGGCTCCGACCAATATCATACCTATACCGTATAAATAAGAGAAAATCGACCTGACTATTAAAATATTTTTGTACAAATATCATGAAAATAACCTAAGACTCAACTGCAACACAAAATACAAATTCCATTTTTGACTATAAAATTGTTTGGCACCTTTAAAAATACTAACAAATTCTTATTTTCGTTTCTTATTTTCAAATGTTGCGAAACACCTCCGTAATAGGTGTTTTTACCTTACCTTATTACACCAAATCGGCCGTCAGATATTTAATATTCCATTCTATATTCTTAATATTCGAGAAAAATAGACTACCATAAAAATATCGCTAAAAAAAAGTTAAAACAAAATTTGGTACTTACAGTGTTCTTCATTATTAGTAATCAAAATGACAATATAGACAAACACAATAATGAGCGTAACGCAACTGTAGGTAAACTCAATAACTGGTTCAGCACGTATAACAATGTCTTTATTAACTTCTAACTCATAATACTGTTGCGTACTGTTGTATACGAACAAAAATCAAGCTTTGAATGAATAGTTAGCGCGGAATGTGGGTAAATGAAAAAAATGTCCTACAAAAATAAAATGATATCTACCCTACATGAACAACGTAGTACTTTTCGGCTTATAAATATGATAAAGTTTATTATTGGTGTTAACTAAACGTTTACAGAAACAGAAGACATGTAAAATTTTAGGAAAAGCATTTTGACAATTTCTTATGTAGTCTCGGTTTGCATACAAGTTCCAGTTAGTTAGATATACGCTTTAATATGGAACACTCAGACGGGACCTATCAAAGAAAGTAATATTTCAATTTACTCTCGAACTACTCTATTTTGCTGTTATATTTTTGTTTAACAAATTGATTAGGGATTGTATGCGTGTAATAGAGTAAAAAGGTCAAGAATTTATGTAGCCGTAGTTAAAGATTTTAGGAACACTCCATCGGCACACTTGGAGGATTGAGTGATCTACAGATACCTTTATAAAATCAAGACAAACCGTTAAAAACCATCGAATATTTGTTCATACATTTAACAAATTGATCACAAATTTCTCACAGTAAAACATAAAAGAAAGATAAGTACTTTGTGAGACACGAGATAGAGTATTTTTCTCAGATCAGCCGATTGAGTGTTCTAGTTAATTGACCTTAACTTTTTCCACCTACTTTTGACAAATTTTTATTTGCACTATTGAAGTTTTGACAATTATTTCCTAAAATATTCTTGAATCTCGTAATGTTTCGATCAACTTTCAAAAAGGAGCACTCACACCACACGCACATGCGTTAAGCAGTTGTGAAGCAGAATACAAGGCTTTATCAGATGCGTCTAGAGAAGCCATTTATTTACAAAATCTTGAGATTGAAATAATAGGTAGTTGTTATAAGATTGTATTGTATAGCGACAGTCAGAGTGCAATGAAGTTGGCAAGTAACCATCAATCTCATAAGCGTTCCAAACATATTGATGTTCGATATAATTTCATCAAAGATGTAATTAGGAGTAATAAACTTGAGACTAAGTATTTGCCGACTGCCATTATGCCTGCAGATCTGTTAACCAAGGGATTGCCTGGAATAAAACACTATAAATTTATGGAAACACTTGGGATTGTTCAAAAATAAGTTATGTATAGGTGTTTTTCTTATTGATATAGTGGGGGTGTTGGAAATTATATCAAACTCCTAAGGCATATACCGCCTATTTAGAAGTATGTTGTAACTACTTTGTCTATTATTGTATGTCAATTTTTTTCTAGAATTAATAATATGTCTGTTCGTTCTGCTGATCTCACATGTTGACGTGTTTTATTTTATTAAATCATCGGGCCAAAAGTATGTAACAATCTAAATTATGCCAATGCTTAATTGCTTAACTACAGAACTGAATTGTATCACTCCAAACTCCGCTTTCTTTAAAGGATGTAAGGATGTTTTATTGAGAGAGCTGAAAAGGAGGTATGGTATGATTGAATTAAACGGTCATGCAGCCATTGCAACAATTCTACACCCAAGGTTTAAAAATCTGCATTTCCAAGACCCCTCTGCATGCGGAAAAGCTATTCAAAAACTTAGAACCATGGTTGTCGGACAACAAAGAGTAGCCCAAGTGAGTCAGAAGATGAAGTCTCATCTACTGCACAACCTGAATACAATTTTTGGAAACTATAGAGTTAGCACATGGGCACAAGAAGAAATAAAAATCTCATCAGGGAGATGAAGTTTTTCTTTATTTATCAAATCCAGAAGTTCTCTTAAAAACAACCCATTTGCACAATGGGATGACATGTAGTTGGTGTTTCCTTATCTGTACAAGTATGCACAGCAATATTTAATTGTTGTTGCAACATCAGTTCCTAGCAGGTGCCTTTTTTCCAAAGCCGGTGCAACAATGACACAAACAAGGAACAGATTGTCTTCAAAATACCTTGAACAGTTACTGTTTTTGGGCAATCTTAATGCTGAAGAGTTTTTTGTTTAAATTAATAATAAGCCTAATAAACATTTATTATAAATAAATCGTTTTTTTCTTCTCAATTTTGTTTAAATGATTGTCCTTCAACGTTCATTGATAGCACTCGTAATAGCGGAGGCTTTACTTAGTCGATCCTACTTTCAAATTATATTATGGAAGCAGGAAAGATGCCACGATAATATATAAGAAAAGCCGATAGAAGCGGATACGACAATGAAAAATTAAGGGATGCTGTCAAGGCAGTAAAAATTGGAACATTATCTGCGTATGCCGCATATACCCAGAACAACAATCGTTAACCGCGTATATGACCGCAAAGGTTTAAAATCTAAAACTCTAGGTAGATGTACTGCATTGCCGATGGATGTAGAAGTAACCCTTGGCAAAAATCTACACATAATGGAAAAATCTGGATTTGGATTATTACGCAAAGAAGTAATTGAATTGGTTGGCCAATACGTGGGTAGGAACAAAAATAAATCCCCGTTTAAAGATATGATCCCTGGAGAGGATTGGTTCATCTCGTTCATAAATAGACATGGTCTTGCTGTAAAAAAGCCTGGGCCATTGAACACGCTTGTAAAAATGCATGCAGGCCTGCCGTTATGGGGGACTCAGAGGCGGCGGTTCGCAGCCGCCCAAACAGTCCCGTAGTGACACCGGTGGATGATTGCCGGGGGGCTTTCACCCACATTGCATGGTGTCACCCGTCGGGGGGGTATTCATCGTGTATCAGAATATCCTCCCATAGCGTGAGGAGGCCCGGCGCGAAGGCTGGGCCGACCGCTCGGGGCGAAGTGGAGATATTCAAACGGAATCCCACATCGCCCCACGCAAAGGCGAAGCGGAGATACACCGGGGTCGTTTTAGTGCGGTAGACCTGCCTTTTACTGGCAGGGAGTCCCACACTCCCCCACCATTCCCCCAAACGGTGGGATAGTGCATAAAGCATTTTTTTTCCCGTCAAAAAAAAAAAAAAGGCCTGCCGTTATACATAATTACTTCGATTTATTAGAGAACACTTTGAATCAACTGGGCTAAACCGTCACATATCTAAAATTGTGATGAAACCAGTTTCAGCAAGGACCCATTGTAGGTCGTCGAGGCTATACGGCTACAAGAACCATTAACTCTCCAGGGAAGGCTAATACAACTGTGCTTTTGGCATGCAATGCCGCTGGGGAAAAAGCTCCTCACACAGGGAAAAATATCTGGAATTAATGGGTTTTGAAGATGGGTTTCCTAGAACAATTTATGCAGCGACTGAAAAAGGATGGATGGAAGCGAAAGTGTTCGATTTTTTAGAAAAGGTATTTTTGCCAACTGTTGGCAATAAACGTCCAATTCTCTTGCTTCACGATGGTCATGCTGGTCATGTGGGAATTAATATCATACGAAAGGCACGAGAGAACAACAATACGATTTTAAAAATTCCACCTCATACGAGTCACCTTTTACAGCCTCTGGATCTAGCGGTAAATAAATCGTCGAATGGGACGTAGAGTTGGTGCAGTGGCATAGATTCCCAAGTTTGTAAAGCAGGGTTTCGAAAAGCAGGGATATGCCCATCAAATAAAAATGTCATACCCGAAGAGAATTTTTGATCCAGATCGGTTAAAAGAATGAAAGAGTGGGAAACTGTTGGGATTTTACTAAAGTCAGATTTTCAACAAAACATCCCCAAAAACATTAAAAAACCGGGTTTACTGCAACATTTAAACTGCGGTAAAAACTACTATTTTACCTGTATTTAAAAAACCTATCCCCAAAAACATTGAGTGAAATAGTACTGACTGTTGTAAACAAAATACAAAATAAATATCCCTGGACATTATTCCACACAGCGCCATCTAGCCCCAAGTGAGCTAATAAATGTAATACAGCAGGATGTTCCTCAACGTGATTCAATACAAGCTCCTGTGTAACTGGCGGACGCGCAGATTTCTCGAGAATGTTCAACAGGGTCCTAAATTTCAAATTCTTTCCAATCAACGTGTATTTACTAATGTTAAGTCATTTGACGAGTTGATTTTGAAAATAATTAAACCTGGAAAGCCATTTTTGACAGCCAAAAGAACAAAAATAGCGACAGATGCAGAAGTCATCACTCATGATCATGTGTACGAAAAATATCAAAAAATAGAAGCCAAAAAAGAAGAAAAGTTGAAAAAGCAAGATGAAAAAAAAGCAACCAAAGAAAAAAGGAAAGAAACCAAAGAAACGAAAAGAAATAAAATGACTGTAGCAGAAAAAAAGAACTGGGAGGAAAGGCGTGAGAACGGAAGCAATTATAAGCAGCCTGATGAACATGTTTCTAATGCGGATATTTCAGTACCAGGTCCTTCTGGACTTAACAAAAATAGAATTATTAAAAATGATTCTACAAAAAAAAAACCCCAAAAGATAAAACTCAGAAGAATATCTTCACCGTCATCTACGAGCGTATCTGACAGCATGAGCATGCATAGTGATTCGGATATTGTAGACTTGACAGATGAAGAGTATGATGTATCAAGAGATTTATGCATCTACAAAAAAGGAGATACTGAGATGAACAAGGCTAGACAAGAAGTCAGTAGAAAAACGGATGAGAGAAACGATGTGGTGGAAAAAGTTTGTGACGGATCGGATGGGACGAATCAGACGACAGAGGTAGTCGGTGAAATATCAAGTGAAAGGAACAACAACACAATGACAAAGATGACAAAGGAAGGTGATAGGAAATGGGATGAGAGAAACAATATAGAAGAAAAACAGAATTATCAAATAAAAGACAACGTCTTGATTCGATATTATAACAGGAAAAAATGGATGTATGATGTAGGTTACATAAACAATATACTTTCTGAAAGCGAAACAATATACTTTTTGTAAGTTTTATAAAACTTACAAAAAGCCATTAAGATTTAAACTGTCTAAGCTAGTCGATCGTGATACTGGTGAAGAATACTCTTTCGTCAAGAAAGTTCTACTCTTCCAAAACTCTAATAATTCTTAAGAGTTTTTTTGTTGATGAAGAAGACCATTTTTATTTTTCTCAAATTTTTAGGAGGAACGCAATAAGGCAATTTATTTGATCCAAGTGCCTTGCTTCTGTAAGATTTCACCAATTAATAATGATTATTTATTATATTATTAAGTGTTATTTCTATAGTCTTCTTTAGAATTTGTTATAAGACTGATTCGTAATATTGATTTCCTTAAATGGTGCCATTGATTACAGCTATAGGACTGTTGGAATCTTATCTCATTCTTATTGTTTGCATGAAGATTGAATATAAATGTAGAAATATAACTGCACCACTTAATTTAGTTGTGACCCCTGACCCAACCTGTATGTTCCTCTTACCCCGAATTGATATAATCTTGATTTTTATCCAAAATGACACCTTATTCTAATGAAATAAGGTGAAATATTGACTGTAGCAGTATAACTTAGAAATTGGACAACATTAAAAATACGAATGTGTAAATTCAAATTCCCTTCATGTGAAATACACCGACTGTCCCTCTTACCCCATATGGGGGGGAAGAGGAACGTTTAAAAATGTTTACGTTTACACAAATATCTTCGTAAGAACAGTTATTAGAGTAACGGAAAACGGATGCATAAAGGAGAGTTTAGGCTTTTTCAATAATCTTGTAGGACCTAAGTTGTTCTTCCTAGCACTCAAAATATTTTTCCGAAAATGAAGTATGTTCCTCTTACCCCACCTGACCTTAAATCCCTTTTTTTTGCTTTGAAAATTGACATTCTTTCAGTATACATTTAACTAGGTACTATTTGTGTGCTACTTTTCCTCTTTTTAGTTTTATTTCAAGTTCCCTAAAAGTCTCTTCGTTGTAAGCACTTAATAATAATTGATTTATTTTATTATTTCCAACACAGCATCCTGGAAACTTATTTTTTCTTTTGGTCCTATTTCTTCGTTTTCTTCTTGAATATTATTTCTTCGAGTGGCACATTGCTTTTTCTTATTTTTTTTTTATTTCTTAATTGTTCACAGGCGTGGAATCCACAATATGATATTTACATAAATAGGCTGGAGCGCGTCCAACGTGAATTTATGAAGTTTGTGCAGTACAAGAGCAGAAACTACGCCAATAGTTAAGAAAGGTGCAGCAAGCACCATACACTACCGCTGCAGGATAGGCGCAAACTTGCTGAGTGTATTGTTCCTGCTAAAAATAGCCCAATTTAAGATAGATTCTCCGCATCTCCTGTCTCTAATTAATCTGCGGGCCCCTAGCAGGACATTGAGACGGCTGGCAACCCTTGCTGTTCAACATAGTTGCAGTAACTATAGACAGAACTCTTTCTTCATCCGTGCTGCTAATACTTTTAATACTGTGGCTGATTGTTCCGAGCTTGATCTTTTTAACTCTAGCGTGCTCAGTGTTAAAAAGCATATTTCGCAGGACTGGTTCGATGGGCACTCAAACTAAACCCAAATTGTGTTAAAGATGTTGTTTTATTTTATAGTCTATTCTGTTTTTTTTTCTCTTCTTTCCTCTCCTTGTCAGTAAGTAAATCTTTATCAAGTGTATTTTTTTTGTCTATAGGTGAAAACATGTTAATTGGTAATTAGTTATCCCATTCTGTGTTTTATTAAGCAATTAAACTGTATTGTTTTCCAAATAAAATAAAATAATTGGATTATTTGTAATACCTTAATGTTATCGGACTTCTAATTATAACGTACATTAATGAGAGTATTTTTTTTAGATGAAAAAGCTTGAAAGACCCCTTATCCATCGTACCGTCAGGCAGAAATTGTGACAAGGGCTTCATATGAAAATTTAACGAGTGAGTACTTACATACTTGTTTATTGCACATAATTATATCTGCTCGTTGGGCTGTGGTTCAATTCCCATCCTGAAAAAGAATCATGTAATTGACATTTTATTAATGTTGTGATTTAGTAGATTTCATTTGAACCAGTATCTTGAAGATAAGATGCAGAAATTAAAAGTTGTTTTTTTTCTAGATGAGGTAGCTGGAAGGACCCCGTACCCTTCGCACCGTGAATCAGTAATCGTTACGCCGGCAGCGTACCAAGAGTATTATACGGGTAAGAATTTACATTTCTGTTTTTGACATTTGTGCCTGGATATTGATATTGAAAATTTGTACATTTTAACTAAGTCAGTAATTTACAGATTAGATGCAGAAATTAACTTGAGTATGATTTTTATTTCTAGATGTGGTAGCTGATAGGACTCCATATCCATTGCATCATGAACCAGAGAAGGCAACGCCGGCAGCGCATCAAAAATATTATTCATGTGAGTACTTACACTTCTTTGTGTTAGATCGGTGCTTGGGTATTCATATTGTTATTAATAAGCCAGTATAGAAGCATTAACTAATATCCTATGTATATTTTTTTATTTCCAGTTGTGGTAGTCAATGGGGCCACTTACCCAGTGTACCATGAATCCCAGATGGTAACGCCGGCAGCGCATCAAGAGTATTATTCGGGTGAGTACTTACACTTCTTTGTGTTTCATATGTGCCGGTATAAATATTGCTATTTGGTACATTTTAATTAAGCCAGTAATTAACAGATTAGATCCATCAACTAACAGATGTATATGTACATGTTTGTAGATAAACATGTTTGTTTCTAGGTGTGGCAGCTGGTAGAACCCCATACCTTGTGCACCATGAATCAAAAATGGTAACGCCGGCAGCGTATCAAGATTATTATTCAGGTAAGTTCTTACACTTTTGCAATTGTTTAATCATGTAGGTGACAAATGTTTTCTTAAGTTGCTTTTAAAGTTTATTTATTCGAGTCATGCCGTCATAGGTATGTGTATGATAGGAAATAACTGCAATTAATCTGAATTACCAAAAATAGGTATCAAGGTATTTTTTTTCTAAATAATCAATACGTCTTCAATTTACAGATGATGTTGGTGAAATGGTGGAAGTCAACACAGGCTGTTCACAAGAAGTGGTCCCATCGCCAGCAGCTTACGAAGACATTGAAGGTATTTTCATTGGTCATAATAATCGATTTATACGTACGTTATTATCCCGAAGATGGCGCCACCATTATTTAGTTGAATAAAAAAGTGACAGGCAAAAATCGGTCAATATATTTTCAGCGATATCATTATTTTAAGAATTTCTAATATGTTATCTTTTGTTTTAGATGACGAAGACGTTGTGACTACAACTGAGCCGCAGCAGTACTACCCTTCTGAAGTTTTTAGGTTTACTGCTAAACCTTCAGAAATTGTGCAAGGTAAATTATCTCTTAATTATTTTCCTTAAAATTACCAAGTGTTGGTGGCTAAAATAAATTTGGAGTTTTAAAAATGTATTATTTATATATTTTTTGTTTCTCTATTTGCAGAGGACCAATTTACATCAGCTTGCCCAGCTCATTATGAGCCTGAAGATGACGAATTTGAAATCGAGAGACCCACTGCATATTATAGGGGTATGTATAATTTTGGGAATATTTTGTTTTAATAATGCTAGTTTGCGTCTAAATATTTATTTTTATTCAGTTATACGATTATGGCTTACATTTTGGATTTTCTATTGGCAGATGAAAACAACAAAATGAAGATACTCCAATCAAGGCACGATGAGGACGATGAATATGAGTCCAGTGTTAATCATCAACCGATCGGCTATGAGGCCCGTTACAATCATCAACAGATCAGTTATGAGTCTGGTGATAATCATCAACGCATCGTGTATGAGGAAATATCAGGTCTGTTCATAATCAATTAACTTGTATTTTTTTAATGTACATCAACTCCAAAAAGCCATATGTCAATCATAATAAAGTAGAATAGTATTGAATTGAATATTGAGGCATTTCAGACTTTTAAATAGGTGCAGTAAATTCACTGAAAATTACAGACTTTTCAATGAAATTGACATTTTATTGCGCCTGATAAAATGCTAAAGAAGCTAAATTGGCACCAGTCGAACCATTACATTACAAATGTAGAAGGGTGAGTGTACAACTAACATTGTGTTCAATTTCCAGATGCGGAAGAAGATGAGTCCATGTCTCTCCCTCCGAGCCGTGCGCCCCTGATATTTTATTTATTGATGTTTAATGTAGTTACTTCAGTGTAATTGTAGTTTTAGTTTTAAGCAGTATTACGTAGACTAGTCAAACATTCAAATAAAAATGATTGCTTTTAAATACATTGTTTTAACTTTACTAACTACTCATACACACATTATTACCTTTTAATTAACACAAACAAAGTCACATTCACCGAAATGGTTCTTACGAGGTGCTTAGTCCAGTTTCACCTAATTTTTCGATAGTATAGCGATCCCACGACTGCGAAACTAGCGAAAGCGTTTTAGGTGACGGGTAATGCCAATACGCGTAAACGAGGTGACTTTCAGTACGTTTCATGGCAAAAACATTGAACCTAAGATGTTGAAACTGATACAACATTATTACTTATATGTTGACCTATAGGTTACAATGCCAAAACACTAGTTTTTAGTTCTAATAAGCACTCAAAATTCAATTCATATCTGCAGAGTGCCTCAAATTTCTACATCATTTGATACTTTTTCGAGACATTGTGGTCTAGAATCAAACTTGGTATAGGGAAGCATAGCAGTCCAGCCAGATCTGTTAGTTTTTTTCTTCGTAATTAGCTAACAAATTAAGGATATATTGGTATTTAGCAGCAATAAGAGATTTTGTTCACACCATTATTTGTGGCGTTATATCGCGTGACAGCACTGACAGCGCATGCGTGCGTTTGAATGACTTGTCACTTAGACAGCATAACAGCAGCGGCTCTTTTCAGTCTATGTTATGATTCCGTTGCTGTGTATATCAGGTTTCCTAATAAATATTTATAATAAAATGGACAGAAACCATGATTTTCGTAAAATCACGATAACGTACCGCACGACTTGCAGTTATCACTACAGCACAACAAGCCCAACAAACGATTGAAGCACAATGTAAGTACCTACCTAAATATCTACCTGATATAATGAAAATGATTGTTATGGCAATGAATGGCGCAATAATCCACATTGTATTGTGCGTTGTCCGTGCTGGGCAGCTAATTCAAAAGGCAATCTGTTTGCCTAGGTACATAATATAATATTGGTGATTTTAGACGCGCGTCAAACTTATTATATATTTCCGATACAGATATTAATTTGCTTGAGTAAAAGTAAATCGTCTGGTTCTTTCCGGTCTGGGCCAGAATGAGATTGCGTTCTAGGCCTTGCCTGAATTTTTCTGGAAATATTATTTAGTATTTATCTTTGTTGTGAAAGGTAAAAATATTTGTACATTTGAGTTTTCATCTGGGCTTTGTAGACCAAATTTGTTTAGACTTGTTGTTTATTGACTTAACCGATGCACATTACTCATAATACACTTTTAGATACAAATCCAAGACATAGGTACACACCACGGTACCTACATCGCAATTCCTCTAAAATAATGCTTAGTTTCAAAATACGAGTATACAGGATGAGTTTTTCAAGGGGTTGTGATTCTCAGAAGCGATTCGGTAAAGGATTCTCCAAACCGTTTTGATAAAATCTAAAAACATAGGTAAGTACCTACTTTGATTTCGAAGAATCTTATTCCTTTCTCAGGATTCAAATCCGCTTGGGATTAAAATGTATTTCAGGTTTCCAGCCTTTTCTTTGAAAAATGATACGCCGAATTTCATTTCCTATTAACGTTTCGCATAGTTATAATTTGTCAAACCTTAGATTGAAATTCTATGGTCAAACCATTGATCAGACGAATAACGTTTGGTCAGATTAACTGTTTTCTCATCGTACTACATTGCTATTATGCGGCTCACATTAAGATTATTTGCCCATTGTTGGAATATTATGCAAAAACTAATATTATATTATAACTGAAGTTGTGAAATGCATAGGCTGTATAAGCATGTTTCCTTTGCCATATTATTTGTACTCCCTTCTTATAAGAACAATTATAACCTCTTCCCGCCTGCTGTGTCATTGCTAGGAGACGGTCGTATAGCTTTCCAATAATATAGAGAATAAATAATTCTTTGATCAAATTCTAAATACGTTTATTATCGAAATAAAACAACTTCACTCATCATGCATGATGAGATTATTAGAGTATTACTATTCTTTGGCAATTCTGCCGCAAACTGAATCTGATTTTGATTGAAATCTAAGAAATCGTCGTGAACCAATACATTCGACGTTTTATGGGCGGGTTTTTTTCTGGCTATCCAAATGGCGATATAAATGGATATCCAATTATATGGCTATATAAATGGCGGTATTTTTACACTTCTGTTCTATTTTAAAGTGTATTGAGTCACACTCCATGTGACTGTGACCAGACTTATAAAATACATGGTCGAATCTGTGTATTGTTGGATGATTTATCACCAAATGCAGCTACCTTAGAGCAAAGTCCATTTTTTTTCTGCTGGTCATCACAACTGTCCGTCATCATTCTGACATGTTTAGTACCCTGTCCGTGATTACAAGTATACTTATAGATGCAAGTTGCAATTTCAACACTTCCCCGTTTTTCTTCTGTTTTCTTCCCATGTGAAACAATCTACGTCTTGATCGCCAAATTTATAACATGTCAAATTGTAGACAGCTACAAACATAAAAGAATGGGCTAGATGTACCTTTAGGGGTTTGAAGAACTGCCTCCAATTCGAAATTAAAGGCCAAACTTGTCGAGTCATTCTTAGCTGCTGCTTTGTAAGCGTCTCGACGCAGATAAGCGTCGTCGCGTCGCTTAAGGTGTTGTGAATAACCTTCCTGTTCAGAAATTGTCAGGTCATTATTTATGTGAGATTTTTGTGTGTATTCCTAACTAATGATTGTAGCAAAAATATTCCTACATGGTTTTATCATACGAGCTAGATCGAAAATACAATGTATCCTGCTATCTCGTTTGTGGAGCTTGAAATAGGTTTTCATTTCGGTATCACTGAAATCACAGCCCAACTTTTCATATGTTGTGTTTCATAATTGTGATTGTATGGCGGCTGAGTTTTTACAGATATAGCAATATCGTATGGATCAGGATGGCGGGTGTATGATTCCCAAAATAATTGAAACTATACTGTATAAATGTCCCATAATTGTAATATTTGACTGAAAAAAAATCTGAATGTACTTCAACATAGGCTTAGAAAACACAATTTAATAGTGAGCAGCCATTCTGACGGGTGTATTTTTTTCTATGGGACCAAATTGATTGAAACTACGCTGAATCAATCTCCTATATTCGTCCTATTTGTACCGAGAAAATTACTGAATGTACTTGAACATACGTTCAGAAAACTCGAGTTGAAAGTGAGCAGGCCAAATCCTAAACTATGAGGAATTTAGAAAAATGGTCAAAGGAGTCTCGATACCAACTTTGACAAAAACTGCATACTCAGATTTTTGAAAAAACTTTTTTCTTCGCATGGAGTCGGACCAGGTGGTTTTGAAAAAAAATGACACCCTGTATTACAATTCCATCTTGTATTGTCGCTCATAAGGGTCATATTCTGGGAAGTAACATAATATGGCAAACTGAAGGAAGGGTCTCATTATCAAAGATTACAACTAATTAAAACTATAATGTGTAACTGTCCCGTATTTATTACATTTGTACTGAAAAAAAATTGACTGTATTTCAACATAGGTTTAATAAACACATCCTGACGTCAGGATGGCTGCTCACTTTTAAATTGCGTTTTCTAAGCCCATGTTGAAGTACATTCAGAATTTTTTTCAGTACAAATATTAAAAATATGGGAAATTTATACAGTATAGTTTCAATTATTTTGGGAACCATACACCCGCCATCCTGACCCATACGAAATATCCAATAGGGCATTTGAATTTTCTTTTGAAGGTCACAATTTGCAAAACCAACACTTCAGTAGCAAGCCGCTCCGATACATCAGTTATAGTGCCAGCCAGATCCACATACTCCCACTTCCTGTCTTTATGCTTTTCGTATACCTCTTCAGACTTTATTGACATTGCGTCATATATTAATGATGCATTTTACAGACCATATTCTTTGACGGATATTTTTTAAATACTCAAACAATTCCGATATGAAGCAAACGTTACATTCATGCGTGGCAAGCATTTTTCGCAAAGTTACACAGAAATCCCAAAAAGGCCCAATATAGGAAAAACGACTAGCGGGACACCACGCCAATTAAAGAAGGCTGTCGATCATTTTGCCGTTCATACAGAACCCAAGATAACTCTATCCAGCGTGCACCATTTTTGGTAGTTGTTATCCGGGATTATTTCATCCCAGCTTATGTTTTCTTTCCAGGTGGAAGAGAAGCATGATTTTACCCCGTATAGAAAACGGGGTGAGGAAATCAAAGATATCAAAAATTTACATTACTACGGCAAGCATTAATATTTTCATCGGTCTTTGTTTTCGGCATCAGGAATGCGCTTTAACGAAACGTCAAAACCGATCTCGTCCTAACCTGGGTACCAAGTCATTCCAACCAACGCTCACCTTGATACTGATGATCAATTTTAAACTTTACTTCTGCGTCACCTAAGGTTTCTTTCGGCACGCTGTCCAACACGGCGAGACTGTTACCAGACCAGTTGCGGATCTCGAAACCTACTTCCCTGTGAATGTAAGTAATATCTTTTAAAACGTTAACAGCTGTGTCCGTGTCTGGTAGGCTTTGTATGTAGTCATCAACGTAGTGCTGTTAACATATTTTTTTAAATATTAGTGACGTCATCGCGTATGTTTTTACGTCACTAGCAGGGTGGTCTCTCCATAAAAACCCAAGTGTGGTTTAATCTTCTGGTTTGATTTTTATTCGTTAAAACAAATCCTTAATGGCGCCAGTGACTCCTACCATGTTTTCTCTAAAGCGAAAACATGGAAAAAGCCGCTCTAGAGAGAGCGGCTTTTTCTTCACTATTTAAGCGATTGATCTTTAGGAGATCTAGGAATGTTGAGTTCTTTCAACAGCATTTTTATGGTTTGAATGGTAAATAGGGATAGTATTTTCAGAACTAGTAGGAGGATTTAATTGATATGGGATCATAGTGAGATTTAAATTGGTTTTAAGATTAATAGGCGATTCTGAGACATTAACAACGGTTATGTTAATCTTCTTATTTTCTTTTACTTGAACTAAGCAGTTTGCGATAAGAATGTCCTCTGACGGACTCTGATCTATGATGAGGCCTTCTTGAAGGTCGGGATTGGAGACGGAGCACTCAATTACTTTCTCAGTGCGCCCAGGAATGACAAAATAAGGGTCAGTAAAGAATAACTTAAATTCTGACTTTCCGAATTGAAGGATTTCGCAAGTGAAATTAATGCTGCCTTGGAACTTAGTAAGGAGGTCGTTGCCGATTATACCGTCGTAAAGAAGGTATACGTTTTCAATGACATGGAACTTTTGTTTTAGGTGGTTGTCTGCCGCCAAGGTGTAGTTTTAAATCAAAACAACCTGAAGTTGGAACAGTGGCTTCGGTGGACCCGAAGCCTTTTAGTTTGAGGATTTCTTTACATAGTTTTGTTTTTGGGTTGATAACGGATTTTTTAAAAGACTTATGGAAGAACCAGTGTCTATTAATAGGGAAAGAGGCAGATCAGAAACAGTTGTATTTACAAGAATGTGAGGCAACGACTTCTTTGACGGATCGAATTTTATTTCGTAAATGAGTGTGTCTGTTTTTGACTCAGTGGATTTGATACGTTTGGACTCAGTGGTTTTGGTTGATTTAGTAGCGGATTCAGTGGACTCAGTGGATTTGGATACAGTGGCTCTGCTTTGAGAGGATTTGGAAACAGTGGCTCTGCTCGGAGAGGATTTGGAAACATTGGATTCAGTGAACGCTATTCAGTTTAAAGGTAGCATAGGATAGGAGCGAGGTCGGTTTCATCGCGACCTTCGGGTCGCGATGAAAACGTCTTCAGGTCATGTTCAATAGTAAAGTTAATTGGTTTCTGGCTATTGGAGTTAGGGAATGTACGAGGCTCGCGGTACTTGTTATTGAAAGCTCGTTTGCGGCAATTCTCGATCGCGTGACCCGGGAATTTGCAGTACCGACATGTAAGGTCGTTTGTCGATTGGTTTGGCCGAAGTCGAACTTGAGGTTTGTTGTAAGGAATAGCAGGGTTATTGTTAAATGGCTCTCGAGGCCTTGGCTCTACAGGGACGTTTCGCTTGTACAACGTCTGTTGTATACGTTCTTCAGAAACTGAATAATTAATCGCTTCATTGAGTGTTTTGAGTGATTTACACCTAATGATGGTGGAAATACGTGGGATTAAACCCATTAAAAAGTGGTGTAGAGCCAATTCCTCTATTGCTGCCGTGCGGCCTGGCAGCCCCTTAGCTTTTGTATTAGTAAGAGAAATTTCTGTTAATAATAAGATAAGATAAGATATACTTTCTTTGGACATTATCTTTAAAGATAAGATATACTTTATTGCACAAAGAAAACAAGTTACAATAATTGTGACAAGTAGGATTCGATTCTAAGTGCATAACAACTAACAGTCTCGTTAGCCGACTGTTTGCTTTCTTGCAGTTCTGTGAGGAGATGGGAGTAGTGTTTCCTTTACCCAAACTGGGTTTTAAGGAAGTCTTTAAGTTGTTCCCAGTTGCGGAATTCTTTTATAGAGCAAGCAACTCGTGTGCGTTACTGTCTGCCAACTCGTGTGCGTTATTGCAGTTGATAATACAATAATTTAATGTGTCACGGTTGCCATCGTAAGGCTTAATAAATTCCAATAGAATGTTGAGGTCTAAGTTAGAATTAATAGGCATTATCTGTGCCTTGGATCTGGTTTTCTTTTCAATAGGAGTAGCAGGGCTATCTTCTTCCGTGTCAAGCGGAAGTTCTACATCGACTGGCGAAATTAGGTAATTGTCTGAACCAGGCATTTTATAAATAGTAATGAGATGGTAATTATTGAAGAAATAAATGTGGTGAATCCTAGTTCAGGAATACGTAACAACAAAACACAAGGATTAGAAAAAAATTACAAACACACAAAAAAAAGGGACCAGACTCACATTAATAGGAGCAAATGGTGAACACGACGGGGATTTGAAGTGCGTGCATTAGGGTGGCGTCTGTTTCTTAGGGGCGGCTTGCATGTGCACGGCACCGGCCGTCAAATGTTTCTTTGTCCTTGTTTTTGTTATCAGGCTCAGGGGTCGATGTTGTTTCTTCGCAGGATTAGGCGATTCTTGATATTTCAATGACGCGGAGATCGAATTTGAATTTTCAGGATGCGGAGAACACGAAGGTAGTAAGTAGTTCACAGGAAACAGAGGTTTTCAGGAAACAGAGGTTTTCAGGGAACAGAGGTTTGCAGGATACGGCGAACGGAGATAGTAGTTAGGTGTGATAGCAATTCTTCTTTCAGGTATAGCGGAGTGATCACGAGTATTCACAAGTTCGTTTTTAGCACTTTTACTGGACTTTTACTGGTTTGTTGCGGCTTAAAGACGTACCGAGGACCTTTAGAGATCCCTTAACGCTGCCACCAACGTTAGATCGAGTCGCGGGGTTGAGGTTTTAAAAAAGGATCTTAATTAAAACACTGAAATAGAATATTGGCTTTGGTAAGAATTGTGGGTGACTACGAGTAAGGGTCGTCAGCAACTATGCTAACATGTGAAGGATGTAACAGCTCGGTATTTTTAAGCTCCTTGGCAAAGTCATTATCAAGTAAATGGTTAACTCTGTTTTTGTACTTACTTGCATATTCATCGCTAGCTGTCATTTTTCTTTCAACGGCGCGCAATTGCGAAATAGTATTGGGATAACTATCAGGTAACTTACAATTTGGTTCCTTCCATGGTAGGCCGACGTGCTACCTGCCGTCAACGAGCTGCGCGCTGTGTTCCAACATGGCAACTGCCCACCCCTCGAGTCCCGCGCTTATCAACGACACCGTCGATCCGTCTTCTAACAACGGACTTGCACCAATAACACCATTTGGACAGTGTACTTGAACTGGCACTACCTTCAGCAATACTTTTTTGTCATTTACACTTATATGCGTTACAGTCTCCGTCGAGGACACTAGTTTCTGCTCCGGGGGACACTCTTCCTTATCGCAGACGAGCGCGTTACAAGTTTCTCTACCTTGGCGGGACAGTAGGCATTTAAAACATTAAGCCACTTTGCTTGACATGACGCCAAAGATTCTTAGTATTCTTACGTAATGCCTTGCCAAATTGTTTACAGATCGTAATTAAATGTTTGCCTTTATGACAAAATCTGCAGTTTTCATCACTTTCATTTTTCGATTGAACTAGCACTGTGTGAAATAAATTCTTTAGGTTATTCTCGTGTGCTTTGTACTTGTTTTAGTTCAAACTGCGCGTCTTAGCCGTTAAGTTAGCAGTCGTCGATATTTTTACAGCCTCTGAATAGGAATTCCGAAACTAAGTCGATCCTAGACTTATTATGATTTCCGTCTTGGAGTCTGTTAAAGCTGTAATCGGCCCATTTGGAAATAATCGCTGGGTAACTTTATTTCGCGGTTCATGACTTTGCGCTCTATGCATGCGTGAACAGAGTCGACCTCCATCTGTGTGTAACCAACCTCAAAAACGAATCTGTGTTGAAACCTACATGTTCACTGTTCAGTAATAAGAACACAGTAGTTTTTATATTTAAATTTTATCTTTTTTGACACACTCTGTGTTCATCTGTCAATCTTCTACTTTCTTGTAACACAACAATACAGTCGTCTTAATTCCACATATTATGTTATTTTATTGCTATTACCTAGTAATAGAAGGTTATGGGACCTTAGTCTGACGACATAAAAGTATTGTACGTGAAATTATAAAATTATGGAAGTCAATGGGATACTTCAAGAACAGCCGGCCACAACCAGCGGCTTGACAGCCCCCAGCGGCTCGTTAGCAATCGTCGTCGCCAGTGGTACGCCGAGCTTCGCCAAGCTACAAGGCAGTAGCAACTACGCTACCTGGAGCTTCGCCATGAAGATGTTCCTCATTGACAGTGACCTATGGGACTGCGTCACTCGCCCTGCTCAAGAGGTAACGGATTTTGAACGCAGAGATGCCAAAGCAAGATCAAAAATTTGCTTAAATATATGTGAGCATCTATACCCCATAGTGATGTCTACGGAAACAGCAGCAGCAACCTGGACGAGACTTCGAGAAGCCTATGCTGACAGCGGCCTATCTAGACGTCTGCAGCTAATGAAGAAGCTTCTTAGTGCCAAACAAGAACTGTACATGAACATAGAGAACTACGTGAATGATATTCGTCGCGTGCACCAAGAGCTGATTGCCATTCAAGCTGGCCTAGATGATGAACTGGTGGCTATTATTATGCTGACAGGACTCAGTGAAAGCTACGGTCCTATGGTGATGGCATTTGAGCATTCTGGCGCACCTATGACCACAGATACCGTCGCATCTATGCTCCTGAAGGAAGGTCATCGTGATTTTACCTCATCCCAAGCATTGACATCGAATGTAAATAGTGTGCGTGTGCCCGTGCGTGTTTCTTGTACTTTTTGTAAAAAAACAGGTCATGTAGTGTCTCAGTGTAGGAAACGGCAAAACAAACACAAAAAGTGTACACCCTCATCATCTCATTCATCACTTAACACAAATTACACATCTGAGGTTACACTTTCATCTTGTTTCAATGCTTATCCTACAGGTTCATCCTCCTCAACTACCGAATGGTTTATCGACTCTGGAGCAACAGCTCATATGTCAAACAAGAGGGATTGGTTTCTGAATCTCAAACCGGAGACCAAACCGATAACTGTGGCCAATGGTAATCAGATTACATCTGAAGGAAGAGGTACTGTGTCATTACAAGTCTCTAATAGGGTTAAGCAAATTTCCGACGTCTTATACGTTCCTGAGTTAGCTACTAATTTATTATCAGTGCGTAACTTAGTGCAAAAGGGATTTGTTGTAATTTTTTCACCAAAAGGCGCATCAATTCTTGAAAAAGAAGATTGCAAAGTGTCAGGAAATGTCGTAGCGACAGCGTCAAATTGTAAAGGCATGTACAGATTAGATTTGTCAGAGTCACAAGCCTGTCTGACACAAAACAGCAATGAGTCTGCCATACTGTGGCATAGACGTTTAGGTCACCTACATGCCAAGGCCTTAAATATTTTAAAAAGTCGAGCACTAGGTTTAAGTTTTTCGTCCAATAGTTTGGATATACCTTGTGTTCCGTGCTTGCAAGGTAAAATGGCTAAAAAACCTTTTAAAACTTCTACAAGTAGATCTAAAGCGAAACTAGAATTAATACATTCTGATCTCTGCGGGCCAATGAGCACGCATTCATGGGGTGGCGCTTTATATTTACTTACATTTACAGATGACTTCACGCGTAAGACTTTTGGCTATATGCTAAAGTCTAAAAGCGAGGTTTTCAAAAAGTTCGTAGAGTTCAAAAGTCTTGTAGAGAACCAAACTGGCTTGAAAATTAAAACTTTTCGCTCCGACAATGGCACAGAGTTTGTAAATAAGTTTATGACTCAATTTCTTAAAGAAAAGGGCATTATGCACCAAACTACAGTGCCGTACACACCACAGCAGAATGGTGTATCTGAGCGAGTCAATCGCACAGTAATCGAAAAAGCAAGGTGTATGTTGCAAGACTCTGGTCTACCCAGAGCATATTGGGGTGAAGCGGTCTCCACCGCTATTTATCTCAAAAACGTCTCTCCTACTCAGGCATTAAATAATATAATTCCTGAAGAACTTTGGTTTGGTAAGGCAGTAAACCTATCTCACTTAAGTTTTTGGATGTGAAGCTCATGTCCTTATTCCGAAGGAAAAAAGGAAGAAGCTTGAATCCAAGACCAAAACCTGCATTTTCGTGGGTTATTCAACAGAAACTAAAGGTTACCGTCTTGTTGATCCTAGGAATCCCAGGAACATAATTGTTGCCAGAGACGTCGTCTTCGTCGAAGACAAGCCACCACACACGAGATCTGATGCAGAAGCTACAGGCCAGACTCCGTCATCAGTACATCTTGAAGTGGTGATACCTGTTACCCAAGATTCACCTCCAATACCAGAGCCTTCACTTGGCCAAGCCGATGTCATATGTCAACCTCCAGCTTGTATAGAACCTGCAGCTCCACAACCAGAGCCCGAGGTATTTATAGAAGCAGAGTATGAACATACAAGAGAGCCTTCACCCGTGTCTGAAAGAAGTTATCCTCTCAGAGAACGGCGTGTACCACAAAGGTTTCCTGATGATGAGACTCTCTATCTGACATCAACTGAATTTGAACCAGTTACTTTTAAGCAAGCTATGGACGATGTCTATAAAAATGACTGGAAAACGGCGATGGACTCTGAATTTCATTCTCTCATGAAACATGGGACTTGGGAATTGGTTGACCGGCCTAAAAACAGGAAAATTATAAAGAGCAAGTGGGTTTACAAAATTAAGAAAGATACTGACGGGAATATTGTCAAATTTAAAGCTAGACTTGTTGCGAAAGGCTTTACACAAGTCGCAGGACTGGATTATGGAGAAACTTTCTCTCCAGTAGCCAGATTGTCCTCCATTCGCCTATTACTAGCCTACGCCGTCAAACTTAATTTAGATATCGATCATTTGGATGTTGAAACTGCATTTCTTAATGGGGATCTAGAAGAAGAAATCTATATGGAGCAACCAGAAGGTTTTTCAACTGACAAGTCAAAAGTGTGTTTATTGAAAAAATCACTTTACGGACTCAAACAAGCACCACGTCAGTGGAATAAAAAAGTTTGTGAGGCCATGAACAAACTTTCTTTCAAACGAGCAGAAAAAGAACATTGCATTTACTTTAAGCAAAGCAACAACAAAATACTCATAGTCGCAGTATTTGTTGATGACTTTTTTATCTTCTCGAACTGTAAGAAGATGAAAGATGTTTTTAAGGATCAACTCAAGAAGTTCTTCACTATTAAAGACTTAGGGTCAGTCAAAGATTGTCTTGGTATGAGGGTCACCAGAGACGGAAATACGTTGTCACTTGATCAGACCAAATATATCGAACAAGTTATCGCTAAATTTGGTATGACAGATGCCATCCCTGTATCAACGCCGATGGAAACCAGTGTCAAACTAACACTACCAAACAAAGACGATGAACTTGGCTTGGAGATACCTTATCAGCAGCTTATTGGTTCCTTAATGTACATCTCCATTGGTAAAAGACCGGACATAGCACATACAGTCTCTGTCTTGAGCCAATTCAATACACATTACGGGGAGGTACATTGTAAGGCCGCTAAGCGTGTCCTTCGCTACCTTAAAGCTACCAAGGATATAAAGTTGACCTTTAACAATCAGTCAGAAATGATCGGTTACTCTGATGCAGACTACGGAAGTAACATAATAGACAGACGTTCTTATACAGGATTTGTGTTCAAGATGTGTGGATCTTCAGTCTCGTGGGAATCGCGCAAGCAACGAACTGTAGCGCAATCCACTACTGAGGCAGAATATATGGCCGTGAGCGAAGCCAGCAAAGAAGCCATATATTTTCAATCACTCATCAAAGAAATATTCACCACATCTCCACCAATCACGATCATGTGTGACAATCAAAGTGCCATCAAACTCACGCAAAACAACAGTTTCCATGCTCGCACTAAACACATCGACATTCGCCATCACTTCATTCGCGATTCCATTGTACAGAAGCGGGTTCATGTCGATTTCATCTCCACAAAACATATGACAGCTGACATTCTCACAAAACCATTACCTAAACTGAGACACTACCAGTGCCTGTCCTCTTTAGGTTTAACTTAGGTCTTAAGTTTTTATAAGCCAGTTATTGAGTTTGTCTGTATTGTATTTGTCTTTTGTTTTTTGTTTAGTTTAGTGTGTAGTTAGTTAATTGTAAAGTTTAGTGTGTAGGTACTTTGTAATATGTTTATACAGGGTGTTCTTATTACGGGGAGGTGTTGAAACCTACATGTTCACTGTTCAGTAATAAGAACACAGTAGTTTTTATATTTAAATTTTATCTTTTTTGACACACTCTGTGTTCATCTGTCAATCTTCTACTTTCTTGTAACATACAGTCGTCTTAATTCCACATATTATGTTATTTTATTGCTATTACCTAGTAATAGAAATCTGGATGACTGTAATACCTGCAAGCATACTGAAATTCAAGAGTGCGTTAGCCAAAATGTTGTTCCTCTTCTGCGCTGTACAGCCGTCTGAGTAAATAACGACAGGTGATCTTCAGTGACACAATAATTGCGTAAGTAATCCAACCAGCAAGATACGAAAGTTGATGCCACTAATTGCTAATATTGATCCTCAGAAAACCAATAACACTTAACGTGTTTAGATACAACGACAGCAACGATGTCCCTCGATCTGAGTGAATATACGTCGGGAATCCAAATATCATAAAAATGCTATTCAAGTGTTTTGTTACTTGAATACTTTAGTTTTAGCACTAATATGTGAGTATGTGGCGGTTATTCGTTTTCGATGGAATAGGACCCTTGAAGTCAATGCTAAGGCGTTCCATGTGTGTTACGCCCACTCCAGTATCTGTTGGAGGCTCGATTCTCGAAGTTGTCGACGAGTATGTGTACTTAGGACAAGTGGTCCAAGTAGGTAGGTCCAACTTCGAGAAAGAGGTAAATCGTCGAATCCAACTCGGCTGGGCAGCGTTCGGGAAACTGCGTAACGTCTTCTCTTCCGACATACCTCAGTGCCTCAAGACAAAGGTCTACAACCAGTGTGTGTTGCCAGTGATGACATATGGATCTGAGACATGGTCACTCACTATGGGCCTCATAAGAAGGCTCAAGGTCACACAACGGGCTATGGAGAGGGCTATGATTGGTGTTTCCCTACGAGATCGAATCAGAAATGAGGAGATCCGTAGGAGAACGAAGGTCGCCGACGTAGCCCAGCGTGTTAGCAGGTTGAAGTGGCAGTGGGCGGGGCACATAGCTCGAAGGACTGATGGCCGTTGGGGCCGGAAAGTCCTCGAGTGGAGACCATTCGAGGCCAAGCGCAGCGTGGGACGCCCGCCCGCAAGGTGGACGGATGACCTTATAAAGGTCGCAGGGTCTCGGTGGATGCAGGCCGCCTCCAACCGGCAGCTCTGGAAATCTATGGGGGAGGCCTATGTTCAGCAGTGGACATCATGTGGCTGCTGATGATGATGATGATGTGTGAGGTAGACTTTATCAACTTAGGAAGTGGGTCAGGATTCTTGAAATACCTTGGCTTGATCTCAGCACATATACGGCAGTTTGCAGTCATCGACCTTACTTCGTCGACAGTATAGGCTAGGTTCTTTATCTTCAACCAGTGGTACATGCGAGTAACGCCAGGATGACACATTGTTTCATGTAGGGATCGAAGTCTGCTTCTTCGAGATTCGATGGAGGCACAAATTCTGGTAAGGGTATCAGCAACATGGTTCTCTTTACAGGTCTATACACAATGTCATATCTGTATGGTGCAAGTTCCAGCCGCCATCTTTGAATCTTCTCATTTTTAATTTTACTTGTATGTTTTGCATCAAACATGAAGGAAACCGATCGTTCGTCCGTCATGAGTTTGAACGGTCCACCTATAAGAAAATGGCGCCATTTCTTCAGAGCTTCTACGATGGCATAGGCTTCTTTCTCTACCGCTGAGTGATTTCGCTCGCTCTGATCGAGAGTCCTTGAGTAAAATGCGACGGGCCTTGAATCCTGCGATAATGAAGCGGCGATGGAATGCTCGGATGCGTCAGTCTCGACAGTAAAAGGTACCTTATCGTCTATGGCGTGTAATGACTTCGCTATAACAGATTTCAGGGCCCTAACCATGAGCTCTTATAGCAAGATTATTTCAATGTTACTTTGCTTTTTCGTACCATGACGTCTTCAAAACAATACTTATTAAGTCCTGCTATCCTTGAGCAATATTGCTGTCAGAGCCCATACAAAATTGAGAAATTGGTACCATGAAGTGCTTTTTGACAATCAGCAATATTGTTTTAAGGCATCACGTGATCTGTTGCCATGACAATTAAAATTTTGTTATTACGTGAAATTTGGCAACAGCGCGTTCACACGGGTTACTTTTATTCATTAATTTACTTAACAAATTCTATCGTTAGAAAAGTATTCTCTTTAACTAAAGGTGGGTTATTATTAGGTAAAAAAGTTAAATAAAAGATTATTCATAATGTTATTTAACTAAGTTAACTAAGTAGACAATATTGTATCATAAATTTATCTTGAATACATTTCGACGATGAGGTGCGAGTCTTCTTCACCCTACTAAATGTTCTCATAAAACCGATTTATTCATTTCAACTAAGCAAGAATACCTATTAAAACTAAATGCTTTTAAGCATTCCCCAAAAAAATATAGAAACATAATAGAATAAATTAGGTCATAAAATAACAAACTAAAGTTTGCGTTATATTCGAATACAAATAATAAATTCTGAAAAATAATCCCTAGTGTGATACACAATCGCTTACAAGTAAGGTTGCGTTACTTTTGCAGCAAGCTTAATTCAATATTACTTTTATTGACATCAAATGACATCCAACAAAGTAATCTTGCGAAGTGTGGGGAAAAAACGAATGATGATTCTGGTTGTTCACTCTTAAATATGTACTTATCATGCCAAGCCGTTACTGAGACTAAAATCAATTAAAAAACCAAATGCCATGAAAACTAAGCTACGTCTGTCAGTCAAATTGAGATTCATTTACCAAAGCTGAGCTGTTTTGTATTTGTATATTTTTCACTTCAGATACCTACATAAATAATAAATACTACTCTTAGGTATACCATAAGGGGATAAGTTTTATCTCTATTTTAAGTTGCTACTTAACGTGTTTTGTTTCATCAGCCTTCCTGAAAGTACTTTTCAGTTCATTGAAGTGCACCTGGGGCCGCTGGATCCGGAAGCAGAGTCGCTTTCCTAGGGCCGTGTACTGTAGGACCCAGCAGGAAAGCCGAAGTAGAGATGATCTCGTGGTCCCAACGAGCGTTGAGGTACCCTCGAAAGGGTTTTCCCCTAGTTCTATTTGTTGAAAAGAGATTTGAAATGATTGTCCACAATGGTTTTATGTTATTTGTATCATGCCTATTCAGGAGAAAGAAAACGAACGTTGATCACAAAAAATGGAAACATGGACATAAATATCTCAAACTTTAAAAAAATTAAGCGAGTGTAAAATGCAATGCTATCTCAAAAATAGAGCGACTGAAGTAATCTGATGCAGATCTGAGGCATTCGCAGCAGTACTGGGTGACTTAAGTTTATTAAACAAAAACGGTAATAAATCATTTCCAAAAATGTATTTGTTTTAACTCATTATTTGCAGCACTTGAAAGGTATTTTTATTATTATACACTTACAATCGGTTTGGTATGATGGTTTACAAGTGGACTATTACACCAGTGTGCAGTGTAATAGTAGTACTGGTCTGGGTGTTTCATATCTCTTTATATAAAAATGGATTGCTGTTCGTTAGTCTCGCTAAAACTCGTGAACGGCCGGACCGATTCAGCAAATTTTGGTTTTGGAATAGTTGTATTGGTCCAGGGAAGGTTTAAAAGGTGAGTAAACATGAGAAATGCTAGGAATGTAGTGCAGAGCTATAATTTGGTTTTCTCTTAGCAAATGTTCCTACCCGTCACGTGACACTTAACGTTTGACAACAGCACGAAGTCTGTCGGGACAGCTAGTGTTTAATAACTATGTAGGTATTCACAAAAAGAAAAGAAATTAAACATGCGTCTAGTATCCATCCATTCAGTTGTTTTTACGTGAAAGAGCAACACACATCTATCCATCCACACATACAAACTTTCGCATTTAAAATATCAGTATGATACTTCAATCACGATATTTCAGTATCATGACGTGCTATACGACGGGGCACTTTGTACCTATCATATCAAGCACTGTATTCATTATGTATTTAAGTAGGTAGGCATGTGTCCGAAACCAACAGTACAAGTTTTACGGTTAAAGAATTATTTATTCTCACTAAGAATACATTGGATTCACTTACATGAGAACTTTATAATCTATATGTTGTTTTATGGCTAAGCATGCAGCGTTTATAAAATATTCACCAAACAAGTAACTAACACACAACAGAAAGTAGGTAGGTAGATAAAAAGAAACAAAATCGGCAAACAAAATCGGCATCTTATGAAAACAGAAGGATAGTGTTAAAATTACCCAATGTTAATTTTGGGTAAATGATTTTAGTCTTTCCCTAATTCGTCAAAAATATGAAATAATTAGGTGCCGCTTACTGCCCACTAGCGCCACCAATCGTTTTTCATTATTAGAGGTTTATTTCAGATATTTTGATAAAAACTGTTCAATATAGATAAATTTATTCTGTCAACATCTTTATGTACAGATAATATCTTATTTTAGGATCATAATTGAACAGTGTTTGTTTAAATATCTTAAAAAAAAACACAATTCATGAAAACTATTGGTGGCGCTAGTGGGCAGAAAGAGGCCCCCATTTAACTGCTCAGTGATAGTTAGTCAGTTATCTATATTCGAATAAGTTTATTATAAAAGAGTTTACCTATTTCTCAAAGAAAAATATATATTCTGGCAGCAACATTTTACTTTTTAACCCTTTTTTCCATAGCTAACTATGACACGAAAACATGTCAATGTCATGTCATGTCATGACAACCAGCGTGGTGAAATGAAACAGGAAAACTAGTTATTATTTATATTTATGATTGTAAAATTAATGATTATTCATCATCGTAAGCAATAACGGCATGATCCTTAATCTCCGCCCAGAAAGTAAAGGTTGATAAATCTAGCAGCAGGAAGACAAAGTTTTGATAAGTTTGTGTAGACATGGATTTGGATTCAATAAGTCATAGGATTTCTGAATAGATGTTTTATCTTGGATTTCAGAATTGCTAAATGTTGTGCATTTTAACACAAGCATATCAGTCCAGACAATCCTTGTCGGTAGGTAGCAATGATCTGTGAACAATAAACGTTAACGGTTTGAATGTCTTACATGCATACACATGCATATGTGAAACTGTGGAAAGTGAAATAAAGATTCGACTTATACTTTGTATTTTATTTTAAACTAGTTTCTAACATGTTTCATGTGAAAGTTAAACTACACTTAAAGCCGTCTTTTTTTCTCGGCTACATTTGCTGCGCGACATGGTGCAAAACATGAAGCTCAGCATGTTGATCAACGACGCGCAACTCCACTACCTACACGCCGCGCGTCATTCCACTACCTACACGCCGCGCGTCATGTTTTAAACCACGCGCGCTGTTGTGCAACGTCGCCGGACATGTTGAGTGTCACGCGGTGCTCGTCAATGAATGCCTAGTGGATACGCGGCTTAATTGTAGTCTGTATCTTTCATATTTCCAGCTGTTACTTGAAAACAAAATATTCAACATGCCTTAAGGTTTCAAAACCAAACACAATATGAACATTCACGTTAATGAACTCACAATAAAGTATCTTAAGCGATGACTTTCGTTCCACTTACAAGTTTATTTATTGTTGCTTTTTGAGCTTCTTTGTGTACCTACCGATAGTAGGTAGGTATAAAGATAACCGCCGAAGCAAAGGAAAAACGACACAAACCACATTTCCCCACTAAAAAAAATCGGCCGCCTAAATCAATGAACAAATATTTGTCAAGCTATTTTATGGTCCTAAGAAAGAGTTCACTGTGGCTCGAGTGGCTTGATGATGTTTAGTTTTTATATAATTTGGAAAACAATGATGAAGAAGTTGCATTCGCGGAACTTTTTTCGTGTGTCAGAATTGACGTAAAAGTATTCCTGCATTAAGGCTGCTGGTTGTCAAAAAGCCACGCTCACATCAAAACCAAATTAAGATTGTTTTAGGCTTTGGACCCCTTGGATGAAAAATTGACCGAATGATCATCCTTGTAGACTAATTTCGGCTGGCCTTTTTAGAAAATATTATCTTTAGTGTCAATGTCAGTATAAACAGTTTTTTTTGCAAGAATATTCATGCTAAGTATTCTTTTCTCGAAATTTTACTCCAAGCATGCTTTAAGACAATTCGGACCGTAGACTTCGTAAGAGATGGTGCTATATAGTTCATATAGCGCTATCCCTTTCTGGCTTTCTAAAAAATCATTCGTTCTTTCCCAACACTTCGCAGGACTAAAATGATTGACTTCATGGTACGGTTTTTGAGCATTCCTTCCGCAGTCCTGCAGCAGTCTTACTTTAAAACAAGATTGTTTTCTATAAGCTTATGGTTAGGGCCCAGGTCCTCAAAACATTTCACTGCGTCTGAGCTCAAAGGGAAACTTTTGGAATGCGCCATAGGATGGATTCTCTGTGAAAAACTAGGAATCCACCTCGAATAGTGTGCGAACATACCTAGAATCCTTCGAAGAGAGGCTACGTCATTAGGTGGCGGCATATTTTGAAGCGGTTTCAGTCGCTCACTATCCGGCTTGATAACATAATTTTCAATTGTATAGCCAAGAATGTTTATAGTCGACTGTGTGAACTTGCTCTTTTCTTTGTTTAGGGTAATGTTTTATTTTTATTAAATTGAAATAGATATAACATGAACCTTGAATGAAGGCTTTAATAAACATAAATAAATATAGCTATTTTATAAGAGCTGATGGATGTGACACACATTGACACCCATTTAATTGACAAATGTCAATGAGAATATCATCTCATTGTCTTAGAATAAACTCAAAACTCGCACATAATATGGTTTCTACATTACTATTGTACATCCAAACCAAATTTGAACTGATTCAGTGCGATGGTTTCCAAAGAAGAGTGAATTTAGTGATTGGAGTTGAGAAATTTCAAAAGAAACTTAAAAAATCATAACTTGTAAAGTATTGATTTTCGCGAAACTAATGTTTTTTTTAAATGACTTGTTATGATGCCCACTACCTAAAAACCAGAACTAGAAGCAGCGATGCTTACTGATTTAAAATCATGTAAAAATATGTACACGCATGCCCCAATTTTACGATAATTATTGTTGAAACCACAGATGTAACAACCCAACCAACGCTTTCAATAGTTTCTAAATACTATTCAGAGAAGGACCTAAGAATCAAAACAAAATTTTTGGATTTGGTGAACTTAGAAGGTGCGTCGGCACAATCATTGTTTGACGTTCTTTCGTCAGCTTTGAACAAAGCTGAACTCGACATAAAAGATGCTATTGGTTTTGGAGCTGACACTACCAATGTGATGTTTGGAGAACGGGGTGGCATCATAGCTCAAATACGAAATGTGAATCCCCACTGCAAATTTACTGCTCTATGCGTAACTCACGCCCGTAAAAACAACATCCCAAGAGTTATAAACCAAATAGTGCAAGAAGTTTATGGTTATTTTGCATATAGCAGCGAAAGGCGAAGGGAATTTATCGAGTTCCAGGATTTCGTAGGTTCAACAAAACACAAAATTTTAAAACATTACGAAATTTGATGGCTTTCCATGCATGCATGTGTTGCAAGAACTTTAGAGGAATGGGATGCCCTTAAAATGTTCTTCCAATCACAATTTTTAGAGGACAAAAATATTTCTGCAGAGTTTTTGTTCAACAGTTTGAACGACAACATATTTGCACTATATTTTTATGCATTAGATTACATTCTACAAATTGTTAATAAAATAAATTTATTATTTCAAGGAGACTATACAATAGTTCACACAGCATATCAAAGCATTTCAGAAGTCTATTCTTCTTCTAAGTTGTTACATGAAGGCAAACTATTTGAAGACCACCAATCCACTTCTCATCGATCCAAAATCATCTGTTAATTGGTGTTGGCAACACCAATACTTTTAACTTTTTTAATGTTGCAATATATTGTCTATGCTCTCTTTCTCTCTCCCTCTCTCTCTCTCTTGAATTCCTCCATCTTTATGTAACGCGTGTGTTGTGTGCGAGTTTAAATAAAAATATTATTGTGGCAGTGCAATCGTGGTTTCAATAATTCCTAGTACACAATCTAACATTGGTCCTCTCGCGGTACTGAGGATTTTTGCGTGTGGCCTATGCAATATGCAACGACGAGAAGCCATTTCCTGCCACACAAATTTCAACGAGCGCCGAAAGATCTGCGATCAATTTATCAGTGAAGACGATTTTTACGCCAAGATTGGCATTCTACACTGCAAGATCGTGCTAGTTGCAAGAACATCATCATACCAACGTCGTGTTAGATCAAAATTAAATTGCAAATTCAAGCCGCCATTATTCACATACGAAATCCAGATAGCAGCAGTGATCCAGTTCCAGCCAATAATGTTCGTCGGTGGACGACGCGATTCAACGTCAAATTTCCAAGAACAAATCAGCGAGCCCCGTGCCCTCTGTTCCTGCCTGCGGTGTGCGCCACTAGCGCCAACGTTAACACAACGCGTCCGTTGACCGGCCGGCTTTCCTCTGCTTCGTTTCGTTCGTCTGTGTCCAACGCGCCCCGCCCGCCATTTTAGCATCTTTCTTTTCGAATATTTCGGTTGTTTCCGACATTTTAAGGATTATTCCTTAAAATGTCGGAAAATGAGCAGCATTGTGATGATAGCACCAACGAAAGCATTGGTTTGCTCAAAAACAAAAAGTAAGGTGTGAAAGGCTGGATCACACGTATCCAAAACGAGGTAGACAGTTTGGCACCATCCTCAACATGTTTCTTTAAGTCAAAGAGGAACGTCTAAAATCGTTGTTTGTAAAATACGAAGATTTGTTGTTTCAATTAATGGCTTTAAACCCCTCGGTGGGGGATGATGGTAAAGTTGAACAGATTTAAACATCAAACAATTGCTGGCAAGGTTTGATACTCCGAGTACTTCCAGCGAAACTAATTCAGTTCAAACAAAATTGCCTCAAATCAATGTACCATCTTTCATTGGAAAATACTGTGAGTACAAATCCTTTATAGGCTTGTTTAATTCGTTAATACATAATAACCTAGAGTGAATTCAAAAATTGTACTATCTCAGGAGCTTTCTACATGGAGAGCCCTCGGATTTGATTAAGAATTTACCTTTATTGGACGCTATTTGTAGACTATCATCATAACCAGAGTCTACAAATTGTAGACAAAAGGTACAACAATGAATTCTTAATCAAAAACGAGCACATAAACATTTTATTGGTCATGTCAAGCTATCTAGTAAAGATCAACATCTACTGTTTTAAGACAATTTGTATCAAAAGTCAAACAGCAGTTACCTTTTTTAAGAAATTTAGATGTTAATGTTGACAATTGCCCTGTGATATTAGCGATCTTACTAAGGGAACTTGACCTTTTGTGTAGTCGAGAATTTCAGATTATGTCTAGTCGCGACAAACAGGAGCCTACTTTGTCTAACTTGATTTCATTTTTAGATGAAAGAGCACTTGCGTTGGGAAATGCAACTGGTGGAACAAATATTACAACTGGTGGAAAGGTAAGATTTACCCAGAAAGAACACCCAGCCGCTATGAAGGCTGTCGAGGACCCTGAGAGAGCACCGGCCTGCATATTGTCTACTGAGCATCGAGCCTGCGCTGCCTATGACACCACCTGCGACAGCGCCAGCTCCGCCATGTGCTCCGCTCCGCCATCAAGAGAAACTGGATAACACTTCCCTGCAATTGTAAATACTCACTTTGGTCGTGTGGCAGCGGATAACTTACATTCAACATTCATTCATAATCCTGTCACGCTTTTCTGTAACACTTGCAACACAGAGCTTCATGACGAAATTGCAAACCTCTGGAAGACAGAAAATGTACCGGAGGTATTACCCGAGAAGTTGTCAGAACATGATACTTGAAAGAATTGTTTAAAAATTCCTTTCAGTTAAAAGACAATCAATTTGTAGTAGATTTGCCTTTTTCCGCAAACACTTTAAATTTTATAATTTTATCGAAAGCTTCAGGCTTATTTTTAATAAAATAAATAAAAGTCTTCCGAGAAAAATCGTCTATAAATGGAATATAATATCTAAAACCTCCAAAAGAATTCACACTCATAAGACCGCTTATATCTGAGTGTACTAATTCCAAGGGTTCTGTAGCCCTAGTGGCTTTGTTACGCTCAAACGGCTGTCTGGTTTGTTTCCCCATCAGGCACGCGACACAGTCAAGTTTAGCTAATTTTAAATTATTTGGAAAACTTACCCCTGTTGCCATTTTGTCTTTTAATAAAATGAGATTACGTATACCCACCCAAATGAGCCAGTCTTTTGTGCCACAGCTCCAAATCGTTATTCACTGTTGTTGATAAAGCATTACGCTGCAAATGAGATGTCATTAGCTTATAAACTCCTTTATCTAAAACACCTGTCACGTTTGGCTTACCTGTAATAATACAATCACTTTCATTAAAAATCTCACATCCACTCTTGGAGAAAACAACAACTTTTCCTTTCTTAACAATACAATTAATACTCAGTAAATTAGTCGCTAACCCTGGTACAAACATGACATTTTCAACCGTTATATTGGGTGACTCACTTTCAATCCGACCGAAATCTTCACCATACATCTTACCTCCATTCGCACATGACACCTCTATCTTCCTTTCAACCTTATCATAATCACGCATCCAATCCAGCTTATTGCTCATGTGACCAGAAGCGCCCGAATCTAAAATCCACTGCTTCTTCACTGCACTACACTCGTCTTCACTGCTTTAAGTGGTAAGTGCCACCGCTGTAGCACAACCTGAGTATTCTTCTTTAGTCGCGGGTTGTGAGGAAAGTCACAATCTTTGTGTGGGCCTTCACAGATATAGCACTTCACTGTTCGCTTAGGTTTGTTCCTCTGAACTGCCTTTCTCTGGTTGCTAGACTTCAGAACTAGTGCTGCGCCAGAATCGGAAGCACTTGTGCTTGCGTGAATTTTTGGTTCGTCAATTTGAAGGAGTTTTGTCTTTTTTTTCAAATTGTATTTGTATTCTTAAGGGTGTGTACTTCTCCGGTAGTTTCTGTACCATTAACGCTGCCAATAATTCGTCATCAACCTCTTTGCCAATATCAAACAATTGATTCGATATTCTAATCCTTTCTGTAACGTAATCAGTTACGTTCCGAAACATACTTAACTTGAGGCTAACTAGTTTTGATAGTAGGCGGCATCTGTTGTTTATCCCTTTATCCTCATATGCAGTCTTTAAATTGTTCCACGTCTCGTATGCCGTTGTTGCCTTCCTCACGTGAATCTTGCATGAGTTCTCAATCAGGAGGCATATTTTCGTGCGAGCCTTCTGATCTCTGCGCTTGGCAATTGGATCCTCATGGTTAGCACGGTTTTCAACGTACTGCCATAGGTCATCGTGAACTAAGATGCATTCAACATCAAACTTCCAGGAGTCAAAGTTGCTGTTGCCCCGAAGTTTTTCTATTGTTGGTAGTAATGAGCCTTGTGACCTCTCACCACTTTCAGGGTTCCCAACTCTACCATTCCTGGTATCTCCTATGGATTCACTAACTCGATGTTCTTTTGTTTTTCAGAAAACAAAAAGTGACCTTCACTTTGCAAATTTTTTTTTTTTTCACGCCAGTTTTTCTTTTGCGTAAAAATCCGTTCACATTACTCTGGATTATCTGGGTATACCATAACCTATTGGTAGAGGTTGTAGAAATAAATCGCATAAATATAATTATGTAAACGACGATATATTATTTACAAGAACACAGACAGGAATGTAATGACAAGCAAAAGGTGACAAAGACATAAAAGAGTAAAAAGTAAAATCACAAGTGTGTATCAAAGAGATTATTCTAAAGAGGTAACTCTACTCTCTAACAATAACATCGTATGTAAAACTCGATAGCCAATACCATATTATTATAAACAAGTCAATACCCAGAGCTACCACAGACTATTTTTTGCCTCCTGTTAAAAAAGGTTTTGTCTCATCATGAAAATCATCATCAGTTGCTGATTTAGGCGATATTTGCCCATGAAGACTCCTACGGACCAGCAAAATGGATTAGACGCAGTACATATTTTAAAATCTCGCAAATACATATTTTAAAATGCGTCTGCGAGATAGCGCTAAATTCTCATTTCGCAGAACGTCTTCATAATGCTATTAAGCCTTACATTTAGAAGCTGGAATATTCAGTAACAGGCGGCAAACTTTGAAAGAATATTATTTCTATACGATAGTTAATTTCAAACTTTTTGTGAAGTTAGTCTTCATCGATTCTGTGGTTTCACAGACCGAAAGTAGAAGATATGACTTTAAATACCAGTCAGAGAATTCAAGGAATTAAAGGATCATCATCATCATCATCAGCAGCCACATGATGTCCACTGCTGAACATAGGCCTCCCCCATAGATTTCCAGAGCTGCCGGTTGGAGGCGGCCTGCATCCACCGAGACCCTGCGACCTTTATAAGGTCATCCGTCCACCTTGCGGGCGGGCGTCCCACGCTGCGCTTGGCCTCGAATGGTCTCCACTCGAGGACTTTCCGGCCCCAACGGCCATCAGTCCTTCGAGCTATGTGCCCCGCCCACTGCCACTTCAACCTGCTAACACGCTGGGCTACGTCGGCGACCTTCGTTCTCCTACGGATCTCCTCATTTCTGATTCGATCTCGTAGGGAAACACCAAGCATAGCCCTCTCCATAGCCCGTTGGGTGACCTTGAGCCTTCTTATGAGGCCCATAGTGAGTGACCATGTCTCAGATCCATATGTCATCACTGGCAACACACACTGGTTGTAGACCTTTGTCTTGAGGCACTGAGGTATGTCGGAAGAGAAGACGTTACGCAGTTTCCCGAACGCTGCCCAGCCGAGTTGGATTCGACGATTTACCTCTTTCTCGAAGTTGGACCTACCTACTTGGACCACTTGTCCTAAGTACACATACTCGTCGACAACTTCGAGAATCGAGCGATTAAAGGATCAATTGGGCTTTACTAGTTTTTTTTTTTTTTAAGAATTGGTTACCTTACAGTCAACTAATTTAATATTTGATGATTTAATAATTTCATTGATAAATCTAAATAGCTGGATAGCAAGTTGTTTGCGGTGCAATTTAAAAAATCAGTTTCTTAGAATAGTTTTAATTTAATATGGTTCATAATAGATAGATGTTGAAGCATGGGATATAGACATAAGGTTAATCAATTTATCAACAGATGTAACCCACCACCCAACCCGCTTTGAATCGCGGAAACTTTCAACAAATAATTCTCAATAATTATTTTATATAGTGCATCCAATTTGTTTCCTGCCATCTAGAAACTCACTAGAAGATTCCAAGATCATAACATCACACATCATCACACAGAATTTGGTAATTTTCTGAAAAGGTCTCGGCAGATTTTCCCAATTCAGTTTATATTCTTATTCTTCGATCCTATTAATGGAATGCAGCAAATTTTCTGTATTTGCAAAGGTTACACTACATGCACCCTGCACATCCGCCGAAAAATCAAAAATAAAATATCATTAAGTAAATAAATAATACAAACGTTAGTCAAGGTGACAGAATAGCGTTTCTAAGTGCTAGTTCAGACAGAGCGATTAGTGGCAATTTGGACGACGAGCTGGCCTTCATATTGCAGAAACTACTGATATTTGTTCAAACAGTGATACAAACTATGATCAAGACTATTACTTGGAAGAGACTTGCAGTATTTCTCATAAGGATATTGATATCCCTGAAAGCCTAAGCAAACAGTGTATCAGTGTAATTAATTCCTGTTTGGGCAAATCATTGCGTATTGACACTGCAACATCGGCAGCTACTGATCTTTCACAATTTAAAGCTTCCACAAACACATTCATGGCACGAAAGGCTGATAAAAGCTCCGTGCAAAATAGTCCTGCTAGGAAAAATAAAATAATCGTTCTTTCCAATGTGCTTATTAAAGCAGGGCCCTAACCATGAGCTCTTATAGCAAGATTATTTCAATGTTACTTTGCTTTTTCGTACCATGACGTCTTCAAAACAATACTTATTAAGTCCTGCTATCCTTGAGCAATATTGCTGTCAGAGCCCATACAAAATTGAGAAATTGGTACCATGAAGTGCTTTTTGACAATCAGCAATATTGTTTTAAGGCATCACGTGATCTGTTGCCATGACAATTAAAAATTTGTTATTACGTGAAATTTGGCAACAGCGCGTTCACACGGGTTACTTTTATTCATTAATTTACATAACAAATTCTATCGTTAGAAAAGTATTCTCTTTAACTAAAGGTAGGTTATTATTAGGTAAAAAAGTTAAATAAAAGATTATTCATAATGTTATTTAACTAAGTAGACAATATTGTATCATAAATTTATCTTGAATACATTTCGACGATGAGGTGCGAGTCTTCTTCACCCTACTAAATGTTCCCATAAAACCGATTTATTCATTCCAACTAAGCAAGAATACCTATTAAAACTAAATGCTTTTAAGCATTCCCCAATAAAATATAGAAATATAATAGAATAAATTAGGTCATAAAATAACAAACTAAAGTTTGCGTTATATTCGAATACAAATAATAAATTCAGAAAATAATCCCTAGTGTGATACATAATCGCTTACAAGTAAGGTTGCGTTACTTTTGCAGCAAGCTTAATTCAATATTACTTTTATTGACATCAAATGACATCCAACAAAGTAATCTTGCGAAGTGTGGGGAAAAAACGAATGATGATTCTGGTTGTTCACTCTTAAATATGTACTTATCATGCCAAGCCGTTACTGAGACTAAAATCAATGAAAAAACCAAATGCCATGAAAACTAAGCTACGTCTGTCAGTCAAATTGAGATTCATTTACCAAGCGAAGCTGTTTTGTATTTGTATATTTTTCACTTCAGATACCTACATAAATAATAAATACTACTCTTAGGTAAACCATAGCCGCTCACGTGGCCTTGGGTAGTCAACTACCCAAAGCGAAAAAGGAGTAAAACGGCCTTGGGTAGTATATTACCCAAACAACCTTGCGGTCTAAAAGTTCTTCTTGCTAATGAAATACAGATCAAATAAGCTTAGAAGCTCCATAAGATCCGGCCAATCATTGACCATCTTAATGAAAAATTTAGCTCTCTATACCTACCCGAGCAATGCATATCAATTGACGAATCACTTTTGTTGTGGAAGGGCAGACTGTCTTTTGCACAGTTGATTGCAACAAAAGCTGCTGGGGTAGGTATAAAGAGCTACGAGCTCTGTGAATCGCGGACAGGTTATCTTTGGAAGATGAAGGTTTATGCGGGCAAATCTTCTAAAATTCAAGATGACTCTACAGAATCTGCAGAAAATGAACCCGAGGGTGCAACTTCACAAATCGTATACGGCCTTGTCCGCCCTCTTTTAAATAAGGGCCATACGTTGGTCATGGACAACTTCTATAATTCGCCCTTGTTGTCGCGGTCCTTGAAAGAGAATAAGACTGATACCATGGGTACTTTAAGATTAAACAGGCAATTTGTCCCCGATAGTTTGCGCACCAAAAATAAAAATAATATGCGCGCTGGTGAGGTGGCATTTAGTCAAACCCATGATTTGTCAATAGTGGTATGGAGGGACACTAATATAGTTTCACTTATATCCACTTATCATCCGGTCGAGGTAGGTGGTAAGGAAAAGTATGGCTCTTACAAATATAAGCCGCAGGTAGTTCTCGATTATAATCTTTCGATGGGGGGCGTCGATAAAAAAGACCAGCTTTTACAAGCCTACCCCATCGAACGATGTAGAAATTCCTTCTGGTACAAAAAGCTGTTCCGTAGGCTATTGAACGTATCAATACATAACTCATACGTTATGTATAATCACAACGGCAACATTACCCATCGGCAATTCCGGGCCACTCTTCTCCGGCAAATATTAGCAAAATACAGCCAGCAACCACAGCCGATTCCACGTCAGCTTACGCAGAGTAGAGGCCACTATTTTATGAAAAACGCATCAGGCCGGGCGCGCTGCAAATGGTGTGCTAAGAGAAAAGTGGACACAAGAACGGCCTACAAATGCAAAGCCTGTGACGTGGACCTTTGTGTAATAGGCATGACGAACAATTTTGAAATCTTCTTTCGTGATAAAGGTACACATGTATTGTATACTAAAAAAACTTTATTTCGGTTTCAAAGGTCAGTTTAACAAAGTTTGAGGACATTATTTTAGTATTTTATCAACAGCGCGCGAAAACGCTCGCAGGTGTCATGGCGTCCGTGTGACGTATTTGTAATGTAAATATCAAGTGTCTGTCAAACTCACTTGTATGAAATACGACAGTGACATTTGTTGATTTCCATTACAGTGACGTCATAGTGCGTGATTGACGTTTGAGTCAAAATGGCGAAATGGAGTATTTTATCCTTTTACTTTATGGAAAATCTGATTAATCTCAGATTTTAAAATCAAACTAAATGTGTCTTTTAAATCCTTTTAATATGTTTTTTCCCCTAATGTATTCAAATCGTTGATTATTTGATACTGTCGTCATGCCTATTGGGTGTTTCGAAGAATATCACGAACAACATCTATCGTGATATTCCTCAGAACATGTCTATATGCAAATTGGGAAAACGAACCTGGGACATGTAAATATGCAAATTGGGAAAACGAACCTGGAACTTCTATGTCACTGACTGGAATGCCACCTTGTTAGGAATCGAACCTGGGTCCTCAGAGATTTTTTGCCTGCTTGTCAGTATTTTACAGGCTGTACTTTGTGAAGTTGCACGCACGAGTTCATTTACCATCGAGAATTGGTTTACCACCGAGCTCTGTGCTGGTCATTGCACGGTCTAACAAGTCCTGAGGATGCCCCTGGTTGGGGCAAAACACGTGTCTCCTTTTTTGGTGTTGGTGCAAGGTATTGGGTGTATCGCTGCTTGTGCATTTGCATTATTTGCGGGCGGGCGGGCGGTGCACAGGTAACTTGCATTTTTCTACTATTTTTATCGTGGAAGTATCTAGATATTGTAAGTGTTTTATTCCTGTTGGTATTAATCTGCTCATTATCAGGGTAGCGGATGGGTATAAAAGAGTTTGTGTCAACCTATCAATTGGAATTTTAGTTCGAGTGCCTTGGCTATTCCTGGTCATCCTGGTTCTGGTCATCCTGGAGATCTTAGAGATGGGTCTGCTCTTGTCTACTAGTGATATCCTAATTAACTTTTTTTTTCTCAATCTTTGCTGTGCTGACACTTAATTTTCCCCTGTATGACACAGCTATGTTAAATATAGTGGTATATCTTTTTTTTGTAAATTGTAATATTATTTTATTTTTATTACTTTGGTATGGTACTTAACGATATGTTTCTTTTGTAAATATCGTTGCTTCTGATAAAGCTAACGAGTTTCTTGCGCCCATTCTTCTCGTTAGTTACAAGAGGTCCTGAAATCGGTAGGAAAAAATATCGACCCGTTAGTCTTATTGACGATTCTTAAGAGCATCTCAAACAATGCCAATTGGAATAAATATATTTTTCATTTTCATTCATTTACATTTCATTCATTTTCATTTCTATTTTCATTTTTCTGGTCCTAGTCATCCTGCTCCTGGTCATCTTGATCCTAGTTATCCTGGTCCTGGTCACCCTGGTCCTAGTCTACCTGGTCCTGGCTATCCCCTGGTCCTGGTCATCCTAGTCCTGGACATCTCCTGGGCCCTAACCATGAGCTCTTATAGCAAGATTATTTCAATGTTACTTTGCTTTTTCGTACCATGACGTCTTCAAAACAATACTTATTAAGTCCTGCTATCCTTGAGCAATATTGCTGTCAGAGCCCATACAAAATTGAGAAATTGGTACCATGAAGTGCTTTTTGACAATCAGCAATATTGTTTTAAGGCATCACGTGATCTGTTGCCATGACAATTAAAATTTTGTTATTACGTGAAATTTGGCAACAGCGCGTTCACACGGGTAACTTTTATTCATTAATTTACATATCAAATTCTATCGTTAGAAAAGTATTCTCTTTAACTAAAGGTAGGTTATTATTAGGTAAAAGAGTTAAATAAAAGATTATTCATAATGTTATTTAACTAAGTTAACTGAGTAGACAATATTGTATCATAAATTTATCTTGAATACATTTCGACGATGAGGTGCGAGTCTTCTTCACCCTACTAAATGTTCCCATAAAACCGATTTATTCATTTCAACTAAGCAAGAATACCTATTAAAACTAAATGCTTTAAAGCATTCCCTAAAAAAATATAGAAACATAATATAATAAATTAGGTCATAAAATAACAAACTAAAGTTTGCGTTATATTCGAATACAAATAATAATTTCTGAAAAATAATCCCTAGTGTGATACACAATCGCTTACAAGTAAGGTTGCGTTACTTTTGCAGCAAGCTTAATTCAATATTACTTTTATTGACATCAAATGACATCCAACAAAGTAATCTTGCGAAGTGTGGGGAAAAAACGAATGATGATTCTGGTTGTTCACTCTTAAATATGTAGGTACTTATCATGCCAAGCCGTTACTGAGACTAAAATCAATTAAAAAACCAAATGCCATGAAAACTAAGCTACGTCTGTCAGTCAAATTGAGATTCATTTACCAAAGCTAAGCTGTTTTGTATTTGTATATTTTTCACTTCAGATACCTACATAAATAATAAATACTACTCTTATTTATACCATAAGGGGATAAGTTTTATCTCTATTTTAAGTTGCTACTAAACGTGTTTTGTTTCATCAGCCTTCCTGAAAGTACTTTTCAGTTCATTGAAGTGCACCTGGGGCTGCTGGATCCGGAAGCAGAGTCGCTTTCCTAGGGCCGTGTACTGTAGGACCCAGCAGGAAAGCCGAAGTAGAGATGATCTCGTGGTCCCAACGAGCGTTGAGGTACCCTCGAAAGGGTTTTCCCCTAGTTCTATTTGTTGAAAAGAGATTTGAAATGATTGTCCACAATGGTTTTATGTTATTTGTATCATGCCTATTCAGGAGAAAGAAAACGAACGTTGATCACAAAAAATGGAAACATGGACATAAATATCTCAAACTTTAAAAAAATTAAGCGAGTGTAAAATGCAATGCTATCTCAAAAATAGAGCGACTGAAGTAATCTGATGCAGATCTGAGGCATTCGCAGCAGTACTGGGTGACTTAAGTTTATTAAACAAAAACGGTAATAAATCATTTCCAAAAATGTATTTGTTTTAACTCATTATTTGCAGCACTTGAAAGGTAATTTTATTATTATACACTTACAATCGGTTTGGTGTGATGGTTTACAAGTGGACTATTACACCAGTGTGCAGTGGTCGCGGGTTCGATCCCCGTATGTCTGTTGGTACTGGTCTGGGTGTTTCATATCTCTTTATATAAAAATGGATTGCTGTTCGTTAGTCTCGCTAAAACTCGTGAACGGCCGGACCGATTCGGCTAATTTTGGTTTTGGAATAGTTGTATTGGTCCAGGGAAGGTTTAAAAGGTGAGTAAACATGAGAAATGCTAGGAATGTAGTGCAGAGCTATAATTTGGTTTTCTCTTAGCAAATGTTCCTACCCGTCACGTGACACTTAACGTTTGACAACAGCACGAAGTCTGTCGGGACAGCTAGTGTTTAATAACTATGTAGGTATTCACAAAAAGAAAAGAAATGAAACATGCGTCTAGTATCCATCCATTCGGTTGTTTTTACGTGAAAGAGCAACACACATCTATCCATCCACACATACAAACTTTCGCATTTAAAATATCAGTATGATACTTCAATCACGATATTTCAGTATCATGACGTGCTAAACGACGGGGCACTTTGTACCTATCATATCAAGCACTGTATTCATTATGTATTTAAGTAGATAGGCATGTGTCCGAAACCAACAATACAAGTTTTATCTTATGAAAACAGAAGGATAGTGTTAAAATTACCCAATGTTAATTTTGTGTAAATGATTTTAGTCTTTCCCTAATTCGTCAAAAATATGAAATAATTAGGTGCCGCTTACTGCCCACTAGCGCCACCAATCGTTTTTTATTAATAGAGGTTTATTTCAGATATTTTGATAAAAACTGTTCAATATAGATAAATTTATTCTGTCAACATCTTTATGTACAGATAATATCTTATTTTAGGATCATAATTGAACAGTGTTTGTTTAAATATCTTAAAAAAAACACAATTCATGAAAACTATTGGTGGCGCTAGTGGGCAGAAAGAGGCCCCCATTTAACTGCTCAGTGATAGTTATCTATATTCGTATCTTAAGTTTATTATAAAAGAGTTTACCTATTTCACAAAGAAAAATATATATTCTGGCAGCAACATTTTACTTTTTAACCCTTTTTTCCATAGCTAACTATGACACGAAAACATGTCAATGTCATGTCATGTCATGACAACCAGCGTGGTGAAATGAAACAGGAAAACTAGTTAATATTTATATTTATGATTGTAAAATTAATGATTATTCATCATCGTAAGCAATAACGGCATGATCCTTAATCTCCGCCCAGAAAGTAAAGGTTGATAAATCTAGCAGCAGGAAGACAAAGTTTTGATAAAAGTTTGTGAAGATTAGACATGGATTTGGATTCAATAAGTCATAGGATTTCTGAATAGATGATTTATATTGGATTTCAGAATTGCTAAATGTTGTGCATTTTAACACAAGCATATCAGTCCAGACAATCCTTGTCGGTAGGTAGCAATGATCTGTGAACAATAAACGATAACGGTTTGAATGTCTTACATGCATACACATGCATATGTGAAACTGTGGAAAGTGAAATAAAGATTCGACTTATACTTTGTATTTTATTTTAAACTAGTTTCTAACATCCTTCACTGTGAAAGTTACACTACACTTAAAGCCGTCTTTTTTTCTCGGCTACATTTGCTGCGCGCGCGACATGGTGCAAAACATGAAGCTCAGCATGTTGATCAACGACGCGCAACTCCACTACCTACACGCCGCGCGTCATTCCACTACCTACACGCCGCGCGTCATGTTTTAAGCCACGCGCGCTGTTGTGCAACGTCGCCGGACATGTTGAGTGTCACGCGGTGCTCGTCAATGAATGCCTAGTGGATACGCGGCTTAATTGTAGTCTGTATCTTTCATATTTCCAGCTGTTACTTGAAAACAAAATATTCAACATGCCTTAAGGTTTCAAAACCAAACACAATTTGAACATTCACGTTAATGAACACACAATAAAGTATCTTAAGCGATGACTTTCGTTCCACTTACAAGTTTATTTATTGTTGCTTTTTGAGCTTCTTTGTGTACCTACCGATAGTAGGTAGGTATAAAGATAACCGCCGAAGCAAAGGAAAAACGACACAAACCACATTTCCGCACTAAAATAAATCAGCCGCCTGAATCAATGAACAAATATTTGTCAAGCTATTTTATGGTCCTAAGAAAGAGTTCACTGTGGCTCGAGTGGCTTGATGATGTTTAGTTTTTATATAATTTGGAAAACAATGATGAAGAAGTTGCATTCCCGGAACTTTTTTCGTGTGTCAGAATTGACGTAAAAGTATTCCTGCATTAAGGCTGCTGGTTGTCAAAAAGCCACGTTCACATCAAAACCAAATTAAGATTGTTTTAGGCTTCGGACCCCTTGGATGAAAAATTGACCGAATGATGATCTTTGTAGACTAACTTCGGCTGGCCTTTTTAGAAAATATTATCTTTAGTGTCAATGCCAGTATAAACAGTTTTTTTTGCAAGAATATTCATGCTAAGTATTCTTTTCTCGAAATTTTACTCCAAGCATGCTTTAAGACAATTCGGACCGTAGACTTCGTAAGAGATGGTGCTATATAGTTCATATAGCGCTATCCCTTTCTGGCTTTCTAAAAAATCATTCGGTCTTTCCCAACACTTCGCAGGACTAAAATGATTGACTTCATGGTACGGTTTTTGAGCATTCCTTCCGCAGTCCTGCAGCAGTCTTACTTTAAAACAAGATTGTTTTCTATAAGCTTATGGTTAGGGCCCTGGTCTTGGTAATCCCCTGGTCCTAGTCTTCCTGGTCCTACTCTACCTGATCCTGGTCATCCCCTGGCCCTGGCCTTCCTGGTCCTAGTCATCCTGTTCCTGGTTATCTTGGTCCTAGTCTACCTGGTCTTGGTCATCCTGACCCAGGTTATCCTGGTCCTAGTCAACCTGGTACTGGTCATCATTGGACTCTAAGGGTATACGTTGGGTGTAAAAGAGTTTGCGTCAATATATCGATTTAAATTTAAGCCCGAGTGCCTTAACTATTTCTGTACCTAAAACCACGTTGGTATTATCCTGACCCACACGGTACCATATCTTGGTATTATCCTGCTCATCATCAGACCTGCAGGGTACCGGATGTAAAAAAAAATTAAGCCCGAAATAGAAGAATATAAAAACATGATACTTGGTCGAGGCTAGAACCGGTTAAATGCGCTCTATGTGTACCCACCCTTATTGATCTCTTTTTATGAAGGTTTTTCGTGTCGCCTATTTGTATTGTTAATAACTTTTCTTGATGTTAATTTATAAGGAAGTGTTATACATTGTTAAAAAGCGTATTAAATACAGTATTTAATGATGTTATTTTTATTAAAATATATACTTAAAATCATGAAAAAACATGTGAGTTTTTTTCCGGTACTAGTTGAACCTCTCTTTTTCTTTACATAATTCAGCCATCTTTTAATAGATCTTACTAATTTTTACAAAACTCATGAAATATTTAATTCTCTTTCTGGCAATGTCAATATTTTAGTTGTAAGTGCCAGGTTATTTGAAAAAAAAAAAAATTAAACTCTAGCAAAAAGAAATCCATACTCTAAAACTCTTTACGGAACTTTGAAAGTCTCTAAAAAAAAATTTTCCCCAAGACTATGCGTGTTTTTTATAAATATTACTCAAAAATATGTTTACAATGCATTATAAAATATAAAATGTATTGGTTATCGCTTTAAATTTTGAAATACACGCATTTTAATGAAGCTATGTGTCAAAATTCACTAGTTTTCTACTTTAGGGCTGAGTGTTTATTACAAGAGACTATAAATCGTAACAGAATTTGAACAGAAATAAAGATTCATTCATTACCTTTTTAAAAAACACCATTGTGGGTTTATTCTCGCTGATGGAGAGTCGTAAATAAGGTTTTTTGTAAACAACACCCGACGCGCCAGATGTGTCGATTGACATGGCCGTTTAAGAGGCCCGCGGGGTGCGCGTCTGGCCACGTGAGCGGTTAGGGGGATAAGTTTTATCTCTATTTTAACTTGCTACCAAACGTGTTTTGTTTCATCAGCCTTCCTGAAAGTACTTTTCAGTTCATTGAAGTTCACCTGGGGCCGCTGGATCCGCTTTCCTAGGGCCGTGTACTGTAGGACCCAGCAGGAAAGCCGAAGTAGAGATGATCTCGTGGTCCCAACGAGTGTTGAGGTACCCTCGAAAGGGTTTTACCCTAGTTCTATTTGTTGAAAAGAGAATTGAAATGATTGTCCACAATGGTTTTATGTTATTTGTATCATGCCTATTCAGGAGAAAGAAAACGAACGTTGATCACAAAAAATGGAAACATGGACATAAATATCTCAAACTTTAAATAAATTAAGCGAGTGTAAAATGCAATGCTATGTCAAAAATAGAGCGACTGAAGTAATCTGATGCAGATCTGAGGCATTCGCAGCAGTACTGGGTGACTTAAGTTTATTAAACAAAAACGGTAATAAATCATTTTCAAAAATGTATTTGTTTTAACTCATTATTTGCAGCACTTGAAAGGTAATTTTATTATTATACACTTACAATCGGTTTGGTGTGATGGTTTACAAGTGGACTATAACACCAGTGTGCAGTGGTCGCGGGTTCGATCCCCGTATGTCTGTTGGTACTGGTCTGGGTGTTTCATATGTTTAATAAGTATGTAGGTATTCACAAAAAGAAAAGAAATTAAACATGCGTTTAGGGTCCATCCATTCAGTTGTTTTTATGTGAAAGAGCAACACACATCTATCCATCCACACATACAAACTTTCGCATTTAAAATATCAGTATGATACTTCAATCACGATATTTTAGTATCATGACGTGCTATACGACGGGGCACTTTGTGCCTATATCAAGCTCTGTATTAATTATGTATTTAATGTGTCCGAAACCAACAGTACAAGTTTTATCTTATGAAAACAGAAGGATAGTGTTAAAATTACCCAAAGTTAATTTTGTGTAAATGATTTTAGTTTTTCACTAATTCGTCAAAAATATGAAATAACTAGGTGCCGCTTACTGCCCACTAGCGCCACCAATCGTTTTTTTTATTAATAGAGGTTTATTTCAGATATTATGATAAAAACTGTTCAATATAGATAATTTATTCTGTCAACATCTTTATGTACAGAGAATATCTTATTTTAGGATCTTAATTGAACAGTGTTTGTTTAAATATCTTAAATAACCACAATTCATGAAAACGATTGGTGGCGCTAGTGGGCAGAAAGAGGCCTCTAACCTATTTAACTGCTCAGTTATAGTTAGTCAGCGATCTATATTCGATTAAGTTTATTATAAAACTGCTTAGAGTTTACCTATTTCACAAAGAAAAATATATATTCTGGCAGCAAAGGATTGGTTTTTAAAAGGTTTTGTAAGATCGCAAGTTCTCAACCCTATGAATGTCCTAAGGTGGATTGTAGCGATTGCTCAAACATTAGTCACCATGAATTGTGATCCGTCAATATATACTGATGGGTCACGATATTGATTGACGTGTAGGGTAGTGTATTAGATATAAATCAGACATTAGGCATTCGAAATAGGGCGACTGTTTGTACAGACGCCTTCAGATTTATGTGACCAATCTTAATAGCAACACCTAGTAAAACGTTTTTTTTGTAGTGCCATTATGCTTTCCTTGTACCTGTGTAGCCTTGTAGATTACTATTATCGTTCTCATGTTAATTTACTTTCTATTTTCTGTCACTTTTTCATTTTACTTGCCGTCTGGACATAGCCTTATTCCTTAACACGTCATATTAACCACAGTTGACCATAACCAAAATTCAAACTGACTTTCTCCTTGGCTAACTATGACACGAAAACATGTCAATGTCATGTCATGACAACCAGCGTGGTGAAATGAAACAGGAAAACTAGTTAATATTTATATTTATGATTGTAAAAGTAATTATTATTCATCTTCGTAAGCAATAAAGGCATGATCCTAATTCTCCGCCCAGAAAGTAAAGGTTGATAAATCTAGCAGCAGGAAGACAAACTTTTGATAAGTTTGTGAAGACATGGATTTGGATTCAATAAGTCATAGGCACGGACGTAAAAGAAAGACGGACGGAACATCACACTAAAAAAATGTGAAGCTAGCAAGGTACAACAACTTCGTTAGTTGCACACGACACAAACATACTAGGTGCTACAATCTAACGCCATTTTACCCCGTGTGACAGCGCGAATGACACGTGCGTTGCATTCGACAATATTCATTTAAAAATGCCGTCTGTGTGGTGAAATCTTGTAAAAACTACTTGAATAAACTTGAAAAATCACAAGGAATCACTTATCACAGGTAAATTATGATTATTCTTTATATTTTCTCCTAAATAAATTTAAAAACTGTGTTGACAATTCTAAAGCAAAATACAACAGTGTTGCCACTTTTTTGATCGGAAAATTTCCCTAAATGAGGGGAAATCTGTATTTGTCGCATTAGTGACTCTAAAATCAAATTTTACCATTTTTTGGGTTCCGTATCTCAAAAGGAGAATAATAAAACCCAAACAATTAATATAAAATAACACTTGCGTTATTTTTAATAGGTTACCTAGTAGTAAAAATCGTCGAGATGACTGGGTTTCAATTATTCAAAACTGCAGAGGAGAAAACTTTTGGAACCCCTCATCTGTCAGTACCGTGTGCAGTGCACATTTTGATGATATAGATTTTGTGACTACAGCTAAAGGGGTACGTTGTTTGGTTACGCATGCCATTCCTAAAAGTGTAAGTTTTATGGTACATTGTATTGTTGTTATTTTATATAATAATTTATTCATATATATAATTTATTTAGCGGCTTCTATTATTCTTATTATTTTTTTAAATTGCAGCTACTTTCAAACTCTTCAGAAACGCAAACACAAAGCACTTTTTCACCTATACTGCAGGTATTGGTATTATTGGACAATGTTCTTAGGTAAACGACGTGACGACCGATTGGTGAGATGGCTAAGAAATTGGCTACTACACCAGCGATCGCGGGCCATCGCTGACAGTATAATCATTTGTACATTGGGTTTTTTTCTTAATGTCATATATTTAACACAATTTAATGAGAGTTGATTAATGGCGCTATTGGACCATAAACGGATTCTCTTAATTCCTCTTACTGGTAAGAAGTTAACATTCATCATCAACACAGACACATCAGAATGTGTTAATAATGTTATGTAAATAAAACATTTCCCATAAAGTAACATGTATTTTCTTTTCTTTCACATTGGTCATAAAAAATATGTTAGCTAGGTCAACATTATGATTCTTAAGCTCCCGGCTCCGATCCTACTAATATTATAAAGGCGAATGTTTGTATGTCTGGATGTGCTGTGTTGCTCTTTCACGTAAAAACTACTGAATGGATTTTAATGAAACTTCACAATAATGTTGCTTATACATCTGAATAACACATAGGCTACAATTTATACAAATATTGTGTAAATTGTTGAAAATATCAAGTAAAATCTAAGAATAAAATATGAAAATGTACGCAGCATCACGTGGTATGGCATGACAGTGGATGACAGAGACAGACGGCTGCTGTCATTAGCGTAACTATGGGTGCGTTCCGAGTTAAGACACAATCGAAAATAGCGCGTATTTAGAAAGATATTGCTTTTAGTTTTTCAACTTAAGTTCACGCGGACGAAGTCGCGGGCGGCCGCTTGTATTTCATAAATTTAAACATAATCTGTCTATATACGTCCCACCGCTGGGCACAGGCCTCACCTCAACTTTGAGGAGGCTCGAGCCATCCTCCAACCCGCGGGCTCAGTGCGTATAGTTAGATGGGTGTAAGGTTAGTGATAAACCTTCTGTCAGGTGTTTAAAATAATAAAAATCATAATCGGACTTAAGTTAATGAACCCGGTTCAAATAAAAGGTAAACTGTAGGGAAATTAATGATTTATATGGCATCCCTCAAATCACGCACACACCATAGACTGTCAGGTGCTAGTATCCTTCACTCATGATTCGACGAAATGGCGTCCGTCTTTCTTTTACGTCCGTGGTCATAGGATTTCTGAATAGATGTTTTATCTTGGATTTCAGAATTGCTAAATGTTGTGCATTTGAACACAAGCATATCAGTCCAGACAATCCTTGTCGGTAGGTAGCAAGAGTTCTGTAAACAATAAACGTTATGGTTTGAATGTCTTTCATGCATATGTGAAACTTTGGAAAGTTAAATAAAGATTCGACTTATACTTTTTATTTTATTTTAAACTAGTTTCTAACATCTTTCACTGTGAAAGTTACACTACACCTAAAGCCGTCTTTTTTCTCGGCTACATTTGCTGCGCGACATGGTGCAAAACATGAAGCTCAGCATGTTGATCAACGACGCGCAACTCCACTATCGGTGCGCATAGTATCAAACCGTGTAGGTACATGCCGCGCGTCATGTTTTAAACCACGCGCTGTTGTGCAACGTCGCCGGACATGTTGAGCGTCACGCGGTGCTCGTCAATTAATGCCTAGTGGATACGCGGCTTAATTGTAGTCTGTATCTTTCATATTTCCAGCTGTTACTTGACAACAAAATATTCAACATACCTTAAGGTTTCAAAACCAAACACAATATGAACATTCACGTTAATGAACTCACAATATAGTATAATATATATTAAGCGATGACTTTCGTTCCACTAATAAGTTTATTTATTGTTGCTTCTTGAGCTTCTTTGTGTACCTACCGATAGTAGGTAGGTATAAAAATAACCGCCGAAGCAAAGGAACAACGACACGAATCACATTTCCACACTAAAATAAATCACCCGCCAAATCAATGAACAAATATTTGTCGAACTATTTTATGGTCCTAAGAAAGAGTTCACTGTGGCTCGAGTGGCTTGATGATGTTTAGTTTTTATACAATTTGGAAAACAATGATGAAGAAGTTGCATTCACGGAACTTTTTTCGTGTGTCAGAATTGACGTAAAAGTATTCCTGCATTAAGGCTGCTGGTTGTCAAAAAGCCACGCTCACATCAAAACCAAATTAAGATTGTTTTAGGCTTTGGACCCCTTGGATGAAAAATTGATCGAATGATGATCTTTGTAGACTAATTTCGGCTGGCCTTTTTAGAAAATATTATCTTTAGTGTCAATGCCGGTATAAACAGTTTTTTATGCAAGAATATTCATGCTAAGTATTCTTTTCTCGAAATTTTACTCCAAGCATGCTTTAAGACAATTCGGACCGTAGACTTCGTAAGAGATGGTGCTATATAGTTTATATAGCGCTATCCCTTTCTGGCTTTCTAAAAAATCATTCGTTCTTTCCCAACACTTCGCAGGACTAAAATGATTGACTTCATGGTACGGTTTTTGAGCATTCCTTCCGCAGTCCTGCAGCAGTCTTACTTTAAAACAAGATTGTTTTCTATAAGCTTATGGTTAGGGCCCAGGAACATCTACTAGGGATGTCTGCTCTTTAGAGAAAGCTTCTGGTAAGACAGAAAACACAACATTTAACGCTACGCATAAAACTGATTTACCAGAATGCTTGCAAGGGATGAAAAAGAAGCAAACGAAAAAAGTAAAGAAGGAAGATACCAGAAAAGGTAAGAAAATTGAGAGAAAGGAAGAAGTCGAAAATAATTCAAAAGAAAAAAAGACATCCCGAGGTTATCACTTCATATTTTTTAAAGTAGAAGTTGTTTTGTATGAGCACCTTTTCAATTTGATTTAGAACACAAATTCCTAATATGTATAGTTTTTGTAAAAAGTCACATCAGTCGTTGTTCTTTGGAGTATAATTCGACGTATCTAATAATTATTGTATGGAATTTTATTTTTTCGTTCATGACGGATGATACTTGCTGTCAATGTTCTAGGGATAGTTACAAAAACTTTATGGACGGTTTTGTAATATTTAGGTCTAGGAAATGAAATAAAAACAATTTATAATTTTACAAATTATATTTATATCAAATAAGGCATGAGGTTTTTGAAATCCATTCTTACAACTACAAAAAACTAAAGAACCTTTTTGGAGAATCTTAGAGGAAATGAATACCCACATATAAAAGTAAAAGTATTTAATACACTAGTTTGTACCATTTGTATTTTCAAAAGTAGAGAACTATTATTTTAACGAAATAACAGTATATCTTAAATAAACTATCGAAATACTAATATTAGACGGAAAGTAGGAACCATGTTCGTGATAACATTTATTGAAAACAGTCTTAAGTTTTCTTAGAATAATGTGACCTACGTAATATAAACTAATCAGACTCAAAATTCTTTGATAAGTTTTGTTAATTAGCAATCGTCATCATCATCATCGGTACCATCAGCATCTCGTGATGCTGCTACTGTGATTAGGGCGTGAATACCGGGATCCCGTAATACCGTAATACCGGGATCCCGGACTGATTTTCCGGTATTTCAATACCGGTGTTGACATATACAGGGTGGCCCAGCGACAGTGGTCCAAAAATTTTTTTTAGGTAGAAGGCATCACAACTAGTCATTTAAAAAAAACATTAGTTCCGCGAAAATCAATACTTTAGAAGTTATGATTTTTTCAAGTTTCTTTTGAAATTTCTCAACTCCAATCACTTAATTCACTCCTGTTTGGAAACTATCCCACTGATTCAGTTCAAATTTGGTATAGATGTACAATAGTAATGTGGCAACCATATTATGTGCGAATTTTGAGTTTATTCTGAGACAATTTGTTTTTTTTTTAAGTTTCGTCAATAATTTTTCGCCATTTCAAAAACTAATACAATTTTCAAAAAATCACCGCGTCAATGTTTGTGCACTTGATGATTTGTTTATGATCTTAAAAACTGTCCATAGGTATGATAATAGTCTATGCAAAAACTTAAAGCGATGCAATCAATGGAACACTTTCAAAATTAACATCATGTACGGTAAGTGGCTAAAACTCAGAAAGGGTCATTTCTGCACTAACCCTAATTTTAAAAAAAAGTAGCTGAAATTTTTTTTTCGGATAGAGGGCATCATGGCAACTCATTTGAAAAAAACATTAGATACTCGAAAATCAATAGTTTAGAAGTTATTATTTTTAAAATTTTGGGCTCAAGTGGTTGAACTTCAGATACATAGAGCACTTTTATTTGTAAACTATCCGACTAAGGAACTTCAAATATGGGATGACTTCATAATTAATCCCAAACTTTAATTGGCTTTGCTTTATTTTATGTTGACCGGTAGATAATGCCTTAACAGCATTAAGTCCGCCTTTTGTATCACTCATTGTATTGTAATGAATAAATGAGATAAATCCTTTTTCACTCTCTTCTATTCTTACTCATTTTGAAGTCCGTCAGTCGGATAGTATACAAACGCAAGTGATTTATGTCCCTGAAGTTCAACCACTTGGGCCCAAAATTTAAAAAATAATAACTTCTAAACTATTGGTTTTCGACTATCTAATGTTTTTTTGAATGATTTGCTAAGTTGCCCTCTATCTGAAAAAATATATTTATGCTATTTTTTTTTTAAATTAGCGTCAGTGCAGAATTGACCCATTCTGAGTTTTACCGACTTACCATACAAGATGTTAATTTTGGAAGTGTTCCATTGGTTGCATCACTTCAAGTTTCTGTATAAACTATTATCATACTTATGGACAGTTTTTAAGATCATAAACAAATCATCAAGTGCACAAACATTGCAGCGGTGATTTTGTTAAATTGTATTAGCTTTTGAAATGGCGAAAAATTATTGATGAAACTTAAAAAAAAAACAAATTGTCTTAGAATAAACTTAAAATTCGCACATAATATGGTTGCTACATTACTAATGTACATCTATACCAAATTTGAACTGAATCAGTGGGATAGTTTCCAAACAGGAGTGAATTAAGTGATTGGAGTTGAGAAATTTCAAAAGAAACTTGAAAAAATCATAACTTCTAAAGTATTGATTTTCGCGGAACTAATGTTTTTTTTAAATGACTTGTTTTGATGCCCTCTACCTAAAAAAAATTTTTGGACCACTGTCGCTGGGCCACCCTGTATAATACCGTACTTTCGGTATTGGTTAAAATTTAAAATTTGCAATATTTTAAATATGTAAGCCTGCGAACAGCAATGACTCGGCGACATAACGTACGAGTTGCGCACGGTTCGAGCGAACGGTGCGATTGTAACGGCTTTATTTGCGCTCTCCCTTGCTCTTATGCTAGGCAGGCAAATTCCTAATCTCTCGTACTCGTCTAACTCGTCAGTCAGTCAGTCAGTTGCTCTGTTATCATGCTTCTGTGACTACGTGCGATCAATGCGGTGGGTGCGTGGCGTGTGATTGTGAGTTTTGGTGTGAGCTGTGACTTTGATCCGAAAAAACATGTAAGTAAAAATCTTATAGCATGATTTTATTAAGTATGACATACGAATACGAGTGTATAATTAACTCAGTACAGTACCGACGATTATGTATTTACGCGAAGTAATTTGTAATTTAAAATAGTGTGCGATACGGCCGATACGTACGATATTGTTTTTCATATTCAGTACATATTAGACTAGATTACAATGCAATTGAACACTAAGGCGGCAAGTTAAATAAATGCTTTTAGTTGTAATGACGGTAGGTAGCACGCAGTCGAGCACGAACAGTTGACGTTTAATTTTACTTTTATTACCGTACCTACTGTCGTGCTATGTGCTATCGTGCTGCATTCAGACTTAAAATAACTGAGTGATGGACATTAAACTCCACATATTTTTTCAATTGTTTTGTATGAAAAATTCTTACTCTTGCTTGATATTGAATTAATTCGCGTTTGTTTGTGAGTGGCTATGCTGTGATGATTATGATATTAACTATAAAAACTTGTGGACTGTAGGAGTAGGTGTATATTGGGAAGTATACTTCATTTTTTTCTTCACCACTCGCTCTCTTCGTTCGCTCATTCGAAAAAAATGAAGTACCTTCCCAATATACACCATTGGAGCACAAAATCAGAAATAAACCACCTAAAATATTTCAGATGGTTTATCATGAACGATGAACTTCAAACATGTTATGGAATTAAAAATTTTGATCAAAAAACCACTAACCGAAAGTTAAATAATTATTCGCTTAACAGTTTGCATGCACTGTCATCATTTCCTAGCCGACCCACGAGCGCTCGCGCTGACGTCGTGCGTCCGGTCTTGCGATATGACACCTCTACGCTACACATACCTAATGCACCGATTCCTGATTGTTTAACTAAATCGTTGAATGAAACTTGATACGAGTTCATTTTGGTGTAAGACGCAACATGATTATTCGAAAAGTGAATTATTATCGTCAATCATAAAATTAATAACAAATTCATAAAAAACATACCTGTGATTTTTTTCCCTTGAGATCTGGTATTTCACAAAAAACACAACATAACTACACTGATTGATAGATCATACATGGCGCTCTTAGATACCCGATTAGAATATGACGGCACCATGAAACTACAACGACCACAAGTGGTGGTTTCATGCCAGATTGGTCGTGCCGATACAAGTGATACTCTATTCAACCGCGTGTTATCCAGCAGCAACATAGTCAATAATCACATTTATGATAGTAAAAATGTCGGCACCATGAATCCTCGGTAATTCCATGATGGAACAGAGATTCATGCCTGATTGGTCGTACGGACAAGTTTGAATGCAATTTACCACAACTATGAGCATGGACGCGTTAACTCAAAAAGGTGTGTGGGAGCCGCGACGATCCCTTCAATACTGATGCAATGTATGAACAAGACCAGTAAATCGTAATTAATTAGTAACGCTTTTTGTTTCGGGTTCCGTATAATTGTTGTTAGGACAAAAGTTTATAAACATAATTCTACTAACTGGTTAATACGTTGGTGTAATGCTAAATACATTCAGTGAGGAACCTCATCATCTTCAATGATGCAGTAACAACCTTAATAAAAATCAAAATTATGATTATTTCGCATTACCATATAAATCCATATTAAGCATAACATTAGGAATCATATTTAAAATAGATTTTTTGCAAATAATACAATATAACTGTAAAAACAGAAATAAATGTCAATTAACTTAAAACAAATAAAAAACATATTTAAAATAATATTTGATAACTACTTATTAAATCTAATCAAACAGATAAAAGTCCGCTGTTTATTACGTAAAGATAGGAAGGAACCCTAATGCAATAATTAAAATAGATTTTTAAAATAAGTCATATCACTGTAATAAACAGAAATAAATATCAATTTACTTAGTAAGTAAGTAAGTAAACATTTATGCAGAATAAAAACTTAACCTATGAAACAATGGTATCAATACATTTACTTAAAACAAATAAAACTCATTTTAAAAAAATATCAAATAACTAATTATTAAATTTAATCAAACACAAAAAAGTCCGTTGTTTATTACGTAAAGATAGGAAGGAACCCTAATGCAAATGCAACACAAGCAGGTATTACTTTGAACAAACAAGTCACTACATTTTGCCAACGCTGCACTACCTTATCTGTAAGCTCGGTAATATGATTCAAGATTCAAGTATAGTCAACCACAATAAAAATGATTTTTACTTTCATAATTTGAACGTATTTCTAATTACTTAATTGTGTAATGGTTCAGAAGTTGTTTACTACAATAGAAGTCGCGGGTTCGATTCCGCACAGTACAAACATTCGTTTGCATGAACATGTCTGTTTGTATTGTTCTAGCTGTTTCCTATGTAAACAAATGATGTATTTGAAATATGTTTATCCTTTGTCTAGTGTCCCATAACACAAGCTTTAAGAAGTTTAGTTTATCACTAGACGCTGTTGTGTAGGTAGTGCAACTCTACACATGACATGTAATATCATTTAGGAATGGCTTAATGAACTATTACAAGGTTTTCGCCTTCCTCCGTTTTGCAGTGCCAGTTGCCACAAGTTTGGTTCAAAGTCAGTCAATTCAGAAAAAACTTTTTTTTTTTAATTTTCCTGCGTCTGGGAGTTAGTTTGTTGGACTTACCATACACGGATATTCAGTTTCTTACTTCTGGACCTTAACGCTTACAAATGGCATGTTCCCTGACGCATGTATACACAAATAATTTTACGTTATTAACAGCGAAAAATGGGAATTTTCTATCGTTCATTAATAACAGCGCAACATTTTTTCTTCTAAATAAACTCAAGTCAACTGTACATAAGTACGTACCTTTCAGCCGACCTAGTTAGTGAATTAATATTTTATTTTTCACGAAATGTATTGACAAACCGAAATTTTTGCTGACAGCTTACAATTTTAGACAGTGTTAGCTAACCTTTTATTGGAAAGACTTTATAGGTCGTTTTTGCGATCACTTCCTAGTAAAATTGGAGTTTTACAGTAAAAATGTTATGCTCCTCTTTGTCTGAGTTTGCAATATTTTTGAATAAATTAGGAGCTATAGATCAATGAAAACCATAACATCAGTGACAGTGAGTGATCATCAAGGACCATCAAGAAGTTATTCAACGTTATTAGTGCTACAGCAAGAAAATTCAGCAGAAATCAATCATGTTCGTAAGTTTTATCTTCAATTTACTATGTTAAAACGATAAAGATTTTATTTTACATGTTTGTTTTTATTCTTCATATGATAGGTCTGACATCGAATGCAACTCCGAGGTTGAAGTTAAACGCCGGGCAGTGCACAAGCACTCAGAGTCTGACGCCGAGCCCTCCAAACGCCGAGCACGGAAGGCCACTCCAGCACTTTGCGATTCTGACGCCGAGCCCTCCAAACGCCGAGCACGGAAGACCATCCCACCACTTAGCGACTCTGAAGACGAGTGTGCTAAAAAACGGTGAGATAACGACCTGCATCTCAGTATTGTGACAAACAGTGAAGATTCTTATAACCACTTATAACGCTTATGTTTATGAACGTGAATACTTAACATTTGAACCAATACTTTTGTTTTCATTTTCAGGAGCAACAAGACGGCTGGGGCCAAGAGGAAGGCGAAATTTATAAAAGAACTTTTTTACACGGACGACGAAGTAAATAAGCGGTAAGTTTTATAAGTAAGTAAGTAAGTAAAGTAAGTAAGTAAAAATTTATTCAGAATAAAACTTAACCTATGAGACAACGGTATCAATACATTTATAACTTAATACTATTTACATAATTCAAATCTGCTGACAGATGACATTTAAACTATGCTTACGCTAGTAACTACATCAATACCTGTTTTATGCAAGGTAATGTGCATGCTAGCCATAATAATAATTCAGGTTAATTATTATGACATAGACATGTAGGTCAGGTTTGTTATTATAGATGCCCAGACTAAGTAAAGAATTACTTGTGCGTCAGGCAACATTTAGGCTTAGTGTGTAGTAAAATTAAAATGCGATTGAAATAAAAACTAAAGACTTATTTTTTAATTACCAAAATAACTAACTTGTACAATATAATAAGGGCTGTAGTTATTTGACTACTTTTAGTAACTCTTCTGTTTCCTCGTAAGACCTATTTTTCAACCAACTTTGAACATTTATTTTACAAGAAATTTTGTTCATGGCATGAATCTGTAACTGACGGTTCAATTTGTTGTATAAGTAGGGTCCGAGAAAACAGAAGAATTTGTGCGAGTGCTCTGTAAGAAACATTTCAGTGCAGCAGACGATATCAGCTCGCCTACGAATTTGGAGAGAGGAATCAAAGGGTGTTAGGGAGTGCATTTGGATAATGGTTTGCAGGATAAATAGTTGACGGACGGAAAGAACATCACATTCGGCTAAAAGTTGTCGGGTTGGGAAGCGGAAAGGTTTAAAAGTGCTGACTTTAAGTACAGCTCTTTGGGCCCTTTCTAATTCTAACATAGTCGTTTTATGCGTGCCACCCCAGGATGTGATGCAGTATACTAATAAAGATTGGCATAATGTTAGATAAACTGTTTTAAGCAAAGGTCCGCTTGCAGAATGCCTCAAATTTCTAAACGCAAAGATCAGCTTTCTGACCCTGGAAGTAAGTGCTTCTACATGTGACCTAAATTTGAGATGACAGTCAATTATGACACCTAAATATTTGACTGAGTTCGTCCTCAAAAGATGAGGACAGCTGCAACCATGAAGATTCTGAGATGAGCAAAGGTGGGCTTTTATTGAAAATTCACCGTCGGGAGGTTGGGTAGAGGAATTGTACGAGAAGGTCATGTATTTTGTTTTGTCTGTGTTAAGTGTTAGTGCATTCACCCTGAGCCACATCACAACGGAGTTAAAACCTACTTGAGCTTGGCGAAAGACTTCGGTCCAGTTTTTTGCACTAAAAAGCAAGGCTGTGTCATCCGCATATGAAATGATTTTACCATTGCAGATGGGGTGGAGAAGTAAATCATTTATATAGATAAGAAACAAAATGGGCCCCAAAATACTGCCTTGGGGCACCCCGTATTCAATAGGAAGTTCGTCACTTATAGTAGTATCAATTTGAACACGCTGCGTCCTATCGGAAAGATAATCTTGAAACAGGTCTAGTTGTTTTCCTCTTATTCCTAGTTTTTCCAATTTACTAAGAAGAATAGGTATATTAACTGTATCAAAGGCTTTTGCAAGATCCAAAAAGATAGCTAAGCACTTTTTATGAGCGTCCATCTCCCTTACAAAGTGATCTGTAAGTTGATGGACTGCGTCATTTGTGGAGAGTCCAGATCTAAAGCCATACTGAGCCGTGGCTAGAAGGTGATTACTTTCTAAGTACTGAACAAGCCTTTTTTGAATGATTCTTTCCAAAATCTTGGAAATAGAAGGGAGGATGGCTATGGGGCGGTAATTGTTCACTGAACTCTTATCGCCCCCTTTATGAATGGGTTTAATAAGTGCTGTTTTTAGCACTTTCGGGAATACACCTGTCGATAGACAAAGGTTGAAAAGATGCGTAAGGTGTGGTACTAAGAATTGTTTGTGACATTTAATGAATGCGCAAGGAATGCTATCTGAACCGGTGGCACAGTCATTTCTTAAGGTCATGATAATATTTTCAACTTCCGTTTCGTCAGTGGCGATGAGAGCAAAGGAGTGTAACAGTGAAGAAGTAATGTGTTGTGAATCAGAGATATTTTGTAAGTTTTCCTGCTTTGCGTGTATTTTTTCTGCAAGAGTTTTACCTATGTTTACAAAGTAGGAATTTGCTAAATTAGCAGACTGCACGGGTTGTGTCGAATTTGCAATAAGTGGTTGTGCTGACGATTTAGTTTTAGTCATGTTCGTTATGTTATTGATGACTTTCCACAACCTCCTTTTATTGTGACCTGCTTTTTGTATCTCGGTCACTTCGTGTTGTCGCTTCAGTTTTCTTAACAAGTTATTACAAAAATTACGATATCTTAAGTAGGTCGTTCTAAGTACTAAATTGTCAGGTTGCTTGTTCAAGTTTTGGTGTAGTTTATCCCGATTCCTTATACATCGTAATAGCCCGGGAGTAATCCAAGGTTTTATTATCTTTTTGCGCCGAGGTAGTACTGTAACTTTGGTATTTCTATCTATTAATTTGGTCAATGATGATACAAGATATTCAGTTGCGGCATTAGGGTCTGTTAATGTATATAATGGAGTGGTATCCAAATTTTCCAGATCAAGAGCTAAAGACTTTTTATCAAGTTTACTGCATGTACTAATTGCGTAAGGCCTGTTGATGGTTTTTTGCACACAAAGCAATAGTGTAAGGTGATCGGTAATAGTAGTGTTTAATACTATTGTTTTTATGGGAAGACAAGTTCTCGCTAGAATGTGATCTAGACAGTTTAGATACCGTGTTGGGAGAAAGTGGCTCGGAAAGTATCCTAGGTACGAGACAAAGGTTAGGTATTCAGGTGAATTTCGGTCTTGATTCTCAGGTTTTATGTCTATGTTGATATCACCCATCACAAAAACGTTCCTATACATTGTCAACTCATTCAATACTTTGCCTAAAGAGCCTAAGAAGTTTGTGATATTTTTGTTCGAGGGAGAGCGATATATTGCCACAACAGCGATATCGCTTCCGACCTTTAGCACTAAACAGTTTGCGTCTAGGAAGTCTGGTTCCTCTATTACGCTGCGGGTGGTAATATCATTTTTAATATAGATGGCTACACCATCGTTTTGCAGAACATTCGTTTTGTTACTACTATATGACTGATAGCCATCTAACTGAGGAATTGAAGGTGGAGAGGGTAATCGGCACTCCGTTAACACAATGATATCGGCCTCTAAAGCAATTTGCGTAAGGGTGGATAAAAGGCCATCAAAATTATATTCACAATGAATGCTTCTAATGTTCTGTAAGACTATTTTAAGGCTAGGCTCAGCCTTGGGTATTAGAGATGGACACATTATGGGGTCACAGGCAAGAGATTCATAAACAACTGTACAATCAACGTCTTTACCTAAATCGTTTGCTACGTTACCCATTAAAAGTTAGCGCGGCGACTCCTTGGAAGTGTGGCGCTCTAGGCGCCTACATAGTCGATGGTAGTAAGGTATCTGGATTCGGCGCTTTTTTTCGCAGGGCATTGTTCGTCTCCAGTTCTGTGGTTGCTGGGCTTCTTGAAACGTTGGCAGGTCGCGCACTTTGCTGGTTCCGTCTTTTTGGGGCAGTCTTTTATGGCATGGCCGTTGGAACCACAATGTCCGCACGTGGAGTCTGATTCCCGGCAGTATTTTGCAGAGTGACCGTACTGCTGGCATTTGTAACATCTGGTTACAAGGGTATAGTCCCGCACGGGACATGAGGTCCAATTTATAAAAACGCGCTCTTGACTTACGAGCTCTCTCCTTAGGTCCGCGCTCACTTCTAACACGAAGTTGCATGTTGCAGCATCTTTTCTTCCTGTTTTGTGGCTCAGTTTAATGGCGCTCATGAACATTTCCAGGCTCATTGTAGTGTGCTTGTCAGCGATGTTTTGCTCAAAAAGATACTCTAGCGCCTCCTTATCAGTTATGCTGCATGGAACCCCCAGAAGAATAACTTTAGGTCTCCGTTTTGTGGTCTCCTCAAAAACAAGTCCGGATGACGCAAGTTGTTCAGACTGTTTAATCTTATTGAGGTCATCTTTTCTCTCAGAGCTTATAATTATTCCACCATTCCTCGTCTTTCTCATACCACGAATGTGAAGTTTGAGTTCTTCGGGCTTGATTATATTTTGGACCAAAGTTTTTGTATCCTCGCTAGATTTCACCTTATCCGTAGGGTAAATAGCGATACTGCTAGTGCTGGGTGGCGGGATCATCGAAGAGCTTTTCTTCACTGCATCGGCGAATGAAAAACTTGCGGCGGTCTCCTTCGTAGAGCTTTCTACGCGCTTGATTAGTTGGTGGAGCTGGTCAGCCATATCTTGTTTCTCCGATAAGTGCTGAACCGTAGAGTGGGCAGAGATGTATTTCTGCTTCAAGGACTGGTAATGGATGGCCATCTGCGAAGCACTATTTGAGACGTTTCGGCAGATCGAACTTATTTTGAGCTTTTGCTCGCTGTTGAGCTTACCCTCACCAGAGATAATACAGACATCATTTAATTGCTGGTCGATAAATGAGAGCCATTTCTGAATATCTGGGGTGGTGATGGCATCCATCGTACGTCCCGCAGGAGTTGGTGCAGCTTCCTCTTGGCGTCTGTCAGGAGGTGGTGGGCTGCGACAACATTTTGAACTTCTGCTAAATGGAGAGTCCATTTTGAGTAATCGTTGAAAACTATCTAGTTAATGCATTACGATTGCACAAATTAACGTCTCGAACATAGAAGCGAAGCACAATGCGCTGACACAAGTTTGACACACTTTACAGTTTTAATTGTTTTTATTTAGTTCTGAATTACACTAAGAACACGTCCGCTCGTCCATAAGGTAGATGAGTCAGTCCCATTTATGTAAAATCATAGCGAGGAACGTAATGACCAGATCTTTTCAAAACAAATCTTTTTTAAACCAAACATTAGAAAATATTGACTTTATAAATTATGAACTCTATGTACCTTATACCTTTATAGTTATGTACGTGATACATACCTTTTTTTTCTCCTGATTACGTCAAAGCAAAGGAGGGTTATGATTGTTTGGTACCTAGCAAACTTATTAATTAAATAATCCACGAAGCATAGTAAGTAATAGTTTCTCATCTAACTTAATCATTTCAGTTCCAGTAAAGCGGCTAAAAGACCTACGAAGCGCAAGCCAGCTGAAGGCAGCGTACCGAAGCGAGCTCGGTCTGATGGATGGTGTCTGGACTTAGACGACGAGCCGGAGATCGTCGTCAACCGCACGCGCGCCGCGCCTTCCCTGCAATCCGTGCTCACGCGCCGCGTGGCGGATGGTAACCTACGTCATACCGCTGACCTATCCGGCGATCTGTTCGTGGAGCTCCGACTCTATAACTCAGCGGACATCAAGTCGATACCGGCGAGAGATCGCTGGCAGAAGGCGGTATTATCGCTTAAATATAGAACCGATTCTGACGCTGAACAGCTGGACTTGCTGCGCAAGTTTGTCAAGCGAGCACGCGCGGATTTTACCGACGAAGGACGGTTTTTTGTCGATAACAAAAAATAAGTTATCATCCTAAACATTAAGAAATAAGAGTCCAATCTATTTTAGTTAAATTTAAATCAATCTTTTCTTTTACATCAAGTAACAATGTCAAACAGATCGATATATTGTTCCGTTTGTAATATTTCTGTTAAAAGCAAAGCGTTTTCCGCTCATCTTAAGAGTACAATACATAAAAATAACTCTGCTATTGAAGAAAGCGATGGTATTGAGAAAATAGGTAGTGCTTTCCGCAGTCGCATCGCAGCGTACAGGTTGTGTGGTGATGCGGGGAGCGCCGTGCAGGCGCCGGCCTCGTTCATGCGCAGCTTGCGCGCGCGCGCCGCTCAGCTGCTACGAGCGCGCCAGTTAACTTATGATAGCATCAAAGTTAACTTTGAATTATTCGCTGAATTTCTTTTAAGATCGAATGATTCTAACAAGTCCGAAATAAAGTCATTTGCTACGGAAAACATTGTAATAAATAATAGTTTTGATTTTGAAGAAGTTTTCTCTCAAGTTATCAACGTGATTACTTCTAAAGTAGACGAGTTTGAAGAACGAGATAGCGGTTGGTTATTTTTACGTAATTGTTACTTAGAAATTAACATTAATAAGTACAATCCTCTGAGAGCATCTAGATTCATTGATTTGCCAAAAGCATTGAAACTCAAACGCGCATGTGTTAACATTCAAAATAAAGATGAGTTCTGTTTTTTATGGAGCATAATGGCAGCTTTATTTCCTGCAGACAGCAACGGGCATCGAACATCTTCTTATCCTCATTTTAAGAGCGTGCTCAATGTAAATAAAATGTCGTTTCCGGTTAAGTTTCCCGACATAAAAAGATTTGAGAAAAATAATCCTAATATAAGCGTTAATGTATATGGACTCAAAAACAAAACAAATGTTGTTGGACCATTGTACCGCACGTTGAGTAAAAAAAGCAATCACATAAACTTATTGTACATAGAAAGAGGTAATCTTTCACATTATTGTTTGATTAAAAACCTAAGCCGCTTAATAAGGTCGCAAGTAACAAAACATCATGGTCAAATATTTTTTTGTGACGACTGCATGATATTTTTTCAAAACGAACGTAAATTAAACGCTCATGTGTGCGGTGGGGTTGCGACTATTTTGCCAAAGTCGGGTACATTTATTCAATTTAAGAACTATGAGAAAATGCAAGACATGCCTTTTGTAATTTATGCTGACTTTGAATCTTTATTGCAGCCCAGTCCTAACGAACCCAGTTCCAGTTCAACGAAACTGTTTCAAAAACATGTACCGGCTGCGTTTGCGTATTATGTTGTTTGTTCTTATAATAGTTCTTTAAATCGATACGTAACTTATCGCGGTGAAGATTGTGTTGAAGTTTTCATAAATAACCTAAAAAAGGATGTATCTCAAATTTTACAAATTTATAAAAATACAATTCCTATGAAAAAACTAACCACACAAGAAGTTTGCGCATTCAAGGAATCAAAAGTATGTTATTTATGCAGTCAATTATTATTCGATGATAAAGTTCGGGACCACTGCCACTTGACAGGCAACTATCGCGGTGCAGCTCATTCTTACTGTAATCTTAACTATCGTTTACCACAATTTGTTCCTGTCTTTTTTCATAACTTGTCTGGCTACGACAGTCATTTATTTATAAGTCAACTGGGACAAACATCAGGACCAATAAAAGTTATAGCTAAAAACAAAGAAAATTACATATCATTCACTAAGTTTTTTACAACACATGACAATAAACATATGGCGGTTCGTTTCGTTGACTCTTTTAAATTTTTGGGAACAAGCCTAGAAAAACTTGTATCGAATCTAGATAAGAAAGATTTTATTCATTTGCTTAATTTTTTCCCAGAATCTGAGAGGTTCGAATTGTTAAGACGGAAAGGCGTGTATCCGTATGAATACATGTCTACCTGGGACTCGTACAAAGAGAAAAAATTGCCTCCACAGCAATGCTTCTATTCGAGCCTTAGTGACACTACTGTTTCAGAATCTGACTATAGCCATGCTAAACAGGTCTGGAATGAGTTCAATTTAAAAACTTTGGGTGAATACACAGATTTATATTTGAAATCTGACGTTTTGTTACTAGCAGATGTATTTGAAAAGTTTCGTTGCACTTGTAAAACAAATTACAAGTTAGATCCTTCATTTTATCTGACAGCTCCTAGTTTGAGTTTTGACGCAATGCTCCTTAAAACGAATGTAAAACTTCAGCTAATTGATGACTTAGAAATAATTCGATTAATACAGAAAGGTATTCGCGGGGGAGTATGTTTATGTTCTACGAGGTATGCGAAAGCAAACAATAAATACTTAACAAATTATGAAACGTCATACCCCGATAACTTTTTATTTTACATAGACTGTAATAATTTGTACGGCTATGCGATGTGTTCTTATTTACCTCATTCGGATTTTAGATTATTGAATGTTTCAGATATTGATCAAATTGAAATCCTTGAAACACCCGATGATTCCGAAGAAGGGTTTATTTTAGAAGTTGATTTAGAATATCCCGAGAATTTACATGACCTGCATAATGAATTACCATTTTGCCCACAAAAATTTTCACCACCAGGATCTAAAACTCCAAAATTAATACCGAACTTATATGACAAATTTAACTACGTTATCCATTATGCGCATTTGAAAACGTGTTTATCACATGGTTTGAAGCTCACAAAGATTCATAGAGTAATTAAATTCAGACAAAGCCCTTATTTAAAACAATACATTGATTTGAATACAGAGTTACGAAAAAAGGCAAAGTCAAGTTTCGAACAGGATTTTTTTAAGTTATTAAATAATAGCATTTTCGGCAAAACTTTAGAGGACACCGAAAAAAGGCTTGATGTAAAACTAGTCAATCAGTGGGTTGATACAAAAAATAGAACGAAAAAAATGGTCACTGCAGAACAACTAATAGCGAGGCCTAATTACCATAGTTCTACCATTTTTTCAGAAAATTTTGTGGCAGTTCAGTTGAAGCCAGAATCAGTTGTACTTGACAAACCTATTTATATTGGATTTACGGTTTTAGAAATTTCCAAAAGCCACATGTATAATTTCCATTATTCTGTAATGAAACCATTTTATGGTCGTAATTTAAACCTTTGTTACACAGATACAGATAGTTTTTTGTACTCGGTGAAAACTAGTGATATATATAAAGATCTGAGACACAATTTTCAAGGATATTTTGATACAAGTAACTATGAAGAAAATAATACGTACGGTATTAAACGCGAAAATAAAAAAATACCTGGATTGTTCAAAGATGAACTTGGCGGACATCTTATTACAGAATTTGTTGGTTTAAGATCAAAATTATACTGTATCAAAACTGAAACCAAAGAAATTAAGAAAGCTAAAGGTATTAAAAAACCTGTAGTCAACAAACTGTTTTTCAAAGACTATCATAAAGCTTTGTTGGAAAAGGAAATAATTCGCAAAAGAAACATTGTTTTCAAATCTATCAAACACCAAATATTCACTCAGTGTGTTGATAAAGTAGCCTTATCATCTAATGATGATAAACGTATCTTATTAAGAAACAATATAGACACATTAGCATGGGGACATAAATCTAGTACCTTTTAATTTAGCTACAATAGATTGGACTAGTTAAGTCAAGTATCTAGTTTTAAGTTTGTTGTTATGTTAGATTTAGACCACGTAAGATTGTATGTTAAGAATAATTGTGTTTAGTTGTTTAATAAATATTTCACCAATTTTTTTGTTTCATTGCTGAACTCAAACCCAGGTTTGAATTGCCTACTTAATTAGTTCATAGCTACTGCTCAAAAACCTATACAACATAAGTAGTGCACACGTGATGATTTCTGCAAGTTTCAACCTGTTATGATTACCTAAGACTACGAGGGTTGTCAGTTACATATTATGAAAGTTAAAAAAATATTTTTGATAATGTTGTTTTAGTTTCAATACGTTAATTACAGCTCATACTTGCCAAAACTTGTTTTATGAACATCATCAAACTATCACAGTGCGTATCGAGCTGTGATATAAGAGAGTCAATTATAATATAGTAGGTCACCTAACAACAGGATGATTGTTACTATAAATTATAATTCGAACCCAAACTAACTGCAAGACGATAAGATTTTATAATCAACTTTAAAAAGGAGTAGGATTTAATACATTACAGATAAAATCATACATTGTAAAATGTGGATTGACAGCCCTGCATGTTCCATTTAAAAGTGTTTAGCTTGTAAAATTTTAAAACTATGCAAAACTATTTTAGTGAGGTGTTGGTCATGTCATTCTTTTAGTTTCTGAGCTCGAGTGAAGTGGTGTGCTATTTACTTATCTGTAAGTATACTATTTTTTAGAAAATTGTTTGAAAGTTACATTTGTACAAATGATTGATAATATGTATTACTGTTTTTTGTTACAGAAAATGTCTGAATCCGACATCATGTTCAGTCAGTTCGCACAAGATCCCTTCTCAACTGCTAGTGCGTTTCGGCAAGCTTGTCCTGAACTTTATCGGTCTAGCCCTGCACCCAAAGAGAGGCAAGCGAAGCGGAAGAATCATAAATGCAAGAAGAACCGACTGCGCAGAACCTCCTACGTGATTAATAATGAGCATCAGCGAGGAATACGCCTTATTAAAATAAAAGTGATAGATATAAGCGGTGAATCTCTCAACAAATCGGACATTGAATGTGATGAAGATAATGTAGTGTTAAGTGCACAATATATTGTGAAAGAACCGTTGGATGACATAATGGACGAAACAGAAACAGTGATTAAAAAAATAAGTAGGAAAATTAGTGATAATAATAATTATTAGCTTTAAACTTTATTTTAGATATAAGACTAGTTTTAACCTGTACACTTGTATAAATATCAGAAATATTATTAAAATAAATACGTCATGTGAAAAACTGTGTTTGTTATTTTTTACTTATTATTTAAATTCGTTAGGTAGGTAGAATTAAATAAAACTATGCATTGATCATATTTAATGTTATGTATATTCACAATTACTTAATCAATAAATTATTTAGTAAAAACAGTCAAGTCAAATAATGAGTATCCATTCAAAAAACACCATTTTTTAATACACAAAGCACTTCTTAAAGCACATTTATTTTTGTGAACCAAGCAATTAAACATATTAGTTTTGTACAGGTCATTTAAACTATTAAGATTAGGTATACCTGTATAACTTATATCTACAATATTATCATGACCACACAACTCTGCCACCCATTTAATCTTTTCTTCACCTTTTACAATAATTTTCATGTCTTTCAGAAGAGGCTTGATAGTTCTATGAAATTCTTGAAAATCGATGTACCCTTCACTCCATTGGTAACCTCTGTTTCTTTCTATCCATTTAACATGTCGTTTCTCTTCCTCAGTTAATTTAGTAAATGGATATGGAGGTTTGATTAAGAATGTTTGAGTAAACTCCAGAGTTGCTATAACGAATTCTTTTACTAAAAATTCATTTTTACGGTTTTTGAATCCTTGCAAATCCACAATCACTGTATCGTTATTCATGATAATTTCTTCACAATATTGCTCAAAGGTTTATACTCAAATACACAATCGTTCAAAATTAGACAGTATGCAGCTGTCTGATCTGGTATTTCTTGATCTGTTTCAATTTCAACTCTTACGTCTATCGATCCTTTTAACGTCTCGTGTTGGCGTGAACAGTCGATTACAAACATAGGAGCAATGTCTCTGAATTCTTTCATGCTCATCAACGGCTCTGGTCGGCGTCCGTAGTAAGACTGTCGGAATCTAGCGTACTGCTCATATAATAAACTAAATTTATCTTCTGAAAAGTTGATGTTTAAACCTTCATAAGGATAATACGATGAATTCAAAAATACTTTAACATCACGCACGTGACAGTGGTCAAATTCAGCCATTGAAAGGGCAGCGTTATGTTTACGGTTGGTTTGCATTGCAATAACAACGAACCGTGGTTTTTCGATTTGTGATGAAGTTTTTATCGACCAAGTATGCTTACGTGTCTTAGGTAGTAGTGGATATTCGTATAGATCCCAATTACGATACGCGAGTTGAATAGCTCGATCTTTCTCTAAATGTTTTAGCAAATTAATTCTTTCCCGATCAGACACTTTGATGTGTGGAACTCGCCAAACAATTTTATTAATTACAATATCGTCGACAACTTCTCCTGCATTTAATTTGATAGAATTGAGATTCGTATTGCTCCTAAGCAACACCAACTCATGTTTACAGTTTATAATAATTTTTTCATAATCTTCAGCGAATCCTAAAATTTTGTTCAACGGTATGGATGCTGAAAATGCTCCACTATCAGTGTTATTCGATCCTGTAGTTGACCACCCCCAAACTCGACCACACTTGGATTCATCACCATTTAAAGATAGGTAAGATTTGATAGTTGAAGTAACACCAGCATTTTTAATTTTATCTATTTCTACTCCGTTCAATTCATATCTTATATCTTGAAACAGAAATAGTATCGGATTATTAACGAAATGAAGATTTGTTATTTTTGCTTTAGTGGTACTGTTAAACACATTCACTTTTCCCTCTATGTATAAACTACTTAGTGATGGCAGTACATACAAATCTTGTTGGTTGATAGGAATTCGTATTTCATCATTTTTGTTGAAACTTGACACATATGGTTTGTATGAATGATACTCAAAACTTTCAATACTGGTATCGTATGAAGCTTGTTGTGATATATTTAAAATATTCATTTTATCAAGCCTACTAATTTAAGAAACTCCTTATTACTTTTAGTAAGCTTATTCTTTAGCTGAATCGGTGTGTCTTTGCGGGATGTTTTTTTAGAACTGAATTGAACACACGATGTAGACGGGTTTTTATGGAAATTTAACATTTTTTTCTGAAATGTAAATAAAGTTGTACTTCTTCACCTCGTAAGTTTATCTCTTTATTTTCAGCGTCCAACAACCTTATATTAATAGCGCTAATAGAACTTTGGTTTACCGGAAAGTAAATTAAATTTTTAGGTATTTCAATTATACGATAACCGGGTGGTACATTAGGCACGAATTCGTAAATAATATGACTTCCTTTTCCGTTTACAAAAGAACCACTGACAACATCGCATTCGATCCTTACGATGGTTGTTGATAGAATGTTGACAGGATATTGTGAATCAGTTCTTATATTTGCGTTTATTGTTTGTTGACCGAAACCTAAAATTTGTCCCAATGATTCAGCTTTATCAAAATAAATATTCTTGGAGCAGAAAATATTCGTTTTTAATGTATTGTTATTGCATGTTAATGTTAACACGGTATGTTTAATATTACTTTTCAAATAATCGCAAATATCTTGAAGCTCATAAGACCCTTCAGGAATTTTGATGACTTCATTTTCCCCATAATAAAACTTATTGTTCCTTTCATCTATATTGGGAATAGAATTGAAGGTTGAAAATGACAAAAGTCCGCATTCGTAATCTCCTCGAAGTTCCAACGTAGGGGAATAGTTTGTGCTCAAGGAGGCTCCGCTTCCAGTTATAGATACAGTAAAAGACATGTTTGAACTGATACTTTTATTTATTTCACACAGTATTTAAATGTTTTTCCAATAATTCCTCAGAAATTTTAAACATAAATGACCGCAGTTTGTAGTGCCAAAGGTTTGCTGTCGGTCAAAGTTATAGTTTATAGATAAGTTACTCATGTATTTAACAAATTCTAGAGGAGGCTTCAAATTGCCAAAACTATCATAATACTCTACGTAATTATTGTGCTTCACGAAGGCCACCCAATGCGTGCCGGGGTTTTTATTGCTGTCTAAATTCAATATTCCACATTCTATATTTTTGGGTTTCAAAGGTAATGTATCTCTCATGAAGACTCCACGAAAATAGGGAATATCATAGGCATGTTCTAATATATCTATGTTGGTGAGAGCACGTTTGGGTAGCCGCTTAATTAGTTTTTTGATGGGTTTAGATATAAACCAGTGCCAGTTTTATGAGGTTTAATATATAACCCTTTCCCGATAGAAACAGCTTCCATCATTCGGTTGTGTCTTTCAGATTCCTGAAGACTTTTTTGTGCAGCTTTGGAATCGTTAACAGCTTTAGCTATACCAGCTGCCCCTCCAGCTAGTGAACCTAAAGCTGATAACCCTGCGAATATAGGAATAAGTGGTAAAAGCCCTCCGCACTTTGGAAGAGGAATGCAACGCGGCAAACGTATTCCTTTTTTATTACTAAATAATTTTTTTGCAGCTGCATAGGCATATTTAATGGCAGTGTGACTGTCTTTGGATTTGATTTTTTTTAACCGTGATTTAATTTTCCTAACACCCTTTTTGAATGACTTCATACCACTACCAGCCCTAATTTTTGCGTTCATCGCTTTTTTCACAACCCATGATGCAAGTTTTTCTCCTTTTCCGGCATCTTTCGAGTTCAACCTTCTCTTTGCCATATTCAACAGTTTTAAGTCAGCTATCTGTCGAGCACGCGAATCTTTGTTAATATAGGCAATGTCGTGGTGCATGCAAGCTTCATCCAATTTGTTCACCCCTCGATCACCTCTAATTAATCGTTTCTGAAGTTTCGTTCCGGGCCCACAAAATTGATACCCAGGTAAATGTAGTTCAAACGGTAAACGATCTATCAAGTTATTAATTATACCACTGCCTTTCTTCATCGATAGGCAAAAAGTGAGATGATAGCACAAATTATTTTATTTATATACTATGAAACTAAATCACTTTTTTTAACCCAACTGTTGTCTTCATCACTCAAGCCTAGCCATTTTACATAAATTTTGTTTCCTTTTTTCTTAATAATTTTCTCAATAAGGTAAATTTCCGGCACCTTGGTTTTCTGTAATTCGTATCCATAAAAAGAACCTAGAATATTTTGTTTGTGTTTGTCTTGTATTTGATACGTTGGGGGACTAGTTTGATTATCTTTTACTATGAGAAATATTTCGGTTGACCAATTAGGAGTGTAACCCTTGTAAAAATCTCCTTTGTGTTTACTTATACGTACACAATCACCAACTTGAAAAGTTTTTCCTCGTCGTATCTTTGACTGTTGGGATTTGATTATATTAGACTTTACTAGAATCTCATTCGATTGATTTACATCGATTGGTTTAAATTTAGTTATGCGATGTAAAGTACTGTTATAATTCTCCACAGTGATGTCTAAATTATTTTGAAACCATTGATAGTTTCCATATAGACTGAAAATTTTGTAAAGGTGAGATTTAAGAGTTCTTATCACACGTTCTACTATGGAGGCTTTCTTTACAGAGTACGTAGAATAATGATTTATTTTATGCCTTTTCATCAACTGCTTAAAATAATCATTATAAAACTCTGTACCCAGGTCAGTTTGTAAATTTTTAGGCTTTCTTCTTGTCTCTGATAGTATACTGCACATTGCGTCCGTTACACACTTTTTTGATTTTGACTTCAACGGTTTAACCCAAACGTATTTCGATAAAGTATCAATAACTACAAGAACATACTTGTGTCCGTTATTATACGACGAATATTTTTGAAAATCCATGAGGTCAGCTTGCCATAAATCATCCATTCCTTTGATAATCGTATGCCGACGACAAAAATTCCTTCTCGCTGCTTTGTGCAACTCATGAACTAAATCTTCTTTACTCATTTTGAGTAGGTTTTGGTGAAATCATGAGATCAACTTCTTTTTTAGTGTAATACAATGTATTCAAATTTTCAACAGTCAGTTTTTCTAGATTATTTAGGTATTTTTTAACATTACTTTGAACTGTTTTTATTTCTTGTTTTAGTTCGTGAATACATTTATCAACGTATTCTTTACTTACAGCTTCATCGTCCTTCTCGGGAAGTGACAGTCCTTTCAATTTCGATAATTTTAAATCAAAATCTCCTGCTTCGGACCTTATTAATGCATCTGTAATAATATCAGCATTTAAAGATTGTCGTAAACGCTTATGAACGTGATGACCGAATTTGTCTACATTCATTATCGTCTTGTCGGCTTCTCTAGTGCAATGGTACTGCCCGGTCCACCAGATGGAAGCTTTATATATTTCTTGTATTTGATAATGCCAGCTTCATGCAATTCTTCGATTATTGCATAAATTTCATTTCTTACTCCTGTGTTACCAGCTGTCCATGAAGCCAGTAAAAGTTGTAATCTTTCCACTAACTCATTAGGATCGTTCCAGTAAATCAAATCAGTATCATTCTTAACTTCTTTTAATATATTTACCCCTTCTCCTTGCGGAAGACTTTCAACACTACTGGTATGATTTCTTGAGAACTTGAATAACGGTTTAATAATATTCATGTATTTAAAACCTTTATTACTGTTTATGGGTTTAGAAGGATTGCAATGACGTTTGTGTGCATTAGTATCAATAAGTAATAATCTGTAATTTTGCAAGTCCTCGTCTGTAACGTTTTCTAAATTTGGTACCTTTTTGTACAGTAATTCTTGAAGCCCTATGGTTTTTTTCAGGCTACGGTTTCCAATTTTCAATATTCTGTCGTCGTCATAAACACGAGTTTTGCCAAGCCATAATTTTCCTCGCTCATGTTTAACACCATAAGGTATATCTTTCATTACTTCAGATGACACGGACCAAGATAGAGAATCGTTAGCAATACTTGGTGATGACTGGAGAGATTTAAATGAGTTCTCATTAACATCATGATCCTCTGATGGGGATGTAGTAAGAGTCTTGTTAGAAGGCATAAAAATCTCATGATCTGTGATTTCCCCATCAGAGACAGGTTCTTCAACATTTTCGGAAGAGGTACTTGATGACTCGCTCTCGCAATATTTGGTTCTTTTCATTAAATGGTTCACTGGCGTTGATTCTTCATGTTTATATTGTTTATTGTCATCTTTTTTACTTGACATTTGGTTTAGGGGGTTGATAATGGGTTTGAATAATGTTTCGAGGGCTATGTCATTTGTTCTTTTGTAATCTTTCATAATATCCACCTTTCTTTTCACAGCTGCAGCAGACTTTACAATTTGTTCTTTGAGATTTCGTTCCATCGTTAAAGACTCCACACTGACTGACAATCTTAATCAAACTGAAACATCAGTAACCTAGCAACTATTTAAAAAGATTAGTCTACTTCTATGAATGTATCGAAGTTCAGCCGGTAACATCCTTTGTTTCGTTCACAGTCCTTATTTATAACTAAATAGTTGAAAGGTTTTCTCCAAACAGTGGAGCACATTTCACGAAACTTACACCATGACATATCAGAGCCTACATGTTCATCATAAACGTGTTTAAGGTTTACATCATCTTGCTTAAATAATATGATAAGATTAGAATTGTCTCTCACTAATTGTTTGGGTATTTTGGTGTAAGTTTGATTGATATAAAAACAGTCAATATTTCTATGGCGACCCATTGCAAAGTAATCTCGTATATTATTCTGATTTTCACAAGCAACGTCGTCGAATATGATAATTGAGTTTGGTAATGCTTCGTGCGGACTCAAGACCGCATTATTATCATTGTATTTGTAATAAGATATGTCTGCCACCTCATTCAACACGTTCTCCAGGAAGATGTATTTTGGTTGATATAATGATTTCGAGTAGACATAAAGGTTACAAAAACGTGGACCGTCCTGGTGTAGTAATAAACTCAGGACCAAGTTTGTCTTTCCGCAGTTGGAAGGACCACAAACGATGCTGCGTATTGTGTTTGGTAGTAAAGGACCATGTCGCTTAGTTTCTGTTGATGACGTAGAAGGACAGATGCATTCCAATTGCAATGAATCTTTTTGCTTCAGGAACTTCATTTTTGTTGAATAAATTTGTCTGGCAAGTTCCACGGGTTTCATAAAAATGACTACTTTTAATGTTGTCACAAGTTATAAACCATTTAAAACGGTTTCATGAATGCTTTATGCTCTTTTCATCAGATTAGACACTACAGGATTGAAATTTCAGAACAAAATCGATACGTTTTTACTAATTAATGGTGTATATTGGGAAGGTACTTCAATTTCAGAACAAAATCGATACGTTTTTACTAATTAATGGTGTATATTGGGAAGGTACTTCATTTTTTTCGAATGAGCGAACGAAGAGAGCGAGTGGTGAAGAAAAAAATGAAGTATACTTCCCAATATACACCTACTTGTAGGGATGGAAATGATAGGTCTGGATTAAAGGGAATAGTAAATTATAATTAAAATAGATAAAAATGCACATAAAAACCACAGGCATTCACAATGAGAAAATTAACAACTGCCGTTGCTAGGCAACGGTCAAACTAGGGCATGGCCAACTGACCTGTCGCTCACATACTCCCCCCCGTAAGGCAAAGCCTTACAGAAGAAGGGCGTGAAGACAGGTCCATTAGGCCTCACAGACTACTGTGTTAAATAAAAACAAAATAAAAACTTAAATTAAAGATTAGTGAGAACTGGTGGTTGTGTCACCACCATTACCGCAAATCCTCACTAACTTGCGAGCTGGACGCCGTAAGGTGCCAGTTGCAGTGGCGACATCCGCTACCCGCACCGTGCCGTCCCTTCCTGGGAATACGGCTGATATTTTTCCTTTAGGCCAAATTCCTCTAGGGGAGTTACCACGACGTCACCCACTTTCAGGTTTTCTTCGTCGCGATTTGGGCGACGTCGTGGTGCTAGGGTTGGCAAGTACTCCCGGACCCATCTCGTCCAAAAATGGTCAGCCAATCTCATCGCCTTCTTCCAGGCTGACCTCCCTGACATGGCGTCGTCTGTCAAGGGCTCACTAGAGTTCGGCAGGCTTGATGACGTCCCAAGAAGAAAGTGATTTGGTGTCAAGGCTGGCTCATCATCCGGGGCAACTGAGACATGAGTCAGAGGTCTCGAATTGACAATGTTTTCTACTTCCGCCAATAGGGTTTATAAAGTTTCCGCCTTGGGGCTCCGCTCTGTCAAAATTACAGCCAACGATCTTTTTACAGTTCCGACAAGGCGCTCCCACACGCCAGCCATTGATGGTGCAGCTGGTGGTAGAAAATGCCACTCAATCATCTTATTAGTAGCGTAGTCTGAAACAAGATCCCAGAGGCGACGTATTTCGCGGTTGGCTCCTACAAAAGCGGTCCCGTTGTCAGAGTAGATCTTCTGTGGGCACCCCCTGCGGGCCATAAAACGACGTAGGGCCATAATTGCAGAGTCTGACGTTAGACTATGCACCACTTCTAAGTGTATTGCCCTAGAGACCAGACACGTGAAAAGGGCCAATAACGTTTCTCGTGCCGGCGGCCTATCGTTACGTCAATCGGTCCAAAGTAGTCCACTCCGGTAAACGAGAAAGGACGCTGGTGGTGTTCCATTCGGAAGTCTGGTAGATCGCCTGTCGGAGGAAGCACAGGAGCAGCTTCCTTCAGCTTGCACTTCAAACACGAAGCTGCGATGGCGCGGACAGTCGGCCGCAGGCGGACGATGTAGTATCGTTGTCTCAACTCGTTCACCACGATTTCATTGTGACCGTGTCCTGCCCACTCATGGTAGTAGCTTATTAGCATTCTCACTATGGAGCATCGCCCATCCAATATAATTGGTGATCGCATTGCCTCAGGAACCCCTTGACATGCTTTGATACGACTATCCAGTACTAGGAGCCCTTGATCATTCATTACCGCCTTCATATTTCTCAATCGCGAGTTCGCAGGGAAGGGTCGTCTCGTCTTAACAGCTTCAATCTCCGCGGCAAAAGACTTAGCTTGGCTTGCTTTAATGAGATGCTCTTCAGCCTTCTTCATGTCGCGAGTGAGTAGCGGATGTGGCCGCTGCTGCGTCTGAAATTGACGACATTCTTTAAGAACTCTTATAAATTGGTAGATTCTAGCTGTTGTCCTTAGAAGACGAACCCATGAGCTAAACCGGCATACATCCGGAACCAAAATGTAATTACAGGAGACTATTGTTTCATTACATTTTAACTCCGGTTCACACGCCTCTTCAGTCTCATAGGCTTCTTCGATCGGCCACTCAGCCTCCGTCAATAACAAGAAGGATGGCCCCTCCAACCACCTTTCTACGCCCTTTACCGACGAGCGAGTGGCGTCGTCTGCAACGTTTAGAGCTGTTGGAACCCAACGCCACTCACTCTGAGATGTGAGTTCGGAAATTTCACCTAGACGATTTCCTACGAAGGTTTTAAAGTCTCGCGGGTCGCGCCTAATCCAAGACAGAACAATACGTGAATCGGTCCAAAAAACCCTCTTGGTTGGTCTTTGCCTAATTTCGCTGCAGACAGTCGCGGCTAAGCGAGCTCCTAACAAAGCCGCATGCAGCTCCAACCTCGGTATTGTCGCGGGTTTAAGCGGAGCGACGCGAGTTTTGCTTATGATAAAGGATGTACAAATGATTTAGATGGTGGAGGAGATAAATCCACACTGAATGAAAATGTGTCATTGTGAGGATTCCAGACGAGGCCTAGGACACGAACTGTCACACCACCGAAATCTAAATCAACTTTTGAAAACCCCTGTTTGATTAGTTCAGGTGGAATTTGAGAAAGAGCTTCAGCTCTATTTGATACCCATTCTCTCATCTGGAAACCACACAACGAATGAACATGGAGTACATCAGCCGCAAGCTTTGCTGCATCTTCTACCGAGTCTGTGGATCCTAAAAAATCGTCCATGTAGTGATCTTCCACTATAGCTCGGGCAGCCTCAGGATAGTCACCACTAAACTCTTCAGCGTTCTTATTTTTGACATAAATTGCCGTAAATGGAGAAGATGTGGCTCCAAAGATAAGTGAGGACATCCTAAACTCCATGACTCGCGTTCCTGGACCGTCAGAAAACCAGAGATACCGTTGACAGTCGCGATCAGCTTCCCTGATTTTTATCTGGGGAAACATCTCACGAATGTCACCAGCAATCGCAATCCGTCCTTCGCGAAACCGAAGAAGTATACCAATCAAGGATTGCAAAAGATCGGGACCAGGAAGGAGCAAGGAATTTAAGCTGACCCCACAAGATTGAGCAGCGGCATCATGTACTATCCTGAGCTTGCCCGGCTTATGCGGATGTGTCACGCCAAAGTGTGGCAAGTACCAGCGTCTGGATTCACTGGGAGGTTTAAAATCTGAGCAGTGCTCCGCGTAACCTTTCTCTACATATGCCTCAACGTTTGGCTTATAGAGTTCCATATAGGTCTTGTCTTTCATGAATCGCTTTTCTAGACTCTTCAGGCGAGTCATGGCGTGGTTGAAGCTATTTGGAACGAACGGTTCGTCCTCACGCCATGGTAAACCTACCTCGAACCTACCATTGGGGAGACGCTGAATGGTCTCGTCTAAAATGGTCAGTGCACGCTTTTCTGCGGCACTGTATGGTTCTGTGGGTTTTATACCTAAATTTTCTAAAGAATAATGTTCTTTTATCAATGAGTCAAGCTCTTCGTCTTTGGACGAAACTGTACAGTGATTTACTGATACAAGAGGATTTGAAAATTTGTTTATTGAACCGTACAATGCCCATCCTAGAGCTGTTTGCACCGCAGCCGGTTCAGCGCGCCTACCAAGCCTATTTGCTTTGGCGATCAGCAAATGCCAATCACAAATGCCAATGAGAGCCTTAGGAGACGCATTAACATATGTGAGGTGATCGGTGATGTCATTTAAGTGCTGAAAGCCTTGGATGTCTTCAACATGAACCGACTGTGGTGAAAGTGACAAGTTTGAAATGGCTCGCGCATTAGAAATCTCGAAAACCTCTGAGCAATTTTTTCCCCTAATATCAAAATTAACTATTTTTGATCTAATTCCACCGCGGTTGCCAGTAATATTCTCAATGTTTACGCGGTCTTCATGGCCAGACAATCCTAATTCGTCGGCAAGAGCAAAATCAATCATAGAAACCGTGGCCCCATCATCTAAAAGAGCAAAAGTCTCACAGCTTGCTTTGGGCCCTGAAACCACGACAGGTACGATTTTCAAGAAAACTCGACCTTTTTCTTGCAAAGAAATCGAATTATTTTTTAGTGTTTCAACCTCTTTTGAGTTCTGATTTTCTTTCTTTGATTGACTTTGACTTGGTGACACGTCCGACACTGACACAGACTTTGACACGACAGGTTTGTTTACATTTTCATTTGACGTTTGAAAAATCGATTTTGCTAACAATGAAGAATTGTGTAAAAGGGAGTTGTGATGACCTCCGCAGTCTCCGCATCTAGTTCTACAAGAACGCCAATTGTGTTTACTATGCTTCAAACACTTCAAGCAGACCTTTGAATCCCGAGCCCACGATAGGCGTTCCTCAGCCCGCAAGGCCGCAAACTTAGAACAAGATCGCACACTGTGTTCGGGCTCACTACAAAAGGAACAGGGATTCCCAACTACGGCGGGGGCTGCGGCACATCTCGCTGTATTACAAGTGGCCTTCTTAACTTGTGCCGGCCGTGTCGAAGTTGCGAATGTCGGTCGAGTCGCTGTTGGATTGAACGTAGTACGAAATGGTACAACCGGGCGGACAGAGGGTGAGGTTCGCTCGCCGGCTGGCGCGGCGGCACCGGAGGGCGCGACTGCACCGACGGGCTCGTCACACGGGGCGTAGCGCACCCTTTTGCTCGCCTCGCACTCCAAGAACTCCGCCATCAACTCAAGCTTCGGACGTCCGACATCATGAACAAGAGCATAATCTAACCATTTTTCCTGTAACAACGGTGTTAATTTAGAATGTACTGTATTAAATAAATCTGGAGAAAATAAAAAGTATTTTTTGTTCAAAACAGTCATGACGGTTATGCAACTTTTGATTTTTGTTGACAACGTGATAATATCTTTAGCGCTCTTTCCTAGTCGTGGCATACTTCGGATGGAGTGGATGTCATGTACGATTATCTGCTCGGGCTGAGCATAGTACTGCTCAAGCGTACGCAGAATATCGTCAGGGTCACTGCTAACTAGGAGTAGTGAACCCACTAGTTCTTGAGCTTCACCTTGAAGGGCTGTTTGCAATCTCGAAACGTTCTCGGCGGGTGTGTAAGACGCTCTGGTGTCATCGAACGATTTTTTGAATAAAAGCCACTGCTTCAAGTCCCCTTTAAAAACAGGTAGAGGAACGGGTGCACCCTGCCTCCGAGTAGCTAGTGATAACAACTGTGACACATCCAATGTAACAGTTTGCGAATGGGGCGCGTCGTTCAGGGGAGCCGCAGCTACTGGTGGTACAGTAATAGATGTGGGCTTTGTTGCACGCTCTGACACAAGACAAGGTGGACTACTTACCTTCTGTTGCGACTTTACCCACTCCGAAGTATAATTAGAAGAAGAGCGACGCGACGATCGCCGAGACGCCCAATCGTTTGAGCCAAAGCGAGCGAGCTCAGCTTCGTACTCAGCGCGGGCCGCTTCTTCCTCTGCTTTGGCCAGGTTGCAGGCTGCTTCCACTCGTTGGGCTTCTTGCTGCCTGGCGATTTCAGCTACTTTGCTGGCTGCTTCCACTCGTTGCTTAGCGATCTCGACTAGTTTTCGGCGGTACTCCGCCTCCGCAGCTTTGCGGCGGATCACTGTTGCCGAGCTAGAACTAGAAGCTCTCGTAGAGTTGTTGTCCCCCTCTCCCCGGTGAACAATATTGGAGAGAGTCTCCTCCGGATGAAGGGGATCTGCCGGTAAGTTTCCTTCCAGGACTGGGTTGGAAATGTTGGAACCGCTGTGGTGTTCCTCCGGCACTCTAACCTCTGGTATTTCGAGAGGTTTGCCTGTGGTTTTTGTCTGAGATCGGGTGTGCATAATGAAAAATATTTTGTAAGATTTTGGAAAAGAATAGAGTTAAAATTTTACTAACAAAGGAACGAAGGACCAATGTGTGGACTGTAGGGATGGAAATGATAGGTCTGGATTAAAGGGAATAGTAAATTATAATTAAAATAGATAAAAATGCACATAAAAACCACAGGCATTCACAATGAGAAAATTAACAACTGCCGTTGCTAGGCAACGGTCAAACTAAGGCATGGCCAACTGACCTGTCGCTCACACTACTTAATTAAGCCAATTTTTTAAATACAACAAAAATATTGGCACGAGACAATTGCTTAAACGCCTCATATTCTGTAAAAGTAATTGATATATAGTACCCGTCACTAAATATTGCAGTTCAAGCTTTGAAAAGAGACAAAGCTCTACAAAGCTAGTAAGGGCCGGCGCCCACTATCGGCATCGGCATGCTTCAGGCTTTTAAGGTGGCAAATAGTAATATACTCTAACACAATGCCAATAAAGTAGAAAAAGCCGAAACAGAAACAGAACAAATGCATTTTGTTTTTACGAGAACTCATCACGGAAATTTCTACTTTATTGCCATAATGTTAAAGTATATTGCTATTTGCCACCTTAAAATCCTGAAGCGTGCCGATGCCGATAGTGGGCGCCGACCCTAAGAAGCCCGTAACCCGAACTGCAATACTTATTGACGGGTACTGGTTGGTAGTACCTTTTAATTTTAGATCAAATCACCAACATTCTTTGCTTTGACGTTGTCGATTGACTCAAATTGACTGTCTCCATTCTACATGTCTGTCTAATTACAGTGTCGACTAAAATATTTCTAATTTTTAGGTCAGCATCAAAGAAAAAAGCGGCATATTCTGAATTCCTGAACAAGCGCTCGCAAACAAACATATGGAACCATTTTTTGCGTGCTGATGATGGTAAAACGACTATATGTAAAATATGCAAGAAATATTAAAAACTGGTGGAGGAAGTACTTCGGGATTACACGTTCATTTGCGTACAGTTCATTCAAATACACTGGTCGATGCTGCAGGTGATGGTGTCACCACAAATACAGCTCAAGCTCACACACCAACACCAGGAACTTCAAAAGAACAGCTGCCGGAGCCCAATCCTAAGAAAAGAAAACACCATAAAATTACAGATTTTTTCAAATCCAATGATGAAGACAATTTGAATTTAGTTATTTCTCGAATGGCAGCATTATATGGAGCAAGTTTCCGTTTCCTCTGTGAGTGTGAGGACCTCAGACGTCTGTTTAAAAAAAGTGGCTATGACGAGCCGCCAAAATCACGAAATTCGATTTCAGCTATTATTCGTACGCAGGCTGAAGGAGTAAAGAAACATATCAAAACCGAGTTACTCGAGATAAAAACAGCTGGACACAGATTCTCCATAACACTTGACGAGTGGACGTCGCTACGAAACAAGAGGTACATGAACATAAATATTCACAGCAGATATTTCACTGGATCTAACTATAGAAATCTTGGCCTTGTTAAAATTACGGGTTCAATGCCCGCTTCGGCAGCAATAAAAATCCTCCAAGATCATATCGAGAAATTCAATCTTTCCTTACAAGAAGACATTGTCAGTATCACCACAGATGGTGCGAGTGTTATGGTGAAAATGGGATCATTTTTTGATGGTCACCACCAACTTTGCCTTGCACACTGCATCCAACTTGCAGTAATCGATGTACTTTATAAATCAACTCAAGAACTCGACCTCGTAAGAGCAGCTGTAGCTTCCGATTTTGTTCAGGACGACAACACATCAGACAGCTCTGACTCAGAACATGAAGACTGTTTTAAAATCGAAAATCCATCACGGCAACCAGTTCAACCAATTTTATTCAAAAGCCTGATAGAAAAGGTGCGGTGTCTGGTAAAGTCTGTCAGAAAGTCGCCACTTAAAGCTGACACTCTAAGAGCTGACGTAAATCAAGAATTCGGCCACAATATTGAATTAGTACTAGACTGCCAGACCAGATGGTCAAGCTTATCGGATATGATAGGATCTTTTCTCAAACTAAAAGACTGCTTGTTTAAAGCTTTGATAGACTGGAAATCTGACATTACTTTCCCCGAACAAGAAATTAAATCTCTGACCGAGATTCATCAAAGTTTAAATGTTATAAAAGTAGCTGTGGCCACATTATGCCGTCGTGATGCTACTTTGCTGACGGCAGACACAGCTTTGCGATTCACGCTTAAAAAGCTCGACGAACAGAATAACTTTTTGTCGGCAAAGCTTGCAACAAGTTTACGGAACCGGTTGAAGCAAAGGCGACAGTTGATTGCAGGAGTATTGTATTATTTGCATGATCCTGAAGAATACTTCAATGAAAAAGAAGACGATACATTCATAAAGCCGAACAGCCAACAAATCGCTCAAACAGTCGTTGCTTTACTTACGCGACTAAAATTCGACGAACCAGCCTCAGTCGATTCCAATACAAGCACAACTGCTTCAGCTACTCGGACAGAGCCCGAGATCCCATCACCATCAAATGATGCCGACAGAATCCAACTACAACCCACTCAATCATCAAGTCTAAGTATTCAAGAGGAACTAGATGAAAAGATTAAAATGAAATGCAAAGATAAGCCTGCACTTGAATCAGCATCATCAGTAAACTTCGATCTGGAAGGGTTCGTACAAGTAGAACAAGCAATGTACGATAATGGTGGTAAGCGTGGGTACTACTTGACAAAGGCCTACAATTATCTACTGACTGTCTTGCCAACGAGCGTAGAATCAGAAAGAGTGTTTTCTGCTGCCGGTTACTTTTGTAACAAGCTAAGAAGCTCACTGTCTGATCAAACGCTAAGCGCTCTTTTGTTATTGCGATTACATTTTCAAGAAAAAAAAAACAATCATAATTATTTATATACTTGTACATAAGTATATAGTAGGTATACTAAACTATCAATTAATCTTACTAATTTTAGGTTTGTTGATGGTTTGGTTTCTTTACTCTTTATTTAACTATGTTTTCACTTTGACTATTGTTGATTTTTTCATAAATATTAAGTTGTTGAGTTATGTTATGATTATGAAAATCTATAAGAAAAAATTCCCCAAATACAGAAAGTGACCAAGTGGTGTGACTAAAGGCAAAGGCTTGGTATGGTATTCTTAGTTGAGTTCTTGAGTTAGATTACAATTATACCTATATGAATGTTATTGATTTAAAAAGAAATCAAAATAAATATTAAGTTGTTAATTTATGAATCTCTGTAATACCAATTTCAAAATACAAATACTGCACTGCATTGTAATATTTGTAGTAACTAAAGATAATCTTAGTTGAGGCGTGTTGTTTATTTTATACTAGACTTGTCGGTCGATAGTTTAATTGTTGATTATAAAATTATTTTAATAAATATTGAGTTGAATTGTTGATTTAAGATATCTTACACCAAAGACCACATAAGGTTGTTGAAAACTATCCTGGTTTAGTTACTTAAATATATTTGACTGTTGTTGATTGTAAAATGATTATTTAGTGGTTGTGATTAGTTGTGATTGATTTATTGATCAAAAACGATACTAAATACTTTATTACATATTAGTAGAAAAAATAAATATAGGTTTGTGTAATTACATTGTTGTAATATATTGATTTATAACACCAGTAAAGCTATTTTCATCATTAAAAGACGTTTTAATTTGCCCTCAAACACTGCTTAAAATAATAAATTCAATACCGGAATTAATACCGGGATCCCGGTATTGAACTCCAATACCGGAAGTCAACACCGGTATTGAATTCAGTCAGTCGGTATTGCACGCCCTAACTGTGATGTGAGACTGTGTGGCAAGGCTCGAAAATAATGATGGTGTTTTTCTGGTATTATACCAGTCTCGCAAAGGCTGATGATATCTTTATATTTATCGTTTGTAATATCAATTGGTCCTGAATAAGTCGCACCTTTAATAATAAACTGAAATAAGTAAAAAAAACAGGGTTTCGACTTTTTATCATAAAATGCAATAAAACCTGTGAATAATCACGATCAGTCTAACAAGCGCTCGATTTGCACGAATAGAGATGAAATAAGTGATCGTCCGTCTCTTTCGTTTTTACGGAGCGGGCCAATAAGCTAGTCGCAATGTGGCGCCATTCAGTGTTACGCCGACAGAGTTTCGCGAAGGACACGTACCGGGCTGTGTAAAACCTATTATTGCGGTTTATCATTGACAGGTAAGCACTTGCTTTGCTTGGATTTAAATATTAAAGTGAATATTGCATTTTCTTTTTAAATATTGTTAATTTCAATACGCAAAAGTTAGACTTAGTTCATTTTATGATTAAAGTATTATGGCATGCTGTTCGTATTTGTATGATTTGTTACGTTTTATTATTATAAGTTTAAGAATTTTCAAATTTATTCGTGTTTAGTTCAGTTTGTTACTAAATATTTTTACAGTCATATATTAAATTAAGCGATAATGCATTTTATTGTAAATTTTAAGGTAACTTTTTGTTTGACTTGCTATAATTAGTTCTTTTTTTGATTCATCGGATACCACTTTTTATTAGTTATGACGTCGTCGTGGAGAGGTCGAAGGATTGTTGAGCTAATAACAAAGGATGATGCGTCAAAAAGAAAGGAATTAATTAATGCGCCACCTATTTCGGAATGCATTGTACAGGACACCAATAACGCTGTAAGTAAAATCATTAATTATCATGAGAGATTATTTTAGTAAGGTATTTCACCACGCGAATTTACCATTGTAATAATTATTAATTAAAATGATGATTCCAGAAATAGTTTTTATTTTATTAACCACTGCACCATTCTTTTCACTATGCGAAGCCAGAGCGGGTGAGTAGTAAAAAATATCTATTCTATTACAGGATGAACAAAATACTGTCATTGAAACTAAAATTTGTCTTGTGCCGGACTATGATAGCGAAACTATCTCTGATGCTGATGAAGGTAACACAAATGCACCAGTAATGCCGAAATCGTCTACATCATCAAGTTCATCTTCAGATTCCAGCAGCTCATCTTCAGAGTCCAGCAGCTCATCGTCCTCAGAATCGGAACCTGAAACTATTGAACAATCGCAGGCTAGTGGCGGACGGCTAATTAGTCGTACCCCTGAACCAATCGTTAACAAGATAACCACCGTTCAAGAGGACAGCCAAGTTAACGTAATATTATTATAAATTTAAAGCTTTTATACATTTAATAATTCCTTTGAATTTCCTCAAATTCAAGAAACAGAATACTTCTTTTTAACTAATTATTATTTTATTTTCAGACACAATATGAAACTAGCAGGCGACCTGAAAGAATTTGTGCAACACATGAGCCAATCGTAGTATCTCCCCAGTACACAGATGAGAGTGACCTTGACGACGACGTAACTGATCCGACTTACTTTGAGGATAATTTTGCTAACGCTTCTCGTCATACTCGTAACTATTTGTTTCCACTTAACTTGAACCACTCGAGTTCTGACACTGACTCATCTGATCAGAATACCAAAAAGGGACGCAAAAGGCAGAAAAATCCTAACAAATGGAAACAAAACAAGGCTAAGAAATTACGCAATGAAGGTGAATCTTACAGATCTTTAGCGAAGTCAAACAAAATCATCTCAGCTCGTCACCTAAAACTTCCATGCACCAATTGTAAGCTAAGCTGTTCTCAAAAAATAGATAATACAGAGAGGTATGATATTTTTAATAACTTCTGGAGGCTAGGAGATCTGAGCAAGCAAAGATTATTTATCAATTCTTGTATGATCGATATTTAGCCAAAATATAAATATACCAATGCTGAAAATCCACGTCGCCCTAATTAAGCATTTTTCTTGACTGTAAAAGGCCAGAAGATTAGAGTCTGTAAAACCTTTTACAAAAATACTTTGGACATAACAGACCGTATGATTCATACAATAAGGATAAACACCAACAAGAATGGTTTTGTATTGGAAGTAAAGTGTGGTAAACACGGCAATAATAAAATCCTAAGTCCAGAATTAGTGACAGATATAAAGAGGCATATCGAGTCTATCCCTCGAATGGAATCCCACTACGTAAGAGCACAAACGACCAAAGAATTTATTCCTGGCGGAAAGACCATAAAAGATCTTTATAGAGATTATCAAAGTCACAAGCAGAACATGGTAAAGACACCGGAAACTACATAACCTATTACAAGATATTTACCACTGAGTATAACCTAAGTTTTTACTGCCCCAAAAAAGATCAGTGTGATCTATGTACCAGCTTTGCCAATTCTGATCACAATCAAAAATTGCTCATAGAAGCCAAATACCATGCCCATTTGAAAGAAAAAGAGTTAAGTTGGAAAGAAAAGTTAAATGATAGAATGAAGGTTGATAATGATAATAAAGTGGTAGTCTATGACTTAGAAGCTGTCTTACAATGTCCTAGAGGAGAAACGTCGGCATTTTATTATAAATCAAAAGTAAACAGTTACAATCACACGATGACGGAACTCAATAATAAAGACACTAAAAATGCGTATGATAACGTTCACAGCTATTTTTGGACTGAAATAGAGGCAAAACGTGGAGCAATTGAAATAGGTACATGTGTTTGGGAGTTTTTAAAGAAAATTAGCTGTGAAGGAGAGACTGACAGAAAGAATGTAATTTTTTATTCTGATAATTGCTGCGGGCAAAATAAGAACAAATATATTACAACACTTTATTTATACGCAGTACAAACGTTGAATATAAATAGTATCACTCATAAATTCCTCATAAGAGGTCATACACAGAATGAGGCGGATAGTGTTCACAGCCTTATTGAAAAGGAAGTCAAGAAAAATTTGAAATCGGGGCCAATTTACACCCCTGACCAATATGTGACTTTAATCAAATCTGCCAAAAAAAGTAACCCGCCTGTTAATGTTTACGCAATGACGTACAGCCTGGCAGAAAAGTCGTGAAATTAATAGGGGCGCCACCATCGTCGATGTGGTCACCCCGTATACTACGACACAAACGGTTTTGATAATTGACTTATTATTTTTATTTTTTTTAGAGAGAATGGCTATCTAGTTAGTCGTGGTCCATGAACTAAGTTCACGCCAATAGATACCAATTATTTGAGTCGCGCCAATGCATCACGTGATCCCCTAATCTAATTCAGTATTTTCTTATTGTTATAGCGTTTTACTAGGAAAACGCCTTACATATCTTTAATTCCACATTATTTAGTCGTTTTCTAAAAGTAGTCATACAGACACTCATATAACGGGTTTGCTTTTCCCTCTGGGCTGATAGGTCAGGTAGGAGTGGTAGTCTGTCCACCGGAATACAACAGGTCAATAGGGAGAACCGTTTGGTGGTAAAAAAGGAATGGCGGTGGCACCAATACAGTCGATCTTCACCACATACAACCACATTATCAGGACGTTTTTCTACTCATCATCATCATCATTATCAGCCGCAAGAAGTCCACTGCTGAACATAGGCCTCCCCCATTGATTTCCAGAGCGCCCGGTTGCGTGCGGCCTGCATCCACCGGGATCCCGCGACTTTTATCAAGTCGTCGGTCCACCTTGCGGGTGGGCGCCCCACTCTGCGTTTGGCCTCGAATGGTCTCCAGTCCAGAACCTTTCGGCCCCAGCGGCCATCAGTTCTACGCGCTATGTGCCCCGCCCACTGCCACTTCAACCTGCTTACCCGCTGGGCCACGTCGGCGACTCCAGTCCTTCTACGAATCTCCTCATTCCTGATTCGATCTCGTAGCGAGACGCCGAGCATTGCCCTTTCCATAGCACGTTGAGTGACCTTGAGCCTTCTTATGAGGCCCATAGTGAGAGACCACGTTTCCGATCCATAAGTCATCACCGGTAACACACACTGATTATATACCTTCGTCTTCAGGCACTGTGGTATGTTTGAAGAGAAAACATCACGTAATTTCCCGAATGCTGCCCAGCCGAGTTGGATTCGGCGATTTACCTCTCTCTCGAAGTTGGACCTGCCTACTTGGACAACTTGTCCTAGGTAGACGTACTCGTCGACAACTTCGAGAACCGAGCCTCCAACAAATATTGGAGTGGGCATAACAAGGGCGTTTGACATGACCTTCGTCTTGTCAAAGTTCATCTTTAGGCCCACTTGTTGAGAGACTCGATTGAGGTTCTCGAGCATGCTGCCGAGCTCTTCAAGCGACTCTGCCATGACCACTATATCGTCGGCAAACCGAAGGTGAGTTATACGCTCGCCATTTATGTTGATGCCGAGTCCTTGCCATTCCAGGAGCTTGAAGGCGTCTTCCAATGCGGCCGTAAACAGTTTCGGAGAGATAACGTCTCCCTGTCTTACGCCCCTCTGCAAAGGAATTGCCCTCGTGCTTTGCTCCTGTACTCGGACAGACATGGTAGCGTTTGCGTATAAGCTTTTCAACACTTCGATGTACCGATAGTCAATGTGGCAACGCTGGAGAGACTGCAACACTGCCCAAGTCTCGACCGAATCGAAGGCTTTCTCATAGTCCACAAACGCTAAGCAAAGTGGCAGATTATACTCCTCAGACTTCTGTATAATCTGCCGCAGCGTATGGATGTGGTCTATGGTACTAAAGCCTTTTCGGAATCCGGCTTGTTCGGGTGGCTGGAAGTCATCAAACCTGCGAGAGAGACGGTTCGTGATGACCCTCGAAAACAGCTTGTAGACATGGCTCAGAAGCGAAATGGGCCTGTAGTTCTTCAGCAGGGTGTTATCTCCTTTTTTGAAGAACAGTACCACCTCGCTTCTGTTCCATGCCTTTGGCGTAGTGCCCTCGAACAACACGGAATTAAACAGCCTCTGAAGTACTCTGAGAACCGGCCTTCCGCCTGCCTTCAGAAGCTCAGCGGTAATTCCGTCATCGCCCGGCGCCTTGTTGTTCTTGAGCTGTTTGAGAGCCATCCTAATCTCATAGAGGCTGATGTCCGGGATGTCTTCGGTGTAATGTCGGGTTAGTTTGGCTCTGGGATCTTTGGCCGTACTTGTAGCGGATTCCGCGACAGACGTGTAAAGCTGCCCGTAGAATCTCTCGACCTCCCTCAATACTGCTTCTTGCGTCGACGCCACACTGCCGTCCTCCGTCTTCAGCTTCGACAATCGACTGCGCCCAATAGACTTGTCTCTTGCGAACACTTTGGAACCTTTGTTCCGTTCGATCGCCTCTTTAATACTATTCGTATTAAAGACACGGATGTCGTGTCGCAAGGACTTCCCGATACGTCTATTGAGCAGTCGATAGTTCAAAGCATCTTCGGGGGTCTGCAGGGGCAAAGACCGACGCTCAGCCATAAGGTCGAGGGTGTGGGTTGAAAGTTTCTGCGGTTTGTTCTGACGGCCAGGCTTATAAAACTTGGACCCAACCGCATGGACAGCTTCTACAGATCCGGTACTCATCTCGTCCGCTGTAACGCAAGTATCCAGACAGGCGAAACGATTAGCCAACTCAAGTTGAAAGCTCTCGGGGTTTTCGATATGGGCGCGAGTAGGTCGGAGCGTAGACTTCATCAGTCGAGTTCGTTCCAGTCTGACGTTCAAATTCAATGTGCCTCGTACCATTCGGTGATCACTGCCGGTTTTCACCCTGTTGATCACTGAGACATCATTGAATATGCGTCTCTTTGTCGTCATGATGAAGTCTATCTCATTTCTCGTGGAACCGTCGGGGCTTATCCAGGTCCACTTCCTGTGAGGTGGCTTCTGGAAAAATGAGTTCATCGCAAAGAGTCCCTCTTTCTCCAGAAACTCGGCCAGCCTCTGCCCTCTCGGGTTCCGACGTCCATACCCAAATTGCCCCACTTTCGACTCACAATCGCCCCTCCTGCCCAGTTTTGCGTTAAAATCCCCCATAACAACACTGAAATGAGTCTTAGAGGCATGCATGGCTGTACTAATGTCCTCATACATAGCCTCTACCTCTTCATCTGAATGTGTCGAGGTCGGCGCGTATACCTGTATGACCTTCAGCGAATATCTTTTCGATATTCTGAGTATAAGGTATACCACCCTGCTCGACACACTTTCGATGGTAACAATGTTGTTTATAAGGGACCTGCGAACGAGGAACCCGACACCACCTTGGGACTTTTGGTCACCTTCCCGGTAGTACAGCAGGTTACCCGACTTCAAGGTTATCGAGTCCTCACCCTCTCTACGGACTTCAGATAACCCGATGATGTCCCAGTGTAACCCACTGACTTCTTCCTCCAATTCGATAATTTTCTCTTCTGTCCTGAGCGTGCGTACGTTGTGTGTTACCAGGGCCAGTTTCTGTTGGGGATGGCAGCTCGAACCGATCCGGGGATTCTTAGCACCCCCTGCCCCGCCGTTACCATGATCGCTGCCGTAACCAGGAATAGCGGGGCTGCCGGAGACTAGGGGCCTTGTGTGCATTGCCGTCTTCATGGGGGGAATTGCCAATACTCGCCACGCTTGGCAGGCGGGTTGGCGAGCGCAGAACGCACCCTCTCGCGCCGCGACGCTGCTGCCCGTCGCGGCCTGTGTATTTCGGCACGTTACTCATTCCGGATGGTTATCCCGCCATCGGTCGGCCGCCATATCCCCGTCCGTTGGCCATCAGGACGCACCGCGTGAAGGTGAGGTTGGCTTGGAGCTCTGGGATGGTGTTTGAGCTCCCTTACGTCCCTTTTTCTACTACCAAGTAAAGAAATAAAAGAAGATACTAGCAAAATCATAATATTATAATTTTAATTAAAGTAAAAAAAATCTTCATCCATGGCTTGGCTCGACCCTTCTCTCCAAAATTCTAACATTCACTTTGTTCCCATGAGTCACTCATGCTGCTATTGTACGGTCACTTCATCTTGCAGGTTTATGATTACCTGTCGATTTGCTCATTTGAAGTTTGTCCGCGTTGGTATTATTCCTTCTCTATTTAAATAACGTGTTTTCTCCTATCTTTGGGAGAAATATTCTCAAAAGCTGGCGCAGCCGCTGCCTTAAAAATTGAAATTAAATTTAAAAAATAAAATCAATAAAAAAGTATCAAAATCACTTAGATGTGCTAACTTGACAAATTGTTTTTAGTAAACAAACGTCAAAATAGGTATTCACATTTCAACGTAAAATATCACTCGTTTGTTGATAGTTACTTGACAACTAAGTTAAAACACGCGTGGTTGATTAAATAAAACCACTACATACCAGTGATTTCTGCCGTTCTGGTCTAATCATCGTTTATTTTATATGTATAAAACTTCCCCAGCTTCGTGCTCGGCTAAACAACGTTTAAATACTTCATTACGACTTCTCTAGTGGCGCTGATTGTTTTTCTCTTTTTCGAAGATTTATCTTGATTTTACACGATTATTTATTAGTTTAACATAAAGAAAACACCTGAATACACTAATAAACGATCTCCGATAAACAGATTTGACACTCCATGTACTAGCTAGACGTGATTGACAAGTGACAGCGGGACTATTGCCAGTGATAATATTTTTTAGTTCCCTTTCAGGACTTTTTTGCCAACCTATACAATATGTTTATGGATCTTAAAGATCTGCAAGAAGAATGGGGATATAACTTTAATATTAACACTGACGGGCAAACTGTCAATTGGAACGACATAAAGCAGCTGTGCAAGGGAAATCCCTTTACATTTTATTATAATTTTTTTATGAGGATGCATCTTTCAAAGAAGTAGATGTAAGAAATAAAAGAAAAAAAATGAAGAACGAATCCGACATTGTAATTAAGCAGGCTTACTCAGAAAGACAAATATTAAGTTCTAATAAAAAGAAGGATTTAAAGGAACTTCTTACAAAAGGATTGATTCCTTCTTATTATAATTTTTTTATAGCTCAATTTTGTAAGCTCTCATTTTTTTAGTATGTAAAGGGACATTTTGTCAGATATCATGATTTTTTTTGGTTGTTAATGAACATGTTGTAAGATTTTTATTGTTTCTAGTAGTGAGGTACTCTGTATCTTTGTGATTTCTTTAATTTTATCGTCGCATAGCCCTAGTTAAATATAGGTTATTATGAATAATGTTACCAAATTCGTGATTTTAACAATATAGAGGTTGATTTATCAGAAGACTGAGTAATTAAGAAAATAAGTATGCCATGCTTTGATTTTTTTTTTAGATGATTTATTTTTGTTACTGCAGTTTCACTGCTATTTACTTTTTAAGCAATAATTAAGTGCAAACTAAATGTGATTATGAGAATGAACATAATGTTAATATTAAGTAATTTTGAATTTATCTTTAACGTACGAGTACAGTTTATAACAAAAGAAAACTATTTTCTGTTTTAGTTAATAATACAATTTAAGAAAGATCTCGTTATTTAATAAACCCATAATTATTTCCTGATAAAAACGAGTTAACTTAAAAAACGCCATCATCCTTTTAATATTAAACAGCTTCTTTAAGTAATAGATCAAAGTATTTTCTTTTAAATATATTGATAAAGCATTAAACCTGAATACGCAAACACAATAAAAGAACGTTTTAATATCAAAGTGCAATAACGTGTTTTATGCCACATAACATTTTAAATAATATGCAATATTTTAATCATAAAATGAAATATGTCAACAATGTTTTGTTTATAGTACTGTATTTTGAATAATACTAACAGTATTAACAGCATAGTTATACCTTTCGATAGACAAATTCATTAGTTACTTATATCACTAAATAGAATCACTGTATCGTATTAGCTCTTTTTTCAGTTCGTAAAAATGAATCTACGTCATGTTTGAAAAATATTTGCAGAAGTCACACACAATTTATTTGCACTCAATGTTATTTGGACGAAGATAACGACCCTGATGACAATTAATTAAAATTTAGTTATGTTTAGTTCTCTACAATTACAACCCTGGCAGCGAGACTTAGATCAGCTGCTTTTGCAGTGAGAAAGATAAGGCTCTTGTTGAACGTTGGCGAATGTTGAAACTGCTAGATTAGTTTATTTTAGCTACTTCCCTAGTATAATGTCGTATGGTCTACTACTGTGGGGCTCAGCGGCAGATCTTAACACCATTTTTGTTCTTCAAAAAAGAGCCATTCTCTCTATTTACTGCCTTGGACCACGCGACTCGCTTAGGGAGGTATTTAAGAAGATAGATATTTTAACTGTATACACTCTAATAATATAATATATGTGCGTAAAAATTTGCATCTTTTCCAGAAAAATAGTGATGTTCATAAACTAAATACTTGCCTGCCTAATCTTAGACAGTACAAGTAATTTGTATTTGCACGATGTTTTTTTTTTTTAATATGATACCTCTAACTCTTATTGAGCAGCCTCTTTACAAGTTTAAATCACTGGTTAAGGCGGGTTTTAAGGCGGAAACATACTTACGTGTCGTGGCGTGTCGTGGCGCGCCAGGAGCATATCGGTTTCATACATTTAATATGGTTAGGGACATATTTGCGTGTCGTGTCGTGACGCAAAGCGTTCTGTCGTGGCGCGGACTGCTCGCCACCGATTGCGCCAGAGCGGTGGTGGGGGTTATGGCGCGACACGGCACAACAGACAAATGTGTTTCTATACGGTGCGTGGCTCGTGGCGCAAACATCTAGCGGTTAAATTTGAATTTAAAAAATGACTGACGATCTCATAGAACTCGTACGCCAAAGAAAAGTTATATATGATTCTAAGTGTAAAGATTACAAGGATCATTTCATGAGAAATGCTGCTTGGGAAGAAATCGCTGAAATCTTAGAACAACCAGGTAAGTCAATAAAGTTGTATTTTACTTTATTATTTATTTGAAAAGAGATAATGAATAAATATACAAAATTAACAATTAATACTATTTAAGAATTTTGTCTACCTCGGCGAATAATTTCTATTTGCCATGGTACTCTCCCTTCTGGACTAATAAAATACTCTTTGTATTTCTCTCTGACATAAACAGCGTTTTTTGATGAGTTTCTTGGTAAAGATTCAATATTAATTAGACAGTCGATGTTGCTGCTATGGTCAGTAGAATCCATCAAATTTTCTTCAGGGAGCAATGTTTCTGTTCTTAAAAAAAAATGTAAGCAGCAGGCAGCTAGCCTGCTGCTCACATATTTTTTTAAGAACAGAAAAAAATTTGTCTACCATGTCCGGTTGGACTTGCATAGGTCCATGAAATACACGAAATCGAGCCCGTAAAATACCAAACGCATTTTCTACACACCGGCGTGCACGTGATAAGCGGTAATTAAATATTTTATTTGCATCATTGTTAACTAGCTTGTCTTTGTGATAAGGTTTTAACAAATATGGTTTCAACGGGAATGCTGCATCAGCAACAATAGTGTATGGCATAGGTTGTGAGTTTACACTCAGTGGTTCATCCTGTGGTACATTTAATGCTTTCTGCTCAAATAATTTTCCCATCAAAGATTTCTCGTATATGCCACCGTCACTGTTTCGACCATACGCACCTACGTCAATCATGATAAAAATTGTATTGAGCATCAACTAATGCAAGTAAAACTATGGAGTGTTCTTGTTTATAGTTATAGAAAGTAGAACCTGCGTTTATAGGACAAATTATGTTAACGTGTTTGCCATCTAATGCTCCAATACAATTTGGAAAATGCCAAAATTGTTTAAAGTTATTTGCAATATCTTTCCACATTTGTTCAGAAGGTGTAGGCATTACAATAGGTGCCATATTTTTCCAAATGGCTTCACACACTTCTTGTACTATAACTCTCACAGTAGAAAATCCCATTCGATAGTTGAAGGCCAATGATCGAAAAGTGTTTCCAGTAGCTAAAAATCTGAAAAGAAATAAACAATTATTATTATTTGTTACAGTAAATAAATGCAAGGATGACTGGGCAAAACTAAGGAATGCTTTCGCCAGCGCTTTGAAGCGACGAAGGAATAAGAAAAGTGGGCAGGCTGCGGCGGCGTTGGTGCCCTGGAAATATGAAGAAAGCATGAGTTTTCTTCTTCCTTATATGGAATGTAGGAGTACAAAAACAAATGTATTGTGACAACTACACCAGAATCACCACCCACAGAAGAGTCTCCCGACGAAAGTCTTCCAGAAAGTCCCAGTACTTCACGCAGTCAATCACAATCCAGTTCCTCACGTGGAAAACCTAATAAAGAACCCAAATTACAAGAGTTGTATGATTTGATGAAATCTTCCCAAGATTTAAGACGTCAGAAGCAAAATTTTAGACAAGACATGGACGAAACTGATCTATTTTTCCTTAGCATGAGTAAAGAATTAAAAGTGCTGCCAAAACTTGAACAAACAAAAATAAAATTAGACTTGCACACACCGCTATTTCCCAAGCATTAATACGGCAATTGGAACACAGAGACAAAATTTTAAAAACGCCTATAAAAATAACAACTCAAAGATTCATCCAATCAACTCCACAACATCAGTCCTCAACATACATCCAAACTACTGCAAACGCTGAATTACCAACATACAACCAGTCACCCTCACACGATCAGTCACCCACATATATCGAGTTATCAATTCCTACTACATCTCGCGCACAAAATCATGCTGATTCTTCAACATACATCCAAACTACTGCAGACGTTCATCAATCACTAACATGCACCCAGTCACCTATACACGCTCAGTCACCCACATATATCCAGTCATCATCATTTCCATCCGGATCACACTCAAAACCTGTTGTTTCAGATAACATGAAAGCATACTATGACAGTATAAATTTTGAAGATGAATAAATTCAAAATAATGGTTAAACTAATGATTTAATGATAAACAGATATTTTTTTAACTAATAAATAAGACAGCAGGTTGTGATTATTTAAACGTTGATTTCATATAAGTTAGTTTCATGATAAATGATTGTTAACCTAACTCGTGCAACAGCACAGTCAATTATATTTTTCAAAGAAAATAAAACTTACCTTAAACATAACGCAAGTCTTTCTTTAGTACCTATGGGTTCACGAAATTTCGTATGTACTTTTTTTATGTCTCCTTCAATCAGCGAATGGATTTCCTCATATTGTGCTTGGTTCATCCTAAAGTACTGATGAAATTTCTCATCGTCACTCTCCAGTTCTTTAACAAGACGATGAAATTCACCTTTGTCTTGTCTCCCTCTGTTTATAGGGTGAACCCAGTATCTTCTTTTCTTTTTTTTGCTCTTAAGAAGTTTCATTGCTAAGAGAAATTGAAGGTCTTCATCAAAATCACTATCCGAATCAGAAGAAAACATTATTTATGTTTGAACGCTGCAAAGGTTCGTCAAGTACTGTTCAGAAATAACGCCAGAGTACGCCACGACACGACACTTTAGTGTGCACACTCACCGTCACGACAGTAATCGTCACGACACGCCACGACACATAAATATGTTTCCGCCTTTAGAGTCACGCGGATGAGCCGGCCGTCCGCGCGTGTGCGAGCATGCATTGCTGGCTTCCTTTCTGGCCTAAGCCGACGACGCCTTACCAAAAGGGATATGAATACCGAACCGCGCGCGGACGGCCGGCTCATCCGCGTGACTCTAAAACCCGCCTAAAGCGAAATTAATGATAAGTGGTTATTATAATGTAGACGATTATTTGAATGATAAGAATTTGTGGTCATCATAGATATAATCTGCTCCTCTGCACATTTTGTGTCTTGTCTATACTTGATATGTAACCCAAACTACTATTGTAATAAAACAAGATTGAAAAGAGTAACTATCGAGTTTCTTGCCGGAATCTTCTCGATAGAAGCAACTTCCGAACCGGTGGTAGAGTAACTTTGTTCATTTAGATTTTTTGATTTTCTGTCTTGACGTGTCATAAATGCTTGTAAATAAGCTTACATGAATAAATGATTGTTAACTTTACTTTACTTTAAGAATTTAAATACAAATTGTTTATTTTAATTTGAATTTTTACACATTTCTCTTTGCTATCAAGTTTCATTCATTAAATTAGCTGGTAGTTCATAATGATAAAAAAGTATAAACTCGTAACTGGATAATGTAATGGAACTCGTAATCTATAAGATAATGATTTATGATTTGTTTGTTGAATACTAGTCCTTAAATAGTCGAAAAATATAATAGTAGCTAATTAGTACTAATAAATAAAATAAATCATTTTTCGAAATAAATATATATTATTTCCTTCTTAATACCCTTAAATGCATAAAGTAGTAAAACTGCAACATACCATTCAAACGACCATAAAATTATTAGTATGAGTTCAATGCATGCTGTTGCAGGATTAGTACTATCATGGTGATATATTTAATCGAGTGGCAACACACTTTTTTTCTTCACGACTGTCAAATTTAAATTGACATTGACAAATCAAAGCCGATCGTAACTTTGGAGCGGATGAAAATTGTGCATTTGCTTTGCAGTGTAATTATTTGGTTTTCGAAGGTACGTTCAAACAAAATTAGTTATTTTACGTAATAATTCATCTTCTTTTCAGTACAATTTATAAGTTATAAAAAAAACTTTTGGTGTGTTCGGAAATTTTGTTTATTTTGTTGTTGTAAATCTGCAACAATATGCATTTACTAGAAAATGTCCCTGTTTAGTTACTCACTACCACTTTTATTGGTTTTCAGATGCCATACTTGAATCAAAAGCGAATAGAAGAGTATTTAGCTCTAATAAATGATGGAAAGATTTCGGAAGATGATCTTGAGGACTCGGATACAGAAGGTAATGAGAATTTTTATGAAAATGGAGACGATTTGCTTCACGATCTTGAGAGTCCATTAGAAGAGGAAAATGATGACTCCGATAATGATCCATTCATGGCAGGAGACCCGCCATTGATAAATGAAGCTACAGCAAATGATCAAGTTCCACAGGTTCCATTCCACTCAACAAGTCAAGCTAGTCGCCGAGCAACTATGAGAGGACTCGTATGGAAGGTAAAAAAAATTGTTTTGAATTCTGATCAGACAGCTTTTCATGGAGACACTACATACTCACCTGAACTGAAGGATGAGGCTACTACTGGTACTCCCTATAGTATTTTTTCACATTTTATTACATCAGAAATAGTTCAAAGGATTGTGGAAGAGTCTAATTTGTATTCCGTTAAAAAAAATGTGACTAAACCATTAAATCTATCTGAAACTGAGCTAAGAAAGTTTATGGCGATACTGATATACATGTCTGTTATAAAATATCCCAATGTACGGCTATACTGGTCAAATACTGTAGGTTTTCAACCAATCAAGGACATAATGACTGTCAACCGATTTGAGACTATTCGTAGATTTCTACATTTCAACAATAACGAGAAACATTTACCCAAGGAACACCCACAACATGATAGGCTCCATAAGATAGGGCCTATAATCAGCCATCTAAATGAGAAATTTGCTTTAGTTCCTATGGAACAAAAACTCTCAATTGATGAACAGATGTGTGCCACAAAAGTGGCACACTTCATGAAGCAGTATTTACCTAATAAGCCCCATAAGTGGGGGTTTAAATTATATGTGATGTGCAGCGTGAAAGGTTATGCTCATAAATTTGAAATACATACTGGCCAAGAGAATGAACGGCTTCCAGATGAACCAGATTTTGGGCCAGTGGGAAATGTTGTTGTAGTCCGGCTTGCTAGAGGTGTCCCAAGGCATATAAATCATATAATTTATTTTGATAATTTTTCCACCTCTGTACCTTTAGTTACCTATCTTGCCAAACAAGGAATCTATAGCCTAGGTACTGTGCAATCTAACAGGCTAGTGAACTGCAAACTGCCGGACAAAAAAACAATGATGAAGAAATCTGTTCCTCGTGGAACTTATGAAGAGCAGATGACTGAATTTGACGGTATTGATTTGACAGCAGTTACTTGGAAGGACAATAAAGTTGTAAATTTTCTATCTTCATATGTTGGAGCTGAACCTGTGGGCCAAGTAGAAAGATTTGACAAGGCAAATAAGACTAGAATTAAAATTTCATGCCCACATATAATAAAGGAATATAATGCCCATATAGGCGGAGTGGACCTAATGGATGGCTTCATTGGGAGGTACCGAATTGCAATGAGAAGCCGAAAGTGGTATCTTCGTATCTTTTACCACTTATTGGACATGACGGTAATAAATTCTTGGCTTGTGTATAAAAAATTAAAAACAACTGAAGCCAATTCATCAGTTCTAAACCTATGTAGCCATATTTCCCCTTTTCTCAACAACGCTAACCTACTGAGAATGGAAGCACGTTGCAGGGTTCACTTTGCTAGTCTTTTGTTTGACGTGGTTGAGAACGATGCACCTAGATACCTGAAAAACAAAATAATCTGGGCGCCCTCAGGCTCACACTACAACACTCGAGGTGCATCGTGGAAGCTTATAATACCTCAGCATAGGACCGCCGCATTCCGTGGTAGTTTCCGATATCTGGCAACCAAATGTTGGAATAACCTTCCTCCGCCTATAAGGCAGGCTAAAACTAGGTTTATGTTCAAATATAAACTTAGAAGCCTCCGGGCTTTGCAAAAACTGCACAAAAAAGGTTGCCAAATACACGGTTTTATTTGCAATTATTTATAAAACTAATTTAATATAATATTAATTAATCTTATTCAATCTCAAGTATTCTCGTTCATTATCTAATACCAGTTATTCCACATTAATAATCCTGTTTTATATATTTATTTAGTTGCGAACAACAAAGTGTAGTGTAGTGTAACATAAACCTCTCCATTCCAGGCCTCCATCTGAAAACCAGCGTTACGGCTTAGGGATATTCACTTAACATCGATATATCGAATTTATTCGATGTATTCTTTACGATATATCGGATTGATTCGATGTTTTGTCAAATATTTATTGTATTCGATATATCGATATATTTATAGAAACATCGAATATTTGTTTTTTTATTTTCTTTTTGTATAATCTACTAAAAAACTAAATAATTTTAACACTACTTGATGACTTGGATTTTGGATTTTAAATATGGTTCAATAAGGTAGTGACATCTGTGAGTGACCAGCTTAATTACCTAATCCATTCCATCCTGACAGATCGATTGATTATTCACTCTAAATTAATATAATCTGTGGATTCTATAGGTTCATTTTATTTATTTTCACTCTCATTCACTCATTGGACTCAGTCATTGTTTTTACGTCGACTTTTGCTGTTTGGCGGTCGGTAACGCATTCAATCATTGTTTTGATTTTATATCTAAGACAAGTTTATGTAAGACTTTTACTTGCTACTACAATTAATTACTCTAAAATAATTGAGTTGACGCATCATCTGATTGCTAGTTCGAAATTGAAAAGGTATGTAATGTTATATTCCTATTATGTTTATAAACCTAACCTCTACTCGTTTGTGACAGTGTTTTATATTTAAGATATAACATAATGGTATTTTATATTATAATACATTTCATAATAACAATAAATATCGCATCGAATCATTTCTTAAGTGTATTTTTCATTTCAATTTTTAAGCTTATAAACAAATTAACTCAAATACTGGTATGATACTACCTACGACACAAAATAAAATTGTAGAAAAAAATAAACATCAATTGATTTATTCTTTTATTTTAGTTAATAACAAGATGGCGCCTCCAAAGAAAAGTCATGTATGGAAGTTTTTTACGAAAATTGAGGGAAATGAGAATCTTGTAAAGTTTTTTTTTTTTTATAGTGGTCTTCAAGATGACCTCACTCCACCTGATGGGAAGCAGTCCTGAGGTCCAGATATGGGGTTGACAAGCACAGTAATTGAGAACTACTTTGCTGGTCAATCTCATTTTGAAGGCCTGCATAAATGCCTTTTCACGCCCCGCTTAAAAAACCCGGGATTGTAGGAAGAAGGAAACACATGCGCTGGAAGAGCGTTCCACGTCTGGATAGTACGACACAGGAACGAATCACCGAACCTTTTGGTGCGGGCCGACAGTCGCTGGATCGTGTGTGGATGTTGACGCAGACCAGCGCGTGTGGTGCGGGAGTGGAAGGGTGAGGACGGGATCAGTTGGAACAACTCTTCAGAGCATTCGCCGTTGTAAAGGCGGTAGAGGACACTCAACCTGGCAATGTCTCTACGCAGTTGGAGAGGCTCCAGAGCCATAGTTGCCTCTGGGCTACCAATGATGCGGATAGCGCGTCGCTGCAACCTGTCGAGAGCTTCTAGCAAATACTTGGCGGAACCGTCCCAGAGATGAGAACAATATTCCACACAAGAGCGAACTTGTGTCTTATACAAAAGACAGAGCTGCTCAGGCGTGAAGAATCGTCTCACTCTGTTCAGGATTCCAAGTTTACGGGATGCTGTTTTGATAACGCTCTCGATGTAGTCCCGTTGGTTGAGGTTGCTGCGAACATCCATGTCAAGTATGTTAAGGCTATCTTTCACTGGCAGTGGGGTGTTCTGAAGAGTGGGATGGGAAAGGAATGGCGACGTTTTGGCAGTGAATGCGCACACCTGTGTTTTCTTGGCGTTGAACTCGACAAGATTGCGTTCTCCCCATAAAGTAAAAATTTAGTAAAGTGCAAAATTTGTCAAAAACAAATTAAATCTTGTGGCAATACATCAAACCTGTTTAGCCACGTAAAAAATATCCATAAGGCTGCGTTTTTAGATATGAATAAAGAAAATTCGCAAGTGTTGAACAATGTCAACTTACTAAATATCCACAATGAAACAATTACAAAAACAAATGAAGCAGATTCTGAACCTGTTTTTCCCAGCCCTGAACCACTGCCATCAACAAGTACAGCTGCGTCAAAAGGTATCCATGTCGATAATCCTGTACCTCCGCCATTAAAACGGCAAAAGTCGATTCATGAAAGCTTCGAAAATATATCTGCTTATTCGGAAAGTGGCAATAAAACTTTGAAAGTCAACAATGCCCTCATCTACATGATTTGCAAAGATAATCAACCTTTCACGATTGTAGAAAATGACGGTTTTCGTAATCTTATGAAAGTAACTGCACCACATTACAAGCTTCCAAGTAAGACAACGTTGACTCGCTGGGTTGATGACAAATATGATGCATTATCAGCTGTGTTTAAAAATAAACTAAAAAGTGTAGAAAATATAACACTTACAACCGATATGTGGACAGAAACAATGAGTATGAGAAGCTTTCTTGGAATTACCGGTCACTTTGGTATATGTACCGATTTTTTTCTATTACTCTTGGAGTATATCAGTCATTTGACCGTAACACTTCGGATCCTACCTTGCATGTTCTGTGTGTTTGTATTATTTTTGTAAAATTTGTGGTGTGTCAGTGTGCAAAAATAAATTAATTTTCAAAATTTTCAATGTAACTATAGACTGGAACTAGCTGAGGTATTAGCCAAAGTAAATAACTCATGCAACAAAAGAGGAAGGCCAAGTACCAGCAACAGTGTTGAAATGGAAATACAAGCAAAAAAAAGGAGAGGACCAGCTCAACATATTCCTCCTAAGGACATAAGGACTGATAATGTTGGTCACTGGCCTGGTAATTGTGTTCGCAGCAGATGCAAAATGCCTGGATGCAAGGGATACACGCAAAACAGGTGTGAGAAGTGTGGAGTAGCTCTTTGTCTTACCACAACCAAAAATTGTTTTAAAAATTTTCATATGTAGTTATTGTCTAGTGAGTGCATAGTGTTGTAGTTCTGCAACAAATGGTTTTTAATAAAAATAGCTATGAAAATAAGTATTAGGACCGTAAGCATATTACGGTTTGACTTGCAGTTCCAAAGAAAATAGTTTCCATGGAAATAGTTGGCAGAAGCAGTTCCCAACAAAAAAAGCGACACTCATTAGTTGATATCCCTAAGTCTATGAAAGTCTATTTTCAGCCCACTGTGCGTCGTCTCGCTCGCCTCCATATACACACGACGCCGCCTCCGCGGCTGCGACGCGCCGCAAAAAGTAGTTAAGTGGCCTTGTTAGTAATACATTGCTTGTCACGACGATCGTGCTTGACGCACTCGCGGCACTGCCCGCCGTGCCACCGCCGCACTCACACGAACGTCGTAACATGCAACGTATTAGTAACAACAGTATAGTGGACCGGTAAATTACGCTTTGACGGTGGCGGCGCGAATGCGACGTTGTGTGTAGCTCTAATGAACGTTTTGAAGCAGATTAAGTAAAAAATCCAATATTCACTTAAGACGCAGAATTAGACAGTGCTGAAGTCTTTGAATATACCCCTCTACGGCTAATGAGAAAAAAGGTAAATTATGAGGACGACGTCGCGCGTTTAGCTGCAAATGCCTGGGACGTGGATCAGAGTGGCGATGATCCCAGTTATGTGCACATGCCTAACTACAGAAATAAACAAATCAACTATTTTATTGCGACGTCAAGTTCCTGTGATTTTGAACTAAGAGATATTTAGAAAGGGAAACAGAACACGGCCAAACGGCTCAGGCGCGGAATGTCTTTTTCTCAAAATGTCCTCTGGTCGCAAGAGGCCCCTTTCGCAGAATGTCTTTTTTGCAGAATGTCCTTTTCTCACAATGTCTCTTTTTCGCAAAATGTCCGTTTCGCAGAATGTTCCTTTCACAACAAAAAACTAATGGCAATAACTTTTTAGAAGAAGATTTACGCGGGAAGCATGGTTATCATAAAAAAGTAAATCCAGATTAAATACAAGAAATAAGAGACCATATTAACTCTAGTAACGAAATTAACGAAGTAAGTTGGTCTACCTTCTTATTTGATGACCAATTTTCAAAACTATATATGGTTACAAGTCTTTCGTTATTCATTTCGCAGCCGAAGCATCTGCCGCGTATCTTTGGGGCAGCTGGAACTTCTTGGCGAGTTTCTGAGCGCCAATAAGGACATTGGCGCTGCCTACAACCGCTCGCTACAGGCAAAAACGTACTCTAAGAGAAAATGGGCAGAGATCGCCTTAACACTCAATGCACAGGGCGATGGCGTTGAAAAAGATGGGAAAGGCTGGGCTAAAGTAAAAAAGACAGCAATATCACATCTAGCAACCACAACCTGTAAATTTTCACGTGATGTTTGCAGTAAGCTGTAATACTTAATATTAAAATTACGTTTCAGTATTGGGTTGATTATAAGGCCAAAATCAAGGCCAAGATTGCAGCCTTACGGTCGGCTCAAGCGCGGACTGGTGGAGGGCCTTCATGTGAAAAGCCGCTGTCCGACCTGGAAAACGGCTTTTTGAACATTTTGGGTCAAGATTTTGGCCAGGGTTTACCAGGTGTCATGGTGGACCCTTTCCCAATGGTAGTTTTTTTTGTTTTTCATATCAGTATTTATTTTAAGTAATGAAGCTTAACTAATCAATATTTTGCTATTTTCAGCGATCAAACTGTGGTGTGATTTCGTCTGAGACGCTTTTAACCCCAGACGTGGCATTTCTTGTGACTGCCCATAATGAAGAGCCACCGCTTCATTCGTCACATTCTTCAACTTATTGTCCGTCTGCATCGTCACCTGCACCCTTCCATCGTTCCCCATTCACGCTCCACGCTTCACTTGACACCCCTCTCACCTCCCCCTCCCCCAAACCTCTCCTACCCCCATCACCCACCTTACCACTATCGCCACCACAGCGACGGCGCCGAAGAGGGCGCGCCTCACCTCCATCTTCCCTAAAGGAATTACGGCGCGCACTCATAGAAAGCACGCAAGCACGGGCGGCAGCTGCGGTGAGGTCCTGCGAGGCCTTGGAGCGTATTGCTCGAGACGAAGCAGAAATGAGAATTATCGCTTCGCGAAAATAAAGGTTAGTCTAATAAAAGAAAATGCTTCGTATAGGTATTAAAATGAATCATATAAAAACATTTAATCTTTTTTTTTGCAGGCTTAGCGGAGGCGGTTTGCCCAGAGGCATTGAACAAGGGCATTTCTTACGAGGACACCTTGTACCCATATTATTATTTTGAGGAGGTGTTGAATTCAAAACCGCAAGCTCTGCAAATAATTTCATCAATAATGATCTCCTCAATGCAAATAAATATACTGCAACTATCCCCTCATACAATGTTTCTAGACAAGGGCTCATTAAGGGCATTCCTGTAGATTGGTCCATGGAAGAACTGGCTGAATCAATCACTGTTCCACGTGGGTGTGGAAATGTTCTTAAAGCTAGGCGTATGAACCGCAAACAAGTTACCGACGGTAAAACATCTTGGGTCCCCACTCAATCGGTGGTCCTGACTTTTAGAGGGCAGATACTCCCGGAAAAAATTTACAGTTTCCACACTTCCATCCCAGTAGAGATGTACCTGCTTCCCACCATACAGTGTATGAATTGCTGCCGATTCGGGCATGTTAAAGCCCAATGCAGATCAAAACCCCGCTGCTATCGGTGTTCCCAACCTCACTCCGCTGAATCTTGTGACATCAGTGACTTCAATGCAATCTGCATTCACTGCTCAGGCCCCCACACCGCTCTGGCCAGGTCCTGCCCGGAACTTGCCAGGCAAAAATCCATCAAGATGGTCATGTCTCATGAAAACATCTCGTACCAGGAAGCCTCCTTACGACACCCTCCTGTTCGGAAATCCTTCTCGGATGTCACCAAAATTCCTCCTTCCATTAACATTGCATCCTCGCTTCACTCCCGCTCACATCAGCCCCTTTCCGCCCCTCAACACCCCTCCTCCTCTAATATCACTTATAGAGAAACCGTCTACCGTCCCCGCCCCTCTCATTCCCCTGTGGGTCAAGGCTATGATAGACAGGCCCACAACAACATCATAGGAAACTGTCCCTCCTCTCTCCCTAATGGATGTGCCCTTAAGGGTCAATTCACACCGAGACGCGACGCGACGCGACGATACTCAAAGAGGCCAATGATTTCGCGCTGCGCCGCGCGTCGTCGCGAGACGCATCGCAACGTCGCGAGGCGCATCTTAAAATCGTAGCAGGACGACGCCTTGCTGCGCAGCGAGATGCCGCGAGGCGCAGCGGAACGTATCTACTAGCCGCGGGCGCCGCGCGGCCCCGCCCGCGCCCTCCCGCAGTCTACCACTGGCAAGCGCACGAGAACGACGTATATTTGGCGGGTGCGTGCATTATGGAGATCGAGGAGAAGTTATTTTTTTTTGTGCAGCGCTACGAGTGTTTGTATAATGTATCGTCAAAACACTATAGTGACAGAAATGCTAAAAATAATGCATGGGACAAAATTAGTGAACAATTGGGTTTATCGGGTAAGTAACTTTGTAAATATTACTTAATCGATTTTAATAAAACAAGTCAATATCATAAAATACATTTAATGTACATACGTAGTAGACATGTGTAGTTCCGGACCTTAATAGTTCCAGGAACTATGTCCGGCACTGGAACGACATCGTTCCGATCCGAGGCGCCTTATTAAACAGGTTCATCGTTCCTCACATGTCCCAGCGAGACGGACCGAACACAGTTGTACGGGTAAGGAAAAGGAACGATCGGCGGCGCCAACGAGCCCGGCCGAGCGTGACCCGATCCCCACCGACGGAGTAACCTAAAGGGACAGCACATTGAGTGCTATCTGTACAATGTGTCATCTTATATCGTTGCAATAGGTGCGATTTTGTCACAAAAAATGTATGCGTTGACGTCTGTGCAAAGGCAATGTTGTCGTGTATGAGCAAAATTAAAACAGCTATACATGGGCATTAGAGTAGTGTGAGTCTGGGCTTGTGTGGGCTACCTTAGTCCACGCGTGGGCTTGTGTGGACTTCATCAGAAGCGAGACCAGATAAGTTTCACGTCACCCCTGACAGTGGGATATCTTAGTCCACGCGTGGGCTTGTGTGGGCTTCACCAGAAGTGACATTAGATAAGTTCTACGTCGCGCCCGGCAGTCTGCTAACTCAGTCCACGCGTGGGATATTTTAGTCCACGCGTGGGCTTTTGTGGGCTTCACCAGAAGTGACATTAGATAAGTAACACGTCGCGCCCGGCAGTTGGTCATCTTAGTCCACGCGTGGGCTTGAGTGGACTTCACTAGAAACGACGAAGTTCCACATCGCGCCCGATACTAGTTGCATTAGATCGATAGTCATAATAAACTTTGCAGATTTTGTTTTGAAATGTTGGAAATCCCTCCTTTACAACATTTCAAAACACAGAACTGGAACGCTGGAACTGTTTATGAACATGGTAGAACTAAGACCCTTTACGGTGCGATGTCGGAAAAGGTGCACGCTTCGGTGGAACTAAATAGTTCCGCGGACATGTTAACGGACATAGTTCCGGAGGGTAAGTTAATCGTTCCAGGTTCAATCCAGTGCCGGACATGATTTGCGCACCTCTAATACGTAGGTACACAATTAGTCAAAGAAATATAATAAAGGACATCATTATAATATAAACTTTGATAAAATCGCATGGTGTGGTTTTTGCAGTACCTACATCGACGCTATCGTCTGTTTTATTTATTTATTTATTTAGAAAACCAACAGCGTGACAATACATATAAATTGACAATCAATTATACAGTTATAAAGCCAATAACAGGTTTCCCTTGGTTTTTGAAATTATTGTTACCTACCTATTCTTAACATCTTTCTATCATATCATTTTGCCAGTAGACCGAACCATTCTCAGAATTAAAGTAGGTTTTAAAATGGTTTCGAATAGTCATAGGTTCTTCATCATCAATTTGGCTGGTGTCTAATAAATTTTGTAGAATGCTGTCTCTTGGTAATGAAATGTTTTCGGGTATGTCGTCTAGCATGTAATTATGTAGACATGTACATGCTAAAATTATGTTGTTTAAATACTTCGGCTGTATTCTTATTCTTTTTTGAAAAATTTCAAATTTTGCTGCATAATTCCAAAAGCACTTTCCACAATGCGCCTTGCTCTGCTCAAGCGGTAGTTATAAATTTTTTTTTCTCGATCATGGGAGACTTGGTCACTGGGAAAGGGTCGCATTATGTTTTGAGACAGGGGAAAAGCCTCATCTCCAACAAAAACATGAGGTGCGTTACATGTTGTACCCGGCAAACATTTATTAGGAGGTATTCCTAATTGATTGCTTTGTAGCTTCACTCCCAATTTGGAATTAGATAAAATGCCTCCGTCGCTGTTTCGGCCATAAGATCCTATGTCAACAACAACAAATCTATATTTAGCATCTACTATTGCCAACAAAACAGTGCTAAAGTGTTTTTTGTAATTGAAGTACAGGCTTCCACTATTCCAAGGTGCTCTTATGTTGACGTGCTTTCCGTCAATAGCTCCTATGCAGTTAGGAAAGTGCCAGATGCTATCGAAATCTTTTTCTATCGACTCCCATAGCTCTCGAGTTGGTTTTGGCATAACCATAGGTTGCAATGCTTTCCAAAGTGCAGCACAGGTTTCGTGAATAATTGTTAGAACGGTACTGTAACCCATGCGATAGCTTTGTGCTACAGACTTGAAGCTGATTGCTGTAGTCAAAAACCTGAAAAAAATTATAGTTTAAACTACAGTGAGACATTTTAATTAACTAACTACGGAGTATTCTGATTATTTTTTTAAGATTTTCACTTTATGTTACAGTTATTTTTTGATAATTTTTTCACCAGATTTTCCATGGATACATGGATAATAATTCGACGTAGTCGTTTCCGGGTTGACGTTGATTTCTGGGATATCCTGCATAAATATATGTCAGTATTATTACAGAAAACATATACCATAATTTTATTTTTTATTTCAGCACCAGACTGTCAAAAGCGCTGGAAGAAAATCCGTGATAGTTATAGACGATCAATAAATTTAAGAAAAGATGGAAAAAGTGGTTCTGCCAGAATGAAGGCTAAGCCCATAAAATTTGAGAAAGAATTGGAATTTCTAAAAAAATATGTTGTGCAAGAAAATTCCCAGGTCTCAAATCTAGATGACTCATCTACATACTCTATAAATGATGATTCGCAATCTATACAGTCACCATTACAAGCTAACTCACCAGTATCACGACCGGGTTCTGTATCACGGTCTCCATCACATACACGAAATATTTCACAACAGCCTAGAGCATCGGAAATATTATCCCGTTACATTGAGGCTAAAAAGGAAGAGGACTCTACGGATTATTTTTTTAAAAGCATGGCAAGTAAAGTCAAAGGAATGCCTAATAAAATAAAGGCAGAAATTGAACGCAAGATCTTCCAGATAGTTAATGACGCAGAATTAAAATTGACAGAACAAGAAGAAGTTAATTTGTTATATTCACAATATCACAATTACGAAACCGAAAAAAACGACACGTACACGCCATCAAACATGAACAACTTTCAGGCTTCGAGGAGATCAGCACCATACACGTACACGCCATCATCCGTCAATAATAATAGTACTGAGATAACCGGTGCACCTCTTCCCAATTACGAAACCGAAAAAAACAACACGTACACGCCATCAAACTTGAGCAACTTTCAGGCTTCGGAAAGATCAGCACCCACGTACACGCCATCATCCGTTAGTAATAATAATACTGAGATAACCGCTACACCCCTTCCCAATTACGAAACCGAAAAAAACGACACGTACACGCCATCAAACATGAGCAACTTTCAGGCCGCCAGAAGATCAGCACCATACACATACACGCCATCATCCGTCAGTAATGATGAAACTGAAATAACAGATGCACCTTTCACTGATTACGAGATCACGAAAAACTAACGCCGTCGCCATAAGCCACCATATATCAATAATTAATTAATAATAATTGTGAAATCGACAGAATATGTGATTTTTTTAAGTTTCTTAACATTCCTGATTTTGTTACTTTAGCTAAAAATTATTAAGTGTAATAAAAAAGAGCTTGCCTATCTACAATAATGTTGTTATTTAATAACTGAAACTAGCGACCCGCCCCGGCTTCGCACAGGTGGAATGCTGATACTAAATATACTATATTACGAAAGAAGTATGTGAGCTTTTAGAAATGAAGAGCACAACCAAAGAGTATGATGACATTTACGAAAATCCTAGTAGCGAAACCGATACTAGTGAGATAGACTCTGAGTGATATGTAATTTTTACTCATTATTTTATTATTTTTTAATTATACTTAAGCCGTATCAGTGATCAAAATCATAAAATTTTATTGAAATACAAGCCTATAATCATCACAATGTCTTTAAATCCATTATATAATATATTATTTGGTATTTAAGATCAAGAAATAATTTTGTCAAGCTAGATTTCAAAAATATCACACTGTGCGCCGACTCGAATCACAGACTCATCACCCTGTTGCATCAAGCAAGGCTATAAAACACGTCAAACTGACAGAAGGAATTAATGATGCATTGTTGTAAGCACTGTCTAAATATGCACAAAATTAGATAAGTTCATTAACAGATGTAAAACAGATTAGAGACCAAAGTCACTTCTCTATTTATTTGTAAAAAAAGCGAAAGCAAAAGAGTACAAACTCTTAAGTACCTAGTACATTAGCATTACTTACCTAAGACAGAGAGATAACCGCTCTTCAATCGAGATAGTGGGCCTGTAATTAGTTTTTTGTTTTTCTATATATGGCCGCAACACATTTAATAAGTTTTGAAACTTTTGGTAGTCCATTTTGTAATAATCATAAAACTTTTCTGGATAGTTGGCAATGTGGTCAAAAGCCAAAGTATGAAATTCGCCATGAATTCCTCTATTTCTCCATAAATTATGCACCCAAATACTCCTGTGTGATGTCTTCTTTTTAATTTTATTTTTGTAAACTTCTTCCTCTTCCTCTTCTGCGAGAAGTCCGATTATAACAAGATCCCAGTCTATCATTATATTTTCAATCGAGCACTCGACCGAACTGCGTCAATTCTAAAGGAAGTCTGGACGGAAATAGTAGAGAAGTCACCACAGCGGCCTCAGGCTGCGCCTCGCGGCGTCGCGCTGCGTCGCGCGGCACCGCGAGACGCAGCACCGCTCTTGCACGCCGCGCGTACCGGCGATGCACCGCTGCGTCACGATACGTCGCGCTACGCCGCGAGGCACCTCGAGGCGCAGTGCTGCGTGGTGCAACGTAATCTGAATTCTCACAATGTAATGTGTATCTTTTCGTGTAGTGAATAAAGTATATTCTGAGTCGCTCTATGAAAAATGTGCGCGCAGCGTCGCGCCGCGTCGCGTCTCGGTGTGAGCTGACCCTTACTCAGACCAAACTCCTTGCCAGTCCTCCCCCATTGAAAATCTTTTAGATTTCCTGCTTGCCATTATAATAAACATTATCTCATCCCAAAAAAATCCCTTACCGAACAACGTTGCACACAAACTTACTCAAATCGCCAGCTTAGCTGTTATCGATGGCTCACTCGGTGGTCCAGTGGAACTGCCAGAGTCTTAGACCCAAAAAGCATGAACTTATGTATTTAATAAACAAATACTCACCGTCGGTCCTTGCCGTTTCGGAGACGTGGTTTGAAATGAGAATTATCGCTTCGCGAAAATAAAGGTTAGTCTAATAAAAGAAAATGCTTCGTATAGGTATTAAAATGAATCATATAAACAGTAAGCGTCAGGACCCCTGGACCAAGTGCTCTATATTATGTTTCGAAACTATCAAAGTTCTCTACCTTTCTAATACTATTTGATACCTGAATTAAATTATCTAGTACCTCGGCGGGCAGTGAAAAAACTTGAAAAGAAAGTGGCCAGACATTCTGACGTCAGGTTGTCTGGACCACATTTTTTTTACATAGTTGGAGACGACATATCTCAATTATTTACTTGTAAATATTCAATACCTTCTCAATACCTTAACATGTATATTTTTTTCAAATTTTATGGCTTCCCAGAAAAAAGTTACGGCAGAATGAATTTCTTCAGGAAACAAAACTTATTTTATGGCTATTTAATTTGCATTATACATAATTTTATGTATAATTATGTTTGACTGGATGGCCTATGTCCAGCAGTGAATTGATATAGCCGATGACAACGATATTTTATTTACTTTTGAATATATATATTGGCATTGTGAATAAGTAATAACATAACATAATCGGCCTATATACGTCCCACTGCTGGGCACAGGCCTCACCTCAACTATGAGGTGGAACAAGCCATACTCCAACACGCTGGCTCAGTCCGGGTTGTTGGAGGGGTGTAAGGTTAGTGAGCAACCTTATTGTCAGATGTTATCAAGCCGCCCTAAGGCCTCTGACTAGGCTTAACGACTGACATCTGGCGACGTCAACCGGGACCAACTGCTTAACGTGCCTTCCGAAGCACGGAGATGCCGGAAATATACATCACTAAATTTCGGTCGGGGTGGTCACCCATCCCATTTCCGACCCGGCGTGTGTTGCTTTACAACAGTGATCGTCGCCGATCACTGTCACAACTGCGCCACGGGCACCTCAAAATAAGTAATAAATACACTCTATTTTGATGAATAATTTTAATAATCAGAACCGTTTTAAACATTGTATACTGATATATTTCTTTAAACTTCATGGTCACTAACACTTAAATCGTAAAAAAACGGGATTGCTACCATGTACAGTCAGTGCCCTAAGAGATGTATCCAGGCACATTGGCTCTTGTAAATTGTAAAATAACATATTTTGATGACGCTTTCACTGCTAGCGCAGTTGTCAGCTCAGTGTCTCAAGACGAAAGTCTTTGACCAATGTGTGTTGCCAGTAATGACATATGGGAGTGAGACGTGGTCGTTCACTATGGGTCTCATAAGAAGGCCCAAAGTTACCCAGCGAGCAATGGAGAGAGCGATGCTTGGTGTTTCCTTGCGGTTCACTTTTATCCGCTACCTACATATAAAATGTAAAATGTAGAATCCTCTTAAGTGGGTGCCTTCTGGGTCTTGATTATGATTTTGTTGAATCACTATTGAAATATTTAATAAAAGGGTTAAATATAGAAAAGAAATATATATATATGAAAATAATACTCATTCTTAAACATCGATACACAATATACACTTACATACACTACAAAATACCATGTAGAAGTTGTATTTTCCGTGCTGGAGTTCAGTTTTTAAATCCCGCACCACGCAAGTGGTGGTTTAAGAAAGGATCCATGGTGTGGTTACCAACGATCAACGATCTCCTGTTAACTGAGCGGTAAACATGACAGGAGCTGCTGGACCTGGCCTCATACGATACCAGATATCTTCGATTTCACCATAATCGCTATAACCACAACCTAACGGAAAACGAGATAAGTATTTGTAAAAAATAGTGAAAATGTATTTTTATTCTTAAAAATATTATTTTACTTACATTTAAATGAAGATGTCGTGCAATTTCGTCTATACTTTCGTTCTGTTCGAACAAAACAATTATTTCCGCTAGTAATAAAGTAGTTAACTACGGCAGTATGCTCAATCAGCAAAGCAACCATCAATATGAAGTTATCCAGTTGCGCACGTGATAGTTGAAAAACGATCTTAACTTTTGTTCTACCCGCATTTCTTATCAATTTAGATAGCCAAACGTCATCGCTCACTGTATACTACGTTTCTTTTGTTATTGACTATGTGCGCTGTGACAACAGGTAATTTCGCCATAATGGCTAATCAGTCATTTGGCGCAGCGGTCTATAGGTTCGCCAATCAATCTGGGAGTCGTGGTTTAAATCCCACCTTGGCTGATGTTTTTAGCTAAAGAGTTTATTTGTGCATTTATTCCTGAAGATGGAAATCGTGCCATAGAATAAAGTTTCAAACCAAATAGAACTTGACTTGGTCTAATGATTTATTCAAATGAGTTTGTAGGCTAGGTGGTGCCATCTATGCGTCATCAATTGTTCATTTTACAACTAATCATTTCACAAATGACTCACTTGACCAAATTATCAACTCTTAAATTTTCATATTACAAAAAAAAATTTCACAAAATGTACACTTAACAACTGAATCATCTGATAAAACTACGATTGGCCAAAAAACGTTTGAAAAAATGTTTTATTTGACAAATGATTAGTTTTTAAATCCCGAAGCCCAAATTGCCGAAGAGTGTGAGCAGGCATGTCGTTTTATTGGTTTGAAGCAAAAAGGTATGTCAAGAAGAAATGGGTAAACGCTAAATACTAGGCACAACTTTAAAAGTGCCATCTAGAATCATCACATTTGGACAAATGCTTCATTTGTGAAAAGTATTATTTGGTGAAATAAAAATAGGTCAATGAATTTTTTGTTAGTTGAAACATTTAACAAATGAAATGTTTGCTAAATGATCATTTGTTAAATGAGTTTTTTTCAGATGATACTTTTGTCAAATATCTCGTTTGCCAAATGAACATTTGGTGAAACGTTGTTTGTCAAATGATCATTTGTTAAACATTTTTTGGTCAAACATTAGTGAACCGCAAGGAAACACCAAGCATCGCTCTCTCCATTGCTCGCTGGGTAACTTTGGGCCTTCTTATGAGACCCATAGTGAACGACCACGTCTCACTCCCATATGTCATTACTGGCAACACACATTGGTCAAAGACTTTCGTCTTGAGACACTGAGCTGACAACTGCGCTAGCAGTGAAAGCGTCATCAAAATATGTTATTTTACAATTTACAAGAGCCAATGTGCCTGGATACATCTCTTAGGGCACTGACTGTACATGGTAGCAATCCCGTTTTTTTACGATTTAAGTGTTAGTGACCATGAAGTTTAAAAAAATGTATCAGTATACAATGTTTAAAACGGTTCTGATTATTAAAATTCTTCATCAAAATAGAGTGTATTTATTACTTATTCACAATGCCAATATATACAGTGTGTTTGGGAACCGGTGTCCGACCCGTTAAGGTGAAGTAATATGATCTATTTTATGAATAAATCCACCATAATTAAGCACTTTTAATTAATTTTTTTTAATTTTTTTTTTTAATTTATTTCAGGTAAATTTTACCTGCGTTTCAAAGGGTCTCTGATGACAGGGTGATATTCAATTTGTCACAACTTCTAAACTATTTTACTTGGAACTTTGATTTTTGCTTCAGTGTTTAGGTGATGTCTTTGGGTATCCAAAAAGTTAAAAATAAATGTATGTTGACAGTTTAGTTTTTCTGAAAAAAAAAAAAATTTAAAAAAAACTAACAAATTCTATCACAATTTTCAAGTTCAAACATTTTTTTGAGGTATTTTAAGGGAGTAATGAAAAAATGCTTTTTGTCAGCTTATTGCCTACTTTTGTAGCTGTCCAACGATACCACTTTTGTGACTGTAGGACCTCTAAATCGGCAGATATTGCAAACTAAAATAACCCATCCGTACTCCCGAGAAAAAAAAATTAAAATGGCGGCCATTTTAAAACAACTGCTGCAAAGTGCTTAATTATGGTGGATTTATTCATAAAATAGATCATATTACTTCACCTTAACGGGTCGGACACCGGTTCCCAAACACACTGTATATTCAAAAGTAAATAAAATATCGTTGTCATCGGCTATATCAATTCACTGCTGGACAAAGGCCATCCAGTCAAACATAATTATACATAAAATTATGTATAATGCAAATTAAATAGCCATAAAATAAGTTTTGTTTCCTGAAGAAATTCATTCTGCCGCAACTTTTTTCTGGGAAGCCATAAAATTTGAAAAAAATATACATGCTAAGGTATTGAGAAGGTATTGAATATTTACAAGTAAATAATTGAGATATGTCGTCTCCAACTATGTAAAAAAAATGTGGTCCAGACAACCTGACGTCAGAATGTCTGGCCACTTTCTTTTCAAGTTTTTTCACTGCCCGCCGAGGTACTAGATAATTTAATTCAGGTATCAAATAGTATTAGAAAGGTAGAGAACTTTGATAGTTTCGAAACATAATATAGAGCACTTGGTCCAGGGGTCCTGACGCTTACATATAAACACATTTAATCTTTTTTTTTTGCAGGCTTAGCGGAGGCGGTTTGCCCAGAGGTATTGAACAAGGGCATTTCTTACGAGGACACCTTGTACCCATATTATTATTTTGAGGAGGTGTTTCATTCTCCATGCTGGGCTTCATTGTCCATGTCTTCGCTGTCTGTTGGTTCAAACGCTGCAAGAGTTCGGCAGCATGCTCAAGAACCTCAATCTCGCAACAAGTCTCCCTACAAGTGGGCCTAAAAATTAACATGGACAGGACAAAAGTCATGTCGAATGCCCACTCCGGTATCTGTTGCAGGCTCTATTCTCGAAGTTGTCGACGAGTATGAGTACTTATTAGGACAAGTAGGTAGGTCCAACTTCGAGAAAGGGGTAAATTGTCGAGTCCAACTCGGCTGGGCAGCGTTTGGGAAATGGCGTAACGTCTCCTCATCCAACATACCTCAGTGCCTCAAGACAAAGGTTTACAACCAGTGTGTGTTGCCAGTAATAACATATGGATCTGAGACATGGTCACTCAATAAGGGCCTCATACAAAGGCTCAAGGTCACCCAACGGGCTATGGAGAGGGCTATGCTTGGTGTTTCGCTACGATATCGAATCAGAGGAAATCCGTAGGAGAACTAAGGTCGCCGACGTAACCCAGCGTGTTGCTAACACGCTGGGTTAGCAACACGCTAACCCGCTGGTTGGGTTGAAGTGGCAGTGGGCGGCACATAGCTCGAAGGACTGATGGTCGCAAAGTCCTCGAGTGGAGACCATTCAAGGCCAAGCGCTTTGTGGGACGGCCACCCGAAAGGTGGACGGATCTCGGTGGATGCAGGCCGCCTACAACCGGCCGCTCTGGAAATCTATAGGGCAGGCCTATATTTGAATTGGATTTTAATTGAATTTTATTATCCCTTAAAAGTTTGTCGGTCTGTAGAGACAGAAATACAGAGGTATTTCTTCATTTTGTGATGGCGGAACTCGATATCGTCAAATAAAAAATTGTTTCCTCGTTCTTAGCTCGTCGATCCATACGTAATCATTGGTGGCACTGCTGAATGATTACGTGATGTTTTCTCTTTAAACATTGGTATATTTGAAGAGAAAACATCACGTAATCAGTAATCGAGTAATTTTCCTAATGCTGCCGCGACCATCGAGTAATACTGCGGGTAGTCCGAGCGTACGAAGATGGACGTAACCCGGCTCATCCAACCAGAACAATAACACTTCAAGCGGATCCTGATCGAGTCAACACTGTTTTAGAAAAAGTGTCACGCGATCCATCAAACAGCACCAGGGTACCTAGTTGGCGCACAGGAATCCCACATGTAAGCGTGCATAGAATAGGCATGATGACTGTATTTTTTTTTTGTTTATTATCGAAAGACCTTACATTTATGTAAACAATCCTCAAAGAATCACTTCATCTGGATCAATACCACCAGAGATATCACAATTTGAAATGCACATTTTTGGACTTGCCCAAAAACGCTCCATACAAAAGTGACAGCGATAGTGACGTCACTGTCGCTTTTGTATGGAGCGTTTTTGGGCAAGTCCAAAAAATGTGCATTTCAAATTGTGATATCTCTGGTGGTATTGATCCAGATGAAGTGATTCTTTGAGGATTGTTTACATAAATGTAAGGTCTTTCGATAATAAACAAAAAAAAAATACAGTCATCATGCCTATTGTATGGTTTGAAAGAACAAGATGTAAGAACTACTTCCAGCAGATTATCAAAAAAGAATAGATTTCTGTCAAGAAATGTTGAAACGAGACGCTGAAGATCCCAATTTCCTTAATAAAATACTTTGGACGAACGAGTCAAAGTTCACTAGAAATGGTGTTTTTAACTTACACAATTACCATTAATACGCAAGAATAAACCCTCATGCAATTCGCCGGAACAATTTCCAGACACAATTCTCCATAAATCTCTGGGCTGGAATATTGGATAGATAATTAATTGGACCGTTTGAATTACCGGATATTTTGATAGAGAGAGATATTTAAATTTCATCAGAGAAGATTTGCCAACGCTGTTCCAAGATGTTAACAGCACCAAGGAACCGACAGATGTTCTACCAAATGGACGGTACTCCATGCCATTTTGCGAGAGCAGTTCGAGAAGAACTAAATGAAAATTACCCTGGAAGATGAATAGGTGGCGGTGTTCCAATAGCTTGGCCACTTAGTTCATTCATGATAGTGGTGCTAATATGGTGAAGGGTGTTCGTTTGGCTAAATACGATTTTGCTAGATGTTTTATACAAACGCTTCAAAGAGCCATAAATAATTCGCTTAAAGTCCAGACTGAAGTAACAGCAACAATTTCTGCTGGAAGGCGACTTGTGTCGCACTTCAATCACTCAGGTCTAGCTCAAGAAAAACTGCTGAAGATCCAGAAAGAGCTAAGTTTACCCGAGCATCAGTTAGTGCAAGGTATTAGCACTAGGTGGAATCCATCCAATCCACTTTTAAGATGATTGAGCGTTTGTTAGAACAGAAGCTGGCCATATCATTGTATGTTGCTGATCACGATACGATCATAAATTTGACAGCTGAGCAGTGTATCACTTTATAGAAGCCCTTCGAAGAAATTACTAAAATAACAAGTTCTGGACTATCATGCGTGTCGGAAGTTATACCACACGTTACTGCTTTAAAAATACTTAGATGAAACTGAAACTCCTGATTTATGCAAGCCTCGTTAAAAGCTGAGTTAGAAACTCGTTTCACTTCCATAAGTCAAGGCTCAAACTACTTGATTGCAACTTATCTAGACCCTAGATTCAAAACAAACTATTTGGGGGTGATTGAAGCTGCAAAAGCACGCCAGGAGATCTTATTGGAATTTTTGAAAATGTCTTGTGAAGAGTCTTCAAGTAGCAGTTCATGTTCAACAGCGGCTAAAAAGAGTAGAGGAGAGGAGACAGAGCCAGCTGTATCTTGCAAAGCTCATGACTCATTTTGAGACTGCTTTGATGAAGTAGCAAATGAAAACAACACTGACCAAGTGCAACGTGAAGAAAGAAATGCGTTAACCTGTGAGCTGGAGTTTTATCTCAAATACGTGCGAATTGATCGCACTTGCGACCCTTATTCTTGGTGGGCAGCTAATGCCAAACAATACCCAAATTTAATGAAGTTTGTCAAAATCTACTTTTCTGCTCCTTGCAGCAGTGTGTATAACGAAAGTTTTTCCAAAGCTGGGCTTATTTATGAAGATTATTTCTCTAAAATGGGAGATAAGCTATATCTTCGATTTTAGGGACACTGAAGAGCTGCTTGAGGCCGAGCAGGCGGTGGCTGAGGAGGAGTGGGTGTGGGAGTCACCTGCCTGACTGGGCCCCATACCCGACCCACTCCACGCGGAGCGCCGCCACCCGCGCCTCTACACCGTGACCTGGTGCCCCGTGTGGTCGAGCGCCAACCTCCCCTCACGAGAGAGGAGCTGGGCGCTTGCCAGAAACGGTGGCAGGCCGCCGTTGATACGGCGACGAATCTAGTTTTAATAAGTAATTTGCCTAGGGGGCCCTGTTGTAGTCATAATTAAAAACTTCGATAGGGTCCCCAAACAGTGAACAATGAATTTGTACATAATGTTAGAAGATATTTTTTTTGTTTTTGTTCTTATTATGTTTTGTTCTTTTTTTGTTTTGTTTAGTAATAAATGTTAATATTAAAAAGGCGTTTCATTGGACTACCTGAGATGAGTTTTACCATGGGTACCTACATGATATGGGCACTTGTAAAATAAAATTATATTGTATTTTTTTCTCAGATAATTTGCTTTTTGTATATTCTGTCCATTAACAACAATAGGTGCAGAGAGTACCTAAGTAATTAGCCCTACCTACTTAGGAGGACCCACCGCCACCCCTATATTATCATCTTCACAATTAAACACCATTCCGCAATTGCGAAGATCTATAAATTCGCCCTCCTTATCTTGTGCCTAGTTACCTACCTAGTTCAGATCGATTTAAACATTTTCTCCTAAGTAATTTTCTTATCTAAGTTACGAGCGACCTGCCTCTAGCGCCATCCCAACGTGGCAGACTAGACACAGAAACCGCGACCGGGTTTCTAGCAAGGTAACATAACCTCACTTTACCCAACCACGCCATGGCGGCGGGGACCAGCAACAAGAGTGAGCGAGTGCCTCACGCTTCATTATCCTTCGATAAACTGGACAATAACTTAAATTGGAAATTTTGTATGCGACATGCACTAATTATGGAAGGTTGGTGGGTTCAGACGTGACCAAAGATCAACGTGCGCTTGCAAGTATATGCCTTTCGGTATAACCGCATTGCATACAATACATAATAATAGCAAACACTGCTAAAGCAGCATGGACCAACTTGCAACAAATATTTGACAAGACAAGGGACTTTTCAGTTAAATATATTCGTCGCTATCGGGGGCAGCTGCAATAATTGGAAAAAAAACAAATAAAATATTGTATTTGGCAATAAAGAATAAGTATTGCTGTAAGTAAAGGTAAAGAAGGAAAATCTCACACCATTTTTCACAAATTATTTATTTATTTATTCTTTATTGCACATAAAAAAGTACAAATGGCGGACTTAATGCCAGGAGGCATTCTCTACCAGTCAAACCACATGGTAAGACAGAGAAATTAAGGCGGTGCACAAGAAATTATTCATGTAGATTCCTCAATAATTTGAACTACACACATCAAAAGTGTCTAGGGATATCTCAAGCATTTTCATACAAAGTATAGCAATTTGGGAGGCTGTAAAAATTAAAATAATGCTACCAACGTAGAAATTTTTCGAACACAGAAACTGCTATATCTGCCCTTTCAGATTGTATAAAAAAAAATATTGTAGGAGCATTATTGTACAATCGTAAGGACGTTAAAAAAAGACAGATTTTTCTTTTAAAAGGTGTCAAAATTTTAGCAAAATAAAACGTTTTTTTTTTTAATATTCTTAACCTTTATCTTATGCCACTGTCCTCGCGTTATTCTGAGATAATGCTCAACTTGTAAACTAACTTAACTTTATGAAATATTTGAAAAATGATATCCTTATGATATCCCTAGACACTTTTGATGTGTGTAGTGACAATAGTGCTTGAACATTTTCGCATATATTCAAAACTGAGCTTATTTATATTGTCTTTCAGGAACATCGATAGAAATGGAGTCCGACATCTTAACAGAGGGTTTAAAAATGAGTATAGACATACACAATATTATAAATGGGGGATTAATATCAGACGGAAATGCGAACACATATTCAAAAATTCTGCAATCAAGACCTAATCATCTACTATTTACTAATCATGATGTGGAGAAAGTGTAATGCCGGAACCATTTGACAGAAATATGTACAAATTAATACACTTTAGAATACGTGACAAAAAAAAAGAGTTTTGTCCATAAGAAAAGCAAACAGTTAACAGCTTCGCGTATGCTTTGTACAGATTCACAAGGCTCAGGGCCTCTTTCACCATCCCCAAGTAAAGTTCTAATTAGCTACTTCCTAATTAACACTAATCAACAAGTAAAAGTAAGAAGTAAATTTTCTCAATTTCACATAAGAAAATGAAGTTCCGAGTAGCTACTCAACGGTTAAAAGATTGACTTGAGATTATCATTCATTCACGTTCTATGGTTCACTCAATTTTGACAGCTAATTACGTCTTTACCGTCAAACTCTTTTGTCAGTGTCATTTACTCGTGATGTAAAATTCTGTTGTGGCGTTTGTTTTGTTTTGTTGTTTGTTAAAAGATTGTCATGGATAAAGTAAAAAGAGAAAGGAGTGCAAACTTTAGCTCTGATGAGCGAGATTTATTGGTGTCTCTTGTGCAAAAGTACCGCGAAATCCTGGAAAATAAACTTAGTGACGGTGCTACCTGGAAAAAAAAAAGAGATGGCTTGGGAGCAAATTGAAAAAGAGTTCAATGCTCAATCTGGAGGTACATTCAGATCGAGTAAAACTTTGCGGATCAAATACGAAGGTCTAAAACGAACTGTCCGTAAAAAGTCGGCTGCTATTCGATCGGAGTTGTACCGTACTGGTGGTGGACCAAACACAGCCACTCCTTTAAACAGTACAGAGGTACACATAAAATCAATGATAAGCCTGAGCACTGACGGACTAGAAAGCATTTATGACTCGGATGTTTTACCTCCAGTCCAAAATGAAGGTAAGAACAAATTGTAACCATTTAATTGCATTGTTTAAATCAATTCCTTCACTTTTAAATAAATGTCTGGTATCTTTCAGATGATTCTCTTAGTCTTAAATTATCGATGGAGGAATATATAGTATTACCACCAACATCTGAGGACCTCGAGCTTGTGCCAGAAACGGATGGTAGGTATCTTAGTATGTAATTATACTTAAATAATATGTTCCATTTCACTACATGCTAAGTTATAGAATCTTTTACCAAATGTTTTTGTTATTTACAGATGAACCTCCTCCTAAAAAGCAATATACTTCAAAAAATGAAACTGCTGCAAACGAATCAATTGCATTTAAAGATATCAATATTGGTAAGTACTTATTACTCGTGTTTAAGATAAAACAAAGATATTATGCATTTAGTACCCACTTATGTTTTATTACAGAAGAATCAGAGAATATTCCATTTTGTTCAACTCCACCATCACATCAAAAATGGGATGTAACCAGTCGAAGAAATTTGAAAACAAAGAGGCACCCCGCTCTAATTGGTAAGAATTAATTTAGCATGTTGATTATAATGTAGTAGCTCAACCATACAGTTGGCTGCGATCCATGGTAACTAACCACCTTCAACTCTCTAAATGGCATTTAAACTATGAAAACTGCTTTGACAAACAACAAATAATTTGCATCTTTAATGTAAAAGAATCTTAGTTGTGTTTCAATAATGTTAAAAAGTTTTCAATCTTATTTGTTTTCTTCTTACAGCAAGTACCCCAAATACGTCAAAAAAGTCATTTGACAAATTGGCAGAAGCCAAATTAGAACTAATACAACTTCAAAAGCAGCTTCTTGAAGCCGAAATAATTGAAAAAAAAAGGAATGGGAGTTTAATGAAAAAGAGCGCCAATGGAAGGAAGAAGAGTTTAAATTAAAATTAGATAAGCTAAGGAAGGAAATAAATGTATAATTTAAAAACACTGTTTACTTTCATTTCTGAAGGTACAAAAAATATACTTGATTACAATGCATCAATTAATTATTCAGTAATGGTAAGAAATAGTCTTGCACTAGTTTATTTCTCATGTTATTCAGAGTCAGTAGTGCAGTCTGTATTGTATTATCTTCATATTCTTGTGAATTACTTTGTGAATCATTTTCTCCAAAAGTTTGTTCATTTGTGTCAATGGCAATATTATGTAGAACAAAACAAGATACTATTATCGCTTGAACTCTATTTAAATTTAATGTTATCTGCGCCTTAAGACAGGAAATCGATTTTTGCAAACTCCAAAACATCTTTCAATTGTATTCCGAGTTCTTATATGTTATTCATTATATAAATTTTCTGCTGGTGATGATGGGTTTAAAAAAGGTGTTAAAAGGTAATTCTTCAGTTCATATCCACTATCACCTAGAAGAAAGCCATTTCCAAATCGCCCACTTTCAAACTTTTGTTTCAATGCTGAGTTATTAAATATTGTTTGGTCATGTACAGAACCAGGCCACCTAGCAACAATATTCATACATCTCAAGTGGCTGTCGCAGGCTACTTGTACATTCATTGAAAAAAATGATTTTCTATCTCTATAGTTTTCTGCCAAGTTGCCTCGGTGGGGGAACTCGGTGGAAGTTAGGCGTGTATTTATAATCCAGAAAAATTGTCTCAGGGCTATGTGTGGAGCTAAACCCATGGATTCCTGCCGACCACTATTTGAAAAAATGAGCCTGTTAACCTTGCCATCTATGTACATCTTTGAGATATGTGTTTTCACCAAAAATAACATAGAGCTTTTCGAAAGAAGCGTGATATGTGTAAGTTCTCGACTCGGTATCCGAATCGTTTGGTTATACCGTCTTGTTCGACGACATGCTGGCAAAAGAACTGTTACAACATGTGCATAAAATTGTATAGTAAGTTGCCGGAGGCTATAAGAGCTTTGCCATTTAGACAGTTTAAATGTGCCTTGTACAATGTTCTCACTAAAAAATGTTATTATAGTGTAAATAAATTAATAATAGTGAAATTTGAATCAAATATGTTATCAATTATAATAATTTAATCAAAATGTATTTATTTAATTTATTTTTAGGCTTAACTGTGCTTCTCTCAATTATTGCATGCCAATTGTTGTTGGTTAAATGTGAGAAATCAATATTATGAAAAATCTGTATGTACCACATTTGCAATAAATTATTATTCTATTCTGGTAATCCTACTAGTATGACTAAAATTCCTTTCACCGGTACACCAGGTCTATTACCACCACATAATATGGATGGTAAAAAATGTATAGATTTTTTCTTAAGTGTGGTGACAAATTGAAAACCGAAGCGAGAACGTCTCGCGTTAGATTTGCAAAATGGAAAGATATAACAATATCCGAACTAAAAGTGTTTATCGGCATAATATTGTTTATGGGCACTGTTAAATTAAATAGGATGGCTGATTATTGGTCAACAGATTACTTGTTGCCACTAAGCCCACATTTATTTACGGCCAGAGACAGGTTTTACTTGATTTTAAGGGCACTAAACGTCCAAACTGATGATAGACCTGAGAGTATTTTTAGAATAAAACCTCTGATTGATTTGTTTAATCAGTCAATGTGTTCGATTTATTATCCATCAAAAAACATCGCGATTGACGAATCATTAATATTATGGAAAGATCGTCTGTCCTTCCGCCAATACCTAAAAGGAAAAAGACATCGTTATGGAGTAAAACTCTATATATTAGCTGACATGCATGGGATCATTAAAAAAAATCACCTTTATAGTGGTTCTAGAGATCAACTGGTAGGAGGCAGAACCATGTTAAAAAGTAGTGATTCTTTTGTTGGAGAAATATATGAATAAAGGACATTCATTATATTTTGACAACTTTTACACCAGTGTGGGCTTAGCAGAGGAGTTATTAAGTAAAAATACTTATGTAACGGGGACTCTTCGGGCAAAACGCGCTGGCAATCCCAATTTAATACATAATAAATTAAAGCCCGGAGAATCTTGCATAATGCATAATAGCAAAAATATTGTTGTAACCAAATGGTTGGATAAACGAGAAGTCTTATTTTTAAGCTCTGAACATGACAGTGGTTATAAAATGTCCACAAGTCGCCGCATACGCTGTGTTAAATATAAGCCTGCGGCGCATATTGAATATAATAAATATATGCGAGCCATTGACAGACACGACCAACTTTTGAGTTATTACTCATGCGAACATAAAACCCTACGCTGGTACAAAAAAGTTATCATACGTAGGATCCAAATTTGCTTAATTAACGCTTTCTTGTTACATAGAAAAATTCATAATTCAAATATAGAATTGTATAATTTTAGAAAAGAAATATTTGAAAAATGTATTACACCTACCAAATATCTCAGGTCCTGCTCGATCTCTAAATAAAAGAATTCATTTGCCGACACTACTCCCAAAGCGTGGCGGAAGGATTAGTAGAAAACGGTTACCAAAAAACAAAGAAAAATAAACAAGTGATTTATGGCTGTCCTGATTGCCCAGGATTTCCAGGATTTTGTATCACCCCTTGTTTTCGGGAATACCATAATTATTAATAACATTTTTAGATTGGTAAAAAATGACACATTAAAAATTACAACATTTTTATTAAATAATCAGGCTCTTACATAATGATAAATAAGTCTCTTTGATTAGATAATGATAACCTTACTTATGTACCTATGTGGTAACTACAAAATCAATAAATCTCTTTAAATACTAAACCTTCTCTTATTTTACTCCTATTGATCAGCATACCCTGACACACTATTAAAATACTGTAACTAAATTATTGTTTTAAAGTTTCTATAATTTTTTGCATTATTGCATATCTTTCATCTCTACTAAATCGTAGCAATTCGTTTGATACGAATTGCCCAAAATACTTGCAGCCATGCAAATCCACAATTGACGGAACCGTTCTCTGCTGTTTCTAGGGTCGTTTCTGTATTCGTGAAATTATCTTTTGTTGATTTTTTTGTGCACGTTGGACAATCCTGTGTTGTTTTTTGTATTGTTCCACTCTCTTTGTTTACTTCAGGTTGCCATATGTCGTAAGTTTGTGAATTTTCATATAACATGGTCCTCGTCGTCGCATTGTGTTTCGATCAAACAATAACAATCCTAAATAAATTAATCCGTAAAATCATGCAAAAAGGTTTACAACACCTGATAAAAACAGTCCTTCCATTTCCTTAAAAACACACAGATTATCTCCTTTCGATGCACTACACGAATTTACTAACCGCTTACGTCTGATATTGGGTTGAAACTGACAGTTTTAACTAGAGAAAAACGAAGAAAAGCTAAAAGTTACATTACATGGTGGATGATTCCCCAGGGGAATCATCAAAATCTCTGGCCCATGGTGCCCCAGAGGCATCACAAAATGTTTGTTTGACGCCATGCACTAAAGTTTAAAAAACATCCGCACGGAATCGGTTAAAGACCGCGATCGCAACACTGCAAAATTTGCCTATTCAAAGGAACTTACTCTTTATCCTATTGTCCGCCAAAGTCCAAACAAAAGAAAATTGTCCCCATGTTGTCAACTATGCATGCAACAGCAGATCACTATTCCGGCGTGATCAAGTCTAATGGTAGTTTTTTAGGAAAAGACGTCGTTTTATGTTTTTTTGTGGCCATTTTCAGCAGAACATATGAGTTAACACCCACTATGGCCATCTCTTCGTCCTCCTCGAATCGACGCCAATTTTCGTTTTATTATAAAACTCCACCATCTCTGGTAGTCGATTCTTTGCATCAGCCGTGCTATTCCGGCGGTGCACATCGCACGTGCGAGCATTGATGTCGAAGGGAGATTGCGTTTTAGCATTCCGGCGATCACGGTGGCGCTGCGATTGTGATGGTGGCAGTGAAACTACTTTTCCATACAAATGTCTAACTCACAGCATTCCCAACGTGCAATCTGACAACCGAACTTCGATCGCGTCGGTCACATTTTCAGTTCGAAATCCGTTTGTTAGTTTTCAGGAAGAAAGGTATTCTTTTAGAATTAAAATTTGCTTAGAACCATAAAAATGTCTAGATCTTTTTTATTAATAAATATTTTAAAAGAAGCACATGCTTTAGACGTGCTCGCCAGTCGGCGACAAGCTGTAAATTTGCGCCATTTGCCAGTCTTTAATGATAGCCGGGATTATGTAGCACTATATCGTTTGTCTGAAGAGCTCATTCAAAACCTTATGGAAGAAATAATGTTTTACAGCCAATACAACTGAAAATGCGTAAAACAGGCTTTTCCACCAGGATAAAGTTAGGTAAATCAGTTCATGTAATTTATACAATAATGTAAAACTTGTGTAAAAAAAAACGAATACATATCAAATTAGTGTTTCTACTATCTAGCAACTAGGTACTTAATGACTGTATTGGTTGCTTTAGTTGCTGTGCACACTGTCCTTCCTAACAAGTGGAAGCTATAAGAGGATTGTGGGCAGAGAAATTAATACATTCATCTCCCAGCCATCGGCATCACGGTGTATTCGTGGGATTGTAGAGGTTTTATGCCACCCCACCATAGCCATGAAATATATTCGATTTCCCCAAAATCTCCAAGAAAGGCAAGACCAATACCATACTGGTACCTATCTGTTAATTTTATAACATCGTTATTTTTTTTTCAGATAACTGATGCGGATCTCAACATTTTACATGTGTATCCATCCTATGGGGGGGCTACCCATGACAGCTTTGTTTTTAATAACTCTGTTATTGAAACTCATTTGGAGGGATTAGCAGATAACAATGAAAATGTTTATTTACTTGGTAAGTGTTTATTATTAAGATGTATATCAATAATTATGCCAGATAATAAAATCAAAACTTGTATACTTGCCAGAATAGAATATCTTTTAACATTAAGAGGTTTTTGATCTATAATATGTATCATCTTGGAGGAAAGATTATTATGTCCATCTTTGCCCACAAATCTCCAAGACCTTCTAGGGGGAATTTTACAAAAAAAGCGTTTATTAGTCGACGCAGCACCTGCTCCCATGGCAAAAAAAAAGATGTGCTGTCTGCCCGAGAGGAAGGAACGTAAAACAAAGGTTTTCTGTGGCAGGTGCCGTAAACCTCTCTGCGGTGAACTACTGCACCAAGGTGTGAGAATGTGTCACCCAAAATAAATAATTGTTTTTTTATAGCGTTAGTTAAGCTGTCTTTCTGAATAAATAATATTTTAATAAAATTTGTGTTTAATTTATGTAGTATTCATGATTTAAATATTGGGGTCAATGAAACCCCTGGGTAGGAATAATGTTTCTCTTAGGATGGGTAGGGTTCAAGGGTTAAATAAAGCTTGAAGAAACCGGTGTAAGGCTGCCTGTCCATTGACGCGGAGAGGGGCAGCGGAGCGGAGAAACGAAGAAATATTAACCAATAGGATTGCATGAAATCTCCGCTCCGCTTTAGTGGAAAGGGATTTGCGAGCTAGTTTAAAAATTCATACATTTTCGGAAGCGGTGCGTGGTAGCGGTGCGTGGTAGCGGTGCGAGGTAGCGGTGCGAGGCGGCGGAGCGGCGCGGCGGAGCGGGGCAGCCGAGTGAGCCGGCGCGGCGCGGCGGGGAAACGGCCCGGTCTCGGGGGCGGGGGTATGGGATATTGGGATAGTATGCCGCTGAAGTTTGTCCAGCACGTACGTGCGCTTTGTTGTAACGAAGAATTTTGAAAAATGGATGAAAGACTCATCGAAAGCGTAAAAAAGTTTCCTTGCCTGTGGGACACGAGTTCAGAATTTTATAAATGTAACGAAACAAAGGATGCGGCATGGAATCTCATCATTAATGAAGTAAACATAAAAGACGGTAATTATATATTTTTATTAAAATAAATATCATAGCTTACGCTTCTTGCAATTCGTGAGCGCGCGTGAACATTATTTGTGTTGAAGTCTTGTACGTGTATGAGTATTGTTGTTAAGTATTTCAAGATTTTTTTCTTACGGTATGCGCTATGCGTTGCTGCCTTAACGCACACACAGATACATCGTCAACACAAACAAAGCCCACACGCAATCCTTATTTGCAACATATCGATACTTTCATAATATTAGCTGTATTTCACTTTACTTAATAGAACTTTAGTTTTTTTTATAGTTGTTGATTGAAATTCGTGACGAAATGCGAGTATCTTGCCATGGAACTTTCCCCTGATTATTGAAGTAAGAACAATACATTTCTCGAACTTGATAACCTTCGTTTCTATAGTGTGTTTCTATTCTGTTATCCATTGAGATTAATATCTGCTCCTTGTTATTTTCGTTACTGTTTAGGTAATCAGGTTGTCGATCAATTAAATAATTGTGCAACACACATGTTGCTTTTATTATTTTATCAACTGTTTCGATTTTGCATTCGAAATCTTTATGATACACGTACCACTTTCGTGCCAGTACCCCAAAAGTTGCTTCAACGTTGCGACGTGCCCGTGACAAGCGGTAATTAAATACTCTTTTTTTCTGAATTCAATCCATCACGGGGGTAAGGCCTCATAAAATTTTCCATTAATGGAAAAGCTTCGTCTCCTATAAATACAAATGGCAATGGCTCTCCGTCCTGATAAAGTAGTACGGGCTGAGATAAATTTAACCTCCTCTCTTTTAGGCGTTTTCCGAAAATGCTGTCGTCAAAAATTCCTGCATCTGAAAACCTTCCCATAGATCCTACATCAACCATTATGATTTTTCTTCTGGCATCAGCTAAACACATCAAAACCACAGAAAACCTCTTTTTATAATTGAAAAATGATGACCCTGATTTAGAAGGAGACTTGATATATACATGCTTGCCATCAAGAGCACCTAAGCAATTTTTGAATTGCCATAGGTCATCAAAATCCTTTGCATTTTTCTTCCAGTCGTTTTCTGTTGGTTCTGGCATAACATAAGGTTGCAATACGTTTCAAAGAACATCGCAAACTTCTTCTATAATTCTTGACACACTTTTTAATCTAATCCTGAAATTCTCTGCTATCCCCGTAAATGACTGGCCGGTTGCTAAATATCTGTAAAATAATAAAAAAAAACTTTTAACAATTACTCAAAACTAAACAAGTACCTAAATAAAAAATAATAAGTTTGTCACTTTTTAATTATATGTATATAATACTACAGTGATGTGTTTGTTACTTGTTTCAGTTACAACCGCCAAATACCGATGGAAACAACTTAGAGATAACCATCGAGATGCATTAAAACGTCAAAATGCAACAAGGAGTGAACAGGCTAGAAGACAACGCAAGGAGTGGAAATATCAAAACGCCATGTCATTTCTTCGACCGTACATGTGTAACAGAGATCGAGCATCAAATTTTGAATCCTTAGAAGACTCGGCAAATGAGAATTCAAATCAGCCAAATTTTGATGATAATTCTCAAGAATCAAGCGGTATCTTGCCATCAACATCAAATAATCTTACCTCTGTCAATGTTTCCGATGATTCGACAGCATCTGGTCCGATTCCTTCCACATCGAAAAAAAGGAAGAACGATGAGATCCTAGATATATTAAGAAAAAATCAAGAAAACCGCGATCTTTTAAGACAAGAACGTACGGAAGTTAAAAATATGATGGGAGCCAGGGACAAGTATGATGAAATAGACTCTTCTTTTTAAAATTGGCTGCGTCAGCAAAAAAGTTGCCATATTATTTATAACTACAAATAAAAAAAAAATGTTTTAATGCTGTAATGACAGCTGAAGAAACTAATTTGCAACAGTCCTGGTATTCTCCGAATAATTATGGTTACTCTACAAGCTCAACACCAACATCAGGCAATATAAATATCAGTAATAATACTGCAAATTCTTCGCATGTTGAAGAAACTGAGGCTACTACTGAACACTCATCAACATTTCCACAAAATGACATCAATATATCTACTGCTACCGCTTCAGATGTTCCAGAAACTCAGAACACTGGAAGAACTGGAACGCCTGTAGTAGAGCTAACAGGGCTAACAGCCAGAGAGTGCAGCTCATGAAAAGTAGATCGAGAAACTCTATAAGAATTTTCGAAAGTTTCTTCATCAGCAGTTCGGAAAAAAGTATAATATTCACCGTGCACTGAACGATACTTGATATGATTTCTTAACCAAAATCTATGTTTTCTTATAGAATTATTAATATAGTATTTTGTAAGTAATTCGGTTTCTTCCGAGTCGAACATTTCTTCTTCGAGCAATGTGAGGTAGTAACATTTCAACTTTTGCGTCGACAACATGTCTGTTTTCCGTAATATTTCGCGTATGACTGAACTGGGGGCCGATCGCGCTAATTCAAAACATGTGACAACGTTTGTGTTTCAGTAACGATTCAGTTCTAATTGTGGTTCAATTTCCATTCAGCATTTTAAAATTCGCTATCGCGTTAAAGTTTCAGCTTCAACCAAAGTTGACTCGTAAACGAACCGTAGCTGAACTAGAAACGTTAGAGATGTTACCCTAGTATTTTATCTGCTACCTGTTATTTAAGTAAAATCCATCGTCGATTTATCGTTGGCAACACTAGTTTTGACCACAGATTAGAGAAAAATGTAGTTTTTTGACAATTCACAAGCCCGCAAGTTTCGGATTTCGTTTCTTTCGCTCGCTCCTCATTCAAAGTTTTAGTTCGTCGGAAGATTGTGCGTGTTGGAAGATTTTGAAGTGCTTGTTTTGAAAGTGTTTGTGAGTCGTTAATAATGGAGGAACGCCGCAGATGTACGACAGTCCGACAGTTGGAAATGATGCTCGACTTTTTAGAGCATCATCAAGAACTCGCTCTTGGACGGGTCAGAGCTAAAGAGGCTCGTGCGGTTGCAGCGCGGTTGTGGAGACAATGTGCCGTGAGCCTGAATGCAGAAGGACCTGCTAGAACGTTCAAGGAATGGTCCAAGGTTTGTATTGTTAATCCAATTTGACTAATGCGCTTTTTAAGAAAAGTTTAGCAACATAAAAACCAATATTTATAATAGGTGTGGAACGACTTGAAGTGCCGGGTCAGGGGAAAGTTGGTGAGCATCAATGCTAGCCAACGAGCCACTGGAGGTGGACCCAGCAATGCTCCCACTTTATCACCTCTGGAGGAGAGGGTGGCCAATATCTTGGGCAGAGATGTTGGACCCCTGCCTAATGTTAGACAGGACCAGTTTGCCATAAACGATGTGAGTATGATGCCTAGTTTATACATAATTAATCATCTCAAGTATGTTTTCATTATTTCATAATAGGCTGGAATATTTTTTAGTTTTCATTTAATTAATGCTTTTTCTTTTGTAATGCACTTTATAGATTGAGGGTGAGGTGGTGGAGGAAGTTTTGATCGTGGGAGATAATGAATCTGGTAATATTTCACCGCCAATATTGTAAGTGGAGAATTACATTATTTAAAATTATTCATAATTAAAGACATGACAAAATAAATGCTGTAACATGTATAAACCAAAAAGAATTATTATTTATTAATTATTATTACTTAATTATGTAAAATTTATCAGTGGGATGTGTTAAGCATAGCTGGCTGCAGTAATTACCAGTAAAATCATTTACAAGGTACATTGGTATTTCTAACCATTGATATTTCATTACAGACTAAATATTATTGAGGCGGAAATTCAACCCCCTGCTGCAGTTTCTCCTGTCCCTAGTCTGCAGGGACAGGCGCCATCACCGCAGAGTGATCAAAGAGCTGACATAGGTATGTTATAATGAATCAACAGTGGTTTTTTAGATTTTTAGAACCACTTATTACTGACACTGACTTAAAACTTTTTAATTTTACAGACAGCAGACCTGTAAGAGAACGCCGCAGGACTGTGCGTGCTCCACGCCGAGCCAGAGCTCAGGCACCAGCACAATGTAAGTAGAGTCCTATGTAGGTAACATTATCATAGAAAATGGAGACCACTTTATACAAATAAAATTATGCACAATTTGTTAACAAAGTTGTGACCAAATGTGACATGTGTTTACAAAAAAAGGTCAATTCTGAAAAAACTTGATGCAGCATCCATAAGTGGTTTACTTTTTTTGCCACATGCTGTCACAAAAACAAGGGATTCCTCCTGTTTGGTATGTTGCATAAGTGTGTCTTTCCTAGAATAATGAATAGTGATAATAAACTTTTATTTATATTTTATTTCAGCTAGCAGAAGTCATTTAGAGGAGGCTAGGGGCGTCATCCATCGCATTGAGGAACTGAGGGCCGAGGCTGCTCTTAAGAATGCCGAAACTCAATTGTTGTTGGCTCAAAATCAGAGAACCAGTGCTCAGGCCCTCAACACAGTGGCTGACTCATTTAAGCTCATTGCTCAAAGCATAGACAGATTCATTTTAAAGGTAATTTTTCTTTAAAAATACTGTATAAATATGTTAATATACAGGGTGAATTTTTCAAGTGGACGTGGTAGGCTAAATCCTTAACTATGAGGAATAAAGAAACATGCTTTAAGGAGTCTCGAGACCGATTTTGACCAAAACTGTATCAACTGTATTATGTGTAACTGTATCTTCTTTACATAAATTGTCAAATATATCATGTTTAAATTTCATATTGTTTCAGTATTACCAGCAGCAGGAAGAAGGCCCCAGAAGCCCTCCGTCCACCTGAACCAAGGATTGTTTTTTATTGAATAGTAGAATACTAGCTGATTGTCATTTTTATGTATTACCTTGTCCTAACAATAACAAATACATAAAACAAGAATCATACAATTTGGTAGGTCGTTCGAAAATTTTAATTTTAATTTGAAAACCTCATTATTTATCACTTAGTCAGTATGTCATATTGTTATTGACTGATTCATTAGTTATATTACATCCATGTCAGTAAGTGGCAGTAAGTTTTAATTATGTATTTTTCACTTTATAAACTAATTTTAAGCGTACTTTAGATGTAAATACTTTATTAAATAAAACAATTTTTAAAGCATAAGTTTTTAATTTTCAATGGCTCTCCTATTAGCCCACAAACGTTGTATAAGTGCTTGACGGCGCGCTCGACCTAACTCCAAGTCAGTGAGGGCGAGTGTACCCCGCTGGCGCGGAGCACTCCCGCCAGCACCCACAGTCATGCTCTGCTCGCGAGCTGCCTCCTCTGCTGTCAGTGGGTTATAGGGTGTATTTGCACTGTGCGCTATATTATGCAGTACACAGCATGCATTGGTGATCCTAGCTGCAATTTCTGGCGCATAGTGCAACTTTCTATCCACCAAAAGGCACCTGTAGAAATATTATCAAACTTTTACATGATGATAGCTAGTGTAAGATGAATTAAAGAAAAACAGTTACTACAGTGGAAAAGTCTAACATGAACTAATGAAGTAAGATAAACATAATAGTACCTAAAGCGAGCTTTGAGAACTCCAATGCACCGCTCAACTACACTCCTGGCTGTCAGGAAGAGGTTTTGATAGTGTTCCTCTGGAGTGTCTGGTTCTGGGTCTGACAGGGGTATCATCATAATGGGCCTCAGTGGATATCCTGAGTCTCCTAAAATAAAGAATGTGTATTAGAAAAAAAAGTTAAGCACATAAGTAGGTACATATGTAACAATACCATAAATGAACACCAAAAGATTTACCCAATACATAAACATCCTCTCCAGAGATGGTATGAAGCCTTTGTAAATGAGCATTCAATCGATGGTTGGCCCAGACAACACTATCATGTGTGGACCCAGGGTAACTAGCATCCACACACAAGATATTTAAATTGGAATCACATAACTGAAAATAAAAATATATTTAGATACATCCAAATTTGTTTTACCAACAATAACTTTTAAAGCCATATGAATTAAGGCTAAAAATGATAATACTTACTATTAGCACATTAAGAGAATGATACCCTTTACGGTTGTAATATCTTTCCTCATGTATAGCGGGGCACACAATTGCTATATGGGTCCCATCAACACAACCGAGACAGCCAGGCAAACGCAACTGATTGTAAAACCTAAAAATTTAAGTTGTAATAGTGAAAATATATTCTTAGTCATATATTTTGTAAGTATTAGTAGTTAGGTGAGTTTTTAATTGATGTTTGTACTTACTCTCTTTTAATTTGTTCCCTCTCACATTGTCGAAATGGGAAAGCAATATATTTATTTATAACTGATGGCTTATTTAGGGCCATTGTAACTTGTCTGACTGCTTTTGAGACGCTAGCCTGGGAAACACAATGCTTCCGGCTGTCGCCTACTGTAGTTTGGTAGGACCCAGTAGCATAGAATGCCAATGCAATTAACACCTGAAACAAAATACAGATTCATATGTATTACTTTAATAAATATAAGACGCATAGAGGGAATCTCAAGGTACCCTTTTATTAAGAGTACTCTAAAACTTACTAATAAATGGCTATCATAACAAAAATATAAATAATTTATTTTGATGGTCCCTTACCTTGGTTTCCACATCCAATCCATCGGAACGTAATGTAGGTGGCACGTGAGGAATTAATTCTGTTATTAACTGACGAGTTAATTCCTTGGACAGTCTATACCTTTTGATAAACTGCCGATCGGTCATGTTGAAGGCACCACTTTTAATTCTCGCATTCAAATTTTCACGCTTGGCCTGAGACCGAGCCTCCGCAACATCTAACTCGTGAGCACTTTCAAGGAAATCGATATATGAGTGATACATTATAATTTAAAGCCCGTTTTCCTAAAAACAAACAAAATAAAAAGCCGAACGATCGTGAAAAAGTAGCGTCGCGTCAACTTTTCGTGTGACAGCGGTTACGTTTCAGCTGCGTTCCAGTTATGATCACGTAGCGTCTCAACTTGCTGTCAAATCATTAGCGCGATACGGAATGTGCAAAAAGTTGAGCTTTGGTTAACGTTCAATTACGTTTCAGTAGAAAGTTTTTAGCGCGATCGGCCCCCTGACCGCCCGCCGCCCTCCGCTCAAATGACTCGTTGCGTGAACTCGGCCTAGCTCCGCACAGTCCGTTACTCCGCTCCGCAATACTCGCTGGTTCCGCACCGCTGCCTAGCTCCGCGTCAATGGACAGACACAGTCCGTAACTCCGCTCCGCAATACTCGCTAGCTCAGCTCCGCTGCCTCTCTCCGCGTCAATGGACAGGCAGCCTTAGTGTTGTTTTATTTAAATGAACAGTTCGCGCAGAAATCTAGTAGCAATAAGCTAGCAGAAACTAGCTCATCCTTGTAGTTATGGCAGATTTTAATACACTATTGTACAACGTCTGCTTTGGTAGTGGACTGAATTCAAACAATCGATATACAGGACGCAGAATCAATGAATGCGAGAGGTATCAAGTTTTTTTAAATTTTTAATTGATAATTATAATTGTTATTTCAGATGTATTGCTGAGCCACCAAGCAAAAGAAAATCGAAGGCAAATCAAGTTGCTTCAATCAAACATATGTCGTTTGCGTAAAAAGTCCAGTACCCTGAAACAACGCCTAGCAAATGCAGTAAAATTATCGAATGATGCAGCCTTACCAAGACTTGCTGATTATGTTAAGGAACCTGCCCAATTCTTTATGAATATGCAGAAGCAGGCAAGCAAAAAGCCAAAGGGAAGACGTTACTACTTTGAAAGAAAAAGTTTTATGTTTATCTCTTTACAGAAAGAGCGCAAAATGCTATCGAATATTATCAAGTTATTTCACTCTACCATCGAGTCGTTCAATCATGCGACTGTTGAGTCGTATCAAAATAAAAGAAGGAGTGAATAGACTAATTTTTGAAAAAATAAAAGATACTTTACGTAATGAGGATGTTCCCAATAGGTTATGCACATTAATGTTTGACGAGATGTCGATCACACCACAAATATTTTACGATTCAAACAATGATACATTTTCTGGCTTTGCTAGCAACAGAGGCTTAATTCGCTAATCACGCCCACGTTTTCATGGTGAAGGGATTGCAAAGAAATTTCAAACAGCCGGTAGCCTACTACTTCACAAATGCTCTCAAGAAATTTGAGTTAAAAATATAATTTAAACGGTAATCAAAGAAGTCATGCAGGCTGGTCTCATCATCGTTGCAACAGTTTGTGACCAAAGCGCAGTGAACGTCGGTGTCATAACTGAATTAATTCAAGAAACCAAAGCCACCTATCTACGTCGAAAAGAATCCTGTAAGAAAGATGTAATTTTTCATTTCCGGACACGAAATTATCCCGTTATTTGATACTACTTTTTAAGGGTATAAGAAATAATTTACTAAACAAAGATTTATGTTAGACAACAAAAAAATATCAAAAAATAGTTAAATGTTAATACTTCGAGAATATCTACCACGCAGATTAGGCTCAAGGAGAATTAAGACTCCTAAGCAAATTAAATGCGCGTAAAGTCGGCTACGCAGTTTTTTAGTCACAGTGTTGCTGTTGTGGCTAGTTATTTAGCAGCGAAAGGTGATGTTCCAAAGGAATGTAAGCAAATCGTTGAAATTACCTTGTTATGAGATAATTTATTTGACTCCCTAAATGGGAGTAGCTTTCATTTACCTAATGGTAAAGTTTTTAAAGGGCCACTTAAAAGTAATTCTCCTCACCATGAGTTATGGCAAAAGGCCATTGAAATTTTAAAAACTATCAAATTTATTACAACGACTAACAATCAGGGCGAAGTTCGATTGACTGAGTCTGTAGCTCCCTCTGTTAAAAATTTAATAAAAACACTAGAGAGTATGCAATCCATTTGGAAAATGTTAAGTCAAAAATAGAATATTGACACAGTACTCACCAGAAACTTTAATCAAGACTCAGTTGAAAACTTCTTCTGGAGTATCAGCAGTGAAAACTTCTTCGGGAGTATCAGAAGTTAACGCGCTAGAAATATAGCACCCAACACGGCATGCTTTGAAGGAGCTTATAAATCAATAATGATTAATAATATGAATTCCATTCACTCAACAAGAGCGAATTGTGAGGAGAATAAAAATGAATGTTTAACCCTTAAAGCAATTTTGCACAATATACTATACATTAACTTTTAAAAAAGATTTGGACATTGTGGCATAAAAACTTACTGAATTTTATGAGCGATATCACATTTCGGAACGTAGCCTTGACGAAAAAAAAAAGAAATGACAGCTTGTCATCTGTCAATTTGAAATGTTCGTTAGTTGAACTTCATACTGTGCGGAGGAGTGTCAACCATGGTACCGTAAAGTGGGGCTATTTAATATCATGGGGTTATTTGGAATTTTCGAAATAAAAGATTCGATCACGTATATTTTCTTATGTGGCAATAGTAGGCATAAGATTTTACCATTGGGCAACACAGCAACATTTAATGTCAATGTCAAATAGGTTTTTTGAAGGTTATTGGCAACAAACGTTGAGCAGAGCGGTATTTGAAAAAGATTCAGAATATTGGTGTATTTTGTGGCTCGGAAACTTTCGTCTGGTACACCTCGGCTAGAAAGGTATGTAATAAGTGAAATAGACTGAGATATAGCGTGTTTTGCCGAGTTTTAGTGAATTAATTTTGCTTTTTTCTATTCGTTACGGGTGGATGTATTTCTTAAGTTTTTCTAAGTGGGGCTTTTTGGTTTCTATTTTGGGGCTAATTGAAACATTATTTCAAATAGCCCCTTTAGGTCTTGCCAAAAGTGGCTGTGTGTTTTATTTATCGTTTCAAGTAGCCCCAATAGCTAATTTTAACTCAATTAAGGGTAAGCCTGCAAGATGCTTGTGAAATAAAATTATAAATTTTAATAAGTCAGATTAAAATTTATAATTTTGTTTGCGTTTTTTTTCGACAGGATAGGATCGGTAACAACGTATATTGATTAGCTACTCGAAGTTCGCGAAGCACCGACTCTTATAAATTAATGTCTCAAACATTTTTTATTTTGTATTTTGTCTAAACTTTATTAGGTAGCTATAATAGTATTTTATTTTGTACTACCAACAGAAATGGAACCATGGTCCGGACATACCAAAGAAAGTTCACAAATTCACGGAATGGCGAGAATTTTTCTCCATACACAAGTTATTCTAATGAAGATTTAGAAAAAGCCATAGTATCCATTCAAAATGGCTCACTTAAGTTGAAAGAGGCGGCTGAAAAGTATAATATCCCAAAAAGCACTTTAAGCAGAAAATCCAGAAATATAAACTGTACGCAAGCAAAAGCCGGCCATCCAACGCTTTTCACACATGAAGAAGAAATGGTGTTCTTAGAATATATACAATTATTGAGTGTTTGGGGATTTCCCCTGGATTCTACCGATCTTAGGGTATTTGCTCAAAAGTACCTAAACAAAATAGGAAAAACTGTTTATAGCCTTAAAGATAACATGCCTGGTGTAGATTGGGCGCGAAACTTCGTGAATAGGCATAAATCTAAAATTTCAAACCGACTAGCGACAAATATATCTAGTGAGCGCGCAAAAATTTCACGGAGTATGATAGATGATTTTTTTTCTCATTACAAAGAAACAGTGGAAGGGGTTTCTCCAGATTGTCTCATCAATTATGATGAGACAAATCTTACAGATGATCCTGGCAATAAAAAATATTTATTTAAGAGAGGCTGCAAATACCCCGAAAGAGTCATCAACAACACAAAGACATCTATTTCTTTGATGTTCACCGGGACTGGTGATGGCCAATTATTACCCATATACGTCGTATATAAAGCAGAACACTTATGGGATCAATGGCTGGAAGGTGGGCCTACTGGAACCAGGTACAATCGGTCAAGAAGTGGTTGGTTTGATTCCCGGTGTTTTGAGGATTGGTTTAATACCATTATAGTACCATATGTTAAAACAAAACAAGGCCAAAAAGTGGTACTAATAGGAGACAATTTATCATCACATTTTTCTCAATCCGTTTTACAAACTTGTCAGGAACTGAATGTTATATTTGTTTGTCTACCGCCAAAAACCACACATTTACTCCAGCCATTAGACGTAGCTTTTTACGCACCTCTAAAAAAATATTGGCGTGATGTAATAACACAATGGAAGAAGACGGATGGGGCTAAACATAAAACTCTAGTGAAAAGCTCATTTCCAAAGTTGTTATGTAAATTGCAAAACAAGTTGACAGAGAAGGGTTCAGATGCCAGTAATATCATTGCTGGGTTAAACAAATGTGGCTTATATCCCATTTGCCCCGAGCGACCTAAGTCTCGGTTACCTGAAACGAATTCTATCCCGGAAGAAATTATTCAAAACACAGCTTCTGCAGCTGTTATGGAAATTTTGCAAGATATGAGATATCCCACTGAGATCTCTGCACAACCTAAACGTAAGAAGAAATGTAACGTTCCACCAGGAAAGAGCATTACAGCAGAAGACTTGCGGGTGGAACAAACACAGACGATTGATAGAAAAAATAACAATAAATGCCAACAGAACAAAACCAAATATAAGAAAAGCAAAATTCTAAACAAAAAAAACAGAAGTAGTAGCACCGATTCTGACATAACTACAGACATAAGAAGGGGAAACGAATTTTATCATTCCATTGCAGGTCCTTCTGGACTGTGTAAAACAAATAAACAAACAATACATAATAAAGAACATTTGGAGAGGGGCAATGAATCTGATACTACTTATGTATGCTCAAATGATGAACTTCAAGGTAATGAATCAGAATTAACTACACTTAAATTAGAAGAAAAAACTCACCAACCAGCATCAACTTTTAAATCAATTAAAGGCAAAGGTAAAGGCAAAAGAAGTAAACTTCAAGCTCCCAATACTAATAACATAAACAAAGATGATTCTGTCAAAAAATTGAAGAGAAAAAAACCAATAAGAGAGTGTAGTTTTTCTTCCACTAGTGTGTCAGACATCATGAGTTTACACAGTGACGACATCTTTGATGTTGATATCGATAGTAATAGCTTTGAGATACACGACGATAATAGTAACCAATACAAGGAAATGAAGACATCGCTTTACACGACTAATATTAAATATAATTCTGACAAAGAAAATGAAAAATGCGAAGAAGAAATTAATCCATTACCACTATTCTTCTTCGACGACAAGATCGGAGTTGAGGAAGTTGTAGTTGAAGATGGTAATAATGCTGTTATGCCGATATCACTTGATAAATATAAGAAAACAAATATTGAAACCGATGATAAAGAAAGCTATGAAGTAATGGGTAATATTGATGAACAAAACATGTTTGAGGATAAAAAAAAACATATTGACATGGACAAAAGGGTGACTATTGTTAAGGAAGAAAGAATAGAAAATATGTTGCCCCAGAAGAAAGTGGTCCTTAAAAATTTGAAACCTGTAAGTCTTGACCACCCTATTATTACTGTCAAGAAAAAAAAGATTTTTTATAATAATAGGCAAGAAATTTTGAAAGTACTACTTGAAAGTGACCAGGACAGTTTATCTTAGATATTTATTCATAGGTATATTTTTGAGTTTTCTTTTTATTTGATAAAAGCACCAAAGCTGAGAAGATTTATGTTATGTTCCAATTTTTAATTATGTCACCTACTTTAAATAAGAGATACCAAATCTACATTGCTACTTAAATTTGTAGTTTGTGGGTGTTTTTATATTTTTATAACTAAGTTTTTTTGAAAGACTGAAAGTTTAAAGATTAAGTTCCTAAGCCTGAAAGTTCCTAACTATTCGTATCTAAGTTTAATTTTATAGGTACCTACTGCAATCCTTACTTAAAACATATGATGAATAAAAGACTGATTGAAGTAATCAAATGAGTATTGTAATTTAATGTCATTTTTTTATATTATAACCCTATCACCTTTAAATAAAAGGATGAATCGATTTCAGGTTGTGTCATACAACTATGTTGTCCGTTTACAAGCCATGATGCCACAGACAGACACGCATGCCGGTAAAACTTATTATCTCTTTTAATACAGAGTATGACTTCGCCTTAAATATTCCAAATATTGCTTCATCCTTACAAATTATACTTTTGACATTAAATATAAGATTCCAAATAACCCCAAAGTAATGACAGACTATCATTACGAATATTATTCAATCGCAGTTTTAAGGATTTTTAGTGATAGAAAATAGTGAAATTGAGATTATCTCTAGGCAGGCTCTTTCCCTTCACCCATTCCAAATATAGATTTAAAGTTTTATATTTGTATAAGTTTCAAAAACCGCGAAAAACCAAAGCATTGAATTCAGATTCCTAATAACCCCATTTAAGCGATATTTGGAACGACTCATTTAAATATAAATATCTAGAAATCTATCCATGGGAATTGAACAGTTCTAGTAGTTATTTAAAATAGAAAGTAAGAACTATCCAAAAAATATGATCTGTGTTTATTCATTGCCTTTTGTTTTCCGTTTATACCCATTTCAAGAAAAAAATGTTCCAAATAGCCCCACTTTACGGTAAGTAATATTATTATATTTCCCGATTTGCGACATAATTTTAGGATCTGTGTAATGTTTCATCTAATTGCATGACTAATTAATGTGTTTACGTGTTTATATTGCCTGAATGATTGTTTGGTTTCGTGATTTATGTGTGTTTTTTCGCATGTATAAAATACTATACATTGCCACCAATGCACACTAATGTGTCATAGAACTAATGTATAGAGTATTAGACACTGCCACTGATGCCGTTTATTTGGTTTTTATTTTTGTTTATTTATTGAGTAGGGATTTGTTACGAAGTTGGGAGGGAGAGAGCAGAGTTTTGCTAGGGAGGTGGTATAAACTAACAAGAAAACTGCAAATGTGGTGTTTGCTTAATAGCTGGGCACTTTATTATTTAGTAGAAGGCCCCAGGTTTGATTCCGGGTCAATTCAGAAAAATATATTTTCTTAATTTATTCGGGTCTGGGTGTACTAGGAGAGGCCTTTGCCATTAATCCGTTGTGGTTGTGTTGTATAAATATTTATGGATGCTCTGTGTTCAAATGCCTATATGCTTTGGGACCACTAAAATAAAATGCATGCTGCTATTGTGATTACTTGCATGGGTGTCAGATTAGCTTTTATTTGTTTCAGTTTTCGAAAAGAGATCAACGAATTCGGAAAATTTTAGCACTTGTGCCTAAGCGCAATGCTTCTTCAGATGCCAGTGATGACTCCAATAGCGAAGACGAAGTAGGACGCATAAGGACGCCAGATAGTTCACCGCCTCCTTCACTAGATTCGTCATTTGAACGGCTCAATCTTCTCGATAGTATTGTCAATACTCCAGAACCAAGTGATATCGAAGCTGATGAATTATCTGATGTATCAGCCTCTATAATTCCACCTTCTCCAGCTTTGAATACCAGTACCATTTCAGCAGTTTTACATGAAGTATTTCCGTTTTCAGAACAATGCAATAACGATGCAATACCTTCTGTGAGCTCACTACCATCTTTGCCATCTGTTGAACCGTCAATTTCTGCCCATACACCAACTGTGACCCAGAGAAGACGTAAAGTGCCATCTGCTGAACCGTCCACATCTGCCCAAACACCGACTGTGACGCGAGCTCAAAAAAGACGTAACCCACCAACTATTGTTTCCTCTCGAGCTAAACGCCGTCAAATGCGCAAATTCAATTTGCGTTTACGTTGGAAAGCAGTACGATTCCGCCATAGTGCTGAGATTCCCTCCGATCATTTTGAAGACGAAGTTCCGTTGGACTGGTAAATTCACAAGCTGATTTGACAGATCGTTATTATAAAATTCGGCCTCTCATCGAATGTATAAGACGACAGTGTTTATCCGTTGAAGAAGAAAATTGTTTCAGCGTGGACGAAATGATAATACCATATAAAGGTAAAAAAGCCGGCAATAGACGACAATACAATCCAAAAAAACTTTGCAAGTGGGGTTTCAAAAACCTTGTTAGAGCAGGGATGTCTGGGATTGTATATGATTTCATGTTGTATGGCGGTGATGACACTTTCAGAAATGTGTCATTCACCGATAAAGAAGAAAATTTAGGAGTTGGCCCTAAAATTGTTCTAGCACTTTGCAAAACAATAAAAAAACATCCAAGCGTCGTTTACTTCGATAACTATTTTACCTCACTGGAGCTGATATACTTGTTACGGGAGAATTATGGAATTTTCAGCCTAGGAACGGTTAGAAAGAACAGGTTGCAGAAAGCAGAAAAGATTATGCCAACAGAAAAAACCCTAAAGAAAAAAGGAAGAGGAGCATTTTGCCAAGTAGTCTGTAACAACAATAAAATTAGCATTGTGAAGTGGTTTGACAATAAAGAAGTTGTACTGGCCAGTTCTTATGTTGACGCTCATCCAGTCGAAAAAATTAAGCGATTCAGCAAAGAGGCCGGCAGACGTATAGATGTGAATTGTCCTCAAATCCTCAAACATTATAACCGCCACATGGGCGGTGTGGATTTGGCGGACATGTTGATTGCATTATATCGAACCGGAATAAAATCTAAAAGATGGTATATGAATATTTTCTCTCAGTTACTCGACATATGCATCAACAATGCGTGGCTCTTGCGTCGCAGGCATGATAAGCAAAGAGCATTTATTAGAAATAGTGATCATCTGAAAAGTTTTCGATATGAGATATACGATATGAACATTGCAGTACCTGTGCCCGAGAAAGTAAAAATAAAGAAACCGCACGTCGAGAGACCAGGTGCCGATATACGGTACGACAGGGTTGACCATAGGCCATTAATAACAGAATACAAAAGATGTAAATACTGCAAAAAGGGACAGACTAACGTTGTATGCACAAAATGCAACTTGAATTTATGTTTTGTGAAAAATAGAAATTGTTTTGTTGATTTCCACACATTGCCGTAATGTAGCGCAGTGCATATTATACTATACATTGCTCCCCATACACAGTTCTTTGCCTTGGTAGCAATGTATATTATTCTATACATGCGTTTTTTTTAAATATAAAAGTACTACATTTTTTTCAACATTTTTCTGTGTGTCCTTTTGAAGGAAATAAACGATACTTTTAGATAAATCGTTGTTTTTATTGCAAAAAGAAGTCTGTTGCTCTAAGGGTTAAAAAATTTAGATTTTTATGTAAAAGAAAATATTGACGATACTCCTGAAAATTTCACTATACATTTTGACGCTGCAACTTCCCTTGCTATGTATATCTATTATGTATGTGGTTGGGTCATAAGAAAGTGCTTGAAAAATATTGTGAAAGGGTGTGAAAACTGTAAATTAACTTTGTTAGAAAATAAGAGAAACAAGAATAATGATTTTATCAGATGTATAGAATACTGTAATAAAAAATGGCTTTGCTACCCTAGTAAAGAAATTGAATTGTATTTTAAAAACCTACAAAATATAATTGTTTCGATATTAAAAAAGAATGTACCTGAAAGAAATGTGAAAAAATCAATTACTTTGTACCAAAATTTAATGATCGATTGCCCTTTCAAGTGTAGTATTCATAAAAATAAATTGAAAGCATATTTTATAAATGTATCCCTGAATATTATACTATACAGTTGGACCAGATCGGACAACAGAATTTTGTTTGGCAAATTGACATACGATGGTGAGGATGTAACAAAGAAAGCAGCCCAAGTGTATTATAACAAAAGAAAGCCTTTGTTCCTGGTATGCCTAAAACGCAATTGGTCTAAGTCGCGTTTTGCCTAAAATTTATTTGTAAATATTGTTAATACTAAGTCGATCAACTACTTAAACCTAATTAAACCTAATACGCAATATATTTATTTAGCAGGGTGAGGTTTAATGTAAAATGGGTAGCTAATCGAATTAGTTTTAACAATATTAAAAAAAACATTTTAGGCAAAACGCGACTTAGACCAATTGCGTTTTAGGCATACCAGGAACAAAGGAAAGAAAGCACTATAAAAACAGGAAGTAATTGAAATTGATTATTTACTGAACTGTATCATGATTTGTTGTTGAAATGTCAACACAACATATAATTCTGTAAAGCATGATTAAAATTATGTTTGTCAATCTACTTTTGCATAATATATTACCTCCATATCAATTGGTTGCTTTTATTTATAATTGTCCTACAAGAAAGCTAAAACACCATTTTATGTTTGCAAAGCTCCTTGTAAAAGCTATTTTGTTTCTAGTGGACTTATTTTGTAACATTGTTATTTTGTTGATGGAAGTAAATCATTCGACACAAATAACAATTTAACATGTTTACTGAAACAAAATAGCTTTTACGAATCCAATTTGTAAATTTTTCTCGTGTATAATACTCTTTTGTATACACTCCAAAAGAGTATGCTGAGGATATAATGTTATCCACACGGACTGATAAATTCACAGTTGTCATAGTGCCTTCAGAATCAAAGACTGGTGGCCATTGTATTATAAAAATAATACAATTTCTTTAGAAACAATGGGGAAAAAATCTAAACAAGCAGATAAAGATCATTTAGAAACCTCAGGTACTGTGCTAGTGAGGCGATTCTAAAAAAGGTCTAAATAGCCTTAGCTCAATCGATCATGACTTATTGCATACCAGCGTGGGGGGGCGCGTCTAAAATAAATTTTTTGGAGGCAGAGCGGGCTCAAAGGATTCTCTTGAAGGTCATGTATTTTAAAAAACTAAGATTCCCAACCGATGAGCTCTACACAATGGCAGAAGTACTGACTATTCGGCAATTATATATCCTGCATACTTAGCAACTAACCATAAAATTCTCCCCGTTGACAGCTCAGTTTTGGCAAAGAGACGTAATGATATTGTAGCCAATACCCGAAAATGTAAGACCTATTTTGCTAGACACCAGTTCACATATCAGTCGTCTCATCTTTATAATATTATTATTAATAGAACGCTTAGAATTTATACAAAATCTAGCTTCGAATGTCGAAAATTGTTGACAGACTGGCTAAAATCTGTTTCTTATAAAGAAACAGAAAACCTTATAGTACATATTGTTAAATAACCGGCCCTGTATAAGGCCATGGTTAATGGATTGTTACTAATCTATATATTATGTACACACACACACACAAACACACCCAGACACACAGCCACACGCACACTATATATACACACTGCATTCGTTATTACTAAGTTGATGTTCGTCTACTTCAAACTTCCAACACTGTAAACTCAATTAAATTCTTTATAAATGTAATGTATATTAAACAATAAGCTTTAGGAAAATTGTATTGTTACGAGAGATTTTTAGTTACATTACAAAATATATATTTATTTTTTAATAAATATAAACTTATTACTTTTTTCTTCATGAACGCGTAGAGCTATCAAGTTGAAATTCATATCAAATACTTAGATCTAATTGCCTTTAACCCGTGAAAAAAAAATCTAAGTCAACGCAAAAACGCAAAACGCAAAAGTACAACTATTGATACCGCATATTTTGAAACTCGCAACTACACGCAAGGGAATTAAAATATAAATATCAGAATTGAGTGCTGTAAGTATAGAAATAAAAAGTTTTTCTTGTGTCTTATAATATTTTACCCATACATTTTTTTTTCCCAAACTGTGCTGTGCTTATGCACCATCTTGTGCTTATCCACCATCTTGTGCTACGCGAGTGTGCCGCCGTGTTCGAGGTATCGCCCACCACATTTTTCTACCCTTCAACATTTTTTTTTCACCCTTCTCAAGTTGGGGTAACATGTGTTTTTTTAGGTTACAACTTAAGTATACTTACTTGATTTTTGTACCGACTAGTTTATACCTACTATAAATAATATAATTTTCTAAATTTAAGTACATAATTGTTACATATTCAAAACTTTAATTATTTTCTTTTCTTGAAAAAAAGAAACATATATTTTTTCAGTGCAAATAGGTATTTCCTAATATTTGTGTAATTGGTTGGTAACATGTGCGAATTTTACTTTTCCTAATCATAACAGTGCCATTAATAACCAATTTTTTTACAGCAGTGCTTTTAGTGTTGTGTGCTACCTGTGTGCTTAAATATAACTTAGACTTATAATAGTAACTTTAAATATTTCAATTTTTTTTTTTTTTTTTTCAAACAATGGAGGAAAGGCCAATTAAATTTCACTTGCTTAACAAGGATGAGCTTATTTATGAAGTGGCAATAAGAGATGCAGTCCCTGAGACCACTGTAGAGAAATTGCGTGGCCAAATTAGGCAGTTAGCGAAGGACATCCCTACAGATGAGATTGTGGACTATGAGGGAGATTTGGGCTCAGAGTTGGGCACAATTGAAACCAAGTTAGCCGAATTGACAGGTCATTTGGCAAGTAAGCGTTCAACATTAAAATCATTGAACAGAATCTGTAATTTAGGAAACCACCTATTCCATAGGTTAGGTCGTGTACAGCCAGTGGAGGAGCAGCATATTATTTTAAAGGATAGGCTGGACCGGGTGATGGAAGACATCGCCATACGGATGGATAATCTGATGTCCACCTTCAGGTCCAGTCAGGAACAAAAGCAGTCGCTTGTTCCAGATTTGGCAGCGACTGGTCTTGTTGGTGAGGCTTCAGAACTTGATGGACACTCTCCTTATATCGATATAATAGACATCGCAAGGGAAAATAACGTGGACATCGTTTCATTACCTCCACATACGACTCAAAGCTACAGCCATTAGACAAGACTTTCATGGGGCCGCTGAAAACATATGGATTGTGGATTAGAAACAACAACAGACCTTCGAGTCCGTATGATATTGTCGAACTGTTTGGAAAATCTTATTTGTAAGTACAAACTGGCGAGATTGCAGCCAACGGATTTAAGGTCACGGAATTATGGCCATTAAATCAAAAAGTTTTCAGTGATGTGAATTTTATTGCTGCGCAACAAAATGCTGTAAGGGGCGGATGTACAACCAACATCGCTGCACTGGAATCAAACTCTGGACCTGATCAAGCCTTGACAGAAATACGAGAAGCAGGTGCTAATATACAATCTGAACCTGAACCCTCGACTTCCAGCCTTAATCGCAACATTCTAGGTTTGGCGTCTCCGTATGCTGTCTTCTGTCAGAGAAACGAAGAAAAGCATCTAACAGAGGAAGAAAGGCGGCTGTAGCATCTTCACCCTACAAGAACGATTTAGTAAATAAAAATAATAAGAGACACGAAAAAGAAAATAAATTGGCCCAGACAAAGAATAAAACGAAAACTGAGAAAAGAAACAAAGGAACAAAGAAAAATAAGAGTGATTGTAAAGAAGAAGACTTTGAGAATTATGAGGGTGATATCCAGTTTGACGAAGACGGTGAACCTGATGAGTTGATGGGCCAAGCATGTCCTGACTCTGCTGATGTAGAAAAATGGATTAGGTGCATGTGTGAACTCTGGGCTCATTACGATTGTGCTGGTCCAGTATTTGATACTCGGATCTGTGATCTCTCTTTGATCTCCTAGATGGTTATGTCCTTCATTGTTATTTATATTATAACTTATGCTTACATTTCATATATAGGAACCTATTCCATATTTGGTGACTGATTTGAGATTTTATGTTTTGTGTTCGATTTTATATGGTAATAAATATATTTGAGAGTTGGGTGTTAAATAATATACGTCCATTTTTAATTTCTTTAAAGTTTCTTTTTTATGTTCCTAAAACAAAATAGTATTTCATATTCGGTGTCTTCCCTTTACTAGAATCATAAATTCTACGCACAGCTTGATGGTGTTTTGATGGGATCCCTGTGTCCCCCGTGGTGGCTGACATCTTCCTGGAGGATTTGGAAAAAAAAGGTTTGGGTTCAGCACCTGTCGCTCCACAGTTTTACAAGCGGTATGTGAATGATATTTTCACTATTTTACTATCCAATAAAGTATCAGAATTTTTAGACCATCTTAACTCTATACCCTCTTCAGACCCTTGGTTGGTACAGATATGTGTACCTACCTAAATCACATTTTTACTACTTACGACATCTGTTTTGATAGTTTGGTACTATTAGGATGTGTCCTTTGAACATAATAATAGTTCACAAAAAAACCGCTGACAAAGCGAGGCAAGTGCGACAAGTGTTTGACATTTTTATTTGAATTTCAAATGTGCATCGTTTTTTTCACGACACCCACGCAGAGTTTTTGAAAAACAGGTTAAATTAGAAAGACTAAGTTAAGTAACTCACCAACATTTTTGCGTGATTTAGTACATAAAGTGCTGCTTATTAATAATTTTATAAAATGTTTATGAAATTATTGTTTTTTTTTTTTAAAAACATGTTTTTTGTCAAAGTACACATTTGTGTTACACATTGGGTGTTTCGTCGCCTAAGTATTCTAAACTGCTAACTCCATTTTTGGCTTAACTGACATTTTGGTACCAAATTAATGAGCAAAAATCGTTAAAGATGCTAACACCGCAATCTAACCTCAAACTACGAAAATGTACCGCAATCTTTTATGCTAACTCCGCACCTGTCAAACTACGCGCGCAATTTTGACAACTCCCGCCATTCGACGCCATTTTGTTCGAGTGTACGGTTTGTTCTTAGTGCGTCCCGAAGTTAAATTTGTAAAGTATAAGTTTTTGTTCTTGCTGCCCGTTCTCTGACTTTTTGTTGCGTACTCTCTGTGGTTGTGGTGTCTGCTTGGCATGGGGTTTTGATAGCTTTTGTTTTATTTACAGATGGCTTCTAATAGAGCTAAAAAGATAGTTCATTTGGCACTCGCTAGAGAAAAAGATTGCGATGACATAGACATACAATAATATCACTAAAGATGGCTATTGTTTAGTGTGGAACGAGTCGGAAGGAGGGCTAAATGCAGATGAGTTTGCCTCTATTTGGACATATTTTTTAGAAAAGCAGTATCTTTTAAACGTTGATAACAAAACAGATTTATGTGTTTTTATTTATTCTGATGGCTGTGGTTACCAAAACCGGAATGACACTTTATCGAACGCCCTTTTAAATTTAGCAGTTAAGAACCAAATCACTATAATACAAAAATATTTAGAAGTCGGGCATACACAGGTGCGAGGTGGATGCTATGCACTTTCTTATCGAGCGAAAAATTCGTAATAGAGTTAATAACGTACCCGCAGATCACGTTCAAATTATTTAGTCCGCCCGAAATCATTCCTTACATGTCAAATATTTAGAACATGTTTTTTTTAAAGCTCATAATGACCTAACCAGCTATAAAAGTATCCGCCCTGGTCGTGCGACGGGAGACCCAAAGGTCACCGATATACTCGTACGTGCTCTGATGTATTCTCCTGTGGGGAATATATCAACTACGGTTGAATGAACCATGGACACTACTGCCCCAGAGAAAGCGGGAATTTTCACCTGTAGGTTATGATGAAGTGCCAAATTAATACCAAGAGAGACTGAAAATTAAAGCAAAAAATATAATGACCTACAGCAGATTAAGGAAGTCTTGCCAGGAGAATTTCGAGGGTTTTAAGATAATTTACCGCACGACTAGATGTTATGATCTCTATATTTTTTATATATCTCTAATTATCTGTTTAGTAGTATCTCTATAGTGCAATAACATACCCTGGTATATTATCTACCAAGTGGTGTTTGGATATTGTGTCACTTAGTAATTGTAATTTAAAATTAGTTTTTTCTTAATTCTGACAAGTAGTATGAATAGGAGTTAGCAATTTAGCTTACTTAGCCGACGGTTTGCTAGTATGCCAAAAAAACTTTATTTATTTTTGCCTTTTAGATCATGGATGATGCTGCTATCGAGGTTTTACTTAACGCCAGCGATGTGAGTTTTTCTGGAGACGAGGATGATCTCGAGTATTTACGGTTAAAGATCTTTATTTCTCATAAGTATTACAAATTCGCTTACTGAGAAAACAATTTAAAAAAATAATTATTTAAACAATATTAGTTCGCTTTGGACGAACGTACAATTAAACAAAAATATAGTATGTAGGTAGCATGCAAAATTCTGAACGAGCGGCTGATGCTGATGGACCCTCATCTTCACAGTCGGAAGAGGAGCAAGCACAGTTAAGAGGCGGAGCAATCAAAAATGTGCAGCGAGCTCAGCAGCGGCCTTTTCACACTCGGCATCAGCCTTCTCGCGATCCGCGTCTATTTTAGCTAAGCGTCGAGCATGATCGACCCTTGCGGCCAGCTGCTGTGCTTTTACGGTGGATGAAGAACGAGTACTGGATTTGGAATGAGATTGTGAATGCATTGTAGGTGAATTATATGATAAGCTTACGGTTGGCGCTTGGGCGCTTTGGTCCGGTAAATTAAGAGGTTGTGCTTCGGTGTGAGGTATGCTGGACGGTGCTAGTGCGAGGGCACCACAGGAAGGAGCACCGTCTTGATTTGCAGCAATATCACGAGAATTAGTTGCACTTCCACTAAATTCTGGATTACTTTTAACCACCGAGCGGGATCGGGTGATCATAGGCATTGTCGCTTAAAGGTGGCAAGGCAAGAGTATATATTGAATTGTGTATTTGTGATGGGATTACTTACTATAGTGACGTTACTAAGTTTCCACATACGGGTTATTTCGTCTTTGAGTTCTGTGTACTTGGTCATCTTTTCTGCAGGTTATGGGTGTTTGGGATAGCTATATCTATTAAAAATGCTGTTCGGTTTATTTTATCTACTACAGTAATATCAGGTCTGTTATAATGAGTGGTCCTATCTGTGAGAATAGCTCTGTCGTAATATAGTTTGAACTGTTTTTTTTCTAAGACTGTTGCAGGTATGTACTTCTAGTAAGCGATGGGTGGTGAAGGAAGGAGTTGGTACTTGATGGCAAGTTTAATTATTATAGCATACTACCGAAGCGCTATGCGCACAAATAAGTGGACAGTTAGAGCTCTCAGACACTTGGTGTATCTAGTTATTGTCAATTGCTGGATAATGTACGTTCGTTGCTGCAATGACGAAGGCGTCGAACCCAAAGACAAGCTGGCGCTGCTCCAGTACAGGGTGAACATAGCGACAGCCATGGTAAAATTGGCGGATGGGAACGTTGTCGCGGACTTCGCGTCCAGGCCCAGCACAAGCAGGTGAGAAGTTGGGAAAGATTCTTCATCCATTTATGAACAAGAAGAACCACCGAATAAAAAAACATCAAGCAAGCAGTGGTGCCCCTCACGAAACCTGAGGTTCGGCTGGATGGCGTTGGACATCTACCGCGGTTCCTGGATGACAAAAATGCTTCAAAATGCAGACATCCACAATGCTCCTCACGATGCCAAACCATTTGCACATAATGCCAACTATACCGTTTTGTTACAAGAAACAATTGTTTCGAATTATTCCATAGTGAAAATTAATGTGCTTTGTGCCTAAAGTGCATCCTTGATCCTGAGGTACACATGTGTGTACCTATGTTTTCTCATAAAAAAAATCTTTAAAAAACATATTTTATTTGATGTAATATTTATAGCTTCAAATAACTTGAAACATGCTTCTATAAGACTCAGGTCTGAATAGGATACACCCTTTTTTACAGGGCGAATGCGTTTATGCACTTCCCGCCCTCCGGGGGAAGGGCGGGGGTGTGCGAGACACGTCAAGTCACTACTCACTAAACACCCCGGTGAACATCTTCATTCAGGGGTCCCCGAGATATCTTGTCAGGAATCCTGCCGACGGACCCCTGGCGCCCCAAGCTGGCAAATCCGGCCCTAACTCGAGGGGGTGTTGTACCTCCCCTCTGCACTTGCCGGTGTACCGCCGCACTTCTTGGGGGTAACTCGTGCAACGGAGGCTAGCGATCCCTAGGGCCCCTTTTAGTCGCCTTTTACGCCTCGAACCACAGTTCCAAACTTAACTCTATACACCCGTGCTCGAAACTAAAAATCGTAAGCGCCATTCACATTTTTATCAGAAAGCGAATGAAAATATTTAGTATTTTCTAAATCTAAAACAGTCACGAAATCGAGAAGGTAAATACTACGGTATTTACCTTCTCGATTTCGTGACTGTTTTAGATGTTTGTTTAAAAGTTGTGTTGTTTGACCTATGTTTTTGTGATTTTATAGGAATTATTATCGTAAAATGCGGTTGTAATGAGCATTTATATGATATTTAAGAGGTAACTTAATGTTTTTTTTTCTATCGAGCAAAGTTTTTCCATCACACATACGTTCTGTAACACATATTGGAAATTTCAGTGCGAAAAACTATCAATATTTTCAATTATAGCTCATAGATAACAGTCCAATTTTGCCGTTTTCACCTACCAAGGCCCCTTAAACAGTGATTCAAATTCAATATTTCTTTATTCGAGTAGACCATTACGTGGGATGATGTAGACTCCGTCGCTTTTGCAGTGCACCTGAAATGTTTGCGCAAGCAAGAACTGACGCCTTTCAAGTCCTCGTTAGGGAAAAAGTGGCGTCGCTGAAGACTCGAGTGCGAGGGAATGATAACAGCATCCTGAGGATAGTGGCAGATGATCCGCATGCACCTATCCTCCGGCATTTCGTGCGGACTATGATTGGAGTTGAGGCACGCTAAAGATTCCTTTACCGTGGTTGAGGTGAGAAGCTCCTCCGGTTCGAGATCGCAGGGAGTGCTGCTGGGGTATATTAAATAGGTATTTTTAATTAATTAAATTGTAATGAAATTAATACTAACCCTAGTCATGAGTATACCAACCCATGGATCTCTGTTATCTAAATAAAGAAACTGAATTGAATTACACAGGATTTTCGAATCGTCAAGAATCTTAATTTTAACCACCTAATAAACATACACATAATAATACAATATATTAACAATACTGATTTTTACCACCATCCTTCGCAGTTAGCTATTTTTGGTAATACTTTGTTACAGAGAGCGCAACGGATCTGTGATGAGGCCCACCTGCATGCTGAGGTCCAGCACGTCCAGCGTGTGCTGGGTGAATACAAGCTTAAAGCATAGTTGAGTGTCAGCCTGCTCTATTGCCATATTTTACGGATGTCACTGACAAAGATTGGATTGGGAACATCTTCAAGCGTGCTGCTATTAAAACTCACTTTAAGCCGCCGAAGATTAATAAATTTTCAAGACTCTCTGTAATGTGTAATATTCCTCTTCAAACAGCAGGTGTATACGAGCTTGATTGTGACTGGGCTCTCGTATAAAGATTAAAAGAAGAGAAGGATAAGAACGCGTATTAAAGAACACATAGGTGATGTTAAGAATTCTTGACTAGGTCTCGCCGCGTGCTTTCAAATAACGGAAATTTACCTGCGATAAAATAGCATTACGTTCATTATTTGATCTACTGAACGCTAGAATTTTACTTATCGCACCAATAGAAAAATGTTTCAATATTGACGAATCCATGAAAATGTATTTTGGTAGACATGGATGTAAGCAGCACAGTCATGACAAACCCATACAATAAGGATTCTAGGCATGGGTGGCAGCCACATGTGTGGGTTATTGCCTTCAAGACTTGTATCAAGGACGATCTGAGGCAAGATAAATTAGGCTGGGCGAGCATGTTGTTGGAAGCTTGTTAGAATCCGTACGAGAAATCTACCTGATACCTTTTCTGTTTTTTGTGACATTTTCTTACATCACGATCTCTTATTTCTGAGCAATTTGCAGGACAAGAATATGAAAGTAACAGGCACAGCAAGGTAAAGGTTTTCTACACAGTAGAAATGACCAAATCCTAACTTCAAAGATGTCAAGTCTTTCAAAAAATCGATCTTATAACTACAGACACATTGTTTTCAAACGAATTTGGAGTGCGGCGGAATCAAAAAGCTCGTCGGTACTCAGTAGCACCAAGTCTACTAAAACAATGAATATATGGGCGGCGTAGACCGATTAGATGCCAACGTAGGGACCAGCCAGGGACTTATCGAATTGCCATTCGAGGTAAAAAAAGGTACTCTCGTATTTCGACATCGTTGATTGACCTCGCCGTCAATAATTCTACCCCACTAGCGAGAGCAGTTGGAGCATCTGTAGGCACTTTGGCGGTTCGAAGATAATTGGACGTAATTAAGCCCAAATGTTAGAACCCACAGGTCACGCGAAATTAAGTTAATATGATCAATCGTTCAAATTTGACACTTTTCATCATATCAGCATAAAAAAACAGCTTCCAGTTCATACTTCGTATATTTTTTTCCGTTTTTTGTTCCAACCTACATCCGATAACCAACTGAAAACCAACGTATTAGTAACCGAAGAGGCAATGTCCACTAAAGTCAAATTCAAAACCCACCAAGTCTAACCTTCAGTTTTAATACGTAAACGGAGGGCATTTTTATTTTTTTTAAATGTTAACCGTCTGGGTGTTTGTTTGTTCAGCTCCCCTGACACACAGTGCGTCGCCCTCGGCGCGGTCAAGCCCACCAGGTGAGACCCGTGTGGGAGGCCCAGTGAACGACCTGCGAGCAGGCGACGTCTTATCCGGGATTCGATTGCATGGGAGCTGAATTCATGGGCGTTGTAATAGGTGTCATGTCAGCGAGGTCATGTCATGAGGTGCGAGCCTCAGGCTAGGTCAGACTTCTAGCCCGTAGGGTTAAGCTTCTCCTTCTCAACTTGTAATTGTTTATTAGACCTCTGGCTACACTCAGTCGAAAATGGAATTGCGTTAGTCAATTGTGCAGCTTCGTGTTGGTGTTTTGCATCAAATACGAGTTTAAAATGCAAAGGTACAAGCAAAAATAAAACAACCGGAGCCACCACTTCCTGCTTCGTCTGCCAACTTCGTATGAGGTTCTGAGATGATCCAACACTATTCTTTCAGTATATTGCAGGATATGGAAACACTTCTTTTTTTACAGTCTTTTTGTTTTCGGTCAAAAAATGTTCTGTCCAGTTTCGGATGAAATGATGTAGTCAAAAATGTAGCGAGTTTAGTGTTCTTCATCTTTCTTCTCAGCATTTGTGCGTCCACTCCTGGTCATATGCCTCTTGCATGGCTCTCCAAGAGGAGATGCGGCGAGTCTCGTGCAGGTAGGCCCTGCAGTCTTTTTTATATCTTCCGTCCATCTGGCAGCTAGTCTGCCTACACCTTTGCTACCTGTACGAGGTCTCACAAAGAAGGGTTCCGTACAACCACCTGTCATCATCTCTTCGGCATACATGGCCGGCCCATTGCCATTTTATACAAATGCGAAATGTCCCTAAAAAACTCATACCCTAGGTTTTGTGTAAGATGTTTTACAAAATTTACCCTGAGTCCTACTTCTGTTGTTTTATCATAAGTAGAAGTGGAAAACAAAAAAACTCCGAAAGAAAAGAGGTCAGACATGATAGACATACACACACTAAACGACAGAAAAAATAGCAGCAGAAGAAACGAAAGAAGTCCACATAATAAAGAGATACATAATATGAATGGTTTTCACATCATCGAGCAAGATCTTGTTTGTTTTGGAGTAATATGACCGAATGAAAATAATACTTGATTATTCAACTGAACCAAAGGCAAAAGTAGAGAGTTGTAGATGTGATGTTTTGGAGAATAATGAATAAGACTAAAACGATTATTTTGCTTAATATGGAATACGATATTTTGAAGTTTGTGTTTGAAAACTTTGATAGTATACACATAAAAGTACCCGCCGTGTCGCAGAAACCAGGTAAAATAAGTCAAATTGAGGCGTTCTTCTGCATTTCTGCCATATTTCGAGTGAATTACTGTCAAAGCTTACTTTTTATTCGCCGATGAAATGTAGAAATCCTTCTCAAACAGTACCTTGATAGTGGGCTCTCGCATATTGGACCAACTAAGACGGGCATCAGCTATGCTATTCCGGCGGACGCCAAAACTCCCTTCGCTCGTGTAAGTGAACTTTCAAATTCAATTTCTTTGCAACTGTGGTCGTTTGAAAAAAAAGGACTAAGACAAATAACATTTGTTAAAAATTGGATATCAAGTCTGTGGTTTGTAAACAACTTTTGCCTTGGCAAACATCATATCACGCGGTACATAGGCCTCCCCTTATATGATACCGAAAAGGTCAGTATCCACTCGATTACTGGCGGTCTAAATAGTCCTTCTTTGGTGCGTTAACCATCAATGAGATACATTCTAGTAGGACCGTTCTGCCCAGTAGCGGTCAGTCCTCTCTCATTTCAGAGCGGTCGTCTGCACTTACCGAAATCCTGCGATTCACCGTCTTGGCATCCTATTCTATTAGGGATACTATCTGAAGGTAAGCGCCACGAAGACGGCTACGTGGCGGTTCCCTTCAAATGGTAGTTTTTCTAGGACTTATTCGCGATAGGGCGAATAAGTCCTTGGAAAAGGCATTGTAAGTAAAAAATTGTAAGTAAAAAAGGCATTGGAAAAGAAACGGTCTGTTAATGGTCTCGGTAGCATAGTTGGTGAGTGCAGTCTCCCGGATTGCGAAAGATGCGGGTTCGTGTCCTGCCTGATGCCAACATGACCAAATGTCTTTTTCTGGTTTTCAGATCTTTAGTAAAGATACCTACGTATTTTATGAAAAAAGGTGAATTTATCTTAGAGCATTTACTTGTATCAGAACATCAACCATTCGACATTTAACAGTGACATTTTCTCGCCAACGCGTACCAAAGTTTAAGAGATTTGTAACAAATATGGCGAATGCTCGATTTTCTAATTCAAGGAAATGCTTTAGTCTAGACTATCACAAGCAGTAACATAACCTACCCTAAAATGTTTCACTCTGTAGCAATGATCCTAAAATTCGAGATATGGTGTATGTAATAAAAAAACAATAATGAAGTACAAACTACAATAGAAGGCTCTGCCATATTTAATTGTATTAAATGCACCAACAACATATGATCAAAATTGTCAAACAATTCTACTTAAAACTACTTACTATTACTACCATCCGTCCACATAGGCACATTCAGAAGGAACGTTATTTTAACATATTTTGAATTATTTTGGTACTGTTATATAACAAATCGTGTTTATGGAAAAAAGAAGAGCACTCTTACTTCCTCTACTTGTCATTTAGGTATTACTAACTTAGCAACAAAGATCCAGAATACCAGTCTGGTAAGAATGTTGGTCACTTAGAATAAAATTATAAAATGTTTGAATGTGATTCTGTCAAAACCCTGACTATGAAACATTATCTGAATATGCCAAAACGTTTGCATTAAAGTGCATTAAATCCTTTATTTATTTTGTACATTAGTTACCTTTTCATTTGATTCTGTGGTTTCTGAATGATTTGTTTCGACATTAGTAATATTTTCAACTTTTTCCGCAATTTCAGCTTTGTCTTTACCACTATCCTGTTTCTTCACAAGTTCTTCTTCTGTTGCAGTCTCTACGTCAACTCTTACATTTGTTTGTTTTTTAAGTTTACCATTTTCAACTTCACCATCATCTTTCTCATCATCGTCTTCGTCAATATCATCATCATCGTCGTAATTCAAATCTTTCTCCCCGTCTTCAAGTGTTTTATCAACTGGAGCATCATCGCTAGGCTCATAGGAATGCATATTAAGCTTTTCTAACCAAACGCCTATGGAATTCCCTTCTATTTCACCCTTCACTGTGTTGGGATATATGTGGTCGTGTTTGAACTTTTGCACGGCCTCCTCTTCTGATTCCCAAGTGAGGCTATCGTGGCTACTTTTGTAACGGGTATCGTACCTGGTATAGTGGACCTAAAACAATTTTCAGCTTTAGCAGTTTTTTATTGGATTTTCTTGACATAGACGGCAAATGTCTGACTTTTAACAAGCCTTAGTAAGCCGAACTGATCAAAGATCACGTACAGAGAGACACACACACCATTGCAGTTGAGGAATTAGCGTCAGTTTAAGGTGATGCGGGCTGTCCGCCATGCCTACGACAATACTAAAAAGAAATTGGCAGACTTATAATTCTGATCACGCAATCCACCATCCAATTAGAGCTTTCTACACTAACACCTGAATTCACAAATGTTAATCGTCGCACGCGTGGCGTGGCATGGCATGAGGTCAGCAGCGCGCAACTCTGACGTTTGTGCATTCGAGGGTTAATTTCATACGAGAAAAAAACAACATCAGGCAATCTAATCGCTGTGAATGCAGTCGATGTTGTCGAATCACATCAACCACTTTAATTCTGGGCAAGAATGGTCATTAAGCTACAGTCCCAACTAATCTAAGAAATACATTTTGACAGTGCCAGTGTCATTGAAAGTTGAACTTTAGGCAATGCTAAAAGGGTTCGAGTGTTCTGTCAGGCTCAAAAGTCAAGCCACTCCTCATGAATCGTGTTTCTAATGACACTGACATCTGTCAAAATTTATTTCCTAGATTAGTTGGACTGTAGTGTAGTAGCACAGTTACATACCATATCCAGAACGAGTCCCAGGCCGGGCGCTGTGGGTATCATCACCTTATCCTTGCCGAAAGCGCGCTCCATGACGGAAGGCTCCGCGTGGCCTCGAACCACGGCCACCGCTAGGCCGACCATCTTCCGGATTTGGTGCAACATGAAGCTTTGGCCCTGTTGAGACACATACATAACATAACATACCCTCACGACCATATTCCTAATGGGTTAGTCAGAGGCCCACTAATTGTTGCAGTCATGGTGAACGGAACATTCAGGAGCCCACATTTCGCCGAGGGAATTTGAACACAACGTGGCAACGGGCGAGCCTACCGCCGTTATCCGGGTTTACAATGAACACAAAGGAGGTGTGTTCCGGCCGGATTTGATCTTGGGACCATCGGGTTCCGAGCCAGAGTGTTTAACCACTGGGCCACGACACTCTCACATACATACCTCAATATTGCGTCCTGACAATCGATACCGTTACGTGTTGGGTCGCTATTCTCCACAAAAAAATAAAGTCGGATGGCCTATTCAAAGTTAAGCCTTAGGCTGAAGTCCGTGCCCTCCTCTAGATCGCCCTTATACATACATAAACGCCTATATACGTTCCACTGCTGGGCACAGGCCTCACCTCAACTATGAGGTGGAATGAGCCATACTCCACCAAGCGGGCTCAGTGCGGATTGCTGGAGGGGTATAAGGTTAATGAGCAACCTTAATGTTAGATGTTATCAAGCCGCCCTAGGGCCTCTGACTAAGCTTTACGACTGACATCTGGCGACGTCACCCGAGACCAACTGCTTAGCGTGCCTTCCGAAGCACGGAGATGCCCGAAATACACATCACTAAATTTCGGTCAGGGTGGTCAACCATCCCATTTCCGACCCGGCGTGTGTTGCTTTACAACAGCGATCGTTGCCGATCACTGTCACAACTGCGCCACGGGCACCGCCCTTATACACTTTACTTCTAAATATCATGGTGAAGAGCACGCTGTGCTCATCCTACAGTCTGTTTTAACTTTCAAAGCCATTAAGTAGCTAAATAGCAGTAGTCATTTAGAAAACAAAGGGATATCTATGTAGGTATTAGTCACTCACTGGAGCTGGCTGTTAGCACTAGGTTAGAAAGAGAAGAGGGTAACCACCAAATTTAGTGATGTACAATACAAACGTATTTAGCTGGAACATAAAACTAGCGGCGTAATAAAATTCACATGGAAGACCTTGCTGTTGGCATTCAAATATTCACATAAGACATAAGATAAAAGAACGACAAATAAGAATGTGAAATCGACTTTTACCTTTACCAACAAAACAGCAAACTCCATTTCAGATTCAACAAAAACTTTCTCCACACTGAATCCCATCATGTACCGGGAAGCAGATGGATCTTGGTAGTGCCTGGAACAAGATTTCCATATTAGAAAGAAAGAAAGAAAAACGATTATTGACTCTGAACATCGCAACAGATAAAAACATACAGAACAAGGTGGTTAGGAAAAAACAATAAAATAAAACAAACAATAGAAAAACAAAGAACAATTTCCACCAGGCAGCAGTGTCCCCATGTCCAAAATTAAATGGACCCCACTCAGCTAATGCCTGGACCTGATAGGCACACTATCCTACTAGTGGGCACAGGCCTCATCTCACCTATGAGGTGGAGTGAACCATACCCCAACGGGCTCAGTACGGATTGTTGGAGGGTGTAAGGTTAGTGACAAACCTTACTGTCAGATGTTAGCAAGCCGCTTCAAAGGCGCAACATTAGCCAGGACCCACTCCTTAACGTGCTGACATGATAAATGTTGGAAGGGGTGTACGGTTGTTTCTGATCCTCTGTCACAACTGAGCCACAGGCACCACGTTGGGGTCCCATATAGTGTTGTTGCGATAGCAATAGTCTATCGATAGTAACGTGATAGTATCATGATCTCTAAATTCGTTCATTCTATCGATTGGTCTATCGATACTATCGACTTCATAAGATACTATTGAACGATCTATAGTTTCTATAATAATGCGCTATAGCAAATTTTTCAAGGTCAACTATTGATTGCCTAACTATCGATAATTTGACAACACTAGTCCCAAATTGACAAAATAAGAGTATTCAAAATATTCAAATCAAGTGGCAAACTCACTTTTTTTCTGTAAAATTGTGGTAGCATTTGGTCCCTTTGTATGTGGATAAGACTTTATTGACATATTCTAACTTTTCTGAAGGTATCCTGTAGAGTTTCCGCTCCTCATCCCTAACTAAACTTGCGTCAAACACATATGTTGGGAGAGTATAGCTGTATGTCCTTGCATCACATTTGCATTTCGAATTGAATTTATTTGTAACCCTCTTCATTCCGAATACTTTTATACAGTCTGGTAACCGTTTGTTTATTTCTTCTATGCTAACTTCCAGAGCTGTAATAGACAACTTGATTAAGTAAGATCAGCAACAGATAATTTTAAAGCAAGCATATGACTATAAGGGTGTATGGAGGATGTTGCCCAGCAGTGATTTTATTGATAATATGCTCTGCCTGACTGAGTTATCCATAGAAATATGCATGCTGTATTATTAGTTTGGGTCAAGCAAGTAGCTACTATGAGTACGAAGAATTTCCTTACACTTCCCACAATAAATTAAGACAGTCAGAATAAAAATAATGGTTGCGTACAGACACAGAGTGGTCAATATGTCTGAAATATTTCGTCGGCTGCCATTGTAGTATTACGAAGCACTATCAATCACTTTTTGATCAATTTGTTAGCCTATATCATTTTCATGCTAAATTAGGTATATTAAATTTGGGGACTAATTACAATACCAACTAATACTAACGTAGCTTCATTGACACAACCTGCCTGGCTGCAGATACACCTTTGTCTGTCCGTGAACTCCGCTGAAATTGTGTATTTTGCTGATTATTGTAGTCTTCCTCTGTTATATATTTAGCATCCAACAATGCTTTGAACAAATCTTCTTCTATAGTTCTCACACCAGGATTTCTAAAAGGAAGGTTAGGTTTGAAGTAAAAATATATTAAACAAACATATTTAATAGGGTCAAAAGCACATTTTCTGAAACAAACAAATTACAAAATATGCATATCCCAAAGGTGGTCACAGGTACTCTTGACTGTTGCCATCATGTCACTGTGCACATCAGTAGTACACCCTTAGGCTAAAAAAAGGGAAAATTACCTCTGCATCCCAAAATAATCTACTCCACAGTAACCTAAAAGTAAAGCCATCTTTTTCTTTTTTATCCTCTCCACAACAGGTTTATCGCACAATCTTTTTTCATCTGACTCTCCATTTTCAACTTTATTCGGCCTCCGGTCCTCCCACTGCCTTTTCATAAAACGCTTTTTGTAGCGTGTTAAGTTTTTATTTTGGACAACGTCTTCTAAATCTTTATTTTCAACGTTTGCAACCTCCATTGCTGAGATAAATCTTGGGTGTAATCCTGTGGAATTTTAAATTATGACATAATTCAAATTAATTATAGTGCCTCAGGCACTAACAGTTTCATTCACTTACCTATATAAAAAATAAATTTCCTTAACTTGTTGAAAAATAATAAATGGCTTTATTATTATTAATATAGTGCCTCAGGCAAGGTGGAGTCTGTGATGATGATCATGTTTAATGTTATATATAATAACATCAAACATGTTAATAACTGAAGTCTCTGATAGGACATCAATGAATTTTTCAGCTTGGCACAGAGTTTTGAGATATTCTCCCACTTAAGACTGCAAGATCTATTTACTGTATGTATTTACTAGGTTTTCACTATTTTCACTATATGCCCTTAAATAAACAAGTTTCTGTAAGGGAATAATATTTTACTTCACCAAATAATTTTAATATTTTGCAATGCAGCTATTTTCATAGGCTCGGTCCTGCCATGGTCCTGCCATAGGGGTTTGTCATACTTACAGACCATAGCGCTGACACAAATGTTATTAACTCACTTTAAATGATCATAAATCATATCAAAATATTGGAAGTTGGTAGATTTATGGATTTATGAATAAAATTAGCTGTTTGGCTTTTTTAAACGCTAAGCCTTCAATAACCAATACCCTCTGACATCAAATGCACACTGATCCCACGATTAAACCCTAGCAGTGTTACTAATTTGGTTTTCAATATAGTGCATTAGAAAAGTTTTGAAGGTATAAGTTACAAAAGCAAATAGGTTAGAGGTACCCCAGAGCAAATACAAAGTAGGTAATGTTACGAGTTTTTTATAAACAACTGCACTGTTTTGTGTATCACTAACAGCTTCAAGGGTCTCTTGAGATTGACGAATAGTAAACGTAGAGAAGACAACATAATATTAACAGTAAAATAACATACAAACAAACACATGAGCACGAGATGAACAAACTACAATCGAGTTTTTGAATAGGTACCTGATTTAACAGGATGCCGCGGCAAATTCATTCTCAAAGTATTTACAAAAAATTTGAATAATGAGACGGACATACCTAAATATTGTAAAATCACTTCACAAAAATAATACCGGGCACAAGTCACAGTCAGCTTTCGGTAGCCATTTTTTTCTAAATGAAAAGAAAAATTATCAACTCTACCAACTTCAGGAAACAAACTTTGTAGGGACGTTACCCTTGTGTAATGATTAAAACCGGTTTTTCAAACAAGTGATTCAATTGAACATTTCAATTACAATTATAAACTTCAGCCATAGATTTAGAAACGACTAAAGCGTTCTTCAAGCTCTTTGAACAGAATAGAATAGAATTTGTTTGTTAGAACGCATGACATTTCAGATCATTGCGCAATGGCCAAAATTTAGTTAACATTACAAAAGATAATTAAACAAAGAGCTCATGTCTTCATGAATACATCGGCCTCACAGGCCCTACTGGCACATGTTGCACGGTTCTATTTTATCACGATAATAATTTTGTGAAGTGTTCTACAATACTGTGATACGGCTAAGTACGTCAACGGCACGACAGGCTATCCATTTCCGGTCAGTCCTCCTTGCTCTATTGCAAAAAAATGACATTTGGCAAGACCAAGATTTAAATAGAAATTTGTAGCCTGATATGCCGTTAACTGTGCACTATCACTATTAATAGTATTGATTGTGTAACTCACATGGCCCATATCAATTCAAATTCAATATATCTTTATCTTTATTCAAGTACCCGTGTCCGTGAGGTGCCCGTGGCGCAGTTGTGACAGTGATCGGCGACGATCGCTGTTATAAAGCAACACACGCCGGGTCGGAAAAGGGATGGGTGACCACCCGACCGAAATTTAGTGATGTGTATTTCGGGCATCTCCGTGCTTCGGAAGGCACGTTAAGCAATTGATCCCGGCTGACGTCGTTAGATGTCAGTCGTTAAGCCTAGTTGGAGGCCTTAGGGCGGCTTTATAACAACTGACATTAAGGTTGCTCACTAACCTTATAAGTTGGCAAAAAAGTCCTGAAAGGGAACTAAAAAATATTATCACTGGCAATAGTCCCGCTGTCACTTGTCAATCACGTCTAGCTAGTACATGGTGTGTCAAATCTGTTTATCGGAGATCGTTTATTAGTGTATTCAGGTGTTTTCTTTATGTTAAACTAATAAAGAATCGTGTAAAATCAAGATAAATCTTCAAAAAAGAGAAAAACAATCCTCAGCGCCACTAGAGAAGTCATAATGAAGTATTCAAACGTTGTTTAGCCGAGCACGAAGCTGGGGAAGTTTTATATAAAATAAACGATGATTAGACCAGAACGGCAGAAATCACTGGTATGTAGTGGTTTTATTTAATCAACCACGCGTGTTTTAACTTAGTTGTCAAGTAACTATCAACAAACGAGTGATATTTTACGTTGAAATGTGAATACCTATTTTGACGTTTGTTTACGAAAAACAATTTGTCAAGTTGGCACATCTAAGTGATTTTGATACTTTTTTATTGATTTTATTTTTTAAATTTAATTTCAATTTTTTAGGCAGCGGCTGCGCCAGCTTTTGAGATTATTACTCCCAAAGATAGGAGAAAATCATGATGACACGTTATTTAAATAGAGAAGGAATAATACCAACGCGGACAAACTTCAAATGAGCAAATCGACAGGTAATCATAAACCAGCAAGATGAAGTGACCGTACAATAGCAGCATGAGTGACTCTTGGGAACAAAGTGAATGTTAGAATTTTGGAGAAGGGTCGAGCCAAGCCATGGATGAAGATTTTATTTACTTTAATTAAAATTATAATATTATGATTTTGCTAGTTTCTTCTTTTATTTCTTTACTTTGCAGTAGAAAAACGTCCTGATAATGTGGTTGTATGTGGTGGGGATCGACTATATTGGTGCCACGGCCATTCCATTTTTACCACCAAACGGTTCCCCCTATTGACCTGTTGTATCCCGGTGGACAGACTACCACACCTACCTGACCTATCAGCCCAGAGGGAAAAGCAAACCCGTTATATGAGTGTCTGTATGACAACTTCTAGAAAACGACTAAATAATGTGGAATTTGAGAAATGTAAGGCGTTTTCCTAGTAAAACGCTATAAGAATAAGAAAATACTGAACTAGATTAGGGGATCACGTGATGCATTGGCGCGACTCAAATAATTGGTATCTATTGGCGTGAACTTAGTTTATGGACCACGACTAATTAGATAGCCATTCTCTCTAAAAAATATATTTGAATAAGTCAATTATCAAAACCGTTTGTGTCGTAGTATACGGGGTGACCACATCGACGATGGTGGCGCCCCTATTAATTTCACGACTTTTTTGCCAGGCTGTACACCCCTCCAACAATCCGCACTGAGCCCGCGTGTTGGAGTATGGCTCAATCCACCTCATAGTTGAGGTGAGGCCTGTGCCCAGCAGTGGGACGTATATAGGCCGTTCATGTCATGTATATTCAAGTAGACAAATAAACAATAGGTACTCCCGAACCGTCAAGAATCTTAATTTTAACTACACAATAAACATAGGTACACTTCTTAATACTAACCAATTAAATGGATCTTTGTTATCTGATTTAAAATAAAGAATAATAATACGATATACCTTTACACAATACATAAAATACTTGAAGTATATTACGCGTGACTTTACCACCTTCGTCGGAAGGTTGCTTCTACTGAAAATACCCAAAAAGAAATTCAGCAGTCTAGCCACGAGTTTAGCTACTCTTTCTTTTTAAAAAAATCTCAACGCGCGCGATTTTTCAAAAGAGTTTTTCGTGGTTACACTAAAGAGTTTTTCCAATGAGTACAAAAGAGAACTGGGCGGTTGGTTCGGGCAAGCAGTTTAACCAACTTGATGAGTAGAACAGGCACAAAATGCATATTTTGGGTTTAGTTTATCTTAGGGTAAGTACCTTTCTAAATGTTTTATAAGGGTCTAATAAAATGGTCTGGGATTGAATAATTGTTCTGAACATAGTAATATGTTACTACATGTCAATTATTTTTGCAGACAAACATAACTAGTTGTGTAAGTTATGCAGGTAGATCTCAAAGAAAACAGCAATGTTCAAAAAAACATAGGTAGTTATTTATATTTACACACATTATTTACATTACATCTCATCAAAGTTAAAGAAACTCTGGGGTAGTAAAATAGTCACTTTATTAGGTCAGAATGGAGGGTCAGCTACGGCAGTCGGTATACGGAGGCGTCGTCAGGTGTAAGCGCTGGTAGACGCGGCGGTCGGCGCGGCGGTCTTCGGCGTCGTGGTCGACATTCGCAATGCAGCGCACAAAGACCGATGCCAGCACATCCTGACAGGAACAACGGCAATGCCAGCGTCCGGGTCACCGTCGCCACCTGCTCCCCGCGAGACCACCTCGGCACCACCACGCTCGTGTCAGCCCGAGACCAGTAGCAAGGATACCTCGCTCCCACATAGCCGTAATTCGTCGTAAAATTGTCGCAATCCACCGAAGGAGGATACCCACAGCCTTTTATATTGACGAACAGAACAGCCGGACGCCACTCGTGCTGTTCCGCTTTGTATTTAATGTGGAGCTGTGTGCATTTGTAAGCGTCGCTGGTGCATCCTTCCCTGCAAGACGCCCAGGTGCAGTTGTCGAGGCCGAGTCGGTCGTCGCGGCGTTCTGTGACGCATTCAGCCGGTACTGGGTCGAAGTCTGCGGCGAGGGCGCTCAGTGCTGGGTCCGCGTATAGGGGCACGAGGAAGAGAAGTGCTGAGGCGCCGCCTCCGAGGAGAGTAGCGAGGGTGACCGTGATGTACCGAGTGAGAGTGGCGCGAGTGTCACCTCTGCGGCGTGAGGGCCGAACGACCAGTCGCTCCGAGCTTCCTCCTCGCATTTTTCTAGGTAATAACTCTCAACCCATGGCTCGACTGACTCGGGTTGCAGTGTTCAAGCGATCGTTGTGCGCATGTCGCGCATGCGTACTGGTCCAATTGATAACTGGTGTTAGTAGGTGACTAGTACCTACTTGGGTGAATGAAGTGGACCACTTTGTTTACTTCTGCATTCATAATTGAACATGTTGCTGATTGACCTACTTTTAAATAATCTTTAGCTGGTGGTCATGGTTGTACGTATTGGAATCTAAAATAGGTATTGGGACATTTTTTCAGAGTTCTTGTAATGTAGGAATCTGTAACTAGAGTATCTATATCTTATCATAACTTATCCTTACGATGATATTAATGCTTTCAGTTGATTTATAAATTAGAGCTCGCAGCCTGAAGTTATGCAGTTAAGAAACAACACAAATTAAATGTTGTTAATTTTATTACCTATGATGAATCATACAAAACTCTGTCCCGCTTATTATAAAAATAACTTACACTGGACCATCACTATCACTACCTAAGCCCAAAAACAAACTAGCCTTCATAATTAAAGCTTTTTATATATTTTTGTAAATACGTAACTCATTATACTTAATATAGGAAACACCCAGACCAATCCAGACATACATGTTCATGCCCACGAATGTTTACAGCATCGAACCCGCGACCTTTAGTGTAGCAGCCAAAGTCTGACCGTTCGTCAAACTATCATACTAGGTTTGACAGCAGGACTACCTATAAGTATAGAGTTAAGCTAGTTCGATATCATGTGAGAAACAAATTATGTTTGTTTAACTTCGCTCCGAATCAGGGCAACACCGAAGAGATGATGATGAGAAGAGACCACCCAATAATAATGGTATGGTCAACAGCATGACAGGCTACCTATTTCCAGTCGTTACTGGTAATTGTGTGTAGGCGTTAGTTGTTATTTGATAAGAGCGGGATTAGAATAAATAGTCTGATGAGGCGTTGATGACAATAACATTGAAGTTGAGGCAAAATGACACATGCCGCTAGCCTAAAATAAAGGCACCGCCTAAAATTGAAAGGAGTCCCTAGGAAGCATTAGGCTGTGTTTCCACCAGAGATGCGTTGCGAGGAATGTGATTTGAGGAATCAATAGGATCGCTAATGGAGGGATTATATTGGTTCTTAAAAACACTTTCCTCGCAACGCAATATCTCTGGTGGAAACCCAGCCTAAGGAAGATGGAATTTTGTCAGTTATACAGGGTGACTATGCAAGTTCTTGCCAATTTTGAAGACTCTGGCCTCAGCATTATATTTACGTTAAGCAAGCCACGTTGAGGTGCCCGTGGCGTAGTTGTGACAGTGATCGGCGACGATCGCTGTTGTAAAGCAACACACGCCGGGTCGGAAATGGGATGGGTGACCACCCCGACCGAAATTTAGAGATGTATTTATCGGGTATCTCCGTGCTTCGAAAGGCACGTTAAGCAGTTGGTCCCGGCTGACGTCGCTAGATGTTAGTCGTTAAGCCTAGTCAGAGGCCTTAGGGTTGATAACTTCTGTCATTGTCATTGTTGTTGTTAAAACTCGTCTTTTGGTTGCCCAAGATTCAGGCTGTGCCTAGTTTGGGATCCCCTGTTCATTATATTTAAGTATGCTTAGACTAAAAATGCCATATATGTTTAGTATTAGACAAAAGCCTTAAAATGCCATGTACATGTTTAGTCTAAGATAATTCAGAGAACAATAAAGAATTTTTCATTTTTTTTTTTCATTAATGTTGCTCACTAACCTTAAACCCCTCCAACAATCCGCACTGAGCCCGCGTGTTGGAGTATGGCTCGTTCCACCTCTTAGTTGGGGTGAGACGTATTTATGCCGTTTATGTAAGCAAGCCACTGGGTTTACCGCTACCGGAAACAACAACTGCCTTTCTACCTTCTGCCTAAGATATACCCAGTGATGTTTTTTAATTAAATTCGCACCAAGTTGTGGGACTTAAAACTCTCACCTTTATCTACAAAAGCAACATTTGAAAATCAATATTCACCCAGTACCTAACTACATTTTGCCGCAGTGCAAAGAATAATTCAAATTGCCAACAGTATCACACGCGATGTACACTCGAACCTCATTGGCAGTTGCATGATAAAAAGGTTGTTAGGGTTTAGTTTGAGTGCTGTCTTATCTAGTAATTTGATGGAAAAACAAGCAGGTGTAGATATAGTATAGGTATTTTCATGCAGCAAAAACTCATAACCAAGTTAAGTGTTGTGTCAATGTTTAAGGTATATGCCTAAACATTGGTGAAACAAACCTGGCTGCCAGGTATAATACACCAGAGAAATTCGGCCGGCATGTTAATGGTCTCGGTAGCATAATTGGTCAGTGCAGTCGCCCGGTTTGCGAAAGATGCGGGTTCGAGTCCCGCCTGATGCCAGGTAGACCGATTGTCTTTTTCTGGTTTTCCTATCTTTAACTCATAACCAGACAAGACCTTAAATATCTCGTTTAGCAAAGTGATCTGAAATAGGAAGGTCAAACCCAAGCAACCCGGATTACGGTGGTAGGCTCACCCCTTACTACGTTTTGGGTTCAAATTCCCTCAGCGAAATGTGGGTTTCTGATTGTGCCGTTCACCATGAACGGCAACAATCAGTGTGCCTTTGACTAACCCATCTTCCATGTTTTTTTTAAATATTGCTTGTCAGATGGCTACCTACATCTGCTAACTTTACACCCTACCCTAAATAAAACAAAAAAATAATGTACGAAATATTTATTAAGGTTCATAATGCGTCTTTATTAATTTTGTGTACAAAATAATCAGTTTTACATCAGTCCTGCCTTTCTCATTCGTCATCAGTCTTCTAACTTTTACATAGTCGATCTTAGCATGTCTTGTATTCGAAGCTCAAGTCATTATAGTCCGTTCGCGTTAAGAATGCAGTAATTTCATAAGTACTTGTCCTTTGACCTAGCACGTCCCATTACCATTAAAATCGTTCCTAATTAGAAAGTCAAGTCCCCACGCAACGGCTGTAGATCTGAGTTTTTTTGTGGGCAACAGAATTAAATTTAAAAATAACTGCATTCTTAACGCGAACGGACTGTAGAATGCTTATAATATCATAATATAACAAGTTGCATATAGGTGTACATTTTATAATTTGTTACTATGCCTATAACCCAGTATTTATAATTTACTGTAGGTAGGTTACGTAAACTTAAGTATTATTTAAGTAAAAATGTAAGCATACCATAAGCCTTCACAATTCGATATTTAAATATTATAGAACAAGTATAATACTTTGGTTTCACATCTGTTTAAAACGATATCCAATACATTTTTATAACTTCGATTATACTTTGGACTTAAATATGTAGTTCAGTAGTTTTATTGCCCAACCATTATAAACAGCCGCATACTTCTAAACTAATCAAGTTATGTTTAAATAAAAAGTATAACACAAAGAGTTTGAATTTAACTGTGTGATATATTATATCACATAGTTAAATTCACATACGTACAAACACTTTTATCTAAGAAGTGAACTTGACTAGTTCAGAAAGTAAGGTACGATTTTTGTAAGTTTTCACGTATTTATAATCACCTGTAAAATGGACTTATAACCTTGGATCAAGCAATCTTAAGAAGTAGGTAAGCACTTATAATTGGTAGTATTGTTTTTTTTGCAAGCTGTCCTTAACATTTACTTGAATATTGAATAATTTTTTTTAACGAAAATTAAATATGTAGTTAATGAATAAAATATCACGGAAGAAAAAACATGATTCGTTCAGCATAGTGGCAGTTATATTATTTTAACCTAAAACAAATAACTTTTAAAAACAAACAATAAAATTAATTCTTCCATTGTATTGTTTAAATCTGTGGGTTTTTTCAATAATGATTTACCAGAATGAATGACACAGGCCCTTAGATATAATCAAAGCTAGCGTAACAAGATTAACATATAACTTCGAATTGACTTATTTGAGAAGAAAATTGCATGGTAACTTGCACATTATATTATCAACGAGAGACATTATCAACCTTTCAAAATCAACAAATGAATTTAGAAACTGGTAGTTGGCTACAAAATTACAAGAAAATACTTAACCGATATAAAATTCACATTTAAAATGCCCCTTCATAATTTTATGAAAGAGCAATATAAAAAAAAACAAAAAAGAACGTGATAATGGAACGGAATCCTTGAGTTGTAAACAATAAGCTACAAAAATAAAAACAACTTTGAGATAAAAATGGTTACAGAAATCTATATCAAAAGATTCTATTCCATTGCACTCAATACTGCAGTGATTGTCAATGATTATTTTCCAAAAATCAATGATATTGTTACAGCCTAGACCAAAAGAAGGATGTATAGGGTCAATGCTCCTAAAACTTCCTGTTTCGCGACCGTACCATAACAAAATTATTGACGCCTTGATTTCAGATTGAACCAGCAATATTAAGATCACTTCAAATCACTGCATGACAACACAAATAATAAATTAAATTAATTATAACTAACGTCATAGTAAACAGCCGAATATAGGTCATAGTCAGAAAACCTTTATCTGATAGTATGTTCAAAGCATTTTCGTTTGCACATCACTTCACATTGGAATCTTCTACAAAACGCTATTTTAACTTTGTTGATGCTTATACAAGATCAAAGTTTTAAATAGATGAAATTATAAATAGAATAACAGCTATTTCTGTCTCTTTCATTCAGCCATACATACGGCAATTGATGTTATCTCCAACACAGACATAACACATCAACGTAATATATGTAATAACATTATTCAGGTACAGTCAACGGCTCATCAGGCTACCCATTTCCGTTTTTTCTCTCGCTCTTGCCAAATGACGTTCATTTGCAATAGAACAAGGAGGACTGACCGGAAATGGGTAGCGTGATGTGCCGTTGACCGTACCAAAACAAAAGAAAAAGATAAGAAAAATCAACTAATAAGATAGATCTATAACATTGTTGGTAATCGGGCTCAACGATTTTAAGGCCTTTGAGAAAGGCGCCGTTTAAGTTAGCCCTAAGTATGTAAACAGTGAGATATAAGTTATAATAATAGTATACTTTGCGACAATAGAGTTGGAAAAATATCCGTATTGTTATGTTTGTATTGGCGAATCAAATTACATAACTAACTATATGAGGTAATTCCATTATACTCAAAGTATTAAGTCTTAAAAGTTTGCAACAGCAGGCTTAAACAATTTGAAACTACAATGCCAGCTGTAAAGCAGCTTTTTTGAATAAAATGTTATTGACCCCTTACAATTTGTTTCTACCCTAACCTAAGATATATTCGTACAATCGAGAAGTTTCACTTCGTTTATATAAAGTTTTTCGTTATCACAACCGCGCGGTAAAAAAATATTTTGATCCGTTCGTAATCGCACAAAAAACTTCTCAATTGCAATTAAGAGTCGTTTATTGCTACAATACAATACGCTATTAGGCACAAGGAATTACTGAGTGAGGACCCATCTTTAGAGAGTATTGTGGATGCTAAAAATCATGACAATTTCTTTTGTTACTTGAAATTTCTATGGTTATTATTGTTTCTAGCACTTTCCATGCAGTATCTTTACTAAAGATCTGAAACCAGAAAAATACATTTGGTCGTCTTGGCACAGTGGTTAGTGCAGTCGCCCGGTTTGCGAAAGATGCGGGTTCGATTCCCGACCAAATGTCTTTTTCTGGTATTCAGATCTTTACTATAATTTCCATATTTAAGTACAGTACCAGGAAATAACTTTATTATGTACTAGCTGTAAATAACTTCTGTATATATTCAACGAATGAAAAATAACTAATTTTATTTCATTATTAGGAATTAAGAAGTTAAGCTCCAGTTGAAAATGGATTTCCATTTTTGAAATATTTGATGTACGGAAGCACTCACATCAACCTTTACATAGGAGCACCTTATGCCGCTGACATAAGACCCATTTTGCAACGGTTTTGTAAAGGTTGATGTGAGCGCCTCTGTACTATCGAGAAATGCGTAAATGATGAAAACACTACCTAGGATCATGATTTCCTTGTGCCACAATAAAATGCGAATTAAGCATAATTATTGTTTAGTAGCAGCGTTAATGTAGCTTAAACAATACAACATATTTTGGAATACACATAAATTAGTTAGATTCAATTGGAAATACTTTGGGTGTTATTAGATAACACATTATTGTCATTTTATAGTTTGTATACTTTGGCAGTTTTGGTAGTTCTTATCAATTATTAACAATAGGTAAGTACATTATTGATCACTTTAGTGTTAATGTTTAAACGCGGATTATAACAATTCATATATTGGGAGATTTAGCCCACTTTGAAAAACAGCCATTATACGTCTAACAGTTGGGCACAGAACTCAAATATGAGGTGGCGTGAGCTATACTCCAATGGGCTCAGTGGGGTTTGTTGGAGGGGTGTCACCTTGTCAGATGCTATCAAGCCACCCTAAGGCCTCCGACTAGGCCTAACGACTAACATCAAGCGATGTCAGCTGTCAACTGCCTAACGTGCCTTCCGAAGTAGGGAGATGAATGAAAAACCCCTTCAATGCATCTCACACTGAATGTATGATTATTTCAAGTTCAGCTACATTTTAACTGATTATTTTAAATGGCAGTTTTAAATTACTACAATAGTCTTTAGTCTAATACTCTATTAAACACATTTCTGAGGCTAAATCAGACTATTCCACCAAAGTATTTCCAATTGCTCGTCCATACTCACAAATAAGATAATTAGTAATTACCAATGTTACTCCGATTCCGGAGTACAAACAGTCTTTGCTCGCTCAATTCAAGAGTATGAACATTAAATGCGACTAGATGCAATCATAGAACTACCTGAGACATTTGGGTAGTCAATCTGTATCGTTTCCTATCTAAGTCTACGTTCGTGTCCAGGCCACGTTTCACAGCCATACTGGTGGTCGGTTCGACCGTTTCTAAGCTAGCTTCTACTAGTCTACGGCTTCTGCAGTACCTGTATTCTGAAGGATTGTTGACTCGCTGTAAGGTCATGTCTACAGCGGTTGGTAGTTGGTAGTAATTCTGTACGTTCACCGTTGAGGTTGAAGGGTTGGTGTCCTCAAGGTCTAAGACGGAGTAGGGGTCAGTTGTAGGGGCTGGGTGTTGTCGGTACGAGGAATCCACGTTGAGGTAGCTGCGAGACGATGTGCTGCAAGTGCTTGAAGCTGGTGAAATGTGGAACCTGATGAAGAAGTACATGGTTTGAGATTAATTCATGTTTTGAAATCAATAACACTACTATTTACAGAATTTGGCCTTAGTTTAGTGCTGGAACGAATATGCAATTTATTGATTTGTTGGCCCCGATAGTTAGAATGTGTGTTGAAAAAAAAATGTTTTAAATTAGACGATTGAGACTACAAATCCCAATGACGGCAAATACTGTGACGTTTGATACAACAGGGCCTCAAGTCTTCTAATTTAAGTATGCTTTGATTGAATTGAGTCTCAATATTAATAATTGAGATGTATAGGATGACTTGACATAACTCTATTCAACATATGTATGTATGTATATGATATGTTTTGTTCTTTGTTCGTCATCACACATAGTTTTTGGACGGTATATACCTTGGTGAAGCGCAAGGTGTAAGATTAGGAGAAGTTCTAGCACTGCTGTACCCCTGATCAGCCTCAGAGTCCGCTCCAGACTCGCGAGACTTCATTATTTGCATCATCCTGCAAAGAGTATACTGGTTAGAACTGTTCTTGGTAGCGCTGGATGGTGTTGGGTTGAGGGAGTATCAGTAATTCGCTTCGTTAGTATAACCATGGAAGGGACATCGACCGAGAGGGATGTCTACCGTCTTTTCGGCCTTTTTTTCATCATTATAAAAACAAAACATTAGAGGGTCCACGCGGACAAAGTCGCGGGCGGCCACCATCAATTAATAAATCAATTTATTTAGAAACGAGTGTCAAACAAGTGTTTAAGTGCCAAACGAATGTTTTTTAGCGGAGTTCTAAAGTGTCGCACCAGTGTTTTCAACTGTCAAACTAATGTTTTAAAGTGCCAAATTAGTGTCAAACTATAGTCCGTTCGCGTAAAGAATGCAGTGATTTCATACTCGTCCTTCGACCTAGCACGCCCTCTTACCAATGAAATCGTTCCTATTCTGAAACCTAAGTCCACAGTGACCGGCTGAAAAAACTTTCGAGCGCAAAGGTTGTGGAACTGGGTTTTGTTTAGTGCGACAGAATAAAATTTAAAAATCACTACATTCTTAACGTGAACAGACTACAGTCTAATAAAGTGCACAAACTAGTGTTATAAATTGCTAATCTAGGGTTATAAAGTGCCAAACTTGTATTACAAAGCGCCAAACTAGTGAAATAAACTGCGTGGATAGGAACATTTCCAATAATGTTAGTGGAAATGACAGAAGTTAAGTGAGGGTTGCTAAAAAATTGTACTGTTTTGTGACATAGAACATCTTGGTCATCCTGTGAAACGTCGGGTTAGAAAATGAAAGAAAATATAAGACCGCGAGTAGAACCCGTAAAGTTGTTTTATTTCGATGCCAAATTAGTGTCATACACTGTCAAACTTGTGTTATAAAGTGCCAAAATAGTGTAATAAAGTGTCAAAAGCTAAAAGTCAAGTGTTAAACAAGAACTGACCTCTGCAGCAGGCGTGCGATGGGCGCGACGGCAGCCGGCTCCCGGCCGGCGCGGGCGGCCAGCCACGCCGGCCAGGCGGCCAGGCCCAGCTCGGCGCGCGCGCAAGCCACGCATGCGCAACCTACGTCTACTGACTCTACCACTTTTAGGCGCACGTCTGTGGAGGAGATGACATGTTAGAAAGAAAGAAAAAACGACATCGCAACTTAAAAGATAAAAAGACAAAACTAAAAAACAAAACTAAATTGTTACACAAAAATGAAATACTAACAGACAAATCAGCAAAAAAAAAACCTCCAGGCAGCAGTGTCGCGATGTCCGAAATTAAATGGACCACACTCAGCTAATGCCTGGACCTGAAAGGCTCAGGCGCTGGTGGTGGTTAAATCCTACTAATATTATAAATGTGAAAGTTTGTATGTGTGGATATGCCGTGTTGCTCTTTCACGTAAAAACTACTTAATGGATTTTAATGAAACTTTACAATAATATAGCTTATACATCTGGATAGGACATAGGCTACAATTTATGAAAAAATAACACTTTTACTTAAGTCCACGCGGATGAAGTCGCGGGCGGCCGCTAGTTCAATAATGAGACAAACAACATAAACATTATATGTGCATAGAGAGTATTTCAGAATGCTTTATGCCGAAGTATATAAGGAAACAGTGTTTAACATGTTTCACATTTTGGTGATGTTTCCATCGACTAACGACTTTGTAGTTTCTAAATTGATTTTGTCATTAGCATTATTTTAATACTGATGAAATTCGCTATATACTCGGATTTTTAATTGTAGTCAGTGAAATGACATTTTCAGTGTGGCAGGTTTTCAGTCCCAAATAAATAGTGATGTGGTAAATCGAGTTTTTACAATTAAAAGTTAGTCGACATTACAGCCTCGCAAAAAAGTCGTAGTGAATGACCACGTCCCACTTCCATATGTCATTACTGGCAACACACACTGGTCAGACTTTCGTTTTGAGACATAGAGGTATTTTGGTAAACTGTATTTAGTAAATAGATTTAGAGTTTCAAAATGTTTTGTTTCTGTATTATATTATTCACAGGTAAGAATTTCGTTTATTAACAGGTCATACAACTGGAAAAGTTTGGGAGGATACAACAGTAGAATCTTCCATACAAGTGTTTTCTAAAGGTTTGACTACAGGCCTAAAGGGCCCAACCGGCAAAGGACGACGCCTTATAATTTCATATATAGGCAGTGATGAAGGTTTTGTAGATTCCGGTTTACTTATTTTTGAATCAAATAATAATAGTATGGACTATCATGAAGAGATGAATTCAGAATCGGAGTCGGAATCAATAGCAACCGTAACGAATAAAAACGTATATAATTACTTGTATTTTGCTGACTTTCAAGTGTTAATTCCCCTGAACCTCTTTGAACATTTTTTTTCCAGCTATGGTTATAATTTTTTTGGTGAGAAGTTTTAATATGGAGGTAGGGCCCATATTTCTTAAATCGTAATTATTTAATTCGTTTTGTACACTATTAAATATTTACAATTATTTAAAAAAGGCTTTGATACCTCATAAAATAAATCATGACTAAATGTCTTAGTCTAGTGATTGCCGAACGTCACTATTGTAGCGGGTCACCCTTTTTTGTATCAGTCACTGTTGAAGTTGTCATTTCGCTGACTACAATTATTAATCGTACTGTAGTTGTTGGTTGGTTTTTCATTGACAACACCCATTGACAACCATACAAACAATAAAGTAAGTGACATTGAAAAACAATTTGACTTGACACTTCTCGAGGTGCGCAAGTTAACCGATAGCTGCGGTAGTCAATGTCTACTATTTAACTTAATTTAGTCACTAAAAAACTCACCAGAAAGCGTCAAATCCAGATACTTGTCTAACAGCAACGCAGCGTCTCTCTTGAACCGCCTCACAAACTTAGGATGTGTGGTGGTGAGATCACCATCAGTCACCACATACTGAGCCAGCAGCGCGGCGAAGGTGACCGGCGTCGGAGCCAGGAGTCGCCAGCGGACGTGCTGACCCACCATCCATTCCAGTTGGCGGAAGGTCTTCCCACAAAGCTGGACTCCACTGATCTTAGAAAGGGTCTTCAAGGTTGTGGCCCGACTGAGTTTCTCTTCGCTTTTTGCTGTGGAAGTTCAATCGTTAGGTAATTTAAATAAATATCTTACAATACACCAAAGTGCCCGTAGCAGTTGTGAGAGTAGATCGGCAGCGACGGTCGTTGTAAATCAAGCGCACGCCACAGGCCGGCCACTAACTTTACACCCCTCCAACAATCAATACTGCGCCCACGTGTTGGAATATAGCTCCCGCAAACCTTCAGCGCAAGCCCTAGTGGTAAGCGGTTATAGTACTCAACTCAATGGCGGCTGTGAACATCGCGCGAGTCGATGCGCACGAATTAAGGTGTCAGCGGGTTGCGAGGTGAGGTCAATCTTGCGCACTCGGCTCTCGCAGCTAACTTCCTAGCCGCCATTAAGTTTGAATCGTATTTTACCAGTCTATCTATAGGTGGTAATAATTGTATCACAAGTGATACAATATCACAAGTGATACAATTAGTGGTTAGAATCAAAGAACTCATACTTGAGGAACTGTTACAAACTACTTTTGAAGAACTTTACACCATCTCTGAAGTTCATTCCACAATTTAAGGGTCTAGGGCAGGGATTGAACCATTTAACTAGGATACTCTAGTCTATGCGCTACTAGACCAGTACTAAATGCTCTAATACCCCTGCAGTCAGTCCACTGGTACAACTAGATAGTTAAGCACTTACCAGCAAGGCTCAGACAAGCTAACGCGACATGAGTCAGCCTGTCTGCTCTGAGTCTGTGAGCATCCATGAACAAGTCCAGCTGAGCCACCGCTGAGTGAAGAGTTGCAATGCTCAAGCCAAGCTTCTTTGTGACATCACGCAGTTGCTGAACTAAGGTACCACGGAACTCCAACTGTAGAAGGAATAGTATAAATAAATATTTGGAGGCAGTCAAACGCTGAGAAGGAAGGATACCTACCTAGTGATTGAAGAAAGGCTACTAATATACACTTAGAGAAAACAATGACAATTTTGCATGAGCATGACATAAAATTCTACTTGGTGCACGGTAATTTGACCATCACCTGCAATTAAAAAAGCATCATCATAAAACAATTAACCTAAAACTGGAATACGATTTTTACTATAGTTTGAAGACTTAAAACACAAATTCATAAATCTGTAAGAACAATAATTTTCATACTTAGCTTTTACTTAAAGGACAAAAACTGGCAATACTCAAAAAAATATTGTTAACTACAAATGTCTTTTTGGATGCATTAAACATAGATATGCAACCATGAATGAAGTGCAATGATGTACAGCCTGGCAAAAAAGTCGTGAAATTAATGAGGGCGCCACTTTCGTTGATGTGGTCACCCCGTATACTACGACACGAACAGTTTTGATAGTTTAGTAATTCAACTTATTTTTTTAGAGAGAATGGCTATCTCGTTGTCCCTATACAGCCTCCCCACTACCTATTCGCCTGACGCAATCATCGCGTGAACCACATTAAGGACACTCCTTTATCATCAATAGGTTTGATCTCGCGTTCGCTCGTACTAAGTTCGCGCGAATGCATCACGTGTTGACCACCTAATAGGACACCAAATTCCAGTTCAGTACTTTCTCATTCCTATAAGTTTCGCGTTATATTATTAAAACGCGTTAAATTTCTTTATTCCCACATTATCCAGTAGAATAATGGAATTAGTCATACAGGTAGCCAGGTCAATGTAAAGTAAAGTAAAGTAAAAGTAAAGTAAACCACCCACCACATACAAACACATCGTCTGGACGGTTTGCTACTACCAAGTAAAAAAAATGAAAGAAGAAACTAGCAAAATCATAAAAATTTAAAATTAGAAACAACAAAGCACCAATAGATTTGCTTATTCAAAGTTTGTCCCCGTTGGTAATAAACATTTTTTTATTTTAATGACGTGTTATCATGATTTTCTCCTTTCTTCGGTATATTCTCAAAAGCCAGCTCAGAGACGCTGCTTTGAAAATTAAAAAAAATTAAAACCTAAAATCAATAAAAAAAGTATCAATTAGCTAAAATGTGCTAACTTCCCAATTTGCTTTTTTTAAACACAGTATTGCCAGTGATAATATTTTTTAGTTCCCTTTCAGGACTTTTTTGCCAAGCTGTAACATTTATCTTTGCTTGCACTGATATTTCATCATGTTAGGAATCATTAATTACGACCTACATTCTGTGAATTAAGAAATTTAAATCTGAACTAGAAGATTTGTTCTAAAATATGATTGAATATTTGAAAACGTATATCTATTTCGATGTTTTGCGCCTACAGGTTGATTCAACAAAGCTCGTAGGAAAAAGACATGATGCAACTATTTCATCATTATTAAGTTTTCTCTTTGTTCTTGAGTGAAAACTTTCGACACATTTACATTATGTTCCAACATTACTGTATAACTAACTAATATAGATTATTTTGAACCTATGTTGGTTTCATAAAATATAATGTTTGCAAAAGAAATAGTATAGTTTTTTAATTTTTATTAACACTGTAATTTCTGAGCTCATCCAACAAAAAATCATAATTGTCTTTCTGGAATGAAGTTTAGTATTAAATGTAGTAATAAAAAGTCTAAACCATTTGTTAATTTCCTTTGTGAAGAATGTTGGCATTGACAATGTTAACACAATTGCTATCAATGTCACCTGTAGGAAGCGCTTTTGTATTAGTTTCAAGGTCAAAAGATAACAAAGATACGAACCCAGTTGACCACAGGACCAGTTTTTTTGGGTAAATTCTACAAGCTTTACAATCTGCAAAACTTACGTAACAAATCATTATTTACTAGCTACTAATTAGTTGCTATAATATTCATCTGTCTGTTTTAAGTGAGCTTTTATTTTATTCATTTATCTAATGCACCCAATTGTACAAAAAGAAGGGTTGATGAAAAAATCATCCTTTACCTATTCAACCACTGGTTGAGGACAGATATTATGCTGTTTGTAAGCAACATTTCTATTAAAAGGGAAAAAACAAAAGATTAACTGACAATAACATTGAACAAGACAAAAAAATAGTACTGGAAAGAGGAAATTGTAGAGTGCACCACCCTCTGATGTCCATACAAGCACTATTTAGGTTGAGGTCAAATGCTTGTGTCTAAAAAATTACCCAGTGATTTCATCAATTCATTTTGGCATTAAGACAAACATCAGTCTAAATGAATATGGGACTTAAAGCAGTTTGCTTTAACTTTACATCATATGAATAAATAGAAAACCTTTTCCTTTTTAGCAAAATCTTTGGGTTGGTAAAGTTAATAAAGATTAATCAAATTTCACAAAATACTTTATTACACATTAGAGATTTAGAACAGGTACCTACTGCATATAACTAATTATGTACATTTTCTAGTGATTCATAATTTCAAATAAACAGTTTGTAAACAAGCATCTACGAAAATTACGATGTGTTACACAATATTTCATAACAACACCTTTCACACATGCAAAAAAATCATTGTTTATATTTGTGTTTTCTCAGCGATTGAGTTTCTATCAAAATGTTAGTTAAAATATGCATTATGAATTCGGTTACAATCAGATTGATTCCCAAGCAAATTACAATTACATACTACCTATGTTTAAACCCCTTTTATCACATGTGATTTTGAAAAAAGGTTGGTGAGATGGTAAAATACAAAGACATACCTGAGGTGACTGTAGGTGGATTGTGGGTTTCTGGGCCTCTTGTTCAAGCAGGTTCTGCCATATTTCGTCTCTATATTCACAGTAATATTCGTTCTTGGGATTGGACAGTGCCTAAAACAATATAATTTAATTTTATAAAGCCACTTTAACAAAGGGCAAATCAATAAATTAAAACAAAAGTTTATATTAATAATCAGTGCTGCCCTGCGTTTATTTTGTAATGCTGCGAGTATACTTTGTCAAGTCCACAATAACAAGGAAACAACCTTTATTTGGTTATGTGAAATTGATATCTAAAATCTGGAAATAGTATTCCAACCCCCACGCAATCTATAACATACAAGCCATTTATTAAATTAACGCATGCATTTTTATAAACAGAAATAAAACACCACATGTGAATTTAACACCACGAGCTAACTTACGTTATCAAGTTTTGCTTCTAAGTTCTCAACACTTGAACTGGTTTCCTTCGACGAGTTGCCTCTCACGCTGGACAGGTTAAGCTTAGACATGTTCAAGGACTCCATTTCTTCGTAAAATGCGGTCAAGAACTTTAATTATGTGGAGTTTTTACACGTCGACTAAAATCTGACGTGATAGTTCACCACGTGGAAAGAAGTGTCAAATAAAACCGTCCTATTTCACTACAAAATCACTGATGCAAACAAAAATTAATACTTCAGCCGCTATCATTGCTATTTGCATTTGATTTCAATACAAAACTCAGGGAAAATCGTCAGGAATTAATACATTTGCAAACTTTTATCACATGACGCTGAGCTTCTTCAAGACATATTTGACAAATGAAATAAAAAATCATGTTTGACAGAGTTTGACTTTGACGGAAAGAATTTCATGTGCTAAATGGTTGTCAATGGTCAATTCCGAACCAAGTGCGCATCTCTGAAACTTTACAGCCAATGCGAAGGCAGGAAACCTTTTACTTTTTTACAAGTGGTTTCCTATTGGTCAGTTTCCAAAGATATTCGGCTGCTATTGGATAGTTTCAATGTCACATTTTTTTTAATTGTTTTCACGGCTTCAAGCATTGTGTCAGTTGTAGGACTAGTGCTGTAACACTAACCCCAAGAAAACCGGTAATTGTAGTTCAATTGAACTTCAAAATTAATGAATGATTTTGTTGACAATATGTTTATAAATAATTAAATAAAATTGATAGGGGGTATAATTTGATATAGTCGTGATTTCGTGAAGTTTAGTAATGATCAAGCTGTAAAACCTTTCTTCGTTTCTGTTTGATAGGACTTAAGGAAGTGCCCATATATGGTCATTTCAGGGTTGATTAAAAAATAGTGAATCATACCAACATTGTACAAATGAAATTATACGTCACTTTTTTGGGAGGCTAAAGTGATAGCGGCTGACTGTGTTTTTCTATTATAAATTGGAAAGTACTAGCTAAACTGTAGTTTTAAATTAGTCAGCTTAGTGTATAAATAGTAAAGTATAAGAGTAAAATGTCTTATTCTAATAGTAAGTTGTTGTGGAGTTCTTATTGGCACATGCTTGGTGGTGGAACTGGTTTACTTATAACTTGCTGATAAGTGAGTTTGTGTTTGCAAATACTTGTGTTCAGCGTTGTGATACGGTGCCCTTGTGTCCACAGAATATACTTTCGCGGCCCTGCCAAGGACTGCTCGAGGTACACCGCTGGTTCTCGGTGGCGATCCCAAGGGCAAAAACTTCCTGTATACCAATGGAAATTCAGTGATAATAAGAGACATAGAGGACCCAGCTATTTCTGATGTGTATACTGAGCATTCTTGTCAAGTGAACGTGGCCAAATACTCGCCCAGTGGATTCTACATTGCTTCTGGAGGTAAGGTTATGTGAGAATTTGTCCTTCCCTATTGAAAGGGTTTTTGCTAAATAACTATGTATTTCATCGGATGTAGCTGGTTCCTACCAGACACACACATTCAGAGGTCTTCCTATTCTGTCTTCTTTCTGATTTATATTCTATACTCATGAAGTGTGGTTCATTTTGACTGACTATAGCCAAAACTGCCACTTATAGCCAAATCTTAGAACATGAGTTTATTCAAGAAGTTTTGGAAATATTCTTGGGGGAAAATGGGATCAGCTACTTAAATCCATGCTGGTGAATTTGTGACAACAACTGCTTATTTATTTATTTCAATGTCAGTGTTCCAACAGCATATTTGTACTTAAAATATAGAAGGACATGTTTCTCTATCATAATCCTCAATTTAAGCCTTAATTGGATTACTGAAACATTATGGTACCAACTAAATAATATCATTTTAATGCCACTAAGTAATTTAGTTGCTATGTTCACAATATGGGAAAAGCTGTTTGTCCCATAGCATGCAATGTGTGACACACACACACACACACTGTGTGTGTACACACACACAGTGTGTCAACTTAAAACTTCTTCAAAATGAGTACCACTTGTGCCATCTAACTTAGGAATACTTGATGGTTTTATCACCGATTTGTAAAATAACAATGCAATGAAGATTTTCTGATTTGGTGCATGCCATCTGGTGGCAATAAAGTGACAACCCAACTATGGATCAAGTATAGTAAAACCCAATGACTCTTCTGATGATTTTTCTGCCTCCAGGCGCTGCTACAAATGCTTCTGGTCCTAAGAGCTGTCAACCCAATATGGGTTTTTCAAAGAGCCAACTGATGGCAATAAAATACCAAAATCCCTAATTGTAAAGTTTGTTAGCTGGTATAGTGTGTTGAGTTGACCCCCAATCTTTTAGTCACATAATATTTAATATATTGTAAATCAGGTTCCCAACTCCCAGCCTCTCAGTCAAAATAATTACAATTGATGTTATTTATAAGGATTTTTTTAAAGTACAAGTAACAACTAAGGTTTCTTATACTTGTTTTTTTTTATTTTGATGTTTGAAATCAAATGTTTTGAGTAATATTTTTTTATCCATTTAAGTTATCTTTTCCACTGAAATAGATTGGGAAGGTGTGTGCAGCCATAAATCAACTTGTAAATTCATGACATCATTTTCATGAAAATTATGTATGACTCACAAACTGTTGATAATATTTATTTACTTGAATTTACTAAATATCTACGTTTTGTTTTGGTCAATTACTGTGGTTAGTTAGTAACCTTGTTGCTTAACAGGCAGCCAATTGTATTGTTCCGTTCATTCTGAGTTCTATGTCTAAGTTTGTGGTTCTTAAAGTAGCTTTTGCAAGAAAAAATAATTAAGGAAAAAAAAAGCATTGGATTACCTAAACTAATATTGTTGTGAAATATACTTCTATATTCCAAAAAATATAGAAGGTGTAATAGATGCATATGCACAAGGTAGGTATTTATATATCTTTTCATCGAAATAAAACAACTTTACGGATTCTACTCGCGGTGTTATATTTTCTTTCCGTGATCACGACTGCTGTAAAGGAGTCGAAACGTCGGGTTAGAAAATGAAAGAAAATATAACACCGCGAGTAGAATCCGTAAAGTTGTTTTATTTCGATGTATAGTGTTCGCGTAAATATTAGAAATCATTATATATTTTTTGTCTATCTCTTCAACTTTCCTCTACCAGGTTCCTCTACGCAGGTTGATTTGAAGTTATTGTTTTTTAGCAATAAAGCCACTCAAATTGTACATTAACACTTGTCTGTAATACTTGAATGTGCACAATTATGAGTTGTTTTTGACTTACAATGAAGAATATGTTATACTATGTATCTATCTATCTACAAGCTCATCTCGATGTCTTGGAAGTTCTTGATAATGAATAATTTGTTATCATCATAACAATAAACATATAAAAACTCCAATATAGCCACATTTGAAGTTATATTGACAAACAGACATGCTTTCACACGTTTGTAAAATGGCAAAAAAAAAACAAAGTTTCGAGAATTCCGAATACACTATTATTAAACACTACATAGTTCAAAACTCATCTTCCCTTCAGATGAAGTTACACAATACGAATCGCATGGCTGGTCGGGACCAAATTTTGTCGCTGTTCGCAGATCAGAAGATCCATTTTGAATATTGGTGGTTTTTTTTTTGCAATCAGATAAAAAAAACATCCTTGTGAGGTCTTTATTCTAGTTTGCGCATAATAATGTCATAATTAGCATATTAATTTCTTTGGGCATGTTTCCCCTCTGTAGAACTGGGTTATAATTTAAGACACATTAGGCTCCAGATAGAATCTTTATAATTTATTTATTTATTTTATTTAGCCTTGTTTTCCTTAAAACTAGTTTTACAGTTGCAATTCAATTTAAATATATGTTTAAATTAAGGACCCCTTTCGGGTATAGGCCTCCTCCAGAGCCTTCCATGCGATTCTGTTTTTGGCCTTGTTCAGCCAGTTTAAACCAGCTATGTCCTGAATATCGTCTGCCCATCTAGCCTTTGGGCGACCCACTTTTCTTTTCCCTGGAGGCCCACTCCACTTGACGACTCTGTTAGTCCAGCGATCGCTTGCATGACATAGATGGCCAGCCCACCTCCACTTTTGTTTTAAAATAAGGTCCAGAGCATCTCTCACTTTCGTCTGTGACCTTATCCTCAAATCTTTATAATACTGACCTAAAATCGAATTTGGGCGTCTTGTGGTTATCAAGTTATTTCCCTGTTAATCTTTAATCTGAGTATTTTTGTAACACCTTTCACCTTTCGTCGTGATAACCGCCAATTCGCCACCCAGAAAAGCTACCATTAGTGTGGACTATTTGAAAGTTATAAGCTGGGATCAGCAACAACTTTTCTTTAAAGCACCTTAACCCTTCAACCGTGTCGACGTTTGTTCTAAGACCTTTTATGGGTCATCAAAATGCAAATTTTCGCTAAATTCGCATAGGTATTACATTTATTTACCCAATGGAAGCCGACGAGTAACGCCTGCTCGCTGGAGCGTTGGGTTCGTTGCGCCTAGTGAGCATGCAGCCATGAATAGATTTGTTTGCAATGTAGGCTAATTTAATATTTATTATAGAATATTAATTTTCAGTACAGTTCTGCAGATAAGTCGCGCAAATGTGGTGCTTTCATCCTACTGAACATATAAGGTGTTTGATTGTAAAGCTGCCAGATTGTAGCTGGTGATACAGTATCAACCCAAAAATAGGGCCTTCATTAGATTTTCACATCATCCCCCCAAAAAGTTATAAAAGTTGACCCAAAATTCTAGTTAAATGTTTTGTAAAAGTAATACTACTTAAATTAAAACAACATCCTGTATACTGACATCACTACAGTCAGCTTTGACAAAAGTACAGTATGGCAGTTTGAATAACTAGATCTCTGACGTATTTTGCGTATTTTTTCTGTCACAATGAGATTTTTCTGACTCTTCTATTTAGCAGCTGATTGGGCCCGACGCCTGCGAAGCGCCGTCTGGTGGCAGAAAACGGTATCGACTCAAGTTATAACCCAACGAGGATCCGATACTTTTTCGGCGCTTCGGAGACGTCTGGTCCAAACAGCTGTCAACCCAAAAAAGGTTATTGAAGCGCCGCCTTTTGGCATAAAAGTATCAAAAACCTTTATACCCCACTCGTGTAGGTACTCTTTGGGGGCTTGCTGTAAGCACTGATGCTGCTGCTACAAAAGGCTCAATAACATTCAACAATTTCAACGCCACAGTGGTATTAACAATAGGATTTCAATTGTTATAGCGACCTTCAATGAAAACTAAGGGTTCATCGTACAGGCCTCAAATCTGACGACTCTTGCAGAACTAGTGCCGCGTCGAATCTTGCAAAAATAGTTCCGCTACTAGGCTCACATTGATTTATCAGAGTGTTATTTTTATCTCTCTGTTTAATTAAATTACGACGAATCAGTAGCTTTTTAAATGGATCTATTTCGGTGAGTTGAAAGCTCTATTTCAAGGTTAATGTAAATGTAGTTATAACTTTTCTTGTCCGATGAGACCCTGGATAAGAATAGTTTTGGAGAAGAACGATCCCTGGAGAATTACTTTTTGAACCCTCGAAGCAAAAATACGGAAGCGCAGAAGCTTAGGTTCAATTAAGTCTGACGAGTATCTATCCCTGACATTGTAACTCATAAACGGAGAACCGATTCTACTTAATAAATAAAAAAAAATATCCCATAAATAAATGTGGTTTCTTTTTCGTAATTTTTCTGGTATTAAAAACGGTAACAGGCAGACGATTGAAATTTCCACAGGGGGCCCTGATACAACAAAGGTATTTTGTAAGCGTTTTTTAGTCGATGATGGTACACTACAATCCTCCTGCGGAAATCTTACTACCCTGCTATGACCAGTCGTGGCCAACCTGGAATTCACTTAACCAACTCCGCTCTGCGGTTGGCCGCTGCAAAACTTAGTGACGTGGGGGCTGAGAGACGGAACTCAAAGCGCGTGTGACTGCGGCGTGGATCCTCAAACTATGGGTCACCTCCTCGATTGCCCTCTGTGCCCTAAGACCTGCTTAGGGGAGGATCTAAATATGGCAACGAATGACGCAGTCGAGATCGCCAAGAAGAAGAAGTCGATGAGGGTACTTTTCAATTCAATTTATTTATTTATTTAGATAACAGAGATCCATGGGCACTTTTCGCACTTGGCCGTTCTTTTTGTCCTGTATTCCTGTAGTTTTCAGCAAGTAATCTAGCTCGGCATTAGTCAGTGTCCCTATTCCGAGTGGTATCGCGTTTTATTACTATTGTATAATAGGAAACATTGGCACGGCGCCAACGACGCGAATATCTCTCCAGATTTAACTTGTTTAGATAACTATGATATCCATAACAGAAGCTGTGAAATAACGAGTTGCATTTCTTAACTGTTTTGTAAGTGGTGACTTCGTGGACGTACGCTAAAGCAGGCGGCATTTGAACGCAATCTCACCTGTAGGGATTACCTACGATTATGTTAACGTTCGATGTTGAAATCGAAATCATTTGTCAGAAAACTTAGGTACTACTGTCTCAATTTTTCGCACTTTCGTCACGCACATGCTACACTGTGCAGGGGCGTTATTACAATCTCCTACAACCTGACAGTTTCAGCCACAAGTCCATCTTTTGAGCAGCATTTACCGTCGCAAAACGTGTTTTGTGTGGTAAATAGTGTCAAAAAAACCTTAAATATTATTATTTGGCCTAGTTTCTTTTCACTAAAACGATCACGTTTGTGTAATTACACACAAATGTACGCTTTGGAAAACATGGTTTATAAAATGCCAAAATGGAATCTCACTTCGAATTCGCTCTTGTGACGTTAACCCCTTTCGAATCCCAACGAGCGATCGTAACCAAAATGTACGGATGTATTCCGATATCTTGCTTCGTAGCAAACCCTAAACACGTTATGGAATTGTATTCCAAGAGTTCCACATCAGCAGTTACTCCAAGTTACAGTTGGACCAGTGCCAAAAGTAATTTCACCGTAGTATTCGCTAAAACGACTGCTACTGGCTTTTACAGCTGTAATAAGATTATACGATAATATTGTTACGGGCATAGTCCGTGAATCATGGTACTTAAGTTTATGGTTTATGTATATGGCTGTCCTTGACATTACTGGTTGTTCTGTAATATCCTATATGTTTAAATAGCCTAGACTATCTACATCAGTGCCTTATTTACGAATATTCGGAATAAACTGAAAAACTAATTATAACGAATGTGATGTTATTAGGTTTTATGGATTTTGTATAATAAAATGCGATGCCTAAAATTAGTAAAATTACAACATATTAAATCAATCAAATATCAAGATCTGAAATATCTTTAATTAAATAGACCTGACTATTCAATCCTCAATAACTTTTGACTGTACAAACGACGTTCGTCGTTCGATCTCAAATGTTCTTCTAGCATACTTGATGCTCGGCGAAGTTTACACAGTTAACAACTTGGATTTCATTTTGTAAAACATTTATTTTGTCTGCAGATGTGTCAGGCAAAGTTCGCATCTGGGACACAGTCAATAAGGAGCACATCCTCAAGAATGAGTTCCAGCCGATCGGAGGGCCCATCAAGGACATCGCGTGGAGTGCGGACAGTCAGAGGATGGTGGTGGTCGGCGAGGGCAGGGAGAGGTAACAGGAATTTGATATGTAACTTTCTAATTTGTAGCTTTATTTTATCTATCTATCTATGTTATCGACTACATCAAAGTTAGAATCACGTTTTCAATCGTTTCGAATCAATCAATTTTGGGTCGTACATCGACAATGATACTCCTTTTTTTTCAGAAAATATTTGAATTAACTATTTTCCAATCAAGAAGGCTTTTAAGTGAAGGAAAGTCCGTTCTAGTCTCTTCTTCGCACCTTTGATATCTTTCTTTATAAATTGTAGCCTACTCGTATATGCGATTCAGATGTTTAAGCTACATTATTGTAAAATTTCATTAAAATCCGTTCAGTAGTTTTTACGTGAAAAAGCAACACGGCACATCCACACATACAAACTTTCGCATTTGTAATATTAGTAGGATGAATGCAGACCGCCTACAACCGGTCGTTCTGAAAATCCATGATACTTCTTGCGGTTGATGATGACTTGCTGTCTTTTGAGGCTTATAATAATATTTTTTCTAGATTCGGTCACGTTTTCATGGCGGAGACCGGAACATCCGTGGGTGAGATCAGCGGGCAGTCGAAACCGATCAATTCTGTGGACTTCCGACCGGCGCGGCCGTTCCGCATCGTCACGGCGTCAGAAGACAACACCCTTGCCGTGTTCGAAGGGCCACCTTTCAAGTTCAAGTGCACTAAACAGGTAAGTGATCGGCGTGTTAAGGCAAGGTTTTACAAAACCTGCCCAATTTTCAAAGGAAGTTTAGTTAGAATCGTGTTTCCCTAAATTCCTGTATACCTGCCAAATACTGTATACCTTTTCACTACTTAGCAAGGGCTTCCAAAGTGATGTCACGAACAATATTTTGCTCAACTAATGAATGATTCGAGCCCGCGAGCCCTCCTAACTATGCGTTCGACTACGCATTGTAAGCCAAGAGCTAAAAAAATTCTCATCATAAGTTTAGAAAATATTACCAAAATGTTCACATCTAACGAAGACCCACTACTCTAAAAAATAAATAACTCTACTCCTAAAAATAAGACAGCAAACAAACCATTTCATTCTTGACTAGGTGATATCTTTTGCTCTTCAACGGTTGCTCTGAAGAGGCTAAACTCTTTGGCGACCAGAAGCATTTGCTTGAACCCAACTACCAGTAGTATTAGGTAGTAGTATTATAGTCCGTTCGCGTTAAGGATGCAGTGATTTCATTGTTGTCCTTCCACCTAGCACGCCTCATAACCAATCAAATCGTTCCTAATTAGAAAGCCAAGTTCGCAGTGCATTTGAATGCATTCTTTCAAATCTGTACCTGTTCTAGTACCTGAGTTTTTCGGATTAAATTAAAAAAATACTGCGCTCTTAACGCGAACATACTAAATAGTAACAGCAGTCCACATTTTCATTTATTTCTGAATTTCTTACGATTTCAGGAGCACACCAGGTTCGCGCAAGCCGTGAGGTACAGTCCTGACGGCAGTCTATTCGCGTCTGGTGGTTTTGATGGCAAGATCTACTTGTACGACGGCGTCACTTCAGAGTTGAAGGGAGAGGTGAGGCAGACTTGGTATAGCATATTTTTTATACAGGGTTAACCTATGGTTATCATTGTTTTTAGCATTTTCCATGCAGAATCTTTACTAAAGATCTGAAAACCAAAAAAAGAGAAGAAGAAGAGTGCAGTTGCCCGGCTTGCGAAAGATGCGGGTTCGATTCCTGCCTAATGCCAAGGCGACCAAATGTCTTTTTCTGGTTTTCAGATCTTTAGTAGGGTTAACCTAGCCTATCACCCCGTGCCCGCTTGACGTTACGTTTCGGGACACCAGCTATAGCTAGTTCAATTACTAGGACTCATCCAGGGTGATGTTTTTAATATCCATTTATTAGAACTACAAGTACCAGGCATGCTGTGACTCTTTAAATATTGTGCATTTCATTTTGTTCAACAGTTCGACGTTTTAGTAAATAAAAAAACTTAGTAACCTTGTTTGTTATTTCAATTTGACTGCATAGTTTTCGTTTTCGATTTGTTTTGACGTTATTTTTACTGAAATTAAAATCATAATCAGTTTATATTTTTGACGATCCTAATCGTAATGACTCATATGACATCAATGTAGTACACAGAGCGAATTTCTCAAGCGGGCGTGGTAGGCCAAATCCTAAACTACCTATAAGGAGTTTTGAAAAAACTAAAACTGCATTTTCAGATTTAAAAATAAAATATTCGAATCATTTGGGTTTGGAAAATATAAGGTCACCCTGTATTATTATGTTAGTTCGTAGTGTCGTTTAAAAGGATTAAATTCTAGGAAGTAACAATAAATGGAAAACTGGAAGGAGAGGTCTCATTTTTAAATAAATATTTTTATTTTATGTATCTAGCTCATACCTACCGCTACCTAGAAACTGGTCAACCATAGCTCTAAACCGCACTAAGTGGAGAAGTGATGGGGAGGTCTTTGCCCAGCAGTGGGGCACTACTTTAGGCTAATAATGAATAAAATATATTTTTATTGTAAATTATTTATTTATTAATAACTAGCTGACCCGGCAAACTTTGTTCCGCCTTAATGGCAATAAATAAGCAGTTTTTTTTATTAGAAAAAATACAAAAGAAACCAAATACCTACATTAATCATTCATAATTATTTTATGTAAAAAAAATTATAAAAAGTATCCTATGTCCTTCTCCTGGCTCTAAACTACCTTCATGCCAATTTTCAGCTAAATCGGTTTAGCCGTTCTTGAGTTATAAGTGGAGTAACTAACACGACTTTCTTTTATATTTATAAGATTGTCCATGCATCAAATCTTATTGATATTGTTATCAGATCGGCTCCCCAGCCCACAAGGGCGGTGTATACGGCATCGCGTGGTCCCCAGACGGTAAACAGCTGTTGTCCTGCTCCGGGGACAAGACCTGTGCTATTTGGGATGCTGAGACGATGCAGAGAGTCACACTGTTCAACATGGGGACCGCTGTGGAGAATCAGCAGGTGAGCTTTTTAGTCATCCTTTAAGATATCATTTCCACAATGTTTTAACAAGATTGTGTAAATATGTAAAAGGCGAACCTGGCAACATATCAATAGGCACAGCCAAAACTACTGAACCTAGAAAAAATATACAAGCGACCACCCCTTCATTATATAAGTGAGAACTAAGATTTTCAGAAATACAACCCCCAAATATGTATTTTTAGCAGTCTGGTTTTAGTTCTTAACTGGTTTTATGGCAAATGACGACTAATTATTTAAGCCTTTAATAATAATAATGATTGTTTTTCTTTATTGTTTTAGCTTTAATGTAAAATTGCTGTCCTCGCAAATTCGCAATACCTTAACAGAAATTAAGTTTTAAGTACTCTCCTGTTATTATACACCTTAATGTAACACTTGGTATGCAATAAAGAATTGAAATTGACTAATTAAATTAGTTCTATGAACTGTTGTCTTAAATGCAATGAATGTTAATTTTTATGTTGCAAGAAACACCATGTGTATTTTTATGTTGTTGTTGTTCTATCTTTCAATTAACAATAACTATACTATTATCTGCAGGTATCCTGCCTCTGGCAAGGCAACCACCTCCTGTCCGTCTCCCTCTCCGGAGCCATCAACTACTTAGACCTCGAGAACCCAGACCAGCCCAAACGGATACTGATGGGCCACAACAAGCCGGTCACCTGTCTTGCCTTGCATCCTGGGAGAAAGAGCGTTTACACTGCCAGTCATGATGGGACTGTTACTATGTGGAATGTGGAGACTGGTAAGACCATACAGTTTTAGTTGTCTTTTGTTTTTTTATTTGTTTGCCTACAAATCGACTTTGGTTTTTTACAAAAATAAATTCGACCCAAAATTCAGGCTAAAAATTCGCCATCTGTTTTTTGATGATTGCGTTATGTCGTTTTGTTTGATTTTTGTGTTTACACTAGAACTAACACTACAATCGTGAGTTTTTTTACCAGTTAATAAAAAACAAATTGAGTTCTTTATTGATCATAGAACCAACAGCACTTAGTATAAACACACTAAACTTATTACCTAAAACAAAACGGACTGCCAATAACAGGTTCTTACTTTTAAAACATAACAATTAAATAGTTAATGCTAGACTGTCGCTGCAAATAGGCTTAAGTAATGTATGTGTGTGTGTGTGTGTGTGTTTGAAAATAGAATAGGATATGTTTATTTGCTTTAAATGTGATGGTGTGTGTAGAGGGTGTTGTTACATTGTACATACTAAAAAAATAATGAACGGATATTGTATCTTCATGACTCTTAATCTATCTTTTATCTATTCTAGGCGAAGGTCGTCACATCCTGGGCCAAGGGCACGGCAACCAAGTGAACGGCATGCGAGCCAGCAAGGATGGCTCGTTGATCACTTGTGGTATTGACGACACACTGAGATTCGCCGCGCCTGTTGCTGAAGGTAAGATACTGTTAAAAGTAACTTACATATTGTAAAACCTTTTTCCAAAGACGTCTAAAACATTGCGAAAGACGCGGGTTCGATTCCTGCCTGAAGCCAATACCGAATGCCTTTTTCTGGTATTCGGATCTTTAGTAAAGATACTGCATGGTAAGCAATGATATTTAAAGGAGGTAGACGTTATGTCAGTACTGACGCGAAGTCAAAAACTGTCTCCTAGCGTACGTACATATAATTTGACCGTGTTTTCAAGATAGTATGATTATTTACTAGAGCGTAAACGAGACGAATACATGTTGCGCAGTGTCGTCTCAAACTGTCAACAGTGTCAATGCTTTGTTCAGGTGCACTAAAAGTTCTGATTTCGGGTGCCACTTTTTTAGTACAAGTAACCTATCTACGTCTCTTTATTATTATATCATTGGTAAAACCTGTTTTCAAGAATGCCAAAAACGTGGTTAACTTTGCCATGGCTGATTAAGGGAATCTGCCATGGCATAGTTTAATTTTTAATTGGTTTTCGCCGTTATGCTAAAGCATAAGGGTCAAAATCAGGTGGTACCTTTTTCCCTATGGCTGTTATAATGTGATGTGTGTGTATGTGATGAATGAAAAATAATATGCCAGAAATGGAATTCAACGTGATTGATTAAACTAACCGAGTTTTTCACTTTTTTTTTTGACAGAATATGAATGTAATATTTAAAATTAGCTAACAGTCGTCATTGTCCTTTTCGTGACACAGAGACACTACTCCCTAGTTGGAATTGGTGTAATATTTACTTGGCTTAATACAAATGTCCTGAAAAAACTTTTCATATTTAAAAGAACAGAGTTCGCGAGTGTATATCCATCATATTTTTACTGTGTGTAATTTATGTAAGTAATAACAGTTTTTCGCTTGTATTTGCCAGGCGATGTCCCCACATACACGGCGGTTTCGGTCCCGCTGGGCTCGCAGCCGCGCGCTATGGACCACATCGTAGACGACGATACAACCATTGTTGCCACTGTTAAAGAGGTTAGTATCATTTACACTGGTATTTATAATAAAAATAATTAAATAAATAATAAAAAAAAAATATAGGGCTATTGACAAAACGAAGCCTAGGGAAATGGGTGAAATGGCCCACAACAGCGGACCGATCACCCGGCCTACTGCCAGTGTCCCCGATTGAAAATAATAATAATTTCTGATTGTGTTAGTCCTCATCTGACTGTTTTTTAGTCAAGCCAATTTGGTTCGTGGTTTGTTTTAAACCTAAAAAACGTCTGGTCTGCTGAACTAAACCTGTAATATGGCAAACTTTTTTCTGGAAATTAAATCGACTAATATGCATATATGGAAATATTAAGGTTGAATAAGATTTTAAATAGAGCCTTTTTGTTATTTCTAATGCATTTTATTTGTCTTTTACTTCGCGCATGTTTTATGAGGTTACCTATTTTAAATCCTTTTTTAGTACGTATTTCACTATCCCGAAAACGTTTTGCCACATTTTCATTTTCCATATTTGGCATTGACATACAGATGATAATCCGATTTTAAATTCTATAAAAAACATTCAAATATATCATTTCATCATTTTCGCCATTCAAATAAAATGCACACGAAATAAAAAAATGCTCATAATTTGTTTCTCTGTGCTGTAATGTGATGTAATCTTTTTCAGTTGGCAGTAATAATAGGTGGCAGCAAGCAATCTTCGCTGCCGCTTTCGTACGAGCCTACGTGCGTCGCCATTGACACCAAGTCTAGACATGTCGCCGTTGGCGGTGAGTTTAATAAATATGTATTGTTGTTTGTTTCTTTCTATTGTTTTCAAACCATACCGTGTTTGTGACACACTGGTTTTATCAGCGTGAGGGCTTTGGGTGACTTGTACTACAGGTTTTTTAATCAACTCAAGCACTAGTCTCTCACAAAGTTAAGGTCTGATTGCCACAAAATACACGTAACTGTGTAACTGACCATAACTGTCTGACTTATTAACTGTGGAGAGAAAATGAACGCTTTATTTAATTTAATATTTTAATGTACCTGCGAAATTTTATGAAAAGGTGGGTTTTTGACCACGTAAGAAGTTAACGGTTTAGAAGTTAACATTTTTAAATTTTCTTTTAATACTCATCAAATCCAGTCACATATTATAAAATCATATTTTTTTTGGAAACTATTTACAGTCATTTTAAATATCATAATGTTCCTCTTTAAAACATTTGTGAGCACTTTCGAACTTAATCACCAAATTAGCTTGTAGAACAAAGTACTAAAGTGCTTCCATACTTTTGATGCTGACTGTACAAAATTGATAAGTACATATTTGGGATTTATTATCATTAAGTCAATAATTAATTTTAATTTTTAGGATATGTATGTCATTTTTTTTAGTTTCAGTCACTTGTATTATTTGTATGGCTTCTCTAAGGTGGATCATAGTGATAATAGATGATACCTAACACCATAATTATGTACCTATGATGACGAAATAAATTATTAATTAATTCTTGTTTTAGGGGCGGATAACAAAGTGAGGCAATTTGAACCCAACGTGGTAAGGGGCAAGCCTACCGCCGTTATCCGAGTTGCTAGGGTTTTATATCGGTGTTTTCAATGAACGGAGAGTTAGCCGCAAATTGTACAATGAACAAAAATTATGTGTGTTCCTGCCAGATTTGATCTCGGGACCATCGGGTTCCGAGCCAGAGTGTTCAATCACTAGGCTACGACGCTCTCTATCAATTTTTATTTATAGAGTTCATTGGTTATGTCTTAGGTGCGGACAACAAAGTGCACATATACACACTGGACGTGCGCACGCTGACGCCGGGATCCGAACTCACGCACCTCGGGCCGGTAACCGACGTGCGCTTCAGCCCCGACTCCAAGTACTTGGTGGCTAGTGATGCCAACAGGAAGGTTATACTTTACAACACTGATGATTATAAGGTTAGTACACTTTCAGATCATTCAAAAGATAGTTAGTTTTTTTTTATTGCACACTAGCTGTCGCGACAGACTTCGTTCTGACTGTCAAACATTCGGTGTCACGTGACAGGTAAAACTGGTTGCTAACGAAAACGAAATTGTTGGTTTTCACTATATTCCTAGCATTTTCTCATGATTACTCACTCACCTTTTACTCCATCCCTGGACTTCCACAAACATTTCAAAACCAAAATTAGCCGAAGCGCTCTAGCCGTTCTCCAGTTTTAGCGAGTCTAACGAACGGCATTTTTATTCACAGAGATTAACAATAAAGTCTTACGGCTAAGTACTAAATTTGAAACAAGCCTCGCTTTTTTCGCGGAGTAAAAAAAAGATGACAAAATAGGAAAAATAAATGAACTTAAGACCTAAGTACTAATAATAAAAAACAGTTTATCAAACTATAATTAGTATTACATGCTGTTTATTGTCTACCACACGGTCGAGCAGAGTACCTTATCAAGGCAGTGCAGTGCAGTGTTGTTTCTTGAATTTTCGTATGGCAACATTGCATTGGCGACCCGACGTAGCAACACACTTGTGGATTTTTTTAAACCGTTTTGTTTCAACTTTTTATAAAGTAATTTCGTATTTTTGTGTCTTACGACGTCAATTTAGTAGAAAAATAGACGAGAATTTAGAAGATGTTTCCATTTAATTATAATAATACTTGTTGCGCAGAAGTATTTGTTATTTTTTTAGCGCGAAAGACATTATTATACTAGGCCTAAATTCGCCGCTTGGAACTGCACCAATCTCCTGATGAGCTGAATCAGCTCATATTTCCCCTTCAACACTCAAGGGGATAAGTTACTTTATGTGATAAATGTTATTAATCGTTTTCGTTTCATCCCAGCTGGCCCACAACAAGGAATGGGGCTTCCACACAGCCAAAGTGAACTGCGTCTCGTTCAGCCCCGACTCCTCACGCGTGGCCTCCGGCTCGCTGGACACCAGCATTATTGTCTGGAGCGCCGCACAGCCAGCCAAACACATCATTATCAAGAGTAAGTCTCTAGATATCAACTCCTGTTCGCTGGACACCAGCATTATTGTCTGGAGCGCCGCCCAGCCAGCCAAACACATCATTATCAAGAGTAAGTCTCTAGATATCAACTCCTGTTCGCTGGACACCAGCATTATTGTCTGGAGCGCCGCCCAGCCAGCCAAACACATCATTATCAAGAGTAAGTCTCTAGATATCAACTCCTGTTCGCTGGACACCAGCATTATTGTCTGGAGCGCCGCCCAGCCAGCCAAACACATCATTATCAAGAGTAAGTCTCTAGATATCAACTCCTGTTCGCTGGACACCAGCATTATTGTCTGGAGCGCCGCCCAGCCAGCCAAACACATCATTATCAAGAGTAAGTTTTACAGTCCCCTTTCTTTTGACATTGTTATATTTGATTTGATTATTTTTATTTTATTGTGTTTTTATTTAATGTTTCAATTCAAATGTCCATCTTATTAATTTCATGTAATTTAAATTCATTTCATTTGGTTTTAGTCTTAATTTATGTAATTTAATTCATATTTTTATTAATTTAATTTATCTCTTTGACGATCTCATTTAAAATTCCTGTATTATGACATTTATGTAGCTTATAGTGATATTTTATATGATAAATAAATAATCTAATCTAATCTACATCAAGTTCGTAATCATGTGAAAGTGAAAAAAAAATTTTTGAACTCATTAAAATGGAAATTTTCCTCTGAATTTTAAAGACATACCCCCTTATTGACGACGACCGACTTGATGTAATTGTTGAGAAGTCCGCTACTACACCAAAGGTCGCGGGTACGATCCCCACACAGTACAAACATTTGTGTACATGAACATGTCTGTTTGGATTGGTCTGGGTGTTTCCTATGTATATTAAGTATGTATTTACAAAAGGAAAAGTATTTAAGAATGTTTATCCGTTGTCTAGTATCCCATAGAAACGGACTATAATTAGCTCACTTGGGGCTAGATGGCGCTGTGTGGAATTATGTCCAGGGATATTATTATTCATAAAAACTTAAACAGCTCTTCAGCAACACTTTAACTTGCGTATCCCTTTGTCACTTTCATTCTTGTTGCTGCCGCCATTCGCGAGTAAATGACAAAGCACGTCAATTGCTTAAACAATGCTTTAGCGTTGCGTTCGTTTTTATGATTATGGGGGTTAATGTTTACTAACCTAGCTTAGCTTACAGGTGAGCTTATCTCAAGAAAGAGATCACCTGTACTTTTACTGTCCTTTAAATTGTCTATTGTAAATTGTCTTTATGTGTACAAGCAAATAAATAAATCTTATTATTTATTTCAGATGCGCACCCTCAAAGTCAGATTACGGGTTTGGCGTGGCTGGACGACGAGACCGTAGCTTCGGTCGGCCAGGACGCCAACACGCGTGTTTGGAACGTACCCAAGGCTTAGGCTACAATATAACAGAGGTTTGTGCGGGGAAGTATTCTTTACTGACTTGATTTGAATAAAATTTTAGATGGTTTTGATACAACATTTGAAGGAAAATTAAAGTTATGGCCAATATAGGAGGCTAAAAAGACCATCAGCCCTGAACGCTAAAATTAGAAATTTAATTGCAGTCTTATAACTCCGTCTTGCTCTCTAAAATAGCTCTAAAGTAGTCAAATGAAATTGAGCTAGTTACCTACTTGCTAGTGTTGTAACGATTGGGAAAAGAAAACTCGAAAAATACCCAATAAAATATGATACTACGAGTTGGGTAAAATATTATAAGCCAAGGTAAAATGAGAAGGTAGTATAAGATCTTCTTCATAGTCAATTGTGTTCAAGACTTCTTTGACTCATACATTTTCAAACCAATAAAGAAAATTTCCCCTACAAACCTGAACGTGAAGAGTTTATTTGTTTTAAGTCATTATTACGAATTCTAACATATTTATTTCGCTTCTAACTTAAATTATATAATTCAAATGCTCAGTTAGATAACTTTAAGTGGTACTAACAAGCGTTTGTGTAATATTGGACTGGCCAGCGAGATTTCAAATGATCTCATGTACGACCATTTACTTAGTACAGCATTTTATAGATGGCGCTACTGTGTGCGATATCTTTGTCGTCCAATGGGGTCGGCTGGAAAAGCTTTCAGACGATTGAAAGTAAAGTAACGAAACTGTCAGTTACCGACTCCATAGGGTTGCGTATCAAAACGGATGACAGTAAACTTTACATTTGTAGAAAGCTACCCAATCAGCCGCTATCAAGTTAATCCTATCGTGAACCCTGAACCGGTAGTCTCAAGGAGTATTACTCTTATTTTTTCGGACGAAACGGAGAATTACGCGTGTTTCGAACGTCTTTCTCAGTATGGATCGGAATCACTCAACACCGTTAAAAGACATCTTGTTCGTTTCTCTTCTTTTTACATGGTAATGTTTACTCGTTTTGGAACGCAGCCGAGTTAGATCATCCAGCAGATCATCGAAAGTATTCATTTTTAGAATACGACTGAACAAAATACACTTTTAATATATGTCTTTTAGTATTTCTAATTTAAAGTTCAAGAATTCGTTTTTTTCCGAAACAGTAGAATGGAAAACCAAACAATATAGAGTATCAAATCATATTTTTCAACAACACTCAGGGTCATTTCTGTCCACAGTCAAAAAGGTGTACAAACAAAATTGTCACCAGTGAATAGGCCTAGTGCGTAAATCCTTTATGGTAAAAAGTATATTATTCTACGCGATATATTTGTATAAATAACTTATTTTAATCTTGTATAAAATTAGCGATTTGAAATAAAAAGTCAGTCCTATTTTTCTTTGAACATTTTTTAAATTGACGCTCGATCTAAGATCCTATTGGTCAATTTCTACTAACATGTGTGTTAACGCATTTTAAAATAATATTTCTAAAAACTGATATATGCTAAATGATATGTGGAAAAGGTTTTTGGACGTGCCTAAATGGCATTTAAAATACTTGGGTATGCCAATTTGCACTAAATTTAGGTAATGCTGAGTCAAATCGTGTCATGTCCTTGTATCTATAGTCTAACTAATATAAGAAAAGCACTGACAGCTTCCAGTGTCATTGAAAATTGAACTTTATGCAATGCTAAAAGGGTTCCAGTGTTCTGTTAGCCTCGAAAAACAAGCCAAGTATTTTAATTCCATTAAAGTACAATTTCCAATGACACTGGCAGCCGACAAAGTGTTTTTCTTATATTAGTTAGTTTATGAACGAATGTGCAGTAAAACGAATGAAAGCGAAAGATGTGTTCGCAAACTTATAAGCCAAATAGCAACTTAAGTGAAGTCCGCTTTCAGGCTTGGCTACTTTATGTACATCTTAACAATTAAAAAATGGTAATTTCAGTGTTACCTCAGTTTAGTGCATACTATCTTCATTAAAAGTAGCTATAAGTTAATCCCGACAACTTAGTGTCAAATATTTTCACCGCCTTGCTCAATTATTTGTCATTTGTATACAATAATGCATTTATATTTTAAAGAGGTCTCTGTTCCTACTAATATCCTAAATAAGCTGCTATAGTGCATATTTTTTCATCTAGCATATATCAGAATATACAATATGAACTGTGAGTGCTATGTTTAGAAAAGATACTCTAAATTCCAATTATTTTCGAGAATTGCATTTTTTCACTAGGAAGGTATATTTTCTGAATATGGCATAAGACTTCACTAAACAGTATTTTTATACTAATTTCTGATGTATTTTTTTCTTTTTTTACGTCTTTTCTGATACTAATGAAGTATGTAAGATGATGAATAAATTGTATACACTTGTAATTTGGGGTTTTTCTTATAAATAAAACAAATAAGTAAATTAACTATAAATAATTTAATTGTCTTTAAATAATGTCTTTTATAAAATATGGATAGGCTAAGAGAATAACGAGTAAAGATATATTGACTAGAACAGTTATTAACATGAAAAAGTAAATATAAATAAAGTTCCCCCGATTTCTGAAAGTTATTCCTTCTAACTAATTGTCATATTTTATGTCAAGTAAAGTTTTAGATAAAAAACAACTTGCTACATTCCATTTGAATATTTCGAGTACTTCCATGTGTTTATTTTTTACCACTTGACCTTCAAGAAGTCTTCATGGCGTTTGAGTGAATACACATTAAAGCTCGTAGCACACTAGGCAAGCCACGGAAACTGCACGGCTTCGACCCAGCAATTATCTTGCCTTTCAAATTTGAACCTTAAGTTATAAGGACGCGAGCTGCTAGTTGAGTAGCGGCGAGCGCGCTGATAGCTCGCCGTTGGCGTTCTCATATTGCAAATTGTACCACTTACAACTTAAGGTTCTAATTGGAATGGCAAGATAATTGCTGGGTCGGAGCCTTGCAGTTGCCGTGTTGCCTAGTGAGCTACGAGCTTTACTCTCATGGGCTCGCCTACTATAATATTTACAGAGGCGTGAATCCAAATCCGTTAGAAGGTTAAACACATACTTTCAGAAACTGGGAGTAACACTAATAACAAGAATATAAAACGTTCTTCTAAAATAATAAAGTACAAGTTTAAAGTTTTCTGTTAACAAAATTACAAAATACAGTACAAAATTGTTGTTTAGTACATACAGTCTTCTTGTGCTGTTTATTTTTATGCATCAAGTTCAGGCATTTATTAAACCAGGCATCATTACAAAATTCTGGTTTTTTAGGTATAGGTTTTTTTTAACGTGGTTCTTCATATAAATTTCTATGTAGAAGTAGCAATAAGTAACATGTAAAAAAGTAATGAATTGTTATTCTACAAACAATACAATTAATCTTGATGCTATCACATAAAAAACATGTTTTTACTATCTGAAACTTAAATAATTTCTTTGATCTACTATCACAGAATATAAATATACCATGCCATGTCTTTTAAATTCTATATAACTAGACATACTTATAACAGTCCTAAATGTCTTTATAAGTACGATAAAAATATCAGAAAAATAAGATATAAATAGTAACGCACCATAATAATGCAATAAAAGTTTAAAGAATCTTTTTAAACAATCTTTCGGTGGGAAACTTTATTATTTCAAAATTATATTTTGAGCGGCAGGTCCGACTACCAATCTTTCCGTCTTCCTCTAAACAACACTCAATGTTAAGAAGTCCCTATAAAATTGTGAATTTTAACAACGGGTTAGTTTTAAACGAAGTGTATCTTATCTTAACTTGAGTAACATTTCAGATTTCAGGGGTAAATTCTTTACTAATTTCTGAAGCCTATGATGTAGGCACACACTAGTATTATAGTCCGTACGCATTAAGAATGCAGTGATTTCATTCTTGTCTTTCGACCTAGCATGCCCTTACCAATCAAATGGTTCCTAATTAGAAAGTTAAGTTCACAGTGCCCACTTGAACGCATTTTTTCAAACGCAACGGTTTTGCACCTGAGTTTTTCTGTGTGAAACGGAATTAAACTATTAAATGACTGCATTCTTAAAGCGAACGTACTATAGGTTATTTTGTATAACTTAGTACTTAGCAGTCTTGGGATGTGATCTGCGACTATTCACTATGGGTGATGAGCTGGAGGCCTCGTTGGTCAGATGTGGTGTGCATCTCTTTGCGGGGCGTGTCTGTAAAAAATACAATTTTACACCAAATGATGTTTAAAAGAGTGCGAAGTCGAAAATTGTCTCTTGGCGTGCATGATATTATAATAAAAAAGACGTAGATAGGTTACTTGTGCTAAAAAACTTTCACCCGAAATCAGAACTTCGAACACCTGAGCAAAGCATTGACAGTTTGAGACGACACTGCGCAAATATATCTGTCTCGTTTACGCTCTAGTAAATAATCATACACGGTCAAATTATAGGTACGCAAGCCAGGGGACGATTTTCGACTCCGCATCAGTACTGACATAACGTATCGACCTGTTTTAAATACCTATCATTCATTAGTTTGAAACCTGTAAGTACTGCATTTCAAACCTGTAAGCGACGTGCTTCCTCAGCGCATCCCTAGAGCGCGAGACGTGGCTGCAAGCGGCGCAGGCGTGGCGTCGCCCAGCGTGCGTTTCCATGTGCACGCGCAAGTTGTACTGGTTGCTCAGGCGCTTGTTGCAGATCGTGCATACTGAGCTGTTGATGCGCCATTTCCTGTCGTACGGTTCGGTTTCTGAAAGATCGGTGTTTAGATTTTACCAGATGTGTTACGCTCTTGGCAATGTCTGTTGGAAGCTCGATTCGCTAAATTGTTGGTGTTCATAGTGCCATGTGCGAATTTCCTTTTTGAGAGAGGTGGATCACAATAAGGGGGATCAGACCGGAATAAATCCCCCGGTCAGATGCATCGAGAAAACAAAGGCAGTTCAAACTTCAGAAAAGACAACTCGTCAAACCCAACACGGCACAGCTGGACGGTTGGAAAACTACACGGCGTTTGATCGTCTGCAATATCTCAGTGCTTAAAGATGTAAGTCTCCAAGCAGTAGTGATTACTTATGGGTCCGAAACCTGGTGACTGGCTGAAGGGCAATTAACGAACTATGCACGGCGAAAGCTCGGACGGTATTCTGCTAGAGAATAACGCAGGTATGCGCCCACCTTAATGATCGTAGTTGGATGACCTAAAAATCCCGGTTAATGCTAGCCTCTTGCATCCGGCTGCTCACTGTTGAAGGCCTATGTTTAGCAGTGTATGTCTCAAGGCGGCGAAACATGATTCAATGCAGAGTGTGGAGTTCGCCAGGGCTGTATTTTAGGATCAATTTGTCTTATCAATAGGGTAAGTAACCAATTTTCACTATTTGCTACTGATGTTGGTTCGTAAAACCACGAACTGAAATTTGCTGTTATATTTAGACACTCACCTGGAAAATTAGCTGCTGTAGGACTAACAGGAACTGTCGGATTTCCAATTTTATGTGTGCTATACAAATTCTGAACTATCTGATCAAGCTTGCTTAGTCTATCCTTTTCGTTTCTTCCAAAGTCATTCCCGCTGATCAAAGTAGTGTCTTTTAATTCGTTTGGTGAGGTGACGTCATCGAAGTTGAGTTTGGAACTGCCACTGGAATTGTCGTTGATGATGAAGTTGGAATTCTGGTCGCTTTTGAGTTCGAGGTTGACGGGCGAGTTGACTGGTTCGTTTTCTTGGACTATATCGGTTTCTGTGGGTGTGAGGGTCGAATTCTGGAATGAGAATGAGTTGAATGAAAAGTATTATGAGGTTGTGCCTGGTGTAGCAATTTAGCGGCGCCAAAGATTAACGGAATGACATTTGAAGGTCCCAAATCGGCGATTAGTCAAAATTATATATTAAACATGTCATTTGAATCGGCCTAAATTTTTGGCGTAACACACCATAGGAGTGCCTCGCATATAAAAGTGGTCAAAGCTCTGTATCACCGATTCACTGTGTGGGGTGGTTGGTCACAGCACAGTATCTTCACGCTCATTGATGAGCCCGGTGATTTTCGTGGTATCTATGTACAAGTATACTTCGCCCTCATTTGAATATTGCGATGCTAGATAGAATTCACGTTGGGTTAGAAGGTAAGAGTGACACCACTATTTAAAAAGATTATTACTTTTATTCATGTGCAGTGGCTAGCAAAAGTTAGGCAGACTAGCGAATAAATCAGACTCAAGGAGTGTGAAAAAGGCCCATGTCATAGCGTATTATTACGTGCTTACCGTGTCAGCATCAGTAAGTCCAGACACCTTCAAGGTCTGCGCCAGCCGCAGCAACGAAGGTAGGATCTTCTTTGAGGCTGTCACCTCTCCCGTGTACATAAACGTGAGGAGGAGCCTTAGCTCTGCCACTTCACAGCCCAGGACTACTACCACAGTGTTGTTCTCGGTGTCCAGCTCCTGGAATCACCATGAAAACATAACGATACTTTCACAAAATTACACTGGTTCCCCCTCAGGGTAGGGAAACATCATGTCATACATTCACCACGACCTTGACATAGGTTCTCCGCTTATTCGTTTTCTTTTGAATGTAGATAGATTACAAAACTGCGACCATGTCTGATCTATGGGGGCGGAGCAATCATCCAATAAAAAGTAAGGGGGTCCCCAGCCCCCAACTATTTGTCAACGCTTCGGACCACAAAAGGCGGCAAAAATGTTGGCTTCCAAAGGGAAGCGTTTGAAATCATCCAACATTTTTGACAAGTATTTTTATACTTGTAATTGAATTGATTCCTTAAGTCCACAAACGACAAGGCAAAATTTGGAATACCAGCTACAATTGTTACCATTACTCTTTGGGCAGAATTTAGGGACTAAATACTCACTCAAATGAGTGTACCTACTTTTGATTGATCACTCTTGCATGTCAATATGGTAGGATTGGATAAGCAGTGGTATTGCAATCCCTACCCCAGATCCTCAGAAAATATTGGACCCACCTTGAACAGTTGTGCAAAGTACTGGCTGCAGGAAGCAAGCACTAGCCTATGCGCTTTGACGGAGGCGCCTCCAGCACTCAGCGTGACGTCAGCCAGCGCCCCTGTGCTCAGCATCCGCCCCAACGCACCTATGACGCTGTTCTGTTGAGGAAGCCATGTTTGCATCTTCCAGAGCAATGAGATGGACGATTTTTTTAGAGATTATTAAGCCGCTTTAGTGTTACTCCTCTAGATACGCTTCATATTTGAATATTATTTTAATTTGCAGCTATGGTTCGTTCGCGTTAAGAATGCAGTGATTTTCAATTTATTTCTGTCGCACACAAAGAAACTCAGTTCACAACCTTTGCGTTCGAGAGTAGGTATGCGTTGAACTCGTCACTGTGGACTTGACTTTCTAATAAGGAACGATGTGAATCGTTAGAGGGGACGTGCTACGTCGAGGGACAAGTATGAAATTACTGCATGCTTAACGCGAACGGACTATAGACTGGTTGAAATTTATGGAACTTAGAACCTGTTCAGATGACGCATTTAACGCGCGATTTCAAAAGGGTGGAGCTACAAGTAAATAGGTATCTCGCACTTTTACCATCATCAAGCATATGTTTTGATGTGTGTCAACTAGTGTGAAGTTACAATATCGAGTAAGCTTATTGTTATTCTTGTTTTACGCCCTTTTCGTGTTTCATAAATTAGTCACAAATATTTAAGAAAGTCTTAGTATCAGCGGACAGTCGACTGGAAATGAACTTTATTGCATTGGTTTATGGTGCTAACTATTCAAGATTACGCTTGATCTGTTGTAGGCCGAACTTTCTGTAAAGTAGAGCGAGTCTGTGAACTCATTCGAATCTCGAACACTGGAACCTGCAGTAGAGTGATATTACCACTTCGTGTTGCGAGTAGTGAGTTCTCCGAATGGTGAATTCGAAATGAAGTCACAAAATCGCTCGGCTACGTAATATTGGTGGAAAATGAAAGAAAATCTAACCCACTGCAGTCTTGAGACACAATAAAATTGAAACATAGAATGTGTTTAATTCAGATCGAATGGATTCCAAAGCCTCAAAAGACCTGAGTAGTATTTGTAGAGTCAGTCACGACCAGCAATTGTACTGTTGGTATTAATAGTTAAGCTACCTATAATGAAAGACAAATACTGTAGCGAACTAATTGATAGTTTATTATTAGGCTATAGTATAGTATTTGGTTCATTCGATATTATCGTAAAAATAATATGCTTATCGATACCCAGTGGATCATGATCGATCAACACTAATTGACTTCTAAAATAACTGTATTTTTTTAAATCTGTGGTTTTGATTATACATAAGTCGTTTAGATTTTCCTTCACCATCCAATACAATAATATTAATTTGTCAAAGTGTTTGTGAACAGCGTTGTGTAGTAGCGTTATGGGTAAGCGTAGTGGTGTATTGTAGAGCAAAGCAGGGCTAGTGTTGGGTTCGTATCCTGTTAAATGCGTTAATGGCTACTAACAGTATGTACAGGCTATTTTGGTTCTTATTGCGCATGACATAGGAATTGTGATTTTAATCAAATTCAGCTACCTCAGTGATTTTTTTTAACAAAATAAACTTGTCATGAACCGCTCACAGTTCAAATACACAGATTCACGGATAAAACCACATTTTGTTTACCAAACTTGAAAATATTCTGTATTCGTTCTTTTACAAACATTATCATTTCAATATTTCCAATAAATGTTCTAAATAAAATGTTTAAACGGGTTGTACAGAATTATTAACGTTCGAACCGGTTATAAAATCATTTTGCTTAATGTTTATATTTTGTGAACACTAGTTCCTGAAATTAAATGCAAAATATCAATTCATTGCTTTCAGTTTCTGTGCTTTGAATTTAATTATTACTAACATAATTAAAACACTCATAAGTCTGGCACTCACGTTGGTTTCAATTAAAAATAACACATGTCAAATTGTTGTTTTAGGAAGCTGAATACACCGGTGTCTAATGTTATTTTACAATTTAAAAAAAAGTTTAAAAAATTAAAAATTTATTATAAATATAGATATAAATTAAGAATTTATTTTTACGCATTAATATTTTGTATCTGTAAATAAATATATTATTCTCCAAACAGCACATTTCTGACTTAAAGACGTCTTTGAAACTTGTGTACCTGTGTTGTTCTCGCGTGTGTTTTAAAATGTTAAAAATTACTCACCTACCTGGTGATTATGCCAGCGCAATGAGAACTGTTGAATTTCATCCTCATCCATAGTTCACAATTAAAAAAAAGGACCAAAGCAAAAGCGAAGAGCCAAAGCACTCACTATTCCGACGATGTACCTCGCCCGAGACAATAATATTGTTTAACGGATCCAGGCTACTTTATTTTCGTTCGTACGCCTGGAAAACCTGTAGCTACCTATTTCTGGAGCTGTATTGTATTTATAACACCAATGACATTCGCACAGTGACGCGCCTCACATACCAAAAGTCATCCAAAAGCAGATTTAGTCCGAGTCGATTGGCATCATTGTCCGACGGCTTGGACTAATTGACTGACGATTTTATTGACGTTTAAAGATATTTGAATAGGAATTTACAACTTTGTAAACAAACGTTTAAAACGTAATGTGAAAGAGCGTCATAAGGAACATCTAGGCGATTCGTTTGAAAATTTGTGACCTAATTAAAGAGCAAAGTTTTAATGACTACATCTTATGTGTTATTTATTATTCGTCGAATATTTTTAATGAGTCAAATAAAACTAGAAAGGAACTGATTGAACGTGGTACGTGATAAACTTTCCTTCTAAAGGCCTGACTCAGCAATGAAACCACAGTATTTAGATAGGTACCTACTTTAAAAAGAAAACCAAGGATTTATTCAAATCACTTTTAAATGATTTTTTTACCCTACTGCCCTACAAATCTGTCACGTCTCATTTAAAAAATATAAAAATAGAGCATGTATTTTTTTGGAAAAAAAAAGTTAGGGACATTTCATCTTTTTTAAAGTTTTTCTTCTTAACTGCCTGATATTCACATATAATATTTGTAGGACTTTAAATCGATATAGATATTATCTAGGTATATACTAATTTTATGTGTACCCATAGTAAATGGGTATTTAATATAAAAGAAGAGTTCCGACCCCATTAAGACAAAGAATGCACGCTTTTTTTTCCCTTTGACCTATTTCGGTTGAGCTCTGCGCTTCACTCGCCACGTTTTTTTTAAGGCCAGTTTCCCGCTTTTTTTTGGACTGTAGGACAAAAATATGGTTTCAATAACGCGGCTTGAAAAATGTGGTACGCTTTGACAAATGTACTGCAACGCACTAGACAGGTTTTCACGTGGTTTTTCGTGGAACGTCAATTAATTTTGTACGTTTCAGTTTATGTCATAAACTTCTTCCTTTTTTAGGGTTCCGTACCTAAAAGATAAAAACGCGATCCTGGCTCGCACTTGGCCTTTTTTTTACTTTACTAGCTAGCGATAAACTTCGACTTTACACGAATTAATATTTTTTTCATTTGGTAGCAATCAAAGTTGGGTTTATTGAGGTGTTATTATAAAATGTTATGTTTGTGTAAACCTTAACTTTTTGGGTTTTGGCAGAAAGTAGTATTCGATTCAGCATTAAGTACCTTGATAACCTTATGGAACTTTTAAGTTTTAAACTGACAGCTGCGAATGTAAGGTATTTAATTATAATCTGCCAACACTCGGAAAATTTGAATGAATAAAATACAAAATAAATATCACCATGACCAGTAAAAAGAGTTACAGTAACTCTATTTTCCTAATGTCTCTCGGCGAACGTTTGTAAGTACCTGCTAATGACTATAAATAATTATTTATTTTGAAAATGCAAGAAAATCGGCAATTTAAATTAGCACATATGGAAATAAAACCAACATTACAATAGAGATGTTTTAAAAAAAGCACGTATGTATGTATGCCCTAATTCCGATAACAGTAATCAGAAAAATAGTGATGCCCTGATGTACATGCCTCTGTGAAAAACATTATTTGAAAATTAAAACAAAGTAAGAAGTCAACACAGATAACTTTATTAGTAGCGAAGTCAATCCCGTTCCGATTGACAGATGCATAAGCCGAAAAAAAAAATCAGGAAAATATTTTGTTTTATGGGCTTAGGGCTTGAAAAACTTCAAAACTATTCTACCTATGATTTAATGGGTATGGCATTGCCTTAACCTCTATATTCATTTATACTTACCACGACGATAAATAACACTTGGCTGCACGGTAAGGACTTTCTTTGCTCGTCTAAAAATAAAAAAAAATAAAAGCGCGCGCTACGCTACGACTCCTCGTAGGAAATCTATCTATACTTCTACAAAGTTAGGTACGGTACGTATAGACTTACAGAGAAAGAATATTTTTCCTCGACTTGAAGCAAAAATGGAAAATAATTCTGGAATAGATTTCGAAGATCCGGATTTCTTTAGTAATGTTAAAGTTAACATCGAAAAGGAATTATCCGATTTGAAGAAGATTGTTGACAACGTTAACCAAATGAGAGGTATGTAGAATGTACACACTATTTTAATTGAAATTTGACCTCCTGGTTTCTTATTTCGTTTTTATACTGATATTGTTCACAACATAATTTGTTGTTATTTCACTTAAGCAATTACAATTTATTCACACTGTTGAATGAAACTTAGTGCCTTTTCACTATACAGTCATCACCAAAACCATGTTGTGGTTTTCCAGATGTTTACTGTTTATTAAAAGCAATTCTAAAACACCGTGATAGAGTCGTATATTGTTAGTAGTCCAGGGACAAACTTAATTCTGTTGGAATATGGTAGCTTTTCTCAAAATATTTCAGTTATACTTACCAAAACTGACATACAGACACACCTCACCATAACTTTTGGCGCTTAATCGAGTTAGGGCGATTTCAGACCAGCGTTTCATACCGCTTAGGCGGACGCGACACGTCAATAAATATCGTGATAAATATCATGATATAAAGGTGCTACATCGAGATGTGAAATGATGTTAGTGGGAATCGCTAGGCCGAGCCCGTGTGTTGGAGTATGTCTAGCGCCACCGTATACAATACATGGTTTACGGTGGCGCGTGTGGTGCTTGTGCCCAGCAGTAGGACATATTAAAGGCTGTTGTTTTTAATTGTATTCAAGGCTTGTTTTGCGTACAGCAAAGAACTAAGCTATACACAGGTTTTTTTTAAATTTTAGCATTAGGGATAATGCATTATCCTTACTTAAGATAGGAAACTCAGAAAAAGACATTCGGTCTTGGGCTCAGGCAGGACTCGAACCAGCGTCTTCGCGTTTCGGGCGGCTGCACTAACCACTGTGCTACCGAGACCATTAACAGACCGGCCGAATTTTTCTGGTACCTATATTTCACCTGGCAGCCAGATTATACATACCACCACCATACCAAGGTGTACATCTCTATATATAAAAATGGGTCGCTGTTCGTTAGTCTCGCTAAAACTCGAAAACGGCAGAACCGATTTGGCTAATCATGGTTTTAAAATATTTGTGATGTTCCAGGGAAGGTTTAAAAGGTGAGTAAACATGAGAAAATGCTAGGAATATAGTGAAAAACCACAATTTAGTTTTCTCATAGAAACTGTTCCTACCTGTCACGTGACACTGAATGTTTGACAACAGAACGAAGTCTGCTGGGACAGCTAGTACCAATTAAATAAGTTTTTTTTCCCAGACCGATCGAAATTTAGTGGTGTATTTTTCAACAATCGGCACTGAGCCCGGGTGTCTTGTTTCACCTCATGTTTGAGGCTCACCTCAACACAGGCCTCAGCTTGTGCCCAGCAGTGGGACGTTATACTTATGCCGCTTATGTTTATGTTATGTTTCCAGTAGAAGCAGCGTACCTGGAGTCAGACCTCATGATGATGGTCAGCGCTTCCTCGTGGCAGGACATAGCTCAGCTCATCGGCCTCACCTCCAACAGCGTGTTCAATGATGACTTTAAGAAAGAAAACGATTTTTAAAATATCTTCTACTCGATTTTTCAGTAAAAAAATACGCAAGATGTATTCCGAGTTTTATTCTGAAATCCGTTATATTGATATTCTTTAAATCCGATGATAACTGACGATGTTTTCCTGCGCACTTTTTTAATGATTTCAAATATCGTCCATCTTTCATCCTGACAATATTATTTACCCATAAAAACAATGTTTGTTGTTTGCTTGACGACCGATTTGGTGTAATGGTTCAGAATTTGTGTGCATGAACATGTCTTTTTGTAGAGGACTCAAGACCTCCTGCATTCCGCGCCAAATTCTTTTAACCATTGGGCCACGACGCTTCCTTTTTATTCATCATCGTTTAGTAACTTGCGAATTACATCCAAACACTATTCACATTAATAGTCAGCTAAAATTGATTTTTCAAAATGTCATACTAGAGCGTAAACTAGACAGATACATCAATCTTGATGTATCTGTCTAGTTTAAGCTCTAGTAAATAATCATACTATCTTTTGCACACGGTCAAATTATAGGCCAGGGGTCTATTCTTGACATCGCATCAGTTCTGACAACGTGTAGATACGTTGTCAGTAATTAACATTGCGTCTCTAAGTATAATCTCATTCAAGTTATGGAAAATTGATACAAAATGCATACTTAAATTGAAAGCGCCCTTATATTTTGACATTTTGAAAAATTCTTCATTTCAAAGGTAGGTACGTAGAGGTATGGAAGTCTCTTTTGCAATGTATAATTTTGGGACTAATTAATCATTAGGTAACTTTAATGACGTCTCTGAGTGTGCCGGCTATTTTCTAGTTATGTAAATTGATAAATATTTAAGTAACGAAGTATGTTTATCAGTCTCTGAAAATTATAATACTCTGATCTGCTCAGTTTAACGTTAAAATATTTATTTACTGAGGAATGAATAAGCTGCTTTATTTCACTGAGCAAAAAATATGAAAGATTAGTTAGTATTCATGGTTTTTAGTATCTTTTAAAGCCTAAAAGTTTTTATCTTAAGTGTGTAGGAGGGTATTACAGTAACATCATTCAAGGGGACTAGAAGAGCTAAATCCAAGTTTTTAAGATCCAAAATTAAGTGTTACTTACACTTCGGTGATCCAGATGAAAAAAATACGTCGCATTCTTGAGGATTCAAGGGTTGGTTTTATCAATTTGAGAACACGATTTAACAAATTCGGCACGATAGAAAAAAAACACAAAGATGGTTCTAAAAAATTTATACAATGAACGAAACATGATGCAATCATTCTGTTCTTTTGACAGAGTTAATAAAGATTTCAAAAACAATTTTACATGTAGAATAGAACGTTTACCTTAAAAAACACCTCACGCAGTGGAGTGAAAGCTAAGCGCATTACTCGACAGGAGTGTAAATAAACAAATTCCAATCCTTCACTCCGAGTCTCTCCCTCTCACCTCATCTCCGTGTCCATGCCCCCGGAAAAGCAAATAAAATGTAAACATTTATATAACATGAGGTGGTCTTTAGTAACTACTTATAACCTTCTTCTGAGGAAGATAAAAATTAAACCCACAAATGAAAGAAATTAGAAATGAATTTTGGATCGTACATCTGAATACTATAGCTATTATTTCATAGTTCAAATTGTACGATCCAAAAAACATTTCTTAAGCAACCTAAACTAGAACAAATTTATTTATTTATTCATCAATTTTTTGTTCAATCATTTTACAGTTCAACCTAATGCGCTAGCACAGCTTGCGGACTTAATGCCGATAAGACATTACACAAATATTCCCTTTTACTAGTCCCAATATTTAATGCAATTAGGTATCTAAGTATCTACCTACCTGGTTGGAGGTTTTCGCTTGAATTCTCAGTGTACCAGAGAACAAAAACTCTCAAAATACAGGTACCTTTAAGCAGAAAAGTTGCCTAATGTATGTAGATTTGCAGACAGAGGTCGCATTTTAATACAGACCCTGGCACATTTAAATGCATAATAACCAGATTGACGACTTCATCCAGACTCCAGACAGTTTTACCTCTGAACCCTAAATAACATCACTGTCAGTTAGAATAATATCCCAGCACACTTGGACTTCGAAATATTTATAAATTTTATTAAAACCCCTGTCCCCGCTTGCAGTAGGTACCTTGAGTTCTTTTAAAAGGATTTTCAATGTGGCTGCTTTCTGTAGCCTGTTTCAGTCTTATTCAAGCTTTATTCAACTGAAAATGGCCTCAAATCGCTTAAGAATAGAGTTCACTTGAATGGCACAGCGCTTTTGTCCCGTGTTCGTCGTGAATTATTTCGGTTCACAGCGTTTTGTAGTGTCGGGAATGGCCGGCAGGGGCGCGAGAGTCGCTAGGTATTTTACGATGTCGGCAATGGAATTCTTCTCGATTTCGACTAAAATCGAATTGAATTTGTTGGCAGAGTGTTTATTTGCCTATAAATCTTGTGAACGTCTTGAACCACAGATTAGACGTGCTACGCGTGGTGTACCTATGTTACTGTATCATTGAAACATTCGATAGTTTAAACTTGAACTGCGACATCTGCTTACAATTTTAACGCATTATTTGTCAAAAATTTATAATCTTTTTAAGTTTGCGGAAGTGGCAGGTATGAATCTCGCCTGATACCTATAGTCCGTTCGCGTTAAGAATGCAGTGATTTCATTATTGTCCTTCGACCTAGCATGCCCCATAACCAATTGGCAATTACCTACATCGTTCCTAATTAGAATGTCAACGTCTCAGTGCTCACATGGACGCATTCTTTCAAACGCAACGGTTTTGTACACCTGATGTCTAACGGAATTAAATTAAAATATGACTACATTCTTAACGCGAACATATCTTGTTGTACAGATTGTTCTTTTCTGGTATTTACTTCAGATCAAAATTGACTTTATCAAAAGTGAGCAAAAATGTCTTGCAAATAAATTCTCACACTGTCAGGCTGAAACTTCTTGAAATGTTGGTAGGTAAGTACCAGAACTGGTTTGAACAAGGGACGAGCGCGGGCCAAAGTTGCCGCCCAACCCGATAAATCTCTGAACTATTTCTAACAGTAATAACTTCCAGCTCGTATCATATCAGCGTTTTGCCTATCGTATGTCTAATTAAGCGGTTGGAAAGTTACGAACTACATCTACAACTACCCTCGTTGGTGTAATGAAAGCATTGGCTGGATTGGCCTATGAGGCAATTATAGCCTTTAAGGAACTAGATAGCTCAATGTTTACAAACCGCTCCCGTTTTCTCATTATGACATGCATTTTAGTGAACACTGCACCGGCTAACATATTTTCCTGCTTAGGTTGACTGGTAGAGAATACCCTATCGGCTTTAAGTCCGCCATTTGTATCAATTCATTGTTGTGCAACAAAGAATAAATAAATAGTGTTTAGATGTAATTCACAACTTACTCAACGATGATAAATAATAAGAAAGCGTCGTGGCCCAGTAGTTAAGAACTTTGGCTCGGAATCCAGGAGGTCTTTAGTTCTAGTCTGGCCGAGACCTCTGTGTTCATAATAATTATTTGTGCCTAATAATCAAAAACCAACCCCCGTATACCATGTATCGGGTAGGGGGTATCACCCCCGACCCAAAAAAACTTAGGTGTACCTACCTAATTGTCTAAGCCATCGAATACTATTTTTATAGAAGTAAAGCTTAATATAATTTTTAATTAGATTGTTTCGTGCGATTGCAATGTCAAGAAGGGGTTGAAGAAATGAATAGCAGATGTTCCGGACGGCCATAGTTTAAGTTTCTGTTAAATAGTTTGTTTAAGTTTATAGTTTGTTTTTTTTAAGATTAGTCTGTTTAAGTTTATGTTTGTTTTGTTATATTATTTGAATAAAGAATGGCACGGGGCAGATTATTAGTAACCGTAGGTACACAACCTCACATAGGTCGTGAGGACATAGGGAAAAAAGAGATAGATAGGCACCGCTCTCAGGTAGCTTCCTTGACCTTGAAAAAAGAGACCCGCTATATCACCATAGGCCAGAACTTGTGTGAACTCGTCACACAAGTAACTACTTGATGGCAAAAAAAGGGTATAACTTTGGGTTCAATCCCCATAGAATCGAGTCAAGTTTGCAGTCTACGAGCCAAAGGAACAAGGAAGCTACCTGGGAACCGGAAAAATAGGAAGACTGAATAGGAAGATAAGCCCTAGAAGACCTGGACTATCCAGAACCTAGAAGACCTAGGATACTTAGAAGACCTAGGATACCTAGAAGACCTAGGATACCTAGAAGACCTAGGATACCTAGAAGACCTAGGATACCTAGAAGACCTAGGATACCTAGAAGACCTAGGATACCTAGAAGACCTAGGATACCTAGAAGACCTAGGATACCTAGAAGACCTAGGATACCTAGAATACCTAGAATACCTAGATTACCTAGAAAGCCTAGAAGACCTAGAAAACACTACACAAATAGTGAAGAATATTAGTGAATAGTGAACAGTTATAATAGTGATTGTGATAGGAACTGCCGCCAAATTAAGAATAGAAAGTGTTTTATTCCGGACCCCAGTGATAGACTGAACTACATTACAAATAGGATTGGATTAATGAACTCTGGTGTTGTGAACAAAGTGTCGTGGAATCAAGCAAAGCGATCTCGGATTAGGAAGACAGGTGCATGACAGCGCAATCCAGTGATAGGTGCAGACGGATCACAGTTTATAGCGAACTAATAGTGAGTGGTCCGGCACATTTGTTGGTCCTTCGAGCCGGATTCTCGCAGTCAAGATGCCTGTCACCAGATCTCATACCAGCCAGCAAAGAACACGAGTGCACACAGAAGAGTCATCGACAACGACGACCGAAGTTACTGGCACAACAGCAGCGGATACGTCAGCAACTAGTCAAGAATCCAGTCCAACCGTAACTCCTGAGGATGGTCAACCACAACAGACTTCACAACCAGTGCAACCACAAATAGAACAAAAGAAAGCAACTGGCAAAGAACATACTGTGAAAACAAGATCATCAATCTCGGCGTCGAATAGAAAACGTAGACTTCTAAAAGCTAAGGAAGAATTGTTAAGAGTGCAACTTGAACTCGCTAACGCTAAGGTAGCAGCTATAGAAGCAGAATCGGACTCTGAAGAAGATATAGAAACAGTGATGGAAGATCGTGAACAAAATGTGAGAGTGGATAACTGGTTGGAGAATAGTAGATCGCACCTTTTGGCAATCTCCAACGAACCGCACAATCACCCATTGCCATTACCTCCGGCGGAACAGCAGCAGCAACAGTTAATAGAAAATAGAGAAGCTGCCCCAGTACCGGCGGGAGTAGAGACAAGTGAAGTGACAAAGGCACCCGTCAGCAACCAGATAGACCTTACAGCTCTGGCGGCTGCCATAGCTCAAGCGGCCAAATCCGGACACCAGCCAGTTTCCAGAATGTTCAGTGAGTTACCTTACTTCGGAGGAGCATACCAAGAATGGTTATCATTTAAAGCTGCCTATCAAGAATCCCAGAACGGCTTTACAGACTTAGAAAATTTAACGCGATTGCGTAGAAGCCTGAAAGGGAAAGCAAAGGAAGCAGTTGAAAGTCTTCTCATATATAGCTCCAATCCTAGAGAAATAATGAGAACCTTAGAAGCAAGATTTGGAAGACCAGACGCGATAGCATCATCTGAGTTAGAGAGAGTGAAGTGTTTACCCCGATTGACTGATGCACCCAGAGATTTGTGCATTTTCGCCAGCAGAATATCCAACATAGTGGCGACTTTGAGTGCTATCAACAAACAGCAATACCTCTATAACCCAGAGCTAACAAAGAGCACGATAGAAAAGCTGACTCCAACTCTTCGCTATCGATGGTACGACTTCGCTGCAGAACAGCCAGCCGACGAAATAGAAATAGTAAAACTGGCGCGTTTCCTGAATAGAGAAGCTGAAATCTGTGGACCATACGCACAACCAGAAGGAGTGATTGAAGTGAATAATAGCAACAGAAGACAGAAAACTTACAACACTCAAGGTATGAAAACTAATAGAAATATCCCTAATAGCAATAACTGCTCTATGTGTGAAAAAACTGGCCATAGTATAACCAGCTGTGAAGACTTTAGAAAAGCAGACTCTTCTAAGAGATGGGATATAGCGAAAGAGAAGAGACTCTGTTTCCGCTGTCTTCGATATAGAAATAGAACACATAGCTGCCGTGGAAAGAGATGTGACATTGATGACTGCAGCAGTTGGCACCATCAGCTGTTACATTATAAGAAAAAAGAAAACAGTGAAATAGTCAGTTCAACATGGACATCAAGAGGATCTCAAGCCTTCCTAAAAATAGTGCCAATCCAAATAGTGGGACCGAAAAAGAAAATTGACACTTTCGCACTTTTAGACGATGGGTCAACAGTGACATTGATTGATGAAGACTTAGCACAGCAAGTCGGCCTACGTGGACCTCAACAGCCACTCCATATAGAAGCAATAGGAAACACAAAAGTGGACACTTCAACATCGAGGAGGCTAAGAGTTACCATCTGCGGATCGGGAAATAGACATACAATAGCTGCTAGATCAATTAAAAATCTGAAATTGTCACCACAAACCGTCAGAGGGGAAGACATAGAAAACTGCAAACATCTTGAAGACCTCGAACAGAAGATAAAATACAGCGTTGCGAGACCTGAAATCCTGATTGGGCAAGACAATTGGCACCTACTACTGGCCAAAGATAGTCGAATTGGAAAGAGGAATCAACCCATAGCCTCACTGACACCTCTTGGATGGGTGTTACATGGAGCATGCAGTCGAGCAACAGGACACAGAGTCAATTTCCTTCATCAACCAATAGAAAATATAGACGCAGACTTGAAGCACTTCTTTTCACTGGAGGCACTAACAATAGCGCCAAAAACGCCTCGCAGTGATCCAGAAGCTCGAGCTCTGAAAATATTAGATGAGAAAACAAGTAGATTAGAAAATGGTCGATATGAAACTGCATTACTCTGGAAGAAGGATGACATCAAACTACCTGACAACAAAGAATACGCATTAAAGAGATTAGAAGCAACAGAGAAGAAAATCAATAAGAACCCAGAATTGAAGAAAAGAGTTAGGGAAGAGATGAACGCTTTGATAGAAAAGAATTACGCCGAGCCTGCCCCAGAAGATAGAAAAACAGACAGAACTTGGTACTTACCATGCTTTCCGGTCACCACTCCGATGAAACCGGGGAAAGTCCGGATGGTGCACGACGCGGCGGCAGTCTCAAAGGGCATAGCACTAAATGATGTCTTACTCACGGGTCCTGATCTTCTACAATCTCTACCAGGCGTATTGATGCGGATGCGACAACACAAGATAGCGGTGTCAGCAGATATAGCAGAGATGTTCCTCCAAATAAAGATAGTTGAAGAAGATAGAGATGCTCTGAGATACCTCTGGAGAGATGGAGATTCGACAGCAGAGCCAAAAGAATATAGAATGACGTCACTTATTTTCGGAGCGACGTCCTCTCCAGCAACAGCGATTTATGTGAAAAATAGAAATGCCGAAAGATTCTCCGAGCAACACCCGGATGCAGTATTGGCGATCAAAAATAATCATTATATGGACGATTATATCCAGAGTTTCGAAGATGAAGAGTCGGCACTCCAAATAGCACATCAAGTAAAACAAATACACAGTGAAGCGCACTTCCACTTAAGAAAGTGGTCATCGAACTCAGAAAAAGTGTTGAAAGACTTAGACGCTGAAGCTTCCATCTATGGCACCGAACTTGAAGTTGGACCGAAGACGGAAAAAGTACTTGGGATGGCTTGGCAGACATCATCCGACACACTCCAATACAATTTGAATTTTTCGAGACTTCCAGAAGACATACTACAGCGAACGCCAACAAAAAGACAAGCCTTGCAGATTGTCATGTCACTCTTCGATCCGCTGGGACTTGTCTCACCCGTCACCATGAAGGCGAAACAGATATTACAAGAAGTCTGGAAGAGAAGCATTGGATGGGATGAAACACTCGATGAAAACTTAGCCAAAGAATGGCACGAGTGGACTGATAGATTGAGAGAATTAAAGAACATCTCCATCCCGAGAACATACGTCCAATACAGCCAAGGAAAAAATCTACAGCTTCATGTGTTCGTAGATGCTAGCGAAACAGCTTATGCCGCGGCCCTCTACTGGCGAGTAGAAGATGAAAATGGAGAAGTATACATCTCACTGATCTTGGCCAAGGCAAGAGTAGCGCCATTGAAAACCACCTCAATTCCAAGACTGGAATTACAAGCTGCAGTCATGGGAAGTAGAATGGCATCATGTGTCCTCATGGAACATGACAGGAAACCAGAAACACGCACATTCTGGACAGATAGTAGAACAGTTTTATCCTGGCTCAAGACCGGCTCTAGGTCTTACAAACCTTTCGTCGCACATAGAATAGCCGAGCTGGAAGAAAACACCAAAACAGAAGAATGGCGTTGGGTTCCCACAAAACTCAACGTAGCTGATGATAGCACCAGAGAAGTTCCAAGAAATTTTGACAATGACCACAGATGGTTCTCTGGTCCGCCATTCCTAAGAGAAGATCCAACCAATTGGCCTCGCGAAAAATCGACACTCAAAATAGTCAGTGGAGAGGAGAGAACAATGAAAATAACAGAGAGAAATTCAACAATAATAGCGACTCCAGATTTTAGAAGATTCTCAAGATGGGAAAAGTTGATACGCACCACAGCCAGAGTCCTTCAATTCATAGAACTTTGCCGTCAGAACAAACAGACCACAGCTTATGCAAGAACAAGAGCGAACAAAATAGAAGATCCATCCTGGGGAAAGAAAAAAGAGAAACAATTAGGGAAGAAAAGGAAAATTATAGAGAAAACAGACATCTACAGAATTATACCTGCTGAACTTTTAATCAGAGCTGAAAACTTAACAGTCAGAGTAATTCAAGAAGACTGTTTCCAAGAAGAAATAGAAGACTTGACGAAGAATCGTAGAGTGTCAAGCCACAGCAAACTAAAGAAGATCGCCATAGAAATAATCAACGGAGTTATCGTAATCAAATCGCGAATTGATGCAGCAGCAGAAATACCTGAAGTTACGAAGAGACCACCGGTTCTTGATGGAAGACATCACATCACCAAATTATACATCGAGCACTTGCATCGCAGCGGTCATCACCAGGGCGTGGAAGCCACCATAAATCACTGTCGCCAAAGGTTTCACGTCCTGGGTCTCCGGCCGACAGCACGCAGCATCATACACCAATGCCTGCCTTGCAGAAAAAGAAGATGGACACCACCAGAACCACCGACTGGCAACCATCCGGCCAGTCGACTTGCTCATCACCAACGTGCCTTCACATTCACGGGCATAGACTACTTCGGGCCACTGCAGACGACATTTGGAAGAGCAACCAGAAAAACTTACGTAGCTCTCTTTACCTGCCTTACTACCAGGGCAGTCCATTTAGAAATGACGAACTCACTGACCACAGACTCCGCGGTCATGGCACTCAGAAGATTTATAGCAAGGCGTGGCTGTCCCAAAGAAATCTGGTCTGACAATGGGACGAATCTACATGGCGCCGAGAAAGAATTGAGATTGGCAGTTGAAAAGGCAACCGAAATAGAATCGTCAAAGAGAAGAATCAGCTGGCGTTTCATCCCTCCTGGGGCTCCATTCATGGGCGGAGCCTGGGAGCGCATGGTGAAGACGGTGAAGATAGCACTCGCAGCGGTTCTCGACAATCGACCAACCTCCGAAGAAATCCTCATGACTCTGCTTGCTGAAGTCGAGATGACAGTGAACAGTCGACCACTGACTCATGTATCGGTCGACCCAGAAGACCCCGAGACGCTGACACCCAACCACTTCCTTCTGTTGGGGCCAGCCTTTGAACCACCGATGGGCGACTTCACACCTCAAGACTTGCTGGAAAGAAGACACTGGCGAACATCCCAGAGACTAGCAGATATGTTCTGGGCGAGATGGCTAAAAGAATACCTACCAGAACTTCAGAACCGGCGGGAGCCCCACGGCAAGGGACCCTCACTCCAACTGGGTAACATTGTCGTGGTGGCAGATAACACCATGCCCCGCAATACATGGCCTCTCGGTAAGATAGTCGCAGTGTTCCCGGGACCAGATGGAATAGTACGAGCAGCAGACGTCCAGACGAAAGGAGGAATAATGAGAAGACCGACCAAGAAGCTGGTACTTCTTCAGACGGACGAACCAGAACCTGCCGTCCAGACTACAAGATGATGCGTCGTAGACTTCGCCACTACGCACGGCGGGAGAATGTTCCGGACGGCCATAGTTTAAGTTTCTGTTAAATAGTTTGTTTAAGTTTATAGTTTGTTTTTTTTAAGATTAGTCTGTTTAAGTTTATGTTTGTTTTGTTATATTATTTGAATAAAGAATGGCACGGGGCAGATTATTAGTAACCGTAGGTACACAACCTCACATAGGTCGTGAGGACATAGGGAAAAAAGAGATAGATAGGCACCGCTCTCAGGTAGCTTCCTTGACCTTGAAAAAAGAGACCCGCTATATCACCATAGGCCAGAACTTGTGTGAACTCGTCACACAAGTAACTACTTGATGGCAAAAAAAGGGTATAACTTTGGGTTCAATCCCCATAGAATCGAGTCAAGTTTGCAGTCTACGAGCCAAAGGAACAAGGAAGCTACCTGGGAACCGGAAAAATAGGAAGACTGAATAGGAAGATAAGCCCTAGAAGACCTGGACTATCCAGAACCTAGAAGACCTAGGATACTTAGAAGACCTAGGATACCTAGAAGACCTAGGATACCTAGAAGACCTAGGATACCTAGAAGACCTAGGATACCTAGAAGACCTAGGATACCTAGAAGACCTAGGATACCTAGAAGACCTAGGATACCTAGAAGACCTAGGATACCTAGAAGACCTAGGATACCTAGAATACCTAGAATACCTAGATTACCTAGAAAGCCTAGAAGACCTAGAAAACACTACACAAATAGTGAAGAATATTAGTGAATAGTGAACAGTTATAATAGTGATTGTGATAGGAACTGCCGCCAAATTAAGAATAGAAAGTGTTTTATTCCGGACCCCAGTGATAGACTGAACTACATTACAAATAGGATTGGATTAATGAACTCTGGTGTTGTGAACAAAGTGTCGTGGAATCAAGCAAAGCGATCTCGGATTAGGAAGACAGGTGCATGACAGCGCAATCCAGTGATAGGTGCAGACGGATCACAGTTTATAGCGAACTAATAGTGAGTGGTCCGGCACAGCAGACTTGGTATAACATGGATCTTACCACGGACGTAAAAGAAAGACGGAAATGAAGAATTTCTCAAAATGACAAAATATAAGGGCGCTTTCAATTTAAGTATGCATTTTGTATCAATTTTCCATAACTTGAATGAGATTATACTTAGAGACGCAATGTTATTTACTGACAACGTATCTACACGTTGTCAGAACTGATGCGATGTCAAGAATTGACCCCTGGCCTATAATTTGACCGTGTGTAAAAGATAGTATGATTATTTACTAGAGCGTAAACTAGACAGATACATGTTGATGTAGTCAATAATCATACTATGTACATACATGTACGCAGTGTCGCCTAAAACTGTCAATGCTTTGCTAAGGTGTTCGAAGTTCTGATTTCGGGTGCCACTTTTTTAGCACAAGTAACCTGTCTACGTCTTTTTTATTACAATATCATTGTAAAAGCGTATGAAATTAACGAAAGTAGTATGAATGTGACAGGTGCAGAATTCAATCGAAAGAGTTAGCTATTTCTCCAGATTTCTCCACATAGAAATTCAAATTGAAGTCGAAAGGAGTCGTAAACACTCCGATCCGACTAACGCGTTTATCCGATACGATCGAATAGACGCGAACCGGGCCAAGTAAATAAAAAAACGAACGCCATAAAAAAGCAATCCTTTTTGTTGTAAATATATATTTTTTGAATAACAAAATGGCGTCTCTCGATTGAAGGGTTCAGGCAATCGTCTCGCGAGGCGCTAATGGAATTATGTAAAGAATTTGAGCTTTTTTAGTATTATTTGTTTAGTTGAGTAAACTAAAACTGGGGTGTGGTTTGCATTAGATATAAATTGTTACTAAAACACACATTTATATCAGGTTTTCCGGATTTTGGATTCCCAATAATATTCTGTTTGAATCTGACTTGCGTTGTAATCGACACTAAGGTCGCCCGAGATAGATATTTCTAGTTATTTTTTATCGCAAATGTGCCTTGAAGAATAGATAAATAAATATTTTTGACATTATAGATATTCATGAATCATGAATCAGCATCAAAATTATGCTTGCGTTGCGTGGTTAATTAATAGTGTTCATAGTGTTTAAGAACAACAACCTCATCACTATCACATATTATTTGATTGATTACAAATATTAAAAATACATATCACTTTCTGAGGCCGCTAAGCTACGTACAGCTTTGTTAGAGCTTTGACTAGATAATTCAGATGAAATTCTATCAATTCCCCGTAGCATGTTGTGAAAAAGAATATGAATTATGATTTGCATAATGGTAGGCCATATTTAACGTATGAATGTTAGTTTAGTATATAATATTCGACGACTTCAAACAAGTTCAGCAAGGGCCTATCATTGGATTAATGAACCACAAGCAAACACGTCACTCAGTTAGCGCAGGACGTGCCTTATCTGCGGCGGGCGCGATCGCCGTCACGCTGCGCCCTAACAGATGCACGATAGCGCCCAGCTGACTTAGGAAATATTACTTACTTGTTTTATTTTCCTTTTATCTGGGTACAGGTCTATGTAGGTAGGATCCATATCCTACCTGCCCCCCTGATAATACCCATGTATTATCAGATGAACTGATAAGAAAGCGAAAGAAATTATGAGATGAAGAATCTGTAGAAGTTAGATAAGTAGAGGCATAATATTAGCCTAAGGTCCGTTTAGTTTGAAATCAAAGGCCCTACCGTATTGTGTAGGAACTGAACTCATGATTCCCAACTAACTAGGCAAGACCAAAACCGTAGCAATTAACGTCAATTTGAGATTGGCCATACTTTACGTATGAATGTCAGTTTAGTATTTAATAATATTCAACGACTTCAAAAAAGTTCAGCAAGGGCCTATCATTGGATTAATGAACCACAAGCAAACACGTCACTCAGTTAGCGCAGGACGTGCCTTATCTGCGGCGGGCGCGATCGCCGTCACGCTGCGCCCTAACAGATGCACGATAGCGCCCAGCTGACTTAGGAAATATTACTCACTTGTTTTATTTTCCCTTATGCTGCGTACGCTGGTCTAAGTAGGTAGGAATGTGGGGATTATCAGATGTATATCAGATGAACTAATAAGGAAGCGAAACAAATTATGAGATGAAGAATCTGTAGCAGTGCAATAAGTATGGGCATAATATTGCCTACGGTCCTTTTAATTTGAAGTCAAAAGCCCTATCGTACACTTTTTGAGCAGTTTATAGGTACACCCAAGCACTGTAGAAACACGAGAAATCGTTACATAAATGTTTGAAGTTAGTAGGAATCGAACCAAATATGACCAATGAAAGGGTAATAGGCAATACTAAATCCATAGCTAATAACTTCAATTTACGATTGGGACAAAAAAACAAATACATCGTAGAAAGCAAAAAAATAACCTTAAGATGAGATAAGATAAGAAATACTTTATTGCACAAAATACGCAACAATGTTACAAAGATTTAGGAAGCACAATTCCAGCAGACATTAATACTAAAACCTTTTTACTTTGTCAAACCTTGCAGTTAACTAGTTACAAAGAATAAAGGCGCGAATTGATGACCAACATTGGCTGTAGAGTTTCGGTCTAAGGCACTTTGGTTGTTATTTATTTGCAGTCAATGCTATGTTGGAATTATCCGAAAATCTAAACGTCGTTTTAGAAAAAACTGCTAGAGTAACATCTTTAAGTCCAGCTTCAGCACTGTTCAAATCGGTCTAACTAGAACACCTATTGTCTGTTCTTAATACATTTCGCAATGTCCTTTGCTGGGCACAGGCCTCACCTCAACTTCATACAGGATCTCCTCTTTTTTTGTCGGATTGAGTTGACATTACCTACCCATTGCTGGCGATTATTCCTTTGCCCTTCACTAAGAAATGCGAAAGTAAGACAAAAAACGGAAATTGGTACACGGATGAGCAGTTTCAAATCCTTGTTCTCACAATTATCAACAATTTATGCACCTCACTTGTGTGCCAAAATACCAATTAAAATGAATACCTTTTCATTCGTTACAAAAGTTCTCAATTTGTCCATCGTTCTCAGTATACCGTATACTAAATTGAAAAGCGATTTATTACTAGAGCGCAGAAAAGCCAAATTTAATTATTTCTAGCCAGCAAGTTCGGCAGAGCTAATGACCCAAGCCAAACACGTCGCTGCTTAGAATTAACCATTAACGTGACGTCGACGTGGCTTATCACGTCGGGCTTGCTCCGCTACGGGACGCGGAAATTAATGAGTTATTTATTTACTTTCCTATAAAGGTAGATTCCTTGTCTTTATGACGTGACGAGACAAGGCGGTGATGTTTATGACTTAGGCCCAGACTCCACCAGAGCTGAGCGGAGATGTGCGGCGTCGAGCTGTGTTTTCAACAACCAATGGAATTGCGTTATTCACACATGGAGATGTGGAGATGTGTTTCCATTGGTTATTGAAAACACAGCTCGACGCCGCATATCTCCGCTCAGCTCTGGTGGAGTCTGGACCTTAGACAGAACAAAACAATTGGCGGACGTCACTTAAAAGAACTCCCCACTAGTTAACTGCAAGGTTTGACAAAGTAAAAAGGTTTTAGTATTAATGTCTGCTGGAATTGTGCTTTTTAAATTTTTGTAACATTGTTGCGTATTTGTTTTTTTTGTGCAATAAAGTATTTCTTATCTTATCTCATCTTAAAGTTCTGGCAAATGTTTAGTTACAAGTTTACAAGTAGTTTTTAGTTGTACAAGTAACTTTAAGTTATTTCTTTGTCTGAATAAAGGTTCGAATTGTTTTTTTTTTAAATGAGCTAACCACGCAATTGACGGGGCAATTATAATAAATCCTCGGAGAAGGTGAGTGTCGGAGCAAGTTCCAAAGCTGCAGGCACACTTACGGCTACGGGGCCCTAGGGGGCCCGGGGCAGTCGCGACCTTAAGTGTTTTAAATATTTTATGAATAGGGAATATGCACTGTTTATTCTTCATATTGTTTATGATAGCTTAAATAATAGCTCATTTTATGGCTGATAAACGATATTCATCACCAAAAATGCAAAATGTAATATATTTATAAATTGTTAAAAATTTCAAACTTTTTCAACCGTTTCAAACGCCGCCATTATGAAGCGCTCGGTTGTCATAGTCTGGACGTCACACGAGTCTATGGGAACACAAATGTTACCTACAAACTGTTGAATTCTTCTTTTTGTCACGCTTTTGACAGTGACATACACGTAGACTCTGACGTAGATTTTCCTCATTTTTTTGCACTTTTCAATAACTATTTTTACATCGACAAAGAAATGAAATTAGGAAATATTGATAGAGACGTGATGAGAATTCAAAATAGTACTCAAAAACAATAATATGGCCCTCATCTGTTTCAAGTGCATATTCCCTATTAATTAGCAGCTGCCCGCGGCTTCGTCCGCGTGGACTTTTACTGGCCTCTTTCACCACCTTAGAGGTTTAATTTTTAAGAATCCTTTCTCAGAATTCACTTACATCATGAAAGGAACTCCAAACTTCAACGTTGTAGGTACAGTGGTTATCAATTATCGCATCAGAAATGATGTAAAGGATGGTTTATTAATTATTGCATCATTTGTGTTAGGAATTTGTACAAACTCAATTAGTCTGTAAATCACCCACTCCAAATAGGCACAGTAATATAATTAGTCATAATTACGACCAGTTAATTAAGCCTCATAATAAATTGATGTGTAATAGAGGTGCCGAGGTATAAAGCTACGCTGGTAAGGTTGGCTAATGGGATGGGTGAACACTCTCACCGATATTTAATAGTGGATTGTTTGAGATCAATGGTTAAACACTCTTGGATAGGAGCCCTCGAGGCACCGAGTTCATATCTGTGAAAAGCATTTTGTTTTCATGAATATAATATAGAAACTACTCACTAAACCCCCCGGTGACCTCCAGCTCCAGCGCGTATCCAGATGTCCCCGTGATCTCTGGTCAAGAACTCGGTGCCGGTGGACCCCTGGCGTGCTTTGCTTAGCCAGCCCAGCTCGAGGGGAGTTTGACCTACCGTCTACGCCCACCGGTGTGTACGGTGGTGTGAGGTCACTCTTACACCGTCGCCCTTCCTCGGGGCCAATTGGAATGGAGGCACACAGCCCCCGTCGTATGCACTTCCAGTGACCCCGAAGGTCCCCCTTTAGTCGCCGCTTACTAGTCAACCCCCGATTACTAGTCAACTATTTAATTTAAAACAACAAAAAAAAAATATCTCAAACTATTGGATTTGATTTTGCATTACATTTTTGCACAGCTTGGCCAAACCATAGCTATAGCTGGAACCTAGTCCTGGCTACCCGGCTTTTATAACCCTTTCCAGAAGTTGACTTAAAGTAGTAGGTATTTAGGTCAAGAATCAGAGCGTAAATCCTACTCTAAAACCAAAATAGTTCGTCTGTCTGCCAATTAATTCGTAAAAAGGAACAGACCAATTAGCTCCCTAATCTAAAAAAACGGCATGTGCAAGTTTAAAAACAGCTTTAACACTTCTGTCTTCGCCAGTACACTCACGTACACTCGCGTACAACTTAAATTAACTTCACCGTATTTCAGGTCGCCGTTAATCTGACATCTACATACGTCGCCGAAACGAAGAAATCGCTCCGGTAGGGCTGACTCCCGCAAGTTTTGAACTTGATGTTATTTATAGATTGTCAAGTTACGGAAAGTTACGTAACTTTATGTAGATTATGAGGTTAGAGACCGGAAAGAAGAAGTAAGACGGGTTTGAAACTTTCAATTTGGATACAAATATAAAGATAAATCAAATATTTTTTTCGGCCCAGATCAAATGTTGTCTGGTGTTTGTGCTACTTTTGTTTCTGGTTTCCATAACACAAAAGAAAATCTTACTTCAAGACTAGATCAACTTAGATATGTGGAGTTGTCTCAATTTTTTTTAAAATATCTAAATTCAATGCTTGTTGTTTCCTTGGCCTTCTTCCTTTGTTGGGGGGTCAGCTGGAGCAACCATTGGCGGAGCGTTGACGTGAAACCTTTTTAGGTAAACCCAGTTTAGCCGCCAAAGAGCCGAGGTAAAGTATTGAGAGGTTTCAGTCGGTAAGAGTCCAATATAACCTCGTCATTCTTCGGGACGGCAAGGCATCGATGTGGATTTTCCTTTACATAGGGGCACCTTATAGCGCTGACAAAAGACTTATTTTGCAATGGTTTTGTAAAGGTCGATGTAAACGCTTCTGTACAATTTCAGATTTTATAGATATTATTTCATTGATATGGTTTTCTAGTAGTGAACAAGATTGAGATACTGTTTATTATTCATTTTTGCTACTAATATCTATCTCCATTCATATTTATTAAGACTTATTCAAAACTGAGGCAGCCCTACGCGATCGCTCGTCTCTCTGTCTCTCTGTCGGTAGAGCCGGATGGAACTAATTCGTAGCGACCACGACTCGTTATTGAGTTGGCGCACTTTTGTGCCTCATGCTACTTCATATGTTATGTTTATATACGTGACAGAGTTGGATAAATATTAAGGCGATGATTGGTTAATGTGTTCTTAGCTTAAATAACATTAAACTTCAAAAGTTATCAGTTAAGTACCATAAAAAAACTTGGTGTCAAGTAAGCATCGATTCTGTCATAATTCGTACACACACAATTTTGAAACATTACCCCGCTTATTGCTACCAATATAGGGACAAAGTAACTGGAACGAAATTTACGTAAAAAAATAGAACACTACAGTGTTTGCATAAACATTAGAAACGGAAAAGTATGTACTGTTAGCAGAACCTCCTTTGCAGACGTAGAGGGCCACTACACTACAGAGGATTTACACTACTGTCACCATAGACGACGACCATAGATCGACGCGTCCTGTCAATCACGCATTCATAAATTTAGGCGCGCACTTTTTGTAAGAATCTTCATCACCAAATAAGCTTGTAAAAATATTGTGTACATTGCGGGTGAACCCCTATTTTTTGGTTTTGGGAACCATTTTGTTTTGATTTAGTAACAAATCAATAATTGTTTTACTATGAAAGAGTGCATTTCCCAAAAGTACCATATTTAAAAATATAGCCTAGTAAGCGCGTTACTGAAAAAATATGTTGAATTTTTGTATTTATGTATTTTTTGTCGTTAGATGTTAGTCGTTAAGCCTAGTCGGAGGCCTTAGGGTGGCTTGATAACATCTGACATTAAGGTTGCTCACTAGCTATACCCCCCTCCAACAATCCGCTCTGAGCCCGCGTGTTGGAGTATGGCTCAATCCACCTCATAGTTGAGGTGAAGCCTGTGCCCTGCAGTGAAACGTATTTAGGCCGTTTATTTAATTTTTGTATTTATCCACCGTACTATTCGTACGTCATCATTTACATTCAAAAGACAGCTTAGTTGAGTAGTAGTAGGTTTCAAAAGATACGTAGCAAGAGCTGGGACACGCTTTTCAGGCGACGAGTAGAGGCCTGAGGGCTCGGGGATATGAATCAGTGCAATTTAGGCCAACTAGATGATTAGCAAATACACAATCTAGCTTCTCTATGATATTTAAAAGCGTACAGATGCGAAGTCGATAATGGTCCCCTGGCGTACGTACTTATAATTTGACCGTGCGTACAAGATAGTGTATTTTTTTACTAGAGCGTAAACGAAATCATGTGCATCTGGCATGTTGCGCAGTGTCGTCTCAAACTGTCAGTGTTTTGCTCAGGTGTTCGAAGATCTGATTTCGGCTGTCACTTCTTTAGCACAAGTAACATATCTACGTCTTTTTTATTATATTAAACCACTTGACCCGTTATTAGAAGCTTTAAATATTGAGATAGGCACTTCCGTTTCCCGTTGCATTTTACCTCTCTTTCTACCCTATACATCCATCTCTTTCGCACATCCCTCTTTTCACCTGGCAGTGGGGGCAGCGCGAGCTGTGGCCTAAGCGCGCCATGTTGATCATTGGCGTGAAATTTCCCGTTGAATAAACTTGTGCTTCAAAAGTGCTGTTAAAATTTCAACTTTTAAAATCGTTGTGAAAAATCAAAGTGTTCTAAGCTTTGTTGGAAGCACGTAAGTTGCACAAATGTTTCTTAATTTCCGATGCTATTATAACGGTGTTACCGTTCGAACATAAAATATAATTAAGTTGTGTCTTTCTACCCACAAAAATTTGTAGTTATTGTTTTTTCCACACTTCCGTTCTATTTTAGGATCGTGTTGAATTTAGTAACGAAAAATAGTTACCTACCTAATTGATTTATGATGGAAAATGATGAAGCGATTTCAAATGTACCGGGTGTCGCCGGGACTTCTGGCGTTCGATCTCGTAATAAATCGCTACGTCGGTCTACATCGAGTAGCAGTGGAAGCTCGACTTCTTCCTCAAGTTCTTCTGAATCCTCGCAGGATGAAAGGAACAGGAAAAAGATGAAAAAACATCGTCATCGCCGTTCTAAAAAGCAGAAGCGAGACCGTCACCTTTTGGAAAAATTGTCGAAAGAAGTAGGTGAATTGAGGCAAAATATGGATAGGTGCGACAACTATCGTGACAATGAATCATTTTTATCGGATGCTAGCCGCGAGCTTTACAATAATTGTCCTTCGCAATCATTGTCACCTACTGTTATTTCAAATCCTGACGTTGTACCTATTTTAACATTTGACATGGAGACAAAAGTGAAAGATCCTGTAGTACCGTCAACACCACCAGAATATTTAAAAATGTTAAACGAGGTACAACGTTTTTGTAGCAGTACGTGGTCAGACGTACCGTATACTGAAACCCAAAAATTGTACAATCATTCGCCCGGATTTTCAGAGCTTGAAACAAACGAAGAGGTAAAGGCGTACGATAATATACGCCATCTAGTGTACTCTGATAAATCCTACGCGGCTCTGACTTTCTGTATTTTAAAACAAAAAGAAATCTTTCTTGAAAGTTGTCGTAGGATATTAGCCTGGTCTAAAACATCTGATGCAGATCTTACCAATCTTAACGGTAAAATAGACGAAATTTTTCTTAAAGGTGATTTCCATAGAGTGTCTACTGACTTGCTGCAACTAGCTTGTGGGCACAGGGCAGAAGCTATAGAGATGAGAAGGGATAATATTCTGAAATGTGTTCGCGACCCATTGGTGAAGTGTAGGTTGAACAAAATACCTCCGTCTAACACCCACATTTTCAACGCTGAGCCCCTCACAACTGCGCTGGAGACCGCAGGTGGAATACGCAAAACTTTTTGGCCGTTAAATCAGCCTAGCAGAGGGAATGCTTCGCGAGCAAAGCCCACCACTGCAACACGGCTCCCCTCGCAGGGGCACGCCCGTATTAACGTGCCATCGCGTGGTACTTCCGGACACTGCTGTGATGCTATTCCAAGTACATCATTTGCCAGTTGTCAGCATAGCCAACCCTCGCAGGGTGGATTGCCATCTAATTACCTGTCGAAAGGACATGAACAATATAATAATTCCAACAATAGGAATTTTTCCTTTCGATCTCGCGGATCGAGACCAAGACAGTCCCATAGAGGACAGAAACGTCGTTTCTCACCCTCTGACAACAGGGGCAGTAAGAGACAAAGACAATGACTCGGAACCTTTCCAAGCCGGAAGATTAGCACATTATGTAAGTCGGTGGAGGAAAATAGGAGCTCCAGATTTTGTTCTGCGGGTGATTTCAGGGTATCGCATACCTTTCCGACGAAAGCCTCCTTTGAAAATACCAGACCTCAAAAAAGGGTATCGTCTGACTCTAGAATCGGACGGAATGACAAAGGTCGTTATGCAAATGAAGGAACAAGGTGTATTGAAAGTGGCAGCCTGCACCCGGAGCTTTATTTCTCCTCTATTTCTGACACCAAAAAACGACGGCACAAATCGCCCCATCTTCAATCTAAAACGGCTGAACCAATATGTGTTAACCGATCAGTTTCGGCTTGTAAACATGCACCGTATCCCGGACTTCCTTCAACCTCAGGATTGGATGTGCAAGGTGGATTTGTCCCAGGCATACTTCAATGTGCCCATCGCCACGTCTCACAGACGGTTTTTGCGGCTGATGTACCAAAACGAGTTGCTAGAAATGACCTGCCTCCCGTTCGGATTAAGCACAGCACCAAGGGTTTTCGCGTGCTTAACGAACTGGATAGCGCAAATGCTCAGGAAGCAAAATGTAAGGCTAATCGTGTACCTCGACGATTTTCTCCTCGCACATCAAAATCCGGGTATTTTGACCGAACACGTAAATCTGCTGCTAACGACACTAGAATTTCTAGGGTTCCAAATAAATCACAAGAAATCTGTAGTACTGCCGCAACAGATCACTACGTACCTAGGAGTAGTCTGGGACCCTTGGGCAAATCAAAAGTACCTCCCAGCAGAAAAATCTGCTGCGGTAATCAAAAAAGTCACGCACGTATTAAAGACGGGCAAGGTGTCATTGAAGGAACTACAGAGTCTAGTAGGCCTGTTAAATTTTGCCAGCTTTGTAGTTCCTCGTGGCAGATTGAATCACCGATCTGCTCTGCAGTTTCTAAATACATTACCAGATCACGAAGGTCCGGAAAAATACTCCCTGCCTTGTCATGTGAGAGAGGAAATGCTGTGGTGGCTGCGAAATTGCCATTGCCCGACCCCGATACACGTGCCCCCGCCAACTCATTATCTGGCGACAGATGCCTCAGATATAGCGTGGGGCGCACAACTGAACAATCTTACAATGTCTGGCAGCTGGAACCCAGAGGAGAAATTGCTCCACAGCAACCAAAAGGAGCTGCTTGCCATTTTGAAAGTCCTAGAGACTCAGGCAAAGCACATGGCACAATCATCAGTGCTGATTCAATCCGACAATCAGTCGGCGATAGCTTACCTCCGCAACGAAGGCGGGACCAGATCTCTACCACTCATGTCTCTAGCAAGCCAGATCATTCGTATTTTAGACGATCATCAAATTCATCTGAAAGTTCATCACATTCCCGGCAAATTCAACCACCAAGCGGACGGTCTGTCCAGGCACCGCCGATCTCCGGAATGGCATCTACTTCCGAATTGTACGGAGATGGTTTTTGCGAAGATGGGAATACCAGTAGTCGATTTATTTGCATCCAGAACTGCTCGAGTAGTAGCGAATTATGCAACCATGGACCTCAAAGATCGCGAAGCAATGTTTCACGACGCTTTCAGCGTAGCGTGGCATTTTCCGCTGGCGTGGATTTTCCCGCCCCCTTTTCTCATTCCCAGAGTACTAATGCACCTCAACCAAGCGACAGGTGTGTATCTGATTGTAGTCCCTCGGTGGGAAAAGGTGTTCTGGCGAGCGGACCTCAAATCGCGAGCCATCGAGGCCCCATTCACATTGACGAATCTCAGTCGGTTTCTGATCGATACGACAACCGGGCGCCCTCCTCCAAAAGTCCAGGACATGGTCCTCGAAATATGGAAATGTGGGGGTGGTCAGAGACAGTAAAATTCTGGGATAGCACTCAAATAGCTCTGCTCAGATCATCATGGCGACCATCTACACAGAAAACTTATAAAACGGCGTGGAACCGTTGGGTAAAATGGGCAAATCAACATGGAATAAGCTCTACTCATCCTGAAGGTTCACAGCTAGCCCAATTCTTGGCAGACCTACATTTGAAACATAAATTATCATTTAATACGATTGTGCTTCACAAGTCGGTAATTTCCACGCTCTGTAATGCAGAGTTGTCTGGTAAGTTGAGTAACGATGTAATAGTCAAGCATATTTTAAAATCGATTGCGTTAGAAAAACCTAAATTACCTAAACGGCCAGTTTGGGATATTAACACCCTCACCGATTATTTGGGAAACTACTCAGTCGACTCCGAAAACATTTTTCAAACTGTTCGACATACAGCGACGTTATTGATTCTGTGTTCTGGGCCCTATTCAATAAAGCTGACAATCCGACAATTATGTCAAAAAGTGACATAATTGTAGAATTGTCGCGCTTAGGCTGTTCAATAAAATTGACAAATATGTCGAAAAACGACAGGTGAAATCCTGACAAATTTGTCAGGAAAAATAGCGTTCAATAAAACTCGACATATGTCAAAACACCACAGTAATTATTTACTACAATTGTCGGTGACAATTGTCAGTGACAATTGTCGGATTGTCGTGACAAATATGTCGACTTTTGAACTGTTTGCAAATAGGTAATTTTGATTGTTGAAGCTATTTAGGGATAAGTATTAATTTAGTTTTGCCACAATGAGAATTAATCAATCTCTAGTTTAAATCGTATGTAAAATAGAAATGAACAAAAAATACCTATTTTAGGACTAATTTACCAAAATAAAAATATACTCTTTGGTAAGTTTAATTAGGTTTAGTTTTTTTTAACTACTTTATCTATTAGTCAGGAATTCTTATTTTATTTATTTACAACATTTACACCTAAAAACTTCAAAAAAGATTTCGCGACAGAAGGTCAAGGCACCTGTCAGAATTATCTGACAATTGTACAAATATGTCGGATTGTCGCGACAATTTTGTGTTTAATAAAGCAGATTTGACAAGTTTTTCACGACAAATTGTCACCTGTCACCTGTCGCGTAAAAAGTTTTATTGAACGCAAATATGTCGAATTGTCGCGACAATCCGACATATTTGTCAATTTTCCGCCATGACAATTATGTCGCCTGTCGGTTTTATTGAACAGAAAAATTGTAGAATTGTCACTTCTCGACATATGTCGAATTGTCGGATTGTCAGCTTTATTGAATAGGGGCCTGGTCGCAGAATTCACGATCTCACTCTGCTGAGCGTTGACAGCAACCACTGCGTTATAGAAGATGATTTTGTTATTTTTTGGCCTTTGTTTGGTTCGAAAACAGATTGTAGCGAATACAGGCAATCCGGTTGGAAACTTTTGTTCAATCCACAAAACCAAAATTTAAATCCAGTGTTCTGGATTAACAAAACCATATCGGTTTTGAATGAAAGACGTGGTTGTGCTAATACTTCCAAATTGTTTACCAACTTACGTGGATCACCATCTCCTGCCTCTCGGGCAGTCATTGCAGGATGGATCAAATCTTTGTTGAAAGAAGCAGGTATAACTTCAACTCCGGGAAGCGTACGTTCTGCCGTAGCCTCAAAAAATTGGCTGAACAATTACCCCCTGGATGACATTCTGGCCAGAGGTAACTGGAAATCAGCCAAAACTTTCCAAAAGTTCTACTGTCGTGAAGTTATGCCTTCTAAAGTCAACAACACGTCTATTACCAATCTATTTAACCCTGTGCATTAAATTAAGCACCCGAAAATGATAAGTCAAGTTATACCTAATTTTATGTATAAAATAATTTGTACCCGCACCGCCCGATTCTTCGGTAACTTTAGCCGTCACGGATATGCGGTGGGTACGTAACAGGCCAAGCGTACTTGGTCTGTCGGTTGTGAGAGTGGGGGATATGAAATAATGAAAGAGTGGTTGTATTTAAAAATACACGCCTCCTCTAGACTCATATACTCTTGTTCGTGATTGCCGGTCACTGGGTGTTTACGTTCTCAAATTCTCGGGACGCAGTCGCTCTTCAGGTCGGTTCGAAGCTGTGTATACTAAGAAAATCGCTATCTAGCTGACACCTAATACAGCCTACTTATGAGCGCGGTTTCTCGGTTCTCGATCGGGCAGGGATTCGCCTTGTCTTCACGGTTGCTTCAGGACTGTCACAATTTGGTTTTTTTTTTTTTTTTTTTTTTTTTTTTTCTAAATGACTACTGCTGTGTGGCCTCAGATGGCCTTGACAGCTTTACCGGACTGTTGGGTGAGCGCTTAGGGCTCTCAACCTCAAATATTTAGAGTAACGAGCTAAGGGCCCCCATAGTGGGGTAGACCTCGGCTTAGGGCGTTACTTGGAGAGGGCAATCGGACATATTTTGGGGGAGAAAAACGACCTGGCACGTGCCGGTATCTATTATAGGGACGAAAAGGTTGGGGGCGCGACGCGGGCCCGCGCCGGCGCGGACGGAATTTCGGTTGTGTGGAGTGTTGTTGCGCGAGTTGTCTAGCTTTGGCGATGGCGAGAGTAATGACGTCGTCCGGAGCGTGAAGTACGTGTCTCGGACGACGTGGCCGCCTCGAGGCGTTATTGGATGAGCCTAAGTCAGGCCAATAGTTAGCCGCTTGGACTACAAGGGGATTCGGGTGATGGGGAGCAGAGTCAAAATATTTAGTGGAGCATTGCTTAAGGTACTGACTAATAGTAGGCAGTTCCAAGTCAATGTGAAGATTTTCATTACGCAAGAACCACGGGGCACCCGTGGCCTTACGCATGAACCTATTCTGGAGGGTCTGTAGCCTATGGATATGGCAGTGGGCAGCCTGTGCAAAGACAGGGCTAGCGTAGGTCATAATGGGGCGGATGCAAGCCAGGTAAAGTCTCACCTTATGTCTAAGGGATAGTTTACTGTGCTTGTTTAGAAGGCAAGATAGACGACCTAACACAAATGCGGCACGATCTCTAACTATTTTGATATGGTCTTTGAAAGTCAGACCGTTATCAAGATGGACGCCTAAATATCGGACTTTCCTTTCCCAAGGGATTTGGAGTCCGGACATAGTGATAGGGACGAAGAGGGGCATTGGAGGACGCTGTCTATAAAATAGAATAGCGGCGCTCTTTGAAGGGTTGACCTCAATCCTCCACTTGCTAAACCATTCCCCTAGGGAGTCGGCCGCAAGTTGGAGAGATTTACGGATGTTTGGGAGTTCACGGTCCGAACAGAACAAAGCTGTGTCGTCCGCGAATAGGGCTACTTTAGGCGTCGGCCGTAGGCACGACTCCTTAAAGTCTGGGATGTCACTAGTATATAGTGAGAAGAGGAGGGGTGAAAGCACGGATCCTTGAGGGACCCCGGCTGTGATAGAGTGGGGGGGGGACAGTGTCCCCTCCACTCGGTAACGAAAACTTCGATTGGAGAGGTAGTCACGTATTATGAGTACGAGACCATCAGGCACTCCTAGTTTGTATAGCTTGTAGACTAAGCCAGAATGCCAAACTTTATCGAAAGCTTTCGCCACATCGAAGAATAGGGCGCCGGTTTTTCGGGGCCTACGGGATCTAGTAAAACCGGTCAGGACGTGCTCGACAATGCGATGCACCTGTTGGACGCAAGAGTGTTTGATTCGAAAACCAAACTGCTCGTTAGGAATAAGACTCTTAGACTCTACATAGTCTTTGAGCCGCTTATAGAGTAACCTCTCATAAACTTTCCCAATCGAGTTGAGTAGGCTTATGGGTCGGTAACTAGAGGGGTCGGACTTGGGCTTGCCCGGCTTGGGAATGCCGATGACAATTGCCTCTTTCCACGCTTGTGGGAAGATGTGATTACTCATAGCCGCGTTAAAAATTGCGGTGAGTAATAATAAGAGGTGGGCCGAAAAGTGCTTGAGCACTCGGTTTGAAATACCGTCTGGGCCAGGGGCCTTACGGGGGAGGAGGTTTTGGATAACGGTCTTGACCTCATCGACCGTAATCCTATCTAGGGGAGGGTCGGATGGGGGTAGGGCAGCTCTACGTTCTACTTCGGATTCTACTTCCGAAAGATGAGAGGGGTCTACTGGGAGGGTGCTTGGAGCACACTGAGCTTCTAAACTGACCGCCAGGCACTCAGACTTTTCGTCGTCATCGAACGCTGGCGGCAGGTTAGGGCGAATGAGAGGGGGTAGGGGGGACACTGAGTCGGACTTGAGGGTCCTGGCTAACTTCCAAAAAGTTTGGTGGGAGGGTTCTAAGCTACCTAACAGCCTTTCCCAACGATCTTTCCGGAGTTCGCCAACGCGTCGCTTTACAGCTCTCTGTAGGGCGCGCAGACGAACACGGTTGGCCTCGGTAGGATAGGAATCGTATGCACGAGTAGCCGCGTTCTTCTCGGTCAAGAGTGCACGAGCATCAGGCGGCAGTTTCCATCTAAGGTGACCCATGTCAGGAATCCGCCGTGAGCAGTCTAGTACAACGCTCTGCACGTGTCACAATTTGGGTAAACATTGGCCCAATTATATTGCATTCCCTCGCTCGCAACTGGTGACACTAATCCGCAGTGCCTTTTTGTGTGCGTTACTCCAGCAAAATGTTGACGCGTATCGAAATAAAAATATATAGAAAAATTAGAACCGTACGAAAAAAACATGTGCCCCAAAAATAAAATTTGTGCCTACTAAGGTTTCTGAGTAATTGAAGAAACCAAAATTCTGCTGGGGTAACGCTTCCAAACGTTACTGCAGCAGAATACTTTTTACCTATTGGACTCAGCCAAAATTCAAAAACCTTGAAAGGTAGCTTAAATTTGTGCCAGCACTTGGGCACACAGCAAGATTTGTGCGAGTTGTAGTTTTTGAGTTATTCAAAATTTTGCTGGGGTAACGTTTGGACGATTTCCATATCTCCGAAACTACTGGACATATAGTTATGATATTTTGATGGTAGGTGTGTACCAATTCGTACCGCTGGTACAATCAAAATGATTCCATAAAAGTGCGTAATGTATGATTTAGAAAAGTTTTTCTGAAAATCGAAAATAGCCCCTAGCTCCTAAATTTCTAATGATAGATACAAGCTGATTGCAATAGCGGATGCTTATTGGATATATGTAACGTCTGGCGAAGTCATTTAAATCTACATCTTATTTTGAACAAATTAAACCACTTTTACTACTGAAATCTGTTATAAATGTTCGAGCCTCAAATACGGGGTTTTTACTAAACTCACAAGTTACATGTTTTGTCACTAATTTAAACCCATATTCAAATAAACTCACACAAAATTTCAGCTCTCTATACCTTCTAAATAACTGTTAATGAATAAAAATAGCACAGCAAGAACTTTTCAGTAGTTACCCGACCAAATACAAAAGGTCATAAAAAAGCGGACATTAGGAACAACATCTGACCTTCTTAATTTATTCAACAACTTTTATTTTAATCGGACAGTTGTGTAGAAAACTTATTCCGGTTATGATATTTCATTTATCATGACGTTCATTTCAAATCTAACGCGGAAAGAGGTACGATGTTGAGTAGTTTTTATGTCAAAATGGTACCAACTTTACTCTTATTATAAGGTACTTACTTATTCGTTTGCAAATGATATAGTCTAAACTGTTAGACTTAGAAAATCCTTTGTTTTATTGCAACATTTATATTAAGATAATGTTATAAAATCATTCCAAAGCCCTGCATTTATTAGCCTACAGCTCAGAATTATTCAACCAGGGCCCTGTTCAATAAAGTCACAATCCGACAATTTGACATAATGTCGTAAGGTGACAATTCGCCAATTTTTCTGTTCAATTAAACCGCCAGGCGACATAATTGTCGAGAGTTTAAAAGCAAAACCAATCTTAGTTGCACTAAAGATTTATTAATTGTCATTGTGGTAAAATTAAATTACTTCCTACCCCTAATTAGCTTCAATAAACAAAATTATTTGCAAACAGTTCAAAAGTGGACATATTTGTCACGACAATCTTTATCTATTCTATACTTATAATAAATCTATAGGGAGGCCTAATCCGTACATGAAATATAGGTATTTGAAAAATATATATTTTTTTAAAAAGTGTCTGTCTGTCTGTTTTCCTGTCTGTCTACTGTATGTTCGTTAAAGAAACAAAAACTACTAGACGGATTTTAACGAAATTTGGCACAATTATTCTTAATACTCTTGGACAGGTTATAGTATACTTTTCATTACGCTACGATCAATAGGAGCAAAGCAGTGAAGGGTAATATTGGGAAAACGGGAAAAGTTACTCCATTTTTTACACGTAAAAATTACTAGATGGATTTAAATGAAACTACAGTAATATAGTTTATACACCGGAATGAGACATAATAATTACAATTTATAAAGATATATCACATTTTTTTAACTCATGTCCACGCGGACTAAGTCGCGGGCGGCCGCTATTAGTAGGGAATGTGCACTTGGATTAGATGAGGGTCATATTATTTTTTTGAGTGCTATTTTGAATTCCCGTTATGTCTCCATCAATATGTCCTGATTTTATTTCTTTGTCAATGTAAAAATAATTATTGAAAAGTGTTAAAAAATGTGGGAAATTCAAAGCGGTTGAAACAGTCACGTGTGAGTGTGACGTCCAAGTCTACGCGTATGCCACTGTCAAAAGCGCGACAAGAAGAAGAATTCAATAGTCTGTAGGTTACATTTGTGTTGTCATAGACTTGTTTGACGTCAGAGTCCATGACAACCGAGCGCGTCATAATGGCGGCGTTTTAAACGCTTGAAAAAGTTTGAAGTTTTTAACAATTTATAAATATACGACATTGTGCATTTTTGGAGATGAATATTATTGATCAGTCATAAAACGATATAAATACAAACGAAATAGAACAGTGCATTATTCCCTATTGTTGAATAGTAAAAATAATTACTTACTGTGGGTTTTTGACAAATTTGTCAGGAATTCACTTGTCGGTTTTCGACATATTTGTCACTTTAGGCTGACAATTCTACAATTCTGTCGCTTTCAGACATAATTGTACGGTTATCAGCTTCATTGAACAGGGCTCTGGGAAAGTAGATTATGCAACAAGGGCGTATAAAAGAGTATTATGTCCCGGGCCTTATATTGAACCCCGAGTATGAGGGATTCTACAGATAACTCCCTCGCTCCGCTCGGGAGGCTAGAATCCTGGGTACGAGGGGTTCAAGATCGCCCAAGACAAATACACCTTTAAGCCCGCAATGCATACTCTTCTTTTTATACTTTCTGCGAGGCAATTGGAAGCAACGACTGAAAAAAGAAAGTCCTTAAATATTTATTTCAAATTAAAATAATGAAATAATATGAACAATAGGTATTCATCGAAAATTAAGAGATGTTAGAAGTGCAAAGACAAATTACATTCTTTGGTACATTAAATTTTTCAGTGAGTTGTTTGCTGAGCTAGATTAGGTGTTGTGAGTTGTAAGCTTGAGCTTCGTGAGTGGGAAAAATTGTTAGCTAGCTTATTGTATCTTGAAATGTGAATTAATTTAGTTCCTTAAGTTAAAAGTTCAATTATCGACTTTTTTAATTGTTCCAATAACGTAATTTCGCTGTTGTATAGTAAAGTAAATTTCATAGCCAATGATTTTACTTCATACTTGGCAGGCTTGGGACTGACAACCTTATGAATTTAATAATTAAAAAACAATTCAAATATTTAAAAAACATCGGTCATATACATAGATTTGAATGTACATTATCTACACTATTTACAAAAATCATTCATTTTTTTCAATCATTTTTTCAATCATCATTTGAATAGTTCGCCAAAAACCGTCGCCGGCTTTACCCTAAGGCAACTCATTGAACTTCATCACCTTCATACAGGGTACATTTTAGCTTGATAACACGGCTGAAGCCATCACAACAATATCTATTCTATCTCTCTCTTTCACATACATACTCTCTCTAACACAACACACGGCTCACAACTCAGTAAACGTTTCGTGGTTTCGTTCAACTCATTCAGTTCAGTCGCTCGAAAAGGAGTCTTATTTCAAAGGACATAAAGATATATTTGAAATGCAAGTGAGTGAGTGAGTGATAGGCTCCTTTGAAGAGATAAATATCATTTTTGTCTTTCACTCAGGGGTTACACAAGTCTAAGTCAAACACACTTCAAAACATACAGGAGCGGAGTCCATGCCGTTTTGTGATGAGTTCTAAAATTCTACTGTCATTTTAGTAAGATTCGGCGATAACGCGCCTGACAGCTCGTATGTCCCCGACACTTGAAGGAATAAGTACCAGTGACTTAAATTCCTTTTGACTTTCTGAGATAGATATGATGTACCTACTTAGTAATTTACAAATAATTTTGTATGGGCTATGTCGTACCTACTTGTCCACCATTTTGGATAAAAAACATATTTCGGCGGCATGTCGTGAAATACATGTCAATCGAGAGAGGAAGTGATTACAAACACGACCAATGTTAGAGTATAAAAAATATGTTCATCATCAGCCTATTACAGTCCACTGCTGGACATAGGCCTCTCCCAAAGTGCTCCACAACTCCCAGTTATGAGGCCTCCGCATCCAGCCCGAGCTCTGCTCCGTTCTCAGTTCAACGGTCCATCTCGCTGGACTACACTACGTTGCCGATCCGCGGTCTCCACTCCAGGACGCGCCTGCTCCAACGGCCATCGGTCCATCGTTGTCACTTCAGCTCCGACCATAGCTCGCTCCATAGCACGGTGAGCCACCTTAAACCGGTTTTCGGTATGGTAATTGTTTCGCGACGACTGGATACTAGTAGTCTTTTGAAAAAATACTGTGATTGTTAAATGTTTGTAATTTATAATAAGATACTTCGAAATGACTGTTATTAACAATATCTGTGATTTAAAGTAATGTTTAGTTACAATTCTATGGAAAGATGATGGTTTTATGTACAATATTTAGGATTGAAACAGTTAATTAAATTGTAATACCTATGTGTTTTATCTATTACCTGCCTTATTATTAGCTTAAAAGCTTTAAACTGTGAAACACGGATTGAGTTTTTAACGTTTATACTAAATTATAAATAGGTAATTGGTAATGACGAACATCGGTCGAGGGGATAGCAGTAGGCCAATACTATTAAAAAATATTGTAATATTGACTTGCATACCTATAAAATTAACTAAATACATAAAACTTCAAGTCTCATGCAACACTAATAAAACTTAATCCTACTGTAAAACTTGTCTTCGCAAGTGTACCTTACTTCAACATGTATAATGTAACTTATTAAAATCGTTGTCTTGAAGTATGAACCGATCGCTTTTTTATGACCTTTTGTATTTGGTCGGGTAACTACTGAAAAGTTCTTGCTGTGCTATTTTTATTCATTAACAGTTATTTAGAAGGTATAGAGAGCTGAAATTTTGTGTGAGTTTATTTGAATATGGGTTTAAATTAGTGACAAAACATGTAACTTGTGAGTTTAGTAAAAACCCCCGTATTTGAGGCTCGAACATTTGTAACAGATTTCAGTAGTAAAAGTGGTTTAATTTGTTCAAAATAAGATGTAGATTTAAATGACTTCGCCAGACGTTACATATATCCAATAAGCATCCGCTATTGCAATCAGCTTGTATCTATCATTAGAAATTTAGGAGCTAGGGGCTATTTTCGATTTTCAGAAAAACTTTTCTAAATCATACATTACGCACTTTTTTGGAATCATTTTGATTGTACCAGCGGTACGAATTGGTACACACCTACCATCAAAATATCATAACTATATGTCCAGTAGTTTCGGAGATATGGAAATCGTCCAAACGTTACCCCAGCAAAATTTTGAATAACTCAAAAACTACAACTCGCACAAATCTTGCTGTGTGCCCAAGTGCTGGCACAAATTTAAGCTACCTTTCAAGGTTTTTGAATTTTGGCTGAGTCCAATAGGTAAAAAGTATTCTGCTGCAGTAACGTTTGGAAGCGTTACCCCAGCAGAATTTTGGTTTTTTCAATTACTCAGAAACCTTAGTAGGCACAAATTTTATTTTTGGGGCACATGTTTTTTTCGTACGGTTCTAATTTTTCTATATATTTTGATTCCGATACGCGTCAACATTTTGCTGGAGTAACGCACACGCCTTTTTGCCGTCCGGCCAATCGCAGCGCGGGAGAGCCGCGCAGCAGCATCTCTGAGTGAGCGGGACGGCGCATGTGTGCGAATGAGTGAGCACTAGTTGCGAGCGAGACAGCATTCTATTCCTATCTCTTACCTACCTAGGCAATCTCGAGTCTAGAGGATTTGTATTTCCTTTATTGTTAAAAACTTATGCTACATTCCTATTTCGTTACATTTTCTATTATTATCTCTTACTTAATTAGTTTCCTACCTAATTAGATTCTTATCGGATTTCCTAAACAGTTTCCTACCTGATTTAGGTCTCTCATTAGCCTTCCTAATTAGTTTCCTACCTAATTAGGGTATTAAAACTACACCAAATTCAATCGTTTTAATAAATACACAACAACTTATAAAATAGGAACAAGCTACATTACATTTGAAGAATAACAACAATTACTAAGACATTATACTTTACATTTTCACACTGTTAGAAGAGCACTAACTGTTAGAGGAGTGCTAACTGTTAGAAGAGTACTAATTGTTAGAGCAGGGCAGCTATATAAACAACACTATTTGATTATATGCTAAACTTACACAATTTACTTTATACAAAACTAGTTATTCTAATATATTACTTATGTACTAACATTATGTACTAGGGCCGTCCTGCACATCTCTCCCGCCGTGCGCCGTCCTTGGTCGACGCACTCCTTGTTAGCAGGCGGCTGGCTCCGTAGGCAGGATCACGAGCTTCTTGGTTGGTCTCCGCAGTGTGCCGCCCTTCGTGCGCACGTCGACAGCTCGGATGACGCCGTCGGGCCCGGGGAAGACTGCTGTGATGAGTCCTCGCGGCCAAGTGTTGCGAGGCAGTGTCCCGTCGGCTATGAGCACGACGTCGCCGATCTTGACCGCAGGCCCTCTTCCTTGGGGCTCCCGCCGGTGTTGAAGCTCCGGCAGGTACTCTCTCAGCCACCTGGCCCAGAATAGGTCGGCCAGGCGCTGAGAGGCGCGCCAGTGTGTGCGCCCGATGAGGTCCCCGTCGTTGAAAGTGCCGGGCGTCGTCGTGCCGGCCGTCCCGCCGAGCAGGAAGTGGTTTGGAGTGATGGCCTCAGGGTCATCAGGCTGCACGGAGACGTGGGTGAGAGGCCGGCTGTTGACTGTGTATTCAGCCTCGGCCAGGAGAGTAGCGAGGACCTCCTCGCTGGGGTGTCGTTCGCGCAGAGCCGTTGTCAGCGCCACCTTGACACTTCGCACCAGGCGCTCCCAGGCCCCGCCCATGAAAGGGGCACCGGGAGGGATGAACCTCCAATTGATGATCCTCTTGCTCGCCTCCTCTTCTGTGGCTTGATCAATGGCACGTCGGAGCTCTTTGTCGGCACCCTGTAGGTTGGTGCCGTTGTCCGACCATATCTCAGTGGGACACCCTCGTCTCGCTATCATGCGCCGCAGCGCCATGACGGCAGAGTCAGTGCTGAGAGTCGCTGCGACTTCCAGGTGGACTGCCCGTGTAGTTAGGCATGTGAAGAGCGCGACGTACCGCTTCTGCGTCGCTCGGCCCACAGTGACAGTGAGGGGGCCGAAGTAGTCGACGCCGGTGTAGGTGAAGGGTCGATGATGATGCGCCAGCCTACAGGGCGGATGGTTGCCCGTAGGCGGCACCGGCGGCGCGCTTCTTCTTATGCGGCACGGCAGGCAGCTATGTATTATAGCCCGCGCCATTGGTCGGAGTCGCAGGATCCAGTAGCGCTGTCTGCACTCGTTGATGGTGGCCTCCACGCCGGCGTGATTTAGCCGACGGTGGACCCACTCCATGTACAACCGTGTGATGCGGTGGTTCCCGTCAATCACAGGCGGCCGCTTTAAATCCTCTAACACACCGATCGCGGCATCGATGCGTGTTTTCAAACAGATGATTCCATTTATCATCTCGGTGGCCAACGTGTGTAGGCGGCTGCTGTTCGGCACTCTTAAGCCGTTATTCAGCAGCTTCAATTCTTCGGAGAAGCTATCTTCTTGGATGGCTTTCACTAGCAATGCTTCAGCTTTACGAAGCGTGTCGGCGTCTAGCGTAATGTAGCGACGATCTTCATTCACAATTTTTTATTTAAAACTTTGGGCCCCACCTTCTTTGTAATCTTTCGCCACGTCGGATCTTTCTCTGCATTTTTCTTGTTTCTTCTATAATGGACTGTATTCTTCACTTTTCTGCAGAGATCGATAAATTGTAAGACTCTCGCTGTTGTTCTTACTAACCTTTCATATCGCGAAAATCTTTCATTGTTAGGCAGGGCTTCTTTTACACTGTTTCTTGGGCTTCGATTTTTCGTAGTCAGCACCTTCTCTTCTCCTGTCGGCTGCACTGGGGTTACCTTCTCTATGGGCCAGGTGGACGGGTGTTCGTGTAAGAAGTCTGGGCCTCGAAACCATCGATGTTGGACATTCAGGTCGGATGGAACGTCTCTGGTGGCGTCATCAGCCACATTCAGTTTGGTGGGCACCCACCGCCACTCTTTCACCACACTGTTTTCTTCGATTGCGGCTATTCGATGCGCGACGTACGGACGGTATGAGCGCGCACCATTTCTGATCCAGGCGAGCACTGTCTTACTGTCGGTCCAGTAGATTCTCTCGTCTGGTTTCAAGTCGTGTTCCTCGATTACAGCTGCCGCCATTCTGCATCCCATCACCGCAGCCTGTAGTTCTAGCCGCGGTATTGACGTCACTTTAAGCGGTGCCACTCTCGCTTTGGCGAGGACGAGTGAGACAAGAGGCTCGCCCTGCGCTGTCTCGACGCGCCAGTAGATAGCGGCGGCATAAGCAACTTCGCTCGCATCTGTAAACACATGTAGCTCACGTCTCGACGCACTAGTGTAGCTTGGCAGACATCTGGGAATGGCGACATCCTTGAGTGCTTTTAGGTGGCCCATCCACTCGCGCCATTGTTCTGCGAGATCGTTGTCCATCTTCTGGTCCCATCCTGTTCCCCGGCGCCATGTTTCTTGGAGAATCTGTTTCGCTCGCGTCGTCACTGGGGACGCAAAGCCTAGGGGGTCAAACAGCGTCATGACCACTTTCAATATTACCCGTTTGGTGGGCTCACTGGTGTCTATTATCTCCGGTGGTAGCCGCGCCAAGTCTAAGTTGAAGGCGAGAATGTCGGCCCGGGGTTCCCATATGAGCCCCAGAACGCGCTCCATCTTCGTGCCGTCGTGCAGGTCGATGGAGGGCGCCTTATCGTGCCTTTCTCCGAGGCCTTCCAGTACGTCCACAGAGTTGGACGCCCACTGTCGCAGCTCGTAGTGTGCCATTTGTTGAATTTTCCTAACTTCGCGAGCCGTCTCTAATGCTTCCTCTTCAGTCGGAAAGCTCTGCAGATAATCGTCGACGTAATGATGTCTGACGATCGCGGTTACCGCTGCTGGATTCGTGTCTTTGTGCTTCATTGCGTTCGCGTTCTTCACGAAGATAGCTGTGGCCGGGGATGACGTAGCACCAAAGATAAGAAAAGTCATTCGGTACTCCGTCGGCTTAGTGTCACCCCGCTGATCTCCTCTCCACAGGTATCTCAACGCGTCTCTGTCTTCCGGTCTGATCTTGACCTGCATGAACATCTCAGCAATGTCCGCGGTAACTGCGACTGGGTGTTGTCGGAACCTCATCAGGACTCCAGGCAAGGATTGCAGCAGATCAGGTCCGGTAAGCAAGTGATCGTTCAGCGACACTCCTTTAGTCTTGGCAGCAGCATCATGCACAACTCTTACCTTGCCAGGCTTCATAGGGTTAAGCACAGGAAAGTGAGGCAGGTACCAAGTCTTCTTCTTATCACTGATAGGCGGCGCGCGTTCAGCGTAGCCCTTCACTACGAGCGCGTTCATCTGTTCTTCATATTTCAGTTTGAGCTGCGGATTCTTATCTATCTTGTTTTCTGTATTGAGCAGTCTTCGGCGAGCGTTGTCGTAGTTGTTAGGCAACACGACGTCTTCATTTTTCCATAGAAGTGCTGTTTCGTAGCGCCCGTTGTCCATTTGCTTCGTATTTTCTTCAAGCATGCGTAACGCACGCTGTTCGGGGTCGCTCGAAGGCAGCTTCGGAGTAATAGTCAGGCTTTCAAGTGCGAAATGATGCTTCAGCTGCTCGTCCATACTGGCGTCAACGTCTATCAGGTGGTTGACGTAATGCACGCGTTGTCCAAGTGAGCGCGTGTGCGCGCCGTGCAGCACCCATCCCAGCGGTGTAAGAGAGGCGACAGGTTGATCGCGTCGGCCCCTCCTGAATTCTGTGGCTATCAGCAAGTGCCAGTTGTCTTGGCCGATGAGAATCCTTGGCGTCGCATCAGCTGTTGTAAGCAGCTGATGGGCGATGTCCTCTACGTGTCGGCAGCCGGCTACATCTTGGTTTGTTACCTTCTGTGCTGATAGTTTCAAGCCGCTGAAAGTGTGCGCCTGTATCTTGCATTTTCCAGTCGAGCTTTGGAGTGTGAGCGCAACCCGCCTCGATTGTGCTGCATCCACTTCGGTGTTGGCGATGGCCTCGATTCGGAGAGGGTCGACCGGTCCTCTGGCGCCAGTCTGTCTCGCCAGGTCGGCGTCTATGAGCGTGACCGTCGAGCCGTCGTCCAAGAGCGCGTGCGTGTCTACGTCGCCTTTGGGCCCGGAGACGCGGACCGGAACTATCTTCAGATAGGCCTGCGTCTGTTTTGGCGTCCATGTAGAGGCGACGACTTTATCACTTGCTGCGATCTTGGCTTCACCATCTCTTTTCTTGTAATTGTGGAGCAGGGCGTGATGTGAGCGGCCGCACCCATCTATAGCGCAAGGTTTTGCGTTGCAGCTGTGACCTCTTATTCTTCTACGCAAGCACTTGAAACATATTGATTTATTCTTAGCTAAATCCCACCTGCTATTTAGATCCGCTTCCAGGAATCCTCTGCAGCTCCATGCGTGGTGACCGCTTTTCTTACAAACTGGGCACTCTCTATTATCACGCGCGTCCTCCAATGCGGTAAATGTCTTCGCCCTTCGTTGAGGTTGCGCGTGGCCCGTTTCTGCTATCACTTCCGGTTGAGCGTAGGGCCCGCAGCGGTCGGCTTCGCGAACTAAGAAGCGCGACAATTTCAATAAGTCGGCCTCTTCCTTATTCTGTTCAGCCGCAAAGTCGAACCATCGATATCGCATCGCCGGTGTAAGCTTCTCGATAGTGTTCTTCGTAACCTCCGGATTGTATAAGTAATACACTTTTTCTAATGCCTTAAGTGTCGAGACTACGTTGGCTACCTTAGTGGCGAAGATGCAGAGGTCCCTTGGTGAATCAGATGGGCGTGGCAGGGCCCGCAGACGCTCAAGTTCTGCGAGGGCGATAGCGTCTGGGCGGCCGAATCGAGACTCCAACATCTTCATCACTTCCTCAGGCTTGGCGTTGAAAATCAGTAGATTCTCGACAACTTCTTTGGCTCTTCCTCGGAGGCTGCGGCGTAACCGGGCGATATTTTCCAAGTCCGTATTTAAACCCGCTGTTTCATTGTAGGCTGCTCGGAAAGATAGCCACTCTTGATAAGACCCGTTATATACAGGCAGCTCTGTTAAGTGGCGCTGTGGCGCCATCTGTGCTCCTGACCGGGCGGCGAGCGCGATCGCAGACGCTAACTCCGCCAAGTGTATGGTTTGCGGATGCTGCGTCGCGTTATCTCCCGCCGGTGAAGAGTCTTCTTTCGCAGGCGCTCGCAGCGGCAGCAGTTGCGGCGGCGGCGCGTGCACTTTGTTATGCAACTCTTTGTGTTGCTCTTCAATGTTCGCCCCCAATCGTGGGCGGGCGGCGTCGTCAATTTTGGGCGGCGCCGCTGTTCTGTCTTCGACAGTCTTCCTTTGCAACTGCAACTCCTTATGTTGCTCGTCAATATTCGCCCCCAATCGTGGGCGGGCGGCGTCGTCATTCTTGGGCGGCGCCGCTCTTCTATTTTCTTGAACGTTTTGTGTTGGCGGGAACGTTACTTCGGCGTTAGCCGCAACACTTTCGTTCAGCCATTCCGTGACTCGTCGCGCCGACTCATGCTTCGAGATCACGGTATCTTCATGCGTGCTTTCCGCGTCGTCGTATTCTTCTTCAATAGCGGCGACGCGGGCGGCAGCCAATTGTATTTGGAGGCGCAATAAATCTTCTTTCGCCGCAGCGAGCCGCGCAGACCGTCTCGACTTTATGGACGGTCGTGCGGACCGAGGAGGCGCCCCTCTCTCGGATTCTTGGCGGGGCTTAGGCCCCGCAACATTACGATGCAGTCCTGATGCATTTGTCGTGGAGGTACTTTCATCGTCCCATGTTTTCGTCATCGTTTCTTCGCTCGTCCTGGCGGGACTTCTTCTGCGTGTTACGTTTCCGGGCGGCGGCGGCGACGGCCCTCGGGATGACGCTTCTATTGTGCGGACATCGTCAGAGGTGACGGCGACGGCGGCGGCGGCGGGCCAGCTGGCTACGGGCTCAGCGGCGGCGGTAACGGCGGCGACGACGGGCGGCATTACGGGGGGGGGGTACGGCGGCTAACTGATCGCCAGCGGCGAGCGCTCCCTCGGGCAGCTCCACCGCTGGTGGCGTATCGATACGCCCAGCCGACACTGCTCGAACTGAGCGGCGTCCCGACGTCGAACGCGTGACCGGCATTTTCCCCCAAGTTCTCACAACCTAAAACCACTATTCGGCTCGTTAGGACCAAAATGTACCCGCACCGCCCGATTCTTCGGTAACTTTAGCCGTCACGGATATGCGGTGGGTACGTAACAGGCCAAGCGTACTTGGTCTGTCGGTTGTGAGAGTGGGGGATATGAAATAATGAAAGAGTGGTTGTATTTAAAAATACACGCCTCCTCTAGACTCATATACTCTTGTTTGTGATTGCCGGTCACTGGGTGTTTACGTTCTCAAATTCTCGGGACGCAGTCGCTCTTCAGGTCGGTTCGAAGCTGTGTATACTAAGAAAATCGCTATCTAGCTGACACCTAATACAGCCTACTTATGAGCGCGGTTTCTCGGTTCTCGATCGGGCAGGGATTCGCCTTGTCTTCACGGTTGCTTCAGGACTGTCACAATTTGTTTTTTTTTTTTTTTTTTTTTTTTTTTTTTTTTTTTTCTAAATGACTACTGCTGTGTGGCCTCAGATGGCCTTGACAGCTTTACCGGACTGTTGGGTGAGCGCTTAGGGCTCTCAACCTCAAATATTTAAAGTAACGTGCCTAAGGGTCCCCAGAATGGGGCAAGAACCTCGGCCTAGGGCGTTACTTAGAGAGGGCAATCGGACATGTTTTGGGGAAAACAAAAGTGACCAGACTCGGCTGGTATCAGTTAACGGGACAGCAAAATGGGGGCGCGACGCGGGCCCGCGCCGGCGCGGACGGGATCTCGGTTGTGCAGTGTATTTATGCGCGAGTTGTCTGGCGGTGACGAAGAAAAACATGAGGTAAAGGTGAAGCGCAAGTCCATTACGGATTTGCGAAAAAGGGGAATGAAGCTAGGGACGCTTTAAGCTTGTCCGCTTCGAAGCATGCTTGTAGCATGTGTGATGGGGAGCCCTTTGATAAACGTATCAATTGGGCGACTTTGCTGACTTGTTCAAAGTCAACAAAGTTGAGGAAGTCCGACACCAAGTGGTAGTCGGCTTGGAAGGTCTCCGGGATGGGGAAATCGCGCGGAGGCGGGGCGGGGATGGATTGAGGGGCGCGCGCGGCAGGCGCGGCCCTCATGGGAGGTTGGGGTTTTGGAGATTTGGGTTTAGGGGGCTGGGGAGATGGAGCCGTCTTGGGCTTGGAAACCCACGGCATGGTGAGGAGGGAGGGAATCTCCTGTGAGGGAGGGGGTGCCGGCTGCGGGCTGCGAACCCATGGCGGCGAAATCAGGGGAGGAATGGCGGTTGGTGTCGCCTTGGAGGGTAAGGGCGGGAAGTCCGCGGTCTTCACGGTTTGACGCCGTGCGGCCGGGGATTTAGGGGGGGCGTTGCGCTGCGCATTAATGCGAACAGCGCGGGGCGTTTTAGGGGCCTTGGGACACCCGCGGTAATTCGCAGGGTGCCCAGTTTCGCCGCAAAGCACGCAGCTCGGAGGCTCCGTGCATTGCGTATGGTCCTTTGGACGGGGACAGTTGGGGGTGCCGTGGTCCCCTAGGCACTTAACGCACCTGGGGGTGGCGTAACAGTTGCGGGCGGAGTGCCCGTAGAGCTGACAGCGGTGACACTGCCCAAGGGATCCACGTTTATGTGGGGTCTCGACGGTTATGCCATTAAGTTGACACACCGTCTGAAGGTTAAAGATGGCCTTACCGGCATCAGTCCTGTCTACTACGACGAGGACCATGTCGTAAGACACTTTGGGTCGGCCTCGGTACATGCGGTGTACCTCGACCACGGGAATGTTTTGACCACTGAGGTCAGAAATAATCTCAGGAACGCTCAGTTCCTTTGGGACGCCTCGGATGACCACACGGAGTAAGCGCTCATCCGGGAGAGCGTAGGTGTGAAAACCCACACTCATCTCCTTCAAAAGACGCGTCATCCTCCTATGGTCTTTGGAGGTTTGGACCGCGATTTTAATGCCCTGCTGGGTAGCACGGGCAGAAAGATAGTTTATGCCATCTGCTTTGCAGCGAGTGGACACTTTGGTCCAGGCGGATTTTTCCTGTATGAACAGGGGCGGAGGGGCGGGCTCTTTCCTCTGAGAATTAGAGGTTTGAGCGGAGGATGGGGCGGGGGCTTGGGGCTTGGCCTTTCTGGGGGCCGGGGAAGACGGCGGAGAGTCGAGGCGAACTCGCTCGCCACCGTTGGCCTTCTTGGCCAAAGAGTGGTTTGGGCGTTTAGCCCGTTTTTTACCTTTTACCAAGGTGAAAGAGTCAGCATCTGAAGCGTCGGACATAGAGTCCTCCGCTGAAGCGTTTTCGCACTCCATGTCGCTAGCAGAGGCGACTTGTGAGTGTGAGCGAGAAGAGAGTGGCGACTGAAAGTTGTCGCAAATAGTAACGGGAGATCGTGAGCGCTGGCTAGAGGGAGACGGAGCATCTCTGCTGGTCATTCGCTCTAGGGGAGGTTGGGGGCTAGCCTTACGGCTGGAAGAGGCTAGGGCTTGTAATTGCGGGACCAAGTCCTTGAGTTGAGGAATCTTGGCATACATTTCCGCGACAATTTCGGGGGAACTCTTAGCGGAGAATTCGATGACTTTGAGAATCATCTCGCCGGCTGGCGTCGCCATGGCGACAACTTACTTGGTCTAAACGATATGCTACGTAGTTTCTTCGCGTCGCGTTCCGCACAGAAGAAACTACAAGAAACTGTGCGGCAGTCGCGCTAATGAGCCTACAACGAGGTCCCCGGGTTGGCTGGGCCCAGGGTTGTGTATGTGCGTGATTCTCCCCACCGGGTTAGGTGAGGAGAGGTGAGTACTTAAGGTGAGCCCTAAGCTTGTTTTCCTCCCCGCCAATCTTATTGTGCGGAGAGGGGCCTAACTGCTCCAGGTGCAGAGGACAGCTCGAGACAGGTGGTCCCGAACAGCCAAACAACACCCGAAGAATGGGAGTAGGGAGAGGGTAAGGGCGGGAGGGAGACAGCTACCGTCGGCTAGGAGATCCCCCAAGGCCGGTGAAGGTAGCCCCGTCCGATTTCGGCGTTACCCAGAAGGGGCAAGACCGGTGTATCGGGTCAACACCCAACAGGCTTCGTATGACACCGTGAGGTATCCACCTGTTGACCACGAAAGCAGTGGGTTTCGCAAAACTCAAATTCGTCGTTATGAAACGTCCAAGCAAGCTCAACCGCTTTGAAAAAAGCAGCTGAGAAGCTCTTCCGAATTTTGCAACGATCGCGATGACCGTTACAAAAGGCGGGAAAACCCGAAGGAGACGCACGGCGCGGTAGCGCACAGGTGCGAGCGAGAGCGAGAGAGATTACGCGAGAGCGCAATCGAAAAGAGGTGCGAGCGTCCGCGCGCGACGAGAGCTCGAGCACGAATCTGATGCCGTCGTCACAATTTGGGTTTTTTTTTTTTTTTTTTTTTTTTTTTTTTTTTTTTTTTTTTTTTTTGGGTGTGACTACTGCTGTTTAGCCTCAGATGGCTTTGACAGCTTTGCCGGACTGTAGGGTGAGCGCAGAAGGCTCTCAACCCTAATATTTAAAGTAACGAGCTAAGGGCCCCCATAGTGGGGTAGACCTCGGCTTAGGGCGTTACTTGGAGAGGGCAATCGGACATATTTTGGGGGAGAAAAACGACCTGGCACGTGCCGGTATCTAAGTGGAGGTTGCCTGGAGGAGGTTGTCGGTTGTGTGGAGTGTCTTTGCGCGAGTTGTCGGGCGTTGGCGATGGCGAGAGTGATGACGTCGTCCGGAGCGTTAAGTACGTCTCTCGGACGCCGTCGTCTCCCTAAGGCAGTATAAGATACGCCTAAGGTCGGCAAATAATTAACCGCCTGAAGAACAAGGGGATTCGGGTGATTAGAGGCAGAGTCAAAATATTTAGTGGAGCATTGCTTAAGGTACTGACTAATAGTAGGCAGTTCCAAGTCAATGTGAAGATTTTCATTGCGTACGTACCACGGGGCACCCGTGGCCTTACGCATGAACCTATTCTGAATTGTCTGTAGCCTATGGATATGGCAATGGGCAGCCTGTGCGAAGGCGGGACTAGCGTATGTCATAATGGGACGGATGCAAGCCAGGTAAAGTCTCACCTTATGTCTAAGGGAAAGTTTACTGTGCTTGTTTAGAAGGCAAGATAGACGACCTAACACAAATGCGGCACGATCTCTAACTACTTTGATGTGGTCTTTGAAGGTCAGACCGCTATCAAGGTGGACACCTAAGTATCGGACTTTCCTCTCCCAAGGGATCGGAATTCCGGACAAAGTAATTGGGACAAACAGAGGGAGTGGAGGACGCTTTCTACAGAATAGAATAGCGGCGCTCTTTGAAGGGTTGACTTCAATCCTCCACTTGCTAAACCATTCCCCTAGGGTGTTGGCCGCAAGTTGGAGAGATTTGTGGATTTTTGGGAATTTACGGTACGAACAGAACAAAGCTGTGTCGTCCGCAAATAGGGCTACTTTAGGCTTCGGCCGTAGGCGCGACTCCTTAAAGTCTGGGATATCACTAGTATATAGTGAGAAGAGGAGGGGTGAAAGCACGGAGCCTTGAGGGACCCCGGCTGTGACAGAGTGGGGGGGGGACAGTGTCCCTTCCACTCGGTAACGAAAACTTCGATTGGAGAGGTAGTCACGTATTATAAGTACGAGACCATCGGGCACTCCTAGTTTGTATAGCTTGTAGACTAAGCCAGAATGCCAAACTTTATCGAAAGCTTTCGCCACATCGAAGAATAGGGCGCCGGTTTTATGGGGCCTACTGGATCTAGTAAAACCGGTCATGACGTGCTCGACAATGCGATGCACCTGTTGGACGCAAGAGTGTTTGGTTCGAAAACCAAACTGCTCGTTAGGAATTAGACTCTTAGACTCTACATAGTCTTTGAGCCGCTTATAGAGTAACCTCTCATAAACTTTCCCAATCGAGTTGAGTAGGCTTATGGGTCGGTAACTAGAGGGGTCGGACTTGGGCTTGCCCGGCTTGGGAATGCCGATGACAATTGCCTCTTTCCACGCTTGTGGGAAGATGTGATTACTCATAGCCGCGTTAAATATTGCGGTGAGTAATAATAAGAGGTGGGATGAAAAGTGCTTAAGCACCCTGTTGGAGATGCCGTCAGGGCCAGGGGCTTTGCGGGGGTGGAGGTTTTTGATAACGGATTCGACCTCATCGACCGTAATCCTATCTAGGGGAGGGTCGGAAGGGGGTAGGGCAGCTCTACTTTCTACTACAGATTCTACTTCTGTAAGATGGGACGGGTCTACTGGGAGGGTGCTTGGCGCACACTGAGCTTCTAAACTAACCGCCAGGCACTCAGACTTTTCGTCGTCATCGAACGCTGGCGGCAGGTTAGGGCGAATGAGAGGGGGGAAGGGGGATACTGAGTCGGACTTGAGGGTCCGGGCTAACTTCCAAAAAGTTTGGTGGGAGGGTTCTAAGCTACCTAACAGCCTTTCCCAACGATCTTTCCGGAGTTCGCCTACGCGTCGCTTTACAGCTCTCTGTAGGGCGCGCAGACGAACACGGTTGGCCTCGGTAGGATAGGAATCGTATGCACGAGTGGCCGCGTTCTTCTCAGTCAAGAGTGCACGTGCATCAGGCGGCAGTTTCCATCTAAGGTGACCCATGTCAGGAATCCGCCGTGAGCAGTCTAGTACAACGCTCTGCACGTGACTAGTGAGAGAGTCGATCGCACCAATCGTGTCATCTACTGAGATTATATCTACAGGGACGGACTCGAGATGTGGCGAGGTGGCGGACTTAAGGCGCGAGCCCAGTCTGCCCCAATCCACCACAACTCTTTCGGGAAGGGGGTGGCCTGTGTCAGGGGGGCCTATTCGGGGGGAGAACTCTATGATCACAGGCCTGTGATCCGAGACTAGCTCATGATGCACTTCTATAGCACATAACCGTAGGTTAATGTTCTTTAAAAGCGCGAGATCTAGTATGTCGGGACGATGGTCTTTATTATGGGGATAATGGGTGGGTTCCATGGGGGCTATAATGTCAAAGTTATGAGTCTCTGCCAAAGACTCTAGATCAATACCGCGCCGGTTGCTTGAAACGCAGTTCCAGGCGGTATTTTTGGCGTTAAGATCACCCGCGACTAAGACGGAGTGATCTAACTCCATTAACAATTTTATGTCGTTAGAAGTGAGACATTTGGGATTGGGGTTAGTATTGGACCGATTTACCGGGCCAAGATAAGCGGACACTATGGTAATTGGTTGGTGACCTGTCATAGCCAGACGGCAGACAGAGGTCTCAATCCAATCTAAACGGGGGGGATCCATAGGCATACAGTGTAGCGACTTCTTATAATAAATAAGAGTGCCACCGAGAGCGGTAGTCCTATCATTACGAACCATATTATAATTGGCAATGTTAGGGTTCCGTTTACAGGGTTTGAGGAACGTTTCCTGAATAAGGAAAACGTCTAACTGATGGGAGTGAAGGAAGGTGGCGATTTCCGCCCGCTGATCCGTTAAACCGGCAGCGTTGAAATAACCTATTCTCAGGGATTTCGGTTTGACCCTGCTAGTTGGAGTCGTAAAATCCATTATGGATTAACAAAGTAGGGGAAGGAAGCGAGGGACGCTTTTAGCTTGTCCGCTTCGAAACACGCTTCTAATAAGCGTGAGGGGGTGCCCTTTGATAGGCGTATCAATTGGGCGACTTTGTTGACTTGTTCAAAGTCAACAAAGTTGATGAAGTCCGACACCAGATGGTAGTCGGCTTGGAATGTCTCAGGGATGGGGAATTGGCGCGGGGGCGCTGGGAGGGGGTTCTGGGGCGCTGGAGGCGCGGCCCTCTTGGGAGGTTGGGGTTTAGGTTGGGACCTATTGGGTTTTGGCTTGTGGGCCTGGGGCGGGGATGCCATTTTGGGCTTGGAAACCCACGGCATAGTAAGGAGGGAGGGAATCTCCGGGGTGGAGGGGGTGGGGGGGAGTGCCGGCTGAGGGCTGCGTGCCCACGGCGGCGAAATCAGAGGGGGAATAACGGGTGGTGACGCCTTTTTAGGGAGGGGAGGGAAGTCCCCGGCCACGGTTTGAGGCCGTGCGTCCGGGGCTTTGGGGGTGGGGTTTCGCTGCGCATTTACGCGGACAGCGCGTGGGGTTTTTGGGGCCTTAGGGCACCCGCGGTAATTCGCAGGGTGTCCTGTTTCCCCGCAGAGCACGCAGCTTGGAGGCTCCGTGCACTGCGAAATGTCCTTTGGACGGGGGCATTCGGAAGTGCCATGATTTCCGAGGCACTTGACGCACCTGGGAGTGGCAAAACAGTTACGGGCAGAGTGCCCGTACAATTGACAGTTATGACACTGTCCAATGGACCCACTTTTGTGTGGGGTTTCCACATGTATGCCGCTCAGTTGGCATACAGTGGCAATGTTGAAAATGGCCTTTCCGGCATCGGTCCTGTCTAAAACGACAAGGACCATGTCGTAAGGGACTTTAGGGCGGCCTCTGTACATGCGATGTACTTCCTTGACCGGAAGGGATTGACCTTTGAGGTCAGAGATGATTTCAGGAACTTGTAGTTCCTTAGGGACTCCCCGAATGACCACTCGGAGTAGGCGCTCTTCAGGAAGAGCGTAGGTGTGAAAACCTACGCTCATCTCCTTCAGGAGACGTGTCATCCTCCTGTGATCATTGGAGGTGGGGACGGTGAGTTTGATGCCCTGCTGGGTAGCTCGGGCAGAGATGTAGTTAACGCCATTGGTGACGCAACGTTTAGAGATGGCGGTCCAAGCCGCTTTGTCCTGTATAAACAGGGGAGGAGGGACGGGTTCTTTCCTCTGGGGAACAGAGGTAGAGTTTTGGGCGGGGGAAGGGGCAGGGGCGGGGGCGGGGGTCTTGGCCTTTTTGGCGGCCGGGGAGGATGGCGGAGAGTCGAGACTCGCTCGCTCGTTGCCGTTGGCCTTCTTGGCCGAGGAGATTTTAGGGCGCTTTGCCCGTTTTTTACCCTCTACTAGGGTGAATGCGGTCTCAGAGGAGGAGTTAGAGGCGTCGGACATGGAGTCCTCCGCAGAAGCTTCCCCGCACTCCATGTCGCTAGGAATAGTAGCGACTGGAGAGTGCGAGCGGGACGGGAGAGGCGACAGATAGTCGTCGCGAGCAGGGACGGGGGAACGAGAGCGAGAGCGCTGACCCGAGAGAGACGGAACGTCTCGGGCAGTCTCTCTCTCGCGGGGCGGGGGGGGGCTAGCTTCGCGGCATGGTGATGGCCACGACGATATGCTAGGGCTCCGAGATTCGGGTACGATGCCCCTCAACTCGGGAAATCGACGATTGAAATCGTCAGCAACTGACGAGCTGACCACAAATCCGAGGACCATGGCCAGCTGTCGCTCCAATCTCAAAACATCGGGGTGCGACATCGCGCACCCGACAACTTAACTGTTCTAAACGATAAACTACGTAGATTCTTCGCGTCGCGTTCCGCACAGAAGAATCTACAAGAAACTGTGCGGCAGTCGCGCTACCTAGCCTACTGCGTAGTCCCCGGGTTGGGTGGGCCCGGGGTTGTGTGGTTTGTGTCGCTCCCCACCGGGTTAGGTGAGGAGGGGTGTGTCCTTACTGTGAGCCCTAAGCTTGTATTCCTCCCCGCCAATCTTATTGTGCGGAGAGGGGCCTAACTGCTCCGGGTGCAGAGGACAGCTCGAGACAGGTGGTCCCGAACAGCCAAACAACACCCGAAGAATGGAAATAGGGAGAGGGTAGGGGCGGGAGGGAGACAGCTACCGTCGGCTAGGAGATCCCCCAAGGCCGGTGAAGGTAGCCCCGTCCGATTTCGGCGTTACCCAGAAGGGGCAAGACCGGTGTATCGGGTCAACACCCAACAGGCTTCGTGTAACACCGTGAGGTATCCACCTGTTGACCACGAAAGCAGTGGATTTCGCAAAACTCAATCCTGTCGTAACGAAACGTCCAAGCAGCTCAACCGCTTTGAAAAAAGCAGCTGAGAAGCTCTTCCGGATTTTGCAACGATCGCGATGACCGTTACAAAAGGCGGGAAAACGCAAGGGAGACGCACGGCGCGGTGGCGCACAGGTGCGAGCGAGAACGAAGATTACGCGAGAGCGCAATCGAAAAATGGGTGCGAGCGTCCGCGCGCGACGAATGCTCGAGCACGAATGTGTCTGATGCATACTATGAACAATTTGGGTTTTTTTTTTTTTTTTTTTTTTTCTAAATGACTACTGCTGTGTGGCCTCAGATGGCCTTGACAGCTTTACCGGACTGTTGGGTGAGCGCTTAGGGCTCTCAACCTCAAATATTTAAAGTAACGTGCCTAAGGGCCCCCATAGTGGGGTAGACCTCGGCCTAGGGCGTTACTTAGAGAGGGCAATCTGACATGTTTTGGGGAAAACAAAAGTGACCAGACTCGAGCTGGTATCAGTTAACGGGACAGCAAAAAGGGGGCGCGACGCGGGCCCGCGCCGGCGCGGACGGGATCTCGGTTGTGCAGTGTATTTATGCGCGAGTTGTCTGGCGGTGACGAAGAAAAACATGAGGTAAAGGTGAAGCGCAAGTCCATTACGGATTTGCGAAAAAGGGGAATGAAGCTAAGGACGCTTTAAGCTTGTCCGCTTCGAAGCATGCTTGTAGCATGTGAGATGGGGAGCCCTTTGATAAACGTATCAATTGGGCGACTTTGCTGACTTGTTCAAAGTCAACAAAGTTGAGGAAGTCCGACACCAAGTGGTAGTCGGCTTGGAAGGACTCGGGGATGGGGAAATCGCGCGGAGGCGGGGCGGGGTTGGATTGAGGGGCGCGCGCGGGAGGCGCGGCCCTCATGGGAGGTTGGGGTTTCGGAGATTTGGGTTTAGGGGGCTGGGGAGATGGTGCCGTCTTGGGCTTGGAAACCCACGGCATGGTGAGGAGGGAGGGAATCTCCTGTGAGGGAGGGGGTGCCGGCTGCGGGCTGCGAACCCATGGCGGCGAAATCAGGGGAGGAATGGCGGTTGGTGTCGCCTTGGAGGGTAAGGGCGGGAAGTCCGCGGTCTTCACGGTTTGACGCCGTGCGGCCGGGGATTTAGGGGGGGCGTTGCGCTGCGCATTAATGCGAACAGCGCGTGGCGTTTTAGGGGCCTTGGGACACCCGCGGTAATTCGCAGGGTGCCCAGTTTCGCCGCAAAGCACGCAGCTCGGAGGCTCCGTGCATTGCGTATGGTCTTTTGGACGGGGACAGTTGGGGGTGCCGTGGTCCCCTAGGCACTTAACGCACCTGGGGGTGGCGTAACAGTTGCGGGCGGAATGCCCGTAGAGCTGACAGCGGTGACACTGCCCAAGGGATCCACGTTTATGTGGGGTCTCGACGGTTATGCCATTAAGTTGACACACCGTCTGAAGGTTAAAGATGGCCTTACCGGCATCAGTCCTGTCTACTACGACGAGGACCATGTCGTAAGACACTTTGGGTCGGCCTCGGTACATGCGGTGTACCTCGACCACGGGAATGTTTTGACCACTGAGGTCAGAAATAATCTCAGGAACGCTCAGTTCCTTTGGGACGCCTCGGATGACCACACGGAGTAAGCGCTCATCCGGGAGAGCGTAGGTGTGAAAACCCACACTCATCTCCTTCAAAAGACGCGTCATCCTCCTATGGTCTTTGGAGGTTTGGACCGCGATTTTAATGCCCTGCTGGGTAGCACGGGCAGAAAGATAGTTTATGCCATCTGCTTTGCAGCGAGTGGACACTTTGGTCCAGGCGGATTTTTCCTGTATGAACAGGGGCGGAGGGGCGGGCTCTTTCCTCTGAGAATTAGAGGTTTGAGCGGAGGATGGGGCGGGGGCTTGGGGCTTGGCCTTTCTGGGGGCCGGGGAAGACGGCGGAGAGTCGAGGCGAACTCGCTCGCCACCGTTGGCCTTCTTGGCCAAAGAGTGGTTTGGGCGTTTAGCCCGTTTTTTACCTTTTACCAAGGTGAAAGAGTCAGCATCTGAAGCGTCGGACATAGAGTCCTCCGCTGAAGCGTTTTCGCACTCCATGTCGCTAGCAGAGGCGACTTGTGAGTGTGAGCGAGAAGAGAGTGGCGACTGAAAGTTGTCGCAAATAGTAACGGGAGATCGTGAGCGCTGGCTAGAGGGAGACGGAGCATCTCTGCTGGTCATTCGCTCTAGGGGAGGTTGGGGGCTAGCCTTACGGCTGGAAGAGGCTAGGGCTTGTAATTGCGGGACCAAGTCCTTGAGTTGAGGAATCTTGGCATACATTTCCGCGACAATTTCGGGGGAACTCTTAGCGGAGAATTCGATGACTTTGAGAATCATCTCGCCGGCTGGCGTCGCCATGGCGACAACTTACTTGGTCTAAACGATATGCTACGTAGTTTCTTCGCGTCGCGTTCCGCACAGAAGAAACTACAAGAAACTGTGCGGCAGTCGCGCTACTAAGCCTACAACGAGGTCCCCGGGTTGGCTGGGCCCAGGGTTGTGTATGTGCGTGATTCTCCCCACCGGGTTAGGTGAGGAGAGGTGAGTACTTACGGTGAGCCCTAAGCTTGTTTTCCACCCCGCCAATCTTATTGTGCGGAGAGGGGCCTAACTGCTCCAGGTGCAGAGGACAGCTCGAGACAGGTGGTCCCGAACAGCCAAACAACACCCGAAGAATGGAAGTAGGGAGAGGGTAAGGGCGGGAGGGAGACAGCTACCGTCGGCTAGGAGATCCCCCAAGGCCGGTGAAGGTAGCCCCGTCCGATTTCGGCGTTACCCAGAAGGGGCAAGACCGGTGTATCGGGTCAACACCCAACAGGCTTCGTATAACACCGTGAGGTATCCACCTGTTGACCACGAAAGCAGTGGGTTTCGCAAAACTCAAAATTCGTCGTTATGAAACGTCCAAGCAAGCTCAACCGCTTTGAAAAAAGCAGCTGAGAAGCTCTTCCGAATTTTGCAACGATCGCGATGACCGTTACAAAAGGCGGGAAAACCCGAAGGAGACGCACGGCGCGGTAGCGCACAGGTGCGAGCGAGAGCGAAGATTACGCGAGAGCGCAATCGAAAAAAGTGTGCGAGCGTCCGCGCGCGACGAGAGCTCGAGCACGAATCGCATGAACAATTTGGTTTTTTTTTTTTTTTTTTTTTTTTTTTTTCTAAATGACTACTGCTGTGTGGCCTCAGATGGCCTTGACAGCTTTACCGGACTGTTGGGTGAGCGCTTAGGGCTCTCAACCTCAAATATTTAGAGTAACGAGCTAAGGGCCCCCATAGTGGGGTAGACCTCGGCTTAGGGCGTTACTTGGAGAGGGCAATCGGACATATTTTGGGGGAGAAAAACGACCTGGCACGTGCCGGTATCTATTATAGGGACGAAAAGGTTGGGGGCGCGACGCGGGCCCGCGCCGGCGCGGACGGAATTTCGGTTGTGTGGAGTGTTGTTGCGCGAGTTGTCTAGCTTTGGCGATGGCGAGAGTAATGACGTCGTCCGGAGCGTGAAGTACGTGTCTCGGACGACGTGGCCGCCTCGAGGCGTTATTGGATGAGCCTAAGTCAGGCCAATAGTTAGCCGCTTGGACTACAAGGGGATTCGGGTGATGGGGAGCAGAGTCAAAATATTTAGTGGAGCATTGCTTGAGGTACTGACTAATAGTAGGCAGTTCCAAGTCAATGTGAAGATTTTCATTACGCAAGAACCACGGGGCACCCGTGGCCTTACGCATGAACCTATTCTGGAGGGTCTGTAGCCTATGGATATGGCAATGGGCAGCCTGTGCAAAGACAGGGCTAGCGTAGGTCATAATGGGGCGGATGCAAGCCAGATAAAGTCTCACCTTATGTCTAAGGGATAGTTTACTGTGCTTGTTTAGAAGGCAAGATAGGCGACCTAACACAAATGCGGCACGATCTCTAACTATTTTGATATGGTCTTTGAAAGTCAGACCGTTATCAAGATGGACGCCTAAATATCGGACTTTCCTTTCCCAAGGGATTTGGAGTCCGGACATAGTGATAGGGACGAAGAGGGGCATTGGAGGACGCTGTCTATAAAATAGAATAGCGGCGCTCTTTGAAGGGTTGACCTCAATCCTCCACTTGCTAAACCATTCCCCTAGGGAGTCGGCCGCAAGTTGGAGAGATTTACGGATGTTTGGGAGTTCACGGTCCGAACAGAACAAAGCTGTGTCGTCCGCGAATAGGGCTACTTTAGGCGTCGGCCGTAGGCACGACTCCTTAAAGTCTGGGATATCACTAGTATATAGTGAGAAGAGGAGGGGTGAAAGCACGGATCCTTGAGGGACCCCGGCTGTGATAGAGTGGGGGGGGGACAGTGTCCCCTCCACTCGGTAACGAAAACTTCGATTGGAGAGGTAGTCACGTATTATGAGTACGAGACCATCAGGCACTCCTAGTTTGTATAGCTTGTAGACTAAGCCAGAATGCCAAACTTTATCGAAAGCTTTCGCCACATCGAAGAATAGGGCGCCGGTTTTTCGGGGCCTACGGGATCTAGTAAAACCGGTCAGGACGTGCTCGACAATGCGATGCACCTGTTGGACGCAAGAGTGTTTGGTTCGAAAACCAAACTGCTCGTTAGGAATTAGACTCTTAGACTCTACATAGTCTTTGAGCCGCTTATAGAGTAACCTCTCATAAACTTTCCCAATCGAGTTGAGTAGGCTTATGGGTCGGTAACTAGAGGGGTCGGACTTGGGCTTGCCCGGCTTTGGAATGCCGATGACAATTGCCTCTTTCCACGCTTGTGGGAAGATGTTATTACTCATAGCCGCGTTAAAAATAGCGGTGAGTAATAATAAGAGGTGGGCCGAAAAGTGCTTAAGCACCCGGTTTGAAATACCGTCTGGGCCAGGGGCCTTACGGGGGAGGAGGTTTTGGATAACGGTCTTGACCTCATCGACCGTAATCCTATCTAGGGGAGGGTCGGATGGGGGTAGGGCAGCTCTACGTTCTACTTCGGATTCTACTTCCGAAAGATGAGAGGGGTCTACTGGAAGGGTGCTTGGAGCACACTGAGCTTCTAAACTGACCGCCAGGCACTCAGACTTTTCGTCGTCATCGAACGCTGGCGGCAGGTTAGGGCGAATGAGAGGGGGTAGGGGGGACACTGAGTCGGACTTGAGGGTCCTGGCTAACTTCCAAAAAGTTTGGTGGGAGGGTTCTAAGCTACCTAACAGCCTTTCCCAACGATCTTTCCGGAGTTCGCCAACGCGTCGCTTTACAGCTCTCTGTAGGGCGCGCAGACGAACACGGTTGGCCTCGGTAGGATAGGAATCGTATGCACGAGTAGCCGCGTTCTTCTCGGTCAAGAGTGCACGAGCATCAGGCGGCAGTTTCCATCTAAGGTGACCCATGTCAGGAATCCGCCGTGAGCAGTCTAGTACAACGCTCTGCACGTGACTAGTGAGAGAGTCGATCGCACTAATCGTGTCATCTACTGAGATTATATCTACAGGGACGGACTCGAGATGTGGCGAGGTGGCGGACTTAAGGCGCGAGCCCAGTCTGCCCCAATCCACCACAACTCTTTCGGGAAGGGGGTGGCCTGTGTCAGGGGGGCCTATTCGGGGGGAGAACTCTATGATCACAGGCCTGTGATCCGAGACTAGCTCATGATGCACTTCTATAGAGCATAACCGTAGGGTAATGTTCTTCAGAAGCGCGAGATCTAGTATGTCGGGACGGTGGACTCTATTGTGGGGATAGTGGGTGGGCTCCATAGGAGCTATAATGTCGAAGTTTAGAGTCTCTGCCAAAGACTCTAGTTGGGTACCGCGCCGGTTGCTTGAAGCGCAATTCCAGGCGGTGTTTTTGGCGTTAAGATCACCCGCGATTAAAACGGAATGATCTAACTCCATTAACGACTTGATGTCGTTGGGGGTAAGAAGTTTGGTGGTGGTCGGGCTTAGATAAGCGGACACTAGGGTAATTGGTTGATGACCTGTCATAGCCAAACGGCAGACAGAGGTCTCGATCCAATCTAAACGGGGGGGGTCCATAGGCATACAGTGTAGCGACTTCTTATAGTAAATAAGAGTGCCACCAAGAGCGGTAGTCCTATCATTACGAACCATGTTATAGTTGGCAATGTTAGGGTTCCGTTTACTGGGCTTGAGGAACGTTTCCTGAATAAGGAAAACGTCTAATTGATGGGAGTGGAGGAAGGCGGCTATTTCCGCCCGCTGATCAGTTAAACCGTCAGCGTTGAAGTAACCTATTCTCAGGGATTTCGGTTTGACCCGGTTAGTTGGAGTCGTAAAATCCATTATGGATTGACGTAGTATGGGAATGAAGCTAAGGACGCTTTAAGTTTGTCCGCTTCGAAACACGCTTCAAGAAGGTGAGTTGGGGAGCCCTTTGATAGACGTATCAATTGGGCGACTTTGCTGACTTGTTCGAAGTCAACAAAGTTAAGAAAGTCCGATACCAACTGGTAATCGGCACTGAAGGATGCTGGGATAGGGGATCCGCGCGGGGGCGGGGGGCACTGGGGGGACTGGGGCGCTGGAGGTGCGGCCCTCTTGGGAGATTGGGGTTTGGGTTTAGGGATCTGGGGAGGTGGTGCCGTTTTGGGCTTGGATACCCACGGCATATTAAGGAGGGAGGGAATTTCCGTTGAGGAAGGTTTGGTGGGGGGTGCCTGCTGGGGGCTGCGTGCCCACGGCGGCGAAATCAGGGGGGGGATAGCGGGCGGTGACGCTTTTGTGGGGAGGGGGGGAAAGTCCGCGGCCTTCACGGTTTGAGGCCGTGCGGCCGGGGCCTTTGGTGGGGCATTTCGCTGCGCGTTAACGCGGACAGCGCGGGGGGTCTTTGGGGCTTTGGGACAGCCGCGATAGTTAGCGGGGTGCCCAGTTTCCCCGCAGAGCACGCAGCTCGGAGGCTCCGTGCACTGCGACTGGTCCTTTGGACGGGGGCAGTTGGGGGTGCCATGAGCCCCGAGGCACTTAACGCACCTGGGGGTGGCGAAGCAGTTGCGGGCGGAATGCCCGTAGAGCTGGCAGCGATGACACTGCCCAAGGGAGCCACGTTTATGCGGCGTTTCGACGGTGATGCCGCCAAGTTGGCACACCGTCTGAATATTGAAAATTGCCTTGCCGGCATCGGTCCTGTCTACTACGACGAGGACCATGTCGTAAGACACCTTCGGTCGGCCTCGGTACATACGGTGTACCTCGACCACTGGGATGTTTTGACCGCTGAGGTCAGAAATAATCTCAGGAATGCTAACTTCCTTGGGAACACCTCGGATGACCACGCGGAGTAAGCGCTCATCCGGAAGAGCGTAGGTATGAAAACCTACACTCATGTCCTTCAAGAGACGCGTCATCCTCCTATGGTCGTTGGAGGTTTGGACCGCGACTTTAATGCCCTGCTGAGTAGTACGGGCAGAAAGATAATTAACGCCTTCGGCGTTGCAACGTTTGGACACTGCGGTCCAGGCAGACTTTTCCTGTATGAACAGGGGCGGAGGGGCGGGCACTTTCCTCTGAGAGTCAGAGGTTTGAGCGGGGGTGGGGGCAGGGGCGGAGGACTTGGCCTTTCTGGGGGCCGGGGAGGACGGCGGAGAGTTTAGGCGAACTCTATCGCCGCCGTTAGCCTTTTTGGCTTGAGAAGTTTTTGGGCGTTTAGCCCGTTTTTTACCTTCTACTAAGGTGAAGGAATCGGAATCAGAAGCGTCGGACGCAGAGTCCTCCGCAGAAGCGTTCTCGCACTCCATGTCGCTAGCTGAGGCGACTGGTGAGTGCGAGCGGGATGAGTGAGGTGACTGAAAGTTGTCGCACCCAGTAACGGGGGAGCGAGAGCGCTCGCTAGAGGGGGAGGGAGCATCACAGATGGACACTCGCTGTCGGGGGGGTGGGGGGCTAGCCTTACGGCTGCAAGAGGGAGTGGGGACTATTGAGTCCGGGACATGGTCCCGTAGCTCAGGCACCTCAGCAATGAGCTGCTGGAGGAGCCCCTGAACAGCGGGTGACTTAGCTTCGAAGAGCTTTGCGAAAAATGCGTCGGCAGTCGGCATTGCTGCCGACTGAGATTACCTTACTGAGCGAAAACGATATGCTACGTAGTTTCGTCGCGTCGCGTTCCGCACAGAAGAAACTACAAGAAACTGTGCGGCAGTCGCGCTACTAGGCCTACTACGAGGTCCCCGGGTTGGATGGGCCCAGGGTTGTGTGCGTGATGTGCACTCCCCGCCGGGTTAGGTGAGGAGGGGTGTGTCCTTAAGGTGAGCCCTAAGCTTGTTTTCCTCCCCGCCAATCTTATTGTGCGGAGAGGGGCCTAACTGCTCCGGGTGCAGAGGACAGCTCGAGACAGGTGGTCCCGAACAGCCAAACAACACCCGAAGAATGGGAGTAGGGAGAGGGTAGGGGCGGGAGGGAGATAGCTACCGTCGGCTAGGAGATCCCCCAAGGCCGGTGAAGGTAGCCCCGTCCGATTTCGGCCTTACCCAGAAGGGGCAAAACCGGTGTATCGGGTCAACACCCAACAAGCTTCGTATAACACCGTGAGGTATCCACTTGTTGACCACGAAAGCAGTGGATTTCGCAAAACTCAATCCTGTCGTAACGAAACGTCCAAGCAGCTCAACCGCTTTGAAAAAAAGCAGCTGAGAAGCTCTTCCGGATTTTGCAACGATCGCGATGACCGTTACAAAAGGCGGGAAAAACGCAAGGGAGACGCACGGCGCGGTAGCGCACAGGTGCGAGCGAGAGCGAAGATTACGCGAGAGCGCAATCGAAAAATGTGTGCGAGCGTCCGCGCGCGACGAGAGCTCGAGCACGAATGATGCGATGCGATGCCGATGATGATGCTTGTGTTGAACAATTTGGGTAAACATTGGCCCAATTATATTGCATTCCCTCGCTCGCAACTGGTGACACTAATCCGCAGTGCCTTTTTGCCGTCCGGCCAATCGCAGCGCGGGAGAGCCGCGCAGCAGCATCTCTGAGTGAGCGGGACGGCGCATGTGTGCGAATGAGTGAGCACTAGTTGCGAGCGAGACAGCATTCTATTCCTATCTCTTACCTACCTAGGCAATCTCGAGTCTAGAGGATTTGTATTTCCTTTATTGTTAAAAACTTATGCTACATTCCTATTTCGTTACATTTTCTATTATTATCTCTTACTTAATTAGTTTCCTACCTAATTAGATTCTTATCGGATTTCCTAAACAGTTTCCTACCTGATTTAGGTCTCTCATTAGCCTTCCTAATTAGTTTCCTACCTAATTAGGGTATTAAAACTACACCAAATTCAATCGTTTTAATAAATACACAACAACTTATAAAATAGGAACAAGCTACATTACATTTGAAGAATAACAACAATTACTAAGACATTATACTTTACATTTTCACACTGTTAGAAGAGCACTAACTGTTAGAGGAGTGCTAACTGTTAGAAGAGTACTAATTGTTAGAGCAGGGCAGCTATATAAACAACACTATTTGATTATATGCTAAACTTACACAATTTACTTTATACAAAACTAGTTATTCTAATATATTACTTATGTACTAACATTATGTACTAGGGCCGTCCTGCACATAATTAATGCTCTTTAATAATATAATGTGATTGGTTTTGTACCTGCTATGAAGTGCATTCTTCGTTGGTTTCATTTGATTATTTTGGTTGATTTACCAGATGTACAGGTTGATGTATCTGTTACATATACCTAATGTATTATGTACCTATTTGTAAATATCCTGATCAGCTGTATCAAGTATACATAACCGGGTTTATGGTTATCTACCTATAAGGTGATCATAGTTTTGATTTAAAGTCAATAAAACAATTCATTTACATGACAGTCTGTTTTATTATATATATATATATATATATATTTATTTCTTCGCACAATACAATACATAAGATCGTTGTCACATTGGCGTTTTTAATTTTCACCAGGCGATAACAAACACGTCTCAATATTTAAAGCTTCTAATAACGGGTCAAGTGGTTTAATAGTTGCGTTTTACCTGAAATAAAACGTTTATTAAACTACTTACCCTTATTAGAAGCTTAGTTTCTAATCCTGCCTGGTGTTACCTATATTTCGACACAATGATCAACATGGCGCGCTTAGGCCACAGCTCGCGCTGCCCCGACTGCCAGGTGAAAAGAGGGATGTGCGAAAGAGATGGATGTATAGGGTAGAAAGAGAGGTAAAATGCAACGGGAAACGGAAGTGCCTATCTCAATATTTAAAGCTTCTAATAAGGGTAAGTAGTTTAATAAACGTTTTATTTCAGGTAAAACGCAACTATTATTATGATTGGGTTGGGGGAGATTATTTTTTTCAGCGGCTACACTGTACATACTTGCCACAGATAGTTTTTACGATACCAACCTACTACCCAGTCGCCTGTGCTCCGGTAGATTGGCGCTGTCCCGGCGCTCCCGCGGCTCCTATTGCATTACCATAACACAAGCGTCGAGGAGCTGTGCAGGGAGTGGAGGACGCATTTCAATTGTGAAATTGCTTGGTGGAGTAGTGTATTGTGAAAAATATGTTAAACTGTAAAATAACAGGAAAAGCGAACACGTTTTGAGCAGCTTCTTATTAGTCTCTGTGAATTTTACATACCTCCTTTACATACCTTTGCCTACTTGTGAAATGAAAATATTGTTATCTTCTCTCACTTAATTTGTTACATGCATTTTTTCTTTCTTATCCTAGAATGTAATTGTTTAATCACTAATTAACTTTCTACATTCAACAGTCTCGGAATTACATCAAAAGTTATGTCATCCTTTCTTTATACTCAGTTTATCATTAAATCTTAATAGGAACTTAATTGCAATTAAACTACTTAGGTACTCTAAATAAAATAAAACTGTGATGTCTGTCTGTTTGTTATTTTTTTATTGAGCCTGAAATCATATCAAATATGCCTTTAAATATGATACGATCAACGTCCGAACGCATCATATTTTTTACTTATTGCCTGTAAGTCAATCAAAGATGACTGTAAGGGTAAGTTGCACCATAGTAGAAGTTAAAGTTAAAGTTTTTGTCAAATTTGACAATTTGACGTCATTTTTGAAGCCTAACCGGTACTTTAACTGAAATTTTGATGTTTGTTATTGTTAAAGTCAGATGGTGCAACCCAACCTAAGTATTTAAATATTTAACTCATCATATTAAAAATATATTCATAATTTTTAAGTACTAGGTACTCAACTTAAGCTACCCCCAAACGCTTCCATTTCCTTTTCGGTCATTCAGAGCCTGCTAATAAAATCAAGCTATTAGTTCCTTTTATAATTTCAAAATTTCAAATTTTTAGGGTTCCGTACCTCAAAAGGAAAAAACGGAACCCTTATAGGATCACTTTGTTGTCCGTCTGTCCGTCCGTCCGTCCGTCTGTCAAGACCCTTTTTCTCAGGAACGCGTGGAGGTATGAAGCTGAAATTTATATCAATTACTCAAGTCTACTGTCCCCTGAAGCTGTGAAAAAATCAAACTTCTAAGCCAACGCAATCAAAAGATACAGCCGTTTATGCCGCAAATTTTCGACACTTGCAAGGGAATCAAAACCTACAGGGTGCTTCCCGTGAACTCAGAATCTTGAAATTTGGTACAAAGCAACGTCTTATAGCATAAATAAAGGAAAAATTACGAAAACCATAAATTTTTAGTTACATCACATAATATATATTTTTTTAATAATTTTTAACTTACTACCCATTTCCTCATAAACGCGTAGAGGTATTAAATTGAAATTCATACCAAATACTCAGGTCTATAATACCTTTAAGCTGTAACAAAATCAAACTTCTATGTCAACGCAATCAAAAGAAACAGCAATTTAAGCTGCATATTTTGAAACTCGCAAGTACTCGCAAGGGAATCAAAACCTAAAGGGTACTTCCAGTCGACCTAGAATCTTGAAATTTGGCATGAAGCAACGTTTTATAGCACACATAAAGGAAAAATTCCGAAAACCTTAAATTTTTAGTTACATTACAAAATATATATTTATTTTTTAATCATCATCATCATCAATGGCCTCTGCGTCTTTTCAGACGATTTATGCAGTGACGTTGGAGACAGAGCACTTTATTTTTTAATAAATCGATACCTCCCACGTAAGTTGTTGTATCCCCAAAACTGCAATTTTACAGGAGAGCGTTTTAAACATTCAGATTGGCCTAGAAACTGCATTTATTTATGTAGCTTTGTGAAATTTGTTATATGAATAAAACATATGGTTTTATTGACTATGTTGAAACAAATATATGAAATAATTGCGTATTTTCTGAGAATTGTGGCTTCCAACATTTTACTACGGAATCCAGACCGTGACAACTGTTGTATCTCATACATACAACATTATACTGTGGAACACAGACTGTGCCAGCTGTGATATCTCATACTTACAAGACTATACGGTGGGGTCTTGGTTTCATCTTTAGTTGTATCTCATACTTACAATATTATTTTATGAAGTTTAAGAAAAAGTTCGCTGTTGTAAATGATTCTAGTCTCACTGTATGTCACATTAACAATACAATTTCAAGTGTATATTATTGATATTGAATAAATATTGTCAGTTAAGAAATAAAAGTTCAATTATTAATACCAAAGAAGAATGGTCACGTCCCATACAAAAAATCCCAGGCCCGACAGAAACGTAACATATCTCATTTTTTTTAGTATATGGTGTATTGTTAAAATACATATACTTTATATTCGAAATCAATGGCTAACACCAAAAAATATTGCCGTATCTTTTTATTCAGGCGATACACTAAAAAAATGCAAAGCGCCTATTTTCTATAAAATTCGTATAAGTATGTAATTAAATGACGAAACAATAGCTATGGTATGTATCTAGGTGATCAGGAGATGCAGTTGGATAAATAAATAAACTCGTAATACAACGATCAACTTAGGATTCATTGAAATCGTGGTAGGTTTTCGATTGTTTAGTAGCATCTATCAACTGCCGGTGGAGGAGGCCTATGTTCAGTAGTAGAAAGCTATGGATTGAAATGATGATGATTATGATCTATCACTTGGATTTCAGAATTGAAACAAATAAAAATAAAACTAATAGGTATGTCGATATAAAGTTATATTGAGTTTCTATAATATCTCTTGAAACAAAATTGTTTCTGCAGCCTCTTGCCTTTGGATGTCTATATGTTTCCATATTATATACTCCCGCGGCTTTCAAATTCTCAATGCAATACGACCGTGCTTACCTCACGTGATAGGTGCCGATTGAGAATTTAATTAACTCTACAATTGTTAATTGTGGAAAATGTTAAATATCCGGATCATTTCCAGTCAGTTTGTTTTAAACACTCCTGTGAAACGACACTCTTTGTCGGTTTAAATTATTTTGATTACTTATTTCAATGAAATCTTCTGTGTATGGAATGTCTCCGTAAGGTTCTAGTAGGTATAAGCGGCACATGTTTGTTAAATAGTCTGTTTCTAAATATCTTGAAGTCGCGCTTGAACCTCCCGTTTATAGTTTCCACGACCCATCGCACCATTGTGATGAGTCGTGATTTATTAGCTTCTTCGGTGCTTACTTGCGTGTCTTGTGGTCGTTTGGTTGGCGGCATGTGAGCAATATAGCCATATGTTTCTATTAAAGGAATAAAACCTCAGTCCAAAATAAATGAGTCTCCTTCATGGGAAAAAAGTGGAACGGTCCGTCTTCAATGGGTCCATCATGGTTTTGCAATCTCATTTTCATCATATCAGCATCGGTTGTCCGTACAGAGTACGGACCTATTATATTCAAAATATATCCATCCGCGCACACGATCATAAATGGTTTTATTAAGTTCCTATACTTATGAAGGCTATAACTGCGGCGTTGAAATAAAAAGTTAGAACTTTTTTCTATGTAGGTTCCATCGAATATAACTATTGGTTTTGGTGACTCTTCGTTACCAAACAAAACATTTGGCAAAACCCGGTTGCGGGCTATCACTTCGTCCCTGGTAATATGGTCTAAGTCTAGATGCAATGGAACAAAGTCAGTAACGAGACACTGCCTGACTTTATGTATTTTACTTCCAATGGTACGCTCGGATATATTAAAAAATTAAGCCATTCTATTATTCGGCTCCCGTGATCGAATTTTGCACAAGTAGATAGCCAAGTCATTTCTCGGAGTATTTGAGGACCGATTAAGGCTTAATATTTGACTCAGCAAATCGTTGAACGTGGCTCTGTTTCTTCAGTCCAAAACCTTTACTCGTCGTCAGAAACGTCATCTACTTTGAACGTATCGTATAAGCAGTTTGTTCTTCTGTTGTGTTATCGAAAAAATCACTAACTATCAAATTTGCAAGCTCATTCATTTCTGATTTATTGAAACTTATTGAAAGAAAGAAAGAAACAAAAACGTTTATTAATACTGAACATCGCAAGAGATAAAAACTTACAGAACAAGGTGGTTAGGAAAAAATAAAACAAACAATAGAAAAACAAAGAATAATTTCGACCAGGCAGCAGTGTCACGATGTCCAAAATTAAATGGACCCCACTCAGCTAATGCCTGGACCTGATAGGCCCAGACGCTGATTTTCAGTAGGGCCAACCGAGTGGACGCACAGACATTCGCAGCGGCTAAGCAATGATAATTATAAAAATAAATATTTAAAATACATAAAATATAATGTGACGTGTACCTACCCCAGTGTAAAAGTGTGCAATACAATACATAAATACTTTGGTGGATGTGTATTGGTGAGACTCTAAAACAAAAATGAAATATGAAATTTTATTGCTTGTAAGCAAGCTATCAATTAAACGATCAAGGTTAAGGCTCATTATCGGTGAATCAGTAAAGATAGGGCGCTCTATAAATTACTTTACTAAAAATATAGGCATATGTCGTAACATTAAGCAAAAAATAAAACAAATTTTGACTATCAACTTCCGATGAAAACATTATAATTTACTACATACCACATTTATTTTTATTTTATTCCAACGTAAGACATTCTATGTATTACATACAACTTTTTTTAATGGACGCTTTACGACGTAAAATGTTGTATGTATCACATACAACATTTTCTTATACTCCCTTAACAGCGTAAAATGTTGTATGTAAAACATACAAGATTGTTGAATGTTTACTTGACAACGTATACTGTTGTATGTAATCTATACAACATTTTTGGTTGGTACCTTTAAAAAATACATGATCCTAATTATTGCCTGTGAAAAATAAGAAAAATTAAACATACCCGTGTTATTTTTGAGACTGGATTCGTAAATAATGTTTTGTTCAGATTCAATAATTGTCACATCGATATTTCGGACAGGTGTCTGAGATTGTGTACTCGTATGATTTACTAAATCACACAATATGCACCCCCTTGTCATAACACCTGTACGTGTCATAGTTATAACGTATTCTAATCAATTATCAAGTCCTAATAACGTAACATGTGCGGAAAACTTGAAGCGCTTGACACACGGACCGTTTCAGCTCTCTCACCGGCGTAGTCTGTTTTATCTAACCCATACAACACGCGAGCGCGGGATCTGCCCCGCCCCGCACACGGCGTAAACGGTTGTCAAGGACTATACAGTGTTTTAGTCCGTTCCCGTTCAAAAGTTACAACTCTTTACGTCTTGAAATTGCATGAAATAGTTGTGTTTTCGTAAGTTTTAATTTTTTTATACATAGATTACTAATAATAAAGCCCATTTTTAGTAAAAACGCAAAATCGCATTTTTGTGGGATACAACAACTTACGTAGGAGGTATCGAAATATAAACTTATTACTTTTTTCCTCATGAACGCGTAGAGCTAAATTCATATCAAATACTTAGATCTAATTGCCTTTAACCCGTGAAAAAAAAAATCTAAGTCAACGCAAAAACGCAAAACGCAAAAGTATAACCATTGATACCGCATATTTTGAAACTCGCAACTACACGCAAGGGAATTAAAACCTAAAGACCACTTCCCGTTGACATAGAATCTCGAAATTTGGTAAGAAGCAATAGCTTACAGCACAGGTAACAGAAAAATTCAGAAAAGCTTAAAAATTTTAGTAGTTATACCACCAAAAAAAATGTGATTGTAAACATAATTGTAGTTACAGCAATGACCAAGAGATCTTTGTCTTAAATTTATGCTCCTCCATCTTTCCCCATTGTAATGTTATGAATTTCATTTTGCAATAAAAATACCATAGTTATGACTCGATTGTCGTAATGAACGAACTTTGTAAACCTTGCAGGTTTGTACGGAACCCTCGGTGCGCGAGTCCGACTCGCACTTGGCCGGTTTTTTTCAATCTTACTATCTCTGAACTGTGACTAGCTGTTAGAAAATTTACAAGAATACCTATATTATCAACAATTTGATTTGTCCTAAAATGTTACACCTACATACATACAGTCGAAGCCGAGGTTTCCAGTAGTATACCAAAGTGCTTCCTCCTCCGATTAGCAGCTCGACGGCACACATACAGACAAGAATTACGTATATAGTTAATTATCTCCGAACAACGATGAAGTCGGCGGCACCTGCGTTTTGTCACAACATGGCAATTAATACAAGATCCCATTGTTTAAGGTTATGGAGCGGGAAGCAGGATATCACCAGGTGGGTGTCTTTGTGATATTGCATTTAATGAGGAAATCTTTTGCGTGTCGAATGTAATATATATTTGATGAGACCAGCCATGGTATTTCGGTTAGCGCCAAATCTCATCTCGATTTCGCTCAGGTGAAAACGCCGACTTTTATCGTCTATTGGCTCCAACAAATATTTTTTTCATGTATGAAAAGACTCATGAAAGAAGGGGAAGCGCAAGGTGTGCGTCAGGATAGTAGCAAGTGCAAAGAAGTGGTCTCTGCCTACCCCGTTGGGAGAGAGGCGTCATGGTGTGTAATTTCTTTTCACTCAAACGATCACATTCGCGTAGTTAGGTATAGAGTTTTACAAAACGCCGAAATACAATCTCACTGCTCGAACGTTCGATGTGCGAATGTAGAATGCCACCCCTGGCTAGCGGTTCTCACAAACATCATAACACATCTCGATATCCCTTAGGAGTGCTCACTTCAATCGTATATTCGCTTTACCTTGAATTAGTATTCCCCCTCATTTCTATGGCAATAATTTCAAAATCTTATGCGGCTTAGTCATTTTCACTATACGAAGTTATTGAGTTTTATAGAAGGCCAGAATGAAGTGAAGTGTGCACTAAGAATGACACCCTGTTTTCTGCCACTTGTACTATATCTTTCCTAAACTGCTTGAATTGTCTTTGCCTCAGCCAACTTGGTACCGAGGAAATAATATTTTACTCTTAAAAAAAACATATTTTATTTATTTTCACTAATGATTAACCTGAGGAGTTTGTTCGTTTGGTTGAATGCGCTAATATTAGAAACAACTGGTTCAAAAATATATTTTTTTAGTCTTTACACACACATCATGCTACGACCAATAGGAGTGGAGCAACAATGAAAAATGTTGCAAAACGGGAAAAATATTCCTTTTGAGAGATTCCGTTGCGAACGCAGCGTATTCAGTTAAAGTTTCGCAGAAATACTGTTACCCAATGATATTATAATAAAAAAGAGGTAGTTAGGTTGTGTCAGTACTGATGCGAAGTCGAAAATTGTCCCCTAGCGTATGTACCTATATGTATAATTTGACATTGTGAACAAGATAGTATGATTATTACTAGAGCGTCGTTGTAGTTTGTTGTCTTAATTGATTTCGGGTGCCACTTTTTTAGCACGAGCAAAATGAGTTTTTATCTACCTCTTTTTCATTATAATATCATTGGTTGTACCTAGAACAGAATATCCAAATATTATAGAGTCCTAACCTGACCACAAAAAAAAACCGACCCAAAAAAATACTGGTTTCCTAGAATATAAAACAAGATACATACTCCATCCTTCCAAAAGCTCAGTTAGGGGATAAGTGCATAGAGTAAACTAGGTACACACTAGATAACTACCAACCTTCAAGATTGCTTCATAAAACAAGTAGCCGCGTATTATCTGTATCAAAAAAGGTCTAATGTCTGCAAACAGTAGCAAACTCAGGTTGGAGTTGTCTTGGGCAAACCTAGCTGTGCCTGGGCAAACTCATAGCGAGGGCACACCCGCAGCATCTCGAGCTCTGATTGCAGACGTGGGACCCCGCGCTGACTCGCCGATATTTATTTATTTATTTATTTATTTATTTATTCATCATCTCTTACAACTATCATAACAGGAAATTGTGCCCCAATGCAATAGCGTAACTATCCTACATAACAATAAAAATAAAATATAAAAACCTAAACCTTTTAAAAAACAAACAAAACAATAAAATCCTCACAAAACAACTACAATTTATAACTAATTACAAATAGTGCCGTTCTTGCGAATTCACTCAGAGGACACGAGAATATGTCCGTTATCTCAGCCACCGCGTTGATGGTGCGCATGGCGCGCGTGAGCGGCGCCCGCGCCAGCAGGTTGGTGCGCGCGCGCGGTACCGCCAGCAGCGGCGGCCGGCGCCGGCGCTCCGCGTACCGGTCTGGTACACTAAGGTGTAGGTGCCCCAGTAATTCGGCATTGTGTACTCTGCCTCTCAGCACCTTAACTATATAAGCTACAAGAGCAAAGTCCCGCCTGACCCTGAGCTCGTTGTATCCTACCATACCCAAAACAAATAATGTAGGATACATCAGTGGGTAGAACGGGTAAACCCCATACAATTTTAGATAAACAAATCTAACAAATTTATTCTGTACTCTCTCCAGCATGAGACTGTATTTGGTCTCATGCGGTGCCCAAATCTGTGAATTGCACTCCAGCTGACATGTGGCGCGTGCCGCAAGGGGGAAAGTTATAGATTAGGATTTAGCCCAGTGGTTTTACAATCTTGATAGAGACTTGGGTCTGGAGTTTAGGCCTGGCCGGAACAGATACTTTGTGTTTATTGTGCTTCTGAATGTTTCGTTCACCATGCCTCTAACTATCCTGTTTGTATGTATGTATGTAAATCTCCATCCTTTCAGAGCCTCAGTTACTTGAGAAGGAATGCATGGGCTAAAATATCCAACCAACCTTCACGATTGACTAATAAAACATGTAACAGCTGCAACAAAAAGACGAACTCCGCCCACCTAGCCTATCTAATGTGTGCAAACAGTAGCAAACTCAGGTTGGGGCAAACCTAGCTGTGCCTGGGCAAACTCATAGCGAGGGCACACCCGCAGCGTCTCGAGCTCTGATTGCAGACGTGGGACCCCGCGCTGACTCGCCGATATGTGGCGCGTGCCGCAAGGGGGAAGGTTATAGATTTTAGGATTAGTAGTTATTATTATTAGAGAGCGGCCTAGTGGTTTAATGGTCTGGCTTGAAACTTTTTAGCGGCAAACTTACTAGTAAAGGGAAACACTAAAAACAAGCTCAAGCAACCTGGATAACCGTGGTAAGCTCGCCTCTTTAGAACGTTTGGTTCAAAATTAGTTTGACGAAATGTGGGCTTCTGAATGCTCCGTTCACCAAGCCTCTGACTACCCCGGGTGGAATAAAGGCGTGACCTTATATATGTAAATCTCCATCCATTCAGAGCCTCAGTTACTTGAGAATGAATGCATGGATTAAAATATCCAACCAACCTACAACATTGCCTAATAAAACATGTAACAGCGCATTATCTGCAACAAAAAGATAAACTCCGCCCACCTAGCCCATCTAATGTGTGCAAACAGTAGCAAACTCAGGTTGGGGCAAACCTAGCTGTGCCTGGGCAAACTCATAGCGAGGGCACACCCGCAGCGTCTCGAGCTCTGATTGCAGACGTGGGACCCCGCGCTGACTCGCCGATATGTGGCGCGTGCCGCAAGGGGGAAGGTTACAGATATTGGAATTTATTAGAGGGCGAGGCCCAGTGGTTTATCAATCTGGCTTCTTGCTGGATCTAATCTGGCCGGATCAGCATGTCCGATTGCCCTCTCTAAGTAACGCCCTAGGCCGAGGTTCTTGCCCCATTCTGGGGACCCTTAGGCATGTTACTTTAAATACTAGAGGTTGAGAGCCCTCAGCGCTCCCCCTTAAGTCCGGTAAAGCTGTCAAGGCCATCTGAGGCCACACAGCAGTAGTCATTTAGAAAAAAAACTGGCCGTAACAGATACCTACCTTTTTATTGTACAATTAGCGGCTAGCTCTCCGGTGCAGCATAAAACGACACAATTTCGTTCTACTTAGTTTTGGTAAAACCGATCCATATTTAGCAGTGCACTATCAAAATACCGAATATCTGATGGGCTCTTTGAAAGATGACACCAAAACTCAAATGAAAATCCTGTATTCGGAACCGTTTCGGATCCGCCAAATATTTGCAGCATACTATCAAAAACAAACCGCGGGATGAAACTAAACGCAACTACTTTTGTATGACGCAGTTTTTATTGCAAGGGGCCACTTGCAAAACTGCTAACCTGTAAATATACGGTTTCACGGCCTTCGTACTGCATGGAATTTGAAATTCGAGCAGCAGAAATAGGTCACAGGATTTCAGGGTAAGTATATTATGTCATCAGTCGTTGTGATCATCGTTATTAGTTTATAAACTATCGCAATATTGTAAATTATCGATAAATTGTGAACTGTGACATATGTTAACAATTTAACGCATTCTTTACCGTCAGTTCATAATCCGTGCCAAACGAGGAAATCGTGAGACATGTAGTTTCCTGGGTTTAAAAAATGACACAGAGAAGCGAACCTTCTGCTTTTTTTGACTCAACACTACTTACATCAAAGTTTCGGTCAGGGGTGTCATTTGTAATGAACAGACGCCATTAGAGTTATATGACCCATCTCAGTAGCGAAATCTTGTAACGTGCTTTTTTCTTAGTGCGATCATGCTTTCCTTGCACGTGACTCGCTGCCTTGGAAGAATACTGTCGTAACTCAAAATGGGCAAATTTTTCAGGAGAGCACTTCAAAGTTTTTTAAAATCTCAAGAAGCTGTATTTCTTCATTTACTGCGCAAATGTTGATGAGACTTGAATAAAAACACGAAAAATATATTGGAATTTATATTTATTAAATGTTTTTTAGAAATTAATATGTATTTAGTATTAAAAATTGAGAATGACTACCAAGTCTCGGACTTAAAACAAAATAGCACAGACAAACTTTTGAAGAATACTGGCTTATTACGAAAAAATACTAGAAAAAAATAAGGTTATTTTTAATAACAGAGGTGTTTTTTGAAATAACACAAAATATTCACGATGTTTTTCTTAGTGACACTGATACAATTTGAGTTGTGACATCTTAGAATTACTTTATTTAAATCAATAGTGTTACAGTACCAATTCAGTCGTTGTTTTACAGAAATTCTTGCTGTAGGTAACATGTTTTATGGAAAGGTAAAGTATTAACTGGTTTTACAGCAATGAATGAACATACTAAACCGAGAAAAATAAGAAAGTGTTAAACTTTAAAAATGGCTAAAGCTTATTAAGTAATGATTGTAGCTTCGAATCTTGTAAATTTGGAAACCGAAAAAAAATTAAAAATCTCAAAACAGAACAACATAACTTTTATCAACTTAAAATTCATCATCATAAGCCACACGACGTCCACTGCTAATCATAGGCCTCCCTCATAGATTTTCAGAGCGGCCGGTTGTAGGCGGCCTGCATCCACCGAAACCATGCGATCTTTATGAGGACATCCGTGCACCTTGCGTTTGGCTTTAAATGGTCTCCACTCGAAGACTTCCTGGCAACAACGGCCATCAGTTCTTAGTGCTATATGCCCTGCTTACTAGCACTTCAACCTTCAAATACGCTGGGCTACGTCGGCAACCTTAGTTCTACGGATTTCGATCTTTCTGATTCGATCTCATAGCGGAACACCGAGCATAGCCCTCTCCATAGCCCGTTGGGTGACTTGTCCATGACCATGTCTCAGATCCATGTCATCACTGGCAAGACACACTGGTTGTAGACCTTCGTTTTGAGGCACTGGGTATGTTGGAAGAGACGACGATACGCAATTTCCCGAACGTTGCCCTGCCGAGTTAGATTTGACGATCTACCTCTTTCTCGAAATTAGACCTACCTACATTAACCACTTGTCCTAAGTAGATATACTCGTCGTAGATCCGAGAATCGGACCTCCAACAGATACTGGAGTGGGCGTAACACGGGTGTTTGACTTGACCTTTGTCTTGTCTATGTTAATTTTCATGCCCACTTGTCGTGCATGCTCGAGAACCTCAATCGAGTCTGGGAGACTGGTTCTCGAGCATGCTGCCGAGCTCTTCCGCTATGTCGTCGGCAAGCCGAAGGTGAGTCATATACTGGCCATTCCTGTTAATGCCGAGTCCTTGCCATTCCAGGAGCTTAAAGGTGTCTTCCAATGTCGACGTAAACAGTTTCGGAGAGATGACGGCCCCCTGCCCCTTCGCAAAGGAATCGCCCTCTTGTTCGGCTCCTGCATTCGGACTGACAAGGTGGCTTTCGCTTATAAGCACTTCATCACTTTGATGTACCGATAGTCAATGTGGCAGCGTTGAAGAGACTGCAGCACCGCCCAAGTCTCGACCGAATCGAAGGCTTTCTCATAGTCTACGAACGATAAACAAAGTGGCAGATTGCACTTTTCGGTCTTCTGTATAATCTGCCGCAGCGCATGAATGTGATATAATGGTACTATAGACTTTTCGGAATCCGGCTTGTTCAGGAGGCTGGAAGTCACCAAACCTGCGTGCGAGACGGTTCGTGATCACCTTCGAACTCAACAACTTGTAGACATGGCTCAGAAGCGAGATGGTTCTACAGTTCTTCAACAAGTTGTCTCCTTTTTCTCTGGTCCATGCCTCTAGCGTTGTACCTTCGAACACGGAATCAAATAGCCTATAATGAACTCTAAGAACCCATTCCATTCCATCGTCGCCTGGTGCCTTGTTATTCTTAAGCTGTTTGAAAGCCATCCTAATCTCGTACAGGGTGATGTCCAGGATATCTTTAGTGCCGGGTTAGCTTGGCTTTGGGGTCTTTCGGCAAAAGACCCTAGGAACGGCTTTGGCGATAGAGGCATAAAGCTTATTGTAGAATCTTTCAACCTCCATCAACATCGCTTCTTTCGTCGTCGCCACACTGCCATCCTCCAACTTCAGCGCTTTCAACCAACTCTCTCAATAGACTTGTCTCTTGCGAACACTTCGGAACCTTCCGTTTTTGTTCCGTTCGATTGTCTCTTTGCCACGATTTGTGTTAAAGACACGGAATTCATGTCGCATTGCGAACACTTTGGAACCTTTGTTTCGTTCGATTGTCTCTGTAACCACGGTTTGTGTTAAAGACACGGATTTTGTGTCGCAAGGACTACCTAATACGTCTAAGGTGATAGTTACCAGCGTCATCAGGGCACTGCAGTGTCAAAGACAGACGTTCAGTCATAAGGTCGAAGGTGTGGGTCAAAAGATTGTGCAGTTTATTCCGTCAGCCAGTCTTGAAAAACCTGGATCCAACCGCATGGACAGCTTCCACAAATCCGTTATTTAACTTAAAATTACAAGGATATTCTAAATTCTAAACACGAAACAGAGTTTATATCAGTCTCCAGTTTTTAGTTATTTAAAAAAGTTATCTAAATATTTAACTAGAATACTTTGAGATCATAATAATCAGTTGGATTAGTTAGGTAGGTATCTGTCACTGAAAAAATAAATGCGTTTTTGGGTTGTTTTTTTTCTGAAATACTGTGTCAAGTACAACAATACGACAGATTCTTTATCGGAAACAGTCTTAATACGAAAAGTACAACTACAGTGACGATAATAATTTATCTAGAAAAACGTTTCAATTTTGATTGTGCAAATACCGTCAACCCCATTTTTTATTGTAAACAGTTATTTTTAATTTTAATACATTCAAGTTATACTCACTTTTGGTAGAACAATGTAGTACTTCCAAATGATACTTTGTTTAAGAGAAGTGTCTAAAAGTTCCAGTTTATTATTCTAAACAATAGTGTCACATGTCGAAATAATGCAGTGTCCTAGATAAATGCACACTTAAAATCAGTATTATTTTGTAATATGACCATATTCCGGAAAACCAACGAAATGTTTACTCCTAAAGACAAGTTGCAACTGGCGATACAACGCTGTATATCAAAAATTGCGCCCCAAATTGACCAATAGGAAACAGTCTTTCGGTGGCGCCATGACCATAATTGTTGTTATAGAAATACGATCTTTACTGAGTATACAAAACAGACCATTTTACGTTGAATGGCGTTAAAAAATCAATTTTGTAGTATTTGGTAATAATACGCTATTCATCCAAAGCAGCGGTGTGTAACCGTGTAGGTTCATACCTACGTACACTTCACTTCACGCTTTATTTCACTTTGATTCTGGCTTTCTGTAATTTAACTTAATAACTTTGCGACTGTGATCGTTTGACTGTAGGTAAAGACCTGAGCCTGGACCTAGGTGGTCCTACATTTCACTACCTGATCTGGAAGGTAGTCATAGCCGATCCACTGCGGCCAAAAAGACACGATCACCTCATATGAAGTGTCAAGCAATGCGTATTTCACAAGAATTCTGAATCATGGACTACCCTCCGCCCAGCGACATGTAGAAAGCGCCAACAATGTTGAAATGACATTAAATGTCAGTACTGACGGCCTATGTAATCCGATTCATTTTTGGGACTTTGACTTGGCGCGTGTTATTTCAGCAAGCCCACCATAGACGCTGTTTTTTCATGAACAAAATGATGAAAAACATTGAAAAAAGGTGACAGTGATCGGCGACGATCGCTGTTGTTAAGCAACACACGCCGGGTCAGAAATGGGATGGGTGACCACCACGACCGAAATGTGTAATTCGGGCATCTCCATGCTTCGGAAAGCACGTTAAGCAGGTAGTCCTGGTTGATATCGGTAGATGTCAGTCGTGAAGCCTAGTCAGAGGCCTTAGGGCGGATTGATAAACTTGACATTAAGGTTTCTCACTTACCTTAAACCCCTCCAACAATCCGCACTGAGCCCGTGTAGTTGAGGTGAGGCCTGTGCCCAGCAGTGGGACGTATATAGGCCGTTTATGTTATGTAATTGAAAAAAAGCTTGGAACAATAATTTTTCTTCCAACTTGTACCACACTCAAACGAATTAGCGAACAATAGAGCGCTGTTTACTTGAAAGTTCGCGCGTTATAATAGGAAATTTATAACGCTGCCAAAATGAAAAGTGTTCTTTGTGTTTGAGCGATGTTCGCGGCCTGCGACCACCGAACTTGCACTAATAACTTACACGGTATATCTTCAATGTTTTCATTGCGATACAATGTTGTAATAGCGGGAATTAATTTCAAAGTGAGGCTTGTTGTAGGTTGTAAATATAGATATGAACAAAAAGAGGAAGGTGCCTACCTTCCTCTTTTTGTCCTCGTACCAAAAGTGGCCACACGAAAACAGGTCCAAGGGACCTGTTTGCAAGCCAATATGACAGCTACTTGTTTGGGTGCACGTCACTCATACGTCATTGTCATGTGCCAATTTTCGTATGAACGAAACAAGTAGTTTATTTGTCAAACGGATAGTGTGAAGATCGATAGCATTTCTCTTTATAATTCCAATAATAATTTTAAAAACATTAAAAAAAAAAGTATGAACATAACGTATCTTCCTCTTTTTGTTTACATCAATGGTTGCTAATGAGGTTATCGGTAACGACGAACAACACTGAAAGTTAGCAGTAATTATGCAATATTCTGAGAAGCCTTGCTGCCGCAGTGCTGTAAGTTCGACAATACTAAGGGTCAAAAAGGCTGTGTTCTTGGCGAAAGCGATGGCGATGTGGTTGGGGCGGTGGAAATAGGTAAGTAATTGCTAATTTCTGAAACTTCTGGTGACAGAGAAATTGGACACATTGTTACTTGATTTAGATCTTTATATTGCTGCATTAATACCATTTCTCATTTTTAGAATTACCAATATAACTTATCAGTTGCAAAAAATGAACTCTTAACTACCTACTATGAGTCTTTGCAAAACAGAAGAATATTATATATTTTTTTTAATAACTTTCACGCCCCATAAAATAATACTTACCCACTTGTAACTGTTGTACACATTGCAAGTAGGTAATTATGACTGTGCGATACAATCCCGTGTTTCACAGACGCGCAACTGCATTGCGATACAATTGATTCATACGTGAGTTTGTATCGATGCCGACGCGATCTACGCTGTACCTTGTCGTGACTGTATCGCGTATGTCGTTGTTTCGAGTTTGTTGGGATGCTGCATCGCGAAATCGAGTTTGCATTGCCGCTTGAAGACGCAGTGTGTAATGGGCCTTATATCTGGACGAGAGGAATGTGGCGCATTTCCCTGTCACCCTATTAGATCACAAGATAGTTGGCTAGCTAGCCCATTTTTGCCATCGGTAGCGGTCCTGCTCATAGCACCGAAGAAAAATATGTCTATTCAAATAGACTCGTGACGTGTAGGCTCAAATCTCGAATGAACTGTAGTTAACTACATAATTGTCAATTTTGAACCATACAATTTCGTTACCATTACGCAGTCGAACTAGACTAGAGCAATTCACATCGTAAACGTTAGACCAAATTAAGTTATTCCAATCCCAAGAGACGTACAATGTGATTAAGAATTACAAAGTCACAGTTACAATTACAAAAGCCCCTATGGGCTGAACTCCGACCAGGGGCTACCTGCAACCCAGGAATAGTTGCGACTGACCGACAGCGTCAAACTAAACTAATAGAACAACTTGCGAAAGGACCGGAAACTATTTTGATACGGTTAACCGTTTACAATTATTTGTTTTTGGTTTAAATTAAACAAAGGATACATAAGCAAGTTTCTATAAGGTTTCTAACTTACATTGTATATTGATTTAGATAGACCAAAATTAAACAAATTGCAAGATTTGACCCAGCTCCCGATAGGGTTAAAATTTGGAATTGACCTTCAGCTACGATGATAATACCATCATGAATAAATAATCAGTAAAGTTGTGAGATAGTTTTAAAATAACAGGTGGGTATCACACCAGATGAAAATAAAAGAAAATAGAAACATAATGATAACTGTTCAAGCTGCTAAATCACTTTTAGAAGATTATGTTGAATTCTGCACCTTTTTTTGCGTCAAGAAATTGATTGAATCTATATTTTTTATTATTTACTAGGTATAATGGCAATTTCGCCAGACGTCGTTCTCTCAAATGCATTACATACCTTCCCTGGATCGTAACAAATCGCTTTAACAATAAGGCTGCCTAAATAGTTCGTCCTAAATCTCAGTGAACATTGTTGTGTAATTGTTTCTTCGTACAATCAAGTATTTCTTATCTCATCTTATGTCTGCACTTCCACAGGCATCTACAAAAGATACAAGATTACTTTCCCAAAATTTTCTTCCACACCACTCAAGAAAGCAATAAAACAGCTTACAGCGGATCGCCCATATGCGTACAGAGTGCCAATTGGTATATTCCACAGATCTGCGGAGCTGCGGTATAAACATTGAGTGGATTTGATGTGGGACCCTTCTGGGCTGTGGTGATTTGGCTAAGTAGATAGTGTGTCGAAATTGCTCGGATTTCGTTAGGAGTAAATGTATGTTGCCTATATCAGCTTGTGATTAATTAGATAGACGCTGTGTATACAGCTGTATGGCTAATTACGATTACTTAATACTTGATTGTACTAATGAATAAAGTGCGTCGTGGCCCAGTGGTCCAGAATGTATCGTGGCCAAGTGGTAACAGGGCTTCCCAACACGTTGTTTAGAAATATCTCAATCCTGTAAAAATTGTTGCATATGCTTACATATTCGTTTACTTAAACAAGATGAAGAATTGATTATTTAAAAAAAAAGCGTTTTGATACTGTGCCAATGATCAAATACCTTATTTTTATCCCACTGCTGCACTGTTTAGATACAAAGTTTATCTACACATAATAGCTAGTGTAGTTCTTGGCTAAAAAAGCCGTAGGAATCTGCAATCAGCCCATTACAGTTAAACATATATATATATTCTCAAAGAAATCCACAAGATTACTCCTTCCCATACAACCTTTACAAACTCACATTGATCTAAAAGTAACTTCATCGTCCTTAATATGGACTAAATCCGATAGTTTTCGAACATCACCCAAGCAGGGGAAGTCCCTGAGCGAAACTTCGCCGGCCGTCCGCCAGGGGCGCTGGTGCACCTAATTAAGTCTCCATTCCGAGCCGATCGCGAAACTACAAATCTTTTCCCCGATAAAGATCCCTGTTTAATTAGCTTTTGTTTTTACATCAGTTGGGGTAATTGGGGCTCCAGTGTCAGCGTGGATGTAAACTAGTTTCTCTTCTGTTTTGGTGTAGATGCTTTCCTCTAAACCAAAGTCGATCGATTTTTTTAATAGCCCGCAGTAGCCTTTTATTGCCAAAGGTATTTGGCCAATGTCAAGATGTTTTATGCATTAACACTAAAATTAACACTGTTAACATATTAACACTAAAATACTTGTATCGTGTATTTTAATGCTTTGTGTAGTTTTTGAGGTTATTCACGCGTCAGCAATTCGACTAGGCCATATGACTGGCATCCACCGCTCAAAGTGCCTTTCAAGGCACGGAGATACCCGAAAAATACATCATTAAATTTCGGTCAGGGCTGCGTACCACGTATGTTACTCTACTTCATAACAGCGGTCGTTGTGGATTCACAATCTCAACTGACCCTCGGGCATTCACTGATACTTGCTACCTGAATAATGTGAAAAACAGTGTTGCTAACCCCGCTAACACTAGCGCCCTACCCCATCCGAAGTAAAACTGAACTTGCCGCGCACCTCCCCTATAAAATGTAGGTCCTCTATTCGCCAACTACAGTTAGCAACTCAAGCAGAGCTAGAATAAGGATCTACGTCTTTTATAACGACTTCTTTATAGCTCTTATAGACTTATCGCTCGATTAAGTGATTTGTAAAATTTTATAAGAATGATAAAACTCAAATAGGCGACTAAGAAATAAATGTCTTCAAACCTGCCTTCTGTCAATGCTACCGGACGATGTGGCTACTGTCAAGTGTCAATGCAATCAAAAAGGTGCATAGGAGATACTTATACCGACAGCAATAGGTATATTCAGTGTGTCAATCACCTTTGTATGAACTGATGGGATGACAGATTGACACGACCGCGGCTGACCGCAGAGATTTGACAAAATTTGGCAAGTACTTGCAAAGGTTAGGTTAGTTTTACTTGTATAAAGAAAATAGAAAAAATAAAATAAAGTCAACCTGTATATTTCCCATCCGAAAACATGAAAATAAATATGTAAATCTAAGCCATAGAGTAAGTATAAAACAAACAAACTAGAGTACACAAAGTGGAGAAGTAGAAGAAGAGAAGTAGAAAGAAAGAAAGAAAGAAAGAAAAACTTTTAAATTAAAAAAAAAAAATTAAATAATTAATATTTTTTTTAAAATTTTATTAATTTTTTAATTTTTTTTTTTTTTTTTTTTTTTTTTTTTTTTTTAATAGAACTATAGAGTACAGAGCACCCCGTCACCCGACCAGCGGTGGGGTCACCCGGTATGCGGAGGACCCTGGTTCGAGTGCCGCCTGAAACCCAGACTTAATGTTTTTTCTGGTATTCTATCTTTAATAAACAGTTCAGAGTTAAGGATAAAATAATATTTATATGTAGCATCAGGTGTACTTTTGATTATGCCTATTGGAGATTGGTCGAGGACGCGTTTGTACTGCTCTGGGATTGGACATTGGATTGATTTAGGTTTACAAACCAATAAAAAAAAAATCCGTAAAAGATTTATAATTTGCACAGACTGGTGCGAATTATCGATCTTTTGCTCAGCATTGGAATGGCCAATCTTAAGGTGCTTAATCTAGCTAATACCAGCCTATGAGAGCTAAGTTTATAAAACTCAAGTTTCCAATTTTAGAAAGTAGTTGACTTAATTGGAAAACTTAGTCCTTAACTATTCGTATCCAACGGGCAAATCGATTCAAGATATCGTCATGCAATCCGAATATTAGACACAAAAATATAAGTAGCTCCCGCCGAACCTACTTATTCCGATCGAAGTCTTCAAGTGGGTCAAAGGAATATGCTCAGGGCTGGCAAAGTTTGCCCAAATCCCCCTTTTTTACGTAGGGGAAATTCATCACGAATACCCGTCCACCGGGGGAGTGTACGGGTTATGTCGGACTCTCCACTGGGAAGGTGATAACCCAGTGGCCTTTCGACTAAAGCCCTACGACTCCCTCTCATCATCCATGGTGGGGGGAATGCGGTGACTGGCACGAATTCTACTACTACTCAAAGTCTGCCTAAACCCTTGGATATTCGAAACCCCGATGCAGTGAAACCGGAACTCTATCCATTCCACCACGCCTCTACACTCTTACGCCCAATCCGTAGAAAAAAAGTAGAGCTGTAAAGTTGTAGAGCAGGAGAGTGTGGGGTCACTTATGGCACTGAAGGTTGCAGGTCTGCTCACCACCCACGACAAATAAACATGATTGTGTGCTTGGCCTGTCTGGCCTTCCCGGTTTAGGAAGGGAAGGGGTCCTAGAAAGACTAGGATTTAGGCGTGAGAGAGTTTGTTCAGTCAAATGTTTGTCAGCGTGATTTCGAATCTAACACTTTGTTATCAAGTAATTAAAAGTAAATAATAGCGAAATGAAGCGTTTTCTGAAAAAAAAAAATTAAACATATTTTATCAACTTTCAACAAACTCTATTATTTATCGTGGTAATTAATTGATTGGTTCTAAAATTCTATATTGACAACCCTGACTCATTCCTGTCCCATCCCAAGCTTTTACCTGACTATTTGAAGAGCATATCTGCTAATGCTAGTCAGTTTCAGGACTGCGGAGCTTAAAGGAAAAATTGAAATATTTCACTTTAACTTTCACACTCAATGCACAGACAGACAAATTAGGTTATATAAAGTACTTAGATAGAATTGGAAATCATAGCAGAGGACACTTAAAAGAAACAGATGAAAATGGATTAGTATTCGAATAAAGAATTTTAAATTTGATCTGAGTTATGTACGTAGACTAGTTTGTAAAGACTTTACCTATCTAATTAATTGGTGTACAAATAAAACTTAAAATACAGGGTGTTGATGAGGTCTGTATTCTAGAATATGCCTTGACCATTGATCTGTCCTTGGGTCGAGTTGTTTTAGTGCATTTCATACAAAAACAACTCAGTGAGTTGTTGAAGAGCTGTTCAAGTTTTCATGAATACATAATATATCATAAATATACATTAACGGCCTATATACGTCCCACTGCTGGGCACAGGCCTCGCCTCAACTATGGGGTAGATTGAGCCATACTCCAACACGCGGGCTCAGTGCGGATTGTTGTAGGGGTGTAAGGTTAGTGAGCAACCTTGAAGCCAGATGTTATCAAACCGCCCTAAGGCCTCCGACTAGGCTTAACGACTGACATCTAACGACGTCAGGGGGGACCAACTGCTTAACGTGCCTTCCGAAGCACGGAGATGCCCGAAATACACTTTTTTTTTTATAGTGGTCTTCAAGATGACCTCACTCCACCTGATGGGAAGCAGTCGTGAGGTCCAGATATGGGGTTGACAAGCACAGTAATGGACAACTACTCTGCTGGTCAATCTCATTTTGAAGGCCTGCATAAATGCCTTTTTACGCCCCGCTTAAAAAACCCGGGATTGTAGGAAGAAGGAAACACATGCGCTGGAAGAGCGTTCGACGTCTGGATAGCACGACATAGGAACGAGTCACCGAACCTTTTGGTGCGGGCCGACAGTCGCTGGATCGGGTGTGGATGTTGACGCAGACCAGCGCATGTGGTGCGGGAGTCGAAGGGTGAGGATGGGATCAGTTGGAACAACTCGTCAGAGCATTCCCCGTTAACTTAACTAAATTTCGGTCGGGTTGGTCACCCATCCCATTTCCGACCGTGTGTTGCTTTACAACAGCGATCTTCGCCGATCACTGTCACAAGTGCGCCACGGGCACCTCTTTTATGAATAAGGAGGTAAAATTGCAGTGCACAGTAAATAAAACAGATTTCCTTTCTCTTTCGTTCGCATTCGTGACTCTCCAAACTGCACTTATTTTTTATATGAACCCATTCGTACGACTTAAGTTCTGAGAAACATTTTCGCTCCAGATATATCTTTCTAAAACCTTCTGAAGGCCATAAAACCCCGTATGGATCGAAATGGGATCCCGAGTGGATTGCTATGTATTGATTGGTCGTTGGGCATATCTCCTGAACGGTTATGGGGGATTGTATGGATACAACGCGGAGTGATTGTAGTATCTAATGTCACAGTATAAACATACAGTAGGTTATCTGAGGCCGCCCGCCGAGTTATTGGCCTAGCGTGCACACAGACACGCGGCACAGCCCGTCCGTACTGCCGCCTCCTTATGCCTCGCTATTTTATGCTAGCGTGTGCTAGAAATCGTGACACGGCGTGTGACGCGCACGCACACATTCAAACCGAGAGCGGCACGTTTGTATGAGATGTTCTACTGTTTGTTTATACTGTGCTAATGTGAAGGCTTTGAAGGAATAGAACGAGTTCTGGTGATAGTTATAAATATTTCGCGGGCGTGCTTCGGTTGGGACAGTGGACCGGTAACGATCGCTGTTGTGAAGCCACACACGCTGGGTCGGGAATGGGATGGGTGACCCCTCCGAGCGTTATCTGGTGACGTTTCATTATTTTGCTTTACGAGATATGAGACTCTAATAAAAGCACAAAAGTACTGGTAGGTACTGCGACTCTTTTACACTTTTTATAATATATTTTGATTTGACTTTCTGCTCGATCGTACATCTGTTTTATTTATACTTTTTTGTTATTTTCTAGCATTAATCAATAAAATAGGAAAACCAGAAATAAGAGTGTGCTTCATCTAGGCTCTGTAACTTGAAAGCAAACTTAAAAAAAAAGAGTAACTATCGAGTTCTTAGCCGGATTCTTCTCGATAGAAACAACTTTCGAACCGGTGGTAAAGTTTACATCACTAAGGTATTCCTTCATTAATTAATTTTATGCTGTTCATTATTTTACTGACTTTTCATAGACACATGTTTACCGTTTACAATAAATAAATGCCTTTGAAAATGAATTTTGACAATTCTTGGCTTAATTTTTCGACTTAATCCTATTGTAACACAACGTTAAATCAACATGCAAACCTTGAAAGCAAACCCCGCGGCAAGCCGCCGACGTTCCTGTAAAGTTCCCAAGAACACCAATAGATGGCGTTGGCAGTAACTTAGCTCGCGCAAGCATTGTGTTTTAGATTTTGTACTAGACCTCACCGTACTTATAAATATTGAATTCATACCGAATTCAAGCAGAATTCACTGGTACTCGATCGCAGTTACACTGGAGTTGGCTTGCAAGCTATTGCACCATTTCTAGTTAACTGGCTCGACACCTTCTTTTTGGTTTCCAATACTTTTTGAATGTAAAGGCACTGAGCTCGTACATTTAAGCCGTTAAGTTGCGCTGCTCAGTCCACACTACATTGTATCTGTATTGATACGTATTACAGATCTTCACTACCACACTCCCCTGGTTTTACTTGTCGACTTCACTGCGCACCCCTTCCTCACCCGGACTCCCGTATTACACTATTTAATTATTTCTTTGTTCTTTTTCCATAACATGTTTCTACTTCTACATTTTAATTCAAAACAGCTCACTTCATTTTCTCTTCACTTCCGTTACAAGAACAATGACCAAATAGCAAACAATAGCAAATAAATGCTTGTTCAAAAAGAAATAACATTTGCGAATAACCCAAATTTTCGAACAAAAGTTCTGCACACACGAAATATTTTATAATTAGAAAATTTCCATCCCAAACGCTGGGATTAAGGGTCTATACTAAGGTCGGCCGGAGAGAAAATCTGTCAAATTTGAAAGCGATCGTGACAGCTATGGTCACACAGTGGTTGGGCCGTGCAATCCGTGCATAAATGCAATGCATAAATCCGGACGACCGTCTTGGTGTAATTGTTTAGAAGTCGGCTACTACACCAAAGGTCGCGGGTTCGATCCCCGCACAGTACAAACATTTGTGTGCATGAACATGTCTGTTTGTATTGGTCTGGGTGTTTCCTATGTATAATAAGTATGTATTTACAAAAGAAGAAGTATTTAAGTATGTTTATCCGTTGTCTAGTATCCCATAAAAACGGAGTATAATTAGCTCACTTGGGGCTAGATGGCGCTGTGTGGAATAATGTCCAGGGATATTTATTTATTTATAATTATTATAGATCGCGGCATGATAATCATTTGATGCGTTCACCAAAGAAATTTTTATTTCGCCACCCAAAATATTTCAGGATATAGGGCAAACAAAAGAAACTAACCAAAAATTTTATTTTATTAAACATACTAACAAGCGGTTTTGCCAATTATTTTTTTACACTATTATTTGCAATCTATTCTCGTGACCACGTTATTTGCACAATGTTTTATATCTGGTACTTGACGATTCCATCGAGATTTAGTTGTAACTTGGTTTATCCGTTCGATCATCATCAACACAAAATATGTCTTACATCCAATGCATATGATATAGCAATACACGGAGCCATTTCTAGTAACATGCAGAAGAACCCACTAATAAATTGGTCTTACTTGTAATGAAAAGCTGCAAGAAGCATTAAAGGGAGCTATCTTGTTACTAACTAAAACGAGGAATTTAACAGTTGTCAACAGTTGAGACACTTTTAGTGGATAATTTATTTTAGATAATAACACTTGAGTATAATACCTTTAGTCTCCTGTAGAGGCCATCGTATTTCAGGCTTTTTACGCTAAATTTAATACAGAATCCACCGTGATCTTCATCTTACTGGAATTGATCTACGAGTAGAGCATAGTATGAAAGGAAGTCACCCTCCGCGTTTTTCTGTCTGTTTTTACATAAGCTTTCACTATCTAAATGATAGTTGATGCTAATTATATTTTCTAGAACGTTTGTCTGTATAGTTCATTCAAATTACTACAGGGAAAAGCTGTGTGCAAATAGCCAGTTAGAGATAAAAATGCTTGCACTGCCATTTTTCCATGGCTGACGTAAATATGATAATTCATATTTATATCAAAGTTCTATCTGATCCATTTTTTTTTAATTTAAAATGGGTTTGCGTTTGACCTCAGTCTCGCCAGCCACGCTTACCCAAAAAATGCTTATTCACTCTTGCCTTGAAGACACCAAGGTTGTATGTATCCGGAAACACAGACGCAGGGAGGGCGTTTCACTCCTTAGCGGTGCGGACCAGAAAGGAAGCACCAAACCGCTTAGTTCGGACCGCTGGAAAGTCGACCACATGGAGGTGAGGGTGGTATCAGGTCATGAAGTTCTTGTGCACACTCTCCGAAATACACCTTATGAAAAACCGATAGACCACCGAGCGCCTCGTCACCTATCAGTCTCCTGGCTCTTCGGTCTACTGAGTCCAGTGCATCCAGCTGATACTTGGCAGAGCCATCCCAGTGGTGGCAGAAGTACTCCATACACAACCGAATTTGTGCTTGGTACAATTGTAAAAGCTGTTCCGGTGTGAAGTGTGTTTCCATTTCGAATAACTTGTCATTATGTTCTATTGCAATAACTATTTCTGTTTCGTATAAGCAAACGCAAACTTTCATATTTTTTACTCGAGATCTCCATGCTAATTACTATGGAACGAGTGAAGTTACTTTGACAGCCGTCTGCGCAGTCCCGCAACTCAATCTTCCACATGACGCCGGGTGAGTGCACGTCACTGCGTGAAGAATACAAACAGGCATAAAAATACGGCGTGTGTAAGTACACGAACTCGATGCATAGTTTCTGTTTTCAAAGACTTGACTTAACGTAAGTATTAACTTTGATTTCTGCTCTATAACTTTGTATCTTTATGTTTCGTCAAATTTCTTTGTCGAACAATTTCAGTTATGATAGAGGCCTCCAAAATTAATTTAGTAAAAAATATTGTTCAAAAAAGAACCTTTAATCTATTCAGACACCTTAATCAAGCTTTCATGATCAGATAACATAGTAGCTTAGACCACACAAATAACATAGTTTTAATCAATTCGATTTGAAAGCAATCAAAGCTATTTGCGTTCTTACTTCGTTCCCTTGTTTTGCTTGAATATTTTAGGCAGATCCCGTATTGGCATTAACCGATGATGCTGCAAATTGACACCATGCCAAAAGTAAATACATAGATTGTTTTTCAAATACCAATAGGTAAAAACTTTCAGTATAAGTTACAAATAGTAAAAATTTACAAGAAAAAATATGAAAATGAAATGGCAACTAGTACCAAATTGTCAAACCCAAGAGAGCTTTTAATCAAGTGTACTTATAAATATAAACCTGCCATATTACTCTCATGGTGAATCATGATAAAATCATACGTTTGATAAATTATGCATAATGCATATTATTATGAACAAACAGTACGGAGGAAAAAAAACAAAGTTGTACTATTTTCAACAAAAGACCCTATGTGCGCCTATTTCGTGTAAATTATCCGCGTAATTATAAATGTCATTTTCGTCAAAAGCGACGTGCGTTCACCTTGGAGACATGGGGGGGAGTGAGCTGCGACGGTGCGCGGACAGCTATCAAAGAAACTTCACTCACTCCATAGTAATTTGTATGGAGATTTCAAGCGAAAAATTCGGAATGTTTGGGAATTTTTTGCACAAAACTGAAATAAAGCAATGAAAAACAACTGATTGGCAATGCTTCTTTGATATCTGATCTTTACACGTTATTTAAAACACGTAAGTTGTTAGTTTATATGATGCCTAAACTTTTGAAATACGGGAGTGCGTTTTGCACGTTTTTAGCGATATTCTGATTTTTTTTCACATTAATCTGGTAAGTTGATCCATATACTGGAAGTTTGAGCTGATTGTGCAACTCTTTGACTACTATGACGATTTTTTTCGTGCCTCATACTTCATATTTTCTATATAAAACTTCAGTTTTCCCGAGAGCCGTTTTCCTGGTATCGCACCTTAAGAAAAATGGTTTTCCATTATTTCGATTAATTAATAATTCGCTTGTTCAGACTTGTTCCGTGCGCTGCTGAAAATTTAACGAGACCGGGTTCCAACGGCTGCTCTGTTCCGATTTTTTCACGACCAATTTTAAATTGAAATAGTTAAAAATAAGAATTTAACATTCGTACTCCGACTTTTAAAGAGGAACTTTTGGCGCGACCGTTTTTCATCTAAGTTCACAGAAAATCATTACAGGTTTCCTCAGTGCATCAATTTTAACATGAAAACCTTAAATAAAGCTGTTATCCACCATGTAAACAAACAACGGAGCCACAGCGAATTTAGCTATAGAGCATCAGAATAAGTGGACAGTACTTGCAAGTGAAGTGTGCATAACAATTGTTGCCCTTGTGAAATAACATCAGATGGCTGAACCATCTGATGTTCACAAAAACTACTTTTTTGAATCAGCTTGAGGAAATCCTTTTCTGGCCGGGACTACAACATGGAGAACGCTAACGCTAATACTGACGAAAACCCCACGGTACTCAACCTCTGCAGTTTGGCGGCGAAGCTGGACCCTTCCCGAAGATTCAACAACGCCCCGCCACCAGTAGCTGCCCATTACAAGGCCTCTACCCAGTAAAAGTGGGAGGGAGGCCAAGGATGTAGCTGAAGTACTCAGGCACTTCCAACATCCATCAGTGGGCGCCATACCATACAATGCTTGCTTTATTTCTTTGTCCAGAATAACAGCTCTTCCGTTATATCAGGCTCGTGTATCGCACCTCCATTCGGCAGGCATTTAAGAGGCAGTTGACTGCCCATTATTATTTTTTTGTATTAGTTTTGGTTTATTTAAGATATTTAAGCAAAAACTGTCCAATTAGGATCATAGAATGAGATCTTTTCTGTATTTTAAAATGTTGACAGAATAAATCATCTGTGTGTTACCGAAGATTGGCTAAAAGTGGCTAATTTAAGCCAAAAATTCCCAACCGTATTTTCACACATATACCTAATTTATTTCGTTAACATCTTAAAATGAAGGAAATATATTTTGTATGAGATTAATTGGACAGCTTTTGTTTAGCAGTTAATAAAAACCGATTGGTGGCGCTAGTGGTCAGCGAACTGCCTCTTAAGTCGGATTTACAACGCTAAGCCGCGAAATTTCGCACAAGCAAAGCTCGAATAATATTTGATTAAGAGTGTGCTAAATGCCATAATGCCATTCATAAGACCAATAAAATAATTATTCGTTCCCAAAGTTATCTTTAGAACTTACATTTTATTAATTATTGCAAAAGTGATGATTTAAAAATACTTACAGGGTGTCCGTAATTAATGGTTCAACCGTTAACCCTAGATGGGTCACTTGATTACCTATAACTAATTTGGAGAAAACTTAAGGCCACCCTAGAAAAAACTGTTCAAATTAGTTATAGGTGAACGGTTAGACTTATTTTAAGAATATATTTACGTGTCTGAATTATTGTAATGTCCAGTGATATTTACTAGAACATTCAACCTACATTTCAGCCAATAACCAATTTTAGCACTAACATAGTAATTCTCTTACATTTTCATATTCAGTCAGTTCAATGTTTTTAAAACAAAACGTTGAAAAAAGCACGTTAAACTAAAAAGTAGTAGGAAGAGATACAAATAGCTGGAAGGAGCGGAATGACAGTATTTCTTAAAACAGTGTTTCTCAATCTTTTTATTTTTTCGACCAATTATGGACTTATTATAAAATTACTTGCCACACCAGATATTTTTTTGTACTAGGATTTCCCGCTGACTAGTTTTTGAGAATAATGGAATCTGTTATCATTTAAAGTAAAGTAAAAAATATTCGTAAAATTCTGAATAAAAAACTGTACGTTACTTTAACACACAGTCACTTCTCTAGCCCAAAAATGCGCCTAGAATTTTTTTTTTCAATATTTTTTTCAGAACAGCTGAAATAATTTTCCCATGTAGCATAAAACCTTAAATGTTAAATTTCAGTTCAGGTGACAAAAATGTTAGTTACAGTTTGAGAAACCGTGACTTAGACTAAACTCTAAATTATGACGCGCCGGCCAACTCCGCCGCACTCAGAGGACTACGGAGAAATGCGGAAATTTACGACACCCTAGAGGTGCTCAAACTTTTTATTTAACTTCTTGAATTTTTCGGTTCCGCTCGGGGTACTGGTGGTGTGGGTTTAAACTTATAACTAACAGTGACAGAAAGGGTGAACTTAATTTTTTCAGTTGCTCTTTTTATGGCATTTTTAGGTTACTCGTGTTTACAAACATCGTTGCAACATTACCTTCAAACAAAAGTTCTCTTCATAAATAATAATTACCGCTAGCCAAGCGTCTCCGCACACGGGCTACAAAACGCCGCCCCCGGTATTCCTATAGTTTGTAAGTAACGTGTGGTGGCCACAAACTATAGGAATTAACTCCGTTTGAGGGGCGGGGACGCTAAAGCAACGCACGATGGGTCGGGATTCGTGAATGGTATTGGTCATTCACGAATGGCCCGGCCAAAATGTGGTGATATATTTCTCGGACATCTCCGTGGTTAGTTGCCTTTCTTCGCTAAGCAGTTTGTCCCAGCTGACGTCCTTGGATATCGGTCGTAAAGCCTAGCCATAGGCCTTAGGGCGCCTTGATAACATCTGACAGTAAGGCTTATCACTAACTTTACACACCTCCAACAATCCGCACTGAACCAGCTTGTAGGAGTATGGCGCTACCTTAAAGTTGATGTAAGGCCTGTGCCCAGCAGTAGGACGTGTAAATGCTGTTGTTTGTTCGCCTGTAAATGTTCCTAAAAAGAGTTACTTACAACATTTTATAGATAAGGAACCACGGTCCTTCAAAACAGTTGGAGCTAGGCAATTTATTTTACTTTTTACAATGTCGAAGGCGGCACAATTTTCTACAATGTCGGCGAGTGTTTAAGTTAACAGTTTTACTGTTCAATTTAGGCGAAGTGATCTCGTTGTGACGAACTTTTGTCCTTAAGCCTTGAAAGGCAGGAAGGTAATGTTACTTCTGATTACCTGCATTCAATTCTGTGAATGGGTAGAAGAGCTACAATGTCTGTTTGGACAAAAAAAAATTGATGTTTTTTCATTTATTACAATAACCAACAAGAAAAAAACAAACAGTTAAAATTTTATCGTTCAAGATCAAGATTTCAATTCAATCAAGGTTTTTTCTGCCGACAAGACTAAACTAATACGAGTATACTTAGTATCAATAAACCATAACAATCAATGATATTAGAATAAAAAAAGAGGTAAAAAAAAACCTGAGCAAAAAATTGACAGTGTTGACAGTTTGAGACGACACTGCGCAACATGTATCTGTCTCGTTCACGCTCTAGTAAATAAGCCCACTATCTTGATGACTTGGTCAAATTATAGGTACGGACGCTGTGGACAACTTTGACTTACAGATGTTCCGCCATAACATAACTTCTACCTCTTTCATAATATAATATAATTGTTGCCCGATACACGGAGATAGTTGGTTTTTTTATGCCTTTTTGGCCACATAAACTACCAAACGAATATACTAATATAATGAACCATAACGATCAAATCAGCAATGTAGCTGATTGACAGGTTTGTCAGAATTTTACAGACGTTAGACGACCATTTTACTGAAATCAATCGGCCTTAATTACACTCGTTAAAATTTACTGAGCGTTTTTGCGAAAATATTCTCTTCCTAATGACTGAAATTAAATAACTGATGTTAGATGGCCAGTTTCAGAATACTTAAATATTCTGATAGCGGTATAACACCAAGATGTGTCACCATAGAGTAGGTATACTGCACTGAGAAAAAAGTTTGGTAGTGTACAAAATCTATAACAACGTCGGGCAAAAACAGGTAAAATACTTATATTACCGTTGACTTTAAATGTGGTAGAAACCCCGTTTTATTAGTTGAAATATGCAACAAGAAATGCGATGAAAAATTCCTACCTATCTTTAATTTTTGTAACTTAATCTTTAAAAACATAAACTAAATCGGCTCTGTCGTGGAAATGCCCTTACCCCATTTTCTGGTAAAGCTCTGTGAGCCACGACTTAGGCTAGGCAAATCTAGAATTAAGTGGTTCCCTTGATCATACCTTCACTTGGATGAGGTGAGGTCACCACTCTGGTCATAAGCAATAGGATTTAAATTGTTTGTTGGCGGTGGTGAAATACATATTTGACTGCCTAAAAAAATGCTCACAAAACAAATTCAAAATCCATCTAAAACATTGTCACCTAGTAAACTTTGCACAGGGCAATAACAACGCGCCCAGTTCATTTTGTCAGCAGTTCAGGTTTTATAGGATGTACATCGTCCGTTCGTGTGTTATTTACCAGTTTTTTGTTGCTTATATACCTATTTATTAGGTCACCAACTAGACAATGATTCAGGATTCCAAATAGTTTGTTTTCAATAGTTTGCAATTGCCTTTTAGTTTCACACATTGCCAGGACTGATAAATAATGTATTTTTAACTGGTTCGGTTCCCAACCAGGAGAAAAACTCGACCACAACAATACTCAGCAACAATCACCTTTGTAATGCAACTTCTAATGTAATGTATTCTATTGTGTATTATGTGTATGTATTATATCATAGTTTGCGTTTATTCCTATCTGACTACTATTTTGTACACCTACTCTTCTTATCAACTTTCCTCTACCTGTGGGTTGTTTGGAAGAGATCGCTCTTTAGCGATAAAACCGCCCAAATTGTACGTTTACTTCTTGTTATCTGTTACCATTATTGTTATTTAGTGTGCAATAAAGAATATTTACTTACTTACTTCTTCCGGGTCGAGAATACTCGGGTAGGAGAGTTGACCACCCAGGCCGAAGTTGAATACTGTAAAATACTCATAGGGGGTTGACCATCCAGGCCAAAATTTTGTACGATAAAACACTCATAGGGGGATTGATCGCACAGGCCGAAATTTAGTGCGATAAAATACTCGCAGGAGGGGTTGACCACCTGATCCGACATTTTGTACTGTAAAGGTAATATTCGTAGGAGGATTGACCACCCAGGCTGAAATTTTGTACATTCAGGCATCTCCACGCTTCAAATGCACGCTAAACAGTAGGTGCCGGCTTACACCGAGTTGCTAGATGTCAGTGGTTACCCCCTCATGGGTTCTCGCCTCGGCGTGGCGAGGGGGCCTAGTACCGCTGGTAGGGGCACCACCGGGAAGCGAAGAGAACCCAGGCGTGGCAGCGTGGTGGACTCTGAACACCCACCCGCTGCGGCCCGTAAGGACGGCGTGGGGCTGCGGGGCCAGTGGGGCCTGCAGGCGCCTTGAGGCGCGTGGTTGGGGCCGCGGCGCACAACCGGTTGGTGGGGGCCAGTATTCCAATAGCTAAAAACAATAATAAAATATAGTAATAGCTTTTTCATCTTAATCGGGAGTTAAATATTTGAAATAATATTTCTTCCGAGTGTTAGAGGTGGATGCCTATAACATTGATGAAATCACCCTGGCTCATAGGGCAAAATACACCAGAAAGATTCGGCCGGTCTGTTAATGGTCTCGGTAGCATAATTGGTAGTGCAGTCGCCCGGCTTGCTAAGGATGCGGGTTCAAGTCCTGCCTGATGCCAACATGACCAAATGTCTTTTTCTGGTTTTCTTTAGAAAGTTGTTTATTTGTTTGTAAATGTATTGCTTGTATTGGGAGAATAGATAGGTTATGATAACATTAATGTTACTTTATCGCAAAAAAAAACGACGATACAACAATATAACTAGGTCATGCAAATAAACAAAATTGTAGAAAATATGCATCAAACGCAATTTCTCTAGAAACTTTCAGTTCACTTCGGCTCTTGAAATATAGAAATAGTAACTTGTATTAAAAGTCTATCGGTAAATGAAATTACTTGAGATGACATACAATCTCAATAGGTACTAGAAATTTAATCAAGCAAACCAATCGTCATAATCGGCCTATATACGTCCCACTGCTGGGCACAGGCCTCACCTCAACTATGAGGTGGAACAAGCCATACTCCAACACGCGGGCTCAGTGCGGGTTGTTGGAGGGGTGTAAGGTTAGTGAGCAACCTTATTGTCAGATGTTATCAAGCCGCCCTAAGGCCTCTGACTAGGCTTAACGACTGACATCTAGCGACGTCAACCGGGACCAACTGCTTAACGTGCCTTCCAATCGTCATTTCCAATCAAATGGAAAATATGCTTTTAATATCATTTGTATGTCTTTCTGAATAAAAAGGAACTTTCTTCAAAAGCACAGAACGCACTATCATGATCAATATCAAAACTAAGTACCTACTATCTCATTAGAAATTGGTTGGGATCTAATACTTAAAGGAAATTGTGTTCTGTTTTAGAGAAACTGAAGTTGTACTTCATCCTATTTTTCTTTTTTTTATGTAATAGGGAGCAAACGAGCTAGAGGGTCACCTGATGGAAAGCAATCCCCTCTGCCCATGAACAACTGCAACACCACAGGTGTCACGAGATCCGTTCCTTGCCTTTCAAAATGGAATACGCTCTTTTCTTGAAGGCCCCGATGTCATACCCTTCCGGAAACACCACCGCTGGAAAACTGTTCTTTATTTTAGCTGTACGCGGTAGAAAGTGACGCGTGAACCTATTTATTATACTATGCTATTTGCGAGCAACTGTAAATAGAGAGAGAGAGAGAGAGAGAGAGAGGGAGAGAGATTTTCATGTTCTATTCTTTGATTAGGCTTTGGTGGTGCACTCATGATTTGCTACATAATACACCAGGAATGACTTTAAAAACCCTTTGACAGAGCGATCCTCAACGAATACTGGTTGTTTTTGTCCATGTTTAGTAAAATAATGTGAAGATCATCAGAAAACAAATTACAATAGCCATTCGAAAGTAGGTATGAGCGTACGCTCAACGGCATCTCGATCATTCTTACTCTATTGCGCACTGTATTATTTCCTCATTAGAGGGAGCCAGACCAAAACAAAACTATAAGCCTGAAGCGTAGAACATTCAGATGTTTTTCATCTAACTTCTCTGCAAGGATTCAACCTCAAATTTCAGGCCGTTTGCCTTTAACACCAGTGCTTGCATTGCCAGGTTAAGGATCGGCCAAATGGGTCTCCGGTCAACGGCTTCATCATTCCTCCTTGCTTTATTGCAAAGAATTTCATTTAGCAAGATAACAAAAACTGCGTGGCCTGATGAGACGTATATTTTATCAGATATATTCGTGTTATTTTGCTCCAAGGGTTCAACCTTCAATTCCAGGCCGTTCGAGCCCTTCAACACCAGTTCCAAGATTGCCAGCATAATAAGCCAAATAGGCCTCAGAGATGGATGTATTAAACTCATTCGGCAAACGCGTAAGATAAAGTATACTTGAGTCCATCATGAAGATGAGCTACGTCTTGTTTATCCTTTACTGGCAGCCGATATTACTTCTGTTTCCTCGACAGCTTTTATCTGCGGTTTAGGGTATACGGGTGCCAAGAGCGTAGAGCTTTTGTTGCCCTTACATTTATTTCTTCAGGACAGCAAGAACAAAATACAAAGGCCATTTTGCTGGCCTTATGCGTTGGCATTTTTTCATGGCCCATTTAGTAAGTTGCTATAGCTACCGTATGCCACGAGAACAAAACTTTAGAGAAATTTTGCTTGGTAGTCGTCTGTTGTCTCAGTAGGTCCAATTGCCATCTCCCAGGAACGTCCTAAGCCGAGGCTCACCCTTCACCGTTATAAATTGAGAAAAAAAATGGCTTTTTGGCTCCTTTTGGGTTTAATTATTTAGCAGCCATTGTATTATCCGCAGCAATTGAACCAATGTGTATCTCCAAAAGCATTATTCGCAAGCTATTTAAAATCTAATCTAAATCGAAATCAGCCCGTCACTGCTTTGCTTTTTTTTATTGCTTGCGGCTTTTTCATATCAGGCCATGGTTACACCAACCATGTTTGTCATTCAGAGGGGCCGTATGTCTCAACCAGTAAGGGCAATCTCGGCAGGGTTGCGATACGTGAAGTCCGTGCCCCAGGGACCCCGGGATCAGGCTTCCGCCAACTCACTTCTTTCGCTCGGCCAGTAAGGCCAGATGTGTAGGATAACTATGTTGCTATAAATTGCGTATTGCTGGTATTGCGTGGGGCTTTGAAAGAGATTAGGACTGTATTTGTATTTTCAGTACAAACGTAACTCGTTCGGTTAGTATACATACCTAACGAATACTTCTACTGCGGAGATCTAAGTTAGTGACGTGGTCAATAAATTTTCTTCTACGATACTTCATAGCCTTTTGGAAATCCTTGAGTTTGGACTATTGTGAGTTTGATAAACCATTTTTAAGTACCGTAGGTTACAGAATTCTACGTCTAAATGATGCTGGACAGTTGGTGGGCAAAGACGACAACTGAGGGGGTCCCACGGCAAAAGCATCGACGACCAGGCAGACCATGACTCAGGTGGTGCGACGAACAGCTGGATATCGAAATAAAAAAAACTTTACGGATTCTACTGGCGGCCTTATATTTTGTTTCATTTTCTAACCCGACGTTTCTGGAGCTGGACATCATTAATTTTAGCCATAATTATGAGACCACTTTGTGGTAAAAGTTATGCTTTAAAGTTTGTAGAGAAGAATAACACTACCTAAAGTACTATTTCCACCAACCATATAAGTAGCTAGACGTTTTTGTAAACGACTGATTTAACCTACGACATGAAAAATTCTCACATGCAGAAGTTTAACTTAGAAATACAGGGTGGCCCAGCGACAGTGGTCCAAAAAATTTTTTTTGGTAGAGGTCTTCATAACAAATCATTTAAAAAAAACATTAGTTCCGCGAAAATCAATACTTTAGAAGTTATGATTTTTTCAAGTTTCTTTTGAAATTTCTCAACTCCAATCACTTAATTCACTCTTGTTAGAAAACTATCGCACTGAGTCAGGTCAAATCTGGCATAGATGTACAATAGAAATGTAGAAACCACAGTATGTGCGAGTTTTGAGTTTATTCTAAGACAATTTGTTTTTTTTTTAATTTTCGTCAATAATTTTTCGCCATTTCGAAAACTTACACAATTTTCAAAAAATCACCGCTGTAATGTTTGTGCACTTTATGATTTGTTTATGATCTTGAAAACTCTTCATAAGTATGATAGTAGTCTATGCAAAAACTTGAAGTGATGCAACCAATGGGACACTTTCAAAATTATACATCATGTACGGTAAGTCACTAAAACTCAGAATGGGTCATTTCTGCACTGACCCTAATTTAAAAAAAAAGTAGCCAAAATATTTTTTTTTGGATAGAAGGCATCAAAGCAACTCATTTAAAAAATATATTAGATGTCGAAAACCAATAGTTTAGAAGTTTTTTTTTTTTAATTTTGGGCTTAATTGGTTGAACTTCATAGACATAGATCACTTTTGTTTGTAAACCATACGACTAAGGAACTTCGAGTATGGTATGACTTAATAATTAATCCCATACTTTAATTGGCTCCGCTTTGTTTCATGTTGACTGGTAGATAATGCCTTAACAGCATTAAGTCCGCTTTTTGTATCACTCATTGTATTGTAATGAATAAATGAGATAAATCCTTTTTCACTCTCTTCTATTCTTACTCATTTTGAAGTTCGTCAGTCGGATAGTTTACAAACACTAGTGATTTATGACTCTGAAGTTCTACCACTTAGTCCCAAAATTTAAAAAAATAATAACTTCTAAACTATTGGTTTTCGACATCAAAGGTTTTTTTAAATCAGTTGCTATGATGCTCTCTATCCGAAAAAAAATGTTTTGGCTACTTTTTTTAAAAAATTAGAGTCAGTGCAAAAATGACCCATTCTGAGTTTTAGTGACTTACCGTACATGATGTATAATTTTAAAAGTGTCCCATTGGTTGCATCACTTCAAGTTTTTGCATGGACTATTATCATACTTATGGACAGTTTTCAAGATCATAAACAAATCATAAAGTGCACAAACATTGCAGCGGTTATTTTTTGAAAATTGTGTAAGTTTTCGAAATGGCGAAAAATTATTGACGAAAATTAAAAAAAAAACAAATTGTCTTAGAATAAACTCAAAACTCGCACATACTGTGGTTTCTACATTTCTATTGTACATTTATGCCAAATTTGAACTGATTCAGTGCGATAGTTTCCAAACAAGAGTGAATTAAGTGATTGGAGTTGAGAAATTTCAAAAGAAACTTGAAAAAATCATAACTTCTAAAGTATTGATTTCCGCGGAACTAATGTTTTTTTTAAATGACTTGTTATGATGCCCTCTACCAAAAAATAATTTTTGGACCACTGTCGCTGGGCCACCCTGTATATGCATTTCCGAAGTATGTAGACTTTAACTCAAAGGCTTCTGTAGGCTTCTCCTTCTATTCATAAGACGTAGTATGCATAAGTAGGTTTGATTTGAAAGCATCTTGTTCAGTTTCTAAGAAATGATATTTTAAAAGCTACATCGTTATTTCTAGGTCTTTGAATGCTTTAAGTACCTGAGCAGGGAAATTGATGTTAATATTTACATTTGTAAGATTGCAATGATTGCGCTTCTGATTCTTAGGAAAAAAAAACTCGATGCTAGTTGTTTTTTTTCTGGACTATTTAGATCGAAAAAGAACCTCAGTAATGTAATTAAACAATAACATCAAAACTCTGCGGTAAAAGATTTTTACGAACCTTTATAACGTCTCACAGCTGGGCGAAGACCTCTCCTCAACTTTGAGGTGGTACGAGGCATACTACAACACACGGGCTTAATGTGGATTGCTGGAGGTATCCACAGCTAGTGAAAAACCTTGCCGTCAGATGTTATCAACCTGAAGACTAGGCCTAACGACTGACATCTATCGTCGTCAGCCGGTACCAATCGCTTAACGTATCCAAAAGGCAGCTTTTAAGCTTGAATAAAAAATATTTTCATTATCAATACATGTTCCCAGTTCGGAAGGTTCCTTTGGTACTGCAAAGCTTATTACAGTTGCATCACATTATATAAATTAGCAATTAGAACCAGTGAGAGAGATCCGGCTCCCATGTCAATGAATGAATTTGTAGCCAGTTAAATTTCTTGTTCCCTCTCCAGAGGTCCCTGGGATGTATGAAACATTTCGTGGACACCTCTGACCTTTACCAAATAAGGTAGTTACTAATAATATTCATTATAGTACAGAAAAATAAAGGTGGTGCGAGCTTCTTGTGTAATATTTTCAAGAAAAGCGCGTCTTTGACACAAAGAACGCATTCCGTGACACCTGTGGTGTTGCCGTTGTTCATGGGCAGAGGTGTTTATTTCCATCAGGTGACCTTCCAGCTAATTTCCTACCCGTATCTTATAAAAAAAATTATAGGAAATTTAAAATTAATATAGGTATGTTTTGTTACTCTATATTTTAAGGGGAAACCAGTTTTTACCACATCCGAAAGATAAAAAAAAGACATTTATACACAGACAGACACATCGTACTCTCAGGCGAGAAGAGGAACGTCGTAACTGTTCAAGGTACTAATTAGAGTTGGTGGCAGAGTTTGCCACTTCGAGAATTTTCGACCATAGAAGACAACAAACAATAAACGACATCCGTGCACACGTTAGCCCTGCAGGTAGAGTAAGGTCAAAATGCTAAAAACAATAATAAAATATAGAGTAAGGTCAATTTGAAGTATTCAAAAAAAATAAATTGCAATTTGGACCTGGCATCCAAAATATTCAAAAAACTGCTTTTTTTTTTTTTTTTTTTTTTTTTTTTTTTTTTGAATTGACTAGCTGTTAGTCCAAGGTGTGACTTTCACAGCTTTACCGGGCAATGGGGTGAGCGGAAGGCTCACAACCCCTAACAGTTAAGTAACAGGCCTAAGGGTGCCCCCAGGGGGGGCCGAGCCTCGGCTTAGGGCGTTACTGGGACTAGGTAATCTAACGTAAGTTGGGGGAGAGAAGCGGCCGGGGACGTGCCGGTACCGCGAAGCATAACTAAAAGATTGGGGCCGCGACGCGCGTCCACGCCGGCGTGGACGATATCTCGGTCTTGTGGAGTGTTGGCTTGGCGCGAGCTGTTTGACGGAGGCGATGAAGCGGGTGATGGCATCATCGGGCTCTAGTGGGACATGTCTGGGACGACGATGTTTTCGGGACTTCTTGCCCTTAAGGGGCCTAGGGATATAATTAGAGGCTTGGACTACTAAGGGGTTTGGGTGGGTCATGGTAGAGTCGAAGAATTTGGAGGACAACTGTTTTAGATACTGCTGGATGGTAGGTAGATCTAAGTCTAAGTGGAGATTTTCATTGCGTAAGAACCACGGGGCACCCGTGGCCTTGCGCATGAACCTATTCTGGAGGGTCTGTAGCTTATGGATAGAGCGGGAGGAGGCGTGTGCAAACACGGGGCTAGCATAGGTCATGATGGGGCGGATACAAGACGTGTAAAGTCGAACCTTATTTCTAAGGGACAACTTACTCCGCTTATTGATAAGACAGTGGAGGCGGCCTAGAACAAAGGCGGCACGATCGCGGACTTTTTTAATGTGGTCATGGAAGCTCAAACTACTGTCAAGTTGGACGCCTAAGTATCGAACTGTCTTTACCCAGGGAATAGGTTGTTCGAACATAGTGATTTCAGGGAGTTTGGGTGGGTCTTTATCGCGGCTCCTTTTGAAGAGGATAGCGGCGCTTTTGTCAGGATTGACTTCAATTCTCCACTTCCTAAACCAGTCACCGATTGTATCGGCGGCGGTTTGGAGAGAATTGAGAATGAAATCTAGTCTGGGGTGCGTACAATACAGAGCTGTATCATCAGCAAAAAGAGCTATCTTAATAGGTGCCCGAGGGCAATCAAAGGTTGGGAGATCGCTAGTGAACAGCGTAAACAGGATGGGGGACAAGACGGAGCCTTGAGGGACTCCGGCTCTTATGGGGTGTGGTTGAGACAGAATGCCTTCCACTCTGTAGCGAAAAGAGCGATTTGAAAGGAAGTCTCGAATGATGAGCACGAGACAATCTGGGACACCAAGTGTATATAGCTTGTAAATCAAGCCGTTGTGCCAGACCTTATCAAACGCTTTCGCTACATCGAAAAAGAGGGCGCCGGTTCTGTGGCACTTTTGCCTACCAAAACCGGTTAGGACTTGCTCGACTATGCGATGCACCTGCTGGACGCAAGAGTGTTTGGGTCTAAAGCCAAACTGCTCGTCAGGAAGGAGGCTCTTGGACTCTACATAGTCCTTGAGTCGTCTAAGGATGATACGCTCGTAAAGTTTCCCTATGGAACTTAAGAGACTAATGGGGCGGTAACTAGTGGGTTTGGATCGGGATTTGCCTGGCTTGGGAAAGCCAATGACAATAGCTTCTTTCCACGCTTGTGGAAAGATGTTGTTACTCAAAGCTGCGTTGAATATCGCAGTGAGAACTATAAAAAGAGGAGTGGAGAAGTGCTTGAGCACTTTATTGGATATCCCGTCAAAGCCTGGTGCTTTTCGGGGGTGGAGGTCCTTGACGATAGTCTGAACTTCCTCGACCGTGACGCTAGCGAGAGGAGGATCGGAGGGAGGGAGGCTTGCCCTACGTGCGACTTCACAGTCGACTTTCAAGACATGGTCGTTATCTACTGGGAGGGTACTGGGGGAGCATTGAGCTTCTAAGCTATCTGCGAGGCATTCAGACTTTTCACAGTCATCGAAAGCCGGGGGCAGATTGGGACGGTCTAAGGGAGGCATTGTGGAAATGGTGTCGGATTTAAGCTTTCGGGCTAGGTGCCAGAAGGCTTGATGAGAGGGCTCTAAACTACTAATCATCTCGTCCCACTGAGAGTTCCGAAACTCGCTTATACGGAGCTTTACGTCCCTCTGTAAAGACCGTAAGCGACGACGGTTAGCGTCAGTGGGATAAGAGTCGTAAGCGCGGGTGGCGGCGTTCTTTTCCGTCAACAGCGCACGTACGTCAGGCGGCAGATTCCAGCGTTGGTGACCCAACACAGGGACCCGCCGTGAGCAGTCCTCCACGACGCTCTGTACGTGACTGGTGAGAGAATCGATCGCACCTACTGTGTCTTGGATGGAGGATAAATCTCCAGAAGCTAAGTTTAATAGTGGGTTTGGAATAGACTTGAGGCTGTGGCCCAGTCGATTCCAATCCACTATTACTTTTTCAGGGGCAGGGGAGCCTGTGTCTGGGGGTCCTATCCGGGGGATGAGCTCTAAGATCACAGGTCTATGGTCTGATTCGCTGAGCTCGTGATGCACTTCTATAGAAGATAAACGTAGGTTTATATTCTTTAGAAGTGCTATATCGAGCACGTCAGGTCTATGGCCTTCAATTTTAGGGAAATGGGTGGGACTCATGGGAGCAATGATATCGAAGCCAATTAAGGTGGCCAGCGACTCGAGCACCCTGCCGCGTGGGCTTGTACAATTACAATCCCACGCGCCACTCTTGGCGTTCAAGTCGCCCGCCAGAATAACCGAGCTATCGAGATTCATTATGATCTGAAGGTCATCTTTGGTAAGATCTTTAGCGTTATCGCGTTGCTTCGGCCCTAAATAGGCGGAGACAATGGTAATAGGGCTATGACCAGTCATACCGAGACGGCAGACAGAGGTCTCTAACCATTTGAGATTAGGAGGAGGGTCTAGGGGTGTACAATGCAAAGATCGTTTATAATAAATAAGGGTGCCACCCTTCTTGTTTGTTAACCTATCGTTACGGACCATGTTATAATTAGCTATTCTGGGATCCCGTTTAGAGGGCTTTAGGAAAGATTCCTGAACTAAAAAGAGATCTAATTGGTGGGTTTGGACAAAATCAGCTACTAAAGAATGCTTTTTGGATAAACCGTCAGCATTGAAAAACCCTACTCTAAGGGACCTAGGTTTGACTCTACCTTTGGGTGTAACATCCATTATGGGTTACATTTAAAAGTGGACAGGGACATGCCTATCTTGTGGGCTTGGATAGCCGCCTCGAACATGAGGGCGGGATTGCCTTCGGCGGCTCTGAGTAGGTTGGCTACTCTAGAAACTTCGTCGAAGTCTATTACTCCGAGGAAGCGCGACACTAGAGAGTAGTCGCTTAGAGAGGACTGGGAGGCCGATGTGACCTGCGGGGCGGGAGGTGAGGGAGGCGCGGGCCTTTGTACGGGCCTGGCAACAGGGGCCTGGTAATGGGGAGGGCTAGGTGCCACTTGAGAGGTATTACGTACCCAGGGTACGTTAATAAGGGGAGGGATAGTCTGCGGGGACTTTGTTAGGGCCGGGAAGTTGGCCAGAGATTGGTCTGGCACGGCTGGGCGGACTTGGGAGTTAATGGGGGCTGGAGGGGCCCTCCAGGAGAGTTGGCTCTGAGCCGGGGCGCGACTGGGGCGCTGGGACTTAGGGGCTTTGGGGCAACCGCGGTAGTTTGCGGGATGACCCGTTTCTCCGCAGAGCACGCAGCTTGGAGGCTCCGTGCACTGAGAGAGGTCCTTGGGACGGGGGCAATCAGCCGTGCCGTGGTCACCCAGGCACTTAACGCACCTGGGAGTCGCAAAGCAGTTGCGGGCAGAGTGCCCGTAGAGCTGGCAGCGATGACACTGCCCTATGGTGCCCCTTTTGTGAGGGGCTTCGACGGTGATACCAGAGAGCTGGCACACCGTCTTGATGTTGAAAATGGCCTTGCCGGCGGGCGAATGCTCCAAAACGGCAAGAACCATATCATAGGGGGCGTGAGAGCGACCGCGATGCATGCGGTGCACTTCCATGATGGGAAGGTTTTGGGCCTTTAGATCGGCCTGGACGTCGGAGGTTGAGACCTCCTTTGGGACTCCCTTCACGACTACACGAAGCAGCCGATCCTCAGGGAGGGCGTAGGTGTGGAAGGATACTTTCATATCCTTCAAGAGAGAAGTTAAACGACGATGGTCGTTTGAAGTCTGCACGGAGACTTTAATTCCCGTTGAGGTGGTACGGGCTGATAGGTAATTAATACCTAGAGAGTTGCAGCGCTTGGATACATCGATCCAAAGCGCTTTATTCTGAATAAACAGGGGCGGTGGGGAAGGCTCTTTCCTCTGGGAAGAGGTAGAGCTAGTTGGGTTGGTGGTCTTAGCCGATGCCGCGGAGGTCGCGGGCTTACTGGGGATCGCTCGTGTCGCCACAGGGACTGAGGGCGTAAGCGGGATATTACGGGGCGCGGGGGCCTCGCAGGTCATATTGGGCATGGGTGGGGACTCGGGCGAGTCGTTCTGTTTTTTAGAAGGAGGGGCGGAAGCGGTTTTAGCGCGCTTAGCACGCTTCTTACCGACTACGGTTGTAAAATCCTCATCTGAGGATGAGGTAGAGGAGGAGTCCTCGTCTGGGGAGGTCTCGTCCGCGACCTCCATGGCGCATTCTAGTGCGACATCGGGGGTCGCGGAAGAGGGCCCAGTTGAGGTGGGATCGGGAATGGGCTCGGGAGAGGCGTCCTGGGTGACCTCGTCAAAGTATTCCCTGATCTCAGGTAATTCCGAGACGAGGGAACCAAGTAAGCCTTCTTTGGTGGCTAGAAGCTTTAGGAGCTTCTCCAAAAAGGGAGAGTTTTGGTCGGTACGCGACATGGCGACCGACCAAACAGCTATCTAATACTAACGTATTTTTACAGCACTTCAAACGCGTCGCGTTCCGCACAGAAGAAGTGCCAAGAAACTGTGCGGCAATCGCGCTACTTGTCCTAACACGTTTAGCCCCGGGTTGGGTGTTACCCAGGGATGTGTTTGTGTATGTATGCTCCCCGCCGGGGTAAGACGGGGAGGGTGAGTACTTAATTAATGAGCCCTAAGCTTGTATCCGCCTCGCCAATCTTATTGTGCGAAGTGGTTCCTAACTGCCTCAAGTGCAGAGGGTAGCTCAGAGCGGATGCTCCGAACGCCCAAACAACACAAGAGGGATGGGATGGTAGGGAAAGGGTAGGGTTGGGAAGGAGATGATTGCCGTCGACTAGGAGTTCCCCCAAGGCCGGTGGTGACAATCCCAGCCGAGTTTAGCGTTGCCCAAAAGGGGCAAAGCCGGTGTCTCGGGTCCACACCCAACAGGTTTCGTAATGGCACCGTTAGGTATCAGCCTGTTGACCACAAAAATAGTGGATTTAATCACAAAATGTTAAGTTAGTCGCCTTGAAAAAGGCAACTAAAATAACTGCCCGGGCTAGCAACGGACTTAATCCGTTACTAACTGGGCGAAGAATGTGCGCGCAGGCGACACAAAGCCGCCGCGAACACAAAGGCGGCGCCGACAAAGGCGCGCGGGAACAATGGAGCGGAGCGGGCGGCAGCGGATGCGAGCGTCTGCTCGCTGTGGCGGCTGGATGCGAAGTCTTGCCCAAAAAACTGCTCCGCGTCACTTCACTATTTGAGGTTGAAAAATCAAAGTTCATAAGTAACTAGTTGTGGTTGAATTGTTTGAATTGAAATTAAAGAAAGATAGAAATTTTTGTCAAAAAATTGTTGCCAGGTCCGAAATACTTAAAAATACTTCGCATTCCGCGGTCTGGGGCGCGAAGTGAGACGTCGAAACGGCTCCGCGTCACTAATTAGAGTTCGCGACAGAGTTCGCTACTTCGCGAACTCCGGCGAGTCGCCTCCGTTTTCGCGCTCACGCACATGCTGTCCCTTTCAGTTCTATTGACATTTTACGGTACAGCATGAGAGTGAGCGCATGCTTGATTGACGTTTGTGAATTCGGGGGAATGTTTTAAGAAATTTTAGGTGTTTAACTATAATTTAGCATGTTACTGCATGTGTTTCAAAATATTTGATTTAGTTTTTAAAAGAAATTGTTGTCAAAAAAGTGTTGCCAGGTCCAAAATACTGTAAAATACTTCGCATTCCGAGGTCTGGGGCGCGAAGTGAAACGTCGAAACTGCTCCGCGTCACTAATTAGAGTTCGCGACAGAGTTCGCTACTTCGCGAACTCCGGCGAGTCGCCTCCGTTTTTTAGTCACCAATTAATTAATTTCAATATTTATTTGGTGTATTGGTGCAAAGAGATCACTGCTTTTGGTGCTGACAGTCGATGGTTGGATTCAAACTTAGAAAAGTCTCAGGATTGTTTTGTTCTGTACTTGAGAGTTATTTATAAAACTATCACCCAAATTCACAAATGGCAATCAACGCTAAGCACGCGCTCACGCACATGCTGTCCCTTTCAGTTTTTTTAACATTTGTTGACGTTTGTGAATTCGGGGGTTTGTTTTAAGAAATTTAGGTGTTTAACTATAATTTAGCATGTTACTGCATGTGTATCAAAATATTCAAATAGGTGTGTCGTTAAATACTCAGGGCAAAGATTTAGAATCATTTAAGTATGTTTTTTAGTCCCATAGCCAGAAAGAAATTGAAATTGAACAAAGATAGATATTTTTATCAAGAAATTGTTGTCAGGTCCAAAATACTGCAAAATACTTCGCATTCCGAGGTGTGGGGCGCGAAGTGAGACGTCGAAACTGCTCCGCGTCACTAATTAGAGTTCGCGACAGAGTTCGCTACTTCGCGAACTCCGGCGAGTCGCCTCCGTTTTTTAGTCGCCAATAAATTATTTTCAATACTTATTTGGTGTATTGGTGCAAAGAGGTCATTGCTTATAGTGCTGACAGTCGATGGTTGGATTCAAACTAAGAAAAAGTCTCAGGATTGTTTTGTTCTGTACTTGAGAGTAAAACTATCCCCCAAATTCACAAACGACAACAACGCTAAGCACGCGCTCACACAAATGCTGTCCCTTTCAGTTCTATTGACATTTTACGGTACAGCATGAGAGTGAGCGCATGCTTGATTGACGTTTGTGAATTCGGGGGTATGTTTTAAGAAATTTTAGGTGTTCAACTATAATTTAGCATGTTACTGCATGTGTTTCAAAATGTTTGATTGTTTTTTTTTAAGAAATTGATGTCAAAAAAGTGTTGCCAGGTCCAAAATACTGAAAAATTCGCATTTCGTGGTCTGGGGCGCGAAGTGAGACGTCGAAACTGCTCCGCGTCACTAATTAGAGTTCGCGACAGAGTTCGCTACTTCGCGAACTGCGGCGAGTCGCCTCCGTTTTCGCGCTCACGCACATGCTGTCCCTTTCAGTTCTATTGACATTTTAAGGGACCGCATGAGCGTAAGCGCATGCTTTGCGTTGATTGACGTTTGTAAATTAAGAAATTTTAGGAACTATAATTTAGCATGTTACTGCATGTGTTTCAAAATATTTAAATAGGTGTGTCGTTAAATACTCAGGGCAAAGATTTAGAAACATTTAAGTATGTTTTTTAGTCCCATAGCCAGAAAGAAATTGAAATTAAAGAAAGATATCATTTTTTGTCAAGAATCTTTTGCCAGGTCCAAAATACTGTAAAATACTTCGCATTCCGCGGTCTGGGGCGCGAAGTGAAACGTCGAAACGGCTCCGCGTCACTAATTAGAGTTCGCGACAGAGTTCGCTACTTCGCGAACTCCGGCGAGTCGCCTCCGTTTTTTAGTCGCCAATAAATTAATTTCAATATTTGCTACAGCTCTTTATGTAAGTGACGGTTCTGGTTCGCTTTTTGATTTTCTTTTTGTTGGTGTTTTCGAAATTGCAACGTTCTTTCGGAAGTGTTGGAGTTATGTATTCGTAGAAGTTGATGCGGGAAATTGATGTTCCATTTTGCAGTACTTCTATTTATAAATTACCATTTCTTTCCTAACCTGTGCTAAAAGAAATCTTTTTTCACAAACAAGCTCACTTGTGGTGTTATTATTTTAAACATTGTTTATGAATACTGTGTTTTGTGTATAAACGACTAATTAATAAATAAATTAGAGTCCGACCGAAACTGGTTTTCCGACCGAAACCGAAACCGAATGTTCGGCCTAGGCTTCAGTTTCGGCCGAAACCGAAACCGAAACCGAAACTCACGTGGTCAAGTATAAAATACCTACAATTACTGAATTCTGAAGCTTTTTACCGATTATTCTGATAATGACAACAAAACAAAGTTACAGAATGATTTTTTAACCTCAAGATCCCACCGCTGGGCATAGGTCTCCTCCCTTTTTTTCCATTGGCCCTTGTCTTTTAATAAAGCCTACCATCCACCGGGTTAATGTACCAGGTGGTCGCTCCATAGTTTTTTAGGCCTCGCCCTTCAATGATTCAGTTTTTGAGGAGCCATTGGGTTGTCATTCGGCCCGGATGAATTTTACAGACATGACCTGCCAAGTCCCATTTCAGTTTGGCGACTTTCTAGCCCATGTCTGAGCTAGAAAGCCACTGGGCCTAAACAAGGCTTGAACGCCAGTTTTAGCGCGGTTCGTGGTCTGTTTGTGTGTTTAATAATAATAATAATAATCGTTTATTTCGGACTTAAAGATCCATATTGCTTAGTTACATATATCATATATGGCTAGTGTTAGTATCTACGTTAATGCCTAACACACTCCACTCCAATACAAAACGAATTCCAAAATTCAATTCTTGACAAATTCCGAACTTTGACTAAGGGTGTTCTGTGAGAAACTAGGCTTGAGTACCGTTTGTTAGGATGGGCGGAATACAAACGTCGTGAAGTTCCCGTTTTAAAGGTATAGGAAGGTCGCACTTCACATAAACCTTGACCAGTTAGATCCTCCAGGCAATTCGGCGTACGATTTACTTATCTTGCCTGCTTTATACAAAACAAGCATGTGGACCGCCTGATGGTGAGCGGTTACCGCAGCCTATGCACAGCCTATGCACCTATGCAGCTACTTTTCAAAAACCTCTTGAAAAACTCCACGCTATATGCTCCATAGCTCAACGGGAAAACCTCGACAGGGAGTTCATTCCACAATTAAAGTGTCCCGGGAAGGTAACATCTCAGGAACCAGACTGCGCGAGACCATGGCGGCTCCAGAGTATGTGGATGAAAACCCTGAAGATGGCGGGTGGCCTGTTCTCGAAGGAGACAATCTGGCCTAAGTAAATATACTCATCAACGTATTGCATTGTCTGACCACTACCTTACTTTGTGTGCCGTTTGTCATCAGTTTCGTTTTCGTCTGGTTCATCACCAGTCCAATGCGATAGCACGTAGCATTATCTGATCTGCCACTCGGCAAGTGTGTTGTCGAAAAGCACGATGTTTTTCAATTTTTCTAATTCGACATAGATTCCTTCAATAGACTAGATCTTGCAAAGTGCCAGCTATACGAAAGTAAATAATCTAAGTGATCCAATATTGGACTATTTACATCATTTAAGTACAGAAACGAAACGAAAATTTCATCATCAGCATCAACAACCGCACGACGTCCATTGCTGAACCAGGGATCAGGCCTCCTCCTTAGATTTCCAGAGCGGCCGCTTATGGGTGGCCCACATCCACCGAAACCCTGCGATCTGTATCAGCTCAGCCTTTTTCTTCGCTGGTGGGAGTCCCACGCTGCTTTTGGCTTCAAATGGTATCCCACTCGAGAATTTTTCGACCGCTGTGGTCATCAGTTTCTCGTGCAATGTGCCCCGCCCACTGCCACTTCAACCTGCCAACCAGCGCATTTTTAGTGCCCAGCTGTGTTAAATGCGGCGATTTACCTCTTTTTCGAAGGTACTTGCCTACTTGGATCATTTGGCCAAGACATACTCGTCGACAACTTCGAAAATCGAGCTACCAATAGAACAGTCTCAACGTAAACATGTAATCAGTTTTGTCAAAACCTCACCTCTGAAGAAGTTTTGCATCTGGTGATAACCCATTGACCAATTTGTGTTGCTACGGAGCCATCCCAATGCCCAACGGCTATTTCCGAACATTGTGGAGGCTGCCAGGCTTAGCCGTAGCGTCGAGCGAGAGAAACGAAGTTATACGAACGCGCACGAAAACTCCCGAAATGAGTTTCGGTTTCGGCTTAGTTTCGGCCCTATTTTGGCCGAAACCGAAACTGTGGCCGAAACTTGATTTTTTGGCCGAAACTGGCCGAAACCGAAACCGAAAGTTCGGTCGGACACTAAAATAAATTGCTAAAATACTTCTGCCTTTTCTTCAACTAAGTGGGAGCAAGTGACTCCTGTGGTATTATTAATTCTAATTGCATGTTAGTGCTATAGGGTTACGCACAAAAAACTTAAACAGCTCTTCAACAACACATTAACTTTTGTATCGTTTTGTCTCTTTCATCCTTGTTGCTGCCGCCGTCACAACACGTCAATTGCTTAAACTATGCTTTAGCTTTGCGTGCGTTTTTATGAATAAGGTAGTATTTCAATAAAGGAATTAGACTATAGGGGGAGGTCAGAGGGATTGGTTGTGACAACGCAACGCACACACGCCCGACAACCGCTCGTTTTACCTATATTTCTATTGTAACGATGCCATTTCTTTTCAGCCTCGTGGACGTTACAACCTCCACGATGGCTGAAAACTTCGTAGTAGCTTAACCCTACATCAAAATATAAAGTATCTGTCCTTTTGAAATTTGAATTTAAATTTCGTTCCGTATGTCTGCGGAGCTTTTATTTTTTTTGGAGTCTTACAAAAATCTTCGAAAGATCAACATCATCACAGATTTATTTATATTTTGAAAATCCGTTTATTTCTACTCATTCATCCTTTCTAAATTATCGTGAATATCTATTGTGATACCTAAGTGTTGGATAACTAAATAAAAACAATAAGCAAGTCTCGGAATGTGTTTTTTATTGAAATAACTTATACGACGAGTGCCGGTCTTCCCTGGCCCTTAGTAGGCTGAAGACGGCAGGAGGAGCCGCCACACTGGCCCCACCGACTCTCTAGCGGTACTACCCCGTTACAACTTGCTCCATTCCTAAAAATACAAGCGTTGAATTTTTCGAAAACTTATTCAATTAACTAGGAAAAAAGTTTGTCACAGGGCTTAAAAAACCTGTTTACAATTAAGAAAAACCCCCACAAACCCGCGTAAACCTGCGCTAAGTCTCAAAGCTTCCGGCGAAGTTTGAGGATTTAGGGATGACGAAACGGGATACCCTGGTGCCTCATAAAAACCGGTGATACACTGGTATTAGTTGTACATGTAATAAAAGTGAGTTTTTAATTAAATTAAATGTCCACGTAGCTATTTCATTTGGATTTTATCAAGAAACCATCATAGTTGTTACTATGGTAGTAAACAATAATATTTAAAAGAGGTATAGAAACGTTTTGTCAGATCTAACGCGAAGTCAAAAATTGATTCCTGGAGTACGTACCTATGATTTGACCGTGTGTACAAGATGCATGATTATTTACTAGATCGTAAACGAGACATACATGTTGTGCAGTGTTGTCTCAAACTGTCAATGCTTTGCTCAGGTGTTCAAAATCCTGATTTTGGTGCCACTTTTTTAGCACAAGTAAGCTATCTAAGTATTTTTATTATAATGTTATTGGTGGTACAATAGCTTTAAGATTGCGAACTCTTGTGCTGGTGCGGGAATCGTACCTGAGACTCTTTGAGTCTCATCCGGCACTTGAACCGTTGCGCTAATCAGGGGGGCTAAAACAGCAACATTTTAGCATTTCATATTATGAATCATCTATTTGACGTTTCATCTAGACCGCGGTCCGTTTCGAGTCAAAAGTGAGTAACAGCGCGCTGACACGCATCCCGAATTGATAAATTGTATGAACGTGAGCGACGTCAGCGCGCTATTACTCACTTTTGACTCGAAACGGACCGCGGCCTAGATGAAACGTCAGTTAGATGTTTCATAATATGAAATGCTAAAATGTTACCGTTTTAGCCCCCCAGGTAGTCAAATAGGGCCTTTTGACGTCAATTTCATTTTACCGTAAAGATGTGCCACCGGCTTCTGGCGGCAAACAGTTTAGTAGTGTAGTATGTGTGTGTGCAGTGTAGTTTAGTTTCGTTGCTAAACGGCACTTAATAGATTATACCCAATGCGCCATTAACTGATCCGTATGACAGATGCGTGTAGAGCAAATCATTAAGTGAGCAAACTCTCTTCGACCCCGAACTGCACTTCGAATGTTAGAGAATTTTAGTGATTCTGAAAATTTCAAATATTCAAATTATTTTCAATATATTTCAAACGGGCTTATTTTTCTGAAAAAATAAGCCCGTTTGCTGAAAACTGAAACATTACGACTCGCGCTTATCCGAGCTTACAAGCGCGTCAACACTTGTACGAGTGCATATGCACCAATGCAACGCGATTTTAAAAAGGAGCTTATACGAGCTTATAAATGCCGGTCTAACGAGCTTATAAAATGCTGATTTAAATCCGGATGTTCTCGCGGCGTTTACTTTATCGCGCTATCGTTGCGAGATCGCGGCGTGTAGGCTGTGAGAACGTTGCGCGCTCGCGGCAAAATCGCCTCGCCGTTAAATCGCCCAATAAACGCTAGTGTGAACAGGCTCTTAACGAGTATTGCATAGCCGAAGTCTGGGCCATGATCCATACAACTAACCGCCAAATTCACAAACGCAAATCAACGTTGAGCAGTCCTCAGAAGTATAACTGTCCCTTGTTCTATTGACAATTTACGGGATTGCATGAGCGTGAGCGCGTGCTTAGCGTTGATTGACGTTTGTGAATTCGGTGGTAAGATCAGTTCCATCAGCCAGGAACAAGTTCTGGAAGTCGCTAACTAGCGCCAGATAAAGCGCCCGCATGCCGCAATTAATCTTACTCGGCTTATACAAAAGCTGAGCCTTTGTGGAAATTTTCACTGCATTTGTGATTATAGAAAATTCCCTCAATTCTTCAGTCTAAATACGGTTAATCATCAAGGATATCAGTCGGTCAAGTTAATAATGAAGTTAAGTTAAATTAAGATAGTAATGTTAGTTTCAAGGACATTAGAACCTGGGCCTCTTTAAGAAATGATAGGCATCTGTTTTAGGCGAATTTTCCTGTTGTAACTTAGTCTTCGTGATTCTCATTTTTGTATTTTGCGATGTCTTTTATAAACAAACATTCCATTTCTTTCTATCATAATTCCTGCTCTCATTATACGTTTTGCTAACATTGAGAAAATTTAAGATACCTTGGGTCATTTTCACTTAACCATTTCTTAAGCCCATTTTTCGTTGCACAAATAACATTGTCTTTCTATCGTCATTGAACATCTCAGAACAAGCAGAAATACGGGCGCCCGCGAAGCCTTTATCACAAAGTTGGCCTTTGACTTAAGTTTAAGTAATTTTATCGGAGCCGCGACTTGCCTCTGCTAACTGCCAAGTACCAACACTCTCGTTACACAGGTTGTTGTAGGAAAGAGCTTGAAACTTAGCCATTGATATTTTAGTCGATAGGACTCTGAACAATGGGAGATAGTAAGAAGAGAGAAAGTTGAACTGCTGAGTTTCTTGGCGGTTCTTCTCAATACCGAAACAACTCCACGATCCGGGGTAGCGTCACATTTATTTAAGTACAATTCATATTATGGTATTCATGTCTATTATTTATTTATTTTGATGATTAGATTTGAGGATTTGAAAGTAGGTACTTTGTAACAGGTGTTTTCGGATGAAGTTATTTTTGATTGTTTGTTAAAAAAATCAGGTTTCCATCATATTAGTCAAAAAATTACTTGATTTGAAGAAGCACTTGGGATCGCGGCGACCCCGCGCGCCTAATTTAAGGTTAAGGGGTGTTGAATAAATTCTCGTAAAAATACAGTACCATAGATTTCTAGCGCAGCTTAGATTTTAAATTTTCATGAAAACATTCCAGTCAAAAAATACAAACAAATTTAAATTTTCAATTTGTTATAAAATCGCTTTGCCGTGTTAAGTAGTTAATCAAAACCTTCGCTTACCCCATAAATTGACTCAAAAGGCAACCATTTTTGAACATCCTGTTATCTCCTGTGAAAATATTGCGCTTGAACTAATTTCGGCGGTGAAATGATATTAGATTTAGGATAAGCTGTTTAAATTGAATTTCTGAATGGAGTTCGCATTCGTCGGGATCCTTTTGTTAGGTAACATCGTTCTAGAACTACTATGAAGTTTTCTAAAATGTACTTCACAGAGGTTTCAGGGTTTTGAAAAACTAGATAGCAGCTTTTGCGTTCCATAGCTTCGATACAGCATCTACATAAAAAACTACTTTTATTTTTATTGAGGTCTTCAATGACCTCTTCATGAGGCCCAGATAATGAAGAACTACTGGGCTGGTTAATCTCATTTTGAAGACTTTGGGCATCGAGGGTGCGGACTTCTTGAAGGCAGAGTATAAACAGTAGGCTATCTATGGCCGCCCGCCGAGTTATTAGTCTAGCGTGCACACAGACATGCGGCACAGCCCGTCCGCCGTACTGCCACCACCTTATCATCCGTATTTTATGCTAGCAGGTGCGTGAAATCGCGTGCCGACACGGCGCGCGACGCGCACGCACACATTCAAACCGAGAGCGGCACGTTTGTATGTAGATATTTTACTGTTCTTTGTGTACTGGGTTGAAGGTAACTGTTTCCGCAGCCTATGATGACTGCTGACTGACAATAATATTTCAAAGAGGTATACTTAAATACGTTATTACTGTACTGATGCAAAGTCAAAAATTGACCCCTGGCGTACGTACTATAATTTTACCGTGTGTACAAGATAGCATGATTATTTTACTAGAGTGTAAACGAGACAGATAAGTTGCGCAGTGTTGTCTCAAACTGTCAATGATTTGCTCAGGTGGTCGAAAGTCCTGATTTCGGGTGCCACTTTTATAGCACAAGAAACCTATCTACGAGTTTTTATTATAATATCATTGGTTAAACACATTTAGAACAAAATAAATGAGCATCTACAAAAAATCGTTACTTCTTCAAAAGCCTCGCTGCTCACACGCAACTCTAAGTAAAATCCAATCTCGAAGTAATACACTCTTTAGGATGTCATCTACTCGAATCTTCCGCCAGATAATTTCATCAGCAAATCGAATGCAATCGAAGAATCGAAATACTTTCTAGGGCTTACGGGAGTCATGTGACGTACGAAACCTACATTACTAGAAGTGGCAACAATTCTTTCCAGTTTTTTTAAAAACATGTGGGAGGTTTCATGAAAATCGATCTCATTTCTCATCGAAATTTACTCAAACGAAACAATATGAAATTCAACAAACCTTTTTTACGTATTCTAAGATAAGAACATAACATAAGCAGCCTATTAACGTCCCACTGCTGGGCATAGGCCTCACCTCAATTATGAGGTGGTGAGAGCCATACTCCAACACGCGGGCTCAGTGGCAATTTTAGTGTGAGATGTTATAAGGCCTCTGAATAGGCTTATCACCTTACATCTAGAAACTTCAACCCGGACCAACTGCTTAACGGGCTTCCGAAGCACGGAGATGCCTGAAAAATACATCACATTTCGGTCGGAATGGTCACATTTCCGACCCGGCGTCTGTTGCTTTACAACAGCGATCGTTGCAGATCCACTGTCACAACTGCACCACGGACACCTCGTTTGAGAGTAATAGATACATGTTTTTGATGACAAAAATATAATTCAATATTGATTTTATAAAAAACAAAATTATTTAAGAATTTATAATAGGTATGCGTTATATAGCAATCCATCTATTTAACCATGCGCTATGAGGCAAAGCAATGTGTGTGCGGTAAAGAAATTAACCTACACTATGTTCAGAAGTAGCTGTTTTCTTTAAAAAATACAGGCTATTTCATAGCTCTTCCAGTATCGGAACATCCCTGTTGATATCGTAAAAGCGCCTATGACGTAGCCTCCCTCCATTTGAATTCCTCCATTCACTCATTCGTTCAGTCACGTGACAAATCGCCCCCGCAGGTGTAATTACGGGATGCGTGATCCCCCCCCCCCCCTCCTTTCCCTTCGGTCCCGGTGCTGTAACCGACATCGAAAGAGGATTTGTTTTCATTTCGAATGGGGAATGTGATTTTAAGGTACGTTTTAGTGTTACTGGAATTTGACGACTTAGAGCCGGTGCAGGTTAGGACGATAAGAGTTGCTGATTGCTGGTACTTTTATTCATTAATTCTTTCATTATTTCTGATTTCCATAACATAAGGAAAAAAACTAGCTTTAAATGTGATGATGTCTCATATTTCATTAAAAAGTTTGACACTCGGTTGCTTACCAGAGTCTACTCGTAGGACCGTCGTGGTTTTAGTACTAAGTATTTAGTTTCTGGTTTTTCTTCCTTTTAGAAGATTTTGTCACCGGAAGTCACTAACTTCGCAGCATATTCCTAAAATTGATATGGCATCGCGGTGGTGGCCTCTGGCGGCGGGTAGATGTTACCGTTTTTTTTAGTTCGTGCAAATCCGCGCTAATTTCCTCGACGCGTTTGATCGACAAAGCTTGACAAAATAGATATTTCAAAGTGAGCACTAACATGCTAAGCTAATTTACACTAACAAACCGCACTAACTTTGAATTTTTGTATGCGTTAGAATGTTCTTTCCTGAAAGATAACTTCGTGAATACATTTGACACGTACATTCCATTACGTCACCTAACTTGCGTCAGTCAAAGTCGGAATTTCATTACCTTTGTGCAGCGAGTCCACTCCGTAATAATATTTTGCGGAAACCATTTTTGTTTTATTTTAAAATTAAACTAACGGATGTAAAATGTGGGACTGAGTGGATTATAGAGGCTGAGAGCTTTGTTCCATCGTTCTGTTTCAATTTCTGTTGACTATATTTAAAAGGTTTGCAGACTGCGGTATTGCATAGCGAGCGAATCAGAGCGGTTTAGAGTTCTCGCCAGCGTGGTTTTTTATGATAAACATTTTTATTTGGCTGATATTCTTTTTTTTTCAAGGGGAAATCCTCATGGATCCTCAACCTCGCCTCGCCGCCCCGGGGGGCAACGAGGTTATAATGATAAAAAACTCCATATTATGGAGATTTACTTTATGTATCTAAAAACGAGTAAGAATGTTATTGTTATGTGTATGATTGTGACGTATGATGAAAAATTATATAATTTATTTATTCTTTATTGCATAAGAAATAAGAACAATTGGCGGCCTTATCGCCTAAAGGCATTCTCTTCCAGTCAACCTTCGGGCGAGGCAGAAAAAAATATATTGGCGGGGTCTACTTTAAAGATAGGTACTATTTCAAATTGTTTCTGGATTTTGTACCTGCCAAATGGGATGGGATTGACATAATATTAGATACTTGATGGTCAAACAATGTTTAACTGAACTGTCACAGTCCAAAAGCATTTTTGAGAATAACGACGTTTGTCATGACAGCTAGTTGTAAATAAATAAATAAATAAATCGTCTGCGGAATATTTATTACAAGTTTGCCTTCTAATCTTACTTAAGGGTTTTTTGTGTTAAACGAGCTAAAGTTAGGTTTTACCAGCACTTTAAAGCACTCCAGCTTTCTAACTCAGGTACTAAGACGCGCAACGCCCTCTGCTAAGCAAGGTTTTATAGGTGCGGACATAGGTTCTCAAACCTGGGGAAAACAGTTCTGATTTCGTTCGGTGGTTTGGGGTGCTAAAAAAATATATCTATCTATCCAGCCGCCAGTGGCTTAGCGCCTGCCACCTTTCGCCATCACTCGTGCTTGCCACCAAAGGAGCCATACGAAGGCTTGGTTTGCGCCAATGCTATCCAAACGTATATAAACTCGTTGTGGTCGCGTCTAGTGACTTAATGTGCCCCGGCTTTTATTTATAAAATGTCTGAGATTTCGGTTTATTCAATTGCCGGTTTTTGTTCAGATATCAGAAAGCATTTTTCGACGTCCCTGAGGCCGTGGTATAGTCTTGCTTCGTGAAGTATACATTACGCTTTCGGGCAAATCAAGAAGTTTGAGAACCAGTGTCCTAGACTAAGTGCATCTCCCGGGGACACAATAATATCGCTTTTGACCCGGGGTGTTATTGCAACAGACATGCCATGTGGTTTCCTTCGTACGGTTAAGTTAGGTTTACAACATAATGCTGGCTGGCTGTTTGGTGCAAGGGGTAAGGTCTTTGTGCCCTTCGTAAATGGGCTCGCAATACTTACTACCTAAGTATCCCAGCCTAGTAGTAGCAGCTCCCTTCTACTACTAATTAGGGAATGCAAGTCCGTTTTCTTTTCGAAATCCGGATTTCAAAAAACGGATTCGGAAAAAATCCGGATAATCCGGATTGAATCCGGATTTTGCCTCTTACCATACAGAATTCTAAGTACTTTAAAAATGACATATAAATAGTGTAAAATAAGCATTACAATACGTATTCAGTAATCAGAAGTGCAATCAAATCGCATTATATCATCGTTTTCAAAACCATTGATTCTGATTGTGAAATCAATTCTGATATTAAAAATGAGTTTTCGATTGACCACAGTCTCGCCTGATGGTAAGCGACGATGAGGTCGAAGGTGTAACACGCTTACCCAGAAAATGTCTATTCACACTCGCCTTAAAGTCACGAAGGTTGCATGTATCCGGAAACACAGACACAGGGAGAGCGTTCCACTCCTTAGCGGTGTGGACTAGAAAGGAAGCACCAAACCGTTTAGTCCGGACCACCGGAAAATCAACCACAGGGGGTGGTGGGGGTGAAAGCCCTCACGGCGTCTAGTGGTACGGTGGTTGAAGGTGAAGGGTGGTTGAAACCACCCTTTACCTGACCTGACCTGATGGTCATGAAGATCCTGCGCACGATCTCCGAAATACACCTTTAAAAAACCGATAGACGGGCAACTCGATGCTCCGGACTCTGGAGTGTGGTTCCAACGAGCGTGTCGTCACCTATCAGTCTCTTGGCCCTTCGGTCTACTGAGCCCAGTGCATCCAGCTGGTATTTGGCAGAGCCCTCCCAAAGGTGGCAGAAATACCCCATATACGACCGAACTTGTGTTTGGTACAATTGTAACAGGTGATCCCCTACAAACTAAACGACCACAATATTTCATTCCCGTGCCATTTAGATACGATTTATCGTGAATTGAATATCTAGGCTACTTGCCGATGGTGCCAATACCTTCTCATTGCTATGTTGCTCAAACCTTTTGTAATGCCTGGATCATTGGCACCTGGAGATTTATTTATAATTACATATTTTCACGTTTGGACACTAATTAACCATTTTTATAATGGCACAAAAACGTTAAAGATATATGAATATCCAAGAAGGTAATCCTGATACTCCACTTTAAACAACACTTCCAACAAAAAAGTTAAAATATACTTAAACAGGACGTGATCGTTCGAACATTGTCATCTATCTAGTGCGTAAAACTAGATTGTTTTTTTTAGAAGAAATATCCGAAAAATCCGGATTCGATTTTCAAATCCGGATTTAAAAAACAAGTAAAAATGACGGATTATCCGGATAAAACGGATTACGGGTTATCCGGATTGCATTCCCTACTACTAATACAGACAGGGCTTTTAGGATTCTTAAATAAGCGTGGAGGGGCCTGTGTGCCTTTCGTACCTGGAGTTGGATTGGCTCTTGACCTTCTGTCAGCTCGGCAGCCAAGCGCGTTGGAGGGGATGTTACTGCCCTTGGGGATCCGCTACCTAGGTTTTAGTAGGTAGGGGTCACTGTTTCCCAGGAGTTCCACGTCCCACACACCCCAGGTGCTCCGTAACTGCTTTCCCTGACGCAAAAAAGGTAAAGATCTTCCTACAGCGCCTTTTTCACAATTTACCTTAAGAAAGAAGAGAAAAAACACTTCGGTGCCTCTGGATTGCCAACACAAGTCTGAGAGGACCCCTGAAGGTCAATTTTTTCATGGGATTTTGTTAGTCCTTTCTATCATTAATTTAACAATGCAAAATACGGCCTATTTGGACCTAAGCGAATCAGCTATGGTTTTCCGGTTGGCGCCAAAACTCACTTCCCTCGTGGTGAGATATGCTGAAAATTCAATATCTTTGTGACTCGTCGTTTGAGAGTAAAGAACTAAGCCAAATAAATTTTTTCAATTATTTACACACAAAATAAGAGAAAATACTATAACACTAATACTATAATTCAGAGTGAAGCGTATGGATGATTGAAGTAAGCGTGAAGCGCCGAGATGTGAAGTGATGTTAGCCGGAATGCCACCCCAGATCAAATTGCATTTTTAGGTAAATCTATTTTTTTTTTCTTACTTTCTAGGTATATTAAGGGCCCTTACTAGGCGAAAACGGCAAAATGGACTGTTATCTAATGAGCTATAGATACTGTATGTATTACAGAACGTATGTGTGATGGGATGACTGTTTCCAAAACACGATTGGAAAAACTTTGCCCGATAAAAAAAAAACCTGAAGTTACCTCTAAAATATCATATAAATGCTCATTACAATTTTACAACTGTATTTTACGATAATAACGTCATATATCACAAATACGTAGGTATTTACCTTCTCGATTTCGTGACTGTTTTAGATTTAGAGAATACTAAATATTTTCATTCACTTTTTGATAAAAATGTGAATGGCGCTTACGATTTTTAGTTTCGAGCACGTTGATTCCATACTAAACGCGGACTCCGACCCCGCCTCACCTCAGGCGCGAGGTGCTACGAAATCTGAATTTTCGCTGACCGCCTAACCCCCCTTAACAAATTCCACATTATATGTATAAGTGAAATGTCCAATGCGTGTTCAAACACACGCATTACGCATTTACCACACTATTAGCATTGAATGGAAGCGCATCCCAAGGATATGGTGGCAACTGGCAAAGCTGCCCTTTCGGAGCAATAAAATGATATCGCCTGATGTAACTCTGTTAGGCTGCCATTTGTGCGGTTCGTGATAGGTTGTTCCGCCTGTGTCACGGCTGCAGTTCATTAAATCAGAATTTGGGAGATAAACTTGGCAAATTAGAGTCGTTGGTTGAAGCTATCTTTGGAGACTAATGAGAGATGGCGCTGCTAACTTAGTTATCTATGGAAGAGCATTCATATTTTTGAAAATAGAATAGACGATTTTTACCGACTAAAGTAAAATGGAAATGGAAGAATAACAACAACAATATACAACAAACACATTTCACAACCGAATAAAAAATTACATAAAAATAATTTTAAATGGTAAACAAAGTAATTAATTAAGTATGAAGAAAACTTTTAGGACGAACGAAATGCAGTGCTGTATGGCGTGATAATTATACCATTTTTTATCTTAGTTATTTTATGAATAAGAGTAAATGGGTAAAACTGGAAGCTCCTTATCAATAATGGCCGCCAGAATGTCGATTATGTCAAGTTGTCGTTACTAGATCTATTTAAAGTGTTTTAAAAGTGCATGTCATTACCGCATAGCGAACTAATCGCATTCCGAAGCTACACAAAACGCTAGATTATCGCTCCGGTTCGTCCGTGAAGCGTTCTCCACAGTACAAGTGAAGCACAGTGAAGCAGTAAAGTAAAGTAAAAATAATCTTTATTCATGTAAACTTATTAAAAAGCACTTATGACAAGTCGCAACATAAGAATTAAAAAGTAATAATGTGATTCTACCACCGGTTCGGACGTGTTGATTCTACCGAGAAGAAACCGGCAAGAAACTCGGTAGTTAACTCAGTATCCTTGCTGGTTGAATACTTTAGAGTTTTTCTACATATTTGCTCTCCAAATTTTTCTTTCACTATCCATCAATAGCATACTTAACACTTAACCTAGATCGAGTTTTAAATGACCCATTATGGTTTATAATATTTTTAATGGAGCTTAAAACAAGTAAATAGTAAGTGGTTTACCATTTTGAAATCTTGATTGGAATGGACCATTTTTCTAGACAAATTGCCAAGGATGCTACAATTATGTTTTTTTAAGAAAATGAGGGATGAAGTCAGCCGACATAAAAATTGTTAACCGTGACTCAGATGTTTTTTTTTTACTGAACGTACAATTTTTATTATCACATAAGTGGCTACAATCAATAGCATGGTTTTCAAGGATGAAAAAAAAAATGCTGTGAAATTAGGGAATTTGGGAGCACAGTTCATGAAAGCGTGGTCAAGGGTGTGGATTTTCAAAGTTTTCAAAAAAATATATATTATTATTAAGTACATAACCATGTGATATATACTTATATTTATTTTCCTTATTTTTCTTAGACGCGGCATAACGCAACCTATCACCCTGTGTCCACTTGACGTTGAGTTTCAGGACTGTATAGGCCGTTCATGTTATGTCTGGAGTTGTACTTCTCCCGCTATGCTTACACTGTGGCTCCACCTCTTTCCGCCCTGCCAGAGCCGCACATTAAATTCAAATTCATCTAACAGCAGTGACTTAATTGAGTTATACAGAACAGCCATACATCCTAATTCCTGTTCGCAATTATGTTTTCCAATTTTCATTTTCCAGTTTTGTTGCTCTCGTAATGGATTTAATTCTCTCATTAGGGCGTGCACACATTTGAAAGCAGTTTTTTGGGTATTAAAGTATGTTCAGATTAATTACTATGGATTTTGATAAGAAAATTCATTTGTTATTTTTGTGAGTAAACATTGTAAAAGGAATGGTATATTATACTGGATTGCGAAGGATTCTAGCCCGGCTTCATATTTTATCAATTACTTAGTATTTACTTTTATAATAAAATTGTGTTCAAATATGACAAAGGGTAGAAGAGAATAATTTTAATTTGGGTGAACCTTGCAAATGTAGAGAATTGTGTTTCGTATTAATCAGATTTCATGTTTTGCCACAGGCGGTAATTTAATTACACATTTTTCACATATTGCTTCATTTATCATATCAAAATAAATATCATCAGAGATTATTCCGCACTGCGCACTCCAGCCAAAACCAGGCAAAGTATTTACTATGAGATACTAACATAACATAACATCAACATAAAATATACTTCCCATTGCGGGGTACAGGCTTCACCGAGTCCATATTAAATGTATGAAACTACAGGAAATATACTGGTGGTGGCGTTAAATGGCGCGTGGCGAGTGGCCCGTGGGAGGAGGTCAGTCGTACTCCCCAAATAAAATCCGTACCAAGCCCGCGTGTTGAAGTATGACTAGTATCAGCAAATAGTTGATGCAAGGCGTGTGCCTAGCAGTGTGAGAAAGAAGGGAAGTGCTGCATAATATATTAGAAAAACTATGAATCAAAGTAAATGTACAGAGTCTTTAGTCCAACCATTTCTGTTTTTAATCTTGCTCCAGCCTAAAAGCAACTCTTCACAACGCAACGGAGAATGACCGATAATGGATAGCCAGTAATGACGTTGACCATATATGCACGAGACAATAATAAGAACACAAGAAAAAAAAAAGCCCACAGTGGGATACGAAGTCTTTTTTTTATGATTAAGTAGGCGCCCATTTGACTACAATCTCACCTGATCTTAAGTGTTGATGCGGTCTAATTTGGTACATGCTGGCCTTACAAATGGCTGTTCACTCTCTTCTTGATGGGACCCAAGTTATACTGTCTTTCACAATAGGAAGGCCCAGACTCCACCAGAGTTGAGCGGAGATGTGCGGCGTCGAGCTGTGTTTTCAACAACCAATAGAATCACGTCTCCACATCTCCATGAGGGAATAACGCAATTCCATTGGTTGTTGAAAACACAGCTCGACGCCGCACATCTCCGCTCAGTTCTGGTGGAGTCTGGGCCGAAGACTGTCTGTCTGTCCGTATGCCTTATCAGTCTTCAAGGTGGCATGCCTTGAGCCAGGTGGCTCATGTTTACCGATCTATCAATTAGGCTGACCACAACGGTCTGTATTGGATGACTGGCTGTATGCGAGAAACCCTGGAAATTGTACTGTACGAGCCAATTGTGTGAGGCTTTGCTTTTGTGCCTCGAATGATGTAATTAACGTTAATTACATCATTCGAGGCACAAAAGCGGACTTAATAATAATAATTATGATTCTAATAGTTTAAAAGTTGGTGGTTTTAATCCCCGTACAATACAAACATTTGTGTGCATGAACATGTCTGTTTGTATTGGGCTGGGTGTTTCCTAAGTATAATAGGTACCTAATATACCTGATTTTATAGCTATAATACCTAAACACGTTTTCACAAAAAATATATTAGTAGGTATGTTTATCCGTTGTTTAGTATCTCATCTCCAACAATTCGCTTGTAGTGCCTTGGTAGTACAGGGCCCTAAGTCTGCTAATTTTAGAACGCCAATAGTCAATAGTCAACTCAATAGTCTAATTTGACATATTTCAGAAAATGTGTCAAATAAGCCAATTGAGAGTCAATTACGATTCAATTGAAGCGTTCTAAAATTAGCAGACTTGGGGCCCTGGATTCCCTTTGCGGTATCGTTGGCGGGGTAATTGACCGGTTCGGCCTTGCAAAACGCCTTATGTGCCTTCCGGAGCACAGAGATGCCCAAAAGTTCATAACCAAACGGTGGTCATACAACAAAACTGAGTGCATGTATGACCACCGTTTGGTAATGTAATGTATTTTTGCACGGGCCACAGCCGCTCTAGAAATACTTATTAGTCATACTTCAATTGAATAAACTCTGAATGGATGTACATCTCCCCTAACGTAGTTAAGAGAACCTACAATTAGGTACTTGTTGCCATCCCTTTACCTAATTAAGGGCTCACGTCGAATGCTTATGCTTTTTAAAAAGGACTCCGCACTCCACTCTTAATTAACCCGCCATTTTAATTTCCAATTAGCTTTAAATGAAATAGGACAGACAATTTTATGCTCATTTAAAATTTATGGACTTAAAACTGTTGCAGGAGCAGATGGCTGGACTTAATGTTAAGTAATAGTTAATTTGATATTGAAGAAGTCAGGTGGAATGGACTGAATAGGGTTTCGTGCAGCGCTTTTTGTTTGATCTGGTTCGATTGGAAGAAATAGTGATTCAGAATGATAAATTGAAAAAAATAAGTAAGTTAATTTATGTACTTTTTATTTGCTTTTTACTAGATTTTAACGGACCCATATCGTACTGTTAAACACAAGAGTTTATTCACTTTTACTAGTAAGGGAAACCTCTTTCCTTTCGGGACACTGAATTACTTGAAACGCGAGACTGGATGAGTTTATTGTATGAAGTATGTAATGCAACTGCGGGGACCGCATGGACGAAATTAGTTTTATAGAAATTGAAGTTGTTAATGTAAGGAAAGTTAGATAAAGAAGTACATACGCGGCACGACTCGATACCATCTCATGCTAGTAGAGTCTCTGATGTAACAAAAGTAACGATACGTTAGGAACGAGTACAGATGTTTTTAGCGAACAATACATACGGATACACATTTTCTCGTTACTTCTACAGTTCTACCCACTGGTAAAGTTTGTGTGCAAACTAGAGAGTGAGGTGTGCAATGGAATCGCAAACGTTACGCTTGCTTGCACAGCCAAAGCGAGCACAATACGTATCCTCGCACCGCTCAGCTTCCTCGCTCAGCTACTTAGTTAAGATAAACTACCAATTAGGCACCAGGAAACCAGAAGAGAGTGGGTGAATCGATTCGATAAGCCATAAATAGAAGTTTATCCGCGGAAACTTCTCCAGAAAGTTTGGTATAACTTCAACCTTTTTATATTCGAGGTTTCATACTTCAGAGCACCCTAGAAGAAGAAAGTTTTGAAACGGAGTCCTAAATAAATAATGCGGTTTCGTGTGGGACAGTTTTGTCCTACATAGAAATAGGGTGAGCAGATTTGATGATTTGAACGGGACATTCCAATAATTTTGTGAAAAATAGCTGTTCCATTTACTGGACATTGCGGACTTGCCTTCAGCAACTTGATTCCAAAACAAAAAACAACATTATTCAGGTAGGTACATAAGGATATTATGAGTGAACTTATATCGAAGGCATCAAGCACCTTTTTTGTTGAGGGGAAACACACGTTTCCCACACTGCCAAGGGGAGAGAGCACTGGGGAAATGAGGGACTACTCGAAAAGCAGCCGTGGCCGGCATCAATCTTCAAACACCTACAACTCCATAACTCGAAAAAAATATTTTTATGAAATCTTCGGTCGTCGCGGCGTCGGCTTGTGGCACTGTTTTTCTTATGGTTAGCTTTAGCGACAGCCAAACTAAAGAGTTAATTGCCAGCAGTTGTAGGTTTTTTCATAACAATACATTCATGAGGAGAGGCTTGGGCCCAACAGTGGGACGTATATAGGCCGTTTATGTTATGTTATGTTTTTAGAAAACATTCAAATAGCGTGTTTATACATATTTTTTGCACTATAAATCTCTGTCGAATGTTACACAGTCCAAAATTATTAAAACGAGGTGTTCTTCTACAGATGCTTCGTTGGAATTATTTAAAATGTCCTCGAAATCTTTAAAAAGTTGGCCACCCGAAGTATACCTGCATGTTCGTATGGTTGTTTCTTGTCCCAACACTTAACTCTGAAAGGGCCGTTTATATTTTTACGAAATTGAAAAACTTCAGAGAGCGTTGGGTTCTGAAGTCGTAACGTAAATATTGGGAGATTTAAGGCTTTAAGTTCCTAATTGATGTTCCCGGTAGAAAAGAATGGCTTTTGTTATAGGGAAGGTGCTGGATTCGGTTATGAGCTGAGGTAAAGTTTAAATGTCTTTCAAATAAAGTTTGAAGGACCTTGGTGATGAAATTGCGTTAATTTAATTAAAATATCATTCTTTTTGAGCGCTTAGTCGTAAGAACAGGGCTTTGGAAGTTTACTACTCGTGTTTTTCCGTTTGTAACAGTGGAGTAATCATAGACAGAGTGTATCAGTTGTATTGAGTAAGTATAAGTTGGGTACTTACCCTCCAGCGAGATGGAGCGATGACCAGATAACGATGGTGGGATCGGATTGGACACGAAAGGCTCTGAACCGGGAGTTGTGGCGCACTTTAGGAGAGGCTTATGTCCAGCAGTGGACTACGACAATAAAATAATCGTCTTTCGTCTGTTGAACCGTCTCAACTATGAGTTTTTTTTTATATAAGCCATTGCGCACCAATGTGAAGTTTGTATTTATAATGAGATTTTTTTTGCTGCGATATCAATTTGGATTTAGATGTTCTTGAACGTTACTGTATTAAATTTCTTCGACTAGTGAAGACTGACCAAGAGTACCAATTAAAAAAAACACCATCATTAAAGATGTTTCTTTCATATTAAAGGCATAGGTGATCTCTTCTAGGATTGGACTGTATAACTGACTGACCGTGGGTTTTTTGAATGGAAACCCGAATTTCGCATCCCAGTAAGCAAAGTCTCGGCTTAGGCCAATAAGTACTGGGAGATGGCAATCACCGATACATAATCTTTTTCGGCCTAGTAGTAGCTCCTTCATAAAAGACGACAGATGATCGGTCGACACTCTTACCACAGAATAGTTGAAATTTACATTACGGTGAGACTCTACCTGCTCGACTCTCAAAGTGAACTTGGTCTCAATCTGCAATTGGACAACCAATATCCGTATCCATACTCAAAATTAATATCCATAACATCCCTGTTAATTCCCAAGCCTCTGTCCATTGAGTGGAATACGATGCCTAGAACATCATCAACGTAAGGGGAATTGCAAATACACGTTTAGTTCCTAGATGCTTTGAAATGATGTGGAATGAGTTTGTACAGCTTAACTGCAAATTCTCTGTATTTCGATCGGTTGGGATACACTTTGGATTCAACTTGGCTTAAGTTTTAAGAGTGAACAGACTTTATTTTTCAGAAACAAACAAGACAGAAAATAATAAGCTGAGTTATTCTCAAGACACAAAGCTTACCTATACCTACGGAATTTTAACATAATTTGACTCTAACATCGGTGTCGATGTCACCTTTTTGTTTTGAAAATAAATAAGGTTACAAATGACCAATTATAGTTACTACTTAGCTATTGTGTCCGCATTCGAGAATTTAAATAATAATTGAGACCAAACAATGACATAGTAAGAAATTGTACAAGGAGAATAAGAATTTAACTAAAATAAGTACAAACCATGACGTTTTTTTATCCACAGTGTAAGACCACATCTTTCCACTTCCACTAATATTATGAATGCAGAAGTTTGTATGTCTTACACGTAAAAACTACTGAATGGATTTTAATGGAACCTTACAATAATATAGCTTATACATCTGAATAGGACATAGGCTACAATTAACCAAAAATATTTTAATGTTTTTTTAACTTTTGTCCACGCGGACGAAGTGGTGGGCGGCTGCTAGTGCTACAATAAAGTTCTGACATACATCTCGCGCCTATTCCAATCACGCAACAAAAAAAAAATTTCTTTTAAAGTAAGTACAGTATTTTCTCTTAAGTTCTGAAGTGGTATGGATTATATGCTGCTACCTTTTCGTTATGATAAACTGATCTTATTAGATAAATCGACCTTGAAAGAAGATCCAGTATATGGAAGCCAAACTTATGATTGCGACAGGACGCGAGCAGAAGCTGATCAAAAAAGTTTTCTCGTTACTGTCTCACTCATTCGATGCGGTTTTGGTACTTTCTATCCAATCCTGTTAGTTTTTAATTTAGCTATGGGAAGGGTCTTAGAGTCTCTTTGGAGGCCTGGTGAAAAACCAGATTGAGTTACAATCTTTTTGCTTATGATAAGACCTTCGGTACACCTTTGACAAGCAGTTTAAGTGTTTTGGCAAAGCCTTTTAATATTGTTCTTGAATTTTGGTACCCATTTACATAAAGCGAGTAAACAAACTTGAGGTTCACATGGGTGCCTGCAACACGAGTGGTGACACTGTGGCGTGGCTTGCCTCTGAAGCTTTAATATCATTTCTCTTCGGAAATATCACCGCTGGGAAACCAATCCATGATTCAGACGCACTCGGAAGAAAGTGACGTGTAAAACGAACGATGGACTAGTGTCAACCATCCAGGCGATCGCGGGAGTACTGTAGGTAAATATAGAATTTTTAGTCCTCAACATTAGGCTAGGTAAGAAACGCACCCTCTCCCTGAATCGTCGGTGAGGCGGGAAACACCTTAAGTATGGAACCAAAAGGTTAAGGGTGCGGTGGAGCGGTGGGCTATTCACCTTCCTCTTCCTAGTCATATTGTGTGGTAATAGTGTCAAATGAAGCTTTTTTTTCCTCACAGCCGAGGAAATATATTTTGAATCTTACAGTCGTTTTAACATAAATTAATAACTGTGAAGTGATCTATAACAAGATTACAATAACGTCTAAAAGCATACCACTGCTCCGTATCAGCAGGGTTAGTGGCAAAGTGGCTGACAGTCAGTTAAGATTGCGATCGTCTGATCAGAAAACTTTTCTCTTTTCTCTCATTTGACAAGTCGTCTCCGATGAGGAACTTTGGAATTTAGATCCGATTCAGTCAGAGTCGTTAGTGTTAGATAATCCTTTTTATAGATAGATAATACAGGAAGAGGTTTTTCCAATGAATGTTAAATTGCATAAAAGGTTTTTAAAACACATCTTTTGCATTTATAGAATCAAAATAAAGGCCCTGTTGTTGTGTTATTGCTATTAGCTATCAGTTTTTTGTGTTATGTGCCACCTCAACTTGCTCACCACCCAAGCTTCAATCTTTCTTCAGATTTTCCCACGTTTACTTGAGGCACAAAACAGTTTTATAGATGATAGACAAAAAACCAAAAAAATAAAATAATAGGAAATGAAATAATAATAGCCTCTCACCACTGATATAAACAAAAAGAGGAAGATACAGACCTACCAACTTATCTGTGAACTGAAAGAGGACGACACCGTCGATTCAGTGTTGCTAATTAATATAAGGTGCCTAAAATTGAGTGAGTTATACGAGTAGGTAATTTTTCATATGAAATAAGTATTAAATAAAACAATAAAATTTAATATTGTAATTATTTATAAATTAAAAATTAAATATATATATTAATTTGTAGTTAAGTAGGTACGCTAAGCAGTTGTGGCTTTATTTAGAAAGTGATCCAGTGAAATGGAAATCCTGCAGATATTAAGGTTTGATAGCTACAATAGTTACTAGAGAGACAAACTAGAATCTGGAAAACTTAACAATCAAACTAAAATGTTCCACACTTAAAACTTTCATTCAATGTGATTCATGTACAGTCAACAGCACATCGAGTTACCCCATTTCCGTTTTATCTCTCGTTCTTGCCAAATGTAATTTCTTTGCAATAGAGCAAGGAGGACTGAAATGACTACCGGAAATGGGTAGAGTGATGTGCCGTCCACGGTACCCTCCCTGCATCAGGTACCAGGTACTATTTGCAGCATTTAGTTAAGACCGTACCTAACCCCTTACAACGATATACTAATAATAATAATTGGCAAGTACCTAATGGATGTAATAAAAAAAACAAATTGCTTTACAATTATTTATTAAAAACCACATTTACAGTAATTATGATCTTTAGGTGAACCTGCACTACCGACATCATCATCGCTGTCCTGTGTAATTTATTTCTGTCTTTAAGGTAGGCACCTCGTTTTTGGCAGAATCAAATTCATGTACTCTCCACCGTATAACTCCCATGTCAAAATCCTTGCCTTGTGTCCGAATTTTAGTAACAGTGTCTTCTGCTGCATGCCCTTCTTTATCTATTTTTGAAATGAGTCCTTGACTCACACCTGAAACATAGGATTTTATTTTTCATCGAAATTTAAAAACTGGCAGGTTAGTTGGCTCACCCATTTAACAGGTGACCTATTAGATGTGCGTTACCGTTACGTTAACCTTTAACAAGAATATTTACAAATATTCCGTGGACTTAAATATTTGGTTAAGTATATAGGTATTTGTAAAAATAAAGCTGACAACACTAACCTGTTGCAGCCGAAATTCGTTTGTATATTTTGGTAAATGGAATAATCGGAGATCTCGTCCGAGCTTCTTCTTTAAAAAAGGTTTCAACCTTGAGAATAATGTTTTGAGCATCACTTTTAATGGCTTTCGGCATATTCGACTTCATAAATTCCGAAATATCACAATAAAACAACCACAGTACTCAAAAATTGTTGATACGGACAATCGAATGACATTTCAACATGGCGGTCGTAGTTCCAATTTTCGCCATTTCACAGATAAGTTGGTAGGACTGTACGTGTGACCGTACACTTCGTAAATTCGAAAACTGACACATGACATTGACGTATGCATGACGTGCACGCAAACAAGTCGCTGTCATATTGGCTTGCAAAAAGGTCCATTAGACCTGTTTCAGGGTGGCCGCTTTTTGTACGAGGATGCCCTATCTTACTCTTTTTATTTATATTAATGCCTCCCACCCATTCCTAGCCACAGACTTAAGTGGACTATGTAGCACCTCATCAGATTCATAAGTAATAACATATACGAGTACCTAACAGTTTTTTGCAAATTACCGATGGTTTGTACATTTCCATTAGATAGAAAGCAACTTAAGATAACGAACCACCGCTCCAACCGAACTTCGTTCTGATCAGGAAACTTTTCTCGTTACTGTCACCCTCATTTGACGCGCCGAAGCCTTTGATTCGGCTGGCCGGCTGATGTACTCCATGTAGGTCAGCTAATTATGCAGCCTGCTGAGCCACCAGGGAGTTGATAGTATGGGTCAGTCGTGGATCGGTTAAGCAGGGGAAATTTATGGTTATCTTATAAAGTGAAAACTTATTACATTATAAGTATTATTGGACGACAGATTTGGTGTAATGGCTGGCTGGATTAACGGCCGCGGGTTAGATCCCCGCACAGTACTCAAACATTTTGTATTCATGATCGTGTCGGGCTAGACGATGCTGTGTGGAATAATGTCCGATGATATTTGCTTACAAGGAGAAATTATTTTCAGACAGCAAAGATTTATTAATTATTTTCTGAAGTTATAAAAATTCAAGAAATCAATCGGCTTATGTATCAGATGAGATTTGAACTAATCCGGAAGCTGGTACTGATCGCTTACCAACCGTCGGACTGGTCAGCATACTTCTCGTTACTGTCACCCTCATTTGACGCGCCGAAGCCTTTGATTCGGCTGCCAGGCTGACGTACTCCATGTAGGTCAGCTAATTATGCAGCCTGCTGAGCCATCAGGGAATTGACAGTGCGCAGTCGTGGATCGGTTAGCTAGGCGAATTTATGGTCCTCTGTCAAAGTGAAAACTTATGAATTGTTGGCAGCCAACGCCAACACGTAAGTTTAAAAAGCATATTTTTTTGTATTTCAAGACTAACGCCATCTGGTGGGTTTTTCTTGTTTTCTTGAGGTAGACAACCTCAAGAAAACAAGGTCTCGGTCTCGCCCATGAGCGGCCGTTAAATATTGTATTTTTTATTATTTTACTTTGCTGTCTAACACCCGAATTCACAAACGCAAATAAACCTTGAGCATCCCTCAGAAGTATAGCTGTCCCTTTTAGTTCTATTGACATTTTACGGGACAGCATGAGCGTGAGCGCGTGCTTAGGGTTGATTGACGTTTGTGAATTCGGGGGTCAGAGTGTAATACGTAAATCTCTATATTTAAAAATGGATCGCTGTTCGTTAGTCTCGCTAAAACTCCGGAACGGCAGGAACGATTTGGCTAATTATGGTTTTAAAATATTTGTGATGGTCCAGAGAAGGTTTAAAAGGTGAGTAAACATGAGAAAATGCTGGGAATATAGTGAAAACAACAATTTTAGTTTCCTCTTAGCAACTGTTCCTACCAGTCACGTGACACTGAATGTTTGACAACAGAACGAAGTCTGTTGGGACAGCTAGTCATTATGGGGTGATTCCGTTTTTCGTATTTGAAAGGACGGCACAAAAAAAGCTTAGCTAAGTGGTTATTAATTTTAAATTAATTTAACCTAATAGAAAAGTGACTGGTCCTTAATCTTCAAAAGGTGTATCTATGCATCGCCTTGTGGGGGAGGGCACGTGCCAGCGCGATACCGATGTTTGATTCGCACCTAATTTATTGTTACGTTTTGCTAATTCTTTTCCTTCTTTTGTATTACTACACTACTTTGAAAACGGTGGTCTTTAGTAGGTTCTTACTATTTGGCACAAATGTTTTTCAAATACGCGGTGCACTTGTTCTTTCATCACTCGCTATGGTATTCCGGTTGGCTTCGAAACTCACTTCGCTCGTGGTGAGTTATCTATAAAATTTAGTTTCTTTGCGACTCTGGTCGTTTGGGAGAAAATAACTAAGCAATTTTTTAAAAAAATATTTCATATAAACTGAGAGAAAATACTAATTCAGAGTGAATCGTATTGATGGTTGAAGTAAGCGTGAATCGAGAGGTGAAGTGATGTCAGCCCGAATGCCACCCCTGCATGTCATGATCCAATGAGACGATAGATCGACAGGACCAGAGTAAGGTGGTGCAAATTGTTCTGATGCATACAATACCAAGGAATCTACACATATCTCGATATGTGTTAGGTATTATCTGAACTATTATGTCTGACAAATCTGTTACCTACCAACCAATTCTCTAAAATTTCCGCTGCTCCGTTCCAGCTAGATCGTTGAGGGTATAAGCAATATCCATATAACGTTGCTATTGCTTGTTGCTTGCAGAATAGTCCAATAACTTGCTAGAATGTGCCCAGCTCTAGAAGTTAGGAATAGGATGATTTTAGTAAACATTCACTGCAACGCTCAAACTTTTAGTCAGATTGCAGGCAGTTTGCTAAGATCCAGCTTATGTCACTTTATAATAATGATTCTGGGAAATTTTGAAATGGTTATGCACCTAGATGTAATTCTTTAAGAACTCAGAAAAGAACTAACAAAAATAGTGGTAATGCTGTTTTTAACATAATCACAGTGAAATATAAGAAGGCATGTTATGACTGTTTTCATAATGATTAGATTCTCCTTACTTAATTTTATAAATGCTTTAAGACACAAATCAGCACCAACCGATGTTTGGTGGTGAGGTGAGAATCATGGGTGACAAAATTTCAATTTCCATTTGATTATTATGATGTACTAAGTACTCAAAGTAGTTCCTTAGTAGCATCGTTCACGAAAATGTGTGGCCGGTCTGATAGGTATGCATGAAATTCTTGCGTCACAGTGTTCGTTGCTGAACTCCTCCGAAAAGTCTTGACCGATTTTGATGGAATTTTATCCAGTTGTTTGCTAAGTCTGAGAATAGGTCTTAATTTATTTTTCATACCTTTCTCTTTTTAACCAAGCGGATGCGGGCGGCCGCTCGTAATTTAAAAAAATCTGTTAACTGACATAACGCTGGTGACGTCATTAAAGTAGCAGAGTTACAACAAACACCACATATCGTAATAGAATCGGGGGTTGTGCTATCTCGCTCTTATTTATGGGCCTCGGTCGGTCGGGCCTATTAAAATAAGACACATTAATGTGTATTCTTACGGTGAGCGGTTTGTTCAAGGGGGAATAAAAAATTGGGTTACTTACCCTTTGCTTGTAGGTGCTAATATAAGGAAGTTAACATCATTCATCTAAGACCGTAAGAAAAAAATAATTGAAAGAAAAATAAAATAAAACTGCGAACGGGGTTGACTTGTAAAATAGGTTTTAGGAATCTAACCCCTGAATTCATAAACGCAAATCAACTTTGAGCATCCCTTAGAAGTACAACTGTCCCTGTCAAATCTTTTGACATTTTACTGTACAGCATGAGCGTGAGCGCGTGAACATTGATTGATGTTTGTGAACTCGGTAGTAATTCAGGCACCAGTCTCTCGCGGGTTTGATCCCCGTAGTACAAACATTCATGTGCATGAACATGTCTGTTTTTTACTCGCCTGAGTGTTTTCCACCTCATAGTTGAGGTGAGGCCTGTGCCCAGCAGTGGAACGTACTGCGTATGTGCGAATGTAGTCCTAGTCCTATAGTTACTAGTCAATTTCATAGTGGCGCTTAGGTAGGTATATTACCGAACACTTGAAAGCTTTCGAGCTCCTTGGCATGTCATATACGACCTAATTCTCCAACATTGCAAGACCTAGAAATAGAAACGGGTCTACGGAAGCAGAAACCATTAAAATATCATCTGCCGGTGCAGTAATTATTTAGTCCAGTAATAGCGCCTTGTAAATACATACGGCAATTGTTCCGTTCTGGCAATCCTCGCCTGAAGGTGGAAACATAGGGGAGGGAGATGGGAGCGGAGCCGAGGCGGTTGGATCAATAATAATAGCGCCACCTAGCCCTAAGATGAGCTAATTATAGCCCTTTGGATCGGACACGAGACAACGGGTAAACATACTTAAATACTTTTTCTTTTGTAAATACATACTCATTATTCATAGGAAACACCCTAGGTTTAATCTGAACTACGGTTTTTGCCGTTGGAATAAACGTGATCTTGAGGGGAGACTGCGTCTAGGCAAGCGTAACGGACGTCCTCAGGCAAACGGAGTGATGATTTGAGCAGGATGGCTGGCAGGAGCTGGATGCGAGCAGCCGAATAGCGATTTCAGTGGCGTGCAGTCTGCATTGAACACCTTTGCCCTTATACTTATAAATCCTATTCTATAAGAATAGTTACAGGGTTTTAAATCTACTATGGAGGAAAAACTAAGCGATTTGTTTTCACTACATTTTGCCTGGAATTGCAACACGTATTCTGATTCAATTTAGGGGGGTGGATGCATCAAGGTTATAACTAACATAGTATCCCTAAGACAATTCAATCAGCATTCCTGAGTTGATGGATTCGTTGTCTGGCCGTTCCCCTAGAGGGTAAGATTGCACTATATACGTGTTTTTGAAAAAATGCAAGACAGAAAGAAAATTGGAAATTGGATTATACGAGTGACATTAACGAGATTTAATTCATCAATATCCAAATAGTCCACCAAATTATCTCCTTACCATAGATTTTCAGAGAATTCGGTAGTAACTGTTAACCAGTGGCTTGCAACAAATGAAATCTTTGAAAACTGTGCTGTCACAAGATAAAACAAAGTCGCCTTCTCTGTCCATAAGTTTGCTTGAATCTTCAAAACTACGCTATGGATTTTGATGCGGTTTTCTTTTATAGACAGAGTAATCAAAGAGGTATGTTTATATGCAAAATAAAACAAGCCAGGGTGGGTCGCATCCGTAAAAGGCATCCGTATGTTTTGCAAATGCTAGAATTTCGTTGAAGACAGTACCGTTAATGTGTGTGCCTACACTATAATGTACCATACCATAATGCCTATGATGATAGGCTCGTTGGCTCAGTAAATATCTAGCACTGATGCCAATGATATCGTGGGTTCGATAACGCTACGGTTAAGGCCACATTAGCGCGTTGCTATGCACTGCCTCCCCTAGGACTATTTGTGCGACAGCGCAACGCATATTAGGGCACTTTCGAAGTATTATTTATTATTTCAATTTCAATTTACATGCAAGTTTACAGGGAAACCAATACACCAGCAAGTCAACATAACAAAACAATACAATAATTAAGTCAAAAAATATAAATAATGAAATAATAATAATGTCAGTACCGTAATGTAATGTAATTTATTTTATTAAAAAAATAAAACAATAAAATAAAAATAAACACAGTCAGACAAAATCCAACCAAAATATTATTATTTACTGTAAATAACCCTGTTTTGTGAGCAATAATCTTATCTTAATTATCAATTTACTGCACCTAATTAAAAGTAACAATATATCCACGCACTCAATTTCCTATCAAAAAACAAGAACACCCACCATCTAAAAGTCAAAAGTGTCACCCCTAGTCCTTATCAGACAGCCTTAAACGGTCTCAAAGCTTCGCAAATTCGTCCCGAAACTGAGAACCCTAAATGGGCAGGTATTTGCGAGTGATTAACCACCGCGACTATAGACCGCTTAATCGAACGGCCGTTAAACATCCGACGGCCATGCGAGCGGAAAATTGCTAATGAGAGAAATCGCTATTATATTGAACTGGCACGTAAAATGGCGCTTAGGGGCGACAGACAAGGTAGGGTCCTATTGGTGCGTTGGTCTTTTTTTTCTTGTAAAATTATTGTATGTAGGTAGTTTACGAACGACCTTCTTAATGTTCATAGATGAAAATAAGGTCAAACAAAATACATGCTGTTGTCATCAGTGCATGCTTGTCATCTATATTAGCTGTTTATTATTTGTATTTACGTGAAACACGCTATCGATATTGTCGACGCCTATAGTTACTGGAGAATGAAGATTCATAGTAGATTCCACGTCGCACAGTGCCAATTCTCCGTCGTAGCACGACACGACGCGACGAGGTATCGTCTAATTGTGTGTCCTTATGACATACTATCAATTGCATTGCACTTCAGAACTTACCCGAATTCACAAATGGTAAAATGCTGCCCCGTAAAATTACAATATAACTGAAAGGTTACTAATACTTCTGAGGTTTGCTCAACGTTGATTTGCGTTTGGGAATTCGGGGGTTAGACTGATAGGCCTATGGACTGATCTTATGCAGCAAACAACACTGATAAACTGTGCCAATAACTTCAGGAGTGCAAAATTGCAAAGCTTAATAATTACCGTCTGGCTTCTACAAGTATCGTACCTTCGCTTCGCGTCTTGGTGTGTGCTGGCCTTTAGTCCCGGATTAGTGGCGCCGTAAACTGCTGAACATTGGGAACTTTAGTACCAGCTCCAAGTCCTAATAAGGCTGGTGCCTTCTGGTTCAATGGGAGCCATTTATACTGTTTATTAGAAATTATAAATATGAAATTAGATGTTGTAAAAATCCGCTTGCTGGACTCAAAGACGTTCACATTTTGACAGAAGAAACAATGATTCAAGCATATGGTCCATTCATTTATTTATGATCACAGATAATATGACTACAGCAAATACAGAACAACATGGTCTTAAACAGCGCTTTTACAAAACTTTAACTTTTGTATCGCTTTAGCTCTTTCATTCTTGCTTCTATTCTATCGTTGCTGTCATTTGCAAGTAAGTGACCGAACACGTCAATTGCTTAAACTATGCTTTAGCGTTGCGTTCGTTTTTATGGATAAGGGGGTAAGTGTCAAGCGTTGTAGTAAAACCATGTTAGGGATCCAAGCTTCCCCGCTTCAGGTGGTTGAAGACCAGGTAGACCAAAGGCACGGTGGGAAGACGTCATCGTTAAGCTAGCCCAAAAACGACGAATAGCAAAGACCACAATTCCTCCCAATGGCGAGAATTGACAAAATGCTGATGCTGTTTTTGCAACTTGACTTTCAACTTGAGTGAACTTTGTTTAAGTTTTTAATTGCAGGGTTAGATAATTAATTGCATTTCCTAATGATTGAGATAGTACGTTTAATAAGCGTTATTACCCACTTAGTTTTGAATGACATAACAAAGAAACTGATTGCGTGTGTTGACTTGCCTCGTGCGTCTAGATTAATTTAATTAATTAATTACTACTGGTTGTTATCTTCTTTTCGTGTCAAAACTGGGACAATTTTCCACATAATTCTGAACCCGAATTACCGACTGTCGTCACGCAGGAATATTTAAAAACTTATTTTGATTCTGTTATTTAAAAAAATGACTGCTGCTGCTTAGCTGATCTTAACCCTAATATTTTTTATTATTTATTTTTTATTTATGGAAAAGGACCGCCAACAGTACATATATTAATACAGTATGGAACAACATTTAGAACAAAATTTTCTAATATATATACCTATTACAGGCGACCACAACATTTATAATAACAAACAAATAATATTGAAAGCACCGTGTCTCAAACCGCCCCAATGTGTGTTTTCAGTCCCCACTGGGACACTAGTTGGCTCCATCTACTATCAGTACTTTGACAAAGGTATTAAAAAATGTATTATCAGCATCATCAGCAACAGCCACTGCAAAATTTCGGCCTACTATAGGTTAACGGCTGGTGCCTTACATCAGAAACGAATGTATGATGTGTGTTATTTTTCTTGGTCGAGCAAACATTGACTCGTGTAATGTATTGTGCAAATATTAATAACCCTCTCTTTTCCATAATTTTCAATTCAAAAACCTATCATGGCTGGTTTGGGGCTTAGCTAGTTCCGTAGGTGTTTAGTTATATTTACCTATTGTTACCTACTTAGTGTTAGAGCTATAATTGTATTATTAGAAACATGGTTATCATGAGAACTGCTGCCGACAAACTACAAAAGTAGTTGGGCAGATATTTTGTAATAGAATATAAGTGTTTTTTTGGTACAAAATAAATAATAAAATAATTTGCATCAAATTCGCGAGCACCAGCAGCATATTACAGCCCGCCATTAAACCTCCGTACCTTTGGACAAAGCGTCGCATTGTGGCGCGGAGGAAGATATAGATATAGATCTTATTATAGATAGAGGGAGCCACCATCGATCCCGCGCCTGTGATCGCTGATGAGAGCCTTTGTGGCGCTGCTCCTGACTCCAGATGCGTTGGAACCTTATCTAAGGAGTGCAGTAGACGGACTTAGTAATCTTGCTAAGGTTGCATTGAGCAAAAACGATCTCTTCAGTCGAGGAAAAGAGTAAATCTGGTAAGAAACCTTGCTATCAGATGTTATTGAGTGCTCCTAATGCCTCCGACTAGGCTTAGCGACTGACATTTAGCGACGTCAGCCAGGACCAACCGCTTTACGTCCCTTCACGGAAATTCCCGAGAAATACCTACATTACTTGTTTGGGGTGTTTATTCATTCCATTTCTGACCCGGTGTGCGTTGGTTTACAACGCTATAAGTCCAACTGAGCTGCGGGCTAGGTCAGGCATTTTAAAACCTTAAAAATGAATTTGCATAAAATTCGCGAGCCCAAGCAGCATATTACAGCCCGCCATTAAACCTCCGTACCTTTGGACAAAGCGTCGCATTGTGGCGCGGAGGAAGATCTTATTATAGATTGAGGGAGCCACCATCGATCCTGCGCCTGTGATCGCTGATGAGCGCCTTTGTGGCGCTGCTCCTGACTCCAGATGCGTTGGAACCTTATCTAAGGAGTGCAGTAGACGGACTTAGAAATGGGAAGGTAAATTTTAATCTTGCTAAGGTTGCATGAAGCAAAAACGTCTTCAGTCAATCTTTGAAGCATTTGACTTGCGGTTTAAGACATTTGTTTCTTGAAATGGAATACCTACCATTCACTGCTTATTGAGAAATACTAGGTCAAAGACTTCCACATTTCCTTACTCTAGAAGCTGGACGCTCAGCACTAATATGGACAGGATACAGAGAATTAAGTGAATGAAAGAAAAAAGTGAACGCTCAAGTGAATAAATATTATGCCTGAACGGCATTAAGAGTGCGTATAAACCCAGTAAATTATTAAAATTCACCCCCGCCCCCCTCTCTGCGAACACTATCGCCCGCCGAACCACAATACATCTCTCTCGCTCGCTCAACGCGTAGCTTCCGTAGTATACGTAAAACAATCAGATAACACAGTGGGCATTATTTTTGTGAATACATTACCTACATTTTAATGTGTGTAATTTTACTTTGTATATAAGTTGAATGTTATGTTGTAGATAGTAGTCTCATATTTTAAATTATTTTTAAGGATCGGTATGCAAAAGGTAAAAACAGGACGCTATTACATAGACTACACTGTCTATCTATCACCAGTTGATTTTTTCATAATAAATACTAAATACCAGCAGCCGCCCGCGACTTCGTCCGCGTGGACTTAGCTGTATGTGAAAAAAGATTTTCCCGCTTTTCTATATAAATTTTCCTGATTTTTCTTTGCTATAAACCTCACGGAGCCCGAGACCATTCCAACGAACGCAAAACCGTGGAAATCGGTTAGTGCGTTCTGGAGTTATAGCGTCAGGAAGGAAAACACGACTTATTTTATATCCTGAAATATAAATAAAATATTTTAAAGTAAATACACAAGCGGGTTTTTTTTGCGTTCTTTGTTCTATATTAGTGACGGTAATAGGTGGACGCATTTGTATATTTATAAATAAAAGCTCCCCGGTGTCATGATTTGACCCGCCTTTTTTTTTCGTGGGGATATCTTTATGGATACCTCGCCGCCCGGGGAGACGACGACGTTATGTTGGACTCCTACCGACTAAAACCCCGCGGCCGCTACCACGCGCCTCAAGGCGCTTGCAGGCCGCACTGGCCCCGCAACCCCACGTGTCGCCCTTACGGGCCTCAGCGAGTGAGTGGCTAGTCCACCACACTGCCACTCCTGAGTTCTATTCGCTTCCCGGCGGTTGGACCCTACCACCGGTACTAAGCCCCCTCGCAACGCCAAGGTGAGAACTCATGAGGGGGTGGTTGACTCTCCTCCACCAACTGAAGACGAATTAGAGGGTCGCATCCCGCCTGGCGCGATTGTCAGCGATTATAATAATAGATTTTCAATTGTATCTGGTTTATAGGGCGTTGAAAGGTGAATGAAAAATGAAAATGAATGCCAAAAACATCATCTTTATTTCAAGTATGTACATATTATACGAGGGTCATTCAATTAATACTTACTTAGCCTACAATAAGTAAAGGAAAATTTTGGAAAATGGCAATTTATTTTTCAATATAGTCTCCATTCAGCTCGATACACTTAGCACAGCGATGCTCAAACTTTTATAACCCGTCCGAAAAATAGTTTTTGTCAAACTCTGCAAAATAGGCCTCCGTGGCGGCAATGACCTCCTCATTTGATCCATATCTATTCCCGGGGAGTGTTTTTTTCAGATTAGGAAACAGAAAGAAGTCTCAAGGGGCCAACTCTGGAGAATACGGTGGATGGGGCAGCAATTTGTAGCGCAATTTGACCAATTTGACCATGGCAACGGCAGACGGTGCGTTGTCGTGGTGAAACAGCACGTTTTTCTTCGCCAGGTGGGGTCGTTTTTTCTTTAATTCGGCGTCGAATCAGCCCAATAAATCGGCATAGTAAAGCCCTGTTATAGTTTTACCCTTCTCGAGGTAATCGATGTAGATCAAACCTTGTGAATCGCAGAAAACGGTGGCCATAACTTTTCCGGCCTTGTTTCCAGCATGTTCCCCGGTCTGAATCCTTTGTTTTGATTGCTTTTCGGTCTCTGGTGTGTACCAGTGGATCCAGGTTTCATCGACGGTCACAAAACGACGCAAAAACTCCGCGGGATTCCGCTTAAACAGCGCCAAACACGTCTCCGATGTGGTCCTACGGTTGTGCTTGTTGTTGGTTGCTTGTTTTTTCTACATTTGGTGCGTCATTGTGGGAAGATTCATGGCTACACTCAATTCTTGAAATGGTTCTAAGCCAATGCCTACACTAGTAATCCCAGTGACAGCGGCTGTGTTTATGTTTAGGTTCTGGGTTGGTTGTGGATCTGACGTGTTCAGTATGAATTCACCTCTGCACATATTACACGAAAGTTTCAGTTTAGAATAAAAACCCACATTACCCACGTTTCTCCTGTGATGTTTAAGTTAGATAGAGTGCAACCGAATTGAGGAGGATTTTTTCATAAAAGTACAACTTGTCTATTATCACTCTCTCTGCTGCATCGTACAAATTTTCAGCCTGATCTTCATTCTGAGCTTGTGGCCGACCACTTAGAGTGCGTCGTCGCTTCAATGAACTGTAATGAAATAGTTCAGCTATTTCCAAAAAAAAAACATGTAGAAATGACACAGTAGAAAAAAAATAATGCGGAAGCCATATTTTACGGAAAAAAGTTTTTTGTTTATAAAAGGCACAAATTACCCACTATTAGGAAAGTCATTTGCAATTAAGCATTAAAGTACTCGTAGCAAGTGGCGTTCTGAGTCAAAATATCGCTCGGCTCATGCGTTTTGTGGTTGCAGTTCTAACCCCCCCACCCAAATCAACCCTTTGCCGTTCAACTGATCGGATTTATTATATATTTACAGGAGAGTGCAAAGCAGCGGCCAGGCAAAAAATGGTTAATTTCGGCGTCTGTTTGCGCTTAGTTACTTTCATTTAAGAAAGGATGGTTTGGAAAGTGATAACTTTATCAGAAATTATCTAACGTTATTTCTCAAATGAGAGAGATATGAAATAGTCTGTAGATATAGGCTGTCTATTAGGGTCTACATTTTCCAAATTCAATGTTGTTCTGTAAAATAAACACAGTACTTAGTATATTTACTCATGTGGTAGTAACTAGTTATTGTTTCAGCCAGCTTCAACTTTACTAAAAAAAAGAACCCAAGATGGAAAAGCGAGTATGGATACTATTTTTAAGGAAACCTACATAGTCGACGACGCGCATGCCTCCACAACTCCATTTTGATCACACCTGTCAGATTGTGAAATATTTTGAGATACAGCAATTCTGAAAATTAAATATTATTTGAAAACAATTTACTTACAATAAATACCTGGTGGATTGAAACAAATTCCTTCGAAATCAACCTATTATTTGAAGAGACCAACTAAAGTCATGTGATTACTTAGCATATACTTTACACCATCTGTTTACGTCATCTTACTAGATCGACTCAAATGAATTTATTTCTCTTAAAATACAATACAACATACCTTCGACAATTAGCCATCTTTTCAGTTTGTAACTTTTCTAGCTCTCGTTTACTAAGTCTTTTTAAAGTCCTTTTCTTTTTCCCCATTTCACTATTTATTTTGAAACTCGGAGCAGCTAAGAATTTAAGCGTAGTCTTCTCGTCTCAACGGAGCGATCGGTACTGATTTGTGAAATAGAAATATGTGTCAAGCTTCACAAACGTGCGACGGGAGATGGCTTTTTCCGCGGAATGAAAACGTATTAAGTGCCAAAAGTGTTTAATCGTTATAAATCCAAAACTAAAAGGAATTTTAAAAAATGACTAGACATAGCCCTTACTTATTGTTCAATATAATTATTTATAAAAAAATTGTCATCATAGTAATTGCCATGTCCAGTATAAAACGAAAAAAAGGGAAAATCAGACGTAACTTCGTGACTTTTTTTAATCGAGATAATTTAATTATTTTATGTTTTTGATCAAACACAACCCTTGAAAATATCATGTAGCGTAACATTTAAACAATTCATAAAATTTCATCTAGTATTTATCACGTACAATCAAGAAAAAGATTGGTAGTTTTGCTTTATGCGCACTCTTAAGCCCGCCTTTACTATGCAATGAAACTTTATTGGACTCATTTTAACGCGATTTCGCGACGTTCTCGCAGCGTACACGCCGCGATTTTGCAGCGGTTGTTTCACGATAAAATAAACGCCGTGAAAACGCCGCGAGCACGCCGGGAAACCCGCTTTGAATTTGACTGATGGATGAGGCGTTCACCCGCCGTGATCGCTGTGAGATCGCGGTGGGTAGGTACGCCGCTGAGATCGCCTCGCTAGGTGTGAACAGGCTCCTAGTGTCAATTTCGATACACACACACACAAGCAGAAATACTCCTAAGATGAGCGCATTTAACTAAACAAACGAACGCATCAGCCTTATTATAGAGGCATATTTAATATGTACAGCGTACAATATTGCATTGATCGTTATCGGATCGGCCGCATAACATGTACCAAATTCACGCTAGTTCTAGTTTTATGATCAGTAGTTTAATATTAACAGCCGCTTTCGCTTCGCTTTGTAAATTTAGGTTTAGTAGGGTACCCAAAGAGTCTAAATTGTGAGGACGTTTGATACGTTCATAAGAGCTTCATTTCAAAGGCGTGCTTATAGTCCGTTCGCGTTAAGAATGCAATGAGATTACGTACTTGTCCTTTGACCGAGCACGCCCCCTAACCAATCAAATCGTTCCTAATTAGAAAGCCAAGTCCACAGTGACCAGCTGAACGCGTTGTGGATCTGAGATTTTTTGTGTGCGAAAGAATTGAATTTATAAATCACTGCATTTTTGACGCGAATAGTGTCCTTACATGTAGGTTATTCTCGTTAGGATTTTTGTGTTTTAATGACCGAGGAATTGGAGCTTGGGTGGTTAGGTGTAAGCTGGCTAGATATCATGCTTTGTGATCATCGAACAAACTGTTTAACTATTTTCATAACACTCAGTTTTCACTTCCTCGTCAACTTTTTCTATCAGATACATTATGTGAAAACATCCGAAAAAGAACATTTAATTATATTACTAACCCTATTGACCAATCAGATTATTTTACTCTAAATTATACTGCTTAGCCACTGATGACTTTGAAAGCTGGACTGTAGAGTGCAGAGGGCTATCAACCATAATAGGTAAGTATTTTGTTTTTATTTCTAGTTTAACTCTTCTCGGCCGTTTACGTGCTTTCCTCATCTTCCTCTCCTATTCAACTACTTACCTTTGATAGAAGTGTTTGCCATACTTGGACTATAATGTTTTTCTCGTTTCAGAGACCATCTCATTAGCGCTTCGCGTTGCGGTGCGTCGTCGCAGCGTTAACTGCTACGTCGGTTCACTTATAGGTACTTACCGTTCATTTAAATGATTTATATCTACTGTGAATGGCCTGTGTAGAGGTACCCGTGGTGCAGTTACAGTAGTGGCAGTGGCGTGGTGACAGTAATCGGCGACGATCGCTGTTGTAAAGCAACACACGCCTGGTCTGAAATGGGATGGGTGACCACCCCGACCGAAATTGAGTGATGTGTATTTCGGGCATCTCCGTGCTTCGGAAGGCACGTTCAATATAGTAGCGTTTTCTTTAATTAGCAATTTTCCGCTCGCATGGCCGTCGGATGTTTAACGGCCGTTCGATTAAGCGGTCTATAGTCGCGGTGGTTAATTACTCGCAAATACCTGCCCATTTAGGGTTCTCAGTTTTGGGAGCATTTGCGAGCTTTGGAACCGTTTAAGGCAGGCATGATCTGTCTGATAAGGACTAGGGGTGACACTTTTTACTTTTAGATGGTGGGTGTGTTTGTTTTTTGAATTGAGTGCATGTATATAGTGTAACTTTTAATTTTTGCCCATTTCATTAATGCCCACAAAACAGAGTAATTGACAGATAATTAATATGTTTGTGAAAAAGTACATTTAAGGCGGTCTTATTGCTAAAAACAATCTTTCCCAGAACTTTGAGTGATTTTGCCTTACGGTATTTAAATAATTCATACTGGGAATAGGCGTTTTTGGATCAGTAGGAAAACCGAATTTGGTTACTTTGGATGACGTATACCTAGTAAATTAATCATTATTAGCAACTATCGCCTACAGCTAAAAAATATGCCATAGGTATTGGTTGTTCAGAGTAGTACATTTTCACCATCACTGAAAAAAATAATCTGATAGTTAACATATTCAACTTTGTATTTCTTAAAACCTTAACAATCTAAGTCCCAATTATTCTGTTTGTTTTTATTTTGAATAGCTGGAGTAGTCATGGTCACTAAAATGTTTCTGGGGTGGTTGCGTTGTATGACTCGTCATTTCATTCCCTAAAATGTGGTTGAATGGGGTGATGACTGGCTTACACGCCAACTTAAGTTTGTCATGCATTAAGGAGATTTCTATCTTCTCTATATAAAAATAGATTACTGTTCGTCAGTCTCGCTAAAACTCGAGAACTGCTAGACCGATTTGGCTTATTCTAGTTTCGAAATATTTTTGAAGGTCCAGGGAAGGTTCAAAAGGTGAGAAAACATGAGAAAACGATAAGAATATAGTGAAAAACAACAATTAAGTTTTTCTTAGCAACCATTTCTACCTGTCAATGATTGACAACAGAACAACGTCTGTCGGGACGGCTAGTTATTGATAAAATCTTTTATCTGCAAATTTGAAAAGGGTTTCCTTTTTAAGTTGAGGCCGCTAAGACCGGGACGGCATGTCAAGGAATTATTCTTTTTACTAATTGGCAAACACCTTCATAGATAAATCACCTATCTCAGTAGCGACATCTAGTATTATGCTTTTTTGTACTTCATTTGTTCATGTGTTGCCGTGTAGGTTCCTACCTACGTTCTCGTGTTATGTAACTTTCTGTTTCGTCTACAACACAACGAATGCTTGGCTTAGGTGGCAGTCTTAAATAATATTGTAACTCAGTGGCCGTGAGTTCGAATCTTGGCCAGGACCAATGTTTTCCAGCCTTTAGGGTCCAAAATAAAGTTAGCATTTTCGAATGGTAAAAGAAAAGCCCATTTCGCAGTCGGAGCTAGAAATACAAAACGTGTTCCTCTGAGTAATGTTTGCGTAGACGCGTTTGCTCCGAGACGTTGTCACGTAGCGAACATCCCGGCTGGGGAGCCCGGGCTCGTTGTACCACGGGAAACTGTTACGGGTAGGAAAGGATATTGACTACGGGCAGTTGTAAGTTTTGTACGGCAAAAAGTACAGATTGTGAGAGTTTAGCAAAATAATGATCTTACTGTCCGATTAGGTATTATTTAGTGTCCCTTGTTTCCATTTATAACAACTAGGTATCACAAATCGCTTGACCGATTTTCATGTTTTGCACTGAATACTTACCTATTGGCCAAGTTTTTCGCTTTCACGCTTTTTGATTTGTTTACTCGATAAAAAAGTATGCTTTATTCCTGCAATAATCATAGAAGGAGAATAGATATACAGTTCATTTTCAGTCACCGTTTACTATTCATTTGTTATAGCTGTCCCGACAGACTTCGTTCTGTTGTCAAACATTCAGTGTCACGTGTCAGGTAGAAAAGGTTACCAAGAGAAAACCAATTCGTGGTTTTTACTATTTTTCCTGAACTTTCACAAATATTTCAAACCAAAGTTAGCCAAATCAGTCCAGCCCTTCCCGAGTTTTGGCGAGACTAACGAACAGCAATCCATTTTTATATATTATAGAGATTTTGAAGGCATAACAAAATCAGCGGTCAAAAATCATCAACCGTGATAAAGGTACGAGTAACCTACCATTGTATTGCAAATAGCATGTTCCATTTTATTATATAACAAAAAATCTAATTCACCTCTGCGGCAATCTACCGAAAAAATTGGCAAAGCCATCGGCTTTTTCTTCTTTTCTAGGTGTATTTACTATTTATATTTAATTATCAAAATATAAATTCAAACAAATCGATTTATCTAAATACTAGCGACCCGCCCCGGCTTCGCACGGGTGCAATAGGATGTTATTATACATGTAAACCTTTCTCTTGAATCACGCTATCTATTAGAAAAAACCGCATCAAATCCGTTGCGTAGTTTCAAAGATTTAGGCATACAAAGGGTCATAGGGACAGAGAAAGCGGCTTTGTTTTATACTATGTAGTGATGAAAAATCGTCCGAAAAAATTAGAAAATCTATCGGCTTTTTTCTTTGCTAGGTCTATTTACTATTTTTATAAAAATATAAATTCGACTCGTTTTTTTATCTAAATACGATAGGTTCCGTTGCCGTGCCGTGATTAACAATGGAAACGCGTGCGCATGTATAATACTAAACACAAGGCATGTCGTCGACGATCTCAAATCGCGTTATAATTACATGTCTGTTTGCTCGCGATTGTACTCACTAATTGAATGGGAATTAGTTTCGACTGAGGTTTATAATGTTGTTATTTTAACTGGTTAATTCGGAGAATCTCTTCATTTATGTTGTTTAACCGTACATAAATTTTTTTGCCTTAATTAATCACGTAATTATTATTTATATTACTATCATTGAATGAAGGGTGAGTCCCCATTCAACGCAGAACGTGACTTTTTGTGTCCTTTGCCCAGTGTTTTTTTATGACAAAAAAGGACACTGGGCCTGAAGTATGGAAAATGAGGTATAAATTTATACTAGCAACCCACCCCGACTTCACACGGGTGCAATGGGATGTTATTATACATATAAACCTTCCTCTTCATTCACTCTACGTATTAGAAAAAAATAAAAACCGCATCAACATGCGTTGCATAGTTTAAAAGATTCAAGCGATCATAGGGATAGAGCAAGCTACTTTTTTAATACTATGTAGTGATAACCAGTCTCGCACAATGTAGCTTAGGTCAACCTCAGCAATAGCTATAACTAGCTTTAAAAACATACTAGACTGGACTGTGAAAGAAAATGAATGATTTCAGTTTGAAATATTCTGAGATTTTGATACGTTATAGATTTCAAATTCCGTAACAAAAATATATATGGGTGCTACCACAGTTTCTGGGTTCTTTACATCGAGTCGGCCTTCAATAATTTAGTATTACATAAACGGCCTATTACGTCAGACTACTCCACAGGCCACAGGCCTCCCTTCAACTGTGAGTAGGAACGAGCCATACTCCAACACGCTGGCTCAGTGCGGATTGTTGGATTGTTTGAGAGGCGTGGGGTCAGTGAGAAACTTTGATGCCAGACGTTATAAAGCCGCCCTAAGGCCCCTGACTAGGCTTAACGACTGACATCTAGCGACGTCCACCGGAACTAACTGCTTAGCGCGCAGATGCTAAACACAGAGATGCTCGAAAAATATATCACTTAATTTCGGTCGGAATGGTCACCCATCCCATTTCCGAATCTCCCTACCTATGGTAGCTTGACTATAAAGGTTCTTCCGCTAATGTTATACTTTAAGGTCGTTACTGTACATTATTGCTCATATTTTGTACTCGGAGATGCTAGCTGCTAATTAAAGGAGCCGCAGGAAAGGGGCACTTGGCGCTTTTTTATACAACACGCAGCTGACAAAGACGGTGCTTAAGAGCAACGCAGTAGGTGTATAGTGCGGGATCCCACATGCTTTTACGTACTTTAAATCTTGTTTAAAATTCATTAGATTAAATTGGTAGGTGTTTTTCTTTTCATTGATATTCTCCTGGCGAGATGCACAGCCCAAACTTCCTAAACTCCTTGTAATACCTTGTGGTTGACTGGTAGAGAATGCCTCTTGGCATTGAGACTGCAAATCGCATTTTCTTTTTTTTAATTATTTTATTATTAAATTAGGGTTTTATCAAAACTGTATCAGCAAACCCCTTATTTTTATTATTAACATTTGAATGCCAAAATCACTAAATGCTGAAGCATGAAGGGTCACAAAAGCTTCTGCTTTGAGACAGTAAATAGAGCGGCATAGTGGGAGCAATAGATTAGAACCTGGCCATTAAAAAAACTTGAGTGACTTCATTCAGTATATCACCGGTATAGCTTCAACCAATTTTAACGCTATCTTTAAAATAGTAGGTAACCTTAGGAGTAACTGCTAATAACATCTCTCTATATGCTATTAGCAGTTACTCCTGCCAGCTCCTCGAAGACGTGGGAAATAAAACTGCGGGATCTCGTTCTATAAGCGTTCGAAATACTTCGCAATACGGAGAGTAGGTGAAATTCAGCGGAATTGCACCCCGCACTTTGAAGTTTAAAATTAGTCGTCTGCAGAAATTACGGTTCTAATAATGAAATTGTAAGGTTTTTATTCTGAAACTGTGCAAGTGGATTTAACTGCATTAAGCTTTGCTATGGAATAGCTTCATGCACAATAACATAACATAAGTAGACGGCCTATATACGTCCCACAGCTGGGCACTGGCCTCACCTCAACTATGAGGTGGAAAAGGCCATACTCCAACACGCGGGCTCAGTGCGGATTGTTGGAGGGGTGTTAGGTTAGTGAGCAACCCTAGTTTTAAATGTTATCAAGCCGCCCTAAGGCCTTTGACTAGGTTTAACGACTGACATCTAGCGACGTCAACCGGAACCAACTGCTTAAAGTGCCTTCCGAAGGACGGAGATGCTCAAAATACTCATCACTAAATTTCGGTCGGGTGGTCGCCCATTCCTTTTCCGACCCGGCGTGACCTATCGTCGCCTTCACAACTGCGCCAGGGGAACCTCAACAAGTAATAATGAATAATATCACTGGATATAATTCCTGACAGTGCCATCTAGCCTCAAATTAAGCAATTATTGTGCTATTGGGTCATAGACAACGGTGAATCATACTTGCATTCTTTTTTTTTGTAAATCATACGTAATATACACAGAAAATGCCTAGACCAGTTACAAATCTACATGTTCACGTACACGCATGTTTGTTCAGCGCGATGATCGAACCCGCGACCTTTGGTGTAGTACCCAACTTCTTCACCAAACCGAATGAATCGTCGCGGAACATAAATTCAAATGAAAATTCGAAAATTCAGATACATATAGTGTAGGAGACGTGACTTCGATGAAGTAATAAAAAAACATGAAAATATTACAACTCAGTTAATAATTTTGCTTTTGATGGGTGATTTGGTGTGATGGTCTGAAATCGTAGTATGGGGCATTAGAATACTGCCAAGGTTTTCCCTCGCCTGTCGTATAGGCGACTAAAGGGGGGCCTCGGGGTCGCTAGGAGACACACGGTGGGGACCGTGTGCCTTCATTGCACAGGTGACAGGGAGGTATAGCTCCCCTCGAGTTGAGGTGGAAAACCGGCATAGCGCGCCAGGGGTCCGCCGGTAGAGTCCCTCGCGTTGGTACTCGGGGACCTCCGGTAACGCGCAGAAGATGGCCTTCGCGGAGTTTAGTGGGTATTCCTTCCTATTGGGGTGGGTGAGTCCCACACTCCGCCGCTCTCCTACCCTGGGAGCGGCACAGTGCGTAAATGGTTAATAGAATACTAACTTTAATAAGTTCAGTGGGCCTAGCACGAACCGATGACGTTTTGGTAATCGAAAAGTAATCGTTTTTTTTCCTATGTCTGTAACAAAAGTATCGTTACTCGTTGATTACCAAAACGTTAGCAGGTCGAGCTAGGCCCACAGTTTAGGCCTAAAAAAATGAAAAAAGTGGCGCTATGTGGAATAATGTCGTATTTTCAAAGAATATTTCGGGTAAAATATTTTCGAACTTATAACCTTGTTATACCCTTCTCTATCGCTAATGAACACATAGCTACACATACCAAACAAAGCAAGTACCTACCTCAACTTGGAGACAATCAGCTGATTAACATTCCTTTCACGATAAACCACTCATCGGACCACTCAGACGATCTCCACAACAAAAGAGTCCACTTCCGCATAATTGTCAGGACAACATTTTCCGGTACCGTAACGTCTTTATAGCTGCCGGAACGATTTTCCGGATACATAAAAATACGGTTTTTACGACCGAGACGTTTGTTATTGTTGTGTTGTTATCTTGTGATGGACATCGGTGTTGACTTTGACAAGTGTCTTGTGTGGACTTTACTATCAATGTGGGAATAGTGTTTTTAATAAACATTGAGCTTCCTCGAACGTATCTTGGGAAAATATTTACCACCAAAATGTAGGGAAAGAAATAGCAGTAGCACTGACCCAGCAACTCAGTGGCTTACTTACGGCCAGTAATAGTTTGTTTAGCCATTTATTCTATATTGCTCAAGAAAACAAAGGAGAGTGCAATTGGACTTGAGCATTATCTAGAAGTCAACCATCGAGGGTGGCACACAAGTTTTTGGCGATGTGTTATTCTAATCGTAAAAAACGGGATTGCTACCTGTGCCTTATTTGTTCTGAGTTTCCGATATTTCGGGACTGTTATAAGCACCATGATCACGGCGTCTGGTACATGAACCTAAAAAATTACACAAACACGGCATTGCTACCACGGTAGCACTAACTAAGTATTCTACTTTTCGTAGTGGGTACAAATCCAGGAAATCTAAAACCATCATCATCATTAGCAGCCGTAAGAAGTCCACTGCTGAACATAGGCCTCCCCATTGATTCTCCTAGCAGTTACCGAGTTATAATTCAAACAAACCCATTTCGATTCGGTTGTACAATTAGTTAACGAAAGCAGTAATACTAAACAGCTTAGAAACCTAGTTAACTTCAGCTAACTTCATTGTAAGAGGCGTGATAAGTCACGGCTCGCTTCATCATTTGTCCCTTCTAAGGACCCATCTCGGTCGCGAACAATGGCGCGGAAGGCGCAGATGGTACGCGCATGCGCGTGGGACGCATACCGAGCGGCGCGGAGCGGGCTGCGCGGGCAAAGACTTCGACCGCGGTACAAAAGTTGAGGAACTTATGGAATACGCTGTGGAACAAAAAAAATTACACCCGTCTTATGAAGATGATTAACGAGCTTTTATCGTAGGGGAGGCTTTTAACGAACTCTGGTCTGGAGGGTGCCCACGCCCTCACCGACCACATTCCTCCTGCGGCAAATATACCACCCGGCTAGGTTGAGGAACTTCAAAATGAGATTGACCAGCAAAGTAGTTGTCCATTACTGTGCTTGTCAAGCCCATATCTAGACCTCACGGCTGCTTCCCATCAGGTGGAGTGAGGTCATCTTGAAGACCACTATAAAAAAAAGAGAAAAAAAAAGGAACTGATGGTATACGCTATGGAACAAAAAATGGCACCCGTCTTATGAAAATCGCGACTTTTATCGGCTTTTAGCGAACTCTGGTCTCGCAGGTGCCCACTCCCCACTGACTACATTCCTTCTGCGGAAATCTTCCTGGCTATGACCAGCCGTGGTGAACCTGGAAGTCACTTAACCGACTCCGTGCTGGGGTTCTCAAAGCGCGTTTGTCTGCGGCGTGGATCCTCAAACTATGGTACAACTCCTGGATTGCCCTCTGTGCCCTAATACCTGCACAGGAGAGGATCTAAATATTGCAACGGATAACACAGTCGAGGTTGCCAAGTTTTGGTTGGGTTTAATTTGATGCCATTGAAACGAAAAAAAAGAATCGTTGGCAAGCTATCATTGCCCCTCGAGGGACAACGAGGTTGTGTCGGACTCCTACTGGCTGAAGCCCCACGGAACTTGACTTTGGCGGTGAAGCTGGGTTTCGCTAATAAGGGTTTCACAACAACAGCTTGCCAGTGCTTGCTCTAGCTGACCCCCATGGACGTGAGAGGTAAAAGCACTTGGAGTAGAAAACTCTTATCCACTAAAGCCGGTGGACGCCAAATGCGCTTCGACCGCGCCGAGCTGCAATTAATAGGGGGACCATACGGACCATGGACTTCCAGAGTCACTGGTTGTAGACGGCCGGCATTCACCGGAACCCCATAATCTTTACCAGGTCATCTGTCCACCTAGGGGGTGGACGTCACACGCTGTGTATGGCTTCAAATGGTCTCCCCTCGAGAACTCTCGGGCCCAACGACCATTAGTTCTTTGTGATATGTGCCCTACTTCCACCCACACTTCAACCGGCTAATCCGGGGCTACGTCAACCTTAGTACCTTTCCTCATTTCTGATTCGATTTCTTCGCAAAATACCGAGCATAGCCCTCTTCATAGCCCGTTGGGTGACCTTAAGCTTTCTTGTGAGACCCATAGTAAGTGACCATGTCACTGTACTATTGTTTCTTATTCAACTCTCCCAACTAACTCACTCATAGTTGACCTGAAACCTTGCGGCTTCGTGCCAACGAGACCTAAACACTAGCCGATTTTTTGCCATAAACATAATTGCTGTACCTAATTACTAATTAGCGTTAACAATACCCGATTGATTCAGACTGCAAGACCCATAGTATTCGCGTGAGAAGCTGTAACAGCCACATTAGGTGATGCAATGGTGCAAGAACGAGAAATAATAAACATTAGAATAACAGATGAACAGATTTTACTCTCGCAAATCAACGTTAAGCATCCCTCTGAAGTATAGCTGTCCCTTTCAGTTCTATCGACATTTTACGGGACAGAATAAGCGTTGGCACGTGCTTAGCGTTGATTGACGTTTGGGAATTCGGGGGTCAGTTAAACTAATTCCTACTGTTATCTACTAACTACTTCACTACTTAAGTGAGGCAAACATAGGCAATTTTGAAGGCTTGGTAAAAAATTTACTGCTAGCCGTTGCTGATCTAGTTTTAAGAAGTAAACGAAATTTAGCTATTGATTCTTAGGGTATCTCCATACTCAGCAGAGCAGCTCTTCACAAAGTTGGTCCAAGCTGTCGCCACTGTGTGTCTGTTCAACCGTACTGTGTACCGTCTTACCTCGAATTCACAAAAGCAAATCAACGTTAAGCACCCCTCAGAAGTATAGCGGTCCCTTTCAGTACTATTGACATTTTACAGGACATCATGAGCGGGAGCGCTTGCTCAGCATTGATTGACGTTTGTGAATTCGGGGTTAGGGCGGCATGACCTAACAAGTTTTTCACTAGGCTTATACATATACAGTTCTGCAACAGATCACACTAAGTAAGCCCGCGGGTTGCAGTATTTCTCGTATCTTCTTCGTAGTTAAAATATAGATTGTGCCCAGCAGTGGCCTGTCTCTGCAGTCTCAAATGCAATTTCAGACCATGGTTTTAGACACTAAAAATAAGAAATAATAAACTCAGTCCTACTTCTTTTAATGTTTAGTTCTATAAAACAAGACGCGGTTTTCATGACATAAACTTGTTATTTAGGGTTCTCTAGGCAAACACAAAATTTAGGAGTAACTAATAAAATTAATTTAAATGTTGAATTTCAATACAAATAATTATATTAAATAGTACGTATTGAGGGAAGAATTTTACAAATTGGTAAAAATAGAAAAAATATTACCCATCGATGAGGGATAACAAACACTTACCCATCCCACAAAATTCTTTAATGTGTGTAATTACGTTATTTCTATGAAATCAAGTTTTTTATGGATATATGTCAATGATAACATTGATAATACATATCAGCGATGATATCGTCTTTCTTAATCAACACATTGTCTAGTCGACCCATATTTTATCTGTAGTTAACAGGCTAAGAACAATTATTATAGTCGTGTCGCAAATTTGCAATTCTAAGGATTCTGAATTACCCCATGAATTATGAAATGAGACCAACAGGTTTCTTAGTTGGCAATGTTTCATCGATGATGATAAAAACATTTGTGTAAGTTAAAGGATGTAGGAAAGAGAGATAAGTAGTAAAAAATATGCTTCATTGATGTATCTACAATTCCAGCTAGAGTTAAACAAAGCAAACATTTTATCAATAAAATTCACATCAAATGTAGAAAAGTGACAAAATGTAGCCCAACTGAAAAGTTAGACTTTTACCGTAAAGATAGACACCCTAAAATTTAAATAATAAATTGTTTTTCTATTTGATACCTAAATTAATTTTTAATATCGAGATACATAATTCGCTGTAAAATTAATATGATTTGAGATTACGACAATATTTTCTTACTGGCCCTTGTTGTCCCACTGCTGGATCCCCTCGTCATCAACTAACCACGGCCTTGTGCAAAAGTAATGTACCTTCATCATATCCGCCGAACGACGCCCACTGCTGGGCATAGGCCTCCCCCAAGGATCTCCATAACGATCGATCCTGTCCTGATGACATTACTCGTAATAAATTGGCGCCTAGTGATTTCAAAATACAAATGTGACCAGATACTTATATTCATTTGTATATTCTACGGAACCCGAAACAGAAACACCTGACTCTCACCTTCCAGTTTTTCCACAAACATTGCGTGTTGCCGATTCACTGAACCGCTTCTGATATTGAATAACTAACAAAGAACATGAGGGTTTTAACACTTTTCTTGTGTTCTCTTATTTTCCTTTGTGTCTGATTGTTTCCAACACATTCGTAAATATTTTTGGGCAAGACACAGGTGAGTGTATTCAAATATTTTTCACTGGAAGATACTGAATGTTCACAATTAATTCCTTAATTGTTCGTACGATGGCTGAGTGGTGATGTGGATCGACAACGAACGCCGACGTTCAGCACGCACGCCAGTTTAGTTAGTGGGATGGGTGACCATTTCAACCGAATGTATTCTTCAGGTATCCATGCTTTGGAATGCACATTAACCAGTCCTGACTTACTAACAGTTAAATCGTAAAATACGGGATTTCTACCATGTACTTTATTTGTTTTGAGTTTCCGATATTTCGGCACTGTTACAAGCGCCATTTTCACGGAGTAACTGGAGATCGGGTAGGATATTATTGGCAGACATATCGGTCTAACCACACCCGCAAGATTTCCACTTAATTGTGATTAGGCCCGTTTCCGTTTCAGGACCCACAAAATACTGTTATTGTTTGTATTACTGAAAGACTGACAAACGACTTCACAAACGCAAATCATCGTTGAGCATCCTTCAGAAGTTTAGCTGTCTTTTTTCAGTTCTATTGACTTACGGGACAGCTTGAGCGTGAGCGCGTGCTCAGCGTTGAATAACGTTTCTGAATTCGAGGGTTATATTGCTGAAACGCAGCAGATAGTAGGTACCTAGACTGCCAGCGTTCTTTGACATCCGCAAAAATCATGTTGACCTTGCCATGAGATTTGTTTTTAGAGATTCATTTAATTTTGACATCAATTTTGCTTGGTTTTTTTTATTGTTGTTTTAGCATTTTCCATGCAGTATTGTAGTATAGTATATTTATTAAAGATCTGTAAACCAGAAAAAAGACATTTGGCCATGTTGGCATCAGGCAGGAATTGAGCCCGCATCTTTCGCAATAACATTGATGAAATCACCCTGGCTCATAGAGTAAATATACCAGAAAGATCCGGCCGGTTTTTTAATGGTATCGGTAGCATAGTGGTTAGTGCAGTCGCCCGGTTTGCGCAAGACGCGGGTTGGGTTCGATTCCTGCCTGATGCCAACATGACCAAATGTCTTTTTCTGGTTTTCAGATCAATTTTGCTTTTGATAGTTCCTTCTTCTTAGTCCTTCACTCTTGACCTGAGTGGTTGTGGTCAGTAAATTGGTCTTTTCTTGAGCTATCGCTGCCTTCGCCATCATATTGAATTATGTTGATAGACAGACCCCCGAATTCACAAACGCTAATCAAGGTTTAGCAAGGCTTAGAATTATAGCTGTCCCTTTCAGTTCTATTGACATTTATGGGACAGCATGAGCGTGAGCGCGTACTCAGGTACTCAGCGTTGAATAACGTTTCTGAATTCGAGGGTTATATTGCTGAAACGCAGCAGAGAGTAGGTACCTAGACTGCCAGCGTTCTTTGACATCCGCAAAAATCATGACCTTACCATGAGATTTGATTTTTCTGATTTGTTTAATTTTGGCTCAATTTTGCTTTTCATAGTTTCTTCTTCTCAGTAAATTGGTCGGTTCTTGAGCTATCGCTGCCTACGCGATGCTTCGCCATGATATTGAATGATGTTGATAGACATACCCCCAAATTCACAAACGCAAATCAAGGTTTAGCATCCCTCAGAATTATAGCTGTCCCTTTCAGTTCTATTGACATTTACGGGACAGCATGAGCGTGAGCGCGTGCTTAGCGTTGATTGACGTTTGTGAATTCGGGGGATGTCTCCCCCGAATACTAATACTATCGTATTAAATATATTATTTTGAGAGTTCAATGTAAATTTTGCTTTGCGGAATTTATATGTACCAAAAATACCAAAGCGCTCAATACTCATATTACACAAATACAGTTACCTCTTCATGCAAAGCAAATATTTGAATTTTGAAATAAAATTAAGTCACCTTCGCTTGGATCTATCCAAGATCTCAATTAGATAATTATATTACTAGGAGCTGTGGATAATGATATTATCGAGTTCTGACAGGATCGGATCTCTCATGACTAACAGTAGACTAATTGTAAGCTTGTTAATTATAGGAAGAACCTACAGTCCGTTCGCGTTAAGAATGCAGTAATTTTTAAATTTAATTCTGTTGCACACGATGAAACTCAGATCCACAACCTTTGCGTTCGAAAGTATGTGTTCAACTGGTCACTGTGGAATTGACTTTCTAATTAGGAACGATTTGATTGGTTAGGGAACGTGCTAAGTCAAAGGAGAATTAGTATGAAATTACTGCATTTTTAACGCGAACGGACTATAGTAAGCTTGTTAATTATAGGAAGAAGATTGTTACGTCCACTATTGTTTGCACGTGTTATATCATAATTAACTGTTAGTTATAATTATTATTGTGTGTAGGATAGTTGTAATGTTGTGTTACCGCATTTTATAGCCGTCTCAAGATCACTTCCGATTAACATACATAGGTACAGAAACGGCCTGTATACGTCCCACTGCTGGGCACAGGCCTCACCGCAACTATGAGGTGGAGTGGCCCATATTCCATTCCAACACGCCGGCTCAGTGCGGATTAGTGTAAGGTTAGAGAGCAATCCTAATGTCAGATGTTATTAAGCCACTTAAAGGCCTCTGACTAGGCTTAACGACTGATATCTAGCAGCGTCAACTGGGAGCAACTGCTTAACGTGCCTTCCGAAGCGCGGAGAAGCCCGAAAAATGAATCCATCGTAATTCCAACCAAGCGTGAGTTGCTTTACACCAGCGATCGTCGAAAAAAAATTGTGTAATTTATTTGGATGCCCAGTCTCTTTCACCGAAACGAAGAAGCCTTCATCGTTTCATTATTAAGATTTTGATAAAAAATAACTAGACTCTACAGATCCACTATACTAATTTGGACACTTCCAAACTGTTGTTATATCTGAAAGCTAAGTAGATTTGTTGCTGATCATAAATAACTAACACTAAAAACACAAAATGTATGCCTATGTTTGAGGAATTCCGTCAATTTCTTGTGTATCATCTGAATTCGATTTCGAAAAAAAAACCCTGTTTAAAAAAGGTTACTATAATTTATGAAAAATTTAGTCGAACCGAACGCAACTGACCAGCACGCGACGCTACATAGGCTTGTCACCTCAATTATTGAGCCGCGCAGCCTAAGACGTGCCAAAATGCATCGCCTATCGTGCCTGCAATACTAATGCGCCCTATAGTTTCCTGGACGACACTACAACAGGACAGACTATGCACTGCTAGCATTAGTAGCTGGAGGGCGTCTGCGCGAACGCACCTCTTGCGCGCAGGAGTAATTGTGAGGTGTAGTTCAAAGAAGACACCTAAACTTTGACACAAAAGGCCGAAACTCCGCTGGCTTTGCTCTAACTGGTAAAAAAGTGACAGTGTTTTTTTTGGTAATTGTAGCCTTTGCGCTCGAGTTCCAATTTTGAAAGAAAGAAAAATACTGGCATTATACACCATTGCAACTCAAAAGACCTAGTGAAGATAAAATTTAAAACTAGAACGCCAGAACAGAAGCAATTCTAATTTCAAATTTGAATTGAAAAGGAACGTGGCTGTAAGCAATCTCGCCGCGGTCGTTGGATGCGAAAGAAAAAATTCACAGCAAGGAATTTCAAAATTGGAACTTTGTTGTTTCACCGTTATTTTACCGTTACGTGTCCCTTCGCAAATCGAAAGCACCGAGGAGTCTTTTTGGGATTCGAATGAAAAAAATCGACCTTAGTGTGATGATATTAGGATAGAAATAAGCGTTTTTAAGGAATATATTCGGGTGTGAGTACTTGAGCTTTTAACGATTTTTGAATCGAGTGTTGACCTGAAAAATAAAGTCATTTTTTAAGTGGACAGCGTTAATTTATTGTAAAAACGCCGTTAGTTATTAAATAAACGGTAGGATATAAAATACACTGGCTGTTTTGCTTCACTATATCATTATGCTGTTATGAGGCGAGTTAAATAAAAATGATCATTCATATACAACAATGAATTTATGAATGAGTGAAAAGCTATTTGATGGTACTTGCATTACCATCAAATAGCTTTTCACTCTTTCGCTACTTCTGTAGTAGTTACCTATCAAAAACACTATGTAAAATGAATAGAAAAATTACACTACGTGGTATTCTTGACACGGTGCCTTGGGAACCCATTTTTCGACATGTGTACGGAAATGTTGAGGCATGAAGGCATACATATTTGTCATAATTTTCTCTATGTATATATTTTTTGACTGTCTCAAACACCTGAATCACGGTAATATTATATTCGAAGTGTGTATTTCTTCGGTTCTTTTACTGTTCGTAAAATCCGTATAGTTTCGTTTTAATCGATCTAAAGTTGTGATTTGATACCTAATTAATGAATCTTAAAAATTCGTGTTCTCTAAATACCACAGTGAAATAAAGTTATTTTGGGCTAAACCGTTATGACAGATATGTCATTATGGTAATTTCTGTTAAGTATGCTGAGACGATCTGAACGAGATAAGTGGAGCAAGTTTGGAATTGAGATCGTTGCATTAGTATGATTATTAAGTTGTTATCATTTAAAAGAATCATTTTGAGTGGATACAGTACCGTCAGTTTCTTTTGGTGAATGTGTGAAAGTAGATATTTAAAATTGAGCGTGTCTGAAATAGATTATTTGTTTAAATCAATCGGTCTAAGCTATACAATAATTCCGTTGAAATATATTTAAAACTGCACATATGTAATTAAGAAAAAAAAACTTAAAGTTTTTAAAAGTCACTGGCTAAATGCAAATTGAAAAAGTATTGATGTTTGTTCCGAAAGCAATTATCATACTGTTAACAAGTCACAGAAACAAAGAAAAAAGCCTTTAAAACCATACTCCTTCGTAATGAGCGCACTTTTTGAGCACGAGCCTCTGACCTACTTCTCTGTAGGGCAGTTCCTCACCGCCTACTCCACGAGCCGTTAGCATCTGTGTGCACTCGGGCTAACCTTTGCCTTGCACCTCCGTGACCCCTTTCGCAGGCCGTTGACCCGATCTTGAATAAAATGTCTCCACCCACTACCATTGTATGCAAATTGTACAGTCAGCTGCGAAGATGTATTGAGTGGAGTATAACGATTTGTAGATCGTAGAAGCTTTTTATCCTGTTTTTCAATTATTTAAATTAATTGCACATTAACTTTAACGTCCCACAACTGGGCATCCCTCATTTCAATTATGTTAGTATTAAATATAATTATGGAGTCATACCCCAACACGCGGGTCCAAACCACGTCTTTGGAGGGCTGTAAGGCCACTGGTAAACTTTACTGAGCATTTTTATCAAGCCACTCTAAGAGCTACAACTGGCCAAAAATGCCTTTAAAATATATGTATTGATCTGGATGGTTATCCGAAATCCCTCCCATTACTTACTTGCTCAAGTTTTTTCAAGTTTAATAGCTAACCCTAAAATTTATATTTATTCGGAAACCTCAATATTTGGACATGTTTTTAAAGTAAAAGTTTAGTGCCATATTTTTATTTACAGAAGAAATTTTGAAATTTGAGTCATAAAAACAGAATTCATTAAAACGTATATAACTTCAATATTTTTGAATCATTTTGCAAAGGTGACTAACGAGTTGATAGGCAACATTTTGACGAAAAAATAATAATGAAATATTGTTTGCACACACGGCGTAAGAAAAACCATAAGACAGAAAATTCGAAAAAAAGGTATTCTTTCTTTGGGGTTGCCATGAGGAATTTCCAAAAAATGTTCAAATCAGTAGTGGGTAATCAACTGCCTTTTTAAGTTTAGTTGTTGAACCACTCATTACGGGACACCCTGTATTGTGGACTGCCAAATATTGTTTTTATTGAATTGTCACAGTCCCAATAGCATAGAAGTAACGACGTCTCTCGGAACAGCTATGTCATTCCGGTGGGCGCCAAAACTCACTGCGCTCGTGTTGAGTTATCTTAAAAATAAAATTTTTGCGACTATGGTCGTTTGAGAAAAAAAACTAAGCCAAATAACATTTTTTAATTATTTCCATGCAAAATGAGAGAAAATACTAATTCAAACTGAAGCGTATTGATGATTGAAGTGAGCGTGAAGCACCGAGATGTGAAGTGGTCCGCGGGAATGCTACCCCTGCTAGTTTATGATAAAAACGGATGTTTGAATAAAAATAAAATTTAAACAAGTAGAGTCAGTCTTCGGCTAATCATTTATTGTTTTCCTTATTTTCATTTCATCAAAACGATGCATTTAGTCACTAAGTGTTGGCTGAGTGTACTTTCACAAAACAACTCAGTGTGATCGGTAATTGTCCAATACGATGACACATTGCTTTGTTCGCGACTGATAGTATATGTGTGTCAGTTGGACACAAATTAGATGTACTCGTGAATCGTGATACACAATGCTGACACGAGACCGTTATTCATTTATAAGCTGCATTTGAGACAGTTAATTAAATTTAGAGGCAACGCGCTTTGCACGAAAAACTAGAAGCCTATTGGTCAAGGAGGATAAAACGGAACATAAACTATTTTAAGGCAAAACTAGATTAACCTCCGAATTCACAAACGTCAATCAACGCTAAGCACGCGCTCATGCTTATGCTGTTCCGTAAAATGTCAATAGAACTGAAAGGGACAGCATCAACGTGAGCGCATGCTTAGCGTTGATTTTTGTTTCTGAATTCGGGAGTAGGGCAAATAAGGGTTGAAACCATATCACTTGGGTGGGTGGTGCTCTTTAGCCCTTTTTACATCGTACAGCTAATATTGAATGGTCTGCTAGTGGCAGTGTTTCCGGTAAGGTATGACGTCGAGAAAATACCGTATTTCATTTTGAAGGACAACCAACATCTCTTGTTCAGGGGCGGCGGAGATTACTCGTACTTTCCATTAGGTGATCCTCTAGCACGTTTTCTCCCTTTCTCATAATATGGAAAGCCGATAGAAAGAAAAAGGAGAGCATCCCTCAGCTAGAAGGATGAATTACCCTCACAACCACACCCTAAATGGGGTAGTCAGAGGCACATTGATTGTTGCCGTCTTGTTGAACGCAAAATTCAGAAACCCACATGTCTACCGCCGTTATCGGGGTTGCTGGGGTTTTTATTGGTGTTTTCCTTCACCAGAGTGTCAGCCGCAAATTGTACAATGAATACAAAGTACTTTCCGGCCAGTGTTGAACTTGGGTCCACCGGGTTCTGAGCCAGAGTGTTTAACCACGGGGCCACGATGCTTTCCGATCGACGACGATGATTTGAAAGATTGCAGGATTTTGGTGGAAAATCGATCCAACAGTTCTCAAGTCACAAGTATGTGAAGGGGTTGACTTTGTATTATTTATGAATAAAATATAGATATAGATGAGACAGGTAAGGTTTCCCCTCTTGTTGTAACGAAGCTAGAAACTGTTTATAGTATACACACAAGTTTCTGTTTCATCAGCATTTGCGGCTGTTTTGAAACAAAAAGATATTGTCACATACCTACCTTCCGTAAAATATTTTCCACAAGAGAGTTCAACATTGGCTTAATCTATTTACATATTATCAGCAATTTCCCGACATACATAATTAAAATGAGGGAAATCGGTTAAAGCTCTTTATATGTATATGGAGTTTGTTTAACGTGAAACACCATTTTACTGTTTTTTTAAATTTAATAGCTCAAAATTGGTTTAAATCATTGTTTATTTTTTCCTAAAATAAACATAATAACCAAAGAATATAGGGAAATCCTTCCTATCACAAGATCGTTGGAGCAATCTTCTACTATATAAAAATAAGTCGGGTTTTCCTTCCTGACGCTATAACTCCAGAACGCACGAACCGATTTCCACGGTTTTGCATTCGATGGAAAGGTCTCGCGCTCAGTGAGGTTTGTAGCAAAAAAAATTCAGGAAAATTACATCAGAAAAGCGGGAAAATCTTATAATCTATTTGTAATCTAGCAAACAATTACAAATATAGTGTTTTTGACTCCCCTTCAGCATTTGCCGCGTTGGTTACTAATCACCATGACACTGGTTTTCAGGGGTCGTCGTCGTCGTAGCTTACTTAAGGTCGTAGCTCACTAGGCAAGCATGGCAACTGCACGGCTCTGATCTAGCAATTGTCTTGCCATTCAAATTCGAACCTTATGTTGTAAGTGGTACAATAAATATTGCAATAATAATATGAGAAAGCTAGCGGCGAGCTGACTCGCAGTTCGCGTTTTTACTATAATTTAAGGTTCAAATTTGAATGGAAATATATTTGCTGGGTTGCCGTGCTTGCAAAGTGTGCTACGAGCTTTACTTTATTAATTCTTACATTCTTACTTACGTTGTTGTAAAGACCAAAAAAACTAAATTGTATGTGCTTTCATGTAAACTTCTTATCTTATTTAATGTCATGGTATGTGTAATTCTGATTATCAGTTACTAATGCTTGTTACAAATCACTGATTATGACTTGATTTTTGTTTGTGATAAGATTTCTATACGTTATCATTCAAAACATAACATTCAATGGATATAACATCAGTTGCATTGGACACTAGTCAAGATACAAGCTGTAGAGTAATATGTGAGTAATTGAATACTAGTTGATAAACAAGAAGTTATATTTTCTTTATTAATTGTGTAGCCTATGTTCGATTCAGATGTATAAGCTACATTACTGTAAAGTTTCATTAAAATCCATTCAGTATTTTTTACGTGAAAGATCAACACGGCACATCCACACATAGAAACTTTCGCATTTATAATATTACCTAGTAGGATAATGATTCAAATTGTTTCGTATTCGATGTAGGTAAGAAGTAACCAAAACTGTCAAAAATTACCGATTTTGGTTCTTTAAGATCCTACAATGACAGTGAAACATTCTGGGTTCTGTTTTAACAATGTAAAGTCAATTTAGTCATACTTACTTCATATGACTAAAGTTGAATACTTTCAAGATTGAATTTCTGTCACAAAAGTTAGTTAATTTATTAAACTACCCATCACATCATTTGAGTTGCTAGATTACGTTGTAAAATGGTCGAAATAGTTGACAGTTATGCTAAGATACGCTAACGTTAAATTAAATATGTCAATTATTAATTAATTCAACAAACTACTACATACTTACATTGAAAATAATTATTTCATTACAGAATATGAAATTTATGCATTTTGAATTATTTAATAGTTAAAAATCTAGTCAATATGAAAGTTATTGTTTTACTCGTATGTAATAAAGTAGTTTCTGGTTATCTTATTCTTACGTGTTTCTTTATAATTTAATATCATTGCGTTTTTATGTCTAATAAATAGTATGCACGCACTAGTATGCATAATAAGTAGTTACATAATAAAACTATAATTTATGATTCAAACAATTGATAAAAAATTGTTGCGTTGAACAGCCCAGACAAATATGTAAATATCAATATTTTAATTAAACTATACCCTCAAATCGGCCTAAATTACAAGGAAATAACAAAGTTTGCGCAATTCTATCAACTCATTTGGTTTAATAAAATGAACAATATACAATTATTATTTTTTTACATTTTTAATTTTTAAATCTCCCCGCTTAAAGGATTATTAAGAATAAGGGATTTGTTGGGTATTTGATCCGATTTATTATTGATAAAAAAACTTGCTACCGAAGAAAATATTATCTAAATATTTCTTAGTTTGACGAAATACGCCAGAGATAAGAAATGATTACTTCAGCCATCTTGAGTCAGCGGGGCTCGGCTCATTAGTGTAAAAAATATTCCAAAACAAACACTTAAAAAACAATTAAAATTATCCATCACCTTGACCGTCCTACTGACGTGACCGGGATAAAAAACTGTGTTAACGATTTTTATTAAGCACTACAAAATCATTCCAGTATCGGTATGCTCACAATACGGGCTCCTCGGTGTTAGCGGTTGGCCTACTATACTGCCAGTATATAACAGAAACCTCAGAGATACAAGTCCAGTTTAGTGGTGACGCTTAAAAGTGAAGTCGTGCCCGACTTTTTATATTTATTTTCTTTTTAGAACCGGTCATGGGACCTCTCGGCTTAGTCGTCGCGGCCGTGTTCGCGGTAGCGGCGTCAGCACCCCCTGGGAAACCTGCCCTGGGATGGGGCGAACGCACCTTCGCCATCGTCGAAGTCAACCAAGCAGCCACCGCGTACAACCAGCTCGTCACACGAAGAGACCATGCTGACGTTTCGGTCACCTGGAACGTCTGGTCCGGAGACCCAGCTGACAAAGCCAGAGTCCTTCTCAACGGGAAGGAGTTCTGGTCTGGCACCGGTGGTGCAGCGGGCTCAGCGGCTTTCAAAGTCAAGAAAGGAGGCAGATACCAGATGGTGGTGGAACTCTGCAATGCTGACGGATGCAGCCAAAGTGACGCTACTGAGATCATAGTTGCTGATACGGACGGCAGCCACTTGCCTCCACTTGAGTACTCGTTGGGAGAAAAGAACAAGCCTTTCAAACAGACTTCTGGCAAGGTCGTCGGCGCGTACTTTGTCGAGTGGGGTGTGTATCCGAGGGCGTTCCCAGTGGACCGTGTGCCTATTCCCAACCTAACACATATGCTCTACGGCTTCATCCCAATTTGTGGTGGTGACGGCATCAACGATAGTTTGAAAGAAATTGAAGGCAGTTTCCAAGCGCTTCAGCGTTCGTGCAGTGGTCGTGAAGATTTCAAAGTGTCCATTCACGATCCTTGGGCTGCCCTTCAGAAGCCACAAAAGGGGCTCGGGTCTTGGAATGAGCCTTACAAAGGCAACTTCGGTCAATTGATGATGTTGAAACAAGCGAAACCCGACTTGAAGATCCTTCCCTCAATCGGAGGATGGACTTTGGCCGATCCCTTCTTCTTCTTCACCGACGAAACTAAGAGGCACCGATTCGTTGCTTCAGTCAAAGAATTCCTCCAGACCTGGAAGTTCTTCGATGGCGTGGATATTGACTGGGAGTTCCCTGGCGGTAAAGGTGCTAACCCTCACTTGGGCAGTCCCGAGGACGGAAAAATCTACGTCATTTTGATGAAAGAACTGCGTGAAATGTTGAACGAGCTCTCAGCTGAGACTGGCAGGAAATACGAGTTGACTTCTGCTATTAGTGCCGGTTGGGATAAGATTCAAGTGGTAGACTACAGTGCAGCGCAAAAGTACATGGACCACATCTTCTTCATGAGCTACGATTTCAAAGGTGCATGGTCTAACGACACTCTAGGTCACCAGGCATCACTTTACGCTCCTGCGTGGCGTACCAATGAGACCTACACTACAGACTTCGGAGTCCAATTCCTATTGGCCCAAGGTGTTAATCCTAAAAAGATTGTAGTTGGTGTTGCTATGTACGGAAGAGGATGGACCGGTGTGCACGGATACAAAGATAACAATCCCTTCACTGGGAATGCAACTGGACCAGTTAAAGGTACATGGCAAGATGGTGTCGTTGATTACAGAGAAATAGCAAATGAGGTTGCTGGTGGTCAGTGGGAATATCACTATGACAATGTTGCTCAAGCTCCCTACGTGTTCAAGCCCGCCACTGGCGACTTGATAACCTATGATGATGCGAGGTCTACGATAGCTAAAGGCAAATACGTTAGAAATAATAAATTAGGAGGTTTGTTTGCGTGGGAAATCGACGCAGATAATGGTGACATACTAAACGCTATGAACATGGGACTTGGCAACAGTGCGGCGTGATAGTCATTTCTGATTGTATTGTGATATATCTTTATGTAAAAAGGTCTCAAATTGTATAAATTGTACGTGAATGTAATATAAGGTGATAAATGTGTTCCATTGACTTATTTGCGGCTGAGTATTTGTAAGGTAAAATAAATAATGCGTAAGTTAAACCTTTTTTTAATTTCCCGTGTTAAAAAAGTATCACCTTCACAAAACAAGGAGATCTATATTGATTAGCCAGTCATAAAAACCTTGGTTTCGTATCTTGGTTTTTCGACGACCGATTTGGTGTAATGCTAAACAAGTCGGCTACCAGAGGTCCCGGGTTCGATCCCCGAGCAGTACAAGCACTTGTGTGCATAAACATGTCTGGTTGTATTGGTCTGTGTGTTTCCTATGAATATTAGTGTAGCAACTTGCACATAGTATATGTAATTTCTAGCTTAGTTTTTCTACCTGCAGAAGAGATTCATGAGTATGGCAGTGGGCTCAATAACAACTCTACACAAATATTCATGAGTAAATTCAAAATTCACTTATAGTATGAACTGACGTAAAAATGTATAGTATTTTTTGGAAAAATTGCTGCCAAGAAAAATCATCGTAAAAATTAAATACTTATACGAACAAATCATTGGCACTAACGTCCCACTGTTGGGCACAAGCCTTACCTCAACTGTAGGTGGTCCAAGTCATACTAAAACACCCAAACTCGGCGCGGTTTATTTTGTTGAATAGGCTAGTCAAACCCAATCTAGACCAAAAGCAAAGTATTCTGATATTGTCAATCCCTAAGGTCACTATTTAGGCTTAACAACATACACCTATCGACCGACAGAACATGTGAAGATGCTAGAAATCACTTAAGTACACCATTCTAGTAACTAGCATATTGTGATCGATGAATTTACTTAAATCATTTTTGACGACCGATTTGGTGTAATCGTTCAGAGGTGGGCTGATAACATGAGAGGTCGAGGGTTCGATCCCCGCACAGTACAAACATACGAGTGCATGTTTAATAATGTCCAGGAATATTTATGGAGGACATTATTCCACACATGGACAGACAGACATGTGACCGATTTTTCATAGTTACAGTATAGTTGACTGGACCGATTTTCGGCGAATATATCGTTTCTTTTCTCTCATGCGAGGGTCGTAGCTCAGTGGTTAAGAGCCCTGCCTCGAAGAACGTGTGGTCCTAAGTTTATATCTTGGCAAAACTTATTTACTTCACGAAATGTTTTGTTTGTATTTTATAATAAACTCTCTGATGGGCAGAGATGGGAGAAGAAGGGTTAGAAAGTAATCTTATTTATTAAAATAATTTGACTGGATAATTATCTTTTGTTTTCGCTTGAAATATCTATACAGAAACATTAATCTTATATTGATATTCTTGGGAGAGTACGGCTGGTAAATGTTTTTAAGGCGTTAATTGCTTTTATTATCTAAAAGGCGTTTAAATACTATAACAAAGGACCTTTTAATTTTGCCTTCACAAATTATACTTAGTAAGTGTTTAATAAAATAGAACTGTAATGTCAGTCTCACTATAACATGCCTATACATCCATATGGGCAGAGTACTAGCTGTTCATATAAATGTTTGTTCTAAGTAGGATTTTTTTTCTTCATTGATGAGGCTTTGTCGCCTCGTACAAAAAACAAAATACATAGGTAAATAACTTTGACTAAATTACTAAGGCCCTTTTCCAATAGTTTGTAACAAACTCTGCATTATCAGACATGGGATAAACTAAAACGCTATTACAAAAACCAGGAATTGAACTGATGACTAGCGGCTTAGCGAGCAAGGTCACTACCAACTAAGTCACCGGACCACCGAGCTACCTAGATAATACAGTATCAAGCAATGTTAAGATTCCCATCTTCGAATTCACATACTGGGGTGGCATTCCAGCTTATAATATCATCTCACATCTCGATGTGAGATGCTAATTCGACGTGAACGCCGAAGCTGAAGCGTGAAGCACTTCAATCATCAATCCGCTTCACCTTGTCCGAAAAAACTTTATCGTCAGACTGGTAGGTGGGAAATCCATGCAGCAGATTTCCCTACAGTAAAAAAAAAATCAGCGTGGGACGCCCGCCCGCAAGGTGGACGGATGACCTCATAAAGGTCGCAGGGTCTCGGTGGATGCAGGCCGCCTCCAACCGGCAGCTCTGGAAATCTATGGGGGAGGCCTATGTTCAGCAGTGGACATCATGTGGCTGCTGATGATGATGATGATGATGAAAAAAAAAAATGCAAGTACCTAGGTATGCCTTGTGTAATTTAGAAGTTTAACATCACACGTGAATATAACAATGAATAAAATGAAATTATGGTGATTCATATTACTTTAAAGATGTGCATTCACCAAGATCGGACCTTAATTTTGATCTTGCGACTAAATTTTGAAGAAGTTCTGCAATATCTAGACAGATCGTAATTTTTAGGGTGCTAATTGTGAGTATTGTTAATAATTATCACCGATAAATTGACCACCAAATACTCGCCAGAATGATAAAAAAAAGCAATGACAGGTGAAAACCTGGGAAAAAAACATAAAAATAATTCTAGCTCCTAAACTAAGCAAAATTGTAGAACATACATACGGGGGGATCTGGATACACCTTGATATAAGGAATCTAAATTTTTGCTTTGAACGTCAAATTCCCGGCCACCCTGTATATTCGATCTAGACATCTGTCCAGGCTAACTAAATAATTGTTTACTTGCGTTTGTTTATTTGTAAAAAATCTAAAGAAATGTTTATACCTACAGCGTGTTAATTAAATCAGTAAACAGTAGTTAGTGAGGTATTTCAGTCACATAATATCCCACATGGTAGTTATGATGGAGGGTAGTTGCAAATGTCAAAACGCCCGCATCCGATAAAGTAATTGGAATAGTCGAACTGTGTCACTGTTTGCAAACAATACGGATTCTAGTTCACGATTCATTCTTTAAGTTTGCGGCCACTAAACTGGCGGACTGAGCTTGAGCATAATTGTTGTCTACTAATCTATATATAAAATTGCTGTTCGTTAGTCTCGCTAAAACTCGGGAATGGTTGGACCGATTCGGCTAATTTTGGTTTTGAAATATTTCTAATGGTCGAGGGAAGGTTTAAAAGGTGAGTAATCATGAGAAAATGCTGGGAATATAGTAAAAATCTCAATTTTAGTTTCCTCTCAGTAAATGTTAGTACCTGTCACGTGACACTAAATGTTTGACAACAGAACGAAGTCTGTTGGGACAGCTAGTAGGTATGTTATACATTCGAGAACACCATCAAAGTCTTGCTGTCACTTTCAGTTCTCTAGACACTGTACGGGACCGCAAGAGTTTGACGGCGCGCTCAACTTTGATTAACGTTTCAGTTCAAGGGTAACCCTCGAAACGCTCATCATTAGGCCCTGTTCTGATAAGCGGACCGATCCCGGCCTACTGCCAGTGTCCCCGATCGAGGCCCTGTTCTGATGACCATGTGATCAAATGAGAAGAAAAAAAAAACTATTTTCCCAATCGGTCCAGACTAATAATATGAAACTGAAGAATTTGTAGTCCATTTCTTGAGAAAGGCCATATGACATCACACGCGGGCCAAGTCGACGACCTAGCGGGCGACCACTAGTTTGAAATAAATGAAAAAAGTCACTGTCTTTTAATCCTCTTTTTTCGAAGTCAGTTAAAAGATTCCTCAGCTGCCGCGGGAATATATTCTGCTGGACATTTTTGAATATTACTTATTCTGCTAGTCTTACTGCCGCACTCAGAGACGTCAATTAACGTTAACGGTACATTAGAGTCAAAATTCCATTTTTGAAAAGAGACTTTATAAAAAATTGATTAAAAAACTTTTAAGAATATAAAATTTTGACTCTAATGAACCATTAACGTTAATTGACCTCCTGAGTGCGGCGGTTAAGCTTAATAAACATTTCAGATGTAATATTTTCGACCGCTGGTTCTAGGGCCGCACATAAACAGTTGCGCAACAAGTTTCCATTGATGCCGGTATGCGCCTGCGCGGATGGGTAACGGCATTTTAGCGCCCTGCATTATGTTCGATCTGCTTAAGGTCACACGATTTTGCACATAAATTATACTTTAACGACGTTTAAGATAACAGCATTTTATTGATTCGAATGTTTATAAAAAAGGTTTAGTTAGGGATTTGACATCTAGTGCAGTGGTAACGACTCGATAGCCAGGTGAGGCTCAAAGGGCGATTTCTTTGATTCTATTTCCATACAAAAAACACTAATAATTTTATTAAAAAATTTGGTATTCTAATCTTGAGACTTCGCTCAGCAGTGGAATGATTAAGGACAAAGAAAGAAATTTAGCAGGAAATGCAGCTCAGTGCCCTAGGTTCCAGAGGATCCTCACAGAATCCCTCAAACGCCTATCAAAGCCTCGGGAGGAGCGAACTCAACGCCAGTGCATGATGACCAGAGTACGAAAAAATACCTAGGAATAGAGAAACGTTTATTTTTTTTACTAAAGATCTGAAAACCAGACATTTGGTCATGTTTGGTCTGCCTGATGCCAACATTACCAAATGTCTTTTTCTGGTTTTCAGATTTTTAGTAAAAAGATACTGCATGAAAAATGCTAAAAAACATTAATAAATAACGTTTATTGTTACACTTTTACAGATAACAGATTAGTTGTATTTATTAAGAATTTGTAAGAAAAAGACTTGTGTCTTACAAAACACATGAAGACATGCACGCAGAACTGATTCACCACAGGCCGTATTAGCCACCTCCTACGACGGACAGGGATACCCGGTAGTGTTTGCAGCCCCCTTTTTTATTGTATTTTTTTTCTAATCTAAGTATATCATCCCACAGCTGGGCAAAGGTCTCTCCCAACCCCTTCCAAACATTTCTTTCCCGTGCCAGGCTCCACCAATCTTTCTCATGATGTCTCAAATCTCACTCCAACGTTTTCTGTGCCTTCCTCTGCAACGAAAACCGTCTGTAGGCTGCCACAGAGTGACGATTTGAGACCATTTGCCTGGATGCATTCGGATGACGTGTACTGCCCACTCCCACTTCACATTCGCAGATTTTTTGCCCACGTCTACTATGCCTGTTCTTGTTTTGTTATTGTTATCGGGGATAAAATATTTCATGAACTATCCCACCGCTCGGGGAAGCTGTTAGGGAGTATGGGACTCCTCACCCCTAAAGGGGGTGAGCCTAAACATACCCCGACATACCTCCCCGCGATTATCAGTTGCCATGGATAATGTGGCGTGTCTCCTATATTTATTTATTTAATTAATGTCCACCATGAGACGCTCACCGACCTCACGAAACTTGAGCATGTGAAATCGTCATATTTTATGCTATAATTATTCCAAGTGAACCGATGAGGACATTTCCTAACTTTTGTTAAAAGTTAGAGGACGTACCTAAATTATGGTTCCATAGAAACTACTAACCAAATCCAATAATATCATACATGTTTTATTTGATCTCACGAAGCAAACCTTGTCTAACCAGTACCTATTTAAATAATTTACCACAGTACATACGAAGAATATTAACCGAATGAAGATCAAATCCGGTTCGAAGGACGATTAGAAATACACTAAATACATTTTTGTTTTCTTAAAATATTCATTTCTGGCAGAATTTTATTAAATCATTTCCATTTCTACACCACTGAAAATACCACTTTGTGTAACTTATTAGGGAGTAAAGTTTCAACTATGCATTACTTAACGTTTCGTTGAAGTGTTTTGTGCTATTTAATATAACAGAATGAGTATAAAACAATTTATTTGATAGTGCTTTGAATACAATATGGAATCATTGTTCCATAATAATATTCTTTAGCATTTATTCTATTTATAGATTATTTTTAGTAGCGACTTCATTTACGACAGAGTATAACGTACTAGCGTATTTTTTTTCTTTTTTTTTTAAAAAATTAAAAGAACACGAATCATTCATAACAATAGAGCAAGAAATTGTTAATTTTGAACTGTGAAATCTTAATTGTTGAATATAAATTGTTTAAATGTTAATTGTTATACTTCAAATTTTATTTTAATTGCTTTCAGTATTGATGTAAGTTATGTATTATGTATGTTCTCATTATTAAGCATGTTAAATTGTTAACCTCGCTATTGCGACACTATCTTTGCCACACCCTTACAGGGTACATGTACCTACTTGAATTTAATTATTAAGACCTCCTGACTCTGTACATGATGCATATTGTAAATAAATAAATAAATAAATTGACATTTTCATTTGTCTCATAAGGCCAGCAAATTGATAGTGAATTAACCTAAGTACGTATTTAGGAATATTTAAGTAGGTATTTTTATCAGCCTCTGACACTTATAATACAATTTAGGCTTAGTTTCAGATCGAAGGACTTGCTGCCATTTTATTTGGTCCAAAATAATGAAGTTATTTTCCTTTTTCGTTAGTGATTACAAAAAATAAAGATTGTAAAGTAGAAGTTGAATTACTGTTTCCACCAACTGTGTACTAGGTGTTGCATCGGATTGTTAGTTGGAACATCTTTATTGTATGAGTGCAAACAGTTTTATCGGTCACACAACCTATATTGTCTTGTAAACAAGGGCAATAGAGCTCAATTTCTAACAAGGATGCAATGTAAGAAAACCTGAGTTTATGTTATTTGCGATAATATGTAGTATTGTGTTAAATTGAGGTGAAGGTGAGGTATACTTGTAGTTCTAGGTGTGATCTTAGACCTGGTAAAGACACTAGATGTTGACCCGATTATCCAGTGGTTACGAGACGTAAGGCGTTGCAGGTTCGGTTCCACATCAATAACTGTGAAACTGAGCTGAGTACAGGCCTCACTTCCACTATGAAGGCTCAGTGCGTTATCACGCTATCGCGAAGCCTACGGCTGGGCCTAACGACTGACTTATGAAACTGGCAATAGTAGTAAGGATCAACCTTGCAAGGTGCCTTTCTGAACCACGTAGATGCTCATAAATACATCACATAAGTTACATTTTTGTCTCGCCCAATGGTTGACTGATAGAGTAGATAAGCATTAATGCCTTCCGCCTTTGTACATACTTGTTTGTGCATTAAAGTATAAATAAACAAAATAAATTAATCACAATATTAAGATTAGGGTGGTCTCATAATATTATCGTCTGATTGACAGGGGTTCGTATATTAATTTTTAATATATTAAAAACTACCCCGAATAGGATGTGGTTGTGAACGCTTGGTTTTTTATATATTTAAGGCTATTATTACATATTGGATATATTATTTAGTGTTCCTTATGACTCGATACATATTTATGCAACGTAGCTAAATGTTAGTAGGTATAACTAAGATCTACGAGTATGTCAGATGATTGTGTCTTGTTTCCTGTATTGTTAAATTCGCACACCATTTTGCAAAAAATATGTAGGTGTTTAAGTTCAAAAACGTGACAGTGTTAGTTTTTTGCTAAAAGTTGCTTTGTGTTAGCTAATGGAATAAACCTGTATCACTGTAGTTCTTCCTGACTTGTTCACAAATGTTGAGGAGTCTTGTAGTTCGAAATAATTTCAGTAGGTATTTTTGATTAAACCTGTTTGATACCTTTTACTTACTTACCTTTATGAATTTATTTAACACTTAAAGCTAAACTAATTCTTACTGAACTAATTACTGTTATTAAAAATAGCAGAGTTTTACCTACCATTAAAACTCTTATTATGTCCGGAGCCTTATTCGAAGCCTTAAACATATTTTGAGATAGTAGTCCTTCCGTTTCCGGCCGTATTTAATTTAATTTATTCCTTTAGTTCCATTTTCGGCCGCTAGGGGCGCTAATGGCGCCATTTCCGTCTGTCTTGTTCACCAGTTTAGGCGAGTGACTTTTTGAATCATTGTGGACTCAAAATATCTTAAAACTAACTTAATTTCTAAATTTACCACCAGGCAGAACTTACTGTAAGGCTTCGAATAAGGCTCCGGACATAATAAGAGTTTTAATGGTAGGTAAAACTCTGCTATTATGTCCTTCCGCCGTTATTCGAAGCCTTAAACATATTTTGAGACATTGTTTGTTCTCGCCTGGTGAACAGGATACCAATGTGACTTAATATGAATTCTTAATAACATTAAACTTTTAATTTACACTAAAAGAAATAAATCAGATACAGATTTCTTTATTTTCTAAAAAAAAATACAATTATTATTGTTATTATTTTAGGTGATATAAACAAAGTTAAATTTCCAAAATTGTTAACTTAGATGTGCATTAATCCACAGGGAAATACATATAAATATGTATACATCAATTAGTTTCTTATTCACTAATAATCAATATAATCTGTTCTCTTGTATTTTATCTTTAAAACTTAACTTATAGGAAACCTTGTTCCTAACATGGACTCTGAACGGATCATAATCATATGAATAATATTTAATAATAATTAAACTTAATCAAAATAAAAACTATTCTACTGGTTCAAATAATGCCCCCAATGAGTTTCCAGTTGAATTATTGTTATTCGGTCCTTTTATTTCTTTTCTGTAAAATTTTGCAAATGTGTTTTCAGACTTCCAATTTGCCCTAGCTAAAATCTTATCTATTGGTTCTCTATCAAGCCAGCCCCTAGAAGCGACAGCTGACCGAACACTACCCGGAGTGGCATCTAATCCAGCCTCTTGCAAGACGGATTTGACCCATCCCGCTATTATTGTCCTAGAAGCAGGTTTAGCTGCACCTCGGGCAGTTACGAATAAACTTTTAATATTTGCTTCCTCTCGCCTATTTTTGCCTAGTGCAAGCAGCCTTTTTAGGCATGAAACGGGGTCGAGGTTTGAATTATTAATATTGGGGAACAGCTTCCACCCTGATTGCCTGTGTGATAAGGAATCAGTTTTAGAACCGTAAATAGGCCAAAGGGTCACAGAATTATCCTCACTATTACTTACAAATGATTCCTAAGAAATTACTAAAAGTGTCAAGTCATGAACTCTGCGCCCTGAACAAAGTAACAAAAGGATAGCACAGCGTCGTGAAACTTCGTACAAGCTTTCAAAATTTACTTTCTTGTTAGCTAACCAGGAAATTAAAATACTAGTATCCCAGACAGTTCTTTCTGGACGTCGCTTAGAGTTTGCGGCAATTGATTTTAAAATCTGTTTGACCAAAACATTTGAGCTAAGACGGGAGCTATCGTCAGTCCGGCATAAGGTAGAAACAACGGACTTATGCACCAATATCGTTCTATATGCTAACTTGTCATGAAGGTGAAGATCCGCCAGAAATCTAGCCAATTCAGACCCCGAAGGATTGGTTGCAAGGACCCCTGTGCTTTCACACCACCTAAGCCAACGATTCCAGGCCGGTTTGTAGGTGTTCAGGGTAGATTCTCTCCATCCTGCTTTAAGCAGAGCTTTTTGTTGCTCTGACCAGGTCTCTACGTCCCTAGACCACCCCCACATTTCCAAACTTCGAGAGTTAGTTCCTGTACTTTCGGTGGGGGATAGCCCGTCGATAGATCTATCAGAACGGATTCCAACCGATGGATCGTGAATGGTGGGGCTTTTGCACGAGCTTTGAGATCCGCTCTCCAGAACGCTTGGGGCCACTTTGGTGCTACCACTAGGAATGTACCTTTGGCTCGGTTTAAGTGCATGAGAATTCTCGGGATTAGATTTGGGGGTGGAAACACCCATGCTAAGTGGAAGTTCCATTCCCAAGCAAACGCGTTGTGTTTCCAAGCCTTTGGATCCCTCTGATCCAGGCTCACGTATTTCGGGACAACATGAGCTCTCTCCGAAGCAAAGAGGTCCACTTCTGGAACACCCCACTTTACAAATACAACTTTTGTCAACGCAGGAAGCAAATGCCATTCGGGGGTCATTGATTTCCGAGAAAGTCGATCGGCTACGGTGTTGTATCTTCCTGGAATGTGATGGGCAACCAGATGTATGTCGAAACGATCCAAAAGTTCGTATATTTGGTATGTCAATCTCATTAACGTCACTGACCGACTTCCTCCCTCGTTCCTCAGATAGGCTATTACCGACTTGTTGTCGCACTGCAAAAGGATGGATGAGTGACTCAGAGAGGGACCGAATTGGGACAAACACTTGAGAACCGTCAACATCTCTTTGTGATTCGAGTGAGCGGAATCTTCTTCCTTCAACCAATCTCCCCCCACCTGGATTCCGTCTAACTCTGCTCCCCACCCGGAATCTGCTGCATCTGTTGTCAAAAAGTGTGTTGTCAATGGAGGGTGAAGTCTGGATGATTTGTGGCAGTTTAGAATCCACCAATTCAGCTCTTCGATGGTTTGAGCTGGAAGAGGTACCAACCTGTCCGTTGGGTTTTGTAGCAGGCTGTTGCTGTGAGCCAATAAACAGCGAAATTTGAGACGTCCTTGTGGAACGGCCAACCTGGCAAAATTTAGGGTCCCCACTATGCTCTGCACTTCGCGAAGAGTTGCTTTCTGTCGCTTTAGCAATCTTGATATTACTTGCTGAATACCATGAATTTTCTTTTCCGGGAGAGACTTTTGGTTTCGCCACGTGTCCCACGTCAGACCCAGATACTCTAAAGCTTTTTGGGGGCACAGAATCGATTTGTGGATGTTTATTTGCCATCCTAACTCTCGCAACGTCCTTAGGACAGTCTTCGTCTGATCCACTAGTTGTGCTCGATCTTGGCAAGCAATAAGGTAATCGTCTAGGAACACTACAATGCGAATTCCCTGCTCCCGAAGAATTTCTGCCGTCCAATTTGATAGAGATGCGAAAATTTTGGGGGCCGTGGCCAGACCAAATGGCAAACAAGTCATCTGCAAGTGCTGACCTTTGTAAAGGAGCCGGAGGAAGCAACGGTGAGACCGTTTTATTGGCACGTGATAATAGGCCTGAGTCAGGTCTACTTTTACAAGCCAATCGTTTGGCTGAAGGAAATCCGGAATGCGATGCACCGAAATTAGTCTGAACTTTGTAACTTTCAAAAATTGGTTCAGTCTTTTTAAATTGAAAATTGGTCGCATGGAACCATCGCTTTTTGGGGTTAAAAATAGAGTTGAGCAAAAACTGGGCGTTTGTGGGGCACATTCTAGAATGTTCTCTGAAATCAAGTTGCTTACAACCTGGTCCATTTCGGGTGAAGGTGGGGTTTGAAAACGAGTGCTCGTGAACCGTGGTAGGACGAGCGGGGGCTTGGCTTGGAAAGGAATTCTGTATCCAGTTCTCACATTTAGCAGACTGCTTGGAGCACCCCATTTTCTCCATGCATTGACAAATAGCTTTAGCCTGCCCCCTTGAAACCCCATCAGCGAGTCAGTATTTTCTATCCCCTCTACCCCTGCCACGTGTGGCATTGGTCTGGTTATGAAATTACTAACATTACTAGCATAAGTAGAAAAATCATAATTAGTAAAGGGACGCACACCCTGCGGGGGTGGGTACCTGTTAGTGTTAAGCGGTGCCATAGAGCGACCGGCTTGATTATAACCACTGGGTCCCGGTTGCGCAGCCGGGAACCCAGTTCCAACTCTTTTCTCTTGCGCAGAGAATGAGGATTTTGGAATTGCAAAGATCTTATTTATCCCCCCATTCTGTTTGATAAACTCTGTAAATAAGTCTTTGTCAAATAGGTACTCACACGAGGGTGGTATATTTTTCAAACTGGCTCTGACAAATTTGTCCTTTACTTGATTGAGAAACACATCTCGTCTTTGTTCGATAATATCGGCCCTGCGGCCACAAAGTAATTGTAAGCAATCTAATGAAACTTTTTGGAAATCGCCCGAAAAAATTTCTTTGATTTTAATAAGCAAAGACTCATTATTTAAGTCACTTGTTTGTTGCGTCCATTGCAACAAATCTGACACCCCCTTTTTCAAAGCATCACTTTGCATGATAACTGCACGCGTTATAGCACCCAACGACTTATCAGTTGCAGTTAAACTATTCAATTTCTCAAACTGTTTTATTTCGTCATTCGCCTCTAATTCGATAAAACCTGGACGAGCGTTATAGCTTTTTTGAATTTCTGAGTAACGAACATTCGTCCAATTTTCTGTTTTGAAATGCTGCAGTGAATTAAGCAGTTGCAAATGCTCCTGGGAGGCCTTCGCAATCGTTGGTTCTTTCAAATTAGTTGTTAAATCAAATTCAAATGTGAGGGCAGGCTCGGCAGGCACCTCGTTTTGTATTTCCGGTTCTACAGTTGAAGTGTTAGAATCCGTATGATAACAGCCACTTTGCGATTGGTAGGTATTGTTCGCCAGAAAATCTTGAATTTCACTTACTTGGTGGGCAAGGAGTTCCAGTGCCCTACCTTCCCTTCGTGTTCGCTTAGGTTTGTGGCGGTGCCGCCTGCTGGACTTCCGCTTGCGCGTGCGCCTGTTCGCGTCTCGGCCGCCGTCCCCGCCATGGCCGCTATTCCCGCTGAGAACAGGGCAGTCTTGCTGTTTGCCCGCGCCCTCATCCGCACTGAGGACGCTGGACGACGACAGTGATGAAGAAGAACTTTCGGAACTAACTTCAAACGACATTATTTTCACTTTTTTCCAATTCAAAATTTTATTTTTAACGTTTTATTTTCCGACGTAATTATTTAAAGAATAAATTCACAATTTTTTATCCGAACGCTAACAGCGTTAAACTTTTATGTCTTTACGGCACGAAAATCAGGACACCAATGATTCAAAAAGTCACTCGCCTAAACTGGTGAACAAGACAGACGGAAATGGCGCCATTAGCGCCCCTAGCGGCCGAAAATGGAACTAAAGGAATAAATTAAATTAAATACGGCCGGAAACGGAAGGACTACTATCTCAAAATATGTTTAAGGCTTCGAATAACGGCGGAAGGACATAATAAACAAAAAATAGTCAGATAACCGTTTAGTAGAAAAAAATATACTTAAGAACATTAGATTGAACCTATAGATCTTTATTTATCTTCTTTCCTCATTTCAATTTAACTAGCATAATGGAAAAAAATAATATTTTAGAAAAACATGTTAACATTTGTTTTGAAACTTAACTCTTGAAAGTATTTCAACAAAAATTAAGTAAACGATGATTTCCTGAAAAATCATCATCTATTAAAGGTATGTTTGCAAAATATATTCTACAACTACCGTGACTATTAGCAGAAACAACACAGCTTCACACACAGATATAAGCTCGACCCATTTACGACAGCGTCCAGTAAGGAAAAACTGTTCTAACTATAAACTAGTATTATTAGACAAAATTGCAAAGTATTATTTTACAATGAAATCGCTGATTCTTCTGTGTGTTCTAGCATCGGTCGGGTTATCAGTGGGGGTGGCTCCCCTTCATAATAGGGGGTGTATCTACATAAACGGACGTTGTAAGTTATTTTTTTATTTAATTTGCATTGACCTTTCATGTTCTTGAAGTGTTTTTCAAAAAGTCAGTTTTTCCTCTGTTTTAAGCCTAGAATATAATCTGCTTAGAATATAATCTGTCAAGTATTTCCTGGTTGATTTAATGTGTATTGATGATTTGCTGAATTCAAAAGCTGATAGAATAGTAGACACTAAAAGCGGGACTAGTCCACAAGTACAAGCTACCCATTTTTCTACTTTTCTGAGGATAAAAAAAAATTGATTGAGCCATTAAGTTCAAATAAATAAATAAAGTACAATCTATACTTATAAAATAAATAAAATAAAAAAAAAAAATATAATGAAATACCGCGACGGTCATCTACATAACAAAAATGGATTGCTGTTCGTTAATCTCGCTAAAACTCGGGAACCGCTGGACCCATTTAGCTAATTTTGGTTTGTGGAAGTTCAGGGAAGATTGAAATGGTGAGTAAAAAAATGTTAAAAACTACAATTTACTTTCCTCTTCGCAACCATTTCTAAATGTTTGACAACAGAACGTCTGTCGGGCCAGCTAGTAAATAATATAAATTATATTATTTTATTACTTTTAAGTGACCAGCAGCGAAAGTGACAGGGTTAGCTTGAGGGTTGAAGGTGTGCCACTCATCTTATTTATTAAATCTCATTAGGTTTTTCCGGTCAGAAACTAGTAATTTCGTAGAATTTAAAAAATCATATCTCCCTAATCCTAAAGTCGATGAAATAACTTGAAGGACAAATACATCATCACATTTTATCTGTGTTACTAATTAATTAACAATAAATACGGCCACAAGTGTTTACTTGGCTTGTCATATGTAAATTATATAGGCAATTAAACTAAATTGATGGTAAAGGTAATTAGAACATGAGAGATACTATAGTCCGTTCGCGTTAAGAATGCAGTGATTTAAATCTTGTCCTTCGACCTAGCACGCCCCCTAACCAATCAAATCGTTCCTAATTAGTTAACTAAGTTCACAGTGCCCAGTTGAACGCATTCTTTCAAACGCAACGGTTTTGTACTTGAGTTTTTCACCGTGTAACGGAATCAAATTAAAAAAATACTGCATTCTTAACGCGAACATACTATAGTACTAATTGAGCTATTATAGTTATGTACTCGCGGGAGGTACAAAGTTCACAATATTTATATACTTAAGTATATTTATTCACTAGTCAGGTTATCTCTCGTTTTTATGGTTTACGTCCACGTTGCTATGTTGTAGGTGTGATGGTCAAGAAGTTAGCTAATAAAACAGAGGTCGCGGGTTCGATCCCTGTACAAACATTTTGTGTGCATAAACAAAGTCTGTTTGAATTGGTCTGGGTGTTTACTATGTATATTAAGTATGTATTCACAAAGGAAAAAGTATTTAAGTATGTTTATCCGTTGTATAGTATCCCATAAAAACGGCTATAATTAGCTGTCCAGGTATATTTATTTAGGAATGTTTAGGGAAATATAGCAGTTGCTTCGAGTTCACAGATGATAATAAAAATAAGATTATTCAAGAAACCTGTAAAAACCGTAAAATTAACCTTAAAAACTCTCCAGCCGGTCACCCTTATCTTTTAACTTGTACCTACTCTATATTAAATCCTTTAATTAGCTTGTTTTTTAATCCAGGTTCCCAGGAATGCGAAGAAGGCACTCGTGCCTACACCACAGGCTGTTCCCAGAAGATGCCAGAACCGACCTGCGAGGAACCGAACCCTGTACTCGAACGGGGCATACTCTGTGACTTCTCCGCTTGCTACTGCGACTCTCCTTCTCTTCGCGATACTGCATCAGGGAAATGCGTCCAGCCTGAAGACTGTCCCAAGAAAGCTTAGGGTCTGTTGTTCCTCATAATGATGTATATGTTATAATATGTGTTATATTTGATATAAAGTTGAAGCATTAAAAATGCCTATAATTTAACTAACGATATAGTTTAGTGTATAACGTAGGAAGTATTAAAAAGTTCACTACAATTTTTATAATGGCATAAAGTAATTATATAGTAAATGAAAGAAAATTCTTTTCTTTGATAGGCTAATAATTTGTGCACATAGGGTAAATATTTAAGCAAATTGACATGAGTTATTATGACCTGTTATCGCTGGTTTAAAAAGGTTTAAAAATTGCAGCCACTAACTAACAACTATTTTAAGTAATAAATGAGTATCTTTGAATCAATTCTCTTATATTGACAAGTAATTTTTAGAAGACTATTTTTTGTACAATGTTTTTAAAATAAATGTTTTAATAACTTTTTCATTTGTTAATTATTTTGTTGCCTCGTCAATTTCTAATACTTCATCAAGTAGGTACAGAGGCATTCACATCAACATAGGAATACTAAACTTTACACTGCTAACGTAAGATCCATTTTGCAATAGTTTTGTAAAGGTTGATTTGAAAGCCTCAGTACCATAAAGCCACTTTTTCGAGGCTGACCGCACTGCGGTTAGCAGCAGCTGCAGTTGACCGCAGTATTGCTTGCGGTCTCATTCCAAACAAGGCGATTCCTCTGGTGTGTCCTTAAATTCCTTAATCATGGCACCAAATCGGTCGTCAAATTGCAAGCAATAATCAATATTCAAGTAAAAAATAGTTAGTTTCTAAAGAGAGCTTTCTTCCAGCAAACTATGGTGCTAGGATATAATGTTAGAAGTTTGACATTTATTTAAAGGAAACAGTTTTATATTTTTTCACCAACCAGTTCTTTGTCACACTTGCGTTTTCTTAAAAAATGAAGATTTTAAAAGAAAGTGTCAGGCTATCAACAGCATTTCTTGTGTTGAATTAATTTACATTCAAATATGTTTCCACCTCATTCTAGTGTTACTTAAATAGCGTTATTTACATAATTATTTGAAAAAATATTAAATTTCTAAATATTATAATTGGTTTGGATACTATCAATAGTTTTGGACAATTATCAATACTAGTGGCGATGTGTGTGTGGGTAGTGTAGTAGTATCAAAAAGCAAAAAGTGAGGAAAAAACAAATAGTCATATGATGCTGTCAATGCATTTATACGTATAAAAAGATGGGAATGTGGGAAATGGGAAGGAAAATAAGATTTTTATTAAACCTCACCCGAATATTGCGTTTATCCCTGACAAGTGGCGTCACAGAGCCAGCTGAAAATATCATTCTGAGGTGAATATCGCGCAGTAAGTCGTATTTAATATTAACTCTTTGGTAAAAATAAACCGATATGTTATAGGTACTTAACCCTATTTCGATATTCATACACCTAATTGGACCCCTGCCGTGAGCGTTTGACCCAGTGGTTAAACACTCTGGTTTGGAAGCCGATGGTTCCGAGATCAAATCTGGTTGAAACACCTACTAGTAGGCTCGCCCCTTACCACGTTGTATTCAAATCAACATGGCGAAATGTGGGCTTCTGAATTTCCCGTTCACCATGACGGCTACGAACAGTGTGCCTCTAACTACCCCACCTAGGGTACAGCCTATAATAGATGAGATCGTATGTATGTTAGTCATTAAGCCGAGTCGTAGATCTTAGGGCGGCTTGATAACTTCTGACATTAAGTCTTGACACAAGTGTTGGAGGGGTGTAACGTTAGTGAGCAACCTCAATGTCAGATGTTAGCAAGCCGCCCTTAGGCCTCTTACTAAGCTTAACTACTGACATCTAGCGACATCAACAGGGACCAACTGCTAAAACGTGCCTTCCAAAGCCATCACATTCCGACCCGGCGTGTGTTGCTTAACAACAGCGATCGTTACCGATCCACTATCACAACTGCGCTACGGGCACGTGTCACTCCTCAAAATCACTTTCATCGCTTATTCGATGCACTCCCGGCCTGTCTCGGGTCACCCCCCATTATATCCCCAGCACACCGACAATTTTATTGGTCCCTGACCTCGAACATTGATCCAATTTGGACACATCACGTATTTCGTACACCCTATGAGGCCTGCGGTTCGTAAATCGTCGGAGACGCTTTGTGAATAACGTCCATTCCTTCTTACATGATATTTGTTGAATAAAAGATGATGTTCGAAAAGCCTTTTTTTGAAGGACTAAGAATTTGTGAAGGTTAGTGCTAGCGACAGTCTTTATAGTTAAATTTCATTTTGTGATTGGCTGAAGTAAAATAGTCACGGACAGCGTTGATGGGATTAGATTAAAATAATAAATGCTTTGAAAATTGGGTGTCATTGTTTAGAAGTTGGTTACTACAGCAGAGGCCGCGGATTCAACCCGCGCTCTGTCCAAAAAAAATTGTACGTTACCCAACATGAATCTGTTTGCATTAATTATATTTACCATAATTAAATTTTCTTCTTCAACCTACGTCCCAAAAAATAATTCTAAAGTGAGCGTTGCCATATTTACTTTGTGCATACTTAACGCATTATGATTTTATCGGTATTTGTTTCATCATAGGTAATGTTTTTTCGCAATAATACCTAATAGTGAACTGAAAATGTCAAAATACCCGCATTTAACGTTTGATCCGTTAATTGGACCCAACTGTGTCACAGCAAACAATACGGATTCTAGTTCACGATCGGTCTTTGGTTTGTGGCTATGAAACCAGCGGGAATATCGAAGGTGTAGGCTACACCTCCGGGTATAAAAACCTAATGAAATGAAATATTTATTTAGAGAAAACCTTGAATGTACCATATTTAAGGTTTTCAACCTAAAATATTGGTCCACATGTTTTTACCATAGGCAAATCTTTGCTCATCATGCTTTATTCAAAACAGGCAATAATAAAATAAATGAACATTAATAACCAATGACAATAAATTAAATATTAAAGTAGCGACAATAACAAATGATAAACAGTGAATAAGATTACGAATAAAATACAAAATTAAGAAGAAGACTAAGCAAGCACGTAAGATTAAATTTGCTCGGCTCGGCGGAATGTTACATTCAAAATGACAGCAACAGTCCGCACACCTCTGACTTCCCCGCTCCCTGGTCACACCCTGGTTGTAAAACAGACACTTATTCAATGTTTATGTATACCTTCTAATGAACATCTGATAAACCGTTTTTTTAAAGAATTCGTAGTTAGGGAATATTTTCTTTGGAAATGAAATTCTAGATATGAATCTAGGTAGATTTATCCTTTTGCAAATCCAATTATGGGTACTTAAGTTTTTTAGTCCCCAATAAGAGATATTATTATTATAATAAGAAGCACCTGGCCCGTTGCGCAATGAGTAGAGGTCCTGCCTATAGCACAAAAGGTCGCGGGTTCGATTTCCGCCGTGGGCATTCATATTTTGTCATAAAGTCATATAATAGTAGGCACCTATGAGTGTGTATGAACATTACTGTTTTTTGGTCTGGTTGTTTTCAAAAAAAGTAAACTAGTTCGTTTATCCATTGTCTAGTGTCCCATAGTACTAGTTTAGCTCAGTTTGCGGCTAGATGTCGCTGTGTGGAATAACACCCAAAACATTTATTTATTTATCCCGCCCTGCTCGCGGTGTGGCCCAACACGTACAGTGCAACAAGTTTCATTAATACCGTAGTGTCCGCGGATTGGATAACGGATCTTTTAGTGCAGTAAGTATGTATGAAAAGTCGCAAGTTTGGTTCCTAACTTTCTCCCCACAGCCTATTAAAATATCCGTTCGGTGAGACTCCATAAAAATACACTAAGACGGTGGTAGAGTCACATAACCTGCCTATATACGTTCCTCTGCTGGGCCTCACCTTAACACTGTGCCTTAACTATGAGGTGGAGCGAGTCATGCTCCGAACCGCGGGCTCAGTGCAGATTCTCCAACTCTTGACATCACTGAGCCCGCGTGTTGGAGTACGGCTCTCGCCACCTCATAGTTGAGGTGAAGCCTGTCCCAACACAGGGACGTATGTAGGCCGTTTATGTATGTGTGTGTACGCAAGCTATATGAATATCGATAAAATCGATAGGTGACCTGACACCTTAAAAGAAACAGCTTGTTTTGTCATGATGGGATGTAATGTGTATGCAGTACACAAATCGGACCTAGAAGTCGTAATCACTTTCTTGTCCAATTAGGTTCAAAGAATTTATTCTCATAAAAAACATAAAGTTTACATAAAATGAGAATACAAACATTTTACCTAATACATGTTTACACTGTGGCTAACAAACACATCAAAGGCCGGTAGTGCAAAAAAAAAATGTAACACATCAATGACAAACATGAAAACACACGGGGGGATACTACATCGTATTAAATAGTGTAAATGAATTTCTTTAATTTATTTTTAAACTGTGGTTTACTGTCGCAATCTTTTATATCACTAGGTAAGTCGTTAAACAGCTTTACTCCCTCAAAAAGTATAGTTTTTTTTCCATAATTAGTACGCGGCGAAGTTATTTGTAGTTTATTAGCATTTCTTAGATTATGTCTATTTTCCTTTTTATGAAGAGTTATATTTGATCGAACGGAATCAGAAGCTATGTTCTTTACTAGTATACAGGTGTAGTAGGTATAAAGCTGATTAATATTAAATATTTTGGTAGTTTGGTATAACATCTTTGTTGAAGTTAAATAGTCGTACCGGTACAGCACCTTAATGATTTTGATTTGAAGCCTTTGTAAAGGATTTAAATGAGTCGCAGCCGCTGATCCCCATATTTCAATCAAATATTCTAAATGAGATTTTACTAAGGAGTTGTAAATTATATGACGTACATTTTTTGGAATGCAATTTGAAATTTTATGTATTCATGTCTAATCATGTCTAAATCTAAATTAGCATTTGAAAATAATAGTAGGAGTTAATACTATAATCCCGGGAGAAGAGGTGCTCGTGGCGCAGTTGTGACAGTGATCAGCGACGATCACTGTTGTAAAGCAACACACGCCGGGTCGGAAAGGGGATGGGTGACCATCCGACCGAAATTTAGTGATGTATATTTCGGGCATCTCCGTGCTTCGGAAGGCACGTTAAGCAGTTGGTCCCGGTTGACGTCGCTAGATGTCAGCCGTTAAGCCTAGTCAGCGGCCTTAGGGCGGCTTGATAACATCTGACAATAAGGTTGCTCACTAACCTTACACCCCTCCAACAATCCGCACTGAGCCCGCGTGTTGGAGTATGGCTTGTTCCACCTCATAGTTAAGGTGAGGCCTGTGCCCAGCAGTGGGACGTATATAGGCCGATTATGTATACTATAATCCAACCTTATTTATTTAAACACTGAATAATAATGCAGTGGAATTTGCTCGCCTTTTTGCTAGCATAAGTTTCCTGAAATTCTGATAACTATTGATCGGAATATTCCCCAGTGTATTATAGCAACGTAAAAAAACAGTTTCCGTAGTATTTCTTCCAGGTAAAAGTAATGGAAAGGTATTAGGTAAAGGTAACTATTTTCTAGCGCTTCCGTAAGAATTCCACAAATACATTCTTGCAGTAGTTCTATGTATATAGGTATGTATAAATATACTGGCTGACTTTAAATGATTGTATACCTTTGTGTCCATAGAACCTATAATTCGATTTATATTCGATTCGTCTACGAAATGAAAGTAACAATAGACAATAGTTTGGATAACAAAAGTACAGGTGCCCTTATCGCTTAGAGGTTTCTCCCAGCAGACCAAGGTGACAATATAGGAAAAAAACATTAAAAGCCCCATTTAGCCCTTTCTTTCTATTTTCTTCCACCTGTAGGTTGGTTGGAGCGGGTCGTGGCCCAGTCAAAATCTTAATGCGGTTCACAGAATACGACTAATTAATAAGTTTTAACAGTAGAGCTCTTACAGTTTTGGAAAAAAGTGGCTGTGACTTACGGACGGACAGACTGACAAACATGTTCTAACAGCTCTTGAGAGAACGTCTATTGAGACAGCTGGTAGCAATGATATTAGGTATGCCAAAAAGACGGAGATACGTTACTTGTGCTAAAAAATGGCACCCGAAATCAGGACTTCGACCACCTAACCAAAACATTGACAGTTTGAGACAACACTGCGCAACATGTATCTGTCTCGTTTACGCTCTAGTAAATAATCATGCTATCTTGTACGCACGGTCAAATTATAGGTACGTACGCCAGGGGTAATTTGCTGTTATGACAGTTTTATGACCTATCTATGTCTTTTTATTGTTATATCATTGCTGCTAGGTATAATTTTGTCTCAATCTATAACTCATTTTCAACAATTTTTATAAACTTTTCGTCTCACAACGTGAATAAATAACCTCGCTATTCTGTTTTCTCACAGAAAGTCGAGAAAAAGGACTCCTAAAGGTCTGCTACAAATTGTCCACGTCCCGCTTTATAGGCTAGCCATTTAAATTCTAGCCAGGCAGGATTCCAGGCAAAAGCGAAGTGTAACAGGAAAATGCAGACGAAACATTGGGAGCGTGCGAAAAACTTACTGCGTGCTGTTAACATGTGAACTGCTGTGTAAATAACTAGTTATTTGGACATTTGTATTATAGTCCGTTAACGTTAAGAGTGCAGTGATTTTCAAAAATTCTGTCGCACACAAAAAACTCAGATCCACAACCTTTGCGTTCAAAAGTATGCGTTCAGTTGGTCACTCTGGACTTGGCTTTCTAATCAGAACGATTTGATCGGTAAGGGGTTGTTCTAGTTCGAAGTACAAGTATGAAATCACTGCATTCTTAACGCGAACGGATAGTTAGATATCAGTTATATCAGACAACATCCTTAATAATATTATCCTTACAGACGACTCGCCAACCATGCTCATTAAGCCCATATTGTTGGATCTATTACTCACAATAATGCTTGTCCAACGATGGGAGATACAAGCCAACGTTCAGTTTCAGTTAAAATAAACTGAGCCTTAATTAAACATAACTTTTTACATGAGCAGCGTTAGTTATTAGCGCCTCTAAACCCCTGAAGACTTGAAAATACGTCCTCAGCTGCACTTTCCAGCTCCATGAAAATGTCTTTTCTCCATGCATAATGCATGAGTCAGCCCCCAGGGGGCGCCGTCGATGCTGTTTCATTAACGGAACTTTCGGACCGTAATTAAAGATGGCGCTGGTGTCGGAGGTTTTATTGTTTTATTTGACACAGCTCGTTCGTGTGAGTATCCTAGTAGGTAAAGATCATCGACCTCATAGGTATAGGTGCTGATGTTTTTCTGTCTCGTCTCGTCTGATGGTAGCGATGACGAGGTCGAAGGTGTAACACGCTTACCCAGAAATTGCCTATTCACTCTTGCCTTGAATACACCAAGATTGTATGTATCCGGAAACACAGACGCAGGGAGAGCGTTCCAATCCTTAGCGGTGCGGACCAGAAAGGAAGCACCAAACCACTTAGTTCGGACCGCTGGAAAGTCGACCACGTGGGGGTGAAAGCCTCACGGCGTCTTGTGGTCCGGTGGCAGAAAGTAGAGGGTAGGGTAGGATATTTGATGCTTCAAAAGAGGTCTGCCAATATTACGAGGTAGGGTAAAGCGGGAAACAAAGCCCAATAGGATGATTGGAAACCTCTCTGATTCTGTGTCTGATTGGTCAATAGACTTTTTACTTTCATGCAGTTTTGTTACCGGGCGAAATAGATTGGATATATTTGGTGTCAGCGGAAATTCCTATGTATTTGTCATCTGGAAGTCTATTGGTTGTGAGGAAGGTGGTAAAGATTATTTGGAAACTGGACGCGCTTAAAAAGTACTTACGTCTTTACAAATGGCATAAAAGTAACTTTAAAATGTTACTAACAAAATAATGTTGTAGTTATAAGAGTGCGTTAAATAAGGAGGGAATGAAAAATAGTGGTGGTGGTGGGGGCAGAGTGTAATCCTAAATGTTAATAAATAAATAATTTATTGGTGCAAAATGATTTATTTCTTTCCAAAGAAACAATTCATCAGAAGATCCATCATTGGGAGACTAATAGACCTAATAACTTACGCAATAAAGTATAAAACAGGCCATTTTATGGGAACAGAAACGTAATGATTGTCTTTTCATCCAGTTTTATGAATGGGGTGACCATATCCCACGATTTAATCTACAGGACAATTTTTTGTGAAACTGTGAATTTACTCTTAATCTAGGACTGACCGTCCTAGAAAGAGCCGTCTTATTCTGACTTGAACCGCCACTTTTTTGGATCCTTGTAAATACAAAAGAGATAGGTTTTTTAAAAAAAATGAGTGTTTACAGGTGACCTAACTTTTACTAACAATACGTTATGCTAGTTGCTACGCAGAGTAGATTGTTGGTAACTTGCTACTCTGTTTTGCACTGTAACTGCTGGCAAGCAACAATTCAACATTTTAGGTTTCCAGACATGATTTTGTAATTGGAATAGTTAGTGCCCCCTGGTGCATTGTATAGGCTCCCGGTTGTTGTTCTTCGAACGTATTTTTTTATTGTTATTTATTGCTGTCTCAGTATGTGTTACATGTATTCAAGTGTGTACTTCAAGCAATTGCTCCTCTTACATCAGCCAGCAAATCCTACTACTAGTTTACAGATCATGCGCCACAATCCCAACAGTGAATAATAATGAATACCTAAAATGAAGTAACCTATAAGTGGACTTATCCTCCGTAATCTAACGCCATGGCCACCCCAGTCATAAAAGACAATTTACCGGCAGATCCCACCAAATGACCACTATTATTAGAGTAACACAAATCGATGGAAACCTTCGAGCTATTTTATAAAGTTTCCTTACGACACCCGCCGGGTGCCGTTCGGGGGTTAAGCGTCGAATGAATAACATCCCCTAGTGTTAGGGGCGTGTTAATATTGCTTGTGAAGAAGGCGGTACCCCGATTTAAGGATAGCTTTTCGGGGTCATATTTTCTGATAGGGAGTCAGGATTACAGATAAATTATTTTTGGGGTGACTCAATGGCCATATCGGATGGGGAACGATTACTGATGTCGAGTTACCTACGTCTTGTTGGGTAATTGGATGGGTGACCACCCAAAACAAACCTTGTGATGTGTAAGATGTCAGTCGTTGAGCCTAGTTGGAGGCCTTAGAGCGGCTTGGTAACATGTGACAGTAAGGTTTATCGCCAATTCTTCAGTAACGGACCCCCCGTGTTGGAGTATGACTCGTAAGATCTTATAACTGAGGTTGGGTTGGGCCTTTGCCCAGCTGTGGGAACTACAAAAAGCGGTTTAACTAAGCCCTGCTACGTGAGATTCATTTCAACTTTATTACCTACTATAATAGTATCTATTATGAATTTGTCTAGTAAATAAGCGGGGCGCCTGAGTGTCGTACATTTGGTAGTTTTTTTAATGAACCTGTGACCTTTTGAGTCAACTCGTAACAACTGCTCCATAACCTTCACTGATCGGGTCGGGGTAATGATCTTAAGAAATATTAAGTCTCACCATAGCTTTGTTGGAAGCTTCGGTAAGCTTCTGTCCGTAGCTAAGATTGAGATTAATTACCACAGATAAGATACGATGCTTTCTTAATAAGAAAAGCCCACGTTAATATACATTAATTCTTGGGCAGTCAGCACCAGAAATTACTTTTCAGCATATTGGTGAAGTAGAACATAACATACCCTCACGACCTTATACCAAGTGGGTAAGTCGAAACATACTGATTGTTGAATTCACGGTGAACGGAACATTCAGAAATACACATTTCGCCAAGGGAAATTTAACCTAAAGTGATCAATATTGATTCGGACTGTCAAGAGACCGAGAATATTCCATCATCCGTCTAAAATGATTTCAAGGTATCCAATAGAATATTTTAGGATTACCGAATTTCAGTTTTCTTACCATAGTGATTTGGCTACGACAATCTCTCTCTACTTATTCGATTTTTTTAGAAAAGCTGTTCGATGTTATATGTTTTGGTATTGAATAATTTACATACGAATTCCAATGACGTTAAACAAGATATATTTGATCCCAGAGGCCTCGCAACATATCAATTATTGTGAGCCCCATAAATTTTGGGCTTACGATGCCATGCGGGGGCTTTTCAGTTATTTGAATGGAACTTGTCACATACAATTAAGCGTAGGTATACGTACTTGGCAGAGGTTGAAAAGCAACACACGCCGGATCGGAAATGGGATGGGTGACCACCCCGACTGAAATTTAGTGATGTATTTTTTGGGCATCTCTTGGTCCCGGTTGACGTCGCTAGATGTCAGTCGTTAAGCCTAGTCGAAGGCTTTAGGGCTTGATAACATCTGATGTTAAGACTACTTACTAACCTTACACCCCTCCAACAATCCACAGTATGGCTCGTTCCATCTCATAGTTGAGGTGCCTGTGGCCAGCATTGGGACGTATATAGGCCGTTTATGTATACTACTTGAAAAAATAAGTAAGTAACTAAAATTGTGGTGGTTTGTGTGTGTGGCAAACAAAATAGGCTTGTGTTTCCCAAGAATGTACCTAGGTCTGTTGGTGTCACTGAGCATGTAACATCAAGGTGCTGGGGGGCTAACCAAGAGAAAATTGCCAATAAGTTTCTGACATCATAACATACTCTCACGACCATATTCTTAGTGGGTTAGTCAGAGGCACACTGACAACAGTCGTCATGGTAAACGGAACATTCAGAAGCCCACATTTCGCAGAGGGAATTTGAACCCAACGTGGTAAGAGGCGAGGCTAGTTGCTTGGGTTTTATATCGGTGCTTTCCATCACCGGAGAGTTAGCCGCAAATGTACAATGAACACAAAGAGTGGTGTGTTCCGGCCAGATTTGATCTCGGGACCACCGGTTTCCGAGCCAGAGTGCTTAACCACTGGGCCACGACGCTCTCAACAACAACTTATTATTAACTCTTTATCATAGCCTATTAACTCTTCAATAAAGCCTGTTTTTTATATCCAATCACTGTGTGGGACAGGACTATTAGTTTGGAATATTTCCATGTTTTTCCTCCGTACATTCTGTAAACTAAAATATTAATAGGGCTGACAGTCTACAAAGGGAAAAGTGTCAGTAAAAATGGCAAACCCCTGATGGAGTTGCTAGGTTATTCGTTAATTGAGAGCTGGCGAATAGTAGGCGTTTCGTTCGTTTCGTTCGTGACTTTCGTTTCGTTTCGTCGAAACATTTCCGCAGTTTCGATAAAATGGCTGTGATATTTGACACGATTTTAAAATGATGTTTTGTAGTAAATTTGCTTAGTTTCTATCTTAATACCTTCGAATCTGTCTAAAATATTTTACGAAGTCATCATCAAAGACATGAATACTGTATTGTTTTTTTATCTGCACCTAAACTGATTGACTCAGAACAAAGCCGACTAAGAAGAGAGCGAAAAGAGAGAGAAGGAGCGTCGTGGCCCAGTGGTTATAGGTACTCTGGCTCGAAACCCGGTGGTACCGAGATGTAATCAGGCCGGAACACCTGGGTACTTTGTGCTCATTGTACAATTTGTGACCAACACGCCGGTGATGGAAAATCCAAGAAGCCCGGATAAAGGCAGCAAGCGTGAGCCAAGGTGAGCCAAATTATTTATTTAACTAGCACCCATCCTTATCCCATCCAAGGGCCTTAAGTCTGTCCTAGTTTGTTAAATGAAAATGTTTTCAAACAGCGATTATTCCTAGGAATTTGATTCAAAGCAGAAATTGTAGGAAAACATTGTATTTTTAGCGACTTCCAATCGCGAAATTGTGAACGAAGCTTCCTTCCTGGTAGAAAAAAATATGTTAGGATTCATTGAAAATACATTTCCTCTGAAACTCTTTTTTCAAAATACTTTCGTTTACAATCGTCATACGTTCGTGTTTCATAACAAAAAATATACCATCGGAAGTAGTCTCATTTTTTTTTGGATTTTATTAATCAAATAGGTTGAAATAAGTTAATTTTAATATATTTTAATATATTTATAAATATTAAAATTTATTGTAAGAAGGCTTTCCAATGGCAGCTGCATTGTCTCTCTCCTTTACAAAATGTTACCTATTTATCTTTCTCATTATTTAACAGTCATAATATGTCATAATCAAGCAAGTTATCACATCGCTTTTATTTTCTATTAATTGAAACTCAGTTGATCAGTTTTTCCGAAGCTGATTGATAAAGTCCTACGACGAGGAAAGAGTTCTCTCGTTAAAAAACACTGCTTGTCTGCTAACTCCAACGTTGTGACATAGGTATTGCGCATAGCAGTATTTTGATAAATCATTGACCGAAAATCACTAAGTACTAAGTACCCACCACAAACTTTCAATCTCCTGACGTTTTCTCTCGAGCAATATCACTTTGCGCCACCTTTGCTGAGGACTCGGGGGCAGTGTAATGAAAAACGGCATTCAATTAAATATTTAAAACGCCATTAACGATATGAAGCCCACATTTTCTGGCAAAAACTTGAGCAGACAATTACAAAGTTAAAACGAGACTGACGTTTGTAATGTGATTGTTTGGGAGTGGTGGCCATTCATCTAGAAACGTGGAAGGAGAAAATAATCTTTCAAACAGATTAAAATTGATATTGGTTGCTGTCTTTACGAAAGGGAAATCTGTTTTTTAATTGACATTCAATCATATGATTTGGTTGAACCATTCCAAGTAGTTAGTGTAAATTGTTGCAAAACAGTAGTAAGTACAACAATTTATACTAAATACGCAAGGCCTAGCGATAACTTGGTTTTTAAATAAAGATATTTTGAACTAAGATAGCCATTTAAAGTATTTGCGGAAAATATAGTTAATATGTGAGTAAAATAAACGCCCATAACTAAACTGGCAAAAGTTTTTTGTGTGCAACTCTGGTGTGGCAGTCAGTCCTACACAGGGGAATCGAACTCGGCACGCCTCAATACGCTCAAAATACTAGGTACTTAGGTTATAACTACAATACACATTGAAAGATTAACGTAAGATTCAACTTTTATTTTAATTTTATAATTTACATTAAAATAACATACATATATAATTTTCTAATATATATGAACGCAGGTACAGTAAAATTACATCATTAAGATTATATAAAGGCAACATAATAAAAAAACAGACAGATTACATATAATTGCTTATGCGCTTAAGAGTTTAAGGAATCATCATCTGTTTTAAGTTTATGATGGTACCGGAAATAACTTTTTAATATTTATTTACAAATGCGTTAAAACCGTCAAATACCTAACGATGATCGTGGAATAGATCAAAGTGAGCGACTGATAAACGATGAAGAACGGAACAAAAACAGCTAATGGAAACAATGATTTTAAGCGAATCTTCGTCATTGAAGAACTCAAAAGATAACCCCATCATTCATAATAACCAACGCAACGCTAAAGCATGGAATAAGTTACGTGTTTTGTCATTTGCTCGCAAATAGCGACAGCAACAAGAACGAAATCGACAAAACGTAACGTGATGATAAAGTTCTGTTTAAGTTTTTATGAATAAGGGGGTTGGGGGTAACCATAAATTGGACAAATGACACTTTCTTTTGCTCGATAATCGTCTTTTTGACACATTTTGACCGTAGTATTTTTTTTGCTGGTGGAATTATTAGATACCAGCAAGAATTTTAAAGCTAAATTAGAAAAACCTTCACCTTTATCCCCGGATTCACAAACGCAAATCAAAGTTGAGCATCCCTCAGAAGTAGGTATACAGGGTGTTTCAAAAACACCCCTAAATACTGAAATGGCATGAAAGTGAATGAATCTGAAATAGTAGGTATTGTCCCTTTTTTCATATCTTTACCGGTTTCGATAAAAATGCACATCAAATGTTTACGATATCGATATTAATTCGATTTATCGATATAAAACGTAGGGGCGTGAACAAAGGAGGTCGCTCCTGGTCACTCTCGGTTAGGTTCAACTTGGGTCCATGAATCCAAATCAGTGCAATTTGTTTCTATGATCGATGTTTTTATTTTACGTTAACTAACTCGAAATTCAAATAAAGTAATAAATAAAATTAACAAGGGACTTCTTTCAGGAGTTTGTTTTACCCCCTTCAGTTATTAGGGGTATTCTTTTCAGTTCTATTGACATTTTACGGGACACATGAGCTTGACGGCGTGCTTAGCGTTGATTGACGTTTGTGAATTCGGGAATAAGAAACTTAGATAGGCGTTGAATTTGAAAAAATTAAAATAAAAGTGATTACTGAATTAAAGTAGAACAATGAACTAACGTATAATTCTTTTTTGTAGATTTTAAAATAGCCTCCCGAGCCACTCAAGGAAAAAGAAATATCGATTCGCTGAGTACTAAAAATAAGAGTTTTAAGTGGCGTCTAGAAGTGTCTGTAAGATGCTTAAACATTTAGTCCGGCCAAACTTAGTTTTACAGTTACTATACAGGGTGAATTTGCAAGAGGTTGCTAAATTTTTAGGAGCGACTCTGTATCGATATGTATTGATTTACGTAAAGATCAAGCTTTTTTATAACTTGGATCCTTATCCTTATGTTTTACGCGTGGGTGTGTCGACGTTCAGTTAAAGAGTCTAGAGGATAATGATTTAACTTCACTTATGGAAGAACGCAAGACGGATATTTTCGCACGTGTAGTATTTAGTATAATCAAGAGCATTTAAAAAAAAAGTTTTTTTTTCTATTGTGATCTTCAAGCTGACCTCACTTCAAGATGAGATTAAGAAAAATGGCCACACCTTACAAAGTGACCCTGTATAGGTCTGGTTTATGCATCAATTCGAATTTTATTTACAGCCAATTTATATTTTGCAAGAATTATATTCTGATAACACTTTTGATGAGGTTACTGGTCAAGTAAACTTTGTAGTAGGCACAATACGCAATATCCCAGTCGCAATCTTATACCCGGTTATAAATACTGTCAACAAAAGCATATCCTTTAATATTATTTACAAAGAGTGCCTCAGTGATATAATCTTACTATACTTAAATAATTTGATATGGAAGAATTATCCTAAAGTATCTTAAAAATACAATTGTTGGCATTGGGAATTTACAAATAGTCTTTAGTTTATTTTTAGGTTTATTTACAGTTCGGTGCTCAGTTCCTGCTGCTATCTTTGCGGCATCTGCAATAAAGGTTATTTAATTAATTTCAATAAAATTTGTTACTGTACTTACTAACTTAAGGTGTTTTGTGCAAAGAGTTTTGCACGCATGGAAACTTGCGCAAAAATCCTTTCAGCGAGAGGAACCCGCCCACAGAACATTTGCCAGGTCAACACTTGTAAAGACGTTCCAAATGTCTAAGGTTCACATGTGGGCCAAAGTGCTAATAACAATAATAGAGACAGGTCAAACAATCCTCTTAAAAATGATGTGTGTATCTATAATGCATTTTCCATCACTTCCTAAAATTATTGATGCTTGTCCTGTGGCCCAAAGATAGAACAGCACGTGTGTACAGCAAAAGCATAAGACATAATATGGACAGTCAGCACAAATCAAGTGTCTTTGCGCCCTCGGCCGAACATCTTTCGCTCAAATGACTTTCGCGCAAGTTTCTATCGCTGTATTGCACTTTGGTCAACTTCATCTCGGCCAACAGGTTTTTGCGCAAGTTCCATGCGCGCAAATTTCCTTACACGCGAAAGGTTCACACGAACGTGTTTCGCCAAAATGTGTTTAGGGCAAGTCTCCTAGACCTGAACTACCTATGTAAAATCACATCTCTGTAGAAATCAATCGCATTAAATGTATTTGGTATTGAGATAAAGCGCGCGCCTTTTATCATTCTAGGCTAGTTAAGGACACATCAGGCCCGCCGCTAGCTGTTTCGCCGCCCGCGTGCAATACCGAAAATGCCGCCCTTTATGAGTTTTGACAAAAAAAGAATTTTAAATATTTATTAATGAAATTGATAAGCGGAGCGAGCGCAATTTTTTGGTTTAGAATGGACTGGATTAGGCCGATCTATTGGCTTTTAAACATTGGCGTACCTACCCAGTCTTTAGATCTGTATAGCAATCCTCGCAAAAATCTGTTCTCATCTCGATGCCCCTTAGGTGAGGCTCACTTCGATTTATCTTAATCATTATAAAACCTCACCTCATGCGGGATTGTGTCGCTGCTAAGACTAATCGCCATAAGTGCCAGCCCGAATAATGCTGGAGGAGCTTCTTTTAAGAAAGTCAGAGCAAGCGAAGCGAGCGCGAGTTTTTGAGAGTTGGAATGAGCCTTTTTTTAAAGACACCCAAATCTTTTTTACGTTGCCTACACTAGCTTGAATTATACTAAACTGCTTTTAAGCTGTTAAGAAGATAACTCGAGTGAAGCAAAGCTCTGATTCTATAGTAAAAAATCCTATATCCTTAGTTTCGGGCGAGAAAACCGTAAACAGTAGAATAATGGGCATTACGCGAGCGAAGCGAGCGCGAATTTTTTGGTTAAAATAGGCCTGATTAAACTAACCAGTGCGTAAATAAGCGGCGCCGCCGCGGCGGGTTATAGTGTTTTTTTGCATTTATTTGCCGCCCCTAATATCTGGCCGCCGTTGAGTCTTAGGCTGGTTTCAGAGTCACGCCATCGCGACGAGCCGGCAGCGCCCGCCCGTTTCAGCATTTTCATATCCCCCTTGGCAAGGCGTCACCCGTTTAGGTAAATCCGCCACTGCCCCTAACATCATCAGCCCCGTTTTCCATAGGCTGACAGAGACGACGTTTGGTGTTGTATCTTAGTTTTGATGGATGCCATTGCCAATAGATGACGGTGTTAACTTCATTCATACAGATGTTTTTACATGCTATGACTTTTTTTTTCTGAAATATGTACCTATGAATTAGCTCAATTTGCCGCCCCCTGTACGTGCCGCCCGCGTGCGGTGCACGCGTTGCACGCCCGCTTGCGGCGGCCCTGGGACACATTTTGCATTTTTAAACTATAACTTGATGATTCTTAGTTAATATTTTGAATACTCCGACCAATATTCAAATATCTAGTACTGGGATCGCCACAATCACCTATAACTTATCCCAAATTTCCTTCTAAACTGCGCCATCAAAAGTAATGACCACCGTTGCCATTTATCGACTTCGTTAACGCTGTGGTGTAGTGTTCGCCTATTAGAAAGTCTGAGCACGTTTTAGGTTCGATTCTAGGGTGGATGGAACATTTACTTTGTTTAGAACGGAAGCAAGATAAGATAAGAGAAAGACTTCATTTACAGCGAACAAAGAAAGTCATATGTTAGCATCTGAAAATGATAACCGACCACATATATAATTATTATTGTACAGTCGGGGAATGAAAGGGTTGCCCACGGTAAGATCTGTTTTTGCTTGCTCCATGATGACATTGACAGGAACTGGCACATTTGTAGTTTTAATCATTTTATGCAAAGAGGATGTAATAATTCGATTTATCAAAATTGACACTGCAGCTTAATGGCAAGACCAAACAAGATTTTACTGTCAAACAATAAAGCCTACTTTTCGACACAACACTCTAGCCTGTTACACAGTTTAAACGGTAACATGTGCTTGCAATGCGTAAATGAATTTGTTTGAAAACTGGTCCACCCTTTCGTTCCGCGACTGTACATCCTCAATCTCTGTTAACTTTTGATGTCATTGCTTTCTTCTTTATTGTGCAATAAAGTATTTATCTATCTTATCTTATTTTATCTCATTTTACATAATAACGATAGTTTGCGGATTTAGGTGTTTTACTCACCATTTCGTCAGCTGTGGAAGGGCTGTAGGATTTGCCCCCCTCTTTGGCCTCCCTGATGGTGTAGCTTTTGTTGTCTGTCGATTCTAATACCACCCGGGGAGGCTCGGAATCTGTTCATGATGATAAAGACATTACTGATGATAGCAGCTCAGATCATGCCTCTCGTCATCATCATCACATAATGTAGTTTCAAAGAGAGAGAGAGAGAGAGAGAGTGCTTTGATGAATTATTATTTAATTGGTAATTATGGTAGTCAGCCAAATGGTGTAACATAGTTTGAAGTAGGGGCCTCTTGTATACAGAGTGAGTTTTTCAAGAGGGCGTGGTAGGCCAAATCCTAAACTATGAGGAATATCGAATAATGCTGAAGAGAGGAGGCGGCAAAATCCTTCAATAACAACTCATCAATGTCTTGGTAGTCCAAAAGCAACGGATGACATGATGAGTCCATGACTGGTCTGTCTGTGATGATGGTGATGACTAGTGACTTTTTGGTTACAATGAAATAGCAGGAGTCCCCTTTTTGTTAACTGGGCGTATATAACCTGATAAAAGTGGTAAATTTTAGACGAATACAGGCTGCCTGGCTGTACTAGCTAGATGGACTAGTGGTAACAGGCTGCCTGCACGGTGTTCTGGATTTTTTGAAAGTGGCTCATGTTCTGCAGTGTCCATGATGAAATGGGTAGAGTTGAGATCAGCCAAACGGCCGAATATGAGACAGAATACGCTAACGACTATTTCCCAAACGGGATAGTCAGAGGAGAGGGGTTGGTAGATTATGATGACGAATAATGTTTGGAGCTACTGCACGACAGTTGTTGTCGGGTTCTTCTATCTATGCGCAATCGCTCCTACTACTTTGATAGCGCGTTTCAGGATTGTAGTTCCTATGTGGCGAGATAGATGTCGCTGCTAGATAGATCTTAAAGACTCACCAGACTTAGGATTCAAGATATCCGGCTTTGTCTCCAGCTTGTCAGCCGGTGCTGGATACGCGATGAGGTAGCGACGACCCTGGGCGTCCACTTGCACCACGCTCTGTGATGGACGCTTGCTGGTGGTGGTTGAGTCGGTGCGTCTGCGCAACAATAATGTATATTATGTGGGAGCAATAGGAAATTAACGTGCACTTAGTCTTTTAGAAGAAATGCAGGTTTAAATACAAGATCATTTTTTAGAAATTCAAATTACGGGAGGTCGTGGTATTAATGAAAATTGTTAAAGTTTTCCCATACTGCGTCGTTAGTTCGAATGATAATTGTGGACTCCGGTAATGAGATTGATCTTACCCTAGACCAATATTTTTCATTAGTTCATTGATAAACTATTAGAAAACAAGTAGATTAAACCACAAATTGGCATAAACCCAAAATTAAAGACAAGGCATATTATCGTTACTGACCTCCGCAATACTAATGCTATGATGGCTCCAGCAGCTGTCAACATAGCAGCCACACCAGCCAGTGCTGCTGCTGCAGGGAACTTGCTCGTAGCTTGCGTGGTGCTTTCTGTTGATAAGGTATGCTTTATTAATATACCTGTTTGCCCCAGCTCACATGTGGCCTAAACCCCTAGAAAAGCTTCGGAAAGAGGTCAGTAAATCCAAAGACAGTCTTTGGAGATGGGGTTACATCAAAGATTTGGATGCTCGCGTCAATAGTAGCGAGTATGGTCCCTACCCTCAGACTATGACCACGTGCGTTCTTAGCAGCAGCACTCACGATGATTCAATTTGTGTCAATGAGTATTTTTTGAAGGTGGCCTAATTTTAGCCACAAGGAATTTGAGGTTGCTATCGACACCAAAAGAAAAAGAAGATATGGGCTGTTTTGAGAATGGATACTGACAAATCTTGCAGACCATAAATGGGTCATAAACATATTGCATATTGTGTAGGGTGTAAATCCTTGGCCTTCTGGGGAATGTTTAAAATTTCTGGTGGAATTGTTATTGTTAGGAGCCAAAAATAATGCATCCTCTGCATCTTCAGCAGCAGATGAATTATGTAGTACTTTCAGCTTTTTTAAATTCTCACCTGTCCGCTTAGCAGCATCTCTGAACACCAGATCTCTTAGGATGACAGGCTCAGAATTGCCCTTGCTGTTCCGAGCCGTCACAGCCAGTACTTCGTCTTCGCTTAGGCTCTCTAATGTTGACCACGTCACGTTCAGCCATACCACTAGATCTGGAGCAAAACCGTGTGTTAAGAAAGGTGAAATATCAGTTTAAAAGATCAGATTGTAGTCGTGAGGGGTGATCACACCCGTGGCACACAATTATGGATGTACTAGGTGGACTAGTTCAGTGGCTAAATTATAAAGGGGCCTGACCCTGACCCAAAAAAACCTCTTGAAGGCGCTTTGTAAGTGCAACGAGTGGAGGGGTGAAGAAACTTTAGTTTAGCTCAGAAGAAATGATCCTTCTGATACACACCCTTTCTACCAACCTGCGCTGGCAGGTGAGATGAGAACAGAGTAACTATTACAGGTAAAATACTTCTAACTCGAACTCCTTAATACTGGAAGCGGTCAAGTGGTCAACCTCTGTCTGAACCGACAGGCTGCTTTTTCAATTATTTGACTGGCTGGTTGTCATATTCACCAGTATATGCTGCAGAACTGTTAGCCAACACCCTTCCCGTGTCTCCAAGGGCGTCCAGCGTGAAGTGCTGGTTGAGTCCTCCGTCATACCCGGCGACGCACCGCACCGTCAGGTAGGCCTCGTTGTTCCTGAGGATGCGGTTGGCTGTGCAGTTCCGAGGTGGAGACGGACGGGCTGGGGACAAAGTAATAGTATGAAAAGGAAAGTAAGTGGTAAGCTAAAAGTAAACTTAGGCTCAAGCCTCAAGAGGTTTACACAGCCTATGGCTTTACCCACAGGCTCAATCGTGTGGATAAAGTCACAGGCGTCACCCAGCATATAGTGAAGCTGAAATAGCAAGGGGCGAACAACTTTGTAGGAAGGTGAATTCGGTTTTCTTGTGAAAAATTATTGCACCGCTAACAACATTTCTGTCCCACCCAACCCAAGCTGGTAAAGACCGCTTAGACATTATTTGCACTAGTTTGTAGATTTAAAGTTAAATAAATACATGCAATGTTACCTGGTGCAAAGCACTTTTTGAGTGGCGATTGTGGAAAGAAAAACGACCACAAGGAGAAAGAGCAACAAATGCGTTAGTACGACAACATGAAAAAACCCGCCAGTGTGTAAAATGAATCGCTTTAACATGACCATTAGAGTAACGTGGTTTGTTGTCGGACGAATTCTCTGACCGCAAGGCATGTTAAGAAATTGCACCGTTTGAATAAACACAAAAAGCTCAAGGGAACTAAAATACACGATTTTAATTTCAACACGCAAAAAACCTTGACATTTGCAGAATACCCTCGACTAAAGAGACTACAGTCAGTTCAAACCATGCCATGTAGAAACGTATTGGCGTCTTGCTTACCACTACTCCCCAGAGGTGTATGAAACTCTAGTTTGTTAAACGTCCTAAGTTCAATTCTCTATGCAGTGACTGCCGTCCGAACTTACTCCCCGTTCCTTCGCTGAACATGTTACCGCATTCCAACATTTTCACGTTCGAGCAGATATGGTATATGCAAATAGTGAGAATATTTTAGTTATACCAGTTCTGGAATTCCTAGCACCGATTCAAACGTTCATAAGGTAAATGCGCTGTATTATATTCAGGTAAGGCGGTTTTCTCGCAAAAAGTTAAGCTGACTTGAAATAATGTTAGTACGGCAAAAGCTAAATTTGTGGTTTAGCTACGTGCCTAAAACGCGTGACAAAGCTATTTTATATTATTATAAATACCTAGAAAATTCTACATATCTCATTTCGATTGTGATTGGGAAAAAACGCCAACTTGAATCGTCTATTATTGACTACCCGTTAAATTGCGGATTCTCCCTCATTTGTATTGAAGTAAGTACCTACTTCTTGTTATTATTATTTTTTAGCGTTTACCATGCCATTACTACAATTTACTAAAGATCCGAAAACCATAGAAAGACATTCGGTCTTGGCTTCAGGCGGGTATCCTACCTACTTCTTTTCACATAGTTTTTTTCTGAACTTGGTTCTAAGTTGCAGACTGTACATAAAGCCACATCCTAATCACGTTTCAGAGTGGTAATGAATTTTTATACTGTCAAAAGTTAGCAATTTCAAAATAATTAGATATCGTAGGTACAATGTTGTCTGTAGCGTTACTCAAATCGAAAACAAGTGAAAGACTACTTCAAAATTGTGTTTGTTGAGGTTTTTTCTCAACAACTGGATCATTGACTATTGAGCGTCCGTAACGCTCAATAGTTTTGATACTGTCTGTTATTATCATTCAAGATGTTTACACATCAAATGGGAAGAAAAAAACAACTGAAACAAGAATGACTTTACAAACGGAGTCAATTCAAAACTCGAACACGCCCGAAACAGCCCGGAAATAGTTTTAAAAAACGTTACAAAACGAAATCTACGACGAAACAATGGAACAGTGCTTTTTACTCGTCACGCGGGAATTTCAAAAAGGGAACGGCTACGTTCTTTATTAGCTGTCATTATTGCAAATACTTTGTAAATATTTATTAATAGCCAGTTGCTTAATAGCTGGTAATTTGAAGAATTTTTAAAAAATATTTTCATTTTACCTATTCTGGGCGACATCGAAAGCAAATATCAAAATAATTTGATAACAATTCCTGATTTACAACAACTTCAAACGTCTGTTAAACATGAAAACGTAATAATTTGACCACTTAAATAAAAAAACTAACTTTGGCGAAAAACCCAAAATACAGGGTGAAATATGAAATATAAAATACGACCGGTTTCGAGTATGCATTCGGAAAAACTAACAAAAGGCGTTTCTAAGAAGCAACAACTGGTGCACTGAAAAAGAAAGTACTTATTGTCATACTCATTCAAGTCTACTTATTTTGCTGTCTGTACAAATAATACCGGCGTTGGCTCTGCCTTTCAAATGTTATCGAGTTGTAGCGGCGTGTCCGATTGCATTCTGAGAATGAAATAACAATTCAAAAACACGAAAAACAAATGAACGCTGCCTACGCAGCGAGAACTCCGGGTATTTCTAAAATAGAACAGTCCGTTTTTTATCAGTGACCATTATGACAAACGGTTGCCAAGCAACCCTTGTCTGTGGCAACTTTTTTATGGGGACCCTTTAAATTGTCTCCCAAGGAACGGACTAAGGAAACTACGTCCGTACAGCCTACGTTATCTTATCTTTTTAGCTCCAACATCCCTTTTTGGTCAAAACGGAACGGAGCGGACGGACTGTGGAAATTCCGTAAGGCTTTGGACTCTAAGAAATTGGTATTTGAGATATTATTTATGTGCTATCCTTAAGAAACAGGTGGATTTTATTGAGTTTTATTACACCTTTGCACACGCTGCTACTTCACTAGTGGCCGTGTCAATCATGGGCGTTTTATTGGCTGCCATACTTCATGCATTGTACTATAGTATGTTCGCGTTAAGAATGCAGTCATTTTTTAATATAATTCCGTTACACACATCAAAACTCAGGTACAAAACCATTGCGTTCGAAAGAATGCGATCATGTGGGCACTGTGAACTTGACTTTCTAATTAGGAACGATTTGATTGGTTAGGGGGCGTGCTAGGTCGAAGGACAAGAATAAAATCACTGCATTCTTAACGCGAACGGACTATAATTGCCACAACCTAGACGCCGCAGTCAAGTTGTTTAGTACTTGCAAGCACTAAGAAATCGTAGAATTAATAATTTTACTAACAAAATCGTTAAAATTACACACAAGACATTTTACATTCAGAAGCCTAATTTATCGATCGAATTTTGAACCCAAAAAAAAAACAAATAAAAATATGTTCAGCTGCGTACAATAAGTGTTGAATGATAAAATTGTAGAACTTTATTTCAGCGCCATAACCGTCAAAAGCTGACAACACTAAAATCATTAATCATAATTCACCTGACACCAAACTCCGCGATCGGATAGCCGCCATCTAAATCAATGTGTAAATTAATAATTAAGCAAGTTAATTAAAACATTCCGAGACGATGCTGGTTTAAAATACGGGTGGAGTTTCCTCCAATCGGTGGATGGAATCGAGAGGGGGAACTTTCGAACTGATTCGTTTAGTTGGGGGGATCTAGCTGCGAGATGTTCTGCCGTCAAACAATCACAAGTAAATATTACTAGTATATTTGACGACCTGAGAAACTAGACTATTGCAAATATGAAATTTTGCAAGATGATTTTGAACGGTAATATCAATAGTTTTACTTCCGGCCAGGGAAAACTTATTTCTTTTTAAAGCATGCACACTAAGAACTAAATATTTTTTGTTGAGTATTGCAAAAATAAGGCGACTTTAGATAAGACGAAACGTTTTTTGTTGTTTTAACGTTTCATATTTTTTGTTAAGTATTGCAAAAATAAGGCGACTTTAGATAGGAGGAAACGTTTTTTGTTGTTTTTAACGTTTCCTCAAGAGAGAGTTGCAATGGATGGGATATATATCCCAAGTGGCAGTCAGAGGCACACTGATTGTTGTCTTCTTAGTGAATGGAACATTCAGAAGCTTAAACTTTACCAAGTGAATTTGAGCCTAAAGTGGTAATTGCTACAGCCTTTTCCGGGTTACTTCGGTTTTTTATGAATGTTTTCCAAAACTACGACGTATCTATACTTTTCGACATCTATAAACATCGATTGCTACGAACATAGCTATGCTTGGCTTGAATGTATTGTATTTGCGTGTATTTTTAGTCCGTTCTGGTGTCTATTTGTAAACACGTATGGTATTTACCTGTATGTTAATCTTCCTGTTATTTAGCTTTGTGTTTGAAGCTCCATGTTCACTGTTGGGCTACGTGTCTATCTTAATTATATGGCATCTGCAGAATATCAGTGGTCGTGACGAACTCTGCCGTCGCGCCCGTATTATTTACTGAGCGGAGACCATTTCGGTACCTACCTACATACTATCACAATGATATCGGTTATTCATGTAAAGTTAGTTAAGTTTAAGATCACTTTATTTTAGTAAATTTGAATGTGTATGTGTGTGTACCAAATAAACTTTTTTCTGTTTCTATTTCTATAAATTCGATACTATCGATAGTTTACAAGCAACACTACCCACGATAAAGCACTGTACTTTAACGTTCCATTGCAACTCTTTCTGTAGTGGGTGACGGTACAATAGAGCTGTCACAATGTTATTCAAAAGTCCCGCTGCTATAAATAACCCCTGTGGAAAGGTTTGATACTGTCGCTTTTTCTGCATGCTTTTCCGAATATATCCATCAAGTAGAGGATAGCGGTAGCGAAACCACATATTCGACCTATTTATATACAAAACTAGCTGTCCCAACAGACTTCGTTCAGTTGTCAAACATTTAGTGTCACGTGACAGGTAGTAACATATACTAAGAGGAAACTAAAATTGAGATTTTTACTATATTCCCAGCATTTTTTCATGATTACTCACCTTTTAAACTTTCCCTCGAACATTACAAATATTTCAAAACCAAAATTAGCCAAATCGGTCCAGCCGTTCCCGAGTTTTAGCGAGACTAACGAACAGCAATCCATTTTTATATATACAGATGCAGGAAAAAACTGCTTCAAAGTGAAGCGTATTATTGAAATTCGAGTGAAGCACCGGGATATGAACCAGGGCGAAATATGAGCTTTGAGATGTGCTGTTCACTATGGCAGCTTCTAAATAACCCCCGTTAGTAATATAGTCGTTAGCGTACGATATGTGTCCTTGCGTTAAAAGTACATAACTCTAAAAAGCCATCTTTCGAGCACAGAGTAAATATGATACACGACTTGGAAAATGCCGAAACCTATAGATTGCGACTGACCTCGCCTATAAAATACGAGCGAACTTCCCTCCAATCTCGACTCCAGCCGATATGAAATTGGGTAACGAGAAAACTTTGACTTTGCACTTAGTCTCTTGATTTTTTTACGGAAGTTGAGTCTAGGTAGGTTTTTGGCTCAAACTTCTTAATGTTGGTTCAGTTTATTTGTCGAACTATACCAATCGTTGGCTTTTTGCAAATGGCGGACGCAAGGCTAATAAAAAGAGAGAAATATTAAATGGATCGCTATGTGGAAGCTGAAAGTCGTTTGGGCGGTTTGCGTTTTGTTGGCCAAAATAACTTTGATTACTTGATTGATTGATTATTGAAAAGTCACAATGGCGAATGAGTTCTGGGCGACATTTTGCTGAGCTGTCCCAAAAAAAAGATGGCAGGTTGAGTTCAACCATCCTTTAGTGCCGGGCCAACGTTGGTTTTGGACCGCAAAAAGTGGAAATTAGTGAAGGAGAGACAGTTACACCTGCAAATTGTAAGTAAAGTCGCGAAATGTAAAGGTTGAACAGTTTTCAAATAAATTCATTTATCGCGTTGCAAGCACATGTTATCTTTTTAAACTGTGTAACAGGCTAGTATGTCGAAAAGTATGCTCTAATGTTTGACAATTCGATTAGACGTACTTATGTTCCTTCACGATAGACAGTTGAAACAATAGGTTTTTTTGGTTTAATCTTGTCAATGTCTTCATTGAGCAAACAAAAACAGATCTTAGCGTGGTCAACCCTTTCATTCCCGGACTGTACATAAGACAAACTTTCCGACACCGGTGGTTGAGTCACATTATGTTTGTATATTGTGTGTTTATTTATTATTCCTATTATAGTATTTGAATGTATTTCTGTTTGTTTGATTAAGTTCTTGACGATTTGAAAGCACTTGTAACAGGTCTATTTAAATAAAGATATTTCTGATTCTGATTCTGAAACGTAATGTTGCCCTGACTTGAATTATCCACTCTCCAGGCATCGAAGACAAAGAGTTACAGACAAGGTTGTTCATTATATTACCGGAAACGTACAATAATGTGTCTCAATACCACTTATGCCGCTCCAAATCTGATTAAATTCCAGCGAAACCATCAGGAGTCATTAAGCTTACTCCACGTTTAACCCAAACCGAAAAAGAGCTTTTAAAATAGTTATAATATTTTCGTCAGACCGTTCGTTTGCGTCGGAAGCGAGCTGTAAATTTCAAAATTAATCCGTTATTATACGCGCGCGAGTAAATCGCGACGGGCCAGTGGCCGACACACTATGACGTGACACAGAGATCAGGATAATAATGCAAAAACACATTATATTCGCTTGTGAGATATTATAATGTACGCTTGATATTTGTATCTGTAAAAACTCGGACCGTCTTTTATTTCACACAGCTGGGCTAGGCCGTAAACTATCCCCCTCGCCACGACAAGCGTGGCGAGGGGGCTTAGTACCGGTGGTAGGGTCCAACCGCCGGGAAGCGAAGAGGACTCACTCAGGCGTGGCAGTGTGGTGGACTAGCCACCCACCCGCTGCGGCCCGCAAGGGCGACACGTAGGGTTGCAGGGCCAGTGGGGCCTGCAAGCGGCCTGAGGCGCGTGGTGGAGGCCGCGGCGCACAATCGGTTAGTGGGGGCCAGTGATCCGCGGCTGATCCCCCCTGTGCGTCGCGGCCCGGCGGGGCCGTACCGCTGGTTGTGGCAGCGGAGCCGCCCTTTGGGTGGCTCGTGGTTGCGGGCCCAGTAGGGTCTGCGAACAGTGGGTGCCAGCGGGCCGGAGTTCTCTGGCTTGCATTGCACGGCGCCCACCGAGACGGCGAAAGTGTCTGCGTACTCCAGGCGCTTTCTTGGCCACCCTCCTTCGTTGGGGAGTCGGTTGGAGGGGGCCCCATTAGGGGCTAGCACTGGCGGCGGAGCAGTGCGTTATTACTTACGGTAGGATCCAGCTTCCCTGCCAAAGTGCCACGGTCGAGTGAGGTGGGGTTTTAGTAGGTAGGAGTCCGACATAACCTCGTCGTGCCCCGGGCAGCGAGGTATCCTTGAGGATTTCCCCAAGAAAAAAAAAGCACTCTTTTATGTATCTGTTACTATGTTGAGTGTTACAGCGACACGTTATGTTTGTGTTGTTGTTTCGAGTTGGTTAGGACAGTGGTGGCCGATCACCTCGAGTCCGAAAAGTAAGATGATCCATGCTGTCGGATGGGCATGTAAAAAGTCGGTCCTGCGCCTCACCTTTCTCCGGTCGTGTCGAACTGTGGTCCCATCAGGTCATAGAAAGGTGATGGAATAGGGAGTGCACCTGTGTATTGCGCGCACACTTGAGCACTATAATATCTCCTGCGTACCAGGTTAATCTCGTTGAGATTAGCCGCTGTGGTCGGAATCGACCAGGAGGCCTCATTATTATTACTATGTTGAGCAATATAGGCTACTTTCTCAGTGCGTCCGTATCCTGTTTGTATCCGCCGCGTCCTTAGGTCGTCGCTCAAGCGGACTGGAGGGATCTCCACTTGAGGACTTATCTGCTGCAACGGTCATCGGTCCTTCTAGAGACGTAACCAGCCAAGGGCCACTTTAGCTTGCTGATTGCTTGACTCCTCTTACAACTACTATGAAGGGGCGGCAAGCCACTGCCAACATCCTCACTTAGTGCGGATTGTTGAAGGATGTAAGATTCGTGATGAACTTTGCTGTCAGTTAAGGAAACCTTGAAGACGATGTTTAGTTTCCTTGTTAAAAAAGGTCTTGAACAAATTTAACAGCACGATAATATTCCGTTGCCTCTTCATTTTAACAGATTTTTCAGAATCAGCAATAGCAGCTACAACTAGGTAACATTGTGGATTGATGCTTATGACCGACTTTTTTTGACAAAGCGTGAACTGCAATGAATTTATTCAGAACACTGGATGCAAAGTAAGCTGAAATTGCCATATTATCAAGCCATCTTCCTACTGGTCGGCATTAGGGCATCCGACTAGGCTTACCCCAGAATTTACAAACGACAATCAACGCTAAGAACGCACTCACGCTCATGCTGTCCTATTGACATTTTACGGGACAGCAAGAGCGTGAGCGCGTGCTTAGCGTTGATTGACGTTTGTGAATTCGGGGGTTAGAGTATTACCAGATCCAAATTTTGTTTGGCATAACCAAAAACACGTAACCTGATTATTTATAGACTATTAAGGTCGCAACTCCGTGGCACATACAGCTTTCGGACACAATGATGCGTTATTTAATACAAGTAATGGCTACAGTGATTCACTTGTTATTGTTAGTGCCAAACCGACGTTTAAATGTATTAACTGCGCCAGTACATAAACTGTAGCTGCATAATTTGTAATGGATGTAGCGGCTCATTTCTGATATTGAAAAATTAAATTTAATGTTTCATCGTCACACTTTCTTTGTTCTGAATTTACATTGTATTTTTCACGCTGTAGATAAAAGTACATTTTTAAAAACAGTCAAGTTGCAATAATAATAAGTTTTTGTGTTAAGAGAGCCGTGACTCATAGTTAAACACTGAGGAAATATATGTATAGAAACACGTTGGGTTTAAAATGGCTGGGTGAAATGCGGGCTTCTGAATGTTCCGTTCAAAATGACGGCAACAATCAGTGTGTCTCCAACTGCCGGGTTTGAGGTTAAGCAAACACATATAAAATCATTACTAGTGATTGAGACACATATCTTGAAATAAGTAAGTTTTTAACCGAACGTGATGCAGTTTTCAAAAACACCAGCTTGAATGTTTTTACAACAAAACATAACTGAAAATTAAGGTTTTTCGGCGACATGTTCCAATTTGGATAAATTTTATTTTCACGTGAATCACCAACATGAGAAAATTAAATTAGCTGTGGAAATGTAAATATAAAGCTTTGTGCACGGGTTTAATTTCCAAAACTAAAATTATGTTTCGTGCAAAAGCCAACACGACGTAATGAGAACGATCTGATTATGAATATACAAATTTAAATAAATATACGCGACAAAGTAGGTACTACAAATATTTAGGCTTCAGATTCAACTGCAGACAGTAAGAACTTAAACCAAACTGAGTTTTTTAGGCTGCTAAAAACAATAAAGATATTTTTCATAGAACCTTAGTGATTTCTTTTGCTGGCTGCGCTGCCAAGTTCAAAATAGAATTTACTGAAGTAAAAAAAAACATTATGAAAGGACTTTGTTGTTCGCCCGTCATGTCCAATTTTCTCAGGAACCAGTGCGTCAACCGATATTTTCATAATTAACGCACTAATTGCCTCATCCTTAGGGTTCAATCTGTGTGATGGTGACAAGAATATCCAAATAGAATACGTCTTTAAACACGTAAGGCCCACTTCTGGGCAAAGGCCACACCTGAACTATGAGGTGGCGCGAGCCATACTCCAATACGCGGGCTCAGTGCAGATTGTTAGTAAATTTAAGTGATAGTCCTTGCTGTGACATGTCATCAAGCCGCTATAAGGCCGAATCAAGGAGACGCCCGAAATGTACAGACGCGTTTAGATTTAAATGACCTAGCGACATTTTTGCGACATAGGTCACTTAAATATGAAACTGAATTTCGGTGAGGTTGGTCACCCATCCCATTTCCGACCACAGTTACAACTGAGTAGATCCAGATCTTCCCAAATACAAACGGGTGCATACAAATACTAGTATCTACATAGAAAATGGCAGTAAGCGGTTCAAACGGCGAATAACGACTGCTTATTAAAGTAATATATTCCACTGCAACGTATAATTCAAAACAGCTTACGTTGCAAAATGGTTTAAGCCTCTGCAATATCTGGAACAATCCTTACTTGCCAAATACGAGTGATTACAAAACTGTAATACCTACGTTACGAAAATCCGCAATATTTTTCAGCGCAAGTCAACTCATTTCGATCCTGAACTCGAATTCACCTCAGATATCACAGATATCTCTGCCACCTGATTGTAGCAGTTCATTCGATTTTTCAGCCAAACGTTAAATTCGAGTTCGTTTCTATTAGGCAGAATTTTGTTACTACATAACTGGCCTACATACGTCCCACTGCTGGGCACAGGCCTCACCTCAACTATGAGGTGGATTGAGCCATACTCCAACACCCGGGCTCAGTGCGGATTGTTGGAGGGGTGTAAAGTTAGTAAGCAACCTTAATGTCAGATGTTATCAAGCCGCCCTAAGGCCTAGGCTTACGACTGTCATCTAACGCGACATCGGCCGGGACCAACTGCTTAACGTGCCTTCCGAAGCACGGAGATGCCTGAAATACACATCACTAAATTTCGGTCGGAGTGGTCACCCATCCAATTTCCGACCCAGCGTGTGTTGCTTTACAACAGCGATCGTCGCCGATCACTGTCACAACTGCGCCACGGGCACCTCAATAATTTATTATTATGTGCCTATTTGTTATGCTCTACGAGCTAAAACGCATAGAATGTGTTTTTGTGGTTTCCAAGTAAGCAAAACGCCTTATGAAACTTTTTTGATGTAAATAGGTAGGTAGGTTCTTCTTTGAATAAAGTAACAAACAAAATAGCAACGTTAATTAATCCACACATAATAATGTCCTAATTATGCTTTTATAACAAAACTAAAGCGTTTTATCATTGCGACGCCAGGGAGCGCCATTATATTCGGACACGGATGCCGCTGCCGTAAAAAGGGTGTAAAACTGACAACTGACTTTAGTATGTAAATTAGTGATTTTACGGTCCAATTTAAGGGAGCATTCTGATCGCTACGTTTTCGGAACTCATTTTTATTGGTACAGGAAATCGGCGCGTTGAAGAATGTTGGCTACTTTCTGGACGGTAGAGGGCGGGCGGGGCGACAGTGAGATCAGCGCAACTTTATGCAAAAAGTAATATTATTTTGTTTTTATTTGCCCATGGCTTAGCTGTAACAGTTGATGATCATAACCGATGCAAAGTTACGCTTGCTAGGTCAGGACCAGCATTTCTGCATTTTCCGCTGATGTGGCTTTTCGAACGGCTAAATAATATCTGACAGTGACAAGTTTGCCACAAGGCTTACATAATTCTCCAACAATCCGCTATGGGCATACGTGCAAGAGCACGCTCACACCTCTTTATAAGGGTGTGACCAATGGTAAATTATAAATAAAGAGGCAGATAGGTTACTTGTGCTAAAAAAGTGGCACCCGAAATCCGAACTTTCGTACATCTGAGCAAAGCATTGATAGGGTTTACAGTTTGAGACGACACTGCGCTACATGTATCAGTCTCATTTACGGTCTAGTAAATAATCATACTATCTTGTTCACACGATCAAATTATAGTTGCTGCACCAGGGGTCAATTTTCGACTTCGCATCAGTACTGACATAACCTCTTTTAAATAAAATATCATTGGGTGTCGAAAGTCTTTTGCTAACTCCATTTCTGAGTTATGGTGTGATTGCCACCACTTGGGCTAGTTAAAGTCAAATTATTTAATATAATCAAATACTTACCAGCAGGCACCACTTGGAAGACACAAGGCCTCTTCTGCCGCCCTACGGCGTTGGTGGCTCGGCACAAGAGAGCGCCGTAGTCTCTCTCGCTCGCCGCACGGTACCGAAGCTCGCTTGCAGTCCCTCCTGTGGCCACTGTTGGCAAAATACAGATATTCAGGATAGTATACGCCATGGAGCTTGGGGATTGGAGGAAGAACAACCCCCCAAGGTCTTTATGTCGAATTAGAATTGAGGACATAAGTAGAATGACTAGAGTCAGCTGGTGAACTAATTGAAGTGGTGCAAAAACGAATGGCCTATCAACAGCTTTATACCTACAACAGCATTAAAACGTGCCACTGTGGGCAAAAGTCTGGTGAATGCAGCCCGCTTATAAATTGTCTTGTTACAAAAAAACTTAAACAGCTCTTCAACAATACTTTAACTTTGGTATCGCTTTGTCTCTTTCATTTTTGTTGCTGCCGCCATTTGCGAGTAAGTAACACAAATCGCAATACGTCAATTGCTTAAACTATGCTTTAGCGTTGCGTTCGTTATGTGGGTTTCTGATTGTTCCGATCACCATTTCTTCTGTATTCACCATGATGATTCAGAGTATGTTATTTAATAAACAATAAACATAAGAGTGTGTAGAAACAGGCAATAAATCTCACAAAAATGTAAAAAACTGTTGAAAACAAACTACGCATGTAATAAATTTACATTTAGGTATACAAAAGCATTAATTTAGTTTGTGAATAGGGTTGTAGAGCGCCAATGAAAAGTTAAAGCTGAAACGCGGTAATTGAATATTTACGAAGAGCCAGCGCACGTGGAAAAACCGATTTTACATTTTTATATTATTTAATAAAAACTGGAAAAGCTAAGTCTGAACAAAATTTTAAATATACAATCAACTATTGAAGAGAATCACCTACATCCTACTAATATTATGGAGGCGAAAGTTTGTATGTGTGGATGTGCCGTGTTGCTCTTTCACGTAAGACTACTTAATGGATTTTAATGAATCTTTACAATAATGTAGCTTAAACATCTGAATCGCACATAGGCTCCAATTTGTAAAGAAATGTTGCTTTTTGTTCTCAAACTAAGTCCACGCGGACGAAGTCGCGGACGCCCGCTAGTACTGTAATAATATAAACCGTTGGATTATCTGTATGTTTACAAATAACTTTACTTAGGCTGATACGGTATTCTTTTTAGAATTACAAAAAAGCCCTCTTCAATTTTTAGGGTTTCGCATGATAAGGAGGAAAACCAAACGCTTATTATGATAACTTTGTGGTCTCTCTTCGACCATCAAGACCTTTTTTGGTGGTGGCAAGGTGATAATTAGCCTGTTTTAAAATGCTTGGTTCACTTCTGGACATAGAGAGCCTCCAGAGACCGCGGATCGGGCAATGTAGGCTACCTCCCCAGATGGACTGATGGCTTCAGGTCGGTATCTGGATCGGACTGGATGCGGGAGGCTCAGAACGGATATATAAATACTCAGTGGAAATGAAAACTTCTAAGTAACCGCAATTAAAAGTAACGGCCGCAATTTTTGAAGTTCGCAGGCGAATCAAAACCTAAACGGTACTTCACGTTTACCAAAAATCAAGAAAAATCGCAAAAGGCAATGCCATGTAGCGTAAGTAAAGGAAGATTTCGCAACCGGTAAACTCGTAGTTACATCCCAACAAATGATAAGTTTGGACGGAACCCTTGGTTTGCGAGTCCGACTCACACTTCACCGGGTCATATGGATAACACAAATCCCATTTTGATCCAACATGTTTGTAGAATTTTTAATTGAATTTCAGATTAAAATGGAGATTAGTAACCGCATAGATTTAATTACAGTTGGACTAACTAGACGAAAAAAAAATATTTTTGGTCGATTCTGTTACTAGCAGCCGCCGGCGACTCCGCCCGTGTGGACTCAATGCTATATAGCCTATACCTAGCCTTCCTCCATATATGGCCCCTTCAACACAAAAAGTTTTTTTCAATTCGAAGCAGTACTTGAGATTAGCGTGTTCAAACAAACAAACAAACTCTTGAGCTTTGTATTGTTAGTATAAATGAAAGAAATAGCTCTATAGTTTGTCGTGTGTTTCTATCTGTAGCATCACAATCGAATTAAAAAGTCTAAACAAACGTACTGTCAGCATCAAAATGACTTGTGTTTTTTTTTTTTCAAAAAAATACTGCCTATATGTATTCCCTTCTATCTTTCAATTCTCCACCCAAACAAAGACGAAATGAACAGGTAGTTAAAAACAAACAAGGGTTTTGCAAGACCGGTTGAAATATTTTCAGCCTATTGTTTCAAATTCAAAATGAAACCGCGCAAACGTAACGCACTTTTGTCACGTTCGACCGTGGCCACATTTCCAGCTAATATTCTCATCAAAATGAAATGTTGGGATTTTTTTTAACACAAAGCTTGGGAGTATCACTTCATTATTATTCTTTTATTTAATTGTGACAAAAGATCTAGCCAATTCTGCCGCGCTAGCCTTTAAACATTTTTCTGCTAGGTACAGGCTTAGCTCAATAGGTGGAAACGCACTATAGTCTGCTCACGTTACTAAAGCAGTGATTTTTGATTTTTATCATGTTACTTAACAAAAGCAACTGAAATATTATTTATCGGAGTGTCGTTTGAAGCGTCACTAAAATCTAAAACAAATGAAACACTATTTATTTCTGAAGTGATAACGCTGCTCTCTTTAATCACTTCTGATGTATTTGACCAATCTGCACGCTCACAAGTTTTTGATGCAAACTGTACAATTGTTGGACGATAAAAGACGCAAGGTTTTTTCTAAAAATAATATTTACCCCTCTTACAGTTTTCTTTCCCTAATCATTAAAGAAGCTTGCAAGTTTATAAGAGAATTTAATTTATTCCCATACTTTGAATAGACTCCCAATTAATTCCTTTTGTTAAAAATAATAAAGATGGAAAAGATGCAAACAGTTTTTTTTAAACATTATGAATTTACCTCACTATGAAATGCCTATTTTTGTTATAGATCTGCCTTAAGTATTGAAATATGAAATTCAGAAAAATGTTTTTAAAACGTTAAGGAAATCCAGAAGTCTTAGAGCGTTTTTTTCCATATACCTAATTAAACTATTTTGGAACATTACTTTATGTACTCAATTTCACCAATTATGTTTACTCGCAGATGTTTGCTCAAGCTCGTTGAAATGAGTATGTAATTAAACATTATTTTCTGAAATAAAACCTTTAACTTGCAAATAAAATAATGATACTCCATTCAGAATTCATAAATATATCGATGTTTAACGTAACGAATGCACTTTATTTCAATATGCAGCATTTTCGAAGCTTTATGAAGCTCAAATTCGAAGCTCATATTCCTTTCGGACGGACAAAGGGATTCTGACCGCTCTCCTTTTGTGAATTTAACCAAATGATACGAACGCCGGGGAAATTTGTATAATGGACCGTTAATACCTGCTTATAAATTGTAATTTTATACTTTTAAATATGTTGCTTTACTTTTACATACATAAAGGAATTCAGGTTTTGTTTTTAAAACATGTCAACTTTTCAAGATACATTCGAACAATACGACATGCAATTGAATGTTTTGGGAATGAAGGCCTATAAAATGAGCAAAACAGCCTACTACAGGTAGACCGATCATCAAGCCTATTTCCAGTAAATGTATAATTTAACTAGCGGCCGCCAGCGACTTCGTCCGCCTGGACTAAGGTTAAAAAAAAGTAATATTTTTGAAAATTGTAGCCTATGTGCTATTCAGATGTATAAGCTATATTATTGTTAAGTTTCATTCGAATCTATTCAGTTGTTTTCGCAACACGGCACATTCACACATACGAACTTTCGGATTTATAATATTAGTAGGATGACACAAGGAGACTGTGTTTTATACCTGTAAATGATTGACAACAAAACAACGTCTGTCGGGTTAAACAATCGCGCGGTAAATCCATTGTGAATTGCTAATTCCATATTATGGAAACGTAATAAAATTGTTTCTATCAAAATCGAAATGAATCACGCCTCACCTAAATAAGTATTGAAAGTCGAATGAAAGAAAACACATTCTACAGCCAAAAGTTCAACTTTCGAATGTCCTAACTAATTTAGATATTATTTTATAACGGCCAGTTCCACATTCTTAAATAATAACTTAAGCATGTTGATAGATAGATATTATCAATTGTAATCGGGTTAAGTGTAGAATTAAGCTCGTAGCACACTAGACAAGCACGGCAACTGCACAGCTTCGGCCCAGCAATTACCTTGACATTGAAATCTGAACCTGGAATTGTTAGTGGTACAATATATTTTGCAATAACAATTTAAGAAAGGCAACGGCGTGCTGTCAGCGCGCTCACCACTACTACACCACTCAACTCGCAGCTCGCGTTTTTACAACTTAAAGTTCAAATTTGAATGGCAAGATAATTGCTGGGTCGGAGCCGTGCAGTTACCGTGCTTGCCTATAGTCCGTTCGCGTTAAGAATGCAGTGATTCTTAAATTTAATTCTGTTACACACATAAAAACTCGGATCCACAACCTTTGCATTCAAAAGTATGCGTTCAACTGGTCACTGTGGACTTGAATTTCTAATTAGGAGCGATTTGATTGGTTAGGGGGCGTGCTAGATCGAAAGACAAGTATGAAATTACTGCTTTCTTAACGCGAACGGACTATAGTGAGCTACGAGCTTTAGATGCCGCGGTTGTACTACCTCGTTAGCCACATGCACTAGAATCTGCAATGCCAAGACCGTGTTTTGGCAAGCGTCGTAGGGAATGCCTTTCTGCTGAATGGAATCTGCATTATCATACCTATGAATCCAAAATTATTCGATGTGCAAATTCTTAGAATGTTATTTGACCCAGTTACATAGGATCGCGGTTGTGCGGTGTAATGGTGGCAACGAGTCAACAACGGCATGTTAAGCTACACATGATAGTTTGGTAAACTAGATGGGTGACCACACCGGTGAGACAAGAGAAATATCACTAAGGTCAAGTTAGGTAACTTTGAATTTCAGTGTAACATTGAATCCACTGTTTACGAACAGTAAAAGTACCTACATAACTGTTGTTTTTGGTTTGTTTTTGAGCCAATCCCTCATAGACTCAACATCTTTTAGTTGGAGCACTTGTCAAAAGTAACTGATCTAAAAGAGTAGATTCAATGTTACACTGAAATTAAAAGTTACCCAACTTGACTGTATATTGCGCACCAAATTAACAAGTCATGGTGAACGGAACATTCAGAAGCCCACAATTCGCCAAACGAATCTTAAACCTACCGTAGCCAGAGCCGAGCTTAACGCCGTTATATTGTTTTTCTGAGGTTTTTATCAGTATTTTCCTTCCCTGGAGAGGTCGCCACTAAACGTACAAATACCACAAAGTAGGTGTTCAGGCCAGACTTGAAAGCGGGACCACTCTTCTTTCCAATCTAGATTTTCATACCACTCTGTCAAGGCTCTCTCTACTCCACAACTTTATGAACTTTCAAAATAAATGCTACTACTACAGCTTATGGGATATCGTAGCCGAATCCAACATTATTGGTGAGATAAAATCTGCCAGACTCCATTAGCTTGGTCACCTGGAGAGGGAGAAGATAAAGCCGTGAAACAAGCATGCTTGAGGCGTTCTAGTGGTAGGCGTCCGGTGTGCAGACCAGGTATCTCTCAGAACAGAGAAATGTGGCGTCTTATTGTGTCGGAGGCCAAGATTCCTGACCCAGCGGAGTAAGTAGTACTAAATTCAAATTCAATATTTCTTTATTCAAGTAGACCAATAAACAGTAATTTCGAATCGTCAAGAATGTTAACTTTGTCCACTTAATAAACATACACATAATAATACAATATACCTATAAACAATACTTAAAATACATGTACATAATGTGACTCTACCACCGGCGTCGGAAGGTTGTTTCTACTAAGAAGACCCGGAAAGGAACTCAGTAGTTACTCTTTTGAAATCGTCCAATGTTTTACAGTACAAAGTGAATGTTTGAATAAACCAACCAAGTCACACAGTTTTGACATGCAAATTAATGAAACAGGAAGTTAATAAGCAAACTTGGGTAAACTAAGTAAACTTGAGCAGACCAGTTCCCGAAGGTAAAGCTTACCGTATCTAGCAGGCGAGACCTGGAAGCTTTCTCCGCTGTTGTTGAACTGCCAGTAGAAGGTGACGTCAGCAGGGTCCGCGCTGACGGTGCATCGCACGCGCAGCGGCTCGTCCAGTCGCGCGCCGATCAGCAGCGGAGTTGGCTGCGCGCACACTGGCGCAACTGGTAAACGGAGTAGAACTCAGTATTATGTTAAGTATAATTTGATTCATGTTATATTATATGGATATGGTAATTGTATTTGAGTAGTAATTTAAATTATTTAAATTGGCAGGTGTTTTTTTCTTCTCATTCATATTCTTCTAGCAAGTTGCACAGCCAAAACCACATAGATTATCTGTAATCTGTTACGGTAGACTGGTAGTGAATGCCTTTTGGAATTGAGACACCAATTGTACTTTTTTAAAGTTAGAGAATTTCTTGAATTTGAAGACAGCATTCATTGTTTACAAATTATTTAACCACTGAGCTGAGCAACAGTAATTTGAGGAGACATTATCAAACCATAGCCAAAATATCCTTCCCACGCCCTCCCTGCGTCTGTGTTTCCGGATACATACAACCTTGGTGTCTTCAAGGCAAGAGTGAATAGGCATTTTCTGGGTAAGCGTGTTACACCTTCGACCTCGTCGTCGCTTACCATCAGGCGAGACTGAGGTCAAACACAAACCTATTTTTAATATAAAAAAAAGGTAATAGAAATAAGTCAGCAAGGTTATCCAAGAGCAATTATCTTGACTCACATTGTACCCTCAAATAAACAGCTTGACTACTGGACTCTCCCATCTGATTTGCTGCTCTGCAGGTATACAGCCCTCCATCTCTTCTCGTCACTCGCTGGAGGACCAGAGACTTGGTGCTGATGAACACTCCTGATGATATGTTTTGGGTTACTTGTACGTCCTGAAAAAATACTAACTATTGTGGTTTGCCAACACGTGATGTAAGCATTCACAAAAAAATATGGACGGGACATACAGCTACCACGACAAAACACGCGGGCTAGAGACCGACCACTCACATACCATGCATCACAGGCGGTGAAGACATATAACTCCATGCCCAGTGACTATAAAAGTCTACATTACCATCTAGGGATTTTATGATAAATATTATTAGAACATTCCTTATGGGTTTTGTGAAAAAATACACTAAAGTCGCAAACATTACACAAAATGAACTTGTTTTATAAATATTATTTTATCAAAAAACAAAGGATAATTATTACATTGTAGACTCACTCACGTTGTGAAACCAGGAGATGCGGTGTTCCTTCGGATTGGCCCGGATATTGCACTCGAAGTAGACATCATCTCCTTCCTTGATGTCATTGGGGTTTAGCGTGCTGCCTAAGGACATCGTCAGCACTGGTCTATCTGTGGAAAAATCATGGGTAAATTCTGGGAAATCTTCATAATCCACTCCACTCTATAACCGCAGCTGGTCACTAAAACTACTAGTAGTAGCTCTACCACACTGTAAAGCGAACGCAGAAGGCTCTCATATTTGAAGTAACGTGACTAAAGGCGTCCCAGAAGGGACACATATGCGAACTATTGAAGGGGTTTCAAGAGAAACCTTGTTCGAAAGAAGGAGATAGATAAATACTAACCCCCTTATTCATAAAAACGAACGCAACGTTAACGCATTGTTTAAGCTATTGACGTGTTCTGTCACTTACTCGCAAATGGCGGCAGCAACAAGAATGACAGTGACAAAGCGATACAAAAGTTATCGTGTTCTCTAAGAGCTGTTTAAGTTTTTATGAATAAGGGGGTAAGAAGTTAAAGTGGGCCAGGCACAGTCATAATGCAAAGACCTACTTGTTGCCATTTAGGCAAAAAGTCCTATAATTTAAACATTTGATGGCAAACCCTGAGTGCAATCATGTTTTTCTGATAAAGATAGTTGTCTAACAGGAAGGTCTATGACCACCAGTTCTATGGCTGTTGATAATGATATGAAGAATACTCACAAACTACACTCATCCTGAAAGAATCTTCTAAAGCGACGCTTAGCACAGGGTTTTCTCCTCTGCACCGTATCACCGCTCCATCATCTTCTGGTTGAGGAAGCATAGTCAGCCGGCTGACCGTCGTGGTCTCGTTTGTGAACTCACTATGCTGTTGAAAAAAACATCATGTGACTATCAATTTGATAAAAATCCTTCAAACGTATGCCCGTTTGAAAAGGGATTGTTAACATGTACCTTATTTATAACGAGTTTCCGATATTTCGGCACTGTTACACATGGTAACAATCCCGTTTCAAACAATTTCAATATTAGCTCAAGTTAAAAAGCCTCTGATTAGGCTTTATCAAACTAAAAGAGACAGAGAATAATAACAATATATTCTTAACTTATATCAAACCTCTAGAATAGACGTATATCTTTACCAAAGTTTTAGAAGTTATGACTAATCGGCCCCATTATCCATTGCTCATATCGAATTGCTTACTGACTCACCACAACTACGGAACAAATAGGGAGTTAGTTATTTGGAAACTTACTTGTTGCCGTGCTCAAGTTTAGTCGAACAATACCTACTGGTTACCTGATATTTCAAAATTATTCATAAACTAGTCCAGCATTGTGCCAAGTGGCTTGGGACCTGTGGGTGGTTTAAATCTGGATGGAACACCAACTTTATGTTTTGAATAAACAGCGTACATCTGACTGTCCCGTTTTGGATATAGTCGTGAGAGTATGTCATGCTAATTAATTATCATACAAAGTTCCAAAGCGGCCGACTGTTCAGAGGCCCGCAGTAACGTACGAATGAATGAATTGAATACTTGCCTCCTTATCAAGTCATGTAATGAATATTATGAATAAACTTCTTATCTTATCTTTACTTGTGAGGATCAGCTGCAACGGCAGCAGTTCCCCTTTAAGTTACTTTCTTGGCAGGGAATGCTATTTTGGTGCCTCGCTCATCATCATATTAGAAGGTAAATATCTCACCTTTCCTCTCGTATATCTCCTGTTTTCCCTGTACCAAGTGATCTGAGCTGCAGGTCTACTGCCGTGGGACACGCATATCAGAGTGATCTCGGCGTCAGCTGACATCTGCCCAGGTTTGTTTGTGATCACCACTGACGTTGGTCGTACTGTGGACAACAATTTAGTTGAAGATTGCTGTTAAAATTATCAGAGGGACAAACATCCTGCGGTCGGTGCCATATAAGTACCTTGAGCCCTGGGTTCACAAACAGACGTCAATCTTAATTGAACACTCTGCCTAATTTATGCCGTCATGTAAATAAAGTATCTATACAACTGGAAAGGACAGTTATACTTGAAGGGCTCAAATTTTATTGTTAATGTTCAAAGAATGCCCTTTTTTGGGCCAGTTACAAGACATAATTTCACTTACACCTCATCTCGACCCTCGCAGTCCTCTCATGAGGGCTCAGCAGCGGCGTGTTGGTGGCCTGACACCTGATGCTGGTGTTCAACCAGCTCCGCTCTGCTCCTCCAACGCTGATCCTGCTGATGATGACTTTGCCATCGTTCTTCAGGACTGTGTGGTCTTCTAGCGGCTTGTTGTTGATGAGCCATGTGAGGGTCGGTTGTGGGCGACCTGAGGAAGAAAATGTTTGACTATAGTACAAAGTATTTCATACTTTTTTTTATTGTGTTTCGCTTTTTTTGTATTCATCGGGCATCTCCGTGCTTTGGAAGGCACGTTAAGCCGTTAAGTTGGTTCCAGTTGACGTCCCTAGATGTCAGTCGTTAAGCTTAGTCAGAGGCCTTAGGGCGGCTTGATAACATCTGACAGTAAGGTTGCTCGCTAACCTTACACCCTTCCAACAATCCGCACTGAGCCCGAGTATTGGAGTATGGCTCGTTCCACCTCATAGTTGAGGTGAGGCCTGTACCCAGCAGTGGGACGTTCAAAGGCCGTTTATATGACTATGTTATGTATGTTTCGCTCTTAAAAATATTTAATGAGTTGCAGGAGATAGGGCGCAATGGCTCGTATTAGGGGACGCCTACGTCCAGCAGTGGACCGGCATAGGCTGATGATGATGATGGTCGACTGGGTTATGTAATTACTTTATATTATCATCCCTTATTGCGTTCATTGAATATGACTTTAAACACACCTGTGCAAAATTAAACAACTTCACAGAGTGGTTGCGTGGGCTGGTTGGGGCACGAAGGGTTGCTGATTCGATTCCTGCGCTACCACTAATGTTTGCTGACAAAACAGATTTTTGCGCTGGATTTGGTTGATCGTGGCACCTTGTTTATGATTTTCTCAGCTCAAGGAAAACCCCTCACCTTGGGACCAGGGCAAGGTAGTTTGCCCTATGGTATGGGGCATTAGAATACTGCCATGGTTTTCCCCCGCCTGTCGTAAGAGGCGACTAAAGGGGGGCCCCGGGGTCGCTAGGAGTGCACACGGTGGGGACCGTGCGCCTCCATTGCACATGTGACTCCGTGGAGGGCGGCGGTGCGGGGGGGCCTCGCACTGCCGTTAACACCGGCGGGTGTACGAGGGGAGGTATAGCTCCCCTCGAGTTGAGCTGGGAAACTGGCATAGCGCGCCGGGGGTCCGCCGGTAGAGTCACTCACGGTGGTACTCGGGGACCTCCAGTAACGCGCAGAAGATGGCCTCCGCGGAGTTTAGTGGGTATTCCTTCCTATTGGGGTGGGTGAGTCCCACACTCCCCCGCTCTTCTACCCTGGGAGCGGGACAGTGCGTAAATGCATTCTCCGCGTCAAAAAAAAAAAAAAAAAAAAGGGCAAGGTAGTGATGACAATCTTATTCTTATTTAGACATCTCAACCGGTGGTAGAACCACATAATATTTTTTCTTTTTTCTTTTCATGATATAAATAGCCGTAAGTGCTTTTCATTAAGCTTACATGAATAAAGATTATTTTTACTCGACTTTACTTTACTTTACATTACATACATGGTGTTGTAAATCTTGGTTTTCAGGACCTAGCAAAATATTTGCTCCTAAAGTAAGAAAAAAATAGTATTATCTTGAAACCCTTATTAATTTATTATTTGGCAGTTTTACATCGTTCTCTTTGACTTTGCACCAAAATAATGATGTCGAGGCCCAGACTAGTCTAGAGTCTAGACAGTGATTTACTTACATTAAAATTTGCATTTTATGCAATAAGTCAATAGTAAGTAGCTCTTCCAAGTAAAACGGTTTATTTTAATGTAATGATTTGAATTGAGGTGCCTTTGGCTCTGTTGTGACTTAAGTGGCAACAATCGCTTTTGTGAAACAACCCGCGCCGGGTGGGTGACCACCACAACCGACATTTTATGAGATATTTTTCAGGTGTGTGGTTGTTACACTCAAAGTGTCTTAGTTTTGAAAAAATCATCTTTCATACCTCCCATTGCCCAACATAACATCACAGTATAACCAGTATGGCAACTTTTATCAACTATCGCTCGCTCGACGGCCAAGTTGCCCTACTTGTTTTATTGAACTAAGCTCTAAAGGTCTTAGTTTTGAAAAAAAACCGCTTTCATACCTCCCATTGCCCAGCACAATATGCCTCTCTTCCACCATAAAGAGGCGCGAGCTATACTTTAACACGCGGGCTCAGTGGGCAATGGTGTTGGGGTGTAAGGTTAGTGATGAACTTACCGTCAGATGTTATTAAGCCTCCGACCCGGTCACCCGTCATATTACCGGCAAATGGCAGCAATGCTGTTGTGGTTCGATTCTAATATGAGTGATCATGGAAGTTCAAAGAAAAATAGTTTTATGATTGTGAAATAAAAAAGAGAGTAAATAAAGAAAGGTATTGAGAGCATAATAGATGCCATAAACTTTCGGATAAAAGTAATTTTTGATTTACACAATTCAATTTTAAGTTCTGAAGTCATATCCGAGGTTATTACAGAAATTTATTCCAAGACTTCTCGAACTTCGAGTTACGATTCTCTACAGAGAGAGAGAGAGAGAGAGAGAGAGAGAGAGTTTTCCGTTTTGTAAAGATAGATAAATAGATTTCTTTATTGCACAACTTAAAATTTGAATACACAGTTCTAGAATAAAATAATAATGTAACCTTTACAAAACCATTGCAAAGTGGATTTATTTCAGCAGTATAAGTTGCCCTATGTAAAAGTTGATGTGAACCGAACAGGTCTGCACATTTGAACGGAGCATTAAGAAGCCCACATTTACCGAACGATTTTCTTTATCGTGGTAACCGGTATATCCGGGTTGATTCGTTTTATAGTTATTTGTGTTTTTCCTGACCGGGCGATGAACAAAGATGTTCTTGCCAGGTTTAAACTCGGGACCACACTCCCAGCCAGTGTTAGGTACTCTCTGGGTGAAGATGGTCACCTCGCTCACCACGCTCGAATTGAAATTAATTTTAGTCTCATAAATGCATTTGGCAAGGGTAACGATCAAGTAGATCCCAAAGTTAATATTGTAAAACTCCCCTCAACCCTCCCCCAGTGAGTGAAAACAGGAACAAGGTCACTTCGAACGGCGCATTTTCGTTACTTCTTTGAAGAGTTGGAAACTCACTAACTTAGTTACTGAGTGGGAGCCGGGAGAACTGCTCAGCCACGAATTGGAGACGCCTGTTTCTACCGCCTAGTGTTTGAATGTTTAAAGGTGGGTATAAACTTGAGCTTCTTCTTGAGCGTTTCGTAATGTAACAAAACGTTCTTATGAAAGGGACAACGGCAAAAGCTCCAGTTAGCTTAAAATATTTCGTATAAAATCATTAAAGGGCTTTATGTAACAAAGAATTGCGTGCCGAGCGGCTTAAGTAAATCTAAAAATGGTGCATGCTTCATGTTCTGATATAAGTGCATAGTCTCTCTCCATACAAATAAGAATAATAATAAATTTATTGACCATAAAACATATTACACAGGAATTACAGTAACGGTGGTCTCTGCACTAAGCTTGAGGCTTGGATCGCAGCAAACCAAACATTTTACGAGATTCTACAACTAATTCGAAGACACCGGTTCAGAGTCAACAAATATTATTTAAAAGAAAACAAACTAATAAATTATGAAAAAGTAACAAACAGCCCTACAATTTTATAAATATTTATGCAATGTGTTGTGTAAGGGTTTTGTGTGAATATACAGATGACTATAATATGTGTGTGTGTCTGTGTAAAAGTGTGGTGTGTGTGTATGTGTGTTTCAATGAGAGTTATTTAATAATTCAGTCTCATCATATGATGGATCTAACAGCCATTTCGTCTTTGTGATTCTCAATTTACTAGTTGGAAGAACCTTATAAGCAGCCCTAAGCAGTCTACAGACCTTATTTTACACGTGGGTTATGTTGATCAACACTAAATAATTTCTCAGAGCACAGATAACTTATTAAAGATTCAGAACTCAGACCTTTGAGCCACACTAACTCAACTTTTTTTAAAGCCCATCAGGTTTTTATTCCAAAATCGAATATTCGAATAGTTTAAAAAGTTTTATGCCAATTCAACAGCGAAGATTCAATTTTGAATTTAGCACACGAATACTGGCTGGATGACGCTCAGTATTTGTTTTGAAATTAGTTTAAAAATAAAATAAATTGCCTTAAGTTAACAGTGTTAAATATTTTGCGATTTGAATAAAAAGTAGCCCCTTGTCAGTTTTTTACATTAATGGTCTCCATTGAAAAAATACTCTAAACTTTAGTATTGAAATTTTGTTTATTATCAGATTTTTATTCAAATCGTGTACTTTAATCTTGTTAAGCAACTTAAAGTACTTTGAGCGTTAAGAAATAAAATATTAAAGTTTTAAACAAGTCAGGCTTTTAGTCTAGTTTTTATTCATGTCTGCTAAAACTAAATTCACTGCCATTTGCCAACTGAAGTTGATACTGTTTTTTTGGAAATCATCATCCCCTTTAAAGATGATCTTCTTAGGATCGAGTCATTAAAATAATGTTAATGAATAATAATAATAACTGACATCGCAATGTCAGACCAATTAGTGACATTAATAAATTCTCAGAACCCAATTACCTGTGCTGAAACTTTAAGTCGGGCGTCTACATATTCTGAACCAGGGCTGTCCAATAAGTAAATAACTTTATAAATATACTAAACGGTTGAACTATTGTTGTAGCACACGGGCTACAAAACGCGGTCACCTTTCACATTCTTAAAGTTCGATTTTACAAACTATAAATGAGACAGATTGCGCCACAAAACGCCCCCTGTACGGGGACGCTAACTCTTATTTGTTAATTATGTACCATCGTATCTTAAAGTGGGTATCCATCACCTTTTGATGAAGGCAAGTGCTTGTAGCCACTCGCAATATTGGCAACACGTCATATTTTTGTGACTTGTTGTCGACAAAACATGACATAATTTTGTCGTGTTGTGGATCTTAGCCTGCCAGGTGACCTTTTTATAACTGCACTAGGCAGTGGATGCAGTGGAATTGTTAATGTTATTTTTACTGAGCTATACAGAATGAGTTTTTCATGTAGGTGTGGTAGGCCAAATCCTTAACTATGAGGAATATCGAAAAATGCTGAAAAAAGGCTCGAGGCTTATTTTAGCAAAAACTGAGAAAAAAAGTGGTTTCGAAAATCTAAGTAGACAACTCAGACTCTCAAACACATTTTTTTATGTTTTTTGTAAAAAACACAACTCTGGCCGTTGTCTGCAACTTTTTTTTACTAAGCCTCTTTCTAATAAGGTGATATGATAAGTATGTATTGGAACAATGACCTCATAGCCAAAGGGGGTAAAAAGTCAGGCAAATACGTCGGAATTTGAAAGCTACCACCCAATGAGGTTCTGCCATTTCTGTGAGCTGTCAAGCGACAACGTCACCACTGCGGACCCACGATACCCCTGGCGATACCCCTGGTGGTATCGTAGGTCTTTTAAAATCGAACGATACCCCCAACAAATAGTGTTGCGACACTAATTAATAAGAGCTTTATCGTCTCTTGAATTTTATATTTACAAAAAAAATTGAATTCGATTTTTTTTGTAAATATAAAATTGACCGTATTGACCAACCAGAGACGTTGTCCTTCATCATTATCATTTATTTTTTACTGTAAATTATTTTACTGACTTTTCATAAACACTATATTATTTTTCATTTCATTTCATTTTCATTTCAATTCTTCAGGTAGGTCAGGTTGATTTACGCGTAATTATGCTTAATTACATACAAAAATCATACATCAGGCAAGATCGCTGTGTTGGAATGATTCTGGTTTGGCAGCCCTATCCTAAATGAACCGCTTAGTCTGAGAAAACAGTTACGATATCTAAAATAAGTGATAATAGCATTAGAAGCATATTTCAATAAATAAGCAGTAACTCAACTGAGGAAAGTTCGATAATTTGAAATTTTCTTAGTTGATAGTTGTAGACCAGAGGCAGATACCATTCAAATTATAATTATTAATTTCAAACACTATATCACAGGGGAGTTTAAAAACTAACATTGGCAACCCCAACATATAGCACCTACTTATGCATTCTTAAACCATCCTTGAAGAGATCGTCTCAGCTGGAATGGAGCGCCCCTCCACCGCATCTGCGCAAACAAGAGTGCTTGCTTGCGTCGATGCAGTGGAGGGGCGCGTCATTACAGCAAAGACGATCTCTACCATTGTACAAGCTTTAAAAATTGAGATATGGTAGTTGTACTATAAGCGAGAAAATTGAAAAGGTCCACATTACTTGATATTATTATGCTAGAAAACAAAAAAATACTTAAACACAGTTGGAAGTTACCGGTCCTAACAATACTGTGTGCGCAAACTTCGGTATCTTAACATTTGAATACTGAATCATTAGGTATGAATATTGTACGTAAAGTCTTTTAAGTATATATAATTTTCACTTTTTGCATCTTTTTCTTACTTAGGGCCTATTTATTATAAGAGATACATCAGAGCTCCAGTTATGCATCTTATTCTTTTAAAATTCCTGTGTATGGGATTTAATGACTGACATCTTTATTCAGCAAAGTCGGGTTCGTTACAACGCTTATCACTTCATGGAACTATAACATAACATAAAATAAACGGCCTATAAAACATCCAACTGTTGAGCACAGGCCTCACCTCAACTACTTATGAGGTAGCGAGAGCCATACTCCAAACACGCGGGCTCGGTGCGGATTGTTGAAGGTGTGTAAGGTCAGTGAGAAACCAGTGAGGTGTTATCAAGGCTCCCTAAGGCCTCCCACTAGGCTTAACGAATGACATCTAGCGACGTTAACCGGGACCAACAGCTTAACGTGCCTTCCAAAACATGGTTATGCCCGAAAATCACTAAATTTCGGTCGGAATGGTCACCCATCCCATTTACGAGCCGACGTGTTGCCAATCAACTGTCACAACTCCGCCAGTCAAGTCAGCTAAAAGCTAAGCAGAAAAATAAATTAAAATAAAATAAAATAAATCCTTGGACATTATTCCACACAGCGCCATCTAGTCCCAAGTGGGCTAATTATAGTCCGTTATTATGGATATTAGACAACGGATACACATACTTAAATACTTTTTCTTTTGTAAATACATACTTAATATACATAGGATACACCCAGACCAACACAAACAGACATGTTCATGCACACAAATGTTTGTACTGTGCGGTGATCGAACAAGCGACCCTTGGTGTAGTAGCCGACTTCTCAACAATTACACCAAGACGGTCGTCGAAAATAAATACGTTGGATTTCAGTCGCCAAAATAACAAATGAACAAAACCCGAAAAAATGTCAAGAAGTCAAGTCTTAAATTGAATAAACGGTTTTCCAAACAAAAACCCGTATCGCCCAGTCTCAAAACTCAACAAACTAATCCGGACTTTCTCCGGTTCCGGGTCGTTTGTCCGGATTACCGGACGGAGCGGCGTTTTAATGGAGCGGGACGATACGAGTCATGTGTATAAATTCTCATTTGCCGAGACGGACAGTAGTGTTGTCTCAGCAGACAAACTATCGATGCATTACTGGAAGAATCCTAGGTATTAATATTATAAATGCGAAAGTTTGTATGTGTGGATGTGCCGTTTTGCTTGCTCTTTCACGTAACCACTATTCGATGGATTTAAATGAAACTCTACAATCATATAGCTTACTAGCGATAGCGAAGGTTCGAAAAAAAAGTGATATATCTATAAATGGTAGCTTATGTGTTATTCAGGTGCATAAGCTGTAGGTACCACCGGGAAACACTGCGTATCTGGGAGTTAACATGAGCTATAGCCCGTTCACGTTAATAATGCAGTGACTGTAAATTTAATTCTGTTGCACACAAGAAAACTCAGATTCAAAACTGGACAAACTAATCCGGACTTTCTCCGGTTGCGGATCGTTTGTCCGGATTACCGGACGGAGCGGCGTTTTAATGGAGCGGGACGATACGAGTCATGTGTATAAATTCTCATTTGCCGAGACGGACAGTAGTGTTGTCTCAGCAGACAAACTATCGATGCATTACTGAAAGAATCCTATTAATATTATAAACTAGCGACCCACCCCGCTTCGCACGGGTGCAATGGGATGTTATTATACACGTAAACGTAAAAGAGGGAGGCCACTTCTTCTTCAATCACTCTAGCTATTAAAAAACTGCATCAAAATCGGTTGCGTAGTTTCAAAGATTTAAGCATTCAAAGGGACATAGGGACAGAGAAAGCGACTTTGTTTTATACTATGTAGTGATGTGAAAGTTTGTATGTGTGGATGTGCCGTTTTGCCTGCTCTTTCATGTAACCACTATTGGATGGATTTAAATGACACTCTACAATGATATAACTTATGCATTTGAATGGCACAATTTATGAAGAAACATCATTTTTTTGAACCTAAGTCCACGCGGACGAAGTTGCGGGCAGCCGCTAGTGAACTCATAAATGAACGAATGAAGAAGGTCATGGAATTGTTAGATATCGAGATAATCAAAAAACCATAATTCTGGTTGCATTCAAAGGACAGTAAAAGTTGGTCGTTCGTGCCTTTCAATATTGACAAAGTCTCTATTAAATATGAATCAAATCAGTAATAGCAATGACAAATTATAAACACAAGGAAACACTGCAAATCTGGGAGTAAACATGAGCTACTTAGGTATGTTTCCTTCTGTTTAGTATTGTGTACAATGCCTAATAGTAAGCCGTCTAAATCTATGAAATCCTTTACATAATGCAGTGGTTTATATATAATATATATACAATAATGTAATATGATATATATATACATATATATTCATATATCGTCATTATCGTAGTATAGAAGATTGGTGCAAATATCGACAGCTACTTTTCGACGTCGACTGTCGAGAGTTTGGCTACACTAAAAGACAGTCTCTTGACATTCTTTTTAGGGTATAATTTTTTGTAGGGTTCTTGTTTAAAACGTAAGAGTAACTTAATAAACAAGAAGTAAAGATTTTTTTTTCGTAACTGAGCGACTGCAAGCTCAAAGTCTAGTAATATCCCAATTTTGAAGCTATCCGAAAGTCCCGAAATAAAAAAAAAATAAAAAATACGGGAGCCCCACTCCAACGCGCTCTTTTAGTCCGAATTGTTGACAAACCTTACTGCCAGATGTTATCAAACCTCCTAAGGCCTGAGAGTAAGTTTAGAGACTGACATCAGCTTGTTGACTTAAAAATAAACCGGAATACATTTTCGGAGGTGCTCGTGGCGCAGTTGTGACAGTGATTGGCGAAAATCGCTGTTGTAAAGCAATACACGCCAGGTCGAAAACGGGATGGGTCACCACCACGACCGATATTTAGTGATGTGATTTTGGGCATCTCCGTGCTTAGGAAGGCACGTTAAGCAATTGGTCTCTGTTGACTTCGCTAGTTATCAGTCGTTAAACCTAGTCAGAGGCCTTAGAGCGGCTTGATAACATCTGACATTAAGATAGCTTACTAACTTTACACCCCTCCAACAATCCCCACTGAGCCGGCGTGTTGGCTCCAACCACCTCATAGTAATTGAGGTGAGGCCTGTGCTCAGCAGTGGGACGTATATAGGCCGCTTATGTTTTGTTATGTACATTTTCACAATGCATATTGTCACATTAAAGTTGTTTTCAAGTCATCAAGCTTGACACGAATGTTATTTTCATTCCTTTTTACCCAAGCTGAAGTTGGTTTTTACTGTTTTTAGAGTTACTTTAGTTAGGGTTAGTTGCACCATAGTAGAAGTTAAAGTTAAAGTTAAAGTTTTTGTCAAATTTGACAATTTGACAATTTGACGACCAAAAATGACGTCGAATTGTCAAATTTAACAAAAAATTTAACTTTAACTTTAACTTCTACTATGGTGCAACTTACCCTTAGAATACTGGTAGACACTGTCCAATTAACCCTGAACTACATTCCGTCCACGTCTAGTATCTGAGTTCATAGCAAACAAGAGCTCAACTTAAGCTGGTTTGCTACGATCAGCTGACTCTACAACAAATTGCCACCTTTGCTCCAATACTAAGATTAATTATGTATGCTACACGGCTGCAACGCTTAAGTTGGAGTCTGCTAAGTATACAAGAAGGATTAAAACGACTAACATAGCTGAAAGTGTTATGTTAAGAATTGTATATACTAACTGAACCGAAAATCTACATTTCGAGTTTTATGTCCCACTGGGAATGATGTGATAGTGCAAACTGGACTTGGGCTATGGGTCACTTACTGCGAGATGTTATCAAGTCACCCTACCGAAATCTAGCGACGTCAGCTGGGACCAACTTGGAGTTGTCACTCATTCCACTACCATTTAATTTCTTGGTATAACTATGTATTATAGTAGAGATCGTACAACAATACAAGCAAGCACTTTTGTTTGCGTAGATGCGGCGGAGGGGCGCGTCATTTCAGTTTAGACGATCTCTACATTCATTTTTGGCAATCATAGATTTAGTTTCTTTGATTTGCTTAAAACATGGTAACACAGGCTAGAGGTACTCACTATATCAGAGACCATGGTTGTATCAAGCAAACTTAGCTCTAACTAATACTCTGTATGCTATGTTATGTCCATGAAATATTTTCTAAGTTACGCAGCTACTGAAAATCACATCCGCCTCTAGAAAAACACTTAAGTATTTTATTTTCCCCTGATTTTCCGGGTAGGTACTTACATTATTCATCCTTGACATATCTTCAGCGAAAGCCTATTGAAACAAAATTGCCCAATTGATTCGATATAATAACATCCTGATTGGCTTAGTGATAAGTATTTGTTTTTTTATTAAACGTTTAGAACGAATTCACTTTTTATCATGTAACGCCATTTTGTTTTGCAATTTTCTACGTCAAAATGACAAATGACACTTTTTAGACATCATGAGTACAGTCAGCATCAAAATGATTTATGGTAACAGAGTGGTCAGAAAGGTATTGGTGGTTTGACAAAAGCAATTTTAAAAATGCAATGATAGGGTCGTATGCCGTTTGAAGCGTCACCAAACTCTACAACAAGCGACAAAACGCTATTTTCATGTTAGTTCATTTCATGTTCTGATTTCAGACATATTTGACTAGTCAGTACGCACCGACCATTTGGATGCTGGCTGTACCAAAAAAACATACTGTGATCTCTAGGACTAGGTAGGCCTGTATCACAACAAAAACATTTTTTTTAAAACATTAAACTTTGGTATTGAAAAGAGTTAGACATCGATGTATGATTCATCTTGGTGGAACACAAGTACCTAGGTGCACTGATTTCCAAAACTGCCTAAATGTTAAGGATCAATATAGAAAAATGGTATAAAACCAATGCTATTGTATTGGAAAGAGGTTAATGGGTTATGTCAGTACTGATGCGAAGAAAATTGTCCCCAGGACTATATACCTATAATTTGTGTGTACAAGATAGTATGATTATTTACTAGAGCTTAACGAGACAGATACATGTTGCGCAGTGTCGTCTCAAACTGTCAACACTGTCAATGCTTTGCTGAGCAAGCAAAGCTGAGTGTTCGAAAGTTATGAGTTTGGGTGCCACTTTTTTAGCACAAGTTACATATCTGCCCCTTTTTTATTGAAATTTCATATTTTATTTCTATTGCAAGTCTGAATTTCAGCCATCTTGTATCAATTATAAAGCGGATACGTCACAATTAAACATCCTCTACAAATAAATAATAATTTGAGAATGTCACAAAAAAGCCAAGTCTTGTTCTTACCCTTTTACCCACCCTGTTTGTTTTGATAAGGTGTGGCAGTAACGATAATGAGTAGAGAAGCTATTTCACCCAGCAGTGTCAACCCCAATGAGGGGTAGCCGAAGTAATTATACTCTAAAAACGTTGTAGCTGGATAATAGATTGTTTGGTGTAATTTATTAATTAGTAACACTGTAAACCTGCTAAAATTCAAATCAAAGAGACTGTGGTCGTTTGAAAGAGCAACCACCCTACCCCAGGGGTGGCATTCCTTTTAACATCACTTCACATTTCAGTGCTCCACGCTTACTTCAATCAGCAATACGCTTCACTTCGAATTAGTATTTTCTCCCATTTTGTATAAAAATAATTCAAAATTGTTATTTGTCTCAAAGAAACTGAATTTTAACGATAACTCACCACGACCGACGTAAGTTTTGGTGCCAACCGGAATAGCATAGCTGGCCAGAAGATGAAAAAGTGACAAGTGATTTTTAACAGAAACTGATTCGAATCAATGAAATAATACGTCAAGGAGTGCACTTGACGTATTATTCACTGCATTGAATTTCATGCTCGTAGGGTAGCACACCGCTCTTAAAAAACTAGCACTGGACATTATTCCACATAGCGCCATCTGGTTCCAAACTAAGCAACTAAATGCTTGTACTATGGGATACTAGACAACGGATAAATATACTTAAATACTTTTTTCTGTAAATACATACTTAATATACAAAGGAAACACCCATACTAATATAAACAGACATGTTCATGCACACAAATCGCAACCACGACCACCGGTGTAATAGCACACTTCTGAACTATTACACCAAATCGGTCGTCAAACTACATAATGCCTGGACATTAGTGCACCATTAGTGCACACACTAAACCAAAAAAGGTAATAAAGGTAACCAAAATAAATACTTTTTTGGAACAGTCAGTCCAGAAACAGACATGTTTTCTCAATACAAATGATGTAGTTACTGTGTGGGAACGAACCCGCTACCACTGTATCCATTAAGGGGATACCCCTTATGCATAAAACTCAAACGGCGCTTCAACGTCACAATAAGTCACTCACTCGCATATGGCGGCAGCAACAAGAATGAAAGGGACAGAGCGACACAAAAGTTAACGTGATGTTGAAGAGTTGTTTAAGTTTTTATGAATAAGGGGGTAAATAAGTCAAGGACTATTTATCACGTCTCTCCCCTTAAATTAAATTGTCTTTGTGTACGTTTACCCGTGCAAACTCTGGGTAAATCGCTAGTTTTTCAAATATAAACGTAACAATAACGCTATAATTATAAACGAAGTTATTTCTCCCCAGTGTCACCCGATATGAAAGCGAAACTGAAATAATTTGACACCTAGGGGATGAGGCTGGGATTAGGGTTGCCGACTGAAAAATAAATAATTTATATATTTATTTATTGCACATGGAAGAAGTAGATTGCTTAAAGGTTTGGGGAAGGTGAGGACGGGGGTGTTAAATTCTTGATCCCCGATCTTGGTGTTCTATCTGGTGAGCAGGTGCCACCTGTTTTTCTATCTATGCACAATCGCTCCAAAAACTTTGATAGGCGGTTTCCGGATTGTTGTTCCTATGTGGCGAGATAGATTTCTCTACAAAGGTATTCTCTACCAGTCAACTGTCGGACCAAAACCTAGAATGTATTTTTTGAGAGCGTCGTGGTCCAGTGGTTAAACACTGGTTTGTAACCAGTATCTACTTTGTATTATTAGCCGCATTGTACAATTTGCGGCAAAACCCAAGCAGCCCTGATAGCGGCGGTAGGCTCACCCCTTACTGCGGTAGGTCCAAAAATGTTAAAGGTATGAACAAATTGTAGTATAACAATAACGATATTTTAGGGTTTTTAGTTTTTCTTTTCGACAATGGGGAGTGAGGGTTGTAAAAGTTTTAAATTTTTCAAACACGCTTAAACTCACGAGGCGAGCCACTGGCTAGTATTTGAACATTAAATAGACAAATTGCATTTTATTCAAAATCATAGCTGGCACCCCTAACTACGTTTGGGTTATTGCTGCTTCGGGCACGTTTTACGCACATTTAGTGAGAATCCTCTCATTTTCACCCTGAAAATTCGATATGTTTATTTTTACACGTCTCTTTATTACCTGTGATCTCTTTTTATAAAAATGTCTAAAATAGAAAGGTATTTCGCACAAATGTAAGGCTCACGTCAGTAGGTATCATATGCAAGGTTAGTTGAGAATCACATTATTTGTCATCATCATTATTAGCATATACCGCAATGCCTGAAAACTAAGGTTTTCGACCATTGCGTCCTATACCCGTCATGACATACGGAGCCGAAACGTGGACACTCACAGTGCGGTTGATGCACCAGTTCAAGGTCGCCTAGGGAGCTATGGAGAGTTTCTCTGAAGGAAAAAATCCATAATGAGGTTATCCCACAGAGAACCAAGGTCATAGACATAGCCCTCAGAATAAGTAAGCTGAAGTGGCAGTGGCGGCCACATTTGCCGTAGAACGGATAACCGTTGGAGTAATTGCGTTCTGGAGTAGAGACCACGTCTCAGTAAGTGAAGTGTGGGCGTGTGAGGGGAGGGCTACGTCCAGCAGTGCACCAACATAGGCTGATGATGATGATCATCCGCCTGTTGTAGACATAGGTCTTTTCCGAGGTGGCGCACCCCTCCCGACTCCCGATTTTGAGCTTTCCACCACCGTCATCAGGCCATGTCAATCTGGCTGGAGGGCGCCGTGCACTGCGTTTGCTGATCCGTGGTCTCCACTCAAGAACTCTTCTTTAATCCAATCCAGCTCCAATTACCTTCAGTACTTCTACAGACGTGTCCAACCCGCTGCCACTTAAACCGCTGAGCTTTTGGCTTCAAAAGACAGTCAGGGCTTGTGGGATAGGTGAACAGGCCAACTTAAGATTTGTTTTTACCCGATATGACAGTGCTTCGGAAGGTACAGTGAGTGGCACGTCAGGTTACCCATTTACGGTTTTTATCTTGCTCCTGCTAAATGTTTGCAGAAGAGCAAGAAGGACTGACCGGAAATGGGAAGCCTGATGTGCTTGACTACAGTCAAAGTACACATTAACGCTGTTAATTTATCTTGAAAATCTTCTTCCTCGTCGTTACACAAGTGCAACCGTCGGTGTAACCACAAGGAACAAGCGTGCCCCTTTGTTATTGATATTAAACTGGCAGCCATACCTTAGACTGCTCAAGTTTGAGTTAGTAAGTAGAATAGTTTCCCTGGCATTGTTAACCAGGTCAGCAGAGTCAGTTGTTAAGTTCGATTTTCGCACCATTAATTTTGATTATTAAATCATTTTTATAGAGAGCGTCGTGTCCCAGTGGTTAACTGGCTTAGAACCCGATGTTCCCGAGATCAAATCTGACCGGAACACACCTACTTTGTGTTCATTGTACAATTTGCGGCTAACTCTCAGGTGATGGAAAACACCGATATAAAACCCAAGCAACCCGGATAACTGAATGGTGGTCTTCTAAATGATCCGTTCACCATAACGGCAACAATCAGTGTGCCTCTGACTAGCCCCTTAGGGATATGGTTGTGAGGAAATGTTATTTATACTTAACTAAAAAAACTTCGACTAGGTTGGTAGTCTCGTTAGTAAAATAAAAGATCAAATTTCTTGTTCGGTATATTAGAAATTGATAAAATTATTGAAAAATTTAAAACATCAGTTCAGTAAGAAGAAAAGTCGACTTTTGTGCAGTACAAACCACTTTTCCACCGCAAATTAATGCCATACATTTTTCTCGGCGAAGTTGGAAGTTTCCGACCGATTTCATCATTTAGAATAAGAGTGGGGCAAGTAGGGTTGCTAGTTCATAACGTGTATTTAAATACTCTATACGAGTATTTGAATGTTAACATGCAAACGCATATCCTCCCCATTATTGAAAAAAAAAATGTAAATGGGCTTTAACTAGAAGAGCCAATTCAATTAAATTCAAAATACGAATAGAAATTAAAGTTACCATAATCAAACTTCTGTGAAGGCGACACAAAACCTTTGTTTCCCAGTGCGAACTGGCAGGACCCGGGAAACGTCAAAATGATTACAAGGAATAAAGAAAGCAATTAATAAAGACAAAAAACGTTTTTGGAACCTTATTTTCAATTACTGGTCTTTGGTTTAGTAAGTAAAGCTGCTTTATTCAAATGAATTTCAAGAACTGTTCACTGTGTTTCAGGGTGGGCTGAGATTAAGTTATCCAATCATTGCTTACAGTAATAGAGCAAGTACATATTTACTGTCAAATAGTTGATTGGAGAACAAATAACTCATACATACACACATACATTCACAAATATAGTCAGAGGCACACTGATTTTTGCCATCATGGTGAACAGAACATTTAGAAGCCCATCTACGCAGTGCCAATGCGTGAAGGCATTTTCCGCGTAACAAAAAAATAAGGGCGGAAATGCATAAGAAACACTTCTGCATCAGATGTTACATGAGTCAATAAGTTGCTGCACCATGTTGCCACTAAGAATAAATAAATTGCCAGGCATTATTCCAAAGCTTGGCAACCCTGAAGACAGTGACTAATGCGCTCTTCCAATGTGGAATCGGAATATCTTCGTATTATACCTGGCTTTTTCTCTCATCTTATAGAAAACCTGTAACGACAATAGCACGTACTGTATTGTTAGTTTTTATTACTTTTCTTGCTGTAAACGCGGCATTGCCAACCCCGGCGTAGAATGCGGTTTTTCACAGAAACTACTTTTCGCCAATGATATTATAATAAATAAGAGATAGACAGATTATGTCAGTATTAATGCGTAGTCAAAAAATGGCCAAGTACCTACATATTTGAAATTTGACCGTGTTTTTACGTGTGAAGTTTTCGGGTGCCACATTTTTAGCACAAGAAACTTAACTAACTCTTTTTTATTTTTATATCATTGCTTTTCGCGCATCTCGTGGAACGACTCATGTTCCCTCAGCCTTAGCCTTAGAAAAAGAAAAACCCCTAAATTCATATTTTTGATTCACAAAACAAGCACACCGTTCAAATCATGACGTCCCGTAAAGTGTGTAAGAAACGGAAAGTGACAGCCTCCTTGTAAAGACTCCTTATGTTGGTAAATTCGGAGGTAAATAAAACCTTGCTGCTAGAAAACCTGCTAGGTTAGTGAGACCTCTACCTAAGCTTAAAGACTTTGAAATGCGCTATAGCTAAATCCGTTAACTTGAACCAACCTGAAAACAAAGTTACAACTGCAACTCCTTGAAAAAATCTTCAACCTGTTTGTTACCAGTGTAATTTGTAACGGTTGTAGTTTCTTTTTTCCGGTCTCATACAATTTGAAATTGTATTTCTTTTATGAAACTGACATGATGAGATATGATGACGATTGCTGAAGAAATTCCACTTCTTGTGGACGCGATGAAAAGATTCGAGGACAATAGCTTTAGAAACCTTTTTTTAGATAGTGATGAACATTACTTATAGGGTGTCTGTGGATGATTGGTGACTGCAGATTGTCAACAATACAATGACAGCTACTCATGCTAGGTCGGATAATTAGATGGGTGACCGAAATCGAATGATGTACTTTTCGGTCATTTAGCTTTGTTGCTTTCGGTGTTTAGCTTCGAACAGCGCGTTAAGCAAATTGGTCGTAATAGACTTAGTTTTCCTACTTTGTTAAGTCTAACCCCACAGGTTATAACGTTGGTTTTGCATAATAAATTGATGAAAATCACTATTTTATAAAATTTAAATTGAGATACTTTATTGTATTATAAGCTGAGATTTTCTTACAGGTCCGAATTAAAGGAAACTCGATGAAATTATCCACATAAAATACACGACAAACACACTGGTTAAATAAGGAAAACCTTTCCCGACTTAATTTTTGTGCGTAGAAATAATGAATTCTATTTTCAACCTAGGTTTTCCCTGCGGCTTTCCGCAAAAAGGAACTGTCTTGTGAAAATAAAAGGAAACATGTCGGCAGCAAATACCGACGACTTCCTGTATTAACATGCTTTTTACCCGTTATTTTACCCGTTATTTCAGCGGTGAATATTTTAATTCTGAACAGATAGTACACGCTGGAACTAAAGTGGTAATAATTTAACTGTCAGTTATACAGGGTAAGCGGTACCAATTTTCTTTGTAAAGTTTCGCAAAATTACAAGGAACGTTTTCTGTGGTAAAAGGTTAAGCCATTTTGGTATAATTTGGCCTAAAACAAACACGCCTCCGGAAAATTTTATGTCGGGTCAGATAGTAGAAAACAAATTAAGTTTTTATGGTTGGTTGTAATTTGAAACATAACTTTACAATCCTTTAGCAACAACAAGTTATTTATTTTATGCACTAAATGAAATGATACGAGTGCAATGTCTTAAGTGATATTTTTTATTCCGTCTGTCTGCAACGGTACCTACATCAAACACACGTAGAATCAAACCAAAGCATTTAATAATTCAAATACTGAAATATTGGTGAAATATTGTATTTTTTGTGTTGATTGTGATTGCTGATTTCTATGTTGGTAAACCAATGAAAATATTAATACCTTTTTTAAAAATGAATGTTGTTTAAACATTTAAATATAGTTAGACTAGGTATAATTGAACATTTTTCAACATAGCGCCGCCTAGTTCCAAGCTGAGCAAAACATGTACTTTGAAAAAAAAACAAGACAACGAATAGACATATTGAAATATTTTTCTTCTTGTGTACAATACAATAGTACAATAATGTACATTAATAAAACTATTTTGTGTTTTAAAACCTGTCGAATTTCCTCAGTGGGTAAAGAAATCTTGCATATCTCATGGTCTGTTAAGTTACTAAGTAGGTATTTGAACACGTTCCCTGTCCATTAAATATCACAATTGAAAATCCATTTTTATGAATCACATGTGACTCATGGGACAGGGAATGTGTTAAGGCTCAAGAGTTTGAAGCAAAGAAAGTTGCCAGGGCCCTGAACCTGAATCTTTCTTATAAGTACATGGTTTCAGCTTCTCATATTTCCATTACTATAACTTGAAACATTTCCAAACATTTAATTTCATTCTTTTCTAAAACTGTGTCTAAAACAGAAATCGGTTACAGATACTGGTATAATTATCGTGCCAGCTTTAGGTAAAATGATAATGGATACAAAATTAAGGTTCACTTACCCCCCCTGAGTTCGCAGAGCAGTGTGAAGTTGCCCCCCTCCTCCAAGGGGCCCACCACGCCTGCCACGTCACGGCCCGCTTCGTCGTACAGCAGGAGCTGGTGTGGTGGCACTGTTGGGTAAAAAAGTGTCATCAAAATCACTATTATTATAATCATCTTGCGCAATCCCACTGCTAGGCAAAGGCCTTCCTGATCCTCGTCTACTGACTACGGTCTAGGGTCATGCTGAAACAATCCTCTAAGTCATGTTCTGTGTCAAGTCTACGTTCATTTGAAATTAGGTTCTTCTTAACTTCCAGATTTTTCAACCAGAGATAACTTACGAGTCAATAGGCATGAAAACTGTAATTTTTTTTTGTTTATTATCGAAAGTCCTTACATTTATGTAAACAATCCTCAAAGAATCACTTCATCTGGATCAATACCACCAGAGATATCACAATTTGAAATGCACATTTTTGAACTTGCCCAAAAACGCTCCATACAAAAGTGACAGCGAACGTGACGTCACGTTCGCTGTTTTTGTAAGGAGCGCGTGATAACTTTGTTCGACAGCTATATTAAATATTGCGTTTATGATAATGGTCTCCTTACATAATTCCTTCATAATAGTTTGGGTTACAAGAAAGTAATATTGTTTTACAAAAATTTAACACATATGAAATGGACTTGCCCACCCAAGTTTGCAGGCCTATTGTAGCCTCATTTTGAAACGAATTTCGATTGTGGTTTTACAATAACATTTGAAATCAATTATTATTTTTGGGGAACATAAAAAAACATGCAAAATCACTCATAGTCATCTACCCTATTATAAATGTTATTTCACTAAGAGGACCAATTCCCTTAGTAGGTACTTATGTCCAGGATCCTGGGGTCAATTCACTCGGTCAGACTCAGAACACATTACGAAAGATGACTTCAGAGACTTTCTAAATATTCGTAAATACTTCTAAAAGCTTTATTTATAGATAAGAACACCTAGACACAAAACAAACAGTTTTTTTTATCACAATGAATAAACCCGCGACTTTTGGCGTTGTAGGCAGCCTCTACGCATTGCGCCAACGAACCAGTCAACGGGCCAGTCGGGTTCAATTTGAATCTTAGTACTGACTTTGTAAAATGGGTCTTATGGCAGCAGTCTAAGGTTACGTAAAGAAAATAAACGCCTCTGCAAAAGAGACACCCTGTATAATAAATCAAGCACTTACCAACAACATTGAGTTTGATTTGAAAGTTCCTCGTCGGCGAGTTCTTGAAGTCGACCCGACACCGGTAGATGCCTTCATCATCGAGCTGGATGGCGTCCACCGTCAGCGATGAAGGCCTGGACATGGTGACGAAGTAGGCCCGCCTGCCGAACGCGAGGGGGTCCGACCAGTGGAGGGCTTTGTTGAAGCTGCGCCCACGCACGTCGAAACTGTGGAAGAAAGTGATTTGTTTATAAAACAAACAAACAAACTTGTCTCACGTTACACAAGAACATATCTGGGCACTTTGAATTAACTATGGTCTGTTCGCGTTAAGAAGCGTTCGCTCTCAAACGCCTAACGTTTCTGTAACGTGTCTAGATTGGCCGCTATAAGGCCCCCAGGGTGAGTGGCCGAAACTCTTAGAACGTTAATAGGAGATGGCAATCGGACGTAGTTTCTGGGCAAAGACCAAAAATACACGACCTAATTCCACCAGCTCCTTTTCTTCATCGGGCCTCTAAGCGCCGACCGGCTTTCCACTCCTATGTTGTTGACGATTCGCACCAACCGTTCTGGTAACACATTCATAATGCGAACAGCAAGGAGTGGAATGAGCTTCCTGCTCAAGTGTTTCCACAGCAATACAACTTGAGCCTCTTCAAGAGGAGAGTGAAAAGCCATTTTTTAAGACGGCATGTACTACATTCTGAGGCATAAATAAGGTGATAAAGTAAATAAGGTATAAGCTAAGGTAAGGAATGATGTGGTCTACCACATCATCACTTCCGATCAGGAGAGCGCGCCCAAGCTTAAAAAAAACACTGAATTTCGTCTAATTAAACGCACAATGTGATGATGATGATGATTACTTAAAACCACTGCTCTAAGGATAGATATCCTTTATCTAAGGAAAAAAATCTTAAGATAGGAAAACCACAAAAACGCATTCCACACACCGAATGCCTTTTTCTGGTTTTCCTATCTTTAGTGAGATGATAATGCATTATCCCTAATGCTAAACAATCAAATAACCTAAAAAAAACTTATTTTGGCCTAAGAAGAAAAACGCTTGTTCAGTCATTGGCGCAATGCGACAGCATTACTTGTAATACAATTCGAATATATAAAATTTATAAAGCCAAACCGATAACAAATAAAATATCTAACCATTATTTTTATCGCCTAATATCTGCCGTTAACAAGTCAATAACCATAACTTATCACAATCGTAAGCATCGCAACCAATAGCACTAAATAAAATACTTGGGATAGTGCCAGACGTCAAATAACACAGAATAAAATAAGCAAAATTACAGTATTTCAAATAGTAATTTGGTTATATTACAACTTCAATCCTTGCATAATCTTCAGAGGACAAGCCTAAAAGTCGACTATACGATCGCGTCTTTCGGAGCGTTAGCTATCGCTAATTCGAAGCTATTGTTATATTGAAGCTATTGCTAAATTTACCGCTACGTGCTACGACGCGGCGTCTTAAGTATGTAGCTTGCTCGTAGTCGATTCCCACTATGCGACATCGCTGCGTCTTATGGGCCGTAAGGTTGTGTTGACTGAAGAAAAATGTCATTTTGAACTATTTTTGTTATGCCTTAACATAGCATAACTTAGTTTTTTGGAGCTTCCAGTTGTAGGCTGCATCATCATCACCATCACCATCATATCAGCCGCACGACGCCCACTGCTGGGCATAGGCCTCCCCCAAAGATCTCCACAACGATCGGTCCTGCGCTGTCCGCATCCAGCGGCTTTGACCAGATCGTCGGTCCACCTTGTGGAGGGCCTGCCCACGGAACGTCGTCCGGTACGCGGTCGCCATTCGAGAACCTTTCCGCCCCAACGGCCATCGGTTCTCCGCGCTATGTGTCCCGCCCACTGCCACTTCAGCGATGCAATCCTTCGAGCGATGTCGGTTGTCTTAGTTCTCCTGCGGATCTCATCATTTCTGATTCGATCAAGCAGGGAAATACCAAGCATCGCTCTCTCCATTGCTCGCTGGGTTCAACGTTGAGCATCTCTCAGAAGTATAGCTGTCCTTTTCAGTTCTATTGACATCTTACGGGACAGCATGAGCGTGACCGCGTGCTAAGCGTTGATTGAAGTTTGTGAAATTCGGGTGTAAAGCATTAAAACTGAGAATGATGAAGAGGGAATTATTTAGTTAAGCTATGAAAGGCTTCATTCTAAATATGAAATGGGTCTATTATTAAACAACCAGATGAATTTTTCAGTCTAAGCCTTCGGTGACGTGGGCGATCGTGTTTCATCTTATCTTTGCGCCTACGCAAGGTTTACGTAAGCCTTTTTGATGACGTAATTTTTCTCATCTATGGATACTTTCAAAAACAGAAGCACAGCAAAAAGGTTTCGTTGGTTACTCGTTAATGATCAGTGTTACCAAACTCTAAATTCCAAAGACCAAAAGAACTACCACTTCAATATACTAAATGCAACTTATTTTATAAACTAGGCCTAAATCTGTTATCGGTTAGCCACTGCATTAATTATTAGATTTTATCTATCAGCTTCTGGCAATTGGGTTTGTTTACTCATGTCGTAAATTACGAGGTTGTAAAGCTTTGGGTGTATTTATTAAAACTTTATTGAAAAACCTCACAACATGTACAGTCAACGGCACATCAGGCTGCCGATTTTTTCTTGCCCTTGGCAAATGACATTCATTTGCAATAGAGCAAGTAGGACTGACCGGACAACTGCCGGGAAGCGAAGAGAACTCAGGCGTGGCAGTGTGGTGGACTTACCACCCACCTTCTGCGGCCCGTAAGGACGACACATGGGGTTGCGGGGCCAGTGCAGGGGCCTGCAAGCTCCTTGAGGCGCGTGGTGGAGGCCGCGGTGCACAATCGGTTGGAGGGGGCCAGTGATCCGAGGCTGATCCCCCCTGTGCGTCGCTGTGTGCCGCCGGTTGTGGCAGCGGTGGCGCCCTTTGGTTGGCTCGTGGTTGCGGGCCCTGTTGGGTCTGCGTACGGTGGGAGCCAGCGGGCCGGAGTCCGGGGGTGTTCTGGCTTGCATTGCACGACGTCCAACGAGACGGCGGAAGTGCCTGCGTCCTCCAGGCGCTTTCGTGGCCTCCTACCTTTGATGAGGGGTCGGTTGGAGGGGGGCTCATTAGGGGCTAGCACTGGTGGCGAAGCAGTGCGGTATTACTTTTGGTAGGATCCAGCTTCGCAGCCAAAGTGCTACAGTTGAGTACCGTGGGATTTTTTAGTCGGTTGGAGTCCGACATAACATCGTCGTCGTCCCGAGCGGCGAGGTATGCATCAGGATTTCCTAAGAAAAAAAAAGTAAAGGACTGACCGGTAATAGGTAGCACGATGTGCCGTTGATATCTTTCACTTGATTTAGATTTGAGTCATGCGGGATTTCCTAAGATTTGGAATGAATGGAATAATTAGGTTCGACCGGAAGTTAGAACGATAGCGACCATCGACTTCACTCACAGCCATTAAATACCTGACGTTTGAATTCTTCTATAAACTTATTGCGGTTCACTACCCAAAACGGGGGGCACACACTGTCAAATCATAGGTAAGTACGTATGCCAGGAAGCAGTTTTCGACTTCGCGTCAGTAGTGACATAACGTACATATACCTCTTTCAAATATCATTTACTGTGAGGTAAATGATAGCGAAATACCGCAACGCAACTGTGTGGGACCCTCAGGAGATCCCTCTAGAGTCTAGACGATAGATAGTTATTAAGTATTTAAAACTGTATTCATTGTCAAAGGTCGGGAGGTTGACAGGAGTCAAATAACCTATTTCGAAACTGGCTAGAAGCCTATGACGGTCAACTTTTGCATTATTTATGAGTTGGACCACAAGTTAATAGTTTGCGTGTTTGCTTTAGTTATCAGGGGGGTTGTCAAAAACTTCATAATGTATGGAAATTACATTGAATATCACTGTTTTCGTAACCCCCTAATTGGAAAATAACTATGCAATGATAAAGTTCAAACCTAATAAAGTTGTCCTCTTTCTCACCTAAGCCAGCAATGACGTGCACCAGCACCACCGGTGTTAAGCAGCGGGGGGGTTGACAGACCCACCACACTGCCATGCACAATACCTTTTGGCGTTCCTTCCCTTATAGGTACGGTACTAAACCTCACGCTAAAACTTGGCGTTAACGCACGTGAGGCGTAGACCCCTAAATCAACAAGTTGTGGGTACCTATTGTAATTCAAACCCGAACTGGCAACCAATTCTTGGGTGATGGGAAACACCGAAACAAAACAACCGCAACCTCATGTCGGCGGCAGCTTTCCCCTTGCTGAAGCTACAGATACACATGCTCGTAAAATGTTCGTATTTTTTAATGAGATCGACTGATCGATGTCTAGCTAGCATGCTCAATAAGCAAACCCGTTCACATGCTTAAAGCACGCCCCCTTCCAACCGCGCCGCAGGTAGCATGCTCGCCGGTCGATTGTTTAGCAAGCTCCTATTGAGCACGCTCATTATTAGCATTTTTTTGACAAACATGCTACTAAGTAGCAATTGCTCAATAGTGGCATGCTCTCGTTTTACTAATGAGCATGTGTAGCTTAACTTAACAGTCAGTGTCTCACCGCCGCACTCAGAGACGTCAATTAACGTTAATGGTTCATTAGAGTCAAAATTTTACATTCTGAAAAGTTCTTTATTCTATTCGTTATAAAGTCTCTTTGGAAAACTGGAATTTTGAGTCTAATGAAACATTAACTTTAATTGACGTCTCTGTTCCCCGTTTTGAGTAAGGGGCGTATATTATGAAGTTCTTTTCATAAATTTTTGCTACATTATAACATTTAAAGTAAATCTTATTTGCATCCAAAAGTTTCAGACTCCAGACACTTATTTGCTCTGCTTACTCGACAAACAACGCGCATTGTAAACATAAGCGCACATCCCGGGTCTCATACATATTTAGTACATCTGTTGATCGTAACACTGTATTTATTACGCGCTTTACAAAAACACTAGAGGGACTTTGTTTGTAAACCATCTTTAAGGCATAGAAAACATAAAAAAGAATTTCGTAACCTGATAATGTTGAATTATGTTGCTTAACGTGGTTTTTGAACCCATATTAAGGATTATGCTTATTTTTTATTTCAGAGAGCATGGTGGAAACAAATTGCTGTGATTCTTTCCCACAGGGGAAAAGTTGTCTTTTATCAACTTAAACCAAACAGCAGAACAACAGGTTTTACACGTCGCACTGCTAGGCACAGGCCTCAACTTTACTACTGGGCGCGAGCTATACTAGACACGCAAGCTCAGTGCGGGTGTAAAGTTAGTAAAACGCCTGCTGTCAGATATTACAAAGTCACACCAAGGCGTCAGATTAGGCTTAGCGATTGACATCTAGCGACGTCAGCCGGAGCCAACTGCTGGACACAGGCCTCATCCTAACCACAGTACCCAGTATGTCATCTTCCGTAGGCATGAGTCGCCGCACGCACAGTCTGACGATTTTCTTGATTCTAACGATACTCCAATCGCGGCACTCGCGGTCGAGTCGTTCGTAAGTCCGCGCGCACCTGTGTTTATATTTGCTACCGCGAGGCTTCCACTCGCTGGGATATTACAAGCGACAGCCCTACATGTTTAGGCAATCATCGCTCTCTCGGCGTCGGAGTTGCTCTACTTGTTTCATTGTACTATGCCTCAACTATGAGTAAGCGCGGGCCGTACTCGAGATATAAGAGACCTGAGGCCGCCATACTAGCATTTGCCAGCAAGGTTCATCACTTACCTTTCACCCTAACAACAATTCGCACTGAGCCCGTGTGTTTGCGTAAGGATGCACCACCTTTCAATCGAGGCCTTTGCCCGGCATTGGGACGAAAATAGTTAAAAAGTTAACACAAGTGTAGCTTTGATAGATAGATAAAGTCCAACTGTTATTGAAATAGAACCTTAAAACTGTAAAACATGAACTGCCTAGCCATCCCATCCATAAGACTAATGTGAGAGAGCCCTATAGCCTGAAATTAAGTGAAATCGTAGGCCCAGCCGTCGTAATGAAGAGTAAATACTGGGATAGACGTAAGCGTTACAAATGAGGCTATAAAATATGTCTGACGTCTGAATGTCGGTCTCTAGTCCTTGAAATTTCAGGTTTGATCTAGGGTATTCGTGAAATTATATTTAACTAAAAAAGTAAAAAGAGGATTTTGCATTAATTAGTCGCTCGTAATTGCTTCTACCGTTTAAAAATCCTTTATAGAATCCGCAAATTTCTAAGTACCAATCTACGGATTACTTTAGTAGATTCACTTGTGCTTTCGAAATTTAATTACGCTGACACTGTGTATGGGCCTAGACTACTGGCAAGAACCAGGTTACTGATTCAGAGAGTGCAAAACGCTTGCACTAGATTTTGTTTTGATGTTCCTCCTCGTACCCACGTTTCTCCGTTTATTAATAAAGCAAAATTATTAAATATGAACTCGAGGAGGTTGGTTCATTTCGCCTCTCTCCTGTTTGGCTTTATTAAGAGTCGAAAGCCTTTGCATCTCTTTGAGAAGCTGACCTGGTCATCTTGCACCCGTCTTGCTCGGCTTGCGGTCCCTGCACACCGAACTGCAGCTTTTGAAGGAAGTTTCAAGTACGCTGCTTCAAAAATTTGGAATAACATACCTCCTCCTTTACGCAACCTCACTTCTATTGTCTCATTTCGTAAATCTATAAAAGATAATTTTTTCAAGGTACAACTTTCTTTGCATTAATATTGTTTACTTCATCTATCTCTAATTTCGAATGCAACCCCTATTTTTCATAACCCTCCTTTGTTATGCAGTTCTCCTCACTACGCACAATTCTACATAACACAACACATAAAGCTAACATAACGCTAACTTATTAATAATTTTACTGTAACTACTTTTTATCTTTCCTTTTTGTGTAACAAGCCTCCTGTCTTCTTCTTCTTACGGCTCTAGCTGAAAACCAGCGCTCCAGCTCAGGCTGTAGCAAAATGCTGAGCTAGCCAGCCGATTCGACTGTTTTATTTTTTAATTTAATTATAAAGCATTTTTAGTTTAGTTGTTTGTATAATTTAGTTCTTTTATTTGTTTTTTGTATTGTTATTTTATCTTTTTTTTTATTCAACAAAATTTGTTATTTGTATGTATGACTTACAGTCGAATAAATTTTCTTTCTTTCTTTCTTTCTAATTGACACATTACAAAGAAACGCAATAAAAAACATGAAAAAATCTATGAAAAAAGGATTGGGTCTCATATATATGACGCACGTGTATGAGATGGGTCGCATATGCAGCCGCGAAAGTATGGAAGAGGTATTTGTGTAGAAGAAGTTTATAAAAGATTTTACTTTAGCCCAGAACTCTTACTTTAATTGTGTCATAATGTGCCATTAGTCCCAGGAATTGGTGCCTTAAAATTTTGACTATTAAGAGTAAGATTGTTGTCGGGCTGGGGATCTTTCTGGGGACAGTGCTTGGAACGACTACAACCAGATCGAATTAAAATCAAAATTGTTACATACCTGGTTATTCAAAAAAAATGCGTAAATTGTGCCAACAGCAAATATAATTAGTTTAGTTGGCACTGGTTTTCCCGATCGGAGCCGGAGTGTTTAACCACTGGGTCACGATGCTCTCATTTGTCCCAACGGTTGACTGGTAGAGAAAGCTTTTAAGTTGAAGTCCGGCTTATGTATTTTTTGTGCATTAAAGATTATAAAATGAATCTCAATACAGTTTAGAAGTTTTCTACAAGTGTTCTTGGCTATCCCCTCTGGTATTTCAAGTTCATAGCGGTAATGTAAAATTTCTGCTCATGTTACCAAATACTTAGAACTATTACACAAACTCAGCAACTTGTCTTACTCTGTTTACAAATAAAATTAAGTTTTGATTGCTTGACTTACCTTCATAGTTAGTAACATGTTCGCGTCAACACTAATAAGATTAGTTATTAGTTCACTTTGAAACTGTAACCAAATGAACACACACCGAGGTTTTGAAACTTTGGGTTCCAATAAGTGTAATCCATTTACTTAAAGGACTTTGGATGTCTTAGATAATAAATAAGCTTTAGATAGATAAATAAATATCTCCGAACTAAGCAAATCAATGCTTGTGCCATGGAATACCAGACAACGGATTTACATACTTATTTTTTTGTAAATACATACTTAATGAAACACCCAGACCAGAACAACCAGACATGTTCGAACCGACCCCTGGTGTAATGGCCCACTTTTGAACCATTACACCAAATCGGTCGTCTGAAGATAAATAGGCACTCTGTGTTTGAGAGAGAGACTGTTCACACTTTTATAAACGGCCTATAAACGTCCCACTGCTGGGCACAGACCTCACCTCAGCTATGAGGTGGATTGAGCCATAGTCCAACACGCAGGCTCAGTGCGGGTTGTTGGAGGGGTGTAAGGTTAGTGAGCTACCTTAATGTCAGACGTTATCAAACCGACGATATCTTATTACTTATCGTTAACGACTGACATCTAACGACGTCAGCATGTTAACACTTACCACAACACAATTACAATACATCGTAGCATTAATAAGTGTTACAAATGATACAAGTGTAGCTACAAAATATTGTTGTGTTTGCTTTTTGTCGCTTTTGATCAATGATATTAAAATAAAATAACCTATCTACAGGTTACTTGTGCTGAAAAGTGGTACCGGAAATTATAACTTTCGAACACCTGAGCAAAGCATGGACAGTTTGGGACGACACTGCGCAACATGTATCCGTCTCGTTTACGCTTTACTAATAATCATACTATCTTGTTCTCCACAAGAACCTTAGTTCTTGCCTTAGTTCTCCTGCGGATCTCATAATTTCTGATTCGATCAAGCAGGGAAATACCAAGCATTGCTCTCTCTACTGCTCGCTGGGTAACCTTGAGTCTTCTTATGAAAGCCATAGTAAACGACCACGTCTCCATAGTAAACGACCACGTCTTAATAGTAAACGACCACGTCTCCATAGTGAACGACCACGTCTCCATAGTGAACGACCACGTCTCCATAGTGAACGACCACGTCTCCATAGTGAACGACCACGTCTCCGTAGTGAACGACCACGTCTCCGTAGTGAACGACCACGTCTCCATAGTGAACGACCACGTCTCCATAGTGAACGACCACGTCTCCATAGTGAACGACCACGTCTCCATAGTGAACGACCACGTCTCCATAGTGAACGACCACGTCTCCATAGTGAACGACCACGTCTCCATAGTGAACGACCACGTCTCCATAGTGAACGACCACGTCTCCATAGTGAACGACCACGTCTCCATAGTGAACGACCACGTCTCCATAGTGAACGACCACGTCTCCATAGTGAACGACCACGTCTCCATAGTGAACGACCACGTCTCCATAGTGAACGACCACGTCTCCATAGTGAACGACCACGTCTCCATAGTGAACGACCACGTCTCCATAGTGAACGACCACGTCTCCATAGTGAACGACCACGTCTCCATAGTGAACGACCACGTCTCCATAGTGAACGACCACGTCTCCCGATAATTCCTCGACAATTTCCCGCTAATATTGTGTTATTGTTCAACCATTAACAGCCTACACTACCACAGTATAAACATACAGTAGGTTATCTAAGGCCGCCTGCCGAGTTATTAGCCTAGCGTGCACACAGACATGCGGCACAGCCCGTCCGTACTGCCGCCTCCATATGCCTCCCTATTTTATGCTAGCGTGTGCGTGAAATGGCGTGTGCTTGAAATGCACTCATTCAAACCGAGGGTGGCACGTTTGTATGTAGATGTTCTACTGTATGTTTATACTGTGACACTACGGACCATACGTCTCTACGCCTCGTCAAATATGTACGTTCAGTACTAACGGATTATGCTCAGAATCACCGAATGTACGCGAAACTACATATTTACATTGCGCTTCATTAACTCTCGGATATACGCTTCGGAGATTATATTATAGTTGCTTCGTAATTACTAGGGAGGGAATCTGAAATTTCATTACTCAATCAATTATGGTGTTATTTCACAAATGTATGTACGGAGTAATTTGGTACAGATTGGCTCGGTGAAATGTGGGCTTCTGAATGTTCCTTCTACTTTTACGGGAACCGTCAGCCTGTCTCTGATTATCCGCTTTGGATATAGTCGTGAGTGCGTCGTGGCCCAGTGGTTAAACGCTCTGCCTTGAATCCAACCGGTCCAGAGTTCCAGTCTTGCCAAAACACCTCTTTGTGGTCATAGTACAGTTTGTGACTAAATCTCCGGTAGTGGGAAATACTAAGGGAAATAATAAGAACCCAAGCAACTCGGATAACGGCGCTCGCATCGCCTTTTACCAAGTTGGGTACAAAATTACTTAGAGAAGGGACTTCTGAATATTCCGTCCACCATGACAACAATCAATTTGCCTCTAACACCGTTTGTGCTAGTCTTGACCGTAAATTTAAATGATTTCTCAAATATTAAATATCCCAATTAAAAACAAAGCCTTTTCTTCGTAACTTCAGCATAAAGTTGCAGTGACGTCATTTAGCACAAAGTAACTGTGACGTCACTCGGCACGAAGTTGCTGTGACGTCACTCGGCAGTGATCCCGGAATTGAATTAAATGTCCGCTTTGGCTCCGGACTACGGATACGGATGCAGCTTTGGAGCTGAATGAGAGGATCATAGTTTATTATGTAGGGAAAAGCAATGAGATTATAATAAAAAGACGTAAATAGGTTACTTGTGCTAAAAATGTGGGACCCGAAATCAGGACTTTTGACCACCTGAGCAAGTTTTGAAGGTTTGTGACAACACTGCGCAACATGTTTCTTTTTCGTTTACGCTCTAGTAAAAAATCATGCTATTTTGTACACGGGGTCAAATCATAGGCCAGCCAACCGTACGCCAGGGGTAAATTTTTGATTTCGCGTCAGTACTGACATAACGTATTATTATTAGCCGTATTAACCATTAGTATCATCGGGGAAGAACGTTTATTCATGCTTTCTGAAATTAGTAATAGTTACCTAATTCTATTGGTAAAAAAAAGAAATAAAATGTTTTTACAAACATATACACATACATACCCTCACGACCATTTTCCCAAACGGGATAGTCAGAGGCACACTCATTGTTGCCGTCACGGTGAACGGAACATTCAGAAGGCACATTTTGCCAAGGGAATTTGAACCCACGTGGTAGGGGGCGAGGCCATCGCCGTTATCAGGGTTCCTTGGTTGTGTTAGCGGTGTTTCCCATCACCGGAGAGTAAGCCGCAAATTCTACAATTAACATAAAGTGGGTGTGCTCTGGCCAAATATGGGCCAATATTTTCCACTGGGCCACGACACCTTGTTTGTTCACCGCCTTCCCCCACACCTCGCCCTGCCGAGCGCGTTAGCAGCGGGATCGGGAGCATGCGCTCCGCGGCCTCCATTTTGGCCACCACTTCTTCAGAGAAGGTGCCGACTGCCTCCCATGCGTCTTCGTCCGCCAACATGGCTAGGACGACACTAGGAAGGCTCAAATCTTAGCAAACTTACAAGAGCACAGGGCCTACTTTTGACACACTGCGAAGGTGTGGTATGCCGTGTCCTCCGCGACCTTTGACCCTGACAACTTTTGGGGATTTAAAATCCAATTTATCAACAACGACATTTTTTTTCGCAAAAAAACGTTTTCCTAGCATTTGAACTATGAAAAACTTTCGACAAAACCAAAATTTAACTAAGTTCTTCATTAATTTACTAAAGTTCATCAATGGAACCTAAAAATGAACTCAAGCTGACCAATTCCAAACGTGGCCAGTATTTTGCAAAAAAGCCAACTTTCGTTTCGCTCTACCATATTGAAATGACCAGTCACAAACTTTCAACCAGCTAACTGAAAATTATAGAGCTTTTAATTTGCTTTTGCTGTAAACGAAATATCCGTTGAACGTATACTAAATAGTGACTGCATTCTGGACAAAGTTTCCGTTACGTCATTGAGGCAGTGATCCCTGAATTAAGTTGAATGCGCTACTGCTCCGAAAGCCGGGATACGGCAGCTGACATCACTACATTACACTACACTACACAACTGTGTTGTTCTATGCCGTTTTAGAACATTTATTATCTCCTTGTAGGAGTTTTATCAAATTGGTTACTTTAATAAAAAAAATGGGCAGGCCCTCCACAAGGTGGACCGACGATCTTGTCAAGGTCGTGGGAAGCCGCTGGATGCGGACAGCACAGGACCGATCGTTGTGGAGATCCTCGGGGGAGGCCTATACCCAGCAGTGGGCGTCGTTCGGCTGACGTGATGATGAGGATGATGAATAAAACATTGCTTTGGTTCCAAAGTAATGTGTTTCCCTTGGGTTGCAAAAACTAGAAACAACAAAGGCTTCACAAGCAACCAGATCAAGTACAAATATCTGTTTCATCAAAAAACATTTGTACAGGTGCGGGAATTGAACACGCGACCACGGTTCTTCTATATTTCCTCGAAATCTTTTCCTGACTTATAACATCACCAAACTTATTTCTTTAAATAGAACAATGACGAATTATCACTTTGTCAGAGAGCAAAACATCTAGTAATGTTGATAATGAAGCTAGACTGTCCTCAAAAGTGGCTAAATAGTCCCTGCAGTCTGGACAAAGTTTCCGTAAAGTCACTGAGGCAGTGATCCCGGAATTAAGTTAATGTGCTGCAGCGCCGGAAGCAGCACAACACTACAACACTACACGACTGTTGTTTTACGACTACAGCTGTTTGAGTATGTTGGCCTTTTTCTAAATATTGTTTACGCTCACCGCTACTGTATCCGAAATCGGGGTAGTTCAATAATTTCATAATAAAAATAGGTAGATAGGTTACTTGTGCTAAAACAGTGGCCCCCGAAATCAGGACGATTCGTACACCTGAGCCAATCATTGACTGTGTTGACAGTCTGAGATGACATGTTTCTGTCTCGTTTACGCTCTAGTAAGTAATCGTACACGTTGAACGTGTGAACAAGACAGTACATGATCAAATTAACTACGTCGTACCCCGAGGACAATTTTCGACTTTGCGTCAGTATCGACACAACCTATCTACGTCGTTTTTTGTTGTAATATCATTGACTACAGCTGCTTGAGGTTGTTGCCCTTTTTCTAAATATTGTTTGCGCTCACTACTGTTTGCAAAATCGGGGTAGTTCCATGCGAACTCGAGTGTAGTAGCCAACTTCTTGACTTTCACACTTAATAATATGATCAAAGTCATCCACTTAAGCTTCAAACTTCGAGTTTCCGTTATGGTGGACAAAACATTCAGAAGCTCGAATTTCACCAAGCGAATGTAAACACAACGGGGCAAAGGCGTAAGTGTACCGCACATTGTTTAATAAATACAAAATATTTAGGAATACCTACCTACTCATAATTTAAACTCAAAACTAAACTTTTTCCACTGTATTTTCCCACAACAGACTATATTTTCCTACTACAGCGAACCGCTTCCTCTTATGACTTGCACTACCGTCAGCTCTAACAAGGCAGCTCGCGAGTCTCGCAGATGTGACAGTGACAGGGAATTGACATCACACATCACTGTTGAAGCTAGAACAACGGCCGAGTCAGCCACTGCTAATTTTACCTGCTTAAAGACTGCACTGCCATAAAAAGTTTTGGCTAAGACTTGTGCTACACACTCTAGCCCCCATTATGCAAGAAGAATCAAAGAGCCCTACGGCATCGCTTTGTCTACAGCAACGTTTTGTCTCTTCTCTCTTAATGATGTCAACATTTGCGAGTAAGAGACAGGGTACGTCAACAGCTAAACCTACGCTTCAGCGTGCTAAATCCAATTTCCAAAAAACACAAAATTTGACACAAGCCGGCCTTTTGTTACTGTCTTTTTATACAACAAACTATTTGCTACTACAATATCCCGCTTCCTCTCATGACTTGCATTTCTGCCAGCTCTAACGAGCCAGCTCGCGGGTCTCGCAGTTCAGTGACAGTGACAGGGATTATTAACATCACACATCACTGTTGAAGCTAGAACAACGACACAGTCAGCCACTGCTAGACTGACCTGCTTAAATACTGCATAAACATAAAAAATAGTGGTTTTAGGCTAGTACACTAAGTATTCGGGAAAACTAAAAGAGCCCTTCGGCATCACTTTAACTACAGCAACGTTTTGTCTCTTCCACTCTGCATGGTGCCAACATTTGCGACTAAGAGACAGGAAACGTCAATAGCTAAACCAATGCTTCAACGTGCAAGCTCCTTCACCAAGTAAAATTTAAACTCAACGCGGCAAAAGGTGAGTCTACCGCACACTGTTTAATGATCACAAAATAGGTGTTTTACTCAAAATTTGTAGAAAAAAATCCAAATTTGAAACAAGCTACCTTTATTTCGACTGTCTTTTTACACAACAAACTATTAGCTATCCCGCTTCCTCTTATGACTTGCATTTCCATCAGCTCTAACGAGCCAGCTCGCGGGTCTCGCAGTTCAGTGACAGTGACAGGGATTATTAACATCACACATCACTGTTGGAGCTAGAACAACGGCAGAGTCAGCCACTGCTAGACTGACGTGGCTGAATACTTTATTAAGATAAAAAGTAGAGGTTTTGGCCTGTGCACAATAAGCGCTCGGTTTCATTGCAAATTGTTGGACGCATGGAGGTTCCCAAAAAAAATCGATTGGAGTGTTTCCACTAGCTGACCTGGCATGTGTGGCTGAGAATCTGAAGTCGATGCGTTCTGCTGTCACTACTTACTACTAAACCATACACGTTTGAACACACACGCGAAACGGGCTAACAAAGCTTAAAGATTAACATAAAATGGCCCACTGCCAGGCACAGGCCTCACCTCAAATATGAGGTGGAACGAGCCTTACTCCAACACGCGGGCTCAGTGTGGATTGTTGGAGGGGTGTAAGGTTAATGAGCAACCTCAATGTCAGATGTAATCAAGCCCCCCTACGGCCTCTGACGAGTCTTAACGACTGACATCTCTGCCAAAGGGCAGTAAAGTCCGCTCATAATATGAACATTTATGGAAATGAGAGCTCTGCTTCCGCTAGGAATGTGTGTACGGACGGAGTGTGGTTAATGTTGCTGATATTTTTCGTGCGACACTCACAATGCATGCATGCATGAAAGGACTCATGAAAGTAGAGGAGACGCAAGGTGTGTGTCAGGACCGTAGCAAGTGGAAAGAAGTGGTCTCTGCCTACCCCGCAGGGAAAGAGGCGTGATGGTATATATGTATGATACTCACAATTTGTTGCATTACACTGAAAAACCTTTAATTATTAGTAATATTCTTAATTTCCTCGCGAAGATTATAAATAATGAAAACATCACAGACTTCGTCATCATTGGAACTTGGAACGTAGTAAATAACTACATTGACTGATCTTGTCAACTGAACCGCACTGCAATTTTCCAAGTTGGAGTGATGTCGACTTGGAGAGCACTAAAAAGAAGACCTAAAATAATTTGGCAAAACTATTTTGAATGACGCACAAATCACCCGAAACGTATAACGAAAGTAACAAACTATAGTCCTTTCACGTTAGGTAAACAGTGTTTTCTTATCTAATTCAGTCGCACACAGTAAAACTCAGATCCACAACCTTTGCGTTCGAATATATGCGTTCAGCTAGTCACTGTAGACTTGGCTTTCTAATTAGAACGATTTGATTGGTACGGGGGCGTGCTAGGTTAAAGGACAAGTATGAAATCACTGCCTCCTTAACGTCCGTTCGCGTTGAGAATAATAGAGAAAGCAGATTCTTCTTAACATACCTACGTAAACGGCCTATACACATCCCACTGCTGGGCATAGGCCTCACCTCAACTATGAGGTGGAACGAGCCATACTCCAACACGCACGTAGTGAGCAACCTTAGGCCCGGCGCCCACTATCGGCATCGGCACGCTTCAGGATTTTAAGGTGGCAAATAGCAATATACTTTAACATTATGGCAATAAAGTAGAAATTTCCGTGATGTGTGGTCGTAATAACAAAAATACCGCTTCGGTATGCTTGAGGCTGCTGTTTAGGCATTTTCTACTTTATTGCCATTATGTTAGAGTATATTACTATTTGCCACCTAAAATCCTCAGCCGTGCCGATGCCGATAATGGGCGCCGGGCCTTAATGTCAGATGTTATCAAGCCGCCCGAAGGCCTTTGACTAGGCTTAACGACTGACATCTAGTGACGTCAACCGGGACCATCTGCTTAACGTGCTGTCCAAAGCACGGAGATACCCGAAAATTCACTTAATTTCGGTCGGGTCACCCATCCCATTTCCGACTCGGCGTGAGTTGCTTTACGGGCATCTCAGATTCTCCGCTTTGTCCTATATTTTGGACCACCAGATATCTGCTCGTTAACCAGCCTGCCGGATGTAGTTGGTCCGCGGCGTGTGTGCGACGATTGACATACTTATTCCGGAACCCAAAATTCAGGGTCTATTTGTGAAGTTGATATTGTTACTTATTTCAGTGACATCTTAATATGTCAAAGGAGAGGCTGATTGGCTGACTGATGTATTAGAGTTGAGCTCACAGAAGTTGGTCTTGTGACATCTTGCGAAAGACTTTCTTTTGTAATGTAGGTCAATATTGGAGGGGATTTTAATAAATTCAACCTCGAAAGAGCATGAATTAGAGAAATCAGATGAGTTTTATAATTGGAAGAAAATGTACACCTAAAGGACCATGTAGAGAAATTTCACGTGAAAAGTAGAGACAGCTAATACTTTAACTAAAATAATTTTTATTTCAAAATTTCTCAACCTTGGTACCAAATTTTACTACTTATCTGTAAAAAAACTCGAACACACAACCAGCATTTCTAATTTTCAAGACAAATCAGGAGAAGCCTTCAGCCGTTCCAATGTTGGGCTGTACCCTAACTATGAGGAATCACGAGCCGTTTAATGTTTGTGATAAACTTTGCTGCTAGTAATAATCAAGCCTCACTAAGGCCTGTGACTAGGTTTAACGACTGACATTTAGCGACGTCAACCGGGACGAACTTAACGTGCCCTCCGAAGCACAGAGATGCCTTAAACACACATAACTAAATTTCGGTCGGGGTGGTCACCCATTCCATTTCCGACCCAGCGTGTGTTGCTTGCGACATCACAACATAAAAAACTATGTTCTTGCAATTTTTGTATGTTTAGAAAACCGCTGTCACCTGCCGCCTGTACCGTACAGAAAACGCGTTACAAGCGACTCGTTGAGACGTGATGTCATCGTCTACCGGTTGCTTCGATGAAATTTCAATACCGTCCTTTTATTTCCCACACCACAATACACCCTATCTCCACCCTGATAAAGGTGACTATTCTCTGCCAGACAAAAGGGACTATATTCCCACTATTTTTCGGGAATACTTCAGGAGATAGAAATGTCGGTTGCCGTTGTTATGTTTTTACTAAATAAGAAACAAGATTATTTTGGTTGAAGTGTTTTTGTCGGACGAGGAATTTTTTTACAAGTTAAGCGTTTGTATGCCTTCGTTAAGACTATTAACAGAATCAATATCATAATTATCTACCTCCATTATCTCTTGTGTTAGTTGTTATTAAAATAAAAAGACGAGCAAATATTTATTTGCTAGAAACTCGTAATACACAAACAAGTACGAAAGGCGGACTAAAGGCTAAAAGCATTGCCGGTTATTTTACCCTTTCGAAAGTACGCAATAGTTTTTTTGACTAACATTAGGTGGAAGTGATCTTAAAAGATAGACATATGCTGTCAAAATAATATTATTGTTTCCTAAAAACAGGTGACTGGTATTTAACCTATTTCCCGGCGCCCGCTTGACTTTGAGTTTCGGGACACCCTGTATACAAACAATAACATAGCCTTCAGTTAGATGTAAAAAATGCCATTATGGGTCTTTTGAAAAATCAAAATTCATAAATATTACTTAGATTCCTAATGGCTAAGTTAGTGCTAGTTTTTGGGCATATAGGTTATTATTTATTTATCCAGCCAAACCCTAACCCAGAACCTGCTGCTCTCATTAAAACGTGTTTCTTGCATGTTATTTTCGTTCTTTAACTTCGTCAAGTGTTAAAATTGCTGTACCAAGACTTGGTATTGTCAAATTGAATTCCAAACATCGCCTTGTAAACGTCTTCAACGGTAAGTACCGTAATGGCGAGCGCCCGAACACATTAATATTTCACACCAAGACAGCTGCAAACGTCTGGACAGCCACTAGGGGCTCTAGACTTCCTGAGTGGACAGGATTTAATCTAGCATTTTGTAAAATTGGGCACTTTTCATCTAGAGGATAAGTTTAGTAAACAAACAAACTGCTTTTATACATCCCAATGCTTGGGACAGGCCCACCTCAACTATTAGGTGGAGTGAGCTATACTCCAACACGCGGGCTCAGTGCGTATTGTTAGAGGGGTGATATTACGATGGGCGCCTGGATGTTTAAGGAGGAAGGAAGCATAGTTACCGAATCACCACCTCTAGAAAACTGACAAGCAGGTAACCTTGCAGCAGTGAGCCGTTCTCGGAACCCACCAGCCCACAGTCCCTGATAACCCTCACAGCTCTGTATTTTATTGAGTCCAGTGTGGCTTGTTGATATTTAGCTGAGCCATCCCAAAGATCTGACTGCAGTACTCCAAGTTGGGACTTCCGACACCGGATTGGAAGAGCCGCATCAATCTGTATATGATGCCCAGCTTTTGACCACTAATAAGGCTTTGAACCTAATGAGATTCCCAAAGCTGAGGTTATTGTCAACTACATATATGTCAAGTAGGTCGAGGTGGTCAGTTACAGGTAACTATTTGGATTCCGGTGAGTTGGAGTTAGTTAAAATGGACTATTTTTCTCAGTGAACAGGTTGAGATTTCTGGAGCTGTTGAACTCAAGCAGACAACCTCAACTAGCTACTACTCTCTTTTATAGCCTGTGCAATGTGTGCACACATTGCACAGGCTATAAAAATACTTATGTGGTTGATGGTTACCAAGATCAACGAGGTTATACAAATCCCCAAACCAGGAAAAAAATACATGACGAAAAAATGTGCTAACGTAAAAACAAAAAATATTTTACGTAGGTAATTTGAAATCACATTTCTTTTGAAGTCAATAATTGTGTACCACGTAAACGACGTAGAATGTCGAAATATGATTGATTGATCACTTTCACACGTTGGGGCCAAAAAGCCCATTTATATATTTTTCAAATAGATATTTTGTAACGCGTAAAAGTTTGAATTTTATGTTGCTTTGAGGCACTTTATTCATCATCATCATCATTTCAGCACACATCCACTTACTGCTAAGTAAATATAATATTATTGTGTTAAATGAAGACTGTACAGGATGTTTGTTTCAAAGTTTCACAGAATTGAACTAGAAATATAGAGAGAATAAGAGAGCCTTTTCAAACTTCATTACTAAGTAATACGCCCACGCATGGTTTTAAAGCTTTTTGACGCAGTAAAAGTATTACTTACCCATTATATTATGTTTATTTTAGGATACATAAACTTTCTAGTCAATTGGAAAGGAAGAAAGAAAAAAACTTATATTGATATCGCTTTTATCGATGCAGTACAACACGTAAAAAAATTGATGGACCCTAATGCCTGGACCTGATAAGCTCAGACGCTGACAACGATAAAGTAAATTTTAATCACCAAATATTTTTTTCTTCTATAAATTGGAATTATACACCGCCAAACGCATTGTCTAGCCCAATAGTTGACTGGTAGTAGATAACGCTTCTAACTTTAGGTCCTCGGGCTAGGCCTTAGGCCTTTTGCACGTTTATTTTGTACATTAAAGCTTTAAATTTGAAATACCTTGATTCAGTAAAACGTTTTTTTAACGTTTTCCTGGATCCCTCTTGCCAATAAGAAGAGTTCAAAAACATCAACCTGTTTAGCAGTTTGAAACCTCATACAACCGTTCACAGAAAATAAACTATAAAAAAAAATGTAATCTCTTAAAAAATATGTTCTGTACAGACCAGATTTTACAATATAAATGTTCAACAAATTGAGTTACAATGAAAATACCATTCATCTAAAATATTGTGGCAAAGAAGAGAAATACAATTTCTGTGCGCCCCGAGTTGAAAGAAACAATATTTTAGAGCGGGCTCTAGATAAATAGGGAACAATTGTGCGAATTTATTCTATAATGTGCACTCTGCGGACTGGGCAGACAAGTTGGAGATGTATTAAAATGTAACTAGGTTGAAAATGGTTTTTTTACAGTCTTCGAGGTAGTCGAGCAGTAAAAACTCGGGGCATCGATATAAACTAGAAGAGGAAGATACGTTACGTTCATTTGGCACATAGCAATGATGTACTTAATGCACGTGCACTTAAACGAGTCGCTGGAATATTTTCTTGGAAGTAGGTCCATTGGACCTACTTTTGTGTGACCACTTTTGATATGCGGGTGCCGTATCTTCCTCTTCTTGTTTATTAATGGTGGCGGTGTGGGATAAGAACACAGGTAAGGAATCCTTGAATTCACAAACGCTGATTAAAGATGAGCATCCCTAACTAGTGTCAGCTGTCACTTTCAGTACTTTAAACATTTTGCAGGGTGGCATACAATAAACTATTTTTATAAATCTTAGTTATGCGCGCATTTGACCACAATCTCACCTGATCGTAAGGGACGACGTGGCCTAAGGTGGTACATGCCGGCCTAACAAATGGTGTTCACTCTCTTCTTGAAGAGACCCATGTTGTATTGCTGAGGAAACACTTCAGCGGAAAGCTCATTCCACTCCCTTTCTGTTCGCATTATGAATGTGTTACCAAAACGGTTGGTGCGAATCGCTGGGATGACAACAACATACGGGTGGAAAGCTAGTCTGCACTGAGGCTTATGATCTTGATGTGAATATGTCCAAGATGTTATATTTTTATTTAATTTCGTTACGCTTGTCATGTAGCCATCCGCACCAAAAGGTCCTGGCTTCGATTTCGGCCGAACGTCGTTACCAATACAGAACTTAACCTCTTTGCCGAGTGGTACTCGAATAAACAGACAGAGCCTTTACAATATCACTTTGCCGTCTGTCTGTCTGTCAAATACAGCAGAGACTGGAAATACCATGAATTTATTATACTGTAGAAAAACGGCTTTATTAACAGCTATATTATGGTTTGTTTTTCCAATAAACTGACTTTAAAAAAATGGGTCACCTCCTTATTCATAACCCCCCTCATTGCTTCGCCGTAGTCGGGTAATAAAAGTTAAACCAGTGCTGCAGCGTTGGTTTCACAAGACTAAAGTGTTTTGTCATTTATAATAAATAGGTATTATTACAAACATTATTGCAAAAAAATTCCAAAAATAATGACGATAATTAAAAATATCAAGTTGGATCTGTTTGTTTTCGTGGATATGACGTGTTTGTGTGTGTGTGTGTTTTAACTAAATAAATAAAACATTCGTGTTGAAAATACTAAGTTGGTTCACTCATTTGGTCACCCTGTATGATCACTGCACCTACAACAGAGCTAATTACGGAAATCGACCTGATTGGTAGGTTCCCTAACATGCATTCAGCGGTGTCCGATGTATGTGTGTTGGCATAAATTCAGACACGTTCTGTGTCAGCACAATATTAGCCATGCTTCGGTGCCGAAGGAGGTACCTGGTTGGTCAGCATTTACTTGTGAAGATAATACTCAGCTAGGTAAGATATACCTATATGGATTATAGCTGTTATACACTACTACAACAAAATTCCAGAAGCAATTTGTAAGTTACCATTACATAGGTTTAAACATCATATTAAAACTGTCTTATTAAATAAAGGATATTATACCACAGCCGACTACCTTATGGATAGGAACGCCTGGGAGTAAGCTCTCAGCTCGACGCGGACTCCAATTAGCCATTTTGTAACAATTATACGGATTCAACATAATAATGTGAACCAACCAAACATTTTTTTCTTTGAATTGTATAACTGGATGTGAACCTCAAAACTCCTTTTTTATAATGTTAACCAGTAGTCTTTTCTAAACAATATTGTTAATTGCTTTTAATAATTTAACATTATTTTGTGCACTAACCATTTTTTTGAAATTGTATAACTGTATGTGTACTTAATAAAATTGTAATTTACTAACGGATTATTGTACAGAACATATTGAAAAGAGTAACTGCTGAGTTTCTTGCCGGTTCTTCTCAGTACAGAAACAACTTTCCGACACCGGTGGTTGAGTCACATTATGTTTGTATACTGTGTATTTATTTATTATTTCTATTATAGTATTTAAGTCTATTATTAAGTGTATTTTTGTTTGTTTGATTAAGTTTTTGACGATTTGAAAGCACTTGTAACAGGTCTATTTAAATGAAGATATTTCTGATTCTGATTATATAGCTGTCGACTCAGCTATAAAAACTCTGCACCCTGTTTAAGAATTCTAAATAATGCACAGTTTTTTTAGATCGATAGATAGATTATTCTTTATTGACACACCAAAACAACAGATAAATATACAGCTAAGAAATATAGATTAACGTTAATGTATAATTTGGGCGGCTTTATTGGTGAAAAAAGAATCCCTTCTAAACAACCTAATGATAGAGGAAAGCTCACGAGAGGGGTAGGCAAGTGCACAAAAAATATAATAATAGTGATATTTAGAAACGCTTTCCAGTTGTGAGACACACAAACATGCGTAAAAACAAGAAACCTAAAAAGTATCTTAGTCTTAGTTGCATAATAGTCTTAACTTGCTAAACAAACGAAACAATAGCCTTCATACGACCCACTGCTGGGCACAGGCCTCACCCTAAACAGTGAGCGGAGCGGTGGTTAGAGCAATAAGTGATAAACTTTACTGCCAGATGTTATCAAGCCGCCCTAAGGCCTCCACCAAGCGTAACGACTGATGCCTGGCGGCGTTTGCCGGCTCATCGTGGCTTGCGAAGCACGGAGCTGGCCGAAAATATATTCCTAAAGATAGGTCAGGGTCGGCGTGGCTTTACAACGATGATCGGAGCAAAATCACTGTCAAAACTGAGCCATTGGCCTATAAGTGATAAGAAAGTATAGTCCAGTATTGTTAAGGCGCCAATAGTAATTTTTTTACTATTCGGGTGTTGATTTTAACCCTCAATAATCATCAATCGATGCCCGTTGAACGTGGCGCGCCGATAATCCGTTTGAGTACAGAATAGGGTTGTGACAACGATCGTAAAACGTGATATTTAGTTGCTCTTACCAATGATATTAAAATAAAAAAGATGTAAGTCACTTGATTAAGAGGAGGTAAGTTACTTGTGCTAAAAAAATGGCACCCGCAATGAGTATATAGTATGATTATGATGATATTATGATGAAGATAGTGAGAGACGAGACAGTGAGTTTCTTCTATTTTCGTGAGCTGCTGCGCGAGAATATCACTGATTGGACAATAAGCATATTGACCAATCAGTTGAGTTGCTCCCCGCCTCAGGTAGGAGACACGCAATATTTCATATAAAAAATCAAACATCAGGCGTCTAGTGGCTGTTAGGTCGATGAGCAGAATACTTGCGGTTGATTTTCCTGTGATCACACACGAGACAGCCCAGCATATAGTTGTCAAGCCAAAGTGTAAAACATACACACTCAGATACATAAAGACAGTTACTATGCCACCTCTTGTATTAGTTTCCTATCAGTGCACCTACCACCCAAGTAACGTGATATTTCCCCATCGCCTCCCTATCGTTAACGAAGTGCGAACGAATATTAATTTGGCGTTACTAAAAGTAACTTTTATACATTACCTAGCGAGCGCGGCTTGGCCCTTGTCTGAGTTTTGTCCAAAGACGAGCAGTATTTACAATGCTTAATACCAATAAATAAGATATCATTACAAGTTTCTCTTTAAACGATATTTGCTGAACTATTTGGTAAGCAGAATACTTGTGGTTGACTTTCAAATAAATGTCAAGCCAAAGTGTTAAAGATACACACTAAAATACACAAAGACAGTTACTGTGGCACCTCCTGTATTAGTTTCCTATCAGTGCACTACCACCCAAGTAACGTGATATTTCCCCATCGCCTCCCTATCGTTAACGAGCGAAGCCCACGGCGATGTTTTCTAATTTCCAATATTCACATGTCGCTTTAGTGGATTCTAAACTGGCGTTTAATGGCGTGCGAACGATATTAAGTTACTTGCCGATACTAAAAGTGGATTTTTGAATTTAGAAACATATTCCGTCTGTTACATTAAAGAAACACTAGCTAGTGAGCGCGACTTTGTCTGCTTGAACTTTAATCAAAAAGGAACACTTATTATCTTAATATCTTTGAAGTATTATTGCATTTGCAATGCTTAGTTTGTATCATGTATTTGGACGTTCAAATAAAAAACATACGAGTACTCACATGAAATTTTAAATTTACCTTGTTTTTGCGTCTGCGTTAGCTCTCACTGTTTCGTGTGGCAAATAAACTTGAGACTGTTTCGTATAAATAGGTTATCATATTTTGTTAGCTTTTAGGAATAAAACAAGTTCTTTGAAGCAATGTTCATAATAAACGTTCACACTAATTTGGACCAAAATGGTGTAAAATATTGCATCCTCATTGCTGGACCCCTTTTGGCGCTGCCCTTATTATTATAGTCCGTTCGCGTTACGAATACAGTAATTTCATATTTGTCCTTTGACCTAGCACGTCCTCTAACTAATCAAATCGTTCCTAATTAGAAAATCAAGTCCACGGTGACCAGTTGAGCTGAACGCATACTTTCGAACGCAAAGGTTGTGAATCTGAGTTTTTATGTGTGCAACAGAATTACATTTAAAAATCACTGCATTCTTGAGGCGAACGGACTATAGTCTTTTGAATCCCACTACTGGGAATAAGGTATCTATAAAAAATGTACCTATTTTCAGTTTTTGTTCTCTATTTCCGTTGTTTTTCACACATTGAGGCTGGCCCTGCGTTCCCCAACCATTTTGACCTCTTTAATTAGATAAAAAACCCTTTATTTGGGGCTGTAACGTGACCTTAATTATCTGTGGCTGCAACCTGACCTATCTGCTAATGATGTGCGACATTAAATTGGGAGATAATTTAGCGCCATTGATGATTATTTCCCTGCTATAAAATAAATTGGAAAGTTATTGTATTACAGAGTAAGTATTTTGAGAAAATATAAAGGAAAAGCGTTTATTAATTTAGAATATTGCAACTTATAACTGAAAAAATAAAATATGCGGCAAATACAGGCAAAAGCGACAATAAACAAAATTCGCCTAGCAGGCTCACACCCCACGCTACCAAAGGCAGCCACTGACTCCAAGGAGTCCCCCAAATTGGACCGCGTCCCTTGATTCGCCCCAAAGGGAGAATGTGGGAGCGGTCCCCCTCACGCCGAGTGTTTAGCCAACGAGGAACAAGAACCGTTTCCGGAAGTTATTCTCCGTTGCCCAGGATGCACCAGACCGGAAACTTACCCTTACCTGCGTAAATAAATTTCAACAGGGACGAACAAGCTTCTGGCCACACGAGGAGGTAACTCAGCATGGCACCCCCTTTTGAGATGAGGCTTATTCCTAGAAGTAGGACATAAAGGCTATTTGTCGTAGTTAGTAATAATATTTTTTCTATTCGTTTCGATTGTAGAACTTGCAGCACCGTAGAAGCGTCGAGATTCCACAGAAAACTACAATAGGATCACAAACGACAGCGAAATGAAACTCTAATGCCCTACATTTTAAAATTCCTGAAGAATTCGCGTAAACTAAAAATCAATATGAAGGCAGATTTCAATATAACAGATCGCGGGCAATATCGGGATTCGCGAGGCAAGAGCACTCAAGACGAGGTTATGAAGCGAGCGAAACGAGCGGGTTGGAGCGAGCTAAACGAGCGGATTGGAATGAGACGAGGCATTGGTTCTGTACATCAGTCTGAAAATAAGCATACGAACCACAGTCGTCCTTAACGCTGAGGCACCTTTTTTTAACCTACACTGTCCCTCTGCTAAGCAAAGGTTTCTCCGAATTTCCTCCACAGTGCTTTGCACTGTGACAGGATATGCCATACCTCGCTATGGAGACGTTAATTATCTGAAAACCTATGTAACCACTTTTCATTACTATTGTGGGAAAATTTCTGGTTTTCCAGTCACCTATGACGACAAATGAGGCTATGTCGTACAGTACTAGTCCAACACATTTTGACGGTGAAGTGATATTTCCGCAAAAGGTTTGTAACCATAAGGATCCAGCGATGCGGCCTTTTGTTGCCACTATGCACTGCAGATCTTTTTGCATTGAAGCTCTTATTTTGTCCCCCTGGGCTCGCTAGCCCTAGCTACCACCGTCGCCTACCCTGGTGGCTGAGTGCGAACTCAACTGCTCTGCTGCGCCTTTTGTTATCGGGGCCCCTCAAGAGAAGAACGTGTTCTTTTTTGGAAAGAAGCAACGCATTACGCGACACCTATGGTGCTGTGGTTGTCCATAGGCATAGGTGTCCCTGTCTCATAAAAAAACAAGAAAATTGGATTGTGAGGGAACCTCGAGAGCTTTTAACATATAAAACGAGACCAAAAACCTTACAACTTGCACGCTATGACAGCCGATGTCAAACTACGCACGCACACGAAATTAGAGAGATATCTGGTCATCACAGCACTGATGGATGCGGCTGCAGAGCTACATTCAGATTGACGTGTGATTACGGGCAGAATAGCTACCTTGGAGTGAGTTAGGGCCGCAAATTGCCGTACCGCCTGTGCTTTGCAGCTCGGTGGGGCCGTCCCTCAGATGTGAAAGCTGGCTTGGTGGATCTCCAGGTGGCTCGTGGTTGCAGGTCCAATAGAGCTAACTGTATAAGTGCGGGTACCCCCGCATTGCACGCGGCGTCGACCAAACGGAAATCACGGAATAGAAAAAACAGGGGAAGTGCAATGCAACCATGTTAGTGAAGGAACCGCTGTCGCCAAACTCACACAAATATATTGAAAGTCATATAATGCACTACAAAGAAAAAAGCCGTTTGATTGGTCGTTTCAATTCTAGTCCAAATGAGCTTAATTCACAGATCGTACATCCGGAAATAAACCTTCACACTCTACAGATAATATTTTGTTGTGCTTTACTGCTGACAGCAGTTACGACTTTTTCTAATCTAATGTCAATTTAGTTATAGATGGCGGTATTCTCTATTGGGAGCAATTATACATTTAATTGTGTAAGCCTTAAGATTGAAATTTGCGTTAGAGGTCGATATCTATCTGTCTATTGAAATTAACAAGATTTTATTAGAAAACAAATAAAATAGTACTTAGCGATGGTAGGAAAGACCTACATTTCCAATATTTTTTATCCTACTATCATTTTTGCACTCTAAAATGGAGCATTACGGCATAACTGCGGAAATATGAAGTTCTCGCGAGACGAGCAACTCAATGCGATGTTAGAACACGACTGGGACCAAGTATGCGTAGCTACGCTTAATTGTGGCACGCGTGCCACGCCTACTTCGCACTTCCACTGTTTTTTCTATTCCGTGGTGGAAATGCCTCTGAAGAGGCAAGCAAGAAGCAAGTTATTGTGGAACCTGGGGGGCTAAAACGGTAACATTTTAGCATTTCATATTATGAAACATCTAACTGACGTTTCATCTAGGCCGCGGTCCGTTTCGAGTCAAAAGTGAGTAATAGCGCGCTGACGTCGCTCACGTTCATACAATTTATCAATTCGGGATGCGTGTCAGCGCGCTGTTACTCACTTTGGACTCGAAACGGACCGCGGTCTAGATGAAACGTCAAATAGATGATTCATAATATGAAATGCTAAAATGTTGCTGTTTTAGCCCCCCAGGTTAGGGAACTCAGCTTCAAAGACCCGAGTTCGAGCACCATGAGGATTTTCCCACGATAATCTAAAAAGGTATATCTTACTGTAACAAAGTATCTAATGAGCAAGAGTAGGCGGAAGCACTACAGTAAATTTAGGTACAATGTACAAATCCCAGGCTTTTACTTCAAGTGACATATTGGAGTCGATATAATGTAGGCATCATCTGAGTGCCGGGATTGAAGTGGCTCGGAGGAAGGTAAAAAGCTTTTGTTGATGTTTTCCCTGCTTATATTATTTGATTTAGGGTGGAATTTTAGGTGTATCGGTAACATTCGTAGTCGTCGTCACAATTTACTAGCGGTTCCCTTAGCCAGAACACAGGCTCGTCGGTTTTCGCCGCTTGTACGTGGCCTCAGTGTTTTGAACCAACTCCTGGCAATGGTACCATGTGATCTGTTTGTGGATAAGCCTAAAAATATCGCCATGATCTGCCTGGCCTTCTGTGAGCGCATTGACGCTTCGTGTAGGTAATACAGGTGTTAATTCAGTTTGTAAATTAAGATTAGAAATAAGGTAGTCTTAAGTAATTAAGTTGAACAAACGCTTTGCTTTTTTGGTGTAATGTTTGTGCAATGTTTTTAATAATAAATAAATAAAAATAAACGATCGCCGTTGTAAAGCAACTCACGCTAGGTCAATGAGATCTTAGACCATTCAAACCGAAATTCAGTGATGTGTATTCCAGGCATCTCCGTCGACAACCACGCTAAACAGTGAGCTAGATGTAAGTCGTAAAGTCTAGTCAGAGGCCTAAGGGTGGCTTGATAACATCTGACAGCAAGGTTTCCCGCTAGCCCAACTCCTTCGACAATTCGCATTGAGCCTGTGTGTTGGAGTAGGTACTCATAGTTGAGGTGTAGCCTGTGTGCAGCAATGGGACGTTTAAGTTTATATTTATGAATATTTATTTGGGGAAGTGAGGAACAGGGTGTTCAATTCCTCATCTCCCATTGAAAAGTGAGGGTTCTCCGACCAGACGGCTGTTAAGTCTGGCGGTCTTTTCTACTGCCGGGTTTTTCTATCTATGCGCAATCGCTCCAAAATTTTTGATAGCGCGTTTCAGGATTGTACTCGTAGTTCCTATGTGGTGCGGTAGATGTCGCTACATTTACTTTATTGTGAACTGCCCATGACTCAGTGGTTATAGCGCACGGACCTTACAGCCGCTAGGCGCCTGTTTGATCCCTTGCATTTAATTGAGTCTGTCAACAACCTGAGGCGTGTTACAACGACATTGATTGGTCAAAGGATTAATGACCAGGTTGTTGCCGCTTACAGCTCGTTGAAGGTTGAGCTGATTGGGTGATGCATTCCAATACAAGACGTAAGGTTAGGGAATAGGAGTGGTAAGATAAAGTTGATAGAGGTTAAGCTACCACAGTAAGCTACCACAGCTTTTACCACATTTATCGTAAATGCTCCGCTACAATAGGTATTGTTCATCATAAAATATATTTTTTTTAATTAAACCTGAAATAAGCACGTTCTTCAAAATTGAAGAACTGTCCAGCTACAATCAACGGCGAAAGTGCCTGATCACTTTAGTACTTTATACTTCTATGTACTACTAGTACTACTAGCTCTTAGGCAAAGTTAATATAACATGATTGTTCAAAAGTGCACAGACACTATTGTTGCTGACTGTACATTGTTAGATAGTTAATAAAGATTAAAGGAAAATATAAACCAAGTGACAGTAATACAATAAAAATCCACCTATTTAATATGACAGTTAATAACATGTCTATGTCTAATAAGTAATTGTATGCCATCACATTCACTATTTATCTCTAGGTTTTTGTAATGTTATAATGTATTCAAAAATCCTACATTTTGCACTACCAACAGTATTACCGTCTCGCCCTATAGTTGACAAGTGGTGAATTATTTTAGCATTAAGTCCGCCTTTTTTCTGGTTAGTGCATCAAAGATTAAACAAATAATAAACATAAAACACTGACCTGTACAGAGGCTTCCCCCCAGAATGCCTGAACCAGAGCACCATGTAGACCCGGTCCTCGTTGGAGTCAGGCTCGATGTCGCAGGGGAGGGAGGCGCTTCTCCCCACCACAGCTTCCACATCCATGGTCGACACTGGAACAAAGTCAACTACACTTCAATTGATTTATCTGCTCATTAGCACAAAGGTGGAAGAAACACGTTAATTTAGCAGGTTAAAGTCAAATACATTTCATAGTTCTAGCTAATCTTATCTAAATCAGCCATGAGATCCTCATGGCTGATTTAGATAAGATTAGCTTTAAGAAGCCTTTGCCCAGCAGTATGATCCCATACTGCTGGGCAAAGGCTTCCTATCCTCCACGCGAGTCTATGTTAGGCCTTTTTTTCATAATTAATAAAAACACAATAATTTACAGGTTGGTCTAAAAGCTGTCACCAGATTATTTTTAACTCAGTCTGTCGAAAATACTCCTTAGAGATTTTTTAACAGTTTGAGGTTATGATTTTCCTTTTTGTTTTATTTGTCAAATCTTATCTGACGATGAAATAATTTTGGTTTGGAGAGATGAATTACTTAGATACAATATGCCTGTTTTTTTCCATAGGAGCTGAACCTTGCGGCCTCAAAAACAATTTTATTGTGAGCCTATCTGATACCATTGCGACTTATGAAAATGAGATCCAACAATTTTAAGGTTTCCATATTTCCGAGCTCACCTCTACTTTTTCGCACAATTCTTCAACAACTTGTCTATTAAAAATGAAAAAATACACCCGCCCCGCCAAACATTCTGGTTGGCAGATCTTTAGTTATAAAAAATATTTTTCACTATTTGTAACAAACTGGAAGAAAGGAAGAAAGAAGTACGTAGGATTACTCGATATATCTCTATTTTCTATGACATCATTCCACCATGTTTTTTGATTGAATGAGTTAACCCCTTGGCAGCAATAAATGGGTCAAAAAAGCAACAGTTCCAATCTTTAATCTAGAAAAAAGAAATAAAGATAATTTTGATGACGTAAACAATGCACTTTCTAAGGTTTTGCAATGGTTTACAACCAACAACCTTCAGTTAAATGCAAACAAAACTAAATGTATTAATTTCAAGTTGCCTAATGTTAGAAACAACCACATTGATTTGAAAATAAATAGTAATGATATGGAGCTTGTAGATTCAACAGTTTTTCTTGGAATGACGATAGACTCTAAATTACAGTGGAGCCCTCACATAGACAAGCTTTCAGGCAGACTTAGCTCAGCTGCTTTTGCTATTAGAAAAATAAGATCTTTGACAGATGTAGACACAGCTCGATCGGTTTATTTCAGCTATTTCCACAGTATTATGTCATATGGTATTATACTTTGGGGCCAGGCAGCAGATATACAAACCATATTTATTCTTCAGAAGCGAGCCATCAGATCCATCTACAAGCTTCGTGCACGGACCTCGCTTAGGGATATTTTTAAGGAAGTTGGGATTCTTACTGTGGCTTCACAATACGTTTATAATTGTATTATATTGGTGCGAGAAAATATTAATCTCTTTACTAAACATAGTGACATACATGACAAAAATACGAGGAATAGGAATAAAATTGCGCTTCCATTATTCAGGTTACAAAAGGTTTTAGGTTCCTTTATGGGGCAAGGTATACACTACTACAACAAAATTCCAGAAGCAATTTGTAAGTTACCATTACATAGGTTTAAACATCATATTAAAACTGTCTTATTAAAAAAAGGATATTATACCACAGCCGACTACCTTATGGATAGGAACGCCTGGGAGTAAGCTCTCAGCTCGACGCGGACTCCAATTAGCCATTTTGTAACAATTATACGGATTCAACATAATAATGTGAACCAACCAAACATTTTTTTCTTTGAATTGTATAACTGGATGTGAACCTCAAAGCTCCTTTTTTATAATGTTAACCAGTAGTCTTTTCTAAACAATATTGTTAATTGCTTTTAATAATTTAACATTATTTTGTGCACTAACCATTTTTTTGAAATTGTATAACTGTATGTGTACTTAATAAAATTGTAATTTACTAACGGATTATTGTACAGAACATATTGAAAAGAGTAACTGCTGAGTTTCTTGCCGGTTCTTCTCAGTACAGAAACAACTTTCCGACACCGGTGGTTGAGTCACATTATGTTTGTATACTGTGTATTTATTTATTATTTCTATTATAGTATTTAAGTCTATTATTAAGTGTATTTTTGTTTGTTTGATTAAGTTTTTGACGATTTGAAAGCACTTGTAACAGGTCTATTTAAATAAAGATATTTCTGATTCTGATTCTGATTCTAATCTACACACATTCACACATCACCAGACCGTTACCATAACACGTGTTCGCTAAATCTGCGACAATACTCGTTACCATCCGACACCAACGTTTCCCCATTCACCGCAAATCCCATAAGTCTCTCGTGGCCAGAACACTCGAGCACGTACGGGGAAAATATTTATGAATGGAAGTGTGTAAATAGTACTCCTCACGGCCTGAATTTTGAATTTAGATGGGTTCGAACTGACCCGTTAGGGGGTAAAGCTATGTGTTGTTGCATAAATATAATGAAATCCAAAAACATACTTACGCCCATAACAAATAATACGATGTCCACCAATGATTTTATATTAAAAAAGACGTAGACAGATTACTTATGCTAAAAATGTGGCACCCGAAATCAGAATTTCGAACACCTGAGCAAAGCATTGACAGTTTGAGACGACACTGCGCAACATGTATCATCTGTCTCGTCTACGCTCTATTAAATAATCATGCTATCTTGTACACACGGTCAAATTATAGGTATGTACGCCAGGAGACCATTTTTGACTTTGCGTCAGTACTGACATAACTTATCTACGCCCTTTTTATTGTAAAATGCTTACAATTTCGAATGTTTAACTTCAGCTTAATGTTGGTGTAACCTTGGCAGCTATAAATGGGTCAAAAAAGCACCAGCTACGATCTTTAATCCAATCTGTAAACATTCACACATCACCAGACCGTTACCATAACACGTGTTCGCTAAATCTGCGACAATACTCGTTACCATCCGACACCAACGTTTCCCCATTCACCGCAAATCCCATAAGTCTCTCGTGGCCAGAACACTCGAGCACGTACGGGGAAAATATTTATGAATGGAAGTGTGTAAATAGTACTCCTCACGACCTCCATTTTGAATTTAGATAGGTTCGAACTGACCCGGTGGGTGAGGAGGTGAAAATAAGTGTTTTGTATGAATAAAATGAAATTCAAAAATTAATATACTTTACGTTCTTAACAAATAAAACGGACTCTATTACCGGTTTAAATGTCGCTTATTTCCAGAAGACTCCGACAAGGAACTCGGTAGTGACTCTTATTTATTTACTTATTCCTTATTGCACAAAAGTGAAGTGCAAATGGCGGACTTAATGCCTAAAGGCATTCTCTACCAGTCAACTACACGGACAGACTGGGGTCTTATCAGCATTGTTTTGTTTACAATCTTTGAAATTAAAGAGTACCTTGACAAAATGGGTGGAGGATTAGATTATTATTTGCGTGAACGTGTCTATTAGGATTGGTCACCCTGAAGGCGAGTTTACAGCCGTTATCCGGTATCCGATTGTCGGTGTTTTCCATCAATGGAGAGTAAGAAATAACGAAAGAACGTTTATTTCGCATGAATGTGGTACGTTTTAGGTGGTTACAGAAAATACAATGATGCGAGCAAGACACATTCACCCGTTGGGGCATGCAAATACAATAACAATGTTGGCAATAAAATAATGTCAGGTTTAAAAAAAATACATTCATGATCAGATGAAAGGTACATCAATTAAATTACAAGGATTTCCCAAAATATTCAGTCATGTCATAGAAACAATTATTAATGATAATATAATTGAATTAATTGAATATTAGGTCACAGAAAACTGAACAATGAACACAAAGTGGATGTTCCGGCTTGAAAACCACCACGACACTGTCACAACAACATCAACAATACACACGACCAATGATATTTAAAAAGGTTTAGATACGTTATGTCAGTACTGACGTGAATTCAAAATTGTCCCCTGGCGTACTTGCCCTATGATTTGACCGTGTGTACAAGATAGCATGATTATTTACTAGAGCGTAAACGAGACGGATACATGTTGCGCAGTGTCGTCTCTAACTGTCAATGCTGTGCTAAGGCGGTCGACTGCCACTTTTTTTTAGCACAAGTAACCTATCTACGTCTTTTTATTATAATATCATTGCACACGACTCAAATAACTATTTCTTATCCATTTCACGTCTAAAGAGTGCGAATCGACTTATGTTCCAACCTGTTGCTAGAACATCGATTGTGGGTGACACAAATTGGCAATTCCTTTCGTCGTGTTCTTAAGATATATTTTTTCTCAACTCCAGTGCAAGATGGCGGGCGTTTGTATCGAGCTCGATCGCTTAAATGAAAGAAATGTGTACAGGTGAAAGATGAAAGCTTTTGAAAACCTATACGGAAATAACCACGGGCGAGCTCAGAAAAGTAGTCAAAAGACATAGTTAATGTGGATATGAAAACAGGGTTTTAAGTTCCTCATCCACCATTGAAAAGGGAGGATCCTCCGACCAGACGGGTGTTCTGTTTGGTGGGCTGTCCGACGGTTGTTGTCGGGTTTTTCTATCTATGCGCAATCGCTCCGAAAACTTTGATAGCGCGTTTCTGGATTGTACTTGTAGTTCTTATGAGGCGAGATAGATGTTGCTACAGTTAATATAATATGTGCTCCTATTTATCATACGGTATAGATAAAAGGACACTACCTTTGGGCGTCATGATCAACGTAACATTTTCCAACACAGTTAATTTTCCATCGTGGAGCAATTTGAACCCAAATTGGTAAGACTGTGTCACAGACACTTTTTTCCGAAACTATAAAGGGTGATCAATCCAAATGGGTCAATAGGGGGAAATCAGAAACTATCAGGGATAGCGAAATCTGTTCTTAGCAACTATGGCTTCGATTAGTAATTTAATAATATTAGCATTCAAACTGTATTTACATCTCTTATACATAGCCGGGAATCGAATCTGTTGGCCTGGAGCAAAAGTTCACCCTATATTATTATGTCGTCTCGTAGTACAAACGAAAAACATTTGTTTCAGTGCAGGTTAAAGAATAACTGAAAATGAATTGCGTAATTATGACTGTTCCTGCATAAATTAATATATCTCATGAATCTACTCTTTTGTTTTATCAATTACCTCTTCTAAAGAGGTCTGCGATAAAGGGGGAGTGTGCATTTTAAAAGAGAGGTCCTACCCCTAATTTATTAGCCATTTAATATGCCAAACATGTACAGGGGTAGCCTTGTTCAGAGATGACGAAGGTATGATGTTTTGTTCATGATAAAATATTAAAATTTGTAATTGCTTTATTAAATTCATAACTGTGAAGGTAATTTTTAATTGGAGGCTAAATTGTAATCGAATGGTTTCTAATGTGGAGTAATTAGATTTTGTTAAACTTAAACTTAGAATTTAGTGATTCTGTTGTCTGATTTAACTGAAAGTTTTTTGTAAAACAAACGTTTGATTACCAGTTTTAACAGCAAATATTTTTAAGCCTACAGAAAAGTTTAAAAGTTTTTCTGTCAGTTGTTATTATTTTACAAAGAAATTTAATCATGTGCAGTGAAATCAAATACCTAACCTGATTTATGACATTCCTTAATATTCTGATTTTTCAAAGAATCCGTTTTATGTCAAATGACAGAACCTTCAGAAGCACATTTGGAGAGGTAGAGTCGCGGAATAAAAAGGTTGACCAGTTTTCAAATAAATTTAGTTACGCGTTGCAAGCACATGTTACCTTTTTAAACTGTGTAACAGACTAGAGTATGTCGAAAAGTATGCTTTATTGTTTGATAATAAAATTAAAATTCGATTAGACGTATGTTCCTTCACGATGGACAGTTGAACCAATACTTTTTATTGGATTGATCTTGTCAATGTCATCATTGAGCAAGCAAAAACAGATCGATCAGAAGGGTGGTCAACCCTTTCATTCCGCGACTGTACTTCGGGTCATCTTCGGGTTGCAGTGTGGGACAAATATTCTAGAATAGCTTCACCTGTGATATTCTCTATGGTAATCAGACCATTTAACTTCAAATAGCATTGAAACTGGAATTACAATTTTAATGAGCTCATTCTCTCTTGAAACTAGTTTTATTCGAGTTTCCATACAAATGTCAAGCGGTTTAGTGGCGTCACGTTCCAACTTATACATTTGAATGGGGTAATTCTCTCTTGGAATGTTTTTGAATTTTTCAAGTTGTTTGCGTAAAAAGAAATCGTTGATATAACAATAACTTAATTGTAATAGTGGTGGAGCATTTGTAGGCCTTCTAGAAAATACATACTAAGGTTTCGCAATCTTTATGAAAATATCAAAACTACGAGGAATTCATTTTAACAAGTTCTTTTATATTATGATGCTTTTCACCAAATTGATATATTTGCATGTTTGAAGATATTGCATTTGAATAGCCATTTTTAACCAGTTTATTTCTCACTACAAAGTAAGGTGAGCGTGATTATTTAGTGTATATTGGACTATGGGACCCCAGCTTATGTTTTTTGTAAATAAATTAGATACATGGGAATTTAAGATTATTCAAGATTTATGATTAAAAAATTAATAACTTCGTGGTCCAATTCCGTCTATATCTTAGATTTCAAGTTCTAACTATATTTTTTTATTTGTTGTTGTTGGTAATTTAATACATAATTGTGCAATATTGAGATAATGTTTGCTTCCATATAATGGTTATTTTTTTAGGTTAATCAATAACAATCAATCATCTATTAAAAAACTAAAACTTAACTTAACTAAAATTAAAAATTAAAATAAATAATAATATTAAGAAAAAGATCATTAATATAATTTGTTTCCATTATACAGTGTGTCTGGTCACCGATGTCCGACCCGTTAAGGTGAAGTAATATGATCTATTTTATGAATAAATCCACCATAATTAAGCACTTTTAATTAAATTTTTTTTAAAATTTTTTTATTTATTTCAGGTAAATTTTACCTGCGTTTCAAAGGGTTTCTGATGACAGGGTGATATTCAATTTGTCACAACTTCTAAACTATTTTACTTGGAACTTTGATTTTTGCTTCAGTGTTTAGGTGATGTCTTTGGGTATCCAAAAAGTTAAAAATAAATGTATGTTGACAGTTTAGTTTTTCTGAAAAAAAAAAATGTAAAAAAAACTAACAAATTCTATCACAATTTTCAAGTTCAAACATTTTTTTGAGGTATTTTAAGGGAGTTATGAAAAAATGCTTTTTTGTCAGCTTATTGCCTACTTTTGTAGCTGTCTAACGATACCACTTTTGTGACTGTGGGACCTCTAAATCGGCAGATATTGCAAACTAAACTAACCCACCCGTACTCCCGAGAAAAAAAAAAAAAATGGCGGCCATTTTAAAACAACTGGGGCAAAGTGCTTAATTATGGTGGATTTATTCATAAAATAGATCATATTACTTCACCTTAACGGGTCGGACATCGGTGACCAGACACACTGTATATCCTTGAACATCCACTCACCGCCTCCAGGAAGGCGATTAGCCGAGCCGGGTTTGTTTAGGCTTATAGGCCAAGCCTTAAGCCTAAACAAACCCTAGCTTTACAATTAGAACTGCCTAGTAACGATGGAAAATCAATACATAGTCAAATACATTTTTTTTCTATATTTAGTAAATACCCCCAGTCCCCCACGTATGCACAGAAATACATTTATTTTTATTTCATCACAAAATGGGAACTACAAACTCCTGTCCACTTCCCGTACCCCTTGCCTTGTTTGTTCATACACAAAATAAATACAAAAAGTAGTTATTGTGGGAAATCTCGCGAGCAAAAACCTCACGCGTTGAATGAGACTCGGAGTGACGGATGGCAAACAGATTGCGCAAGACTGATGGAAACGTCAGGGCATATTTTACTTCACGTTCGTATCAATTTTATTCAATAAAGACATGATGAAAATAAAACAACTTTACGCATTCTACTTGCCATCTCTCAGTAACGCTCTATGTACAAGTCACACCTCGGACTAACAGCGTCAGACCATTTTTTTTTGTCTTAGTTCTATGTGAGTATGTTGTCTGTGAGGTATTTATAATATGGGCTGATTATGTTTGTTGAGATCTTTAAAATGTAATTGGTTATTAAAAAAAATAAAGTAAATGAAGAATGCAACTGCATTATCAGCCGGGACCAACATCTTAATGTACGTTCCGCAATGATTTTTATACTCATAAAATTTCAGGTAAGGTGATCACCGATCTAATTTCCGACCCGGTGTGCGTTGCTTACAGTAATCGTTGCCGTTCCACTGTCTTAACTGATACATGAGCTGAAACACCAGCACTTATAGTCCGTTCGCGTTAAGAATGCAGTGTTCATACTTGTCCTTCGACCTAGCACGCCCCCTTAACAATCAAATCGTTCCTAATTAGAAAGTCAAGTCCACAGTGACCAGCTGAAGGCATACCTACTTTCTAACGCAAAGGTTGTGGATCTGAGTTTTTTTTGTATGAAACAGAATTAAATTTGAAAATCACTGCCTTCTTAACGCGATAGACTGTAGAAACTTCTCTACTTAAAAAGAGTAATTTGAGACTACAAATAACTTACTTTCTATATTTGGTTTAAGTGAAAAAGTGTTTCTACTTCCGTCGACGGGAATAACTAAAACTTTCCAACGCTATTTTCTAGCTTTCCTGGCTCGGACCATTACACCTTTCTTATAAAATCCAGGCACCTTTCTACGTTGACTTGGAATTCGTGCTAAAATTCTAAGGTACACTCAGCTACACCGAACAGATGGTTAATGACCTTCTAGTTTTTATTTTCTACTGGATTGAGATAAGCTTTGTACATTGAACAACAAACAACAACAGCAGAAGTAATAACAATATTTCTTTATAGTAAATAATAATTTTACAGTATTCTTTTCGGGGTTTCCAATCTTACACGCTCGTGAATTAGTTATTTTAAACAAAGTCGGGTTTGTTCGACTTAAAACTCGAAAACAGCTATACCGTGTTTCATGGATTTTCATTTGTAAAAAAAATATAAAAAGGGTAACTAGCCGAAGACCTATTGTTTATTCGAATGATACTCGTTTTAAATGGACTCTACTGTTTTTCGAAATTATCTTTTCATTGAACTGTATTTTTGACAGACCGACACCAGTCGGGATAGCTATTTATACATTTAATAGGGATATAACGCAAATAAACCGGTATAAGTGAACCTTTTGGAGAACATCGTTGTACAACATTTTTGCTAATTGAGTAAAGCTGACTCTCCACTTGAAACATATTTAGAAAAGCTCAAATTATAAGGCAAAAGGCTTTCAGAAGCGATATTGCATGTATTAAAATGATGATTTGTTTATTAAAGTAAACAAAAATAATGATTATAATTTTTTAAACGAAGCAGTATCATTGTTGGGAACTTCTCGGAATACTTAAACCTTGAAAACACTGTTTTTATCTGGAATTCATGACCTTTTCGCATATCATTCTATTAAAATTCTATTTAATATTATAAATGGTAGAGTTTAAATGTGTGGATGTACCGTGCCGCTTTTTCACGTGAAAACTACAGGATTGATTTTAATGAAACTTTGAAATATATTTACAATAATTTATAAAGAAATATCACTTTTTTTAAGTCCGCGCGGACGAAGTCGCGGGTGGACGCTAGTAGTTCATAAATTAAAAAAAAAATGAATTTAGAATTATTCGTACTTCCAGCTCAACTCTGTACATTCCATGAAAAACAGGTTTTAAAACTCTACCAGAAAAAGCATATCTACTACAAAGACTAGTCTAGCAACTGAATTTCCCAGTCTAATTTTAAATAATTCAGCTAAAAGCATCTGAAGTAACGTAACTAACTATTTTTAAACTGCTGCAAACCTCTAAAATTCCACCAGCAGACTCGTAAAATCCTACTTACTCCCGACTTTTGCCAACTTCAGGTGGATTTAAGAGAATTATCGCCTAGATCGCATAAATAGACTGTAAAATTGTGTTTGCAATAAATGTATAAAGTAAAAAACGCCCCAAAACAAGAATTTAATTTTAAGATTCAATACGTGAACAAAACCATGAATACAATACGAATAGAGGACTTCAGGAATATCCGCTTGCGACAGGTTGAATTGAGGGAATAACCAACCTAATTATGCTAGAAAACAAAGGAATATAACCGTTATGTTGAAAGCAGAAAGAGCGGGAGGGAACGCACCGACTTTCGAGATATTCCTGCCAATAAATCGAGGTTAGAAGAATTTGTAACTACAGCAAACTACGGCTGGGAAGACTGGCGAGCTTTGCCAAACAATAGTAGCTCTTATTGACATTTGTAAACTTCAGGGATCAACGGCAACAACAAAAGAAACCACTGCAGATTATTATCAGATTGAAAAAATGTACTAAGTATTCCAAACTGTCAATATAGGTTTTCATCTCTATAATTATGAATTAATGATTATTATGTTTACCAAATTAATCATGTTATAACTTTTTACGAATTAAAAACGTAAGGCAATGCTTATAAGCATAACATAAACAGAGACTATGCCCAGCAGTGGGACGTATATCCCACAGCTCTGCACAGCCTCAACTATGAGGAAGTCTGAACCATAGTAACATTATTACACGTGGGCTCAGTGCGGATTGTTGAAGGGTGTACATTAAGACATAAACCTTCCTGTCAGATGTTACGAAGCCTTAAAGCGTCGGAATAGGCAAAACGACTTACTGCTTACTTTCCTGTTCGCTAGCTACTTTTATAAAATGTAAGGTATTTTACTCTAACTATGAATCTGTTTGTTGATCTTAATGTCTGTGTGTCTTACGTATATTGCTTTTTGTTTGTTTATCTAAATTGCAAACGTGCGATCTAATGTAATGTTTTCGAGGTGTCTCATTACAAAGACTAACGTTCAAAGACATTCTCGAATTTGTAAAAGTGTGTAAAACAAACTATACCAACGTAGAATATATTAAACCACCGTTTGTTTTTTTTTATGTCCAACAAAGAATTGAAAAGAAATTTAAAAAACAATGATGCCCCGTCTTAGATTCGGTGTACGGGCCGATCAATTACAACTTTTGAAGATTTGTGAATGAATACGTTAAAAAAGAGTGAAGCGAGTGAGTGAAGAGAATGCAATAATGCCTCCGCTTTAAGAAAAACCACCGCTCGAAACACTGCAGGCTTCTGAGCGGTTCTCATGGTTGTAAGTAAAGTGGTTTTTGGTGAACTTTTCTATGGATCTGAAGTTGATTGGTCGAACTGCTCGTTTTGCTAGGTCAGTTGCAAATATACATTAACTGTGGTGGCCGTTTATGATCAGGTAGTCCATTTGTTTGATGACCACGGACATTTTTCCGACATTTAACCTTTATGTAATAATTTGCATTTGATCAAACCACTCAATGCTTTTTTATTCCAGCACAAAAGTAAGCAATGTTGATTGAACGCAGCAGCAGTGTGTCTCTGAGTTTTCTCCGGCTATCTAAATCGTCGAAGGCGACCGTTGCTCGGACGGACACCCCGTGACAAACGCGCGCCTGTTGCAAAACATGGACAGCTTTATCTACTGTGCTGTAATGGTCGTCCATCACTTAACGGGGAGCTCTTGCCCCTGGAAAAGCTCAACATTTGAATAAGGCACTATTTATTGGATAGGTATCAAGTATTATAAAATTACTTAGATAGGAAAAGGTTTGGCTAAGAATACCTACACTTGTTAATTTAAAGCTAAGATTTTCAACTTACTTTTTGCCAAATTATTTATTTAATATTTTTTTCAATGGGTATATATACACACGGTACAGTCCCATAGATATTGAAAAAGCTAAATGTAACTAATAGGATATCTTCATCTAGGATAGTGTGTTAAAAAAGTAAAGGTATAGGTACTCAAAAATTGTCTGACGCTAACATTAATAAACGTTTTTTCTTTTTTCCTTTAAAAAGCGCAAAATAAGCAAATGGTAAGTATATTAAGGTATTTTTTTTCACAGAGCTATCTGAATTTGTGAATGAGAATGAAAAACTGTTGGATTAGCCGCTACATGTAATTGTATTATGTACTTGTTTTTTAAAGTTCCAAACTTGCCTGTAACTTTTACAAAAGTAGAGTACAAACTCAAGCCATTGCCATCTCTAAGTATTTGCCAGTTCGCTGACCGTCCCAGCAGTGTGTCCCTAATGTTTTCCTTCGCTATCTAAATCGTCGGAGGCAGCCGTTCAGCCATCACGGCAGACATCTGCAGACGTCTCCGTTACAAACGTCAAGAACGAAGCGAAAAATAATGTGTGTTTTGGAATAAACGTGTTCAGAGATACAAGGTGAGGTGTAATAGGAATTGCTAAGGGGTTTTAAGATGCAATTACACTGGGGGATTCCCCGAGACTTGTGTGTTGGAAAGTTAAGGATGAAAAACTTGACAAGTCGAAGTTTGGCTAAATGTTGCCTTTTGGCTATTTAGTTATAGTTCAAGTTATAGTTATCATTATTATAAGGAGCCTGTCATTTCCCACTGCAGGGCAAATGCCTCATCCCGTTTCCATTGCTGCCGATTCTGTGCTTTTTCCCGCCAATTGCTCAAAAATTAGTCCAGCCCGTCTCGCCATCGCATTTTCGGCCTACCACGAGGAAGCCTTACGTCTTGAGGCACCCAGTCCCCCTCTTAGCACAGAGTTCTTGCGGCATGCGACAAACGTGGCCAGCCCAGTTCCAAGTTCAAGTTATAGTGAACAACATAAATGTATGCGCTATACCCTGTGTACTGCGCACACTCTTCTTTCACATTTCGTCACATGACCTGATGAGATGACAACTCGACACGACCGGAATAGCGAGGCGTATGACCGTCTATGCTATGCTAAGCGTTCTTACCTCAATCAAGATAAGATATACTTTATTGCACGAAGGAAACAATTAAATAAGAATGCTTACAGAGATTTTGCGATACAATGTAGGTGGCAGTATCCCTAAAAGCGATCTCTTCCAGACAACCTTCCGGTAGAGAAAAAAGATGTGGTGCAAGATGGTTATTGAGAGATAATCATTTCTATAATAAGTTAGTTTATTTAAACTCTCTACACCTTTTCAAGTTGTCAAATTTCGACACAAAATTAACCATGGGCTTGTTTTTTCTTGACTCTTTCTTATTCCTTAAATGAATATAGAAAACATCATACTGCATGTTTAACGAGGTGAACATACACGTATTATAATGTACTTAGGTACGAATAGGTAATGTGTGCCAAGCTAACACGATTAAATTATTCAGCTTAATTAGCTACTAAATTTGAAGGTAGGTACTACTATTCTATACTAATACAAGATGGATAATATAATCTTAAGATTAGGATTATCTAATACTAAGTAGAAACAGGTGAACTACTCGCAATAGGTAGGTATGTTAATATTAAATCAAAGCTTCGATGTTTAATGGAGTTTTATAAATAAATGTTAATGTTTCTACTGTGCAGGAATCTCTGGTGTAAGACAAGATAAGATATACTTATTTATTTATTATTATTTATTTGTTTGTACACAAAAAGACAATTTAAAATAGATATATCATAGGGCAGCAAAAGTACAGGTGAGCTTATCTCTTAAAAGAGATTTCTTCCAGCAGACCAAGGTGACAGGATAAGCGTAACGAGTGACAGTCTGAGACAGCTGCGTACAAACCAAAAAGTTAAATTAACTAAAACACATAAGAAATAACTTATATAAATATAAATCTATGTATATAGTAATTTTAATAATAAAAATAGTAACTAACTTCATTGCACAAAGAAAACAATTAAATCAGAAGTTACAAGAGATTCAGTTTGTACAATTTAGGCGGCCTTATCGCTAAAAGCGATCTCTTCCAGACAACCTAACTCACTTCACTTTTTTGTAGTAGCTAACTTCATAACCATTGACCTCAATCAGTTGTCAAAAGGAAAATATGTTGCTTATTAGCACAATTCCTTGTATTTTTCTACCAACTAAATCTTTTCGCGACGGGCGTTCAATCTCTGTCCCACATATCACATGAGTCACACAACGACTGCAACGAGTGTTGCTCTCGCAGCTGAAACTGTGAAAAGGCATCTGATATCAGGCTAGATAACAGCGGCTTCCTAAATAATAACAAACAACAGCTTTACATCCCACCGCTGGACTTAGGTCATATTTTACCCTTGAATTGGTGCGAGCTGTAATTGTTGATTTTAATGAGGTCTGTGTAGTAAGGCTAACCCCCGAATTCACAAACGACAATCAACGCTAAGCACGCGTTGAACACGCTCATGCTGTCCCTTTCAATTCTATTGACATTTTACGGGACAGCATGAGCGTGAGCGCGTGCTTAGCGATGATCAACGTTTGTGAATTCGAGGATAAACCTTACTGTTAGGCCCAGACTCCACCAGAGCTGAGCGGAGATGTGCGGCGTCGAGCTGTGTTTTCAACAACCTCCATATCTCCATGTGTGAATAACGCAATTCTATTGGTTGTTGAAAACACAGCTCGACGCCGCACATCTCCGCTCAGCTCTGGTGGAGTCTGGGCCTTAGACAGATGTTTTACGCAAGGAACACCAACGTTAGTAGAGACAAACTGCTTAACTTGCCTGCCGAAGCACGATATGATGTAAAAATTACATGATTAAGGTAACATATCAAGGCATCTTAAAAAATGATTGGTAGTACTAATTCCACTTCAAAATACTTATTACACAAAAATATTTCAAACATAATTCTGTCGCTACCTTAACCTGTTATCAATCGGGTGCCCACGACACAGGACTATCCTGGTGAGGGACCCAAAGTAATTTGCCGTATATTGTTACAGCATAATGTTTATAAATTCCATCCATGTTACTTTTAAGGAAAATGTTTTTAACTTTCCATGTTAATTCAGTAATAAGTACCTATGTGGACATGTAATAAAAAACTTACTGTTAATAAATTATTTCTATTATTTTTCTATTTCTAATAATATCTTGTGAGACTTCGCAAGATACACACATTGATCAAAAATATGATTCTTTCTAACCAAAGTTGAATCACCTAGAATAGTTAATTGTCGATTTTCTTTCAGTCAAACTTACTTAAACTACTTTATAACTGCTTTCTATTTTAAGTTATCTATTATAAGCATCAAGGTCAAGTACCTAATGCCATAGTAACAGACGTATTTAGAGGCACTCCAACAATAGCACTTGACCTATTACTTGCGCACACACTCATTCATAATAAATATTGAATGGAAAACAAATTGTTCATTGACATGTCGTAAGTACGATGGAATTAAATCTATTTCTGGTTGAACTCGCTAGCTAAGTAAACCACTGGTGGTTCGATGGCATGGTAAAGGTCAAAACGGGCTAGTTTAGAAGTGTTTCCGAAAAAAAACAGAGATTGATTACAAAAAACATTTAGGAGGTCTCATCGTTAGGTATCCATCTCTCCCAGACAACTTTCAGGACGGTATGAAAACGTATTTCCTACCTTCACTCCAAGCTGGAAAATAATTTAATAAACACAAAAAGACAAGAAGATGAAACGAGTATTTTTCCCCTAAAGCACAGAGAGGGATCACAAATGCTGAGTTGAAATGCTACTGAGCTGTTCATAGAATTGGTCTGGACTGCCCCTGGTTTTTCTTCCTCAAACTAAATTCTGAAATTAATTTTCAATTTTTGAAACTGCGAAGCCTGTGCCATATTTAAAAAACTAGCTATACCAGCCATAGATTTAAAGCATAGAAAGAATCCCTGTAGCGTAGCTTTACATCGTACCTACTTTCAAAACAACCAGCACTTTTTGTATGTCCCATGCCTACGTGCTTTAGAAGGCACGTCCAACAGTTGGGTCACAGGTTGGGTCTACCAGACGTCAGAAAATTTCAGTCGCAAGCTTAGTCTGGCCTTGGGGTGAGCTGAGCTAAGCCTGTTACAGTATGGCTCGCTACCTCATGGTTAAGGTGTGCCCAGCAGTGAGACGTACGACTATCAAGGTTTCTGTAAAAGAAATATGCAAACATTTTCTCTTTGAAGAGAGGTAAGCTTGTAATGCTATGAAAACACTGTTGCAACAAGTTTGTTTTACTCCTTTACATTTGAAAGAAAGAAAGAAAGAAAAAACGTTTATTGATTCTGAACATCGCAACAGATAAAAACATACAAAACAAGGTGGTTAGGAAAAGACAAAAAATAAAATAAAACATACACTAGAAAAACGAATAATTTCCACCAGGCAGCAGTGTCACGATGTCCAAAATTAAATGGACCCCACTCAGCTAATGCCTGGACCTGATAGGCTCAGACGCTGATTTTCAGTGGGGCCAGCTGAGTGGCCGCACGGACATTCGCAGCGACTATATAAGCTTAATGATAATTATAAAAATAAATATTTAAAATACATACAATATAATTACACACATACACATTTCGGACTCCGAGTTAAATGATTCGTCGAATGGCTGGAACTTCGACAAATAGAGGGTGCAAAGCTGATCTGTGTCTTGTCAAAAGGTGCTGGTGGAATTAGGTCATGTAGTTTCATCGCACATTCACTGAAATGCAGCCTGTAGAACGGTGTTCGACGACTTTAAACGACACCGTCTCCAGTTTTGTAGTTTGACTGAAAGACGATTTTCTAAGGCCCTTTTACCACTAAGCTAACTAAGCGAAGCAGTCGTTATTTAAACCTTTTACGAAGGGCCTACGTTTCAGTTTTTAGTCTCTTCTTTTTTTTCCAAGAGAAAAACATAAAAGGTAAAAAATATAAAATGTAGGAAGACCAGGAAAAGACATTCAGTCTAGTCTTCAGGCGGGCGGTTTTCCTAACTTTGATAATGCTTAATACCAGAAATTATTATAAGCGCATGTCAGAAATAATAACTACCATGTGAGTCATTTACCTTATTTATAGTTTGAAAACGATGTTAGCCATCCTAATTCACGAGTAAGTAATTTAATGGTTTAGAATAGATGCTAAGCAAACCAGATAGCAGGTGAAATCACTTGCCTCCAATTGCAAGCTGGTCTCATCTTGCTCTAGAGTGGGGGTGCCTAGTCAGCACAGTCTGAAAGAGTCAGTCAGTCAGCACAGAGTGAAAGCCATCCAGCCTGTGAATAAATAGCCAGCCAACTATGCCATTCCACTCTTCACATCCCTCTTCCACCCCGTAGCCTCGCTGCCTCATCGCGTAGAGCTAGAGAGTTGGACTCTCAAGCCCGAGGTCGTTTGAATTCCGCGCAGAACCACACCATATTTATATTTGCGTTGTTGTTTCGAGTTGGCTAGGTCAGTGGGAGTTGATCAGCTCGCATCCAAAAGTAAAATGATTCATGATGTCGGATGTAAACAGTCAGTCCTGCTGTATCACCTGTCTCCGGCCGTGTCCATTTGTCCTTCTTGTGATATAAAGGTTATCGAGACAGAGTGCACTGCTGCACTATACTATCTCCTGCTTACCTGCTGATATCTATGCTGTAGATACGGAACCGAGCCTCAAAAACACGTCTGTTCCCACAATTTCGACCGACCGCTAACTGCTAGATCCGTCCATGCCGAAAAAAGACAAAACTCTGTTCTGTTCGCGTGACACTCGCTCCCCGCCATACGGTTTCATTAAAAACGTACATTAGGACGCATTTAGTTGGAAGTGTTATCGAATGTTTCGGCGTCATTTGGGCCGGCGCAGTCGTTATGTTTTACGACAAACAAAATGGCGTCGCTCAGCGTGCTACTCCAACTCAATGCGTGACTCGAAATATGTTCTGTAACACAGGGTGTCTGAAATGGGAATTCAAGAGGAAAAATAAGGTAGAGATCCTCAGTAAGGTGTCTGAAAATTTACAAGAAAAGTTGATCACTAGTTATTAACATGCTGATAGCTTGGATTTCCTGTTGTTGTAGTAGGCGTGAAGCAGACTTGTGTTCAATTACTTCATGGCACTCAGTTCTAAAACGTGATATTGCTACAAGTCTCATAAGGAAGCCAATGATGTTCAATAATTTACAGGATATGCTTGGTATTTAGCTTGAGGATATCTGTAGAGTAAATTCACCATGTTTTGTTCTCCATTTCAGAACGGAGAATCCAATCCAATCTTTCAACCCTATGGTCATTCGTTTCAAGCTGCCGTTCGTTTCGTTGCCGATGAATAGTCTCCATTCAAAAACTTTTTGGCCTCTACGGCCATCACATCTTAGCACTAATTGCCAGTACCACTTCAAGCTGCCCCTAAAGCCTACTAAGGAAATTAGCTAACTGTTCATTAGATCAGCTAGACCAGCAAATCAAATCTAACCAAAGTAGAACAGCCTGTATAACTACCCCCAAATCCGCGTGTTAGTACCAGTAATTTAGGTTTGACGTGTCACGTTATAGTTTAGTATCTCTAATTTTTAGGACCCAAGAACCTTGTGGCGTGGCGGACTCGTTAATCAAATCAAAATATCATGAAGTTATCAAGTTACTCACTTGATTAGGTTTTCGGAACATAGCTTTGATGGTGATGAATATTAATATCAAAAGAAGAATGCTTCGTACCATAATCAGCAGCCCACGCATTCGCCGAGGGAATTTGAACCCAACGTGGTAAGGGGCGAGCCTACTGCCGGTATCCGGGTTGCTTGAGTTTTATATCGGTGTTTTCCATTACCGGAAGGTTAGTCGCAAATTGTACAATGAATACAATGTATGTATTTTCCGGCCAGATTCGATCTCAGGACCACCGAGTTCCGAGCCAGAGTGAACACGACTGACCCATGACGCTCTCACAAGTCTATACTTAATGTTAACTTAAAAAAAATGATTGTTCCGAGTGCCTTACAACGCTGAATAGGTTTATTCATTACTTAACCATTCCCTTGAACCAAAAGAATTGTTTTTTATAGAGGTCTTAAAGATGACCTCACTCCACCTGATGGAAAGCAGCCGTGAGGTGGAAATGGAAAACTACTTAGCTGGTCAGTCTCATTTTGAAGGCCTGCATAAATGCCTTTTCAAACCCCGCTTGAAAAAACCCGGGATTGTAGGAGGAAGGAAACACACGTCTGGATAGCACGACACAAGAACGAATCACCGAACCTTTTGGTGCGGGCCGACAGTCGCTGGAGCGTGTGTGGATAAAATCCGGTATATCATAACAAATGTGGAACATAATTTTCCTTGATAGACAAGTAATGACAAATCGATGATGCTTGCATAAGTGATTTGGAAGACATTTCATAACTTATTCACTCATCTGTGTTTTCGTTTGTTGTTGTTTATAAGGGCAGAATCACTCTGGAGAGGTTTTTGAAACCAATTGCCAAGAAATAAGATGGCAACTGCTAAAAATGCCTGTGGCGCAGTGGTGACGGGGACGGAAATGGAATGGGTAACTCCCTCGTACCACTTAAAATAGGGTTCAAATTAGATCCGCGAAGTGAGGGCTTCTGTATGTTCCGTGCACCATGACGACAACATCCAGTGTGCCTCTGACTACCCCGTTTAAGACATAGGCCTGAGCGTATGTTATGTTTTTGATTCTGAGGTATTAAAGGCGAATGACGACTTGACTGTGAATGTAAGATTTAAGTGGATGTGAACCGCCTATGTGTTGTCCAGCAGTGATCGCCAACGATGGAGATGGTGGAACTATGTGGTTACGACCCAAAGGTTGACTGGTAGAGAATGCTATTTGGCATTTAGCTGGCCAATTTGTACTTTTATTTACTTTACTTTTGCGATTAAGTTTACATGAATAAATAAGAACTTGTTATGTTCCAGTGGCGATTCAAAATACGGAGTAACAACCCTTGTGAAATAATGTAATAAGCGCTTTTCGATAGAGAAATGATTGCAAAAGAATTAAAGCATCCGTAAGCTCAGACACGATTTCTAACAATTTACAATTTAAATATCCATAAATGTACTCACATCTCTATGTTTCAGACTCTCTATCACTGTTTGCGACGAATTTTCTAAGCAATCAATATCCACTCTTATCACTAAAGCAATACGTTTCAAGTTGCTGCAATAACTTGCACCATTAACTATTGCTTAGTGCGGGTAGTTTCTCGTTCCTATTACCATTGTGATAAGGTTCTGAATGGTCTGCGGATGTCTGAAAGGCACAGTATACGGAGGGTATAAATAAGGCTAGATGCATACTTTTCGATTGGTAGCTAACGTACGGTTGCTCCAATAAGCTCGGGAAACGTGTTTTAAAAGCGCTGGATATGTCTTAGAATGGACTAGGGGATTCAAGTTGGAGATGACATGGATTCGGAATTAGCAAGTCGAAGTTGAGAGTTTTATTGCGTAGGGAAAACACCAAGTTTTGCGCGACAGGATTGGCTTTGAGGAAAACCGGTGAAAAACACCTCAAGGACTCGGAATCAACTTTCGTCGGTCTTTTGTCAGAAGTTGTAACACCATTAGTGTCATCAGCCACCGCCCTGTCTCCCAAATCAGTGGCTTCATCCAGAACACTGGAACCGCCATTGTCTCAGTTTTTGAAATTTTCCATTCAGGATACTGACATGTTGGAATGAAAACTGCTGTGGTTTTCTTGATGGAAAATAGCAGGGTACTCGAAAGGGTTCGTTAAGATTTTAACAGTGGATGGCAACGGGCAAGTGATATTCGATAAATATCCATAAAGGTACAACTCCGATAGATTTACTTCAACATCTTGTCCCGATAATAGATACCGGCACGTGCCACGTCGCTTTTCTCCCGAAACATATGTCCGATTGCCAAGTGACGCCCTAAGCCGGGGTTCAAACCCCCCTATGGCTATGGGGTACCCTTAGTTCGTTACTCCAAATATTAGGGTTGAAAGCCCTCTGCGCTCACCCTAGAGTCCTGCCATAAAGCTACCAAGGCCATCAGAGGCCACACAGCAGTAGTCATTTAGAAAAAAAAACATCTACATGCCTCGTAGTGGTAGTTTGCTATTATAGGATTATGACCAAGTACAGCTCAGTTGGAATAGCGGATCAGCAACGATAGCCGTTGTGAAGCAACCCACGCCGGTTCAGAAAAAAGATGGTGACCTCTCCCCCATTCGAAATTTAGTGATGCATTTATCGGGCATCAATGTGTTTTGGAATGCACGTTAAGTGTAGTTCCTCCCGGCTGACATCGCTATACGTCAGTCGTTAAGCCTATACGGAGGCCTTAAGCTTACACCACTCCAACAACGCACTGAGCCTGTTGTTTGCTTTTTGTTCATTATAATGAAGTTCTTGAGTCACATCCAGTATTTCCACATCTGCAACGAGAGGAAATGCGCTCGGAACAAATGGTAATCGCCCACGTCCCCGCCGATACACGCTAATGTTCAGAAGCGCTCGTGGTTCCGCACCTTTGCAATTAGAACCAGGTCAGCTGGTAACTCTCTAGCCATTGCCTGTTTTGCTTCTGGTTCTGTCTGTTGCGAGATTCGGACCTTGTTGATGTTTGAGTTGAACTGGTTTGGCTGTCAGGATCAATGTAGCACTCAAACCGAAAGGTTTTATGGTGAGGCTTGTTTTTGGCAAGCTTATACTTAATCTAAGATCAGATTTTTTTATCATAAATCAAGATAGGCTGTGTTTAGTAGCCCATAGAATATAAAAAGAGTAAAGTAGCCTGACCATATTCAAACATAAAAGAACCAAACATTATTCAGTACCTAAATAGCGAATAGAAATGGATATTCACCTTCAGAGCCTTCCCAATTTCTTAAAAAAAGTCAAGGTCTGTAGTTGTAGTAGTGACTCACCTTAAACTTGGTAAATGTCCAATTGTTCATTGTTATAGTTTTTTTCAGTGTCTCGACACTTAATTAAGGCCTTAGGGCGTCTTGAAAACATCTGACATTAAGGTTGCTTTGAGGTGAGGCACAGGATATAGGCTGTTCTAATTTTGTGCATGATTTGGTTATCTATTTGTTAAAACGGTTACCTACTTATGCACCTGAATTATTTTAATCTAGTGGTTTGCGAGGCTTTCCATTTTTCTTTTATTTTTGTTGATTTGAATAATAAATAAATAATAAGTAGTTGTAATACTTAGCCAATACAACAATGGTGTTCGTATTTTCACAGTTAAGTATTAGTTCTAATCCTTAAGTTGGTACTACTGCCTATAAATTAATAATTCACTTACATCCCGCTGCAGGGCTCAGGCCCGGCTCAACTATGAGGTATTACGAGCCATACTCCAATACGGAAATTGTGGGTACAGGCCGCCTGATCTATATGTGTCTAAATGTATGGACAGAGGTTTATGTAAAGCTGTAGACATCTGAATAAGTAAGTATCAGATGTAAGCATCACATATAACTTTGTTCTAAAAGGTATTCTAAAGGCACATTGTGAACTGAAGAATATTACCAAGCGAAAAAAAAACTGGGACTTTCCTGCACTATTATAGGGGTAGTGTAGTAAACACAAAAACCACCTAGCTCACATTTTGACGATTTGCAGCAAACAGATTGAAAACTATCGAAAATGCATTCGACAATTGTAAATAGCTGTTCGCAGTTCATAGACAGTTTATAATATGGCGAAAAAGATTGAAAATTAACAATGATAACAATCATTGTAATGATTGTTGGATGTATCATTATGATACATCCAACAACTCCGACTCTCTCTTGAAAATTAGGAAGGTTTTTATAAAAACTGCCTGTAAATGAGTTACAGACAAAACTCGTATTTCGTCGTCATGTTAAGGCCAGGTATTCTGAACTTACGGTTTAAAAACTATCTGATACCGTACATATAAAACTCTCTGTTTTGTTTAAAACGGTCATTGACATACAGAAGATGAACACGACATTTTCAACGCTTTGATCCGCCATATCTCCTAAATGGTGATTCTTAGGATAAAACTTAGGAGACATTTTTTAAAGATATTAGCATAACGAATAACTTTGCGTCAGATATTATTATGACAAAACTCGCCGTTTAGCTGAAAAAAAAAACACTGTTTTTTTTGACGTTTGACGTTGCACATTTCTTTTTGAAGTGGTCCGATCCTCCATCGATCAGACCACTGCAAAAAAATAATATTTGTAATAGTGTTCCCAACGTTCATGGCAATTTTCAGCTTTGGGCAAATTAATGTAGCCTTGAAAGTCAATTTGACCGGAGTATATAGCCACTAAATATTTTAAGACTATTTCCTATGCTAAAACACCGTGCAATGCGCGAGTGCAGCGAAACCTAGCCTTAAACAGTTTTTCAACACAAACGGTAGAAGATGTTTAATTTAGACTAATCTAGATATCCTACATCTGCAAGGCTGGAAATCTTGCCAAGGAAGGCTTTCGGAACAAATGGTAAATACCACACGTCCCAATGCAGCTTGCTAATGACTGTAATTTTGAACCAGTCTATAAACTACACTAGCTTATGGCATTTTCTCCTACTTTTCTTATTGGATGAAATAACTCAGGCCATCTGATTTAGAGAGAGCTATGCTCGGAGTTTCTTTGCGTGACAGAGTTCGCAATGAAAATATCCGCGAAAGAACTAAGGTCACCGACATAGCTTCTCGGGTAGCCAAGCTGAAGTGGCAATGGGTAGGTCACATCGCTCGCAGAACCGACAACCGTTGGGGAAGAAAGGTTCCGGAGTGGCGACCACGAACTGGAACACGCAGCAAAGCAAAGCCCCCTATTCGGTGGATCGATGACCTGGTGCAGTGGTTGAGGCCTATGTCCGGCAGTGGATTTCTAAAGGCTGATGATGATGATGATCTGATTTAGAATGCTCATTGATTCTATAGAAGATTAAAAGAGAGGTAACAAGTGAATTTGTAGCAAGAGTCTCTGCTCGGGTTCGAATCCCGCACATGTTTGTTGATGAAACATACTACATTTGTACTGGTCAAAACCAGTACAAATGTAGTATGTATGTTATGTCTTTCCACGTTTGAAGTATCGTTACAAAAAATAAAAACCTTATTTTGGGACCAGAGTTGTGTGTGATGATGTTTGTTTGTAGGTTTCATTAATCGCGTAATTACCATCGAGCCTCAGCAATGCAAATACAGTTATCATATTTCGATCTGTGATTATTACCCGAAGTAGTGATGTTCAGCTTAATTTCCAAAATTGGTATTCTTAGAAATGTTCAAGCTCAAATCGATAGCAGATTTATCGATAGTCCAGCATCACTAGAAAGAAACCCGTCCGACAACGACGATACAACAACGTACAACGTTTCGATACAGCTCGCTAATGTTCGTTGCTAGTCAACTGCAACGGTTTTAATAATGTTAATTTATCTGAAGATACGAAATGCAGGGGCTTGCAGCTGATGCTGAATAAAACGCTTTTAATCTAAGTATTATGTTTGAAAGAAGAACTAAGTCTTTGTACCACTGGATTGCTGAACGACAGTCCTGAAAAGTGAAACTACACTCACCCATCAAGGCGAAATATCTACGCAACCATACAAAACCCAACATTTAATCCTTTATGTTTTGGCAAATAACGTCTGAATTTCGCGACACAAGCTTTATGCTTATGTAGGAAGTAATACCTATTTGTATTCAATGATTGATATTATATTGAAAAAGAGGTAGATAGGTTACTTGTGTTGAAAAAGAGGTAGCCGAAATCAGAACTATTAGTGCACCGGAGCAAAGGATTAACAGTGCTGAAACGACACGACACGATTTTGAAACGACGCTCAACTGCGCAACATAATATATCTGTCTCGTTTACGCTCTAGGGACTCTGTTATAGGTACGGAGTTACTGACATAACCTATCCACCCCTTTTTTTGTTAAAATTTCATTGTTGGCATTTATGCTTTTTGAAATTCTAGTTTCCACAACCGTACGGCTATTAGAAGCTAAGGATTGAATAACTAGCTTTAAAGATAGTCATACGATGTAGAATTTCGACAAACGCTAAGCATTCTACGAAATTTATCATCACTGTATGCCATTATGATCTCATTAAACTTGTTTGTGTTATCTAAAATTGCCCTGTGCGAATTCCACTGACGTTATTACATATTCTAACGACACTGCAGTTCCGTAATAGCCTACCATGCACTGCTAGTGTGCAGTCATTTAGCTGTAGCCTGTTCTTCAGAGGTTCATTGTGATCTCGTATGCATACAGCATGTTTTTCCTCGTAAGAAAGATTAGTATAGCATACTTAGTTTTTTTTCACCTGAAGAAACATGCTTTTATTTTTAAAAGAAGCAGAAAGCAAAGCGCGCTTTTTAAAAACAGCATTGCACTTCAATTTGGCAATGATTTCCCCCACGACACGTATTCTGGTTTTTGACTGAATGGTGGTATGGGCAGGCCATGTATGCAGAATGCATCCAGATAGATGAACCCATATTACCACCCAATGGCGCCCTACAGATGGACATCGCCGTAGTAGAGGAAGGCCCCGTAAACGATGGTGTGACGACTTGAGCCATCACATCAGTGTGGAGTCAGCATTAAAATTAGGGGTGGTCAAAAAAGTATTATGAACGGATTGACAAAAGCAATTGTAATACTACAGTGACAGAGTTTGTATGTCGTTTGAAGCATCACCAAAATCCAAACCAATAATTTAATTCTGTAATGTTAGGCTTTATTTCATACATCATACTAAGTCGGTGAAGAAACTAATTAAAATACCAAGACAAGATTACATTTAAAATTAACATTTGCAGTAACGGCCCTCAAAACTCGATCCAGATTTCAGCACAGATTTAAGAGTGCGCATAAAGCAAAACTACCAATCTTATTTTTGATTGTACGTGATAAATACTAGATGAAATTTTATGAATTTATTAAATGTTACGCTTCATGATATTTTCAAGGGTTGTGTTTGATCAAAAACATAAAATAATTAAATTATCTCGATAAAAAAAAATCACGAAGTTACGTCTGATTTTCCCTTTTTTTCGTTTTATTCTTGACAAGGCAATTACTATGATGACAATTTTTTTATAAATAATTATATTGAATAATAAGTAAGGGCTATGTCTAGTAATTTTTTAAAATTACTTTTAGTTTTGGATTTATAACGATTAAACACTTTTGGCACTTAATACGTTTTGATTCCGCGGAAAAAGCCATCTTCCGTCGCACGTTTGTGAAGCTTGACACATATTTCTATTTCACACATCAGTTGCCATCGCTCCGTTGAGACGAGAAGACTACGCTCAAATTCTTAGCTGCTCCGAGTTTCAAAATAAATAGTGAAATGGGGAAAAAGAAAAGGACTTAGTAAACGAGAACTAAAAAAGTTACAAACTGAAAGGATGGCTAATTGTCGAAGGTATGTTGTCTTGTATTTTAAGAGAAATAAATTCATTTGATTCGCTCTAGTAAGATGACGTAAACAGATGGTGTAAAGTATATGCTAAATAATCACATGACTTTAGTTGGTCTCTTCAAATAATAGGTTGATTTCGAAGGAATTTGTTTCAATCCACCAGGTATTTATGTAAGTAAATTATTTTCAAATAATATTTAGTTTTCAGAATTGCTGCATCTCAAAATATTTCACAATCTGACAGGTGTGATCAAAATGAAGTTGTGGAGGCATGCGCGTCGTCGACTATGTAGGTTTCTTTAAAAATAGTATCCATACTGGCTTTTAAATCTTGGGATTTTTTTTTTAGTAAAGTTGAAGCTGGCTGTAACAATAACTAGTTACTACGACATGAGTAAATATACTAAGTACTGTGTTTATTTTACAGAACAACATTGAATTTGGAAAATGTAGACCCTAATATAGACAGCCTATATCTACAGACTATTGTCAGCCAGAAAAAATACTTACCGTAATGATTACTCGAGGAATGAACAGAATACTCCAGAAAGGTATCCGCCTAAATTCTTACAGTACAATCGATAACATTTAAACTAGTGGAGACCTGTCATTAGAAACATAACGAATGGGAAATAGTCATTTGAAAAATAACGTTAGATAATTTCTGATAAAGTTATCACTCTCCAAACCATCCTTTCTAAAATCAGTAATTTGAAAGTAACTAAGCGCCAACAGACGCCAAAATTGACCATTTCCCGCATACTTTTTTGCCTGGCCGCTGCTTTGCACTTGCATCTTCCCACAATGACGCACCAAATGTACCGGAAAAAACAAGCAACACACTGGTACACACCGGAGACCAAGGAGCAATCAAAACAAAGGATTCAGACCAAGGAACATGCTGTAAAGAAGGCGAAAACTGTAAAATCGGCCGGAAAAGTTATGGCCATCGTTTTCTGGGATCCACAAGATTTGATCTACATCGATTACCTCGAGAAAGGTGAAACAATAACAGGGCTTTACTATGCCGATTTATTGGGTTGCCATGGCCAAATTGATCGAATTGCGCTACAAATGGCTGCCCCATACACCGTATTCTCCAGAGTTGGCCCCTTGAGACTTCTTTCCGTTTCCTAATCTGAAAAAAAACACTCGCCGGGAATAGATATGGATCAAATGAGGAGGTCATTGCCGCCACGGAGGCCTATTCTGCAGAGTTTGACAAAAACTATTTTTCGGACGGGTTAAAAAAGTTTGAGCATGGCTGTGCTAAGTGTATCGAACTGAAAGGAGACTATGTTGAAAAATAAATTGCCACTTTTCAAAAAAAATCCTTTACTTTTTGTAGGCTAAGTAAGTATTTATTGAATGACCCTCGTATAATATGTACATACTTGAAATAAAGATGATGTTTTTGGCATTTATTTTCATTTTTCAATCACCTTTCAACGCCCTATAAACCGGATACAATTGAAAATCTATTATTATAATCGCTGACAATCGCGCCAGGCGGGATGCGACCCTTTAATTCGTGTTCAGTTGGCGGAGGAGAGTCAAACCACCCCGTCATGAGTTCTCACCTTATCGTTGCGAGGGGGCTTAGTACTGGTGGTAGGGTCCAACCGCCGGGAAGCGAATAGAACTCAGGCGTGGCAGTGTGGTGACCTAGCCACCCACTCGCTAAGGCCCGTAAGGGCGACACGTGGGGTTGCGGGGCCAGTGCGGCCTGCAAGCGCCTTGAGGCGCGTAGTAGCGGCCGCGGGGTTTTAGTCGGTGGGAGTCCAACAAAACTTATTCGTCCCCCCGGCGGCGAGGTATCCATGAAGATTTCCCCACGAAAAAAAAGGCGGGTCAAAACATGGCACCGGGGAGCTTTTATTTATAAATTTACAAATGCGTCCACCTATTACCGTCACTAATATAGAACAAAGAGCGCCAAAAAACCCGCTTGTGTATTTACTCTAAAATACAATTTTTATTATATATTATATATTTTTCAGTATATAAAAATAAGTCCCACCCAATGGCGCCCTACAGATGGACATCGCCGTAGAGGAAGGCCCCGTAAACGATGGTGTGACGACTTGAGGCTTCACTCCAGTGAATGGGAAATATTGGCCCATAACAGGCATAGTTGGAGAGCTTTGGGGGAGACCTTTGCCCAGCAGTGGGACACAGCAGGTTAAATTAAAAAAAAAAAAATAAAAAAAAAATAAGTCGGGTTTTCCATCCTGACGCCATAACTCCAGAACGCAAGAACCGATTTCCACGGTTTTGCATTCGTTGGAAAGGTCTAGGGCTCCGTGAGGTTTATATCAAAGAAAATTCAGGAAGATTTCAACAGAAAAGCGGGAAAATATTTTTTCATTTACAGCTAAGTCCACCCGGACGAAGTCGCGGGCGGCTGCTAGTATTTAGTATTTATTGTGAAAAAATCAACTGGTGACAGATAGACAGTGTAGTCTATGTAATAGGGTCCTGTCTTTACCTTTTCCATACCGATCCTTAAAAATTAATTTAAAAGATGAGACTACTATCTACAACATAACATTCAACTTATATACAAAGTAAAATTACATACATTAAAATGTAGGTAATGTATTCACAAAAAGAATGCCTACTGTGTTATCTGATTGTTTTACGTATACTACGGAAGCTACGCGTTGAGCGAGCGAGAGAGATGTATTGTGGTTTGGCGGGCGATAGTGTTCGCAGAGAGGGGGGCGCGGGTGAATTTTAATAATTTGCTGGGTTTATACGCACTCTTAAGGCCCTCTAGTCCCGCAAAAGTAGGTTTTTAACGCCGTCGTGGCCGCGCGTAAGTTAGTTCGCCCGGACGCAACGCGAGTGAACTCACTCGACCCCAGCCATTCATACAGTGCAGAAATAAGCAGTAGAACTAATTTCATTGTACTTCAGAATTTTAGATTTAACAATTTAATTTAGTTCAGTTTAGAGATTAATATTCAGGGTGCATCGGTTTTTTAGACATCAACAACATGAGTTTTTCAAGTGGGTGTGGTAGGCCAAATTCTAAAACTATGAAAAATATCGAAAAATGCTGAACGGAGTCTGGAGACTGATTAGTTATTTGCGCCAGTCAATTTTTCACCTGTGATTGAGCGCGCCGAGTTCAGCTTCGTATTGCAGGCTTTTAATTTTTTTTTTTAAGTATCTTGTCAAACATTTTTTTTTAATGTATGGAAAATATAAATTAAAATTTTGGGGAGTTACATCACTAAGCAAACTAAAGGCTTTCCTTTTTAACAAAATATGTTTTTTTTTCCTTACATTCACAGAACCAACTAATCAAATTGTCGAAAAGGGCACTTGTTATTTGAATTTCTAATTATTAGCGGCAGGATTTTTTTACCTGTCATTGTCAAAAATGCAATCAGTAAGATTTTTGTCTGTCTGTATATTCGTTATAGAAACAAAAACTACTAGATGGATTTAAACGAAATTTGGCACAATTATTTTTTTACTTTTGGGCAGGTTATAGTATACTTTTCGTTAAGCTACAATCAATAGAAGCAGAGCAGTGAAGGGAAATATTGGGTAAACGGGAGAAGTTAGGTCTGTTAAGTAACAACTGGATATCAATTGTTTTATTTTGTAGACAGTCAACCTGGTTAGATAGAAACTCTCAAACAATTATATCCTATAGTCCAGTCATTTGAGCTTAAATTAGGTAAGAATCTCGGAATTCGAGATACCCAGCTGTAAGTCTGTAAATACTTGTATATTGACACCCTAAAAGTTGTCTCAAAACCTACATATGGTAAGGTGTACGCAACTATTAAATTTCAAGGTCAAAGGTCACAAAAATCGTTTTTTTGCGCTTTTTTTGTAAATATCTCATTTCCTATGGGTTTCTTGCTATTTGTATTTATCATCAATATTGTAGAATACAAAATTCTCTACAAATTTTGTTTGATTTTTTTTTTCATACGGTGAGCCGTTTTCGAGATAGAGGGCGGAGAGCGCGTGGTCACAGCATCACTTCAGGTGTATATTATCAAGTTCAAACTTGGTCAGGGCATGACTTGGAACCCCGGGTATGGGGTTGGGCAATGCGAAACGATTTTCTGGAGCCTATCATGACAATTTTACTACCTGCTCCAAAACATTTGTTAAATACAATTTTCTGCAACTGCAAGGGTGGTTGTGGTTCGCGATGCGGATGCAGGAAAGCTGGCTTGCAATGCTCTTCAGCTTGTGGCCAATGTAATTGGCAAGCTTGTCTCAAAAACATCATCTCCGAAATCATGGATGAACTTGAGACAAATGTCGTTGAAGACGATAATGAAGACCAGTTTGAAAACCAACAGCCGGAAGATGACGGTGAAGAGGAAGAAGCCATACCATGTCATACCTGGGGTTCCAAATCATGCCCTAACCAAGTTTGAACTTTATAATATACACCTGAAGTGATGCTGTGACCGCGCGGTCTCCGTCCTCTATCTCGAAAACGGTTCACCGTATGAAAAATTTTTTTAAACAGAATTTGTAGAAAATTTTGTATTCTACAATATTGATAATCAATAAGTATTAAGTATAACAAAAAACCCATAGGAAATGAGATATTTACAAAAAAAGTGCAACATAACGCTTTTTGTGACCTTTGATCTTGAAATTTAATAGTTGCGTACACCCTACCATATGTAGTTTTTGAGACAACTTTTAGGGTGTCAATATACAAGTATTTACAGACTTACAGCTGGGTATCTCGAATTCCGAGGTGAACTTACTATAATGACTGGCCTACTACGAATATTATAAATGCGAAAGTTTGTATGTGTGGATGGATGTATGTGCCGTTTTGCTCTTTCACGTAAAAACTACTGGATGGATTCAATGAAACTTTACATTTATACAGCTTATGCATCGGAAAAGGACATACCTTTTCCGATGCATAAGCTGTATAAATTAGGACTTAATGCAAAACACATTGTGAAATTGAAAGGAAAGGCCAGGACCAAAATGTATAAAAATGGGTTCACTACAGTAACCTTGTAACGTCATCAGCTTCCTGAACCATGTAGTATAGAAGTTACTAGACTATACATATAACTGCATTAATATAAACAAAAAGAGTAGATACGGCATCAGCGTACCAAATGTGGCTACACAAAAGCAGGTCCAATGGACCTGTTTTCGAACCAATATTAAGACTGTGACTTGTTAGAGTGCTCGTCATTCATACAATATGTCCCAGTTTTCGAATTCGCGAAGTATGAACGTAACGTAACTCTTTTTGTTTAGATCAATGTATTATCATAAAGTGTTATTGGTGGAAATCGGGTATAAAATGAAGGTAATTAAAATCAATGTAAGTTATTCATTGATTTAAGTAAAAAGAGATACGTTACGTTCATACTTAGTGAATTCGAAAACTAGCACATGACATTGACGTATGACGCGCACGCGAACAAGTCATATTGGCTTTAAAACAAGTCCATTGGACCTGTTTTTTTACATTTGGTTTTTAGGTACGCTGATGCCATGTCTTCCTCTTTTTTTATTTTAATGAAGTTTTACGGTACGATAACTTCTATACTACATGGGTTAGGTAGGAAGCTGATTTTTTGAAAACGTTATAGGGTTACTATAGTGAACCCATTTTTATACATTTTGTTCCTGGCGGTTCTGGGTTTTTATGTTTATGAAACCTCGAGTAACGTTTGTGAATTCAAGGGTTAGCCTTTTTTATTGTGTGTACTTTACATTTGCAAACGGCAGGTAGTAGTATGTATTTCATAAATGATCAAAAATGAATGCCATGTTCAGTGCAGTTTTTCACACTTTTATTTTTATACTGTGTCACTAAGCCCGTAACTTTACCTAGGATATTTTAGTAATAAATTATTAATAAGAGATGGCTGTGCACGAGTTTTTGCGTTTGCGTTGTTTATTGCCTGTATTGTACCACTTGCAACAATTATGTAGTTTGGTCTGTAATTGATTTTCGTGAACGAAATTGCGACGCGGGAAAAAATGGCACAGGTCCGTCGTTCGCAAGCGCCAGCGCGCGTCTGATCAGACCTGCCGAGTCGCCGCCCTTTTCATTTCGTAGGTTTTTAAACATAGTAAATAAAGCAATGATTTTTTCGACTGAAAATTTACGGAAACGTCTACAGATATATAGTGGGTATAATCGAGTAAAATAATAAATTAAAAAAAGTCAATAGTTTCGACATGACAATGTAAAAACATTAGAAAAAGGGGTAACTTTGAGATTTTTTTCTATCGAGTGAAGTTTATGAAATCATGTAACCGAAAACGATTTTAAGTAGATCAGATCCTCAACTAATACATACATTTTTTTTAGAATTTATAACATTGTTTCCTGTGTGTCATATGGTTTTTCAAATCCGTAATTTCGGCCCACCTCGCCTTAACTTGTAATAAATAAATTGAATTTCTGTACTTAGACTTAAGACCAATCAGAGGTTAGACTAATCTGCCTTTATTGAAGATTCATGCTTGAGCGACGATTCAGAGTACAGGGCCCCAAGTTTGCTAATTTTGAAAACGCTTCTATTGAATCATAATTAAGTCACAATCGGCTAATTTGACTCATTTTGTATGGAAAATATGTCAACAGACTATTGGGATTCAATTACGATTCAATTGAAGCGTTCTAAAATCAGCAGACTTGGAGCCCCGATTTAAGTAGATTATTAAGCAGGTGACACAATGTCTTTTACATTTCGTCATATTAACGTTACGTTTCAACATAACGTTCAAGCTGAGCCCTTTGCTACGAAAGCCGTGTGATCCACCCTACGGACTATTTTTTTTGTGGTTGGTCCACCTGTGGAAAGCCTGCCTACGGAACGTCGTCCGGCGCGCGGTCGCTTTTCAAGAATTTTTTCGCCCAACGGCCATCGGTTCTCCGCGCTATATCTATGTATTATTTAGTTCGTACACAAAAGAGACAATAGGAAATACTTAGAACAAAAAAAGAACAGGTCAGCTTATCTCTTTTACTTAAAGCAAAGCAAAGTGAGAGAATACGATTCAACAATCAATAGTGAAAATATCCTACTAATATTATAAATGCGAAAGTTTGGATGTGTGGATGTGCCGTGTTGCTCTTTCACGTAAAAACTACTGAATGGATTTTAATAAAACTTAACAATGATGTAGCTTATACATCTGAATCGCAAATAGGCTACAATTAATAAAGAAACACTACTTTTTGTTTTTCAACTAAAGTCCACGCGGACGAAGCCCTGGGGGGCTAAAATAGCGACATTTGACGTTTCATATCTGAAACATAATATGAAACACTTTTTGAAATCCTAAAATGGCAACTTATTAGGTGAATCATATTATGAACATAATATGATTCATATTTGTTTTTCATACAATTTGACAGTTTTGTATGGGAATTCGTAAAATGGTGCACTTTTAAACGTCAAATTGGAGGAATGTTAGATGTTTAGGGTCAGTTCGCCTGTTCGCGTCCACCACCCCGTTCGCGTCCACCACCCCGTTCGCGTCCATTTTACGGAAAATCCTCGAAATTAAGTAAACTAATACAACAACTAAAAATACGTCACTAATGCTAATACTTCAAAGTTAGTGTGCAGTGTGTTTTTTATTGATTTATGTGAATTTTAAGATACATTTTTAACGAATAAAATGAGGTAGGCGCGAATTAAATACATCACATTTAGAACTTAGCGTTTGCGTCCGCTATGGCCGCAAACTATACCTACAGGAGATAATCATAAACCAAATTGCGTCCACTACTTTCTTGAATGCAATAAAATTAACTTGCTTGTAAAAATAATTTCAAATGTATTGTTCATAATTATGATACATTTTTAACTAAGACTACGGCTAATAATTATATTTTTAAATGAAATAAGTAATTCCTTTCATTATTTTTAGTAGTCAAGACATTAATTAGGTCTTCGGTGACAAGAAATAATGATGAAGAGAGAACATAAACTGAAGACCATTTAAAGAAATCGTAAAATGAAATGCGAAATGAAGAGACCTGATTACTGTTTATTCATTCATAGACAGACCACTGGAGAACAGACACAGGTGGACTTATATGCTACACAGGCGGATTCAGGAAATAATCAATCAAACTCTTGGTTGCTGGCGTGCACAGACGCACTATGTGATGATGGCTCGGCGATAAAGAGATCAGTACGCTTTGGCAGGCAGGCCAGCGTTCTTGAAACCAAAATTTATGCATTCTGGTTTGCGCTTACATAGCAGGCAAGCGTCACAACGATGTCACAAAAGTGACGGTCTACAGCGACAGCAAGGTAAGAGTAGCACTGCAAGCATTCAACAACCAGCGACAACATCAGCGATTGTCAAGGAATGCAAATCAGCGCTAGGGAGACTAGCTGGCAAAGCGGAAGTTGGATGTGCAAGGGTCCCCTGCCAAGAGTTAATGCTGGCAGTAAAGCAGCTGATAAATTATTCCCGCGAAATGGTCTACAGTGGACGCTAATTGTCATTTTTGGAAAAACACCTAATTCTGTAATTTATATATTAAAAAAATGCAATGTTTCGAAAAAAACTTTAAGTTGATCCTAAAATAAACTAGAATATAATGGATACATTATATATATTTTTATATAAATCAGTGCTGGTGACTGCTGGAGCATTTGATTCACTGTCAAGTCGGCAACTGCACTAAATGGACGCGAACAGACGAAATTACCCTACTAGGTGACAGCGCTGAGCTGTCAAATTCACATAGCAGTAAACATTATTTAATCGTTTTTAGGATAAAATTAATTATTCCTAGTAAAATGTGTTACTGTGAATTATTATAATGACACCAAGAATACATAATAGTGACAATAAATTGAACCAATTTCCAAGACCGTGGTCGAAACGACGATCACATTTTGAATGAAATTCCTGAGAACTTAGTTCATCACATTTACGTTAACTAGCTGTCTTCTGGTGAATATTCCAATATTATAGAGTAAATAAAAAACGTTTTTGTTATTATAATGTGTATTATTTAAAAAATGTGCGGCATTAAAACCTAAAAATCTGCTCCCAAATAAAGTCGTCTTCTACGCCATTGCCGAGGCAGAAGTTTGGCAAATCACTCGGGCTTTGTTGTTACAGAGTCATGTCTCCTTGCAAATATCTTCAATCTCAAGAACATGCCTAGCTAGCACCAATTTCTTGTCTTCATTAATCGTTTCCGGTCGGAAAATGATTTTTAACACAAGTTTTCACGAACATTATTTACAACTTCGATTGACAGCTGTGACATTATTGTTCTTAGGCCACCTGTCACGGTCCTCATTGCCAGACATAAAAATTGTAAATTAAAAACATTTTACAATTATTAGTGATAAGAAATCACACAAATTCAATAATAAGCTACTTTTTAAGCCTTAAATTATTAGTTGTAATGATGAAAATATTTGTTTAATAAAAACCGTTAAGTTTACAGTTATTAGGCGCGACACTATTTTTTTTGGCCATCAAACTATGTCTAAGAGTCCAAGCCATGAAATAAATTTAAAAAAGAAAAATATGTCTAAGATATGAAATGTCAAGTAGGTGAAACACTTTTCATGTCGCCGTTTTACCGTTTTTAGCAATTCACCAGATGAAACGTCAGTTAGATGATTCATATATGAAACACCTAAAATGTTGCCGTTTTAGCCCCCCTGGACATAATTCCGCACAGCGCCATCTAGCCCCAAGTGGGCTAATTATAGTCCGTTTTTATGTGATACTAGACAACGGATAACATACTTAAATACTTATAAATAAACTTTGCCTTACACGTAAGCTTTACATGTCTTTTGTGGCTTGCACGTCTTTTCCCAAAGTTTCTTCAGAATTTTTCGCCTCACTCATACGTTAACGCTTCAAAATACACATGGGTGCAATAAAATGAGCCACACACGTTCATATGCCAGTTCTTAAAACTTAGTTAACCTTAACCAAAAGGGGAATACTGAGTTTTAATAACTGCTGAGTTAGTTACCTGGCTCCCGCGGGTATGAGGATATTTATGGTGATTTATGTACGGTCTGAGATTAGCCGGGAAATTACCGGGCTGACTGTCCCTGGAGGCAGACTTTGTGCTACAATTGTTGGAGTACACTGTACTCGCTTGTGATATTAATAAGTAGACATTTCAGGGCGTAATGAAGAGACATTCGTATTTTTTAATGTTTGTAGCAAATATTCTTAATTTAAATAATATTATAAATTGAATTGTTTGTATGTGTGGATAGATGGACATAGATCTGATTGGAAGTTTTGCTTTTTGACGTTAAAACCACCGCATGAACTTTAATTAAAGTCGTTAAGCCTAGTCAAAGGCCTAAGGGCGGCTCGATAACATCTGACATTAAGGTTGCTCACTAACCTTACACCCCTCCAACAATCGGCACTGAGCCCGCGTGTTGGAGTATGGCTTGTCCCACCTCATAGTTGAGGTGAGACCTGTGCCCAGCAGTCGGACCTATATAGGCCGTTTATGGATTGGCCATGTTCAGGATCTATGTAAACAAACAAATCGAAACAGGAAGAAATAAACTACTTAGGTATTAATATAAACGCGTAATAGCTGTTTATCCAAACATAATACCGATAATTACGCTTATGTCATACCCAATAAGCAAAAACGATTCACTGACCAAAACTAATCCATACAAATGCGACGAATAAACATATTTGTATGGGCAAAGCAGAAAATTGCCCTTATTTTCGCGTTTATTGGAAAAGGGCTAATAGTGTTGTCGACAGAGCGAAAATGAACCTTAATACTAGGGAATAAAGGTGGAGGAAGGTATAGTGGGGGTTGTCATAGTAATGAACTGGTTATCGGACTGGACCAATGTCTTGTTTTTGGGACAACGTTTGCGAAGGACAGTATTTTTCGGGCAGAAATTAATTTGGAAATTGGTAAAAGTTCGTAATAACATAACTATAATATAATATACGCTCATGACTATACCCCAAAGGGGGCAGTCAGAGGCACGCCGACTGTTGTAATACTGAACGGAAAAGCCCACTTGAAAAACCCAAGCAACCCGGAAAACGCCGGTATGCTCGCCCCGGCTTACTACGTTGGGTTCAAATTCCCTAGACGAAATGTGGGCTTCTGAATGTTCCGTTCACCATGACGGCAACAATCAGTGTGCCTGTGACTGACCCATAAGGGATAAATGGTCGTGAGGGTATCAGTAATAGTGTGATGGAGATCGTATGGTCCTAAATTCAAACCTGAACAGAACATCTGTTCGGTGCTAATTATACAACCTGTGGCAACACAGTTTACATTTGGGGGAATGTGGACCTCTTAATGTTCCGTTTACCATGTCAGTGAAAGAGATGATGATTTGAAATCAACTCAACTCATAAATCAACAAAATTAAGGTCAAATTGGGTAACTTTAAATTTCAGTGTAACATTGAATGCACTGTTTAAAAACTATAAAAGTACCTGCATACTGTTTTTTATGGTTTGTTTTTGAGCCAATCCTTCATAGACTCAACAACATCTTTTAGTTGGAGTGCTTGTCAAAAGTAACTGATCTAAAAGAGTGGATTCGATGTTACACTGAAATTCAAAGTTACCCAACTTAACTGTATACTTTAAATTACTGAGCTGTACTACCTTATCATAAAATGATCGCCATTCCAGGAAGTTTCTGCCATAAAGACCTAGATTTTGGCTCTATGTGACCAGCCCGCGGTCACTTCAAAATACTTAATCATAATGTCATAAGTCCACGGTCGCAATTCGCTTTTGTGGTTAAAAAACCCGTATGATTATGATGTGGCAGTTTGCCACAGACATATTATATTTATAAACTATCCGACCAAAACTATCCTTAATAGTAAATTTATAGGCTATCGTTGACTATCGAGAGCCAATACTACCTTTTTCGAGTTTCCTCATTTCAAAACACACTCTTTCCATGGCATATTTCTTACTAAGAGTCTTTACGAGGCAAAGAATAAGAAAAGTATTCTTGGCAAACAATATGACTTCAAGGGTTTTTTTGGTTGGCTTCTTTATTCCTGCACAGAAAATATGAAAATGATGAAATTTTATTCAAGAAATGGTTTGAAGGGAAATTGAATCATTTTTAAAAGACAGTTAATTCAATATTCAGTTTTATTGAACACAGAAGTAAAGGTTGTCTAATTAAAAAAATCTTTCATGGAATCTTTTATAGATTCTCTGAACAAACAACAAAGAACCTTATAGAGGCCAGTGATATATATTATAATAAAAAAGGCGTAAATAGTAGTAGTAGTATAATAACGGTGAGCGAAATGAAAGCTCACCGTATATTGTTGTTGCATGAATATTGTACCACTCAGAACTTAAGCTTCAAGTTTTGCCGTGCAGATCGGCATCTAGTCTAATGACCTTTAACGTCACCCTGCATCATTACCGACTAAGTCGAAAATGCATACAAAATGGTTAAGTCAATCAATAAACATTTTCAAACATTGCATTTGAAGAGTTTGCGACTAACAAGTTGTATTTCTTTCGATACCTATTTATTGGAATACTTTCGCTCAATCAACTAATAGGGTGACAATAAAGGGTTTGATGGAAACTTCAAGTTTGGACTACACCTTCATCATAGTTGAGAAGAAGCTGAAATATAGTTTTCCGGTCTAAAGATCCGTTGAGCCGCCGCATTTCAACCGACCCTAATTCTGATAACTTAGCCGTAATACGGCTGATTGTACAATTTGACTGCGACATGTCCACTTACACGATCAATAGCCCTTGTGTCAAAATCCTGTGCAATTTGTCCTTCTCTGTGCAATTGTCCTGTGGTCTCGTTCCGGCCGAGTTGGTAAGTCAACACAGGGCGACTTCAAACGTAGCCCAAGGCATGGCTCAACGCTTCTGGAGGCGTTTGCAGTGTCAAATTTTGTTGGGGTATTCCGGATAATGTATTGAAGTGAAAACGAATTACATGCACTGTTCTTTGTGGACGTTCTGTCACACAAAATATAAACAGAGTAATTGCATGCTAGGTCATTGTTTCATGTTTTGTGGGCCCACCCAATAATATATTTAAAAGAGGTGTAAGTAGACACGTTATGTCAGTACTGACGCAAAGTCGAATCAAAAGACCCTGGCGTATCGTACCTTTTGATTTGACCGTGTGTTCAAGATAGCATGATTATTTATTAGAGCGTAAACGAGACAGAAACTGCCTCAAACTGTCAATGCTTTGCTCAGGTGGTCAAAAGTCCTGATTTCAGGTGACACTTTTTCAGCACAAGTAACCTATCCGTACTTTATTATAATATCATTGGGTCCACGAGTATTTTCGAAACATTCAGAACAAAGTAAGCCATAAGAGATAAATGAGAAAATACGAGCTGCCATGTTACCACAAATTTTCTGGCGCATCTTAACACCTATAATATTTTCGGGCATAAAGTATGACTATCTATCTTTCTATGAGCTAAAAAGCAAATTCAAGTTTGAATGATCAATGAATAACAACCATTTCAGAGTGGAGTGTTCTAGTCAGGCACCGTCAGTCAGTCATAACACCAACTTTGTCTTTATTGTACAATTTACGGCTAACTCTCCGGGGACGGAAAACAGTAATAAAATCCGCAGATCACTGCAGTAGATTCACCCCTTATCACGTTGGCTAAATGTCGGCTTCTGAATGTTCCGATCACCATAACGGCAAGACTGGAATTGGATTAGACTAAAAAAAATTTTTGTTTAATTCCGTTACACGGAGAAAAGCTCAGGTGCAAAACCGTTGTGTTTGAAATAATGCGTTCAACTCGGGCACTGTGAACTTGGCTTTCTTATTAGGAACGATTTGATTGGTTATGGGGCGTGCTAAGTGAAACGACAAGAATGAAATCACTGAATTCTTAACGTGAACGGACTATATCCAGAAAACCAAATCGTCAAGATAGTAAATCAAAATACAAATTCAACACACGCAAACCAGTGCACATAGCCAATACTCAATCAATTCCAGAATCCTTTGCAAATTAACGATTTCATCCGATTCAGAGCAGAAATACCTCCAGTACCCTTATTGACTTTGACCCCTGACATTGGCGAGTGCAGAACCCACGGACACAGTATAAACCATACAGTAGAACATCTAAATACAAACGTGCCACTCTCGCTTTGAATGCGTGCGTGAGCGTCAGGCGCCGTGTCGCGATATCACGCACACGCTAGCATAAAATAGGGAGGCATAGGAAGGCGGCAGTACGGACGGTCTGTGCCGCGTGTCTGTGTGCGCGCTAGGCTAATAAGGCCCGGCGCCCATTATCGGCATCGGCAAGGAAAAGGATCCTTCGGCATCCTACATGCAAGCGCACACTATCGGCAATTATGCTTAAGGATGCCGAGGCGTCCTTAAGGATGCCGAACCGCAGGTTGCCTCGACGCCGGCGGCGTACCGAAGGATGCCGAAGCATCCTGAAGCATGCTCAGGCTGCCGATACAGTAGCCTCAAGCATGCCGAAGCGGTATTTTTGTATTACGACCACATATCACGGAAATTTCTGCTTTATTGCCATTATGTTTTGGTATATTGCTATTTGCCACCAAGAATCCTGATGCGTGCCGATGCCGATAGTGGGCGCCGGGCCTAACTCGGCGGGTGGCCTTAGTACAGCTTATAGCCTACTGTATGGTTTATACTGTGCCACGGACGGAAGCGCCTTCGAGCATGAAGTTCCGCTCCGTCTCGTCGCCCGGGGCGGGTTAGGTTGGTATTGGTATTTCTATTTAGAATTATTACATTGTACGACTTTGATGGGCGGGTTAGGAGTTAATTTCTCGAGGATTGTATGGACGGTTTAGCGATTAGCGTGGGCTGGCAGAGAATACGTGAGAGTGATGAAATTTTATCAAATTTTTGATTGACGGATAGATAATGTTTTTTTTAAAACCGGAATTCGTACAATTAATAGTTGTGCAATGAAGAATGATGAGGAGAACTGGGTTATTTGATAAGCTCTAGGCTTGAGGTAGAAACCCGATTGCGTCGGCAGACTGCAAAATGCGAACCCCACGCTGCTGACTGCAGTGGTATCATGATATGGCGGACACGGCGGGAATGAGACCGCAGGCAAGACTGCGTCCAACTGCAGACGCTTACTGGAGTGCAGTTTGCAGCTTATCCAGAAATCTAACGACAGTATAGATTAACATTGGTTATCCCCACAGATCCGCAGTTGCATAGCAAAGTTCGCTGGGTACCTTCTGGTGGCAATAGCGAAATAATAAATACAATTAACGAAACCTGACTTATCCTGGTCCGCTGCCCTCGGAGGCGCCTAGCCGTGTCCTGGCTCAGTGCAGATTGTTAGAGGGGCGTAGGGATAGTAAGCAACCTTAATGTCAGATGTTATCAAGTCACCCTACGGCCTCTGACTGGGCTTAACGACTGACATCTAGCGACGTCAACCGGGACCAATACTTAACGTGCCTTCCGAAGCACGAAGATGCCCGGAAAATCACATAACTGAATTTCAGTCGTTGTGGTCACCCATCCCAGTTCCGACCCAGCGTGTGTTGCTTTACAACCAGCCAGCCATTTGTACTTCTGGTACCATAGCGAAATAATAAATACAATTCTCGAAACCCTCCAAAAACTGACTTATCCCGGTCCGCTGCCCTCGGAGGCACCGAGCCGTGTCCCGGCTTTGAAGTGGCCCGGTCTGTGTCGAGGCAACTCGCCCGTAATGAACGTACAGAAGGACAATTGTATGGGATCTTGACAAATTGATTGTGAGATAAATTCGCTATAGGATGAAAATAATACTCTTGAATTGGTTTATTATTTTGTTATTGACGTACAATACAATACCAAAAGATCTGAAAACCAGAAAAAGACATTTAGTCATGTTGGCATCAGGCAGGACTTGAACCCGCATCTATCGCAAACCGGGCGACTGCACTTCCAATTATGCTACTACATGAGTGTTAGAGGTGGATGCCTATAACATTGATGAAATCACACTGGCTCATAGGGTAAATATACCAGAAAGATTCGGCCGGTCTGTTAATGGTCTCGGTAGCATAATTGGAAGTGCAGTCGCCCGGTTTGCGAAAGATGCGGGTTCGAGTCTTCCCTGATGCCAACATGACCAAATGTCTTTTTCTGGTTTTCAAATCTTTAGCAAAGATACTGCATGGAAAATGCTAAACAATAATAAAAAAAAAATACAATAGAATGAGCAAAGAGCCTTTTTAAAATAAATATTCTGTCAAATTTGGAACAAGACCGTGCGAAGTGGAGAAGCAGATGCAGAAGAGCGGACCCCGGGCGCCGCAACGGCAGCAACCGGGATAATCGCTAGGATGATGATGACCTGGTCAAATTTTGTTTATTTTGTGGCACCCATTCGATCGCTATTTTTGTTAATAGTTCCGTTGGCATGCGACAGGTGTGGCCAGCTGAATCCCACTTTAAGTAAATGGCCCTTTAGTAGACGTCAGTTACTCAAAAAGACGTCAGTTACTCAAAAAAGCTCAGCCTGTATTCATCGCGCCATCTCTGATCCTTCAAGGATCAGATTCTATGAAGTAGCATTGTAAGGTATTTATTTATTTTTTCTATTGATTAAGATACACCAGCGACAATATCAATGCAGTATTTTTTTATTTAATTCACAGGTTCACACAAAAACCTCAGGTACAAAACCGTTGCGCTTGAAAAGATGCATTCAACTGGGCACTGTGAACTTGGCTTCCTAATCAGGAACGATTTGATTGGTTAGGGGGCGTGCTAGGTTGAAGGACAAGAATTAAATCACTGCATTCTTAACGCGAACCGACTATACTAACATGAATCTCTGATGTCACCTACGGAAAAGAATCTGGCTACTAGTATATTGGAAAAACACCGATTTATTTTAAATCTTGACGTATAACCCTAAAATACCTGCGTAATCTGCCGAACTCGCGCGATTGACCGTGCTAAAATAATTTCGTTAATGCCGGTCCGCGCGCCCTCGCGTGCCGGGGCCCTGTTTTTATTCGGTTGTAATTAGTGTTGTAAAAAAGCTCGAGTCGGCGCTTCAACGCTTGAGTCGACGCTCAAGCAGATTGCTAACGCTCAAGTCGGGGACTCGACGAAGCGCTCCACGCTCTAACAGTGGCTCTAGCGTTTTAGTGGAAAAGCGTATTCCGAGCGCTGAACTCAGGGCTAGGCTCGAGCTTGAGCGTGCTCGTTTAGATTACATAGCTAGTAAGATACTGTAAAATAGATAGTATACTTGAAATAAAAGTATTTTACTCGTCGTCCAAATTAAAATACAAGTGTATTTAAAAGTTAATAACTCACAAGACTTGTTTATAACAATGTGTCTTAAAAAAAAATACTCACCGTACCTTTCTGCCCGTCACAACTCCTAACATTTTTATCTATTGCAATTTATTAATCTACCTGGATTTAAAAGTTACAACGCTCGGACGCTTGAGCGCAAAACTCGAGCACGAAACGCTTCTTCAACGCTCGCAAGCGTTGAACGCTTGAGCGCGCTTGAAAGCATCGATTCAGCTTGACGCTCAGCGCTCATTTTTACAACACTAGTTGTAATCGTTAAATGTGTGTCTGTGATTGTTTCCGTGCCCTTGGCTTGAAAGGGCCCCATTCAGCGGAGGGTTAAATTCGGTTTATTGCCCAGTGGGATAATTATGTAATGTAATATGACATTTGAACTCGTGAAGGACGTTTTGGTGTTGGAAAATTGACGTGTTAGAATTCGAAAAAATACCGCATATAATGTTTGAGCATGAATAGTTGCTAACTTGTAGTATATTCTGACAGGCTGACTGAAATATACAGTCCTACCAACTTATCTGTGAAATGGCGAAAATTGGAACTACGACCGCCATGTTGAAATGTCATTCGATTGTCTGTGTCAACAATTTTTGAGTACTATGGTTGTTTTATTGTGATATTTCGGAATTTATGAAGTTGAATATACCGAAAGCCATTAAAAGTGATGCTCGAAACATTATTCTTAAGGTTGAAACCTTTTTTAAAGAAGAAGCTCGGGCGAGGTCTCCGATTATTCCATTTACCAAAATATACAAACGAATTTCGGCTGCAACAGGTTAGTGTTGTCAATTTTATTTTTATAAATACATATACATATGCTTAAGGCTCGATACCAGGAAAACGGCTCTCGGGAAAACTAAAGTTTTATATAGAAAATATGAAGTATGAGGCACGAAAAAAATCGTCATAGTAGTCAAAGAGTTGCACAATCAGCTCAAACTTCCAGTATATGGATCAACTTACTAGATTAATGTGAAAAAAAATCAGAATATCGCTAAAAACGTGCAAAACGCACTCCCGTATTTCAAAAGTTTAGGCATCATATAAACTAACAACTTACGTGTTTTAAATAACGTGTAAAGATCAGATATCAAAGAAGCATTGCCAATCAGTTGTTTTTCATTGCTTTATTTCAGTTTTGTGCAAAAAATTCCCAAACATTCCGAATTTTTCGCTTGAAATCTCCATACAAATTACTATGGAGTGAGTGAAGTTTCTTTGATAGCTGTCCGCGCACCGTCGCAGCTCACTCCCCCCCATGTCCCCAAGGTGAGCGCACGTCGCTTTTGACGAAAATGACATTTATAATTACGCGGATAATTTACACGAAATAGGCGCACATAGGGTCTTTTGTTGAAAATAGTACAACTTTATTTTTTTTCCTCCGTACTGTTTGTTCATATGCATTATGCATAATTTATCAAACGTATGATTTTATCATGATTCACCATGAGAGTTATATGGCAGGTTTATATTTATAAGTACACTTGATTAAAAGCTCTCTTGGGTTTGACAATTTCGTACTAGTTGCCATTTCATTTTCCTATTCTTTACGCAGTGACGTGCACTCACCCGGCGTCATGTGGAAGACTGACTTGCGGGACTGCGCAGACGGCTGTCAAAGAAACTTCACTCGTTCCATAGTAATTAGGATGGAGATCTCGAGCAAAAAAAATTAAAGTTTGCGTTTGCTTATACGAAACAGAAATAGTTATAGCAAAAGAACATAATGACAAGTTATTCGAAATGGAAACACACTTCACACCGGAACAGCTTTTACAATTGTACCAAGCACAAATTCGGTTGTGTATGGAGTACTTCTGCCACCTCTGGGATGGCTCTGCCAAGTATCAGCTGGATGCACTGGACTCAGTAGACCGAAGAGCCAGGAGACTGATAGGTGACGAGACGCTCGTTGGAACCAAACTCGAGTTTGGAGCATCGGCGTAGAGTCGGCCTGTCTATCGGTTTTTTATAAGGTGTATTTCGGAGAGTGTGCGCAAGAACTTCATGACCTGATACCACCCTCTACTTTCTACTACCGGACCACAAGACGCCGCGAGGGCTTTCATCTCCATGTGGTCGACTTTCCAGCGGTCCGAACTAAGCGGTTTGGTGCTTCCTTTCTGGTCCGCACCGCTAAGGAGTGGAACGCCCTCCCTGCGTCTGTGTTTCCGGCTACATACAACCTTGGTGTCTTCGAGGCAAGAGTGAATAGGCATTTTTTGGGTAAGCGTGGCTGGCAAGACTGAGGTCAAACGCAAACCCATTTTAAATAAAAAAAAATGGATCAGATAGAACTTTGATATAAATATGAATTATCATATTTACGTCAGCCATGGAAAAATGGCAGTGCAAGCATTTTTATCTCTAACTGGCTATTTGCACACAGCTTTTCCCTGTAGTAATTTGAATGAACTATACAGACAAACGTTCTAGAAAATATAATTAGCATCAACTATCATTTAGATAGTGAAAGCTTATGTAAAAACAGACAGAAAAACGCGGAGGGTGACTTCCTTTCATACTATGCTCTACTCGTAGATCAATTCCAGTAAGATGAAGATCACGGTGGATTCTGTATTAAATTCAGCGTAAAAAGCCTGAAATACGATGGCCTCTACAGGAGACTAAAGGTATTATACTCAAGTGTTATTATCTAAAATAAATTATCCACTAAAAGTGTCTCAACTGTTGACAACTGTTAAATTCCTCGTTTTAGTTAGTAACAAGATAGCTCCGTTTAATGCTTCTTGCAGCTTTTCATTACAAGTAAGACCAATTTATTAGTGGGTTCTTCTGCATGTTACTAGAAATGGCTCCGTGTATTGCTATATCATATGCATTGGATGTAAGAAATATTTTGTGTTGATGATGATCGAACGGATAAACCAAGTTACAACTAAATCTCGATGGAATCGTCAAGTACCAGATATAACATTGTGCAAATAACGTGGTCATGAGAATAGATTGCAAATAATAGTGTAAAAAAATAATTGGCAAAACCGCTTGTTAGTATGTTTAATAAAATAAAATTTTTGGTTAGTTTCTGTTGTTTGCCCTATATCCTGAAATATATTGGGTGGCGAAATAAAAATATCTTTGGTGAACGCATCAAATGATTATCATGCCGCGATTTATAATAATAATAAATAAATAAATATCCCTGGACATTATTCCACACAGCGCCATCTAGCCCCAAGTGAGTTAATTATACTCCGTTTTTATGGGATACTAGACAACGGATAAACATACTCAAATACTTTTTCTTTTGTAAATACATACTTATTATACATAGGAAACACCCAGACCAATACAAAAGACATGTTCATGCACACAAATGTTTGTACTGTTCGGGGATCGAACCCGCGACCTTTGGTGTAGTAGCCGACTTCTAAACAATTACACCAAGACGGTCGTCCGGATTTATGCATTGCATTTATGCACGGATTGCACGGCCCAACCACTGTGTGACCATAGCTGTCACGATCGCTTTCAAATTTGACAGATTTTCTCTCCGGCCGACCCTAGTAGCGAACCTTAACCAAATATTTAAGTCCACGGAATATTTGTATATGTCACCGGAAAATAACAAGAACCGTAAATTTATAAATTTCCTAGGAAATTTATAAACTTTCGTAGGATTCTAAACGAGAGATGAATTGTATCATTTTACGCCCTCATTTCCGGAAATTGATAAACTTTCGTAACGCATCCGTAAAATAATAAGTGGGCAGTAAACAAACGCCATGTGCGCCCTGATTGGTCGAATAAGTCACGTGGTCCTTCTCCTTCCTCTCCTCCGCCACTCATAATCTATGAATACAAGCATTGCCACTGTCAACATCGACCAATCAGAGAGCAGTGTGTTATTTTCCGTAATTTAAAAAAGCGTAAAATTAAAAGCTGTTCTGTGATTAGTCGAACCGTTTAGAATCTTACGAATAGATATCCGTAAGTTGATAAATTTACCACGAGTCGTCGCAAATTGATAAACTTCCGGAAATGTAGGCGTAAAATAATAAAATTTATCTCTCGTTTAGAATCCTACGAAAGTTGATAAATTTCCTAGGAAATTTATAAATTTACGGTTTTTGTTAATTTCCGGTGACATATATATTCTTACTGTAGGTTAACGTAACGGTAACGCACATCTAATGGTTACCTGTTAAATGGGTGAGCCAACTAACCTGCCGGTTTTTAAATATCGATGAAAAAAATAACTATTTTTCAGGTGTGAGTCAAGGACTTATTTCAAAAATAGATAAAGAAGGACATGCAGCAGAAGACACTGTTACTAAAATTCGGACACCAGGCAAGGATCGAAAACGCAAAAGTGGAATCATACACGTTGATGATTTTGACATGGGAGTTATACGGAGGAGAGTACATGAATTTGATTCTGCTAAAAAGGTCATAAAGACAGAAATAAATTACAAAGGACAGCGATGATGATGTCGGTAGTGCAGGTTCATCTAAAGATCATAATTACTGTAAATCTGGTTTTTAATAAATATTTGTAAAGCAATTTTTTTTTTTATTACATCCAATGGGTACTTACCACTGCGAATGATTATTAGTATATCGTTGTTAGGGGTTAGGAACGGTCTTAACTAAATGCTGGAAATAGTACCAGGTACCTGATGCAGGGAGGGTACATACACACACATTGAATGAAAGTTTTAAGTGTGGAACATTTAGTATGATTTTTAAGTTTTCCAGATTCCCGTTTACCTCTCTAGTAACTGTTTTAGCTATCAAACCTTAATATCTGCAGGATTTCCATTTCATTCACTTTCTAAATAAAGCCATTTTTAATCCTGAAGGACAACTGTTTAGCGTACCTACTTAACTACAAATTAATATTATTTTTAATTTATAAATAATTACAATATTTAACTTTATAATTTTTACATAATATTTATTTCTTTTGACAAATTACCTACTTGTAAAACTTACTCAATTTTGGGGACCCCATTATTAATTAGCAACACTGAATCGACGGTGTCGTCCTCTTTCAGTTCACAGATAAGTTGGTAGGTCTGTACATATTTTGAAACAAAAGGAAAACTGTCACCATTCAATAAAGCCGGGTAAAAGTTCCTTCAAATCTTCACTCATTTGCTCATTCGGATTTATGCTGTGAAGTTTTGTAGATACAAACAGACCTCATAGTTTAACTATTTGTATGTTTTTTTAAAATAGGTACTACTTGACCACTAGCTCTACCAGACTGAAGTGTGTGGTTTATTTTTTAAAAATTACCTTTTTTAATCTTTTAATTTTCGATTTTACTTGAAAATTTTTTTTTACACGGCTTTTTTCTAAAGCAAGTGTTAACCTGACAGGTATTTCATCAAAAACAGCCTCATTTCTTGTTTTCAAGTGATCATCCTGTATCGAACCGATACTGTTAGGTAACAAGTGTTCAACCATCACTCATATCCCCTTGGGTAACTCTGAACTTATGAGGGTATCCAAACAGGGTTAAATCTGGGCCGAAGTGGGCTGGATTTTTAACGCCCATAGGTGAGGTTAGGGGTCTCTCGGGCCCCTAGCCTTTTGCTTCCGAAATGGGGTTAAAATTATGCTCCAGTTAACAGGTCGTAACATTTCTGGGAAGGAGATATTTTATACTTTAAAATTTTATGACCGAGGTTTTAGTACCAATTTTATGTTGGGTCACTTTTAAATAAGTCTTTATAAAACAATTTCACACTATATTTATCTTTAGAGTACCTATATGTCGCACTAAGATAGGTAAGGCCGTAATATAGTTATATCCCTAGGGATATAATTATATACCGTAACGTGGTTATACGAAAGCGTTTCATTACTATCTCACTAGGAATATAACGAAACGGTCCGAGTTTAGTGATATACTTAAATTACTAGATTAACTTTAGTGAATTAGCTGTCAGAGTGTTAATCCTGAAAGATTGGTTACTCAGAAATGCAATACAGATAAATGCAACACTATATTAAAATACTGCTATGGTATTCCGGCGGGTGCCAAAACTCACTACGCTCGTGGTGAGTGACCTCAATTTCTTTGCAATTGTGCTCGTTTGAGAGAAAAGAACTCAACTCAAATGGCACTATTACTTTTTTTAAAACAGACTCTACCACCTATTAGGTGAGCTCTAAGGCCCCGGCGCCCATTATCGGCATCGGCACGACTGACGATTTTAGGTGGCAAATAGCAATATACTAAAACATAATGGCAACAAAGTAGAAATTTCCGTGATATGTGGTCATAATAACATAAATACCGTTTCAGGATGCTAGAGGCTGCTGTATCGGCAGCCTTGAGAATGCTTCGGGATGCTTCGGCATCCTTCGGTACACCGCCGGGGCCGAGGCAACACTCGGTGGATAGCTCGTCATCCCTAAGAACGTTGCAGCATGCCAAAGCATAATTGCCTATAGTGTGCGCTTGCATGTAGGATGCCGAAGGATCCTTTTCCTTGCTGATGCCGATAATCGGCGACGGGCCTAACACACGGGCTCAGTAAGCATTGTTAGGTGTTTGTAAGGTTAGTGATAAGTTTTGCTTCCAGATGTTATTAAGCTATCTTAAAGCCTCACACTGAGCTTAACGACTGTCACAACTGAGCCAAGGACACATCGCTATTAACGATTGAATTTTATTTAATTAACTGAAAAAAAAAACAAAATTATTTGGTGTTCAGCTAAAGAAAACCTGAGGTTTGAAAGGATTTTGATGAAACAAAAACTTGAACAAGCTTATAATGTACTTCACATAACTTATTTCATTAACTATGCATATTTTAAAATCTAAAATGTATATGCATTTTAACATTTAAAATGTTAGACAATGGAGAAGTTTTAAGTTGTTCTGTAAGATATTTCAAAACTCATTAAAATTTCTAAGAAAGTAAAGCTATTCCTACAAAAGCACCAAAGTTATAAAAAAACGATTAACAACGATTAACAACCTAGGTATACATTCGATTTGTGAAAGTTAAAGTTTTCTTGAAAGTGACCCGGTTTGATGAAAAATGTATATTGAGCTTTTATAAAGTACACAAAAAATACAGAATTTATTTAATTTCCCCGGGTTTCCGGGAAGCCTCTAAAGAATAAATGACAGCGGTTCTTTGTCTAATTTGTAAAAGGGTAAACAGCGCGCCCTGATATGGACATAAATTATAACCTCAATTTTACCGCTTCCATTTTTCCGGCACCTTCTGTGTGGTGCAAGTGATGGAAATAATGCGTTTTCAATGTTAAATAACTATAGTTCGTTCGCGTTGAGAATGTAGTGATTTTTAAAATAATCAGTTGCACACAAAAAAACTCAGATCCCCAACCTTTGCGTTCAAAAGTATGCGTACAGTTGGTTACTGACTTTCTAATAAGGAACGATTTGATTAGTAAGGGGGCGTGCTAGGTGCGAAGTACAAGTATGTAATCACTGCGTTCTTAACGCAAACAGACTATAAAGAATTTTGAGTTCGAAAATTAAAATGTTATCTATAACCTGCTCTAAAAAAGGAGTGAATGCAAGGTACAAGGTACGATCTTATGTTTGTGACCCTGAAAGTTTAATTGTAAAGAAATATTTCGTTAATGAAAATATAGACAGTCATAATCACGTTAAAAAACTATAAAATAGAACTGATAAATTCAGACCTTTTTAATTTTTAAATGAAGCAGCTATATCAGAATATAACTTAAGTACCTACTATGAAAAAGTTTTGCGAAAGAATTCGATTGCTAAGAAAAAAAAGTGTTAAAATAATGTTACTTTTTCCACCTTCTGAGTATTTCTTTCAGTTATTTTAGTACTTTACAAAACGGATTTATAAGGCAAGGGTGAATGGAACTGTTGGGTGAAAAGAGGATGGCTTAGACGAACGTTTCTGGACAAGTTCAAGATATTCTCAGAAAGGGATAGTAACCGACGAGCATGTTTGAAAGGACTCATGAAAGTAGAGGTGGCGCAAGGTGCGTCAGGACCGTAGCAAGTGGAAAGAAGTGGTCTCTGCCTACCCCGTTGGCAAAGAGAGATGGTATGTATGTACGTATGTATTTTAGTATTTTTATGGTTAGTTAAGTAGCAATTTTGTATCGTTTCGTATGTTTTCAAAAGGTTTCATTAGTGCCTCGTATACTTTTTATCCACAATATCTTGATAATATATCGCTTGACGCCTGTACCTTGCGCCCCCACCCCGCTGTAAACATCCCCTGTATCTCGCGTCGGTGATACGCCTCTCATTTCCATACCCAAGTGGTTGCCGCTTTAATCTGGTGCTCATGTGTTCAATATCACGTGACTCGAATGGTTTATTTAGTGGTCTGAAGGACCATTGTCAAGGAATGTTTCAGAAGTCAGATGAAAGGCCGGAGTTCGCGTATTGTGGTGTTGGATGGACATTGTAGAATTAACCCTTTTGGACACAAGGCTACGGAAGTCTTTGGTACTGATGTCAGTATCAGACAGCGTATGAATTTTGCCCGAAATGGTCGGGTATCGAAGATTTTGTACAGGTATTAGCAAATAACAGACTCTGTCGTTCGTACGGGACTCGGTTCGTACTACTAAAACGGGTTTTACCTCAAAGACATGGTCGTGTTTTTTGAGCTTAAGGACTGATAACTAGATATCAGCTATCAGAGGCACTCGTACATCCAACTTAACAGACTATTGTGTGTTCGAAGTGACTAAGGTTACGAAGAACACTTGCCTTTCTTTTAATTTCCTTATTTCTAATTCGCGCACTTACCTAAATACTTCCAAATAGAAATAAACCAAAATTTGCATCATTCTTGGATGATCACTGAGAACCCACAGTGGGTGGCAACACAGCTTACTGTAACGGAAATTCGGTCAGAACATTTGACATTATTCGTGCTGTGAACGAAAAAAAAACAATTGCAGGTACAGCTACCAGTTAAAAGTGCCACACCGTGCAGTGCAATAAAGCAGCTTCATAAGAATATCATACCAATATTTAACTTTTCCAAACGTGCAAAGGCGAGCAAAAAAACTGCACACTGACTTAATAAACAGCAAAAACTACGAATGGGACCGGCAATAATCTGTAGCTATGTCACCATCACTCATACGATAATGTTTGCATTCGAGCATAAAATGCTGCCCTATTTCTGTGCAATGATTTGTACACGGCCACGCCTGGGAGAGCAATCACTCTATTCCTGCGGTGGTAAGGTCGAGAATTGAATAGGACTTGGTGGAAAGTAGGTCTTATTTTTCAAAGGATTGGTGGTCTTGTTAATTTGTTTTGAAGTAGTTTTATAGGTGTACTTGGTGAGAGAAGTAGCTGCAATTCTTGAAGATGTCATTCGTGTTTTAACTAAGTATAAGTATTAAGTTTATTGTTGGTTTTCAATTAGACTAATTTGACCTAATAGCAATGAGAGTTTAGCCCTCGGCGGTTTCGCGTTTCACATTGCGTGCGACAATAAGACGCATTATAGATTAAGGTGTAGGTATAGGTACAGCTAAAGAAATTAAAAATAAATAAATATCCCTGGACATTATTCCACACAGCGCCAACTAGCCCCAAGTGGGGGTAACTAGACAACGGATAAACATACTTAAATACTTTTTCTTTTGTAAATACATACTTAATTTACATGGGAAACACCCAGACCAATACAAACAGACATGTTTATGTACAAAAATGTTTGTACTGTACGGGAATCGAACCCGCGACCTTTGGTGTAGCAGCCGACTTCTCAACAATTACACCAAGACGGTCGTAAAAAGAAAAAGAAAAAAAAAGAACATCAATGTTATTAAAAGATCATTTTTTAAAAATTCAACTCTCTTAAGCACTTCAACCTTCTGAAGCCACACGCACATAAGTACTTGATTTCCACCGTTCTCACTCGCACACATGTCACGCATGACAAAATGCGACAAACACTTCATCTTCGTTATAATTCATCCCTTTATTGATTTCTGTTTTACTCCAATTGTCATGTATTCTCGTTCTCTACTTTACAAAAATTGTAACCGTGTTCAACCACCGTGTGTTACAACCGTGTGTAACCATGCTTTGGCGCTACCTATAATAACATAATTATCCTACTAATATTATAAGGCGAAAGTTTGTATGTGTGGATGTGCCACGTAAAAACTACTGAATGGATTTTAATGAATCTTTACAATAATGTAGCTTATACATTTGAATCGCACATAGGCTACGATTTATAAAGATATACTTAAAACTTTGTATTTTTCAACATGAGTCCACGCGGACGAAGTCGCAAGTGGCCGCTAGTAAACTATAATTCTACAACAAACAACAATGTTCAGTTCAATTATTGTTTATTTAGTTTTGTTTGTTGTAGGTATTTTTCTTTTATATTTTCTTAGCCGAATAAATGATTCTTATTCTTATTATATCTTTTGTGGTGACAGCAAATCAGCAACGATAACCGATCATAGTGTGAGCTAAAGCACGCTAGGTCTGGTAATTGATTAGGTTTCTAAAAGTAAACTGAACCCACTGCCTTTGGCGCCAAAAGCAAGACCTTTAACCGTTCACCCAACGGGCTGATAACACAACACACGCACGTGCGATTTCCGCCCATTTCGCAAATTGTTCTGGGCGGAAACGAATAAAATTTTAACTCCGTTTTCATATTTTTCGAGCCCAACTACAAATGGGCTTGCTCTATTCTTTGCACGAAGCTATTTCTACTGCTTTTATATCGGAATAGAAAATATTTCAACATTCTAGAGGAGGTTTATTAGAGGATTTATAAATAGAGAGATACTTAGATACTATAATTCTTAGCTACACATTAACAAAACGTTGTTAAAGCGCCGTGAGGGACGCGGCCCAGTGGTTAAACACCTTTGCTCGGAACCCGGTGTTACCGAGTTCAAAACTGGCCAGAGCACGCACTTTGTATCCCTTGTACTATTTGCGGCTAACTCTCCGGTGATGGAAGGCACCGATAAAAAACCTAAGCATTCTGGACAACGGCCGTAGGCTCCCCTTTACCCCGTTGGGTTCAAATTCCCTCGGCAAGATGTGATTTCGATTCCGATTCCGCTCACCATGACCTTCAACAGTTCTCGCAGCGCCAACATTTTCAAATGATGCTTCGCTCTTATTGGTCGTATCGTGATGATATGTAGCCTATGTCCATTTTCGATTAATATCTAACCAACAATATATATTTTTATTCGTATTCATACATCATTGCTGTGGTTTCATCGCTACGAACCAACTCTTCGGCTCCATAACTTTAAGTTAAGATTATCTGATTTTTTAAGGCTAAAATACTTGCCCACTTACTTTTTTAGTTCACCTATTTACAACACCAGTCATAATCAAACGCCATATTGCAAAAATGAAATAAAAACCAGGCATAAAACTGGACCGGAGTGTAATGTACAAGCCCTTAAAAATTACATCAGTGAGTAACCATAGCGTGACCAACAGAATAAAATATTTACTATCTTATCAATAAAAATACTGAATAAAAAGGAGAGAACATGCACCCCAATAAAACGTCCCCCCGAGCGGATGGCTCTCCCAAATACCTTTTGGTTATACTGCGCTGTAAAAATACACTTTCAGACCGTGAGGCGCATTTAAGAGCTGTTTGCTGCATAATAAATAGGGATGCCAAGTTTGTTTTACGCGTTTTTCATAGGTGCAAGCGAAAAAATAAACTCAAGCAGGGCTTACCATCAGCAACATTCTACCGACAAGTAAAAAGCACCAAAATATGTGTTGACATGACGAGTGGACGCCGTTTAGACTTTCGCCGATCAGACAACTTCTTCTTTTATGCCCAAGGATAACTCAAAGAGGCTGTGTTGAAAAAGTGGCACCCGGAATCTGAACTTCGAACACCTGAGCAAAGCACTGACAGTTTGAGACGACACTGCGCAACATGTAAGAATCTGTCTCGTTTACGGTCTAGTCTTTAATCACACTATCTTGTACACACGGTCAAATTATAGGTACGTACGCCAAGGGTCAATTTTCGACTTCGGATCAGTACTGACATAACCTATTTACGTATTTTTTATTGTAATATCATTGAACCCGGCGGTTAAAAGCGTGGGGCGAAGAACTGTTTGCCATTGGGGTATAACAGTGTAAAAATGGGATTTGGGACGGCATGTATCTATTTTGAGAGCCGCCTTTTAATATCTAATGATCTATGATTTCTGTTTGAGTAAATAATGTCATTGAAAATGTTTATATTTGCTCATGCTTCTATTCAATTCATGAGTATTGGCATCCCTGAAACATGGAGGATATTCATGAAAAGTGCTAGTAAGGAAGTTGTGAAATCTTTTCGGCCATGGAGGAGATCGTAGATACCGAGCAGGAACCTGGCAGTGAATTGAGGGGCGCATTCGGTCCTGGGGTGGCATTCCGGCTAACATCACTTCACATCTCGGTGCTTCACGCTTACTTCAATCATCAATACGCTTCACTTTGAATTAGTATTTAATCTCATTTTATATGTAAATAATTAAAAAATGTTATTTGGCTTAGTTATTTTTTCTCAAACGACAACAGTCGCGAAGAAACTGAATTTAAAAGATAGCTCGTAACTCACCACTACCGAAGTGAGTTTTGGCGCCAACCGAAATAGCACAGCTGATTTGGGTTAGGACCCGAATAGAGTTAAATAGTGATTAGTACATCATTTTGGCATCTTTAACACCCAAGTCTCCAAGGTCTAATTAATTAATTCATTTATATTATTACTAAAATGAAGAGTTTCTTTTTCCTAGTCAACGATATTAATTAGCACTTTCACCTTGATTTCAAAAGTGTTGTTTCGTTTTTAAGCATGCAGACCACCTTATGGTAAAATATCATTGCACCCTATAAACACGTTACACGATTTTAAGTATTCAACGTATTTTTGTATTTAAGTGTGTTTTTGTTTGATTGATTTAGTTCTTGACGATTTAAAAGCACTTGTAACAGGTCTATTTAAATGAAGATATTTCTGATATCTGATTGTCGTGTTATGAACGGGCCGTAACCAGGCAAATCTTTGATTCTAAACGATTTTGATCTCTGAGCGACTGTCACAATGCAAATTCATAGTTTCTTACGTTTCGTCGACATTTTGTTCATTCACGACAATTCCGCCAAGTTCGTCGCTATAAATGCCGCTGGGTTTTTCTTAATGATAGAGCAATTATTTGATATTAAAGTTATAGACAACTCGTGTCTTACGATTGTCGTGTCGTGTCTAACATTTTTAATATCTATGATCTGCGTACGAAGAGCTTAAGGGTAGCTTTTGTAGTCTTCTGGTCTGTTAAAACTTCTGAATGATAAACAAAGCAGTAAAATGTCCTCATAAAACGTGTCTAGGAGCAACAAGTTATAAAAGCATGTGCTGGGTCACGTAGTTCAGATATCATATCCTGAACTCAATACTTTAGTTGACGCTGCGACGTGAACTAACTTTATATCTGCGAAGTTTGCCGCGACTCGGGGCTGTAAGAAATTACTGTTGTGTACTGGGTTTTCGAACAATGTTGATATCAAAAAGACTATTTATTAGGTTAATATTTTATGAAAGAAACGTTTTCTATTCATCAGGCACGCCTTGAGACTCGTAACCTACAAATAAAAGTATATCACTGGACAATATTCCACACAACGACATCTAGCCCCAAATTTAGCAATTTAATGCTTGTACTTATGGGTTACTAGACAACGGATAAACATTTTTTTTTAAATACAAACAAACATATTCATGCACACAGATTTTGTTCTGTGCGGGGATCAAACCTGTGCTTTTAAATATCATTGGATGGTCATATTTAAAAATCTTGAAATCAAGTTGGGTTCTGACATTGTAGAAAAGTATTTTAAAATTTTAAATACACAACTTATGCTCAGTCTATTTCAAATCGAATTGAAATAGCCTTATTTCAGTTATTTCTAGTTCCAGAGCTACTATTAAAAACTTTACCCGTATTCCGTAGGAATTATTAAACTAGCGTTTCAGTGAAAATTCCGTAGTTCTCGTAATCCGATGGAAAGCTAACCGTAAAAGGATTTACATGAGCATAATTACTGACTGGGTTATTAAGGGTTATTTTACATTTACTGAGATTAAAATCATAACCATTATCGAGTATGTTCAACGCTCCAATGTGTAACTGTTTGGTTCCCATCAAGGACAATCAGCCATGTCACTAAGGTTTGTATTTCCACAATCAAACAAAAATATCTTTATTTTATTTGAGTCTCAAGAAGTTTTCAATCTTCTTACTAAAAAACCAAATTAAATATACTTGACACTGATTGCTACCATCATAGTGTACGGAACATTCAGAAGCCCACATTCCGCCGAGCTAATTTGAACTCAACGTAGAAGGGGCGAGTCTTCCTCTGTTATCCGGCATGCTTGGGTTTTGTTATTGGTGTTTTCACCAGTGTGTTAGAAGCTTACTATGAACACAAGGTAGTGTTCCGGCTCAATGATATCATGATAAAAAGACTGAGATAAGTTACTTGTGCTAAAAAAGTGGCACCCTAAGTCAGAACTTGAATGCGCATTGACAGTTTGAAACGACACTGCCTAACACTATCTTGTACACACGGTCAAATTATAGGTCCGTACGCCAGGGGACAGTTTTTGACTTCGCGTCAGTACTGATATAATCTATCTACGTCTTTTTTGTAATATCATTGTTCCGGACAGTTTCTGCACTCGAGACCACCAGGTTCTGAACCATAGAGTCTACCCACTGGCCCACGCGACGCTCTCATAAAACGATCCTTAATAAAAACCTTTCAAAATATTTTTTACTGAATGAACATCTTTTGAAAAACAAGTGGGAGTAGCCACTTAAATATTTTATTATCCATGGTAACGAACGATGGAAATTTTCCGTTAGCAAACAAACATGATGCTCAACCCGCCATTGCTGACGCCGTGGGTCTAAGAGACCCGGACCCCAAGTCTGCTAATTTTATAACGCTTCAATTGAATCGTAATTGAGTCTCCATCGGATAATTTGACACATTTCCTATGAAAATATGTCAAATCAGACAGTTGAGACCCAATTGAAGCGTTCTAAAATTAGCAGACTTGGGGCCCAGCAGGGCGATTCAGAACCGAATTATCGTACGATTCGGTAATTTAAATCTATTCTTCAACATGTTAGGCTTTAACATATACAAAACTGAACCTCTGAACAAGCGAGTTGCCAAAATTAAATGAAAGTAACCTAATCGTAAGATAACTCGGTTGTAAATCGCTACCCAGTTTATTTAACAAATCGGATAGCTCATTGACCCACCATCGATTCGTTTTGTGATTTCGTGTAGCTGCGCTTCCCTGACTTTTGAAGTATTGTGCCATGTCCCAGACCAGCAGATCAGCCCTCATCACCATCCCTGCCACACTTTGGGGAGTTTCAATACAATGATCGGTCTGTAAGCCCCGCGTCACTAATTTTTTGAAAGGTTGTTCTTTCTTCTTATTTGAGACACAGCTGATTTGGTTATTTTTAAGAGTTCTCATTCATGTAAAGAAAGTATGAGACTGTTAACAATCTCTGAATTAAAAAAAAAACTTATAGAAAACAATGTTATTTAGTGAAAGTATACATAAGCTTTTAGTGTAGTGTTATAAGCGAGTTAAGGAATACTCAATGCTTATTCTTATTAAAATCATTTATTTAATAAAAAACTAAAGTATGTAGTACCATAAATAGTTGATTTTCGCCAAATTATTATATTTGAATCAATAGTGGTCCGTGAGACCGACGTGAAGTCATTAAATTAATAAAAACTGACTTCACCAATGGCGGGTTAATGAAACAAAGTAATGGAGAAATAATTTCAGTAAGTTGTTAATTAGCTTAAGTATTTTGTTTTTGTTTTGCTCTTCGACGTTATAACCGGACTAAATAATCGAGTATTTTTCCCTAATTCCGTATTATTTGTGATGTTTTCTGAAATTTGGCGCTCCTTACAAAAAAAGCTTCAAACATCTTAGAAGGCAGAGAGAGAATAGAATTCATCATAATATGAACCTTAAATTGATAGAATAAGGTTTAAAACCTATAAAATAATACCAGTGCTCTTAAGTGCTGGTTAAGGCCTTCGTGTATATTGAGCCTTGGTCATTGATAGTATTAAAATTGTATTAAAACACAATAATCTAAGTATTAATTAAACTTAGACTCACAAGCAATTCCACTTTTTTGATAAAAGCTAGTTTGCCAATAGAATATGATCGTTATTAGGTGTAAGAATGCTTTTTCAAAATAAGGCCTAAGGTTTCGACTCTCAAGACTTTTTAAGTTTTTTTAAATATGAATATGGGTTAACATAACATACTCGCACATTACATACTTTCATAACATAGACTGCCTATACAAACTATGAGGGGGTTTGAGCCATACTGCACCACGCGGGCTCAGTGCGGATTGTTGGAGGGGTGTAAGGTTAATGAGAAACCTTAATGACAGATGTTTTCAAGCCGCCCTGAGGACACCGGCTTAACGACTGAAGGCAACCGACAACCGTGATCAACTGCATCACTTAATTTCGGTTGGAATGGTCACCAATCCCATTTCCGGCACGATACATTATATAAAAAAGAGTTGGAGTATTTACCCCGTAACAATCAAAGTATAAAATGCATGTATCAGGCTCAGATAGTAATTATCCTCATAAAATCCGGTTGTAGTTCGTGCTTTAACCGGATTACCGCAATTAAGGCATTTTTCAACCGCCAGTTTAATATTTCCCGCGGGATGCCGTTGAAAGTTTTTTAATAGTGGCTCTGGAACAAGGAAGAACTCAAAAGTGGAAAATTAGCAATCAAGTTGAAGTAGATTTTTTGTGTTTAAGTTTCGATGTTTGCGAGATTATAATGGGCTGAATACTTTTTAATGCTATCACTTTTGTAATAACTTCATTAATTTTACATTACCTCTTAGGTACCTGTGCAAGTAATATTCTTTCTGTCGTTTAAACTAGTCAGAGGCTTTAGGGCGGCTTGATAACATCTGACAAAAAGTCCTCCACTGCAACAATCTGCACTGAGCCGTCGTGTAGATATACCTCTTAACTATGCAATTAATTATAACGTCAGTCGATAAGCCTAGTCATAGGCTTGAAAAAGGCTTGATAACATCTGATGGCAAGTCCCCATGGCATTATACCCCTGCAACAATACACACTGAGCCCGTTTGTTGAAGTATCCCTCGCATTACCTCTTAGTTGAATTGAGGCCTATGCCCAGCAGTGCAATAATATTACAATTAAAAAGACGTACAAAGGTAGGTCTGATGCGAAGTCAAAAATGAACCCCTGGCGTACGTACCTATAATTTGACCGTGTTTACAAGATAGTATGATTATTTACTAGAACGTAAGCGAGACAGATACATGTTGCGCAGTGTCGTTTCAAACTGTCAATGCTTTGCTCAGGTGGTCGAAGTCCTGATTTCGGGTGCCACTTTTTCAGCACAAGTAACCTATCTACGTTTATTAGAATATCATTGCAGCAGTGATTGGATTTTAAAGACTGATGCAGTAAAATTCTACTAACAAGACAGCTGAAATTCATCAGAGACATAATCAATATGAAACACTAAATAAATTTCGTCCCAAGTAAATAACTTAGTGTATCAAACACTCGTATTTGAAGTAACTTACGCCCTTGTTAGGTCCTTTACGACATAATACCTCCCTTTAGTCGTAAGGAGCTCGTCCGGGGCTCGTCCGTTATCCCCTCCTTATGTGAGAACTTGTCTTTACGACTGGATATAGTGTGTTCACGGATTTACATGTGAAGGTCACGACTACAGAATACAGTTTTGTAAGTTTAATTTAGAGTTTGGAGATTAAATAGGTTTAAATTTAAGTATTTCAAGTGTTTTTGTAGGGGTGATATAAAATTCAGTGAACGGAACATGTCTTTCCATAACAATATGTTAATAACATGGCCATCCAATCACGGGAAGGAACGGAAGGAACGGAACGTTTTCCCCGCCTTTTTGTGCACTTTTTAATCTGCTAATCAATATTTTACCTTCTTGTTCACTCATTTTTACAACTAAACATTGATTAATATATTATTAACTGACCTTATCTTCTAAAACATAAACGGCCTATATACGTCTCACTGCTGGGCACAGGCCTCACCACAACTATGAGGTGGAACGAGCCATGCCCCAACACGTGGGCTCTGTGCGGATTGTTGGAGGGTGTAAGGTTAGTGAGCAACCTTAATGCCAGAAGTTATCAAGCCACCCTGACGTTAACTGCCTAACGTGCCTGGAAGGCAAAGCACAAAGATGAACGAAATACACATCACGAACTTTCGGTCGGGGTGGTAACCCCATCCCTTTTCCGACCTGTGTTGCTGTACAAGAGCGATCGTCGCCGATCACTGTCACAACTACACGGGTACCTCACACATAATTTTGACGCTGACTGTACGAAGATCAAGTTGTGAAACCTTTTGTATATTAGGTTAACCGGAAGTGTACCTCGACATTCTCAACAAAATCCAAGCACAGGAAGCGTGGCTTACCAGGCTTATTTACCAAGTTTATTATTGCACCACGGAGAGTTTGCAGTGCTTGTTTTACGAGTTTAAAGTTCGGTTTACCAAGATGAATATCCACACACGGGTGGGAAACTTATTTCATTTCTTCTAAAAGGTACCATGGAGTTCAAAAATGGTTTACGGGAGTTCAGGAGACTTTTGAACTGAGATCAAAACACTCAGAGCGATTGAAACATAAAAATATATTCAATCTGAGTTCATCGTTTAAGAAATGATTTGGATCTTTATTTTTTTTTTGAAAGAGAGGGTGAACTTTTGAATTGTTCTCATTATTATCAGAATTTGTTTCAGACTATTTGAAATCCATCAGTTTTTTTTTATTATTATTGTGGTTTTCAAGATGACACTCCACCTGATGGGAAGCAGCCGTGAGTCCACGTATGGAGTTGAAAAGCACAGTGATGGAGACTACTTTGCTGGTCAATCTCATTTTGAAGGCCTGCATAAATGCCTTTTCACGCCCCGCCTAAAAAACCCGGGATTGTAGGAAGAAGGACACATGAGCTGGAAGAACGTTCCACGGCTGGATAGCACGACACAGGAACAAATCACCGAACCTTTTGGCTTTCTTGCTACGTTAAGTCAGCCAACAAAAGTCAGCCAACATGATTCTATGTATAACATTACATGCAGATGACGTATCCAGGGCCCCAAGTCTGCTAATTTTAGAACGCTTCAATTGATTCGTAATTTAGTCTCAATTGTCATATTTGTAGGTTGAAAACTGTTTATTAAGTAAACGACATGTGAGTAGGTAACTGATGGAAATTCCTTTTTTGACTTGCATATTACTTTTCGTTCCTAAAATATTTGTAATAACCATGGTTACCTCATCAAATGATGAGAAATAAATAATTTTGTATTGATTCTTTCAATGCTTTAGCAATCTTCGAATACCAGTAACGCATTACGTCAAGTATCCATCGAAATCGGCCGATTACACAAAAATATCCCTCCAAGATCAAAGAAGAGGAAAATCATGTTAAAAAACAGAAACGCCATTCGGAATAATTCTTGCAAATCTTGCAGCACGTTAGCGGCTCGGATGGTCCCGAGGGAGCTAAGATATTCAGAGTATGCGCCGCTGGCAGAATACTGAACTTTAAACAACGCCCCCGAGCGTTAGGGGTGGAAAAAATATCGATAGATATTCGATTTGGTTGCGCTCGTTCCGCTGAGGATTATTCATATTTTGATTTGCTATATGGTCACTTACTATTGGTCTTATAAGAAAGCTCAAGGCCACACAACGAGCTATGGAAAGGGATATTCGTTGCGCTACCAGACCGAATCAGGAATGTGGAAATCCGTAGGAAGACTGCCCGCGCAGAGGTGCCCGTGGCGCAGTTGTGACAGTGATCGGCAACGATCGCTGTCGTAAAGCAACACACGCCGGGTCGGAAATGGGATGGGTGACCACCCCGACCGAAATTTATTGATGTGTATTTCGGGCATCTCCGTGTTTCGGAAGGCACGTTAAGCAGTTGGTCCCGGTTGACATCGATAGATGTCAGTCGTTAAACATAGTCAGAGGCCTTAGGGCGGCTTGATAACATCTGACATTAGGGTTGCTCGCTAACCTTACACCCCTCCAACAATCCGCATTGAGCCCGCGTGTTGGAGTATGGATCATTCCACCTAATAGTTGAGGTGAGGCCTGTCCTCAGCAGTGGGACGTATATAGGCCGTTTATGTTTTATATTTATGAAGACTAAAATCACCGAGATAGCCTAGAGCGATAATACTAAGTCATGGTGAGGCGAATAGACGATTGGATTGAGAGAGCTGCATTCGAAATGTGAAATGACGTTATTAGACGAGAATCGCTAGGCAGGATATGAAAACTAAGTATGACTCTTAGCCGAAACCGCCGAAAACAGGAAAGTCGTACAATAACTGGTCGTAGTACCCTAATTAGTCGTTGGAAATAGGATTTACGAGCAATTAAGCAGTTAACATAATAAAGAATATGAATTTATAAGCCTACGCGACTTTAATTTTACAGGTTAAGAGTCTGCTGTTAATTATTTTCTGACTTCACTAAATTGTAATAATACTTTTGTTAGGAAATAAAAATAACGCCTTTGGTTTCTGATATGATGAACCTGAATTTGCGTGCTTAAATCCTTCATCATCAACAGCCTCACGACATCCACTGTTGAACATGCTAGTCATAGCTTTTCATCTTAATCGGAAGTTAAATATTTGAAATAATACTTCATCCAAGAGTTGAAGGTGTATCAGCCTTTAATTTTATTGGAATCACTCCAGCTCATAGGGTAAATATACCAGATTCGGGCAGTCTGTCAATGGTTCGGTGGCACAGTGGTTTGTGCAGTCGCCCGGTTAGAGAAAGACGTGGGTTCGATTTCCAGCTGAAGCCAACAATGTAAGTCTTTTTCTGGTTTTTGGGTCTTTAGTAAAGCTACTGCATGGAAAATACTAAAATTATTAATAACATGGCACACTGATTGTTTCCGTCATGGGGAACGGAACATTCAGAAGCTCTCATTTCGCCGAGGTAATTAGAACCCAACGTGGTAAGTGGCGAGTCTACCGCCGTTATCCGGGCTGCTAGGGTCTTACATGGGTGTTTTCCATCACCGGAGATTTAGCCACAAATTGTACAATCAACACACAGTAGGTGTATTTCGGATTTCATTTTGGACCACACCGGGTTGCGAGCCAGAGTGTTTACCCACTGGGCCACGGCACTTCTGCTTAAAAACTAAAAACTAGTCAAAAAAAGTTTGTGTCTTAGAAAGGTTATTGAAATAGTCACATTCTTATCTCTCAGATAAAAAGCACCTAAATACACAGTGAACTCATAAATAATGAAAATATTCAATTCCCACCCTACGCAAATAACATGGCAAGCGCCTCCGTCAATTTTCCATTCAATTGAATAATAATCTCCATTTTATACCTTTTATATTAAGGAGATGGAAACGTCAAAGATTTAATTTACTTGAGCTGAAAGATTTGTGGGTATCGCTCAGTCTGCGCTCAAAAGTAGAAAAACGTTTATTCAGCTATCATAATAATGATACAATAAAATTCTAACAAATTGCGACTATAGTCCGTTCGCGTTAAGAATGCAGTGATTTTCAAATTTAATTCTGTTGCACACAAAAAAACTCCGATCCCACAACCTTTGCGTTCGAAAGTATGCGTTCAACTGGTCACTGTGGTCTTGACTTTCTGTGGGGGCGTGCTAGATCGAAGGACAAGTAGGAAATTACTGCATTTATAACGCGAACGGACTACAACTCTCCAGTATAGGAGACACCGATAAAAACCTAAGCAAACTTGTTATAACTGCAGCAAGCTCGCCCTTTACAGTTGTTCTATATCACGAGCGCGGGTGAAGTGTTTTTGTGTATAGTGTTTTCCACATTTTGTGCAATATGTTTCAATCTTGCGCAAATATGTATTATTCTTCTTTTTCGACTCATTATGTCAGTATAGGGAAGTAGCAATGAAATCCTAAAGATGATAGGAGAAAGGATGGATGCTGCCATCTTCAGGAGGTTGCACGTTCTGGGTGTCAAATAGGTCGCCTGTTGTTTTGTTGTGAATATTCTAGAACTAAAAAAAAGCTGCTACTAATGGTTACTAACTTAGTACTAAAGCTCTACTAATCTACTAATTTCTATGGACGTTTTGAGGTCTGAGAATAAACTTTTTTTTTATTTTATTTATTTATTATTCCATCATCATTCATCATTTCCAATAATTTACCCCTACTTCCCCCTCTCTGGTGTGAATGGGACCGATAGTTAATAACCTAAGGCAATCCAGTTAGGAGCATATTAACTACCTATCGGGGTTGCAAGCACTAATCTAGCCGGGGAATCAAACCCGGTCGACTGCGAATACGTCAGACGATTAGATGCCTCTGGAGGTAACGAGGTTCGATGTATTATGAAGCAATTAGATTCCTTGAGTGGGAGGTATAGAGATCTTGATAATTTGTCGAATGGGTTATTCAAAGCTGAACTTTTCATCTTTTAACACTCTGATCCAATAATATTATAATAAGAAAGACGTAGATAGGTTACTAGTGCTAAATAGTGGCACACGAAATCAGAACTTCGGACACCTGAGCATTGACAGTTTGAGACAACGCGCAACATGTAAATGTCTCGTTCAAGCTCTAGTAAATAATCATTCTATCTTGTACACACGTTAAATTAAAGGTAAGGCAGGGGTCAATTTTCGACTTCGACACCATAAAAATATCATTGCTCTGATTTATTTTCATTTATTTGGTAATGACACAGTTAAGCTGTTACTGTGTCATTACCAAATGAATGTAAAAAAATCTTAAATAAAAAAATTCTCGTGTTACAGTGATTGTGGCCAAACTCCTCCGAAACAGGTTGACCGATTTTGATCAGGTTTTGAATGTATGCTTGTTAGGTCTGAGAATAGGTCATAATTTACTTTTTTCAAAACTGAAGTCCACGCGGACGAAGTCGCGGACGGCCGCTAGTCTTCTTATATAAATAAAAATGAATAGCTAAATGTGTTGCTAACCGCAAAAGTCGAGAACGGCTCGTCAAATTGTCTCGAATCTAATCATACGATCGTATCTTACCGATTTGACTGATTTATTGTTGGTTGTGTTCGATGAAGTTAGAGAAAGGTTTATGTGAAAAGAAAAACATTAAAAACACAGGTTTTGTGCCTCTCAAGCGTGACGGGATCGACATATTTTGTTCGATGACAAATATTGTTTCTATTAACCTGACACAGTCCAATACCTAGTACCTATTTGTCAGACCGACGTCTGTCGGGACAGCTTATGAGAAAAATCTTCGGCAAGCCAAAACAAACAATACTTTTACATTTCGTACGATTAGTATCCCTCTGATATACGTACATCAGCTCGTCTGTTAAGTAATTTAGAAAACCACGAAGCGGATTCGGTCCTGCCCATTAATTAGGTCACAGTACACGAAAGGCTTTCCAGTTTGATCGTAATTAGTTTGCTAGTTCAGCTGAGGCTTATCGAATTTAATACCATTGCATACGGCTAATTTGAGTTGAGTCTGTAAACAGAAGGGTAATCCTCAAGGGGTTGAAAGTCTTCTGTTCACCCCATCGCCAAGCAAAGCAGTGGAAGACAATCTTTGGGAAAGCTAGCCAGTAAAATAAGTAAACGTAAGAAATTAAAACGGCGTTTTTTGAGAAAAGTTGTGTTTTGTTTTGTTCGAAAATGGGGGGTTAGGCAGTCAGCGAAATTCGCCTGAGGTAAGGGGGTGGGGGAGGAGGTGAGCGTCCGCGTTTAGTATGGAATCAACGTGCTCGAAACTAAAAATCGTAAGCGCCATTCACATTTTTATCAAAATGTGAATGAAACATTTAGTATTTTCTAAATCTAAAACAGTCATGAAATTGAGAAGGTAAATACCTATGTTTTTGTGATTTTATACGAATTATTATCGTACTATGCGGTTGTAATGAGCATTTATATGATATTTTAGAGGTAACTTCAGGATTTTTTTTCTATCGAGCAAAGTTTTTTCAATCGTGTTTTGGAAACAGTCGTCCCATCACACATACGTTCTGTAATACATATTAGAAATTTCAGTGCGAAAAATATTAAATATTTTCAATTATAGCTCATAGATAACAGTCCATTTTGACGTTTTCACCTACTAAGGCCCCTTAAAATTCGAAGAATTTGCTAAATAAAACATTGCTAATATAAGTATTTTATCAAATGATTAGGGTTAATAAAGTTATTTTTCAAATAATCATTTTGTCTTTTTTACTGAAATGTGGCTATCAGATACTTTAGTCGTTCTTAATACATCAATTGAAGAAGAAATAATAATTACCTACATTTTTGTTATTTTACTGCCAATTTGATTATTTCTAGATAATTTCTTGAGATTAGTGATCGATTGTTCACCCTACTAAATATTTAACTTTGTATTTTGTAAATCAATTTGTTCCATGAACATTCCCATACGAAAGAATTTCACCTGATGACCTAGCATTCCAGCTGTCCAAAAGCACACGTTACAAAAGCAATGTTATGCAAAATGGTCACCAGCGGACAGCGCCCTCTGCCGGCTGCCTTAGCATACATTACGACTGCAGTTTCGCGATGCATTCCGTATTATGCATCCGCGGACGCTTCATTCACGGTTGAAGTGACATAGGCGTCATATTTTGTTTTATTTCAGACTGTGGAAAATACTGGACTGGCCGAAAATGTTATTTTATGGACTAGATTTCATTATTAGTTGTCCATTTCTTGCCAATTTGGGTTTGGCCATCATGGTTCTGTTATCGGATTGTAACTTTACCTATTTTGTTGGGGATTTATGTGTGGATGTCCTGAAAAACTTACGTACGTTCTAGCGGGGACACAGGCGCTTCACCATAACCATAAACGGCCTATATGAGATGCCCTTAATACACATCACTAAATTTCAGTCGGGATCCATCCCATTTCCGACCCGGCGTGTGTTGCTTTACAACAGCGATCGGCCCGATCACTGTCACAACTGCGCCACGGGCACCTCACACGATATACACTTGACCAATCTAGGGTTAAATTCATTTGCACATATACAAACAGACATGTTCAGCTAGCTAGAGGAAAGCCTGCCCCGTAGGGAAGGGGGCGTGACGGTATGTATGTGTATGTACGTTCAAGAGGAACGTAACCAGATTGACTGAGTAGCAACTAAAGAAATACACAGCAATAAGCTACACTTTGAAGTATTATGGGATTGAAGCTGAGTGGCTCTAACAGAAATTTTATTCGAAGTAATTTCCTTGAATCTCGCTAGAATACTCTTTGGGCCGAGTTAGTGATGTAACGTGTCGTTAACGATATTGGTATCAATCGTGACCAAACCCCCTTTTTTAACCATTCAGATCCCACTGCTGGGCAAAGGTCTTATGCATATATTTTCTTCTTTTCTGTTTATTGAATGAACTGACTAAAACATCTGAATAAAAACTCATATTTATAGTTCCCTTTATTTGTAAGTATGCTTTTAGTCTAGTAGGTGACACAAAAAAGCTACCTTACGAGGCACATTTACAAATGACTTCGGAAACTGCTATTTACAACTGAATTGTTTCATTCCTACACGCTAATGAAAATAAATGTTGCACTTAAGAATATCATCGAGTCTATTTTGAAGAAGAAAATAAATACAAACAGATCGATATTTTGTGAATACAACAATAATGATGTATCATCCCCCTTGTAGTTCCTTTTTAATTACTCCTGAAGTACTTTGACAAACTGACTTGCCTATCAGTTCAGTACTTTTTAAAGATACTAATTTTCAAAGAAACAAAAGTGTGCTAACTGAAAATGAAATTTATTTGAATGGTTTTGGTACCAAAATACGTGATCAAATACCGAATTTCAGTATCTTCCTTTACCAGCACTATTAAAAGCCCTGACCACTCGTATCTATATGATACCATTTGATGTTATCGGAGCATTAAAGAACCTTTGAACTCGCGAAAGGTCCGTTCTCATGTAAATATCTCGTGTTTCGAGGTCCGTCAAAGGCTTAGTCGAAAAATACCACAACCCTCCATTTTTGTATTGAAATTGAAGGACCGTGAATGCGGCAATCTTTTAAGTACCCTCGGGTTATGCGGAGTAATACCAATTCTTTTGTGGGTAAATACTTTTAGCAAATATGTGTTTGAATAGTTGTGAATAGCACTCTTACATATTTCGTTAATATAAGAAGTAAAGTCATCGGAGTAGCCATTTGTATAAAAGCGTGTTTGAAAAGAGTAACTTTTGTATTTTGAGCGGGCTAGGAACCCAGTGGCACACTGTGCCAGTGGTCCCGAGATCACATCTGGCGGCAACACACCTACCTCATTTGTGATCATTGTACAATTTGCGGCTAGTTCTCCGGTGATGGAAAACACCCAAGCAACCTGGATGGGTTGCTTGGGTCTTTATATCGGAGCCTCCCACCGTGGTCCCACGGCGGTAGGCTCGCCCCTTACCACGTTGGGTTCCAATTCCCTCGGCGAAATGTGAGCTTCTGAATGTTCCGTTCACCATGACGACAACAATCAGTGTGTCTGTCTAATCCATTGGGGATATGGTGGTGAGGGTATGTTATGTTATGTTATTTATAATAGACTTCGTAACGTTTAAAACAAAAGTCTATGCTCTCCTCGTTCAAAAGTTATTTTACACAATTACTGTTTTTAGAGTAACTGTGATTTTTTAAACCGGTAGCAGATCGATCTGTTAACAAATGTTATTGGTTGTAGTAATAATGTTCGATTGAATTTATTTTAGTTTCCGATTTGTTGACAAATGCTTTCAAAACAAATATTTTTGTATGCTTATGAGGCAGACCATGCCGAAATTATATTTAACATAATAATTCACTACCCCAAATTACCTGACGGTACTTCATAATTTAATTGTATTACTATATGTGTTAGCTAGTCTTGTTTCACCACACAGGGCCTCCTATTTTCAAACTAAGCAAACGGATCAACATACAAGGTACTACAATTTCTTATGTTGTACACAACCTGCTACGACACTTGAATACTTTCATAGATTTATAGGTATTCATATTTAGAACACAAATTCACATGTTTGTAGTCTTTGGGAATCGAAGCTACGACCTCTCACCGTCGTGCCACCTTCTGGACGCCCTAAGGCAAATTACTTCAACAAAAATACATTATGAGCTGTCAAACCCATCAGCTAAACATGGGTAAGTCATATAAAAAAAGACAAATAGATTCATATTCGATTATTTAACGTACAACATAATATAACATAAACGGCCTACATACGTCCCATTGCTGGGCACAGGCTTCACCTCAACTATGAGTTGGAACGAGCCATACTCTATCACGTGGTTGTGGCAGTGCGGATTGTTGGAGGGGTGTAAGGTTAGTGAGCAGCCTTAACGTGCATTCCGAAGCACGGAGATGCCCTTGATACACATCACTAAATTTCGGTCGGGGTGGTCACCCATCCCATTTCCGACCCGGCGTGTGTTGCTTTACAACAGCGATCGTTTCCGATCACTGTCACAACTGCGCCACGGGCACCTCTGATCAGATTATTGAACAACACTATTTAATCGAATGTTTTAGGTAGAGTTCAATCAAAGTAGATACTATCCATCGATGCTTCCCGCTCTGTGCCGTCTCGCGTGTTCAACGCCAGTAAGAATATCACTTAGCTCAGCATTTGATTGAACTCTACCTAAAGCGGTATTGAACTGCAAATAAACCTAAGGCAATATCTTCTAACTGATTTGGAGGTAGAGATAATTTGCTAAAAATAAAACAGTTGGTAAACCAATCGGTTTTTTATCTTTGAACCTAAAACTAAACGGATTTACTTATTTATGTGTTTATTGGTCTAGCACGAAACTACTGAGATTAGTAGTGATAGTTTATCGATATTGAAAGCAGAACAGTCGATAATATTGATACTATCGTTTAATGGAATTTCTCTACACTAATTGACAATCCTAAAATATACTGGTTGGTTTATTTTAGATTTCTCACGATCCTCTTCCTGAAGATTATCTGGAACAGATCGCTTCCTAGCGATAAGACCGAATAAATTCTACATTGGTCTCTATAATTTGTGCCAACTGTTATGTTTTTGTACGAAAAAGAATATCTATCTATCTAGTTGAGTTATTTTTTATATTAAGGATGGCCTATTGCAAGTGGAAACATCGCTATGGATTGACCCCCTTATTCATGAAAACGAACGCACCGCTAAATCATAGTTTAAGCAATTGACGTGTTGTGCCACTTACTCGAAAGTGGCGGCAGCAGCAAGAATGACAGTGACAAAGCGTTAAAAAAGTAAAGATGTTGTTGAAGAGCTGTCTTTATGATTATGAGGGTAAGGAACTAAAAAAATGACTGCAAACTCTGCTGGTGAGAATGTCTCACCATGTCTCACCATAACATACCATCACACTCTACAAGTTTCCCCATCTGTTCTTCAAAAACAGCCCTTATCACCACAGTAAACAAAGATATGTTAATTACAAATGTAATTTAATTTATGACTCTCCATATTTCCTCCTCCCAGTCTTAACAACCGGAGTTTCGCTTTTAAAACTGTTCAAATGTTTCTTTTCACTTTTCTTGTTTCATATTCAACCATATTTAAATTGCTAATGTGCTCAGACTTATGGCTGTAACTTCATAAATGAGCTTCGTTTCACCGTTGTTAAGAATACTCATAGCATTAGGAATATTTTTGAGATCCGTACGAAAGAAGGCCCATTGCTGAATTCTGTTCAGTTGCCACCACATCGTTGAAAGCTTGATATTTGATGATTTTCATCATCATCAACAGCCACAAGACCACTGCTGAACATAGGCCTCCCCATAGATTTCCAGAGCTGCCGGTTGAAGGCGGCCTGCATCCACCGTCACCCTGCTTTATGATGTCATCCGTCCACCGCGGGTGGGCGTCCAACGCTACGTTTGGTGATGATTTTACCGGTAGGTAATGTGTGAAATGGACAAAATTGCGTAACGTCTTGTCTTCCAACATTCCTCAGTTCCTCAAGACAAAGGTCTACAACCAGTGTGAGTTACCAGTGATGACATATGGATCTGAAACATGGTCACTCACTATGGGCGTCATATGAAGGCTCAAGGTCAACCAACGGGCTATGGAGAGGGCTATGCTCGGTGTTCTGCTACGAGATCGAATCAGAAATGAGGAAATCCGTAGGAAGAACTAAGGGCGCCGACGTAGCCCAGCGTGTTAGTAGGTTGAAGTAGCAGTGGGCGGGGCACATAGCTCGAAGGACTAATGGCCGTTGGTGCCGGAAAGTCCTCGAGTGGAGACTATTCGAGGCCAAGCGCAGCGTAGCACGCCCACCTCATAAAGGTCGCAGGGTTTCGGAGGATGCAGGCCTGCAACCGGCCGCTCTGGAAATCTATAGGGGGGGCCTATGCCCAGCAGTGAACATTATGTGGCTGCTGATAATGATGATGATGTTCATGTTTCCTTAACGTAAGGAACCCTGGGTTCGCGAGTCCGACTCGCATTCGACAGCTTTTTCTAGCTTAATTCTGAAGTTTATTAAGAATTGTGATTTACTTGACTGATGGTGGCTTTTTTAAACTGTAAAAGAGAAATACAAGTACATAATTTGACTTTTAAATTACTTGTCTCGGTTATACCGTTATAAAAATGACCATTACTTACGGTCTATCATAAAAACATTCATTATTTTCATTATTCGTAGAAACGTTTTCATTTTATTTTCCTTCCTTTTTATTTTTAGTTACCATATTGTACGTAACACAATATGTTGAAGTAAAAAACTGTGCTTTTCCTCTTGTTAAATACATCTACTCAAATAATACGAAAAGTTTGTTAAGGCACAGATATACATTTCATTCAGGTCCCGCCTTAAAGTCCCAGATTATAAAATGTAGGTTCAAGTTAAGATATACTTTATTGCACGAAGAAAACAATGGCAAAAAATGATGATAGTGTATGTCATCCAATTTAGGCAGCCTTATCGCAGGAAGCGATATTTTTCAGAGCCTTCTGGTAGACACACAAGAAAAGCCTGTCACCTCAACCAGGTCATCTATACAAATATTATAAAGAGGAAAGGTTTGATTTTTTGTTTGTTTGTATGAATTGAATAGGCTCCGAAACTACATGGCAGATTTGAAAAATTCTTTCACTGTTGGAAAGCTACATCATTCCTGAGTGACATAGGCTATATTTCATTTTCAAAAAAAATAGGCATCCTTACTAAAATTACGAAAAAGCGGGAAAATATTTTTTCACATACAGCTAAGTCCACGCGGACGAAGTCGCGGGCGGCTGCTAGTTTATTTATATAACCCTTAAAACGATAGTTCTTAGAATTTGTATATAGAATAGATTGTAAAGTTATCAATTATGTTTGATAACTTTAGCATTAACTTTTAAATAGATGGCGCTCACAATTACATTGACAGTTCGTAATATCGCGAGATAGAATATTCACAATAATACAAAAACATAATGATAAACAATGTGTTTGTCGGATTGGTGACCATACCAATTTGTTCTCAATAAATGCCTTTATAGACACTGACACAGAAAAACACGTAATATCTTAGGTGAGGATCGAACCCACGTCCTTATGTGGTATAGACAGGCCTGTTTTCTCATTGCGTCATCGGCCAAATCAAACCCATGAAAAATAAGGAAAAATACACCACCCACCCAAATGGTCTCCATTTTCAAATATTCATCCACATTCTATAATTGAATTTTAAATTATTGACATATGAAAAATGGGACATGAATATGAACGAGCCGTGATTGGTTGGCCGACGAGTCACATTCTTTGGTTTGGTTCAATTATACAGGTTGGCCAAGCGACAGTGGTCCATATTTTTAGGTAGAGGGAATTATAACAAGTCGTTTAAAAAAACCATTAGTTCTGCGAAAATCAATACTTTAGAAGTTATGATTTTTCAAGTTTCTTTCGTAATTTCTCAACTCCAATCACATAATTCACTCATGTTTGGAAACTATCGCACTGAGTCATTTCATTTATGGAAGTACTCTAGTCATTTAGAAACCACATTATGTGCGAGTTTTGACTTTTTTCTAAGCTAATTTGTTTTTTTTTAATTGTTGTTAATAATTCACGGCCATTTCAAATTATTTTCAAAAAATCACCGCTGCAATGTTAGTGCACTTGATGAATTTTGTTTATGATCTTAAAAAACTGCGCAAAAGTATGTTAATAGTCTATGCAAAAACTTAAAGTGAGGCAAACAATGGAACACTTTCAAAATTAAAATCATGTCAGTCTCTACAGAATGAGTCATTTTAGCACTGACCCTATTTTAAAAAAGTAGGCAAACCTTTTTTTATTGGGCATCATAGCAACTCATTTAAAAACATTAGATAGTCGAAAATCAATATTTTTGGACCACTGTCGATGGGCTATCCTGTATAAACGATTGCGGATAACCGACAATTTGGGTATTGGTGTAACTTTGGTTAGAGGTTTAAAAATGCTTTTTGGAAATATACAAGTTCAAGTTCAAATTATCTTCATTTAAATAGACCTGTTACAAGTGCTTTTAAATCGTAAAAAACTAAATCAAACAAACAAAAATACACTTAATAATAGACGTGAATACCATAGTAGAAATAATGAATGAATACACAGTATACAAACATAATGTGACTCAACCACCGGTGTCGGAAAGTTGTTTCTGTACTGAGAAGAACCGGCAAGAAACTCAGCGAACGTACGCCAGGGGTCAATTTTCGACTTCGCATCAGTACTAACTAAACGTATCTCTTTTAAATATCATTGTCCACCACCTAATTTCCCTATTCAATTAATTCTAAAATACATAGGTTGTCAATAAAAAAAAAATATTACAAGAAGCTCAAAAAAAACTAGGCTACTACAATGATAAGAATGTTTGTATGTTAGGTAGGTACGTACGAGTATATCTAAAACTCTCCATATTATGTGAAAATATTTATCCCAGATTTCTTAGAAGTCTGCAAAGGGCAAAAATCTATAAGTTCGATTAATATCTATCAATACCAGAGAAATATCAAACGTTATTTTTCACAATTCCACTACACCTGACTCTGCAAACTTTTGTATAAAATGAATTCATATATTTTCTCCATTAGTAGAGTTTATTCTTCAATAGTAGCCAGCCCGTCCCAACTTTATCTAGCAAAGAAAGCCATATTCGATTTAGTTTTTTCGAGGACCTTATGCCCTTGACTCAAGGGTGTTTTTTGAACTGTAGCATTATGGTTTAGAGCCGCTATAGACCGTTCTAAGCTACGTATTAACTTTCTGCGATATCACTGAGCTTTTAGTCACCAATGCTCCTAATTCCAATGAAATATGGCGTATTTTGTACTAGTACTGTAGTACGATTCAGTGTTTGAAAGTAGGGAATAGTTGGGGTCAAAAGTGTAGTATTTGTTGTCAAATGTTTATAAATTTTTCAACATATGGACCAGTGGTTAAACCGGTCGGAACCGATGGTCTCGAGATCAAACCTGGCCGGAACACACCTACTTTGTATTCATTGTACAATTTGCGGCTAACTCTCCGGTGATGGAAAACACTAATACAACACCCAAGAAACCCGGATAACGGCGGTAGGCTCGCCCTTTCCACGTTGGTTTCAAATTCCCTTGGCAAAATGTAGTCTTCTGAATGTTCCGTTCACCATGACGGCACCAATAAGTTTACCCCTGACTAACCCTTCAGGGCTATGGTCGTGAGGGTATGTAAGTATGTATAAAGCATGAAATAGACGGTTGCCAACCAGTCTTTCTTACTTGACCTTTGTTAAAGGGCAGTTGGCAATAACTTTCAGGAGTTACAGCAACATGGTCTGCAACAAGCTCACAACTTCAGCAATCAATCAATCAATTTATTAATTGACGAAGTAATGTCCAAAATAATACAGGTGTTCAGTAGAGGATAGAGTTCAAATTTCGCTCTAGCGGGGACTGTACCGGTTGCGGGTTGCAGTGTTACCATTTACGGTAAATTCCTACCATTTAGGCAGATTTGAATTTCTGTTGACTGATGCAATGAAAAATCGATTTATTTAAATTTTGTCACAATTTACATAAAAACAAACTCTTTTTTATGTATCGAATCGTTGTCAGTAAACCCTTATTTTTCATAATTAATGAGATCCAGTCCAAGTGAGTCAGTTTTTGATCATTAGACAAAAAGTCGCAAAAACGCCTCTAGCCAAATGTCTGTGAACTCATAAACAAACGATAGCAAAAACTCTCGCCCGAATATTCCAGAAGGTGTGGGCTTGGGAACCTTTGATGGCACAACAAAAACTACCATCGATAATATTAGAAATCTGTCGTAAAAACTTGAGAGATAGGCTTAGTTATAAACGCTGGGAGAAGCGTACATTTTGGTTATCTGCTTTGCTGTCTGTACCCACATAAATTATGTTTACAAACTATGTATACGTTATGCATAAAGACCAAAAAGGCCCATTAATGATAATAGGTATAATGCCTTATTAATTCAGACAAATGAAAATGAAATAAACCAATGTAGAATTAATTTCATTTAAATTCTCAGGGATTATTGGTTGGTCAAAAATTTTTCTCGATATATCGCATCACAAACGCGAATTTTGATAATTACAAAAGAATAACATTGGATTCAGTTGAAAAACTTTTTTCGCCATGTTACTCCGAATGATACGAGTATAATACAACTTGACAATGTAGTAGTAGGCCACATCATTCGCTTTTAACAGCAATGTTCTTAAAAATAAAACTCACCAGAATCTTCGAGAAGGTTATCCTGCGAGAACCCCGTACAGATGACAGCAACGAAAACCACAAACAAAACACTCCACGCAGCGCTCCCGCCAAAAATCGTCGCCATTTTGTTTTATCGCGGAGCTGTCATCGCGTGAAAAGAGTTCGCACTGTCTTTCAACCTCCTGCTGATGTCATTGTTGTGAAGCTGGCGTGTACCTGCAAATAAAGTACATGGCTCAAGTCAATGATATTATGATAAAAACAGGTAGAAAGGAACTTTTCGTGTACCCGAGCAAAGCATTGACAATGTTCACAGTTTGAGACGACACTTCGCAACATGTATATGTCTCATTTACGCTTTAGTAAATAATGGTACTGTCTTGTTTGTTATAACACGGTCAAATTGACTACGTCGTACCCCGTGTACAAATCGTGTACGTATCATTGACTCTTGTTTTAAATTTCTACCCTCTTAGGTTGGGTTGCACCATCTGACTTTAACAATAACAAACATCAAAATTTCAGTTAAAGTACCGGTCAGGTAAGCAAAAATGACGTCAAATTGTCAAATTTCACAAAAAATTTAACTTTAACTTCTACTATGGTGCAACTTACCCTTAGACATTTGCTGATGACTAAGGTATTTTACTTTATTTTTTCACTTTTTAAAATACCGGTCACGGTATTTGTCGCCTGTAGTTTCGCAATAAGGTGTCTTAAGGTCGTGACGGTAGAAAATAAACTTCCGTTTCGTTCAAATTCTGTATCATTGACTAGGATGATTCAGTAAGCATTTGGGAAATTCCAATTTTCAGACGTAGATACGATGAGTTTATAATTCGATTGATTAATTCGGTGTCTAATGTCGAAAGTAGTGGCTTTATATCCCAAGCCGTCATTATAAGTGGGATCGGCTTTAGGTAATACCTCTGGAACCTAACTAAATGGATTGACACTAAACATCTCATAGACATTATTGTTTTGACATCTCTAGAGCCTCTCAAAGCTGAGCCATTAATGGTCTACCTTCAACCAAGCTCTATACAATAAAATCAATACAAACACACACTAAAGGAATTGCAGAACATATTCTTATTTTCTTCGAGGGAATAGTAAATAATACCAACTAGAAATTATTAGAAAACTGTCATGCAAAAATAATAGGAAAGCTCATGTCGAATAACTAACAAAAGGATACGAGGATCAGAGGCGGGTCCCAGTTATAGCGTTATTAAAAAAGCGAAGATATTCCAAAAAAGTTGTCAACTGTACGGGTACAAAGCACTGATTCACTCATATTAGGGAAATAATACGCTGTTTTTAATGGCATTTTAGAATTTTAAGACACGTTAACGGCAACATTCTGGCGTGCAATCGATTGAGACAACCAACTCAAAGTTCCTTAATACTGGGGTGCACTCTAAAAGAAAATTACTGAACATGATAATTCAAGTTTGTTTAGTTTGGTGGATTTATAATTACATGAGATCACAAAGAGTCGTTGTAGTTATTTATTATTCATAGTGTGGGAACAGCACTTATACTAGGGAATTGAGTTTGCAGATCGAACTGAATTTGCACTTGTAAAGACAGAAATAAGACTATCAGGTGGCTTCAGGCGGAAATTTATCCAGCTTCTTTCGCAAGCCGGGTAGCTGCTATAGCCAACTAAGCTAACAATACTCCAACAGAATGGCCGAATCTTTCTGGTGTATAGCTGACAGCTAGAGTTATTTAACCGATGTTTTAAGGCAAACACTTTTATCACTCTAAAGGAATAGTCTTACTTATAGTTGCTTTCGTGAAAGATGAAACTACTTAGTTACTTTTTGAATATTTTTCTTTATTTTATCAAGGAAAACCAGAAAAAAGCGATCATCCGGGCTTCAGGCGGGACTCGAACCACACATCACTGAGATGCAGCAAGATACGTTGACAATACTAAATGACAGAGAGAAACATTTTCACTCTCACTCTGACTCCACTTCGAGCGGGGAGCGGTGTTGGGTATAAACTTAACTGCCGCACTGAGAGACGTCAGTTAACGTTAATGGTTTATTAATTAGAGTGAAATTCCATTTTTCAAAACAGACTTTATAACAATTGAATAAAGAACTTTTAAGAATGTAAAATTTTGACTGAACACCGCTCCCCGCTCGAAGTGGAGCCACCATCTATGTCCCAGCCATATTCGATACAATGCAAATAGCGAGTCGCTGGCCGACAGTGATAGGAGGTATTAACATACATTTCTGCGGGCGTGTTTGCCCGACCGTTAATCTGGGCGTATATTGTTCAAAAATGCACAAACCAGCCAGTGGACGGAAAATAAAATGATGAATTTCTAGCCCATTAAGCGTTTAGAGTTCACTGTGCTGAAACCTTTTTTCTGGTTTATTTGGTAGGATCTCTTTTGGCTCGTTTTGGTCACTGAAGTGGCTAGAGCGGTGACAAAAAACGTCATGTGCGGTTAGGAGTAGAAATTTCGGTTTTGGGGTTTATTAATGATTTTATTCGATTTTCAGCCGAATATAAATTAAGTATTTCAGGTTCGAAGTAACCCTTTTAAGGCCCAGACTCCACCACAGCTGAGCGGAGATGTGCGGCGTCGAGCTGTGTTTTCAAGAACCAATGGAATTGCGTTATTCCCAGAGGGAGATGTGGAGATGTGATTCTATTGGTTGTTGAAAACACAGCTCGACGCCGCACATCTCCGCTCAACTCTGGTGGAGTCTGGGCCTTAATCGCTGTATAAGTTTGGTCATGAACAATGGTCAGCAAAAGCAAAGTAGAGAAAGTCTAACGTACCCTCGCGAACATATCCCTAATGTGTTAGTCAGAGGCACACTGATTGTTGCCGTTATGTTGAACGGAACATTCAGAAGCCCACATGTAGCCAAGGGAATTTGAACCCAACGTGGTAAGGGGCGAGCCTACCGCCGTTATCCGGGTTGCTTGGGTTTTATATCGGTGTTTCCCATAACCGCAGAGTTAGCCGCAAATTGTACAATTAACACAAAGTAGGTGTGTTCCGGCCAGATTTGATCTCAGGACCACCGGGTTCCGAGCCAGAGTGTGCAACCACTGGGCCACGACGCTCTCCATCCATTATGATATCATTTTTTAGAATGGAAAAACCTGGGAGGGAAAATGTTTAATAAATATTTGTGTCGAGAATAAGTTGTGTATTTCTGGTTCAAAATAAGTCTTAGTCAAATCGTTCTATAAAAGCCATGAACAAGATCACATTCGTGGGAACGAGTGTTACCTTGTTGTTTATACACTAGGGGGTAATGTCAATGTCAACTTTTTTTCAGTAACTTAATATTACGATGAAAGCTTCAGTAATAAAATTACAGGATAATTCAATGTTTTTAACTAACAATCTAACATTTTAGGGCTCCGCAATTCTTCAGATTCACATAATTACTATTTAAGAACTTTGAAAGGTTAAGTAAGTAATGCAGAAGAGTTCGCTGAAACAGCTGATTAATATTACCTACACTCAGCTGCCCTGATTTAACAATGAGCAAGGGTTTTGCGCATTAAGTGAATATTTTGCCGCACCTTTGTTAATAATATACAGGGTGTTATCGATCGAAATAACGACCTTCGGCCATTTATAAAAACAAAAAGAGGAAGATACGTTACGATCATACTTCGCGAATTTGAAAAGTGGCACATGACAATGACGTATACCTAAATGACGTTGATAGTGTGTATATTGGACCTAATCCTTTGTGGCCATTTTTGGTACGCGGGTGCCGTATCTCTTTCTTTTTGTTTATGCTCATATTCTTTATTGCTTATCATAAGTTAAAAAAGATGGTTAAAACATAGTTTGGTACAAAAAATGGACCCTGTCGGGTACCGCAAGATAGGAGAGTTGAAGAGTCACCTTACGCTCGTATTTTAAACTTTCAAAATTGAATATAATGCATGCCTACGTTAATTTGTATATTTATGTATACTTATACATTCTGTCTAATTACCTATAAATATACTACAAAATTGTTGTATGTCAAGGCCTTTGGCGCAATAAATACAATCTCTAGGTCCATTGCGCCTATGGGGTATTATAAATGTATGGCCGAAAAACATTGCCCGAAATATCGCAAAACAAACTATTTCACGCTTCTCATTCCCCAAGAAACATTTTGGTAAAACTACTTTGGTATAGCAATTTTTCATTTAGCAAAACTTTTCACAGCCTGGGAATAAGCTCTCGGCTCGATGTGGACTCTAATTAGCCATTGTAATAGTTATTATTATAATATAATACAATAATGTGCACTGACTAACAATTTTCTTTGAATAATAAAACTCGATGTTGTAGCTACTCTTGTTTTTCTATTTCACTTTATTATTATAATTCTGTTTAAAAATATGTCAGAACAAAATATGTTGAATGAAGTAACTGCTGCGTTTTCCCCCGCATTTTCTCAGAACGGAAACAAGTTGCCGACGCAGTGTATTTTTTTAAATATATTTTATAGTTTTTATGTCTTTTAATCACTGTATATTTTGTTTCGTTAATATTCAAAATGTTAAAATAAATGTTGTCTAAAGCTCAGACAGAACATTTTTTCTCAGGAGAGTTAGGCTGCGTGCAACACCAGGGACATTACTCGCTCATTACCGACCGCAGGGGTTTTCAAACCCCTCTTGAAGAACTCCATACTATACAGTTAGACGCGATATATAATCAAAATAACTAGGATCCTCATAGACTGTCTTGATCTTTTGAGCAAAATTGATCTAAGAGTCCCTACAAGGGCACCCCGCCTCAATAGCTATAAACCTTTTAGTACTCGTACTCTGCACACCAACTATAGACAAAACAGTTTTCTTGTCAGAACTTGTATGGTCGTCAACAACGCCGAGAAAAATATTGATGTATTTTACGATAGCATCAACACCATAATAAGATTGTTGTTTAAACTTACCCACTAAATACACACATCAAAACTGTCTAGGGATATCATAGGGATATCATTTTTCAAATATTCCATAAAGTTAAGTTTGTTTACAAGTTGAGCATTATCTTAGAATAACGCGAGGGCAGAGGCATAAGATAAAGGTTAAGAATATTACAAAAAAAACGTTTGATTTTGCTAAAATTTTGACACCTTTTAAAAGAAAAATCTGTCTGTTTTTAACGTCCTTACGATTGTACAATAATGCTTCTACAATGAATTTCTTTATACAATCTGAAAGGGCAAATATAGCAGTTTCTGTGTTCTAAAAAAATATACGTTGGTATTATCAATATTTTAATTTTTACAGCCTCCCAAATAGCTATACTTTGTATGAAAATGCTTGAGATATCCCTAGACACTATTGAGCAGTGTAATTGCAATAATATTGTATTAACTAGCTTACTTTGCATTCATTAATTTATATAGGAATCAATTAAGTTTTATATGTGGTAGCTTGTCAATAGCTTTTAGTTTTACTTTTAGCTGCTATTGTAGATTTTTGTAAGCTGTTAGCTATCCTGAGAAAATAAATAAATAAATGTAAATAAACAAAACAAACAAACAAACAGGAATCAGGAACTGAGCTGTACGAGATCATGGCGGCTCTAGAATATGGCTGATACCCAGTATAGTTCCTCTACCCGAAAAATAGATAACAGTGACAGTGTTTATTTAAAAAAAAGATATACGGCTGCAGATACCTGTTAAATAACTTGATTTCAATGGCTGTAACTTAACACATTTAATACTGCGATGAAAGCATCAGTAATAAAAATGACATCTTTTATTACAACGCTCAATTTCCAAAATACGTTTCCCTTAGCTTTTAAAAGGATTTCTTTGCGCTTTCCCCGCCGCCGACCGATTTAGGAATTCTCTCGCGTATTATATTGTCAAGTTTTATTGTACTCTACGAGAAACGATAATATTGTAACTCCCGAACTTGAATACAACTCATCTTAGTATTTCTTTGGAGAAAAGCGACGTAATACGGAAAGTATTTTTTATTAAAACTTTTCTGACAGAGAAAATGATATATTGTTTCTTTGGAAGTTAAACAAACCTAAAGAGGGATCTATTGTAATTTGGTTGACTATAAATACAAAGTCAATATCATTTTTCCATAAAAACGCGTTTTTTTTTTACCTAATTGAGTTATTTCAACAAGTTGGACTTTAATCGAATACATATTTTATTCGAAACCTCTCAAAAAATCAGATGGTACCTTCTCTAAGATGTATATCAGGAGAGTAGCAAGTGTAAAGAAATTTACCCGGTGGGGAAAGAGCGGGGTCTATTTTGGTTCACCTAAAATTGTTTTTTTGTAATTGTTCTTTCTACCGATTTGTGATCCGAATGATCACTCTTCCTAAAATTTTTAGCCCTAAAGTTTTCTTTCATACTTTTTTTAGTACCTACTAATGACGATGTTCATAACGCTCATGTTTCTTAATTTTCAAAATATTTTTAACATAACGTAAACGGCCTATATACGTCCCACTGCTGGGCACAGGCCTCACCTCAACTATGAGGTGGAACAAGCCACAGATTGTTTTACGATGGTCCTTGTTATAAAGTTGTTAAATGTCAGTAGAGGTTATAAGTGATGACTGTAACAGTAAATATGTTTGTACATTGATTCTCGAGCAATACGGAACGGGTAGTCCTGAAAGCAAAATGTCATAGGAGCAAAACGTCCGTAATTAAAAATGGCATCTGTCTATAGAGCAAAACTAACTAACTCGACTTTGTTTTTATAGAGAACTAGCGACCCGCCCGGGCTTCGCACGGGTGCAATAGGATGTTATTATACACATAAACCTTCCTCTTCAATCACTCTAGCTATTAAAAAAAACTGCATCAAAATCCGTTGTGCAGTTTTAAAGATTTAAGCATACATAGGGATATAGGGACAAAGAAAGCGACTTTGTTTTATACTATGTAGTGAAGAGGGATCCCGTATGTACAAGAGTTTTAACTATTATGATATCAGAAATGGAAGAGCCGCAATATGTTCATTTAAATACTAAATACTTATAGTATTATCATATTCCCATTAATTGAATCAGTACTCAGTAGTACTCATAATAATACAGTTACCTTTATAAGTTCCTGTGAAAGCTTACATTTGCTTTAACTAGTACTATTATTATTTTATTGTTAACGATTTTTCACATGTGGTAGTGTAAGCTTATTGTATGTACAGAGTTTATTTTAATCAGTTTCCCTGTCATTATTTAAACATGTGGCATAGACTTGCAAATATTTAAGTTATTTACAACCTTCCAAGCCGTTAATGAACATAAAAAAGCTATTAGGGCTTTTTAATATTTATTCCACTAGACATTTCTATCTGAAAGGGCTGTGTTGTTAATTATTCAAATTGAGCCTGACTGGGAAGTTATATTAAAGAGGAGAAACACTAAATTGATGCTAATGGCTTTTTAGATGGTCGTCAATGCTGCATTACTCTTTATAATTTAAAAACTTCATTAACATCTGAACCCAAGGGTTTAGGATCTCAGGTAGGCGACGATTGGTGGCACTTAGAGGAAGGCCTGGGAGAAGGTTGAGTAATGAGTTTAAACATTACTGGGAGCAGAGGGACTGTGGAGCACAGACCCAATAATCTAAAAAATACATTTTGACAGCTGTCAGTGTCATTGGAAATTCTAATTCAATCAAGTAGAAATACGAATAATGAGCTGTGGCTTGACTTCTGAGCCTGACAGAACACTTGAACCCTTTGACATTACATAAAGTTAAAATTTCCAATGACACTGGCAGCTGTCAAAATCTATTTTTAAAATTAGATAGACTAAAAGTTGGCAACAGAAGATGTCAGGGTGAGAAAAAAAACAAACATCAATCAGGAACATCTTTACACCAAGATAATTAGCCCCAAACTAAGCACGGCTTGGTTACCTCTGGATTTGAGAGGGGGTTGTTTACTATGGACCTCACATGACTCAAAGTCGCCCAACGTGCTATGGAGGGGGTTATGCACGGCATTTCACTACGAGATGCAGTCAAGAGATGAGGAGATTCGCAGAAGAACTGGAGATGCCGACGCGGCCCAGCGGGTTAGCAGGTTAAAGCTGAAGAATGATGGCCGTTGGGGTCGAAATGTAGCCGATTGGAGCCCATTTGAGGGAAACGCAGTGTGGACCCACCGCAAGGTAGACGGAAGACTTGATAATGCCAGCATTATTTCATATTTTGCGTTATGGGTTTGCTTCTAACCCCAGTCTCGCCTCATGGTAAGCAATGACGGTACCGATTGTGGATCACGCTTACCCAGGAAATGCCTATTCAATCTTGCACTGGAGAATCACTCGGGTAAAATAATATCTGATTTCTTGATGATTCGACAAAACTGTGCCATAGTCTACTCGGCTGTAGAAATTGATTTGATTTGACAGCTACCGATCAACGTAACCTAATATTTTTCTTTAGGTCTACAATGACTTTAGGGCTAAAAATAACAAATAGCGCTTTATTAGTATAGCCATGCTCATATTTCCCAATCCAAGTACGTTATTTATCTATACTAAAGTTTAGGTGACGTCAGCTGCTTTCTTGAAGCATTGGCTCACTGTATTTACTATGCTTGGCATAAACTTCGACCGTCAAGTAGCTGTAAACAAATGCATTTTCTCGGCAAGTGTCACCACAAACCATTTTCTAAGGCTTTGATAAATTGTTACTCCTCCACTTAACTGGACTTGTATGTCACAAGATCAGTGGGTTCAATGGTAGAGCAATCATGCAGCGATGCTCTTTCGACTATTTCATGATACAACACGATACAACTTAAACGGCCTATAAACGGCCCACTGCTGGGCACAAGCCTCTCCTCAACTATGAGGTGGATTGAGCCATACTCCAACACGCGGGCTCAGTGCGGATTGTCGGAGGGGTGTAAGGTTAGTGAGCAACCTTAATGTCAGATGTTATTAAGCCGCCCTAAGGCCTCTGACTAGGCTTAACGACTGACTTCTAGCGACGTCAACCGGGACCGACTGCTTGAAAAATACGTCACTAAATTTCGGTCGGGGTGGTCACCCATCCTATTACTGAGACGGCGTGAGTTGCTTTACAACAGCGATCGTCGCCGATCCGCTGTCACAACTCCGCCACGGGCACCTCTTTTACCACGGGAACCTTTTTCATGATATGCCCAATATGAAATGGCCTAGGATACCACGCTATACCTAACTCTTTTTTTAATCGTTGAGGAACGCATTCCTAAGTTGGTTTTACTGATTGACTTTGTACGGTACCGGGGGGTGTCTTCCAAAATGGAGTGAAGTGAAAAGTGCATGCGTGAAGCTGGGATCAAAAGTAACAACAATCTGATCTGCATTCGATTACCTGTACCACAAAAAGTGTTCAGGGAGAGTTTTTGCCACCAATTCCATTATTTTTCACATTTGATTTGATGAACCACAATTTTTCACATACGATCGAATTTAAGGGTGTATTGCCGAAACACACATTACATCATGTAACAAAATAATCAACATAACATAACATAACATCACGACCCTATCCCAAACGCATTAGTCATACCGCCGTGGTTAACGGAACATTCAGAAACCCACATCCACCACAGAAGGAATTCAAAAAGTCTACTGCCTTTATCCGGGTTGCTGGATTTTTCATCAGTGTTTTCCATCACCGGAGAGTTAGCAGCAAAAAGTACAATGAACACAATGGAGGTGTTCCGTGCAGTTTTGAACTCGGGACCACCGGGTTTCTAGCCAATTTAACCTAGTGGGTATGTTTATGGCCTGGTGGCGACAACGCACTCAAAACAAGAATGATAATGAAACTAGATTAAATAAACGGTTTCAAGGAATAAATAATTATGATTGCAATCGGGCAAAGAAATTGTACCAATGTTTCCGCGTTAAGCACCTCCAAGTAACACCGACATTGATTAACATAAATACGTAAAAACAAATTATAATTAAAATATACTTAGAGACAGAGCTGGTACTAAAGGAATAATAAGAGTAACTCCCGAATTCACAAACGTCAATCAACGCTAAGCACGCGCTCACGCTCATCCCGTTAAATGACAATGAAACTGAAAGGGACAGCTATACTTCTGAGAGATGCTCAACCATGATTTGCGCTTATGAATTCAGGGGTATGCAGCGTAGAGTAAAATTAATGAATAAAAACTAGGACGTCTTACATTAACGGCCGTACTTACAGACGTCAATTAAATATTAATGATGTATTAGTCGTAGTCCCAGAATATCATAAAATATTGCAAAGGAGACTTTGTAACGAATTGAAATCATAATCTCATGACAAAACTTATGAACAAACAAGACAAAAAAACATTCTGTCCTTTTTCACGATTATATTAATAGTGCATTTTAATATATTCTATCTTAAATAACTCCTAAATTAGCCTACCTATGTGATCCCTCTGCTAAGCAAAGGCCTTTCCAAATCTACACCTATTTACTCTTTGCACACATAGATACATACCCTCATGACCATATCCCTAATGGGTTAGTCAGAGGCACACTGATTGTTGCCGTCATGGTGAAAGGAACATTTAGAAGCCCACATTTAGCCGAGGGAATTAAGACCCAACGTGGTAAGGGGCGAGTTCTTCTACACCTACGAGTACTTACGTATTTTTTTCCCTAGGCTGGTGAAAAAGGGTGTTCGGGTTTTACATTACAAATGACCTAGACATCATCATCACCTTTAAGCACGATGGCAAGATAAGATCACCCTTAAGCACGATGGCAAGATAAGATAAACTTTATTGCACAAAGAAAACAGTATACAACAATAGGTTATTTTGTGTGCGTTCCCATTGAGGGTTCACATTGGAATTTTGCGCTTTTGAATTCGTCAATACTAAGTAATAGTTCTCAAGCAATTGTAAATTCAATCACTCATTTGTAAAAGTAGGCACTCAAAAATAATAATCCGTTAAAACTGGGCCCTCAATCGTGACTAGCAGCTGCCTATATCTCATAATCTAGTTAAAGTTTTCCACTGCTTTAAATATCTACACTTAGTAAAATAATTTTGCAACTTATTTTTACAATATCGTCACTTGCTGTTCCCCGCATAAAAAGAAGTTAGCTACGAAAGGTGGTCCCTCAATTGATTTCCATAACTTAACTTAAAGTAGGAACCATAATAGAATTTAGAATTTCGGTGTGTGTGATGCTTAATAAAAGTACTTGAACGGTTGTAAATGCAAGCTCTAGTTTCTAAAAAAAGACATTCAAAAGTTATAAGCGTTTAAGTGTGGTCCCTCAATCGAAACGCTTGACATGAAAATAAATGAATTTATGCAGCGTTTGGAAGTTCATTATGTGAATTTTTTAGTCTATCCTTTAGTACATTTTTTATAGTACCTATTTCTTTACTGAACAGTTTCAAAGAATGTCCAGTTTTCTTATAAATAATCATCTAACTCGTGCGAAGAAATTTATTGGTTGAGGAGACCACACATAAAGTTTTTTTTCAGGATAACATATCATAAACTGCCTATTATACGTCCCACTGCTGGCCCAGGCCAGCGCCACCTAAACTTTAAGGTACCGCTAGCCGTGCTCCAAAGCCGGGTTCAATGCGGATTGTTGGAGGGGTGTAGGTTTGTGAGAAACCTATACACAACACTTATGAGATCGTTTGAACACAAGCCGGATCGAAAAGGGGATGGGTGACCACCCCGACTGAAATTTAGTGATGTGTATTTCAGGCACCTCCGGGCTTCAGAAGTCACGCTAAGCAGTTGGTCCCGGTTGATGTCGCTAGATGTCAGTCGTTAAGCCTAGTCAGAGGCCTTAGGGCGGCTTCATAACATCTGACATAAAAGTTGCTCACTAACCTTGCACCCCTCCCACAATCCGCACTGAGCCCGCGTGTTTGAGTATGGCTCGTTCCACCTCATAGTGGAGGTGAGGCCTGTGCCCAGCAGTGGGACGTGTATAGGCCGTTTATGTTATTCTTAATAATGTCTTTACAAAATGAGGCAGCCAGTTCAAGCCAATAGGAAATTTAAGTTGCTGAGATTTTCTGACCGCGATCGAGATGAGGTTTGGCGTTTTGGCGTTAGCCAAACTAGCATAGCATATTATAGCATACTTATAATTAACAATTACTGGTTCTTGATGTATTTAAATTGATATTTTTAACAGGCTCACTGTCCACAAATATATAACAATTAAAAACTAATTGTTTGCAGCCCACATGTGGGCTGTAGACTATGAACCTGTTAATTATGTGGGCTCATTCACGAGTATTTCAAGCTACAATGAATTGAAAAAGTTCTCAGATATTCTCAATCAAATGAGGAAAAGTACATAGAAGGTTTTATGCCTTGTTGCCAAACTTGGGTTTTGTCCTTAGAAAGTTTTGTCATTTGAAATTGATCGACGTGTTTTGTCATTAAAATTTGTCATTGATTGAATCTGGCGTTTGTCATAAGTTCAAAATCAAGTCACATATGAATATGAGCTCACTGATTTTATATCATTCGATTTTAATGACACACCAAGAATAAAGATTAGCGAAGTCCCTCAGACAATTCAAATAAAACAAATTTTTTACAAAATAGTTGGAGCCATTGAATACATCCCCGGCGCTAGTGACAGTGACATTGGGCATTACAGATGTCACTACTTCTATAATGACAGCATACTTTGTTACGACGACTTGTGCTCTAAATTTGTTGTAACTAGTTCTGATAAACTCGTTTTTTTTCACACTTTGAGCTACCGTCTCAAAAAATTATAATTAAAGGCAAAAAGATGAAGGTAGGTGGTTATTTTTGCAACCCACTTCGACACCGCCAAACCTGTGTACGCACCGATCATGCAGAGAAGTGTCATTGCTTGTGAGCGAATGCTATCAGCAATATACCGGGTGCGGCAATTGAACTGTCCATATTAAAAAATTAAATATTTTTATATACTTAGAATATTTATTAATATATTTATTACATATGAAAATAAAACGTCTAAAATTATATTCTTATTTATTCTAATGGAATACAACTGCCTTTAGCCTGCACTACAAGCTTGAGTCTCTTTCTGAATGAAGCGCAGGCTGCTCGAATAACGTCGTCATTTAAACGGTTCCATTCTCGTGTAAGAGTAGTTTTGAGCGCCTCCACTGATGTGTGTTTTTTAGCACAGGCCTTCGCTTGTAAAACACCCCAAATACAAAAGTCTAGAGGGTTTAAGTCGGGCGAAGACGACGGCCACATATCTCGGTCGATCAGCACAGGAACGTTCGCTTTTAACCAATTTTGCGTCCCAGTTGCTCTGTGCGATGGCGCCGAGTCTTGCTGGAACGTCCAACGCTCCGAACCAAATGTCTTGTGTGCCCACGGTATTAATCCTGTTTTTAAGACTTCATTTTGATAGATTTGTTGATTTATTTTGGCTTGGTTGCGACCCATTGGGAGAAAAACAAGCGGAGAACGTCCTTTTTCGGACACCGCCACCCATACCATGATTTGGTCGGCTCCTTGTCGTCGAGTGACTCTCAGTTCATCTGAATGATCGCTGACACGTCCTTTCAACCACACACTGTCATTTTGTTTGTTAAGAAACTGCTCAACACAGAAAGTTTTCTCATCTGAAAATACCAAGTTGGGAAGCTCGCCAGTGTCGAGCAAGCGAATCAGCTCCTTTGATCGAGCCAGCCGTTTGCTCTTTTGCAAAGCAGTGAGTTCTTGCGAAAGGTTTTTTTTTAATGGTTTAACCTTAAGCTTTTCCTTTAATATACGACGAACGCTGCGGTCGCTCACCTTTAGATCCTGGGCGAGCTGATTTGCTGAGCGCTCTGGATTTCTGCGTAAACGATGTCGCACCTTTTCGACAACTGCTGGCGCCGTTGCAGTACGGCGTCGACCGCCCCCGTAGCGTTTCTTAACACTGCCAGTCTCGTTAAATCTTTGGATAGTACGACGCACAAATTTTTCGTTCAATTGAAGATTTGGTAGCGCTCGACGAATGTCGATGTTCGATTTTCCCTCCAAATAAAGAGCAATCACTGAATTGCGTTTTAAATCCATTATTTTAAAATTGGAACGTTTCTTCTCACGACCGAATAGTTTTGAAGTAACATAAATAATGTGTCACAGATTATTATTTCAAATTTTTGCCGCGTTCGATTCAGTAGTTTGAATTTTAAAATAGTTACAAGGAGGCGGACAGTTCAATCGCCGCACCCGGTACAGCATGTGTTTTTTTGTGTTAACCATGTACAGGCTAAACTGGATTTTCGTATACGGTCTAAAGCAAAAGGTGTGATTACACGATGGCCGCGTGTGAAAGGCACAGTTCATGGATTTGTACATAACTTTTGGACAAAGTACTTTTTCAAATTTCTCTTTAAATTCTTAGGTCTCAAGGTGTCTTTTAGGGATCTCGGAAGATCGTTAATGAGATAAGGTACGATGTAGCCTAGTTTCCTCTTCCCGTAGAGGTTAGTGTATTGCGGCAAGAGTAACTTTGTGTCTTCACTCCCCCGAGTTTTCATACTATTAGGGTCCTTTTTTTTGAACAGTTTAAAGTCATTGTTGAAAAATTCTTCGCTCAGCAGTGTTAGATGGACTTTGTTATGAATGGGTATGATTTTACAAAAGCCAAATAGTTGACGGTAGTCACCCTTGAATTTTTTTCTAATATTTCGGGGGACCACTTCTTTTAGGATACGGATCTGGAGTGTGTATATTTTATCAAGATGTGTCTTATAGGTCCTTCCGTAGCTCGACAGTCCATATTATTGATTCAGCTAGTGATTTGTATAATTGCAACCTTATTGAGTAGGGTACCTTCCATTTAATCAAAGAGAATTTTGCGAGAATAGCCCTCAATCTATCACAAACGTGTTTTATGTGGTCTGTCCAGTTAAGCCTGTCGTCAATTACGAGCCCTAGATAAGTGTGATGGCTCACCACTTCTACAGCTTTACAGAGGCATGATATATTTTGCGTGACGTTATTATGGCACCTATGCAGGCAAGCATGCTCGTGTGCGACTATGAGTGGAGCCATTTCACATCTATTTTGACTAGTGCTAATGTACATAACCTTAGTTTTGCTTGGATTCAACACTAACCCAGCGTCGTGCGACCATCTAACTAACCTATCAAAGTCCTCCTGAAGTAACATATTTACATTATTTGCATCTCTTCCGGCGGCTACCAGACAGGTATCGTCAGCGAACTGGTATATCTCACATTTCTTTATGATCTGTGGCAGGTCATTTACGTAAGTAATATAGTGCAAAGGACCCAAGACGGAGCCTTGGGCCGTCCCTTCGGCAACCTTTATATCATCACTATCTGCACCATCTACCCTTACAATAAAAGACCTGTCTTCAAGATAGTTTTTGTCCTCTGATCCCGCTCTCCTGCAGCTTATTCAAAAGAATGTCATGTCGTAACGTGTCGAAAGCTTTGCTGTAATCGACAAAAACTAGCATAACATGCTTTTTATCATCTAGGTGTTTGTATATTTCGTCTGTAAATTTTGTTAGCAACTGCGTGGTATTTTTGTGAGGTTGAAAGCCATATTGTTTTGTTGACAAAATGTTATTCTTATTGTAAAATTCGTATATTTCGCGGCTTATATATTTTTCGGCTATCTTGTCAATAACGGGTAAAATAGTTATGGGCCTGTAATTTTCGTAATTCGCCCGACTTCCTTTTTTATGAATAGGTCTAACCACACCTGTTTTAAGTATTTCTGGATAGATTTGGCTTAATACGCTTTGGTTAGTTAAATTAGTGATTTTAATATAATATACCTACTAAATTGTTTTTTTTTTAAAAGAAAAACCAGCAGCCTTTCTGTTTAATGAAAAAAACCCAAAAACAAGAAAGTCGCCATACCTGATTGCACTTAACTTATGAAACAAGATAACATTCGGGACCCATTCTAAAAACAGAGGCTTAGTGCATATTACACTGCAGATTTAGACAGCTGACGTGTGGGTCCAACTGTTACAATTTTTGTTATGTTGAGTGCAATCGGTTATGCCGACTGCTTGTTTTAGGGTTTTCATATTACACGGGAACGTAGTCGGTTTTTTCAAATTCTTTTAAATACTCTCTCTCTCTTCTAAGAAATAAGATTTTTTTCAATTAAATTCTTTTCTTTTTATCCAAAGTCATTTTGGGTGTTATTACAAATCTAACGACACCTTTCAAGCTGAAATCCAGCAAGCCGTTCAGGCTGAAAAGCGTGCCAAACACTTTTACATACATACATGCCTTCGAAAAATATAACCCTCTTTCTGGCGCAGTGGGGTTAAAAAGATACAAAGAGATTCGCTATATCGAAGTCAGATACTACAATATTAATGGATTTTTCATCTTAATCGGAAGTTAAATATTTGAAATAATATTTCATCCGAGTGTTAGAGGTATCCACCACCTATAACATTGATGAAATCACCCAGGCTCATAGGGTGAATATACCAGAAAGATTCGGCCGGTCCGTTAATGGTCTCGGTACCATAATTGGTAGTGCAGTCGCCCGGCTTGCGAAAGATGCGGGTTCAAGTCCTGCCTGATGCCAACATGACCAAATGTCTTTTTCTGGTTTTTCAGTTCTTAGTAAAAAGATACTGCATGAAAAATGCTTAAACAATAATAAAAAAACTACGATATTGTCTCTAGCTTTACCTAAGTGAGTGAGAGAGAATAATAACAGGGTTTTGACTCACATGGTTCTTCTTCGTTCGTTTTGTTTATTTTTCCTTTTACGTTTTGTATTTTTTTACACAAAAAAATACCTGCAATATTACGCGCTTTCTGAACAGTTACCTATGTAAGACCGAATTTTCTCTTTCATGTTCCATGTTGATATGATTTTATTTTTGTTTTATGTTAAGGAGGTCCAGTGATTTGTTCTTGGAATTCCACAGTCGTGTAAGTAGTAAAAAACATGCTTTTCTTAAATGTTCATATGTTGTAAAAAAACTCATCTTATGGCAATTAATAGGCTATAATAAAAACGTTCAACCATCCAACAGTACTTATTTAATTATTTATTTATCATTACTTATCCTGAAAAAAACTTTATGTGTGGTCTCCTCAACCAATGTATTTCTTCGCACGAGTTAGATGATTATTTATAAGAAAACTGGACATTCTTTGAAACTGTTCAGTAAAGAAATAGGTACTATAAAAAATGTATTAAAGGATAGACTAAAAAATTCACATAATGAACTTCCAAACGCTGCATAAATTCATTTATTTTCATGTCAAGCGTTTCGATTGAGGGACCACACTTAAACGCTTATAACTTTTGAATGTCTTTTTTTAGAAACTAGAGCTTGCATTTACAACCGTTCAAGTACTTTTACTAAGCATCACACACACCGAAATTCTAAATTCTATTATGGTTCCTACTTTAAGTTAAGTTATGGTAATCAATTGAGGGACCACCTTTCGTAGCTAACTTCTTTTTATGCGGGGAACAGCAAGTGACGATATTGTAAAAATAAGTTGCAAAATTATTTTACTAAGTGTAGATATTTAAAGCAGTGGAAAACTTTAACTAGATTATGAGATATAGGCAGCTGCTAGTCACGATTGAGGGCCCAGTTTTAACTGATTATTACTTTTGGGTGCCTACTTTTACAAATGAGTGATTGAATTTACAATTGCTTGAGAACTTTTACTTAGTATTGACGAATTCAAAAGCGCAAAATTCCAATGTGGACCCTCAATGGGAACGCACACGTTATTTTTGTTTTTTAGCATTAGGGATAATGCATTATCATCTTACTAAAGATAGGAAAACGAAAGATGCGGGTTCGATTCCCGCCTGAGGCCAACAGACCAAATGTTTTTTTCTGGTTTTCCTATCTTCAGTATACAACAATATTTAAAGAGATTTAAGACGCACAATTCAGGCTGCTTTATCGCTGAGAGCGATCTAATCGCGACAACTTTCGTGTAGAGAAATAGGACAAGAAAAGTAGATGCGGATTTGCAAGATGGATGCCCAATGTTTTTTTATTATTGGGAAAATATCCTTACTTTCGTTAACATGAGCAAATTATTATTTATTATTTTTCTTAAACAATGTTAAACAGCGTATTTTTTAAATAGAAAACAGAAGAACAAGTTTCTTGAACATAAGCCAATCACTGAATATAATTTACATTCCTACCTACTTACGTGATAAGAATTTGACTTCTTTTAACCTGCATTTAGCAAATGTGGTCATTTTATGGCAGCCTTAGATTCTTTTTTTCAAATCAAACAGCTACCTTAGCTACTTTAAAAAATCAATAACTTAATTAAGTTCCTAAATGCAAAAAGAAAATCTACTATATACAAATAAGTCGGGTTTTCCTTCCTGACGCTATAACTTCAGAACGCACGAACCGATTTCCACGTTTTTGCATTCCTTGGAAAGGTCTCGGGCTCCGTGAGGAGAAAATTTAGGAAAATTTCAACACATAAGCGGGGAAATCTTTTTTCACATACAGCTAAGTCCACACGGACGAAGTCGCGGGCGGCTGCTAGTATGTTATGAAAATAGTGTTTGTAATACTTATAACTCGAGAACTGCTGTACCGATTGTCATGGTTTTTGATTCACTAGATTTGGATCCGCCTGGAATAACATAATAAATAATTCAAAATGTTCCTCGAATTTGTAACTGACAAACGGGACGGAATCGATAATTTATTTGCTGTCGAATAAGTTTTTTTTTAATGAACAGTCATATGACAGAACTATCTCTGTCAGAATAGTTAGGTGAAATAAATTAATAAATCCAGCACTAGAACTTTTTTAAAAGCAGTTCTGCAAACTTTCTCTAATGCAAAACTCTACTTCCTCCCTCAGAGAATTCACCATTCCTGTCTTTCAATACTGAAAAGTAATGACTTAAATGAGGAAAACAATTAATAAATTAAGTAAGAATATAGGTACTCATAACATAAAAAATATGAAAATAACGAAGTTCTTTGACAGTTCAAGTGGAAAATCGAAAAGAGCAGACTTGCACTGCGGAAAAAACTTTGAAAACAACAAAAGTTAACAAATACATACACTTGTTAAGTCCGCAATATCACAACATTGTAGCACAAAATAACTATCACACAGACATCGCGAGCACTCGCAACTTTTGACACTTGATAAAGTTCGGACTACGATCGCGAATTTTCCGAAGAGGAGCGACGCGACCTCCCCCCTCAGCAGTCAGTGGCGCACTGAAAATGAATTTACCTTTCTCGTAGGGTTGTACCGTAGTATTACCCGGCGGTTTTGGGAAGGTCCCGCTGTTCTGCAGGGCGGTTTTGATAGTGATATTCGTAAATAAGTCCGGTTTTAAATTTATACTGGGTGAATGAAAAGTTTGCTACCTATGTCTTGTATCGGATGATGCTTGAATTATTAATGTATTTTTTCATAAGCAAGTTATCTGAAAAATGATGCCTTATTGCTTGTTCAACCAACTTAACTTGTTTACATTTATATATTTTGGAAAAATGTGTCTATGTATAATTGGTATGGTCTTGGTATGTACGGTGGTAGAGTAACAATAAGTGTTACTTACATCAATTTATTTTTTTACTGCAAATTATTTACTGACTTTTCATAAAAGTTTACATGAAATAAATAATTTTCATTTTCATTCACATTTCAAAGAAAACTCGCAGTGGGAAAATGGGAAAATTCAGGCTGAAAAACAACCAACAATTGTCAAAAAACTTTATCATCTTTACACAATCTTACCGGTATCAGAGCGTATTGAACATTGGATCTACATGCAAACATAATAAGGGCACAGCAGATCACCAGTTTTCAGAGAAATGTTCCGAAGCATCATTTTAAATATCTCTTAAAAAGGCCGGCTCTGAAAGCAACACCCTGTATAAAAGCTCCTCGCTCGTTAGTACGATGCAAACAGGCCTTTAAATTTTTCTAGCTTAGAACTAGGTGCTATATACGACTGTAATTCAGCTTATGCAACCTAATGAGTGTACGGTCAGCAACGTACTCCTAAGTGGAGAGTAGAGTCAGCAATAAAAGTTGCTTAACTTAGTACCTCGTCACTTTAACTTTTTGAAGAGTTTATAGAAAATTCTCTAAGTGCAGTTTTAATAACAAATGTTGGTTGCCGATTAATGCTGTTTACTGTATCGGCCCTCCTTAGTGATAGATTTGTAGGTAACTGGTTAAAGGTGATCTTTTAGGTTGGTACGTATATGTCCCACTGCTGTGCACTGCCTACATCTCAACTTCGAATTGGTAAGAGCCATAGTCCAACACGCTGGCTGAGAACGGATTGTTGGAAACCGTATGACAAACCCTGCTGTCACACGTTATCGAGCCGCCCTAAGGCCTCCCACTAGGCTTAACGACTGACATAAAACTGAAACATATTACTTTCAGCTCTGCGTTTGGTAACAAAATCGGAGGCGACAAGCGAAAAATATATTTTCAGGGCGTCGACAGTCGAGTCAAACGACGTATTTCACAATTTTAAAAATAAAACTTTATGTCCAAGCCGATCTGGGAATTCCAATTTTGCAGTTTATATGCTTTTACAGAAAGTCGCTGAGCTGACGTGTGAAATTAACAAATATTTAGGAGACCAACACGTGTTGGCAGAAATATGTTATAGTGTTTAGTTATACCACAATATATTACGTGTCTATAAAACGTACATGAACATGCCACTGCTGGGCAAAGGCCTCACCGCAACTATGAGGTGGAACGAGCCACACTCCAACACGCGGGCTCAGTGCAGATTGTTGGAGGGGTGTAAGGTTAGTGAGCAACCTTACTGTCAGATGTGACTAAGCCGCCCTAAGGCCTCTTACTAGGCTTTACGACTGACAACTAGCGACGTCAACCGAGACCAACTGCTTAACGTGCCTTCCGAAGCACAAAGATGCCCAAAATATACATCACTCAATTTCGGTTGGGTTGGTCAGCCATCCCATTTCCGACCCGGCGTGTGTTGCTTTACAACAGCGATCGTCGCCGATCACTGCCACAACTATAAAACGTAAAAGGTCATTTAAAAAATCCGAATTGCTAACATTATCCTCAAAATGACTGTTAAACATAAATCTCTAGTCATATTTTAACCGATTTTCAACTATCCCAGATGTTAGCAAGTCAGAACATACTATAGCTACTGACCATAACCTTTTTTCGTGCCTAGATAAATAAATGAAATGCAATAATAAACTAAACAAAAAATAAGCAAATTATAGAAAACTTATACTCCTAGGATACTTACTTCTCAAAAGTTACGGCAAAGTTCAGTGCAAGACTGCAAGTACGGTATTTCAGTAGAAATGTTGCTATAATGAGCCTTGCTGCAAAGAATGCATCTACTGCACTTTCAATACTGCTTTCAAGTATCAATAAGTACGTATTGTTGCAATTTTTTTTGATTTCTAGTACTGTTTTGGTATTGGATAGTTTTTTATCCTTATTCATAAACGCTACTCTCAGTTTAAACTCGTAGGATCATAAATAGCCATTGTGTAACCTTCTTTAAATTGTTATTTTTCTGTTTGTAACTTTGCAACACCCCTACCTAAAAAAGAAATGATGGAGTTTTGTGACTTGTGACTTGTGTTTTGTGAAAATCTAAATCATCAAGGTGACCTGTTTTTTACTAAAGGTACAATTGTAATACTTCATTTGTGACTATAATCGATATAATATTTTTTATCGTGGGTCAAGTGTGTTTTTTATATTTTCAAAAATATTAATACTATACAGGATGTTACAAAAATACCCCAAATAACTGAAGGGGGCTATACAAACTCCTGAAAGGAGTCCCTTGTTAATTTCTTACAGTCGTAGCTCTTAATTTGAATTTCGAGTAAATTAACGTAAAATAAAAACATCGATATTAGAAACACCCAGCACTAATGTGGGTTCATGGACCCAAGTTGACCCTAAGCGAGAGTGACCAGTAGCCGCCTCCTTTGTTCACGCCCCTACGTTTAATATCGATTATACTTCGCGCTTCGTCCTCGAGATTAGTATGTTATTAACAATTTTAACTTGTAGTAACGCATATTCAGACCCACTTCATCACTTTTTTCAGAGATTCCAAAGATTTTTTCACAGTGGTATCCCCTTCCGGCCCAATCTGTCAACGCCGGAACCAGTCGGTACTTGTCATTCGCATTTTAGTGCCCGCCGCTCGCACTGTTTTATTTCTGTGTTCTCGCTATTGCATCTAAAATACTGAAAAAGAAGAAACAACAAACTGTGATCCTGTGAAATAAGTTAATAAAAAGTGGAATTTGTTCCAGAGAACAACAAAAAGTGTTCTGAAAAATACATGTTGGTGATACACAAATTTTATTTTTTTGCTTGCAATGAAGGTCATCGTGAAATAACGTTTGGCGTTATATTCTTATTTCTTACCTTCCTATTCGTGCATACGCAGTGCATAGATATGAAAAACACTAAAAGAAATATGTATGCACACTAAACTGCGCGCCGCCGGCGCCGTTAAATACAAAATGTTGAAAAACAATAAAGGCTTGCAAAATATCCAAAGGGAATTTTCCTGCTTTCTCAGTTAAATGCTTTGCATTACCCACTGAATAAACGACTGTCGCTGTGGCGCTGTCAAGGTTAGAGAAAAACACTTTGGTGAACTTCTAACCGTCTGCAAGCCCCCGCTGCTGCCATTAGCCCCGCTGCTGCCGCCCCCACCACCGCCGCCGCGCTGTCTAGGCTTGCGAAATACACTATGGTGTACTTCTGGCCAGTAAGAGAGGCTTGCGAAATATCCTTTGGGAATTTTCTTGCTCACTCAGACAAATACATCGCATGTGAACTACTGGAAGGAAGACCGTCTGCAAGCTGCCGCCGCCGCCGCTGCAGCTGCCGCTGCCGTGCTGTCAAGGCTTGCGAAATACACTTTGGTGTACTTCTGGCCAGTAAGAGAAGCTTGCGAAATGTCCTTTGGGAATTTTCTTGCTTACTCCGACAAATGCCATGCCATGGGGACTTTGGAAGAAACAATCGTGAGTAAGACGTCACAATGCTTGCTAAATCTACATTGGGGTAAGTGCTTTAAATATTGTTAATGATAGACGTTTGTTGGTCAACTGTTTATTTTGTTACAGAATATGTCACTATTTAAAAGTATACATTAAAAAGATATAAAGACATAGCAAAAGTAACAAAAAGGTAGGTTGGCATTGCTGGTCACCAACATGGCCCCCGACGGTGGGAACACCAGCTAAATTAGGAGGGGACCAACAATGCCAGTTTCCTAACAGGCCGACGCAGGACACCCCCTTTCGTGGCCACGTCCACTACCCTAACAACGCCGTCTTTTCCTGGATGTGTCTCCACTACCCGTCCTTTAGGCCAGCATTGTCTTGGTAGAGTCCCGTCCGCAATGCACACGACGTCCCCAACTTTCAGAGTTTGAGATACTGGGGGTGAAGCTCGCCGGGGCACTAGAGTTGGCAGGTACTCCTTCACAAACCGCTGCCAGAAATGGTCGGCTAGGCGCTGTGACTTTCGCCATTGGGCCCTGCTGGAGAGATCGGAGTCGTCGAACTGTCGCTTCAAGGAGTCATTGGATGAGGTGCCGATTAGAAACATAAATGGCGTTAAGGCTGCCTCAGCTTGTTCATCATCTGCAACATGGGTCAACGGCCTGGAGTTCACAATTGCTTCAGCTTCTAACAGCAACGTTGATAGAACTTCCTCCCGAGGCGATCTCTCTCTTAGTGTGACTGTTAGAGCGCTTTTGATGTTCCTCACCAACCTCTCCCAGCATCCTCCCATAAACGGGGCCGATGGCGGAATGAACTTCCACCGTATTTCCCTCGTGGAGGCAAACTCTGCGATTTCCGGTAGTATTTTGGAAGCTCCAACGAAAGCAGTGCCATTATCAGAGTAGATGCACCGGTAGTATTTTGGAAGCTCCAACGAAAGCAGTGCCATTATCAGAGTAGATGCACGATGGGCTACCCCGTCGAGCGATGAAGCGGCGTAGCGCCATAATGGCGGAATCGGATGATAAACTCTCGACCATCTCGAGGTGGACAGCCCTTATGGTTAGACAGGTGAAGAGGGCGATCCAACGTTTGACTGTTCGTCGGCCAATCGTGACATTTATCGGTCCGAAATAATCCAAGCCGACATAGGTAAATGGCCGTTCGTGGTGGGCCATCCGTACTCTGGGCAGATCTCCAATCGGTGGCGTCATAGGCTTTGCTTTTCTAATTCGACAGGTCTGACATCTATTTGCCACCTGCCTTACCGCTGGTCTTAGACCTAATACGTAAAATCGTTGCCGCAGTTCATTTACGACGAGTTCATTGTTTGCGTGTGCGAATCTTGCGTGGTAAAGATGGATCAAAAGTCTTGTAATATAGTGCTTGCCGTCAAGCACGATGGGACGAGACTCTACTGAATCCGAGGCCGAAGTGCGTCCGGACAGACGAAGCAGACCATCTCCACCGACGAGCAAGGACACGTGCTTGAGTCTACTGTGACCAGAAACAGGGCGTCCCGCGTCCACGCAAATGAGTTCATCTGTAAAAGAATTTAATTGAATCGTCATAAATAAATGAATTTCTGCCGATTTTAATTCGTCAGCGGATAAAAGAGGTAAATTATTAGAAAAGCGAAGCGCGGTAGAAACAGATTTTGAATTTTGAGGTAAATTGGACCGAAACACTTTGGCAACTTAATGTGCCCGAGCTGTTGCTCTGAGGAGACGTAGCCATTGGCTGAATCGTCGATGATCAGCAACTACCGGAAAAGGAAGGGATTCCGGTGTTCCTCCCACCAAAACACAAACCGATTCAGAAATAATTTTGTTTTCTTCTGTAGGTAAGGAATTACTGGATGTTGGCTCTCTGGGCCAAAGCTCTTCAGGTGAAAGTAGGAACGATGGTCCAGTGAGCCAGCGAGAATCCATTGTTAGTTCGCCAGTGTCTCGCGTGGCGTCGTCTGCAACATTTATTGCCGTAGGGATATATCTCCAGTTTTGAACATCAGTTAGATCTGAAATTTCTCCAACACGAAATGAAACAAACGGCTTAAATGTGCAAGCGTCGCTACGCAACCACTTTAAGACAGTAATAGAATCAGACCACAGAAATACTCTACTAGGTTTCTTTCTATGGGCTTCGGAGATATAGACAGCAAAACGAGCGGCAATGAGTGCTGCTTGTAGCTCCAGTCTTGGAATGGTTGTTGGTTTCAGGGGTGCGAGTCTGGCTTTACCTCCAACTAAAGCTAGCTTTACTGACCCGTCAGTGAGAGTGAACCGCCAATAAGCAACGCAAGCGTATGCCATCTCACTGGCATCAGCAAAGACATGGAGTTGAGCCTCTTTTACTACCCTTTGTCCTGAATAACATCTAGGTATAGAACAACCAGAGAGATTCTCGAGCTCCTGAAACCAAGACCTCCATCTTTGAATGTGGACATCAGGTAAGGTATTGTCCCAATCAAGTCCTAGTTTCCATGTTTTTTGGAATAGAATCCGGCCTTTGATAATTAGTGGAGTCATTAAGCCAAGTGGATCGTAGACTGACATGAGGAGGGATAATACCGACCTTTTGGTAAAGTTGTCTGGGAGATTTGGAACAGATTCTAGGAAACGTAAAGAATCGCCTTTGACATCCCAAGTTAACCCTAAAACGCGAGTTTGAGAAGGGGAAGTTGGACCTAGCTCTACTTCGGCAGTGTTCATGGCACAGAGGTCGGTAGGAATTAGAGCTAAGGCGTCGGCATGGTTTGAGACCCACGAACGCATTTCAAAACCGGCTGCTTTATGAATATTCACAATTTCAAGAGCTAGGCGCGCTGCTTCCTCTGGACCATAGACACTGCCAAGAAAATCATCCATATAATGATCCTCCACAATGCAACGCGCAGCCTCAGGATATTGTTGCTCATATTCCATGGCATTTTTATTTTTTAGGAATAGCGCCGTGCATGGGCTAGACGTTGCGCCAAAAATCATGGAGGCCATTCGATACTCCTGAATAGGGAGCTGAGGGCTGTCCCTCCACAAAAATCGCTGGGCATCACGATCCTGGGCTCTTATTTTGACCTGTGGGAACATTTCCCTAATGTCCGCCGTGAGTGCGATACAACCCTCCCTAAATCTCATAACTATGGCGAGCAACGGCTGTAAAAGGTCTGGTCCCGGTAGAAGCATCGAGTTGAGACTAACACCTTCGCACTTTGCAGCTGCGTCGTGGACCACGCGAAGCTTCTTCTTGTGCGGATGGATCACACCAAAATGAGGAAGATACCAGGTGGTACTGTTAGGCAGTGGTGGACCGGTGCACAGCTCTGCATAAGATTTCTCTAGCATACCTTGAATGTTTTTTTTATACTCAGCTGCGTAGGTTACATCTTTAGACATTTTCTTTTCGAGACTGGAAAACCTGGACATGGCTAGGCGTTTACTATCAGGAACAGTTTTGATGTCATTTCGCCATAGAAGTCCTGTCTCGAATCTGCCGGAAGGTAAACGAACTGTAGTGTTTTCTAAAATTTCTAAAGCGCGTTTATCGCACGGAGTGCAATGTGGTTTTTTTTCTATACCTATGGAGTCTAATTTGTAATAAGATTTGATTAGGCACTCAAGATCATCATTGCAGTCGATGTGGTTAATGAAGTCTACTCGATTGGCTTTACTGTTTATAAACCCAAAAAGAGCCCAACCCAGAGGAGTGAGAGCAGCTGCTGGTTCAGATTTAGTGCCATGGCGTACGGTTTGAGGTAAAAGAAGATGCCAATTGTCAGTTCCGATGAGACAAGTCGGCTTAGCATCATCGTAAGCCAATACATCAGCTAAATCTGAAAGATAGTTGTAGCGCTTCACGTCACTTATTTTCGCAGATTGACTTCTAAGACCTAAATCAGGAATAGAGCGCGCGCGTATCTCGAAGCTATCCGAACTGTAGCGTCCTTTAACTTTGACATTAATAAAGCTAACGTTAGTGAATTTAGTAAGCCCTCCAACGCAGTTAATTTGCAAAGGGACCGTAGATTGTTCGTCCACAACCATGTCAGCCACCGACCTATCAACAAGAGTAGCGGAGCTACCATCATCTAAAAGAGCGTAGGTGTCTACGCTACCTTTCTTACCGGTTAAAGTGATTGGAATGACTTTCAGAAGAGGCTTTGTAAGATCGGCTGGTACGGCATTATGAGCTATGGTAGCGGATGAACAAGCAGGTGAGTCTACTTTTTGTGTCACATCGCTAACCTCAGCGGTCTGTTGAGAAGAAGCAACTACATGAGCCGTGATCGCGGCCTCCGGCTGGGGTCTATGAAGAAGAGTATTGTGGCGCTTACTGGAACTACAGCCTTCAACTTCACACATTTTCTTGCAGTTCTTGTACATGTGTGATCCTTTCTTGAGGCATCTGCGACATACTTTATTATCGATGACCCACTGCCAACGATCGTCTAAGGCTAAAGAAGAAAAATCCCTACAATCGGCGACATCGTGATTTGGCCTCGCACAATATTTGCATACATTGGAACTCTTTGGTTCGGCGGGCGATGACGAAACTGCGTAAGGAAAAACTTTGTCTTTGGCGGAATTGACAAGTTGACTTTTGGCAGGTACTGACTGACATCTGACGGGTGACGGCTCTGACAAAATAACACCAAATTTAATTTGTAATTTTGATTCGTTATCGAGAAAATCAGCCAAAATTTCTAATTTAAATTTGCCAGTCCCAACCCTCGCCGATGCAAAGTCAGCCCATCGTGACCTAAGGAGTGGAGTCAACTTGCCAATGATGGAATTAGCAAGTTCTGGTGACGCGAGATATTCGGGCTGGTTAAGCAGCCGAATAACTTCGACGCAGTTACGAATGCGGCAGGCGAAGACATTCAGGTCACGCGAAGACTCGTACGCACCAAGCTTGGGAAGAGCTCTCACAAGAGAGAGCTGGTGCAATACGATTACTTCTGGTTGCGCAAACCTGGCCTCCAACGCCTGTACAATTTGCTCCGGGTCATCGGCTGCCACCAACCTAATAGCGACGGCCTCTTTAGCTGCTCCGTGCAACGCTGTGCTGAGCCTAGCTACATTGTCGCTAGGTGAAAAGTTAGCCTTGGATTGGTCAAAGGACTTCTTGAAGAGAAGCCAATCCGCAGCGCGACCGTCAAACTTAGGGATATCACATACCTTTGACGTCTTCTTCCCCAAGCTTGAGATCGCCTTAGCCAGCTGAATAAATGGTGTACCTACCTCATCCTGACTTTTATTAATGTAGCAACAACAATCTTTATTTTTAGTTAGTGTTTGTAAACCAAGCGTGTGTGGAGTGTGTTTAGCTGGCATGGCTGGCGGCAATGGGACCTCAAGGGGCAGGCACGTCGTTAGGGCGCTGTCATGCGCAGCGAGGTTCGCCGACTGCGCTTTCAACAGGCGCTGCGGCACTGCGCCAGCTTTAGGATGTGAGCACGAAGCTAAGGCGTCCCCACGGGTCGTGGCGGGCGCCGACCGCGGCAATGCTTCTGGCACTGCGCTTAAGAGCCACGGCTCATTCCTCTCCCTGTCAACCAACGAATGTGCTTTATTATTACGCTTAGGGCGAGTGGTTAAATCATTCGACTGTACTAACCAGTTTTCTATGAGTTGAGTTTTTGAGGCTTGCGAGTTGCATGATGAGCCAGCTTCAATAGCAGCTAACTCGGCCTGTAGCTCTAATTCAGCAACTGCACGCTCCCGTTCTGACATGGCCTTTTCACGCTCTGCCTCACGCTCTGCCGCTATACGATCGCGCTCGGCCTCGGCCTCGAGCATTTTTCGAGCATGTTCTGCCTTGACAGCAAGGATTTGGGCCTTCACGGTCTCCCTGGATCGGCCTGATCGACCACTTTTATGAGTGGTTTTCGTAGACGCCGTACTGTGCGTGGAAGCTTGCCTATGTGCGGCACTGGACGAGGCCGGCGCAGGGGCGCCGTGGATAGATGCACCGTCCATTGTTTGAGCACTTTTAGACACAATAGGAACTTCACCGGGATGCACAGCTGCAGACGTAGCCGTTTTATTCTGAGACCTCGTAAAAGGCATTTTGTAGGTTTTTAACCCTAATTTTCTACTTTTACTTCTGACACCAATGTTAATGATAGACGTTTGTTGGTCAACTGTTTATTTTGTTACAGAATATGTCACTATTTAAAAGTATACATTAAAAAGATATAAAGACATAGCAAAAGTAACAAAAAGGTAGGTTGGCATTGCTGGTCACCAACAAATATCTTGCGATACACCTTGCTGTATTTGTCGTCTAAAATGGAGGTGCTTGCGAAATATTCTTTGGGATATTTTCTTGCTGACATAATCCTTCAAGTATATGCGCATATAAGCTTTTAGCTGCGCTTGTTGCCGCCGCCTATAGACAGCCGCCGACGCTTACCGCCTACTGAAGGAGGAGGAGCCTCAAAGAGGATAAATTTTGCCATTCAATTACCAATTTTTCATTGCATAACCACAATGTCATTATTAATCAATGTTCTTGGTACAACCATGAGCATTATTCCCGCACGTTTAAGCACGGATTTGTGTTCCTTAAAGTGAAAATATTATACCAAAAAATGCCACTGACATGGCATAAACTCAGCCTGAATCGCACGTCATTGCGACACCGCGTAGCTGAAAAATAATAAACAACTTGACTTGTTGCTAAAAGAGGTTTAAAACAAAGTTATAACCTTATTTTTTTCTTGAAAATATCTAATTTTCAGTTATTTGTCCGTTTTTTATAAAAACAAGGCAAATCAGATAACTTATAACGCAAACTTATGACTAATATTGCGTGCGTATGTCAAACTCATGGAATATTGAGATGGTTTTTGACAGTCATGAGATCTCACAACGAACTATTCTGGTGGTGGTGGTATTCATCACCACACCTACTTGCAATTATTTAAATGGCAACAACAGTTACTGACGACATGTTGCTCAATAACACAGCCGCAGATTTGTTCAACAAATCTACAAAATCAAGGACGTACTTAGTTCCTGGTTTCACATACCCTTGAGTTACGAGTTCAAAAATGAGTTTGGGAGAATCCCATTTACATGTTCAAAAATTAAATATGGAACAATACCTACAGTCATGCATGTTCATATTATTGTTAGCATTTCAATGCAGTATCTTTGCTTAGGATCCGAAAGCCAGAAAAAGACTTGGTTGTGGCTTCGGGCGGGAATCGAACCCGCGTGTTCCGCTGGCCAGGCGGCTGCTCTGGCCACTGAGCTACCGAGACTATTAATGGTCTCTTAACACATTAGACATAAAGTCTTTCAAACAAGTTAGACTCGAGGATTTTTATGTATAAATGCTACAAGCATATTGTGTTATTAACTAACATAGGTAACTAGATACCTACTCGTATGATAGCACAAGAATTCAAAACAGTTGAATTTCGTTAAGAATGGATTTGGAAGACTTTGTAGTGTCCTCTTCCCCTCGGACCGCGACAGCGTTTAGACGTGAAAATCTACGAAAGTTTAACTAAAAATAATTCAAATTTACTAAAATATTTGTTAAATTAAATTCAGTGAAGTACCAGGCGCCCATAACGCGTAAGTGGTGTTAGAAGCCGCGGCAAATAAGAGAGACAGCACTAACGCGACCGCAATAGCTCTGCGGTCCATCCTCTAACAACAGCGGCGTGCAGCACCAATCAGCGCACACACATAGTCCTGCGTCACTTTGCCGCTTGCCGTAATTCATAAGCGGTAGCGACAGCGTGTGGATTGTCGCGCTTGGCCCAAGTTAATTATCTATTCTGTCCGCAATATTGCATTGTACTTCTGCCATGCCTAACCTCACGCGCTCTCCAACTTTGAACAAATCTAGCAGCATGTCTGAAGCAGACGTAAATAAAGCCACAAACCCTCCCACACTGGAAGAATTAATGAATGTCACGCAACGAGATAGCAAGCGTCGACGTGTGTCTGACGAACAATCTGCACAGGATAACTCACAACTGAGACTTATGGTGAGAGAAGAGTTGCGAGAGATTATGAAGGAGCTACAAGCACAACAGAATACGCGCTTGGACACTTTGGAGCACCATATTTCAGAAATCAAGACCCAGAATGATACCACGTTAAAAACAAATCTGGACATAGAAAAGTCAATGGAAACTGTCACAGGCAAGCTGGATGAGATCCAATCTACTATACAGAACCTCGAACAAGATCGCGAAAAAAAGCCACACAGATATCAAAAATGGAAGAGAAGTGTGATACCTTTGAACGAGCCGCCCGCAAAACAAGCATCCAAATCAGAAACGTGCCCAAGCAGAAAGGCGAAACCAGAGACAAACTGTTTGGTATGGTTCAGAAGCTGTCGGCAAGCTTGAAATTAAACCTTAATACCATGGAACTACGGGATGCGTATCGTGTACCCACTAAACAAGACCAGAAAAACTCCATCGTTGTTGCGGAGTTCTCTTCTACTCTTGCTAAGGGCAACATAATGGCAGCAGCTAAAGACTTCAACTCCACGGCTATGCGATTCAAAACTGAGCAATTAAACTCAGCACACCTGGGTATGGAAGGACCCAAATCTGAAATTTATATAGCCGAACATCTCACTCCTACGGCTTCCCGCCTGTTTTTCTTAGCCCGCGAGTTTCGCAAAAGTATGGGCTATGACTACTGCTGGACTTCGAATGGTCTGGTCTACCTGCGAAAGAAGCAAGATGATCCGTACATCTTAGTGAAAAGCGAAGCCCAGCTGCATCTCCTCAGAAGCAAGTGACTAGATTACATGCTACATTGTATATGTGTTGCTATCATTGAGGCATATCTCGTATGTAATATTAGACGTAGTTCTTTACTTTTCCGATCGAATCAACATTTTAGCTATCACACACACACAACCACACAACTTAACATCTACACACCACTCATTCCCGAGGATTGGCAATTATACTTTCCACTTTCAATTTACATCTGCATCCCTATCGTGTTTTTGTATCCCCCCTGCAATACTAGTTTCCAGGCTTGTAAATTGGGATTACAGTGTCCTTTTTGTAATTTTTTGTGCATCAAAACTCTAACCAGTCTCACCACACTTTGTTCCGAATATGGATAGTCGTTCACTGCTAAAAATCATTGAGAAAGACTGCTTGGTTCCCTGTAAGCTAATTAACGATCCCTATTTACTCGGCTTGGAAATTAACAGATACAACCCTCATGCCGAAAACCAATTGAACATACTTTCTCTTAATATTAGAAGCGTTAATAAAAATCTAGACAACCTCCTCATTTACATTGCCAGTCTTAAATTTCATATCCATGTTATAGTATTATCGGAATGTTGGTGTGACGAAAATTTGATACCTCCTATTCTTAATGGCTACACGGCATTTTTTACTAGACGAAGTTTTAATCAGAATGATGGAGTAATTATGTACATAGACGCTGATCTAAGAGCAACAGTACGGGAACACCTCCTTGATGAAGCCAACTGTCTAGAAGCAAAAATTGATAATTTCTCTATTTTGGGCATTTACCGCCCCTTTTGTTTTAAGGATTATAGCTTATTTCTAGATTCCTTGGATAACTTACTTACGGCTATCAAATCACGTAACATGATAGTAACCGGAGACATTAACATAAATACATTGGAAACAAAACACTCTAGCGTCAGAGATTATCTAGAAATCACGGGTGCGCATGGGTTGGTTAATGTCATTGATATTCCCACGCATGGGCACACATGCCTTGACCACTTCATGTGCAAACTCGTTGGAAACTTTCAGGGTTTCGTGCTCGAGACTGATATAACTGACCACTACCCAGTTCTTTTATCCCTGAATAAAAAAGCTGTTGGTGAAATTGGTTCGGATAAAACAGTTGCGAGGACGAAAATTGACTTCGAAGCTCTCGATAGGGATATCAAAACAAAAGACTGGAACCCATTTCTAAAAATGACGGATCCTAATGAGGCAGCCTTGTACTTCATAAATGCAGTGCAGGAACTTACAAATTTGCACACTAGTTCTAGTACCCTTAGTAAACGGAAAAAACCCCTTAAGCCATGGATTACCGAAAGCCTAATTAAATGTTTTAGAAAAAGGGATAAAATGCACCAAATCGTTAAAACCAAACCCGATGACCATGATATTAAAAACAACTATCGCACTTACCGTAACATTATGTAACAAAATAGCTAAAACTTTAAAAAATGATTACTTTAAAAATAAACTTCATATGAACTACAACAACAACAAAGGAATGTGGACCACAGTGAAGGAATTGTGTAACATCAAAGCGAAAAACGCTGAGGCTACTCCATTGCTCAAAATCTCTAATTCCCCTCGCGAATCTTTAAACAAGGTGAACGATTACTTTACAACGATAGGCGTTGAACTGGCTGGTGAAATTTTAAAGAACGCCGATGGTAACCAACAGAAAGCAGAAAGCACTAGTGTATTGGGAAAAGCTGGATCAATAGGTTTAATACCAACAGACTACGTGGAAGTGAACAGAATCTTGCTCAACCTTAAGAAAAACAGCGCTCCGGGAATTGACAATATCCCAACAGCAGTTTTTGTGCATTGCCGTGCGACGCTGTGTACCCTGATAGCCCACCTATGCAATATCAGTATGGAAACTGGAATTTTCCCAACTATCTTCAAGGAGGCTGTTGTTATCCCCATCCATAAAGACGGCGATCCAGATGCTGTAGCTAACTATCGCCCTATATCCTTGTTAAGTACAACTAGCAAGGTTATCGAGAAGGTGATGAGCACACGCTTAACAAATTACTTGGAAGTAAATGATTTGCTATCAGACAACCAATACGGTTTTCGTAAAGGAAAGAGCACTGAGGATGCGGTTGCTTACCTTGCTGCAAAGGTTTCCAACTCTCTAGACAAAGGGAAGTACAGTGCAGCTATTTTTCTAGACTTGAAAAAAGCATTTGACACAGTTTCCATACCGCTACTTCTTGGCAAGTTAGAGGATCTGGGGGTTCGTGGTGTTGTTCTGGCCTGGTTTCGAGACTATTTGACGAACAGGTCTCAGGTAGTAAGAGTAGCAGGAGTGACTAGCGCGAGCTCTCACATAACCTATGGAATTCCACAGGGAAGTACGCTTGGTCCTACCTTGTTCCTCATTTATGTCAACAGCCTCTGCAGACTTGAAATTGATCACGGTGATGTTCTGGCTTTTGCGGATGACACGGCGCTGATTTTTACTGGCAATTCTTGGCCACAGGTACAAAAAGCAGCTGAAAAGGGCCTAAAAAAAGTCACCACATGGCTAGACGCCAACCTCCTCACCTTAAACCTTGCTAAAACCAAACTGGTTTGCTTTCATATTAACAGAGCGACCCAACCCCCGCTAGAGTTACCCATCAAAGCACACACCAAATGCTGTAATATGGTGACTGGACTGGCCTGCGACTGCTTAGTTCTGGAACAGACAGATACTCACAAGTATCTTGGCGTCATCATTGATAAAAACCTAAACTGGCACCCCCATATAACAGCTACCAGTAAAAAAGTGAGACGACTTCTCCCCATCTTTAGGAACCTACGCGAAGCTGCTGACTTAAAACTCTCCACAAATATATATTTTGCCCTTTGCCGGTCTATCTTAACGTACTGCATAACAGTATGGGGCGGCGCAGCCGTCACCCACTTTATGGAACTAGAAAGAGCTCAAAGAGCCATCATCAAAGTGATGCACCGTAGGCCTAGACGCTACAGCACAGAGAATCTGTACAAGGAAGCTAAACTTCTGACCGTTCGCCAGTTGTATGTCCGTAACACTATCCTTCGGCACCACAAAAATATAGATGTTGAGCAGCTAGACAAGGGAAAGAGACGTTGCCGCATACCAACTCCAACTGTCAAAACCAAATTTGCCCAACGCCAGTTACTCTTCATGGCCCCGCTTCTGTACAAGACCCTCAACAAGAAATGCAACTTGGTTAGAATGAATAGAGCAGCACTGAAATTAACCCTATACACAGTATTGCGTGACGCGAACCACGTAGATACTGAACGCTTGCTTCATGTTGCTGACCTTAACTAAAGGCTTTGCCACGTCCCCTTCGTACATAATATGTCACTTCTAAATTCCATCCAATCATACATATACTCACTCACACACGCTAACACACACACACACACACACACACACACAAATACACACTCTCTCTCTCGCACACACACACACACACATACACACACATACACACTCTCTCTCTCGCACACACACACACACCATTACATCACACCGTAGTATTATTATTATATATTTTTTTTTAATAGCCTCACACACAAGCACAAATTTTGCAAATATCATATTATTATTGTTCTAATATTGTTTTTTTTTTTTTTTCTTCTTGATTGTTTTAATTTGTTTAATTAATTAATTTATCCTATTTAATTGCTTTGCTGTTCGTTTTTTATTATTTTATTTAATCTTATTTGTTACTAATTAATTAATTTCTCCAATTTTGTTTTTGTTATTTTACTGATCAGTATAGTTAATTTGATTATATTTTAGATACCCTAGAGGTGGAGGGCTGGTAACCTGAGATTCAGGTCTCGACTTAGTTCAGGTTCCAGTCCGCCATGATCAATTCCTTTTTAATTCCAATGTTTGTTCCTATTCTTAAGATTATGGTGAGAAATAAATGATTATGATTATGATTATGATTATTACCAACGTTTTATGAAAATACCCTCATTCTTTTATTTGCAATGCTGTGCTTGAGGAGGTTTAAGTAGATAATTCCTACTTACCTAAGTAAACTATGTGTTTTTGCTCTAATTTATTAGAATTCTGCCTCCAAGCACCAATAATAGTAATTATTAAAGAAAAGGAAAATAAAATAAATTGATTGCTTCAAGTAGCAATGTTTTCTGTTTAACTTGCCTAACGAGTCATCAATTGTCTGCCTCAGTGCTTCAGCTCGTGCAATAATTATACTGTGGTTCGATTACAGATGGTAATTTTCAATAAAAAATGGAAGATTATGGTTTCTGCGAGGAAAACGCTGCTCAAAAGCTGAGCTTACTAACTTAGAGCAAAAGTACGCTCAAAAGAGCGAAGTCATTTTCAATTTCCTCAAATCTAGGTCACCTGACCTAACTTGACCCTGACCATATGGTTTTTATTATCATATTATGTTTTATATTTACATAACAAGATACATATATAAAGTCTGACGTCATTGAAGTGTATTACTTCAATCAAATATATAATTATTAAATTATATGTATAATGGGAATGACGACCATTTGCATCCTTTGCTTCCTATTTAGGTCACATAGGCCCGTCCTGTGAACGTTCAATGAACGTCATAGCAATAAAACTTCCAGTATGCTTGGCTTACCTCGTTCCCATCAAAATGTTAACTAACTTGTTAATACAAGGGAGCAATGTAAAAAATAATAATGTTAATAGAGTTGTTTGAAATAGTTGAATTCTTGTTCTGACTTTCTGTTAGTGACAAGATTTAGACCAGAATTAAAATAGTTTATTAGGTCGTTAGCAACTTTCTGTTTTACATCACACTGTCGTTTTAAAACAACTTTAACATGTTGCCGAAATTAACTCTGATGCCTCAACGCGATGGGTAGATTGCTTAATGTAACAAAGAGATCCTTGCAAGGTAACCCCAACAACCTAATGTTATAAACACACCTTGCATAATTTCTGCTGTCACTGTTTTTAACCGTTGTCAAAGCATATCTCCGATTAAGCACACCCTTCTTGTGTGTGAAAATATACTCTTGTAAATCTATCATCAGAAGGTTTATACCTATCTGTGTTAAAGTACAGTCAGTTGCTGGTCTTATAGCTAATTAGGTACATTACATTGGTAACTTATTTAAGTTCCACTTATTTCTACCCTTACAGGTATATGCACACATTGATACTCTGATCGGTGTCGAAGAGAATCTTTTGATATCGATTAGTCACCATGCTTTTCTAAGGGTCGTGCGTGGTTTGCCCCCCTCGGGACGGACATTTAATGTGACAAAAATGTATAATTGCTCTTTACAGACATAATTGCTCCAGTTAACAACAGATATTAACTGAAACATGTTAATCATAATGATTATTATATATATATACCCTTAGTGCAGCGTCTGCAATTCCGCATGGTCTTGAATCACCATGTGTGATCATATTGTGTAAAGTTGCCTCGGTAGATGTCTACTAATCATGTAATCATTACTGTAATATTATCTTTTTGGAGCTCTATTTAGTTACAGGACCTTACCGTTACCGGTGACCTCACCTTATTGGTGCAACAGAGATTTTCGCAAAGGCTTAATCGTTCGAGTTAAACATTCAACATATTATATACCTGCACATTAACTGCCTTCCTACATGCATTTTAATACCTACTTCAGACCAGTTAGGTGACTCCCAAAACTGTTCTTAAACTTCTTATTGCCTATTTCCTGCAAAAGTTACAAGGATTGTCAATATAATATCGATCCTGTTTTTTTTTTTGGTCCTGTGATAACATAGGATTTTGTTGGTGAACATCAGAAAGGCACTTAAAATAAAACCTTAGAAAATAATTTTCTTTTCAAAAATGGTATTTTCTCTTGAAAAACAAACTGGGCCATAAAAGCTTGCACATAGTTTAGACCGTGTACTGAGGTCTAAATCTATTTTCGGTTCAGATTCCCTTGGAAATTGTGGGCTTCTGAATGACCCGTTTGCCAGTCTGCCTCTGATGTTGAATTACATTTTGATACTGTTTTTGTTTAAAATTGCTTCTCCAAAAGTATGAGTATAGACTCATTAGATATATAGATTTCATTACTTAGTTGTATGGCCTAGAGGTCGCCTTTTTAACTGTGAAGTTTTACGATAGGAAACAGTTTTACAGTTTCGATTGCTCATTATTACTATGACACCACCCAGTTAATTAACACACTCGAGTATCTGCCTGCTGTAATTACCTGTGGTAGAAATCAGACTCTTGTCTTGAATTTCAGTAAAGCGTTCGGAAGCTATTCGATTAAAAGCACACTTCTTAAAAACGTGTAAGATTGTAAGTCCAAACTTTATTTTTCATTTGAATTAAAAAACGTAATTCTTACGGGCCAGTGCTGCATTTGCCTGTCACATGTACATATCACGTACACATATGAACACGTCATTTGTGACGTTTTAACATGGGCATCAACATATTATTATGATTATTATAACTTATTTGAGACAGCACTGTTGCCTGAAGGTATTAACCATGTTTGTTTTATAAAGTTTGAACTCTATTGAATCATTAGGATTAGATTAAACAAACAAAACGTAGCATTACATTGCTACTACCTTTTTTTGTGTATATAATCGTAATTTAACCAGGACTTGACGTGATTCTGTTAAATATAAGGGGCTTAGCTGTAAATCATCCATAATTTAAATGACTTAATTATAACGTCACCGTCGTGTCAGAATTAAATAACTGACACCTTTACCGAAATTCACTTTATAACATTTTTGAATATTGGAAAGTGTGATCTACATTTTAGTCACAAGCCCGTTGCGATATGTATAATACTCGCTTAAATATCTTCGTTTTAGTAAAGCTATTGACCATATATTACAACAAGGTTTGTACTAGAATTTCCGTGGAACAATTGAATAACTGTCAAATAAATTAAATAACTACATAATAAGGGCCACTACAATGAAAACAAAGTCAACAAGATACTTTGTTGAATTCTGCCACAACTCACTCCAAAACATTGTCACAAAATTTAGTTGTGGCAAAATTAAATAAATGCGTTTGTTTAATTTTAAACATAATTTTGAGATTGATAAGTGTGCTTAGTCAGTTTTTCCTGTTCAAAGCCGTGAATAAAAATCAAGCTAATATCAAGCAAACTAAATAGGTAATCCAAAAACAATGAGATTGTAACATGTATCTGAATTCCATCTCTGACAATCAACTTCAGATTACACCCACAACAAATATTAAAATAAATCAAGATAACTATTTAATTCCGATTCCACATCTAGCTCATAGACGTCAAGTTGAGCTGATGATGCAGGCAAACTTTTTAACGATGAATGTAGTTCAAGATTTTGAAGGCTATATTCAGTAACTGCAGCAGCAGGTGTACTTCTTGTTTGTCGACTAGGCTTGTTTACCGTATCTATGGATAAATATGGACCATTGTAACCATATCTAAATTCAATAATGTCTAAATTCAATAATGCCTGGAAATTGATTTTCAAAACGTAAGCATTTTCTTAACCAAGCGTGGCGATTCCTGGCTACGGCAGTTACAGCTACAGCAGTTATGGTAACGGCGGGGCAGGGGGTGCTAAGCCTAGGATTCCCGAGTAAGATCCGGCTGCCATCATCGACGCCTCGACCTGGCAACATTTGACTCGCGCACACTGAGGCTCGACGCGAATCTCGTGGAGTTGGAAGAATTAGTAAGTTACATTGGGATATTATTGGGTTATCTGAAGTCCAAAGAGAGAGGGAGGACTCGATAACCCTGCAATCCGGTAAGTTACTATACCACGGTGAGGGTGACCAACAGTCCCTAGGTGGTGTTGGGTTCATCTTCACAAGTCGCCTGTCAACAACGTGATCACTATCGGAAGTGTTTCGAGCATGGTAGCGTACCTGATACTCAGTAAATCGAAACGATATTAGCTGAATGTCATTCAGGTCTACGCTCCGAACTACATCGTCCGAAACACGACGATGTCGAGGTGGAGGCTATGTATGAGGAGATTTCTAATGCATGCATAGCCATAAAACCCACAGTTGTGAGGGGGGATTGCAATGCAAAGTTGGGGCAACGCTGCGGTTATGAGCTGAGAGTAGGGCAATTTGGATTTGGGCAACGGAACAATAGGGACCAGATTATTGCTGGCCAACTTTATGTAGAAGGAGAACCTCTTTATGATTAACTTTTTCTTCAAGAAACCCGTAAACCGCAAATGGACCTGGATCAGTCCGGACGGTAAGATCAAAAACTAGATCAATTTTATTACGACGAAGAAACATATATTCAATGATGTCGCTGTGATCAACGCTGTTAAGATAGGAAGCGATCACCACATGATCAGAGGCACACTGAATATCGACGTTTAAGAGAGCACGACTGATGATATCCACGCTCCGACCTATACCGGCTCAGATTCACAAACCCGAGTGCTTTTAGCTTCAAACCCACTTCGAAGCCCTTGAGAACAGCAACGACTTGGACGTTTACAAAAACGCCACCATGTCCGTCCGATTACAGAACCAGAAATCTAATCCAATCCAACTACAGCGAGGCGTGAGACAAGGAGACGCAATTTCTCCGAAATTGTTTACAACTGAGGATTTTTTCATGCTTCTGGACTGGAAAAGATGCAGCATTAACATCAATGGCCAGTACCTAACACACTTGCGATTTGCCGATGATGTAGTTCTTATGGCTGAGACCTTGGAAAACCTGAACATAATGCTCGAAGATCTCGGTAATGCTCTCCGAGCATGTTGGGACACCTGGGACAGGCAGTCCAGTTAGGTTAGTCCAACTTCGGCAAATCCAGCTCGGATGGGCAGCGTTCGGGAAGCTCCGGCATATATTCGTATCCGAAATACCTAAATGTCTCAAGACGAAAGTCTTTGACCAGTGTGTATTGCCAGTAATGACATTATGGGAGTGAGACGTGGTCATTCACTATGGGTCTCATAAGAAGGCTCAAGGTCACCCGTGAGCAATAGAGAGCGATGCTGGGAATTTTCCTGCTTAATCAAATCAGAATTGATGAGATCCGCAGGAGAACTTAGGCAACCGACATTGCTCGAAGGATTGCATCTTTGAAGTGGCCGGGACACATAGCGCGGAGAACCGATGGGTGTTTGGGCGGAAAGGTTCTGGAATGGCGACCGTGTACCGGACGACGTTCCGTCGGTAGGCCCTCCACAAGGTGGACCTACGATCTGGTCAAGGTCGCGGGGAGCCACTGGATGCGGACAGCGCAGGACTGCTCGTTGTGGAGATCCTTGGGTTAGGCCAAGGCCGAGGCCGACTGACATGATTACGGTTTTTTCACCAAAATTACATAAATAAATGAAATAAAATAAAACGAATACATCAAAATTTGGGTCAGTAAAAGTGAAGCAAAATTAAATAAGCCCTCTTATTCACTGGAAATATTCGTATTAGTTACTTCTTGGGTGTGGCAAAACTTGCTAAGTGACATACAAAAACTTGATAACTGCAACTTAGTTGTAAAAAAAGTGTGTGGCAAAACTAAATAATTACTTTTTTATTTTTCTATTTAAAACAGTAAAAAGTAACATCATGGCAGACCACTCAAATTGTGAAAGTAAACCTGTTGTATAACATATCGAAAGATCGACAGTAAATTTTCTTCACCTTAAAAAGTTATTGCCATTTTTATGAAAAAAAAACACTAAAACGTGAATATCTCAGAGTTTTGGTTTTGTGGGTTATTTAATTTTGACACGACGGTGACGATAAAAGGTTGCGAAAAAAAAAAAAAGAGAACACAGTTTGTACTTAATTATTATTTTAGTCACCTGACAAAATAGTATAAGGTACTAAAGTATTGACAAAAATAATACTAATAATAAATAAACAACATTAATGATTGTACAATTTCATTGACAAATTTCCACCGTATGTCTCTAAATGTCTACAAGTTAAAATTGTTACTAACATACTAATCTCGAGGACGAAGCGCGAAGTATAATTAATGATTAAACGAACTTACCCTACGTGAAGTTCTATCATAATTATACGAAGCGCTTCGTCCGAAGAGATTAGTATGCAGTCCCTCCCCACCCAGCTAACTGTCTGCACCCCTAACTCTACGGGGAAATATGTCAATATTCACAAAACAATTATAATGTTGTGGAGGTACTCTGTTTAAAGCTCTAAACTTAATGACAAGTACCGACTGGTTCCGGCGTTGACAGATTGGGCCGGAAGGGGATACCACTGTGAAAAAATCTTTGGAATCTCTCAAAATAGTGATGAAGTGGGTCTGAATATGCGTTACTACAAGTTAAAATTGTTACTAACATACTAATCTCTTCGGACGAAGCGCTTCGTATAATTATGATAGAACTTCACGTAGGGTAAGTTCGTTTAATCATTAATAAATCGAATTAATTTTGTCATTTTTGCAAACATTTGATGGACGTTTTTATCGAAACCGTTAAAGATAAGATAAAAGGGACATCACCTACTATTTCAGATTCATTCACTTTCTATGCCATTTCAGTCTTTAGGGGTATTTTTGCAACACCCTCCTATAAGTTGACACCAACCAAATGGCATGAAATATTTTTTTGTCATTTCTCCAAGAGTCGATATAACCTGACATTGAGTTTTGGAACATTCAGTAGCGAAAATTTTATTTTTCTAGCAAGTAAACAAACGGTTCTGGGCAACAAAAGCAGTTCTTGGATGCCTGAGTTGAGAAGCCATAGAAACTTTTCTTAAGCCTTTCACCGCCATCGGTCACTTTAACAATCAAATTCCTATTGTTTGTGACCGGCGTGGCGTTCAACGTGTTAACCCCAAAAAACTTCCTGAATAAGGCGAAATGTAATAAAAAACTGGTTTATGTTTTACTCATAGCATTTGTGAAACTTATTAAATGACCTTCTATACAAACGGACATTGTTCAAATCAAATTGTAATCGTATTTTATAATTATATTTTTATTTAACGTTTCCCGGGTTGCTTGGGTTGTACATCGGTGTTTTCCATTACCGGAGAGTTAACCGCAAATTATACAATTAACACAAAGTAGGCGTGTTCCGGCCAGTTTTGATCTCGAGACCATCAGGTTCCGAGTCAGAGTGTTAACCACTGGGCCACGAGGCTCTCAGTAAGTTATTATTCTAAGTTAATATGAAACAACATCACAAATAGATACGTGTACATTGTTTTGGTCACGAAGTAAGGTTTTTCTTGGCTCATGGTGACCAGAAACAACGAAAGTACCAACTACAACCCTAACAGTCAATTGTGCTGGAATAAGATTCGAACCTGCTTCTTTTCGTCATAAAAAAAAATCCTCAAATTTCTTTCTTGTCTCCGATTCTGTCATGGCTACATTTATTTCACCTTTTGTAACAGTTCACGCATGAACCTACCCACCGAACCGTCGTCGTACCTTCAATACCTGTGAACCAGCAGACCAGACCGTTGCCGACCACAGACCTCAGGAATTCGCAATAAGCTGACGAATTTATGGCTGGTTGTATTGTTTCTACCATAAAATGCTGGACATTGTAAGTTTATAGGTTCTTGCTGAGGGGTGATTTAAGACGGCAATTTGTGGTTTTAAATAGCAGGTGGGTTAAGTAAGTTTTCGCGTTTTAATTTTTTGTTGAATTCTTTTTTGATTCTGTTCAATTCGCCATGACGAGGCAAGGAAGCAAGGAACCTATAAAATATACATTCTCATAACCTTGGCTTCAAATATGATCAGATAAAGTTAAATGATGGGAATCAGTAGTTATCAATAGTTTGACGAACAATTTGGTGCAATGGTTCAGAAGTGCGCAATTACACTAGAGGTCGCGGGTTTGATCCCCGCACAGAACATACATTCGTGTGCATAAGCATGGTCTGTTTTGTAAACATCCATTCCTATGTATTTTAAGTAAGTATTTACAAAAAATATATGCCTATTTAAGTACGCTATTCGTAATCCGTTGTCTAGTAGGTATCCCATAATACAAACTTTCATTAGTTTAGTTCGGGGCTAGGCGCTGTGTGGAATAATGTCCTGTGGTTTTTTTTTATAGCGCACTAATTAAACATACAAAATCATATTCCAGAAAACCATAGACTTAAACAAAGAAGGATAAAATGTTTCGAAGTAATAGAATATAAATTCAAGTCACTAATAAAAACAGATTTCTTACGTTAGAAATGACTACAAAACAAGACATGGAATTTAAATTGGGCTTAAAAGTTGTCAAACAAATGCGACGACATATTTAAGGGCTCATTATTTCGAAGTTGGATTAAGAAGCATGTGCCTAACGATGAAAGTAAGATAATAAACTATTTTGGTAAATCGTGTGATGTGAGGAGATCAAGGATTAAATATAGACTACTGGCGGCCGCACGCGACTTCGTCCGGACTTAGGTTAAAAAGTGATTTATCTTCATAGATTGTAGTCTATGTGCTATTCAGATGCTTAAGATATACTATTCTAAAGTTTCATTAAAATCCATTCAGTAGTTTTCACGTGAAAGAGCAACACGGCACATCCACACACAAACTTTTGCCTTTATTATATTAGTAAGATACTGTTGCCACGGCTTTATACACGATGAACCGTGTTTTTAATAGTTAAGACTTTCACCTAAAAATCCTAAATGTCTAAAAATGCAATCACGTATAGATTGTTAACCATACCTTGACCATACCTTGTCTAATTCCTAAGTGGTTTTTCGACAGCTCGAAGACTGACCAGTTTTTAGTGGTGTCCTAAAGATTCGCGAATGTTATTGCACTTTATGGTATCATTAATCGAGTAAGGTTTGTATACGTGATGTAAACGTTTGTAAATGTATGTTTTAGGAACATGGAACTTTGCCTTAATTTTTGTTTGATTCAAATTCGTGCCTGCTAAGCTATGCTATTCCGGTTGGCGCCAAAACTCACTTCAGTCGTTATCTAAACTAAAACTAAAACTAAAACTAAAATATGTTTCTTTGCGACTGTGGTCGTTTGGGAGCAAAGAACTCTGTCAGATAAAATTCTTTAATTATTTATATACAAAATGAGATCAAATACTAAGTCAAAGTAAAGCGTATTGATGATTGAAGTAACCGTGGAGAATCGAAATGTTAAATGATGTTAGCCGGAATGCCACCCAAGTAAATGAAAACGAATGTCCTTTGAAAATTGAGGAAATATAGGTACTTTGGTGTTATAAGGCCACATGTAATGCAAATAAGTAATTGATTAAAAGTAGAATGTTGTTAACTTGTTATAACAACCATACACACAACCTTGATACATACAACCTTGGTGTCTTCAAGCGTGTTCCACCTTCTCGTCTTCACGTCATCGCTTACCATCAGGTGAGTCTGAGGTCAAACCCATTTTAAATTTTAAAAAAAAAGTCCGTCTCTACGTGAAATAAGAACTAACGAACGGTTTCTTCCAAATGAATACAATAACAAATCTAGTACGATATTTATACGTTACAAAAGAAATTATAAATATTTAGACGTACTCTTGCCTCTGAATTTCTCGTTCGAAATAACATTATTCACCTGTTAAGTACGGTGTGCACCACAATTGAATTTGATTTTTGATAAATTAAATTATGTTTTACTCAATTATCATTAATTCACTAAACTGTTGCGTTGTAATTTTATTATTAGTTGTTGTTTCTGATGATAACGAATTCATTCAGTACAATATACGTCCCACTGCTGGACACAGGCTTCACCTCAACTATGAGGTGGAACGAGCCATACTGCGCGCACTGTGCGTATTGTTGGAGAAACGTAAGGTAAGTCAAAAATAACTGTCTCTTTTTTTCCGATTTTTAGCATTAACAGTGCAGTATCTGAGCCAATGTGGGCTTCTGAATGTTCCGTTCACCATGACGGCAACAATCAGTGTGCCTCTCACTAAACCATCAGGGATATGGTCGTGAGGGTATGTTATGTTATTTGAGCTACGTAGTATCTGATGTCTGAAGCCAAGACCAAATAGTTATCTTTTTTTGGTTCTCCCATCATTACAGTCAGATGTTATCAAGTCGCTTTAAGACCGCCGACCAGGCTCAAGGAATGACATCTAGCCAAGCCAACTGGAGCCAGCTGCTCAACTTATAACTCGGTCGGTGTGCTCACCCATCCCATTACCGACCGTTGCTTAACAACGGTGAATGTTGCCAATCCACTGTCACAACTGAGCCACCTTAGATTAATTTGATGTTTATTCTAAGAATTAACTAAAAACAAGCGATACGTATATATAGTCTCGGTAGCACAGTGGTTGGTGCAGTCGCCCGGTTTGCGAATGACGCGGTTTCGTTTATCGCCTGAAGCCAAAACCGAATGTCTATTACTGGTTTTTCTATAGGTATTTAATAAGGTGATAATGTATTATCCCTGATGCTAAAATAAAAATGACGTATAGATTACCCTTTTTTTTTTTTTTTTTTTTGACGCGGAGAATGCATTTACGCACTGTCCCGCTCCCAGGGTAGAAGAGCGGGGGAGTGTGGGACTCACCCACCCCAATAGGAAGGAATACCCACTAAACTCCGCGGAGGCCATCTTCTGCGCGTTACTGGAGGTCCCCGAGTACCACCGTGAGTGACTCTACCGGCGGACCCCCGGCGCGCTATGCCGGTTTCCCAGCTCAACTCGAGAGGAGCTATACCTCCCCTCGTACACCCGCCGGTGTTAACGGCAGTGCGAGGCCCCCCCGCACCGCCGCCCTCCACGGAGTCACATGTGCAATGGAGGCGCACGGTCCCCACCGTGTGCACTCCTAGCGACCCCGGGGCCCCCCTTTAGTCGCCTCTTACGACAGGCGGGGGGAAACCATGGCAGTATTCTAATGCCCCATACCATAGGGCAAACGTATAGATTACCCTGCCGACCGTACATCTATTTAAAAGTTCCTTTTATGAAACGGCATTGTAACAATGAGTCGGACTTGGAAAATAAACATTTCGGACATCTCCTCATACGGCCGGATTTGGACGGATGAAAAATAAACCGAATTGAGTCTGTGTCGGCACGTGTGCTGGACTGGGCATATTTGAAAATGGCTAGATTACTTAGGCGAAGGAAATAGTCAGATTCAAATTCAATATTTCTTTATACAAGTAGACCGTTACACAGTACTTTCGAATCGTCGAGAATCTTCATTTTAACCACTTAAACATACACATAATAATACGATATATAAACAATACTTATAATACATGTTCATAATGTGACTCTACCACCGGAGTCGGAAGGTTGTTTCTACTGAGAAGACTCTGCAAGAAACTCAGCAGTTACTAGTCTTAAATCGTCCAATGTTTTACAGTACAGAGTGCATGTTTGAATAAATCAACAGAGTCATACAGTTTTGACATGAGAATCAATGAAACAGAAAGTTAATAAGTAAACTTGGGTAATCTAAGTAATGCCAGGATTTACTGGATTTACCTACCATAAAACTCCTATAAAAAAACTGTCATATTATGTATAAAGCAATTATTTGCCCAGTATAAATGGAAGTGTGGGCAATGATATTATCAAAAAAAAAGGTAGAAAGATTACTCGTGCTAAAAAAGTGACACCCGAAATCAGAACCTTAGTGCACCTGAGCAAAGCATTGACAGTGTTGACAGTTTGAGACGACACTGCGCAACATGTATCGGTCTCGTTTACGCTCTAGTTGATAATCATACTGTCTTGTTCACAAGTTTATAACATCATAGGTGGGCAAGTTCTGACTTCGCATCAGTACTGACATAACCTACCTATCTCTATTTTATTATAATACCATTGGGAATGGGTTTATGAAAAGGATATTGGTGTTGAACGACGCTCATTGAAGCTAAGGCCTATATTCTGAAACAACACTCGAGTATAAATAGACAAGTCAATACGAGTATTAAGACCTATTTTAGGCTTGAATCTATTATTAAGGGATGGTAATTCGATAAGAGCCTTATGGTGTTTCTCCACTAGAGATGTATGCTACGCTACGTTGCCACGGATGCGTTTATATCCTCCAACCATATTCACTGAAGCACATTCTTAAGATACCTACTTTACTGCACAAAAAATAATTACAAAATAATATTTGTAGAGATTTAAGTCGCACTTACCTACATTTATACCATGTGAAGCAGGGAACACCATGCAATGGTATCAAAGCCCTCTCATCCTACCCCCCCTTGTGTTAATTTTAAGGAGCAGAAGGAGACCGAAGAGGGCAGGCTAACCGCCTAAGTCGGAGAAGGGCTGCTAGAAGATCATCCTCTAAGAGCCTGAGAGCCACTGTTTCTCACTAGCCTTCGAATAGTATAACTCGTAGAGATCGTCTAAACTCAAATGACGCGCCCCTTCACCGCATCTACGCAAACAAAAGTGGCTTGTTTGTATGCGTAGATGCAGTGGAGGGGCCTCTATTTCTGCCTTGACGATCTCTAACACCTCATTGTTGAAGTGTGTGTCCTGTGCCCGCAACAACTGCAACTGTTTAACATAACTTCCAAAGCACGGAGATGCCTGAAGGTACATCACTAAATTTCGGCCGTGTGGTCCCCCATCCTATTTCCGACCCGGTGTGGGTTGTTTCACATAGCGATCCACTGTCACAACTGCTCCACGGGCACCTTGATGTAGATTTCTGAAAAACAAGCCAGCTATCAAGCTCATCATTGCTCATCAATACAGAAACATTTCCATTCGTAGCCAATATTAATGTCTTCTCACACATCCATACAAATTACGATCATAACGAAAGTTTTGGAACTTCTCGAGATGTTTTACAGAGTCGAAACGGTTCTTCGCGAGTTATACAGGGCAGCATACATTTATCGGACGCGGTTGGAATATATTATTTTGTTACTGATATGTGGAGAAATGATATCTGCCCTCTGATGAGAGTGGAATGTTATGTACTTGAGGAGGAAGCAAGGTCAGGTGGTAATATTTCAAAAGGTTCGATTATGCTGATAAAGTGAGGTAATTTGTATTTAGTAAGTAACAATGTTTTGAGGCTTTGGAAGAGCAGACGTGATTTTTAGAACAGGTGGCGTTGGGTTAATTAGCAATTGGCATTTCAGGTACTGACCCCAACCATTAATTGTGGGTTTGTTCAGCTTTGACCCTTCACTTGGTTTTCAGGACGCACCTCCAAACATAAATCCGCCAATTTAGCAACTTAAAAATTGGTGGGTCAGGTATTTATAAGCACACTAGCAGCCGCCCGCGACTTCGTCCGCGTGGACTTAAAAAAGATTTTCCTGCTTTTCTGTTAAAAATTTCCTGAATTTTCTTTGCTATAAACCTCACGGAGCCCGAGACCTTTCCAACGAATGCAAAACCGTGGAAATCGGTTCGTGCGTTCTGGAGTTATAGCGTCAGGAAGGAAAACCCGACTTATTTTTATATAGTAGATTGAGCTTTTATCCTTAAACAATAATTTAGGAATTTAATTATACCTTCAACGGACTGATGATTACGACCAATACTGTGCCTCCTGTGAAAACTGGTATAAGTCGACTTATATCGAATTTGAGATTCTTGTTGCATCTTCATCAGAAAAAAATACTCTTTTTTTCTGTGCTATCAACATTTTTATACGTCTATTAGTTTCCGAGATGGTCTGATACATCTATGACAAAATGACGCGTTTTGATAAATATTTTTGTGTAAATAAATACATATTGACATGTATCATTCAAAGTATTGAAGTTACGATATAAAAAAATGTGTAAAAAGGTGTATCTCAAGAAGTATTATTATTTACATTTATCTATAACCATGTAATAAGGTGTCACTTGATACATATTTAGTTGTATCAATTGTCACGAAGTAAAATTTGCACCCTCCATCGGTACAACTTGAGTTGTATTATACGTCACAAAAATATAAAAATACAATTTATGTGTACGATGATACATACAAAGTTTTATCAAACACAACCGAGAAATATTAACGTTTTTAGATCAAAATATGTGCAAACTGATACATCTTCTGAACGCGGGGGTTGCGCGGGGCGCCACGCAACTGCGCCGTCCGCGCGGGGCGCCGCAGGGCCAGTGCCGCATAAGCTACGAGACGTGGTGTACGCGCGCGCCGTCAAAGCAAATTCAACACGGCGCAGAACCTACGTATTAGATGTATCATCTTACACAAAAATTGTTTTCTCTTGTGTATTTTTATTAAAATGCACTAATATCAATTAACACAAAATGACTATTCCAGTTGCATCAAAATACACAAAATCTATTGTGTTTTTGAGTAATGTAAATTTGCTTTTAATATCTTTCTATCTTATGTTTTTGGACGGTCTATAATGTTAAATGTCATTGTTGCAGCGTCCTTCTTGCCGTGCTAAACGCATGTTAGACATGTTAAATATAGATTGTAATAAAAATAATGAAGAAGATGATGATTCCGTGGAGTAAAATATTTCTTCTTCTTCCTGTATAAAAAGTAATGATAGGAGTAGTACATCGAACAACAAGGTAGTGTTATTAGAGCAGAGCCTTTCTAAACATAACTTGCTACGAATCGTCTCGCCCGCATGTTTGACGACTTCCAACCTAAAAAACTACAGAGTCTAAAAATACTATAGTCTTTTTGGAACCCGTTTTGTTCGGGAGATAAGGTAATGGTTCTATTACCATAAACCAAATTCATACTCTGCAGCAAGTTATACCGAAGATCGAAGAGTACAACTTGCCACTTTGCCTAGCGTTCGTGGACAGTGAGGCCTTTGATTCGATTGAGACCTGGGCAGTGCTTCAGTCTCTCTAAAGGTGCCAAATAGACTACAGGTACATCGAGGTGCTAAGATACCTATACCAAAACGCCACCATGTCGGTTCGATTACAGAACAAGGAGATGTTATTTCTCAGAAATAGTTCACAACTGCGTTGGAGGATATTTTCGAGCTTCTGGACTGGAAAAGACGTGGCATCAACATCAATGGCGAGCTCCTAACACCCCTGCAATACGCTGATGATAGCTTATGGCTGAGACTTTGGAAGACCTGAACATAAAGCTCGAAGATCTCGGTAATGCTTCTCAAACAGTGGGTCTTAGGATAAACATGTACAAGACGAAAATCATATTGAATGGAATGCCTATGTTGCACCCGCTCCACTTAACGTTGGGAACATTACACTCGAAGTTGTTTACTACTATGTTTAACTGGGACAGTCCAACTTCGAGAAAGAGATATCTCGTCGAACCCAGCTCGGAATCGGCTTTCGGGAAGCTCCGGTATATATTCACGTCCGAAATACCTCAGTGTCTCAAGACGAAAGTCTTTGACCAGTGTGTTTTGCCAGTAATGACATTTGGGAGTGAGACGTGGTCGTTTACTATGGGTCTCACAAGAAGGCTCAAGGTCACACAGCGAGCAATGGAGAGAGCTATACTTGGTATTTCCCTGCTTGATCGAATAAGAAACAATGAAATCCGCAGGAGAAACACGGCAAACAACATCGCTCGAAGGATTGCATCGTTGTAGTGGCAGTGGACGAGACACATAGCGAGGAGAACCGATGGCCGTTGGAGCGGAAAAGTTCTGGAATGGCGACCACGTACCGGACCATGTCGGCAGGCCCTCCACGGGGTAGACTGCCGATCTGGTCAAGGTCGCGGGAAGCCGCTGTATGCGGACAGCGCAGGACCGATCCTTGTGGAGATCTTTGGAGGAGGTCTGTGTCCAGCAGTGGGCTGTCGTTCGGCTGACATCATAGATATTGTTAATGCCTTTTAAGTGTTTATCACAAAAAATAAATAAACTAGGTTTTAGTTTAAATTGGAATAATAAAAAATAATTGATCTCTCAGGCACACATTGCACACATATATGTGTAACTTGTTACTTGTGATACTCTTGAATAATGACTATTTTTCATACTAGTACTGTTTTTCATTCCCTTTGTCTTTAAACATTTACTTGTATGATACAACACTAATTCGAGTAGAGATACAAGTCAACATATATCAAAAAACACAGAATAACACGACCGCTATTTTCGTGTAAAATGATATGTATACCAAAAAACACAACTTTCGACAGTTTTGTGCTTTTAGTGCTTTTGCAGATTGAATAATTTGACCTATTTGTTTTCTCTCAGGGCAATAGTTGATTCAGTTTTGGAAAAAAAACTACCTGACAAAGCAACAATATCAGCTTTCACCAAAGCTTGACACAGTGTTAAAAGTGATACAACTCATTTAGAATCATTATACACTATTTTACTATTTACTATTTTACTATGAGTAACTCGAGCTAGTCATGCTCACTAAAATGTTTCTGGGGTGGTGGCGTTGTGTGGCGGGTCATTCCATTCCCTAAAATATGGTTGAGTGGGATGATGGCTGCCTCACACGTCAACTTGTGAACAGGTGCCACCTTCGGGGACTGGTCTGCTCAAGTTTACTTAGTTTACCCAAGTTTACTTATTAACTTCCTGTTTTATTTATTTTCATGTCAAAACTGTATGACTTGGTTGGTTTATTCAAACATTCACTTTGTACTGTAAAACATTGGACGATTGAAAAAGAGTAACTGCTGAGTTTCTTGCCGGGTCTTCTCAGTAGAAACAACCTTCCGACCCCGGTGGTAGAGTCACATTATGTACATGTATTTTAAGTATTGTTCATATATTATATTATTATGTGTATGTTTATTAAGTGGTTATTATTAAGATTCTTGACGATTCGAAAGTACTGTTTATTGGTCTACTTGAATAAAGAAATATTGAATTTGAATTTGAATTTGAATTTGAATTTGAATTTGAATCTATCATTCATTTGGTGCGTTTTGATACAACAAACACTTTTTTTTAAATATCTCTTTGTGTAGGTATCGAATTTAAGCAGGAACTTAACAAGTTGTGAACTAATACGATCCCTATAAAATAGTATCATCATTATTAAAAAAATATCATTCGAACTCGGTTTATGAATTTTTAAACACAAAACCCTCATTACTGTAAAGTTGTCTTTTTTGACATGTACCACTTTTCACAGGACCCACAGAATACTACTTTTGATATTTGATAAAAAAAAGATATATTGAATAATACACGAGTACAGACCTACCAACTTATCTGTGAACTGAAAGAGGACGACACCGTCGATTCAGTGTTGCTAATTAATATAAGGTGCCTAAAATTTAGTGAGTTATACAAGTAGGTAATTTTTCATATGAAATAAGTATTAAATAAAAATAATGAAATTAAATATTGTAATTATTTCTAAATTAAAAATGAAATATATATATTAGTTTGTAGTTAAGTATGTACGCTAAACAGTTGTCCTTCAGGATTAAAAAATGGCTTTATTTAGAAAGTGATACAGTGAAATGGAAATCCTGCAGATATTAAGGTTTGATAACTAAAACAGTTACTAGAGAGATAAACTAGAATCTGGAAAACTTAACAATCATACTTAATGTTCCACACTTAAAACTTTCATTCAATGTGATTCATGTACAGTCAACAGCACATCAGGTTACCCCATTTCCGTTTTATCTCTCGCTCTTGCCAAATGTAATATCTTTGCAATAGAGCAAGGAGGACTGACCGGAAATGGGTAGAGTGATGTGCCGTCCACCCGTACCCTCCTGCATCAGGTACCAGGTACTATTTGCAGCATTTAGTTAAGACCGTACCTAACCCCTAACAACGATATACAAATAATAATAATTCGCAGTGGTAAGTAAGTACCTAATGGATGTAATAAAAAAAACAAATTGCTTTACAATTATTTATTAAAAACCACATTTACAGTAATTATGATCTTTTTTGACATCATCATCGCTGTCCTGGGTAATTTATTTCTGTCTTTAAGACCTCTAGAAGGTTTTAGGTTCTCTATCCTTGCCTTGCGTCCGAATTTTAGTAACAGTGTCTTCTGCTGCATGCCCTTCTTTATCTATTTTTTAAATGAGTCCTAGACTCACACCTGAAACATAGGATTTTATTTTCCATCGAAATTTAAAAACCGGCAGGTTAGTTGGCTCACCCATTCAACAGGTGACCTATTAGATGTGCGTTACCGTTACGTTAACCTACAACAAGAATTTACACAAATATTCCGTGGACTTAAATATTTGGTTAAGTATATAGGTATTTATAAAATTAAAGCTGACAACACTAACCTGTTGCAGCCGAAATTCGTTTGCATATTTTGGTAAATGGAATAATCGGAGATCTCGCCCGAGCTACTTCTTTAAAAATGGTTTCAACCTTGAGAATAATGTTTTGAGCATCACTTTTAATGGCTTTCGGCATATTCAACTTCATAAATTCCGAAATATCACAATAAAACAACCATAGTACTCAAAAATTGTTGACACGGACAATCGAATGACATTTCAACATGGCGGTCGTAGTTCCAATTTTCGCCATTTCACAGATAAGTTGGTAGGACTGTAGGTATGACATGAGTAGTAAAAAATAAGTTGACTTAAGAAAAAAAACCATTCGTTTCAATTTAGTTCTGTAGTATTCTAATAGGTGTCGGATACCACAGAAACTCACGCAGATTTGATAAGTCCCGCAGTTGTATTGATTGAACTGAGATTGCAATCTCCGCTTACAGTTAAAAACACAGAAAGATTGAATGGTCGTTAATGTGAGATATTTAAACACGTTTTAAACGGTATTCCATCACACTTAGCCCAAAGATTTATAACGACTTTCATTCGAGCTCACGCCAAACTTTGACTACTAAAAATAAAACCAACACACACAGGTACGGATGGGTCGGTCCAACTCTACATACAGGGTGATTCATGTCCCCGCCGCAGTCGTCTCGGCCGTATTTATTGCAAAAAAACGATTGAAACTTAACTACATATTCGTGTCTCTGATTGGTAGAACTAGGTTACTTCGTCTTGCGTCTATTCTTGAGAATAGCTGCTTAGTCAATTGTTGTTTAAAAAACTGACACTGATTATACAGGCTGGCCCAGCGACAGTGGTCCAAAAAACAAAACTTGGTATGTGTAACTTGTTAAGTGACTTGCTATGTTGCCCTCTACTCAAAAAAAATATTTTGGCTACTTTTTTTTTTAAATTAGGGTCAGTGCAGAAATGACCCATTCTGAGTTTTAGCGACTTACCGTACATGATGTTAATTTTGAAAGTGTTCCATTGGTTGTATCACTTCAAGTTTTTGCATAGACTATTATCATACTTATGGACAGTTTTTAAGATCATAAACAAATCATCAAGTGCACAAACATTACCGCGGTGATTTTTTGAAAATTGTATTGGTTTTTGAAAAAGCGAAAAATTATTGACGAAAATTTAAAAAAAAAACAAATTGGCTTAGGATAAACCCAAAACTCGCACATAATATGGTATCTACATTACTATTGTACATCTATACCAAATTTGAACTGATTTAGTGCGATAGTTTCTAAACAAGAGTGAATTAAGTGATTGGAGTTGAGAAATTTCAAAAGAAACTTGAAAAAATCATAACTTCTAAAGCATTGATTTTCGCGGAGCTAATGTGTTTTTTAAATGACTTGTTATGATGCCCTCTACCTAAAAAAATTTTTCGACCACTGTCGCTGGGCCACCCTGTATTATGGGCACTCTTATCCTAACCTGAGCTTCACAATAACGTTAGTTCGTCGTAAAAGTTTTTCTTCCATAATGGCATACGACTTAAACGTATAAAAATGAGATCTTAGTTTAAAACTGAAAACCAGCATGTACACAGCACAGGTACGAATGGGTCGGTCCAACTCTAAATACAGGGTGATTCATGTCCCGCCGCAGTCGTCTCCGACACAGTGAGCGCCGGACTAATGGCCGGCGGACAAGATGGCTGCCGGATGAATTGCGACTGGTTTCTGTTGCATACACTTACTGATAATGTTTGCATAACTCACAAGCTGATATTAACGTAGTTATATTGAGTCTTTGAGTGAAATCAACCGCAAAATAGTATTTTTAAAAATAAAATTAACTCAAAACTCGATCGAACCTAAAAATAGATTCAAATCTGCGATTGATAGAACTAGGTTTTTGCATCTTGCGTCTAATCTTAATAAAATCTGCTAGGTTACATAATCAATACATACATAATTGTTACATAATTACATAATTGTTGTTTAAAACGCTGTCACTGATTATATGGACACCCTCAATAAAACCTGTGTTCACATTAACGTTAGTTTGTCGTAAAAGTTTTTTTTTTCATTAATGGCTTTTTATTCTTAGGCTTAGAATAAACATGAGAGCTTAGTTTAAAACTGAAAACCATACACAGCACAGGTACGAATGGGTCGGTCCAACTCTAAATACAGGGTGATTCATGTCCCCGCCGCAGTCGTCTCCGACACAGTAAGCGCCGGACTAATGGCCGGCGGACAAGATGGCTGCCGGATGAATTGCGACTGGTTTCTGTTGCATAAACTTACTGATAATGTTTGCATAACTGCAAAGAAGCAGTAACGCATTTAGCTATTCTACCTCTCATTGAAATTGACCGCAAAGTGGTCTTTATTGCTATGCTTAATAAATTGATTCAACTTTAAGTAATACGTAAATTCGAGTCTGTGATTGGTAAAACTAGGTTTCTGCGTCTTGCGTCTATTCTTGAGAATAGCTGCTTAGTTGATTGTTGTTCAAAAAACTGTCACTTATTGTAGTATGGACACCCTCACCCTAACCTGATCTTCCTAGTAACGTTAGTTTGTCGTAAAAGAGCTTGGAATAAAAATGAGAGCTTAGTTTAAAACTGAAAACCAGCATACACAGCACAGGTACGAACGGGTCGGTCCAACTCTAAATACAGGGTGATTCATGTCCCCGCCGCAGTCGTCTCCGACACAGTGAGCGCCGGACTAATGGCCGGCGGACAAGATGGCTGCCGGATGAATTGCGACTGGTTTCTGTTGCATACACTTACTGATAATGTTTGCGTGACTTGCAAACTAGCAGTAACGTATTTCACTATTCTGCCTCTTTTGAAATTGCCAGCAAAGTGGTATTTATTGCAATGCTTAAAAAAACGATTCAACCTTAAGTATATTCGAGTCTGTGATTGGTAGAACTAGGTTTCTGCGTCTTACGTCTATTCTTGAGAATAGCTAAGCAGCTATTCTCAAGAATAGACGTAATCAACTAAGCAGTTGATTGTTGTTTAAAAACACTGTCACTTATTAGGTATGGTATGGGCACCCTCAATCTAACCTGGGCCCTAACCATGAGCTCTTAAAGCAAGATTATTTCAATGTTACTTTGCTTTTTCGTACCATGACGTCTTCAAAACAATACTTATTAAGTCCTGCTATCCTTGAGCAATATTGCTGTCAGAGCCCATACAAAATTGAGAAATTGGTACCATGAAGTGCTTTTTGACAATCAGCAATATTGTTTTAAGGCATCACGTGATCTGTTGCCATGACAATTAAAATTTTGTTATTACGTGAAATTTGGCAACAGCGCGTTCACACGGGTTACTTTTATTCATTAATTTACATAACAAATTCTATCGTTAGAAAAGTATTCTCTTTAACTAAAGGTAGGTTATTTATTAGGTAAAGAAGTTAAATAAAAGATTATTCATAATGTTATTTAACTAAGTTAACTAAGTAGACAATATTGTATCATAAATTTATCTTGAATACATTTCGACGATGAGGTGCGAGTCTTCTTCACCCTACTAAATGTTCCCATAAAACCGATTTATTCATTTCAACTAAGCAAGAATACCTATTAAAACTAAATGCTTTTAAGCATTCCCCAAAAAAATATAGAAACATAATAGAATAAATTAGGTCATAAAATAACAAACTAAAGTTTGCGTTATATTCCAAAACAAATAATAAATTCTGAAAAATAATCCCTAGTGTGATACACAATCGCTTACAAGTAAGGTTGCGTTACTTTTGCAGCAAGCTTAATTCAATATTACTTTTATTGACATCAAATGACATCCAACAAAGTAATCTTGCGAAGTGTGGGGAAAAAACGAATGATGATTCTGGTTGTTCACTCTTAAATATGTACTTATCATGCCAAGCCGTTACTGAGACTAAAATCAATTAAAAAACCAAATGCCATGAAAACTAAGCTACGTCTGTCAGTCAAATTGAGATTCATTTACCAAAGCTAAGCTGTTTTGTATTTGTATATTTTTCACTTCAGATACCTACATAAATAATAAATACTACTCTTAGGTATACCATAAGGGGATAAGTTTTATCTCTATTTTAAGTTGCTACCAAACGTGTTTTGTTTCATCAGCCTTCCTGAAAGTACTTTTCAGTTCATTGAAGTGCACCTGGGGCCGCTGGATCCAGAAGCAGAGTCGCTTTCCTAGGGCCGTGTACTGTACTGCCGTCCTAAGGAAGAGTGCAATAAGTCGAGTTTTTGGTCAAATTGACTTAAGACCATATCCGTAATCAGGAAAATGAGCTCTATATTTTCGACTTAGACGTCTTTTTTCTATCTTCAATAGTTTCGGTTCTGTTGGTCATCATAACTGCAATATCTTATATTACTATTTGTAAGTAGCTAATCATAAGTGCAATAACTCTAGTTATTGCACTTACGATTAGTACTTTCTATACATTCTTCTATTTATTTTTGGCACATTTACTAGTCATAAACGAAATAAGTAAGAGTATTCCTGAACAATATTGCTCATTTGACTAGCACAAACTATATGATGCTCTACGAGTTTTTACCAAATGTGCAATAACTGTCCTAGTCATTGCCGTTTTCCTTAGTAAATATTTAAATTTAAATTCAGGGAGCCATGGTTCATTGTAAGAACTTAATAAATCAACATGAAAATATATCAAAACAAAGTAATCTGTTAAGAATATATTTATTAGTAAAGTTTAATTATATGAAATTGTACATATCTAAACAAATGTTATCAATGAAATAACTATAAGCGTTGTCTGACTTACAAACTACTTTCAACAATTAGTTAAATCACAACTCGGAAACTCTGTAGTTGCACATTTAATAGAAAAAACACTTCAAAAAACAAATAGTCCTCTCTTTTACATCTTTCTTTATTCAAAAGTTCTTCTTTTCTTAAATTATGAATAGTGAATTCTTTATCTAAAACGGCGCATCATGAGGCCAATATCTAAATCAGTCTTAATTCAATTACTTAGTTCAATTAAGTTCTTACAATGAACCATTGTTGCCTGAAATTAAATTTAAATATTTTACTAAGGAAAACAGCAATAACTAGGACAGTTATTGCACATGTATATGGTTAAAGCTCTTAGGGCATCATATAGTTTGTGCTAGTCAAAAGAGCAATACGTCGGTTTACCAACGAATACTGCAATAAGTAGTGTAGTTATTGCAGTTATGGTTAGGAACACTATATCGAAACAATTCATATGTCCTAATGGTAAATACGTTTTTTCGTTTTTAGTGAGTATATAGACATATATACAAATTTAATATATTACATAAAATTACACACTATTTTACCTACCGTTTAGTAAAAGTTTCAAATCAATAACTTTAATAGTTACGAAGAGACACACAAAACAAAAATTAAATCTTTAACCGCGAATATCTCGAAAGTAGTCAAAACATAGTTATTGCACTCTTAGTTAGCACGGCAGTGTAGGACCCAGCAGGAAAGCCGAAGTAGAGATGATCTCGTGGTCCCAACGAGCGTTGAGGTACCCTCGAAAGGGTTTTCCCCTAGTTCTATTTGTTGAAAAGAGATTTGAAATTATTGTCCACAATGGTTTTATGTTATTTGTATCATGCCTATTCAGGAGAAAGAAAACGAACGTTGATCACAAAAAATGGAAACATGGACATAAATATCTCAAACTTTAAAAAAATTAAGCGAGTGTAAAATGCAATGCTATCTCAAAAATAGAGCGACTGAAGTAATCTGATGCAGATCTGAGGCATTCGCAGCAGTACTGGGTGACTTAAGTTTATTAAACAAAAACGGTAATAAATCATTTCCAAAAATGTATTTGTTTTAACTCATTATTTGCAGCACTTGAAAGGTAATTTTATTATTATACACTTACAATCGGTTTGGTGTGATGGTTTACAAGTGGACTATTACACCAGTGTGCAGTGGTCGCGGGTTCGATCCCCGTATGTCTGTTGGTACTGGTCTGGGTGTTTCATATCTCTTTATATAAAAATGGATTGCTGTTCGTTAGTCTCGCTAAAACTCGTGAACGGCCAGACCGATTCGGCTACTTTTGGTTTTGGAATAGTTGTATTGGTCCAGGGAAGGTTTAAAAGGTGAGTAAACATGAGAAATGCTAGGAATGTAGTGCAGAGCTATAATTTGGTTTTCTCTTAGCAAATGTTCCTACCCGTCACGTGACACTTTACGTTTGACAACAGCACGAAGTCTGTCGGGACAGCTAGTGTTTAATAAGTATGTAGGTATTCACAAAAAGAAAAGAAATTAAACATGCGTCTAGTATCCATCCATTCAGTTGTTTTTACGTGAAAGAGCAACACACATCTATCCATCCACACATACAAACTTTCGCATTTAAAATATCAGTATCAGTATATCAGTATGTACCTATCATATCAAGCACTGTATTCATTATGTATTTAAGTAGGTAGGCATGTGTCCGAAACCAACAGTACAAGTTTTATCTTATGAAAACAGAAGGATAGTGTTAAAATTACCCAATGTTAATTTTGTGTAAATGATTTTAGTCTTTCCCTAATTCGTCAAAAATATGAAATATAAGGTGCCGCTTACTGCCCACTAGCGCCACCAATCGTGTTTTTATTAATAGAGGTTTATATCAGATATTTTGATAAAAACTGTTCAATATAGATAAATTTATTCTGTCAACATCTTTATGTACAGATAATATCTTATTTTAGGATCATAATTGAACAGTGTTTGTTTAAATATCTTAAAAAAAACCACAATTCATGAAAACTATTGGTGGCGCTAGTGGGCAGAAAGAGGCCCCCATTTAACTGCTCAGTGATAGTTAGTCAGTTATCTATATTCGAATAAGTTTATTATAAAACTGCTTAGAGTTTACCTATTTCACAAAGAAAAATATACATTCTGGCAGCAACAATTTACTTTTTAACCCTTTTTTCCATAGCTAACTATGACACGAAAACATGTCAATGTCATGTCATGTCATGACAACCAGCGTGGTGAAATGAAACAGGAAAACTAGTTATTATTTATATTTATGATTGTAAAATTAATGATTATTCATCATCCTAAGCAATAACGGCATGATCCTTAATCTCCGCCCAGAAAGTAAAGGTTGATAAATCTAGCAGCAGGAAGACAAAGTTTTGATAAGTTTGTGAAGACATGGATTTGGATTCAATAAGTCATAGGATTTCTGAATAGATGTTTTATCTTGGATTTCAGAATTGCTTAATGTTGTGCATTTTAACACAAGCATATCAGTCCAGACAATCCTTGTCGGTAGGTAGCAATGATCTGTGAACAATAAACGTTAACGGTTTGAATGTCTTACATGCATGCACATGCATATGTGAAACTGTGGAAAGTGAAATAAAGATTCGACTTATACTTTGTATTTTATTTTAAACTCGTTTCTAACATCTTTCACTGTGAAAGTTACACTACACTTAAAGCCGTCGTTTTTTCTCGGCTACATTTGCTGCGCGCGACATGGTGCAAAACATGAAGCTCAGCATGTTGATCAACGACGCGCAACTCCACTACCTACACGCCGCGCGTCATTCCACTACCTACACGCCGCGCGTCATGTTTTAAACCACGCGCGCTGTTGTGCAACGTCGCCGGACAAGTTGAGCGTCACGCGGTGCTCGTCAATGAATGCCTAGTGGATACGCGGCTTAATTGTAGTCTGTATCTTTCATATTTCCAGCTGTTACTTGAAAACAAAATATTCAACATGCCTTAAGGTTTCAAAACCAAACACAATATGAACATTCACGTTAATGAACTCACAATAAAGTATCTTAAGCGATGACTTTCGTTCCACTAACAAGTTTATCTATTGTTGCTTTTTGAGCTTCTTTGTTTACCTACCGATAGTAGGTAGGTATAAAGATAACCGCCGAAGCAAAGGAAAAACGACACAAACCACATTTCCGCACTAAAATAAATCAGCCGCCTAAATCAATGAACAAATATTTGTCAAGCTATTTTATGGTCCTAAGAAAGAGTCCACTGTGGCTCGAGGGGCTTGATGATGTTTAGTTTTTATATTATTTGGAAAACAATGATGAAGAAGTTGCATTCACGGAACTTTTTTCGTGTGTCAGAATTGACGTAAAAGTATTCCTGCATTAAGGCTGCTGGTTGTCAAAAAGCCACGCTCACATCAAAACCAAATTAAGATTGTTTTAGGCTTTGGACCCCTTGGATGAAAAATTGACCGAATGATGATCGTTGTAGACTAATTTCGGCTGGCCTTTTTAGAAAATATTATCTTTAGTGTCAATGCCAGTATAAACAGTTTTTTTTGCAAGAATATTCATGCTAAGTATTCTTTTCTCGAAATTTTACTCCAAGCATGCTTTAAGACAATTCGGACCGTAGACTTCGAAAGAGATGGTGCTATATAGTTCATATAGCGCTATCCCTTTCTGGCTTTCTAAAAAATCATTCGTTCTTTCCCAACACTTCGCAGGACTAAAATGATTGACTTCATGGTACGGTTTTTGAGCATTCCTTCCGCAGTCCTGCAGCAGTCTTACTTTAAAACAAGATTGTTTTCTATAAGCTTATGGTTAGGGCCCTGAGCTAAGTTAGTTTGCGGTAAAAGTTTTTTTTTTCATTAATGGCTTATAACAAAAATGAGAGCTAAGTTTAAAACTGAAAACCAGCGCAGCACAGGTACGAACGGGTCGGTCCAACTCTAAATACAGGGTGATTCATGTCCCCGCCGCAGTCGTCTCCGACACAGTGAGCGCCGGACTAATGGCCGGCGGACAAGATGGCTGCCGGATGAATTGCGACTGGTTTCTGTTGCATAAACTTACTGATAATGTTTGCATAACTTACAAGCTGATATTAAAGTAGTTATATTGAGTCTTTGAGTTAAATCAACCGTAAAATAGTTTTTTTAATAATGAAGTTTGCTCAAAACTTGATCCAACCTAAAAATTGGTTCAAATCTGCGATTGATAGAACTAGGTTTTTGCATCTTGCGACTATTCTTGATAAAATCTGCTTAGTTAATTGCTGTATAAAAAACTGACACTGATTATATGGACACCCTCAACCTAACCTAAGCTTCACAGTAACGTTGGTTTGTCGTATTTTTTTTCCATTAATGGCTTTTAAGTAGGAAAAGTAGACATGGCTTAGAATTAAAATTGGAGCATAGTTTAAAACTGAAAACCAGCATACAAAGGTACGAATGGGTCGGTCTGACTCTAAATACAGGGTGATTCATGTCCCCGCCGCAGTCGTCTCCGACACAGTAAGCGCCGGACTAATGGCCGGCGGACAAGATGGCTGCCGGATGAATTGCGACTGGTTTCTGTTGCATACACTTACTGATAATGTTTGCATAACTGCAAAGAAGCAGTAACGCATTTAGCTATTCTACTTCTCATTGAAATTGACCGCAAAGTGGTCTTTATTGCTATGCTTAAAAAATCGATTCAACCTTAAGTATATGAATATTCGAGTCTGTGATTAGTAGAATTAGGTTTCTGCGTCTTGCGTCTATTCTTGAGAAAAGCTGCTTAGTTGATTGTTGTTTAAAAATCTGTCACTGATTATAATATGGACACCCTCAATCTAACCTGATCTTCCTAGTACGGTAGTTTGTCGTAAAATAGCTTAGAATAAAAATGAGAGCATAGTTTAAACTGAAAACCATACACAGCACAGGTACGAATGGGTCGGTCCAACTCTAAATACAGGGTGATTCATGTCCCCGCCGCAGTCGTCTCCGACACAGTGAGCGCCGGACTAATGGCCGGCGGACAAGATGGCTGCCGGATGAATTGCGACTGGTTTCTGTTGCATACACTTACTGATAATGTTTGCATAACTTGCAACACGGTAATAACGTACATAATATATATATTGCGTCTTTTATTTGAAATTAACCGCAAAATGGTATGAATTGATTAAGGTTTCTCAAAACTCGATTCGAACCTAAATACTTGTATAGATTCAAGAACTAGCTTTTAAGTTTTAAGCCTATTCCTTAGTATAAGTTACGTTAGTAAACATACTAAACTAGTAGTACTGAACGTAGCCATACTCGTATTGCAACGTAAGTCATATTATCAACCACAAAGTGGTATTTATTGGTAAAAACCAAGAACTTCAATACTTCATTACTCATTACTTCAATACATATTATTAATTTGTTTGTTAATTACATTTGACGATTCGAAAGTACTTTGTAACAGGTATTTTAAAACGACGATTATAACTTAAACCTTCATGTCCACTTAGAGTGCCTTCCGAAGGACTGACATGGCCAAAAAATACCTTGCACTGATCTTTGGTCACCCCGTTGTCGAGCAAGTGTACATACGCCTTTACTTTTAAGTGACCCATCTAAGAGCAATAACTCATTTAGTGCTTTTTTCACGTGCCATCATGCCTTGTAGGTAAGTATGTAGTCGTGGAGATTCCTACCTACGGTAAGTAACTATCTAATTCACCCTCGTAGCTTCAAGCCGATTAGCTCAGCGGTGCAGGCGCCAGGCTCAGGCTAATGTTATTATAACCCCGGTGGTCGTGGGTTCGAATCTTGGCCACGACACGTTTCTCCGCTTTAGCGTCTGTACGTTGCTTTACGACGGCAATCGTTGCCAATCCATTGTCACAACTGAACCGTGGACACTTGAATTAAAGTGCGTTTTTATTTATTCAGGTAGTGCAAGCTCTGCTTAGCTTATCGTCAGATGATGATAATTCGACGTGCATCTCCCTTATTATTTTTTCATTATTACCGGTGCAAAGTTTTCAAAATAGTCCGAAAACGAACAGAGACTATACCAGTGGTAACCAGCAAAAAACAAGTACTCGCCGTCCGAATTGCATTACGTACGTGGTAAAATTTGTGTCACGCTATAAGTTTAATCAAACGTTCACCACCGAAATACAGTTTAAAGCTAATAACTCAGGCAAATAACATCCCGCATTAACGCTGTTTAAAGAGAGCCGACAAAAACAATTAGCGTTGATTTTCGGAACACGGCGCGGATCCGCAAGGGACGCTAAATGATCGATGAGTGCGAGCCGATAACTACACGCTCCAGTTGCGTCGCAGTGGCGCAAGTCATGAGCGAGCGATGCGAATAATTCACTAAAACCACCCGTACTACATGGTGTATGGCGCCAAAACTCACTCCGCTCGTGGTGAGTTATCTTCAAAGTTCAATCCACCACCGGCCATCCCAGAGGTGGCGTTCCAGCTGACATCACTTCACATTTCGGTGCTTCACGCTTACTTCAATCATCAATACGCTTCACTCTGAATTAGTATTTCCTCTCACTTTGTATGTAACTACTTATTTTTTAAAAAAAGTCTTAGTTATTTTCTCTAAAACGACCACAGTCGCAAATAAATTGAATTTTAAAGGTAATTAACTTACCACGAGCGAAGTGAGTTTTGGCGCCAACCGGAATACCATAGCAGAGCCTGTACGTTGGAGTCGCTCGCACCACGTCATAGTTGAGGACGTAAAAAGCTCTGTTTGATGCAAATAATTCATTATGAACGATTCATTACCAGATAGTTTATTCATCGAGGTTTAACTCAAGAATCAATAGGAGCGTATCAATGAAAAATTTTGAAAAAACGGGGCTACAGTTTTGAGAGTTTGAACTGTTAAAATTACGCAAAATTAAATGATATGGGATTGTTTCTTTAGAAAAAGTTCTATAGGACAGTCCTTTAGTTGACGTCTGTCTGTGGTGATTGATTCGCTTTAATCTTTATAATAAGGCCATCAAAGTTCGAAAATTAATGAATTATTTGCAAAAGTGTTTTTGTTTAAGTTCAGCATAAGACTTTATTTTAAAGCTGAATTGTAATATTTAATATAATTAGTTTTTCGCTTATGAATTAACGACCATTTAGACAGAGCATCGGTTGCGAGCCATCGAACGATGCAGTTGGGACACTCTGTATAAACAATGCGTAGGTATACAAATTAATTTGAATTTATTCATTTTGGCTATTTTGTTTTTGTACAAGGTTATGGCTTTGGTTAAAATTATTAATAGACTCTTATGAGTCTCCACATTTTGAAAATTATCAGTTCGGTTTAAACATTTATGTGTGAGTAAGGGTGTAATTCAATGGTTTTTTTAATTTATTTATTTAGTTGGCTTTCAATTACCATTTGAGTAATCTGAAACCCTTAACGTCAGCAGAGCTAGTGATAAAAACAACTGGATGGCGATAGAATCTATCAGTCAAATTATATTTTATTGATGACATTATTTCAATGCATAACAAAGATCTTACACCAACTCTATACGGGTGACTTTGCAAGTACTCGCAATTTTAAAAAACATAAGCCGCTTTGGTTAGTACTAACTAAACCATTAGAATAGGAAAAAAAATAATTTTACACTCTTAAAAATTTTGCAAGTACTTGCAAAATCACCCTGTATAACATGCGGGCTGGGTCCGTAGCGCTTTAGAGATAGAAGACAAAGCTTACCTTATCTGTACGTAAAATGTCAAAATATAACCTTTATACAAAACCTAAATACTTGTGGAGACTGCAAACTTACTGTCCATCATTAAAATGGAGTCATCGGCAATTGGTGAGCTTTTGCTTCAAAATATTCTTTAAATATTTTATTCTATTTTGTTTTTATCTATGCAAGGTACCGCAGAATATCAGCGCCGTGGCGGAGACGCATAGTCCATGCCACGACATTATGCTGAGCGGTAACCTTTTTGGTGCGTACTCAGATGTAGATTTATATTGTTGTTGTCTTATTTTGTATACTGTACTGTACCAAATAAACTTATTTTCTTTCTTTCTTTCTTTCTTTCTTTCTTTCTTTCTTTCTAGTCTTTACTGTCAGAATCATAAAAGTAATTGCGTCTAATTGGGAACAAGGCTCGTTAAGTAGCCATTCTTCACCCAGTTCATCTACTATTCATGGACATTCCACCCTGGGAACATTGCAGCCTGTCAGATATCGATCAGGGAAAGCTACCTTCGTCACGTTCAGTTTGCAGATGGGTGGCCGTCGTGCCGTGAAAGATCATACCCTCACTATTATATCCAAGTTTAATCAGAGGCACACTGATTGTTGCCATCACGGTGAACGGAACATTCAGAAGCCAACATTTTACCGAGGGAATACGAACGCAATTTGGTTAGGGGTGAGCCTACCGCCGTTATCCGGGTTGCTTAGGATTTTTACCGGTTTTTCCATCACCGGAGAGTTAGCCGCAATACAATGAAACAAAGTAGTGTTCTGGGTATCAATTCACAACCGAGGTATCGTACGATTCTGTAACTTTTATTTAATTTTAGTAAATCGCTTGTTCAGTAAAAGCGCTTTAATTTTGTATATGATAAAGCTTATGGTATCGTGTATTTATTTAAAGAATATTACAGACACCTCCCACATCAAAAATTGATTTAACTTTATGAGAAATACCTAATCGTACCATAACTCGGTCCTGAATCGCCTTGCTGGTCAGTTTTGAACTTTGAAACATCGGATTCCGAGCCAGAGTGTTTGTTTAACCACTAAGCCACAGCCCTCAAGCGCTTCCACGATATTTCAGTATATTTGAAGGCACATCCACGCACTTTTCGAAATATTCCACCCACATTGAAGAATTTGAATAAACGCTTCGTGAATAATATTTCTAATTATAAAACTTAATCCATCTTCATTTAGGAAAAAGAAAGAGTAGACAGGATAAAGTCTCTCTGACAGATTAAATCCTGGTTCTGAAGTAAATCTGCTTTTTTTAATATATTCTGTCATTAATTATATCATGATATTTAAATGATATTTTAACGAGTATATACGTTACGTCAGTACTGATGCGAAGTCAAAAATTGACCCCTGGCGTACCTACTTGTGCTCAATTTGTTCGTTTGTGTAATTTATTTTGTTGCCGTTTTTTCTTTTTTTTTTTGTCACTGTTTTTTAATTTGGTTCAAATTTTTGTTTTGTTTACCCTGTGTGTCTTTCGGGCCAATTAACAGTCATTCTCTATTTCTTTCTTATTGTCATTTATTTTTTACCGTACTATAAACATGGATGACCGAAAATCGTCATCATTTTCTCCACCACACCTTCATGAACCAATTAACCAAAAGGTTACTACTTTGAACACCATTTCATAAGACCTACAATACATAGTACCTACTTTCCGTGTCTTTGCATCAGTGTAAATAATTTCCATTTCAGTTCGAAAACGTTTACTATCGCATAAGTATCACGTCGTATATTATTGCCCATTTTTTGTAACTTGTTTTTGGACCTTCAAAAAGCGATTATCTCCTTTCGGAAACCCCAAAAGGTAGTCTATTTTTGTCCTTTCACCTTGCGATATTAAGGTTGATTTAGCGCTGGGTTGGTCCTCAAATTGGCCTCACACCGGATTTATTGGCCCCTATCTTATGTACGCCTCCCATTTTTACTGTTCCTTGATAAATGTAAAGGCCGGAGGTTAAGAGAACAATAAACAATTTCTTTAGGCTTTTCACCATGAGGAACATGTAATTCAAGAAGTTTTTGGCACTTTCCAAATGATTCAATGGACCTCGAATGCTAAAATTTAAAAATTAGCATAATGTGCCGATATATTCTGGAAATCACTTCCAAAATATTTTCAAGTTGTAGTTATGAAACATATAGAAAAAACGAATAACGTAAATCAGCTCAAGCTCTACGCTGTAGGTAAAGCTTATGGAATGAGTTTTTAGAGCAAACAATATTTTGTGTTTCTCTGTTTCTTTCTATTATGTCTGTTATATTTTTCACTTCTCGTACGGGATGTCATATGTACAATCTAATGATTATCAAGAACAACACCCGTAAAACCATGTGACAAGTGAATAAAAATAAATCGTTAAATTTTTTCATCTGTGAAATTCTTCTGTCGAAGATATTTCATTAACCTCGAAGTAATTGTCGTGAGGTTAAACATGTTAATATTATAACATGCTTCATTTACTGCCGCACTCCGAGACGTCAATTAACTCTAATGGTTCATTAGAGTCAAAATTCCATTTTTCAAAAAATACTTTATAACAAATAGAATAAAGAACTTTCAAGAATGTAAAATTTTGACTTTAATGAACCATTAACGTTAATTGACGGCTCTGAGTGCGGCGGTAAATCTTTTAAGAGATTTAATTAAACAACACTTAATTTCTGTTCTTATTCATCCACAAACACGCACAAATATTTTTAAACACACATACTTAGTCCTATAAACGAACAACACATCCACAAAAAAACTTCTAAATATCATCTTTATTGACGATACCTGTTATAAATACCTACTCTGATAACGTAAAACCAATCAAAAAAGATCTGAAGAATGGCATTCATATTGTTAATATTTTTATTTTATACACAGTGCACAAACATAATGTGACTACCACCAGTGTCGGACAGTTGTTTCTGTTCTGAAAATATCCGCCAATACGTAGAAATAAAAGACAATTTTAATTTAAGTACCAGTGCATTATACACCTAATGGCCGGAACATCACACACATGTTGCGCCTAATACACTTAGCTAGGTGTGGGTTTCTGAATGTTCCGTTTACTATGATATCAAGAGTCAGTCTGCTTTGACTAAAGTCCCCATTAGAGATATTGTCGTGGGCGTATATCCTATTAATCCTTCCTATTAATATTATAAATGCGAAAGTTTGTATGTGTGGATGTGCCGTGTTGCTCCTTCACGTAAAAACTAACTGAATGGATTTTAATGAAAGTTTACAATAATATAGCTTATGCACCTAAATAGCACATAGGCTACAATTTATAAAGATATGTCACATATTTTTTTATCCTACGTCCACGCGAACGAAGTCGCGGGCGGCCGCTAGTTATGTTATAAACCTAATGAGACCCTATCCCCACTCACCAAGTCAACAGTCCGTTGAATGTTTCGAACGCCTACGCCGGTTGCTAGGCACCTATATCGGCCATCTTACCGATTCCTAACTTTGTTTCTAAGCGGTAACATTCAGTATCGACACACGAATTCCGGCTACCGCAAGTATTTCAATCTCATGGAGATTCGCTAAACGCCGCGCCCTTCGGCAGCCATTGGCCAAGCTTTCCCTTTTCATTTCCTCTTACACTCTCACAAACAAATGCCTGGGACGGGGCTGGACTGGAAGCGGGAAGATTTTGTATTTTTTTGTTAATTGATCCGTGAATATTTGGGCTTGAAGTCCGTTCTAATGGGCTGTGGGCGTCGCCTTATTTACTGTATTAAGAATAATATTATGTTCTCCATGTTCTACTAAATTAATCATTATCATCATCAGTTTAAAGATGTCGCCGTTAAACTAAGACATTTGGACCTATAACGTGATTTCAAAAGAAAACTCAAAATCACTGGACATGTGAGTGAACTTTTTTGAAGTTTGGGTATTCGAAAGTTGAGAGGCAGCTGACAGTACAAATTACGACGGACTCATCTACTGAACTTGGTTCGTTAAGTTCATTAGATAAACCTTTTTATGTTGAACGCAGCCTTTATAGATTTTTCTGAAGTGAATTGCATGTAATCAGTATCTATTAATTAATGTGCTCATGATTGAAATCATGAACTTTGACTCTAAAAACCTTTTACAGAAAAACAACGAATAACGTGTCAGCTTCCTAAATAATTCGGAGTTCCGTATTATTTATTATTATAATAGGGTAGATGACTATGAGTGATTTTGCATGTTTTTTATGTTCCCCAAAAATAATAATTGATTACAAATGTTATTGTAAAACCACAATCGAAATTCGTTTCAAAATGAGGCTACAATAGGCCTGCAAACTTGGGTGGGCAAGTCCATTTCATATGTGTTAAATTTTTGTAAAACAATATCACTTTTTTGTAACCCAAACTATTATGAAGGAATTGTGTTAGGAGACCATTATCATAAACGCAATATTGAATATAGCTGTCGAACAAAGTTATTACGCGCTCCTTACAAAAACAGCGACAGTGACGTCACTGTCGCTGTCACTTTTGTATGGAGCGTTTTTGGGCAAGTCCAAAAATGTGCATTTCAAATTGTGATATCTCTGGTGGTATTGATCCAGATGAAGTGATTCTTTGAGGATTGTTTACATAAATGTAAGGTCTTTCGATAATAAACAAAAAAAAAATACAGTCATCATGCCTATTCAAATATCATAAGTCATTTTAGTACATGGCGAGTAGGTTTGAGACCTTTGTGAAATGAGCATTTTTGTGAGTTTTGTTTCTCAAGTTTGTCCTCTTGGTTATAAATCAACGTCTAACTCCTTAAACCCGCCACAAGTGAAGCCCCATCCTGTGGAACCTTCAATTTCCTTTTTCCAGTCTATGATATTGAATTGCTTTTTGCGGAATATAATAGAACACTTATGTCATGTGTGAAATTGTCCAAGAAATACTTGCCTACATTTTATATGGGACAAGGGATAATTTATCGGCGTTGTTGGTTTAGAAAAGTCGGAAAGAAATAGTAAGTGGTTTCGGTTTGTCGTTGACTAGGGGTAACAGGATTTTCCTGTTGTGATCATCTTTTTGTTGTAGCTGATTATGAACTTTAACGTGTAAAAATATGAAGTAGCGGTGGAGCACCTAAGGTCCAAAATTATTATGGCATATGTCTGATTAAGTGTTAACTAAGTCATAACGCATAAAAAACTACAATAGGTGTATAATTCACTGGTTTATTAAAATTTTCTTTTATTTTCTAGGTATTGCCGGATATTTTCATAACCGAAACTATTGTCCGACACCGGTGGTAGTCACATTATGTTTGTGCACTGGGTTTAAAATAAAAAATATTTGCAATATATCATTAAGTATTTTTATCTTTGATTGATTTTAACGTTATCAAAGTAGGTATTTCTAACAGGTATCGTCAATGAAGATGATAGGGTAAAGTCGCCAGGTAGTCGGCCAGGCACCTAAGGTCAGCCATTTCGGTATTTTATACGTCACGAATAGCACAATATTTTAAAACCACCAATACTATGGCGGTAAAGTACGTTCATAGCAGTGCCAACTACAGATAGACGCTAATGTTCGATGTCCGCCATTTGTTTTCTAACTTTTCGTCGCGTAGTTATTAGCGATCAGCTGCTTTAATTGATTTATTTACTCCGAAAAGTTTCCCTTAAACTGGGCGAATCTAGGCCACAAGTCAATGAGCAACAAATTTATTTATTTTATCCCCTTTTTAGAGTTTTTAGACCTAATTATAAGCAGCCAACAGAGCGGCTGAGTATAAGAAAGCCAAAGGCTGACTTAAGGTTCCGTGTGGCTGACTACTGGTGAAAAGTGGCATTTTTGGTATGTCGTAATTATTTTAGAGTTCAAGAAAATTTGTTATGTTTTACTTGAAGAATATCAATGTTTGATAAATGGTTGATAAAATAAAACGTAATTTCACGCAATTGGGTATTTCATTATGAAATGAGAGCAGTGCAAACTCAGAACTTTCGTTAAAAGGCTGACTACTTGGGACTCAGCTTACTCACTCACTTTAGTTGCTCCTTCTTTCATAAAAGACACTTAGTTAGTTTAGTTCAGTAAATCCAGCACGAACCGGTGATGTTCTGGTAATCGAAAAGAAAACGTTACTTTTTAAAGACATACATAACATACATAAACGGCCTAGTTACCTCCCACTGCTGGCCTCAACTCAATTATGAGGTGAACGAGCCATACTCCAACACGCGGCCTCAGTGCGGATTGTTGGAGGGCCCGAGGGGTGTAAAATTAGTGAGCCACCTTTATGTCAGATGTTATTAAGCCGCCCTAAGGCCTCTGACTGGGCTTAACGACTGACATCTAGCGACGTCAACAGGGACCAACTGCTTAGCGTGCCTTCCGAAGCACGGAAAAGCCCGAAATACACATAACTCAATTTGGGTCGGGGTGGTCACCCATCCCATTTCCGACCCGGCGTGTGTTGCTTTACAACAGCGATCGTCGCCGATCACTGTCACAACTGCGCCACGGGCACCTCATAGACGAAGCAAATAGAAAAAAAGTATCGATAACTTTTCGATTACCAAAACGTTAGCGGTTCGTGCCAGACGTACAGGATGGTCACCCATCTCACTACCCGACCTGCCTGGCGTAGCTTAATATCGGTAATTGTTACCGTCCCGCCGCCTCACCTCAAAAGCCCTAGTTGATATTATGACCTATAAACCGAGTAACTTTGCCAATAACTGTCTGAAATTAAGTTTACTGTGGAAATTTCGCGAAGCTCTGAATAGAAAATTACTTTTCTTTACAATATTGGGTTTGAGAAACATAAAAATTGTGAGTTTAATTTAAAAATCTTAAATAACGTAAAGGGTTTTAAACAGAATGCAGTGCATTGTGCCCGTGGCGCAGTTATGACAGTGATCGGCGACGATCGCTGCTGTAAAGCAACACACGCCGGGTCGGAAATGGGATGGGTGACCACCACGACCGATGATGTAGTGATGTGTATTTCGGGCACCTCCGTGCTTCGGAAGGCACGTTAAGCAGTTGGTCCCGGTTGACGTTGCCAGATGTCAGTCGTTAAGCTTAGTCAGAGGCCCTAGGGCGGCTTGATAACATCTGTCATTAGAAGGTTGCTCACTAACCTTACACCCCTCCAACAATCCGCACTGAGCCCACGTGTTGAAGTATGGCTCATTCCACCTCATAGCTGAGGTGAGGCCTCGGCCCAGCAGTGGCACGTATATATGTATAGGTCGTTTATAAACCGTGCATTGGTGTACTAGGCAGTAACGCTAAGCACGCGCTCACACTCATGTTGTCCCGTAAAACGTCAATAGAACTGAAAGGGACAGCGTGAGCGTGAGCGCGTGCTTGACGATGATTGACGTTTGTGAATTCGGGGGTAAATGCTTTCGCTATTTTGTGATACTAGACAACGAATCAACATACTGTAATATTTTTTTTTTGGAAATACATACCTACTTAATATACACCCAGACTCAGTACAGTAACATGCTCATGTTCTGTAGATAGATAGATATTATTTATTGTAAGAGACCATCACAGATGTAGTAAATTACAGAAACCAAATGAACAATGTAGTTTTTGGTTTTTACATTGAAAATAAGAAGTTCGAAATAAATTGAGGAAAAAGTCTAACAAAACGTTTGTGCTAGAATTTGGAACACGAGTATGCCTCTACTAGGGCATAAAATCTTTGACTATTGCAATTATTTTTTTTAACATTCTAGAATGTTACCGTGGAAAAGCAATCGTTAATGTTTAAAAAACAAATGTAAGTAGTTCATGTATAAAATGTTCCTGTAGGATAGCAATCCTTGATGTTAAAATAATACTAAAGTAATAGTTGATATCGCACCCCCCCTGGAGAAAAGCTGCAACTCCACTTGTGCGTATTTTTTTTTATTGCACTAATAGATCGAGAAAAATTCAATACGTATTGTCAATTTTTTTTCATAATTTTTGTCTTTAAAGTTAAGGAAATAAATAGAAATAAGTAGAATATTACAACATTATTATTATTTACGGTTCTATCATGGAAACGAAGTTATTACATTTGCATTTTAAATATTTACTAAATTCCAAATGAATATTACCATATGTAAACTAACAAAACTTTCCAGCGAAGACTTTGAAAAATAATTTCGTATAACTGTAGCTGCTTACTTCTCGTGGGATTTATTTGGCGATTCTCGCTGTGCAAGTCTAGTTGCCTATTTCTTCCACGAAACTTTTGTCGATATTGTATTTTATAACTATTGATACGTATTCATTTTACTAAGAGTTTCAAAATGATTTTGACGTAATTGGAGAAATAGCTTAGTTCGACGTTACGTTTTGTTTTAACAGTTTCGTAATTAGTAATATATATTTATTCTTGGAAGTAGATCTATGAGTTTTATGGCGCAAAAACAATTAAGTAAAACTAGCATTAAATTAATGTGTCGTAATAAGAGAAACATACTTATTCCTACCTAAAAGTAACAGTGCGATTTATGGTAATCGTTGTTATTGCGCGGGAGGGGAGGCTACGCCGCGTGCCCCCGCCTCCTCTCCCGCTCTTGAGCTTCTTCGGATCGTGGATAGAAACTAGTCGTGCGCTTGCCAGCGTTGCCAGACCGTACAAAAAAGTACGGTTTTCCGTACTATTCATCATACCACCGTATCACAACCATACAGGTCAGTGTGGACCGTACCTTTTTCTATATTAGTGATTTATTTTTCAACGCAAACAACAAAGTTACAAATGGTATTTACCATGTCCTGTTTTACTCAACATTCTTTGCCTTCCTTATTCGGAGGCAACGAATTTATAAAAACAGAACATAGTTTGCGGGGCTGTCACCGATGTCTGGAGCCAAGATCTGTCTTTTAAAAAGTTTTAAATTTTGGTTTATTATCTGAAATTCTATCTTGTCTTTCTATGGTCTACAAAAATAAAAATAAGAGCGCGCGCACTTTTGTCTGGGCACTATTAAGAATTTTGTGCTTCAAGTAATGAAATGAAAATGTCATGTGAATTGCGACTTTAAAGCAATGAAATCACAACAAAGCTCCATGACGACAATAACCATTCATCTCTATCTTCTTCTTCTTCTTCTTCTCAGCATTTGTGCGTCCACTGCTGGACATATGCCTCTTGCATGGCCCTCCAAAAAGATCTTGATGTCGATTTTCCAGGTAGGTCTTGCCGACTTTTTTATATCGTCCGACCATCTGGCAGCTGGTCTGACAACACTTCTGCTTCCTGTACGAGGTCTCCAAACAAGGGTTCTGTACGACCACCTGTTATCATCTCTTCGGCATCTGACCAGCCCATTGCCATTTCAGTTTTGCAACTCTCGTAGCTATGACAATGACTTTAGTTCTTCTGCGAATGGTCTCATTTCTCTCTTTGTCCCTCAGAGAGATGCCAAGCATCGCTCGCTTCATCTCTATATGTATATAATATTGATTGCTGTTCGATAGTCTCACCTCTCTAAAACTCGGTAACGGCTGGATCGGTTCGGCTAATTTTGGTTTTGATAATATGTTTGTTGAAGTTCAAGACAGGTTGGTTTACTCACCACTCGACGAAATGCTAGGAATACCTATGGTAAAAACCACAATTAAGTTTCTCTTAGCACCCGTTTCTACCTGGCACGTGACACTGAATGTTTGAAAACATAACGAAGTTTAGTCTATCGAAATACCTAGTAATACAAATAACCCCCTCATTAGTTCTCGCTTTGGCGTGGCGAAGGGGCTTAGTAGCGGCGGTAGGGTGAACCAAAGGGAAACGAAGATAACTCAGGCGTGGCAGTGTGGTGGACTTGTCACCCACCCACTGCGTCCCGTAAGGGCGACACGTAGGGTTGCGGGGCCAGTGAGGCCTGCAAGCGTAAGGTTAAAGCCTTTAATTGATGAACATGACTTGCTTCGGGTAGGCGGCCGCATCGACGCCGTTGTAGATGTCGGTATGGACGTGAGAAGGCTCATAATACTTGACGGCCTGTATTCAAGCTGATAATTCGACATTATCATGTCAAAGAAGCACATGGAAATTAGGAAACCATAGTAAACGAGCTTAGACAAAGGTATTGGGTATTAAGGCTTAGGCCTACCGTCAAGTTTATTGTCTCGCAGTGTATGTTATGCAGACTGCGAAAAAATCAACCGCAGATACCTCGAATGCGGGACCTACCAAAGGCCCGAATGGTGCATCACCAGCGGCCATTCACTTAATGTGGGTTGGACCTCTTCGGTCCAATGGAAGTCACGGTGGGTCGTCGAAGGAAGAGAAGGTATGGTGCATTGTTTGTTCACTTGTCTTACAGTCCGAGCGGTCCACATCGAGTTAGTTGCCTCTCTTACAATAGACTCGCTCATCATGGCACTGCGGTGGATGGCTGCGAGGCGCGGTTGGCCGCGTAGGTGACGCAACAACGGAACCAACTTGCGCGGCGCTGACACGGAGCAGCGGCGATCCATACTTTAGCTAGATACCAAGGTTCTTAATGCTGAAGGTATCAACAATGGAATGGACTGGACCTTCATCGCCCCGGCAACTCCTCACTGGGGTGGGGCATGAGAAAGACTAGACTATAAGAAGCGTCAAAACTTCTTTGAAGGTAGTCTTGAACGAACGGGCTCGTAGGGACGAGGTATTGCTCACGTTGCTTGCCGAGGTGGAAAATATGGTAAATAGCAGGCCACTCATGCATGTCTTGGTTGAACCGGATGGCGTCGAGTCACTTACTTCAAATCACTTTCTCATAGGCTCACCCTCGAACTTGCCTGTCATCGGCGCATTCGACGACTCCGACCTCTTCTTGCGCAAGCAATGGCGTATATCCCAGCGGCTGGCCGAAATGTTCTGGCAAAGTTATGTGACGGGTCATTCCATTCCCTAAAATATGGTTGAGTGGGATGAAGGCTGGCTCACACGTCAACTTGAAAACAGGTGCCACCTTCGGGAACTGGTCTGCTCAAGTTTACTTAGTTTACCCAAGTTTACTTATTACTTCCTGTTTTATTTACTTGCATGTCAAAACTGTAAAACTTGGTTGGTTTATTCAAACATTCACTGTGTATTGTAAAACGTTGGACGATTTAAAAAGAGTAACTGCTGAGTTTCTTGCCGTGTCTTCTCAGTAAAAACAACCTTCCGATGCCGGTGGCAGAGTCACATTATGTACATGTATTTTAAGTATTGTTTATTTATTGTATTATTATGTGTATGTTTATTAAGTGGTAAAAATTAAGATTCTTGACGATTCGAAAGTACTGTTTATTGGTTTACTTGATTAAAAAAATATTGATTTTTTTATTTGAAAGGTCGGTTAAAGAGGTTCTGCCTGACCCCTTACCAAGAGAAAAATGGCACAAAGAAAAGAAACCACTCCAAGTTGGAGACTTGGTTCTTGTGGTGGACCCAAACTCCCCCCGCAATATGAGGTCAACCGCACTGGTCTCAGAGGTGTTAGCTGGCAAAGACGGCCGGGTTCGGCTGGTCGAAGTGCGGACTAGGACCGGTACGTGGCGGCGGAATGCGGCCCGCGTCGCGCTCATCTCTGTGAGTGCTTGAGTGCTATACCAGCACTGGGGTGGGGAATGTTAGCGACGCACTCATTACCAACTTTTAAATTATTGCAAATTTTCATTCTGATTTTTGAAAGTAGTTTTGTTAATGTAAATGTTAAGCAACCCTTTGTTTTTGAAAATATCGGGCAGTCAGTCCTCAGCTGACCGCGCTCTTGTCTGTACGTGTAACAGTGTCGATTTCAAATAAACCACAATTTTTGTGAAAGTTCTGCGTTTTGGTGTGAACACGACTGCTTCTCATCAGGTGGAGTGAGGTCATCTTGAAGACCACTAGAAAAAAAAACATACCTGAATCCCCTTGAGTGTCTAACATTGACCTTGAAAATACGTGCTCGGCGCTAGGGGCACATTTTGTTGGAAAATTGCCTGGCGGTTAGAAGGTTAATGTTTAATTGGACTCATAATGCTTTCTTTGATATTTCTTTTACATTACTCATTAAGACATTGATTGACCCGGTGCAAGTCAAAGGCAAACTCCGTCTCTCTATCCTGTTCATGGTAACGAACCCGTCCTTTTGAAAGCTTATCCTTTTGACAGCAAATACATTTTCCCAAAAGATATGCAAAAAATATTTCAACCTATTTATTTTTAGTTAAGTTTCAATTTCAAATACTACCATAAGCAATATGATGTTTCACAAGATAAAAGTATGCAACCATTTTTACTTAAACGAGTTGTTCAAGGAAAACCTACATAAACCACATTTACACATTGAACACACGACTAAATCTAAACGGTCATAAAGGATTATCTGCAATAGTACCAAACAGTTAGACTTCTTTATCATGTCAACAATGCAATATTCACAATTACTTCATCAAGTATTTAATATGTTTCGTGGAAAAAGTACGCAACGCTCTTTTTTCGGTTTTTCTCGAAATGTATTACGTAAATTTAAAATATAGACACGTAAGCCTGTCAAGGATACTTTTAGCTATCATTTGATGTATAAAACATATTTCTAATTGTGTTCGTTAATTATTCTTCCAGGAGGGGTGCGATATATTTTCTGTATTTAAGGGTCGCTACTAGGGTCGGCCGGAGAGAAAATCTGTCAAATTTGAAAGCGATCGTGACAGCTATGGTCACACAGTGGTTGGGCCGTGCAATCCGTGCATAAATGCAATGCATAAATCCGGACGACTGTCTTGGTGTAATTGTTTAGAAATCGGCTACTACACCAAAGGTCGCGGGTTCGATCCCCGCACAGTACAAACATTTGTGTGCATGAACATGTCTGTTTGTATTGGTCTGGGTGTTTCCTATGTATAATAAGTATGTATTTACAAAAGAAAAAGTATTTAAGTATGTTTATCCGTTGTCTAGTATCCCATAAAAACGGAGTATAATTAGCTCACTTGGGGCTAGATGGCGCTGTGTGGAATAATGTCCAGGGATATTTATTTATTTATTATTATCATAAATCGCGGCATGATAATCATTTGATGCGTTCACCAAAAATATTTTTATTTCTCCACCCAGAATATTTCAGGATATAGGGCAAACAAAAGAAACTATCAAAAAATTTTATTTTATTAAACATACTAACAAGCGGTTTTGCCAATTATTTTTTTACACTATTATTTGCAATCTATTCTCGTGACCACGTTATTTGCACAATGTTATATCTGGTACTTGACGATTCCATCGAGATTTAGTTGTAACTTGGTTTATCCGTTCGATCATCATCAACACAAAATATTTCTTACATCCAATGCATATGATATAGCAATACACGGAGCCATTTCTAGTAACATGCAGAAGAACCCACTAATAAATTGGTCTTACTTGTAATGAAAAGCTGCAAGAAGCATTAAAGGGAGCTATCTTGTTACTAACTAAAACGAGGAATTTAACAGTTGTCAACAGTTGAGACACTTTTAGTGGATAATTTATTTTAGATAATAACACTTGAGTATAAAACCTTTAGTCTCCTGTAGAGGCCATCGTATTTCAGGCTTTTTACGCTGAATTTAATACAGAATCCACCGTGATCTTCATCTTACTGGAATTGATCTACGAGTAGAGCATTGTATGAAAGGAAGTCACCCTCCGCGTTTTTCTGTCTGTTTTTACATAAGCTTTCACTATCTAAATGATAGTTGATGCTAATCATATTTTTTAAAACGTTTGTCTGCATAGTTCATTCAAATTACTACAGGGAAAAGCTGTGTGCAAATAGCCAGTTAGAGATAAAAATGCTTGCACTGCCATTTTTCCATGGCTGACGTAAATATGATAATTCATATTTATATCAAAGTTCTATCTGATCCATTTTTTAAAAATTTAAAATGGGTTTGCGTTTGACCTCAGTCTCGCCAGCCACGCTTACCCAAAAAATGCCTATTCACTCTTGCCTTGAAGACACCAAGGTTGTATGTATCCGGAAACACAGACGCAGGGAGGGCGTTCCACTCCTTAGCGGTGCGGACCAGAAAGGAAGCACCAAACCGCTTAGTTCGGACCGCTGGAAAGTCGACCTCATGGAGGTGAAAGCCCTCACGGCGTCTTGTGGTCCGGTAGTAGAAAGTAGAGGGTGGTATCAGGTCATGAAATTCTTGCGCACACTCTCCGAAATACACCTTTTAAAAAACCGATAGACAGGCAACTCTACGCCGATGCTCCAAACTCGAGTTTGGTTCCAACGAGCGTCTCGTCACCTATCAGTCTCCTGGCTCTTCGGTCTACTGAGTCCAGTGCATCCAGCTGATACTTGGCAGAGCCATCCCAGTGGTGGCAGAAGTACTCCATACACAACCGAATTTGTGCTTGGTACAATTGTAAAAGCTGTTCCGGTGTGAAGTGTGTTTCCATTTCGAATAACTCGTCATTATTTTCTATTGCAATAACTATTTCTGTTTCGTATAAGCAAACGCAAACTTTCACTTTTCTTTGCTCGAGATCTCCATGCTAATTACTATGGAACGAGTGAAGTTTCTTTGACAGCCGTCTGCGCAGTCCCGCAACTCAGTCTTGCACATGACGCCGGGTGAGTGCACGTCACTGCGTGAAGAATACAAACAAGCATGAAAATACGGCGTGTGTAAGTACACGAACTCGATGCATAGTTTTCTGTTCGCATTTTTTCAAAGACTTAACTTAACGTAAGTATTAACTTTGATTTCTGCTCTATAACTTTGTATCTTTATGTTTCGTCAAATTTCTTTGTCGAACAATTTCAGTTATGATAGAGGCCTCCAAAATTAATTTAGTAAAAAATATTGTTCAAAAAAGCACCTTTAATCTATTCAGACACCTTAATCAAGCTTTCATGATCAGATTACATAGTAGCTTAGACCACACAAATAACATGGTTTTAATCAATTCGATTTGAAAGCAATCAAAGCTATTTGCGTTCTTACTTCGTTCCCTTGTTTTGCTTGAATATTTTAGGCAGATCCCGTATTGGCATTAACCAATGATGCTGCAGATTGACACCATGCTAAAAGTAAATACATAGATTGTTTTTCAAATACCAATAGGTAAAAACTTTCAGTATAAGTTACAAATAGTAAAAATTTACAAGAAAAAATAGGAAAATGAAATGGCAACTAGTACCAAATTGTCAAACCCAAGAGAGCTTTTAATCAAGTGTACTTATAAATATAAATCTGCCATATTACTCTCATGGTGAATCATGATAAAATCATACGTTTGATAAATTATGCATAATGCATATGAACAAACAGTACGGAGGAAAAAAAACAAAGTTGTACTATTTTCAACAAAAGACCCTATGTGCGCCTATTTCGTGTAAATTATCCGCGTAATTATAAATGTCATTTTCGTCAAAAGCGACGTGCGTTCACCTTGGGGACATGGGGGGGAGTGAGCTGCGACGGTGCGCGGACAGCTATCAAAGAAACTTCACTCACTCCATAGTAATTTGTATGGAGATTTCAAGCGAAAAATTCGGAATGTTTGGGAATTTTTTGCACAAAACTGAAATAAAGCAATGAAAAACAACTGATTGGCAATGCTTCTTTGATATCTGATCTTTACACGTTATTTAAAACACGTAAGTTGTTAGTTTAAATGATGCCTAAACTTTTGAAATACGGGAGTGCGTTTTGCACGTTTTTAGCGATATTCCGATTTTTATTCACATTAATCTAGTAAGTTGATCTATATACTGGAAGTTTGAGCTGATTGTGCAACTCCTTGACTACTATGACGTTTTTTTTCGTGCCTCACACTTCATATTTTCTATATAAAACTTTAGTTTTCCCGAGAGCCGTTTTCCTGGTATCGCGCCTTAAGCTAGAAACATATCGCACCTCCGCTCAAATAGTGTCACATGTCAAAAAAATTTTTTTTTTTTTCATTCCTCATTACGTTTGCCAAACATCAAAATGTTATCTCAAATAGTGGCACATTATTTTAATTTTTTTTGACATGTGACACTATTTGAGCGGAGGTGCGATATTCAAACAACCCTTTGGCTAAATTAGGGTTAATCAAAAGCAAGTGGAATGAAGAAATAGCGATTTGTACTGCGAATCTGCTAATAGCTTAATACAGAGGCTGAGCGTTTTGAAAGCATCTGGCTACCCCTAAGATATTACAATAAAAAAGAGGTAGATGGGTGACTTGCACCCGAAATCAGAACTTTCGTACAACTGAACAACGCATTGACAGTGTTGACAGTATGAGACGACGAGTGTTGTATCTGCCTCGTTAACGCTCTAGTAAATAATCATAATATCTTGTTCAAACGGTCAAATTATATAGGTATTCGACTTCGCATCAGTACTGACATAACCTATATACCTCTTCTTACATAACTTATCTACCTCTCTTTTTATTATAATTTCATTGGATTACCCCGTTTGAGATAATAGTCGTCATGGTTTGTTCATGTTTATGTTCTTACGAGTAGTAACTAAAAACTGTCAAATTGCTAACAACGACACGGTACCTCAAAGAATTCATACCTTCAAGACCATATCGCAAGCAGGGTATTCATAAGCAAACTGTTTATTGCGTCATGGTGAACGAAACATTCAGAAGCCTACATTTCGCCGAAGTAATTTAAACCCACATCGTTACAGTTATTCAACAAAAAGGCAAACAAAAAATATCCTAGCAATACGGAATCAATCCTGCCAATTATTGTCCAATAACATTCAGTCGAACAGATTGCCCTGTATTAAGCCCTCTGTGAATATCGGCTACAATTCAATACGAGTAATTCTCTATAATGTGACCAAAATTTATTTGCTATCCAATTTCCACAGACCTGTCACATTCGATACTTTTGCGCAATGAAAATATATCATGCTGTTTGCAATTCAGAAATTATTTACATTATTCCGGCAAACGGACTGTTAGGAAGCGTTCACATCGAGGGAAGACTTACAAACTTCGAGAAATTGGCGAATCGAATCGTCGAATTCGACTCGGTTGAGCACCATTCTGGAATATTGTCTTCTCTTCCAACAGACTTTGTTTTTCGTGGGGAAGTCGTTACCTCGCCACCCGGGGGGATCACGAGGTCATGTCGGACTCTTACTGACCCCATGGCACTCAACCGTGGTACTTCGAGGCGAAGCTATATCCTACAGTAAGTAATGACGCACTGATACGCCGTGAGTACGCAGGCACTTCGGTGGACGCCGTGCGATGCAAGCCAGAGCATTCCGGCACTCCGGCCCGCTGCTGCAAGCGGTGGTACGGCCTCGCCGGGAGAGGGACCAGCCACGGATCACTGGCCGCCAAAAACCGATTGTGCGCTGCGGGCCCTACCACGTTCACCAGGGCGCTTGCAAACCCCACTGGCCCCGCAACCCCACGTGTCACCCTTACGGGCCGCAGTGTGTGGGTGGCAAGTCCATTAAACTCCCACGCCTGAGTTCTCTTTGCTTCCGGAGGTTAGACCCTACCACCGGTACTAGCCCCTTCACCACGCCAAAGCGAGAACTTATGGAGGGGAACTCCAACATACCTCAGTGCCTGAAGACAAAAGTCTGCTATTATTAGATGTGCTACAAGTGATGTTGTACGGATCTAAGATTTCACTCGTCCAGTTTGACACGCCATCTGCGCCAGGTCGTCGGAACTACTCTCATAAAAAAGCTCAAAGGAATTCTCGTTGACATGTGTCCAAACTGTGTGACAAAACCTGTGCCCAGCTATAGTACCTAAAAGCCAACGTTTGGTACTGCATAATTTGAATAGTATCAAGGTTTTCCTTAGGCTTGAAGGTTTTTTTATGAGAGAGAACATCACCATACAAAAGTCACGTGGGCTTAAAAACTTTACTGAATGGATTGAAACTACATTCGTTCACCAAAACCACTTAATGTTAAATAAAAACAGATCGGTCATGCTTTTCGTTTGAAAACTCTCAAAATTGTGAACAGTATAAAAACTAGGCTTTACTAACAGGTTTCGTTCAAAATACACGCTAAAAAGCTGTTTAGAGCCGGGTTTTTAAGGCTCTTAGCATCCAAGAGCTGTGTTCGTTGTGGCTAAACAGTTTTATTGTGTCAACGGAAGTAGGAACTCAATTTATGTAATTCCGGGGAGTCCCGGGGAATTGCATTGGCGGTCGTCCGTCACGGGAACAACTTTACCTACCCACTATTTTACAGAATGCGACTCGAGAAAATAGTCTCGTGTAGGGCCAGGAGACGAGCGGAAAGGTTATCTGGAAATAAATTGAGATAGAAATAAAAATACTCAAGAAACCAAACAAAATACAGCTTTTTACGTAACACTGCTGGGCGCTGGCCCTCACCTCGACTCCGAGGTGGTGTTAGCGTCGGATATTTGGAAGAGTGTAAAGGTACTTTGTGATGAACCCTACCGTCAGATGTTATCAAGCCACCATAAGGCCGCTGACTAGGCTTAACGACTGACATTTAGTGACGTCAGAAGGGTCCAACTGCTTGGTGTGCCTTCCGTGATGAGTATGATAAATACAAAGAATATAGGTATCCTGGAACACGGCTTCTAAGAGGGATGCTTAGAAGCCATGTTCATCCGAGCCACCGGTCATATTTCTATAGTTTGTAGCATAAGACAGCTACCGTTTATGGCAGCAAAATCCTCCCTATGATAGATAAACATCCGATTGCCCTCACCACGTAACGCCCTAGGCCGAGGTCCATGCCCCGCTCTAAGGCGTCCTTATGAACGTTACTTCAAATTTTAGGGTTTAGAGCCCTCTTCCCTCACCCTACATTCCAATAGAGCTGTCAAAGCCATCCAATCAGCGACAACCGGTTTAGTGTAATGGTTCAGAAGAGGGATATTACTACACCAGAAGTCGCGGGTTCGATCCCGATCCCCGCATAAACAAACATTTGTGTGCATGAACATATTTATTTGTACTAGGCTGGGTATATCCTATGTATAATAAGTTTGTTTTTACAAGAAAAATAGTATCTATGTATGTTTATCCGTTGTCTAGCATCTCACAGCAGAAGCATTTAGTTGCTTAGTTTGGGGCTAGATGGCGTTGTGTGGGATAATGTCCAATGATATATGTTTATTTTATCAGCGGCTAAACAGCGGTAGTCATTTAGAAAAATAGGAAGATAAGAACTACTTTAACAGCCTAGGGAGTACGTAAATAATAAGTCTTAAGCGCACTATCGCCAACTTCGTGGCCCTCTAAGAAAATTAAAACTACATTTGTATTCAAGGGCTGCACGTCAAGTTTTACAGCCGGAGACAATTTGAATCAATTCTCTGAAGCCCGTAAACTGGCTGACACGAAGCCGCTACGTCTACAAATTAACCTAAAGCATTACTTTTACTACTAAGGTAATTATAGCCAAACACAGCATTGAAAAGCTCCGCTCTAAAATCAAAATTCTAATTTTGAATATAAAATTTGCAAATAATTTCAATTTATTGTTTTAAGATAAGATATACTGTGTTGCACAATGATATTACAATAAAAAAAGACGTAGATAGGTTATGTCAGTACTGACGCGAAGTCAAAAATTGCTCACGGGGTACGATGAAGTTAATTTGACCGTGTTATAACGTGTGAACAAGACAGTACGATTATTTGGACGATTATTCAGCTTAAACGAGACAGATACATGTTGCGCAGTGTCATCTCAAACTGCCAACACTGTCAATGCTTCGCTTTGTCTTTGGAAAATTCTTGAGAAAGTCATAGGTGGATTATTTTGGTCACGTACACGAAGAGTTCTGATTTTGGATGCCACTTTTTTAGCACAAGTAAGAAAGAAAAAACGTTTATTGACATCGTACATACAGACATAAACAAACAAAACAAAATGGTTAGAGAAATAATAAAAATAACAAAAGAAAAACAAACAATAATCTCCACCAGACTGCAGTGTCACGATGTCCAAAATTAAATGATAATAACAAGTAACCTATCTACCTTTTTTATTATAATATTATTGGTGTCGCATTATTTCGGCAGCTTTATCGATAAAGCGAAATCTGTATTGTTTTGTAATTAACAAAAATGTAAAAAGGTAATGTTTTAGGGAGATTTTGAAAACACCTAACCAGTATCATAATCTAGCTTTATCGATAAAGCGAAATCTGTATTGTTTTGTAATTAACAAAAATGTAAAAAGGTAATGTTTTAGGGAGATTTTGAAAACACCTAACCAGTATCATAATCTAGCAGTCTAAAAGTAGGTGTTGTTTTAGTTTCTGTTATATTTTTTTCTCTTATCCTATTGTAACGGATTTTGTTCCTGGGTATTAAGTACCTTTATTAAATTGCCAGGTAAAAATAAACATAGGTACAATCAATTAATCATCATCATGCAAAGCTAGGCAAATACAGTCAACCACAACTCAACCCCGTGCAAAGTAACCTTGCTTTAAATCGTCCTCGCTTATTGCTATAGTTCATAGAAGCGATAGCTCAACTTATGCTGATTGTTAGCTCAACCCATGGTCGCCTGTACCAGTAAAAAAATATTCCCTTAACTAATCCGAAATATGCAATATCAAATACTGTCAAAATGAACAAACAAAATAAATCAAAGCCGCCCAGTCAAAATCATGTAAGCACAAAAAGCTTCAAAACGTACACTTTTTATCTGATCCAAGTTTCACCCCACACATTACCTGATTTACATACAAATTGTATGAATTCACTCCTAGTAATTGCAGTGCAAAGGTGCCTTCATAAATATTGTTTATTACTCGCCGAATTTGTATAATAGCTGGACCTAAACCGTTACACCGAGTAGAGGTGGGCTCGGTGGGTGATCGTCACTTGAATATGATCTGGTATTTAGGTAATACTGATAAATGGTTCGTTCTTTGGAAAATTGTTGAGAAAGCCAAACGTGAATTATTTCGGTCAAGTTAAAACAGTACATACGCAACCGCGGATTATTATGCCAATCGGCAAGTTGGAAGGATGGTGAGATCTATATTTTTGGGGAATGACTTAGAAAAATATGACGCATTCTTAAAATCTATGGGTGAGGCTTATGTTTAGAAAAGCACGTCATTCAGTCGTGATGATGATTGAAAAAGTACAAACCCTACGTTCTTTGTTTGGAAAATGATGAAACCGTCATGCAGAATGATTTAGCAGTAAATGACGTGGGAAAGTTGCTTGCAAACACTTGGAAAAATATTAGGATTAGGTAGCATAAATTCTGAAATAATCCCGTTTATTGACCAGCTGTGGTAGCAGCTGTGCTTTATGCATATGAATGCCTGAAATAACTGGACAAAACATTCAACAGCTGAATAATTATAAAATATAAAATTCACCGGCCAAAATAATAGAGTTTTTTCCTTTAAGGAAAAAACGAAACCAAATAGAAACATAATACGCAGCTACTTCTAACCTTTATCTCAAAATAACATAGCCTTCAGCATCATCAAATGTAATATAAACCGCAAGTTACATTTAAAAAAAATATCGAGTTATCATGTAACCTGATACTGCTCCGAAAATACTCCCTGTCCCGTCTCTAGCAGCCGTGCGGCGAACGAAGAACTGTTTATAGATGAAAGATAAAAATATCAATGTTACCAAAACTGGGGGGGTGTTAACAACCTAAAACGTTGTGGTATTACAGAAGTTAGGGAAAGAAATCATTTGTTTTGAACAGGCGGTTAATCGGTCGAGTTTGAAGTGGGCCAAATATAGACTGTTTCATTGAGTGAATAGGCACTGTTCTTGTAAAACTAGCATACTTACGTTTTCTTTTCTGACCCTTTCAAAATAACTAATCACTCAAATTATGTACGAGTAAGTGAAAGAGAGATTCACGTTTTGATTTGTGAGATGCACAGGATGCTAGCCACCTGTGCAAACCTGTTCAATTCTTGAAGGAGGTACAGACCTTGAAGCTCATTTTACTAAACACTTGCATGATTTCAGTTTGGGGCAAAAATACAAACAAACGACAAGCAACACTTATAAAAGGGGTATGCCCATCAAACAAGAGTGAAATGAAATGATTTCCCTTCACCTTTTTCTTCGTTAAACTTCATTTTGGTATGCGCGCTCTTGGGTGGAGACCTCGTCTCGGAAAGCGTAGCGTAGGCCTTCCGGCTAAGTAGAGGCGGATTTAGCTGTTATATGGCGTGGTTAGTGGGTCCAGAAGTGGGCCAGTATAGGCTGATGTTGATGATGATGATGATGATGGCGACTTATAGAAAAATACTGCAAATGTTACCTATATTACCTACAAAAATTACTTTCACAAGACATCTCACAAAGACAATATTCAATACAAATACACAAAATCTAGATGAAAAAGGCTCCCCAGGGGTAACCTCCTTACAAACCCTTTTTAGTCTCCGAAAAATCCCCGGTATTCTCTTTATTTGTTTAGCCTTGCAAGTTTAATAACATGCCGAGTCTAAACCGGGCAGCCGAATAATAGATGAGCTCCACTGACATTTGGAAGGTATAGGTAACAACCAAATTGCCTATTTGTCTATCGGGAGTCTTGCTTGCTACTGAAAGCGAAAAGATACGAAGCTGGGCGATTTTCTTTCCAAAAACTAGTTACAAGGACACTCGGTCATGAGGGATAAGAGTTATTTAAGTGCTATATTCCATCAAAATTATATGTCAACACTTACCCTATCTTTACTAATAATAACTTCAACAACCCTACAACTTTTATTCTTATTGCTGTCAACATTGCAAGAGAGTTATAAGACAGGTCAATCGCCAAACCAATGCAGCTTTGCTTTAGTGTTATTAATAAGGTCAGGACCAGTTATTTTCTTTCCTACTGGTCGTTGTGAAACCAATAGCGGAATTGATGAATAGTTTTACTGGCACCGTCAATTGATTTGCAAAAATCAATTGGACCGACCCCCTGACTGTCAAAGTCTAGTATGGGCAAATTATTTAACTTTTCTGCTATATCTGTCCTTCATGTCTGTCTTAATTTTGCATAAGCTGAAAGATTATAATTACAATAAACTGCTGGGCACAGGCCTTATCTCAACTATGAGGTGGCTGAAAACTCCAACACGTCGGCTCAGTGCAGCATCTGTTGGAGGGCTAGTGAAACAAGCTTAACGACTGACATCTAGCCAACTGCTTAAAGTGTCAAGAGTCGTTCGATTACATATAATTTGGTTGGGTGGGATGATGGCTGACACCAAAGACCAACCGGGATCAATTCGGGCCTGCGAAAGATGAAGAGTTAAAATCAATATCGCCAGTTATGTCTTCGCTTCACCTGGATGTCGTGCCTTACGTTGATTAGGGTGTCATAAATAGTAGATCCAACCGGCGCACCTGTGCTTGTTTGCAACATTGCCATGCAGCAGTTTACACGCCCCCACGATAAACCAGGAATAGTTTATTAGCCTATGAGTGAAAAATGGGGGGTAAAGTAGTGGTTTGGTTACTTTGCGTGGGTCAGAGGATTAGTGGATCGGAAACAACCACCGATCCTGTGGACTAACATCGACAGCTATCAGCACATTTCAACTTGCAAAGTACCTAACCAACAATGACCTTTTTGTTGCGAACACAGAAATTGTGAAAACTTTTCATTTTACAAGTAATAAAGGGTTCCTTACTCAGATTGCCAAAGTTCTTTCTGCTACAGCGACTTAGACGGACTGAGCTGCAGCGTCTTGCTGCCAGTTACTTAAGTAACTATACCTACGTATACGTCCCACTGCTGAGCATAGGCCTCACTCCAACAGTGTAATGGCGTGAGCCATACTCCACGCGAGCTCAGTGCGGGTTGTTATAAGGGTGTTAGGTCAGTGAGCAGCTTTAATGTCAGATGCTGTCTGGCCGCCCCTAGGTCTCCAACTAGGCTTAACGACTGACATCCAGCGACGTCAACCGAGACCAACTGCTTTACGTGCCTTCCGGCGCACGGAGATGCCCGAAAAATACATATCAAATTTTCGGTCGGGGTACAGGTGAGTCAGCCACGATGATTATTTATGAATTAAAATCATTGTTGTTCTGTCTTTCAACAGATTCCAAAGACAAAACAGAAACGAATAAAACATAACTTTGCCTGCAAAGTTGATACAACAGAAATGCACTAGAAATAAAGAAACAACGTCCTGTTTATTGATGCAAAATGGTTTCTTTGAGCTTCTAACAGCAAGCCTGCAGGCAAAGTATCGGCGGAAACCTGCGAACGAAGTTTTGCTGCAGGTTGCCATTGAGAAAGTTTCCAGATATAGTTACTGTTTGTTAATAATAGAAGTAATTGACAGTTCCATTAGCTTTTTGAGCAATTCGAGGAACTAACTTTGTTTAATAACGATTGCTTTAGCTTTTTTGGTTATTTTTCATGCGGCTGACCGACTTTTGAATTGCTAATTGTTGTCAATATCCTTTGTCACAATCCCTCCATCAATGAAAGCAGTTATTTTTATTGAACGTTGATAGTTGATTGTAGAGATCAGCGAAGTAGGAAGATCTTTCACTGAGCTATGATATTCACTCTTGCAACGACGAGGTTCGAAGTCGTATTTCTACCCAAAGACCTCAATAGTAATCGACTTCGGATACCGTGGTTTACCGTGTGAAAATATCATGTGATTACTATTCATGAATGAACCAATACTTACCTATAGGTGTTTTGTGTACTACGAGTACAATAGCAGTCTTCTGCGCCTTATTACTTTGTAGAAAACTGTGCAAGGGCATCGCATCGGCATAGCTAAACCACGTACACCAATACCAATTATTTTTTACTTTAACTTTACTTTACACGATACGACGACGACAAACCGTGCGTCATTTGAGGGCGTGAGCAAGTAGCAAGCAACACAACATGTTCAAATAAACTTAGCCCTTAAACTGATCAGTTTATAGTACCTCAGCGTTTTTCAACGCACTGCCGCTGCTGAAACAACCGTACTTTTCCTTTGACGCGGAGAATGCATTTACGCACTCTCCCGCTCCCTGGGTAGGAGAGCGGCCCGGGTTAGTGTGGGACTCGGGTGAGTCCCACACTAACCCGGTGGGTACCCCAATGGGGAAGCGATTACCCACTAAACTCCGCGAAGTCCTTCTGCTCGTTGCCAGAGGTCCCCGAGTACAACCACGAAGGACTCTACCGGCAGACCCCTGGGGTGCCGACTTCCCAGCTCAACTAGAGGGGAGTTATACCTCCCCTCTTACACCCGCCAGTGTTAACAGCAGTGCGAGGCCCCACTGCACTGCACTTTCCATGGGGTCGCCTGTGCAAAGGAGGCATACGGGCCCCACCGTGTGCACTCCTAGCGACCCTTTAGTCGCCTCTTACGGCAAGCGGGGAGGAACCTTGGCAGTGTTCTAATTCCCCACATTACAGGATGAAAATTACTGTACTTGAACTTGAAATTTGGTACAGATGAACCTTTCATGAAATAAGTGATAGAATCTATTCCATTCTATTTAACCTAAAATATCTAAATGCAAACAATCAAGCCCACCTGTGCAGCCAGTAAGCTGAGTATCCCGGAGCCATTCCAGCCTTTTAAGGGCGCTCCACACTCAATCGGATGGCTGATTAGTCGCCGCTATTCACGTGAGAGAGCGGAGTGATTGCACACAAACGCGTGTCTGAGCAAGCCTTCGCTTTGTTGTAGATTATGTGGGAATTTAGTGGGATACTTGTATTTGGGAGGAAAGGCTGTGGAGGATCAATTCTGGTTATAAAGAAAAATCTATGTATTTCGTGAAAAGTTCAAAATAGAGAAATTATTTAATAAAAGATTTGGAAAGACAATACAGAATTAGGTGGGAAAAACGAATTAACTTGACACGCTAAACGGAACGTCTTCTCCTTGCCGTGATTGACTGGCTGTGTTTCAGCCTTCACATTTTTGTATGTGAAGGCGTGATACGTTTCACTTAATTCTATACATAGGCTTTGTTTTATAGACTTATTTCAAATGGACTAGAGATATTAAAAAGATGTGGTTAGTTAGAGTTTTGCTTATCAGCTGTCAATTTATTGATTTATTAATTTATTAACTAATTCTAGACTTAGACTGAGTGGCAACGATAATAGGGTACCTACATAATCTACAATATCTAAATGCAAACAATCCAAATATCAAGCCCACCTGTGCAGCCAGTAAGCTGAGTATCACGGATCCATTCCAGCCGTTTAAGGGCGCTCCACACTCAATCGGACGGCTGATTAGTCGCCGCTATTCACGTGAGAGAGCGGAGTGATTGCACAAAAACGCGTGTCTGAGCAAGCCTGAGGTATTCGCTCTGTTGTAGATTATCTGGGAATTTAGTGGGATGCTTGTATTTTAGGGGGAAGGCTGTTGAAGAGCAATTTAGATAATAAAGTAAAAAATTGATGATTTCATGGAAAATATCAAAGGGAGAGAATATTTAATAACAGATTTAAGAGACAAACTAAAGGGCGGGGAGCACGCAACAAACTTGACGCGCGGAACGGAACGTCTTTTTCGCTATGATTGACTAGCTGTGTTTCAGTCATGACATTTTTGTAAGTTTGACTTATTCTATGCAAAGTTTTTGCTATGTAGACGTTAAGAAAATATGCGGTTGATGGTTCTGCTTACCACTTTTCAACTCTAGACTCAGATAGAGTGACAACGATAATAGGGTACATATTCTACAGTATCTAAATGCAAACAATCCAAATATCAAGCCCACCTGTGCAGCCAGTAAACTGAGTATCCCGGATCCATTCCAGCCGTTTAAGGGCGCTCCACACTCAATCGGATGGCTGATTAGTCGCCGCTATTCACGTGAGAGAGCGGAGTGATTGCACACAAACGCGTGTCTGAGCAAGCCTGAGGTATTCGCTCTGTTGTAGATTGTGTGGGAATTTAGTGGGATACTTGTATTTTAGAGGGACGGCTGTTGAGTATTAATTTGGTAAGTAAAAATCTGTTCATAACGTAGAAATCGTTTAAGGAAGAAAATACTCATAATTTAAGAGACAAACACAAAAGCGAGGAAACCGCAAGAAATTTGACGCACGGAGAGGAACGTCTTTTTCTGCCCTGATTGGTTGGCTACGTTTCTGTGTAACTCTTAAATTTATTCATATGGTTGGTGGACCTGTGGATTGTAGGAATGACTTGTTCGTCTACTATAGTAGACGAACACACCGTGACTTAGTGATCACCTAGAAAAACAAAATAAGATTTGTTAAATATATATGACAGTAAGCAACACTCAACTATGTAGTAGCGTTCATCCAAAAATTATGTTTCATGGACCATGAAAAAAATTGTGAATATTTTATCATTCATAGTTCTGTTCGTTAGAGATGTCCATCACCTCATCGACTGGCCGAAAGTGGGTTTTGACCGCAGAGAGTGGAAAGTGGGAGGGGGGCTTTTGACCTGCAGTGGGACAGCATAGGCTCTAAATAAATCAATAAAAAATAGTTCTGTTATCCCTTAATGTGATTGTACATGTAAGTAGTAAAGGGTTTCCTACCAGGAGCCGCTGATTCAATAGATACTTACTACACAGAGCGTGGACTAAAGGATTCGTGGCATATAGCGCGCGCCACACCTAATCAAACGGCGCATTGGTCGACGCAATCCATGCGAGAGGATGCGTCCGTTGGATGCGTCGAGCGCAATCGGTCGCAATTACGCGCGAACGCTCGACGCATTACGTTTCGAGCGGACTACGAGAGGTATTCAGCAGGATTACAAAACGATCATTGAAATCCAGATTTAGGCAATGGCACTAAAGCCTGGTTTCCTATGATGTTTCTAGATAAGAACTGAAGGAAAACGGGATAAGTCCACAAGTTTGAGACGTTCTCAGAATGAGTCAAACTAATCAAAAACTGACAGTCGAAGACTGCCAGGACTTCGTAACAAGTGTAAAAATGTGGTATTTGCGTACTTAGTCGTTCGGGAAATAGACCTTATGACGACATGTAAATATTTTCCAAGTAACCAATATACATATCTCTATGATGTCTATACATCTGTCATCAAACTATGCCGAGCCTAACTATAAAATATATACTCACATTCAATAAAATACTTACTTACCTACTAAAAACGAACAAATAGGCGTTAAGCTAGGCTTAACAAAAAAATGTGTGATGCAGGCTTTGCAAACAAAGCTACAGATAGTCCTGCCCTATTCAGCTTCTAACGACAGGTAATCCCTGAACCTGTTCTTACAGAAAAGTTTGTCTTGAACAATTGCCTCTCATTCCACACAATACAGCACACAGTATAATCGGTACAGCACAATCTGTTGAGGCCCCCCTAATCGGACGCACATTCGCCGTCTCTGTCCATGCGAGACTGCGCCGACAGCGCCAAACGCAATTACAAGCGAGGATATACAGAATTAACGGCATTGTGAGGAGATTTACATTTGTTTGGTGTTAGTGGACTGTGCTGAGGACTGCTATACGATTATCCGAGTATTAACAGAATGACATCATCGTCAACAGCCTAAATCAGCCCAGATCTAGTAGAAAGCTTCAATCGTGTCAATCGCGCTCTATCCTTAGTTTGGCTCATTCACTTCCTGGCAACATCCATTCTTAGGTCATGTTAGGACTCTTAACCTTTCCAGAAGGTACTACAAGCTGCGCTTGCCATGCTTAACAGCTATCGGAAACAGTTGCGGCAAATGTGGCCAGCTCACTGCCAGTTACCTTATAACCCTCCAACAATTCGCACTGAGCCCGCGTGTTGGAGTATTGCTCGCACCACCTCATAGTTGAGGTGAGGCCTGTGCCCAGCAATGGCGCGCATATAAGCCGTTTATGTGTGAGGGTACACCAATGGCTCAGTCCACCTCATTGTTGAGGTGAGGCCTGTGCCCAGCAATGGGACGTATATAGGCCGGTTATGTAAACCTTACCTAGGCTTGAAGTTTTTTTTATGAGAGAGAATGCTCTTGCATGGTCATATGCAAGAGTCACGTGGGCTCGCACCACCTCATAGTTGAGGTGAGGCCTGTACCCAAAGGTGGATCGTATTTAGGCCGTTTATGTGTGAGGGGACACCATCAATAGTCAATCATGTCTCCATGTAATAAATGTTAATGGTAAATAGTGCGGTGATATACAGAAGCATGCAGTGGATCAATGACTCATTATGGCGTCGGTAATCACTTGCATTTACCCGGTTATTGCACGCGTTATGCAGATTGCGCGCTCAAAGGAATCGCCGCCATTTTGGAACGGAGTTGGATATTGGAAACTTTGGGCGTGATATGAGACTTTTCAGCAGTTAAATGCCAGGTTGTTTGGCAGAATTACAGTGTTTCAGAAAACTACAGTAAAACTGTTTAATAACAAGAATGTTTTGCGATGAATACTTAGAAAGTGTGCTTGTAAGTGTTGGAGCAGAAATAGCCAACTCTTTTTCCTAGTAAGATGACATAGGGCGGCTTGATAACATCCGACATTAAGGTTTCTTACTGACCTTACACCCCTCCAACAATCTACACTGAGCCCGCGTGTTGAAGTACGGTACCACCCCATTGTTGAGGTGAGGCCTGTGCCCAGCATTGGCACGTATATAGGCCGTATATGTGTGAGGGGACACCATCAACAGTCAATCATGTCTCCATGTAATAAATGGTAATCTATACATCTATACAAATATTATAAAGAGGAAAGGTTTGATTTTTTGTTTGTTTGTTTGTTTGTATGAATTGAATAGGCTCCGAAACTACTTGGCAGATTTGAAAAATTCTTTCACTGTTGGAAAGCTACATCATTCCTGAGTGACATAGGCTATATTTCATTTTCAAAAAAAATAGGCATCCTTACTAAAATTACGATAACGTTAGTCCACGCGGACGAAGTCGCGGGCGGCTGCTAGTGGTAAATAAAGTGCGGTGACAATATACAGAAGCATGCAGTAGATCAATGACTCATTATGGCGTCGGTAATCACTTGCATTTACCCGGTTGTTGCACGCAAGATAAACATCATCATCAGCCTATACTAAACTACCTACTAGATAAAGGCTTCCCTTAATGTTCTCTTTACTCAGCCAGACCCTATCACTTCCTGCCAGTATCCCTTCGGTAGTTCCACCTCTAACAATCCGCACTGAGCCCGCGTGTTATGTCTCACACCACCTCATAGCTTAGGTGAGGCCAGTGCCCAGCAGTGGCACGTTTTAAGGCCGTTTATGTGTGAAGGGACACCATCAATAGTCAATCAGTTATGTCTCCATGTAATGGTAAATATAGTGCGGTGACAATATACAGAAGCATGCAGTGGATCAATGACTCATTATGGCGTCGGTAATCACTTGCATTTAGCCGGTTATTGCACGCATTATGCAGATTGCGCGCTCAAAGGAATCGCTGCCATTTTCGAACGGAGTTGGTTATTGCAAACTTTGGGCGTGATATCAGTATTTTAAGCTGCAGTTGAATGACAGGTTATTTGCCAGAATTACAGTGTTTCAATAAACGACAGTAATACCGTTTAATACCAAGTAGGTATATATTGCGAAGAATACTTAGAAATTTATTTATTTGCTAGATTTTGAGTAAGTACAGAATAGGATGTCAGTTTGTGTCAAGATATCTAGTCAAAATCTACTTAAGTCTGAGCGTGCAAATGTGGAAAGCATTATGACAAAAATCCAACTAGCCTATGATTTGAACAAAGCACCCCTGATAGTGTAGAAGCAGTTCTTGATAGGGTAGTTGTGCAGACTCTTTTTAATTTTGAACCCACTCAAACCCCGTAAGTCCCCGCGCTTGTAAGCGCTGGGGCAGAAATAGGCAACCCTTTTTCTTGGTACATTTGGACAGTAGAATCACACTAATTAGATCTGGCAATGAAAATGTATTCCAACAAAAATACAGCATTCAAAAAATCTACTAAAAGTAAGCATAATCTATACCTGCCTTAATAGCTGCCACAATAAACATTGACTCAAAAAATAAATTCTAATTTAAGCTAGATAATAAAAAAACAGCTGAAAAGCTAAAGAATACATTATTCTCACTTTCGCGAAGTGTGTAAACCTGATAAGAAAAATACGAAATTTTCTTGCCAAGTATCAAGATTTATAGCTCTATAATACTAAGCCCAAACTCAGGGATTACTCGTGCGTTAAATTAAATTTTCATATGTGAAAGAACTAGAATAATACAGAACCAATGATTGATTGGCGTTGTGCTCCCTGACTCCGAGGGTTGAATATTTTTTATTTTGTAATTCTGCTCACGGACTCATCTAATACGATTTTTTGCAGCAACGGCGTTTGACCTTGTCAAGCCAAAGGGTAAAATGGTAAGTAAATATAAATAAACGTTATTTCTGAATAAACACATTTAAATCCTCAAGTATTTATGCATTTTCTTAACCTTCCGTCTTCTTTACTTTACACGTTGCCCCAAAGAGGTTTGCTTTAGCAATAAAACCTCGTTAATTGTATACTAAAAATATAATTTATAACTTATCTGCCATATCTGCCATATCTGGCACACAAGGCTTATGATTGTTTATTTGAAAGCGATAATTTTGATTCTTGAGGTGCCCGTGGCAGTTGTGACAGTGATCGGCGACGATCGTTGTTGTAAAGCAACACACGCCGGGTCGGAAAAGGGATGGGTGACCATCCGACCGAAATTTAGTGATGTGTATTTCGGGCATCTCCGTGCTTCGGAAGGCACGTTAAGCAGTTGGTCCCGGTTGACGTCGCTAGATGTCAGTCGTTAAGCCTAGTCAGAGGCCTTAGGGCGGCTTGATAACATCTGACAATGAGGTTGCTCACTAACTTTACACCCCTCCAACAACCCGCACTGAGCCCGCGTGTTGGAGTATGGCTTGTTCCACCTCATAGTTGAGGTGAGGCCTGTGCCCAGCAGTGGGACGTATATAGGCCGATTATGAAGTATGATGAATTTTGATTCTTATCCTGAGCTAAGTTATTTTTTCTTTGAATTTAAAATTATTTGGGAGTTAATGTTTTCAGCATCGTATGTTTTAACCCTTTAACGGACATAAGCACTGGGAATATTTTATTGGCTTTTTAACTTATTTCATCAACATGTCAGGACGGTAACTATTTTACCTTTGCCTCTAGACGTTTAAACGAGAACTTCAGTAAGAACCACCACCAGCATATACCTACTTTGAAAGAGCACACAGTGACCGAACAGATGGCATTATCGAGATCCAAAGATCAACTCTCAATATAAGGTGCGATCAGGTTGCTGCACATAACCTCAAAAGCAAGTACAGTTATTTGAGAAGCCACCGATTGTCATTTTCGGTGGTTACTGGTCCATGGAGTTGGTCAGGGTATCCCGATTCTTAGCGTTAAGCTATAGCCTTCAGGAGATCACAAGCGTGGCCACCCTTCAGCTAGTTGAAAGCAACAATAGCCGGCTCGCCCACAATGTGTATCAATAATTACACGTCAGTAGTGGCCGCACGCACCTGCGCTCTGTAATATTGATATAGTTAGTTGGCGCTAAAAACGCTGAAAACTTTGAATTTTTTTTCAATTGGCATTTATTGTTTTTTACCTTTTCATTAAATAGTGTTATATTTGTCACAAGATTTGCAATTATTCCCCACGTTCAAGCTTAGGTGTTGACCTACCTAACTCAACTAGCTGAAGGAAGGGAGGCCACGGTTGTATAACCGTGGCCTCCCTTTAGCTAGTTGAAAGCAACAATAGCCGCCTCGCCCACAATGTGTATCAATAATTACACGTCAGTAGTGGCCGCACGCACCTGCGCTCTGTAATATTGATATTGTCAGCTGGCGGTAAAATGATGAATATTATTAAAGACGATGCATAGTTTTTTAATTTCTACCTGTGCGCTCAAATTCAAATTGAACAAAATATAATCATGGTACTAGATTTACTTCAATTGGTATATGAACAAACTGTGTGGCGTCACAATCCTGGCTGCCATTGTACTTAACATTTATTGTTTTTACCTTTTTATTGAATAATGTTATGTATATCTAAATATTTTCAATCATTCACAAACGTAGCCACCCTTCCGCCTCCAAAGCAGCTAGTTAAAGGCAACAATACCCTCGCTCACTGTGTGTATCAACCATTACACGTCAGTAGTGGCCGCACGCACCTGCGCTCTGTAATATTGATATAGTTAGTTGGTGCTAAAAACTATTAAAGAAGATGTATAGTTTTTAATGTCTACCTGTCTGCCCAAATTTAATTTAACATTTTAAAAAAACAATATGGTACAAGATTTACTTAAATTGGTATGTAAATAAACTGCGTAACGTCACAATACTGGTTGCCATTGTAACTGCCTTTTTTTTATCTCTGACTTTTCATTGAATAATGTTAGGTATGTCACAAGATTTGCAATCATTCTTCACGTTCAAGTTAAGTTCCACAAGCGTGGCCACCCTTCCACCTCCAAAGCAGCTAGTTGAAAGCAACAATAGCTACCTCGCCCACAATGTGTATCAATAATTACACGTCAGTAGTGGCCGCACGCACCTGCCCTCTGTCATATTGATATAAGTTGGCAGTTAGTTATTGGGTTTACAGTCTACCCTTGGTGCTAAAAAACAGTAAAAATTGAGAAGGATGCATGGTTTTTAATGACTACCTGACTGCTCAAATTTAAATATTTAACTAATACTGATGGTAAAACATTTACTTGAATTGGTCTATAAATAAACTGTGTGGTGTTACCATACTAGCTGCCGTCATAGTTAGTATTTACTGACTTTTACCGTCCCATGACAACATTTGCAATCATTCCTCCCGCCTCCAAAGCAGCTAGTTTTTCAACTACGTCAAGCTGCCACAATGGCAGCCAGTTTTGAGATTTATTGTGAATTGGCATTTATTGTTTTTTCCCTTTTCATTTAATAATGACTCACAATCGTGGCCACCCTTCTACCTCCAAAGCAGCTAGTTGAAGGCAACAATAGCCGCTCGCCCACAATGTGTATCAATAATTACACGTCAGTAGTGGCCGCACGCACCTGCGCTCTGTAATATTGATCACCGCTTGTTTGCTAAGTTCGGGTGAGGATTTAAACCGAAGTAGTTACGGTTGATCGATGTTATTGACAGGGAGAAGGTGTTGTGGGTATTTTTGTGTATGCTTGACCTAGTTATTGGTGCTATTGTAACACGTATAACACACTTGTAATCCACACAAAGACGAAGATTTTTGAAGCAGTCATCAGTTTTATTGTGATTATTGACGCTGCTAACATCACATTCAGGTTTGAAACGATACTTAGTAAGTCCGTGAGTTAAACGAGTTAAACCACTGGCAAGAAACTTTGCTCTTTGAGGCTCGGCGATAGGCATACTGGAACAGCTCTTACAATTGTGTCAAGCACAAGTTTGGTCGTGTATGGAATATTGTTACCACCTGTGGGCTGGTTCTGCCTGAAAGCGCTTTCATTCACCAATGATATCGCACAGTGGTCAAACTCGGTCGTTGACACATGGTGATTATGCAAGTAGTTGCCAAATTTTTGGGAGCGACTTGGTGATTACCTAACTCCTTAAATCGATTTTTATGAAGAACTTCTTTTTTCATATTTTGGATTATTATTTTCTTTATAACTATCAAACATATTCGCTATTATTAGGACAGGTGATTTATTATTTTAAATAGCTGGAGTGAACATCGCCCTTTGGCACACAATTTTCTTTAAAATAACTTAGTGTTTTTTTACAGAAAACATTTACCGGGGCCCTAAGTTATTTTAGTCAAAATCCATAATATCTATTCATAAGAGAAAGGAAGCGAAGCGAGCGTAAAAAGCGAGCAGAACGATCAGAGCGTGGTAGTCGGCAGAATTAATAACAAAGCTCGCATGTAATTTAGTTCTTCAGAGAACATATTTTTTCATAAAGAGGAAAAGGCGCGTCTACACTGGTGCGTTTTTAATTTACATACGACACATCAAAAGCCACACGAAGGGTGTTATCACAGTAGCCATGATGTAAAATATTGTAGGATAATTTAGACATAATACCTGCTTTGATTCTAGTATACTTGTGGCTAAGTCTCCGGAGAAGATGATCTCTAGAAAGTAGCCAAATAAGAAGTAAACCTGCAGTGGTCATCGCGACCTTGATCAGACCTTAACTATGTAAGAGACTGATAAGGGGACTGATAAGGGTTGGATTTTAAAAAACTTGTAGTACAAGTACTAATTGCACAAACGAGACAGGGGAAATATGAACTCTGGAAAGATCATCAGGAACGACATGGTGTAAACCTTTGCGATGCGCAATGTCGAATGTATATTGGGGTGTTAATAGTTGCTCATCGAGATAGACGACCAGTGCCCTGGGCATAGGCTTTACCTCAATAATGAGGTGGTACAATCCATACACCAACACGGGCGGTTAGAACGGAGTATGGAGGGTTTCAGTATTTCAAATTATGTATTATCAAGCCACCCTAAGACTTAGCTCCAACATCTAGTGACGTCAACCGGAACCGGGCTGAACGTGCCTTCCGAAGCACGAAGATGCCCGAAAAATATACCATTATTCTAAACAAAAAGGTTGTCCAGTATAACGCAGTATCCTTGTCACCCCAGTAAGCAGTAACACACAATAGATTTTATAACAAAGCTCTGCACACGCGATCGATAGTCGCAGGTGTGCGGCGCGCCTAATACCTCAACCTGCAATCTTATTGTTATCATGAGCTTCGGTTTTGGACTGCTTAGTCATTCAGGAACTGGGTCTTTACCCCATTCAATATTGAAACAAGCCTTAAATCGTCACAGACCAAAAAGGATTGTTTTTTCTTTTTAGGGTTCCGTACCTCAAAAGGAAAAAACGGAACCCTTATAGGATCACTTTGTTGTCCGTCTGTCCGTCCGTCCGTCCGTCTGTCAAGACCCTTTTTCTCAGGAACGCGTGGAGGTATGAAGCTGAAATTTATATCAATTACTCAGGTCTACTGTCCCTTGAAGCTGTGAAAAATCAAACTTCTAAGCCAACGCAATCAAAAGATACAGCCGTTTATGCCGCAAATTTTCGCGACACTTGCAAGGGAATCAAAACCTACAGGGTGCTTCCCGTGAACTCAGAGTCTTGAAATTTGGTACGAAGCAACGTCTTATAGCATAGATAAAGCAAAAATTACGAAAACCATAAATTTTTAGTTACATCACATAATATATTTTTTTTAATAATTTTAAATTTACTACCCATTTCCTCATAAACGCGTAGAGGTATTAAATTGAAATTCATACCAAATACTCAGGTCTATAATAATGAACGAACTTTGTAAACTTTGCAGGTTTGTACGGAACCCTCGGTGCGCGAGTCCGACTCGCACTTGGCCGGTTTTTTTTTATTAAGACGAGGGCCTGTGGCCAAATATTTTGCTTAGAACCCGTGTGTTCGCCATGGTCATTGTACGAATCGCGGCTGACTTGGAGATGATGAAAACCACTGAAAAAAATCTAAGCAACCTGGATAACTGTGGTAGGCGAACTACTACGAAATGTTAGTCCCGGTCCTGTTTTACAAAACCAAGGAACACGAACGAGATAGAAAGTATGCTGTGTCCTGTTTCCTAGTGCTAAGCTAACTTCCTACTAATTTTCAGCCAAATCAGCTTAGCAGTTCTAAAGTTATTTATGGTGTAACTAACAAGACTTACATTTATACATATTCTCAAAACGAATGTCATTCTGACATAGGTACATTCCAAAATCTGCTGAGTTGTAGTTCATTCGTTTGATTTTTGCCTGTCTATTAAAATATCAACCCTTATGTAAGTAAAAAGTCTGACGTGAGCTCAAATTGGACTGCAATATCAAAAATGCCGAGTTCACCCGAATGATTTCAGATAGAACAAACCACTGTCCAGTTATTTCGCGACAGTGAGAACCTTCGCCATATCTCGTTAGTAGAAAAGAAAAACCATTTATTTTCTCATCACAATGAACTAAATAATGGTTGTAAGTAATATTTTTTGGTCAAATGGATAGAATGGATGAAAGGAGATTAGCGAAACAGATTTATTAGGCGAGGGTTAAAGGAACCGTTGGATTGGAAGGCCTCATTCCTTGAAGAAGTTCAAGATATTCTTAAAAAGGGTCAAATCAAGAGTACCTTGTTGGCACCGCTAGATATATTCAGTCGTTAAGCCTAGTCAGAGGCCTTCCAGTGGATTAATAACATCTCTCATTAAGGTTGCTCACTAATCTTTCACCTCTCCAACAATGAACACAAAGTAGATATGTTCCGGCCAGATTTGTTCTTTGGACCACCGGGTTCCGAACCAGAGTGTTTTTCCACTGGGCCACGGCGCTCTCCCGAACCAGAATTTCTAGATCGTAGTATTCGATAGTGATAGATGGTTTCTGCCTACCTCGTAAGAAGAAAGAAAGAAAGAAAAACTTTTTTTGTTTTTGATAGCAAAACAAAAATGGTTGGGAAAAAAAAAACAAAAGAATAACAAAGAATAATTTCCACCAGACAGCAGTGTCACGATGTCCAAAATTAAATGGACCCCACTCAGGTAATGCCTGGACCTAATAGGCTGATTTTCAGTGAGACCAACTGAGTGGAGGAGAAAGAAGAGATGGTATGTAAGTGACATAGCTTGGTGCTACGAGCACTTCAACATAATTGCATCGTGGATAAGATTCTACTAAAACCACGCCTGCCAAACGCCAGTTTGCCTTTATTATACCTAAATAAAGACCAAACAGCGAAACGATAGTGCACTAAGTACAAAGATAGGATGGCCTTGTTATGAGCACAAGATTTCCTAAATTGCCTTATAACTTTATTTCTAGGTTGAATCCAGAACATACTGTGGTGTGGCCAAGCGGCAGGGTTGACACAAAGGCAAAAGTTAAGCTTAGTTAGATGAATTAAAATTAATTATTTTAACTCGAGAGTAATGCGTTACGCATAAACCCGTCCGCCCCGGTAGACGGGTACCGGGGAGCGGACGGGTTATGTCGGTCTCTCCAGTGGGAAGGTTTAATCCAGTGGTCTACTGACTAAAACCTTCAGCGACTCCCTCACATCATCCATAGTGGGGGGAACGCGGTGACTTGCACGAAGCCTACTAAGAGTCCCCCCGGACCCTTCACCTCTACCTGGGGTTAGGTAGTGGAACACGAATGGTCACTCCCGCATGATACTCCAGGCACGCCGGTAGCACCTTCTTATTCGGTTGTTGTCTATTTATTTGCTAGTCGGGGCTCTAGGCTTTCCAGGTAGTTAGTTCCCCTATCTAACCCTTCTATCATCTTGTGCTAAAAAAACTGTGAACCAGTAACAACTCATCAATGTCATAGAATATTTTGACTAGTTCTAATTGGATAAATAAATATCACTAGACATTACTCCACAAAGTCTAGTCCCAAACTATACAAGTTAATGTTCGCTCTATGGGATACTAGACAATTATGTTATTCAATCACTACAAGTTATTGACTTTCCGCAAAGTCTAAACTTTTCTTTAGTCCACAGACCCATCTGTTGGCATCAATTAATACAAAATAATGAAATATAACGGATACAGAACGCTTTTGAAAAAAAGAAACATTTTGACAGCCCTAAGCTATTTCGAATTCTGAAGCCAGTAACATTTATCTCCAGCTAGAGCTCTCTTTCACACCGCCCTAAATTCACACTAGAGTAAGCAAGACAGCGGATTTCTTAGACAGAGCCTCCTCAGAACCGAACCCCCGACCCCTGCTGAGCTGGCACAGGCCCAACGCTGAATCTACAGCCTAATTGTAATGTATTTAAACTTTAGCCCGGCGTCTTTGTGTTCGAGGGATGTAATCCTAGCTGATGGAAATTAAACTGGGGGAGTAATTAAGTATTTTGCTAACAATACATAGGTACATAATACGTACATTTAAGAAACGATGGCGAGGTGCCCGTTGCGCAGTTGTGACAGTGATCGGCGACGATCGCTGTTGTAAAGCAACACACGCTGGGTCGGAAATGTGATAGGTGACCATCGCGACTGAAATTTAGTGATGTGTATTTCGGGCATCTCCGTGCTTCAGAAGGCACGTTAAGCAGTTGGTCCCGGTTGACGTCGCTAGATGTCAATCGTTAAGCCTAGTCAGAGACCTTAGAGTGGCTTGATAACATCTGACATGCTCACTAACCCCACCAACAATCCGCACTGAGCCCGCTTGTTGGAGTATGGCTCATACCACCTAATAGTTGCGGTGAGGCCTGTGCCCAGCAGTGGGACGTATACAGGCCATTTATGTACCTACTTCGTGTTCATAGTAGGTACAATTTGGAAAACACCAATACGAAACCCAAGCAACAAGGTTAACGGTGGCAGGCCCGCCCCTCCGACCAACCCGACTTTGGTTTCAAATCCACCTGGCAAAATGTATGCTTCTGCATGTTCCGTTAACCATGGTTCACCTATTTTTGAATTGATTTCAATTCATAAGTACACACATCAAAACTGTCTAGGGATATCATTTTTCAAATATTTCATAAAGTTAAGTTTGTTTACAAGTTGAGCATTATCTTAGATTAACGCGAGGACAGAGGCTTAAGATAAAGGTTAAGAATATTACAAAAAAACACGTTTGATTTGCTAAAATTTTGAAGCCTTTTAAAAGAAAAATCTGTCTTTTTTTATTGCTACTACAATGAATTTCTTTATACAATCTGAAAGGGCAGATATAGCAGTTTCTGTGTTCTAAAAATTTCTACGTTGGTATCAATATTTAAATTTTTACAGCCTCCCAAATAGCTATACTTTGTATAAAAATGCTTGAGATATCCCTAGACACTTTTGAGCAGTGTATATAGGAGTACCTTTAAACGACGAGCGAGTTTGAAGGATTATTAAATGCGAAGAAAATATAAAAATCATTAAAAGAAAAAAATGTTATTAAAAATATATACGCTGAAAATAACCCTTACCGCCTTATGTAAGAGCCATACCCAATTTTTAGGTCCTTCCTAATATCTTCCCTGCAAATCGTGTAGTGCAATAGTGGGGCACGAGCAATCCGGCGAACGTATTACCGTAACTGCCCCGCGGAGACTGCTCGCGGTAACTGCTAATTGGTTCGCGGATAACTGATATTGCTGGTTGTTTCCTCAAATAGTTGCAACGTGCCGTACGGTTCTCTCTCAGGTTAGGTGTACTGTTTGCTATAGTAGCATTGTCGAGTCTCTCGCTATGACACAGACATATCTTTTCTACCTTTCTCTCTCTCTCACACACACAAAACCGTACACACTTCGCCCCCTCTCACAACGTACACACACACACAAACACACACACAAACACACACACACGCACACACACACACACTCGCAAACGCACACACAAAGAGACTGCTATAATAATAGCTCCGTCGAGTCTTCTTGCCACAATGTCAAAAAAAATACTTTTCACCTCGCTCTCTACAGCAAACCGCACTGAGGCTTGGATATGGCTCGCCCCACCTCATAGCCTGTGCCTAGCAGCACGCAGAGTGATAGCTAGAAGATAGATAGAAGAGTTAAATTTAACCAAAGCAGTTTGGTATAATTTAAACAAAAAAACAAAAAGTTTTTTTTGGATATATATTTATTTATTAATTCATCTCTCTCTTACACTATCATTACAGGTTTGACTTAACCTAATTCAATAATGTAATATAATCCAATAACATATTTCTTAACTTATATTATCCTATGCAATCCTAAATATAACAAATTTATAAATAACTTAAAATAAATGAAGCAGTTCTTGTGAATATTACCGAGCAGGGCGCTGTTACACTATTTTGCCTAGGGCGCCAGAATTTATTTATTTATCAACTCTTACAACTACTCAGCTACGCAATACGGATACTTTTATTTTGAAAGAAAATGACGAACCACACTTGTGACACCACACAGAATGCGCAAGAAATTCCTATCCCAGGGTTTTTGTAAATGCGTCCCAAGGTATTTTTTGATGAAAATAAAATAAGTTTATGTTACATCTGTAAATCCGTTGTACTGTATTGAGTTTTCTTTCATACAACAATTATTAATTATAATTAATCTGCAAATTTTTCAATTAACACAAAGTTGTACGCTATCATTTATTTTTTACGCGGCCTGAGATTCTTATGTTCATGTCTCTTACAGGCGTAAGAGATTGCTATCCATAAGCGTAACATATAAATAATATGTTCACGTTAAGAATGCAGTATTTCTTTAATTTAATTCGTTTACACACATCAAAAGTCAGGTACAAAACCGTTGCGTTTGAAAGAATGCGGTTCATTTGAGCACTGTGAACTTGACTTTCTAATTACGAACGATTTGATTTGTTAGGGGGCGTGCTAGGTCGAAGGACAAGAATGAAATCACCGCATTCTTAACGCGAACGGACTATATAGTGTCCAGTTATGGTAGCCATTTTGTCCGCCTAATTCTACATTGGTTTCAGTACCTAAATACTACTGTAATATTTCAAGTACTATCTATCTGTTCTCAACCAGGAGTATACTCCGCCGCTTCCGTCACTGCGAGCCAGTAACTCACAACTTGACTCCGGAGATTAAATCCGAGGCGAGTTTAAATCCCAGCTGATGCGATTACGTGACTATGAACAAGGGAAAAGAGCTTGTTAACAGCCGTGGAGATTATATTTATAAGCAAGATATTCCTTTTTTACAACCCGTTTTTAAAGCAAAGTCAAAGAAAACAAACAGGTGGCATTCTTAATGCAAACGTCTACCTATTTGTGTATAATACCTGAAAAACACAGATAGCCGGTAACAGAACAGAAATGACCTATATACGTCCCACAGCTGGGCACAGGCCTCACCTCAACTATGAGGTGGAATGAGCCATACTTCGACACGCTGGCTCAGTGCGGATTGTTGGAGGGGTGTAAGGTTAGAGAGCAACCTTAATGTCAGGTTATCAAGCCGCCCTAAGGCCTCTGACTATGCTTAACGACTGACTCACAACTACTTAAAGTGCCGGTAACATAATATATTTTTAATAATGTAGATTTGACCTCAAAATGCAAAATTTATTTAAATACCATGATCATCCTAGCTATTTAGATTTTATTTCACAGTACACAGTTTGTGTATGTAATCAAAATAAAAAATAATCAGGCCAGCTACAGCGCGTTTTATGAAAATTCCTTAAAAAAAATATTGTTAAAAAAAGCAAACGCGAATATTCCAGGAGATGTTAAAAATACTTCTTGTATCGTAATACTATTTAATTAACACATTCAGCTGAAACAATATCCCATTTAAAATTGTAATATTAAACATTCTGTAAATATGGTTTCAACAATATGCAATTTAATTCGATCAAAGCTTTCGCAAATAACTTTTAAAAGTAATTAATTCGGTTGATTTACAACTGCAATATTGTGTATTATTGCCAATTAGCAGTTTTATATCCGTTTTGTGTTATTGTGCATAAAAACATCATTGTGAACCAAAATGTTTGTTGAATGAAATAGACATTTAAGATAAGATCAGTTAAATAAACTTTATTTCGCAAAAATACATTTTACAGGGTTTAATTTGTGCTGGGTCTGGCCATTTGTGGTAGGTACATTCGTTGTTTCCGGTTTCCATAACACTAGGGAAAGCCTTTCCTGGGGATCAGGCAGACTTATGTATAAGTTAATAAATAAATGAATATCCCTGGACATTATTCCACACAGCCCCATCTAGCCTCAAAGTGAGCTACTTAAAGCTCTTATGGTATACTAGAAAACGGGTAAACATACTTCAATTCTTTTTCTCTTGTAAATACATACTTACATATCTAGACTAGTACAAACAGACATGTTCATGCACACAAATGTTTGTACTGTGCGGGGATTGAACCCGTGATCTTTTGGTGTAGTAGCCGACTTCGGTCGACCTAAACGTATGTCATGCAATGATACCTATTAAACTAAAGAAGGGGCAGATAGGTTATGTCAGTACTGATGCGAAGTCGGAAATTGTCCCCTGGCATACGAACCTATAATTTGATCGCGTGAACAAGATACTGTGATTATTTACTAGAACCTAAACAAGACAGATATATGTTGCTCAGTGTCGTCTCAAACTGTCAATGCTTTGCTCAGGTGTTCGAAAGTTATGATTTCGGGTGCCGCTTTTTTAGCACAAGCAACCTATCTACCTAGTTACTTTTTCTATCTAGTGGATAGAGACCGCTGGAAGAGCTGGGGGGAGACCTTTGCCCAGCAATGGAATCTAGAAAGTTAAAAAAAACCTATCTACCTCTTTTTATTATAATATCATTGATGTCATATGTGTGTTCTCATAATCGACTCACATATAATCTTCTTATGTCATTATAGTACCTCATAAAAGGACGATTACTATCAATAAGTCAGCTCTACCGCTAATCATTCTCGGTTTAATCAGTCTATAGACAAAGAGGCAATTAATTGTCTCCGTATGTGTCAATATGTAACTTGAGCCAAATCATGTTACATAATGATATTGGTAGGCTCCTAACATACGAACTGACAATGTATTCTGGCGTTGAAACTTTAGGAAAACTTCCATATTTCCATAGAATAAAACGGATGTGCCAAATAGATTTTCTTCCAGGTTAATAAATACAAATAAATAAAATAAAAATTAGAGTAGCTGATGTAGAAATGGCTGCGGCCAGACTGAAGTGGGACTTGAGTGTTCACATGTGCAGAATAGGACAATAAGACAATAGGTTAGTAACAAAATGGCCGCCAATGAAGCACTACGACTGCCCTGTAAAGTGTTAAACATTGACATAATTGGATAAGGGTCTGACCTTTGCCCAGCTGTGGGATCCCAATGGTTGATTAAGATAAGATAATGATAAATATTAAACAACATCAGGCATCACAATCACAAACATGGCACTGGTACCAAGTTAACTGTGAGACCGTAACGTAAGTACCTTGGTGTCTTCAAGGCAAGAGTGAATGGGCATTCTCTGGGTAAGCGTGTTCCAACTTCGACCTCGTCATCGCTTACCATCAAGCGAGACCGAGGTTAAACGCAAACCCATTTTAAATAAAAAACAAAAAACCTCGAACCTAGGTTTCTATTTAAATCAAAATCAAGAGAAGGACCGTTGCTCACTTTTAGTTAGTTTAGTAAATGTCGTCTTAGTAAACCAAGTAGTTAGTTGAACTAAGTTTTAAGTGCTATATTATTTGATACATATTTTGAACACACTAACCCCCTTATTCATAAAAACGATGGCAGCGCTAAAGCATATGGAGTAAGCAATTGACGTGCTTTGTCACTTACTCGCAAATGGCGGCAGCAACAAGAATGACAGTGCCAAAGCCATATAAAAGTTATCGTGTAGTTGAAGAGCTGTTTACGTTTTTATGAATAAGGGGGCTAGTTAGCAACCCAGCTCCATTTGAACATCCTTAGTTTTTAATATTTGAATGTAACCCAAAAAGACACCTACCTAGTGAAGTTCAGATAATAGCCGTATTAAGCCTCGTAGTCCTGCCACAAAATTAGGTAAATCTGTGTGAATAATGAACAAGCGTACATAATAAACATCCGCTGAATAGGCGATGGGGGTTGGGGGGGGAAGTTACCCCAGAATAATCAATTAGACGAATACGTCTTGTGCAAAAAGTTGTGCGGATACGAAGTTTGCAGGTTGAGCTATAGTGCGCGAGCGGTTGGCTTGTTACAGTAATTCAATCTTAATATTCGTTAAGATACAGGATGGACATAATACATATACAGGTTCATTTCGCAAGTACTTGTAAAATTGGTATCAGGAACTTTAACTTATTTACGTGTTTCTTTATCATGTCGATGGTATGTTTAATATTCGTCAAGATACAGGATAGACATAATACATATACAGGGTCATTTCGCAAGTACTTGTAGAATTGGTATCAGGAACTTTACCTTACTTACGTGTTTTTTTTCTCATGTCGATGGTATGATTTAAAAAAAATACATTGACTTCAGTCATGGATAAATACGCTAGAACACGTCAAGATATTTTTACATTAGTTGAACTACAAGTGTAGTAGTCATTTAAACGAAAATAAGCTCGGCTTTTAAGATATTTGAAACATCTTTTTTAAAAAACACTACGTGTAAAAAATACGATGAAGACTTAGTTTTATATTCTTCTAAAGAGCTTATTTAAAAAAATTGTAAAGTACTAGTTGAACTGTATGTATGACACTTTAAGGTTCAGACAGCCCAAGTCAAAAAGTGCAGAGACAGCAGTTAAATAAATGTGCTGAAAAGTATATAACCCATAGTTTTCGATATATTATAATGAAAAAATGTCCAAGCCGATTGTCAATCAGACGGCCCGTATGACCAATTCCCTGATCCTGCGAGATAATTCCCCAAGCTGTATATATTGCGTTTTTTGTTTTGATCACAATTTACATTTTAAATTCAACCACAAGCAGAATGTCTAGTAAAATGAGTTTTAAAATAGTTAAGTATGTATTGAGACTCTTTTTGTTTTACTTTTATGGGGAGGAGGCCCCCTGGCTCAGAATTTATGATACCTAGATAGTCTTTATTACACATAAACACATTTATCAGAAGTTCAGAAGTGAAATAGGTACAGTGTAATTTTTGAAGTGAAATTATAACTATTGCATGGATAAATTATTCTAATAAGGGTTTAAGGAACAGTGGTTGCGAATCTTACCCCTTTATGACTGAAACAACTAAAGACAAGCAATTTTTCCAGGCCGAGGACGCTAGATGTCAGTCTCAGGCCTGGTCAGAGGTTTCAGGGCAGCTTGGTAACATCTGACATTAATTTTGCTCACTAACCTTACACCCCTCCAACAATCAGCCATTGTGTTGGAGTACGGCTCATTCCACCTCATAGTAGAGTCGAGGCCTGTGCCCAGCAGTGGGACGTATATAGGCCGTTAGGCTCGCACCACGTCATAGTTAAGGTGAGCACTGTGCCCACGAGTAGGGCAGCTTTACTTGAATATATCGCTGGCTTAGTGGAATACTGGCTTAAGTCTAAAAAGTTGTTTTTTGGGAAATGGCAAAAAACGATTTGCAATTAGGGTTTTACTGGTGATATTGCTTCGTAAAAGAATTACTTATTATGATTTTGACATGACTGCTTGTTTTTTTTGCACAATATTAATCGTCGATGAGACCTGAAAACATAAAATATCAAGATTTGATTTATTTGTATTTTATTTTTATTTTTGAAAATGAAACTTCCTATTTGAGCCACTTTTATACTAAAAATAAATCGTGCGGCTTCTGTCAAAAAGACTTAAGTCTAACTAATACAAAGTGACACTCCAAAAACAAATTGTTTTTAAAAGTAAAGTGACTTAAATCGTAATCCGTCACAAGCAAATGAACAACATTTTAACATTAACTGACTTAAAACTTAAAATTGAGCTTAATATGCGTCCCAATTTTTAGGTAAACAGACTTAAAATTGAATCCGTCAATATCGAACTATAAAAAACATATAAAATTCACATCTGAATTTTGACCTAAACACACCTTATAAGTATTGCGTCTTCGTACGATTAAATAATCATTTCTATGTCTGGCTATGAGTCACTGTTCTCGGAAGCACGATTAAAAATTTCATAAAAGTGAAAGAGACCAATAAGTCGCTGGAGAAGCAACGAAGCCTTGTTTCAAAAAAAGTGTCAAATAAAGATGATAGATGGCGTTAACGTGATGCTAAATCTGTTGCTAACTCGATTCTGACCTAAAGCCTATTAGGTCAGTATTCCACTAAGCCAGCGTCGCTGGCTTAGTGGAATACTGGCTTAAGTCTAAAAAGTTGTTTTTTGGGAAATGGCAAAAAACGATTTGCAATTAGGGTTTTACTGGTGATATTGCTTCGTAAAAGAATTACTTATTATGATTTTGACATGACTGCTTGTTTTTTTTGCACAATATTAATCGTCGATGAGACCTGAAAACATAAAATATCAAGATTTGATTTATTTGTATTTTATTTTTATTTTTGAAAATGAAACTTCCTATTTGAGCCACTTTTATACTAAAAATAAATCGTGCGGCTTCTGTCAAAAAGACTTAAGTCTAACTAATACAAAGTGACACTCCAAAAACAAATTGTTTTTAAAAGTAAAGTGACTTAAATCGTAATCCGTCACAAGCAAATGAACAACATTTTAACATTAACTGACTTAAAACTTAAAATTGAGCTTAATATGCGTCCCAATTTTTAGGTAAACAGACTTAAAATTGAATCCGTCAATATCGAACTATAAAAAACATATAAAATTCACATCTGAATTTTGACCTAAACACACCTTATAAGTATTGCGTCTTCGTACGATTAAATAATCATTTCTATGTCTGGCTATGAGTCACTGTTCTCGGAAGCACGATTAAAAATTTCATAAAAGTGAAAGAGACCAATAAGTCGCTGGAGAAGCAACGAAGCCTTGTTTCAAAAAAAGTGTCAAATAAAGATGATAGATGGCGTTAACGTGATGCTAAATCTGTTGCTAACTCGATTCTGACCTAAAGCCTATTAGGTCAGTATTCCACTAAGCCAGCGATATATAAATTAAAAAATATTGAAATAAAGAATAATCATAGGGAATCATACTAAGGATAGAAGTTCTCCCCGCGCCCGACAGATGGCGCGTGATTGATGCGAGAACTTAATTATAATACTCCAAGGTTTCTCAACAACACTTAATGGCCTCCGACTTTCTCAGAGTTCTTTTATTCGGTAAGTAAATCGAGAGGTTCGGCTATGGAAAACTTAATCGGAAAGTCTATTTCAATAAACATAACATAACATACGCTCACAACCATATCCCTAATGGGTTAGTCAGAGGCACACTGATTGTTGCCGTCATGGTGAACGGAACATTCAGAAGCCCACATTTCGCTTAGGGAATTTGAACCCAACGTGGTAAGGGGCAAGCCTTATCCGTGTTGCTTGGGTTTTATATTGGTGTTTCCCATCACCGGAGAGCTAGCCGCAAATTGTACAATGAACACAAAGTAGGTGTGTTCCGGCCAGATTTGATGATCTATTCCTTTCTAATACCAAAAACTAATACCAATGGTATTTGTTTGCTATCGTAAACAATTTTCTGTTCCGAACGAATACCAAATTTTAAATATTACAATGTAGTTTTGGTATTCGTCCGGAATAGAAGTTAATTACGATTACAAACAAATACCATTGGTATTACTTTTTGGTATTAGAAAGGAATAGCTCGATTTGATCTCGGGACCATCGGGTTCAGAGCCAGAGTGTTTAACCACTGGGCCACGACGCTCTCAATAAGTTCTCTAATTCAATGATAAGCTAGTCAATTAAAAAAACCCCCCACGACCAGGAGAAAATGTTACCTTTTATACAATAAATTAAAGTACATGACATACTCTCACGACTATCCCAGATTGGATAGGCAGAGGCACAATAATTGTTGTCGTTATGATGAACGGAATATACAGAAGCCTACATTTTATAGAGTGAATTTTGAACCCGACATGGTTAGTGCAAACTATCGTTGTGCGTGTTGCTTGGGTTTACTATCTGAGTCTCAGAGCTCATTCACATTAGGTCGCAAGCACTTGCTTAGATTAGAGTGCATCACAAGTCACGAGGTTGTCGTGCGGCTGCCGCGCTGCTTTTTTAGTATTGAAATCAGCCACCTCTGAACCGCGCGACTGTCGCACTGCTTGCGAACTAATGGGAATGAGCTCTTATATCATCGAAGAGTTAGCCGCAAATTGTACAATGAACACAAAGAAGGTGTTCCGGCTAGACTCAAACTTGAGACTACATGATTTCAATGCCAGTCCTAAACCACTGGGTCACAACGTAACAAATGAAATACAACGTAATAATCATGACACATAATGCTTTGATGCAAAATAAAATACAACGTTATTTAATTTTCTTCATTATTATTTCTTCATTATTTCTTGTGAATTTATATTGTTTCCTATAAACTACCCAACAGCCTTGCATTATATAACTTCAAAATCACACTCAGTCCTACAGTTTAGACTTACAGTAGCTTCTTTTGTCTTTTGTTTTACTATGAGTAACTCGAGCTAGTCATGCTCACTAAAATGTTTCTGGGGTGGTGGCGTTGTGTGACGGGTCATTCCATTCCCTAAAATATGGTTGAGTGGGATGATGGCTGGCTCACACGTCAACTTGTGAACAGGTGCCACCTTCGGGAACTGGTCTGCTCAAGTTTACTTAGTTTACCCAAGTTAACTTGTTAATTTCCTGTTTTATTTATTTTCATGTCAAAACTGTATGACTTGGTTGGTTTATTCAAACATTCACTTTGTACTGTAAAACATTGGACGATTTAAAAAGAGTAACTGCTGAGTTTCTTGCCGGGTCTTCTCAGTAGAAACAACCTTCCGACGCCGGTGGTAGAGTCACATTATGTGCATGTATTTTAAGTATCGTTTATATATTGTATTATTATGTGTATGTTTATTAAGTGGTTAAAATTAAGATTCTTGACGATTCGAAAGTACTGTTTATTGGTCTACTTGAATAAAGAAATATTGAATTTGAATTTGAATTTGAATTTAATATTTAGTTATAGCTTCGAAACAATAACGTTTGATCTATCTACATTACAAATCGGACAAAAGCACAATTCCACCTAAATCGACAATAAAGCTATAAAATTGAACTACTATGTGATTAAGAGCAATAACAGCCTAATAGTATCGATAAAATCTATTTTACACGGTCTTTATCGATAGAAACATTACCCAGGTCGAAGCAATTGTGAATTGTGAACAAATGTCAGTGGGCCGTTGCCTAATGTTGTGAACAATGTAGATCAAATGGATTGGATTTAAATCAGCTAGTGCTGGGGTAAGTGGGGAAAAATATCGATACATTTTTTAAAGTCACTTTTTTAAAAGTTTAGTGGCCAATTTGTATTGTGTTTTTCACAATTGGTTTGTTGTGTCAAACACAACACGTCATCTGAAATTGCATGTTTATCATCTAGATAGCTTACACTCTTTGGCAGTGCATTTGCGTCTCTTTTACGGCCTACAGTTAAAATAGTTAACAGTCTCCCAAAGCCGGTGTTTCCATAAAAACTATGACAAAGACTGTATTTCTTTTAAAACCTATTTTTGTAACACCTACCGTGTTTTGGTTGTCCATGATGATTTTTCCATCTGATGACCCTCAAGCCTGTTTTCTGCCGTCCTGGAAAATAACAGTAGTGCTTGAATCAAAAGTCTCTGATATCACAAAAACATTGCGTTTAGGTGACATCTCACCACTTTGTACTTCATCATCATCATCAGCCCGTTGCAGTCCACAGCTGGACATAGGCGTCTCCTATTAAGGCGTCGCCACTGAACTCAATCTTCGGCTGCGCGCATCCAGCTCCTTTGTACTTACTACAATATTATTTCACGATCATGTTTTAAACTGTTTACTCGTGTGTTACAAAACAACTGTCTTGATTTAAAAGTCATCCATATGTCAGTAAATTCAGAAACTTTATAGAGGAACTAATGGTCAACAGACCAGAACTTTCTTGCTCGATTAAACATCTGTTTTTCGCGCTATAAATGTGGCCTGCCCACTGTCCCTTTGACTTACTTATCCACTTGGCTATGTCGGTGACCTCAATCGTGTTTGGATCTATTAAAATATTGATATGAATATCTGAGGTCATGGTATGTGACTATAAAACGTGTTTACAGAAATAGCAGCACTCGCTTGCCTAAGAGGATTTAAAAAAAACACAATTAGATAATAATAATTTGATTTATTTACATATAAATAAAAAAACATGCAAATGAGAGCACACTGAGCAGCTGAGTCCGTCCAAAAGTCGCTGTAGCCGAAATGACAATAGTTACAATGACAGGTTTTGACAGTATTATTTTATTAAACTCTAGCTATCCCAACCAACTTCGTTCTGTTGTCAAACATTCAGTGTCACGTGACAGGTAGTAACATTTAATAAGAGGAAACTAAAATTGAGATTTTTACTATATTCCCAGCATTTTCTCATGATTACTCACCTTTTTAACCTTCCCTCGACCTTTACCAAAACCAAAATTAGCCAAATCGGTCCAGCCATTCCCGAGTTTTAGCGAGACTAACGAACAGCGATCCATTTTTATATATAGAGATTAATACAGACCAGATACCCCTGGCTCAATTATGACAGAGAATCGGCCAAGATCGCTGTCGCTAAGCAACATACGCGCTGGCTTGGAAATGCTGTGGGTGACCACATTGGCCGTAATTTTGGTATCGTACTTTACGGCCACTTACCTATTTAGTTTTTATTTTCTCCGTGCTTCGGGAGAGACGATAAGCAGTTGGTCTTGGCTTGCAACGACTGATGTCTTGCGTTAAGTCTAGTCGGTTTAGTAACATATAACAGTAAGGTCTATCATTAAGCATACGCTCTTCCAAAAATCTAAACGAGCTTGTTGGAGTATGACTTTTCTTAAGTAGTCAACTATCGACAGGTCCCTACACTATCCAGCTTATATTGATATTGAATGGTATCATTATATAAATGTCTATTTTGCCTGAACGATAATATTACTGATTCACAATTATGGATACGTGTAACACTTTGAAGATCCATATCGTTAAAATACCGTCATTATGATGTGTCAGACATTTGTAATAGTTATTTGTCCTTCAACCTTCACCTGAAAGGATTTATGAGCTAATTGCTTAGCTTTCGCCACTTTAGCATACTGTATAGCTTATTAAGTAATTAAGAGTTCTTGCTCAGAGTTAAGGACTACTATTAACTCAAATACTAACTTTGGAACAGCATTATCTGACTTAAGCTGACGACAAAGCCAATCATCACCTTTTTATCAATCTCAGAATTCATACAACTAGTTTCAAACATAGGTATAGTGAATTATAGATTTCTGTATGTTCTGTTCCAGGCTCTAACTACCCTATTCCGGATGCAGTCGTAAGATCATGTTTTAATCAACACCGCAAAACATTCATATTAAAACAAAACTGTAATATTTTTTATATTTTAATTTTCACCTACTGTAAATCTATATAACTTGATATTTATTGTATTTTTCTTACTGCACTTTTCTGCTTAGTCTTATGGTTGACTAGTACAGGGACCTTATTACGATCTCTTTACAGCTCAGTTTTAGTTCAGTTTACGTCTTTTCATTCATTGAAATTTGACTAAAACGTACAAAATAAGTTACTACAGAATGAAGACAAAATTAAGGTTTTTTTTTACTCTTACCACACAAAACACGACTTGTGACGGTAAATATGCAGCTCAAAAGCTGAGCTTGTGATTAAAACTGTCAGGGTATAAAGGATTGTAATAGGGCCTCAGAATACCTTATTGGCATTAAGTCAAGCTTAAGTCCCATTCATTGTTGTGCCAAAAAGAATAAACAAAAAGACATTAATTCGTCAATAACTTCCCAAAACATACAAAATTATGAAGCCAAATCCTAACAAACATCGACAAACAAAATCAAAACGTCCCAACAATTGTGCTCCCAGCACAATTTATCTTCGTTGTCAAATATTTAAATGAACGACATTGCTTACGGAGTAACAACCAATCGATCAAGATCGCAAGTAATTTTGTAAATAAAATATTAAGCTCGGGGGAGATTTGGTTTCGGATGGCCAGCGATGACGGATTAAAAATAATAACTTCGTTTACTGGGGAAGTCGACTTGTACGAGTTTTCGGTTTGTTTTTGTTATATTCATTTAGGGATGATACAAACATACACGCCTCACGCCTCTTGCCCCACGGGGTAGGCAGAGACCACTTTCTGCCATTTGCTGCAATCCACATATCAAAGAAAGAAAGAAAATACGTTTATTAACATATCATAAATAAATAAATAATAAATAAATCAAATACGACACACATCTTGCGCTTTACTAAAGATTCGAAAACCAGAAAAAGACATTCGGTATTGGCTACAGGCGGGAATCGAACACGCGTCTTTTGTAAACCGGGCGACTGCACTAACCACTGTGCTACCAAGACCATTAACAGATTATATTTACCCTATGAACTAGGGTGATTCCATCAATGTTAAAGGCTGATACACTTCCAACACTCGGAAGAAATATTATTTCAAATATTCAACTTCCGATTAAGATGGAAAAATCAATTCAAAGAACGACAAGGGGGGCTAAAACAGCAACATTTTAGCATTTCATATTATGAATCATCTATTTGACGTTTCATCTAGACCGCGGTCCGTTTCGAGTCAAAAGTGAGTAACAGCGCGCTGACACGCATCCCGAATTGATAAATTGTATGAACGTGAGCGACGTCAGCGCGCTATTACTCACTTTTGACTCGAAACGGACCGCGGCCTAGATGAAATGTCAGTTAGATGTTTCATAATATGAAATGCTAAAATGTTACCGTTTTAGCCCCCCTGGTGTTGTTTTCTTGTTATTTTCATTGTGTGTTTACTTAAATACTAAACCAAACAAATTATACCAAAACTGGTATTTGCAAAGGCACCAGTTTTGCATATAATTTGCATTGAATGCATTGATTACTATTTTTCAGCTATCGCTATCATATACCCATTTTATAATAGTTTCGCTGTATTATCGTAGCGCCAATGCGTTACGGCGTAACGTAACCGTTACGGCGTAGTACCCGGACTACGACGTAGCAAACATAGGTAATACTGCACACCGTATAGTATTTACTAGCTTAACTATACTATAATTTTAAACCTTGTACTTTTAGGCGACAGTCATTAAGCGTAGTCGGAGGCCCTAGGGTGGCTTGATAACCGCTGACCAAGACAGTAAATTGTACATACCATTTACTGTCTTTGTCAGCTGTTATCAACTGAACTGCAGCAAGCGTTCTAATTACATTCAGTTTTATATTCGTTTTGGGTCAAATTATGACTACATGCAAGTAAAACACCTCGGAAATACCTGTTATTTAAACAATAGATCAAAAAAAAAATTAAAATTAATAATTTCAACATAACGCTTAGCAAAAGAAAATTTTTGCAAGTCAAACCTCCTAGAGCCATATTGGACCAGCTCGACACAACCCCAGTACACAGAGAACAGTAAAATATCTGTGCCGTGAACCGTGCCGCTCTCGGTTTGAATGTGTGCGTCGCACGCCGCGTCGGCACTCGTTTTCACACACACGCTAGTATAAAATAGAGGGGAATAAGGTGGTGGCCGTACGGACGGGCTGTGCCGCGTGTCTGTGTGCACGCTAGGTTAATAACTCGGCGGGCGGCCATAGATAACCTACTGTTTATACTGTGACACAATGGTCCACAAACGGCTCGGCCTGTCCTCGGCCGTTCCCGCCACGCGGCGGACGAATAAAAATTTAGTGGCGAACTAATATGGTGTATGATGGGATACGACGGATATTTATAGCCGATTGGGATACCCATTTGGGGATTTCCTGAGGCTTTGCGGATATTGTTACTTGGTGTTTTTTAGCTGGTTTGGTACTAAAAGGCAGAAATTTAAGATATAACTGCGAAGTGTAGCGTGAAAACTAGTCTAAAAGCCAGTTGTGAATAATATTAATTACAAGTACGACAGATAATCATTTACTCCTTTACAAATATAACAAATCATAAATATAAGTTGCCCAGATACGTCCCACTGCTGGGCCCGTGCCCAGCACGGGCTCACGGGCCGTGAGGCCCGTGCCTCACCTAAACTATGAGGTGGATTGAGCCATACTCCAACACGCGGGCTCAGTGCGGATTGTTGGAGGTGTGTGTGTGGTGGTAAGGTTAGTGGGCAACCTTAATGTCAGATGTTATCAAGCCTAAGGCCTCCGACTGGGCTTAACGAGACTAACGGGACCAACCGCTTACAGTGCCTTCCGAAGCACGGGGATGCCCGAAATACACATCACTAAATTTCCATCGGGGACCACCCCGATGGATGTGGAAATGGGAAATGGGATGGATGACCACATCCATCCCATTTCTTACCCGGCGTGTGTTGCTTTACAACAGCGATCGTCACCGATCACCGTCACAAACGCGACACGGGCACCTCAAAATATTGCAAAATTGAACGAACATCAAATTATCATAGAGGTTCAGTTTGTAAAGTTTTAAAGATTGAATCTAAGCTAAGTTACAGGCGACAGCAAGCTCATAACAATATTTTTAAAATGTAAATAACTTACATTTAAAAAATATCTCCTTCGCCCTAATAACCTCTGCATTAAACAGTCATAGCTCAAATGCAAATAACAAACGTTAAAAAGCCTTCACTCCACAAGAAAAATGTGAACAGACACCTAGTGGTCTTCCATTTAATCTGCCACTGAATTAAAATAATAAATGGCTAGCGATTAGGGCTGTCTGGTAAGGGCTTCTCAATTAGGGAGAAAAGATGTGTTTCTACTGTGAGGTCTTCGTGGTGAATGCTGTTTTTTTATAGCTAACTATAGTTCGTTCCGAGAGGTGCCCGTGGCGCAGTTGTGACAGTGATCGGCGACAATCGCTGTTGTAAAGCAACACACGCCGGGTCGGAAATGGGATGGGTGACCACCTGACCGAAATTTAGTGATGTGTATTTCGGGCATCTCCGTGCTTCGGAAGGCACGTTAAGCAGTTGTTCCCGGCTGACGTCGTTAGATGTCAGTCGTTAAGCCTAGTCGGAGGCCTTAGGGCGGCTTGATAACATCTGACAGTAAGGTTGCTCACTAACCTTACACCCCTCCAACAATCCGCACTGAGCCCGCGTTTTGGAGTATGGCTTGATCCACCTCATAGTTGAGGTGAGGCCTGTGCCCAGCAGTGGGACGTATATAGGCCGTTTATGTATAGTTCGTTCGCGTTAAGAATGCAATTAGCTCGTCCCCTAACCAATCGAATCGTTCATAATTAGAAAGTCAAGTCTAGAGTGACCAGTCGAACGCATACTTTCGAACGCAAGGATTGTTGATCTGAGTTTTTAGTGTGCGAAAGAATTAAATTTTAAAAACACTGCATTCCTAACGCGAACGAACATAGTTTCGTCATGCAGACATTACAACTATATCCATAGGCACGTTGAAGGTTGCCGCCATGATGAACGCCATTCCACCAAACCATCCAGGTTGTTTGGGTTTATGCCCCGTACCCTATTTTTGAGAGCGTCGTGGCCCAGTGTTTAGACACTCTGGCCTGCAACCTCGTGGTCCCGAGTTCAAGACTACCCGGAACACTACTTTGTGTTTATTGTGAAACTTGCGGCTAACTCTCCGGTGATGGAAAACACCGATATAAAACCCAAGCAACCCGGATAACGACGATAGGCTCGCCCCTTGCCACGTTCAGTTCAAATATCCTCGGTGAAATGTGGGCTTCTGAATGTTCCGTTCACTATGATGGCAACAATCATTGTGCCTGACTAACCCATTTGATTGAGGATATGGTTTTGGGTATGTATGTATGTTTGGGTTTTTATCAGTATTTTCCATCACCGCAAATTGTACAATGAACTGTGTTGAACAAACTTCGTTCCATTTCTCTATATTTCTTTGCTTCAGCAAAATCGATGTAGATTGTTGCAAATTGTAAATCAATATCATGCTGCTGGGAATGCAGGAGGCCTACTGCGGAAAATGGAACGTTTATAGTAAGTGCCGCGGAAGTAAGCGAGGCTATTTGGAAGCTATTTACTGCAAGAAACGGAACGCTGGCCAATATTTGAGTCTGTTAGTTTTTAATATTTCTAGACTTTTTCGTTGTATACTTTATTAGTAAGTAGCTAGTTTGTTTTTATCATAGTTTATCTTGCCGGAATGGTTTAATTTCCTAGGTTTATGTTGTAAATAAATAAAGACTTGTATTTATAATTTTACACCCACACTCACATAAACGGCCTATATACGTCCCACTGCTGGGCACGGGCCTCACCTCAACTATGAGATGGAACGCGCCATACTCCAACAGTCAGCGTGTTGCTTAATTCAATAATATATTATAATTTTATAATCGAATATAAATGAACAGAAAAAGATACGTATGTCACGGATAACTAGTTGGATTCACAGTTAAATTACACAGCTAGGTTTTTCAATTGACTACAATGTATACTTTAAAAGAAACATCTGCCATTAAACGTCCCACTGTTGGACAGAGGCCTCATCTCAACGCGTATAGAGAGCCGTACCGAACGTCGTCCGGTGCGCGGGCATATATTCGCGTCCGAAATACCTCAATGTCTCAAGACGAAAGTATTTGGCCAGTGTGTGGTGCCAGTAATGACCTATGGGAGTGAGACGTGGTCGTTCACTATGGGTCTCATTAGAAGGCTTAAGGGTGACTTCGCCAGCAATGGAGAGTATTGGAGAGCGATGCTTGGTGTTTCCCCTGCTCGATCGAATGAGAAATGATGAAATACTTACCCCCGTTCACAAACGTCAATCAACGTTAAGCACGCGCCTAAACTGATGCTGCGCCGTAAAATGTCATATTTAATTAAAATAAGTAAGTAGACAAGTTCTGAAGGGTGCTCGCCTACGAGCGAAAACAAAACAAAACCCTTGTAAACCCTCGCTCGGTAAGTACTTTAATATTTGTCCTGGGTGGGCATCAAACTCAAGACCTCAGCAGGCAAAATCGCAACCCCCAGCCAGTAAAATTGCAAATAGCCATAACAATTAAGTAAAGCCATTATGTAGCAATAAATAATCAATGCGCCCACGGGTCCCCGACAGCCCCCATAACTCTGGATTACCGGGTAGTTACGTAGAAAATTTTTCAAGACACAATGAGACGAAAATGGGGCCCTATTCTGTAAGCGTTCGATATTATTTCGATTGTAATTTCCGTTTTTTTTTGTACTTACGAATGAATACTCAGTAGTAGTTCACTAGAAAAAATACTTCGGTCAGGATTGTTTAAATACCAAAAGTAAACACAAAATATCTTTTGTAATTTTAAACTTTTCAGTGTGAAAAAGTGTAGTCGTTAAAAAAATGCATGGCATTTAACAATATTACTTTCAAATACTTACAATCATTTGTGTCAAAAAGGATATATATGTTATGTCAGAGTTAAAAGTGTGTACTGTTCTAGATTCTGTATTTTTTAGTAGATAGGAAGAAACGAGTATTATGAAATCTTTTCAATTAAACCTCAAAACAGTAGAAACGAGCAATATTTCACTATTTTGTGTAAAAGTACCTCTTGCTTCCTAACCAATAGTAGCAAAACTGAAAACCTAATTTTGGATCATTTGACTATACTATTGGTGCAGATTCCCTTGAATTTTTATAGGAAACGAATAAGCATGTTTTTTTTTATTATTTAAAATGGGTTTGCGTTTGACCTCAGTCTCGCCTGATGGTAAGCGATGACGAGGTCGAAGGTGTAACACGCTTACCCAGAAAGTGCCTATTCACTCTTGCCTTGAAGACACCAAGGTTGTATGTATCCGGAAACACAGACGCGGGCGTTCCACTCCTTAGCGGTGCGGACCAGAAAAGAAGCACCAAACCGCTTAGTTCGGACCGCTGGAAAGTTTTTAAATTAAAATGATCTCTTGTTCATTTTGCTATCGACTGGCTCCAGAATCGGCCCCGGGTGCCACCGCGAGACAACGAATGAACCCTGTCATCGTCGACAATTGCTTTAAGAGATCCCTTAATGATAATTTATTTTGGCCCTTATAAAGGAGGGCCAACAAACAAAGTTAACGTAAAAAGACGGAAATTATTGGGTATTGCCTCCAGTGCCAATAAAACTATAGCTTCTACTTCTACGAGTATTTATAAGCAAGTAGGTTTGCTGTCATTCTGGACCTGGTGACACCGAGATGGTAGATTTATCCAAAAAAATAACGTCCTACTATCGACAGGTACAAACACCAGGAACATTTTGTTCATTTTCTTTATGTTGTTTCTAGTTTGAGATAAATCAAGAACCATGAAAGTCAGTCTAGCAGTTCTCAAGTCTTGAGTTGATGTTTACGAATAGATAGATGAATACAAACTTCTAAAAACACTACTCAACGCTGAAACCTTTTTATTCCACTATCTAATTACTTCATGTTAGAGATCGTCTAAGTCACCCAGCGAGCAATGGAGAGAGCGATGCTTGGTATTTCCCTGCTTGATCGAATCAGAAATGATGAGATCCGCAGGAGAACTAAGACAACCGACATCGCTCGAAGGATTGCATCGCTGAAGTGGCAGTGGGCGGGACACATAGCGCGGATGGCCGTTGGGCCGGAAAGGTTCTCGAATGGCGACCGCGTACCGTGGGCAGGCCCTCCACAAGGTGGACCGACGATCTGGTCAAGGTCGCGGGAAGCCGCTGAATGCGGACAGTGCAGGACCGATCGTTGTGGAGATCTTTGGGGGAGGCCTATACCCAGCAGTGGGCGTCGTTCGGCTGATATGATGAGAGATCGTCTAAGCTGAAATGACGCGCCGCGCCTCTGCCACATCCACGCATACAGTATAAGAGTGCTTGCTTGTATGCGTAGATGCAGTGTAGGGCCGCGTCATTTCAGCTCAGACGATCTCTACCCATTAATTTTAATTTCAATAAAACCTTACACACACACCTTTTTGGCATGATTTTCAAATGAAAACAGACCTTTAAGATTTCTACAGAATCCTTAAAATATATGCTGCTGATTTTACTGCCATCTTAAAGCAGTGGATCAGAACCCTTAATGTTTGATACCTGCTCGAAATTTAATTACGCTTTGTCGTCGACAAAAGAAATATAATCCTCGCGAAATGACTTTTGACTTCTGGAGTTTTGCCCTCAACCGTTTCAAAGGTCAAGGTGCTTATGAAATCTATTTATATTGGAAAATAATGGAAAAAAGAGGTTAAATGGTGATTGAATACTTTATTAGAATAACGAGTTTAGCGTTTTCTTATGCTTTTACAAGTAATGATATTTAAAAGAGGTAGATACGTTATGTCCCCTGGCGTACGTACCTATAATTTGACCGTGTGTGCTCTTATTTACTAGAGCGTAAATAAGACAGATACATGTTGTGCAGTGTCGTCTCAAACTGTCAATGCTTTAATCAGGTGTTTGAAGTTCTGATTTCGACTGCCACGTTTTTAACACAACTAACCTATCTACGTCTTATTAATTATAATATCATTGTTCACAGTGGATTTTTTTAGAGGTTTCTTGGTCATAACTATTTCTAGTAATTAAACACTACAAATGTTTTGTTAGGGTTCTAGAGTTTCAGAATAAAAACCTTGAAGGTGGCAAGGTGCTAATTGAAAATAACTTTTGAAACTTTCCTGTTGCATTTTCACCATATACAGAGGCATTCTCATCAACCTTCAGAAAAAGATTGCAAAATGGGTCTTATGTCCGCGGTATAAGGTGCCCTTGTGTAGACGTTGATGTGAACGCCTCTGTACCAGCGGGGAAGAGCGAGACACCATGTACCTGAGGGGAAGAACGAAACACCATGTACCAGCGGGGAAGAACGAGACACCATGTACCAGCGGAGAAGAACGAGACACCATGTACCAGCGGGGAAGAGCGAGACACCATGTACCTGAAGGGAAGAGCTAGAAGAAAGAGAACTGGAGAGCGTCGTTGCCCAGCGGTTTAACACTGTGCCTTGGAACCCGCATGGTCCCCAGTTCAAGCCTGTACGGAACACATACTTTGTAATAATTGTACAGTTCGCGGCTAAATCTCCGGTGAAGGAAAACAACACTTTGTAAGTTGCGATGTCCTAAATAATATATGTTTCTAAGACCCTAAGACAAAAAGCAGAAATTAATCAACTCTAGCATAGTTTGAGATGCTCTGTCTTACCTCACAGGATGTCTTCTTAAACTGGCTTACGTCCCACTGCTGGGCACAGGCCTCACCACAATTATAGCGCAAGCCATACTCCAACACGCGGGCTCAGTGCGGATTCTTGGTAGTTAGCAACCTCAACGTCAGATGTCATCAAGCTGCCCTAAGGCCTCCGACCAGGCTTAACGACTGACATCTAGCGACGCAACCGGGATCAACTGCTTAACATGCCTTCTAAATCACAGAAATGCATGCAATACATCACTAAATTTAGGTCGGGGTAGCCGGCCACCCATTTTATTTCCGCCCCAGCGTGCTTTGCTTTACAACAGCGATCGTTGCAGATCTACTGTCACAACTGCGCCACGGGCACAGGATGGCTACGTTTCATTATTTCATAACAAGGTGTAAGGGTGTAAGCTCATAATTTCTTTCAGAAAAAACCACCCCCTAGGGGTGGAGGAGCAGTTTACCGCCATCTGGCGGCAGCTATTCAAATTTCCTTGTTGGAATTTATTATTAAAAAAAGTTGCTTGACCCCAGTTTCTTTGAGTAATAGTATTTTAAATACTTCGAGAGCAGTATTAGTTGTTACAGTTGTTTGCGCGTATTTTTAGATGATTTGTTTATTCTGATGCTTTGTTTTTGTGAAGAAGAACTGCGATTGGGGATTGGTAGAGCTTTCTTTCAACATACATAACATAACATATCCTCACGACCATATCCCTAATGGGTTAAGGAAGAAAAAAAGAAAAAACGTTTATTGATTCTAAACATACAAAACAAAATCGTTAGGCAAAAAAATACAATAGAAAAACAAATTATTTCAGGTTAGTCAGAGGCACACTGATTGTTGCCGACATGGTAAATGGAACATTCAGAAGCCCACAATTCACCCAAGGAGTTTGAACCCCGAACGTGGTAAGGGACGAGCCTATCGCCGTTATCCGGGTTGCTTGGATTTTATATCGGTATTTTCCTTCACCTGAGAGTTAGCCACAAATTGTACAATGAACATAAAGTAGGTGTGTTCCGGCCAGACTTGATCTCCGAGCCAGAGTTTAGCCACTGTGCCACGACGCTTTTTTCAATACGTAATAGTATTTTACATAACATTAGTACGCTCACGACTAGATCCCAAACGGGGAAGTTTTTGAATAAACATGAGTAATATGTACGAGTTTCGTGTTAAATGGGCATAATATTATACATGATGTTCTTTGGAATATCAATATCAAAAAATAAAAGCAAAGTTTTCTTTAAAGTGCTGTGATATTTTGTAAGCCTCACCCGGAAAATATAGCAGGTTTTGATAACAAAACGAGTATTTGAAGGCAGCAATCTCTATACTTACACCTTAAAAATATTTTGTTCAAATCCTCGCAAACAAAATCGCGGGCAACAGCAAAGCTAAATTAAACGTTACTTCTCAACACAAGGGTCGTTCTCATTTCTTTACATTCCATAAGTGGACAATAATTGGCACTCCGGGGGGGCCTCTCGGCACAACAAGGGTTCTAAGAGACAACATACAGCTACAAACGGTAAGAGGCTGTTTGTTCCCATACGGTGTCATGGCGGCGACGTACACTGGGTGACGTGAACGCCTAAACTTGTCCGCAGAAAAAATACTTGCTACTCATTGATATAAACAAAAAGAGGAAGAAACGCTACGGTTCATAAGTACTTCGCGAATTCGAAAATGGCACATGATATTGACTTATAGACGACGTGCACTCAAACAAGTCGCACTCATGTTGGCTTGAAAACAGGTCCATTGGACCTGTTTTTGGGTGGCCACTTTTGGTACGCGGATGCCGTATCTTTCTCTTCTTGTTCATATCGATGTTGCTATAGCAACATCGATATAAACTTAGTTTAAGAGACTAGACTTAGACTTAGTTTTAGACTTAGACTAGACTTAGTTTAATACTCGAACTTGACTTAATAAAACTTACATTATCTACTAAAATATCCTTTAAATAAAATTTATTCTTTAAATATGTTTTTGTAACTAAATGATCTTAACAACATATATAAAAAAATACCTTGCGTTCGACTGATTAAGAATTCCTCTAGACACAATGTCCGAAAAATTACCATTTTTGTTTCTTGGAAAATCATTTTTTATTTTTCCGAAGAAGCGTATTCTCCATCCAATGTCCGTTATTCTTTATATCTAATTCTCCATTGAGTACCACTTAAGCCGGAGCCTTAAACGTTTCTCGTAAAAATGCCTAATTGTTGCTTCAGTTTAGTTTTTCACCTGCTTTGGGCAATTAAGGGTAACATTAGGCCTTTTCTTCTACTTAAGAGAATGGCCTCATACTCGTAGGCAGTCAGGTATTAGTTGACTTTCAAGTTTGAAGCCCTACCTTCTACTACCGGACCACTAGACGCCGTGAGGGCTTTCACTCCCATGTGGTTACGGCGGTCCGAACTAAGATGTTTGCTGCTCTTTTAACATTTAATATTATGCTATTCATGTTTATTATTAAGTATGTTTTGTTTGTTAATTAGATTGGACGATTTGAAAGTATTTTGTAACAGGTCTATTTAAATAAAGTTATTTTTTGATGCAGTCGCCCGGTTTGCGAAAGATGCTGGTTCGATTCCTGCCTGATGCCAAGGTGACCGAATGTCTTTTTCTGGTTCCCAGATCTTATTTTTTGATTTTGATTTTCCTTTCTGGTCCGCACCGCTAAGGGCCATGCCACACTGGCGGATTGCGAGCGTTTTCAAAGCGAAGCGGCCACGCAACGAACCCGCCGCCTGTGCGTGGCGAAGACGTCGCGGCTGCGCAGCGAACACGTTGCGGACGCGCAACGATTTCGCCGCGGACAAAACATAGTAGTCGCTTTCATTCAGTCGATTGGTTGTTATTGGATCCTCCCAATATCTTCGAAGTATTGGTTTACGTTTCTTGCGTCTTCGAAGTAACAAAGCTAACAGCAGTATTTCCTCGTCGGAATCCGTTCAGTTCGCTGCTCACTCAAGGCGGAAACGTTGCGAATCCGCGACGCGATCGCTCCGCGTCCGCAACGTGTTGGCTGCGCAGCCGCGACGTATTCGTCGCGCACCCGCGGCGTGTTCGCTGCGTGGCCGCTCCGCTTTAAAAACGCTTGTAATCCGCCAGTGTGGCATGGCCCTAAGGAGTGGAGCGCTCTCCCTGCGTCTGTGCTTCCGGAAACATACAACCTTTGGCATTTTCTGGGTAAGCGTGTTCTACCTTCGACATCGTCGTCGCTTACTATCGGGCGAGACTGGGATCAAACGCAAAACCATTTTTTTTTAAACTTGTAATAGGAAGCCTGATGAGCCGTTGACTGTACACTTGACTTCCCCAAAACCTGTAAGCCTATCAATATTTAAAGTACCTACGTCGAAATAAAAATTTAAATTCAGCCCAACGCGGTACGGCGTGTTTTAAACGCGTCATAAACTTAATGTTATTTATTGTTTGCAATAAACCGGCCAAGTGAAAATAACGAGGGGGGCTCAGGGGGGGGCCTTCCACCCCCCATCTTCAGCTGACAGTGTAAATAGTACAAGAACAGGGTTGTTTTTACAGTTACGCCCTGCGGTCTTGTTTCTTTGCTGTTGGCTCATTCGTAAGATGTATTTGCCAATGCGTAAAATCAAAGAGTCCTACTTATTTTTCCTTCGTTATGTTCACATGGAAAACTCGTCACAAAAGTACCTATCTACCTTCTAAATCATCATCATCATCATCATCATCAGCCTGTTGTAGTCCACTGCTGAACATAGGCCTCTCCTTTTGCACGCCACTGTACTCGATCTTCGGCTGCTCGCATCCAGCTCCTGCCAGCCATCCTGCGCAGATCATCACTCCACCTTGCCTGAGGACGTCCTACACTACGCTTGCCGAGACGCGGTCTCCACTCAAGAACACGTTTACTCCAACGGTTGTCGGTTCTACGGCTAACATGGCCAGCCCACTGCCACTTCAGCTTGCTAATCCGGTGGGCTATGTCGATAACCTTGGTTCTCTGCCGTATCACCTCATTTCTGATTTGATCTCGCAGAGAAACGCCGAGCATAGCCCTCTCCATAGCCCGCTGAGTGACTTTAAATTTGTGGACCAGCCGTGCCGTTAGTGTCCACGTTTCGGCTCCGTATGTCATGACGGGTAGGACGCACTGATTGAAGACTTTTGTCTTTAGGCACTGTGGGATCGACGATGTGAAGACTCGACGTAGCTTCCCAAACACTGCCCAACCCAACTGAATTCTTCTGTTCACCTCGTCCTCGAAGTTGTTTCTACCTAACTGCAATGTCTGCCCGAGGTATACATATTTTTGAACAACTTCGAGAACGGCGCCGTGTATCGCAATCGGTTCCGGTAGTACATGTTCATTGAACATGACCTTGGTTTTGTCCAAGTTCATCCGTAGACCGATGCGCACAGAAGAGTCAGCCAGGTCATTCAGCATCTGTTGTAGGTCCTGCAGCGTTTCTGCCACGATGACGATGTCGTCAGCAAATCGCAAGTGAGAGATGTACTCGCCATTGATGTTGATGCCACGTCCTTTCCAGTTCAGCGTCTTGAACATATCCTCCATTGCATTTGAGAACAATTTCGGGGAGATAACATCCCCTTGTCTCACACCTCGATGCAACGGTATAGGACTTGTTTGCTGATTTTGGATTTGGACGGACATAGTGGCTGCTTCGTAAAGGCATCTCATCACTTGGATGTATCGCCAATCTACTTGGCATCGCTGCAGGGACTCCAGAACAGACCAGATTTCAATCGAGTCAAAGGCCTTCTCATAGTCCACAAATGCTAGGCACAGGGGCTGATTATATTCTTCAGTTTTCTGTATAATCTGCCGCACTGTGTGGATGTGGTCTATGGTGCCGTATCCGCTCCGAAACCCAGCCTGTTCCGGTGGTTGGAATTCGTCGAGTCTTCGCGCAAGACGGTTCGTGATCACTCTTGAGAACAGCTTATAGACGTGGCTTAGAAGGGAAATGGGTCGATAGTTCTTCAGTAGGGTTTTGTCTCCCTTTTTGAAGAACAGGACGACCACACTCCTACTCCACGCCTCTGGAGTTCTCCCTTCAAAGAGGACAGCGTTAAAAAGCTTTTGGAGCTCCCTGAGTACGGGTCTGCCTCCTGCTTTTAACAGCTCTGTTGTTACGCCGTCCTCTCCAGGGGCTTTTCCATTTTTAAGCCGCCCAAGAGCGATCTCGATTTCGTCAATGCTGACTTCTGGCAGGTCTTCGGTGTAGTGGCGTGTAAGAGTGGCTCTAGAGTCCTCATTTCCGGGGTCAGGTCGAGATGCATGCGAAGCGTATAACCGGCCATAGAAGTTTTCTACTTCCGAAAGGACCGCCGGCTTCGAGACAACGACTTCTCCACTTTCTATGGTCAACTTCGTCAGGTGGCTTCTTCCAAGAGATTGTACGAACACTTTTGAACCCCGGTTCTGCTCAATCGCTCTCTCAATAGAGAGAGTACTGGAGCAACGGAGATCGCGTCGCACGTGCGTACTAATCTCTCGGTTTAGAGTCCGTTTCCCTGACGAAGTGACGGGTGGGTTTTCCCGTCGTCTCTTCATTAGCCCCAAAGTCTCTTCGGAAAGCTTCGACTTCTTGCCTTTACGCTGCATTTTACAAAATCTCGTACCTTCTTCCCTGAGGACTCGAACCACATCTTCAAGGTTCTGGTTAACGTCAGTTGTGGTTTCCACGGCAGCAAATCGGTTCTCCAGATTTGACTGGAACGCTTCAGATCCCATGATAGTTTGAAGCAGAGTTGGTCGGAGCCTGGCCTTCATCAAGCGGACTCGTTCAGCTCTGAAATCGATATTCAGAGAGCCTCGGACGAGTCGGTGATCGCTACCGGTATTAAACCTGTTGATCTAAATATTATCTTCCTATTATAAAACAAGGTTCTGAATCAGAATATTTAACTATTATCCAAATAGACCTGCACCAGAGTACTTCATATTAGACAGATACATACTACTCGTATAATTGAAATGTTACAGCACTTAAACAAAATGTAACTCTACCACTATATCGGAGTGTTGTGACTATATCTACTGAGAAGGTTAAACACTAACAACATTAACAACATATTATTTGAAATCCTTGGCCGATTTTCACGGTAACTGAAGTGTTGGAGTTGTCTCCGCTTCGAAAAGGAGCATAATAATAAATAGTTGTGTATAAAAAATGTTTTAAACGAACTGTAACCCCTTATTCATAAAAACTTAAACAGCTACTCTACAACACGTTAACGTCACTGTCGTTCTATATAATTACAGATCGCCGGACAATCGTACATAAATTGTGTGATGAAATCATATCCGTTTGCGTTAAGAATGCAGTGATTCTTAAATGTAATTCTGTTGCACACAAAAAAACTCAGATCCACAACCTTTGCGTTCGAAAGTATGAGTTTAACTGGTCACTGTGGACTTGACTTTCTAATTAGGAACGATTTGATTGGGTAGCGGACGTGCTAGGTCAAAGGCCAAGTATGAAATTACTGCATTCTTAACGCGAACGGACTATAAGTTGTTATTTTTTTTCACGATTTGCCTAAGTCCATCGTTCAGTTTTTCTCTACCGGCCAAAGCAATCAACACACCCAAATCTTAAATAAACTCAAGTTTAACGACAAAACGAGAGGTCTTGATGCAAATTATCTTCACACTTTTAATTAACCAATTTTACGCATCTGCCCCTTACTTCACCTCCTTGAAACTCATTCAACTTCATTATAGAACACAATTAAGTACTAAAAACAAATTCCAAGTGCTTCGGGACACGCAAAAATGACCTTTATTTGCTGGATTATAAAGTGGGGGTGAGGTTTTAAGGGCGTCGACGGAGGGTGATCGTGTCTTAGTAATTCGGAGTTAACAGCCATCTTATGAAATGATTTTGGGGATAATTGGGGATGAAAGGCTAATCTGAGATTAAAGCTTGAGTTATTATTTTTATAGGTAGGTACGACTTTACTAAGTGTACTTATCTTGTATGTTTCGAACGTTAAAGGAGATTGATACGTCATGTCTCGTCTTATGTTATTTTATTATACTTCCTGTCAGCTGAACGACGCTCACTGCTGGGCATAGGCCTCCTCTAAGGATCTCCACAACAATCGGTCCTGCGCTGTCCGCATCCAGTTTACCGCGATCTTGACCAGATCGTCGGTCCACCTTACTTATAGTTTATATCACGTATGAGTGAATAATTTGTCAAAATTGGAGCCTGACTGTTAGAATTTGAAAAAATGCTGAAAATGGTAGGGTTTCAAACGAGTTGGTGGGATCTTGCTTTACTTGTCATGAAGCAGCACAAAGTCTCAAATAAAATGGCAACTATTCATTACAAATACTGTTTAACAGCTGTATGGAGTGCCCCATCGATATTCGACTGTCCTTCTTGATATACCTGTCGGCGCGAGGTAGGCCGAGCGGTAGGCAACTCGTCACCGGCATCTTGTATGGGGGCTTCCTTGCCGGGAAGCAACTCAGTGAAACTCAAGTAGCAATCCATTCTTAATAAATTTAGGGATCACACACGTCGGTAGGAGAGTACGGTGAACATGACAGGTTCGATAATAAACAAAGCAAAAGTATTGAGCGTATCGGAATCCATTGTTCGACTCTGTCCTCGTGAAAGCGCGCCAAAACTGCTAAATCGATACTAGCGCCACCACACTGTGTTCACTGCACTTTACCACCAAAATCGACCAATCAGAAAAGAGTGCCGTGTCATCGAGAGACTAAGGCAGTCTATTACTCTACTCTATGCACTTAAGTGTAAAAAAACGTAATGTTGCCAGGTGTGCGCGCGAATTGACAATATTGCCAAATATGCGCGTGACGACATACCTTTAATAGTTTCAAACCACTTACACTATGTCCTCAGATTTGACAACCGGAAGTCGTTAATGCCACGGTTGGCAGCACTTCCGCGCCACTAAGACTGCGTCCGCCGGATGCGTAGTGCAATATCCGATCAGGCCCGTTCCCGGTTGAGCCAGGGATGTCTAAGCTGGAATAATTTAAGATCTACTCGGGACGGCCTTGTTACTGATAGCATAATAAATTGACTTCATTACATGAAGAAAGATTAATATTTGCTGGGAACTTGATTTTATCTATTATTCTGGTCTCTTTTAAAGTAGCTTGAGATTTTAATTGGGACGGTCTTTTTTACTAATAAAATCGCCAGCTTTTCGCCTGCGTCTTCGTTCGTATTATTCTGTTCTTGTGGCTCTTGGTAGCAAACTTATTCCAACTCCTTTAGGTCCTTTTTATATTTCGCTAAATATAAGTAAGAAAGAGAGAAAATGCTTTAATGGCCTCATTCTAGGCTTAGGTATATATTATAAGAAATCCATTAGAACTATCCTACGTTCTTAGAATTTCACTCCAAAATACTACCAAAATTTATTGAAATTAGGTCAAAAGTTGAAGCGTGAAAATGTCAAATTTAAATTCAATATTTCTTTATTCAAGTAGACCATCACACAGTACTTTCGAATCGTCGTGAATCTTAATTCTAACCAATTAAATAGCATACACATAATAATACAATATATAAACAATACTTAAGATACATGTTCATAATGTGACTCTACCACCGGCGTTGGAAGGTTGTTTATACTGAGAAGACCCGGCAAGAAACTCAGCAGTTTCACAGTGAGTAATCTTGCCTAAAGCAACTAAGGTCGTGGGTTCGACATCCCCAAATATTCATATGACGAACATTCGTTTGTCTGTGTCTGAGTAATAATGTTCGACAGCAGATATTATCTATTCAAGTATTATTTAGAGCATTGGACATAACCATTGGACATTATTCCACACAGCAATGTCTAGCCCCGAACAAAGCAATGCTAAGGGATATTTGACAATCGGTTTTTAGGCAATAGTCAATAAATTTAGAACTTCGTCTTCTGCGCTGGGTGATAGAGCACTTTTCCACTTGAAATGCGTTTCTTTACATGAAGCTATTTTAATATTATATAATGTACCTAAATGCATGCACTATGAATGCTCCCAGTATCAGTGTAAATGGTCAAATAGCTTCGTAGTTTAGCTTTTACGGCCTCGCAGCATAGCATAACCCATTTTCAGTGATTATGAACCCTTAGACTTCATACGAACATTGGCTCGGTGCGCATCTGAGAAAAAAAATACAAAATCGCCGTGAATTTTCGGCCTGCACTAAGCAAATCAATAACATTAAAGTTTAGTTAATATAACAAGTTAATTCGACAAGAACGAACCAAATTTGATAATGCAGACCTAAGCTCTTAAGATGTTTTCGCGAATCACAGGCCCATTCCAGCACTCAGCCTCTCAAAGTCGATGACAGCTCTTCTTAATAGAGTTACCGCCAATTTCAGGCGCCATCTTGTTTTAAAACCTGTCATTGCTTTGGCGGGCTTTTGATGATTGGAGAGGCTAGTAGGATTAAGCACATTTTAATAAACGTTTAAAATATTAGTGTAAGAGCAAGTCTTTTCCAACAAAATCAAGTTTCGAAAACTAAAATATCAGTTCGGAGTGACTGAGTTTCATTTGTGATTTTATTCTTTAAACACCTTTTTAACAGTCGAATAAAGTATCTTGCTTTCTTCCATTCATTTGTGAATAGTAGGTTTCATCTTAATTTTCCATACAACGGCTTTTCACGCTTTTGATTTAGGTACCCTCTAAGGGGTTCAATTTCTTAAAATTATTTCTGTGTGTTTACCCGCGTTACAAAAGAAAACCTTCGGCAAAACTTTACGTAGTTACATGGCTCCAGTTGGGTTTCGATACACATTTTGAATATAAAGTTTTGCAAGTTCGAATATAACACTCTCTTAAAAAAATAGTTTTAAAAATAGCAACCTGTATTTAGATTAAAAATCTCAAAACAGGCTTAACGTATCGAACAATTCAAATACCATTCACTTAATAAGTTAATTAATATTAGGGTTGACAATAACATAATCACACACAACGAAATAAGGGGCTCTTTTCTAAAGGGAACACTTCCCTTTCAACTTAGCCAGAAGGCCGAAAAGCCATAAGTAGAAAATTCCGCGTAAACTTAGTTTCATTCTACCACTGCCGCCATCTAGTAGCTACCGCTTTAACTAAATCCTTCGTAACTATGACAACGGGCAGTAAACAGAGTGAAACAAAACAATTTGTTAAATTTTTAAACTTGGAAATGAGTAAATCAAAAAGTGGTGCTGTCTGGGAGGACAAGGAGGTTCTTTTCGATCTACCTTTCTCGTTAGTATCATATTAACAATCAAAACCAAATTGAAAAAAGTTGTTGCTGAGTTTCTAGCCGTTTCTTCAACACAACAGTCTGACAGTAACACCGGTGGTAGAACCACATTTTGTTTTTGTACTGTGTATTTTGTATCCAAATCCATGTTATTATACTTTTTATGTCTATGATTTAGTAAATTTGATCGAATAGTCGAACATTATACAGTGAATTCCGAATCTCCAGCTATAGGTGTTCAAAAATAAATAAATAAATAAATATCACTGGATATTATTCCACGCAGCGCCACCTAGCCCCAAATTAAGCAATCAATTGGTTGTTCCATGGGATACTAAACATCGCATAAAAACCTTTTTTTGTAAAACATACTAAATATCACGGACGTAATACGTCCGTGCTTAATGTAGGTACAGTCAACAGCACATCAGGTTACCCCATTTCCGTTTTTTCTCTCGCTCTTGCCAAATGTCATTCCTTTGCAATAGAGCAAGGAGGACTGACCGGAAATGGGTAGAGTGATGTGCCGTCCACCGTACATAGGAAACACACAGACCAGTACAAACGGTCATGTTCATGCACTCGAATGCTTGTACTGTGTGCGGATCGAACCCGCGACCTTTGGTGTAGTCAACTTCTGGACCATTACACCAAACCGGTAGTCATGAAAACCTTTCACGTTTTTCAGCTATCTAAAACTAAGGCCTGGTGAGAAGATATTCGACAGAATCGAGCCTATAGAGGACACGAAAGGAAACAGCGGGACCAAGGGCCGGATGGTCGTCACCAACTTGAGGATCATATGGCACTCCTTGTCTTCACCCAGGATAAATCTTTGTAAGGTTTTACATTAGATATCATTCCATTCGCTATGAGATCGAATCAGGAATGAGGAGTTTCGTAGAAGGACTGGAGTCGCCGACGTGGCCCAGCGGGTAAGCAGGTTGAAGTGGCAGTGGGAAGGGCACATAGCGCGTAGAACTGATGGCCGCTGGGGCCGAAAGGTACTGGACTAGAGACCATTTGAGGCCAAACGCATAGTGGGGCGCCCACACGCAAAGTGGACGGATGACCTGATAAAAGTCTCGGGATCCCGGTGGATGCAGGTCGCACGTAACCGGGCGCTCTGGAAATCAATGGGGGAGGCCTATGTTCAGCTGTGGACTTCTTGCGGCTGCTAATGATAATGATGATGACGATCAATCCATTTGACCGCGCCCTTTGAGAACAGCTATGGTTGGCGCCAAAACTCACTTTGGTCGTGGTGAGTTATCTTTAAAATTCAATTTCTTTGCGGCTCGGCATGCAAGAGACGAGCCAAGTAATTTACACACAAAATGAGAAAAAATGCTAATTCAAAGTTAAGCGTATTGGTGATCGAAGTAAGCCTGAAGCACCGATATGTGAAGTGATGACAGCCAGAATGCCACCCCAGTGGAGGCTCCTTTACTTAGCAGCTACCTTTGAGCTGCAAAATTTCGCTCAGAAGGTCCCAATTGATGAATTTACGATCACAGCAAAATAATTACGCTTCTGGCACTAAAAAGGATCCCTAAAATGAATTATTCATCTCATTCTCCTCTCAATGCTTACAAATATGTAAGTACCCGTAAAATATTTATTTCCCCTACCTGCAAGTGGTCTGAAAGGGATTGAGGCCGCCTAAATTCTACGAGCTACAATTTATTACTTTGAATGTTGTAACTTAGTTTTGCTATAAAGTATGTTTTATATTATCTTGCCTTATTCTTTATCATTACCTAAGTAACTGGCCGACACGGTAGCTTTGGACCACAAAATGGAAAGTGAGCATGGGACTGCCCTTCAGTGGGACAGCACAGGCTCATAATAAAAATTAATAAAACATACAAGCCTTTATACTGCTGCTATTCCGGCGGACATCACTATACATCTCGGTGCTTCACGCTTACTTATATCATCAATACGCTTCACTCTGAATAGGGTAGATGACTATGAGTGATTTTGCATGTTTTTTTATGTTCCCTAAAAATAATAATTGATTTCAAATGTTATTGTAAAACCACAATCGAAATTCGTTTCAAAATGAGGCTACAATAGGCCTGCAAACTTGGGTGGGCAAGTCCATTTCATATGTGTTAAATTTTTGTAAAACAATATCACTTTTTGTAACCCAAACTATTATGAAGGAATTATGTTAGGAGACCATTATCATAAACGCAATATTTAATATAGCTGTCGAACAAAGTTATTACGCGCTCCTTACAAAAACAGCGTTTTTGGGCAAGTCCAAAAATGTGCATTTCAAATTGTGATATCTCTGGTGGTATTGATCCAGATGAAGTGATTCTTTGAGGATTGTTTACATAAATGTAAGGTCTTTCGATAATAAACAAAAAAAAATTACAGTCATCATGCCTATTAGTATTTTCTCTCATTTTGTATGTAAATAATTAAAAAATGTTATTTGGCTTAGTTTTTTTCTCTCAAATGACCACAGTTGCAAAGAATTTTAATTTTAAAGTTCACTCAACACGAGTGAAGTGAGTTTTGGCGCCCGCCGGAATACTATAGCAGGCCTCATGTTAGTTGTTTTGAAGCCGCCCTAAGGCCTTCGACTTGGTTTAACGAATGACATCTAGCGACATCACCCGGGACAACCTGTATAACTGATGACCATTTATACAGAAATATACAGCCGTTTCGGAAATCAGGGCGGGCTTATGTTTCAAGGTGGATGTGATTTAGCTATTAAGATTAGGATTGTTATTTTCCCCAGGTATAGGTCTCAACAGCATCATAACAATCAACACTAAAGTGGTGAATTCAGGCTTGAGAGGCACCACACAGGCGCTCTACGTGCTGGCCGCGTACAAGACGAACCGATATGAGTTCGTGTTTACCAACCTGTCGCCTAACTGTGTGAGGCATTACACTTCAGTCATGGGAGTGCACAAGTGAGTCAACCCTAAAATATTAGTACAAAAAATACGGTCACAGTCAATCAAGGTAAGTAATCTTCCATATAGAGCCATTGTGTGTGTTCGATAGAGTGGACTGTATTCTATTACGAAATGGTACGAAACGAATGGCGCGAAATACGACAGCGATAAAATATGCAAGGAAGACGAATCAAGTGTAAGGGCACTAACCTGGGTGTATGCGACAGTGTCTGAACCTTCGGTGGTCGGTGATGGGTTGGATCCCAGGAACTGTTGGGGTTCGAACTTACCTTCTAGGACTGGTTACCTTCCACAATACCTATACCGAGTTGTTGTTGCGGCAGCGCTCTTTCCAGCTGATCAGCCCTCTTTTTGCACATACACACGAATACAAACTAACGTAATGGTGTGATTTCAAATTAAAACGATAAATACGAAATATGTACTTTGCACCGACAATAGTTCTACGAATTTCCAACGATAAATGCGCGCCGTTAAACATTTGTATGGCGTTTTATACCAAATTTGAATTTTCGCACCCGATAGTGCTGCCAGGCGTAAACATTGCGTTTCGTTCAGAAATTGACTCGAAAATTGTAGTGACAATCCTGAACAGTGTGATTTCTTTCCCATTTTCCCATTCATAAAGCACTATGAGTACTGTTTGTTTCGGCCAGCTGCAAAAGTAGTGATGTTTATTTCGCTGCAGACAGCAATTTGTAATAATTTAGTCTAATGCTTCAAGAATCTTCAAACAACACGGCAAAACCCCTAAGTGGGTTTTAGCTTTCAAAACTTATAAAGTTAGCACTTAGTAAGTTGATTAACTTTCCCAAAGCCCTGATTTATTTTCTTTGTTTTACCCTAACAATAGGGAGATTGTGGTGTTACATGCTGGCCTAACAGGTGTCAATTTGCTCTCTTTTCTTCTTGATGAGGCCCAAGAACTTATGTTCTGGAAACACCTACGCGGGAGTATTTTTTCCTCTTTTTACATTGTCAAATGTTTACAGGTCCTACGGAGCCTCAAGAATGTATAGAGATCTGAAACTAAGAAGTGCGGTTATACACAACAAGCATCTTAAAATGCTAGCCCAGGAAAAGGTTAGTGCTTATTAGAGATAGATGTGCTCAGAACACGAACAAGAAGTGACGACATAAATAAAAGCAACTACTCGTCATTTAGATTCAAAGGTAGGTACTTTACTTTTGGCCATGTCGAACGTACGTACTACTGAAGACGCCATAAGTTTGCGCTCTATAGTGATTGGGAGCCGGGCAAATTTGACACGGTAAGGGCAAGGGATGTTTGATTTTGAGATGGTTAGGTCCTCATCCGTACTCAAAATGTATAAGAGGGAACTTCATGGTCTTTTTGGAACAAAATTGGTGTCGGCGACAAATAAACAAAATGTTGGTGACACGTGCCTGTGTGCGAAACTTCATGAATTTGTATAGCTATAGACGCTTAGACCAAACGCTGTGTGGCTTGACCTTTAGGCTTGACTGACCGAAATAATGACTGACCTGTGGTGACGTCTGCCGGGACCAACCGCTTTACTTGCTTTTCAGAACACGAAGATACTCGGGGTGTTAAAATAATCTTGCGTTTTTCCCTGCTCAGATCTGCCTCCACGAGCACAGCATCTGGAACCTGTCCAGCGACTCCGGCAACCTGGGCACGATGCTGGTGACCAACGTGCGCGTCGTGTGGTATGCTGACGTCAACGATGCGTTCAACGTCTCCATGCCGTACATCACCATAGAGAGCGTTCGTCTTTTTAATATCTCATAATTTCAGGAGGCTTCCTTAGGGTGGGAATACGTCGCAACGCATTTTGGGGCATGTTAGAAGACTATAGTCTTCTAACATGCGCCCTTCACTTATTATAATAAGTGAAGGGCGCCTCATTTGACGTTGTGCTGTGTCGCAAACAACAAAACGTGACGCACTAACGCAGATTTTTCCCCTTTATCATAAAAACGAACACAACGCTAAAGAACAGATTAGGCGATTGACGTGTTTTGACTGACTCGCAAATGGCGGCAGCAACAAGAATGAAAGGGACAGAGCGATACAAAAGTTAACGTGTTGTTGAAGCGCTGTTTTAGTTCTTTAAGAATAAGGGGGTTTGTTTTTAAATTGGTTTAGACTCGATGATTTCAAAATTAAGCATAACCTTGTGGGACATTTTTCATTAAGGAGCTTTTCGATAAGGCATGAAATGCCATTCAACATTCTAATCAGATTGACGCCAGCAACATCACCATTATGCAAAATACATAGACCATTCACATACAAATTGAGATTTGTTTTATAATGCTCGGTCACACATTGCCAGTTTCTAATATAATTCGTTTTTGTAGATAACAGTCCGCGACTCCAAGTTCGGCGAAGCCTTGGTCTTTGTGGTGCGCCCAACTTCTGGGGGGTACGTCCTGGGCTTCAGAGCTGACCCCAGGGAAAGGCTTCGTCCCCTGCTCACTGAACTACAAGCGCTGCATCAAGCATACACTGAGAAGCCGATATTTGGCGTGGAGATGAATTGGGGGAACGAGGTGAGAATACCTTTACCATTTTACTGATTTGTTACCCTATTACAACGGCCTTGAGTTTTTGGCGATAGTGGAGCAGCGATTATCACTGAAGCTATGTCTATGTGAAGCTAAAACATTACCTTCAGTAAAGGCCACCTCCCTGCGGGCATGCAGAAACATCTAAAAATTCATTCATTCGTTGGGTTCAAATGGGTAGCTGGCCATGCCATTGACTGTACCTAATTTTATGAGTTTAAATCAATGAATTAATTAAATTCAAAGCCCGTTGTATATTCATTTAATTATTAATCATGAATCGAAGCAAGCTCACTTAACGATTTTGTTACCGTTAATACATTTATTTTTCAGCCATCCCAGCCAACTATAGATGACATTGAAGAACTTGAGGAGATCGGTGAGCCACGAGGAGAAATGGGTCCGAACCTGTACTTGGCCTCTCAACTGGCGAGCAAAGGCGAACCTGACGCGCAACCCGTTTACAGCCCCTATTTGGGTCTAGCTATCGAGCCTTTGAAAGAAGGATTCACGTTGAAAAGCTTATTTGAGGTTCAAACATCATCTTAGAACAGAATAAATAGAATCTAGACAAATTCACACTTACGTTGTTGTTTTACTAATGTTTCTGCGACCCTTTGTGTCATCAACTCTGCACTGTCGGCTCGTAAATACTGTTATTCATTGGGAACGTATGCTGAATCCATCGACCTCATAGATGAATCGTTGAACTTTTAGAAGTTCACTTTCATTTTCACAGGTTAACTTTGGAACGGGTTTCGTTAATCATCATTCGTTTTGGAACGCAGCGTGTGGGTGCAGTCCGTATTGTGATTTCAACGCTCACAGCGCTGAAAGTGATTGTATTTAATTTTGGCGCTCTCATCAATTTGGAACGCGTATGGCGTAATTGCGTTGTATTAGGACAACGCCTATAGCGTTTAATATATCGACTAATGGCTGTACGATGCGACTATCGCGTGATAAATCTGGATGTCCTTACAGAACGTGAATGCGTGATCACGATCTCTCCACTGTGTAGATAGGGCTACACAAGGTAACATCCGTTTATCATTATTTCGATTGATCATTTGACTTTGACTTTGATGTCGCAAGTTAAGAACGCCCATAATAACGCCTATTATGGCACCTATTCTTGATCAAGATGTTGGATCACCGATCAAAACGATGGTCGCATAGCTTTCAATTCATTTCAATTCAATAATTAATTGCAAAACCATGATGTTATAAAGGCTATTTGGCGCAATGGTTGTATTATTAGGACAACACCTACAGAACATTTTGGCTCATTTCGGACCGCACAGCCATATTCATTGATTTTGACGGTTTACCCTTGTTTGATCGAACAACGTTTGATATAATATTACTTAATCGAACAACGTTTGAGAAAATCATCACTTTGTATAATATCATTTGATAGAATTTTCAGTTCGTCGAATGTTTATTTGCTATAACAACGTTTGCACTAATGATCAAAAGGTAGAATGTTCATTTGATGTAATTTTCAGATGGTATAACATGCCAAGCAGCATGTAATGAGGCAAGTCGTTTTTTGGGTTTTAAAAAAAAAATAACCACGAAGGCGACCAACTGATTTTTGACGAAACGTTGTTCGATCAAACAAGGGTGAACCGATTTTGACAGGTATAGACATACTGTGCGGTCCGTAATGCGATTACAGTAATGAGAGCGCTCACGGTGATATCAGGCGTCCCGAATTGAAATATCGCGTCAACAGCGCTCACAGCGCTGTCAGCGTGAAAACCAATTCGGACCGAGTGACTAGATAGTGACACATAACCTAACAATTTTTAACTTTTAATTTCTATCATTCCCAGGTTAAACTTGCGGTTCTTGTTGTAAAGCTTTCTGTTACGTTAACACAGAAAAAGATTTGTCTCAGCAAAAATTTATTCTGAGGACTATTGACAAAAATATTTTTACGTGAAAATGTCTGTTTGACGTTTCATCTATGAATCTGACATAAGGCCCACGGTGATATCGCTCTGGAGCATTATCGCTGTGAGCGCAATATGGCGCCGTTAGTGACGTCACCCATGACGTCAAGCTGTCTGACGTTAGATGAATGTCAGCGCGATATCTCAATTCGGGACGCTCTGTGAGCGCGATGTAATCGATTTTGACCCAATTCGGAACGCACCCATACTGTGCGGTCCGTAATGCGATTACAGTAATGTGAGCGCTCACGGTGATATCAGGCGTCCCGAATTGAAATATCGCGTCAACAGCGCTCACAGCGCTATCAGCGTCAAAACCAATTCGGACCGCTAGATAGTGATACATAACCTAACAATTTTTAACTTTTAATTTCTATCATTCCCAGGTTAAACTAGCGGTTCTTGTAGTAAAACTTTCTGTTACGTTATCACAGAAAAAGATTTGTCCCAGCAAAGATTTATTCTGAGAAATATTACCAAAAATATTTTTACGCTAAAATGTCTGTTTGACGTTTCATCTATGAATCTGACATAAGGCCCACGGTGATATCGCTCTGGAGCATTATCGTTGTGAGCGCAATATGGCGCCGTTAGTGACGTCACCCATGACGTCAAGCTGTCTGACGTTAGATGAATGTCAGCGCGATATTTCAATTCGGGACGCTCTGTGAGCGCGCTGTAATCGATTTCGACTCAATTCGGAACGCACCCATACTGTGCGGTCCGTAATGCGATTACAGGTCCATGGGCGCTCACAGCGATAACAGGCGTCCCGAATTGAAATATCGCGTCAACAGCGCCCACAGCGCTGTCAGCGTGAAAACCAATTCGGACCGCTAGATAGTGACACATAACCTAACAATTTCTAAACTTTTAATTTCTATCATTCCCAGGTTAAACTTGCGGTTCTTGTGGTAAAACTTTCTGTTTCGCTATCACAGAAAAAGATTTGTCCTAGCAAAGATTTATTCTGAGGAATATTAGCAAAAATATTTTTACGCGAAAATGTCTGTTTGACGTTTCATCTATGAATCTGACATAAGGTTCACAGCGATAACGCTCCGGAGCATTATCGTTGTGAGCGCAATGGCGCCGTTAGTGACGTCCCCCATGACGTAAAGCTGTCTGACGTTAGATGGCCCGTTGGCGCGATTTCTCAATTCGGGACGCTCTGTGAGCGCGCTGTAATCGATTTTGACTCAATTCGGAACGCACCCATAGACACGTCTTGATTTGACAGTTTGCAACAGTTTGCAAAACAGCAACAGCTGGAGATATTTTTTATTACCGTAAGATGGGGTTAATTGGTATCTGGGTCTTAATTGGGACAGTACATTGAAAATGTTTCAAAGCTCGAGAGAAGTGCTGTATTTATTTTATTTTTGGGTGTTTTTGTTTATACCTGTAGTGAATATAAAAACGTACAAGAAATTAAGAAAAATAATGCCTTGAAACATCTTCAAAGGCCTGTCCCAATTAAGACCCAGATACCAATTAACCCCATCTTACCGGTATTGTATTTCGTTCATTAATTTATTGTTTGAACAAAGAGGATATTTTAATATTCTTAAGATTGCTACTTATCAAGAAAAGTTGGTGTACAAACTCACAAAATATTTTGTTTGCGATTGTGGAGTCCAAAGTAGAACGTCTGTTCTATTCAAATTTTTGATTCAAGTTACTGACGTATTTACTGTAGTAAGGATTGTTTTAGATATCTAGGACACTTGTGGAGGTAAATGACTTAATAGGAATAGCTTTAATTTATCTATTTAGTGCATAGATCCATAGAGGAATCAATATTTTCATGTTTGTTTGGTAACCACTTCTGTATACATATTGTGCTGAATTTTAATCAACCACATGTAAAATGTAATTTGTTTAGTGCTTATATTGTGATAATTCAACCAACAAAACGGGACATTGCATTATTCTGATGCAATATCTGATTCAGTGGCCTCTATATTGTGAATTCTACAATAAAAGATGTGTATTTCAAAATGGAAACATTACTAATAATTATATATAATTATTGCTATGTAAACAATGTTTGCGGTAATTAATATTACTAAAACAACCTGACATCAACCTTTGTTGGTTATTAATTAAGTACTTCTGTTTTGAAAAGCAAAACATTATTTTCTAACTAGCTTTTAAGGTACAGAGGCGCTCACATCAACCTTTACATAGGAGCACCTTATGCCGCTGACATAAGACCCATTTTGCAAAGGTTGATGTGAGCACCTCTGAACTTAAAACATACACAGTGTGACAGAATTTGCTTATTAAAAGTATGTCGTAATTAGTTTCTACAGTAGTTCATGTTTGTCTAGCTTTTCTTTAACTAATATCCTCCATTTAGTATAGTTACAAATTATGTCTGAATTGTTGGGTTAAAAGTAATTTATTATTACTTTTGTAAATTATAGTTGCTTTTTGATTTGTTGCAGTATTCCTGGTAATTTTAGATTAGATTGTTATCATAATGAATAAAGAAAACAATAGGAGTGCAGCAGGGCTGGTAAGAACAATTAAAATATTTTAGTGAAACGGTCATTGAGAAATAAATCACTACATAGTATAAAACAAAGTTGCTTTCTCTGTCCCTATGTTTGCTTAAATCTTTAAAACTACTCAACCAATTTCGATGCATTTTTTCTATAGATAAAGTGATTGAAGAGGAAGTTTTATATGTGTAACTAGCAGCTGCCCGCGACTTCGTCCGCGTGGACTCAGCTGTATGTGAAAAAAGATTTTTCCGCTTTAAATAAGATTTTCCCGCTTTTCTGTTAAAATTTTCCTAAATTTTCTTTAATATAAACCTCACGGAGCCCAAGACCTTTCCAACGAATGCAAAACCGTGGAAATCGGTTCGTGCGTTCTGGAGTTATAGCGTCAGGAAGGAAAACCTGACTTATTTTTATATATGTGTAATAACATCACATTGCACCCGTGCAAAGCCAAGGCAGGCTGCTAGTCTATGTATAAAACAAAGTCAGGCTTATTAGATCACTTAGAACTTGAGAACATCTTGACCTGAGTTCTTAGTTTTCAATTTGTTACATCCAAGTCCTTCTTAAAAAGGAGAATAAATAATGAAAACCCTTTGTAGGAAAATGGCAGGAAAGACAATGAGTTAAAATCATTTTACCATAATGTTCCTGGGTTTTGCAGCTGTCAATTGGAACGGTCATATTATTTTTTAGCGTTGTCAATCATTATCCATTTTTACTGTCACAGTTGCTATTGGCCAAGTGAGCTAGTTAAAATATATCAACTGTTTTCTTTTCATATTCAAATCTATTCTTATTACTTAGTATACAAAATGGAATAAAATTACCACTTAAATACCTAATGGCCTACTTGAAAAAATTTCCAGCTATAATATCACAAATAACTTATCTTTTATATTTTAGCGACGCTCAGCGATTGCTGAAAGAATCCGTTTAAGAGAAGAATGGTCTGAACTCAAAGGTACTCCTGACGTGCCACTCACTGCCAGCAATGGGCAACATACCAAGGTGCTGGTGAACAAACCACCAACAACAGGCAGGAATCTCCACAGAAGACCTGTAGGACCTAAGTCTGTTACCAAAAGAAATGTAAATGTAAGTTTTACTTTAATTTGATATATGTGTTTACTTGTAGCTTTAGCTGAAGCTTATTAATTTAAGAACTTAATATTTGCATGGTTAGATTCAGTCAATTTATGAATACATTAATACTGGATTGTATTTTACTGAATAGCTTATTTGTGTTGCAAAATGTTGAAAATTAATGTGGGTAGATCTTACTAAATCCTCTTGTCAAAATTAGATGAAGGTAGTTTGGTGGGTGTTGGATAATTTAGTCTAGTTTTGCTGCTGAGCTGAATACCAGTTTATGAACTAAATCTGTATTTTCTTTTAATTGTTCTTTCACGTGAAAACTACTCAATAGAAATATCACTTTTCTTTCTTACTTAAGTCCACGCGGACGATCTAGTTACAAATAAACCACAACCCTATATGGGTATTTTCGATCAGCCACTTGTGATTTATTTAGTTTTTTTAAAAATTACAGGTAGCAAAGAGTGTACAAATGTCCAGCGAAGTCCTGGTAGGAGTAGTGGCGCTGGTCGAGGTGGGGGCGGAGTCCCGCGCGCTGGCGCTGCGGGCCGCGCTCACGGCGCTGGGGGCCTCGGTGGTGCCGGCCTGGACACCTATCGTCACACATCTTATCTGGACTCAAGGTTAGTAGGTGTATATTGGGAAGTATACTTCATTTTTTTCTTCACCACTCGCTCTCTTCGTTCGCTCATTCGAAAAAAATGAAGTACCTTCCCAATATACACCATTGGAGCACAAAATCAGAAATAAACCACCTAAAATATTTCAGATGGTTTATCATGAACGATGAACTTCAAACATGTTATGGAATTAAAAATTTTGATCAAAAAACCACTAACCGAAAGTTAAATAATTATTCGCTTAACAGTTTGCATGCACTGTCATCATTTCCTAGCCGACCCACGAGCGCTCGCGCTGACGTCGTGCGTCCGGTCTTGCGATATGACACCTCTACGCTACACATACCTAATGCACCGATTCCTGATTGTTTAACTAAATCGTTGAATGAAACTTGATACGAGTTCATTTTGGTGTAAGACGCAACATGATTATTCGAAAAGTGAATTATTATCGTCAATCATAAAATTAATAACAAATTCATAAAAAACATACCTGTGATTTTTTTCCCTTGAGATCTGGTATTTCACAAAAAACACAACATAACTACACTGATTGATAGATCATACATGGCGCTCTTAGATACCCGATTAGAATATGACGGCACCATGAAACTACAACGACCACAAGTGGTGGTTTCATGCCAGATTGGTCGTGCCGATACAAGTGATACTCTATTCAACCGCGTGTTATCCAGCAGCAACATAGTCAATAATCACATTTATGATAGTAAAAATGTCGGCACCATGAATCCTCGGTAATTCCATGATGGAACAGAGATTCATGCCTGATTGGTCGTACGGACAAGTTTGAATGCAATTTACCACAACTATGAGCATGGACGCGTTAACTCAAAAAGGTGTGTGGGAGCCGCGACGATCCCTTCAATACTGATGCAATGTATGAACAAGACCAGTAAATCGTAATTAATTAGTAACGCTTTTTGTTTCGGGTTCCGTATAATTGTTGTTAGGACAAAAGTTTATAAACATAATTCTACTAACTGGTTAATACGTTGGTGTAATGCTAAATACATTCAGTGAGGAACCTCATCATCTTCAATGATGCAGTAACAACCTTAATAAAAATCAAAATTATGATTATTTCGCATTACCATATAAATCCATATTAAGCATAACATTAGGAATCATATTTAAAATAGATTTTTTGCAAATAATACAATATAACTGTAAAAACAGAAATAAATGTCAATTAACTTAAAACAAATAAAAAACATATTTAAAATAATATTTGATAACTACTTATTAAATCTAATCAAACAGATAAAAGTCCGCTGTTTATTACGTAAAGATAGGAAGGAACCCTAATGCAATAATTAAAATAGATTTTTAAAATAAGTCATATCACTGTAATAAACAGAAATAAATATCAATTTACTTAGTAAGTAAGTAAGTAAACATTTATGCAGAATAAAAACTTAACCTATGAAACAATGGTATCAATACATTTACTTAAAACAAATAAAACTCATTTTAAAAAAATATCAAATAACTAATTATTAAATTTAATCAAACACAAAAAAGTCCGTTGTTTATTACGTAAAGATAGGAAGGAACCCTAATGCAAATGCAACACAAGCAGGTATTACTTTGAACAAACAAGTCACTACATTTTGCCAACGCTGCACTACCTTATCTGTAAGCTCGGTAATATGATTCAAGATTCAAGTATAGTCAACCACAATAAAAATGATTTTTACTTTCATAATTTGAACGTATTTCTAATTACTTAATTGTGTAATGGTTCAGAAGTTGTTTACTACAATAGAAGTCGCGGGTTCGATTCCGCACAGTACAAACATTCGTTTGCATGAACATGTCTGTTTGTATTGTTCTAGCTGTTTCCTATGTAAACAAATGATGTATTTGAAATATGTTTATCCTTTGTCTAGTGTCCCATAACACAAGCTTTAAGAAGTTTAGTTTATCACTAGACGCTGTTGTGTAGGTAGTGCAACTCTACACATGACATGTAATATCATTTAGGAATGGCTTAATGAACTATTACAAGGTTTTCGCCTTCCTCCGTTTTGCAGTGCCAGTTGCCACAAGTTTGGTTCAAAGTCAGTCAATTCAGAAAAAACTTTTTTTTTTTAATTTTCCTGCGTCTGGGAGTTAGTTTGTTGGACTTACCATACACGGATATTCAGTTTCTTACTTCTGGACCTTAACGCTTACAAATGGCATGTTCCCTGACGCATGTATACACAAATAATTTTACGTTATTAACAGCGAAAAATGGGAATTTTCTATCGTTCATTAATAACAGCGCAACATTTTTTCTTCTAAATAAACTCAAGTCAACTGTACATAAGTACGTACCTTTCAGCCGACCTAGTTAGTGAATTAATATTTTATTTTTCACGAAATGTATTGACAAACCGAAATTTTTGCTGACAGCTTACAATTTTAGACAGTGTTAGCTAACCTTTTATTGGAAAGACTTTATAGGTCGTTTTTGCGATCACTTCCTAGTAAAATTGGAGTTTTACAGTAAAAATGTTATGCTCCTCTTTGTCTGAGTTTGCAATATTTTTGAATAAATTAGGAGCTATAGATCAATGAAAACCATAACATCAGTGACAGTGAGTGATCATCAAGGACCATCAAGAAGTTATTCAACGTTATTAGTGCTACAGCAAGAAAATTCAGCAGAAATCAATCATGTTCGTAAGTTTTATCTTCAATTTACTATGTTAAAACGATAAAGATTTTATTTTACATGTTTGTTTTTATTCTTCATATGATAGGTCTGACATCGAATGCAACTCCGAGGTTGAAGTTAAACGCCGGGCAGTGCACAAGCACTCAGAGTCTGACGCCGAGCCCTCCAAACGCCGAGCACGGAAGGCCACTCCAGCACTTTGCGATTCTGACGCCGAGCCCTCCAAACGCCGAGCACGGAAGACCATCCCACCACTTAGCGACTCTGAAGACGAGTGTGCTAAAAAACGGTGAGATAACGACCTGCATCTCAGTATTGTGACAAACAGTGAAGATTCTTATAACCACTTATAACGCTTATGTTTATGAACGTGAATACTTAACATTTGAACCAATACTTTTGTTTTCATTTTCAGGAGCAACAAGACGGCTGGGGCCAAGAGGAAGGCGAAATTTATAAAAGAACTTTTTTACACGGACGACGAAGTAAATAAGCGGTAAGTTTTATGTAAAATCATAGCGAGGAACGTAATGACCAGATCTTTTCAAAACAAATCTTTTTTAAACCAAACATTAGAAAATATTGACTTTATAAATTATGAACTCTATGTACCTTATACCTTTATAGTTATGTACGTGATACATACCTTTTTTTTCTCCTGATTACGTCAAAGCAAAGGAGGGTTATGATTGTTTGGTACCTAGCAAACTTATTAATTAAATAATCCACGAAGCATAGTAAGTAATAGTTTCTCATCTAACTTAATCATTTCAGTTCCAGTAAAGCGGCTAAAAGACCTACGAAGCGCAAGCCAGCTGAAGGCAGCGTGCCGAAGCGAGCTCGGTCTGATGGATGGTGTCTGGACTTAGACGACGAGCCGGAGATCGTCGTCAACCGCACGCGCGCCGCGCCTTCCCTGCAATCCGTGCTCACGCGCCGCGTGGCGGATGGTAACCTACGTCATACCGCTGACCTATCCGGCGATCTGTTCGTGGAGCTCCGACTCTATAACTCAGCGGACATCAAGTCGATACCGGCGAGAGATCGCTGGCAGAAGGCGGTATTATCGCTTAAATATAGAACCGATTCTGACGCTGAACAGCTGGACTTGCTGCGCAAGTTTGTCAAGCGAGCACGCGCGGATTTTACCGACGAAGGACGGTTTTTTGTCGATAACAAAAAATAAGTTATCATCCTAAACATTAAGAAATAAGAGTCCAATCTATTTTAGTTAAATTTAAATCAATCTTTTCTTTTACATCAAGTAACAATGTCAAACAGATCGATATATTGTTCCGTTTGTAATATTTCTGTTAAAAGCAAAGCGTTTTCCGCTCATCTTAAGAGTACAATACATAAAAATAACTCTGCTATTGAAGAAAGCGATGGTATTGAGAAAATAGGTAGTGCTTTCCGCAGTCGCATCGCAGCGTACAGGTTGTGTGGTGATGCGGGGAGCGCCGTGCAGGCGCCGGCCTCGTTCATGCGCAGCTTGCGCGCGCGGGCCGCTCAGCTGCTACGAGCGCGCCAGTTAACTTATGATAGCATCAAAGTTAACTTTGAATTATTCGCTGAATTTCTTTTAAGATCGAATGATTCTAACAAGTCCGAAATAAAGTCATTTGCTACGGAAAACATTGTAATAAATAATAGTTTTGATTTTGAAGAAGTTTTCTCTCAAGTTATCAACGTGATTACTTCTAAAGTAGACGAGTTTGAAGAACGAGATAGCGGTTGGTTATTTTTACGTAATTGTTACTTAGAAATTAACATTAATAAGTACAATCCTCTGAGAGCATCTAGATTCATTGATTTGCCAAAAGCATTGAAACTCAAACGCGCATGTGTTAACATTCAAAATAAAGATGAGTTCTGTTTTTTATGGAGCATAATGGCAGCTTTATTTCCTGCAGACAGCAACGGGCATCGAACATCTTCTTATCCTCATTTTAAGAGCGTGCTCAATGTAAATAAAATGTCGTTTCCGGTTAAGTTTCCCGACATAAAAAGATTTGAGAAAAATAATCCTAATATAAGCGTTAATGTATATGGACTCAAAAACAAAACAAATGTTGTTGGACCATTGTACCGCACGTTGAGTAAAAAAAGCAATCACATAAACTTATTGTACATAGAAAGAGGTAATCTTTCACATTATTGTTTGATTAAAAACCTAAGCCGCTTAATAAGGTCGCAAGTAACAAAACATCATGGTCAAATATTTTTTTGTGACGACTGCATGATATTTTTTCAAAACGAACGTAAATTAAACGCTCATGTGTGCGGTGGGGTTGCGACTATTTTGCCAAAGTCGGGTACATTTATTCAATTTAAGAACTATGAGAAAATGCAAGACATGCCTTTTGTAATTTATGCTGACTTTGAATCTTTATTGCAGCCCAGTCCTAACGAACCCAGTTCCAGTTCAACGAAACTGTTTCAAAAACATGTACCGGCTGCGTTTGCGTATTATGTTGTTTGTTCTTATAATAGTTCTTTAAATCGATACGTAACTTATCGCGGTGAAGATTGTGTTGAAGTTTTCATAAATAACCTAAAAAAGGATGTATCTCAAATTTTACAAATTTATAAAAATACAATTCCTATGAAAAAACTAACCACACAAGAAGTTTGCGCATTCAAGGAATCAAAAGTATGTTATTTATGCAGTCAATTATTATTCGATGATAAAGTTCGGGACCACTGCCACTTGACAGGCAACTATCGCGGTGCAGCTCATTCTTACTGTAATCTTAACTATCGTTTACCACAATTTGTTCCTGTCTTTTTTCATAACTTGTCTGGCTACGACAGTCATTTATTTATAAGTCAACTGGGACAAACATCAGGACCAATAAAAGTTATAGCTAAAAACAAAGAAAATTACATATCATTCACTAAGTTTTTTACAACACATGACAATAAACATATGGCGGTTCGTTTCGTTGACTCTTTTAAATTTTTGGGAACAAGCCTAGAAAAACTTGTATCGAATCTAGATAAGAAAGATTTTATTCATTTGCTTAATTTTTTCCCAGAATCTGAGAGGTTCGAATTGTTAAGACGGAAAGGCGTGTATCCGTATGAATACATGTCTACCTGGGACTCGTACAAAGAGAAAAAATTGCCTCCACAGCAATGCTTCTATTCGAGCCTTAGTGACACTACTGTTTCAGAATCTGACTATAGCCATGCTAAACAGGTCTGGAATGAGTTCAATTTAAAAACTTTGGGTGAATACACAGATTTATATTTGAAATCTGACGTTTTGTTACTAGCAGATGTATTTGAAAAGTTTCGTTGCACTTGTAAAACAAATTACAAGTTAGATCCTTCATTTTATCTGACAGCTCCTAGTTTGAGTTTTGACGCAATGCTCCTTAAAACGAATGTAAAACTTCAGCTAATTGATGACTTAGAAATAATTCGATTAATACAGAAAGGTATTCGCGGGGGAGTATGTTTATGTTCTACGAGGTATGCGAAAGCAAACAATAAATACTTAACAAATTATGAAACGTCATACCCCGATAACTTTTTATTTTACATAGACTGTAATAATTTGTACGGCTATGCGATGTGTTCTTATTTACCTCATTCGGATTTTAGATTATTGAATGTTTCAGATATTGATCAAATTGAAATCCTTGAAACACCCGATGATTCCGAAGAAGGGTTTATTTTAGAAGTTGATTTAGAATATCCCGAGAATTTACATGACCTGCATAATGAATTACCATTTTGCCCACAAAAATTTTCACCACCAGGATCTAAAACTCCAAAATTAATACCGAACTTATATGACAAATTTAACTACGTTATCCATTATGCGCATTTGAAAACGTGTTTATCACATGGTTTGAAGCTCACAAAGATTCATAGAGTAATTAAATTCAGACAAAGCCCTTATTTAAAACAATACATTGATTTGAATACAGAGTTACGAAAAAAGGCAAAGTCAAGTTTCGAACAGGATTTTTTTAAGTTATTAAATAATAGCATTTTCGGCAAAACTTTAGAGGACACCGAAAAAAGGCTTGATGTAAAACTAGTCAATCAGTGGGTTGATACAAAAAATAGAACGAAAAAAATGGTCACTGCAGAACAACTAATAGCGAGGCCTAATTACCATAGTTCTACCATTTTTTCAGAAAATTTTGTGGCAGTTCAGTTGAAGCCAGAATCAGTTGTACTTGACAAACCTATTTATATTGGATTTACGGTTTTAGAAATTTCCAAAAGCCACATGTATAATTTCCATTATTCTGTAATGAAACCATTTTATGGTCGTAATTTAAACCTTTGTTACACAGATACAGATAGTTTTTTGTACTCGGTGAAAACTAGTGATATATATAAAGATCTGAGACACAATTTTCAAGGATATTTTGATACAAGTAACTATGAAGAAAATAATACGTACGGTATTAAACGCGAAAATAAAAAAATACCTGGATTGTTCAAAGATGAACTTGGCGGACATCTTATTACAGAATTTGTTGGTTTAAGATCAAAATTATACTGTATCAAAACTGAAACCAAAGAAATTAAGAAAGCTAAAGGTATTAAAAAACCTGTAGTCAACAAACTGTTTTTCAAAGACTATCATAAAGCTTTGTTGGAAAAGGAAATAATTCGCAAAAGAAACATTGTTTTCAAATCTATCAAACACCAAATATTCACTCAGTGTGTTGATAAAGTAGCCTTATCATCTAATGATGATAAACGTATCTTATTAAGAAACAATATAGACACATTAGCATGGGGACATAAATCTAGTACCTTTTAATTTAGCTACAATAGATTGGACTAGTTAAGTCAAGTATCTAGTTTTAAGTTTGTTGTTATGTTAGATTTAGACCACGTAAGATTGTATGTTAAGAATAATTGTGTTTAGTTGTTTAATAAATATTTCACCAATTTTTTTGTTTCATTGCTGAACTCAAACCCAGGTTTGAATTGCCTACTTAATTAGTTCATAGCTACTGCTCAAAAACCTATACAACATAAGTAGTGCACACGTGATGATTTCTGCAAGTTTCAACCTGTTATGATTACCTAAGACTACGAGGGTTGTCAGTTACATATTATGAAAGTTAAAAAAATATTTTTGATAATGTTGTTTTAGTTTCAATACGTTAATTACAGCTCATACTTGCCAAAACTTGTTTTATGAACATCATCAAACTATCACAGTGCGTATCGAGCTGTGATATAAGAGAGTCAATTATAATATAGTAGGTCACCTAACAACAGGATGATTGTTACTATAAATTATAATTCGAACCCAAACTAACTGCAAGACGATAAGATTTTATAATCAACTTTAAAAAGGAGTAGGATTTAATACATTACAGATAAAATCATACATTGTAAAATGTGGATTGACAGCCCTGCATGTTCCATTTAAAAGTGTTTAGCTTGTAAAATTTTAAAACTATGCAAAACTATTTTAGTGAGGTGTTGGTCATGTCATTCTTTTAGTTTCTGAGCTCGAGTGAAGTGGTGTGCTATTTACTTATCTGTAAGTATACTATTTTTTAGAAAATTGTTTGAAAGTTACATTTGTACAAATGATTGATAATATGTATTACTGTTTTTTGTTACAGAAAATGTCTGAATCCGACATCATGTTCAGTCAGTTCGCACAAGATCCCTTCTCAACTGCTAGTGCGTTTCGGCAAGCTTGTCCTGAACTTTATCGGTCTAGCCCTGCACCCAAAGAGAGGCAAGCGAAGCGGAAGAATCATAAATGCAAGAAGAACCGACTGCGCAGAACCTCCTACGTGATTAATAATGAGCATCAGCGAGGAATACGCCTTATTAAAATAAAAGTGATAGATATAAGCGGTGAATCTCTCAACAAATCGGACATTGAATGTGATGAAGATAATGTAGTGTTAAGTGCACAATATATTGTGAAAGAACCGTTGGATGACATAATGGACGAAACAGAAACAGTGATTAAAAAAATAAGTAGGAAAATTAGTGATAATAATAATTATTAGCTTTAAACTTTATTTTAGATATAAGACTAGTTTTAACCTGTACACTTGTATAAATATCAGAAATATTATTAAAATAAATACGTCATGTGAAAAACTGTGTTTGTTATTTTTTACTTATTATTTAAATTCGTTAGGTAGGTAGAATTAAATAAAACTATGCATTGATCATATTTAATGTTATGTATATTCACAATTACTTAATCAATAAATTATTTAGTAAAAACAGTCAAGTCAAATAATGAGTATCCATTCAAAAAACACCATTTTTTAATACACAAAGCACTTCTTAAAGCACATTTATTTTTGTGAACCAAGCAATTAAACATATTAGTTTTGTACAGGTCATTTAAACTATTAAGATTAGGTATACCTGTATAACTTATATCTACAATATTATCATGACCACACAACTCTGCCACCCATTTAATCTTTTCTTCACCTTTTACAATAATTTTCATGTCTTTCAGAAGAGGCTTGATAGTTCTATGAAATTCTTGAAAATCGATGTACCCTTCACTCCATTGGTAACCTCTGTTTCTTTCTATCCATTTAACATGTCGTTTCTCTTCCTCAGTTAATTTAGTAAATGGATATGGAGGTTTGATTAAGAATGTTTGAGTAAACTCCAGAGTTGCTATAACGAATTCTTTTACTAAAAATTCATTTTTACGGTTTTTGAATCCTTGCAAATCCACAATCACTGTATCGTTATTCATGATAATTTCTTCACAATATTGCTCAAAGGTTTATACTCAAATACACAATCGTTCAAAATTAGACAGTATGCAGCTGTCTGATCTGGTATTTCTTGATCTGTTTCAATTTCAACTCTTACGTCTATCGATCCTTTTAACGTCTCGTGTTGGCGTGAACAGTCGATTACAAACATAGGAGCAATGTCTCTGAATTCTTTCATGCTCATCAACGGCTCTGGTCGGCGTCCGTAGTAAGACTGTTGGAATCTAGCGTACTGCTCATATAATAAACTAAATTTATCTTCTGAAAAGTTGATGTTTAAACCTTCATAAGGATAATACGATGAATTCAAAAATACTTTAACATCACGCACGTGACAGTGGTCAAATTCAGCCATTGAAAGGGCAGCGTTATGTTTACGGTTGGTTTGCATTGCAATAACAACGAACCGTGGTTTTTCGATTTGTGATGAAGTTTTTATCGACCAAGTATGCTTACGTGTCTTAGGTAGTAGTGGATATTCGTATAGATCCCAATTACGATACGCGAGTTGAATAGCTCGATCTTTCTCTAAATGTTTTAGCAAATTAATTCTTTCCCGATCAGACACTTTGATGTGTGGAACTCGCCAAACAATTTTATTAATTACAATATCGTCGACAACTTCTCCTGCATTTAATTTGATAGAATTGAGATTCGTATTGCTCCTAAGCAACACCAACTCATGTTTACAGTTTATAATAATTTTTTCATAATCTTCAGCGAATCCTAAAATTTTGTTCAACGGTATGGATGCTGAAAATGCTCCACTATCAGTGTTATTCGATCCTGTAGTTGACCACCCCCAAACTCGACCACACTTGGATTCATCACCATTTAAAGATAGGTAAGATTTGATAGTTGAAGTAACACCAGCATTTTTAATTTTATCTATTTCTACTCCGTTCAATTCATATCTTATATCTTGAAACAGAAATAGTATCGGATTATTAACGAAATGAACATTTGTTATTTTTGCTTTAGTGGTACTGTTAAACACATTCACTTTTCCCTCTATGTATAAACTACTTAGTGATGGCAGTACATACAAATCTTGTTGGTTGATAGGAATTCGTATTTCATCATTTTTGTTGAAACTTGACACATATGGTTTGTATGAATGATACTCAAAACTTTCAATACTGGTATCGTATGAAGCTTGTTGTGATATATTTAAAATATTCATTTTATCAAGCCTACTAATTTAAGAAACTCCTTATTACTTTTAGTAAGCTTATTCTTTAGCTGAATCGGTGTGTCTTTGCGGGATGTTTTTTTAGAACTGAATTGAACACACGATGTAGACGGGTTTTTATGGAAATTTAACATTTTTTTCTGAAATGTAAATAAAGTTGTACTTCTTCACCTCGTAAGTTTATCTCTTTATTTTCAGCGTCCAACAACCTTATATTAATAGCGCTAATAGAACTTTGGTTTACCGGAAAGTAAATTAAATTTTTAGGTATTTCAATTATACGATAACCGGGTGGTACATTAGGCACGAATTCGTAAATAATATGACTTCCTTTTCCGTTTACAAAAGAACCACTGACAACATCGCATTCGATCCTTACGATGGTTGTTGATAGAATGTTGACAGGATATTGTGAATCAGTTCTTATATTTGCGTTTATTGTTTGTTGACCGAAACCTAAAATTTGTCCCAATGATTCAGCTTTATCAAAATAAATATTCTTGGAGCAGAAAATATTCGTTTTTAATGTATTGTTATTGCATGTTAATGTTAACACGGTATGTTTAATATTACTTTTCAAATAATCGCAAATATCTTGAAGCTCATAAGACCCTTCAGGAATTTTGATGACTTCATTTTCCCCATAATAAAACTTATTGTTCCTTTCATCTATATTGGGAATAGAATTGAAGGTTGAAAATGACAAAAGTCCGCATTCGTAATCTCCTCGAAGTTCCAACGTAGGGGAATAGTTTGTGCTCAAGGAGGCTCCGCTTCCAGTTATAGATACAGTAAAAGACATGTTTGAACTGATACTTTTATTTATTTCACACAGTATTTAAATGTTTTTCCAATAATTCCTCAGAAATTTTAAACATAAATGACCGCAGTTTGTAGTGCCAAAGGTTTGCTGTCGGTCAAAGTTATAGTTTATAGATAAGTTACTCATGTATTTAACAAATTCTAGAGGAGGCTTCAAATTGCCAAAACTATCATAATACTCTACGTAATTATTGTGCTTCACGAAGGCCACCCAATGCGTGCCGGGGTTTTTATTGCTGTCTAAATTCAATATTCCACATTCTATATTTTTGGGTTTCAAAGGTAATGTATCTCTCATGAAGACTCCACGAAAATAGGGAATATCATAGGCATGTTCTAATATATCTATGTTGGTGAGAGCACGTTTGGGTAGCCGCTTAATTAGTTTTTTGATGGGTTTAGATATAAACCAGTGCCAGTTTTATGAGGTTTAATATATAACCCTTTCCCGATAGAAACAGCTTCCATCATTCGGTTGTGTCTTTCAGATTCCTGAAGACTTTTTTGTGCAGCTTTGGAATCGTTAACAGCTTTAGCTATACCAGCTGCCCCTCCAGCTAGTGAACCTAAAGCTGATAACCCTGCGAATATAGGAATAAGTGGTAAAAGCCCTCCGCACTTTGGAAGAGGAATGCAACGCGGCAAACGTATTCCTTTTTTATTACTAAATAATTTTTTTGCAGCTGCATAGGCATATTTAATGGCAGTGTGACTGTCTTTGGATTTGATTTTTTTTAACCGTGATTTAATTTTCCTAACACCCTTTTTGAATGACTTCATACCACTACCAGCCCTAATTTTTGCGTTCATCGCTTTTTTCACAACCCATGATGCAAGTTTTTCTCCTTTTCCGGCATCTTTCGAGTTCAACCTTCTCTTTGCCATATTCAACAGTTTTAAGTCAGCTATCTGTCGAGCACGCGAATCTTTGTTAATATAGGCAATGTCGTGGTGCATGCAAGCTTCATCCAATTTGTTCACCCCTCGATCACCTCTAATTAATCGTTTCTGAAGTTTCGTTCCGGGCCCACAAAATTGATACCCAGGTAAATGTAGTTCAAACGGTAAACGATCTATCAAGTTATTAATTATACCACTGCCTTTCTTCATCGATAGGCAAAAAGTGAGATGATAGCACAAATTATTTTATTTATATACTATGAAACTAAATCACTTTTTTTAACCCAACTGTTGTCTTCATCACTCAAGCCTAGCCATTTTACATAAATTTTGTTTCCTTTTTTCTTAATAATTTTCTCAATAAGGTAAATTTCCGGCACCTTGGTTTTCTGTAATTCGTATCCATAAAAAGAACCTAGAATATTTTGTTTGTGTTTGTCTTGTATTTGATACGTTGGGGGACTAGTTTGATTATCTTTTACTATGAGAAATATTTCGGTTGACCAATTAGGAGTGTAACCCTTGTAAAAATCTCCTTTGTGTTTACTTATACGTACACAATCACCAACTTGAAAAGTTTTTCCTCGTCGTATCTTTGACTGTTGGGATTTGATTATATTAGACTTTACTAGAATCTCATTCGATTGATTTACATCGATTGGTTTAAATTTAGTTATGCGATGTAAAGTACTGTTATAATTCTCCACAGTGATGTCTAAATTATTTTGAAACCATTGATAGTTTCCATATAGACTGAAAATTTTGTAAAGGTGAGATTTAAGAGTTCTTATCACACGTTCTACTATGGAGGCTTTCTTTACAGAGTACGTAGAATAATGATTTATTTTATGCCTTTTCATCAACTGCTTAAAATAATCATTATAAAACTCTGTACCCAGGTCAGTTTGTAAATTTTTAGGCTTTCTTCTTGTCTCTGATAGTATACTGCACATTGCGTCCGTTACACACTTTTTTGATTTTGACTTCAACGGTTTAACCCAAACGTATTTCGATAAAGTATCAATAACTACAAGAACATACTTGTGTCCGTTATTATACGACGAATATTTTTGAAAATCCATGAGGTCAGCTTGCCATAAATCATCCATTCCTTTGATAATCGTATGCCGACGACAAAAATTCCTTCTCGCTGCTTTGTGCAACTCATGAACTAAATCTTCTTTACTCATTTTGAGTAGGTTTTGGTGAAATCATGAGATCAACTTCTTTTTTAGTGTAATACAATGTATTCAAATTTTCAACAGTCAGTTTTTCTAGATTATTTAGGTATTTTTTAACATTACTTTGAACTGTTTTTATTTCTTGTTTTAGTTCGTGAATACATTTATCAACGTATTCTTTACTTACAGCTTCATCGTCCTTCTCGGGAAGTGACAGTCCTTTCAATTTCGATAATTTTAAATCAAAATCTCCTGCTTCGGACCTTATTAATGCATCTGTAATAATATCAGCATTTAAAGATTGTCGTAAACGCTTATGAACGTGATGACCGAATTTGTCTACATTCATTATCGTCTTGTCGGCTTCTCTAGTGCAATGGTACTGCCCGGTCCACCAGATGGAAGCTTTATATATTTCTTGTATTTGATAATGCCAGCTTCATGCAATTCTTCGATTATTGCATAAATTTCATTTCTTACTCCTGTGTTACCAGCTGTCCATGAAGCCAGTAAAAGTTGTAATCTTTCCACTAACTCATTAGGATCGTTCCAGTAAATCAAATCAGTATCATTCTTAACTTCTTTTAATATATTTACCCCTTCTCCTTGCGGAAGACTTTCAACACTACTGGTATGATTTCTTGAGAACTTGAATAACGGTTTAATAATATTCATGTATTTAAAACCTTTATTACTGTTTATGGGTTTAGAAGGATTGCAATGACGTTTGTGTGCATTAGTATCAATAAGTAATAATCTGTAATTTTGCAAGTCCTCGTCTGTAACGTTTTCTAAATTTGGTACCTTTTTGTACAGTAATTCTTGAAGCCCTATGGTTTTTTTCAGGCTACGGTTTCCAATTTTCAATATTCTGTCGTCGTCATAAACACGAGTTTTGCCAAGCCATAATTTTCCTCGCTCATGTTTAACACCATAAGGTATATCTTTCATTACTTCAGATGACACGGACCAAGATAGAGAATCGTTAGCAATACTTGGTGATGACTGGAGAGATTTAAATGAGTTCTCATTAACATCATGATCCTCTGATGGGGATGTAGTAAGAGTCTTGTTAGAAGGCATAAAAATCTCATGATCTGTGATTTCCCCATCAGAGACAGGTTCTTCAACATTTTCGGAAGAGGTACTTGATGACTCGCTCTCGCAATATTTGGTTCTTTTCATTAAATGGTTCACTGGCGTTGATTCTTCATGTTTATATTGTTTATTGTCATCTTTTTTACTTGACATTTGGTTTAGGGGGTTGATAATGGGTTTGAATAATGTTTCGAGGGCTATGTCATTTGTTCTTTTGTAATCTTTCATAATATCCACCTTTCTTTTCACAGCTGCAGCAGACTTTACAATTTGTTCTTTGAGATTTCGTTCCATCGTTAAAGACTCCACACTGACTGACAATCTTAATCAAACTGAAACATCAGTAACCTAGCAACTATTTAAAAAGATTAGTCTACTTCTATGAATGTATCGAAGTTCAGCCGGTAACATCCTTTGTTTCGTTCACAGTCCTTATTTATAACTAAATAGTTGAAAGGTTTTCTCCAAACAGTGGAGCACATTTCACGAAACTTACACCATGACATATCAGAGCCTACATGTTCATCATAAACGTGTTTAAGGTTTACATCATCTTGCTTAAATAATATGATAAGATTAGAATTGTCTCTCACTAATTGTTTGGGTATTTTGGTGTAAGTTTGATTGATATAAAAACAGTCAATATTTCTATGGCGACCCATTGCAAAGTAATCTCGTATATTATTCTGATTTTCACAAGCAACGTCGTCGAATATGATAATTGAGTTTGGTAATGCTTCGTGCGGACTCAAGACCGCATTATTATCATTGTATTTGTAATAAGATATGTCTGCCACCTCATTCAACACGTTCTCCAGGAAGATGTATTTTGGTTGATATAATGATTTCGAGTAGACATAAAGGTTACAAAAACGTGGACCGTCCTGGTGTAGTAATAAACTCAGGACCAAGTTTGTCTTTCCGCAGTTGGAAGGACCACAAACGATGCTGCGTATTGTGTTTGGTAGTAAAGGACCATGTCGCTTAGTTTCTGTTGATGACGTAGAAGGACAGATGCATTCCAATTGCAATGAATCTTTTTGCTTCAGGAACTTCATTTTTGTTGAATAAATTTGTCTGGCAAGTTCCACGGGTTTCATAAAAATGACTACTTTTAATGTTGTCACAAGTTATAAACCATTTAAAACGGTTTCATGAATGCTTTATGCTCTTTTCATCAGATTAGACACTACAGGATTGAAATTTCAGAACAAAATCGATACGTTTTTACTAATTAATGGTGTATATTGGGAAGGTACTTCAATTTCAGAACAAAATCGATACGTTTTTACTAATTAATGGTGTATATTGGGAAGGTACTTCATTTTTTTCGAATGAGCGAACGAAGAGAGCGAGTGGTGAAGAAAAAAATGAAGTATACTTCCCAATATACACCTACTAAGGTTGGTTCCATTCAATTTCTTTCTTTGAAGTACACTAGGTCACAGTACTAACAGAGAAGTCCAAAAACCTTAGCTTTAACCACATGATAAACTTACATGAGATAATAGCCAGTGTCAGAAGGTGGTTTAACGACTAAACCAATGGATTCATACAGAACAGAAAAATATTTAAGTAAACTTCAATGTAACGCATCAGCTCTGGGTCCCAAAGCTGCTAGCTATAAAACGCTTCAATTCCTTGGACATTATTCCACAATTATTCAACTGTGTCGTAATTGAGCCTCAATCGGCTAATTTAACACATTTTATATAAAAAATATTTTTTTTAAGCAAGTGAGGGGGTTCACCCGTCATGGAAAAAAAATATGATGATTTGACAACTGTCAACATGGTCCGCTGAAATAGATATCCTTTCTTACATAAGCTCACATGTGCCTTTTTACATTTCCGTAACCGCGTTCGTTGCTTCAAAACAGCGATCGTCGCCGATCCCTGTCACAACTGCGCCACGGACACCTTTTAATACAAACTAACCAATTATTTATTATTATTTCGGTTGGGGACGCTGGCGTTGAGCCGGGTGATCGATCCGCTCGTTGTGGGCCATTTCACCCATTTCCCCAGGCTCCGTGGGAGCCTTAAGTTGTCCCATCGTCACGGCGTCCCGAATCTTCCAGTGGCCTTACAGAGTCTGATGATCTGCTCCACCGTCAGTGCTTGTATCTGTTCTATGTCGAGTTCGTCTGATCCTGTGAGCTCCCATCTGGTCAGTGCGTACATAGGGCATTCTGCGATAAGGTGGAGACTTGTTTCGTCGCACTCCTCGCACTCCGGACACATGGGATCGTCTTTTACGCCTATCAGGGTCAGGTGTCTGTTTAGTCGGAAGTGTCCCGTTACTATTTCAATTACTAGGCGGGTATTGCTCCTGGAGAGCCTCATCAGTTGGCCCGTCCTTTTATTGTCTAGTCCGTGGATAAACATCTTCGATTGTCGCATTCCTGCCATTGCATTCCACCTGTCGTTCTTCTGCGTTTGATCACTCCCTTGGTGATGTTGTGAGCTATCGGCAATAGGGGCTCCGGTCCCTCCGGGCACTCGTCTGCCCCCGCTCTGGCTAGTTCATCTGCTATTTCATTGCCAGCATTTCCTTGGTGCCCGGGGACCCACGCACATCCGATTTCAGCTTTGTCGGCTAGTCTCCCCAGTGCTGCTTTGCATTCTTAGACAATTGCTGATGTTGTCTCTGCTTTATTGAGTGCTTTCAATGCTGCCTGGCTGTCGCTGTAGATTGTCACTTTTGTGACATCGTCTAGCTTACCCATGATGTCAGCGCAATCCAAAATTGCGTAAATTCGGTTTGGAACACGCTGGCAAGCCTTCCCAGGCGTATTGATCTATTTATTACTGTGCCATCGTCGCATTGTATGTGCACGCCTGCACCCGACAGCCCTGTTGATTCTTTCCTGGAGCCGTCTGTGTAGCATACCACTCCACCTGTGTCAATTCTCCAGTCGTCTCTTTCGCCTATGTGGATTCTGTATTTTTTGTCGAAGTTCCTTTCCTTGCTTATGAGGTCGTTGTTTGCTAGGATCATTGACATTTTCTGGTCTAACTCTTTTCCAATGCTTGTGTGGCCTTCGTCCATATGGTTTCCAATCCATAGGCCAGTACTCTTCAGCTTGAACCATTGTTCTGCCGCCCTTCTTTTGATCTCCAGGTCCAGAGGTGCCAGTCCCAGCATGATTTCGAGCGCTGCAGTGGGTGTCGTTCTCATTGCCCCTGTCGTCATCAGTGCTGCCAGCCTTTGGACCTTGTCTAACTCTTGCTTGTTTGTCCTCATCGCGGCTCTGTGCCACCACACCAGTGATCCATGCAGGATTCGTGGTAGGATGATCGCTTTGTATATCCACAGCATCGTTGCGGGTTTCATTCCCCAGCTACGGCCTATGGCTCTCTTGCATTGCATCATTGCCATCTTGGCCTTTGCACATGTATTTGCTATGTGTGTTCTAAAATTAAGTGTGCTATCCAGTGTGACTCCGAGGTATTTGATTTCCTTTACCAATTCCAAATCAGAATTGTCTATTCTCACTGGTTCTTTCCTTCCTATTTTCCGTTTCTTCGTGAATAGTACTAGTTTGGTCTTTTCAGGATTTAGGTTTAGACCTTTACTTCTGCACCATAGGAGTGCTTCTCTGAGTCCCTGGTTCATAATATTGCACATGACACTCAGAACCTTGCCCGTCACAAGAAGCACACCGTCATCTGAGTAGACTTGCGTGTAGATGTTCCTGCTATTTAGCTTTCTAACCAATTCGTCTATCAGCAGGCACCACAATAAGGGCGATAAGCACCCCCCTTGTGGGAATCCTCTGCGTGCCCTGATTGTGTGTGTGACACCTGCTAGCTCCGCTTTTACCAGGCGGTGCTGGAGCATGTCTTTGACCCATCCTGATACGTCTTCGTGTATGCCTTCGCGCTCTAAAGTTGCTTCTACTGCGTTGGGGCTTGCCCTGTCGAAGGCTCCTTCCACGTCAAAGAAGCAACCCAGTGCGTACTCCTTGTTGCAGAGAGATCTCTGAACTCTTGTCACTATGTTGTGAAGGGCCGTTTCTGTTGATTTGCCCTTCATGTAGGCATGTTGGTTCTGATGAAGCGGCGATCCACCTTGTGCTATCTGAGCTCTTATTATGTTGTCTAGGATCTTCTCCATGGTCTTGAGTAGGAATGACGATAGGCAGATGCATCTGAAGGCCTTCGCTTCCTGGTAAGATGCCTTGCCCGGCTTCGGCAGAAAGGCCTCTCTTACCTCCCTCCAACTCATGGGGATGTGCCTGGCTCTTAAGCTGCTATTGTACAGTGTGAGCAGATCTTTCTTAATGTACTTCATTGCTATCTGCAGCATCTTGGGAAATATTCCGTCCGGCCCTGCCGCTTTATACGGTTGGAAGGAGGATATGCTCCATGCTCCATGCTCCAACTAACGAATTACTCTTCATTCTATAATTTTTGTTAGTCACTTTAGGGGTAAGGAGGCCTGGTGCTCTAAAATACACGCAGACTCCTGCTTAGTTTAGAGGCCAGTCTCCCGCATCACAATTATTTTTTTATGTACTTTTGTAGACTGTAAATAATCATAATTATTGTAATCTTTGTTATGTGGTGAGAAAAATAAACTTTTTATTATTCTAGGAGGATGCCGTGCCACTCGCGCCAAAGCCCGGGCGCTGGCTTCTCGCCTCGTATCCCCTCTGTGGGTTGAGGCCTGTGCGGCGTCCAACAAGCGGCTGCCGGAACAGGCCTTCCCGGCTGTGGCTAGGGCCTCTGACTTGCCTTCGCCTAGGACTTTGAGACAACTCCTGGTGAGAAATACAACAGTGTCGCATTTATTTTATTTTATTTATCCACCATATAAAACTTCTAATTAAGATCATTTTAATCTGTGCATAGTTGAATGCTAAATAACCACCAAGGTTGGTTTCACGTGATTTTACAATCATCTAAACAGCCACAGTTGCTAACAGTGAGTGATGTGATTACCTATTACTTACTTACAGTGAAAATCATACAATAAAAAAAAGGTTAGACATGCGCTTAAGCACCTGACGAATGAATGATAATGATTTAAGTTTGAAATTAGATGACATTTGTTTGATGGCTTATAACAATTTTTTGTGAAGGTGTGTGTGGTGTAGTGATCCAGTACCGGGATGGGTGACCACCCGGATTTAATGATAGATGGAAGATATTTTCTGTTGAACATCAACAAAGAAATTTAGAGGTCAGCGGTTCTCAACAAGTGGTCCGCGGATGGTTAAAGCCTAGACCGCCATGGACGTACCCAGCAGGAATCCTGACCCCCCTAGGTCTTTAAAAGTATCTTGTGTAGTGATTAAAACGTTTGATTAACATAATTAATTAACTTGACTGATATAAAGAAAAAAATGGACACTATAAGAATTAAAAATAGGAAAACCATTCGGTCATGGCCTCAGGCGGGAATTCGGCCAGTCTGTTAATGGTCTCGGTAGCACAATGGTTAGTACAGTCACCCAGTTTTCGAAAGACGCGGCTTCGCTTCCCGCCTGAAGCCAGACTGAATGTCTTTTTCTGGTTTTCCTATCTTTAGTAAGATTATGATGCTAAAATAAAATATCCTACTCTAAAAATTTAATATTTCATGAATTCCAGAAAAAAGCAGAAATGGAAAACATAGACCTGCTAGACTTGCTATCAGAGGACAAGGACGACAAAGCCAAACCTCGTCTCAGGTTGTCTAGCGACACGGAACTCGACACGACGGAGACCGACACATCTCGAGATACGACAAACGACACATCTCGAGATACGACAAACGACACGTCTCGAGATACGACTAACGACACGTCTCGGGATACATCTAAAGATACTTCGCATGACTCGTCTCGGGACAAGACTGGTAAGTTTTTCTCCTTCATGTGCTTCTGTGTAAAACAGAAAACACTCTAACAAACAAACAAACAATAAAAACTTTATTTAAATAATCCTGTTACAAGTACTTTCAAATCATCAAATCTAAATAACAAACAAAATACAATTAATAATAGACAAAAATACCATAATAATAAATGTTTACAAAAAATATACTGTACTCAAATAAATGTGACGCTACCACCAGATCGGAAAGTTGTTTCAGTTCTGAGAAGAACCGGCAAGAAACTGCGATTATTTTTATTTTAGGATAGTACTTTATCTTCTTACTAAAGAAAGGAAACCCAGAAAAAAAGTTCGGTCTTGGGCACAGGCAGGACTCGAACCAGCGTCTTCCGCATTCCGGGCGGCTGCACTAACCACTGTGCTACCAGACTTTAAAAGACCAGCCAATTTTTTTTTTGAATATTTTACCTGGTAGCCAGGTTTTTATCCACCAATGTTACCTGGCTAATATATGTTAGTGGTTAGTGCAGCCGCCCAGAACCGGTAAGGCTAGCAGGAACAGATAATGTTTTTGAATCGTGGATAATACTTTTTTTCTTTTTCCTATGTATTTAAAAATGACAAGTAATGTTAACTTCTCCATCAAAATCATGAGTGGTTCGTGCTAGACCTACAGGTGCGAGGTACGCAGTTTTTAACCGTGAGTTACGTCGTCTTCTAAGTTTTCATTCAATTAAGTGACCCAGAAACTCCAATTTTCGGATTTGTATGGTACAAGCAACTTCCACTCCATTGCCAATATTTCCTCGTATAGAGGCGATCATATTATCAACCTTTAATGAATATGCAAAATGGGTCTTAAGTCAGCATAATAAGGTACCCCTGCGTGAAGGTTGATGTGAACGCCTCTATACCAGTTGCGCATATGGCAAAAGGCGGGTCATAAAAATACGATCAATGAGCTATGGCTTCACTTTTAAGCCTGACAGAACACTTAAACACTTTTAGCATTTCATAAAGTTTAATTGCCAATGACACTGGCAGCTGTCAAAATGTATTTCATAAATTAGTTGGCCAACTAATGTTCAAAATTAAACCTTATGTCTCCAGAGATAGAGTCCCGAGTGAACACAGCGCCCCGTCGTGCACTTCCCATCTCCATCAGCCCAGTCCCACCAGCCAAGTCCCGGCGGAAGCTCTTCACCCATAAAGAGGCTGAGGAAACCAAGACTAAGGGTTCTGATGATGAAGGTAAGTCTTGGGAGGAAGTATTTACCAAATAGGAAAAAGTTCTTTCTATTTCGTTCAACTTCTATGACTTGTTTATAACACAACAACTGGCTTAACATCCCACTGCTGGGCACAGGCCTTAAACTTTAACTTTAAGGTGGTGCAGGACCATAAATCAACACGTAGGCTCAGTTAAACGTATTTATCCAAGTCCGCTCAGGCGAAGTCAGATAAATACGTCGGAATTCGGAATCTACCACTCAATGAGTACAATGAGTTTCTAAATCTGAAAAGTTTTGAGGGTCAATTTTTAGTTTATGGTGCGTGTAAAAATAAAAAAGTCAATTCTGACTAATTTTGTCAGGTTGACACCGCTGACAGTGCCTTTTAAATTCAATGAATCTTTATCATTTACTCTTGGTTGATGTAAACTGCCGTAAAATAAGTACAAAGTTAAGAAAAGTGACAGCAGCAAGATCGAGTATTTTAATTCTACGCGACTCCTTCAAACATGGTGTATTTTTTGCCTAATTTCGGTTAGTGATGAGACTGCAATTCGAATAGAGATCTATCATCATCAATGTTATTGAAAAGAATTGTAAGAGAAAATCTAATAGTGTCCCCTGGCGTACGTACCTATTATTTGACCGTTTGTACATGATAGTATGATTATTTACTAGAGCGTAAACGAGATATCTGTTGCGACGACACTAAGCAAGTCTTACGCAGTGTCGTCTCAAACTGTCAACCGCTTTCAGGTGTTCGAATTTCTGATTTTGCCACTTTTTTAGCACAAGTAACCTATCCCTTTTTATTATAATATGACACAGTGATTTTATAATAATAGTAGGTAGATAGTATACTTGTGCTAAAAAAGCGGCACCCGATATTCGAACGATTCGTACACCTAAGCAAAGCATTGACTGTGTTAACACTCTGAGGCGACACTTTGCAACATGTATCTGTCTCGTATACGCTCTAGTGAATAATCATACTGTCTTGTTCACACGTTACAACACGGTCAATTAACTACGTCGTACCCCGTGTACAATTTTTGACTTCGTATCAGTTATGACATAACCTATCTACGTCATTTTTATTGTATTGTCATTGATTGCACACGTGTGTTTGTATTGTTCTGCGTTTTTATTATTATTAGTTTCTGAATCTAACTTTTTCTCAGTCGAAACTGGTTAACTATATGTAATCTACGGGCCAGGGCCAAGTAAATTACATTTATAATACGTTATTGAGTCCTAAGGTCTGTCTGTTCGTCAGTATTATTATTTTTGTTTTACATCCACGATGATAACTGAGGCATCCAACAAAACATATTCAATGCTCTCTAAATTCATAGAAGAGGAGCCCAAAGCAGTAATACCAACCCGCAAACAGCGAGTCCAGCCGAAGCCGACTCAACGCGAACGTAAGGAGCTAGTTCGCGCGGAGCGGATGGCGCGCAGACTCGCGCAAGCCACTCCACAGCAGACCCAGCCAGCTAGGATAGCCAGACCGAGAATAGTAAGTGTAGTTATAGACAGATATCACTGGAACAGCGCCATCTAGCGAGTCCAGCCGAACGTAAGGAGCTAGTTCGCGCGGAGCGGATGGCGCGCAGACTCGCGCAAGCCACTCCACAGCAGACCCAGCCAGCTAGGATAGCCAGACCGAGAATAGTAAGTGTAGTTATAGACAGATATCACTGGAACAGCGCCATCTAGCGAGTCCAGCCGAACGTAAGGAGCTAGTTCGCGCGGAGCGGATGGCGCGCAGACTCGCGCAAGCCACTCCACAGCAGACCCAGCCAGCTAGGATAGCCAGACCGAGAATAGTAAGTGTAGTTATAGACAGATATCACTGGAACAGCGCCATCTAGCGAGTCCAGCCGAACGTAAGGAGCTAGTTCGCGCGGAGCGGATGGCGCGCAGACTCGCGCAAGCCACTCCACAGCAGACCCAGCCAGCTAGGATAGCCAGACCGAGAATAGTAAGTGTAGTTATAGACAGATATCACTGGAACAGCGCCATCTAGCGAGTCCAGCCGAACGTAAGGAGCTAGTTCGCGCGGAGCGGATGGCGCGCAGACTCGCGCAAGCCACTCCACAGCAGACCCAGCCAGCTAGGATAGCCAGACCGAGAATAGTAAGTGTAGTTATAGACAGATATCACTGGAACAGCGCCATCTAGCGAGTCCAGCCGAACGTAAGGAGCTAGTTCGCGCGGAGCGGATGGCGCGCAGACTCGCGCAAGCCACTCCACAGCAGACCCAGCCAGCTAGGATAGCCAGACCGAGAATAGTAAGTGTACTGTATATTACCTTGTAAAGTCGCGGAACGAAAAGGTTGACCAAACCACTTTAGTATTTGCTTCAGTTAAAACGTCTTGAAATTAATAAATGTTTTTTTTTCTTTCAAGATGTTCTACGTTCATGTAGTTCAGCTGTGTTTGCGAATGCAGCAACAACACATTTTTGTTATTATTATTCTTTAGCATTTTGCCTGAAGAATCCTGAAGCCAAGACTTTGCCTTTTTCTGGTTTTCGGAACAACACATCTTATTCAAAGACTACTATTTCCAGGTTCTAACTGGTATGAGTAAATCCGAGCGCCAAGCTGTAACAAGCGCAGTTCGGTCGCTGAACGGGCGCCTGCAAAGCCAAGTGACGTGGAAGACCACACACGTGCTGCTGGGCTCCTGCCAGGAAGACGCCAACCACAACACCTGCTCTGGTATGTTGTACATAAACATAAACGGCCTATATACGTCCCACTGCTGGGCACAGGCCACACCTCAACTATGAGGCTGAACGAGCCATACTCCAACACGCGGGCTCAGTGCGGATTATTGAAGTGGTGTAAAGTTAGTGAACAACCTTTATGTCAGATGTTATCAAGCCGCCCTAAGGCCTCTGACTAGTATGGTATGCTGTAAGATATAAAAAAAATATCCCCCGAATTCACAAACGTCAATCAACGCTAAGCACGCGCTCACGCTCATGCTGTCCCGTAAAGTGTCAATGGGACTGAAAGGACAGCTATACTTCTGAGGGATGCTCAACGTTGATTTGCGTTTGTAAATGCGGGGGTTACAGTTCTAATGCCAAATGACGCATCTAAAAAACAAAAAAAGTGATTGAGAGTGACAGGACCAACCAATGATATTATAAAAAAAAAGACGTAGATATGTTGCTTGTGCTTAAAAAGTGGCACCCGAAATCAGAACTTCGAACACCTGAGCAAAGCATTGTCAGTTTGAGACGACACTGCGCAACATGTATCTCGTTTACGCTCTAGTAAATAATCATACTATCTTGTACACACGGTCAAATTATAGGTACGTACGCCAGGCGCAATTTTCGACTTCGCATCAGTATTGACATAACATATTTTTTTAAATATCATTGGGACCAACTGCATAACGTACTTTCTGCACTTTATGTTACCATCATCATAATCAGCAGCCATACGACGTCCACTGCTGAACATAAACCTCCCCCATAGATTTCCAGAGCTGCCGGTTGAAAACGACCTTTATCCACCGAAACCCTGAGATCTTGATGAGGTCATCCGTCCACCTTGCGGGTGGACGAGGACTCCACTCGAGTACTTTGTGTTTTAATGACTTAATCGGAAGTTAAATATTTGAAATAATATTTCTTCCGAGTGTTAGAGGTGGATGCCTATAACATTGATGAAATCACCCTGGCTCATAGGGTAAATATACCAGAAAGATTCGGCTGGTCTGTTAATGGTCTCGGTAGCATAGTTGGTAGTGCAGTCGCCCGGTTTACGAAAGATGCGGGTTCGAGTCGCTACCTGATGCCAACATGACCAAATGTCTTTTTCTAGTTTTCAGATCTTTGTTAATGACTTTATGTTAATGTTATCCTAATGTATTGTCACACAGGTGTCCCCCCCAGCGCCAACATATCAGGCATAACCTCCCTGGTAGTGCACCGCTCGGACCTCAAAGCGCGGACCCTGAGCGCGCTCTTGGGGGCCGCGCGGGGCTGCCGGGTGTTAGAGGGGCGGTGGGCGGGGGCCTCGGCGGGGGCCGGGAGATGGGTACATCAGCATGGGTTTGAGGTGACGCATTTGAAGAAAATGGCGCAGGTAACACTTATATTACGCTAATTTTCGTGGCAGTGTTGCCATTAAAAAACTACCAAACCACATAGGTTATTTTATATTTTTAGCATTAGGGATAATGCATTATCATCATATTAGGGATAGTGCAGTCGCCCAGTTTGCGAAAGATGCGGGTTTGATTCCCGCCTGACGCCATAAGACCAAATGTTTTTTTCTGGTTTTCCTATCTTTACCAAACCACATGTAAAAATTTAATACATTTAGAGCAAATCCAACTTGAAGTTGTCACTAATTTAGCAGCAAAGTCTAGTCTATTATTGCATTCCGAAATCTACTTCAAAAATAAATAAAAAACAATTTAAAAATAGTGATATCGCATAAATGGACTTTAGTACAGAAAAGAGATTTCAAAATCATTAAACTGTATCTTCTTCTCATCAATTATATCTGAGTCAAATACAAAACTTACTTACAGAGTCTTGAATTCAAAATTTGCCAAATTTCGAGTATCGAACCCACCGATCGATTAAATTGCGATAATTCATGTTTGGGGAACGTGAGGAACAGGGTGTGGAGTTCCTCATACACCATAGAAAAGGGAGGATCATCCCACCAAACGGGTGTTATGTTTGGTGGACTACTGCCCGAAGGTTGTTGTCGGGTTCTTCTATCTATGCGCAATTGCTCCGAAAACTTTGATAGTGCCTTTCAGGATTGTAGTTTCTATGTGGCGAGATGGATGTCGCTACATCTGTCAAAAACCTTTTATAGCATTTAGACAATATTTATTAATAACAACACTTAACTTTCCAGAAAGCGCGCATAGAACGAACAGCTTTGGGCCGCATGCGATGCGACTACGCCTACGACGTTTTCAACGGCATGCGGGTTCTTATCAAACCTGACACTCTACAAAAAGAGGCCGCCACTAGTCTTCTAAAACTCTGCGGCGGGATACCGCTAGATGGCGCTAGTGGGCAAAATGGTGGATTGGAGTTTGACATGAGCATCGGCGCGGGCGACGGTGAAGTTAGCTCAAAGTGGGTGTTTGATAGTGTGGCCGCGGGAAGGATGAGGACTACTAGGAGATATGTGAATAATAATGCGCTTACGCAGATACAAGACACGAATAGATGATAACACTGGATATGTTTTGTCATGGACCTCACAGCCACTAAATGGAATCTGTCAACTGATCAGACTAATAAATCTCACGATGGCATCCACCACCTAATTATTTTGGCCACTTACCCGAGCCGTACTAAATAATTACCTATGATTTCTTAAGAAATGAAACCTAGAAAGCTCCAAAATTTTATTGAAATGGCATTAAATGTAATTTTGACGAGTCATACTATACATTTCTAGCGCTAACTACAAGTTGCCAGGCGTCTACTGGCTGTGAGATCGGTGTTTGTATATTTAGATTTAATTAGTAGAAAATAATAATAAGATGGGTAAATGATTTAAGAAAATCATGAGAGATCCGATTAAAAAAAATGGGAATATTGTAAAAATATATTTATTGTATATGTTTTTTTATATTGCTCGTTGTACATTATGGAAGCAGTATTGTAGTAGTATGGTTACGATGAAATGAATAACCTGCTTTGGATGATATGGAGCCCCAAGAAAGCATAGGCTATGCTATCAGTGCCACGCTCTAGTTGTGGTTGTACAACGGCAACGGCACATCACGCTACCCATTTCCGGTCAGTCCTGCTTGGACGGAAATGGGTAGCGTGATTTGCCGTTGACTGTACATTGTCAGTCAATGAACTTACTGAAATCAATGTTAAATGCAATCTGTCCAGTGTACGAAAACTATTTTGTTTTGGAAATCTTGCTAAAATTATGAAGTTTTCTATGGAATGCAAAAGCATAGGTAGTGACTATTTACACTTGTTCTTTATTAATTATTGATTTATTAAATACTAAGTAGGTATTTGACAATATTTTGTACATTATTGTAACCTAATCTTCTAATTCAAGAACTTATCAAAATTAAGCACTTCTTCAAACTTAAACCGTTCTGCAAAAAGTCAAAAGAAATAATATCAATAGCAATTTATTTTTAAATGGCTTGCACGCTCTTTTGCCAAATGATGAAAGCCAATTTTAAGAAATGTTATGATTTTGCATGAAAACATTACAATACAAACGATACTTCGTGTTTTCAAATGCTTCGTGAATTTTATGTGGTTTACATTAAATAAATAAATGAATACACCAAATAAGCTCAAGCACTGAAAACCGCTAAGTATTTATAAAAGTTATAAGATTCTAATAACCTAAGTTGTACATTTGTACAACTTACATAACAATAATATGTAATGTGGTAAATATACATACGTCTTGCATTTTATATTTTTTATTTTCTAAAGAGACCTTAACTTATTAAAACCTATTTTTTTAATTTTATAAAAGGCAATTTGTTTGACAAATATGGCGTCGTTTGTAGGTGAAAATGACATGTTCTAGGTTCTAGGTACGTTTTGATAGAAAATGTCTTGTTTCGTGAATTTGTCAAAATCTTTTGTTTTAAAGCAGAGGTCTGGTTTTATAACAGTAGGCAATAACTTTGCCTATGCCTATATTATTATTGCCTATATCGCTACAGCTTCAGAATTAGGCCCTGCAGACAAAGGTTCCATATATTTCATCATGTCGTCAACTTTGATACGTCGCCGGTCTGGGGACTTCAAAGGTCATGATTGTCATGCCTACCATACCTACATCTTTGGCGCTTTTCACTGATAGGAAGGTAGGTAACGTACGTGAGTGGTCTGTCTGACTCTTGCTGACCTCCGATCTAAATGCGAAGAGCGCCATCTATGATCAATCATCTTCACTGGTTGACCGAATGGAGAATGATGAATGAAGAATGCCTTTATCGAAAATCCAAATAGGTAGTAAATGACACTCCCTTATGTACTGAAAGTTTATTTTATTTTCTTAAACTTGCAACAAAGTGCTTAAGGTACTCTAAATATGAATTGACTCGTGATGCTACTAGATGGCGCTACTTTCCTATAATAGGTAGTTTTTCTTGTTTGCCAAGTTTGCTGTGGACGTGAGGTTCGGTCAAGTTCTGTGGTCGTCTGGAGGAAGCTTGCCATTCTTGCCAATTACCGTACACATTCAGCTTTTCAGGTGCATATCGCCTTTACCAAACATCGCTTTCTTGTGTAACACCAGAATCACTATGTAGTATGCCCATCTAATATCCATAAATGAGTGATTGATATCTATAGAAGTTCCCTCAATCAAAATGAAACCCATCAAGAGTACTTTTACATATTTGGCTAAAATGACGGAGTTCTAACGTTTACAGATACGGTCAAAAGGAAATAATGAAACCTCCCTTTAGCCGCCCTAAAAAAGTTTTTGTGAACTTTCTATTTATAGTAGGTAAGTAGGTATAACAGATCCATATTTTTTTGCTCTCTTATTTTCAATAAAGCGAACTAACTAGACAGATTTATTATTAGTTTCCCAACGACTATAAAAAGCAAAGACATTTTCAAGCAATCAATGATCACAATTTATAATTTCATGAGCGTAAACCGCTAAGCCATAGGGTTGCCAATCAAACAAACATTACCATTTACCTTTTAATTTTACGCTCTCAAAACGGGTCATTGATTTAAAAGAACATCAATTGGTGAGTTAAATAAAAAACATTGTTTACTATAAAAGTTTAATTTTACATATCGAAATTACTATTTTGAATAAATAAATAACAATTTACCTACCAGTACCTACCTACGTGTAGGTATTTATTTTATTAATTTAATTTTTATTGCACTTACCCCCGAATTCACAAACGCAAATCAACACTGAGCATCCATGAGAAGTATAGCTGTCCCTTTCAGTTCTATTGTCATTTTACGGGACTGCGTGAGCATACGTGCGTGCTTAGCGTTAATTGGCGTTTGTGAATTCGGTCACTTATATAAAATGATCTCACAACGACAGAGTGAATTTAGAGGTATATCTTCTGATGGTGACAGGAAGGGAATTCCAGAGACTTGTAGCGGATAGCCTGAAAGAGTTTGCCACAATAGAAGAAGGGAAAAGAGGGAGTGGAAAGAGCAAGAGTTACGTGAACGAAGGTCTCTTAAGTGAGAAGTAGAAAGGTATCTACCAAGTTATTTGTAGGATTGCTTAGTACGAGTACGAACAGTAGTGCAGTGCAACCCTAACCAAACTACTCATGTGCCCTAACCGTGGGTACCTGCATGAAAATAACTTGAATGCCATTCAGAGGCGTGCCGTGTCGGTATATCACAATATCATTAGTTTTCCCTAAGCATGCACCACTTCCGCGCAGATAAGAATCTAACATCTACATAGTGGGAATATTGACATCCGATAAAAGGCCATAAAACAAGTTAACGCTGGTAATATGTTATTGGATGTAAGTAATTAAAATCCAACTTATTTGAGGTACCGATTTGGAGTAGTGGTTAAGAAGTTGGCTACAGAGGTCGCTGGTTCGATTCCCACACCGTAAAAAGAAACCTTTGTGTCCATGAACATAACCAGTGTGTATCTAATAAATTATGTAGTAGGTAAGGGTTTATAAGTCATTACATACGGGGATATATACGGCTGAACCTATGTGAGCACACATTTCATTAAGTATCTACCTTCGGTTCTATTTTAACAAATTGTAAGATAGTATTTACAAACACATTTTTATTCATTTTTAGATTTTTTAGAGGGTGCTCACCAAATACACACGCACATTTTTGAATAGTACATTGTTATCCTAGGGGTGAAAGTAACTTATTTAGTCCCGAGACGGGGTTTGGCGCCCGGAACGAAGTGAGGGCGCCAATAGTTCGAGGGACTAAATAAGTCTTTCACCCGAGGTAAACACTGTGCTTTTCATTACGAATACAAGGAAAGTAAAAATAAAACATGAATTAGCCTAAGAAAAAGATTTAAAAATAAATGAAGATCGAATTGGCGCTATCCCGCCTATTTTGTTTGTTTTTTTTCTGTGGCGGGCCCACTATTCAGCCATTATTTTTTATTTTTTTCATTGGAAAAATGGTAAATATTTTGCGTTTTAAATTTAAAATTTAAATCGTAAATTTTTAGCTTTGAGCAAAATATTTACCATTTTTCCAATGATGAAATTAAAAAATAATGGCTGAATAGCGGGCCGGCCAGAGAAAAAAAACAAACAAAATAGGCGGGAAAGCGGCAATTCGATCTTCATTTATTTTCCTCATTTTTTCTTTAGCTAATTTATGTTTTTATTTTTACTTTCCTCGTATTTGTAATGAAAAGCACAGTGTTTACCTCGGGTGAAAGACTTATTTAGTCCCTCGAACTATTGGCGCCCTCACTTCGTTCCGGGCGCCAAACCCCGTCTCGGGACTAAATAAGTTACTTTCACCCCTAGGATAACAATGTACTATAAAATCTGTCTCTATAATTATTTGAATAATTACGCAAAGCTCGAGCTTTGCTTACATTAGGGTCAACGATCTTGTTGTAACCCAGAAACTATTTAGGTAGGTATTTATGATTAGAAAAATGCTTGTCCCCACATATAATGGGTCTCCAAACGAATTATCACACGGGCCGCTAGCTAAATATAGAACAATCGACCATTCATTACAGTTTCCAATGAATTTTAAGCGCGGTGATAGGCCGACATGGTTGCTGGCAATGATATTGTAATAAAAAGATGTAGATAGGTTACTTGTGCTAAAAAAGTGGCACCCGAAATCAGGACTTCGACCACCTGAGCAAAGCATTGACAGTTTGAGACAACACTGCGCAACATGTATCTGTCTCGTTTACGCTCTACTAAATAATAATGTTATCTTGTACACACGGTCAAATTATAGGTACGTACGCCAGGGGTCAATTTTTGACTTGGAGTCAGCTATGCTATTCCGGCGGACGCCAAAACTCCCTTCGCTCGAGTGAGTGCACTTTAAAATTCAATTTCTTTGCAACTGTGGTCGCTTGAGAGGAAAGAACTGAGCCAAATTTCCATTTTTATTAAATACACACAAAACGAGAGAAAATACTAATTCAAAGTAAAGCGTATTGACGATTGAGGTAAGCGTGATGCACCGAGATGTGAAGTGATGTCCGATGTGCACCGCCGGAATAGCACGGCAGTACTGACATAACATATCTACGTCTTTTTTATTGTAATATCATTGATTGCTGGCTAGTCTGTCTTGGATGGATGCTCTACAAAAATATGTCAGGGTTGGAGCGATGCATGGTTTTGCTTCGACCACTATTTGAGGCTCACACCGACATCCTATTCAAGGAATATCGAAATTGCTCAAAGGAGATTTCACAGAAAACTTTTTCCTTCCCTGGGAATCGAAGCTGTTGGTTTTAATAGAATTGTCACCCTGTGTTATCATGCCATCTTGTAGTGTCGTTTATGGGGATACATTTCTGGTAAGTACCTAACGTTATAGGTATGGCAAAGTGAAGAAACGGTCTGATTTTTAATAAAATATGTATGTTTGAGCCGTTGTCCATGAACCCCTCCTCCTTTCAGGGATGACCCTAGTCTTACAGACCGGGAAAACTGTGAAAGCCGATGGTATAGCCAGAATACCTATTACGTTAATTTCAACATCTTTTGTGTTCAACTTGTCATAGGTATCTACTACATAACTCGGTCACGACTAGGGAAGCACACTGACTTTTCGCATGGAAAAATTCAGACGGTAGGGCGAGTCTACCGTCATTCGTGGTACCGTACCTATATTACAGAGGCGCACACATCAACCTACCATTGCAAAATGGGTCTAATGTCATAAGTGCATAAGGTGCTCCTTTGTAAAGGGTGATGTGTGCGCCTCTGTACAGTCAACGGCACAGCAGGCTATCCATTTCCTCTTTTCATCTTGCTAGGGTAGTGGAACCAAAAGATGAACGACCCCCAACAGATGAACGTTCGATAGAAATAATCAGATAAAAAATTTATTGCTACTTTCTTTTGGGCAATATTTATTTCTGTAATATAGTGCCCCTTTTTCTTTCCAACGCCATTAAAATATTGACACAAATGTCACAGACGCGCTTACAATCGGCTATTCCGCAAGCTGTTCCAGTCAAAAAACAGTTTTCTATGGAAACCTACTTAAGGTTAGCAGCCTCCACGCTTAAGCATAATGTTATGTCAAACACGTAACACCAGCTGTATTCGTATGGTTTCGGTTTTAATAAAATCTTGATATGTTTGGTTTCAATTGCTTCGTATCAGATTTACATTATTTATCATACTTTTCGAGAAATTTACTGTTCAAGTAATGGATCCAATTTTGTCCTTTGGATCCAATAAATGAACGCCGTTCAACTAATGGAGAAAGGGCTTATATTTACAGACTCCATAAACCTTATAAATCATTCTTGAAGGTAAGCTAAAACTGTTTAAATTAGTTAAAAGAAGTATTATGAAGTCGCCTACCAAAAGTTGAACATAGTATTGTTTAGGTTTTTGTTAATTTTCACGACAATTATTTTATCATCTTAGTATGAAACCGTTCATTGTTCAACTTTTGAATTGATACCCCAAAAGTTGAACTACATAATGAGGTTTGAATTTCAGACATTTAACTTTCCTAAATTCGAAGGTTGTTTATTGATATCTAAGAAACCAACACATTATTAGAGTGTAAACACCTACAAAAAAAATTTTTGTAATGATATACGTGATTTTTAAATAAACAAGTATATAATTTCCTTAAGAAACAACAAAAAAACACAGTTAAGAAGTACAGATTTACGTGTTAATGTGTTAACATTATGATGCATGATATATTAAACGACTTATTCATGAGATCCTCTCTAATTCATTGCTTATTGAAGGATTAAAATAAAATACACCTCATAGTTATTACCATTAAAATGATAGTTCATCTATTGGGTTCAAAACGTTCATAATTAGGGCACAGTGTTCATCTTTAGGGCAAAAAGCAAAAGTTTTATGAAAAACATTTTTTTATTAATAACTGGTAGATTAGAGGAATTATGTTCTTAAAGTAATAGAATCTTGAGTATATTTAGAAAACATAAAAAAATTACAGCAAGTGCAAACAGCTCGGAAAGGCTGAGAAAAAAGTGCTCAAAGTTACAAAGAACGCTTAATCGTTCATTTAATGGTTCCTCTACCCTAGTGCCAAATTACATTTCTATGTAATAGAGCGAGGACGGCTGACCGGAAATAAGGTAGCATGTCATGCCACTGACCGTACTCGTATTTTAATGGGTATCTTCCAACACCGCAAAGTTAGCAGTAAGTTGTCTTTATTTAATTTATCTTAAGATCTTGTTACTTTTGTTTTTGTACATAAATATTGTCCTGCAAAAGCTAAACATACCTACCAAATCCGTCACCAGATGGCGTGACTGCAGCATTCGTTTTCGGCGCCCGCGGAGGCTCGGTGACATCACAGCCTCGCGTGACGTTTCCGCACTGATATTATCAAAATGATGTTCCTTGAAGAATGTTCCTAGCAGACAAATCCATTCTGAGAATGTTATTGTGAACGATTCTAACAACTAATTCACACCGGAATAAAATGATAAGCCTACCTAAGATTTAGTATTAAAGCTTATTTGCAACTAAGTGTACATAAATAGTGAGTCTTATCCTACTTCCTACTAATATGTGTATATGTGTGAATGTACAGTGTTGCTCTTTCACGTTAAAACTTCTGGACGGATTTTAATGAAACTTTACAATAATATAGCTTATGCGTCTGAATAGGACATAGGCTAAAATAATGAAGATACCTACTACCTACTAAGTATTACAAATGTTTTTAACCTAAGTCCACGCGGGCGGCCACTAGTGCTAAATAATATTGTAGGTAGGTACTTAATACTTCTACGATGAAATGGAATACGAGTTGGATAAGTATCTTGACTGTTCTTCATTATTGAGTAGGTATTTCCTTTACAAGCGAAAATATTTTGTGTGAAATGATTTTTTTCTAATTAAACAGTTAAGTGGTTCATCTCTAATTTGATAGCATAGAATACATGTACCTATTACAAACGAGTTTTAATGAAGCGTTATTCCAATTACCTACGTTGATTATCAATTCATTAAATAATAATAAATGATAAGTTTAGTAAATAGTAAGGGCAATGCCCCCAAGCTTGACCATCTCCGATGATCGACCGTAAAAGGAAATGATTCGCATTAATAATGCTCTGTGCAATAACATTTAACGACCTCACTCATTGAAATAAGATCTATATTATTGTAGATAGGTTACAGGTCGTAGTATGTTTATGTTTAAACTCTTAAAAATATTATATTGTAATAATTTAACACTATTAAGAATACCTACAACAGATTAAAATGTTTATTGCTAAATGAATGTAGATAGGAATTATTGTTATTATTAGTAAGCAGTTACAGTCATCTTTTGTGACTGCAACTTATTAATGAATAAGTAGTGAATGTTTGACGGATAAAGCATCGTGCCTGTGCCATTATATCAAATACTTTAAGGAAATTTATAGGTTCTTGTTTTTAAAACCTGTCAATTTTTAAAGAAAGATTCAAAATGACGTAAGCGTCATTTTGAATCTTTCTTTTCTTTTTTTTTTCTTTTTTTTGGTAAGCCAAATACAAAAGTTTTGTTTTGTGGATAGAGATTATAAAAAAAATAATGGAATCCGACTAAGGAGCTAGCGGTTCAAGAGACTAGAGTCTCCATACAAAAATGTTTCTTGCAACTGTATTTAGTCAGTTTTAATTGGAAACAGTTTCAAGCACAAGTCTGAACTATTGTTAAAAAAATATAACCTTTATTTACGAGTACTTTCAATAATGGAAACAGTCTTCAAAAATTCACAATTTCCCACACCATTTACAGATTAACCACACATTAGAATAAAACAGCACAGTTACTCGTTATACAGTAATAAAACTTAAAAATTACGATTTAATTTCGTAAATTAAAAGCTCAAAGTGATTCAAGTAATAAAATTAATTGTGCGGCTATCGCGGGATGTTATCTCAAGTGTGAACTACGTAGTACTATTCTACTACACTACTGTTACAAAAACACCTCGTTAATTCATTCTCGGAGCGAGTGCTTAATGAAAATCAAAAGTCACGCAAACAGGGTTGGCTACCCTTATCAAGTTTTCGGAGTAAGCGAAACGAAAAAAATATGATTTTCATAGGAATTTTTAGCATTTCCCAGAAATATCCCAGTTTTTCTTTAAAGATTTAGGTTTTAATAATAGAAAAATAACAGCATTTAAAAACACTCCTTTTAACTAGTTCTGTTATCTGGAAAGAAAAAATAAATAATTTGTTCTTTATGTTATTTTGGTTTTCAGTTTTCTTACAGATATTAATATCTTGAATTTAGGACATCAATTTCTTACATTTAGCAAGTATTCTTGATGAGACATATTTGCGCTTTTAAATCGTCAACAAAACAAACAAAAATACACTTAATAACAGACTTAAATAATATAATAAAAATATAATAAATAAATACACAGTATACAAACATAATGTGACTCAACCATTGATGTCGTGTGTCAATTATACCAGCAATCTAATAAAGAAACCTCAGTTTCTGAAAGCTTGCTCAACACATTTGTGTTACCAATAACATGAACTGGCAGTAAGAGCCATGAACCGCCCGACGATCAGATGAATTCTTACTTACTTTAATAGAATCATGCAGATGTACTCTATTAAATTGTTTGTGTTTGTTTGCTCATCAACAAAGCCCCGAACGGTTACTCTATTTGGCAGCCCTAGCTAGCAAGATGTGGGCTATGTTAGGGTAGGGGAGCGGAGGCCTTGACACAAAATCGCTGGACCGTCACCCATATTTCACTTTTAACATAACAGATGCACACAATTAACATACAACAATGAGTATCAAACTTGGAAGCGTATTTCGGGAGCCATCGTACGGTTGTTTGTTTTTATTTATTCATTGTACCATTAGTTGGTAATTATAGAAGGAAAATAGGTCATAATTTTCGTTTATTTAGGAAATTAATTAACCTAATAAACTTTTTGCTTCATCATCATCAAAAGTAGTTAAAAAAATTCTATTAATATATATTTTTTTTATTGCATTGAATCTGAAAAAAAGAATATTTTTTTTAGTACACTTACGTCACAGAAACCCGAAATGTAAAAAGCTGAAACCTGTAAACATTACGTCAAAATGTAAGTTTACATCATATTATTTATTTTGAAACACCAGTGTAAATTATTAATTCTGTTTATGTATTTTGATTGGAGGATTTGGGTTTGGTGAGGATATGGGCTTGATGCTTTATATTTATTTATGTGTTTGTTCTTCTTGCCTTTAAATTATTTTGTAATTACATGATGAAACTATGACTGTGTTGGTACTTACATAGAGATTCACTTGTTTGGTCGCACTCGTGATGACATCTGGTGGGCAGATGGTGGCTGAAATCTTTTAATTTCGTTATAATAAAGATATGTAACAGAAAAAAATAATAGTCGGGAACGAAAGGATTAGTAACAGCCTATCAGGCTACCCATTTCCGGTCTTTATCTGGCTCTGGCCGAATGTCATTTCTTTGCAGTAGAGCCAGAAGGAATGACCGGAAATGTGTAGCCTCTCATGCCGTTGACCATAATTTTTAATTAGTAGATCAATAGATAAGGACCCTTTAGGATGTGATGTTGGATGGAATAGAAAAAAAATGAAGAACATTTAGAATTACGCTTTATAAAATTCAATTTTAAGAGTAACAACTAACAACAAATCTCGCTATCTAAAGTATCTAGCCGAAATTAAATTTGCTTACTCATGTGACCTCTTGGTTTGTATATCTACTGGATAAAGACCTTAGCTAGCAACCTCACTAACTTAGTGACTCAGCAAATTTGAGTTCAGTAGATACTTTTGACAGTTAAGTGCTTCAGGATATTTATCTAACGTAATTTTACATTTGACTCGCTGATTTTAGCTTTTAGCGAAAGCAAAAAGAACGCTCATGAAAACAGAAAGATGGCTGGTGCAGTATCGAGACGAAAAAACTAATGATAGCAAAAAAAAATACAGGAGGAAGGAGGAAGGAATAGGTCAAAAGTTCTAAAAAACTCAAAGTCCTGCTTGATATTAAGGAGATGAGGCTTCTAGAAACACCAAGCATAGTTACTCTAATAAAATTCACAAACTTCTGTAAAACTTTGTAATACTAAAAACATCAAGTTAAGTAGAGTCCATCGACCTTTAGTGAAGTCAAAGAATTAAAGATTGCTCCGTTGACTATACCGTTGCTTTAAAATGAGACAAATAAAACCATTAATAATTAAAAGTAACATATCATTATGAAATTCATAAAATCTAAGAAGCTATAGCCGGAAGCGTAAAATATTAAACACATTCCGACGTATCAGTTATAGGCCAAGCAATTTCTCTCCTGACCTCACGCCTACGGCCGAAGTCTGCGCTTAGACCCGCGAAGCAACAAGTAATCACATTGTTGGTCCATCTACGGGCACTTAAGAGTTTATGTTGTCTTCAAGTTACTTACAGTCTTCTATTAGGGCTTTAATGAAGGAGAAACAAAAGATGATATCTATGAGCTGGCAGATAGATAAGGGGTGGGGAAGGTTCATCAAAAAATTTAGTAGATCTGTGGCCAAATATCTTCGAGACATGTTGTGATTGGAAGGGGAATGTTTATCAACACATCAACCAATGACTTCATTTCAAATGAGATACGCTGATATTTTCAAGAGTTTCATATTCTCTTTTTCTTCTTCATAACAATGTGTGTAGTCGATAGCAACCTAAAATACTATATGACCAAAATTTCGCCACTTTTGCACCTTTGTTCATTGACACAAATTAAATCAATAAAAAAACCATTCACATGACTCTTATTTAACAAGTGTTAAAAATAGTCAACATTAATTTACAATCATACGTCGTCGTAGGTAATTTCAGAGTTAATCGCACACCTACCCTAAGTTTATTACTTAAAACTTCTATTGATGAAGACAGCTATTGCAAAAGTTTTAAGTGACATGTAAGATTTCGGGGGCTTTTTCTTCATGTTTGGTTTCATTATAAATCAGACATTTACCTTACACAAACCTTTGAGTCATGATCACGCCCAGTCGTTTCTGTTGAATCTCTCCCTTTCTGTCACCCTCCAGGAAGTACAGAACCTGTTTTGAGACTTGAATCATCCCGTCGCAAATCCAGCTCGAACGCTCAATGCTCCTTTTTGCCGAAACCAGTATACATCTGGTTCCTTTTGTGTACCGTGTGAAACAGCGAAATTATCAAGGCTTTCGAAAAAAGCGTAAAAACTATTGTTGAAGCAATATTTTTGGAGAATTGTGGAAATAAGAGATATTGTGAAACTTCATCAATAGTAAATAATACCAATTGTTTGCATTGGAAACTTTGCAGTTGAGGGGTATTCGACCATTATACGGCATATAGGAAGATAAAAACTAGTTTTAGAATGAAACCTTCACAATACTCGTCTAGACTATTCGTCCAGAAACTGTATTGAAACTGTACAGAGGCTCCCTGTGGAAAAAACACAATATTTCTTCGTTAAGAGGTCTGTTGAGATTAAGACGTCTAGTGACTGGGACAGTTTTGCTTCCTGTACCCGGTTACAAGTTTTTTGAAGAAACATAGAGTTTAGCTAGTTCTATTGTTTCTTCATAATTCGAATGGTTAAGTATACTATTATTTTTAACATCTAATTCACGATACTTTCGTTTCCGAATAAAGAGAGTCATAAATTTTGAATCCCAGATAGTCACGCGTCTGTTGTTTTTGGTAGGGCTCACTTAAGTAGTATGTGGTAGGTTGGACCAGCAAAATTCAAGCGTAGCATTGGGAATTTACTTTCAGTGTATTGTCATGGGTGATAGACACACTGTCAAAGTGTATAAACTTGACTTGTGCCCTTCCGTGCTGAAGTGTCGACTTGAAGAAAAATTGACCCGGATAAAAGATGTCGCATTAATACCTTCAGCAGTGCCTGACTGGGCCATCGTCGCTACGTCACAGCCACGCATCTCGCGGTATGTAGGTACCGCAATTCGTGAATGCCCCCCTCCCCGCTGTCTTGACAGCTGGTCTGTTGCAATTTAAATCATAACGGTTACGCGATTTCTCAACTCGCCACGTGAATCATCTTTCCGCTTGATTCACTCGAACTCTGCACTGAGCTATAAGACGCCGTGTATGTATCACGATAAGCAGCGCGCGCACAGCTTTGCTTTGCATAATGTTTTAAGCCAAGGTGATACAGCTGGGCTTGTAGATACGATATCTCACTCCAAGTTCTTGTTAACTAAGGTTGTTAACACTGATTCGAATGAGTTATTGTCAATATACAACTTTTGTACACGTTTTGCAATGTACAAACGAGTTTTGTGCAAATGAAGGCTCTCATAGTTTCTAGTCTAATGCTCATCCTGTCGCTTTGGATTCTTTGTTCTTTGCTGAGCGGGAAAATCCTATGACATTATTTCCTTTGTAGTCTTCTTGGATGCGTAATCAATAATTGATCAGTATTTATTTTGGTTATACCTTTCGTCGGGTTGCTGGCAGGCAATTATATTGAATAAACTGTTGCTGTGGCCTAAATAAGATAACAGACAACGAGTTTTTTGTTAACATTGTTGACCCGCAGGCGCCGCTGAGTCGCTGGGTGTAGATTTAGAATAAGAAATAAAATATGGCAATTACTAATAGCTAAATTTTAATGATCATGCCAGAGGGGATCTGCAAGTCGAAAATTCTTGTTTAAGCCAGCCTTTCAGAATGAAAAAAAAGTGCATTGATGGTCTTTAAATGAACCGCGGGTACCTATTCCGACTGAAATAAAAACTACAAATAATAAATGAAGTTCAGCAATACGAGTTTTCAGTGAATTTCCTAAAGATAAAAGAGACCTATTAGAAGATGGCGGGAAAAAACATTTCGACATGGTGTAACACCGCTTTCAGAACGATACAAGACATAAAAAATGATATCCAAAAGAATACAACGTTTTTGAAATTGGTCTTTTTTGTCTGATTCTCGAACTAGATAAGTTGAGATAAATGGATCAAACCAATGCCATTACCATAACTGCACAAAAATTGTAAACTGTTAAATATGGCTTACATAGTTGCATCTATATTTATTATTTCAACTGCACCATTTGAAAAAAAGAAAGAATGTAGAATATATTTACTGTCTAAAACACGTTCCTGTCTGTTGTATGGTCATTAACTGGCTACCATGTTTAACGATAGTTTTGTTCAAAACTTAAACTACACATAGAACGACACAAAACAATTTCTAGGCCAATGACAGATCGGCGACTGCGCACTGGATTATAAACAATTTATAATGACCGGTTCCTCACAGCCTGCGCCGACACAGTCACCTTCAATATACGATGAATTATAATGACATTATTAACTTTTCCTCTTCCAAACTGTGGCCCCAAGACTTAGCTTCATTAATATTACCATACTGATCATACGAGTACTATTCTGAACACTAGAAGGTATGTTACGGTTGCAGTAATAGGCGTTTTTAATTCTACTGGCACATCTGTTGACAATAGCGCTTCTGTTTTGATTGACCATAATAATTTGGCAATAGTTGAACACCGTTTGCAAACTTGAGATAGTAGGTGCATAGGCACCATCAGACGAAGAGTTAAAACCTGAAAATCTAGAGAACAAAATTCATGAAATCTTTACAGCATATAACTTGGCGCCAATGCTATAAGTACCTTCTTAAGGTCAAATACTAATTTTAACCCGTTAATGATACATTTGCCGGTTCTTATTAATATAAAAAAAACACTTTCCGACAGCAGTGCGACGACTTTTTTGCATTCGTCATAGGTACCTAATTGAATCCTCAAATATTTATATTTTCAGGTCATTATAGGTAATATTAAGCAGGCCTTTATTTTTTAATACTGCTGGCGGGTTCGGTGTCATCTGATAGATAATTTAGTTAGTCTAACTAAACTATCTATTATAAATATAAAAATATGATGATCATATCACATTATTTTTTCTGTTATTTAGCGTTTAGTTTTGTCAACATCTCTCGTGTGAGCTACACATACTATTACCGTGGCTATACCAACAAAAAAAACTACTGCAATTGATTAAAATTTACCACTTTTGGGTCGTTGACCAGTTTTGGGACCAGTACCCTACTTCGTTCCTAAATACAAGTGGGCCAGTTTTTGACTGTTGCGTAACTTAAGGACATCGAGTTTTGCTTTTATTAATTAAAATGCCAATCTCCTGTGTCCTTAGTTTTCCTACTCTCGGGGCTGCCACATTGGCTGCAGAGTTAGGTATGTTACGATGGAAACCGGTCTACAAGCTGCGAGTCTTCACCAAATGTAAGACTTTCTTGACAAAATCAATCAAGCCGACGAACTTTCTTTTTAGTCCAGCAGAGTCGAGTTTCGTTAAATCCGAACGCGGTCATCGTCTTGTGGTATTTTAGGCCTACAAAGCTTATAAATTAACGAATTCTTCAAACCATTTTCTACTACTGCTACCTATCTACTAGATTTTAATTCTCACATTATTCGAGCTAGGTACTGCAGTACAAGCCTTTTTGCAGTGTAAGAATAATACCTACAATTCCTGTGCCTTCAGCAAAAGAAACAATGGTTTTGAAATCCTATCGCGTTTGTTGACTGGAATATTGATTTCGTTGTCAGTTTTAACTGTTGTTTGGCATCAAAAAGCTTAAAAGAGAGATTAGAAAAGCTAACGAAAGGTTGTTGAAGTTTTATTCAGTTTGTAAATGCAAGTAGGTTATGCCTGGTTAATCTTTAACATGAAGTTAATGCACTTGGACCCTAAAGGCGCGTGTACACAGGAAATTATACAATTAACAATGATCAGGCAGTTACAACTTAAGTTGGTCAAGTTCGTAAATTACACGTGGGCTAAGTATGTAGGTACTTAATAATAATATCGTTACGATGTTATTGTCGCGACGCAGCTGTTCAGGAAACGATCGCACCGGGCGCCAGAGACAACAAAGGAACTGTTTGAGCAAAGACTGGCCGGTGAGAAAGCTAACTTTTTCGACAATCAAAACTTTTTAGCTGTCATGTTTTGGAGGGATTATGATTTTGACGTAGCGACATGGACCTAGAATCTACTAGAATTGGTCCTATCTATGAAATCCTTGTAGGTAGGTATTTTTAATGAAAATAAAGGAAATTCTTATTTTAATGTAGACAGGTACCTACCTACTAGCTTATGCCATAGACCTAAAATTGGTTTTCCTGCTCTGTAAGACCAAAACAATGTTTAAAAAAGTGACGTCATGGAAGACAAGAGTAAATATTGAAAATCTTACCGATATTGAACATAAATTCGACATATTATGGAAATAATGGAATTTAGGTAGACAATTGAATGATTCTAAATTGATTTGTAGGTAGGTATTTACTATTTACTAACAGCACGTGAAGAGTAACCTACTGTACAGGTTTTCAAGAAACTGTACAGATGCACAAATGGGCTCATGATAGGTATGAAGGTAGGTTATATTGATTTGTTTACAAGGCGCAAGGGGATAACGATAATTTAAAATACTTTTTTCACGTGGTTGTAGGTAGGTACGTCCACATAGGTAGTTGCTGCTTGGTATTTTATAATATTAAACTGTCTTACTTACATTGTAATTTAGTAAATAGGTCAACCAAAAATTCTTTTTTTTTTATTTTCAAACTGTCTTTGTTCGTCTTTCATCATTATAAATCTATGGTTTAAGCAAGTGCGTTGATTATTAAAGATTTACAAGAAAACAAAGTTTGCTTTTTATCTAAGTGCCAAGCTTTTGTTGAGTGCTAATAAGTTTGCGCGCGTTTGATAATACATATTTTAAAATTCATTCTGCATTAAAAACCGTTACACAAATAAAATACAAATGAGGGTAGAAAGAGAAATCGTTGATTTCATTTATCTACCCACAGATAACTTTTTGTAGATCATGTTTTTTATACATTACTGATATTTGATTTGTCATGATAATGTTATGAAAAGCAGAAAGATTCGCAACGACTATTCAATCAAAGGGCCTGTAAGTAAAACAGAATATTGAAGAATGAAGGTAGGCATAAGAATAACAAGGAAAACGGTGTTATTTTCAAAAGTCGAACAAAGACAGTAGTTCGATAAGCCCTGACGAACTGAGTGAAATATCATTACGTAGGCGAGCATAAGTTTGATACGAGCTCGAGCGATATTACCTGTGTTTTTTGCCACGTGTTGCAAACCTGCTCCTCCTTAGCGGGGACCACAAGCAGGCCGGGATTGGTGCAATTTGAATTATAAGACACAACGTTTACACCGAATCGCGTCCTAAGCGTGGCCACCGCAGTGAACGACCGGAGTGGCCGCTAACGGTACCGCGCGCCGCGGATGCTGAGCGGCTGAATAGCGGTCTTCGACGGCCCGGCCCGGTTGGATAGGCCGGGACTGGTGCAATATCGCACATGTACACCGAATATAGCGCCAGTCACCGCCCATCCACACGGGCCTCGAACAAAGGACGCCGCTCCTGCGCCGCGCCCAACGAACCTCGAAACAGCTTCAACTTGAGTTTGTGCACGCACTTCAACGGAATTGTTACGCGCGAATTTCGCGAGGCGAGCGCTCGTGTAGCCCGCACGACTGCCGGCGACGGAGTGGCGCGCGGTGCGGGGAAGGCGACGCGAGCGCAGCTGTCGCGCCCCTCCCGCCTCCCCGCGTCTCACCCCGGGCCCTTTATCGTTCTGGGAAGTGGTTCCCGAGCTTCCCGAATGTGTTGCCAACGCAAAAACTCTCCTCGTCCCAATGGAACAGATCGGCCAGATGATCCGTGAAAGTTGTGGTCCTTGACACCACTGACGTGTAGGCCGATCGAACTTTTCGCATAGTTCAATCACTTGAAAGTTGAAATGAATTTAACTGTCACGGTCATCGAAATTGGATAGAAGCCTCGTTTATCTACTATATTTCTGTTCATTCATTTTATTAGACGTGACGTAATACATAATTTACTAATTAATATGTGACATTTCTGTGCAAATTTTTACTTTATCTAAAAACCTCAATAAAAATCGCGGCAACACCATATTTCAAATAAATAATGCAAATTAATACCCATCCAACCAACTGCTAGCAGTGCTAGCTAACCAAAAGCTTGATAGGTAGCGCCTAGCATCCTGCGTAACATAGAAGTTGGAAAATGACCTTTCGTGCATAAGCTTAAGGTGGTACGAGCTATAAAAGTATCTTGTGACCTCTGTTTAAAAACCAGATATCAATTCCAACAAATAAATGCGATGTTACTTTTATTCACATGCTCTGGTATTGCAGTGTGGTATTCCCTTGTGTTAAGTATGTAAAGTGCCACAAACACCGAGGGCTGTGTCTAGGTCCTAACCGTAGTAACGAACCATTTTGCTGCACATGCGAGAGACGTTGACCTACATTTTATGAAGTCATATCATTTGTTTCGCAAGAAAAAATGAGATTATTTTGATTCCTATAAAATTCAAATTTTTAACTTGATGAGGTTTTTTTGGTATGAAAAAAAGAGACATAAATAAACTATGTTTCCTGATTCACGTTACAGCGTTCACTGGGCCTTTATCTTCCTGTTTATTACGTACGATCACCTCATTTTAGTAACTGAAGTCCGTTATAATTATGATAACAATAAACATTTTTTGAAAAAATGACACATTAATCTTATAAAAAGAGTACCTTCAAAGATGTGACATTGAAATATAAAATGGTAAATGCGATTATTATCCTAGCAACCCCACAACGTTCGACATTCAAACCGTCTTCCCGCGTCGTACTCTCTACCTGCACCACAGATTACATAGTCCAGATCTGTCCAGATCAATGCTTCAAGGAAATCATCTGCACAGCCTCGCACGAGCCTCGTGGTGATACATTTTAATGTCTATGATCGATTAATGACTTCACCCCTGTCGGAACACCTAAGTAATACACCATCAATATATTTCTTTTTTTGTAAATTTTTAAGAGGTTTGGTTGAACTTGAAAGCCAGTTAAAGTACCTATTTAGCGCAATTACTTATAATATTTTTTGTGAACATTAAGATAGATCTCGCTTATGTGTGAAAAATTAAATTAGGTACAGTCACATTAGGACAGCACATAAGGCTATCTACCCACTTCAGTATTTTTCTTGCTCTTGGAAAGTGACATTTCTTTGCAATACAGCAAGAACGACTAACCGGATAGGTAGCCTGTCATGCCGTTGACTGTACGTAGGTACGGTCAGCAGGTTTTCATAATTGAAGTGAGATTTTAATTTTAAGTGCTCTTAAATTAAGTAGGTTAGGTATTATTATGTCGATATTACCCGCCTCTCCGATATTTAAGTTCATCCTACTTCTTGCTTACCTGTTCTGGTAACTGAAAAGATATCGTTCCTTTCAACATAGATAAGTTTTTAAAAATTAAAATTAACAAAGGAATAATTGTTATTGTGTTGTAACCTCGGCAACTATATCTTTATCAATGAAAGCGCTTGCTTTCCTACCTGCTTGGTGAGGTACCAGTGAGGCAAAGCATAGATTAAAAATATTTTTGCGAACAACATACGGCGAAATTCGCTTACCTATTTAGAACAAAAGGAAGCTTCAACAACGTTTACAACTACTTTAAAAACCTTTATTGGTTGAACAATAAGGTTGTAAATAGGACTTTAAACTTGTAAAACAACTTTTGTTGGTGTTATGGCCTCGCTCCTAAAGGCGATTCCGAGAATACATAAAAGTATTCATTCCATTGAAATTTTTGCACACAACTTATAAAGTTACTATTGTTATCGCATCGCTTACAGACTAGCTTACATTCTAAGCGTCGAACTGCTAAATTAGCATTTCGAAACTTTGACAATTTAAGTTTCAAAAGTTTGAACATGACTAGCTTTGCAAGGACATTCTGTGTTGCAGCCAAGACTCTTTTAACGCGTTTTTTTTAACTGTTAATTAAAGTGCAGTTGGGGAATGAAAGGGTTGACCACCCTAAAATCTGTTTTTGCTTGCTCAGTGATGATATTGACAAGCTCAAACTAATAAAAAGTATTGGTTCAACTGTCAATCGTGAAAGAACATGCGTCTAATGGAATTTTAATTTTATTGTCAAACAATAAGGGATACTTTTCGACATACTCTAGCCTGTTAAACAGTTTAAAAAGGTAACATGTGCTTCCAACGCGTAAATGAATTTATTTGAAACCTGGTCAACCTTTTCATTCCGCGACCTATACTTCTCAGACTTAGGACTACTTGATTGAAACTATTGTAGGGCTGCCAAAGGTCCTATTTTCCCAGGACAATTAGTCCTGTTTTGAAGCACCTGTAGTTGAACTCATCTAAGGGTGAGTTGCACCATAGTAGAAGTTATAGTTAAAGTTAAAGTTTTTGTCAAATTTGACAATTTGACGTCATTTTTGGGCCTAACCGGTACTTAACTGAAATTTGGATGTTTGTTATTGTCAAAGTCAGATGGTGCAACTAAACCTAAGAAGTGCATTATGACAGCTGCCAGTGTCATAGGAAATTGTACCTAAACACAATAGAAATACTATTTATGACCTGTGGCTTGTCTTTTGAGAATGACAGAACACTGTAACCCTTTTGTCATTGCTCAAAGTTAAATTTCCAAAAACACTGGCAGCTGTCAAAATGCAATTAATTCATAGATAAGTTCAACAGTTTTTTAAGCTCTGGTTTTGAACCGTAATGTCCTGGTATTTCGATCTTCAAACTCTCGAACGTACTGAGTTTAACATGGTGATTTCAACCCTACATCCGTAACTACTTATATTTTCAACTTGAACCGTTTATAATTCCTAATAATTCTTGAGTCGTGTAAGCCTTGCACACCAAGCGTCAACACGGACTTCGTGACGTCCGCTCGTAGTATGGCCGTTCTTATTAATGTGAGCTCAGCTTTGGCTGGCTATGTTGCGTTAGTTGTTCTTGACTGTACCTGAACTGCACTAGGTACTTAGCAGTTTTGATTTATTATCAACTCCTTTGGGATAACCCGTGGGCGTTGCTGAGGGTCAAATAGCTTCAGACCTACTTAGCTATTACTTTTAAGAGCCATACTTGGTGCTCAAAATATATTATAAAAATGACACTTGACAACCGACTAGGTTTAAGGTAAAGCAGTTGACTACACTAGATGTTGTATTCCTGTCCAGCACAAACATTTTGTGTTCATGAACATGTCTGTTTGTAAGGCTGGGTGTTTATGTACGCTGACGGCAAGACAGGCTAACCCTTTTTCGGTCTGTCCTCCGTGCTTTGATCTTAACATGTTCCCAGTTCATTAAATATCACAATTGAAAATCTATTGTTATGAACCACATCTTGCTCATGGGACAGGGAAATTCAGGGACTATGCTAAGTATGTTACTTTCAGCTCTATGAAAAATATACGAGACGGCATGAATGAGTTTGACGTATTTTATGAAGTAACTAAGGCTTTAGTTACGTCAGAAATTCCTATCACCAGCTAAGAGCAGCCATTCAACTATGCCTCGTCGTAATTACTCAGCTTTTATTTAGCGTAGGACTAACCTCTGACACTGAATAGATAGGGGTCGCAAACCTTGAATCTACTTTTTAAGAACGTAATTTAAACTACACGTTCCCTGTCCATTAAATATTATTTTATTTATTTATTCTTTATTGCACATAAAAAGTACAAATGGCGGACTTAATGCCGGGAGGCATTCTCTACCAGTCAACCACATGGTAAGACAGAGAAATTAAGGCGGTGCACAAGATGAATGTTAAAACATACTTCATTAGAATCATTACAAATACATATTTAAACTAAAATAACTATAAAATTATTAAAAACACCATTACACAAATAACTATACCAAATGATAATAAACCATACATAGACATATCACAATAGAAAATCCATTGTTGTGAATCACATGTGACTCATGGGACAGGGAATGTGTTAGTTGAAAACAAAACGTTTTCATACGATGGGTGTGGCAAAGTAGATAGCATGTGGTCTGCCAGATGATAACTGGTCACTGCAGAATATGGATACGTGGAACACCAGGGTATAAATTAATCAAAATTGTATTTTGTATGTTATTTTTATTACCTAAATGGCTACGATTTTGTGCACTGGCCAATTCTTTTCAACAACTTTTCTCTAACTGTGGGTTTTTTGGTGGTGATTCCTTTTCACCGATAAAGCCACCCAATTATACTTCTTAATTTACATGCAAACTTCCCTGTAAACGACTGTTGTTGTGAGTATAATTATTGCTATCTCAGATATATTCTAGTCCGGTTGAGTACGTATTACTTTCACACTTAATATTTGTTTTGCTAATAATAATAATAAGGAGCCCATGGACGAGTTTTTGTTTTTTGCATTCATGAAAGTTACACTTGTAAGATTTTACTTTTTGGTGTTCAGGTGTTACATAGACCCTACATGGCTATTGGTGGTATCTAGTAAATTAACGAGATACTGCTTTATCATGTCCAGTTGTCCTCTCACAAACTGTTGCCGATCCCTGCAGTGCCCACTCAGCAAACGACCAGTCTAAACATCCTGGCTGTCATCACCTCTCGCCACGTCAGCTCTGACACTCAGATAAAGATATCGTCAAGAAATGATGGTTAGTTATTTAGTTATAGCCCTGTGTCGCAGAATGGAAAGCTGAAGTTTGTAATCAACATAATGTTAATTGAAGATAAGTTAATCTTCACGCTTGATCTGAAAGAGATAGTAGATATTCTTCAATATCAGAAAAACATTACGTAGGAGTAGTGTCTAACACTACACATACAGAGGCCAATGTAGGTACAATTTAGGTGGACTTTTTGCTAGCGAGCAAAACATCCACCGTCCGATCGTCGGAAAACTAAAAACCCAAATCTGCCTCCTAAACAGTATCTAAAGAGATCCACTCTTTTTATTTTTCTGTATTATTTAAGAAACCGTTTCAAATGCCGCACTTGACTGAAGGCAAGGCAATTTTCTTAATTTTTTCAATGGCATTGTTTGTTAAGATATTCACCTATTTAAACTTAGTTTGGTTAAATTAGCCCGTAAGTGCTTTAATTTACCTAATTCAAACCTTTCCAAAACACTAACCTCACGTTAAGATTTCTACTTTCCAGACTAATACAGCTACACCAATATTAGCTTTAATATCTATCATTGATCTTTCCGAAGCAAAATTTAAAAGGCTATCAGTAATCGATTAAATGATCAATCTAAACACAAAGGGCTAAGAAAATAAAGGTGGGTTACAATGGCGGAATCTTGTCGTGTGCGCGCGCAGCTGCTCGGCCATCTGCGCGCGCATCTGGGTGACAGGAGGCACCGCGGGCCGCGGCCAATCGAATGGCGATACAGTATTACAGTTTTCGGACATCTTGGACATAGGCTCTCGTCTAAAAATGAAAAAAAACAATGTAATTTTCAATATCGTTGAAATTGGGGCGGGGCAATGATATTTAAAAGAGGTATATGTTATGTCAGTACTGACGCGAAGTCAAAAATTGACCCTTAGCGTAGGTAAGTACGCCAATGATTTGTCAGTGTGTACAAGGTAGCATGATTATTTACTAGAGCATAAACGAGACAGATACATGTTTTGCAGTGATGTCTCAAACTGTCAATGCTCAGGTGGGCAAAAGTCCTGATTTTGGGTGCCACTATTTTAGCACAAGCACAAGTAACCTATCTACGTATTTGTATTATACCTAATATCATTGGGCGGGGTCGATTATTCATTAAACATATAAAATCGAGCTTTAATAATCTAAATTTCTTGTTTTTAAGTAGGCAGGTAGATATACTGAAAGTAATCTTAGTAAGTTAAGAATGATGTATTATTGTACTAGCATTACCTAGCACTTTTAAGAGTTGTTGTTATAATACCATACCATACCACTTGTTTTGAAACCCATGAAGAAAAGTCTCAATTCCCCTATTCATAAAACTAAAGCAACGCTGCAGCATTACTTTAGCGTTAGACGCGTCCTTGTTTGAAAAAGTTTAGGCTTCACGTATGAAAAGAGACAAAACGTTACAGTCGGTTAAAGTGATAACGTGGCGCTTTTGAGTTTTCTGGTAAATTAAGAATTGAAACTAAGAATCCGATTCCAAAGCAACAAAATGCCAGCTTATTATACCGGTCGGACTGTACTGAGTAATTGCGTACAAAAACATTTAAAAATATGTCCGAGATATTGTAATTTGAAAAGTTGTTTTCTAATCATGCAATATAACGAAAGTAACTTAGCCTGATAGTCGCCTTCGCCTTGGAGGTCATCTACTTGGTGTAGTGCATTAGATTATTACTACACTGCAGTTTTTATGCTATATATGCGAGGGTACCTGGTGTACCTAGTACCTAATAGTATTAGTGCGGTCCGTTTTGAGTCAAAATTGATCACGTCCCTCACGCTCATACAATTTATCAATTCGGGACACTTTTGACTCAAAACGGACCGCGCCCTATGACGTATGATCAAACCTAGTGGTGAGAGCATCGTGGGCCAGTGGTTGAACATTCTGACTCGGAACAAGTTTAGTGTGTTTCCTATAGGGTTTATATCGGACCGGAAAACCTACTTTGTGTTCATTGTACAGTTTGCGACTAACGCTCTGGTGAAACCCTAAAAAAGCCGAACCTGATATAAACCCAAGCACCCCGTAAACGGTAAGCTCGAAGAACTTTGTCATCCTCTGACACATATATAAACACCTCATTTGGGTTTTTATGAATAATTAAAAACTTAAAAGATACCTATCTGTTTTAGTTTTTTTTTAAAGGTGACTATCCCCCGTATTCACAAACGTCAATCAACGCTAAGCACGCGCTCAAGCTCATGCTGTCCCGTGAAATGTCAATAAAACTGAAAGGGACTGCTATACTTCTGAGGCATGCTCAACCTTGATGACCTTGAATGGCGTTTGTGAATTCGGAGGTAAAATCTCTAGATATTAATTGCTAAATCTTTTCTCACTGTGCCTTCAAAATTAAGGTTTTTCCCCTAGCTTTAAATGATTATTATTATTGTTATTTATACTCTAATGCACAAACAAGAACAAAAGACGGACTTAATGCTAAAAGCATTCTCTACCAGTCAACCATCGGGCGCGACAGAAATGCTGTTGGCGGTGCATAATTCTAAATTAGAAAGAAGTAGGTAGTAGACAATAGAAGGAGGAATAAATACTTATAAAATAAACATACTTAAACAATACATACACAAATAAGGATAAATCATCTGATCATTGATTATACACGTGGAATAATCTGATTATTTAATCAGAATAGAGAGCTTATTATTGCCACCTTTCCCTGGCGGGCACCGGTCGCTGTGCGCAAACGCAAGTCGCCGTGATTATTCTCTTTGGACGCAATGTGCTTACTATCACCTGTTGCAAACTTTTTACAGTCGATGTGTTACTACTTACAACTTACCAGACAACTTAATAGTATAATGCAGGGGGAATTATTTTAAAATGCACTTTTCGGACTTTCATTCGCGGGTGTAAATCATCCTTATTGCTTGAAAGTACGCGGTTCCCGCAAAATTGTTATTAGGCCTTTGCTGGTTGGTAAGTGGTAGGCCTACATGACTTCTAAAGTCAAGTTATCACTACAGTCAACAAAATTCCATTGTTTTAGTTTAGTTCTGAGGTTAGGCATTGTAATGCATCCGACAGCCCGTTGACACGAAAGGGGTAGCGCTTTCGATTCCTGCATAATTCGCAAGAACGGCACTATTTATAATATGTTATAGATTTTAGTTGTTTTTTAAGAGTATTTTGGAGATTTGTTTTTTTTTTTGTTTTAAAAATGTTTAGTTTCCTTTTTATTTTTGTACAGGATAGTTACACTATCGCATTAGGTCAAGTTTCCTGTAAATAATGTAGTAGTATCTGTGAAACCGATATAGGTTTATATCCGTAACCATAACCGGTATAGTGATATAATAAAGGCTATATCCATTTCCAGACTGTCATCCATAGCATTCCTGATAATAACAGCATAATTGCGTAAACAAATTAACACTATTAGGTATTTCCTGTCTTCCACCTTAAAAACCTGAGTAAAGTCGACCGTCCTTATCTATTATCCTTCCTTAGTATTCATTATCATTAACCAGCAACCCTCTTATAACACAGATTACCCCTTACCTCAGTGGTGGTCGAACCAATGTGGTACCGACTTCAATTCTGGCTGGCACATGGTACTTTGGTGGCCGACTTTCCCGTGATGGAAAACGCTGATAAAACCGCTCCTTAACGCGTTTGGTACAAATTCCCTCGATAAAATGTGGGCTTCTAAATGTTCCGTTCACCATGACGGCAACAATCAGTGTGCCTCAGTGAATACTCCGTTTAGGATTTAATCGTGTGGTCTCGTATGTTGTGTTATGTTAATCCCCAATTATTTATTATGACATAACATAACATCCCCTCACGACCATATCCCTAATAAGCTAGTCAGAGGCGCGCTAAATGTTGCCGTCATGGTGAACGAAACATTCAGAAGCCCACATTTCGCCTTTTGAATTTGAACCCAACGTGGTAAGGAGCGAGCCTACCGCCGTAATCCGGGTTGCTTGGGTTTATTTATTATGAACACCTACAAAATCTTATCCGTTCCTCAGTCGGCCGCGGACAGGTCTGCGCAATCTGCCCGCGCAGCTGCGCGTCGACAGCTGCGCGGCGCCGACCTGCGGCAGCGCACACCATACGTTGAGGTGAAGCGCGGGACAGGGCAAAGGTGCGATGACGTTGAGGTGATAGCTTAGGATACACTTTTTTGAGAGCCCGAGAGCCCTAAGGGCTCACCCAACAGTCCGGTAAAGCTGTCAAGGCCATCTGAGGCCACACAGCATTAGTCATTTAGAAAAAAAAAAAACCTTTTTTGATTACACTATTACAGACTAGTGATGTACAAGCCTCGATTCGTCAAGTCCTCTTTTTGAAGTCTCGAGGCAATTGCAAGACTCAGTGAGCTTGGCAGGCTTAGGATCCCGAGCCTAATATTATTTTATTGTACCGTATTTTATGCAAACAAACATTCATTAATTCATACTTTTTTTCATTTATAACCATCCATTAAACTTGAGAGCACTTTACTTGTGCTTAAAAAAGTGGCACCCCCCATCTAAATCAGAACGATCGTGCACGTGAGCAAAGCATTGACACTGTTGACAGTTTGAGACGACACTGCGCAAAATATATCTGTCTCGTTTACGCTCTAGTAAATAATAATACTGTCTTGTTCACCCGGTCAAATTATTAGTGAACGTACTCCAAGTGACAATATTTGACTTAGCATCATTACTGAAATAACCTAACCTAAAATAAAATAAAGAGGCCTTTTTTATTATAATATCACTTCTGCACTGCTTTCAGCGCGTCGCGTCGGTCCAAACCGCTGTCAGATATCACAGAATCAAAAAACCCTCATTGCCATTAAGGTGAAGTGATCACATTTTTTTTCTGTGTCCTTGGAAAAGAGTGAGCCATGGCCGCCCTGGGACACATGCACGTTGGCTGCGCAAACGCATGCGCGGAGGAAGCTCCGGCGACGAAAAACGACGAAAAATACTAAATGTCATCATTTTTATTCGATAACTTATATTTGTGTCAAGTACATTGAACTTACAAATCTTTTGGTACTTAGACGCTTTGTGAATGGAATGTTGAGAATTTTCCTTCGTAGGTATAAGTGACTTTTAATGATTCGTTTGGCAAGATGTTTTATTCCACTAGTTTGCCGCTTCACTAAGCATCCTTTTTTATTTGAGTGTGTTTTATGCGTGGATTTTATTTAATCAATTAGGAATCTGCATTGAAACAATAGTTTATGCGTGATTTAATAGATGAATAAAGATGCTGATGATGTCAGAAATTTCTAAGATCCTCATACAGCAAAGTGGAAGTACAAGGGCGCCCCAACATTCAACTTTGGGGTGATGACTCGTTGGCATGAACGAGTACCTAGGTATTGTCTAATGCTGAGACACGGACCTCGTTGGCCCCACACCCTAGGCTCTTTAATATTTTTTTTATGTTTTGTTTACTGTACCGTGTTTGTGTTTTTTTGTAAATGTGTTGCAATTTTTGTAGAAGTTCTTATTTTTTTCTGTATGAGCCCTTGAGGTCAATAAAGTATTTTCTTTCTTCTTTCTAGTCTGCTTCAGTTCTCAACTTCTCAAACACAGCGCCGGAGTACCTCCCGGTCTCCCGAGGTGTCACGAACCGGTCGCAAGCGGGCCGACCGTTATGCACCCACGTGCCTCGCGCGGCCAGCGTGCAAGCCTTCGCACTGAGAATTATCTAGCTAGTAGCTGCATGCTACTTCCTTAGTTGATCATCTTAGCATAACATACCTTCCGTCAGAGGCAAGTTGCGTCGTGGTCTTACTATATTCGGAAGTCCACATTTTGTCTAGCGAATTAAATAACACGAAATACGCGCATGACTGTGTGTGTCTCAAACGGAACGGGGCAGTCAGAGACATGACTATTGCCATGAAGAACAGATCAGAAGACCACATTTTGCGAGGATACAAAACCTACCTACTTTGAGAAGTATACGAAATTATACTTTCCGACTCCGAATGCTAGATTTGTTCGTCCAGAGGTAGCGGAGGTGGTATTTCCCACAGGATATGATTCATATCTTCCGAAAACGTGTATTTCATATCATAATATGACATTGGGACTTTAGAGAAAGGAGGTTCGGTTAACGGTCATTGTATTGTGGCACTAGAAGCACAGTACTAAGAGTCTTCTGTGCAATAAGACCAGAGAAACAGTCAGTAGAACCTAATCAATTGTAAAAAACGCTTGGAACTTTGAATACCACTCGTATTTTTTACCTGTAGTTTACTTTATCTACTGATGATAAAAAACTATGTATCTATCTCCAGCAACCCAATTTATTTCTTAATTCCTGAAATTCAATAAACAACATAAATAAACTTCATAGCACGCAATCAACTTAAAGCAGTGTTCAACTTGAATCTTAACTTGTACAATTGAGGATGTCTTAACACTATGAAGCGATCTCCCCAGTCATCCTTTATAGAGGACATTTACGAAAGAAATCTTATTTTTTGTTTGTTGGAGTTCTCTTGTTTTTCTATTCACTCGTCATTCTTGTAGTCTGTAAATTGTAACTTTCTTTTTTGTCAAGAAACAATCATACCAAACACCATAAGTGCTCACTTGATCCCGTTGTTTACATTCCCAGGCACTTGTGCTCTAATTTATGATGGCCATAGACGCAGAGCTGTGCAATCTGTAAGCGTTTTGTTTCAACGCTCGCCTGTGCCTCTCTGTGCCAGCACAGTCGGGGTCAGATATCAAAGAATGCGATGACAGCCGCTGAGAGCACAGTGTAAAAATGTACAGTACGACAGGTTCGTATAACTTGTTTATTTCAGACATACGCTAAGACTAGCCCAAAGGCGGCAGTCAGACACACTAATTGTTGCTGTCATGGTGAACGAAACATTTACCCCCGAATTCACAAACGTCAATCAACGCTGAGCACGCGCTCACGCTCATGCTTTCCCGTAAAATGTTAATAGAACTGAAAGGTACAGCATGCTGTTGTTGATTGACGTTTGTGAATTCGGGCGTTAGAAGCCCACATTTCGTCGAGCGAATTATGAACCCAGGGTGGGACGTTTTGTGGGTTCCTGAATGAGTTGGCGTTGGCAAAAGTTTGTCATCAATCGTACACCGTAGAGCAGCTGGCAACATACATCTTCTACATACTTCTCTTATACTATTTGGCGCCTAAAATACTACTTCTACGAACGTACTAAAGAGGTTTGGCATACTGTGAAAAGTTATGCTGTGGCACTAAACACTCCAATTAAGCGTACCTCAAACATAACTGTGAAATGTATACAAACGCGTGCAACCTACCTACCTTCTTAAGCGTTTAGATACAGGCAAATGCGAGGAGTAAGGATATAAAGTAAGTTAAGTAACTAACTTAGTAACTAAAAAGACCGTAAGGAAAAAAACGAGATGGGTTCCGTAGGCTATGATTCTTTTCAAATATCTGCTTTTTTTAATAATTTCCCATAAAGTTCAGAGCGTCGTGGCCCAGTGGTTAAACACTCAGGCTCGGAACCCGAATGGTCCTGAGATCAAATCTGGCCGGAACACACCTACTTTGTGTTCATTGTATAAGTTGCGGCTAACTCTCCGGTGATGGAAAATGCTGATATAAAACCCAACGGCGGTAGCAGGCGCGGATCCACCGTTGTGGGCACTGTGGGCATGCCCACAACTTTAATTTGCTTGTTGTAATTATGATCTATTAAAAAGATCTTTGGTGGCTGTGCCTCGTCGGCGGATCCAGGGGGGTCATGACCCCCCCTGAGCTGGTACAAGCACTCCTGAGCGGCCCTTAGTAATACAAGAATTAAATAAACTACAATTATTCTAATGCAATGTTTTTAGAAAAAACCGCGCTCGCTCCACTCGCGCTATACTACTCGTGTGACATTTTATTGGAAGGAGGCTATATGCGCATTTTCTTCTCTAACTGATGTTCATTGAGAGACAGACCAAAGTGGATAGCCATAACAGCCTTGTCCAACTCCCAGAAAGGCTATCTGTTATTTAGAATTAGTTTTATACTAGATAAGCAGAACGTAAGAAACGCAACAAAACGAATTTCCTAGATTTGATTGCTCTTTCTTTCAAGTCTCTAACACCTCTTAATAATCTAGTCGAATTGCAAAAGCAAAACAAACTCGCTCGCTTCGCTCGCATTCAGTTATCTTGACAGAGCGCTGTTGCTATATATTTTTTACTACGCAGTAAAAGAGGCCTCGCGAACTTGATGTGGCCGACGACGTCTAAATGTGGTCTAGCGCCGCCACTGTCGAAATCACTTTCCTGCTCTTTAATTAGTTTTTGCAATAACGATGATAATATCTACAAGTTATTGTGTGTTAAAGATAGGAAACCCAGAAAAAGCATTCGATCTTGGGCAAGAGCCCAAGATCGAAAGAGCTTTTGAAAAAACATTTGGTCCTATGTTTTTTTCGGGGTTTCCTATATTTAGTAGGATGATATGTAGGTAATGCATTATCCCTAGTGCTAGAATAAAAATAACCCATGGCGTGTTATGTTTTTCAAGTGTTCTAAGGGTGACTCGCAAAAAAGTTTTACAGTTTGCCTACCTATTCTTATTTAGCTAAACATTCTGATTCAGGTGGCCGACCCCTGACTTCTTTCTCCATCTTTAAAATTTCTAATTAAACTAGCTCATTTTCGCCCAAAAAAAAAACGCGCTCGCTTCGCTCGCGCTTTACTGCCTGCATCACTTTCCTGATGATCATAAATAGCCGAAAAATTCACCTATTTTAATTTGTATGTTTTTAATCATTTTTTGGCATCATTTGATTTTGAACAATACTTCTTGACTTGACCACGACTATGTGACCCCCTCCTGGCGCCAAAGCTGGATCCGCCCTTGCTGTGCCCACAACCTTTTTTGAGGGCTGGATCCGCGCTTGGGCGGTAGGCCGCGCTTTACCACGTTTTGTTAATCCCGTCGGGGATGTGGGCTTCTGAATGTTCCGTTCAACATGACGGCAAACATTAGCGTGCCCCTGACTAACCCATAAAGCTCAGCGCAACATTTTGGAAGACTAAATGCAACATGACATTGTCTTTGAGAACGTAATGACGTTTAGCGCAGTTGCCCGATCGCCGGTTGAGACTATAATCGTCGCGGGTTCGATTCCCGCACCAGCACAAGGTTTGTTGATGTAACAAATGCTGGGTCTGGGTGTTTGTGGTACCTTCGTAAAACAATCGAAAACTCATGTTTATTAACTTATCATGTTCGGGACATGTTGCAGAAATTGACCCTAAACGACTAACCATTAAGAAATACAGTCAGCACCAAAACTGCACTCGTAGAAATATGTGACGTTTCATAGTGGTCTATGTATTTAATATTGATGATACGCAATTTTAAAGATATACAAACGTAAAACTACGCTGTGGAAGACATAATTTAAGTAATACTGTTGTTCACTTGTTTGAGATTTGAGTGACGCTACAAATAAAATACAACTCTAACATTGGGGTATTGGAATTGTTTTTGTCAGATATTAAGGTCATTTTCAGCCATTAAAAAAGGTCACAACATAGTTCCGAAGCTGACTGTACAAGTGGTTGCCCGCGGCGTCGCCTGCGCATCACCAACCGTTACTCGACTGCCTCTACAGAAGTTTACAAACATGAAAGTATAATTGATAGCAATTTAGTTTGATTGCTTAATGACTCGATAGAAAGGATAACAATATTAACGAAAATTTATAACGGGTCAGCGTTTATGATGATAAAGCTAACATTTTATTTTATTTATTCAGGATTTTTTGAATAAGATGTACAGATACCTTTAGACTTAAGTTACCCATCTAAGTAGCGAAATCGTGTATTATTATGCTTTTGATTTCCTTGTAGGTAAGTGTGTAGCCGTGAAGATTCCTACATGACACAAGCTATGCAATACTGGTTGACGTCAAATCTCATCTCGATCACCCTCAGAAAAAAACGCCTTCGAGCGTCACCTTGAATTGGTACTCTCCCTCGTTTGTACAGAAATGTTATTTGTTTTAGCTCTTTTCAACTCTTTTTACTCAAACGATCACAATATAAGGTACGTGCTTTTCGAGACAATCACAGCAAGAGAGTTCGTTCCGCAAATTGAGTGTCCTAGAAAGGAAACCCAAGAAAAATAAGAAATTATGCGTCAAGTAAATAAATCAATAAACTAATCTAAATATACATCATTCAAAGTAATAATTTCACAAAAACCAGATTGGCTATCGAGCATATTACTGGCTAGAACGACCTCTAAATATCAAATTTCAATCTTAAAATATATGTTAATTGCCTACTACTCGCGCGTTAAAAATACTTTACCTGTACGAACTAATTAATAAACGGAGAAGACATATTTGGTATTTATATCTGTATGGAAGATCATTAATTTATTTTACAAGTTTACTAACTGTTGCTGGCTATTTCGCATACTTTACCCAGCTTTTTGAATATCTACAAAGTTTCATGAAAATTATGTAGGATCCGAAAACCAGAAAAAGATATTTGGTCTTATCTTCAGGCGGGAACGGAACCCGCGTCTTTCGCAAACCGAATACTGCATGGAAACAAATAGGTATTATGTAGGATGTCCAAAAGTTATCAGGTAATGCTGGAAAATACATACAGATATCTACTAGCCGTTTGTTTTTTGAATGATGTTAGAGTTTACATATTCATTTGTTTATTGCGCCATAATGAAAAGAGGTTACCATAATGTAGAGGATCATTTGAACGACAAGGTTTTGTGGCCATCTGAGATGTAATCTGCTCCTCTGCAGATTTTGTGTCTTGCTTGTCTATACTCGTATATAAAACTTTATACTCGTACGCAACTTAAACTATTGTAATCAAACATGATTAAGAAGAGTAACTAATAGAGTTCCTTGCCGGAATCTTTTCGATAGAAGCAACTTCCCAACCGGTGGTAGAATCACTTTGTTCATTTAGATGTTTTAATTTTTTGTCTTGACGTGTCATAAATGCTTGTTATAAGCTTACATGCATAAATGTTCTTTTTACTTTTCTTTAATTGGTAAATGGTGGACTTATTGCTGGTAAGACAATCCAGTTAATCATTATTTTAAACAGAAAAGCACACATACATGTATGTTCGTATAGCAGTACGCGTGCCACAGTGCAGCGTTAGAAAAGTTCAGAAAAGAGAATCGTAGGTATGGCATTGCCAATTTCCTGTAAAAAGTTAACATAGTTCAACCATAGCGTGAGGTTGTATCTAGTACTTATACCTTCTTACATAAAATTGTATGTTACATTCTAGTATGTAGGCAAAAGATTAATGAGATAGGTCTGGGTGTTTGTGGCAAGCCTGTTGTTTCTTGTTTCTAAAATGCAATATTAATCCTGTCTTATCTTAACACAAACCAAAATGAATGAAAAATAAAAACACTAACTTATTTCGAAAAGAATAAAAACAAATTCAATGCAAAATAACACGTGTAAACACAACATGAAAGCTATTTAACTTTCCCCAAAGCATTATCTTAGGTACGGTCTTATTGAAGGTTACTTTAGTTCTTGAATATCGCTCTTAAATCATAAAAAGGCAGGATAATTGTGGGCAAAAAACCGCGTGAATAGATTTAAGGGTACCTGGGGTTCTCAGAATTGTAAAAAGCTTTGAACCACCCTTCGCGTCGTATCCGGGCTTTCCAAAGTACAGTTTTGACTTGGCAACTATAGTTACAAGCACAGATAAGTTTAAAAGTAGAGCGTGGCATTTTTGAATTATTTGTTAGGGACGTAATAGGAAGACGGACGTCAGCTCGTCTAATCATGAGTGAAGCATTATCAGCTGCCAGTTTAGGTGTGTGCGTGACTAACACGTGTCATTGGAGTAAAATGGCGTAGTTTGTAGCACCTAGTGTGTTTTTGTGAATGTAGCAGGTCGTGTACTTACAGCAAACGAAATTGTAACACCTTGCTTGCTTCACATTTTTTTAGTGTGATGTACCGTCCGTCTTTCTTTCACATCAGTGTTATTTGTGCTATTTCTTACTCATTTTGAATCAAAAATAAGGCTATTTCTTACGTGTGACACTTTTATGTAAACTATGTATCATTTACCTAACAAGTTTTTCTTTTTTTTAATGAACAGGCTTTTTAGGATTTATTGTGATAAATTAATCGTGAATGGCACGGTGGCGAGTTTTCGGTGGTCAGTCCGAAATATATTTACTTATTTATTTGGCACAGCAACAGTGAACACGTAAAAACACAAGCAAGTAAAATTAACATGAAGAAATAGTCAAAATGAATAGTAAATGGTCAATATACCAATGTTAATAATACAATACCTACAATTTGAATAAGTAGTAGGTACCTATGAAACAATGTGAATAGTGCCGAATATTGAAGATTTGAAGCCACATGCTTACCCGAATTCTCAAATGTCAATCAACGCTAAGCACTCGCTCAAGCTCAAGCTCTCTCGCAAATTGTCAATAGAACTGAAAGGGACGGCTATACTTCTGAGAGATGCGCAAATTTGATTTGCGTTCGTGAATTCAGGCGTAAAAGTCTATTCCTAGTAAAAACCCCTTATGTACCACTTAAAATCCCTTTCCCTTCAAATGGCAGCTACATACGATTTAAGACATAAGAACTAAAACATTATAAACACATAGATAAACTTTGTTTACTTAGATATGTTATACCTATGTGTATGATATTACAGACTGTAACATAAGCAAGCAAGAAACTCGACAGTTCAACATAGAGGTACTCTCTCCAATGAGTTTTAACAACTTATGAAATAATAATTACTCAACCTAATTCCAAGAACAATCTGCCGATACAAAGTTGCAGACCTAACAGTACCTACGTCCATTTCGATAAGAAATTAACAGCTTAGTAAGTAGATGTAGAGAATAAAGTAGGTTAAGCATTCAAGCCCAGAAGAGCAAGATGTAGGTATAGTAGACAGGTAGGTACGGTCAGCGGAGTGACAAGGTACCCATTTCCGGTCAGTACTCGTAGCTCTATATTGCAAAGAAATGACACTTAGCAAAGTAGGGTAAAAAACTGAAATGGGTAGCCTGACGTGCTGTTGATTGTACCTATCTTTTGAATCGTTCTTTGACTAGTTTGAACTCTAGATTCTGTGATTTCGGCTTCAAAAATATATACCCACATCTACAGACGTTTTACGTTGATGCGGGAATTGAACCCACGATTCTTACAACTCCCCCAACCAGTACGCTCTAGGTATACAAAATAAATATGAAGGCAGGTTATACCTGTCTTTCCTACTGTGGTTTTTATCAACAAGCCACGCTAACTATCATAATCAGTTATCCGTTCTTCAGAAATTAATCCAAGTGTATAATTTCTCAAATTCATCAGAAAACTGAATGGACTTCAAATTACGCGCAATGACGATCAATGGAGAAATGCGTGGGCGCAGCTACGTAACGAAACTAATTAAACGACTAAATTGGACTCTAAATCCGTTAACATAAGGGTCATGAGTTCGCGTGCTATATTGGATAAGGTTTATAGAAAGATCCGTTACAAAGTGATTTCGAGACAAAGTAAGATGGCGAGACGAATTGTAAGAGACAGCAATATTTGAAAATAAAAACAATCAAGACCTTATGAGGTCGAGATTCGCGATGGACATTGTAGGCTGGTACAGTCTACGACAATAGTGCCTGTGCACTTTTAACCGTGTCTCATTAACCTTGCTGTAGTTGTCATAGAAAGGAAGGAGCTGTCAGATTAGCTAGCATGATCAGTATGACAAAGTACTAAAGCGAGCAGGCACTTTTGGCGGTGACTGTACGCTCAAACATTTCTAAGAAATCATATGATTGAATTTCCAGAGCGACTTAAATTTGTCGGCGTAGTTCAGTAATAAAGGCTTTTCTCTCTCTTTCAGAGATGTTACCTTCCTAGAAACTTCAAAATCAATTATGAAACCAACTCCAAACTCTTCAATAAGATAGCATAAAGTTCTTCAAAAGGGGTTCGAAAACGTTACACGTGGCAATAGGTCGCGGGAACCGCTTGCCATCAGGAGATCCGCATGCATGTTCGTCACATCATTGACCCATACAGGGTGGCCCAAAAGGTGACAATAGAATTTTTGATTTGACCTACTTTTTGTATGCATTTTTTACTTATTTTTTTCTACATCATTCGTTGTACTTTCATCTATAAAATACCCAGCTTCTTGCCATTAATTAAGGGTACAAAAACGCTGACCGAAATAAAAAAAACTGAGGTAAAACGAGTCACATTAAAAAAAAATGTGTCAAAATGGGTTCTGTTTTTGTGTTCTACAAGCACTCACTGTTTTAAGTCCATAGCGTTTTTTTATTTTAAAGTTCTCGTCGACTGTACTTCATTTAGTAAGACAATAGAATTAGACACGATATGTCTTTAATGTTGAAGAAAAGCCAATCTTGTGAGTCGTTAACGTGCTTTCATATGCTGTGTCTATTAATTTTACATATATTTTTGATGTCTTTTGAAGAGTATGCGTGATATTTATTTTATGAATGGGCTTATGGATAATAGCTGGCTTCGAGACGAGCTACTAAACTATTGAAAGTGCAGACAAAGCGGGTAATATTAATTTTAATGCCACTTTGTGAGGCTAAGTCTAGTCATCTCGTGAATCTAGACGCTTGCGTTTGGATGTGAATTGATCTTGAATGATTCTTGACAGGGTTTATTTTGACCTTCGCCTGGCTTTCTTTTAATAATCATGCGATGGCCTTCTTCAATCAGACAGTCCCCAAGTGAGTTAGCCGAAAGAAAATGGTATGCATTGTTCTAAACTGCGAGTGGACCCTATTTTCATGCAAAATTTCATCAACACATTGTTCATTAAGTACTTGAAATATTTATTCATATAATAAATATTCTTGATGTCTTTGTTAATGTAACTCATGCTGCGATATCCTATAATTGGCTTTGTATTTTCAATAATGTAATGTTTTAATCTGTACTTATGGATTTGCTGTTGGATATCCGAATAAATAAAATAAAATAAATAAATAAAATGTTGCGAACGGTGTTCGCTAGGATCAGATTGTCTTTTTAGGTTTTCTCACGATATAAGCTACAGGCCTAATGGCACATGATTGTATCAGTACGAAGTACGAAGGGAAGCAATTAAATCATCAGTTTTACACATAAATCTACATGAACTCCCATTTAAGTTGTTGGAGTTCAAGTTTGAGAACCTCTGACCCAAGGCATCTGATGAAATCCAATCCCTCTTATCGCTGCCTCAGGTTTCACTGACGCGGTGCAACCAGCCCGTAGCTGAGCCGAGATGGGTAGGCGTGTACTAAATAGTCAGGTAACGTAGGCTTGGGTTACATTTTACCGACAAAGGAAGCAGCAAAATGATTGATGATTTTGTCGTCATGAAGACGATAAAACGTATCTGTTTCCTTTAGTGAGCTGTCATAGTATGACGATCTTGAGTTGTTCTGAGTACAAGCTAACGATACAAGTGCAGTGCTGTAGACACCCAGGCCACAGCCAACTTATAAGTAATGATACTTATGATGTCTTGGGTTCGATCCCCGCACAGTACAAACATTTGTGTGCATGAACATGTCTGTTTGTATTGGTCTGGGTGTTTCCTATGTATATTAAGTATGTATTTACAAAAGAAAAAGTATTTAAGTATGTTTATCCGTTGTCTAGTATCCATAATAACGGACTATAATTAGCCCACTTGGGACTAGATGGCGCTGTGTGGAATAATGTCCAAAAAAAACAAACAAAAACAAAAAATGGCCCTTTTTTATAGTAGGGGAAATGCCTTACGCATACCCGTCCACCGGGGTACGGACGGGTTATGACGGGCTCTCCACTGGAACTGTGGTATCCCAGTGGCGTTACTGACTCAAACCCCTACTACTCCCTCTAATCGTCCATGGTGGGGGAACTCGGTAAGTGGCACGAAGCCTTCTACGTTACCCCGGACGGAGCCCGCCTCCAAGGCGTGCCGGAAGCGACCCCCCTTCGTGAGGGAAGGCCAGTAGGGACAGCCGAGGGTGTCGAGCTGTCCCTACCGGTGGGTGGCAAGTCCACCACACTGCCATCCCAGAGTTCTCTTCGCTTCCCGGTGGTTCACCCTACCACCGGTACAGAGCCCCCTCGCCACGCCAAGGCGAGAACTCATGAGGGGGTTAAGTAATAATAGCCCTGCTGTTTTCCAGCAAAAATTAGCAAGGGTGCCTGGGTTTTATCATGAACTATTTTTTTTTGTCTTGGGTGAGCATCAAACACTATCTGCGGATTAGTGCTTACCAACCGAACTATACCGAGCTAGACTAGTCTAAAAAGTATAGCTGTTCATAATTCATACACTAAGCTTTTTGAATAGTCAATTAAGATGAAGATTTTATTCGATCTTCGAATAATTAATATGTGAGAAATTCTCTAATCAATTAGGTGCAAAGATGGCCTAATGACTAATCAAGGTATCAACCGTAAAAACCAGTCGACGAAAAAGAAAACAGAATTAATATCAGCCTTTTAAAATATGGTTATAATTAAATCTAGGCATTTAACGGCGGATGTGGACATTTAAATTTATTTTTAAATAAATTTTACTTTCACTAATCATCATAGTTCCCATCAGCAATCGGTAGTAGGAAGTAGGGTGTGGATTATGGATTTTCTGTTCGTTCCAGTTAAAATAAACGCCGCAAGAACGGTGCGAGAACGCCCCGAGCTCGCCGCGGACACGCCGCCATTTGACTAAACTAATGGATGAGGCGTTCACCCGCCGCGAGTGCGCAGCAAGCTCGCGGCTTTTATTTTATCGCGGAACTATCGCTGCGAGATCGCGGCGTGTACGCTGCGAGGAACGCCGCGCATCGCTTCGCCGTGAAATCGCCCAACAAACGCTAGGTGTGTGAGAACAGGCTCTTACGACATAGGTGAATCCCTTTTTTTAAAGATCAGAAAGATGGTGTACTGGTAAGCGGTACTCCAGCTTTTAATCATTCTCAATTCAGACTCACCTACTTAATTACTCACTCAAAGTTCTATCACTTTCGATGGTGGACCATCAAATTCAAACGTGAACTTACGAATTCAAGCTTATGGGTTAGCCATCAACCCGGGTTACGTAGCGTCCATTCCGCTAGGTTTTTATTGATTGACTTTTCAGTGTGTTTAGCTCCAAACCTCCCTAAAAAGTCCTACGTTCCGTTGTTCTTCTTCAAAATTATTAATTTTACCTAGGCTGCGTTTTAAAATAGGTGACTTCAATGTCCCGAGTTCAAGAATGTAGGCATACAGGTAACTACCATAAAGTATAGCTTCTGTTCGAGTAATTTTCAAAAATCAAAACAAACCTTAAGTTACTCGTATTAGTAAAATTGGGCGAATGGACAACACAAAAGGAATAGAGCAAGTTAATGTTATTTTATTTTATTCCCATGGGATACAAGGTCAAGTTTAGAGCCGCGGACGAGCGCATGCGCGCCAAGGGCATTACACAATACCTGTATTATCAACAGCGTAAAATGAGACGATAATTTTAGTACATGCATTAAATAACGATCTTTTGATCTCATTGAAGGGTTAAAATGTAGATTTTATGCTAATTCAAAGCATTGTAAGTTAAGAATAAAATCTAGACTTGGAATTTGAGGGCTGTTTTGTGCTCTATCCCGCCGGATGAGGGGCTGGCTCCACAATACGCAAATAGGAAAATCGTTAACCCGTCAGATCACAATGTTCGCATAATGGCGTCAGCGCAGGGGTCCTGTTTCCGGACTATTCATCCAGGACCCGTTTAACGGCTCGGCTTTGTCCAAGCCCCTCGCTCGCCAAGGCCACGAGCACCAAGGTCACCGCAGGTGAAGCCGAATTTCAAGCTAGATTTAAGTAACGGTTCAGTGTTTAGGCGTTAAACGCTAAGTTAGCAGCTGCGCGGATAGGTAAACCGAAATGATTTGATTTGAATGGCACACCTGCGTTCAATGGTAGTACCTACCTACGCACACATCCGTCGGTACTTTTTCACTTATCCCGAGGTTTCAATGCGACAATCGCACAATACGAGGGCCCGGGATAATGCGTGCTATGGATACCTGAGCTGAGCTGAGAGCGCAAAAAATGAAGCGACCGTCTTCGTTGCTAGCGCGGCTGCGCCTCAGCTTGGAGCTCGAACAAAGAAAGGGTTTTGTAATGGAATAAAACCTACGGAATAAAATTGGCTCGACTCAATCGCGATTTTTTGTACGTTTTTTAATGTGTGGTGTTATTTAACTCGGTTTGTTACGCATGCAAGGAGCATAAATAGCGTAAGAGGAGGTACTCCTGAGCTTCTGTGCCTATTCGTTATCCGATATACAATAAAGGGATAGGGCGTCTGCACCTAGACTTAGATATAAAAAGTACAGGCTACAACGCTTTTTAAAACGCAAACGTTCTTCTTACTTACTTATGGGCAGTTATATTACATATTGCTTTTAATCTCACGATCAGGAAAAAACGACAACTTTAATCGTCTATTGGCTTCGCCTTGAATTGGCATTCTCCCTCCTTCCTTTGTATTTAAAAAAAATACAATGAACTTTTTCTTTTAAAAATACAATGAAGTTCTTTTCACTCAAACATTCACATTTGCGTAGGTAGTTATAAAGTTTTATTAAACGCCAAAATACAATCTCACTTCACATTCCTTCGATGTGCAAAATGCAGAATGCACTGCAATGCCAACCCACCTTTTTGCTACTTATGTCTTTCAGGGTATTATTGATATTAACAATTTTCTAAGAAAACACGTACCAAGAAACGCCTATCATTAGATGATGATGATGAATTTCTCTGATTCCAAAATACGGGTTTTCCTTGCGTTAAGGGAACCGGAAACAACGAAGCTAAAGGTATCACAAACACCCAGTCCCAGCACAAAATTCTGTTACATCAACAAATATTTGTGCTGGTGCGGGAAGCGAATCTTTGAGTATCAATCCGATTCGTAACCACTGCTCTAAACGGGCCATCAACTATTATGCATTTACTTAAGGACTTGCTCTACCACGCCTCGTAAAAAATAATAATAATAAATCATTTGATTCGGGCAACAAATTACATTTACAGGTCTTAAAAAACATAATCGGCTAATACATAAATACCTTACAGACTAACATATATGTTATTTAAAATCTAATATTATTTATTTAAATGACACTTTAGTTCACCCTGTATACTTCCGTTGTCAACAACCAAATTCGTAAATCATTACAAAGTTCCCAATTCTACCCAACAACAAATTAAATAAATCATTAAAAAGTTTCCAATTCTACCCAATAACCAATATTGGGTCAAACTGAAATATACTTTAGTATTTAGGTACTTGCCTATCTGAATTCCGGATCTCGGCATTTGAACAAAATTCAGTCGCAAAAAACGTTCTTTTGTCCGAAATCGAACCTGGGTACTCAGCGAGCAGCTGCTGTAAACCAGATTAAATGCAACCGTATTGATACAAGTTTTAGCAAACTAAGTACAGATTTTACGCAGAAACTCTACGGTTAATTCAGGCGAAATGTTTGTTTTTGAATTGTCTATTTGTCCAGGTGTTTGCTTTTTTCTCTTAATTAGAATTTTGGACTTCTGTCTCGCCCAATGGTTGACTGGTAGATAATGATTTTAGTGTTGAGTTCGCCTTTTTTGGCATTAATTAAGCTATAAATAGTCTGAAATACAACCTAAGTTTCAAGATTTGTTTGTTTTATACATTTATTTGGTATGTAGGTAGACGTACACAATATAAAAAAATAACATACACTCCATGCGGTTCAAGTAGCTATGAACCGCAAGGAGTGGAAGGTGGGAGGGGAGGCCTTTGCCCTGCAGTGGGACAGCATAGGCCGAAAATAAATAAATAAACATACTTACACTCATATAAACTACAAACGATTAATGTCCGGATTTAAAGTTACCGACTTCAAGCCACAACCACACAGTTTTACTTAACCACTGGGCCACTACGTTTACCACTTACGACTGAATTATTAACAAAAACCATGGTCTAATACGGGCATTATTCCACACAGCGCCATCTAGCGCGACCTTTGGTGTAGTAGCCGACTTCTTAACCCGCACTAACACTAAATCGGTCGTCAAATAACGAGTATACGATAAAACGTACAATACGAGTACTATAAACTAACTCCACAAAAAAACAAACTAACTATAAAAACTAATATTATGATCGAAATGGGGGATCCATCTGTTGTAAAATTCAATACAGGACATGACTAAGAGGGAATAGACCTCTTGGAACTAGGACACAGGTACGTTACATTAAATGGTTATTCCACTATTTGACTATTTTGTTAAGTAGGTATGTTGTGTTGTTGAATATGGGCCGGCGCCGACTATCGGCATCGGCACGCTTCAGGCTTTTAAGGTGGCAAATAGTAATATACTCTAACATAATGGCAATAAAGTAGAAAATGCCGAAACAGAAACAGAACAAATGCATTTTGTTTTTACGAGAACACATCACGGAAATTTCTACTTTATTGCCATACTGTTAAAGTATATTGCTATTTGCCACCTTAAAATCCTGAAACGTGCCGATGCCGATAGTGGGCGCCGGCCCTATGGCATCCCTTCTCTATTTTGCTGTAAGTAGCGCCATCTAGTGATTGACACGAACCTTTTCACCCTTTCTACGTTGGCACGCCCAGCGTGACGTTGGGTTCAAATTACCTCGGCGAAATGTGGGCCTCTGATGGTTCCTTTCAAAATGATGGCAAAAAACAGTGCGCCTTAACTACCATATGAGGGTAAAAATAAGACATAACAAACAAACGAAATTGTACATAAATCTATTTATTTACTACAGTACATAATCTACAACTACTTATCAGCTATAGCCGGCGTTTCCTCAGCTTCTGGCTTGACCTCCTCAGGCTCCGGTTCAGGCACAACCCTGGTCAGCTTCGAGGGTTCCTTAGGCGGCATCCAGTCCGGTATGATCTTGTCGTGCACCCTCCACGTGCCATACATGTTGGATAGATGTTTCTCGAAGACCACGTATTCTAGAACATCTTTGGCGAGGATCTCGCTGCCGTGGAGGAGCCGGCCGAAGCGGTCGTACACGGCGAGCTGCTGCCGTGTGTGGAAGCGGACTGTCACCTGGAAGGTCAAAAAATAAATATCATTGGACATTTTTCCACACAGCGCCATCTAGCCCCAACTTCAGCAACTAAATGCTTGTGCATACTGGACACCAAATAAACATACTCAAATACTACTTTACTGTAAATGCATACTTAATATACTTACATAGGAAACACTCAGACCAGTACAGACAAACATACAGTTTTTTTGTTATTAGTTAAAATTGGGATGTCATTGGAGTGATAAGCCACTGCAACTTTTGCTGATCTACATATAATTTTGTGGCCCAAATATACAGTTACAAAGGCCTGTTACATATTGAGTTGTTAAGTTGTAGCAATAATGCAAATCTGAATGTATTCCTGATTTTCTACAACTAACTGGGGAACCCTCAGCAGCTTGAGTACACTAGTTTGGTTTGGCACAATTGCTGTGATATTGAAACAAGAAGTAATAAATAAAAAAATATCACAGGACATTATTCCACACAGCACCATCTAGCCTCAGACTAAGCAACTAAATGCTTGTGCTATGGGATACTAGACAACTGATAAACATACTTAAATATAATATTTTTTGGAAATATAGCTTGGCAAAAAAGTCCTGAAACGGAACTAAAAAATATTATCACTGGCAATACTGTGTTTTAAAAAAGCAAATTGGAAAGTTAGCACCTTTTAGCTGATTGATACTTTTTTTATTGATTTTAGGTTTTAATTTTAATTTCAATTTTCAAGGCAGTGTCTGAGCCAGCTTTAAGAATATATCTCCTAATGAAAGGAGAAAATCATGATAACACGTGATTAAAATAGAAAAGGGTTATTACCAACGAGGAAAAACTTTAAATAAGCAAATCGACTAGTAATCAGACACCTACAAGATGACAGTATAATATTAGCATGAGCGACTCAGTGGAACGAAGTTAAGCTTAGAATTTTCGAAAAGGGTTGAGAGCCAAGCCATAGATGAAGATTTTTCTGGTTTCTAATATTTAGACAACATCTTTCTATACCCTAATTATAATACATTATTAAAATTTTGCTACTTTCCTCTTTCAATTTCTTCACTTAGTAGTTGGAAACCGTCCTGACAATGTGTTTGTATGTAATGGGAATCAACTGTTTGTTGCCATTCCCTTTACATTTCTGCCACCTAACGGCTCACGAATTACTGAACTATCATAACTGTTTGTGTCCTAGAATACGGGGTGACCACATTAACGATAGTGGCGCCCCTATTAATTTCACGACTTTTTTGCCAGGCTGTATAGATGGCTGAAATTGCCTTAAGCAAGTGTGTGAAATGGAACGTAAAGCAATGTTGCAATAAAATCGTTGTTGCATGATGGGGCGACGAAAAGAAGACCGACTCTTCACATGCCGAACCGACAGCATGGATATGGATCATCTCACTTTCTCTCTCTCATGATCTGATCCAGTCTTCCAGTCTTCTCAACTCAAAACAACAATACTATTTAAGAACATGTTGTAGATTCGAACCCATGACCTCCAGTCTGAGAAGTGAGAGTCCTACGATATAACCTCTACACCACGGAGGCAGTTAAACTTTTAAAACAATTGCCTAGTTGGACGTGACATTCCTTTCATATTTCTACATATATAGGTTGGCAAAAAAGTCCTGAAAGGGAACTAAAAAATATTATCACTGACAATAGTCCCGCTGTCACTTGTCAATCGCGTCTCTAGCTAGTACATGGTGTGTCAAATCTGTTTATCAGAGATCGTTTATTAGTGTATTCAGGTGTTTTCTTTATGTTAAACTAATAAAGCATCGAGTAAAATCAAGATAAATCTTCGAAAAAGAGAAAAACAATCCTCAGCGCCACTAGAGAAGTCATAATGAAGAATTCAAACGTTGTTTAGCCGAGCACGAAGCTGGGGAAGTTTTATATAAAATAAACGATGATTAGACCAGAACGGCAGAAATCACTGGTATGTAGTGGTTTTATTTAATCAACCACGCGTGTTTTAACTTAGTTGTCAAGTAACTATCAACAAACGAGTGATATTTTACGTTGAAATGTGAATACCTATTTTGACGTTTGTTTACAAAAAACAATCTGTCAAGTTAGCACATCTAAGTGATTTTGATACTTTTTATTGATTTTATTTTTTAAATTTAATTTCAATTTTATAGGCAGCGGCTGTACCAGCTTTTGAGAATATTTCTCCCAAAGATAGGAGAAAATCATGATAACACGTTATTTAAATAGAGAAGGAATAATACCAACGCGAACAAACTTCAAATGAGCAAATCGACAGGTAATCATAAACCTGCAAGATGAAGTGACCGTACAATAGCAGCATGAGTGACTCGTGGGAACAAAGTGAATGTTAGAATTTTGGAGAAGGGTCGAGCCAAGCCATGGATGAAGATTTTATTACTTTAATTAAAATTATGATATTATGATTTTGCTAGTTTCTTCTTTTATTTCTTTACTTGGTAGTAGAAAAACGTCCTGATAATGTGGTTGTATGTTGTGGGGATCGACTGTATTCACAGGCCTCACCTCAACTATGAGGTGGAACAAGCCATACTCCATCACGCGGGCTCAGTGCGGGTTGTTGAAGGGGTGTAAGGTTAGTGAGCAACCTTATTGTCAGATGTTATCAAGCCGCCCTCAGGCCTCCGACTAGGCTTAACGACTGACATCTAGCGACGTCAACCGGGACCAACTGCTTAAAGTGCCTTCCGAAGCATGGAGATGCCCGAAATACACATCAATAAATTTCGGTCGGATGGTCACCCATCCCTTTTCCGACCCGGCGTTTGTTGCTTTACAACAACGATCGTCGCCGATCACTGCGCCACGGGCACCTCAAAACGCCATAAGAATAAGAAAATACTGAACTAGATTAGGGGATCACGTGATCGCATTGGCGCGACTCAAATAATTTGTATCTATTGGCGTGAACTTAGTTCATGGACAACGTCAAACTAGATAGCCATTCTCTCTAAAAAAAATATATTTGAATAAGTCAATTACCAAAACCGTTTGTGTCGTAGTCTACGGGGTGACCACATCGACGATGGTGGCGCCCCTATTAATTTCACGACTTTTTTGCCAGGCTGTACATACTTGATATACATATGAAACACCCAAGCCAGTACAAAAAAACCTGTTCATGAACACAAATGTTTGTACTGTGCAGTCATCAACATTAAAAAGTATTATCTTCTGAACTAAGTTTAAGATTAAGCATTATTACGTTACCTGTCCATAAATATTTTCCTTGCTAACGACATCTGTGCAACGGGCATGGACAACTCTTGGAGGCTCCAAGGAATCTAAAAACTTCCACCTAATAGTCTTTAAATATGTATTATGTCTGAACTCAGCATATGCTTTTTCTGTCACATAAGTTCTCAAAGCCCTCTTGTCTCCATTGGCTAAGCTTTCATGTGCCTTGATGTAAACATCTTGGGCTAGCAAAGGAAACTTCTTGGTCTCAAAGTCTTCTTCAAAAGACTTTATTTTACGAATTGCCATCATAGATTTTGATTTCTTTTCAATTAATTCAACTGTCTGTTTAGCTCGGGTTGCAGATACGATGGAAGCCTTGCCATCACCTTCAGGAGGTACGTATGCTTCAAAAGTTCCACCTGGAAAAAACAATACAATTGTAAGAGTCTGTTCTACTGTCAATCTTTGAGTAGTAAAGAAGGGGTGTCAACTTGTATACATAATTATTCCTAGTAAAAGCTGCACTTGCCTAGAAATATTGTATTGTGGCATTCATTATTTAGGCCGTGGCAATGGACGTTTAGCCATACGAGGGGCCAGCTCGAAGTAAAGCAACATTGTTTTCATGGTATACAGATATTATCTTACCTGTAGCTGATATATAAAATGGGCGCTCCATCCACGGCCTAGGAGGCAGCACGCCTCTCTCCTTCATTTTCTGCCGAAGCTTCTCTTGTGGCATTGTCTGCACATCTTCATTAAAATCAGGCAAATCAATTCTCATGAATTTCTCTTTTCGCAACTTCTTGAACTTTGGGATATAATGCTTGGATATAGTAGTACGGGATGCCTGTGTGTAAACAGCAGTGGGGGCTAGGCGTAAGCAGCCCATCTACAAAAAAACAGACATTTCATTTATTAATGGTTCTTTTAAACTTCAAGATTAAAATTTGGCTCAATAAGTTTAAATTACTAACATAATATGAATCCTATGATTGTTTTAGCAAGGACACAATTTAAAGCCAGAGTTCAGCGAGTGAAATGCATGAAGAATAATTTATTTAACACAATCCAAAATAGATGAAGTAATGAAAGACTTACTTTTGATAATATGGAGTTGGCCATGTTTATATTTTTGATAATGCAACTGCAACTGCTAGATGATATTTAAATAGTGGTTAGACCGTCATGATTCTTGACTGCTAATAAAAAACAGAAGATTCGGTAGGTATATGAATTTAATACCGTACATAAAATAAACTTCAGTCAGACCCGCAATACATAACCTACAATACAAACAGCTGTCTATCTGTCAGTCGGACAGTTTTCTTTTTAATTTGAGTTTTACGACTTCGTTCAGTTAACAGACAAAACAGCTTACATGCCTGCTTTTCTAGACTGTAGTCACCAAAAATGCTACACAGGCATCAGTCTACAAATTGTTCGTTTACTTGTTTTTGTTATTCAAAATAATTTTTTTATTTAATTTTTGTAAGAGTTAGGAATTTGGAAAAAACAGATCCAAATTCTGAAGAAATGGAACGTAATCACAAACAATCGTCACGGAAATGTCTGTCTATGGTGTTTTGTTTTTTATGCCATTTTCCATTTTTAGTCAAATAATTTACCATTCAAGTTGTGATTTTTACAAAGTGTTACAAAATTCATGAAATTTGTTGTGTCGTCTTCTAAAATATTTATATTTATTTTGAAGTAGAGACATTCGACTTTTATTTACTTTTTGAAAATTATTTATGTTTTGTTTTTTGTGGTCGAGCATTCGTTTTTTAGCATTGTAGCGTCATTTAATTGAACTAGACGAAATTTTACTTTTACCCGCTACAATCTAACGAAAAGAGTATACAAAATTTCCACTAGATAAAAATAACAGAGACATTTTGTGACCCAACGTTTGAATCGATCTTCGTGATAGCACCGGACTTCCGGCGACTCCATACACGTTGTCTCTAGCCCAAGGGAATAGAGATCGACGCAGCGTTTCTTTCTTTTCTGAACAGGCGCAGTCCGAGTGAACTCGCAAAAGGAGTAAAAGGCTCCTACATAACCTGTCACTACGTAAGTACAAGTGCACACATACATAAAGTAGATTGCGCAGAGCGCTTGCGTTTGGTCGGAATTTCGCGTCGGACTTGTGCCCCTGCTGACTCATTAGTCTTATCGAATTGCGAAGGTTTCGCTAGGCCTATCCTTGTAATTTCGGCGGGTCCATCACCTCCGCAGTAAGTAGAACGCGGCGGCGTCGCCATGGGCCGCCGGGGCAGGCTTGCTGGCACCCGGGATCACTGCGTGGCGCAGAGCGGGCGATGACCTTAGCCTAACGGGCACCACCTTTCTCATTACGATACCATTATCCTAATTGCCACGTGTTTTCTGTTTCAGCAATATATTGTATGAGTCAGAAGGTAGAAAAACCAGTATTATCGGGTCAACGGATCAAGACCAGAAAAAGAGGTGAGTTAATTCATTTATTGTATTAAATTTCGCAAAATGTCCGAATTAAAATTATGTTTCTTGCTTGTAAACAGTTGTTGCGAACCTTGGCCATCACTTTGATGTGGCATTTTTCCTCTAAGCGGCAAAGTAGGTCATGTACATAACGCTATATTGGCAGTAAGTCCAACCTCTTGTAGGTACTTACAAAGAAATGTTCATGTGTCTACTATTAATTTTAGACTTGGTTAATCATTTAATTAATCACACTGATTTTAATAATTGCACAATGCTGTAAGAATTGCAATTATCATACCTTCTTGTTCCATGTGACTTGACTTGTATTGTTCAATTGACATCTTGAATGCTAAGTGCCATGTGGTTATTTTATATCAGCACTATCATTGCAATGTACTTGTTAGTGTTGTTCAACAGATCACTGAAATTAAATCAATTGACATGAAGACATTGTTGATTACAATTTCTTTGTTTCAATAGAAACTGAACTGACCAACTTAATGAGTCATTAAAATTTGTCTGAGTCACTCACTCTCAGGGCCTTGTTGTGTGATATATTACAGATATTATTATTATATTGTTGTTTTTTAACATTCTGAAATGTTCTGCTTCAATTTTGTGTTATTTATTCATTTAGCCTTAAAAGCTAACATTAATATTTGGCATGCCCTCTGGGCAAAAGCCTCTACTAGGTTCATTTAAATATTTTTCCCATATCGTAGAAATGACTCTGCTTTCTAAACATTAGAAGCTTCACTTGCCCAAAGATGTCTTAGAATATAGCTTAAAGTTATTAACAACTACTTAAATTGCCTATTATAAGTAGCCCTTAGGTTCTGTTTTCCAGTAACTTAGAATTAAAATTGTATTTATTATTGACTTAATGTTTAGTGCTATGATTTCTATGAGGGAAGTGTCCCTTACTCTTAATGTAGCTATTTATTTTGGCTATGTTTAAATATTATTTTTTTATTCAGCATTCAGAATGCTATTTTTCTATAAATGCTAGAAGTCACTAACTTGATCAAAGCATCAAGCACGATCCAGCATTTATTGCAAGCAGTCAACTGCTACTGAATTCTTGAATAGTTAAATATTTCATGCAAAATGCTGAAATTCATCATTTACGATGTGTACTTCCATAATCAACTTTATTATGAAAATTATTAATCTTAAAACCGTTTTATAAAAAAAAATGCTTTCTATTTCCTCTACAATTTATTTTCTATAAGTATACGTTTTCGAATATTATTGATTACGTAATAATGTGTGATGTTACAATGTATGGACCTAGTATATTTATACTACAGTTACGGCTACAGTGTAGTTTATTATTGATCAGATCATAGGGTCATGTTTGTTTATTTTGAAGTAGAAGTTGATAAAATCCAATTAATACATTACTTTCGTAATAATTTTTCGTCATACACATGGTCATCTATTATTTCATTACCTTCAAAACTTCAACCTACTCCTATTAATCGCATTTTATGTGATAGTTACGGTGAAAGTATATTTCCAAGTCCAGATTGCATTGTAAAAGATAAATAAGTTGAAATTATTGTTTTGTTTGTCTTTGTTAGACTATTTATATGCGTGTTGTTGTTTTGTTTCTGGTCGTCCGTACAGTAAGGTTGTCTACATGTACCGGTATTTGTCTATTGAAATACTCTTGATGAACTGTCTCGTAGCTTTTCTGCTGCTGCAACTTCAAGCATTCAGCAAGCCAATTAATAACTAGCGACCCGCCCGGCTTCGCAACGGGGCAATGGGATGTTACAATACATATAAACCTTCCTCTTTAATCACTTATTTTAGAAAAATCCTCATCAGAATCCGTTGTGTAGTTAGATATAGGGACAGAGGAAGCGGTTGTTGTATACTATGTAGTGATCTCATTCAGCTTTGGTTTGCCTTGTTCTTGACTTGTGAAATAAGCTGTGGAACCAATATCCCTTGTCAATCAACTTGCTTGAGAAAGAGGTGTTTTTTTAGTTTAGCTAGTAGGAAGTGGGAACTGCATATAAAATAGCTAAATATTTCTACTTGTGCCATAAAACTAATACAGGTGATACCTACTTACGTACTGTGTGACTCGACCGACATAGTGGTCAAACAATCATAAGATATCATCATGACACTACAATTACCTAAGTTTAAGTGTTAACAATGTTGTTTCATGCATTGCAATCATCTATTTGATTTCAAACATAATTACTACATTTAAGTGGTACTTAAGATTCCATAATGAATAGTAGTGAAAACGAGGAAGCATGTGTGAAAGAGAAACCTACCTAGTTATTAGAATCATGTTTGTAAAAGAACTCTACTGTTATTAGCATTTGCACGTCACTATTTTCAATGTTTCACAGACAAGGTTCAGAGAAGAGGAAAAATAAAAAAACAAATAGCACAAGTACAACTTATCTATTTTATCATGAGTTCAAATAAAGCAAACTTGTTACAAACTCCAAAATATACACTTATAACACTTGCGCTAAGTGTTTTGTGGGATCTATCAGGAACCACTTCTCCTATCTTGTCTTATTATCAGCATTTCGCGGGGAAGTGCTAAGTGGGGTCAAGCGACAGACACGTGATAACTGGTGCCTAGTTGTTGATGATGGCGAATTTCAAGCTGTGATCTCAACTTGAGCACACCTTTGATTTTGAATTTAAACACTGTACTTTGCGTGAGGAACTCTTTTTTTATCAATCATTGATTTGTATTGAGGGTGGGGTGGTTAACTTTGTGATGACTAAAGAGATGATGAGGGGTTAATCTGTACAGTAATGTACAGATTAACCCCCCTATTAATAAAGACGAAAGCAACGCTAAAGCATAGTTAAAGCAATTGACATGTTGTCACTTACTCGCAAATGGCGGCAGAAACAAGAAAGTGACAAAGCGATACAAAAGTTAACGTATTGATGAAGAGCTGTTTAAGTTTTTACTATGGCAGTGTTTGTCACTACTTCTGTAAAATCATTAAAACGCTTGAGAGGTCACCACGTTTCTAATTTTGAATTATTTAGATTCATAAAAGAGTTTGTATCTACTAAAGTTGTAACTAAACCGTTATATGAACAGTTGTACCTAAGCAAATAAAGCACGCATGGCTCTATAATCTAAATAACTCTGTGCTCAGCTAAAGCAAACTTTACCTTCACAAATGGACACGTGTCAGCAAGTTAATAACAGGTTTATATCTAGAATTTCCCGGACAACCACGCTATCTAAACACTAACGCATATTAATGAAGTATTTGCAGAGATTAGTTCCTCGTCTCTGCGGAGGCCACGCTTTGTTCCTAAGCCTTGATTAAATAACAACTAAAGCACGCGTTTTCAGGCTTATTTAAGCGTTTTTCCACAAATTGACAGGGCACATAGGTTCAGCGTCAAGTATGTGTAAGGGCTGTAACCTCCGAATTCACAAACGGCAATCAACGCTAAGCACGCGCTCACGCTCATGCTGTTCCTTTCAGTTCCATAGACATTTTACGGTTTGTGAATTCCCGAATTCAGACTCAGACAGATTCTTACCCCCGGGCAAGACTCACAAAATCTGCAAAAGGTGAAACTTATGCCAGTGCCAGATCTAACACTTTTGTTCATTACCCCTCTCTATCTTTGTCCACAGATGAGAAAGAGAAGTATGACCCTAATGGGTTCCGCGACGCGCTCGTGCAGGGGCTCGAGCGCGCCGGCCCAGACCTTGACGCGGCGTACAAATTCCTAGATGCCGCCGGTTCTAAGCTGGACTATCGACGCTATGGGGAGGTCATATTCGACGTCCTCATCGCTGGGGGGCTCTTGCGTGAGTATTCGCTACTTTCAGCCTTATTGGAGAATATTAGAACCAGCCAGTTGTGATCTTCACGCGGCGTACAAGTTTACAGACGCCGCCGATTCTAAGATTATGTGTCCTCATTGTCGGTGGGGTTCTTGCGTAAGTATTCGTTAGATTCAATCTACTTTAAAATGGGAGACCGCTTCATCAAAGGCTTGGGGATATTAAAACCCCTCAGATAGAGCCAGATGACTAGACGCGGCTGGTTGTAAGCTGGACAAACTACGTCATGGGGAGATCATATGTGCAGGATTCGCATGATCTCATTGAGACATACATGGTAGTCAGGGGTTATAGATTCAACCTTCTTGAAACTGGAAGATTACGTCAACGGAATGGAATTCGACCTTATTAGTTTTAAGTTTGAGCGATATAAACCCATCAGAGATTAAAATGGCGTAAAAAAAACCGACAAACAAAATGGAGGATTCCTATTTTCAGCAGTGAAAGTTATGCGTCTGTTGTTGATGATGATTATGACATGGTTTTAGAAGAATATCGGAGTACTTAAAATACTACATTACATATTACATTTCAAGCAACATGAGACTTAGATTATCGCCTCTATGTGGACGCCATATTTTATTTACCGGCATTACAATCGAGGGTACGACCTTGACGCGGCGTGAATCTGAGATAACATTAGATACGAGATCGTGGCGTACTTTTATGTAGATGAATGTAAGGAAAAACACGACTAACAGATTCTTCGCTAGATTGCGTGATGTTTTCTAAATATGGGAAAGGATAAACTGACTGACATGTCAATACACAGCCCAGACTGTTGGAACTAGTTGCAAATACTTTCTGATTCGGAACGCAGTGGAATAGTTGCGAGGGCAAGATTACAGTCAAAATGCTAGGTGTTCTGCAAATAAAAAAAACTGAAGTCAACCAGAATCCAGTTTATTTGAACAATTAGTTCATTCGATTTGGATACAATTAGTGGGTAAAAGTAACGTGATGAATGAGCAATTATAACGAGGCCATTGTTTGAAACTTGTACTGGAATGTATAGGATATTATGTATATTATTGACAGAGTGCAAAGTCTAATTTCTATGACTTGTTACTTTTAAAATAATATTGTAACTTGATGATGTAGCAAACACAACACTAAACAATAACCCCCTTAATCATAAAAACGAACGCAACGCTAAAGCATAGTTCAAGCAATTGACGTGTCACTGTCTCAAATGGCGTCAACAACAAGAATGAAAGAGACAAAGCGATACAAAAGTTAACGAGTTGTTGAAGCGCTGTTTAAGTAATTATGAATGAATAAGTGGGTTAGACCTCATGGTCGACCACAGCAGTTAATCTCATCCAGGTTAACATAGGAGATATTATAGTGCACAAGTGTATGCACAGTACAATGGACACAGCTAAAGAAAAGTGTGACACAATCCCGTCTAATTACATGCCCAATGCGAGTGAACCCTTTATCTAACAGTGCTTTATTTTCACCTGTTTACCAGGTCGTTACTGAGACTATCAGTGACCACACATGATGAAAAAACTAGGCTAGAGTCCTGAAACTCATGTTGAGAAACCTCGTTCGTTCATATCTGACAATATTCCTCCCTAACCCCAATGTGGCTATCCCTACACACTTGTCTAATCTTATCTTGTCTATCTGTGCAGTGCCCGGCGGATCTGTGTCGATGGACGGCGAGAGTCCGAAAACCAACACATGTATTTTCTCTGCCAACGAAGATATGGAGACGATGCGGAACTTCGAGCAGGTAACAGCTTTCTAAAGTTCGAGGCTTCATAGCTTCTTGAATACGCTCTCTCAGACCAGTGTTATAGAATGGTACCCTCATTTGCAGAGGAGCACTTAAAAATGTGACTCAAATACTTCACAATATCTGTGACCAAGATCCATCTGACGTTTAACAAACCTTGTAGCGCAGTTGCAACGAGGGCCGGTTGAGATCTGAAAGGTTCGGGTTCGAGTCCCGCTCCAGCTCAATTTTGGTATATACCTTCAATATTTCTGGTTTTAATAACAAAAAATGAAAATGCAATATGATATCACATGCATTTCTCTTATCTCGAAGTAATGAGATCAAATCTCATGTTTATTTATTTCACCACAGAAATAGGTCACAGTCTTAAAGAGTAAAAATTCTGTAAATCAAGGTCTTGAGAGAGTGTACTATTCAATGAAAATAATGTTTCCTAAATGATGAAAACCTAGGCTAGAGTCCTGAACTAATTGTTGAAAAACCCTCACTCGTTCAATATTTTCTGACATATTCTACAAATAGAATAACGAATACGGCAGCTACAGTGGACTTTATGCAATGTAATTATTTCTAGGTGTTCGTGAAGCTTATGCGCCGATACAAATATCTGGAGAAGATGTTTGAAGAAGAAATGAAAAAGGTAAGAACAATAAATGTTCAATTAATACAGCAACGAAATGATATTTGCTTACACAGTGGTCAAGTTTCTGAAGTATTCTAGAAAAGTAACCTTGTTATTACAGAATTAAAATAGTTTAATTTTAAAATTTTTTTGAACGTTTCGAACGACATACCTCTCATTGCACGCACACATCATTTTGACGCTGACTGTACTTGTGTGGGAATTTGAGTGTGTGTAAGGAGTTTTTTGCGTGTCACAGACGACGCGAAAATGTGAGCGCGTGCTTGCTTAGCGTTGATTGACGTTTGTGAATTCGGTTGAAAGAAAATGGTAACTTTGCGAATGTAGAATTGTGCGCTTATCCCTCTGAATACTTAACATTTAACACAATCTCGTTATTTCCAGGTGCTCGTATACCTGAAAGGATTCGAGCCCTTGAACCGCATTAAGCTAGCTCGCATGACTGCCCTTTGGATCGGTACGTATTCATACTAAATAATTCATAAATGTAATCAATTTTACACTATCTTACACAGCGCCATCTAGCTCCAAACTAAGCAAGGCTTGCACTTTACGATACTGTACAATGTTCATGCACACAAATATTTGTACTGTGCGGAGTTTGCACCAGCAACTTTTGGTTTAGTTGCTAACTTCTTACCTATTACACGAAATCGGTCGACATACTTTAAATAAATAAATAAAATCTTTCATTATTTTTTCGAAATTGATAAACATTGGCTTGAGCAGAATCCCCACAGGCTAACAAATAACTCACTAGTAAATATATTAAAAGTCTTGGCTGCCTCATTTAATAATTAAAGTGTATAAAGTATGTCAAGCACAACTGTTTTCGTAGTCTTGCTAACGTTCATTTAACTAATTTAACCTTTCCATGTTGTTTGAACTAACACATCAGGTCTTTTATTTTGTGGGATATTCTTTATCATTTGCACTGAGTATTTAACAGGTTCACTGTCCACAAATGTATAACAATTCAAAACTCATTGTTCGCAGCGCTTATGTGGGCTGTGGACTGTGAACCTGTTAATCTAAACTAATATTTTAAAACAAAAGAGTTTAGTTGACGCGCTAATCTCAGGAACTAATAGCTCGTTCAGATCAATAGTTCAGCTCAAACTGGTAGTGTTTAACTGTAGTTCCCGTCTATGCACACGATTAGAGCCTCGTTGCGCGCTCTGCGCTCCGCGGTGTCGAAGTAGTGCTACAGAGAAGCGTGGACAACCTCGGTAGGTCCTTTGACCCTCTGATATCACTGTCCACTCGACAAAACGAATATTTTTTGCTGCTCAGTCTGAAATCAGTGAATATCATTTAGTTATAGTTCACCAGTAGATGGACGGAAACGCGCTGTAGGGCGCAAGTACAGCTGGCCTAGTAAGCCAATTGGTCCAGTGTTTTTACTCCTCCTTTGATTAATAATTAAATTTTTAGCGACTCACAATGGTGGCAGCGTCATATTGTCATTGTTTCTCGGCTAGGATAAAAGACTCAATTATTATACCGGACTAGTTTGTACCATCCTTTTATTTATTTATTTATTTATTTTATTTATTCGGATATCCAACAGCAAATCCATGAGTACAGATTCAAACATTACATTGATCAAATAAGGTTTTCGCTAGGGTCATGGGCCACTCCAATTGAACCGATAGTACGGCTTTCGTTTCAATTTGGCGTTTTAGTGAGGCCCCGATAGGGTTAATGAAATGCCACATTATTACATTGCGTGGTCCTACGCAATATCATACTAATCGACCAAATTGGCGTTGCGCGGCAGATGACTCTCCCTGAAGCTTTAAAAAGTTATCGGACATCGACACCTTTCGTAATTAGGCAACTTATCGAAACGCTTAACCTCCACTATAGTCCAACTAATATAAAAACTCCTTAGCAGCTGCCAGTTGCAGATCTTTAGCAATGCTAAAAGGGTTCAAGTGTTCTGTCAGGCTCAAAAGTCAAGCCTATAGTTGTACCTACCACTGCACAACTATGAACATCAATCTCACCAGCAGTCTCCCTTCAGGTAACGGCTGCGTGCCACCATCGGTGCTGCTGGTGCTGGTGAACGAGCACTTGCTGAAGGACAACCTTGCGCTGGACTTCGTGTTGGAGGTGTTCGCCACCGTGAAGGCCGAGCGCGGCGTCAACACGCTCGTCACTGCGCTCAAGAAGGGACAGCTCGAGGGCAGGTACGGCTTTGCCATACACTTACATACTATTTCATATTGCCTCTTTGAACCGAGAATATTTGAAGGGAAACCTTTGCCTTGCAGGAGAGCACAGCCTGATGAAAATAAATAAATGCCAAATAATAGTCAACACTGCAGTTCCCACTTTTTCTTAGATGACCCTTGAGATCGTTGGCTCCCTAGGGCTACCTTAGGCATGGTTATCATGAGAACTGCTCCCGACAAACTACAAAAATAGTTTGCCAGATTTTTTATAATAGAAAATAAGTGTTTTTATGGTTTCAAATAAAAAAAAAGTATGGCTACTACCAGATTTAATCATTGCCCTAGCCCTTTAATAGTGTAGAGTGGGTTTGCTTATGGTAACCTACAAGTACTATTGAAGGGCAGATTACCGCGTCACTGTACTGGCTCGTCGTACTGTTGCGGCGCTGTCATTAGTGCTGCTACATTCTAAACCATGATTCCTTCTAAGCTTGTGATTACTCATTTATATCACATAGATGATATAGATATACAGGGTGTTTCTTGTAAGGTGTCAAGCCGGCGCCAGCTGATAGTAGGGTACCATACCTACCGATTTAACCCACATGTATGTTCTACGATTTTTTGTAGTTTTCGAGATAATTATGTTTTTGTTATTTTCAAAAATTTTGTGAGCACTTGGCTTTAAATAATTATAACTTTTTTTTCGTTTGACTTTTGTTGGATATTATCTTTTTATTATAATGTCTATTGATTGCAGTTTTATGATTAAAATAATCACTGTCCTAACTTAACTACAAGATACAAAAATTTTGATTGATAGTGAAAAAAAGTGAATCATGCAGAACTTAACCAAAATTCAATCGTAAATTAAAAAAAAACAAAAGGTATTCCATAGCTTCTTATTAATTTTAAAAACTGCGCAACATCATAAGCTTTCATAATAATACAAGAAAACATGTCCTTTGTGGGGCATTATTCGCTGTAATCGATGCTCAAGTCTTGAGAATCGGAAATAAATCTAATTTTCATACTTAATAATTTTCTAGGATTTTGGCATAATTTTGTCATTTCTGAGATTTATTGTCTTCTAACGTTTAAACAAAGCTCATTTGTTAATAAAACAGTCATTTTTTAACTTCCAATCATCCGAAAGTCACAACTCCTGTTTTAATTAAAATGTTGAAATTGAGGAAACCGGAACATGTTTTGAATCGATTATCGAACTGTTTTGAGTTACTATGTTCAAAATACGCGTACATAAAAAATAATAAAGATGGTCCGTTTTCCTCAATTTAATTTTTTATCACACCAGGAGTTGTGACTTTCGAATGATTGGAAGTTAAAAAATGACTGTTTTATTAACAAATGAGCTTTGTTTAAACGTTAGAAGACAATAAATCTCAGAAATGACAAAATTATGCCAAAATACTAGAAAATGATTAAGTATGAAAATTACACTTATTTCCGATTCTCAAGACTTGAGCATCGATTACAGCGAATAATGCCCCACAAAGGACATGTTTTCTTGTATTATTATGAAAGCTTATAATGTTGCGCAGTTTTTAAAATTAGTAAGAAGCTATGGAATACCTTTTGTTTTTTTCAATTTACGATTGAATTTTGGTTAAGTTCTGCATGATTCACTTTTTTTTCACTATCAATCAAAATTTTTGTATCTTGTAGTTAAGTTAGGACAGTGATTATTTTAATCATAAAACTGCAATCAATAGACATTATAATAAAAAGATAATATCCAACAAAAGTCAAACGAAAAAAAAGTTATAATTATTTAAAGCCAAGTGCTCACAAAATTTTTGAAAATAACAAAAACATAATTATCTCGAAAACTACAAAAAATCGTAGAACATACATGGGGGTTAAATCGATAGGTATGGTACCCTACTATCAGCTCGCGCCGGCTTGACACCTTAGAAGAAACACCCTGTATATGAGACATAGATAGCTGTAGTTATATTACTAAGTCAGGTCTTGACTGGACAGTTTGTCAAATCACTAATAACTTACAACATGCAATAAAAGTTTTGAAATTTGCATTGCTGGGCAGATATTCACGTTTGGTGTCTCCAAGGCATGGAGCGGCATGTCCTCTAGCGCCACCATTCGTTTTATTAGATATTCTTTGGCCACTTTTAGCAAAAATCACCCATTGGTTTATTTACACTGAGATCATTTATACTCTTAACATTTTAAAATACAGAGAATATCTTATTTTATGATTTTAATTGTAAATATCTAAAAATACAAAAAATGTTTTTGTAAATATCTAAAATAAAAAACGATTGGTGGAGCACTATTGTACAATATTGTACAATACTGTTCTTTGACAGAACGTCGTTGGATCAGTTAGTTTTTTATGTGTGGAATTGCCATCTCTAACCATGCCTCAACCCTGCAGACTGCTCGAGTTCCTGCCTCTAAACCGTCGCAGCGAAGAAGTCCTGGCCACCTCGTTCGCCTCCCGCGACCTGTCCCAGCTCCTGCGCCTGCACCGCGCCCAGGCCTCGCAGGAGGCGCGGCGCGCGCTGACGCAGGCGCTGCTGGACGAGCTGGCTGATGACAAGCCTGTGAGAGACCTCATACAGGAGCTGAGGGACATGGCGCTGAAACACGCCATACCTGACCATGAGGTCGTCTGCATCGTGAGTATACAACTTGCTATGTTAAATTATTATTTTAAATTATGGGGATATGAGGAACAGGGTGATATATTCCTCATCCGAAAAGGGAGGTGTTCTGTTGGGCTATTCTGAAACATCAAAGAAAGAAAGAAAAATTGTATTAGTTCACACAAGATCATTGCAGTACAATAATAATATAACTAGCGTGTGGCGCTAAGAGAGAGTTTCCACTCAGCATGTGTCAAGTACACCTAATGGTGTTCATGACGCTAGTCTTCCGTGGTTAGTCATCAAGTTGAAAGATTCTTACAAACAATCATACCTGTCTGTGTGAATACAGCATTCTCTACCAGTCAACCATAGTGCGACTGTAGTGCATTAGAAATAAAAAAAGTTAACTCACAAAACACCCTGTATACATACAACTGCTGGGCACAAGTCTCACTTCAACTACAACACGCAGGCGAGTTGTGGAAAGGGAAGGGGTGACGTAAGTGATAATCCTTAAATCAAATGTTATCAAGCCGTCCCTAAGGCCTCCGATTGGGCTTAACGACTGACATTTAGCAATGTCAGAATCTGGGCCCTGAACATGAAAAAACTTTTCCTCAAATTGCACTATAGCACAGCAAAGTCAAGTTTTTATTTAGCTTTGGTTTACATGATGAAACTTGATGACGAGTCGAGAAGACGCGTCGCAGCGCCACGAGCCCGCCGCGGCCGAGTCTTTCGGCCAACGCGGCGCTCGCGGCTTCCGCGGCGCGTTACATGTCGATATGGCAGTCTGACCAAACCCCAACACCCTTACTCCCTCACACATAGAGTCCACAATGGTACAGCAGGTTGTCTGTTCCAGATCTGGCAGTGTGTGATGTCGCGAGGCGAGTGGAACAAGAAGGAGGAGCTACTGGCCGAGCAAGCGGCCAAACACTTGCGGCACTACACGCCTCTGCTGGCGGCGTTCGCGCAGAACGCTAAGGCAGAGATTGCGCTGCTTAGTAAGGTATGTAATAGATATTAAATAGTCAAATTATCAATATCCTTCTTAAAGTAATACAAATTCGGCGTATTTTCTGGTGCGAACCTTCTGGCTCTCCGGAGAGCCACCGGGAAGGGTTAATGGACAAACCCCACCATGAAAGGGTTTTACAGCTCGTGACTATTCCTATTTTTTTTGCTTCACTTAAAATGTAGTAATATGTTCAATGAGGTCGGTTGGGTCGGAACCCAATGAGGGTCATTATTAGACGTATCTCAGCTTAACCACTAACCAGACAAAATCTTCTTTTCATATCACTTTCTGCTTAAAGTTTTTAGGTATTTACGACCATCTGGAATCTGCAAAATAAGCACTCAATTAGAGCCGGGTCGCGTATACAGCGCTGCACGGTGTCGAAATGTGCGAGAGAAATTTGGACGGCTTTTATAATATTATGTACTTTACATTGGTGTGTAAATCTAAAAGCCACCCAACATGTACTCATGAAATGATCTATGAAATAAGCTAAATCATGAAATATTCAATAAAATTTGTTTGGTGGGAGATCTTACTCCCAAGCGATGAGAGGAGCAAAGTTAGCAGGAATAACCCGGACAAGCCAGAGGAAAGTTAAAAGAAATGAGACTTAAAAGGTTGTTGGTTTGATTCCAGCACCAGCGTCAATATGTGCTGATTCCTGTATTCCTTAACGCAAGAGACTAAAGCAATATATTATACTGTCACATTATTTAATTGTTTACTTGTTCCTCAGGTGCAAGAGTACTGCTACGAGAACATGTCGTTCATGCGCGCGTTCAGCAAGCTGGTGCTGATGCTGTACAAGACGAACGTGCTCTCGGAGGAGGTGATCCTGAAGTGGTACCGCGACCCCAACTCCAGCAAGGGCAAGATGATGTTCCTCGATCAGATGAAGAAGTTTGTCGAGTGGCTACAGAGCGCCGAAGAAGGTAACATACTCTTCCATCGCAATCTGCCCAGCGTTGGGATTGGCCGCTGTTGAAAATACACTCAAATATCCAGGCGGGCTAACATTTGCATGGCGAAAAAACTTTGTCACACGTTTTCTTTTGCATTTTTCAATGCGTATGGTTAATGTGGAGTCATCCGTCCACCTTGATGGTGATCTGATTTTGCCATAGACTCAACTCATTTTATTTTTTTCTGCCCCAATAACAAATCTCGCGAACTTTCGATAGTATCAAATTCGGTATCTGGAATATTTCGAGCAATCACAGTCAATTTTACCGCCTGGCTGTGCCGATTAGTGCCGGCCCGCTTAAGTGTATAGGCACCCTGATACAGTTCAGTCACAAACAGTAGTTGTTGCAGCTTGCATCTTATTTATGTTGCCTTTTCTTCCTTTCTAGAATCCGAAAGCGGCGAAGACGAAGATTAGATTAAGTGCAGCGAGTGAGACTGACAACAGACCGCGCCGTCCCCACGACACCAACACCAGACAATAGCAATAACCCCGAACAACACGGCGCACCGGTCGCTCCCTCAGCTATAACCGAACTAAACATCCTTCTAGGGAATTTCCAAAAACGTACACATATCTCCTCGTGTCTTTTGTAGAAGTCGTCTGCAGTATTTCGAGCTGGTCCCACACCGCCCAGACTCGACGAACCCCGCGGGGTCGTGATCTCCCATTATATCCTGTGAATGCATCATCATATATGTTATTTTCGAAGCCATTATAGTTGTGAACTCATTTCGACATCGTATCTAATAAGGGTAGTTTACATTTTTGGAAATTGCTATCGAACGATACTATGTAATAATAATTAATAATATAGTTAACAGCGTACGTGAGCGACACGAACGGGCAATGTTTTCTACAACTGTATATTATTCATTTCTAAAATAACATGTTGATGAAATACAATATTTTTTATTCAATTTTTTTAGGAAAATTCCAATAAATGGTGGTAACACGCATATTTTCTTTCATTTACAACCCTCAAAGATGTGCGTGTGCATTGGGTGAGCACCCTCTAAAAATGAATAAAAATGTTCTCACCATTTAGTTGAAGGTTTAAAACAATTGTAAATGCAATCTTGCAATTTGTAAAATGATGGAACCAAAGGTATTTAATGAAATGTCTGCTCACCCAGTTCTCACAAAGAGTCAGCCGTATTTCCGTATGTAATGACTTTACAAATACCAAAAGAATACTGAATTTCAGTAAAAATCTATTCTGACTAGGGTTTTGAAATTCAGTTTCACAAGATCCGTAATAAAAAAGATACATAATTATGATTTCTTGTGCTCACCCAATCCTCACGTTATTAAAAGGGCTGATATTTTAGCGAACTAGCAATTAATGGCATTCATAATTAGTACTGTTTTAGTTGACTATGAACATGATTTTGTAAAACATAAAACAAACCACTATCACTGCGCGTTCTTGAGTATATATATTTTTAAAGTGCTCACCCAATTCTCTTATTTTCGTATAGTGAAAAACGTTTATACCTCTTTGTAACTAAACTTTGAGGAGGAGGCAAGTGGCAAAGTAACCCATTCATTCATGGATAGGAGGAATTTCTGAATCTTGAAATCTACGGTCGCAGCTGAGGACAGATACTGGCGGTGGCCAGAAAAGAGAGTAGAACGCATATTTCAAAATCGTCCACTTTGAAAAGCTTTTTTTTTTTTTTATTGTAACTAGGCAGTCATTCACAAACTAGATGGTGATCGATGGTGGTAAATGTCTGCCTAGCAGGTGCCTATTCACTCTTTTCTTGAAGAGACCTAAGTTATATTTTTCCGGAAACACATGCACAGGAAGCGAGTTCCACTCCTTAGCCGTTCGCATCATAAATGTATTAGCAAAACGCTTCTTGCGAATGGCCGGAACATCGACAACGTACGGATGAAGAGCTAACGTGCGTCTAGTGGTCCGGTGGTGGAAAGGTGCTGGCGGAACCAGCTCGTGCAGTTCATTCGAACACTCCCCAAAATGTATCCTATAAAAGACCGCCAGACTAGCTACCCTTCGCCGATGTCTAAGGTCTTGTAACTTTGATGTGAGATCTCATCATAGCTTGGCTATCAAAGGAGATAGATAAAAGATGCAAAAGACAAAGTTGCAGAAAATTGAATTAGCTTTTATTGTCGTACAACAAAAATTCCTACAAATCACCGTTTTAGAGAAATAAGCAAAAAACGAGCCTTTTTTACTACTAACCACCTTATTCATAAAAACATAACTGCTTCAACAACACGTTAACTTTTATATCGCTTTGTCTCTTTCATTTTTGTAGCTGCCGCCATTTGCGAGTTACTGACACAACACGTCAATTGAACCATGCTTCTGTGCTTTAGTGTTGTGATCGTTTTTATGAAAAAGGGGGTAATAGTATGCTTATGTCCTAGCTAGTCGAAACAGTTCCTAAATCAAAGTTTCTGCTTTCGTTTTCTCCATCCACAAATTCTTCTTTGACTAATGGCTACTATGTAAACTTCTGCCTGTAAACCCTTTTGATTAGGTGCAGAAGTTACCTGTCCCTTGAAGTGATGATTTTGCTATGACTTTAATTCAGGCGTTTAATAATAATAAAAAGTGGATTCTCAAAGAAAACATTAACGACCTATTGGATGGATTTCAAATGCACAATTATTCATTACCTAAATGATGTCATAAATTTATCAATTCTTCTACATAGAACATTTCAATCTTGTTTTATTTACACGTTTAGTAGTGTGGAACATACTAGCCCGGCTACAGCCCCTAAATCGCCCAAGCATCTGTCTGTTTGCTGTGTACTACCTTGTGGTGCTCAAAAGTAAAAAAAAGGGTGCTGCAATATTTCACCAGTTACAGCACATTTTCGGTGTAAATGGTGGTGGCCACGCTTCTGTCTAATAGAATTGATAACTTTACGACATCATCCAGGTATTAAATAATTGTGCATTTATGATTTACTGAAAGCACGTTTTATTTTCTCTGCAATAGAGCGAGGTGAATGACCGGAAATGGGTAGCCTGTCAACTGCTGACTGTACTTTAGGTAAAGTAAGGTAAGTACGCAGCAGCAGTCTTACGTTTGAGCTATTGACTTTACATAAAATAGTATGGGTAGTAGGTTAGCTAAATGAGCAAGAAATGAAAAAAAAAACTGGATTCTTTTCAAATATTCTTTATTGCCATATTTATTTCTTTCGGAGCAAACACTCCTTCGTACGCATTTTTATCTTTATACAATAAATTAACTAAAACTATCAGTACCTTATACTTACAGTACAAAACCTGTTAGTTACAATTTAGGCGTTAGTCAATGTGCTTGCTTACTTAGATCCTGGGATAGGTACTTATGTGAACGAACTCAAAATTGAGTTAAATAGTAAAGTAAAAATCTTTAAAATAAGATACCTTTTTAGCATAGTAACAGTACAATTAAGTTTACAGAGATTATTATGTTACATAAATTCAATTTTTATTCTAAGTAACAATATATTTCATCTACTATTGTACTTTTTACTATATTTTATTCGTATTTCGTTAGTACATATATCTTCATTAAAGTACATAACAATACCTCCATACAACCGTTACCTATGTTTGATCTGAACTATAAGGCACTAAAACTACGTTTTGTTAGTGCAGTCTTATCCACTATGGAAGGCATATTCATTTAGTCACAACATATTTACAAAATAATAGATTTCTTTACACTGAGATAGATCAATATTTAACTAAAGTCTAAACACAAATAATCTAAATACTGTTTAAGGTTTGGAATGACATACAAAAAGTAAAAATGGCAAATACTTTGTACAAAATCATATTCAGAGGTTTTAAACGAAAACTAAATATATTTACATAGAAATAAAAGTTAAGTATTTTTTAATGATTGAGCAGTTACTGACATTTATTTAGGTTCATTGTTTAGAGTCTGAATTAACAGTCACAGTTAAAAACTCACTGACATTACGTAATAACATGTACAAAAATTGTATTTTATTTTATTCAGGTCAAAAGTATACCATATCTTTTTACTTAAATTTAAGCGCTGCGTCTGTCGAAATAGAAGACACTACGGTCCCCCAATAACTCTGAGGGTCACCTGTGTCCCCTTTGGGTTTCGACGTGATGCAGGAGTGACCTTTCCGGTCGGGTTGTGAACAGTAACCAAGGTTGTGTGTTGGTTGTGGTCACACGAGTGTGGGGGCGCGTTGGGCCGGCTTGGGGGGCAGCGGGGGCGGGGGCCGGGGCGCGGGGGGCCCTGGGGGCCCGGGCGAGGGGGGCGGGGAGCAGGCGGGGGGCGCGGGCGGAGGACCCTCCTTGCTCTGCCACTGGCGCTGCGTCTCGCGGAGATTCTCTAGGAAGTCTGCAAAAAACAATTTTGGTTAGTACTTCGTAATCTATTTTCATAATTTTTATACCTACATTAAACTGGGTAATTATTATAACTCTAGTTAGACACGCCCGACGTTCTTTTTGACTTAATTATTACAAAAGGTGGGAAATTGTAATATTTTTGGCCAGCCTCGTACATAAAAATGGCCTTTTCACATTATTACAAGTGTTTATGATACACAAAACCACCGTATTGCTAACCTATGCGTTTAAGTCTTGAAAGTTGTTTTAAATATTATGTGCGGTTAAAACATCGACATAGCAGATTAGACGAGATTATGAGGTAAGAAAATCCTTTTATCACCTCATAACCTCTTTTTACCTCGTTTACCACTAGTGTGTAATAATTTCACCACTAATGCTATGTCGATGTTTTAACCGCACATAATATTTCAAAAAACTTCTAATTTTAGGCAAGCCTACTTTTATTGCTAAAAATATTCTTAACTATCACAATACACACCTGGTGGGTGATGATGCAAGGGCGGGCCGGGGCGCAGCGCCGCCTTCACGCACACGCCGGCGGGGGCCCCGGGAGCTGGGGCCCCGGGGGCTGGGGCCCCAGAGGCTGGGGCGCTTGGGGCCCCGGGGGTGAGCCCGTTGAGGCGCGGAGGAAGGGCGCTGAGGCCGTTCGTGAGGACACTTCGGCTGGACCCGGAAGCGCTGCTCGTACTCTGTGATAGAAAACAAGCTAAAATTATTAAAATTGTCGAAGTGTACAATATTTTAGTCAGAGACAGAAAGGCCAGATCTTATAGTATGAACTGTACTGGATGTTAATTAATTCATAGCGTCTACATTTCTGTAAATAATAATCAGCACTTTAACCCATCTTTAGCTATGCACTATTTTTAAGTTAGGTGGGTTTATAAATAATGAGCGTTTATTATAATTGTAAAAAATTAAACCAAAAATTTCACTTGCTTTTAATTTTTTTTAAATAAAAAAAATAGATTTTGTGGCGTCATGTCCTCTAAGTTTTATTGAATTCGTAAATTATTACTTTTTAATCAAGACAACAATAAAATCATTTTTTCCTAATCCACCTCAATTCCTTCAGTGCCATCATAGTTACCTGAGCATCAATCTGCTTATCCTCCTGCAGCCTCAGCGCCAGGTCACTAAGCGAGTCAGCATCGTCGTCCCTTTCCCCCACGGTCCCCACGGTCCCCACAGTCCCCACGCTCGCTAAACTGGCCACGCTGGTCACGCTGGCTGCGCACGCGCGCGGAATGTCGCCGTCTTCCGATATGTCTACGATTTGGAGACGGGCGCCGTCTAGGTCCTGGGGACAATGAAGACAACGTTTATTTATTTATTTCTATTTATTGCACAAATTAAGAAAATAAGTACAACTGGAGGCGTTCTCCCTCAATCAACCGCAGGGCATAACAGAGAATTTAGAAAGTTTGGGCTGTGCAACTTGCTTTAGTTCTAAAGATGTGAGAGTGATCCACAATATAATAATAATTAAATTTATTCAGCATATGAACAATTTTCTCACAGACTTAAGGCTATGTGGCGGATAGTTGAATATTTGTTTATAAACATCATTTCAAAATAATGCAAACTGCTATAACTACTTCTATGCGAAATAACGGGTGTTTTTTTAGAGGTATAGAACTTTAAGTTGGCAACACTTTTTTAAATGACGGCTATTTTGTCAGCTGTCAAGTGATTTATGTTTAGTTTGGTTTGGCATTTCAACATGAATAGGCTGACGCCTGAACAACGCTTCCAAATTGTGCAAATTTATTTTGATAATCATGGTTCTGTTCGAAATACGTATAGCGCAATACGCCCATTTTCATTAGCGAATTTCGTTTAGCGATGAAGCTCACTTTTAGTTGAATGGATACGTCAATAAACAAAACTGCCGTATCTGGAGTGATGATAATCCTCAAGTGTATGTTGCATCCAGAAAAACTGACTGTATGGTGTGCTTTATGGGCTGGTGGAATAATTGGTCCGTACTTCTTTAAAAATGATGCTGGCCAGAAAGTTACAGTCAATGGTGACCGCTATAGAGCGATGATCACTGACTTTTTCGTTCATCAATTAAACAAACATGATGTGCAGGAGTTGTGGTTTCAACAAGACGGCGCAACATGTCACACAGCTCGTGCGACAATTAATTTATTGAATGAAACGTTTGGTAACCGCATAATTTCACGTTTCGGACCCGTGAATTGGCCTCCAAGATCGTGCGATTTAACGCCGCTTGACTATTTTCTGTGGGGATATGTCAAGTCGCTAGTCTACGCCGATAAGCCCGATACGATTGACCACTTGGAGGACAACATTCGGCGCGTTATTGCTGATATACGGCCACGAATGTTGGAAAAAGTCATAGAAAATTGGACCTCCAGATTAGACTACGGCCGAGCCAGCCGTGGCGGTCATATGCCAGAAATCATATTTAAATTATAATGCCAGAAGATTGTCTTTCTGATAAAGTAAATATCATATTAATTAAAAAAAAAACATCTTTGTTTTATTCCATTTCAATGTTCTATACCTCTAAAAAAAACACCCTTTATAATTTTAAAAAATGACTATACTTAAAAACGAGAACACCTCTTCAGGTTTTACACAGTTTCATAAGTTGTTCAAAGTATAGTTTAAAAAACTTAATATTTTCATTCTGACATCGCAAAGTTAATGTAATTTTGACATTCACGTCTACTTCAGTTGTATATGTCTACTGTAGTCTAACCTGCATGAGCGTGTCAGGATGCACATGACACCCATCCCTCAGCACGATCCGCTGCGTGTGCGCACCGGCATGTCCGGCGTACCGCGCGAGTACAGGCCGCAGCACGTGCCGCAAGCGGCGCGCGGCGCGACATCGCACGGCGACGCATCGTCCCGCGACCTCCACGCGCACGACGGCGCGACGCTCTACGATGACTTCGCGACCGCCGATGGTCGTGGAGGGGGCGGATAGGTCTACTGTTGGGGACTCGTCCTGGAGACAAAAGATAAAGTCATTAGTATGCTGCTTATTTGTAGTCATACTTTTTATATGTTGTAGGTGACAGTTTTTTTGTCATATTACCTGTTATTTATGTAAAGATGAGATGAGAGAAAAAACAAATTTTTGCACGAAAAAACCTTATCTAACCTTAAGTAATACTTATATTTAAAGGTTGTCTGGAAGAGATCGCTTCCTAGCGATAAGACCGCCTAAATTGTACATTGGTCTTTGTAATTTAATACGTAATGTTTTTGTGCAATAAAGAATATCTATCTATTTAGGTGGTAATGTACCTATTATTCAGGATTTCTAATTGCTGATGCAATCTCTTTCAGCAAGCCTACGAGTAATGGTAGGAGATTTAACAAATCATGACAGAATTTTCTGACTGACTGGCCATTAGCTCAAGTTTATCTATCACAGCTTTACTGGACAAAGGGGCCTCAAGCCCCTTAAACGTGACAAAGGCACGTAAAAGGCACAAGCCTCGGTTTCGGACTTCACTGGAAGATGGTAGTCAAACGTATTGGTAACTGACAGTCTTTTTTTGAGAATGTTGTGTTCTAGGTCCAGTTAATTGGATTACCTTTACCAATCTTAGTGCACCTAAGGGCGCGGTCCGTTCTGAGTCAAAAGTGATAAAAGGGCGCTCACATCGCTCACGCCTCATACAAATCATCAATCCAGGACGCTTGTGAGCGCGCTAATATTTTTTTTGACACAATTCGGAACGCACCCTAAATAAAAGTCAGAATATAGAGATGTCCTAACTGTAACAGTTGTCAGTTTGTCATCTGCGGGTCGTATTTTTTTCTGCTTAAGTGCCAAGCAACCGTTCTTAATCATCTTAATTGTTCGTACCTGGTCCCGGTCCCTCAGCAGCACATCATATGCGTTGCAGAGCAGGTTCCTGCGCTGCAGCAGCCGCTCCACCAGCCGCCGCACCGACAGCGCCGGCTCCACGCCCACCACCACCACGACTAGTACCATACCTGGTCCCGGTCCCTCAGCAGCACATCATAGGCGTTGCAGAGCAGGTTCCTGCGCTGCAGCAGCCGCTCCACCAGCCGCCGCACCGACAGCGCCGGCTCCACGCCCACCACCACCACGACTAGTACCATACCTGGTCCCTGTCCCTCAGCAGCACATCATAGGCGTTGCAGAGCAGGTTCCTGCGCTGCAGCAGCCGCTCCACCAGCCGCCGCACCGACAGCGCCGGCTCCACGCCCACCACCACCACGACTAGTACCATACCTGGTCCCGGTCCCTCAGCAGCACATCATATGCGTTGCAGAGCAGGTTCCTGCGCTGCAGCAGCCGCTCCACCAGCCGCCGCACCGACAGCGCCGGCTCCACGCCCACCACCACCACGACTAGTACCATACCTGGTCCCGGTCCCTCAGCAGCACATCATAGGCGTTGCAGAGCAGGTTCCTGCGCTGCAGCAGCCGCTCCACCAGCCGCCGCACCGACAGCGCCGGCTCCACGCCCACCACCACCACGACTAGTACCATACCTGGTCCCGGTCCCTCAGCAGCACATCATAGGCGTTGCAGAGCAGGTTCCTGCGCTGCAGCAGCCGCTCCACCAGCCGCCGCACCGACAGCGCCGGCTCCACGCCCACCACCACCACGACTAGTACCATACCTGGTCCCGGTCCCTCAGCAGCACATCATAGGCGTTGCAGAGCAGGTTCCTGCGCTGCAGCAGCCGCTCCACCAGCCGCCGCACCGACAGCGCCGGCTCCACGCCCACCACCGACGTCGCGCCGTCCGGCAGCACCACGCGGCATAGGGAACACGATTGACTCGATTTTACCACCTGGAACAAGTCATAGGTGGATTAATATGGTGTTTAAACAGAAAATAAGTTCAAACGCGCCGAGACAAAGACAAAATAGGAAGTCTTAGCTCACAAGACACATTTAAGATGAAATTACTAAACAGGTTTTTAAACTTTCTTGTTGCATTTTTCACTATATAAACAATAAATAATGTCGGGCAAATACAGGTAAAACAGTAGTTTTTACCGTAGTTTATATGTTACAGAAAACCTGATTATTTAGTGTTTATATAGAGAAATTACAAAACGTTAATAAAACTAGCAACATTGAAGTAGAAGGAGACAAAAATTTACAGTAGTTTAGGCGACGCTTAAGACCTGTTTGAGGTCAATGAATAAAAGGGTGATTCTGTAGGGATATAAATTTGGCAATTACCTACCTACTTATCCACATACCATAAACATATTATATTCGATGTCAATGTTACAGTAATTTATTTAGATACGGCTTTATCGACAACGGTTTCTACATAAGAACTGGAATTCGGTTGCGGGTACTAAAGATGGCGCTATTTCTACAACTAACTATTCTCGAATTACACCGTTTTTTATTTCCGCAAAGAAAATAAAACGAATATTTTGTCACTGTACTTAAGGCTTGATATATAGTTTTTTAAAGATATAGGATATTATAACACTTCATATTTATCTACTTAACTATCAAAAGCCAGTAAACATTTACACAAAAAAGCTAGATTGTTTCTTCTGGTAGCTGGACTAGAAGGAATGCCGCTCTGGCGTTAGTAGGAGACTAGTAGTTTTTTATCTACGGGTCGTCTGATCCTAAGGAAACTTTCTCCAGGGTCAGAAGTACCTTATCCTGATGAGATTGCATGTAGAAGGTAATGAGAGCAAGAGAGACTAGAGATGTGTGTCAGGAGCGAAGCAAGTGGCGAGCCGTTGTTTCTGCCATTGCCTAGGGGAAACAGGTGCGAATAGTCACATTTGTTGATAAAAAAACGTGGTAAGATACACAAGAGACGCAATGATATTATAGGTAAAAATAAGTATATTGTAAATTACTAAAAAACTGATCAAATGTTTTACTGTTTAGACATCGCTTTTTAGCGATAAAGCTGCCCAAATTGTACATTAACGTTAATCTATATTTCTTTACTGTGTATATCTTGTTGTTTTGGTGTGCAATAAAGATTATATTTATCTATCTATTATTTACCATCCATGATTATATGACCTGCTGAATCATATTGCCCTGATATATAAAGTTCCTGAGTTATGATGAACCTACCAAAAACCCGAGCAAAAATGACCGAAAATCTTAACCACTGTGCAAAGAGGGTTTTAGTTTATTTTTTATACGGGGTGGTATTCCAATTTCATAAATCAAATAAGGACAAATTCAAGTCTTGATATTACAATAAACAATATAACGCAAAAAGCGCAGTAACATCGCATAAACAAATAGATGAGTGCATAGTGTAAACATTACGCGACGCTGAATCTGCGCAAACGGCGGAGTGGCAAACATATCGGATCACGGACGCGGCGGGTGGTGGGAAGTGCGCTGTCATTATGGGCGGGCTGGCAATGTTTGGTTTGTTACTTAATAAAGTTGATAAATAGAGGAATCAATTTAATTATTTGAGATACCTTTACCTATGACTGTTTAAGCCAAAATAATAAGCCCAACACCAACGATAGTACCAAGTGTCACTGAATTAACTATTTTGTTTACTTTACCTAACTATAGACCAGAGAGATATTGTTTGTTTTTATTTCATTAAATTAGTGTTTTTTTCCGATTTTAAGTTAATTCAGTTTTACTTTCCATTTAACCAAAAAACAAAAAACAACTTTGAACCGATGTCCGTACTTTTAAAGGCATTATACTTTTGGCTCAGACTTTAGACGCAATCATTTGATCACAATATCTAGCAAAGATTTCAGCTTATCTTAAAACTCTTAAAACTGCTCTCAGATCGATACTGCACACCACCTAAAGCATTATTAACTCAAACAGCAACATATTAATCAATATTTGCTAATTAATAACTGCATATCATCGTTATTGCTACTTTCTTATTTTATCAACTGAATCGATACAACATCGTATTTCTCCGCATTGTGAAATGTTTGCTCTCGCATAAAACAGCAAACAGATCGTACGGAAAATAACGCTCACCGGCAAACAGCTAATATTTGCCTGCGCTATACAATATAGAGCTATTTCTGTAGCCTATCTGTAACTTGCTAATTATAATCGTATTTTACGGAAGAAATGTATTATCTATGTGGAACGTTTGTATTGGATTTTCTAAATATACATACGTGTAATATTAGCCTTTTCAAATTTAATGCGTAACTCATTTACTCATTATGTTCCGGTTATTCAAATGTCAGAACGATATTTTTCCGTTGTGTATTTTTTTGTGTGTTGCAATTCTATTGTTGGTATTCTTGTTCATTCCAACAAAAACAGTAACAGGAACATCTTAGTTTGAAATGTATTGTAAATTTATTGCATTTAATAAAAATAGCAACAACCCACAGCGAGCTACTGTTATTTAATGTGAAACCATACATTTTGAGACATTTTCGCAACAATGAGGTCAAATCATAGCAAGAAGACATAGTCAAAAACTAGTTACCTACACCTCTTTCATAAAAACTAAAGCAACGCTGCATTGGTTTAGTGTGTCTTGTCACTTATTCCCAAATATCGACAGCAATAAGAATCTATGAAATTGATGCTGTAGGGTTTTTTGAGTTTTTCATAAATAAGGAGGTTTCTTAAATATTTTCAACAAGGAAAAGTTACAATAGAGTGTCGACCTAATACGGAGGTTTCTTACATATCTTCTACATGTAAAAACTTAAACTAGAGTGCAAACTTACATCAGTAAGAGCCGGGGGCTGCGTGGTGGGGCCCGGGGGGGCTGTGAGGGGGGCTGTGGGGGGGTCGGAGGCGTTCCGGTCGCGCGAGGGGGCGCGGCGCCACGGGAGCAGCGAGGCCCCACCGCTGCGACGACGCTCCGAGGCGTTGCTCACTGACTTCTTTAGTTGACTCTGCTGGAGATATAACTCAATTGTTACCGATATGTAATAAAAAAGGGAACGCCATATTTTACTAAAGTTCCAAAATCCAGTAAAAGGCATTCGTTCTTGGCTTCAGTAGGCCTAGCACGAACCGATAACGTTTTGGTAATCGAAAAGTAAACGATACTTTTTTTCCTAAAGCATAGGAAAAAGAAAAAAAAGCATCATTTTTTTGCGATTACTAAAACGTTAGCGGGTCGTGCTAGGCCTACTGACCATATTTTGATATTTTACGTTCAGAATGATCCATCGAACAAATCTAATAATGATAATACACCTCTGAACGCACTCCGAACTCCGAAGCAAGAAACAAGTGTCAAAAGTTTGAAAAATAAGAACTAAAACAGGTTTTTCAAACTGCTGACACTGGTAACTCCATTGACACTGGTAACTCCATTCACACTGCGTTTAAAGATATAGTATAGAAAAGATTTGATCAAATACCATTTTGGACCGCAGTTTAAGACAGTGTAACAGCAAAAAAAATTGTCTTTTGTAGCGCAATAGGTGTTTTCTAAATCAACTGTGTTCTATAGAAACCTAATTGTTTTGTAATCTTAGCAATGATTTAGTAAAAGAAGAAAGAAAAAAATAAAAGTTTTTTATTGGCCTTACAGTAGGCTACATTTAGATAACAAGTAAAAATTTAGTTAAAAAAAAACACAAAACAATTAAGGTGTACACAGAAAAAAATGTAAAAACTGAATTAGTTTTAAGTTAGTTTAAGTAGATAAGCGTAGATAAATCATGTTGTGTCTATAATCTTTGGATTGCTGTCTGGCCGTTCAGAACATATTTCTAAATATTATGGACACGAAGTGACTGCAATCTGTCTGTATACCTTTCATAAATAAATAAATTAAAACTCACTTTACTAGGTGTGTTCTGTCCTTCATAGCCCCCGGTGGGATGATAAGGCGAAGGGAGCCCGCAGAGGTCTGCGCGCGCGCACTCCGCGTGCACGCCCGAGCGCAAGAAACGCGGGTAGCTGTCGAACTTCATCACGTTGAAGATCTGCTTCTGGGCCTGCAGGCAAGAAGGGGAAATTGTTTGTTAAATACTTGTGGGAAATAAACACTTTTTGTTAATTTTCATCATAAAAAAAAGTGAAATTATACTTGACAAAAAGATAGTTCAATGTACAATCGCTAGATGGCGCTACTGGTGGTCAAAAGGTTACATTGCAATGAAAAACATAAACTCAGTACCGGATAAGGCACGCGGAGGCAGCAAACGAAAGGAGACGTTTGGTGAGCTGTTCCGGCGCCCTTGTTTTCGGTATTTCTACTCCCTCTACAAAACTCTGAATAAGCCCTTAGCATTTGTTGGGTTCTAGGCAATTGTTAGGTTATAAATGTCACCTGTTGGAAAAGGTCCTGAGGCGCTGGTTCATGATACAGCCGCAAGCCAGTGGCTCGCCTTGCAGCCGCATCCACGTTCACTGGCTCGGAAGCCTTCTCCGCTAGATGGCGCTGCCAAATCTCGGTGGCCATCGCGGCGCGTTTCACCGGGTCTTCCGTCGAGCTGTACTGTTCGCAGGACCACCAGAATCTGAGAAGGTAAAGAGGGGAATAAGTGTCTGTGTCTGTGGTTTACTCGTAATTCCTAACTCATGGTGGAGTGGGCTAATGCCTATGTTACGCAGTGTGTAGCATATTTGTAAAGGTACAAGGCTGATATCACCAATCAATTGTAATGGTGTTTTTCATTTCCTCAGGCTGGTCTACTGCTGGCCGTAGGCTTCCCCTAATGCTCGCCATCGCTTTCTTGTCTCAGCTAGACGCCCACGCGACACATTCAAGAAAGCACTTTAATGTGTGTGTGTTTAAGCCCATTGCTACTTTAGTTTACTCATTCTGAAAGCCATGTCGATAACCTTGGTTCGTTGTCGGATAACCTGATGTCACGTTACATTTACCATGATAATGAGTATTACCTGATGTTCTCAGCAGCGAACTCCTTGGAGAGGAAGTGAGCGAAGGCGGCTGCTCCGGCAGGGTCGGCCAGCAGCTGCTCCAGACCCAGAGACCATCTCGCCACTCCACCACCGCTGTTGCTGTTGTTTATAGCTGACGATCCTTCGCTCATTTGCTGGTGGAAGAAAAGGTTATATTATTAATCTTGTGTCTTATGTAATTAGAACATCCCAGACAGCCGTGGCCAACCTGGAAGTAGGTTAATCGACTCCATTCTGGGGTTGCCATCTGCAGAGAAAACCTAGCGACGAGGGGGTTGAGAGATGCAGCATAGATCTTCAGACTATAAGTCACCTCCTCGATTGCGCTCTGGGCCGTAAGACCTGCACAGGGGCGGATCTGAGTTTGACGACGAATGACACAGGTGTGTGTGCAATACTTAAGTGCACTCCATCCATCACCTTTTTATGAACTGTCAGACGGATCGGCACGACCACAAATATTGGCTCTTACTTAAATATAGCTATTTGTATTAATAAACTGACCATTTGGACCAGACACAATACATCGTCTGATGTCTGACGTGTGTACCACCAGTACAATCAACCGATAAAGCGTAACACTTCACTTGTAAAATGACTTTTATTGCTTTGACTCAAGGTAACACATCGGTCATACGGCGGTGTCAAGTATTACGTCTGCATTACTTTCAATTGTGTACTGTTCAACATGTTCTGCGGTTAGGGTTTAAATTACAAATGCCCCAGTAGGACTATTTGCCGAGTTTGAATTGCACTTTTAAGTGGCTGTGACATTTCTTGTATTCGTGTGTTATGGGGTCGAATTGGTGAATCAATGTTTTCTATTCTATTTTTCACTCTGACGTCACTAGCTCGTCTTTAAATACGTTTTTTGTTGATTTGATGTGTGCATTGTCCTTTTATATAACTTGAACTTGTTTGTTTTCAAATGTTTCATTCACAAACATAATCTTGATCGGCTAGCGTAGTGGACACTATATTACTGAGTCCTTCATCAGGTCGTTCCTTACGTGGATAGCTCGGAATGTGGGTGTGACGAGATGCGGTTACCGCAACGTAAAGACTAGGTATATGAATGTATTTACCTTATTGTACATATTCCTGTGGTCTTGATGCCTGTACGAGCTGCCGGCGCCGCTGCCCGTCGTCCAGCGTCGGAACGGCGACGACTGTTCACTCTGTGGACAAAGGAAATTCAACATTATTATAATATACAAGCATTATTTGTACAACACAATTACTAATTGAGAACCGTTTTTACGATATATGTAAAGAAAGAAGAAAAGTTGTTTACTGGCCCTAAACAAAGGGAGGCAAACAAATAACTCAAAAAAAACAAGCATTCAAAAAATAACAACAAAAACAAAGCACATTTAGAGTGAAAAAAAAAAGATAAAGTCTAGGTGGGGCCAACTATGTCCCTGTCTCTGCATGCGCCGCTGCAGCCGAATTAACTGCAGCGACGCTGGTATTCTGTCAAGGCCTAATTGGTGGTGCCGTCCGACATTACACCCAAAAATAAACAGAGAATAATAATAATATATGGATGAATTATTCAAATAAAGAATGAAAGTATTACAAAATCCATTAATTTTAATTTCTGATGATTCTAGATTGTGCTTGTCCTCCGCTTATTGCATGACTTGCTAAGCTTGACACGGATAGGAGGCTGAGAAAACCTAACACTGGGCTGACCTAGTAGTTAACCACACTATGTAAGAACGAATTATATTTGCTGGTCATAATGAATACACATATAACTTGCATCAGCTGTTTTCAATAACGGTATGAATGGACTGAGTTGCATTGTAATGCAATTATCAATACCTACTTAGATTCTTATTATTAACAAATAATGACAACTTTACTTCAATGTTTGTTTACCTACTTCACGACTTAAAACCCGCCAGTATTAAAAACCTGACTTAGCTAAGATATCAACAATTAATTTATTGTAATTCTTTTGTTTCGTGGCCTTAAACTACTAGCTGTGTGTACTTTACAATGAATTTGATTAAATGATAGATTAACTGTGTATGGGAATTTAACTGATTGCATAACATACATAACTTAACATTGAAGAATCTCCATTGCAAATATCTGCCGGAAAAAGATAACATAATTTGCCAACTGTTTGAGTAAAAACATCTTCATGAAAGGTACTTTTTCTTAGAGTAACAATAACCTTAGATAGTAAGATTCTTACATCAGATTAGATTATTATGCAAAAAAACTATTATGAAATAGAAGGAAACTCTTTGAAAAATCAGACACGCCGATGAAGAAATATGAAGGATTATGAATTATAATGACAATACCGTAAATAAGGAAAACCCGCGTTTGCAAGTGTAATACAAAACGAAAAGAGATTAGAAGTAAAGCTGGGCCGTAACCACACGTATGCTATCTGTCTGTCTGCATAATAAGACATTTAATGTTATAAAGTAGTTCATTTAGGTTAAACATTACAACAATATACAAACAGAGACTCAATGTCTGTTCCCCTTTTCCACACATAGAGACCGCAACACTGGTCTTGCCATAAGCAACACACTGCCAGGCGACAAGCTATGTACCTATATGTAGAAAGCGAATCAAATGTTTTGACTAATGTCAACCTGTACATTTTTGCGGTTTCTACATGTCACTAGAAGGCGCTTGTTGTTCATAATATGACCATGTGCATCACAAACAAATCCAACAGTCCATACAGCAAGTAAAGTTGCATTAGCTTAAGGTAAAACGAATCATAATGTTACTGACCCGTGGTAGATGGTAGGTATTATCAAATTAACACGTTTTGACATCCAAACGTTTTAGTGAATGGAAGTGTCTATTAATTAAACTGATACTGTATTAATTACGACTACTACTCTTTATTTATCAAAACTCGTCATAAAACGTAAAAATATTGTTATCAATAAGCTTACAATAATTGTAGGCTTAACATGCTTGAGGAAATTGCGCTATTAAAATTCAAGTGTATTTATTTCCTCAAAATTTTATAGCTTAGGGAAAACAGGAAAAAAACGATAGACTATCATTATCAATGAAATCTGATAATGATTGAAAATTGAAGACTGAAGGCTTAAAGATAAGTATTGGGTCTAACCAAAAAAAAGGCATTATAATTCTAGGAAAAAGCTAGAACAATAAAGTGATGGCAGACATCGGAATGAGACAGTTTGATTCATGTACAGTCAGCATCAAACACATGTGTGCTTGCAGAGTGGTCAAAAGGTATTGACTGTTTGACAAAAGCAACTATAATACTACAATGTCAGATTTACTAAAATCTGATAATAGCGAAACACTATCTTCATTACTCAGTGATGAGGCAGCTTTTCTTAAATACTTTAGACATATTTGACCATTCTGTACACACACATCATTTTGATGCTGATTGTACAGTCAAACACCCTAATACTGCTAGCATAAATTCCTAATTTCTAACGTCCAAGATATGATTATCCAAAATCTTCAAAGTTTGATTCACATTTTTAACGCTAGCAGTAGGTACGTTGGACGGTACATCACTCTACCCATTTCCGGTCAGTCCTCCTTGCTCTATTGCAAAGGAGTGACATTTGGCAAGAGTGACAGACAAAACGGGAATGGGGTAATCTGATGTGCTGTTGACTGTACTTGTGACGAAGACATGGCCATGGATTTTTGGAATACTCAAGATGACAGATCCACTATAAAGTCATGAATCTCTAGCTATCATCACCTCATCAGCACTCGGACTAATGACCCAAAATTAATTCCAGTCATATCCAGCTGTAATCTAATTTACTCAAACACGAGATACGACCGGCGCCTGAAGTATTTACTTATGTCAGAAACGCCTGAAGACTGACAGTGTTTGTGGAGGAAAACCCCGGTGCGGTTCAGCGTGACAAAAATAAACATTAGGCCGAATGTGATACTGAACAGGAAAAGCGGTCTGATCCAGTTTCTAGTACAGCTGTGGTTGGCAAAGCAGGCGTAAGCGAAGGTTTTGTGCACGTGGTAGAAAAGTGACCGGGAGTGTATGTTTTGATTTTACAGAGGAACAACGTCAGACTCAGCAAAATGTGATAACAACTAGATATATCTCAGAAACACATTTTTTTCTGAAGAAGTAAGTTCAGTGTGTTAAGATAATACAAAAAATTGAAAGCTATTTGAACAATTAGGATATTTCACCTGTTCTCTAAATTGCTCCGTCACATACCAAACCACCATCTTCATCACGCACACTAAAGCACTTCGTCCAGGCTTCTGGAACCCGACAGACTGAACGCACAATATCACACTTGCGCTAATTTCTTTAATTGAAACCAACTGCTTAATTAAAAGCGCAATTGTTCTATAGACGCAATCCACGCGTGAGCTGCATTAATTTAATAACTAAAAATAAACTCGCGACAATACGTCCGTCCGCGGTGAAGTCCGATCATCGACTGAATTAAGCCGCAAAGTGCTACCATAAACTAACTACCTCCCACGTCCAGAATAGTATGGTACTTGGATCATATACAAAAGGTTTGCATTCATGGCTCTGATTATTCTGGAGCTAAATTGAAATCACAATAACAATGCGTATGTGTACCGCAAACAGTCACGTTTCCGGCGGGACGGCTGCGCCGGCGCAAGTGACGAGGACGCGCAGATTTGGCACTGGTGTGATATCATTCATACATTGCGAGAGTACATCATCACACCTTATGAAGAATGCCGTTTTTTCCCGAAAAAATAACACGTGAGTGTGAGATAACAGTCCAAAACCACGCTCATGAAACAATACCAGGAACAAATCGGTCATCAAGCTTAATTTGCATATTATGGTATTTTCTTAAAAGTTAAAATGAAAAAAAAAAACATATATTGGACCACTATTTGTATTAACCCAGTGAAATAGCGGTTTTCATCATGATTAACTCTATTTTAGATTAGGGTTAGAATTTCATATAAGTAAAGTAGCACCGTTTAGAATGATAATAATATTAGTTATTAGAACATATATTGTCATCATCATTATCATCATCATCTTTTCATGTTACTACAGTGGGTGTTGGGCTTTAGGAATACTTTGCGATAGTGTTTATGAAACGGGTTCTAGAATTTTTTGTAAGTGTTCAGACAGTAGGTTAATATGTGCTGAAATTCAGCACTAATTAGCAATCTAAATGAATTCGTAACCATTACATTATTAACAAAAACAAATAGGTATCGCAGACAAGTGTGTTTGGTTTTAATTTAAACAATGCAACTAGATAGTTCTAGACTCTATGGCTAATTTAGGTTCCCACGACAAACTGGTATTGGTATTGTATTGACTTATCCAAGTTCAGCTTCAAGATACTATTTCAAATTAAGGAATGAAGCATTATTATGATTCTAATAAAGTAATGATGAACATGTTTTAGGGAAATCCCTGTGTCTCAAAAGCGGTCCAAAACACCGAACTGACCGGCCTGAATCACCAGGGTCAAGTTGTTCATCGCCCTTATGTCCGCAGCACAATTTATTTTCCCACGCCCATACGAATGTAAAATATCAACAAAGAGCGTTTGAAAACAAAACCAATATTAATCTTAATTCTTTCTTAGAATTCTACTCTTTATTTCGTACAGACTTAAGTTGTATTGTCTATGTCTTTTCCTCTTAGGTGGTATCCGTAGCCTCCGTAGGAGAACTAAGCACGAAGAACTAATGGCCGTTGGAGCCGAAAGGTTCTCGACTGGAAACCATTCGAAGCAGGCCACCTCGGCCGCCCACTCGGGAAATCTTTGCGGGAAGCCTATGTTCAGCAGCCAACGTCGTGAGGTTGTTGATGATCCGTATGTCTCGTTTTGACGCTGTTGGTATACACTCAATTTGAACTCCATGCTCGTCAGTAAGTGCGCGGACGCGGAACAATCGCTCATTGTCATCGCTCGCGCCTGCGCACTAGCGACAGATTATTTAATTGTTTATTTCATTACGCGCCCGCATCACGCCCACAGCACCACTACAGTTCTTTCGTATAGTTAACTAGCCGAAGCGTTGCTGTCTTTAAACTGTTCCCACCAATGATATTACAGTAAAAAGACGTAGATAGGTTATGTCAGTACTGACGCGAAGTCAAAAATTGTCCCCTGGCGTAACGTACCTATAATTTGACCAAATAATATATATTTATAATTTGATTTGAACCAGCGCGTAAACGAGACAGAAACATGTTGCGCATGTTGATTTCGGGTGCCACTTTTTTAGCACAAGTTACCTATCTAAGTGTTTCTATTATAATATCATTAGTTCCCACGTAATATAGGTTTTTACAACAGTAAGACCTTGGCTTATGTTGACAGTGTTACCCTCCAGATGTCCTTGACTGTTCTTTTCTCAAATTATGACAGCCGAATAAACTGACGATGGCGTCAAATTTGTGGAAAGTCAGGTCATAGCAGCATCAGCAGCTACATGATGGTATCCAGCACCACCACACGACGATGACATCAAAGTGCGAGTGAGAGGTTGCCAGAAATTAGGAAAACCTCGGGTAGAATCCGTAATGCAAAGTTGTTCTATTTCAAAGGGTGGAAAACTTTGAAAATTGTATTTACTAATCCAAATTACACGCTCTTATGAATACTCGGAGCTTTGTTTGAACAGCTTGTATCATGTACAGATTTAAACCTGAGTCCGCATAGTTGTTTATGCGTTGACTCGATAATTCGCCTTTAGATTTAAGTGACCTATCACGGTGGCGACATCTTCTCGATATCATCATTTCAGCCGAACGACGCACACTGCTGTGCATAGGCCTCCCCCAAGGATCTCCACCACGATCGGTCCTGCGCTGTTCGCATCCAGCGGCTTCCCGCGACCTTGACCAGATCGTCGGTCCACCTTGTGGAAGGGCCTACCCACGGAACGTCGTCTGGTATGCGGTCGCCTTTCTAGAACCTTTCCGCCCCAACGGCCATCGGTTCTCACTGCCACTTCAACGATGCAGTCCTTCGACATAGGTACTTAAATCTGAAGCTGCCTGTACAAGTACAACCCTACACTAGGGAAGCCGGGTTGAGTCAGCAGTCAGCTGATACGCTGCCCTGACCGGCGCTTATCAGTGGCTCCCGTGTGACGAGCCATTTGTCCGGCGCTAACTACTCGATTTATGTCATTAATTATCTCTAAAGAGCCTTCCGATCATATCTAGTCTGTTATCGGCGTGTTTGACTGAATCGCTGGTCAGTACAATAAGTAGGTACATTATAGTCACAGTATTATGTAACTGAACACTAGGAGACCAGTGTTGTTTGAAGATGATACTATTATTCCTAATTGCAACTTTTATTTAAAAAACAGGCTGTTTGCCGAACTTTATCTTTACCAAACAATGTTAATATAGTATCTAAATGTGCTTTAACCGAGTAAAAATATAAATTAGATCTAAAAATAGATACGGTCTGCATACAAAAACATCTGTAATACTTTGTATTTTGTTGCATCATACCAAATTATGAGTATCTACATTGATGAGATTATCCCAATTATTTACAAGCAGAATTATAGCCATAGCAATCGTGGTAAGATTACTAATACTTTCACAACTTTTAATCTAATAGTGGTTTAGCTAATACAATCGGTTAGGTCTTACTTTTTTCTGATCGTAAATTCTATTTTGTTGCTTCATTCTAGGATATTAAATTACACTTTGATAACTATAGTATTTAGGAATGAAAGAAATAATACAATATCGATCTAACTGTGATTCGAGATGTGGTTTGAACAGCAATTTATTGTCAATTATTATTGTTGACACTTTCCCGTTACCATTATTAGTTTTGAATTATTTTCTGTTTTTAGACTGAATCAGCATTCGTGGAAAGAAGCAGGAAAATCATACTCAATTATTCAAAAAGGGTTCGTCAATTGAATAATTTATTTAAAGAATTTCTTAAAAAAATGGCAATTCAACTTTTACTGCAAAAACAGTTCATTGCACCTAAAGACAGTCAACTAAAAAGCGTGTATTGGACTGAATATAACCAAGACACGTACCTAGTTATTAAGTGATTTGCCACTCTTAACGAATTCACATAAAAACCTTAAATGTTTACACAAGTGCAAAGACGCGTTATGCTTGTATTAACAAAAAGTATCTTCACATAAGTATGCACAAACATGCGAAAAAAATCCAAATCAACACTTTGTACTTACGATAGAGGAAATTTTCGCTACCAGTTTTCCAAACGCGAGCGCAGGCATTTCTCTAACTAACACCATGAAACTTCTTATCAAATAAAAATACACTTTAGTTCCACAGCAACTAAACTTCTTTTCCGAATAATGCAATGTAATGCAATAATCCTGGCAATATTTATCAAAAAAAGTTCCACACTGACGAAATAAAAAAGTTATGTTCACTTCTGAATTAAAATTTAGTAGATTGATTTTTTTTAAGGAGCGCGTGCGTTTCGCGCGGTTTTCGCGAGCGTACTGTCGTTCGGCGGCCGAGCGTTTTGTTCTCATAGCGTTCAGTAATTTATTCAATGTTTTCGTTATCGCCAGCTATCGCAGATACGGCGCTATCGGCGGCATGAGGCGCGCGTCGCCGCATCTAATGAGCGGTGGATGATCGAGGGCCTGGAGCCCACGCTTGTTGTATTTTTAGAAGCTCTAAGCGATAAATTACTGGCGTATCTGATCTGGGAAATGCGTAGAAATATGTTATGAGATAATTCCGTGAACTATAAAGGGCACTCTTTTCTAATAAATGCTAACACGGTACCTTTATTTTTAATAAATGTTCGTAATATTTATTATCTTTTTAAAAGGTGTGATGATGTCACAGCAAATCAGACTCAGAAAAAAAACCTGATAAAGGCAAGTCGGAAAAGTTGTTAGGTTCGTTGGGCTTCATCAGGTCCTTAAGAAGGCATAGCATATTCAAGGGAAAAGTTGTCATAGTATGTAACGGAAAAAATGTCTACAGCAGTAATATTTAATATAAATTAAAAAAATCACCATATTTTTATGCTGACTGTATATTTTTTCAAGAAAACGATTTGGTCCTAATCTGTCAGACATTTTTATCACAATAGTTATGATTTTATGCAGTTTAGGTTCACTGATCAACCAGTTTAAATGTAAGTATAAGGTAAACGAGGCAATATTATTTATTGCTTTGATAATTTTTAAGTCCGATAAAAATGTGTTTATCGAAAGACATTGCTGGCCAGACTAGTCGGCTGTTGCCATCCATTCCACCATTTTAGATTTTGACCATCAGTCATCCACCACGACATGCTTAGACATATCTAACTACAATAAATGCGACTACTTTTTAATCTCTCCCAAACTAGATATAGTCGTACATGTCATTTCCAATCTTAGATATGGTCGTAAATGTCAATATACCTTTAGATCAGTGTAGCCAACTCTACAGTTTTAACTGTAGATCTACAGTTTTTTGGAAATTATCTAAGTTTTCAGTTTAGGCCTCGAAATCTACAGTTTTTTTGCTTTTTCTATATATTACATTTTTTTTAACGCCATCTGTTCTATTTGCTACGTAATAGTCCGTGCACAAAGTCTGCTTCAGTAAAGTAATGAAAACAAAGCTAAGGAATAAGCTTTCCACGACTACTATAAAAGGTACTTTGCACACAAAATCAGAAATTAATAATTGTTTTGACTTCAATGTGACAAATGACCATTTAAATAAATTTAATCAAAATATGTATGATTTTAAAAATAAAGATGAAACAGAAAATTTAGAAGATTTACAAATTGAAAATGAGATATTACCTAGTGATGCTATATAAGTAACATTTTTCTGATGATCATCTGCCGATTAGCTAGGTACTATTTTCATTATTTTCTCACAAAATATGTCTTTTTTCTTGAAGTGTTGCAATACTAGCTTTTAAATATTATGTGTATTGTATTACATTTTGTATCTTAATTACTTAATTTGATTAAAACATTGATACTCACATTTTTTTCTTGTTTAAATTTCCTCTCTGAAATGTATTCTATTTATTACCATCATAAAATATAAAGCTGTAGGTTTACAGTTATTTAATTTGGTATTTACAGTTTTCTACAGTTTTTTTCTGGCATATCTACAGTTTAGCTCTATGTTGAGGTTGGCAACACTGCTTTAGATATACTTTTTAAGATTGTTATATTAGAATTCTGCTTTGTCATGAAGTGATTTTGTTGAATTCAAAAAGCTTAATTGTTGAGTACCAGCAACTTTTGTGTGGACTTTGCTTAAAACTTTTCACCCAGTAAAAGACCGTCTAAATTGTTGTTCTGTAATTAATTATACTCGTATTAAGATGTGTACTATCTTGTATTTCGTTGTTTTTACTGATATGACATTATTTGGTCAACTTGTAAAGTATAGTAGTAGTTCGCTGTTAGAGTTTTTTAATGAAGAGTCATAAATATTTGTATTTGTAAATTAGTATAGGATGATTAATTTGTTGATATTCCACTGACGTTTGTATAGTATGTATAACCCTATAAAGTATTATAAAAATCCATTCAGGATGAATTAAATAGATACATAAATGGACTGGTATTTAGCGCGGTGTTCAATGATTACGTCTATTGCGTCAGTGGTTATGGGATTCGATTCCCGGCTAAACATACATTGGACGTAGATTTTGTGTGTTCAGTGTCTGGGTACAGTGGTGATTGTAGGTTCTGCTGTGTCATTATTTATAAGTTTTCAAGAACATAATATTAGATCAAAGTACAATGAAATTACTTTAACCCTTACGTTAGGTTTTAAAGATAGCATCAATTTATTTATTATGTTTCATTATCTGTAATACCAAAATATGTATATCACGAATGAGTAACACAAATACTTTTGTTGTTATTCAGCATATCCTGTTTTTTCGTTTTTAAATTTAGATTTTTGATTATCTCCGACTACTTATTATATTTATTTCCGGAACTGAGATTGACTGGGAAATAACGCATTTAATAAAAATGTCCAATTGATACAAATGAATCAATCATCAAGTATTTCTACTGCGCAAGTATTTAGTATCTGCATTTCCTATAAATCTGATATACTTAGGTAGTTATTTCCTGATCATCAAAACAGTAAACAGTAATCATGATGATGAAAGATAAAACTTTTGCACAAATAGGCATCTGACAACTTTTTAGTTTTGTCACAAAGAATTATGGTAGGTAAAATGATTAAGAAGTTGGCTATTACAAAAGAGGTCGCAGGGTATATCCTCACGGAGAACGGACATTTGTGCGTATGTACATGCTTGCTGTAGGTATGTTAATAAAGAAATAAAGATCACATACGCTGTCCAAGTTTCAAAGAAAGGTTCACCTTTGTGACAAACATTCACACATCACGAATAAGTATCCTTCGTCTTCAGGCATTGATGGTGTTGATATGTTGGAATCAAAATCACGATTCCCAGCGTCTACAACGCTCTAACTCCTGCTCTCAACATATTTGTGTCTGAAGAACTCAAAAACCTATTTTTTTTATTAGCGAAAGCATGAAACAGAAATAAATTAATAAATTTCACTAGACACTATTCCACTCAGCGCCACCTATCCCCAAACTAAGCAACTAGACGCTTGTGCTTTGGGAAACTAGACGAAGGATAAACATACTTAAATACATTTGTTTTTTCGTAAATACATACTTAATATACATTGGAAACAAGTACAAACAGACATTGTCATTACTGTGGTCATGCACTCAAATGTTTGTACTATGCGCTGATCGAACCCGCGACCTCTGGTGTAAAAGCCCACAGCTGAACCATAACACCAAATCAGTCGTCAAAATACGGTTGTTCTAGCCGTCTTAAAAGTCAAAACGAAAACAAATATTAAATACAAGCGATTATACAATAAATCTTATCAACAACTACACAATGAGGTGCTGTAAATTTCCCCGTATCATTTAGTGGCGAATTGCTTGATAACGAGGTATTGGCACACGCGTTTTTGGGACGCCCTTAAAACGAAGACGGTCATAACCTCAAAGTTGCGATTGACTTGTAAGAATTCCAAGCATTGAACACATGTCATATCCATTGAAGCAGATATCCCCTGGAATTTCTGAAGGGAAGAGAATGGCCTCCCAGTCGACTTTGAGCACAGCATTTAGGCCTAGCACGAACCGCTTACGTTTTAGTAATAGAGAAGTAAACGATACTTTTTTTTTTTTTGCCCACATCTTTAGGTAAAAAAAGTATCGTTTACTTTTCGATAACCAAAACGTAATTGGTTTGTGCTAGGCCTACTGAACTAGATGAGATTAACCAGGTACGCGGGATAATTATTTGAAAGTGCACAAATGTGTTAATGTTGTACAGGTGCAAACACGAAAAAACTATACAAATACAAACAAGTTGTTGGTCCGTGCATGATTCGAACCCAAGACTTAGGGGTTGAGAGTCCAACGCTATAAATGCTACACAACGGAAAGATGAGATTTTAAAAAGAGGTTAAAAAGGCTTTAAAAGAGCAGCTTGAGTAACACGCCTATATGAAAATCTGAAGATCCTTTTCATGCAGTTGTGGCGACATCTATCTTACACAGTCTTACTGTTCGAGAGAAACCTACTCGTACATGAAGTCGTTACACAGACTTGTGTAATTTGTATCTTGCTAAATCTTTATTATTATGATAAGAGGTCTTTATTTCGCCACATCTTGCGGTTCAGATAAATCTCAGTAAACAATCTATAAATAGCGCGTTAAAAATAGCAGATGAGATAGTGGGCGTTTTACAGATAGGAGTAGAGGGGCAGCTTTCAACTGTTTGTTTAGGTGGCGGGGTTTCGACCTCGCGATTCTACGACTCTTTGTGATTCGCGTAAATTGGCTAGTATCGTTTATTTTTGATGAAATACTTAAAAGTTTACACATAACACTTTCTTTCTCACCGGGTAGGGAAGGGACCACATCTGTTACTGAAACTGACAAACAGGTTTTCATGCTTCTTAGTATTATTGATCCTTCCATACGCCATTGCTGGTAAGGCTGTACTCAATTGCTTGATAGACGCATTGATTGTAGTTCAACTTCCGTTCATAATTTTAAAATGCTTTCGTTCGTAGTTTTCCATAATTCACAATGTTTAACGACCTTCACAGTAATAAATATGCATTTCCCGTATGAGCGAAGCGTTTTGGTACGATTTTCATAGTCGCTTCTCATCAAAAGAGATCAGAAAAAGGTACAGGAGATTTAACAGACCAGATCAAAACACTTTGATTATTCAGTACATAAAAGCTGAAATCCCAAACTTTGTTTGACGTCTTATTTAGCCACATGCACCTGCCACGTGGACGAATGATACCTTTCTCCAAATGTCTTCCTATTGCAGACGTCAGTAGATGAAATTGCTAAGATAAATAAAGATTGATTGTGTATTGTGTCAGGTACTTAGTGAAATGTTGGACCAACGCACTTTTACTACAATTTATGACATTGAAGATTTATTACTGATAAGAGAGAAATCTTACGAGTTTGATTATCATTTTAAAGATTAGAATGTTTTAAAAATTAAGACAACTTTAGTTATGATAATATGGATAAGGCATGATAACTTTGACTGGCCGGATGGTGCATCGGATGGTGCTGGTACCCTTATGCATAGATAGAATTACGTATGGTAGAAGATATATGTCATATAGAGTCGTATGATATATCTTCTACATCTACAAACGTTTGGATTGTGTTTTAAGAGTAATGTAATCGTGGTGGAACACTATCAAAATGACCTTTCTAGGGGTCAAGTCAGAATAAGGATTGATTGGTTCTTTAATTATTCTAATAGGTTGAAGGCCGTGTGCCGTGGGGGTCGTCGGTGACAGACTATTAACAATAGATTTCTGTTGTGTTTGTGTCTGGTTGCTCGGCAGTGGAATACTTCCAAGTCTATCGAATACTATTTTTAGCCTTTCGCCCTTGACAACAAATATTGTAATTTTAATTGCTAACAATACTGTAGCGACATCTACACACATCAAAAGTGTCTAGGGATATCTCAAGCATTTTCATACAAAGTATAGCTATTGGGGAGGCTGTAAAAATTAAAATATTGATACCAACGTAGAAATTTTTAGGACACAGAAACTGCTATATCTGCCCTTTCAGATTGTATAAAGAAATTCATTGTGGTAGCATTATTGTACAATCGTAAGGACGTTAAAAAAAAGACAGATTTTTCTTTTAAAAGGTTTCAAAATTTTAGAAAAATCAAAGATATTAGATAATGCTCAGCATTATCTTAGAATAACTCGAGGAAACAGGCATAAGATAAAGGTTAAGAATATTAAAAAAAACCGTTTGATTTTGCTAAAATTTTGAAACCGTTTAAAAGAAAAATCTGTCTTTTTTTAACGTCCTTACGATTGTACAATAATGCTACCACAATGAATTTCTTTATACAATCTGAAAGGGCAGATATAGCAGTTTCTGTGTCCTAAAAATTTCTACGTTGGTATCAATATTTTAATTTTTACAGCCTCCCCAATGGCTATACTTTGTATGAAAAGGCTTGAGATATCCCTAGACACTTTTGATGTGTGTATCTCACCACGTAGGAACTACAATCCTGAAACGCGCTATCAGTTTTCGGAGCGATTGCCCATAGATAGAAGAACCCGACAGCAACTGTCGGGCAGTAGCCCACCAGACATAACACCTGTCTGGTAGGAGGATTCTCCCTTTTCAATAGTGGTGAGGAACTTCACACCCTGTTCTTCACGTTCCCCAAAATACTAACAACACTTTGTAGATATTCTTAACCTCTACCTAGTTTTAGGTGTTGCGAACCATACTTCAATACGTGATCTTTGTGCGGACTGTTGGTGAAAAGAAGCCTTACATCCATAGGCCTATTGATAAACCATCATGTCAAATTATCATTTTCATGCAAGCTGTACCATGAATGACCAATATATTAGTAACTGTTAAATGTTTCCTTCCATAAATCTTGCATTCTCTGATATTGATGATCGTTTTTATTTTCGGAACTTGAATTTCGTGGGTATGTCCACGATAGGGACAACATTTCGTTGCAAGTTCCATAGAAAGAGTTCCTAGGTACCTAATTTCTACCATGTTTATAAGTAACTCACTCATATTTAGATACCTAAGTAGATTGGAATAAAAGATGGATTATACCCTTCGCCAAGCTTGGTTATTTTTAGCCAATAAATGTTTTTTTTTCTATCTACGAAATTGATATCAGTAAATAGTTTGTTTCATATCATAACCAGTTCAAATGAAAGCAATCTCATCACAACATTACATAGCCAACGTGATCTTGACTAGCATTCAACTTGCTGCTAGAGGCTTTCTTTTTGTTCGTCTCTTACGTAACACCCAGAAGGCGGCCTTTTGGACATACGCTGTGGGAATGCCTTTTGTATCGTATTTTATGAGATCAATAGCATTTGAGCACGCAAACTTTGAGTGCCTCTCAAACCAAGTTCAGTGATTATTCGCAAACTTTGATGCGCACTGTGAACTGTCAAGTTAGTGTTAAAATTGCAATTTAAGCGGCAAATACCATTTTTTTAAAATTTTGGTAACGTTTATAGTATCATAGTAATGTAATTTTTTACGTTTTTATAATAAAATAACGATTCCATTTCGCATTATACTGTATTTTGTCTCGTGTGCCAGGGGTACTGTAAACATTATTTGCTATGAAATCTTAAGAAAAAAGTAGCAGAAATGTACCAGATGCACTGTGATTCGAAAAGCACGTAATCTAGAGAACAAATGCTAATAGCTCACAATAAAAATGAGTTATCATACGATTACCACATGGTCGCCGACCCACAACTACGAGTATTACAGCGAAAGACTCTTTGATAAGAAACTTACATCCTTTTTGCAAAGAAAATCACAAAACATTTGAAAATTGACTTCAAAGAAGCTTTTTCTAATACTAACCTTAATACAGCCCCGAAAGGAAGGCTTATCGATTAACAATCAAAACTTTCACTTAAATAAAACTCCTATCACTTGGCAATAAAGCTTATTACACACGCGATTCAAAGAGAAGCGGCCAGTGACTTCGAGTCGCCGACTCCGACTGACTACACAACCTCGCCTCTATGGTGATTCCCACAACAAAACAAAAAACCAACAGACATACAATTAGACACAAATAGTTTTAATTGCTGAAGGAAAAACTGTAGCAATTTATGAGAAAAAACGATAGAAAAAATCGCTCCGCCTATTTAAGGTGAGTTTGACATGACATCGGAATTAAAGTCCTCACGTGGGCTCAGGGTTCACATTAACTATAAGGAGCGATCCTTCAACACGAGGGTTCAGTGCTGATTGTTGGAGATATGTAAACCCAGCTGACAGTTGTTATTAAGACGCAGGTGACGACGTCAGCTAAGTTGGTTCGGCCGAATGCTTAACGTGGTTACCGATGCACGGAGCCATGCGAAAAATATTTCATTAAATTTCGCTCAGTGAGCCACTGGCCCCTTGAGTTACATTACGTGAAAACAAATCATAATTAAAGAAGAAGAAGATTATCGTGGCCTAGAAGTTAAGACCTCTGACTGGGCAAAAACAACTCTCTGACCCATTGCTCGAATATATACCATTTATTGTCAAAAATCTTCATCAAATCCAGAGACGCCTGACCGAAACGTCCGCTTCGTACAACCAACACATGTGGAAACACTAGGAAAATTACTTTCACTAACAGAAAATTACGGACACGAATTGAGGAGAGACCTACACAATACATAACACCGCATTTTCACACTTCTAACACAAATCTTTTAACAGCTGTTTCAGGCGGCACAAACAACGTCCTGTGCACACAAGTGCGCATGTTATGATCGGAGCACGCGCACAAAGGACCAGCTGCTCAAACAGGAACACACAATAGACCAGTTAAGCCAGCGAACTGTCTGTAAGTACGTCATTAGGTTACAGAGGTGTTGACAAAGGTGTGGCTGCTGCCATTCGAGCTGTGTGAAAGTGGCTGAAGTACTTCCGAAGTATAAACTACCTGCAAACACTGTAGTGTGTCCAATCTGAAACTGAATATGCTCTTGCGTTGCTGCTGCCTGCATCTTTATGGTTGACTTGATGTGGACTTACACTTTCCAGTTGTTACTTAAGTCAGTAACTGAATAACTTTTAGCGAATGCCTATAGATGTAAATTTTGCGTGTGTCCGATTTTGGTTAAGACAATTCATACCACTTTTGCAGCAATCTGCACGTTTGTACGATACAAATTCTGCCACGTAGCTTTAGCAGAGTCGATGGGCAGGGGAGAAAGTCCATTTTCTAGACAACCATTGGAGTGTTCAAGTAACCTAGCATCGTCAGATTTTAGTATAGTTTTTTATAAGGCAACCACTGGAGTATTCAAGTCATATTGTATCGAAAAATTCTAGTCTAGTTTAATCAGAAACATTAATATTTTAAAACTGTTACTGTAAGAAAAGTTAAATGTTAATAAAGGACTTGGACTTAATCGTGATATATTACTCTTGAGCAACATTTCCCATTTTCAGGTCAATTTTACCAGAAACTATGGTCAATTTGGTAGAGTACCCAAGGTCAAACTCTGTTTTTGATTCCTAACATTTCTTGGTCGGTTCCACGTGAACCACTCATGTTGCCTTCCCGTCTGTTCTCCAAAGGGGGCAGAGCATTTTCCAACGGCATCGCCTAAGGCGTCAAACTGTACAGGCATTGTGTTGTAGACAATGCAGTTAGCGCGTCTGCGCTGGCGCAGTGTCACCGGGTAACGGCGCGATGCACCAACGGTGTTGTACCGTAAGACACTTTACACTCGGAGGTTGAAGGCGACATGTCAATTCATCTATTGAATGATGAACAAAAAAGTAATAATTGTCAAATATTACCAGAGGCGATAGTTTTGGTAGTTTTGAGATTGTTTTAGAAAAACGTTCCTTCAGCGTGAAGAGTTTTGTTTTTAAATAAGGTGTCTACTTGTCTAGTATTAGAAACTAAAAAAAAAAGAAACCAGATACATCAATTAATGGAATTGTTATTTAATAAGTTTACCGAAGCGGCCGACAATGCGGCTCTGAATCGCTCACTGGGTCTCAGAACTGCCTTGGAGTCTTAAAAAGCTTCCCCAATTAGAAAAATTATAATAAATCAAGTCATAAGGATGCTTTAGTTACACCTTTGTCGACGATTTTATTTACATTTATGCCTTTCTTCGCAGTCAGCAAATAACCATCGTCTGGTGTAAAAGATGCCCATAGTTCATTGATTTAACAAAAACAAACTTCCCATGTCAGTACTTCACAGGAGGTATGTTCTCACACCCATAATTGTTACATCTTGGCAGCTCCATATAACATTCCCGGTCCGTTGCTGTTACGAACGGGATAAACATGAGAACAAATAAAAACAATAATAATTAAACAGGAAATTCTGCGATTATAACTCGCTTCTTTGTTATTTATATGAACTCTGATTCATGGTCTTGAAATACTAAATTAATGCTTGAACCTGTATTTACATTTGTTCTGCAACAGTGTTCATTATTCGGTTCAGTTTCAAAATGAGGTTAGATAGCGTCGTGGACCAGTGGTTAAACTCTCTGGTTCGGACAACAAAAAAAAACAAACAATACTACCAGGCAGAGGTGTTACGATGTCCAGAATAAAATGGACCTCACTCAGCTTGTTTCTGGACCTGATCTGTTCAGACGCTGGTTTTCAGCGGGCCCAGCTGAGTGGACGAAAAGTGTTCGTCTAAGCTGAAATTACGCGCCCCGCCACCGCGTCGACGCATACAAAGTGCTTGCTTCTAAGCGTAGATGCATTGGATGGGCACGTCAGCCATTTCAGCTTAGACGCTCTCTACCTACCTAGTCTGGCCCCGATAGTCGAAAAGTCAAGTCATCACAGTCTGACTCACTAAATTGGGTTATGGGTTTGGGTCATCTAATCTTAAGTGAACCCTTCAAACCCCAAAGAGTGGCTCAATAAACAACAATGGCTTACGTTATAAGTTAACAATATCTCTGCACTTGTGTCTGTCATTGTATCATGTAACTAGATTTTATATCAGCGAACTATGAATGGCATAAAATATTAAAATATGAGTCAGAGGAATATACTAGAAGTTTTGTATCAATAGTTTTGTTTTAGTCGGTTAAGGAACTTCTTTCGTTCACAATACAATATTTCATTTAGGTTATTGCTATGGGAATTTTATCAGCACTCACGCGGGTTAAAATAGGATGTGCTGTTGACTCTAAATGTACATAAGTCTCTGTTATTCAATACTGTGTTGTTTTTCATACAATAACGAATACTGATCTAATAGTACCGTAAGGAACTAATAATAGGTTGTTTTGAAAAACAAGAAAGCTAAGAAACTGAAAAAATAATGCATACAATTAATCCTTCTGCAAATAAGTAATAAAAGACCGCGCCCCCAACACGCCCCAGTCAGGTTTAATGATCTTGACGACACTTAAACACTAAATGTATTTAAGGACGCATCATGATCGAGCAGATTCAGAATACACAAAGTTATCTAAAGACTCAGTAACGTTGCTATCACAAATGTTTATACCTGAGGCACAGAAAGAAACAATACTACAACGTGTTTGTTTAAGCAATTTGACGGACAACTTGTTATCTGAATAAATACTGGAAAGAGTTCATGGAAATTTAGATATTCAAGAGCTAGGGCGTAGTGAGGACGCTGCACTTACTTGGTTAGCAACATAATAATACTTGAAAGGGTAGCGGACCTGACGGCCTTCATCCCTTATTTTTAAAATCATGTAGCAAGCAGTTAGCATTTCCCGTTGCGTTTATATTCAGATTGTCAATGTCTTGCGGAATCATGCCTGATTCTTGGAAGCAATCTTTTGTGGTCCCCATTCATAAGGGTGGTGATAAACAAAATGTTCGTAATTACCGTGGCATTTCAAAATTATCTATCCTGCCTAAAGTTTTCGAAAAAATCGTTTACGATTCACTTTATCCCGCATTGAGTCCTTCACTGAAATTAAATCAGCATGGCTTTGTTGCTAAACGTTCTACTGAGACTAACGTTTGCGAATTTTTGGACATAGTTCAGGAATCAATGGATAAAGGATTTCAGGTGGACGCTGTGTATACCGATTACTCAAAAGCATTTGACAAAATTTCTCATTCATTGCTTATTACCAAGCTCGCGGCAGTCGGTGTACACGGTGACCTCCTCCGGTGGCTAACGTCATATCTTAGGAACAGAACACAAGCCGTTACAGTTAAGGGTTTCACTTCTAGCTTCATTCCTATCTCTTCCGGGGTGCCCCAGGGCTCACATTTAGGACCCCTCCTCTTTAACGTCTTCATAGATGACGTCATATCCTGCTTCAAAAGTTCACAAATATTACTCTACGCAGATGACACTAAAATTTTTTCAGTAATAAAATCCGGTAATGACTGTGTTGAGCTACAAAATGACTTAAACCGTTTATGTGACTACTGCTCGCTCAACCGATTATATTTGAATATTGATAAATGCTGTACAATTACGTTTACTAGAAAAAAAAAACCTATAATCTTTAATTACAGGCTATGTGACATGAAGTTAAAGAGGGTCAATGAGGTGAGGGATTTGGGAGTCCAGCTGGATAGTGGCTTATATTTTGAATCACACATTACTAAAATTACTGCAAAGGCTTATAAGCTCCTTGGTTTTATCTTTCGACAAAGTACCGATTTCAAAAATGTTAATACCCTGATATTGCTTTATAACGCATACGTAAGATCCCAACTAGAATACGCTTCCACTGTATGGAACCCTGCGTACTTCAAGTACATCAACCTCTTGGAGGGGATACAGAATAAGTTTCTAAGACGTCTTAAGTATAGATTTAGAGGTTTTGACAGCGGTATATTTGAGACATTGGTGACTCGACGCGAACACAGGGATCAACTTCTGTTGTATAAAATAGTTAATAACAGAGTTATATCACCTTACTTGCTAAGTAAGTTAACGTTTAAATGCCCTAAACCTAACGCGCGCTCGCACACAAAGATATTCAGTACCCCGACTTGCAAGACTAATTATAGAATGAACAGTTTTATCATAAGAGCTTGCAATAAACACAACATTAGCTATAATCACATTGACATATTTCACGAAAAAATTATGACATACCGAAAATTGTTAAGACAACCTCACCAGGTGAGACCTGGTGTGGTTAGGCAGTAAAATGTATGTTTGAAATCTACTGTTGGATTTCTTTCTTAGTTTATTTTTTCAACTGAACCTTTTGATTTTGTTTCTTTTTAACAACTTAAAATGTAATAATCAGCAGTGGAAACTTTAAATGCCAATGTATTCAATAATTTAAGTTAAACAAATGTGTTATTTAAGGCTGTTTGTTTCCTTAATAAAGAAAATAAATAAAGAAAATAAATAAATAAAGTAGATAAATATCAATGAACATGATTCCACACTTCGCCGTCTCGCCCTAAACTAAGCAGAGTTGGTACTGTGGGATACTAGACGTACACAGACACTTAAATACTTTATTTTTGTAAAAACATACATAGTATACATAGGAAACCTCTCATCTCTCCCATTATTATAGCTGTCAATATAAGTGCCAAAATCAAACATTTCTTAGTAGAGTTATGTAGTGTTATAGGCCTTAAATAGTAATGAAATACTAAATTAGATTATACACATGCAATTATTGTGTATCAAACAAAGATTTTGACTGCCAATTTTTGGTTAGACACGCTTGGCTGGACCTACATTTGAGACCATGGATAAAGTGCTTCTTGGGCAAATAAACCATTTCCTTTCATTCCTAAAGATTCGGGCATTCTGATAGGGTCTCAGTAGGTAACGGTTGAGTTGAGACTCGACTTCGAATCCCGCTTGAAACCTACACGACCAAAACAACTAGCCTACAAATTACCCTCATTTGGATCATTTTCTCTTTCTACACAATGTACTTGATAACCATAATGACCAAGTACTAGCATACCTATTACCAAACGAGTTAATCTCGTTATATTATTTCGAGAGTGAATCTGCTTGCATGCTGCTTAATGGCACAACTTGAAGAATGTCGCTTGATAAGCTCAATTAAAAGCTTAGAGATAATTGCCCACAATTGTTGGGGGACAAACATGTAAGCGTTGACCTAATAAGGAGATTCTCTGAATTTGTTGACTCAGGGCTTAGTGAAACAATTCTGATATTACCTACAATAACAACATTTGTGCTTAAAATAACTGGCATGCAAAGATTTCATATAATAATTAGTATTGTAACATAATACCTATAGGTATATTTGTACAATAATGATTTTAGCAAATTCAGCTAAGTATTGTTTACGCGAACTTTACAGAATCACTAGCGACTGTAGCGACCCGCCCCCGCTTCGCACGAGTGCAATAGGATGTTATTATACATATAAACCTTCCTCTTGAATCACTCTTGTCTATTAAAAAAAACCGCATCAAAATCCGTTGCGTAGTTTCAAAGATTTAAGCATACAAAGGGACATAGGGACAGAGAAAGCTACTTTGTTTTATACTATGTAGTGATAGCGCAGCATCCTGGAGTTTGAAAAAAAAATGCAGTGAAAGAGATTCATTTGCCCACCAGTGGGGTGAAGGCTGATACTCGTTTAACAGATAAACAAGAAAATACTAGTATTCGAATAAGTACTTGGGTCGTTTTACCTGTGTAATTACAAAAATGCAAGTAATAAACAACTAGGTACCATTAGTTTATAATGTCCATATTGAACCACTTCTGGTAATAATAGAAACTTAATTGCTTTACATTAGCTTGTTTGTAAAGAAACTACTACCATACCGGCACCATTATGCTAAAAAATACTAAAAATTTCGCTAGTTCATTTAATTATACATATTTACTTATCCTACTAATATTATAAATGCGAAAGTTTGTATGCGTGGATGGGTGTACCGTGTTGCTCTTTCACGTAAATCTACTGGATGGATTTCAATGAAACTTTACAATAATGCTTTGCAATAGTGCTTCGGAAAACACGTTAACCAGTTGGTCCCGGCTGACGTCGCTAGATGTCAGTCGTTAAGCTTAGTCAAAGGCCTCAGGGCGGCTTGATAACATCTGACATTAAGGTTGCTCACTAACCTTTCACCCCTCCAATAATCCGCACTGAGCCCGCGTGTTGGTGTATGGCTTGTTCCACCTCATAGTTGAGGTGAGGCCTGTGCCCAGCAGTGGGACGTATATAGGCCGTTTATGTTACAATAATATAGCTTATGCATCTGAATAGCACTTATGCTACAATTTACAAAGATATATTACTTTTTTTTAACCTTAGTGACGCGGACACTGGCAGCTGTCGAAGTGCATTTCTTATATCAGTTGGACTATAGATCCCAGGACAATATCATATAAATATATTTTGTGCCTTTTGCCTCGTGTTTCCAATATCTAGTGATTATCCTACTTGAATGAAAAATATTTTTATCAACCATGATATTCAATTGTGACGTCACAAGTGGTTGATACAGGTAATCCTCTCATTGACACGCAAAATGTCTTCCACAAGACGTATCAGAACTAGAGTAACCACTCGACATATCGACATCATTGGGACATATCGATAGAACGGAAATAGCTGTCGACAATCGTCATCGTAGTCATTGACACCTAAAAGAGAGGTCGCAGGTTCGATCCCCGCACAGTGCAAACATAAGTGTGCATGAACATGTCTGTTTGTATTTACAAAAAAGTGTTTAAGTCTGTTTATCCGTTGTCTAGTATCTCAGAGTACAAGCTTGGCTCAGTTTGGGGCTAGAGGGCGTAGCGGTGCGCTGTAGAATTATGTACGGTCAACCGCACATGAGGTAACCCCATTTCCGTTTTTCTCTCTCTCTTGCCAAATGTCATTCCTTTGCAATAGAGCAAGGAGGACTGACCGGAAAGAGTAGAGTGATCTGCCGTCCACCGTACAATGAAGTGAGACCTGTTGGAAAATGGCACCTGTTCACAAATTGACATGTCAACCAGCCATTGCTCCTTCCACTCAACCATATTGTACAGGAAATGAAACGACTAGTTAGGAACGTTTGAGTGAGCATAAGCAAACGAAAAGATTTTCAAATATTTATATGATACATAAAATGAGCAAATAATTCTTAACGCTCCCACAAACACATTGTATTTTCCAAGCCGGGATAGGCATTGCCTTTTATTGTTTACAAATCAGATAAATGCACTTTATAACAAGTAAAACCCAAGTGCTTAGTATCAAAGCAAGACACTCTACATTCTTGCAAGTAGGTAAGTGCCATAAACACATTCTTTCATTATTACTGTTTTCTCCTGATTGCATTTCGCCTAGACCGCATTTTGTCATGCAGGTATGCAAATTGTTTTCAAATTAATTTTGTAGTTAGTTTTCCTAATAGCATTTTGCTTTAATAACTATGTAGGTGAGTTCCGAAACGACTACTTTTTTGCCTGACAGTCGCCTAAATAGAAATCTTAATAATCCCATTCCGTTCAACTGCAAGCCAAGGTAGAGGCCTCCCTCTCTTAGGTTGGATCGGCCTCCCAAGGAACGATCCTTGAATAAAATCATCTATCTGTCACCATTTTCACTATGGTATGCCTTGCCCCCAAATGGTCCCCATTCAAAATTTTTTCGGCACCAACGGCCATAACAGAATAACATAACATAACATAAACGGCCTCTATACGTCTTACTGTGTGGCTGGGCACAGGTATCACCTCAACTATGAGGTGGAACAAGCCATGCTCCAACACGCGGGCTCAGTGCGGATTGCTGCAGGGGTGTAAGGTTAGTGAGCAACCTTAGTGCCAGATGTTATCAAGCTGCCCTAAGGCCTCTGACTAGGCTCACCGATAACATATTTATCAGAATACTACACGAAAGTTTAGAGAATGTAGCACACCCAATCATCAGTCATCAACTACACTATCTAGACCAGTGGTTCCCAAACTTATTTTGTCTACTGCCCACTTTGTGAATAAATAGTTTTTTAGCGCCCCCATTTTTTCACCTACCGCCTCTACACAACGCCCCCATTTTCTTTCTGGGTCTCTTACCGCCCCCCTTGAGACCTGCAGCGCCCACAAGGGGGCGTTATAGCCCACTTTGGGAAAGACTGATCTAGACCATTATATGGCGCCTGATTCACCAAAAGAAATGAGTCCTTTTAATTTATTGATAACGCTGTTGATTCAACATTGATTCCTATTGACACAATACGATAAGCAAAACAAACTAATTAACTCAAAATCTTTGCTTAAGTTTACGAAACAACAATAATATTTATGATTTTTATCGCTTTTGTCAACATATGCGTAGATGTTGTAATTTTTTTTTTTTTCAGAAACAATAAATACTAGTTTGGTGAATATAAGACCGAGATAAAACCCTAAATTCCTTGCCTATTCAAGATAAGATTGCTTAAACCATATAGATTATTGATCACATCAAATTAAAACTAGTGTTGATAAACATTGTGAATAACATACAATACGTCACGACACGATGATATCCATAAATGGAGTAGCCAGAGAAAAGCTGACTAGCATTAGAAGTAACTAATATTGCGAATTTAATACCCTTTTTTTACCCGGTGGAATACATTTACGTACTTACCGCTGCTCAGGGGCAGCGGTGGAGTTGTGGGACTCGCAAAACCCAGAAGGAGGCCGTAGACCTTACTAAAACACCGGGGCGGCCTTCTTCTGCGCGTTACCAGGGTTTCCTGAGAACTCTCCCGAGGAGCCACTCTACCGGTGAAACCCTGGCGCGCTGTGCCGGCATTCCGGCTCACTTCGAGGGATGTGGTGCCTCCCTTTTTACACCCGTCCGCCGTTTACGGCAGTGCGATGCCACCCCACACTGCCGTCCTCCTCGGGGCCACTTGTGCAATGGAAGTGATTTAATACTCTACCGATGCCAATTGTGAAGAGATCGTTCTAGAACAGCCAATTACGGCCACCAAGAAAAATGACATAGACATAATAATGACGAAATTGCACAAATCGTTGAAAAGATGCTGTTTTATACCATCTAGGTATTTCTAACACAAAATTTGCATCTTCACGCGAATGAACCTGTAAACCTATTTTATGCAATTATAAACTTTGACCCAAAAATGACCCAACGTAGCATAAATTCCCTGTCAGAGACCGCTGGCAATGGTTGATTAAAATCATATTGTTAACAACAATCATGTTAAAAACACATGAACTAATAGTAAAGAAAGAAATGCCTTTATCTTTATGGGGTCATAAATTCGAGCAAAGATGCCATTGAACAGTCATTTATTCGCAATTTTCTGTCATTGTGTTGTTTGGCGTAAATGGACATGTTAAACTAATGTATTTTTTATAATCATTAATGCCAACTATGCACATATAGAGTAGTACAAAGAAGAAAATAAAAACAGTGTAGACAGACCTTATTTAACATCTGGAACTTGTAAGGATTCAACTCCTGGAGCCGCTGGCAGAAATGCGCAGCGCTGGTAGCCAGCCTAGCCATCTCCAATGATGAAAGTCCTTCACTATAATCCACAAAATCTCCTCGCTACTGCCTATATCTTCTAGTTCTTTATTTTCATCTAATGCTCGGGCACATTTTGTTTCTAAACTAGCTTCCGGATCACAAAACTTTCAGTAATTATTGTTCGTAGTATTTAATACCATAAATTAAAATCACTTTCATAGAACCGATGAAACAACCAAAAAAATATTTATAAAACTCTCACAGTTGTCATCAGATTTAAAACTGCAATTGTCAAAAATAAAAGTATTTCTCTAAGACCGGCGACCCGCGATGTTAGACGAGGTAGCCTCGACTGACCAGGCGTGCAATATGGCCGCGCTTTGCCCACTGACTGCCGTAATGGTCTCAAATCGCTACATTGAATGACACCACACACGCCAACACAATGACGCTGCAATCGTTAAAAAGCAATTTAACTCCTATGTTGTACAGAACACGGTCTGCAATAGCCGCAAATGTTGAAACAATTGATAAGGCGCAACGGTATCTAGCAGCAGCAGAGACACTTGAATTAGAATAGTCGTTTGGAAATTGCAGTCTTTCAGATGATAACGACCTCCCAAGGGTTTTGACGCAGAACGTCACTTTCGCAAATGGTCACCTCGAAAATTTTGGTCACTTTCGCAGAATGTCACTTTCGCAACTGGTCACTTTCGCAAAATGTCATTTTAGCAAAAGGTCACTTTCGCAGAATGTCACTTTCGCAAAAGGTCACTTTCGCATCTGGTCACTTTCGCAAAACGTCACTTTCGCAAAACGTCATCATCATCAGAAACAAGTCGGTGTCATATTGAATTAAAAACAGGTCCATTGGAGCTGTTTTTTGTGTGACCGCATTTAGTACGCAGCCGTATCTTCCTTTTTTTCTAATACGTTATAGGGTTACTTAATACAGTTAACCCTTATTTAAATAATTGTATTTTCCTATTTTTATACTGAAACTAGACTACCGTAATAAAGATTTGAAGTAAAATATTTGTTTTTTATTGATTGGCTGTTAGAATTTCCTTTATAGATTTTCTATTAAGTGTTTTAATATAAAATAGGTATACTCCATCATATCTTTATTACGGTAGTATAGTTTCAGTATAAAAATAGGAAAATACAATTATTTAAATAAGGGTTAACATGTTACAAAAAAAGGAAGATACGGCTGCGTACTAAATGCAGTCACACAAAAAACAGCTCCAATGGACCTGTTTTTAATTCAATATGACACCGACTTGTTTCTGATGATGATGACGTTTTGCGAAAGTGACGTTTTGCGAAAATGACATTCTGCGAAAGTGACCTTTTGCGAAAGTGACATTCTGCGAAAGTGACCTTTTGCGAAAATGACATTCTGCGAAAGTGACCAGTTGCGAAAGTGACATTCTGCGAAAGTGACCAAAATTTTCGAGGTGACCATTTGCGAAAGTGACGTTCTGCGTCAAAACCCTCCCAAGACGAGATGCAGCATTCGCAAATTCTCAAGATGCATCTTAAGTATATTGCTCTGAAATAAACTGCCAACGTTGATTCATATTGCACGGTTGGTAATTTCAATTTCAAATCAGATTTAGGTTTCAAAATAACAGATGCAACTAAAAAGCTTGACGACAGCGCAAAATTCTTCATCTCGCCGACATACACTGCTCAAAAGTGTCTAGGGATATCTCAAGCATTTTCATACAAAGTATAGCTATTTGGGAGGCTGTAAAATTTAAAATATTGATACCAACGTAGAAATTTTTAGAACACAGAAACTGCTATGTCTGCCCTTTCAGATTGTATAAAGAAATTCATTGTAGTGGCATTATTGTACAATCGTAAGGACGTTAAAAAAAGACAGATTTTTCTTTTAAAAGGTGTCAAAATGTTAGCAAAATCAAACGGTTTTTTTTGTAATATTCTTATTCTTTATCTTATGCCTCTGTCCTCGCGTTGTTCTAAGATAATGGTCAACTTGGAAACAAACTTAACTTTGTGAAATATTTGAAAAATTATATCCCTATGATATCCCTAGACAGTTTTGATGTGTGTATTTAACGACTCACTAGCCTCATTATTTCAAAAAAAATAATTTGTTTAATAATTTGTTTGTTGTAATCACATTTTATATGTAATTGTTTTTATTTTATTAGCGCGTTTCCATTTCGATTTTTAATAATAAATAAATAAAAATCTAACGACTGGAATGCTCAGAGAATCGCGAAAGAGCAGATTGGGACGCAATGACACACAAGTAATGACCGGAACGAACGCAGCGAGAAGACAACCGTTCATTTGGTAATCAGTAATAGCCGAATCGGAGAGTGGAGAATCTCCAACTGTAAGGTCTTCTAATGTGTTCATGCACGATGCCCGATGACCTCGATGCACGCCTTCCTCATTGTGTCAAAACTGGACTGGGTTTCTATAATCAGCGAGCAGTCTTAATTCGGAAAAGTGAAACTATGCCATATTTAGATGCATGATGAATATTTTAAGAAACTGAAGAATTCAGACCAATGTAATTTTCACATTTTCATTTTTTCTTCGCCGAAAATTTTTCAATCTTGCCTTTGTAGGTAGAATAGATTTATGAATAATAGAATCAATCAAATGTATATTGAACTAATAGATATTTGTACTGGATCCGCGTGTTTGAGGTACCTTTGTTGTTTCCGGTTGACATCACTTCTTCGGAACCAGAACAATATTTGTTGTGGTTCATATTCATCATTATTATTCGCTTAGTAGTATCCGGTAGCCTCTCGACAACATCAAGAGGTTCGCCAGGGTGGTATCATTAACCAAAATAAACCAGGATGACTTAAGCAAACACCATGTTCAGGTTTTGGGCAGTAAAACTCCGTCGTAAGTCCGAACCACAGGGAATTAGAGTGTTCATGCGAATCGGAGAATCACGAGGATCGCGATCGAGGAGGGCCAGTTAGCACTTGGTGACGGTGGAAATTGCCTTGTTTGCTGATGGTACGGCCATGCCTTTGTCGCATGTACCAGCAGGTGATGAAACTATAGCTGGACTATGATTTAGAACGGACTGAATTGATTTGTTTGCTGATGGTACAGGTGCCATGGCTTTACCAGGTGAAGAAGCTACACTTGCTGTTTCATTCTGGACTGAATTAGAACAGAATTCCGATTAGAGCCTATAAATTGCTATCCAAAATATATTACATAACGAAAACATTAAAAGAATATAATTGAGTTATGATTGAGTTTAGAATCATGCAAAGTTACAAGTGGAAGATAAAACATAATGGAAACAAAGCACACGAGATGCTTATTTTGAATTAGTAATCTGTTGCAGTAGGCATTCGTAGCTTAATACAGACAAACATAATAAAATTTCGATGGACAAGCAAATTACAATTAAGTATATTTGATATCTAAACAGAATAAAATTCAAACGCACAGCGGACATTCAAAATGATACTTAAATCAAAGACAAAGCTAATGCGGGTTCAAGGTTTCTTACACCCAAGGGACCCCGTAACATTGCTAATAAAAACAGGTAGTTTACCATCGCAATAATTGTAAAAAGTAAAGTAAGGCAACAAAATTGACACTCAAAGGAAAATAACACATTTAACAATGGTATTCAAAAGCAAGGCAAAACAGTTTCTAATAATGTTGGTAAACATGCTGCTACAATTGTATAAATAAATAACAGCAAACTACATGCGCAAGCAGAGGACGCGTAAATTCATCCACACCAATGATATTATGATAAAAAAGACGTAGATAGGTTACTTGTGCTAAAAAGGGACACCCGAAATCGGAACTTCGAACTCCTGAGCAAAGCATTGAGAGTTTGAGACGAAACTGCGCAACATGTTTCTGTCTCGTTTACGCTTTAGTAAATAATCATACTATCTTGTTCACAAGGTCAAATTATACGTACGCCAGGGGACAGTTTTCGACTTCGCATTAGTACTGATATAACATATCTGCCTCACACAGCACGGCCATGAAACCTCAGACAAAACAGAGTTTGTACAGTTTGACTTAAATACCTACTTCTAAATTTAATAAAAATAGACAAAAACACCTTTGTCCTTTGTCGAAATCAAAATCACGTTCGGGTCAGTCAGATAAGGCATGGTTTCCTAAAATACATTTAGTATATATGTTTCTTGTGTTTGCTAAAAGATACATTTCCCTAACATTATCTAACGCAAATAGATATCGTCAAAATTACAGCTCAGACGTCAGAACAATATTTCTATTGTGTCTAAGCAGTCTGGATCGAAACACACACGAAACAAATTTTAAAACTGCGGCCACACAGCTTGTCACGTTATTGCGAAATAAAACTTCAGATTGTTGCGAAATGTTCTACCATCAGTATCAGGTATACTAAGGCTATGGGAGAATGTACATCATAAGCAACAAGGCAAACGTAGCGTTGGCCTTAAAATGGAATTGTAACTGGAAATACTGCAAAATCTCGTGTATTTACACGAGATTTTATTTGAGGTTCAAGCTATTTGGGAGTGGCACTCTATGTCCGGTGACGTCATGACGCTTACCAGACGTGCATTACTGTTAAACCCTACTTAAAAGTACAATGCCAAAAGAGGGACAGACTCCTAACAGCAGCGCTACTACTAGTACGAATGTTTTTTTGAAGAACCAATCACAGGCGCGGCGACAGTCGCTTGGCGGTGTACCTATTTCATATAAATTTTTGAAGCCAAGTAATGTCGCTTGCAGTTTTCAGCCAGAATCTGCGGTTTGCCGTTTCAGTTTACGGTGTGTCACCTGTATCTTGTATCTTCAAGCTTAATTGTCTTTGACAGCTAAACCACTTCAGGGCAGGAGTTGGATACCCTGCTTCGAGCTTCATTAACCAACAGCCAAGCCAGTCAAGAACTGTAAGCCTAAACATATCACGTCCTAGACGCGTGTCTGTAATGCAAATTACTATTTGACCCTTGCACTTCTAGTACACCAAATAGACGTGGGTTTGTTTTACAAACTATTAGGGTTACCAGGTCCTAATAAGCAGAACAAAATAAAAAAGAGAAAGTAACAGTGGGAGAGCAGTGACAAAGGAAGGATGTGCCTAACACAGGCTGATCATCATGACCAAACATTAGTTAATAGTGAAATAACTACGAAAAATTAGTATACAGTGTCTGGTCACCGGTGTCGGACCCGCAAGGATTTTGTAATATAATCAATTTTATCGACGAATACATTATTAGGATTTGTTTTTCCGTTCTATTATAAAATGGCGGTCATTTGTTTTTTTTATTTCGCCGAACCCGGGTCCGTTCATTTATTTAGCAGATAATGCTAAATAAATGAACGATGTGCACGACCGATGTGCACGACCTATAAGCATGAAAAAGGATTCGATCGGCGGCTGAAAAAGTAGACAATAAGTTAAAATAAAAAAAAGTTACAAAAAAACTAGACCGTGTACGTTCTATTTTTTTATATTTTTTAGATTTACTGAATTAACACCTGAAAACTGATGTGAATATTTTAGCTTTAGATCAATTATTTTAGGCGTTATGATTAATTTTATGCGACTATCAAACGCAAATTCATCATCAAGGTGGCAATAATAACAAGGGGTGGACGACGCACAGTAACTGCGGTACAGTTCGCGCGTTTAATAGGTCCTGTTAGACCACCCTTAGATGAAAATAAAAAACTAGATCAAAATTATAACTCTGTCAAGTGACAGCCCTACCCAACCGTACGCAGGACTCGCGGATGTAGTTTAACTTGACGTCAACCATTTAGCTCAGACAATGCTGTTTTTCTTTTCTACGGAGTGTTGCGTTAATTTACTGAAACTATTACTATAACAACAGGTTGAAAAGAGATTAGGTGTATTTACTAATAATGTGGCCAATCTGTGATACAATGTAATAGAGACATCGTAGAATCAGCTCTGTAATATTTGACTGGCTGTTAGTTAGCCCATGTTGTTGCTTTAATAGCTTTATTAGAATCTGAACCATTGCAAAGCTCGCCCTACTAGAACGAGATTATAAAAAACCCGGTGATGACACTAACTATAAGATGATCTATTCATTTATTTATTTCATCATTACAGGCGATCCCAATACAATAGAAGAGCTACATGATAATCTTCCTGCATCTCCCATTAGAAATATAGATCTAGATTTGAACTTACTAGAAATTGTACGGAAAATTCATGTAATGCGGGGGAATGGATGCGGGTTCGATCCCCGCACAGCACAAACATTCGTGTGCATGAACATGTTGTACTGGTCTGGGTGTTTCCTATTTATATAAAGTAGGTATTAATTTCCAATGTTTTTCCTATCTATATCAAAAAACTAAATGTTTTCAAGTATGTTTATTCGTTGTCTAGCATCCATAGCACAAGCGTTAAATTGCTAAATTTGGGCCTAGATGGCGCTGTGATTATTATTATGAATAGTTTGTGGTTACTTAGACTGTTTAAATATATTCTTGTCAAGAATTTTCATATCATGATCGTCTGAGAACCGTTCTTATAGATCCACATATTCCTAACTACATACATATTTACAGAATAAACACAAAACTTTAATGTTTTGTCCTAGTGGGAATCGAACCCACGGATACCGAGGGGGTTTATTCGCTTGACCAAGTCGAGCTCTTCAGTTCTATACCCAGGTAGGGTAACTAATATTAATGTTTCATCATCTTACTAACTAATAATTAGTGGGAAAATCCTCGCTGTTCTTCTAAATATATATTATAATCTGGGTCATTAAACAAGATGGAATTTATTACACATCATTCAGATGATACACGATTTTAGTTGCTATCATAGCGGCACTGGTTCTGTTTTGGATTTTAGAGTGTTATTATTATCATGATAAAAAAAACCGTCGTTTTTTGCGTTCTAATAATTTGAAGAAGGTTTCTGAAGAAATAGAACTATAGTCCGTTCGCGTTTGTAACGCAGTGATTTTTATTCATTATAGCCGGGGGGCTATAATGAATAAAAATCACATTTTGTTATTATTGTTATTATAAATATTTATAATATGTAATATATTTATAAATTATTTCTTATGTGATTGTAAATCTTAATCACCCACATAAATGTTATTTTGTTATGTCGCACCGCCTTCTGTTCTTTTCTGCTTAGCCCTATGGTTGACTGGTAGAGAACGCCTTTTTGGCAGTAAGTCCGCCTTTTGTATCATTACCATTGTGCTATAAAGAATAAATTTTTAAATTTAATTTTTCGCACACCAGAAAAGCTTAGATTCATATCCTTAGCGTTCGAAAGTATGCGTTCAACTGATCACTGTGGACTTGGCTTTCTAATTAGGAACGATTTGATTAGTTAGGGGGCGTGCTAGATCGAAGGACAAGTATAAAATTACTGCATTCTTAACGCGAACGGTTTATAGTTCGAACTTCGCGCGTTTGACAGGACAACGTTTACGTTTGTCGGGTCAGTAATAAAGAGTTTTGGACCAAAGAGAGACGCAAGTTTTGGACACAACACTCAATCTTGGGCACAAACAATAAACTTCTCGAGCCAATTACCGGATAATTGAAATCGTGAGTTTTGCTGCGATTACTGCGCCTTTGGTATTTGGCTCAATCACAATAATGTACAGAGGCGCACACATCAACCTTTACAAAACCATTGCAAAATGGGTCTAATGTCAGCCGCATAAGGTGGCCCTATGTAAAGGTTGATGTGTGTGACTCTGTACGTGCCGTTACAAATAGTGCGCCAAGACGAAAAGAGAGAGACGTCGGATCGAACCTTAGTTAGAGATCGTCTATGCTGAAATGACACGCCCCTCCACCGCATCTACGCATGCAAATACAAGAGTGCTTGCATGTATGCGTAGATGCAGTGGAGATGCTAAATCATTATAAATTATTCTCCAGGAGACAGTAAGAGGGAGATGTACAATGGGACTTCAGTTATATTTACTGTTAGGGTCTACTCTTGTTGGTTGAAGAGAACTCATCATCTTCAACGTCCTTTGCACGATATGTGCAGTAAATTTGGAGCACTTTTTACGATTTTCATTTCATTACAAGTAAAAATGTCAAAGCCTGGTCATAATAATTTGAATCTAGGACAGAAAACTCCAAGTATTTTTGATTTATTATGGAAATATTAGCAACTTATTACATTTAAGTCCAATCGTCACAGCTGTGTGACGTATGTTTACACAAGTTTCTATTTGAACAATTTGAAAATGCTTAATATTTTTTAAATCAAAATATCACGATTTAACCTGCGTTACTTACGTTGAAAATTTACTTTAACATGAAAAAGTTATTTTTGTTCTTATAGATAACCGACCAAAACGTATAGAACTCATTAACACATACAGTACCTAGACATATCCAGTTTTACAATGCTTTTATATGTATTTAAGTTATTTCGACCTATTCCTATCCAATACCAAAAACTAATACCAGTGGTATTTGTTTATGATCGTAATTAAATTCTATTCCGGACGAATACCAAAACTACATTGAAATATTTAAAATTTGGTATTCGTCCGGAATAGAATTTAATTACGATCATAAACAAATACCACTGGTATTAGTTTTTGGTATTGGATAGGAATAGGTCGTTGTTATTTCTGAGTATTGTCTGTCTTATTCGCTCGATTGGTAGTGGATTACCTACAGGCAGGATACCTTTCAAAATGCTTGAGATGTTGGGTTCCATTTTTACCCATGAGAAACATTCATGGGAAGAATATGTATATGCATTTGTCCGTGTTATTATTAGTCCTTGAAATCCACAGCCTATAGATTTAGACTTAAAAATTATTTCTCACTCCCATAACAAAAAAACGAACAAGTACAAAACACCTGTGTGTTTTGTACTTGGAATAAACAATAAAAATTAACTAAAAATTCTACCCGGCTGACGTGTTACGATGTCTGAAATAAAATGGACCATCGCTCATAGCGAACTTTTAATTTAAGGTTAGGTGGCCAAGCCATGCATGAACAGTTTTATTTTACGAAAAAATGCGCCCTCTAAAAATACAAAATTTTAAAAATATTTATCGTCATATCATAGACAGCCAAAATGACCTTATAAGTCCCCTCTGTGGTTTCCCAAGTGGACGTTTTATGCAGCGTTCTAATCAGGTCAACCGTCCACCTTGCAGGTAGACGTCCTACGCTACGTTTGCCAATTATCTTCTACAGGATATAGATACATATTAGTATTGAAATCGAGGTGCCCGTGGCGCAGTTGTGACAGTGATCGGCGACGATAACTGTTGTAAAGCAACAGACGCCGGGTCGGAAATGGGATGGCTGACCTCCCTGATCGAAATTTAGCGATGTGGATTCGGGCATCTCCGTCGGAAGGCACGTTAAGCAGTGGTTCACGTCGCCAGATGTCAGTCATTAGGCCTAGTCAGAGGCCTTAGGGCGGCTTGATAACATCCGACATCAAGGTTGCTCACTAACCTTACACCCTTCCAACAATCCGCACTGAGCCCGCGTGTTGGAGTATGGCTTGTTCCACCTCATAGTTGAGGTGAGGCCTGTGCCCAGCAGTGGGACGTATATAGAGGCCGTTTATGTATGTATGTATTGAACTAGAAAAAGCTGACGCCCACTAGCTGTACATACGCCAATGACTGATGTGACATCGCGTCGCGTGTCATTGTCATCCGATTTACTTATCTGTCAATCAAAACAAATCCAACATGGCGTTGCCTGCGCGCGCCGCCTAGCCGGTGGAAATTGCGTAAACACGACTAATGTTACTGTCGGTCAGTTCAAGTTCATGTTTATTTTAGAAGAACTTTAAAACTAACATTGTAAAACTTCTCTGTAAGTCTGTAAGATAGTTCAGAAGTTGTTCAATGTCTTAGACAAAAGTCTATCTACCTATTTATTTCTCATAGTTTAAGCACGCGTATCAATTTTGACATAAAAGTATAAGCTCTGCTTGATTGAAGAAAGTAAGGTTGTCATGAGAAAAGATGTAATTTTTTTTGGTAAAAAAGCCTACAAGTTACTCTGACGCTGAGATACTTGTTTACAGCAATTTAAACAAAAAACAAATATCCGTTTATATTTTATTGCATAATTTCACAATATGTTTGAGTTACACTGCTTGGTGACAGTATTTCACGCGTCAGAAACAGTGCCACAAAAGTTCAAAATAATCGTTGACATCACGAAATTTTCCTAACTTTGTTGTTGAACAGGATTCTATTAGCTTAAATCTAAAATACTGAAAAAACAAAATAACTTCTATGGAGAGTAAAAAATGTTCAGAAACATAATATTAACTTTACTAAAGACCTGAAAACCAGAAAAAGACATTTGGTCATGTTGGCATCAGGCAGGACTCGAACCCGCATCTGGTGTTGTTGCATAAGAAAATTCTTGTACGTTTGCATGGGCACTTTGGACCTATAAGACTCCCAAATCTATAATTATTCACTCACTTCTAAATCGTCAACATAGTTCAACACACCAAATAGACATTAGGGTACTTTAATATACGATACTAAACATTTCCACGAGTAGCCAAAGGAATTGTATGACTTGACTCCGCCAGCACCGTCTGATTTAACTATTATAGGGAATGAAACCCCACACAGATGACACCCTGCAAGACTGCTACTTGCGACTCTTTTGGTGCGATATGGGTGAATATCACTCCAGAAACATTTTAGAAGTATGGAACATGACTACTTACAACTTGGGTTGAGAACAACTTTCAAAGGCCTTTAGCCAACTCTGACACTACGCATCGTCACCGTTGGCCTACGTGACCACCAGCACTCCGTCGGAAGACCGCACCAAATAGGCAACAACGACCTATTGTCTGATGCGATAGTATCGTCACTGACGTCAAACGCCCAAGATGGCGCCGGCCGAACACGAAGCAGTTTTGGGTTAAGGACTCCCGTGGAAGGGTCTGTGTGACTAATGGGGGACAGTTCTGAATGTGACACACTTTAAGGCATTGTTTGACAACTGTTAACTCAGTAGTTAACACACATACGATCCAATGGGCTACTCCGTAACACGAATTGTGATATACTGAGTAAACAAACCATTGACGTCAAACTAGAAATACAGGGTGGCCCAGCGACAGTGGTCCAAAAATTTTTTTTAGGTAGAGGGCATCATAACAAGTCATTTTAAAAAAACTTTAGTTCCGCGAAAATCAATACTTTAGAAGTTATGATTTTTTCAAGTTTCTTTTGAAATTTCTCAACTCCAATCACTTAATTCACTCTTGTTTGGGAACTATCTCACTGAATCAGTTCAAATTTGGTATAAATGTACAATAGTAATGTAGAAACCATATTATGTACGAGTTTTGAGTTTATTCTAGGACAATTTGTTTTTTTTTAAATTTTCGTCAATAATTTTTCGCCATTTCAAAAACTAATACAATTATCAAAAAATCATAGCTGCAATGTTTGTGCACTTGATGATTTGTTTATGATCTTAAAAACTGTCCATAAGTATGATAATAGTCTATGCAAAAACTTGAAGTGATGCTGCCAATGGAACACTTTCAAAATTAACATCATGTACGGTAAGTCGCTAAAACTCAGAATGGGTCATTTCTGCACTGACCCTAATTTTAAAAAAAAAGTAGCCATAATATTTTTTTTCGGATAGAAGGCATCATATCAACTCATTTTAATAAAACATTAGATAGTCTAAAACCAATAGTTTAGAAGTTATATTTTTTTAAATTTTGGGCCTAAGTGGTTGAACTTCAGAGACACAGCTCACTTTTGTTTGGAAACTATCCGACTAAGGAACTTTAAATATGGGATGACTTAATAATTAATCCCAAACTTTAATTGGCTTCGCTTTATTTTATTTTGACTGGTAGATAATGCCTAAATAGCATTGAGTCCGCCTTTTGTATCACTCATTGTATTGTAATGAATGAATGAGATAAATCCTTTTTCACTTTCTTCTATTCTTACTCATTTTGAAGTTCCTCAGTCGGATAGTTTACAAACACAAGTGATTTAAGTCTCTGAAGTTCAACCATTTAGGCCCAAAATTTAAAAAATTATAACTTCTAAACTATTGGTTTTAGACTATCTAATGTTTTATTAAAATGAGTTGCTATGATGCTTTCTATCCGAAAAAAAATATTATGGCTACTTTTTTTTTTAAATTAGGGTCAGTGCAGAAATGACCCATTCTGAGTTTTAGCGACTTACCGTACATGATGTTAATTTTGAAAGTGTTCCATTAGCAGCATCACTTCAAGTTTTTGCATAGACTATTATCATACTTATGGACAGTTTTTAAGATCATAAACAAATCATCAAGTGCACAAACATTGCAGCTATGATTTTTTGATAATTGTATTAGTTTTTGAAATGGCGAAAAATTATTGACGAAAATTTAAAAAAAAACAAATTGTCCTAGAATAAACTCAAAACTCGTACATATTATGATTCCTACATTACTATTGTACATTTATACCAAATTTGAACTGATTCAGTGAGATAGTTCCCAAACAAGAGTGAATTAAGTGATTGGAGTTGAGAAATTTCAAAAGAAACTTGAAAAAATCATAACTTCTAAAGTATTGATTTTCGCGGAACTAATGTTTTTTTTAAATGACTTGTTATGATGCCCTCTACCTAAAAAAAATTTTTGGACCACTGTCGCTGGGCCACCCTGTATAATAAGTAAAAAGAAGCACATGTATTACAAATGTTTAACTGACCTGTTGCCGTAACAGGCAAAAGAACCTGGCTAAAGCACCGAAGGCTATAGTTTAATAATTAGTACAAACCTTCATACTAAAATGTCTATTAATTGTCAACTGTAAACCGTTTACGTTTTATCTCTCTGCTTTGTGATTGACACCTAATGCCTTGACATTAAGAATGTGAATGTTTTAAATCTCTTCAATCTCATAGTTAAGATATTCCATACACATACGTCATTAGGTCAAGACACAATTAACAAAACAGAAATAGCAATAACGAAAGACCGCTTGACAACCGGTAAGCCAGTAACAATAGATATGCTATCTTTATCTCCAACTGACAGGCCAATAACACAATACACTGTTATTATAAATAGAGACAAATTGCCCACTAGACACGAGATCCTTATCTTATTGCTGGAAATCGTAAAAAAAAACGTTACACTTTGTGAAAAAACAACATCATTTCAAAATTCCCACCATACAAGTCCGGTTGTAATGACAGAATAGTTTTTAAGCGAAAGACTCTGATTGAGCAAAAAGTTAAACTAGCTATCAATTACCAATCGATTATCCTAGATAATAGTGAAGTGATTGCTAACCTAACGAGAGTAGAAGATTAAAAATGGAGTGTTCAAGAAAAATGCTAGGAAATTTTCGCCATGATATTGCGTCTTGATAATACGTAGATAGGTTACTTGTGTTAAAAAAGTGGCACCCGAAATCAGGACTTTTGACCACCTGACCAAAGCATTGTCAGTTTGAGACGACAGTGCGCAACATGTACCTGTCTCGTTAACGCTCTAGTATTAATAATCATGCTATCTTGTACACACACGGTCAAATCATAGGTACGTACGCCAGGGGCAATTTTTGACACCGCGTCAGTACTGACATAACGTATTACCTCCTTTAGACAACAGTGGTATTGGTTTATTTATAGGAATAATGCTAATTATGGCATAGAAATTAAACAAAGATGATTACATAATGAGAACATATGAATGGTGGAAATAGATATACGTCAACGCCTTTGTTTGTGGACATGTCAGGAAAGATATTGCAATAGGATTACGTCTTGAAATTACTGTGTATTATCTGTATAGCCTGATTGTTTCAGAATGATGACGACAATTCAAGTAGGTGTTTTTATCTAAAGATAGACACGCCTGACTGAAACTAAGAAGGAAAAACCAACTAAGTTCAAGTCAGGCGGGATTATTTTCTACATCTCTTGAAGGCTGGGCGACTGCTCACCAATTGAGCTACGAAAACCTTTCAATGACCGATATTTTCTGGTGTATTATGATTTTATGAATTTACGTGGGTGTTTTAAAACGTATTGAAATGTCTTTTGTGACGTACCCCAAGCTCACCAGAGAGCTGTAATATGAAAATGAGGTACTCCATTGTTCCCCTTGTGGACTATACAAAAGTTCCTCTAGGTGTTACAGAGTCATCAACTCTCGAGTGATCATTCTGGCGTTGCCTGCAGGATTCACTTCCTACCGACGCTGCGTAGCAAAAAATATATTTCTATTCATATTAACTTACACATTTATCTATAATTTGAAATTGTTCTAGAAGACCGTCAATCTAAAGATAACCAATGAAAGCGCCCTTGAGATGTTCCGCAGAAATAAACAATTTGTAGCCGGAACAGTGTTTCCGTGGAGGAAGCGGTTTACTGGAATCAATTGTAAACAGGACGCGCGAGAGGATGCCTGGTGAGTGGAGGCGGCTTGGTAACTGCTTTGAATGAATCGGCCAGGAATCGAAGGGTTAAAGACAATAAAGATGCCTGCCAAGTGAACCCTAATCATATGGCATTTGAAGTGAGCAAGAGATTAATCCCAGAATTCACAAACGGCAATCAACGCTTAGTACGCGCTCACGCTCATGCTGTCCTGTAAAATTTCAATGGAACTGAAAGGGACAGCTATACCTCTGAGGGATGCTCAACGTTGATTTGCGTTTGTGAATTCGGGGGTAAGATGGATTAAGTTAGAGATGAGGATCCTGTACTGATTTCTAAAGAGAATAGTAATGAACGAATAATGGAATTCAGCTTAGAAGGCGCATCTCTTCTCATGCTCAACTTTTAGGTCCTATCACGGACGTAAAAGATGGGGACTGATTTCGACCAATGGCATACAATTCCAGAGGGTATATGAAAACTTTTTGTTAATTTTTCATCCTACTAATATTATAAATGCGCAAGATGGTATGTGTGAATGTGCCGTGTTGCTCTTTCACGTATAACTACTGAATAGATTTTAATAATGTTATGTTGTCAGTTATTATATTATAGTTAATTGCGAGTTTTAAGTTAAAAGCGTAATCCTCTATCCTATTTGTTGTGCCCGAGAGGGTCTGTAATGAACATACCAAGTTTGTAACATCTACCACTACATTAAGGAATGCAAATAAATGATTGCGGATTGATGATTTAATGAAACTTCACAATAATGTTGCTTATACATCTGCCATAGGAGAAAGGCGTACAAAGTATTAAAAAAATACGCCTTTTTTTTACTTTAGTCCAAGCGGACGAAGTCGCAGGCGATCGCTAGTGTTCAATATTGCTGAATTTGCGTATTATTGAACACAAAGCCAGACTAAGTTCTGAAGGTCTTGCGGGAATTTTCATATTCTCTAACGTCGTTTATTTGCTTTTCCGCTATCGCCTCCAGCCACGCTGTAGTCAACGAGCCACCGAGGCAGACATAAAATCTGAAATATCTATAAATGTCTTTGTTTTTCTAGCAAGTTGCACAACCCGAATTTCCTAAACTTTCTGTTGAGCCTTGCGGCTGACTGGTAGACTCTTGACATTAAGTCCGCCAATTGTTTTTTTTGTAATTTTGTGTAATAAAGAATATATAAATCAATAAAATAAAACCATTGACCTAGCATTCCGTCACTAAATGAATCTGGAAACAGGCGGTTCGAATAAGGAAGCCTATAGGTTCAGTTTGCGCAAAAATAAGGCCTTTGCTCAGTCACATGTAATAAAACTAAAATGACTATTAACACTGGAATGTGTTTAATGACTTTAAAGTTATTTAGTTTAGTAGCATTGACAAACCATAAACTTGAGATACTGCTTTCCAAGCTATTTATAGTCATGTTAATTGTGTCCATTGGCATATTACTATATTGGTAAGTCATAAATCGTATGAAATGTCTATTGTTTTGTATGAAATAAGGTTTCAAGAAGAAGAAGCGATTTTTTATCTAAGTTAGAGGTCAATGGAGATGCAATGCTAAGCCAATATTCTTCATTATTCAATTAAAAAAAACAGAACCATACTCTTCTTGCCATGCTTTTTAACTGGTTCAATGCCACAGCCCGCACCCCTTCGCGTTTTAACAATTCATTTCCTATTGTATTTTTTGATTGGCAGCGAATGGGTTTAATACCTCACATCACTACTGCCATTTCCAGATTTGGTTTTGGTTTGTTTTGGATTCTTTACATGAAGGTTACGTACTTGTACTAACGCTCATGATTATTTCCCAAACACAGTGGTCGAGACACAGATTATTGCCGTCATAGTATACGGACCATTCAGAAGCTAGAGGCGACTCTACCGATGCTATTCAGGGTTATCGATGTTTTCCATCACCGGAAAACTAGCCACGGTTATACAATAGACACAAAGTTCTGGCCGGTCTTGAACTCGAGACAACACGCCAGAGTGTTTAACCACTAGGCTACGACTCTCTTTCCGTACGGGGGAACGCGTCAAAGGCTTCGTGCCACTCACCGTATTCCCCCAATTTGGACGATGAGAGGGAGTAGTAGGGGTTTTAGTCGGTAAAGCCACTGGGGTACCACCTTCCCAGTGGAGAGTCCGACATAACCCGTCCACCCCCCGGTTGACGGGTAATTGCAGTTGCATTTCCCCCTGTTCCGGCCTACTTAAAAAAAAGGCTACGACTCTCGCCTTCTTAATTTATGGTTTTGTCAGAACGCCATGTACTGTGGCAGTGTCGTGTCTCGCCAAATTCAAATTCAACGGTGTCACCGGCGCGTGCGTCACATCGGCGTCGTTTCAGCGCACTGCATACTAATTAGCAAATGCATAAGCAATTAATAATATATTTAACATACTAGACTAAGCACGCGGCTTTGGTTGAAGACAGACTAAATATTTTAGCCAACTTTCAGATTTACTTAATAGAGCTTTGGAGCAGTAGAACAATCATGGAAAGAGGAGGAATGTAAAGGTAGAGGCAACGGTCGGGTCGGACAGTACTCGTATCTTGATGAACCAGATATTTGTGTTGGCTCAGAGATTTGGTGTTTGTGGTACCTACCTCAGTAGATTTTATAACACAAAGTTAAATCATTCGGGACCACGCTAGTGCCCATGCAGGGAAATCAAAAGATTTTGGAATCCTAATAAATATAGATTAGCCAAAGTGCAGTCAACCAAACGACTGTCGATATAACAGAGAAACAAAATGATAAAATGTTCATTATCGAAACAGATTTCAATTCCAGGTTCGTTGTCAGTTTCGAACTAACAATCTCCTCCCAAGTTCCCAAGCAACTTGTCAATTCTGCCACCGCACGACAAATGCTAAATCAAGATAGTGATAAACATAGACAGCTGCTTACAATAATTAAATTATGCAGACGAATTTGTTAGCGTGAATGCCAACCATCAACTGGACCACAGTGAACAGAGAACAGTAAAATATCTACATACAAACGTGCCGCTCTCGGTTTGAATGTGTGCGTGTCGGCACGCGATTTCAGCATAAAATATGGGGGAATAAGGTGGCGGCAGTACGTACGGGCTGTGCCACGTGTCTGTGAGCACGCTAGGCTAATAAATCGTCGGGCGGCCTTAGATAACCTACTGTTATGTTTACTGTGACTGGACTGCGTGAGAAAATCCTTCGATGCCGTAAGAATGTTATAATGAGAAGAAAAGACCAAGGGATTTCCGAGAACAATTGTAATTGACATTGTAATGTGGCGTGATCAGGCAGGAAAGCATTTCGCTATTCAAATCTACCCGCATTTGAAACTGTCTTTGCGCATATATTTCTGCTTGTCACAAGATCGCATGCATTCTTCGGATATCGATGATCGACATGCAATATACTCGTAACTGACCATGTTACAAGTTCAAGGAACTATTTACTTGATTGTGTGCTTAAATTTTCGTTCGTTAAATATTTTTTACAATGAATAAAAAATATCACTGGACATTATCCCACACAGCGCCATCTAGCCCCAAACTGAGCAACTAAATGCTTGTGCCATTGAATACTAGACAACGGATAAACATTATAATACATACTTAATATACATAATAATATAATACATACTTAATTTACATAATAGTAAACACCCGTACAAACAGACGTCATGTTCATGCACACAAATGATTGTTCTGTGCGGGGATTGAACCCGCGACCACTGGTGTAATAGCCCACTTCTGAACCATTACACCATATCGTCAATCACCAACAATACTACAATCCTGTACTTTATCAAGTTGAAATTTATAACAACATAGGAGTAACCTATTAAATGGCAATAATTCCTATGTTGTAATAAATTTCAACTTTGAATATGTATTGATAATTAGCATGTAGGTATTTTATGCGAAAAAAAATACAATTTCTTCACAAAATACATATAAAAAGAAGCGTTATAAACTAAAACCTAGCTGTAAATAATTATTAGTAAGTAATCACTGTGCTAATGAGCTTGTCTTGTCTACCTACAAAGTTAAAAAGTATATTAAAAAGCGTAGTCGTTTCAGAAAATTTTAAAAAGTCAATCAGTCAATTCTAAATAGCCGCTATACATCACAAATACCTACCCAAATTCCAATGACTACAAAAGCTTAAAATAGAATACATAAACCTAGAAATAGAAATACCGCCGAACTGAAAATAGTCGAATTATAAATCACCCACATACTCTACTTACAATCATTTGCAGTTTTAACTAGGTAAGGCGTAAGAACAAATTACCTGAAACAAGAAACAAAACAAATGAATACAACGGTTCTCTTGAGCATACACAAAGACATGTTACCACATTTAAATAGACGAATTATGTAAAAACAATTTGTGTACAGTCAGTCGCGAATTCGCAAACATCAGTCAACGCATTTCTAATGCTTAAAATACTGAGATACTGTTTTCTAATATCAAAGCAAAAACTACTTACACAGTGAAATAAAACAACTTCCAGTTGAATCTTATCCCGTAAAAGATTGCTAAGTCGAATCGTCGTCTTACATTTTTTTATGCAAGTTTAATTTAATGTATAGTTTTACCTTCTCATTCATAAAAACTTAAACAGCCCTTCAACCACACTTTAAGTTTTGTACCGCTTTGCCTCTCTCATTGTTGTTGCCGCCGCCATTATCGAGTGAAGATGAGAGAAGTGAGAGAACACGTCAATAGCTAATGCTTTGCTTTAGTGTTGCGTTCGTTTTTATGAATAAGGGGGAAGAGTTTAATGTTTAGAAAATTTAATTGACTATTGATAAATAGATAATGTTTAGTTGTAAGTGTTAATATTGTATGTATTGTATGTTAGTTGATACTCGTAACATAATGTTAATATTGCAAGTTGCAATGCCCTAACATGGCCTTGTGATGTACATTTTAGATTTAAGAACTTATGAAACCAAACCACATGTTGCAATAAATATTTATGATTAAGTATTATGTTTCAAAAACCCCGAATACCCCGAAGTTGTTTCAATTGAATTTAGAAAGGTTTACGGTTTGTTGTTTGTAGCACGATAGCACACTAAAATATAAAACTAGTGGGAAACTATTTACAATCTGTAGTAATAAGTTTGCTTTTCTCAAATATTGTAGACATAATTGATAATCGTGAAAGGTCACATGGTTTTGCAACTGACTGTACAATGTACATACATGTTATGTTTAACAAGCCAGCACGCAGTATGAACGTGATTTCGTATTTAGGAGTCTACGCAAAAATGTAGTATAATAAATTATTTACGCTCTCTTACTCTTTCAGTTGAGTTCAAACAAAATACTGTTTAAAATCGTAAATGGTATGTGAATGGAACGTTTTGTTTTCAATTATACATTTATTACTATCAGACGACCAGCAAGAAAGGACATAAAAATGACTATCTCTTCTTCTTAACTAGTCTCTTCTTCTTCAATTTGATAGATAATTGCTTAGACATTGAAATGCAATAGGTATTGCCTAACAATGGATGCCACAACAAATGCTAACGCAGCCAATGATATTATATTATAATAAAAAAGACGTAGATAAGTTACTTGTGCTAAAAAAGTGGCACCCGAAATCAGAACTTCGAACACCTGATCAAAGCATTGACAGTTTGAGACGACACTGTGCAACATATTGTATCTCTCGTTTACGCTCTAGTAAATAATCATAGTATCTTGTACACACGGTCAAATTATAGGTACGTACGTCAGGAGACAATTTTCGACTTCGCATCAGTACTGACATAACGTATATACCCCTTCGAAATATCATTGCCTATAACCGTACCGTTCAGTCTTAACTTCTCGAACTTGATCAATATTGCCTAAACTATAAAAATGCAATAGGTATTGCCTACTTCCTGCAGATCACAATAACAATTGATGACAAAACAAATGCTAACGCCACAGTTAGGCTAATAAAATATCTGATTACACCAACGGCCCATTCTACGAACGCTGAGTGCACACCTGAACTGCCTTGTACAGGATGTGGTGCAAGACATAAAGGGTACCATACCATAACATTTATGTGTGCTTTCAAAGGAACGAGATTGTACAGTAGGTACTTCTTTGTTTATTCCATTGAATAGGCTTAGCCCGCTTCTTTCGTTTTTAATTAAAGACAAGATTTTTGAAGGAGATCGATTACTCATGTCACAGCTGATAAATCAATATTCAACTTTAGTTGATAGAGTTCAGTGTTCTAGAGCTTCTAGTTAGATAGACCGAGAATTGTTAAATAACAGACAACAACAATTACTGGAATTTGAATATCTTTTTGGGCATCACAATAAAATGAATAAACAAGAATGTCACTTGTACTTAATGTTTTCACTATAAATTATTTACTGACTGTTCCGTAACACTTGTATAAGATTAAATGAAATAAGTGCCTTCGATTTTAGGATACTTTGACGGCCATAAAACCGTCAAAAAGCACTTCAATTTTGCTCTTTTTGAAGTAGGTAGTAGGACGCAGTAGTAGGACCTTAGTATAAGAATGTTATTTTTCTGAAAATTATCACAAGAAGGAGTAACAAAATAATTACAGCGAGTATGTTCTCTCTCGAAAAAAACATGTGTTGTTGTTGCATGTTATCTCAGCAATCAGTGTCTAATTCACATAAGACTTTCGCCTAAACAGCGAACGCTTACGTTCCGTTACACAGCTCGTAGTCAGGTGGGTCGCACCTGCTGCACACCCCCGTCACGGCAGGTGACCACCCTCGCCGAAAGTCGGCGGTTCGACTCTAGCAAGGGTCTGCCACAACCGGAGTTTAAATTATGCTTTCTACAGAGGTTTGTAACGTGCAAGGTTATAGTTCATTGCACTTATTCCTGCGTGCATTCTACTGATATTATAAATGCGATAGTTTAATATGTAGCTTATACACCAGCATCGCACATAGGCTACAATTTCTAAAGATATATTACGGTTTTGTCTTTCAACTTAAGTCCACACGGCCGAAGTCGCAGGCGGCTGCTAGTTATAGAATAAGTCGGTATCATTTAGGAAGGCTTTTATAATTTGCTAGCGAATAAGAAATTCTAGTTCGTTTACGTGCAATTTGTATTCATTATTTGTTTCATTTAACGGAATTTACTTCTGTATTTACAATTCTAATCCACTATCTCTCCTCACACTCACATTTTACGTTAATGCTTTTGTTTTTTGCTAATCACAAAGTTGATTTCACAAAAGGTTATCAATGTTTAGGAATGTGGTTTGCGGATGGCAACGGCAGGCTTGCCTACCTAGAGAAGCAAATCTGCTCGGCATCTGAATGTTTCGGTCACCATGACTGCATCAGCCAAATTACTCTCCTACCTCATTCGGAATATACTGAATTATAAGTGTCACCTATATCATCAAGGTTGAATCGAGACAAAATCAAACTCGGAACTCTAATGGCATTTATTTCATGAAAACTTAAGTGTGTTTAATTCAGTAACATAATATACAGTAAATAAAATAGGAAATGAACCACTATGTGTACGATTCCCAAAACATTTGCGAGTACGAATGTTTTGCAGACGGAGAATTCCAAACCGAATCGACTGCGACCTGGCCGCGAAGTGTAAAAGTAAAACAAACCGCGCGCTAAAACAACCCGCCAGTAGACTCTGTTGATAATAAACTTCATGAACGCCATAAAACGGCGTCTAATAATACGACGCGCCTGATTGATGGTGTGTGCCGAAACGACGCAGCCAGTGTCAAGGAGGGGAAAGTTTTCAATCGAAGAGTTAAAATTAATTCAGGCTGGGCGCGCATCTAACTTGGTCCTTCGAGCCGGATCACGTTGTCAAGGATTTAGAATTCGTTGTAATTCTTTTTTGTGATATTATTATTTTTGTTGAAATAAACAGTCTATTTAGAAAGATAAATAAACAGGGTATTTATATTTTATACAAACAAGGCATACATTTTGTTTCATTGACTTACTAACTCGGTTTGATTCTCACCCAAAACAAACATTCGTTTATTAATTTAAAGACCATTGGTGTTTGCCGTGTGTGTTGGAGTATTTAAATATTATTGACTATGTATGCTGATCAGTAAGTTCAGCAACGTGCCTATTTGAAAAACAAAAACACCATACAATGGTGTTTCAGACCCTAAACCAAAAAAGCTGTTAGAGAAGTGATTCCACATTGCACTGGCTTCAAAGACGTATCATAGTGCAGGAAAGGGTGCTAAAGAAGACAAGACAGTTCAGACAAAAAACACGATTCAACACAGCACGCACGAGCTGATGATATCCACATTGGAGGTTGTAAATCATGTTAGAGATGGAAGCCACATGTATGCCGCAACTTAAGTCGTTGACGCAAATATCATAGATTCAATATGGTATTATGAGTTTCTGTAAGGTTGATAAACTGTACTGTCAGAATAATAACTGACATCGAGAGACATTAACTGGGATCAGCTGCTCAACGTCCCTTCTGAAGCTCATAGATGCCCGAAACTGATTAACATTAACGAAATAATGTTCGGTTGTCCCACTACCTCACAGGTGTCTATGGCTGTGAAGTGGTTGCAGACACGTAGCTTCCCATGAACAACAGTCAGCAGTTTGATTGTAACACAGGATTGGACTTTGGACCGTCTGAGTGCTGAATGCAAGTTTCTGCCGGCTATAAGCTTTAGCTATGATTGGTTTTACGTGCCTGAAGTTAAGCATAAAACATTAAATACGAACTGAAACGACAGTCTGAGTGAGTAATATGCTAAATTGTATAAAAACAAAGGAAAATACTCATTTAATAACTGAAAACATCCATATAAGTACACGTTTCTTCCCACGATTAGGCAGAAACCACATCCTTCGACATGGTACAAGACGAGTCAAAGAAGGAAGTCGTGTCAGGACGACCAGACTCCCTGAGGAGTGAACGCGCTAAATGTAACCGTTCAGTTGCAACTAAACAGACGAAGCTATTGCAGGTTTCTGATGGCTATCAAACACATGAATTATCATTTATCATAATATGAGTCGTCGAGGTTCAAAGTTAATACAGGTGCTGGACTTAATGTCATTCTATTACTGCTAAAGATACTCGGTTAAGTCAACCTAAAATTTTCTAAGCAAGGCTCGATACATTGTAACGATAAAATTCAATACAATTACTGATAGATAGGTATACTTAATAATTTACTAAGACTAATAACGACTTTCGTAATAACAATTTATAAGCAAGAAAAAAACCGATGTTCACGTCAATTTTTGAGACCGTAAAACGATCTTTACGAGCGAAATATGCAAAATCGACAACGAACAGCCGCGTGCGCATGACTCATACAAATGCTTTCTAATGAATGAGAATCGCTTCGTGTTCTTATCACGAACTGTGTCAACACACAATAATCGTATTACACAACTTTTGACCTGAGATATGGCAAAATTTATTGAAACATCTATTGAGACTAATAGGCTAACGAACGAGAGACATTTTACTTTCAATTTTACGGACAAACTAACTGTTATACTAATGTGATGGTAACTCCCGGATTTACAATCTTCAATCAGTGTTGAGCATGCCTTCAAACTCATGATCCCACTAATCAAAGATAGACCTGGAAGTGACCGCTATACTTGTAAAGCTCAATTTAGATTCACAATTGTGAACTCTTGGGTGAATATGATAAAAAAAAACAAGGATACAGTACAGCAAAAGTGATTTAACCAAGTTTGAGCGTCGTATTTTCAAATGTTAGTCAAGCTTTGTTCTGTTTTAGTAGAGATTTGATAACGGCAGCTTTAGGAAGCATCGTGGCCCGTGCTCCAGTGATTAAGTAGGTACGTCTGGTGCCAAGTTAAAATTTGACCGGAACACCTAGGTACTTTATATGTGTTGGGACTGACTCTCCGGTGATTGGGAACACTACCTCGACTGTAGCCTTTGGGATAAGTCACCGTATTCAGTGACAGAACCGTAGTCATAGCAACAATCATTTCAGTCAGAGTTAAAGCACTGAATCGTTCATCATCAGAAGTGACCTTAAAGGTCACGCCTGAGATACCCAACAATGAATGAGATCATACAATTTCACGATTAGTTTGTCTCTTTGGTTCTTATTTTAAACCACTTAATCTTAACAGACGTAAAAAAGGAAATGTGACATCCAGTTTCATCATCACAGAAGTTTTAAAACTTTGAACAACTTGGAAAGGAAACGTCCTTAGCCATTAATTATCATGCCTCTAGTCCTAGCTTGAATTGAACATAATTTCAGCAAGTTTTCTACTAGTTTATTTGGTGAAAAGTGCTACAGGAGTATTATGGGAATCTGTGTGGAATCTGTCGGAATTTGTGCGCGAAAAGTTGTAAAATTGAAACAAACCGTCGTCTTCGCCTGCGGCTTGCGCGCGCGCAGCGACATATACGCGCGGTCCATCGCGGCCACTGCACCGTTCGTGCCGCACAACATCGCACTGTCCACTATCACTTCTCACGTCACTAATCACGCACCACGTGCTACCTATGCACAGCTGTGGATGTATGCGCCTCGGCAGCGTACCGGGAACTGCGCGCGCGCACTACACCACGCCTCGCCCCCGCCCGCCGCACTATTTTCGGAGCCCTGGGCCTTCCCCTTGCTCGCCCTGCGTAGAATCATTACGCCATATGCGTGTCACGACCATATACGGCGAGACATTGCCTACTAAGCTTTGTGCAAGTCTGGAGCAATATAATTAAAAGAATTGGTGTACGTTTTGGGAGTGATTGCGTCAAACGAGATTGCAGGCAGACTTGAACAATGAAGGTTTTGTTGAGGCCACCGTTCATTGCGATGCAACTGCGGATCCAAATTGAGCGGTGTTTGTGATTCGAATACCAGAAATCAAGATAATCCCCTAAGGATCTAAGATGTTTGAAAACGAAATGAAAGAGAAAAGATATTCTGCCAGATAGCGCCAAACGTCGCAGAAATAAGTCGTATAGGATTGAGACGTGAAATCGCCTTAGATACCTAAGACCTGACTGGCAGACAATACCTAAAGACACTATAAAGAAAAAAGACAAACATAATGTTATTGATACCACGATATTCTAATAGTATCAGTAAATAAAGTAACGCATGAACACTCATTCAATGGAATGGACTTACGAGGGTGAATCAACGGTACACGTAACACAGTGTGTCAGGACCGTTGACCGTAGTGCAACTAAGTTAACAAACAAACTACCATCGACCTTACGATGAACAACTATATTTTTTCGAAACCAACAGGTTCGAATCCCGGCTAAGAAAAAAGTTATTTCCAAAATCTGAGTATGCAGTTTTAGTTTTTGCCAATATCGGCCTCGAGACTACCTTCAGCATTTTTCGATATTCCTCATAGTTTAGGATTCGGCCCACCACGCCCACTAGAAAACTCATCCTGTATACTTTGTACAGGGGTACACCGTTTACATGTACATCATTTGTATTCGGAAATGCGATAGTTGCCGAGCGGACAATGAGACTAAAAGTACTGCACATGGTTGGTTAGCATTTGGAGTTTTCCTTAAAATTTATTTCTCTGGAAGAGATCGCTTTCGCCAAGATAAGGTCGCCTAAACACCAAAAACAATAAAGTGCAATAAAGTACATCTGATTTTACTAACCAGCTAAACAACATTAATTAACACTAACGCAAAGACGAGCTCCAAAATAAACCGACATGCGTAGACAAAGTCTAACGGACATGTTCAACTTTCTCGACTATGACACAGACGATGGTTCAATTCATAAGTCTCGGAGAAATTCTACGAGAGGAATTTGAGGCTTGGCCACTTGTTTTGAGTATCATAAAGATTATACTACTACCTATTGTAGACATGATTGTACGACTATTTGATTGGTTTATTTATTTATTTGATTTAATTATACAGTTATTTACACCTTATCACACAATTAGAACAGAAGAATAAACAATAGATTACTTACACAATTTACAAGTTATTATAATAAATTAAAATACACATGACAAGACATTTGACATGATATTTCGCAAAATGTGACACAAGAACAAGATGACACAAACGTTGTTACAAAAAAAGAAGAGTACAATTAGAAAGAAAGAAAGAAAAGCTATTTATTGGCCGCCAAGACAAACAAAAATATGAACCAAATTAAAAAACAATTAGCCGACTGAATGCCACCACCTCCACCAGTCAGTTTTAACAAAGAATTCAAAGATCACAGCCTACTGCGCAACTTGCTATCGCTAAGTTAACAAAGCACTTATATCGCTTTGCAAAATTATTGTATGAAGCGGTAAAACCTATAAACATATACTTCACAAAATGGAAGTGGCCGGTTTTGGCTTCGAGTAAACGGAGCATGTGTCCGAATCAATAAACAAACGCAGTAATGGCCGCAGTGCGCCGGCGCACGCTAACTGCCGGATATTGGGTTCGAATCCGGTCCCCTTTGAAAGCCAGAAGCTACTATTTGCTCGAAGGACAAAGTTATTATTTTGACGAAGCATGTCTCATATTAGTTCGTTTGGTTATTTTCATCTCGTAGCTATTTAAGGCTTCTTAGAGTTAGCTGCAAATTGTACGGACACAAAGAAGGTGTTCCAGCCAGATTCGAAGTCAGGAACACACGGGTTCTCAGCCAGTGTTTATCCACTAAGCCACAACGCTCTCTTTATACCTATCAAACTATTTGGTCGCGTCCGCCCGCTACTTCGTCCGCGTGGACTTAAGTTGAAAAACAAAAAATAAAATTTCTTTATAAATTGTAGCCTATGTGCGATTCAGATATTTAAGCTACATTATTGCAAAGTGTCAATAAAATCCATCCAGTAGTTTTTACGTGAGAGCAACACGGCAAACCCACACATACAAACTTTCGCCTTTTTAATATTAGTAGGATTCAAGCGAAAATAGCCTACAAGTGCAAGTTTGTCCCGCGTTGCGCTAGTAGTAGGGGTTCTATTTCGAGAGCAGACATAATTGCAGACGATTAAAGTTGAGCGCCCTAATTAGTGTCGCCGGGAAAGCGTCTGTATCGCTCAAATAACCTACATTAGGCGCCATGCTTGTCAACATCGCACCAGTTTAGACGACGCAATTTATGTCTAAGGCCCTTTGTCCAATGATATTATAATAAAAAAGACGTAGATAGCTACTTGTGCTAAAAAAAAATGGCACCCGAAATCAGAACTTCGAACACCTGAGCAAAGCATTGACAGTTTGAGACGACACTGCGCAACATGTATCTGTCTCGTTAACACTCTAGAAAATAATCATACTATCTATCGTACACACGGTCAAATTATAGGTACGAACGCCAGGGAACAACTTTCGGATTGGCTATTTTAATATCATTGTCTTGGTGCATATATTTTAGTTTCGTTTAGTAGACACATCTTGGGCTCGTTGTATACGCGACTGGGAAAAAAAAAACAAACAAAGCATATTACGCAAAGTAGTGTCAGTCGCTTATCAAACGAGTCCAATTGCACTCAGTCGACGTGTGGACGAAGGGCCTAACAGCTAACTGTAGAAGATCGGTTTTATTAAAGCCTACGCTTTATAAGCAAGCTCATTCAGTTTTCATATTCAGACAAGTATAGTAGCATAGAATAATGCACCTAGTTGGAGTTTCAAATCTAACGACGTCAATGCAGAAAGGTAGGTAGTAGGTAGGTAGGTAAGGTATATGATATCTCCCCCGCCGTTGCGCCGATCGAACGTTTAATGTTGAACTTTGAAGAAGGTTTTTACTTTCATCCTCAAGTAAAATAAGTCAATTAAACGGATTAGAGCCGGCTTAGCTCGTAATCTTTACTAACACATTTTCAATTAGGTATTTACCTTGGCAGTTATTTCGCCAAACAGTAACAGATAGCAACGTCTTGTTTGTATACATACGTGGTAACGCAAGCGTGGCAGAGATGGCGTGGCAGAGATGGCGTGGCACTTGTTTAGGTTGCGGTCCGAAATGTGGCTGCGACACTCACTTTTGTTATTATGTGTATGTTTGTGCCCCAGGCTCCTTCCTGGTTTCCCGTCCCCATTTAACCCTACCGCTTGACACCTCACTGATATGCCATTAGGAATATGGCGAACCAGAAATAATGTTTGTTTGTTGAAACTTTAGCAAATTATGTAGCCTAATCAAACTTTTATTTATAATTGTTGTTATAATTAGATTACATTTAAGATTGTATTTGGATTACGGGTTATAATCTCCTTTCGTGGATGTATGTACAGCCGCAAGTTTTTTTTAAAGATCTAATTTTTACGAAATTATGGGTGAACAGGTCAACATTTTAAAAGCTGAAAGTAATTTTCTATTATTTATTAAGTTTTCTTAAGTATTCGCTCATATAACACTAAAACCTGACAAAAGAAACAACTCACACAGGCGAAATAAAACAGTTTAAATCCATGAGAAAAAAACCGAATTGTCAAGTAGAAACAAATTCACAGTTCACAGTCCGGTACTAAAAAAATATATTCTACTCAAATAGGTACTTACAATTGCACTTCACAACTCACCAGTTTATTGCTTTGGTCATGTTCGTTTATGATTGTTGTTAGAAAATGTCCATCCTTCACTTAATTTTTAAACTTGACTACTAATGAGTGTAATTTGAAAAATAGCACAGCACTGTAATAACCGCCAGGTGATTTTAATTAAAACTGGAGTTGTAAAGAAAAACGAAATACCAAAAGTCTAGAACTGAATGGAACAATGGTTCTGGCGATTCAATCATTGAAGGAAAACAATCACGCTCTGACTGTAAAAAACAATAGCAATCAACGTACAGTCCGGACCAAAATACTTTCACATAAATTGTTTGAACAGATTGTTGATTTATGAAACTGGGAAAATACTAATAGAAAATGTCATGGGGAGAGCATAAATGAAAAATAAACTTTACTTCCACACTGATTCCTTTATGAGTTTCTTCTGTAATTATCTGAATGTGGTAATGGAATCTAGGATTCAGGATATTTCGAGCCGATTATTCTAACGACCTGACCATGACGTAGATCCGCGTAATACATACGTGGAATCTTGCGATAGGTGACCACCCCCTTGGATGTGATGTATTCTACGAACATCTACGTGCTCGGCAAACGTGCCTTCCGTAGTTAGTAATGGTCCTGTCCGATGGATTTAAGGCGTCTTGATAACATCTAACAGTAACCACCAACAAAGTATACCGAGCCCACGTGTTGCAGCACGGCTTGCCTTGCGTAGCACGGCTTGCCTTGCATAGCACGTAGAGATCAAAAATCATGCTCTTGCTCATCCGTTTCATCAGCGTGTGTAGTTCACATCGGATCCGTCGTCAGAACTCAGCCACGGGTTTTATCCATTTCAATTAAAAATGCGATGACTTCTGTTAGCGATTGTACCGCGATGAAAAAATAAATTGTTCCGATGACAGGATGGCGGTGATCTGAGGGCACGCAGCAGAACGCTCGCGTAATCACCGTCGGGCTCAGTCAGACACTGATCATTTAGTAAAACCTTAGTTTTTACAGCCAAGGCGTTTTCAGCTTTTGACCACAATCTCGACAGATGTCGCGGGGAGATAAAGTCAATATTTGGGAGTATTTTCAGAATTTAAGTGTACATTTTCAATGTTCTTTTAATATTCATGTTATCTGCATTTCGGGTTTTGAACGTATTTGTTTATGTGAAAAACAAACAAAAATCTTTCAATTGGGGCCTATTACAAATAACACATTCAGGTCAGTTTTATCAGAACCAACCTTATAAATCGTAATAAGGAAAAAAAGTATTTTCTTGTAAGTTTAATTATAGTAGCAGCACATGCAATGCTCAGACAATTATGTTTGCAGTCAATTCTGCAAAATTAGTTTGCTGCACTGTCCTATTTGGTATCTACGCAAATGGTTTTTGGCCATTTGGTACCTACAATCCCACATACTCGTACACAAAAAAACGTGTTTCTTGAGAGTCAAATAACCAACCACATATCCTTCTAACTTATGCTACTAATGCCACTTCAATTTAGCGGAGCGGATAAGTACCTATTTAAACTTATATTCAGACTCAGAAATGCTTATTTTGACATGTGACCAGTAAAAATAAAAAACGTTATTGGTTATTTAAGCACATCTCCGCTCTGGTAGAAACAGGGTCTACCAACGGTGACTATACCGATTTCCTCATTGCGACCATTTACTTAACCACAAAAACACTAATAAAACCAATTGCATTTTTCGAACAAAGCCGCCATAATTAAAAAGCAATGACCTTACTACATTTAAGATCAGACGATAATACGCCATCGTTGCTCTCGTGGGAAACTCGAAGCATAAAATAAATTAAAGAAACAATTATGAAGACATATACTAGCCCACGTTAACGCTAATTTGTTAAAACAATACAATGCAGAAAGATAAATTGAATTACGACTGCTAATTTATGCGTATGCAAATAATGGCTTTGTTTAAATAATTCATGTTTCAGGTAAAGTACAAGTAATGATAACTATAAACTTAACATAACTGTGGATGTGGAGTGCTGCGCCACAGCCTGGAGTCCAATTGTTGTATATCTGACATACCTATATCACTTTTACGGATTCACATTACGTACTTATTTATTTATTTGGCAGATATACAACAGTGACTACCTAACTACATTATAAGCAAATAAATGATTACTGATTGTGATTCACTTACATAGGTACTCGCAATAAAGACCGAACTCAAAAGACTTATCGTACGCGATTTACAAACGAAAAATCAAGGTCTGGTCATCTCACAAGTACCTAAGGGCCATGCCACACTGGCGGATTACAAGCGTTTTCAAAGCGGAGCGGCCACGCAGCGAACACGCCGCGGGTGCGCGACGAAAATGTCGCGGCTGTCCAGCCAACACGTTGCGGACGCGGAGCGAACGCGTCGCGGATTCGCAGCGAACTAAATGGATTCCGACGAGGAAATACTGCTGTTAGCTTTGTAACTTCGAAGACGCAAGAAACGTTAACCAATACTCCGAAGATTTTGGGAGGATCCAATAACAACCAATCGACTGAATGAAAGCGACTACTTTGTTTTGTCCGCGGCGAAATCGTTGCGCATCCGCAACGTATTCGCTGCGCAGCCGCGACGTCTTCGCCACCCACAGGCGGCGGGTTCGTTGCGTGGCCGCTTTGCTTTGAAAACGCTCGCAATCCGCCAGTGTGGCATGGCCCTAAGGCTGTCAGCTGTGTTCAGATTGACTAGAATTAATAGGTCAGGGTAACTAGGCAGAAGATTAGAAGTAGAACGTTGCGTTGACTTGCGACGATGCGGGCCAACGTAAACCGCTGTGACGTTTGACGTGCCTCATTATGCGACGACGCAACGAACCTCTCTAACCCTAACAAGAGGCGCCATTGCCGGATGCAGACGAAAAAACATGATGATGATACTTTAAAGAAACGATATTAACGAGAAACTGAAAGTACGGGTAGGCAATATCTTGCAAGCGAATTGAAAGAAAAAAAATGGTTTTAGTTTTATGGAAGATGAATTATCACTGAAAAATCCCGGTTTTGAAATAAAAGCGTCAAAAATGACGTGTCCGGAAAGAAATGCGCTAATCCCATTGAAACAATTTGACCAATCAAGAGATCCCTCGCAGCAATTGGAGAATGTGGAGAACAGCTGATGGGCGGCTCGCTGATATAATCTAGCGGGTCGATAACCGGGGCAGTAGGGTTGGGAACTTGCGTGGGCGCAGAACTGCTTGCAATGACATTTATAATCGAGAAACGAATAGTGAAATACTATATGGCAACAGGGGCGTGGACTCTTCCGCAGCTTTTGTTAAGGCATATGCTAGTCTCAAAATGAAATTGACCAGCTCAGTAGTAACTGTATTACTGGCAACGCCATATCATTGGATGCCACTGCTGCTTCCCAGTTAAATGATGTTTCAAACGGTTAACGTTTTACATGCTTGAGATGTTTTGGTTGATACCGGTAGAAGCCAGTCAAAAGCCAAGTCTTGGAGTTAAGCAAGAACTGTGTTCTGTAGATTTTTAGAGGCATTCTTTATTCATTTCACTGTCCGTAGGTTTTGTGTAGCACACTGAGGAAAATAGTTGTCAAAAAGTTCACAAACCTTGATTAATATTCGTTTCCCACCCCTACCCAGTAGTCTGTGTTACGAGGCGAGTCTGCCCTGATAACCCTAATGGCATTGCCGTGGGAACGTACCGTGTAGCTGCCGGTCCTGATATGGGCAAGCGCCCAAGTGGGCAGCGGGCAACAGTACCTTAAGTACCAGTTATTCTCAAACTTGAGTAATGATTTCGTCCCATGTCGAAATATTTTCGCATGTGAATAACTATGCGATTGCTGTTTCTAATTATTAGAAAACATTTCGTCAAGTTCGTCAAGTTGAAAAGATGAGCTGCTTTGAAGTTCAGCCGTTAAATTACGATCGTTCATTATTATGAACTGATGCCATGATCAGTGCATGGCATTCGTCGCAATTATCCCTAGTTTTACCTTGACAACACAAAACCACTAAGAATACCTACCTACATTAGGTAGGTACTCAAGGTATCTTCTTTAGTCATTATTTTTTACCCTTTCAGTCAAGTTAAAAAATGTTTTTTCATTACTCATACTCTGAAAGTAGGTCATTACTGACCTGAGAAGCGGGCTGAAAGTAACACTTTTCATCCCTAGGGAGAATCACTTTCAACTGACGGCTGTCAAATATTTTTTTTTAAAACTAGTTATTTTTAACATATCTATTGAACCATGTTGCAACTTTCCATACAGCCACGATGTAAAATTGAAATATCTTAAAGTTAAGTATTGATCAGAGAGTATATATGTTTTAAATAACTTTATAATAATATAGTTTCAACAATTTATTTAAAATAACTTAGCTTTGAGCAAAATATTTACCATTTTTCCAATGATGAAAATACAAAATAATGGCTGAATAGCGGGCCGGCCACAGAAAAAAAACAAACTAAATAGGCGGGAAAGCGGCAATTTCGATCTTCATTCATTTTCCAAATTTTTTCTTCAGCTAATTCATGTTTTTATTTGTACTTTCCTCGTATTTGTAATGAAAAGCACAGTGTTTACCTCGGGTGAAAGACTTATTATTCCCTCGAACTATTGGCGCCCTCACTTCGTTCCGGGCGCCAAACCCCGTCTCGGGACTAAATAAGTTACTTTCACCCCTTGTGTAACAATGTACTATACTTTCGTAATAAAAAAAGTCAATCGGTAAACGCTTTAATGTTTAGGACTTTGAGAGTCCATAAAGACAATTATAACTGTCATATAAAGTCAAAAACATATACCTACAAACCAAGTAGTCACAAGCATTGTACCCGACATGTCACCAGTAAAGCGAACCGCGCACTCCTGCGCAGCGCGAGTGGAAACTTGCGCGGATTCCTTCGCCATATACGCCACTATCGGGGGCCGTTAAATCTCAGTAATTAAGCCTCTCTAAAGCACTTAGCTTAAGAGACATTTAATTTTATCGAATATTATACTTTACTCAATTACCAATACAATGCGTTCAATTCATTAAGACTACCTATATGTTCATGATTCTTTCGCTGTAACCATGGACGCATACAAAGAATATAGTTTACGTGTCTTGTATGTGTTTGATATTCCAGTGCAGAAATGAGAAAAGTGTTTATTAAGCAACTATAATAGTTATACGAGTGCCATAATATTCTTAAAAAGTTAGGTACTAACTTTATCAGTAGAAAGAGTCACCCACTCAGCATATTGACGGAGTACCGAGTTAGCACATTGTCGATGATCTTTTGCGGACACATGGCTCCCAAACCTTAACGAAAGAACTTACAAAAGTAAAGTTGAGCAAACCAGTCCGTGCCACCTGCAAGGACTCTTTCTTCTTCAAAAGTTGACGTGGCTGTTTGCCACCGCCATAATTATTACCTAATGATATTGAAGGTTTTGGCACGTACTAGCCCACAACTACACTACTTCGGATTTTTTTAACTGGGCACAATTATTCCAAAAACAATAATAACTAATTACCACAGCAACGTTCTAAGAACATAATGAGCAAACAAAATTAAGCAACATGACGTCAACTGTGCCATTTTTACAACTATTTTCCATGAAGTAATTGAAAATACATCTAAAAATAACCGTTTAATTCATCTGTCCATGCAAAATGCACGTTTAACAAGTCACCTACTAATTAATACGCATATAATTGGTCAAAGGAAACAAGACAAATTGGTGAACAAGTGTGTAGGTGAAAAATGCCAATCATGCCACCCAAACATTGCTTAGTAAACCGCCACTAACTGGTACAAACCGGTTACTAATAAATGCATGGCCAGAATTTAGGAAAAACAAAAGAATATAAAATAAAAACATCCTTTCATTTTATAAAGCTTATCAGCAGTAATTAGGCGTAAACATTTACTCTACTTTACACATTACTTCCGTGCACTTTTATTCAATTACAAATGAATACCATTATTATTTTATGCAACAACATTAGGGCGCTGATAAAGAAGTTCAGAGCCTTGCTTTCGATCGATTTGGTATTTGAATTCAAGTAAATACAAACCTTTTAAATAGGTATTTATTACACTAAACCTAGTAATAAATAACTATTTAAAATTTAAATTTCTTCAACTGTACCTACATCCTAATCTGTCATATACTTTTGATGTAATTGTATTTTCTTCTGCATATTCCGTATATTATCTTTTCTATTCATTCCTTTTGAATTCGCCAATCATCAACTGATATTTGGCAAATTCTTTTATGTAAAACCGTAAGGTCCGAGAGACCGGCATCACCAATCTTAGTCAATTTGACATCACCAATGACGGGTTAACATTAGTAACGTAACACGTAACGACACACGTCTCCCGACAACCCACTTCCCACGACAAGCCCAAACAAGTCGAGTTACCAGACATCCTCTTAATCATTCGACTCAAATTTAATTGCGCATTAAAAGTCAACACTTGCATTAACGTCTACATCTGCTTCTATGAGAGGTTTTAACGGTAAATTAGTTTTTTATGTATGACCAAATACATTAGTTATTGGATATTATCACGGGATTTGCTGTAAGTTTTTAACGATAATGTGCAAATGAAAATATTATCTATCTCGCAAAGGATGGAAGTACTGAGCATTTCCTAGCTCTATTGTGACTACATTTGCACAAGAGACAACTTAAATGACACTGTTATGAACTGTATTTTCTTATTATCATTATTTCATTTGATTTAAAAAAAAAAATGTTTTATTCTTCTTTTTCTGTTTTAAATTTTTCTTGTTTTGACCAATTTTATGTTCCGACAATTTATTTATAAGGTGCATGATTTAATTTATTTTAATCTTTTAAGTGTCTTGGACGGTGTCTGTTAACTTTTAAGATGACTGTAATAAATAAATAAATAAATGAAGAGCAATACAAACTAGTTTAACATATTATGTAAATATATAAATAAAGCAAGTTAAGCTAGTTCAGAAATATACCTCAAGCTTTCAAATTATTATGTTAGTGTCCAAATGTAATACTTAACATCGTTGGCCATGAACACTCATTTACAAAATATTGATATGCTACCACTAAACGGGTGAATACAACAACGTTTTGACTCAGGGCAGGGCAGTAGCCTGCACTATTCTTATTATGCATCTGTAGGTCTAATTCATAGTAAAGTTTATGCTTACGTATATGTTATAGTAGCCAAAGAGCAGACGGTTAAGTCATCTGTTTAGACTGCACCGCGCGTCACCGCTGATTCAACTAACAACAATTTACTATGACTGACGACAATAGTCGTCACCAATGGCTGGGTCGGCGTGTACGCATCTCTCCGAGTGTCTCATTCATGAATACTTCATGTTAATAGGCAGTAGGTAAACCATCTTTGACTCAAAGCATGATATTAGTAAAGATCTCGTTTAGAAGGACAGAGGCGAAGGCATTTTGCTAATTTAAATAAAGAATTCATTTGTATCTTGGGCTTTTGTAGCTTTGTTTTTAAAAAATCAAAGGACCGGAGTATTGACTCTTGCGTCTGAGGAAATAAGGTTCTTTTTATTAAGTCATTTGCCGCCCTTTATTATGTTACCAAAGAGACAAGCTGTGGAATTTATGAGTGATCATTGCGAATTATTCGATCTGATAACCAAAAATAGCATTTTATTAAATATCTTTATAACTGCAGACCAGCTCTTTATCTAATTCCAATAACTGGCGATATCAAATAAAACTATATTATTTTTGTCGCCGTATGCTCACGTAGATAAAATGAGGAATCGGGGAAGAGAAAACTAACTAACTTTAAGTATTTTGAGCAAAAGAGGTTGATATAACAATTCATCATAAAACGATTCATCTTAGAGTAAGTACTATAACTCTGAGAGTTGAGGTTCACCGCCCAGAATGGATGAAAACTAAAAGTGACTTTGATCAATGATCGAAGCCCTATCAGCAACAACAAATTATAACAAGGAGTCAAGTTGAAGCCTTTTAAGAATAAGATTAGTTTGGTCGAAAACCATGTGTAGAAATATAATAAGCGTGTACTGCAGTAGGCAGCGCTGACACATCGTCCAAGAACGCACATCAAAACCTAGTTGTGTATGCTGCAATGACAATTATTCTCAAAATAATACTATTACTAATCAAAGTGAGTAATGGAACAGGCTTAGTTCGCGAATACTAATCGATTTGTGTTTACTAAGGCGCTTTGCCTGTTCAAATTAATAAAACCTAAAATAAAGTTTTACGGAACCTTGGTAAAATGTTCTTTTAGGTATTATACAATGCTTTCGATCAACGGGTCATAAATCGATATTTGGTTTATCCGTTTACGAGTTACGGTGTCAAAGACAAAAACAGACGTATTGAATAATAGCAACCGTTCGGATCAAATCCATACCGTACAGTTGCAAAATTCCTGAATATAGTGATGACACTTGAAAGACCTTTAACAATTAATTAGAATAAGGAGCTCTATTTAGGCAAAGACAAAATAAGGAGTCGAAACTCACAACACAAGACACATTCAAGTTCAACATGAAAACTTCAGGAGTAGTTAAAATACAGGCAACATGAAAGAAGAGAAATAAAATGAGGAAAAGTAGGGTGCATTAAGTCGTCATTGCTTATGTGTTCCACTAATTCCGAAACGCCTTTCAATAACAAGTAACTTATCCTAAAACAAATGCTGTTCAGCAATGACAGCAGAACTGATATTGATAGCTATACTTACCTCTTTTTAAACGGCCTGCCCGCTCTTTAGGCGACATTATCTTGCGGGTGTCAAATAGTTTGATGCGTTTGCATGTAAACACAATCTGATCTTAATACTGGTATATTGTAGTTGAATGTTTCGTAGAGTTTTTGTGGTTATTCACGCGGCTGCAATTTCTGAACATGCCATAAGGCCATCAGGCACCAAAAAAAATAGTTGAGTTCAAATCTTATTGTTAAACCAAAATCGAAATTTGTTTCAAAATGATGATACTAAACTAGGATCCTTTTGCTAAAACAACAACCACCCAGAAAAGGACGAGAGCTTTGTTCCGGAACAGTGATTCACTGATGAAGTGATTCTTTTACGATTGTTTACATAAATATAAGGTCTTTCTATAATAAACAAAAAAGGGAAAGTAAAATTTGGGTGACGTTTCTGACAAAGTGCGTATAAATTTTTTGTTTATTTTATGTGCTAATCGCAAATCTAATGATGATAAGCCGCTTTAATTCGTCAACTCAGCTCATGTGACTTCTAACGGTCATTGTTATCAATCACGGCTCCTAACAAGCGAGATAAGTGGTACTTAGAAAATGTTGTAACTGTCAACATCGATCAAGACGCTATAAATAAAAGGAAACTATCTTGATGGGACTTGGAACATCTAATAACTTTGCCTAAGATTTATGCCGAATCATGTGAACATAGATCAGTTGGTGAAAATTAGATATTTAAGGTAGGTATGTATAACCTGTAACCGGTTCTGGCTTTTGGCGAGGGAAAAATCTACAGGGCATATTAGTGTCTAGGATGAAATTACTTTCTAATGTCGATCAATAAGTAATTATAATATGTTCATTGGTTTTGTTACTTCATTGTTACAGTGCCTTCACTAACACATTTTTTTCAAAAATCCGCTAAAAATGCGACGAATAAATTACAACTCGCTACAATTTAAATGTATATCAAAATTACATTTAGTATAGGACATAATTATAGATTTTGACATTGTAAACTTTGATCCGAGTCGTCTAACCAATTTCATGGATCACTTGCCACGGACAACGAAGGACATTCTTGTATGAAATGGAAATTGGAAAGTAATCTGCCCTATCACTTATCGTACAAATCATCGGCGTTTGCTTAGGTATTATAAGATTTTGAGCTGTAAGCTGTAATCTTGTTTGCATAATATTGTCATAAAGCTTATTTCATCAAATAACTGCGGATATTGATGGCTATTATTTGATAAGTATAAAAATAACGTTTATTGCAGCGTAATCGGTTATAAAAAAATGCCAGTCTGCACGTCTTTGTGACAAGGTCGCCGATTGCAAGACTTCTATTCATTAAATTCATTCATAAATGAAAGATACCGACTGAAAAGTGACTAGGTGTAATGGTTAAGAAGTTACAGCAGTAGGGGTCGCAAAAACATTCATGTGCAGAACATTTTTGATGGTTTCAGATGTATAAACAATATCATGATAAAGTTTCATTCAAATCCATCCAGTAGTTTTTACGTGAAAGAGCAACGCGGTACATCCACACATACGAACTTTCACATTTATAATTTAAGTAGGATGAATCCGTTGTCTAGTTGCCATAGCTTGGTCAGTTGGGAGCTTGAAGGCATTGGCAGGAAGGAAAAATAAAAAAATTTTTTTGAAGATATCTATATTCTAAATAACTACAAAATTCGCGGTCAGCTACTTTTCACGGAATACCTGCCCTTAACGGTACCTACTGCAGTATCAGCAAAATGCTTGTTAATAATTTAAAATCACGCGATTTATGAACCAACAAAACACTTATCGTCTCGAAACGTGAAATATTCCGCTAATTTCCTTTCAAGTTTATTAAAAACCGACGTTAATATAATTTTACCGCACAGCGATGATTCTGATAAACGAAGGTAACCGGTCGCGAAGAAATGCCAAGAGAAAACTCGAGCTTTTAGAGCTTTTTAAACAATTTTAACAAGGACTTCTTAGAATTAAAATGAGCGCAAATGCGACTCAAGACTTTGGCGGACTGTCGACAAGAAATAATATTTCATTTTGAGTTTAACAGCGAAAGTCGTGGCCCAGTGGTTAAACACTCTGGCTCGGAACCCGGTGGACCCGAGATCAAATCTGGCCGGAACACACCTACTTTGTGTTCATTGTACAATTTGCGGCTAACTCTCCGGTGATGGAAAACAGCAATAAACCCTAGCAACCCAGATAACGGCGGTAGGCTCGCCCCTTACCACGTTGGGTTCAAATTCCCTCGGCGAAATGTGGGCCTCTGAATGTTCCGTTCACCATCTCGGCTACAATCAGTGTGCCTCTGACTAACCCATTAGGGATATGGTAGTGATGTATGAAAACTTAATATATACGTTAAGTTTTACAGCAATAATTTTAACATGACTACAGAAACGGGTGGTTTGTAGTCAGATAAATGGAAATGACTAAAATATTACTTTTTCATGCAGGAAAGACCAGGATATCATGACATGATCAGATGAAGTCCGCTCAATAAAGGAATTATAATACACATTACCAGTATTGTACTGATCACAGCTCTATTAACATGGTTTAAGGAGTATCAGTAATTATACTACGCGTCTCGTTCTCGATGATAGACAACATGTAGTACTGTTAAGTATGTATTAACTCCACAACGTTTAGAGATTTGAATTTGAATGAATTCCCGCGCGCGCTCCGTGCTAGCAGGCTAGCCCCCTTCGCGCGCCCCTGACGGTCGCCATATTGTTTTGTTGTGCAAACAACTTCTGACGTTTTGAGAAATTATTATCAAATTAAAATTGTTTAAAGTGAACAAATTGTGTGAAGTGTGAGTTAAAACATGCCCCGTTCGAGGTCCCGTTCGCGATCAAAAGAGAGAGATCGGGAAGATCGTAAAACAAACAAAAAACTCCGTAAAATGCAGGAGCAAATAGATGGATTGACTAAATGCATGAAAGAGTTCATAGATAGTCAAAGAAAGGGAAATATCACCGAAGGTAAGCAAAATTATATATTGTGGTGTTTGTAGGAAATTTCCTAATATGAACGTTCTATACGAACATCATATTATTACGTTGGGCAGCTCCACACGAGCGTGCTCAGTTCTATACGAACTTATGCTTGCAATATACATAATTATTTCCATACGAAATACAAGCAAATTTCTCTAAAATGCCACAAACGAGCGAAGTTCAACAAGAACCAGCTCTCCTATGTACAAAAAGTACCTAAAAAATTACGATACCTACATTACTCGTATGTTACGATAAACCTACTTATATTTTATATAATTTTTACTCATCTTACAGATGAGGGGGAGATAAATAAGGAAAATGAAATACCTAACGTATCTCAAAATGATTATATTTGTCAAACATCCGATATGGATATACCTGAGGAAAATGCATATCAAGAACCTACTGTTCAACAAACCAGGAATCAAGAGTTCCTGGAGATGATGGGAGAAGAAGTAGTTTCTACTTCCTCAACTACAAATATCGATGACGCAATCAAAACACAGTGGTCTCAGTGGATGTCAAAAGGCTTGACGGATGATTCTAGAAAGGATTTATTAAAAAGATATTCTAGAGAAGGAGATTTTCGCACTGAAGCACCTAAGGTCAACCTGGAAATAGTGAGTCATTTAACAGATATAGCAAAAAAGAGGGACCAGCACTTCACCGATACCCAAAATTGTGTGGGTACAAGTCTGATATCACTTGGGGCAGCGATGTCATTATTATTGGAGAATCCTGAGGATGGGATTGACCAAACGCAGCTGATGAAATATCTGTGGGACTCCGGTAAAATGTTAACAGATATTTTTCATCAGCACTCTATAGCGAGAAAGTCTTTTATCACTCCTAACCTTGATAAAGACATCAAATCTACTCATGAGGCAACAGTTTCGGATGAATGGCTTTATGGTGTAAAACTAAATGACCAAGTGAAGGATGCCAAGAACATCAAAAAAGCTTCTGCTTCACTCAAGGCACCAGAAAAGCCAGCAGCCAAGAAACCCACCAACCAGGTAAACTGGAGAGGCCCACCTGCGAGACCCAGACAGGCGGGCTATTTTCCTCGGAGGCAATTCACCAATGTGAAGTTCAAACCGAAGCCGTTCCAGACGAGGTATCCACAGAATCCGGGACGTTCAATACCTCAGAAACAATACCGTCCTGCACCGAAGAAATAAATAAGGTAAATTATACTGCAGGTAGACTTCAACATTTTGTAGAAATGTGGAAGAATATAACAACTGATAACTTCATTATAAATTGTATAAAAGGCTATGAAATAACTTTCCAAAGTGAACCGTTTCAAGTTCAGGAGCCAAGCCTCCCAAACTGGGCTCCAGAGGAATTTAAGAAAATTGAAATGGAAATTACTACACTCTTATCAAAAGGAGCAATTGAAAGATGTTCAGACTGCAAGGGACAATTTGTGTCAACCTACTTCCTAGTTGCAAAGCCAGATCAAACTTATAGGTTTATTTTTAATTTACAAAAATTAAATGAGTTCATACTTACTTCTCATTTTAAAATGGAAGATCTTAGAACAGCCAAAGACTTGATCTCCTTCAATTCATACATGGCAACATTGGACTTAAAAGATGCCTATTTTTTAGTTCCAATGGGTAAAAATAGTAGGAAATATTTAAGATTTAGATTTAATGGTGTTTTATATCAATTCACATGTCTTCCGTTTGGGTTATCTACCAGTCCTTACATTTTTACTAAGATAATGAAGCCGGTCATGAACAATATACGCTTAAATGGTTGGTTATCTCTAGTTTATTTAGATGATTTATTGTGTATTAGTAATACGTATGAATCCTGTAATAATAATGTTAAACATATTATTGCATTATTAGAAAAGTTAGGATTTATTATAAATTATAAGAAAAGCCAAACAAATCCAACTAAAAAATGCAAATACCTTGGATTCTTTGAGCAAAATGGCTAGCGTTAACTGTAAATAATGAGAATTTTGAAAGTTACATGAAAATTACTGATTATGTTTCAGAAGATCTTGATTGGTGGAACAACAATGTATTGACTGGTTCTAACCCCATTCGGACTAAGAAATACAAAATAATAATATCTTCAGATGCATCTAGATCAGGTTGGGGTGCAGAATGCAATTCAGTTATCACCCGTGGATTCTGGAATCAGAATGACAAAAAATTTCACATAAATTATCTTGAACTTTTAGCCGCATTTTTCGGGCTTAAATGCTTTGCATCTGAACTCAGCAACTGTGAAATTCTAATGCGTATAGACAATACTACAGCTATTGCTTACATTAATAAGGCCGGAGGTGTCAAATTCCCTCACTTGAGCGAACTAGCCCGTAAATTATGGCAGTGGTGTGAGACCAGGAAGATATGGATAGTAGCTTCATATATTGCGTCTAAAGAAAATATCGACGCAGATACTGCTTCTCGTGATACCAACTTGGACACCGAATGGGAGCTGGCGGACAAATATTTTAAGCAAATTGTGAATAAATTTGGTAACTGTAATATTGATCTGTTCGCATCTAGAATTAACACCAAGTGCCAATTCTTTTGTTCACGTTACCCTGATCCAGAAGCATCAGTAGTAGATGCTTTCACAATTTCATGGCAAAAAGAGCATTTCTACGCCTTTCCACCTTTTGCAATAATATTACCAGTATTAAGGAAAATAGTCAATGACAAAGCAACAGGGATAGTAGTTGTTCCTAATTGGCCAACACAAGCCTGGTATCCGATGTTTACATCACTTTTAATTGAGGCTCCCTTAATTCTTATGCCTTCAAGTAACTTACTACTTTCTCCTTGCAGAAGCAGAATGCACCCTCTGTCCCACAAACTTTCTCTTGTGGTAGGGAAATTATCAGGGAGGCGTACCTGAAAAAAGGAGTTCCGGAGATGTCGGTTGATTTTATTGTCGACTCTATATCACAATCCACCCTTAAGCAATATGAAGGATGTCTCAAGAAATGGGTACAACTTGCCACAGAAAATAAATATAATATTTTTGATCCTAGCAGTGCTAATGTAATTGAGTTTTTGACAATGAGGTTCCATGAGAATGTAAGTTACAGTACTTTAAACTCTTCAAGATCAGCAATCTCACTTATAACAAAAAGCGACATAACTAATGATGTCATCATTTCTAGATTCTTTAAGGGCATTTTCAGGAGACGCCCATCTGTACCAAAATACTCTGATACCTGGAATACAGAACAGGTTTTAGAATATATTGAAAATTTAGATAACTTAGAAAATCAAAACTTAAAAATCATTTCTGAGATTGCCACAACATTATTAGTTCTGGTTACAGCCCATAGGTTACAAACAATAGCTTTAATTAATATAGATGAAATAGTTATGACTTCATCAGGGCTAAAAATTAAGATTCCTGATAGGATAAAGACATCACAACCTGGGAAAAATCAACCTTTACTTATAATTCCTTTTTTCAGAGAACGTCCAAAAGTTTGTGTAGCTACTATCATTCTTCTTTATTTAAAATTAACAGAATCATTTAGAGCAGGTAATAAGAAACTATTCTTAGCCTCAGTAAAACCTCACAAACCAGTTAGTCCTCAGACAATTGGTCATTGGATCAAGTCTTTACTTAGTAAAGCAGGTATTGATACCGAGAAGTTTAGTGCTTACAGCACTAAACATGCCTCTGTGTCCACTGCCTATAGAAAAGGCATAGATATTGATACAATAAGGAGAACAGCAGGCTGGACAGAGGGGTCAAGAACATTTGCTCGTTTCTATAATAGGCCTCTTACAGAACCAAATGATAGGTTCGCTATCAGTATCTTGACTAAAGATAATTTAAGTGTTATTTAATTAATAGACACATGCTTGTTATTGCACTGATATTTGATTGTTATGATTATGAATAATTAATAAAAGATTTAGTAAAATATGAATCTGTTGATCATTATCACCTAAAGGTCAAACAATACAAATTGTACCTTATAACAAAGCTCTATCACAGGCTCTAAATATCTACATGTTGTCTATCATCGAGAACGAGACGCGTAGTATAATTGTCCGATCAAACGAGCCCGCCGAAGGCGGGCGAAGTTCGATCGAAATTATACGAAGCGTCTCGTTCGAAGATGATCACTTCCCACCCACACACGGAAGTTACATCTGAAAATTGATATCGTGACAAGTAAAACCCATCCCTGTAATCATCTTACAAAAAACTGTGATATCGCTTAGTTTATCTTAGTAATACTCTGAAATATATGGCGACCGTCAGGGGCGCGCGAAGGGGGCTAGCCTGCTAGCACGGAGCGCGCGCGGGAATTCATTCAAATTCAAATCTCTAAACGTTGTGGAGTTAATACATACTTAACAGTACTACATGTTGTCTATCATCTTCGAACGAGACGCTTCGTATAATTTCGATCGAACTTCGCCCGCCTTCGGCGGGCTCGTTTGATCGGACAATTATAAAAGTAGGATAGATTGACACAAACTAGATTTCCTGTTTTAATAAAATGACAGTTTGACGACTATTGTCGACATTTAACCGCTATTCTATTTCAGAGCATTTTGTTGATAGTGACGTCACCATGATATATCCGTTTAGTTCTGATCGTTAAGTCCGTTTATTACATCTTGTTTAGTTTATGAACCGTTCGTGTTTGATAACTAAGCTATGCTGTTGTATAAGCCAATGCAATGCAATATGTGTAACTATCTATCATGTGAAAGATGTATATTTTATCTGATTAATTTTAAAGGAGGCTTAAGGTATCTTTGAAACACCCGAACCGGCTACCATCTCAGTATTAATTCAAAATCTCCTAATTGTAATTGTAAGTAATCATATCTCTAAACAGAGACTCAAACCCTTTCAAATCGGTGTGAGTTAAACTCAAACTATTTCACTCGCATTCCAAGCGCAGACAAGTCTTCCAAGAGTGCAACAAAACAGGCCGTAAATACTCATTATGTCTTTTGTTTATTTACCCAGCTTACATCTATTATCATCATTACAAATCATGACATAATTCGATAGACAAACAACTTATTATTACTCAAACACAATACATACCTTTGAATAATGAGGTGTGTCAATGATAAGAAAAAGCTAAAACCGAAAAAAAATGAAATTTTTCGACCTTCCGAACGGCTCTCGAGGAGCATTTGACATATGCACTTAAGTCAGAACGTATGACTGCGTAACCGTACTAAATGATGTTCATTCATCCAATCGGATAAGGTCGAAAGCCTCGGTACATCCGGCCCCTACATCCCCTCACTACAGCTCCGACCGCTAGACACAAAACTGTATCGCACGTGCCTACCGAGGGCAAAGCCCCTGCATCCAACGGTGCACCCGAGCGACTGAGACGGACACATTCCTCACACGAGAACGAGGGAGACGGGGGATTAAGGTTATCTAGATTACACCTGACTTGACGTGTTTGGTAAACAAACGCGAAGTAAACACAAGATCAAACGCTTGGGGTTTCGGTGGGCCAAACAAAAAGCCGATGTTTTCCGCAGTTCTGTTAATATACATTAATCTTCAGAGATGCAACAATGGAATCTTTCAGAAGAGCACGTGGCTAATATTTCAGATGAAAAACCTTAACTGATAGCGATGTTTTTTCAAAGAGTATTCCCAGTATTACCAAAGTGTAAGAAAAAACAAAGAGAAATAGATCTTTTCGGAAGAAAGTTTACGAAGCCCGTGTGACCTGCGGACTAAAGTTGCGAAGGTATCTTCGCAATAGGAGTATTCCTAATGCATTGGTATACTAGGAACTTCTACATTTTGTCAACTATAGCAATAGTGTCAGGTCAAGGTTACCATGATTTAGGAAAATGGATTTGATCTTCAAACGGCTGCTTGCGGCGGGTACGCCAAAGTTCTCCCAAAAATTTCAACTACGATTATTGTAACTCTGAAAATTTTCTTCGTAACCGTTTTTCATCCTAACAACCCCGATTCCTAACGACTCTTTTCCTAATGTTTTAGTTCCGAATCATTCAACTACATAACGACGGTAGCCATAAACATTTTTGTTACTTCTATTAGTATTCCCATTTTTCGTCAATATAACCGTCATTCATACTATTATTCTAACTATGTCATATATTTTTTTTGGATTTGTTTTCATTCGTTTAGCGTAACTTTTACATTATTCTTCACACGTCATGAAAGCATATAACAATAAATCTAACAAAAGAACTCTAGGTGAACCAATATGGACCCGCTTCCGGCACTAGAAAAGGGTTATAGAAAATTGCCATGTTTGGAAGGCATCTAAGAAAAATGTCAGATGCTCAACTTCCTCCAACTCGAAAACTGCATCAAACGGTTATGCAAATATACATATCATAGAAAAGTCGTACAAGCCTAGTGAGTAACCGACGTAACACAAACAAAACATAGAAAGCGTACATAAATACATTCCTGTGTATTTATAGCGAAGGCCGACCGTGGAGGAAAACCGACACGGAAACGATGTCGATGGTGTCGCCACTGAGCCGGCAGTGGGACAACTCCCGACCGAGGCGTTTCATGGAAAATGTATTGTCTATAACGTATAAAAAGTTCAGTAGAGGTCGTGTAGTTTTTCATAGTAGAAATAGCGATACGGATCACAACGCAGGTGGCGCGACGAACTGTGGATGTCATCTTGGAAGACTAGTAGAAAGGGTTCAAACCAGACTGGCTGGCATGGAGTATGTAAAATGAAAGTGAGGTATTTGCTAAATAAGATTGAGAAGTAGCAAATAACATCGGTAAATAATAATATGTCAACTTTAGGCATGTCAGTAAATCTGTGTTCTCATCAGGTTCCCTTGTAGAAAGATGCGTTGGTCTTTAAATGGTCTTATATCTAGAAAATACGAGTAGACCATTTGAAAGGGCCCTCAATGCAGAAGGAAAGTTTGTGCTGATTCAAGAGGCCAAGGGGGCAGGGTACAGGATTCTAGTGAATGCAGGGTGCTCTGAAGTCCAGTGTGATTATGGACATACGGTTCTAGAGGTGATTACGACATTGCGTTTATAGAATGCGAGTACAGAGTTTTCGAGTTGAGTTTGAAATTATGATTTTTCTACCGGATACCTTCTACCTTGTTATTCTACCGGTCTTCGCCATAATTGAACGAAGCGCTGCTATGTTTTGTGACAACCTGCTGGTCCTAAACAATTCAGAAAAGCGTGAAAACTCCAACATGTAATTGCATAACATCTTGAATAACACGCTGTTGCATATTAATTATCTGAGGATGTTAACTCGAGTAGATACAAAGTGAATTGGAAAAAAACCTGATCAAAACAAACCGCATGTAAATATCCATGGCATGACTAACTTAGGGCACTTGCACATGAGCTACAAGTCGTACTTTTAAATCAGACGAGAGGACTTTAAGGAAAAACTCTATAATACAAGTTTCGAAACACTGAAATAGTGAGGTGATGAGGCATGGCATTGTCATTATGTTTCAACCATTAAGTGGCAAATTCTGATGGTAACTATTTATTGCCTTTTGCCTTATTAAGCGATGAAGATTTCAGAAAAGATCCTAATCAGACCGGAGCAATAGGTAAAATACAGGCCATCAACTTAAGTAAAGTGGTTCCCTGTATTCCACTAACCATATATTATTGTATTTTCTTGATTCCCCCTGCTTGCACCCAGCAGGGACGGGGGTTGAAGCTTGTGCTTCACCTCAACTATGAGGTGGGTCTCGTGTACCACCTACAAAACGCGGGCGCAGAGATTGTGGGATGGTCGGATGGTATCCCTAATGCCTAACGATTAGCATTTAGCGAAGCCGAAATCAGCCTTGTAACCTATTCTTTTTTTCAGTAGTCCGTGTGTCTCTGCCCTTAGGACTGATAATACTCATACATAAGTACAGACAACAACACAAGATGTTATGGACAAAACATCTAACCACAAAGAGGTGATAAAGACTTCATCACGTGAGGTGCTTACAAAAATATTTATGCACGACTTGCCGCTAAATAATACCTTGTGCTTATGCTGACCACGTTCCAGATAATTCTAAGAGAAAGAATACACAATAACAATAACTTTATGAGACATCAGCACATACATTGCCTGTGCAGGATTATTCGCTAACTTAGTTACAAAATATCTATTAAGAAAATCAAGTCAATCTGTCAGTTGTTACTAGATGTTTGTCCAGGTAACTTTATATCAAAACTCAACTTGTGAAATGATTCCTAAAGTTAGCGTTTTAACAGTTCATAGTGAACATCAATAAGCAAACTGCCCTTCAGTCGCGGATTGTGAATATGGTAAAGCGTGAATTATAAAATAAATAATCAATATCCCTGGACATTATTCCACACAGCGCCATCTACCCAAGAAACATGAAGATCGGTTCATTAACAAAACATACGCGTTACATCCCTACTGAACCAAAATCAGCAAATATTGCGAACTTCTTTTAGATACAAATTAGGTACTGAGTATTGACTGAGTCTAATTGAATAATAGAGGGTGGGTGACACATAACTCCGCTCAGTCGCTGGAGTGGACGCTCCATGTTCTTTTCCAACAGTAAGGTAGGTACACTTTCTCAAACATCAGGTTGAGGATGTTTATAGAACTTTCGTAATTTGTTATATTTTAAGATTTAAAAAAACGCTTTCAATCAGTAGAAAGTTGTTGTATAATTCAGAAAAAAAAAACAAATATCTACGAAATACGCGGATGGGCGCCGCTCGGCTAGATACGTTAGTGGTATGGAGATGCTCTGGCGCAGTGGTTCCTGATATACCCTGATGATAACGAGGAACTTCAAATTTATTCTACTTATTACTTTCCAACTCAAACGATTATTTAATTATGTTACTGGGCATACTGCCCATTTAAATTAAATGGAATAAAAAACATCCACAAGTGGGTGAAGTGGGTCAGGATGCATCAGCTCTGTCTGTTGCCCAAAGCGAACGGGATATGGGCCATTACGCAGTGATGACCTGGACCGGTGAACGACCTGCCATTGGCACGACGTCCAGCCTTTTGAGGACTGGGTCATATTAATGTCCTCATTTTTACTGCCAATGTGAAAAACAAGTCTAGGATTTTTGCATTTTTTAAAACCAACTAAATAGGCCTTTGAAAACTAGATCAGTATAACTGAATTTCAGTTTCTGAGCCAGCCCATTTTTAGCTATATCATATGTGCAAAATATTGATTTAGCTATTAACTAGTCGTGACTCAGCAACACTAAGGTTGGGTTGCACCATCTGACTTTAACAATAACAAACATCAAAATTTCAGTTAAAGTATAACCGGTACTTTAACTGAAATTTTGATGTAGGTAAGCAAAAATGACGTCAAATTGTCAAATTTGACAAACAATTTAACTTTAACTTTAACTTCTACTATGGTGCAACTTACCCTAAGCGTGGTGTGTGTATCGTTTATAAAGACCCTGTATGTGTGTTCATAACTAGCGTTGCTATAAAACTGAAAATAACCGGTCAAGTGCGAGTTGGACTCGCGGACCGAGGTTCCCATTTAGATTTATTAAAATAAAAAAACATCCACAAGTGGGTGAAGTGGGTCAGGATGCATCAGCTCTGTCTGTTGCCCAAAGCGAACGGGATATGGGCCATTACGCGGTGATGACCTGGACCGGTGAACGACCTGCCATTGGCACGACGTCCAGCCTTTTGAGGACTGGGACACAATTCATGTCCTCATTATTACTGCCAACGTGGAAAACAAGTCTAGGATTTTTGAATTTTTTAAAACCAACAAAATAAGCCGTTGAAAACTAGATCAGTATAACTGAATTTCAGTTTCTGAGCCAGCTCAATTTTTAGCTATATCATCAAGCAATGTGCAAAATATTGATTTAGCTAATAATAAAAAAACTAGTCGTGACTCAGCAACACTAAGCGTGGTATATGTATTATACAGGCCCTGTATGTGTGTACATAACCAGAGTTGCTACAGAACTGAAAAGAACCGGTCAAGTGCGAGTTGGACTCGCGGACCGAGGTTCCCATTTAGATTTAATTAGGTAAAAAACATCCATAAGTGGGTCAGGATGCATTTCTGCCTGTTGCCCAAAGCGAACGGGATATGGGCCATTACGCAGTGATGACCTGGACCGGTGAACGACCTGCCATTGGCACGACGTCCAGCCTTTTAAGGACTGGGACACAATTCATGTCCTCATTATTACTGCAAATGTGAAAAACAAGTCTAGGATTTATGTATTTTTTAAAACCAACTAAATAGGCCGTTGAAAACTAGATCAGTAGTAGAACTGAATTTCAGTTTCTAAGCCAGCTCAATTTTTAGCTCTATCATCTTGCCTTCATATGTGCAAAATATTGATTTAGCAATAAATAAAAAACTAGTCGTGACTCAGCAACACTAAGCGTGGTGTGTGTATCGTTTATGAAGCCTCGGTATGTATGTTCAGAACTGAAAAAAGTGCGAAGTGGACTTGAGGTTCCGTGAACCTTGTAGTATGTTCAATTTACATGGCTCTCGTTCAGTCATCACGGGTATCTTGACTCGAAGATTTTCCCGTTTTAAGCAGAACAAAATTTGTAACTAGAACGGTTTCCGGATTCTGTTTTTATTCTTGTAGCTTGGCTTTAAAATTTAAATTTAATTGTTCTAGATCTACGGGAAGTAGCTTGCAATTGCGAGTGTCAAAGGGTGGGGTTTGTTTGCTCAGACTTACTGTGATTTGATCACTTCGTCAAGAGGTCGCAGACGGTGTATGTTTATGATATAAATGTCAGCTTGATGCCTCCACGCGTTCCACAAAACAAGGGTCTTTACAGACGGAGAGGTAGACAAAGAAGTAATCCTTTGAAGGATCCGTTTCATCTTTTAAGTCACGAAACCCTAAAAACTACTACTACAGATTACCCAACAAACAAAGATTGATGTTGTTCTAAACATAGGACGCTCCATTCATACATTCCGCGTTATTTCGGGACTACTCCCGTGTTGTGATGTATTTCGGAAGCATTCCTGTCCTGCCCACAAGCGCCAGTTTATCTTCTAATCAGATTTGAGTAAACAAGACACGTCATTGAAGTATTTTAAGTGCTCGTGTGAACGCTATCGGAACTGATTGAACTTCCTGGGAAGACAGCTGGCGCAATTTGTTTAACGTCGACGAAGAATTCTGGTGAAATTAAACACAGACCGAAGAATAGCTGCAATACTAGGGATTGTACATTTGTACACCCTAGTTTGCAATTAGGGTTTGAAACTTCTCCCCCATTTATTTCCAGGGCGGCCTTGCATCCATCGAAATCCCGGAACCTTCATTAGGTCGTCTGTGCACCTTGACGTCTGTCCAACTAAATACAATTAGTTGAAAATATCAGACTTTAAAAACACGAATACATCCAGAACGGGGTAGTCAAAGCGACGCTGATTGTTGCCATCAGAAAGAAAGAAAGTAAAAATCTTCACATCACACGAGCGAATTTAAACCCTTCGTAGACAGTGTGAGCCTACCGCAGCTATCCGGGTTGCATGGGATTTTTATCGGCGTTTTCTATAACCGGAGTGTTAGCAAATTGTGCAATTAACATAAAGCAGATATTTAAATCAGATTTGACTTAGATCCCCACGGGTTGCGAAGCAGAGTGTTCATTCAATACTTAAAACTAAAAGACTTTTAGATGAAGTAGACGTATTTGACGAATCAATCCACAACTTTGTTCAACATCTTACACCACCTTAGACCACTGTAGTGGGCCAGCAAAGTTAAACAGATAGAAAATTACATACTTTCCGTGCATAACAGCATTTGGTATAAGATGACACGAATTGAAGTGTATGAACTTGACCGGGGGTCAAAGTTTTTGGAGTTAGGAACATTCTCGTCTTCTATTATTTATTGAAGAGATACTAGCTAACAGTAAATATTTTGACCACTTCTTCCGTTGTAGTTCTCAGATCTGCAGTTTTTGTGATCACGATAGGCGTGTTTGACCTCGATCACGTACGACAAAGCGAGGAAATTCTAGGATTGACTATTACTCGGAAAAAAACGTTAATAGCGCACTTCTTCTGAGCTCTTATTCACTGGAAGTAGGTTGTAAATAATAACGGGCTTGCTGAGGATCACAAAAATATAGAAGTGAAACTGAGGGAGAAAAATATAGTTTTTTCTGAGAAACAAACAACCTGGTGCCAAAAAGTTTGGAGTTTTTTGGTTCGGCCATTGCAGAGCCATTTTCACGTGTAATAAGGTTTTTACTTCTTTGGCTGGATGTAAGCTTCTGAATAAATCCAAAACCCCGCTAGTACAGCCAATAATACAGCCAAAATTTTAAGTTTTTAGATCCTACTAGTTTAGTCTGTGCTATACAGCTTTTTAAAACTCCTACTACTATCATCTACCTCCCTCTTCCATGTGTAAAGATCAACTAATAAATATGTTTAGCAAAATCATTACAACAAATAACAATTTTGCAAGGTTGTTTACAGCAACAACGTTATCTCCCGTTGCTTACATGACTTATTTATAAAGTTAACTAAATTATCTAAGCAGGTTGTGGGTTTAAAGGAAGGTGGTCTACTTTCTTTTGAATGTGTTTGAATCTTTTTATTTTATAAAAACATGCACGTTGCTCGTCGTATCTACAATTTTCATATATGAATAATTCTGACGGTACTTATCTCAAGAGTTAAATAAGAATAGTGGTTTCGTACTTTTACTGATGTTTTGTGGAAGCACAAGAGGGAGATATCGACCGGCAATGCAAATCACCGGCGGCAAGATCGACGGATATGGTTCGAAATATTGCTTCTAGACTTTTTTCGTTCGCTGGCTGTTCAATAATAAAAGGCGATTTATTCAGTGAACCCGTTGATCAATTGAGAGCTGAAATACAGCTGGAATTCCCGGAATGAAACGGTCGAGTCGAGGCCGCCTGTAAATCGTAATAATGTACGAGGGAATTTATGAGTCATACTTGTCCAGAAATCAAAACTCGGTATGAATCTACGTCTTTCAGTTGGACGTAATGTTGGACTTTCGGAATGGCCTCGCTAGTATACCACGTTATTTCGCTCAGATCTTTAAAACTACGCAACGGATTTTGGTGAGGTTACCGCTATCATTTGGATAATTTAGCTTTAAGCTGTCCAAATAACATCAACCATCCAACAAAACCAAACCATCAGATATAAATCTAAAATGCGTAAAATGCATGTTATATTTATAACAAAAATATATGCTAAAGCTGTGGCCAGACGCTAGTGTTTTAAAAATGACATAGGTTCCAATTCCTACGCATCGCAGACGTAGGTACAATACTCTGTACCTACTGGTAGCAGCTATTGTAGTAGCCCTGGTGATAATGTTTTGTGTTTGAAACCATAATAAACAGGAAAACTTGGGCATCGAACGTACAGAAACTGAATGATAATATAGCGACTGCGAACAATTCAGCCGGGCGCGATTCTGAGTCAAACCTGAATATTATTCCTTAATTGTATGGTAGGATTCCCAAGAGTTAGACCTAATTAGTTTTATTAGTTGCATCAGTGACTATATTTAGGGTTTTAGGTACAACCTGATTTTGGGTTTGGTGGATCAAAACCTAGGCAAACATAAGTTTATTCTGTGATTTTGGGTCTGAGTGCAATTTTGGGACTAATTGATCATTAACTTTAATTGGCGTCCCCGAAGTGCAACAAGTGCAAGTGCTTATCTTCAAAACATGGAAGTGAGATGTGGGGGTTGGAATTATTAGGTCATTGGGGGGGGGGAGGAATACTCATGAGGAAGACCACGACACCCGGGGCGATATGTAGCTTTGAATTGAAATAACATTGCATGACATGTTGATTTGTTGACCATCTGGCGAGTTCTAATGTCATCCTATATTAATCAAGCTGCAACCTCTAGTACAAATAGAAAACAAAACTACCTTCATTAATATGTTGAAAAGTTCGGAATTAAACAATTAATGTTTACTATTTGTTTTCAATAACGTAGACATAAGTTAAGTAAGTCAAGGCGAATCAAAGATAGACGAATGGAGTTGCAACAAGTGTTAACCTGAAGTTGTTTATTAATTTATTTATTCATTGACTTTTACGTCAAGTCAATATAGTACAACAAGTATGTTTTTTTTTAACAATAACAGACAACAAATAAAGTAACGAAAGGGTTAGATGAACACCTAGGTTTGTTATTATAACTCGTTGCAAATACACACTCGGTTAAGTAAGTTTTATATCAATTTGATGAACCAAAAATTTCGCCAAGGTTGGACTGATAACCCATTTCAATGCAAGTCACCTAGGGGAATACCTGAATGGCTTGCTACTGAACTTCCTCAAAACCTTGGGTAGGTTGCCTACATTCTTCAAAACTGAGCCACCTGAAAATGTATAACAGTCAGTTTAAGTTGAGAAGCCTTGTACTCAGCTGATGATGTCGCTTATTAAACCAATACAACTCATTAACATAATTCGGGGTATAAAATGTTGACGATGTTTAATCCTAGATTGTACTTTCTAATATCATTTGTCCCATCGTCGACCAAACAATGAACCTAAAAATTTGGTAATTAATGAATCACCAAAAATTTTATTAGACAGAATCGAAACTTTTATAATGTTTACCTTGGAGGTAAGTTGCCTAAAAAGATTATTACTTGAGTAACCTTACTCAGGCGTTTAGTGAGCCTTAATATTCAGCTTCTAGTTTGTGCCCTGTGGGATAACCCATCGCAGGGCAAAGGCCCCCATCGGTGGGGTCCTGGTGTCACTTATCGCTACGATGAATGGGCCCTGATTGGCTTAATCACCGCGCTCTTAAATGCGGGTTAGTGAACACAGTATACTTTTAGGTCGGGGCCGCAATTGATAGAGAATATACTTGTTTAAATAAATCCCATATTTCTAAAGTTCTTTAGCTGGAATTGCCTTTTGGAAATTGTATCAGAAAATATAATTTTGCCACATCTCCACTCAAAGTTATCCCTCAATTACCGATGCATTTTGGTACACGTATTATTTATGCTAAAAGCTGAATTTAAGCTAAAAGTTAAGCTAATTATTGAAACTTGCTTTAACCCGGCGTCATGGGGGTTGGGTCTAAGATACCCGGCCGTTTTTAGAATTTCTATAATTTTTATACTATTCACCCGACATTGCTGTTTTTTCCTATAGCTGGAGTTAATGAATCACTTCACACGTTTGTGCCCTGAAATAAGTCAGAAAACGCCGGAGTTTGGAGCTATAAGTGCCGTAACCTGAAAATGGGTAATTTAGACCCATGCCTGTACTCGGTGTAACAATTTCACTCCATTTTTTTCCATACAAAATGAGTTTTTTTTATATTTTTATTTTATTTGTATTACTTCTTCTTTATTGTAGTTTAAACCTTTTTTATTTAGTTTGTTAGTGCAAAAGACATATTTGAGCGGTTTTTATAGAATATATATTACTTTTTTTCAAAGTCTCGTTTTCATGATAAAAATTATATACATATTTCATATTTTTTTTAGTGTTGGATAACCCTTATAACTCTAAATGAATGCTGGTAATAATAAAAACCTTTTCTTTCAACTGGAGACTGAAATATTTACATATCTTACCAGGGTCAAATAGACCCAACCCCCACGTCCGTGTTACAGTTTTTAACCCCCATGACGCCGGGTTAACATGAGCATGCTAAGTCATGCGGTTTTAGCGATACGGCATGTTAAGGATTCGTAAACTTCGTGAGGCGAAATTAAATGCATAATACCTCTCTGTGTGGAAAGAGAATCAATACTCCAATATCTAACAAATGAGGCAATAAAAAACATCAGTGACAAAATACAGACAATCACTCACCATAAGATTATCAACGGAGTTGTACCCGCAGATCACATATCCCATCACCCTGTTCGCCATTTTATCTTCATCACTATGCACTGATCACAAAACACATCACCTTTATCACCCGTCGTCGTAAACTCACACGTTCACAGAATTACATCAACAATCTACATAGAAACTGTTTACAACCATTGAATCATCCTAATTATCCATCTCGTTTCTTCGTATAGTGTTAAAAGAGGACTAATTGGTGCAGTTTTTCACGTGCGTTTAATTCACGCTCACGCAATAATCATCCTTATTGACTTCGACGTATGTTTTAGTTTAGGTTTCGCGTGTTTATTACGAAATAAGAGGTGCAGACTTTTCCGTTGTAACGTAACATAATGAAGGGATTACTGGTGCGTCAGTCCCCGGCGGTGGTCCGTCAGTGACTGATTATCGGGGACCGGGCACTTCAGGCATTGGCGAGTGGGATTCGACCATGTAATTGTTAACACTTCAGACTGTTTCACGAGTTTTTCCCTTGAATTGATTTTCGACACTGCTATTGACGAGATAAAGGCAGCTACTGTATTGATTCTTACTGTTATACTGTAGATCCGCTTTATCAAACGTTAGGATTGGTTAGATTAGATAATTTTGAATTACACTCGGTGACAATACAATTGCTTAAGGTCATAGCACTCCAAAACTTTTCGGATCAGGTGGAAGAGACAAACTTAAGCATTTGTTTGACTCAAAACTACAGACTTAACTTTCTTGAACTATAGTAAAAAACACTGAGGATTTAGTCAACTTTCGAACAAAATAAAGAAAATCAAAAGCAGTTCAAAAGTTTGAAAGCTATGAAGCCACAGGCAGATACACTTTGCAACATTCTTCAGTTGTGGTGTTAAGAAATCGTTAACTGATATTTATATTGAAACTTGAGGACCTATGGCTCATTAGCCTAGCCTTATCATTTATTTAAGTCACTCTAGCAAAACGTCAATTCTCTGCAATACAGCATGAAGGATCGAACAGAAATGGGCAGCCTGTCATGCCGTTGATCGTACAATCATAATATTTAGACACAAACATCCGCAAGGAATCCGTACATATTACATTGCTCCGAATAAGTACGTAAATAATGCTGGCAAGGGTGCGAAACATGTGCAGTCATAATATGTCAATAACACAACACATCAAAATAAGCAAATTTTCCATTTCCACGTCCAAAATGATCTTGTCCAGATGTAACGAAATGTACAGACATTGTACTCAATCATAGCACTGATATATGTTAGGGCTGTCAAAACAAATCCACACTAGTCGTATCATAGCCATACTATTATAAAATCAGACTGCCTTAAATTAACTGGGCATTATCTGGGCACAACAAGATCATCTGACCCCAAACGAAGGGAATATTTCACTTTAGGTGTCTGAGAAGGATAAACATAGTTAAATATTTTAAGTACACACAGAAAAAACATCCAGACACAGAACAAACAAAATCAGTTGCAGGCTCCCTAAAGAGAGGAAATGAGTCTAGGTAAACTCCTGTGTGTCCAGGGGGTCGATTTCCCCTGGTGGAACCACTCAGTAGATCTTGAAATGGATTGAGTGGTTTTTCCTCAGTAGTCTTGTATTGGGTTCCCAGAAACGGAAAGTGTCAGCGTGGCAGGGCCAGAAACAGAAGGCGGGATGACCAGAAGTAGCTTTAGACCGCAAGGAGTCGAAAATGGTGGGTAGGCCTTTGCCCTGCAGTGGGACAGCATAGACTCAAAATAGAATTAATAAATAAAAAATAAATAGTCCTGTTAAGTGAACAATACAGATTCTTTTGCTTGGCTGCATACAGGTTACGAATACGCAGCAATACAAATTGGCCAGCCCTAAAGCTCAGTATTATTACCAATATGATAATCGGGGCTATCGCATTGGGGCAGCGAACGTAATAAGCGCAAAATGGGCAGATAGCGAGACGAATCTGCCCAACCCCGGCTGATAACCGAATTTAGCCTGACCTTGCGACTCGCGGAAGTATCTTTTATACCAATATCTCGTTTAGCCTTTTTTTCATCAGAGCTGAACGTGGCAGAGATTTGTGGAGCTATGTTTTATGGGAATCTACTGGAGAAAAGAGGACAAATGGAGAGGTGATACAATTGGTCAAGGAAAGGAATAACATGCCGAGAACTGCCGAGAACTGCAGACAAAAGCGCGAAAGAACGATTGGTTAAATCATGCGACTTAACGACCTTTTGAAAGACAGTATAAAGAGAAAGATGACAAAAAAAAAGAGAAGCGGTGAGGCCGGCAAGGAGTTACATTCCACAAGTTGAGGAAAAGGCAAACGTCATGTCGCATAAGGAAGATGCTGGCAGAATCTTTAATGCACAAAACTAGTACAATAGGCAGACTAGCTGCTAAACGCATCCTCTACCAGCCAACCCTTGGGCGTGACAGAAATTTTGTTGGCAGTGCAAAATTCAAAATTGAATTGACGATGTCTGTGGCTCCACTGAGAAGAGCGATGCTCTTCTGCTTTCGCCAGTCCTGGAATACCTTTATTTTACCCACTCTGTCAGCACACATCATTTTGATTCTGACTGTACATGTGGTAAATGAGAAAACTAAGGTACTAACTATACCAGTCGTAACTTCGTACTTTCTCTCGTAAAGATTTCCCGCGATGTGAGTCTACTCGTATGTACTAAACTTGTACTAACCAACGTAACTGGTCGTATGTGTTTGTTTTCTAAATAGGTGTGCCCAGATGGGAATGGCGGCCAACGCACTAGTTATGTGCGTCCACCATCATTAACTGTAATTATGTTTAACAGTTTAACAACCTATTATCTAGTTTTGTTCATTTTTACTCTTAGTGGCTTGAGCAGAGACTGTAATGGTACTGGGGTGGTCTGTCCGAGCGATATTTTGTATACAATATTATTTTGAACCAGGACTAGGCAAGCAGTAATTTCTTCACAATATTACCAGGCAGTGGTGCTGTCTGTGTCGCGATACATGTCTGCGGAGTACCTACATATCCATTCATTTTATTTCAATTTACATGCAAGTTTACAGTGATTATAATGAACCAGCAAGTCAACATTCCCATATGAGAAAACAATTAAATAATACAATAATTTTGTCAAAAAAAATATGAATGCTGAAAACATGTCTGTGCACCGGAAGAAAAAAAACAGAACAAAGAGTAAATACAAAAAATACTAATAAAACTATATAAAAAAATTACAAAAATAATAGAATGAAAACGAATGAACAGGTAACAATACCACCACCACCAAACACTGTACCTGAAGATACCCAGGTTTGGGAGCATCATCTCTGAAAGCTACAAACACTGTTTGGCGATGTAACAAAAGTGTGTAAATAACGCAGATTGCTAAATTCATTGTTAATGCTATTACTCTAAAATTCAACAAATCCACACATTTTTACATTGCTTGTATATGTCGGTCCCCAATGAACCCAATTGGTCGAATTGAGCCCGAATTGCCGCGGTCATCCTCCCGAGCGACCTTGATGCGCAGGAGTGGAATTGGCCGCAATAGGCCATTACTTTTAATTTACACACAGGTCGTAAGCCCACACATTACCAAGCATATTTGAACTCAAACCATTTTGAGGTGGAGAATTTGCCAAGGTTTTTAGGCTACATTTGACAGATTTGAATACTGCCTGACCACTAAGACTAGGAATGCTAAATAACACGGTTTTGAAGAAGGCGTAACCATTCAATTTACGTTGGCTTCCGTTCGTTATCATCGGAAAGAGGGGCCAAAGGTTCACCTACTTCGGTACAGAACCGCAAATAAAACAAAGACACTTGCAGAAAGTTAGAATAATCATAGAAATAATTTAAAATGCGCGTGGTGTGGCGTTCTACAAGGGTCTATATTAGGACAACTGTTGTTCACAAATTGTTATTTCTTATGTTTACAGCTCCAGAGCTAAGTAAATCATCATATTTCATTTATTATTTTAATTGCAATTATTCCATAACATTTGACGATCTCAATATTAATTACTTATATAGGACATTAATGTAATGTATAATGTTTTATTAATTTTGAGAAATAAATGAATCTGAATCCCCGGAAATTCTAAAATTCTACCGAAGGCAAGAAATGAAATCGATTTAAAAAGCAGTGCAACTGAATCCATTAACAATGGCGCAGAAAAGACCCCTCTATGTGACTGTAGTCAGGCCGGGAGCTCATTGCAAGTCAATGAGGATCCAGCGCCGAGAATTAGGTCAACCGACGGCCTCGATCGATGCTGTATTAATCAATCGATTATGTTAGCGACTATCGATAAACGGAACAGACTGAAGATTTTCATAAGATGGATATTGTGTGTAATTATAGAATCTTAAATTGAATAAGTTTGAAATTTCGTTTTGCCCTTTCTTCTGGACCATTATTTCTTTCTGAATTTATTTCTGGTATTTGAAACGACGACGCAGCGGTTGACGTTCCATTGCGTCGTCGCAACGCAACGCAGTATAAGTGGCGTGCCTTCAAAGCGTAAAGCTCGTCCCCGACGAACATATTTTTACGAGTAAGTTTCATCACATGTTGTATTAGTTACTACCCGACCATAGACTCGTCAAAAAATCAACGCAGCGATAAATCTATAAATAAAAACACGGTCACCCCATATTCCGAATATCAATTGCACCGCATCATGACTGTCCTCGGTAAATTCATCTTTATAGTTAGGTATATTCTATTTATATTGCATATTGAGTGAATTTGCTTGATAATGTGAAATACTTGAATGATTCGCAAATAAAGTGCAGTGCCAACTGCCGATTAAAAAAATATGAGGATTCATTTTTGAGAATCAATCGTACTAAAATGCTTAAGAGTTGGCTTGGTAACGCAATGCAATCATATATAATTACGCTAGCTTTTAAGAAATCAATTTTTACTCATTACTAAGATGCCTGAATAAAAGTGTTTTCTATTTCTACTCTTCTATTTCTATATTTTTGTTTAACAGCAGTAAGGCCCCGATCTCTGTCTAAACAGGGGAATAAGCCATATATTGGGTATACACAAAGATTTGCGAAAAACTGACTTAAAACCAAACCAAACCGTTTTCAGACTTAAAGTTCCTTTAAATAATCGTAATCTACACACGTTTAAAACACGATGAAGGTATCTGTACATCTAGAAGACACAATTACGTCCAACTTCCTGCAGGAGGAACAGCCAAGCTCAAACAAAGCCATCAGATCGTGCCCATTGTTGCCGTTACAAGAGTTACTTCACTATTGTCTTCCGTTAGTCGGACTCTTGTCGTGAGATGTCATACTGTTATACAAATAGGATAGTGTGTACTTACCTTACGCAAGAATTGCGTTGTTTACTTTCCTTTGAATTGTTTACATAACTTATTTTTTAAGACATTTTGTTTTGTTTTCTGAAGGTTTATGTGTAGGTTTACTTAATCTTTCGTTCAGCAATTTGATGTGTATACCGGATGATTTAATACAAGACATGATCGAGAAATGAAGTGCAAAGTGACAGAAGCCATTGTTGACGAAGACAATGTTTCTGGATGACCCCATGAAGATAGTAGGATTTCGGAGGATGCAAGCCGCCTACAGCCAGCCTTGAAACGCTGGGGAGGCCTACGTGCAACTATCAGACGACATGCATCTGACGTTAATGATGAAGATAACATGCTGCCACGCTAACCTGATCTTTCAGGACTCAAAATTCTAATAAGCCCCTAAAATTCCCTAAAAAATGGTGGCCCCATTTCATTTTCAAATAAATAAATAAATAAATTACATCATAAAGCCGAACACGGAACAGTTGGCACAATCCTGGATCGTAAACCAACTGGTCCAGTTACAGATCTCGACAAATGCACGCGTCCTCGCCGCTGACTCACTGGCCTATAAATAGAAGGCCCTTGTCTGATAATGCGCTGATAACTGGACAAATAGTTAAGATTTACACTATAGTGCGTGATATTGTCTTTATGCTTAAAAAACATGTATACGCAAACGTGTTTAAATCTTTTCTGTCAGAGGGCTTTAGTACTAGCGATATTTTATTTGTATATGTAATAATGACAAAATGGCACTCTTTTTCACTTTTAAATTTCAAGAGGGCCAGGGGGCGGGCTAGCCATAAGCAACAAATCCGCAGTTGCAGCAATATGCGAGTTAAAATTTGTAATAATGAGTTGATGACAAATAGACAGTTAGGAGTTCGTCTAAGATGAAATGCCACGCCGCTCCACTGCATCCACGTATTAAACAAGCACTCTTGTATGCGTAGATGCGGTGGAGGGGCTCCTCATTACAGCTTAGACGATCTCTATTCCAACTAAACACTTTTAAAATGAAGAGCATACAATCACAATTTCATCATGCACAGATAATGCAAAACATTACCATAACAATGATACAGGTGAGCATATTTTATCTCACAAGATAAAGATGGCAGATGAGGCCCCCACAACACAATCATCAGATTAAATTAAGTTATACCAAATATGTACGTAGACGCTGAGAGAGAGTGAGAAAAAGAAGATAGACACACTATAAATGTGGTGTTGGAGAAGGATGCTTGGGATATAATGCACTCAATTAAGAACCAACTTGTCATTATTAGTGAATTGAACATCAAGCAGCGTCTGTCATCCATTATTCAAACCCGGATCCTCACCTTCTTTGGACATATATCGAGACGAAGTGATGTCTCCGTGAAGCGACTTGTAGTGCAGGGAAAAATGGATGGCAAGAAGGCACGAGGCAGGTCACCTCTGCGTTGGACGGATCAAATAAAGTCGCAATCAATAGTTCCCTCCCTGAATGTACCGTAAAACGGGGTGAATCACAACAGCGGGGTAAATCACAACACTTTGAAGGAAAAAAAATAAAAAATAAAAACAACCTTTTTTAACATGTTTAATAATAAAACCTGGCGTTGTTTTTTCAAATGAACTCAAATTTTTCAAGGTTGGTGATGTTTTCTTCTCACCACGTTGTATATTTTTCATCCAAAAAAGTGTTGTGATACACCCCGCAGTTGTGATTCACCCCGTTTTACCGGTACCAGAAAAGCAGACGTGCGTAATGATTGGCGAAAGATTGTTTGTGTAGTTGGATTGGATGTGTGTTGGTCTTCTAAGTATACAGATGAGGATTTAGCGTGAAAAATAGAAATAATGTAAGAGGGATAGATATTTTAGTACTATTTTCATCCTGATGCACGATTACTTAGTAGGATTTGTTATGCTATTGACGCAAGTATCAATGTCACACGCTTATCGCTGAAAATGAATCCCAAAATACGAGATTAAAAGTTGTCAACCGGTCATTTTCAGTTCTGGTGGTAATCTCGATACGAAATATCTACGAAAATGATCCGAAGATGTTAATCTTTAACATGTGATAGGTTTTATTTATAACATAAGAAAAGATAAGTTTGGTCAGAAAGATAATCATGTGACCAACGGAAAGGCTTGCGTCTTTTTGCATGACGCTGGAAAAATAAGATAACTTTTGACGTGTTTTTGGGTTACAGAATACATGTTTGTTTTGTAAAGTACACAATGAAATTTAAATTAGAAAATGAAAGGAAATGTATAGCGTCGCCCGAGAACGTGTGGTCCCGAATTCAAGTCTGACCGGGACACCCTTCAGTACTTTGTTTATATACATAACGTAATATAAACGGCCTATATACGTCCCACTGCTGGGCCCAGGCTTCACCTCAACTAAGTATGAGGTGAAACGAGCCATACCCGAACACGCAGGCTCAGTGCGGATTGTTGGAGGGGTGTAAGGTTAGTGAGCAACCTTAATTTCAGATGTTATCAAGAGGCCTTACTCTGACTAGGCTTAACGAACTTACGCTTGTGTTGAACACAAGGAAATTTAAATTAGAAAATGTAAAGAAATTGAGAGCGTCGCCTAGTGGTTGAACACTTCACTTCGAAAACGTGGGGCCTCGAAATCATGTCTGACCGGAACACTGAAGGGCAGTGCTTTGTATAACTTGCAGAAATCCACTTAAATTCGGGTCGAAATGTGGACGCCTGAATGTTCCGTTCACCATGACTGTAACAATATGTGAACCTCTCACTTCCCCGTATGCGATGAAGTCGTTAGCGCATGTTACAAAGAAATTGTGGTGATCAGACTAGAAGAAGGTATACATAGAATTGGTAAAGCCACCGAATATGTTAACTTACTTAAATTGATTTCGGTAAGCCCGGTAAGGTGTGTATTATATTGGTTTACGTTATTAGCGTAACTCAACTAGTGTTAAAATATAAAAAAACTGGAATTCCAATAATATATTAACCCTGTAAATAGCTAAGTGAACAACTTTATAACGTTATTGAGACTAGGGAACATGGTAAAATTTAAAAACAAAACATACATATTTGCCGTATTAAACAACTTCATGGTTGTCCTTACATTCTTGCCAATTTTTTGTTCCTAACCAAACTTTGGGATTCTGAATGACAGGAATATGAACATAAGATTTATGGATATATCATTAAAGTTCACTGTACGGTGGACGGCAAATCACTCTACCCATTTCCGGTCAGTCCTCCTTGCTTTATTGCAAAGAAATGACATTTTGCTGATGCTGAGCTGATTAAAACCCTCAGCACACCCCGTGGGTACAGCAAACATCTCAAGCACGTGCCTGTCGTGTACATCGTGCCTCAGCAATCACGTCCGCCATCATGGCAGTTAGCACCTACCCGCCAACGCGACCACTAATCAATTGGTTATGGCGTGGCTTTTGATTCTACCTATCTCTCAGCGGGCTGGGATAGTGTCAGGATGGGCGGTTAGTGGTAAAAATGAAATTAATATTACTAGACATTATTCACAATAGCGCCATCAAGCCGCCAACTAAGATAAGCTTGTTCTATGGGAATTAGACAACGAATACAACACTCTAAAGATGTAGTCGGCGAAATGTGGGCTTCTGAATGATCCGTTCACGATTACGGCCATAATCAGTGCGCCGCTGACTAACCCATTAGGGATACTTATGGTCGTGAAGTTATGTTGAAGATGTAGTGATCAATTATTTAACCAATTAATTTATTTGAATCGCAGGCTTCCTTAATGGATGTTGATCATTAAGTCTAAAAGTTGCCTTGAATGCGAAAATTGAATAGGTTGGTGATACCTAGATCTGTTTCCCTCCGTACTTATTAAACAAATGTATTCCCACAATGAATACTAAACTTATTCTATTCTATTTTTGGTCCTCTCGACCTGTGCTTTCATTAGTTCGTTCGCAATCACTGCGTTAAGCGGGTTTTTAACCTAATCAACCAAAATTTCGATATTTACCCAATTTTCTTGCGCAAAATCGTAAATTACCCATACAAAACAAAGACAGGTTTCCGTCAGTCAAAAACCTGCCGACTCACAAATTACAGTAGTTATTACAGCTTATTACGAAGTGTTAAATGTTACACACTTGATGTAAGTAATTGTAGTAAGTAGTAACCAGTAACTACTTGTTGTATAACAAGTATACTGTGGCATAACTGATTATACTTAATTGTGCGTATGAGCTAATTGCTGTCTGATTTGATTGAACGGTATCAATCTTGGTAAAAAAGTTGATTGTTTAAGGCCGTTTTTAACCAACTCAGAAAATAAGGGTATTTTAAATTCGACTGTTTTTTTAACAATAAGGATGGGACGATGGGATCCCGTGTGTTTACGGAAATCTTGATGAACCTGGAAATGTAGTTCCGGTTCATGAAAAGTTTTCAGTAAGTAATCGTAACAACAAATCCGTTTCTTCTATATTGCTCGTAGTAGTCACCTGTCTTCAGCATGACAGTGAACTTAGAAAACCTTTATGAACCAATTTACACTTTCGGATAATTTTAAAATTATTTACTTTTTAATTCTATATACACCACTAACTTTTCCGTCTCGCCTTTACTAAGCAAGCTAACGACGACGGGCACGAATCACAAATTTAAAGAAAAGTGACGCATTTTGTGACCACACACACCAATTCAACACTTCATCATTATATTTAATTTTTCACTGAACTTGGTGCTAATTGGCGAAACTACCGTACTTTTCGTGTGTGACAAGGAAGCAGATATTCAGAGCGATGGAGCAGTGCGGTTCTCGTATGTGCAATCGTGCAATCGTCCCGGTTCGTACTGGTCGAGAGAGCGCACATAGGCACGTCTCAATACTCTCAATTGACAGGATAGACTATGACACTGCTGAGGGAAATTGGCCACTGACAAATGTTTTTTTCTGTACTCAGTTAATTATTAAGAAATAGAGATAGTTTAGCAACAAATAGAACAACAAGCATTGCCGTGTGTTATACAGACCTACATAATTCAAAAGGGCCATGCTCATATCACTGCCTTGCGGAAGGTTGATAACTCTGGTTTTACTTCTTTAATGGGCGAATTCACAAATCAAAGTTGAGCAGCTTATAAGTATAGCTGTCACTGTCAGTTCCATGAAGACAATTTACGGAATGACTTGAGTTGTCTATACTACTTATAGTATCCCATAGCAGAAGCTTTGCTTAATTTGATGCTAGATGGGCAACTGTGTGTAATTTCTAATGAGTACTTAATGTCAAGTGAGCTTGAAGGTATCAACAGAGGTAAGAGTAAACAAAAACAAACAGATGCCAATGTCAACTAACATCGCTATGCGTGGCATTGATCAATTAAGCTAACGAACGCGAGCACAGGCGCAGGCCGGGCGCCCTGACCGCGCCGAGGCTGCCCCACTCGTACAGTCAGCACCGAGCTCAACGTCGCAGTTCTAAAATGGCCTTTAATGCACTCACATAAGGTTATAACCGTTCAAGTGGATACAGTCAACCTGTCTTCTGTACCTATGTTAGTACAAATGCTCTTATAAAGCAATACAAGCACTCGAGCGGCTTTATTAAGATCATGAGCTAATGATGTTATGAATGATTTTAAAATAAACTCTCGCTCCCTGAGACGTTGGGTCAAAAATTCGCTCGGCGAAATGTGGGCCTCTGAATGGTTCGTACACCATTAAAATGTTTTAGACTTCCCTTTTTGAGATATAGGCGACAGCGTATGTATGTGTCATAACATTTTTTAAATTGTTTTTTTGTTTGGTTGATAGTGATTCCGCCTACTTCGACGAGGTCGTGGGTTTGTTTTACTCAGAAAAATATTCATGTGACAGAAAACTGGATTAGTACCCTTAAATGGATGTAGAAATAAGACATGAATCAGACACTAATCTTTTCAAGGTCATTTTTTTTCACCAAGCAGTAAATCAAGCTATCTTACAAAAAAGCTAAATTTGAAGTACCTACATCAAACAATAACTTATTAAAACACATTAAACAAACCATCAACGAAACTAATCGTTGAATTACGTGTCAAGGGAACACATTGTTTTCATTCGAACTATAAATAGAACCCAGTGAGTGACACACGGTAAGTATAAATAATATGGACCACTTACATAGATTAGGTATTCACAAACAAAACGCACCGTTTTGGTGGAAAAACAGAGATTTGTAGGTAGTGTTTGCTGAGAGACAATGTAGCAAAATTGGCGTTAAAATTACAAGTAAATATCCTGCTTGATACCAACTTGAATTTATCTTTGAGTGTAGATTCGTTCTTGAGTTTTGTTTCAATAACCGCCCTTAAACGTAGAAAAGGAAACTAGATCCTACTGCACTAAATATTTGTTGGTTACCGAATTATTTTACTACAAAACGTCTAGTAAATAATTCTAGTGATTTGAAAATACTGTCTAGCCGTCTAGTTCATTATTTCATCCATGGTTGTTTTGTTCAAATACCTCACAATCACGTTTCAAATGAAAGGGTTTAATTTGACTACTATACCACACTTTTGTATTACCTTATAGGACTATTATAATCAATATACAAAAGTGTGGTACTTGACCAGACTATACAACTTTAAGAACCACATTTTTGGTTTATTTAAAATGTAAAAAAATATTCATTTGTAAGTACCATGTGACAGTATGGAATCAATAGGTAAACAAATTCTATGACGTATTTGTATTGTTTGATTCTGAAGTAGTTTGTCAATGATCTACTGTATGGTTTGAATTAGTGATTTGTTCGTATGTACTCGTCTCAAGTGTACGCCAAAGACGGATAAGCGTGGAATGTAGACAATAGGCATGACGACAGTATCAAATAATCAACGATTTGAATACATTAGGGGAAAATACATATTAAAAGGATTGAAAAGACACATTTAGCTTGATTTTAAAATCTGAGATTAATCAGATTTTCGATAAAGTAAAAGGATAAAATACTGCAATTCGCCATTTTGACTCAAACGTCAATCACGCACTATGACGTCACTATAATGGAAATCAACAAATGTCACTGTCATATTTCATACAAGTGAGTTTTACAGACACGTGATATTTACATTGGAGTTACGTCACACGGACGCCATGACACCTGCGAGCTTTTTCGAGCGCTGTTGATAAAATACTAGAATAATATCCTCAAACTTTGTTCAACTGACCTTTGAAACCGAAATATAGTTTTTTTAGTAAACAAAACATGTGTACCCTTATCACGAAAGAAGATTTCAAAATTGTTCGTCATGCCTATTAACGGACGTCCATTACTAACGTCAGCATTCCGGTCTAGCTGACTCAGGAATCAGGAGCAGTGCAGTCAGGTGAGAGAGAGACAGCGGCTAATCTGATAAGTTAACAGATAGCGATGCAAGATACTCTCATTCATTAAAGTTAATTCAGTGCTGCAGCATTGGTTTAGCGGTTGAAGTGTCTTGTCACTGGCTTCTTATTGCTATCAAAATAAGTATGAGAGGGACAAACCTTTACAGTGGATAAAGTAGTGAACGAATGTACGAATGCAGAGTGACCCCCTTGGTCAGTTTTTTAAGGCGTGTAAATAAATATCACTGGACATTATTAAACACAGCGCCACCTAGCCCCAAACCAAGCAACTAATTGCTTATGCTATGGGATAGACATCGGATAAACATACTGAACTACATTTTTATCTGTAAATACATACTCCATACACATAAGAAACAGCCAGGCCAGTACAAATAGACAGGTTCATGCACACAAATGTTTGTACTGTGCGAGGATCGAACCCGCGACCACTCTTATCATAGCCCACTTCTGAACCATTACACCAAATCAGTCCATAGACTATACTCAATATAAATACTCTTCAACCTAGTTTTTAAAACTATCTGCAGATTCTAAGAGGATTATTTTCACTTAGCGTGAAATATAAAATAATATAATCTGTGACTAGGTGAGAGCAATTTGGTCAAGGACAGATATAAAACTTGTTGGCCCACTAGCATTTACGGCCAATACTACATTAACTACATAATTTGTAATCATATAAGGTTCACCTACGTAGGTTACATAATGTAATGAATGGTTATAATATGCACTTTTAGTGGACGGTTGCAATTAGTTTCTTATATGATGCTTTTTCTTGCATTCAGAATTAAAGCGTCTTAAAAGATTTTACTTTTTAATCAATATTTTTAACAGTTTTTAGTATTATGCCACTTACTCGTAGGTCCTTTTACAGTCCATCAGAATATTCGAAGCGCAATGATTGGCAAATAACTATCCGTTTTTATTACTTAAATGAACAGTTGTTTTGGTAGAAAAGCGACCCGGCACGTGCCGATAGTTATTCTAGGAGTCGCTATTTATTTTGTGCAGTGTGATTTCTGCAGGAGTTGTCGGGCGGGACAATAGATGGCGTTATTCCACGCGCTCATATAAAAATCACTGGAGCCAACAAACATTAACATACATGTTTGTTTCGAGCGGGGATCAAACCTGCTATTATAGAATAGAATAGAGGACGTTTATTTAGCACAAAACAAAAAAAAAATACAAAAAGGAAAAGAGAAATACAAGAGACTTAAATCTAACAAATTAATAGGTACTAAATTATGGTGCCAAATTTTCGTGATAAACCGTCTTACGAAAAGTATAGTCCGTTCGCGTTAAAAATGCAGTGATTTCATTCTTGTCCTTCGACCTAGCACGCCCCTAACCAATTAAATCGTTCCTAATTAGGAAGCCAAGTTCACAGTGCCCAGTTGAACGCATTCTTTCAAACGTAACGGTTTTGTACCTGAGTTTTTCTCCGTGTAACGGAATTAAGTTAAAAAATTACTGCACTCTAACGCGAACATACTATAGTTATGTCAGAGTTTAGACATTTATAAGTGACTGCCTGCTGTAACTACATTCAAATAAGTACGCAGACGCCAGCGGCCACTAAGCGGCAAGTCATGGTAAAAAAAACATATCTTTAATCTAACGCTTGCTTCTGATCTTCTTACATATAAAAATGTATTGCTGTTCGTTAGTCTCGCTAAAACTCGAGAACCACTGGACCGATTTGGCTAATTTTGGTCTTGAAATAATCGTGAATGTTCAGGTAAGGTTGGAAAGGTGAGTAAACCTGAATTTTCTATAGGAATATAGTGAAAACCACAATTTACTTTTCCCTTAGCAATTTCTACCTGTCACGTGACACTGAATGTTTGACCAAAGAACGAAGTCTGACACAGTCAGTAGTTGATAAAGACTGTGTATTTTAGAATTACTTGGATAAAGGAAATTAGGTGTGCAAAGTAAAATTCGCTTGTCCATCTTTTTTGGTTTCATTAGAATCTATCAAAATTAGAAATAAGCGCCGCGCCATCTCTATGGTTTGCAAAGAGATCATAAAGTTTTATTGCACACCTATTTATTTGCACCAAGAGATGGCGCGAGCGCTGTCTGTAGACAGACTGACCTGCGTGTCCCTGAGGTCGGGCTCGCTGGCGGCGGCGGCGAGCGCGTCGTCGGGCGCTGCGCCCGCGCACACCTCCGACGCGCTGGCGCTCAGGGCGCGGCGCCGGGCCTCAAGGGACCTAACAATAACAACAAATATCAATATCTATGTTTTCCCGATTTGAATATGCATTGTTTTAAACTGCGAGTGGACCCTATTTTCATGCAAAATTTCATCAACACATTGTTCATTAAGTACTTGAAATATTTATTTATACAGTGTGTTTGGGAACCGGTGTCCGACCCGTTAAGGTGAAGTAATATGATCTATTTTATGAATAAATCCACCATAATTAAGCACTTTGCCCCAGTTGTTTTAAAATGGCCGCCATTTTAATTTTTTTTTCTCGGGAGTACGGGTGGGTTATTTAAGTTTGCAATATCTGCCGATTTAGAGGTCCTACAGTCACAGAAGTGGTATCGTTGGACAGCTACAAAAGTAGGCAATAAGCTGACAAAAAAACATTTTTTCAGAACTCCCTTAAAATACCTCAAAAAAATGTTTGAACTTGAAAATTGTGATAGAATTTGTTAGTTTTTTTTACATTTTTTTTTTCAGAAAAACTAAACTGTCAACATACATTTATTTTTAACTTTTTGGATACCCAAAGACATCACCTAAACACTGAAGCAAAAATCAAAGTTCCAAGTAAAATAGTTTAGAAGTTGTGACAAATTGAATATCACCCTGTCATCAGAGACCCTTTGAAACGCAGGTAAAATTTACCTGAAATAAATTAAAAATAAATTAAAAAAAAATAATTAAAAGTGCTTAATTATGGTGGATTTATTCATAAAATAGATCATATTACTTCACCTTAACGGGTCGGACACCGGTTCCCAAACACACTGTATACTTTTTTCTTGTTGTCTTTGTTAATGTAACTCATGCTGCGATATCCTATAATTGGCTTTGTTTTTTCAATAATGTAATGTCTTAATCTGAACTCATGGATTTGCTGTTAGATATCCAAATAAATAAAATAAAAATAACACTTTTTGAAAAAGCCTCCTTCGTAAGCAGCGGCTAATTTCAAAGAGATTAAACAGAGAAGCAAGAAGTATAATGCATAAACGGCCTATACATATACGTCCCACTGCTGGACACAGGCCTCACCTCAACTATAAGGTGGAACGAGCCATACTCCAACACACGGGCTCAGTGCGGATTGTTGGAGGGGTTTAAGGTTAGTGAGCAACCTTAACCCTTATTCGGATAGTGGGAAAATAGTACCCACCTGAATTTGAACCTTGATGCCTCGACATAAAGTCGAAAACCAATGAAAAATGAAACCTACCACTATCCGATTAAGGGTTAATGTCAGATGTTATCAAGCCACCCTAAGGCCTCTGACTACGTCAACCAGGACCGACTGCTAAACGGAAATGCCCGAAATAAACATCACTAAATTTCGGTCGGGTGGTCTCCCATCACATTTCCGACCCAACGTGTGTTGCTTTACAGCTGCGATCGTCGCCGATCACTAGAGGTATAATAGTGTGTGCGCAACACACTGGTGCACTGCCTCTTTCACCAGGGTGGTGTCTAGGTGGTCCTTTCTATAACCCTAATCAACAAATTGACACAATCGAAGAAAGGTGAGTACCGACTATTTACATACCCTCTGACAGATGGGTCTTTCTACTTTATGTACACTATTAAGTGTTCAAGCCAACTTGAAACAACAACACAAAAAGAAACAGGACATATCGTGGTCGAGGTGCGGGATTCAAACCCACGGTCTCCGGGTTAAGAGTTCAAGGTTCTAGCCGCTACACCAAGGCATTAATTTACTCATACTTAGGTAAGTGTCCCAAACTCCTAACGGGTTACGCCTGTGGCTCCACTCTTCAATAACGAATCAGCACAAAAATATTTTTTCAATATACATCACACGTTCGGGAGATTAGCGTGTTCAAACAAAAAAGTAAACTATGCAGCTTTATAATATAAGTAGCCTTCTTTATTATAATATAGTCTACGATATTACAATAAAAAAAAACGTAGATAGGTCATGTCAGTACTGACGCTAAGTCAAAAATTGTTCCGTGGCGTACGTCGTACCTATCATTTGACCGTGGTTACAAGATAGCATGATTATTTACTATGGCATAAACGAGACAGGGTGCTCTTTTTTAGCACAAGTAGCCTATATACGTCTTTTTATTATAGTATCATTGAGTATAGTGTATTATAGATGTGATTTTGCAATTCGCGTGCCTCACAAAATTGATGTTAAATTATTAAATAATCTAATTACCATTTTTCCCGTCCATCTCTAGACTCGCACGATATGTCCCGCGAGTATCTCGACCCTTGCGACCTGTTCCTCGAGTACCGGGACTCTTTGGACCTGTCACGTCCGTCTGAGGATACTTTAGAGTGGTCTCTGGAGTCTTTAGAGCCTTCCCGGGAATCTTTGGACCTGTCCCGGGAGTCCTTGGACCTGTTCCGTCCGTCCCGGGAGTCTCTGGATCTGTCCCGTCCTGATAGCATGTTCCTCGTCTTTGATAGGAGATTTAGCGGTTTTAATGATTTCCGCACCTGGGGAAAAGTGAAGAGTGAATGAGGGTAGCACATGAATTGTTTTATTCACTGAGGGGTTAAGATTAATTGGAGACATTGGAGTGTAGACTATAGGTAGGAAGTCTTGGTGCCTGTAGCCAAAAAATATAAAAAAATTACCACTTGATTGTCATTAAACATTTAACAATATGTGGAGTGTAGATACTTGTTTTTATGAAACTAGCACATAATATTATCACTTAACATTTAGCAATTTCAACTTACAAAAATATAATTAAGTACTAAAGTTTTAAACTAACAACGATATAAAACGTACCTTGCATTTGACAGTGGATGGATGGACAAAATTGTCATCGTCGCGGTTATTTGTGGGAGGATTGTGAAGTCCGAGCACCAGCATGTCATCCAACGACGCCTGCAGATGGCGCCGCCGTGGCCGCGCCTCCTCGTGACTGCGCGAGGAGTACATCGACACTGAATCCGCACTCTTAGCCTCTTCACCTTCCGCCATATTCCTCATCCCAGAAGATTCTGCCACAGACTCAACAGAACGCCAATCACGCGGTCGCTCCTCATATATCTCCACAGAGTTAAACGTCTCCGCAACGCGATCGATGTCTAACTGAGCCGGTATGAACTCGTAATGACCCTCACTCTCGCTGTAAACTCGGTCGTACACTGCCCCATTAGCTCTCGAATAACCACCATTGTAATTGTAGCCGTCATCGTCTATTCGAGGCCGCACTGGCTGCTCTGTCGCGTTAAGAATCACATCATCTAGGTTCAGCGGCCGCCCTTGCCCGCCGAAGCCGTCAACGACAGGAATAGCATTTGAAAGAAACGATCCATCTGCATCAAAACCACATCCAACTAAACCGATGGGTCGCCGTGGTCTAACGAACCCTTCCGGAGCTGGACGCTGCGCAAAGTCAACAACCAGAATCCTATCAGCAATGTTTCTACAGTCATTATGGAACCCAATTCCCGAGTCACTGTTGCTAGATGTAGTAGTCACTTCACTGTGGTTGCTTGGTTGGGGCGAATTAGCAACAAAATCTTGTCCTTCCAATCTAGCATCTTCCCGACGACACGGTCTACGATCACGTGGCACTCTGAATGCCGCTCGGTTACACCTTGAAAAGTTACCAACAGACGGACTGTCCCCCTTCACAGCTAGCTTCGATATCTGCTGCAATCCCGGGCTAGCGCTCTCATCGGCCGGCAGAGAGTACATCCCCCTGATAACTCCGACAACATATTCAGCTGAGGGCGGAAACTCTAAACATCTCTCAGCGACAGGGTCTCTAGTACAAGCTATTTGGAATTCCCTAGCTCTAGTTATGTGAGCTTCATGTTCCGCCATTCGAGGATCGACAGCAAAAACATGGCAACTGTGTGATGCTTCCGCTTCAGTTGATTCCGCTGATGTTACCAAGCCGAAGTATCTTCTGTCAGCTTCGGAGCCGCAACCTGCGTAGATTATCCGTTCACGAGGGTATTGAGCTAGAACTTCTCCGGTTGGGCGTCTGAGAAATAGTGCGTTAGGGAGTACGGAGAGCAAGACCGGAGCGGCTGGGCGGCGTTCTTGTCGTAGTTTCCTGACGGCTGTGCGAACGTTGCCTGGGGCGGCATTGGCAGCTGCCTGAGGGGTTTCAATAGTGCCTAAGTAGCCCACGACAGCGCGGCACTCGAGACGAGCCACGTGGCTTGGGGTCAGCTGTGCGCGACTGAGGTTCTGGAGGATCTCATTTACACCAGATGTGCTGGGGGCTGCATGACATGCTGAAATCAAATAAACAACGTGGATTTATATGACATACCAGTTTTACTTCTATCTTAATTATGAAATGAAACAGCCAAATGTGAGTTACAATCAACATACAGTGCTTCAAGTGTGCAGGCAGATTGATGGTATATAATAGAAGGAAATTGTTGCAGTTCTGGTTTCTCTCTAATAAAACACTTTTCACAGGATGTGATCCAAACTGGATCAAAAGTAATTTTATTTAATGTACTCAATCAAATTCTCAGTGCATGCATGTACTGCTTTGGTATTTACAGCCTATTTAAGATATTTTTTTATTCATTTGTTATATTCATCATAACAAGTTTTGTGTTAACAATAAAGTGGTTTGTAGGCAGTCATGATAATATTGCTCTCGCATAATAATACTGAAACAATCACTGTAAGGCCAATATAATTTTCATACATCCTGATACGGTCCCAGAAAACTGTTTGACAGGGTTTTATGAAATTTATGGAAGATTGGTTCAGCAAAATTGCAACCAGAAGGGCAAGATGGTTACCATACATCCTGAATTTGTCCGAAAACGCTATTTGCTAGGTTTTTACAAAATTTATAGGTACAGCATAATTGCAACTAGAAGCGAAATAACGTTTGATTGTGATGATAACCAAGTACTTTGTTCACATGGGCAATGTATGATAAGAAGGTTCATACTGACACACTACTTAGATTACTTATTATTGGACAGAATTAGTAAATACAGCTAAGTAGTGCAGCAGTAAAAAGTGCAGGTGCATAAGACTATCAATCTGGCAGAAAGAATAAATTAAAAACAATACCAAGACATACAAAATATTAGACATACCATCAAGAGTGCAACCAAACATTTAGAGAGCTAATGGAGTATGCACTATCTACCAAAAATCAGGAATTGATTTTTGTGAGTAATGGTTCTACATCAGGTTTATGCAAAATTGTATGAATAGTAACAAAAAATTAAAAATCTTTATATTCACAGACATCAACCACAGTGGTGCACAACATGAAAATGATGGCATGATTTTGTAGGCATGCTCAACTTTGATTGACCCTCCTGAATTGTAAATAGGGGGTTAGATTATTTTCTTAAATATTTGTGATACTTTGAGTCGGTTGCAGCATCTAACATTGAAAATAACTTTGATATTGCATGCATTTAACTACAGGTTGCATAACTTAGGTTGGGTTGCACCATCTGACTTTAACAATAACAAACATCAAAATTTCAGTTAAAGTAACGGTCAGGTAAGCAAAAATGACGTCAAATTTGACAAAAACTTTAACTTCTACTATGGTGCAACTTACCCTTAGGGTAAGGGGTAGAGTGAGCCACCCTTAGGGTAACTGAAATTTGGATGTTTGTTATTGTTAAAGTCAGATGGTGCAACCCAACCTTAGTGTTATCAACTTTTAGTTATTGTCAAAGTTAAGATGGTTCAAGGGTAGCTTAGTGGGAATAGTGAGTCATGACATTGGTGTACAATTTGATTATAAAGTGAGTGTTAAAAGCACAGTCCTAAGTGGCAAGCAACAAACAGTGAACAAATGGTGAACATTGTATTGCAACTGCTTATCACATACCTAAATGTGGGACTAGCCATCTGCAAACAATAAAATGTTAATTGTAATACATGTTATTATTTAGATACTCTAATAAAATTAAATACAACCCTCCACAGAAGTGAGATTAAATAAATTATACATTTATAAGTCTCTGCTATGCTTTAATATTAACTAAAATAGGGGTTAGTTTTCCCACAAACTGCGAACAATCAAAGAGGGACCATAATAAAGAGCCAGGAAATTAAGGAGGAAATCCTATTTGTAGGCTTAGATAGCATTCCAGGTATCATCTGGAGGTTTTGAGGAAAACTCAAGAAACTGTTTACTGCTTAATCCGTGGCCAATTCTGACATGAAAGTTACCCTGAGAGAGAGAACAAGAGAGTTACCCTATCTAAAGTAAAGATTACTGAAGTACTCCAGCCAGTAGTTTAGCCAGGGTAACTCTCACCCATGTTAGAATGCATTCTTATAGCAATGTTATTTGAAGCAGTTTCTCAATGACCAACCTGGATGATGCATCATCTGTGGCCTGCGTCGCGGTGGCGGATGCCTTCTTCTCGTCCGCGCACGCTCATCAGGCTCAGTATCCTCAGTGTCAGTCGGCGGTGACTCTCTGGGTGCCACACTCAGCGATATTGCTCCAGGAGCCGCAGCTACAAGCCGAGCGACAGATGCGTGGGGCGCTCGGGCCACGTTAGCTCCGTCCACTGTCAACAACGCATCGCCCGCGCGCAAGCCAGCGCGCTCCGCGGGGCCTCCAACTGCAACTGCAGACACAACACAAGGTCTCTGCCCAGCTATTGTAAATCCGAAGCCTCCTGCACCACGAGCCACAACCAAACGTCGCTCAGCCGTCCTAGGTAGAACCGCACGGCGACGTCGTCTTCTTTGCTGCTGTGGGACCATGTTAAACTCGGATGGAGAATACACAACCACTTGATGCTTTTGTTTCAGCCACTACTTTGCACAGACAACCTTATTTCACATTGTGAAGTTGCATTACGTATTTCTGCACGGAGATATGCAATAAACTAAGTCAGAATTACTAAGAATATTTGCCGGAAACTAGAAAAACTAGAATTATGAAAGTTTCGAGGTACCATGTAACTGACGTTTAGAAAGTTTGAGTACGTTCAAAACCAGTACTGACGCTGTTATGTCAGTTTTTTGCATTCCACGTTAGTTTACTGATTTTTAAAAAACATGTTATAATAGCAATAAATTTAAAATTATCATTAAGAATCTACTATGAAACCAAATAAGTTTTAACAAAATCTTTCTAACAAATCTACAACAATCACGCTAAACGTGCGTTCAAAAGCCTTTTTCATGGAACTGACAGAACAGAAGACTGCTGTCAATCGAGTTGACGTCAAAAGCGCGAGGCCGACACACGTTGTTTTATTTACGATTTGTTTCTTATTTAAAAAAATACTATTGCCATTCATTTTGAAAGTTGTTTATTGGTTCTGAAAAAGGCGATTAATTAGTGCTCTCCACGATGGCGGTAAGTATACGGATCTATTAAGATTTTATACAATAAATGTAAAGTACAATCTTTCATAATATTAGAAATAACCATAAAATCTTAATAACATGCAGAAAAAAGGCAAAGCTAAGATCAGTAAAGTGAAGAGGAACAACCAGACGACGAACAAGATGAAGAAACAGGGTAAACTTAAGCTCCAGAGGCACAAAGCGAAGCTTCAGAAACAGAAGCAACCATCGGCCCAGCCACAGGTGGAATACAGCAGTGAGAGTGACAATGCGTCTGGAGATGAATGGGCAGACATGCTGGATGAGGAAGAGCAACAGTACATCATGAAGAGGCTGGCCACACAGCCTCAGTTACTGTCCAACGTGCCTGAGAAAGAGCAAAAGCAGAAGTAAGTGATTGCTGGTCATAGCTAGATAAATAACAATAGAATTAAGTAGATACCATTAAATATACCCTTGTACATTATTCCCCTCAGCTTCAAAGTATAATTCATTAAATATATTACTAGTCCACACTGCTGCAGATCGACACCAATGGCGATCAATAATAAGGCACAAGGTGCTACAAAAGAGAGGTCACGACCCCTAGTAACTGGGGTATCGACGCAAGAAGAAGAAGAATATTACTAGTGGTTGCTGTAACTTTATCAGAATTCAGCAGGCTTTGTATTGATTTGCTAAAAGTTCCTTTTTAGAACAACTGTATAACATTTCATCTAAATTAGTCCAGTGGTTTTCATATTATATGTATGTTCTCATTATGTTTAACCTGCCAATAATGATTTAATATGGCTATTTCAGTAATATACATTTTTAACCAAAGGAAACAGACCTTCAGAATTGACTATCTCTTTCTAAAAAATATTACTTGGTTTAAATAGTACCTTAAGTAAAAATTCATGTAGCAGTTAAAAACAACATTCATGTAACAAATAAAAGGTTTAAAGAGTAAAGAGTTTCAAAATTGATTTAAGCATTTAGCTTATTCCAAAAATTACTATAATTCTAGGACAAGAGGTAAAAAGCGAAAGAAAGAAGACAAGGGCAAGATGCCCAAACGTGATGCCCAAAATAGTGACAGCGGTGCTGAGAGTGAGAACCTCTCTGGCAGTGATGTTGCAGAGGATTCAGACAGTGAAATTGAGGAGAAGTACGAGCAGGAGCAATCTGAGAGGCCAGCCAAGAGGATGAGACCTTTGTTGCCGATAAAGACTAAGGAGGGAGTGATGGAGAGGGCTGAGGAATGTGAAGGTAACCTTACCATTTTATTTTGATTTTATCTGTTATACCGGAATAAAAAGAAACTAAATTTCTGAGATAGCTCACAACAAAATGTTTTTTATAAGTTATTGTAGAATTAAGTGATGTAGTTTTGGGCATCTCTAGGTTTTGGAAGGGACATAGTAACTAGATGTCAGTCGTAAAGCCTAGTCCAAGGCATTCAAGTGGCTGGATAACATCTGACATTAAGGTTTAGTCTTTTGGAAGACATCCAAAATACTGCTGAAGTCCTTCTCGATTTTTCTTAGCACTTTTTGAGCCACTTATTACTGCTTTGGACCATCTGTCATCTTTCTTTTCACTTTGTGCTAGGAAACCATGTATTTTCTTAACACATACGGAAAGGAAAGATAACAAGGAAAATTTAAATCAGCGATGAGAATCCCACGGCTGGGCAAAGGCCTATCTTCCCACTCCTCCTCCACGCGACTCCATTTTGGCCCTTTTTCAAAAACAAAATAAACACCCAAAATATGATTTCTACTACTTAAGTGTAGTTGGAAAAATTCTTTCTAACTACACTTAAGTAGTAGAACCAAATCATTTAACAAATTGTAGCTTGCAAATGGTCTTTGTTTTTATCACCAGATAGTGAATCAGAAACAGAAGAACCTGCCGGCAGATCATCTCCAGTTGAGACAGAAGAAGAGCAAGAATCAGGATCAGATTCAGGCATGGAGGGCACGGCGGAGGAGAACGAGGCTGGTGAAGGGGAGGAGGTCAGCGCCGTGCAGCTGCTGGCGGCCAGGAGGGACCGGCTGCAACACGACAAACTGAGGATTGGGGCTTTGTGCTCGTCACTGCTGGAGAGTCCTGACAAGAAGGTATTAGTCACATTTCTTATTTTTATTACTATATTTAATGGGTTGTTTGAACTCATGTGGTACAGTGATGAGAAACACCGATATAAAACCCAAGCAACCTGGATAACAGCATTAGGCTCGCACTCAATCACATTGGGCTCAAATTTCCTAGGCATTTGGGAAAAAAATGATGTTATGTACAGTATTTAATTATTATACCCAAACAATTTAAACTAATGTGCAAGTCGACTGGTGGCAAGACTGCCTAAACCAAAACTATTTGAAAATGGTGTCCAACTGTGAAAAAACACACACACAACCCCTGTATCAAAAATAAATCCTTTCCTCAATAGATTTCATTATATTTTGTTTTATTATTGTTTCTGCATTTTCCATGCAGTATCTTTACTGAAGATGCGGGTTCGATTCCTGCCTGATGCCAACATGACCAAATGTCTTTTTCTGGTTTTCAGATCTTCATTTTATTTGTTTTTTTAGTGAAAAAAAATTTCTAGTTCTGTTTCTAATTTTCTCATGTTTAATATTTCCAGCTAAAGAATTTCTTCCCAATCCTATACCTTATGGAAGAACGCCTGAAGGACAACACACTGAACCTGCATTCAGTGCGTAAGCTCGCCACTCTCTCGGCGTTCGAAGTGTTCAAGGACATACTACCAGACTACCAGATACGGCATCAGGACTACTCCAATATCAAGTGTATGTATTTTAAACTAGCTGTCCCGACAGACTTTGTTCTGTTGCCAGTCATTGACAGGTAGAAATGGATGCTAAGGAAAACTAAATTGTTGCTTTTCCACTACATTCCTAGCATTTTTTCATGTTTCTTACCTTTCCAACCTTCCTTGAAAATTAGCCAAATTGGTCAAGCGGTTCTCGACTTTTAGCGAGACTAACGAACAGCAATCCATTTTTTATAAATAGAGATTAACAAGTTTGGGTTTCTTTTGGTTTCAATTTTAAGTGTGTTGTGTGTATGTTCGAATTGGAGGTTTATCAATGACTTGATTTACAGTAAAAAAGGACACTTTAGCCCTATACAAGTCTGAAAAGGAATTATTGGAGTTTTACAAAAGATATCTTCAGAGATTAGAAAAAGCAGCCACTGTCTTGCGGCGGAAAAAGGGTGATACAAGGTAAATATTTTGTTTTGTTAAAATCACTGTTCTTATTATCTGCTCATTTCTGAGACGTCAATTAAAGTTAATTAATCAAAAGTGCCAAAATTTACATTATTGCAAAAGAGACAAATAAAAATAAAAATTAAATAAAACAAAATAAAAACCTCTATACGTAATTTTGAAAACGTCGGCAAAGATACAAAATTAGGTCGTCGTAGATAGGTCGTCGTAGTCAGTAGGTTCTACTTTCGAGTTCCAGTGTTCATTCGGCAGCTGTAACAATATAAAAAACAAAAAGTTGGCAAAGCTATAACTAAAAGTAGAAAAATGTAAAAAGTCAGATCAGATAAATAGGGCGCATATTATTTGGCATTTCTATCGAAAAGTTATCATGTTTCTTATTTTGATCGGTCATGTTCATTACATGTGTCTTTAGTTAATTAATAGCCGCCACTAATTCCCTTGCAGAAAACTAGACGAGCCAACAAAAAGCCTAGCACTAGTATCTCTGCGCTGCATGTGTGGGCTTCTGACTGCGCGGCCGCAGTTCAACTACGCCACGAACATTGCGCAGAGTGTAGTACCTTACCTGGACTGCAGCGAGGAACAAGCCAGGAATGACGTCACGGAGTGCTGCAGTACTGTGTTCAGTGAGGATAAGAAGGGAGAGATTACACTTGCGGTGAGTGGATTTTGCAAGTTTCAGTCATAGTAACATTTAAAGTAGGAGTAAAAACATCAATATTGGTCAGCTAAAGTTAACTGTCTTTTGAGAGCTAAGGTTATTCAAGTTTGCTTAAAACAATATTTTGATGACTTGGTAAAAAAGTGCACAAAATTTTGATGGTCTTCAATGCTGCATCATAAAAACACCTTGAAAAGGGTAAGTAACTGCTGAGTGTGTCGTTGGACTTTCTCAGTAGAAACAACTTCCCGGCGACCTATGTTAGTCTCATTTATTTTACACATGATTATGATGTCTGATTTAGTCATGAAAATATTTTAGTTAGCCTAGTTTCTAATTGTAAAAATACTTAAATTTGAATCATCTTATTGGTCACTTTCATTCGTCTACTTGGTCAGTACAGTCGCCCGGTTTGCGGAAGACGCGAGTTCGATTCCGGCCTAATGCCATGATGGTGGTTATCTTTAGTTTGGACCTCTTTTCCATCCTAACAAGACCTATCACCCCCCAGATCGTCCGCCTAATAAACCAGTTAGTAAAGCGTCGCGGCCAGCGCCTGCACCCGCGCGCCCTGGACTGTCTCCTGGCTCTTCGGATCCGGGATGTAGACCTGGACGCCGAGACAGATGTGCAGCACAAGAAGAAACAGGAGGGGAAGCACAAGAAGAGGATCCTTAACTTGTCCAAGAAGGAGAAGAAGGTAAACAGTCGTCCGTCTAATGAACCAGTCACTGGACTGTCTCCTGGCTTCGGGACGTGGACCTGATGTACAGCACAAGAAGAAACAGGATGGGAAGCACAAGAAGAGGATCCTCAACTTGTCCAAGAAGGAGAAGAAGGTACAGTCAACGGCACATTAGACTACCCATTTCCTTTGTTTATCTTACTCTTACTGGCGCTCGGAGCGGGGAGGACCGACCGAAAATGGTTGGCCTGATGGGCCGTTGACCATACAAAACAATGATGTTCCTGCTTAACACCTCATTTCAAAACTCATTTCCTTCCTTTCGTTCTTTACAACTACCTGACACGAGTGACACGACAGACATTTTGTCGAACGCACAGTTTTATATATTCTATTTATTCTCTTAAAATGTATCTGCCATTTCATATAACTTGTCCTGACACAGTGATAAACATCGCAAAAAAAGACCTAATTTGCGCAGTCCATTTTTAATAGGCATGACGACAGTATCAAATAATCAACGATTTGAATACATTAGGGGAAAATACATATTAAAAGGATTTAAAAGACACATTTAGTTTGATTTTAAAATCTGAGATTAATCAGATTTTCAATAAAGTAAAAGGATAAAATACTGCAATTCGCCATTTTGACTCAAACGTCAACAAACGTCAATCACGCACTATGACGTCACTGTACTGGAAATCAACAAATGTCACTGTCGTATTTCATACAAGTGAGTTTGACAGACACTTGATATTTATATTAGAATTACGTCACACGGACGCCATGACACCTGCGAGCTTTTTCGCGCGCTGTTGATAAAATACTAGAATAATGTCCTCAAACTTTGTTAAACTGACCTTTGAAACCGAAATAAAGTTTTTTTAGTATACTATATATGTGTACCTTTATCACGAAAGAAGATTTCAAAATTGGTCGTCATGCCTATTATTTAGATAAGTTTTTTTTTATTTAACCCATCAGAAATGTTGTAGCAATGGCATACTCTTCTTAATCAAGCCACCGCACCCTCTGCCAGGTGAAAACTTATCATTGTAATGTATTCCCTAGAGAGCAAAGAAGCTGAAAGAAGTAGAACGCGAGCTCCTGGAGACGGAAGCCCAAGAAGACGAGTTGTCCCGGCGCAAGCAACTGACAGAAGTTACCAAGACCGTCTTTAACATCTACTTCCGGCTGCTGAAGGAGGCGCCGAGGTCCAAACTATTGGCTGCGGCACTCGATGGCATAGCCAGGTATGAATTCAATATTCAATATATATTTTTTTTAGTAGAACATTCATTACACAGTACTTTTGAATCATTGCGCTTTTTTTAAACCATGTTAATCAATTGCATAATAATACGATACATTGTAACAGTACCACACCGAAGGTCTTTTACAAATAAGAAATGAGCGATTTCATGTTTAATCCAATACTCACGACAAATCGAGGCCAAACGAACTCAAATTGTCTTGTTAGGAGGTAGTTACTCCAAAGATATATTTTAAATTTCATTTATTTTAATATGTGTTATTCTGATTTATAAGTTTTATTACTGTAAAGTTTCATCCAAATCGGTCTAGTAGTTTTTACGTGAAAGAGTAATAAACACCCAAACACAAATTTTCGCATTTATAATATTAGTAGGATTAATTCCCAATCAATCGATAACCTTACACACCAATAAATTGAACATTAGTTGTCCAATTCATGATTATAAACAATCTGTATCACAGGTTATCTAGGTTGATAAAAATGAACACTTGCATTAAAATTGAGGTCAACAAAAACTGGTTTACTTTCACGTAAAACAGTCGTAGGGGCAAACGGTGGAGATTTTGGGCCCTGGCCAATATCGTTTCCGTGGTGTAGCGGTTATCACATCTGCCTAACACGCAGAAGGCCCCCGGTTCGATCCCGGGCGGAAACATATCTTTTGCTTTTTTGTTTCTGATATTTTAAACACTGTCGTTTTTGTGGTAATAAATAAAGTGAAATTGACATCTTGGTCATTTTCACACCATGGTTAACTGACTTAGCAGACCTTGTTCAATAGGTGCCAGAGACTTAATCACATACTTATGTATGAGTTTATGACACAGAACAAACACGATTTTCGTGTGAATATGTGCTCGAACCAGCGTGCCCATTGCGCTTACACTCCAGTTTAAAATACTATTATAAGATGAGAAATAAATGTTGAAATAAATACTTGCCAATGCCAATGGCTTTTATTATGATTGTTTTTATTTTTTAATTTCTTGTACACGATTTTGAAATTGTATTTTATTTAAAAACGTCAACAATTGTAATGTTATTTTTTTGTCAATGTACTTTTCTTTAAAATCAAAAATAAAATTAAACTACATTATTAACACACATACCATCACGCCTCTTTCCTGACGGGGGAGGCTCTGCCTACTTTTTTTTCTTTTCATTTACTCTTCCTCTACTTATTTATTAGTTCGTACACAAAAATGTAGTTACATTGAAAATAAATAAAACACAAAAGGTACAGGTGAGCTTATCTCTAATAAGAGATTTCTTCCAGCAGACCATGGTGGCAGGATACGAATTCAAAAAGTTTGCCAGCTTAAGACAGTAGTACATTACACATTAGTTTAGGACATTACTTAGTTTAAGACAGTAGACATAAAATCATAATAATATGTACTAAGAAGAACCGACAAAAAACTCCACAGCCACTCTTTTCCAATAGCTTTTCACAGACGGACTTAAATCATCCCTTCCCAGATTAACATACTATAATCTTACTAATATTATAAATGCGAAAGTTTGTATGTGTGAATGTGCCGTGTTGCTCTTTCACGTAAAAACTACTGGATGGATTTTAATGAAACTTTACAATAATATAGCTTATGCACCTGAATAGCACATAAACCAAAATTTATAAATAAAACTATCTTAATAATTATTCCACGCGGACAAAGTCGCGGGCGGCCGCTAGTTCTTAAATAAGGGAAAAACCGTAAGTGAAGCTGCGAGTTATTCCCAATACAAGTGTCCTAAACTACCCAAAGGGGAAAACTCTGCTATGTAGGTACTTGTATGTAACAAAGATTTTTGTCAAATTGGAGTTTTTTTTATTTTATTTTGTTTTGTTTTAGGTTCACGCACGTAATAAACCTAGAGTACTACTCGGACCTAGTAGCCATCCTGTCTCGCTTGGTGGCTGACGAGCTGATAGCTCCTCGGGAGAGGTTGCTGTGCGTGCGCAGTGTTCTGTGCGTGTTGGGCGGCGCCGGCGACGCGCTCAGCGTCGACCCGGCCAAGTTCCACGCGCATCTCTACCACAGCGCTATTGGGGTGCATGCTGGTATGTCTTAGACTAGTCTTTGTTGACCTTTTCAGCCAAGAAACACTGAGAAATCTCGGGCCTAGCTACTACTACTAGTATCATCTCTACCACAGCGCTATTGGGGTGCATGCTGGTATGTCTTAGACTAGTCTTTGTTGACCTTTTCAGCCAAGAAACACTGAGAAATCTCGGGCCTAGCTACTACTACTAGTATCATCTCTACCACAGCGCTATTGGGGTGCACGCTGGTATGTCTTAGACTAGGCTTTATTGACCTTTTTAGCCAAGAAACACTGAGAAATCTCGGACCTAGTAGCCATCCTGTCTCGACTAGAGCGCTATTGGCGTGCATGCTGGTATGTATTAGACTAGTCCTTGTTGACCTTTTTAGCCAAGAAACACTGAGAAATCAAGCACAAGCTTCAAGGATTATAAGAATTATTCTTCGGTTCTGGTCGCCGGGCCTTAGGCGGCTCGCCGTGTAGGTTACTGTTTTGGTTTTCGTTCTTTTCTGGTTTGCTGTTTTAGCAAAATAATCTCAGTGCGGGCACTCAGCTTTCGGCTATGCAAAGCAACATGAGTCATTAAGCCCTTCGGCTTCAGAGCTCGACCTACGGCCTTTTTTTTTATTTTTCACACCATAATTCACAAGTTTTTCACCAATGTAGCATTTTTAGTGGTTGGGAGTCACTAATAAATTTAGTACGGGACACCCCAAATCCGACAGTCTAGAAACTTATTTATTGGTCCAAACACGGAGTGAATCTATTTGATTATAGATACAAATTAGGTCCCTTATTTGTACAAATATGGGAAAAAGCAAGTTTATTAAAAACACCAAATATTTTGCCAAATACTGCTCACCGGGTTCCTTCTATCTGGCAGATTTTTTTTTCGCAGAATTTCATTTTGCAGAACACACTTGGCATAATCTTCTTTGGCCGAATATGTTTAAGGCAGAAAAAATACTAAGCATAATCATCATTTGGCAGAAAGTTTGTATGGTCGAATTTTTAATGGCATACTTTTAAGATAGCAGAATTTTATTTGGCAAAATTCCATGATGCATAATTACTTTGTGCATAATGTTTATTTGGTAGAATTTCACTTGGCATACTATTGTCATTCCATTTCTCTCGTGGTTTCGTGGTATTTGTTATAACAACAAATACCACGAAATGAAGTCGGGGCGAAACCGACACGGATAGATTAGGTTAGAAGGTTTAAGGCGGGAGCGAAGCGGAGCGAAGCTCCCGCCTTAAACCTCCGTGGTTATTAGCGTGCCTGATTAGCTTGCTGCTTCATTTCATATTTTTTATATGGATATAAAAAAGTATGCCAAAAGATAATTCTGCATATTAACTTTCTGCTATGTGATGTTTCTGCATGTTAACTTTCTGCGTTACCATGATTCTGCTTTTTATTATGGTTATTAAAATTATGCCAAAAGATGGTTCTGCCATGCAAAATTATGCTTTTTGAATGTATGCTAAATGAGTGTATGCGAAATGATTTTCTGCGAAATGATATTTCTGCCATCCGTTGTTATGCATTATAAAATTATGACAAAAAAGTTCTGCGAAAAGGGGTAGACCCACTGCTCACCAAGCGCTATCGAAGTTTATTTCACGTTATAAATCAGAATAAAGCACCACATTTTATTCGCAATTCCTGTGTTCACCATCTCATTATACCGCTTAACTTAAGTTACCAACATACTTCAATTTGCCCTCAACAAAATCAATTGCAATATTTCCAGGCGCATCCCACGAAGACGCAAAGATAATCCTCGAAGGCGCGTCTCAAATCTGCGCTCGCGCACGGCGCGTGTCCCCCGCGGTGCTGCAGGCCTTCGCCAAGCGCCTCGCGACGTTGGCGCTGGCGCTGCAGCACAACGGCAGCCTGGCCAGTCTGGCGCTGCTGCACCAGCTCGGACAGGTGAGGACACTACACATTCAGCGGCTAACTGCAACTTGTTTTTTTCCTATTCTATCATTTTTGTCAACTGGAAGAAATATATTTTTAAAGATAAGCTCACCTGGGCCCCAAGTCTTCTAATTTTAGAACGCGTCAATTGAATCGTAATCGAGTCTCAATAGTCTACTTTGGCATATTTTTCATGAAAATGTGTCAAATTAGCCGAAATTAGTACTGAGGCATATTTTTCCTTACTTTGTTATCCAAGATGTGCTTTGTAACTTTTTTTTTGTGTACGAACTCATAAATAATAGTGATTGTAAGGAAGTGCCTGCATACTATAGATTCTTGATCGCCTACTCTTTTTGTTGGAGGGCCAGTAAAAGGGGGATTTTATTGAGGCAAAAAAGGACAAAAATAGTGACCATTGACTCGTAGTTCCTATGTGGCGAGTTAGATGTCGCTACAGGCGTTTGTGAATTTTGTTTATTCGGGGGTTAGTATTATGCTAATTTACCATTTTCCACCTCCAGCAAAGCAAAGCGGTATCAAACCTGCTAGAACCGGACGCAGAATGCGGCTCCGGTCGCTTCGACCCGCTCCTGGCTTCGCCCGAGCACTGCCACGCGCACTCCGCCGCGTTGCACGACGTCTGCGCGCTTCGGAGGCACTACCACCCGACTGTGAGAGATGCCGCCAAGGGGCTGATGCAGGGGACCAGCTTGCCGGAACTTAACAAGCTGTGAGTAGATACTGCAGGCCTGGCTGTAGATAGGGTGCCAAACGTCTTTATCTCCAGCTAAGCAAAGCACTACCACCCGAATGCGAGGGACGCCGCTAAGTGTTTGATGCAGGGGACCAGCTTGCCGGAACTTAACAAGCTGTGAGTAGATACTGCAGGCCTGGCTGTAGATAGGGTGCCAAACGTCTTTATCTCCAGCTAAGCAAAGCACTACCACCCGAATGCGAGGGACGCCGCTAAGTGTTTGATGCAGGGGACCAGCTTGCCGGAACTTAACAAGCTGTGAGTAGATACTGCAGGCCTGGCTGTAGATAGGGTGCCAAACGTCTTTATCTCCAGCTAAGCAAAGCACTACCACCCGAATGCGAGGGACGCCGCTAAGTGTTTGATGCAGGGGACCAGCTTGCCGGAACTTAACAAGCTGTGAGTAGATACTGCAGGCCTGGCTCTAGATAGGGTGCCAACACTACGTCTTCACTTTCAGCAAAGCAAAGTCTGCGTGCTTCGGAGGCACTACCACCCCACTGTGAGGGACGCCGCCAAGTGTTTGATGCAGGGGACCAGCTTGCCGGAACTTAACAAGCTGTGAGTAGTAGGCTTGTGTAGTTCGCGAACTAGGTCGAAAAACCGCTCAGACCGGGGAACTACGCGAACTAGGTGTTAGATTGCCCGCTCTGTAGTTCGTTAGTTCGGACAGAATGAGTAAAGCCGACGACCAAATAATATCTTATAGATATCAATTCATTTTCACTTATTTCGGTATCTAAACTGTTTAATGTATGGATATAATCTTGTCACAGTAGGAGCGGTATCAAATTGAGCGAACGAACTGCCTTAAAATAGTCCAATTTATAACAGATCGTTCGGTCGTTTTGGAACCGCTCTTGCCGCAAAGAGCAAAAAGTTGAGAACGAACTAGAAAAACGAACTAGGTAGCTCGTTTAGGAGCGGCGAACTAAACTGACTGAGAACACGACGTCTGCGCGCTTCGGAGGCACTACCACCCGACTGTGAGAGATGCCGCTAAGTGTTTGATGCAGGGGACGGGGTTGCCGGAACTTAACTAGCTGTGAGTAGATACTGCATCTATCTACTTCATGACACACTGAGCCGAAACGTGAACGCTAACGGCACGGTTGGTCCACAAATTTAAAGTCACCCAGCGGGCTATGGAGAGGGCTATCGGCGTTGGATCAAATTAGAAATGAGGTGATACGGCAGAGAACCAAGGCTATCGACATAGCCCACCGGATTAGCAAGCTGAAGTGGCAGTGGGCTGGCCATGTTAGCCGTAGAATCGACAACCGTTGGAGTAAACGTGTTCTTGAGTGCAGACGTCTGCGCGCTTCGGAGGCACTACCACCCGACTGTGAGGGACGCTGCTAAGGGGCTGATGCAGGGGACGGGGTTGCCGAAACTTAATAAGCTGTGAGTATATACTGCAGGCCTGGCCCAAGATAGGGTGCCAACATTACGTCTTTACCTCCAGCAAAGCAAAGTCTGCGTGCTTCGGAGGCACTACCACCCGACTGTGAGGGACGCTGCTAAGGGGCTGATGCAGGGGACGGGGTTGCCGAAACTTAACAAGCTGTGAGTATATACTGCAGGCATTGCATAAACGCTGCCGCACTATTTAGATGGTTTAGGAGCCGGATTTCTTGAATACGTTACAGGGTTACTAAAATAGTTAACAAATTTTGACCATGTCCTTTCATAAAGAGAAGGCAATTCGATTTGCAGGTGAAGTTGTGTCACAATTTATTCACTCTTGCCTTGAAGACACCAAGGTTGTATGTGGATACATACAACCTTGGTGTATGCGTCTGCGTCTGTGATGGAAACACAGACGCAGGGAGGTTGTACTGTATTACAATATTTTGTTTGCAACTTTGAACGAAAATTTTCGTCAATTTTCCAAACAAATTTGAGATACCCAAAATCTCATTTTTCGAAGTGTAATGTTTTTAGGTTTTGGACGCCACAAAGTTATGGTGACACCAACACTCAGACCCAATTGAATGTACCACCAATAAATTGAATATATTGTTCACAGAACCCCCTCCAAAATCTTCGATCTATACGACGGCTCCACCCTGTCCTTCAAGCCGCCCATCCCCCCTCCAACCCGCGCCGTCGCCGCCGCCCGGCCTGCGCGTGCGCACACGTGGGTACAACCACACTTCAAGGCTTTGTGTGAGGAGGTGGAGAATAATGTACCACTCATTATTAGCAGATGAAGGGAATATTATAATAAAAAAGAGGTAAACAGGTTGTCAGTACTGATGCGAAGTTAAAAATTGTAACGTACCTATAATGTTATAAACTTATGAACAAGATAGTATCATTATTTACTAGAGCGTAAACGAGACAGATATATGTTGTGTCGTCTAAAACTGTCAACACTGTCAATGCATTGCTCAGATGCACTAAAGTTCTGATTTCGGTTGCAGCTTTTTTAGCACAAGTAACCTATCTACCCTTTTTTATTAAAATATCATTAGATGGAGGAATGTTAAATAAAATATCACTATTTAGTTTTTGGTTTTTTATTTTAAAACTTAGATTCTAAGGTAAATGAGGTAAAGAAGGTAAACAAAATCGATTCTACTAACAGACACCTGTTACCTGTACCTGCCTCTTGTTTCCATAACACAATGGAGAACCTTAATTTGATTCCAGGACAATGTATAGGATGTTGTCTCGGTTTGTTTTTTTAGTTCAGCGGCCCATTGAATGGTTTAGTTAACCTGTGGCACTACAGGTATGTTTGGAGTTAAATACCGCGCGTACCCGCGTTAGCACATTTTACAAAAACAAGTCGTAAAAAATAAACAAGCCACCTTTTTGTTTTCTGCAAACGGTAATAAGTTTGTGCATAGATAATCTTGGATATTTGATCTTATTACTTACTCTAATAAGTATCTTTTATTTGTTACACACGTCGGAGCTTCCAGTAGCTTTTGTCTTGATGTTGATGAAAACAAAAGCGTATTGTGACAACTAATGTTCAAACGGTGAAGGTTAATGACTAATCTACCCATAAAACATTACAAAAGGACGACTTGTTTACAATAACACACTTTGAAACTCGACACTCTTGATAACATGTCGATATGGCTTTAGCTTGCACGAGAAAAGGACAAAAAAACGCTCGCTATCGTAACGTAAAATTGTAGAGGTTTTGTTTACCTACTATAACTCATGTTCGACCTTGCTATTCAGAAGGCACAACATTAAGTTATTTACAAAGTTATCTGGCTTAAAATACGTATTCATTCATTTCACGTAGTTCATTCGAGCACTCCAAATCATACACTTACTAAAACTTAACTGTTATTTGGTAATTATCCTATATTAGTTCACTGGGAACTAAGGGCTCATAGCGAACTATTGTGCCGCAGACCTAGAAGACCACGACTGGATTAGACCTTATATCCGGAAGGCTGGTATGTTGCCTTGCCCAGCAGTGGGCGTAACACTCCAAAAGCTTTATAGTTCACTGAGCAACTTTCTCGTTCCAGGCGCGAATGTTTTCGACGACTAAAGCGATTCTTTTGATTCTCGCAGCCTCTAGCGTTTTCTGGGCTTCTTCCTTCTTTTCTGATATGTACTCCCGCATGGACGCCAGTCTCGATTGCCATCTGAAAAAATAGCAGGAACTTAAACGACTTCCTAAAGATTCTCCGCTATAGAAATCTATGGGGAAAGGCCTATCTTCAGCAGTGGACGTCGTGGGGCTATTGATGATGATGAAGATTATGCACTTGAAGAGGTTTACGACATTCTGTCATTAAAAACTGTCGTGGGAATAATCCATGCATCTACTAGTATTCTAGTATACAGGCTGACTTTGCATGTTGATGTCATTTTTTGTAAATAAGCTCTATAGAACAGTATGAAACTATTTTCATAGTATATATTACAGTGTTTTTTTATAATATTAAAATATCTTAAGAGTAAGTCAATGAATAAGGTTTATTTTAGGGCACAAATATGACTTCTACACTTAGTAGTTTAACTTGTGGGAAAATATCGTGACGTGCACTTGAGTATTTTTCCGTGAATGAAGTAAATTAACTAAATTTAAATAAAAATACACAATGAAAATCCTTAAAGAAAAATCTTTTTCACATAAATCTATCCAGTTCCTGATACCAAGTCGCTGCTAAAAGTTTGGCAAGTACGGTGGCCGGCACATCACGCTACCCATTTCCGGTCAGTCCTCCTTGCTCTAATGCAAAGAAATGTCACTTGGCAAGAGCGAGAGAAAAAACGGAAATGGAGTAACCTGATGTGCTGCTCACTGTACGTGCAAAATCACCCTTCAAGATAGGCTAGACAACTAGTATAAAACTCACTGTGCGTCCTGTTTCTCCCAGAAGTCCAGCTCCCTGTCCACCCGCCCATACTCCTCGTGCCTGGCGCGCAGCCGCTCCACCTTCTCGGCCAGTTCCCGCTGCTCCGCGCTCCAGGTGGACGCTTCACCTGCCTCGCGGGACACTTCTGTATCTAGGGACTCTTGCTCGCGTTTGATTAGCGATTTTAGATCGGATATCTTTGTGCGAGACTCTTCCTGGAAATTGGAAAGAGGTTCCAAAATTTAAAATGTAAGTGCCTTTGAGAAATGTGTGAACGTTTATCCACACAGCGTCAGAACTAAACGAAACAAAGTTATACTTTGAGAACAAGTCAACGCATGAAACGAATGAAATATTTTTTTTTAAATTATACTACTTAGTATTATCATGTGCGTGTGCATTGGGTGAGCCCCCCTTTAAAAATGAATAAAAATGTTCTCACCATATAGTTGAAGATCTAAAACAATTGTAAATGTAATCTTGCAATTTGTAAAACGATGGAACCGAAGGTATTTAATGAAATGTCTGCTCACCCAGTTCTCACAAAGGGTCAGCCGTATCTCCGTATGTAATGACTTTACAAATACTAATAGTGTTCTGAATTTCAGTAAAAATCTATTCTGACTAGGGTCTTAAAAATCAGTTTCACAAGATCCGTATTAAAAAAAATACAAATGATTGCTTGTGCTCACCCAATCCTCACGGTATTAAAAGGGCTGATATTTTAGCGAACTAGCAATTAAATGGCATTCATAATTTACTCATTTAGTAACACCCAGACAACCAGGAATAAACTTTTCTTTATTGGAAGCTTAAAATGGCCAATTTTAACACTTGAATCATTGCTAGAGTTCTAGCAATGATTCAAGTGTTGCACTGCAGAATGCACTTTTAGAACTAAGATCAAAAAATAAATCATTGATGGTAAAAAAAATATAAATGCGGGAAGTTATCAGGGTATTTTTTGTTTATTATAAATATTACGATCATGCGTTTTCCCCTTGTTGTAAAAAGCCCTCTTCCACTGACTACGGTCTAGAACTCTAGAGTTATGCTGAAGCAGTACTTCAAATGCGAGTCCAACTCTTAAACTTTTTCATTTTTGATAAGATGTCTAATTTTGCTTAGAGCTGTTTTTCAATAGTCAGATAGAAATTATCAGACCAATAAATTATAACACGGCAGATTTTAAAATGTATGTCAAAATGACAAATCTGCTGACTTGTAAATTATTGGTCTGATAAAATCTAACTTTTTAAAAATCAGTCTTTAATTAATTTTCATGTTACGGGGCCGCTAGTGTTTTTTTTTTTATAGGATAGGGGGCAAACGAGCAGACAGATCACCTGATGGAAAGTGAATACTACCGCCCATGGACATTTGCAACACCAGAGGGGCTACAAAATGCGTTGCCGGCCTTTTAAATGGGAGTACGCTCTTTTCTTGAAGGACTGCAGGTCGTATTTGTCCGGAAATACCGCATGCGGCAACTCATTCCACAATTTCGTGGTTCGGGGCAGAAAGTTTCTGTTGAAACGAACAGTAGTGCTCTGCCAACTGTCGAGGTAGTGGGGGTGGTAGAGTTGTCGCGTAGATCGATGGCGGAAAGAGGTGGCGGGAATCAGCCCGAACAGTTCCTCGGAGCACTCTCCATGATAGATGCGATAGAGAATGCAAAGCGAAGCTACATCTCTACGCAGTGCCAGGGAGTCAAGCCTATCCGAAACCTCGCAGCAATCAACAACTCGAGCTGCTCTCCGTTGAATGCGGTCTAGAGGGAGAAGCTGGTACTGGGGAGCCCCTGCCCAAAGATGAGAACAGTATTCCATGTGAGGCCGAACCTGCGCCTTATAAAGTTGCAGGCGGTGTGTCGGTGTGGAATACCGTCTCGATCTGTTGAGCACGCCGAGCTTCTTTGAGGCTATTTTAGCCTTACCCTACAGGTGGCCACGAAACTGGACTTCGCTCGATATGTCGACACCGAGAATTCCGATATTGGCTGCGGCAGTTAATGGGGTGCTCTTGAAACAAACCGACACGACAAAAGGCAGCTTTTTTGCGGTGAACGCGCAAACTTGCGTCTTCTTGGGGTTGAATTGAACCAGATTTTGTTTACCCCAGTCTGAGTGTACCGCTGTTGATGTCGCTAGATGTCAGTCTAGTTAGAGGCCTTAGGGCGGTTTGACTGCTGGGCCTGTGCCCAGCAGTGGGACGTATATAGGCCGTTTATGTACTTATGTTATTATGTTTGTATACTGTGTATTATTTTATTATAGTATTTAAGTGTATTTTTGTTTGTTTGATTTAGTTTTTGACGATTTAAAAGCATTTGTAACAGGTCTATTTAAATAGGTAAAGATATTTTGAACTTGAATTTAAAGATTCACCCCCTTATTCATAAAAACGAACGCAACGCTAAAGCATTGTATAAGCAATTGACGTGTTGTGTCATTTACTCCCAAATGGTAACTGCTGAGTTTCTTGCCGGTTCTTCTCAGTACAGAAACAACTTTCCGACACCGGTGGTTGAGTCACATTATGTTTGTATACTGTGTATTTATTTATTATTTCTATTATAGTATTTAAGTCTATTATTAAGTGTATTTTTGTTTGTTTGATTAAGTTTTTGACGATTTGAAAGCACTTGTAACAGGTCTATTTAAATAAAGATATTTCTGATTCTAATTCTGATTCTGAATGGCGGCAGCAACAAGAATGAAAGTGACAAAGCGATACAAAAGTTATCGTGTTGTTGTAGAGTTGTTTAAGTTTTTATGAATAAGGGGGTCAGACTGGCGATGCCAGTGGGCAGCACCATCACACGTGCCCTATAGTAAATATATCTAGCTCTACTGACCAGCAAGATGGCGCGCGTGCGACTGAGCTTGGTCCGGTTGGCGACGTGGTCGGCGCGCAGAGCGGCGAGGCGCGCCGCGTGCGCACGTAGTGCCTCCACCGCTGAGCTCACGTACTGGGCACACGAACTGCCCATTAACTCCCTGGGAAAATATACATCTCATAAAAACACACCTTTTTACTAAAGATCTTGGCTTCAGGCAGGAATCGAACCCGCGTCTTTCGCAAACCGGAACAGAAAAATTCGGCCGGTCTGTTAATGGTCTCGGTAGCACATTAGTTAATGCAGTCACCTGGTTTGCAAAAGACGGGGGTCGATTCCCGCCTGAAGCCAAGACCGACTGTCTTTTTCTGGTTTTCCTATCTTTAGTAAGATAATAACGCATTATCACTAATGCTAAAATAAAAATAACCTATTCATTTTAATACTATTTTTATTTTTAACAATGATAATGCATTGCATACCCTACCCTCACGACCATATCCCTAATGGGTTAGTCAGAGGCGCACTGACTGTTCCCGTCATGGTGAACGGAACATTCAGGATCCCACATTTCGCCGAGGGAATTTAAACCCAACGTGGTAAGGGGCGAGCCTACCGCCGTTATCCGGGTTGCTTGGGTTTTATATCGGTGTTATCCATCACCGGAGAGTTAGCCGCAAATTGTACAATGAACACAAAGTAGGTGTGTTCCGGACAGATTTGATCTCGGGACCGAACCAGCGCCTTTCGGAGTCCAGGCGACTGCACTAGCCAACCCACCAAGACAGTTTTTCTTTTATCTGGGATTTTGATTTATCTGGGATTTCTATCTTTACATACATTGTTTGTTTAGAATGAGATGAACATAATTAAATTTGAATTGTGATTACAAATGTATTGTAATACTCTTCTTTGTCGGTATCACTCTTGACAGAGTGGTCGTGGTCATCTCACTTCACCTTTAAAATTCTTTAAACACTCTATCTATTAAAAAAACCGCATCGAAATCCGTTAAGTGTGTAATCACATAGGAACATAGAAAGCGCGATACTATGTTTTAAAAAAAATTAAAATGGGTTTGCGTTTGACCTCAGTCTCGCCTGATGGTAAGCGATGACGAGGTCGAAGGTGTAACACGCTTACCCAGAAAATGCCTATTCACTCTTGCCTTGAAGACACCAAGTTTATATGTATCCGGAAACACAGACGCAGGGAGAGGTCTTTTTTAATTCTAACAAAGTCAAAAGTTAAAAAAGACAAATATTCTCATAAAAACAAAACAACCAGTAAAAAAGCTTACTTCTCATCAATAGCAAGCGAGGCCAAGTCCGGGAACTGCGCCGAGAGGTGTATGAGCCCTTGCTTGTATTCGACGCAACTGTCTAGAGTTTTCTTCTGCCACAATGCCAGCTCTGTTTCCTTGCTTAATAACATCTGGAACACGGGATTAAGTCTGAAATTGGACCTTCAGGACTAGGCTTAACGACTGACATTTAGCGACATCAACCGGGACCAATGGCTCTATTTATATATAATGTTTCAAGTGGGCCTGCTAATCACGAATGTAAGGAAAATAAGCATATTTTATTAAAAAAGCGAGTTTTCCTTTAGTTTGCCATAATATAATGTTTCTTCCCCGAAATTTATTTTTATATGCAACATTATAGATGGCATAATAAACTATTGACCTTTTTATTTCAAAACCAACAAGGTTGATTCCCGGCAAGGTAAGAAGTTTTTCTTAAAATCTAAATAAGCAGTTTAGTTTTGGTCAAAATCAGACTTGAGATTCCTTTAAGCATTTTCATATAATAATAATTGTAATCTAGTTATTAATTTACATAATTATGTCACTGGGTTAAGCCCGTTTAATTGTGTTTTAATAAATAAATAAATATTTTCCTCATAATTTATAATTTGTCCGAAAATTCCCCCTGTATAAGCTAATGTCCCCTGTATATAATAAGTTAATTACCTTGTCTATCTGTGCAGCGAGCGCGCGCTTGGAGTCCTGCACACGTAGCGCGTAGTCCACTTCGTCTAGAAGCCGCGTGCGCTCTTCTACTGTTAGAGGTTGCTGTTCTACTTCCTTCTTTAGCTGTTGGCTCTCCGCCCTGCAAACGATAACGAATACCTGAACGATTTGGTGTAATTGTTGAGAAGTGAGCTACTACACCAAAGGTCACGGGTTCGATCCTCGCACAGTAAAAACACTTGTGTGCATGAACATGCACACAAGTGTTTTTACTGTCTGTTTTGCTGGTCTGGGTGTTTTCTTTGTATTTATTTACAAAAGACACAGTATTTAGGTGTGTTTATACGTTGTCCAGTATCCCATAAAACGGGCTTTAATTAGCTCATCTTGGATGACGCTCTCGGTTATGCTGTCCCGTAATGTCAATAGAACTGAAAGGGACAGCATGAGCTTGAGCGCGTGCTCAGCGTTGATTGACGTTTGTGAATTCGGGGGTCACATGGATCAATAGTTGCATTATGGAATTCTAAGTGTATTATCGTTTTTCGACGAAATGGGCCAACAATTTACGGGTGTAAGTCGCTCATGTTTTTTGGGAGCTACAAAAAATTTGCTACCACGCTAAAAGTTAATGTTTACTTTCATCCTAAGTATACTCACGTAGATCATCACTCAGGCAAGGTGGAGTGATGATCTGCGCAGGATGGCTGGCAGGAGCTGGATGCGAGCAACCGAAGATCCAGTACAGTGGCGAGCAAAAGGAGAGGCCTATGTTCAGCAGTGGACTACAACAGGCTGATGATGATGATACTCACGTAGCCCTCTCAATGTCCACATCAAGCGCCCTCAACGCCTGCGCATGATCGCCCCGCACAGTCTCCGCAGCGGTTACCGCGTCGCGATCCGCACGTCGCGCGGCCCGCTCCGCCCGCAAGGCGCCCAGCAAGGCGTCGTGGCGCGCGCGACGACGCGCCTCGTCCGCGCGCGCTGACGCCTCTACTTCGTCTTCGAGGCATACTTCGTATTCTGGAAAGGATGACGGTTACATATTTTTTTTAACCGTCTAGATCCCACTGCTGGGCAAAGGTCTCCCCTAAGCTCTTCCAGAGGTCCCTATCCACAGCCAAAAAGAAAGGAAAAAGGCCAAACAGGAGAAGAAGCAGAAGGAAGGCTTAGGAAACGATGGTGTGATGACCTTGTAAGCCACTCTAGAGATAGGCACGTTATACATTGATTACAAAAAAACAACAATTAAGAAAAACTATAGAATGGGGACTACGAATCATTTTGCATATTTCTTTATGTTCACCAAAAAAGTGAAACCGCAATCGTAATTTGTTTCACAATGAGGCCTGCAAACTTGGGGTTGTCCACCCCCAAGTGGGCTTTCAACTTGGGGTTGAAAGTCCATTTCAAAAGTGTTAAATTTTTGTAAAATCATTTCATTTTTTTGCAACCCAAACTATTATGGAACAATTTTGTTAGGACACCATTTTCATAAACGCAATATTTAAAGTAGCTGTTGAACGAAGTTCTTACGCGCTCTTTACAAAAACAGTGAACGTGACGTCATAATCACAGTCACGTTTGATGAAGCGTTTTCGAGCAAGTCCAAAAAGGTGCATTTTACAATTGCGATATCTTGGGTAATATTGATGCTAATGAAGTGATTATTTTAGATTGTTTACATAAATGTAAGATGAACAAAAAATTATTTATTTTTTAGCATATTGATGAATGTGGGTTCAACCGAAGAAATCTCCGACCTAAGGGTTTAATACTGGACCTATTTTGGTCAACTCTCTCCAAGCACTTTAATTTTTAGGATAAACCATATCTAAGCTAAGTAACAACCATTGACCTCATTATTCCTAAAAAACGTTCAAAATACACTGAATACACTGTTTGAAAACAGTAAAGGTACCTAGAACTGTTGTTTATGGTTTGTTTTTGAACCAATCCCTCATAGACTCAACTACATCTTTTAGTTGGAGTACTTGTCAAGAGTAACTGATATAGAAGAGTGGATTCAATGTTACACTGAAATTCAAAGTTACCCAACTTGTATGTATTATTTTTAATATGAATCGAAATTTTTGTTTATTTTCTGATTTTGATTTAGTATCAACTGAATTAAGCTTTTAGTACTCCTTTTGTTTTAAGTATAAATGAAATAAAAAATAAAAAACCTCATAGTTCATATGGAATTATACTTAAACACTTACTTTTTATAATTTGCTGTAACTCAAAGATCTTCTCTTCATCATTGCCTAGCAGAAGTTTCAAATTCTGCAAATACTCCTCATTCAAATCTTCAAATTGATGACCTGGGTCTTGAAACCTGCAATAACGACATGTAGTCCTTCTTAGTGATAAAAAATAACTAGGAAACTGAAAAAAATATACAGGGTGCCTTCTTTTTCAAAAACCAATCGGTTCGATTCCTAGCCAAGGTTTTTTGTAAAATCTGAGCATGTAGTTTCAGTTTTTGCCAAAATCGGTCTCGAGACTCCTTTTAGCAATATTCGATATTCCTCAAAGTTTAGGATTTGGCCTACCAGAAGATACCCTGCATATGAATGAGTTTTTAAACATTTTGCTGTTATGTGGTTATTATTATGCAATTATTACCTTATCCAACACTTGTACAGATAGTCTCGCCGTAGACAAGCCAGCTCGTCTTTTCCTACATACAGCCAGTCATCAGAGACGGGCATTTCCTAAAAAAATCATAGAATATTTTAAAACACACCTGACAAACATCCTACTAATATTATAAATGCGAAAGTTCGTATGTGTGGATGTGTCTTGTTGCTCTTTCACGTAACAACTACTGATTGGATTTAAATGAAACTTTACAATAATATAGTTTATGCACCTGAATAGGACATAGGCTACAATTTATAAAGATTATATCACTTTTTTTCTAACCTAAGTCTACGCGTTCGAAGTCGCGGGCGGCCGCTAGTATACAATAAAATGACCAGCAAATTCAGTCACGTTTGGGCTCAAATTCGCTCGGCGAAATGTGGTCTTCGGAATGTTCCGTTTACCATGACGACAACAACAAAGGCAACTTTTTTAAAGGTAGTGACGCATAAAGAGATGAACAGTGGATGATGGAGGTGGCCAGATTTCTTACTCTAATGAATAAATGATGAAGACAGAGGCAATATAATAGCCTGTGCAAGGTTTGTGATGTGGATATCTTCACTGACCAACCACAGAAATTCAGGCGTACAGTGCTGGCGTGCTTTTTAACCAGCCTAATCACCTACCTACAAATAATTAAGTAAACTCGTAGTTCTAAAAATAATAATAATAATCTGTAGTCCACATTGCATGCCGTGGCAGCCTATAATTAAGACGACACTTAGCTTAAATCCTATTGTTCTAAGATGATTTAAATTGTTTGTGTGTTTGTCTTGTTGGTTGTCCTAATAAATAAAATAAATTAATAATAAATCTGGTTATACTGACGATGTGGTTGACGAGGTCGAGGAGGTACGCGATGAGTGCGAGCGCGTGCGGGAAGGCGTGCAGCGTGTTCACGGTCTTCAGCCAGGACTTGGACACCGCGCCCGGGTATAGTAGGCGCTTGGACAGGTGAGGCAGCTAAGGAAACAATGTTTATTCATTTAATAGGTCACCAACGAGGCTTACACTAATACAATGATTCAGGATACTAAATTAAAGTGAGAATAATGCTAAATGAAGTCTCACGTAAAGGTAGCAACAGCACGTTATTTCAATTGAAATGAAATTATCTAGGTAAACTGATTAGGAGACTGAAGAAGCAAGAGCTGTAGGGATTGCTTTAAGGCGAAAGGCCTGTGTAGGAGGCAAATTAAAACTTATTCTTAATATAAATTATCCAATAAACTTGGATGGTTGGTGGCAAGTAAATTTCAAATGCATACAATTAAAAATCTAAGAATACTGGATGGTGCCATCCCGTAACCCATTATTCAAAGTCATTGTCATAAGAAAAGTTCTTACGCCTTTGTTTCCCATTATTGACATAAAACTCGTTTTGGGAAGTTCAAATATGTGCTTTAAATCGTAATACCTCAGAAAGTATTTATGGGTTACAACTCATAAGCTAATACTTACTCAAAAGTTTTAAAGTCTTTATCATACAAAAAAATTACAATTTAGTACCCTATTTTTAAAGAAAACTACCTTCGTGACATAGTTGTCATTGTTAAGTTTCGCATCCCTGGTCACCGCAGTGAGCAGGGCGCCGCTGATGTCCACGAAGCGCGCGATGGTGAGCGGCCGGATGAGCGCCATCGGGGCTCCGTCGGCGCCCCCGCGCTGGGACAGGGCCTCTTGCACCCGCGATAGCTCAGCCCGCTGCCAACCAGCATTGGATAGAGGCCTGGGAAAAGATGTGGACTGTAAAGCAGCTAATTAAAATCATCATCTTGCCTTGTAGGACCAATCTGGTTATGTCAGATTACTTCTGCCTGAAAAATACTCAACTATGGTGCTGAAGCAGTCTTGTAATAAACATTTCAAAGAAAGGCATATTTTCAAACTTGTGACATATTATTCAAGAAGCCATAGCTATGTATGCTCTCTTGTTGGGATAATTATTATTATTTGATTCGAAAATGAGCCTGTGGAAGTGTTTTTTAATAATAATACCAACCTTTGATCCTTTATAGTGACAAATGCAAGTGCCCTGTCTAGAGATGTTTGCCAACTACGACTCGCCCGATCTTCAGACGGAGTTCTCTAAAACCATAAAAATATATTATGTTAGATAAATCATTAATAGTCATGCTATAATTTGATTTTGGTAAAATTGCAGCTACAACACAGGATGAAATGTTCTCATACAAGACTGGAATGGAAATAAGAAAATCTAACAAAAAAAGCAAGGCAAGGAGGAATCTATCAGATGTATCTGTATCAGATAAAGCTTAGATGATGAGTTGAAATACAAGGCAAATAATATGACAAATAGTATCAGGCTCCCGAAACTAACAATGTATGATACCAAAAGGGCCTAATAATACCTGTGGTGTTGTAGTGGGTCTGGAGTAGTGGCTGGACCGCAGGGGTGTCATGGAGGATTGTCCGAATCTCTCACTTTGCTGGGATCTAGATCTCTGGAATTAAAAAGGTAGCTCTTAAACAAAATTCAATATAGACCAAAGTTAAACATTGCATTCTATTTTGACATTATCAACAACTTTCCAAAAAATAGAAACCCAATTTGAAATAAGTTTTAAAATATTTTAAAATGATTAAGGCAGTTTGAAACACTTGCTAACCCCACTGAGTTGTATCTTGGTTGCGGAGGCTTCTCGGCTCAGTCGCCCACCTCCGAAAGTTCCTCGAGCAGGCTCCGCGCTGCTGGAGCGGTGGCCTGTCGTGCTGGGCCTTCGGGCTTCATTTGAGAGCCGGTCAGTGGAGCCAGGTCGCCGCGGCTTCGGTAACATCGATGGTTTACCCTCCAATCTGAAGCCAAACAAGCGCATTGTTGATGGTGGTAAAAAATATTCTCAAAGGTAAGTTTACGAAACTTTGAAATGGGGAAACGACGTCTGATTACAGACATAAGATTATGGATTTGAATAACATTAGTGAAAGCAGAGAGAGAAAGTACGAAAATCGAAGTAAACAAAACCAAAGAACAAACCTTGATTTCCGCATTGCGGAAGACTGCCCCGGAATATATCTAGTGGGCAGCATTCTTGTGTTAATATTGTTCAGAACCACTCGTAACACAGCGACATAAAATAAGAGGAAACAGTTGAGGATGCACAAACGTTAATAATCTTCAAATAAAACAACACCACACACTTCAATTCAATTTTCGTTGGAAGTTCAAATTTTCAAAACAAAACAAACAGCTGTCATTTCATTTTTTTTAATTAAAGCGGTTGTTTTTAAATTGTGGCTTTGGCGACTTAACCATCAGCCATTGGCCATCAGCCACGGATTTGCCTGAACGGTTACCCGGCGGGGAAAGCTGTCGCTTCGCTCGGCAAATGATAGATTTTTCAAGAAAATAACAGATTCGCTGTCAACTAAGCTTTCACTTGCTTGCTTAAGCGCTTAGAAGTAGGAGTCAACAAACATTTTAGGGTAGACGTTATGATGTCTTTGTTTACAATTTATTTCAAAGTTCAAGGCCTTTTCGGAGTGTATTATGCACGGTCCACAGCATAACAGGCTGCCAATTTCCTGCTCTATTGCAAAGAAATGTTACAAGGCAAGAACAAGATATAAAGTGGAAATTGGTAGCCTGATGTGCCGTTGACTGTACAACCACTAGGGTGAAGATGATGTGAGATGTACGGTGGACGGTCAGTCCTCCTTGCTCTATTGCAAAGAAATGACATTTGGCAAGAGTGAGAGACAAAACGGAAATAGGGTAACCTGATGTGCTGTTGACTGTACCTTTCAGTTCAACTGCCAGTTCTGATCTGTCAATAGCTATGGCATGCCCGACTCACAGCCCGCACACAAAGGGTGCGTTCCGAATTGAGTCGAAATCGATTACAGCGCGCTCACAGAGCGTCCCGAATTGAGGTATCGCGCCAACGGGCCATCAAACGTCAGACAGCTGTACGTCATGGGTGACGTCACTAACGGCGCCATATTGCGCTCACAACGATAATGCTCCAGAGCGATATCACCGTGGGCCTTATGTCAGATTCATAGATGAAACGTCAAACAGACATTTTCGCGTAAAAATATTTTTGTCAATATTCCTCAGAATAAATCTTTGCTAGGACAAATCTTTTTCTATGATAGCGAAACAGAAAGTTTTACCACAAGAACCGCAAGTTTAACCTGGGAATGATAGAAATTAAAGGTTTAAAAATTGTTAGGTTATGTGTCACTATCTAGCGGTCCGAATTGGTTTTCACGCTGACAGCGCTGTGGGCACTGTTGACGCGATATTTCAATTCGGGACGCCTGTTATCGCTGTGAGCGCCCATGGACCTGTAATCGCATTACGGACCGCACAGAAAGGGTGCGTTCCGAATTGAGTCGAAATCGATTATATCGCGCTCACAGAGCGTCCCGAATTGAAATATCGCGCTGCCATTCATCTAACGTCAGACAGCTTGACGTCATGGGTGACGTCACTAACGGCGCCATATTGCGTTCACAACGATAATGCTCCAGAGCGATATCACCGTGAGCCTTATGTCAGATTCATAGATGAAACGTCAAACAGACATTTTAGCGTAAAAATATTTTTGTCAATATTTCTCAGAATAAATTTTTGCTGGGACAAATCTTTTTCTGTGATAACGTAACAGAAAGTTTTACTACAAGAACCGCTAGTTTAACCTGGGAATGATAGAAATTAAAAGTTAAAAATTGTTAGGTTATGTATCACTATCTAGCGGTCCGAATTGGTTTTGACGCTGATAGCGCTGTGAGCGCTGTTGACGCGATATTTCAATTCGGGACGCCTGATATCACCGTGAGCGCTCACATTACTGTAATCGCATTACGGACCGCACAGAAAAATTACAACCATAAATGTCACTGTCTCAACTGTCTGTCACGTCACTTTTATGTCAGCGGAAATCAGTTTTTCGGTTCGACTACTTATTTATTATGTTTTATTCATAATATTAGAATAAATGTTAAAAACATTGTAAGAAATGGCGGGGACGTACTACTTTGTTATCGTAGGGCACTCCGATAACCCTATATTTGAAATGGACTTCATTCCAGTAACGAAAGAAGCGAAGGTAGTCTCGGGGTACAGTTAGCTGCCACCCCACTTATTTTGATCACAAAACATTAACGTATCCTAAATTACGATTCAATTATTAAATTAAACAAATATGTTCCTAGACAGGAACTCCCTACCTAACTGACCAACTTCCGAGATTAGATAAAACCAAACAACTATGAAATTGCCATTTTGCAACTTTCAGAAAGAAGACAACAGACATTTGAATCAGTTCATTGCTCATGCTGCGTTAGATCTAGTGGATGAGCACATGTGGAAGGTCACCAATACGTACCTGAAGTCCGTAGACAAATTTAACCAGTGGTTTGTCTCTGCATTTGTAACTGCTAGTCAAGTATGTTTGTTTGTTTTTGACTCCATTTGAAAAACCTTCATGTGTACCTAAGTGATTCAAACTAGTATCATATTGGTAAATCACAATCTGTGAAAGTACCACTTTGTTCTGTGAAATACACTTACATCCATTTTATTTTACAGATGCGTTTTATAATGGTTCATGATGCTCGAAACGAAGATGGCATCAAGAACTTCTTTACAGACGTGTATGAAGCTTATATAAAACTCATGCTCAACCCATTCTACAAAGAGGATACACTAATAACTCTGCCAGCATTTGAGAAGAAAGCACAATACCTGGGAAAGAAATACCTAACATGATTTATTTAAACTAGTGCACTATTCTTTAGTAATGCTTGTATTGTCTGTATTCTGAAACAACATGGAATTAGAGATTGTCTAAGCTGAAATGGTGCACCCATTCATGCATCTACACATACAAGAGGGTTTGCTTCTATGCATATTTGCAGTGGAGGGGCGCGTCATTTCAGCTTAAACAATCTCTACCTAGGTTTGAATACATACCCAATAGATGTAAACCTGTGATTGGACCAATATTGAAATTGACTTAGCCAAATAAAAGCCATAACATGCCATGTCATGTAAATAGGACATTGACATGGTTCAAGTTGGTCTAGAAATGGGAGTTTCATGAGTAAAGACAATACTTAAAGTCAAGTTATGCTGTAAATATTATTATTATTAAAATAAGTTAATGTTATTCATATTAGTATGTTTATTAGTAAAATACATTTTTTCACATTATATTTATTACGAAACAGCTGTTTACAATTTAATACATAGGCGGAAGAATGGATCACATCCAATAGATTAGTCTGAATCAGCCCAATATTCAAACAGAATCTAAAGCTTCATGTTAAGTTAGTTAACATGTTAAATACATACTGCCAACTTTGAAAGGCAGAGTAACCTTCAGCGTTTTAGTTACACACTTTTATGAAATCAATAATTTTCATTACAAACCATTCCTTACAGATGCAGTTTGAATATTGAATGACCCTACATTGTTACCTTTACTGTAAAATGTTAAAGAATATCAATAAGGAAGAAAACAATTAAAAGTTAAAGAAACCTTCAGCCTCAGTCACAGATGTTTTGGTAGGTACTTATTGTTAGGTATTTTAAATCTTCAGTAGAGGTCTGGAAGACCCAGGTCCTCATCTTCAATACTCCCATTTGAGAAGTCATCTGCAAACAAAACCATTGTGTTTTAAGTATTTGGAAACTGGCAGTTTTCTTCAAGATATCGCCTCTTCGCATGAAAAGTGTACAATTCCCGAAAATATTCGAAATTAAGTTTTTACGCGAAAGCAGTTGGTATAACCAATATGTTTCTCTTAAACACTGACAAAACAGCGTAGTTCAACAAAATCTCGCTAGATGGCGCATTGTTTAGTTTTGAATTGGCCGAAGTGAGAATTTGTCTCGCGCGAATACGATACAGTTTTAAGTTACGTTCAAGCGCCCGAGCAGTGCATGTGTTGTGTCTCTTCAAAACTATACAAAAACGAAAATTTAATCACCAGGTAAGCGTTCTATTTCATTAGTACTATACAAACTCAAAATTAAATACTTATTGCTGTAAATGTGTAACAAAATTTGAATAAATTTTCTCTTAAAAATTGTATAATTCTGTTATGTAAATACATAAATACATACAAATACATACATGTAAATACATAATTAGTGTACTCATTTCATAATTGTACTGAAAGAAATAAATATTTCATAAAATATTATTGTTTTACTGCCAAAAATACTATATTTTTCCCTTATTTTAATCGTATATTCTTGTTCAGATTAAATCGTAAAAATTAAGCAACATTTTATCTAGAAAACTCTTAAAACTCAAAACGACTATTTTTTTGACCTACGTTTCGGCTATTACATAATAAAATTAATTTACAATTTAATTTTACTTTGAAAGACAGATAATGTAACTAGCTAAAGTTACAAGAATAATGTTGATAAGACCATTATTTTTAAAAATATTATACGTCAAACCTTAAAAATGCTCTCCTGTAAAATTTGTAAATTTTGAGTTTATACAGTTTTAATGCGAGAAGACGATATCTACCCTGTAGCAAATTATTGAAGAAAACTACCAGTTTCTGTAGCAAATTAATATTCATTACTGATAAGATGTCAACTCTGGTTGAATTAATCATTAAATGATCTTTTGTGGTCAACATCACAGAAAGAATACTCACTGATAGCTCTCGAAGTACTCACCAGTGAAGAACTCATCATGGTAAGAGTTGTCCAATTCCATTGTGTGCCTCTGCAGGGCTGGTGGAGGTGTGTTGGGTGGAGAAAGTTGCTTCGCAATCTCTGGTACAGGAATTCCTAGGTAATCATGAATGTCTGTGTGGTAGTTGTCTGAAATTGCAGTTTTAGAAGTTATTGACAAGTTGATTTGAAATTTTGAATATGATGTGATCACCTTACTTCAGTCAAGTATTTACACATTAGGTACCTAGATGTTTATTGTTTGTTTTAAGCACAGATAATGAAAAATTGGCTTGGCATTACTACTTACATTTACAGATATATCTTTTGACCTTTTTAATGCAACATTCTTATATAAATCAACGACAGCACCAAATTATAATAGGTACATTTCTTACCATATTTATAAGTCGGTTTAGTGAACTCGAATTCTTCCACATCAACCCTCTCAAGATCGGCGTCCGGATCGCTATATATAAGAGGGCCGACATTTACCGCGCGAGGGGTGAACACCTGCCGAGGAGTGGTCTGCAAAGCCTTTCCAGTGTTGGAGAGAAAAGACTTCTTCATTTCACCTTTCTTCAAAGGTTCGTTGGGTTTAATCGGTCCATTCAAAACTGCTTTGCCCATATTCTCTGTACACAAAAACGGAAATGTATTTATAGTACATGAACTAGAGTTTATTTTAGCGTTTAATCTTAGTAATCTTACCGTTGTTAGACAAAGGTTGACGCCCCACATGTCTTGTAGTTTGCCGCATTATGTGGTCACCGAATATATCGAACAAGGATTGTGCCATTTTACTAAAAGCAGATGGTATGTCCTCAACCAGGAGAAGATAGAATTTATAGAACAAAACTGGAAATCTATCTTTCGCAGTTTCAAATTTTCTGTGTAAATCTCAACGGAACAATATACTGACAGAACTGACAGTTAACTTCACAGATAATTAAAATATGTTTTTTTTTTGAAGATTTATACGTAAGCTCCATAGCTTTAAAAAAAGTTGTGTCATTTCACCCTACTAGGATTTCAGTTGTGAAAAAAAACCAGCTGCGTAAACCAAACACTACTGTCATGCATGTGTCAATGTCATGTCATGCATGTCCTGAACTCCTGACTCCTGAGTGAAATAAAATAAACAGTGTTGAAATAAATGTAGATTTTCTTCTTTGCTTGATATTTTGACTCTTAGTTGTGAGAAAATATTTTTAGGCTGAATAATCTTAATTCATTCGGCCTTTTACAAATTTGTGTCTGCTCTCATAAATAAGCACAACGGTCCAGTCAATGGCCTCGCAGTGGTTATAGTCTGAACAAGTGCTGCTTTACTTGAATTCGAATAATGTCCAACCCAGAAGACAAAACTCCTAAAGCCAATGGTCTGCCTGCAGACCCAATGCAGAGATTGGCATCATTCAAACCTCCTCGCGATCTTTCTCTGGGTGGTGTGAAACCTAACAAAAAAGTGTTCATTCCTAACTTGAATGTCTCTAGAAATAAAAATAAAGGGTAAGTTTGTGATAATTATCTTCATGATTCAGCTTGTTTCATGCAACATCAGTAAAATGCAAGTATACAGATCCTCAGTCTGGACTCTCTTGACTGCCTTTTTATTTGTGACTAGCCAAATTACCTAAGAATTTATGTTGCATTATTGATTTAACAGACCTTCAGGGATAATTAATAGCCGAGAACAGAAAAAGGAAGACAAAGGCCGGCCAGACCGCAGAAACAACAAGAAGAACTTCCAGAATCGCAACGGCCCTAATGTTATTAAATCCAGTGGAGTGTTTTCTGAAGGTTTTTGAATATTTCATTTATTTTATGTCCATTATGATTAGTACAAATCGCAGACTTGATGTCAGGTGGTATTCTCTTATGGTCAAACACATGATTTGACAGAAATGAGTAGCTTAACTTCAAACTCGGATAAATCCAATTCTGACAATTTTTAAGATTTTGGTGTCAAAAAAAAGCGTAAAAAACTAGCTTCGGAGCTATTTTAGCAGTTGCGTATAAATCCGCATGGCTCCTGAGGAATAAACCGTTAAAATCGTACAATTTTATCAAAACCAGATAGATCCGTGACATAGTTTTTTTCAACTGTAGATAGATCCCACCGAGCCAATCAGCGAACAGCATTTTTTCAACATGGACGTCAGTTGACGTAAACGCACCGACAGTATCACTGTACTCTCATGCTTTTTATTGTATTTAAATAAATAACAAGTTACAAAAAAACACACTTTAACTGTCGATAGTATTCCCTATTTTAGCCACAACTCTAGTCCTAATCTTATTTTATCAAAAACTCCATAAATCCATTCAGTGTTTTTTCAAATATGGATAAATGGCACTCCATTAAATCAAATGAAGTTAAATCCAATCTAAATATATTTATAATTAATTCAAAGATGGTTTTGTAATTGATTTTGTTATAGAGGGTCGTTTTTTTCAATACTGTTACCCCAAATAAAAAATACGCTCTTTTAAATCATTGATTTAGGTTAGATAACACTTTTTCATTAATATCTCCTAAGAGGCTAGAGTGGATTTATCTGGGTTTGAATTTAAGCGACTCAAATGTAGGTGGTTCAGGTTAAAATTTAAAATCCTAATGAATAATATGAACTAATGGAAGGACTTTAGTATCATAACGGGTTTTTTTTGTGTTTTTGGGGGGAGGGGCGGGGAGGGGGGGGTGTGGGGAGCCTCCCTGCAAAAGGGGGGGTGACGGAAACCCCCCCCTCCCGAGAAAAAAAATCTTGAAAATAATCATAAAAACACTTCTTCAAAGGGAAAACAATGTCTTTTCGGGGGTGGAGGGAAACGGGGAGCCCCCCTACAAAAGGAGGAGGTGCGGAAACCCCCCCACCCGAGAAAAAAAATGTTGAATATAATCATAAGAACACTTCTTAAAAGGAAAAACAATGTCTTCCCCCCCCCTCCCCCTCTAAAAAGGGGGGGGGAGAATTACTCAAACTCTTCTGTAAGAAAGTAGCATGTGATGAATGACCCTCCCTACTGTTTCAGAGAGCAGGAGCGAGGTGTATCCCCCCCTCCCCTTTTTGAAGAGTTTTTTCTTAAAATAGTTGATTTTGGTCACAGTTCTAACCTAACCTAACCTAGTGCTACTTCTAGTAAATACTGCTTTTTTATGGCGGGGGGCTTCGCCCCCCCAACCCCCCGCTAGTGCCTTTTCCACATTATCATTCTTGCCTATTTTCTGACCTATCTGTGTCTATTTGTTGTTGCTCTCAAACGTGAAAACGATGCTCTCGACGCGAGTACACAACAACGAATGACAAGTGACAGGTCAACACTTCAACAGCCACTGACAGCTCAAAATGGCAAATTGCGTTATGTTCATGAAAAAATCCAAAAAACCAAACCTCTTAGCTTAAGTTTTTTCTTAATTAGAGCCCTTAAATGTTACTCATCTCTTAGTTTTAAAGTTTAATTGAATTAGAATTAAATTAAAGCATAATTAAAAGAGAATAGCAATAATAATATTGTTTTCTAAATTTAATTTCAGAAATAAGCTATAGTCTGATGCAACGAAACGTCAAAAATAGTCAAAATGGCGTCAAAAAACCTAACTTAGCCCGTTTTTATCGTAAGCTTTAGGATTTTTTTTCTCGCTAAGTATTATTTTCCGTAGAATGAAACTTCACAGGATTACATGTTTTAATAAGATCTATTACCAAAAAAAAAATGAAGCTCCTAGCTTCCCGTTATGATACTAAAGTCGAGCCCAGAGGTACTGCTCTGATTGATTGCATTATCTTCAAATCCTTTGCTTACTCTTGATAATGATAATATATTTATATAGGTACCTCCTTTGTTAAAAAATGTTTTTTAAATGCTGATTATTACATATTCAAGGTATCTCAATCACTTGTTTTTTAAACATTTCATCACCATATTAAATCAAACTTGGTGCAACATTTGTTTCCAATTTCCAGGCTTAGGGAGTGCTGAGCGAGTGTCAACACGGCATTACTATGGCAATAGGGATGTGGAGTCAAGTCACCAGCACCAACCTCTTGAGAAGCCTACTATTAGAGTCAAAGATGTAATAAAGGTGAGACAATTATCATTTATATTACATGGAAATAAGTACCCACTAACATGATAAATGCAAAATTAACTTTCTCTGAGTGTGTGTCTGTAAAGTTGTCACCCCTAAGAGCCTGTTCACACCTAGCGATTGGTGGGCGTTTTCACGGCGAGGCAATCCGCATTTTCGCTGCGAAGACGCCGCGATGAACTAATCGCCGCGAAGCCTCAAAGCGTTCGCGGCTTAATTAGACTTGTACTGTGGAAAATGGATGAGGCGTTCACCCGCCGCGATCCCGCGATCTCGCTGCGGTAGTTCGATAAAATAAACGCCGCGCGCTCGCGACGCCGTGAATTCGCCCAAGAATTGCTAGTGTGAATAGGCTCTCAACCCTATGGTTTGTCAATTAAATGTCAATCCATAATAATAATGAAATTTGGTACAGTCTACGGCACATCAGGCTAGCCATTTCCGATCAGTCCTCCTTCATCATCAGCCTATGTTGGTCTACTGCTGGACGTAGGCCTCCCCTAATGCGCGCCATCGCGCCCTATCTTCGGCTAGACGCATCCATCTCTTTGTTGCGTCTGCCATTGGGGGGGAAATGCCCATAATCTCCACGCTGGGCAGGCGGGTTGGAGATCGCAGATACAAAGCTGCTTCAGTCGCTGACGCGGCTGCCCGTAAGCGACCAGGTCAGGATTTAGCTGAGTCCGATGGTGGGCGCTATACCGCTGTCCACCGGTCGCCAGAGCCTTGTCCGTTGGTCAGCAGGATGACCACTTGCAGTTAAGGTTGACAGTTGGAGCTCGAGATGGTTATGCTCCCAACATCTCCCAGTCCTCCTTGCTCTCCTAGGAATAGGTAAATGTAATTTGGTAAGAGCAAGATAAAAAACCGAAATAGGTAGCCTGATGTGCTATTGGTTAGTTTTAATAGCAAGATAAGGGCCTTTCTAAAAACACATCTTCAAGAGCTCCATGCTAGCTCATCGGTCATTGAGATTTTTACCATTAAAGTAGTTGTGGTGTTGTTGATGGTAATAACTCCGCGTCCTTTACACCACGTACACAATACACTTTACCCACTCATGCAAACACGTTTACATTACACTCACACACATACACTCCTCAACGATACTCACATTCATGGAATACTGCTAACATTCTGCTGCAAAAATTGTTCAATCTTGTTGTTGTTTTCATTGATTTTTAAAACTGTTTGTACTGTGTGCACACGATTTTGTATTTAATTTTTTTTTTAACAAGGTCCAGTTGTGGTTCCTCTGGTGTCCTTACCCAAGTATATTTATTTAAGGTCCATTGTAGAGAGAGAAATGTATGATTATTATTATTTACTCTTTTTATTTGTGTAGATCGACAAAGAGCTAGAAGAGCAGAAGATTAAGTCAGCGTTCGGCAGCGACGGCAACTACGATGAGGTGGAAGACTTCAAGCGGCTCGACGAGAAAGACGCGCCTGTGAAGCTGCCCATGGACGATGGAGGTATTCAACACACGACATTATCGCTATGCGACTTATGGCTGATTTTTTAAACATTCAGATATAATAGCGGTTTTTCGAACACAGTGTGAAAAGGCAATTGTGCAAGACAAAAATCAACCCTGACAAGAAGAGAGGAAACGACAAAATAGTTGAAATAAAATTAAATATTTGGTTCTTCACTATAGAAATAAATTACAGCTAAACAGTTCGATTAGCTTTTGTGGATCCAGGTTCGAATCCTGGTTGATTAATTGTATTTTTTATTTTTTACACTTTTTTACTTATCTGATATTTTTTTTAGCTATACTAGTTGAATAATTCCAACTGTGGGATCACCAGCAACCCAGACAATAACTGGTTGCCAACGCTGCGCATTTTGTGTTTCCATCATGGTTAACCAGCATGATTTCCTTATAGGCTGGTCCCAAAGCAAACCAAAGGCGGCCGTGAAAGTCAAACAGGAGGTGGTCGTCAAAAGAGAGCCTAGTGACGATGTAGACTGCTCCAGTAAGACCCTTTTACATACGGTCTACTGCCACTTGGGCATCCGTAGTAGATCTATTGGGAAATCTGTCTCTGTACGTCATTTTTTGTAATAATTTTCTTGACAGTTTACACTTAACGAGATAATAATCATGTTTCGAAAATTATTTATAGATGAACATTAAAGTATTTGCTATTGGAAGACTGTGTCAACATGACAACTGTTATGGCATGTTTACACTAGCTCATCCTTACGGGTTGGAGTCCCACCATCAGGTGGGCGGTCCACCTACTACCTATTACCAAATTGTATGTTTGATAACTATGTACAAAAGTATACCAAAGTATCTCTGGTGTAAGTAGAACCTCGATATGACTTTGACTTGTAACAACCAAGGTACACTTTTTTTTCACATTGAAGTTAGTTTCTTCATCTGTAGTAAAATGCTGTAAACAGAGACATGATCCCAATAGTTCTGTCACGGATCAAGTGGTATTAGACCTTTCATTTGGCTAGGTCTTGCAGTTCCTAAGAGCCAGCGGACCATTCCGCTTGGTCGTAAGGAGCAGCATACACAGTCTCCTACAGGGGTGAATCTGATGGTTTATTAGGAATTTCGATACACCACTATTTGTGTATTCGGAATTGCCTTACGGGCTTATAGGTGCTGGATGGCAATGGTTATCTATTGCTGTTTTTGGTTGTGGATCATGTGGATGCTTTGCCATAAAATTTTATTTAATAATAATATTTCATTACATTACCGGGTGCGGCAATTGAACTGTCCGCCTCCTTGTAACTATTTTAAAATTCGAACTACTGAATCGAACGCGGCAAAAATTTGAAAATATAATCTGTGACACATTATCTATGTTACTTCAAAACTATTCGGTCGTGAGAAGAAACGTTCCAATTTTAAAATAATGGATTTTTCATTACTCATACTCTGAAAGTAGGTCATTACTGACCTGAGAAGCGGGCTGAAAGTAATACTTTTCATCCCTAGGGAGAATCACTTTCAACTGACATCTGCCAAATTATTAAAAAAAAACTTAGCTATTTTTCACATATCTATTGAACCATGTTCCAACTTTCTATACAGCCACGATGTAAAATTGAAATAACTTAAAGTTAAGTATTGATTAGAGAATATATATTTTATAAATAACTTTATTATAATTCAGTTTCAACAATTTCTTCAAAATAACTAAGCTTAGAGCAAAATATTTACCATTTTTCCAATGAAAAAAATAAAAAATAATGGCTGAATAGTGGGCCCGCCACAGAAAAAAAAACAAACAAAATAGGCGGGATAGCGCCAATTCGATCTTCATTTATTTTTAAATCTTTTTCTTTGGCTAATTCATGTTTTATTTTTACTTTCCTTGTATTCGTAATGAAAAGCACAGTGTTTACCTCGGGTGAAAGACTTATTTAGTCTCTCGAACTATTGGCGCCCTCACTTCGTTCCGGGCGCCAAACCCCGTCTCGGGACTAAATAAGTTACTTTCACCCCTAGGATAACAATGTACTATAAAACGCAATTCAGTGATTGCTCTTTATTTGGAGGGAAAATCGAACATCGACATTCGTCGAGCGCTACCAAATCTTCAATTGAACGAAAAATTTGTGCGTCGTACTATCCAAAGATTTAACGAGACTGGCAGTGTTAAGAAACGCTACGGGGGCGGTCGACGCCGTACTGCAACGGCGCCAGCAGTTGTCGAAAAGGTGCGACATCGTTTACGCAGAAATCCAGAGCGCTCAGCAAATCAGCTCGCCCAGGATCTAAAGGTGAGCGACCGCAGCGTTCGTCGTATATTAAAGGAAAAGCTTAAGGTTAAACCATTAAAAAAAAAACTTTTCGCAAGAACTCACTGCTTTGCAAAAGAGCAAACGGCTGGCTCGATCAAAGGAGCTGATTCGCTTGCTCGACACTGGCGAGCTTCCAAACTTGGTATTTTCAGATGAGAAAACTTTCTGTGTTGAGCAGTTTCTTAACAAACAAAATGACCGTGTGTGGTTGAAAGGACGTGTCAGCGATCATTCAGATGAACTGAGAGTCACTCGACGACAAGGAGCCGACCAAATCATGGTATGGGCGGCGGTGTCCGAAAAAGGACGTTCTCCGCTTGTTTTTCTCCCAATGGGTCGCAACCAAGCCAAAATAAATCAACAAATCTATCAAAATGAAGTCTTAAAAACAGGATTGATACCGTGGGCACGCAAGACATTTGGTTCGGAGCGTTGGACGTTCCAGCAAGACTCGGCGCCATCGCACAGAGCAACTGGGACGCAAAATTGGTTAAAAGCGAACGTTCCTGTGCTGATCGACCGAGATATGTGGCCGTCGTCTTCGCCCGACTTAAACCCTCTAGACTTTTGTATTTGGGGTGTTTTACAAGCGAATGCCTGTGCTAAAAAACACACATCAGTGGAGGCGCTCAAAACTACTCTTAAACGAGAATGGAACCGTTTAAATGACGACGTTATTCGAGCAGCCTGCGCTTCATTCAGAAAGAGACTCAAGCTTGTAGTGCAGGCTAAAGGCAGTTGTATTCCATTAGAATAAATAAGAATATAATTTTAGACGTTTTATTTTCATATGTAAAAAATATATAAATAAATATTCAAAGTAAATAAAAATATTTAATTTTTTAATATGGACAGTTCAATTGCCGCACCCGGTATATCATTGGTTGAAGACTAATCTAAACTCTGCAGTTATTCAAATCTATCTATCTTCTTAACATTCTTCGTGGCTAAATTACGTACACTGCTGAACTTAGACTGTTCCAGATATTTGTAGAGTGGTCCGACCCGAATCTACTAAGAAAAATTGCCATAAAATAGTTTCTAATCTCCAATCTATAACTTTCCCGACCCAACTGTAACTTTACTGTATACTGAATGACTGCAGCAATTGTAGAAATTAACTTAGCCAATGATATAAGTGTTGGTATAACGCTTTTGAATAGAAAGAGCGCAGGCACACCGCACACACTATTGGGTGTAAAGGTGTTTGCATATAGAGCATATTCACGGCACATACAGGGTGGCCCAAACGGTGAGGATAAAAAATTTTTTTTGGGTTCCTGACATATAGGGGTACCCGAAAATACCCCATGTATGTTGGCCGATTTTTTGTAGTTTTCGAGTTATGATTTTTTTAAAGTAAATTTGAGAATTATCGATCTGACCTCCTAAAAAAATTTTTTTTTCGGAAAGTATGCATTTTTTATTAATTTATTTTTTTGTGACATAGACCTCATTAGTTGTACTTTTACCCATAAAATTACCAGCTTCATGCCATTAATTAAAAGTACAAATTTATTGACCAAAATAAAAAAAACTGGGGTGAATGCGAGTCACAGCAAAATTTTCAAAGTTCAATTAAAAATTAAAAAAAAAGTTCCATGACTTTCAAGTAATTTCAAAAACTGCTGAAAACCCTTAGCTTCAATTATAATAAAAAAAACTTGGTGCTTAATAGGCCTTTTTTAGCCGAAACTTGCCTTCAAGTAAACAAAGGTGGAATTTTCTAAGTTAATAATTTGTTGTTTAAACACCTTTTGTTAATTGCTAGGGTTAATGTGGGTTGGACATAACATGGTCAATAAACATAAAATGAATTAATTTAGGATTTCTTATTATTCTAGTATCAGCCCAGTGTCATTTCAACAGCACAAGTCAGCCTTCGTCCCATTAATAGTAGGTAGTTATGGATACAAGTGCGGAATGTATGTCGTTTTGCACGCAGGAGTCCCGCAGTCGGCCCGAGCTGTAAGGCGAGGATCAAAAGTTGGGACGAGTGAAAATGACACACCCATTCTGTATCGGACAACGTTTTTAATACATTTGCGTTAAAAATCATGATAAAACATGGAAACCTACGTATGATTTACTAAATTAAATCTTGAAGAAAGCGGGCATGAAAAAGCTAGGATTGACAGTTTCCCGGTACAAACGGTAATTTAATTGATAATTACATTTAAACATGGATTTCATTCAAATCCCAGAAAATCAATAAATGCCTATTATTTTATTTTTTGTAAAGTTCTAGTGTCATTAGAAATTAAACTTTATACAATGCTAAAAGGGTTCAGAGGAAGGTCCACAAATGGTGGAGAGACGATTTGAGATTCCATGAGAAATATTGGCAGACCCTGACACAAGATCGGAAGAAGAACATGGGGAGAGAACTTTGCCCAGTAGCCCAGGATGAAATGGGATGGAAAAGGGTTCAAGTGTCCTTGTCAAAAGTCAAGCCGTCAGCAATTTAACGTTTATTTAAATAGACTTTTTTTTTCTTCCTTTCAAATATCCTTAATGATATTCGATTTTTATTATTTGATACTTCGGGACAAGTGCAAAACGACATAATACATTCCGCACTTGTATCGCTAACTACTATTCATGGGACAAAGACTGGCTTGTGCTGTTGAAATGCCACCGGGCTGATATTAGACTAATAAAAAATCCAAAATTAATTCACTTTTTTTTTATTAACTATGTTATGTCTAACCCAGATAAACCCCAGAGATTAACAAAAGGCGTTTTTACAACAAACTATTTACTCAGAAAATTCCACCTTTGTTTACTTGAAGGCAAGTTTCGGCTAAAAAAGGCCTATTAAGCACTAAGTTTTTTTTATTATAATTGAAGCTTAGGGTTTTCAGCAGTTTTTGAAAATACTTAAAAGTCATGGAACTTTTTTTTAAAATTTTAATTCAAATTTGAAAAATTTACTGTTACTCGCATTCACCCCAGTTTTTTTTATTTTGGTCAATATATTTGTACTTTTAATTAATGGCATGAAGCTGGTAATTTTATGGGTAAAAGTACAACTAATGAGGTCTATGTCACAAAAAAATAAATTAATAAAAAATGCATACTTTCCGAAAAAAAATTTTTTTTAGGAGGTCAGATCGATAATTCTCAAATTTACTTTAAAAAAATCTTAACTCGAAAACTACAAAAAATCGGCAAACATACATGGGGTATTTTCGGGTACCACTATATGTCAGGAACCCACAAAAATTTTTTTATCCTCACCGTTTGGGCCACCCTGTATATACTGACTAACCCATAATGAGACGTGCTTTAACGATACATATCTTGCTCTTGCGCAAGATATGTATCGCATTTAAGGTACAATTCCAAGACGGACCTCAGACCGCAATCTGCAAGCGACACTACAAGTTTCTATGAATCTCTATGAAAGTAATTCCAAACTTGGCCGCACTGCAGCGCCGCGTTTGGGAGCTAGTGTCGCTTGCAGTTTGCGATCAGTGGTCCGTCTTGGAATTGTACCTTCAAGCGTTGGACATAATGTACGAGTTTATATGCGCTGAAAACTCACCCAGTTATATTATGTAAAAAAATATGGGCGCACATGAATTTTGCTAGACTACACGGGCGGTATTTTCGCTTCGCCTAGACATAGGTTATTGTGTTCAAAACTGGTTGTAAGAGAGAACGTACATCGTTAGTTCATTTAGTATTTTAACCCCATTCTGCAGTTTATGTTTAATCAAAGGTGGTAAACAGTCCCGCGTGTGAGATCTGAGAATAAAAACGTAAACAAAATTAAAATGATCTGACTATAATATAAGTCTCAAATAAAACGTTTTGTGCCAGACTGGTGTGGTGGTAGTTTTGCTACTCCCGTACGATACAGCATGACTGTTCGTTTCCTTCCTGCAGCAGTCCAGCACAAAATCCCTAATTTGGCATTATAATTTAGTTTTTTATAGCTAGAAAATGTATGTTCTCTTTGTGAAAATTCCACTGGGAACCATTAAGGTGCAAGTCTTAGGCCCGTATTCTGAAACGACGCTCAAGCGCGCTTTGAACTGTGATTACCTGATCTACTCTTGAGTTTAGAATCTGTTCTTGAGTACGTTGCTTATGCTAAAACGAATTTCAAACTGTTCTCAGTCGAATCGAGTTTCAAATAAGATTTCAGTAGAGATTGCTTTTTGTCTATGAATCAGGCTTGTTTTCATTTACAATTTTTAATTATTTTATTGTGTTCCATTACATGCAGAAATTGCGAGATTTTGAAAATTATTAACCGGATAAAACATCATGTTTACAAAGGTTTTTCTCAAAAAAATTCTAAAATTTGTCTTGCCCTATTATACTTTTATTGTTCGTTTAATAAATACAACACTGTAAACTGTTTATCCTGTAGCTTTGTATTCTTGTTATTCTTAAATATAAGCTATTTCCTGTAACGAAACGTAATTGAACCTTGACTTTGAGGCACTTCTTATTTTAATCTGTGCTGTGCATTGACTTCATTGACATTGATTTGACTTGTCAATCATCATCTTTCATTTATTTTCATTTAACATCTAACGTATTAATTTGCACAAATCAAGGAAGAAAATACTAACTAACTTAAAAAGAAGATAAATTAGACATGTCCGCTAGAAAAAAAACAAACTTTTCGCAGCGCATTGCGTAGGGATCGTCAGCGTCGCGCAAATTTCTTAGCCGGAGTGTTATAGATGCGAACATCCGATTATAATAATCAAGGTCTTCAAAAATATCCAATGAATCCATTGTTTTTGACAAGCATATCTCTACTCAAGCGTGGTCGGGAGGTCACTTGCGTGATCACAGATCAAATCTCTACTTGAGCGCCGATTAGCACCTGAGTGACGTTTCGGAATAAGTCTAAACTGTGATCAATGAATCTGTACTCAGGGGTAGTTCTAGAATAAGATCTCTGTTTGAATCGAGTTTCAAGTCATAATTTACGCTTGAGCGTCGTTTCAGAATACGGGCCTTAGATGCTCAGCGCAGTCCGACTCGGTAATGTACCTTTAGCTATAATGGCAGCCATTGGGTACAGTGTCAATTTGCTTGCAGTACCGATCGTGGAACAGAAACCGATTGTCGACGTCAAGAAGGATGTCTATGAGGACACAGATGTGTTGAACATATTGAAGAGCGAGGAGCCGAAACTCATTCTTTTACAAGTTAGTATGAGTAGTATGACCAATATAATTTCTGTTTGGCTGGTAGAGAAAGCCTTAGTATGAAATAAATTAATAGATACCTTAACCAAACTTGGTGAATATCTAACTAGATTCTAACTTTATACGTTGTAGTTCACGGCTCACGGTTTGGGCTCAGTGCGAATCGTTGGAGGTTCACCCCTCCAAGTTAGTAATAAACATCACTGTCAGATGTTATCAAACTGCATTAGGCGCCCTCAGAGATGCCCGTTAACTCCGCCACTAAATTTTGGCCAGGTGGTCACTCATCCCATTCTCGACCCGGCGTACGTTGCTTCACAACTGCAATCCTCTGTCATAACTAAGCCGCGCGTACAGTTAACGGCACATCAGGCTACCCATTTCCGTTTTGTATCTCGCTCTTGCCAAATAACGATTTTTGCAATAGAGCAAGTAACACTGCCCGGAAATGGGTAACGTAATGTGCCATTGACCGTACTTACCTCATAGATAGATTCGTCAGCTTCTGAGTACTTGTTGATTTATAAATGATTTGCAGCTACCGGACACGTTGCCTGGACGAGGCGGCAGTGTCGACGATGACGCCCCCCGGCGGAAGAACGAGGAACCTTCCACATCCACAGGAGAAGACAAGCAAGAAAAACCGGTATGTGACTGTTTTTTATGTAAATAAAAATAAATCTCTAAATTGTTTGCTAAACTCGAGAGCCGATTTCTTATTTGTTGTGCTTGTTCTTATGGGAGAAAAAAAATGAGGAAAATAGTAAAAACAACAATTTTAACTTCACTTCTTGGGTTTAGTTGTTAAATGTTGTTTTAATTGAACTGTCACACTTCAATAGCCTCTATTTGCCTGAATTATTCAATAGCCACTATTTGCCTGAATTATTTAACAATGTATACCTATTTTTAATCATATTATTTTTTGTATTTCTTTTTAACCGTAGTTTTAATACTTTGTACAAAATGGGACTGTGTACCTGTAATAAAGACATATTATTATTATTATGTAGGTACTTGGAAGTTCACGGGTCCATGGGGACCCGGTCCTTTGAAGCTTGCGTGGGGCCGAAGCCAACACGTAGAGGCTTTTTGGTACCATTTACTCTAATTTGAAATGTGTACATCTGCCGGGTTTTGTCTCTTGATAAATAATAAATATCTACCCAAAGACAACACCCGGAAGATGCAAGGACTATTGTACAGTGAAAAAGTAAAAAAGACCAGGCTATGGAGGGGAATTTTCAATGGACCGGTTAACTGGGCTATTGCCTGAGACATCGGACGTCTGCCATGCAAATTGTCTCAATCTTTACTCTCCTGGCAGACGGTGACTAGCCGCTCAGTAAATGGGCCACCCATAAGTGCTGACGCATAAGGTCAGCAAAGGCGGCAACATGGCCGTGAGCGGCTCAGGGTGTCGAGAGGTGTGCACCGCTTTCTGCGAGGTGGTTTCCCACCTCCCCAACTCGCGACTTAGGCATGTTTCACTTCCACCCTGCGAGCATTCAGCTCTAACGCCCCACTCCGGACGGCCGGTTAAGGCAAGCCAGAGGTGAGAGTCCTGCGGCCCCCGCTGGGGTCCACTCCAGCCGGCCAGTGAAGGCAAGCGGAGATGGAGGGCCTGACCGACTCTCGGGGGAACTCGGCTCCGTGGTGTCGCTACACACCAACAGCTCGCCACAAGCTGCCCTGCGGTAACGTCGGGTTAACCCGTGGTGTCGTAACGCACCAACAGCTCATAAGAGCCGCCCCTGCGGGTTTATTATTATTTTTTAAAGTATTTTTGAGCTCGAAATTTTGGAAATTTCGGTGTTTGTAGAAAGAACCCACGGGCTAAGCCAAGTGAGTCCCTCTTTCAGAATTTTGTTGGTGGTTGGTATCGTCCTGTAAAAATTTTCTGACCATTCGGCAGGTATTCAAAATGGCAGCTTTTTGCATTGTTAGATAAGTGTTTTCGGGAATTTCTAATGTTTTTAATGATGTGAGTAAGTGCTTTGGGATAACTCCAGTACTAGAGAGCACCAGTGGTATTATACAGTGTGTTTGGGAACCGGTGTCCGACCCGTTAAGGTGAAGTAATATGATCGATTTTATGAATAAATCCACCATAATTAAGCACTTTGCCCCAGTTGTTTTAAAATGGCCGCCATTTTATTTTTTTTTTCTCGGGAGTACGGGTGGGTTATTTTAGTTTGCAATATCTGCCGATTTAGAGGTCCTACAGTCACAAAAGTGGTATCGTTGGACAGCTACAAAAGTAGGCAATAAGCTGACAAAAAAGCATTTTTTCATAACTCCCTTAAAATACCTCAAAAAAATGTTTGAACTTGAAAATTGTGATAGAATTTGTTAGTTTATTTTTCAATTTTTTTTTTTTCAGAAAAACTAAACTTTAAATAACTTTAATTTTTTGGATACCCAAAGACATCACCTAAACACTGAAGCAAAAATCAAAGTTCCAAGTAAAATAGTTTAGAAGTTGTGACAAATTGAATATCACCCTGTCATCAGAGACCCTTTGAAACGCAGGTAAAATTTACCTGAAATAAATTAAATTTTTTTTAAAAAAAATTAATTAAAAGTGCTTAATTATGGTGGATTTATTCATAAAATAGATCATATTACTTCACCTTAACGGGTCGGACATCGGTGACCAGACACACTGTATAAACTTTATTCATTTTCCAAATTTTGAGGACTTCTTCCTTCAGCTCTGTATATTTTTGAATTTTATCGGTTATGCTTTTACGAAGATTGTGTGTGTTGGGTACTGCTATGTCAATTAGGTAAACTGTTTTAGTCGTTTTGTCAATAAGTGTGATGTCTGGTCTATTGTTATGTATAGTTCTGTCAGTAAGTATAGCTCGGTCATAGTATATTTTATATTGGTCGCTCTCTAGAACTGGTTTTGGTGTGTACTGATAGTAGGGTAAAGGTTTACCGGGAACGAGATGATATTTCAAGGCTAGTTTCTGGTGTATGATGTTGCATATCTGATTGTGGCGATGTGTATAGTCTGTCTGAGTGAGATTAGGGCAAGCACCTGTTATGTGTTGTATAGTTTCGGATTGTCTATGGCATTTCCTGCATTTATCTGTGATGAGGTTGCGATCTTTGAGAATGTATTTTTTGTAGTTCCTGGTATTTATGACTTGATCCTGTATGGCTATAGTAAAACCTTCGGTTTCTGGGAAGAGCGAACCCAGTTTTAGCCATTTGTTAGAAGCAAGAAAATCAATATGTGGTTGTTCAAGATCGTGTATATGTCGTCCATGTAATTCCTTGTTTCGCCATGCGGTTGCCTTATTAGTTTCCTACTGTCGAATTCTAAGTCTCTATTTTGTAAGTTTAATGGTGTATAGTTGTCGTCACTTTCCACTACGGCCATATGTATATTGCTCACTGTAGCTTTGTTGAAGAAAAAGTGTCTCATACCTTGGAGTTGCCCCTCCCGTAGCAACTTCAAGTCAATTAGACCTCTTCCTCCATTTTCTCTTCTTATAGTGGTCCTCTCGATTGCTGATTTAGGATGTAAGTAATTGTGTTTGGTAAGCGTTGTTCTGGTTCTAATTTCTAATTTGCGTATATCTGTTTTCGTCCACTTTATTAACCCAAATGTGTACGTAAGAATAGGAATGGCGTAAGTATTAATTGCTTTAAAAAGGTTTTTGGAATACAGATCTTTTCTGCAGATTAAATTAAGACGACGAATGTATTCTTGAATTAATTCAGTTTTTATTTTTGTGTGGTGAATTCCTTTTGCCTGTTGGACGCCTAAGTATTTGTAAGTCTCAGTCGGTTCCATTAAAGTGAAATCAAAGTGTTCATTGTTGCTCGCATCGTTACCTTTTACCTTACCTTTCACTATTTTCATTATTTTACACTTGTCCAAGCCGAATGACATGTTTATATCTGAACTGAACTTCTTAGTAACGTCAATCAACTTTTTCATTCCTTTGTCTGATTTTGAAAAAAGCTTTATATCGTCCATATACATCAGATGGCTTATAGACGTGTCACTTGTTAAGTTATATCCGCTGTCTGAGTTGTTTAGTAAACTCGAAAGAGGGTTAAGGGCAAGGCAGAACCACAGGGGACTGAGCGAATCTCCCTGGAAAATACCATTGCCGATAGGGATTTCTTTTGTGCTGATGGTGTTGCAGTCAAGGTTAAGTAAGAGAGTAGTCTTCCACTCGGCCATGGTATTCTCCAAAAAGGTGATTATGGTCGGATTTACTTTATAAATTTGCAGGACTCGTATGAGCCAAGAATGGGGTACACTGTCAAAGGCTTTTTTGTAATCGATGTAGGCAATTTATTAATAGTGTTTGGACAGAACGACGTCTGTCAGGGCAGGTAGTTGCTTATCTATACATACGTAATGAACGTTTGAAATTAAGATTTAATATTAGATTTAATTTTTATAAACTGAGTTCCGGATTTTGTGCGGCCGGCACGTCTTTTTCATGGCCCTAAAATTGCTTCTTTTTGGAATCGAAATAGCATGTTTATAACTGCAAAAAGTAGCTCAGTGTTACCAGTGCCATATCTATAGTTAAATTAAACTTTTTATCGTTGCTATTTTTAGGTGGATAACAGATGTCGACTCTCGGACCTAGAAGAAGGCAGAATAGGAAAGCTCATGATACATCGATCAGGACGCGTCACATTGGCTCTAGGTGATACTATATTTGAGGTGAGTACTCGGCCTTATTTAACTATCTAATTTGAAATTATTTATATACGGTTAACGATAAAACAGGCTACCCATTTCCGCTTATTCCTGCTTGCTCTAGTTCAAAGGGCAAGACAGAGATAATGGGTAGCCTGGTGATTCGGTAACTGTGCAGTAAGCATAAAAATGATGTTCTAAAAGGTATTGACGATTCGACAAAAGCACATAATATTATGATTAAGTCGCATGCCATTCGAAACATCACTAAAATAGGAAAGAAGTGAAACACTGTTTTAATTCTGTAGTGATATACAGGTGAGTTTTTCAAGTGGCCAAATCCTAAACTATGAGGCATATCGAAAAATGCTCAAAAGAGTCTCGACTCGAGACCGATTATGACAAAAACTTTTTCCTTCTGCGATAAAATAAACGCCGCGAGATCGCTGCGCACTCGCGGCGGGTGAATGCCTCATCCATCAATCAAATTTATAGCGGGCTACGCGGCGTGATCGCTGCGAGCTCGCGGCGTTTATTTTATCGCGAAGCTGACCATCCCGACCGAAATTTAGTGATGTGTATTTCGGGCATCTCCGTGCTTCGGAAGGCACGTTAAGCAGGTGGTCCTGGCTGACGTCGCTAGTTGTCAGTCGTTAAGCCTAGTTGGAGGCCTTAGGGCGGCTTGATAACATCTGACCTCACTAACCTAACACTCCTCCCAACAATCCGCACTAAGCCCGCGTGTTGGAGTATGGCTCGTTCCACCTTATAGTTGAGGTGCGGCCTTGGCCAAGAGGTGGGACGTATATAGGCCGTTTATGTAATTGTATGGTTATCTCGCAGGTGTGCGCCGGCACCAAGGCATCGTTCCACCAAGAGGTGGTGTCTCTGGCGGCGGACGACGCGTCCCGCTCCGCCTCGCTGGTGGCGCTCGGCGCGGTGCAGCACAAGCTCAACCTGGCCCCCGACTGGGAGGCCATGTTCCACGCAGAGGCCTAGCCGAGTCACAGCTGCCCTTAAACAGGCCAGCTCCCGCCATAACATGTTTAAAACCAATTAAATATTCAGAGTGCTTACCCCCGGATTCACAAACGTCAATCAACGCTAAGCACGCGCTCACGCTGTCCCGTAAAATGTCAATAGAACTGAAAGGGACAGCATGAGCGTGAGCGCGTGCTTAGCATAGATTGTCGTTTGTGAATTCGGGGGTATGTCTGATAAAGGGTTAAAAGGCAGAGGGAAACAGTTCCCACGATAAAATGAACCTTATGCTGAGGTTTAAAACCAATTAAATAATTCAGAGTGATTATGTCTGTTAAAGGGCGTTATATACGCGCGTATAAGCTCGTTTGGGAAGCGCGTTTTGGCGCGTGTGGATCTGCTTTGCCACACGCAACTAGGAGAGATTATCTAAGCTGAAATATCGCGCCCCTCCATTGCATCTATGCATACAAGCAAGCACCCTTGTATGCGTAGTTGCAGTAGAGGGGCGCGTCGTTTCAGCTTAGATAATCTCTCCTGGTGTTGACGCGCTTATAAGCTCGAGTCATAATTTCAGTAAGCAAACACGCGGGTAGGTAAGAGCAATGCAGAAACGACGACGTACCGCACAGAACCGTAAGACCTTTCTGAGTGGTCAGATATTTGTTGAGAAAAGCAACCCTGTTACTCTGTAGTAATACAATTGCGTGTAGACAATTCTGTAATTTAAATGTATTTTACTTTGATAGATTCGAGTGACGCTACAGAAATACGACTTGGTATATCACAATAGAATTATATATGCTTTTCTCAGGGTCTGATTAAAGATTTAGCCACACTGAAAGCCCACATGGTTTGGAAGACTGTACCACATAAGTTTACATATTGTAACTGTATTTAATATTATGTTAATAAATGTTTAACTATTAATTTTGTGGTTTCACTTTGAGCACATGGACATTTTATATCAATAAATCATTTCATCTGTACAAATGGACATTCCGGGGTAGTGAGTTTAGGAGTAAATTATTAGCAATTGTCAAAATATCAGAGAAGTAAGATGGCGTAAGTCAATAAAAATAAAACGAAAAGTAATTAATTTCAGAATACATTGTTTTAATTCTAATTAAACATTCCTAAATAAACATATTTTAGTCATACAAAATAATCAATTAAACATCTAATCATCATCGTCCAGCACTATAACTTCATCTGAGATCTGTTTGGGTCTTGTATCACTGAAAGGCAATGCTTTCTTAGCTTCCGGCTTCTTCCCCTGAACAACAGGTGGCTTGGAAACTGACGTCTTAGTTATAGTCAAAGACGACGGCAGTTTGCTGATGGAAGCGTTAATATCCGGATTGTTCTGTTTTGCACTCGGTATGTGCTTCTGGCGCTCGGCCAACTTCTCCTGCAACGTTTTACCGGGACTGACTTGCTGGTGCGGCAGTGGAGGCTTCGTGTGGATGGCGGCGCTCACAGTGGAGGCGCTGGACATATGAGCTTGCGCCGGCTGACTACTGTGGATGCTCGAGTGCGACAGAGAGGAGCCACCAAACGAAGTCAAGTTCGCGGTCATCGATGCCGGCAAAGTTGACAACACCGTGCCCATACTTGGAGCCAGCGGAGCAGACGACGACTTCTGCATACTAGTTATGACTGGCGTCGGAGTAGCTTTAGTCAGCGACGTTATAGTCGTGCCAGCGAATGCCTTCGACGGCTTTATCTGAATACCGCTCACGGGACCCGATCTCATACTATGACTACTACTCGAGGATCTCGAAGAATGCTGTGTTGGTTTTGCAGGATTTTGAGTTGAACTGATTCCCGCGAATCTCGACGCAATCTGCGTTGAAGGCACCGCCGAAGTTCTCGACGTATTTTGCGTTGAAGTTATCGCCGAAGGTCTCGACGCATTTTGCGTTGAAGTTACTGCTGTAGATCTCGACATATTCGGCACTGAACTAACTGATAGTGATCTCGAGATATTTTGAATTGAACTTACTGCAGCAGACCTCGATGTATTTTGAGACGAACTCACAGACACAGATTTCGGCATACCCTGAGTGGAACTTAATGAGACTGGTCTTGATGTATTTTGAGATGAACTTACTGAAACGGGTCTTGATGCGTTTAGAGATGAGCTTACGGAAACAGGTCTCGCCGCGTTTTGAGATGAATTAACTGGCATAGCTCTTGACGTATTAGGAGCACCACTAGCAGATACCGATCTTTGCAGACCAGCTTTAGGTCCACGTTTCTGTTTCTTTGCCGGCGGCATACCGTACGTGCTGGCCAATGTTTGTCCTAGAAACTGACGGTAGAATTCAGCTTGGAATGAGTTCTGAAGCGAATTTTGCAGAGATGTCTGCAGTGTGTTTTGTAAATTGGGCGTGTATCCAGCTAGGGCGCTCATGTTGCTCAGATAGGATAAAGACAACGCAGCTGCCGTTTGCTGAGACAACAACGGGTCGTTTAACATAGGAATATAGTTTTGAAAGGCCATCGCCATCTCCGCTGCCGTTATCTTCGGCAAACCTAATGAAGAAGTGGAAGATGATGATGGAGCTTTGTGATCTGCTTTCGGCACAGTTGTAGGAGCAGGGGGAGGTGTTGGCTTCACGATGTCCACAGGCTTTGCTGCTTGTTTCTTTTGAGCATTCTGACTCTTATCCAAGCTAGCTTGAGTGGCTTGTTGCTTGAGCGCCTGTTGTAAAGACTGACAGTATTTCATACTGAGATCAACAAGATTCATATTTTCTGTGATAGGGCCTGTACAGATTAATTTGTAAGCTTCAACAATGAGGTTAGTGAATTGTTTGGAGTTAGATTGTTTCTGCGCTCTTTGGTACGCTCTGTAAATATCAATAGTTAGACTCTTAAGCGCTTGCTTTTCTACATCGTTACTCTTCAAATCTGCTTGTTGACTGAACTTCGTCAACTGACCCTTCAGTGATTGAACGCAAAGCGAGAAAGCCTGCTGTGCTAACTCTTCCCTGTCGGAGTCTCGCAAGTACGTTTTGTCAAGTTCTGGTATTCTCTGCAGATGGAGACTCAAGTCTAGCAATGTTTTGTGATCATCTATTTCTTTCAATATTTCCATAGTGAGCTGCACTGATCTGCTCATGTGGAACGCGAAACTGCCCGCTCTGTCAACTTCTGTTGTAGTCGGTAATTTCCAGATATTATTGAAGAAGTTTGATTGTTTTCTTTCGCTAAAAAGTCCCCCTAATTTTGGACCAGCGCGCGAATTATACGTCGACAGCATTAGATCTCGGCAACGTTCTATGTCTTTACCCTTTTTGTAGTAAAAGTGGTAATGCGCTAATCTGTAAATAGCTTTATAATGTGGTGGTAACCGACTTGCGCAGTCTTCTAAGGCGTCTAAGCAAGCCGACACGATTTGCATGAGTTCGTCGTCAGTCAAAGGTTTGGAATCGTTTGAAGATTTGGTCGAAGTGTCACTATCACGACTGGAATCGCTGCTGCTGTCTGTAGTAGAGTCACTAGAACTCGAATCAGAAGACGACGAAGAGGAAGTGCTGCTTGAACTCTCTCCTTTTTTTTCAGAGTCGCTGTCTTTCTTTTCTACTGTTGGTTTATTGCTATCAGAGTTCTCTACAGGTTTGACCTCTACCGGCTTTACTTCTGCAGCTTGCGTTTCTTCCACAGCACCAGTGTTGTCTGTTGCAGAATCCTGTTTACTGGATGGTACTGTAGGTGTTTCAGCTACTTTAATTGATTCTACAGCAGCATCTGTAGTGTTAGCAATGGTAGTTTCTTTCTGAGTGAGTCTTTCTGTGTCATATGAAGCAGATCTTCTAACTTTAGCGGCAGCAGATTCCAACTTAAGTCGTTTAGCTTCATGAGTTTCTTCTTCGCCAGCATCACTAACTGATCGTTTTAAAATATTTGCAGCATGTACAGGCTCATCAGCTTTAGCTTCAGGTTCAGTTTCCGTCGCGGTATCTTTTTTAGGTTTCTTCGAGAAAGGACCCTTTTTCCATTCTTCGATGCATGTAGAAAATACTTTCCCTACGGATGCAGGTATTGGTTTATTTTCATGTTGTTCTATATATTTCAAAATTGACGCGTGGATTCGATAGTGAAGTTCCAAAACTTCTATGCATAGATGAGTAGGAGAACTGTAATTGATTTTTAAAGGATAGGTTGCATCTGCCTCCTGTAAACTTTTTACGCCTTGCATGTAGTAAGTCAGATAAACGGATGGTTCTTTATTTTTCTTTTCTGCCACTTTACCAAGCATGTAATACTGAAGCCAGGAATCTTCGTTACCTTTATCTGTGTCATTATCATTATTGAGATCACCCATAACAGTCATAAAACACTTCTGTGTAGTGTCTAACATCTCTTCTTTTTGCCTTTCTAAAGATTCAAAGTCCTCCATACTCAATGATTCGCTAGCTTGTTTCAACAACCTCGAACAGAAGGAATGAACTGTGTAAACAAAGATTCCATATTCAATCCACATGCTGCAATATGTAGGATCTAATGCTAAAGTTCGTTTGTAGCACCTTATTGTTGCTTTTGCAGGAATAAGGAACTCTCTCTCATTATTGAGATTTTTACAGGAGTTCAGTATTCTTTCCAAATTAAGAGCTTTTGATAAAGATATCTCAGCCCACGATTCTAAACGATCGTTGTTAACTACAACATCAAGCATATTAAATTTGATAGCCAGTTTATTATCTTCTTTTTTGAAATAATAATCACCAAGTAGGAAATAGATATCTTTCATTTTATATGGCACAAGCACTGGAATATTTGGCAGTTTTTCTTCAATGCCTTTAACATACTTTTCCATCTCAGGTACATATTTTTGTGGGTCACATTCGGCTGGTAACAGCCCAATAATGCGGAGAAATAGCTGTTCTATGTCAGCAGTTATACCTGTTACTTTTCCTTCTACTGCTGGTAAAACTGGTGGCCTGAAGATCTCGTATACTTGCTGAGCCCTTTTCCAGTCTAATGTATGGGGTGTTACGTTATGATCAATCAGATATTTCAACTTAGTTTTTCTTCCTGGATGGCCAAATAAGCAGTAAACACATTGTTCCATATATTGACAGACTGTTTCTAGAGATTTAGCCAATGCAGGCGATCGCAGCCTCGGCACTACAGTATCCAGGATGAAATAGAGGAGCTTTCCCTCTGAATTGCAACACCAGCCACGGCTCCCAAGTTGTTCATGAGCAATAAACAACACCATTAATGGATTGGGCACTTCATCACAGGATACCTTGTCGTTATCATTGAAAGTTCTGCCTCTCCCTTGGTCTTCTTCTCTTTGAAGAATATAATGCATTATAACCCATGGTATGGTTGTTCCAAATGGCATCTCTGTAGAATTAGTTTCCACTTGATGTCCTATTACTCGAATAAGATCATCCAAAGCCTGACTTAGTTCCTTCTGTGAGATAGCTTCCAAACAAGATAATCCTTCTGTTGACAGGATGTGGTCCATGCAGTAGAGTATTTTAACAACTGTTAAAGTCCACTTATCATACTCTGGCGACCCAGTTGTGTACCGAAAGTAATGTTTAAGTGCCTCATGTAAACAAATTAATGACCACTTGAAACAACACTCCACTTTATTCAAAGCCCAGTATGTATCTAGTATCATTGCTAACTGCACAGCAAAATCCAGTGACATTTCATCTTCTTGATTTTTAGCCATGGTTTTACAATGTTCAAAAGAATCTATAATGATAGAAAGAACTTCTTCATAATTTCCTCTATCATATAAATCCATGACTGTGGCTAACTTCTTGTTCCTTTCTAAGAACTTAATGGAAGCTAAAATTTCAGATTCATTTACAAGGGGTTTAAAAGTAAAGTTGGCGATGTTTAAACTAAATGTGTCGTGATGGTCGCCCATTGCTTCGAATTCATATAAGAGTTCATACATAGAATCTAGAGCAAACTCTTCACACTTATTCAATATATGAATATGATGTTTCACCCAGAGTTGTCTCAACATTAAATCCAAGCAATCAGTGCTGGAAAAGATATGTGGTTTCAAATTAATAGTTATACCTATAGTTTCAATGACACTTAAATTATGAGTTTCTTTGTCATCAGTCTCGGCTTGTAGTTTTTCATTTACCAAAAACTCTTCAACAAGGATGTTTACATGAGTATAGTGTATAAGTTCTTGCTGGTTGTCATCAGTGCAAGTAGGAATGTCAATGTGATTGCTATAGCACAAGTTTGCCTCAATAAAAATCTTTGGCAAATCTTCAGGCCACACTGTATTCCATTTACCAGCTAATATGATAAGGTATTCTTTCAAAATGTCAATGATATCTCTCTTATTTTCAGTGTATTTGTCAACAAAGTCCTTAACATCTTTCTGTTCCTGTTCTGTTCCAAAATATTCATCACTTGATTTTTCTGAGTTAGCAGCATTGGGTTTGTCTTCCTTTTCTTCAAATAGTTTGTCCAAATCAGTAGTATCAGGAGAAGTTTCTCTTGCCTGGTCTTCCTTCTTTTTAACCATTTCAGGAACCAAACAGACTGGAACCATTTTTCTCAACATGTCATATATATTGTCATCTTTATCTGGATGAGAGACAGGTTTTTTTCGTCCTGATCTGCGCTTATAACACCATTCCCATTGCTGTAAAAAACTCAGAGCACTACCACGTCGTCTGATGGGATTTTTCTTGGTTTTCTTGGGCTCTGGAGTAGCATCTGCCACTGGTTCCATCGGTACCATTTCCACATCACTTTCAACCTTTTCTGTGTCTGTAGCGGCTTTGTCTTTATCTGACAAGTCATTATTTTCATTTTCAGATACACTTTCAACATTTTTAGTTTCATTCACATCTACATTGACTTCTTCAGATTTGGTAGTGGGTTCTGGTTCTGATTTTTCAATTTCTTCTGGTTTTTTAGGTTCCTCAGATACTTCCATTTTTTCTTCCTTAGCTTCCTTCTCAAACACTGGTTCTAGATAACAGGCATGACTGTAGCAGTTTTGTGTCATATAATCATGCATGTGAATCAATGATTTGCCAACTGAAGACCAAGTAAGACTTGAGATTGGCTTTTTCATCTTTAGATCTGGTAGAACATACTTGAATTGTTCAGATCTTTGCTGTTCTAAAAATGTTTCATTAATTTCTTCAGCCTCTTTCAAAAGTTTTTCAGCCATTTCCTCATCTATTGGTTCATCATCTTGCTCATTCCACTTGTAAATAGGATTGAGATATTCCATGAAATCTTTAATGTATGGGTATACTTGATATATATGTTTCCTGTATGCCAGTCCTCTCAAATAGCCTGGATCAAGTTGGAGTGTGTCATGAATGGTGGAAATACATTCTTCTTTATAATCTAGGCCTAGTAATAATGTCACAATTTTGTCTAGGCATGGCCAGTGTCGTGGATTTCGATCTGCGCCTCTCTGAAAGGCATGTAAGGCCATTTCAAAGCGTTTAGCACGCATACATAGCTGTCCTAAGCGATGCCATAGAGTAATATCAGTGTCATCAAGCTCTGAGGCGGCGCAAAACGCCTCTATCGCTCCATCTATGTCGTCCGCAGAGCTCAGCATAGCCGCTAGATTTTTGTAGCACAGATATTTCAGATTGAATAAGGGACTTGAGATTTTCTCACCTTGTACCGGTTTTTTCACATCATACAGCAATTCAGTGTCCAGTAAATCTTTCAGGAGCTGTGTAGCATCTTTGAGATTCCCTTTCTTCTGAAGATCTAGAGCTTTAGAGTATTGTTGCAAGGCAATTTGTTCCAGCGCTTCTTTGGTCACCTCCTCCTCGGAGCCACTCTCTTCTTCTGACTCGTAGTTCAAAGCACATAATTTGATCATTGTAGAGTTTATTATTCACTTTCTGGTTATGATAGAAACACTTCCCATACCATTTCGTGTAAGTTTACATTAGAACAAAAAGACAAAATGCATTATCCCAATAAAACATCAATGATCGATCAGACCGGCTGTCACTGCAATGTCATTCTCATCTCATCACAAACATTACCGTTCGGAAATATTATTTTACAAGATGCCACTTTTGTTTGGGGTGAAGAGAGACTTTTTTCTACCTGTCGCAGGGGGCGATAAGTTTATTGAAAAAAAAAAACAACTGTCATTGTCAGACGGCTGTTGAGTTGAGGTTATGTTGTAGAAATTGCAAAACATTGAAAAAACACAATAAATTCCTTATCTTTATTTGATTGCTGAGAACAACATGATTTCTCAACAAACGCTATTAAAGCGGACCTGGCCAATGCTGATACAATGTGCAGAAGCCCACAGAAAACCGCGATGGCTTCCAGTTGCTAAGAGCAAAATTTACCGAATACCGAAGCGCCCAGAAATTACTGAAGAGGAGCGTGTGGAGTTACTGCGGATCAACAACAATTATAAAACACAAATGCGAGCTATTCGTAGGTTTTACCACGAGGAAATGATAAAGGAGAAATCTACAACCGAGAGTGCCAGTTCCGAGATGTCTCAGCGCCTGGAAGCCGATGAGTGGGAGCGCTGTGTGGAAATAAATGATAAATGGAACGCCCAAGTTAGTCAAGAACCTTACTGTTTGATTTTAAAAGTGCACTCTGTTACCGCTAGAGTGGAGTTGTGGTTTGCAAATGTTCTGTCTATTCTCACAATATCCTCATCTCTTTTTTTATCAGGTTGCCATTGAACGAGAAAAGAGAAGAAGTCAGGAGCTAGCTAAGATGGAGGAATATGCCCTAACAAGAATGGAAGCTAAAGATAAAGAATTGAAGGAGCGCATTGAAAGAGCTTCAGAAGAAATTAGAAGACAGAAGGTTAGTTAAAAATGTCCCTAAGAGTTAAGTGTCCCCTATATTTCTATTCTTTCCTAACAGTATCATAATCTGCTTACCCAACAAAATAGTCCCAATTTCTTCTTTAAGTAAATATAATTAATGATTGAAATTATTTCAGGAACTAAGCACAACATTCATAACTCGTGAGACCCTTGATGATGCCATTGAACAAGCCCTAGCCAATCCTGTGGACTACAACTTCGCCATTGACCTGCAAGGCAACCAGTACCATGGCCTGGAGACACCTGCTCCTCAACCCAAAACTAGCAAGACCAGTTCTGGTTCAGTGTAATATAGTTATTGTATAAAATATAATAGATATTTAAATTCAAAGGTTGTTTTCATGTTGCCCTAATACTGCCGAAGTGTACTTTTCATTATCAGAGGTATTTTATTAAGATGGATATGTTTGCCAATTTTAAACCTGATGGCCAGTTACCAGATTAGGAAGATCCTTCTCTTTATTATACACCTACAGCACTGCAGTAGAGCTTATACTAAGGGTCACATAAACTGCTTTACATAAACTAGTACCTCCAAAATATATGATATAGATCAGGGTTTCTCAAAGAGGGGTACGCGTACCCCTAGGGGTACGCCATTCGAGGGCAAGGGGTACGCGACAAAATTTACGTAATGGCGGCTTGATAATTGATCATGCTCAAGATGGCTGGATTCGTAACCCGTTATCGGTCACGAACGAGAGCATAATATCTAGTTTGCCTATCAAGCAACAGGAGTCATTAATAGAAATGTCCGCGGATGAAACTCTTCAAGCTGATTTCAAAACGATGACTTTGATAGATTTTTGGGCAGCTAGACAGGCAGAGTATTCCGAACTCTCACGCAAAGCGGTGAATTTCCTTTTACCCACCAGGTGTGAAAATCCACTCTCACATAAGTATGTTGTATACTTATGTGAGAGTGGATTTTCACACCTGGTCATGATAAAAACTAAGTACAGAAATCGACCTGATGCAGAGTCAGAATTAAGGTTAAAATTGGCCAAAATTACACCTAACATTTAATCCCTTTGCGACAAGAAACAAGCACATCCATCACATTAATATTAAAAAGACATTTCTTATGGCACTATGTTTGTTACCTTTTATTTAAAATAAAACCTTATTTTCTTCAATAGTCAATTTTATTATTTTCTTTGGGGGGGTGGGGGGAGCAATTAATTAATTAGGGGTACGCTGTCACCTGGAAATTTTAACAGGGGTACGTGGTGCCAAAAGTTTGAGAAACCCTGATATAGATAAATATAAGTCTTGCTATTTGATTGGTAATGTGCTGCAAAATATTTAAAACTAGAGGCCGTCTGCTTCATTTGTGTGGACTTAAGTAAGAAAACTTTTTTTTTTTAAATTGTAGCATATGTCCTATCAGATGTATAAAGTTTAATTCAAATCCAATCAGAAGTTTTTACGTTAAAGAGCAACATGGCCCATCCATCCACACATACAAACTTTCACATTCCTAATATTAGTAGGATTTAACTAAAAACATTAGGTATTATTATTTAAATAACTTTTTTATAAAACAGTAAGTATTTATTGTAGTTATTTAAGGTTATATTTACATTATTTTTGAATCTTAATTATATTATATTACACAACTAAATCCCTCTTTTCAGCCCAAAAATTAACGAATTTATTGAAAAACGTCATTGATACATAAATAAAAAAATATTATTGTTTATTTCAATGTTAAACTTACTTTTAACAAGGCATTTTAAATAAAAATAATTATAAAAAACATTGCAAACAATTTTTTTAGACTTTTATTTAAAAAATAACTCATCTCTCTACTCGAGTAGGGATTTGACGGAGACGTTCGCGTTGCTACAAACGCAGGTGACGGCGTTTTGTGGCCCGTCCGCGGGGACGCTAAAGCTCGTAGCACACTTTACCAGCACGGGTAACTGCACGGCTCCGACCTAGCAAATATCTTGTCATTCAAATTTGAATCTTCTGTTGTAAGGACGCGAGCTGCGAGTTGAGTGGTAGAGTAGCGGCGAGCGCGCTGACAGCTCGCCTTTGACTTTCTCATATTATTACACTACGCCTTACATCTCTAGATTCAAATTTGAATGGCAAGATAATTGCTGGGTCGGAGACCTGCAGCTGCCGTGCTGGCGAAGTTTGCTATGACCTTACTTCAAAGTAATGTTCTAGAACATGGTCATCACTAAGTAGGAACCACGAAAGGTGAACTTGCAAGTTTTTCAAACTGAATTAATGATATTATTGCTGCTTGGTTGATTCAAATAGCCGTATGCAGTATGCTGCTAGTGATAGAAAATTACTTGGTACTATAGTCCGTTCGCGTTAAGAATGCAGTAATTTCATACTTGTCCTTCGATCTAGCACGTCCCCTAACCAATCAAATCGTTCCTAATTAGAAAGTCAAGTCCACAGTGACCAGTTAAACGCATACTTTCGAACGCAAAGGTTGTGGATCTGAGTTTTTTTGTGTGCATTATATTCATGAATAACTGCATTCCTAACGCGAACGGACTATAGTCCCTTACATTTCGGCATATATTTTTAAAAGACGCTCAAACTCAAGTTGGAATCTATAGCTCGCAGCAATCTCTCATCCTAGAATGCCCAAAAAAATAATGTGACTTAGTTTCTTACACATATAATTTACGGGCCTCTATCGATATGATTTAGTTATTGATACCAAGGTGTTCAATTCCTAACTTAATTGATACCTGGTTATAATTATTATTAAACTAGTACGTTTCCGCTATAGTACTCTATAGTGGTAGAAGGTCATCAGCATCCTGCTAAAGTTCCACCCGGCCAGCAGGGTCCCGAAGTAGAGGACCACGAGCGCTGGGAGCGGTAGCAGGAACACTCGGACGTTTTGGAGCATCGGAATATCTGCAGGGGAGAAGGAATCCATGACAAAACGGGTACAACTGACAACTGTAATGTTTTTTGTGCAATAAAGAATATCTATCTATCTATCTAAGGGTGATAGGTGCTTGAGTTCATAGTACAAAATGCCATTAGAAATGAGACAAATACGGAACTCGAGGAAATTCGCTCTAACTTCTAATTCCATTTTGAATTTGGGTGGTGTCTGTATATTTTTTTAAGAAAGACTAGAGGCTACTGTGTTAGCTTATTTCCTGGACCTCAACGAAACACCCTTTTGAACTACTTCTCTTTCTCTCCTCATTTTGTTTTTTTTATGCACTGCAATTATTTTTTGTCCGATTAAATACCCAATTGTTTAATGGCTGAAATAAATTGACAGGATAGGTAATCATGCTAGCGGATGTGACAGCATTACTCTAAAAAAGTGATGTAATGTTTAGGAACTATCTTAGTGTTAGTGTAGTGTAAGAAAAACTTTGCTATCAACGAATTTGAAAAAAAAGTTAGTTTCTTAGAGAGTAGCTTAAATTATTATTTTGAAGGTAGCCGAGTTTCGCCAGCTACCTATGCAGTAAGGATCATTCCAAAATGGGCGTTAAGGGCGAAAATAACTAATCCTAGCCAAAATGGTCAGTATTCCGAGTGTTATGTAAACGCTCTAAGAGCAGACTAGTTTTCTTTTCCTGTGAAAATATTTTGTCACGCGTTAACCCATGCAATTCATATGGTATTAGTGCGACATAATTTTATCGTGGTGCTAATGTTAATCCCGCTGGTGAATGGTGTGAAATTCACTAAGTTGTCAGTTTTAGAATGCAACATGAAAGTATGATTACAAAATGTTCACCAGTTTTAAAGTTATCTTCACTAATGAGATTGATTTAATTAGTATTAGGTACTTAGTAGTAAAAGAGAAAGAGAAAATATTTTGTTAGAGAAAAGGGTTAACTTTGTTAGGTCGGCAGAAACTCGACTCACCCTCACTAATTGATTTCCCATAATCTGAAAGTTAAAGTACGCTACAGAATAGTAATAGCAAAATAACTATTTTGAATAGTATTCTAAAACGCCAGAGCTTAACTTAATAAACACTATCTACCATTGATTACTGTACATAATATTTTTTGGCCTGTTCTTTGAACAGAATAGTTCTTCAAAAAGATTGGTTATTTTGAACCCGTTAGTAATTTTTTGCTCCAGCTTTATATTAAGTTTAATGTATGTATCCAGTGGCGGGGCAAGACCTAAATTTGATGTGGGCAAGATAGATTTCGCGAGGCCCTGTTCTATGGCGACCTGAAGACGGATTTTTTAAAGTAATAAAATCAAACAAAACAATTAACACTGCCAAGTTTTTATTCATAAAAATACAAATTAGATTAATAGGTATTAATGCTTCAAAATGAGATTGACCAGCGGAGTAGTTGTCCATTACTGTGCTTGTCAACCCCATATCTGGACCTCACGACTGCTTTCCATCAGGTGGAGTGAGGTCATCTTGAAGACCACTATAAAAAAAAAAAAAAAAAAAAAAAAAAATGAAAAATTACAAATCGTTAATATAAAGGTGGAGATATACACTTCTTAAAGTGTATACTTAAATATCATTAGATTTCTTTATTAAAGGAACAGAAATATCCTGCTTTTAACGTTACTAAATTCATTAATTATGGTATCCTAATTCAGCTTAGATGCCAAATCTGATTTAATTGATAAAACAGCCAAAGCTGAAAGTCTTTCTTGGCTCATTGTGTTTCTCAAATTTTTTTTTATTAATTTTAATTTTGAGAAACTTCTTTCAGCATAGGCTGTACTTACCGGAATTGATAATAAAATTCGGATCACAATGTAAATATTTGGGTAAATTTCTTTTCTTTTATGACAGCAGCTGTTTCACGTCTTTAATGAAGTTGGGTAAATTCGGGATCATTGTATTTAATTCTTCATATAATTCAAATGGTTGGAAGTCACTGCTCTCACCCACACGCAGGACGTTATGTAAATCGTTACAGCGTTTTAATATTTGCTCCTGTGGCATATTTTTAGCGCGCTTAAATCATAGAGAAAACCAAAATCTTTAAAATGCTGATTTAAAGACGTAAATCTTAATTCCATATTGGTCATTACAGAATCAATCATGGCGTAAAAAAAATCTGTTTGATTCCGGATTTTGGGAGACTGTTTATGTTGATCGCTGCTTTCATAATCGAACATCCTTTTCTTTTTGGCTACTCTTTTATTCCTAAACTCTTTTGGCAGGTCATAACAGCTTCGCTCAGTAAATTTCCGAACATCAGACAGGGATTTCTCAAATCCAGAGCGTTTCACGATAATCCCAGCGCCCAAATATTTATTTTGTATGAAACCAAAAAAGTTTTTTGCTGCCATATATGAGTTCGCTGCATCTACCAACAGTAGATTCCAACTATGACAGCCACAAGATGTGAAAAATGCCCTAGGGTTAATATTCAATATTCGAGTTTTAACTCCACTATTTACACCTACCATATTTGCACCATTGTCGTATCCTTGGCCACGGCAGTCTTGAATATTTAAGTCATATTTTTCTAGGTGTTCCAGTAAAGTATTGGCTAAATATTCTCCAGTTGTCTGAGTAACAGCTAGAAATCCCATAACCGGGGATTCCCTACACTCTGGTCGGCAGCAAATGTTGCCAGACTAAAAAAACATGTGTCACAACAAAATCTAGGTAGGTATATAATATAAAATAAAGTGGCAATTTTCGTTGCCAATGTTTCGTATTATTATGTCATTAACTCAAGAACGGGCTCACCTATTCAAACTAAATTTTCAGGGTTTGGTCGAACCATTTAGTAGATGGTTTATGAGAAGTTTGCACGAAATCGGTCTAGTGGATCTTCAGTTATCACATTTTTTGTACCTACCCATTCGAAGCTGGGGCAGGCAGCTAGTTGATATTTTATTTATTTCGCTTTCAAAAATTTTGAGGCGCGAGGCCCCTTGTACCGCGAGGCCGTAGGCGGTGGCCCACGTCGCCCACGCCTTACGCCGCCTCTGTATGTATCTGTTTGTGGACTGTAATACTGTATGTCGAAAATCAAAATACCGAATTACTGTATTCATAAAGTTCATAAATACAGTTTAAGTCAGCTAGAAAGTATGCGATGACGAATTATCTTAGCGCGAATGTACCTAGCGGTGTTAATCGGTACCATATGCTTATCGCGGCCCTGAAATTTCGGTCGGAATGGTCAACCATCCTGACCTAGCGTGCATTGCTTAACAACGACTATTATTGCCTATGCGCGCCACGGGTACCTATACCTCATGATTTTATAATAATAATAATAATAAAGATTTTACGAACTCATCTCACATCTAAAAACATCATCAAAGCTATTAACACTTACGCCGTACCAATACTGACCTACTCTTTCGGAATCATAACCTGGTCCCAATCGGATTTGATTTCCCTCCAACGGATTATAAATACTCACCTGACACAACATAGAAAACACCACCCTAAATCATGTACACAACGGCTCACCCTCCCTCGAAGTGAAGGAGGAAGAGGACTCATAGACATCCAAAACTTGCATAACAAGCAAATCACATCACTGAGACAGTACTTCTTCCATAAATCAGAAACATCAAACTTGCACAAATGTATTGCTGAATCCGACAGAAAGCTAACACCCCTTAACCTACATGATCACAATAAGCAAACCAGCGGGAAAAAATTACAAATGACGAAAAGAAGATAATTGACTGGGCCCAGAAATCTCTACATGGGAGACACAGAGCTGATCTTCGCCAAACCCACGTCGACATGGATGCGTCGAACGAATGGCTTAAGAGAGGCGAACTGTTTCCCGAAACGGAGGCGTTTATGTTGGCTATTCAAGACCAGGTGATAGCTACGCGAAACTATCGAAAATATATCACTAAGGAGTTGCAGAATGATATATGCCGCCATTGTAATAGTGCACCTGAAACAGTCCAACATATCACAGGTGCTTGCAAAACTTTGGTGCAAACCGACTACAAACATCGCCACGACCAGGTCGGGTCGATTATCCACCAACATCTTGCTTATGTAAATAAATTTGTCCCAGAAAAGCTGCCGTACTATAAATATAACCCTAGCACCATCTTTGAAAATCAGCAGTGTAAATTATATTGGGACCGTACATTAATGACAGACAGGACAGTACACTTCAATAGACCCGATATCACTCTGCACGACAGAACAAATAAGATAATATACTTAATAGACATTGCGATCCCCAACACACACAACCTTCAATCAACTATATCCGAAAAGATTTCTAAATACCACGAACTAGCAATCCAACTCAAAATTCAATGGCAGGCACAGACTGTACACATTGTCCCAATAGTTCTTTCAACCACAGGAGTTATACCGAAAGGCTTGAAGAAAAGCCTGGAAATATTGAAGATACCACCCAAGACGATATACCTACTTCAAAAAGCTGCCATTCTTAATACGTGTCGTATTACCAGAAAGTTTCTTTCCTCCGGAACCACAACCCTAAACCCTATGACGCTTGACTGAGGTCCGCGTTGTAGGAAGATGTACCCGCCTTACTAAAAGGTTGGAGAAAGATAAATCTTAAATTAAAAATAATAATAATAATAATATTTATTTACAGGAAACACGGTACATAAAATGATGGTAACAGTCACATAAAATATGGTAGTTTCACATGTTTCGCCAAATATATGGCATGTAAAATAATTAATAACTTATTGAATAAGCTCTCCAACGCTATAAAAATTCTTCTCTAGGAGCCATAAATGTAATTTTTTATAAAATAAGGGAGGGTTCAATGATTTTAAGGTGTCTGGAATTCTGTTATAGATTTTTATACACATATTTAAGCAATTCCTCATATATAAAGTGGTTCTGGGCGCAAATTTTAGAACTAATCTATCTGGATTTCTTTTATTACGAGGATTAATGTCACCAGCCCTGTCAAACAGTCTTTGATTAATTTTGACAAATTTTGCTATTTCAAAAATGTAAAGGCTTGGCAATGTTAAAAGTTTCAGTTCCCTAAAAAGTGGTTTACATGTCTGGTAGGGTGGTATGCCAATGATTGCACGCACGCATTTTTTCTGGGCTACAAACGCTTTCTGAACATCAACACTATTTCCCCAGAATACTAATCCATACCGTAATACAGAGACGACATATGCGTGATAGGCGGCAAGTACTGTACTACGGTCCGTTACATGACGGAGTCTACTTATAACATAGACAAAGCGATTCACTTTGTCACATGCTTGTTCAACTTGTGGTTTCCAATTTATGTCCTTATCAATCTGTAATCCTAAAAATTTTGTATTATCAGATGATTCAATATGTGTACCGTTGTATGATATATTTAAATTATTATTTTTGAGCTTGTTGAATTGCAAAAAATTCGTTTTTACTAAATTAATTTTTAAGTTATGCATTTCAAGCCATTCAATAAAGCAACTTAATGTTTTATTGATTTCAGCTTCATGTTGGGTTATCCCTTCATTCAAATTAGTTGTTACTACTATGGAAACATCATCAGCAAACAATATAGTTCTATGCGGCGTAATATTCGTTATGTCATTGATGTATAACAAAAAAAGGAGTGGCCCAAGCACACTACCTTGCGGAACTCCAAATTTATATGTTTTTTGTAATGTCTTTTTATTGCAGCTGTAATCGTTGCTCGAAGTCTTAATAAATTTAGTAACAATACTTACTGCTATATCCTAGAAAAGTGATGTACAAGTAGTACACAATGGACGCCAGCCAAAAGGTGTTGGACACCAAACAGGACAGGAAACCGTCATGACTGAGCACACCTGTAACACAAAAGGATAACACATCATGTCACGAAATGTACGCTCTATCACTCTTGTCTGACTGGTGGACAATGCCTCTAGGCATTAAGTCCGCCATTTGTACTTTACTTTTGTGTAATAAATAATAAATTAGTCTCTAGCGATAATATCTTTTGAATTTGCTTTCTGTAGGTCAAGCACGAACCGCTAACCAATTGGTAATCGAAAAGTTTTTTTTTCTTTTCCTTAAAAAAGTAGCGTTTACTTTTCGATTGCCAAGCGTTAGCGGTTCGTGCTAGAGACGACGCACCCCTACGGGAATCAAAGCTCTAAGGCCCTACAATTAATTCTAGTCAAATAATTAATCGTTTAACTTTTCCTAGGACTCTGTCGATATATTGGACAGCATATAATCAACCCTGGACATAGCTAATGAAACGGAACATGCCCTGCCCTACAAAGGAGTGAAAGAAGTTTTGCATAGGTACTCACTATTAAAAAGTACTATTTGGAAGCAATGCAGCAGCGACAGTGGGGGGAAGAACGCGTTGATGTGGACGTCGAACGCGTACCCCCACTCCACGTCTGGCCCGTCGCGGTCGCGGCGCAAGTACTTGTTGCTTATGTACCTGCAACAACCGACAAATGTAAGTACTGTGCCTTGTAGCATCATTTACGAAGTTTCATGATACTTTGAATGGCCCCGAATTCACAAACGTCCACCACAACACAAAAACAACTTATTCTTCCTGGATCTTCTCTTGCCTCATAGCCACGATTCAAAGCCAGCCCAATAGATATAAAATGTAATGTAATATTTAAAAGAATCTTACCAGAATATTGTTGAGACAAGAAGACCAGCTCCTATGAAGTCTACAAAGACTACAAACAGCACAAACAGCAGGATCTGAGTCCAACTCAGGCCCATGCCCAATGCAAAACATATTGATGATACTGAAAATAAAAGATATAAAATTCCTTATTATTTATTATTATTTTTTGGAGATAATGTTGTCAAAGAGTTATTCAATATCTGATTAAATTGCACAGACAATTTTTAAATATTATATTGATATCGGTCAAAAGAAAGCCTTCTTCATCATACAGTGTTCTAAATACCAAAATTACTCACAAATCTGTGACAGCTAAAATTTTCACTTCCTTTCCTCTGAGGTTAATAGCACCTCAGATAGGAAGTGAAAAAGTGAGAGAGAGAGAGAGATATTCTCAGATACTCATCAGTTTATACTAGAACAAGTCCCTAAGGAAGTTTCTTGGTTTTAGTCCAAGTCATAAAACAAGAAGACAGCGATCTTATTATTATAAATAAAAGAAAAAGACACTATGAAAATATTAAATACACGTATTTAATATTTTAGAAATCATACTTACAAAATAGCCAAATACATAGTAACACTAAAAATGCTGGATCATCCCTTGCAAACTGTGATTTTGTATCTGTAAAAATGAAAATAAATTGTGAAATTTTTCAAATACAAAGTAATTTTAAAAACACATTCATGTTATAAATATGCTTTGAGTACACTCCTACACTCTGATTTGCAAAGTTTTCCAAACAGCAACTCTAATTTAATTTAATTTGTAAAAGTCATAAATCTCAAATGCTGTGTTTAACCAGTGCATTCTTTATGTCTTGCATCATTTGGTCAATAGAAAACAGATTCTAAAAGCCTTTTAATCCAAGGCAAGAAGATTGAATGGATTGATTAAGAGCGACCCTGATATTGAATACATTTATAAGCTTGAAGTAAGCTACAGGGCAGACAATTTGAATGACAGCAGTAAGTTCTACACGGGAGATCAAGCCTTGTGATGTTGTTTTAAGACCTTGTATCTGGCTGGAATTTCAAGTAACAGTACACTATAACACAGAGAAAATTAGGAATACATTAAACAGTACTTACGTTTCCTATAGTTAAAATTTCTGAATACTTTTTGAGGGGCTACAAACAGGTATACCATTTGCCAAGCAGCAAACTCAAAGTCCATTTGGTTAAACTTGAAGAGCCTCCGGAGATACTTGTATCTCTTCATGGCTGCGCTGGCTGTCGTGGACTGGTAATTAGCTGGTGCAGGCAGCGGAGAAGTGCTTCTGGGATAGTTGCTGAAGCCCGGAGTAGGGGACGTCGAATACTTCATATTTACCTCTCAATTACAGGTTATGTTGATAGACCTAATGATTTGTACTTAAATTTAAGTAAGGCGTGTTTAATTAAAGTGTAATCAAGGGGGTCTTATTTCGAATTTGTGTTTATTTATGGCTAAAAACAGTTTGCCAATTAGTCAGCCCGTCACATCACATCGAAACGAAAGTTTACTGTCCTGTCAGTATCGAACTGTCAATTTTGACAGTAAGCGGCCGCGACGTTGTCACTTTGCATTCGTTCAGAAATTGACTAAAATTTATTTTACCCCTCGGAACCCGGAGGAAATCACTGACCTAAACCTTTTTTTCCGAAGGTTCCCTAATCACCCTCTACGTTAATTTATCAAAAAATCATCGTATTTTTTATCTTAGCGTCCGGCAAGGACCTGCAATGTTTAGTGTAGGGCACTGCACGGGTTCTCATAATATTTACATCGAGGTTTTTAAATAAAATAAAAAATTGATCAATATGATTTATTACAATTTGTTACAAAAATACATAATCATCTTAATTCTTATCCTATTTCTAATTAAATTCACGCCTTATTCATTCAATCAACACTAAATTTCTGTGAAATATTTTGAAAACAAATGGAGAACATTATTTTTATCACAAGTTCGCTATTACGCAAAAAAATCGCAATTTTCACAAGCCAACTATTTCCACGCATTATCAACCCTCTTCGAATCCAGTCGGTAACGTAGTGGCACTAATGTTAAACGCCGCTGCAGATATAACAGGCTTTAACTTTTGAATTAAAAAGGTTTAATCTATGCCACGTTTGTCGTTATTACAGTTAAATGTGAAATCTTGTTTCTGAGTTTTACAAAGCATAAAATACAAACGGTATTTTTATAAAGCAGAAGCCAATTTCGCGTCATTTACTGGTGCTACCATGTTAGGTACCTATTTTTGGACTGTAGTTGAAGTCAAAACTTAAAATGCCAAAGGGCGAGCATACCGCTGCGCTATAAGCCTTTGACTAAACTCATTACTACGGTTTTTATTCTCAGACAAAAGCTACTTATTTTGAATTGACCCGAATCCAATAAATAAACAAAATAATAATAATAAGTTAATAAATTAGCATGTCACTCATTGCATGGCCAATCGAAACCTTAACAAATCTATGAAGATGATCGGTAACTGGGCAATGAAAACTTAAATTCTAAAGTCAGGATTAATATCTTGATCGTAAGTTACTGTTGTGCATAATGATGTCGAATCCATAAAGTGGATTAGTAAATAATGACGAATATTCATAGTGAAAGAATCAACGACCTCATACCCAATAGACTGTGTAGTCGATGGAAAGAATAATGTAAGAAGTTAAATTAAATTATCCTCCTTGCTCATTTACTCTAAGTTAAATCGTATTTATTTAGGCTGATCAGTCATTTTTGTTTACTTGTTCAGTAAGTAAATTTTTAAAGCTCATTGGTCAAAGCCAAGGGGGCTACAGCATTTGTGCTCAAGGACTATGGACTGGCGAGTTAGGTCCAGCTGTCAAATAACAATTCAGTAATCTGTAAAAATGAATTTCTATCGATAGTAATGCAAGGGCATCAAAGTTTGCAATTCATTAATATTAGATGTCGAGGCTGCTGCAGTGGTGCTCAGATCTCGTTATGACACATCGTTAATCGACTCTTCAGCAACACTAGTCCAGTCGCTCAAACGAGGTTCTGCTGCAGCCAAGGGTTGTAGTGCGTGACGCGCGTGTAGACGCCGGGGTAGCCGGGCTCGCCGCACTTGTTGCCGAACGACACCACGCCGATCTGCGTCCAGCGGCCGTTGGCGAGCAGCATCAGGGGGCCGCCGGAGTCGCCCTGGAATGGAGCAGTATGATACATGAGAGGTGACTATAGATTGTACTATCCATATAATGAATATCTTTTTACGATAGACATCTTTACACAAACGACAATTGACACACGAATAACACTTATCTAATTAATAAACCAGTATACTAAGAATGCTACTTTTGTGTATCTTCCTCATTATTTCAAGCCTTATAGCATTGTCTAAGTTTCAAGCCATTCTGAATACAATGCGGGCATCGCATTTGTGCTGAACAGTTGGCACCACTGGCGAGAGAGAGGTCCATCTGTTGGCTGAATGGTTGACACCGAAGCCGTAACACCCATACCAAAAAAACACCATCTGTCAAAGTTTGTAACACTAGCGGCAAAACAAAGTTTCAAATCTAATTACCTCATCGATATCGAGAACGGCGCGGGACTGTGGAATGCTTGGAACCTTTGTTATTTAGGAATGAGCTGAAATCTAGTCAGTGTTCCTAACTTTTGTTTTAGTCGGTAGGAGTCCGACATAACCACAAAAAAAAAACGCCGCACCATACCACGTTGGGTTCAAATTCCCTTAGCGAAATGTGGGCTTCTGAGTGTATCGTTTACTATGACGGCAACGATCAGTGTTCCTCTAACTGACCCGTTTTGGATAATATGGTCGTGAGGGTATGTTATGTTTCGTACAAAATATTTTATATTTTATTCCTTTCCTTGCCAAAAATCGTTTCTCGACATTACTTAGGTAAGTTCGCCAATTATTTTTTTAATGCACAAAAGAATCTTACCTGACAAGCATCAACGCCACCTCTCGCGTATCCAGCACACAAGAAGCTCTCTGTAATAGGCTGGAAGTACGCCCGGTCGCAGTCCTCGTTCCTCCACACCGGGAGCTTGGCCTCGAGCTGCTTGGAGCTCTCCCCCCCTCCGTAGCGCGTGGTGCCCCACCCCACCACTGTCGCCAGGGAGCCGTCGAACAGCTGCCGGGAGAGGTCGCCCGTCGGCAGGCAGATGGGGATCACATATTTTGACTTTTGGACGTTTTCTGAAAAGCAAGAAAAAGTAAAATTCAGAAAGGTAAATCAAGACTTTCAACTAACGAGCGCGTATGAAAAGAATAAGAAGAATAGAAGAATTGCGGAATGTGTGTCAGGATATTTATTTATTCTTTATTGCACAACGTGATTGTTACAAAGGGCGGACTTAATGCCAAAAAAGGCATTCTCTACCAGTCAACCATAGGGCTAAGCAAAAAAATATAGTAGGCGGTGCAGCAGTGTTTTAAAAATAATAATAATAATAATACGACAGCATACAAAATATTTAAATAAAAACAATAAAACAAAAAAAAAATGTATTAACTAGAACTTAATTAATAGGATAATAGGTAGCAAGTATGTAACCCAGATGTGGGCTCTGCGTATTAGGATCCGCGCATGGGATAACTTTATAGATCCCATTAAGAGAGAGGTTTGACGGTTTCTGATTATTCCGTTCACCATAATTGCAGCAATCAGTGTGACTTTGACTTCCCCGTTTGGGAAAATAGTCATGAGGGTATGTTATGTTGTAAGTCCAAATATGCGTAATGATAAAATATCTAAAAAGCTAGTAAATGAGAAGTTTACCAGCTAGAACCAGCACAGCGATGTCATTGTAGAAGCCAACCCTGGAGAACTGGTCGTGCGCGCGCACGGCGGTGACGCGCAGGGTGATGGGGCGCGAGGGCTCGTCGTCTCTGGACAAGTCTACGTCTCCTAGGCGGACACTGAACTGGCGGGCAGGGAAACTGAAAACAGAAAGATAGGCATGTCTTAAACGTGAGATTATAAGGTTTTTAATTACATACTGGATTAACTTGTTGTAGTTTGAAAGGTGGATGCTGTTGGGTTGCTATAATATTTCGGCAAAATATTAGCTGAACCATAAATAGGGATTCTAAAAAGTTTTTGATTAACTGGATTAACTGGTTGTGGTTTAAAAAGTGTGAGCGTCCGCCTGTCGTAAAAGGCGTCTGAAGGAGGCCCTCGGTTCGCTAGGAGAGCACTCATCGGGGGCACCTACATTGCATAAATGATCCCGACGAAGGGCGGCGATGTGAAAAAACCTCAGATCATTAACAATGATTTCTGGGTGCTCGACGTCTGTCACAATTGCTACTGAGCAATCCCGTTCTGCCTACATTGACTAGAAAATAGCAGAAAACATACGGTCTTTGTTTGGAATCCCTGGTGCAATGAGCGGCCGTGAGCACATGCCGCTTGTGAACCAGCGTACCCCCACACCAGAACTCGCGGCGCTTGCTGCCGTGCAGGTATATCGCTGCCATCCACGGCCAAGCTCCTGGCTTGGACTCAGTACCGCCCACTATGCGTCCGCCTTCATCTTCACGCTGACCACATTCTGGAATTACAAAATAGAATAAAGAGCAACTCCTTATTACGGAAGAAAATTGAAATTCGAAGCAAAAGACAAGAAGAATAGAGATTGCATCATCAAATAGTTACACTAAGCGACCCGCCCCCGCTTCGCACGGGTGCAATATCATATTGCACCCGTGCGAAGCGGGGGTTATTATACATATAAACCTTCCTCTTGAATCACTCTATTTATTAAAAAAACCGCATCAAAATCCGTTGCATAGTTTCAAAGATTTAAGCATACAAAGGGACATAGGGATAGAGAAAGCGACTTTGTTTTATACTATGTAGTGAAGTAGAGAATAGGGTTTATGGAAATCCAAAAGCCCATTATTTTGCTATTCACAATATTCCGCTTTGAAAAATGGGGTGCTCCACTTTTAACTTTATAACTTTACGTGCATTTACAGTCTCTCAACTGTCTTCATTAAGTAAACAACGAAGATAATAAGAAAATACCAACTACTTGCCTTCTATATCAACGATGTTAGAAAAGTTGGTTATGACAGGTGGAGGTACAGTGAAGAAAGTTGATGTTGGAGGCGGCCGAGTAGATGTCACCGCAACTGCTGTCGTCGTGGTCGGCCGCGCAGTGGTTGGCGCAGGCTTCGGCCTCTTCGTGGTTAGCACCAAAATGGCTGACGGCTTCTTCGTCGTCGTCGGCTTCTGAGGCCTTGGTCGGTTCGGCCTTTGCGTCGTCACAGGCACAAGATATGTAGGCTTACTCGTCGTTGCTGCCACTGGTTTTTCTACTAGCGGCGTCGATGGAACCACTGCGTCTTTAGGACAGCACACTCCAGGCACAAAAAGATCCTTAAAACACAAGGATTCACGAAGACTGACTAGATTTAAAAGAAGCTGAGGGCAGTTACTGAGGTCTTCGCAAACACCCTCTTCATTTTCTGGCGTGGTGCACGATTTAACATCTTTTTCGTTGGCAGTGGCTATTTTTGTTATAGGTGCATCAGGCAGCACTCTAGGCAATGCTTTCTTGACTATCGGAGCGATTTTATCTGTGACGTTTCTGCCGAGAACATTTTTGCTAATCGTGTAAAGAGCTTGAGGAAGTTGCTTCAAATTAGGATCAGTCTCATCTCTTTCGTTTTCTTGAACCATGTCTACGAGATAATGTCCCACAGTGTTTATGGCACCTAAAGTTTCTGAAATTCTGGTGAACGCTGAATCTGATAGCAGCCGTCCATCGTTTGGAGTGTCCCGAGTTTCTGAGTTCACGAGATCGAATGATGATCTGCTGTCATAGTTTGGGTATCCTTGGTAGTTCTGCAGGTCAGGTCGGGGTCCGAACGGTTGGTTGTAAGACACTGTTCGGTCGATCTGCATTCCATTGTAGTACGGTCCTGACGGTATAGATTCCGGTGATCTTTTTCTTGGTGATGAGAACTGATGCCAGGGAGGGTGTCCCTGTTGCATGTGAGGATGAGGCCAGTCACCCGGGTTCTGTATGTAGGAACCTGGAGTGTAAAAACAACATTAATTTATGTTAGAATGTTCGCGTAAATTGATTACCTATTTGTTAGAAAAAGTAGTGATGCGTACCTACCCGGATGGTGGACAGGATACTGGCATCTCGCTTGGTTTGCCAACTCGAGGACCCCTGGAGGCAATAGAAATAAAATTTATAGGTAATTTCTAACAAATTAAATTAAATTTTAATTGATACCTGCATACCTATTTCATTCGTTTATCGCACATTGTACGCAGCACATCTTAATTCCATTAAATTCAAAAACATATGTATTGATAGTGCACTATTTACCAATACCTCATTGGTTATTGTAAATTATTAATTCTTTTAGGCACATAAAAAACGTGGCGCAGGTGGCGGACTTAAACGCCAAAACCCATTCTCTTCTATTCAACCACACGGCCAAACAGAGAAATTGAGACATTTTACAGAATTGTGTTATTTAGTATTACCAATTTAACTAACTAATTATTTACCATTTAAACTAATTGCTGTGTCCGTTTAGGAATTAGGGTTAATTTTCCATTATGTAAAAGTAAACCAGTTCAAAGTTACTAAACAGTAACTGTTAGGACTACCAAGAAATAATGTTATTTATGATATTTTAGCGTTTGAAGCTCGCCAACTCTCACAGCAGATTGATGTTCCGACAAAAGTTGAACGTTTCAGTAGTGTTTCCTCGATAGGTGCCTAACTACCAATTCCAAGATAAAACAACTTTCTCGTTACCTTTCCAAGGATCTCCCATCCTACACGTTAGGCCGTTAAAAAGTTTCCAAAATACAATCGTTACCGAACTTCGCACAAAAGGAGGTGAAATCCACACACCTCCTTATGAAGGCGATCGTTAGTTTCAAATTGGAGGAGAAACGAAATGGACCAGGCTTCCGCGAATTCGATCGTTGTTTTTTTCATTGTGTTGAGTTAAAACGCTCGCTCGGGCACAGTAAACAGAGAACAGTAAAATATCTACATACAAACGTGCCGCTCTCGGTTTGGAAGTGTGCGTGCGCGTCGCCCGCCGTGTCGGCACGCGATTCACGCACACGCTAGCATAAAATATGGGGGGAATAAGGTGGCGGCCATCGCAGTTCGAAAGAGCTGTGCCGCGTGTCTGTGATGTGAGCACGCTAGGCTATAATAACTCGGCGGGCGGCCTGAAATAACCTACTGTTATGTTTACTGTGGCTCTGGTCTCGAGCCGAACTTCGTTATATTTTGGACTAATTGGGACGTTGTTAACTTGTAAACGATTTCTGGGAAGTAAATCGTGATCTTTGTAAGCTTAAACCTTCTCTTTGTTACAATATTGTATGCATGAAATAACAGTATTTCTCGTCTTCTGTTTTGTTGTTAAAATAATTATAAATGTACTCTGTAATTCAGTGTATAGAAATGTTTATTTATTATGCACAGCCGAACTGGGATCCTCATAATGTTACACTTGGCCCCGAATTCACATACGAAAATCAACGTTGAGCATACCTCAGAAGTGTAGCTGTCCCTTTCAGTTCTATTGACAATTTACGGGACAGCATGAGCGTGAACGCGGTCTTAGCGTTGATTGACGTTTGTTAATTTGTATAGTCTTCTGAGCAGTATAGAAATATAAGTGTTTTTGATCTTTTAAGCATAAAATATCAACGAAACTCGTCTCGTTTCGGGTCTCCTACTACCTAAACCACTTCGCCCATAAGTTTTGGCTCATAATGTTCGGAAGATTTGAACCCGGGACCGGGGCCACCCAGGTTCTAACCACTGGGCCACGACGTTCTCCGAACGAATTATGTTCCTTCCTTTCCTTTCTAGTTTCTTGAAAACTTTGTAAGTTTTGTTAATGTAGGAGACATTCGTGTGTACTAAACGTCCAGTAATGGGCCTGATAACAACTGACGTTAAGGTTGCTCACTAACCTCGCACCCCCCAGAAATCCACACTGAGCCCGCGTAGGAGTATGGCTCGAACCATCCCATAGTTGAGGTGAGGCCTGTGCCCAGCAGTGAGACGTATGTTTATGTAAAGCTCCAGTGCCATCTGTGGCCAGTGCCTCAAATGAAGAGTTCATGATAATACAGTACGTAATAATTGGCTTTAAAATACAGTGCTTCAGACAGAACTTTCGATACATTAGTTAGAGAGTTTTTAACGTGCAATTTAAATTTAAAAAGCGGCAATTGCAAAAGATTTGTCTTGTTAATATTTTTATAGCATAAATGTAAGTAAAATTGGTCTCATGTGTCAGATACCGACATGAGAAAGCGATTGCGCAAATGTAACGAATCCGTGGTCACATTGCATAACGGACACTTAAAGTTATACTTATCTTTGAACATTGTCAAAGATACCTACAATTGTTTAAAGACGTGTTTAATCGAATTTTTCAAATTCATTAATCCTTCTAAATTATAAAGGCGAAAGTTTGTTTATGTGGATGTGCCGTGTTGCTCTTTCACGTGAAAACTACTGAATGGATTTTAATGAAACTCTACTATTGTAAATAGGTAAGTATGTGGCTTATACATCTGAATCGCACATAGGCTACAATTTATTAAGAAATATTACTTTTTGTTTTCCAACTTAAGTCCACGCGGACGAAGTCGCGGGCGGCCGCTAGTCTGAAATAACTGAGTGACTCCTGGCTGGATAAGTAAGATGTATGTTTGCTGTAATTTGTAAATCGTTTTTTTGAAGTGCTCTAAACGACACTGCAAGAATCGTCAGAATGGTTCGACATAAATACAGGGTATTTTGTACCTAGGTGTTTTTTGAGCATGTATTCTAACTTATTCAAGTTCCTATAGTAGATATGTACCTATATCAGGACATGTAAAGGAAATTATTACGTAGTGCGTCCTGTTGACTTTTTGATGAGACCCGGTACAACCATAGAGCTTGAAAAGTGTGTTCCATAACTAACATAACATTAGGTCGATTGGCATAACATAGAATTTTGAACGCAACGTGGTAAGGGGCAAGCCATGCCACCCGCCGTTATCTAGGTTGCTTGGGTTTCTTACACCAGTATTTTCCCAGGCATTGATTTAAACTCAAAAAAAAGAATATACGTTACGTTCATACTTCGTGAATTCGGAAACTGCCACATGATATTGACGTATGAATGACGCGCACGCAAACGCTTTCATATTGGCATGAAAACAGGTCCATTGGACTTGTTTTTGTTTGGTCAACTTTTGGAATTAGTAGGTACGTATCATTCTCTTTCGGTTGATATCAATGAGTTTTCCTGCAAATTGTACACAGAACTCAAACTAAGTATTCAGGCCTCTACCCCATTTGGGATTTAGCCGTATCCATCTACTTATGTAAGTATATGTTAAATGAATTTACAGATTGTAAATACTGTTTATTCGACAACATTTCAACATTGAGGAAAATACTTCGCGGTCTATTAGTGAATCGTTTCGTAATTGAAACCTCAATTTTATTTACTGCGCGGGAAATACGTCTTATTAGTATTGCGCACACGCATATTATGTGCTAGAACTAGGTCTAAGGCGAACGACAGCATTTAATATGATTAATTTATCAATATTAATAAGGATTAAGACTTCTTTATTGATTTATTGAGATGAGATTTGCTGAGCTCGACACTCTTTGATGAAAACATTATGCCACACAACGCCATCAAAAAGTGAATCGTTTTAGAGCTTTGCAGACAATAGAAAATGAAAACCCTAAGGACAATTAAAGTAAAGGCGAGCTTATCTCTTAATACAGAGGTTTATTCCAGCAGACCATGTTGGGTTCGACCGAAATTGAGTGATGTATTTATCAGGCATCTCCGTGCTTCGGAAGGCACGTTAAGCAGTTGGTCCTGGTTGACGTCGCTAGATGTTAGTCGTTAAGCCTAGTCAGAGGTCTTAGAGCGGCTTGACAACTTCTGACATTAAGGTTGCTCACTAACTTTAAACCCCTCCAACAATCCGCACTGAGCCCGCGTGTCAGAGTATGGCTCGTTCCATATATCCTCGTTCCTCATAGTTGAGGACGTATATAGGCCTTTTATGTATCCTGCAGATCAAAAAACTATATCTGCAAAATTCCAACCATTCAGATGATTTCCTGTCCCAGATTTATTTATATATCTAAGAATGAACGTGTAACAACAATTGCGAATCTAAGGTCATCGAAGGCCGCGCAGCGAGCGACTCCCGCGCACGTCGCCGTTACATAACCGTGACATCAGCGCTTTCACTCGCGAATCGGCGCCTGGGCCGGTCACTGAGTCACCGAATGCAGGTTACTGTCACCCATTCATGGAGGATGAGGTATTTTTAGATCTTAATAGATCGGATAATGGTGTTTATGGACTCATAAATTATTTGATTTTATTGAATTTTCTGCTCCGGCTATAGCATTTCTTCAGTCTTCGATTAATGGTTGAGAATGCTTTGAGCTTTAAGTCCGCCTTTTGTTCTGTTTTGAGCATCGAAGATTAAATAAATAGATAAACAAGTAGGTGTTTCGTAAGCCCCTGCGGGAGTTTATCGATATAATATTTTCGGGTAATATTTGAGTAAAAGCAAAATAATCACAACATACTTCACAGTAAACTTTACCTACTTGTGTTAGATTTTGTCTGTGATTTGCCCACCCGAAGGTCTAAGTATCCCCTTTAAAACAAAACAAGGTAATGAGCTATGTGGGCCACCACAATTGACATGAAAAAAACGTACACATCTCAAGAAATCGTTAAATAAAACCACTTCCTCCACCAACCATTTGTGACCTCGAAACTGACTCTTGATCTAAGTAACAAGTTTACCGACATTACCACTAGCGGAACCTCACCATAACTGTCAAAGAGGACGGCATTTGTCGTCTGACATTGTGGTGTGAAGTGCGGTGACAAGACTTTACTCCTGCCAAGTTTAGCTGCAACACGGCAGAGCTGAGAGTGTCCTTGCGAGTATTCCATCCAGGTTAGCAGTGAGGATGCCTCTAAAAACGGGCTCTGCTACCTACTGAAGTTTTAGGTCCAACCAACTTCCTGGATTGTTCGCAAACGATTGAGCTTTACCGATCCCCAATGAGCTCACCTTTTCGAGTAAGGCTCAAAGTTGAGGTGTGGCTTAAGCCTAGTATAAGTCGACACAAAACGTCGCTACGTCACATTCATACAGATACTTAGTTGGATTTTACAAACTCTATGGCGTTTTGCGGCTCCACACTAAAGGCTGTTGTTCGTTTAGCTTTGTCTAGTCACATCTAGTTCAAATACTGTTTAGCGTTCGAGTAAAAAAAAGAATTCCATCTATAAGCGTCAATGAGTTAAACCTTTGTCTACAGATGATCGGGGTCGCATTACTTAATGTTTCGGCAGACGGATGCCCAAGCCGCAATGGCGTAACCGAGACCACAACAGAATGTTAGTCAGTTATTCGTGATACTTTCCAAGTCCGGCTTTTGTGAATTGTTTATGTTTTGAAATATTTGACTGGAGGTTTGGCGTAATAGGTGGATCCTGCTTATGGTTTCGAAGATCCTGGATCGATTTCTAAGCAGGACTCTACTTCTTGGTTGAACTTCGGGTGTTTAAATCCAACATAATTATGATGCAAGGCTGTGCGTAACAGTTTATTAGACACGCCTAACAGCCCTGCAGAGCGCGCTCGCCTACTTGCTGTCGCTGAGTGGGAATCGGGTCTTTGGCTGCAAGCTCTCCCTTCTTCAAATCTTGGTACCATTTTAGATAACACCTCATTCCAAATTTTAGTATGTCTGCGCTTAGGTGCTTACTGCACTGTTCCCCATCACTGTATCTGCGGAGCTTCCGTCGACCATCTTGGCCATCACGGTTTGTCATGCTTAAGAAGCGCCGGTAGAATACTGCGGCATACCAGTTTGAACGATATCATCCGTCGGGCCCTTGCCAGCGCTCGCATTCCAGCTGTTCTTGAACCGAACGGCTTGACGCGAAGTGATGGCAAACGGCCGGACGGTATGACTCTCGTTCCTTGGAAGATGGGACGGCCTCTTGTATGGGATGCTACTTGTGTCGATACTCTAGCGCCGTCTCATCTTCCTTCAACTGGTAGCAAGGCGGGTACTGCTGCTGCTTCTGCTGAATGCCTTAAGCAGCGCAAATATGTTGGTATCAGTGATACCTACATATTTGAGCCGTTTGGCGTTGAAACGCTGGGACCGTGGGGGCCAAGCGCGCGCAAGGTCTTCAGGGACTTGTGCATGCGTTTGACGGAAGCCACCCTAGACAAGAAGGCTGGCCTTTATCTTGCCCAAAGGATTAGCCTTGCTATCCAGCGCGGCAATGTGGCCAGCCTTCTTGGTACTTTCCCGCAAGACAGTGACTTACACCAGATATTCTATCTGTAACTATACATACAGGTAGAATTTTTGGTGTAAGTACACTTTGTAAATATTATCCTTTATTTATTTTTAGTTAAGTTTAGTTTAAAGATATATTGTTATTAACCTTTCGTTTATATAATTAAAATTAAATTATTTATTCACATATGATGGTATCTAAGTACTTTTACCGGTCTCGACATTCATAAAGTAAAGCTGTGGTTGTTTTTGGGGTCAGAAGTGGTGTACCTATCCAGAAAAGATTTGGTTACCTTCTTACGGAGTTATCTTCTTGCTGGCTCTTCTCTACAGATTGACGCCCAACTAGGTAGATACTAGATAGAGATAGTAGATTGATCTGAATGAACGGTAGTAAAATACTATTTGAAGCATTGGCACAATGAGTCTTAAAATAGAGCAATGCCGCGCAGTCATTGACACTTTTAAGTAGTTCCTCCGTCTGAGGCTTTCTCCTAGTGTGGGTTTGTATTGTTGCTCGTGCATGCACGTGACAGTACAACTACAAACAAATGAAAAACAGTAAATATTACTGCGACACTTTCAAGTCCGGCCCGCGAGCCACAACCAAAGGTTGAAATATTTTCGTTGGTTAAGACTTTAGGGTCCTTACAGATTGCGACTTTATTACTACTATGAAAACGCTCGTTTGGCATCCGCGCGACTTCATCGTGATACCAAAAGTGTCTGGATTATTTTTTCGGAGTGGTAGGTCACTTGTCGCATCAACCGACTTGGCATTTGCCGCTTAGCTATGCTATGCTAGCTAGCTTAGCTATGTTATGTAAGTATGTAGCACCAGCAAGAAATCGTTGCCATTTTGCTGCCGCGACTAAGCACGCGACTAAGGGCACAAGAATATCATACTGTCGATTTGTTAAACTTCAAATATTTAAATGAATATATGGTCTATAATATTTTTTAGTATTGTGAAGTCTTGATTAAATGTTTTTTTAAATAACTTGCCAACGAACTTCGCTAACTACCTACAGAACCACCAAGTGACGCAGTTTTTTTTTCAGTACCTACTTTTATAACTCAGCCTATCGCTCTGTGCCCCCTTCATGTTGAGTTTTGGGACACTCTGTATATCATAACATGTTAGTAATTTTAGCAGATATAAGAATTGTTCGCGAGGGACCCGTAAACCTACTGGCACTAATACAAGAAATGTGATACTCTACTAAGCCTTAGTGATTTCCTCAGATAAATTAATTAAACCATAGTTTTACTGCAATGCCTTGTGGGTATAGCCAATTTCCAGAATATCATATAAGCTTCTAAAATGGCCGTCCTCTTCCATTTAATGTTTCATCAAGGTGATTCCATTTATTATGTTCATTTATGGCGGTTAATATAATTAATAGATTTTTCCTAGAAGTTGTTTGTAAAGTTTCTCAGAGGAAAGTAGGTAATGTGTATGATTATGGTCAATGTGGTTTTTATGCCTTTTACATTAGGTTTCCATTATTACAAGTGGTTTGAATAAGTGTAATGTTCACTAAAATAACATGAAATCTAGCGATTCAATTTGAGCTCCCTTGAAAATTACTTCAGAGGCTTTTTCTGGTTTTCGGATCTTTAGTAAAGATACTGCATGGAAAATGCTAAAATAATAATAACATACTTCAGAGGCGTTTAATCTGAGGGTATCAAAAATTGGTAATTATACCATACTTTGATAACAACAAATCTGAACACAGAAGAAACTAAAATTTTAGCAACATGAACTTTTGTCCTGGGTGTGGATCTAAGCTACAACCCGCGGTTTATAGTAGGCAGAATGACCACCTACCGAAATAAATAGGTATTTAGGTTCACGGGGTCGATTTATTAAAAACAACAGTAACGGACCGAGCTTTATATCTTACAAAACACACCATTCCTAACAAAGAAAATGATAAATTTCTTTTTCCATAGTTGAGACATTTTAAAACAATATAACATTGTTTTCAATCAGATAATCTGATAACAGATGGCAGCAGGTATCCGGTGGGGCTAATAGGCGTGTGCGCTGGTGTCGTAACCGTGACAAAGTGAACGCTTTTCCGGCGCTGGCGCACCAGGTTAATTAATATATACAATTAATATATTTACGGCACGAAATTGCTGCTGAAGCCCAAGCTACACTTGGAGCGAAACGATACGAAGATTTAAAAGGTTGGGTTTAGATTTCAGGCGGGAATCGAATGAGCGTCTTCCGCATACCGGAAAATAAAGTGCCGGATGCCTGAAACCTCGAATGTTTTTTTTCTGGTATTAGTATTATTCTTTATAAAGATACAGCAGTAATCATGCTGAATGTTGAGGATGCTGGGCAGTAGGCTGGGTGAGCGGTTTGAGCATTCGAAAGAGCCCAAGTCTGTACTCTTTCGAATGCTCAAACGGTTTTGGTCTCACCATAAGCTACTTACCTACGTAAGTAGCTTATGGTGAGACCAAAACCGTTTTATGAAAAGACACAGCAGATAGTTAGCTCGTTTCGGGAGTTTCGTCACAGTGTGAGTTAAACTTAGCTATAAAAATACTGTGATGTTTTCTATTGGATCTAATTGAACACTATTCTTCTGGATCTTCTTTAGAATCTCTCTTAGCTTAGTTTAGGGTCAGGCGGCCATTTGTTCAATATGTCTCTGAAAAATTAATTAAGTAGTTCCTTTTAAAAAAAATACTTACCTACTTTTAGGAAGGAAACCAAAAACCATTTCAAATTATTTCCGCTTGTATCATCTCCAGACTTGGTAGCGGTCTACCAGATAAACCTCTGCTTTTATTATTTATTTGTTATTTATTATTATCTCTTTTTTTTATTCAATTCAAACTCAATTGTAAAAACTAATTTCGTTAGTTCCCCGAACTTGAACTTAACATTTTGAATATTTCCACTTGTCCCGTTGTATTAAAGTAATCCTAATCAAGTACCCTAGACATTACACAACAGCTCAGGCTCTAGCAACAATAAATAAAGTATAGCAATCAGTGTCCACAAGGCGTTATAATCACGCATTAAATCAGAAACAATGGGAGACAACAAAAACAAGGAGAGTGCTTTAGAAAACAACGGAACTGGCGCTTTCTACCGCTTTCGGACAGCGGCGGCGCACGCGCAGGCTGGAGGGATATCTCACCCTAATTAGGTGGGGTTGTCAGTGCTCTAATTTTTTATCATAGGAAATGGAAAAACAGACAAAAATATGGACTTTCCATCAGAAATTCAACAAAGTAGTTATGAAATTTTCCCAAAATGTTTAGTGTTCATTTTATAAATCCCCAAAGACAAGAGTATGCAAATATTTGATTAGAAAAGAGTATGCAAATATTTGAAATATTTTCAATACTTTTTCTGGGGTTTCTGTCTGTTATAGTAAATACTTAGCTACGATCGCCAATCGTTTATTTTAATAAATAGAGCCGATTCTGACCGAAAAGCACTTGGCCTAGTCCATGTATGCCAACTAGGTATAAATATTATCGGTGGTTGCTGACGGTGGAATTATTTAATACATAAATAATTCCACCGTTTTTACATTTTTATCCACGAGCTCCGGAATTCTTTGCTAAAAGCACCCGTTTTCTCTGAATTAGCGAGTAAATGAGGTATTTTAAAGAGTTACCTAACTAGATTAACGTCTCTACGTACTTATCTTACACAATAGTTATCAATGCTCTAAGCTATCAGCTATGAATAGACAACAACAGATTTTGCCGCTAAATTAAGATACACCAAGGTGCACTTCACTTATCTAATAGGTAGTATGAAAAAAGGAAAAAAAAATGGTGACGGTTGGCGATTTAGGAGGTCTAATTTATATCCTAAATTCTGGCAAAAAAAAGAATACATTATACCAAGCGCATTATCGATGTAAAATAACAAAAATCCAACTCCCACATGTTAAATATAAATTCAAGAGCAACACTGTAATCGTTTAATAAACTTAAGAACTGCTGACATCCGTCAATAACTTGTTGAAATATTGCCCGTGTTGATTTCTTCTGTGCACAACGTCACGGCCGAGCGGGCACATCACAAAAAGGCTATTTATTCCGCGTTATTGTAACATTCTGCGAATTGTTCTAAGATCAATGACAGTCTGTTACGTGGAAGACGTAATTGCGCCCGAGCACGCGAGGTTTTACTTTCCTGGGTCCTCTTTTTTTAAATTGTCAATTTCGGTTTGGAATGTTGTTGACGCATGGATTATGAGGCAAGAAGCTAACTCTCTAAGCTTTGGAAGCATAAATATAGCAGTTTCTAGTTTGCCTATTTTAGTTTCTTTTTGTCAGATGTTTCTGCATAATAATATGTACACACGTAACGTAAACGTTACAAACAAAAAATGATTGATAAAACCTTTGTGAGTATTTGAAAAGCATAGATATTACATTTGAAGCAAGATATTAGTACATTAAAGTGTCTACTTACGATATTTTGTAAAACCTAACGAACATCTTGACTCTAGGTTTGGTTTGGCTTCAAATGTGAAACAATTCATAGGCTTAAGAATTTTTTTAGCTCTACATTTTGGTACATCCACTGGGGAAGCTTCCTCTCTCGGTGGCTCACCACCTTTAGTCATTCAGAAAAAATACCCTATTCCTTATATACTTTATTAAAACTCCTTTTCACATCGTCGGAAATTTCCCAGCATAACGCAGCCCCCAGCCCCCTATTTCGAGGAGCGTGTTCTCAATTGAAATTCCATTTTCGTCTAATAACAATGGCCGTAAAGTTCCTGTCAACTTCAGAACTTTGGAATGTTCATATTACAGCTTTAAAGGTCAGCTGTAAATACTGTTGCAGCCACTGGTATTTACAGTTGCACGTGTTACAGGATAAAGGGTATACTGAAACGTGTCGCCGACAAAAGTTTCAGCGAAATTTCATTAGAAATAGCGAAACTAAACGTGTGAGGTGAGAGAGTCTTCATTTTGGCTTTGTTGGTGAAAAAAGCTTTAACACGTGGTCCGGTGGTAATTGAAACTGATTTTTAAAGGTAGCAACAGGAAATCCCATACAGGGATGTAAAGTTTTCGAAGTGATACGAATGTGTTTTTCTGAAAATAGCGCTTACGCATGAAAGTGCTTTTTAAAACGTATGTCCTAGTAAGCAGTTGTTCGAATGTATCACATAGAATTAATTCGATTTCAAATGGAAGCTCGTCTCATATAGAGTGCAGGGGACGGTTTCAGAATGTCGTTCGCAATCGATATAGGTACTTAATTGAGGAATTCCACATCAAAATGAACTGAAAAAAGGATCTGCATCGAAGACCTAACCATATTAGTAAACCTAATCATTTTCATACATTTTGTGAAATAAAATAAGTGGTTGAGATACCATGGGAAAACCTAATTGCATTCGCTTTCTTAGTTTAATTTGGATATTTCGACGCACAGAGAATAACGCTTAGGTGATTAAGGGAACCGGAATAAGGCTTTTAGAAAAAAGCGTGTTCGCTCTATGTAAACTTTAAAAAACTCAATATTTCACAAAAATAGCTAAGTAAATAGCAATATATCCCGTAATCAATTCTTTATTTAGCATTACTCTATGACTTCCGAGAAGTGCCTTGCGGATAGGCTTGTAGCGCAGTGGTAACTTCGTTTCCTTAATGAAATGCATCCCCGGGGCCCGTTTTAATCACATTTTCTGTATACGTGACAAATTGAATTTTGCTAAAGTAGTAAAATCTTTCTATTTTTAGTCGAATAAGTTAGTAAGGTACTCAAATATACTCGCAAGGGATTGTTGTACAGGTGTAGGTATGTAATATTAGTGATAGCTTATTGTTAAATGTTTTCAAGCTGTTCTAATATTGTTCCAGGCTTTGTCTAGGCTCAGCAGTGGTCTGGCTAAACGAGGTGTACCGTGGGATTTTCCGAAATAAGGAATCAATGAGGATTTCCGAATAAGGAAAAAGGTGTTGTTTCATTATGTATAAAATAAAATAATATGTAAAAAATAAGGTTAGCTTTTCTTAGTTCATTTATGATAAAACTAGCGGCCGCCCGCGACTTCATCCGCGTGGACTTGAGTTGAAAAACAAAAAGTTACATTTCTTTATAAATTGTAGCCTATGTGCGATTCAGATGTATAAGCTACATTATTGTGAAGTTTCATTAAAATCCATTCAGTAGTTTCTACGTGAAAGAGCAACACAGCACATCCAGACATACAAACTCTCGCCTTTATAATATTAGTAGGATAAGATAGTAAACACTTTATTGCAACACAAAGAAAACAGAATAATTACCAAACAAGAAAAACATTATAGAGTCAATGTACAATTTAGGCAGTCTTATCGTTAAAAGCAATCTCTTCCAGAGTTTCCAGCAGTCTATTTGTTTTTATTTAATTCAAAGAATCCACCGAACCGTTTGTGACCGAGGTTATGAATAAGAGTGGTCAAATCTAACGTGATATAAAAAAGAGCGTGTGTTCTTTGCCCTCTTTTTAAAAAAGGGTAATGGAACAGCCATTGATGTAATAACTGTCGGAAATGGGATGGGTGACCATCCCGACCGAAATTTGGTGATGTAATATGCTTCGGAAGGCACGTTAAGCATAACGAAAATGTAGAAGATTGCGTGATGATTGAACCTGTCCAGAGCAGAAGCCAAGTAGGCCGAATGTGGCGCGTAGTGAGGCGCACGCGTCGCGTTTTGTTTTGTTTTGTCCATGCGGCCTCGCGTGCGCGGGCGCAGCCATTGATGTAATAATTATCGCCGCGGGTGCGCGGTGGTTGAACCATACGCAGTGTATTTTTGATGATCAACAGACATTTTTGTATAGGTAATACTTATAACATTATTGATTTAGTACTTTATTTAGCGTGAGCCCGCGGCGCAGTTGTGGCAATGGATCGGCATATATCGCTATTGTTAAGCAACACACGCCGGGTCGGAAATGGGATGGGTGACCACCGAGAACCGAAATTTAGAGATGTAATTTTCAGGCATCTCCGTGCTCAATCAATCGATTGTAATTTCTAACGTTGTTTCAATCAAAAGAAACATTTTAAAGTCTTGGTTTCAATTTCAATAAGCTTGTCTAAATTCTAGACATGAATGAATTGTACAGTCAACCGAGAGCAATACTGGACGGCGAGTATCTAAATCCATTTCAGTTAGAGCTTATGTCGGTGGACTTAGTATTAGATGTGGAATGTTTTCTGTATTGCTGCTGTCATTGGCTTGTGCGCTTAATGTTCTATAATGTCTAACGAGTTATGCACTTTAGAAATTTTGTAAAACATTAGGAGATTTGAATAAATATGAAAATATTTATCCTCTTTGTAAAACACTGAAGAAATATTTTTTCAATATTTATTTCCTATTTAATGATTTATACAATGTATTCAACTAAATGTTGTTCATTACCAAGATTTTCTATCAGGGTCCTGTTTCGGGAGTAAGCACCGTGACTCAGAGCGAGAGAGAACCTGAGGTCATTGTTAAGCACCTTTGTGAGGCCTCGACCTCATTTGTCATCATGGGAAAACCTCAAGGAGGAGGCTCGTTACGCCATTTAGGTATTACCTACTTCACGACTTGCTTTCTTTTTTGATGATTATTTTTTTCACTGCAGTCTGTAGTCTTGGGGGACAATGACGAATGGCCTTGACACTGAAAAATAGTTATTTCGCTTGTTGTCTTAGGGCCTCAGTCATCACACTTTAGTCAAAGCCATAGTCTGAGCGTTGTTTGTAGAATTTCAGTAGTGTCCGACCGAACTTTCGGTTTCGGTTTCGGCCAGTTTCGGCCAAAAAATCGAGTTTCGGCCACAGTTTCGGTTTCGGCCAAAATCGGCCGAAACTTTGGCCGAAACCGAATCTCACTTCGGAAGTTGTCGTGCGCGCTCGTATAACTTCGTTTCTCGCGGCAACGTTATGGCAGAGCCTGGCGACCTCCACAATCTTCGGGAATTGTCATGGGACATTCGGATGGCTCCGTAGCAACACTAAAATTGGTCAGTGCGTAATCGCCAGACGCAAAACTTCTTTAGAGATAATGTTACAACGGAACTGATTACATGTAAGTTTTCGTTGAGACTGTTCTGTTGGGAGCTCGATTCTCGAAGTTGTCGACGAGTATGTCTTGGCGAAATGATTCAAGTAGGCAGGTCCATAAAAGGATTCCCCACCTTAAAAAAAAAAAAAAGGTCCACCTTCGAGAAAGAGGTTAATTGTTGCATACAAAACGGCTGGGCATTAAGGAAAGTAGGTTGAAGTGTCAGTTGGCAGGGCACATTGCACGAGAAACTGGGCCATCAGTTTGGGGTCGAAAAGTCCTCCTAGGGGATATCGTTTCAAACCAAGCGCAGCGTGGGATTACCACCAGCAAGGAAGCAGAAGGAGCAGATAGAGATCGCAGGGTTTGGGTGGATGTGGGCCGTCCATTACCAGCCGCTCTGAAAATCTAAGGGGGAGTCCTGTAGGGCTAGCACGAACCGCTTACGTTTTAACTCGAAAAATAAACAATACTTTTTTTTCTTAAAGACAAAGGAAAAAGAAAAAAAAAGAATCTTTTACTTTTCGATTACCAAAACGTTAGCGGTTCGTGCTAGGCCTACTGTACTGATGTTCAGAATTGAATTATAGAAATCGACCGATCGTTATGCCAACGACATCGTGCTTTTCGCGAACACATCCGCCGAGTGGCAAGGCAGACAATGTTCAAAGAATTAAGTGGAACGTGCTATTGCATTGGACTGGTGATGAACCAGTCAAAAACGAAACTGACCACAAACGGCACACGAACTAAGGAAGTGGTAGACGGCATTCAATGCAACTTTGATGAGTATATTGACTTGGACAAGATTGTCTCCTTTCGTCTTACGGTATGGGGCGTTAAAATTCTGGCACGGTTCCCCCCTTCCTGTCGTAAGATGTGACTAAAAGGGGGCCTTCGGGGTCACTGGAGTGCACACGGCGGGGGCTGTGTGCCTCCATATCTGCCGCCTAACGGCAGGCGAGCCTCACCCACCCCCGACCTTCCCCCGCCCTCTGGATCGCCCATAACCAGTCCAATTCAATTCAATTCTTTATTGCATACCAAGTGTTACATTATTATGGTGTATAATATAAACGGATTCCCCCGAAAAAAAAAGATAAGTCTGCTTCGAGAACAGGCAGGATGAGGAAATCAAATTCCGAATCACCTACACCTTAAGCTTATGCCTTGAAAAGTTAGCTCAAGTTAAGTCAAAGCTCGGAATGGGTCCAAGGGAATAGAGTGGAGTGTGTTCGGCATTAAACACATAGACAGAAAATGGTCACCACGATCCGTGCCAAAACTGACTTTCAAGACGTAGGTCAGAAAGTCGCCTAACTGACAAAATGGGAGTGAGCACTGTGCAGTCTGTAAGATGCATCCGGCCCAAATGACAACCCAATGGCTCCTCAAAGACTAATATCATTGAAAGACGAGGCCTAAAAAATAATGGTGCCGCCACCTGATACATTACATCACGAATGGCAGACTTGAGCAAAAAACAGGGGTAAATCGAAAAATTTTGGGGAGACCTTTGCCCAGCAGTGAGATCTTGTGTTGAAAAAAAAATGAGTCTAACTTAGTTTTGTTGGTATTAGCAAAAATTTTAGAATTTAATAATTGTAGGTATTTTATACTTGACCACGTGAGTTTCGGTTTCGGTTTCGGTTTCAGCCGAAACTGAAGCCTAGGCCGAACATTCGGTTTCGGTTTCGGTTTCGGCCGGAAAACTAGTTTTCAAAGTTGAATCTGCGGGAAATATAATGCCATTGGGGAACAGAAACCTATGTATAAATAACAATCTTTAATTGAATACGTGTGATGATTTATCGATGTCAAAAGGTAAAATTCTGATTGATATGTGCCTGATTCATATGGTAAAAATACCAAATTAGTCAAATTGCACACATATTGTTAGTGAAAAGTTACAGTGGCGGCACGTTACGCCTGTAACAAGTCATTCCATATGAACCTAATGTTATTTACGTGTCTAAAAACAGGAGCTGTAAATTTCGCAGCAGTCTTAATAACGTCAAATGGGTTTCATATCTATCGACGACTATATTTTCAAAAATTAGACTATACCTGAAATTAAAAGTAATAGATAATTATATTGGTATTAAACTCCGTTCGTCTAGGTAATAAAATAAAGGTAAACAATAAAAAAAACTTCATTTAAATTAGAGTTTAAAAATAAAATTAATTATCTAAATAACATTAGTGAAATTACCAACTTATTCAACTGTACCTACGTTTTAGCAGTAGTTTTTAGGCTCTAACTACTGCTATCTGTTACTTGAATTCCTTACAATATTGAAATTTCAGTCATGACCCATGTATCATACAGTGTATTATTTGTTTATATACCTAATGTAGTGCCTGCATGTTGTCAAAACTGAGTCTACTATACTATACTATACTTATAAATATTAATAAATTTGTAATCTTTGTTTCTATATTGCAATACACAGAAATGCCACCAGTATTATCTAAAGAAGAAAAAAGAGAGAAGAAGAAAATTGCAGAACGTATTAGGATGGAAATAAAGGGAAAGATCCAGACAAGTATACTTTATGGCGAGTGAAAATGCGAGAATCATTAATATTGTGATGATTGATATTGTCAAGTGCCATATCATGCTGTGATTGACTAGATTTAGGTGTTAAGATAAGCATCATGTGCATTTACTGCGATTTTAATAAATATTTGACTGATTTTTCTAACTAGAATTTCATTTCTATCCCTAATTCTGATTCAAATGTCACAGATTCTGATTGATATGGCCCCAAAAATTTTAAAGTTAATTATCTCGGAAACCATTTTTTCAAAAAGTGTGCCTTTTTCAGACATTGTATCTTAGGTTACCATCTTTCGTTAAAATATGTTTTATAAGCGTAAATGTGAAAAAAATTTATACAATATGAATCAGACGAAGAACGCAATTTCGGAGAAACACTCATATCACTGCACCTTATATCTATCATACAAATATCTAACCAATAGATCTATGGTTATGAACCCCTGGTTTTTGTTTTTGTATTTATTTAAACTGTTTTGAAACCGAAGGTTATCTTAGCATCCATTGGTTGTGCCTGGTCCAGATACTATCTGCCGTATTACCATACAAACACACAATCGCTAACAAATCAAACCTCAAGAGAGTAATAATTACTCACTACACTACTCATTCATATTGTCTTCGCCCGAGAAGTTGCGCAGAAATAACACTGCACAAAATAAAACTCCCGCCTGTGTCGGCGCGGACTCGCGTCGCATCTCCAACCTTTTCGTCAAAATAATCGCTACCGCTACTTAGTCGCTTTCCTCCCCAGACGTACCTATGTCAGATTGACCTCTAAAAGCGCCCTAGGCCGAGGTCATGTCCTCTTCTGGGGCGCCCTTAGGTACGTTATTTTAATTGTGGCGGTTGAGAGCTCTTTGCGCTCTTTACAGTCCGGTAAAGTTCTCAAAGCCATTAGAGGTTAAACAGCAGTAGTTTTTTTAGAAAATTATCAACAACTTAATCATAATGTAGAAGATGAAGGAGTGGAATGAGCTTCCAGCTTTGGAGTTCCTGCTGTTTCTTGAGAGTTTGAATTTGGGCCTCTTGGAGAAGCGAGTGAATAGACATACGTAGATATTCAAGTAGGTACAGCAGTCACCATGAAGAAAAATCTTTCCGTTTATATCATGCCACAATTTTCCGAAAAGCAGAACAAGACTTTCGGTCTTGGCTTGAGGCGGAAATCGAACCCGCGTCTTTCCCGTCTGAAACCAAAACCGAAAGTCTTTTTCTGGTTTTCGGATCTTTAGTAAGGATACTGCATAGAAAATGCTAAAAATAATAATAACAATACAATTTTGCACGAGAAACATACTTCATAAGCTTTACTCTAACTGCGTTTTTCAAAAGCTATGTAGAGCTCGTTGAGTTCTACAATATCCCATAGTAATATTTTTCCTGTTTTATGGCACCTAGTTTGCTTAGGTAAAACAAATAGGCGGTTTTGTCAATAAAATTTTAGAGAAAGGAGGCTGGGCACTTTTGTTAAGCATGATTTGTTTGTGGTTGTCACACTGATTTTATAAAATCAAAATTGCAATAAATGATAACTTTTCTGAATATAAAACATAGGTACAACATTATCAAAATTGAGTTTCTGTCTCTTTGTATTTTACAGCTTCCCGTTAAAAATACTGGATGAATCCTCATGAAACTTTGTAAAGTAATACTATAAAAGGGCATAAGTATTTCACGGCCAGTACTTGAAGTTCACGAGTTGTAAAGTTTTAAGAGCTAATTTCACGTCGAAGAAAATACTGGCTATTGCTAGCTGGTAGAATGAACGTGAATAAAGTTAAGATAATATAACAACAAGAACAATCCGGTCACCTAGAAAATTCAGTTACGGTTTTATTTACAAACGCTCTTCGTTCATTCTTGCATTCTCAATCTATGGGTAAGTACACCTAACTGTAACTGTGCAATACTTATGTGTTAAGGAATCATAATTATATTACCCTTATTTGTGCTGCTACGATAGAAACCAATTAGTCAAAAATTCTTTCGCACATTTGACATAATGTTTCATAACTGACATAATTCGACAAAACTTTTACATAATAAATATCACGAGAACTGTCATAATCATAATAATTCAGTCATTTGTAAATTTTTATAAAACCATAAAATATTACATGCACGACACCAGAAACTTGAATAGATTTTTAAGAAAACGTGACATAACTTGTTTTCTTTTCTAATTCACTATATTTAAACTTTGCTAAAATTAAATTTTAAAAACTTTTTTCCCAATAAAAACAGAATTAATTTGAGGTGACTTGCTAAGCAATAATGTAACTCACGTCTTCTATCTATCTACTATCCCTAGTTTTTTTTTTGTCTTGAACTGTCAAAATGCCTACCTAATTTTAAAATTCAGATAGGTAACTTATATTTACGAATCATAAGTATTTTATCATAGTGATTTTTAGCAAGAAGCTATTTTTGCATGCAAAAGTGGTTAATTTACACGTTATTAAAAGAGCATAAACAATTTTTAGCGATTAGCTTAGAGTTGTTGTAATTGAGTGCTCCTAGCTATTAGATTTATTTATCGACGCTTTATTTGTTAATCGACGCGTCGGCTGTAATTAGCGACGAGTGCGCAGGCTGCGGAAACTTGTGCGTTATTTACGATATACATTAAACACTACTATTCGATTTTATTAGTTCGGTTATAATTCAATTGTTGAAATAGTTTTATTTGCTGCGGATTTTTTTTAACAGGTTGTATCGCAACTATAAATAAAACTATCTTACATACCTAATAGTTTCGTCATAAATCGTAACTTTTTTACATACATATATATTGTAGATTATAAAAGCATGCAGACAAGAAAATGCTATCCGTGGATTGTAGGCGCTTATCTAAATTCTTTACGCACTGCGCAGTGATAATAATAACGACTAACTTGAAGAAAACCTGCGTTCCTTTGTGCTTTCTCAAAAGTTTCTCAACCATTTTAGGCAGATTTAAAAAAAAAGAAAAGTGACAACAAAATAAAATGAACTCACCGAGAACAGTAAGACACCACTTCCCGAAACGGCCAATATCCGCCATAATACTCTCGTCTAATGTAACGCTTACGTCACAGCACTTTCACTACGCGCACAACAATCATGCGATAATCGCTTATGAAACTGGGGACGCTGCACTCAGCATGCCAAGTTCAACGCACCGAAAAAAAAGTCCAGAGAAAACAAGGTAAATGTCAAAAAAAAGGCGCGAAGGGCTCCCGAACGCGTTTTCGGTGGGAGGATTTGAAAAAAGAACGCGTCGCGCGCGCTCACTTTCATGGCGGGCAGTGCGCTCAGGCGCGCGAGGCAATGTGCTTTTACTTTCGTGGTTCGGTCGATCAGTGGGGAGACGATAGCAGATCTGTCACGATCATCGTTTGTCCCATGCTAAGGAGCTGGGAAAGTCACGATGTCATACTTAGTTTTTAGATGGTTTCCAAAAATACAAACTGGGGGGGAAACCCTGTTCTTAGAAAACTACAGTCGTTTTTGAATGTCCTCTGAGAGTTATTCCGTAAACTACTCAATACAAATTTAACTGCCAGGGAACTTGATACTTTCGTCATTTTCATGCGAATGATGTTATAATCTTACTCAACACATGAATAAACTGAGTGCATTTAGCTGGCAGATATTTAAACAATCACTCTGCAGGTACATTTAAAAAGACACGCCTAACCCGACCTGGCGGGTCGGGTGTGTTATTTTAAGGTGCCTTCCAAAACACAAGGAGACCAAAACACATATAGGTTATAAGGAGGCAGAAGAGCCTTTACCGCAGACATAGATGTTTTATTACCAAGATTGTGGCATTTCCTGAATAAAACTAAAAATGACTGTCATAAGTATTGTATGTTTAAACTTTCTTCCACAAATACTTGATGACTATTTAGATTCGTCATAAAACACAAAGCATGACAAGATAATATTTAAACATACTGATTAATTGGTGAAGTATCTACCTAATAAGACACAGAATGTCGCGCAGTTCTATGAGTCACTGCTTTCTTTCAATCTAAAAGATCTGTGTGCATTTCCAATAACTAATAAGCTATTTATGTAGCTTTATCGGATTGAATCATTTGTTTGGTTTTGGTTGAATTTCCAATAATGAATTAGCTATGTAGCTTTATCGGGTTGAATCATTGGTTTGATTTTTGATTAAATAAATATGTAAAAGACAACATCTCTTAAATTTTATAATACTAAGGTATTATACAATTTAAGCTCAGCGGAGCTTTGGTGGAAAACAGGTGGTATGGCCTGTTTACCACCAAAGGTCAGCGGGCTAGATTAAAGCCGTATCGTAGGTTTTATCGTCGACATTTGAAAATAAATCATTATTAATTAATTGAATATCTTAAAAAGTGAAATAAGCATGTATACCATGCATTTAAGTTATAATGCCACCTGCAATTTTTTTTCATGTTTGATGACAAAGCCTCCAACTTGGAGCTTCGGCTTGCACAGCCGGACCTTAAATTTTGTAATGCTCTAGTGAGAAGTCGCTTGCAGAACTTATTTCTCAATCCTCGGGTTTTACATATAAGTACTTCATAATATTTATTTTCCTTATACCTTAGTCATTCAAAAATACTGAAGTCATTTTGCGTAGGTAATACATGACGAAATTCGTGAAGAACCTAAAATATGGTTCGGGAAACTTTTTGACGGAGATTTTTCAACCGTTTTTACAGTTGTCCGTGTACAGTTACCACATCAGGCTACCTATTTCTGTTTTTATCTTGCTCTTACAACTCTTTGGGATAGAGCAAGGAGGACTGACTGGAAATGGGCAGGTAGCCTGGGGTAGCCGGTCATGCCGTTGATCGTACATAATAATAATATTGAATAAATATCCTAAGACATTAAAAGCTTTTACTATGGGAACTAGACAACGGATGATCGTACTTAAATATAGGTATATATTTTTTGTAAATACATACTTAGACATGTATATGCGCACGGAAGTTAGTACTGTGCGGGAATCGAACCCGCGACCTCTGTCGTAGAAGCCAATTTCTTAACCGTTACACCAAATGGGTTCAGAGCCGAGCTAGAAACAAATTTCAATGATCTCAACAGCATCTCAAAAAGAAGTGGCAGAATTATTCCAAAATGTAGAAGTATGTAAATGTTTCTGAAAACCAACTCCCCGTAATAGTCCAGTCATTATAGTAAGTTCACCTCGGAATTCGAGATACCCAGCTGTAAGTCTGTAAATACTTGTATATTGACACCCTAAAAGTTGTCTCAAAACCTACATATGGTAGGGTGTACGCAACTATTAAATTTCAAGGTCAAATGTCAAAAAAATCGTTTTTTTGTAAATATCTCATTTCCTTTGGGTTTTTTGCTATTTGTATAAATTATCAATATTGTAGAATACAAAATTCTCTACAAATTTTGTTTCAAAAATTTTTTCATACGGTGAACCGTTTTCGAGATAGAGGGCGGAGAGCGCGCGGCGGATGTTGATGAGCAGCTGCACTTGTTGGTGGAATATATGAAAGCTGCACAGCTTTATAAAGTTCTGTAGACTTGACGTAATGCAGATAACGAAGATGATCGAGACTTTTCACATTTTTTCACTTTTTAAGTTTTTGACCGGTGGCACCGGTTGACCTGAAGTGATGCTGTGACCGCGCGCTCTCCGCCCTCTATCTCGAAAACGGTTCACCGTATGAAAAAATTTTTGAAACAAAATTTGTAGAGAATTTTGTATTCTACAATATTGATAATTTATACAAATAGCAAAAAACCCAAAAGAAATGAGATATTTACAAAAAATCGATTTTTTTGACATTTGACCTTGAAATTTAATAGTTGCGTACACCCTACCATATGTAGGTTTTGAGACAACTTTTAGGGTGTCAATATACAAGTATTTACAGACCTACAGCTGGGTATCTCGAATTCCGAGATTCTTACCTAATTTAAGCTTAAATTGTACATTGGTCTTTGTAATTTAATACAACTGTAATGTTTTTGTGCAATAAAGAATATCTATCTATCTATCTATGACTGGCCTATAAAGAGATTTTGGTATTTCACCTACAAATCAAAATGATCACCTGGATGAATATATACCATTTGCTATCAAATAAAATAACTTATCTCAGGAAAATAATTTTCAGCCAAAATATTATAAAAGTTGCGCTTTAACTGATCCCAAAACAAATTTTAACAGACCGGACGCAAGTCATTCTTTGCCCACTCAAATATCCCTTTAAAAACCTAACCATTTCATAACTTCTTTACAAAATTTAACAAAATCCATTATCCGCGACGCCTCTACGGGCTCCATCCTGCCTATTGTGATTCACTGATTTACATTCAGCCGCCGAGGGCTATTGTGGCTTGGCTTAGGTCCTCAATACCCTTTCAATGTTTGAAATTGAAAATTCACTCACGTTTTGATGAGCGCCTCCTTTTATTATATGAGCAATTCATCGCGAGCTTCAATTTTTGCGCGGATGAAATTTTGCTATGTTTTTTGATCAGGAGCTATGGCCTGACTATATTCATATCGATAATTTTTTTTTACTAATGTACACGGTTAGGGTTAATTAAACATAACTTAAGTAAGTAAGTAAGTAAATATTCTTTATTGCACACTAAAACAACAACAATATTACAGGACAGTAGCTGAAGTAAACACGTAAATGTACAACTTGGGCGGTTTTATCGCTAAAGAGCGATCTCTTCCAAACAACCCAAAGGTAGAGGAAAGTTGATTAGAAGGGTAGACAAGTAACATTTGTTTAAGTAGGTATGAGTAGGTTTGTCGTAATGTCGTTACGTTACGTGTAATTTTCCGCATGCGTGGTAAATCCGCGTGGGAGATGAAATCCACACGACATTTAAAACACTCTAATAAATCATTAAATAGAAAAACGTCGGCCCATACCTACTTGGAAAGATCGCAGCAAAAACAACTCAAGTTACGCTGGTATCGTCGCCTGAGCTGTGACATAATGTTTCAAGATAGCTCAATTGTCTTCTCACATAACCTTTAGGAAGCTTCCTGACCCTTCCTCGACGCGACCTATTCCAGGACATCCGTAGCACTCCAGTTGTTCTGCTGTTGTCACGACAACACAATTGGACCCCTGACATATAAACAGCGGGAACGTGACATAACTGTTTTGCATTGTCTGTTATTTTGTAATTCAATCATTATGTAGGGTGACACTTTAGTGTAGGGCAGACAAGTAGGAAGTCGGGGCTTCCTCATCTCATGGTTTTAAACTTTAGGTATTATTAGGTATTCTTATTGTAGTCATATGAAATTAGAGATTTAACAGTCTTTCTTCCAAGTGAATAATGAAAGCAATTTTGTTCACCTAATATCAAATATTATGTAAAATGGTTGTAGATAGTTAAGTAGTGGTTCGGGACAATTGAAAACATGGCAAATCAGACATCCGGAAAATTCAAATTGTTAAAAGGAGACTTCGGCCAATGGTGAAAAGTTATTTTGAAAATCGATAAAATACTTTCACGATACAACCACGGTAAAGGGCGCGATAGATTAGATATGTGAGAAATCAATCAAACGATGCAATAGTTTCAAAATAGGTAGTCCATTTCGGACAAGTTCCAAATCGATTCTCCGACATAATATAAGCCTTTCTTTACCCACTCTTTCCACTCTTCGAGGACTAAAACCTACTCCTGACCATAAACTAACAACTAGACATTTGTTATTTAATGTTATTTTCCCATATATTCGCTGCATCATATCATACTATCAACAATGCCAATACCTTTGACTTTTCCCGTGCACGTGTCTCCTCTGAGGCAGCGTCACGCTTATTGGCATCCAGGAACGTGTGCAAGGTAATTTAACGACGACTCCTTTGTGCTTCGCTCTCGGCTTTGAGAACCCAATAAGAGACTATGCATGAAATGCAATTCGCCTTTGTGATTTGTTGAAAGAAGGTCCCTTCAAAGGATGGAGAGATCTAGGCAGCATGTAGACCTTGCGAGGTTTCTGTAAACGTGCTTAGGTTCGGTCCAATGGTGAACGTATGTATTGACGTACAAACGTTGATTATTGACGTAGAAACAAAACAAAATAATATCACAAAAAATCTTGTACGTTTCATTGAGGTATAGCCTATCCTGTAGGACATAAATCATTAACAGGGTTCGATTTTCGGTTTAGGTGAAGTACGAGTAGGTATGTTCTAAACAGATCACATGTTTGACGCTCTTTTTTCCTAATTCAAATTGGTGGTTGCGATTGACCTCAGTCTCGCCTGATAGTAAGCGATGACGAGGTCGAAGGTGTAACACGCTTGCCCAGAAAATGCCTTTTCACTGCTTTGAAGACACCAAGGTTGTATGTACCATTTCGGGAAATTCAACATGTTTCCCTGACTCTCAGGAATGGAAAACTCATTGCTGCTTGTTCATATATTTCTACGCTAAACTACTCGAAGTCCCAAGAGTGTAGAGATATAGGTATCTATTTGACAGATACCTATGTAGGTAGGAATCACTAATTTGCAAAGCGCCAGAGGCTGAATTTTGAGCTTTTAAATTACACGTCTCGCCAACATATTTTAAAACGCAATTTAGCTTTCCATTAAAAATCCCCGGCACATCTCCGGATAAGTCATCCGGAGTGGCAATTAGTGGTCGTGTCCAGAATCCAGCCAATCCAAGGGAAAGAGTAGCATATAGCGAAATATCACAGATTCGTGAACGTTCCTTATGATGTAAAGAAAACTAAAACAGAGATAGCATCACATACGGTGGTTTCAAAGTGGGGATACACTTGTGTTGCGGAGACCAGAAATAGTTCAATAACCCCCGAATTCATAAGCGCAAATCAAGGTTGAGCATCACTCAGAAATATAGCTAACCCTTTCAGTTCTATTGTCATTTTACAGACCATCGTGAGCGTGAGCGCGTGCTAAGTAAGCGTTGATTGACGTTTGTGACAAATACAGATAAAATAACGTTAGTAGTTTAAATTAGTACCTCTAATCTAGATGAAAAATACAGAAATGTGTGGAGGTAGGATAATAAGCTTTTAAATAAGTAATAATGCCAGAACAAGATCTTCGGAGTCAATTTATTAAAAAAACTAAGGTACTAAATATGAAAATACCCTACATAGGGTAGACAACAAACTTTACTAATTAAGTTCTTTCGCTATGATTGAGCTTCCATTGTTATTTCTATTCACTTAAAAGATATGTCTTTTTCTTAAAGCCCACTTGAGTTTTTTTTCTAACGATCGAAATGTAGGTCTTGTGGAAGTTTGCAGTGTATTTTTATCAGAGTGCATTTGTGAGATGGAAGGGGGGGGGGGGGGACGGACTATCAACTACAGCATTTCGACGCGCCTCCGATAACTGGGGCGCGTGTGGTCTAAGGTGGTGGTGCAAGTTATTTGCTTTTCGGAAGGAATCGATATTACAAGTTCAACGCTTCGCAGGTAGGTTTTCCCCTCAGTTTCTTTCAGTGTCTTCTTTATCTGCTAACTATTCAAGGCACCGTGTGTTTAATTTCAAAACACAAGGAAAATCTTCAATCTTTTTAGGTTTAAGTTCAAATTCTACCATTAATGGTATCTAGCTCCTAGACACATTGTGACATATACAATGCAGATGTAACAATGTTTCGGGATGTAAGTATATTTGTTTACTAGGTAATCTTATTTCTGTTTAAAAGGTGAAAGATAGAAACACGACTCTTAGTACGACTAATTTAGTAGTTTCTTCTTAATCTTCCCGTTTCAATATCCGCTCCAAACATCGTTGTTGGGCCACAAAAGCGCGTCACCACAAGGCCTAGCTGTGTCAAGCGCGCGAACGACGTAGCTACCCTCGATTCTGTGGCCTATGCGACTAGGGTCACCAGGCCAGGCGATTCAGCATCGAGCAAAATAGGCCGCTGGGCGACATCGACGCGTAGATAGATATCGTTAAAATGTGTGGGATGACATTAGAAGTTACCAGGCAGACCACCTCCTTAGGCTGCGTTTTCACCAGAGATGCGTTGCGAAGAATGTGTTTTAAAGAACTAATAGAATCGCTTCATTTGAAACGCAGCCTCAGTGTCCCTGTCATATTCCCATAGTTTGTAGCGAGTGGCGTGTGGTGGCTACCGGCTTCACCATGGCCTCGCCGGCCATATTAAATGTATGAAAGCTACAGGAAATCTGCCGGTAGCGGCGTTTTGTGTAGCGTGGCGTGTGGTGGCCCGTGTGCTAAGTAAGCACCCCGCTTAGTCGCCACAATGACATTTGATGTCATTTCAGTAAATTTTTGTCGTTAGTTACACGTCGGAAGTTGAATTCGAAAAGCCGGATGATTGCAGAAACAAATCCTGATTTCTGTTAAAAAATCCGGGCTTTTGTCAAAACTTTTGCCATTCTTGAATTACCAGTAAACATTTTTAATTCCATGAGGTTTAAAAAAGTCGAAGTGCAGTTTAATAACTGCACTTCGACTTGTTTAAACCATATTTTATCAAATTATGGCCGCATTTTACATTTTTTTCACACTATTTTGCCTTCATCCGGATGAAGTAGCAGGCAAAAGCCCATTCCCACTATTAAAGCGTGGTCACCCTACAGAATCGGAAACTTTTTCAATTAGCGGAAAAATGATGTCTAGATCACGCCGGAAGTCGCGTCGCGGAATCTGCGAGGGAACATTCCGGAAAGAATTCCCTCGTCCATTGTTGTTGTACGGAACCCTCAACTCTTGGCTCGGAAATTACTTCCAAAATCACTGAAGTATGTTTTAATTGTCACGCTCTGCTATCAGTACAGTTAGCATTAAAAATATAATATGAGCAATTCAGTACTTTGTCATACTGGCTAATTTGACAGGATCTTTAAGATTTCTGGGACAACGGCAACAATGTAATCTTCACATAGGTAGTTCTTAAAATATGGAAACACATATTTTTGAATTTTAAACCAAACGACAAATTCTACTCTCTTCTTTCCTTGCCTTCTCCGACAAGGTCCACCTTTTACAACTTATGGCGTGCATTAAGGAATGCTTATGACTTATGAATAGGCTTCAAAAAAAAAACTCAAGGGACTTCATTAAATAAAGTGAAAAGTAGGTGCTTTCCTTAGGGCCTAATTTACTCAAATGGCTAGAGAGGAGCTACTGTTGAGTTATTCCTACTTACGAGTATAAGACCTATTGCCCTCTATATAACCTTAAAATACTCTCAGAACGAATAGGTAGGTACTCTGTAAGCTAAATCCTTTTTCAGACACGCGATTTGAATTTCGCTCACACGATCAGAATCAAATCAAATCGTGCCGCATGTGGGCATATTTAACACTAATCCATCAGATTTGCATTCGAAATTGGCAGCATAATCGTTCGTGTCTAGAGCATGGTTTATGGACCAGTCTGTCATCTGGCAGCTGGGGGCTTATTACGGTCTTTTTACAGCTCAGTTTTATCTCAGTTTACGTCTTTTCATTCATTGAAATTTGACTAAAACATGCTAAATATGTTACTACAGCAATGAAGAAAAACTAAGGTTTTTTTGACACTATTTACCACACAAAACAAGACTTGTGGCGGTAAATATGCAGCTGAGCTTGTGACTAAAACTGTCAGGTTTTAAGAGACTTTAATAGGGCGGCCCCTTAAGCCTTTTTTCAAGCGTTCCACAATTATTTGAGCACCAGCTTCTCGCCCGCGGCTTGGCCGTTTTTAATTTATCTACCTATCTGTCTACAGTGAATTTCTTGGAATCAATGAGTAGCAAGGAGCCATACCAAAGGTTGCACAATCAAAAGTGATAAAAAAAAACCCTAGTCCTAATTTTCTTGAACCACGGCTAAGAACACTTTCGCCATATTTCAAACATTTTTTTTGTTGGGAGCCATGAGGTCACAGATAAACACGTTTAAAGGAACACCTCACTTTTTGTGTTGGTAGGTAAAAAACAATAAATACGTGGACGAACATTTCTATTATATGGGAAGAAACGTTTTTCAGTGTTAGATGTAAAACATGTCAGCCATTGTTCTATTTTAAGAACCTATGTTGTAGATTAGGATGTTTTAGAATTTTCTCGTTGGATTTCTTGCGTTTGTGTATGCTGTGGCGTCGGGTTAATTAATAAATATTTACTATTTTATTTCATGTGTGTAAATGAGCTGTTATTGTCAGAATTTTTGCAGCCATTCTGACTCCATACGAATATCACGAATTTTATAGACAGATTGGATTATATTTATTGACATAATCCTACCTTTATCGCTAAAACCAAAATCAACGAGGGTTACTTACTTATTTAGGGGATGAAAATTTATTTGACGCACCCATTTAAGTTAGGACCCACTGTAATGTGACTGATTGAATTATATGAGGGCGACGTGTAGAAAGTTTTTAAAAAAACTACACTTTTTCATGCATGTAAATGTGTGTGTGTTAATTAATGAAAATGTAAACGGCGGTTCAAATGAAAGTTAATTAAAAATTTGAAACATCTCTATCACGTATGCTGGGCCAAAATGTCGAGACGCGCTAGTTCGGTCATTGACGTCAAAATTGATTTCTGCATGAATATTGCACTTAGGTGACCTGGGTGGATGAACTAGGTGACCGACAGTTACTGAAGACTCAGGTGCGTACTGCAGCGGTCGGTGCAGCCCGATGGAAAGGAGTAGTTTGCAGTACAACGCTGCTTTATCATGCGTTACACTAAGACATAGATTTGTTATGCCGCAATGGATAACGTGTTCCTGTCACTTAACTTTTTAAAAAATTGACAGGTGAATTTGAATTTTGGCTGTTTTTTTTTTAATTTTTGTGTTTTTACGGGAGCAGAAACAACAGCAGCAATGGTGCCTCGCCAATCCGTTAGCCCCGTCCGCCCCCCGAGGTCCTGTGAGGTCCACGGGAGGCTGCGCAGCCTCTGGATCGATAGACCTTCCCTCCGCACCTCCCGGGCCAGTACCGCGCTCGTCGCCAACCCAACATCACTTTTTGACGTGTTTTTTTAACTTAACATATTTTTACTGGTTTTTCAAGTTGATTAAACGATTTTGGTGAGGGCGACGCCCCGGGGACGAGATGCCAGTTCTATAAGGTAAGTTTGTGTCTTGATTTTGGGATTGCGAGGATAAATTACATTTGGGTCATTTTATGAATTAAAAATAAAACTATTTTTGGCTTGATCAATGGGATTAGATCTGAAGAATGTGCCTTGGTTGATTGGCTTATTCGGATTTGTGTTAAAATAGGACTTAGTTTAAATATACCTACTCTGAACCGTCCACTCTTATTTTTTCTTTATTATCATTATCAGACTGAAACACCAGTCCTACTCACACAGTTGCCTTTAGTTTTATCATAATATCCTATTTTACAAATAAGTGTTATAATTTTACTAGTAAGGTTGTAGAAGGCTAGTTAGCAGTAGGCACTCTAATCAGACGACGGTGCTTTTTATGATGTTAATGAGATAGGAACAAATGGAAAATTAAGTTTGACTTTTTAAGTTTAATAACCAAAGTTATCGTGCCCACGCCTTTCGAAAAGTAATGACCTATTTTGAAATATTATTCAAAATACTGAATAAAAATTCGTAAGTGAGCAGTGAATGAAGACAGCAGAAATAAACCCCAATTGAGTTTCAAATTAAAAGCCCTAATTGTTCTTATCTTCAAAATAAATCGATACGTTTAACCTCACTTAAAACAGAGCGCGCGTATCCGCCCATTACCTACTCGACATGGTAAATTGATTTTAACGATGCTTTATTAACTTAAAGCTCAAATAATTAGTATCTATGTTAACTGTTCATTTACTTATCTAACATAATCGACCTATATACGTCCCACTGCTGGGCACAGGCCTCACCTCAACTCTGAGGTGGAACGAGCCTCACCTCAACTATGTGGTGAACGAGTCATTTGACGGCAGATGCCGTGCACAAAATTGCAGTATATTTTCGGTGAGCAAAAAACATGGCAGGTACTTTGAGTATCATTTCATAATTAGTGTTATTTCAAAAATAACAAGGGTTGTGCCATCGTAATCAGTGTATAGTGGGTTGGACTGCTGACTGCTGCGGTTCGGGTCATCCATTTTGAATACGTACCGATACACGTCGATCAATACCTACCTACCTGCCTAGGTAGGTACAGACAGCATACAGAACTATGTGGCTTTTCATTGTGGTCAAATTATATTTATATCTAGCTGCCCTGACAGATGTCGTTCTGTCAAATTCTATAGCACTGTGACACTTCAATTTTTTTTCAGTCAATATGGGCTGATCCCATAGCAGTTGACATTACAAAACCCTCGAGGGGAATAGTACATTGTTATCCTAGGGGTGAAAGTTACTTATTTAGTCCCGAGACGGGGTTTGGCGCCCCGAACGAAGTGAGGGCGCCAATAGTTCGAGGGACTAAATAAGTCTTTCACCCGAGGGAAACACTGTGCTTTTCATTACAAATACGAGGAAAGTAAAAATAAAAACATGAATTAGCTTAAGAAAAAATGAGGAAAATAAATGAAGATCGAATTGCCGCTTTCCCGCCTATTTTGTTTGTTTTTTTTCTGTGGCCGGCCCGCTATTCAGCCATTTTTTTTTTCATCATTAGAAAAATGGTAAATATTTTACTTAAAGCTAAGTTATTTTAAAGAAATTGTTGAAACTAAATTATAATAAAGTTATTTAAAACATATATATTCTCTGATCAATACTTAACTTTAAGTTATTTCAAATTTTACATCGTGGCTGTATAGAAAGTTGGAACATGGTTCAATAGATATGTGAAAAAGAACTAGTTTTTTTAAAAATAATTTGACACCTGTCAGTTGAAAGTGATTCTCCCTAGGGATGAAAAGTGTTACTTTCAGCCCGCTTCTCAGGTCAGTAATGACCTACTTTCAGAGTATGAGTAATGAAAAATACTATTTTTTTCAACATTTTTAAATAATCTTTCAGAATCAGAAATATCTACATCACATAATTAAACAAAATGATTTGATTAATTACAACTTTTAAGAAAATTCTAACTTGTTTGGGACTTGCGTGATACAATAACATATGACTACCATTGCAGTATCAGAATTGCAATTTTAAAAGACATTTTGTCCAGTACCCGCAGCTCTGATACTAACTGTACATGTGATGCATATTACTTCACGGTACCTATCCTAAACACACACTATCTACTCAAGTGTATGTTTGCTTAGTAGTGCCGGATTAACCCACGCGGCCTGTGCCTTTTATTGCGAGCCACCAACATTTAGGATTTTGTATGGAATTAGTTTTTCGCGCCTTTAGTTGATTTCGATCTTCTAAATTTGCAAATAGGGCTGATGGGCGGGGAAATCTAGTCTGTTCAGTACGTATTCTAGTAAAGGAGAATTATTTTTATTCCTAACATCTTAAATTCCACTACATAACACAGCCATATTATAGGTATTCATGTCATGTCAGTAGGTAGATCGCACACTTACTTTTGAAGGTGTAACTCAGTATTTAGGTTCGGGTGTTTGATTTACCCCCGAATTCACATACGCAAATCAACGTTGAGCATCCCTCAGAAGTATAGCTGTCCTTTTCAGTTCTATCGACATTCTACATAACAGCATGAGCGAAAGCATGTGCTTAGCGTTGAATGACGTTTGTGGATTCGGGGTTAAGTCATAATACGACTGCTTCTCACTTGTTGAGCTCTAATTGCAAATCATCAAAATGTCTACTACTGAGCATGGTCACTTTTGAACTTAGAAAAAGTCTCCATATGAAAATCATTATTTATTTACATAACCCGGTTGACAAGAGCCAAAACAACAGCATACAACCTCCGCGGGCTTTAGCACTGGCCGAATGACACGCAGCCATCATGCGTAAAAAAGAAAAAGAAAACAATTGCTCCGAGAAAATTTTGTTCCCGCGCCGCACATAAATAATTTATTAGATGTTAATTTGACGAAGCTATTGACAAGTTAGGTAGGTATACTCATAATTCCACATAGAGAAATTACTGGAGTTTGATTTGGTAAGTTCAGTTGCATTATTAAAATAAGTAACATAGGTACATATTATAACATCTGGTAATTTATATTTTCATTCATAAAAATTAGTATAGCACTTATTTATTGTAGCAGAGTCACAAGTGTACAAGAGTGGCGTATGGTTCAAGATAATGAGGGCTGATGTTTCAACAGTCATAATTTATCAGACCAATAAATTATAAAAACAGATTTGAAAATGTTGAATATCAATGTTTTTAATTAGCTCTTAGCACCTTCATATCAAAATGAAAGTTTGAGACATATTTTAAAATCTGCCAAGTTGTAAATTTATTGTTGTGATAAATAACTGAAAATTAATAAATCATCCTTTAAATAGATTTACACAGTAACTTACTAAATAACTAGAATAGAAAGTAATGAATCACAACTTCACCCCATCAAATCGCGAATATGCTCAAGTTGGGAACCCCTCGAGCCTCAGGGGTGCCCTCTCCGTCATATTTATGATAACTGCATCCCAGCTTCCGTTACTCGGGAAGTTAGCAAACTTTATGTTTTAATCAAACATGAGTTACTTGTTATGTTTTGTACTGTATGTACAGTCAACACATTTTGACAATCATGTAATGATAATTTGTATGCTCATTGTTTTTAGTTTAGTTTCGTTGAATACCGCCATTTGGTGAGAAGTGTTTGTTGTTGCCGTTTATCTTTCAATCGTTACATTGCGAGACCGTTCAAAAATTGTTACAAATACTTAAGTAGTGAGGTATAGAACGCCTCGTAGCCGTTTGGCGAGAACGCTAGACTTGAAATACAGAGGTCCTGGGTTCACATCCTGGATAGGGAAGTGTGTAACGAATTATTCAACACATAACACACCACACTAACCGGCATTAGACCTTCGTGATAATTAAGCCAACGCCCATTAATTAAGTTCTCATAAAACCATAAAGTTTTTGTATGTTTTTTTTGTGGTAGAGTGTAGTAGATACTTACATCATTTTATTCTTTTACTGACATTTTCATTTTGAAAAAGAGAGTAGAATTATCGAAAAAAATTAAACAAGGCGCTTCGTTTATTAAGATTTGTACAAACACGAAAGAAATAAAACGAAAAGTCGAATAAACCATTTGAGAGAAAAATCAATGTAATATAGGTTATTCTTCAACCTATGACGTAGTAGAGAGGACTGTACGAGGATACATGATACCTTTTACAAAGACATCAGCCTCCTTTGTTCCTCTCTCAGCCATTACTCTCGCATTTACTTGACCTACATTTCCATTATTTGATATGACAACATCTAGAATGATATTAATAATATACAAAGAGTTTTAGTAAGCAAGCAATAAGACATGGAGAATGCTAAAGGAGTATAGTATTAAAAAGAACGAACAAAAAACATTCTCATGAGCTTACTAGCGACTGCCTGCGACTTCGTCTGCGTAGACTGTTTTCCCCTTAGGGTTTTATTATTTATTTATACAAACAGTTCTTACCATAGGACGAAAGTAGTCCCACAAAACTATTTAGTTTGACTGTGGGATCACGAGTCTCTTATTAATATCTTAATTTAAGTTTGGGATGGGATATTTCTAGAATTCCCTTCTTAAGTCCTGCCTTACATCATGAAAGGATCTCCTTGAGAAATCAAGAGATCCATACGACATTTACAGAAAACTATTTTTTAACTTTCAAAGAACGAAATCAGCACTGCTAATGTAACGGGATTTGTTTTTTTTTCAGTTAAATAGCATTTTTTCGTCGCAGTTAAACAGAGTTTGTTTTTCCTTGCAGTTAGCTTCCACGCTGCAAAGCCGTCATGACAAAGAGTGCTTCCAAATCCTAGCATAGAAGAGTAGCAAGATGAGGGCGAAGGAGATAGCGACGTTGCTGATGGCGCCTCCTCGGTATGTACCATCTCCTTAAGTTAGAGATAAGAATAAGAATAATTATTGACCATGAACCATAGTACACAGGAATGACCTACAATAACAGTGGTCTCTGCAATAAGCTCGAGGCTCGTATTGATAACTTGAAGAATTGTATCACTAGGCCCTGTGAGAAATTTTCAGACTGTTGTTAGGCACGGAGCGTTTGTAATGCACAATTTTGACAATTCTTTCTCAAATACGAATGTGACCAGTGCATTCATCTATTTTCCGCTGAACGATCTATGATAGTTGCCTACATCGCGTCCAAAACATATTAAAAATTATGAATGTGTTGTGAAAAAGTAAGTATAGAATAAGACAATAAGCTAGCTTTCACAGTTAGGCCGAAATGTATCGAGTTGTTTCCTGTTTTCCCGGTTTTTTTTGGTAGTATACAAAGTACTCTTTTTTATCATGTCTGTCATCAATGATGTAAAACAAAGTAAGAAGGTTCACCCCCTTAAAACGTTGGGCTTAAATTCGATAGACAAAGTTTGGGCACCTGATTGTTATATTCTGTTTAATACAAAGATGTGTATATGTTTATATTGTGTACGTTCTAATAGAAAAATGCATCTTATACCTTCTTTACACTTAAAAATATGCAATTCATGAACTTTATGTTGCGATTTAATTATATTCAAGTGCTAATTACAAACATTACTATAATCAGATGAAGTATGTCTTTCAATTATCTACTAGATTACACCTACTCGTAGTTCATACAACTTTTGCCTGAAGTCTAAATTAAAACTGAGCTTCCAATAAAACTTTCGACAGCTGAACCGGCTTTCGGATCGAGAATTCAACAGAAATTTAGTGATGCATGGTCGTTATTTAATAAAGGATCTAGATGGGTTTGAAATTTAATTAGTTTCCTCCGGTCCGCTCCTGTTTGCGAGAGCGACTGACCTTTGGAAGCCCTTAAAACTTTTAACCAAAGTCCTTTGCCCTGGCTGGCGCCACCTATGATATTTTAGGTGCATGTCCTGCAGAAATCTCTGTGAGTTCATACACTTTGACCTTTTAGAGGAAGCGTAGCGTTCAGCAGTTCAAACTTCAGTTGCCGTAAAGCTGCCGCCGCGGTCGGTCGGTGCGGCTCCTAACCTCGAAATATATCGAAACTTATAACACCAGTGACAAAAGAGTTCCGATGGCCAGTAATGCAGTTCCGGTAGTTGGGAATTGCATCGGTTATTTCTAGATTGCACTTGGCAAGACCGCTACGGATATTTATAAAGTTGTGCGCGTTGCTGACAGTGTTTTGGAAATAATAAATGTTTTAGGAGTTACGGAATTCTACAAAGAGGTAAATACTGATTTAGAAAATGAAAAAAAATGGTGAAAAAGCATGGTGTATCCATGCTGCAATTTGATTAAAGTTTGCAATTTTAAAAGTTTTTTTTTAATTTACTGCTTGGTAAGCAGGACTTATCCAATTGTTGAAGGAATAGGTGTTGAAGTACCTGTCTAAGGGTTAGTTGCACCATAGTAGAAGTTAAAGTTAAAGTTAAAGTTTTTGTCAAATTTGACAATTTGAGTTTGGTCTTCATTAATAGGTACATTTCAATAACATCGAATGATATTTCTGAATATAGCTTAGAAAATATTCTTCCATTCACTTTGTACCACAATGGGTTCCTATTTACGCTCAGTACGTTAGACAGGATGAATAGCTAGGAAAATGGTCCCAAATTAGCTAATAAGCCAATCAGGCTATTTATCTAGCAGCCTTGAGAGGTTATTCACATACTCGTATGTATCTAAAGAGAAAATAACATTTGGCAAGTGGTTTCAAACAAACACTCTGGGCAGTTGAAAGTTTCATGCATTTAATTTCATCTTCATTGCACATAAAAATTAGGTAAAATAGACGATGAAAAGACACATGTCAATTATAGTTCCTTAAGAAATATTACATCTTACATACACTGATAAATGTTAACTTAAAATCAAAAGTTACATAACATAATTTATAATGTAAGTTTGTAGTTTGGATGAAATAAATGCACTGAGTTTTTTTTTTTGCCCAAATGAACATCAACCAATCCCAAAGCTGAAAAATAGTATTTAAGGAAATGTATCGACAACAGCTACTTTACACTTGAAATGCTCTAGCAATCATCTTTCAAAGAGGGGGTTCAAAGAGCATACCAGATCCTCAAAATTAATTTTGAGGTGACACATCGAGAAGATGGAGAGACAAAGGGTGGAAGAACTAAGTTATTTAAGTTGAATAGTGTAGAAATGTAGTGTAGAAAAACAGACTTTAAGTCAATACATAGGAGAACTGGCGTCTGTAAAATCTGGTACAAATTGTTAAATTAAATCAACTTTCAGTTAATAAACCGATATCAACTTTTTCTAATTGAATGTTCAACAAGTTACCACGCTGACAGAGATCAGTCTAGACAGTTTGTTTAGCAATAAAGTGACAGTCCTGGCGCACTTCCAACATTTCTAGACATTTGATAATTCTTTCGTTGTTTGCTTTGGGCAGAAATTATATACGAGCTACTAAACCATCTGTCTTCGGTAATTATTTAAACAGTGATAAAATATTTAATTGTTTGGTTGGTAATATTTCATGCGTATGGATTTTGAACACTAAAAGAATAATTAATACGATAATTTCTTATTTACGGCTTTTTATTTGTATTATTTACGGTTTCCTAAACGGATTATAATGAGTTTATTTCTCATTCCCACGTTTGTGACTCTCGTGTCTACGGGGTGACGAAGATACAAAATGTTTTTTTTCAGTTACTCTCACCCGACTACCTTCATATTCAGTATAATTTCCGTAAATCTTGGTCTCATCTTCGTAGTAGGGCCTGACTCTATGTTGAGAGCGCTGAGAATTGTACTATTGTGTATAATCAATTTTTTTGGATTGGGTTTATCAAGGGCATGTTCACAAACAGCTGATTTCGTAGATCTTAAATTAACATCACCAGTATGTTTTTTTAATACCGGTGTCATGTAAACTAGAATATCAATAAAGTGAAATGGTCGCCTAGGAAATTAGGTTTTGGTCTCAGTCTTATTCTTCTTTCGTTTCAATGGCATCAAATATCTCCATGGTCTCAGTTTGAAACATTCGTTGTCCATATTTACATAAATCTATGGCCTCTACCTACCTTTAATAAAATTACGCGTGGTACAGAAAATCCTCCGTCTTTTTTCCTTTTGCCGATGGGGCGGTCCAAGTTTGCGGTAAGCCCCGCAGGTTCTTAATATCGCATAAAATTATGTGTTATGGTAAATAAGTATTTTCTTATAAATCATTACGAATAAATCACTCCGAGCGTGAATGATGAGTCTGTCCACCCCGTCCATTATAGCTTAGGAATTGGCAGCAAAAGCTCCTCAAGAGCCCTGGTGATAGGACACGACATAATTCACATCAGCGTCATCACTCTGAACTTGGCGCTTGGTGAAGGAACTAATCAGTGTCAATGTTATTATTGTTTGTTAGCATTTTCCATGCAGTATCTTTACTAAAGATCGGAAAAGCAGAAAGAGACATGTGGTCTTGGCTTCAGGCAATAATCGACCCCGCGTCTTTCGCAAACTGAGCGACTGCTCTGACCATTGAGCTACCGAGACCGTCTTTTTCTGGTAATCCTATCTTTAATCAGTGTCAGTTTCGAAGTCTGAGACTGCCTTCCAAAACTGTGTATTGACTGTTGAGGATGCGGGGAAATCGCTGAACCCATCCAAATGGATTCAAGTAAAGAATCGCTAAAAAGGAGGAGTCTATATTGCAACTAAGTAATTCCATTATTTTGTGCAATAAGGGAACTAGCGCCAATAAACCAGAGGTGGTCGGGTTTTTAAAACGTGTTCGCGCAGATGCGGTGGAGAGGCGCGTCTTTTCAGCTTAGACGATCTCTACGCCAGTTTTTGTATCGCCAGAGCAGTCGGTCTGCAGTTTTTGAGACTAATTTCATAGCACCTCTACTCAGTCTGACAAAAATGACTGTATTGCTATTGCTCAATTTACACGCTATCAACACATTAACTGTTGTAAAATACAGATAAAAATAACAGTAGACCTGAGTAAATTCTTCACCTCTGTCCTACTGTCCCAAAAATAACCGCCAAAAAGCAAGAAAGTCGTGACTAGGTGTTTTAAAAATATATCTACTAGTTATTGACGATGCGACGAACGACAGAACGGTTATTGAGACGTGTTTCAGTGATGGTTAAAACAATTTGTATTTTTTTAAATACATATCTGGGATAGCTTACATGATCATTTAACTACAAAATAAGCATTTGTACTATGGGTGTCAGGGCCTATTCAAAATACACACCTACCTGAATAGATGATAGAACCCAGATTTTTTATTAAGATAAAATTAAATTATGACGATAACATTTATCTTTACTACACAAAAACACAATTACAGAGATAATTATTGCAAATATGTAAGGTGTACAATTTATAATTAAGACAGTCTTTTTGATATTTAAGCAATCCCTTCCAGACGATCTTCAGGTAGAGTAACAAGAGATGAATAATATTTGAGGTGATGCAGAATGTTTATGAACTACAGAACAAACACAAATATTCGTCATATTATGAGTGTTTTTTCGGGACCTCGAACCCCATGCGAAAACGCACGCAAAGAAAAAAAGTCAGCTTTTGAACACGTTCTTACAAGGTCGATAATAACCCCTGTTATTCCACGAGTTAAATAGGCTGCGGTAACCGTTACCATTCCAGGCGGACGGATTTCCACACCATGACGGCTACAATACTAACCCATTAGGAACAAGGTCGTGATGGTGGTGTGTAATGTTATGTTAGTTTTAACAAGACTGAAGATAGGAATGGTGGTTCCCGAACTAAGTAGTCCGACCCTGAGCTGCTTGTATGTTAAAAGCTGTACAGGAAATCAATGACCAAGCAACTATGCGATGAGGATCCAGGATCCCTTACTCAATCCCGAAGCAAAACTAACGTCATTACCCTCATATCATAACTCCATCTCCATCAGCCACGAAGCTTGTTTGCTCGGCAGTTTCTCCAAACTCCCGCTAGGCGCCGCTAATGTGTTTACTTCCTGCACCATTTCCTCCAACATGGCCGGCCGTGATTAAATTTTCGCGTGAGCTATGTACTTATTTAGACGTTTAAGGCGTTGCTGCAGTAGATGCTTAACTTTGTATGATAAATTGGATGTTTTGAGGGATTATTATATGCTAAAACAATAAAAATCTGGGACGTATAATTCCCAGATTTTTATACTTAAGTCAATTTCTTCACCATCCTGGCATATTTACTGGTCGACGTGTATGGCACGACTTTTGAAACAAGGAAACTTAATTTGGCGCCCAACGTGGTGTACGAAACACGATATAAATATAGTTTTAATAAATCTGGCGCTTTTCAATCTATGGAACAAAACCTTACCTTGTTCAAAATCACTTTGTTATCGACTAAATGAAGAAGGGTCAATGATTTCTCGTTCTAGATATTTTATGATAAGCTGAAACAGAAACAAAGATCTTTTATCAGGTAAGTAATTACTATTATTTGTAAAAATATAGAGTGGGTCAAACTTCATGATTCTACTTTAAATCAGTAAAAAAAATATAACTTATTATTATTTGCTCAGGAGAGGAGACTACTTACTGAAAATGCTTTAAATGCAAGTAAGTAGGTAAGTAAATATTCTTTATTGCACACTAAATAACTAATAAAAAGCGATCTCTTCCAAACAACCCTTAGGTAGGGGAAAATTGATAAGAAGAGTAGAGTCATTTATACCGGAACATATTCCGGAATTTTATGCAAACACTTAAATTTTTAATGAATAAAGTCTCACCCTAAACCCATTCACCGGGCTTGGAACATAACCGCTCATTCTAATTTCGTGATTAGTCAAAAGCCCGGCTTCCTCGCAGGAAGAAGTAGGGCCAAAAGCAGAAAAGCCACATACGCTTCTGGAGTACGCAGGAACATCCACCGTCTCGTGGTATCCTAGTTATTCCAAGCCTCCTAGACCTGCCTAGCCTGAGTTTGAATCTTCGCTTGCGTGAGCAAAGATCTATGCTTTTCATTTAATGACAGTAATCTTAAGATAAGATATACTTTATTGCACAAATAAAATAAATTACACAACGATGCTTAAAGATATTTGGAATGTACTACAATACATGTCTTATCGCTAAGATAAAATTATTCGATCAGATGAATATTCATTAACTAGGTATTATACTTAAGTTTGAATGGGGATTTGAAAATTAAAAAAACGGGTCTCAATTTTTGACTGTAATCAATTACCTTTAAAAGCTTTTGCTGACTAACGTTCGGTTCTTGTAGTTATAAAACCCACCAGCGAATAGTTTTTTTTAGGTATTTTATTCATTCATTTCACAGAGGACCGCCCGCGTAGTATTTTAATGACTTCGTAATTCCGATAAGAATAAGAACATAATTTGTTTAAATTAAGGCGACCGTTACTAAGAAAGAACAATATAGGCACTTGTTTGTTTTTAGGGTAATTGGTTTTTAGTAGTTTTGTTAGTTTTAAGCCCTAGGCCCTACACTTGACACGCAAGGCCAAATCAGTTCAGTGGTTGTCAAAATCAAACAGCACTGATAAGCATAATAAAGCAAATGCAATTTAACTTAATTGCATGGTATTTTTTCAAACATTGATTATTCGTGCCAATAATTACCATAGTTTTTACAATATATCATGACGTTCGTGTATGGAACCAATAAACGGAAAGGCTCGTAATTATTTCAATGGTAACCTTTGGATTGTTTGAATTATAAATAAAGTGCAACAGACCGCTGTTCACCCACTTGTATGGCAGCCATTTTACATTACTGACACGATTCCCTACGAATTAGGGGAGACTTCGGCTGACCTGTTAACGCAATGTAAGGAAAAGTAATGGTCATTTACTTAAACTTTTACAAGCACTCATGAAAGCTTGTTTATTATAAAAGTATAAATATCACTGGACACTGAACGCTATTTCATACATTCTGAACACATCAAATCGGTCGTCAAAAAATAATATATTTTTTGATCGCCTAATTGATCTTATCTTGCAAAACGCCTATAGAAATGACGTTTATTCTGAAGTAATGCTTAAAAATGTGTATCATTATGTGTATACGAGTACTACCAAAACCGTGCGCCACGGATTTTGCGCGACGTTAACTTGTTTTTATAGTCGAGACTACTTGTTATTCTTTTATTGAAAAAAAAACACAGAAAAGTACTGTGCGTCTCTGGACTCAACAACGTACAGTTGTTTTATTTAGTGCACTACGAACGGTTACAAATAGCGCTGGTGAAATATTCTGGTTTTAATAACACAGGGGAAACCCTTAGTTTGGGACCTGAGCAATGTATCTGATGCTGTCTCATATTTTTTTCATCATCATTTAATAAAGGACAGCTGATCAATTGAGTTTTTGTTGCAGGCGGAGGATGGACATCACTCGGCCAACGTGCGCACTCTTCGTTATCCTCATGACATTATGCTTCACCCACTTTACACAGTAAGTCACTCACTTATCACGGTAAGTCACTTATCACAGTAAGTTTACTAACGTATCACGGTAAGTTACTTTTCTAATTACAGTAAGTTCATTCGCTTATTATGATAGGTTTACTCACTCGTTACGGTAAGTTCAGCACACACTAATTATTAGGTAGACCAAAAAGAAAAAATAGGTTGACATCAAACTCATTGTGAGAAAAACTATAAATGTCTGAGAGAGGGCTCCTCTATAGAACCTCCCTTGCAGACCCTAGAAGTGATGATCAAATCGAACAGGCTTACCACGGCAGTGATTCCTGAAATAACTTAAGGTACAGGTTTTAAGGCTGTGGCAATCATAAACAAATTTGTGATAACAAAAATAAGATTATCAGTCACCTTTCCAGGAATGGTTAATGGGTCGCACTGTTTTCGCAGCTGACTAGCTGACTAGCTAGTGTTGCCACAAATACTTACTAACAAAATATAGAGTCACTGTGGTTTTGTCTGTTGCGTCTTCCATTAATCGATCTATTGACACTGTCGAGGTGACGAGACACGACGTTTGTGGGGTGGAACAATAGGGAATATAATTGTTTTCTAGTGGTTAGGCTGGATTGGATGTTACACGTGCGCTGTGGCTATACACACATTTTTTTTTAAATTAATTCATTTGATTCACGAAGAATAAAACAGGACATTGCACGTGCTGCATACAGGAATAAAAATAACTTGGTTTATTTTTAACGTTAACACATGTAACATAGTGTTAACGAACAAAAAATCTACCGAACAAAGCGGACATGGTGTCAGCTAACGCCTGGGCCTACTCTCTTTAAGATTTTAGGTTTTTGCTTCTCAAACCTTAAATAAATAATAAATAAATAATAAATCTTTATTGAGATTACTTAATTTTAACTACAGAGTTTACTTAAAGCTAAGCAATACAATGAAAACTAGGAATAAGTATGCTGCTGCCATCCAAACTAGGCAGAGCCCGTATCTTAGATGGCAGGGCTTCCCTCCAGGGATTAAAAGCGTGTTGCAATAACAAGATTTAGAGAAAAAATAAAGATCTTAAAATCTTAAATTATACAATTAAAAAGATAAATCAAAAACCTTATAATCATAATCATAATCATAATCATTTATTGTCGGTTATTGGTGTATATGTACGGTCGTAAAATACAAAAACAGTTCACAAAAACCTGCCTTCTAGGCGTACAATATTAAAGTTAAGACAAAATAAATAAAATCTGAAACATTGCCATAAAAACAATTAAAATAAAATCAAGGTTACACAATGGAAAAAAGTTGCTAACTTAAATTATTAAAATATTTAAGTGTTTTCAAAACAACATGTAACAGCAAACATAAACAATCAAACTGTACAAAACAAAAAAACTAAGCCACTAAAACTAACTTCAAATTAATTTCTTGTCATCAAAAAATTCTTGAAGAGAATAATAACATTTTCTAACTAAAATTTCAAAAAGTCTCCTTTTAAAACTATTGATGTCTAACTCTTTCAAACAATCTGGCAAATGATTAAAAATTTTTGGTCCTTTCGCATAAATACTATTGTCAAAGTAACTTGTGTGGGATGTTATGTGTGGGAGAATATCAATCTTGTTCTTGGTTTTCCTATGATATCTAGGTGTTCGAGTTTTAAAGTAATTTAAATTAGTTTTAACAAATAGGCATGATTGAAATATGTACATAGAAGGAAGGCAAAGTAATTTTAATTTTATGAATAGTGGTCTACAACTGTCCCTTTGATATGCTCCGCACATTGCTCTGACACACTTCTTTTGGGCCCGAAACATAGGCAGCAAGTTGATATCAGCTGAATTACCCCAGTGAATCACTCCATAGCGTAAATTTGAGGCTACAAACCCGTGATAGGCAGTCAGTGCTGCTTTCTGCGATACAGTTTGTGTTAATTTTCGCAAAGGGAATGTAAACTTACTGATTTTATTAGCTAACAAATTTAAATGTTGCTTCCAACTTATGTGCTTGTCTATCATTATACCAAGGAAACGGATTTCTTCTACTTCGTCTATTGTGAGATTATTGTGCTGTACAGATATATTTTGTTTTTGTTGTTGTGGTAGAAAAAATTGCATAAATTTGGTTTTGGATAGGTTTATGGCAAGATTATTTGCTTTTATCCAATCAATTATCTGTTTAAGGGCTGAGTTTACCGATGTCTCATATGTTTTTATAGCGTCACCTTTGATAAGAACTGTAGCATCAAGAACTAGGGAATATTGGGATGTGTGTACCTACATGCATGTCGTGTGTAGTGTGGGGGTGTGGGAATGTGAATGTGGGGGTGTGGGTATGTGTATGTGGGGGTGTGTGTAATTATTGTGGAGTGTGTATGTTTGTATTGTGAACGCGCGTGAGTTTTGAGTGTTGAGCGTGAATGAAGTTTGTTTGCCAGGTGGTTTATGTATTATTGTATATTATTTTACACAATATTTTATTGTATACATGGATGATTGTGTTTGGGGGGGGGGGGATTAAATTGTTCTGCAAATGTTTTTTCTAGTATGTTGTTGTGTTTTTAGTCTACTTAATTCGCAACAAAAGTTCCTCCGTTTCCTCATAGGATAACAGGCACAGCCATTTTCCAGTGATCGATTTGAATTGATGTTTATTTAAGGGGTAGATATTCAATTTCTTATTAATTGAGTTGTAAAGAAGGGCGCTCGTCGATTCATATTGTCTTCTTGCGCATGCCGTTCTGTGTCTTATCGTTGGGCAAATAGGGAAACCAGAACGACGCTGTTGCATCAGAGTCTGATCAAACGGGAAATGGGAGTGTTTCCGAAGCAATGTTCTGAGGATAAATAGTTGCCTTACAGTCAGCACACCGCACTCAACATAAAGTTTATTGGTGGAATATGTTCTAGGTTTACTGGTCATTACCTTCAGAACTGCTCTTTGCGCCACTTCTAACTGTTTCAGTGATGTCTTGTAAGTTCCACCCCAGACAGGAATACAGTACATCAAAATTGACTGGCAAAGACACGAATATACCATTTTCAGAGTAGCCATGTCAGCTGAGTGGCGCAGGTTCCTAAAAATATAAATAAGTCTCCTAGTCCTATTGCTCAAACTATCAATGTGACTCTGCCAGTCTAACTTATCATCTACATGAACACCAAGATATTTGACACATTTCACGGCTGCAAGAGTCAAACAGTTACATTGATCTTCCGGCGGTGAGCATTGGTGTACCTTTAGGAAGTTAGCGCTGTCTGTTAATGATCTATTTTTATCAGAAATCCGAAAACGCACTAGTTGGGTTTTGCCGATATTCAGTGTTAGAAGATTCGAAGACAACCATTGCACGACGTGCTGAAGCGCCTCCTGGGCATGCCGCCTAGCGCTATCCCAGTCGTTTCCGTGCACTACGAGTGCAGTGTCATCAGCATAAGCAAACACTTTGCAGTTCTTCATTTGCAACTCACAGAGGTCATTTATGTAAATTGAGAACAAGGTAGGTCCCAAAATACTACCTTGTGGCACTCCGAAGTTAATGACTTGCTCGTCACTGTAGAAGTCGTCTATTTTGGTCTTTTGCGTGCGATTTTTGAGATAGTCCATAAAGATTTTGAGTGACAGTCCACGAAGACCAATAGCCTCGAGCTTGGATATGAGACGGGGAATTGATACCGTGTCAAAGGCTTTTGACAAGTCCAAAAAGATGCCATAACATTTTTCACTACTGTCCAACTTCCTTGCTATAGCTTGTGATAGGTCTAAGACTGCATCTTCGGTGGAAACACCCCGCCTAAAGCCGTATTGATTCTTTGCGATGATGTTGTACCTATCAAGAAAGGAAGCTAAAGAATTATTGAGTATGCGTTCTAGGATTTTGGACAATGAGCTAAGCACTGAAATTGGTCTATAGTTGTTCACTTTATCTCTGTCACCACTCTTGTATATCGGATGAACAACTGCTTTCTTCATGGAGTTCGGAAAAATACCAGACGAGATAGCCATATTACAGATGTGTGTTATTGGTGGGGTCAACGCAGAGCAAGAAAGCTTAAGAACGTGAGATGGTATCTCATCCCAGCCAACGGCACAGTTATCTCTGAGGGATTTGATGATACCTTCTACTTGGAACTCATCTACAGGCAAAAGCACCATGGTATTACTTAATGTTGAAGCGCGGTTCTGTGTTAGGGAAACATTGGCAACGGTTGGTGGTTTGATATTTGAAGCTAGGGTTTCTCCTACGTGGACAAAATGAGAATTTACGGCGTTTACTGATGCCTTGCCATCATGAGAGGTGCACAAGAGATCTGAGGAAGAGGTTTTGGGTTGATTAGTACCTGTGATACACTTAATGACATTCCAGGTTTGCTTGGTATTGTTCTTTGCCTTAAGAAATTCTAGCTTCTCATATTCCGTCTTCGTGGATCGTAACAAGGAATGTAAAAAGTTTCTATATCTTTTATAGGTTCGCTGTACTATTGCGTTATCAGGTTGTTTTCTGGCATTCTTATGAAGATTGTCCCTGTTGCGTATGCAGCGGACTAGCCCCGGGGTCATCCAGGGCTTAACGAGTCGCTTCTGTCTAGGCACGTTAACTGTATGAGTATGTTTTTTTATAACTCTTTTAACTATATTGATGAACATATCAGTTGCGAGGTTTGGATCACTTTCATGCATGACTTCCTGATAATTATGGGCATCTAACTCTCTCTTTACTTCAACAAAATCTATGCGCTTCCTCATTTTTGGTAAATCCCCTGAGCATATCTGCTTAGTGTGTAGTCGTAAAAGTGTTGGGTAATGGTCTGTTATCGCAGTTTCCAAAACAATGATTTCCGCGTTGAGTCTAGTTTTTAAAAGTATATGGTCTAGGCAATTACCTCCACGAGTTGGCTCCACATGCCCAGGAAGGAGCCCCATCATGGCAGTTGTTAGAAGGTAATCATTTGAATGGTTGTCCTTGTTAGAAGGTTTTATGTCAATATTGATGTCTCCCAATAAAACTATGTTGGCGTATGATTTTAGAGTTAGCATTAGACTTTCAAGACTGTTCAGAAAGTTTTCTATGTTAGAGTATGATGGGGAACGATAAATACAAATTACAGCCGTATCCTGAGTGCAGCATACCAGGCAGTTGGCGTCACTGAAGTTAGGTTCGTAGATACTGCAATTGAGCGAGGATTTAGCATATACTGTAACGCCGTCGTTTTGAATGGGATTGTTCTTAGTGGCAAGAGATGTATAACCATCAAGATGGGGTATTGACGCTGATGATCCAAGGCGGCACTCTGAGAATATTAGTAGGTCAAGATCAAGTTTCGCCATATTAACCATAATTATAAATTCATCAAGATTCTTGTTTATGCTCCGAATATTCTGGTGAATGAACCTTGTGTCTAGAGTTTCTCAAGCTGTTCAGGCTTGTGATATAGTTTTTAGGACCAAAAGCTAAACGTTTCTTCCGGCCGAGTACGTATTTGAATTTAAAGTAATGATCTGTATTCTTACACAGACTGTCTTTTCGAAAAATGCGTAGCAGGGAGTCGTTTCATAAACGATTATAGTACAGGAACCAACATCATAAGTAAGCTATTAGAGCATTATGTAACCGAGCCGAAGTTCTTTGTAAACGACGGTTATATTTCTGAAGCATAATGGTGGAAAGGGCGTGTCTTGGAGTACCAACAGTCGTGTCCCATTTTGTAAGTGGTAATATTTTTCATGTGTAGGTAACCATTCGTTGCCTACCTTCTACATTATAAATGTGCCATTCACTTGCTTAGGATACAGTCTGTCCTAGAAATCTCCAACTTTCATGGGGATACAAGTATTATACCTCGGTAGAATTATATTTTCGCAACCTTGTTGAAGGTAGTATCTATTTTTGTTAAATAATATTCAGCGTTTTAGGCGTGAGAACGTTACAGCCGAAGGATAAACAGACACACACACTTTCACTTATATGATAACCATATGTAATATCAGCAAAAAGCGTCAATAGAAGAGAGCGTACTGAGTTCAGCAAAGCAACTCTGATCGTTATTAAAAATGAAAAAATTAACTAACACGTATTCAGATGGAAAGATATTCTGAATCGAAAAACACTATACCTAGTAACATTAAATACCATAAACCAATATACAATTTAATCGATCTTATGGCTGTGAAGCAATCTCTTCCAGACAACCTTCAGATAGAGGATCGTAAGAAAACAAAAAACCCACATGTAAAGATCCCAAAAACAAGATATCAATATTGTATTATCTCATGTAATCACAAGAGATACTTAAATTGCTTTAATATACATACATTTCAATAATACTTTATATCAAACATATACAGACATGTACACCATACATATACAGATTCAATAATTTGGCACGGACTCCGCAGAATACTGAACACCTAATGCAATAAAAGGTGTGGGCGATCGTAGAAGGAAATAAGCTTAGCCTTGAAAATAGAAAAGACTGAAATTGCCAGATGGGCTGACGTACTTAGGTATGAGGACAAAATAAAAAACTTTACGGATTCTACTCGCGGTCTTATATTTTCTTTTATTTTCTAACCCGACGTCTCGACTATTTTACTCTGTTTAATCCGTAAAGTTGATTTTATTTCGATGTTTAGCGTTCATGTAGATATTAGAAAAATATGAAGGTATGAGGTATTTTGGAGGCAATAGGAAAACAGTGAATGTCGGTGGACACTAATGGACATTACACACAGTGCCACCTTGCCCCAAATTAAGAAGAGCTTGTCCGCTTGCTTGTTTGTTGTGCTATGGGATCGAACCCGCGACCTTTGGTTTAGGTAACAAACCAGTCGCCAAAACAAAGAGTCAGTGTGATACTCATACATAGCTTGAGCAATGTGGTAGCTACGATGAGAAGAGTTCCCACCTACTTCGGTACTTGATAATATTGGATTTAGAAGCCTCTCCTATGAGCTGGTTAATACCGGCTCATAGGGCGGCAATAATTCTCCGCCCAACCTGAGAACGAACATAGGGAACTTTTGTTGCAAGCTTCTGCCCATGCGACTGAGTCGTTTAGGTAAATTACAAACTATAATACATTATTCACAATCAGTACCTACCTAAAACTTTGGATGAAGACCGAAGTCGGATCCGAAGTGGCATGGTGCATTAAAATACAGTAAAATGTCACATTGATAAATCGATTACTGGATGCTCTCATTAAATTCAGAACTGAAATACACCAAGTCAACAGAGTCAATGTGACTTTGCTTATAATAAGCTCTAAAATTGTCAGAAAAGCAGCAATATGTAATGATTAACACCGAATTAAAATTCTTTACAATGAATGTACGAGTACGTTGTGTTACCAAGTAAAAACAGCATACAATTTTGAGTTGTAGTTTTTTGACAATAACAAAGCCTTAGCTAATGAGGGTGCTTCTATGTGGTCAGCAGGGCTGCAGGGCCTTGCGGTTTCGCTCCGTACAAAGGTCACCGCACAGAGGCGGCAACGTGCGGCTACTAATACCTTTGCTATTTAAGGCCCGCGATACACGGACTGCTCGAACTGTTACCCAGGGATCTTCATAGACGGACTGCTCTTGAGCAGTTAGCTATTTTGCGGATAAATGAAATTTCACCGGGCTGCCAAACGCCCGAAGCAGTCCCAACTGCTCAAGCGGTTCATGTCTGTATATTAGTAGAACTCTACAGTTTACTAAGCAGTCGCAGCTTGAAGGAGTTGATCCTGACTGCTTCAAGCAGCCAGTGTAGGGCGGGCGGGCGGTGTGTATGGTGACGTGTTCTACTCTACGGCATAGACAGCAGCATTACTGGACAAACCACATTTTAGTGTTTTTCGTCCCGATAATCGCTACAAAGCACGTTCTTGATAAATTTTCTTCACAAACATACTCTCTAAGTAACGGACTACGTCAAGGGTACGCCCCATCTCCTGAGGCGCCCTTAGACACATTATTTAAATTTTAGGGTTGAGAGCCCTCTGCGCTTCCCCTGCAGTCTGGAAGAGCTGTAAAGCCAACAGCGTCTAAATAGCAGTAGTTTAGAATACAAGTGGTTTGCCTTTGCTTATATCACTCACTCACTTTGCATAACAATCCTGTAACTATTAACTTCAATGAACATTTAGTAAAAAAACAGTTCTTTAAATACGGAACCTTTTAACATTTAAATTCTATAGTTGAAAGCGGAACTTCTCAGTTACAAATGACTCTCCGCATGACTTATCTCAAACAGCTGCCGTAACGCTATCCGAGAAACATTATTAATGGTGTTATTAAACTACGTGTTTAGCGAATTCATTTGACTTGGCTCCTACACGTGCCAAATAAACCGCTAGTAATGTCGGGAAGAATTTATGATATTGTGCGGTAATGTAAACTTTATGGTTTTGGATGTCTGGGATAATATGTTTGCTTTGGGAATGAATTCTAATCAGATTTGGGGGATTCAATTCACAACTTTTATTGGGTCTCTTTGAAGTCCTGGCTTCGTGGATTCCATCATTAGAATCTATAAGAGCCCCCATAAAGACAGGTATATCACAATCACAATCTGTCGACATTTAGGGACCTCGCCACCAAGTGTTGTTGGACAAACAATTTGTCCCCAATAGAAAGTTAGCGACTGCTACCCTATAATCACTACCAAGCCTAACTCAGAAATTCCTACCACTTTCCACTGACTGGGACAGGTGATTATTCGATTCCTCTCCGGTCCCTGGCGGGGTACTCACCCACTCAGGCGGAAACTTGTATGCGCTTTTCTTTTTGTAGCTAAGGTTTATTAGGCAGTTTGCAAAAGTGCAACTGAAAGCTCTAAGAGAAGAAATCTTCGTCTATGAACGTGTTATAAGTGAAAGAAGGGAAGAAGTAGATTCTCCATAATTTTCCGTCAATAACGATTCATCTTTTATATATTAGACAGTTATTACTTGGTTGTTACTGACTTCATCCACGCTTGTAACGTTTTTTGACCTTTTTTCTGACCCTTCAAACTTTGCTTCAAACAGATATCTAATACACAAACATTCACCAAGTCCCACCAAAAATGACACCAACTTAATATTTCTGGTGAATAAAATATGTTTTTTCACCCAGGTCCATGAACGTCGGCAAGATAATAAACTTCAGAGAGAAGGAGAAGCAGATCCTGGACCAGATCTTGGGCCCTGGGCGCTACGACGCGCGGATCCGGCCCTCGGGCATCAACGGCACTGGTGAGTACTAGAGATGCGTGTGCGCAAGGAACGACCACTTACTAATCTAACTATAGTGTCACCATCACAACTGCTAAACAGGGCGGCTACACCGGTGCAAAACGAAGTTTCTTAAAGTGTTATTTTATCAAGTAGGTAAATACAGAATTTGTAACTTAAATAATAGGGGTTTCTTTTACGTTACTTCGGGTATAGAAGTATTGTAAAAGAAAACCCCTATCATTAAACCCGGGCCCCACTCACTAAACCCCTTGGTGACCTGCTTTAGCGCGTATACAGAGGTCCCCGTGATCTCTGGTCATGAACTCGGTGCCGGTGCACTGGCATAGCCAGCCCAGCTCGGGGGGAGTTATACCTCCCCTCTACACCCGCTGGTATGTACGGCGGTGTGAGGTCACTCTTACACAGCATGAGCGTGAGCGCGTGCTTAGCGTGAATTCGGGGGTCATTCTCTAAATTGGAGTCAGCTCGTCAGGCCTTGTCGGAGGGCTCCATATCCGTCGCTGTCCTCACATTCGAGAAACTGGAGACGTGTCCAACGCACTCACCAGCCCCACTTTAGCTGAACAGCCTTCTAGAAGACAATTCTGATGAATTCATAGTCCGTTTAATGAAGACTCGCGGAATTTTGGTTTCAAGAGATGTCGAAATTCTTTGTTTCCAACATGACGCGCGGCTTGTAGTTTTATAGGGCAGTTGCGCGTCGTTGATCAACATGATGAGCTACATGTTGTGCAACATGTTGCGCGGCAAATATTGCCCACCGGGAAGGCGATTATAGGCAGTAATTAGAAATGTACACCAAAACTACCGATTAGGAACAGGAAGCGTGATCAATTGTGTAATAAATCAGCCGAGTTGCAATTCATTTGTCTGATTAAAACGATTATTGAAAAAAAAAACGAAAAAATTGGTTTTTTTATATAGCTGTCAATACCAAACATTTTTTTCTTGTGAACACTCGCGAGCGCAAACCATCCAAAAACTAAACACTATCGATTGGCAGCACTAAGTACCGACTCGTTACCAGTGAGCCTACTCTATAGAAAACATACGTAATACATAACATATTCACATAAAAACGAGTAAAAATGAATTGACTTCTTCGTTCTTCAATAGGTCGAATATTATAGAAATCCCAAGAAAAAAATGGGATCGGGCTAAGTTTCAGGCAGGGGGATATCAGCATAAAAAAACATGAAAAAATGCATCAGCTGTACCGAAATTATGGAAGTTTGGCTAAAGCGTAAGCCCTGCACCCAACATCGGCATCGCTGAACTTGTAAATACGTCCTTGGACTCATCAACGTGATGCCAGATTCGGAAAACATATAATTGTGTCGCGTTGAAACGGATTTCAAGCAGTTTGTCTAATCATAGGAATAAAACAATACTTGGAATAAAACAATTTACGGTAACCGAATCGAAATTGGTTGTAGAATTATTTAGAATTTGAATAATCTTTTTTCGTAAATCAAGTACATCGACGCTTATAGCAGATTGAAAACCAAGTCTCGATTGAATATTAATCAAACCATTTTTTTAGTTAGATAAGGATTCCTTGAATAAGGAGCTTCCTGAATGATAGAACATACAACAACTTATTCAAGAGAAGTGCACAGTTATAATAACAGAGTTTGTAACTCGTAGTAAGTAGTTATATTGATCTAACTACCCCTTTCGCGCGCTACGGCTCGTAGTAACGGCGCGTAGTAAAGGCTACGACGCGCTGACGTCACTACGTAGCGCTGTCTTAGAAACTTTTCTCGCTATAACAGAAGTTAAACGATTTGTGATTGATTTATTCATAATTCCGTATATGAATGTTCGAATCTCTTCTGACAGCTAATTTCTTATGTTGGAAGGCCTTAATTTAAATTAACAACATCGTTAGAGGTCGGCGTAAACATAAAAAATTAAAAGAAGCTTTACAACCGGATGTTTCTCGTAAAATCAGATATTGTAGTAAAATTGACGTCACTTACGCACGCTGTGATGGTACAATACTAAACAGAATAATACTAGTTACTATATCACACATAGGGCCACACGTTAAGCATAACACAGCCTAGAAAAAGAGCTTTCGTACATTTGTACTGTCAAAATGTACCTATACACAGTTATGCATCTGTACCTCGTCAACCGCAGTTCAAAACTGAGCAAGGCCCTTCACATCTTTGCAATCTTTTCTTCGAAATCAGCAGGTTATCTTTCTAGCTCAGAAAATTTTTTTTACTCTCAAAATCTAAGTTTGCAGGTTTGTTTCCATCGAAATTGGCTTCGAGTGTCGTTTGAGTCTTATCTATAAAACTTGTCTATAAAATGACTCACAGCTAAGGATTTGGTCTACTACGCTTAATTGAAAGATTCACACTATGCACATAAATAAAAGTTAGTTTTTCTTAGTAAGTTAACCTAGCCCTACTCGTTCTCAAGTGTAACATGTGGGCCAACCGTCGTTACCCTAGACCATAACGTACCTCGTAAAACCCGTTTCACACGACATACAGTTATTAAGTTAAGTATGCGACTTTTTGCCTGAGGGAATGTTGGAATAACCACCCTAGGCGATGACGGTTGTTTGTTTATGTTAGAGCCAGGGTAAACTACCCCCTTTTGTTTGTGAAGGCTATTTGTTTGAGAAAAAGTGTTGTTCATTTTTTGAACTTTACGCCTGTGAGTCAATGAACTCTTACATATTTCCTGTATTACCACTGAACTCTTTAATTTTTTTAGAGATTACTATAGAAAGCAATTGGCTCAGATACATAATCTTAGAGTAAATAGGTACATGATTTTCACATGGTAAGATACAATAAGACATTTAGCAATGTTTTTGTTATCTGAATAAAGAACTGGCAATCAAACGACACAATTGTACTGTTTTAAATTCAATTGAATACACTCACTCTACACCTTCATCAAATATTAAAACAATTTACCCAGTATAGACTTTTAGCATCTGCCTTCGAAGAAATTGATTTGGTTTTTTTTCGCAGTTAGGAAAATCATTTCAGAAATAATATAAGTTTTCCAAACAAGAGAAATTAATATTTGGAGCATAGGAGAACTTGACTCTAAAAAGTTTCAAAAAAAGTCCAAAACGATTGAATTGGATGGTGATGGATAAGTTGGAGAAAGTCTATAATTGAAAACCCCGGTAGCCTCGACTCAACGGCGTCTCTCGAAATTAAATAAGTAGTGGTTACTACTATGTCCAATCGATCTTAAGAGGATAGTCAATCTGTCACTTTAGTTTTACCACGCCATCGTATACTTCCTTTGACGAAAAACTATTGGAAAAACACGGGTATCAGTTGATAAATCACCACTCGCTTATTTTTAGCAGTTTCGCCCGATTAAAAGTATATCACAGCTAGGATCTCGATGAAAGATTCAGGGTTCTGTACTGAAATAACAGAATAATATAGACCTGTGTCTATTTTGTATGTGATTAATCGGTATTCTGTATGGAAATAGGCGTATTTTAAGATAAGAGCATTTTTTTGAATAATTGCAAAAGCAAATGATAGTAATGCTGTCATTGGTGGTAAGACTATCCCAATTATACATACACCCGGCTTAGATGGACGCGTTACTATATATAATGGCATCAGAACACTGCTGGACATAGGACATTTAAAAGTACGCCGCAACTTCTTTTTGTGAGCATCCAGTACCATCCCACCGTCATCTACATTCAGGCCAATAGTTCATCTGATTGAAGGAATATACACTGCGTTTACAAAACCGATCGATCTAAAGTCAAGGACAATGTTCTAACAATCACCAGTCCTTCGACAGAAAAGATGTGTCTGCGATTTTAGCTTGCTGATTCTACCAACTATTGGTTTAGTATACATTTTATGAAAATCCAATTTAGACCAAATAAATCAAAGTATTTGAAACATATCGCGTGAGCTGCTGTTCGCTCTTAGCCAGTTTTTTCGTGTATCATCTCCCTCCAACGGCCGATCTATCATTAGTCTGAAAAAAACTGCTAAGATGTTTCCTCAAAGTAATTTGTTAAAGTGGAGCCCCCCAACACACTATCAGGAGCTCTATCTGTGTTAAGGGATTCATGCTAGTCATGGACATCTTCAATCTGCTTTTAATTTCACAGGAATAAACTTCATTTTGTTGTAGAATTAAATGTATTTCCCGTTTTTCTGTCTCGCATTTAGTTTTAGTTTGTTTTGTTATTTTAAACGTATTTGCAATTTATCATTTCGTAATTTATTACTACAGCACACAAAATGAACCATTAAATTAACATCAATTGGAGGAACACTAAATAGAAATGAAAAGTATATACAATGTAATAATTTATCACCTCTTTAGCTTGGTTTTACTGCTGACATTTTAACGACATTATAGCCTTTTGTGCGGTTCAACTGTCAATTAGGGGGTTTTGTATGGCTGTCGATTTATTTTGTAGGGCAATATAGCGTTAATGAAGTGGGCTACATTGCAATATATCAGAATGAAATGAGGCGACTAGAAACTGGTCTGGACTGTTTCTAAAACCTATCCGGAGCAAAAAAAATACAAAATATCAACTTCGAATGAAATTGTATTTTTATGTAAAAAAATCCAGGAGTGGTACAAGTATTTTCATTGATGTCTTGACAGAAGTGGAACTTAATAAATGTAATTTTCTGGTACCTAAGCTTGTTACTTTGATCAACAGGACCAGCAGTAGTAACCATAAACACATTCGTCAGGATGATTACGACCATAAGCGACAATCAAATGGTTAGTATCGACCAAAGACAACGCGTAGCCTAGTTCGGACCAGCGGTCTAAGCTCTGTCATCAGTAGATGCCCCGATGTACATGTATCAATTAAAAAAAAAGCAAAATGTATGCGAATTTAGTGAAATAAACCTAAAGAAAGCTTTCTTGTACAAATAATAAATGCGGTTGTACCTAAGTTGCTTTTTAGGAACACTTACACTAGGTACAGAAACTCTTTGGTTCATAATTCAGCTTACTGTACAGAATAACAAGTTTAACTGCTGTTTTTTTTATTTTTATTTAACTTGTAGTTTTTTTATCAAACACAGGCATAGATGTAGTTATTTGGTATATTCTTTCAAGATGGATGGAGACGCGTAAATCGTTTTTTCATCTTTAAACTTTTTCAGTCCGATTACACCATTAATTTTCATAAGTAATTTTGGTTACGATACATCTTGAAAGTTTTCTACATAAATGGAAAGGCACGAGTTGAACCTGGTTATTTCAGTAAGCGTCGTTTCAGGTGTTAATCTATGAATATTTCAGCTCCATGTACAAGTAATCATTAACATTTGACGTAGAGGTGCGTGATTTTGTGTGTGTGCTCGAAATCAATATTCATATCTCATAGATAATTTTAAACGAGTCATGAAATCAAATCATGAAGTTTTCAATGGCTGGACACCGGGAATGGTCTATGGGAGACCTTACTTTAAACTTCCTTCTAAAGCCATTTAATTTTTATTTAGTTTAGTAGTTAGTGAAGAAATTATCCTGTCACTGTCAATAAAATAACCTCTAAATCAGTCAAATGCTTTGAGTTAAATTTTTGAAATAATAAAAATGTTTCATAACGTGTCAATTGTGAAGTTTACTGAGCAAATATAGTGTAGAGCCATTTAAAAAACGAAAATTGTAACGTGGCAAAGGATTCTCAATTCACCAAAAGCCACTTATTTGAATTTTCAGTGCTTGTAGGCCCCACGCCTGACTATCACTTCCTCCACAAGTCGTCGGTCAGATAGTATCAATAGAAATTAACACATTAACTATTACCGATAATGTAGTCGTCGAGAACCAAAAAGAATTTTCTATTGGTGTAAGATTTTTTTTATGAAATTATTAATCTTTCGCAACCAATAAATATTCGTATCACAACGGTACTCAGTTTTGAGCCTTTTGTCCCACCACACCGTCTTCAGGTCATCGGTTCACCTTACTCGCACCCTATACTGCGTTTTACAAAACGTCTCCAGTCAAGGACCCGTCCCAGTCAATGACCCGTCTGCTCCAATCGTTGGATCGGTCTATTGGCAGAAAGCAGCTTGCTTACATATTACTCAATAGTATGTTTTTAAACAAAATACCTAATTCAATAAAAATTGAACTCATCGCGTTAGTTGCTGCTCGCTCTTAGCCATTTTTTCCTTATTTCATCTACAAAGGCCTTTAGTCAAAAAAAAACTGCTAAGATGTTTCTAAAAAGCAATTTGTTAAAGTGGAGCCTCCCACACACACTCAGGACTGCGTTAAGGGAATGATGATGCCAGTCATGGACAGTTTCAATTTAGTTTCTGTTTAACTGTACTAATTATTTAAAAAAAATATTTTCAGCCTTACATCTAGATTTAAGGTGTTTCTGTATTTGAAAGTATTTACCAAGCGTCTCAGTTTACATGAATGTCAAATCCATTTAAACCATTTGTAATGTATTAATAAAGCACACGTAATACAACTTTTCAGGAGTACCTACAATAAAATAAAATAAAACTACACTACACATTTAAATAATTTATTACCTATTTAGCTAGATTTTACTGCCGATGTTTTAATAAAATAGCCTTCTGTTTGGTTCAACTGTCTATTAAGGTATTTTGTATGATTGTTATGTATTTTGTGGGAAAATAAAGTGTTGATGAAGTATTGAAGGCTAAATGAATGCATTGCAATATTTCAGGATGGAGTAAGATGCACAGAAACATAATTTAATTTCCAATTCAAAATGTGTTCTCTACAAAATAAATCAATAAACGAAAAAGTCAAAAATATTTTTTTTTCATTTAAGACACTAGCCTTGTCTACATTAAACTTATCATTAAGAATCTATCGAGTGGTACAAGTATTAAATTTATGGTATGAGTTAACAAAGGTATAGGTACCTAGTAACTGTAATTTTCTGGTAAGCTTGTTACTTTGATCAACAGGACCAACAGTAGTAACCATAAACACATTCGTCAGGATGATTACGACAATAAGCGACAATCAAATGGTTAGTATCGACCAGTGACAACGTGTAGCATAGACAAACGGTCTGCGCCTCGTCGTAGTAATCACTAGAGCTTCTGTAGCCTCGATGTATATTTGTAAACTTATAAAAAAAAGAAGAACTATACGAATACTGTGAAATAAACCAGAGACACTATATTTTCCTGTATTTTTTATACGAATCAAAATAATTAAGTACAGCGGTTTTAGCTGAGTTGCTTTTTAGGAACACTAAATTTAGTTTTTCAGCCTCACATCTAGTTTTAAGCTAGTAAATGTTAAACACGGTTTTTCACTTTGTAAACTAATAACTAAAAGTCAGATAAAGGAACACTAAATAAAAATAAAAAATATACATCGTTGTTATTTACTATCTCTTTACCTTGGTTTTTCTGCCGATATTTTTACTCCATCATAGATATTTGCGCAGTTCAACTGCGAGGGTGTTTTATATAGCTGCCGATGTATTTTGTAGGAGAATATAGTAACCAGTAAGGGCTGGATTTAAAATATGCAATACCAGAATGAAATAAATCAACCTTGAAATAAATGACGAAACATTAATTTCATAATACATTATTCTTTATTTAAAAAAAACCGACCAAGTTGAAGCCCTTGTCTACGCTCAACTAATGGTACAGTATTTCATTGATGTCTTAACAGGAGGATGCTTAATCACTATAATTTTCTGGTAAGCTTGTTACTTTGATCAACAGGACCGACAATAGTAACCATAAACACATTCGTCAGGACGATTACGACAATAAACGACAATAAAATGGTTAGTATTGACTAATGACAACATGTAGCATAGTTTGGACAAACTGTCTAAGCCTCATCGTAGACATTAGTAGAGCTTCTGCGCCCTGATGTACATTTGTGAACTTTAAAAATAAATGAAAATACTGTGAAATAAACCAGAGAAACTAACGTGAGCTTTCTTGCATTTTTTATAATAATCAAAATCAGATTTGCGGTTTTAGCTGAGTTGCTTTTAGGAACACCTAATTAGGTAAAACTCCTTGGTTTATAATAAAGCTTACTGTGCAGATTCTCAGGTTTAAGTGCTGTTTTATTTTATTTATTAATATTACTTGTAGTTTCTAATGTTTTAATCCTAAACACAGGAATGGCTGTTGAAATTTTATATATTCTTTCAAGATGTATGGAGAGCATGTGGATCGTTTTTTCATCTTTAAAATGTCTTAGTCGCATTACTACCTTTTTTCTAAAAAGTATTTTTCTTTACTATACATCTAGAAAGTTTTTTATAAGATGGATAGCCACCAATTTAGAAAACCCAGTTTTTTTCTAAGCCACGTCAATTACTGTGAATTTTCCATTATTATTTCAGAAAGCACCGTTTTAGGTGTTAATTAATGAATATTTTCTTTTCAAGATCAAGGAATCATTCATATTCAACGTAGAGGTGCGGGATTTTGTGTTTGAAATTAATACAAATTCTGACAGATAATTTCAAACGATTATTTTTTAATCACGAATAACACAGGTTCCAAGTTCTCCATAGCTGAATACCGAGTACGGGCGATGTGAGACCTTTAATATTTATGTCTCATAAGTAGCCATTTCTTAAAGTTGTTTTTGAGTAATTTTCCTGTCACTGTCCATAAAACTAACCTCAAGCGTTGCGTCTGCCAAACCTTTAAGTATTTTCTTATAGACTTACTCAATCAAGCCCAATCTGGCAAAAAAAAAGGGATTGCTTTGCGCGCTTCTTTTTGATATATTATTTGGTTTCGTTTCTACCCATGAAATAATGCTATTAACAAAAAAACTCGGACCATAGGGCCTCACAGGAAGTATGTTGAGCACAAAAAAAAAATTGTCTGCCTTCCCTAGGAACAATAGCAATAGCCAGGCAAGAGAAAATAATGCAATTATAGTGACTCATTCTCCCATTTATTATCCACACGCAACATCAATGAATTTCACTAAGAGCGGGGTACGCCTATGTGTTATAACATCATTAGGCTATCTTTTAAGTCCACCAGTCTGATCCGTCTTCAGGTCATTGGTCCATCTAGCTGAAGGGCACACTGCGTTGGCCAACCCATCTCCAGTCAAGGACTCGTCTGCTCCAACGGTTATCGGTCCTTCGACAGACGTGACTTGCTCACTGCCACTTCATCTTGCTAAATCTGCGAGCAATCAGCTAAATATTTTATAATTTAATTTGAAACGTAAAAATTTACTGTAAAATGATGCTGCTGTTTGCTCTTCGCCAGTTTTTTCATGTATCATCCACAACTGATAATCCATCATTAAGTAGTCCAAAAAGATCACTGCCAAGATACTTGCCAAAGCAATCTGTTTTAGTGGGGCCTCCCACACATACTAGCTGGAGTGTGTTAAGTGAACCATGCCAGTCATGGACAGCTTCAATCTGGTTTCTGTTTTACTGGTTCTTTTTTCTTTAAAACTGCTTCACTATATTTGGTTTTTCAGTCTCACATTTAGTTTTAAGTTATTTTGTTATATTTAAACGTATTTTCCAAGCGTCATAGTTAACATTAATGTCAAAATCAATCAATCCATTTGTAATTCATTAATAAATCAAACAATTTAACGGTACCGTCAGTGGAAGGAATACTAAATAAGAAAAAAAAGTAATCATTTATCATCTTTTTGGCTTGGTTTACCTGACAACATTTTGGGACATTATAGCATTTTGTGCTGTTCAACTGTCAATTAGGGTGTGTTATATGGCTGTCGATGTATTTTGTAGGGAAACACAGTGTGTAATGAAGTAATAAAGGCTAAATAATGCAAAAAGACATATTTCTTTTTCGCTTATTATTTAAAATATTATTATTTTATGCGCAAGGAACGACATCCTATCTTAATAAAAAATAATAGGCCAAGTTGAACACCCTTTCTGGGTACGATGTACCTATCCGTGAGAATTTACGAGTAAGTTGTATGAGTTGTTATTACGACAGTATGCGACATAAAATTGGTTAATACCAAATCCTACGAGCATAGCTTGGACAAAATGGTCTTAGCTTGTCGCAGTCATTAGTAGAGATTCTGCAGCCACGATGTATATTTGTATAAAAAAAGAATGTTATTAATTAATAAACCAGAGAAAGTAAAGTGAGCTATTTTGTTTTCCTTATTCTATTGAAAAATAATAATTAAGCAACTCAGCTAAAGTTGCTTTTTAGGAACACCTATTCTGGCACAGGAACTCTTTGGTTTATAATAAAGCTTACTGTACGTACAGACTCTCAGGTTTAAGTGTTGTTTTAAATAACGTTAAATGTAGTTTTTAATGTTTTATCCCCAACAAAGGAATGGATGTTGTGTTATTATCTATTATTTTAAGATGGATGGAGAATATGTTGATCTTTTTTTTATCGTAAAAATGTCTTTGTCGCTTTACAAACTTTTCATTATCAATAGTATTTTTTGTTAAAGTACATCTTAAAAGTTTTCTATGCAAATGGATAGCCACCAATCTAGAGAACCCAGTTTTTTCTATGCTATGTCAGCTGCTGACGACCTTATTATTTCTGTAAGCACCGTTTCAGGTGCTAGTCAATGAATATTTTAGTTTCAATTTCAAGGTATACTTAACATTGTACATTTAGCTGCGTGATTTTGTGTGTGTGTTTGAAATCAATTAAATTGTAATAGATAATTTCATACGATTAGTTGTGCTCATCATGAAAAACACAGGTTTTCGAAAGTTGCATAGCTGAATACCGAGTACGGGCGATGCGAGACCTTTACAAGTCTCTAATGTAGTCATTTAACTTGTTTAGCAATTTCCTGTCACTGTCCATAAAACTACCTCTAGCGTTGCGTCTGTCGAACTTTAAAATGTTTCATGACAATCGTGAAAGTTACTCAGCAAAATATATTGCAGAGCCATTAAAAAATCGATGGCTGAACCATGTGGCACGCGATTGTTTTGGTGCTAGATTCCCCATGTCAAATAAATAATTGTATGGTTAAGGATTTAAATCCTTTCGTGTTTCATATAGTTTCCCAAAGTAGTAATTTTGCCATTATAATGAAAGTCAAGTCGTACCGTGCAATAAATAGAAAACAAACTTGGCCGGCCGCGCGGTCTGTAAACTATCCATGTTTTCGTTTCTGGAACAAAATGGTAATTTCCGGCCACGTCGCGCCTCGGTGGAAGACTCCTCCACCGTGAATTTGCAAATGAAACCTCTTTTTTATACGCTGCTAATCCCGTAATAAGCCTTCCATTGTATTGTAATGAAACAAAAACATCCGGTTTGTTCCGAAACGTACAAGGGGACGCCGAAAAACGACTTCTCCCCAGCACTGAAAGAGCATTGAGAAAGATTAGAAAAGGCCGTCATAATAAATTTGATCAAAATTTAAATTAAAATCAGTGAGAAATTAAAGACCTAGACTTTGTTTTAATATTCATGTTATCTTTTACTATGCCATGAATAGGAAAAGTTTTCTTTGATTCCGTGATGAAAATCTCCTCCATGTCTTTTTTACACTAACACAAATTCCCGTCAACAAAGACATCGTTTTGTTTTAGTTATTCCCAAAGTCAATTTTTCTGTTATTTGTTTGTATTAAAATTATTTTGGTATAAATCATCAGTGTAAGGCATCCATCGACATGATCCACACCTAAAACGTTTTTCAGGTACTAAGGTGAGTTGGCCAGCAAGAGTAAACGAATTATTTTCAGATGTAAGACCACATACGGCGCAAAATTATCCCAAGTTAGGATGTAGATTCCATTGATTTTGGCATAATTACTGAAACCATATATTTTGCTTGGTACTTAGATGGACCAGCGGTAGTGAGCGTCAATATATTTGTCAGAAGTATATCCAAAATCGATGACGTCACAATGGTAAGTGAGCATAAGGACAGACTGGACCACGTTACTAGAATAAGACACAGTTTCATAAAGTAACAGCCTCGCGAGTCAAGTCAAATGAATGGGTAAATCTATCCTATTTATTGAATAAGGAGAGGTTTACCCTTATATGTGTAATGTTCTTTCCTATATATTATTTTTATTTATTTTGGATCCCTTTGGTGTTTACGACCAAAATCGTTTTTAATTCGCGTCTTAACGGATTGCGTCACGGAATCTTCATTAGGCACTTCTCTAAATTCATCCCGTCTAAACAATTTAAGTCTTCCTAGATTATCGTTGGTAGTATTTGAGTTTTTATTTTTTTAGACTGGCTGGTTGTCCTTATGATTTTATCTGGAAGAGCAAGCTTCCTATAGCGAAATGAGCTGACGTCTTCTGTTTCCAATCAGCATCATTTCATTATGCTTTAACATCTGACATCAATCCATTATCTTACCGATCGTAACTACCTTTTCTGTTCGCTATGCCTGATCGATCCCGAAACCTAAGATAGGCTATGTTGTCTGCTAAATACTGGGGTTTAATGTTTTGAACTTGTCTGTTGTCATGAAGGGGAAGGGCCGACCTTAGTACGTGTCAACATGTACCTCCGATCCATCAGCAAAATAGACGATTATAAAATGGTGAGTGACGTCACTTAGACCAACAGTGTTATTTAGAGTGTCAGTTTTATTATAAACAAACGTTTCGATTGAAAGTTCATTGAAAAATTTGGTGCCGAGTGAAATGTTATTTATAATAAAATTGGGCATTTTTAACAGATTGGTATATTTGGCAATAATTGCACTTTGCTAAATTCTCAGCTATGTATTTGGATAATTGTGTTGATTTGAAGTTTGGATTTTTTTTATTTGTTTGTTTTATAACTAACCCTGGTTTTTGCAGTGGACCCTTTTTATTTTAATTTTGACTCTAAATTTTTGTATTAAGTTTACTATTGGCAATTGTAAAATATTTGTACTAACTTCAAACTCCCAAAGGTGCGGAGCCGCGCACTCCTTAATTTTTGTATTATTTTCAAATGTATTAACAACATGTAAAAAATATATGTATCGTTAAAATTTACTTTTGTTCTGTTTTGTTATACTGAAATTTTTATCTGAGTTTTGTTATTGTTTTGGTTCTTTGCTTGGACGAAAAAACCAAGACGACGCTCGAAGACGATGTACACAGGGAACTAACATTGGAGTAGTAGCAAACCGATGTTGATGCACAAATTAAAGATAGAAAATAGTCTATCTGCCTAGTGCCATAGAACATATAGAAACGTAGTATGAAATTTAACGTGTAAGGTCTTTTCATTTCCATTTCAATAAAGTTATTAATAGGTCTCGATTTAAAGCTATTCTACAATTCAGAATAATAAATTATGACAGACAATGCTGGAAATTTCAAATACCGTCCACCTTATTCAAGTGATAGTATTTGAGTTATTCATCGGCTGTGCGGGACGTAGGTACTTATTTCGTTATCATGTTAATGTTGTAGACTTCCATCGCGTCTTAGCCGTTGACTTTGAAGAATCATCCAATCATCATGCAACTTTTTTTTAATGAGAATCTAAGTTGTCTTAACAAAACGGCGCTGTCCAGTAAAAACATACTTACTTAAAATTTTGCAGATTTTCCTTTCGTGCTGGCCGAAGTTTTAGTAACCTGAAAATGTGTGGTCATTCAAAAGAAATAGTTTATATCATCGACACGGTGGCACTGGTAGGTAGAGGGAAGATCCATATACGAACAGCCTAACATGCAAAAGAAAAAAACAAATAAAGATTGTGATTCAGCTTAAAAATAACATTCTAAAAATAGTACCTAATACACTATTGCATGTGTTCATTTTTTATTTCCATTTCGTTAATGTCATCGAGCACATCGATATTGTTGATGCCGGTTAAAATCAAACTTCAATCAGATAATGACATTTCAGATGAATGCTCAATTTAATTCCACTCGTATTGGTATATATTGTAAAGTGAGCGTTCTCACACATATAAGTAGTATTATTTGGAGTTGTTACGTCACTTTTTTCCTTTCACACTATAATATCCCGAAAAATAATTTTTATTCGGTCATTTTCTAAACTAATACTGCACATCTTGTTAGCTTTATTTCTGTGCTCAAGTCTACTTCATGAAGGCAATACATGATCCAAGACTAAGGTACTCGTTTCGTTAAAAGAGGGGTAAAACAAAACGTTCAAGTGGCAGGTTCCATGGTTTCTTCGTCCAAGTTTATGTGTTACTTATCGAATATTACATTGTACAAAGCAGGAGATCAGACAAAATACAGACCTGATGGATTATTGGCACAGTACGTAGTCAGCACATGATTTTATAAGCAAAATTCGCTTCGGCGTCGGTCATACGCCAAGATCCGACAATTGGCTATTGAAGCACCCACAAAATTTGACCATTGGTTTCACTAAACAATAGGAGTTAAGATTCAATATCCCACGCTTGTAGATCCGGTCACAGGGAATCCGCGGCCCGCACCGACACTCTCACCTCATTATTACCATTTACTTTCCGTATGTTCCTTTTGTCCAATCTTGCTTCTTTTACTGACATATTTGTGAGGAGATAACTAAAAACTATTTTGGTCGTGTACGTTGACAGTTACGTGGTTGATATTGTCTTGTTCATGTGAATTTGTGTTGTGTAAAATGTACGGGGATCGCCGCGCCCGCACTCGGCTTCGAGCTTCTGGTGGCTGTCCACCATTATGTGACACCCGACCCCGACGTCCGCTAGACGTACCGTAGCACTAGTTAAACTGGCCGATGTGCATGAAGGTAATCAAGCATTCCACTGACGAATGCTCAACGGTGAGTCGGTTTAAGCTTCGCTTCCAACGCTAGTGTCTATAGCATGTTTTGATTTCCACCTCAACTCTTTCGAGGTTATCTTTTGGACGTGCTAAAGGCTCACCCGCTGTAAATACGTCCGCTGCAAGGCTCGTCTGGCTTTTATCCAATTCGAGTCGTTCATCCATTATGTAACGCATCGCATTTATCAACGTCGATGCTATCAGCTCTGCAAACGCATGATCATCGCCGCTCCAAAAGCTAACGTCGTCGAGGCGCATGCGTTGTTTAGTATTCTGCATTCGCATTTTCTGTACGATAATTCATTTGACTTGTTCCCGTGATGTTGAGGGTTCGATGTTTTTTTATGTCAAATTAATTATTGAGGAACCTTCGACAACATCCCTCCCGTAGACAATTAAGATGAAGAATCAAAGATTTGTGTCAATAATACACGAAATTAATATTCCAAATTATCATCTTGCAACACAGCACAGAACATTGGCATTTAACAATTGCACACAACCAAAACCTAATATATTGGCACAAATTGTTTAAATCACAAACAAAAGAATAGCTTAGCCGAATAATAAAGAAATCATGGTAGAATAGCTTCATGCATTGATATGAAAAATAAAAATCCATAAATAGCGTCAAAATCAATTAAAGCTTTGGGGATACTGTTGCACACTTGGTGTCCTTGTATATAGATTTTTGACATTTAGAATTTCGAGACATTGGATGAGCAGTTTTACGCGATGTAGTGCTAAGCTGACGATGTGGTATTGTCAACATTGATGATAAGCACATGAATAACGACATTTATGAAGTTCTGGAAAAGTGAATTGAATCGTTACCAATATCTGTGCACAAAATGGTTCAATACGTGGATGATAATTTGGTTGGTTACTGTTTGACAATACCACTGCGTGATTATGGTTGTTATCATTCCCATGACTACAACTGTTGCTGTGCTTACAGGAATACTCTGTTCAACTGACGTTCAGGGAACAATGGCTCGATGAGAGGCTCAAGTTCAACAATTTGGGAGGTAAGGGCTTTGGCATTATTACTCATAATACTCGTTATTAGAAATGACCGCGTTATTTGCTAAACTAGTAAACATGGCTTATTATATATGTATTAATTGTAAACCTGTTTTATTAGGTGTTGGCTTCTGACTATGAATTTGAAGGTACTAGTCAGCGCGTAACTGATAACCTCATTAAGAATATAGTCTTAGGCGTATATTATCTTGTTTCAAGATTTCGATTCGTCTTATTCAATTTGAACAACACGTTAATTTTCGATCTCGCAATCCAAAGATTAACATGTTATTTTTCTTACCAGGTCGCCTGAAATACCTGACCCTGACTGAAGCTAACAGAGTATGGATGCCTGACTTGTTCTTCTCAAACGAGAAAGAAGGTCACTTCCACAACATCATCATGCCGAATGTGTATATCCGAATCTTCCCTAACGGTACCGTTCTGTATAGTATCCGTATCTCGCTGACGCTGTCCTGCCCCATGAACCTGAAGCTTTACCCCCTGGACAAACAGACTTGCTCGTTGAGGATGGCTAGTTGTGAGTATAACCACCCTTTATCTAGACAGCTTTTCAATTTATCTGAGTGATTATAACATGGCATCATGAACTCTATGTGACTACTTTTGGTCTTTACACTTCCCACACAAAAACCGGGCGGTCTGCAAAATGTTGCAGTAATACTTAATTTAATTTCATATATCAAAGGATGGACTGAACCCTACAGTTGCAATCTCGTATTTAGGAAGAAGCTCAACAGCCCGCACCCAGACAAGACAAGGTCTAGGCTATGAGAGCTTCAAAAGCATAAGTCAGAAATAAGAAGTTCAGAATCAATAAACGTTTTTTCTTTCTTTCAAATAAAAATGTATCGCTAAATGCTACACTCAGCATGGCAAAACGGGAAAAATAGAAAGGAAAAGCAAAACTATAATAATGTCTGTTTTTGCTAGCTAACTGTGTGATAATAAAAACCCGCAGTGAAATTAACAATGTTGAAATAATAACTATTATTACCAAGAAAATTGCTGTGTCAATCAGGCAACTCTTTCATAACATGAAACAAAAAGATTGCTTGCGCACCATTCCGTAAACATTGGAATAATGCATGCGTTCTCTGTTTACGTTGCCCTAGTGAATAGCCTATGTTTATTTTTTCTATGTCGCCCTCGCTGAAAATTGGCGTAGGTTAAAAATATTTTCCAACATGCTGGCACTGTTTCGTGTAGACAAACGTGGCCCAGGTTGAATATCAATCACATGATAATATCTGTGAAATGACATCATTTTTTACGAAATTTCACGGTTAGACGAGAGGAGCGGAAAAAAGGTTTTGTTTTAAAATGAGATGTTACGCTCAGACTAAGAATATACAACAACTAACAATATCTAAGCTAATCACGAGAAGTGTGAATAACTATATCTTTCTCTTTTTTGTTGAGTCGCTTCCAGTTACAAACGCTTTAATTAGTTGATCCAGCCAGTTGTACTTATCATCGTAAGATTATTTAGAGCTAATTATCATTAGTCTCTCAAATTTTGTTGATGACAGTAGACAACATTATCTTTTCACTCAGGGCCATTATATAGTACATTCTTGGCTTCATAGCAAGCAAGTGAAATAGTTGCCACATTACTTTGAAGAGGATAGACAAAATCACAATTGCGTTATTCTAAAATTTGGCAGTCACTGAAGCTCGCTGCCTTGACTTTTGTTTGAAGAAGTTCCACGCATTTTTTAATTTGTCTTCTCTTGGGTGGACGGGATGATTTGAATAAACGAAGCAATGAAGATAAATGGATAAGGACAGAAATAGCCGGTCCGATTTGATATAGTGTTGTTGTTTCACTTGATAGGTATGCCGAGACGTCTCGAACAATATTATAAGAATAATGTTCTCATAATCGACTGTTACAAATGAAATATAGGGCGCATATATTTAATTTGTAACAGTCGCATGTAATATAAATCGGATAAAAATGTAGAAACACAAATTAACATTTTCTAAAAATGTAAAGTCATACTTAAAGATTGTTACAAATATTTATCTATGAAATACAAAGCAGAAATTGTTTCTTTTATCAAAATGCCTATATTCAACACTAGCGGCCGTCCGCGTGACCTCCCATTAGTCATACCGTGAAGTTTTATAGCTTATTAGCTTATAGCCTTTTTCAAGAAAAGGACTATTCAACCCAAAAATAGGTTTCCAATTCGAAATATACATATAGTAAACCTAAGGGTATACCATTATGGTGTGTTTTAGTGTTAATCATCAAACTGGACATTATAATACCGTCCACTAAGAGATTACGAATATATTTAGTATTACCCGGAATTCAATTTATACACAATTAAGTTTCTAAATGAATTTGCAAAATCACTGTAGAACACTACCAAAAAAAAGAGTAATTCATAATTTCACCTTTCTCAATTTTTCAGACGGCTGGACGACTGACGACTTAGTATTTCTTTGGAAAGAAGGGGATCCTGTGCAGGTGGTGAAAAACTTACATCTACCACGATTTACACTGGAGAAGTTTCTGACGGATTACTGCAACAGTAAAACGAATACAGGTAAAGATTTTCAGTACGATTTATTAATTGGTGACCATAATATTCTATAACCTCACAATATCCCAATCTAGGTAGTTAGAGACACACTGACTATTGCCGTCCATGGTCAAAATAACATTCAGAAGCCTAAATTTTGCCGAGATAATTTGATGAAACGTGGTAAGAAGCAAGCCTATCGCCGGGTTTTTTTTATCAGTGTTTGCCACCACAGGGAAGTTCTTTAGTGAACATAAAATAAGTGTTTCGTTCAGATTTGAATACGAGACTACACGGGTGTCGTATGTTAGCCAGTATTCATGCATACATAAATGGCAAACCATGGGACGACAAAAATAGGACGATCTTCTTTGGAACTAAATCGGAAAAAATAAGAAGTGAAAATTGCTGCAACGAAAATATTAAATGAAGGGAAAGAATTGGTTCAAATGGAGGCAATCGGATATTGTTATATATATCGAATTTCGGCAAGTCGTTTTAGCCATAGAAGGTGTTGATAGGAAACTCTCTAACTTTATATTACGATACCATCTTTATAACGAAGTGATATATTTCTGCCAAACAGAAAAGACAGTTTGAGGGCTACCACAACAACCACCCGCTTGCAGAAATGAAGAGTGTTCGTCTGTTTGGCTGGCCTCAATCAGATTTTTAACCGATGATAGCTTATCTTAAACACATTATATCATGATTGAATAAAATAAATATAGGTATAACTTCCGATTGAAAGTTTTATGTTTCCTAAAGTGGGATACTGGCTGAACGTTTATCGTATCTTTTGAAGTAAGTAGAGCTAAATATGCAATAAAAATGTTGAATTGGAAAGTTACATAATAGTTCCTAAGTTTTGCCTATCATTAATATCATCCAACATGATATTAATGATAAACTGCATAAGAACGTCCTTTTATGAAACACTGCTATATTGTTTCTCTTACTCATTTTTCTTTACGAAAACCTATCATCCGTTGAAACAGATGATTAGGGTCCGCAAGGCAAACGAACATAAACGGAGGAAGAATGTATTCTTCAAAAAGTAGATGTCACCAGGTGAACAGCTACAGTTAGTTACAAATTGTATTTAAATTTACAGCCTGCGATAAGTTAAAAACCAGTGTATTCCGCAACTGTGGAGAAAGGTGCAGGTTCTATTTCAGAAGCCCCAGGTGGCTGCAGACGTGCAAATCAATCATCACCGTCATATTCAGTCAAGTCTACTGCTGAACATTGGCTTCCCCCTCAGTGTGTTGCGGGGGATGTCATGTTGCATGCCAGGCGGGCGGGTTAGCTAGTTCAACGCACCCTTTCGCGTTGTGATGCTGCTGTCCTTCGCAGCCTATGTACTATGTATTGGTTATACCTACTCTAATATTTCGTTAACAATTAAATTTGGGGCTTTGAGGGATAAGCGGTGTCTACGTTTTATTCCGTTATACCACCGTTAGTTCAAACACGTTCCGTTTTGGTGACGATCGAATTGCGTAATGGCACATATGGCTATGGTCAAGAAGTTGGCTCCAACCACTGCACAGTACAAACATTCGTTTGCATGAACTTGTATGGATTGTTGCGTATCTATTTCTCACAGTGCAAGCTCGGAGCTAGACGTCGCTGTGTGGAGAAATGCCAATGATATTAATTTAATTATTTTTCCATCCAGGCGAATACAGCTGCCTGAAGGTCGACCTGCTGTTCAAGCGCGAGTTCAGCTACTACCTGATCCAGATCTACATCCCGTGCTGCATGTTGGTCATCGTATCCTGGGTGTCCTTCTGGCTGGACCAGGGCGCGGTGCCTGCGCGCGTTTCATTGGGTAACAAATTGTCTTACTCTTTAGAGTTTCGAACAAAGACAGTACTTGGCTGTAGTGGTTTATAAAGGTGCTATGTTATCACCGGCAGAGAACCCACTGATTTTATGGTGTGAACAAAGAAGGTGTTTTAGCCAGAATCCATATAACTTGAACTGTATGGATAAGTACCTAACGAAAACCAGAGCTGATAGAAAAGACAAAAATAAATTCTATATTTGTCAACCAGAATTGCAGATCTACAATTGAATGTTCTTCCAATTATTCAATTTATTTGCACAGCTTCAAGATCTTTCTTGAAGCTGTGCAAATAAATTGAATAATTGTTAATATTTTTATCAGACTGGAATTGCGGACCGTGTAGGTTCAATCTGGGTAGTTCTAGGACAAATTTTATTTTGACGAATATAACTATTGAGCTTAGGTCAAAGACGTTGCACCTCATGTTAAAATATAGATGCATTTAGGGATTCTTAACTAAACTCTCAGCAGTCTTTTTCTTAACATTATATTCCTCATTTTCAACAGGCGTGACCACCCTTCTAACCATGGCCACCCAGTCTTCGGGCATAAACGCGTCGCTGCCCCCGGTGTCGTACACCAAAGCCATCGACGTGTGGACCGGGGTGTGCCTGACCTTCGTCTTCGGAGCCTTGCTCGAGTTCGCGCTGGTGAACTACGCGTCCCGGTCGGACATGCACCGCGAGAACATGAAGAAGACGAGGCGGGAGATGGAAGCTGCGGCGAGCTTGGACGCGGCCTCGGATCTGCTGGACACTGACAGCAATGCTACCTTCGCAATGGTGAGCACGGGTCTAAGCTCTTTGTTTATTGATTATTTTGCAATCATTTGTTGCTTAAACTTCTGTTTTTGCTATTAAAGCGATAAACAATTCAACCAATCACACATTAGTACCTTACATGACATCTTAACATTACCACTGATATTCACAATGGTGATACATTTTTAAGACTCCCTGAGCATACGTAGCGTAGCTATAGGTACCTCTTTGTCTCGGAGTTTATAACATTCATTATAATATAAAGAAAAGGAAATATTTAGGCGGAAAAGGTTTTTTTTAAAAGAGCCAGAAAATAAACCCCTTAACCAATAATAAAAAAATAATTGTACCTCAATCACCCAGCCCCATCAATGGCAGCTTATAGTTTAGAAGCAACACTACACGCATAAATTCTAATTAAACAAACACCTGACACGCTTAGTTTGCATGAAAACCTTTTTAATTTGGCCGTAACACCACTTTTGGATCTAATGGTTACTTTCTGAGAATTTCCTAATTTCCAAGATTGGAATAAATCAGTGTTGATACGGCCCTTGGTGTTATGAACTTTGTCTTTCCTACCTGACGGGTCTGCAACTGCAGAAGCCGTTGGTTCGCGGTGGCGACTCAAAGATGCGGCAATGCGAGATTCACTTAAAGGCCCCCAGGAAGAACTGCTGCCGGCTGTGGATGTCTAAGTTCCCCACGCGGTCGAAGAGGATCGACGTCATCTCGAGGATCACCTTCCCATTGGTCTTCGCGCTTTTCAACTTGGCCTACTGGTGAGACATTTCCAACATTTTTCGTAGATATTTTATCTTTCAAGAATGCATTATTGTTGTTCACTGACATTTTTACAATTTTGGAAATGAAAAAGAGCAGGGTGTTTAAAAAGGCAACATTTTCATTTATGAAACATCTAAAACGCGTAAACGCGCAATTTATTTATAATTTAATTAGAATTAGGTAATAAATTGATAATGTTTTACTATTTAGTGTTAATATTGTATGTTAGGTGATAGGTACTCGTAACATAATGTTAGTTTTAATGTTGCAATGCCCTAACAGGGTCATGTGATGTACATTTTTTTTTTTAGATTTAATACCTTGTAAAACCACATGTTGCAATAAATATTTATGATTATGATTATTATGATTTATCAACGCGTCCCGAATTGATAAATTGTATGAGCGTGAGCGACGTAAACGCGCTATGATCACTTTTGACTCAAAACGGACCGCGCCCTAGATGATACGTCACTTAGATGTTTCATTTATGAAACATTTAAAATGTTGCCTTTTTAGACCCCCTGGTTACCGAAAACTATGAATGAAGTTAACTTCAATGTTGAACCAACAGTGTTTCAGTGTTAACTTGACGACCAGTAGCAACCAATTGTCTCACAGAAATATACAACTACAGAGCATGTTTTAAACCATCAATTTTAACATCAACAGGTCGACCTATTTATTCCGCGAGGAGGATGAAGAGAAGTGATTTTCCGAGAACTTGGGCGAATCGCCGCATGTGATCCGGCTGGTGGTGGCGGTGCTCGCGCCATACACCGTGTTCGCGATCGCATACGCGGCGTTTCTGCGCAACAGAGGCGTGACTGTGCCCGCGCACGACGTCGTCGCCCTCGACACCTTCCCCAGAGCCCTGCCCACCCCCGAGGAGCAACCCTCACGCCCCAAACGCTCCAGCCGATCCAACACCACCAACATTTAGCGTAGACATTCCTGTTAGACACCTCACCAATACACTCCGTTAGCTCGAGGGTCTAGCAGAAAACTTCTCTCAATCAGCTTTGTGATCAGAAAACAGAGAAATCATTAGTGATGTGATGGAAAACAAAGTTACTCTTAAAGCCTAGGACACTGATTTTGATTTGGCTCGAGTAGTTTGCAACGTAAGATCTTGATCAGACCACCTGATGTACACGCGATTGTACGAATGAGCATACAAGATCCAAGCTGTATACTGAATAAGGATTCTACCTCAAGAAAAAAGAACACCATTTTAATTTTCAAAGGCAACATTTATGAATGTCTGTGTGTTTGAATGTGTCTGTGTACTTGTTAATGAATGAACAATAAAATTCACAAATATTCGAATCTCGGATATGAAACATATATTCCCAGTTAAGGGAATATTTAAACTTATTGACTAGACTAGCTGCAAACATCAGGACTATATAAAGTTGAAAATGGTAAAGCTTGAAGACGAGCAAATTATAAAAGGAACAGTGTTATATCCTCGACCTAATTAGGAGTATACCCACCGCACGGAACCTCACCATGCTTCCATAGTACATAATATAACGCAATAATTAGCCATCTAAAAAACCACAAAGTTAATGTGATTGTAATTGTTAAGTTGCTAGTTATTTTGCATCATTATACGATTTTTGTTGAAGTTCTCTGAAATCCACCACCTCATTTAAAAGTTGAATTACTAGTTGACATGACTCGTAACAAGGTAACGAATTTAATAAAAAAAGGTGTCAGTAATCACGCTATACGGAGAATACTGTATATGATTACAATCGAGCGTTATACTACAAAAATTCAAATCAAGAGTTCCTCTGTTATATTATATCAGTATTTATTTACTAATGCTTGTTCATAATTGTAAATTATTATTAAATTATTATTTTCATTCATTTTTTAAACCTTTTATTTCGAGATATTTGGAGAATTGTGGGATGAAAAACAATTTATTTATCAACTTTAATCTACGGACTTAAGTATAAATGAGCACTGTAAAACATCAGGTAACAACCAGACAGCAGCCTCGTAAAATTGAAGGGATACGTAAAATAAATATGTAATAATGAACTAAAACCAGTTTATTGATGCGAACAGACATTTCTTTCTTATTTATAAAAGTTTTTGATAATTTTACTAAATTACGCCTCGATGTACCGAGATGTACATGCGTATTTTACACGTATAAGTAGTTCTAAGACCATTAGACCATTTGTATCTATAACCGCTAACCACGTGAACCTAATCGCCTACGTTTGTGCGACGTTATAGCGACTGTATGAAATTATGATATTAACTAGAGTAGCATACCTAAACAATATTCGAGCAATGATATTTTATAAGTGTTGTGGTAATCAATTTGACGAGTTTGTACGGAATCTTGTAGCAAAATAACCAGTGACATAATAAAAATAGAGAGAAGGTTACATTTATAGAACTCAATTTTATCAATTTTAGATAATAGAGTTCATTATTCAAGCATTAGTGGATAGAGTAATTGTTAGTCGAAATATGTTACGTAACATTCATTGTATAATGGCCTAGATCTATATCGAGTAGGTTCCATTTATTCTATTTAAGAAAATTCGTCTATAAGACAAAAGGAATTTATAGCACGTTATTCATTACACTATTTAGCAGCTAGGTAGATATAATTACTAGAATTTTGTAATTGTAATTGTCTTACTAACAATCTTGAGAAAATATCTGGTAAAAGCATGATACTAAGATCAAAGTCATGCATAGTATCAGGTTGCTTTGGCGAATTTTTTTTAAAAAGTGCAACTAAACCAGAGTCAAAAACATTTGTTTTGAATTTTGGGAATGCCTTTTGAGGTTTATTGAGCACCATGTCAACAAAATTTACTAAATTGTCTATAAATACAATTTTTTTAATCATATTTCGTGCCTTATATTTTGAAGAAATATCATAATTTATTTATATTCTCCATTGGAAAGTCTCAAGATTTTTAGTAAAAAATGTAGGTACGTGGTAAATGTGTATATAGTTGGGCCTACAACTTTCTACACCTGTGTCGCTCATTGTACAGATGTCTTCTTAATATTATGACTTATTATAAAAATCTTTAAATACTTTATCAACGTTTATTTCTGTGTCGCACCACGACTTACGTGTTTATACTGTAAATAAGAATTAATGTTTACTATTTACTCACATGGTAGTACGCTTCTGAGACATTATTGAAAGTATGTGTTTGATCATTACTAATGTGGAAAGGAATCAGGGTTTCATTACGAAGTGTACTACCTACTAAAAATATTGATGTTTTTATGTGGAATATATGTGTCTATATATGAATGTCACAATAGCGGTGGTCGGTTGACCCCCTTGGGTGCCCAAAGACCGACCAATCAGACTGTCTTAAAACCTACTCCGAAGCTCGTTTGTTTTCTCTTACGATTCTTGCTCATTTTTCTATTTCCGTCCCTATCTTGGTGGAGTCTTAGGTTGTTATTAAATAGGTTGAAATTGGCATAGCAGTCACATTGCTGAGTCTATTGGTATTCATTTAGATATGTCCTTATTAGATATTCTTGGGCTGTGATGAAGCACGTAGCGTAATAATGAACCTTTTAAAATATCCTACATTTTAACTTAATAAGACCCGTATTCCAGAAGTTAACCTGAAAATACAATCATTGCATAATATTTTAAATGCAAATGGGGTGAATATTTTGCTCAAAGTACAAAACATTTAGACAATTACGGGTTAAGTTGAAGAGTTGCCTGCCAGAAATATATGGAACGTAGAACATTAGGACGTTTGCTAATTTTCGCCGTAGAAAATGGGAATGGGAAGCTCAACTTCAAAAAATCGTCTTATTTACTCTTTATATTTCTGACACCTTAATAATGAAGTAATAAGCAAGACAGCTTAATATTTTAAAATATTGGCAGGAACATTTAACATTGATAACATCAATCCACACGTAATTAAATCAGAAACTCTTCAAGTTAGCGTGATCGTAAAGTCAATTAAATCATTATGTAAAAAGCATTTTACACATATCGTCTCATAACATTTCAAATTCAAAATAATCAAGTCAACACTTCGTACTTTTCGGAATAAAAATATTGCTGTGACGTAGTGCTGCCAAACTATCGACAGTTTTGGACACTGTCGACATCAATACCATCAATATTGATTTTGATGGTTTCCGAAGTTTGGTAGTCCCGAGCATCAATACCACTTTGAAGTAAAGAAAACATGAAACCAAAGCAATATTTACAAATTTTACCAAAAATAACAATTTTACAAAAAAAGTTGCTGTACAGTGATTAAAATACCAAAGACACGGTAGTCCAAGCTTGATGGTAATTTATAGAAAAATAAAACCATATCTTGTCATCGCCATAAGAAAAACAACAATGGTTCCATTATGTTCCTTGGTCAAACATAAAAAAATATATGCATTCATCAAGTTTGGATCATCCGTATAAATAACCAAAGGAAAAACTTAAAGCGCTCTTTAATTGTTGATTAAAATGCGCGTAATTTTAAATCACTTCAAGTCAAGGGTCATTAACTTGTAGAATACTTCATTCCCACTATCATTCAATTTAAAGGAACGATAGTAAAAATGAAAAAGGATTTTAATAAATGAAGTACACCCACAAATAAATTGTTTTATTCATAACTATATTTTCAATAGCATAAGACTTACTAATTATGTTCTAGCATAGGTGCTGTCCATGTAATTTTTTTGTACAAATAATTCCAGCCTTTTTAATTATTTGTACAAAAAGACTTACAAGTATTTGAGTGTTTTAGTTTCTTGAAAAATAGTTAGAAATTGTAGTATATTTCCTGTTGTCATCTCACTCACAGCCGCTCTACGCCTGATGTTTGATTTCTTGTACGAAATTAAGTCTATCAACAACCTGGGACAGGGAGCAAAGTCACTTAGGAGGAAGAGTTGGTTTATAGACGTATAGGTCTGATCCATTGATAGACGGGCGGATTCAGTGAGGTCAATAGGTGTTGTTATTTTCAAATTATACAAGACATTAGCAAATATTATCGGGATACTACATGAAAGTAATCAGATGCAACTCGACATGAGTGCAATCTTATTTTGCTACACACACTAGAGTTATCTAGTGGATTTATCATAATGTTGAGAAATTTAATAATGTGTAGTTACATGTCAATTTTAAACATAAATAGATGAAGATACATTAGATCTAGGTATTGAAGAAAGGTAATAGAAAAAAATTGTTAAGATACTTTATCGTATGACTTCACATCATTATTTCCCGTTTGATTCGTTTTTCCAGCAGAGCATTGTCTAATTTTTGTTCTCGTTCTGACAAGCAACGTACTTTTCCGCTTCAGTCTGTAATAATAATATAATGTATGTTTAACTAACAATCCCGAAACAAACTCCAACATGCAAATACTTGGAGATAACATGACATCGTAAGTATAATTAAATATGTGGAAGGAAACTTAAGCTTCCTAGCACTTTCTCACATGGCAAGAAGGTGACGGAAAACTAAACACGTCATTCGCTAAACCTATGCTGCAGTATTGCTTCATATTTTATTTCATCCATAGAGCCATCTCTATGACTAATCAGTTAATACATCATACGATGCATTAATGGAAGTAGACCTTCAGGTTAGGTACGGTGGACGGCACATCACTCTACCCATTTCCGGTCAGACTTTGCTCTATTGCAAAGAAATGACATTTGGCAAGAGCGAGAGAAAAAACGGAAATGGGGTAACCTAATGTGCTGTTGACTGTACGCCACAAGCCACGAGACTCCTCCTGCTTTCGCCATCACGTTACCACTATCCTCACATCTAAATAATTATCCCATGCTGAAATATTATTCAACTTCATTTTCGTACATATCATGTTATGTTAGAAGCGAAAACTGTTTTAGAACTTCTTTCTCTCTTCACTCAAAATAGTTTTTTGGAAATACAGTCTTTTGCCTTTAACGTCAGTTATCCTTGCTTACTGTGACGTCACGCAACAAACAAACCATAGATATCATTTAAATTTTATTTAAAAACTGATGAAATGAAATATGAAGTCCTTCTCCATTAGCATTCGTTTCACTATCACAAATCACAAACCGAGACATTAAAAATTAATAGATACCCTATTCCTTCAACTTCATAACTTTTATTAATTTAACTTTATTGCACAACCATTCTCTACCAGTCAACGTTTGGAGCGTGCGTTACTAGCGTACGTTAACTAGCGTACGTGCGTAACTAGCGTACGTTAATCAACATAAATAACTCAAAATGTCTTACCTGAATCAGCTTATAAATGACATATAGGCCTTCCTCCGGAGAGCAAGCATCACCAGCAGCTTCCAGATTCATAGATCTCTTCCCATTGCCCCACCCCGTGCTGAAGGTCAGCTGAGCTGCTGCGACAGCCAACACAGCCACCAGGACCACAACCAAGCTCGCGAAACGCCCCATGTCTATCATACAAGAAACTTCTGACAATGATCTAAAGGGAGAGACGTCCCCGCTTTTATAGGCTCCCAACAATTGAAAAGTCCGCAGTTAATCAAGTGAAGACCGTGTAGTTTGTGGAAAGCTCCCGATGAGTTTGCCGGGAAACCGTGTAGGCGCTTGGTACATACCTCTAGATAATTGGCGTTGTTTCGTAATGAAGTTATCGGAGCGTCATGACTGGGATTTATTTTGATATAGGTTAGTTAGACCACTGAATGTATGGTTGTTATTGTTACACCTTGCCATCAATCAGGGAAATAAGTCAATGACACATGTCAGAAGTCATAGCTTGGCTTCTAAAGATAAGTTCTTGATAAAGATTAAAAATCAAATTAAATTACAAAAAGATACCACACATTAAGTTGACAAACGATTTAGAGGAATGGTTAAGAAGTTGGCTACTATAACAACAGTTGCGGGTTCGATTCCCGCACAGTACAAAGATTCTTTATACTGCAAGGCTGGGTGTTTCCTATGTAGGTATATAAGTTATAAAAAGTAAGTTAGCATGTTTATCCGTTGTTTAGTTCTCTTAGTACAAGTTTGCTTCGCTTGGCCTTACCTAGATGGCCATATGTGGATTAATATCCAATGACACCCAATTCTTTTTCCTTGGTCCTATTTTTATGTCAAATTAACAGTCAAGGTTCCCCCTGTTATAATCATGAATTGGCCTTGATTAATTTGATCAAATGTTCGTCAGATACCCTGCTAAAAACCTAACAGTTTTTTTTCCAAAGCTTTCTGCAACATGTGTAGGTACCTATGTAATTTTACTGGATGTGAATATTTACTCTTACGCTTATATGAATGCTGAAGTGATGAAAAATAAGACGGCAAGGTATTAACATTATCTAGTATTCCATATTTTCTCCTTCAGGTTTTTGTTAAATCTGCATGGCTACAGATCTTTAAATTACTTGTGGTTATTATTGTTTTTAGCATTTTTCATGCAGTATCTTTACTAAAGATCTGAAAACCAGAAAAAGACATTCGGTCATCTTGGCATCAGGCTGGAAGGCCAAGATGAATTGCTGTTCATTAGTTTTGCTAAAACTCGAGAACGGCTAGACCAATTTGGATAAATTTTGTTTTGAAATATTTGTGAAGATCCAGGGAAGGTTTAAAAGGTGCGAAAGTTCAATAACATTCAACAGAACGAAGTCTGCCGGGACAGCAAGTTTTATGTAAAATCTGTAGCTAGCGTTAAAGCTTTACTATCTGTATCTACTTATTAACTAAGGCCTACTCAGTCGCACTTTTGGACATGTTTTTGATATTTAACATATTAACTTTTCAGTAGGTACTATTTAAATTAAATTTAATTAAACTGTCGCAGGAAGACAAAGCCAGGAGTAAACGGCAGTCACAAAATGCGAAGTTTCCGCTAGCCAGTCGTAGGTCGCGAAACTAATCAGGAACAAATTAAAACTACTGCGGCTTCTCGCTGTATAAAACCTGGCTTTCCTCATGCAATTCCACACACCGCCTTTTGCCTTTGTAGAGCTTTAACCAGCCTCCACCATGTACAAGTATCTGGCTCTGTTCGTGCTGGTGGCATGCATCCTCGTGACTGAGGCCCAGCTGACGTTCACCTCCAGTTGGGGGGGAAAGAGGTCAGGGTCTATCGCTGGTACTGTCAACTGCAGAAACGATGAGGCACTCGCTGCTATTTATAAAATGATACAGGTAAGTTTCTTCATATTTAAGTAGGCGGGCATTTGAAAACAATCTCACCTGCTGAAAATGCTGTTTATTATCTGCTCGGGCGACATAAGTTGTATCGCTTTGGAAACCACTTCGGCAGAAAGCTTAACCCAACAGCAAGGGGATTTAACTCATTCAATTTACTCTTCTTTTTATCATTGAAGAGGCTTATGACGGCGATCCTGCTTGAATTTTTCTGGTGTGGTTCATCCTATCCCGGCTACAGCTCCAAAATCGCTCAAGGATCTTTGTGCTGCTGAGCGGATACGTAGGTAGGTTCCTTCTAGTGCTCAAAAGGTAAAAAGAGAATGCAGCAATGTTAAAAAGTTAGATCGCCAGAAAAAAAAGATTCAGCACATTTTTACGTCCCAACCGGGCCACTAAAAATGTGCTGTAATTGGTGAAATAATGCAGCACTCTTTTTTCCTTTTGAGCATCAGAAGGAACGTAAGGCACAGCACACCGGCAGATCCTTGGGTGATTTTGGGGCCCTGTGGCCGGGTCAGGCGCACAGTTTTTTGCTCTTTTCGTGTAAGCTTCGAGGACAATTTTCATGATATGTACTAGATATGTATTAATTTATTCAAACTCAAAGCTTATTCCACTTGTGTACACAAGTAAAAAAAGTTTAGAAGAAACATATTGTTACGTTTGATAATCTCTTTGTGACGTGAAACGCCCCCCTATCGAGTTGTTTTATTTTAATGTTTAGATAATTAAATAAATACTTATATGATCTTGACTACTAACTACTAGCAATAATAACATGTATAATTTCTTTCAGAATGAAGCAGAGAGATTTATTCTCTGTCAGAAGAATTAAGTTGGATTTAGCTCTGAAGATCCTTAACAGACATCGGCTTTTACCTTGATTTGATCGTTAAAGAAATAATATTTTTGTATATTCACATTAAGTTTAAAAAATAATGTTTCTTTTAAATGTATTTGAATGAATGACCTAAGGGCGATTGTCACGTTTTCGATATAATAACACTGAAATTAGTCTTACTCAAATAGTAGTTTATTTCCGTTGCCTCTTTTCATATATATTTCCTAAAAACGTTACAAATAGACGAACTCAAAATTTGAATTCCCTAAATTGGTTTATAAAAACTTGTGATATTATAAAGGCATCTGATAATAATGCCACAGATACGCAATGTGTTCATATTATTAGTAAATAAAGTGTAGTTTGAAATAAATGATGATTTAAATTTGTTTCGTGTTCTTAATTTACCTTCAGAATTTAGATTAAGATGTTGTCAAGTAAATACTTATTATACTCATAACCCTCAGACAGAAGAACTAACTAATACGGCAGAGGGCTGCCTACATTAAGACGTACCTACAACACATTTCCGTTGGGAGCCCCGATATAATTAATTTGTAAACTTTGAATCATGTCACATCAACTTAGCTTTAGTTGTCATAAAACTTACGAAGGAGCTTTCAGATTAGCCAGTTAGACAAAGTACTAAACTGATGAACTGACTCTATTTGCATACTGACTGTCTTCGAAAGATTTTTACCCGAAAGTTTCAAGTTAAGGGCAGTGCCCGATGTGAAGCATGATGGGGGGGGCTTATGGCCTATACATTGGTCAACTGCTCGCAGTAGCCTCCTTAAATAATAATAAATGATATTAACTCTACCCAAGTAGAGATCGTCTAAGCTGAAACGACGCGGCCGTCCACCGTATCTACGCACCCAAGAGTGCTTGCTTGTATGCGTAGATGCAGTGGAGGGGCGCGTCATTTCAGCTTAGACTCTACAACACGGTCCATATAGCAAACTTGCTATTCCTATCGCAAAAACTCTACTATGTAATCTATCTCGCTCTATACATTAACTGTTATAATCGATTAAATTAGATAGCTAAATCCCTGATCCATGATTTCAAAGAGGGCCTAATGGATTTACTGTAATTAGCGATAAAATGTTACAGCAATTACAGCACTGGGGAAAATGTATTTGTGAGTTTTTACTTGCTATGCTACGTTGACAGGCACTGATAATATATCAGCACGATATCTACCCCACTCGGGATGTAGTTTTATATTTCATTTCATAGATAGGCCAGTCATTCATTTCATAACAATCAAGCATTTCACCTGGAGGAAAAGGATGATCTGACTCATCATGGCACAAGTCCGCGCAGGAAATGCTTATTCTCGCCCTGTGGCACGGTTCCCCTTCGCCTATCGTAAGAGGCGACTAAAGGGGGCCTCTGGGGCAGACTGGTAGTGCAAACGGCGGGGGCTGCGTGCCTACATTCCAAGTGGCCCCTAGGAAAAGTGACGGTGCTGTAAGAGTAACCTCACACCGCCGAACACACCAGCGGGTGTAGAGCGAAGGTTTAACATAGCGCGCCAGGGGTCCACCGGCACAGAGTCCTTGACCAGAGATCACGGCGACCTGAAATGCTTATCCACTCTTGTCTTATAGATAGATATACAATTTCCACTCCCTAGTTGTTGGCATTATTGAAGAGTCGGCAAAACGTTGCATAATGATTGCAACAACAAATGCTTCGGGAAGAGCGCAGCTCAGCTCGGCTAAGTCAAAGCTTGCTGCTCTGGATGTTTATTTTGTTTATTTAAGGCTCACAAAACAAGTTACAGTCATTAAGGCACAACACGAAAAAAAACAACATTTTGAGAGCTAGACCATAACTCTTAGCATGTGGGCACAGCATGCTCTTAATTCATTGAAATGAAGAGGGTTAGTAATTTAGTAACTTAAGAAAACAAAACAAAACAATGTGGAGAAGAATGTGGTTGAATCTCGTGCTATGAGGCTAATTAATGACCAAGTTCTCACTGCCGGGTTGCAAGATCTTAAGCACCGGCGTAAAGTTGCCAGCCTGTCGGTGTTTTACAGACTGCATTTCAGGGAGTGTGCGAGTGAACAGCACGAACCGATCCCGCCAGCACCTTTTCACCATCGGAGCACTAGACGCACTTTCTTCTTCTTATCGTGTCGATGGCTATATCCTTTTTGACCAAAACTCCGCCACCATAACGGCATGGTCGTTGGCACTCATAAGTTCCTCACGCGTACAGCTTACTGGGCACGAAGGACATGATATGAGGTGGTCCATAGTTTGTGGGGAGGCACCGCACTCGCACGCATTGTCCCCATCTGTGTAACCCCATCTGCACAGACTCTCCCTACATCTGCCAACCCGGGTCCTCAGCCTGTTCAGAGCTTTCCAAGTAAGCCATGGCAAGTCGCGGCCCCGGGGGTCACGTTGTTGTCATTCCAGCCATCCGCACGAAGGGTTTTGCTGACTCTTTTATAATGAGGACAGCTAAGCATTGGAATTCGCTTCCCGCGCTTGTGTCCGCACCAATATAATCGGGTGTCTTTATAAGAATTTTCTGCATTTACTGGACAGTCGGTACATGACTGTCCAGTAAATGCTTATTCACTATTCGCCGTAGATTATATCTTCACTTACCACCAGTTGAAATAGTGATCATATGACTGCCCAGTCCATAATGAAGAAAAAGCTTAACTTTTTTTAAGGGTGTGAGAAACGACTCCTAAAAGATTCTGCCAGTATGTTTGGGTCTCGGTGGCTTAGTTGGTTGAAGCAGCCGCCCGGAATTCGAAAGACGCTGGTTCTGTTCCCGCCTGAACCCCAGAACATTTTTTTTCTCGTATTCCTAGCTTGAATGGTAAAATATTGGTAGCGCCACAAGACGTTTCCACAGAGTCATTTCAAAATAGATGAAAATATTAACGTGTTCATCATCTATAAGTTCATTTGAAATTTGATAACATTAAAACCTTAATGAACCTTCTTTTTTAATATTTTTGTTTGTGACGTCCTTGTGTTGTCTTTGTTTTAGATGGTGTGGAAAGAACGCAATGCAGATGCAGTTTCCGAATATAATTATAATTTCCACCGATCAATCTCCTCTGTGTCTCCTTTGACATGGCAATCTGACGGAGTTAGTACTGCGTGCAAAACAAAATTAAAGTCACACACACCGGCCAATCCACAAACAAGGGGCAAATCTGATAGCACCACTTGACATTGGCAGAATCATTATGCTGTAGAAGCACGATTGGTGTTATAAAACAAAAGCAATTTGAAGTGTTTTTTTCTTGGTGAAGTGAAGCTTTCTGTTCTGAATGCCCGATTTACCACATGGCCTCTAACTACTGTTTAAGGAATATAGAATTTAGTAAGTTTTTGTTAACTGGGTATTAATCAGTCTATTTAAAAAAAAAAAAAAATTAATTAAATAGGCTACTAACCTATTGAAGAGGCTTACCTACAGATTGAAGTTTTCTCAGGAATTTTCAAATGATAAACTGAAAATATGGAAATAATATATTTATTAATTTATTTGTCACTAAAGTTACAGGGGTCCTTAGATCTAATTAAGAGTTAGGCACTTGTATTACCCCACTTGTGTCTAGGGACATTCTATCAGAGGTTCTGTAGGGCAGGTCATCTTCGTCTAGGGCTTCCCGCATACGTCTTTTATATATTTCACTATCAGGGTTGTTCTCCTGGTTTCTACATCTATCTAGTTTCTTCTCTATAGTCCTCACTTTCTCTCTAGCTGGACTTTCCACCATTTTCACCAAGGACCGTATCTTGCGCACAGCTTCGATTAGTATTGCTAACTTATTGGGACCAGCATCTCTGAATAGCATTTCTGTAACATAGCTATCCAGATTCTCTTGTTCTTTACTTGCAGCGTGGAGAACAGCAGCCAGTGCTATTTGAGAAGGTGCATAGAGAAGGCAGGCGTCTGTCAGAAACACCTTTTCAAGAAACTCATCAATACCGCCTCTTAAACGCTCAGGGTTTGCAAGACTACAGCGTGTCTTTATGTCAATTAGAAAACCTTCTACAGGCCTAAATGGGTTGTGGATAGTCAAATGATAGTTTAACTGCTGCATCAGAAGCAATTCATTGTTCAATATGATGTCAGATGCTTTCTCTCTGTCTCCTTTGATATTTGCAACAAACTGCCCAATAGACACATTAAATTCTTCAACTTTACAAGCTAAATACACACAAGTAGCCAGAATCTCTTTCGGATGATAGTCCATAGAAGAATTGTGCAAGTAAAACCGTTTGAAATAATGAAAAGCAGTACCGACCACTCCCTTTGGCATTGGAGGGCTGAATCTTTTACAAAACTCCTTCAGATGTAGTTCGTACTGTTTCAAAAGCAGCCTCTCTTCGTCAGGTTTGAGAAAAAAATTATACCGTTGATATTCGTCAATATGAGCCCCGTGTTTCGCAATATACTGTAAGTTGTGTTTCTCGCGCAGACAAACCAGCTCATTTTCGTCACTAAAAGTCCAAAACTTTCTTTGGGAACTCGTGGAAAACATGTTTCTCTGTAGATTGAGCCAGCAAACAACTTATTTTCAAAATAAAACCGCAAAAACGGACGAAAGCCAGATGGAAAACAAAACTAGCAAAAACGAGTCAGAGTTCACTGACACTGACATTACTTTTTTTATTCGGATTCGTCTTTCTTTTCCGAATCGGTAAATCAGCGGTAATTTTTGAAACGTACTTTGCCAATGATCTTGAATTGAAAGCAGTCTATCATACAACAGCTTCATCAAGTAGGAATAATAAATAAGATTAACTGTTTTTTACGTGATCATATTTTTATTGCTGTGATTTATCAATACTTGGAGTTAAAAAGTTTTTGTGCATTGCAGAACAAGTCCTGAAGAAATACATTTCGGAATAATTTGGATTTCGGATTGACTTGTCAACTACGATTCATTCTATGCAAAAAACATAGGATTTTCCAATTATTTGACTTAGAATCGGTGGAAGGTAGATTTTGTTCAGTGGAACTAATAACAAATCAAAAATTATTAGTGACATGAAAAAACTGTAAAATGCATTCGCTCTATAGTTAAATTTAGAAAAGTATTTTTGAATAGGAAGTTGTAATTTAGGTGAACGGAACGTTAAGTTATCTCTCTTTGTCGCACTGACTGTAGTTTCCTATCGCCATTTCATTTTCCACTTGATTGATGAATCATCGGATCGGAGTGTTGACTGATCGTCGGAAATTAATAGGAATTAGATTATTTTTATAACAAAATCTGTTCTTTCGGTTAAACTATTGTTTTTGCTGAATACAAAGATGTCGAGACCGGGGGATAGACCTAACCAAGCACAGACGTATAAACTAGTGGTGGTTGGCGGTGGTGGTGTCGGGAAAAGTGCAATCACAATACAATTTATTCAGGTATTTATCTTCGGAATCAGTGATGATACGCCTACAGATCATATGTTACATTGTTTCGAGATTTCCCTATGTTTTTACGCTATTGGTGCTGGTGTAGTCGTTACAATTGTGTTCTAATTAGCTTTAGTTAACAGAGTGTTTGTTCATGCTTAAAAATAGTTGTTCTAAGAACAGTATAATGTCAAGGCTGCGGCTGGAGTCGCCGCCGCCCACTGTTATGACCAGCTGGGCCTGTAAATCCTGTGATTTTGTTGCAGAGCTACTTTGTGACCGATTATGACCCAACCATTGAAGACAGCTACACAAAGCAGTGTGTTATTGATGATGTACCGGCCAAGTTGGACAGTAAGTGCCTTTTTGATACACCTGTGTTGGTGCAGAAGGTCAGCCTTCAATGTCAGAATGCTAGAATTGCTGTCAAAGGTTTTCAAGGTTCTTGAAAAACAATGTCAAGGTTACAGAAGTTTGTAACATTACTCATTGCACTTAACTTGTAATGAGGATGCAAAAAATTTAAAACCTATAAACTATTATTCCAACTCTACTGTTTGCATTATGTTACAAAAACATGAAATGATATTTGCAAATTTTCCTGCCTCATGCATGATAAATGTTACTACAACCATTCACTTAGGATATGAATATGCATCAACTTTCTTTGTAACATGCTTCATTGACTGAAAGTGAATACTGGCCTTCATTGTATTAACCTTAGGCTAGTTTGAGACTACCAGAATTGATTTATTTCTAAGAAATCTTAAAACTAAAGTTTTCAAGTTGAGTAGTTTTTTTTAATGTTTACTAACTGGGCTGTTATCTGGGTTGCCTACTAAGCTGTCGGTTGATGATTAGGTCTCCACCCTAGACAAATTATCATTTGCCAAATATTTTTCTGAATGTCAGTATAGTCAGTATATCTTATGTTCAATTGATGATTTGTTCAATTACCTGACCTTTTTGCTTTAGCAGGTTTGACCCTGACACCAGCACAATGTTTGTTGGGATAATGCTATGTTTACTATTTACCCACACCTATTTACACTTAAAACTAAAACAGAGGAAAAAGGGTTCCCACCTGAAGCCAAGACCTAATAGTAAAGATGCTGCATGGAAAATGCTAAAAATAATAATAACAGGAATAATTTACGTTTCAAAATTGGGTAATAAGAGGGTCTCATTGTGATCTCTGTACTTAGTGTTGCTGTCATAGCACAGGGGAATAGCTTGCTATGGTACCAGAGACTCAAATTGATGTATCTTTTTTATAGTTCTGGACACAGCCGGACAGGAGGAGTTCAGTGCAATGCGTGAGCAGTACATGAGATCAGGCGAAGGCTTCCTACTGGTCTTCTCAGTGGCCGACCACGCAAGCTTTGACGAGCTGTACAAGTTTCACAAACAGATTCTCCGAGTGAAGGACCGAGATGAGTTCCCGATGCTGATGGTGGGGAATAAGGCAGATCTGGAGATGCAGAGAGTGGTGAGTGGCGTAGATAATATTTATTGGTTTTCATTGCAAGAAGCAGGGGGCTCTAGCCCATAAAGTGCTCAAGTGTTTTCAAGCTACCAAGCGTAGTTGCAGATGAATGTAATAATCAAATTATTTAATGAATTTTCCTTGAGAATAAAATTGAGTTGTATGAATGAACTTCATTATTATTTGCATTATAATTTTATGAATGGAATTGACACAAGGACATAAACTGTCTTTAATTCAATGAGTTTTATCTTGTGGGTTGGAAGGTTTAAACCCAGAAAAACCGTTTGTATTGACGCAAGTATGAGCATGTTCAGTACACACGTCTGGGACTCTGGCCACTAAATTAGTCATTTGTTTACATTCTGCTGTACAAATATTATTGTGTATTCTGGGATTTACCCTCATTATCAATTTAGGGAAAGAATGAAGATAACATATGGTACTTACATCCTGTTATACTTAATATAACAGTAGTCAATAGTTCTCAATTACTGTGCTTGTCAACCCCATATCTGGACCTCACGACTGCTTCTCATCAGGTGGAGTGAGGTCATCTTGAAGACCACTTTAAAAAAAATATCAAAAATATAATAAAATGCTGTTTAACTTGAATATACTGGGAATGTCTTGATAAACAAAGATATTCTATCTTTGTATATGAGGACATTCCCAGTTTCCTCGATCCTGTAGGTTGTACTTTTATTTGAAGATTATTTCTTGTACTATGTAGTTGAAGTGGCTTAATAACATTTGACAGCAAGGATTCACAATCGTGAAAACCCTGTAACAATCGCCCTGAGCCCGCGTGTTGGAGTATCGCTTACCACCTCAATCACCTCATAGTTGAGGAGCCTGTGCCCAGTTTTGTATTCCTAATCTTCTTATTCTCTAAACCAAGGGCGTACCCAGGATTTCAGCTAGGGGGGGGCAGCTCATACCTGTTCGTTTTTCGTAGAGAGAAAAATACGTTTTTAATTCCCACTTGTAAGGAAAATTGACTTCTAGGGGGGGGCAGCTGCCCCCCCCTGCTCCTACCTGGGTACGCCCTTGCTCTAAACAGTTTATTTCTGGTTCTAGGTGTCGCTAGAAGAGGCGCAGGCGCTCTCGAGACAGCTGAAGGTCCCGTACATTGAGTGCAGCGCGAAGGCGCGTATGAACGTCGATCAGGTACGATTTACCAACCAACTTATTTAAAACCCTTTCTAAACTTTCTTGTTGCATTTTTACGAATAAAACAGTATTTACCGGGTGCCCGAGGCTTCGTTGAGACAGTCGATCGGCAATGACCGCCGTTGGGAATGGGATGGTTGATCACCGAGACCGAAAGTTAGTGACGGACGAAAGTTTGATCACGGCTGACGTCGAAGGCCTTAGGGTGGCTTAATAATAATCTGACAGTGTGGTTTATTACTAACCTTACACCTTTCCCTTGTGTTGGAGTATATTTTAGGTGAGGCCTGTGCACAGCAGTCGTACAAACGCTGTTTTTTTGTTGTGTTACTGGTTGTCATAAGTACTGTTTAATAAGTTTACATGAATAAAGACTATTTTTACTTTACTTTACTTTACTTCTCTGCAACACGCTAACTTTAACAGTAAAAATGTTTGTTTTTCAACATTTTTAAGTTTTTTTACCGTTCAACGTTTTCGTACTGAAGGCCTGTTTATAATTTTATTAATAAGAGGGTTTATCCCCTGCTGGTCCTACCCTAAGGCTGCACTTCCACCATAGATGCGTTGCTAGGAATGTGGCTTTAAGAACCAATAGAATTCCTCCATTTACCTAGCTTCGCTCAATAACGCGATTCTATTGGATCTTAAAAACACATTTCTTACAACGAATCTCTGGTGGAAGCATAGCCTAAGGGGTAGTTGTGCTTTTATGAAAATTATCGTCGTTACGTCCAAATCCTTTTATCTTCAGGCCTTCCACGAACTAGTGCGGCTCGTCCGACGGTTTCAAGAGGCTGAGAGAATAAACGTCAAATCGGACTACAGGAGCGGCAAGAAGAAACACTGTGTCATGTTGTAACAGAGGTGCGTACGTTCGATGGCCGTCGGGGCCGCGGTGAGGCTGCCTTGACTCGCCTTTTTTATTTGTTTTTGAATTTTATTTGATCTGGGGATGAGCTTGTGTGGTGTGGTAGCTTTGCTTTATAAAGCGGGGTTTACACTGGTATTTACCCAACACAATTAAATGTTTTTTTTGTAAATTTTAGCAAAGCAAATGTACTAGCACTAGAGATTAAAATATAAGCATCAGCAGTAACTTAGTGCTTGAATATCGTAAAGAGGTCTTTTTTACCGTAAATAAAGCGAAGCTACCACTAAACAATTGTAATTAAATTAAAAAATATATAATCAGTAAAGTAAACAAACATAATCCTAGTATGTTACGAGATTCAGTTAATTTTTTTTAAGGCAGCCTTACATCGTTTTTTTAAAGTTTGAATTCCGCGGTATGTTCTGACGTCAGATACCATAGTTCTGGTATCTCGTTTCTGAACGTACACTATCACAATATTTATTTATTCTAGTTTAAGTTGCAAGTATCGAAAATAGGCGTAATAATACTAAACACCAAAAAAATTGTAGGTCCTCAAAGATAAGATTAATACGAGAAACATTGAGAATCTAAAAGAAACCTTGAGTTTTCCACAATCAGGAAATACGTAGGACAGTCTCACATGAAAAACTTATTTAATTTAATCTTTGACTAAAGACACTATAGTCATACATTTATACACTGCCTATTCGAGTCGTATCTTTAAAGATACTAACAGATTTTATGCCTATTTTTCTTTGTAAGAAATATAAGTAAGAGATGTATTTTTCTATAACTTTTTTGTTCGTAGACCTTTTGTGATAAGGTATTTATTTTTATTACTTTTCTATAGGTTGTTTTTAGTTTTCTTTAGCTGTTATTGGTTGCAATTATATTGTGCCAGTGTCGAAACTAACTTATTTTCTTGTTTTTTAACGGTTTAAGCCAGTTTGTATGCGCTAATGATGAAATAGTATTTTATAAGTTTTTAACGTTTTATAAAGAACGACAACAAAAGATGTATAAAATTGTAATATTACTACGGTCATTGAAAACAGCTCAAACGTAGGCGCATTGCAACGCAAAATTAAAGTTTTTATGTAGGTAATTTTGTCTTCTAAAATGAAAGTATATTATTATTATACAAGCCAAGATCCAAGGTTCACTAACCATTTATTTCTACATATTTGCCCCTAAAGTTCGTTTTTTTTAATGTGACAGCTATATTTCTAAAGGTTGCTTAGCGGGGTTTCAAATATTCTGATTAACGGAAGTATTCCACATTTGAGCAATGCGTTAACTTTGAAAGAAAGAAAGAGAGAACTTTGGGGCGCAGTGCGGCTGAGTGTGGCTGAGTCTTTATTTATTAAGTGAATTATTTTTATATATTTTTCGGCCGCCCTGTGCTATTACTATCGTGCCATACTTTATCTACACTAACACCAAAAATTATACTTATGGCTGAAAAAACGCGTTTTATAATTCGCATTTAAAAACAATAGTCAAAAAAGGTGCTAAATAAGACAGATATTTTTTTAGTTGGTGGAACATTCAGATTTTTCAATACAGGAATAAGAAAATTAAGTATCTGTCTTCGACTTCTGATTATGCTTATCATAAAAGTTCGCAAATGATCTTTTTATTATTGTCATTGTAGTCCGTTCGCGTTAAGAATGCAGTGATTTCATTCTTGTCCTTCGACCTAGCACGCGCCCTAACCAATCAAATCGTTCCTAATTAGAAATTAGAAAGCCAAGTTCACAGTGCCCAGTTCTTGTACCTGAGTTATTCGGAATAAATTAAAAAAATACTGCATTGTTAACGCGAACATACTATAGAAGGATATGCAGGTAGAGCGATGGGTGGGGTAGAGCGCACAAGATATGCACAATCAACTCAACTTAGTTTTTACTAATCTGCCCCTGTGTTGTCAATTTTTCTATTTCAGTATCTAATTTTTAGGTCAATAAAGAACAGAGAAAAATATTTTTGAATATAAAATTAACATATTCCAACTTCTCTTTTCAACTACAGAAAACGTTCCATCTTGTTTCATAACAACATTTCATTAAATTTTCACAAAAAAGATGTAACAAATTAAAATATATTTTAATAGACCTCTGTTTTTTATTTTTTTTCTGAAATCTTAGTCTAGAAGCCAAATACTAATTTGTATTTTTGTCGTTCGTTTAATGTCTAATTAATATTAATTAGTTTAGCGCTAGTATTGCACGTGAGATGATATCATTTATTTAGAAATGGCTTTAATTTTACCTTTTTTTCTCATGATGGTCAACTTTAGTCAAAATTACAGTCCACAGAAAACAATTGATTTTTGTGTTGAAAACAATTGATTATTGTGTTGAATGATAAAGACTCACTTGCGATTCCGAGAAAAATATTCCAGAAAACGGGTGCATCACTTTTCATCATACGGTCAAAGGATTTCCGCCTTTACAGCAGTTGAGCGGCGATATCTTCTACTGTTAATAACCTCTAGTTATAAAAATGGATTGCTGTTTGTTAGTCTCGCTTAAACTCAAGAACTACTGGACTGATTTGGCTAACTTTGGTCTTGAAATGTTCGTGAAAGTTCAGGGAAAGTTTAAAAGGTGCGAAAGTTCAATTATATTTGACAGAACGACGTCTGCCGGAACTGCTAGTTTCTTTATAAATGATATGCTTCAAATTAAAGTAGTTGGGAGACACTGTAATTTTAACATATTTTGTATTCGTCATAAGACCTTCCTGAATGGAAGGTGTGCGTAGGCAATTTTATATGTTATTTTTTAAAAAGAGATACTATATATTTTTTATATTCTAGTATTGGTTTTTACGCATTTTTTGCTAAGCGAAAAAATATATGTTTATGCACAGGTGTTTTGATAAATGTTTACAATTATTTAGTAACGTATTAGCTTGTAGTGGTTGGAGAGAGGTTACTTTGTGTCGCCTTTAGATATTGTTCAAGTTTAGACAAACTTACACTTTATGTAGTATACTTTTTACATAAGAATTTTAGTTTCGATAAACTGTTTCGGTATTATAATAATTAATTATATAGAGGAAAACTACTTTTAAGAAAGGCTATTAAAATAAAACAAGAGATTATTACCCTAAACGAAGAGATTAATAAAATAAAGAAGGAATGAAATGCTGAAACTGAGTTACTAAGTGAAGTTCTTGTCTAGTAAGAAAGAGATTACTACCATAAAAATCAATGCTAATATTATAAAGCTGAAGAGTTGTTTTGCTGGGTTGAATGCGTAAACTCCGGCACTGCTAGTTTGAATTAAAAAAATATTTTCATCGGATTGTAAACTTATAGAAAACAGGAATTTTAAAATCGTTTGTTTTCATAAGATGACTGAGAATAGATCTTTGAGAATTTTCAACTTTAAGAGTAAAACATTATATAAAATAATGCGGACGTAGTTTCTGGTGCAAACTGGTTAATAACAAAAGCTTGCAATAATTATAACATATAATTTGCTAAGTTTGTCTATACTTAAACTATTTATTAAAATGTATATTAAGTTTTGTTGGCTAACATACTTAGTTGCTAACAGTATTCGATATTGTGTTGTGAGTTGCAAACAGTACCTTTTATACTATTAAGGATTTATAACTCACATATACAACTGTTATGTGCAATACGACAGATATAGTATGAAAGCTGAGAAATATTTAAATATCACATCCTTATCTTACGATATTTACTCGTTTAAGAACAGTAAAATAACCCTGTCAGATTCTTATGTGAAATTTTCTATTGAAAATACTATTCTATTCACCTGAAAACATGTCCAAAATAATTCTAAGAGCCAGTTCACTGCCCACTAGCGTCACCAATCGTATACGCACAAATCACAATTTGGTTTATTTACACAGAGATAATTTCTGGTGGTAACATCTTAAAATACAGAAGATATCTTATTTTATGATCTTATTACAAATGAGACAGTTTTTGTTAAAATATTTAAAATAAATCACAATTATTAACTAACGATTGGTGGCGCTAGTGCGCTGTGAACTGGCTCACAAAGCCTTCTCTAAAGTGTGTTGCTATCATGTTCAAGTTTCATAATAATGATTCTATAATATTGAATTTGAATCGAGTTTTGATGTTATTTGCAGAAAGCATTGGCTACCAATTGTTTCAGGTCCTAAAACACATAGTAAAAACATGAAAAAACTGTTTATCTACTTTTAATGAATCAGGCAGGGTTTTTTACATGTTTGCATGTCTAGCTCTAATGGACGTCTGAGTGTTGTAAATAATTGTATGTAGATAGGAAATTACAGTTGGACATCATCATCGATGACTTCAGGAGCCATCGACCTCACAGCTACTAGATTCTTGATAGCAGGCGTGCGGAGTCTGTCAATGTATCAGACTAATACGTCTTATAATGGAATCCACTGACACGGTTCTATTGACTAATCAGCAAATACATAGTATTTCACAGTTTTTATGTCAATCAATTACGTTGGCTTTTATTTTGGGTCAGCAAAATGTGAAATATTTGACAGAAAATGGTAATTTTTCTGAGACCGATTTTCGGTAAAATACCTGTCATTTCAATCAAAGCAGATAATTAAAAGTCCGACTAGTGGCTGTGAGGTTAATGCTATGAGCAAACAGATTATGTGGTGCATAGTAACTTTACAAACTTAATTGTACGGTCAACGGCATATCACGCTACCAATTTCCAGTCAGTCCTCCTTGCTCTATTGCAAAGAAATGTAATTTGACTAGAGCAATATAAAAAACGGAAATGGGTATCCTAATGTGCCGTTGACAATACATTCACAATTTAGCCTGACAGATATCCAAAACTCCTGTTGTTTCCATATATTTTAAGAATCATTTCAGTTTCGTAGCTGACTGTACAGTAATATTGGGTGCAATAATTTAAGGGGAAGCTTTAACCAGGGCGCGACGCCCATAACTGACTAAATGTACTGTTCTCCAGCTAATTGTATTGTATAATAAACGCATTGTAACAACTATGAGGTTTTATTTTTAATGACATCAGGGGGCTGGCCTGCGGGAAACAAATGTCGTTTTTTTGAGGGTACTCTAACGGAAAGCACGGGCGATCCAGGGGGGGACGCCGCCATTTATAAGTTCAGCACGATCCAGTCCACTATGTGCTCAGGCGGTGAGAGAGCGTCTTCTGTTCACAAGGCATTATTCCAGTTATTTGACAGTAGGGATTATTTGCTTACATAACCGACATCGCCTCAAATTTCACATTTTCTGAGCGTGTGGTGGACTGGTAAAAATGACATCTTGGCTACAAAGAAACAGCTACAGTAGGGGCTTTTTATTTCTCAATATTGTGCAGACTACATTTCTGCCTGGCAGAGTACCTAGTCGACTGATAGAAATTGCTTTTTGGCATTAAGTCTACCATTTGTCATTTGAAAATGCAATAAGGACCATTGAGACACTGGTAGAGTATGCCTCTTGGCAATAAGTCCGCCATTTGTCATTCTAGAGTGCAATTTGGACACTGGTAGAGAATGCTTTTTGGCATAAGTCCGCCATTTGTCACTCTAGAGTGCAATTAGGACACTGGTAGAGAATGCCTTTTGGCATTAAGTCCGCCATTTGTCATTTTAGAGTGCAATTAGGATCCCCTTGTTAGAGAATGCTTTTTTACATTAAGTCCGCCATTTGTCATTTTAAGGTGCAATTATGACACTGGTAGAGAATGCTTTTTGACTTCCTCCAACAACCCGCACTGAGCCCGCGTGTTGGAGTATGGCTTGTTCCACCTCATAGTTGAGGTGCGGCCTGTGCCCAGCAGTGGGACGTATATTGGCCGATTATGTTGTCATTTTAAAGTGCAATTAGGACACTGGTAGATAAGGCCTTTGGGCATTCAGTCCGCCGTTTGTCATCTTAAGGTGCAATTAGGACACTGGTAGAGAATGCCTCTTGGCAACAAGTCTCCATTTGTCATTTAAAGTGCAATTAAGGCACTGGTAGAGAATGCTTCATGGCATTAAGGCCGCCCTTCGGCATTTTAAAGTACAATTATGATACTGGTAGAGAATGCTTTTTAACATTAAGTCCGCCATTTGTCATTTCAAAGTGTAATAAACACACTGGTAGATAACGCTTTTTGGCATCAAGTCCGACATTTGCCATTCTAAAGTGCAATTAAGACACTGGTAGAGAATGTCTCTTGGCAACAAGTCCGCAATTTGTCATTTTAAAGTACAATTAAGTAAGACACTGGCAAAGAATGCCTCTTGGCAATAAGTCCGCCAATTGTCATTTCAAAGTACAATCAAGACACTGGTAGAGAATGTCTCTCGGCAACAAGTCCGCCATTTGTAATTTTTAGTGCAATTAGGACACTGGTAGATAACGCTTTTTGGCATCAAGTCCGTCATTTGTCATTTTAGAGTGCAATTAGGACACTGGTAGATAACGCTTTTTGGCATCAAGTCCGACATTTGCCATTCTAAAGTGCAATTAAGACACTGGTAGAGAATGTCTCTTGGCAACAAGTCCGCAATTTGTCATTTTAAAGTACAATTAAGTAAGACACTGGCAAAGAATGCCTCTTGGCAATAAGTCCGCCAATTGTCATTTCAAAGTACAATTAGGACACTGGTAGAGAATGCTTCTTGGCATTAAGTCCACCATTTGTCATTTTAGTGCAATTAGGACACTGGTAGAGAATGCTTTTGACATTAAGTCCGCCATTCGTCATTTAAGACACTGGTAGAGAATGCTTTTTGGCAATAAGTCCGCCATTTGTCATTTTAAAGTGCAGTTAAGACACTGGTGGAGAATGCTTTTTGGCATTAAGTCGACCATTTGTCATTTTAAAGAGCAAATTAAGACACTGGTAGAGAATGCCTCTTGGCAATAAGGCCGCCATTTGTCAATGAATAAAAAGCAGTGGTAACAGCTGATCATCTCATTTACTCATACATATAATCGGTAATATATTACATAAGTTAGCTACTACAGTCGCACGCGGTCCGGGGTTCACTTCCCGGCGAGTGCGGCGAGGTCGGCGATGCAGCGGTCCAGGTTCTGCTTCTCCTGGTCGGGGGTGATGGCCTTGGTCACGTTCAGCACTATCCAGTCCACCATGTGCTTCTGCCCCAGTCCAGCTCCAGGTGCTCTTGAAGTTCAATCAAGGCACTGGTGGAGAATGTCTCTTGGCAATAAGAGCGCCATTTGTCATCTTAAAGTTCAATTAGAACACTGGTAGATAATGCTTTTTGGCAATAAGTTCGCCATTTGTCATTCTAAAGTTCAATCAAGACACTGGCAAAGAATGCCTCTTGGCATTAAGTCCGCCATTTGTCATTTTAAAGTCCAATCAAGACACTGGTAGAGAATGTCTCTTGGCAACAAGTCCGCCTTTTGTCATTTTAAAGTGCAATCTAGGCACTGGTAGAAAATGTCTCTTGGCAACAAGTCCGCCATTATGGTACGATTAATAATTGTAGTCAGCGAAATGACAACTTCAACAGTGACTGATACAAAAAAGGGTGACCCGCTACAATAGTGACGTTCGGCAATCACTAGACTTAGACATTCAGTCATGATTTATTTTATGAGGTATCAAAGCCTTTTTTAAATAATTGTAAATATTTAATTGGTACAAAACGTATTAAATAATACGATTTAAGAAATATGGGCCCTACCTCCATATTAAAACATCTCACTAAAAATGTATAACCATAGCTGGAAAAAAAATGTTCAAAGATGTTCAGGGGAATTAACACTTGAAAGTCAGCAAAATACAAGTAATTATATACGTTTTTATTCGTTACGGTTGCTATTGATTCCGACTCCGATTCTGAATTTATCTCTTCATGATAGTCCATACTATTATTATTCGATTCAAAAATAAGTAAACCGGAATCTACAAAACCTTCATCACTGCCTATATATGAAATTATAAGGCGTCGTCCTTTGCTGGTTGGGCCCTTTAGGCCTGTAGTCAAACCTTTAGAAAACACTTGTATGGAAGTTTCTACTGTTGTATCCTCCCAAACTTTTCCAATTGTATGACCTGTTAATAAACGAAAGTCTTACCTGTAAATAATATAATACAGAAACAAAACATTTTGAAACTGAAAATCTATTTACTAAATACAGTTTACCGAAATACCTCTATGTCTCAAGACGAAAGTCTGACCAGTGTGTGTTGCCAATAATGACATATGGAAGTGGGACGTGGTCATTCACTACGACTTTTTTGCCAGGCTGTAATGTCGATTAACTTTTAATTGTAAAAACTCGATTTACCACATCACTATTTATTTGGGACCGAAAACCTGCCACACTGAAAATGTCATTTCACTGACTACAATTAAAAATCCTAGTATAGTCATTTTAAAGTGCAATGAGGACACTGGTAGAGAATGCTTTGTAACATTAAGCTCGCCATTTGTCATTTTAGAGTGCAGTTATGACACTGGTAGATAATGCTTTTTGGCATTAAGTCCACCATTTGTCATGCAATTAGGACACTGGTAGAGAATGTCTTTTGGCATTAAGTCCGCCATTTGTCATTTTAAAGTGCAATTAGAACAGTGGTAGAGAATGCCTCTTGGCAACAAGGCCGCCATTTGTCAATGAATAAAAAGCAGTAGTAATAACAGCTGATCATCTCATTTACTCATACATATAATCGGTAATATATTACATAAGTTAGCTACTACAGTGGGACGCGGTCCGGGGTTCACTTCCCGGCGAGTGCGGCGAGGTCGGCGATGCAGCGGTCCAGGTTCTGCTTCTCCTGGTCGGGGGTGATGGCCTTGGTCACGTTCAGCACTATCCAGTCCACCATGTGCTTCTGGGCCAGTCTGCGCTCCAGGGTACTCTTCTGGAGCTGGTAGTCTAGACGGCGTTTTACCTGGAAGAAAGCAAGTTTATTCGTACATTTATCACTATACAGGGTGTCCTGAAAGTCAACGTCAAACGGGCATGGGGCGAAAGGCTATGTTATACCGTTCTGGTGAAAAATTAAGGAAATATAACCTGTCACTTGGGTAAGTTCCAATAAAAATATTATTTTTATTATTGTTTTAGCATTTTCCATGCAGTATCTTTACTAAAGATCTGAACACCAGAAAAAGATATTCGGTCATTTCGGCATCACGCGGGAATCGAACCCGCATCATTCGCAAACTGGGCGACTGCACTAAAATATTAAAAACCGACCCGTGGATTCTAGTACCTACCGTGTTCTCAAGTTAATGAATTTTGCAGTATTTTTTATGTCATCTTACAACTTACTAGGCACAAATTGAATATTGTCACTTTATTAAGTTAAGTTTGACTCCATAATGGTAAGGAGACTATGATAGCTTGGTGTATGTTTTTTTTTCTATTCTATTCTAGAATTATAAATACACACAGCATCGTCTAGCTTTTGTACATGGGTATACTCCTATTCCAGTGAGAGTCTTACCTCAGAGTAGGCCTGCATCAGTCGCTCCCTGTAAGCGGCCTCCAACTGCAGCAGAACGTTTTCCTTCTTGGCCTCAATCAGCAACTCCTGGCCCTCAGCGCGCCATTGGGCTGTCTTCTCTTCTTTGATAGCGTCCTCGAGGTTGGCTATCGTCTGCGTACGCTCTTCGTTCCAGCTTGTTTCGATCGACTGGAAATTGGGAATGTTTGAATGTAATAAAATAATGCCGGTCACCTAAGGCCGCGGAAAACCGCTGGATGCGGACAGCACAAGACCGATTGTTGTGGAGATTCTTGGGGGAGGCCTATGCCCAGCAGTGGGCGTCGTTCGGCTGACATGATGATGATGATGATGATGACGTAAGTAATTTATTCATCTGATAAGTATTATCTGACTATTGACAGCCGGTGCAGCCTAAGTAGTAGCCTAAGTATAGTAGATTATTGTACAAAAAAAAAAGGTTTAAACCTGGCTCTTCGATCTTAAAAATTTTAGGAAACTTGGTAATGTCCGAAAAACGTCCAGGGCCTATTGTCAAGTTTGCCAATGTAACGGAAATTATTCTAATGAAGATAAAAATAATTTAGATTTTTTAAATATCATCAATTTTAGGCACCTTGCTCTTAATAAAAACGAATGATCCTAATCATTTATGCCCACTAACTTTAACCTCAAGGCAATATTTGTAAATTGTAAAAGCAACATTTTACAGATAAGGCATAAGAAATCTCAAGTTGCATTGGTTTTTAATGCTAATGAAAATAATAAATAATAATAGTGCCAAAACTTACTATAATATTAACAAGACTTGACTAGTAGTCAAGTCTTACTTACGTCAACTTCCTTGTCCAACCAAGAAGCGATGGGTGGCCCCAACTTCTTGGTGGCGATGTAGACCATCAGGGCGAGGGAGAGCCCAGAGTAGTACTCGTGCTCCATGACGTAGATCTCCTTGCTGCACAGGTATGTGGCCAGACCCACTCCGAAGGTGTACGGGCCGGTCACTCCTGTCTTTGAGTGGAAGAACTGGAACCTGGAAGATTAAAGGTTATTTTAAGACTGCAGACATAAACATAAACGGCCTATATACGTCCCACTGCTGGGCACAGGCCTCACCTCAACTATGAGGTGGAACGACGAATCATACTCCAACACGCGGGTTCAGTGCGGATTGTTGGAGGGGTGTAAGGTTAGTGAGAAACCTTAATGTCAGATGTTATCAAGCCGCCCTGACGCCTCTGTCTAGGCTTAACGGCTGACATTTAGCGACGTCAACCGGGACCAACAGCTTAACGTGCCTTCCGAAGCACGGAGATGCCCGAAAAATGCAACACCTGATTTCGGGGTGGTCACCCATCCCATTAGGGGTGAAAGTAACTTATTTAGTCCCGGGACGGGGTTTGGCGCCCGTAACAAAGTGAGGGCGCCAATAGTTCGAGGGACTAAATAAGTCTTTAACCCGAGGTAAACACTGGGCTTCATTACAAATACAAGGAAAGTAAAAATAGAAACATGAATTAGCTAAAGAAAAAATGAGAAAAATAAATGAAGATCGAATTGCCGCTTTCCCGCCTATTCTGTTTGTTTTTTTTTCTGTGGCTGGCCCGCTATTCAGCCATTATTTCTTTATTTTTATCATTAGAAAAATGGAAAATATTTTGCTCAAAGCTAAGTTATTTTAAAGAAATTGTTGAAACTAAATTATAATGAAGTTTTTAAAAAATATATATTCTCTAATCAATACTTAACTAAGTTATTTCAATTTTACATGGTGGCTGTATAGAAAGTTGGAACATGGTTCAATAGATATGTGAAAAAGAACTAGTTTTTTTTTTAGTAATTCGACAGTTGTCAGTTGAAATTGATTCTCCCTAGGGATGAAAAGTATTACTTTCAGCCTGCTTCTCAGGTCAGTAATGACCTACTTTCAGAGTATTCCGTGCTTGAAGCGAGCCTGTGCAAAGCAGTGGGACGTATAAAAGCCCGCCCCATGTACGATCTTCAGTTAGCAGCAAAAAAAAAAATACTGCAACTATGGACTATAGTTGCAGTAAATTTTTTTTGACGTTAAGAAATTCCATTCAGTCAAATTTAAATCTAATTCTGTTGCTCACAAAAAAATTCTGATCCACACCCTTTGCATTCGAAAGTATGTGTTTAACTGATCACTGTGGACTTGACTTTCTAATGAGTAACAATTTGATTGGTTGGGGGCGTGCTAGATCAAAGGACAAGTATGAAATTACTGCATTCTTAACGCGAACGGACTATAGTACAAAACAAGGATAGATATTTATTTACCATTCTTCAGGCAAGAACCCGAGTCTGACCTTGCCAGGCTCGCCCCTGACAGGCCTGGGGAAGTTCTTCTCATCCCGGACTCCAGCCACGTCGGAGGCCGAGCCGCGCGCCACCAGGGCTGTGCTGGCGGACTGTCGGGCCGCAGCTGAAAATAAGAATTAGATATATATAATAGTAGAAATAGTAGAAAATGTTCTTAGCATTAGGTCTGCCTTTTGCACTTGTTTGTGCATTAAGGTTGAAATAAATAAATACTTTTTCTTAGCAAAAAAACTAGCCTACTTTCAAAATCTAGAGTTAGAAACCTATTTTATTCAGTAGATGAGATGGTAATCAACAGTTCTTATCGCCTCTGATCTGATTCTAAGAATTGGCTGACATTTTTGGAAACCAAATATGATCAAAATATCACAAGATGTTCAGATAACACTTTTTGCGACCCAGGTTTTGAGATATTATAGAGATAGATAGATATTTGAGATATTTAAAACTAAAATCAGCAGAATACCTACTATGTGAACAACTGAACCACAATGTGTTGTTGAAAATTAATATTTTTCATTAGGTAAATCAGATACCCCAGGGCCCAGATACTACAGAAGTGATAGCCATAATAGCCTCTAGTTAATGATTTATGTACTGTTTTACCATTACCATAATTTTCATAACATTAGGTAGCAGATTATCAAAAACTATTTATTTCTAAAAAATGGTTCTGCATTTCCTGGCTGCTATTCAACAAGTCAGATATTATTCCCAGTGAAGACAGTGCTTCCACAAATATGGTATTATCAAGAATCAGGGCTTGCTGTTCAAACAGGTTTTTGAAATTATCTTACTTACAAGGAAAATAAACAGCATTTAGACTTTGATAATACTTAATAAATGCATACTACCAGACGTACAGGGATAAACAGATATTGTGGCTATCCTGTAGAACCTCTTGAAGACTCATAGATTTTACTCCACACCCTTTACATAGAAGTCAATAAAGGTAAAATGACTGTCAGAGCAAAATGGATGATCACTCTAGCAATCTTTTGACTAATTCTACATAATAAGCATTTCAAAAAGATGATAATTTACGGATTTTCGTCTTACAAGAGTTGACAATCGGTGATTACATAAACTTGGATGGCGTTTAGGTTATAGTTATTTTACATTATTTTCAGCCGCAAATTTACTTACAAATAATATTATATAAATTAATTAGACATACCTGAACGCAAAGCTACTCGAGATAGCATTTTAATGTGTATTTTTATGCCTTTTTTCAAAATTTACGACAGTCCCCACGAAAATGACCTTTTGCGTTAGTGTTGTACCACAGTATCACAAACCACCCACAGTCTACAAATATAACCAAACGAAGCTTACTGAATCAAATTGAATTATTTGCATTCTTCATCTCAAACTAGCAGTCCTGTGCTATTTTTTAATAGGTTAAACAATTAACTAAAACCAATTATTCTACCCATTCATTGCATTGCAAATATTGCAATTGAAAACTGCACATCATAATCGAGTAAATTTTCAAGTTCACTCTTACCAGCACCAATGACCTTGATTCACTTTATTGATCTTGACTTCGTGAGTTTGTTGATTTGTATCTATTCGTGAAACAATTTACTATACTCCTGGTGCATTTTTGTGTAATATCTTAAAGGAGATTGATAATAATATGGCTAACATATTTTGCATATGGGCAAAAGTGGTTAGTTTTATAAACTGTTAACCTTAGTTAAAACCATCTTGTGTCGTGTTTTTCTTTGTTAATCATGAAACGTAATACAATCCAAGAAAGTGTTTTAAATAACAAAAATGTTCAAGATGAAATTGACTTGATTGCTTGAGTTTGATTGAAACGATCTGTCAATCAAATTGTAAGTAAGTTTCGTTTTTTTGACCTGAAAATATGGCCGCAAAACTTAAAAACTCTTTAGAGGTACCGAATGAAAGCAAGTTCAGTAAACTGATAAAATGGGTTTAATTGACTTCATTCAAATGTGCACGAACCATTACTCGCGCATAGTCAGCGGCATCACAGGCAACCCATTCGCGATTCAAAACCGCGTATTCGATTACACGGTTACGTTAAGATTATTTTAATTTATTACGATAAACATTATGATATTTTAAATTTAGCATGATAAGGCTTTATTGATTCATTTCACTTTTTATGTAAAAGCCTTTATAACTGTGTTTTCGAACGATTCAGTGAAATATAGGAACCACAGAAATATACCTACATTTAGTCTTAGCTTTAGGTGGGATTCGAACCCAGGTCTTTGTCATGTTGAAGGTCTGTCTTTATCATTGACGAAATAAAGGGTTATTTCGTCAATGATAAAGACAGACATGTAAGCCAGGGGGCTTACAGGGCAATTAATATTACTTTAACAGAAAGATTCGGCCGTTCAGTAGTAAGAGCAGCCGCCCTGTTAGCGGAAGATGCGGTTTTGACTCACGCCGGAAGGCGAAATTCAAAATGTCTTTTCTGGTTTTGCTATCAGTGAAGATGAATTGCATCGATTCATTCTAAAAAAACATGTTTTTTTACTGTGTATGTTCAACGGCACATCATGCAACCCAATTCTGGTCAGGCCTCCTTGCTCCATTGCAAAAAAATGGCATTTCTTTAAAGCAAGACAAAAAACCGAAATAGATAGGTAGCCTGGTGTGCCGTTGACTGTAAATTTATAATGTCGGTGATGTCTTTTTATCAATTATATTATTCTGATTATCAATTTAATAGAATTTCTCGGATAATAATGATTTCAGTGTTCTAAAAACGAATAAAATCATTCTTCATTTAAAAAAAATCGATTAAAGTGAAAAGATTTCAACAGTACAACACAAACACACCACTATTTTGTCAAATACGTCAACATGACACAGAACACTGACAAGAAAACTGACGTTTACTGATAACGTGAAGTGGTGATATTGGCGATGTATTTTTATTTTTCTTTGAGCTATTGAGAAAAAGGCAAAGTTTTGAAAAATGGGCATTTTCACATCCTGCTGTAGGCCTTCAGCTGCCGATGTGTTGACTCCTGATGCTGTAAGTTTCCAAAGAAATGTTTTAGCTAACTACACTTTTTATATCAACAACTTATACTTTCTAACTTATCTATTCCTTTGTATTTTATTACAATAACTCACACGATATTATGAGCACCCACTGAATATGCACCCCAATGGATAATAAATGTATTTAATTTATTCACGAATAGGGACAAAGAATAGTTTTAGGTACTATGCTCCACTCATTAAGAACTCCTAATGTAGTAATGAGAATTTTTCTTATAAGATAACGGGTGTTGTTTTGGAATTGGAAAAAAGAATATTGCATCAATTTTGTGAGTCGCATTGTTTTTTTTAATTCATTCATGAACTCGAAAACTTGCATAGCTCAGTGGTAACAGGTGCCTATTGAGATGCATGTGGTGCGGGTTAGATGTTGCAAAAATGTTTCTGAGGAAACATAATGCTGGGTCTGGGTGTTTCATTGCACTTCCATTGTTTCTGGTTTCCTTATCACACAGGCAAACCTATGTGGTGCATTGCCAATCTATGCAATGTGTTTTATTTATTTAAACCTCTGTGTTTTCTTCAACGAAACTACCTATAAAAATTGTAATGAATTAATACTTATTTTTGAATAAACCAGATAAATATTTGCCAAGATGTCAACATAGGTTGAAAATGAAAAAAACTGGAAACAATACTAATCTTTTGTAGACATGTTTATTTATTAATTAAAAATATTATGTTAAAACAACAACAAATGATTACAGAAAATTTAAAATGAACATGTAAAAGTCCAACATGGGTGGCTTTATTGCTAAAAAACCAAAAGCCGTCACTTAACACTTCTCAATATGGGGGTTTGTGGCCACTCCTCAAGCTCATAGCTTTCATAAACTGCATGATTATGCCTTTTAGCATTTTCGCTATAAGCACTCTGAGTGGTCAGCAGTGAATTGAATGTATAAAAAAAAACAACTAAGTGTGGGGTAAAACCTCCAAAATATCTCAAAAATCTGTATCTTTTCATTGAGTCCTTTTTGCTTATTAATCAATTTAATGTAGTATAGACCATCGTATACCAAATGAAAATTATAATCATATTTAAATGTGGGGTTTAAATATGGTGAACTTTTTTTCAAAAAAATCCGATTGGTTTATCCATTTAGCGCTTGAATAGACACTGCTTCTGTAATATAACTCATCCAAAGCTAGCAGCAACTAACACCGATTCGCTATTTGCACCACGCAACCACAGCATCATCAAAGCTAACAGGCCTCAGAAAATCCTACTAATATTATGAAGGCGAAAGTTTGTATGTCTGGATGTGCCGTGTTGCTCTTTCACGTAAAAACTACTGATTGTTTTTTTTTTAAATGTTGCAATAATGTTGCATATACATCTGAATGGCACAAAGGCTACAATTTATAAATAAATATTACTTAAGTCCACGCGGCCGGCGTCGCGGGCGGCCGCTAGTAAATAAATATATCTTGTTTTCAAACACTTAGTTTAATCAAAACCAACTACATATCGATGGTGTAGTTCACAATTGTGCTAACTACAAAATGTTGATTTTACAGGAGAGCATTTTGAAAGTTGAGACATGTATAGCACAGGCAGTGTTTTGACTTTCATAATAAGTTGGCATGTTTGTATTAGACTTATCCTTTGTCTCTTTATTAAAGTATAAACCTTACCAATCATAGGCCGTTTTAACTATAAAATAAGCAAATTAGCTAACTAACCCCCCCATTTAGTACATTTGTGCACTCAGATATCTAAACAAACTAGTACTTATTAAATATTTGAAAAAATATTTCTTCCGAGTGTTAGAGGTGGATGCCTATAACATTGATGAAATCACCCTAGCTCATAGGGTAAAATATACCAGAAAGATTCGGCCGGTCTGTTAATGGTCTCGGTAGCATAATTGGTAGTGCAGTCGCCCGGATTGCGAAAGATGCGGGTTCAAGTCCTGCCTGATGCCAACATGACCAAATGTCTTTTTCTGGTTTTCTTTGGAAAACTAGTACTTAGTTTATTTAATACATTCAAAATCCGGACAAGTGTGAGCTGAACTCGCCCACTGAGGGTTCCATTCATTTTATAAGGCTACGAGCTGGTCTGGAACCTATTCTCAATTTGAAATTTTCCTGAAATTCAGCTCTCAAAACTTACAATCACATTAATTTTAAAAACGTGATTGTTTCTTTGTTCTGAATGTCTCTTTCACGCGGGAAAGATTACACCGATTATGACAAAATTAGATTTGGAGTTACCTTGGATCATAAAAAAACAGCAATTTCTTCCTGAACGTTAATCTAAAAGTTTTTTTTCTTAGTTCCTTGAGAACAGTAGTTTGATACGAACAAAACTGGACTCATAAGTCTCCGGCGGCCCTGCTATTTCTGATTCCAGCTGTGGCCAAAGCTTGGCAAGAGAGGGGATTGTACGTCGAAAGTGGGAGTTAGGGTTATAGGAGGGAGAACCTCAGGGGGCAGAGCCTAGGTGGGTTCATGGGTTTGTTGAACCCATGTTTCCAGAAGCCACCTCAAAAGAAGTGGACCTGTATGAGTCTAAGTGATCAACAGGGTGAAAACTGGCAGTTATCATAGATGATCTATGGTAACTGTTGGTTCAGTAGCAGGACGGCTCTACCATTTCACCTGGGTGCGAGGCACATTGAATTTTAACGTCAAGCTGGAACGGAGTCTACGCTCCAACCTACTCGCGCCCATATCGAAAACCCCGAGAGCTTTCAACTTGAGATGGCTAATCACTGCGCCATGCGGTTGGATCCAGCTTTTATAAGGCTGGTCGTCAAAACAAACCGCAAAAACTTGCGACCCACACCTCCGAACTAATGGCTGAGTGTCGGTCTCTGTTACTGCAGACGTCCGATGATGCTTTAAACTAACGACTACTCAATAGAGTATCTGGAAGTCCTTGCAACACGACATCCGTGAGTTTGATAACCAATCGTCCTTAAGAGACGATCGAACGGAACAAAAGTGTTCACAAAAGACAAGTCTATTGGGTTGTCAGTGTGGCATCGACGATAGAAGCAGTATTAAGGGGTGTTGAAAGATTCTACGGGTAAAGTATATACCTCGATCGCCAAATCCGGTACTAGTACAGCACAAGATCCCAGAGCCGAACACGACACTGTACTAGACATCCAAGACAACAGCCTCTACGAGATTAAAATACCTCTCAAACAGCTCAAGAGCTACAAAGCGATAGGCGATGAGAGAATCACTGCTGAATTTCTGAAGGCAGGCGAAAAGCCGGTTCTCAGAGTTCAAAGGCTATCCGTGTTGTTCGAGGAGGTAACGTCAAAGGCATGGAACAGAAGCTAAGTGGCGCTGTTCTTTAAAAACAATATCTTCCCAAGATGCGGGAAGATTATTAACAGAAATCTGAGGAGTATTATCCGCCACTTTTTGCCATTGTCCAACGCTAACCGTTGGACAATGAGAAAGCATTCGATTTAGTCGAGACTTGAGCAATGCTGCAGTGTCTCCAGTGTTGCTACATTGACTATAGGGAGATACATTGAAGTGCTAAAGTGCACATACGCGAATGTCCAGTCCAAGTACAGGAGCAGAGCACGAGGAGTGTTAAGACAGGGGACGTTATTTCTTCGGAACTGTTTACGACCGCATTATAAGAAGTCTTCAAGCTCCTGGAATGGCAAGGACTTGGTCATCAACATAACTGGTCGATATATCACTCACCCGGGTTGTCGACAACACAGTGGTCGTGGCAGAATCGTTGGAAGAGCTTGGCAACTTGCTCGAGAACTTCAATCGTGTTTCTCAATAAGTGGGCAGTGTTGTGTTTTCGCATAGCGTCATGTTTTCTTTTCCAACATACCTCTTTGCCTAAATACGAAGTTGTATAATCACTGTGTTCAGTGATTTGATTAAGTAATTATGGACCCACATACCTATTATGGGCGTCAAAGTCACCCAAGGTCCTATGGAGAAGGCTAAGCTAACTATTACACTACGAAATCGAGTCAGAAATGACCAGAATCGTAGAAGAGCTGGAGTCGCTGACGTGGTCCAGCGGATTAGCAGGTTAAAGTGGCAGTGGGGGGGGCACATAGTGCGAGGAACTAATTGTCACTGGGATCCAAAAATTCTAGATTGAAGAGTATTTGAGGGCAAACACAGTGTGTGGCTTCCACCAGCAAGTTGGATTGACAACCTAATAAAGGTCGCTAGATTTTTGTGGGTGCAGGCTGTCTACAACTGGTGGCTATGTATGGAAATCTATGGGGAAAGCCATTGTTCAGCAGTGGACTTCATGTGGCACTTAATGATGATGATGATGAAACCAAAAAGAGCGTAGGTAACCGAATGCATTAACAGCACTTCAAGTGATGCAAAAACATAATAAGTGCATTCAGTTGTTGCCAGTGATTAGTTTATCTTTAAGCACATAAGTACTAAGTGCGCGTGTCTTATACAAAACTACTGTAATTTTGTCAATTTACGGAGAAGTCATTTCTTTTTTAAACTGATATTGTATAATTTATCAGTCCACCACCCACGTTCGGGTCCACTACAGCTGAAAACACATTTTGCGGTGGTTTTTTTATTCGCCATTTTGTTCCTAGTAATTCTACAAGTTCACGACCTTAACGAAACATTTGAATACGCCATACAAATAAGCATGCAATTTTTACTCGGTATATTCGTTAAAGAACCCGTTGCTACTGTTCTGGCGGGCGCGGGCGCATTAGCAGTCCAGTTGTCGCAATGTTGCCAATAAAGAATAATACTGCACACTAGTACCTACACACCCGCCCCGCTCGCCCCGTAAGAACAATGCGAGCTGAGCAAGAACGCCACTAAACTAGCCTACCTAGCTTCATTCGCCAATTGGCTTTCACAGAGGATCTACGTTCTACGAACGCTAATTACGCGCCAAAATAATAATAAAGAGCACAAAAACCGTAACTGACATTACCACACTAAAAATTTGTATTTTTTTAATAAAACAAAGATTTAGTGCGCTTAGTCGATTTGTGCTTATACAATTCAACTTCAAGCAGAGTTTTTTTTTTATATTATTGCTACTTAGAATATTTGTGCACTCAAAATAATTCATTTCATTATATTATTTTTATATCAACTGCACTTAAACTTTTTGTGTGCTTCATTTTACCATGCTCAAAATCTTTTATGCCACTTATAGTAGATGTGACACAGATTTTTCGAACTAATGGTCGTTAGTATTTATGAACACGAATTGATGCTTAGTTTGACACAAAGTTTTCAATAGAAAGAGATGGAATTATGAAAATCGGGTAAGTGCGAACGGTAGAGAATATAGTCTAGTTCCTTAGGCAGGAATAAAATGAAAAAGTTAAAAAGTGCACTTAAGACAATTGTGAACTACACCATCGATATGTACATTCATGATGGTCGTCATGATGATACACCTAAACACAGAACAAACACGAATGTTGGTCCCCCTTTGGCGCATTGGGGTGGATCATTTAAGTTATTTTTCACGCTTCACAATCATACTGTAACCACACCAACAGAAAATTCGAAGCTATTTATCCAAAAAAAAATGTATCCCGATTACACAGGCGAAAATAAAGTTAAGTGCACCATCAGCTATATGTGTATCGTAAAGTTTCAGTAGAAGTCACATTGACAACTCTATGTGCTGTTTAATTTTGAGTAATGTTTCATAATTCCGGATAAAGCCCATAATAAGCTGCCACATTCAACAGCTCGTCATCTTTCATAAAGAAGAAAGAAAGAAAGAAATACAATTTATTGATCACTAAACTTAGCACTAAAGATAGACATCTCAAGTAAAAATGAAAGCCTTTGCTCCTCTGTGCCCCAAAACCTACACAGAGGTGGATCTGGTTTTGTTCAGGTTCTGTTTTATGTCATTGAATGAAAGAAAAGAAGATTTACAGTAGTTTATGACACTTCACAGGAAACCAGACGTCGACAGCAGGCCGAGGCGGCGGAACGGCGACAGAACGACCTGGCAGCACGTGGGGTCAAGGATCCTGCTAAAGTGCAGCGGATGCAGCAGCGGGCCGAGGAGATGGAGAAACGGGAGAGGGAGCTGCAGAAGGATGGGGGGGCTAATTTGAGGGTAAGATAAGATAAATAATCTTTATCGCAAAAACAACATTCAGTAGGTAATTAACAGCGTGTAGTCATCGCACGAACTACAAGACAATCTCATCGCTACACATTTTTTTTTACAAAAAAAATACAAATAGTTTTTTGGACTATGGATTGTGGTCATCCAAGATGTAGTGTGATCCTTGGTAAAAAACAATCCATAGATTGGTTATTTTATTTTAGCATTAGGGATAATGCATTATCATCTTACTAAAGATATTAAAACCAGAAAAAAGACATTCGGTCTTGGCTTCAGGTAGGAATCGAACCCGCGTTCCCTGCGATCGAATCCATCGATTTATGTCGCCGTGAAACTGTTACCGGTATTCCGGGATTAGATAAAATAATTTGTCAGCCTTTGGAGGTTTTAACCACTCTTAGTCAATACTGTCTGCTACTTTAGGTGAAATTAGCCCCCTTCGTTCCGATCACTGGTCATCACCATTAGTCTCTTGATAATAATATTAACAATTAATGATATAATTTCTCTTTGATTCCAGTGGACGTCAGAATGAGACGAGGCTACGCCCCGGTGTCCCCCGCCGAGTGATAAATACAAGTATAAAAACTGATACACACCAACTTACGCCACGTGGTATGATTTTGTCCCGATAGTCACTACCGGCACGTGCCGTGTAGCTTTTCTACCCAAACATGTCCGATTGACCCACCAGTAACGCCACCCCCTAGTGGGGGGCCTTATGCACCTTATTAATCAGGGTTGAGAGCTCTTTGCGCTCAACTTACAGTCCGTAGAAGCTGTCAAAGCCATCATCAGCGACTAAGGGGCCATCCATAAAGTACGTCACACGTATTTCATGATTTTTAGAGTCCTTGTCACAGGTGGTCACATTTGTGAGACCCCCCTTACCCCTCCCAAGTGTTGAATGTGAAATCAAAAAAGTTTAAATATAAGCTCGTTATCAAAGCAATTCAAACTGTATAAATGTGATGTCACAAAGCTTAGGACCCCCCCCCCCTACCTCTTGTCACACTATGTCACATTTTATCGACCCCCAAACCCTTCACATGGGTGGCCCCTAATCAAAAAGGGGTTATCGAATGTGTTTCATTTTTTACTCTCGAATTCGCAAACGCAAATCAACGTTGAGCATCCCTCAGAAGTGTAGCTGTCCCTCTCAGTTCTATCGACATTTTACGGAACAGCATGAGCGTGAGTGCAAACGTTGATTGACGTTTGTGAATTCGGGGGTTAATTTTTAAATTTGTGATAGAAAAAGGTATAGGTCCACGTTACCAGGATTCGATACTTATTAATCACTACAAATTATCCATGTTATTATATTTTTTAGGTATAGCAAACATTATATTTCAACTTTTGATCCACTCTGAGACATGATAAGGTTCAGTTTCCTATGTACAGTCAATGGCACATTACTGTTTATGTACTATGTCCTACAGTCAACTGTATACACATTTGTTACGTTTGAACGCAACGCTCTATTTCTTGCAAACAAATTTCATTTGGAAAGAGCAGGGTAAAAAACGGGAAAGGGTTGCCTGATGTGCTGTTGATTGTACGGTCGACGGCACATCACTACCCATTTCCGGTCAGTTACCCTTGCTCTATTGCAAAGAAATGACATTTGGAAAAAGAAAGAGAACAACCGGAAATGGGGAAACCTGATGTGCTGTTGACTGTACATAGAAAACTGAACCTTATACGTCTAGATAATCTTGTACGACTGTTTCTGAGATATTGTCTGCAGCTTCAATTAAGCGAATTGTTATGTTTATCCATTTGTATTACAGATAGTCTAAAGTGTTCTTTATAGCAAGGTGTATAATAATTTTATTCATTGTTTTGTTTGCTTATGTAGTCAGAAGCAATGATATTTAAAGGAGGTATATACGTTATGTCAGTACTGATGCGAAGTCTAAAATTGTCCCCCAGCGTACGTACCTATATTTTGACCGTGTGTACAAGATAGTTATGATTATTTAGTAGAGCGTAAACGAGACAGATACATGATGCGCAGTGTCTTCTCAAACTGTCAATGCTTTCGGGTGCCACTTTTTTAGCACATGTAACCTATCTACGTCTTTTTATTGTAATATCATTGACTCAGATGATGTAACTGTGCAAGATGTATTTATTGTAAATGTTAAGTACTCATTATAGTAACAAACCTTTTTATTACATATTAATGTTAATGAATAGTTGGCGTGGCATCTGAAAATCCATCGGCATAAAAACGTTAGGTACTGTAACATTATAGCTATGTAAAGTCTCGCCATAGCAAAGATCATTAGGTATAGTAAGAGCCTGTTCAAACTAGCGATTTCACGGCGAGGCGATCTCATAGCGATAGTTCCGCGATAAAATAAACGCCGCGAGAACGACGCGATCACGCTGCGCAGCCCGCTTTGAATTTGACTGATGGATGAGTCGCTCACCGGCCGCGATACCACCCGCTAGTCGGCAGCGGGATCGCGGCGTGTTCGCGGCGTTCTCGCGTCGTTTATTTGATTGTGGAACTATAGCTGCAAAATCGCGCCATGCACGCTGCTAGCACGCCGCGTAGGTGTGAACAGCTATTGAAGGGCTTAAACCTAGCAACGTAACTTTCTTTGCTTTGCTATCGCGTGCCGTCAACGACAAGAGTGCCTAATACACTTTTGAACCATGTCACATTAATTTTGCGTTAGTTGTCAAAGAACTTATGAAAGAGCAGTCTTAACAGCCGTTAGGACTAAAGTGATCAGGTTATGGGAATATGAGGAACAGGGTGTGAAGTTCCTCATCCACCATAGAAAAGGGAGGATCCTCCGACCAGACGGGTGTTATGTCTGGTGGGCTGCTGCCCGACGGTTGATGTCGGGTTTCTGTATATGTACTTAGTCGCTTGAATAATGTTGATAGCGCGATTCAGGTTACGTCAGTTGTAGTTCGCATGTGGCGAGATAGATGTCACCACAAGGCACATTTGACGTCAACTGTACGAAATTCAACGTGTTACGCATTTGGTGTGTTGTTACAGAAGCGCTCACATCAACCTTTACATAGGAGCACCTTATGCCGTTGACATAAGATCCATTTTGCAACGGTTTTGTAAAGATTGATGTGTGCGCCTCTGCACCTTATGGTTTTGCTAGGGCGAGAGTTAGAGTAAGTTAATTAGTATTTTCACAAGTTAGTATTTTTAAGTAATTGCCACCCATTAAAGTCCACTCTCTTGACCATCTGTCTATGGACCAATATTTTTATAGTATGTCTTTTAACTATTGGTGACTATAGTCCAACGTTAAGATATGAATTATGGCATCTGTCAGTGCCATTGGAAATTAAACTTTAATGGGGATTTAAAAGGCTCCATGTGTTCTGTCAGGCTCAAAAGCTCATGAATCGTATTTCTTTATGCCAAAAGTACCATTTCCAATGACACTAGCAATTACTGTCAAAATTTATTACTAAGCTTGGTGGGAATGTTAGTTGGATTGATTCTCACTTTGAGATGTGCAGTCCACCTTAGAAAATAGAAGTTGTAGTTTTTTATAAAAGTATTATTAACATTTAACCTTCATAAATTTATTTTAATGGCGTTGTCATTCTAAGGGCCAAGTGAGATTTTATTCAACATTTACAACACGACACTTCGTCTAGTAAAGCAAGGTTCATATTGCTGTGTCAGGGTGTGTCGTGGCGCGACAGAACGTTATCAGTCCGTTCAAATGTTATGATTAGATTCACATAGGTGTGTTGTGGCGTGGCGCCAATCCACCAATCCTAGTGTTCTTTCGCTGCACTACACACCCAGACACAGCAATTTGAACCTAGCTCAATAATTTTGTGGCGTTCGTGATTCGTGGTGGCGCCTCTAGTGGCACGTTAAGGTAACTTTTTTTTAAATTAGCAATATGCCCTCTAATTTTTCGTGCATTTAAATAATTGATTGCTGACATTGATCCCTTTATCAGTTATTTTTAAATTGTTTTTACCACACTAATTTCTGGTAAAAACTTAGATAGAACATCTAAATAGCTCTACAACAGATAGTGAAGCCCACTTTTACCACTAGTAAAGAGTAAACAAAATACCTATATCTAATATTTTGAACTGTTCATATTCTATTATTGCGAAAAAAAAGGAAAATAAAGTCTGAGATCTTTTTGGCGTTATATCTGATGTTTGGTATTCTTGTTACGGTCTGTCAACGAGGTAATTACTCTGATGAATCAATACTATACATAGTTATTTTTATTATACACAGTGATATTTTTATATGTATGAATGTTATAAATGTTTAATGTGAATATAGCTATTAAAACAAGGTTTGTAGGCTAAGAAGAGATGGTTCCCCATTATATTGCATAAAGTATTAAGTCATAATTTAGCTTGGCATACTTTTGTTTAACCTTTTAATAGGTACGCAGAGTAATCATTTGCCATAACATTGTAGGCATATTTTTTTTAGGCATTACTTTTTAACCATAAGGTTTGTTAAACATAATATTCTAGGCTCGTGAATGTTATGCATGATTATATTATGCATGATATTTAGAAATGACTTTAAAATACCCATTTCACCCTTAAAAAACTAATCATGATAACGGCTTAGTACCCTAACCACCGCACTCTAACCTACTGTCACACATGATGCCTTCAAAACTAGGACAATTCAAAAATATGCCTATAATATGCCTATAATATGCCTTAAGCAAATCAAAATTACGGCAAATTTTATTTTTATTTTAACTATGTTTACTGAAAAGTAAAGCTTAAAAGAGCCAACATATTATTATGCTAAAAAATGAAAAGTTGTGTCAAGCTAAATTAGGACAGACAAGATTATGCGAATAAAAGGGATCCCGATAGATATTAGTAATGTGACATTCATTAAGGTGTGAAGGGTTAAAGCTCAGGCTCTGCTATGGTATTCCGGTGGGCGCCAAAACTCACTTCGCTCGTGGCGAGGTAACTTTAAAACTCAATTCCTTTGCGACTGTGGTCGTTTGAGTTTTAAAGTTCACCCACACGAGCGAAGGGAGTTTTAGCGTCCGCCGGAATAGCATAGCTGGTCTCACGTCTCTCGTTCTCATTGCGAATGAACCTTTGCGGGAAAGTCACATTACGATCTAAAAAGCTTGTGTCAAAGTGAATAATAAACAGGTGTATGATTCAAAGTTAATAGGTATCTATACGATTACAGGATTTATCTAATAATATTATTATCTCATTGTAAATTATAAAAATAAATGTAAAATGAATGTATTTCGCATTTTTATTTATTGGTATTCGTCGATGCAGGTGATATCATAAAGATTTGTCTGGTTTGGATCAAAGTAAGTAAACATCAATGGAATATTACCTTTTGGGTGTTTCGGGTGTGAAACTCAGCCCTAACAAAGTACCTGATCACTAGCGTTTTTCTCTGCCTGTGTTAACTTCAGCAGTTAAAAAGGCAGCTTTCCCTGAGAAAACAACGCTTTCAATAAAATCTTGCTCTGTCAGATAATTCAAAAACTCACATTTCTTTTATCTGCGTGAGTACTTTTCTGCTTAGCCCTAATAAGGTTGACTGGTAGATAATGCCTTTTTGGCGTTGAGTCCGCCTTTTGTACCATTCAATGTTGTGCAATAAAGGCTAAATAAATAAATAAGTAGAGATTGGACTGCTAATTTATTAATTTAAACAACATAAACGTCCAGTAAACGTCCCACTGATGGACACAGGCCTTGAGGTGGCCCAGGCCACACTTCCTACACGCGTGCTCGGTACCTACCTATAAGATTGTTGCAGGGGTGAAAGGTTAGCGAACAAAGCCGCCCAAAAGAAATTGTACAATTTCTTCGAGCTGCCCTAAGGCTTCTGACAAGGCTTAACGGCTTACATCCAGCGACTTCAACCTAGACCAGCTAGGTTCAAATTACTGTGTCGAAGCGCGACAGAACGCTATTGGTTTCCTTCAAATGTTAGGATCAGATTTACCTGTCGTGTTGTGGCATGGCGCCAATGTGAACCTCGCATTAACGTGACTTCCGAAGCACGACAATGCCTGAAAAATACATCCCTTTAACTTTGGTCGGTGTGGTGACCCATCCCGTTTCCAACCCAGCGTGTCTTGCTCTACAACAGCAATCGTTGCCGATGCCGAATGTAGCCGATTTAATGTCATTACTGCGCCACGGGGACCTCTTGTACGCACGACCTGACATGGCGCTACACACCACCACCGTAAGCGGACCTTTGTTAGTAGGGAACTTCTTTACGAACCGCTTTTGGTACAAAGTCCAAATTGCATAGCTTGCCGTGTGTACTTTTACAAACATTATTAAAATAATTAACAAAAAATCCTAGCCAATGCAAGGATGTAGTAAAAACAAAACGCAGAATCGTCCAAATGTCAATAAAAAAATCACGAACGAACGATCACCTGATTTCTGTCAATCTGTCATGTACGCGCCGAAATACCGTGTTCTTGAAATAACTTTGTAAAACGAGTTTTATTACTGAAAGTAGCCATGGCCGATACGAGGGAGTCGAGAGACACTGATAAGAAGGTAACCAATACTATTATCACTACTTTAGTCGGAGTGCGTCGCCCGTCGCAACTGTATTGTTCATACGACGTAACATTTTGTCCAGTGCGTCTTATTTATTTACTTATCAACTACGACCTTGTATTACTTTAGAGGTCATCCGTAGGTCTTATGTAGTCTGTTGCTGCAGACAAATCACTGATAAAAGTAAACAAATTCCATCAACGATATACAAACTTTTGAAATCTAACCTCTACAATTCTTCAGTACAGACCTATCCATCGAATTATTTGATAAAACTTCCTGTTTCTGACCTCGAGGTTAAAGAGCTATAGAGCTTGTTAAATATATAATTGCAAATTAGAATCTTATTAGATATTTACATTGAGCATTCTGTAGAATTGGAAATAAACACTTGATTAATTCTTGCTAAGATTAATGATACTTGGGCATTTATTTTCACAAAAGATGTGCCTGTAGCCCTGTATTTTGTTGCCAATTTGAGCCTAGAAACAAAACAAAATTACATTAGTTACAAATTTAAATTTTGTATATCGAGCCAGAATACACTAATTCCACACACTGTTGGAGCTAATTGAACTACATAACACAATTCAATTTAATAATAAAACATAATAAAAATAAACTTTTTTGATATTCAAGCAGTGAATTTAACATAACCATTTTGAAACAAAAGAGTTCCCTACCAATTAGCTATTCTTATGAACTGCTTTTTTTTTTCATCAATATGAATGTCACTGCCTGGAAATTACTTTACTGGACTAACTTAGAAAGACTATTGTTTTTTTAACTTTGTTTGAAAATTGCTGAGCTGACTAACTTAGCAACTTACTAACTTGCAGGAAAATAGCAACCAACTCAGGCCAGCGGTAAGATTTGTTGAATGTGTAGCAAAAACCAGTTAATTAATATTTTTTTTCATTCTAATTTCAAATTTAACTAATTTTCTCTACTTAGTTGTTCATTTGAAAGCATGTTAATACTAATTGCAATAGTGAATAAAGATGTGTCTTAACATTTCAGACTAGGAATTATAATATCCATACTTAATACCCCACTCAACTGAACTATCCTTGAGTAGTCTGGTCATCAATTTTGTTTAAAGCATTATTTGCTGATGTATCATCATGCTGGCTTATCAAGAGGTATGAAAAGACTGTAGATACCGCCAGTGGTAATCCAAAATCTACCAGTTTACCTGGATAGGCCAGTTTTAGAGCATTTTCCCCTCAAAGATTATTATTTTTGCAATCTATTTGTTTCATGGTATTTTAGCAAAAATACATAATTATTTTTAAAAACATTTGTGCTGTGATTATTTAAAAAAAAATAGAGTTATCCAAATGACCCAAAGTTTGCTTTGGTTAATAGTTATTTCCCTACTTTAATATTTTAAATTTAAAAAAATTGCTAATCAATTCATCACATTTTCTAACATGATTTGTTTATTTCTAGTTTATGCATGTTTGTTCAAAATTGTTGCTAAAGCATGACTTTACTCTTTTATCTTTAGATCGATATAATTTTGCAATTTTCCAAATAATTTGTTTTTCTGAAGCTGTAATAATTGTATGATTATGTGCTAATTAATTGCCTACCATTATTATATTATAGTTTGCATTATTATAGGTAGGTATGTTGTTATGTTAGTATTGCAAAGTTACATGACTTGACAATTTTCCTCATATAATTAGAGTTTGTATGAAGTATCTAATAAGTACATGAGATCTCTGTATCTGTATATTTCCTCTACTAGTTGCAATATTGCAACGTCATCATGAGTATTGTGTCATCTTGTGCGATAATGATTTTATAAATGACGCTTTTATATTGTTGTTCTTTCAATGAAGTTTTGTTCTCATGAAACATACACTTTTTTAAGCTACAATTCCAAGACGGACCGCAGACAGCAAACTGCAAGCGATACACTTTTGTCCCCAAGCGCGGCGCTGCAGTGCGGCTACTCTTGGAATCACTTTCATAGAGATTCATAGAAACCAGTAGTGTCGCTTGCAGCTTGCGGTTGCAGTTTGCGGTCTGCGGTCCGTCTTGGAATTGTACCTACCTTTAGTCGTTCAGAACCCAGTTCCACATATCGGCGTTTAGTTCTGCTCTGCTCCTAAATCAGTTTCAATGTTAATTGAAATCCATAATAGTCAGATTATGGACTGCGCTAATCGTGGTTAGATAAGGCGATAAAAGTAAGAAAACCGCACGTCATCCTTCGTTGCAAATAGGCCTCTTTAAGCTTTATCTAAAAGAGGCCCTCGAAATAACTAATCTCGAAGTAGTAAAAATAAAAATAAATACACCTCACGCCTAAACCAAGGCACCTTTTTACTAGTATTTCTGCCTTCGTTTATTATTATTCAGTTTATCAGACAACCGACACGTTTTCTCTGGTGTTTCTGTCTTTGTTTTATAATATTGAAGGTACAAGCGAACCTAATGCCTAGAGACATTAACTACCAGTCAACCACCACTACTTTTTTTTCCTGATATTCCTATCTAAGTTTATTATTAAAAGTGCCACTGGCGGACTTAACGCCTTGAAGCATCAAGTCAAACAAAAGGTCACACAGCCAATGTCATAAATACTAAGTTGATTGGAATAGGGTTACTTCGAATAATGGCTACATCTTGAAAAAGTTTATAAACGCAGCCATAAGGTATTTCTATGTGTGCTGATTACACTCAGTCAAAATAGCGATAATAATTTACCTACATTCTTGTAACTTCATTTAAGGTTGGTTTGGAACTACCGTTTCCACCGAAACCCAACGACCAAGCACGCCTCCCACCGAGACAACGTTATTTAGCTTTTTCTCATGTCAAAGCCATACGAAAGATAACGCGGGACAAAATTTTGTCCCGGAATCACGATGCGTAAGCGCATCCTATATAGCCATCATCATCATCAGGTCATCTTGCAGGCTTCACGCGCTGCTCAAAGGTCACGGTCACGGCTGGGCTACTTATACCATCAGCACCGCTCGCCATCGTCAGGGTTTTGATCCTCACATTCTGGAGCTTCATCCAGGATATTTCACATTGTGGATTAAAATTTCTGCCTAGGTATTTGTGATTCTTCAAAACTTATGGAACCCATCATCAGCAACATCGCCCTTTGGATCTGTCTAGTCGCAACAGATTTTAGCTTGAGCAGCTTTTCCGGAGGGGTGAGCGAAAGACTCAACCCCTAATATTTGAACGTGCATTGAGACTGGCCTTTTAACAAGCGAAGTAGTTCTTGATCAGCAAAGTATTATCCATTACTGTGCTTGTCAACCCCATGTCTGGACCACACGGCTGCTTCCCATCAGGTGGAGTGAGGTCATCTTGAAGACCACTATGAAAAAAAAGACTCGGCTTAGGGGCACATGTCGCAGAACGCCGCCAATGGCATATTTCCTATAGTTTTCCTACATTTTATATGAACTCGCCTCACAAGGTAACGCCGGTGACCGCCACACGCTACGGAGTATAGGAATATGCTGATGTTTTGTGGCGGCGTTTTTTAGCCCTTGTGGGGGGACGCTTTGGGCGTTATCTAAGTTAATAGTAGACTGGTGAATACGTGTCTATGTTCAGCTTTAACCACTTACCATCTGGCTGTCCATTGTTTGCCGCCGTCACAATACTAGGCATCAATTTAAAATAAAATGATTCGTCACCTGCGTCATCAAGTATCAGCTCACGATGACCGTCGGTTCTCAAATGTGCGATGGGATCGCTCTCAGCCCGGTAGCTCGGAGCAAGAGTCAAAGGCGGTGATATGATAAGCTATCGCCACTTATACCAACTCCAGCCGGCCATTCAGACAGTCCCAGTTCCTATGCTGACGGTGCGCACGCGCGGGTGAAGTGACAAGTTGTAATCTGTGCCAGTATTGTTAACGATATGGATTTACTTAGCAAGGTAGAGAATCAATAGCCTTAATATTTACTATGCTAGCAGATCATGGACCAAGCGCATTGGCACTTAAGTGAACTTTCGTAAAACTTCAAGTTTAAAATATCTTTATTTAAATAGATCTGTATACAAGTGCTTTTAAATCGTCAAAAACTAAATCAAACAAACAAATACACTAAATAATAGACTTAAATACTATAATAGAAATAATAAATAAATACACAGTATACAAACATAATGTGACTCAACCACCGGTGTCAGAAAGTTGTTTCTGTACTGAGAAGAACCGACAAGAAACCCAGCAGTTACTCTTTTCAATATGTTCTGTACAATAATCGGTTAGTAAATTGCAATATTGGAATATAAGTACACATCCAGTTTTACAATTCAAAGAAAATTGTTTAACGTTTGACTGTGGGCAATACTTCGATAGAACTCGACCGAGAGTCTGCCTCCAGTTATCTCATTCTGACTGACCCAAAAAAATATCTCATTATATGTAATGTTAGTGACCTTTGACAGTCCCACTGCTACTGGGCAAAAGGTTTTAATGAAATATTCCTTAAAAAAAACTGTGATGCACTTTTGAACTGATGAGTAAGTGAGTGGTCGCATTGATATAATGAAAAGTTAGTGCGTGCGCGAGCGCTGCGTGTGTCGTCGCAGCGCATAATAGGGCAAGTCATTAAAAAAGATACGTAAAACGCATTACCATGTAATATTTCCAACTTATAACTTTGTTATTTTTTTGTGTGCAATGAAGTGTTTCTCATCTTAACCTCTGCGTGTGTAACCCAAGGTGGTTAACGGTTGGTGCACTGCAAACCGTGAACTTTTATGGACAAAATGCAAACGTCCCTAGGTAGTCCGACGATCACACTGCTTCCTCACCTCAGCAGTCTAGATATCCGATTTTTTTCTTACCTATTTTAATTCAAAACCGATTTTTTTGCGCCTGGTTTTCAGCAGGCCGAAGGTGGAACTCGCTTACGTAGGAAAATGCCTATTCATCACTCTTAGCTCGTAAACATCGAGCCTTGCTGCAATTTACACAAAAGTTTGTGAACAAACGGTTGTGATATGAAGAGTCACCAAGCGTTATGATTTAGCGCTTCGGTACTTACATAAAAAAAACGTGTTTAGCAAAAATACTATACGAATTCAAGTGACACCTATAATGGTGATTACGAGTAATATGTGATTATTATTACAGCAATCTAACTCTTTATGCTATCTGTAGAATCGTTAGCGTATTACTGCAATTTGTTTAGAAGGACATTTCAATCGTGTGTTCGAATTGGTAGTGTAGGTGCATGTCCAACGATATTATATCACTACCGTAAGTCACAGTGTTTTGTGTCGAGTTATTAGACGATGACTATCTTCACATTGGTCGTCATAGAGGAATAAAAGGCTATAAAAGCAATATTAATTAGTGGGGGGAGCGACTTGTTTTGCTACTGATCCTCAGTGTATTAGCCTAGTAGCAAGATGCTACAGGTGCCGTGCCAAAGGTGACATCAAGCCACACACCACATTCTTTAAAATTTTGGAAAGTGTTAAGTAAACTAGAAATAAAAGCCTTGTAAAACAAGTCTCGGGAAAAAAAGTTGGTCACAAATAAAGGGATTCATACTCTCAACCCCGAATTCACAAAAGTCAATCAACGCTAAGCACGCGCTCACGCTCATGCTCTCCCTTTCAGTTCTATTGACATTTTACGGGACAGCGTGAACGTGAGCGCGTGCTTAGCGTTGATTGAGGTTTGTGAATTCGGGGGTCAGCTTAGCGGGGCTAAACCTACTTCAGGATGGCACAGTGAAGTCGGGTGAATCGTAGAAGCGTAGACGGACGGAAGGACCCGCGTACCTTTTGTGACGCCAATTGGGGCCGAGTAGCACAACCATTTGGAGAGACCCAGTGGTCTGTGTATCCCTGAGATGTTGATTGAACCTTTCAAGGGCATCTCGCTTGACCAACGAAGTGCTGAGGTCAGGTGCTGCAGGTTAAGTCGTAAAGAGTCCTCTCAAGCGGCAAAGTATACGTTAGAATTTGGGGACAGTCATATTTTTTTGTCTTTTGAACCTAGGCCACGTGACTTTACAGGCAGGATTATTGGAGCAGGACCCAACCGAGCCATAGAGGCAGTCTAGAAATAAATGGATAACATTGGCTTCAATAAATAATTTGCTTGCACTTGCCGTGTACCAATAGCTTGCGTATAGAATAATATCAACTTCAGAGAGATACGCACTACAGCGCGTGTATATTTAACGATAAACTCGCATTGTTATCGTCTCTGTTGACGGTACTCTGAGGTTATCTTACGATACACTCCATGTGATTATAATTAGATATATGCCAAACCGTAAATACAGATATTAGCGCAGTAATAGCCACATCAAATGAGAAAAACAATTAAAGATGTCCTTAGTAGAAACCAAACCGCCAGGAATTACATTTGTGCAAATAATGACTTCAGTTTCAGACATAGGCATTTCTAACAAGTGCCGATTCAGTGTAGGTACAGAGGCTTAATGTAAAGGTTGATGTGTACGCCTCTGTACACGAACTAAGAGCTCATTTACTTTAGGTCGCAAGCAGCGCGGCAGCCGCGCGACAGCAGCGAATGCCTTCACATTACAAAAACAGCCGCGCGACTTGCTTAGATTGGATTTAGACGCGATTTGTGATGCACTCTAATTTGTGATTTCCACTTTTCACAACCACGGTAAAGGAATATAGGTAATACTATTACCGTGCCACAACCGTCCAGTCAATCTATACCACATTGTACGTATTATATTTATATGTTTATTAATTTGCTCATAGTATTCAATTGTATGTACCTATGTCTATTTTTATTTTTATTGATGTAACTTATTATAGAAATGATTATCTTTAAATAACCATCTTGCACCACCACATCTATTTTTCTTTCCTTTTTTCTCTCTCTACCGGATGGTTATCTGGAAGAGATCGCTTTTAGCGATAAGGTCGCCTACATTGTACTGCTAAATCTCTGTAAGCATTGTTATGTAATTGTTTTCTTTGTGCAATAAAGTATATCTTATCTTATCTTACCGCGCGGCAGCTGCATTTTTAGGATTGATGTAAGTTAACCGCTGTGAACTGCGCGACTATCGCGCTACTACAGCCGCGCGGCTGTCGAGCTGCTTGCGACCTAATGTGAATGAGAAAGAGCGAAAGAAAGAAAAATAGTTTATTTAGTGAGCTCTAAGTAACACCTATCTCACCATGATTTGTTGCTAATTTAGTTAATCTCAATGTGATTTAACGTCATTGATTGATATCATCACTGCGATATCATCATCATCATTTATGTCCCGTGATAGCTGCTCGTAGCTGATTATCGGGTACGATAGCTGATTATTTCACAATGTTGCATTAGACAGAGTATTTTTGAAATGGGCGTGGTCGCGCGGTAGGTCAAATTTTCAAGAATGGTGGGTAAAAATGCTTTGTTAATTTTAAATAGAAATAAATCCCATGGGTTAAAGCGGTATCCCTTTCTGTCGCTTAAAATGTTCATAATCTGTGATTTACCTACCCAGTGAATGATATACGACCCATTTAGTGCAGCGACACGGCATCGACAGCCCGCTGAGACTCAAAGGGTCACGGGTTCAAATCCTACACCAGTAAAAAATATTGTTGATGAAACATATACTTGTGCTGGATCTGGGTGTTTGTGGTACCTTCCTTGTTTAATGGTTAACTGTATTTTTTTCTATATTCCTCATTTAGGATTTCACCACGCCCACAAAACTCACCCTGTAATGTTGTTATGCCCAAAATAGTTTTATCTCCGAAAGTGCTATCTAATCATGATAACAAAACCTAATCCGATATTTTGTTTAAGTACACAAACAACACCAATTGTGACGTTAGCAGCTAGCAGGTATAAAATAATATGTGTTGTGTCATGATGATGTCATAGTCATACCCCCGAATTCAAAAACGTCAATCAACTGAAAGGGAAAGCTATATTACTGAGGCTGAGGGATGCTCAACGTTGATTTGCGTTTTTGAATTTGGCTGATGGTGTCTTGAATATTGACAAAGGGCGTCATCTTTTTGGGCAAATTCTGAAAGTGCCGACCTCAAGATAAAAATGCTAAAACCGGATAGAATTTAACTGTCTGAGCATTTGTTACTATGGCGCCAAAGCTGTAGAAATAATAAACTTGGTTTAAAAAAACTAATTACGGCTGTGCAATTTTCTTAAGTAGAAAAGTGAGCAAACAACCACTCAAATAAATACGTCTCCATAAAAAATAATAAATAAACAATGCATAAAAATACCAACTTTATTGAATCCAAATATTTATTTCATTCGATATTTTTATAAAAGGTCTTTTAAAGTTCATCTAATACAATTTAGAATATTTGAAAATGACCCCGCTGCAGTTTTTTATGTGATCTTTCTGCTGTAGCGACCGTAGCTAACCGTAGCATACCGGTAACGGTACCCTAACGATTTGGTAGGCTACGGTAAATTTACAGTAACTCTGATGAAAGGGATGTGTCCTGGGATGAAGTTTCTGATTTGTGCAGTGTTTTCTGCCTGATTTGAATTGACAGTTGTATATCTATGTGATGCAATATTGTTGCGGGTAACCTTGATGCTTGCAAGTGTAGCATGCAGTACACGTGGAGACTGAATAATTAGCTTAGCATGTTTGAAAAATACAGTATAGTGCTAAGTGTCTCAGAATTGTAATGGTTGATCACTCTGAACTAGTGAGGTTTCAAGTCATCATTCATCAACGTGTCCCTCAAGGTCAAAAAAAAAGTTTAGATAGTCATTAAGTTGATTTTTTGAAACCAAAAAATGACTTGTCTGCTTGCAATCTGCTTGCGTTGTACCCAGAACTTTTAAGACCTGTAACTTTGTCTTTTCATTTATACAATTTTATTATGACAATAAAATTGTGTTTTATATGAAATTATTATTTTAAGTGAAAATAAAGTTGACGAAAATAATTTCATCTTATTTGATGGTTAGGCATTTTTTTAACTTTATTACAACAACAAACAACAACTTTTACACAAAAGTACTACTAATAGTACATAGTTGTTTTAAATTAAATATATTAGTACACAATGTAAGCTTTCTAGCAAATCTATATTAATAGTAACCTAGCCATTTTATACTAGTATCAGTCGTTTGTTAATGTGTTTTTAAATAATTTGTTCGATTTTATACGATACGTTTATTATACGAAATGAATTATTAAATCGAATGATACCTAAGTAGTCTGTATAATATGTTTTAAGTGGTACCTATATCATGTGCAGGTAGGTATATTCATACTGTACACACCCTTCGGACTTGTGACGGTTAATCCTATTACCAAGATCCAGATAAAATTTCGCTTATCTTATTTCACTTTTGTTTTGGAAGATTACATCAGCTAAATATCGGTAGATAAGGAAGCTAGCAATTATATTATCACCAGTACCTGCCAGTAACATACTCAGTTGACGCGTGACCGTCGTCGCTTCGGCTGTGACTGTGACTGAGCGTTCATTAGCGAGTATTTTTACGCGACTAACCAGTATTTATTGCGTTTTGTTAATAACACATGCGTCTGTTTTGGAAGTAGTTAATTTTGTTTAAACCTTGTTTTGATTATTTTGTGGTTATTTTGTTAAGAAGTGACAATGGCGCATGATAATGCTGTTCTTAGATCGTGGGTATGTTATCAAAATGTTTTATTGCCGCTGTCAAGTATTTTATGCAAGTTTGTAGTTTTAACGTTACGTTTAGCTGCTAAACTAAATATGATAGTTCTCAATGAGGTAGTTAGAATATTGTTAAGTTGAATTGAATGGGAATTTTTGCATTACTTTTGATACGTTGAAGTGTGACACGAGTACCTACTATCTGTGGATCGTAAATCCAAAAGAGATTAAACAAATTTTAGTTGTTTTTTTTGCATTCAATGTGACTTAACCAAAAGTTTGTTAGCTATGCTATGATTGCAACACGACCAAGGTATTTTGATCACGTAAGTACCTACCTACTTAGTAGGGGAAAAAACGGATCATCAATTATGCCTATATTAGTAGTATGCCTCACCTAGAAGAATCAGGTAACATAATAAAAAGATATTTTTAATGATCATGGTAAAAACATTATTACAGCAACTATTTATTTAAATTTTTAATTTATAGATATTTCTCATTGAATTGAATGTGTCAGTATTTTTCCTTATTCCCTCGTTTAATAATAAATTCGTACCTACACGCACTGATCAATGCACATGCTAATTGTTTATCAGAATACCATATTAGCCGGGTCTTAGGTGCAGTTACCAGGTCAGGCAGTCCAGTCCAGTCCAGTCGGAAATCATGGTTTTTATTGTGCACTTCAAATTGCCCTCTCCACCCCAAATTTAGTTGGCATGAAACCGTTTTGCTCAGGATATTAAACATTAGATTTCCATACAATGTTTTTGAAAATCACCATATTTTCTCCAAAAATTATGGTAATATTCTTTGTGACCATGATTCAGAATCAGCATTTAAAAATTGGCAAGTTTTGAAAACACAATCCTCTTATAGGCATCTTCTATCGCGAAGACTGGTCATCTTAGATTCTGCTTAACGCAGGTCATAGGGTTGCCGGTGTGAAAAATCACTCAATAGAAGGCAGGATATCTGGTAAAAGCTCTTTGTATGCTCGGTAAAGGACTCCAGACAGAAGAGTTTGACTTCATTGAGTTTCACGCCACCTACCTACCTAATATTCGCCTATATTGAGAGCCATGCCGATAGCGTCACACCAGTCGTTTATCCTATTGAGGTCATCTTGAATGAGTGCACTATCCTTCTGAGATGCAACAAATTTCTAAATCTTTAGATCATCAGCAAATAAAGAACAATTTATGATATACGTGGCGATATTATTGTAGATCAGAAAGAAAAGTCAACCCAAATGAGAACCCTGAGCAACGCCTGAATTAGACTAGTACCAAGTAATCTGGAACTCATTTACAACCACCGCCTGAGGCCTATCCTGCAAGTATGACTATGCTAACAACGGCCCACCTACTCCAAAGGCATTCAGTTGTTTTACAATTACAGCGTGGTTGACCATGTCAGGAGCGCTATTAAAGTCAGTGTAAATAGCGTTGACCTCAAGTCCCTTGTCAACATTGGTCAACACGGTTAAGTGATGCCTGTCAAATTAGAGAGGTAGGGCATCAGGTCCTGCATCCTTAGAAGGATCAAATTCTTTAATTTGTTGGGTGACTTCACGGTTACTCTTAACTTAGCTACATAGTTGCTCGTTGCTCCCATTATTTTCAGTAGCAGCTGCATTATCAGGGCCTTCGGAAAATACGCGAGGAAAGTGAAGAGCATTCACAGTTGCAATCGCAGGTAAAAAGGTGGTTGTTATAAAACCAGATGTGGGTACCATTAAGCCTGATCTGTCTGGTTATTTTGAGTTTTCAAACTTATATTAATAATGAACAACTCAAGAGGCTTAACGGTATTTTAGCTTTAATACGGCAGACATGGTCTTTCATATAACGTCTTGAACTTGTCCAAGGTACTATTGTCTACCAAACCTTCCTATCATACTAAACCCAATGATATTATAATAAAAATGACGTAGATAGGTTACCTGTGCTAAAAAAGTGGCACCTGATATCAAAACTTCGAACACCTGAGCAAAGCATTGACAGTTTGGGACGACACTGCGCAACATGTAACTGTCTCGTTTACGCTCTAGTAAATAATCATACTATCGTACACATACTAATACTATATTGTACATACTATCGTACTATATTGTACACACTTCAATCAAGTCAATCTGATCAATTCAATCAGGTCAATTGATCTTCAATCAAGTCAATTTTCGATTTCACATCAGTACTGACATAACCTACCTATTTACCTCTTTTAAATATCATTGACTAAACCATAATTAATAATGGCTTTCAACAAGGTCTCAACTCGTAGTTTCGGAAGCAGTCGTCAAACAAACAATCCATATGATTAGTATGACCTTCGTGTGTGTGCTCGCCAGAACAAACAAACAGACCTTTGACCTCTAGCCGTAGTAAATAGCTATCGAGCCGTCCAGTCTTGTGGACCCAGACTTCAATTAGTCTTCATTGATTCTCCATCGTGGCTGTACATTGAGCGGCACGTAAGGCGTATAGCAGTAGGAAAACTGTAAACTATCGAACATTATGAAGTTGACCTATCGTTTTCTGTACCGATCCACTATTTCTTCACTTCACTTCCTAAATGTTGACTAGTAAAGAATGCCCCTAGGCATGACATGGCTTTTTTTGGAATTTTGTGCAAAAAATTAAAAATAAATAAACATTGTTAAGGTGGCTGAAAGGTACTAATCAGCTTATATGAAACATAAAACATACATGTATCTTAATATTTGATGTCTGATTTGATTTGATGTTGTGTACATCCATGATTGATCTCATTAGGTAGTTATTTTATTTAATTAGTTCGCTAAGTAAAACCGAACGTGACCGGCTTTTATACACACATTAGAACATTGTTTATTCATAAAAACTCAGACGGCCCTATGGTACCATATAAACTACTGTAAAGTTTTATCTCTTTCATTCTCTTTGCTGTCTCCATTTGCGAGTAAGTGACAGGACACTTCCTTTGCTGAACCTATACTGCGGCACTGAACTAACTTTCATTAATATATGGCTTAGTTACATTGCTATGAACGAAAAGAGGAACATCCTTTACGTTCATACTTCGCGAATTCGAAAACTGGCACAAAACATTGACTTAAATGACGTGCACGCAAACAAGTCGCTGTCATATTAGCTTACAAACAGGTCCAATGGACCTGTTTTAGGGTGGCCACTTTTGGTAGGAGTATACCCTATCTTCTTCTTTTTGTTGCAATCAATGGTTAGTTATTTTTAACTGTTTTGTTTTGATAATCAAAACAAGAAACTGTCCAATTTAGAAATAACATCGTGTAACTTCCGATAAACATAATTATTAATTTCACCTGCTGTGTTTTCAGATCCGCAGTCACCAGCGGACCCCGTCAGGGTCCCGTGACTTCAAGGAGGCCACCAAGAGGGACGCCCTCGCTCGAGTGGAGGTGGAGTTGGAGCGACTCCTGGCCTCCATCCATGAGACCAGGCGCCCACTAGTGGAGAAGGAGTTCAGGGGGTTCAAGAACTTGTTTAGCAGATTCTTGGCTGAACGTGAGTAAATCAGTTTATTTAAATGTGTTACTATACTCGGACTTTTCATTATTTATTTATTTATTTATTATGACAGGTTCCTAAAAAAAATGTAATTTTCTTAAACAACACGGGTTTTTGGCCTAATTTAATTTAGCCAAAAGAAGTCATTTTCTTGCTCAAAAATGAAGTCAAGTAAAAATAAGCTCATGGTTTTAGTTTTGGTGTTAGTGAACCAATGACCGGCTACCTGTTTTGGTCAAACGTATAATTCTATGTTCAGGAAAATTACGCAATATAGTAAATGTGATAATACCTTAGAAGGTAAAATATCATTTTAAGATTTGATATATTATGCTTGACAAACATACCAAAAATAGTATTTACTTACATAATATGATTTTAACAAATTGCTGCTCACTTTAGGAAAATTTGAATCAGATACTTTTATTTGAAATATAATAATAAAAAAAAAAGATATCCTCAGCCATTATTCCACACAGCGCCATCTAGCGCCAAAGTGAGCTAATTAAAGCTCGTGTTATATGAGACTAGACTACGGATAAATGTGCTTTTACATAGTTTTTATTTTGTAAATAAATACATAGAAAACGCCCAGACCGATACAAACTGACATGTTCATGCACACAAATGTTTGTACTGTGCGGGAACCGAACCAGCGACCTCTGGTGTAGTAGATAATGTGTCACAGTAGGCCAGTAGGTAAGACCACTGACTGCCATGACAATGCCCTCAATTTTTTCCATAAACTTACAGAACCCATAAAACATTCCACTTCTCCTTTCAATACGTAAATGTTAGTTACATAATTCCAATAACTAAATATCCATTTCCACAATTCCAGAGGGTCCATCAGTAACATGGGACAAGATCGAGAAGCTTCCAGAAGGCGCGGTCATAGACTACTCCTCTCTGTCCACGCCGACCACAGACAACGTCCACCACATGCTGGACAAGCTGGTAGTGGTGAAGCTCAACGGTGGGCTTGGGACGTCCATGGGGTGCAAGGGGCCCAAGTCTGTGATACAAGTCAGGAACGAACTCACGTTCTTGGATTTGACTGTACAGCAGATTGAAGTGAGTATACATAAAACATAACATGAACGGCCTTTACACGTCCCACTGCTGGGCACAGGCCTCACCTCAACTATGAGGTGGAACAAGCGATACTCCAACACGCGGGCTCAGTGCGGATTGTTGGAGGAGTGTATGGTTAGTGAGCAACCCTAATGTCCGATGATGTCAAGCCACCCTGAGGTCTCTGACTAGGCTTAACGACTGACATCTAGCGACTTCAATCGGGACCAACTGCTAAACGTGCCTTCCGAAGCACAGAGATGCCCGAAATACATATAAAATTGAGAAAAACGTGAGCATAATAGACAGACAGATATATTATTTATTGTTAGAAAGCATTTATTATTATTATGAGCCTGTAGTGTCCCACTGCTGGGCAAAGGCCTCCCTACCGTTTCTCCACAAGAAAACATATCAGTAGTATTAAATTAGCGGTTAATTGAACGATGGTGCCATCGGCATAAGCTGGTAGCTCACTAGGCAAGCACGGCTACTGCACGGCTCCTACCCTGCAATTAGCTTGCCATTAAAATTTGAACCTTAAGTTGTAAGCACGCGAGCTGCGAGTTGAGTGGTATAGTACTGACAGCTCGCCGTTGGCGTTTCCATATTATTATTATAAAATATGTTGTACCACTCACAATTTAAGGTTTTTCACAAATTTGAATGCTGTGTCGGAGCCGTGCAGTTCCCGTGCTTGCTACCTTAAGACGGCTGTCAAAAACATATCCATAATTCACAAAATCTTTTCATTACAGCACTTAAACAAAACGTACAAATGCAACGTGCCCCTGGTCCTCATGAACTCGTTCAACACAGACTCGGACACCCAGAAGGTGATCCACAAGTACAAGGGCCTGAAGCTGGACATCCACACGTTCAACCAGTCCTGCCACCCGCGCATCAACCGCGAGTCCTTGCTGCCCGTCGCCAACACTGGCGATGTGCACGCTGACATCGACGCGTGAGTATTGACAACAGCCCTCTCTCTCTAGCATCAGCCCTCTCTCTCTAGCATCAGCCCTCTCTCTCTAGCATCAGCCCTCTCTCTCTAGCATCAGCCCTCTCTCTCTAGCATCAGCCCCCTCTCTCTAGCATCAGCCCTCACTCTCTAGCATCAGTTCTCTCTCTCTAGCATCAGCCCTCTCTCTCTAGCACCAGCCCTCTCTCTCTAGCATCAGCCCTCTCTCTCTAGCATCAGCCCTCTCTCTCTAGCATCAGCCCTCTCTCTCTAGCATCAGCCCTCTCTCTAGCATCAGCCCTCTCTCTCTAGCATCAGCCCTCTCTCTCTAGCATCAGCCCTCTCTCTCTAGCATCAGCCCTCTCTCTCTAGCATCAGCCCTCTCTCTCTAGCATCAGCCCTCTCTCTCTAGCATCAGCCCTCTCTCTCTAGCATCAGCCCTCTCTCTCTAGCATCAGCCCTCTCTCTCTAGCATCAGCCCTCTCTCTCTAGCATCAGCCCTCTCTCTCTAGCATCAGCCCTCTCTCTCTACACAGTTCAACACAGACTCCCACACCCAGAAGGTGATCCACAAGTACAAGGGCCTGAAGCTGGACATCCACACGTTCAACCAGTCCTGCCACCCGCGCATCAACCGCGAGTCCTTGCTGCCCGTCGCCAACACTGGCGATGTGCACGCTGACATCGACGCGTGAGTATTGACAACAGCCCTCTCTCTCTAGCATCAGCCCTCTCTCTCTAGCATCAGCCCTCTCTCTCTAGCATCAGCCCTCTCTCTCTAGCATCAACCGCGAGTCCTTGCTGCCCGTCGCCAACACTGGCGATGTGCACGCTGACATCGACGCGTGAGTATTGACAACAGCCCTCTCTCTCTAGCATCAGCCCTCTCTCTCTAGCATCAGCCCTCTCTCTCTAGCATCAGCCCTCTCTCTCTAGCATCAGCCCTCTCTCTCTAGCATCAACCGCGAGTCCTTGCTGCCCGTCGCCAACACTGGCGATGTGCACGCTGACATCGACGCGTGAGTATTGACAACAGCCCTCTCTCTCTAGCATCAGCCCTCTCTCTCTAGCATCAGCCCTCTCTCTCTAGCATCAGCCCTCTCTCTCTAGCATCAGCCCCCTCTCTCTAGCATCAGCCCTCACTCTCTAGCATCAGTTCTCTCTCTCTAGCATCAGCCCTCTCTCTCTAGCATCAGCCCTCTCTCTCTAGCATCAGCCCTCTCTCTCTAGCATCAGCCCTCTCTCTCTAGCATCAGCCCTCTCTCTCTAGCATCAGCCCCCTCTCTCTAGCATCAGCCCTCTCTCTCTAGCATCAGCCCTCTCTCTCTAGCATCAGCCCTCTCTCTCTAGCATCAGCCCTCTCTCTAGCATCAGCCCTCTCTCTCTAGCATCAGCCCTCTCTCTCTAGCATCAGCCCTCTCTCTCTAGCATCAGCCCTCTCTCTCTAGCATCAGCCCTCTCTCTCTACACAGTTCAACACAGACTCCCACACCCAGAAGGTGATCCACAAGTACAAGGGCCTGAAGCTGGACATCCACACGTTCAACCAGTCCTGCCACCCGCGCATCAACCGCGAGTCCTTGCTGCCCGTCGCCAACACTGGCGATGTGCACGCTGTTTTTTTTTTTTTTTTTTTTTTTTTTTTTTTTTTTTTTTTTGAATTGACTAGCTGTTAGTCCAAGGTGTGACTTTCACAGCTTTACCGGGCAATGGGGTGAGCGGAAGGCTCACAACCCCTAACAGTTAAGTAACAGGCCTAAGGGTGCCCCCAGGGGGGGCCGAGCCTCGGCTTAGGGCGTTACTGGGACTAGGTAATCTAACGTAAGTTTGGGGAGAGAAGCGGCCGGGGACGTGCCGGTACCGCGAAGCATAACTAAAAGATTGGGGCCGCGACGCGCGTCCACGCCGGCGTGGACGATATCTCGGTCTTGTAGAGTGTTGGCTTGGCGCGAGCTGTTTGACGGAGGCGATGAAGCGGGTGATGGCATCATCGGGCTCTAGTGGGACATGTCTGGGACGACGATGTTTTCGGGATTTCTTGCCCTTAAGGGGCCTAGGGATATAATTAGAGGCTTGGACTACTAAGGGGTTTGGGTGGGTCATGGTAGAGTCGAAGAATTTAGAGGACAACTGTTTTAGATACTGCTGGATGGTAGGCAGATCTAAGTCTAAATGGAGATTTTCATTGCGTAAGAACCACGGGGCACCCGTGGCCTTACGCATGAACCTATTCTGGAGGGTCTGTAGCTTATGGATAGAGCGGGAGGAGGCGTGTGCGAACACGGGGCTAGCATAAGTCATGATGGGGCGGATACAAGACGTGTAAAGTCGAACCTTATTTCTAAGGGACAACTTACTACGCTTATTGATAAGACAGTGGAGGCGGCCTAGGACAAAGGCGGCACGATCGCGGACTTTTTTAATGTGATCTTGGAAGCTCAAACTACTGTCAAGGTGGACGCCTAAGTAACGAACTGTCTTTACCCAGGGAATAGGTTGTTTGAACATTTTGATTTTAGGGAGTTCGGGTGGGTCTTTATCGCGGCTCCTTTTGAAGAGGATAGCGGCGCTTTTGTCAGGATTGACTTCAATTCTCCACTTCCTAAACCAGTCACCGATTGTATCGGCGGCGGTTTGGAGAGATTTGAGAATGAGATCTAGTCTGGGGTGCGTACAATACAGAGCTGTGTCGTCAGCAAAAAGAGCTATCTTAATAGGTGCCCGAGGGCAATCAAAGGTTGGGAGATCGCTAGTGAACAGCGTAAACAGGATGGGGGACAAGACGGAGCCTTGAGGGACTCCGGCTCTTATGGGGTGTGGTTGAGACAGAATGCCTTCCACTCTGTAGCGAAAAGAGCGATTTGAAAGGAAGTCTCGAATGATGAGCACGAGACGATCTGGGACACCAAGTGTATATAGCTTGTAAATCAAGCCATTGTGCCAGACCTTATCAAACGCTTTCGCTACATCGAAAAAGAGGGCGCCGGTTCTGTGGCACTTTTGCCTACCAAAACCGGTTAGGACTTGCTCGACTATGCGATGCACCTGCTGGACGCAAGAGTGTTTGGGTCTAAAGCCAAACTGCTCGTCAGGAAGGAGGCTCTTGGACTCTACGTAGTCCTTGAGTCGTCTAAGGATGATACGCTCGTAAAGTTTCCCTATGGAACTTAAGAGACTAATGGGGCGGTAACTAGTGGCCTCAGTTCGGGGTTTGCCTGGCTTGGGAAAGCCAATGACAATAGCTTCTTTCCACGCTTGCGGAAAGATGTTGTTACTCAAAGCTGCGTTGAATATCGCAGTGAGCACTATAAAAAGAGGAGTGGAGAAGTGCTTGAGCACTTTATTGGATATCCCGTCAAAGCCTGGTGCTTTTCGGGGGTGGAGGTCCTTGACGATAGTCTGAACTTCCTCGACCGTGACGCTAGCGAGAGGAGGATCGGAGGGAGGGAGGCTTGCCCTACGTGCGACTTCACAGTCGACTTTCAAGACATGGTCGTTATCTACTGGGAGGGTACTGGGGGAGCATTGAGCTTCTAAGCTATCTGCGAGGCATTCAGACTTTTCACAGTCATCGAAAGCCGGGGGCAGATTGGGACGGTCTAAGGGAGGCATTGTGGAGATGGTGTCGGATTTAAGCTTTCGGGCTAAGTGCCAGAAGGCTTGATGAGAGGGCTCTAAACTACTAATCATCTCGTCCCACTGAGAGTTCCGAAACTCACTTATACGGAGCTTTACGTCCCTCTGTAAAGACCGTAAGCGACGACGGTTAGCGTCAGTGGGATAAGAGTCGTAAGCGCGGGTGGCGGCGTTCTTTTCCGTCAACAGCGCACGTACATCAGGCGGCAGATTCCAGCGTTGGTGACCCAACACAGGGACCCGCCGTGAGCAGTCCTCCACGACGCTCTGTACGTGACTGGTGAGAGAATCGATCGCACCTACTGTGTCTTGGATGGAGGATAAATCTCCAGAAGCTAAGTTTAATAGTGGGTTTGGAATAGACTTGAGGCTGTGGCCCAGTCGATTCCAATCCACTATCACTTTTTCAGGGGCAGGGGAGCCTGTGTCTGGGGGTCCTATCCGGGGGATGAGCTCTAAGATCACAGGTCTATGGTCTGATTCGCTGAGCTCGTGAAGCACTTCTATAGAAGACAAACGTAGGTTTATATTCTTTAGAAGTGCTATATCGAGCACGTCAGGTCTATGGCCTTCAATTTTAGGGAAATGGGTGGGACTCATGGGAGCAATGATATCGAAGCCAATTAAGGTGGCCAGCGACTCGAGCACCCTGCCGCGTGGGTTTGTACAATTACAATCCCACGCGCCACTCTTGGCGTTCAAGTCGCCCGCCACAATAACCGAGCTATCGAGATTCATTATAATCTGAAGGTCCTCTCTGGTAAGATCTTTAGCGTTATCGCGTTGCTTTGGCCCTAAATAGGCGGAGACAATGGTAATAGGGCTATGACCAGTCATACCGAGACGGCAGACAGAGGTCTCTAACCATTTGAGATTAGGAGGAGGGTCTAGGGGTGTACAATGCAAAGATCGTTTATAATAAATAAGGGTGCCACCCTTCTTGTTTGTTAACCTATCGTTACGGACCATGTTATAATTAGCTATTCTGGGATCCCGTTTAGAGGGCTTTAGGAAAGATTCCTGAACTAAAAAGAGATCTAATTGGTGGGTTTTGACAAATTCAGCTACTAAAGAATGCTTTTTGGATAAACCGTCAGCATTGAAAAACCCTACTCTAAGGGACCTAGGTTTGACTCTACCTTTGGGTGTAACATCCATTATGGGTTACATTTAAAAGTGGACAGGGACATGCCTATCTTATGGGCTTGGATAGCCGCCTCGAACATGAGGGCGGGATTGCCTTCGGCGGCTCTGAGTAGGTTAGCTACTCTAGAAACTTCGTCGAAGTCTATTACTCCGAGGAAGCGCGACACTAGAGAGTAGTCGCTTAGAGAGGATTGGGAGGCCGATGAGACCTGCGGGGCGGGAGGCGAGGGAGGCGCGGGCCTTTGTACGGGCCTGGCGACAGGGGCCTGGTAATTGGGAGGGCTAGGTGCCACTTGGGAGGTATTACGTACCCAGGGTACGTTAATAAGGGGAGGGATAGTCTGCGGGGACTTTGTTAGGGCCGGGAAGTTGGCCAGAGATTGGTCTGGCACGGCTGGGCGGACTTGGGAGTTAATGGGGGCTGGACGGGCCCTCCAGGAGAGTTGGCTCTGAGCCGGGGCGCGACTGGGGCGCTGGGACTTAGGGGCTTTGGGGCAACCGCGGTAGTTTGCGGGATGACCCGTTTCACCGCAGAGCACGCAGCTTGGAGGCTCCGTGCACTGAGAGAGGTCTTTAGGGCGGGGGCAATCAGCCGTGCCGTGGTCACCCAGGCACTTAACGCACCTGGGAGTCGCAAAGCAATTGCGGGCAGAGTGCCCGTAGAGCTGGCAGCGATGACACTGCCCTATGGTGCCCCTTTTGTGAGGGGCTTCGACGGTGATACCAGAGAGCTGGCACACCGTCTTGATGTTAAAAATGGCCTTGCCGGCGGGCGAATGCTCCAAAACGGCAAGAACCATGTCGTAGGGGGCGTGGGAGCGACCGCGATGCATGCGGTGCACTTCCAGGATAGGTAAGTTTTGGGCCTTTAAATCGGCCTCGACATCGGAGGTTGAAACCTCCTTTGGGATTCCCTTCACGACTACACGAAGCAGCCGATCCTCAGGTAGGGCGTAGGTATGGAAGGATACTTTCATATCCTTTAAGAGAGAAGTTAAGCGACGATGGTCGTTTGAAGTCTGCACGGAGACTTTAATTCCCGTTGAGGTGGTACGGGCTGATAGGTAATTAATACCTAACGAGTTGCAGCGCTTGGATACATCGATCCAAAGCGCTTTCTCTTGAATAAATAGAGGCGGTGGGGAAGGCCCTTTCCTCTGGGAAGAGGTAGAGCTAGTTGGGTTGGTGGTCTTAGCCGGCGCCGCGGGGGTCGCGGGCTTGTTGGGAATAGCGCGTGTCGCCACAGGGACTGAGGGCGTTAGCGGGATATTGCGCGCGGGGGCCTCGCAGGTCATCATTGGCATGGGTGGGGACTCAGGCGAGTCATTTTGCTTCTTAGAAGGAGGGGCCGAAGTGGTTTTAGAGCGTTTAGCACGCTTTTTACCGACAACGGTAGTGAAATCCTCATCTGAGGATGAGGTAGAGGAGGAGTCCTCGTCTGGGGAGGTCTCAGCTGCGACCTCCATGGCGCATTCTAGTGCGTCATCGGGGGTCGCAGAAGAGGGCCCAGTTGAGGTGGGATCGGGAATGGGCTCGGGACAGGCGTCCTGGGTGACCTCGTCATAGTAATCCCTGATTTCAGGAATTTCTGAGGCGAAGGAACGAAGTAAGCCTTCCTTGGCGAGAAGCTTTACGAGCTTCTCCAAAAGGGGAGAGTTTTGGTCGGTACGCGACATGGCGTCCGACCAAACAGCTATCTAATACTAACGTATTTTTACAGCACTTCAAACGCGTCGCGTTCCGCACAGAAGAAGTGCCAAGAAACTGTGCGGCAATCGCGCTACTTGTCCTAACACGTTTAGCCCCGGGTTGGGTGTTACCCAGGGATGTGTATGTGTATGTATGCTCCCCGCCGGGGTAAGACGGGGAGGGTGAGTACTTAATTAATGAGCCCTAAGCTTGTATCCGCCTCGCCAATCTTATTGTGCGAAGTGGTTCCTAACTGCCTCAAGTGCAGAGGGTAGCTCAGAGCGGATGCTCCGAACGCCCAAACAACACAAGAGGGATGGGATGGTAGGGAAAGGGTAGGGTTGGGAAGGAGATGATTGCCGTCGACTAGGAGTTCCCCCAAGGCCGGTGGTGACAATCCCAGCCGAGTTTAGCGTTGCCCAAAAGGGGCAAAGCCGGTGTCTCGGGTCCACACCCAACAGGTTTCGTAATGGCACCGTTAGGTATCAGCCTGTTGACCACAAAAATAGTGGATTTAATCACAAAAATGTTAAGTTAGTCGCCTTGAAAAAGGCAACTAAAATAACTGCCCGGGCTAGCAACGGACTTAATCCGTTACTAACTGGGCGAAGAATGTGCGCGCAGGCGACACAAAGCCGCCGCGAACACAAAGGCGGCGCCGACAAAGGCGCGCGGGAACAAAGGAGCGGAGCGGGCGGCAGCGGATGCGAGCGTCTGCTCGCTGTGGCGGCTGGATGCGAAGTGTGCACGCTGACATCGACGCGTGAGTATTGACAACAGCCCTCTCTCTCTAGCATCAGCCCTCTCTCTCTAGCATCAGCCCTCTCTCTCTAGCATCAGCCCTCTCTCTCTAGCATCAGCCCTCTCTCTCTAGCATCAACCGCGAGTCCTTGCTGCCCGTCGCCAACACTGGCGATGTGCACGCTGACATCGACGCGTGAGTATTGACAACAGCCCTCTCTCTCTAGCAACAGCCCTCTCTCTCTAGCAACAGCCCTCTCTCTCTAGCATCAGCCCTCTCTCTCTAGCATCAGCCCTCTCTCTCTAGCATCAGCCCTCTCTCTCTAGCATCAGCCCTCTCTCTCTAGCATCAGCCCTCTCTCTCTAGCATCAGCCCTCTCTCTCTAGCATCAGCCCTCTCTCTCTAGCATCAGCCCTCTCTCTCTAGCATCAGCCCTCTCTCTCTAGCATCAGCCCTCTCTCTCTAGCATCAGCCCTCTCTCTCTAGCATCAGCCCTCTCTCTCTAGCATCAGCCCTCTCTCTCTAGCATCAACCGCGAGTCCTTGCTGCCCGTCGCCAACACTGGCGATGTGCACGCTGACATCGACGCGTGAGTATTGACAACAGCCCTCTCTCTCTAGCATCAGCCCTCTCTCTCTAGCATCAGCCCTCTCTCTCTAGCATCAACCGCGAGTCCTTGCTGCCCGTCGCCAACACTGGCGATGTGCACGCTGACATCGACGCGTGAGTATTGACAACAGCCCTCTCTCTCTAGCATCAGCCCTCTCTCTCTAGCATCAGCCCTCTCTCTCTAGCATCAACCGCGAGTCCTTGCTGCCCGTCGCCAACACTGGCGATGTGCACGCTGACATCGACGCGTGAGTATTGACAACAGCCCTCTCTCTCTAGCATCAGCCCTCTCTCTCTAGCATCAGCCCTCTCTCTCTAGCATCAACCGCGAGTCCTTGCTGCCCGTCGCCAACACTGGCGATGTGCACGCTGACATCGACGCGTGAGTATTGACAACAGCCCTCTCTCTCTAGCATCAGCCCTCTCTCTCTAGCATCAGCCCTCTCTCTCTAGCATCAGCCCTCTCTCTCTAGCATCAGCCCTCTCTCTCTAGCATCAGCCCTCTCTCTCTAGCATCAGCCCTCTCTCTCTAGCATCAGCCCTCTCTCTCTAGCATCAGCCCTCTCTCTCTAGCATCAGCCCTCTCTCTCTAGCATCAGCCCTCTCTCTCTAGCATCAGCCCTCTCTCTCTAGCATCAGCCCTCTCTCTCTAGCATCAGCCCTCTCTCTCTAGCATCAGCCCTCTCTCTCTAGCATCAGCCCTCTCTCTCTAGCATCAGCCCTCTCTCTCTAGCATCAGCCCTCTCTCTCTAGCATCAGCCCTCTCTCTCTAGCATCAGCCCTCTCTCTCTAGCATCAGCCCTCTCTCTCTAGCATCAGCCCTCTCTCTCTAGCATCAGCCCTCTCTCTCTAGCATCAGCCCTCTCTCTCTAGCATCAGCCCTCTCTCTCTAGCATCAGCCCTCTCTCTCTAGCATCAGCCCTCTCTCTCTAGCATCAGCCCTCTCTCTCTAGCATCAGCCCTCTCTCTAGCATCAGCCCTCTCTCTCTAGCATCAGCCCTCTCTCTCTACACAGTTCAACACAGACTCGGACACCCAGAAGGTGATCCACAAGTACAAGGGCCTGAAGCTGGACATCCACACGTTCAACCAGTCTGTTGATAGGATAGCGTAAATCAAGAACCATTTACGTAGGAACATGAATTTATTAATTATGTTTAATAAACTAAGCAGACATCATGTCTCATGACTAAAGACGACATGGGTGACAACTCTCATAGACAAACCTCCGGCAATGGGCATAGGCAATCTAGGCAGCATCACCACATCTCCCTTTTCACAAAATAGGAAATAATAACGAATTATGTTACAAAAACAACTTATTCAACAACAACTGTAACAACTTATAATAACTTCTAACATTCATAAAATTATCAAGATACGACTTAAATCAAACTAAAACAAATCCTAAAGAAAAGATGATTGTCCAATCAAAGATCAAGTTTGTTGGGTGGTCTTATAATTCTACCACTTCTGGTCTGTGGAAAACTAGTCAAATTAGTAGCGTTTTGCGCCATATCACCAGACAGATCTGAAGACTGATCTTGTTGCCGTACCGTCTCTATTTCTACCATAACTGGAGAACTTTTCGTTTTAATTATATGTTGCCTGTTCCTTCTGTACAGTGTACCATCCTCGCCTTCTATTTCAAATGACCTTGGTTCTTCACATATTTTTTTTATCACACCTGGAATCCATACACTGTTTGGTGTTTTCTTATACAAAACTTCATCATCCACTTTCAAATCTGGCAAAACTTTAGTTTTCCTATCATAATATTTCTTTGTTTGATCTCTATATTTTTCTTTATATTTCAAATGATCTTCGACAGACACAACTTTTGGAAGCAGATTTTCTCGTACTGTAGGTAATTGAGTTCTCAATGCACGTGACATTAGCAACTGAGCGGGTGAGGCTAACTGGCCTCGCGGTGTATTCCGGTACTGTAAAAGAGCTAAATGGGGATCAGTATTACTCTCTTCGCACTTCGTGAGAATACGTTTGCAAATTTTCACTCCGGACTCCGCCAACCCATTAGACCTTGGCAAATATGGACTAGACGTGGACTGTTTGATTCCCCATTCATCAGTAAAGGCATGAAATTCATTTGAATTAAACGGAGGACCATTATCACTCATAATAATCAACGGTATTCCATGACGACTAAAAATTGGTTTCAACACCCCAATCACAGCTTTAGCACTGACTGTACTTATGTTGGACACTTCAATATAATTCGAATAATAGTCTTCAACCACTACATAGGTTTTATTTTTAAATGAGAAAAAATCGATTCCAACCTTTTCCCATGGAAAACTTGTCAGTTCATGAAGTTTAAGTGGCTCAGGTGGATTAGCGTTTCTATGTGTAAGACAAGTGGGACACGACTCCACCATATTTTTAATATCCACCGCCATAAAGGGCCAAAAAACATACCCTCTAGCAAAAGCTTTCGACCTCTCAATTCCGAGATGCCCACTATGAATTATTTTCAATATATCAGGTCTAATACTCTTAGGAATCAAGATACTGTTACCTCGAAATAAAAGTCCTTCCTCAGAATGTATCTCCTGTCTATACTGCCAATACTCTTTTATTTCGTGGGGAACATCCTTTTTAATGTTTGGCCATCCTCCCTGACACATATTTTTCAAGACATTCATAGCTTCATCAGATTTAGTAGCCTCTTTCAGCCACTGAAGACGTTCTGGAGACACAGGCAAGGATTTCATTAATAAATTGACATGTACAACTATATCCTCATCTAAATCATCCTCCTCAGTTACTGCCAACGCAGCTCTCGATAATGTATCAGCAATATACATCTGTGTACCTTTCTTATAGACAACATTTAGACTATATACTTGAATTTTGAGCATCATTCTTTGTAAGCGAGTAGGCACTTCGACTAATGGTTTCTTGAATAAAGTGATCAGCGGACGATGATCAGTTTCCACAGTTACTGTTTGCCCATATATGAATTGGTGAAATCTGATACATGCAAAGACAATGGCATATAGTTCCTTTTCAATTTGCGCCATTCTTTGTTGAGTTGATGTCATCGTTTTCGAGGCATAATAAATGGGATGCTCTTTTTGTAGTAATACGGCACCAACTGCCGTACTACTCGCATCAACTGATAGAGTGACTGGTTGCTTCACATCAAAATGTGCAAGTACTGGAGCCTGACAAATCTTGCCTTTTATATGTGAAAATATCTTTTCATAGTTAGCATTCCATTGAAATATTGTGCCTTTTTTAAGTAACTCTCTTAGAGGCGCAACTTCCGTCGCAAAGTTGTCAATGTAAGGACTAAGGTAATTCAGCATACCTAAAAATCTTTGTAGATCTTTTACAGACTTTGGCGTCGGCATGTCTGTAATCGCTTTGACTTTTTCAGGATCGGCTTCAACGCCTCCTTCTGAAAACAAATGACCTAAATATTTAACATGTCTGCATGCAAAAGAACATTTTGCCTTGTTAAATCGGACATTTAACTGTTGAGCTTTTTCAAATACTAGTTTTAGACGCTCATTGTGTTGGGCTAGACTGCTTCCACACACCAGCAAATCATCACTGTAGACCATTACACCTGGTATTTCAGAAAAACTTTCTGTCATGACCCTATGAAAGTATTCTGGAGCACAGCTGATACCAAAAGGTAGACGCTTGAACCGGTAACGTCCAAAAGGAGTATTAAAAGTGGTGAGGTATGAACTCTCCTCATCCAAACAGCACATCCAAAATCCACTGCTGGCATCAAGAGTTGAAAAATACTTCGCTCCCCCAATCTTGGAACGTACCATATCAACTGTAGGTATTGGATAATGAGCTCGATAAATAGCCTTATTTAAGTTTCTTGGGTCTATACACACTCTCAGCTGACCATTTTTCTTTTGAACTAGTAAAAGAGAACTTACCCATTCTGTTGGCTCTGTGACTTTTGTAATGACTTCCATATTTTCCATCTTGTCTAGTTCTTTTTTAAGCTTCTCATATAAAGCAAATGGGACCTTACGCGGGGCATCAATTCTTGGTGAAACTTCAGGGTTGACTTTGATGTGACATTCACCTGACATACAACCTAGGCCTTCAAATATATCCTTAAATTTGTGAATAAGGTTACACAATTCAACAGAATCACTCATATTTGACTGTGAGTTTGACAAAACTTTTTTAGAGACATTTGAGTGAACAACGGAACTTGACTCTGACATTTCATTGGAATTTACTTGACTTACAGAGTATACTCTTTTAACTAGACCTAATTCTGAACATGTTTGTTTACCTAATACAGTTGGTGCATTTACATCTGCAATTATGAAAGTGATCATCTTACTAAGCTCATGATTGCTAAGATTAAAACTACAAGAAATGTCTTGCTGTCCAATAACCTTAACATTATCACCACTAAATGATATGAGAGTCACATGACATGGTTTCAATTCAGCATTATGTTGTAATGACTTGTAAACATTTAGTGACATAACATTGAGATCACTTCCTGTATCTAAAATTACTTTAACCATTTTCTCATTTATTTTAAGGTTTATTGTCCACTCTCTGTTTTCCTGACCTGTAGTGAGATGTCCTATGAATAAATCTTGTTCTTGACTTGACTGACCAGACTGTTCATGATTCTGTTCTGACTCACACTCGACGTATCTCACCACCTTTTTGGATCGACACATTGCTTCGTAGTGACCAATCGCACGACATTTGCGGCACTTAGCATTAACAGCTGGACACTTATATCTGTGAACTTGTCCACATTTACCACAATTTTTGCCTTCTCGGCTTGACCAACCTTCTGTTTTATAACTTGTTTGAGTATTTCTCATTTGAAATATAGACGATTGCATTGTGTCACATTGACTTTTCGACATTGTCATCGCTTTTGCTTTTTCTATAGCTTCATGCAGACTCAAACTATCTTCAAGAATCAATTTTTCTCTGATATCAGTGTACTTTGCATGCATGTTAATGATGAACATTACCTTCACTAGCCTTTCTTGCAATGTTCCAAATTCACAGTTTGCACTGAGAGCTCTCAACTTAGTCACAAATTGATCCAGCGTTTGTTCTGGAGCTTGTTTATAAGTGAAAAAATTGTAGCATTCAAACGTTACGTTTGTTTTCGGAACAAAGTAGTTTTCAAAGAGTTTAATCAATTCCTCCACTTGAATACTATCTTCATTTTTCTGAAACGTATTAAAAATCTCGACACATGGTTCCCCAATCATGTGAAGAAACATAGCAACCTTTCTTTGGTTCGACTCTTCATCCAAACATGACGCTCTCAGAAATATTTTGAAAGACTGCAGCCATCTCTTCCAATTGTGTGCAAGGTTGCCTTCCATGACCATGCTGGCGCAACCCGCCATGTTGATTTTCTTCATTTTTATGATATTTTTATGGTAACAACTGACTATTCAATAAATAATTACACTTTCACTTCTGACACCATGTTGATAGGATAGCGTAAATCAAGAACCATTTACGTAGGAACATGAATTTATTAATTATGTTTAATAAACTAAGCAGACATCATGTCTCATGACTAAAGACGACATGGGTGACAACTCTCATAGACAAACCTCCGGCAATTGGCATAGGCAATCTAGGCAGCATCACCACACAGTCCTGCCACCCGCGCATCAACCGCGAGTCCTTGCTGCCCGTCGCCAACACTGGCGATGTGCACGCTGACATCGACGCGTGAGTATTGACAACAGCCCTCTCTCTCTAGCATCAGCCCTCTCTCTCTAGCATCAGCCCTCTCTCTCTAGCATCAGCCCTCTCTCTCTAGCATCAGCCCTCTCTCTCTAGCATCAGCCCTCTCTCTCTAGCATCAGCCCTCTCTCTAGCATCAGCCCTCTCTCTCTAGCATCAGCCCTCTCTCTCTACACAGTTCAACACAGACTCCCACACCCAGAAGGTGATCCACAAGTACAAGGGCCTGAAGCTGGACATCCACACGTTCAACCAGTCCTGCCACCCGCGCATCAACCGCGAGTCCTTGCTGCCCGTCGCCAACACTGGCGATGTGCACGCTGACATCGACGCGTGAGTATTGACAACAGCCCTCTCTCTCTAGCATCAGCCCTCTCTCTCTAGCATCAACCGCGAGTCCTTGCTGCCCGTCGCCAACACTGGCGATGTGCACGCTGTTTTTTTTTTTTTTTTTTTTTTTTTTTTTGAATTGACTAGCTGTTAGTCCAAGGTGTGACTTTCACAGCTTTACCGGGCAATGGGGTGAGCGGAAGGCTCACAACCCCTAACAGTTAAGTAACAGGCCTAAGGGTGCCCCCAGGGGGGGCCGAGCCTCGGCTTAGGGCGTTACTGGGACTAGGTAATCTAACGTAAGTTTGGGGAGAGAAGCGGCCGGGGACGTGCCGGTACCGCGAAGCATAACTAAAAGATTGGGGCCGCGACGCGCGTCCACGCCGGCGTGGACGATATCTCGGTCTTGTAGAGTGTTGGCTTGGCGCGAGCTGTTTGACGGAGGCGATGAAGCGGGTGATGGCATCATCGGGCTCTAGTGGGACATGTCTGGGACGACGATGTTTTCGGGATTTCTTGCCCTTAAGGGGCCTAGGGATATAATTAGAGGCTTGGACTACTAAGGGGTTTGGGTGGGTCATGGTAGAGTCGAAGAATTTAGAGGACAACTGTTTTAGATACTGCTGGATGGTAGGCAGATCTAAGTCTAAATGGAGATTTTCATTGCGTAAGAACCACGGGGCACCCGTGGCCTTACGCATGAACCTATTCTGGAGGGTCTGTAGCTTATGGATAGAGCGGGAGGAGGCGTGTGCGAACACGGGGCTAGCATAAGTCATGATGGGGCGGATACAAGACGTGTAAAGTCGAACCTTATTTCTAAGGGACAACTTACTACGCTTATTGATAAGACAGTGGAGGCGGCCTAGGACAAAGGCGGCACGATCGCGGACTTTTTTAATGTGATCTTGGAAGCTCAAACTACTGTCAAGGTGGACGCCTAAGTAACGAACTGTCTTTACCCAGGGAATAGGTTGTTTGAACATTTTGATTTTAGGGAGTTCGGGTGGGTCTTTATCGCGGCTCCTTTTGAAGAGGATAGCGGCGCTTTTGTCAGGATTGACTTCAATTCTCCACTTCCTAAACCAGTCACCGATTGTATCGGCGGCGGTTTGGAGAGATTTGAGAATGAGATCTAGTCTGGGGTGCGTACAATACAGAGCTGTGTCGTCAGCAAAAAGAGCTATCTTAATAGGTGCCCGAGGGCAATCAAAGGTTGGGAGATCGCTAGTGAACAGCGTAAACAGGATGGGGGACAAGACGGAGCCTTGAGGGACTCCGGCTCTTATGGGGTGTGGTTGAGACAGAATGCCTTCCACTCTGTAGCGAAAAGAGCGATTTGAAAGGAAGTCTCGAATGATGAGCACGAGACGATCTGGGACACCAAGTGTATATAGCTTGTAAATCAAGCCATTGTGCCAGACCTTATCAAACGCTTTCGCTACATCGAAAAAGAGGGCGCCGGTTCTGTGGCACTTTTGCCTACCAAAACCGGTTAGGACTTGCTCGACTATGCGATGCACCTGCTGGACGCAAGAGTGTTTGGGTCTAAAGCCAAACTGCTCGTCAGGAAGGAGGCTCTTGGACTCTACGTAGTCCTTGAGTCGTCTAAGGATGATACGCTCGTAAAGTTTCCCTATGGAACTTAAGAGACTAATGGGGCGGTAACTAGTGGCCTCAGTTCGGGGTTTGCCTGGCTTGGGAAAGCCAATGACAATAGCTTCTTTCCACGCTTGCGGAAAGATGTTGTTACTCAAAGCTGCGTTGAATATCGCAGTGAGCACTATAAAAAGAGGAGTGGAGAAGTGCTTGAGCACTTTATTGGATATCCCGTCAAAGCCTGGTGCTTTTCGGGGGTGGAGGTCCTTGACGATAGTCTGAACTTCCTCGACCGTGACGCTAGCGAGAGGAGGATCGGAGGGAGGGAGGCTTGCCCTACGTGCGACTTCACAGTCGACTTTCAAGACATGGTCGTTATCTACTGGGAGGGTACTGGGGGAGCATTGAGCTTCTAAGCTATCTGCGAGGCATTCAGACTTTTCACAGTCATCGAAAGCCGGGGGCAGATTGGGACGGTCTAAGGGAGGCATTGTGGAGATGGTGTCGGATTTAAGCTTTCGGGCTAAGTGCCAGAAGGCTTGATGAGAGGGCTCTAAACTACTAATCATCTCGTCCCACTGAGAGTTCCGAAACTCACTTATACGGAGCTTTACGTCCCTCTGTAAAGACCGTAAGCGACGACGGTTAGCGTCAGTGGGATAAGAGTCGTAAGCGCGGGTGGCGGCGTTCTTTTCCGTCAACAGCGCACGTACATCAGGCGGCAGATTCCAGCGTTGGTGACCCAACACAGGGACCCGCCGTGAGCAGTCCTCCACGACGCTCTGTACGTGACTGGTGAGAGAATCGATCGCACCTACTGTGTCTTGGATGGAGGATAAATCTCCAGAAGCTAAGTTTAATAGTGGGTTTGGAATAGACTTGAGGCTGTGGCCCAGTCGATTCCAATCCACTATCACTTTTTCAGGGGCAGGGGAGCCTGTGTCTGGGGGTCCTATCCGGGGGATGAGCTCTAAGATCACAGGTCTATGGTCTGATTCGCTGAGCTCGTGAAGCACTTCTATAGAAGACAAACGTAGGTTTATATTCTTTAGAAGTGCTATATCGAGCACGTCAGGTCTATGGCCTTCAATTTTAGGGAAATGGGTGGGACTCATGGGAGCAATGATATCGAAGCCAATTAAGGTGGCCAGCGACTCGAGCACCCTGCCGCGTGGGTTTGTACAATTACAATCCCACGCGCCACTCTTGGCGTTCAAGTCGCCCGCCACAATAACCGAGCTATCGAGATTCATTATAATCTGAAGGTCCTCTCTGGTAAGATCTTTAGCGTTATCGCGTTGCTTTGGCCCTAAATAGGCGGAGACAATGGTAATAGGGCTATGACCAGTCATACCGAGACGGCAGACAGAGGTCTCTAACCATTTGAGATTAGGAGGAGGGTCTATGGGTGTACAATGCAAAGATCGTTTATAATAAATAAGGGTGCCACCCTTCTTGTTTGTTAACCTATCGTTACGGACCATGTTATAATTAGCTATTCTGGGATCCCGTTTAGAGGGCTTTAGGAAAGATTCCTGAACTAAAAAGAGATCTAATTGGTGGGTTTTGACAAATTCAGCTACTAAAGAATGCTTTTTGGATAAACCGTCAGCATTGAAAAACCCTACTCTAAGGGACCTAGGTTTGACTCTACCTTTGGGTGTAACATCCATTATGGGTTACATTTAAAAGTGGACAGGGACATGCCTATCTTATGGGCTTGGATAGCCGCCTCGAACATGAGGGCGGGATTGCCTTCGGCGGCTCTGAGTAGGTTAGCTACTCTAGAAACTTCGTCGAAGTCTATTACTCCGAGGAAGCGCGACACTAGAGAGTAGTCGCTTAGAGAGGATTGGGAGGCCGATGAGACCTGCGGGGCGGGAGGCGAGGGAGGCGCGGGCCTTTGTACGGGCCTGGCGACAGGGGCCTGGTAATTGGGAGGGCTAGGTGCCACTTGGGAGGTATTACGTACCCAGGGTACGTTAATAAGGGGAGGGATAGTCTGCGGGGACTTTGTTAGGGCCGGGAAGTTGGCCAGAGATTGGTCTGGCACGGCTGGGCGGACTTGGGAGTTAATGGGGGCTGGACGGGCCCTCCAGGAGAGTTGGCTCTGAGCCGGGGCGCGACTGGGGCGCTGGGACTTAGGGGCTTTGGGGCAACCGCGGTAGTTTGCGGGATGACCCGTTTCACCGCAGAGCACGCAGCTTGGAGGCTCCGTGCACTGAGAGAGGTCTTTAGGGCGGGGGCAATCAGCCGTGCCGTGGTCACCCAGGCACTTAACGCACCTGGGAGTCGCAAAGCAATTGCGGGCAGAGTGCCCGTAGAGCTGGCAGCGATGACACTGCCCTATGGTGCCCCTTTTGTGAGGGGCTTCGACGGTGATACCAGAGAGCTGGCACACCGTCTTGATGTTAAAAATGGCCTTGCCGGCGGGCGAATGCTCCAAAACGGCAAGAACCATGTCGTAGGGGGCGTGGGAGCGACCGCGATGCATGCGGTGCACTTCCAGGATAGGTAAGTTTTGGGCCTTTAAATCGGCCTCGACATCGGAGGTTGAAACCTCCTTTGGGATTCCCTTCACGACTACACGAAGCAGCCGATCCTCAGGGAGGGCGTAGGTATGGAAGGATACTTTCATATCCTTTAAGAGAGAAGTTAAGCGACGATGGTCGTTTGAAGTCTGCACGGAGACTTTAATTCCCGTTGAGGTGGTACGGGCTGATAGGTAATTAATACCTAGAGAGTTGCAGCGCTTGGATACATCGATCCAAAGCGCTTTCTCTTGAATAAATAGAGGCGGTGGGGAAGGCCCTTTCCTCTGGGAAGAGGTAGAGCTAGTTGGGTTGGTGGTCTTAGCCGGCGCCGCGGGGGTCGCGGGCTTGTTGGGAATAGCGCGTGTCGCCACAGGGACTGAGGGCGTTAGCGGGATATTGCGGGGCGCGGGGGCCTCGCAGGTCATCATTGGCATGGGTGGGGACTCAGGCGAGTCATTTTGCTTCTTAGAAGGAGGGGCCGAAGTGGTTTTAGAGCGTTTAGCACGCTTTTTACCGACAACGGTAGTGAAATCCTCATCTGAGGATGAGGTAGAGGAGGAGTCCTCGTCTGGGGAGGTCTCGTCCGCGACCTCCATGGCGCATTCTAGTGCGTCATCGGGGGTCGCAGAAGAGGGCCCAGTTGAGGTGGGATCGGGAGTGGGCTCGGGACAGGTGTCCTGGGTGACCTCGTCATAGTAATCCCTGATTTCAGGAATTTCTGAGGCGAAGGAACGAAGTAAGCCTTCCTTGGCGAGAAGCTTTACGAGCTTCTCCAAAAGGGGAGAGTTTTGGTCGGTACGCGACATGGCGTCCGACCAAACAGCTATCTAATACTAACGTATTTTTACAGCACTTCAAACGCGTCGCGTTCCGCACAGAAGAAGTGCCAAGAAACTGTGCGGCAGTCGCGCTACTTGTCCTAACACGTTTAGCCCCGGGTTGGGTGTTACCCAGGGATGTGTTTGAGTATGTATGCTCCCCGCCGGGGTAAGACGGGGAGGGTGAGTACTTAATTAATGAGCCCTAAGCTTGTATCCGCCTCGCCAATCTTATTGTGCGAAGTGGTTCCTAACTGCCTCAAGTGCAGAGGGTAGCTCAGAGCGGATGCTCCGAACGCCCAAACAACACAAGAGGGATGGGATGGTAGGGAAAGGGTAGGGTTGGGAAGGAGATGATTGCCGTCGACTAGGAGTTCCCCCAAGGCCGGTGGTGACAATCCCAGCCGAGTTTAGCGTTGCCCAAAAGGGGCAAAGCCGGTGTCTCGGGTCCACACCCAACAGGTTTCGTAATGGCACCGTTAGGTATCAGCCTGTTGACCACAAAAATAGTGGATTTAATCGCAAAAACGTTAAGTTAGTCGCCTTGAAAAAGGCAACTAAAATAACTGCCCGGGTTAGCAACGGACTTAATCCGTTACTAACTGGGCGAAGAATGTGCGCGCAGGCGACACAAAGCCGCCGCGAACACAAAGAAGGCGCGCGGGAACAAAGGAGCGGAGCGGGCGGCAGCGGATGCGAGCGTCTGCTCGCTGTGGCGGCTGGATGCGAAGTGTGCCATGTGCACGCTGACATCGACGCGTGAGTATTGACAACAGCCCTCTCTCTCTAGCATCAGCCCTCTCTCTCTAGCATCAGCCCTCTCTCTCTAGCATCAGCCCTCTCTCTCTAGCATCAGCCCTCTCTCTCTAGCATCAGCCCTCTCTCTCTAGCATCAGCCCTCTCTCTCTAGCATCAGCCCTCTCTCTCTAGCATCAGCCCTCTCTCTCTAGCATCAGCCCTCTCTCTCTAGCATCAGCCCTCTCTCTCTAGCATCAGCCCTCTCTCTCTAGCATCAGCCCTCTCTCTCTAGCATCAGCCCTCTCTCTCTAGCATCAGCCCTCTCTCTCTAGCATCAGCCCTCTCTCTCTAGCATCAGCCCTCTCTCTCTAGCATCAGCCCTCTCTCTCTAGCATCAGCCCTCTCTCTCTAGCATCAGCCCTCTCTCTCTAGCATCAGCCCTCTCTCTCTAGCATCAGCCCTCTCTCTAGCATCAGCCCTCTCTCTCTAGCATCAGCCCTCTCTCTCTACACAGTTCAACACAGACTCGGACACCCAGAAGGTGATCCACAAGTACAAGGGCCTGAAGCTGGACATCCACACGTTCAACCAGTCCTGCCACCCGCGCATCAACCGCGAGTCCTTGCTGCCCGTCGCCAACACTGGCGATGTGCACGCTGACATCGACGCGTGAGTATTGACAACAGCCCTCTCTCTCTAGCATCAGCCCTCTCTCTCTAGCATCAACCCTCTCTCTCTAGCATCAGCCCTCTCTCTCTAGCATCAACCGCGAGTCCTTGCTGCCCGTCGCCAACACTGGCGATGTGCACGCTGACATCGACGCGTGAGTATTGACATCAGCCCTCTCTCTCTAGCATCAGCCCTCTCTCTCTAGCATCAGCCCTCTCTCTCTAGCATCAGCCCTCTCTCTCTAGCATCAGCCCTCTCTCTCTAGCATCAGCCCTCTCTCTCTACACAGTTCAACACCGACTCGGACACCCAGAAGGTGATCCACAAGTACAAGGGCCTGAAGCTGGACATCCACACGTTCAACCAGTCCTGCCACCCGCGCATCAACCGCGAGTCCTTGCTGCCCGTCGCCAACACTGGCGATGTGCACGCTGACATCGATGCGTGAGTATTGACAACAGCCCTCTCTCTCTAGCATCAGCCCTCTCTATCTAGCATCAGCCCTCTCTCTCTAGCATCAGCCCTCTCTCTCTAGCATCAGCCCTCTCTCCCTAGCATCAGCCCTCTCTCTCTACACAGTTCAACACAGACTCCCACACCCAGAAGGTGATCCACAAGTACAAGGGCCTGAAGCTGGACATCCACACGTTCAACCAGTCCTGCCACCCGCGCATCAACATCATCAACATCAGAGACCTGATGCTAGAGAGAAAAATAATCAGATAACAAGAGCGAGATAAAAAGATAGGGAAAGTAGGGTGGAAGAGCGGATAGGGAGAGTGAGATAGACAGATAGGGAAAGAGAGAGAGAGACAGACAGATAGGGAGAGAGCGATAGGTAGATAGTGAGAAAGATATAGAGAGATAAAGCGAAAAATAGGAAGAGGGAGACTAGAAATTACTTTTTCAAGGGTTTAAAGTGATAATTTAAATGGTATGTCACCCTAAAAAAAATAAGTCGAACTGTTCCATCATAGAACTCCTTCTTTTTGTTCCAGTTGGTACCCGCCCGGCCACGGCGACTTCTACGAATCCTTCTACAACTCCGGCCTCCTGCAGAAGTTCATCAAGGAAGGCAGGACCTACTGCTTCATCAGCAACATCGACAACCTCGGCGCCACCGTCGACCTCAACATCCTTAACCTACTCCTCAACCCTGACCCTCAGAAGGTCATATCAGAATTCGTCATGGAAGTCACTGATAAGACACGCGCTGACGTGAAAGGTGGAACCCTCATCCAGTATGAAGATAAGCTTAGGCTGTTGGAAATAGCCCAGGTTCCTAAGGAGCATGTGGACGATTTCAAGTCAGTCAGCCAGTTCAAGTTCTTCAACACGAATAACCTTTGGGCGAAGCTGGACGCCATCCAGAGAGTGGTGGACCGAGGGTCTTTGAATATGGAGATTATTGTTAATAACAAACATTTGAGTGAGTTATTTTTTTTAGCTTTTACAGGATACTTTTATAATTGAAGTGTATAAATTTAAATGATACGATTATACCTTACAGTCGCAAAATTAATTGTGGGTCCATCTGATACTATTACGTCTTAAAAAACAATTGAATTTCAAAGTTTGTAAAATTTGTAAATTTTAAACAATTACACACACTACAAGAAGTTATTAAAATACAGAGTGACTTTTTTTACAAAACCAACAGGTTCGATTCCCAGCTAAGAAAAAAGCTTTTTGTAAAATCTGAGTACTTACGCCGTTTTTATTTTGCCAAAATCGGGATTTTTCGATATTCCTCATAGTTTAGAATTTAGCCTACCACGCCCACTTGAAAAATTCACCCTGTAAAATATTTAATCGTTTACGCTCTTTTTATTTTCTACTTGGACCAACATTGTCATCTAATAACCATGAAATTAAAAATATTATCCTTTTCCAGGTGACGGCCTAAACGTAATTCAGCTAGAAACAGCAGTAGGCGCAGCCATGAAGTGTTTCGAAGGGGGCATTGGTGTGAACGTCCCCCGAAGCCGGTTCTTACCCGTCAAAAAGACCTCCGACCTCCTCCTAGTCATGTCCAACTTGTACAGCCTATCCCACGGGTCGCTGGTGATGTCTCCACAAAGGATGTTCCCCTCCACTCCACTTGTTAAACTGGGGGATAACCACTTTGCGAAGGTCAAGGAGTTCTTGAACAGGTTCGCGACTATACCGGATCTGATCGAGCTGGACCATTTGACTGTGTCTGGGGATGTCACGTTTGGCAGAGGAGTCGCTTTGAAGGTAAGAACGTGTTGCTTGTGCAACACGACACATCCAGACATACAAACTTTCACGTTTATAATATTAGTAGGATTATTAGGATGGTAGACAATGACAAAAAATTATTAAAAGCGAACAGGAAGCTAAGGAACAGAACAGAAGCAGGAAGGAAGGAAGATTATTTCCTTTATATTTGTCTTTGGAAATTAATACATATTTTAAATGTTTTATTAAAATTGAACATTATTAATTTTTTTTCTTATGTTTTTTAATATCATTAAAACATAACACCATGTTGGTGATTTTTCGACGTCTCCCGTTAAAATGAAATACTTGGAAGGCCAAGTTGGCCAAGTTGGCTTGGAAGGGTTTTTCTATACTTGAAGATTGTAAACAGAAGGCTGTTTACAATCTTCAAGTACAGAAAAACCCAGTATGATTTTGAAAAAAAATTTTTTTTTGTAAATTGAAAAAAGTTTTCAAATTGTTACAAAAGAAAATAGGTGTATCTTGGAACCCAACCAATGTCCATTAATTTCATCCCCTATTCAAAGAGAAATAATATAATAATGCAGTTTTTCTGATTTAACCACAATTATCTATCTCCAAACTCATATTTTATTTTGTAGTGTCTAACGATATGTTAATTTTCCAGGGTACAGTGATAATCATAGCAAACCACGGGGATCGAATCGACATCCCCTCCGGTGCCCTCCTCGAGAACAAGATCGTCTCTGGCAACCTCCGCATCCTGGACCATTAACGACCTTAATTACTTGTGATAGAACTTAATTTCCAATGTGTACAGTCAGATGCATAAATATTTGTATATTAGTGGCAATTGTAGCCTTGTCCGTTCTGTCAGTAAATGGGTAAAGATTTCGCACATCTAGATAGTTTCAAATTAAAAATATTGTCGTCCAAAGTTAGTCAGAAACTAAATAATTTTTGTTTACGCAACTATGCCCCATCACATATCTTACAACTTATACGTTTAAGCGCTATTTGAAACTAAATAAGAATCTTAGTAAGTGTTCAGATTGATGATCATTTCACATCAATGTTATTACTACTCGCACAATAGTCAATAACTTATCAGCAAAAATAGGCTTTATAAGAATAAGGGTAAAGTGATATTTAAATTATTTATTACTCTTATCGTTGAATTCGCAAACGTCAATCAATATTAAGCATCTCTTAACGGAACAGTTGTCACATACACTTCTATAAACACTATGGAACTGTATGGGAATAATTGAAACCCCTGTGACCAATTTTAAGTGAGAAAAATTTAAAAAGCCTCACCTGTTCACGTTTTTCATCACAAGCATAGCTTATAATTTATTTTATTACTAAAATCGAATTATTATGTGTTTTTAATGTAAAAACATCTAATTATTATCTTAAAGATAATTTTAATGTTTTTTGATTAATTTTGAGCCCTAAAACCATATTTTTTATGTTGAAAATGTTCACTTTTGAATTTGTTATTTAAAATATGATTAAGATTAAGTACAATCGAAATCGTAATAGTTCATTACAATATTTATTTACATAAAGATATTTTATAAAAATCATGGTGTTTAGTGTTGTATGTAGTCAATTTTGATGCTAACTGTGTATGTGATGTACAGTTGACCATAGATCAACTATTCAGGTTGGAACTATACAACATAATGTCTCCCAGTTCCCTTGAAATATGGTAAACTATACACTAAAATGTTTTTTATTTTCTACGAATTTATTAACTTTTTATATGTAGGAAGAAGTACAACTAGGCCCATTTGCGAGAAAGCTTAATCCGGGTCCAACTTTTATGCTCTCTGCTGTCATCTCGTTGATCGAGTGATACACTGGTCTAAAAGTTAATAATTTAATTGCTTTAATAATTATTGAAAATTGAAAATTAGTTTATTATGCATACAGTTTGCCAGGTTGTACACTAAAACATAGTTTACAGATAACTTCAAGTTATTAAAGGAACAAAAAAACCGGTAAAAAACTTTACTTTCCGTACTTTCCGTATTTTTCAATTAAAATTTTCAATATTCTTAAATAAATACACACCTACAACCTTCTTCTAGGCGAAAATTAAGTTAAATCTGGATTAAGCGTATGAACGTGGATGGGTCATACTTAATTTTAGAGTTGGATGTAGTCGGTTAGTTGTTGTATGTTTGCAAGTTGTGTGCCATCTTGAATTGTTGTAAGAATGTTAATATAACGCTCTTATTTGAAGGTTGTTTTATTTACAAATTTTAATCGAAAACGGAAATAGTAGTAAAAAAACATTTATTCATCTAATGAACACATTACATGTTATTAAAGTAGTGATTGATTTTACTCATTTGAATGCCAAAAGGCATTCTGTTCCAGTTACAGATAAACTATTAAGTTTCTAATGTAAGACTTGAAGAATTAATAAATAGGAAACACATGATGACAAATATATCTTAAACAATGACTACATTACAAAACACGGGTGAACATCACCAAAGAATAATACATACCGTCGTGGGCGGTCTACTGGAGACCTTCTAGCGTATGCCACGCACATTTGGAGTGAGGCTATAGAGAGGCACGGAGAAGCTGTAGCTGTGTCTCTCGACATCTCGAAGGCTTTTGATAGGGTCTGGCATAAAAACCTGATTGGCAAGCTTTCTTCGTTTGGGATCTCTTCCGGCCTTTGTAACTGGATCTCCAGCTTCCTTGAGGATCGCCAAATACAGGTTACTCTTGGGGGTTACACGTCCGACCTGTATGCGATCAATGCTGGAGTTCCACAAGGTTCGGTTCTGTCCGCTACAATGTTTCTAGTGCATATAAATGACCTGCTTGTGCCCGGTACCTTTGGGTACGCTGATGACACTACAATAGCGGACAGATACGAATCCACTTCAAGGGCCACTGCGGAGGATACCCGGTCCTGTCGCGAGGGTTTGATGGAGCGTCTCAATCAGGCTTTGGAGCGTGTTTCTGACAGGGGTGATGCTAACCTTGTCCGCTTCAACGCTACCAAGACGCAGGCGTGTTTGTTTTCTGGTAAGCGAAGTCCTTTCCAGCTGTCTCCAACTTTTCGTGATGCACCGGTACCAATAACCGACCACCTACACCTTCTGGGTATGGAAGTGTCGTCCAAGCTAAACTTCGGCCAGTACATCGAGTCTGTAGCTAAAACTGCTGCCAAGAAGCTCGGTATCCTGTCCAGGGTGAGGCGGTACTTCTCACCGGCAATGCTGCTTCAGCTATACAAAGCGCAAATTCGTCCATGCATGGAGTACTGCTGTCACCTCTGGGACGGATCCGCCAAGTACCAGCTGGCCGCTCTAGACTCGGTGGAGAGGCGTGCTGTGAGGCTTGTGGGTGACGCTGACATCACAGATAAGCTACAAGACCTTGAACACCGCCGGAGGGTAGCTTGTCTGTCGGTTTTCTACAGGTTGCATTTCGGAGAGTGTGCGAGGGAGTTGCATGACCTAATTCCACCAGCTCCTTTTCTTCATCGGACCACTAGGCGCAGACTGGCTTTCCACCCCTATGTTGTTGACATCCCGGCCATCCGCACCAACCGTTTTGGTAACTCATTCATAATGCGGACAGCAAGGGAGTGGAATGAGCTTCCCGCTGAAGTGTTTCCACAGCAATATAACTTGGGCCTCTTCAAGAAGAGAGTGAACAGCCATTTGTTAGGCCGGCATGTACCACCTTAGGCCACATCATCACTTACGATCAGGTGAGATTGTGGTCAAATGTGCGCCTAATTGAGATGTAAAAAAAAAAAAAAAAAAACATAATAAAATAAATATCCCATAATCCTAATTTGTTTAACTATGTGGCCATAAAGGCCTGTACTAAAATATCATTGAGCATTTGTCTATTTTCAATTCTATATGCAATCAAGATATATTTTTAACATCTGTCTATTGCATCGTAACTACTAATTGGGTAAACCAATTTTGATTTTTATTTGAAAGGCGACTAAATCTATAGTGTTCTTGGCTATAAATCAATAAATATGTCATGGTTTTTCTTTAAAGCTATTGTTATCTTGTATCAAAGCTGTTTTCCGAGCCGAGCGATTTAGCGGCATTAGCGGCCGCCTTGCTAGCTACGATGCTCACTATAGCGGAGAATACTGCCATGCCGGCGCTGACCAGGGCCATAGAGTAGAGGGAGGGGAGGTGGAATAGACACACTCCTTCGTGGGAGAACGCGCAGGTTAGATCTGAAAGATAAAGTCTGAGTTTAATCGGTGCTCATGAAGATATGAGATGTAGTTCTAAATAAGAATGAGAGCGTCGTGGCCCAGTGGTTAAACGCTCAAACACAGGCGCGGAACCTGGTGAACCCGAGATCGAATCTGACCGGAACAATCTTTGTTTTCACAGTTCGTGGCTAACTCTCCGGTGATGAAAAACACCGATAAAATCGCCCTTTTTCGCGATAAAGGTATTATCAAGAGGTGGTGTGTGGTCCAAAATAGTATGTGAAACTTTGAGCTGTTCCAAATTCAAAGGGATTTTAAGGTTGATGCAACAGATAATTAATTGTCCGGATTGTGAATTTCGGTAAGGCCCAGACTCCACCGGAGCTGAGCGGAGATGTGCGGCGTCGAGCTGTGTTTTCAACAACCAATAGAATTGCGTTATTCACACATCTCCGCCTCGCACAGCTTCGGTGGAGACCACTGAGCGGAGATGTGTATTTTTGTATGGCGAGCTGGGTCGAGCTGTGTGAAACGAGGTCAAGCGGCCTCTGTAAGCGGCGCCACCCTGCCCCCTCCCGTCCGCACCCCGCGGTGCCAGCCGGGGTGGCCAACTTAGGGCTTTTACCCCAACTTTAGGGAGTAAATATACATATTACATACATATTATCTTATATATTTTTTCAGGCATCACAAATGTGTCAGAGAAAAACGTGTTCAAAATGGCAACGTCTATCTATAGATAGCCACAGAGTCAGATACATCCGATCTCCTTTATACCACTACCGATATCCGTAAACTTAATTATTAAAATCCACCAGACTACCATGTACATGGTAGAAATCCCGATTTAACGGTGTTAATTTGAGTGACCATGAAACTTTGAAGTAATATCCTTGGACATCCTTGGACATTATTCCACACAGCGCCATCTAGTCCCAAGTAGGCTAATTATAGTCCGTTATTATGGATACTAGACAACGGATAAACATACTTAAAATACTTTTTCTTTTGTAAATACATACTTAATATACATAGGAAACACCCAGACCAATACAAACAGACATGTTCATGCACACAAATGTTTGTACTGTGCGGGGATCGAACCCGCGACCCTTGGTGTAGTAGCCGACTTCTCAACCAATTACACCAAGACGGTCGTCGAATATATAAAATGATATCATTATTATGCAATAATATAAAACATAAAAAATGAAACAATAGTATTTATTATAAAGAACATAACTGAAGAAGGTCGTCTTCAGAGGAATCAGTTTCACCTGCTTGTTTAGTTTGTGTAGAATTTCTGTAGTTCCAATTTTTCGTAACCTACTTACGTTTCGTAATATGAACATATCGAGTTGAAATTCCCCTAAGTTGGCAACACTGCCGCGCAAACACGCAGCTAGGGCTGGCGCCCGTACTTTATAATAAACAGTTGAACGGAATTTCAAGAAATTGTACTCTACACTTTGAAAGATAGATAAAGTACGCAAAAATACTTAATTTTGCATGTATAGCTAGATTTTATTTTTGAGTTGTGACATGTTTGATTGTATATCTTATGAATCGAGTCCCCACTTTTCTTTATGCATTCGTGTTGACCCATTTTCGATTAATTTTAAACGCAATCTAGTCTTTGACAATATTGATAACAAAATTGAAAGTTTGAATTCGAAAAAACTTATGCTCGATGTGGGTGATGTTTATGAAGAAATCAAACAAACCTTATAATCAAATGTTCTTCTTAGGGTTTACAGAACTATCAACTGCACAAGAATAAATGACACCTCTGAAGTAGTTCTCTAAACGTATAATATTAATTTCATTGTTATTGTGTATCCCCGCCGGGTTGTTCATGACAGAAATAGTACATTGTTATCCTAGGGGTGAAAGTAACTTATTTAGTCCCGAGACGGGGTTTGGCGCCCGGAACGAAGTGAGGGCGCCAATAGTTCGAGGGACTAAATAAGTCTTTCACCCGAGGTAAACACTGTGCTTTTCATTACGAATACAAGGAAAGTAAAAATAAAACATGAATTAGCCAAAGAAAAAGATTTAAAAATAAATGAAGATCGAATTGGCGCTATCCCGCCTATTTTGTTTGTTTTTTTTTCTGTGGCGGGCCCACTATTCAGCCATTATTTTTTATTTTTTTCATTGGAAAAATGGTAAATATTTTGCTCTAAGCTTAATTATTTTGAAGAAATTGTTGAAACTGAATTATAATAAAGTTATTTATAAAATATACATTCTCTAATCAATACTTAACTTTAAGTTATTTCAATTTTACATCGTGGCTGTATAGAAAGTTGGAACATGGTTCAATAGATATGTGAAAAATGTTTTATCTGTCTAAATAAAATAAAAGAGTTCTTTATTTTAATACTCCGTACTTTTCTTCCTTGTTATTCAATAAGAACATAAAAGGCGACAACCCTAATCGCATAGCCAGCCAGCACACAGCACACATCTCCGCCTCGCACAGCTTCGGTGGAGTCACCCAAGCTGAAACACATCTCCGCCCCGCACAGCTCCGCACAGCTCCGCACATCTCCGCTTTGGTGGAGTCTGGGCCTAAGGCTGCCTGTCCATTGACGCGGAGAGGGGCAGCGGAGCGGAGAAACGAAGAAATATTAACCAATAGGATTGCATGAAATCTCCGCTCCGAGATCCTATTGGTTAATATTTCTTCGTTTCTCCGCTCCGCTGCCCCTCTCCGCGTCAATGGACAGGCAGCCTAACGGTGGTGGTCGCACGCAGCAAACCAAGAATAACACAAGATCTTAATTTTATTCAAGGTGAAATGAATGATGATTGAAGTGAGCGTGCTGCATCACGTGTACTCACGGCTGATGAGCATATAGAGCAGATGGCCGAAGACGTGTGCTATGAGTGCCACCACGGCCAGCATGACGCCGATGGCCACAGGCTTGTCGCGCCGCTCCACCGCGCGGAGGAACACCATGCCTTGCATCAGCAGTGATGCACCTGGAAAAGAGTTCGGATTAGTATTTAGTAGTAAGAAACTGGTTGACTTCGACTCAATCTTGGTGAGATTTACTAGGAACGCAGGAGATATACTTAGTCTATAACTGTCTGCCTCCGTGGTGTAGCGGTTAGAGCGTTAGGTTCTCGACCCGGAGGTTCGAATCCCCCGCGAACCAACATCATGTTCATATTTGTGTTGTTGTTTCAACATAGTGCACCTGCACTATGATATTTCCTGCGTTATTCGCTCTTTCGTCCATCGCTTTTATGACTCTGTTGGATTCACATACCCATCCATCATGGTTCAGAAAAAAGAAAGGAGCAGAAAAAGATTGCAGGAAGTGCTGTATAGAATACTAACCGGCAATGGCCAGGATAGTGGTCATGAAGACCTGGTATAGCGAGTAGACAAGTTGGCAGTCAGGCAGTGAGCATGCGCCGCGCACCGTCTGCCCGGGGGAACACGTGCAGTTGTTGAACACTCTGGAAGGTAGGGTACAAGGTTAGTTGAAGATCAAATCGAGTCGGTTGAACATCTGGTTGCCGTCTGGTCTGGTCTTATGCCTTCTAAATGAGAAGCCACACGATGTGGCACCAGAAATCTTCAGAAGATACTTCCTTCCTTCATTCTTAAACATAAAACATAACATAATCGGCCTATTTACGTCCCACTGCTGGGCACAGGCCTCACCTCAACTATGAGGTGGAACAAGCCATACTCCAACACGCGGGCTCAGTGCGGGTTGTTGGAGGGGTGTAAGGTTAGTGAGCAACCTTATTGTCAGATGTTATCAAGCCGCCCTAAGGCCTCTGACTAGGCTTAACGGCTGACATCTAGCGACGTCAACCGGGACCAACTGCTTAACGTGCCTTCCGAAGCACGGAGATGCCCGAAATACACATCACTAAATTTCGGTCGGATGGTCACCCATCCCTTTTCCGACCCGGCGTGTGTTGCTTTACAACAACGATCGTCGCCGATCACTGTCACAACTGCGCCACGGGCACCTCTAAGTAATCATTCTTAAAGTCTACATGAAATTCTCCGTCATCATCATTCTCACCAGCCAAATTACTGCTGATGTTTTTGCTCGTAGTAAAGTAGCCAGAACAAATGCTGCAGCTGTGTGTTGTGATCAGCTGGGCGATCTGACGTTTGCCACTGACTATACAAAAGTTACCCTTGATGGCCAAGGAGGTCAGCAAAGCGTGAGTGTTGGGATTGCAAGGTGTTCACCCCGAATTCACAAACGCATTTCAAAGTTGGCATGCTCAACTTAACGGTATAGATATCATTATCAGTTCCACAGACATTTTACACTGGTCATGAGTTTGCCGGCTGGCTTATTATGGTTAAGTATAGCTTACAAGCAGGTATTTCGTATGAAAATAAATGATTTGACTTACAAGAATCCGTTGAGGTCGTCGTACTGGCTGCAACCGGCGTTGCACGGGGAGAAGTAGGTGGTTCTGGAGTCCAGCGCACACACCGGCGCGAAGCCGTAGCGCTCGGAGTTGCAGCTGAGGACAATAATGATTATTGTTATGTCAGTCAAACACTACTGTTTGGAGCCTGTGATGACTCGCAATCAATAACACCGCTAAAAACAAATAAGTTACGGTGGTAAGCTTCATAGGATTCCTCCTGCCCAGTTTTCTTACCATACCAGCTACCAAATTACATAATTAGAAACTTAATTTAATCTAACCTGAATTAGTCTTCTCTGAATTTGGTTCTACGAGATCGCAAGTCACTCACCCACAATCCGTGCTGCATTCCGGCTGTTCAAAGACGCCGGTCTCCATGCCGGCCACGTCGCCGTAGCTGCAGGATATGAGCGCGACCACGACGAAGAAGATGGCCACGAAGACGGCCACGACGCCGCCGACGCGTGCGCCGGTCGTCGCCTTGACGCCGTCGCTGCGCCGGACCGAGAAGCGGACGCGGAAGATCTGAAATGAGATAAGATGAGATAAATTACATTAATTCTTGGTTACTTAAGCTGCTAGAGGTATAAAAAACGCCTTGAAGATCTTGACAATGTAGACTTGACGAACGGTTCTCTTCCCATTTTACTCAAACGGAAACTCATCGATATTTGTGTTATTCCCACCCTATAAAGAGCGCCGACTATTTCACTGACGAAACGTCAGAAAAACTCTTGGGGATACCAAAGAGCGCAAGCACAGTCTGGGTGGCAAAGGCCGTGGCCCCATGTCTACGGTGACGACACGGCGCGCCGTCTGCCTTTCCGGTAGACCGGTTGTTGTCATTTTGATTGTTCTGGTTTTTGCATTCATTCTCCTTCTCAACAGTAACAAGAGCATAAATAGGTAAGTTTTTCATACGGTATCAATACAAAAATTGTTATTTGAACTATGGTTGCTATGCCGGTGGCAAATGCCGTACGGTGCCGCTCAATGCAGTGCCGTTACCGTCCGCTGGCGCCGTGGACACGTCACCTTACAGAGGAATTCGAGTTTGTAATCGAATACAGTTTGCAGAATTGATGTGAACCAGCTTTTAACCATAAATCCACCCAATGGCGCACTTACCATGATGAAGAAGATGATGACGAGCGGCCTGAAGATGCTGCCCACGAGCCGGGCGCTGCGCAAGTCCTCGCGTTCGGCTTCGATGTGGTACATTGCCTAGAATGTGTGGAGAAAGATATTATCTACTCTGCTGTGTGATTATCTCCATAATCGTAAACAAAGTACGAGGATTGGTGACTGTGTCAGCGAACTAGCTAATATAACATATGGCGTGCCCCAGGGCAGTGTACCGGGACCCACACTTTTCTTAATTTATATTAACAACCTTTGTAACCTAAACATCAACAATGGTAAGGTATTCTCATATGCGGATGACACCGCAGTGGTTTTCACTGGTACTACATTGGACGGCGTTCATAAATATGCTCAAGAAGGCCTAGTTCAAATAGCTGGTTGGCTGAATGACAGTCTGTTGACTTTAAATACGCCCAAAACTAATTACCGTGTGTTTCACAAATTACAAAAATTCTCAACCTAATTCAGACTACCAAATAAAGATCCACTCGTGTAACAACTTCACTAATAATTATTGCTCTTGTGAAATTATAAATAAAGTTGATAAAACAAGGTATCTTGGAGTAACAGTCGACCAGCGACTGTCTTGGCACGCTCACATTGACCTGCTATCTGACCGAATGCGTAAACTTTCCTGGGTTTTTAAAACTCTCAGACACGTAGCCGACATATACTTAATGAAACAAATATATAAATCAATGGCACAATCAGTACTTAATTATTGTATAACGGTCTGGGGTGGGGCAACTAAGGTCAAATTTCTAGAACTGCAACCATCTCAAAGGTCCTTGCTTAAAGTTATTTATTTTAAACCTTACAGGTATCCTACGGATAGCCTTACTCAGACTGTGGTATTTTATCTGTGAGGAAACTTTACATTTTATACAGGTCTCCTAATACAGGTACATTGTACTTAAAAGAAGGTCCCTTCCACTAGTAATGTAACATTGTAATGATACTGAATAAACATATCTATTATCATTTTAATTTCATCATGAATAGTTTGATAACCTTGAAAGCTTGAGAACTTTTAGTAACGCTCACAATACTTGGAACATGATTTTTTAAAACAAATACCTAATTAAAAGACATAGATAACTACAAACTTTGTTTCGGATTTGACTAGCTGTTAGCCCAAGTCGTGGTGTTCTCAGCTCAGCTCCACTGGACAATGAGGTTGAGTGGGAAGCTCTCAACCCCTAACATATTATTATAAGTAACACGCCTTATAGGGTATCCCCAGAGAAGGCGGAGCGTTACGACGTTACTGGATGGCAATCGGACGTAAATTTATTCATACCAAATATTAAACGCTTTTAACGCTTAAATAGATCTTACTTCAATGAAATCACGATCGTAGTGGAAGAATCCAAACAGACCAGCATTCATGAAGCCTAGAGCTCCGACTTGGAGAATCAACACTTTGTTGCTCACTACTCTTCCTACAGAGGAGAAGAACCCTGAAAACAAAGAGTTGGAAGTTTATAGTTTATTTGTTGCTTATTTGAAGGCTCAACCAGCAAACATATGCCAGGCCCGATTTCCATCAAAGGTGATGCTGAATACTGGTTCAAAAATACATTCGGATGACTGGCTGGATATCTAGCTCCGAAAGTGAAAGGTAAACCATTTGATTTTTGTGTAATCTCATTTGGATAGATTGGTAGATTGATATTTTTTATTGTACGAAAAACACTACAGTTGTTTCAGATTACATAGCTCAATGTACAATTTAGACGGTCAGAAAAGAGCCTACAGGTAGATAAATCATAAATAAAACAAATGGAGGTATCTTAGATGTATGAATGTTTTGAGAGCAGAATAAGAAATAGGTTCAGACTTACCGCTGTCGCTATCCTTCTCTTCAATCAAGAATTCACTTCCACGCATCGTGCGTGGGAACAGCATAAACAATATAGCAAACATGAGGGTGAGCATGGAGATGGAAAGCTGTGCCACCCACCAGTCGTCCCTCACGGCGCCGGGACGGAGCCAGTTCTGGCCGCTGAGGCCCAGGGACAGGCGGATGGAGATCAAGATACCTGGAGGAAACAACATATATGGTAAAGCTTCTTAAAAAGCCGTAACGCCGCCTTCTGGTCTACTTCAGCCACAGTAGCTAAATAACCAGATACGCATTAGATGTAATAGCGCACAGCCAGCCAGCCGTTTGTGGATTCTGTTTCTTCGTATCTTTTCCCCATAGGACGGGCTAAAATTAGTTTAGATGCTAGCTGATTGTCCGTTTTCTTCCTGTCCGGAAATAACACATGCGGCAAACCATCCCACAATTATGTGATGCGGGGCAGAAAGTTCCTTCGATTGTATGTGTATACAAATTCAATTATGGAACAAGTGGCTCATAGAATGACTTACCGTAAAAGTAGGGTCCACTCTGCGGTTCATGATCGTCCAGGTAGGTAAGTCCATGAGCCCATATGCTCACTTTGGTCAGACTGCAGATCACGCCCGAAATTATGAGGAACACCGTGCGTGGGGTCGCCAGCGGGTCTGGACCTTCGTCGATTCGCGAAAGTGCTGAGATTTGCCCTCCTCCACAAAGGTCTGGAGAAAAAGACAAACAAGTATAATGGTATTTGCTTCTTTTGTACGACTTTCACTGCAAACTTATTTATTTGATCAAACTACTTCGCGAACTGTCCAGCTTTTGTAGAAATCTCAAGAAGAGTTCTTATCGATTCCTGGACTGCGAGGACTGGAGGACTAGTGGATTTGGTGTCGTGGTTAAGAAGAAAGCTGCTAAGTCATAGGTTACGAGTTTAATCCCTGCATAGTGACTTATCTTGGAATAATAAAAGACCTCTTACCAACAGCTGGTAGATTTTCCCTCTTGAAAGGGAAGGCTAGCACGATGAGGCCTGAGACTGCCGCTGCTGCCAGCCACCCTGAGAGCGCGAAGTTCCTCCGTCCCTTGCCCCACCACGCCACGAACGCGCCGAGTAGGAACTCAGCCCCAGCTGTGCCCATTTTTACCCAATCTGCAGACGAAAGATCATCATCTCATCATCCTCTCCTGCATTTATAGCGGACGTTAATCGCTAAGTTGCTTAGCATTTCCTTAAAAAAGACTTATGTTGCAGTTCCACGTTTTTTTAAATGGTCTAGCTGTTGGATTATGCCTTTCATAGGCTCTCAACTCGTTGAGTTGAGAGGCCTTGAGAGGGGTTGAAGGCCCCAGAGGAGCAGAACTCGGCTTAGCGAGACCGGAACACTGTGAGGTGGTGGGTAAGGCTGCGTACCCACCAGAGATGAGTTGCGAGGAGTTGTGTTTGTGTTTTTGAGAACCAATAGAATCGCTTCAGTGAGCGAAGCTAGGTTAATGAAGGGATTCTATTGGTTCTTAAAAGCACATTCCTTGCAACGTATCTCTGGTGAAAACGCAGCCTTATTGAGTTTTTCAGAATACCAAAACGGAATCTCTCTTCAAATTCGCAGGTGTGACGTTCGTAGTGTGTGTTGAAAATCGCTCCCTTAAGTCAAGTAAGTGAGACGTTATCTGTTGTTTGTGTGATACGCACCTACCTTCGATCATAGGCGGGTTGTAGCCAGTATCAGCGTCTCTGTTGAGCAGCAGGTACACATTGTGGTCCAGGAGTATGACGATCAGCAGCGCTCCCTGCAGGAACAGGTCGAAGCGAGGCACCGTCAGGATATACGTCCGGAGGAAGTACCATAGCTTGTTTATTACTGGAAATTTAGATATTTCACCCTTAGCATTTCGTTTGATGCTAGAAACAAAGAGGACAGAGGTTGCAGTGCGAACTTCCTCAATTTTCTCAGTATTCGCACTATTTTATGACATTCGTGATGCTTCTAGGTTCTGGTGGACATGGCCTTTTTATCTTCTAGTATATCTGCGTTTACGCAGTTGTGGTCGAATAGTAAGAACAACTCGCACTTGTATTGCACCGAATTTAAAAATTAGTTTTTTAGTGAGATCAAAATTCTGTAGTTTTCAATAATATAAGTGGTGGCAGTAAATCTAGAGGTGCCAGTGTGTGTGAGGCGTGTGTGCATGAACATGTCTGCTTGTATTGGTCTAGGTGTTTTCTATGAAAACAAAAAAAATATGGACTTCCTCATAATACAGGCGTCAATTTAAATTTAATTTAATTTATAAATACATGTTATATTATGTATTTTGGCGTTAGGCGGGCTGTGTGGAATATTGTCCAGGGATATTTATATGTTTGGTAAGAAAAACGATTAGGCACGTGCCAGTATCGATTATTGCGAAAATAAGTAGGTTTTGGTTATTCAATAGTCAGGTGACACTGATTTAAATAATTACAATTAGGTACAGGGGTTCTTTAGCTAATCCATGATAAGATATACGAAAAATGCAAAAACAGAGTCACTTAGGTACTTACGGATGTAACTATGAGTGAGTCTGAATCAGTTAATAGATAATAGTGTTACTGAATGTTTTATCCACAATTACGTAGCTATCAGAGGATTAATTAATCTGCTTGATAGTAAATTTTTTACTAATTATTAATTTATCACACATTGTAAATATTTATCTTTGCTATGTAGGAATTAGCGTAACTGTACGTTTGTAGGTAGTAGTGGAATAATTTCAGCACAATTAAAAGACGAACTCCGAATTCACAAACACAAATCAAGGTTGAGCATCTATGAAATACAGCTGTCCCTTTCAGTTCTATTAACAATTTACCCATGTTGTCCCATGAGCTTGAGCGCGTGCTTAGCGTTGATTGACGTTTGTGAATTCAGGGCTACACTCGTTTCCCGACTAGATTCTCTGGGTCTCCGACAGTCAGGGGTCGGCAACAAGCAGCCCACGGCTGTCACTAAATACGAGTTTCTAATCATCTGTATGTTAATCAATTTTGTAAACAGCTACTTACAGTCCCACCGATCTAAGAACTACAGTTCGACAGTTAGTGTCGTTGGAAATTGTACTTCAAAGCAATAGAAATACTGTGGCTTTTAGTTTTGCATGAAATTTAATTTCTAAGTTCCTAAGTTTAGCTCTCAAAAAACACTTCTGAAATTATTTGGACTATAGTCATAGAACACTTCTCACTCCTGGACTGTCGATCGCCAAAATAAAAGCACTTGATTGCTATTTCAGAATGTTCCACGCAGGCTTGACAGCAAATATTACAAATAGGTATATATAGCTGCTGAAATATAGCCTCGATAATCTGATTTTGCAAAGTTATTTACTATGTTTTCGTCAAATTTTTCAGCCTCGCAGACATTTTTGGTCATAGAAAAGGCAACAGTATGAATTTGAGTAAGGAAATCTGATATAGAAAACTTTCATAAATGATGAGGTTTAATGTTTACTGCAAGCGTAAACTATTTCAGATATTAACTTCATTACGTACAAATAACCTCTACTGGATAAAATATATTTATTAAGTAAATACTTACCAGGTACACGATCAATGAAACCCATTGTAACTATACACTATCGAACTAATAAGAAAAAAATGCAACAAAAACTACTCAACTAAATATGTTTGTTTTTAGTTAACTTTAACATTAACTTTTAGTACATATCACAAAGGTATTAATAAAAATAACATTTTCTTATCAAAACCGTATAAAAATGCGTCAACACTGTTTACAATAGAATGACACTGAAACAGTTTTCCGCAAAGCATTTTGTTGATACCAGTAGAAATATTTATCAGTATTTATCAGGTAGGTTTATCTAGATCGATGCATGTCAAATATTAGGCCTTAGCACGCTAAGTATACAGTCGCGAATCGGTTAGGAGGACGGATAGTATTAGAATTTGGTGTTTAATAGGTACAATTCTAAATCGGGCCGCAGACCGCAAACTGCAACCCCAAACTGCAAGCGACAACTTGGAATTGTACCTTTAACTCCCGAATTCACAAACGACAATCAACGCTAAGCCTGCGCTCACGCTCATGCCATCGCCTTCAGTTCTATTTACATTTTAAGGGACAGCATGAGCACAATACACAGAGAACAGTAAAACATCTACATACAAACGTGCCGCTCTCGGTTTGAATGTGTGCGTGCGCGTCGCGCGCCGTGTCGGGATTTCACGCACACGCTAACATAAAATAGGGGGTTAAAGGGTGGTGGCAGTACAGACGGAGTGTGCCGCGCGTCTGTGTGCACTCTAGGCTAATAAATCGGTGGGCGGCTTTAGATAACCTACTATTATACTGTGGCATGAGCGTGAGCGCCTGCTTAGCTTTGATTGACGTTTGTGAATTCGGGGGTTAAAGGCTCTTTGCCAGTATTTCTTTAATTTTGTTCAATGGTATGAACCCTTATTTACTTTTATATGGAAGACCCGCAGATGTAAGCTGCCCACTTCAGCAGCATTTCCCACATCATCGTCATAAGCTGAAGTTCCACCCTCATCAATTAGATGGTTGGCACTCTTCAACTGTGCGATTCACGCGTCTTTTTTTACGGTATTCTAGCGGCAGTGTTTCCGGAAGGGACGACATGGGGGGCTTCAAGAAAAGAGCGTAGGTATTCCTTTTTGAAAGGCAAGCAACGCATCTCGTGACACCCGTGGTGTTGCAGTTGTCCATGGGCAGAAGTGATTACTCTCCATCAGGTGACCCTCTAATCGTCTGCTCCCTATCTCATAAAAAAACAGCTACTTTGGTTGAACATAGACTTGCTTGGAGGAGGGGAAGGGAGGCCTTTGCCTAGTAGTGGGACTTCAACGGCTAGTTAAGAAAAGATGTGGAAAATCACAACTATTTCTATTACTTTTGGTATTTTCTTGTAGGTACTGTATCGGAGTATAATAAGTATAGTGCCCACAATTTATAATCTGAAAAGCTGTAATTATTTGGAGTTCTAACATAGTAAATAAATAAATTCGATCTAAGTCGATTCACTGTCAAATGCTTTATCACTGCGCTACCTAGGTACACTGAAGCAATACAATAATTTTGATTAAAAAAAACAATAATATATGAGTACAAAAAACATAATTTATTGCAAATTACATACGAAATCACTTTTTAGTTTATTTTCTATATTAACAAAATGTCATTTGAAAACTAAATAAGTACCTTAAGTTTACTTCAACAACTATAACATTCAGTTTAGGAAGGCCAGTTAAATGTGTATCTATAGTCCTTTCGGGATAAGAATTCAGTGATTTCATACATGTCCTACGACCTAGCACGCCTCCACTTTCGAAGGCAAAGGTTGTGGATCTGAGTTTTTTTGTGTGGGACAGAATTAAATTAAAAAATCACTGCATTCTTACCGCGAACTGACTATAGTTACTTATTTATACTAAGCATTTTATTCTCAAACGAAATAAATAGTAATAAAATAACATTACTTTAACTGGTTACTTCACAAGGAGATTCTTAAAATTAGTTATGCTCTTTTTCAAACTTGCTTCGAAGAAACTATATTTTTATAAATGAAACATATACATTATTAACTTAAACCTAATTAATAAAATAATACAAGTCATGTTTTAAAAAGGAGATAATATCCCATATAAATTAAAACAAACAATCTTATTAAAATAAAAAAGACACTGAGTAGATAAGATTATATTTAATGACATGAATAATGTTGAGAATAAAAAATACGACTTCTTTCAATTCAAATAATTTCAATGCAAATAATACATGTTGATGATCATGACAATCAAACATAGAGCTCAGTGCAAGTTTCATTCGATCTAACGCACCGAGTAAGTCAACGCGGAACTGAATGGCATTCGTGATAAATAGGTAGTTAGTTAGTGGCATTCCAGCCTTACGCGTTTGATCAAAAAGACTTGCACAAGGCAGTCTGTAAACCACAAGTCAAGCATCTTAAGGTCATTGAAGTGTTTGGGTCCGGCCGCTGCGCCCTCGATCCACGAGGCGTTCGGCCGAGACGCCCTCTATTTTCATCATAATGTTTGTCCCCCTATTAAAATTCGAGAGCGTCCCGGCCAAGAGCCTCGCGGATTGTGATCTTTTGTGCCAACGTATATAAATATTTGTAAATAAACATTATTATTAGAGCTAGTACTGATAGCTTCGACTTATAACATCTATTTGTCATTTATTACAGTATCACATTTTGGTTATTATTTTACTCGCATTTTATAAACTCGTAGTCACTCTAAAAATTGGTAATCCACATTCCACATGGTAGATGGATTATCATATATTTTAATAGGTATTTATGATAAGTATGTTATGTAGCGCCTGACCTCCATATTCATAAAAACAAACGCAACGCTAAAGCATAGTTTAAGCAATTGACGTGCTGTGTCACTGACTCGCAAATGGCGGCAGCAACAAGAATGACAGTGACAAAGCGATACAACAGTTAAAATGTTGTTGAGCAGCTGTTTAAGTTTTTATGAATGAGGGGGTTAATCTATAATAGTGATCTTTTGGGATAGCTTTTATTAGATCAGATGCAATCAGGTAGCAAGAGCACATAGAACCTGCAGCCCATTTGCACACCATATTAGAGCTAAAAATAATATCTTGTACTTAATTCTGTATCGCCTTTCTTAGACAGGACAACGCAATCAAACCTGGCGTAAAACTATGACTGGTTATTGATCCTTAGATTCGAAATTGAAGCCAACTTCAACTACCTTAGCCACTACACGTCAGCTCGACCAAGAATCTTCTCCTCAAGCCAGGGTACGAAGTGCGTGACCCTGGTGTAGACGCCAGGAAAGCCGGCCTCTGCACACTTCCTGCCGTAGGAGACCACGCCGATTTGGTAGAAGTGCGTCGTGTAGTCTTGAGCGTTCCACTGGGGGGTAAAATGCAAACTTAGGTATTCAAATCAAAATATTTTTTAAACTGTCATGGTCACTAACACTAAAATCGTTCAAAACGGGATTGTTACCTGATTGAGGTACATAACTCTCAGGTAATTTCGACAGAACGTCACTAAATACCAAGGGTGGTAAGAGAGGTGATTGAAATCACAAGAACCAGTCACACATAGTGAGTTTGTGAACAGCTGCGGCGAACTTAATAAACGACTTCAAAGGAGGGTAGACGGATATACCTATCTGCCTTTAACTTCCCACCTGCAAGATCTTCAGTTACTCTGTGATCGGATACTAAACAAAATATCGTTTCCCGTTTCGAACGCATTTATCGAAATCAGATTAAAAACGCAAAAATCTGATTCATCGCCTATATCTGAAGTACACTTGAAAGTGCTCACAACCAAAGTGGTTAGCATTTAGTTATCTACTTTCAGAAGTAACCTTATCATCGTATCTTAAAGTAGTCTCTTAGATATTTGGAGATGCACTTCTTTTCCTCGACGATCTATTAATATCCCATCCAAGAAATAATCATTTTTTTCTGCCAGACATTGATAAGGAGATGCACTTATCGCTTTCTTCAACGATCTATTATTATCCTGTTGATAATAGTAATTCTACCTAGCAGCTGGTATCGATCACGAAGGTAAGGTTTAATAGTTTACTCTTTCAGAAAAAAAAAATTGCAATACTCCTCACAAAAATCAGGATTATTGCTACAATTGATATTTTTGATGATTTCATCGCGAAATAATGGATGAATAAATAATAGCACCCAGACTTAGATAGATCACCAGTTTTTATTTAAATTAAAAATGGGTTTGCGTTTGACCCCAGTCTCGCCTGATGGTAAGCGACGACGACGTCGAAAGTGGAACACGTCTTCCCAGAAAATGCCTATTAATCCGGTCAAATTAGACATTCAAAGTTACATTAATTCCCACCAAGCTGAAAATCGGTAAGATTGTTTGAAATATCATTAAAAACAAAATTTGAAAGTTCCCCATCTTTCCCCTGTAAGGAAAAATTTTTATTCAAGGTCAAAGGTAAAAAAAATGAGTTTTTCGCGATTTTCAGCAAAACGGTAAGTTTTATCATAAAATATCTCAGACAAAAATTGTAGATCATAAAATTATCTACAAAAAATTAATTAATACTTTTTTTTCTACGAGCCACCGTTTTTGAGATAAAACGATTCAAAAAGTTGTAAAAGTTGTTATCATCATAATATGCACACGTTTCCATGCCACCTATGAGGTAGTGTACTTTTTTTTTTTTATAAGTAGGGGAAATGCCTTACGCATACCCGTCCACCGGGGGACGGACGGGTTATGTCGGACTCACCACTGGACAGATGGTATACCAATGGCCCTACCGACTAAAACCCCTACTACTCCCTCTAATCGTCCGTTAGTGGGGGAACACGGTGAATAGCGCCTGCCTGTTACGCGTTCCCCCGGACGGAGCCCGCCTGCACGGCGGGCCGGAAGCGACCCCCCCCCCGCGTGAGGGGAGGCCAGAAGGGACAGCCGAGGATGTCAAGCCGTCCCTACCAGGCAGCGGTGAAACCCGTGCAATGCTGGCGGCGGCACCCCCGTACCACGCGCCAGCTGGCCACCGTACGCAGGCCCTACTGGGCCCGCAACCACGAGCCACCCAAAGGGCGGCTCCGCTGCCGTAACCTTCGGTACGGCCCCGCCGGGCCGCGACGCACAGGGGGGATCAGCCTCGGGTTACTGGCCCCCACCAACCGGTTGTGAGCCGCGGCCCCAACCACGCGCCTCAAGGCGCCTGCAGGCCCCACTGGCCCCGCAGCCCCACGCCGCCCTTACGGGCCGCAGCGGGTGGGTGTCCAGTCCACCACGCTGCCACGCCTGGGTTCTCTTCGCTTCCCGGTGGTGCCCCTACCACCGGTACTAGGCCCCCTCGCCACGCCGAGGCGAGAACCCATGAGGGGGTGAGGTAGTGTACTTAGCGCAACTTTTACAGCTTTTTGAATCGTTATATCTCAAAAACGGTGGCTCGTAGAAAAAAAGTATCAAGTAATTTTTTGTAGATAATTTTATGATCTACAATTTTTGTCTGAGATATTTTTATGATAAAACTTACCGTTTTGCTGAAAATCGCGAAAAACTCATTTTTTTTACCTTTGACCTTGAATAAAAATTTTTCCTTACAGGGGAAAGATGGGGAACTTTCAAATTTTGTTTTTAATGATATTTCAAACAATCTTACCGATTTTCAGCTTGGTGGGAATTAATGTAACTTCACTCTTATTTTTTGGTCTAATTTGACCGGACTATATTCAGTTCCATTAAGAAACAAAATAATGTAACTAGTGGTAACTAACCCATAGACAAACAAATTTTCATCACCAGAATGTGGGTGGGGGTTGAGTTCGATCGATTTGAAGGTACTAAATACTTTGACTTGGGATTTTCGCCGTAACTTCCGATGGCCTGGCAACTATCTATCTCTATTCCTTGTTATGCATTCCACTATCCTTGATGGTGGTGGTGTCCGCTTTACTTGTTTTGCTTCTCCACCTCGCTCTGTCGTCAAGCGACAAAACGTTCAACTAGTCAGTGAAATAACTACTCATCATAAGTCCACTGCTGAACACAGGTTTCTCCCATTGATTTCCAGAGCGGCCTGTAACCACCGCATGCCCGCGACTTTTATCAGGTCGTCCGTTCACTACGTTTGGCCTCAAATGCTCTTCAATTTATAACCTATCGGCCCCAACGGCCATCAGTTCTATGTGATCCGCCCCAGCCACTGCCATTTTAACCTGCTTACCCGCTGGGCCACGTGGCAAATTTCTTCTAAACAACTAATACTAATATCTTACGATAGGCTGCATCAGAGGTCCCCCGCTGTCCCCCTGGCAGGCGTCCCGCCCCCCCTTCTTGTACCCGGCGCAGAGCACGCGCTGGTCGATCTGCTGCGCCTTGTACGCCGAGTATGCGTTTGCGCAGAAGTCGTTGCTGACCACCGGCAGCTGCAGCGCCTGCAGGTGCGTCGCTGATGGACCACCTGGAAGTGAATTGAAAATCATTTATTTCGGAATCGGTTGATGCAGTCAACGGCACATCACCTGTTTCAACTTTTATCATACACTTGCCAAATGACATTTATTTGCAATAGAATGCATGCTAATAGAACACACAATTGTTTAGGTAAATTAGATAAAGTTGAGCAGACCAATTCAATCTATTAATTTGTTTTAGTTTCTTTTTGTTTGGTTTGGCGATAAAACTTCTTACTTTTGCTAAATGTTAACTGTTTTCAAATATTTAGCGTACTTATAAAAATATGAAATTAAATTATTAATCTATTGCTTGGGACGATCTGTCTTTTTAATCTCTAGTAATCCTTATTATCAGTATCTACCTAATTACTTTATCTTTTTAATCTCAAGATGACACTTACGGAACTCGGTGTCTCCCCATCCTGCGATAATTGGGTTGTAGTTTTCGAAACTTCTAGCCCTCAGTTCGCTGTCTTTAGGTATGCAGATAGGTTTGATGAGATCTGCAAAATATAAGAAAAAACATTTGACATTCATCGACAAAGCAAAGTTTGACAGTCAGCAAATGAAAGCAAGAGTCGTATGCCATATTTGAAAACGATTTGTGATTCAGTCTCGAAATAATGAGCCCACGATATCTGATAACCCGTCACATTAACCTTAATTATGAAGATTGAATAATTGCTACTTTCCGACGAAGAGCCCCAATTGTTTACTACCTTGCTAAAAAAGGCGAGTTTTAACTCAACTTGGCAAGGGGGCAAGTCTACCACCATTTTCCGGGTTGCTTAGGCGAGTTTAAAATCAACTTGGCAAGGGGGCAAGTCTACAGCCATTTTCCGGGTTGCTTAGGCAAGTGTAAACTCAATTTGGCAAGGGGCCAAGTCTAACGGCATTTTCCGGGTTGCTTAGTCGAGTTTAATTTCAACTTGGCAAGGGGGCAAGCCTACCGCCATTTTTCCGGTTGCTTAGGCGAGTGTAAACTCAACTTGGCAAGGGGGCAAGACTAAGGGCATTTTCCGGGTTGCTTAGGCGAGTGTAAACTCAACTTGGCAAGGGAGCAAGTCTAACGCCATTTTCCGGGTTGCTTAGGCCAGTTTAAAATCAACTTGGCAAGAGGGCAAGTCTACAGCCATTTTCCGGGTTGCTTAGGCGAGTTTACAATCAACTTGGCCAGGGGGCAAGTCTACCGCCATGCACTTTCCGGGTTGCTTGGGTTTCAGATCGCTGTTTTCCACCATCGGAGAATTAGCCGCAAGTAGTAAATGAACAAAAGTAAGTGTTCTTGCCAGCTTTGAACTCGGGAGTACTTGGCCGGGACCACTCGGAATCCGTGCTAGAGATCTTGAAGCCCATATAAGTAGACTGTTTCTGGATAAACTGTACATAGGATTTCCTAATCTTTTTTATTTTATTTTTAATCAATCAATCGGTGGCACCTCATTCGGCGGCATTATAGGTCTTAATATTTTTCCCATTGTTATTTAAATGAGTAATGACTGCTGTTTAGCCGCTAATGTCTTTCCCCACCCAGCGACCCTGGGTTGCAACGCTCTCGATCGTCATTGCAGGACAATCAATGATATTATAATAAAAAGACGTAGATAGATTACCTACTTGTGCTAAAAAAGTGACACCCGAAATCAGGACTTGACCATCTGAGCAAAGCATTGACAGATTGAGACACCACTGCGCAACATGCATCTGCCTCGTTTACGCTCTAGCAAATAATCATGCTATCTTGTACTTACGGTCAAATCATAGGTACGTACGCCAGCAGACAATTTTTAACATCGCCTCAGTACTGACATAACGTATCTATACCTCTTTTAAATATCATTGAGGGCAAATAGTAAATAAAATACTACTTACGCGTGAAGCCGACATCTCGCTCTAGCAAGAGGATGCCAATGTCGTTGGTGAAGGCAGTGGGGCTGTACTGCTCGTGTTTGATCTTGTCTTTGATGAGAACGTCTACTGGAGTAGCACCCTCGTCTTCTTTCTCCAAGTCAAGTTCTCCCAGCCTCACGACGAACCTGAAGATACAATATTTTCAAGTTAAGGATTGGAGAGGAGATTTATGGAGCAAACATTTTTTTGGAAAATATGTAAGAAGATCGAAGTTATATTTATTCCTATGGGGTTCGAAGTAGGAACATGGCATAACACGTCGTGCCTATAATAGCGTAGATGAAGTGGACATGGGCAGTGCACATTGCGAGAATGGAGGGGTGTCGTTGGACGCCTTGTGTTCACAAGAGGGCATGGTAAACCCCCAAAACAGGGTGGACAACGCCATCTATTGATGCGGAGGTCGAGACTGAATTTTTGGAGCACAAGATCGCTAAATAAAAATAGGGAAGAGGCCGTCATCCAATAACTATTGGATAAAAAACCACCACCATGATGATGATCTTTGAATCTTTTTATTTCCTCATACCTAACAACAATAACTGCTCATTTTTTCTTATTATCTTTTTTATCTAATCCCAAGTTCATATTATATTTGACAATGCTGTTACTCAATAGACCGCCTATGACATATTCATCCAAATATACAAACATTATCACTTGTGACCTCGATGTCTTGACCTTAGGACGCTCGGCTTGATGCATTACACAACGGTCGGGTTTATTTACTTCTTTCGCATTTGCATGTAAAACCGGTTAAAATACCTGTTTGATTATCACTAGGTTACAATACTTGCTGATAGTGTACTTAGCGCGTGAGATCAAACTGGATCTTCTCTGAATTTCAAACAAAATTATGGACTAGTTACTAGTACGATGAGTCCAGTAAGATGTAATTCTAGCCAATCTTACTAATATTGATAATTTGAATGATGATTATTTGAATGATAAGAATTTGTGGTCATCATAGATATAATCTGCTCCTCTGCACATTTGTGTCTTGTCTATACTTGATATGTAACATATACTAATATTGTAATCAAACAAGATTGAAAAGAGTAACTATCGAGTTTCTTGCCGGAATCTTCTCGATAGAAGCAACTTCCGAACCGGTGGTAGAGTCAGTTTGTTCATTTTGATTTTCTGTCTTGACGTGTCATAAGTGCTTGTGAATAAGCTTACATAAATAAATGATTTTTTTACTTTACTTTTTTTTTACTTTACTTTACATTATAAATGCGAAAGTTTGTATCTGTGGATGTGCCGTGTTGATCTTTCACGTAAAAACTACAGAATGGATTTTAATGAAACTTTACAATAATGTTGGCTATACATCTGAATAAAACATAGGCTATAACAAAATATACGTCATATTTTTTCCCACCTTAGTTCACGCGGACTAGCGCGCTAGTAATTATTAAAGTATCTTACTTTAACCGCCGCACTCAGAGACGTCAATTAACTTTAATGGTTTATTAGCGTCAAAATTTGACATTCTTAAAAATTCTGTGTGCTCTAACAACCTATATTTGAATTGTACAATTGATTATAACTCCTTGTGCATAACTACGAGAAACAAACAAATAACTTCGACATGTAGAAAACTACGCAACATATTATTTTGATGCGTTTTTTTTAATAGATAGAGTGTTTGAAGAGAGGGGCTCTTAAGTATAATAACAACCCAAAGCACCCGTGCGAAGACAGGGCTTGTCGTTAGTACAGAATAACCTGTGGGATGTGCATTTACGAGTATAAATTTATTAGAAAATTTTAATATTATTTTTTCAATCCAATCAGTAGGATGAAAAACCTTCATCACTGGGGTGTTGTGGTTGCACCTGGTGACTTCAATTGATTGGTGACGTAACATAATCATTTACAGATAGATACAATATTAGAGTATGAAAATGATTGGGATTTTGCCTCGTTTCTATGTAAAACAATAATTAAACCAGATTTTCATAAGGGTTTTTGCGGAAAAACCACCGCATCAAGTTTTATTATCTCGTTCGTAATCATCAACTTTTATGAGTTTTATTGTATGTAACTACTTATGTATGGGATGACGGAACCGGACAAACTCAATGCACATTTTACATATAAACATTTTAATGGCAGCTGCTGGTGTTACGCTGTAATGTATTTTGCAAATATTTTCTGCACATATTATCAGGAAATAGATGTGGTAATTTTTCGTTATGTGGTTTATGTTGCAATTTTATCGAAGAATAAGTATTTTTATGGCAATAACAGTCAGTATTTATGTCTCAATTATGGTTGTTTATTGCATGTTATTCCCGTAGAGGCATTTTTATTGCAATCTAGTTTAACGATGACAAAATTAAGATTTTTAATCGAAATCATTAGAGTTTAATTTTGTTTACATGCAGGTAAAGCGTAGGTAAGTATGCTATGCTATGACATAATAATATGGTTATGGTGTTTAGTCAGTGGAAGTAGTTTTAACTATATGTTAATGATGATGAACCTTATCAATATTAGGTTTTTTACAATATAAAAAACAATATGCAATAATGTCTTATTTTATTCAACATGAGCAAAAAAAAAACTAACTAGATAAGAATCATTCATGACCTCATTCGCCAATCTATGAAGCGTGCAGAGCAATGAGAGAGAATAGGGCTACGGGAAGTTGGGGTAATTCCCGTAATTTTTGACCCAGGTGAATTGCCTCACACTTGCTAAATTGTTGAGAATTATTTTCAAAAACCTGGATGCTTAGGCATGCCACTTTTCAAAACTTGCGGGAAAGTAGATATGCTCATTTCTTTCTTATCTGCCGTCCAGCAGTAAAAACAGCTTCAGGAACGGTGGATCTGTAATGTGTCACCGTCTTGACTACTTACGACGAAGCGACTTCTTCACACGTTTCACAGGCTCACAGCCTCGAGAGCACGAGAGATTAGAACAGTTTATAAAAAGATCCTGAATACACACATCAAAAGTGTCTAGGGATATCTCAAGCATTTTCATACAAAGTATAGCTATTGGGGAGGCTGTAAAAATTAAAATATTGATACCAACGTAGAAATTTTTAGGACACAGAAACTGCTATATCTGCCCTTTCAGATTGTATAAAGAAATTCATTGTGGTAGCATTATTGTACAATCGTAAGGACGTTAAAAAAAGACAGATTTTTCTTTTAAAAGGTTTCAAAATTTTAGCAAAATCAAAGATATTAGATAATGCTCAGCATTATCTTAGAATAACTCGAGGAAACAGGCATAATATAAAGGTTAAGAATATTACAAAAAAAACGTTTGATTTTGCTAAAATTTTGAAACCTTTTAAAAGAAAAATCTGTCTTTTTTTTAACGTCCTTACGATTGTACAATAATGCTACCACAATGAATTTCTTTATACAATCTGAAAGGGCAGATATAGCAGTTTCTGTGTCCTAAAAATTTCTACGTTGGTATCAATATTTTAATTTTTACAGCCTCCCCAATAGCTATACTTTGTATGAAAATGCTTGAGATATCCCTAGACACTTTTGATGTGTGTATTTAGTACTCACAAGTCGTTTTCACGTCCATGGATGCAATGGGCAGCGGTGAGGACGTGTTTGGAGCTGATGAGGGAACCTCCGCAGAGCCAGCGGGCAGCAGGACCTTGCCGACCCTTGTACCCGAGGAGGGCCATCCAGGGGAAGTCACCTGGTGAACAAAACACCTCATCAGAAGAAGTCTCATAATACATATTTCTTTGGGAGTTGTACTTCCAGAGTTAGGAACTGACTAGCTACAGAATAAAGATACCTATCCCTTTTCATCTACCACAGCGAAGTGCCGTTCGTTAGACTCCCTAAAACTTGAGAAAAGCGATATGGCTAATTTAGATTTGGGAATATTTCTGAAAGCTCAGAGAAGGTTTAAAGAAAGGTATTTTGTTTCACATACTTATTAATTTATTCTTAATTGCACGAAATTACCAAAAAAACTAGAAAATACAATTGCCTGGAGGCATTCTCTACCAGTCCACCGTAAGGCATAACAGAGAATCTACCTATACCTATCTACTTCGATTATAAATATATGTACCTATATCTCCTTTTTGTTCATACTTCTTGCTAATGGAAGTTTACGAGGTTACATGAGTATTGTATTTTTACAAATTACGATTATTTTTACTACATACGTAATCATTGAATGAGCAACCCAATTCATTGACCTCAGTCTGTTTGATTCAACCGAAGGTTATCATCATTAGGGATGCCCAATTACCTTGATAAATATTTCAACATCTATATAGTTTACATTTCAATTCCATTTCCATTTTAAATTGCATTCATGATTGTTCACTAAAAGCTAGTGATATGTGAGATGGTAAGAAGATTTGAATAAAATGTCACATCATTCACCAAATTGATAGTAACGCAGAAAAAAAACAAGTTTTCTCAGTTTGCGTCGAACTAAATGCTTTATTCAATCGGTTCACTTCTTTGGTTAAAAACATTCTAACCATGGCATCAAGACTCACCAAGTTTAGCATCTACTCCCCCCACGACTCTACTGAAAGAGGCATTGCTGACTCCGCACACAGGAGGTTCAGGGAATGAGACCACGAAGTCTTCAGGCGAGGTCTTCCCGGCTGGGTTAGGGGCTGCTGTGGTGGTCGTAGTGGTGGTGGGAGCCGGTGGGGGTGCAGTGGGGATGCCATCTCGGGGGCAGCAAACCTGTGAAGTGGAACATTCGGAGTTATCTTCATCTTTCGCTGCCAGAACTAGACATGGGCTTATATTTCCATATCTGGGGAGCAGGTTGTTGCAAGGATTTCGCCGAAAGCTCGTATCTGTTGTCAATTAAGCAATAAAATGGTTTCCAATAATGATGCTGTAAGGGACCATTTGGTCGTTAAGAGACATGAAGTTCACTATCAGTCCACATTAGTGGCTAAGACATAGCTCATACAAATAATGTTTAATTTTCAAGATAGGTACTTGTGTAAAAAATTATACGGACAAAGCATGCTTTATGCTGCTATAGTGATGTGCATTGGCAAATCACTATAGTTCGTTCGCGTTAAGAACGCTGTGATTTTTAAATTTAATTCTTTCGCACACAAAAAAACTCAGATAGACAACCTTTGCGTTCGAAAATATGCGTTCAGCTGGTCACTGTGGACTTAGCTTTTTCAATTAGGAACGATTTGATTGGTAAGGGGGCGTGCTGGGTCGAAGGAGAAGTATGAAATTACTGCATTCCTAACGCGAACGGACTATTATAGTCATCTCAACCACTGGTCCCTCGGGTGTCATTCTCAATGCGTATTTCACTTCACGCTTCTCTTCACTTATTCACGGATTATTCTGGTCACGAGGAACCAAAGTGAGGTGCTGCTTACCTTGGGGTTGTTCCCTTCAAAGCCGCAGTGAGCTCTCCTCAGAATCTGCACAGCCTGTGGGTTAGTCCTGGAGTCCTGGAGCACGCGCAAGTACGGTCCACACTGCAGGATGGAGATGCAGCTGCCAATGCCCCCCTCTATCGTGTCGCATGTTTGCTCTGGAAGTCACAAAGATTCTTTGAGTACAGGTGCATATTTTGGATATTTCTTATAGTTTATTCAGTGATACATACCTACATAATATGTATTTTGAAAAACAAGAAAATAAATTCATAATGACCTTTTGAAGATGCCACAATGAATTCAGCATTTGGAATGCCAAATTATTTGATTTCCTTTCGTTATGTCTATAGCCTCTCATTTTAAAATTGGACTGCAAACCCATATCTTAAGGTTCGCTACTAGGGTCGGCCGGAGAGAAAATCTGTCAAATTTGAAAGCGATCGTGACAGCTATGGTCACACAGTGGTTGGGCCGTGCAATCCGTGCATAAATGCAATGCATAAATCCGGACGACCGTCTTGGTGTAATTGTTTAGAAGTCGGCTACTACACCAAAGGTCGCGGGTTCGATCCCCGCACAGTACAAACATTTGTGTGCATGAACATGTCTGTTTGTATTGGTCTGGGTGTTTCCTATGTATAATAAGTATGTATTTACAAAAGAAAAAGTATTTGAGTATGTTTATCCGTTGTCTAGTATCCCATAAAAACGGAGTATAATTAACTCACTTGGGGCTAGATGGCGCTGTGTGGAATAATGTCCAGGGATATTTATTTATTTATTATTATTATAAATCGCGGCATGATAATCACTTGATGCGTTCACCAAAGATATTTTTATTTCGCCACCCAATATATTTCAGGATATAGGGCAAACAAAAGAAACTAACCAAAAATTTTATTTTATTAAACATACTAACAAGCGGTTTTGCCAATTATTTTTTTACACTATCATTTGCAATCTATTCTCGTGACCACGTTATTTGCACAATGTTATATCTGGTACTTGACGATTCCATCGAGATTTAGTTGTAACTTGGTTTATCCGTTCGATCATCATCAACACAAAACATTTCTTACATCCAATGCATATGATATAGCAATACACGGAGCCATTTCTAGTAACATGCAGAAGAACTTACTAATAAATGTAATGAAAAGCTGCAAGAAGCATTAAAGGGAGCTATCTTGTTACTAACTAAAACGAGGAATTTAACAGTTGTCAACAGTTGAGACACTTTTAGTGGATAATTTATTTTAGATAATAACACTTGAGTAATACCTTTAGTCTCCTGTAGAGGCCATCGCGCTGAACTTAATACAGAATCCACCGTGATCTTCATCTTACTGGAATTGATCTACGAGTAGAGCATAGTATGAAAGGAAGTCACCCTCCGCGTTTTTCTGTCTGTTTTTACATAAGCTTTCACTATCTAAATGATAGTTGATGCTAATTATATTTTCTAGAACGTTTGTCTGTATAGTTCATTCAAATTACTACAGGGAAAAGCTGTGTGCAAATAGCCAGTTAGAGATAAAAATGCTTGCACTGCCATTTTTCCATGGCTGACGTAAATATGATAATTCATATTTATATCAAAGTTCTATCTGATCCATTTTTTTTTAATTTAAAATGGGTTTGCGTTTGAACCTCAGTCTTTGCAACCACGCTTACCCAAAAAATGCCTATTCACTCTTGCCTTGAAGACACCAAGGTTGTATGTATCCGGAAACACAGACGCAGGGAGGGCGTTTCACTCCTTAGCGGTGCGGACCAGAAAGGAAGCACCAAACCGCTTAGTTCGGACCGCTGGAAAGTCGACCACATGGAGATGAAAGCCCTCGCGGCGTCTTGTGGTCCGGTAGTAGAAAGTAGAGGGTGGTATCAGGTCATGAAGTTCTTGCGCACACTCTCCGAAATACACCTTATAAAAAACCGATAGACAGGCAACTCTACGCCGATGCTCCAAACTCGAGTTTGGTTCCAACGAGCGTCTCGTCACCTATCAGTCTCCTGGCTCTTCGGTCTACTGAGTCCAGTGCATCCAGCTGATACTTGGCAGAGCCATCCCAGAGGTGGCAGAAGTACTCCATACACAACCGAATTTGTGCTTGGTACAATTGTAAAAGCTGTTCCGGTGTGAAATGTGTTTCCATTTCGAATAATTTGTCATTATGTTCTATTGCAATAACTATTTCTGTTTCGTATAAGCAAACGCAAACTTTAATTTTTTTTGCTCGAGATCTCCATCCTAATTACTATGGAACGAGTGAAGTTTCTTTGACAGCCGTCTGCGCAGTCCCGCAAGTCAGTCTTCCACATGACGCCGGGTGAGTGCACGTCACTGCGTAAAGAATAGGAAAATGAAATGGCAACTAGTACGAAATTGTCAAACCCAAGAGAGCTTTTAATCAAGTGTACTTATAAATATAAACCTGCCATATAACTCTCATGGTGAATCATGATAAAATCATACGTTTGATAAATTATGCATAATGCATATGAACAAACAGTACGGAGGAAAAAAAATAAAGTTGTACTATTTTCAACAAAAGACCCTATGTGCGCCTATTTCGTGTAAATTATCCGCGTAATTATAAATGTCATTTTCGTCAAAAGCGACGTGCGCTCACCTTGGGGACATGGGGGGGAGTGAGCTGCGACGGTGCGCGGACAGCTATCAAAGAAACTTCACTCACTCCATAGTAATTTGTATGGAGATTTCAAGCGAAAAATTCGGAATGTTTGGGAATTTATTGCACAAAACTGAAATAAAGCAATGAAAAACAACTGATTGGCAATGCTTCTTTGATATCTTATCTTTACACGTTATTTAAAACACGTAAGTTGTTAGTTTATATGATGCCTAAACTTTTGAAATACGGGAGTGCGTTTTGCACGTTTTTAGCGATATTCTGATTTTTTTTCACATGAATCTAGTAAGTTGATCCATATACTGGAAGTTTGAGCTGATTGTGCAACTCTTTGACTACTATGACGATTTTTTTCGTGCCTCATACTTCATATTTTCTATATAAAACTTTAGTTTTCCCGAGAGCCGTTTTCCTGGTATCGCGCCTTAAATGCGTAAACGAATTCCAGAAAGAGTTTCAAAAGTATTTTCTCAACTTTTGTGTGAAAATGAAACTTTTGTGTATTCGTCTTGAGAGAGACGACTACTTACTACTTAGATTGTTGATAGATGAAAATGTTTGATGATTTTTTCATGCAGGTGAAACATACTACGCTCAAATATAGATTGTATAGTAAAACGCAATGAACTTTGTTAAACCACAAATAAATGAATGGTACGATTGATCCCCTTTTGAGATATTCCTTACTCTTTATACATACCGGTAAGATGGGGTTAATTGGTATCTGGGTCTTAATTGGGACAGGCCTTTGAAGATGTTTCAAGGCATTATTTTTCTTAATTTCTTGTACGTTTTTATATTCACTACAGATAAAAACAAAAACACCCAAAAATAAAATAAATACAGCACTTCTCTCAAGCTTTGAAACATTTTCAAAGTACTGTACCAATTAAGACCCAGATACCAATTAACCCCACCTTACGGTACATATGTCACCGGAAAATAACAAGAACCGTAAATTTATAAATTTCCTAGGAAATTTATAAACTTTCGTAGGATTCTAAACGAGAGATAAATTGTATTATTTTACGCCCTCATTTCCGGAAATTTATAAACTTTCGGAACGCATCCGTAAAATAATAAGTGGGCGGTAACCAAACGCCATGTGCGCTCTGATTGGTCGAATAAGTCACGTGTCATTCCTCTCCTCCGCCATTTACTTTTGGTAGAAGGCCGGTTTAAATGTTTTATATTTTGTAAGAACTAATTCATCTTCGTGTTCATTGTATAATTTGCGGCTAACTCTCCGGCGATGAGAAACACCGATAAAAAATCTAAGCAACCCAGATACCGGCGGTATGCTCGCTTCTTACCACTATGGGTTTAAATTCCCTCGGTGAAATGTGGGCTTCTAAATGTTCCGTTTGTTCACCGTGATGGGAAGTATGCTCTGACTACCCCAATTGAGATATGATCGACTTAGTATGCCATGTTTTGTATGTTATATTTTATAATTGCATTTCATTTTTTGATTAACTTTTTGATACTTATCGTAAAACACGATTTCTGCTGTTTTATTTGATTAAGTAGGGGTTATCAGCCTATTATTTGTAAAACGTTAAACCTACCCAGTTTTAAAGTAAAAGTCCAGTCAGGTAGGTATTCGAAACTGGGGGGCTAAAACGGTAACATTTTAGCGTTTCATATTATGAAACATCTAACTGACGTTTCATCTAGGCCGCGGTCCGTTTCGAGTCAAAAGTGAGTAATAGCGCGCTGACGTCGCTCACGTTCATACAATTTATCAATTCGGGATGCGTGTCAGCGCGCTGTTACTCACTTTTGACTCGAAACGGACCGCGGTCTAGATGAAACGTCAAATAGATGATTCATAATATGAAATGCTAAAATGTTGCTGTTTTAGCCCCCCTGATAAATGTACAGTTTGGCAAGTCTGATTGTACCATAATATAACGAACACAAGCATTGCTACTGTCAACATCGACCAATCAGAGAGCAGTGTATTATTTTCCGTAATTTATAAAAGCGTAAAATTAAAAGCTCTTCTGTGATTAGTCGAACCGTTTAGAATCTTACGAAAAGATATCCGTAAGTTGATAAATTTACCACGAGTCATCGCATATTTATAAATTTCCGGAAATGTGGGCGTAAAATAATACAATTTATCTCTCGTTTAGAATCCTACGAAAGTTGATAAATTTCCTAGGAAATTTATAAATTTACGGTTTTTGTTATTTTCCGGTGACACATACACTCACAACCATTTTCACGAACTTGGTGGTCAGAGGCACGCGGAAGGTTTCATCGTAGTGAATGAAACATTATCCGGGTTGCTTTTTTATCGGTGTTTTTTCATCACCAGAGAGTTAGCCGCAAATTGCACAATGAACACATAAGTATGAGTAGGTGTTCCTGCCGGACTAGAACACGGGACCATCGGGTTCCCAGTCGGAGTGTTTAACCAATGGGCCATGACGTTCTTTAAACAGTAAATTTTCAATATAATTTCGATGGCTGACTATGATCAGGCTATCTTTTGTATTCTGCTCTTACCAAATGTCAATTATTTGTAAGAGGGCAAGGAGAAATGACCGTAAATGGATAGCCTGTCAGGCCGTTGACCGTACACAACTTAAACAACGAACATGATATAAGCACTTTATGCCTAAGTACTTAAAACCCCTAAAGTACCTACAACACAGTATGGGACGGTGCCGTCAGCTAGCCTTCGTGTGAACAATCAAACCTACTACTAAACAACTGGACGATTTCCTTATCACGTCAATTTGGTACACAGTTGAATAGATTCATAGGAGGATAATATCAAAATCAATGTCTAACGTCAATTAAAAATGTAAACATAGCACAATCACAGCATTGTTGACTCCTTACTGGCTGTTGTCAGTTCAGCTTAAGTACGCAGGCTTACATTAATAATGTTATAGTACATCACACCAAGGACATCACACTTCTGAAGTAACGCTTTATAAAATACGAACAGACCAAGGGTTTAAGCGCCTTCTGGCCACCCCAATATCCGGTTAAGCTGTGAAACCCAAAATTTGAGCTAACAATTGGTAGTTATTTGAAAACTACGCATCGACCTATTAAGTACGAACTAGCTTCTGTGGCAAACAAGCGTGCAGACCCTCTGATTGTAAGCAGTTATCACAGCCTATGGACACGTGTATAACTGGCTGATTCTATCGGCTTGGATACTTGTGAGAGTCTTTTTAAACTATTCTTGAAAAACTACATGCTTGACATCAAAAAAAAATGGGATCTTTGCAGCTGTTCGTAGCTGTTGGGGACCGTTTTAAAACAAATTTCACGTCCTTTTTGGGTCAAACATTCAGAATTTACTCAATTGTATTGTAGCTTCGGTTCTGAAACGATTGTCATTATTTTCAAATTCACACCTCTAACACTAGCCGTTAAATAATCAGTAGGCTTCAAACGAAACGTGTTCCTAACGTGTGTTAGTAGTTTTGGTTTATTTTCAACCGCAAGCGGCTACACGGCCAGGTAGTCAAGGAAAACTGCATCGTTAATTATCTAGCTTGCAAATATTGGCGAAGTGAGATACTTGTTTTGGAACTTCTTGATGGAAATATCAGAAACTCTAGTGATGCGTCATCTTTTGCTGCCGTAGTCATCATTCACAGCTACCGGTACATATATGACGTCAATAGCTGAACATAAGACTCGCATAAAGATTTTCAGAATCTAGATTGTGGTTGACAAACATACCGAAACTGACGGTTCCGGTACTCGTAGACCATCTTTGATTAAGGGCAGGCATTAAAAAGTATGATCTAAATTACTGAATTTGGATCATGTTTTATGCATATCCAAAAATTCTAAGGTTCATTATTCTAACGCTCGTAAAATATATAGCTTTCAAGAAAGGGGGGTAACTTGGTGGGAAATGTTAGGTGTTTTAGTGATATTATCTACTGCAATATTTTGGGTTTTGTCAATGGTTTCAAGTCACCCAATACCTATATTTATTTCATCCTCGCAACAGCTAATTAAATTAGTCGTAGGTAGCCATTTGTCAGTAAGCAAATAAGATTTACATCATCAATGAAGTTGGAACGCAGTTATTTGTTAATAAATCTTCATTAAAACAGACTGCATAACTAAGTAGTCTCATAGTTTGCATACAGTTTTAATGTGTGGACATTTTAAATACCTTCTAAGTGTTAATTACTATTTGTTAGGTGTTTTTATTTACTGATTACTTAGTATTCATGCATTTAGAAAACCTATCCGTAAATCTGCTGCTTTCTTAGGTTCTCAAAATGCAGCGAATGAACTTGTGAATACTATCGGGCAAATTATGCGTAGTGTCGGTAAAGAAGGCATAAACAAATTCATTTCAAAACGTGTCTGATTTAATGATCATCATGTAAGTTCTTCCCGCCCAGCAATGAACTTTTAGAGGCTAATAACGATGATGATGATGATTTAAGTTACCGAATTAATTGAATTGCCTAGAATACAAAAAAAGTTGCTGTAGGCAAGCCCTAAAGACACATTTGTTTTATAAATCTATGGAAGTTTTGCTAAAACGTAGACCCCCAGTTCCGCAAGTGAGCCTTAGTCATGTCAATTAACACACGAGTTATTCCGAACTCATAAAAAACCGAAGATGTGCTGATGGCGTTAGATCTTGTCTCGACAAGGTCACGTCACTTGACACTGGACTTCTTACGTGACTTACATCGTCACACGACATCGGTCGATGTCATTGACAACTTAAAATACGCAGTTTTGGATCATTTGGATAAGATCTACATAAATCTCATCACACTAATCTTTGAATTATGAACTTTATCAAAAATAATTAATGACCAAAAAGTCTTTAATGATAATGGCAATGTCAAATTTTCACATAATTATGAAATAAAAGAAGGTAACACTAAGAACTTATTAAAGAGTGATTAAAATCTATGTGCTTGGTAAAGTATTTGATGCAAATGAAAATACTTAGCTCAATTTTTTTTTACCTTCTTTTAACCAGGAGCAATTTCAGTTTTTTTTGGGTCAAAAATGTAGAAGTTAATATTCTTTGACAACGCCGGGATAGACGCCGGTATTGCTTTGAATATAGGCAAAGCCACGGACGTAAAAGAAAGACAGACGTCACCTCGTCTAAACATGAGTGAAGCATGTTATCAGTTGCCAGTTTAGGTGTGTCCACGACTAGCACGTGTCATTGGCGCTGTCACACGGAGTAAAATGGCGTAGTTTGTAGCACCTAGTCTGTTTGTGTGAGTGTAGCAGGTCGTGTACAACAAACGAAATTGTAGCATCTTGCATGCTTCATATTTTTTCTATAACGTCCGTGAGGCAAAGCAACTTTTTTTGAAACACATTTAGCTATGAATGCGATGTGAGGCTTTTAGGAACCTAATCCTTTAAAGATTTAATAAAATAAATTGCATAATTTAAAATATAAAAATAATTGCGTTGACTAAATTAGAAACAGCTGGCATTAAATTAGACATACTTACATACCGTAAGAAAACATATCCTAATTACAATTTACTGATTAGAACTCGTAAATTGTAGTAATCAACGAACGTAACGGAACAAATTTATCTTTAAAAAAGAAAACAAAAATGTTTCCTGCATTTAAATAAATTTTAAATCTAGTAAAAAGATACGCAATGTTCTTATGCGGTCAAATTTACATGTTCCGGAGGATAGAAATGAAATCAAATTCTCTCAACTATGTATTCCATTTGGGGTTTCATTTGATTATTATCTGGAAGAACATATCAAATACAAAAATAAATTAAGAACAAATTTCACTCCCCCAAGGTAAAGCAGACAGTAAGAGTGGTATAAACCCACTTAATTGGGAGAAGACAAACTCAGAAGAAATAGAAACGATATGATAAGGACAGCAGCACAACACACACAGGAAAATAATGAGTATTATTAAATGGACAACACTTCAGTAAAGCTACTACCGTGCACCGATTGGAAAGATGAATACTTAGAGGGTTAAATATATGAAAAAAAATATTGAACTAGTGACAATGGTATAATGAAATTCCACAAACACACCCATTTAGTTAGTGACAAAAACAAGACAACCCAAAGAAAATAAGACTTTACGGAATATTCCAGCAGGTCCAAAGTTAAAGTTGTTCCTCTTCTCAGTGTCAGGAACTGGAGTCAGGGGTGCCAGCAGGTCTGTTAGAGATGCAGAAGTTGAGGTGTCAGCGACAGGTGGTGGTACAGTAGGAGCACTGCTGGGTGGCTCACTTGGAACATCATTCGGTGGCGCTATGGGCATACCAGCGCTTCCATCTTCAAAAATCACAGCATCATCGTTGTTTTTCGGTTCGCTATTCCCATTACCATTGGTGTTATAATTTCCCTCTCCATTTGTATTATCAACGAAGTTTACTTCGCTTCCTGTTGGACGTGAAGTGGGGAACGCGACTGGTCTTTCGTTACCGTTATCATAATTTTCATAGTTTTGATTGTCATTGTTGTAATCTCCATTGTTTTGGTTTTGTCCGTAGTCTTGGTTTTGTCCGAAGTTTTGATTTTGTCCAAAGTTAGGATTTTGTGCAAAGTTTGGATTTTGTCCAAAGTTAGGATTTTGTGCAAAGTTTGGATTTTGGCCAAAATTTGGGTTTTGACCAAAGTTAGGGTTTTGGCCGAAGTTCTGGTTCTGCTCTCCGTTTTGGTTAGGGTTGTTCAGAAAAGGGTTGTTTGGGTAAGGATTATTCTGGTTCTGTTGGTTATTTGGTTGAAAATTGTTATTGTCCGTAGTTACTCCAGGTCGTCTGAACGGGAATATGAAACCCGAATTGCTGTTCTGGTTCTCAGGTTGTAGCTGAAGGACTCCTGTTAATCTTTGCATGATCCTCCTCGGATTCAGGAAGTTCAGGCCATTTTGCAATGAGGATCCGAACCGGCGGTCTTCTCTTGGTGGAAAGAAACCTAGCACAAAATTTGTTCGTTAGTTTCAGAAGAGTTCATTAAAAATATAGCTGTAATTATTACTTTCAGATGTGACCGAGGCTTGGAATTTCGACATTTCTTGGGCGTCGTCTCAGAACATTGTTTTGTTATGATTACAATCATAAGCATTTTAACGACAGTAAGAATCATTTTCAAGGTCTTGGTGGCTAGCATATTACGAATATGTTATTTTTATTGGACATTGAATCATTTGGAGCCATAGTTTTGAGAAGCAATTCAGGATGAATCTGGCTCATTTATTTGTTTAACAGTAACAAGATAAATATTTTATCAGTTCCAGTGGGCTTTTTTATTTCTGAATTGAGCTCTAAATAATCTTTTTAATCGGGTTTTTTAGAAATGCTTTGACTTGATTGTGTGTTTCATTTAAATAATATTAGTTCCTAATTGTTATTTTTATACAGTTGTTTCCACTGTTCAATTTAAACATTTTTGAAATCACAGTTGGTTACGTTTATAACATAAATAACCTTTATTTTTGTGCGTGTAATAAGGCAATTTTACGGAAGTAGCTACAGCGACCGACAAAAAGTGAATTGGCAAGGTTGTTGGGAATACCTAATCGTTGATTTGACGCTAAAGTGTGAATATATTTGTCATTTCAAACACACATTTCATGATTGGTTCAATTTACATTATAGGGGAATTACATTTAGCCTGCAAAGCTACTTTATATAATAATAGTTAATCGGCAGTGGTGCTAAAAATATATGTCATTTTCAGTAATGACAGTGTGTAGATTGGCTAAAATTAGACTATGTACGTGCATGTACACGTACTAGCTAGTACTAAATTGTTAAAAAAGGTTTGGAAACGTTTTTTGGAAACCCTAGTTTTGTTCCGCGTCACTTACAACTAAACATTGTCCTCACATTACTAATTTGCTGTTCGAAGTGAAGTACTGTTAGAGACCCTATTCTATTTCCTTCAAAGCTAAGTGAAGTGAGTGATGTTCAACCTAAACGCCACTCAAACCGGTCCACGATGACCGAAATCATCAGAGTCATTGACATTTGCGAATGACCGTGACTTTGACGCACAACATGACGATTTACCCTATTAGCACTAAAATTTGGAATTGCTTTAGAAGTCATAAAGTTAGAAGATCCTATGATCAAATTATTATTAGTAACTATTGAATCTATCTATGTATAATTTTGATAGCATTAACTTAAGTTCCCTAAGTTGGCGATTTGGCGATTGGAGCTTTTGAAAACACTGTTATTTCACGAACTTGCTAAGTTTACAATTTAATATTTACCGCGATTAAATTCCATTTAATAACATTTTAATTTTTAAGAACCTTCATGATTTTTCTCCGGAAAAATGCAGAGTAATTTAATACATTCATCATAGTCAAGTGAGTAATACGGAATATCACTTTTATGAACTTAATTTATCTTACTTTTAAAATAGGTCAATGTAAAGTTATATCTTTACTTGTAAATAATCTTTTCAAGGATTGTTGTGACAGGGTCGAGAATGACGATTTCTTATACTACGCACGCCGAATGATGATCCCTATGACAGTTCGTTAGCGCTTAACATTGTACAGACGTCCTGTTACAACAAATCATTTAGAGGTCCATTGAAAAATCGAAAAAATCAAAATTGTGTACATTTGTAAATTATAAAAATGAATATTAAGAAATTATTACGTACTTAATATTCGTAAATAATGGAAAAAAACTCAATGCAAATGTACATGGTACGTCCTGCAAAAGTTACGTCGTCAAGTTGTTATCGACTAAGAAGGGACACATCGATAAACAAAATATCGATAATTTGCTGGAAAAATTTACCAAACGCTTTGAGTTGGTATTATATTATATCAATCTGAATCTGATGCAGGGTCAAGCGGATCTTCAAAATCTAAGTTTGAACTGCAGCTATCCGTGTGGTTTATTATTAGAATACGGTAGGTCTGTGGCCTCCTTTTGAATATTTTTACATGAAGCTGGCAATAATTAATTCTTTAAAATTCAAATCAAAAAGAATTCTTAACTCTTTAAATTATGCAATTTGAATAAAAAATTAAGTATAGTAAAATAAAATGTATTAAGGCTGTAATTTTTTATGTCCATCAATGCGCGTAATCTTCTTTTCAAAATAAATAAATATTGCTTATTATGTTGAATGACCTTGCTGAATGACATGATATTTGCCTAAAAATATAGTATTTTATCGAAATTGCTTGAAATTGTTTCGCATCACTAATACAACTGTCAGTTGAAACGTCATAGGGATCATCATTCGCCGTGCGAACTATAGGAGCTTTAACTAATTAAGGGATATTTAACTTACAATGTTTTTGGTCGACTTCTAACTGGCACAATATATTTTTAAAATATTTGGGTATTAAAAATGAAATATAAAGTAGTATAAATCCAGTTAATAATATGAGAAAAAAAAGAAACAAATTACTGCCTCCAAACTAGCATACCTACTTAGCATGACTTTTTCTAATTGGCTTCTTGTGGCATATTTTTTCAAAAATCCAAGAAAAAGTTAGTCAAAAGGAAAAGGCAAGTTTAAAGTAAGCTTTAAGTCAACAATAACGTCAAGTTCAGTGTTCGGTATTAGACAGTTGAATTTGGATTTTTCAAGGTCTTTGATCATTTTATGCTCAAATTATAAATTATTCAAGATTCGTGAATTAAGCCTTTGTGTTTGGACTTCCTTATGCATACAAAAGACCTTATCATGTACAATAAAAAAAAGTATATCATTTTGTTTACTGATGGATTATCATCTTATTATCTATCTTTGGTGGCACTTCACAAACCAAACAAAAAGCTTCTAAAAGCCTTGTTTTTTTTGGCTAACTAGACAAATTATGACGTAAGGTACCTAGTACTGACTACCCACGTATGAATTAACACTTCTAAGTGTTTTGTTATTTATGTTTCTTTCCTTACGTAAATAATTCAAATAAATACAGTGTGAATACAAGTCTAAATTGTGATTACTAGATTTATTTTGAATCCTGAATATTTGTGAAGTGTATTTATTCTACAATAATTACGTTTAAAATCGAAAGTGATAGTTTAAGTGAAATTATCTAGTGATAACTGTTTGTTATTTTGGCAGGTTCAGTAAGTAAGTATTTGTTATTTCTGATACTTGGCTATCAAGTGCATTAATGCTAAGAACATTCGTTGGTGTGAAGTTAGTTTTTGGTGCCTATGACGATGCGTGTGAACATTTTTTGACAATTATCACAAACACAAACTCACCGAACTGACATGACACGACACTCACACACAAACACACACAAATAAACCGAACCACATGAGCCATAACACGTTCCTTATTCTTCAATGTATATTCAACACTGAACGCGCAAGTTTGCGGAGACGCGGCAAAAAAACGCTCGGACGGCAAAAAGACGCGCAACAACCGCGCGCAGCCGAAGTCGAATGCGACTGATCTTGACCGCGATTGGAATATAAGCTGACCGAGACGAAACGCAAGTACTTGTCGACGTCACAACTGAGAGCTTGACCGTCTGGTGACATAACTGAGCGAACAGTTGCAGATTCGATTCCTACCCGGGTCAAACATTCGTATAACAACAATAATACGTTGTTAACGAAATGATGATGATGAGGTTTGCTCAGTGAATGGGTAGGTCTGCCTCTGATTCCTTGAACAGATTTTAATTTTTTCATTGGTTCGACCCTGTGGCGTATTGGCGTTTGGCAGATTATTCTTATTATTAGAAAGGGAAGAATCCTGCTTGATGTTGCCTTTTTTTCGCCTGTGAAATGCTTTTACGCACTTTCCGCTGCTTGGGGGGGAGTGTGGGACTCACCCTCCCCAACGAAGGGTAGCCTTCTTTTGTGCGTGACTAGGGTTCACCGGGTGCATGACATTTTATATTAGGTACCTACTTACCCCCAAATGCACAAACGTCAATCAATGTTAAGCACCCTTCAAACTTATGTCGTCCCGTAAAATGTTTATAGAACTGAAAGCGACAGATAGCCATACTTGAGAGGGATACTCAACTTTGATTTGAACTTTGGTTTGTGAATGCTGGGTTGATAAGTTATTCCCTATAAAGAAAGTTTGCTTGTCGTTGATTGAGAGCGACATTACCCAGTGGTTAAAAACACTCTGGCTTTTTTCCGTACACTTTAACCCTGTCTGTGGTCGTCACCTCGCTCTCGTCACAGTATAATCTTACAGTAAGCTATCTACATACAAACGTGCCACTCTCGGTTTGAATGTGTGCGTGAGCGTCGCGCAACGTGTCGCGATGTCACGCACACGCAATTTCACGCACACGCTAGCATAAAATAGGGAGGCATAGGGAGGCGGCAGTACGGACGGGCTGTGCCGCGTGTCTGTGTGCACGCTAGGCTAATAACTCGGCGGGCGGCCTTAGATAGCCTACTGTATGGTTTATACTGTGCTCTCGTAGACACGTGATGACGTAGTCACCTTGCAGTCGGATCTTGTGCTAAGGCCGACGCAGGCGCACACTTCCGTCGCCTACATGTGGCTTATTCACTGGACATTTCTCTGGTATTCCCTGACGTCACAGAATCAGGGTCTTATTGGATTTCGGTTTACTAGTCTCGGAATATCCGTGATATTAATTTTATAGTGATGTCATATCCGTTTGTTGCACAACTTTTCAATGCTACGGGAAATTAGATTGAATGACATATCCGATTGGAATAAGTATAATACACTCAGAACATGGGAATGGAAATGGAAGTTCTCCCTATCTGGGAAATCGTTGACGAAGATTACTTTGATGTTTTAGTGTTTATCTTACATATTTAGGTGTTTTTATTATTCCTTGTTGCTTATCTACAAGACTATTAAATAATCAATATTACTATGTGATGTCACAGCAGTAGAAAATAGACATCTCAACTATTCAGGACGGATGCATATTTTGTAGTTGACGTCAACATTTTCATCCTAGGGTTGTATTTAAGGTATCGAGGTTTAAATACTTTTAAAGTTACGTCATACCCCTCACTAGCACATAAATGAATGACGAGTTGTAACCGCAAGCAATGAAAACTGACTTGAGTGGTTAACGTGGGTTACAAGATAAGATAAGATAAGATAAGATAAGAAACACTTTATTGCACACAAACACAACAGAGAAATTAACAAAGAAACATTTAAGAGACAAAGTACAATTTAGGCGGTCTTATTGCTAAAAGCAATCTCTTCCAGACAACCCACAGGTAAAGGAAATAACACAGAAAGGGTAAGTGCACAAATCTGACAGGATTGAAATGTGTTTTACTAAATAAATTACACAAATACATATTATGAACTTATTCAAAATATACATATTTCCAATATACATACACACATAAATTTATAATATACTTACACAGATAAGTAATTATTGTACAATATATACCTATATATATATACATACATACATACATACATCATAAACATTGCATAGGATATCATAAACTCAACAGTGTCGGATAAACCAACATGACATGTAGGTGTAATGAAAAAAGGAACAGAAAAGATGAGATACAAACTTATAACTTAAGAAAGTATTCTTTAACACTTGTTTTAAAAACGGCAAGGGACTGGGACTGTCTGATAGATAGGGGCAGGGAGTTCCATACACGTACAGATTGCACAGTGAAGGAAGACGTATAGGTATGAGAAGAGTGAGGAGGAAAGGCAAGGAGGAGCTTTCTAGTTGATCGTAGACCTTGATCTCGGTTCGGTTGCTGGAATTTAAACCGTTCTTTTAGGTAAGGCGGGGACAGAGGGTTAAAAAGGATAGTCCTTTTAACTTTAATCTACATCGTGATATTGTTAACCAAAATATCCAAAATATCGATGAATGGTGAACTGTTTACAATGATTACGTTAACAAGCATTATTTTTCGATAGAATCAGATGCATAATGACCTGTAAAACAGGTAATTTTCATAAACCTATTTCAAGCGCCAGTCCCTCAAAAGATGCAGGTTTTACTTGCCATCGTAGTCTTAGAATTGTGAATTCAAAATAAATAAATATTTGGAAGAAAGAAATAATGATTATTTTGTTCAATGCAAGTAATTAATAAGAATAAAAAAACACCCATTAAAAACAAAAATACGAAAAACACATACAATTCTCAGACAAATAGTTTTGCTTAGATTCAGTGTTTTGAACACAAAGTAGGTGTTCTGGTAAGACTAGAAGTCTAGACCACACGAGCTCCAAGCTGTTTGAGTTTGCATAAGGGGGAAATATTTATTGTATACCCATTTGAAGATATATTGGTGCTAAAAACACCGTTTATATCATTACACCCAAGTTAATAGACGTGTTTTTCACTATTTGTATCCGACAAAATGATCGCGGGTAATATTTCACCATCAAAGTAAACGATTTATTTATTTATTTATTTATTTAATCTTTAATGCACAAACCAGTACAAAAGGCGGACTTAATGCTAAAAGCATTCTCTACCAGTCAACCATAGGGCGAGACAGAAAAACTATAGCGGTGCAAAATTTTAGGATTATAAGTGAATAAATACACATATAATATCAATGTACATAATAAAAACATACATTTATCTAAATATAGGTATCTCATCTCATAGTAAAATGCTATTTATGGGACACGGAAAACTAACTTTGTATTCAAGAGCAGCATTTATTTCAATATTTGCAATACAGGTTTGTTACATTGTGGAACATATGCCAAGGGCCCCCTGGTGTAACACTGGTCCAATGACAGCGGTAACCGCTCATCATATACATAAACGGCCTTTATACGTCCCACTGCTGGGCACAGGTCTCACCTCAACCATGAGGTGGAACTTGCCATTCTCCAACACGCGGGCTCAGTGCGGATTGTTGGAGGGGTGTAAAGTTAGTGAGCAACCTTAATGTCAGATGTTGTCAAGCTGCCCTAAGGCCTGCTCCTAGGCTTAACGACTGATATCTAACGACGTCAGCCGGGAACAACTACTTAACTAGCCTTCCGAAACACGGAGATGCCCGAAATACACATCACTAAATTTCGGTCGGTGGTCACCCATCCCATTTCCGACCCGGCGTGTGTTGCTTTACAACAGCAATCGTCGCCGATCACTGTCACAACTGCGCCACGGCCACCTTACTTGTATAGATAAAACTTACCCTGCAATTTCCCTGATTTCCTGTGGTGCCTCCTGCGTGTCTTGTTCTTCTTCACGACCACTTTGTACTTATTCTGAATGTGGTAAGTCTGATTTGGAGCGTATGTCTTACTTGACGAATCGTAAACAGTGCATTTATTGTTGTTACATTTCTTGTAATACATCCCGTGATGAGCGTTCGGATACGAGTACACAGGTTTATACGATGTGCCGTGCTGCGGATATTTTTGCCCATGACCGTACACAGGATATTTTTGCCCGTGGCCGTAGACAGGATATTTTTGCCCGTGATGTTCTGGATGTTTTTGACCATGACCATGTTCCGGATATTTGTGTCCATGACCATGTTCTGGAAATGTATGCCCATGTCCATGTTCAGGATAGCTATGCCCATGGCCGTACTCTGGGTGTTTGTTGCTATAAATGACGGGATAACTCGGCTCGTATCCGTGATGGCTGTCAAATCCGTGATAGCCGTGTCCGTGGCCGTTGAGAGTGTGATACAGCGCATCGAATGCTTCGTAATATTCCGGTGAATGGGTAGGACTCGGTGGTTTGTAAATAAATGGGGTTGTGAGGCAGTAATTGTGGTTCTGAGCTAGAATTAGCAGGACGGGGAATCCCTGAATTAGAGTACAACCGGTGCTTTGTGGCACTGTCATGGCGGCGGTCCGGACCCAGTGTCAGATCAAAACTGCAGTAAAAATAGGCTAATAGCTAAAATCCGTCAAAATTGATGTATGATATTATCCGTTATCTTTAAAATCAGAAGTTGCCTAACAGTATTGTGTTGCGGGTGACCCTTGCGTAACGTTGGTTCGTTTAAATACGATTTCTCAATATGACAATAACGTAGTTATAAAGTTAAACCAATTACGTTCTAGCACAAATAGTTACCTAAAGTTTATTATCTACTGGCGGCGTAAAAGGTGCAATTGCTGTTCATTGTAAACAATACTTAGACTCTTATTAATTAGCTGTCAAATTACCAGTGATTTTACTGGACCTATTCGAGCAAAGAAAACAAAGCCCAATTTAGGCAGTCTTATTGCTAGGAAGAGATCTATTCAAAACAACTTTCGGGCCGAGAGAATCGAAACCGTCGTGTTTTATTTCTTGGGCATTTTAGTGCTGCGGCCTGGCTGACGTCGCCAGATGTCAGTCGTTAAGTCAAATTCAAGGCCTCAGGGTGGCTAGATAATCGTGTATCACTAACCTCTCCAACAATCCGTAGTGAGCCTGCGTATTAATAAATACTTTAATGATGAATAACCTCATAATTGAGGTTGGTGTGGGACTTATTTAGGTTGTTGTTTGTTTGTTCTTTTTTGTATCGGTCATTTATTTATTTATTTATGGCATTTTTTCCTGTTAATGTAGTAGTTTACCTCTCGCTGGTAGTTTTTTATGACAATTTTAACAAAGTTAACGTAACAAGGTACTAAAGTGTTCAAGCTACCGCTGACTATTACATGAATAATGCAACACTGGTGCAATATTATGTTTTAAAAGTTCTGTGATTTCATTGCTGATGAATACCAACTAGAGTTAGCAAAATATCGATGGTTTCACTATTGATTATTTACTCTAAAACTGACTCAAATACAATTCGGAAATTTAAAAATCTGAAATTTATTAACTTTAAGTCTTACAATTTATAGAGATGTGTAGGGACATCTCTATAAATAGTGAGACTGCTAGAGTATCGAGAATCTAATATCAATAGCTTGAATTGTTATATCACTGAGGGTGAGACCTCATTAGCGCGATGCGTTGCCAGGCGTCCCTTAATTCTTTGAAAAATTCACGACGACGCACTGCACATTGTGGCATTTCATTAAAATATATGTAAAACGTTGCATCGGTGGACGCAACACGCTAATCAGACCTATCCCTGGCAAGCAAACTAAAAGCTATTAATAGAATCGATAGTTTTAGGATATTTTCAAAGAGCGATGTCACATTTTGAAGCCCACAACGTGGTTAATGGCGAACATACCTACGTTGCCTGCATTGCTAGGGTTTTTAATTGGATTTTGCATCATCGGAAAGTAAGCACAAATTGTCAAATGAACACAAAGTACCTAGGTGATCCGGGCAGACTTGAAGTTGAGACAACTCGGGTTCCAGGTCAAAGTCTTTAACCACTGGGCCACTTACTATAATTTTCTGTGCAATAAGGGAAAAACAAATGAATAAAATACTATCGATATACCTTCGAAAATCCGTTGAAAACACTAGTTCCGACTAACTATAACTCTGGCCCTGTCTCTGACAGATTTACTGTTGTTTTTTTCTAAAATAATGCGTCGGTTCGTTTGTCACCATGCTTACCTTCGAATTGCATTTTCATAAGATTACTCACAAAATAATCCCTGAGTCGTTGATATGTTTGCATCTTAGACCTAGGGTTGAGCTCTTCTTGACAAATATACGTGATGATAAAAACCTGTGAACCGACTTTACTAAGCGTTTTTTTTTAATTTGGATAGACCAGCATTTGACCGCGATCTTAGCTGGTGGAAAGCGACGACGCGGGCTGCGATGGAGCATGCTTGCCTCGAAGAAACCTATTCGTTCTTCGCCTGAAAACGTCTAAATTGTACTCTAAGTTGTAATTGTTGTATTGTGTTGTTGTTGCGTTTCTACAAAAGTTCTAATACACTGACTACTTATGCGGAATTTATGACTATAATTTTGATGTTCATTTAATGCTTATGCTGACGTAAGCAAAACACGCCAGTTCTTAGTAATGAAAAGGGTGGCCACCCCGACCTAAACTTAGGGATTTATTTTTCGGGCATCTTCGTGCTTTGGAAGGCACCTTAAGCTGTTGGTCTCGGCTGACGTGCCTAGATGTCAGTCGTTAAACTTAGTCGGAGGATGGTCGGAGGCTTGTTATCATCTGACAGCTAGGTTAGAGGGGTAAGAACCCCTCTACAAATCACTCCCGAGTCCCATGTTGAAGTATATAAACGTCCTATAAACGTCCCACTGCTCACGGCCTCACCTATGAGGTGAAAGAGCCATACTCCAACACGCGGGCTCAGTGCGTATTGTTGGAGGGGTGTAAGGTTAGTGAGCAACCTTAATAGATGTAGTAACAACAGCCTTATTAGATGTAGTAGACGACATATTATCCTCAGGGGACGTGGGTGAAGGATCTCTTCTGGTTTTGCGGGATATTTCCCGCGCATTTGACACCATTAATCATGCCTTGCTCATCTCAAAACTTTCCTTCTATGGCTTTGACAGTACCGCCTTAAACTGGTTCACCAGTTACTTCAGTGGTAGATCACAACAGGTCGAGATTTGTAGTGAATCAGGTATCAGAACCTTGTCACGACCATTTGAGCTTAGCCAGGGTGTACCGCAAGGATCAATACTGGGACCAGTTCTATTTATTTTATACAGCTCAGACATAATTCGTTGCTTTGAATCCACTAAATTCCACATTTATGCAGACGACCTCCAAGTTTATACTTCTTTTAAGCCATCGGAAACCTCATTAGCTGTGAATCGCCTGAATCAAGACTTGGAACGAGTATCTCAGTGGTCTAATAGAAATGGATTGGTATTGAATCCACTCAAGACAAAATTTTTGGTACTAGGTTCTAAAACTCAAGTTGAAAAAATCACTGGTTATGCTCCCTCTGTGAAAATTGCCCAGAACGTCATTGAACAAGTGAGTGAATCACGTAATCTTGGTGTATTAATGGACAGTAGACTTAAGTTCCACAACCACATCGTAGAGACCGTCAAAAACTGCTTTTACCGGCTAAAAGTTTTGTATCTAGTTCGCAATTATTTAAATGTAGATGTAAGAATCAGTCTTTGCGAGTCACTGATACTTTCGAAGTTGAGTTATGCGGATACAGTAATGGGCGAATGTATTTTTGGTTACACAAAAAAACTTGTGCAACGCATCCAGAACGCTTGTGCTCGTTTCTGTTTTTCCATCCCCCGAAGGTCCCATGTAACTCCATACTTAAATCGAAGTAACCTTATGAACATGAATTCGAGACGCTCTTTTCACTATGCGTGCTTATTGTTCTCTATTATCCAGACTCGCACCCCATCTTATCTTTATAATAAATTAGAATTTTCTGGCCGAATCCGCTTAAGCACTCGTCTTGTTTGTCCGAGACACAGCACGTCAGCTTTTCGTGGCAGTTTCCGTTACTCTGCTACGAAGTGCTGGAATAATATTCCGCCCCCTATCAGAAACTCCCGTACAATAGGCTCCTTTAAAATTAATTATAAAAAGTATATTTTAGAGCACCAAAAGAAATGTTGATACTGCTGTGTCACGTTCATCACATTAAATTGCTATCGCCTCGTCATTGTATTGTATCGCTTGTATGTTTTGCAATATGTCTTATTACTGTTGTATTTGAAAAATGCATATGGAAATTACTGTTTTATTTGATGTTGTTGTTTTTTGAATGTTTTACTATCGTTAATTTTGTTATGTTGTTGTTTGTTTGCGTAGAGTAGTACCTAGCTCTTGCCTAAAGGTATCCACGGAAGACCAGCGTCAAGAACACCATCAGGTGTACTTGACACATGCTGAGTGGAAACCCTCTTAGCGCCACACGCTTGATTAATATTTTTTGTAAACTTTAAACTGTCTTGTGTGGACTAATAAAATTTTTCTTTCTTTCTTTCTTTCTTTCTTTCTTAATGTCAGATCTTATCAAGCCGCCCTAAGGCCTCTGACTAGGCTTAACGACTGACATCTAGCGAAATATGGCCGCGACAAAATTATACCGCGCTCGTGCCTACCATACAAATTGCACGAGAAAACGTGTGTTTTTTTGACGCATTACACATCTAAATGCATTGGGAGAAATTCATTTAAATATAGTACTCGGCATACCCTAACTCAGAATAGCAAGCAATTTACCTGTTATAAATATGATTTACCTCAACATCGAAAGCCCTTAGCCCAGATGTCAATTCTGAGAAGTGCCAACATTAATTTAAACTAGCAAGTTAACTAAATTAGCAGTCTGACCGCGGTGGCTCATGACAAGTCCGGTCAGCTTGCCTTGTGTGTCACTCCAAGGCGAGGAGCATACGAGATGCTGGCGTGATAAATATCCAATATTAATTATATGTGTATAATAAAAGGCAATACCGACTGACTTATACAGTGTGTTTGGGAACCGGTGTCCGACCCGTTAAGGTGAAGTAATATGATCTATTTTATGAATAAATTCACCATAATTAAGCACTTTTAATTAATTTTTTTTAGAAAAAAATTTAATTTATTTCAGGTAAATTTTACATGCGTTTCAAATATTAAATAATACGTGGGGTTTGTGGTAGCATAAAAATATATTACTTGGTTATTTCACGACATTACAAAGCAGACATAATAAAGAACACTGTCACAATACAAATTACTGTCATGTGTAATAAATTATTTCATACATGCCAGTACATGTATATGCGACCTCCAATACGCCCCCTTAATCTATTACACATGTGCCTAAACACTTTTGTACTTGTCTGTACTTAACACATAAAATAAATTACAACTCTAACTCTCATGTGTTTGACTGTACTCAGATGTACACAGAAAAACAAAGATAACAAAATTAACATATGCATAACTAAACAAATTATTCTATTACAAGACCAGTAAAAACTGACTGCTCTTCAAACATAAATAGTATATCAAAACATCACCAAATAGCATATCAAAACATCACCAACTAACCGTTCGCCCCCTTAATAGAATAATTTAATAAACTTAAATCCTTCAAGAACGCTTTAAGCTTCGGGCCATTAACACTCTTAGTTGAGATGTCCGCCATCATTCTATCAGTTGACATGTACCTTATCTCAACTTTATTTGTCAGTACACACTCACGAATGAAATGGTATTTTATGTCAATATGTTTCGTTCTATTATGCATCATTTTGTTAGTTGCAATTTTATGCGCCGACTGATTGTCATTATAAATTACTACCGGCTTGCTATCCACAATTATCAAACTGTTCAGTAAACTACGTAAATAAAGTGCTTCCTTCGAAGCCTGACTCAGTCCAACATACTCTGCCTCTGTGGAGGATAAGGATACGGTTGCTTGTTTCCTGCTCTCCCACGAAACAATATTTTGACCTAATTTATAAATTAGACCCGTGAAAGACTTCCTATCAAGTGCCCCGCCCCAATCTGCATCAACGTAACCACGCAAATCTAAATCTCCTGATTTCCGAAAAACGAGGCATAGGTTAGACGTACCTTTCAAATACCTTAAGACCCGTTTCGCACATTTGAAGTGTATTTCATCGTAACACGAATTGAATTGAGAAAGTACACTTACCGCATGTGCTATGTCCGGTCGCGTATTACAGGCTAAATAATTTAAACACCCAATCAAACTCTGATACGGCAGATTACAGTGGGAACTTGTCGATTTTTCTAATTTCATTCCCACTTCCATCGGGGTAGTTACAGGCTTGGCGTCAGTCATGTTAAAGTCATCTAATACGTCCGAAATGAACTGTTGCTGATCTAGATAAATGAATCCATTATCCCTCCTCAGTCTCATGCCTAAAACATGTCTAGCCCCGCCTAAATCTTTCACTTTAAACTTATCAAGCAATTTTGTTTTTAAATTTTGCTTTTCCTGTTCACAGTTTCCGAATATAAAGAGATCATCAACGTAAATAACTACAATCAACTTCTTATTGTTTTTAAGCTGTTTTTGATACAAACACGGTTCTATTTTGGATTGTACAAAACCTAAATTCAACATCTCTTTATCCAACTCTTTGAACCAAGCATTAGATGCTTGTTTCAATCCATACAAAGATCGCTGCAGCTTGCATACTTTGGTTTCTTGACCTTTGGCGACTGCTCCCTTTGGTTGAAGCATGTAAATATCCTCTTTAATTTTACCATACAAAAATGCAGTCGTAACATCCCATTGGTCAATAAACCAATCGTATTCAGCAGCTAACGAGAATAACAATCGCAAAGTCGAGCCTCTAACTACTGGAGAATACGTCTCAGTGTAGTCTACACCACATACCTGTGTGAACCCCTTTGCTACTAGTCTAGCCTTGTACTTTGTTACCTTGCCATCGCTATCTCTCTTAATTTTGAAAACCCATTTACACTGAATTGGCTTCTTGTCAATTGGTAGATCCACTAGGGTCCAGGTCTGGTTTTCTTTTAGGGACATTAGCTCATCATCTATCGCTTTCCGCCATAAGTCACTATCAGGTCTCGCTAGAGCTTCCTCAATAGTCAATGGATCGCCGTCAAAATCATTCTCCTTGGCATTCATAACGTTGCATCCGTACCGCTCAACCTCTCTGCGTTCTCTTTCCGGGTACCGTCTTTCAGGTATTTCAGGTCTTGCCACCTCTGGTTCAGGGCATACTCCATCAGGTACTTGCTCAAGTACGTCAGGTTCAGGTAGTACTTCCTCATGCATATCCACGTTCTCGTCTACGGAATCATGAGCCTCCGGAAACTCCAGTTCTCTTCTCGGTCTACTGGATGGCACTGAATCATCCGTATTCAGTTTTATAACGACCTCCGACTTCGACTTTTCAACGTTTTCATTTTTGAGAAAAACATTTTCTAGAAATTTGACATCTCTTGCAGTTGTCACTTCACCAGTCTTCGGATTCATTAAACGATATCCCTTCTGATTATCTGGATATCCAATAAATATCATCGGTTCCGTCTTCATATCTAGTTTACGCCTTTTTTGTTTTGGTATCAATCTGTAAGCCATACAACCAAAGATCCTCAGATGACTGACATCCACATCTTTTCTGCTCCAAAGCTTTTCAGGTACACAATTATTCAAAGCTTTCGTTGGGCTCCTGTTCTTTAAATATACAACAGTCTTCACAGCCTCAGCCCAATACTTCTTACTCAGGTTTGATTCTGACAGTAATGTTCTCGCTTTTTCTATAATCGTACGGTTAGATCTCTCTGCGACGGAATTCTGTTCTGGCGTGTATGGTACAGTCGTCTGGTGTTTTATGCCTGCGGACTTCAAAAAAGATTTAAATTCACCACTACAGTATTCACCACCACCATCAGATCTAAGACATTTTATACTTTTACTCGTCTCGTTCTCGACTTCCGCCTTATATTCACGAAACTTTTCGAACGTTTCACTTTTCATTTTCAAAAAATAAACATGAGTTTTCCGAGTAAAATCATCTATGAACAGGAGAACATACCTCGAACCTCCGAAAGACGGTTCCTCAACCGGTCCACATATATCGCTATGTACAATTTGCAGAACCTCGGTCGCTCTCGTACCTTTGTTTTTAAAGGGACTCTTACATGTCTTTCCTTCTATGCACGGAATACAGGGTTCGCATAAATCACTGCTTTTACACTGCATACCGCTTACTAAATTTTGCATTTTCAACATATAATTTCGACTTAAATGAGCTAATCTTTTGTGCCAAATGTTAGAAATATTTTCGTTTTCTTTTGACAATGTCAAATTGACTACGTTATTCTTTTTCTTTTCCGTCAACTCATAAATTCCGTCAACTTCTTGACATCGTGCAATCGGTCGATCCTTATTTTGAATAATGCAGCCTTCTTTGTCAAAATTAATCGAAAAATTCTTCTTAGTCAAATCGCTCACCGAAATCAAGTTCATGGATAAATCGGGAACATGTAAAACGTTTTCCAAATTTATTTTTTCGTTTTTGCTGACTTGAGGCTCAGCGTTCCCTCGTCCTTTCACGCACAACTTCTCCCCATTTGCCACAGAAATCTTCATGTTGCCCGTCTCGGGTTTATAGGACAACAACTTGCTCTTGTCGTGGGTCATGTGGTTAGAACATCCACTGTCGAGATACCACTTGTTTTTGTCAATTGCCTCCTTTGCGTTCAGGCAGACATTTGCAGTTTTGATCCGCTCCTTACATTCAGACGCTTTGTGCCCTGGCTTATGGCACTTAAAGCACTTGTACTCGAACTTCTGCTTACGATCTTTGGGTTTTATATTAGATCTGGCATTTTTACGTTCTCTACATACAACTAACGCTTGTTCGAAGTCTGTCACCAACTTGCTCTGTCTACTTCCTTCTTGTAACAATTTAGACTTAATTTGCTCCAATGTGATCGCTTGTCCACTATTGTCGACAGCCATTATTAGAGGGCTGTACTCAGCGGTCAATCCACCCAGCAAAATCGATATGACCCAATCTTCAGCGATTCCAGCGTCAATGTCGGCCAATTGTTGAGTGAGGAATGTAACTCTCGAAATGTAGCTTTCCATGGAGTCAAAGTTTTCGAGCTTGCTGTTAAAAAGCTCACGCTGAATATGGATGCGCCTGCCCCAACCCTTGTCTTCGTACGCTTTCTGCAAGCTATCCCAGACATCTTTTGCTGTCTTTGCATTGTAGACATGGGTAAAGCACTCTGGTTCGAGCAACAAACAAATAGACGTCCGTGCCTTCCTGTCTACATCAGCATCTACAACTGCATCCTTACTTTCTCTGGCGATGACTTTCCACCAGTTTTGATTTTCCAAGTAATTACGCACCAAGAACTTCCAATTTGGGTAATCCGACGATCCCTTCAGCTTTTTAATGCCACTTAAGCCACATTCACCCGACATTTTGGATTTCGCAAGTTTCACATTTGCACCAAATATTTTAACTATTTACGTATTTCATAATACTCCAGCTACCACCACTGTGTTCTGGGCCCATAACCTATTAAATAATACGTGGGGTTTGTGGTAGCATAAAAATATATTACTTGGTTATTTCACGACATTACAAAGCAGACATAACAAAGAACACTGTCACAATACAAATTACTGTCATGTGTAATAAATTATTTCATACATGCCAGTACATGTATATGCGACCTCCAATATCAAAGGGTCTCTGATGACAGGGTGATATTCAATTTGTCACAACTTCTAAACTATTTTACTTGGAACTTTGATTTTTGCTTCAGTGTTTAGGTGATGTCTTTGGGTATCCAAAAAGTTAAAAATAAATGTATGTTGACAGTTTAGTTTTTCTGAAAAAAAAAAAAATGTAAAAAAAACTAACAAATTCTATCACAATTTTCAAGTTCAAACTTTTTTTTGAGGTATTTTAAGGGAGTTATGAAAAAATGTTTTTTTGTCAGCTTATTGCCTACTTTTGTAGCTGTCCAACGATACCACTTTTGTGACTGTAGGACCTCTAAATCGGCAGATATTGCAAACTACAATAACCCACCCGTACTCCCGAGAAAAAAAAATTAAAATGGCGGCCATTTTAAAACAACTGGGGCAAAGTGCTTAATTATGGTGGATTTATTCATAAAATAGATCATATTACTTCACCTTAACGGGTCGGACACCGGTTCCCAAACACACTGTACATCCACAAAACATAACATATCATGACATAAACGGCCTGTATACGTCCCACTGCTGGGTACGGGCCTCAACTCAACTATGAGGTGGTGCGAGCCATACTCCAACACGCGGGCTCAGTTCGGATTGATGGGGGGTGTAAGGTTAATGAGCAACCCTAATGTCATCAAGCCGCCCTGAGGCCTCTGCTTCCCTCCTCTGCTCTGTTGCAATACTAACGGTCATTCAGCAAGAGCAGGACAAGAAATGGAAATGGGTGTGCCTTCGTAAGTAGTACCTACTTTTTAATCAAATTGGAAATTTCCTTTTTGATTGATATTCGTTTTATCGTTGTAATAGCTAAGCTTTACTTAAGAAATGAAAGAATGAAAAATTGTACAATGTTTTATTTATTTTACAATGGACAAATCAATGACAAAGTTTGTGCTCTGTAAAAAAAATGATTCATTTGATTGATATAAAAAAAACAAAAATACCTATAAAATTTAAGGTTTAATCTAATAATAACATAGAGACTATCTAAATTAATAATGCAAAATATATTGTACAACTTACAACCTAAGTGTCAAATTTGAATGGCAATATAGTTTCTGGGTCGGACCCGTGCAGTCAACGTGCTTGCCTAGTGAGCTACGACCTTTACACGGGTAACCTTTACAATCCTTGTCAAAAGGTTAATGATAATATTGTAGGCTACTTTATTTTAGCATTAGGGATAATGCATTATCATCTTACTAAAGATGGGGAAACCAGAAAAAGACATTCGGTCTTATCTACAGGCGGGAATCGAACCCGCGTCTTTCGCAAACCGGGCGACTGCACTAATCGCTGTGCTACCAAGACCATTAACATACCGACCGAATTCTGCTACTATATTTTACTTTGAAGCCATGAAATAAAATAAAAAAAAACAAATACGGTACATAGTAGCAGGTAAACAGGGTGTCCCGAAACGTGACGTCAAGCGGGCACGGGAAAAAAATCTATGTCTCTTGGTTTAGTAATTAAAATTTAGTAATATAGATAATAATTATAATTTAGTAATAGATTTTTTTATTATTTTTCCCAGAGCCGGTATAACTTAGCTTATCATCCCGTGCCCGCTTGACGTCACGTTTCGGGACACCCTGTATAGTTTCTGGTATAAAATATACCACAAAAAATCAGGCAGTCTGTTAATGGTCTCGGTAGCACAGTGGTTAGTGCAGTCGCCCGGTTTACGAAAGACGCGGGTTCGATTCCCGTCTGAAGCCAAGACCGAGTGTCTTCCGGTTTTCGTATCTTTTGATAATATTGTAGTCTTTAAAGGTGGGACATTTTGCCAAGTTCAGGATGCTATCCCCAGCACCTTCTCCTGAATCCAGGGCATGAAGTGGGCGACGTTGGTGTAGACTCCGGAGAAGCGCTGGTGCGAGCAGCGGAAGCCGTACGAGATGATACCCACCTGGAAGTAGAAGTCTCCGTAGAAGTCTTCTACTGGCCTGGGCTCCAACATCTGAAGAGAGAGAAGACTCATTAAATGAATTAAATAAACGAACAAACGGTGCGGGGGGGGGGCACACTGCCGTTAACACCGGTGGGTGTAAGAGGGGAAGTATAAGGCCCAGACTCCACCAAAGCTGAGGGGAGATGTGCGGTGTCGAGCTGTGTTTTCAACAACCAATGGAATTGCGTTATTCACACATGGAGATGTGGAGATGTGATTCTATTGGTTGTTGAAAATACAGCTCGACGCCGCACATCTCCGCTCAGCCCTGGTGGAGTCTGGGCCTAACTCCCCTCGAGTTGAGCTGGGTAGCCGGCATAGCGCGCAAGGGGTCCGACGGTGGAGTCCCTCGCGGTGGTACTCTGGGACCTCTGGTAACGCGGAGAAAATGGCCTCCGCGGAGTTTAGTTTCCCTTTCTTATTAGCGTGGGTGAGTCCCACACTCCCCCGCTCTCCTACCCTGGGAGCGGGATAGTGCAAAAATGCATTCTCCGCATCAAAAATAAAGGCTTTTAACGATAAACGCTAAGCTTTGTTCAAGCCTACTGCCTTTTTCCGAAGCACAGCTTTGTCCGAAAAACTCATCGCAATATTGCGATTAAGGTGGTCGGTGACCCATCCCTCTTTGCCAATCCGTGGTCGCTACTAAGCTACGGGCACCTTTGTTAAATAGTTGTTTTGGAAAATGTTCTACAGAACATCTGTGTGTGAGAGAAGATCTACTGAGAAATATTTCTTAGGTAAGTTTAGTTTGAATCTTTGCAGATCTGTGGTTCTGTAAAACCAGTCAGAGGTATTAACGTACATATTTGGTAATAAGGGGTCCCCCACTATCCCCGTTGCAGGCGTCGCGCATGTTCCTGGGGTCGCCTGCGCACAGCACTCGCTCATCGATGGTCAGGTTCCTCCCGCGGTATGCGTCCGCGCAGTGAGACCTGTCTAGTATGTCCAGGTATGCGTACAGAAGATGCGTTGGCCGCTCGCCCGCTGGAAAAACAAATGATACGGTAATCAAGCTCTAATAATAAGCCCCCTTATTCATAAAAACGAACAGAACGCTAAAGCCTACGTTAAGCTATTGACGTGTTCTGTCACTTACTCGCAAATGGCGGCAACAACAAGAATGAAAGTGACAAAGCGATACAAAAGTTACCGTGTTGTTTAAGCGCTGTTTAAGTTTTTATGAATAAGGGGGAAGAGATTTAAGATGAATAACTGTGCAGTAAGAGAGCGATGTGGTGTGAAAGAAGACGTTATTACTAAAATCGAGATGGGAATGCTGAGGTGGTTTGGTCATATGGAAAGAATGGATGAAAGGCTATTAACGAAACGGATTCATAAGGCGAGGGTGAATGGAACTGTTGGAAGGGTAAGGCTTAGGGCCGGCGCCGACTATCGGCATCGGCATGCTTCAGGCTTTTAAGGTGGCAAATAGTAATATACTCTAACATAATGGCAATAAAGTAGAAAATGCCGGAACAGAAACAGAACAAATGCATTTTGTTTTTACGAGAACACATCACGGAAATTTCTACTTTATTGCCATACTGTTAAAGTATATTGCTATTTGCCACCTTAAAATCCTGAAGCGTGCCGATGCCGATAGTGGGCGCCGGCCCTTAGAAGAATGTTTCTTAGACAAGTTCAAGATGATCTCAGAAAGGGTCAGGTCAGGAGTACCTTTAACCGACGAACATGTATGAAAGGACTCCGGAAAGTAGAGGAGGCGCAAGGTGTGTCATAGCAAGTGGAAAGAACTGGTCTCTGTGGTTCCCCGTTGGGAAAGAGGCGTGATGGTAGGTACTCGTATGTATTTATGTGTATATATATAAAAGATTAGAGAAATGTGGAAGTAGATACCTTTTTCTGTTTCGCCCCAGCCCGTGATGAAAGTAGACTTCAAGTAAATTTTTCTGTAAGCGTTGGTGTTGATCGGAAGACAAACTGGGCCAATGTGCAATGTGTGTTCTGAAAAATAAAAACTCGTTTTCAGTACTGTGTAAGTAATCAAATTCGCGGCCTAATTTCAGGAGATAGGTATAGGTATATGACAGTTTACCCCGAATTCACAAACGCAAATCAACGTGGAGCATTCAAGTAGCTGTCCCTTTCAGTTCTATTGACATTTTACGCATGAGCGTAAGCGCTAGACCAGCGTTGATTGACGTTTGTGGATTCGGGGAAAACCCTTATATTTAATTTATCAACATATCAACGGTGCTCCGTGACAGGTGGTGTTGCAGTTTATTTAAGTATTTATTTATAAAAGGTTTAAAGACAGTTTTGGTGCGTTTTGATCACTTTTCCAGCATTTGGCATAAATTCAAGTTCAAATAGTTTATTGCTAACTAAGAGTACATGGGTATGGTAAATTACATGAGGTGCTTTGAACTTAGTCACTCTTTTCGAGTACTGCAACTTAAACTCTAAGAAAATGTTACAGTGTTGACACATTGTAAGCGTCCTAGCACACGCCACATAACGCCGCCACAAGACTGGTCCTGTAGTTTTCATACAATTATGTGCACTCGCCCGGTTGACGCCGCGGCGCGGGTGGCCGCTACACGCCACACGCTAGAAACTATAGGAATATGCCGGTGGCGATTTTTTGTTGAGCCATGTGTGGACGTTAAGATTGAATTAGAATATAAAAGACTTACTCCCAAACACAATGTTCCCATCTAAAACTACTATAGCAATGTCGTTGTGGTACTTGGTGTATTCCTCGTGGGGAATCGTCTTCTTAACGAGGAAGTCGATGGGGCTGGCCTCTCCGCTTCTGCTTTCACTCGCAAAGTCGAGTTCACCCACTCTCACTATGTACCTGAAAGGTTTGAAGAGATTTTGTCGATAAATGTGAAGTTCTCCAGGTTCTTTTTGTGTGCTATTTATCTAAGTCTGGAAACGCTGAAACGTTTTATCAGAATATGGCAAACAGAGTACTTCATCTAACTAAAACTAGACCTGGCAAGGTTGATCATTTTTGACAAGGAATCATAAGGACCACTGACGGTAGTTAGTCCCAAGTAGCAGGATCATTGCAGAAGCTTGGTTAGCAGCTAACCTCGGTAGAGGCAATCCTTGCGGTTCTAACTACATGGACCTAAATGTCGAAGACTGATACAGGATGGCCTCATGAAACACATTTAAATCTTGGTGGTTGTAATTGCTGCAATATTTTAAACACATCTATGTAGAGTCATTTGACCTATTCTTTCTTCTAAGGCAAAAGGTAAAAAAAGTTGAATGACCTTAAAAAAATGTTTGTGTCAGATATGCATTTATTGATACAATATGTGATGGTTGGGCAATCATGTAGCCCTGCTGCAACACCCTGGATAAAGTTTGAGCTGACTCGCTCTGAGAAGCGCCTGTGGAAACATGACAAGCACCATATCAAGTCACTGCAGCATCACTATACTGGTTCACTTACAGGTTCCGCTTGATGCAGTGCGCTGCAGTAAGGATATGGTGAGGAGTTATGATGGACCCTCCGCACTGCCACAGCACAGGAGCGTCTTTGTAGCCAAGCAGCGCCATCCATTTTGCCATGGCTGCAAACGTACGAGTATCATAAAACTTGTATAATACACATAACAAGGCAGACCGCAATGTTTAAAAAAACCTCGGTGACAAGCAATTAATTGAGGAGCTTTGGATGGTATGGGGTGAGCCAGCCAGCTTGCGATTGGTACGTGCTTTAACACGTGTCTACTTAAACACACAGACATTAAACACTAACTCGCTACTCACAGCCTATTATGGACTTGTCGAGTCGGTGCTGAGGTACGGAATTATCTTTTGGGGTAACTCCACCAACAAGGATATGGCTTTCAAATGTCAAAAACGCTGTATACGTGCTATGTTTAGGCTTCAAAGTTCAGACAGTTGCCAGCCTCTCTTTGTGCAGCATAAAATTCTAACACTTCCGTCGTTATATATAATTGAAACAGCTCTATTTGTAAAAAGGAATCCTGATCTGTTTCCACGCATGTCTGACATAGTTCTAAGAAATCGTCGCGATGTGGATCGACTCTGTTTGTTCCCCTCCAAAACAACTATGTTAAATAAAAGTATAGTCTGTATGGCACCAAAGATCTACAATAAAATCCCAAACGATCTCAAACAGTTAAATGCTAAACTTTTTAAGACTAAACTTAAAAATATATTAATTATTAAGTGCTATTACAAAGTTGATGATTTCCTTAATGATGATTTTAAATAGTAGATCTGCTTAATTTTAAGAAATATGTTGAAACTATTCAATATTATATTATATCATTTGCTATTTCAACTTTTGCATGCCTTGGACTGGTAGAATATAGATTTGTACTGTAAGCACAAATGTATAAATAACCTGTGTGACCTGTATTCTGTGCAAATAAAATTTATTCTTATTCTTACTTTAATAGTGGTTGTTGAGGCGCGATTATCAACCTCCTTGAACATGGAGTCGCCTCAATGCATTTTACTTCTTTTTTTTTTGTCTTGTCAAATTGACTTATTAACATGGCCGCGGATAGGCAATTTCATTTATAATTTCTTTTGTAAAATATTATGTACCGTAATTCATTTTATTATCACAAATACAACCTTCTACAACATTTATGGAGTCAGATCATTCAATTCAAAACACCCATCTTCGCCAAGAAACAGTGGTTGAAAGTAAAGGATGGTACCTATCAGACAATACAGTTCTTAAGCACACTCTCACATCTAGCTTCGTCTAACTTTACTAGCAGAAGCGGCATTAGGCATGGGTGACGTGATCCAAGAGCAAAGAGCCTCACCTTTTTGTATTGTTCTACCACTGCTCACTACCACAGAGATGCCCAGTAAATACGAGTACATCACTAAATTTCTGTGAATTATCTGTGAAAATTTAGTGATGAACTGCAATATCCAACTTGGAGTGGATTGAAGCTCCGTTTAGTTTTGGGCCATAAACACCTCCAGTTACTTGTTTTTTAGTTAGTTAGGTATTTCCATAATGAATAAAATATTATCTTGACTTCACTTACCTCGATCTTTTACCGGCTGTCCGTTCCAGGCGTATGCAGCCGACTGTACTGTAAAACGTTGTTTATTTTAGTTTAATATAAAACATGATGATGATGATGAGTAATTCATAATTCACTAATTTAAACATCATTCTTCAATTATTTTCTTAAAAACATGCCATGTCTGCCGTGATTTTTTTTGGAATACCAAATATTTCTAAATAAAAGACGTTTCAAAGAAGGCTCTCTTTAAACAACATTAAAGTTTTAAAAATGATTGGCATTGGCTAATATAATTCAAGTGAGCAGTAGGAAAGCTTGTAACAACATGAAAATTATCCAAGATTGCCAAGTTTATATGTCAGATATCGGTGTTATCCGATTATCTTATATTATTTAACTGTGAAAACATTCTATAACTTTACTTGGTGCATGTCCGCAGATTTGAAGTCCAGGGAAGTCCTCTACAAAGTCTTCATCAGCTCCCTTGAACAAAGGTTTATCTGTCACAGCTGGTAGTTCCTCCTCAGTCGGACAGCATACCTGGAATCAGGTTGGTGGTCTACCGGACACAGCTTATGTTGCACAAACACCTTTAGATTAAAGTGACCCATCTACTTATAGGTCACTTATCTGAAGGCGTGGCCTGTGTATTTAGCATGATGTGTCATGCTAAACACAACCACCGTAAGCTGACCTTTGTTAGGGAAGTTCTATACAAAGCGTGGTCAGTACAAAGTCCATAATGTTTAGCCTGACGTGCTGCCGAGTTTACATGACGTGCGGCCGTAGGTACTTACATCAAAATTATGTATAATACAGACATATTTTTACCTAAGGATTGGTACTTTGTATGTACACATATTCATGAAATGACATCATATTGGCAACATAAGTTTATAATAGTATACTTATCGATGACTTGCGTAGCTTTGTGAACAGACAAAATGAGTTTCAGGTGAGATATGGGAACTGGCCCGTATGAAAACGTCGTCTGTCGGTTCAAGTAGTAAGGGTTAGGACATGTTTAGAAATATATATGTCACCGGAAAATAACAAAAACCGTCAATTTATAAATTTCCTAGGAAATTTATCAACTCGTAGGATTCTAAACGAGAGATAAATTGTATTATTTTACGCCCACATTTCCGGAAATTTATAAATTTCCGACGACACGTGGTAAATTTATTAACTTACGGATATCTATTCGTAAGATTCTAAACGGTTCGACTAATCACAGAAGAGCTTTTAATTTTACGCTTTTATAAATTACGGTAAATAACACACTGCTCTCTGATTGGTCGATGTTGACAGTAGCAATGCTTGTGTTCGTAGATTATGGTACAATCAGACGACACCTGGAATGACACGTGACTTATTCGACCAATGAGAGCGCACATGGCGTTTGGTTACTGACTACTTATTATTTTACGAATACGTTCCGAAAGTTTATAAATTTCCGGAAATGTGGGCGTAAAATAATACAATTTATCTCTCGTTTAGAATTCTACGAAAGTTTATAAATTTCCTAGGAAATTTATAAATTTACGGTTCTTGTTATTTTCCGGTGACATATATACCTTACTGCTGGCTCCATGGAAGCCGCACTGCCTTTCCTGAGTGACCCGTAAGCCCTCAAGGAAAGTGTTGGAGTTCTTCAGCAGCGTGTTGTACTGCGCACACGCAGGCAGCGGCACGCATGCGCCTTTTATACCCGTCACTTCACACGGCGACGACGAGTCCTCTAACAAACAAACAATAGCATTTCATAGTAATCATTTATTTCAGGCAACAAATTATATTTTAAGATCGTGACAAATAGATCGGCCTGTATTATAAATACCTTGTTGTTTTATTATATGTATGTATGTTATTCACAAACGTCTATCAACGCTAAGCACGCGCTCACGCTCATGCTGTCCCGTAAAATGTCAGTAGAACTGAAAGGGAAAGCTTTATTTCTGAGGGACACTCTGCGTTGATTAGCGTTTGTAAATTCGGGGGTAACATACATACATATAATAAAACAACAAAACAATATAATAGTTAATTAATTAACACATCTGGGACGACGACATGAGACGTTGAGCGGAGCCAGATAGCCGATAAATCTATAAGGATCTCTCTCAACTATGAGGCTCCAACACGCGGGCTTAGTGCTGATTGTTGGAGGGTTGTAAGGTAAATGATAATCCATGCTGACTGATTTTATTAAACCGCCTTAAGGCCTCCGGACTGACATCTAGTGGCGGCAGCCAGAACCAAGTTCTTGACGTGCCTTCCAAAGGACGAAGATGTCCGAACACTACTTCAATACGGTCATGGTGATCACTGATGCCATTCGTGAACCAATGTGCTATTAAAAAAGTTGAAATTATGTCTAGTTGCTACAATTAGTATGTTTATAAACTGAGCCTTTTTTCCTTCTTTTAAGATACCATAACCCTCTAAGGACATCGCTACATAATTTGACAGTTGACATGAAACATTATAACGACCTATCATTTATTATTGATGTTGATGGGAATTTGCTGTTATTTAAATTATTGTCGACAAGTGAATCCCACTTAACATTAACAATAAACACTTACCATCTTGACAAACACATTGTTGGCACACAAACAGCCACATACAAATAGGAACCGCAATGTACTCTACAAAATGTTTCATTTTGTATTGCTAAGATCTACTTATTTATTCACTTTAAACGAAGTCATTTCATGGTATCAACAAAAATGCAAATAATTACAAAGTATTTAGGACAGAGCTTTGACAAAAAAAACTTTATCATTTTCAAACTTTAAACAATACTTGTTATTATTTATGCACAAACAAGTAAAGTCTGCTCAAGTGAGACAAGCAAGGCATGCAAAACGACAACTTAAGTGCGATTCAAGTTCTGTTAACCAACTGGTTCTTATAAAAAGGGTGGGGAGGGGGGAGAGAATAACTTTATCATGCAAAATGAGGTTGTTTACAAGGAAAATCTCACTAAACGAGTTGATATTTTCAAAGTTTGTAGGCAATAAGTATTAAAAAGGTATTTAATCCCATTCGTTTAGTAGCCGTCGGCTGTTGGGGAAATCAACACAGACACCACCTTGAAAGCTTAGCATTTTATTACTCAAGATTTTATTTATAGGTAATTAACATGAGTCGATAACATGCATTTGTAGGCTGCGTCCCAGCCAAAACCGAAGGTTCTCTACATTTTAAATTTATGATATTTGAGGTTTTAGGTATGAGGCGAAATTTTGTTGCACTGGACCAACCTGGCTAATTTTGGTCTTTAAATAATCGTGGAAGTTCAGGAACGATTGGAAAGATAGATAGATAGATAACACACACTTTTAAAAACAAAAAACACATTTGTAAAACACATTTGACATTTGAAAGGTGAATAAACATGAAAAAACGCTATAAATATAGTTAAAAAGAAAACAATTTAGTTTTCACTTAGCAACCATTTCTAAATGTAGAACAACGTTTGTCGGGACAACTTGTTAACAATAAAAATACTATTGGACAAAAAGGTTAGAGGCTCATCGAATGCTGCCGTAGAGGTGTGGTTTTGCGGGTAGCGCTGGTTTTTGCTTCCGGTCTCTGAGATGTTGAAATTGTAATAAAAAAGTGCATTATGCCAACTGTGTGCGGCATTTTCAGCAGCCAAATAGGCATTGTCATGGTTGAGTAGTATGCGCCTTCTAAGTCGATTTTCCCCTTATCCTCTTTAAATACACTGGCCAAAAATGATGGTGCACCCAGCATGTATGTTCGATAGAACAAGTCTTAGAAAAAAATAACAGAATTTTTTTTTTTGCCTACACTTCTGGTTTGAGTGTGAGTGTTCACATCGTAGGTGAGTTCAGTTTTAAAGAACTTATCATTAATGATCGTTTCCGATTGGCTACACTGAGCCACTGGCACTTAAAACTTGCAAAAAAACCTTCAAAAAGCTATTCACACAAACATCTTTTAAAAACTTGGATCTAATGTTTATCACACCACACCACACGCAGAGTCCACGTGACCTCGCAGTGAGTCATTACAAATAAAGAAGTGATTCTACGAGCTTGTGTTATATTATTCCCTTAGTAGAGTTGCTCTAGCAACGTTGTTGTGAAGTGACAGCCAGACTCAAGTATGGGGCTAGTCTTAAATAGATTCAATCTTTTGATGGTTTTTTTGCGGGTATTCAAAGCATAGTCTATTTTCAACTTTGAATGAATACGGTTTTTAGTGAATAAGTTTGCCATCAGCGTATGCAGTGAAGTTCCGCAATAGTGTTACTTAAATGAGTTATAAAATAAATAGTTTTAACATCTCTCTCTATCACGGGTTTCTCGTAGGACAGTGCTCGTAATATACTATACTCAAATATTAAAACTTGTTACAGGCAAACGCACTTGACAGTGGCAGTATAATGACTGTGGGCAGAATGCCTTTAACAATAGAGTAAAGATAGCGTGATTTTTCTAAATGACATTCAAAAAAACTCTTCTTCAGTTTGAATCAAGTTATAAACGTAACTTTACTCTTAAATACGAGCTGTGCTGTGATGTCTATAGATGTTAAAATATTCATAGCAATAATTATGAATGATTAAGTTGTCAGGTTGAATTTTTCCTCATAGTGTCCTATTTATGCTACAAGTAGAAACTCACACTGCATAAATTATGTGAATGAATGTTAATTTTTATTCATAATTTTATAAAAAGTGATATTTTGCCTTAGTGAAAATGGAACTTTTACGGATAAATATGTTTTGTTTAGTCCCTTGGATTTGTGTTTTGGTTTTCCATGTCTGCTTGTGCTCTGAAGGTAAGTTAGTTTGTTACATATCTTTTCCATCTTTATTATATTATGTATAAGGTATGATTTATTATAACTTTGGTATGCTTGGTTGTGTGATGGTATTCTAAAACAAGTACATAATACAATATTTGTAATTAGTAGGCACTATTTTGATAATTCATGCTTAAAGCATGAAGTAAATTTAATCTTTAATATTGTGCATTGTCTTGATGTCTCTGTGTGGTAGTGCTGCAAGCACGTGAAATCGCTAATGTGAACAGATTATAAGTCCGACATTTGTACTTTTCCTAATATTACACATTAGGAAAAGTACAAATGTCGGAAAATGAAAAAAATCATGAAAAAATTCTCATTTCATGATCTTGTTTTGAATATCTTAAATAAACCACAATTAGCTAATAAAAAGAAAGGTTGGTGGCGCTAGTGGTCAGTGAACTAGCTCAAAAGACCCTCAACGACCAAGAAGACATCAACGCGTGCCAAACAATGTACTTGGTACCGTAAATGTAACCTACATCGTGGCATTAATAATGTGTTACCTTGTACGCACGTTATTGGATAATATTTCTTCACTCAATAATCAACGGCCTATTTCCAGATCCCGCAAACGTTGCTGAGACGGAAACTTGCGAAGTGGGCGGGGCTAGTGGCGCGTGCTGTGAAGTGGGCGGAGTTAGTGGAGCGTGTGTGCCTCTACCGGCGTGCGCGCTGTACACAACACTGCTCCAGAACACTGCCACACTGTTAGAGGGTCTACAAGTAACCCGGGAGAGGAACTGTGGCTACCAAGATAATAATGCTAAGGTAATCTTCGGTAATAATAACAAGAACACACACAACAGCTTTTCTGTATCACCGAAGTCGCCTACGTAAGTAGACTGGCGGGAGAGTCAGTTAATGTGACACGGTTACACGTTGTATAACTTGAAAAACTGATAACCATTGGGCTAAAAAAGTTTTGTTATAGATACCATTTGATGGGCACCCTTGCGTGAGGAAGTTATTTATCCGCAAGGTAAACGTGTGAATTGTAACAAATTGCAGGATTTCGGCGATAGGCCAAATTCCGCTCTGGAAATAGATGATTGGCAGGCCTTTATCAATTTTTTTATAATTTCAACTTCAGGTCTGCTGTCCAGCGATAGCCACCACCCCATCAGTCCCGACAACTACGGCTTCCCCCGAAGACCAGACTGATGACTTCGTAGATGCATTGCCAGCACCCGGATTCTGCGGTCAGGCCAATAGGTACCTAGGTTAGTCTATACTCCTTAAGTAGAATGACATGAATTGATGAAAAGGACCTGGGAGAGCCAAAAGAGGCGTTAAAATTGCTGGAGATAAATGGTGTTTTTATGATTTGTGAGTCAGTGTACGTACTTTTAATTAATGAAGTAATTATTGTCTTTTTCAGCTGGCTTACTCCCGTTTTTTCGAAGAGAGGGTAAGTTTTTATTATAGAAGTAGATCATCATTGTGTGATGTATCTATAGAGCTTTAGAGAGCTAATCTAAATAACCCAAAGTTAACCCAAGCAACGTGGAAAATGGCGGTAGGCTTTTTCCTTACCACGTTAGTTTCAAACTCGCTAGGCGAAGTGTGTGTGTGAAGTGTTCTTGTTTGGGAGGATATGGCCGTGAACGTTTTTCATGTAAAAAAAATGTATGTTTATGTAAGCGGTAGGTAATTTTTGATGCTATCCATCATTTTGGATTTATAAGTGTTGAAGGAACATAATTATGTAGTTAGTAAGTTGTTTCAACGAGGAATACATTCGTGCAATTTCTTATTTGCAGATTCTCACCCCAGTGCAGGTCACTCCAGTTATGCCCCATCATCCTACACGAGTCTGCCAGTTTACTATCCTTTTGGTGTCGCTGGTGGCTCCTCTGGGTTGTCCGAAAGTAAGTCCTAGTCTTCTACTATCTTAATCCACTTTCACGGTGGTTTATACTTCCAAAAACAACTCTCACAGTTTCTAAATTAGAAATGGGAAAATATAGGAAACAGCGACTTAAGCCGTTGGCACCTTCCAACGTCGCAAGAGACCAGTCGTCAAGTCTAGTCGGAGGCCTAGGGCAGCTTTACCGTCACCCCGCTGTGAGTTCTTGCTGGCGTTTAGTAGAGGCCAGTGATATAGGGCTGATTCTCCTTGTGGATCGCAGTGGAGTTTTGCACACTGACACACCACAAATAAATTTGACAAAAATTATTGCAAACACACAGAACATGCAAAGTAGGCTGCAGTACTGCAGCAGCAAAAAAACTCTACATCTCAGCATATGTTACGGCACGACAGTGAGCCGTAACGCTGGTTTTCCGATGGAGGCATGAACTGATTCTTCAGTTTTACCACCATTTTCTCATTACAGATTACTCCAGTGATGGACCATCAACAGACCCGAGTACCCCGGAGAATGATCCTCTGGGTGTCGCCGGTGGTGATCCTGTGTTGTCCCGAAGTAAGCTTTTCTTCCTCCTGTTCTTTAATTTTGATGTTTACGGTGTCTACCTGGTTTCCTCAGATAGAGCTAGTAATGAGAGGATCCAAAGAATACGTTCAGCACCTCAGCCCACCGAGTTTGCAAGTTGAGTGGCGAGAGCAGCCACAAAAAAGCTAACGACACTTAGAAAGCGTCAAAATTGTATGGATTGACATTAAGACTCACTTTAATACCAAAGACCACTAAAAATATCGTTTTATGCCATTTCAATACATTCTTCGTCGTTGCTAAGGTACACCTTCGAATAATACCAACAACAAATTTCAGGACTCAATTATTCTGTGATCAAAGTCCAACCTTCACAATGGCAACAGCTGCTTGTTATTCATTAAAAGTGGATACTTTAAACATCTGTTCCAGATCAGCGATCCGTTGTCCCATTTGCAGTTTTAAACGTTCCTCAAGTTTACCATGGGCAAGCTGTGATATCCCGTAGTGAGCAAAATTTCATTATTCTTAGCTTGACTAAAAGAGGAGTTGTACCTTTACATTATTTATATCAGCTGTCCGGTTTTACCCAATACCTATTTCAGATTTAAGCATAATTCAAAGACGCTTTGTATTCTACTCTCCTGATATTTAAATTTAAACGTAAATCTATCGAAAACTAAAATATTGCAATTCAGGAACTACAAAACAAAACCATTAAATTTGAATATCACAGATCATAGCACTAAGATAGACGTAATTGATAACATTAATTTTCTTGGGGTCACCATAGATTGCCACTTAAACTGGAAATATCACATTTTAAAAATAAATAAAAAAATCTCTAGCTACTGTTACGCATTGTCTATTTTATCAGAAACAACATCTGTCGAAGTAACAAGAGCTGCATATTTTGGCCAGGTGTACCCTCTGTTAGTGTACGGCATCATATTTTGGGGTAATTCCACAAACGTACAATCAACATTCATATTGCAAAAACGTTGTTTACGAATTATTTACAATATGTACTCAGATCAAACTCTAAGAAATATATTTCAAGAAAAAGGTTATCTCACTTTATCTAATATTTACATTTTGGAAATTTCAATCTTTATTAAACAGAATAATAATAACCATTTTCAAACTAAAGCAAATTCAAATTCACGTCCAATACGCAGTCAATACAAAAATAATTTACTTATACCAAAAATGAATACCTATTGTTAGCAGAACCTCCTTAGAAGACGTAGAGGGCCACTACACTACAGAGGATTTACACTACTGGCACCATAGACGACGACCATAGATCGATGCGTGCTGTCAATCACATAAATTTGGGCGCGCACTTTTGTTTTAATTTCCATCATGAAATAAGCTTGTAAAAATATTGTGTGCATTGCGGGTGAACTCCTATTTTCTTGGTTTTGGGAACTATTTTGTTTTGATTTAGTAACAAATCAATAATTGTTTTACTATGAAAGAGTTCATTTCTGAATTATTTCCCAAAATCAGAAGTGGGATTCGTTTGCCTTACCGCTTAGCTTGATATCTTTTTGAATTTCTGTATAGTTGGAAATTTATAATTTTCCCGTTGAGTTTTTCCATTTACAACTAAATGAAAAATCTGGTTTTAAGCGAATGTGCGAATGCGAATGATAAGTTTGTGACAAAGATGTTGTTTCAGCTTACATTGACGTATTACATTGACGTATGTACATAACTTTCATATTTGTGGTTCCTAAAGTAATTCAAGATGCTTAACAAACCGCATGAAAAGCATCGTCGTCGACGAAGTAGAAGTCGAAGCAAATCGACCGACCAACCTACGAGTATGATGGAGATTAGCGCTTTAGAGAGGCCTTCGGAGGGGTCTCCGCGTGGCTCAACAGACAGGATTGTGGAGGCAATAAACGCTATGAATCCGGTGAGGTCCAACCACTACTTATTATATTTCAAATTTTGATTCCCATTTTCACAACATTGATGCTTGGTGTGATGAAGTCGACGGCGCTAGGGCCCTCGATCGTTGGGATGACGGAGAGTGTCTTTCTCGAGTTGAGAATTGTATTTAAGGAGACGCAAAGCCGTGGTTATTGCCAAATTGAATTCAAATCACTGTGTCTGCGGACTATTGAAGGCGCCAATGTGCCTTCCTTACAACTGAAATTGAGTATCTTGGACGTATTATTAGCTAAGGTCAGGTTAGACCGAGCCGACATAAAGTAAAATCCTTAGTCAAAGCTTCTTAGCCATGAAATAAAAAGTTAGTTAGTAGGATTTTAGGACTTGAACATGGTTCGTATTGAAAGTAATTGAGGAAGTCTAGAGCGGGCCTCGGAAGAATGCGACTTTCTTTGAGGGTGAGACATTTGACACTTTGTATTTTGTTTGCCAATATATTTTTAGTCATGCTGGAGTCAACCCCGGTGTAGTTTCATGACATGCTAACTTGGGGGTGCCTCTGTCATAATATTGTGTGCTAATCATGTTACGTTTGTCCACTATGGTTTTGTTGTAGCAAGCTAACTTGTTTGCGCCTCTGCTACTGGTGTTTTGCTCGTGGCATGCTAACTTGTGTGTGCCTCTGCTACTGGAGCGTTGTTTGAGCATGCTAACTTGTCTGCGCCTCTGCTCCTGGTGCGTTGTTTGAGCATGCTAACTTGTCTGCGCCTCTGCTCCTGGTGTTGCTCGTGGCATGCTAACTTGTGTGTGCCTCTGCTACTGGAGCGTTGTTTGAGCATGCTAACTTGTCTGCGCCTCTGCTCCTGGTGTTGCTCGTGGCATGCTAACTTGTGTGTGCCTCTGCTACTGGAGCGTTGTTTTAGCATGCTAACTTGTGGGCGCCTCTGCTAATTGTTTGTAGCAAGCTAACTTGTCTGCGCCTCTGCTACTGGGTTGATTACTTAGCAAGCTAACTTGTGTGTGCCTCTGCTGTTGTTGTTTGTAGCATGCTAACTTGTCTGCGCCTCTGCTACTGGTGTTGATTACTTAGCAAGCTAACTTGTGTGTGCCTCTGCTGTTGTTGTTTGTAGCATGCTAACTTGTCTGCGCCTCTGCTACTGGTGTTGATTACTTAGCAAGCTAACTTGTGTGTGCCTCTGCTGTTGTTGTTTGTAGCAAGCTAACTTGTCTGCGCCTCTGCTACTGGGTTGATTACTTAGCAAGCTAACTTGTGTGTGCCTCTGCTGTTGTTGTTTGTAGCATGCTAACTTGTCTGCGCCTCTGCTACTGGTTTTGATTACTTAGCAAGCTAACTTGTGTGTGCCTCTACTACTGGAGTGTTGTATAGGCATGCTAACTTATGAGCGCCTCTGCTAATTGTTTGTAACATGCCAACTTGTTTGTGTCTCTGTGACATGGTAAAAGCAAGTAAACATTTATGCTTGCCTGCTCAAATATTTTGTTGTTATAAGTTATACGTGAGTTTTGAAAACTGTAGATGATGCTGAGTCACATCCAAGTTGCTCAAAGGATGCTGGGCAACAACTGGGCTGCGCGAAGGACGCAGCTGTACCTGTACCTCATACTTCCGAACAAGACGTGGACGTCTCGGTGTCAGGAGAGGCCGTGTTAGCAGAACCTCCTTAGAAGACGTAGAGGGCCACTACACTACAGAGGATTTACACTACTGGCACCATAGACGACGACCATAGATCGATGCGTGCTGTCAATCACATAAATTTGGGCGCGCACTTTTGTTTTAATTTCCATCATGAAATAAGCTTGTAAAAATATTGTGTGCATTGCGGGTGAACTCCTATTTTCTTGGTTTTGGGAACTATTTTGTTTTGATTTAGTAACAAATCAATAATTGTTTTACTATGAAAGAGTTCATTTCTGAATTATTTCCCAAAACTATATATATTACAAAAGTACCTTTTGCACAGGTATTAAAATTTTTAACCATTTGCCTCCAGATATTAAAGCTATGGACATGCCAAAATTTAAAATGCGGCTTAAAAAATGGCTGACTGAAAATGTTTTTTATAATTTAAATGAATATTTCAACTCTAAACATTAATTATTAAGTTCCTATCGTAAAAACTCCGTTTTTTTTGTAAGTTGTTATTATATTTGTAATAGTTAATATAATTTATAAGTATTGCATACCCGATATGGGTAAACTGTTCATGTACTTCTAATTAAATTGCAATGACACCCGCAAATTGTAATACCTACAGTTAAGAGCAATAAAGATTTCTGATTCTGATTCTGATTCTATTATTTTCTTTCTCTAGCAATATCTTGCTTTTTCTCTCGTTTCAAATAAATTATTTCACTTTCACCGCAATCTTGCTTTACTATGAGTCGTTGATCCATAACAGTTTCAATAGTAGTTATATCTTTGATATGCCTGAATTTAAAAGAAAGATTTAAAAAAAAGAAACACATTCGAGACTACCCTCAACTGTCAACTGGTAATGTCCGGATATCACAGGGTGCCCATATACCTACCATATAATGTATTATGTATACTATCGGGGACACTCGCGCCCGACTATTCTAAAGGCTAATTTTTTTCACCTGCTGTGTTGCCACTTCAAGCACTTCAGGCCAAGCCTCCTGCCCATTTATGGCGCATGGTTTGGCAACATGGCATATTAGACGATAATGGAATAAGTATAAGTAATTTTATTTCTGCAAGGTAGTCAGGCGCGGAAGACCGCCATTGTATGTACTTCTACACCTTAAGATATATAAGAGTTTACCTATTGGTTACAGATCAACCACCCATTCCCGCATACGTTCCCTACATGAATCCTCCTCCGGCTATCTCCCACGGGAAACCTGTGATATCTCGTAGTAAGCCAATTTAATTAAGATGTTTAGCTTTTCTTTAAATACTTCCCAGCTATCCGGTGATGGTACTTCAGAAAAGCTAAATTCGGAAACGTTTCGTATTTCTCCTATTCTTTTAACAATAACATTCAATATTTTCTTTCGCCAGTCATTTACCTGGTGGTGAAATAAACCGTAAACCCGCAAATGTTAATGCAAGCGTAATTCACAAATTACTTACTTATCTAACCTACCTATTCAATCTGCGGCGGAACCACCTATTTCACTTGTCTGTCACTATCCTTCACCCTGTCTACTCATTTATTCAACTAAATACTATACTTGGAGGATAAAGCGAAATACCTGTCTTTATAAATATTATAACAAATTACGTGCTATTATGTAGGTACCTACAAACATTTAAAGAATATCTCTGTGTGCGTTCTTGATGAATTTAAACAACCAAACACGGCACAATAAACTCTTTTACATTGCTCATAATTAAGCACATTTATAATAGCGATACCTCCTACGTAAGTTGTTGTATCCCACAAAAATGCGATTTAGCGTTTTTACTAAAAATGAGCTTTATTATTAGTAATCTATGCATAAAAAAATTAAAACTTACGAAAACACAATTATTTCATGGAATTTCAAGACGTAAAGAGTTGTAACTTTTGAACGGGAACGGACTATAACACTGTATAGTCCTTGACAACCGTTAACGCGGTGCGCGGGGCGGGGCAGATCGCGCGCTCGCGTGTTGTATAGGTTAGATAAAACAGACTACGCCGGAGAGAGGGCTGAAATAGTCCGTGTGTCAAGCGCTTCAAGTTTTCCGCATATGTTACGATATTAGGACTTGATAATTGATTAGAATACTTTATAATTATGAAACGTACAGGTGTTATGACAAGGGGGTGCATATTGTGTGATTTAGTAAATCATACGAGTACACAATCTTAGACACCTGACCGAAATATCGATGTGACAATAATTGAATCTCAACAAAACATTGTTTACGAAACCAGTCTCAGAAATATCACAAGTATGTTTAATTTTTCTTATTTTTCACAGGCAATAATTAGGATCATAAATTTATTTAAAGGTACCAACCAAAAATGTTGTATAGATTACATACAACAGTATACGTTGTCAAGTAAACATTCAACGATGTTGTATGTTTTACATACAACTTTTTACGCTGTTGAGCGAGTATAAGAAAATGTTGTTTGTGATACATATAACATTTTACGTCGTAAAGCGCCCATTAAAAAAAGTTGTGTGTAATACATAGAATGTCTTACGTTGGAATAAAATAAAAATAAATGTGGTATGTAGTAAATTATAATGTTTGCATCGGAAGTTGATAGTCAAAATTTGTTTTATTTTTTGCTTAATGTAACGACATATTCCTATATTTATAGTTAAGTAATTTATAGAGCGCTCTATCTTTACTGATTCACCGATAAAGAGCCTTAACCTTGATCGTTCAATTGATAGCTTGCTTACAAGCAACAAAATTTCATATTTCATTTTTGTTTTAGAGTCTCCATTACCAATACACATCCCCCAAAGTATTTATGTACACGTCACATTATATTGTATGTATTTTAAATATTTATTTTTATAATTATCATTGCTTAGTCGCTGCGAATGTCCGTGCGTCCACTCGGTTGGCCCTACTGAAAATCAGCGTCTGAGCCTATCAGGCCCAGGCATTAGCTGAGTGGGGTCCATTTAATTTTGGACATTGTGACACTACTGCCTGGTGGAAATTATTTTTTGTTTTTCTATCGTTTGTTTTATATTTTCCTAACCACCTTGTTCTGTATGTTTTTATCTGTTGCGATGTTCAGAATCAATAAACGTTTTTCTTTCTTTCTTTCAATAAGTTTCAATGAATCGGAAATGAATGAGCTTGCAAATTTGATAGTTAGTGATTTTTTCGATAAAACAACAGAAGAACAAACTGCTTATACGATACGTTCAAAGTAGATGACGTTTCTGACTACGAGTTTAGGTTTTGGACTGAAGAAACAGAGCCACATTCAACGATTTGCTGAGTCAAATACTAAGCCTTAATCGGTCCTCAAATACTCCGATAAATGACTTGGCTATCTACGTTTCGATCAGGGGAGCCGAATAATAGAATGGCTTAATTGTTCAATATATCCAAGCGCACCATTGGAAGAAAAATACATAAAGTCAGGCAGTGTCTCATTACTGACTTTGTTCCATTGCACCTAGACTTAGACCATATTACCAGGGACGAAGTGATAGCCCGCAACCGGGTTTTGCCAAATGTTTTGTTTGGTAACGAAGAGTCACCAAAACCAATAGTTATATTCGATGGAACCTACATAGAAAAAAGTTCTAACTTTTTATTTCAACGCCGCAGTTATAGCCTTCATAAGTATAGGAACTTAATAAAACCATTTATGATCGTGTGCGCGGATGGATATATTTTGGATATACTCTGTACGGACAACCGATGCTGATATAATGAAAATGAGATTGCAAAACCATGATGGACCCATTGAAGACGGACCGTTCCACTTTTTTCCCATGAAGGAGACTCATTTATTTTGGACTGAGGCTTTATTTCTTTAATAGAAACATATGGCTATAATCACGACTCATCACAATGGTGCGATGGGTCGTGGAAACTATAAACAGTCCATACACAGAAGATTTCATTGAAATAAGTAATCAAAATATACAACGCCCCAATCAATTATCTGAGTATGTGGAGGAAAATAATTTAAACTGACGAAGAGTGTCGTTTCACAGGAGTGTTTAAAACAAACTGACTGGAAATGATCCGGATATTTAACATTTTCCACAATTAACAATTGAAGAGTTAATTAAATTCTCAATCGGCACCTATCACGTGAGGTTAGCACGGTCGTATTGCAGTGAGAATTTAAAAGCCGCGGGAGTATATAATATGGAAATATAAAGACATCCAGCGGCAATAGACTGCAGAAACAATTTTGCTTCAAGAGATATTATAAAAATTCAATATAACTTTATATCGACATACCTATTAGTTTTATTTTTATTTGTTTCAATTCTGAAACCCAAGTGATAGATCATAATCATCATCATTTCAACCCATAGCTTTCTACTTACTGAACGTAGGCCACCTCCACCGCCTATGCTACTAAATAATCGAAAACCTACCACGATTTCAATGAATCCTAAGTTGACCGTTGTAATACGAGTTTATTTATATATCCAACTGCATCTCCTGATCACCTAGATACATACCATAGCTATTGTTTCGTCATTTAATTACATACTTATACGAATTTTATAGATAATAGGCGTTTTGCATTTTTTTAGTGTATCGCCTGAATAAAAACATACGGCAATATTTTTTGGTGTTAGCCATTGATTTCGCATATAAAGTATATGTATTTTAACAAAACACAATATACCAAAAAAAATGAGATATGTTACGTTTCTGTCGGGCCTTGGTTTTTTTGTATGGGACGTGGCCATTCTTCTTTGGTATTAATAATTGAACTTTTATTTCTTAACTGACAATATTTATTCAATATTAATAATATACACTTGAAAATGTATTGTTAATGTGACATACAGTGAGACTAGAATCATTTACAACAGCGAACTTTTTCTTAAACTTCATAAAATAATATTGTAAGTATGAGATACAACTAAAGATAAAAAGAAGACCCCACCGTATAATCTTGTAAGTATGAGATATCACAGCTGGCACAGTTTGAGTTCCACAGTATAATGTTGTATGTATGAGATACAACAGTTGTCACGGTCTGGATTCCGTAGTAAAATGTTGTAAGCCACAATTCTCAGAAAATACGCAATTATTTCATATATTTTTTTCAACATAGTCAATAAAACCATATATTTTATTCATATAACAAATTTCACAAAGCTACATAAATAAATGCAGTTTCTAGGCCAATGTGAATGTTTAAAACGCTCTGCTGTAAAATTGCAGTTTTGGGGATACAACAACTTACGTAGGAGGTATCGATAGGTATTATGTTCACAAATGGTACAAAACACAAAACTGTCCGTCCGACACTGCACGGCGAGAGGTTCATTGTTTTTCTCAGTAATTGTTTTGTAATATTTTGTTTAAGTTATAAATCGTAAATAAGAAATTTATTATTGATCTCAAAAATTTGCTATTTTATTTCAATTAGTTAACTAATTATAAATTTTGTAAACTGATAAAATAGAGTAATCGGATCCGAGTGTTTGTCTATGCAGAACCCTTCACGCCGATTACTCGGATCCGAGCACCCCCTTATTTTTAGAGAAATACATAAATATATACCGTTAAACACGCCAACTTTGCCCACTTTTTTGGTAAAAACTAAAAAAAAACTAGTTTTTTGTATGAAACCTCGGCAATATTTATGTATCTGTGGTAACACCGAGATCGTGCGCATTTAAATTTAACTGCAAATTTAACTTTAGTCGACGTTTTCTTCATCATATGACCGATTTTGAGGTCGGGTAAAGTTATCTGGACTTTTAGCCAACATTGCCCACCGTGATTTTTAGCGCAACTATAGACCTTACTTGGTTGTCGTAAAAACCAATGAAAGTATTTTGGCAATGAAGGCGATCGGTTCAAAAATTAACTCGACATAATAATACATGCTCGAAATACTTTCCTATTAAAATGAGTGGGCAATGTTAGCCTGTAAATTTTTTCTTCTTCATACAAACAGCGTGTAGCGATTTAAAAGTGCTAGGGTTGTCAAAATTGAGAAGATAATAAAAACTTAACATTAATTTGCACAAAGTTGGTAGAGTAGGTAAGAAACAAAAAATATGAATAAGGCGAAAAGTTGTTTATTTCAATAACATTATTAAAAATCTAATCAACATTTTCTTCTGTAGCATAATTGAGATCAATCAGCACTCGGCATAAGTAAATTCTACTTAAGGTAATCAAATACTACAAACACAAATACTGTGATAAATTTAAATGTCTTTGACTAAACAAAAATCAATAAACTTAGATATTAGCATCTCGAGATGAAATTTTACATGATTACACAGGCTCACACGCAAGCGTTAACATTTCATCAGAGTAATTTTTATACATCCTAGATCCAAGTTCACGCCTTGACTTTCTTTTTCTAATACGAGATTTATGTTGTTTTTCTGAAATACAAAAAAGAATTAAAAAATTTAATAAAAAAAAGTTTGGAAAAAAAAGTGTCATCCCTAAGCATTTTTTTACTGCGGGCAATGTTGACACTCGTACGACGGTACATTACTGGGTAATTTTGCCCATCAGCATAACTTTTGTAATATACTAGTCACAGTAACGAACCTAGCATCAAAATACTCAGCTCATGGTTTTACATTACATACAATCGATTCAACATACCTGTGTATTCACCATGATGTACAATTCCCTTCCAAAATTTCTCAGTAATTGGCCCGCAAAAATACACCCCGTACTCGACAAGTCCCCACTGGTTACTGAATGAAGTCAGGAGTACACGCGATATTCTGTGTTGCGACAGGTATAGTTTACTTTCTACCACTGTCATCAATGTTGCCATAACTTTGTAACTTTTTTAGATATTAGTAGATTGCCTTAGAAGTTGTGTTTTGGGCAATGTTCCCCCTGGTGGCAAAGTTGGCGTATTTAACGGTAATAGTAACTATTTATATTTAACTAGCGACCCGCCCCCGCTTCGCACGGGTGCAATAGGATGTTATTATACATATAAACCTTCCTCTTGAATCACTTTATCTATTAAAAAAAACCGCATCAAAATCCGTTGCGGAGTTTCAGAGATTTAAGCATACAAAGGGACATTGGGACAGAGAAAGCGACTTTGTTTTATACTAGTGATGATACATACTCATATGACATTCAGATTGCGTAATAAAAAAGTATGGCACTTAATTTTGTTTTTTATATTAAGCTTATGGCAGCCGATGTGTTAAAAGTGAGCCTCCTTTTCTGTGCTTTTTTTTCTTTTTCTTTTCTTTTTTTTGTTCTTTTTTTTCTTTTTTTTATGGCCGGGAAACTGACGACTCCTGCGTGTGCGCACATAATGGTGGATCTTTCCTCATTAATTACAGATCGACGAACCATATCCGATGCTCCCCTCAGACAGGAGGAACCAATACCAGTCAACCACGGGCAACCTGTGATGTCCCGTAGTAAGAAATGTTCAATTTAAAACCTTATTTTTCCGTTACACATGGAAGGAATTAGGCTCGGTAGAAAGACAGAGGTGAAGGATAGCCCTAATGCATTTTCCAATCTTTTGTCAAAGCTCACTTTCTATCGCTTTGACTAGCTTTGGCTCTATATTTTCCTATCCAGAACTTACCACAATCGTCTGGTTATTCATACCACATTGTATTTATTCTATTTACGTATGTTTCTAAATTGTTAATTGTTATTTTCACCATCTTGCACTACCACATACTTATACTTCTCTTTTATTGTTTCCAAGTACTCTTTCTTCTTCTCAATCTACTTTTACTGGTCAATTTGTAAACTTATTTTAAAAAAGTTTTGTGAATAGGGGAACGAAAAAATAATACTTAAATAGACAAATAACCGGACGACGCGACGTTCCGTGAGCAATCCCTCCACAAGGTGGACCGACGATCCTGTCAAGGTCGCGGTAAGCCGCTGGATGCGTACAGCGCAGGACCGATCGTTGTGGAGATCCTTGGGGGAGGCCTATGCCCAGCAGTGGGCGTCGTTCGGCTGACATGATGATGATGAGACAAATAATAATACTTAAATAGAGGCATTTGCACTACTTGCATAGTGGACTGTGCTGCCGTCTATAACCTTAAAGGCCGCTTAGTGACAAAAACTACTTTTGAGTTATTGAGGAAATAAGCGGCAAAATTTTCGAACCGATGCCACTCATTAACTAAAATGGAGAGTAATGTGTGTCATACACCAAAAGAAAGGTATTTTCATCTACTTTCACATTAAATTGATAAATTCAGACAGATGTTGATACTCTTCAAACTAAACACATATTTTCCTTCCGTCTTGGGAAACTTTTGAAAAAAACTTCAAGTGTACAAAATTTAAAAGCGGCTAAAAGGTTTTGACTGCTTTACAGTTAATCGATTTTTTAAAAACAGCAACATTTACGTAGCTATAAAGCAGTTTTAATTTTAGCGTATTTTAAACTTAGAACTGAACAATTTTATATTGATCTTACTCATAACAATAAAGCGGCTAACTACACAAAGCCGCCTTTTAGCTAAGTTGATGTGGTTTAACTGCTCTACTTTTGTTTCATCATAACTTTTGATACAGTTGTGCATAGCTGAAAAGCGGTAAATTATTAAACCATTTCATATAACTGCTATTTAGGCTAGCATGATCACCATTAGTTTCTTTCAAATCCCACAAAGTATACGCTAACTTACAAAATAAAGCAAACATTTTACAAAGAAAGGTCAATTTACTACCATGAAACTCCAAAAAGACATCGAAAACTTGAAATGAAAAAAACCGTAAAAAAAGCACAAAAAATCCATTTCAAATTTAAAACTAAGTAAGTACTTACCCCGTTATTCATAAAAACGAACGCAAAGCAAAGAACAAGGGTTAACGTGATGTTGAAGAACTGTTTAAGTTTTGTATGAATAAGTGGGTTAGTCTGCTTAGTTAAGACCACCAACTAAGTGACTAAATGAGAGCACTTAGTACTATAAGTACTGAAGCGGGGATATCGAAAACGCCTGGCGGTTTCAATCTTCTCATATTTTAAACACCGCTAAATCTGCATTGGGTCTAAAAATGTGTAAACACGAGGCTGGTTTGATGAAAATGACAGTGTTCTAGTGTACTTAACTAGTGTAATAGGCACACGTCGGAAACTCCTCAAGCGCGCTATAGCTCAGGTACTGAAGAGATACGGCAAAGTGACCTGGAGCTGCGTCGAATAACAAGGGAGTGAAAAGACAAATGGTGGCAGGAGAGGGCTCGTCACTAGCAGTGGCTCGCTGACACGAAAATTACGACTTCTGTTGCAAGAGTGCCTTTATAACTAGCAAATGGTCAAGGCCGTCTGAAAAGCAAGGAGGAAATCCTCGAGCAATGGGCTGACATTTCAACACTCTGCTTAATGTGGCCCGATCAACTGACTGGAACACGTACGTTCTTTTCCTCAACGGTTGCACTCGGCTGTATGGAGATCATTTGCTCTTATGTGGGAGAAAGAACAGGTCCCCTCAACTTTCATCGTTTCTTCATCAGTGCTCTATATAAGAGCAAGGGAGATCGATCTGATTGTAACTCGTACCGTGGTATTTCACTTTTATTAGTCCCCGGAAAAGTCTTTGACAGAATACTTTTGAACCGCCTTTTAGAACTCTCAGAAAAGCTCTTGAAAGAGACGCAGTTTGGCTTTTGACCAGAACGAGGCACCCGTGAAGCCATCTTTTCAGTGCGCCAACTCCAAGAAAAAACAAGAGAACAGGTCGCTCATTGTATCACTGCTTCGTAGACCTGGAGAAGCGTTTGCCTCGAGAAGCACTGTGGCTGGTGTTGGAAATATTGGGATGCACTGAGACGTTTGTTAGGCTACTTATGCACCTGCATGATGACATGGAGTGTTGTGTAGCTGTCAGCGGCGAACAGTCTCACTTCTTTCCTGTTACCTGTGGGGTGAAGCAAGGGTGCGGTTTGGCGCCCACACTGCTCGCGCTTTACTTTGCAGTTGTAGTCAGAGGTGTCTTGCACATTTCTTCAGAAGAAATCCGTATTCATTTCCGTTCTGATGGCCTTTCAAACTATCAAGGCTTAGGGCCTCCACAGAGGTGTCGTTCACTATAGTTGCGGAGTTCATGTACACCGATTTGTGTTTTGTAGCTGAATCCTCAGCGGGCTTGCAGCAGCTCTTGTCCAATTTTCAAAAGCTTTGCCGTAAATTCGGCCTAGAAATCAGCATCGACAAGACGGAAGTGATGTTCCTAGACATGCACGATCACGAGGCGCTGAATATAAAAGTTGGTGAGGACGAGCTGAGGCAAGTTGATAAGTTTCGCTACCTGGGGAGCACAGTAACATCCAAGTGTGACCTTGATGCTGAGATAAACAGCAGATTTAATGCCGCAGCTGCAGCATTCAGTAAGCTGGATATCAAGGTCTTCCGGTCCCAGGATGTTAAACTGGCCACCAAGATCTCGGTCTACATGGCAGTTGTTCTGCTTAACATTTAATAATCTGCTGAAATGTGGACTGTATACCGCCTGCACATCCGAATGATTGATCGTTTTTACCTTAGCTTTAAAATTATCAAACATTCGGTGGTCTGACTATGTACGGAATACCGAAGTGCTGCGAAGAGCAAATTTGGGTGCCATTGAAGCTTGCAACATGTATTACGTATGGCGGAGCAGCGAGTGGCTAAGCGCATCTTCTACTCAGAACTTGACGAAGGCAAGCGAAAGCATGGCGGACAACTTTTCAGGTATAAACATGTGCTTTAAACGCCACATGAAGAACTGTGGCATAGAGCCCTCGCGGTGGGAGCAGCAGGCGGCCAAACGGTCCGGATGGAGGTGTTTGGTCAAAGTCAAGGTCTACTGTTTCAAGATCCGACGGTGCGCTGATTTGAATGCCAAACGCGACAAATTGAAAGCCCGACCACCTAAGGCGATCAATTATAACTATATTCAACGGGTGCTCACATGCCAGCAGAGTGCGAGGGTCTTCAGCAATAAGATTGGCTACACAAGCCACATGCGATCACACGAATGGCAGCCACAGCCAAGTTAAGCGGTCGCCGTAGCCGAAATTGGCTAGGATAGTAGCATCATCAGGTACAGTGTCCCCTTCCTGTAGTACATTAGCGAAATACACCAATCTGACGTAGGAACGAAAAACATTGTTCGATTGCATTCAGTTCTCAATTCATAGTGGCTAGCTTGACTCAAGTCAGCTGCTTGTCAATGCTCGATACAATTTCGCAGTAAACAAAAATAATTACAGATTTTTTGAAATATTTTCGTAAATAAAATATAATACGTACCTTGGAAACCTTCCCGCCATGACTAGTGACGATTTTAGCGGGAAACGCTACACCAGCGAACTTCCTCCTCCGTGTGTAATTTGTTTTACACTAAACAGCTGCAACCCGCTACGCCCGGGGGCTTGTGAGTTTGCCGCTTTTTAGAGATGTACTGATATTTAGCGGTTTTTTTGCTAAGCAAAGCTTTTTAAAAAATATGTATTTTACTTTGCGTACGGACTAACATGGATTTCTAAATTAGTTTATTTATCGTAAAAGTAGGAACAATGCAATGCTTGAAGGCCGCTTAATGATTCTTACTGCCTTCAAGATATTTAAAAGAGCTTTGCCGCTTTCAATTTATTTATGCAAGGTATATTACACCTCAACTTAACCAAGCTAGAAAGCGGCTAAAAATACTTTGCTGCCTTCTAACTTACTGCGAACTTAGAACTGTTTTTTAGCTAAGCATTGATAGTCAAATTGTTCTGTCGATCCAAACGTTAAAGTAATTTAGCTACCTTTTAATCTTGTTTAGCTGTTTTGCCACCTTTAAGCGATGTAAAATATTTTATTTCTGTATAAAGCGGCTTTTTAAAAAAATGTATCTTAGAAACGGTAAAAGATAGAATAACCGTTCTTAGACAGATCGATAGAGCTTTTTTTTTTAAATATTTCCACATTTAAAAGTGAAAAATGGTCAAATGTCACTAAGCGGCCTTTAAGATTATAGACGGCAGTGTGGTTATGGTACAAAGCACAGGGTGTACTTTTGGATTTGTAGATCTTTGCCAATTGATTACAGATCGACGAACCATATCCGATGCTCCTCCCATACTCCCCCCAAGACCAATCCACCACGGGCAACCTGTGATGACCCGTAGTAAGAAATGTTCAATTTAATACCTTATTTTTCCGTTACACATGAAAGGAATTAGGTGGGGTAGAAAGACAGAGGTGAAGGGTAGCCCTAATGCATTTTCCAATCTTTTGTCAAAGCTCACTTTCTTTCGCTTTGACTAGCTTTGACTCTATATTTTCCTATTCACAACTTACCACAATCGTCTGGTTATCTGTACCACATTGTATGTATTCTTTATAAGTATGTTTCTAAATTGTTAATTGTTATTTTTTTCATGCAAATTGAATATCTTACCATCTTGCACCACCGCATGTTCTTCTCTTTCACTGTTTCTATGCGTCTCTGGGTCCTAGCAATAAGGCCTTCTAAATTTCCGTAAGTATACATTGTAAAGTGACTGTTTTTCTTGTGCAAAAAAGTAAATACCTATCTTATCTTGTTTATAGGCATGGCACGCTGGATGGCGCTGCTGGGCTATCAGAACAGCGCTGTCTTCTGGAAGTGTGGGGGGTCCATCATCACGGCGAGACACGTGCTCACAGCTGCTCACTGCATCAGACCCAACTTGTGAGTCAGTCAGCACAAGTCTTAGTGTTTTAGTTTATTAAAACGGCTGGCGAATTGCCCATATGTGGGCTTCTGAACGGTCCGTTCTATAGGACTTCTACGATCAGTCTGTGACTAACCTGCTTGGGGTATGGTCGTGTGTTGAAACGGCTTGCAAGCCAATGACAATAGAGATATACAGTACTATTTTTACTTACTATACTTTATAAAGATAAACTCGTAAGATACACTATGACATTTGTCTGCGTCAAAGAGAGCGTTCAGCGATGCGATGCGGTTTAGCCGCAGGAATAAAGTTTGTGCCCCCTACTTTGAGTAAAATGTTTAGGGTCAAAACATCTTTCAAGCTGCTCGTCTAGATCCGACTTGAGTATACACAATTCACAACTTTAAATCTAAGTTTTTATAACTTCTTTTTAAAGATTTCCGACCTTACATTTTATGTGACTAGCATTCCACCATTTTATGATATCCTAGATCAGGCACGTACTTTACAGGTTTTTTTTTTTTTTTTTTAGAAATAGAAAATAATTTATTAACAGTAAGTTTGTTACATGTTCACTTATTACTAAATTTACATGGGAAGTTAAAAACAGTTTCCTTAAAAATAACATGGTTGGAATTTATAAACATATGCTGTAACAATATTATGCAATTTATTTTGGGTCCCTCACTAGGATAGTCCTGTGTCGTGGGCACCCGATCGATGACAGGGTAAGGCAGCGACAGAATTGTTTGAAAATATAATTGGAAATTGTAACGGGTCAAGCAGAAAATAATAATGGGAGGAATAAACAATATAGTATGATGCAATATATACCTAATAACTTGATACATACATGAATATATAAATATATATATATATATTAAATAAGTGCATACAATTTGTGGGATACATTGTGTACTACTTGAATACATAAAAAAGATGTGTCAGATTCTGAGCTTTATAATTCCTTCAGTTTGGTGGAGTGTCAGGGTGAGGAGTTTTTCAGTGATAATGTGTTTGGCTTGTCTTACAGTGGCAGTCTTAATTTCGCAGATTTTGGAGATATTGTTATAGATAAGGGAGGATAGAAAAGTGGGCAGCCTCTGAGAGAAGGCAGTGTGAACAGCAACAGTGGGAATCTTGAATGTCCTCTTGGTGAGCATTGTGGGGTATTCAGGGGAGTTCAGTACTCTCAGGTGAATGTGCCCCTAACTGAGAAGAGGTGCCCCTGCCCCTGATTCAGTAGAGGTGCCTTAGCTCAGTCGAGGTACCTTTAGCTTAGTAGAGGTGCCCGTGGCTAAGTTAAGGGGTTCCGACTGGCACCTCTACTGAGCTAGAGGTATCTAGCTTACTGAGCTAGAGGTATCTAGCTCAGTAGAGGTGCCCGTGGCTGAGTGGAGGTGCACTTTGATAATTTTGACGTATTTCATTTCCAAACAGATATTTAGTGCGAGTAGGTGAACTGGACCTGGCGAAGGATGAGCCAGACGCCAGCCCCTTCGATATCCTCGTCAAGAAGATGATTCCACACGAGAACTACACCAAGTTTCATAACGACATCGGAGTGTTGGTGTTACAAGATGCTATTAACTTTGAAAGTGGGTGTAATCAAGTCTTATCGGCATTACTTATTATTATTACCATACAATATTTTTTTACAAAACCCCCTTTTTTGGTTAAAAGGGCGTTTGGCACTATAAATGCTCATTTTCTTCTCACTAATGACTATAGACTAAAGAAAACCCAGGAAAAAACATTCGGTCTTGGGGTCAGGCAGAACTCGAACCAGGCGTCTTCCGCAATCCGGGCGGCTTGTATTAACCACTGTGCTACCTGCGAAGGCGCTACTTAGCTAAAGTCTCGCCTGAGTTCAAGACTGTTTTTTTCTGGGTTTCATATCTTTAATGCTCAAAATGTTTTGAGTCCTATAACAAACTTAACATAGGATTCACTTGTATTTGCATGTCCCACGGTCCCCAACACCTCAAGCCCTTTATTTTTAACCGTAACTACTTAACTCACTTTTGCCAGGTGCACGTCATGTAACACCGGTGTGTCTGCCGTCGTCTGCGATGTTGAAAGATGAAATAAACCTCAACTCTGCTTTTATCACCGGATGGGGTGAAACGGAAAAAGGTAAAGTGTTTTCCTTCATAAATAAATATTCACATACACATGCTCTTAATAAAAAACAAAAAAGCCTGCTTCAAAGTAGCATACTCCGCAGATTTTCATATAAAATTATGTGCTGCCAACAAGCGTGCTAGATTTAGGGGTTTCGAATCGATATTAGCAACTTACATGCTTACGTGCTAAAAGCCACTTCTCAGGTAGCATGCCTGAGGGTAGACGCTCCTATGAATAGGGAGGAGTCTTCTATTGAAAATTCGGTTCTGTATTTTTGAATACGTTTATCCCCTCACAAGGTTTATTCTTAAGCTCCTGCACAGCCTGCACGGTGCGGATACTCTTGCTACAAATTGCTGAATAAAAGCATGCTTTCACGTAAAAATCACCATATATTATTATTATGAGCCTGTAGTGTCCCACTGCTGGGTAAAAGGCCTCCCTACCGCTTCTCCATTCTGTGCGGTTCAAAGCTGTGATGGACCAATTTTTCAAATGGGAGTCCAACTCATCCCGCCACCGCTTTCTAGGTCTGCCGCGAGGCCGTTTTCTATCTTGGGGTACCCATTCAGTCGCTATTCTATTCTAGCCCATAGCTCCAGCGGCATGCGGCAGACGTGACCATATTTGTCAGTACTAATAGTGTATGTTTACTGTTCACAGTTGGCGACCGGCCCAACCGTCTCCTGTACGCATACGTCAACATCCTCGCGATCGAGGAGTGCGCGCGCGCCTACCACGGCTCCAACTTGTCTGTGGTCATCGACGAGCGCGTGCTGTGCGCCGGCGACGCGGCCAACCAGCGCGACGCCTGTAATGGCGACAGTGGGGGGCCGCTTATCAACGAATACGTCAGTACCTTATTTATTTATTCTTTACTAGCTGTCCCGACAGACTTCGTTCTGTTGTCAAACATTCAGGGTCACGTGTCAGGTAGAAACAGTTGCAAAGGAAAACGAAATTGTTGTTTTTCCCTATATTCCTAGCATTTTCTCATGTTTGTTTACTCACCTTTTAAACCTTCATAAATATTTCAAAACCAAAATTAGCGAAATCCCGAGTTCCCGAGTTTAAACAAGACTAACATTGATAGAGATTACACTAAATTACAAAAATAAATACAATTGGCGGACTTAATGCCAAAACTACTTAATCAACCTGTAAAAGTCAACCGCAAGGCTCAACAGAGAGTTTAGGGAGTTTGGGCTGTGCAACTTGCTAGATAAACGAAGATATTTTAAATAATGATAAAAATACGTACAATAAGATAATACATAAGATGCACCTAAAATGACATAAATAACCTAAGGTTATGTTATACCTGTAACTAGCTGATGAATAAGAACTAAGCACATTGTATGTTTGTGCAACTTGTATACATCTTGCTGTTGGTGTGCTTATCTAAATAAATTAACATAAATGGAGTCAAGAGTCCTGTTGGCAGCTGTAAAGATCACTTATCTTACCTCTTGTTACAGTTCCTCAATGAGCAGTCGGAATCATTTTATTTCCAAATGGGTGTCATCTCGTACGGTTTCCGGTGCTCATACCACCGGTCTATCGGGGTCTACACTAACGTGCAACACTTCATGCCCTGGATTGAGGAGAAGGTGCTTGGACATAGATGATGGAAAAGTTTAATGTAACAATTAAATATCAAATATTCAAATCAAATCAAGTATTCTTGTGTTTTATTAAGGACTTGATGCTGGGTCTTTGTAAGAATGCAAAAACTTTATTCCCTTTAAATGGATGTCGGTGTTAGACGAACATTACACATATTTTTTGAAACTAGCTTCAGCCGTTTTCAGTAGCATGCAAATTGATACTAAGATCTTAAATTACGGTTTGGTTTAAAAATAAGTAAATACTGCAGCTAGCTCGTGGCAACTACTATATATAATTGGAAAGATTAACATGAAAATGTTTTTTCGTTTTTCTGCATATTAATGAATGATTAGTTACCTACAAGGTCACCTGACGATGTTTATTTTTGTTTTCAAATATTAATAAGACATGCAGTTGCACGTGCAACTACTTATAAGATTTAAATATTAGTACCATTTGGTTTTCAATTGCAACGTGACGTAGTTGTCCATGAACAATATTATTCTAAAGGTTTTTTTTGTGTGTTATAAGGTACGCAGAACAGAATTGGTACACATACCAACAGGAACACTTACTAACATCCAGTACTTATCTACAGAACTAGGTACCTATAGTACTAGTTCAGATTTGAATCTAGGTATGAATATCAGTGTCAGACATCCATTGCACCAATTCTGCTCGATTTAGTAGAGTGAACTCTAAACATTTATAATAAAACGAGCAAATGAATAAGACAATGTTTTATTTCGCATGACCATGATGTGCGAATAACTTAAACAAGACAGTAGGTTTTCAAGTTTTCATACAAAGTGCACTTATCATTTTTAGTACCTAATAATCTATCTGAATACTAGATTTTTCTCGGACTATTACCAAGGCCAATGTTCATGGCGTTTAGAATATCACCATTGTCTGATTCTAGTTGCCAGGCAAAAAGTCCACCAAACCCATTTTTCCTAACATATTCACCTTTTGCAACAACCGATGTGTGATCGTCAAATGTTATCAAATCGCCAGTTTCAGGCTTAAACACATAAGGAGCTTGGGAAACATCGTCATAGTAATATTCCCATTCGCCGGAAGCTATGCCGTTTGCTATCATTCTGTAGTCCACGACACCATTCTCCCAAGTGCCGTCAACAGGTCCTGTTGCATTTCCAGTGAAAACATTATCGTCCTTGTAGCCATGCACACCTGTCCATCCTCTTCCGTACTTGGGAATACCGACCACAACCTTATTAGCATCAACGCCCTGGGCTAACAAATAATTGAGTCCGTAATCCGTCGAGTTCTTATCATTGGGATGCCATGCAGGAGCATAAAGTGGTGCCAAGTGGCCCAAGGTATCGTTGGACCATGCACCATAGAAGTCGTAGCTCATAAAAAAGATGTGGTCCATGTACTTTTGCGCTTCGCTGTAGTCGACCTTTTTGATCTTGTCCCAAGCGGCACTAATGGCAGAAGTCAGCTCGTACTGCCTGTCGGTCTCAGCTGATAGCTCATCCAACATTTCACGAAGCTCTTTCATCAAAGTGACGTACGTTTCTCCATCTTCAGGACTACCCAGGTCAGGGTTAGCGCCTTTGCCGCCAGGATATTCCCAATCTATATCAACGCCATCATAAAATTTCCAAGTCTGGAGAAACTCTTTAACTGAAGCAACAAAGCGATGTCTCTTAGTTTCATTGTTAAAGAAATAAAATGGATCAGAGAGAGTCCAACCTCCTATAGATGCCAGGATTTTCAAATCGGGTTTTGCTTGTTTCAACATCATCATTTGGCCATAGGTACCTCTGTAAGGGTCCTCTGCAGATGATAGTCCCTGTTGTGACATTTGCACAGCCGCCCAAGGATCATGAATAACTACTTGGAAATCTTCACGACCCTCACATGCAGCTTGTAGAGCTTCAAAGCTGCCTTCATTTTCTTTCAAGCTGTCGTTAATGCCTTCACCACCACAGATAGCAATGAATGCATAGAGCATATGGGTCAAATTAGGAATAGGCACACGATTCACAGGATACTGTCTTCCATACACACCCCATTCGATGAAGTATGACCCGACGACCTTGCCAGAAGTCTGCACGAATGGCTTGTTATTTTCTCCCATGATGTATTCTAGTGGAGGCAGGTGACTGCCGTCCGTGTCAGCAACTGTAATTACAGCAGGGTCGCTTTGACTGCAGGAATGACCATTGCAAAGCTCGACAACCACTTTGTATATGCCTCCTCTTGAGACTTTGAAGGTGGCCACTCCGCTATTACCAGATTCGGACCAATACAGTTTTCCGTCGAGGAGAATTCTGGCCTTTTCAGCCTCTTGTACAGTTTCGACACTCCATGTTACTGTGACCACGGCGTGGTTTTTTCTGGTAACAAGCTGATTGTACGCAACAGCACCATGGTTGACCTCAACAATGGAAAATATGCTTTGTTCACTGGTAATAATGGGCTTCTCAGGAGATTTGGGAAGCCCAGATGCTGCCACCGCGAGCGTAGCTGCGATGACTAAAGCGCAGGGTCCCATGATCCTTTCTAAAACAAGATAGATGTTGGTAATGCAGTTTAAGACAGCCTTTTATGTACGACGTTATCACGAAAGTGTCAATTTACATTTAAATGAAAAACAATACAAGCAGGCAATTAATTGATTTTGAATAAATAGTACATAATCTATTCGCTGGCGTTATTCGTGGGTGGGTATTACCGTTATTCTTAATAATTCATGTTCATTTATTCTCTATCAATTTGCAGCCGAAAGTATTTCAAAGGTAGTTTTCCTTTTTAAGGTAGGTGATGTGAATTATAACATGTAAAAATAAAATAAAATTAATATTTGAAAATGGAATGATTAACAACTGATACAAATGCAAATAAATATTAAGGTATAGTGGAATACTCACTATGAAACGTTGTCCTTGATTCACAATTTTGAAACTATTGTTTTTATATGAAGTGTTAAGCATGTACTCAAATCGTATCTTTACCGATTACGTTAGCAAGATCACAATCAAAGTATTCGTCAACTACGTATTATAATCTAACCAATCGTAACGATAGTTTTCTTAATTGATGACCATTTTTATGGAAATATTTCATTTCGATCTAGACTTATAACAATATCTATTTTTGTAATGTAAATTCATTCACATACTAACATCATTCACAAATCTCGTCTTACTCGTATTTTTATGTTTCTCTACCTGAAGGTTGTCTGAAGGCAAGGCACTTTCAGTACTTTACGAGTACTACTTACGTCTTCTTTGTGGAAAATAGTTAAAATCTAGGTATTCTTCTTTAATTTTGTCTTCTATAGAAGTTGCAGAAGGCGGTCACGTTCTCACCACAAATGTTTGGTTTGTTTTGCTTTTGAATCAACATCCTCAATATCTGTCTCCTCTTATTTCCTTATTCCTTACCTCGGTATTGGACCTTATTGTGTAATGTAGTCGTCATTAGATACAATCTAACGAATTGGAATTTCCCATTTAAAAGATATCTGATTTTTATCATAGGTTATCTTGAGAATCAAAATCAGTTGTTATTTACTATAAATATCTTTATCTAGGCACTATGCGAATTGTCAAGATATTCGTCATAATTTGGAATGTTCCAGTTTGAAATATATCGAGAAGGTCATATCTTATCAAGCTAAATTATCGGAATCAAAGTTATTATAGACATTTTGAGTAGTTGTTTGTATTCGTGATTTTGTAGTATTTACTCAAGATAAACGTGGGTCCATAAGTAATTGTAGGATTCCGCGAATAATAGGATGAAAAAAATAGGATCCGCGAGAATCCGAATTGCCTGAGCCTATAAGGATGGAATAGAAAGCGGCTGTATTTGTTTAGTAAACAGACTCATTTACAAAATAAATATGTCACTAGGTGTCCCGATAGACGTGCATACATCATAGGTACTATATGATGTATGTACTAACCTACTGGTGGTTTTTACTATATATTCCTATTATTCTTAATGTTTACTCACCTTTCTAACTTTCCCTGATGCAGTCCGTTGCGTTACAACGCATGCTGTACGCACACATCATTCGCATGCTGACTCATTTAGATTATACATATTAGCACGTGTAACAACGATTTGCGGGCCGGTCTTCTTGACCGCGAAGTAATCAAGACCGTATCTGCCCCGATATGCCCGCGACTGCCCTCTCCACGGACACGAAGCATTTAAGTGCCCGGCGGGGACCTTCGGCGCGTACTTTTTGCCCTTCATATGCGTGTGTAGTATAGGATTCCCTTTGCGCTATCGTTCGCGGTGAACTTCACCGGCCTGGCCCGCCCTGTCCTCCGCAAAGTGCCTTAGAGTTTAGGAACAAACAAAAATAAGATGAAAACCGGCTAAGCACGAGTGAGACTCGCGCACCGAAGGATGAGGGATCCGTACAAAGAATCGATTACACATCTACATATATTTTCACAGTTCCGAAACATAGCAGACCTGAGTACTTATTTGATATTTTCAGCTTGATTTCTCCATGTGTTCCTGAGGAAGAGTCTTGAAAGACAGACAAGCTAACGGACACAAAGTCCTTTTTCATGGGTTCTATTTTTTCCTTTCGAGGTACGGAACCCTAAAAAATCATAACCTGACGACCTTGGTACCTACCTAATTTATTAATATTTAATATGCAGACTGAGAAAAAAGTTTTTATTATATTTTAATACGATGGAGTCCCGATATGACACATAGAAAAACTAGGTAGAGAACAACAATTTTAATCAGTATGCAATAGTTAGCACGAGCAAGCTATGGTGCTGACTTATTTTTAAGCATTTTAAAATCAATATGAATAAGTTTTGTGTTTGTTTGTGTACCTATTACATGGTTTATATTGTCTTTAGGACTGGAAATGGCGGTGAGTACCTTATCGTCATAGTTAGCGATCATAGCTTTAGAAATAAAAAGTGTAGATATTGGTATAATAAATATCCTAAAAAGGATTTTTGCGCACCGTAATGGCTACAACAATTTTAGTTTAACTCCTGCAAAAATGTATTCTGACGAATGTGGTAAATTATCCACGACTAAGTAGTCGTACTCGTAGAAATACTCGAAGTAAGTACTTTGAGTATTTCTCCATATCGGATCGAGCCGAGCGATCGCTCGGCATATATCAGACATTCATTTACAGAATTTTTGGTGCAGTATATTACAGAGACAGTTTCACGCAAACAGTCCGACAAACACCGAAGTGTGGTCTTTCGAAAAGTGTTAGAACTTCATAATATCTTGATACCAACTTTGGCTGCGTGTGTCTGTTCTAGGCTCTTTAGGGAGTGTAGCGATCTGTGTTACCAGATTCATACAACATCGGTGTCCTGAAGGCAAGAGTGAATAGGCATTTTCTCAGAGGTCTGCGCCACCATCGACATCGTCATCGCCTACCACCAGGGGGAGACACCAACCAAAAAATTCTTTGTTAATGATTGCAGAGGCTGCTGAGGCTGCAGAGGCTGCTAGAAGTATGCCTGAACACCCGTGTGGTAAGAACGGCGTGTTGGGTGTGTGCGTGCCGCTGCCAGCGTGTGCGCAGGTGGTCAACATCTTGAAAGACAGCAACACTACATTAGAAGGGTTGAGTATGCTCAAGCGGCGTGCATGTGGCTTCGTAGGAAATAACGCCAAGGTAGTTGCTCTCTCACTGCCGATCATGATTAAGATAAGATATGCTTTATTTCACATAACACAGTAAACCGAAATACATTATAAGAACTTTTAAAATGGTGATACAATAAGGCGGCCTTATCTCTGAAAGAGATTTCTTCCAGACAACCTTCAGGTAGAGGAACCAGAAAACACAGATGCAGTAATGCAGGATCTAGGCAAAATTTCACAGGGTAATGGTTCATTAAAGGTCCAACCGTAATCATTCTCCTTCCTTTCATTAGGGTCAAACGGTTGTCATTTGTTAATTTTCATTTTTAGTGACATTGTTGTTTGAACCGTCTATGCGCCTTAATGAATTCACTACTCTGGCACACCCCTCACTTTCATCGGCTTTTGATTACGATTTTGTGTAATTAATTAGATATGTTACGTTTTATTACCTTAAGCGTGTTCTTGGGTTTTTAGACCACATTACAATGTTTGATTTCTCACCACACCCACAGGTCTGTTGCCCGCTTAATGAAACTGTAACAAGTAGGATGCTTAAGACCGGACCTGATGACGAAGGTGATGATGATTTGGTCGACGCCTTCCCTGAACCACCTGCATGTGGAAATTCGCATCATTGGGGGTAATTTTCTTTTTATTGAGAATACACTAATCTATTATAAAGTTACGCTTATTATATGGCTATTGGCTATGTACTATGTATCTTTAAATTTGTTTCAGGGAATGCATGTACGCACTTTCTCCTGTTTACGGTGCAAAACCTGCCTATAGAGGTAATTAAAACACTGAGGAGCACAGATAAATATAATGCCATTGCATAATTCGACGTAAACTTCTTCTGATAAAGAAAACCTTTCGACTGAACTGAACGACCCGTGGGCGAGATCACACAGCTAGCACCGCTCCGCGAGTCAGTATCGCCACTGCATCGCTCAGTGTTGCCACAACGCCAGATCGAGAAATCTGGATAGGACGGTCGAAAAATCTGTTCAAAATTCTGTATAAACACAAAACGCTAAAATCTGTAAAACTGTTATAAAATCTGTACAAAATCTGTTCAAAAAAATATTTATATTTTTTTGTACATAGTTTTATTCATTTTAACAATAATTTTTATATCAACCTGTTTTATAATGCAAATCTATGGGGAGGCCAGTGTCAGCAGTGGACGTTCCGCGACTTCTGATGATGACTTATAGGGAACTGTTCACGACTCTGTTTATTACTCAGGTATTTCCCGTTGGATGGCACTTCTGGGCTACGCTGGTGACTCCGTGTTCTGGCAATGCGGCGGCACCGTCATCACTGAACGCCACATCCTCACTGCCGCGCACTGCATCAAAACAAACTTGTAAGTTTCCTGACACTTCATGCTAACGCAATCTGCGCTTCAGCTACCTTTGTAGCCGCTTCTGACTTCTTGTGGCAGCGTTTTGTGTGGGGTGTGGCCCATGCGCTAGGTCACATACTATCTGCTATGTTGCGATAGACGGGCCATTCGTGTGAAAATAAATGTTACTTCTTTATACCTGCTTTTTCATTAAAATAGTGGCAGTAGCTGGATCAAACCATGTAATCATTTCATATTGGTTTTTTCTCCAAACCATTTTGTTTTACTTGTATGTTTTTATCTGTTGCGATGTTCAAAATCAATAAACATTTTTTTCTTTCTTTTCTTTTCTGCTAATCTATAGTTACCAACCAGTTAGTTAGTTACCAACTAGATTCCAACTCGTTCCTTAAAAGATAATGTGGATTGGCTCGAAAACGAGCTTAGTTTATGAATTCAAGATATAATATCAGGTTTACTCTATCTATTTGTAACACCGACATATTTGAACACCCTTTTAAACACACAGCTTTAACTTTTCTAGGTATTTAGTTCGTGTGGGACAGATAGACATTTCAATCACTAATAAGTATGACGGATACCCTGCGGATTATTTAATCAAACGAAAAATACCTCACGAAGAATACACGAAGTACTCCAATGACATTGCTGTGCTGGTACTTCAGGACAAAATACAGTTTAACGGTGAGCATCTGCTGATCCTTAAAATGTTCACAATGCTTTTCAATGTCAAACATGTAATTACTTGTTTCAGACTATGTACATCCCATATGTCTACCCTTGCCTGATGTCCCGTATAAGAGGGAGGACCACAACATGACTGGCCACATTTCAGGATGGGGAACCACTGAAAGTGAGATTTTACAAATTATCTGGGTGAATCCTTTACCACAGCAAAACTGCTGAACAGGGGTGCTACGACTGCAAGATTTTTGTTTGTTGTTGTTGAGGTTATCGGCGACGATCGCTGTTGTTAAGCAACACGCGCCGGGTGGGAAATTTCAGATGGCTGCCCATCCCGACTGAAATTCAGTGATGTGTATTTCGGGGGCATCTCCGTGCTTCGGAAGGCACGTTAAGCAATTGGTCCCGTTTGACGTCGCTAGATGTCAGTCGTTAAGCCTAGTGAGCGGTCTTAGGGCGGCTTGATAAAATCTAACATTAAGGTTGCTCACTAACCTTACACCCCTCCAACAATCCGCACTGAGACCGCGTGTTGGAGTATGGCTTGTTCCACCTCAAAGTTGAGGTGAGGCCTATGCCCAGCAGTCGGACGTACATAGGCCGTTTTTGTTATGTTGTAGCTGGTGAGCGAGCAACACATCTGCTGTACGCACCAGTGAAGAATCTTGGGCTGGAGACTTGCAAGAAGGCCTACGCCAACGCCAGCAAGACCAGTAACCTGACGTTTGACGAGCGAGTCATATGCGCCGGCGCAGAGGGAGTCGACGCGTGCAAAGGTGACAGCGGGGGACCCCTCACCTGGTTTTATGTGCGTATTTCAACCCTTGAGCACACTTAGAACAGAAGTTATGTTCTTCGAACTTTTAAACTACATTCTGAACTAAATAAAACATCTCTCCTACTTTGCCAGTCATTCATTATTGAGAATAGTGAATCTAGTGAGGAATCCTTACAGTATTTGCGAACCATCTTCATAAAAACGGCTTTCTGCTTGATGGGTTTCAGTGTCTTGACGACCTTGTATTGTGAAGCTTTCGGTCTGCGGTCTTCTCTCCTTCATTTTCTGGCTCCTGTTAGAAGTGCCCGAAGTAGTGCATAGGGTTCAGTATTGTATTCTGAACATCCTTCTCCAACACCGAATCTCAAAAGCATAAATCCTATATTATGTCAGATGCCTTCACTGTCAGTGTACTCACACTAAATGCAAGAAGATGGGAAAGACCAGTGTGTTGATTATATTCAACTTTATCCTTCTGTCTGCTGAGTATGCCAGCATGTAACTATTTTTGATGAGATAATCATATTTGTATTTAAAATAACTTTCTCGTTACAGTGTACGTATGAATTCGTCTCGAACTTCCAAATCGGTATCGTTTCGTACGGCTACCACTGTGAACACACACGCTTTGCCGGAGTCTACACCAACGTCGCCCACTATATGCCGTGGCTGAAGGAAAAAGTGCTGAAAAAGGATCTTCGAGGTAGACCTGCGGAACATAATGATGATAATAGCACAATGGAATACGAAAAACACGACGAAAATGACGAACACGAAGATTACGATGACATCGTATCATAGACGGAATTGAAAGCGTACTTCACGTGAGCGTACTTTATAACTCCACGTTATAAAGTATCCATACGATGGGCCATACTGCGATGATGAAATAGGTTATTAGAAACAAAATCTGTTTTTTGTGAAAATTCACTCTTGTTGATAGCACTCTAATAATATTTATAGCTGTCCCGGCAGACGTCGTCCTAACAAATATTTTTGAATTTTAGCATCTTTGAAACTTTTCCTGTACCTTCACAAATATTTAAAAACTAAATTTATCCAAATTGGTCTAGCCATTTCCGAGTTTTAGGGAGACTAACGAACAGCAATCCATTTTTGTTGTTTGCTTTTTCAAAAGAAAGCGCTATGATGCCCAGTTTAATATCATGCTGAGATGATAACATTACTGTGCCATTTTTCGTATCTAAGTAATTTAGTTGCTACTGCATAAAATGTACTCAGTATTTCTGTTGTTTTATTCCCAAAACGTCTTTCCACCAAATGGCCACCCCGTTTGGAAATTCACCCATCCGATTACTGATCCGGCGTGCATTGCTTTACAACAGCGAGGCTGGTCGATCAACTATGACATCTGTACTTCCCAGATTAACAGGACATGTCATCGCTCCATCGTTTCCGAGTGAACTTTGGGGGAGACGTTTGCCCAGCAATGGGACATGCTGGGCAAACAAGCAGTAAACAGCAGTAAATAGCAGTAAACAGGACCCTGGTAACTTTAGGCCCATATCTATCTTGCCAGCTTTAAGCAAGATTTTTGAAAAGATCATACTAGAACAACTTTTGAGTCATTTTCATGAGAATAAACTTCTACACAGGGAACAGTACGGATTCACTAGAGGTCGTTCTACTACAGATGCTGGTATTGCGCTCGTGAAACACATCTTCAGGGCTTGGGAGAGTGCTCAGAATGCTCTTGGTATCTTCTGTGACTTATCCAAAGCATTCGATTGCGTCGACCACCTCACTCTCATACGTAAGCTCGTACGTAATTTTTATGGTGTTAAAGACACAGCGTTGGACTTAATTACTTCATATCTTAGTTTTAGAACTCAAAAAGTCGACGTGAATGGCACTTCATCTTCCGGATCACTGCTCAAAATGGGGGTTCCACAGGGATCAATTTTGGGCCCCTTTTTATTTTTGATATATATAAATGACCTACCTTTTTACGTTAGAGACCTTTGTGACATAGTTTTATTTGCAGATGACACATCATTAGTTTTTAATGTCGATAGAAATAAAGATAATTTTGATGACGTAAACAATGCACTTTCTAAGGTTTTGCAATGGTTTACAACCAACAACCTTCAGTTAAATGCAAACAAAACTAAATGTATTAATTTCAAGTTGCCTAATGTTAGAAATAACCACATTGATTTGAAAATAAATAGTAATGATATGGAGCTTGTAGATTCAACAGTTTTTCTTGGAATGACGATAGACTCTAAATTACAGTCGAGCCCTCACATAGACAAGCTTTCAGGCAGACTTAGCTCAGCTGCTTTTGCTATTAGAAAAAAAAGATCTTTGACAGATGTAGACACAGCTCGATTTGGGGCCAGGCAGCAGATATACAAACCATATTTATTCTTCAGAAGCGAGCCATCAGATCCATCTACAAGCTGAGTGCACGGACCTCGCTTAGGGATATTTTTAAGGAAGTTGAGATTCTTACTGTGGCTTCTCAATACGTTTATAATTGTATTATATTGGTGCGAGAAAATATTAATCTCTTCACTAAACATGGTGACATACATGACAAAAATACGAGGAATAGGAATAAAATTGCGCTTCCATTATTCAGGTTACAAAAGGTTTTAGGTTCCTTTATGGGGCAAGGTATACACTACTACAACAAAATTCCAGAAGCAATTTGTAAGTTACCATTACATAGGTTTAAACATCAAATTATAACTGTCTTATTAAAAAAAGGATATAATACCACAGCCGACTACCTTATGGATAGGAACGCCTGGGAGTAAGCTCTCAGCTCAGTAATAATTATACGGATTCAACATAATAATGTGAACCAACCAAACATTTTTTCTTTGAATTGTATAACTGGATGTGAACCTCAAAACTCCTTTTTTATGATGTTAACCAGTAGTCTTTTCTAAACAATGTTGTTAATTGCTTTTAATAATTTAACATTATTTTGTGCACTAACCATTTTCTTGAAATTGTATAACTGTATGTGTACTTAATAAAATTGTAATTTACTAACGGATTATTGTACAGAACATATTGAAAAGAGTGACTGCTGTGTTTCTTGCCGGTTCTTCTCAGTACAGAAACAACCACCGGTGTCGGAAAGTTGTTTCTGTACTGAGAAGAACCGTCTTCTCAGTACAGAAACAACTTTCCGACACCGGTGGTTGAGTCACATTATGTTTGTATACTGTGTATTTATTTATTATTTCTATTATAGTATTTAAGTCTATTATTAAGTGTATTTTTGTTTGTTTGATTAAGTTTTTGACGATTTGAAAGCACTTGTAACAGGTCTATTTAAATAAAGATATTTCTGATTCTGATTCTGATTCTGACTGAGAGAGTAGGTTGAATTAAAAAAAAACTTGGTTAAATATGCTACTAATCTGACAAAGACTTGTTTACTCGTATGCCTAGGTCAAAAAACGAACACACAGTCTGTTGCTTAAACCTGCAAAAAAGGTATAAATAAATAGTTATTAAAACGAAGATGTTCATCAAACTATTGCATCATCGGCGAAGTAGCCTCCGTCAGTCACGTTTATCAAATTATGTTTTACTAATCGCTTTGTACAAGTAGACGTGCTTACTATAATCTATGATGTGTGAAGTTTTTTATGTGTGGTTCTGTGCCTTTTTGTTTTTTGAAATCAATGTTTATTCACACAGCAATGGTAAGACTTTGTAAAACATAAACTCAAACGGCTCATATACCTACAGTTGCTGGGCACAGGCCTCACCTCAGCTATGAGGTGGAAAGAGCCATACTCCAACACGCGGGCTCAGCCGTGCTATTCCGGCGGTGTACATCGGACATCACTTCACATCTCGGTGCTTCACGCTTACCTCAATCATCAATACGCTTTACTTTTAATTAGTATTTTCTCCCATTTTGTATGTAAATAATTAAAAAATGAATTTCGGCTTAGTTCTTTTCTTTCAAGCGACCACAGTTGCAAAGAAATGGAATTTTAAAGTTCACTCACTCGAGCGAAGGGAGTTTTGGCGTCCGCCGGAATAGCATAGCTGTAGCAGTACGGATTGTTAGGTGTAAGGCTAGTGAGCCGGCAACAAGCCTGGCGACGCCAACCGGGCCCAACGGCTTAATATGCCTTCCGAAACACGGAGATGCCCGAAATACACATATCGTTTTTTCCGGTCGGGGTGGCCACCCATCCCATTTCCACCAAGGCGTGTGAAACTAGCGGACGCCCGCGACTTCGTCCGCGTGGACTTGAGTTTAAAAATATGTGATATATTTTTATGAATTGTAATTGTAACATCTTATTCAGATGCATAAACTATATTACTGTTGAGTTCCATTTAATTTTTACGTGTACAAAATGGAGTGTTTTTCCTGTTTTCCCAATGTCACCCTTCACTGCTCTGCTCCTATTAATCGTAGCGTAATGAAAAGTATACAATAACCTGCCTAAGAGTTTGAAGAATAATTGTCGAGTAGTTTTTCTTTCTATAACGAACATACAGCAGACAGACAAACATTTTACTGATTGCATTTTTGGCATCAGTAGTGATCCCTTCTTGTACAGAATTGGCCTCTCTACAGATTTATTATAAGTATAGATTAAACGGTGATCAGGGTTTTGACAATAGGTATTGCAACAACTTTCCATTTCAGGTAGAAAGTTATTATCACGGAGCTATGCAATACAATAGCAATGGGCGAGGGCCCTAAGAGCCTGTACAAACAGGTGATTTCGCAATCTCGCTTTGAGATCGCCGCTTGCTCGCAGCTTACGCGCCGCTATTTTGCAGCGATAGTACCGCGATGAAAGAAACGCCGCGAGAACGCCACGATCACACTGCGAACTCGCGGGCGGTTACCTATCATAAGACCGAATTTTCTTTTCCTGAATTTCATTTTCCAGAAAACGTTTCGTTTTTTTTCGTTCGGCATTTTTTCATTTTCCCGAAATGACGTGTGCCACTGTATCAGTTTACCAATTATCAACTGGATTTTTTTTGTTTGCCAGACGTTTCATTAGGCCACAAAACGTTTTACCGAAGTGATGATTGGCCGAAATAACAATTGTCCGAAGTATTGTTTTCCAGAACAATCATTAGACCACTGTTTTGATTGCCATATTTTTAGTTTACCAAGCGATCATAAAAAAGTTACGGGTTTAATGCAAGCAGCATAAAAGCAGTCAAGGATTTTTTTGGATTTAAAATAAAAAAGGCAAACGGCATGCAAGTCTTCAAATGCAAGTTTAAGAAAAACACAAGAATTCTGTCACGGCTCCGGCATTACGGGGCTCCGGCGGTTCCTCGCGTGCTAATCGTCGCAGATGGCTTTCGCTCAGCACCACAGCTTCGGCTTGTTGGCCGGCTTCGCCGGCCAGCCTCAGCCGCGGCACCTCGCTCATAGCCACCTGCTCCTCAGCCCGCGGGCCGCCTCACCCCTTCATGCCTACGCGCTTTTAAATAACACTCTTGGGGTAGGGCAAAACAAGTACCACGTGGTGTCGGGGTTGACTGACTCGGATTCGCCCTGATGTTGAAATTACTGAAAATCAACATTAACGAGACGTTGAACGTTATCATACAGTAGTTGTGGCCTAGTAATATTCGGTAAAATGTGATTTAGGCAAAGTGATCATATGCCAAATAAGTCATCTGGTAAATGAAAAAAGTTGGAAAAAGACTTCGGGCAATAGTAAAAAGTTTATTCTGAAATTCGGTTTAACGTAGTTCGGTATAGCGATACTTATGTCAAAAGATACTTCGACGAGTTGAAAATATGTCAAACAATACATCTGGCAAATGAAATGTTGGTCAATAGTTTTCAGTCAAATGAAATTCGGAGTAGTAACTTTCGGACAAGTGACGGGTTCCCCTCGCGGGCGGTATCGCGACTGGTGAACGCCTTAGGGCCGGCGCCCACTATCGGCATCGGCACGCTTCAGGCTTTTAAGGTGGCAAATAGCAATATACTTTAACTTTATGGCAATAAAGTAGAAATTTCCGTGATGTGTTCTCGTAAAAACAAAATGCATTTGTTCTGTTTCTGTTTCGGCATTTTCTACTTTATTGCCATTATGTTAGAGTATATTACTATTTGCCACCTTAAAATCCGGAAGCGTGCCGATGCCGATGGTGGGCGCCGGCCCTTATCCATCAATCAAATTCAGAGCAGGCTACGCGGCGTGATCGCGGCGTTCTTGCGGCGCGGGGTTTGTTTTGTTTTGACGCGGAACTGCGTCCGAGAAAATCTGTACCCATTACAACAACGTGTCTCACATTTTAAGACACGTCGCTTACAAAAATTGTTTTAGTTGAAATGACTTCAATGGACAATCTTAATACGCAACTCGGGTTGTCATCTCGGCGTCCACTGGGCGGACGACGGGGAAACTGTCCGGGGCGATGGCCCCTTTCAGTGGTAGCAGTCGCCTACTGCTACAACAGTAGGGTCGCTGGGGTGCCACTGGCGAGGCTGGGCCTGCGAGCCAGTGGTGTTGCTTGGTTGTTGTGATGCCGGCGAGGACTGGGCCTCCAGCCGGCATCGCCGAGTGGGTCTAGTCCGGTAGTGGCCCGGCCGCCAGCGAGGCTTGCGCCTGCGAGCTAGCAGCCTGGGCTGGGTCTTCGTCGTTGGTCAGGAGATCACGGGGCAGGGCCTTCCTGTCCGGAGGGCGGGTGTGGTACGGCGCGATGTCTCGGATGTGCGGGTGGTGAGACCTCCTCGCCCGTCCGAACATGCGCGTGGCTAGGCGTCCCACGAAGGCGCCTAGGGACTCCATGCGTAGGTCCCTCTGGATAATGTCATTCCTGACGTAGCGTGGGGCGTTCACGATGGTGCGTAGCGCCAGTGATTGTTGGGCATCTAGCTTCCTCCTGTGGCCCTCCCCGACCAGCGCATACCACGCTGGGGCTGCATAGGTGAGGCGGGAACGCACATAGGCTTTGTAGATGCCCAGCTTCGCTCGTAGCGGAAGATTCGACTGGAGCAGCGGTCGCAGTTGAGCTCGCGAGGAACGAGTTGCTCCTACCACATTCTTCACGTGTTGGGCCATGGTGATGCGGCGGTCTATGGTGACCCCCAGGTACTTGGCCCTAGGGGACCATTCCACCGGCTGGCCTAGCAAGGTCAGTCTTGGTGGCATCTTCACGGCGTAGCTCAGCAGCATGGCTTGCGTCTTCCCTACGTTGACTGACAACCTCCAATCATCCAACCACGACGGGAGCCGGTCCAATACTCGCTGCATCTTGGATGCGGCGTGGTGGGGCCTGATGGAGGTTGTGATGTAAGCTGCGTCGTCAGCGTAGAGAGCCAGTGTCACGCTTTCGTCAGCGGGGATGTCGTCAGTGTAGCGGGCGTAACATATGGGAGAAAGGCAACTGCCTTGAGGAACTCCGGCTCGTATGGGTCTGACATCGGAGAGGGCATCTTCCACTGCCACTTGGAAGCGCCTGTCTTCTAGGAAGGTGGCCACAGTCTTAACTATGCGACGGGGCATAGTAGACGTGGCCAGCTTGTACAGAAGACCCGAATGCCAGACGCGGTCGAAGGCTTTCTCCATATCCAGGAACACTGCCACCGAGTGTTCCTTTCTGTTGTAGGCGGCCGCGACGTGATGAAGGACTCGTGCGAGCTGGTGGGTGGTCGAGTGCTCGGCTCGGAATCCGAACTGCTCCTCCCGTGGCTCGATGTGTGGTGTCATGATGGGCAGCAGCATTTTCTCGAATATCTTCGACATAGTCGGTAGCAATGTGATGGGCCGATAGCTTTCCGGTTTTGTGACGTTTTTCCCCGGCTTAGGAAGCATGATGACGCGTCCTTGCTTCCAGATGTGGGGGAAGTGGCCGAACCGCAAGATTCCGTTGGAGAGGCGGGCCAGGGCTGCTACTGAGCGCGGCGGGAGGCGGCGCAGCGCCTCGTTCGGGATGCGGTCCGGTCCAGGGGCTTTCCTGAGAGGAGCGCGTCTAAGTGCCTTCTGCACTTGGCCTGGGGAAATCACTATCGGGCTTTCGTCGGGAGCTATCGGCTCCTCGAAGTATGCTCGAAGATATTCGGACACCATCTCTGCGTGCTCGAGATTCCGGGTTGGGTTCGGGCGGAATTGCTGCTCTAGGTGGTCCGCGAAGATCTCCGCGCGGTCCTCCGCGCGGTACTTGAGCGTGCCATCCCGGGACATCAATGGGCGGATTGGAGGCTTCTTGCCACTGAGGCGGCTGCACAGGCGATGGATGCCGTTCCAGTCGTCGACAGCTGAGTCCAGTTCGAGCTGCCAAGAGATCTCTGCGTCTGTGGCCAGAGCTTCTGAGATTCTCTCGGCTAGCTTGTTCAGCTGTGCCTTCATGGTCGGGCATCTGGATGCTTGCCAGGCTCTGCGTAGCTTTCGCTTCTCCGCTATTGCCTGCTTCAGTTTCTCCGGGATTCTTCGTCTAGAGCTGCGGGTGTTCGGGGCACTGGTGGTGGCGGCTTCAAGGCCGTCTGTGACACACATGGTGAACTCCTGCGCGAGCCGGTCTACTTCCTCCACGGATGTGATCGGAAAAGACGGCGTGTGTTCTTCCATGTGCGCGACGAAGACGGGCCAGTTGCACCTCTTCCGTTCTGGGAAGGTGAGGCGGATAGGCTGCGTTGGAAACTCCGCCAAGACGGGCTGGTGGTCCGAGATCAGATGGTCGTCCAGGACCTCGAGGGTGGGCATTCTGCTGATGCCCCGGACGAGCATCAGGTCAATGACGTCGGGTAGGTGGCTGGATCGGTACGGGTAGTGTGTCGGTACCTCTGGCCCCAGTACATCGTACCCGTGTATTTCGGCGTCGGCTTGCAGGCGGGCTCCGCTGTCGCAGTTGCGCACAGAGTTCCACGCCGTGTGTTTGCAGTTGAAGTCGCCTGCCACTATTGTAGGCAGGTTTGCACACAGCAAATCATGAATATCTGGTGTGGCAAGACGAGTGGATGGCGGCTTATAGAACGAAAACACACGGCATGGGGTGGAGTTTACGCATAACTCGACGCCTAGTGCGTGTGTAGTGCGGAGAGTGGTGACAGGCGGCAGTAGCTGGTGGACGATGTTCCTCTTCACCAAGATCGCCAAGCCCCTGTAGGCGATTCCGTGCGGAGAAACTTCGTCTTGCCTCTTAATACGCAATATTGATTTCACCCTTAGTATCCATACAGGAAAATGTTCTCACCGCGATTCAAAGGAGTATAACACCATCTACGTCAGATAAATGGAACTACTGAATTAGCATGTTTTTATAACGAAAGGTCCCGTGAGATGGCGTTAATAATAAAAATCCGAAGGCAACCCTCTTCAAACTTTACCGAAATGTCAATTTTAAATATTTTATTCCAATAAAAAAATGGGGTTAGATAGTTACCGAAACCACGAAAGCTTTTAAGCGCATTTTCACAACAGAGCTTTTTCTCTCCAATTCGGTGGTTAATTTAGAATTTGTTTTCAAAGTAGATTAAGTTACAAAAATTAAAAAAAAATATTTCTTTAATTTAATCGACTCCGAATCGAAAAAAAGCTTTCTTGTGGAAATGTCCTTAAATGGTGTAAGTTGACCGTTTGTACAAGATAGCTACTACGAGACGTTACTAGAGCGTAAACGAGACAGATACATGTTGCGCAGTGTTGTCTAAAACTGTCAAGTCAATGCTCGAAGGTGTTCGAAGTCTTGATTTCGGTGCCACTTTTTTTAGCTCAAGTAACCTATATACGTCTTTTTATTATAATATTAATGCCTATAGGCATCAGAACCATTGGGCGAGGCAGAAATCTTGTTGGCGGTGGATAAAAATGATTAAAACGCGATAAACATACATACACACAATAGATATTCACAAAAGATGCCTTTATGAATTTTATTTTAACAGACATTTGTACATTATTTTTGGATGTATTTGCCAGTGTGTGCGAATGTGTATGAATTTTAAATTTTGATTTATCGTTTCAAGTCTCAGATTAAATCTTTGAAAACTTATTTGTTGTACGATGTTCAGTTGATTGGATATAATTATGTTTCGTGGTAGGGCAAGGAATGAGTATTTAAAAATAAAACAAATAGTCAAGTATATAAACATTTTATGTTAAATCATACATTTTACAGCCTAACTAAATACGTACATTATGGCTGGCAACGGTGTTGAAAATAACACAACAAAATATTAAAACATAAGTCTTAATTTTGGGATAAAAATAATATTTACAATTCACTTAAAAGGTCTGCCTACGTACAGCTGAAGTTTTTTTTAAACTCTATTAGATAAAAATATGTTAAATATCTTTAAAATGTAGAGTTATAAAAATAAATAAGTAAAAAGTTGTCAATACACTTTAGACAAGGTGCTTGTTATACAAATGTAATAAATGTAGAAAAATAAAATAATGTTCGATGTTTTTTTCTGGTATCAACTGAGATTGACTCAGTAGGGGATCATTTGCACTTAACTTTCTTAATAAAACATATTATCGTAATTTTTAAATGGTTAGATTTTCAATCAATTAATAACAAAAAAAATGAGGGGTCGGCTAAAGTAATGCATCTAATAATTTGAAAAAAAGCAGTTGTCTATGAAGATGAGAGCGACTCGTTTTTGTTTTAGAGATTTCATCGGTGCTTCTAAGGCCCAGACTCCACCAGAGCTGAGCGGAGATGTGCGGCGTCGAGCTGTGTTTTCAACAACCAATGGAATGGCGTTATTCACACATGGAGATGTGGAGATGTGATTCTATTGGTTGTTGAAAACACAGCTCGACGCCACACATCTCCGCTCAGCTCTGGTGGAGTCTGGGCCTAAATATTCCGTTCACCATGACGGTTACAATCAGCTTTGCAATTCTGGCGTACGTCAAATGTCATCTAAGGGCCGGCGCCGACTATCGGCATCGGCACGCTTCAGGCTTTTAAGGTGGCAAATAGTAATATACTCTAACATAATGGCAATAAAGTAGAAAATGCCGAAACAGAAACAGAACAAATGCATTTTGTTTTTACGAGAACACATCACGGAAATATCTACTTTATTGCCATACTGTTGAAGTATATTGCTATTTGCCACCTTAAAATCCTGAAGCGTGCCGATGCCGATAGTGGGCGCCGGCCCTTAATCTCGTTCAGGAAAAAACGCCAACTTTAATCGTCTATATTGGCTTCACTTTGAATCAGTATTCTCCCTCATTTGGCTTGGCTTCTCACTCAAACTATCGCATTCGCGTAGTTGTTGAGTTTTACAAAACGCCAAAATACAAGCTTACTTTGAATTCGTTGGACGCGCAGATGCAGAATCATTCATTAAATTTATTCTAGCCCTTATTCTTTTAATTTAATTTTGCCAAACAGGGCTGGACTATTATGGACAAGCAACTTGTGTAAAGTGTTTTAATTCGCGTAAAATAATGACTACAGGGCATGTTATGGCTGTCTTACGTGAACAGTCAGAGAGGTATTAAGTATGTAGAGATATTTACAATAATTTCGTTTGTCACACTTTTTTCGAAAATCAAAAGAAAAAAAATAAAAAAAAAGTGAGATAATGTTCAACTTGTGAATTCTAACATAATATTATGTCAAATGTGAAATAACATTAATTTAATATCAGCTCCTAATAACACTCTACAGTAAAATGGCAAAATGAAGAAAATCATTCGTAGATTTGTCTCTCTGACTGTACCAACTAAACTAATGAATATACAATCGAATATTTACACACTTAAAAATATTTTATACTTTTTTTGGTGGAATGCATAATTTCGCACACTATGTGTAGAAAATGTTATTTGCAATCATCCCTTACTTAATCTAGGATCAAAATGTCTGCGACCCAGGGGCAGATCCACTGTTCCTAGCAGTATTTACAGAGGTGTCCTAGTTTACATAATAAGTATGTATAGTCAACCGCACATCAGGTTACCCCATTCCACCGTACTGTTGAAAATACTTCAGCAGGGAATTCACAAACCTTCATTTTTAAAGGAATGTTACGAAATTCGCCCAAAATAAGTTAGATTTAATTTCGTGATTTCCGTTTCCATACACCTTAGTTCAGTGTGCTGATTTACTTTTATGCATTCTCCTTTTTAAAAGTGAGACCGACCTAGCTTCAGTTGATAACTTTGATCCAGAACAGAAAAAGCTCTTAATGTGACTCTACCACGGGGTCAGAAATTGCTTATATCGAGAAGAATCCGGCAAGAAACTCGACAATTATTCCTCTCCTTAACAATTTTGCACAAATTATTGAAGTTACAGAGTATGATCATCACAAGTGGAGTGGTGAGGAGACTGTGCTTTGGTTAAAATCGTTTGAAACGGAATTGTTACCATTTACCTTATTGCTAAAGTTTTTTGTTGCTAGCGCCATGATCGGGGAGTAACATTTCAACGATTTTAACCATGAAAGTTCAAAGGAATATATTGCCCTATGATGTTCACAAATAGGGTGATATGGTATTGGATGGATCTAGAGCCCAGTATGGTCGCAGACATTTAAATCCTAGATTTTTACTTTATTACCCCCTTCCAAATTTAGGTGTAGGTATACTCGGTAACTATCAACATGTTGCCAAAATGTTTCATAGTAAGACTTGTTATAGTATTCGTATTTTGCCAAAGGGTAAAACTTACAAATTGACGCTATTCATATTTAAGCGCAGCTTTTGCAAATAAAGACACAACTGAATCCACAAACACGAATCAAAGTTGAGTATCTCTCAGAAGTATAGCTGCCCCTTTCAGTTCTATTTATATTTTACAGGACATCATGAGCTTGAGCGCGCTTTGCGTTGATTGACGTTTGTGTATTCAGGGGTTAAAATTCTGCTTTAATTTTAGGGATAGGCAATCAATTTATGTGGCTGAATAAAAATATTGTGGTTAAAGTATTAAAGAAAGAATTTGTCATCAACGCTGTTGTAAGTAAATTACTTCTAATAACTTTAAATATTTGGGACATCTAACACCTAGATTACTGACCTCAAACTAAGCAGAGCTTGTTTGTACTACGGGAGTCAGGTAATTGTTATACATACGCATAATGTATATTATTAAATAAATAATTATATTGAATGCACACTACGACACAGAAACTGTTTTCTATTGGGTGGGAACTGAACCCACGGTAAGGGCACAGAAGGAAGGACCACTAAGCATACCACAAACGGCAACAGGCCAGTTGATTAGTAGGTACCAAGGCAAATGATACATAATATTCAGGCATGTCAGAAAGAAATGATAGAATCTTCACACAAGAAAAGCAAGGCAAGGGCTTCAAAATAGCACCAGCATTTTGAGCATAAAAGCTATCTAGAGCTTTAAAATTACAATGTAATCCAAGAAGGCCAGATGGACTTCTTGGATTACACTGTAATTTTGTAGTTTTTTGGCCTAGTAGGTCAAACGTCTTTATAAATGGCTCAAAAATGCAATACTGTAAGAGCGACTCAAACTGCAATGGATTTTTCAGCTGTATGAACAGCTGCCTGGAGAGCTTTAAGCTCAAACCCGAGACTTGGAAAGACGCTAAAGTTTCAGTAGACTCTAGCACGCTCTCTCTTATACTCAAGTCCCTCTTGCTGTCGTATATCATCCTGGGCCCCAAGTCTGCTAATTAAAGAACACGTGAATCGTGGCTAATTTGACACATTTTCTTTGAACTATATGTCAATAATGACGATTTAGAACCAATTACGATTGAACTGAAGCGTTCTGAAATTAGCAAACTTCGGGCCCTGGCATCATGCTGGTGCTGGTGAAAGCTCTTTTTCTGTTGTCGTTCAGGTCGACGACATGCACTTATCCGAGAGTCCTTGCCGTATAGACACAGATAAGACAAGAAATTGGTAAGTTTTAACTTGTAGCCATTTTTCTGTATACCTATCGAGCATCTGATGAAACTGGTGGCCTAAGAAAATGGTTAGTTGGGGGGACATTCTACTATCAAATTGATTAATTGGGATAAGGGGGATTAGATTGATTCCTCGCAGCAGCTTTGTAGAGTTGTTTGGGCGGAAGGACCCGCTGCCTTGAGGTGGTGAGGTTGAGTGGCCCCTCCTGGTGAAGAGTTGGTTAATTGGAGTGATTCCTGGCCGGGTGTGGGGGCTGCAGGGCGGGGTTGGCGACCGCGATGATGCTGTCTCCGCGGGCTGCGACGACTTGGGGACGGGACTCTTCTGTATCCTGAAAACAAAGGTGAACTGTGTTAGAAATACTTAATTCAGGGGCATTATTACAATCTCTTAAAACCTGACAGTTTAGTCACAAGCTCAGCTTATTAGCTGCATAATTACCGTCGCAGGTCGTGTTTTGTATCGTAAATAGTGTCAAAAATCTTAATTTTGCTCCATTGCTGTAGTAATTTGTTTTGCATGTTTTAGTCAAATTTCAATTAATGAAAAGAAGTAAACTGAGCTGTAAAAAAATCATAATAAGGCCCGAGTTTAATTTATTAATGTTTTCGCCGAAATAAAGCTACACCTGGGCCTTTTTTTTGCCGACTCCGCCTGATTTTGGCCTGTCCTTTTTATATTTCAGCCGGGTCGGGCCCACTCGATAAAATCAAGACATCATCGCGTCTACAATTATTTGATTGCTTCCTTTTTCAATCTCAGCTAAGAGCACACGACGATCGAGTTCAATTCGTAAAATACTATAAGTAGAGACAAAAAATACACATCCTGAGTATCTTCTCATACTCTTTTCTCAAAAGCATATATTCCTGGCATTAAGAAGTAAAGATATTATTCACTTACGGGAGGCGGTGTGCTGGTGCTTGAATAAGAGCACCTGGAGTCGGCGTCGTCGCTCTCAGCTTTCACGGCCCCACCCCACCAGCTGCAAATACAGACTCTAATTTAGGACTGACCAAATAGACCTTATTCATCCTAATCACTTATCCTATCACACCCCCTATTCAGTTTATTACATCCTTCAAATTGCTTCTTCCAGCTTCTTCCGTTCACTAATGCTTTCCTCCGTGGTGTGCTCGTACATCGGAACTGAGGTTTCCAATTGCATCATGAACTTATTATGTCTGACCAAATTTAAACAGATTAAGACCTACAGGTAGTGAAATAGATAAAAAACTTATCCAACATGGATCATTCATATCTAGTCATCCATCCCTACAATAGTGGGGATTTGATTACTGAGCTTCTTGAATACTATCTGTAAGATTTACGACTTAGCAACTTAGGAACAATACTTTACATAACAATATGTTAACTTCTCACAATTATAATATCGTTGATTTGAATAACTTTACAATGCATTAAACATAGGTAGTATCATGTCTAGCCAACCAAGACTACAACGTAACACATTGAGCTTAAGCTCACGTAAGTTCACATGCGCGTATGGAACTAGGACCTCAATGTTATCTTTGAGCTATAACCGGCTGTACTACAAGTAGTAATTCACATTACTTACAATTTTACATGCAAACTAGAAAAGAAATGCAATAGACAATTGAGAAAACAATATCAATATCTCCAGCTGTTCCGTAGTACCCAGTGCAACGAATGCTACAGGCACGTATGTTTATGTTTCATCTAATGTCTTCACAATTGATTGTCAGTGGCATTTCTTTTCTTCTCAGTTTTCTACCCTGTTGCAAATTTGTCTACGTCATCGAATGCTTATGCGAGATCTTTGAAAGTGATAGGTGATTTTAAAGTAGCATGAACAAAAAACCTTCTATGTACTCGTATACAGTAAGCAAAACAGGTATGCGAATTGTAGCCAAATCCAATTACAGTTGAAATAAAATTTATGAATACGAAGTTCGGTACAATTTTGATATCTGACATGATAAGCTTACACCTTATGGCCTCTAGTATACGTGTACTTGGCGTTACTGGCGGGTAATTGATGACGTAGATAAACTTGAGGGCGATGGTAATCACAATTACTACATTAGTAAGGAGAAGGATAGTTAGGTACCTATGGTTGGAGTTGCTCCGAGCAGCATCGGGGCTAACGCGTGCGCCGGCGCCGCTGGTCTCCTCGGCATCCTATCACACATTATGACTGTTAATATTCCAGTTTGCTGTTAGTTTCAGTTTTCAAAAAATGTTAAGAAAATTAGGTGATTGTGCGCTTTATTCATACTATTATACAGTTTTTTATTCGATGGTACAGTCAAGTTGGGTTACTTTGACTTTCAGTGTAACATTGAATCCACTGTTTAAGAACAGTAAAAGTACCTACATATTGTTCTTTATGGTTTGTTTTTGATCCAAACCCCTCATGGACTCAACAACATCTTTTAGTTGGAGTACTTGTCAACAGTAGCTGATCTAAAAAGAGTGGATTCAATGTTACACTGAAATTCAAAGTTACCCAACTTGACCTTAAATGGTTTGTACCGCTTAATTTAATCAGCAGAGTTTATTATGTAAGCAACAATTTAAAATGGTGTTCAATGGTAAGTTAAATTTGCTTGGTAAAAATGTGTAAAAAAAACATACTTACTACATGACTGTTAAAAACTACAAATAATTTAAAAGCAAAGTAATTTAAAAAACGTATTATAAATCTTATGTACAACTATAATTAAGTACTAATTTGTGAAATACCCGTATGAAACTTAATAGAAACGTGCAAAAGTAAGATTAAGAAAAAGCTACTACTTACCAATAAGAATTGCCATTCCTGTTAGTACAAAGCAAATAATAATTCTGCAATATAAAATAACATAGAAAGATAGTTGTAAGTAAGGCTTTTGATAGAGTAGATCATGCTTACCTTGGTGATGCAACCCAAAATTAAAGGTAACATTACGGAGACCATGCATTTTAGTAAGTTGTTTTTTTAATAAGTTAGTTAATTGAGTCTTCCTAATTGTTTATGTTTTTTTTTAATTATGTAATACTGCAAGGAGTTGTTCTAGACCCAATTCTTCTAATATTACAAGGAATATTTTCAAACTTTATTCTTATTTCATTATTAAGTTCAAATAAGATTTAGATACTCACTAACCAGTTGGATTTTACTAAAATCTGTTTGACTATTTCATTGAATACATTATATCGTATTCTTGTTAAAATCTAACAAGGCGGTTTGTATTATTTGTGTTTCATTTCTGTTGATTACTATTGTGCAGAATAACTGTTATTAAATATGTTTCAAGTTAAAATTAGAAAAAAAAACTTTGTTTTTATGAATGAAATGTCGAATTTCCTTTCGGAAATACTAGTATGCTTTATTTATTTTTTCTCTCAAATGTTAGTATTATTGTTTTTTGTTAAACCCGTAGTTTTCTTGTTTGTCGATTAATTAAAACTTTTTTTCTTCGTGTTAATTCGGCTTCATTCACTTTTTTTGTTAGATTGCTTGTTCTTTAGCTGAGCCAAGAATGTGTTTTATAAACGATACTAAATCCAAGGGCCATCTTATAAGATTTTTGGGCAATAGAGCAAAATGGCTTTTTTTACGACAGAAAAAAAAGATTGGGAAGGGGTTCAGGGAAGAAAGTCTTCCCTGAACTTGGCACACCAAAGTTTGGTTAGGGCTACACATTCGATATGACATCCAATGTCTGTGCTCAATTTTATTTTAATAATTTTTGGTGTTTGTAAGTCACTAAATATCTTTTCAAAAAGTCAATTTGGTTGGACTATTATTGAAGATCTTCTCGATCAGTCACCCTTTCGCCAAGGACCTACTCAGAAAGTAAAGTAAGGTTTTGTTTGTCAGATCAAGTAAAGGATCTTTAAGATGTCTGAGAGCCTTTCCCATTTGGACCCATCCAGTTATTAGTAAGGTCATTACAGTGTTAATCTAATCAGTGAGATCAATTAGAAGAAGAAAGAATAAGTAAAATCCCCTTCTCATAGTCTGTGCTGGTCAACCCCCCACAACCAGTCCCGCCCAATAAGATACCCTAAAGCATTGCAGTAAGGTTCTAATCAGTGAGGTCAATGTGTGTCGCGACCTGGCGCGCGCGCTTAGGCGGCGGCGTCTCGTCCTCATCACGGTCTCGCTCCTCCCCCGTTGACGCGGTGGGGGGCAGCCTGTGGACAAACAAAAAATGGTTACTGCCAAATTCTTAGGTTTTGAGAAAAGAAAAGATCTTGTGTCTTTTATTTCACCCCTGCCACTTTCACGATCATCTTCTTACTACAGTCCGTTCGCGTTAAGAATGCAGTGATTTTTGAATTGAATTCTGTTGCAAACAAAAAAACTCAGATCCACAACCTTTGCGATCAAAAGTATACGTTGAACTGATCACTGACTTGACTTTCTAATTAAGAACGATTTGATTGGTTAGATCGAAGGACAAGTACGAAATTACTGCATTCTTAACGCGAACGGACTATATGAGTGTGAATAGAGAAAGCGAGAAAATTAAAGACGATAGAAGTTTAGACACGGTATTTAAAAACAATTAGGTATTAATTCCATCCTAGCTTCGCTGCCATGATTTTAAGATCAAATGAAAACGGCCTGTTTATTGTTTAACTCCCTGCCAAGATCTTCATCAAGATCTTGCTGCTCTTAATTCCTTGGTGATTACCAGATGCACTGAAACCCAAATAATAGCTTAACATCCATCGGAGTGAAGATGATATGAATATAGAGCACCGGATCCGCATTATACCAATCTACTTTGTGTTATTATTTTTAGTTAATTTGTGTAACTACACATAATAATTTATCCTCGTAACATTCGAAAGATATTAATGTGAGTCACCTTTTATTGTAAAGGAAACTGCTAAAAATGTAGAAAACACCCGACAATCATATTATAAGTTCAACGCGCGAACTTGAAAAATGAAACATGAAAAATTAAGCGTCCGCCTTTTACATCGACGACTGACTTATTGGCAGTATCTTTCGCTGTGTGTGATAGATTCAACATGGAATATAATGCTGTAGCATTTAACAATAATCAACATTTTAACCGCTCGTGTTGGCTTCTCATTTCTCCATTGCAGCGAGGAAGGTACCTCTGCTGACAGTATTATGATCAGCAGCCTGAATCTGCGCTTCTAGCAGTGGTTTTTACAACTCTACCCCGCTTGTACCCCGGGAATGACTATAAAAGCCTCTATAAAAACTTGTTTGATTTTATATATATTTACTTCACCTCACTTATTCACGTCAGTTTTTTTTCTTCTAACTAAACATTAGGTAGAAGTTATCACCGGAAGAGTCACCATGTAAATTACCGTATAAGAGCTAATTTCACATAGGAATTTTCGCATCTAATAGCATTTATGTTCATAATCTAATTCCAAAATATTCAAAATATTTATATTAAATCTAGGTATTATTTTTGCACACATATTCGAGGAAGGTTCTATGACTGGACTTTCCTATGTCTATTTAAAATAAGTTTGCTTTATTTGTAATCAAAATACACTAAAATCACAAAGAACTCTCCAAATGGCACCGAAAGAGTCAAACAATTTGTTATATTTTTGCATATCAATTATCCAAATTTGTTATGATTGATAATACACTAAATTGTGACGGAAGTCCCTACATTATCATTAGTTTCAATCTAGATACTTACTTGCGAATTTGCGGACACATAGGCTTGTTTTTAATTCCATGGACGTACGCCTCTTTGAAATGAGCCCGTGCCATTATATTGAATGAGAATCACAATACACACGTTACCACACTCTTATAGTTCTACAAACGCGCGGTCCACTACAATCCGCGCAGATTCTTTTAACGCTTATATACGGGGTTTTAACAGTTTTTATAAGTGATTTAGCTGCACAGTAGCACTAGAGCACAAACACTGTTAGTTTGCCTACAGGTTGTACAAAATCAATGGTTCTAGAAGCCCGGAGGTCGTGAACCGGCGGCGTTCATCTTGCGGGAGTGACAGGGGGGAGCGTTCTGCGCTTATTAATGCTTGTGTACTATATGGCTATTACATGAAGGGGTAGATTTGTTTGTCTTTATTGAAATCGATAGTCTGGATGGAGTGATCTTTAATTGAGTTACTTGAGCGAATCAGCTCTTAGAAGTGGCTGGTAGATTTTGTTGTCCTGCAGATGTATTATTCGTTCAAAGCGCAAACTTTTGATCAGATGGCGATAAATGTATGTTGATGGTAACCGCCTTGCAAAAAAATCACATAAATTATTAAAGAGCTTTAAATCTCGCCTGATACCTTGACCGACTCCTATTTCTGGTTTTCTTTCTTTCGCCTTGTAGAGAGGTTAATTATTATTGTCAAAAGGTCAATAATACGCCGAATGAAATTAAAACGTGTGTATTCCTAGTGGTAAATAGTGGAATTATGAATAAATCAATTGGTGTATTTGCTAGTTATTTATAAAATGCATTTAAATGCAGGTAAATGAAGTTATTATACTTAACACAAGAAAACGTCTATGAGTCTTAGAGTCTAGAGTTTTTTATGATTAATTCTAAAAATTCAAGAAACATTGTTCCGTGTTATTTTAATATTTAATAAAAAAACTATTTATCTAATTTAGATTATCATCATCTATACATAATCTATATTGCCAGCTGTCTGTATAGGGATTCTTGCAAAGACCTTTCCTAAACTCGATCAAACGAATGCGAGTCTCATTAGAGTTTGAAATTATTTCTATACAAATGAGGATGAATATCAGTTCAAGGTGAATCTATAGGTAGAACGATGAGTAGATCTCTAGCCGTTTTTTTTATGTAATAGGGAGCAAGCAAACGAGCTAGAGGGTCACCTGATGGCAAGTAATCACCTCTGCCCAAGGACAACTGCAACACCACAGGTGAAACAAATAACAAATAGCGGGGAACGAAAAGACGATTAAAGTGAGTGTACTGCATCCAGATGTGGAATGTTAGTAAGGAGAATCACTAGACTTTTTTTTACAGGGAGCCCTTCACGGAACTTCCGCCCTCCGGAGGAAGGGCGGGCTCTGGTCAAGAACTCTGTGCTGGTAGACCCCTGGCGCGCCATGCTGGCATAATCATCCCAGCTCGAGGGGAGTTATACCTCCTTTCTACACCCGCCGATGGGTACGGCGGTGTGAGATCACTCTTACACCACCGCTCATCCTCGGGGCCACTTGGAATGGAGCAACACAGCCCCCGCCGTGTGCACTCCCTGTGACCCGAAGGCCCTTCAGTCGCCTCTTACGACAGGCGGGGGGAAACCGTGGCAGAATTCTAACGCCCCATACCACAGGGTGAATGAACCGCTAGACTGGTCTAACCTTATCCAACTCACCCATGCTTGGAGTAGTGCAAGCCAGCCCTGCGCACGAGTTGTCGCGCGAGCGGGAACAGCTCGTCCCTGCGCGTGAGCAGCGCCGGCACGCATCGGCATATCTGCGCGGCCGCCTCGTTCACCATCACCTGCACTGTGTTCGTTATCTAACTCACCCGTGTTTGGAGTAGTGCAAGCCGGCCCTGCGCACGAGTTGCCGCGCGAGCGGGAACAGCTCGTCCCTGCGCGTGAGCAGCGCCGGCACGCATCGGCAGATCTGAGCAGCCGCCTCGTTCACCATCACCTGCAATGTGTTCGTTATCTAACTCACCCGTGCTTGGAGTAGTGCAACCCGGCCCTGCGCACGAGTTGCCGCGCGAGCGGGAACAGCTCGTCCCTGCGCGTGAGCAGCGCCGGCACGCATCGGCAGATCTGAGCAGCCGCCTCGTTCACCATCACCTGCAATTTGTTCGGTTGTTGCTTTAGGTTTGACACGCTGAGGGATCTGATGACTTTTAACTAAAGACTTATGTTATCTGTATTAAAAATGTTTAAAAGTGTTTGACTCATATGATGAAGAAGCAATACTATCGACAGCTACTTTCGCCATAGATCTCCACAGATGGCGTTTTTGGGTCGTCTTTGAAGTGAGTTTTGAATCATGCTAAGAATACGGACAATATACGTCAACAACCTTCATTTATACGTCACAAGCCTCATCACAAGTATGAGGTATAGGGTGAGCCATTCACCAACACGTACGTTCAATGCGGATTGTTGGAGGGGTGTAAGGCTTGTTGACAAAGCTTGCAGTACTCACGGCTAGGCTTAGCGACTGACATCTAGCGATGGCCGCCGAGATAGTCTTAACGTGCCTTCCGAACCACGGATATGCTTGAATTTACCACTTATATTATGATAATAATTAACCACCAACCAACCAACGTACCTAATTGAGATGATAATTAACTATTGGTCAGGGTGGTCACCCATCCCATTCCCAACCTGGCATGCTTTTCTTTACAATGGCGATAACAGACGAAACAGTCAGAATTGTGCGACGGACACCCCTTACATTGTATTAGCCTGTTTAGTATTTAGCATATTTACCTCGTGCAAGGTAAGAGGTTTCTCCGGTTTCCTCTTACAGTCAAACCGACCGTAGATGGCTGCGTACTTCCGGATCTCCTCCATCCGCCGAGGGTCTGTCTCCGGCATCAACATCACCAGCTCTAGGTCTTTGCACATCTTCTTCTTAGTGTTTTGAGGCTTTGGTTCCAGTTGGGGTAAGTGTTTGCTTAGCTGTGGGAGGGAGGTTTCAGTTAGTAATGGTTCTTTAGTATGAAAATAAAGCCTGTTTAATATGGTCTTTAAGGAAAGGTGCACGAGACATTTCCCCATCGTCACACAGGTTTCATCTTAATGTATCCTTGGACATTGACCCTGTCACAGATATATTATGATAATAGACAACGGATGAATATACTGAAATGTTTGCTTTTTAACGAAATGCAGTGTTGCCAAAAGTTAACATAATATTTTGAACAGTAAGCCCCTGTAAAATAGCGATACCTACAAAAACAATGAAAAAAACGATGAAGCAATTCATGCATTTTACGTCCATGCTTCGACGGGGATCGAACCCGCGCCCGATGGTATGGTAGCAAATTTCATAAACATTACACCAAATAGGTTTTCCATATGTTACTAGTGTTACTACACATTTTCATCTTATCTTTCTGAAATTATGTCTGTCAAATCACACTTAATGTTAACAAATACTGGCAAATTCTAATGGTGGATACCTTTTCCGCCGCAGCCGCTAACTTCTGTACATGTACATCTAACAACACTGGCGTCAGCTGGACTGGTGACGTGACTGAACCGGGACTCGACCCTGCTGACGCTGGGGGACACGCACTTTGAGGAGAGTAGGATCTAGACGCCGATGACGTCACAGGAGTGGCGGGAGCTGGGGAACTTGGCAGGACTATCTTAGTGAATGTATTCTGATGAACAGGACTAGCGTTAGGGGCGGAGGCAGTAGACCCACAGCTGTTCTCAGGCGCGCCAGGAGACGGACTATACATCGGTCTGTTACTATCAGGTGACGCCACACTTCGTGGTAGGACTGGTATTGAAGGTGGAATATTGAGTAATCTTTGGTTGCATTGGATAAAAGGGTTTTCTGAGGGACAAAGGTTAGGGACTATAGGTATTTGGAATAAGGCGGGGTTGTTCACCCACTCTTGGAGGGCTTTTTGGAGGCGGCGCACGTGGAGGGGTTTGGAGGCCATGCCGACGAGGGCCATGATCTCGAGGAACTCCTCTTCACCAGCATCACATAGTTGCTGGACGTCATCACCGCCTGCAAGAAAATGGTGATGAAAATTCATGATTAGACATACTTCAATGCACAAAGCAGTTACAGATACATAACAAGAACTCTGTAAGCTGTCTGGAATCGCAACCTGGCGGCAAAAATTCTAAAGTGGTCTCGGTCATTTAATACCAATTTAATGTTTTTCGTAGAATAACAAATATTATCGATCAAAGCAATATCTTTCAGACAACTTTCAAGTGGAGAAATTGATTAATCCAAAATACGATCATGACATAGTGATTAAAATATGGAATAGATACCTGTACCTGGATAGCTTTATTTTAGCTACTAAATAGTTATATACCTGGATTTTTAATGCATGTTTTTAATGAGATTGTTTGATTGTTTGGTGATTTAATGATTTATGTTTTTTTTGCTAAATGAAATTTCTTGAACTAATCTGAGTAATTATCTTATTTGACTCATATATTTCTGATTATTTTATGAGAGCATTATAACAGGCAATATTTTTTTTTAAATCAACATCTTTCAGATTAAAGCAAAAAGCTCAAAAACTCAAACGAAATGTATGGATACCTAGCACATTTAAACGGTACTACTTAGTTAGCTTATCTAAAAACTTCAGAATGCTTCAGATCTGTTCTAGGCACATACCACTCAACATTGCTAGATCTTTTGCTTATGACAGAAGAACAGATACAATACATCGTTATTCCCATCACAAAATACAATTGAAATGCATGAGCTAAAAAACTAAGCTCGTTAGTTTCTTTCATTCTTTCAAATCTTAACTTTCTCAAGACAAAAAACTGAACAAGTACTTAATCCAAACCGCATTAATATGCAAAACTATCTTGCGAGCAACTTATCATTGTTCACACAAAAACGTGTGAGGCCAAGAAAAAACACCGCCACACACTAGTTTAATTTAGGCAAATATGTTAATATTCGACGTGACCATTTTGCGAAGGGGCCAAGAGAAAAAAAACAAAAGATGCGCGGCTCGGCCAAACCCTTCCCGCCCGGTCCGTAATTGAAGGAATTAAAAGTGAAACTTTTAAAAAAAGGCATTTGCATGACGTTTGGTTGCGCGCGCTTTTTATGGATCTATGGAAATGTGTTTTTTGGACATCGCCAGCGATGAGAAAGTATTTTTTCATGGGTTCCTACGAAAGGTTTGCGTGATCGAGATTTGATTAGGGATTCCAGTTCTTGCTCATTCGGAATTAAGTTACAGTTTTCGAAACGATTTTGTGTTTTCTGTTTGTTGGATAACGTAGTAAGTTGTATTTAAGTTTCATTAAAATAGACCAAATAGACCAATTGCTTACCAAACTTGTTGGACTACTTATATTAAAAGAAAAGTTTTAAAGGTCGTACTTATGCCTTTAATGGTGCGGAACGAAAAAAGCGAATGGTGGTGTGTTGTAGGTAAGTACTTAATAAAATTATTTCTTTAGTTAACGTTAGCATCTATCTCATAGTAACTAATGGCTTCTGTTTCTAGGTTCTTTAGGTAAGCATCCGTGCTTCGGAAGGCAACACACGTGTCTAGACGTTAGCCGTTAAGCCCAGTTGGTAGCCTTAGGTTGGTAGCCTTAGGTTGGCTTGATAACATGTTACAACAAGGTTTATCACTAACTTCCACTCCTTCGATAATTCACACTGAGACAGCGTGTTGGAGTATCCTTAACATTGGTATAACTTTTAACTAAAAAAGTAACTACGTTAATATTTAATATCTCACCCATTTCTAGCAGCGTGTCGTAGTAGGCGAGTAAACTCGCGCGCTGCATCACCCTGTATAGTTGGAGCTCAGCCTCGTTGGCTGGTGCCGACGTCACCACCACTGCAACAAAACACCTTGTGTTAATGAATTGGTCCGCATGCTGAAATGCGGTTACCGCAGCCCATAGACACTAGGTACCTAAGATCGGAAGTACCTAACACTTGCGCGGAGTTATCGAAAATTATTACTTTTGCATTTATCACTTCATTTCAGTGATAGAGTGGAGAAGGGCCAATGCGAGCTTAATTCCATTCGTGATTAGAAAAGTGACTGCGAAACACAAGTGTTTGTGATGTGTTATGGCATAATATCTCAATACAATGGTAACTACTAAACCCATAAAAAATAAGTATGTAGCTAAATATATAAGGTATGGTAAAATACACAAGCAAAAAACTCTTTGTTAGTATTAACAGTAGCAGCTGCCTACCAACCCGTTCATTTATAAAAAAATATGTTTGATGTTTCAGACCCTTTTAAATAATTGTACTGAACCAGTTTTTTATGAGTTTTCTTTTGGAATATGATTCATTTCCTAAGTGTGTCACAGCTAGCTGTAATGTATTTTAAGTTAAACCCAAGAAGAGATGAGTCACACCTCAGCTTATAAAATCTCTTCATCAAATAATGAAAAAGGGACCAAGCGAGAAAAAGTGTAGTTACGGGTATTTTTCACCTTAGTAACCTCTCTTAGTAAATGGAAAACTCAACACAAAAAATCGTTCCTGAGATTAGCGTTCAATCAATATCTTAGGTATCTTATGTATTAACCATAGAGAGAGTATTTAGTATATTGTGTTGTCTTAGTTGGGGCTAGACGCCGCTGTGTGGAATAATGTCCAATAAATCTTATTTAATTTAAATTCAAAACTTTTGAAGATCGTCACCACGGCCTTTCCGTAAACATGCATACTCCTATATTCTACAGCTTTCTTAAAACATAATTCAACCCAAACCTCACTCAAAGTTAAGCCCACAATTTACGACAAAACAAAATTTGCGTGCGCCTTCCGATTGCACCGAATAGCGTGCGGGGTAGACGCTTGTAAAAAACAACCCTCGGATCGCAACCCCACTCATTACCGAAAAGAAAGACCGTTACGGACGAAAAAATGGATGAATAACGCTTTACATAAAGGGGTTCGGCCTTTGTTCGAAGTTCGAACGGCTTAACCCGCCAATGGGTGTGCCATAAAAAGCTTCGGCATACTCAGCAGTTGATCGAAGTTGTCGGCGAAAGGCGACCAAGTTTGTCATCAAAAATATTCGTTAGTGCAAAGAGATTTAAGTTTTGTGGGAAAATGATGGTAGTTGGTTGCCCGTATCAGCAGAATCTGCATTTCTTTAAAATGACTTGTAATTATAGGAAATGGTGCAGCTTTTTGCTTTCCTCTAAATGAAATCTGTATCTGGATTAAGGTCAATTTGAAGTGCACAATAAAATAAAATGACTTTTTTATTTTTAAGCTGTTTATAGAGCGATTCATTTATATTTTATAGGAGCTTTAAGAAATTATTGACACAATTAATAATTAACTCAACCTCTCCATTGATTATTCAATTCTGTAGGTTTTTACAAACTTTCTTAATTTATCATTGTCTAGCTCTAGGTACATATTTAAATTCCAAAAGCTCTGAGCACTTTTAAAACTTTTACAACTCGGTGCTTCTGAGTATCGACTCAAAACGCCATGACAGAAAAAATGTTACCACCCTTCGGCTAGTTTTTAGGGTTGAAAAAAATGGGGTGGGACGAAACTCCACCCCGGGCAGGTAGAAAAACTTTACATGAAGCAAAAAATGTTAACAAAAAAAGGCCGTGCATTAGTTCTGTACATAGAGACAAGAAATATGTACATATAGTCGTTTAAAGAAATAGACATGGTGTAATGGTAATATGATGAAGTTGGTGTTATGTAAAAAATATACCTATCTAATAAAACTTTTTTTGATGATAACATTTTTTATGGAATGAACCAAATTGCAAATGGTAAGAATAAACCAGTTTTATCTAGAAAGGTAATTTATCCAAGTAGATGTATAGCACTAAACCATAGATCTCATCCACAGGGTAGATATTATAATAGATTAGATACTTAGTAAGCATTAATCTTACCACGTTACGTATAAAAACAAACCAGTGACTAAATACAATACTAAATATTTTCTAAAACTACCAATACCAGTAAGCGAACTAACACAAAACTTTCCCAAAATCTACAATGTCATTCTAAAAAAACTACACCAAGAAATCTTACAAAAAATATGCAAAGATTCTCATCTCTTTCTCAGCACTAATAAAGGGTTAGCTTGTTTTGAGACACGAAACCATGAGAACATTTTTTCTTAATCAATCTCATTCATTTTTTATAAAAAAAAGTCTTTCTCACTTGCGTGCGATGTCCAAAAAACTGTTTTGCATAATCTGTGCCCGTAAAAAAATCGCCATGCCGCGCGGCCGTATGCAAATTATTTTCTTTGCGCAAGTGAGGCAAGGGGTGCAAACCCTACGCCAGCGGGCTGGCCATTCATTGTTTTCTTTTTTTGATAATAGTAACCAGTTTCTTGATAGTAACATCGACTTATGATTATGATTACTTTTTCACTCTAAGTTTCTTGGGTTTTATTAACTTCTACTACAAACCTACAAGTTTTTCATTTATTTATTTATTTAAAAAAACATTCGATGAAGGAAAAAAAACAGGCAATTAAAACAATTGCAACGAAGCAGAAATCTCAATGTTTCTAACCGTATTGTTTTTAAAGTTTTATTTTAATCAGATTCCTATCATTCAAATATTAACAATTATCTAAAACACAAACTGACAAAGTACCTTTTGTCTCATTTGGTTATTTTTACCACTACGTTAAAGGGTCGTCAAATGAATCTTCTTAACCCTTCAAAACCCTGGGAACATCTTTTCCTAATCATTTTTTTATTCTAAAAAAAATGACCAAAAAAATATTTGCATAATCTGAACGTCTAAAAAATAGCCATCTCTTATGTATGCAAATTCCTCCAACGGGAAGGGTGCGACCAGCAAAGTCTTTCTTTTTCTTTTTTCTTTCTAAAAGTGGTCACGTACTACGAGAACTCATTACTGTTTTTAATTTTATGCGAGTCTCACGGTTTCGGAACGAAAAAAGCGATAAAAACTTTTTTGGCGAGAGAACGTTTTAACAATTAAAAAGTTTTAAATGATTTGTTTATTGACTGTTTTAAAAAAAACATTAAAATGCAAAAGATAGGAAAACCAGAAAAATGCATTCGGTCTTGGCATCAGGCGGGACTCGAACCCGCGCCTTTCGCAAGCCGGGCGACTGCATAATGCTAAAAACAAAATAACCTATCAAAAATCGTAGTTTCATCTTAATCGAAAGTCAAATATTTGCAATAATGTTTCTTTCGAGTGTTTAAGGTATATGCCTAAACATTGGTGAAACCAACCTGGCTGTCAGGTATAATATACCAGAGAAATTCGTCCGGTCTGTTAATGGTCTCGGTAGCATAATTGGTAGTGCAGTCGCCCGGCTTGCGAAAGGCGCGGGTTCGAGTCCCGCCTGATGCCAAGACCGAATGCATTTTTCTGGTTTTCCTATCTTTAGTAAGATGATAATGCATTATCCCTAATGCTAAAAACAAAATTAAAATGCAAGTTTGAAGATCACATTTGAAACATTGCATCAAGTAATTTTGAGTGAATTTAACAATTAATTTGATACCTGATGACCCTAAATAATGAATGATAACTGAGATGCTAACAGATAAAATAACAGAGCGAACTGGATAATGGCGGTAGGCTCACCACTTAGCATTATTCATCATCATCATCATTTCAGTCAAACGACGCCCACTACTGGGCATAGGCCTCCCCCAAGGATCTCCACAACGAACGGTCCTGCGCTGTCCGCATCTAGCGGGTTCCCGCGACCTTGACCAGATCGTCGGTCCACCTTGTAGAGGGCCTGCCCACGGAACGTCGTCCGGTACGCGGTCGCCATTCCAGAAACCTTTCCGCCCCAACGGCCATATTGAGTTAAAAAAATTGCTAGACCAAATTAATGTGAGCTTTTGAACTTTTCGTTGACCATGACGGCAACGATCGGCATGGCTTAGGCTACCCCGTATCCCATAAGTTTTTTTTACAAAATCAGAATCAGAAATCTTTCTTGCTCTTAACTGTCATCAAATAACAAAAATATGAAAACAAGATCACCAAACAGAAGTTGGGAACATAATTTAATTTTTTTAGAAGTTAAGGAATGCGCTTAAGTGTACCAGTACCTACATATCTTATTTAATTGACTGTACACCGTCCGGGAAGTCTAATCAAATATATTTTTTAATGCCTTTTACGACCAAAATAAGATCCTTCTATAAAATCTCTCAATGTTTCCAAAATTTTAAATATTTGTTTCTTCAAACCCTTCCTCCAACTTAAAACCGGATTGAGCCTCGAATTCAGGGTTCAAACAATCATAATCACACACAGAGATAAACGTACCATCGTAGCTTCAAACAAACGAGCTTATTACGACAAAATCATAGTTCTTATTACTCATTACAATAACAAAAGACAACAATAATTACCTACTCGTTTACCGCATGTTACCGTACACACGTGCATTCTGCCTCGTGTGAAAATGGCAACTAATTCCAAAATACGATTCTAATTAGTCAACTTGAGCTCGAAGCCGCACGTAAACGGAATAAAGTAACAGTCAAGCGTGAGGCGTGGGTTCTGTACAGAAAAAACATTTGTTTTTTGTTTTTTATCATCTATCGCTGAAAGTAATCGTAGTAATATTAAATAGAAAAACACCAAAGTTAGCCATAATTTAACTTTCTCTCAAAAAACACCCTTTTTGCAGTATTGTTTTAAACGTAACTTTGAATATTTTAACGCTAAGGTTGAAAATGTAGGTAATTGTAATGGGAACCCGTCACTTGTCCGAAATTTACTAGTCCGAATTTCATTTGACTGAAAACTATTGACCAACATTTCATTTGCCAGATGTATTATTTGACATATTTTTAACCCGTCGAAGTCTCTTTTGACATAAGTGTAGTTTACCCGAACTACGATTAACCGAATTTCAGAATAAACTTTTTACTATTGCCCGAAATCTTTTTTCAATTTTTTTCATTTACCAGATGACTTATTTGGCATATGATCACTTTACCAAAACTACATTTTACCGAATATTACTAGGCCACAACTACTGTATGATAACGTTCAACACTCGTTAACGTCGATTTTCAGTAATTTCAACTTCAGGGCGAATCCGACTCAGTCAACCCCGACACCACGTGGTACTTGTTTTGCCCTACCTCAAGAGTGTTATTTAAAAGCGCGTAGGCATGGAGGGGCGAGGCGGCCCGCGGGCTGAGGAGCAGGTGGCTATGAGCGAGGCGCCGCGGCTGAGGCTGGCCGGCGAAGCCGGCCAACAAGCCGAAGCTGCGGTGTTGAGCGAAAGCTATCTGCGACGATTAGCACGCGAGGAACCGCCGGAGGGCAGCCCCGTAATGCCGAAGCCGTGACAGAATTCTTGTGTTTTACTTCAACTTGCATGTTAAATACTTGCATGCTGTTTGCCTGCGTACTTACATGCTCAATAAAATAGGTAATTTTATTGAGCATTTCCTATTTTATTTTAAATCCAAAAATGCCTTGTCTGCTTTTATGCTGCTTGCATTAAACCAGTAACTTTTTTATTATCGTTCGGTAAACTAAAAATATGGCAATCAAAACAGTGGTCTAATGATTGTTCTGGAAAACAATACTTCGGCCAAGTATCATTCCGGCTAATCATTACTTCGGTAAAACGTTTTGTGGCCTAATGAAATGTCTGGCAAACGAAAAAAATCCAGTTGAGAATTGGTAAACTGATACAGTGGCAAACGTCATTTCGGGAAAATGAAAAAAATGCCGAGCGTAAAAAAACCAAACGTTTTCGGGAAAATGAAATTCGGGAAAAGAAAATTCGGTCTTATGATAGGTAACCAATTGTAATATTAAAAAACTACGATTGCATTTCTATTTCCAATTTCATTTTTGTAACATGGGATGTTTAACTTTGTGAATATCATTTTTCGCTGCTCTATATCTAAACTAGAAATAAAATATTTTATGTCCTTCTTGATTTCTTACAATATTTTATTATCAAGAATGTCTTGTTTTCAAATGAACATCGATTATTATGAAAAAATAATAAAGTAACGGTTAATTCCAATCGTCTCTACAATTCCATCCGCGGAACCCCAAACAGGATAAAAAGAACTCCCCTACCTGCTTGTCTATGCCTCATTTGAATAAAACCTAATTTCTTTAGCGGATAAACAAAAACAGGTCTTTGTCAAGCGTTCGGATTTCGAAATTTGAATAAAAGGAGCTTCCCATAGCAAAGGCGCTAATGATAGTGCAGCCATCGAAAACAAAGCTAGGGATGTGATCTCGCATGCGATCGCATATTTTTTACCACTTGCATACGCTGTGATACTAGTGATTGATATGCGTAATAGTGTCTTGGTTTATGAATATTAATAGGCTCATTGTGCAGGTTGCGTGCTAACTTGAATAAAACTTTTTTTACATTTTTTTTGACAGTAACTTCCGTGCGAATTTTGTGCCAGAACGTCTTAGCTCGGAAAAAAACCTCGTTCGTATTTCTCGTTGTTTTTTTATCAGTTTATTGGTTACAAAGGAGAATGTCTGTTATGTTACATTGCCTATTCATTATTTATTCAAAAAATAGCAAACAATTGGTGGGCTTAATGCCTAGAAGCGTCCTCTACCAGTCAACCGCAAGTTTTATCAGATAATTTCAGAAGACATAGGTATCTGTTTTTGATATTTATTTACTTTACCTAAGGTTTCATGGTTGTAAGATTTGATTTTATTTGAATTACTTATTACAGCGTAATAGTTATTTATACCAAATACTAATCTAAAGGGCAATTTACAAATACAGTGAAATAGTAATTAACTTAAAAAAACAAATCAAAAGTGGCTCAAAAAGTATTAATCTCCCTATCAATCTTTACCGTGGCAAAAACCGAAAAAACACATGTCTGTCCGTCTAATTTCTTTATTATGTTTGATTAACCCTTCAAATGCGTCCGCGGGTCGTAATTACCAACAGATGCAGTTCTGATTAATTAGTTAAAAAACTCCTTTGGGTTACCGGCACCTGCCCAAATCTCACTTTCGATTACAAAAAAGAGGCACTTGTAAAGTAAAAGAAATATTATTTCGTCTTCCGTATAAATTAAGAGTGCTAGATAACGTTGCCTGTTGACGTTCACAGAACGCCATCCACCCATTTCCTTTTTTAGCGTTTGCCAAATGTAATTTTTTTGCAACATAGCTAGGAGGCACGGACCGGAAATGGGTAGCCAGTCATACCGTTTACCGTAAACTAAGATAGCACTATTTTTGAAAAAAATGTATATATCCCAACTAAGAACGTCTATCCGAAGCTGGAGATTAGATACCTGGTAATTTAAAAAAAATATGAATTAAAATTAAATCAATACTGTGTCTGTCTGTAAAACATAAATAGAAGATAATTATTTCCAGATATTTTAATTAATTTGTAGTATTTATAACACTATACACCCTTACTCTGTTCCCGCCACCTGTAAGATGCCTTGATACTTAATATCGCTATTAGCGATGACGCCCTCTAAATTGTACATTGTTTTAAATGTAGTAGATAGGGTAGCTATTAGCTCGATTTTTGTTCATGTGCAATAAAGAATATTATCTATCTATCCATATTTTCATAGACCGCGGATCACTAAAAGTCGGGAACCTGTGTCGATAGTTTTTTCGGTTTAATCTCGTATGTAAATCGTCCAGTCATTGTCTTTGCAGCGGATGTGATGGGGTTATAAGTTTTTATTCACTTTCGTTATTAAAAATCTTTGGACAATGAATGCGTAGATGTGAGAAGCACCTTGGAATACAATTGGTAATCGAAACGTGATAAACACATGTTGTTGTGGTTATCGATATGCCTATAATGAACAGCAACAATTTTTTTTCTGGTAAAAGTACTCACCTACTGTGCACAAACTTGGTCGCTCACTGAGAATCAAAAGTCCAAGCTCAAAGTTTGCGGAAGAGCGATGGAATACCAGTGAACGCGAAATATTGGCTCATAACAGGCATAGTTGGAGAGCTTTGGGGGAGACCTTTGCCCAGCAGTGGGCAGGCGCGGATCCACCGTTGTGGGCACTGTGGGCATGCCCACAACCTTAATTTGCTTGTTGTTACTATTAAGTCACCAATGAGTGAGCATCGGTGGAACCAGAGGGGGGGTCATGGGGGTCATGACCCCCCCCCCCCCCCCTGAGCTGGTTCCAGCGCTCCTGAGCGGCCTCTAGCTTTACAGAAATAAAATAAACTTCTGATAACTTCTGATAAATTTTTTGGAAAAAAACCTGTTTCCATTTTTCTTGAAAGGAGGCAGTATTCATTGAGAAAAAGACACACGTGGATAGCCCTAACGGACTTATCCACCTCCCAGAAAGACTATCTGGTAGGTATTTAGAGTTGGTTTTCTACTTATTAAGCAAAACGTAAGAAACGCAAAAAAAAACAAATGCGTTTGTTTTAGATTTGATTGGTCTTTCTTTCAAGTCTCTCTCACTATAAAATAATCTAGTCGATTTACAATCGAAAAAAAAAGCGCTCGCTTCGCTCGCGGTCAGTTATCTTGAGAGAACGTTGTTGCTAGGATCTGCCTGGCCCACCTAATTTAACGTTTTTTACTGAGGAGTAAAAGAGGCCTCGCGAACTTGATGTCGCCAACGTCCACATGTGGTCTATCGTCGCCACTGTCGAAATCACTTTCCTTTTTTTTTTCAAGTAGAGTACCTACGTACATAAATAAAACACCTACTTTTTACTTGTATCTATAAAATCAAAATTAAATAACAACGACCTTGTGACCCCCTCCTGGCGGCAAAGCTGGATCCGCCCCTGTGAGTGAGTTAGTACTCCATTCAACTCTCACTTTGATAATTTTTGGTGGCTGTGCCCACAACCTTTTTTGAGGGCTGGATCCGCGCCTGGCAGTGGGACACATATCAAAGTACTATCAGCTAGCACACAATATAGGATGAATAAAATCTTGTTTTTTTAAATAATGGCATGTGTTTTTGGTAATGTCCTGCATAACATCTCATCTCATAAGACAAGGTCAAGCTACACTGGTACAGTTACAGCATATACATCTATCCATTATAGCAGCAATCCATTCAAATAGTTTTACCTATTTATTCAGGAAAAAATATGTGACTGCTCAGTTGAAAAGTGTGCTGAAGTATTGGAAATATTGGAATACACCTTATAACATGACATTTAATAAAACTAAGTTGATTGACTTTTACAAGTTTTGCCATCAATAATTAATCATATAGGCGATTTTGGCATGTTTCTATGTTGATAAATGAAATATTAATTCTTAAAGAGAAATCAATAATAAAATTAACCTTTCTTAACTTTTCAAACAGTCAAAGTAGGTCATCCCATGCACTCATGTTTTCAATCGCACACAAGGTTTGATCGAATAAAAACGCCCGTCCATTTTTTGCGTCGGATCCCGACCCGAGCGGCGGGTCACGTCAGTGGGTCGACACTCGACGCAAAAAGGCGCTTTTTGTGGAGTACTCTAGTAACTTCGCTTGATGGACCAGTGACAGACTTCCCTGCTTACTTGCAACTTGCTTACTTTTGGATGAAGCGTGTGGTTTATTTATGCCTAAATGAGACCTTACCATTAGTTGGCCATGTAATGTTAACTCCTACACTTTTAGCTTTATCGAGCGGCGGGTCACGTCAGTGGGTCGACACTCGACGCAAAAAGACGCTTTTTGTGGAGTACTCGGCCCTCGCTTGATGGACCAGTGACAGACTTAGTTGCTTACTTGCAACTTGCTTACTTTTTGATGAAGCGAGTGGTTTATTGATCCTTAAATGAGACCTACCCCGTAGTTGGCCATGTAATGGTTATGACTAGACTTGTAGCCTTAAAGCGACACTACCAGCCGGACATAGGTAATAAGTTTTTTCTAATAAACTAAAAAAAAAATTAATTTTTTTTTGACAGTTGCTTCCGTGCGCATTTTGGGCCGGTACGTCTTACTCGGAGCTCGGAAAAAAATCTCGTTCGTATTTCTCATTGTTTTTTTATCAGTTTATTGGTTACAATGGAGAATGTCTATTATGTTACATTGCCTATTCATTATTTTTTCAAAAAATACCAATCAATTGGTGGACTTAATGCCTAGAGACGTCCTGTACCAGTCAACCGCAAGTCTTAACAGATAATTTCAGGAGACGTCCGTGGGTCGGCGCAAAAAGATGTTTTTTGTGGAGTACGCTGCCCTCGCTTGATGGACCAGTGACAGACTTAGCCTGCTTACTTGCAACTTGCTCACTTTTTGATGAAGCGAGTGGTTTATTAATGCCTAAATGAGACCTTACCATAGTTGGCCATGTAATGTTAATTACTAGACTTTTAGCCTTAAAGCGACACTACTAGCCACAAATCTGAAGTTTTTTTCGAACCAAGTGTATTTGTAATGCTGCCTAGGAAGGATGATTTTTGTGGTAGTGTCGTTAAATCGATCTTGATTTCGGAAGTAAATAATTAGACTAAGTAAATTATTTTAAATAAGATGCAGGCCAACAAAAAAACTGCTGGTGAAAAGCACTTTCGAATCTTCTAATTTCGATAACTCAAACTAAGCACAACTCTACCAATTATTGACATGAATTGTTTCAAATAAAAAAGTAAGAAAAATTTAAGGTAATTGGTAAAAAGATTTAACGTATGTTAACAAAAACTATCAAAGCCACATTTTCAATTACACGAACTAATTTTAAAAACCCTAAAAGCCGCAAGTTTGTTTGCCCGAGGCGCCACTTACACCGTTCACACATGTTCTACTTCGGTCTAATTGATACCTGCCCGTAGTTAGCACCTCTCCTACGCGAGGGTTAGGATTTTTTGAAATAAAAAATCTAAAAAAGTTATAATGGCAGTTTTTGACCACCCCCGACAGCGCAGTACAAATTGCGGTGAGATAGGGTTGGCCATTTGAAGAAGAAAAGTTAATATGTTTGTTTAACTCTCTTGCAGATGTGCTCTTGTTATACGGAACATTACACATGACATACGGAAACAAATAAGTGTCTTTATACCCCGTTCCGTAGTTAGCCTGAACCGAATTAAATAATAATACAGATTTCTTAAATAAGTACTGAATAAAGGTATGTTTGTTTATGTTCTATTTAACCAGACTGGCCCTTTTGGACATACGTTACAATCTAAACCTTAGTTTTATTCGTTCAAAATTTGATAGGTCTCGTTTTACTGATTAGATGTGACGCGGTGATATTGCATTTAAAGATTTTTTCTGTTCAAAATTATTAACATTTTCTTTTTTCTTTTCTACTTTTTGATATAAATTAACGTCTGAATGTGCCTGTAAGTACTAACCCCCATATTCATGAAAATATGGAAATATGGTTTAATCAATTTACCTGTTATGTCACTTACTCGCAAATGGAGCAACAAGAATCAAAGAGACAAGCGATGCAAATGTTAACATGTGGTTAAAGCGCTGTTTAAGTTTCTATGTATAAGGAATATCTAAGGTAGCCAGTGAATTAAAAATATGTGCTTAGCGAATGCTCAACCCTGCGTGCGCCGCGGCCATCTGTCAGTCATCGGTGAGTTAACCCTTCACTCACTGGGCCCGTCGCCCGACAAAATATGTGTATTTTTTTTTTTTTTTTTTTTTTTTTTTTTTTATTTAAAATGGGTTTGCGTTTGACCTCAGTCTCGCCTGATGGTAAGCGATGACGAGGTCGAAGGTGTAACACGCTTACCCAGAAAATGCCTATTCACTCTTGCCTTGAAGACACCAAGGTTGTATGTATCCGGAAACACAGACGCAGGGAGGGCGTTCCACTCCCTAGCGGTGCGGACCAGAAAGGAAGCACCAAACCGCTTAGTTCGGACCGCTGGAAAGTCGACCACATGGGGGTGAAATCCCTCACGGCGTCTAGTGGTCCGGTGGTAGAAAGTGGAGGGTGGGATCAGGTCATGAAGTTCCTGCGCACACTCTCCGAAATACACCTTATAAAAAACCGATAAACAGGCAACTTTACGCCGATGCTCCAAACTCTGGAGTTTGGTTCCAACGAGCGTATCGTCACCTATCAGTCTCCTGGCCCTTCGGTCTACTGAGTCCAGTGCATCCAGCTGGTATTTGGCAGAGCCATCCCAAAGGTGGCAGCAGTACTCCATACACGACCGAACTTGTGCTTGGTACAGTTGTAACAGCTGTTCCGGTGTGAAGTACCGCCTAACCTTGAAGAGGATGCCAAGTTTCTGGGCAGCGGTTTTTGCTTTAGACTCAATAGAACTTCCAAAGTTGAGGCTAGACGAAAGATTCATACCAAGGAGCTCGAGGTGGTTGGTAATCGGTATAGGTGCATTCAGGAAAGTAGGAGTTGAGTTAAAGGGACTCCGTTTGGCGGAGAATAGACACGCCTGGGTTTTGCTGGCGTTGAACTCAACGAGATTAGCTTCGCCCCAGTCGGACACTGCTTTTAACGTTGAGTTCATCCGCTCTACCATAGCCTCTCTAAGGGACTCAGTCTCAGCCGGACTAGTGCGAGCGCTGGACATATATCTCTCTGTAACGGTGCTATCGTCTGCGTATCCGAAGATACCTGGGCACAGCAGATCGTTGATGTGCAGCAGGAATAATGTTGCAGAGAGAACAGACCCCTGAGGAACTCCGGCATTTATAGCCAGTTGGTCGGAAGAGCAGCCATCAATGACTACCCTTATTGACCGTTCACTCAGGAAGTCAGATATCCAGGCACAAAGTGCGGTGGGAATTCCGTATGATGGAAGCTTGCTTTTAAGGCTATCGTGCCAAACCCTGTCAAACGCCTTTGAGATGTCAAGAGAGACGGCAAGAGCCTCACCGTGATTCTCGACGGCTTCGCCCCATAAGTGAGTGGCGTACGCAAGAAGATCACCAGTTGATCGTTCTCGGCGAAAACCGTACTGACGATCACTGAGCAGACTGTTGTCCTCAAGGTACGCCAGGAGCCGGTTGTTAATCACACGTTCCATACTTTTGCAAAGTATGGAGGTAATTGCAATTGGCCTATAGTTGGCAGGGTCGGCTCGACTGCCCTTTTTGGGCACAGGTTGCACGTTGGCAAGCTTCCAAGACTTGGGAACTTGTCCCGTTGCTAGAGAGAGGCGGTACAGGCGTGTCAGTACAGGAGACAACTCGGGCGCACAATTCCGCAAGACCACTGCAGGAATCCCGTCAGGACCGCTGGCTTTATTCACGTCAAGAGTGCGAAGCGTTTTTAGTACCTCTTTCTGGCGGATGCGGAACTCAGGCAAAACTGAGTCGCATGGGGGTAATATAGGTGGTATTTGGCTTCCAGCACTAAGACGCGAATGGCTTGCAAAAAGAGCAGCAAATAAATTTTGCCGCCGTATTTTGCCGCGCGGTCGCGTCAACCTTTCCTTTATTTCCTTGAGTAAACCTCCACTTGCCATTTGCACTTTCCAAAATAGGGGAATTTCTGGAACCACACGTATTACATACAATACACAACTTTCATATTGGAATGCTTGTTGTTTAAAAAAACGCCTGTCAAATTCTTACTCAACTATTAAAAGCTTAATGAAGTACCTACTCATTAGGTCATACAGCAATTCTGTAAACTCCTATCCTCACCATCATGAACTTTATTTAATTCATAGTCATAATTTGACTCGGTTTTAAATAACGCATTGCAATACGCTGTCCAATATTTTAATTTTTTTTTACTAAGTAAGTATCTAAAGGCACTGTATGAAATGTAACATATTTGTGTAAATTCTATTTTATTTGATTTTAGATATAATGATTGTACGATGTCAATTGAGAAGCCTAAATTTTTGACATCTTGTGTCACTTGTAGTGCATTTTTTTATTGAGAAATAAATTTTCTTACCTTACTTAAAGTTTCAAAATCGTAAAACTAATTCTTTATTTTTTCCCCTTTTAACCCTTAAAAGCTCATGCAGCAAAACGCGCGCACCCAGATTGATTATAGACTATAGTCCTAACTTTTTTGACGGACACCTGTAGCCAGGATACGTAGTCAGAGTTCCGAGGATGAGGGATCGAGGAAAAAAATATAGAAAAAACACACTAATGATTGAATCGTGAGAATGACTGGCGCATGAAAGTAAAAGGGTTTTTATTTGCGCCCTTGGTTGTAATTATTATTTAAGAAATACGTGATTACGTTCGCATCTGTTAGGGTTTTGTTTAATTAGGACACATTTTTTAGTTTTTAAGATTTTAAGTTTAGTTTTTTGTATTTCTCGTACAGTATAAAATCAATTTAACTTATCACTGTGCTATAGGTGTCGTAGGCTATTGAATATTTTAAACACATGCCTAAATAGATTATCACACCCAGGCACAGAACGATCACAAATGTTCGACACGTAAATGTTTGTCCTGGTCGGGGATCAAAACCGCAACCTTAGGGGATAGACAGGAGCTCTACCTATTACGCGAATAGGCCAGTCAAATGAAGGAAGGATATATTTAAAGGCAATAAATCTCTCTACGTAAAAACTTTAATACAGTCTGCTACACTTTATGGACACCTTGCCTTCAATCTGATAATCCGCCTCTATCGACATTCCAACCTATTTATTATTCATTCTAAAGCCATAACTTTTTTGACCCTCACAACTGTCCAGTCGCCCCCAATGCGGCCTTTTTTACTCGACCTCTTTACACTCCGGGATTTTTTATCTATGGTCATGTTTGACGTTCTCACGGAAGAGGTTGAATGGACCCAGTGCCAGAGTGGGACTTTTACAAGAAAAAAACACGGAAGGGTTGAATTAAAACTATTTTGTTTATCGTATCTGTGGGAATGGATGACCCCTCGTAATATGTTATGATTTTTTAACATCCGGGAAGATGTTTTAAACTGTTTAATGAGAGGATGTGGACAGACAAAAAGTATTCATTTACATTGTAAGTACGACTGGACCACGGGGGTAGGGTTACTTTGGACAAGGTGTTCGATCCTCGAGGGGGGATTATTAAAGAAGGGTTTATTCGTAGATTTAATAGTTGTGTGGTGCGTCGTTGGTCTAACTACGACGTTATAAAAGATGTAAAGAATCATAAAGACATGTTGTGTTGACTGTTTACAAAACTTTTTAACGTTTCATATAAACTATGTTTTAGCAAAGAAAACTGTTTATCTCCATAATATCTTAAACGTGTAGAGTTGCATTACTTACTAGACAGTTAAATTAAGCAACAGATAGATTGTAAACCTCTACTCACAATTGCACAGGAAACAAAGGTATTGAATTCAACCGAAGTCATAAAAAGAAAGAAAAACTGCTACCGATAATTTTTATGAAAGGTGGTAAAAAGTGACGTTGAATAATAAAATTAAAAATAATGACGATTCGAATCGACACATGTTACTTCCGAGACGGTGCCCATCAAAATCAGTTAGAGCTTAAAAAATCGGATGCCCTCATCCGCAATGATCAAGTCGACAATTAAAAAGAAATAAAACAAATCTCTGTGGTCGACAGAAAGGCGGGAAAGCAACTGACGTTACATTTTTTTTGTTTATTTTTTTAATCCAACAGGTGGTAAAGGGTTGTTAAAGATGTTGACTAATGTATTTTATGCTGTTTTGGAGGGAAAGCGTGACAAATGGACAAGTCTAAACATGTGTTGGGAACGTTAATTAATTAAAGAAGAAATTGAAAGTTAACCCTTTCGCCTCGGGGTTTCTCATTGTAATTTATTATTATTGTTTAAAATCAATCGATTTACACTTTATTTATTTTTTATTCATCCTGTTAATGCATTGTGGTAACAACAAACGTATTATTGATTACCCATATAATACACATCCACACAAAGCCTTCAAACATGTTGTAGATATTTCTATAACTTGAAGGTATCCGCTTGAAGGCACTTGGGGAACGTTGTCCCCAGATTTTTGATTTTGATTTTTTTGTTTTTGTTTTTTTTTTCAAAATTGACGAATCGCCCGAAATGTAATAGGACACAGAAAAATTGACAGGTCCTATTACATTTCGGGCGATTCGTCAATTTTGAAAAAAAATCAAAAACAAAAAAAACAAAATCAAAAATCTGGGGACAACGTTTCCCCACGGGCCGTCAAGCGGCTAACTAGTTTATTTTGTAGTCAGACAAATGTTTTAAATTATTTATTAGGTTTTTTACTTTAGTAAGTACTTGTTTTAATGCATTTAATAAATGAGATATTCAATATGCAGACATATTATATAATATGTACACATACATATACATCGGCGAGGTATCAAAACATCTTATTTTATTCTTGAAATCACAAAATAATTTAAATTTAAATAACTGTTTCAGTCAGTAGTAGGAAGTGCATAATTTAATTTTTCAAATAATGTTTAACTCTTCCTGAATGGTAGAGACTGAACGCCACCTGTAATAAACTTGATTGACCTTAATTTCTTAAAGAAAGCCAACAATGACCGACAGTGGTTTTTGCTCTCTTTTTTAAACAAACAATAAGCCCGATTCACGGTTCATATCCTGTCATTAAAGCACTTTACAAAATTAACTCTGCGGCAAAAGAACGACATGGAAAAACACAATTTTCTTAACACGAGGGCAGAGAGTCCATAATCGAATGTTGGATGGTGATTTTTTTAACAGTGATTTATCTATGTCAGAGCTGTATCATTGAGGTCAAATGACAGTTGTCGATGGTATTTTTACGTTTATATTTATATGTGGATATATAACCTGTTAAATACATAGTTTTTTGCAAAATGTCGTTTTGTCGATTTAAGGCGTTCCATTTAACGGAAAAGTAGCCTTAAGCATATTGTATCTATGCATTAGTGGCTTTTCCGGCTGAAAATTGTTATTTTTTCTCCATTAAAGTTGTGATTAGGTATTGTAAAGGCAGCCTTAGTTAGAGCGTAACACCGTCGACTAAAGCTGTCTACAGCAGTGTTATGTACAAATCAGGTAAATCAGTGTTTCTAGTTCTCTCTTCTTAGCGCGCAATAGTTTTATTAACAATTGCTTAATTTAAATCTGTTTTGTGAGACGTATTCTATCCATTCTTTGTACATGGCCAAACCATCTAAGCATCTACGTTGCAAGCAATCTTAGTTCTAATATCGTTTTTCACATAAAAAGTTTAGTTTGAGCTATAACATCAAAAACTGTTAGCTCTGTGTAATTGTATTATTAGGAGTCTCAATATTTAAACCTCAAATTTCATGCACGTCAGCACTTTGCTCCTCAAACAATCAATAAAATATCAATATCAATCAAATACACCTTCAGTTCATCGACCTCTGTTTTTAATAACTATATTACACTTACAATTTCATCTTTATTGCTCTCAATATAAAGTTCAAAGCCAAGTTTTCAACATAAAAGATTTGTATTGACATAAAATGTTGTCAAAAATTTCAATAGCAACTTTAAGTAAAATCGTCCTTATTTCTTCTTAAAAAGTACCACAACAATTCTTTAATTTGAAATCCAACAGTTAAATCTAAATATTCGAAAATGAACTTTAACTCTTCCTAATAAGAGTTACTGCTTTAATCTTTCAAATCACCCTGGATCTTCCAGACAGCTAACATGTTATTGCGTAAGAATCATTCCATTTTAATCTCTATTTTCTTGTAGGAACAAGGAAGGAAGTTGTCAAATAGGTTTCAAAACACGCAACATCTGCCCGGGCAGCTGCAGGGTTAGATTAGATCGTGTCCATTCCTTGCTCCTTGCGGCGTTGAAGGGTTAGGACTATTTTGTATTCAGATTTTTTGACCGACCATAAGGTGTATTTTATGGTAATTTTGGGGGTTAATACAAGATTTTAATAGATTATGGAAACGATATTTGCCGGATGATGAATTTAGCATTGATTGGTCAAGATATTTTTTCAGTGTAAGCAACTCCATTATGGTGTAACATTGTGAATGCGAGTTGCTGCGAGTTGTTTTTGTTAGCAATTGTGTTTTTTAACGTATCTTATGAGGTTTTTCTGCCCGAGTTCGAATGCCCGAATGATCGAATTCCATTTTATTCATTTAAGTGGAACTTTTGAGCTTATGATTTACAGACTTTATTAGTCTTCGATTATATTATATTCGAGATTTTTTTCCACGAAGTAAACGAAATATAATCATAGATTACCAATGATATTTAAAAGAGATACGTAGATACGTTATGTCAGTAATGATGCGAAGTCGAACACTGTCCCCTGGCGTACATACACTATAATTTCACCTTGTGTACAAGATAGTGAGTATGATTATTTACTAGAGCGTAAACAAGACAGATACATGTTGCGCAGTGTCGTCTCAAACTGTCAATGCTTTTCTTAGGTGTTCGAAGTTCTGATTTCGGGTGCTACTTTTGTGGCACAAGTACTTCAAACTTTAAAACTTTATTTACTCACTAAGTGGATACATGGTGATGTCAACAATATAAGCACTTATAACTTAGTGACCCTTTGTGGGTACTGCAATAGTCTCTAGGACAATTTACTTATCAACTATATATTTCAAAGATACAGTAGTAACCTATCTACGTCTTTTTTTATATAATTCATAAATAAATAATAAATAAATAAATAAATATCAGTGTAGATTACCTAGTAAAAAAAACATTTAGTGCGAGAATGAAAATCCAAAACAGACTTTCCTCGACCGATGTATGATTCCACGTTTCGCCGCCATTTTAAATGTTTCTTTCTTAAACAAAGGAGTCCGTATTATGTAAAGTGGATGCATAAAAATGCAGTTGGCAAAAACGCGCTGCAGGTCCGTATATAATAACAAATGATAAGTGTTACCGTGTGTACGGGCAATGGGACGGTGGCTTATTAAAAAATACTGTCAAGCGCGAAACTGGGACAACACGGGGTCCGTAGCCTTAAAGCATCGTAAGTTGCTTCAGTCATAGGGTGGACATATTTACCGTTGGAGTGGTTATATCCCAATTGAGACTACATTTCCCACTAAATACGATTCTGGCACACAATTTGCGCTATTTCCCTTCTCATTCATTCTTACTGCAAGCGAAGCTATTGGTTTCTATGAATGTCTATGAAAGTCATTCCAAGCGTGGCCTAACAGCAGCGCCGCGATTCGTGACAAAAGTATGTCGCTTGCAGTTTGAAGTTGCAGTTTGCGGTCTACGGTCTGTCTTAGAACTGTTGGAATTTTGAGTACCAAGTAGCAAAGGCATCATAATATGCCGTAAACCGTATCTTCAATATAATCTACTGCATGGTGCTAGGACTTTAAATTTCGCCGTCGATCCCTAAACCATAGCTCAAGAATAAAACCTCAGGCAGACGGTATGAAATCTGCATAATATGGAGATTCGCCTCACTCGGCCAGTAAATAAGAAATCGTTATAGTTTTTATCTAAAATGTGTGCGAAGCGGAAGCATTTTTCAGAACTGAATTTACTTATTGTCCAAAAAATTTAATTAAAATATTCAGAATTTTCTTTTGTGTCCAGCCGGTATAAGTTGATCTCATATTACTACTTACAAACTAATATCCTGCCTTATTCCTTTAAAACCGATAATTTTATTGATGAAGAGAATTATTTCTTCATGCGGGTTATAAATAATTAGATAAACCATCAGCAATTTTTCCCAAGTTTGAAAGATTTGCAATGTTTTTTGCATGTAGTAGCTACCAGTATTTCACTTTGCCGTAGCCCAAGGGAACTACTTTCTTCGCAAATGACTGGCAGTTATTATTCTAAAGACATAATTCCATTAATTAAACAAAAAAAAACTTTTTTGAGTCACTCCCTCGAGTCGAGGTCCTTACAATACGCGGGCATTCAATACAAATAGAGAACGCGGTTACGCAAAGATGCGTTCGAAAACCACCGTTGCGTTTTTTACCTTTTCGCCGTCCCATTCATGCTCTTCCTCGACCAACAATGCTGTGTGGATATGCAAATACAATTTAATTGTCCTTCTTCAGCATGTCTGCCTCCGCGGACGAAACGGAGTGACGCATCTGTCATTTCGGATATTAAACGGTTGCTTCGCCACAGAACAATAATGACCGACCGTTTTTACTCACCCGCCGAGTGCAGGCGACGACGCAATTTTTTACTAATGAAACATCTCAAGGAATGGAGTTTAGTTTTTCAGCCGCCTCTCGTCTCGATAATGCCCAGCTGAATTTTCATGAGTGCAATATTTATCGTGTTGACGCCATTACTGTGGTGCGTCCTTTCCATATACCCTTTATTTATGTGACAAAAACTGTCGCCGACAGCGCGAATATACCTTTATCGTATCGGTATTTTTTTACCGTTGTTAATTCCTTGGATAATGGCTGGAGTCGTTGGAGTCAAATGACCGGGTGGGTAAAAGAAACGGGGGGAATTTCAGCGATGTATGCGCAGACTTTTAACCGAGTTTTTTGCCGGCCGGCCGGCGGCGTGGTCCGATCTTTTTTGCGTGTCCCGATGAAAACCGTAATGGCATTTTATCGTGCATAAGAGCGGAGGGAATCATTAATTATTTATAATAAGCGGCTAGCGCCAAATCGACCGCCATGTTTATTTTCGGAAGGTAACTCTACGATTTTTTTTTCTGTCGCTTCGTACCGCAAAGGTGTGACGATGCGGAGTGCCGCGTTGTTATTAAATGGGGTAAAAAGTGGTTAAACAATGCATGATCATAATGACTGGGGTAAATTAAAACCATTGGAGTTGTCACTTGCGAGCAAATTATAATAAATAATGAATAATGATCTACTCCCGTAAGAATGATACTTAGCTGGAAATACAAAGGAACTAGGTTTATTAAAAAAATTAAGCAGGTCTATTTAATACTCATGCATGCAGGTTCTGCAGTGCATTTTTTTAAAACTTCTCATTATTCATAACATAGCTCAGTTTCGTTATCCCACCCATATTCGGTGAGAGTGCCACTAAGCCATTGGGGTACATCTCCAGCAAATTTAAAGTCAATGAAATCTCGTCATCATAACAATTTTTCCAACTTTGAATGCTACAAGAAGTACTTAGATAAAAAGTATATCAATAGACCCAAGTACTCCCCTATCAACGCAGGGTATGCTCTGAAAACTTTAAAACAGTTGGGCAGAAAAAAATACTTAGGCTTACGCAGTGTCGTCGAAGCTAGAACCCTTTAAACTATCGGCAGGAATGATTGGACAGACCGATTCGGTGTAATTATTAAGAAATTGGCTGCTATATCAGTGGTCGCGGGTTCGATCTCCGCACAGTACAAACTCTCGTGTTCATGAACATGTCTGTTGGTTTTAGTCTGGGTATGTCCAATGTGAATTCCATATGTATTTACAAAAAAAGTACCCATAGTACAAGCTTTGCTCAGTATGCGGCTAGATAGCGCTGTGTGGAATAATCTCCAATGATTAATTTTAATCATTTACGTTTTGTGTTGGGTAACACACGCATTAAAATCCAGTCATTTTCAAAAGAAGCTTATTGCATTCATAACCGACTTCATTTAATTGACGGAAACGGACGTCTGGATTCTTAAACACCATAACAAGAAATTAAACATTTTGGACTACTTAAAATTTTAAGCAACTCGTAAACGGGTTATAAACCTACTTACTAGCCCAAAAAACTAGTTTCAGCCACGCGACAGGCATTTGCGTAAAAATCGTTACATTTGATGAAAAAATACACACATCAAAACTGTCTAGGGATATCATAGGGATATCATTTTTCAAATATTTCATAAAGTTAAGTTTGTTAACAAGTTGAGCATTATCTTAGAATAACGCGAGGACAGAGGCATAAGATAAAGGTTAAGAATATTACAAAAAAAACGTTTGATTTTGCTAAAATTTTCACACCTTTTAAAAGAAAAATCTGTCTTTTTTTAACGTCCTTACGATTGTACAATAATGCTACTACAATGAATTTCTTTATACAATCTGAAAGGGCAGATATAGCAGTTTCTGTGTTTTCAAAAATTTCTACGTTGGTATCAATATTTTTGTTTTTACAGCCTCCCAAATAGCTATGCTTTGTATGAAAATGCTTGAGATATCCCTAGACACTTTTGAGTGTATATTAAATCTATTACATAGCAGATACTAATTTCCATTGTGTAAAAGTTTACAAAACTCAAAAAAAGGTGTGAGTGAAATAAAAAACTAACTTTTATAGGTAAATGTTATGAACATAGTGTAATACAGGCGCGGAATAAAAAGGTAGACCCTAAGATCTGTTTTTGCTGGCTCAATGATGACATTGACAGAAACTGTTAGTCACATTTGTAGTTTTAATCATTTACTAAGCAAAGAGGATGCAATTATTAGATTTATCAAACTTGACACAGTGTAATGGCAAGGTCAAACCAACAAAAAGTTTTGATTCAACTGTCAATCGTGAAGGAACTATATACATCACGTTTAATCTAATTTAGATTTTATTCGTTTTTTCCACGACAGTACAATATTGCTAATCTACAGAAATGCTAAAAAAACTAGATAAAATCAGTTGCAAATAGTACCTAACTAGAAGCTAGGTCATCATTTTGCGGTCCATTCTCAAGTTTCTGATTGGTCACTCAGTCCGCACTTTTTGCGAGGATTGTTCGAAAGTAGGTTGTAGTTGATCATTAACACACATGTGCCAATCGAGAGGTTTTGTAAAAAATACTCCGACAAACGAGTCATTATGTGCTAAAATGTACTCGGTCTCAGATTGTGTTGACACTACCATGGAGGGGGGTAGGTAAGATTTTTTTTTTCCCCTTATCTTCTATACTTATAATAAATCTGTAGAGAGAACAATTCTGTACATGAAATATATTTAAAAAATAACTATTAAGGGGTGATTAGGGATCGCTACTGATGCCACAAATGCAATCAGTGAAATTTTTGTCTGTCTGTCTGCTGTATGTTCGTTATAGAAACAAAAACTACTAGAGGTATTTAATTAAATTTGGCACAAATTATTTTTCATACTCTTAGGCAGGTTATAGTGTACTTTTCATTACGCTACGATCAATAGGAGCAGAGCAGTGAAGGCTAATATTGGGAAAACGATAAAAGTTACTCCATTTTTTACACGTAAAAACTACTAGATGGATTTAAATGAAACTCTACAGTAATATAGTTTACGCATCTGAATAAGACATTATAATTACAATTTATAAAGAAATATCACATTTTTTTAACTGAAGTCCACGCGGACGAAGTCGCGGGCGGCCGCTAGTTTACAGTAAAACTTAAAATATGAGTAAAAAAGGTAATTAAAAAAAAAACATGACTATGTTTTTGTGTAATGTACAAACCCTAAAACAAGAATGTAGGCATACCCGATTGCACTTGACTTAAGAAAAATTGTAACAGTCGGGACCCATTCTAGGAACAGAGGGTTGGCGCATACATGCATGCATATTACACTACAGATTTTTCCTAAGTTAAAGTGCAGTCGGGTATGCCGTCTTTATTGTTTCAGGGTTTTTACGCTACACAGGTTTGAAATGTTTTTCATTTTCATATATGTATACCCAGTGTCACTTTCGCAGTAATTATCTACGAATCCAACGACACTTCTCAAGCTAAACTCCATCTAGCCGTTCAAGCTGCAAAGCGTGTCAAACACTATTACATACAAACTCGAAAAACATAATCCTCCTCCTGGCACAGTCGGGTAAAAACACAGTGGGACTCTACCACTGGTTCGGTAGCCGATTCTATAGAAAGAAGAAACTCGAAATTTAATTTTTGCAGCATAATTTATTTACAGTTATTAACAGAGGAGTCATTAATGAAAGTCGCAATCTAAACAAAGAAAGAATGACATTTTCAATTATTTATTCATTTATGATAAGGTACACCAACAGCGATGCATACGAAACATACACAATACAGTAACATGGTCTAAGAAGATCTATTTTTGATATTATCGTTGACAAGCTATTTACTCTACTATCTATAAAAAAAACTGTATCAAAATCCGTTGCCTAGTTTTAAAGATTTAAGCAACCAAAGGGACAGAGAAAGCAACTTTGTTTTATACTATGTAGTGATAATGTCTATCTTTCTTAATTTAGATTTAAAATTACACAAATTAAGATTAGGGTTGAGAGCCTTCCGCGCTCACCCTACAGTCCGGCAAAGCTGTCAAAGCCATCGGAGGCTAAACAGCAGTAGTCACACCAAAAAAAAAACAATACACAACTTAAGGTCTAGAGTTAGGTTTTGTTAATTTGGAAATACAGATGGCAGAGTTTCAAATGATATAAATAAAATAACAATTATTTCATGGAGTCGCGAACATTAGCTACTATTACGCCCCATTAGGTTATTTCATCCACATACGACTAGTTTTTGCCTGCAGTCATTCTCGGCAAAAACTGGCTAATGTCAACCGTTGACATAATGTAGGCGACAATTGCGTTTTTTCGAAAATGCTGCATTTGTGTGCCGTTGTACATGGTGGTATTTAATATTTTATGTTGTTGTTTTTGTTATGGGTAGGCCAGAGTTTGTAGTACAAGTTGTACCTTGATTAAAATACTGAAATCAAAGGTAGAAGAATCGAACCGTAATCGAAAATATTTGAACGTACGGTGGACGGCACATTACTACCCATTTCCGGTCAGTCCTCCTTACTCTATTGCAAAGAAATGACATATGGCTGGAGCGAGAGGAAACACGAAAATGGGGTAACCTTGGAACCCGATGGTCACGAGATCAAATCTGGCCGGAACACTCCTACTTTGTGATAATTGTACAATTTGCAGCTAACTCTCCGGTGATGGAAAACACCGATATAAAACCCAAGCAACCCGGATAAGAGCGGTAGGCTCGCCCCTCACCACTTTGGGTTCAAATACCCTTAGCAGAATGTGGGCTTCTGAATGTTCCGTTCACCATGACGACAACAATCAGTATGCCTCTGACTAACCCATTAAGGATTTGGTTGTGAGGATATGTAATGTTATATTCGTCTTGTATATTTTTATTCATTCGAAATTATTCACGAAGCATAATCTATACGACACACACAGTTCCAATCGATTTAAGTATCGATTTAGTTACCTAGAGCCCCCTAGGCTTTAGGGGGGCTCGGGGTATAACGTCTTACAAAAGTTTATTTTGGTTACTACATCAGAGGTCGCGGATTCAATCCCCGCACAGAACAAACTTGCGTGTGCATGAACATGCCTGTTTGTATTGGTCTGGTGTTTCGATTGAGTATGTATTTAGAAAAAAAGTTTTTTGTATGTCTGTTTATCCGTTGTCTAGTATCCCTCAACGCAAGTTTTCAATTCGCTTACTTTGGGGGCTAGATGGCGTTGTGTGGAACAAAGTTCAGGGATATTTATTTATTCAACTGATCTTGGTGAAGCTGGGCAGAAAACTTCACCTTCCCATAACGCTCCCATTAAATCTCACTACATCAATAATTGGATTTCCCCATAATCCATTTCCCCTCAAAAAGCCCTACAAAAAGGGATTCGGAGAAGACGTGGTGGGAATCTCACCGAGCGCACTGCGCGGCGTCAATTTGCGCTTTTTGCGCGAGTCGCGCTTTGTCTTGCGCTTTTTGCGCTACTCTAATGCGCGATGTGCAATGGGAATGCATCTTGATACGATTAGTGTTCTTGGCTTGTGTTTTGAGATGTTTGATCTTTTACATAGAGGATTTATTTTACCAAATAAACAACAGCATTTCTTATGATTAATTTGTGTCTAAAAATTAATCAAAAGCTCAATTACTATGGGATATATAACAACGGATATTTATATATTGAAATACACATTTCGTTAATAAATGCAAAAAAAACCTAGGTGGGAACCAGCCAGGTCAATGCATAAAAGCACATGTTTATGCGTGTACTGTAAGGGGATCGAACTAGTGGCCTCTGGTTTAGTAGTTTAACACTATAACACTAGCCATAATATCAAATCTGAATAAAAAAAACAAAACTGTAGATTAGGTGTCCGTTCCATTAGTTTTCAGGTTACTCTTGCATTTGGTGAAAAAAAATCCTAGTTTCTAACACAACTATCATGTTATTTTACAAAACTGACCTACAACTGAAGTAATTGTCCACCCTACTGTAGATAATCTCAAGTCAGTCTAATCCAAGTATCAAGCGGTGCCGAGCGCGCTAGACTCCGCAAAAACCCTAGAGTGCGGAAAAACCGTGGAAAGCGCGGAAAAACTCCGCTCACACAGACCGCGCAAAAACCCGCGCGTTCTCATGATGCTGTGTTTTGTACTGCTAGGTACGGTCAGCACTATCATGGAACTCCTTAGCCAAGTCTTAGTTGTGGACTTTGGAATAATTTAGGAGTGTAAATAAAATGAAATGAAATTATATTTATTGCACACAAAATAGTGTACCTAAGGACTTAAATATTAATTGTATTCGCAATGATGCGAATTTGTGGTCATAGTAGTCGCTGCACATTATATAAGTCGACTAGATACTTTGTTTATTTTGTCTGCATTGTAAGCAGAAAATAGTGATTTCGGGTTTCTTGCCGGATTATTCTCGAAAGAAAGTCCGAACCAATGGTAGAGTCACATTATTATTTATTGTTAACTTTATGTTGAGACTTATCATTAGTGTTTTTTTTTGTAAAACTCACACGAATAAAGATTATTTTTACTTTTCCTAACTTCACTTACACACCTACACTTAAATGGTAATGTGTCCAACTACTAAACTAAAGCTCAGCTTCGAAGCTTAGGCGTAACGTAACTAAAAGTTAATAGAAGTTTAACAACATTAATGATTAGTTGGATAGTAAAACGATCACATCAAATTTATACGATTATCTTTACTTACCTTATTTACGCTAAAACTATTTGTCTACATTATGACGTAGATAATCCTTTCGCGCCATTCATATTTCATGATGTTTTTTATCACGCTGCTGTCACTTGTTTTTTTTAACTAAATGTGTAATGTGTGTGTAGAACAAATTAAGCTCTGTCTTTTACAGTAAATTATCTTAAACCTATAGTAAACTCTGATTCTGAATTCAATCACCTAGAATTTAGTTCGAAATACCTACGTGCACAGCTTTTTAGAAGTAACCTTTTGGACAGGTTATGTAAATTGTAGGTCTATTTATGTTTGAATAAACTAAACAAACCCCTAAGGATGAATTAACCACAATATTCGTGCGGTTACAATATTTTGATGTTATGAAAGAATAGCCTGCAAGAAAAAATACTGAAAAGTGCATGCAACATCAACGTAAAGTGCGAAACTTTCAAAAGTTTCATTAAAATTGCATGAGGTGACTTACTGGTCCCATTCACGTTGCGTCCGATGATTTTATTGGAGCCATTGGGCATCGGGCCTGCGGGGGTATGCGGCGCGGGAGGAACACTCCGTCCCGTTTCCTCGCCCGAGCTCTCCATATCGCCCCTCTCGCTCGCACACATCAACCCGACACCCGCCAATTCAAAAACTTCACAAAAATCTTTGAAACTACAACTTTTTTTTTACATCTCCCGAACGCACTGGCCGAAAATAAGTCAAAGAGTAAAAAAAAATTTAGGTGTTTTTTTGTTGACACACAGTCACGTAGTACGCGTAACTGTTCCGAAGTATTTCGAGTATTCCGCGGGATTGTTTAGTAGCCGTGACGTGGCGGTGTGACGCGCGCGTCGCGACTGCCAAAGAGTTTGTTTCGCAGCTGCACGCTCCGCCCAGCGCGGCGCCCTGCGACCCCTCCAAGTGGCCCCACGGACGGCACCGTATGCCGCTTTCCTTGCCCTCATACATAAAAAAGAATATAATCGCCGCTATAAAACCGTGGATGTGTGAGTGAACGCTTATGTGGTAGGGCTTGAGGGTCGGTGGGGACCACTTTTTATGATTGTAAAATTCGACCCTATACTTATTGACTGAGACAGACGGCAAGTTTAATTTTCTGGCAGGCCGTTTAGAGCTTTTAAATTAAAAGGTGGAAGTCGCTTTTTAAATAAAATATCAAATAACTGAGAAGTATTTACAGAATCTGACTTCTAACTAAAGCTTAGAAATTATAAAATGAGATAACATCGCGTACTTACATTCGCGGTCTCGAGGTGAAGAAATCATAAACATCAAAGATACCAGAAACACACAGACCCTGCACAAATATCTGTTTCATAAAAACAATTGTACTGTTGCGGGAATCGAACCAGTGGCCAAGCCGCGACCCCGTGATTCACCACTGGCACTTCTAACCACTGCGCTAAAGGCTAAAAAAGTCTTGCCCAAATACACCTTAGAATAATTATTTGAAATACTTAAACTTTAATATTACGCTTTGTTCGCTGAAAACCCCTAAAAACGTTTGTTAACTGAACCAATTTTATGAAAATTCCAATATAATGGTACGTTATCTCTACCTCAAAACTCTAGTTGAATCACTATTAGCGAAAAATGCTCCTTGGCTGAATCAGGATAAAAGACCTGAGATCTGTTTTTTCATTATTTAGGAAAAAAATAGGCCTACTTTTCCTGAATTTTAGTTAAGGAAATAAGTAGGCTTCCTTTTGTCGCAAAATAAATCTTAAAGAGGGTAAAATGGGAATGAAAGTTTGAAGAAGTTTCCGTTGCGTTACGTTAATTGAGTACTACGCAAGCACGAAGTTACTTGTTGAATTGCGTTAGGGTGACGTCCACTAACGTTGCGTCGTCGCACACTTCACACTTGCTCATACAAATCGTTAAAATCGCATCCTTAGTTGCGAGTTCGTCGCGCGTAATTTATGCATGCCGGTCTCTATATTCTAAAATGTGGTCATGTATTGCGTTTCGGTTATGCACATTTAGCTACAAATACTCTATAATCTATCTAATGAAAAGTGACCGCGAATGATGTTTGAGATATAACTAAATGGTAGGGAATCGAAAATGGCTTGACAAAAGTATGGTAGAGATTGACGCCCAACCCCCAGAATACTGTAAACTACTGACTTGTCTGATCAATAAACGCATAATAACTGTTAAGTTACCTACCACTCTAAATTCGTCGTAATACAAATGCTTACCCAAAAACGCAGCTAAAATTAAATTTTTACAGTTCATCAAAAATGAGCAAATCGTCCACTTGCATGCGCCCGCGCCGCTGTTTACGATCCCAACTCAATTTCACAACCCGTAATTCGTCCAAAATTATATTTAACCCATATTCGGCGTCCGTTTTGGCGAGGGGTGTTGCCAGATGTGAAATATGCTACGATTTCTGTATTTTACACAACTAAGTTAATAGGTACTTTGGTATTCGTTAACTATCGTTACCTTGTAAAATCATGGGTTCGATGCCGATTATTCGTGTGACGAATATTAATACTGTGCTTTATCTGGGTGTTATTAGTAAACATTTATTCATCAGTCACCGACATTCAAATCTCTGTTAGTTTGAAGTCAGAGAGTCAATCATGAATTTTCTGCTATGCAATCGCGAGAGTCTACGAAAAGTCTACGACTACGACAGTCTACGACTTTCATGAAATTTCGATGGTTAATGTTAATGGTCCTAAACCCAATAAAAGTAATGGTAAATAATTTACCCAGACGATGGCGGCGGCGTAAGCGAGAATTCTTTCTTACTTAGTTCCAAAAACTTTGAAGCGGTTGTCGAATAAGAATATTAGAACATGGTTCCAACAAGAACTATCTAACTAGATATAGATAGTGTGATAGACAAGATTCGACAAGAAGTTCGACAAGACAATTTGACCTTAACTCAGCAGAGCATAAAGCTCTGCTTAATATTTTGAGGTGAATATACATATAATCAATCGATGCCTACACAATATTCTTACAAATTACAATGATTAAGCAATTTTAATCTAATAAGCATTTTTGTGCTCAGAAGCCCTCTACAAAATCGCCGGTTCAGTCGACGACATGGCAGGCAACTCATCACCCGTCATCTCTTTGCTCTATAGCAAGAAATTGCAATTTGGCAAGAGTGATATAAAAAACGGAATCCATATCCTGATGAGCTGTTGACTGTACACCGTACCCCAAACTTCACCTTCTCATAAATGGGGGCCAAAGAAATCCAGAACTATTAAAAAAAAGGAAATCTACAATTCGATAACGAAAACCTGCACTGTAGCGTTTTAGGTAAGTACAGCTAGCACTTCAGTATATTTTCAAGCAACCCACCACTGGCAACCTTATTTTTTGTCTGTGCCATAGTTTTTGCAAGCTCACCGGCAACGGAGCTTTTTATAGCTTCCCCGAAAAGCTTTCGGATCGTAGCGGAATCAAGCTTTTGCAACTGATTATCATTTTTAATTTGCCGCACGAGATTCTCGGTTCGCTGTCATTTTGTTTTTGTGAACGCGTTATTATGTAAAGCACGCAATTTGGGCTGAACAGTTAAGATTATTTGGGTTAAATTGGGACTTACTCTTAAGCAGTGCTCATAATTAATCGTAACATGACATACGTTACAAATGACCTTTGTGTGAAGAATGTTGTCCCACATATCTATTTATTCATTTCAGAGTGTTATTTAACAGAATATTATGCTTGTCATTTAAACTTTTGACACATAACTCAAGTTTTATTCACCAACACGAGCTAGCGTATTCCCATGAAATGTAATGTGGCTTGATTTAAACATTGAAGCCCCCAACACAGCACGGTCCCTTTAGTTAAATGATTATGGTTATATTTGTGAGGTATTCTCCATGGATAGCGGCGGATATAGGTATCCAACTCCCTACAAAAACCTCAACGATCTCCTCTTACCTAAGGTGGTGGAAAACCTTGAATGGCATAATTCTAGGCTTTATTAGGAGCAACTGCAATTTACCAAAGAACGCAAAAATTGCTTAAATACTTCATTTTCAAAATCTTGACGTGGAGGCGGGTTTATTTACCTTTCTACTTAGGCAAAAACTTACTAATTACATAATTACTTAACGTAAATACATGCCAGTTCCTTATTAAGACACTGATTGATCCAGTTTTTAATTACTTTTTAATTTTATTTCAAACTTCGAGGCCTTGATTGTAGATAATTGATTATAATTTTTATGATGTTTTTAATGTAAAGTTTCTCAACCTAGTTTATACATGCAATGCTAAGTAAGTTATCCAATTATACAAATAAAACCTCAAATCCCACGCTTACTTATCGTACTTAGCTTGAAGTTTTTCCGCTTTTCCTTCGAGTTTTCCCCGATTCCGCAAAAGAGCGGAATATGTTCCCACAGCGAGCCGTTAGTCCATCATCATATCGACATATTTCCAGCTAGCCTCACTACAACCTTTCACCGACTCAAGGAAAAACCTACACTGCCATAACAGTCAGTCGGATATAATTTACAGAAAAACCGAGGCCAGAGAAACGAGGGAAAGCGCTTCTAAAACGAGTGGTTGGTGGAGACGGCAACGAAACATTTTGATTTTTGGTGTAAATACTTTTTTGTAACATATCAACCATTTTATACTTTTTAAAAATAAATCGATATTCACTTGTCTTTTTTCAAACAAAAAAGTCATTTCGTTTACAATACTCTAGCGGCTGGCCGCGACTTCGTCCGCGTGGATAAAAGTAAAAAAACAAGTTATATAAGTATCTTTATAAATCAATTTTACAACATGTTGAGAAATGTGTATTGTAATCTAGTTATTAATTTACATAATTATGTTACTGGGTTAAGCCCATTTAATTGTGTTTAATAAATAAATAAATTGTAGCCCATGTGCTATTGAGATGCATAAACTTTATTATTGTAAAGTTTCATTCAAATCCACCCAGTAGTTTTTACGTGAAAGAGCAACACGGCACATCCACACATACAAACTTTAGCCTTTATGATATTAGTAGGATAAGTAATACTTACAAATAATATATTAAATTCTGTGAATGATCACAACATTGCGCTGTTGTGATTCTTGTAAGATTTTCGTTCTTGCGAGATGCTTACTTATACCTAGTCGATATTTGGTACCAATTAGAATTTTCAGCCAATGTTATCATAAAACATACATTGATAACATACACTCACGACTATCCTAAACGAGGTTGTCAGAGGCACACTGATTATTTCCACGGAACATTCAGAAGACCACATTTCGCCAAGGGAATTTGAACTTACAGTTTTCTCATGGATACAATTTCTTAGCGTTGGAAGCGATACTTTCACCTCACGGTCAGTGTTTTCCACAGGTATTTAAACATGTCGCATGTAGTTTAGGTCATAAGATAAACATACTTAACCAGAACTCAAGCTCGTCGCTTCTCGCCCCTTCTACGTGGTCTCACTGACTTGAATCAGCTTCTGGCAGCAACACCATGCGATTTGTTTGCGGACAAGCCCCAGGATATTGCAAAATTGTGTCTGACGTTTTGTGAGCGTACTGTCTCGTCTTGCACTTATTAAAAAAATTATTTAAAAATATGATAACCAGTTGTGTAGCTTCAGCATACTATTTTAAATTGTTCAATTACTTGCTTTTTTTGGTGTAATATTGTGCAATTATTATTGTAATAAATAAATAATACTTGAATAGCTAGTTTTTTTGTAAACACATACCTACTTAACATAGGTGCCTACATAAGAAAAACCTAAACTAGAAACGCGGCCTTGATTTCCCCGCTAATCTCGTGGCCCCACCCGCCGTAGACACTCTCAGTGCGCAGTTTTCCCACGGTGACCGGCGCAAGCGCAGGCTCCACCAACCAACCATTAATTATTCGCTTTTTTAACCAGAGTGACCGGAGAAACTCGATGTAGAGGTTTCTTGCCATTTTCTCATTTTTCGCGACGCAATTTTCTTAAGTCTATCAATATGGGCAGAGAAAATAAATAAATGTTTTGGAATAATAATAATAATAATAATGTAGATAACGAGGAAAGTGAATTCGGCTCTACCACAATGTCACATTATTTATTTTACATCGATTCCGGTTTAAGTTAGAGTCAATTCGACAACTTTATAAAAAATATATATCGTTATTCAAATAGATCTGATAATAGTGCTTTTGAATCTTCAAGATCTAAATCGAACAAACAAAAATACACTTAACAATAGACTTGAATACTATAATCAAAAATTATAAATAAATACACACAGTACACAAACTTAATGTAAGTAATCTATTTTTTTAATTCATTTAATTCAATTGGACAAATACCCCTGTAGTTTTCGGAAAGTATTCTTTACGTATAGTATTTCATTTATTTACTTAATCGGAACACAGACACATCGCACCCCTCCTGGAAGAAAGCTGCAAGTGAAAAGTGACAACTTTTCAGGAGCGTAAAAAAACTGTTTTAAAAATTAACGAACACAATTAGAAATATGTATTATACATCAAATGATAGCTAAAAGTATCCTTGATAGGCTTACGTGTCTATATTTTAAATTTACGTAATACATTTCGAGAAAAACCGAAAAAAGAGCGTTGCGTACTTTTTCCACGAAACATATTAAACACTTGATGAAGTAATTGTGAATATTGCATTGTTGACATGATAAAGAAGTCTAACTGTTTGGTACTATTGCAGATAATTCTTTATGACCGTTCTGATTTAGTCGTGTGTTCAATGTGTAAATGTGGTTTACGTAGGTTTTCCTTGAACAACTCGTTTAAGTAAAAAGGGTTGCATACTTTTATCGTGTGAAACATCATATTGCTTCTGGTAGTATTTGAAATTGAAACATAACTTAAAATAAAAAGGTTGAAATATTTTTTGCATATCTTTTGGGAAAATGTATTTGCTGTCAAAAGAATAGGCTTTCAAATGGACGGGTTTGTTACCATGGACAGGGTAGAAAGATGGAGTTTGCCTTTGACTTGCACCGGGTCAATCAATGTCTAATAATAATATCTTAACGAGTAATGTAAAAGAAATATCAAAAATGAAATGAAATGAAATGAAATGAAATGAAATGAAATGAAATGAATATTTATTTGCAGAAAACATGGTACAATTAAGGTTTTCAACGTAAAATATTGGTCCACATGTTTTACCGAGTTGTCGATATGCAAATTTTTGCTCGTCATGCTTTAATTTACAACAAGTTAACATAAAATTAATTAATATTGATAACAATAATTGTCAATAAATTAAATTTCGCTACAATAATAAACAAAATACAACAAACGAGAAAAAAAAAAATTAACATGATTACAAATAAAACAGATTATACATACAAAATAATAAAAAATTAAAATACATTGAAATAAAATTAATTAAAATTGAGATGTCACTATAAATGTCAATACTACAGTCATGTCACATGCCATTTCAATTCATGCCAAAGGAAGCATTATGAGTCCAATTAAACATTAACCTTTTAACCGCCAGGCAATTTTCCAGCAAAATGTTCCCTAGCGCCGAGCACGTATTTTCTAGGTCAATGTTAGACACTGAAGGGGATTCAGGTATGATTCACACCAAAACGCAGAATTTTCACAAAAATGGTGGTTTATTTGAAATCGACACTGTCACACGTACAGACAAGAGTGCGATCAGCTGTCCATAATGTGACTCTACCACCGGCGTCGGAAGGTTGTTTTTACTGAGAAGATACGGCAAGAAACTCAGCAGTTACTCTTTTAAATCGTCCAACGTTTTACCAACCAACCAAGTCATACAGTTTTGACATGAAAGTAAATAAAACAGGATGTTAATAAGTAAACTTGGGTAAACTAAGTAAACTTGAGCAGACCAGTTCCCGAAGGTGGCACCTGTTCACAAGTTGACGTGTGAGCCAGCCATCATCCCACTCAACCATATTTTAGGGAATGGAATGACCCGTCACACAACTTTGCCAGAACATGTCGGCCAGCCGCTGGGATAAACGCCATTGCTTGCGCAAGAAGAGGTCGGAGTCGTCGAATGCGCCGATGACAGGCAAGTTCGAGGATGAGCCTATGAGAAAGTGATTTGGAGTAAGTGACTCAACGCCATCCGGTTCAACCGAGCCATGCATGAGTGCATGAGTGCCATTTAACATATTTTCTACCTCGGCAAGCAACGTGAGCAATACCTCGTCCCTAGGAGCCCGTTCGTTCAAGACTACCTTTGAAGAAGTTTTGACGCATCTTATTAGTCTTTCCCATGCCCCACCCCAGTGAGGAGTTGCCGGGGCGATGAAGGTCCAGTCCATTCCATTGTTGATACCTTCAGCATTAAAAACCTCAGTATCTAGTTCCAGTATGGACCACCGCTGCTCCGTGTCAGCGCCGCGCAAGTTGGTTCCGTTATCGGAGTACAGGTGACGTGGCCAAACGCGCCTCGCAGCCATCCGCCGCAGCGCCATGATATGCGAGTCCGTTTGAAGAGAGGCAACTAACTCGATGTGGACCGCCCGGACTGTAAGACAAGTGAACAACACACCATACCTTCTCTTCCTTGGACGACCTACCGTGACTTCCATTGGACCGAAGAGGTCCAACCCACAATAAGTAAATGGCCGCTGGTGATGCGCCATTCGGGCCTTGGTAGGTCCCCCATTCGAGGTATCTGCAGTTGACTTTTTCGCAGTCTGCATAACATACACTGCGAAGCAATAAACTTGACGGTAGGCCTAAGCCTTAATACCCAATACCTTTGTCTATGTTCGTTTACTATGGTTTCCTGATTTCCATGTGCTACTTTGACATGATAATGTCGGATTATCAGCTTGGCCACAGGGTGCCGGCCGTCATGTATTATAGGCCTCCTCACGTCCATACCGACATCTACAGCGGCGTTCATCAATTAAAGGCGTTGACCTTACCAGTCAGCTACTGTGTGATAGTGGTTTTGCATTCTTTAAGACCTCATCAGGACGCCAGGCCGCGACGCACAGGGGAGTTCAGCCGCGGATCACTGGCTCCCACCAACCGATTGTGCACCGTGGCCTCCACCACGTGCCTCAATGCGCTTGCAGGCCCCACTGGCTCCGCAACCCTACGTGTCGCCATTACGGGACCCAGTGGGTGGGTGGCAAGTCCACCACACTGCCACGCCAGAGTTATCTTCGTTTCCCGGTGGTTCACCCTACTGCCGCTACTAAACCCCTTCGCCACGCCAAGGCGAGAACTCATGAGGAGGTTATTTGTATTACTAGCTGTTCTGACTAGACTTAACTTCGTGTTTTCAAACATTCAGTGTCACGTGCCAGGTAAAAACGGTTGCTAAGAGAAACTAAATTGTGGTTTCTACTATAGGTATTGCTAGCATTTCGTCAAGTGGTGAGTAAACCAACCTTTGTTGAGCTTCAAGAAACATATTATCAAAACCAAAATTAGCCAAATCGATTTAGCCGTTACCGAGTTTTAGAGAGGTGAGACTATCGAACAGCAAACAATTTTTATATACATATAAAGATGAAGCGAGCGATGCTTGGCATCTCTCTCAGGGACAAAGTGAGAAATGAGACCATTCGCAGACGCACTAAAGTCATTGACATTTCTACGAGAGTTGCAAAACTGAAATGGCGATGGGCTGGTCATGTATGCCGAAGATCTCTTGGTCTCCAAACAAGGGTTCTCAGATGATAACAGGTGGTCGTACAGAACCCTTGTTTGGAGACCTCGTACAAGAAACAGAAGTGTTGGCAGACCAGCTGCCAGATGGTCGGACGATATAAAAAAGACGGCAGGACCGACCTGGACAAGACTCGCCTCATCAAGATCTTCTTGGAGAGCCATTCAAGAGGCATATGTCCAGCAGTGGACGCACAAATGCTGAGAAGAAGAAGAAGAAGAAGATAGAGATGAATGGTTATCATCGCCATGGAACTTTGTTGTGATTTCATTACACATGACATTTTCATTTCATTACTTGAAGCACGAAATTCTTAATAGTGCACAGACAAAAGTGCGCGCGCTCCCATTTTTATTTTAGTAGATCATAGAAAGACAAGATGACATTTCAAATAATAAACTAAAATTTTTATCTTTTTAAAAGACAGATCTTGGTTCCAGACATCGGTGACCATAAACATCGGTGATAGGGGCACAAACTATGTTTTGTTTTTATAAATTCGTGGCCTCCAAATAAGGAAGGCAAAGAATGTTTAGTAAAACAGGACATGGTAAATACCATTTTAAACTCTTTGTTGTTTGCGTAGTAAAATAAATAACGAATATAGAAAAAGTACGAAAAAGGTACGGTCCAAATTGAGGTACGGTTGTTGTATGATGAATAGTACGGAAAACCGTACTTTTTGGTACGGTCTGGCAAGGGAACGCTGGCAAGCGCACGACTAGTTTCTATCCACGATCCGAAGGGGCTCGAGTGCGGAAGAAGAGGCGGGGGCACGCGGCGTAGCCTCACCTCCCGCGCAATAACAACGATTACCATAAATCGCACTGTTACTTTTAGGTAGGAATAAGTATGTTTCTCTTACTACGACACGTAAATTCAATGCTAGTTTTACTGAATTGTTTTTGCGCCATAAAACTCATAGACCTACTTCCAAGAATAAATATATATTACTAATTACGAAACTGTTAAAACAAAACGTAACGTCGAACTAAGCTATTTCTCCAATTACGTCAAAACCATTTTGAAACTCTTAGTAAAATGAATACATATCAATAGTTATAACATACAATATCGACAAAAGTTTCGTGGAAGAAATAGGCAACTAGACTTGCTCAACGAGAATCGCCAAATAAATCCCACAAGAAGTAAGCAGCTACAGTTATACGAAATTGTTTTTCAAAGTCTTCGTTCGAAAGTTTTGTTAGTTTACATATGGTAGTATTCATTGGGAATTTGGCAAATATTTAAAATGCAAATGTAATAACTTCGTTTCCATGATGGAAACATATATATTAATAATGTTGCAAAATTTTACTTATTTGTATTTATTTCCTTAACTTTAAGGACTAAAATTATGAAAAAAATTGACAATACGTATTGAATTTTTCTTGATCTTTTAGTGCAATAAAAAAAAATACGCACAAGTAGAGTTGCAGCTTTTCTCCAGGGGGGGTGCGACATTACAGTCGAATCACGGCATAGATTATGTCGCACAAACGTTAATCTTATAAGAATGCCAGCCTCCAAAAAGTCCTTAACCCACTTGAAGAAAAGAGGATACGCGCCTTGCCAAAGGTCACGGCCCCGAATTTCAAGGGTCAAGGTTGCGAGCCGTCTCCTGACCTCGCCAATGTTATGTTACCCCCGTAGCCTTGGGTGGGCGAGAAATGGGAGGCATTAAGGAAAATATAGGGTAAGGAGGTACTTTCTTTTCAGAGCGAAAGGATAACTTTTGGCATTTGAACTTTGTCATGTTTGACGACCGATTTAGTGAAGTTCAGCAGTTGGCTATTACACAGTGGTCGCGGGTTCGATCCCGCACAGTACAAACATTTGTGTGCATGAATATGTCTGTTTGAACTGGTCTGGGTGTTTCCTATCTATTTTTAGTATGTTTATTCGTTGTCCAGTTCCCACAATATAAGCTTTGCTTGGTTCAGCTCTAAATCGTGCTGTTTTTTTTAAAATTTGGATAGACCAGCATTTGACTGCGATCTCACCTGATGGAAAGCGACGATGCGGTCTTCAATGGAACATGCTTGCCTAGAAGGAAGCGCTTTGCTTGAAGGCTCCTAAATTGTAGATACTCATCGGGAAACACAGACGCTGGCAATGCGTTCCACTCCTTAGCATGATGAAGGCTGTGGGGATTAGTGTCCAATGGTTAGCTTTTAGTGAAGCTATTTGACAACCGCTGCGAATGTCTATGCGTCTGCTCAGTAGGTTCCATCCCTTACAAACAGACATGTTCATGCACACGAAATATATGAATTTGTAATGTGCGCGGATCGAACCCGCCATTTGGTTAATAGACCTGCAGAGGTGGCAGGTGTAGAAACCAAATTCTTAACTGCTACAACGAATCGGTCGTCGGAATAATGTTGTTCTCATGTACTAGGTGCAATGTTGACTTCTAGTTATTCCACATTCGATATGGTAGATGTTGATTGAACTAGATATTTTAGATAAATTATTGAATATCTTATGGAATATGCGGTAAGTTTTTACACTAACATCTGTGCAACTAGCGTAGATTTTAATTATTATAGGACCTAGATTTTTGTAGTCGTTACAAATTAGCTATTTAATAGATAGCTTCTTTTTTTACTGTCTATTGATATCGATTTAACGAAAAGCGGTTTTAAGCGGCACACTGTTTGTTGCCTGACGGCAACCCCCCTTCAAATTGACCATGACCATTTCACCATGACTGGGGAACGGGACATTCAGACGCCCACATTTCGCCAAGGGTATTTGAATCCAAGGAATTTTGAATGAAGTGTTAGGGGCGAGACTACCGCCGTTTTCTGGTATCTAGGGTTTCAAATCGGTGTTTTCCATCACAGGAGAAATAGCCGCAAATTGTACAATGAACACAGAGTAGGTGTTCCACTAACCATCTTGATACTGGCCGGACCCTGATGTCTACAAAATTGCGTTTAATTTATTTTCGGTAATTTTTGGCAATTAATAATACCTGCCAAAACAAAGATACCTACTAAATTGACAGTCGAATAGGGGGAAGAGTCAATGCTACCAATTTTCGGTTTTTATCTTGCTCTTGCCAAATGACATTTCTTTGCAATAAAGCAAAGAAGAGCGCACGGAAATAGGTCATCCTTGTATGCCGTTGATCGTAGATATCGCTCTATTCAAATATATTTAAATGATGAATTTTGTGTATTTAGGAAATACAAAAACATCTGCTGCATCCTGCCCGACTATCGTTAGAAAATTCCATCTACAGTCGTAACAATATGCCATTTATAATGACACGAGGAAAAAGTGGAACCCTCGCAAAGCCCTCATAGGAATGTATTACTGATTCACAACCCAATCATTTCCACACATTAAAATAGGCATTTGTGGTAACGTAGATATGAAAAAATATCATTATACATAAATGTTCGTCCAAACAAGAATTTCATCAGCAACTTTTTGCTGAACCGCAATTTTTGGAGCGCGCGCGCGGGAAAAACTTCAAGATGGCCGCCAATGCAAATGGACGCCGGAAAAAGTTTGCGCCTTGGTAAAAACGCGAAGGAACTCATAGTATTTCATCGTCGCCGCCGTTATTGCGGGGTTAGTGTTTTTACAGGCATTTCTGATCGAGCTACGGCGGGTTTTTGCGCGAGACTGGAGTCTGGAAAGACGGCGCTTTGGCGTCGCGCAAAAACGCCACCGATGGCCATAACAGTAGCAAAAACATAGCGACATACGGATAGAATTAATGGCTTGACTGTTTAATTTTCTTCAAGAAAGCGCGTGAGGAAATGGTGTAATGAGTGTTTGTGGCAAAAACGCTGTTTAATGTCTGTGCTCATTTATAAAGTTGATTCTTGGGTGCCGACAAAAAGCCAGCGTTGTTTTTGTTATTACAGATACATATGTCGCGTTCCCTAGGAAAAAATAGGTTATAGATAGGTAGGTACCTTGGGTGTAACTATTGTTTGTCTGCTGTCTTGTCATAGTAGATATAGATCTACCAACCAACCAACCAACAGTCGTAATGTAGTGCAGCCAAATTTTGTACCTATTAGGCTTCATATCTACAGCAGGCGGGTCGACGGAGGTTTGTTAGTTAATAGCTACGAGATTAAGAACTGCTTAATATTGAAACAGCTGTTGCAAGTAGGTACATGCCACAAATCAGGTATATACGTGGCGGTACTAGCCAACTTCAACACGCGCCGAGTGACAAACTTCACTCTTTGATGGTTAGACGCCCTAAGGTCGACGAGGTTGTGCAACTATTTACGTGCCTCCTGAAAAAGCAGTCCTAAATTTCAGTCGTGGTGGTCACCCATCACTGCAGCGGTAACCGCTTCCGCCAACCGCCACACGACGCCACACGAATTCCACTTCTGAACATTAGCCTCTTCCATAGATTTCCAGAGCGGCCGGCTGTGTAGGCGGTTTATGAGGTCATCCGTCCCTTGCGATTGGGGTTGCGCTCACCTTGAAATCTGTAAACTGCTATGCTATTCCGGTGGTCGCCAAAACTCACTTCGCTTGTGCGAGGTAACTTTAAAATTCCATTCCTTCGCGACGGTCGTCGTTTAAGAGAAAAGAACTAAGCCAAATAATTTTTTTTAATTATTTACATACAAAATGAGAGAAAATATTAATTCAAAGTAAAGCGTATTGATGATTGAGGTAAGCGTGAAACACCGAGATGCGAAGTGATGTTCGATGTGCACCGCCGGAATAGCACGGCTGAATTCAAGAATTTCACTCACTACATCATACATTAATAAATTTATACTACCTACTATTTTTCAATCCGTGATCATACCTCCGCGCTGTAGTGGCTTACATATTCTGCCAAAGTGCAAAGGAGATGAACAAAAAAAACCCAGAATCGCCAGAAACGACATGTATAAAAATGGGTTCACCAATAGTAAGCATAAGACACATTCAAAAAATCAGCTTCCTAAACATGGCACAGTTCATACAAACAAAAAGGGACGTCCAATTGACCTGTTTTCAAGCCAATATGACAGCGACTTATTCGCATGCACGTCTTTTGGACCTGTTTTTTGTGTGGGCACATTTGATACGCGGAAATAATTATTTAACACTTTGGAATGAAAATGCTTTTTCATTACTCATACTCTGAAAGTAGGTCATTACTGACCTGAGAAGCGGGCTGAAAGTAATACTTTTCATCCCTAGGGAGAATCACTTTCAACTGACAGCTGTCATATTATTTAAAAAAAAACTAGTTCTTTTTCACTTAACTATTGAACCATGTTCCAACTTTCTATACAGCCACGATGTAAAATTGAAATAACTTAAAGTTAAGTATTGATTAGAGAATATACATTTTTTAAATAACTTTATTATAATTAAGTTTCAACAATTTCTTTAAAATAACTTAGTAGGAAAAAAAATATTAACCATTTTTCCAATGATGAAAATAAAAAATAATGGCTGAATAGCCGGCCGGCCACAGAAAAAAACAAACAAAATAGGCGGGAAAGCGGCAATTCGATCTTCATGAATTAGTTCACGTTTTTATTTTTACTTTCCTCGTATTTGTAATGAAAAGCACAGTGTTTACCTCGGGTTAAAGACTTATTTAGTCCCTCGAACTATTGGCGCCCTCACTTCGTTCCGGGCGCCAAACCCCGTCTCGGGACTAAATAAGGGCCGGCGCCCACTATCGGCATCGGCACGCTTCATGCTTTTCAGGTGGCAAATAGTAATATACTCTAACATAATGGCAATAAAGTAGAAAATGCCGAAACAGAAACAGGACAAATGCATTTTGTTTTTACGAGAACACATCACGGAAATTTCTACTTTATTGCCATAATGTTAAAGTATATTGCTATTTGCCACCTTAAAATCCTGAAGCATGCCGATGCCGATAGTGGGCGCCGGCCCTAAGTTACTTTCACCCCTAGGATAACAATGTACTATTTAGCGCCATCTCCTGGTGTTAACTAATAAAAGGTAGACGCTCAACTCCTGCCAGCTTTAAATTGTTGCGGTGGTTCGTTAGATGTCACTACATGGAATGACCCAGGACCCAGGGCTATTTTCGGGCAGGCGCCCACTATCGGCATCGGCACGCTTCAGGATTTTAAGGTGGCAAATAGTAAAATACTCTAAATGGCAATAAAGTAGAAAATGCCGAAACAGCAGCCTCAAGCATACCGAAGCGGTTCTTTTGTTATTACGAGAACACATCACGGAAATTTCTACTTTTTTGCCATAATGTTAAAGTATATTGCTATTTGCCACCTTAAAATCCTGAAGCGTGCCGATGCCGAAAGTGGGCGCCGGCCCTTATTGGCATTCTACCAATGAACACCTTAGAGCATCTGAAACTTAACTTTCTTATAAACTTTTATTGTCTAAGTATAAACACTGAATGAATTAAGGACCCTGTGAATGATATTCTTATTATTAAAATTTGCAAGTGAGTTACAGGCAAGTTACGTCCATGGTAACAAGCAAGACAAGTCAATCGCTAAACTCTCGATTAATAATAATAATGAAGTAAAAGCTGTCAGCGCCATCTCCTGGTGCTGTTAAATAACTAATAAAAGCAGATTTCAACTTGTTTGTTTCGGTGTTTCGTAAGATGTCACTGCATGCAATCTGTTTTATTTTATTTTTAAGGGCCGGCGCCCACTATCGGCATCGGCACGCTTCAGGCTTTTAAGGGCCGGCGCCCACTATCGGCATCGGCACGCTTCAGGATTTTAAGGTGGCAAATAGCAATATACTTTAACATTAGAGCAATAAAGTAGAAATTTCCGTGATGTGTTCTCGTAAAAACAAAATGCATTTGTTCTGTTTCTGTTTCGGCATTTTCTACTTTATTGCCATTATGTTAGAGTATATTACTATTTGCCACCTTAAAAGCCTGAAGCGTGCCGATGCCGATAGTGGGCGCCGGCCCTAAGGTGGCAAATAGTAATATACTCTAACATAATGGCAATAAAGAAAAAAAGGGCGAAACAGAAACAGAACAAAAGCATTTTGTTTTTACGAGAACACATCACGGAAATTTCTACTTTATTGCCATAATGTTAAAGTATATTGCTATTTGCCACCTCAAAATCCTGAAGCGTGCCGATGCCGATAGTGGGCGCCGGCCCTAATTCGATATCAGTAAAGATCCCCTTATTCATAAAAACTCAAACAGCGCTTCAACAACACGTAAACTTATATCGCTTTGTCTCTTTCATTCTTGTTGCTGCCGCCATCGCCACGAGTTTATTCGGGTATGAACGAAACCCAATGTGTTCCAAAAACGGTTCACCCTTGTTTGATCGAACAACGTTTCGTCGAAAATCAGTTGGTCGAATTTCAGTTGGTCGAATTTCAGTTCGGAGAATTATTCATTTGACCGAATATTTAATTGGTAAATTTTTATTTGATGTAATTATTTGTTTGAACGAATTTCATTTGAACTAATTTCATATTATCGAATTTTCAGATGCACTAATTTTACTTGAACGAATGTTTCATTACACTAATAATGGTTTAGTCGAAACATCGTATCAAATATTTAATTATTTATTTTTTCGTCACTGCCCTATACTATAGTTTGGGCGGAACCGACTCGGTTAGATTAGGTTAGAAGGTTTAAGGCGGGAGCGAAGCGGAGCGTAGCTCCCACCTTAAGCCTTCGTGGTTATTTTTTTTTTAAACCCAAAAAACGACTTGCCGCATTACATGCTGCTTGGCATGTTATACCATCTGAAAATTACATCAAATGAACATTCTACCTTTTGATCATTAGTGCAAACGTTGTTATAGCAAATAAACATTCGACGAACTGAAAATTCGATCAAATGATATTATACAAAGTGATGATTTTCTCAAACGTTGTTCGACCAACTGATTTTCGACGAAACGTTGTTCGATCAAACAAGGGTAAACCTCCAAAAACATGTCATGTTGATATTATCGTCAATCTTGATCAATCAATAAGTAAAGTTATTAAACAAATCTATATTTCATTTTTAATTAAATCTAAATTAACAGCCATGCATCGTTTTTTTGTTGACTCATCAACTTTGTTGTCACTCGAAATTATGGCGGCAGTACATTCTCGCCCGAGAGCCCGAGAGCTCTGACTCGCCCGAATGTCTCACATGTCTTGTATAGGTTGGCAAAAAAGTCCTGAAAGGGAACTAAAAAATATTATCACTGGCAATAGTCCCGCTGTCACTTGTCAATCACGTCTAGCTAGTACATGGTGTGTCAAATCTGTTTATCGGATTCGGAGATCGTTTATTAGTGTATTCAGGTGTTTTCTTTATGTTAAATTAATAAAGAATCGTGTAAAATCAAGATAAATCTTCGAAAAAGAGAAAAACAATCCTCAGCGCCACTAGAGAAGTCGTAATGAAGGATTCAAACGTTGTTTAGCCGAGCACGAAGCTGGGGAAGTTTTATATAAAATAAACGATGATTAGACCAGAACGGCAGAAATCACTGGTATGTAGTACTTTTATTTGATCAACCACGTGTGTTTTTACTTAGTTGTCAAGTAACTATCTACAAACGAGTGATATTTTACGTTGAAATGTGAATACCTATTTTGACGTTTGTTTACGAAAAACAATTTGTCAAGTTAGCACATCTAAGTGATTTTGATACTTTTTTATTGATTTTATTTTTTAAATTTAATTTAAATTTTTTAGGCAGCGGCTGCGCCACCTTATGAGAATATTTCTCCCAAAGATAGGAGAAAATCATGATGACACGTTATTTAAATAGAGAAGGAATAATACCAACGCGGACAAACTTCAAATGAGCAAATCAACAGGTAATCATAAACCTGCAAGATGAAGTGACCGTACAATAGCAGTATGAGTGACTCATGGGAACAAAGTGAATGTTAGAATTTTGGAGAAGGGTCGAGCCAAGCCATGGATGAAGATTTTTTTTACTTTAATTAAAATTATAATATTATGATTTTGCTAGTTTCTTCTTTTATTTCTTTACTTGGTAGTAGAAGAACGTCCTGATAATGTGGTTGTATTGGTGCCACCGCCATTCCATTTTTACCACCAAACGGTTCCCCCTATTGACCTGTTGTATCCCGGTGGACAGACTACCACTCCTACCTGACCTATCAGCTCAGAGGGAAAAGCAAATCCGTTATATGAGTGTCTGTATGACTACTTCTAGAAAACGACTAAATAATGTGGAATTAAAGAAATGTAAGGCGTTTTCCTAGTAAAACGCTATAAGAATAAGAAAATACTGAACTAGATTAGGGGATCACGTGATGCATTGGCGTGACTCAAATAATTGGTATCTATTGGCGTGAACTTAGTTCATGGACCACGACTAACTAGATAGCCATTCTCCCTAAAAAATATATTTGAATAAGTCAATTATCAAAACCGTTTGTGTCGTAGTATACGGGGTGACCACATCGACGATGGTGGCGCCCCTATTAATTTCACGACTTTTTTGCCAGGCTGTACACTCTCGCGTCGTCTCGTCGTTGTTAGCTGCTGGTCGTTAGCCTTGTGTAACATGCCATCAGTTTTGACCACTATTTATTATTAATACTTGCCCGCGATGAGGTAGTGGCCCTTTATTTCGAGCACAAAACACGGGCGAGCGACAAGCAGGGCACCCCTTAAGGCTCTACTAAGGGGCATCCCAAGGAGGCAAGGGTAGTGAGGGCGCGTGGGGGCCCTGAACACTCTCGCACTCGGCCTGTCTCGTGGTGTCACGCTCGCGAGATTGTACTGCCGGCATAATTGTTTATTACCTGTGGCAGTTTTTTTTAAAGTTTGTAACACTGGTAAAAACGAAATTTGAATTTTGTTTGAAGTCCAACGATCAGTCAACGAATTTTGTGTTGATTTGATTGAAGAATTTATGTATGACCTGAATAATTCGATTATTTGTTGTTAAAAATAATAGTACAGTGTTGGGAGAGTTGCCTGTGAAATATTGTATGTGTATTGTGTCGAGATGACGTCGGAAAAGATATGCAGGAAGGAGAAAAACCAGAACATTCAAGTGTTTGTGAGGCTAAGGTAATGTGCTTATTTCATCATAAACTTCTGTAATAATTACTCATATTTGTGTTCTTTGAGATAGCTAAGATGATAACAACCACAAAATGTAGGTTTTTTGGTATAGTTAGTTGATTTAATCAATGTTTACATCTCTATATGCCACCTCTTGTATCCTTACAGAAGCTCCTATCTTTCTATTACTTCTGCTGTTTTATTTTTTATTTTAATTCTCTTAAACAGAAGCTGTATACTATCCTAATGAAATGATCTTCTTACTCTGTAAATGTTTACATTACAGTAACTTCAATATCATTAATTTTAATGTGTGCCATTTTTATAAACTTTTATCAGACAGTTTTCCTTGTCTCTAAATGTTTCCAAAGAGATTCGACTTGTAAGTCTTGAAACGAACTGTTGTAGTTAACTAGTATTACCTTTTATCCATTAATTGTCATAAGGTGAGCTGACTTTGAATAAAAGTACAAAATGTTAAAGATCATCAGAGGCATGGGCAAAGAATGGGTATGAAAAAGGTATGGCAGATTCATGACTAGCTTGTAAGCCATAAAGGCTGTGTACCCTATGCTATTGCATAAGGTTCCCTTTGCAAAATATGGTGCTTGCTATCACCAAAGCGTTGGCTGTTAATCATACAATTAATGCAAAGTAGTGTTCAGTCAGACTAGTTCTTGGATCCTGAGCCAGAATACTTAACTACTGGGCTGGGATTCTTGAAGATCAATTTGATTTTACTAAATAAAACAACTAACTTCATTTGGGTTTTTTTATTTATAAACCTACAGAAACTAGGTCAAATCAAAAATCACTATTTATACCAAATATTCCTGTTAACAACACAAATAACAATGATAGTGACTTGCTAGAACTATTCTTAACCATCTGAGAGTGGTCGTTGGTCTCACTTATTCCAATTCTTGCCGGTACTTCTCAGTATAGAAACAACTTTTCGATCCAGTAGTAGCATCACATTTATTTAATTACTCTATATTTATTGTTACTTTGGACTAAAATATTTATTCACAGGTAAGCAAAATATGTTTATATTTTTAATATTATGGTATTCATGTCTATTATTAGGTTTATCTCGTTTGTTAATTAGATTTGAGCATTTAAAGGACTTTGTAACAGGTCTACCTAAATAAAGTTATTTTGATTTTGTTTTTATTTAACTATTTGAGATTCAGCCATAACAATACTGAAGTTTATCAAGAAACAGTGATTCTGAATCTGTATAATGTCAACAAATAAGACAGCAGAGATAGATCGCAAAACGACTTATTACCTACATGGTCTATAATTAATTGATCAATTCTTGAACAACCAACCCTATAAATGACTGATTCTATAAAAGACCAATTCTTCAAATGATTTAATCTAAACATTCATGTTAACAACACAAATAACAATGAAACTCCTGAGGCAAGCACTAACTCATCTCACAAATTCAAATTACCTATCCATTGCAAGTAACATTAATTTGCAAGTAACAACAATTTGGGAGCTAGTTACAACAATTCGGGGGCTAGTTACTTAATTTAAGTAAGATGACAGGTACATAACTTGGTTCACATGACGTGATTAAGGACCCTATGTCAGTATTTGGTTGTTATCTCATTGATAAAGTTGGGTTAGGGTTCAAAATGATGTGGTTAGATTGAAGTAATGTTCAAAAAGGTTTTTCTTTTTCTTCCAATATTATACCAAACACCCAATACAAAAATAAATCATTCTCACATGAATGTGGGATCCACAATTGAACCCACAATGGCCTAACAGACAGGTAGTTAATATGGCTAAATCAGTCTTATTTATTCACTCAACATAAATACATCAGTGACCGTCAATCGTGATGATGATGGCTCATTTTGATGCAAAATTTCCTCTTCGCCCACGCCCATATCTGCTTCCACAAACAGATTGTTCATTTTATTTTGAATACTAACTCTAGTGTAAGAAGATTGGATATTTCTCAGCTTAATTGCAATTTGAGCACCAAATAAATCAAATTCATCCCGTTTCTTCAACCACTGGCATACTTCCTTTATAACTGCAGCACTTGTGTTGTCATTGGAGTGTGCATCTTGACCATTTTGACTTTTTCCTCTTGGGCTCTCCTCAACATTACTTGTTTGCTTTGTTGTTTCCTCCTGTACCTTTTTTTTCTGAAAACATTAACACAGTTGTTTAATAAAGCACTAGGTTGAGTGAAGAAACCTACCAAATCTAAAATGTTACTTATACCCTTCATATGTTGTGATGGAAGGACCAATTATTTTTATCCAGGTTATAGGTACCTACAAATTTGTCACCCGGCAAAAGTCAATCACAAATAGGTTACAAATCATTCATTTGTTTTTGTTTAGCACCCCTGCTCCTTTTTCCTAAAGTTATAACAAATGGAGTAGGTATAGGTTACAAAGAAGAGAATGAAATGTTTACCATAGATAGAAATAATCATATTAATGAAATAGATCATTGAAAATCACATGGTAATAAATATCTAAATCTTATTAACATTAATTCATTCATTGACTTGACTTGTGAAAAATTAATGCCATGATTACTTAATAAATAGAAAAAGTCAAGAAAAACCAACTTTAAGCACTGTACTTACGGTTCTTATCTTAGTATGCGTATTCGACTTGGACAATAAAAACGCCAGAGACTTGTATGCAAACCAAATTGAATGGTCTATCTCGCCCGAATGGATCTTCCTCTGTTCTCGAAGAAGGTGGCTTCGTAGATATCTCAATTTTCTCTTAAGATTAATGGCTCGTTTTCCAAATTCAGCTGAAATTTCTTCCCACGCTTCAATTCTCTTGCTTCTGTGCTTATGAAATTGGTGCTTCGAGTCCCAGAGTAATGTGTGAGATTTGTAGCACTCAATGAATTTTAGCGTTTTTTCGCGTTTCCAAAACATGTCTGAAAGTCGTGCCGATGTTTACTTACCTACAATGAATGAATGAATGAACTGTGCGGTGCAATAGGCGAGGCATGCCTGCCAGCCAACTGACTGACTGAGCCAAACCGGTATCGGGAATTTGCCGAGTCGTGCCGTGCAGTCCCGAATGAAAGAGGCATGGCGTCGCCCGGCTCCTTCCTTCCGCCGAATCCATATTATTATTATAAAATATTTTCTATTATTATTTTATAATTATTATTTTTTTCTTGTATCCGTACAGAAGCTCTAACCTACCTAGGTACGGTTGTTAACATGTTTTTAATAGAAAATTGTCCAATGTTTTACAGTACAAAGCGAATGTTTGAATAAATAATAGGTATTGTGTTTAAATGCAAACCTTAAAATCACCGGTGATTTCTCCACACAGCGCTGTCTGGCCTCAAAGTAAGCAGAGGTTGTACCATTAGGAAACAAACAGACATGTCCCTGCACTCAAATGTTAGTAGATAGGTACTATACGGGGATTGAACATGGGCCCCTTACACCAAATCAATTGTCAATAACGCCAAAATAGGTATGCATGTAAGTAGTTTTTTAATAGGTAATAGATAATACCTTTAATAAGTTGTTGAAATGCTTCACTCTCTTTGAATAGTTTCTAAATGTAACGTGACATTTAATACAATGTTGAAATTTAAAGTTCTGCCTGAAGTTCTGACTTGAGGATCGAGTTTTCAGTTCTATTAGGTTCGAGACTGATCAGTTTGTTATCTTACTGAATAAAACAACCAACTCTCTTAGAATACTTTTATTTATCAACTTACAAAAACTAGGTCAAACAATAATCATTATTTGAAACAAACATTCATGTTAACAACACAAATAACAATGATACACCTGAGGCAAGCACCAACTCATCTTACTAATTCAAATTATCTATTGCGAGTAACATTAATTTGCAAGTAACAACAATTTGGGGGCTAATTACAACAATTCGGGGACTAGTTACTTAATTTAAGTAAGATGACAGGTACATAACTTGGTTTACATGACGTGATTAAGGAGCCTATGTCAGCATTTGGTTGTTGTCTCATTGATAAAGTTGGATTCGGGTTTAAAATGATGTGGTTAGATTGAGGAAATGTTCAAAAAGGTTTTTCTTCCAATATTATACCAAACACCCAATACAAAAATAAATCATTATCACATGAATGTGGGATCCACAATTGAACCCACAATGGCCTAACAGACAGGTAGTTAATATGGCTAAATCAGTCTTATTTATTCACTCAACATAAATACATCAGTGACCGTCAATCGTGATGGTGATGGCTCATTTTGATGCAAAATTTCCTCTTCACACATGCCCATATCTGCTTCCACAAACAGATTGTTCATTTTATTTTGAATACTAACTCTAGTGTAAGAAGATTGGATATTTCTCAACTTAATTGCAATTTGAGCACCAAATAAATCAAATTCATCCCGTTTCTTCAACCACTGGCATACTTCCTTTATAACTGCAGCACTTGTGTTGTCATTGGGGTGTGCATCTTGACCATTTTGACTTTTTCCGCTTGGGCTCTCCTCAACATTACTTGTTTGCTTTGTTGTTTCCTCCTGTACCTTTTTTTTCTGAAAACATTAACACAGTGGTTTAGTAAAGCACTAGGTTGAGTGAAGAAACCTACCAAATCTAAAATGTTACTTATACCCTTCATATGTTGTGATGGAAGGACCAATTATTTTTTTCCAGGTTATAGGTACCTACAAACTTGTCACCCTGCAAAAGTCAATCACAAATGCAAATCATTCATTTGTTTTTGTTTAGCTCCCCTGCTCCTTTTTCCCATTATGTTATAACAAATGGAGTATAGGTTACCAAGAATGTTTGCCATAGATAGAAAATTAATCATATTATTGAAATAGATCATTGAAAATCACATGGTAATAAATATCTAAATCTTATTAACATTAATTCATTCATTGACTTGACTTGTGGAAAAATAAATGCCATGATTGTTTACTAAACAGAAAAAGTCAAGAAAAAACAACTTTAAGCACTGTACTTACGGTTCTTATCTTACTATGCGTATTCGTCGTGGACAATAAAAACGCCAGAGACTTGTACGCAAACCAATTTGAATGGTCTATCTCGCCCGAATGGATCTTCCTCTGTTCTCGAAGAAGGTGGCTTCGTAGATGTCTGAATTTTGTCTTAACATCAATGGGTCGTTTTCCGAATTTCGCTGCAATTTCTTCCCACGCGTCAATTCTCTTGCTTTTGTGCATATGAAATTCGTGCTTCGAGTCCCAGAGTAATGTGTGAGATTTGTAGCACTCAATGAATTTTAGCGTTTTTTCGCGTTGCCAAAACATGTCTGCAAGTCGTGCCGATGTTTGTTTACTTACCTACAATGAATGAATGAATGAACTACGACGGTGCAAGAGGCGAGGCATTGAGGCATGCCAAACCGGTATTGGGAATTTGCCGAACGAACCCGAGTCGTGCCGTGCAGTCCCGAATGAAAGAGGCATGGCGTCGCCCCGCTCCTTCCTTCCGCCGAATCCGTATATTATTATAATACCTAGTACATTATGGTACAAGTGTGTAATGTTGGTGATTACCGCTGAGGCGCCATTGAGACCCGAGCCGTAGGCGAGGGTCTTAAGAGAGCCGAGAACGGTAATCATCAATACACACGTGTATCATATGACGTTTTTCAACACAATTGTGAAGAAAATAATGTTAGAAACTTATTTTATTTAGTAAATAAAAAGTTTATTTTATATACTACCTGCTCGTCAATGGCACATTATGTGTCATGTAGAATGAAGTTTGAATTTGGAATGCAAGGCCGTGTAGTCAAAAATGTTTAGGTGCTATGAGATTTTGTTCTGAGGTAGGCTGTATGTTATCGTTTTCTTTGCATATTAAAAAAAAAGAGAAACATGGAAGCTTTTCACCAAAGCAAAGACGATTCATTCGAATGTCGAACTGGCCACTAATAAAATAGACTTGGAGCATTCTTGTAATTTTGTCTTAGAAAATAAACGACAGTAAAAGAAAAAAGGCGCCAACCGCTCAAATAGCTATGGTGATAAATTTATTGTACGAAAGAATGTCATTTACCTTTGCACATAGGTACCTACCTAATGTTTTTCTTATTCATTCTTATAGGGTCATTTCGCTGGTTCGCGGCCCTGCGTTGTTTCGCGGCCTTTCTAAGTACCAACCGCATAAAAATTAGAATAACAAGAATTCTATCTCACCCTTCCGAATGTGTTGTAGGACTTTAAAAAGTAGGATAGTTGCGAAACGTAATGCCTTTTCAAGTTGGTCGGTCAACCTTAACCACGTGCTGGAAATAAATCATCAATTTTGCCTGCCGCGCTCTCAGCGCATACACGTAGGCAAAGCTGCCCAAAAAATAGTGAATAGGTTTCGCTTCGAAAGTAAGTATTTCAAATTTACTATTACTTATTACTATTTTGTTTGTTTATGGGTGATCATAGTTATTTTAATTACGTCATTTTGCATTTATTTTAAGAGTAAATTACTTTAATAACGGTTTTATTTGGTGGCCGCCAACCAACACTTAATTTTTTTACTAAAGTTGGTATACGGCCGGGTGGCCGCGGCACTAACTCATTGAGTGAAATAAATTTTCCTCTTTCTTATTATTAATGTATTTAAAGTCTCGTTTTGTGCAACAGTTTTTTCATTGTTGGGATTGATTTGAATGCTATGGTTAGTTCACGGCCGCCAAAATATAATTTTAAATGTATCTTTAGCTATTATATGGCCGCCAACTGAGACAGCCGGTGCAGACAAATCTGGTTCGCGGCCGTCCTTAAATTCATATGAAAAATAGACGGCCGTTAACTGACTGTATGGTCAGTTTACGGCCACTTCTATCACTCTCAGTATTTGGTTGGTGTTTAGCTAAAATTTTTGATTACAGATGTCTACCAAAAAACAGAAAAAAAAGACTGTGACTAATACGCCTGAATCTCTACAGCAAGCACTAAAGGAAATTCGCGAAGACGAAATTCCGATCAGAGAAGCATCTCGTAAAATTGGGTTTAGAGATGCACAATTCAAGATCGATTAAGTGGCAGAAGGGCTGAGGAACTGAAAAAAAACAAGGCCTAGAACTGGTTCAAGGAGAAAAATCATCATCATGTCAGCCTAACGACGCCCACTGCTGGGCATAGACCTCACGCAAGGATCTCGACAACGATCGGTCCTGCGCTGTCCGCATCCAGCGGCTTCCCACGACATTGACAAGATCATCGGTCCACCTTGTGGCGGGCCTGCCCACGGAACGTCGTCCGGTACGCTGTCGCCATTCCAGAACCTTTCCCAGGCCATCGGTTTACGCGCTATGTGTCCCGCTCCTGCCACTTCAACGATACATTCTTTCGAGCGATGTCGGTTACCTTAGTTCTCCTGCGAATCCCATCATTTCTGATTCGATCAAGCAGGGAAATACCAAGCATCGCTCTCTCCATTGCTCGCTGGGTAACCTTGAGCCTTCTTATGAGAACCATATTGAACGACCACGTCTCACTCCCATATGTGATTACTGGCAACACAAACTGGTCTAAGATTTTCGTCTTGAGACATAGGTATTTCGGAGCTTCCCGAACGCTGCCCATCCGAGCTAGATTCGACGAGAGATCTCTTTCTCGAAGTTGGACTTACCCCCAACTTGACTGGACTGCCTGTCCCAGGCGGGTGCAACATGGGCATTGAACATGATTTTCGACTTGACCATGTTCATCCTAAGACTCACTCTTTTTGAAGCATTACCGAGATCTTCGAGCATTATGTTCAGGTCTTCCAACGTCTCACCCATAAGAACTACATCATCTTCGAATCGTAGGTGTTTTAGGTACTAGCCATTGATGTTGATGTCGCGTCCTTTCCAGTCCAGCTTGAAAATATCATCCAACGCAGCTGTGAACAATTTCGGGGAAATAACGTCTCCTTGTCTCACGCCCTGCTGCAGTTGGATCGGATTAGAGCTCTGATTCTATAATCGGACCGACATGGTGGCGTTTTGGTATAGGTACCTAAGAACCTCGATGTACCTGTAGTCTATTTGGCACCTTTGGAGAGACTGCAATACTGCCCAGGTCTCAATCGAATCAAAGGCTTTCACATAGTCCACAAACGCTAGGCACAGTGGCAAGTTATTCTCTTCGGTCTTCTGTATAACTTGCCGAAGTGTATGAATGTGGTCTATGGGACTATAGCCTTTTCGGAATCCGGCTTGTTCGGAAGGTTGAAAGTCGTCAAACCTGCGGGCGAGACGATTCGTAATGACTCTCGAAAACAACTTATAGATATGGCTCAGAAGCGAGATGGGTCTGTAGTTCTTCAAAAGAGTTTTGTCACCCTTCTTGAAAAACAGCATCACATCGCTTCTGCCCCACGCCTTTGGCGTTCTGCCCACGAGGATGACAAAACTGAAGAGCATCTTGAAGACCTGAGTATCGGCCGACCGCCCGCTCTCAGGAGCTCAGTTGTTATTCCGTCATCACCCGGGGCCTTGTTGTTTTGAAGCTGCTCGAGAGCCATCCTAATCTCGTACATTCTGACGTCCGAGATATCTTCGGTATAGTGTCAAGTAAGCTTGGCTCTATGGTCTTTAGCCTTGCTTTCAACAGGTGTTTGCGTAGAATACAGCTGTCCATAGAAACTCTCAATCTCCCTCGGGATTTCAGGTAGGACATGAAGTAAAGAGAACAAAGGGAAAATTTACTGCAGTAATTAAAGACCAGGGTATGTTAGGAAGGCAAATGTGCTGTGGAGATTAGAGATACGATGTTGAATTGCTTGACCACATATTATAAGTATCGTACCTGTGAAAACGTGAAATGTTGGAATAGATGTAAACTTTACACTAGGTGCACACTTGCAAAGGTTAAGATGACAAAAAAGAGATGAAAATTGAGGGGAAACATGATTTTTAGGATTTAAGTCATCTAGTCATAATCGTGATCCAATACCCAATGATGTTGAAATTCAGGATTAGACCAAATACTGTAAAGAGGCTACGAAAACATTATAAAAGTCTGAACCAGTCGCAAGTCAATATTGTATGTAAAACAGACGGCCGCGAACTGATCTCAACGTGGCCGCCAACTGAAAAAAATGGCCGCCAACCGGCATTTTGGGTAACTTTTAGTTATTTATTTTTTTAAAAAAAATCCAGCAAAATATATACATACATACAGTTTTGACATGAAAATAAATAAAACAGGAAGTTAATAAGTAAACTTGAGCAGACCAGTTCCCGAAGGTGGCACCTGTTCACAAGTTGACGTGTGAGCCAGCCATCATCCCACTCAACCATATTTTAGGGAATGGAATTACCCGTCACACACCGCCACCACGCGACTAGCTCCAGTTACTCATAGTAAAACAAAAGACAATAGAAGCTACTGTAAGTCGACAGAAAATCGTCACTCAAGTTGCGAATGACCCACAACTTAATATTAATTGAATTAACGTTTACGTCGCTGTTTTCCTTCAAAGAGATAATAAAAAACACAAAGAAAACAACAACTACCTTTCTTGGGTACTTTTATTTTTGAACTTACAAAAACTAGGTCAATTAGTCAAAAACCATTGTTTGAAATCAATATTAATGTAAGCAACACATTTAACAATCATGGTGCAAATTATTTATTGCAAGTAACATGGTTAGTTTTTTGTTTGTAACAAAGTACAGAGGCTGGCATACTAGGTTACCTCAGTCAAATTTCCTCATGGGGATTTAAAATAGATACTAACTAACATCCAATACAAAAATCAATCATTCTTACATATTTAGTGGGTCCCACCATTGAACCCGCAACCGTTCAACAGACAGGCAATTGTTCAATTAGTCTCATTTATATAATTTCTTCTTTACCAATAAATACATCATTCTCAGACAATTCTGAATGGGATGGTGATAGCTCATTTTGAGACAAAGTTTCCTCTTCAGCCGTTTCCATCTCCATCTCTGCTTCCACAAACAGGCTGTTTATTCTATTTTGGATACTAACTCTAGTGTAAGGAGATTGGATATTCCTCAGTTTAATTGCTATTTGAGCACCAATTAGATCAAATTCGTCCCGTTCTCGTACCCACTGGAATCCTTCCTTTATAAGTGCAGCGCTTGTGACGTCATTAGAGTGTGCATTTTGGCAATTTTGACAGTTTTGACTTATTCTTTTCAAAGTCTCCTCTAAGTTATAAAGAAGCGTTGCCATTTCCACCGTTTCCTTATTTTTCTGAAAACAACCGTAATAGTGATATAAAACACTAGGTACTATGAAAAGCTGCCCGAAAAGCTAAAAGCGAACTATTGGACGAGGCACAGAAACCTTTTATTGGATAGTCCATTATATTCAACGGCTGGATTTAAACTTAACTTCAAGCACTGTAGGTAGGTACTTACGGATCTTAATGCAGCCTTGCTTGAATGGCTCTGACCGTACCTTGACGACAAAAACGACAGAGGCTGGTATGCAAACCAAGTCGAATCGCGAATCTCCCGCTTAAAGATCCTTTTCTGTTCCCGCAAGAATTGGCATTGTAAATTTTTGATTTTTCTTTCCAATTCATTCGTTTTTTTTCCTAATTTAGCCGCTATCCCTTCCAAAACTTCACGTCTCTGGTCTTTGTCCTCATAGTAGACATGACTTCGGTCCCAGAGTAAATTAAAGGACTTGTAACACTGAATGAATTCTAGCGTTTCTTTTTGTGACCATTCCATGTCTGCGAGGCCGGGCGGCATTGACAGTGAACTGTGGTGTGGCGTATGTTTCGAGAGCCGTGACAAGCCGCTCGGCTTAGTTAGGGTATTGACCGAACGAAGCCGATGTTTGCCGTGCGGAAGCCGAATGAAACAGACAATGACGCGCCCGGCTAGTGGTGAGTGAGTGAGTGAACGAGACGGGTACGTTATGCCTGTGGCTTCTCTGTCTTGCAGGCCGCCGACCTCTGAAGGTCGCAAGATAATAAGTGCAACGTGATAATTTTGTTTCATTAGTTAAGCACAGTGGTTATAAGAGCAACGCAATGCCCGCTGGTTCGCTTACATCTTTAGCACAAACATGTCAACAGTTATTAGAATATCGGCGTTAGATTAATGTTTTTTTGTTATTTCTAAATGAAGGTCTGAAACATATTTACCTATATTAGAATCTAAAAATTTACTGGACATTAGGTATTTCATCCACACAGCGCCTTTTACTGACCAAACTAAGTACGACGGGTGAAATGACGGCAACAATCAGTGTGCCTATGGCTTCCTCGTTTGGGATATGGTCGTGAGAAATGATATACCTAAGCAAAAAAAGAAGATAGGTTACTTGTGCTAAAAAAGTGGCACCCAAAATCAGGACTTCGCATACCTGAGCAACTCATTGAAAGTTTGAGACGACACTACGCAACATGTATCTGTCTCGTTAACGCTCTAGTAAATAATCATACTATCTCGTACACACGGTCAAATTATAGGTTACGTACGCCGGGGGACAATTTTCGACTGTACTGACATAACGTACCTACTTACCTACCTCTTTTAAATATCATTGCATGAGGGTACGAGATGTTAAATGTTACTTCCTTTCCAGACCTCTAAACCAGCGCGAGCGTGACATCAAGTCGTTGGGCGTGATAGAAGTGGTCAACAACCGCGAGGTGGTGGTGCGCCAGTCGCAGCAGACCTCACACACCAAGAAGTTCACCTTCGACAGAGCCTTTGGACCTCATGCCAAACAGGTAAGTGCATGGAGTCAGCTACTAGTTCCACTAGGCGACACTTGCCGCGTGACGTGTAGCGTGATGTAGCTCATCATGTTGGTCAACTGTCCCAGTGAAGCGCGCGTAGTATCAAACTAAGTAGGTATACCTACAAGTCTTGTTAGAAACAACGCGTGCTGTTTTAGAAATCACACACACGGAGTTTGACAAGCAATTGCTTCATTAGGATTACGTTGCTAGGCAACTTATCTACTACAACAGTGCAACGTCGCCGTACGGTGGACTTCACACCACTCTACCCATTTCCGGTCAGTCCTCCTTGCTCTATTGCAAAGAAATGCCATTCGGCAAGAGCGAGAGAAAAACGGAATTGGGGTAACCTGATGTGCTGTTGACTGTACATGTTGAGCGTCACGTGTTGCGCGTCTATTGTTGTGACATCAAGTCACTGGGCGTGATGGAAGTGGTGAACAGCTGAGAGGTGGTGGTGCGCCAGTCGCAGCAGACCTCACACACCAAGAAGTTCACCTTCGACAGAGCCTTTGGACCTCATGCCAAACAGGTAAGTGCATCGAGTCAGCTACTAGTTCCACTCGGCGACACTTGCCGCGCGGCATGTTGCACAACATGTAGCTTATCGTGTTGATCAAAAACGCGCAACAGCCCCAGTCAAGCGCGCGTAGTATCAAACTAGGTAAGTATCTACAAGCCGCGCGTTTTGTTGGAAACACCGTTTACAGAAATCAAACACAGTGGAGTCAGCTTCAAAGCTTTCACTATTTACCCCGTAACAGTTCGCGTGGTTAAAGTCCATTTAGCCACCGATGAAGACTAACCCCCTCATTTATAAAAACTTAAACAGGGATATCTCAAGCATTTTCATACAAAGTATAGTTATTAGGTAGGCTGTAAAAATTAAAATATTGATACCAACGTAGAAATTTTTAGAACACAGAAACTGCTATATCTGCCCTTTCAGATTGTATAAAGAAATTCATTGTGGTAGCATTATTTTACAATCGTAAGGACGTTAAAAAAAGACAGATTTTTCTTTTAAAAGGTGTCAAAATTTTAGCAAAATCAAACGTTTTTTTCTGTAATATTCTTAACCTTTATCTTATGCCTGTGTCCTCGCGTTATTCTAAGATAATGCTCAACTTGTAAACAAACTCAACTTTATGAAATATTTGAAAAATGATTTCCCTATGATATCCCTAGACAGTTTTGATGTGTGTACAAACGACAATCAACGCTAAGCAGGCGCTCACGCTCATGCTGTCCCTTAGGCTGGTTTTAGAGTCACGCGGACCGTGGCTCGTCCGCGCGTGTGCGAGCATGCATTGCTGGCTTCCTTTCTGGCCTAAGCCGACGACGCCTTACCAAAAGGGATATGAATACCGAACCGCGCGCGGACGGCCGGCTCATCCGCGTGACTCTAAAACCAGCCTTAAAATGTCAATAGAACTGAAAGGGTGGGAGGAAGGATGTTTGTGAATTCGTGGGTTTGTCTCTTTCATTCTTGTTGCTGCCGCCATTTGCGAGTAAGTGGCATGACACGTCAATTGCTCAAACTATGATTTAAATTAAAATTGAATTAAATAACTAAATTAAAAATCATTTATTTCGGACTGAGATCCATATATTTTGTTAGTAACAATTTACTTAGCCTATGTTAGCAACATATTACATCGCACGAACAGCGCCCTGCGTTCCCTCTCTATATCATCATTGTCCCGTAAGTCCGCTGTAACCCAGTGACCTAGGTATTTAAACCTATCAACCTGTTTCAGAGGTGTACCACAAAGAGTGAGGCAGGGGACTGATGAGTAAGTTTTAGAACCCGCCTTAAATACCATGAACTCGCTTTTGGCAACATTGTATTTGAGTCCATGGGCCACAGCGTACCTCTCACAAACACTCAGGAGTTTACGCATTGCACTTATCGATGGCGCCAGCAGCACCATATCGTGGCTTATATTGTTGATGCACACGCCGTCAATATGACACCCGACTTTGGTGCTGCTGAGCTCACCTATCAGCCGGTTCATGTACAGGTTGAAGAGGCGTGGCGAGCTCAACCCCCCCTGCCTCACCCCGCACTCCAACCTGTACACATCCGAGTGTGCGCCTGCCCACCTGATGCTATTCTTTTGGTTTTTATACCAATACCTAAGTAATGAAACAACTTCAGAGGGTACATCAGTCTCATTTTTCAGCTTTTGCCACAGTAAATTGTATGATATCATATCAAATGCCTTTGACAAATCTAAATAGCACGCATATACTGGTGTTTTACTGACAGTGTAGTACTGGACGGTCTCCTTGAGACTAAAGGATCGCGGTTTCTGTGGATAAGCCTTTTTTTTTTGACGCGGAGAATGCATTTACGCACTATCCCGCTCCCTGGGTAGGAGAGCGGGGGAGTGTGGGACTCGCCCACCCCAATGGGGAAGGGACTACCCACTAAACTCCGCGGAGGCCATCTTCCGCGCGTTACCTAAGGTCCCCGAGTACCACCACGAGGGACTCTACCGGCGGACCCCTGGCGCGCTATGCCGGCTTCGCGGCTCTACTCGAAAGGAGTTATATCTCCCCTCTTACACCCACCGGTGTTAACGGCAGTGCGAGGCCCCCCACACCGCCGCCCTCCACGGAGTCGCCTGTGCAATGGAGGCGCACAGTCCCCACCGTGTGCACTCCTAGCGACCCCGGGGCCCCCCTTTAGTCGCCTTTTACGACAGGCGAGGGGGAACCTTGGCAGTATTCTAATGCCCCATACCACAGGGCACTCTGTGGATAAGCCTGATCTAAATCCAAACTAGGCATCGTGCAGGTGTGTGTGTCGATCTATTTGTTTGTCAAGCAGCCTGTCCAGCACCTTTGAAATAGTTGTGGCCAGTGAGATGGGCCTATAGTTTCTCAGGTCAGACACATCACCAGTTTTATTTTTTACTATAGGTACAACAATCGTATACATCAGGTCACCTGGTAAGTAACGGTGTCTCAAACATAAATTAAAAAACATAGCAAGGACCCGAGGCAGATGTACACCATCATGTTTCAGATGCTCGATACTGAGGCTATCGTGCCCGGGCGACTTTCTTCTTAACATTTTTCTTATCACCGCAGCCACTTCACTACCAGAAAACAGAACACTTTGTTCCCGGGCCGTACCTGTAGCATCGAGCACCTGACATGCGTCAGGTTAGGCATTTAGCGTTGCGTTCGTTTTTATAAATATGGGGGAAAAGGGTAAAGTATTTTTATTTTACGTCGTTAAAACATATAATTAAGCCAATAACCGCCGATTTTAGTACCTTTCGGATGATAGAATGATCGCGAAACATTTTGAGTTCTGTTATAACAATACTAAAAATAGTAATACCTATCTTATTCGTAACAAGCTGTACGGTCAACATCACGACAGGCTAACCGTTGCCGCTCTTAAAAGCATTGTCATTTTGGCAAGAGCGAAATATAATACGGACGGACTAATGTTTTTACTGCCGGGATCGAGACCGCGATCTTTAAGTAGGTAGCTCTTCTTAACCATTTCACAAAGTCGTTAAAATTTGCGTCAGCGCATGTGTTTGCGTTTCTTTAGTGAGTAATTGCTATTTCTTTCTTTCTTTCCGCTGAAGAATATTTGTTAAGAGTTCCCCGTTCTTTCCCAGGTGGAAATATACCAAGATGTGGTCAGCCCCCTCATCGAGGAGGTTCTCTGCGGCTACAACTGCACAGTGTTCGCGTACGGGCAGACTGGCACCGGGAAGACGCACACCATGGTCGGGGAGAACTCTGGGGACGAGACCACTTGGCAGAATGTAAGTATTAATAAAATTGTAATGTCTGACTTTGAATCTAGCTTCGGGACACAAGTTGTATTTGCAGGTTGACTCCTTTTTGACTACTCTGTTAGCAAACATCATTTTAATGCTGACTGTACTTGCGCCATTCTTAGTTACTGCCGCCCCGCCCCTATCACTATAGTCCGTTAGCGTTAAGAATGCAGTAATTTTCAAATTTAATTCTGTTGCAGACAAAAAAACTCGATCCACAACCTTTGCGTTCGATGCGTTCAACTGGTCACTGTGGACTTGAGTTTCTCATTAGGAACGATTTGATTAGTTAGGGGACGTGCTAAATCAGAGTAAACTATGAAATTACTGCATTCTTAACGCGAACGGACTATAGTACCTAGTATGGACAGCAAAGGTAACATGACTTAAATTCTAAATAACCATTACTTCCTTTCAGGACCCCCTGGCCGGCATAATACCTCGTGCCCTGAGCCAGTTGTTCGATGAGCTCCGCATATCGAACACAGAGTACACAGTGCGCGTGTCGTACCTCGAGTTGTACAACGAGGAGCTGTTCGACCTGCTGTCCTCATCCGAGGACAACTCCAAGCTGAGGATCTATGAGGATGTCACGAGGAAGGGATCGAATATTGTGAATGGACTGGAAGAAATAACAGTAGGTCTCAGTAGCCTGGAAGAGATTGCTTTTAGCGATAAGGTCGCCCAATTAGTGCATTGCTTTTTATTTAAGACCTAACTGTGTTACTTTGTTAAAGTGCAAAGTAGAAAATTTTCTTTCTCGAATTTTTCACAAAATGTACTGCAATCTTGCGTCCATTTGAATGTGATGAAGTAGTGGAATATGTTAATATAATTTTGTTTTCTGTCTTAGGTTTATAACAAAAATGAAGTTTACAAGATAATGGCACAAGGACAAGAAAGAAAGAGAGTTGCTTCTACTCTCATGAACGCACAATCCAGGTAAGTCTAAGCTTTAAAACCTAAACTTTAAAACTGAGATAATTCAGGATAATTTCGGGTATGATATCTGTGCGTCGAAAGGAAAGTTCAGCGTTGCTCAAGCCTAGTAAGAGGTCTTAGGGTGGCTTGATAACATCTGACAGTAAAGTTTATCACTAACCTTAGACCCCTCCAATAAACCAAACTGAGCCCGTGTCTTGGAGTATAGCTTTCGCTACGTCATACTTTATGTGAGATCTTCTACCTCAGCAGTGGGACGCATAGATAATGTTATTTGTTTGTTTGAGTAGCTATTATTAGTTTTTTTATTGCTGTATCTGAAGGTTTAACAATATCATTGAATTAATAATTTGCAGCAACCACTCCAACGGTAAACCAATGCCTAATATGTAAGTTTTTTTCATAGCAAATCGTTTTTAGTTTTGCTGTCTATGTTTCCTCATGGATGTACAAAAGCTAAACGTGTCCTTATCTCTCTTTCTATCTCTGTAGTCACCTGAAAAAGGTGCGTGATGGTTGGTTTCTGCAAATTATGCTGAGGAAGCATATACAAGCTTCATGTACTATCATTTGATGTAGTTAATAGTGCCATAACGTGCTATATTGTAATAGTTCAGGCAATTGTAAAAATAGTTAATTGTAACTCGTAAGTACGCCTAGTAGAGTTAAGTACATTTTTTTAAGCTGGATGTAAAAAAGTTAAGTAAACTTCTATAAAAGTAAGGATCGTTTCTTTAAGGTTCGTCTTATTCAGTAAATAGTATTTTTATTGAATGTTAAAGTTTTTAAGCAAGCAAAGCAATAAAAAAGCAGCGGGATCCTCGCTCTCTTGACACTAGGGGAAATAGCCTTGAATAACATGTTCTGGCGACTTCGGATGTCATTCCATCCATTCGAGGAACTTTCTATATGTCGCCGGCCATATCAGCGCGTGTTTTTTTTCAACTAACCCTCGTGTGTAGTTTCCTCCTTTAGTAGATATTCAAATTCAATATTTCTTCAAGTAGACCATTACACAGTACTTTCGCATAGATATTGGCTATGTTATCCTCCTATCTCGCTTCACTTAACTTAACTTAACACTTTGGCTTCTACCTCTAAATTATGACAACACCGAACAAATTATCAAGTACAAGTAGCGGCACGTAACTTTAGCGCTGGCCGTTTCTGCGCAGAAGACGAAAATAAGGTATCACAGGGGTTTAGAGGGACGAAGGGCGAGCGAGCGGAGCGCTGATTGGCTCTCCGGTCGCATTACGTCCCCCGCACTGATGTCAAGTCCCGCGCACATCCTAGAGCACCGTCGCGTACAAAATCGTTTTGTTATTGCTGTTAAGTTTTGTTATAGTTTTTTTGTTAAGTTTGTTTTTGTTTCGAAGAGTAAACATTACTATTTATATTTCATATGTGAATATGCCTAGGAGAAATAATGTTTTGAAAAGACAAGCACGAAAAATGGTCTATGACGTGCATTGTTTTCTCTGTGATACTCACATAACGTTTGTCATACTTTCTAGCAATCATCATAGCGACACTGCGAGCCATCTATCGCGCACAGGAGGGCAACTTTCCAAAATTCAAGGCTAAATACCAAAAGTCATACCCATCGCCTTAATATTTTTTTCATAATTATTTTTGCTACATACTATTTTAAGTTTGTCAGTCCTTTAGAATAACATAATGAACATTGTTTCAACTACTAATTATTTGTTATATGATGCTTAATGATTACTTGATAAAACTCTCCGTGCGCGACGGTACCATGCGCAGCTATCCCTTCCACGGTTCGCTCAGCGCTAAACTTAGGTGCCGCGACCTATAAGCATTTAAATTGGTATTCTTTTATCTAATTAGTGGAATGAAATAAAATCAAACTTTATTAAATCTGTAATTAATGATAAGTAAAACCTATTTCATGTATTTCTAACTTTTTCTAGAAACTTATACCTAGAGTGAATCTTTCTTGTAACATAATATAACATGGTTTCTTTAATAATAAAGATAATTCTAAGAAAGGGGGACCTGGTGTCTAAGATACAGGCAATCTATTTGCTTAGTTTAGACGTCAGTCTCCCACAAAATAAATTTGTCTTCGAAATCCTTGATATCATAACAATGGTCACCTATTTTGTGGAGAGAAATAAAGTTTTTTTTTATTATTACTATTAGTTTTTATAGGACCTATTTGCGAAATGACCTGCAGCCGTATTTAGACTTATTCGCTTAGAATAGGCCACTGTCCGAATGGCATTGTAAGAATGAGTCTTCTCCACAATGAGGAATAATGCTAACAGGCCCATTCAAGAATAGGTCCTTCCAAGAATAAGTCGTTCCAAGAATAAGTCGTTCTTTTTGCCGTGAGATATCTGATAAAAATGAATATGATATTTTTCTCCCTCAGCCGCTCTCACACAGTATTCACGATCGTCGTCCACATGAAAGAGAACAGTCCAGAAGGAGAGGAACTGGTCAAGATCGGGAAACTGAACTTGGTAGACTTGGCTGGCTCCGAGAACATCAGCAAGGTTAGTTTCTTATTTTAAATAGTAAGGTGCCGTCTATTGATCACGTGATGTTTTTTTAACGATACTGCACCTTGATCATCCTGCTTCTTAGTCAGTGTTCAATGGGCCTTAGACAATAATATTATATCAAAAAAGAGGTAGATAGATATGCGAAGTCGAAAATTGTCCTGGCGTACGTACCTATAATTTGACCGTGTGAACAAGATAATATGATTACCTACTTACTAGAGCGTAAACGACACAGATACAATCAAGTCAATGCTTTGCTCAGGTGTTCGAAAGTTATGATTTCGGGTGCCACTTTTTGAGAGCAAGTAGTCTATCTACCTCTTTTTATTATAATACCATTGGCCTCAGATACTTAACTTTATTTTAAAGACTAAAACCCCAAAAAACGTTGATCTAGCTAGCTTTCCTTAGTAAATGAAAAAATCCGTTTCTTTAATACAAAATGTGTATTATGTATATGTTTTTTTCTCCAGGCGGGTTCGGACAACCCGGCGAAGCGCGAACGTGCGCGAGAGTGCGTCAACATCAACCAGTCGCTGCTCACTCTCGGCCGGGTTATCACTGCCTTGGTCGAGAGACATCCACACATACCGTACAGGTACTTACACAAAATATCATTCGAGGCAATATACACCTCAAATGGCGCCCTCAGTACTCCAAATGTCTCCCTTTCTGTATCCAAAAGTGCCAAATTCGACCGTTATTGGTTACATTGGATACGAAACTGTTGCATACGTTCTGTTTTAACAACGTAAAAAAAATACATCTTCTTTGTAACAAACTTTGTAACAAACAACGGGATGGATTCTTCTGTTTAATTTTTATTCTATTCATGATTTTCAAGAAACGTTGAATGAAATAAAATCAATCAGATTTCGATTCACAAACTTACCTTATTGTAAACAAACAAGATTAAAAAAGAGTAACTACCGAGTTTCTTGCCGGTTTCTTCTCGGTAGAATCAACACATCCGAACCGGTGGTAGAATCACATTGTTACTTATTAATTTTTATGTTGTGACTTGTCATAAGTGCTTTTTAATGAGTTTACATGAATAAAGACTATTTTTACTTTTTACTTTTTTTCTTTTACAAATTTAATGAATTGACAAAATATGCATACCCGGCCTATCATAACTTTCAATGGTCGACAGATAATCCATTACCAATTAATAAGGAGACCGTTGCGCCCCATAGATAACGTCGTTAGGCCTGCCCTTTACCACGTGTGGGCTTCTGAATGTTCCGTTCAGCATGACTGCAACAATCAGTGTGCCTCTGACTACCCTATTTGGGATATGGTCGTGAGGATATTTATGTATGTACTGTCCTCTTGTGTATAACAGAGAGTCAAAGCTGACCCGCATCCTGCAAGAGTCCCTGGGCGGGCGCACGAAGACGTCCATCATCGCGACCATCTCCCCCGGACACAAGGATCTGGAGGAGACCATGAGCACGCTCGAGTACGCGCATCGCGCCAAGAACATACAGAACAAGCCTGAGGTATACCTACTCCTATCATAGTAGAAGAAACAAATCTTTGTTGTCATTGTAGGAACTTCTTTTCCCAAACAGTACAGGCATTATTTTATTTTTATTTGTAACGACATCTATCTCGCCACATAGGAACTGCGATTACAATCCTGAAACTGCGCATAGTTAGAAAAACCCGACAACAACCGTCGGGCAGTAGCCCGCCAGACATAACACCCGTCTGGTCGGAGGATCCTCCCTTTTCTATGGTGGATGTGGAACTTCACAGCCTGTTCCTCACCTTCCCCAAAGTTACCTCTTGTTTCTCCAATTTCGCAATTGAAACTCTACTTATTTTGGTATAAATTTATTGCCCAAATGCTTGCCTAACCTACTATTGTCAGAATTTTCGTTTGAACATTTGTTTGGTATGACAACGAATGCGTTAACATTCCATTAGAATAATGTTCATTTGATTTAATAGTAGGAAGCGCCTAATACATAAAAATGTTAAATGATTTCTATACACTTTTTGGCGCTTTCTACATCGCCAGACAGTGTGTTGTAAGGGGGCTAGCCTTGATCAGGTATGCATGCGTATCAGTATTCAAATCTTTGTTTTATTTTTAGGTAAACCAAAAAATGACGAAAAAGGCTATCCTCAAGGAGTATGCCGAGGAGATCGACCGGCTCAAGCGTGACCTGCAGGCTGCCAGGGATAAAAACGGTAATTTGACTAAGTATTAACTATAATACAGCAACTGTAATAAAAATAACAAAAGGTTTTGGTCAAATTTGGAAGTCTTATGTAGGAGTTTTCAAACTGTTCAAAAGATGAACGTAGGGAAGTATGATCGTCATAAAAAAACCCTAAGATGACGTAAGCACTATATTTTGGCAACGCTAAGCAGATTGTGTACCATTTAATACATGCTTAAATGGTACACTTTCACTATGCTTTCCTAACTTAATCTTTCCTCCCGAAACCGCTAATACAGCAATCAACGCAAGAAACAAGATAAGATTGAAATTGCGCCTAACTTTACAATGGACAAAACCAGTCATACTGCCGTACTCAGAGACGTCAATTAACGTTAATGGTTCATTAGAGTCGAAATTTGACATTCTGAAAAGTTCTTTATTCAATTTGTTATAAAGTCTCTTTTCAAAAATGGAATTTTGACGCTAATCAAACATTAGCGTTAATTGACGTCTTTGAGTGCGGCGGTAACAAAGCAATCAAAGTGAAAAACAAGATTTAAATAAATTCGCTCGCTGAACCACAGGATATTAATATTTATACGGTTTTTGACGTTTGTGAGCAATGATATTTAAAAGAGGTATAGATTCGTTATGTCAGTACTGACTTGAAGTCAAGAATTGTCTCCTGGCGTACGTGCCTATGATTTGATCGTGTGTACAAGATAGCAAGATTATTTACTAGAGCGTAAACGAGACGGATACATGTTGTGCAGTGTCTCAAACTGCCAACGCTTTGGTGAGCAAAAGTCCTGATTTCGGTTGCCACTTTTTTAGAACAAGACAGTAACCTATCTACGTATTTGTATTATAATATCTTTGTTTGTAGGTGTGTACCTAGCCAGCGATACCTTCGCCGAGATGACGCTGAAGCAAGAGGAACAACGCAAGGAGATCCAGGAGCTGCTCCTCAAGAAGCGAGCCATGGAGGAGGAACGGGACCGGATGGAGAATGTCTTCTCCGACATCAATGATAAACTGGAGAAGTATGATGAAGAACTCAGCAAGACGAAGGGCAAGCTGAATGTGACTGAGGCGAAGCTTGCTGATACTAACAATGTAAGTCCTTTTAAGTAAGCACCGTCTTAAAATAAACGTCTGCGTAATTCATTTTCAGAGGGGAAAATGAGGGTCACCATGTTTTTCCGCTAGCATGTGCTATTTGTCATTATTTGCATGATACTCAAAATAAAGTTAAAAAACATAACAAAACATACTTTTGGTAATAAAATGGATTATTCAGAGGCACACTGATTGTTCCGTCATAGTGAACGGAACATTCAGAAGCCCACATGTTGTTGAGGGCATTTGAAATATTCAAAATTCAATTTATTTGTATGTCTTTTACCGTCTGTGACTGAGTGTGCTAAGTTCAGTTCGGTTTAGTTGGGTTGAGCTTAGTCAATATTAATTTCTATTCCAATTAAACCTTAAAAACGTGTTTTCTGCAACATTTAAATAATATTTTCAATTCTAATTGCCGTTTAGATGTTGCAGAGAAACCGGTTTTTAGTGTTTAGTCAGTCAAATAATGCAACAAGAAATTTTAAAAACCTAACTTCAATCCTGTTTACCCCAGGCCCTCCTCACAACCAGGCAGCACTTCGAGGAACAGCGCCATCTAGTGACGGCGCAGCAGCAAACGGAGCAGAAACTCAGCCAACAAGCGCAGGAGTTGGTGCGCGCTGCGGAACTCGCCTCTAAACACGCTCAACAGCTGCACGAATCTGTGGATAAGCGCAGGTATACCTCTATAAGTCCTGTAGGCCTACCAAGAACCGCTGACGGTTTATGGTTCGTTCGCGTTAAGAATGCAGTGATTTTTAAAGCGATTCGATTGGTTACGGGACATGCTAGATCGAATAGCATGTCCCATAAACAATCGAGTCGATCCTAATTAGAAAGCCAAGTACAGAGTGATCAGTTGAACGCATACTTTCAGACAAGTAACTACTGCATTCTTAGGCGAACGAACTATAGTAATCGAAAAGAAAATGTTGCTTTTTTTAAAGACAGGAAAAGACAGGACACACATACACATTAAATAATTTTGACCTTTTGGTGGTTCCCGTGTTGTCTAAATCCTTATTCTAACATAAAGTGTCACTCTCCCAGGTCGATAGAGTCCACAAACCTGCAGGTAACGCAGGAGTTCCGCTCAGAGTCCTCCCAACAGCGGGAACAGATCGCCAACGGCGTGCAACAGTTCGCCGATTCGCTCTTACAATCGCTCAATGGACTACATACCACTTTAGGTGAGTTAATATGCTTTGATTTTATTTATTAAAATCTGAACCTGAGAATCAAGTTTTTAAAGATAGGAAAACCAGAAAAAGATATTCGGTCTTGGCTTCAGTCGGGAATCGAACCCGCATTTTTCGCAAACCGGGCGACTGCACCCGTGACCGCACTAACAACTGTGCTACCGAAATCAATAACAGCCGTGCTATTCCGGCGGTGCACATCGGACATCACTTCACATCTCTGTGCTTCACGCTTACCTCAATCATCAATACGCTTTACTTTGAATTAGTATTTTATCTCATTTTGTATGTAAAAAATTAAAAAATGTTATTTGGCTTAGTTCTTTTCTCTGTAACGACCACAGTTGCAAAGAAATTGAATTTTAAAGTTTACTCACACGAGCGGAGGGAGTTTTGGCGTCCGCCGGAATAGCATAGCAGACCGGCCGAATTTTTCTGGTATATTTTACCTGGCAGACAGGTTTGTTTCATCAATGTTTAGGCATATATTAAATAAAACCGTGTTCGATTTTGAGTAAGATGATGATAATGCATTATCCCTAATGCTAAAATAAAATAACCTATCTAGTTTCTGTTGCATCCATTGACTTTCGTCTGGATTTGAATTATGCCAAGTTTAAAATCTCCGCATACTTTTTATGCATTCTCTTAAATTAAAAACAAAACGAATGAATTAATTATTCTTAGTAAATAAATTTCGTACTTTATTTTAGGTATTTTTCGCAGTTCTGTGTTAATTTAATAACCCTTGTTTGCTTGGTTTTCAGAAAGTTTTACTACAAGTAGCATAGAGACGCAGGAACAAAATCGAAATAAACTATCGCAACTTGCTCAAAATCTCATCGAAGCCACCAATGAGGTGAGTCTTTGGAACATTTTTGGGTTTTATAGAAAAGTTTTTCAAACAAGTACCTCAATATCTGGGCCCCAAGGCCGCTAAATTTAGAACGCTTCAATTGAATCGTAATTGAGTCTCAACAGTCAAATTTGACATAATATGTCAAATTTGACTGTTGAGACTCAATTACGATTCAATTGAAGCGTCCTAGAATTAGCAGACTTGGGACCCGTTGGGGATCGGCAGATTTGGTGTGACGGCTGCTGCTACACCAATGGTCGTGGGTTCGAACCTCGCACATAACAGACATTTGAGTGCATTTACAGTCAATAGCACATCAGGTTACCCAATTTACGTTTTTTCTCTCGCTCTTGCCAAATGTCATTTCTTTGCAATAGAGCAAGGAGGACTGACCAGAAATGGTTAGCGTGATTTGCCCCCCACCATACATTTTTGTTTGTATTGGTGTAGGAGGTGTTTCCTATGTATATTATGTATCACTAGGAAATAAAATTTAAGTATGCTTATTCGTGATCTAGGTAGTATCTCAAAGTACAAGTTTTTCTTATTTATTCATTTAATGCACATAACATAAACAGCCTTTATACGTCCCACTGCTGGGCCCAGGCCCCACCTCACCTATGGAGCGAGCCATACTCCAACACACGAGCTCAATGCGGATTGTTTGAGAGGTGTAAGGTTAGTAAGCAACCTTAATGTCAGATGTTATCAAACCGCCCTAACACCTCTGATTAGGCTTAACGACCGACATCTAGCGACGTCAACCGGGATCAACTGCTTAACGTGCCTTCCGAAGCACGGTGATGCCCGAAATACACATTACTAAATTTCAGTCGGGGTGGTCACCCATCCCATTTCCGACCTGGCGTGTGTTGCTTTACAACAGTAGTCGTCGCCGATCACTGTCAAAATTGCGCCCGTGGCGCAATATACTAAACAACGCAAAATACTAAATAACGGAAAAACAGGTATGTTTCGTTAGTGTCTCAAAGTACAAGTTATTCTTTTTATTTATTTGATGAATGACTAGCGGCCACCGGCGACTTCGTCCGCGTGGACTTAACAAAGAAAACGAAGTGATATTTTTTTATACATTCTAGTCTATGCGCTATTCAGATGTATAAGTTATATTATTGTAAAGTTCGTCCATGAATGGAACTACTGAAGAAGTTTTTACCTAAAAAAGAGCAACACGGCACATCCACACATATAAACTTTCATATTTATTACATAAGAAGGATTGTCAGAAATAAAAACAGCCTATAATAAACGCCAACTCGTTCCAGATAAAATCTCTAACCTCCTCAACCCACACCCACCTCGCCCAATCGAGCCAATCCCAGCGCTCGCAGCTGTCCTCGTGCCTGGCTGTCCACGTGGCGAACGTGGCCAGCGTGGCCGGCGCGCTCGTGGCCGCCGTGGCCGGCAGTGTGGAGAAGGCGCATCAGGTGGATGTGAAGGGAGATGTGGCGAAATTTGTACAGCAGTGGGTAAGTTGGAGCTAGTGTTGTGCTATTTTTCAGATCAGGGTTATTGAATGGGAAAAAATGGGAATCAGCATATTTTATTATTAGTAGTGTAGTATATTTTTAGAAGGTGGAGAAAAATTGACAGTTGGATTGAAAAAAACATATTTTCTTACATAAATGATTTGTTATTTATAAAAGAAAATATGTTTTTTTTCTAATAGTTGTAATGGAATCATATCATAAAAATGATAGGTTATAACTTTAAATGATGAATATAACGCAGATTTTAAATTGTCTTACCTTTAGTAAACTTTATTCTTTGGCCATATAATGATGATTTTGATATTGTTTCTAATTTAATTTCATCACTTTCTTGACAATCACGACTTACCTGTATTTGGACCTGTGATCTTCTAGTCTATTTTTATTTAGTAACAAATAACCCCTCCTCAGTAAAGATTTTTTTATATAGGAATAAGGAACTATAAGGAACATTGGTATGTAATGTCATCCTTTCTGATCCCCAGTTCGTAGGAGCCTCAGCACGAGTATCATCCCTCCAACGCGCCCACGCATCCTTTCGCGAGACATCGCGAGACGCCGAGACGAGACGCGGCGAGACGGCGCGCAGACAGCGAGACGCGAGACGCGCGCACACTGAGCGACGGGCGATCAAGATTAGCGCTTGTATCGCGGTATGTGGACGGTTGTTTATCTATTTAGGTGTCATCGCTTCAATGTACACGCATCCTTCCACGAGACGTCTCGAGACGCCGAGACGAGACGCGGAGACAGCGAGACGCGAGACGCGCGCACACTGAGCGACGGGCGCTCAAGATTAGCGCTTGTATCGCGGTATGTGGACGGTTGTTTATCTATTTAGGTGTCATCGCTTCAATGTACACGCATCATTCCGCGAGACGTTAGCGAGACGCGAGACGCGCGCACACTGAGCGACGGGCGATCAAGATTAGCGCTTGTATCGCGGTATGTGGACGGTTGTTTATCTACTTAGGTGCCTCAGCTTCAAAGCGCACACGCATCATTCCGCGAGACGTCTCGAGACGCCGAGACGAGACGCGGAGACAGCGAGACGCTAGACGAATGCACACTGAGCGACGGGCGATCAAGATTAGCGCTTGTATCGCGGTATGTGGACGGTTGTTTATCTATTTAGGTGTCATCGCTTCAAAGCGCACACACATCATTCCGCGAGACGTCCCGAGACGCCGAGACAGCGAGACGCGAGACGCGCGCACACTGAGCGACGGGCGATCAAGATTAGCGCTTGTATCGCGGTATGTGGACGGTTGTTTATCTATTTAGGTGCCTTACCTTCAAAGCGCACACGCATCCTTCCGCGAGACGTCTCGAGACGCCGAGACGAGACGTGGAGACAGCGAGACGCGAGACGCGCGCACACTGAGCGACGGGCGATCAAGATTAGCGCTTGTATCGCGGTATGTAGACGGTTGTTTGTTCGGTATTGATAACAAGAATCAGTGGTGACAGCGGCTCTAAGACGATCGCCAAAGAACCTACGCCTGGCAGGATAAGATGCGCAGTGTTTAAATTATGTCACCCTTTTTTACCTTGTGCAATTTGTATGGTTTTGCCGCGAGTGCGAATAAAGGATACGACATATTGTGGTCATGGTACGCATGTCAGTATCAGTGGTCGTTTGATTTAAAGTAATACAAATTCGGCGTTTTTTCTGGTGCTCCTTCCCTCTCCAGAGAGCCATCGGGTCTTGACGGTTTTTAGAGCTCGCTCTTCCGAGAGCCACCGGGTTTCGAAGGGTTAATGGGTGACCATCCTTATATCCTTATCGAAATTACATATCTCGAGCCGCTGTCACAATGATATATCTTCGTGCTTCGTGCGAGTCACTTTGTTCATTTTGATTTTCTGTCTTGACGTGTCATAAGTGCTTGTGAATAAGCTTACATGAATAAATGATTTTTTTACCTTTTTTTTTACTTTTACTTTGCTACGAAAGCCACATTGAGCAGTGGACTCCGGTTGACGTCGCCAGAGCGTGTTTAGTCTAGTCAAGAACTTCAAGGGCTACCTCATAGTTGATGAGGCCTGTGCCCAGCAGTGGGACTTAAAGACTGACTGTTGGTCTCCAAATGTACCCCTTTTTAAGAAAACAGCGCACGGTAACTGATATCCGATATATTTTTTCGCGAAAAGGCGACTTAGGGTAAAAAAATGTCTTTTCACTTTCGCTTCAAAGTTCCTTCACTTTTAAAACTCTTTCTCCCCTCTCAACAGGAAATACAAGAAGAAAAAGCCCAAATAGAGCAACGTTTATCAAAACAACTGACTGACATAGAAAACGAAAGACAGGAGACAGAACTACGTCTCAACCAATGGATGGAAGAAGAACGGAGGCTATTAGAAGAGAGACTGGCCCGCCACGTGGCTACTGAGAAGAAAGCTTTAGAAGACAGACTTAGCAAGAAGTTACAAGAGATAGAAGAAGAGAAGTCGTTGCTAGAAGAGAGAATGACAAGACATATTCAGTGGCAGGAGAAGCAGTTGGAGGCGAATCAAGAAGAATTAGAGGGAGCAGAGAAGGATCTAGAAGAGTGTGATAGCTTGCAAGAAGAATGCGAAAAAAGTATGAGCAAGTTTGGCAAAGAGTTTGATGAGGGTAAGCATAAAGAAATCTATTGAATAAATTGTGACTTATAAGCAATCATCAGAATTAGGGAACTAGCCTTTAAATTCAAAAAATTCCATCATAGTTAAGTGCGCCCCCAATCTGTTCCGTTAAGTGACTATAGAACTGTAATTGATAACTTTACTTGTAAGGGATACACAACTTTGATTTCCATTTGTGAGTTCGAGGGTAATTTATCCAAATCCAACAGAACCACTGAAGTAAATGTTTCACCTATTTCTGAACCCGCTCAAAAGTTTGGTTTATAGATATTTTACTGGTTGTTGTGGTACCTTTGTTGATTCTGATTTCCATATCAAAACAAAAGCTTGTAAAATTATTGTTACACCGCGGAAAAACTGGCATCCAATGAAAGTGGGCAGGTTGTGTTTGCAGAATGTTGGCAGGTCATGTATAAATCTCGAAACACGACCTTGTGGCCTTACCACAGGGGAAAACCTAAAAAACGAAGGTTCGTTTACCTGATACATTATTCAGGAGTTTAGCAAGCTCAGGCTGAAGATGAAACTAGTAAAAGAGCTTAAGGAGACCTTTGCCCAGCAGTGGGATCTAACCAATTAACCTAAACGTATCATTCTAGGCACGAGCGCGGTGAGTGTAGACATGGAAGTGTTCAGCACCAACGTGGTGCAAGTGGTAGACCACTTGCATGAAGAACTGCTTAGGACGCTGCAGAGGACGCAGGAACATGTACAGGTAATGTACTCTCATACACTTCACGAAATTAAATAAATAAATATTATCCCTGGACATTATTCCACACAGCGCCATCTAGCCCCAAGTGAGCTAATTTAAGCCCGTTTTTATGGGATACTAGACAACGGATAAACATATTAAATACTTTTTTTTTTGGAAATACATACTTAATATACATAGGAAACACCCAGACCAATACAAACAGACATGTTCACGCACACAAATGTTTGTCCTGTGCGGGGATCGAACCCGCGACCTTTGATGTAGTAGCCGACTTCTCAACAATTACACCAAGACGGTCGTCAATTAATTATAACATGGGCTCGCAAAAATATGCTATTTTTGATAGAGAGGGCGTGGGCGTGGCTCTAGAGAACGTCGTAAATACTCTGGTTCGGAACCCGATGGTCCCGAGATCAAATCCGGCCGGAACACACCTACTTTGTGTTCATTGTAAAAATTTGCGGCCAACTCCTGGATAACGGCGGTAGGCTCGCCCCTTGCCACGTTGGGTTCAAATTCCCTCTGCGAAATGTGGGATCCTGAATGTTCCGTTCACCATGACGGCAACAATCAGTGCGCCTCTGACTAACCCATTAGGGATATGGTCGTGAGGGTTTTTTAAGGTTTTGTTCGCAAAGTATTTTTAAATTGTTGTTGTTTGTCCTAATGTTTTAATGGTATCACTGTTTCCTTTTAAAATCATATTGTAATGCACTACTTCTTCGAAATAAAACAACTTTACGGATTCTGCCCGCGGTCTTATATTTTCTTTCATTTTCTAACCCGACGTTTCGACTACTTTACAGCAGTCGTGATCACGGGATGACAAAGATGTTCTATGTCACAAAACAGTACAATTCTTTAGCAACCCTCACTTAACTACCGTCATTTCCACTAATATTATTGGAAATGTTCCTATCCACGCAGTACGAACTAACCGTATCTTGAGACCTCACAGTATTGTGCTGCCCTCTGGGATTGATCAAGCGTATAACAGGATCCCAAACTGGTGGTAAATTCCACTACTTCTTTAATGAAATGTTGAAATAAGTAATTCACCGTTTCAACAAGGAATATCAAAAAATGGTCACATCAGCCTCAAGGCCATTTATGAAAGAAAGTTCCGTCCTAAGCCAGACATGCATTTAATTCACTTTGAAACAAACGTATATCCAGTAGTATACGCCATGGATAAAAAAATATCCCGTAGTGCTCTTTAGAATATTAGTTCCTCCATACAACTGATGCTTGTATATCTCTTCCAGCAAGAAGCAGACAGTATAGTGAGTGCGAACAAGGAGACCGCGCAACAGCTGACCGACAACACGGACGCCTTACTTGCTGACGTCGTGCAGGGCACGCAGCGGGCCTTCGAGACTGTTGTTAACCAAGTTGAGGTGAGATAGCTTATTATTATATAATAAAGTGCCCTAGGTGAAGGTTGATGTGAACGCCCTGTGAAATGTATTTTTGTTAGGTATAATTTTATCACTTGTATCAGCAAACAGACGAAGTGTTAATTGGAGAGTAATATCTTTCTGCAACAGTCTTCAGGATACTGTTGGAGCTGGATCGCTCTCTCTCTCTAGTAGTGAAGTTTTTTTCTTGTATAAGACAGCGTAGAAGCCGTCTGTATGCGTCTGAGCACTGCAGAAGCGAGGCAGCCCAAACAATGCCTTGAATCTGGTTATGATGGATGTCTTATTAACTTCGGATACTTTATTGCACAAAAAAAAACAATTAAATTGGGAGTAAACAAAGATTTAGGATGTACGATTTGGGTGGTTTTATCGCTAGAAGCGATTTCTTCCAGACAATCTTCGGGAAGAGATACATAAAAAAAGCTGGTATAGAGGTGGTCCAAGAGCATAATTGAGAACTACTCAAAATTTGAATCTTATTCAAATAAATAGACATACATATTCAATACTATGAGTACACTGATCAATTAATTGATTTATTCTTTCAACAGGCCAACAACTCATCAACAATTCAAGAACTAGCCTCCCTCTCCGCCTCATCTACCTCCTTCGTGTCGTCCCTGACCAGCCATCAGTCCACCGGCGTGGTGTCGCTGGCGTGCGTGCAGCAGGCCGCACGCGCGCTGCCGACGTCGCTGCGGCAAGCGCTGCAGCGGCACGCCGAGCTGGAGCGCCGGTATCTGACTAGAGAATACAAGCTCTATGAGCCGACTGGTGAGTTCAATTCTAATTCAATATTCAATATTTCTTTATTTATTTATTCTTTATTGCACATTAAAAAAAATAAAGTACAAATGGCGGACTTAATGCCAAGAGGCATTCTCTACCAGTCAACCACATGGTCAAACAGAGAAATTAAGGCGGTGCACAAGATTAAGGTAAAAATTATAATATACATAGATACAAATATAATTATCTAAATAATAAATAATAATATAGTTACAATATATATATTTTATACACATATTAATACAACATAATAATATACTATACATAGACCTAATAAACCAAAAAAAAATGAAAAAATACGAAAGAATATAACGGAAATAAAAATAAACACACATCAATGAACACAGTAAAATAAAATGGCACAGAGGTACCACTCCAAACTGGCTCAGCTGAAGCTTTATTCAAGTAGACCAATAAACAGTACTTTCGAATCGTCAAGAATCTTAATTATAACCACTTAATAAACATACACATAATAATATAATATATAAACAATACTTAAAATACATACATACATGGAGAGGGCTATGCTTGGTGTTTCCCTACGAGATCGAATCAGAAATGAGGAGATCCGTAGGAGAAAGAAGGTCGCCGACGTAGCCCAGCGTGTTAGCAGGTTGAAGTGGCAGTGGGCGGGGCACATAGCTCGAAGGACTGATGGCCGTTGGGGCCGGAAAGTCCTCGAGTGGAGACCATTCGAGGCCAAGCGCAGCGTGGGACGCCCGCCCGCAAGGTGGACGGATGACCTCATAAAGGTCGCAGGGTCTCGGTGGATGCAGGCCGCCTCCAACCGGCAGCTCTGGAAATCTATGGGGGAGGCCTATGTTCAGCAGTGGACATCATGTGGCTGCTGATGATGACTTAAAATACATGTACATAATGTGACTCTACCACCGGGGTCGGAAGGTTGTTTCTACTGAGAAGACCCGGCAAGAAACTCAGCAGTTACTCTTTTTCAATCGTCCAATGTTTTACAGTACAAAGTCCCGAAGGTGGCACCTGTTCACAAGTTGACGTGTGAGGCAGCCATCATCCCACTCAACCATATTTTAGGGAATGGAATGACCCGCCACACAACGCCACCACCCCAGAAACATTTTAGTGAGCATGACTAGCTCGAGTTACTCATAGTAAAACAAAAGACAAAAGTTAGCGACATCTATACTTCACACGCCGAATGATGATCCCTATGACAGTTCATTAGCACTTAACATTGCACTGACGCCCTGACACAACAAATCCTTTAGAGGTCCATTAAAAAATAGAAAAAGAACATAATTGTGTACATTTGTAAATCAGACGAATATTAAGAATTTATTCCGTAATGTTCGTAAATAATGGAAAAAAACTCGATGCAAATGTACATGGTGCTGCGTGCTGCAAAAGTTACGTCGTCAAGCTGTTATCGACTAAAAGGGAACACATCAATAAACAAAATATCGTTAATTTGTTGGAAAAATCAACAGGCAGAGGAAAAATAGTTCCCACCAAATTACATATCATGACATGACTGTATTAAAAACATGCGGTCTTAGGTCTGTGGCCACCTTTTTAATAATTTTCCGTGAAGCTGGCAATTATGAATTCTTTAAAATTCAATTAAAAAATAATTCTTATCTGTTTGAATTGTGCAATTTGAATAAAAATTCAACTATAGTAAAATAAAATATAATGAGGCTGTTACTTTTTTATCTAGTGTTTTATGTCCATCAATGCGCTTGATCTTTTTTTCCAAATAAATATTGCTTATTATGTTGAATGACCTGGCTGAATGACATGACATTTGCCTAAAAACAGTATTTTATCGAAATTGTTTGAAATTGTTTCGCATCACTAATACAACTGTCAGTTGAAACGTCATAGGGATCATCATTCAGCGTGCGAACTATAGACACATAGATTATACACTGGGAGCTGCCCGCGACTTCGTCCGCGTAAGTAAGTAAAAAACAAAAGTGATAATGTTTATAAATTATACCTTATGTGCTATTCAGATGTATATATCTATCCAGTCGTTTTTACGTGAAAGATCAGCACAGCACATCCACACAAACAAACTTTCACGTTTATAATATTATTGGGACAGGCTGTAGCTTGTTTTGTTTTCAAATTTTTAGTGGTTCACAAGTAGAAATTAAATACTACTTTTAACTATACATTAGACAGGTTCTATGTAGTACAGATGCTGCATAAGACAGATTCTACATTGAACAAATTCCACATAGGGCAGATTTTACAGACTACAGGTAGACTAATCCCTTTGATAAATTCTGGTTTAAGGAGACTTCCTTAGGACAGATTCCACTTATTTCCATCACCAGAGAGTTAGCTGTAAATTTTACAATATACACAAATCAGTTTTCTGTGCAGTCTCGAACTCAGGCCCACCAAAGGGCTTGACCACTGGGCCAAGACGATCTCCGAATCCTGAAACGCGCTATAAAAGTTCTCGGAGCGATAGAAAAACCCGACAACAACCGTCGGGCAGTAGCCCACCAGGCATAACTTCTGTCTGGTCGGAGGATCCTCCCCTTTCAATGGTTTATAAGTAACTTAACACCCTGTTCCTCATAATATCCCAAAATAGTCATTAAAATGTTTGATTGATGAGGGTGAACTGCAGAAATTACTCTAAATACTCGTTAATGAATGACTGATTCATGTTGTAAACTGTCTCACATGTATGCATTGTCCCCCCAGGTCAGACCCCGCAGCGCACCCAGTACAGCTTCCCGCGCACGCTGGCCGCCACGTCGCCGCACGATCGCATCATAGCTCGCTTCCGCGCACAACACAACAACCACAACTTCGATGAGGAGGTATGTTGTTATTATCGCACTATAAATTATTACTACAGTCGAACTAATTTAGAAAATACATTTAGACAGCTGCCTGCGTTTTTGTCTGAAATATTTTTATGATAAAACTTACCGTTTTGCTGAAAATCGCGAAAAACTCATTTTTTTTACCTTTGACCTTGAATATTTTTTTTTCCTTACAGGGGAAAGATGGGGAACTTTCAAATTTTGTTTTTAATGATATTTCAAACAATCTTACCGATTTTCAGCTTGGTGGGAATTTAGGTAACTTTGAATGTCTAATTTGACCGGATTATGAATCGTGTTTATTGGATGGAAGTGGCGATCTTGTCCTGTTTGACTCGTACAAACATTGGAAAAATGTGGATTGTTTTACCTTAATAATTTATTATTTCAGGCGTACCAAACACACACTGAAAACCACATTTACTCACACGCAGAATTTTCAAGTTAAATAGTTTATTGTTAATGTTTCAAATTCAATTCATTATACATATCTTTAATCAAGTAAACCATTACACGGTACTTTCGAATCGTCAAGAATCTTAATTTTAATTTTTACCACTTCATAAACATACACATAATAACACGAATATACATATAAAAAATACATAAAATATTTACTCCTTAACACAAATTATGTAAATCCTTGGCTGTAAGAAATATTTATATATTCCGTTTTAGATCTCAGAGAGCTGTACAATGAATAAAAAACATAGAGAAAAACCATGTGAACCGGTCCAAGAGTTATAACAAGAGAGAGATACAGATGGCAATTCTCAAAGTGCTCACTCAAATCCGATCAATCTCTGAAAAAACCTCTTGTAACATTGTTACTCTAATTCCCAGGAATGCGTGGTGTTAGAGTCCGACAGCGAGCCCAACAGCCGAGTCCCGAGCGACACCGAGTCCTCACTATCCGAGGAGTCGGTCCCTCACGCCGTGTTCCTGGCGCCCTCGCCGCCCTCAGACCCTCAACGGGCGCCTATCGTCAAGTGCACGTCCGAATCTGACATCTACAGTCGGAGGGTAAGAATATCTTGCTGTTCTGTTGGTCTTAACATATTTCTAGAGATCGCCACTAGGTTTTTTTAAAAGGGTGTTCCTGGCGCCCTCAGACACTCAACGGGCGCCTATCGTCAAGTGCACGTCTGAATCTGACATCTACAGTCGGAGGGTAAGAATATTTTGTGCTTCTGTTCTATGATATTACAATAAAAGACGCTATCTGAGCGTCTTTTACTGTAATATTATATAGCTTAGATACGTACCTATAATTTGACTGTGTGTACAAGATAGCATGATTATTTACTGGAGCGTAAACGAGACAGATACATGTTGCGCAGTGTTGTCTCAAACTGTCGATGCTTTGCTCAGGTGATCAGAAGTCCTGATTTCGGGTGCCACTTTTTTAGCACAAGTAGTCTATCTACATCTTTATGTTATAATAGCATTGGTTCCGTTGGTCACAAGTCTTAACATATATCTAGAGATCGCTACTAGGTTTTTAACAAGCTTGACACCGAGTCCTCATTATCCGAGGAGTCGGTCCCTCACGCCGTGTTCCTGGCGCCCTCGCCGCCCTCAGACACTAAACGGGCGCCTATTGTCAAGTGCACGTCCGAATCTGACATCTACAGTCGGAGGGTAAGAATATTTTGTGCTTCTGTTGGTCATACTTAACATTTATGTCTAGAGATTGTCACTAGGTTTTTTTAAAAAAGTGTTCCTGGTGCCCTCGCCGCCCTCAGACACTCAACGGGCACCTTTTGTCAAATGTACGTCCGAATCTAACATTTACAGTCGGAGGGTAATAATATTCTGTGTTTCTGATGGTCATAAGTCTTAACATAATTCTAGATATTGACTCTAGGTTTTTCAAAAAGCTCTAAAAAATATCTAGGATTGCTATTTCAGCAACACACGCCAGGTCGGAAATGGGATGGGTGACTACCCCGCCCGACCGAAGGGATGTAATTTTCGGGCATCGCCGTGTTCCGGTAGGCACGTTAAGCAGTTGGTCCCGGTTCAAGTCGCTAGGCTTGATAACATCTGACATTAAGAATGCTCACTAACCTTACACCCCTCCAAAATCCGCACTGACCCCGGCAATGTATGTTAATTTACATTCATATGATATTCTCCATTCCTCCTCAGAAACAACAAGACCAGCAAGGCAAAGAGAACGCGAACCGTTCCGTTTCACACAAAAAGGTGTCACGTCTCCCAGCGCCCTCCTCTCACAAGAAACCGCTCGTGGAACGGAACGCGCCCGGCAACTGACAGTAACACGAGGTACTGTGTAGTTACTATCTACTTATAACAGTTAGGTCGACGAAATACGATTATTAAGAAACAAACTTTAAAGATTTAAAACATTTTTTTTTACTTGAAATCTTGTGGTCGAAATCCCAGTGACGACGAGTAGTTTCAAATGTTACTGACCACATCTAAGATTTGTGTTACCATCCATTGATATGAACAAAAAGAGGAAGAAAAGGCATCCGCGTACAAAAGGTGGCCACACAAAACAGGTCCTGTTGGACCTGTTTTCAAGCCAATATGACAGCATCTTGTTGGTGTGCACGTCATTCATACGTCAATGTCATGTGCCAGTTTTGAATTCGCGTAGGATAAAGGTAACGTATCTTCTTGTTGTTTATATCAATGTTACCATCCCACATTTGACATAATGTGATGATTATATTATCACTCATTACTTCTGGCAATTAATTCGATTTTGATTATGTAGACCTTTGGCAAGCACAAGGCTTGTCATATAATAATTAAGAAATCCTGAATTTACAAATGTATGATCGTTGATCGAATGACAACCCGTGCCAATTTTCCTGTACCATAAATTATAAATCTTGAATGCCGAAAGGAATTTCCCTCGCCAGGAATCAATAGCATTTTTTTCTTTCTTTATGTATTTCAAAATAAAGTATGGAAGAGAAAACATATTATAAAAATAATATGACTTTAATTTAGTGAGTATAAGTGTGTGTTTGCCTTTTTTGTTTCAAATATATTCTGGGTAGATAATAGAACTATAATAGTAGCTAAATAATGGATTTTGTAGTTTTAGTTGCATTTTTTAATATTTACTATTTACCGATCGAAGAAAGATCGAAAGAAGTTTAAATGAGTCAAAATATTTTTGCTTGTAATAATACAAAAACTGTAGATTTTCAATAGCGTAACCGCATTTATAAGTTACTTTTTACTTGGATTAAAATGTGTATTTTTTACTATAGCATAGTATTGCAGATTATCAGAAATTATAATTTTGGTTATAAAATTTAACTTTTATAGAATCTTATTGCTTGTTAGCTTAGCTTATAATTTTAGACACTTAGGTACCCCGTTATTCATGAAGGCTTAAATAACCTTACATCACCATTTTAGTTAAATGTTTTGTCTCTTTCATTCTTATTGCTGTCGACATGCTGCAGCACTCAATTAACTTTTATGAATAAGGGGGTTAGAATATGGTTGATTGTTTTTCCACAAAAAAGTGCTATCTGAAAATACTCAACTGAATCAAATAATAATTTTGGGTGGAAACATAATCAAATCATGTTTTTTTACTGCCAATTGAATAGTTAACCAGATAATGTAAAGAAATTCCGCCGTTAATTCAAATCTATTATGACCATACAAAAAATAGCAGATTTGTAAAACAACTTCAAACATAACATCTTCAGTAAAAAACTTATCGCTTGCCTATCTGTTAATTAATATCTTAGTGAACCCTTGTTGCGCAATCTTCAACCTATACTGAAACTCTCACTTTCATTTATAATAATAATGTTGACGTTGAATGAGAGTTCAATCCGAATAATGTTCCCTTGAACGGACCCGTAATATTTAATTGCTTTTTAACCTTATTCTCAGTCGGTTGAGGTTCATACTGTGGTGGTATAATTCGACTGCCTCATGGAGGGTTGAAATTAGATGTGCAACGTTCAACCTGTACAGGCAAACCCCTTTTTATATTGTAATTTGAATTATTTAGTGTGTATTTGTATTTAAAACTTATAAGAAAAATGTATCTTATCCATTTACAAGGATTTCTCATTATAAGTTTCTTTTAATATTAACTTGCACTTGTATTATGAACTCAAATGTTGCACATTAGAATTATATTATGTGTATTTGATATACGTTTCTGAATAAAGCAATTATTTCGAATTAGCGTGTTTTACTTACATAGAAATAAAAATGCCAAACTGTAGTATTTTATTTATTAGCAAGAAAACTTACACTTACAAAGTAATAATTCACTACACACAAAACTACACTACATTTTACACATATCACTTGAAATATGCAGTATTGGTAGTTTTTTCAATTATTTATGTACTTAGTACAAATTTTAATCAGTAGTTAGTGTGTGTAGTAACGACATTTTACACTACCCAATAAGTGAGTATTTTCTGTCGATTTCTGTCTACTTAAAAATCTGTTAAATAATGTATAAATAATAGACAGGTATTATTCCAAACTCATTGGGTAGTTGTATTTATTTAGTAGCACTATATTAGTTTGACGCCGTAGATTGAAAAATTATATTCACTTAAACGTACTGAGCCAAGATGTCTTTACAATGAAGTTGTTAGTACAACAAATTTCAATCAAAACGAGTAAGCTCTATTAAATAATTTTATGTTTATGAAACTGTAGAGGCATCATGTTTAGTCTTCATAATGAAACTATTAGTGCCTGTCATATAAAGTCTAGTGTTTCTGAATTGACTACTGCGCTAAATGGTCTAATTAGTCATGTACGGTGCATGGCATGACGGGCTACCTTATTTCCGATCATTCCACCTTGCTCTCTTGCTTGCTTTGTGTTGCAAAGGAAGTCACTTGGCAAGCGCAAGAAAAAAAAACGGATATTAGTACCATGATAAGCCGTTGACTGTACATCAGACAGTAAATAAGTTATAAGCTGTTGCTTGTATCTGAACATCAGATTATTTGAATAGGTGCTAACACCCAGATACAAAAAAACAAATTAAAATTGGAAATAATGACCCTGTTAGTTGCAATGATTCAGTTTCTACGAATAGGGGTGAAAGTATAACTGAAATTACGCTTATTCTAATCTTCGGCGTCTAAAATAAATAAAAATATTTACACCTCTCCACATGAAGAGTTTCTAACTAGAATTCGACGTATGGCTCGGGACGGCACCACTCCGTAGCCTTGGCTTCCACTCGCGAATACATATAACTATAATACTAGACGTGTACGTATATATAAATAACATTGTTTGGTTTTTCGTACTAAAACTAAAAGCTGTCTTTCTCATAAAATACATCTATTAATAAATACTAGTTATCTGTAAAATAGTCGTGTCGTGTAGATAATCTGTAAAATAGTCGTGTCTAGGCTGAAATTGTGTAAAACAAAGTAGGATGGCACCACTAACATGATTGTTGAAGAGAAAGAGTTCCATCTCCACTTAGGTACTTGAAGATATCCCAAATGGCTTGCAGCCGCATTCATGAAGCACCCTTGGCTAAGTGTGGGAACAACAACACCAAGCAATAAACGCTACTTAGCTAAGCGCCACTCATTCCAAGTCATCCAGTAAGACAACCGGTTTTGAAAAGCGCATCGATTTTCTTTCTGCGTTTGGTTCATAATAAACTATTCAATTGAATCGGTCATTTGAGACCTACGCCAAATACTAGTGGTGCCATATGTAAATATTAACTAGTAATTTGTTATTTCTATAATTTTGACTATCTCATTCATAAAAATAGTTCAAACCTTGACCAAAACATGTTTAATAGTGTGCTAAATAAATAAAACTCAAAGTGGTGGGAAATTAAAATTATTAAATGCATTCTTAACGATCAATGAAATATTTAAACTAAGTATGATAAATAAATTATTATAAATCTAATAGAAAAGTTTTGTTCGTATTTACATTACTGTCTTAATAATATTTATATTTAGGAAATGTACAAATAAATCAGAAAAATATTTTGTTTATTTGTACATTATCTTAGTCATGAAATATGTCCAGACGCCTTTGTAGATAACTTACCTATCTCAATGGCGACATCTAGTTTAATACTTTTTTCGTAGTTGCATCACGCTTTCCTTGTGCGTGTATAGCCGTGTAGGTTTCTACCTACGTTATCGTATTATTTCGTAACTACCTATTTTGGCCACGTTGAGCGGCGAAGGCGCCAGTTTCACTGCACTACGAAAAAGACTTCCAAGATGTCGCTACTAAGATGGATCATATAACTCTAAGGGCCGGCGCCCACTATCGGCATCGGCACGCTTCAGGCTTTTAAGGTGGCAAATAGTAATATACTCTAACAAAATGGCAATAAAGTAGAAAATGCCGAAACAGAAACAGAACAAATGCATTTTGTTTTTACGAGAACACGTCACGGAAATTTCTACTTTATTGCCATAATGTTAAAGTATATTGCTATTTGCCACCTTAAAATCCTGAAGCGTGCCGATGCCGAAAGTGGGCGCCGGCCCCAAAGGCGACCTTCGGATTCAAGTCTTCCGCAGTTTTTTCTATAATGTCTTCCATTAACTACTACTATCGTTGATAGCACCAAAAATATAATACAAATGTAATGTTCTTTTTGAATAACCGTCGATTCTTCATTGGTTTAATCGTGATTCCTTCCACAATGGAAAAAATTGCTGATGTTACTACAGTTCAAAACTTTTTCCTACCGTAGATTTTAAACTTGACAAAGAAGACAATCAAATCAAGGCATTGTCTAAAATCGTGTCAACTGGGATAGACTGAATAATTTAAACAGCCAATCACAGCTTTCAGCACGTAACTTGAACAGTCCGTGTGTCATTGAGGGTTTCCTGACTGTCCTATTTGACAGCTGTTTGGACCCTAAGCCTACGAATCCGCGCCTAGTGGCAGAATAAGTGTCAAGACTTTCCTTCATCAGTCTTTCAGAAAGTCAGGGCTAAAGCTACGTTCTGCCGTTACAGAATACTTAATCGCTGTAGTTTCACAATTTAACCCCGAATTCAGGAACGTCAACAAAGCTTCACGCTCATGGCCGTCTTGTAAATGGTCTACAGAACTGAAAGTAACAGCCACACTTATAAGAGCTCAACTTTGATTCGCGTTTATGAATTCGGCGGAAAGTCACGGATTACCATCTAGTTACCACTGACGCGGCATTTTGTATTTCAAAAGATATTTCGAAATGGATTTTGGGAAATAAAATGCTACATTTTCAAGGAGGCACATAGCAACAGCAACTACCCGATTCACAATCGTTAATCAGAGAAAGCACGCCTTCAAACTCATGCCTTCCCGTAAATTATTTGAAAAACATTGACAGCTATAGGTATACTTGAAATAGCTGCTCAATAAGATTTTTGTGAATTCGAGGGGTAAGTCATAGATTTTTCTAAAAATAACCTCTCAGTCAAAGTCAAGTCCTAGCTGATGTTAGCTCGAGTCCACCTAGAATCAGTCAAGTCCTCGGGCTATAGGTTGTTGACGGAGATGATTTGGTTGATCCAGCCGATGAAGGAGGACACCTTCACGTAGACGCCAGGCACGTCTCGTCTGCCGCAGCCGAAGCCCCAGGAGACGAGCCCGACCAGCTCGTAGAAGCCGTCGTCTTGGCACACCAGGGGACCACCGCCGTCACCCTGTTGTAACAAAAGAGAGAATCAGTTAAGAAACTCAATTATCAGTTAAGAACCTTAATCTGATAAATCTGGTGAACAGAAATTGGCTAGAGTAGAGGTCGCGGGTTTCCGCACAATACAAATATGTTGGGAGAAAAGTGACAGGTATCTACCCCCTTCCCTCTCATTGGGCACACAAGCATGAAGGGTTTAGTGGGAATGATTAAGATTTATAGTTTTCAATCGTAAAACATACTCTAAATTAGGAACTCATTTTGAGCTCCAACTTGTTTTTGGGAGAAAAGTGGGTGTACGGTTAAACACCGCACATTCTTCGCGACGTAGGCGCCGTGGCTAATTTGGGTCACGCGCGCGTCAGCAATAAACTTCATTTTACGTATATTTTAATTATTAAGAGAGTTCGTTCGAAGCCACGATCGAGACAAGACCCTTTCATCCTAACTAACCTTGAACGCAATAAACTTAGTCTCGTGAAGTGAATCTTTCCGTTCTCCACAACATCCTCATCTCCACTGCTATCTGGCACCGTCAACTACGTGTCAGAACTACGCAACTTAACGACAACAAACAACTTTCTGTATGGTACTGGTGGTCAACTAAGCCAGCATCATACATTTTGGTCCTTCGAGATTTAACGAACCAGGGACGATTTGGTGAGTCTTATTTCCCTTAATTACGTTAGCGAATCGGTTTGACTGGCCTCCCACAAGCGGGTCTCACCAGTTAAATTGAGAAGTCGCACATAGCGTAAACAAGGGTGTGAGATCACAGCCGAAACGCCCCAACGCTCTACGCCTGCCGCCGTCATCTACGCATCAGGCTTACGACAGAAGAAGAACTAACTTAACTTCAACATGTCGGAACTCCAACTTCAACAAACGGTATTTGAAAACATCAAGACTTTATGTACCAACTACAAAAAGGATAGTTCAGATAGGAAAACGCCGGAATACCTAACTAAACGGCTTTTCTCTCTTGAAAATCAGTGGGATGATTTTGAGAAACGTCATCAAATTCTAGAAAACATGGAACATAAAAACATCAACTATTTCATAGAAAACATTTATGAAAAAACGAGGGAAATGTACGAGTCAACCAAAACTGACATCTTACAACGGATGCTGGCTACCAGCTCTCGCCACAACGACACTGAAGTACCTAGTTTACTTCGTCCCGGAAGTGAGTCGTCGCTTTCTGAGAAAACAAAGGAAATGCTTCAGCGTCAAGAGTGCAATTTCAAGGCTATCAAACGAGCGATGTCAAAAGTAAAGTTAGATGACATAAGTAACAAGTGGGATTTAGAAGATCATCTTAACATCTTGAAAAACAAATGGGAAGCAATCGACAAACTACATTGGGAACTCGAAACATTGCAGCAAACATCAGAGGCTAACTATAACAAAGTATTCACGGAAACAGAACAACAATATGATATCCTTAGAAGAAACCTAAACAGCAAGATTTGGTCCAACACTCACTATCATCAATCAACACCAAAAATCAACATACCCGATTTTACTGGTAACTACAGTCAATGGATTTCCTTTAAGGATCTATTCCTTGAAACAATTCACAAAAATCCAACCATCTCAAGTGCCCAGAAGATGCAACACTTGAAAGCAAAATTGAAAGGTGAACCCGAAAGGCTAGTACAACACCTGCACATAGGCGTTGAAAATTATGAATCGTGCTGGGAGATATTGAATCAAAGATACGATAATCGTCGTTTATTATTTACATCATTTATGAACACGCTCTTCAATTTACCAACTATTCACCAACCAAATGCATTTAGTCTGAAGAAAATGCATGATATCATAATCGAAAGCTCGAATGGCCTCGACAACATGGACATTGATACTTTATCCTGGGGCCCGATTCTCGTCTACGTCATGTCACAAAAACTGGACACAGCAACTTACAATGAATATACAAAGGAACTGAGCAATCCTCGAGAAATCCCTAACTTGGACGAATTTACCGCTTTTCTGGAAAATAAATTCATGGCATTTGAGACTATGCGAACCCAAAACAAAGATAACTTCAACCAACAAAAACCTAATCAAAACAAGACTTTCCAGCCTGCCAAAATATTTAACTTCCAATTTAAACGAGAATTACCTAAAACTTATTATACGACAAATATAAACTCGATGAAGTGCCCACTATGTAATGGAATGCATGTGCTGATGCAATGTGCAAAGTTCAACGACATGAACGTCGACCACAAAAATGCCACGGTAACAAAATTACATGTTTGTAGAAACTGTCTTTATAGTCATGGAAATGAACGTTGCAAGTCAACAAAAACTTGCAAAGAATGTAATTTGCCGCATCATACGTTATTGCACAACAATAGTATGAGAAAACCTACTGCTTTTGGAAAAAATAACGATGAACCACGGCCATCAACTTCTAGCCAGCAAACCAATCACTTAGCAAATGAGGACACGGAAATCCTTCTGACCACTGCTCAGCTCAAGGTGAAGGCTATGGATGGGACATACGTGGTACTACGAGCTCTGCTCGACCAGGGCTCACAAGTAAACTTGATAAGCGAGAACGCCGCTCAAATACTCAATTTGCCAAGGCGAAGAATGAACGCATCAATAGGTATAGGCTCCGTAACCGGTGACTGTACCGGATACGTTAACTTAGCATGCCGTTCACTGCACTCAGACTACGAGTTTCAAGCAAAGACATTAATCATGAAGAAACTTATCAACAACTTACCTAACCATTCATTCCAAACACCTAACTGGGCGCACATCCAAAACCTGAAACTGGCTGACCCTGAATTTAACATCTCTCGTCGTGTGGATTTACTCCTGGGTGCTGATGTCTATTCTGAAATTATAATGGAAGGGGTGCTGAAGCCTGAACAACATTTTCCTATAGCACAACAAACGCACCTTGGCTGGATCCTCTGTGGCAGTATAAGAACTCTTAACTGTTTTGTAACACTAACGAACCTAAACGACTTGACGAAATTCTGGGAAACCGAAGATATCACACCTACAAACAACGATATACCTGCAGATGATTACTGTGAGATCTACTTTCAAGAAACCACTAAGCGAGATTGTGATGGAAGATACTCCGTTAAAATGCCACTCTGCGAAAACTATGAAGAAAAACTGGGAAAATCAAAACACATCGCTACTTCTCAGTACCTGCAACTAGAAAAACGACTATCGCGAAATCCTCAACTGAAAACAATGTATGCAGACTTCATTAATGAATACATCAAATTGGGACACATGAAACCATCCACGTCGTATGATGAGGTCCAAAGCTTTCTTCCTCACCACGGAGTACTCCGCGAAAGTTCCACTACGACAAAACTACGCGTTGTATTCAACGCGTCCCAAAAAACAAGCTCTGGCTACAGCTTGAACGATCTCATGGAAAAAGGACCCAACCTACAAAAAGATCTGCAAACTCTAATTCTGAAATGGCGAAGCTACGAATACGTCTTTACAGCAGATATCGAGAAGATGTATCGATGCATCATGTTGGACCCTAAACAGCAACCTCTTCAAAAAATATTATGGCGCGACAACCCCAATGAAAAATTACGAGAGATGGAACTGTGCACCGTCACTTATGGCACGAAGGCTGCCCCCTGGTTAGCCATGAGAACACTGAAACAACTAGCCCTTGATGATGGTTACAAGTACCCGGAAGCAGCTAAAATTATACAGACCGAATGCTACGTTGATGACGTCATCGCAGGACATCATTCATTGGAAAAAGCGCAAGAAATCCAACACGATTTGATCTCCTTACTAAATGGAGGAGGCATGAATCTTCGCAAATGGTCGAGTAATAAAAAAGAATTGTTAGAAAACTTATCGCCAGAACAAATCGCTGACACGTCAATATTTGACTTCAAAGATGAAACGTCACAAAAAACATTGGGCATAGCTTGGAACCCTAGAACAGATGCATTCATGCTTGATTGGAAGATTAACGAATCTGACAAACGCCAAACTAAACGACAATTACTATCGGAAATTTCAACACTTTATGATCCACTAGGGTGGCTCGCACCAATCACCGTATCAGCAAAATTATTATTTCAAAATGTTTGGACGAGTAAGATCGCATGGGATGACCTTCTACCTGAAGAAATTGGCAAACAATGGATGAAAATAAGAAAGGAACTACATTGCATCAAAGACGTGAAAATAAACAGATGGATCGGAACTAAAAAACAAAACATACAACTACATGGATTTTGCGACGCAAGCGAGAAAGCTTACGCTTGCGTTGTTTACTGCCGAGTGATTGACGAGGGTGACCATCCTATCGTAACATTATACGCAGCCAAGACGAAAGTTGCACCGTTATCTCAAGGTACTACGCTCCCCAAACTAGAACTTTGCGGTGCATTGTTGTTATCTCAATTGATAGCAAAAATAGCAGATGCATTAAAAGAAATGTCAGTAACAGTACACGCCTGGTGTGACTCCAAGGTGGTGCTAGCGTGGATCCAAGGAAATACGCAAAAATGGGAAAAATACGTATCCAATAGGGTAAACAAAATAATCAGGACTATTCCCGCCGACAAATGGCATTATGTACATACTAGCATCAACCCGGCAGACTGCGCGTCGCGCGGCTTATCTCCAATGAAACTTATTAACTACGAGCTATGGTGGCAAGGTCCATCATTTTTGCAAACCTTTGAACAAGAAGAAACAAAGAACATGAAGTGTCTATTTACAACAGATGTGGGGATAGAAAATCATGGGCAATCGTACATAGTCCAAAAAGATGAAACTACAGATAATTTTATCAACTTACTACTACACAAATTAAGTTCATTGGCGCGAATATACAGAGTGATAGCTTGGGCGTCACGAGTTATCGCGGCGATGAGCCGCCGGAAGCAACCTGAAACCCACTATACTTACCTAACTAACTCCGAATTGCAACAGTCGGCGATGCACGTTGCTAAATTTATACAAAAATTAGAATTCGCCGAAGAAATTAAACAGCTGGAAGAAAACAAAATGGTTACAAACAAGAGCAAGATCTACAAACTGAATCCGTATCTAGATGAAAACTCCATCATGAGGGTTGGAGGCCGATTGAAGAACTCTAATTTACCACACGACATGAAGAACCCAATAATTTTACCGCATTGTGGAAGGATGACCGACCTGGTCATAGATCAAGCTCATTCGCTGACCTTGCACGGCGGCTCGCGCCTTACTCTTGCGCAGATCAGACAACGATATTGGATCATAGGAGGGAACAGAGCCGTCAAAACACGATTACGCAATTGCGTGAGGTGTCACCGTCATAGCCCACACGAAAACAACCAATTGATGAGTGACTTACCGAAGCAGCGCATAACACCGTCTAGACCCTTCACGCACACTGGGGTTGATTTTACTGGTGCCATCGATGTCAAGATCAACAAGGGCCGAGGTGTGAAAACATCTAAAGGGTACATAGTCATCTTTGTGTGTATGGCGACCAAGGCCGTACACATTGAACTTACGTCAGACCTAAGCACAGAAACGTTCATTGCTGCATTCAAAAGAATGTGCGGGAGACGAGGAACCCCTGAGCATGTTTACTCTGATAACGGAACAAACTTTGTGGGAACATCCAACGTTATCAAACAAGATTTTGCAACCTTCAAGCAACTTCTAACTCCAGAATTTTTTGATGAAATCAACAAACTTGAAGTCCAGTGGCATTTCAACGCCCCAGCTTGGCCTAGCGCAGGTGGGCTTTGGGAAGCGGCAGTCAAGGCAATGAAACACCACTTAAGACGTACGCTCGGTGACCAAAAACTCACCTACGAAGAGCTAACTACTATATTAACTGAAATTGAAGGATGTTTGAACTCCAGGCCCCTTTGTCCTCTAACTGAAGACCCGGAAGAGTTTTACAACTGTCTGACACCGGGGCACTTCCTCACTGGAAGTCCTATCATGTCACTACCCCAGTCGGACTGCAGTGACATTAGAAACATAGATATACGAAAACGCTGGCAACTAACGTGTCACATGCTACAACGTTTTTGGAAGACATGGTCAAACGATTATTTGCACCAACTGCAAATACGAAGCAAATGGCAGAAACCCATGCCCAACATCAAAGAAAACGATGTCGTACTAATAAAGGAAGACAATCTTCCCCCTGGAAAATGGGCGCTTGGGCGCGTAACTGACGTTCACCCGGGCAGTGATGGCCTCGTCAGAGTAACAACTATCAAAACGAAAACTGGATTAATAAAACGGCCAATCACAAAACTATCACCATTACCCATAAATGATACCGAAACCAAGAATGTTCTTCATCAGCAACTGACATACGGTCAGCAAACGGTCAAAAATAAAGAACTTCGAACACCTAGTCTCGAAAATACAAAGCCTAGAAAACGCTGTTATTCGATGTTATTTGCGACATTGGTAACATTACTTACGATAATAAGAGGGTCGAACGTCACCGCGTCGGAAACAGACACTCTAATTACAAGCCTACAGAACAGACCGATTTATTATGATTTTAATGGAAAAATTCAACTTATACATGACGAATGGATATTACTGATGTACTACAACTTGACAACTTATTGGGAAGGCACTGAGAGCATGCAGATTTATCTTGATCACCTGAACATCGCATGTGAGAAAATGGATGCTAGATACTGCAGAAGTACCGTCGATCAATTATATCATGAAATAAACTTACTCAACTACTACAACACTATGCTATTGGCTCCTCATCAACATCTGTCTTTTAGAAGGAAACGTGGACTGATTGACGGCGTGGGCTACGTGGCAAATAGTCTTTTTGGGGTATTGGACGAACGGTTTGCTGAGAAATACCACCAAGATATAAAAGCTATTCAAAACAACGAGAAATACTTACTTACATTGGTCAAAAACCAAACTTCAATTGTACAACTAGAAAATAACGCTCTGAAGAAAAATGAAGCCAATATCAAGCTGCAATTTGACAACATCAAAAACTTTTTACATCAAGCAAACATGAGCTTCTCCAAGATGGAAAATGGCATGGAAACTCTAATGGCCATCAACTACTTCAGCTCATCATCGATAACTGCCACTCTTCTGTTGGCTAACTTGAGAAGAATGCAAGAGATGTTCTTCAATACACTTACCGATATATATCAAGGTCACATCGATATACACTTACTTACGCCAGTTAACTTAATGAAACAACTTACTGAGATATCGGCCCACCTACCCAGAACATTGTTTCTGCCTATCGACAATATAAGAGAGCAGATAAAAGACTTATACCATCTACTATACGTCAGAGGCAGAGTAACTAACAACTATTTTCTGTTCGAGGTACACATTCCTCTTATATGTGACGAAGAATTCACATTCTATCGAGCCATCCCGCTACCCATCTATATGAACAATGAGACTGCACGATGGGTGCGAGTATCATCCGACTTCATAGCTGTTAACTTGCGAAAAAATACTTACGTAACATTGTCACGAGAAGATATTAAACTCTGCACACAAAGAAGCATGGATAATTATATCTGTAATGCAAAACTGCCGATATACAACTTACATCACGATAAAGCGCCTTGCGAAGCAAAACTCCTCGGTCAACAAACGACCTTGCCTTGTGAAACGGGAAACGGTCAGTGCAGGGACTCCTGGATTAAATTACACACAACAAACATGTGGCTAATCATATGTTGTGATAAATGCACCATAAGAATGATATGCGACAATGACGTCACAGTTCACATAATTACAACATCGAGCATAGTAACTATAGCCCAAGGATGCATGTTACAAGGTGAAGAGTTGACCATCTACGCTAACAATCAGTTCAACAGCAAAGTGAAGATGGATTCTGATGTGCACGTCCCAACCATCAACTCCTCAATTAACAAGGTCGTAGAATTAGCTATCCGAAACATGCCCAGCATGCTCTATGAATCTGATGGCTCAGCACTGAAAGAGATCGACCAAAGACTATCTGTGCAAAGGGAACAAGAGGATAGAGGTTTGGCTGTTTCATCTCACGACATACACCAGTACTCATTATTATACATTCTGCTGGTGTCTGCCCTTATCGTCTCGTCTGTGTGGGTGGCGAGGAAGCGTTGCCGCCGCGTTGGACGCCCAGAAAACAATCAGCAACCGTCCGAAGACATAGAGATGCAAGAATTTGGGCCAGCAACAGCCTCGGCGAAACAGTGTCATGATAACGTGTCTTTTAATTTTTGAATGAATTAATTTTGTATTTACTTTAACTTTTAACTATTACTTTTATTTTTATTTTTATACTTTTACTTCATACATTTTTAACTTGTAAATGATGGGATCTTATCTCGAGTTTGATTCATCTCCGCGGTCGGGAGTATGTACGGTTAAACACCGCACATTCTTCGCGACGTAGGCGCCGTGGCTAATTTGGGTCACGCGCGCGTCAGCAATAAACTTCATTTTACGTATATTTTAATTATTAAGAGAGTTCGTTCGAAGCCACGATCGAGACAAGACCCTTTCATCCTAACTAACCTTGAACGCAATAAACTTAGTCTCGTGAAGTGAATCTTTCCGTTCTCCACAACATCCTCATCTCCACTGCTATCTGGCACCGTCAACTACGTGTCAGAACTACGCAACTTAACGACAACAAACAACTTTCTGTATGGTACTGGTGGTCAACTAAGCCAGCATCATACAGTGGGTGTCAGACATATTTATTATATCTATCCGGGTATTCGGGTCTTTCGCGACCAGGCTCAGAAAAGTGAGAGAAATTTCCGGTACTTCGGGGTCAGGGTGGGTGGCCCCGGGCATAGGTCCCGAGTGCCCGGTAAAGTTGCATTTGACCCCTCCCATTCTGAAAAAGAACTATAGCCCTGTTCGCGTTAAGAATGCAGTGATTTTTAAATTTAATTCTGTTACACACAAAAAATCACAGATCCACAACCTCTGCGTTCGAAAGTATGCGTTCAGCTGGTCACTGTGGACTTTACTTTCTAATTAGGAACAATTTGATTGGTTAAGGGACGTGCTGGATCGAAGGACAAGTATGAAATAACTGTATTCTAAACGCGAACGGACTATAAGCCTGTCTACTACCTGAGGTCTTCAGTGGCCTCTAAGATGACTATGATGAGGGCAAGTACAGTGCAGTAATTACAGCGGAGCTGGTCTCATCTTGAAGTCATCATCATCAGCAGCCATAGGACGTCCACTGCTGAACATAGGCCTCCCCCATTGATTCCCAGAGCGGCCTGCATGCACCGAGACCCTGCGATTTTGATGAGGTCATCCGTCCCACGCTACGCTTGGCCTCGAATGGTCTCCACTCGAGGACTTTCCGGCCCTAAAGACCATCAGTCCTTCGAGCTATGTGCCCCGCCCACTGCCACTTAAACCTGCTAACACGCTGGACTACGTCGGCGACCTTAGTTCACCTACGGTTTTCCTGATTTCTGATTCGATCTTGTAGCGAAACACCGAGCATAGCCCTCTCCATAGCCAGTTGGGTGACCTTGAGCCTCCTTATGAGGCCCATAGTGAGTGATCTTGAAGTACTTCGTCTCATACCTGACAAGCGTCGTTCCCCTCCTCCCCTCCCGCGCAGAAGGAGCTCGCTGGCAGGATGAAGATCTTCTCCGTGACCGCGTTGACCTTGCGGATGCACTCCGCGTCACTCACGATTGGCAGCTCGGCCTCGCGCACGCGCAGGGGGATGGGGCCGGCTGGGGGTAGAGGGTTTAATGCTGTTACACTTAGGGCTCATTTTTCAACTGTCAGATAAAAATCATCAGAAAATACATTATAATGATGAAAACTCAGATAAAAACCCTAAGAGCCTGTTCACACCTAGCATTATTTGGGCGATTTCACGGCGAAGCGATCTCGCCGCGAGCACGCGGCGTGTTCGCAGCATACACCGCGCAATAGTTCAACGATAGAAAAAAAACGGGCGCGCGCGCTTGTGCGGGCGAACGCCTCATCCATCAGTCAAATTCACAGCGGGCTTCGCGGCGTGATTGCGGCGAGACCGCGGCGTGCTTGCGGCGTACAAGCATGTTTTTAATGTCAAAATCTAAGTAAATATGTAATACTAATTTGGCGACAAATTCCTCTCATTACTGGCTCTTTTTTTGTTTATCGAAATAGAGACTTCTATCGTTTGAAAAATGCGGTCTCCAAACACGATATGTCAAGAATGAACTCACTTTCTCCCATATACCCGTAGCCGGTGACAGTGCACCTCTTGCCGGCCGCGTGGCTCACTCCCCGCGCCGGCAGACACACGAGACAGACTCCTGAAACACAACAAATAACATGAATTTTTCCCTAAACATAGCAAGGCAAATTAACAAGTTGAACCTATAAAATACTGAAAAACCAAAAGATCACATAAAGATTGAAATAAAATAAATAGTCTCAGAGAATAATTAATCGGAACGATAGATATACTATACATATTCCTTATTGGTCGGGAAGCGGTCTTATCGCTGGGGAACAATCTCTTCAGGGCAAGTGGGGAGCCTTCCGGAAGGAGGCTCCTATGCCTCGTATAATAATAAATCATAGAAAAGCTTAACCATGTATTTCTATGTATAAATGTTAGACTTCAAGGTACCGCATGGTTTTTATTGTCCCCAAAAATGGAATAAAACAAACAACACCAACCTTCCTTGAGCTCAGCCTTCCCAAGCAGCTTCAACAACGCAATATCGTTGTCCAGGGTCTGGCTGTTGTGGTTGTGGTGGATGTAAGTGGTGGCCACCCGCAGCGTCTGCGCGCCGGGGGAGCCGTACTTGCGCGTGAGGTCGTGGTCGCCAACTCGCACGAAGATCGGCTCGCCGGACCGGACGATGCTGAAATGGGGGAAGTATTTATTACTGTCTTAAAGGGCAAAGAAATAATAAAGTCGTCGTTAGACATAAAGTTAAAACAAAGAATAAGAAGTCTATGACAGTATTATAATAAAGTTTTGCTTACAATACTTCCGGAGGAATAGTGACGCAAACACGAACCGCGTTTTAAAAGTTGTCAAAAGGGAATAGCAGAAGCATGATAATATTATAGTAAGCCCACTGTTTTCGCCCACATATTTTCTGGCATTCGACACAAGTGCCCAGCTAAGTTCCACTTCAAGTGAGCGGAGTTTTGGGAGTCGCCGAAGATCCGAGATTTGGAGCGCATTTGTTATTGCAATGCAGTTCAAACTATAACGCTACCCTGACATTACGTAGAGGTCGTCTAAGCTGAAATCACGCCCCACATTGCATCTACGCATACAAGCAAGCAGTCTTGTAAGTGTAGATGCGGTAGAGGGAAGCGTCATTTCAGCTTAGACGTTCTCTATTAGTACTATAGGTACTGTAAGAATGGTCGTCCCCTGCTGCGTTGTTGGTTCGAGAAAACAGATATTGAATTTACCAATAAGCCTAAAATCCGGCCTGGCATCAATCAACGTCCCATAACATTCCCAAATATTGAAATATGAACTCACTTGGTGACACAATGCGCCGCTGTGAGCACCCACTGCGTGCCGATCAGCGCAGCGCCGCACAGGTACTGGTTGAGCGAGTTGATGAGCGCCACCTGCCAGCACCACTCGCCGCGCTCGCCATCCTCGCCGCCCATCACGCGGCCGAGGCGGCGGCCTGAGCGAGACGATGTACCTGGACAGAAGGAGTTGTGAATACGATACGAGGGTCTACGTGGATCTAGAATCAGACGTAGTTTGTTGTGTGTGAATCAGTGCGTCTACCTTGCTGAGGGGTCACTATTGCAATATTCTAAACATTAAACTTTAAAGCGGGAGGCTGCCGGCGGCAACGGTGAGCCGCTGCCCTGTTCATCAGCAGCCACGACCACTCTGCCAAGAGTGTCCGACTAAGAAGAAGAAACTTTAAAGAAATTCTCTAAATTTCTTAAGAGCACCAGGTATCTATTGTATGAAAATATGTAATTTGCACTGACCTTTTACTCCACAGACGTATTTGTTGTATTTTTCTGGAATCTTCAGTGTTGATTCATAGGAAGGTTCATATGGTGCTGGAATGAAAATATTTGTTTATAAGTAGATACTATCACAGAAGATATTAAAGTTTACAGTTTCAGCGCTAGTTCCATCTTCAATCTCATCACTTAATAACAGACCAGTAAATGTCCAATGTTGGCTTTTTCTTACAGAGAGAATCCATCAGAAAAACAATGGGTTATCTTCAGTTTGGTTGCACTAGAGTTTGAACTCACTGGTTCCGCCAGTCTTTGGGCTTCTGGGAATAGATTCAGCTTCCACTTACAGACAACTCCGAGCAGACTTCCCTGCCGGATTCTGCTCGATCAAAACAACTTGCGAACCACCAACATTATGTGCCCCTCCTACTTATTTTTCCTCATCATCAACAACCCTATGGCGCAGACTGAACATAGGCCTACCCCATGGATTTCCAAAGCGGGTACTTGTAGGCGGTCGGCGGTGCGTCTACCGAAATCATGCAACCTACGCTACGTCAGGCCATCTTTCCACCTTACGTACGGGCGTCACACGTGACGTATTTCTTCGAATGGTCTCCTATCACGATGTTTGCGGCCCCAACGGCCGTCAGTCGCTTTTGCGGTACCAACGGCTATCAGCCGCAGCAATCTAATCGAATCAACTTAAACGCTAGTTGGTCGCAAATAAAGTGTATATATTTTCAGCTTACATATAGCAGTAGTGGCAGGGCGCGAGGTAGTATACCGGGTGGCAGGCGCGACGGTGGCCAGCGGGTAGGAGTCGTTCCGGTTCACCCCCACCGCCTCCTGCACCTTGGACTTGGGCGCGCAGCATTGCGTGCCGGACTTTTTGCACTTGAACACGTCTGTCATCTCTGCGTTGCCTGTTGGAGACAGTATTTTGATCAGTTGCTAAAGGGGTAATGAAATTATTAAAAATAAAAATACAGTGTTGCTTTCAAGATGACCTCACACTACTTGATGTTGAGCAGCCGTGTGGTCCAGATATTACAAGTACAAGTACTTTTTGATAAGTACAGTTACCAGCTCCAACTCAGTAGTTACTGTATACTACTGAGCTGGTCAATCCCACCTTAAAGGCATGCATAAATGCCTTTTCGCGCCTGTTGAAGAATCCGGGATTATAGGGAGAAGCGTTCCACGTCTGGATAGCACGGCAAGGAACGGATTTTGTGTTATTTTTGTTCCACGTGAATAAAACAAGACTTGTTTTCATCAGGCATGCCATTATAACTCCATCAATAGCGAGGCGGCCATTTTTCTTGTTCTTTGGTATCAATGGCATCAAATAGGACCCGATTAAAACTTGCCGACCTCGACTGCGTCGTGCGTTGATGGAGTTATAAGTTTTTTCAGCGAAGGCGCCACCTGTCGCCTACAGGAGCCTTAACCTACAAAGTACGGACTGCCCATGATAGGTATGTACTCATGTACAGCAGGAGCAGCAGGTACAAAAGTATTAAAACATAAAAATACTCACGGAAGCAGGTGAAGGACAGATAGGGCACGATGCAGGAGCCAGGGCAGTCGGGGCGCGGGTCTGTGGGCGGTGGAGTGGTGGTCGTGGTCGTGGTCGTCGTCGGCCGTCTCGTGCGCTTCACACTGGGAACATCATTTTAAATTAAATACCATCAGAACTGTGAAGTCATGGAAGACTGTGCTATTGTCGAAATCTATTGTTGAGAACCGCAATCAAGTCTCCCAACAAGTGGAGCTAAGAATGAATATGGACTCAACAAAGTTCATGATGTCTAACACCCGAGTTAGGTACGTACAATTCGGTATCTGTTGGGGGCTTGATTCTCGAAGTGGTCGACGAGTACGTCCAACTTCGTGAAATAGGTTAATCGTCGAATCCAACTTGACTGGGCAGCGTTCGGTAGTGCGTAACGTCTTCTCTTCCATACCTACCTCATTGCCTCAAGACAAACATCCAAACCACTGTTTGTTACCAGTACTTCTATCCACTGGAAGACGTGCACAAAACCACCTCCTCCACTGTCACTCAATGTTCTTTTTACGTGACCAACCGTACTCCTAGACCAGGCCAAGCTTTAGAACCTCAATGAGAGTCGTTTTCATCATATTTTTCCAATCTTACCGACCATATCACAACCAACTAATCTAGTAAAATAACGTACCTAGAATCGTCGCAGCACACTCTGCCGCTGGTCTTGCACTCGGTGTTGGAGACGAGCTGGGCCGGCCGCTCGCAAAACGCAGACATGAGGGTCAGCATGCACAAACCTGGACACCGTCTCAGAGGAGGCTGTAACCAACATTGTTTCATAAGATTCGTTGAATCCTTAAAGGAGTTACAACACTTCACGACCAAGGCAATTGGTTTTACAACTTTAGTGTCATAGTAACAGATGCCCAGCCGATTAAATTCCATCTGGGTCTAGCCATTTTTGTCTTTTGGCCGGTACTTTAACACTTGGACCAAAAATGTTTTTTAGTCCAATATTTGTTTGTATATTTTTTAGGGCGCGTCTCGATACGGCTATCAGTGAGCGGCTCGCTTTCCGCCGGCTGACTCTGAGCGGCCGTGTCGGTCGCCAACTTGGCATGAGAAAACACTAGGCAGCCGACCGCGCCGCGTGCATTCGTTGCAAATCAGTCGCTCACAGAATGAGGTGGCAAGCGAAACGTCGCAAAATGTATAAGGAGGCATACTGGAAGCAAACAGCTAACCGCTCGTTCGCCTAATCGAGTGTCGCCCTTAGTTTATAGGTTGGAATTATTTCTAACTTACCGGCGTAGTCGGTCTAGGAGTGGTGATAGGCCGTCGCGTGGTGGTCTCCGACTTGGGCTCGTTGATGCAGCAGGTCCCCTCGTCAGGACACGTGGCGTCCTCGTCCACCTGGTCGCACAGGAGTGCGAACAGCCCCCCAATGCAGTCGCCATGGCATTTCCGGCCTGGCTTCTGTCTTGGTGGCTGGGTTACTGCGAGCTGAAGTAGGAAATGTAAGTTTTAAAATTGACTTTTGCATTTGTCTAGTCTAGATTCAATGATGGCGGCTCAAAGTAGTTATATGTGAATATCAGCATTGATTTATGCTGGTGCAAATACTGATATGCTGACGCCAGTCCAACTGACACTGAAATTCGCAACATCGTCGCAGCCACTACTGGACTTGGGTTAACTCCTTCATAAATATCCTGAGGGGCCGGCAGTTACCTGCATTCAAGAACTTACTTCCATCCTGCTGCCATCATATCCTCTTACACTATACATTCATGCATACTATCACGCCTCTTTCCTTACGGGGTACTCTTTCCTTCCTGAGACCACATTTTTCCACTTGCTACCATCCTGACATACAACCTGCGCTTCGTCCACTGTCATTTATTCTTCCTTAAACATTCTAAAGCCTTGAAAATTGTTCAAGCTATATCTAGGCCTACCCTACTCTACAGTCAACATACTTTACACACCCACATTTGGTTGTTTTTTTGTTTTCATACGATACTCTACTCTCTCCAGCGATAAGACTGCCTAAACTGTTCATTGTTTCGGTAATTAAATGCTACTGTAATGTTTTTCGTACAATAAAGTACCTATATCTATATGTCAACAGTATATACCTGCTCGTGTTGTGCTATTTCAACAGTAGGTATCTATAATACCTACTAAATAAGCTATAATGTAATCTTACCGCAGTGCTAGGCCTTTTGGTAGGCTTCTTGTGCTCATTGGGCACAACCAGATCAGGAGGTGGTTTGTCTCCGTACCCATCCTTGGAGACGCAGCACAGTCTTCCTTCCATGCACAGGTTCTTCGAAGTCAGGTACGAGATGCAGTACTGGGCTAGATTGGTCTCCACGCAGACGCCAGGGCAGGCGATGTTCCCTGCAAAAGTTTTGTATTATTGATTGCATCCGAAATTTATATTCTCTCCCAATCACATAATCTACCATATGAGCAACACAAGTTTCCGTAGTATGATTCGTTCATGTCTTTCATCTGCACTAGGCAGAGATTGACCACGCTGACATGACGCGCCCCTTCACTGCATCTACGCGTACAAGCAAGCACTCTCGTTTGCGCAAATGCCGTGGAGGGGTGCGTCATTTCAGCTTAGATGATTTCTACTTCTTCTTCTTCGTTCGTTTTGTTGGCCGATTAGGTGGAATATTTCAATTTTGTGGACGGACAAAGTAGCAGTTGTAATTTTAAAATAAAGACCGAGTTTCTGATGTTTCATAATGGTAACCCTGTTAGGCCAGTTATAATACTTGTTTCCTATTGCTGATTCCTGTACTAGTGGTATCCTGAAGTATGAGTGTACCTAATAATTACCACTGTCTTTGTACGAGTCGCGCACAGGTGCCACCGTGGTGGAGTCCTCGTCTTCCTCATCATCAGACTCCGTGGTCGTGTACCGAGTGGTGAATGGTCTTCGGGTTGTGACTAGTGTGTCGTTGCCTGGAAAAATAAGATTATTTATGTATGTGGATTAAATGGAACTCTTGGACCCGTAAGTTCTAGCCGAATACAACTTGTCGAATGCGCTTGCTCTTTCTGGCTCTTAGAAGTAGACGGTGCAAGTAGATTCCCCCATAACAGTACCATAGAAAACTAATTCAAATGAATATTCACTATGCTAATAGTTTCTTGAAAAAGTTTGGTTTCCTTCCTAGCGTCTTTTTTGCACTTATTACGCTTTAAATAATTATGATCAAGAACGATGCATATTTTCGAATCAGAACTTGGCAATTACAGGTAGATATGTGTATCAACACAGTTGTTAGTTGAAGTTGAATTAACATTCAATTACAACTGAAGATGACTTTGAGGTGGGTCATGAATGGATTTTTTGTAGATAAATGAAGGATCTGGTCAAAACCCTCGAGTTTCAACTATATCGAAGTAGTTAATAGTAGAGTTTTGAACAGTTTAATAAAGTAGTCTCACCTAGAGGCTCGTCGACACAGCACTTCATGGAGGGTTTGGGGCATTCCACCTCATCCAGTACATTGGAGCAGATGAGAGAGGCGAGCGCATGCATGCACACGCCGGGGCAGTTCTTGGCGTCCACCTGTGTGTCCAGGGTATCCAGTAGACCTGAAATAAACAAACAATCACGTCAGGAGGCTGATAAAATAATTTTAATTGCGAGTTATCAGGCTTTTTCTACGTACACATTTGAATAAAGGATTTCTCATCTCATGTAACTTTCAAAACCAACTGTTTCGTCCTATAGTATAGGTAACTCAAACTGTTTCGACATAATATGCGTTAGCTAATGCACATTTCAGAGTTTCTGATGAAAATGGTCTCTCTCTGCTTGGGATTGATACCTTTGACCGCGTGAGTCGAAGACTGGGAGTCGATGCTTTTGCCCCACAGTGGGTCGGAATAGTCTGATATAGATTTAAGACCAAGGATGGAAAATGTTGGTCATATTGCATCCAACTGGTATGACCGAAGCTTAATTCTGCAGTAAAAGGTAACGTTGAAGAATTCCTCCGAAAAAACGTTCTAGGACGAATATTTTCAGGACAATTTAGCCTTAACTGGAACTATCAAAAATCTGCGTAGATAAAGCTTTGACCAAGACCTGCTACTCGTACATGTTAAGAATGAATAGGTTTTATTGTGTATGAAATAAACAAGACACAAAAGCTAATCATAACGCTATATTTCTAAGCTATAGCCACCACTTATTTCTTCTCTTTATACCCTTTTGAGAAAAATAACGGCAGACAACAGAAGGAAGATACACTGTCATTTAAATAAATTTTTTTTGGCACCGTATTAAAAAACCTCCCGACCTCGCTCCAAATAACTTCTCTCCTCCTAAATTGGCCGAACTAATGTGTTATTGGGTACGCAGAACGCGTCGTCTATGCCGTTACGATACGAGGCGGCCGCATTCCGCGCATGCGCGGGGATGCCCTTGCGCCCGCGACGGTGCGCCGTTTGCAGATTCTACAACGTTTGATTGAATCTAACTTCTTCAGAAGCTTCTTTGTAATATTTTTAATACGTAACGAAAAACAGCAGGAAAACCAACGTAAAATGCAACTTTTCTCATTACTTGGATGGCAGTCGTTAAGCCTAGTCAGAGGCCTTAGGGCGGATTAATAACATCTGGCATTGAGGTTGCTCACTAACCTTACACCCCTCCAACCCCCTTAAGCCCGCGTGTTGGAGTATGGCTCGTTCCATCTCATAGTTAAGGTGAGGTCTGTGCCCAGCAGCGGGACGTATATAGGTAGGCCGTTTATGTCTGGCACTTCTTAATCAAACACATTACGTCCTTCCAAATTGTATGTCCTTCCACTTTTGCTGGTTAAAGGCGTTCTAAAGAACAGGACCACGAAGGACTCCATTTCTATTGCAATTAGGTCTGTCCAGCGAATTAGTGATGGGCCCCAAGACCTATTTCTGGCCTTTTACTATGCCCTGAACCACCACTCTCCATCAAATTCTCGTTTCCAGAAATGTGACCAAACAACTTCAAACGCGTTGCAAACTATTATCGCAAAATGGCAAAGGCGTTTAGTAGAGTAGAGACCACCCTTATGATGCGCCTGAGCCTTTCAGGTCCAGGCATTAGCTGAGTGTGGTCCATTTGATTTTGGACATCGCGACACTGCTGTCTGGAGGAAAAATTGTTTTTTTTTTTGATTTGTTTGTTAGTGTTTAATTTTTGTGTAACAAAAATAAAACACCTAAAAAAAATAAAAAAAAAATAAAGATAAATAAATAAATAAATAATTCAGTTTTGTTTGTTTTTATCTTTTAAGTTGCGATGTCCAGATGAAATAAACGTTTTTCTTTCTTTCTTTCTTATGAAAACTTCAACAGCTCTTCAACAACATGTTAACTTTTGTATCGCTTAGCATCGTTATCGCTAACACGCCCATTGCTTAAACAATGCTTTAGCGTTGCGTTCGTTTTTATGAATAAGAGAGTAAATCCCGGAGCCTCTTAAAATGTGGGCTGATGGACTTGAATAAAGTATAAAAGCTAAATAAAATTATTAAAACATCAACGGTCATCGGAGTCCATTCAGCGCCATCGTCATCTCATAACTGGTTGTAACAGTGCTTGAACGGTTATCATGGTCACATAACCTCCGGTCATTCGCGATATTGCCACATTCCAACCATTCCAACGGAATCCGAAAAATACGAAGAAAAGGGGAAATTGTGACTAGATAGAGAAAAGATTATAACAGGTCAACGTTTTGTTCAGTACATAGTGTATTTTTATAGGAAAATCAGAATATTTGTCGCGGCCTTGTCGTTAAAAACTCGGGATTAGAACCCGGGTGGACCCTAGTTCAAGCCTGGCCGGAACACTTTCTTTGTTCATTGTGAAATTTGCAGCTCAGTCTCCGGTGATGGGAAAACATTAATAATAGTAGATTATGCCACAAGGGCTTAAAGAAGTGTATTATGTCCCGGGCGTGATATTGAACCCCGAGTATGAGGGATTCTACGGTTAACTCCCGAGCGGAGCGAGGGAGTTAAGGTTAGAATCCTGAATACGAGGGGTTCAAGACCGCCCAAGACAAATACACTTTTAAGCCCGCGGTGCATACTCTACTTTTTATACTTTCTGCGAGGCAATCGAAATTAGTGGCTGAAAAAAGTAAGTGCTTAAATATTTATTTCAAATGAAAATAGGTAGGTAGGTAATTAAATATGAGAAATTAGGTATTTATCAAAAATTAAAAGTGATGTTAGAAACATATGACAGTTGTGCGAAGACATTGGAAAGATGAGTTACAATCTTTGGTACATTTATTTTATCAGCATAAGACTCAGGAGCTATTTGAGCGGTTGGCGCCTTTTTTCTTTCTCTGGCATCTATTTTGTTAGTGGCCAGTACGACATTCGAACTCAGAACTCATTGCACCTAAACATTTTTGACTACACGGTTGCATTCCAAATTCAAATCACTTTAATCCCTGGGGATTAATGAAATTCAGTACAACATTATGTCCCGGCTAGACCATAGGGCTATAATGACTTACTTTAGGACAGCTTTACATGACACATAATGTGGCATTGACGAGCAGGAAGTGTAAAAAAACCCAAGCAACTCGGATAACAGCGGTAGGCTCGCCCCTAGCCACGCTAAGTTCAAATTAGTTTGGCTAAATGTGGGCTTCTGAATATTCCGTCTACCATGACAGCAACAATCAGTGTGCCACTGATTACCCCGCCTAGGATTAACAAAGCCTAAACTCACATAGTGCTACGAGTGTACGGTGGTCACTCTACCCATTTCCGGTCAGACCTCATTGCTCCATTGCAAGGAAATGACATTTGGCAAGAGCGAGAGAAAAAAAAGGGAATTGGGGTAACCTGATGTGCTGTTGACTGTACTTTACAACCCAGAAAGCTTTTGCCGCTGGCATAACCTTGAAAGTGCATTTGAAGGGACGGGAAACTTCCTGAATCAAGCTATTAATAATCCTCACCAATTAAGAAGAAACCTACTCAGCAAAGCGAGTTCAACCATCAGTTTTATAGGGCAATTGATTTCGCAGACAAATCATCTGATGTAGCCTCACCGCTGTTGATAACGGTTATCACACGTGCGACCCGAACGGCGGCATTCCTGCGCCGGCGCATGAACCTGCTCTAACGCGGTATTACCGCACCGGAGCACCCGGGCCGTCTGAGGATAGGCGCGGGAGTGCTGATGTCGATAAGGCTGATTTGCGGTTTTGGCAGAAATTTCATGGTAATCATATCTTGCCCCCGAAATCACAAACGCCAATCAACGCTATGCACGCTCATGCTGTCCCTTTCTATTGAAATTTTACGGGATGGCATGAGCGTGAGTGCGTGCTTAGCGTTGATTGACGTTTATGAATTCGGGGGTTAGAAGCATGTCCTCCAGACGGGGCAAAGACCGTCTTTAGTAAGCCTCCATTTTGATCTGGTAATAAGTCATGTATTTCAGTCATTTGCGTAAAATTTTTGTTTCTACAGTTCTTTAAAGGTTTAAGATTCAAATTGAAATAGAAGTTCATCAGTTTTAGTAAATATTAAAGTTAGAAGAAGAAGCCTGATATAAACTTGTTACGTAAAAGCAATCACTAGGCTACCTTTGTTGTAGGAGAGTTATGCTCACAATTTCCTTTTAAATTGTTACCAAAATATTTCGTTCAGTTGATTTTTTACACTTTCAATTGACTGTGGGATGGTCAACACTAACACTTTCAAATAATGGAAAGACACTACTAGCATCAAAAATTAAAGCCTTGTTAGCTTTTTTTACAAAAGAGGTAAGTTTCTTTGTGTTTTTTTTTGCATTGACACGCGGCCCAATTATATATTCGGAGGCGCCACTTGAAGTCTATGGGCCTTATCGAACGAGATAATCTCGTCTATCGATAACGATCCTCCTCCCTACCGGCATTCCTGCTGAGATGATCTCGCGAGGTGCCGTTAGTCCCGACCCTCCCCCCCTCCTCGGCGCCCGCGCACCGTCCGACCTCACGCCACTGACACAGAATCGGTCAGAAACAAATGAAAGGAAAACAGAAGCCGGCTCAAGGGGGGAGATAGTAGCGATCTATAGTGAAACATTATACCAATACGAACGACCGGTCTGGTTCAATGGTTATGTTGGCTACCACACCATAAGACGCGAGTTAGTTCCCGCGTCCATGAAGGACATCAATACAAACAATATCACTACATAGTATAAAACAAAGTCGCTTTCTCGTTTTTTTTAATAGATGGAGTGATTCAAGAGGAAGGTTTATATGTATAATAGAATCCTATTGCACCCATGCGAAGCGGGGGCGAATCGCTAGTTTAACTATAAAACATAAACAATTCAATTTCCTCCGTCTTATCTATACGGACAAGTAGGTATTGTCATGATGATTAGTGAGTTAAAAGTTCCAGACGGAAGAAATCTGACAGTATTATGTCAACTTATTAATTCTTCTGCTTCTTCGTCGAGACAAACATTCACAAAGCAGTCAGTTTTACTTATCACGTCACTCTAGACTGAGAAAGATGGAATCCAAAATTTTAGGCGTTTTTTATAGTATTTTATCCTTAACACGGCGTTTTCATTGTAATCCTGCAAAAGTCAGCTGAGAATCTCCCAACGCACTTTAAATATTTTTTGTTTTCTTAGTAACCTGCGCAAATATGTGGCAAAAATGCTTCCTCTTTCTTTCCTTGCACAAATTCTCAAAGCTTGCGTCGCCACCGCACTACCGTTACCCGATGACCTAACGCGGAGTAGGAGAAATCGCCGCCCGCGCCGAAAACGAAAGTACACGCGTGTGCGTGCGCGTGCGACGCTAGACGGACCGCGGGAAAGGTTGCGGGCGAGGCTTGCAATGCTTTATAGTTGTGCAAGGATCCTGAATTCAAGGGCAGATGGGATTTCATACTTCTAACATCTCTGTAAGCATTGTTATGTCATTGTTTTCTTTGTGCAATAAAGTAAATCTAATTTTATCATAAGTCGGATTTTTCTCGATAGAAACAACGGATCGGTGATAGTTACATTAGTGTTTTTTTCTGAGTTTCCGTACCTACTTAAACATTCGTATAAGTTTACATGAAGAAATGGCTCTGGCTTTGATACTAAGAATCCAATTTTCAGACGAGAAGAAACACTATTAGGAGAAGGTTTACCCGTTCTAATCGTGAATGGGTAAAAGAGCATACTAGGTATAGGTATATTCCGTTTTCTCTATATTTTTTGGTATTCTAAACACCATGTTGTACAGTCAACAGCACATCAGGGTACCCCATTTCCGCTCTTGCCAAATATAATTTCTTTGCAATAGGCTGACCGGAAATAGGTAGAGTGAAGTGCCGTCCACTGTACATGAAATCTTTTATTTAAAGTTTTAACTTCGTGAATGTTGTACCAGAGGCGATGTGTCTACATTGTCACGGTGCTGTGTGTTGATATTAGGGCACATTGTCAATGAACAAGGACAATTGACAGCGTAGACTTACTGACGTTTACATTCGGCATTGCTATTAGTTTTATCAGAATAAAATGGTTTGTGGTAGAGATAGGACACCTAAAAGAAGATTTGGCTTAGACTTGGACTAGCCTATAGACTCATACTCCTGTAACTAACTCTCCTCTAAAACATATGGAATGTTTGTTCTGAAATAAATATTTTTTATTTTATTTTTTTATTACTCGTATACCACACCAGAGGTAAACTCAAGAATTGTCAGACTGTTAAGGGCAGCGGAGTCGCCCTTTGGGTGGCTTGTGGTTGCTCACACCCTAATCTCAAACGGGGCAATCAAAGGCACACTGTTTGTTGTCGTCATGGTGATCGAAACATTCAGAATACCACATTTACGAATTCTTGAACTCAGTGTGGTGTAGGGTGAGCCTACCGTCGTTTTCCAAGTTTCTTGTGTTTGTTATCATTGTTTTCCTTAACCGGAGATTATTATTTTTTCTAACCCATATATCATTCCACTACTGGGCAAAGGTCTCTCCCAATCCTAACCGGAGAATAGTAAATAAAAAAAAACAAAAAATTAGATTAATTTTTATAAATTGTAGCCTATGTCCTATTCAGATGCATATGCATTATTGTATATTTATTATTGTAAAGCTTCATCAGTAGTATATATTTTGAGATATATCCTATTAATATTATAATTGCAAAAGTTTGTATGTGTGGATGTGCCGTGTTGGTCTTTTACGTAAAAACTGTGTACTGGATGGATTTGGATAAAGCTTTACAATAATACAGCTTATGCATATGAATAGGACATAGGCTTCAATTTATAAAGATAAATCACATTTTTTAAACCTTAGTCCACGCGGACGAAGTCGCGGGCGGCCGCTAGTATTTACTTAAAAGAGAGGTTCATGCTTTTTATGTTAGATTATTACTAATAACAGTATTTTGTCGCTGTAACAGACGGACTAGCGTGTCTATCAACACCAATATTGCAGAAGTGTCCGACCGGCCGGCCACGTGGGCGCGACTTTCGCGGTCGTCGACCGAGAAAGCCGCTGAGTCGGCGATTCTGTAATCTAACTAATGTAATAATGCTGCCGTCTGCTACCTGTTAGAAAGAAAGGTAGGTATGTTTCTTTATTAACTGGATGACTTGGTGGCTGAGAAGTTGACTACTACAAGATCGCGGTTTGATCCCTGCCCAGTACAGGACCCCAAGTCTGCTAATTTAAGAACGCTTCAATTGAATCGTAATTGAGTCTCAATCGGCTACATACATTAACGGCCTATAAACGTTCCACTGCTGGGCACAGGCCTCGCCTAAACTATGAGGTGGATTCTGTAATGTTCGATGTATGTTTAACCGTTTTCCTATTCCCACAGACCAAGCTTCGCAAAGTTTAGTGCTAGGCGGCGTTTTTTTTGAGTAATTTCCAATGATGTTTCTTTATTTATACAATGAAATTGTTGCTGCAAATTGAACAATGAACACAAAGTAGGTGTTCCGGCCAGACTTACATTCGGGCCCACACAGGCTCGGAGCCAGAATGAGCCTCCAATAAAAAAGGTTCACTAAACTTGAATTAAAGTTTTTAATAGTGATTTGCAAAGGCGCATGCGTTGATGTCTTTCCCTTCAAAATGAGCAAGCAAAAAGATATCAACGCGAAACATTATTATGTAAATCATAGTTAGCACGGTTGCAATAGGATGTTATTAGTCATATAAACCTTCCTCTTGAATCACTCTTATCTATTAAAAAACCGCATCAAAATCCGTTGCGTAGTTTCAAAGATTTAAGCATACAAAGGGACATAGGGACAGAGAAAGCGACTTTGTTTTATACTATGTAGTGATTTCAAAGGTAGTGTAGTTACTTACTTGAACCACCATCTTCTTAAAAAATCAAACAGTATGCAGTATACAGAAAAAAAAGTGTTTGATATTTTGTGTCAAGGGCTTCTTACTTAGGTTTTTTTTTAACGTTACGTTTGTTATAGTCGTCCAATGTTTTTTTATTGCGTACCGTGAAGAACCCGCCTAGGCTTACCCTAGAACTGAGCAATGAAGACCACATGAAAAACAAATCGTTAAACTACTCCACAAGTGCTCATGTATCACATGTTAAAGCATTATAGAGATAGTAATCAACATTTTGTAGCGCTAATGTAGATGAGCGAGATATCGGCAAATATGTTTGTTCACGAGGCGTAAATAACATGTTGATTCAGTATTAAATTGTGTATAAGTACGTGTTTCATGCAATCATATAAGATAATTTTTTATTCGTTTTTTGTCGGCAAATCAGCAAAGCAAATAATATTTACCAATTTATGAAAAAAAGGGAAGATTGATTAAAACTTTTAAGATCTATGCCGAACTTATTAAAATCTACGGCTTAAGCCAACGATCACACTTATACGTTGCGTTCTCATTTAAAGTAAATAACTTCAGATTTTATGAGGCTTTTCCTAAATTAAATTCATATGTCTTACGTGATACTATTTTGTCGATCTTAACAACCTGAAAGAGGGAGTGGTTGTGTATCCATCGTACTTTAACAATCATTAACTGCAATTAAAGCTCTACCAAATCTAAATGTTACTTAGTCCCTTCATACGTGGTGGTGGAAGAGCTTTTTAATTTTGCCAGGTTATACAAATTTGTCAGCCGGCAAAAGCCAGCGCGTTCTATGAGCCTCTTTTTTTCTAATGTTATAGTAAATGGAGTATAGTAAGTTAGTTGGACACATCCAAGGTCAACTACAAAAATAACACGCAAACTAACAAACATTCGGCATAGTTTCAGAAAGCAGTATCACCGTTCCGCGTTCGTTGCTTACAGATTCATTCGCTTTCAGCGACGCGCGCGTTTCTCCGCGACTCGTGCGCGCACGGCGTCCGCGCGCACGCGCAAGCATTCCTTCAGACGATACCGGTATGATATCAGCAACTTACCTAGCTTAAATACTTCTGAATGTTTCTAATTTTGTTATCAATCCAATCAGAATCAGAAATATCTTTATTTAAATAGACCAGCCAGAGGCCCTATTACGAGTACAATCTCTTATAACCTGACAGTGACAAGCTCAGCTTTTGAGCTGCATATTTTCCGTCACAAGTCGTGTTTTGTGTGGTAAATAGTGTCAAAAAAAAACTTAATTTTTCTTCATTGCTGTAATAACTCATTTTGCATGGTTTAGTCAAATTTCAATGAATGAAAAGACGTTCGCTGTTAAAAGATCGTTATAAGACCCCTGTTGCAAGTGCTTTTAAATCGTCAAGAACTAAATCAAACAAACAAAAATATTCTTAATAATAGACTTAAATACTATAATAGAAATATTAAATAAATACACAGTATACAAACATAGTACTGAGAAGAACCGACAAGAAACTCAACAGTCACTTAGTAATCAATTGGTATGAGCCGAATACCAGAAGTAGAACTGATTACTGTAGAAATAAATAAAATGAGGTAACATCATTGCATTGCATTACAGTGTAATATAATCCATTATTTTTAAGTTTTCCGAAGTTGCTAACATCGGTTCCCTGCTGCGCAGAGCCCTTGAATTTTGTAATTTTTCCTTCAAATCGAATAAGCGAGTAGCACTGTGGATTTCGCATCATTCTCGTAAACTTACGGCTTAGCAAAGAAACCTCAGCGTACTGCTTGTTACGCTCTAGTGGGGTCTATTATACTGTAGTTACTGATGCTGGTAACCCACTGAATAGTAATATTTTCGCCCACTATTGGGCACAGGCCTCAACTCAGCTATGAAGTGGTACGAGTTTAACTCCTATACGCGGACTCAGTGCCGATAAGGATAGTGATTTCTGTCAAATTAGCAAGTTGAAGCCACATAACGATTGTAACCAAACTACTTCAGTTAAAGAGAGTAACTGTCAAAGTTCAAAGTTCAAAGTTCTTTATTGCACCATGTTGTTAACAAGATCTTAACAATAATATGAGACACAAACATGACCCTGTAAGGGCACAGCAAATACTTAAAGTCTAATTATAACTATAATCTAATTATAACCACTTAATAATTATTTTATTACTTTATTATATTAAATTAAATTAAATTATCAAATTTATTATATATTATAATTATTATATTAATTATTTTATTATTATTAAACATTTTTATCATCAAAAAACTCTTGCAGCGAATAGAAACTTTTTTTAATTAAGTATTTCTTTAGTTGTAACTTAAATGTATGCATCTTTTTTTCGTCCTTAATTTTGTCGGGTAAGCTATTGTAGATTTTCACGCACATTGAGAGAGGGCCACTACGAAACATTTCTAAATTGCTGGTTGGTTGGGCTAGTTTATTTTTTGGTCTAAGGTTAAGGGGACGTTGGTAACATGGGAAGAAATCGGGATGTTTCCTTACAAACTCACAAGCTGAATATATGTAGAGAGATGGTAAAGTCATTATGTTGAGTTTTGTGAAGTATGGTTTGCAACTGTCCATAACACATAGATTTTGTAAGATCCTTATGCATCTTTTTTGCAGAAGTCACCGGTAACTAACTAGTAAAATATTTCTTACCGGTGTTTTCTCGGCAGAACATCGTCTGAACTGGTGTTAGAGTTAATTATACACTTGTAAAAGTTCACAAACAACAGATGTATGAGTTTCAGTTTGGATTCCAACTAATCAAGCATGGCAGCGCAACGCAACGTGCCAACTAAGCCTAACTTTAACATCGGTATCATCGCTGAACCCTTGAAGCCCTGGGCCTCAGGCTAGTGCCCTAGCCTCAGGCTAGAGCCCTTTTTTTTTGTTTTCGGTGATAAAAATCCTTTATGGACTATCCCACCGCTTGGGTTCGTGGTTGGGGGGAGGGGGACTCCTCATCCCTGAAAAGGGGTGAGCCTACCGCACTAAAACATACCCCGGTATACCCTCCTCGCGATACGGCACGAAAACGCGCAAGAAATTACCACATCGCCCCCGTGGTCGGCCCAGCCTTAGCGCCGGGTCTCCTCACGCTATGGAGCATTCCGGTATACTGGAACACCCCCAGATGTGGACAACGTGCAATGGGGTGTGGGCTCAAGCTAGAGCCCTGGACGAATAGAAAGCCCACTAATTAGTCAACGACCAACATTCGGCGCTGAGTGAGTGAGTCACGCTGTTTGCACGTCCGCTGACTTTTCACTCGTGATACAGCCTTTCATTAATTCATGACTAAGTCACCAAACTAGTCGGGGCCACTATTAAGCAAGGTAGATTGTAATTTGATAGATCGATGTAGTTAAATATATGTTTTGATAGTTATGTACGCTGATTGTTAGCATTTAATCGTATTATATTGCCTGGCAATTGAAGACTCAAACTCAAAGGTGTTTAATTCATGTAAACTTTTACAAGTGTTTATGAAAAGTCAGTAAAACAAAGTAATGTTAGAAATACTTAATGCAACTCCACCAACGGTTCGGAAGTTGTTTTATTGCAACTCAGGCGAAATTTACTGCAATAAACATAATTAAAACAATATTGAACGAACCTAACCTAAAGTAAAAGGGTTTCACCCTAGAGTTTAGACCCTAAATTGAGTCTTCTAGAAGCCAAATTCCTAAAAGTAAACACATTAAATTTCCTGTAGACCCAAACAAACCTTCATAAAACAACTTGCATCAGGGCAATGTCAGTGACATAACATAACATCAGCCAAGGCGTCGGCAATAAGAGAAAAACGCAGTAATGACCACATTACGGCGTTATTACGGATTATCCAACTTCTATCAAAGTCAATGTCGCGTAATCTCGCGGCCGCTCAGAGGCAGGGCTGGCACTTTTTAATGGGATATCTTTTATAAAATTATCATCATCATCATGTTAGACTAAAGACGCCCGGGCATTGGCCTCCCCCAAGGATCTCTACAACGATCGGATTTGTGCTGTCCGCATCCAGCTGATCCTCGCGATCTTGACAAGATCGTCGGTCCACCTTGAGCGGCCTGCCCACGGAACGTCGTCCGGTACGCGGTCGCTATGAGAGAACCTCCGCGCTATGTGTCCCGCACACTGTCATTTCAACGATGCAATTTTATTGACTGATGTCGGTTGTATTAATTCTCCTGCGGATCTATCTCATCATTTCTGATTCGATCGAGCAATATGAAATATTCCCTCAGTAACAACGTTAACTGAACGTTTCACATTAGGTACGCTTGATATCGGTTATGAATAACATTGACACGTAACCGTAGTATACAGATTGACTCGCATCAATTAAAATTTGATCATGTAGCAGTGCTTTTAATTTCGTTTTTCACTAACTAAAAACACTTTAATAGTTTGGCTTATTATTGAAACGTTTCGTTTCCATTAGCAATGCGGCAGATCAAGTGTGTTTTCAATGGTCACACCGGCGTTGGTTGGCTGTTGACAGTCAAAACAGGCAAAAACTGTCTTCATGGCAGAAATATGAAAGTTCACCTCTGCAGGTAGCCTATTTGACTGCCCTACATTCCATGGTTTGTAAACCGTGAAGATTATTATGTGATAAGTAGAAGCCAGTCATCAAAATGCTCTTCTCAAAAATAGCGGCCAACTGCCAACCCTAGTTTGAAGCTAAGGTGTTGAACAGGGGCAGTACCTGGTAGGGAGAGGGGTACGGAGAAAGTCCTGTGACAAGCGGACGTAGCACGGAGCCTAGCTCGTGATTTATTGAAACAATACATTGTACATTTTATACTGAAACTTTGAACAAGAAAGACAGACTAGACTTTCCAATAAAACATTCGAACACAACTTCTACTATCGTCCCGTCACATATTCTTTACTTTTCAGACATGAATTGAATATAATGGGTTACACGGTACAGTTTCGTACGTTGGTGTGTATTTCTTACATTTTCTACAAGTTCTAGCCTGCGACAACGCAAAACCTGAACAATTTCTTTTTTATTGCCAACAAACAAAGAAAGTATATTATAATATAGACCATTTTATCGATAGATAACGTAAAAAAATATTGAAGAAGGTGGAACAATTTATGGACATGGTAAATAATAGTGTAACTCTAAAGAACATTGCTTATGCTCTTTATGTTGCTATAATTATTTATTTTTTGACACGTAATTATTTACGTACGTGTAAAGCATTAGTTATAATTAACATTGACATGCAAAGATCATCACGCCACTCGCCAAAGGTGTAATTTTCCGGCCGATGACACTTTGTTAACATAATATTACAGTTTATTGCAAACAAGCGGCCGCCTGCGACTTCGTCCGCGTGGACTTAAGTTGGGAAATCAAAACGTGATATTTCTTTATAAATTGTAGCCCATGTGCGATTCAGATGTATAAGCTACATAATTGTAAAGTTTCATTAAAGTCCATTCAGTGAAAGAGCAACACGGCACATCCACACATACAAACTTTCGCATCTATAATATTAGTAGGATATACCTACTGACTGACACTAACTAATAAATTGTCCATGCATTCTTAGTTTATGTGTGGACGTTAGACGTCCTAAACCTTTTTAAAGAACACTAGAAACTTTTGCTGAAATGAATACTAGAAATAGTGCTCTGATGTTCTACTGTATGATGCATTCGCGTTTCTATTCCTGACGTATTATCATTATGGCGATCTTTTTAAAGAGTATCTAAAAATGGATGAATCATACTGCTATGAGAGCCGAGAGGTAGCTTGACTGAAATGTCCTATCCCAGAAATAACTAAAAAATACTCGAAGATCCGTCGCGATATGCCAGGCGAGAGAAGAAAGGACAGGAAGCCAATAATCCTGCTATAATTGGACCTGCGTTTCCTAGATTCCGGACCAATAGCCTTGCTCTAACCAGTCAGCCGCCATAGCGAGTAGCAAACTGTTTACTCTGCGAGTATGTGCGTGCGCAGCCTGTGCGTGGTATACCGGCCGCGTAACGGTCGGCCCGTTACGCGCGCGAGCCGCGACCGACACACACAACACTTGATTAGACCCTGCTGATGATTTTGTAGCATTGTAATGGATTATGTTGTTGGTAGATGTATTTTGATGTTGCACTATAACATCTCCTCTAGCTCAATGATATCTAAAAGAGGTACGTAATGTCAGTACTGACGCGAAGTCAAAAATTGTCCCCTGGTCTACATCAGGGGGCAATTTTTGATTTCGTAGCTACGTACGAACCTATGAGTTGACCGTGTGTACAAAATAGCATGATTATTTACTAGAGCGTAAACGAGACTGACACATGGTGCGCAGTGTTGTCTCAAACTGTCAATGCTTTGCTCGGGTGGTCGAAAGTCCTGATTCCGGGTGCCACTTTCTTAGCACAAATAACCTACCTACCTACGTCTTTTTATTATAATTTTTTGGTTGCAATGAGATACCCGAAAAATACGTCGGTCGGGGTGGTCACCCACCTCATTTCCAACCCGGCATTAGTTGCTTTACAGCAGCGATCGTCGCCGATCACTGTCACAACTGCGCTACGGAACCTCATTGCATTGACCTTACCCTTCAGCATTCCACCGGCGTCGATCAAATAGGCCATTGACCGACACTGGCCTATTGAGCTCGCCGGAGTTTTTAGGCTAACGACCGACCTCAATCCCTGATGTCATTATATTATTATCTTTCGTCAACTTAACTTTTCTCTAAAAGTACTAGAGCGAGACGCTAATTTGCATAATTTCTTTAATTATTCTTTTAATGGCCGCTAATGTGTGAGAATACGCAGACCTAGTTGCGTCGTCTGCGAATGTTTAGATTTTATTAGATTAGAGCTGAGATATCATTTAGTGGACATAACTGTAAGTTTTCCATAGGTACTAAAGTAAATATGAACAAAATCTTTAATGCATATACAGGATGTCCTGAAAGAAAACGGCAAGTGGCCACCGGGAAACAGCTTTATTACCAAATTGGATTGGTTATTACTGGTTCAGTATGAAATGATAGGGTTTTTTTAAAATTCTTATTTTCATTTAGGGACATTTAAGCATAGGTTATGTCAGTCCCATCATACCCTAAACTTATGTAAGTACCTAACCCCTTACAATTTTGAGACTACCGCTGATGTTACCATTTCACATACTAGTCTGGCCGTGGAATGTACACAAAGTTCTACGAGAAGACGCTGGCATTGTCTTTACCGATATACAATGTATCAAATGCATTTTTTACTACAACAGATAGATAGACGAATGTATGGCAATATATTCCATGAGGAAAAGCTAAGTACACTACAAACTCTTACATGACAACATTAATACAGTCTTTTATTAACAAAAAAACTGAAATGTATCGCCGATAATTTAGACAGAACAAGATACGACTCATTGTAACATTAGACTAACTTTCTAGGCCTGCGTCTGCGCACTTCATTTTCATTTCACTTCACATGTTTTGAAACTTAATATTCCTGAGTGAAACAGTGATTTAATACGCCTTTTCACCCACTTAAAGTCACAAACGAAATGGGGAAAACTGCGGGCAAAACGAATGGTCAAATAAAAACTGTTTTTGACTGAGTACTTTCACAATTTACCACTCGGTCATAACGTACCGAACCGACAGGTGTCGGTTGTCATAAGTTAGCTGCTAACTGTCTTACTGCATCAATTAATTTAGATCAATCTAGGTTAATTTTGTTTTTAAGTTAGCAATTTCTTGTGAAAAACAATGTTTTAGGTATTATTTTTATTTAATTAATAGGACAACCATGGACAACCAAAAGTGATAGATTATAACTAGGTATTTAGTAGTGAAGTATATAAGAATAATGCGTAAAATCGTAAACAATGTCGCAGATCACAATACATCAATAGTCTATAATGTCGAGTACTAGATTGTCCAATCTCATTAATCCTTTCATACAATGCTCCTCAGATAAAGGTCCTTGCCCAAGAAACTTTGGTCTAGGATCGTAATTAGAAAGCAAGATATTCAGTTGTCCTTTTTCTAGTTATTTCTTCTAATGTAAATAATGTAAGTCTTCTAAACAATTCATCATAACGATGGTCACAATTATATGGTTCCTGACACATGACATAGGTACATATTCGCTAAGCTCTAAAGAAAACGGGCCGGAGAGTTGTTTTTAAACACCTTTTACACAAAATTCTGCAAACGTTTATTTCAACTTGATTTAATAAACTTGGTCTATACTATATTCTTGAATAGTTTCCAGCAAAAACTCCCCAAGATGTAGGATGTATATCCAATATTTTAATAACTACCTAACCACCTACTGGATCATCCATCATTATGAACTTCCTGTGGCCTATTTTTGAAGCCCCAAGTATAGAAGTACGACTAGTCGACTAGTAAAGTAATAACCAGTCACTAGTTACTAGTATTAGTAGTTTTCTGAGTGAACGAGCCCGCATGAGACCACACGTTGAGTTAGTTGTTGGCCTACATTTAGAGAAATGTAAAATGTTTACAATCCAAAATACGATGATTATGGGTGTGGCTTTAAATGTTGCTTTTTCGTTTTTAATCCGTCCTAACTAGTAAATAATTAAAGAAATAATTTCTTTTCTGACTCTACTGTTAAAACCGGTGATTAAAATCTTACCTACAGTTTCTACCTTCGGTTTTTCGAGTTCGCGACAAGTACTTGTATATTTACACTGAATCAAAAAAGGGGTTACGACTATAAAGTCTATAAAGTCCGTCTACATTCCATTTTTTCTAACTAGATATATGTAAATGGCGTATTTTGTAAACCTACCTCTGGTGCCTTTGATTTTATTCCTGAATTCCTCCTTACAAACATTAATGTGTCATGTAAACAATATTATTTACTCGTTTCTTTTTTATATTTCAGTTTATTTCGCAGTTACATAGTTATGCACGCATTGTCTTATACCTGTTAGGGTTGACAATACAGAGTCAATCACTTGCAATCTTCCACTATTTCGAGATTTTTTGCAATGATCGCCATTTTTTCATGGTGAAGTTTGGCTAATTTTAATCATTAGCGTATCTCCGCCAAGTCAAATTCTCAATTCGGTAAGCTCGAAACTGATTCCGTCAGGTATTAATAACTCTATGAATTTATAATCTCGCAATCATTTTGAATAAAAATGCTAAATTATAGCAATTAGTACTGCAATAAAAGAGTTATTGAAGAAGAGAATTAGTCTCCGGAAAATTGAATGGCAATCTAATAGGTTTAGATACATAGAGCCAGAAGATCCTATTAGGAGAAATGGTTCTTTCAATCAAGTCCCAATTTATCATGCCAAATGTTGATGTATAGGAAATTTGTTAAAGTGCCACCAGCAGTGGCAGTTCTTAGCCTCAAATAACTTTTAGGGAGCTTCCCACCATTACATTAACTTTAGTCGATCTTTAGTCCATCGTTAACTTTTGAAGAATACAAATAACTGTAGAGACCTATTTCATGTTAATGTCACGACTAGAATCTCATTTTAAAATAGTATCGTTCAACTATTTCTACAATATTTCAGCGTATTTTTTACTACTACTGTACTTGATAAAATAATGCTAGTTTTTCGATGCTTACATGGGCAAAAGCGACAGATAGATGAGAAAACAATCAAGTAAACCTGTAAATTTCTTTACTGCTTGCATTTTTTAAATTTTTTCTGTTGCATACTATTTCCGCAACTTACTTGGACCTACTAGGTAGGTATCTATCTATTTCTGCCTTTTTATTCACTCAAAATAAATCTAATATTTGTTATTTAATATCTTTGATGGACCACCCCTTCTTTTAATTTTTTTTTATAAAGGGCAGTAATTTTTGTTTTTAAAATTACAATTTATATCAAAGCTTTGTTTCTTAACTGTAACAAGTTTAGATTCCAGTTTAACAATTAAAAAGGGTTTAACATTTAACAATTATAAACATATTTTTATGAGTAAACTAAACAAGCAGATAGTTTTCCTAAAAACCAAACATTTTTAAAATCTGCGATTTAAGTCACGACCATTGATGTCCTGAGCTGGAGCCTTGATAGGAGTTATCAAAGCCGTTCATTAGTGAAATAATTACATCGATGATTGGCGACCCAAAAACCCAACCTATCTCCGGTGAAAGTCTTACCGGACAGCAACGAGCTCGCGAACGACTCATCCTGGCATTTGGCAGGCACGGCGACCGCCAGAACTAATAGCACTACCCTCACTGTCATGGTCACTGTCAACTGTCACTCTGACACTAGCTGTCACTGGAGCACTGCTGTCACTGTGATAAGCGCATGGCGCGACCGCTCGCCGCGTCGCGTAATTATCAACTGGCGGGAGAAAGAAAGGGTTTGGTTGCGTGTACGCTCGTCAAAGAGATCATGTTGGTGTAGAGACCGCTAAAGAAATCAGGTTTCTGCCTAACGGGGTATACCCACTTGAGAGTACATTGTGTCTTCAAAAACTAGCAAGTTAGAGACCTTATGGTAACCATATTTCACAAGGTAACTTAATGACGACTGACCCGTGAAATCATATAATAACATCTAATATTATGACGAACGATTAGGGTAACAGTTAAGAAATTAACTACTTCAGCAGAGGTCACGGGTTCGATACCCCAATGCAAACACTCGTACATGTGCATTGTTTCCTAAGTAGATGGAAATGTAAGTATTTACACAGAGAAATGTATTTAAGTACCTATGTTTATCTATTGTCTGGAACCACAGTACCTATAAGCTTTGCTTAGTATGGGCACGGTGAATAATACTACACACATCGAAAGTGTCTAGGGATATCTCAAGCATTTTCATACAAAGTATAGCTATTGGGGAGGCTGTAAAAATTAAAATATTGATACCAACGTAGAAATTTTTAGGACACAGAAACTGCTATATCTGCCCTTTCAGATTGTATAAAGAAATTCATTGTGGTAGCATTATTGTACAATCGTAAGGACGTTAAAAAAAAGACAGATTTTTCTTTTAAAAGGTTTCAAAATTTTAGCAAAATCAAAGATATTAGATAATGCGCAGCATTATCTTAGAATAACTCGAGGAAACAGGCATAAGATAAAGGTTAAGAATATTACAAAAAAACGTTTGATTTTGCTAAAATTTTGAAACCTTTTAAAAGAAAAATCTGTCTTTTTTTTAACGTCCTTACGATTGTACAATAATGCTACCACAATGAATTTCTTTATACAATCTGAAAGGGCAGATATAGCAGTCTCTGTGTCCTAAAAATTTCTACGTTGGTATCAATATTTTAATTTTTACAGCCTCCCTAATAGCTATACTTTGTATGAAAATGCTTGAGATATCCCTAGACACTTTTGATGTGTGTATTACCGCGGTATGGGACTAGAGCTAGAAGACACTCTAAGACAAGGATTAATGTCAAAGGATATCATTAAGATGAAAAATTATTTTTCATTACTCATACTCTGAAAGTAGGTCATTACTGACCTGAGAAGCGGGCTGAAAGTAATACTTTTCATCCCTAGGGAGAATCACTTTCAACTGACAGCTGTCAAATTATTAAAAAGTAAAACTAGTAATTTTTCACATATCTATTGAACCATGTTGAAAATTGCTATACAGCCACGATGTAAAATTGAAATAACTTAAAGTTAAGTATTGATTAGAGAATATATATTTTCTAAATAACTTTAATATAATTCAGTTTCAACAATTTCTCTAAAATAACTTAGCTTTGAACAAAATATTAACCATTTTTCCAATGATGAAAATAAAAAATAATGGCTGAATAGTGGGCCGGCCACAGAAAAAAAAAACAAAACAAAATAGGCGGGAAAGCGCCAATTCGGTCATCCTTTATTTTTCTTTTTTTTTCTTTAGCTAATTCATGTTTTTATTTTTACTTTCCTTGTATTCGTAATGAAAAGCACAGTGTTTACCTCGGGTGAAAGACTTATTTAGTCCCTCGAACTATTGGCGCCCTCACTTCGTTCCGGGCGCCAAACCCCGTCTCGGGACTAAATAAGTTACTTTCACCCCTAAGGTAACAATGTACTATATGCAAATGATATTTTGTTTTGCCTTTACAGTTTTCTACCTAACCGAGTCTTTCTCAAACACTCCACTGCATTCACGAAAACTAAGCCACTCAGATCTGTACTCAAGTAAGTTCTGCCTTAACAACGCTCCTCAACAGATCTAACATGCGCACTGCGACCCCATTATGACTTTTTTTACTCGCGCCAAAATTATACGAATTGCTCGAGATAGCGCGCGACAACTTTTTGTCACTATGCGCATTTAAGCCCGCCAAGACGTGCATATAACATACATTATCCCTTCTGCAGTCAGTCGACAGTTATTTGTTCTTTGGCCAAATTATCACCATTTAACGGCAACGGGCAGAGCCACTTCGCCACAGTATAAACCATACAGTAGAACATCTAAATACAAACGCGCCACTCTCGGTTTGAACGAGTGCGTGAGCGTCGCGCGCCGTGTCGCGATATCACGCACACGCGATTTCACGCACACGCTAGCATAAAATAGGGAGGCGGCAGTACGGACGGGCTGTGCCGCGTGTCTGTGTGCACGCTAGGCTAATAACTTGGCGGGCGGCCTTAGATAGCCTACTGTATGGTTTATACTGTGACTTCGCCGACTAGACGCGCCGCCCCGCGGCCGCGGTACTCGGACGTGGAGCAAATCACCAATCGGAGGACACCGACTGACTGACTTTCGACGAAAGTAAGTTGTCTGTTTGCATAACCACGCACTGCAGACAGACGCTAAGTGTTTGATTTTAACCACTAAATCGAACCGATTTATAGTTTGAGCGTCGATAATTCACGTGAGGAGTTCTTGACCATTTTATGATTCCCCCTCACAACGGAGAGATGTCGTGCGATTTCTCTGGATGGTATCGCAATCCTCCCTCTCATTAAGCAGTTAATGTTACTTAACTTCAGAACAATGACAATTTAACAATGTTTTACTGTTTCTACCTATAAATAGTTTATGTTTTGAAGTCTAGAATCTGTTAAAATATCATAATATAAAAAAAAAGATATAAACACTAAATTAACCGGGTTTTCTGCAACATATAAACTACGGTAAAAACTACTGTTATACCTGTATTTGCCCGACGTTTCGGCGACAATTGCATGCGCCGTGGTCACGAGCGGACTGGCGGCGCGCGGCGCCGTCTGACGGTGCGCGGAGGCAAATCTTCGTCCACCCGCACATTTTCAACATTGTTAGTATTGGTACAGTCAGCCCGGCAAAATACACTAACACTGTCCGGTTTTATTTTGGACGGTCCAAAACGCGATTTGCACCTTGCAATCACTGGATTCCATGCAGACGACAACTTGAAACCATCCTCCCTATTGAAATTACGATGTTTTTTAATCTCAATAGCTTCTCGTACCATTCCGGTATGGTAGTTTATATGTTGCAGAAAACCCGGTTAATTTAGTGTTTATATAGTAAGAAATGCAACAACAAAGTTTAAAAACCTAAAAAAAAGATAATTGACGCCTATCATCAAATAGTTAAGTATTGTCAATTTAAGATTGTAAGGAACTACCATGTTTTATGTTTGTAGAGTTCAAAACTGAAATACTATTATTATTATAACTAACAACATTAACCAACAATAATTTAGTATTCTTTACAAATGGAAACCCATAAGCGAATTTTTCATAATTAAGTTTTAGAACTTTCAGCGCACCGTTTGACAATGCGTCGACACCACTGCACTTTGATACCCATTGTCTATTGACCCACACATATGTGTGCCGAATTGAATGACCTCTCGTAAATAACAGTGTAGGTACCTACTCAGTGTTTTAGTAAGTAGTCGCTAAGTGAGCCAATCAACGAGTTGCCTTGTAAGGAACTACGCCTTATGGGGTTTTCTGAGACATCATCAAAAATAAAAGCACAAATCTTTTTTCAAATAGTAGAAAGCGTGTACGTATCTACGAGCAAAAGAAGAATTAATTATATGAAACATTTCTCTGTTTGACCATATGATTGACTGGTAGAGAATGCCTCTTGGCATTAAGTTCTCCATTGGACTTGATTTTTTTAATGTGCAATAAAGAATAAACAAATAAACATAACATACGCTTACAACTCAGAAACAGAAACATCTCGAACAAAGTAGTCGGAGGCACGGCGACTGCTACCGCCATGGTGAACGGAACATCTAGAAGCCCATGTTTCACCCGGGAATTTGAACTTAACGCGATGATAATGCGCTATAATAGGCTACCACCGTTAGCCGGGTTACTTGGGTTTTTATCGAAGTTACCCATCACTGCAAAGTAAACAGCGAGTTCGAATAAACATGAATAAACACGATTACATGACTCTACCACTGGTTCTAATTTAATTGAATTCAGTAATTAAATGCGAGAATATAGCCCTTTTATCGTAGGGGGAATGCCTTACGCACCAGGAACCTTGTCCACGGGGGCTCTCTTTCTGAGAATGGGCTTCTTGACACTTGATGGACGCCACCCAAAGACCTACCGGCTCTCCCTCATCGCCTTTTGGGGACAGATTGACCAGATACCTCCACTATTCACTCTCCCCGGCGAAAATATAGCACTCAAAGGAATTTCGTAACCTTGCATTTGATTACTTAATTTATAAATTTTGTCCGCGACTTCGTCCGTGTAAATCTATACTTCAACCCATAGGGTTCCTAGTAAATACCACTCCTATTTATACACTCTCTAGGAATTAATAATATCAACTATTTATCAAATCACGAAACGGAAACTATCAAAAGGATTTTTCTTGCCCATTTGCAACATATTTCATTGGTGAAGTTACAGCCTACAAAAAAACATTTAATCAATGAGTTCAACCAACCAAACAAACTCTTTACATCAAAATATTAGTCTAAACAGGAGATAGGCAGTACAGATTGCTCTTAGATGATAGTCAGGCCCAAGGGCGTACCCAGGTAGGAGCAGGGGGGGGCAGCTGCCCCCCCCCTAGAAGTCAATTTTCCTAACAAGTGGGAATTAAAAACGTATTTCTCTCTCTACGAAAAACGAAACAGGTATGAGCTGCCCCCCCCTAGCTGAAATCCTGGTATGAGCTGCCCCCCCCCTAGCTGAAATCCTGGGTACGCCCTTGGTCAGGCCCCTGACAAGGCAGTATCTGATTACCTCCTAATTAGTTATAGTCCGCACACTACTTAGCCACGTCTCTCAATAAATAAATAGTGTTATTGATGAGGCCAACATACTAGCATACGTAATGGCCGTCCGTTAACCCACATGAATGATCGGTTTACAGTAAGCAAGGCAGGCTGGTCGTAATATACCGTAATAGTTCGCAGGGCTGGCAACACCCACTAGATTAGAGCGAAGGTGGGGCGAAGCTACATGCATGTACAATATAAAGAGCTTTCGGAACGACCGCCAAGAGGGCTTAAGTACTCTAAGAAGTTCGAATAAATAGCAAAATCGTACAATTTTTGGGGTTTCCTTTCCACTGAAAATTACAAAATACCTACAACTTTCTTCGAAGTATCTCAAAGTTGGAAAACCATGAGTTTATCAGTTTAGTAGCTCAATGCATAGGTAGGTATATTCTCGAATGACTCGATGAATCAAATACGCGAACACTCAGCCTATTTCGCTCGACGCATCATTGTTCCTAGGGGAGTATTAGTTGAAACAGCACGTATTAAAGTATTTTTTTTGCAATAACTTTTAATTTTATTAACAACGTTATTAACAATAACTAATTTGTTAATACGTGCTGTAATTAAAAGTTATTGCAAAAAAATTTCTTTTTTCAACTTTAGGTAATGGGTGGATACCCATTACCCAAAGTTGAAAAGTTGTCACGAAGTTGGCTGTACATATCTATCTATCACCTATACCTGCTGATTCATCTGATGTGGTAACCCTACGCAATAGTGAATGAGATTAAAAAAACCGTAAAGTGCGAATCGGGCCCCGAGCAGTTCAGGGTTCCGTATTTCTACAAACAAGTCATTTACACAACTATCTAACAATTACATCTGGGTAATTTTCAATAATACATTATTTTAAATTACTCGTTCAAACTGTTTTGAAGTTTTTCGTATTTTCAAACACAACCATTAAGACTACAAAGCGGAGGCGAGATTCACCTGACTCGGCCTATAAATAGCAATTTAAATCTAAGTATTTCGCAAATACCTACCTATTTGGTACTGTATCAAAAACGGGGTTTTTGACCGAACCGTAATATTTTTGAAAAACCTATCCAACAACATCGTACACCATTCACTATTACCTAAAGACGAGAAAATAAATCTCACGTTAGATTACAACAGAAAGACATACTTAGTGAAACTATTAGAGTTCCTTGTTGCCTGCGGGACCCTAAAAACAAGACACTCATCATTTTGCATATAACTGTGTTACGAGACTAGTTCCACAATATCTATGAATTTGACGACAGCACAGTGGTTAGGATCACCGGCCCAGACGTTAGGGGTCGCACGGTCAAACAAATGAAAATTGTTTTTGGTGTCTTCACAAAATATCAGGATAATCCTGATCTAAGTAGGTAAGATGATAACTCAGTTAAAACCTGTATAGAAGAGACTTCATTTATAAAATTACTGTGAGAGTGACAACGTTTGTGATCTCCAAGTTCACCTCACCTCACTCTTCAAGCAGCCAGGAGTTCCAGAAATGAAGTTGACTACAGCTTGGCAAAAAAGTCCTGAACGGGAACTAAAAAATATTTTCACTGGCAATACTGTGTTTAAAAAAAGCAAATTGGGAAGTTACCACATTTTATCCAATTGATACTTTTTTATTGATTTAAATTTTTCAATTCAAGCAGGCTTTTGAGAATATATCTCCCAAAGATAGGAGAAAATCATGATAACATGTCATTAAAATAGGAAAGAATTATTACCAACGAGGACAAACTTTAAAAAAGCAAATCGACTGGTAATCATAAACCTGCAAGATGACAGTACAATTTCAGCATGAGAGACTCATCGGAACGAAGTAAAGCTTAGAATTTTGGAGAAGGGCCAAGCCATAGATAAAGACTTTTCTGGTTTCGAATGTTTAGACAACATTTTTCTATAGTCTATTATAATACATTATTAGAGGGAAAAGCAAACCTTTGGTATTGGTGCCTGTATGACTTCTTCTATTAGTCTACTGGATAATGTAGAATTGAAGAAATGTAAAGCGTTTTCCTCATACAACGCAATAAGAATAAGAATATACTGATCTAGATTAGGTGTCCATAGGTGATCACGTGATGCTTCCGCGCAACTAAAACGATTAAACTCTATTCGCGTGGACTTAGTTCGTAGACAACGCCTACCTACAAGATAGCCATTCTATCTAAAAAAATATTCGAATTAGTCAAAACTATCAAAACCGTTTATGTCGTAGTCTACGGGGTGACCACATTAACGATGGTGGCGCCCCTATTAATTTCACGACTTTTTTGCCAGGCTATACTTATAGGCTGAAGGAAACACCTGTTAGAAGCACGCAGAGATGGCAGAGATCAAGCAAGCAGTCTTGTATGTGTAGTCATTGTGCGGTGAGCGTCATTTTAGCTTCGACGATCTATACCACATCTGGATGGTCCTGCCACAAAAGTATCACCGAAACTTTTGGTACCGGCAAACGTTGTTTCTGGTAGAGCACAAGCCTCCAGCTTGGAGGTCTCCTGCATTCAATAAAACAACAACAAAATTAACCAATCTTGTTCCGTCGGTATAATAACTCACTCATCGCCGACACAAATTTGAAATCTCATTACGAGCTGGTATAAATAAATGCTCAGTTGCTTTGAGCGGCCGGCCTGACAGCTCCGAGCGGTCGGTTTGTTTGTTTTGTTTAAGGTTCCTTGGTCTTGGGTTAGACCACTTTTACGATAAGTGGACTTACACACCCTGCCTGCCTGAAAGACAGATTTTTAAAAATAATATACCTACGACCTGCTCCCTGTATTGCGGAGGATATTGTCCAATGTGAAGTACTTAGTTCCTGCGTTTGCTTAGGAACATTAAAATACTGTATCGTGTATTTTGCTTCGCGGAGTTGTGTGGTTATTCACGCGACTGCCATTTTATTAACAAGAAAGACAGGTACCCACAGTCAACGGCACATCAGGCTACCCATTTCCGTTTTATTTCTCGCTCTGGCCAAATGACATTTCTTTGCAACATAGCAAGGCGGACTGACCGGAAATGTGTAGCCGTTGTCATGTCATGTCATGCCGTTGACCGTACGAAGTGAATTCTCTGAGGCGAATTCGAGTTCGGGATCTAAGTGTGCATTGTGAATGACGCCCTAGCTAATAAAATGTCGCTAGTTAGCAGAGATGAATCTCGAAATTTCACTCAAGACATTCCCAGTTTAGGAGATATTATGTTGCCAGTGGCCAGGTCAAAATTAGTGTTAGCCTAAGCGTGGCCATCCTTTAGCTTCACATAGCAAAGATAGCTCAACAGCGATAATTTGTGACAAGACTACGCGGTTCTGGATGAACCATTCCTCTTTAACGTTCATTAGGGCTATCGGGGAAGAGATCGTCTAAGCTGAAATGAAGCGCCCCTCCATCGCATCTACGCATGCAAGAGTGCTTGCTTGCTCAGTTTAGACGATCTCTGCCTATCTAAAGTTTTCTACATCGATATTTTCCAACTTAAATATTGCAAAACATATTTGCTTCCCATTCTCTTGGTTATGATTTGCCTGAGCCGTTCGCAAGGTAAATTATTGTCGATCCGGGCGGTCCCGCACGCTGCCTACACGCTGACATCGGAACTTGTAACTCTTGACATTTTATTTTTATGAGGCTTTTCAATCGGCGACCGCCTGGAACGCAGCGGAGTACTGGAGGCCGAAAGATCTTGTACAAAAACAAAAATAAACAGTCGGTTGGTTTTTTTTCGCGCTGATGGTTTTCTGTTTTGGGCACGAGTCATTTGACGATACGTTGTACCAAAACTGCATTGCGTGTCTTAACAGTTATGGGTTCTCATGCCGAAGTTGATTTAATATGAGTTCAATTATTATTTTTTTGGCTTTAAACAGTTCTAATTACCTTTTTGCATTGACGGCACGCATGGAACGGAACGTATTTTTTTTAGTTAAATTTTGAATTGGCCTGAGAGCCAGTTCCTATAAAGTAATGTCTTCACAAAGGAATTTACAAATCATGCAAACAGCTTTTGATATCTCTTACTCATTTTCAGATAGGATTGGTATAAAACACTACAATGCTGAGTCTCACTGTCTTACTGAAGTACTTCCTAATCTAATCAACTTAAAGAGTGACATCGAAGGACGTTAAAAAGAAATAATAATTTCTCAAAAGTGAATTCAATGAGAACTTTCTGGACTGACAGAGCCTAAGGTTCTAGACCTCAAAAAAAAACCGGTCTAGACCTCAGCTCATAGGTTTTTATAAGAGAAAATAGACCGTAGTAGAAGGCAATAAAACAACCTCGTATCATCATTCGTTTTATTTTAAACAATCAACTTTATTACTTAACCTACCGCTAATTATTTACACTTAACGTCAAATATTAAACCAAATGTCTAGCTTTAGTTGCTCCTAACTCAATATTCTTAAATCTATTTTTGAACTCAAAATCTTTGACAGACTCGTGAAAATGATAGGAAGGATTAGTGAGCAAAATATTGTTACAAAAAGCACATACCTACCCACAAAATTGGTCTTTTTACACAGTACCTACTCTTACAATATGGCAGAAGTATTAAAACTGGCACCTACAGATGCATTCATCTTACGAAAAATATTATGTATTATCCTGGGATAAAGGTTTTCAATAGGAAACAGAACTCAAGTACAAATGTGTGGTCTTCCTGATGGGAGCCTACAGAGTGGTCAAATATCTCTGAAATTTTAATAAAAAGCAACCTTATTACTACAGGATTAAAAAAGTGGTTCACTTGTTATAGTTTGGTGACGCTTCAAAGGCAATACAACAGAGTATCAAAATAGCTTTTGTCAAACCGCCAATAAATTTTGATCTATTAGTACACATCAGTTTGATACTGACTGTACGTTTCTTAGTCTTATAAAATAGTCTATGAGTGAGTTTAACGGTTCCCATAGTACAACATTTGCAGAGTATGAGGTAAGATGGCGCTGTATGGATTAATGTCCAATGAGCAATGATAAATCCTCACACAATGCGGCGATTCAAACGATTTATTTGAATGTATGCTTCTGTTTGAAATGAGGTTTGTGCATTTTGCACAGATGAATGTATTTCTTGCTGTCAAGTTTTGTTACAATTACTTAGTACTTAATAGCGTACAAAATCTTAGCTGATAAAATATGATAATGTTTGTTGATGACCACAATGTTATCAATATTATTGCGGAATGACAGGCTACCTATTTCCGGTCAGTCTTGCAAGAGCAACATAAAAAACCAACAAATCGCTGGTACCTCTCTTTTTTTTCTCTTTCAGGAGAGCATTTAGATAATGTTAACATATTACTTCAAGACTAACTTAATAATAAGTCACAATTTTCGAGAAGACACCATTTAATGGCGACATTTAACAACTATCACGAACCCCTACCCTCGTTATTCGTTACCCTTTCTAATGTTTTGTCTCTTTCTTTTGAACGAGATATAATTCACTTGTCTATGCGATGTTTGAACATCTTAGTTCGACAGTTGTTATCCATCTCATTTGAATTACCCAAGAGGAAACAAGTAATGATGCATTTGTCCGCAAAGACTGAATTCTCACCCTTTAAAAAAACAGTAATAAGGGAAAGAATTGTCGGTTTCCTTCGGTTCAAGGCCACAATAATATTAATCCTACCTGACACTTATTATGCGGTTCACATGCTGTGTATGCGAATCTCGTCACATCTAATTCAAATAAAAGAACACAGTCTCATATACAATTTTATGTATTAATATTGCCCTTAATTTGAAAGAGTACGGTTCTTATCAATCTATAATATAATAAAAAAGACGTAGAGAGGTTATGCCAGTACTGACGCGAAGTCAAAAATTGTCCACGAGGTACAACGTAGTAAATTTGGCCGTGTTAGAACGTGTGAACAAGATAGTATAATTATTTACTAGAGCGTAAACGAGACAAATACATGTTGCGCAGTGTCGTCTCAAAGTTTCAACACTGTCAATGCTTTTCTCAGGTGTACGAAAAGTTCTGATTTCGGGTGCCACTTTTTTAAAACAAGTAACCTATCTTCTTATTTTTTATTATAATATCATTGGTTCTTGTTATTTAAAGCACTCGACGGAAAACTTTATTAATGACTTTGACGGTGACCGCGAATACTAATATGGGTTGAGCCAGCCAGCCTAAGGCTATGGGCAGGCTTCTAAGTTATAGGTAAGTAAATTTTAATTGGTGCAACTTACTTTTAGGTATAAAATGCTTACACGTAGTTTAATATTATTATGTATTACAATAAACGGCCGTAAGAACAAAGTGCAACCTTTGGAACCCTCCAAACTTACAATTATTTGAATAGGTTTCATTTGGCTATAGTGGTCATTCAGACTGTTATGAATGATACAGGATGTTTGTGTACTCAAATTTTTAAAGAAAATATTATTGTTTTTGGATACTTTGTAGGTAGCTTGCTCTCCATACAACGTAGTCGATTTTTATTCTAATTTAGGCAAAATAGATGTTTGTTTAACTTTTGAAAACCAACCCTTTGCAACTTTTGAAAACCACCCCTTTTTATATAAATGCTGTTAGATTATATAACACTTATTGGGGTTCATATTGTTGATTGCTTTAAAGGTGTTCCAATCCTTACGCTTACATACAGTAGAATATTTATTACATACAGTCCGTTCGCGATAAGAAGGAAGTGATTTTCAAATTTATTTCTCAGAAAAACTCAGCTCAACAACATTAGCGTTCGAAAGTATGCGTTCAACTGGTCACCGTGGACTTGACTTTCTAATTAGGAACGATTTGATTGGTTAGGGGGCGTGCTAGATCGAAGGACAAGTATGAAATTACTGCATTCTTAACGGGAACGGACTATAGTTTATCTTGCAGATGCACTGAGTATTAAATGCAACTGTTACCCTCTCGTCCATACAACATTTTTCATCACTTAATCTATTTTATTGTTTTTTAGTTAATCCATAAGACTAGTGAGCGCGTCGAAACGAGGTAGGCGCGTGTCTTAACTATAAAACAAAACACTGTCCAGTCTAAACTTAAATAACACTTTCTTGCACTTTCTTTGAAAATATTCTTCTGATAATCACAATGCAGTTTAGTTTAGTTCCGAAGCACACACGATTGGAGTTATTTATTGGTGTATATTAGCTGATAATTATTTATATAGTTACTAAACGACGAGTACAGTAGTACCACATACATGAATGACACCGACTTTCTTCGTTAGCGCATACGATTCAATGAATACTTTATAATGCTAAAAATAAGGTTGATATTATGACTCTACAAGTGACAACGTGCACGTTCAACCAAGGGCTGATAGCTTTTTTACCCGCGCAATCTTGTTGTTTCTAAATTAAGAACGAACGAATAACTACATGTTGACGTCGGTAGATGTCAGTCGTTGAGCCTGGAGGCCTTAGGGCGGCTTGATAACCTCTGACATTAAGGTTGCTCACTAACCTTACAACCCTACAACAATCCGCAATAAGCCCGAATGTTCCACCTATTTGAGGTGAGGCCTATGCCCAGCAGTGGGACGTTTATAGGCGGATTATGTTATGTTTTGTTAACTGCAGGAACGATGAACGGTAAATCACGCTACCCATTTCCGGTCAGTCCTTGCCAAATGACATTTCTTTGCAATAGAGCCCTTGCTAAAGAAATATCATTTAGCAAGAGCAAGATAAAAAAATGGAAATGGGTATTTATGGTACTACTATAACCTTTGGATTTTATTATTAAACAGAACAATACTAAAGTTAAATATCGACGTAATTTACAAATATTTAAGTAAATCAGTCTCCGACATCCATACAGTATAAGCTCAGCTAAATTTGGGATCAGATGATTTTGACCCAGGTATAATATATTTATTATTTAAGTACTTATGGGACTTCATATTTTTTGGTCTCACTTAAATTGAGTCCCCAACCTACAACGAACTGCACTAAGCAATTGAAGTATGGCTCAAACTACCTCATTGTTGAGGTGTGGTCTGTGCCCAGCACACTGAAAAAAATGGACCATTGAGCAATTTTTACGATCCCAACTTTGGTTAGGAAGGAAGGAACAAACTCTTGTGGATCATAAAATATATTTTCGTTGAGAGATCACAAGGTTTATTCAAAGATAATCATAGTTCGCAATTCCTTTTGATTGCGTCCATTAATAAAATAACGTAAGCGTTTTGGTGACATTCTAATCGCCCCCTCTCCCTTCAAGATATCCAATCTCTAATCTTAACCATTTATAAGGCTCTGTCCATAAGTTGGACAGTATGTTTTAAACTCTCCATGGGAATAGGGTCCAAAACCAATAAAAATTGCAACATAGTCTGCCAAGGGTTAAGTGAGATTTTTGCCGTCGATGTATTTAAGAAAACAGAACTTTATTAATAATTTTCTCGGAATTTTACACATTAAATATACGGAATATTTACCGAGACTGCCTCGCCTCTTTTCTTTTTCTCCTCCCCTTGTTACCTCAACGAATTATTGGACTGTAACATTTTTTTGTCATCAACGAACCATTTTTTTCAGTGTGTAACTTATAAACGCTGTTATTTTTGTTGTTTCTTCCTTATAAAGTTAGTTGTAAATACAGCTAATATACACCAATGATAGACGGAAACGACCTCACTCGAGCTCCATAGCGTTCTTCATGTAGGTGTCGAGCTCCTTGTCGAGCGCCGAGCGAGTGCTCGCCATGTACCGGTCTAGCTGGTCGTCCAGTTCCTCTCTGGTGGGGACCGGCTTCTGGGCCTGGTTGCGGACCATGCCACCTGGGGAAGCAATGTTGATAACTTAAATGCATTTATTTCATATAAACTTTTACATAAACGTAAACTTTTTCATAGAGGGTAAGCAAATAATTTTAAAAAAATAAGTGAAATACAAAAAGGTGAAGAAACAAGAAACATCAGGAGCAGTGAAGGTTTAGCATCCCCGATAAGTATAGCTGTTACCCTCAGTTCTATATACATTGTACGGGACGGCAATACCAATACGGCATGAGTTAGAAGGTGTGCTCAACCGTATTTGACTTTAGCGAATTCGGGGGTGAGACTGTTATCGTTATGATTATGATATTGTTATGGTCAGCCTATTTTTCCACCATGGTAATCATTAAGTTAAGAATTAAGTAATTGATTTTATTTTTGTTTCAGATATTTATAAGCTGCGAGCTATCCCGACAAATTGAATAAATGAAATATCAAAAATGAAGAAAAAGCGAGTACATGAACTATAGTTGGCAGGTTAAAACGATTAACCCTTATCATTAACGAGAATGCCTTTAAGCATTAAGTCCGTCAATTGTACTTTTTTTCATTGTGCAATAAGGAATAAATAAATAAACTAGAAGATTTAGGCAGATTCTGTATAATTTAATACTGTAGGTTTTCTTAATAAATAGTAAGTTGTGATACTAACCTCGCCCCCTAGCTCGCCCACGGCCGCCCCCTCGCAGCCCGTTCCCCCCGCGCGCCCCCCGCCCCGGCCGCCCCCGCTGCCCCTGCACTGCCCCCCGGCCCCGCGCAACCCCGCCCCGCGCGCCCCGTCCCCGCACGCCCCGCATGCCTTGCCTTTGCACGCCCCGCATTCCTTGCCTTTGCACGCCCCTGATATAACAGACAATTTAGTTGGAGTAGTTAGAAACTTAGAAACATTATTGGCACTGAAAATCTATCAACCCCCTTATTCATAAAAACTTAAACAGCGCTTCAACAACACAACACATTAACTTTTGTATCGCTTTGTCACTTTCATTCTTGTTGTTGCGACCATTTGCGAGTAAGTGACAGAACGCGTCAATAGCTTAAACTCTGCTTTAGCCTTGCGTTCGCTTTTATGAATATGGGGGTAAGTAGGTACCTAAGTAATTTATTGAACACGTATGTTATATGGCCGACAGATTTAGTGTAGTAGAACAGTTGGAAATAGATTTTCAATGCATTGGCGTAGTACGCCAATGCATTGCAAAGTACGAACTGTGAAGTAGTTGATCAGTAGTGTCGATTTATTAGGCCGGGTCAGACAACTGCCTGATGAGACAAGCGCCACGGCTTATCCATGGACAGGCTGTTGACCTTACATGAAATGTCGTTATTGGTAAAATGCATTACCAAATTTGAGTAAAAATTGTATACCTTGAAAAAATATTTTGTCCATTCTATTAAAAACAACACACAATTATTTACGTGATGATTAATTTCAATTGATATCTACTATTTTCTTCTCAATGCACTAACTTTGATTGACTTTGGCTTATTAAAAAAGTTATGAATACCTTTGGATTTTTCCTATGACGAACAATTTTTATGCAATTGACTCATTCAACTTAAAAGCTCGCATTAGCACTCAGCTTATATTACCTGAACACATTTTTAATATTTTGTAGCGATCAAGCCACGTTTCCACTAGACAACATTTGCAGCGCGAATGTTGCACAACATGAAGCTCATCATGTTGATCAACGACGCGCAACTGTCCTATCGGCGCGCATAGTACACCGGAAACAACGCGCGCTGTTGTGCAACGTCGCCGTACATGTTGAGCGTCACGTGTTGCCTAGGGGGAAAGCGGCTTGAAACTAAGCTAGTATTACCTGAACCGCCCCCGCAGCCCGCGCACCCCACCCCCTCGCCGCCGGAAGCCGCGCCACGCCTGCGAGAGGTTGTCAAACGACGCAGACCGGCTGTTGACAAAACACACAACATTTTCATATAATTTAGAAAATTGCGCAGAAATTTCAGACAAAGATGTGCCCATACCCAATGATATTTCAATAAAAAGAAAAAAGACATAACTTGCGAACACCTGAGCAAAGCATTGACAGTTTGAGACGACACTGCGCAACATGTATCTGTCTCGTTTACGCTCTAGTCAGTAACCATACTATCTTGTTCACACGGTCAAATTATAGGTACGTACGCCAGGGGACAATGTTCGTCTTCGCATCAGTACTGACATGACCTACCTACCTCTTTTTTATTAAAATATCATTGCCCATACATCAGTTTTGACAGCGGATTGGCAACAATCACTGTGGTAATGGCAATGGCCGAAATTAAGTGATATGCTTAGGAAGGCACGTTAAGCAGGTGGACCTGTCTGGCGTCGCGATACTAGCTAGATGTTAGTTGTTAAGACTAGTCGGAGGCCTCAAGGCGGCTTGATTCCATCTGACTCCAACGTTTATCCAAAAATCCGCAGTGGCGCAGTGCGAATAATATAAAAGGGTTTTGTATGTCTGTTGGAGTATGGCTCGCGTCGACTGGCCACAGGCCTCACCTCATGATTGAGGTTAGGCCTGTGCCCAGCAGTGGGACGTAAAAAGGCTTCCTATTGTTTGTAACAGATATTTAAAATTTTGTTTCAACAGAACAACATCTTTACTAAAGATCTGAAAACCAGAAAAGACATTTGGTTGTCTTGTAAAGATGCATAGAAAATGCCAAAAACAATAATAACCATAGAACGACGTCTGTCGGGGCAGCTAGTACAATACGACATAAAACTATACAGTCGCTAAAGTCGTGTCCCAAATACTTAACAGTCATGCCCACTAATTCCTAACAAATAAACAAGTTTTTTATTTGTTAGAATTACCAGGCGAGACTGAAAGGTAATGAAATGTCAGTGGGTAAACATATCTATTTCTTCCACAACGGCCCAAAGTTCAGAAGCGGTGCCAGTCACGCCATTCAGATGGCCTTGGAGTAATACGCCATAAAAGTGAATTTAGTATTTTTTAACTATCAGACTTGATTTTACAAAAATATCCAAGTCTTGGCATCAGATTAATGGCTCAAGTTTTAATAGCATAGCGGTTGCATTTTGCTGTAGATATTTCTGATTAATGTTTTCAACATGATCTATCTTGGAACAACGTCCATTTTTGTTGGAAGGTACTGTGATTTTGATTTTACAGCATTTAATTTTATTATTTTTATATAAAACGACTATGTTGTGGGAAAAGCAAGTGAAGATCTATTAATAAAAAGAATATAAAAAAACGTCAAAAAAAGTATTTCACTAAAGAGAATAAGAGTTCAGCAGAGTGCAGGCGCATCAGTTGACGACAACCAAAACTACAATAATACAATCAACTGATAGCAATTATAAATATGTACAAACATGAAAAAATGACGACCTATTTGCTATAATGGTTCAGAAGTGGGCTAATACACCAGTGGTCACAGGTTCATTCCCCACACAGTACAAACATTAAATTTGAGTGGATGAACATGTCTGTTTGTACCGGTGTGGGTGTTTCCTATGTATATTAAGTATGTATTACAAAAAACATTATTAAGGATGTTTATTTGTTGTCTAGTATCCCATTTCACAAGCATTTAGTTGATTAGTTTGGGGCTAGGTGGCGCTGAGTGGAATAATGTCTAGTGATTTCTTAACTTAAATTATTTAAACTTATTGTGGTATTTAAAAATAACAAAGTGAAAATTTATAAAAAAAAAGCTCTTTGCTTAACTAACACAGTTGTGTTGCTGTTGCAACAGTATGTAACCATTGCCCAGAACAACAATTCAATCATTCGCTTGGCTTTTCTGTATTTATTAACTGCTGCCCTTTTCTGGGTTCTTCATCAATTCACCATCACTAGAGGGTTTGCCACAAGCTAAGAAATGAACACAAACAGGGTGTTCCAGATTTCAACTCCGAGCTATAGTGCTTAACCTAACTAGGCCATGACATTTTATGTATAGATTATAGATACTTATTTATTGGGTAAAACAAGAAAATCAAACATAATATTGCCTCTACTATAAACTCTTAACTTCGCACAATTCTAGAAGTAATAAAAAACATTCTTTTTATTCTAGAAAAATATAAAAGGTACCTCAAGTTGCCATTTGATTGTCGCCATTGCACCCTTTGCTTGACACTGCTCTGGCTGAGGTTACCAAAGCTATTAGAGCGTCGGAGCCCTGGCAGGCTGGTCTCACTGCCAAAGCGACGCAATGCCCCCAGACGCTGCCTCAGTGCTTGCTGAAATGGAGAGAGAGATTTCTTTAATTTTCAATGGGATTGAAACTCGGTAGATAAAATTTACTGTAGAAAAAATATCACATAATATACTAGGCATTGCGTCTAGTGACCCATACTATATTAAGTGTGGCGCAGGAAGTAAACATAACCTAACATTTAACAGACACAAGATGAATGTATCTGAAAATTTACCTCATAATTGTTGATTGCATTGCAATAACAAAAAATAAGGCAGGGCCCAGAAGAATGACAAAGGAAAAACTACTTTGATAGAGTCCATTTATTTTCAGTTGTAAGACTTTTGTTTGCCACCTATTGGGTTTACCAGGCTAAAAAGCAATAGTATGAGCACAGATTAATTAGGGAACAGGTTGGTATGAGGCAGTGTTGTAATAACACTTGAGACCGTGCTTAAACACTTGAGTCAGCATTCAAGCAGATCGCTAATGCTAAATCGGGACTCAACCTTCTGTAAAAAAGGCAAGCTTTTAAAAAATAAAACTTAAAAGGGAAGGAACATCTAGGAATTAATTATTATTAATACATTATATTTTGTATCCAAATTGTATGCAATTGCACAATTATACATAGTTTAATATTTATAAATTAAAGGTTACAGCAAGCCTTCAACACCTTAGACATTGTGGGAGACAACAAAAACAATCAACAGGTTTGCAAGTTACTTAAACACCTATTTTACTAAAAAGTCATAGCTTAGCAGCCTGAAAGTTATATATTTACCCTCTTGGCTTCAAACTCCAAACGCCGGGCGAGTTGCTGGATCTGGTTCCGATTTTTAAAGTTGTTCTGGTTGAAATAAGAGTTAACGCTCGGGCGTCGCTTCGGTCTGGCTGGGATGAAGTCTGGCGCCGCCGAAGCCAGCAACGAGAATCGCTCGTTCAGGCTCAAGCTAGTCGCGTGAAGACCATGCACTTTCTCGATCATGCCGACCATGATGCCGCCAACCAGTGACGATGGCACAGAAATGCAAATCTTTCACAAGTTAGACTAGCGACATTAGCGTGGCTTACATAAAAAACGGCATATCAACGCAGTATCAAGTGTGTGAAAACTTTAACTTGGTAAAAAGCTGACGCCGAAATATTTTTGCGAAACACGAGCGGCGGCAGCCAGCAGCGTTTGCTTTTCACGAATTTGTTTTTTTATCTATGGAAATTAGAAACTGACAAGTTTTTTATTAAAAAAAATAAAGCAAAGAAATGTTTTACTATGCAGCAGTGATTGAAACATGCTCCATGGTTTGAAGGCCAAAAGTTATTATTTCTTGGAATGAGCTGCTTTATTTTCAAACATGAATAAATATCATTTGATGCATCGGAGACTCGCTGATCAGTTCATATTTTGAACCATTTCGAAAGCAATGTTTAAAACCTTGTTCATCTGATAAGGTTGCAACGGAACGCAATCAACAACAACTGACTTTGACGTTTACAAAAATTACGAAAAATAGGTATTCAAGTTCTAACTTTGTACTTTTGGATAACTTTTATTAAAAACAGGATTTGTGTTCAATAATTGCTGAAGATTGAATTAAACATGTATTGTTTAAGAGTTTCTTTCAAGATGATTAGCTTGTTGCCATAGTTGTTTAGTGTTACACCATTTTTCACCAGAGTAAACTTTGATCTGAAATAGGTTAGCTTTGGTTAGTTACGGTTTTCAGTGGTTGCTCAGCATGAAGTTGGAGAGCCATATAAAGGCGAGTTGGGGGTGCCGGCGGCTCATTTCGAGCCAACCAACAATGTCGGAGGTTGCTAACGGCGCGCCAGTCGACGAGTCTTGTTTGTTCGATATGGACGCCTGCTATGAAACATTCGACAAGGATGGGTAAGTTTTACTAAGTACGCTTTTGTGCGTTTGCAACTTAGCAAAAAGAAGTATTGCAAAGTTTGAGAATTCATTTCAAAATTAGTAAATAAATTGTACTGGTTCTATGAAGAGAAATTGCATAATTTTGCAAGTTTAACTAGTGAAGTTTGAACTTGGGCCTACATATTTTTGATTATACTATTTTGATTGAAATGCTGACGATTTGATTGAACACAATAGCTTCATGATGTTGTCAGGTTTTTTTCTTATTTGAAAAAGTGGGAATATGAGAATGGAAGTGTTGAATGGCATAGTGCTGATCATTTCTAATATGCTTCTACCTATATTCTTTTCAATTTTGTCAGGTGTAGACTAGGTTTTAGACAATCTGTGTACCCACAATACCTACATGAAGATTTAATTTCGGTTGCGAGGAATTTTATTGAAGTGAAACTAAACACCTTCAAAGAGTTTTCTTATTCTCTTCTTCTACCAGAGGAAATATCAAAAAACTAACAACAAAGTTTTACAATTAACTTACTTCTGAATCCTAAATTAAATTCAAATGTTCATTGCTAACCATTGAAGGAGGTGCTTCAACTTAGTTACTTATTAAACTACTGCAACTTTTTAAAATAACATTGTAAGTTCCCATTTTACCCTATAAAAGGTAATGACAGCATAGCTGACACCTTATGTTAAACCATATGTAATTGAATAGGGCCTAAAATCAATGAAAGATTGCTACATGCTTTGCCATAAAGAGGGTCAATGATATTAATTGATTAATTGTACATCTGATTATTATATCTGCGTCGCCAAGTGGTTGACTAGTAGATAAAACTTAGCATTAGCCTTTAGTATTATGTTTTGCATTGCATGTTACAGTAAAGAGGTACTGAAATTAAAATTCAAATATGACCTCCCAACCTATCACAATGACATAGCAAATCATTGAATCAGAATCAGAAATATCTTTATTTAAATAGAACTGTTACAAGTGCTTTCAAATCGTCTAAAACTTAATCAAACAAAAATACACTTAATCATAGACTTAAATACTATAATAGAAATAATAAATAAATACACAGTATACAAACATAATGTGACTCATTTTCGTTGATTTGTGTGGTTGATGTTTCTTACAAACAATATTTTGTTTTATAATATTTGTATGGTTTATTGAATGACTAGGAGTTTTTATTTAGAAATAATTTGCACCCAATAAGTTCTGATTTGAGTTAATAGTATTTAAAGCATAAAATAAGCCCATAATTTTGGATATGCACACTGCATCAGCCTCATGAGATAAACCATGGCCTATAACAAGATGAAAATGTAATATGTCAGAGAGTGACATACATATATGCTTACTACAGCCTTAAAAAAACATTTTAAGATTACATTACCCCTGAATTCACAAAGGCAAATCAACATTGAGCATCCCTCCCCATAACTGTCCTTTTCAGTTATATTGTCACTTTACGGGACAGCGTGAGTGCGTGCTTAGCGTTGATTGGCCTTTGTGAATTGGGGGGTTACACTTTTACATGGGGTTTGAATCATTAAAAGTTTTTTTGTATCTTATTTGTAGTCGCGATGTTCTAACTAAACTAACCAACGCTTTTTCTGTCTTCCAATCGTCATTTTCAATCCACACAGATGCGATACACGACGCAGGCGGTATAGTATATTGCGATAACGCGTCCATACCTGCCTCTTTCTCACGCTCTATTGAGTGAAAATCGATAGAGACAAGCAGAAATCTGAATGAAATATGAAACTTTTCGAAATAATGTAAAATGGCGCAAAACAAACTACGGGGCCGGGTGGTCTTTTTGCCCGCGAAGTAATGAGACCGCGTCTGCCCACCGATGCCCATGACTGACCCTCACCGCAAACACAAAGCATTTATGTGCCTGCGGCGCGGACTTTATGCCCTTCGTGTGCGTTGATGGTATAGGATTCCCTTTGCGCTATCGTTCGCGGACAAAAAGACCGGCCCGCCCCGCCATGCCGTCTGCACAGTACCTAAATAATCAGTCCCGCGCCTCACCTTTTTCCGGTTGTGTCGCCTGTCGTCCCATCGGACCATAGAAAGGTGATGGAAGAGAGAGTGCACCTGTGTATTGCGCACATACTTGTCTACTAAAATATCTCTTGCGTACCTAATGAATCTCATTGGGATTAACCGCTGTTGTCGAAATTGACGAGATGCTGTTAAATCTGAAGGCGGCATGAATGATTATTTACGCTAGCTCAAAAAAAGGCCGGCGTAATCATAGGAAGAAGCCCAAAACCTGGCACAGCATAGGAAAGAGTCACCAAACTCATATATCGTTCTTCTAGCTAGAAGTATCGTCTTCTGCTTCGACCTGTCCCGAAACCTGTAGTTAAGGCAGTATACTATTTCTTGACCTTAAGCGTCTCTTATACCTTACCTTAAGACAACGGCTTCGGCCGTGAGACGTTCTTAACGCTGTCTTAACCTTGGTAATCGCCTGCGCCTGACATATTGTTCAGAAATCGTATCGGCGCAGAATCTTTAACTTTGTCAAATTGCCCTCACAAAGTAACGCCCTCCTAAGCCGAGCGGCCCTCTTTAAGGCGCCTTTAGGCACGTTACTTCCGTTAAGGTTTGAGAGCCCTCTGCGCTTATCCCACTGCAAAGGCCGTTGCGGCCACATATTCACAAGGCGAGAGAAGAGAGTAAGCCTCCCTGGACATTTTCCACACAGCGCCACCTAGCCCCAAGATGAGCTAATCGAAACGGATAAACGTACTCAAACACTTTTTCTTTTGTAAATACATACTTAATATACATAGGAATTACCCAGACCCATACAAACAGACGTTTTCATGCACACAAATGTTTGTACCGCGCGGGGATCGAACCCGCGACCTTCGGTGTAATAGCCGACTTCTCAACAATTACACCAAATCGGTCGTCAAATCCTCGCCTCGCTGATGATATGTGGAAAAAAACGCAAAGCTAATGAATACAGTCCTATTTCAAGTTTCATGTGACTTATGACGTAGCCTAATTGTATTCCATTGTTGACTTGGCTATTTCATGCTACAACGATTTTCATGAATGCCGAGATACGCTTCTAATAAGGCTTGTCTATGGAACCGTATCTACGATGTATATGTCACCGGAAAATAACAAAAACCGTAAATTTATAAATTTCCTAGGAAATTTATAAACTTTCGTAGGATTCTAAACGAGAGATAAATTGTATTATTTTACGCCCACATTTCCGGAAATTTATAAATTTGCGACGACTCACGGTAAATTTATCAACTTACGGATATCTATCCGTAAGATTCTAAACGGTTCGACTAATCAGAGAAGAGCTTTTAATTTTACGCTTTTATAAATCACGGAAAATAACACACTGCTCTCTGATTGGTCGATGTTGACAGTAGCAATGCTTGTGTTCGTAGATTATGGTACAATCACATTTGCCAAACTGTGCATTTATCAGTTTCGAATACCTACCTGTCTGGACTTTTACTTTAAAACTGGGTAGGTTTAACGGGTTACTTTAACAATTAATAGGCTGATAACGCCTACTTAATCAAAATAAGACGGCAGAAATCGTGTTTTACGATTTCAAAAAGTTTATAAAAAAATGAAATACACTTATAAAATATAACATACAAAACATGGCATACCATCTCGATCATATCCCAAATGGGGTAGTCAGAGTCACACTGAGTTCCCGTCACGATGAACGAACGGAACATTCAGAAGCCCACATTTCACCGAGGCAATTTGAACCCATCGTGGTAAGAAGCGAGCATACCGCCGTTATCTGGGTTGCTTAGATTTTTTATCGGTGTTTCTCATCGCCGGAGAGTTAGCCGCAAATTATACAATGAACACGAAAATGAATTGTTCTTACAAAATATAAAACATTAAAACCGGCCTTCTACCAAAATTAAATGGCGGAGGAGAGGAATGACACGTGACTTATTCGACCAATCAGAGCGCACATGGCGTTTGGTTACCGCCCATTTATTATTTTACGGATGCGTTCCGAAAGTTTATCAATTTCCGGAAATGAGGGCGTAAAATAATACAATTTATCTCTCGTTTAGAATCCTACGAAAGTTTATAAATTTCCTAGGAAATTTATAAATTTACGGTTCTTGTTATTTTCCGGTGACATATACATCTAGTTTCCTACCTACCTATTCAATGTTGGAATCAATCAGAAAGGATGATACAAACTTTATCACATCCGGTCACAAGGTATAGTTTTTCCATTCATCCAGACCCAGCAAAAAAATATCTGTTTCATTGACAAACATGCTTGTGCGGGAATTGAACCCGCGACCATTTGCGTCTCAACCGGCACTTGTTCTGTGCAAAACTGGTCGTTGGGACTCGTTTGGTCAAATGATGACTACATGACTCCAAAGTCCAAACTAAACTAATCCTGAATCCTTGTACCCTTACCTATTTTTTTCTTAACATATATTAGAAACGAACGTCATCATGACAAAAGATAATACTGAAATGACGTTCAAACTTGGGTCATATACAACGCCTTGATAGGTTGAGGATATCGGGTTATCGGTACAAAGTCTTGCCTAGACCTTCCGTCCTTGATGCCTTTTCATCAGCAAATGTAAATATAAAGATAACCAAGACAAAGACTACCCAAAATCACGGACGTAAAAGAAAGATGGACGTCACCTCTTCTAATCATGAGTGAAGCATATTTTCAGCTGCCAGTTTAGGTGTGTGCGTGACTAGCACGTGTCATTGGCGCTGTCTCACGGAGTAAAATGGCGTAGTTTGTAGCATCTAGTGTGTTTGTGTGAGTGTAGCAGGTCGTGTACCATAAACGAAATGGTGTTCCGTCCGTCTTTCTTTTACGTCCGTGCCCAAAATGTTATCTTCAAACACTACGAGGGTTTTTTTTATAACCAGAAGCCTCTATTCCTGGCTGGCCAGAACGTTTTTTCTAAAACTGTTAACAAAACGGAGCCAAGACTGCTTTACTTAAGCATTTGACCTACAACGTCCACTTGAAAAAATACACCCTGTACAGTAGAAAGACTACCAAAAATAGACTAGTTAAACTTCCACAAACGAAGGAATAACTGAGTGGCTGTCATTGCGAATTCCTATCATTCGTGCACATGTCTAAATGCAGCGGAAATAAATGCTATCTACAAGGCCGATGCAGCTCCAAACCTATTACAAAACTCCTTTTGAATCGGCACGCCATTCGCGAACTTTCCGCATTCGTCTGTGCATGCGATTAAAATTGATGATCGCTGCTCTTTTGCTGTCATTGGTTAAGTAATTAGGTAAATTAATAGGTCGTAATTTTAATGTAGAAGCCTTCGTATAAGAACATCTTTCTACAAAACGAAGGAAAGAGCTATTTTGTTCATTTTTATTTATAAAGGAGTTTATGATAACATTAAATGTAAAGATCAATCTGAGAGGAAAAAAGGCTAAAAACACACATAGATTTGGCGAATTGACTACATCTGGGGACCTAACTCATCCTCTTAACAAATTATGAGGAATCGTGCAATAAAATTGTCTTACTAGCCTACCTCGTACGAGTAGGGGGTGAGGCTTGGTGCCCAGCTGTGAGACTCGCCTGTTTCTGTTTATATATCAAACTAGCGAGCCTACCTGGCTTCGCACGGATGCAATGGCATGTTACTACTCGTATACATATAAATCTTCCTCTTCAAGCACTATCTAATAAAAACCGCGTCAAAATCCGTTGCGTAGTTTTAAAGATTTAAGCCCCTATGTATGGGACAGAGAAAGCGACTTTGTTTTATACTATGTAGTGAAATCACAATCATGTTTGCAAAGCACTCGCTCCAGTTAAGCTATGATTATTATTGTTTTAAGCATTTTCCATGCAGTATCTCTACTAAAGATCTGAAAAACCAGAAAAAGACATTGGGGTCGTCTTGGCATCAGGCGTGAATCGCACCCGCATCTTTCGCAAACCGGGCGACTGCACTAGCCATGTGCTACTGAGACCATTAACTGACCGGCCGAAGCTTTCTGGTCTATTCACCCTGTGAGCCAGGGTGATTTCTTCAATGTTAACGTTAATGTTAACCTTCAACACCTTACGCTATGGTGGTCGCTTAAACTGCGATTTCATATTTGACAGAATCATATAGTTTTGTTACTGTAAGCAAATGGCCCTTTGGCCGACAATTACTTCCTAAGATATTCCCAGGGTTTGTCACTAATCGCCTTATGTTTCCAGGGACGGCAAGCTGAACTACGACGAGTTTCGTCTGATCTGCAAGGCGCTGTTCCGGAATGACAAGGGACACATCTACCCGCTGTCTGAGGACCGCGCTAGACATATTTTCCAGGTATCTAACTCGAATCTAACAAAAAAACTAGCGGCTGCCTACGACTTCGTCCGCGTTGACTTCCACCCCTTATTTCACTACTTAAAGAAAGAAAGCATGAAAATACGTTTATTTGGTACTTTAGGGGGAGTATTTCTAAGAATCCATTCTTAGTGCTCACTTACATACATCATGAAAAAAACCCCTGTACTGGAGTATACATAACTGTCCAATTTGAGCCAACGTCAGTACTTCTCGTTTTTCGTCGTGGCCCAAGTATAAAAAACAAAAAAAGCGAAATTGATTAATTATTTTTGTCAGACAGCGCAGTGCGACACCAGTTGCGCACCATCTCGTAAACTGCACAAAATTAATAAAAATCAAACACCACAGACTAGCTCTGAAAGGTGCAAGTCCGAGATGGACAGCAGGCGCAAACTGCAGCTGCAAACTGCAAACTACACTACTAGTTTCTAGGAATCTGTATGAAAGTGATTCCAACCAAGCGCGGCAGCACTGCAGCGCCGCGCTAGGAGAACAACACTGTGTCGCTTGCATCTGGGCTGCGGTTCATCTTGTAATTTTAACTATCTTGTGTGGACTAATAAATTTTTTCTTTCTTTCTTTCTTAATTGTACTTTAAAGATAATTTTGTTCCAGGTCTTCGACAAGAACGACGACGGGTTCGTCGACAAAGACGAGTTCACCTTCTGTTGGAACCACTGGATTAAAGTGGTGAGTTGAAACGTCTTTCATCTTGCGGCACTTCTTTAAAAGCAACAGCTTTAGCGCTTAACAGCATAAGAAAACCAGAAACACAAAGGTCGCCGCTACAGGCGAGATTCGAACCCGCGTCTTCCGTTTTAATAAGGCAGCTGCTCTCACCACTGAGCTACCGAGACCACTAACAGACCGGGCGAAAGTATTACAGATTAACGTGTTGATGTAAAATTTAGGCAGCTTTATCGCTGAAAAAATCTCTTCCAAACAACCCACATGTAGAGGAAAATTGACCAAAATGTTTTTTTTATTCCTAGTGTTTGTTTATAAAATCTCAATGAATTATTATTTATTTGCGGTAATACAACAGTTTTGTTTTTTTTGAGGAAACGTACTTGCCGTGATACTGGTGCATGTAGGTCCCGAGTTTTCTGGTAAAAAGGTTAGAGACCTCTAAGTACCCACTAATATCTGACAGTGGTCATTTTCGCTTTCATTTTGGCTTGAAATCGGCAGGATTCCCAAAAGACGGTTCGCATGGCCTCCAACGCGTTCAGCATCTCCAGCTTCCAGCCCACATTAATAATTAAAACCACACTCTGCGAAGATCAGGTTCTGCGAAAATCTGTGTTATTCTCCAGCTCTGGTCTTCGTCTGGCTGATGATGAATGTTGTTGCAGATAGTGCGTCCGATCAGCGCGTTCCTGATCGTGGACGTGCAGAACGACTTCATCTCCGGAACCCTCAACATCAGCGAGTGCAACGCGCAGCAGGACGGCAGCGAGGTGAGTGGCACCTTACCTGACCATATCTTTAGGACTTTTTCTCTAAATGACTAACCCCCGAATTTAAAAACGTCAATCAACGCTAAGCACGCGCTCACGCTCATGCTGTCCCGTAAAATGACAAACGAACTGAAATGGACAGCTGTACTTCTGAGGGATGCTCAAGGCTGATTTGCGTTTGTGAATTCGGGGGTAAGTACTGCTGTTAAGCTGCTGATGGCTGTGAGAGCTCTTTGCAAAGTTTTGAAGATCGAAGCGAATAGAGTATAGAGGGACAGTACAGAAGCGCTGGAAAAATAAGCCATATACGAGTAAGATTAATGTTTTATTTTGAATGAATCAAGCGCTGTGTGACGTGACGTCGTAGTTCACAATAAAGTCATAATTTGTATATGATAAATGTTTACTATGTCATTGTTAGCCATGACGTCACATAATTCGAAGTAGCTGTGACTCAGACCGGTGACGTGTCTGTCGTTAAATATAAGTTTTTGTTCAATAAAATCTATAAAATTACTTGATACAGTAGGCATGCCAACTGTGCAAAAAGCCACGAGTCAAGTGCAAACACTTTGACAGTTCGCATCATCTTACATCGATGGACTAAAGTCAATTCGTATTAATAAAGCTTATCTATTGTAATCGAAAATGTAGACTCAAAAGATTATCATATGTTTTCTCTCTTATTATTATTATTATTTTAGCAAGTTGCCCGGTCTGAACTTCCTAAATTCTCTGTAAAGCCTTGTTTGACAAGTAGATAATGCATCACAGTCCGTCGGCAGTTCTTTTTTTATTTTGAACAATTAATTTGACTAGTAGATAGTACATATCGTCGCAGGAAAGGCAGAATTACTGAAGCGCCAAAATAGGCATATTGAGTTATACAGGGTGGCCCAGCGACAGTGGTCCAAAAATTTTTTTCAGGTAGAGGGCATCATAACAAGTCATTTAAAAGAAACATTAGTTCCGCGAAAATCAATACTTTAGAAGTTATGATTTTTTCAAGTTTTTTTTGAAATTTCTCCACTCCAATCACTTAATTCACTCTTGTTTGGAAACTATCTCACTGAAGCAGTTTAAATTTGGTATAGATGTACAATAGTAATGTAGAAACCATATTATGTGCGAGTTTTGAGTTTATTCTAAGACAATTAGTTTTTTTTTAAATGTTCGTCAATAATTTTTCGCCATTTCAAAAACTAATACAATTTTCAAAAAATCACCGCTCCAATGTTTGTGCACTTGATGATTGGTTTATGATCTTAAAAACTGTACATGAGTATAATAATAGTCTATGCAAAAATTTGAAGTGATGCGACCAATGGAACACTTTCAAAATTAACATCATGTACGGTAAGTCGCTAAAACTCAGAATGGGTCATTTCTGCACTGACCCTAATTTAAAAAAAAAAATTAGCCAAAAAATTTTTTTTTGGATAGAGGGCATCATAGCAACTCATTTAAAAACAACATTAGATAGTCGAAAACCAATAGTTTAGAAGTTACTTTTTTTAAAATTTTGGGCCTAAGTGGTTGAACGTCAGAGACATAGATCACTTTTGTTCGTAAACTATCCTACTAAGGAACGTCAAATATGGGATGACTTAATAATTAATCCCATACTTCAATTGGCTTCGCTTTATTTTATGTTGACTGGTAGATAATGCCTTAACAGCATTAAGTCCGCCTTTTGTATCACTCATTGTATTGTAATGAATAAATGAGATAAATCCTTTTTCACTCTCTTCTATTCCTACTCATGTAGTGGAGTTCGTTAGTCAGATAGTTTACAAACACAAGTGATTTATGTCTCTGAAGTTCAACCACTTAGGCCCAAAATTTTAAAAATAATAACTTCTAAACTAGTGGTTTTGCGACTATTTAATGTTGTTTTTAAATGAGTTGCTATGATGCCCTCTATCCAAAAAAAAATATTTTGGCTACTTTTTTTTTTAAATTAGGGTCAGTGCAGAAATGACCCATTCTGAGTTTTAGCGACTTACCGTACATGATGTTAATTTTGAAAGTGTTCCATTGGTCACATCACTTCAAATTTTTGCATAAACTATTATTATACTTATGTTCAGTTTTTAAGATCATAAACCAATCATCAAGTGCACAAACATTGCAGCAGTGATTTTTTGAAAATTGTTTTCGTTTTTGAAATGGCGAAAAATTATTGACGAAAATTTAAAAAAAAACTAATTGTCTTAGAATAAACTCAAAACTCGCACATAATATGTTTTCTACATTACTATTTTACATCTATACCAAATTTGAACTGATTCAGTGAGATAGTTTCCAAACAAGAGTGCATTAAGTGATTGGAGTGGAGAAATTTCAAAAGAAACTTAAAAAAATCATAACTTCTAAAGTATTGATTTTCGCGTAACTAATGTTTCTTTTAAATGACTTGTTATGATGCCCTTTACCTAAAAAAAATTTTTGGACCACTGTCGCTGGGCCACCCTGTATATATATTCGGAATCAGCGTTGTTTTCTGCGTCGATCAGTCTGGGTCTCATAGCGATACGAGCACTTTTTTGGCGTTTGAGTAAATGGAAAAAAGAGGGATTTTTCATCAGCCCGAGTTCTCAAGCGACACTTTTTTGGCATTTTATTTGTGCCTGTCTTATGAGAATTTTTGGACTACTCTAAAAAAACTTAAATGTTGGTATAAGTAATTTTGAATTACTGTATTTTTACTAAGTAAGGCTTGTAGGAATATTAGTCTTTCCATTTTTATGTAGGAAGTGGCGTATAAGTAATTTTGCCTTACTGTTATTGAGCAAGTTTTTGACTTTCAGTATCTTTACTGTGAAGTAATATTTTAGCAAAAGTTATAGAAGTAAAAATACTAAACCAAAGCTGGCCAAAACCCCATTTACGTCGCTAAAGTAAAAAATATGGAGCTACAATACTTAAAAATCTGATTATTATCGGCGCGTACGCCGGGTATCAGTCAGTCTGCTCGACAGAGCCACGGAGAATACACGTTTGTCGGTGTTTCTTGCCGCTCAAATAGATCCGAGAAGACAAGAGAATATTGGTGATAATAATGCAATAACGAACGCCTTAATCGGTTGATTAGCTATTAATTAGTAATTCACATAAGTAGATATAATTATTAGTAAAGTCACCTTGGGTAAGTACCTAAATGTCTAATAATTACCTTAGAGGGGCGAACCTCCATCTTTCGCCCCAAGCCAACCTCACCACAACTGACTGACCCTGGCAACGCACGGTGCGGCTGACTCGCATCTGACGCAACTCGAAGAGGAACTTGGGAATATCAGGAGGCACATACTAGCTTTATGTGAAGTCTGAAGAGAGAGAGACGACACCATAACGCTCAATTCAGGCCACCTGATGTCAATCCGAGAGGGAGACCAAAAAACCCAAGGTGGCGTTGGATTTCTGGTTAATAAGTCCCTAGCTAACAACGTTGTGGTAATGTCCAGTGTGTCGAACAGGGTGGCGTTCATCATCATCAAGCCCACCGAGAGGTATAGCCTCAAGCTGGTGCAAGTGTACGCACCGTCCTCGTCACACTCGGACGATAAGGTGGAGGATATGTTCGATGACATATCGAGGGCCCTCCACTCTACTACCAAGACCCATTTCACCGTTGTTATGGGGGACTTCAACGCTGCAGTGGGAGTACAAAATTGCAGTGAATCGGTAGTACAATCCCATGAATATGGAAGTAGAAATCATAGTAAGCAAATGCTTGTCAATTTCCTCGAGCAAGAGGGGCTCTTCTTGAGGAACTCATCTTCAAGAAGCAACCCGAAAGGAAGTGGACCCGTGGCAAAGCCCTGACACTATGACAAAAAAAGAGATTGACTTCATCATGGCGGACAAAAAGCACATATTCAGCGACGTCTTCGTGATCAAAAGGTTTAATACCGGTAGCGAACACCGACTCGTCTGAGGCTCTCCGAATATCAACCCATACTCAGGGAGCTCCAAAAGCTTTTTAACGCTGTCCTCTTTGAAGGGAGAACTCCGGAGGCGTGGAGTAGAAGTGTGGTCGTCTTGTTCTTCAAAAAGTGAGACAAAACGCTACTGAAGAACAATCGACCCATTTCCCTTCAAAACCACGTATAAAAGCTGTTCTAAAGGGTGATCACGAACCGCCTTGCGCGAAGACTCGACAAATTTCAACCACCGGAACAGGCTGCGTTTCGGAGTTCCGGATACGGAACCTCATCCACACAGTCCACCTCATCCATAGACCTCATCCACACAGTGCGGCAGATTAGACAGAAAACTGCAGAGAGTAATCAGCCCCTGTGTCTGTCTCATTTGTGGACTTCGAGAAGGCCTTTAACTCGATTGAAATTGGGTCTGTTCTGAAGTCTCTGCAGCGATGCCAAGTAGATTAGCGATACATCCAAGAGATGAGATGTATTTACAAAGCCGCCACTATGTCCGTCCAAGTACAGAATCAGCAAACAAGTCCTATACCGTTTGCATCGAGATGTGAGACTAGGGGATGTTATCTCCCCGAAATTGTTCTCAAATGCAATGGAGGATATGTTCAAGATGCTGAACTGGTAAGTACGTGGCATCAACATCAATGGCGAGTACATCTCTCATTTGCTGTCGACATCGTCATCGTGGCAGAAACGCTGCACGACCAACAACTGATGCTGAATGACCTAGCTGACTCTTCTGTGGGCATCGGTTTACGGATGAACTTGGACAAAACCAAGGTTCAATGAACATGTCCTACCGGAACCGGATTACGGTAGACGGGGCCGTACTCGAAGTTGTTCAAAAATATGTATACCTTGGGCAGACACTGCAGTTAGGTAGAAACAACTTCGAGGACGAGGTAAATAGAAGAATTCAACTGATTTGGGCAGCTTTTGGAAAGCTGCGTCGAGTCTTCACATCGTCGATCCCGCAGTCCCGCAGTCCGCACACTAACACTAACGGCACGGCTGGTCCACAAATTTAAAGTCACTCAGCGGGCTATTATGGAGAGAACTTTGTTCGGCGTTTCTCTGCGGGATCAAATTAGAAATGAGGTGATATGGCAGAGAAGCAAGATTATCGACATAGCCCACCGGATTAGCAAGCTGAAGTGGCAGTGGGCTGGCCATGTTAGCCGTAGAACCAACCACCATTGTAGTAATCGTGTTCTTGAGTGGAGACCGCGTCTGGGCAAGCGTAGTGTAGGACGTTCTCAGGCAAGGTGTAGTGATGATTTACGCAGGATGGCTGGCAAGAGCTGGATGCAAGCAGCCGAAGATCAAGTTTCGTTGCGTGTAATAGGAGATACCTATGTCCAGCAGTGGACTGCAACAGGCTGATGATGATTATGTTATTTGACGCTGGTTCTATCCGTTGTAAAATTATGTTACAGAGAGGTGTAAAGGTTAACTTAAGATTACCCAGCTAATGTTAAGATTATTTCTGAAGAGTGTGTAATGTTGGTTTCATTATTGAAAATGGCTTGTTACCATGTGGTGTCCGTCGAGATATAGTACCACACTATTTAAGAAACTGGTCGAGTCGTTATTGCCAATCTCAGTTGATTCCTTTGGGCAAAATTGCGGGCCAGACTTATTTTTTAACCTATTATGTGCCACTGCCGGACAAAAGTCTCACCAAAATTCATCCACTCTTTACGATCTAGTGATTTATTCGGCTACTATTCAAGGGATGTGTCTAGATGGTAAATTAAGCCTTTTTTTAAATTTATATGAGACTTACTATTCCTTTCTATTTTTTTAAGCTCTTAGTAGGAAGTAAGAAACGGAGTTTATACAAAACGTACGCAGTAAGACTGAAGGATGAACAGTAGGGCTAGCACGAACCGCTAACGTTTCGGCAATCGAAAATTAAACGTCTTTAAGTATCGTTTACTTTTCGATTACCAAATGATAGCGGTTCATGCTAGGACTACAGGAACCTGTAACTGGAATATCAAAGACACCACAAATGGAAACAGTCTCAAAGCCAGCAGTAGTTAAAAGTCTGATATTTAAAACACCTAAAAAAATTAGATCAAAGTTACTTTCAGTCTATGAAAATTAAAATAAAAACGAAATATCTTTATTTTAATTGCCAAAGACTGAAAAGAACAAACCAAACAATTAATAAATAAGAAATATATACGAAATAACAGCTGTTCATTTTTTCATAATTTCGTTATTTCTTGAAACTATTTCTCTCTTATAGGAGGCCTTTGCCCGGCTATCTATTCAATTTAAGACCTGAGCTCTTATCAGAGAAAGCAACCCAGCTCAAACCCATCTCATTGCCCTACTAGTAAACGTAATATTTCAAAAAAGATATTAATTTTCATAATCTTAAGCAAATAAGACTTTACTCTTACATATTGGCAATGGAGTATACGTTATTATTTATGGTTCAAGTAACTTTAATTTTGGCACTTTAGTATCTAAGTAGCTTTTATTGTGTATAAACTGGAGTTACAATTAGTTTTAAAGGTATGATTAGACAAAAGTGGTTATCTCTTACGTCGTTTTACTCGAAATAACTAAAACAATAACCTTCTGTTGAGGATTTTTAGTGATTCAACATAATGAGCCGATCACTTTATAAGTCGTTTTGACACGATGACACCAGACTTTTAAAAGCCCTTTGAGTAATTTAGGATAGCAAACATTAGATTATGGTTATAGTTCCAGAAAATTAGCCGTCTTCCATTTTACATACGTAAGAGTTTTAAGTGATTTTGGTCGCTATAAATATTTGACTCAAATGGCGGTTGAGAAATTTTGCTTTACTGTAAATTGGAGTCATTTTTACTTAAGCGCCACTATATCGCAAACCAGCTGTCTCATTATTATGGTTTGTACTTCTGGACATAGAAAATGACATATTAATAAAAGTTTACCTTGACGTCATCGAAATTCGAATGCTGGGAAAAAAGTTAGGAATTTAAAACGAAAAAAAAAAAACTTTAAACGGCTTTTTCTCGAAATGGCCATTTGGCGCTTCAGTAAAGTTGCCTTTCCTGCGACGATATTATTGGCATTAAGTTCGCCAGTTGTTTTTTTTTTTTTAAATACCTAAAGTTAATTTTCCAACTGCCACCCTTGACATGCGGCCGAGTGTACGAAGCACGTGGTAGGTCGAGGGAGCTATCGACCAAACACACGTCCGCAGTACGCACCGCGACATCACCCATTCTTTATTAACGGCCAATACTTTACTAAGCGACTACTACTTGAAAACTTAAATTCGCATCGATATGATAAAGACTAGAGGAAAAGGTGGTAATGTGGCCCCTGCAGATAAATTGGCCCCCTTCAATATTTCAATGTTTGAACAATGCCATCTAGTATGTTTTATGCACTACGGAAAGCTCGCGGTATGTTAAGTATTTAGTGCCTTACAAATCCGCCAGAGCCCGTCACGTTCGATTGTTATTCAAACCAGTCGAAACTCGTTAGCGGTAAAACTTTATTATGCTGTGATTTTAATTCGGTAATTGTTTATAAATGAGTGTTTTGGCTATTGTGTTCGTACATTAGATACGTTGAACTGTTCTTCTACGGGAATTAAAAGGTAAATACAAAATTAGACTTGTAATAATTATTTTTGGTACGTTTGTTTAAACATTCTCAATAGTTTTAATTTGGCCCCCTCACATTGATTGTATTATGGTCCCGGGGGCCACATTGCATATAAGAGTGATTCATAATTTTCATGAGAAGGAGAAGAAGAAGGATCCACGGAGAAGGATCCGGTAGGAATGTCGTTCGGCGCCAGAGAGAAGCTACACCCAGCAGTGACTCTGAAAGTGACGAAGACGCAGTGAATACCGATGATGTCGAGTAGTTTACAAACGTGCTTCCTGAAAACGCGAACGAGCCGTGTATGTTCTGTGACATCATTTATAGCAATGACAGACAAGGAGAGCCATGGGTACAGTGTCAAAGTTGCGATTTATGGGCTCATGTAGCCTGTGGAGGGTCTGAAGGTGACTATTATATTTGTGATTATTGCCGTTAATTTTTAACTGTACCATACATTTTATGTGACCCCCCAGGGGGTCACATAACCATCACCTGATCTCAAGAGACCAAATTTGACTAACTTAAGAATAAACAATATTTTTGCTATCCTGTGCGAGTTTCATTTATTCCATAGTCAGACATGTATAGACAAATAAATAAGAAGTCCTATAATGTATATTCGAGGTTTGCCACTCCTATATTTTTGAAATAAAACATAAAAAACAAAGTGGGGGGCCACATTACCACCTTTTCCTCTATATTACAAGTGTATAAAGTCGTCATTTGTTGAGCGCTATGCGTTTGCTATTTTCAGTGCATTATTTAGGACTTTAGTCGGCAACTATAGTCTCAAAGTTGAGAACTGCCCAATGCCACGAATTGAAATCAGTTTCTGCGCCCCAATAGTGGCAATAAGTCAAACATCATTGCAAAAGCAAGTAAGTTTAACAAAATGTATTTCAAAGGCAAAATACTTTTTTTTAACATATATAAACCCACTGCTGAGCAAAAGCAGTGAGATGGTCACGTGGAGATTCGATATATCAATAGAAAGATTGGCAGAGTTCAGTCCAGGATCGAGAGGTATGGAACAGATTGAAATAGACCTTTGCTCAGGCCAAGTAAAGGAAAAAATCTAACACATATTAGTCAAATTGTGAAAATGAGTTAGTATTACGTGTTTCCAATCAGTTATCATTGGATGACATAAGTACTAACTAGGTGATTCCCCGAAACGCTGAACAAATCGAGTATTAACCTAACATGAGTGCTACTTAACTCTCAAAGCAATCAACCTTGAATGTTTTTGCCATTGCAAGTTGTGGTTCTGTATGAGAGTTGACTATTTTGTGAAGTTATCTCTATCTTAAAATTATAAAACGAATACTTTTTTTAATACTATAAATAATTAATGAAGGATCAATGTTTTGTTAATAAAAAATCGCAATCAGTATTTATTATTAGCAACATTCTCACTTCAACGTAAAAATATTAGCGTCCATAGATTTCCTGATACCGATGAAAACCAAATAAACATACATTTGGGTAAAAAAAAGGTTGCCTTTAGGTAAAAAAAATGTTTTACCTTCTCTTGTTTTCGGTTTATTTTTAAAGGAATTAGGTAGGTATTTTACCTTTCAGTAAAGAAAATCCTTCTTTGTGAAAAACCTATAAGAAAAACCTACATGTTTTTTCGACTCACACAAGTTGTTTCTTTTCGGTCCGTTCGCTAAAAATAAAAATGAATTAAGGCAAATTGAAAAATGCCGTGCGACTCGTCCATTCAATTGTATCCAGGCGCTGTTAAAAGTATCGGATTTCAATAACTGCCTGCGGCAAGATATAAAGGCGCGGTGTCTATTGACAAGGCTTTCCGGAAATTAACTGTGGAGTAGCAAGGATACCTATATCATACAAGTAATCGCATATCTTGTGGTTAAAATTTATATTTGCGTTGGAGCAGACGAGTCCTTGAGTGGAGATCGCGAATCGGCAAACGCAGTATAGGGCGCCTTCTAGCAAAGATGGACCGATGACCTGCGAACGGTGGCGGGATCGGACTGGATGCGGAAGGCTCGGAACCGCGAGTTGTGGCGCACTTTGGGAGAGGCCTATGCCCAGCAGTGGACTATGACAGGCTGATGATGGTGATGAAAACAATTTATATGGGTTATTTGCCATACTTAATACCAGCAACATATCATTTGACCGAAGTATCATTTTATAGAACTATCGTACCGTACAGCGGTACAGTATGGACCAGTCATTCATTATGATTTGGTCGATAATATTATAATAAAAAGAGGAAGTTTGGTTACTTGTGCTAAAAAAGTGGCACCCGAAATCAAAACGATATCGTGAGAATTAGAAAAAATATCATAAAAGTGGCGCCGTAAATCAGAACTATCGTAGTAATTAATTATAATTATACATATAATTATTCATGCTTCATGGATCGGTTTTTGAGATTGAACCGTAAGCAAATTCCATTATCATTTACTTTGAGATTTGAAACATTTAATTTTTAATTTGAAGTTTTTGTTTGTGGTCGCCATTATGGGTCTTAGTTACCATAACTAAATGTTTTTTTTTAAATTTATTTATTTACTATATAGCCGTCTTCCTTGCAAAATCAGGAAATTAGTTATAGAGTCGTAAAGCAGAAATTGGGACAGAACCTGCCTTAAACTGAGGAATTACAAGGCAAAAAGAAATAGTTTTGAAAGCTGATGACTTGAAGAAATTACCCGATGGTTGACGGGTAGAGAATGCCTTTAGGCATTAAGTCCGCCAATTGTATTTTTCTTTGTGCAATAAAGAATAAATAAGTAAATAAAATAAAAGGATAATTGTGGCCCCCACCTTAAATGTCAATAGAAAAATGTGGGTATAACGAACAATTCAGAATATAACGTTTAAAATTCTGATAAATTTTCTTCTGTCTAAGTAAGAAATTCTTTTGAATTAAGACCGTTAAACCCCTGCAGTAGCGCAGCAGGCTGATAACCTGACTGCAGCACAGCTTGGGTCTGATCCAACACACGCGATGTCTAACGGATACTCGGATACCACCAAACCGTTCAAACTTTCGTGCCTGGGATCGTAATTGATTCAAACTTTCAACTTTGTAGTCAGAGACCGCAAAGCTGTTTTTTAGTAATTAGTTTATTAAGTCCGTAACGAAACTTGTGTACCCGTGGCGAGCAACGATCGCTGTTGTAAAGCAACACTCCGAGACACGCCGGGTCGGTAATGTAATAAAAAATTTAGAGCTGTGTTTTTCGTCCCGGTTGACGTCGTTAGATGTCAGTCGTTAAGCCTAGTAAGAGGCCTTAGGGCGGCTTGCTAACATCTGACATTGAGGTTGCTCCCCAACCTTACACCCCTCCAACAATCCGCACTGAGCCCGCGTGTTGGAGTATGGCTTGTTCCACCTCATAGTTGAGGTGATGCCTGTGCCCAGAAATGGGACGAATATAGGTCGTTTATATGTAACGAAACTTATGACAGTATGGCCACAACGCAACATCATTCGCAACGTGCGCGCTGCTGCGGCCTGGCTGTCTTAGCATGGGTGGGTGGGAAATCCACCTCACCTGCGGTCTCTAACCTACCACGGTGGTCTACGCTCCATCCCACAACAAGGCAAGGACTCGTGGTGGGAAATACGAGCCGTCTCCCTGGTCCGGATTGTTCAGAAACGATAAATTTGAAGAATCTTTACTGTTATATGAATCAAGCCCAAAAATCAAGCTACAATAATAAACCGTCCTGCCTGATCCCAAGAACGAATGTTTTTTCTGAGTTTCCAATCTTTAAAATAAAAAAGTATTTATGAAAAGTTAGTAGTAAAGAATGAATGAGGTCAAAAAGATCCTAAGGTCTTCGCCTACGCATAATGACTAAGGTTAGCTACAAACGTATAAAATCGCATAATAACCGTGGTCAGTATGAAGTCTACAGCGTTCCGTCTGATCTTTAGTCGACTCGTTCGTATTAAATGCTAAAATAAGCCTGTACCACACGACGCCTAGCCCTGAAATGATAAGCGAAACGATTAAAAGCCTTTCAAAGCTGTCGACAGAAACGCCTCACGCTTCAATGTGCTGTCAGAAGGCTCACCGAAATAACAAGCATAATCTGAATTGAAGAGTTCACACCCTGTCGGCGCGCGGCGTGCCTGGCACGGGGAGCGGGGTTTAGGGCTGCACTCGGAAATGGGGCTGTTTCGACGAATTAAAACTTTGTAGCTTTACACCTACTGTCTGTGTGGATAGAAAACCGTTGGCTTGGATTCAATGATATTATTATAAAAAAGACGTAACACAAGTAACCTGTACTTGTGCTAAAAAAGTGGCACTCGAACACAGAATTACGAACACCTGAGCAAGCATTGACAGTTTGAGACGACACTGTGCAACATGTATCGGTCTCGTTTACGCTCTAGTAAATAATCAGAATATCTTGTACACACGGTCAAATTATGGCGGTCAATTTTCGACTTCGCATCAGTACTTTTACTGACGGCTTTGAAGCCGTCATTCGCAAGAAAACGAGCTCCCTGATCGCTAGAGTGAGAAACAGTCCTAATAGCATCCTGAAGACATTGGCGGACCGGTGTACATCGCCGATGTGGTGGTGCTTTGTGCGGAGAGTGGCCAGCACGGGAGCCTACCCTTTCACGTGATGGTCGCTCTTAGCATTATTAGCCTACATTTTTGTTATCTACTATATAAAAATAAGTCGGGTTTTCCTTCCCGACGCTATAACTCCCGAACGCACGAACCGATTTCCACGGTTCATAGCAAAGAAAATTCAGGAAAATTTCAACAGAAAAGCGGGAAAAACGCGGACGAAGTCGCGGGCGGCTGCTTGTTGTATTTAAATTTTATTTTTCCAAAATGCTTGTTACTAACAATAGACTTAAGACACTTTACTAACAATAAATGGATGTAAATCTGAAATAAAGAGAATTATTATTATTATATTATTATTAGTACAGTCATAGCGTATCTACCTCTTTTAAATATCATTGGTTGGATTTGATTCTTAAGCCTCTAAGTCCTCCTTTTATCTCTGATGGGCGTAGATTCAATCCAATCTCCACTCTAACTAGGGAAACATGAAACCAATCAATCAATCTATTTATTTGTAAAAATTTAGGAGATATACAAGCTAGCTTAAGGTTAATCTAGTAAAGAATCGCTATGTTTAGCCATTAGTGATTTGGCGTAATGGTTCAGAAGTATAACACCAGTGGTCGCGGGTTCGATCGATGATTTAAGAAAGATGTTTTTGATTTAATGCTTTGTTAATCAGCCAGTACCAGCGCATTACTATCGCTATTAAGGTCGTATCTATGAGAACATTAAGCAAAGATCAAGTCAATTTAGGCTTGCGGTTAGCGTACTAGACCTAGTGCCAGGCACGGCTGTGTTAGTTGAGCCCTAAGTTTCGCAAGTTTGCCAATTTGAATGCACTTGGAAATCGCATTCTTCGGCGAATTAAAACTTTGCCTTCAATATCAAAATTGAATTGTTGATGATAAGATTTTTCATGTCGTCTATATATGTTTTGGTTTTTTGCCGCAAAGCATTTGAATTTAAAATACTATTAACTACTAATTAACTGATAAATATATGTTGATAACATTTTTTTACCATTAATCATCAAATCCTTTTTAAAACCCGATGGTGAATCCCGTTATTATAGGTATTACGTAGGTCATAAGCTCTGAGGGTTTTAACTTTGTTGTACCGCACATAAACACAACTTTTAGAGTTTACCAAAAGCCATACGTTTTACGCTGTCTAGTTTCTACTTTTGCATGCTACAAAACCATTTATAGCTATAATCAGTCAGACAGTTTGTTCAAGACAATGATTGACCAATTAAGAGGTCAAACGCATGTCCGGCAAGTATAAGTGATATTTGTTCAACATTTTTTGTTCACATGACCCTTTGACATCAATTTGATCACTATAGTCCCACTAAATCAGCCATGAGAATCCCACTGCGGGGCGAAGGCCTCTCCTCCCCTCCTCCACTATACTACAGTCCCACTGATATAAGAAAAATACTTCGACAGCTGTGTGACAGCGACAATTTTGTGTAGTGATTTGCTTCTTTTAAATAATTCAGACTGACCACTCTCATCATTTCGATGCTGACTGTGAACTAAGCAAATGAATCTCTTCAAGAAGAGAGTGAACAGCCCTTTGTTAGGCCGAGATGTACCATCTTAGACCACATCATCACTTACGATCAAGTGAGATTGTGGTCAAATGCGTGCCTAATTAAACTATTAAAAAAAATGTGTTATTTTGAGGTTAGGCTTATCAGCACCTGGAAGCCGTTAATAGAAGCAGTTGCGATCGCTGATGGCATTATCGGCGCCATCTTGTGGCAGCCCGTGCCGGCGCCGACTGCATCAGCTCAATGCGATGAAGACATAAATCTAGCTAGCTTGGAATTTAAGCAGGTTATAGCTATCGCTGCAGACGAATTGGAAGCTAGGCTGGGATTAATGGTATTATTAGAGAAATTGTGCAAGTAGATTTTACTTGCTTAGAATTGAACTTTAACACATCAAAGGCAATTTTTTTATGAAAATTTAGCATATTTTACAGTACACACGAGCTGCTAATGAATCCTCCTGGCTACCAAGAGTATGAATAGGCAATTAGGCATCATGTAGGTACCACACCCAAGTCACTATTAATATCTGAACAATCATTACTTTACAAAGTTCTGAACAGATGCTAGTCAATAGACACTAACTTCCATACTAATTAAGTAATGAATGTTCAGATATTTTTGGTAACTTAGGTTTATAGAAACTATTGATATGAAACTGATCAGGAGTATCTGGTCACCTTGGCTAAAACAAAATGACTAATGGCGACTGTACAGATACATGACCAACATCTTGTTTATAATTCAAATGCAAAAGAAGCTTAAAGATAGGAAACCCAGAAAAAAACATTCGGTCTTGGGCTCAGGCTGGACTCGACTTCGCATTCCGGGCGGCCATTCCTAGCCAATAACTTGTTTTTTCTGTTTTTAAAAAAAACCTGTTGAAGACGGTTGTCAACAAAAGATCGCACACCATACGCTCCCTTGTGTAATACAGGCCTTACCTAACTAGCTACTTCTAGGTCACTAGCTCAACCCACTACCTAACTAAAATTAGCAACAATGACTCCGGAAACGGATGCTACTACTAACTGATTAACTCACACAATGAGATTCATTATTCGTTCATAGGCTGCCTACCTTCTTATTGTTCAGCCATCGACTGCTGGTTCAGTGTATGGGGTAGGCACGTACCTGCTGTCTATACCCGCATAATGGGGTGGTCTAATTTATTACCCTATTGTGGTAACGGATTGGTGTACTTTGCCGCATTTTGGGGTCGTACTGGCTTTACGCGCGCACTTGAATTGAGAACACGGTTTCACTGGGACGCTGTGTCTCCGTGGTACCAGTATTAACGACCATACATTTTCTTGTTGAAAATTTCTTCATTTTACCGAATAGTTTATTTTCATTTACTAGTATGAGGATACAATTTAATAGATACCAGCCTTAGCGCACATCATAACATTCTACATTAATTGCCTATCTCGGCTATCTTATTAAACACACATTCAGGAATTTGCTTGTGAGGATTATCGAAAATAAAGTGTTTTAGTCTTACAACAGGTTTTATTTTTACGAATTTTCCTGTTACGAATCACAATCGACGGGATTAGTATTCGTTACAGGGATATTTTTTTGGGAGTTATAAACAAATAAAGGTGGTTTAGTCCCGGCTTACCAACCTCATGGCATTCGAAAGCTTAGTCGGCGTTAGATTACCTATGTCTGGTTTAGGACAATGCTGACAACCAATCGTTTAATTTGAAACGAGCCTTAGTATGCTCGCTTAACCTATTGGAAGCCCAGTGAGGCAGTTCTCCTGCCGTGCCGAATGCCGATGCACGCAATGACACTTCGGGTTTCGGTATGAAATATGAATTCTTGACGTCTTGGAGGCGCTCAATCCACCTGCGTGTCCCAGGTCTAGCCTGAGGAGTTGAAGGCGTGAACGGTGGAAATATTTGGCTCTAATTCTTTGGAATTTACAATCGCACCGCTGACATTCATTCCTAACATGTAACGTTTGTAGTGATTGTGTTTTTGAACGAATGAAGAAAATAGAAAAAATATCCCTTTGCTTATAGCTCCCATTGCGTGTGCTGCGTTAATGGCTAAACCTACGCGAAAATCAGGAATGATGGGATTGTCCCTTTTAAAAAGGTCAACTCAAAGTCCACGACAGTAACCATTTGAAATTAGTCTAGATTAAATCTAAAAAACATCTAAATTATTAGAAATTATGATATTATTCATTCTTGAAGAGACATGAGGGGGTGGAATTTACTAGGAACGTATTTTGTTAATGTACCCTTTTGCCGACAGGTGGTGGAACCGATCAACCGACTCCTGGACACCATCTCGTTCGACTGCGTGTTCTACTCGCTGGACTGGCATCCACCAGACCACGTCTCGTTCATCGACAATGTGCACATGAGGGAACTGCATCCTTCGAGCCCGGTGAGTGACATGTCCTCAACAGCATTTTACCAGGAGCATAGCAGTCGGTAACTGCCGAACAGTTGTAGGCAACCGGCTTGAGATGCTGTGATTCGTCGGTCAGGTTCACAGGTGATTATTTGTAACTGGGCATAGAATGTTAAATTCTAATTATCTTGAGGTCGATTTTGCCAATAACAGGCGCTGGTGATTTGCAACGACGCTTCTACGTCTAGCCAATGCATCCTTAGAAACCTTCATGAGGTATGAGGGTGACGTGACTCTCGGCACTGAATCGCGTATCTTATTGATTATTACGAAAAGTCTTGGCAATGTCTACGTTAATATGAACATCTACAAATACAAATATTTAACTACATACATTCAATCAAAAACAACCGTTATGAGTTTGTCACCTCGCCACACAAACGCTTTGTTTCAAAATAATGACTACCCGCCCTGGTTCACATTATGGATGGACCCTCGCACACTTAATTTGTCTGCTGTCTGTCCGCTACTCTCTTCAAGCTTACGTCCAATTGCCAACTCCTAGTTTCGCTCTACACCCTAAGGCTGCGTTTTCATTAGAGAGGAGTGTGTTTTTAAGAACCTATAGAATCCCTCCATTTACCTAGCTTCCCTCGCACCGCATATCTATTGGAATCGCAGCCACAGGCACGCTACTTAAGTATTCGGAGTTTTAGGAGTTGAGTTGCTAACACCCGTAAAGCCAAAATTTAGACTTAACTTGTTAATCAAGGCTTAACCCTTTTCTGCTTCATGTAGCGTTCAGCCAGACTAAAAACCTTCCAATCGGACATAAAACCAGTTCGCAAGAACGTAATCGAAGCCACTTCAGCCCTAATTCGCTCAATCGATGGTCCCATTCGATACGTTTTTCTGCCCTCAGTGCTGCGTGCGCTTTAAAATAGAAGGGCTACACGTCGATACCCGATAAAGGGTTGTCTATCACGCGAATATAACATGCTCACCATCATTTCGTATTACATAGGACACGGTCATTCTGTTGTTACAATGCTTACGACCATATCTCAAGCGTAGTCAGCTGCACTCTGATGGTTGCCGTCTTAGTGAAGCCCTCATTCTGCCGAGGGAATTTGAATTCAACATGGTAAAGGGCGAGCCCATCGCCGTCATCCCGGTTGCATGGGCTTTTTCCTGGTGTTTTCCTTCAACAGTCAGCTGCAAATTGTACAATGAGCACAAAGAAAATGTTTCAGCCAGACTTGGGTTTGCAGTGTTGTTAGGAGTAGAGCGAGAAGTATTTTGAGGGTTTTACGCGTCGCGGCAAAGGCGCACCGTTCCGTGCAAAGTCCGTTGAGAGAAGCAACTTACCTGGCCGCTATAGGGGCGCTTATATGTCATTTTTATTATTTTTGAAGTAAGCTAGCTTTGGCCTGATACGGTCAGAGCAAGGTTATATATCCAGATGAAAAGAATAGAAGCATATATCGTTTGTGCTTAACATTTGTAACAAATGACTAAAATACATAACAATAATATTCCTGTCTCAAATCAACTGTTAAGGCTGGTCCCCTGCTCCTCGTGGCGTGATGCCGCAGTGACGCAGCGAAGGGTTACCAGACATTACGACTGTTCGTTACGTTGTGGATGTCATAATGTGCTAAAAATACTTCCTCGTTTACAATCTCTTAAAGGACTGGGTATTTTGAGCATTTGTTATCGTTATCGACTAGACGTCTAGAGACTAGTTTGAGCATTTTTTTAAATCTCTACCTCGTACCTACGACCCTCAGCATCAGTACATCCAGGAAACTATTTTTTGTCATTTTGTTTGTGAAATGCATCTATCAGAATCAACCCAAAAATCACAAAAAAATAACATCGAAATACTGATTCTTCATACTTGAAAAATACCATAAGTGATCTACAGAGAGATAAAAAAATCTACATCTGACACTCAGGCTAGTAACTACTCAATTATGCGGTAAACCCTTTATTTTTAACGAAACAGTATAGGGAAAAATATCATGAAAAGTGTTGACCCAAGTACGCTGCCTTGTGGAACTGACCAGGTCGTTGTAATTTCTTCTGATTGAATGATCTATATTATTATGCTATTTCATACTTCAATACTTCATACTTCAATATATCCAAATATTAAAATGCGAATTTACATACTTGAATGTCGTTTCCGAATACGAGTTGCTGTGCTTTCCAGCAAGCCGCTGCAGATCTCATTACATCTAATAAACTTGATTGTTGCAGGTCTCAGCGGACAAAGCGCAGGCGTACGACACTGTGGTGTTCGCCGGCCCGCCGCCCATGAAGCAGCGCCTGTGGCCGCGCCACTGCGTGCAGGACACCTGGGGCGCTGAGCTGCATAAGGATCTCAAGGTATGACATAACCTAACATAACTACGAGTAAATCCCAAACAGGGTAGCCAGACGCACGCCGATTGTTGCAGTCATTGTTAACCAAAAATTTCGCCAAGGTAATTTGTACTCGAAAGTCCGAAGAGGAAGCCGCAAGATAAATGAACATAAGGTGGTTGTACGACCAGATTTTAACTCGCGGTCACACAGTGTTAGAGCCAGATAGCTTGTCAACTGGGACACGACCAGACACAAAACAAATAAATTTACAGATAATGAAACAAATAAATACAATAACACGAAATACAATAATATTTACTAGTTCATACAGAGTGGCGATTAAAGTTCACAACATGAAAACTGAAGGGTGGCAGCAATAGCAAAATACCGTAACCTTATTTATTATTATAAGATAGCTTTATTACTGTACTGTGTGCATAAAAATAAGATAAAAAAGCATGTTTCTAACCCGCTTAATTCTTATCTTAACTTAATTTATTTTTATAATCCGTATAAAATAACAGGGTCTGTCTAGTTTTTGTCTGATTGGAATTCGTCGCTCCCTATGAAGCTATTTTAATTAGGTTTTCTGTTCAAAAGATGACTCATAAAGTTGTGATTCAAGGATAGTTTTTAGAATTTTATTAAGTTATCATGTTTTATTTGACAATTTACTATTCCTAATGTAACTCTTACAAACCTACCTACCTATCTTACCTAACCAAAAATAAGCTTTTAACCTTTTACTACATAATTCTGTTTCATCGACCTGCTTACCCAGCGACCCGCTGCTGGTTTTATATCGTCTGAAGCTATAATTTGCTAGCAATATAAATTATTGATGGTTCGCGAATGACAAATTATTATAATAGCGGGGATTCGGTGACCTTGGCCGGTATTATTACTCGGATAGAGGGTTACAGTTAAAAACATGTGGTTTTATTGTGTACGTAACTAGTTATAGACTTCATTGTTATACAACTTGGAAAAGTCGCATTTTTAAAAACATTCGTCGAAGTAGAGGATTTTAAGTGTTACGGAAACTCTGACGTCTGAGCCTATCAGGCGTAGGCATTTGCTGGTCCAGGCATCGTTCTCGCCAAATGTACTGACTACCACCGAATGTAGAGTGCGTGACGGGTTAAAAGTTGTTCCCTAAATTGAACATCTCGTTCACACTGAACAGACTATACGCTTACAGGTGGGTTGTGCGTTGTCGCTGACTACGCGTCTTTGCATGGCTGACGCGAATTGGCTACGTACCTGACAAAGCCCTCCCCTACTTTTTATCCAATTCATCGAGCTAATAATAAATAAAAAAACATGCCTGGACATTATTCCACACAGCGGACAGCCCTAAGATGAGCTAATTAAAGCCCATTTTCATGGGATAGTAGACAACGGATACTTATATACTTTTTCTCTTGTACATACATACGTAACAGACAGAAATGTTCATGCACAAAAATGTTAGTATTGTGCGTGGATCGAACCCACGACCTTTGCTGCAGTAGCCAACTTCACAACCATTACACCAAATTGGTCGTCAAACCGAAAAATAACCAGTTTTTTTCCATTTTAGATAGTCGACGGCGCCGTAAAAGTGTACAAAGGCACCAACCCCGAGGTGGACTCGTACTCGGTCTTCTGGGACAACAAGAAGCTGACGGACACGAGCCTCATCTCGCAGCTGCGTCTGCGCGGCGCCACCGACATCTACATCTGCGGGCTGGCGTACGACGTCTGCGTCGGTGAGTGGACTACTTACTTAGGCCTCTTGTAGACCTAACACGAACCGCTAACGTTTTGGTAATCGAAAAGTGAACGATACTTTTTCTCTTAAAGACATAGGAAAAATAAAAAAAAGTAGCGTTTACTTGTCGAGTACCAAAACGTTAGCGGTTCGTGCTAGGCCTACTAGTCGATTCCGACCACAGCGGCTAATCACAACGAAATTAACCAAGTACGCAGGAGATATTATAGTGCTCAAGTGTGCGCGCAATACACAGGTGCACTCCCTATTCCATCACCTTTCTATGACCCGATGGTACGACTTTTCGCCATGACCGGAGAAAGGTGAGGCCCAGGACCGACTTGCCGACAGCATGGATCATCTTACTTTTCGGACACAAGGTGATCGGCCTCCACTGTCCTAGCCATCTCGAAACAGCAACACAAACATAACATGTGGTTGGTTCACGCGGGATTCGAACCCACGACCTACGGGTTGAGAGGCCATCGCTCTAACCGCTATACCACGGAGGCAGTCAAGCCTCATCTCGCAGCGACATCTATCTGCGGGCTGGCGTACGACGTCTGCGTCGGTGAGTGGACTAGTCATATGAACGACAAGACTCTGACTGGCACGAGCCTCATCTCGCAGCGACATCTACATCTGCGGGCTCGCGTACGACGTCTGCGTCGGTGAGTAATCTAATTAAATTTAGTTAAAATTAATAAATAAATTCATTTATATTTCGACCAGCAAGGGATCATAGTTTAATTAAGATATTACATACAATAATTATGTGAATATTAGATGAAATATAAATAATTAAATGAAAAAATCGATAAACAAAGAAATCATTAATTTTAGAAAACTAATTAAATATACTTAAATCTCCCTTAGGCCATAATCCTTATTATTATGAGCTTAATGTACTTACTTCTACACGTGAAGCCTGTGGGCCAACTGTACAGTTTAATAACGCATTCAGGGTGCTTATGGGGTTGCCTAGGTACTGCCGGCATCAGAGTTTGCAGAAGCGCAGGTAGACTGCTTCTACGCAACTATACGAAGGGGTGCGCGTCCCTGGTGCGCAGGGTGCGGGGCAGCCCCAACAGCATACTATCTATGTTAGCGGATAGACTGGACTGCCGATATGTGAATCGTTGCTGTGCGATTTCAACTGGAATTGCACAGACAAAATAGTTTTAATGTAATGTAAATGTCTAGATGTAGCTACTAAGATAGGATAAGCTCTTTATAACTAACAAAACGTGAGTTATTGTTACTTGAATAAATAATAATTATTATTATCAAACTGTGAGGAATAGTAAAACTATTAAAAAAAACAAAGGAGCCTCGAGGCTGATCTGAAATATTCGTCCTGTATAAACACTCATGCCATTAAAAATATGATATCATTCATTGGACATTTTGTGAATTGGACCGCGAATTGAGCATTCTGCGCCTGAACATCTTGATTTTTTGCATTGCCTATATTCGTCTTTCTTTTAGTTTGTTCACCATGCAATAACTCCTGAATGTCCCCCAGGCGCGACGATAGCGGACGCCCTGGCCATCGGCTACCGCTCGGTGCTGATCGACGACGCCTCCCGCGGAGTGGACCTCGCCGACATCGAGCAGACCAAGTCCACCATCATCAGCAACAACGGCGTCATCGTCACCGCCGACGAGGTAACACACACATAGCACCAAGCACACTTCACTCACACACACTCGTACAGAGGCGTCCACATCAACGTTTACAAAACTATTGAAAGAAATAATAATAATGGTTAGAGAAAAAATAAATAAAAAACTGTGTCACAGGCTAGAGTATGCCAAAAAGTATGCTTTATTATCCGACAATAAAACTGAAATTCGATTAGACGTATGTTCCTTCGCGATTGACAGTTGAACCAATTGATTGTGTCAATGTCATCATTGAGCAAGCAAAAACAGATCTTAGGGTGGTCAACCCTTTCATTCCTCGACTGTACAGTCTACAATTTGTGAAAAAAATGTCTTTTCTTTTTCAAACCAAACCAACTAGTATTGTTATAAAGGCATTATAAGAACTCATTTAAATAAAACGTCAGCTCAGCACAAATCAATAGTTAGAAGTTTTTCTTATTTAATTTAACTTTTATGACTCCCACTCGTTGGCAAACCAAGTGATCAATCTCATTTCGAAGTGTTGCTAGCCAACTCCTTAACCTACCAAATAATACAGTATTAAAGTATAATACTGCCGTCCACTAATTATAACGACGTTAAGTGTCAAAACAGTGTCTCAGAGAGAAAGACTTATTAGTTGCAAATCTCTCTCTTGCTTTTCCAACAGCAATTTTCTTTCCGTTCCCGCTCTTTAAACCCGTTTTTCTCCAAATGTGTTTGTAGTTAGTGAACGGCAAAATAGTATTCGGAATAGGCCATCCTACTCAATTAATCCCGACTTAAAAGTGTTGTGACAAACCGACTTTGTCTTGTATAAATAGATTATATTAAAATATGGATACCCACAGGTGTCAGCAATGGTGGAAGGTCGCGACCGAAGACCAGAACTTGGCTACAAACTGGCCATGGAACTGAAGAATGCAATGCGCGAGGAGCAGTGAACGGGACAGTCAGAAGCCTGACTCGGGGTCCGGAGTGTAAGCGACGGTGTTGCCATTATGAAATAGTCGGATAAGTTAAGTAGGTTTAATGCTTTGGAAGGATTTTTGTTTGTAACCACAAAATGTGCGAGTGAGACAATATTAAGTGTGCCTGAGCGACAGAGACAGGCATTAACGAGTCAGGTTTCAAATTCTAAGGAACATAGTAATACATAATGTAATTTATTTATTGCACATTTGAAAATGTTTTGCGTACTTGACACACAGATAACATGACATTTATAATACTTTTCTATGTAAATAGAGTCAAAATCTGGGGACACACATATGATGTGTCGCCAGATTTTGACTATATGTTTATGACACATGTGTACAGTCTGCATCGGCATGATTTGTGCATACAGAGAGGCCAAAGATGTCTGAAGTATCTAAGAAAAACAACCTTATCATTACAGAATTAAAATTCTGCTTCACTTTCCACTTTAAGTGACCGTCGCCAATATATTGTTGGCTACTTTGTAGCACATATCATTTGGGTAGTTATTGTGATGCTTAGTTATTTATTTATTCTAAAATAATTACTATTTAACTGCTAGTGTTGCGTATATAACGTATCTTCTAAAGAAACCCACTATACCAGTTATCATAGATGGCTCCACCATCGACCCCGAAAACATGACAAGAGGAGCTTTTTAGTACAAAACCGTCCTTAAGCTAAGAAATAATATCTACCAGTAAAGTTATATGATAAGATAAATCCCATACTAATGCTATGTAGGATTAGTAACATAACGTATTATTCCATGACAAATCTAATAAAAATCGTGTGCTTTTAGAATAATTAATTTAAATTATAATTTATAACAAAATAATATGTAATTAAAAGTGGTGTTGGTTTCTCACCAAAGTTGGGCAATGCTTGGACAGTGTAACTGTCATTCTGACATAAACTACGCAAGTAAGGGTAAGTTGCACCATAGTAGAAGTTAAAGTTAGAGTTTTTGTCAAATTTAACAATTTGACGTCATTTTTGCTTACCTGACCGGTACTTTAACTGAAATTTTGATGTTTGTTATTGTTAAAGTCAGATGGTGCAACCCAACCTAAGACATTCCTAAGATGACATTACACTGACAGTTTAAGCGTTATTCAAGGTTGGTTTATTCAAAAATAACATAGTCTTATGAGTCAACTTCCTATTGGTAAATAAAAATTATGGTTAAGGTTAACTATAGTTGAGCTTATGTCGAATAGGTCAATAAAATGATTGTTCTAACAATGCAATTAATAGCTTCAGCCCTATAATTCTGAATTTTGCCTTCGGTTCATTCAACAAAATGTCTTCTATCATTTTTGGATGTTGCGTTACTCTGAACATTTTGTTAATGAAAAAACTAAAACTTTTAGCATATACAGTTAACTTCTTATGGTACTATAAAAACTCTTAAAAACTGGACAAAATAATGAAGTTTACGGTGGCAGTTGACAACATTATTTTTATTTATTTTATTAAATCAGTGTTAATAACATAATTCTATTGTTAAGATAATACCATGAACATTGTACGGTGTACGGCACATCACTCTACCCATTTCCGGTCAGTCCTTCTTGCTCTATTGCAAAGAAATGACACTTGGCAAGAGCGAGAAAAAAAACGGAAATGGGGTAACCTGATGTGCGACTGTACAAAATTTAAATTAGGTGTTGAATTAGATACTTTAGCTTTAGATGTATTTTTGGGACCTATTTATTTTTAATCTTTATTATTTGACAACACCCACCTAAAAGTTTTAATTATCAGCCACTTAATGATTCCTTTAGAAGTAATCTCACTTTTATTTAATTTAATTTATTTAACTAGCATTCAATTGTTACTTGTGCTTTTTCTTTAACTAATTTATATTTATAGCTGTACTATTTATTTGAAACTATCGACCACAGTTTGAGCCTAACTAACCATAAGTTGTTATATTCCTAATACATAAAGATGGGGTCTTAAGGTAGCGGCACACATAATTTCAAGGCCTGGCTCTGCCGAATAATGCCGGCCCATTTATCTGTGTAGCTACCCTTATATCGCTTCCTGTGGTTGACTGTACGTCCTTAATGTACGCTTAATCGAGCTGACTTGACCGTGACTTAAATATTTAGATAGTATAGGGTAATAGCACGGACGTATGACGCGACGGGAATGTAATTCCTACATATCAAATTCTATAGGTTGTGCATATAAGAAGAGCAGAATGAAAAAGATAAGCATGAAATATCGTTTTTTGTCACGAGATTTTATTTTATCGACGAAAATGACATTATAAAATATGAAGTGTATCAAAGTGAAAAGATTCAAATCTGTCAAAGCTTTCTATACTCCATTTATTATAGCATTAGACAAAAGTAAAAGAAGGTTATTTTAAGGGCACACTTTGCGGTAAAAGTACAATAAATATTATAACTTTTAGGATCTATGCCGAACTTATTAACTGTTCTCATTTAAAGTAAATAACACCAAAATGTATGAGGCTTTTACTAAATTAAATTATTTTGTATTACGTGAAACAATATTTTCGATCTTAAAAACCTAAAAGGGGCAAGTGGTCAAATCGTACTTTTACTGCCATTATAACTCTACCAAATCTAAATGTTACGCAGACCCTTCATAACGTTGTGGCGAAAGGACTTTTCAATTTTGCTAGGTTATACAAATTTCGGCCGGCAAAAGTCGGCGCGGGCCCTAGTGTGTGGTAGTGTTTAGTGAATGGAGTATAAATGTAACGAAATAGGATGCAAAAACCATGCTTGTAATGATTGAAAGTAAATTAACTTATCAAACGCAAAAGAAATGCAATAGAAAAACATTGATTTACTCCTATAAATCTATAATCTTATTCTAAAATGCACATTATCTGCACTAGGTAGTGCTAAGCACCTGTATCATATACAGACATTCCTAATAGTGATCATGTTAAGTAAATATAGTACTTATTTAATTAAGAAAAGCTGTGAAAGTATAGCGGTAATAACGTCTTAATGTCAGAGTAAAAACGTCTCTTGGGGTATCGAGCCCTTGATGAGATGTTTCTTGCTTTGCATTTTCTATGGGTATTATAAAAACAACAACCGGTAGGTATAGTTCACGAAACACGACATTTTATTTCCTGAAACGATGACTAATTACACCCAGAATTACGATACTTTTCACAGAGTTGAATACAATGTCGCTTTTTGACAATACCTTAAATGGACGCCTCAAAGTCAAAGTAATGCAATCTGATCTACAAGGACTTGTAAATATTTATGATACTTGTAAACTCTAGATACTTAATTAGATAAAATCGCACCAGTTCAGCATATACCACTAAAAAATATTTAATAATTTATTGTAGACTCTAAGAGATAACTGACTAGCTTATGTAGCGCAGATCTCGAAGGCTATGTGGAGTTAGGTTCCCAATAGTTGTGATAGTTCGCAAATATTCCTTATCAATAAACGTTTGTTTTCTATATCTTAGTTTTATTTTTAACTAGCAAACCCTACACGACGTTGGCATGTCAAATGCAAAATTATTTGGAGACTCTTCAAACAATCAACAAAAAAAGGCTCTAAGTTTTTTGACCTGTTAATAAACTAGACCCGGTGTTTCTTAAACACTGTGTCGCTGTAAATAAAAGCACATCAACCACGAACTTTTATTTTCCTTGAGGATTCCGTACTACAAATGTGTTAAAAAAATTGGACTGTTACTGTCGGTCGACAGTTTTTCTTTAATGATTTTTCAGAGCCTTTTACATTATGTTAAAATCATAATTTAACAGTCCGTCGAAATCCGTTGAAGGTTCAGAAATGACTTATGACCTCTTCACTCCGACAAGGTGTCTCTCCGATATGATTCTTAGTTCGAGGGACTCTGTATACCAATGGACCCAAATAAAACAACCGTTTTTCAAACTCCACTATATTAATAAGGCCATTTTCTTAATCGTCTACCTAATACTAAAACATTGAGCAGCAAAACCTATCTTATATAAAACCGTGATGTTTTTCCACTTGAGAAGTGGGTGCATCAATTTACAAAAAATAAAATCTCAAACATAAAACCCCTCGTTCATAAAAACTTGAACAGCGCTACAGCATCACATGAACTTTTGTAACGCTTTGTCCCTTTCATTCTTGTTGCGAGTAAGTGACAAGACACGTCAATCGTAACTCAATGCTGCAGCATTGTGTTAGGTTTTAAAGTAAAATAATATTCACATACACAAATTCAGAAATACTTGTGTCGCAAAAACAGAGTCAAATTAAAAACCTGTTTATCTTTACTACAGTTTAGACGCTTGAAGTCATTTGCACAACTTGTATGAGATATTTATGAAGAAAATCAACAATACAATCAATTATAATTAGTTAAACAATTTTGTGCTGAAATTACTTAACACGTTGAGCGCCACGCCGGTCACAAACAATAGGAATTCGATTGTTAAAGTGACCGGCGGCGGTGAAAGTATTAAGTAATTTTTGGTACCTAATTTGAGCCTTTTACATGAAGCGTTCTTGTTTTAAAATTACTGTTTGTGAAAAAAAACAAAACTTAAGCTTAACTTAAGCAAAAGTAGCTGAAACGCCTACTTAACGGCTTATAAACATGAACTACTGGTATTATTTGTGCAAGAAAATATTTAATGACTAGATAACAGAAGTAATGTGATATTTTAGTAACATTATTTTTTACACATTACTTACAATGGGGATGGTCTATCATGAGCAATAATATCAGTTAAAAAAATATTTTATTTAATCATCTTGATTCTTCCAACACCTACTTAAATTCTATCACACCAACAACCGAATTCACAAACGTCATTCAACGCTAAGCACGCCCATGCTGTCCCTTAAAATGTCGATGGAACTGAAAGGGACAGCTATACTTCTGAGGGATGCTGAGACGTTGATTTGCGATTGTGAATTCGGGGGCAAGTCTATCACATCACCACTTTTTTAACCAATCGAATCTACCTACTTATATGATTAAAATAGGTCCTCATTTAATTAAAATTCAGTTGATTTCTAGATTAACGTGTCATATTCAGTCATATTAAGGCATATCGATTGGACTGAGTTTCAACTTACTTTTGATTAAAAACACTGAACTGTGAAAAAAATCAAGAAATAAGTAAGAGAGCATTTTTAATTATAAATATTGGAAAAATAATACCAGGTATTGATCAACAAAATCGGTTCACCCAGTTGAAAGTTCTAAGATAACAACCACTAAAAAAATACAGTTGAATTGAATATTTAATACTATACAGATAATAACATCTTTGATAATTAAAATACTTAAAACAATACGATTTTTGAAGTTATAAAAAATACAATTTAACAACCAGTTTACAATTAATTTATTTAAACATTATTGTAACAACTATCACAGTAGATAATATAGAATTAGTTAGGTAAATAAATATTGTTCAGTGCAACTCTATACACACAATATACAACAAATTTAGTGAAATCATTGGTTGGAAAGTCAGGATATGCTTATCACACAGTATGGTCAACAGCATGACAGGCGCTAATTCCCGGTTATTCTGACTGGTTCCACCTGCTCTAATGCAAATGGATGACATTTGGCAAGAACAAGATAAATAGTATGCGGAAATGGGTAGCCTAATAAGCTGTTGACTGTACCTCAGAAACAGAATTAAATTCGCAAACCCACTGCCAAAAAAATTATAGGGGCAAACACCGTAAAATGGGGTTCTCAACTCCTAATATTTCAGAAGATGGCAAGCAGACACTTTGAGAAACCCTCTTCTAAAACTAGACATAAAAATGTTAAAATAATGTCACAATAATATAACACAGAATCAAGATATTTTGGTTTAACATTACTTCCTGATTCTCACCTACGCAGCGGTGATGGAGGAGAACACCTCCCTGCCAAGCTTGTGCGCCACAAAGTCCAGGATTGTGAAGACGAGCTCGCGCCGGCTGGAGGAGCAGGCCATGAGGATGTCGAAGGCGCGCGCGTAGTCCACGGGATCCAGCCTTCGCAGGTAGTTAAAGACAATGTACAGAAGCTCTTTCAGCTTCTCCTTGACTGTGTCCCAGATTTCTCGAAGTGATACTACAGCTGGGAACAATAAATTACAATGTCAATGAAATGCACTGCAGAACAAAGACCTCCATGCATTTTCATAGCAGCCCGCACAGCTTTGCACTCTGTGTCAGACATCAAATTCGCATGCAAGAGCTTTTAGACCCACGGCCATCAGTTATGCCACTGCCACCAGGTTTTTAAATGGAAAACAATTAGGTTTTTTTTATATCTTCAATTCAATTAAATTGGTCTTCCATTGGATATATTCGCAGACAGTCCGCAATCAATTTTACAACATGTTGAGAAATGTGTATTGTAATCTAGTTATTAATTTACATAATTATGTTACTGGGTTAAGCCCGTTTAATTGTTTTTTTTGTTCAATTGTGTTTAATAAATAAATAAATAAATTTAACCAATTTGAGATTGTTATTACACATTTTCCTCTCAGATCCCTGAAAACTATGTAGGTAGGTTTATATTTGGAACACTGTAGTAAGTAGACTAACCCGAAAATTAACAAAAGTCAATCAACGCTAAGCACCCGCTCACACTCATGCTGTCCCGTAAAATGACAATAGGACTGACAGGGACAGCATTAGCGTTGATTGTCGTTTGTGAATTCGGGGGTAAGTATGTTAGTCTTCACGTTTGATAAGAGTTACTCATGCACTCACTTGAAACACCAAATCCTGTGGCACCCCCAATGCCGGCCCCAAGAGCAGCCCCCATCCTGCCACCGGCAATGCCTCCAAGCAGCCCTCCTGCTACTGTCAGCACGCCCGTCATGACCGCAGTGTCACGGTCCCATAGAACACGGATGTCAAATATGTCCACTGCAAAGAAAAAAACCTCCATGTGTAAGTAGTTTTATACATAATGTACTTTTATTTTTATTTTATTTTATATTTATATTTATCTTGAGTTTTAAAATATTGAGTGGATCACGACGGGGCTGTGAAAAGAATACCAGACCATGGCAGAATAATGTTTGGGAAATACAGTTAGGAGCTCACAGAACTGCTTGCAAATCTATGTTAAGCTGCGAGTAAAGCGACCAAGATATTATCCACGATTATTATGCGTGTAAGTCCGTGACGTCTACTTTGTTCAATGTTTCAACTAGTCAGTTGAAACATTGAACAAAGTAGACGTCACGGATTATGGCCAAGATGTTTGTAAGCAAACTCACTCACCAATTTGCAAAAGCACTTGCTCAATCCAATTGGAGTCGAACCTTTCGGCGCTTCCCACATACGGCTGCACTGCTAAAGACATTTTGACCAACAAAATTAAGAAGCACTTGGTGTGTTCCAAAAAGCAATAAATTTATCACTATAAAAATAATAATCCAGTCATAAATTCGTTACGTTTCGTCGGGTATTTTTGGCAAAACGTCAAAACAAGGCCCTTCATTCATTCAGACAACAAGCAACGGTTTGTAAACACAACTCTGTCAGACTAAGCCAAAATAGCTTTTAGGCGAATGAAATACAGCATAAAATAACAAAGCGCGTGAATATTTTATTTGTTGAGGGACGCCTTAAATCTGGAAGTTCCTAAGTCCACTTTCATCATTTTTAAGTTTGACCATTCTCTCATTCAAGTATTGATCTTAGGACGTGATGTGGTTATTTTCCAGTTACGAAAATCACTCAAAGTAGCAATTCTAATTCAAAACACGAAAAAAAATCGACTAAAAGCCAAACTGAATCGCGTAGCCAAATTACCTTTGTAGTGAAAGGGTTTAGATAGGTATTAAATATTTAACTAGTAATTGTTTTGCCGCAATGTGTGACCGGATATCTGGCTTCCTTCCCCATGTGGTCGACTTTCCGGCGGTCCGGACTAAGCGGTTTGCTGCTTCCTTTCTGGTCGACACCGCAAAGGAGTGGAACGCTCTCCCTACGTCTGTGTTTCCGGAAACATACAACCTTGGGAGTCTTCAAGGCGAGAGTGATTAGGCGACTGCCCACACAATGCCCAATCATTGTGTGTGTGGCTTCGCCCACAAGTGAGTGGCGTTCGCACGAAGATCACTATTTAATCGTTCTCGGCGAAAACCGTACTGTCAATCACTGAGCAGACTTGTCCTCAAGGTACGCCAGGAGCCGGTTGTTATAGTTAATTATTAATTACACGTTCCATAGTTTTGCAAAGTATGGAGGAAATTGCAATAGGTCTATTGAAGTCAGGGTTGGCTCTACTGCCTTTTTTGGGTACAGGCTGCATATTGGCAAGCTTCCAAGCCTTGGGAACTTGTCCCGTTGTTAGGGAGTAAAGGCGAGTCGCACTAGATTTGGGTCTGCGATGCAAAAGGGAAAATTGTCTGTTAGTGGTATTCAGCAAAATGATAAATCGATAGAAGATGATTTTTTCAAGATGAAGAAGAGGATTTCATACTTATGCATTGTTTATTTTTAATAGTATATTGAATCCGCAATATTCAAAACCATAATGAAAAATTATACACATAAGAAATTAACATTTGCCTGTTTTTCAAAATGAGCCCCTTAAATATAACGTTTTTCAATTGAATATTTTTTTAATATCTTTTAATTAATAATTACGTCATAATATAAACGACCATTACTACATCCCAAAACTACAGAAATGTGGAGTTACCAACTTCTGGTTTTAAGTCATTCGGCTGGTTGTCGCACTTGACAGTCTGTCTGTGGTTTGGCCCTTTTTTACTGGGCAGTGTTGCCACACTTTACTTACTTGACAGACAGACAGACCATAGAAGATAAAAATCTGTTGAGTTTTTTTACTGCTACCAGTGCATAGCTGAGTAACAATTAACAAACCAAAAGATATTTTCAATCCATTTTATTCTTCGTATTAAATTATTGGGACAAGTAAAAACAGTTATTAATTTAATCTAGTCTGGATTGGACGGTTGAGTGGCTATCACACCATCTAGTAAACCAAACAATGAAATATTTAATACTAAGCTTCCTATTCATTTAAATTAAAACAATTTACCTATCTACTTACATAAGGCTATAAATTCTCTTACATTTAATTAATTTTATTTTAGATTACTGTCTGTTTATAGTATCAATGACCCCCTGGGCCTCAATTCATATCTTAATTACTAACATTGTTACTGACAACGTGACAACACGAGCAAAAAAGAATGTCAGATTCCAACAAAACTGTAGATACAAACAAATATAATTTAGGTTTCAGTCCACTGTTTGCTTAACACACTATAATCGATCTATTAATGGATTACATAGTCAAAGCCAGCCTCAACATGATAAAATGATTCCAGTATAAAAACTACAGCAAAAAAACTCCTTAAAAAGCATCAGTGCCACTGACTGCCGCACTCAGAGACGTCAATAATTATCGTTCCATTCCATTTTTCAAAAGAGACTTTATAACAAATAGAACAAAGAACTTTTAGAATGTAAAATTTGACTCTAACCCCTCACGCGTCACAGTTGCAAATCGATTTTTGCCTTATTTGTCATGACCGTTATTTTTATAACGCACCGTAACACATAGTTGAATTAAAATCAAGATATCTCAGGTTTCAAGAGATGCACATCGAATCTGACTATATGTTTAGAAAGCCAATGAAATTTGCTTCCTATTTATCACAATTTTTAATACAATTGATTGTTTTCAAATTCTTAAATAACGTGAAGAAAGTGAAGAAAGTAATACTTTCCTTTTTTGTGCTATTTCCCATCCTAATTTGAAAATTAAATCGATAACTACCATATTTTAATATTATTTTCATTAGGTCATAGCCTTATCTAGACGATATAAGAATAATTTGTTCCTGTTTGAAGCAGAAAAATTACAACGAGACCTGACGTACAACAATAAAAACGTCTCAAATTTCCAAACGGGTTTTCGACACCTGAGGGGCTAATGAACCATTAACGTTAATTGACGTCTCTGAGTGCGGCGGTTAGTTCTTACTTGTCAATGTCAAATCATTAAAATATGTTTTAAAGTTTACATCAGAACACAATTACATTATATTAATCTCCGAAGTCACAATAGAAACGTTTAAATTCACAAAAAAAATGTCGGCTTATAAATAAATTCAAGCAGCAGATAAACTAGACAATATTTTCTTTCCGAGAAGGCCCGAGGTAGTCTGCATAATGACCTGTAATTAGAAAAGTAAAAGATTGATGAACTGAACTTATGTAAGAGTTTATTCGGACTTTAAGTTCTAACTTTCGTTTGTTGAAATGCTGCCTGTGTTACTCGGGCTTTTGTCTGTAAAATATCAACAGTCCTGTAGAAATATGTGTCAGTTAATAAAAGCAAGTTTTTACAAATCGTCAACGGCTCATCAGGTTCCCCATTTCTGCTTTGAACTCGCTGCTTCGAACTGACAATTCTTTGCAATAGAGCAAGAATGACCATAATAAATGTGTAGCCTGTCATCTACTATCTCAACGTCAACGACACTTTTGTGTCGCGCGAGTTTTTCGCGACTTACGTCTCAGTACACTACAGAGTCTCACGCGACGCGCCCTATAACCACGTCCACTAAACCAGCTCTTACGGTGTATTGCAATAACGGCTACTTGATCTGTTATATTTAGTAGACAGAGTACGAAATCCCGAAGCCGTCAATGCCCCAACCATACACATTTCTCTAAAGTTCAATCAATTTACCTGCGCTAGTTGAGTAGTCCCGCTACTGTTTTGTGCAAGGTACATGGCGGCCCGAGAGTAATCTTCTACACCCATCCCGGCGAGGTAGTCGTACACTAAGTCAAATACCTCCGCGAGCTTGGATTTGATGTCTTGCCACAAATCACGCATTGATATTGCTGGAGAAAAACAAAAGTACCTACATTTTTGAACAATACAAAATGTTGTTAATGCATAATTCTTTTAATGGACGAGACATTTCTGGAGTTTTCGTTGTGATTCCTCAATCGTTAGCAAAATAATGAAAAATACAACGAATTGGAAGCAGTCAACGAAAAGCGATAATTGTGTTTATTATTATTGGAAAATGCTAAAACAATGATAAACATAGTCATTAATCGGAAGTTAAATCTTTGAAATAATGTTTCTTCCGAGAGTTGAAGGTAGATGCCTTTAACATTGATGAAATCAGCCTGGCACGGATGAATCACGATGCGGGTTCGATTCCCGCCTGATGCCAAAATGACTGAATGTTTTTTACTGGTTTTCATAACTTTAGCGATAATTGTAATTGATATGGGTGTGTTACAGTGAAATTGGATAAGACGCTCACCAACGATTCCAAGGCCACAAGCACCACCAATAGCGCCACCGACAGCCGCGCCAACTTTTCCGCCAAAATGACGACCGATCACCCCACCCGCCAGAGCGAGCCCTGCAGTCACTGCCATCGCGCCTTTTGCCCTAAGAAAAGAAAAAAATTGGCATGTACGAGGTAAAAAAACGAATAAAGCTTAGTCAGAAGCCGTCAACTGTTATCTAGTAAGTTAATTTATCTAAGTGTAAGTTAGGTTGAATTGCAGACTAAAATAACAATACTAGGTACCTAGCCAGCCACCTACAGTCCGTTCGCGTTAAGTCCTTCGACCTAGCACACCCCTTAACCAATCTAATCATTCCAAGTTGGAACCCAAGTACACAGTGCCATGCAGTTGAACGCATTCTTTCAAACGCAACGGTTTTGTACCGGAGTGTTTCTACGTGTAACGGAATTAAATTCAAAAAATGCAGTAAATTCTTAACGCGAACATAGTACTATATAGTTTACAGGCAAGTAATGCGCCAATGTTAATATACATACATACATACATAAACGGCCTATATACGTCACGTACAGTCAACAGCACATCAGGTTACCCCATTTCCGTTTTTTCTCTCGCTCTTGCCAAATGACATTTGTTCGCGATAGAGCAAGGAGGACTGACCGGAAATGGGTAGCTTAATGTGCCGGCCACCGTACGTTAATATAATTATTTTTAATTATTTATTTTGCATGAAGCGCCAAGTAAGGGCCGTGGCATTATATTCCTATGATTCTTTATCAAAATCATACCTTTCATCGCTCATGACCACGCGGAAGTCGAAGCTGTCGCTGATCGTGAGAATCACATTCTCCAAAGACGTGGGGTCGAACGGCAGCGCGCATGAATTGGATCTGCGCCCACACACCTCGTAGTCACGAAAACATTCATCGTCCGAACATTCGAAAGACGACATATTTTGGTTCACAACGGAAATTAATGTAGGAGTTATTTCGTCTGCAGTCACTCGTCAACTGGTTTCTGAGCTTAACTGCCAACCCAGCAGTACATAAACCTTATTAAAATGGAGGTATAACAACCACGTAAAGCGGTCCCTTGAATTTATTTCGCTTATTGAAGGTATGTGGGTATTTTTAGAAACATAGACAATACATTTGTGACTTTTGCGATTGGCTTTTTTATATTGTTTTTACGGCTTCAGTGTCAACCTTAAAGCCAAATCTTTAGCTTCGACATGAAATGAAAAGGAAGTGTTTCACTGTGGTTGTGGTCCGAAATGAGCCAAAGCGCGCTTTAACGCATATCGATTTTATGAAAGCTTTTTTGGTAAGAGTGTTGATTCTAAGTATCAAATTTAATCAACTAAGGACACCGAAATGGCACGCTACGCCGCTGATGGGCGTGTAGCTTGGAACTCAACATAAACAGTTAAATTCTTTAGCCCCGTTTTCTTTTCTTTTCGAAAACGTTAGCGGTTCGTGCTGGCACCTTAAAATAATTACACAATAGTGTAATTATTCAAAGACTAGCCCGTGCTAGCCATAGGTTATTTGTGCTCTATGTGCTAGCCCCTCTGTGCTGTTTAGGGGGCGCGAGCGCTACATTTGCACTTCGGACTGTAGATTATGGTTACAATAATCGACCGCTACAAGAATTATTTCTTTCTTGCTGCTTTTTCTGCCTGCCTTTCTGTGCTGGTGCCCACTAAGAAAGAAACTGCCTTTCATTCAGTGTTTTTGTAAACCTAAAAGGAATTTATTAGAGCTGGTAAGTAGTTATTATAATGGACTGTTTGTTTCACTACTGGGCCTCCCGATCTGCCGGCTTCGTTCGGATGGAGACTGCTATTGATTTATCAACACTGGTACCTACCTACTTATTTAATTTACCTTGACAAACGCTATTCCGCCAGACCTAGCCAAGCCAAGAAATTTTACAAATTTTGTTCATTAGGTATTAAAATTGTGTTTAAGGGTCAATAGGTTAAAAACAGCTCATGATCTTTAAATGGCTGAACATAGATTCTCGAGTCACTTCTGAGAACATTTGCGATAGAATTACCTTCATCACCCACCTATTTTAATATTGATTGATTTCAATTTCTTTAGCATACTTCCCTGTGTGCCTTTTGGCAAAGGCCTCCTTCAATCTCTTTTCAACTCTCCCTGTTTCATGCCTTTTTTCAGTGTAATCTTATTTGTGCCATTTTCTTTGTTCCAGATTCCATTCACATTCACACAGATATTGCCATTAAACAAGAGGAAGCAGCAACAGCAGCACCATGAACGCTCGACAAATGACTCTGGCGCAACGTATTGCTGAAGAAACTCAACTTCTGGCAGAAGAAAGATGGATGATTGATGCTTTGAGTAAAATCAAAGCTCAACGCAATTGTTTAATGGTTTGTTGTTGTTTTATTCGAACAAATTAGAGTTTCTTAGTAAGCTATCCACCTATTTAGCAACAAGCATGTTTAACAGTATGCTTCTTCTTGTTTTAATTTTATCTTGCTCTTATGCTGATTCTTGCATAAGAGCAAAATAAAATTGGGTAGCCTGGATGTGAGATGATGATTACAAATGAAGTTCAAACAATCACTATTTTATATAATATGTCAACATAAAACTTTAATAAAGCTGTTGCTTTCTATAATTTGTGTTTCAGATAGAGAGACTCCAGTTAGAGAGTATGAGAAATGAGGACAAAAAAAAAGCGAACCAAAATGCAGAAGAGCAGGCAGAAAATGTGCCATCAGTTGAGACTGTAAAGGCACCTACTACCTTTGAGATTGGTATGGCGGTGCCAAAAGCACCAAAATCAATTGGCGAGTCAAGTACAGCCACTGGTGAGCATGCAGCGGTCTCCAGCACTCCACAAATGGGAATCCTGGAGACAGAAGCCATTTGCAACAGGGAGGAATTGCAGCTGGGTGTCAATAACATTTTTGGTAAGTTTACAAATCCTAGGCTTGAATACAATGTTGTTCGCATCGCTAGTAAATGCAGTATATTATGTGACACCTGACAATATTAAGTATTTGATTGTGATAGTTGAAATGGCCTACAACAGGCTGGAATCTGTTTTCATCTAACACATAAGGTTTTCAATGATTTATTAAAAAACAATTATACACTCCTGTGCCAAAATTGGAATCACTTGCTTCAATATATCCGTAAGTAAGTGATTCCAGACTTTTGCTTGCCCTTGCAAGTAGTAACATAATATTGATACAGTTTACAATCTGTGAGTAGGAGTGCTCTTTATCACTTTTTTTTTTAAAAACCTTACTAATTTTATGATTTCTTAGTTAAAAGCTTGACATCATTGTGTAATAATGAATACAGATATAAGCTCTTTTCTATAAATGAAACTAATCTTCCTTCTAGCTCAGCGACCAGATCCATTCGCCATGGAAGAGTTTGAGGAGGAGGAGGAAGACGACGAGCTGAACACCGAAGACATTCTCCTGGATATCAATATGCTTATGAACTGCACACGGCGCGAATAAAGTGCACACAGCGCGAGTAAACTGCACACGCCGCGAGTGAACTGCCTTTATTGAGAAGCATGGTTACTTCTACAGTGCTATATTAAACCAGTCAAGAGAAGCTGTTGCTGTGTATCAACCTATTTTTGGGTGAAATAAATCGCAGGCTAAGGGTGCGGTCCAGAATGCAATGTTAATGCTAACAGTGCTGTGCTATTTCGAATCGCACCCTCAATGTCGGTTGCGCCACGATAAAGGGTCCTGGCCCACGGCGACTTTTTGTAGCGCGGCTGTCGCGATTCAGTCGCGCGCTAAGAGCTTTGTAGGTTGTCCCTCAGGGCGACAGTGTTGTAAGAGAGTTGCGTACTGAAGTCATGTAATACCTAAACTTTAGTTTAGACTTTTAGAGCATCTGAAAAAACTTTAAATGAGACTCAAAAGACACATGACTTGCTAGGACCAAACTTCCTTAAGTAGTTTATTTCGAATTTAAATGGAACTGCGTGAATGCAGATATCATATAAGGTATGACGGGGTTACCTACCTCGTTCACTTTATATGATGCATTATTTGCGAAGGTGTTTTATTATTTGAAGATGTTTGTAACTCGGATTAGAAGTAGCAAGAAACTCAGATGTTACTCTTGTATTTCTTTTGACAACATTGTTGAAAGATAAACGTAACTTGATAAGTATGTCTAGATTGTAAGTTATACAGGCAGAAGTTATAAAATAACAATGCTGTTAGTGTAGTGTGTATAAAGCGGTCATATATGTCTGCAGTCACATATGTCTATGGTAAAAACCATGCAGGGATGTAATGTATGATCTCTATAATTTTATTGGACCATGTACTCATCTCAAGTAATGATTTAAGATTTAATAAATATTTCTATATCCATACTCATAAGTTTCATTTTCTCAAGAACTTACATGGTGACCCTTCCGGGCTCTTTATCGACACCACGACATCCGATGAATCTGTCAAAGTCACCTCACCACACTTGTAAGATGTATTTTTCCCCAAAAGGTTCAGGACGGCTAGCCATGCGCTCAAAACGCGACGCCCGGCGCATGTAGAAAGCACCAAAATGTATGAGATGACATTGGAAGACACCAAATTGGCGACAAGTTCACTTACATTTTCTAGTGCTATCTGCAATATCGCAGGGTGGTGTGTCGTATATGGCTAGCACCCAGGTGTTCAAACTTGAGAGTTAATTGTGATTTATTTCAGATATTTAAACAAAAACTGTTCAGTATAAGTTATTTTCTGTTTTTTTGATGTTAACAGAATGAATGATCTCTATGTAAATAAATTTAAGCATAAATCACTCCTAAGCCTAACAATAAACGTGTATTATTAAACGAGTAGTATGAACATGGAACCTTTAGCCTCTAATACAGCAATAAAACCAAGTTTAATTATATTAACAAAGAATTTAATAAAGTTTGTCTTACATTTAGATTTATAATAAACCATTAATGTATGTATTTTATATACAAGTGTACCGTACAACAGTCTAAGAAAATAATTCCATCCTTTTAATAAAACAAAAACTTTCAATTAATGGCACGGAAAGCTAATGAGAAATTCTAATGTAATACATACTTCAAATTTTAGGCACTGTGATTCGATACAATTACTAAATATACATAAGACAGTAAGTATACGAAATATACACACCACATTAAGTTACACATTAAATAAATAAAAACAAAAAGAGAAGGTATATACAAAAGTAAAGTATCAATTCGAACTACGATACGCTGCCTGAATTCACAAACTTTACTCAAAGTAAACCTCGCCTTCAATCATCATGGCGTCTCGTTTAGTGACTATAGAACTGAAAGTGCCAGCTATATTTGTAAGGCTTGTTGTAACTTATTGGCGTTTGTGGCTTCGAGGGCAAGAGCGAATTAATTTGGTGCAAGGAACAACACATTATCATTGAAGCGTTATAATTCATATTTCACATCATTCCGTCCATAAAAGCAAATAAGATTTTCTTAACTAGTAAAATTATCCCAAATTGATACAAAAGTATTTTTGAACCAATTTGGGATAATTTCATTTTATTGTGTACCAGAGTATTTATTCGACAAACACATGCGGCTTTTTGCTGACATTGAAAATAAGTCAAACATTTTCAAAAAATCAGTCTTCCGTCTATACAATGTACATACAGTTATTGAAAAACAAGTCACTTTTTAAAATAATACGGAAAGAAATTAGTAAATTAAAATATTGTTGAAGTTGTAACAAATCCTGAGATTTTGAAAATAAAACGTCGCGAATCGAGTACATCCTCATAACATTATTGCCCAATGGTGGAAGGTAATTTTAATACAAGGATTATGATGAATCTTCATTGGAATGAATTTTGCCAAAACAGACAAGAAATCTTTGCAAGGCGGACATTATATCGAGAAACAAAATAGTTGCACCAAGATTTCCTAAAATTATTTAGAATAATATGTACTGCACCTTGACACCGTCAATTTATTTATAAAATTTCAGTTGGAACAGTTTAACATAAGTAGGCCTAGCACGGACTGCTAACGTTTTGGTAATCGAAAAGTAAACGATACTTTTTTTTTAAAGACATAGGAAAAAGGAAAAAAAAGTATAATTTATTTTTCGATTACCAAAACGTTAGCGGTTCGTGCTAGCCCTACTGTTCACAAATGATGAACGTTTAACAACACTAACTTCAAACAATTAAGTAATGAAAACATTAATGTTTAAAATAAATAATTATGGGTATATGGATACATAAGAATTTGTTGACATAAGTATATACAGTCATACCTCATTAATAATTTTCAAGGATTATTTGTCTAATTTGTAAAATCTGACAAAACGCGCCAACATTAGGTATCTACTAAGCGAAAACAACAAATTTCCATCTTACAATAAATTAACAACTAAATTATGGGATATGATGTATTTATAATCACAACAGATATTAAGTTCTAAGCCGTAGAATAAATAAAACATTAAATTGATGTGACGCTCGTAATAAGAATACAATTATGTATTTAAGAACTTATATGAGCTTTATGACAAGCAAGACCGATTATTTAACTTTTGAATTAATACTGAGTAGTTTTTTTAGTGGATGAATTAAATATCAGCGTATTCAGTAAAGTGGTGTTAGTTACATAAGTTATGAGAAAAAATAGTTTTAACATGACCATTAGTCACGTGGTATATCATCAATCCTCATGGCCATAAGGCAAGTTGAGAAATTGCAGCCGCGTGAATAACCGCAAAAAACTCGACGTGGCATTTCATGTTATGGAAAATATGTATCTCGTTTTCGTGTAAATAGACACAATTCATATTATATTGGAAGCCAGTAACGATCATTATTTTTATACAAACATTCATGTGCCTAACATTTTTGTAAGAATATTTATCAGTCTTGGACCCATTGAACAAGCTCTGCTTAGATTGGGGTTCTACTTTAGTGTAATGTTCCAGATTATATCTTCAAAACCAATTTAACTGCTGTTAATGTACAAAATTCATACTTATTATATTAGTACATCAGCCTTCGCTTTACGTTTCATCTCTTGCTCTTGCCAAATTACATTTCCGGGGGAGGAAGGGCTGTCCGGAACCGGAAATGGATAGTCTGTCATGCCATTGACTGTACAATGACACAATTATTCCTATCAACCTTTTAGCTCAGACAAAAACATTCATGTACTAACACTATTGTGACTGTGACCACAGTTTGCTGAGATCTAGGCTTTTACATATTACTAAGATACATTGTCTTGAACAACTACATTGAAAATTTAGGGTCGTTCAAAAAGAAAATATCGTGATCAGCCTAAATAATGATCACAGTATATTAATACTTTCATTAAATTGTAATTGATACAATGCAATTTTATTTCAAAGATAAAAGTACCAAAAAAAAACTTTATCTAAGTGTCAGCCGGTACTTGAATCTGCGTCTAAAATCCTAGCGACATATAAAAGGTGTTTTTTTAATGATATTTCTATCTTTGGTGATCTTGTTGAATTCGATACCGTCGAGCGTCACATCTTAAATCTGCTTGCATAAATTAACACACTTTCAGCTACCATATTGTATCACCAGTTTTTATACAGAAGATCTTTAGGTACGGGATCCCACACTCACTGCACGGATTACAAATATGTATTTACACTATGTCTCGAACAAGTCTTTCACTGTTTAAAGACTTTCACTGGTCAGCCGGTCTTTTCGTCTTCTGGCCGTTTCCAGGCACACAAATAGTTCCTTTATTCGACACTTTGATAGGAGGTTACAGGTATTTGCAGAGTGACCCCCTTCTTCTTAAAGGTCAATAGCCATACTGAGGTCTGTGGACAAAGAGCAGTTTGCGTTAGCGGTCATTGCAATGACATAAATAAAAATGACAAAAAAACATCTTACATAACCTGAACAAAAACTAACCCCCTTATTCATAAAAACGAACGCAACGCTAAAGAAAAGTTAAAATGTTGTTGAAGTTTTTATGAATAACGGGGTCATTCATAAAAACTTAAACAGCGGTTCAACATCACGTTCACTTTTGTATAGCTCTGTCTCTTTCATTATTGTTGTTGCCGCCATTTGCGAGTAAGTGTCAGAACTCGTCAATTGCTTGAACTATGCTTAAGGGTTGCGTTCGTTATTATAAGTGGGTAACAAGGGAAAGGTATTTTAGAAATTTTCCGGTTGGACGAAAGATAAGAACGAAGGGTGAGTAGCCCTAAGGGAATAACTGATTTTAATTGACAGTTGTTAGAAAACAAAATAAATAGTGCTACTTGAAAAAGGAATGACAGGCGTGGTAAAAAAAAACAATAAAAACAATGAGATTAAAATTAAAATCATTGATTGATCGATTACAGGTAGCTATGAAAAACTAAATGATTATAAAGATGAACAAAAAACCAGATGCATTGCCGTGTCTCATGATGGCATCAGTTAAATCAATAAGGTCTCAGCATGATGTCAACGTCTCTTTGAAGGAAGATAATGCTGCTTTTTTTCAGGTCCTGTTATGATACATAACATGAATTGCTTATATACGTCCCACAGCTGGGCACGGGCCTCACCTCAACTATGAGGTGGATTAAGTCATACTCTAATACGTGGGCTCAGTGCGGATTGTTGGAGGGGTGTAAGGTTAGTGAGAAACTTAGATGTCAGATGTTATCAAGCCGCCCCAAGGCCTCCGACTAGGCTTGAAAACTGACTGACTAAGCAGTGATATCTAGTGACAATATATCCTATTTCAATATGGTTCTCTATGGTAGACGTACCTATCCCCTCGGCTGTCTGTGGGGCATCAAGCCAGTCTTGGCGGGCCGCAGGAGGTGTAGAACAGTAACTACTAGTATGTACCTAGACGTACCTATCCCCTCGGCTGTCTGTGGGGCATCAAGCCAGTCTTGGCGGGCCGCAGGAGGTGTAGAACAGTAACTACTAGTATGTACCTAGACGTACCTATCCCCTCGGCTGTCTGTGGGGCATCAAGCCAGTCTTGGCGGGCCGCAGGAGGTGTAGAACAGTAACTACTAGTATGTACCTAGACGTACCTATCCCCTCGGCTGTCTGTGGGGCATCAAGCCAGTCTTGGCGGGCCGCAGGAGGTGTAGAACAGTAACTACTAGTATGTACCTAGACGTACCTATCCCCTCGGCTGTCTGTGGGGCATCAAGCCAGTCTTGGCGGGCCGCAGGAGGTGTAGAACAGTAACTACTAGTATGTACCTAGACGTACCTATCCCCTCGGCTGTCTGTGGGGCATCAAGCCAGTCTTGGCGGGCCGCAGGAGGTGTAGAACAGTAACTACTAGTATGTACCTAGACGTACCTATCCCCTCGGCTGTCTGTGGGGCATCAAGCCAGTCTTGGCGGGCCGCAGGAGGTGTAGAACAGTAACTACTAGTATGTACCTAGACGTACCTATCCCCTCGGCTGTCTGTGGGGCATCAAGCCAGTCTTGGCGGGCCGCAGGAGGTGTAGAACAGTAACTACTAGTATGTACCTAGACGTACCTATCCCCTCGGCTGTCTGTGGGGCATCAAGCCAGTCTTGGCGGGCCGCAGGAGGTGTAGAACAGTAACTACTAGTATGTACCTAGACGTACCTATCCCCTCGGCTGTCTGTGGGGCATCAAGCCAGTCTTGGCGGGCCGCAGGAGGTGTAGAACAGTAACTACTAGTATGTACCTAGACGTACCTATCCCCTCGGCTGTCTGTGGGGCATCAAGCCAGTCTTGGCGGGCCGCAGGAGGTGTAGAACAGTAACTACTAGTATGTACCTAGACGTACCTATCCCCTCGGCTGTCTGTGGGGCATCAAGCCAGTCTTGGCGGGCCGCAGGAGGTGTAGAACAGTAACTACTAGTATGTACCTAGACGTACCTATCCCCTCGGCTGTCTGTGGGGCATCAAGCCAGTCTTGGCGGGCCGCAGGAGGTGTAGAACAGTAACTACTAGTATGTACCTAGACGTACCTATCCCCTCGGCTGTCTGTGGGGCATCAAGCCAGTCTTGGCGGGCCGCAGGAGGTGTAGAACAGTAACTACTAGTATGTACCTAGACGTACCTATCCCCTCGGCTGTCTGTGGGGCATCAAGCCAGTCTTGGCGGGCCGCAGGAGGTGTAGAACAGTAACTACTAGTATGTACCTAGACGTACCTATCCCCTCGGCTGTCTGTGGGGCATCAAGCCAGTCTTGGCGGGCCGCAGGAGGTGTAGAACAGTAACTACTAGTATGTACCTAGACGTACCTATCCCCTCGGCTGTCTGTGGGGCATCAAGCCAGTCTTGGCGGGCCGCAGGAGGTGTAGAACAGTAACTACTAGTATGTACCTAGACGTACCTATCCCCTCGGCTGTCTGTGGGGCATCAAGCCAGTCTTGGCGGGCCGCAGGAGGTGTAGAACAGTAACTACTAGTATGTACCTAGACGTACCTATCCCCTCGGCTGTCTGTGGGGCATCAAGCCAGTCTTGGCGGGCCGCAGGAGGTGTAGAACAGTAACTACTAGTATGTACCTAGACGTACCTATCCCCTCGGCTGTCTGTGGGGCATCAAGCCAGTCTTGGCGGGCCGCAGGAGGTGTAGAACAGTAACTACTAGTATGTACCTAGACGTACCTATCCCCTCGGCTGTCTGTGGGGCATCAAGCCAGTCTTGGCGGGCCGCAGGAGGTGTAGAACAGTAACTACTAGTATGTACCTAGACGTACCTATCCCCTCGGCTGTCTGTGGGGCATCAAGCCAGTCTTGGCGGGCCGCAGGAGGTGTAGAACAGTAACTACTAGTATGTACCTAGACGTACCTATCCCCTCGGCTGTCTGTGGGGCATCAAGCCAGTCTTGGCGGGCCGCAGGAGGTGTAGAACAGTAACTACTAGTATGTACCTAGACGTACCTATCCCCTCGGCTGTCTGTGGGGCATCAAGCCAGTCTTGGCGGGCCGCAGGAGGTGTAGAACAGTAACTACTAGTATGTACCTAGACGTACCTATCCCCTCGGCTGTCTGTGGGGCATCAAGCCAGTCTTGGCGGGCCGCAGGAGGTGTAGAACAGTAACTACTAGTATGTACCTAGACGTACCTATCCCCTCGGCTGTCTGTGGGGCATCAAGCCAGTCTTGGCGGGCCGCAGGAGGTGTAGAACAGTAACTACTAGTATGTACCTAGACGTACCTATCCCCTCGGCTGTCTGTGGGGCATCAAGCCAGTCTTGGCGGGCCGCAGGAGGTGTAGAACAGTATGTAGGCGGCGCTGGAGCGCACCTCGCTCGGAGGGATTTCCGTCACCACGTGGTCGTCGTATTTGTACCATCTGGAACATTCACGTGGACGTTAACACTATTTTCCAGCCAACCAACGAAGAATGTTTGTGAACAGACATCAAATTGATAAATATCACTGGAAATTATTCCACAGAGCGCCATCTAGCCTCACATTAAGCAACTTAATGCTTTTGCAATGGGAAACTATACAATGATTAAACACATTTGGATACTATTTTTTTATAAATACATACTTAATATACATAAGAAAAACCCACACAAGTACAAACAGACATGTTCATGCACACAAATGTTTGTAAAAAGAATATAGTTTCAGGTTATTTATGTATGTAGTTAAGGAATTAGGATCGCCAACCGTACATTTATGGCAGCAATTTACTAATAACATTTAAAATAACAAAAAATATCAGCATGAAAACTAAAAAAAACATTTAGGTAATCTATCATGAAAGATGTCCATAACCACGGCCCCATTCATCTTATTAAGTGCGTTATACTGTGCACAGCATCTGGATAAAGGTGCGTTTCTGCCCATATTTGTTCTAGAAAATGGAAGTGCAAAAGAATTTCCACAGTGTGACGAGGAAGATGCGATGGGACCGTAAGCGACGGTGAGCGTTGGGTTATATTTTGATTTTATACAAAACTAGCAGCCGCCCGCGACTTCGTCCGCGTGGACTTAGCTGTATGTGAAAAAAGATTTTCCCGCTTTGAAAAAGATTTTCCCGCTTTTCTGTTGAATTTTCTTTGCTATAAACCTTACGGAGTCCGAGACCTTTCCAACGAATGCAAAACCTTGGAAATCGGTTCGTGCGTTCTGGAGTTATAGCGCCAGGAAGGAAAACCCGACTTATTTTTTATATAGTAGATATGAACAAAAAGGTACTCACTTCCCGTAAACACTGCTCTTACAATAAGCGGTGTAATGTCCGCCCTCCATCGACCCGTAGTGGTTGGACACCGCGTACAGGCTGTAGAGGTGGTTGCTCGGCGAGTGCAGCGAGAACGGCCGCATGTCCAGCTCTTCCAGCGGGAACTCTATGTAGGTTTGCTTCTTTCTGTACGAATTCACCATGTACTCCTACGAAATAGAACAATGAAAATAATATATTTATTTATTTATTTATAATTTATTTTGGGTACAAAGTCCCATTTTGTACAGTCAACAGCACATCAGATTACCCCATTTCCGCTTTTTCTCTCGCTCTTGCCAAATATCATTTCTTCGGAATAAAACAAGGAGGACTGACCGGAAACGGGTAGAGTGATGTGCCGTCCACCGTACAAAGTAAACAAAAATATCAAAAACTATAGTTAAAATGAAGTCAAAAGTGACCTGGAACCCAAGTCTGCTAATTTAGGACGCTTCAATTGAATCGTGATTGAGTCTCAATCGGCTATAGTCAAATCTCTATATATAAAAATGGATAGCTGTTCGTTAGTCTCGCTAAAACTCGGGAATGGCTGGACCGATTGGCTAATTTTGGTTTCGAAATATTTGTAATGGTCGAGGAAAGGATTAAAAGGTGAGTAATCATGAGAAAATGCTGGGAATATAGTAAAAATCTCAATTTTAGTTTCCTTTTAGTAAATATTACTACCTGTCACGTGACACTAAATGTTTGACAACAAAACGAAGTCTGTTGGGACAGCTAGTTTGACATATTTTTCATAGAAAATGTATCAAATTAGCCGATTGAGATTCAATTGAAGCGTCCTAAAATTAGCAGACTTGGGACCCTGACACATGCCGGTATGTATTATGGGGCCAAACCTTGGGATCCACGTAGAACCGCTTGAAGTGGATGACGAGGACTGGAGGCAGGCGGGAGATGTCGAGCTTCTTGACGGCGTCGCGTTTCTCTTTGCAGTTGGGGCAGTTCCAACCTGGTATTGTTTCACCGTTCAGGTACAGTTTCAGGCAATCCTGTGAAGGGGAAAATATAGGCGTAAATCACAAATAAGTAGTAGTACATACTATTGTAATATCGCAGTAACATTTAAATAAATAATAATATACGGCCTATATACGTCCCACTGCTGGGCACGGGCCTCACCTCAACTATGAGGTGGAACGAGCCATTCTCCAACACGCGGGCTCAGTGCGGATTGTTGGAGGGGTGTAAGGTCAGCGAACAACCTTAATGTCAGATGTTATTAAGCCGTCCTAAGGCTTCTGACTAGGCTTAACGACTGACATCTAGCGGCGTCAACCGGGACTAACTGCTCAACGTGCCTTCCGAAGCACGGAGATGCCCAAAAATACATCACTAAATTTCGGTCGGGGTGGTCACCCATCCCATTTCCGACCCGGCATGTGTTGCTTTACAACAGCGATCGTCGCCGATCACTGTCACAACTGCGCCACGGGCACCTCACGACTTCACGTGTGTGACTCACGCTAAGTGAACACCGGTTGGCATTGGCGGGCAGTTCCAGCGAGAGGTTGCTGAAGGGGTCGTAGGCGACGCTCTCTATGCCCAGCAGTGGGCGTCGTTCGGCTGACATGATGAACCTAATATGAGGAGGCAACGTGACTAAAAAGTGTGTGACTCACGCTAAGTGAACACCGGTTGGCATTAGCGGGCAGCTCCAGCGAGAGGTTGCTGAAGGGCTCGTACGTAACGCTCTCTATGCCCAGCAGTGGGCGTCGTTCGGCTGACATGATGAACCTAATATGTGGAGGCAACGTGACTAAAAAGTGTGTGACTCACGCTAAGTGAACACCGGTTGGCATTAGCGGGCAGCTCCAGCGAGAGGTTGCTGAAGGGCTCGTACGTAACGCTCTCTATGCCCAGCAGTGGGCGTCGTTCGGCTGACATGATGAACCTAATATGTGGAGGCAACGTGACTAAAAAGTGTGTGACTCACGCTAAGTGAACACCGGTTGGCATTGGCGGGCAGTTCCAGCGAGAGGTTGCTGAAGGGCTCGTAGGTAACACTCTGCTTGCCGCACACGCAGCAGCGGACCGTCGACTTGATCTGCCCGTAGAACAGCCGCAGGATCAGGCTCTCTTTGGACTTGGTGTACTCGTGCCAGGCCTTCTCTGACGGCGGTAGGCTGTCCTGTTGAGGATATATTGGTTTGAATACACGAGTTAAAGCTTCTGAGTCCCTTTTCAATACTTTTGCGAAACAAAAACCATACGTAGGTACAATTGCATAAAAACATCCATACGTAGGTGTCGAAATTACAAAATTTTATCGTGACGTGGACAAAGAAAGCGGTAAAATTTTAGAAGTGTTACAATAGTACTTCATTTGGCGAATAACAGTAACTTAGTCCAGTTGCCTTGCATGCTTAACACTCTTTAAGTTAGCAGTCGCAGCTTCGCTGGAGTTTAATTCACTCTGTCACAAAGTTTTTACATTATTTCGAAATATCTTTATTATGCCCACAACAATTATTTTGTGGCGGGCGATTTTTTAGAATAATAGGGGAAATTAGGTTCCACATTGTATACTTGTGATGAAAAACGCATGATGGAGATGAAATCATGTTTTGAAGAATTAGAATTCAAAACAAGAAGGGTGCTGTTCCTATCATTCCCTCCTCTAAGCTTAGTGTGACATACCTTGTGCGTGGGAACGTTGATGGTGAACTGCAGATCCAGATGGAGCCAGTCCATGAGGATGGTGAGGAACTCGTGCGAGTCCTGCTGCTCGCAGCCGCGGAAGGCGCGCTGGTGCTTGCCTACTTCGTTCTGGAAGACAGGCCATTTAATGGTATTTAGGTTGTTTTAACTGAATTTCTGTCAAGTTCAACTTTTATTACAACACAGAAGGTGGCAGAGTACATACAAAAGATATTTAGTTCTTTTAGTTGCGCTCAAAAATAATAAGGTCTTTTCCGGAAGAATAGCATATGATTTAATCACACACACAGGTTCCAAAGATTTTACAAACTATGAACAAGTTTTACATTAGTACTCTGAACACCGTTTGTTGGCGTGGAAATGGCTAACATAATGATTGCTGTTCAAGTTAATTATTTCATTTTCCTTGTGGCTTATGTCCTGGCCGAAATTACAACAGGAGAAACGGCTTCTGGACGAAGTGATAGCGGTATTGACGCTTGGAAGATCGAGCCACGTCAGCGCTAAGCGGCTCAGAAGCAGAATAAGGATCGAAAACCTGAAGCAAACAGCACTCACCCTCAAGTCTTTGGTGGCGATGAACCGGTACTGGCCCGACCACAGCGCGCGCACCACCGCCGCCAGCTCCTCGGCTATGGCGCCGCGCGTGCTGTGTGATCTGGAAACAATTTGTATTTAAATAACCTGGTCAAAAGTGATTACGTGTGCTGGTTGAGGGAGTGGAATGAACTTCCCACTGCTGAAGTGTTTACACAGCAATACAACTTGGGCCTCTTCAAGAAGAGAGTGAACAGTAGACATGTGTAGTTCCGGACCTTAATAGTTCCAGGAACTATGTCCGGCACTGGAACGACATCGTTCCGATCCGAGGCGCCTTATTAAACAGGTTCATCGTTCCTCACATGTCCCAGCGAGACGGACCGAACACAGTTGTACGGGTAAGGAAAAGGAACGATCGGCGGCGCCAACGAGCCCGGCCGAGCGTGACCCGATCCCCACCGACGGAGTAACCTAAAGGGACAGCACATTGAGTGATACTTGTACAATGTGTCATCTTATATCGTTGCAATAGGTGCGATTTTGTCACAAAAATGTATGCGTTGACGTCTGTGCAAAGGCAATGTTGTCGTGTATGAGCAAAATTAAAACAGCTATACATGGGCGTTAGAGTAGTGTGAGTCTGGGCTTGTGTGGGCTACCTTAGTCCACGCGTGGGCTTGTGTGGACTTCATCAGAAGCGAGACCAGATAAGTTTCACGTCACCCCTGACAGTGGGATATCTTAGTCCACGCGTGGGCTTGTGTGGGCTTCACCAGAAGTGACATTAGATAAGTTCTACGTCGCGCCCGGCAGTCTGCTAACTTAGTCCACGCGTGGGATATTTTAGTCCACGCGTGGGCTTTTGTGGGCTTCACCAGAAGTGATATTAGATAAGTTACACGTCGCGCCCGGCAGTTGGTCATCTTAGTCCACGCGTGGGCTTGAGTGGACTTCACCAGAAACGACGAAGTTCCACATCGCGCCCGATACTAGTTGCATTAGATCGATAGTCATAATAAACTTTGCAGATTTTGTTTTGAAATGTTGGAAATCCCTCCTTTACAACATTTCAAAACACAGAACTGGAACGCTGGAACTGTTTATGAACATGGTAGAACTAAGACCCTTTACGGTGCGATGTCGGAAAAGGTGCACGCTTCGGTGGAACTAAATAGTTCCGCGGACATGTTAACGGACATAGTTCCGGAGGGTAAGTTAATCGTTCCAGGTTCAATCCAGTGCCGGACATGATTTGCGCACCTCTAGTGAACAGCCATTTGTTAGGCTGCCTGTCCATTGACGCGGAGAGGGGCAGCGGAGCGGAGAAACGAAGAAATATTAACCAATAGGATTGCATGAAATCTCGGAGCGGAGATTTCATGCAATCCTATTGGTTAATATTTCTTCGTTTCTCCGCTCCGCTGCCCCTCTAAGCGTCAACGGACAGGCAGCCTTAGGCCGGCATATACCACCTTAGGCCACATTATAACTTACGATTAGATGAGATTGTGGTCAAATGCGCGTCTAACTAAGCTAAAACAAAAGAGATAGAGAACTGTGGGTTCAATTCGTTAGTAGTCACCATGATCATTGCTGACCATACAGCTACCCTATAGATTCCTAAAGCGGCTTGTTGCAGGCAATCTGCATCTTCATCAGGTCATCCGTCCATCTTACGCGTGGGCGTCTCACACTGGGATTGCCTTCCACCTATTAAAATGCCTATTGAACTTGCTGACCCGCTGCGCCAGTTCAAAGCAGTGCAAGTAATTACAAGTCAACCAAACAGATGACTTTAGCTCTCATTTCGAAAAAGTCCAACCTCCTTATTCATAAAAACGACCGTAACGCTAATGCATAGTTTAAGCAATTGACGTGTCTTGTCACTTACTCGCAAATGGCGGCAGCAACAAAAATGAAAGAGACAAAGCGATACAAAAATTATCGTGTTGTTAAAGCGCTGTTTAAGTTTTTATGAATAAGGGGGCAAGTTGTTATGTTATACTCGTAGAAAATGGAAGCGTTGCTGTAGTTTATGCAGTTCCTTTGACGTTATGTAAACGGTTAATGGCATGACAGGCTACCCATTTCCGGTCGGTCCTCCTTGCTTTTTAACAAATAATTGATATTTCGCAAGAGGGAGATATAAAACGGAAATGGGTAAACTGATGAACCGTTGACTGTACACACAATGATGAACGAATTGACGGTTGGTGTTGATGATGAGAAGGTCTGATGGTGATAAGGTGCAGGTGGAATAATTTGATAAATTACCTGTTGACGTGTTCGAGGTACTGTCCGTTGCAGAAGTAGGTGACAAGGATGGCGGTGTTGTTCAGACATTGGATGATGCTGTTCATGTAGCAGGTGTTGCCGAGGTTCTTCAGGCCTGTGAGACCGCGACCCTGCACACGTTTGAATGTTCACACACCTGCCAGACCTCGCCCCCGAATTCACAAACTTCAATCAAAGTTGCCGCAAAGTGTCCATAGAAATGCGTTTTGTGAATTCGGGGGTACGATGCGCACCGCGATAAAATTATGACGTGCTTTTTCACTCAAAAGCTATTCAAAACGCACGGTATAAGAGATGACGGGTGACAAAATTTTGTCGCGGTAAACATTCAAGCCCCCTAATCAACTTTAAAAACTTCTTACGCTTGACATATAAATTCATAAAACATGAGTTAAAGACGCAAGTTAAAGCTGTAAGGTACGATTTGACAGACTTTCTGGGTAGGTGTACTTGATATTTATAACAGTCATTAGTCTTCTGAGATGTTTACTTACTTTTCAAACAAAATCCTAACTACAGAAGTCAATAAGTAGGTATTAAGATACCAATTTCCTTTGATTAGTTTCAAAATCAAGCAGAATAAAGATACACAAAAATACGGTGCAAACAGAATAGTTGCCACCTTATTTTAAAACTTATTGGATTGGAATAGGGTTCAACACCAATGAAAAATTGTAACATGGCAGAAGGGTTAACATACTAGAACATATTTCGCATATTTCAGCAACTACACTACTCTAATAAATTGTCTGTCTCGACTGCGAATTGCTTTACAAATGTGAGCAGAAAAACAGAAATGGCGTATTAGCACATAAGTTTAAAGTTGGATAGTGTTCTTGCGAGGGCAATGCACCCTGACATTGGGTTACCCTTCCAGTGAAGCGATAGGGTGATGTGAGCAGTATTGGTACGACAACCATCTTTGGTTACAAATAAAAAGAAATTAAGAAAAGTGCACATGTTCTTACATGTTTCCCTGTTACTTTATAGATTTAAAAAATTGACGATTTGAGATAAAAAAACAGATTACTAATTCAAAGAAATTGGCATCGTTAATATACCTATTTCATAAAAGTTCTTCTTCTGTAATCTGGAATCGGAATCGTGGAATAATGTATTCTTATTTATTTTTTAGCTCGGTTATGCGATATTTCAAAATAAAAAAGCATTGCTATTTCGTTTAAATATTAGTTCGATAATTGTGACATATCTGATTCACGTAAAGATAAATAAACGTTGTAGGTAGTTTCTTTCAAAACGGAACCACGATTTAAGTAAAGTTGATCAACGCTTTTATTTTCTAATTAGTGGTGAACCGGATAGCAAGTAATAAGATTGGTGGTGTAAATGTCGTCAACTTACGGCATTCGACTCCACCCTGGGTTATTTTGATTAGCTTTTAGGTAACCGGGGGTAAAACTTGAGGGAAAAATCTACCAATGAAGTAACGCGAGAATGAAACTTGAACCATTAGTACTTGACCTTTGCACTAACTTATCGACCCAACAGTTATTTTTAAAGTATCTTCACTCTTTATAGCTCTCGAGAAACAAATAAAAGTTACCTTTATTTTGGCTTGTTTACTTTCTCTTAAGTAAAATTTTTAGGGCATTTATTACAAAACCCTTATAACGAGTTAAAAAATAAAGTACTAAAGAATTACATACTATAAAAAAAAATGACACAAAATAGCAACTTCTGTGTAATTAATTAGGTTTCACTTGCAACTTATTATTATATTAGAAATTAACGTAAACACTTAGCACAGTGTGCTTGTGTGTGTGTGTGTAGGTATTGTGTGTTATTGTATTTTCGTTATGTTTGACGGTATTTCTAATGAAGAAGACTATTTCCTTTGCGGTTTATTACATATTCCACAAATTCCTACTAAATACCAGTGTTTTTTCCTTATCTAAATTTCTGCTAGTCTAGCTCTAGGTACTTTACTATACTATATGTGCTTACCCTTCGGAACAGCCAGACGATGTGGTTCTGCGAGTACTTGAGTCGCACTTTAACTTTGAGCACCATATTAGCGGTGTTTAGGGGAATGCATCGCTGCTCGTAGCGGAGAATCTTGCTTTCTTCACTACTACTGCTTAAAACCGTTGTGGTTGGAAACTCAACTAGTTTGTCACTTTTGGTGTTTTGTTGTTTCTTTACTTGTCAATTGCACTTTTGTTAGTTCGATTTGCTTATTACACTCTTGATCTTTATATCCGTTTAACTAAACGGTTACAGGTAAACAAATAAAGTTATCTGGCAGTTTTTTTGTTATAGTTTGCACCCTTTTGCTTAGGAATCGCAATTTTCTTCGCTTTATGTAACTTGACTCGCTAATTTCACTTTTGTGATGTTAGTCTTTCGTATTCTTGTTTATTGCCTCAATTAATAAACACACCGACGAGTTGGCTTTTCTTTATTTCTTTAAAAGTTTTCTTTATGCTCTGAACACTAACTAATATATTCTTGTCATATATTCCAACAAGTATAGTTACTGCGACCAATTGATTTTTTGCCAATTAGTTTCAACTCTTAAGAAATGATATTCCCAACAGCTATTTTCTTTTTCCCTCGTAGCACATTCAAATTATTAATATGGCACTTTTCTTGTGTATTTTGATAACGGAAACACTAGTAGTACCATTATAAGTAGATACAATAGAAAAACTGTCGAAATCACAGTGGCTATCGATTGCAGCATTTGTCTTGTGTGAATATAATACTTTACTTTGTGAAATTGTACCACTGGGAAGAATTCATTTGACAATTCTTCGTTCTCGGATGCATCTTCGTCGCACACGGTACGACTATAGGAAGACCACAAACATGTTAATTATTTTTGGATACAACACTCTTGATTTTCACAACACTTTCTGAGTTGTCACTTTTGTCAAAAAAACGTAAGTTCTTAGCTTTAAAATTAGCAGTCTTTATTATTATTACTTTAGCAAACGTAATTTCTTTGATTTAGCTCCGCGCCTTTTTATTCACCCAGTAACTTCTGCACAACTATTTTCACCAGTTATTCGTAACTTATTGCAACATTTGTATATTATCGTGGTTTTGTCGCGTCGGGATATCAAACGTGCTTCTTTTGGCATAGTTGAAGCAATACTGAATAGAAAGTACAAACAGAGTACATTAGACGGGAGCTCACGTGTCCGTCAAGGGCTGAAGGGGTGGGGTAGGGTGACTGCCTTTGGGGGGTGGTTTGGGAGATTTTTGTGTACGTTGTGTTGCCGCACGTGCCTAAACACGGAATGATAATTGAGAACTTTAATCCGATTGGCAACGAATACCTAAAATAATTGCAATCTTTAGAATAATATTAATGCTAAAGTTGATTTTCTTTCTCTTCTTCAATTTACGCGCTTTTGAAGATTTTATAAACAAAGTGCGAGGTCTAAAGCCTTTTATTTCCATGACAAGTTGATTTTGCTCTTTTGATAGGTAGGATCCTTACCGTTCGCTATCATTAATATACTAATTGAGAACTTTCAGGTGAAATCTGGTTAAGTTTATTACAAATGTTTTATGAGGATTTCGACAATTATTTAAATAAGAAAATCTAATGTGTCTTTTAAATATTTCGACGACCCGTTTTGCGTGACTAAAAGCTCTAGTTAAGACAAAAAGTTCTACATACAGTCTAGAACGAATAGTTGTGTTGTATTGAGTCTAGGTGTTTGTGATGCTCCAAGTTTCCATAACCCCCAAGAGCACCGTACTGTGGTCGGGCAATGTATGTGATGTTGTCTTATGCTATTTATGGCCACCCCACATGTGTGAGCAAATGGCCTCGTGCGTGCGTGTCCCACGAGTTTAGCGAAGGAAACCGCCGTACGTTTGATTGATTGCACTTTCTCGATGTTATTTACAACAATATTGACGTACAACAGACGTGCGGACCACCAGCAAACCCGACACTGAGCAAGGGTACAACATTATGACATGCTAGGCTGTTTTTATTTTTAGCATTAGGGATAATGTATTATCATCTTACTAAAGATAGGAAAACCAGAAAAAGCCAATCAGTTTACCTGGTCAGGCGGGAATCGAACCTGCATCTTTCGCAAACCGGGCGACTGCACTAACCATTATGCTACCGAGACCATTAACAGACCGGCCGAATTTCTCTGGTATATTATAACTGGCAGCCAGGTTTGTTTCACCAATGTTTAGGCATTGATTGATTGATGCCAGGTAGACCGATTGTCTTTTTTCTGGTTTTCCTATCTTTATTATGGCATGCTTTTTTAGCGCCAATTCCACAAGAATCGCAAGAGAAAATGCGTGACAAAAATTTGTTTCTGGCGCTTCTCAGCTCAAATGATGGTAGGCTGGATCGAAAATAAATAATATAGCGGAAACTCTTTTCATCAAGAGTTTCCGCTCTATTATTTTTTATTAACTATTCCAACAAAAAAAAACATTCAAATATTGCTAAATATCTAGGACATAATACATCAAGAAAACCCTGACTACAACTAAGCAGAACTAGTGCTATGGGTCGGTGAGAGGGAGGAGAAAAAACTGTGAAAAGTACTTGACTGTCTGACTAAGTTAACAATGAGCACCAGTAAAAACTATAATTTGAAAAATTAATCACTAAAGTATTAAATTTTCGTGAAAATACCTTTTATTATAATGCCTTACATAACTAAACACAAAGGTGGGACCGCCATCACCAATAAGCTACAAATAACGCGGTGTGGAAAATAATACTAAAGGCGATAGGTCAAGTTTATACCCTTTGACAGTCCACATCACCTTATGCCAATGCGATAAAGCTCATTTTGCTTTACGCTCGACGTGAAAACTGTACAAAATCGTAGGTCTATTTTTATGACAAGTGCGTCAGAAGCACAGTATAAACCATTCAGTAGAACATCTACATACAAACGCGCCACTCTCGGTTTGAATGTGTGCGTGAGCGTCGCGCGCCGTGTCGCGGTATCACGCACACGCTAGCATAAAATAGGGAGGCGGCAGTACGGACGGGCTGTGTCGCTTGTCTGTGTGCACGCTAGGCCAATAACTCGGCAGGCGGCCTTAGATAGCCTACTGTATGCTTTATACTGTGTCAGAAGCTCGGAATAGTCGACGCGGTCCGCAGAGACTTCGTGACGTCACAGTGACGACGTAACAGGTTATTAGGACCATTGGAAAGGCCGCATTATCATATTAAAGAGATATATCGAGACAATAAGTGGTTGTTCAGTAGAATTACGGAGATTGCTGCTCAAGCAATGTTAGAGTTATGAAATATTCAACAAGCTTGAGAAAGTTGACCTGAAAAACTTCAACAATATAGTATGCCAGAAAGATTCGGCCGGTCTTTTCATGGTCTCGGTAGCACAGTGGTTAGTGCAGTCGCCGGTTTGCGAAAGATGCGGGTTAGATTCCTGCCTGATGCCAAGACGGCCAAATGTCATGTAGTGTATGTTTTAAAAAACCCGGTTATTTAGTGTTTATATGGCTAAATGTCTTTTTCTTGTTTTCAGATCTTTAGTAAAGATACTTCATGGTAAATGATAAAAACAGGTATTTGCTTTTATTTTTACTGGAGCATTCAAAGTAATCTAGAGACGATTTAAAATCACATAAACTAATTAAAATTCGCTGATTCCAGGCCATCTTCACATCACCAACCTTTTGTTTCAGATTTAGGAATTATAAATAAAGATGATGATGTGATGCTGATAATCTGCATTTTAATATTTTTTGGTGTTTTATGTAAAACTTATATGTGTATGAGTATTTATTAACTGATTAACCTAACATTTTGCACTGCTAACGGTATTTCTGTCTCGCCCTATGGTTGACTGGTAGAGAATGCTTTTAGCATTCAGTCCGCCTTTTGTACTGGTTTGTGCATTAAAGATGAAATAAATAACTTAACAGAACAAACATTGAAAGCTCATGAAACAAGCAGATTTGTTGAATAAATCACAGAGGTCCATTGAGGTCGAGCTCAGGTGGCCCAAACCTTGTCTTCGTGCTTAGTTATTGATACGGAGGACCTCTTGAATTTTTCAAGAGGGCCTATTTCGGTACTTCGAATAATTTAAAAGGCTTTTTGGTCAGCCCTTGTTTTTTATTTTGTTTTTAGTAAAAAAAAAATTTGGTGGGAAAAACATCTTCAAAACTTGGTGGGGTTTGAAAACTTGGTTCAAAACACATTATTTTGTCGTATTAAAGAAATCTACAACAAATGGTTTTAATCACAGAGGTTATAAACAGTGTGAATCTCGATCTCGAGACAGATACTACGAAAATCTTCTACGACTTAACACTACGGCACTGCTACGAGTATTTTCACTACGAAACTTGCCAATACTACGTTACTACGAAAGTAATTTTGTGTCTGCGTTCTTATCTAGTTGAGTGTTTAAATACAAGCTTATCTGAGTTTGGGGTCAGTTTTCTGAGTGTAGGATTGCGACATCTTGATGATTTGATTGATTGAATTGTTATTTCATTTCATGGTCGATCTCAATTGAGGATTCTATGTAAATGTAATATGAAATTTTGCATTATCTCGTGTTACTTGTAATGCAAATTTTGATTGAGACATACATTATCTTATTTTATGTATACAAGACAACGCAGTGGCGGCTCAGCTTTCATGGCAACAAACCGTTTGTGTAAAGTAAAGAAGCAGACCAAGTTCAACGTATCGACCAGTTGTGTTGCAACATACGCAGATTCGTTAGAGCGATCGTCCGATAGCGACACTTCAGCGGAGTAGCGACGGCAAAAAACTTATTTTTCGTTTAATTATATAAAGCCAAATAAAATCTACGGATGATCGGATGAGGGGATCCCTAGTAAATTCCTAGAGCTTTCGGGTTTTGGCGTCATGGACCCACTAACATCGTTTCTATTTATTAAAAAAATATTTAGTGTTCGTGAACAGTTAGCCAATTTTGCTCAATTTTAGGTTTGATTTATCTATGAAAGTCTAGGACATAACCTTTGTAAATATATTTAGACTATAGAGTATTTGAGTTTTAACAATGCCCACAAACGTTTTCTTTAATCGTACACAAATTGATATTTGCAATGTCAAACATTTAGGACAGAATCATCATAGTTACAACTGATATTACCACGACCAATTTATGAGCACTTGAAACACCAGATATGACATTAGCGTCTTGGCGACCTTTTGTGAAAACCTTTGTTTAAACCCTTTTTTATAGCAAACGACAGATCACCTAGTGGAAAGTGAATACTGCCGCCCTGGTTTGCAACATCTGAGGAGCTAGCAACAAAATGCGTTGCCTTACGTAATTTATTTCTTTTAAATATTAAGTAGAACCAAAAAGCTTTTAGAATACTCAATAAAACCGAGAAGGCTAAGAAGTAATCTGATCAATTATTGACACGACTATTTTGCCGACCACCCCGCCGACTGAAAGAAACGCCGCAATGTGGGGGCGATTAGTACCCCTCACGCCACAACACGAACATAATCACCACTATTGCCATATTACCGCTACAACACTACAGTTTAGTATTTATGACCAACTTGTCCTTAAACCGGTCTTAACTAGCAAATCAGATATCGAAGTATTCAGTTATAAATAAGTACGAAAATTTTAAGGAGAAAGTTAAGTTTCAGAATAGCCTCGACGACCATGCTTAGTTCTAGCCCTGTTTTTTTATGTTCGCTTTTATTTGCCTTACCGCTCTTCTGGAGTTTTATTTTTACACGTATCTTTGTTTAATTTTTATTCAGCTACTTCGTCCACTAGGTTTTTGTATCTAAATTTAATTAAGGCACTTTTAACCATTTTTCAAATATACGTGTGACCTATAGACCACGCTGTGTTTATCTAATACCCAGAAGAACCAAAATCATGTCAAGCTAGATTAGGTAACAACAGTTGATAATCCTAATAAAGAAAATGAATAAATACAAATAAAATAACAGTTTTTTTGAGCTCTCCAAGTTGACTTCACTTCACCTGATAGGAAGGAGTACCTACCTACTCACTGATCCTAATGCGTCCAAATCTCTTATTTATACCGTTTTTCCTTACTGCCTGTCATTTTTCAAAAACAGACTTTAATGAAAGTAGTTGTTGACCCCTGCCTTATCCTTTACTTTCTATAAACAGAAATCCTAAACAGTTTTGTTTAGGAATAAATTCAAGAGAAAAACGAAACGTTGTAAATAAATAAAAAAATGCTAATGGGTTATTTTTAAGTGCGTAAGCTGTGTCCTTGGTGAAAACCTCAAGGCCATCCGAATAATATTGATTTAAATAGCGGCGGGAATGGCGCGTCGCGTGTGAAGGGAACTAAGGCCCGTCTCGCAATAACTAAGTAATTGGTTATAAGCATAGTTTGGGATTATGAAGATCGGTTAGAGTATGAGTGATGAAATTTTAAGAACTTGTAATAGCTTTAGTTCGTATCTGTGAGTATAAATAATTTGTTATAGGACAATATTGTGGAGTGTCTTATGTCTCCTTGATCTCTAAAATTCAGGCATCTAGCTTTTCATCCCGGGGTTTGTTTGGAAGAGATCACTTTTAGACAATAAAGCTGTTTATTCATAGGTGTGTATTAAGTTGCCTAGTGTGCAAAAAATAATGTTTCTATTTATTTATCAACAATAAAGTTACAGGGGACTACTACGAGAGAAGTATGGTACAGCTGTACCGCTCATATATTCTTTTTGATAAACTTGTCTGGCATTCACCGAAATTGGGTGACGTTAATAAGGTCACCTGCATACCTTGACCTTGTTCTCACAATCAAGGGAATAAACGTTTTCGCTCCGGACGTAATCGGAAGTCGAATGTTAGATGGAATTAGCGGTCAGGCACGCCACGAGACGGGACATGTGCGGACAGGGCGGCGGAAATGCGAATAAGTTCGCAGGTCAAGAAACTCTGTTGTAGGCAGTGTATAGCTAGCCGATGTATATAGATGTGTCTGTACAGGGCTAGAACCACTAACATCGGGGGCTAGACATGAGCAACACAGTGAAGAAAATGACTTAAAATGTCACATTACTTAATGACATCATGAAATGTCATAGCATTTATGTCGCCGACTGGCAGCGAATGCCTGTTGGCGTAAAGTCCGCCTCATGCAGTTTTTATATGCAATAAAGAATAAATACATTTTATTTTTACTTGTCACTGATCTGGGGGGTTTTTTTTATTGTGTATCTGTTAGCCTAAGTTTTGAGTTTGACAGGTTTACTGGACTTACAAAGGGCCTATAATATTTAACTAACAGGGCCAAGACTAGGCTTAATGCGTTACTGGGAGATCGCAATCGGACGTAGGATCTGGCAACTTGTAATGCCATCCTATGCCTTTTTGGGGCTTTCCACATGCCTCCGATTAGGGCGTGTTACTCATAGCCCTGATTTGTTAAAGTCCCATACACGCACAGTTACAGCTCGGATATAGCATATTTTCGCTGCGCACATCTGTGCGTATGCCTTTAGTCCGTTCGCGTTAAGAATGTAGTAATTTCATACTTGTCGCTTGACCTTACACGTCCCATAACCAATCACATCGTTCCTAATTAGAAAGTCAAGTCCACAGTGACCAGTTGAACGCAAAAGTTTTGGATCTGAGTTTTTTGTGTGCAACAGAATTAAATTTAAAAATCACTGCATTCTTAGCGCGAACGGACTATTGTTTGCTATCAACCAAAGAGAACATTGCAAACAAAAGAATAGAATAGTCAGGCCAGTCGTCGCAGCAATCGTCATAAATCACACACATGAACATGTGATGCTTATTGGCTTAGATTTGGGCGGTGCGTTGACATGTGCTGAGGCGCACGTGCCTGGGTGTCAACCTGACATGCGTCTGAGAAGTGGCGTAATTAAGCAAGATGCTGTCTCAGGCTCGAGAGGATATAGGCCCGAGATAACATATCATAACATACCCTCACGACCCTAATGGGTTAGTCAGAGGCACACTGATTGTTGCCGTCATGGTGAACGAAACATTCAGAAGCCTACATTTCTCCGAGGGAATTTCGAAGGGAGGAAGGTAAGGGGCGATCTTACCGCCGTATCCGGGTTGCTTGGGTTTTATATAGGTGTTTTCCATCACCGGAGAGTTAGCCGCAAATTGTACAATGAACACAAAGGCCACGAAGGCCCGAGATAGCTGCGAGTGCTGCGAGAATCAGACAATTCGTTTTGACTAAATTCATCATGCTATTGACATTTCATTCGGTATTCATCATTCGATGGCTTGTTCATGTGATTGTCAAAAGATTGGAAACATGAAGGTATTTCATTATCTTTCTTTAGAGCGGCCATAGTTTCCCAGAGCTCGGTTTTTGAGATGTTTCCTGCCTTACATTTCAGACGAACGCTCTGCCAAGGTTCCCCGTTTACCATTACCATGAACCAGATGCCATTTATCAATTTACTTAGTTTACCACACATACGCATTGAAATTGAGAAACTGAACAAAATAAATCAAAGAACCACCCGTTGATTTAAAACATGCATCATAGACAAATACAACGTATAGTAATAAAAACCTTCAATTTGCTCTGAGCTGAGCACTTGAATATGCTATGAATCCAGGTCAATTAAGAGATAGGAACCTTGGACGGCGAACTTATTAGTGGCTAAGCCTTCTGCGAATGACGTTGGCTACAGGGGGTCGATTAACAGATTCCATACGTACACGGAAAGCGCATACGACATGCCAGTTACTACACGTGTTTGTTTTGATTGTTTAATTGTCTTTGTAAATAGAACAGATTAGAAAAACGTTTATTTGGTCCACATACACACAATATACAAAAAGAGGGATGATAACAAAACAATTTTTTTTTTTAAACCTATTTAACATAACACGACAAATATAACAAAAATAATTATTGTGACAGTAAGTGCCAAAATGGTCTCCACTCAGTAAGTATACGGCCGCGACGGCAGAGCCGGCGGGGGCGACGAAGTTTGTCTTTATTTCTTTCAACCAAAAACCATTACTGTCGTAACGAGCGGTGTCACTGGTACCTATGCATAGAATTGGAGAAATTTTATTTCAAATAGAAAATAAAACAAGCCTTAACTCATTTAACGTCACGATACAAATTACAAAAAATGAAAAACATGAGAAAGATTGTTTTGTAAAAAGCATGCAAGATGTCACTGTGGTCAAGGTAACGTTGGTTTTCATTCTTAGACAAATTAGAATTCCATTAGAATTCAAGACAGCAGTTTCACCCAGTGCTAAAACTTAGAAAAATATAATTTACTTCACTTAAAACCGTGTTTCGTGTGCGACTGTGAGTAGTTTCGAAGGAATTTAAGAATCAGCCCATTGATTGCTACGGATAGCAACAGCCAGTGTGCGTGACATTTATAACAATAAATATAGTTAGCTAAGGTTTATTACCGTCTACAAATAAACCAATATGAAATTTAAGTACGTCAGTAAATTAAGTCCTTACTTCGTTCTGACGGGGAACATTGTGAAAATCTAGTCTTATTCAATATAAACTTTTTTTGTAAGCTTATTAGGCGCGCATTTGACCACAATCTCACCTGATCGTAAGTGACGATGTGGTCTAAGGTGGTAATTGCCCGCCTACAAATACTTTTTTTGAAGATTTCTATTAATTAATCAATAAATGAATAATTTGATTGATTCGATATATTGCACTATGTTTAACACTAATGATATCACGATAAGTGACAAATTATCTTTTTCATACATTTATTTTAGTACGAAGTTAGATATTTTGACCATTCTCGTTATATTGATCAAACGCGAAATAATATTGAATGTGTTAGAATTGGACCCCAGGTTCTAGTCCCGTAGGTTTGTATCGAATGCGGCCATGAGTTTGTGCAAGAGAGGGTGAAGAGTTTAATAGGTATGACAAAATTAACTCAATTGAGGCCTTCAAGTGCTGAAACAGAATCTTCCATTTGAGTATCCATTTAATTTGAATTTAGGATTTTATATAATTTATTCGCAATTTGATTATTCGAAGGTTATCTTGTCATTTTGTTTATTAGGTTTATGATACAATAGTTTGGTTATTAATTTGTGAATTTATTTATTGTTATTTTATTCAAGTTTAAAAATTTGATAGAATTGACAACATTAATTATCATGACTTGCCACTGTATTTTGACACAATATTTTTGTTTTCTTCTTTATTTTGAATTGAATATCTAGTTTGTAATGTGCAACAAGTTTAATGATAAATGACCAAATAGTCGACTTATAGCCTGTATATGCAATTTTAACTAAAATTCAAATCAAAAATCACGCATAGTCCATGCCACGACATTATGCTGAGCGGAAACCTTTTTGGTGCGTACTTAGATGTAGATTTATATTGTTGTTGTCTTATTTTGTGCACCGTACTGTACCAAATAAACTTATTTTATTTTTATTTTTTTCTAATTGCCTACGCATGTATTGTAAAGCATCTGTCTGTTGTCGTAATTAGTAATGATCTAGCACACATTGCACGTTGGGCCGGCTTAGCTTGCGGGGCTTCGCCCTTGGCTGGCTGCGTCACCGCATTCCGCCCGCGCCCTGACTCATGTGCAATGCAAGTGCATAGCGATCAACTATCTACACTTATCGAGAGATTACAATCTTCTAGTAATTTTTTCTCTACCTGTGTTGTTGTTGGGAAAAGATCGCTTTTTAGCAATAAAGCCGCCCAAATTGTACATTTACGTTAATTTGTGCTTTTTTGCTGTTGATTTCAGTTGTTTTGGTGTGCAATAAAGAATACAATATCTATGTTTTATCTTTCTATTATGAGTTTTGAATATTGTTTTGATACACGAATATTGGTGAAACTTTTATGTTTTTAAGGCCTGAGAATAGATAGACATAATTTTTTTTTAAACTTAAGTTCACGGGGACGAAGTCGCGGGCGGCCGCAAGTTCACTATAGATTACTAAATCTTTATTAGGCAAGTGGATTCCACAGGCTCCGAAATAATTATTAAATTGAAGAGCTGGTTTATTTGATTGCACGCGTTAATCCAGGGACTACGAATTGAGAAGATCCTTCTGTATTGGAAAGTCCATTTATCGAGGAAGGAAGGAAGGTTAAAGCCTACAGTGCACTACGTTACCGTTAAGTAAAAGTGAATCAAATCACGTTATGACGGCATAGTTACCCTTTATAAGTTTTTGGTTTACCACCAAATAAATCTTAATCATTTGGTATAAAATAGATTTCGAAATGTAATTTGGTCAGCCGTCGAAATAATACGTTGTGAAAGCTTAATTATCTGTAGAACTGATAGCTCAGTATTAAAAATATATTATAACGAATCGTGAGCAAAAGTGAAGTTTTGAATCAAGTACGGTGGCCGGCACATCACGCTACCCATTTCCGATCAGTCCTCCTTGCTCTATCACGAACAAATGTCCTTTGGCAAGAGCGAGAGAAAAAACGGAAATGGGGTAACCTGATGTGCTGTTGACTGTACACCATCCCAGGAGAAGTCCGTTCAAATCGGTATTTTATCAATTCTATACATACACAAATTATCACAGTATATGTATGAAGTTCCTTGAAAGCCAAGAAAGTCATATTTTGATAAAAAGTAGACTTTGATTAAACTCTGACTATATTTTTGATCAGTAGAAAATTATGTATCAATTCTTACATTGTTTCCTGCTCATCAAAAACCTTAGTTGGCCAGCCTAGAGCAGCGAACCATGTGACCTCTCTGTGACCCAATGGGACAACAGATCATCGGAGAAAGGTTTCAACACCTTCCTCCGGTGGATCATCTTGCTTTACGGAAACGAGGTGACCACCATCCACAGTCTTAACCAACTTGAAACAACAACTCAAATGTTCACAAGATGTTTGTTCACGCGAGATTCGAACCCACAAACTCCAGATGACAGTTCAACGCTTTAACCACTACACCATAGAGGTATTGCAGGTATATTTGATCACTAAGAAGTCACATGGTTTTGATGCATATCTAGGTATTTTTATGTCAGTAAAAAATATTAACTTACCACGTGTCCCCAGACCGGCTGGAAGTCTCGCTGGTAGAGATCGCTAGAGGGCGCCACTTTGGAAGGCTTCGTGCTGCGGTCGAATACGGGGACTGGCTGCTCTTCATCGTCCGACGGGATCTAGGTAGACCGAAATAGTGAAAAATACATTGGTTATCTTTTTCTTCTTCTTTCGTTTTAATGCCATCAAGTGGAACTGACTAGCATTTGGAGATGGACTCAGCTTTAAGGTCATAGATCACTAGGCAAGCACAGCAACTGCACAGCTGAAACCCAGCAATTATATTATTGCCATTCCAATTTGAACTTTAAGTTGTGTGGGCTACAATATACAGGGTGTTACAAATATACCCCTAATAACTGAAGGCGGTTATACAAACTCCTGAAAGGAGTCCATTGTTAATTTCTTACAGTCGTAGCTCTAAATTTGAACTTCGAGTAAATTAAAGTTAAAAAAAAACATCGATCATAGTAGTCGATCGTAGTTCAAAAAACATCGATCATAGTCATCGATCGTAGTTCATGGTCCCAAGTTGACCCTAACCGGGAGTGACCAGGAGCGGCCTCCTATGGCCGTTCACGCCCCTACGTTTTATATCGATTAATCCAATTAATATCGACATTTTTGTAAACATTTGATGTACGTTTTTATCGAAATCGTTAGAGATATGAAAAAAGGGGCAACACCTACTATTTGGGATTCATTCACTTTTTATGCCATTTTAGTCTTTAGGGGTATTTTAGAAACACTCTGTACAAATGTCAGGGCGCTCTCCGCAGGTATACCACTCAGGTTCAAATTTGAAGAGCAAGATAATTGCTGGGTCAGAGCTGTGCAGTTGCCGTGCTTGCAAAGTGTGCTACAAGTCTAAGTCGATTTATTTCACCACAGTGAAATAAAGTGTGTGCATGGTTCTGTGTTTTAAACAAAACGGAATAAATCGTAAATATCCGAAGAATAACATACCTTAGGTATATTGGGCGAGGAGTGTGACCGGTTGAGGCCGGCGGCGCCGGGGCTGTCGCTCGGGGACACCATGTATGTGTCGCCATCTTCGTCCTAAGTTAACAATATTTACTGTTAATTTCACTATATCACGTGCATAATTATTTCTTGTATGAATATGGACCAAAAATTCTGACGCAGGAAATTTTAGGTTATTGTTTCGGCACCTGCTATAATGCTCCAATTCGAGTAAAATAGATCGGTAGCGCAGACGGAAAACTATAACTTACAATAAGTTGCAAAACGGTTTTTTTTACATTAATTAGTATCTTTTACGTATATTTGTCGTTCCATGTTGGAGATTTAGAAATTATTTATCTGTTTTCAACTGTCAAAGTACAGTAAAAGGCATGACAGCCTACCCTCATTTTCAAAACATGTTAGTTAATAAATAATTTTCTGAGAGTATTTTTGTTATTCCATTTATATCTGCATCTGCGTTAACAATCGCATTATTTAAAAAAAACATTGCAAACATCAATCACTGAACAGAGAGGTCTTATAATAAATGTGTCTCATACGTACGTACGTCTGTGGTAGAGTACAGTTACGAAATAACTTGTCAGTGGTTAAATTGTAAGGATAGATCCAGCTGGTGCTCTGACAGGCGTCCACCAAGATGGTGGAAGTGCGTGCGTACTCCAGGCCGCGTACAAAGGGGGGAGGTCCCCTTTTGTGGGGGCAGGTAGAGGGTCAGATGAACTTGTCAGAGACAAGCACTGGTAGCGTGGCGTTGTTGTTAATTCTTAAGGTAGATCCAGCTTTAACGCCGTGACTACAACAGCTTTACCAGAAAATAGGATACCGGGAGGCTCTCGAACCTTATTTTTGTATACGCTGAGGTAAAAGCCTTACGCATATACCGATTATGTCGTACTTTCTTACTAGGAAGGTTTACCTAGTAGCCTACCGACTAAAAACCTGACTCCCTGTCATCGTCCACTGACTAGCACGAAGCCCTACGCGTCTCCCTGGATAGAGGCTGTTGACTTCTGAAATTTCAAGTGTCTTGCTTAAGAAGCCCACTACGCGTCTCCCTGGACTGAGGCTCTGGACCCCTGAGATTTTAAGTGTCTTGCTAAAGGGTGACGCCTGAGGAAACTAAGACTGGGCTTAAGGCATTACCTGGAAACGGCAATAGGACGAAGGTCAAGTACCTTGGCACGACATAACCACGACGTCGTCCCGAGCAGTGAGATATCTAATCATATCTATTACCCCACGACACATCCAGCTGTTCGGCTAGCCCAGCGGTGGGCTTACCTTGTCTGGGTGTGGTTTGCCCAGCGGTGGGCTTACCTTGTCTGGGTGTGGTTTGCGCTTGCCGCGTGCCTCGCAGAGCTTGCGCTTCCGCTCCAGCTCCATCAGTCGCTAGCCCAGCGGTGGGCTTACCTTGTCTGGGTGTGGTTAGCCCAGCGGTGGGCTTACCTTGTCTGGGTGTGGTTAGCCCAGCGGTGGGCTTACCTTGTCTGGGTGTGGTTTGCCCAGCGGTGGGCTTACCTTGTCTGGGTGTGGTTTGCCCAGCGGTGGGCTTACCTTGTCTGGGTGTGGTTTGCGCTTGCCGCGTGCCTCGCAGAGCTTGCGCTTGCGCTCCAGCTCCATCAGTTCCCGGCGCCGGTCGAGCTGGTTTGCCCAGCGGTGGGCTTACCGTGGGCTTACCTTGTCTGGGTGTGGTTTGCGCTTGCCGCGTGCCTCGCAGAGCTTGCGCTTGCGCTCCATCAGTTCCCGGCGCCGGTCGAGCTGGTTAGCCCAGCGGTGGGCTTACCGTGGGCTTACCTTGTCTGGGTGTGGTTTGCGCTTGCCGCGTGCCTCGCAGAGCTTGCGCTTCCGCTCCAGCTCCATCAGTTCCCGGCGCCGGTCGAGCTGGTTAGCCCAGCGGTGGGCTTACCGTGGGCTTACCTTGTCTGGGTGTGGTTTGCCCAGCGGTGGGCTTACCTTGTCTGGGTGTGGTTTGCCCAGCGGTGGGCTTACCTTGTCTGGGTGTGGTTTGCCCAGCGGTGGGCTTACCTTGTCTGGGTGTGGTTTGCCCAGCGGTGGGCTTACCTTGTCTGGGTGTGGTTAGCCCAGCGGTGGGCTTACCTTGTCTGGGTGTGGTTTGCCCAGCGGTGGGCTTACCTTGTCTGGGTGTGGTTAGCCCAGCGGTGGGCTTACCTTGTCTGGGTGTGGTTTGCCCAGCGGTGGGCTTACCTTGTCTGGGTGTGGTTTGCCCAGCGGTGGGCTTACCTTGTCTGGGTGTGGTTAGCCCAGCGGTGGGCTTACCTTGTCTGGGTGTGGTTTGCCCAGCGGTGGGCTTACCTTGTCTGGGTGTGGTTAGCCCAGCGGTGGGCTTACCTTGTCTGGGTGTGGTTTGCCCAGCGGTGGGCTTACCTTGTCTGGGTGTGGTTTGCCCAGCGGTGGGCTTACCTTGTCTGGGTGTGGTTTGCCCAGCGGTGGGCTTACCTTGTCTGGGTGTGGTTTGCCCAGCGGTGGGCTTACCTTGTCTGGGTGTGGTTTGCCCAGCGGTGGGCTTACCTTGTCTGGGTGTGGTTTGCCCAGCGGTGGGCTTACCTTGTCTGGGTGTGGTTTGCGCTTGGCGCGTGCCTCGCAGAGCTTGCGCTTCCGCTCCAGCTCCATCAGTTCCCGGCGCCGGTCGAGCTGGTCCCGCTGGGCTTCGACGGCGGCGATGCGAGCTCGTTTGGCGGCTACTTCGCGAGCTGATGCTGCTTGGTCGTTTAGGAGACGCTCAGCTAAACAGATACATTACATAAAGATAGGAAAACCAGAAAAATGCATTCGGTCTTGGCATCAGGCGGGACTCGAACCCGCGTCTTTCGCAAGCCGGGCGACTGCACTACCAATTATGCTACCGAGACCATTAACAGACCGGACGAATTTCTCTGGTATATTAAGTTAGTAAATTTTCAAACAAAACTTGATAGAAGAAACCCTAAAAATACAGAAAGAAATCAGTAGGCCTAGCAGTTACAATACTTTTAGGTTATTTTATTTTTAGCATTTGGGATAATGCATTATCATCTTACTAAAGATAGGAAAACCAGAAAAAGACATTTGGTCTGTTGGCGTCAGACGGAAATCGAACGCGCATCTTTCGCAAACCGGGCGACTGCACTAACCACTGTGCTACCGAGACCATTAACAGACCAAATGTCTTTTTCTGGTTTTCCTATCTTTATTCAACACATTATTGGAATAGCAATAAACATAGTTTAGATTACAGGCAAGAATCGAACCCAACGCCATTATAGAGCTACTGAGACCATAAACAGACTGGCTGAATATTAATGAATATCCCTGGACTTTATTCCACACAGCGCCACCTAGCCCCAACATGAGCTAATTTAAGCCCGTTTTTCATGGGATACTGGGGACTTTCAAATTCAATATTTATTTATTCAAGTAGACCATTACACAGTATTTTCGAATCGTCAAGAATCTTAATAAACATACACATAATAATACAATACTTAAAATACATGTACATAATGTGACTCTACCACCGGCGTCGGAAGATTGTTTCTTCTGAGAAGACCCGGCAAGAAACTCAAAAGTTTGGTAATCGGAACCCTTACACCCGAATGAAAATCAAAGCTTAGCACGCGTTCACGCTGTCCCTTTCAGTTCTATTGACATTTTACGGGACAGAATGAACGTGAACGCGTGCTAATGAAAAATGAAAGCAAAACATTTTTTTATTCCTCTCAATTACGCAATATTTCTTTAATTATTGTTTCTCTGCCAATCTAATAAACCTACATAGTATCTGTTGTTAAAACTCGTCTTTTGGTTGCCCAAGATTCAGGCTGTGCCTAGTTTGGGATCCCCTGTTCATTATGTTTAAGTATGCTTAGACTAAAAATGCCATATATGTTTAGTATTAGACAAAAGCCTTAAAAAGCCATGTACATGTTTAGTCTAAGATAATTCAGAGATCAATAAAAAATTTTCATTTTTTTTTTTTTTTTTGCTTAGCGTTAATTGACGTTTGTGAATTTGGGGGATAAAATACACAAAAAGCTAGTTTAGACAAAAACTAATCCCCTTATTCATAAAACAGCTCTTCAACATCAAGTTAACTTTTACATCGCTCTGTCCCTGTCATTCTTGTTGCTGCCGCCATTTGCGAGTAAATGACATAACATGCCAATCGCTTAATGTATTGTTTAACGTTACACTAGTTTTTTTGAATAAGTGGGTAAGTATATTAGCTGCGTCCCAGACTTCAGTTCAAAATTAGAATCATAGAAGGAATTTATATGAACACAAGCTGTCCCAACAGACTTCGTTCTGCTGTCAAACATTCAGTGTCACGTGACAGGTAGGAACAGTTTCTAAGAGAGAACTAAATTATGGTTTTTCACTATATTCCTAGCATTTTCTCAGGCTTACTCACCTTTTAAACCTTCCCTGGACCATCACAAATATTTCAAAACCAAAATTAGCCAAATGGGTCCAGTGGTTTTTGAGTTTTAGCGAGACTAACGAACAGCAATCCATTTTTATATATATAGAGATTATTTTATTTCTAAAACACCAATTCTAAATATCATTGTTGATGAAAATTTGAAGTAGTAATTACCTCTAGCCTCTTGGTCGTCGTCGACGGCGCGTTCGGCGCGGCTGTCCGCCAACTGGGAAGCTTCCTCTCGTTCGCGACGCTGATACTCCTCCAACTGTTCGCGGAGGCTTTGGTTCTCTTGTTCCTGACCACATAGAACATAAACAAATATAAATATCCCTGGACATTATTCCGATCGACCGTTAAATGGGGTCGGGATTGTCAGCCAACATTACAGAAAATTCAATGTCAGAATACCAACATCGTTGCAGCTGTTAACAGTAAACCTATTTGCTAAAACTGAAGCATATACACCACTTGATATCAGATAAATACTATACAATTCATTAAGCATGTTCGCTGGCTCATATCCGGCTCGAAGGACCAATTTTCAGTGTCCTGAAATTGATTCGAAAAAATTGTGTCCTGAAATTGATTCGAAAAAATATAATAGACCAAAACAACCAGCAGTTGTTAAGATGCTGTTTATGCTGTGTCAAGGACCTAGTTGATCATACACTGTAGGCTCCTACTTTGTATTTCATTTGCCTTATAATTGTAACTTTTCAAATGAGTCTACTAGGTGGCCATTAAAGTATTCTCCACTCACCATATCAAACTGCTTATTCTCGAGTTGCATGAGTTGTGAGATGATTTCGTGTTCGCGTAGTTTGTACATGGCGCGCAGTTCGTCTCGAGGCTCCACTGAGCGTTGGTCGTGAACTTTCTCCCAGTCCTGGTGAATAAACACGATATAAGATAAGATAAATAATCTCTCTACATTTATCAAGTAATAGTAGGAGGAAATTATTTGTACAATGTCTTCATCTAACTTTTTTAAGCACGAAAAGGAAGATAGGATAGCAATAAATATAAGATTAATAATTTTCAACCAAGTCAGCATCAAAATTATGTCAACAGCTGTAAGGTATGTCTGAATTGATTATCAAAAACAACTCACTCACTATTAAAATATAATGTTTCACTTGTTTTATCGAGATAAATACCTTGCAGCTCCAAAGAAAATAGTCATTCTCTTTTAATTTAGAGCTTGGTTATCATTTGAACACAATCTCACATGATCAAAAGTTGGTACATATCATCACATCTTTGAATATTTTCGGAGACGAAATAAATATGCAACTAAGCTAGTCTTTTTCAATTCATTTTTTTAAACTTGTCTATTTAATTTTGCTTTAGAAATAAAAGAAACTACAATAATGTAGATGAATAACCTGTTCAGCTTCGATCCTCTGCATCTCCAGAGTGAGCGAAGTATCGGCGATGCGCTCCTGCTGCTCCAGGATCAGCTGGACGCTTCGTGACCGCTCCTCGTACAGCTGGACGGCTGCAGTCTGGGAACACAGCGGAAAGATGAGGAAAATATAGGGAAATACTGATCAAAAAGTTGGTATGTTAAGTCTTTTCGGCACACAGTAATAGATAGACCAGCCATTGTTAATTCACATCTTAGTAAACTCATTGCAACGCTTTTAAGCCTTTATTTCGTGATAAAAACTATTTTTAAAGTTATACAGATAGACTACTTTCGCAATTTTCTCGATAAATAAGTTTTCCACTCGAACTCGTTCAAAGAAACCCTTCACCTTCGTACGGGCCAGCCGCACAAAGAAATCATAATGTTACGAAATGACCTAGATTAAATAAACCAGGTACGGTACAGGTACGGTAGCCAGTTTTCGGTCCTTCGAGCCGGATAAAATGTAATGGTATAGACCACACACTTAATAAACGCTAACGCTGAGGGACGCTGAAGGGTGGTGACTCTGAGGAGAGCTAAAATAACAAAACCTGACGAGTGTTGAACGTATTCTGATTTTATTACCATAAACGGCCTATATACGTCCCACTGCTGGGCACAGGCCTCACCTCAACTATGAGGTGGATTGAGCCATACTCCAACACGCGGGCTCAGTGCGGATTGTTGGTGGGGTGTAAGGTTAGTGAGCAACCTTAATGTCAGACGTTATCAAGCCGCCCTAGGGCCTCCTTGGCTTAATGACTGACATCTACGACGTCAGCCGGGACCAACTGCTTAACGTGCCTTCTGAAGCACGGAGATGCTCGAAATACACATCACTAAATTTCGGTCGGGGTGGTCACCCATCCTATTTCCAACCCGGCGTGTTTTACAACAGCGATCGTTGCCGATCACTGTCAAAACTGCGCTACGGGCACCTTTTATTGTGCGGCTGGCCCGTACAAGCTTTATAATATTACTAGGTTTACCGCCGCACTCAGACATGTCAATTAACGTTAATGGTTCATTAGAGTCAAAATGCTTCATTCTTAAAAGTTCTTTATTGTACTTGTTATAGTCTCTTTTGAAAAATGGAATTTTCCCTCTAATGCACCATTAACGTTAATTGACGTCTCTAATAGAAGTGTAGATTTGTAACCGTACCTTGCTGGTCCGGTCGACGACGGGCTCCCCTCGCACGGCGGACGGGGGCGCTGGAGAAACCACTGGGTTCAGATCCGACCAGTTCGGGTAGTCGATATCGCCTGGGATAACAAAGAGAGGTTAGGAATATGTAGGGGCAAAATACTGATTGACGGAAGTTTTCGCTTTGGCCAAAAATAAGAGGTTTTGGCTTCAAAGCGAGGTTTCAACCGCTCGGCAAACGAAACGCTTCTGGTAGGCCACATTTTTGTTATTTGGTGTATTACATGTCGTGATATAATCCGTTCGCGTTAAGAAAGCAGTAATTTCATACTTTTCCTTCGAACCAACACATCTCATAACCAAGCAAATCGTTCTTAATAGAAAGTCAAGCCCACAGTGACCAGTTAAACGCATACTTTCCAACGCAGTTACTGAGTTTTTTGTGTGCAACAGAATTAAATTTAAAAATCACTGCATTCTTAACGCGAATGGACTATAGCACGACATGTCCCCCGACAGACGTTGTTCTATTGTCAAACTTTTAGGTATTACTTACCTGTTAATTACTCTGTTTATTGCACACAGCAATAAAGTGTGTCTTATCTCATCTTTAAGGTCATTCCATCCTGTTAGACACATCACAAAACCAACAACATTTATGGGTTTTATTGTCAATTTTCCCCTGCTCACCGATAAAACCTTGTCAGGTAGACAGTACCACAATCTATGGTATATAACAAGCTAGAACTTACTAAGCATATCGTCCATGAAGTCATCTTGGCGCGGCGGCATGGCCTGCGGGTTGGTGGTGAAGGCGGGGTACTTCAGCAGCCAGTCCTCGTAGCCACCCTTCAAGGCCAGAGGTGGTCTGGAGTACTGCACTTTTACGTCCCACTGGAAGGGAAGACGGTTATTATGAATATGACGAATTAACTGCATTTATATATGTCACCGGAAAATAACAAAAAACGCAAATTTATAGATTTCCTAGGAAATTTATCAACTTTCGTAGAATTCTAAACGAGAGATAAATTGTATTATTTTACGCCTACATTTCCGGAAATTGATAAACTTTCGGAACGCATCCGTAAAATAATAAGTGGGCAGTAACCAAACGCCATGTGCGCTCTGATTTTGATAATTTTTCTAGGAAATTTATAAATTTACGGTTCTTGTTATTTTCCGGTGACATATATGTTTAGTAAGCCGTGAGTCCAAGGCTTGTATTCTAGTTTTCCTCAGGCACTGAACTTGAGTAAGATTTGAGCATGGCAGTTCATAGATTTAGATAGGAAACAGGCTTATAACGTTGAATCTGGTTAATATCTTTATTATTTCTTTTGAAGCACTTTTAAAGTAAACTATTTTTTTTTATTTAGTGACACATTACGAAAAAATAATTATTTAATGGTGGACAGGCTTCACATTTCTGCTCATTCCGCGTTGCTCTATTGCAAAGAAATGTCATTTGGCGAGTGCAAGATTAAAAACGTAAGTGGGTAGCCTGATGAGCTCTTGACCATACAATAATCAGCAATGAAGCCACAAGTTCATACCGGACTCGTCTGTTTTATTTTATTTGACAGTTAAGATTTTAGAGGTTCAACTCGTCAACCAATTGATTGATCGATGGATTAGGACATCTATGTAATCAATTTAGTTTAATCTTAACTGAAATTATTGTATAATCTGTTTGACATATTTAATTTATTTGACATAATATTTAATTTATTTGGCATTTGATTAATCTTATATAGCGTTTTGGATTTTATCTGTTAGCATGTAAGATGTATGAAATAATAAATAAATAAGCCAACCTTGAGAAGAATGGTCTTGAGCAAGTGCAGAGTCTTCCCCGGGATGACGGCGGTGCTGGTCCAGTCCAGCATCACGATCAGCTCCATGGTGGCGCGCTCCGCCCACACCGGCCGGGACAAGGGGGGCAGGTTCTGCTCTAGGACGTTGGCCGATTGCCTGGGGATATCATGATAAATTAATAAATAAATATATCTTTGGACATTATTCCACACAGCGCCATCTAGTTCCAAGTGGGCTTATTATAGTCCGTTATTATGGATACTAGACAACGGATAAACATACTTAAATACTTTTTCTTTTGTAAATACATACTTAATATACATAGGAAACACCCAGACCAATACAAACAGACATGTTCATGCACACAAATGGTTGTACTGTGCGGGGATCGAACCCGCGACCCTTGGTGTAGTAGCCGACTTCTCCACAATTACACCAAGACGGTCGTAAATAAATGATAAATTAATACCAGACAACATCAGATATATAAATTAATACCAGACAACATCGGATATACAATGGGCAGTAGCCCACCATACATAACACCCGTCTGGTCGGAGGATCCTCCAGTTTCAATGGTGGATGAGGAACCTAACACCCTGTTCCTCACGTTCCCCAAACACCTACTTTGTGTTCATTTTTCAAGTTGTGGCTAACTTTACGGTAGCAACCGTAAAGTCAGCCACAAATTAAGCAACGTAAGCAGCCTGGATAACGGCGGTAGTCTCGCCACTTACACGTTGGGTTCAAATTCCCTCGGCGAAATGTTCGCCGAGAAATGTCCTGAATGTTCTGTTCACCATGACGGCAACAATCAGTGTGCCTCTGACTAACCCATTAGGGATATGGTCTAACATCTTGCAACAAAACCATACTTGCACGAGATATTGCGTGACTAATTCACTCTGCGCAGAATAGGCCGCCTGTAGCCCTAGCACGAACCGCTAACGTTTTGGTAATCGAAAAGTAAAACGATCCCTTTTTTCCTTTTACTAAAAGAAAACTTACTTTACATAAGAAAAAAAAAGTATCGTTTACTTTTAGATTACCACAACGTTAGCGGTTCGTGCTAGGCCTACTGGTCCCAAAGTGAGGTTTTCCATTATTTCATGGAAGGACCAATGTAGGTGTCACCCTTTCAGATAAATATAGATTTCAATTCATCAACAATAAAAGTCGCGCGGAATCGGACCCATGACTATTTGTGTCAAATTGCTTAATTTTTTTATAGCTTGGTTCATTTAACACGTTGAACGCCGAAGTCAAATTTACTATCTTGGCATATGGGCCATGGCAGACACCATTTGTCTGACAGTGGGTCGGGTCCACCGGGCCGTGGCAGACACGGTTTGGTTGCCAGTAGGGTCTGAGTTTAAACGTCTTTACTAGGCTGGCAGACATCTCAACTACAGTGAAAGTTATTCGCTGTGACCCTCGCGGCCCTGTAGAATAAGCGTCGCGGCTTAGCACACAAGAAATCTTTATAGTCTTTAAAGTATTGATGACCTGACGGGACCCGACACATTTTTCTGAGATATCTATTTCCATATTGTTGTAAAATTCATACTTTTTCGATTTGAAAAATTAGATAAGTACGTGTCGACGAGTCGCTCCAAGATCTGCAGCTGATGCTGAACAGCCTAGACTCTTCTTCGCGGCGGATAGGTCTCGGGATGAACTTGGATAAAACCAAAATCATGATCAATGACCGCATTGATTCGGGACCTGTCACTGTCTTCGGTCACCATCTCGAGGTTGTGCATTGGGCAGATATTGCAGTTAGGTAGAAACAACTTCGAGAGGGAAGCCAAGAGGAGGATTCAGCTGGGTTGGGAAGCGTTCGGAAACCTTCATCGAGTCTTTTCGTCGCCTATACCGCAATGCCTGAAACTAAAGTTTTCAACCAGTGCGTCTTACCCATCATGACGAAACGTGGACACTCACAGTGCGGTTGATGCACCAGTTCAAGGTCGCTCAGCGAGCGATGGAGAGAGCTATGATCGGAGTTTCTCTGAAGGATGAAATCCGAAATGAGGTTATCCGACAGAGAACCAGGGTCATCGACATAGCTCTCCGAATAAGTAAGCTAAAGTGGCAGCAAGCTGGCCACTTTTTTTTTTTTTATATTGGTCTTCAAGATGACCTCACTCCACCTGATGGGAAGCAGCCGTGAGGTCCAGATATGGGGTTGACAAGCACAGTAATTGAGAACTACTTTGCTGGTCAATCTCATTTTGAAGGCCTGCATAAATGCCTTTTCACGCCCCGCTTAAAAAACCCGGGATTGTAGGAAGAAGGAAACACATGCGCTGGAAGAGCGTTCCACGTCTGGATAGTACGACACAGGAACGAACCACCGAACCTTTTGGTGCGGGCCGACAGTCGCTGGATCGTGTGTGGATGTTGACGCAGACCAGCGCGTGTGGTGCGGGAGTGGAAGGGTGAGGACGGGATCAGTTGGAACAACTCTTCAGAGCATTCGCCGTTGTAAAGGCGGTAGAGGACACTCAACCTGGCAATGTCTCTACACAGTTGGAGAGGCTCCAGAGCCATAGTTGCCTCTGGGCTACCAATGATGCGGATAGCGCGCCGCTGCAACCTGTCGAGAGCTTCTAGCAAATACTTGGCGGAACCGTCCCAGAGATGAGAACAATATTCTACACACGAGCGAACTTGTGTCTTATATAAAAGACAGAGCTGCTCAGGCGTGAAGAATCGTCTCACTCTGTTCAGGATTCCAAGTTTACGGGATGCTGTTTTTTTGCCGTAGAACGGATAACCGTTGGGGTAAGCGCGTTCTAGAGTGGAAACCACGGCTCGACAAGCGTAGTGTGGGTCGCCCTCCGGCTAGGTGGAGAGACGATTTACGAAAGGCTGCTGGCAGGAGTTGGATGTGTCTAACTGCAGATAGGGCGCGATGGCGTGCATTAGGGGAGGCCTACGTCCGGACCAACATAGGCTGATGATGATGATGAGGGATTGTAATTAGTTTCTCGTGTGTGACTTTGTTATATCGTTAACAATAAATGTCAATAAAATCGTGCATTTTGAATTAACGTATCCTGTCTACGGGGTGTCAGAGGGGGGAAACAATTGGTGTCAGAAGTGGGATTCAACATGCCACTTACGCCTTAGGAGGACAGTGGGGGAAGAGGGATAAGAAGTCAATCTGTGGCTTCGCAGGAAGATACAGAAGCCGGACTACCAGACCTGAGCAAACGCAGGCAATGATCCCGGATCTAAGTGCTCTGATGAGTTTACTATTGAATCAGGCCGTTCGCCTTGAAAAACTAGCCCTCCAACAGGGAAAACAAGCCTAACAGGTAGAGTAACAACTTGCTCAACTGAGGAAAGAGCAAGGCCGGGGGTGGGTGACACGGTGACCTGCGCGGCCCCCGCCGCCGAAATAACGTAATGTGCTCTGGCTGGGCCGTGGCAGACAATGGTGTCTGCCGGGCACTTTCTATCCATTTTTGCTATTTTTCGCTATTGTGTCAATTTTATACTGCATTTTATACACTTTTTATTCATAAAAATCAATAAAACACGTTAACAATATTGGACCAATTTGCAATTTTTTCATGAAGCGCATTAGGTATATCCACTGGCAGTCAAATGGTGTCTGCCAAAGCGTTCAACGTGTTAAATATTATAAGATTCATCATTACAGCTAATATTTCTAAAAAAAAAAATTATAATGATGGAACTTGCCTTCTACATATTGAAATAAAAAATCAATCTTTCGGTTTGTGTACAGTAAAAGTTACAAAATTGTAGACCAAAATTTCGCGTGTTTGATAGAACAATGTCAGTCTGGTCAGTTCCTTAAAGGAGAACATTAATTTCGTACCCAAAAGTGCCGGCCAGATAAAAATAATACTAGCACGTTATTGAAAATGACGCCCTGAAAGTTTCTTTCTAGCACAAGAACCGTCTACAATTAACCCTTAGATTGCTATTGGAGTTTGAAATTAAAAAAAAACTTATTTGTTCCCAGGATTAATGGATGAACGGATTTCAGCTTGTGAGGTGTCGTTAGATTCGTATTTACTGTGAGAGTGACACGCCTTACCCTGGCGATATGCACTCCTCAGGTACACTGATGCAGGCAGGATAGTTGATGTGGGACTCTATGTAGTCTTTGCCAGGCCTCGCATCAAGGATCATCACCTTCAGTTTGCCGCTCTTCAGGATGGTGTACAGTTGCTCACTCTTGATAGTCACTTCATCAAGGCCTGGAAGGATAAAGCCAATGAAAGTATGAGCTATGGCTTTTTGAGTCCATGGGAGAAGTCACTTTTTTTACACGTAAAAACTACTAGATGGATTTAAATGAAACTCTACAGTACTATAGCTTATGCATCTGAATAAGATATAGGCTACAATTAATAAAGATATATCACATATTTTTTAACTCAAGTCCACGCGGACGAAGTCGCGGGCGGCGGCTAGTAGTGAATAAATTAGGACGGTTCAAACAGTCAATCATTAACAATTCCCGTTTTTAGGTCTCCAACTATTATGTAATAGATATTTAATCGGGGTAACATTAAGCGACATGTCAAGTTCGGCATCGCAATACATAGGGAATAACATCAAGTTGACAAATGTGCTTTGAGTAAATGTCTAACATCATTCTGGTTTATCTATGTTTAAATTTGAAAAATCTCATAAGTATGTTGTTGCTGGCCTGGAGAGTGATCTCTTAAGGGATGATGGCCACAATAGATCAGTAATGGTCGCACTGGCCTATCGCTCACGCGACATCCCTCCCCGCAACGAATAACGAATCCCATGTTTAAAACATCCATTTCAATGACTGGATAGCTAAAAATAACTACATTTGTTTGAAACTAGAACATTGGGCAATCATCATTAACAACAAAACTTTTTTTTTAAAATAGCGGGCAAACAAGCTTGATCGTGAATGGCAATCACAGCCTATGGACACATATTACCAGAGGCACCACTTGCATGTTGAGTTGATGTAAGATCCTTTTTAAGCCCCTCTATGAGTTATAGCATGGAGAACTCTTCTTCCTTGCCCACATAGACTGTCTTGAGTCTGCCTATTCAGGGTTGTTTTCCATGAACACAATTTATCAAGTCAAATATGTCTATTCAAAGTCGTCAAATCTATTTAACCAGTTTAAAAATGAAAACAGTAAAATATTTTTACCTCATGTTTGTTTTTTTAACAATGTGTCTAACATGTTTTTTTAACAAAATGTAATTTACAGTAAAAAAATAGTTTTCAAATTGGGCGCAAACAGGTTACGAGGGGGTCTCCTCTTAAGATTTCCTATAGGAATTTCTATTCCATTTAACCCCCTGAAGTGTCCCTCATCACCTTTCTGGGGAGAGCAAGTGGGTTGCATCTGAGCCTTTCACTCTTACTCTCTCCGCATGCAGGCAGGCCTGTATGGACGAGAGCCACTTAGGTTGCCAGAGTTACAAACTCAAAAGTAAATTTTAATATAGTCTAGTCTCAGATCAAGATTAGAATAGTTACTTTAACCTTACTTGGCAAGCCTAATGGCTGTGGTGGTTCTATCACAGTGACAGCGGCCTCCATGGCTTTTTTCCTGTTGTCTTCCATCTTCTGTTTGATTAATTCATTCTCTTTTATATCATTCAGCCTTTTGGCTTTTTGTTCTTTTGCATACCTGAAAAACATATAAGTGAAGTACTTTCAATTAAGATTTCAAAATTTAGGTTTCCTTTAGGGAACTAAAGAAACAAGAAGCATGATAGCATATTCAGAACAACAATGTGATATTTTTATAATAAGATTTTTTACTGTCTTTATCCTATGTCAGAATGTGTAAAATAAATGAAAGTGCATAGTGAAATATCTGGGTTTTTATTATAATTAGGCTGTCCTCAACTCCATCTTTGTAGCATTGTGGATTGCAATTAAGTATTGGGCCTGTTCATGTAATAATATGGGTAGGAATCCTACTTTTAGTGTCAAAAGATGTTTTCAATTCTTAGGCAACATAGATTCGATTGGGGACGCTGGCAGTGGGCCGGGTGATCGGTCCGCTTATTGTGGGCCATTTCACCCATAGCAAAAGCAACATAGATACTCAGAATTCTGCTAATACAGAATGGGCAATGATAATTCAGATTTGTTCTGTCTTGGTGTGAATATAGATATTTTGTATAGATATTGGATTATTATATTATATTGGCAGGAGCTGGATGCAAGCAGCCGAAGATTGAGTACAGTGGCGTGCAAAAGGAGAGGCCTATGTTCAGCAGTGGACTACAACAGGCTGATGATGATGATTAGATTATTATAAGACCCATTATTTCTTGTGCACTTGCCTACCCTTCTCGACAATTTTCCTTTAACTGTGGGTTGTTTAGAAGGGAACGCTTTTTAGCGATAGATGTGACTGTTGATTTCTGTTGTTTTGGTGTGCAATAAAGAATATGATATCAATCTATCTACCTATAGTAGAGACTTTTGATTAGTTTCCTGGAACCAATTTTCTATCAAGTTTCTGGTGAGCATGGTTTAATTATTGCACTAATTTCATGTAAATTTGAGCATTTTTAATTTTGATATGACAGGGTAGGTAGGTATGTTAATTCTCTTTGGATAAAAGATAATAGCTGACGAGATGAAATAGACATGCTTTATTTGTTAATTATGTAAGTTTGTTTTTGTTATTTCAACAACCAAATAAAATATGGTGCTAAACACTGTTGTTTACATGATAAACTTGAAATAATTTAGTGTTTTTATCAATCATGAATCATCAGTGTTATGTATCTAGATAATAATTTGGATGTAGATATTTCTGTCATCAATTCACTCTAGCACTTTCAATCTCTTTAGAAAAAAACTGATCTGGTTCTTTTGAGTAATGAGGAAAGAGTACAATTATTATAGGCAAAGCATTACCAATTTAAAGTGTATAGCTGTGTTCAAGAATCTACACAGAAATTCTTGATGTAAGAAACAATGCAGTGTTTTGAAATATCTCTGTTTTAAGTTTTGATTATCTTACCGTTCTATTAAGCTATTTTTCAACTTCTCTGCTGCATCAATGGCCTTATTTGGATTCTTAGTGCCCAACATATTGCTATAGTATGCTTTGTCTTTCTGATATTCCTTGTCCTTGCTGATGAACGCGACGACACGAAGGTACTTCATGTAGTAGATGTATGAATACTCTTCATCACCCTTCTCCCGAGCCTCTTCAGCACTTTCAAAGAGTTTTTGAGCTGTTTTACATAACCTAAAACAATACCAAAATTAGGTGATATCTGCTTGCTTTGACCAGTGGATATTATGTATTTATGCAGCACAAACACTTACAGAGTCGTTTTTTTGTGTTTTAAATCAGGTACATTATACATTTTATCCAAATCCTCTATACACTTCCCAAGGTGAAGTTGCATCCTCCGAGTTTCAGTCATCTTGAATTTGATTCACTGTCAAACTTTACTGAAGAGAAGTAAACAGATTTAAAGTCTCCTGGACCGCGGGACACTACATTTGAGACGATTAACAACGAGATTGCTCTAAAATTTCGCAGGAAACAAAAAAATCACAACTTTATTGGGGAAAACATGAAAACGTCATGTTTTTTTCATGGATGACAGGAGGAGACAAAGACAACAGATAATATTTACCAACAAATATAATTGATCATTCATTTGAATAATCGAATCGAAGCGACTCGAACTGAAATCATCTCTTTTTGAAAAAAAAACAATGCCTTAATAGCCGTAAGAAAATGTGATTTATTGATTAATTTCTGTGCCTTAATGATTGAATTTTAAAGACAAAGCAGCTGCAGTTGAAAACACCATGAAAAAAATCAGGCAAAATTCAATACGATTAAAGTTATTTTAACCTGTGGTTAACGATTTGTCAAATGTGCATATGTCCACACAAGTTGTGCAATACCTTTCTCTAAACTGTGCTACTATAGCTTTTATTTCAATCGAATAGAGACTATATCTCAATATCACATTTTGACAGTTTTCCGCAACACTTGTGTTACTGTGCTACATTTGCAAAGAACGCATAGGCGCAAGTTTTCATGCGCAGTGAATTCCTCATTTTCCTGGTCGATCGCAGTTTTCCATTTAGTTTTTCAGCTGATCACGCTTTCTGTAGCCGCATCGCAGTCAGTCCGCGCCGTGGGTCATGTGCGAAACTGTCGCAGCGTAGTGAAATCGCTGAGTGATTGTGTTGTGTAGTTGTTTAGCTAGTGCCAGTGATAATGTTTTCAGGACTTACGAATCAGGTCAGTTCTTGGATGGGGGCGGCGAAGGGAGAGCCCCAAGATGAAGAAGTGCCCACCCCAACGAAGGATGCATCAGGGGAAGCAGCAGCGGAGGGTGAAAAACAAAGGTGCTGTTTCTTTTGTTTACATTTTTCTTCGTCCTTGCATGACGAAATTCTTGCGTGTACAAAAAATATTTTACACATTTTTTCTTTTTCATGTCGTTCTCAAGTTTTCGAGAAGCTTTTAGTAAAGACGAAGCTATGATAAAGCAAGGGAATCATTAAATTGCAGAGCTGTGTCTTGAAAAGAGCAGATTTGCTTTTGCAGAGTTGCATGACACAGATAAGTATTGATCCAACATGAGGCGATGCAGTCTGGGACTGTTCATACTTTGTTTTCTTTCCTTTATGCATATCTAAAGTAATCAATCATGCTAATTAGTTACAGTTTATGCATATTCCGCCCTAGAAATGGAGTTTAATAGGAATTCATTACAAATGTGCTGTAACATTATTCAGGTACCTAGGTGCTTAGGTACAGTAAAATAGTTTTTAGACTTAAGTCTTCAGGCTGTTCTATTCAGCTATCAATTTTTGGGAAGACAAAATGCAAACTAAAGGTGATATTTTTGTTAGTTAGGGTATTCAATGATATTTCAATCTCTTTTTGTCCAGTGTCTCCTTAGTGTGTTCAAAATAAGTAGGTACCTGAGAGTTGCATTTATGTAAATGATAAAATTCTTATTGGATGAGGAAATAAAAAAGAATTGAAGGTAATTTTCAACCTCAAAAGTCAATTTGTTAGAAAATTTATAATTCTTGGGAAAAGTTAGTTTTTTCCTTAGAGAAATAGTGTGTAACTTATTTATAGTTCTTTCGCCTTTTTCTTTCTTTACTAAGAATTATAAGATTTTACCTAAAATAGATCATACATACAGTACTGACATCACAACCTTATATGTAAAGACTACTGAATGTGACATAGGGCAATCTAAAGGAACTTGTGTACTGGGGTTGGATATTAGATATCAGAAACCCCCCTTACTTATTCTTTACTTTGTTGTCTATAAGTAAAATAAAAAAAAGAATTTTAAAGCTTTAGGGGAGTCCTCTCATTTGCTTAGGGGACTAGTTGGGGCCGGCCCCTACGCCCTCGTTCCGCGAGGCAGGAACCGTTACGATTTTCACAAGATGTTCGTCCGCTACGCCTTTTTGAAATTAGTGGGCGTCCCAGACTCCCGGCCGAGCGCTTCGCGGATCGAAGGCGTAACGGCAGGACCCGACTAGTTGCACTCTGGACCTTGACAAATGATCTATAATACTTACTTATCCTCTTTTAAATTAATAATGATCCCAGACCTCAAAATTCATTTGATAAATAAAGAGTACTGAAATAAATAAAAAAAAAAGTAATAAAATGAGAACATTTTGATTTTTTTTTATTGTTCTAAGTTCTTTGTGTCACTATTTCAGCTTGAATACCTATGCACCATTAAAATCTCTTAGGAAACTATGAGACTTTCATTTTCCCATTTCTAGTACGAAACTATGAAATATTCTACTCATACTAGATTTCAAACATAGGTTTGGCAACACTGCATTTAGTAAAGATAAAGAGTGTTACCAGGCTTCTTCATTTCTGTGTTGCCTGCAACTTTGTAGGCATGTATGCCTACAAAGCTGCAGGCAACACAGAAATAGAACAGCTTCAAAAAAGCTTCTGCTGATTGTTCTAATCTTAAAACCATTATCTTGTTACAGCCCAACAAAAGGTGGCAGCAAACTCGACCTGATCACCAATGTGAAGTCCCAAATGACGGGCTGGCTCGGCTCTGGCATACCCATTCCAGGTCTGAGGAAAAACGAAGCTCCCCCAGCAGATGCTGAGCCCGTGGCAGCTGAGCCAGTCGAGCCAGCTGAGCCCAAACCTGAGGGGAAGGATGATGATGATAACTCTAGGTATAATAGGTACGAGGGGTTGGCGGATGCGATGAGTTTGCAGTACGTTACGTCGCTTGCGCAAGTGGTGTGTTGTTTCTTACGTTGGAAGTGCCGTTGGGATTTCAAACAGTGCTGCTGCATGAACATTAGACGTCAAACGAAATAGTTAAAGCATACTTTCTTGAAACAAAACTTATCAACTAGCCTTTTTACTAATGATTTCAACGCGAAAAAATCTTGTATTAATGGTAGAAAACATTCTATAGGAATTAAAATGGTTGAGTACGGTAACGTAAAGGTATGTTGGTTTTACACAAATTAAAAACCAACATATCTCCTTTCTTCTAATTTCGAATAGATTCATAAGAAACCTTTACTGATAGCAAATATTAGTGCAACTAAATATTTGAATCCAACTATGATATGAAAGGCAGACATTGAAAAAACAATAATACCCTATTGAAGCGGCGGTCAGTAGACCAAAAAAATGCTAAACACGTGCTAAAGAACGGTGCCAGCCGTGACTCGTTCTTGAATAAAGTTTTTGTGTCAATTTCAAAAGCATTATTAAATCGGTCTCTAATACAGCTTAGTTTAGGTTCAAGGGGGCCAGCTGATTTTGATGTAAGTTTAACGATATTGTTCCGAACATAAGAGAAAACACACCAATTGTGATTTACATATTAAACAATAAGCAGTGCTTTTGATTCAGTATGAAGTTATATAATATTTTTAACTACTTATTCACTTGATTTTCAATAAGGTTTTGCTTTAAAGGTTCCCGTTAATCTTTTAGCACTACTACTTTTAATATCAGTAGTTAAAGGTGATGCTTTTTGATATATGTTACGCCACATAATTTATACTTCATCGGCTTTCATGGCACCTGGCACATTATTTATCATGGAATTTCAGCTTCAGGTATCTTCAGTGTAAACTACTAGAAGTAAGTTATAATTATAACCTTGTACTATTCTAACTCAGATCCTCAGTCTTCAGTTAGTGGCCTTCTGTCAAAACGTGGGACCAAGTCCAGATAAACTTTCCAGAAATGAACAGGAACAGTGTCTCACATTTCATTCAAAGAAAGAGGGAAGGAAAAAGGCTTCTTAGCACACACAACATGACTTAAAAATACATTTTATGAACACAGACATTGATTCGTTAGGACCAGTTGAGCATTTTCCATTAGCGTATTTCATGGATTTTATCATTTACCGTAGTGACAGCGTGCAGATGTTCTATTTCTTCAATTGTGTCTTTGAAGACCTTCCACAAATAAAAACCTCCATCCAAGACGTGGTTTAAGTGCGCCGGTCGTAGACGGCGGAGCTACATGGATGACATCATTACCAGCGCCATTTTCACCAGTGATATTGCTCCTTTGTGAAATGGTCGCCAGTACCCGTATTCATGAAGCACAATTAGCTAAGTAATGAGACAAACACTATGCAAACAACGCTACTTTATAACTAAGCGCTCATCATTTATAACCATGTGAAAGGACATATAGTGGTGGATTTCGCGGAAGTATTAAATTGAAAAACCGTGCGCGTTCGTGAGCATCTCACAGTATTGATTTTGATTTGTGAATACGGGGGTAAGTTGACAAATGAGCAAATCCTGTAAATGCTTTTTGGATTTAAATCTAAAATAGATCTATATGCTTACGGCAAAACTACCTTCATGAAGATTCGGATCGAAGCGGTCAAGGATTTCCCGGTCCGATTTCCATTACGCTTAGCTCGTGAACATCAGTCTAAATTATCGATTTGGACTTTTTGAATGATGAACGATTCCGTGCGTACTGAAATAGCCATAAATATCTCACTTTTATAACGCATAAAGGCTTGAACACACATTTATAATTTTGAGCTGCGACGATTTAAAACTTTCGACACAAAATTACATTGCATGCTTAATTTTTCATTAAAGCAACCTGAATCTAATCTAATTTTCATACTTTAAAGCACTTGCTGAGTTTGTAAACTCATTTATTCTGCTCAAACCCCATTTTTTATTTATCATTGTTGTGCTTTTGTTATTATTACTAACTATATATTCTTAAACAAAGTCCAGTCACATCTATTTTTATCGTTTTTTACTTCTATGCTTTGAAGATTGCTATTTGGTTTTTAATTAAACTTTAAAAATTTTTTTTGATAAACCATAACTTCTCGCTCTGTATTTGAAAAAGCACTAAAAAGCTTTCCATTTCAATATCATTAACTTAACAGGTATCATAATCACATAGTCACTAAATAACACTTCTAGACCTATTGAAGTTACATGAATAAATCAAATAATTCATTTCTTCGCAATAATTTAAAGGGGACCTTAAAATTTACTAACTTCTAAAACAGTAAAATGTTTTAAACTCCTATTATTTTTGATTGATTGGTGCTCATTGCAGGTTTTCAGTAAATCTTAGTTACAGCCTAGGTCACCAGGCCCCATTTTACAGACTTAAATAATTCTAAATATTAAAAATGAATAAAAAATCCCAGACTGTAGCGTGATATAGATATCTTCTATGACTATTTGTATCGTTCTGACGATAAAGTATATTGTGCTTATTACAAATGAAAGTTAAGTAAGAAAGTATCGATAGATTTGGCTGGACCGTAAATTTTTAATGTTTTAGATAAGAAATTACTACGCAGTTAGTTAAATCGAGTAATCTACTGGTTATACCTTGCATTGAACATTCAATTTCGATTTTATTTAGGTTTTTTGATGCCATTCATTTTACAGTAATCATTGCTAGTTTTTGAATTCTGCTGAATAATATTTACGTCATCGCATTGACTGTTCTGTAGTATCTTACTAATTCACTTTATTAGTAATAAATACTACTGACTGTATTATTGTAGTTAATTGTAATATCAGTGCAGTAAATAATTCTAAACTGTCTTGTTTTTTGAGAAATAATTGGCAATAAACAGTCATCATTGTCCGCAGAAAATAAAGTTAAAATCACTTAGAAAAAGAAAAAGTGACTATTTTGTTAAATTATTATTGAACTTTTAACAATCAGTGACTAAAGAGTGCTCAAGTGTGTCCAGAGTCGTACAACTTGAGCCTTTTTAAGACAAGGATGAATAAATAGACATTGCTTAGGCTGGTCACACTATCACCTAAGCTCGTGTGAGATTGTGGTCTTAGGCTGGTCACACTATCACCTAAGCTCGTGTGAGATTATGGTCTTAGGCTGGCCACACCATCACCTAAGCTCAGGTGAGATTGTGGTCGATTGCCCGGCATGAAAGAACCACGATAGCTAGTCGAATACCTTATCGTGAATGTCTATGTATTGCAATGTTGTGTTGTGCCGCAGTGCCACTGGGGGCGCTGACAGCAGACCCGGCTCCACCGGGGGCACGCCTACTGAGGAGCAGCCGGCTGGCGTTGGCAATGGTAAGTGGAATTCCATCACTTTTAATTCACTAGTTTCAGGTCTTAACACTTGAGTAAGTTCTGTACCTGAATTACTTGTTAACCTTAAATTAGGACCTCACGGCTGCGTGCATCAGGTTGACTGAGGTGTTATTGAAGAGCAAAATAGAAAAAATATACCAGAACTTACCAGGAAGGTTATACCAGACCATACCAGAAAGGTTATACCAGACCATACCAGAACATGCCAGAAAAGTTATACAGAGGTTATAACCGAAACCCTCTCTCATCAGAAATCCCAATTCTTCGTGTTTCCTCATTAATGGTGCAATGCGGAGTGCACCCCTCCCCTTCCGTACATAGCACATTATCAAACTGCTAGTTTAATATTGTTTAATTTTTTATTACGCTATTTTGTAGTACTGTTGGCATTTTACCAAAATGCTTTTTTTTAAGCACTGTTTTTTTATTATTTTGCTAGTTGTATGCTATTTTTTGTTTTATTTGTGTTGTTCATTACCAATTTCAGGTCAACAAGAAAAAAAGTTCTTCTCAGTAGACGCTATCGAGGTGCCTGATATGCAGGAATGTTAGTATTTTTTATTATTCCGCTTTATTATTTTCATTTTTGGTTTCCTTACTATTTTATTATGTTTTTCGTCTTTCACACGAATACAATGGGTTTTTGTTTAGATCCCTTTCTGTAAAATTTAACCCACATGAATTCACAGCCTTTTCACTGCGATTAACAAAAATAATTTTAAATTGTATTCGTCCTTCATTATAATGTAGGTCAAGCAAGGGACGAAAGGTAGTCGTCCTAAATGCTTTCATTAATTTGAATTACCTTAACTAAAATTTGCTTTAGTGGCTTAAAAGTAATTAATTTCTTAGTTAAAAGGTTAATTAGTTCAGATAAGCTAACCAGTTGAATAATTTCAACGATATAGTTATAAAAAAACACTGTGTCTATGATGATGGTACAGAAGCGTTTACATCTACCTTCACAAAATCGTTGCAAAATGGGTCTTATGTCAGCAGCATAAGGTGCCCTTGTGTAAAGGTTGATGTGAACGCGTCTGTACTGTTACGAAAAACCCATACAAAAGTAATCTCGTCGAATAATAGGCCCCGGATGGCGTACTCGCTAATAGAGAAGTTTGTTTAGGATGTGCTCTTGAGGCTGCAAGGGTTGGACTCGTATGGATATACCCTCCACAAAACGGGTACGGGTTTCAGATATTCTAATAACACGTTAAGTTATGATTGGGCTAATGTAATTGGAATGTATGGATTTAATATTTGAAATTATATTTGAGGGTTTGAATGTAAACACCTTTTCTAAAATTAAATACTTGGCGGCAATTGACTGACTGTGGATATTCAATACGTTTGAAATGGTAACACATTCACACAACGGCTTTTTTAAAGTCATACGCATTCCGTCATGTAATTCACGGCAAAAGCATATCAGTACCAGTGCAATATATTCGACCGGCCTATTTCAACGAACGGTCCTATACACAGATACACTCAACACTTCCCTGAGTGGATAAAACAACTATTAAGACCACTGAAGTGTAATTCCACCAAAAGTGTGATCCCAAATCCGAACTATCCCTGATTGAACCAGGTGCGCTCTCTAATACCTTCAAAAGTAGTTTGCTTAGGACGCGTCCTTTAGGGAGTCCGAACGAGCGATCAGGTGCATGACCCAAATAAAGGGTTGAGGCTGTTCTAATATTGTTATTCTAGTGTTAATTGTTATAAGCTTTTGTTGTAAACGTGTTGGGGATAGGGTTCTAAAGGTTAAAAGTACTACGAGTTCAATCTCCGATAATTGAAAACCGTCAAAGACAACATCTAATTTTTGCAGCTATCTTTCAATAAAACTGATTCACCAAAAAATACAGCCATGTCCTCTTTACCCTTTCACTTGTGCAATAAAAAGAAGATATTCATATCCGAATAAGGTTACGACGACCTAAAATAATGTTGTTTCTATCCGGCTCATTATTGTTGGCATATTTTGTTTTCGGCGTATTCATTGTTACTCTTTTATCAAATATCTTCGTTAATATTACGAATGATTGATCCTCGAAAATAATTCATAGGTTTCAATATTATTGTATTGAAATTACTCATATGGCCTCATCCTATTGGGTCAATAGGCCTAGCACGAACCACTAACGTTTTGGTAATCAAAAAGTAAACGATACTCCTTTTTCTTTTTCCTATGTCTTTAAAAAAAAGAGTATCTTTTACTTTTCGAAAACGTTAGTGGTTCGTTCTAGGCTTATTGATTAGTCTTTCGAAAAAAGTATGTTACAAATGTAATTACCTCCTGCAGTGACCACGAAGGCTGTTGCTGGTGCCAAGTCCCTCGGCAACTTCCTGTACTCAGCTGTGAACAAGGCTGGCGCGAAGGTCAGCGAGGCCAGCGCCAAGATCAAGGAGACCGTCGAGAAGAACGTAAGTAGTAGAATAATCTTCTGAATGCCGTCGAATATGATGCTGCTTTTCAGATTTTGAAATTCGGTGGAGGTGTCTACAAGACTTTGTGCCTCATTAGGTGGACTTACAGCATTGAGGTTAACGTTTTCCTGCGTGGAAACTTAGCGACGTCCTCTGGCCAGATAAAGCGATGAAAGAAAAGAGAAAAGAAAGGGAGCTAAAAATTCAGCGTGATAACACACATTGGTGGCATAGGCTATTCATAATGTCATGTTGATATAGAAATGGACGGAACTGATATTATTCACAGGGATCACGCTCAGAATGTTAAACTAGATATACGCTACGGTTCTCTTTCAAGAATGGATATAACTCCAAGTGAACCAAGTGGAAATGCCTGTGTTCTTCTTCCAAATATAATATTTGGCGACCAGATTTACTAAAAAAATGGATTCTCAATGAGGAACTAAACAACTAATGTTTTCATTTCGTCGACATTCAATTATCATGATCATCAACATGTAATGAGAAAAGCTTTAATCTAAATATTATACGCTCAATGTACAGATTAATGATTGGATAAGAATGTGTGATGTACGAGAAAATCTATATTAAATCAATTTTCCGTAGTCTTGCAACAGAATTTCCAATAGCCAATCAAATCGTGCCTCGAAGCTACTGAGTTTGTGTAGCAATGTGAGCAAGCTAAATATACGAGAGCTCGAGAGGGTGTATAGGGACACAGTATAAACCATACAGTAGGCTATCTAAGGCCGCCCGTCGAGTTATTAGCCTAGCGTGTACACAGACACGCGGCACAGCCCGTCCGTACTGCCGCCTCCCTATGCCTCCCTATTTTATGCTAGCGTGTGCGTGATATCGCGACACGGCGCGCGACGCTCACGCACACATTCAAACCGAGAGTGGCACGTTTGTATTTAGATGTTCTACTGTATGGTTTATACTGTGACAGGGAGGACTAGCAAAATACAACCTCCTCGATATTACTGGGTACGTTGAGCCTGCGGGTCCTGTCGATATTTACACTGGTGTATTTGCAGAGTCGTAGGGGTATTGCTATGAATTTCTGCTGGCAAATAGAGCGGATATGATATGCGACAAATGTACTGGTGTAGGAGTATTTACTATGTATCCATCTACGCAGTGGTGGGTCTTGCTTATTGCGTCTGTATTTCTAGGTATGAGGTCCTAGATGCTAAGGAACTAGATAGACCAAGGCGGTTTTTGGTTTTGAACGCAGACGTTATTTCAGTAGCATAAACGGCCTATATACGTCCCACTGCTGGGCACAGGCCTCACCTCAACTATGAGGTGGAACGAGCCACACTCCAACACACGAGCTCAGTGCGGATTGTTGGAGGGGTTTAAGGTTAGTGTGCAACCTTAATGTCAGAAGTTATCAAGCCGCCCTAAGGCCTCTGACTAGGCTTAACGACTGACATCTAGCGACGTCAGCCGGGACCAACTGCTTAACGTGCCTTCCTATGCACGGAGATGCCCAATAAATACATCAGTAAATTTCGGTCGGGGTGGTCACCCACCCCATTTTCGACCTAGCGTGTGTTGCTTTACAGCAGCGATCGTCGCCGATCCCTGTCACAACTGCGCCACGGGTACCACATTTCAGTAGCGTTCAAAAACAATTATGGAACCTAGGGTAAATTCCGAAATACCATTCATGAAACTGCTGTGGTATTTCAAATTTTAAATTAAAGTTCACACAAATCCCAGCTATATTTCGCCCCGAAACGTGAAGGCGAAGTGAATTAAATGCTGAAAATGTCGTCACCAGGCAACGGGATTATTCGCCCGTCACATCGTAACTCCGGAGATAATACCGGCTGATGTGCCGGGGAAATAATAACCGTATTATAGCTAAGTTTATGTGCGCGATTCAGGACTGACGATGTATGGCCCGTGGAAGGCAGACTCTTCTGTAATAGGCTAGATGACTAACTTTTTTTTTGTTTGTTATCGAAAGACCTCACATTTATATGAACAATCGTGAAAGATTCACTTCATTAGTATCAATACTACTAGAGATATCACAATTTGAATAGCACTTTTTTGGACTTGCCCAAAAACGCTTTATACAAACGTGACTGTGATTATGCCGTCACGTTCACTGTTTTCGGAAGGAGCGCGTAAAAACTTTGCTCGACCGCTATATTAAATATTGCGTTTATGAAAATGGTCTCCTAACATAATTGCTTAATAATAGTATGGGTTACAAAATAGTAAAATTGTTTCACAAAAATTTAGCACTTTAAATGGACTTGCCCACCCAAGTTTGCAGGCCTATTGTGGCCTTACGATTGTGGTTTCACAATAAAATTTGAATTCAACTATTATTTTTGGTGAACATAAAAAAAACATGCAAAATGACTCATAGCCATCTACCCAATTAGGACATGACATGCTCACGACTATACAGCTTTCATAAAAACTTAAGCAACGCTGCAGCATCTGTTTAGAAATTGACGTGTCCTGTCACTTGCAAATTCGACAGCAATAAGAACATTGCTCGCTTGATCGATGAACTCCCAACTGCTCAAACTGACTGCATCTGCCAACACGGAACCACAATCCGTTTAGGGTTATCCAGGTCGGCCTTGGCAAGTAATAATATCCCTAGGGAGATTCTCTCAAGGTACCACAAATGGTATCACGGGTGGCCTTTTCTTCCTACCACAGAATGAGTCTGGCTTGTGATAGAGACTCAGTAGAAAAAGCTGGAAAACCCAAACATACACATACATTTTTTGTATTCTGTCACTAAACTAATTTTCTTTCTTTCTTTCAAAAACCTGGTAGATGGTAACCCGAATCCCTAACTGCTTCCTGTAAACTCTTACATTAAGCTATTTCGAAATTAAATGCGACTAACGAAGCCCCTCATTCATAAAAAGTTAAACATCGCTTCAACTTAACTTTGGCATCGCTTTGTCTCTGTCATTCTTGTTGCTGCCGCCATTTGCGAGTAAGTGACACAACACTTCAAATGGTTTAAGCATTGCTTGTATGCTTTAGTGTTGCGTTCGTTTTTATGAATAAGGGGCCAGTCTATAACGCGGTTTTACATCAGTGGGCAGAGTGAAACCCATGACCCAGAGCAACCAAACAAAAGATTAGCCAATTTAATATGTATTAAAGCAAAATATTTTAAAAGCTTAATCCGTATAACGGTAGAATAATAAATTCCCCGGACGCTTGTATACTGATATGGAAAGGGTGAATTCTATTTTGGTGACCTATTTTTGCGTACGCAACATTTTTTTTTCATGAACCTCTTATGTAACTTCCAATTTTTAAAATTGGTGCATCGATGCTAACCTGAACGTAATGAATGTAATTTTGAATGAAGGGCTGAATATCAGCATTATACTCGTAGCTTTGATGGCAAATCATCTAAGTGTTAGATTACATTCAATCTTCAGTATTACAATGACAGTATGGTCGAAGTTTTGTAGCTAGGTTTTTTTACTGTTTTCTACCGCTTGGACAAAGGGGTTTTGTTGCGAAGAACTGTTTGATATGGTGCCCAAGGCTTTGCTACTCGCGCAGTGGTCGCCATCGTCAGGGTTTTCATCTGCATACTCTAGAGCCGGCATAGGCTCGTACATACACATTACATTTCAGTGCCTGAGAGTCATTCAAATGGACACTCAAGTGTATGAAATCCTTGCTGAGATTTTCCTTATGAGCTACGGCATGAAATTCTTTAAGGGTGACTTAAAAAGATTCATACAGGGTCGGCGTTGCTCAATTGATGCTTCTAGTATTATACGTGTCCATAAGCTGCAGTAAACGCTTACAGTGGTCGGTTTCAAAGCTGTAAAAGAGAAATTGAGTTGAATGTTGCATGCTAGTGTGTTCGTATTCGCAAAATATAACCGTTTCGCCTCAACACAGTCGTCAAGTAAATGGCAGATGGAGTGTAAAACCAATTTAAATGTTGTGAATACCGTCAGCGCCCGTAACTGCGTGCCCGCCCGCCCAGCAGCGGCCGCCCTGACAGCGGGCGGGATTATTCCGTCATATCGTTACTTTGCGGCAAAGCCTTCATAAATATCAATTTGCGACGAGCCTTTTTCAGCCGCTTTTTATGATTATATGAACATTATGACGCTTATGTCGGGATTGGAATATTTTTTTATTAGGAATCTGTAGGAATGGACGTCGCGAAATGCTTCGAATGTTGATGATCGTTACGAACGTTTGAAAATAAGTCTTTTAGACGTAAATTTATTCACAGTAAATTACCCTTTGATCCAAACAAGAAAGAAACGTTACGTTCTACCTTCGCGAATTCGCAAACTATCAAATGAGTACAATGAATGTCAAACTGCCAGCAAAGTGAATCCTGAACCGTCCTGTTATTTGTTTCTATTATTACAACGGCCTATATACGTCCCACTGCTGGGCACAGGCCTCACCTCAACTATGAGGTGGAAAAAGCCATACTCCAACACGCGGGCTCAATGCGGATTGTTGGAAGAGTGTAAGGTTAGTGAGCAACCTTAATGTCAGATGTTATCAAGCCGCACTAAGGCCTCTGACTAGGCTTAACGACTGACATCTAGCGACGTCAACCGGGACCATCTGCTTAACGTGCCTTCCGAAGCATGGAGATGCCCGAAATACACATCACTAAATTTCGGTCGGGGTGGTCACCCATCCCATTTCCGACCCGGCGTGTGTTGCTTTACAACAGCGATCGTCGCCGATCACTGTCACAACTGCGCCACGGGCACCTCCCTATTATTAGGACGCGAATAAAATAGAAAACAATTACCGAAAAAGGAAACCTACAATTGTGTACAATCAAAACGAAATACAAAATGGCAAGGAAGGAAGAAATTTGCTATAAAAAGTTTTAATGCGAAACAAGTTTGTTGCGTTATTTCAGAAGTTGGGCTTGATTTATTACAACCATTTAGAGTTTAATAATTTGTTGGCAATGGAAGTTTTGGCATGACGTACCACTTGTACAGGCGGCCAAATATCAAGCGGAAGTTGGGTGAGAAATAAAATTCAACCGTTCAACATTCGTTGCTAAAGTTTCATTACTTTTGACTTCTACTTTGTAATAATATGAAAGTCGTGAGCAAAATATAGATTTCTTTCTTAAAAATACTTCTACATTATTTTGAATAAAAGAAATAAAATAATTTAAAACCCGGAAAAATCCAGCCCGAAGCCAGGTATTAAGCGAGATTTTAACCTCCGTCTCTCGCAAGTCATAACATACGTAAATTGCCCATATACGTCCCACTGCTGGGCACGGGCCTCACCTCAACTCTGAGGTGGATTGAACCATACTCCAACACGCGGGCTCAGTGCGAATTGTTGGAGAGGTGTAAGGTTAGTCAGCAACCTTAATGTCAGACGTTATCAAACAGTCCTTAGGCCCCCGACTATGCCAGTCAGGTCATTGAAATTAGTATTTCTATTTTTAGATAAAAGTACAGCATAACGCATGTTAGATAACAGAAACGTAATAATATCTGTCGATTTGCTATGAATGATAATATACTCTGTATGTTGAAAAAGGGTCATGGTGAACAAAATAAGAATCCTCTTAATAAGAAATACTCAGATAAAGACAGTCGAATCACAAGTTCGTTAGGGCCATTGTCCACACACCCTGTACTCTGAGCTCTTTGCCTTTCATTTCCGGTAATGGAAGCCTTTCTCCCGCTTAATTATTTTTCTTATCTTATTTGTGGCATAAGAGTGAAGTATATGGAGAGCAATAATGACGGAATTAAAGCTTCTTCTGGCTAAATGTTAACCCAGTGCGAATGTATGTGTGCTAGTGTGTTGTTTCCGAGTCTTTGTGTTATGACACCTTATAGTGGCATTTACATCAACCTTTGCAATACGGGTCTTGTGACAGCAGTAGGCGAAAGTAAAGAAACCTTTGCAATACGGGTCTTGTGACAGCAGTAAGCAAAAGTAAGGCCCAGACTCCACCAGAGCTGAGCAGAGATGTGCGGCGTCGAGCTGTGTTTTCAACAACCAATAGAATCACATCTCCACATCTCCATGTGTGAATAACGCAATTCCATTGGTTGTTGAAAACACAGCTCGACGCCGCACATCTCCGCTCAGCTCTGGTGGAGTCTGGGCCTAAAGGTATGTAAAGGTTGACGTAAACACTTCTGTGCAAACGCTCTTTCTGCAATACAGTGACTAAAACAAATCTAGGTTTGCCGTGATATTTTCAGCTTTGTGGGTTATTTTCAAGCCACCCGACTCGAGTGCGATAGTGCACAGTAACGCAAGTCGGAATAATGAAATGGGAGAGATAGCAAGCTATCCTGAATGCAGACAATTGCACACTGCGACTGCGGAATTGCAAAAACTTTGTCATTGCGCGGATGCATTTGCTCTTCAAGCTCTAATGTACTCTTTTATGAGTGTCCTTAGGCTTCTTGGATGTCCAACCAATGTTTAAAAGGTAATAATAAGGAATGGAAAATATGGATTTGTGCAAATCAAAGTTTAGCGTAGTATCACTGTCGTTTTCAGTTCGTTTCTTGGATAAGTTCAAGACATTCTCAGAAAGGATGAGGTCCAGAGTTTAACCGACGAGCATGTACGAGTATGAATGGACTCATGAAAGTAGAGGAAGCGTAAGGTGTGTGTCAGGATTGGAGCAAGTGGAAAGAAATGGTCTCTGCCTTACCCGTTGGGAAAGAGGCGTGATGGTATGTATGGATGTATGTTTCAGTTCTATAGATATTTAGCGGGAGGTGAGGGCGACGTCACGTTATTCACGTTTGTGGATTCGGAGGTTTCGGTTTTATTCCGTTAATATCATACTATTATTTTTGATATTACATTTTAGTAGGATAAATAATGTAATTGAAAGATGGTTTTTGAATCATATAGCGGTTCGTAAAATTCCGCCGAGAGATAGCTTATCAAAGCCGCTTTTGAAAACATTAATTTAATGTGATTAATGGTTCGGGCAGCGAACACCGTCACACTTGTATGCTTTTAAAGCATGTAAGTATTTTCGAATCATTCACAGCATAGTTGCCAAAAGCGATATTATATCAGAATTGATCTGTTCATTTAGCACAGATTAACCCCCATTCAAAAAAAACACCCCTAATATACTGTAACGTCTTGTCTCTGTGATAACTTTTCACATTTTCTAAACGCTAAAACCTGAGTTGGGATACAACCACTCAGAGAGTTGTACTTTTTTCATATGGATATTTGATTGATGGTTCAAAACAAGTTATGAACCTGTCACAGTGACCACTAAAGGCGTCAACAAAATGAATTTTAAAAACAGTGAAATTAGAAATTTGCCCGAACAATATTTGCAAATACAGAAAAATCTCTTTCTCATGAGCTTTTAACTTATTTTTCTCTGTATTTTCCTTATTTTTGTCCCTATACCAGTGGGGTTTACCAGTAAACAATGTGGGTTACAAAAACACTAGCCATGTCGTGAAATGTTAGTGACACTTAACGCGGTCACGTACAGAAAGACATCAAGTCTAACGGTTGGAGACTAGTGATGGCGACACACGAAAAAACCGGTATCTTGATATCGAGAGTTTTAGTGTAATGTTTGAGTTTTTTATATGGTACAAGTGACGGATTTATTGAAGAAAGAAAACCATTTATTGATTTTAAACATCGCAACATACAGACACAAAACAAACAAAACAAAATGGTGAGAGAAAAAAAGAGACATCAGTGAACAATAAACAATAATTTCCACCAGACAGCAGAGTCACGATGTCCAAAATAAATGAACCCCACTCGGCTAATGCTAAAGAAGGTCCAGACCCGATGTAATGTTTGAGTATTTTATATGGTACAAGTGACGGATTTATTGAAGAAAGAAAGAAGAAAGAAAAACCGTTTATTGATTCTGAACATCGCAACATACAGACACAAAACAAACAAAACAAAATGGTGAGAGAAAAAAAGAGACATCAGTGAACAATAAACAATAATTTCCACCAGCTACCAGAGTCACGATGCCCAAAATAAATGGACCCAGCTAATGTCCAGGAAGATCCAGACCTGATAGGCTCAGACTCTGATTTTTGGTAGGACTCATTGCCGAGAGCTATTTTTAGCAGTCAAATACACAAACAACTCTCTATTGAACCGTCCGACTAAAAGTACCTACTGGACAGTCAAATGATCAAATGAATGCCCAAAACTGTATACTAGAGTTTTTATGCAGCGATACGTTAGCAACCCGGAAAGACAAAAATACTAGTAAAAAAACCAATGAAAGAGCTCATTCTTAAGGTTTTCTTAACATTGTTTTTCAAGGTTTAGTAGAAACAATGAACTATTTCGGTAGGAAGCAGCTCCAAAGTATCGGTACCTACAATGGAGTCCCCTCCCTACCAGGAGCTGGACTTATTAATGAATGGCCTCCTACCATTAGCAGCATTAGGGAAGGAGCGGATTAGCCGGAATGCGTGCCATTCGCCGCCATTGAGGTCAATTGTGTTTGCAGAGGGTTAAATAGAAAACCGTGTTTATTTATTCACTTGTTCTGTCCGGTATCACATAGGTAATGGAAGTTCAAATATAAAGATATTGCCGTAGAAGGGATAACTGTTGGGGTAAGCGTATTCTAGACTGGAGACCACGTCACTGCAAGGGACGCCCTCCGGTTCTTTGGAGGCACGATATACGAAAGGCTGCATGGCAGGAGATGGATGCGTCTAGCTTAAGATAGGGCGCGGTGGCGCGCATTAGGTGAGGCCTACTTCCAGCAGTGGAATGGCATAGGCGTCTGGGAATTGTACCACCAAAAAAACTGTTTAAGTCTCTTGTCAGAGATTCATAATAAGGTCACATACGTTATGTGTATAGGTTAGATAGAGTGAGGGGTTTGCACCTACTGTGTTACGTTTGACGTTCTGATATGCTAAAGAAGAACGAAGAACAGCCATTATGCGTTTTACGCTGGGCACAGACCTTATCTCTACTATGAGGTAGCACGACCCATACTCCAACGCGCGGGCTCAGTGTCAGTCGGCTCGTATCAGTCGTTAAGCCTAGTCGGAGGCCTATGAGCGGCTTGATAGCATCTGGCAGCAAGGTTTCTCACTAGCCTAAGACCCCTCAAACAATCTGCTCAATAAAAGTATCTAACAAATTATGAAAAGACTTAAATGTTAAAAAAGTACGAATGACAAACTCAAAACCTTTTTGATTACAAAGGTTACGGAGCCGTTCCCACTGATTCCCATTGAGGGTTCCTTAATTTGTTCGCTCAATCGCTTATATCACAAAAGACTGAATATAAAAGTGGGGTGAGAAATGAGGTGAATGCCGAAGGGCAGGGGGCGGAGGGGCGGGGGTAGTGGCCGTGATGCGGGGCTTTATTGGAATTGAAGGTTCTTTATTTTTCACCTTTGAAGGCTAACTCTTTGTTTATAGTCGTCAGGGTTCGTACACAATTAAACTATACGATGCGGCATTGTGAGGCTAATACAACGCGATAGTGCGTCCATCGCGCGAATAAGCGATGTGACCATCATACGAATTTACGATCATACATATTGATCTAGAATAGGTTTCCTAATAGACGATCAGGTTATGCGCGACCAAAATGTTTAAAATCTATTCGCGTGGACTTAGTTCGTGCGAATGCGAGATAAACATATTAATCATGAATGACTATCATAACTGAATATCGCGCGATGATTGCGTCTCTCGGATAGTAAATCCACGCGCTCAATCGAGTAATCACGTTATCGCGATGTATAAAGACAACGCTTGAATGTCGCTTGCTCGTAGCAGATTCCCACGACACGACGTCGCACCGTGCCGACTTCGTCCGCGTGGACTAAGGTTGAAGAAAAGTTGTAATACATCTTTATAAATTGTAGCCTATGTGTTTTTCAGATGTATAAGCTATTTTATTGTAAAGTTTCATTCAACTCCATTCCGTAGTTTTTTTACGTGAAAGAGCAACACGGCAACACATACAAACTTTCACATTTATAAAATTGCTAGGATATTATCAAGAACATGTTCTAGGTATTCACATCAGCTGTGAAAGGGTTGAGCGATGGCCGTGGAGGGGGAAGGGGGGAGGGGGAATCGAACGGGTCCCCTATGTTATTTGGGTCAGGGATGAATTATAGCTTCTGGTTCAATGCGTTTTATTCATTACACGATCGTTTATAGAATTTTGATTAGGTTTGCTAAATGTTACGGTAGGATTTACAATGCCGTAATAACCGGAAATTGGTAACCTGATGAGCCGTTAACTGTACAAAAGATATAGTTTTTAATCCAATCACGGGTAAGCATATCTTTTGGCTTGAACTAGTGAGTGGGGTCGCTATGAGGCAGTAGCCACATTGGACATGTAATGAAATCAAAGAAGACAAACCAAGTTAACAATTCCGAATGTTGTACCCAAATCGATTGATACGGTAATAATTCTTGAATTCTTGTTTCGTGTAAAAAAAAATAAGGCTTTCTGTTACATGTATTTATTAAGAAAATGAATAACACAAACATTACATTCAAAAATGGGATTACAATCTAAAGACATTTACCGAATCGTTCTATAAAGCGGTTCTGAACCCCCCCCCCCCACACCGGAAGTGTGCGTGTATCTATTGATTTCGTTAGTCAATTCCTCGTTATTAATGTCCGATGACACATAAATGGTTATCCGGAAACTCGGACCGGTCGGATTCAATCAGGAAGTCCATTAGGGTCACCTGGTACAGACGCTCTCACAAAAACCTTCACAAAACCATTGCGAAATGGGCCTTATGCCAGCAGTATAAGGTGCCTCTATGTAGAGGTTGGTGTGAATTTTTACGGGCAGTGTAAGTGATATTGCGCTTTATACGTTAGATTCATTATTTCAGCTATAAGTAAGACTGAGTCCTGAAGAGGAATAAAGAAATGATATCTGAGAGAACTCACACTAAGATCATCTCACGTCTGAATAAGTAGACGTTAGCTATGAGTGTTTGAAGTTTGTTAACATTCTCAACTAGATGAAAACACTAAGGGTTAGTTGCACCATAGTAGAAGTTAAAGTTAAAGTTTTTGTCAAATTTGACAATTTGACGTCATTTTTGGGCCTAACCGGTACTTTAACTGAAATTTGGATGTTTGTTATTGTTAAAGTCAGATGGTGCAACCCAACCTAAAGCTTATATCAAACAGTCAAAACTTAACACCCACACATATGCTAACTGTATCTACTTTCTAACATATGCTCTAAATTTTACTTCGATGTTATGCACTGCTCAAATAGGTCATATGAAATTCTGGAACTTTGCTCTTACCCGATATGCGTACATACGAATACATATCCGAACGAAATTAATAAATTTCGAAAAGGTAACATAACTTCCTCGTAGCATTTCGTAGAAGTTTACACGAGAACTTAACATACCCATTAAAGTCGATTAAAAGTAATAAACTTTCAACAAGAATCCCTCAGCGTCTTGACTTAATCGCGTTTACGCTCCTAGCGTTTCATTAAAGAACTTTCTCGATAAAAATCCGAGCAAAAGTGCCGTTTTAGCAATATTAGGCCAACCCCTTTTTGTAAGGGCTTTGTAGTATGCTGGAAAATCGAAAAGCGCTCTTATCACTTGTCTTTTAAGGTCTGAAATGGCTACTTGTAAGATTTAGGGCTGAAGCATACAGAAAGCGGAAATGACAAACCATGTAGGCAGAGAAACACTGTAGCTGTCGTGGGGGAAGGAGTGAATTACACTCGTTGTAAAGGGGCGAGCCTATCGCTGCTATCCGAAATGTTAGGATTTTTTAATCGTTAATTTGAGTTACCCTGTAGTTTAGGCGATAAGAATTACAAAGTAAGTTTCAACCAGGGGTTGCATTTCGCATTTGCACATCGATAGTTCGAATAGTGAGATTGTAATCATTCTAGTGAAAAAAACTAAGCCAAATTACATTTTAGAATTATTGGCATGAATGCCAATTCAGGTGAATCTAATGGACGATAAAAGGTGCCCTCTTTTCTTCAGCACGATCGAGATGAGATTTAGCCAGAATAGAACAGAAGCGACGTAAAATGATTACATATCTTTAGAGTTGTTAGCGTTCCCCGTGATTCAGTCCTAATGCCTCTTGGCTAGGAGCCAAAATTCGCTGGTTCGGCTTGCGCATTTTCGGGGCGCCCTAGTGGTTGACACACTGAGCGAGTCAGCGAACTGACGGCTCAGGGGTGTTGAATTATGCAGAGGATAGAAGTCGAGAGTTAAAAAACGTTGAAAGGGTTAGGGTTTTCCCTTGTCGCGGCCATTACATTATGAATATTGATAATCTGCACTTAAATACTGTGAAGCTAAAGTTTGTTTTGTTAAACGCGCTAATCTTACTCCTAATAGTAGTCTTTATACGTCTCACTGCCAGGCACTAGAGTCACCTCATCTAAAAGGACGGGCGAGCCATACTCCAATACGTAGGCTCAGTTCGGTCTGTTTAAAAGGTGTAAGGTTACTCTCAGATGTTTCTAAAGTACCCAAAGGCGTCTGCCAAGCCTTGACGACTGAAATTTAGCAACTTCAGCTTAACGTGTCTTCTGCAGCACGAAGCTGCCCGGAAATACATCACTAAATTTTGCGCGGGTTGGGTACTCATCCGACTTGATTGCTTACATGTTGATTGAACAGGGTTCGTTGCCGATCCACAGACACAATTAATGAGCCACAGTATTTCCCCAAAAGGTAAAAGAAGTACCAGTCCGTGCAGATGAAGCTAAAATAAATAACAGTACTTTAAAAGAACAGATAAAGTTAAAATAAATCACGCAGTACTTTAAAAGAAAAGCTTCTAAAGAACCTTAATCCTGTAATTTTATTTATCTCAAATTCTCGGCACGTGTACTTAATTTTCATCAAAAATTACTGTAGACGCAAGAAACACAAAGGAAAATTGGTAACACCATTAGGGACGAGGAAGAGAAGAGAAAATATTACGCATTTTTATTTATTATCGGCGTTGAATCTATTTTTGGAGAGAACGAGTGAATAATGAAGTGAATTTTTCACCAGCTTCGTGTTTTTTTCTCTTTAAATTACTACTGCTGTTTAGTCGCTTATGGCTTTGACAGGTTCACCGGGTTTAATAATGTACTAAGGGCGCCGCAGAGTGACACAGTCCTTGGCTAACGTCTTAAAGCAAAGATATTATAATAAAGAAGAGGTAGATAGGTTATGACAGTACTTATGCGAAGTCGATAATTGTCCACTGGCGTACTACCTATAATTTTACCGTGGAAGGAAAGTTTATTCACTATAGAGCGTAAACGAGATAGATGCTTAGCTCAGGTGCATTGCAGTTCTGATTTCGGGTGCCACTTTTATAGCACAAGTAATTCATCTACCTCTCTTTTATTATAATATCATTGGCTTAGAGCGTTTCTTGGAGAGGGCAATGTAACATGTGTTTGGGAAGAAGCGACCGCGCACGTGCTGGCAAATCAATTGATTTAGCTCAAGATATGTTTTCCTCTAACCCCTTGAGGTAGAAGTTTCAATGAACTGGCCTTGTGAATTCCTTCGCTTGCTAGAAAAAGTATTTTACTAAGTCCGCAGTACAGCAATGCAGAAAGTAGCTAATTCTTAGTCTAGTTCAACTTTAAAGGTGTTTAAAGTGCATTAATTTAACGCTAAAAGCTAAACTTCAGCAGTGGTATAAAGGTATAGAAGGAAATGGTATAGAAAGTGCTTCGCCTGGCGCTTCGTGAAAACATTTTCAGGGAAAATACCATACTCATATTCTCAAGTCTTTGTACGGTCCGAGTGCTAAGTGTTTCCAAGGCGCTGCCTCCCGGCTGCTCTTAAAAGGAATGAAAAATAAGGAAAAGAACCTAGTAGTCTAGAACCTTAACACGGTTAGAATCTTTTTGTAAGATTATACACTGTACAGGGTGTTACAAAAATACTCCTAATAACTGTGGGGAGTGACATTGATGTAGATAATGGTTCAGCGGTCAACAGAGTGACTCTATAAACTCGATTGCTAGAAGAATAAACCATGACGTCTGCCTGAGTGTGATCTAACAGGTGAATCCGAAATTAATAAATGGCTCGCACCCTCGTATAATTTGATAAGGTTAAAAAATGATAACGTAAATTAAACAGTTTGTTGTAACGTAATTCGCAGTTGTGTGTTCTTATTATTTCCGATTTTATCTCAGTAACTCCTTAAGCTGAGGTCCGTGCCCTACTTGGGGGTGTCACATAAACTTTATGGGTAGCAAGCCTTCCGCTAGCCCTTTTGTCAATTCTGAAAAGGCCATCGGTGGCTTACCAGCTTTGGCCATTTTATGAAAATATATCTATGTATAAATAGCTAAATGCAAACAGCTGCTGGATCTATTCGATAAATAATGTTTTCAAGTATTTTCAGAAGGAAAAGTAATATAACATGCAATAGCCGTATTTTTATCCCCCTACATTGTCCAATAGCTTTTGCCAGAGCGAAAAAAATGTGGATAAGATGATTTCCTGAAAAAGCTGAGGCGGGTTTGTGAGTTTTCCAGTTGCTTATTTATCTCTTCTCTACCTATAGTAAGATTTATTGAGAGGAAAAATACACGAACATTATGAAGGTAATGGTATCTTGGCAGTTAATGAGGTAGAAACCCAACTGAGTACAAAGTCCGGATAAGAAAGATAGTTTAGAGTCGTGAGTCGAATTCCCAAGTCAGGTATGATCAGTACAACTTTAGAATAGTATATGGTTGAGTTGGATAATAGCTGGCGCACACATCAACTTAAACGTGAACAGGTGCCACCTTTGAAACCCGGTCCGGTCAAGTTACCTCCTTCAAGCTTGTGCCAACTCCTTCAAGTTTTCGAAATAAAGCTTGTGTTTTGGGCAGTTATCAAACAACCGGTAAACTGCATTATGTAACCTTATGATGATACAGTTATTTTTTATGAGGCGTTGTCGGGTAAAGTGACGGTTTGTTATATCACGTCATGTAATTTTATGCCAGAGTTTGATGCCGGTGTTAGAGTTTATTACTTGAATTTTATATTCGGCCCTGCTAAATGAATGGTGTCGTAAAACCATAAGGTTATGGTGCATTTCTTTTTGATGGAACATGTGGGAGGGTATAAAAAATAAAGGCTGTAATCGTTGATGTAAATAAGGTTTTCACAGTTCTCAAACGTCCTCGGGAAAGATTGCACAAACAGTATTAGTCCCGAAAACGTTGATTAGAGTCGTAATCTTAAGAGAAAAAAACCCTGACCGAAGAAATGACAATGCTAAAAAACTGGCTTCTGTTTTTTCCTGTTCTTGTAGCTCTTCAGTAAAAACATCGACGGATTTTGTGACATTTCGTTCCATTTCCGATTCTGTCTGTTCATTTAGGAATGGACTAGAAAATAATTCTTTCATGTAGATTAAATGGGGTCGACACGAACAAAGTTGTAGGCAATGGCTTGTGCTAAAACTTTTCCATCCATCTCAAGTTCTCGAGTGGGCAAGTCTAAAAGCTCTGATTATTTGCGTCCAGGCGCCAGCGCGTATGAAGGACTTTATGGATCCGACTGAACTGGGTCGAGTGCTATCGTTCCACTTCGCTCTGACGTACCTAATGTTCGTAATTTACATTTATACCTATGTTGTGAGGTGTTTGTGGCTCAGTGGGATCAACAGACACATCTGAGCCACAACGAAAGCAACGGAATTGGTGAAGGTAACGATCTTGACCGAAATCAAGTGTTTTTTAAGCATCTTCGTGCTTTGGAAGGCACTTTAAGCAGTTGGGTCCGGCAGACGTCAGATAATTAAAATTCAATATTTCTTCATTCAAGTAGACCAATAAACAGTACTTTCGAATCGTCAAGAATCTTAATTTTAACCACTTAATAAACATACACATAATAATACAATATATAAACAATACTTCAAATATATGTACATAATGTGACTCTACCACCGGCGTCGGAAGATTGTTTCTACTGAGAAGACCAGGCAAGAAACTCAGCAGTTACTCTTTTTAAATCGTCCAATGTTTTACAGTACAACGTGAATGTTTGAATGTTTGATAACTATTAGAACCTAGTCGTTGCTGCAATGTAATGGGTATTAGCTTAATCAACACGCTAACCAATGCGGGTCGATGATAAGGGGATAACATTGATAACAGAATCGGGCTGTTTCCTAAAAATCTGGAAGATTCCCTGCTTTTTGCAAAGCTTTGCAAGGCAAGAATCCTGTCAGTATTTCCGTACTTTTGATCACAATGCCAATCTAAAACCATGGTGTGGAGCAAGTCATACTCCAACACACAGAGGAACGAATTTTGGGGAAGTATGCCAGTTAAAAGCCTTTTACTGTGAGATGTTATAAAGCCGCCTCGAAAAAACTATAAGAATTCGAATATTTTTCGCGTTTATATTAAAATTGACAAATTAAACGCTATAGTTTATCAAAGCAACGATTCGTGAAACGAAAAATCCGTAGCACGTAATCCACGTAGCGTTTCCGTAGCGTTACGTAAGCTACGCGGTATTGATCTACGGTCATCTCTGCTACGACGCTACGAAGTCGACGCGGCGAGCGGTATGTCCCAAAAGTGCCCAAGGGAGGGTTCTACGAGTAATATATTCTGTTTATTGCTCACTGGGAATGTTAAATGGAGTACTATGATTTTACCATGCCCTTAAGTACATGATGGCTCTCTTCTTTTTGTCTTGTCAGCAGAATTTAATCCTTTGCGGCTATTTGATTTTCTGACAAAACCAGACGTTGCCGTGTCTTAACAGCTTTTTCTCGATTCGCCCGAAACAGGGTTTATTCATCGTTGGTCAAATGAGGGATTCAAATTGTTCAGGTACATTTTTAATCTTTTTGTTTAATTTTCCTCCTTATTCAGTCACAACTAAATATTCATACCTAACTCAATCGGACACGCATTGTGTCAGGTGTGGTTATTGCTATTTAACCATTCAATCGTTATTCGTTTTTTTAAGAAGTGGGCAAACTCCACCCAGCTTAGTGCAAGCATGTGCTTAACAGAATCCGTCACTGATTTTCAGTAAGCTGAAATTAATTAATTATTTAATGGAATAATAAATGCACAATATTACACCAAAAAAAAGTAAGCCATTGAACAATATAATTACATACTAAAACCATTCAACTGGTCATCACATTAAAAAAAAAAATTGAATGCAAGACGAGACGCAGGATGCAGTACGTTCACAGAACGTCAGGCATAATTTGGCAATATCCTGGGGCTTGTCAGCATTCAATGCAATTCAATTAATCCATTGAAACTCTATTAATGAGTTATGCTTCTCTACTCGTACGACAATAATGGTTTCTGAGCCTGTCTCCTGGACAATAGCTCCGTTTACGAGCTAAGGTCGTTAGTAGTTGCGTCACCAGTATTGATTTACTTGCTCTAACTCTCAGGTCTCAGGCGAGGCTGTAGCCTTGCATCTGTGTGGACATACGTATGTAGTGACGTTACTAGTTTAAACCACACTCAGGTAATGCTTCAACTGTCCGTTTTCGCATCATTTGACTGTGCAACTGTCAAAACCAAAGAAAAGCTGTTTTAGGTTTTGACAGTTGCACAGTTACATAGCAAAGAAATGCCTGGAAGAGTGAGTCTGCACTCTTTCAGGCTCAGTTCATATATTTTTTTTATAAATGGCCTGTTTTTTTAAGTGATGGTTACTTTGTCAACGATAAGAGGGACATGAGGTCCGAAGGCAACAGTCTGTCTTTAGCATAAGACATTCACAAAATGACTTGAACTGTCAATTGCTAATGCAAAAAGTCTAATAACAAACGTGCTTCTAGATATCCCAACATTTTGTTACAAGATAATAAAAGTAACATAGATTTTTAGACCCGGGCAGTTTCAGATTTTCTGATTATGCTGAATTTAAAAACTACTAGCAAAAAGCTTGATGCATGTTCAATTATCGTTTGCAAGTTTAAAGTTATTCTGTATTGGGTTAAGCCCACACCCTAAGAGTATGTTGTCATGAAAGTTTTCTTTCTCAAGTAACAATATAGTCATGAACTAAAAATACTTCAGCCTTTTGTCCCGGCCCCTCGCTGTCGCTACTTTTCAGATCTAATAAAAACCAACTCAAAAAATAATTCACAAGTGTCTTGCCCAACGAAATTCAATATTCGACGCTGCTTAAATATTTAGCATGATAAAAGCTTCTTCCATTGGAAACTTTTGGCGTCGTCTGCACAATAGCTCGTTTACAATGTGGAGTCGTTAGCCTCTTACGTCAGCTTCGCCGGTATCGATCTTGTTGCTCTCATTCGCGAGGCCCGTCTTGGAGACGCGCGGTTGCGCCAATACGACGGCAATAAAGTTGCATAACAACTGCAAGGATGTAATGATCTTTAATCGTATGTATATCCATTAGTGTCTTTTTAAACCGGGTCAAAGGACCATATAAGAATCTTGCTCTGGAGGTATCCAAACGTCACTGGTTTGAATCCGGCTCGAAGGACCATGTCAATTCTCGTAATGGACTGTAGGAAGAATGTGTAGGTAGGCGTTAAACTGATTAACACTTAAGTTTCAAGAACAGATTTTTATAGCTCTCCTGTTATTCAGAGTACAACGTAAAAACCGGGGGAGTTAACGTTCATCCAACAGAAATAAAATAACGCTGTAAAGTTAACTCACTGAAGAAAAGTTGATACTGGTACTTCAAATACTGGTTCCCATTTTCACTGCATATAAGTGCAGGCTGGCCTTTAATTTATTATTATGGGCCAGGTTCTGGAAGACGGAAAGAACTGGTGCAAAGGTTCTGTTTGAATGTCCTAAAAACAATTAAATTAAAATAACCTCTATTTTCATTATGTTAACTCTGATTCCTTTAAAAGGTTCGTTTTTTTGGTAAATGAATTTGTAATTTTGATGTTAAAAATGTGAGAAGACCCTTTTGGCTTAACGATATGTAGTGTTTCTCGAAACTTACCAGTAACCAGCTAAACGCTGCTGCTCCTATACTTGTTTTTGATTGTTGACTGAACGTGAAAACTGACTTTGAAATGACGTCTAGCGGCAAATATCGTGATTGAATCGAATAGCAGAAATGCTACGTCAGATTCAGACCCTTCCACAAGTGAACATTATCTGCCTATCTCGTAACCGATCCATTTGGACAAACGACCTCAGACCAGACGGCGCCGTAGATACGTCCGTTTCGATTGATTTGTCACGGCCAGGAAACTAATGTTTTGACTGCGTGTCATTTTGTGACTAGACATAAAATTCAAAACTGTTTAACCTTCCAATGATCATGTAATGAGTCTTAATGTTCACCAAAAATCTTCTTTGTCATCTCGTGCTAGCTTAAAAAAAAGTGCAAACATGCGTTGCATGATTCTCTCTCTAATGTCTAAAATATTGTTGCGCCGTTGATTTCTACACTCACTACATTAACATTAATGCCTTTTAAAAAGTATTACTCTCTACACGTGCACTGTGCTAAATGTAAAAACATATTTAGCAAACTTTGTCAGACATGATGTAAAAAATACATTTCATTCCGCTCTCCGGGGTAGAGTGTAGATAATAAAATAGTTTCAGACGGAAACTAAACTTCGTCCATGAACATAACGTTACTCTGTGCTCTGTCATAAAGCTAAATTGTGTCACCAAGGACTAGAAGTTACTTTATCAAATATATGTCACGAGAACACAAAAGTGGAGCTAGTCTACTTATACATTGTCCGTGTGGTTAGACTATGACGTAATGAGAAAGACTAGTCCATGAAAATGATTTGTGATTTCAGTCCTGTACAATTCAATTTTCTTTTGTATATTCATCTGGATGTATTTCAAAGCATTGACGGCTATTGACGGTGATTAAAGAAAATTATTACTTTAATTATCCTGTTATAAAGTTACTTTCATAGTAATTGAATTAATTGCTTTTTCCTAGAAATATGAAAATAGAACCAAGATTGCGAGGGTGGCGACTGGCGGTTTTCAGAAGACCCACACTCTTTTATGTCGTATAGCTAGGCGTTTAAACAATAATCAGTTTAAAATACATCTTGATTTCTGGGTATTAGAAACATGGTATATTTTCAGGCGTTTGACTATATAAAACCAGAAATGAGGTTATTCGGCAGACGACTGGAATTATAGACATAGCAAATTCGCAGAATCAGCTAGCTGAAGTGGTAGTGGGTAGGTAACGTCTGTAGAAAGACCGACGAGTCCTTGACTGTGGTCAGGGATTCGATAGATGGCGTGAAGATCAGGTCAGGTCAATCAGGTGCGTGTTCGGAATGTATACGCAACGCCCAGAACTGGTACTTGTGGCGCAACTTGAGGGAATCCTACGCACTGCCGTGGACGACTATAAGCTAACGACGAAAGGTTAACAAATGTTTGGCACTAGAGTAGACATCCTGAATAGCCTTTGTTTGCTCCGTAAAAATGTAAAAAATTACACATTTCTGGCACAATTTGTCTTTTTATCGCTACAAACGTTCTTTACGCTTCCGTTTTGAAATGTATTTGTGCGCCCGCTCTTTTGTTGTTAACTTTAAAGGGATGAAAGAATTTTATACAGATCACGTTCAGGAGAATAATTTAAAAGGCAATGCATTAAAAGAGGTGTTTCATACAATTTTGCAGGCTTCCAAAGACCGGTTTTTCGGCTTAAACCTAAAAGCGCTGTTTAATACATATACAGTCACTCGTAGCTTGCGTAAGATGGCCTACTTCAAGTGTTAAAACTCAGTGTCCTGTTTCTGTCTATTTTGGGAAACTTATAATATCTTCAAACCTAAGTAAGTATCTTGTCTTAGGGCTGAGACTTGAAGCTCTCTTAATTTAAAGATGTCTTTGAGATTGAATCAACTTTTTAAAGTTCTTGATGATGTTAACAAACCTTTTATGGTTAGCAAGTCCGTCGCCAAATGTCTATTAAGTTCCTCTTTGGTACGTTAATCATTCAATTAACTTAGTTTCTCTGGGAATTACCTCGGCAAGTGTCCTAGAGACAGTGCCTAGACAGCTTTATGTCGGTTTTACTGTTTTGTACGAATTACCTAAACCGCCTTAAGGATTTATCACCTCTTTGGCACTATAAACCGTTGGCCTTGGTTCTCTCCCAAGATAAACATAAGACGATTTGTATTTGATCTGTGTATTGGTTTATCTATTATTCAGAAATATTTAAGCATGGTTCTTCCCCGCCTGTCGTAAGAGGCGAAGGGACTTCCTTCGCGGTCGCTGGAAGTGCACTCGGCGAGGACTATGTGCCTCTATTCGAAGTGGCCCCAAGGAGGTGCAAATGGTGGCCTCTCACCACTGTAGATATTCCCCATAAGTAGGGCTGCATGCAGCATAGCGCGCTAGGGTTCCACAAGTTGTTTTCCTTGATTAAGTCTGCAGGGAACCCTTGAAACACCACTGAATATGGCCACTGTGGGGTTCAGTTAGTAGCTCTGACGCTTCTTAGCCAAAAAACACACTACCACTCATATTTAACGGACTCCATAAGTTACAATAGAGATGTCCTAACATTTATTCGGTAAAAGGGGTCGAAGAATTGACGCCCCCTTTCTTCCTCTGCAATTTCATAACCGCAAAGGTCACGTACGTGTGCCACCACCATTTATGCCGCTAGTCCATTCTTAATAAAAAATAACTCTGGCACGTTACCTTCCTCTCTTCCAACAATAATACTCTCCAGCCATTTACTTCCCGTCTCAAAGCCCGTTACAAGATGGCGAATCATGTAATTCTGTTGTTTTTCCCGCCGCTGTAATTATGCCGTTCTCACAATTCTTCACGGCTCGTTAAACTCCGTAATGCACCCGGGGAGAGTTGGGATCTCCGCTGGGATAGTGTTGCGTGAATGAGCTTGTGCCAGTTTCTTTTCTATCGATATTACAGTCAGCAAAATGACATTGTCCTCCCCCATAGATTTTCTGCTAGATTCCAGCTACCTTTCTACCTTCCTGATTCGCTCTCGTAGCAACCCTATTGCTACGTCATTGAGATAGTGTTTCACTTGTTTTAAATTTGAGTGACGCTTCAAACGATACACGACTCTTTCGTTGCAGTATTATAATTTGTCAAACTTTCAATATCTTTTTGACGATAATTTTAATGCTGTGAAGCTCAAGTATAACACTTTGATTTTTCGTATAACCTTTTGGCGTTGACCTCTGATCTACAAGAAGGTCGCTGTGGTCGTAGTCGACTAAAAGGGGTTATTGTTATTAGCAAAGCTACGTTTTGTTATTACGCAGTAGCATTAACTGATTTGTATTTTCATCAATATGTTACGCAACCATCGAGTCGATGGATTTCCAAACAACACTCGTCCTTGGGGACGTCCAAGATGATTGTTATATTTTTTGATATTCATAGTCGTTTCCTTTATTCGGACGGCTGCTTATTTTCTCTGTTACTTTACTAGCCTGTTTTAAAAATGTGTTGGGGCTTCTATTTTTTATGAGTTGGTATTAAGGTTTCCTTTGGACCATTCATTGTTGTGCAATAGAGAATAAATGAACAAATTATATTTTAGAACAATGACAGGTGTAAACATGCCTCTAGCTACGAGTATATTTGAATTTAAAATGTATGAGAAGACCGATCTATGTAATATTATACGTTTTTGAAGGTGATATGGTAATACTCATTGATTGCAGTACTTACTTTTTTTAAAAATAATCCAGATCTTTTCCTGCCTGGGGACAGTTATCACCAATCAACTTACTCCTTGTCCTGTCACTTATTCAAAAAAAATGTTAGCAATTAGAATGAAAGATACAAAACTAAGCGGTTGTTACAGTAGTGCTGTAGCTTTTATGAATAAAAAAAAATTAACTTCATATTCGTTCAAACAAATTAAATCTGCCTAAATTACATTATTTTAAAGATCTTCCGCTGAGCCGGCTGCATGTATACATGAACCCGTTTTGTCCTGTGGCTGATTATGGCGATGATCATGATGACTGGCACAATCCAGGGAAATGTATAATGTAATAATATATTTCAGCACGCAGATATTAGTCTAGAACATAATAACGAATGTTGCGAGTTTTGTACCCAATTCCGAACTCCATTTCCTTCTGCGCACGTATTCAATAACCATCTCGTCAGTCGTCTGACAAACGACGTATCTATCACGTTCACGTTGCTGTGTCGTAACGTGAATAACGTCGCGAAGGACTGAAGAAGGCTTTAGTATATCTATTAAGATGTATCAAGTATACTGGTATTACTAAAACCAAAATAATACCAGCCTTTTTTATCTAGGTGAGGAAATCCTTATGTGTAGATAGATAGATGTTCATTATTGTTCAGAAAACATAGTAGTATTGATGACTATGAGTGATTTTGCATGTTTTTTTATGTTCCCCAAAAATAATAATTGATATCAAATGTTATTGTAAAACCACAATCGAAATTCGTTTCAAAATGACGCTACAATAGGCCTGCAAACTTGGGTGGGCAAGTCCATTTCATATGTGTTAAATTTTTGTAAAACAATATCACTTTTTTGTAACCCAAACTATTATGAAGGAATTATGTTAGGAGACCATTATCATAAACGCAATATTTAATATAGCTGTCGAACAAAGTTATTACGCGCTCCGGACAAAAACAGCGAGAGTGACGTCACTGTCGCTGTCACTTTTGTATGGAGCGTTTTTGGGCAAGTCCAAAAATGTGCATTTCAAATTGTGATATCTCTGGTGGTATTGATCCAGATGAAGTGATTCTTTGAGGATTGTTTACATAAATGTAAGGTCTTTCGATAATAAACAAAAAAAAATTACAGTCATCATGCCTATTATGTATAAATCGACTGCAAAACAAACGTTTACATGAATAAATTACTTGAATATTCGAAAACAAGATCATAATTTACTGACTCAATACACAAGTACCGAATTCCAAAAGAGAAGGCAATAACTAACATAATTCTTTAGGATTTAAAACAAGGGGCTACTATTTTGAAAGAAAGAAAGAAAAAACGTTTATTGATCTTGGACATCGTACACATACAGATATAAACAAACAAAACAGAATGGTTAGAGAAAAAATTAATAATAAAAATAACAAAAGAAAAAATAAACAAAAATTTTCACCAGACAGCAGTGTCACGAGGTCCAAATTACGATAAGTTATTTGACACTTTTGCTGTCAGTTATATTGAAAGAGCCAATTTAAATAGCTCCGTAACCTTTATTTGATTACTTCACAGGGCGTCTGCGTAAACAGCTCGCAGTTTGTTTGCTCCGCTCGCTTCGCTCGCTCAGTCCGTAATATATCAAATTATACGCAAACCCTGATGCGACGTAGTTCGCAATTTCCCAGCGTCGCGACGCTTCGTCGCAAAGTGGTAAGCTTTGCACGAGGGCTACTTTGAATAAGATTCCGCCTCCCGTAGCGAAATGGAACGGTAATATAGTTCATGGCATCTGTTAGTCATATTTCCATTTTCTTGCCTTTCAATGAGAGCAAGCATAACTTTCTATTTGGTTTCTCTAAAAAGAAATGTAGATAAAACATGCTTGTGACAGCCTTTTTATGTTTCGAATCTTACTTAGCTGTACCAATTTTTAACTTTAACACGAGGCTGGTGAATAGTATCCCGATCGACACAGCCAGCTTAGTTTTGTTAAGTGGATTGCGTTTATGTCGTTAGAAAATGATATGACGTACTGCACCATATCTAATGGAACTGAATACTCTTATTTTGTTTAAAAGAAGATGAAAGTAAAAGTCTGCGTAATTTTTTTTCTCATAGTCTATCTTTCTCGCAGAGTAAAACTCTAAGGTAGCAAGGTCGCATTAACTTGTAAGCCAACAGCGCGGCGTTTTACCTCTAATCTCTGCCTTTGTCTATCAACGATTGATTACTTTTTGAAAGATAACCCATTTTCCCCCTTCGCGAAGCTAATCGTAAGGAGAATCGTACACAATCAACTTACGTTAATGCTCGTATGCACAAACGAGCGTGAAGTTACGTACAGAGGCGCCGACATCAACCTTTACAAAACCTTTGCAAAATAGGTCTTACGTCAACAGCATAAGGTGCCCCTATGTAAAGGTTGATGTGAGCGCCTCTGTACGTAAGCCATGAACGCTCGCACATGGCTTACCACGGGACCGGATATTGATTTCCAACGAACTCAGCTCCGTTTCTATGTTTCTAGATGTATTATTTAATATATACCCGTGTTAAGGTTCGCTACTAGGGTCGGCCGGAGAGAAAATCTGTCAAAGGACAATGACGGATTTGTAAGGGGCAGTGGCGTCTTTTTTTTTTCTTGCGGCCAGCGAACGAACCTTGTTTTTTAAATAGAAAATATTGCAAGAAACCAAACTTACTATGGCATGTAGACTCCTGCATCAGTCCGAACTGAGTTATGGGCATTAGAAGTTTTTTGATTTTACAAACTACATATTTTTTCTTTTGCGCGCAATTTTCGCATAAATCGCAACAAAATAGAGACATTATACGAGTAAACATTATGTGTGATATTTTTCGCAAATGGAAAAATATCTTATATGTCATTCGTCTTTTTTTCGGGTGGTCATCAACCAAACCTTGCTTTTATGATTAAAAAAAGTGTAATAAACCAAACTTACTATGGCATATAGACCTCTAAACGCAGTCCGAACTGAGTTATGGGCTTTAGAAGTTTGCTGATTTTACAAAATAGATTTTTTCCTTTTGCGATCAAGTTTCGCATGAATCGCATCTAAATAGAGACATTGTACGTGTAAACATTTTATGTGTGATATTTTAAGCAAATGATTTGAAATAGTGCAATAAACCAAACTTACTATGGCATATAGACCACTGAGCTAGTTCAGTCCGAACTGAGGTAAGATAAGATATACTTTATTACACAAAAAAAACAATTAAATCAGAAATATCAATAATATTTACCCTTTCGCGAATAAGCTTTGCATGAATCGCAACAAAATAGAGACATTGTATCCACGTGTAAACATTGAGTGTGATATTTTGTCGCAAAATAAAAAATATCTTATGTGCCTTACGTCTCGGCGTGCGGCCATTATATAATTAAACCTTGCCTTTTTAATGCAAAATAGTGTAATGAAGCAAACTCACTAAGACATGTATCTTAGCACAGTTTAAACTGAGTTACGACCATTACAAGGAGTGACAGCGGTTTAAGGGCGTATTCGCCGATGTTCCACTTATGATTAAAGATAAAATAATATCCGCTATCCGTTATCACGGAATATAACAGAATAACAGAATAAAATATAAAACCACATAAGTATCATATACTTTCATCAGCACCAAGAAAGGGAGTGGTCCGGGAGTGGTCTTTGAGTCTCAACCGGCGCTCAATTTCACTATGTTGTTGCAGTTAATCAAAATGAATATTATCTTATATTTAGCCTTAGAGAGGCTATGGTTGAGCAGATGAACTCAACGCGGATGAATGCGTTAAAAGCAGTGTCCGACTGGTGCGATCGTGACCTGGTTGAGTTTAACGCCAACAATACTCAGGCAAGACTATTTTTCGCCAAATAGAGTCCATTTATTTGACTCCTACTTTCCCGAAGGCACATAAACCAATAATGGATCGTTTTTTCTTAGCCTGTTTTTTTTTTTTTATTACAAATGTGTTAGCGTTTGGCCTCAGACTCACCTGATGGTAAGCGATGACGAGGCCGAAGGTGGAACACGCTTACCCAGAAAATGTCTATTCACTCTTGCCTTGAAGACACCAAGGTTGTATGTATCCGGAAACACAGACGCAGGGAGGGCGTTCCACTCCCTAGCGGTGCGGACCAGGAAGGAAGCACCAAACCGCTTAGTTCGGACCGCTGGAAAGTCAACCACATGGGGGTGAAAGCCCTCACGGCGTCTTGTGGTCCGGTGGTAGAAAGTGGAGGGTGGGATCAGGTCATGAAGTTCCTGCGCGCACTCTCCGAAATACACCTTATAAAAAACCGAGCCTTATAAACCCCTTACCACCTTATAAAAAGCCTGTGCCCACAACCTTGGTATCTTTCTGGGACATTTTCTGGGTAAGCCTGTTCCAGCAACGACCTCATAATGGCTGAACGGGGTCAAACGCATAGCCATGACAAATAATAAAAATATTTAGATGTAAAATCAGCAAACTTCTTTAGCCCATAACTCAGTTCAGACTGCGTTTAGGGGTCTTCATTGCTTTAGTAAGATTGGTTTTGTCTTCGCCTGACACACTTGAGCCAATGAAACCCTGTTTTCTTCTATGAACTTGGTATATTTCAGAATGTAATTACAATTTGTACTGTCCATCGCAACGTCCGTCGTAACGTAACTACTGTCGCGAGCTAAAAGGCAATGTCCGCGTTCCCCGTATGATGCATGGGCCAGGCTATACGGCCAGGACCGTAGGTGACTGATGCTGCGGACAATAGGCCCGTTCCTCAAGCCGAGGGACGAGCAGTTCGGTTTCCGCAGCGGCCACTCTACGACGCTCCAGCTCACGCGTATTCTCCACGAGCTCGCTGAGGCAAGTAACAGAGGCCACTGCACGGTTGGGGTCTTTCTCGATATCGAGAAGGCCTTTGATCGGGTGTGGCACCCCCGCCTGCTATTTAAACTCCTGGCCACGGAGATGCCGCCAGCACTGATCGCCCTGATAGCAGCGTTCCTCGACAGCCTTCACGTCTCGGTCGAGGACAATGACTCATCACAGCAGCCGATACGCGCAGGAGTGCCCCAAGGGAGCGTCCTATACCCCGTCCTCTACTCACTATACATCAACGATATTCCTACTCTCGAGGGCCACCTTGACGAGTGGGAAAAGGACATAACGTTGGCGTTGAACGCCGACGACAGTGCCTTCTTCGCGTCCTCCAGAAGCCAGGATGTGGCGGCAGCTCGCATGCAAAGACTGCTAGACCTGCTGCCTGCCTGGCTCGACTGCGGTAAATGTGGCGAAGACGACCGCCATCCTCACCGGTCACCGACGGCCTTCTCGCAGAGTTAACACTGCGGGGGAAGAAGATCGCTTGGCAGCCTGTGGTCACCTACCTGGGCTGCAAAATAGACCGCCGACTGACAATGACGACCGAAGTGACAAGCGCCGTCAACTCCGCCAAGATGGCGGGCGCGATGCTCCGCCCCGTCATAGCATCTAGACTGCCGCTGCGGGCGAAGGTGGGCATCTACAAGACCTACATTCACCCGCGGCTCACCTACGCCGCAGCCACCTGGTACGCCCTCTGCTCGCCACCTCCTCGCTTGAAATCAAATTGAAATGACGCAAAACACTAAGTACAGCTCCCTTGCACCTGAATCCCTTGTAAGACGCCACCTGCACGCAGGTCGTTCCCCGGGCCTCCCTCATGGGTCTCACCTAGCGGGCTTGACCGCGCCAAGGGTGACGCACTGTGCAGTACACAAAACCAAGGATGCTAAAGTCATTTACCTAGAAAGATTACCGTGGGGGGGCACCCCCTACGTGTTGAATGTCCGAGCAAGAGCATTTTTGCTCGAGGCCCGCACTGCCCACTGGGCGAAGAAACCCGTCAGTCAGCCAGTTAGTAGGTGACTGAACAGGTTTATTACACTATTTTGAATTAAAAAAGCAAGGTATCATTAAAAGTCACCCGAGAAAACGACGAATGACATAAGATATTATTCCTTTTGCGAAAAATAGCACTCACAACCTTTACGCAAAAGAAAAAATATGTAGTTTGTAAAATCAAAAAACTTCTAATGCCCATAACTCAGTTCGGACTGATGCAGGAGTCTACATGCCATAGTAAGTTTGGTTTCTTGCAATATTTTCTATTTAAAAAACAAGGTTCGGTCGCTGGCCGCAAGAAAAAAAAAAGACGCCATTTTCAGACATTGGCTTTTGAAAGCGATCGTGACAGCTATGGTCACACAGTGGTTGGGCCGTGCAATCCGTGCATAAATGCAATGCATAAATCCGGACGACCGTCTTGGTGTAATTGTTTAGAAGTCGGCTACTACACCAAAGGTCGCGGGTTCGATCCCCGAACAGTACAAACCTTTGTGTGCATGAACATGTCTGTTTGTATTGGTCTGGGTGTTTCCTATGTTTAATAAGTATGTATTTACAAAAGAAAAAGTATTTGAGTATGTTTATCCGTTGTCTAGTATCCCATAAAAACGGAGTATAATTAACTCACTTGGGGCTAGATGGCGCTGTGTGGAATAATGTCCAGGGATATTTATTTATTTATTATAATTATAAATCGCGGCATGATAATCATTTGATGCGTTCACCAAAGATATTTCTATTTCGCCACCCAATATATTTCAGGATATAGGGCAAACAAAAGAAACTAACCAAAAATTTTATTTTATTAAACATACTAACAAGCGGTTTTGCCAATTATTTTTTTAAACTATTATTTGCAATCTATTCTCGTGACCACGTTATTTGCACAATGTTATATCTGGTACTTGACGATTCCATCGAGATTTAGTTGTAACTTGGTTTATCCGTTCGATCATCATCAACACAAAATATTTCTTACATCCAATGCATATGATATAGCAATACACGGAGCCATTTCTAGTAACATGCAGAAGAACCCACTAATTAATTGGTCTTACTTGTAATGAAAAGCTGCAAGAAGCATTAAACGGAGCTATCTTGTTACTAACTAAAACGAGGAATTTAACAGTTGTCAACAGTTGAGACACTTTTAGTGGATAATTTATTTTAGATAATAACACTTGAGTATAATACCTTTAGTCTCCTGTAGAGGCCATCGTATTTCAGGCTTTTTACGCTGAATTTAATACAGAATCCACCGTGATCTTCATCTTACTGGAATTGATCTACGAGTAGAGCATAGTATGAAAGGAAGTCACCCTCCGCGTTTTTCTGTCTGTTTTTACATAAGCTTTCACTATCTAAATGATAGTTGATGCTAATTATATTTTCAAGAACGTTTGTCTGTATAATTCATTCAAATTACTACAGGAAAAAGCTGTGTGCAAATAGCCAGTTAGAGATAAAAATGCTTGCACTGCCATTTTTCCATGGCTGACGTAAATATGATAATTCATATTTATATCAAAGTTCTATCTGATCCATTTTTTTTCAATTTAAAATGGGTTTGCGTTTGACCTCAGTCTTGCCAGCCACGCTTACCCAAAAAATGCCTATTCACTCTTGCCTTGAAGACACCAAGGTTGCATGACGGAAACACAGACGCAGGGAGGGCGTTCCACTCCTTAGCGGTGCGGACCAGAAAGGAAGCACCAAACCGCTTAGTTCGGACCGCTGGAAAGTCGACCACATGGAGATGAAAGCCCTCGCGGCGTCTTGTGGTCCGGTAGTAGAAAGTAGAGGGTGGTATCAGGTCATGAAGTTCTTGCGCACACTCTCCGAAATACACCTTATAAAAAACCGATAGACAGGCAACTCTACGCCGATGCTCCAAACTCGAGTTTGGTTCCAACGAGCGTCTCGTCACCTATCAGTCTCCTGGCTCTTCGGTCTACTGAGTCCAGTGCATCCAGCTGATACTTGGCAGAGCCATCCCAGAGGTGGCAGAAGTACTCCATACACAACCGAATTTGTGCTTGGTACAATTGTAAAAGCTGTTCCGGTGTGAAGTGTGTTTCCATTTCGAATAACTTGTCATTATGTTCTATTGCTATAACTATTTCTGTTTCGTATAAGCAAACGCAAACTTTAATTTTTTTTGCTCGAGATCTCCATCCTAATTACTATGGAACGAGTGAAGTTTCTTTGACAGCCGTCTGCGCAGTCCCGCAAGCCAGTCTTCCACATGACGCCGGGTGAGTGCACGTCACTGCGTAAAGAATAGGAAAATGAAATGGCAACTAGTACGAAATTGTCAAACCCAAGAGAGCTTTTAATCAAGTGTACTTATAAATATAAACCTGCCATATAACTCTCATGGTGAATCATGATAAAATCATACGTTTGATAAATTATGCATAATGCATATGAACAAACAGCACGGAGGAAAAAAAATAAAGTTGTACTATTTTCAACAAAAGACCCTATGTGCGCCTATTTCGTGTAAATTATCCGCGTAATTATAAATGTCATTTTCGTCAAAAGCGACGTGCGCTCACCTTGGGGACATGGGGGGGAGTGAGCTGCGACGGTGCGCGGACAGCTATCAAAGAAACTTCACTCACTCCATAGTAATTTGTATGGAGATTTCAAGCGAAAAATTCGGAATGTTTGGGAATTTTTTGCACAAAACTGAAATAAAGCAATGAAAAACCACTGATTGGCAATGCTTCTTTGATATCTGATCTTTACACGTTATTTAAAACACGTAAGTTGTTAGTTTATATGATGCCTAAACTTTTGAAATACGGGAGTGCGTTTTGCACGTTTTTAGCGATATTCTGATTTTTTTTCACATTAATCTAGTAAGTTGATCCATATACTGGAAGTTTGAGCTGATTGTGCAACTCTTTGACTACTATGACGATTTTTTTCGTGCCTCATACTTCATATTTTCTATATAAAACTTTAGTTTTCCCGAGAGCCGTTTTCCTGGTATCGAGCCTTAATCATTAAGTCTGTTGTAAGGTTTTTGCGATTAATTAAAGTTAAAGGTCACATCAAACGAACACAGTTATGCTTTTATAGCACCACGTTTGGCGCCATGGTGAAATTACACATTTTGCCATTAGCTTGCTAATTGAGTTCCAGTAGTTAAAGTCTACATTAATATTTATCTTCCAACTGAATTTCTTTAACGGCGACCGCTTCGACTCCCTACCTACTGGCGACGCTCATGCGCCCTCATAAGGCTCGCATAGCCAACCTTATTAACAAACGTCCGCGAGCACTTCGGACATGTGAGGGCACCATTAACAATATTATAACGTTTTGTCGCAGGTGGTCGGGCTAATACATAATATGTTGCTACATACATAAACACATAAACGGCCTATATACGTCCCACTGCTAGGCACAGGCCTCACCTAAACTATGAGGTGGAACGAGCCATACTCCAACACGCGGGCTCAGTGTGGATTGTTGGAGGGATGTAAGGTTAGTGAGCAACCTTAATGTGAGATGATATCAAGCCGCCCTAAGGCTTCTGACTAGGCTTAACGACTGACATCTAGCGACGTCAACCGGGACCAACTGCTTAACGTGCCTTCCGAAGCACGGAGATGCCCGAAATACATATCACTAAATTTCGATCGGGGTGGTCACCCATCCCATACCCGACCCGGCGTGTGTTGCTTTACAACAGCGATCGTCGCCGATCACTGTCACAACTGCGCCACGGGTACCTCTCGCGGGTAAGTTGCTTCATTTAATGTTATTTCCGAAGGCTACCTCTTAACTACAGCAGACAATCTTATACAGCTATCTTTCAATTGCCTTGATCTGAGCATCGCGGACTCGGAAGGGTCTCAAACTACGCCCAGCTTAAACCGGGGCATTGAACCTCCTTATCGATCGGGGACACTACTCAAAAACAAGGCTTATCGCTCTTACTAGTGTTCTACTTATAAAGTGGCTCGTAAAACATTTTAGTATCCCGCGAGGGTAATTTGAATCGGGGGTGCTGGCCTCGTTTGCCTCAGATATAGCATAGCGCCTTTATTTCCTGGCTTTTCCGAAATTTCCAGATTTATAATCTATTTAGAAAATTTTCTTCAATGTGGGAACTTTCCTCTCATCAGACTTTAGCTGAGTTTTCTTTTCATGTCATTTCTTTTTTGATGGAATTGAAAAGTTTTCTCAACCGATTGGGTTCAACTTCTAAGATATATACAAAGTTTGCAGTAGAAAGGAACGTTTTCTTGTGATTTATTCAATTTCGGCAACCGATTATGAGCTTTCGCTAGTATATGATGCGAATTATATCTTTTGCCCAGCTCAAGTAGTTGAAGTAAAAAATAACCTGTTCAACCAAATGCTTTCGAAGCATCCAAGGCATATTTAATTTCAAAGGCACTTATAACAGTTACGCTTCGAATGTGGCCTTTTATTTTCGGTATAAAATATTTCATGATCATTCTTATAAGACATTCAATCGTCAACAACTGCGAATTCCTACAAACAACAATAAACGACTATGAAAGGTCGCCAATTCTATATTTAAGTGAGTTCCAAAGAATAAAGGTCGCGGCATAACTTGTCCAATTACAGAGGCGAACTTCGTCCCTGACAATAAACGTAGTTACATCCACTGCGAAATTGTCTCGAGCACGTACTGACTTCGTCAGCTTCTCCCCAATTTCATTATATTTGCCAAAAATAGGCGGAATTTCTTGCTGGGTATTTAAGAGCCTTGAGAATTGATTGAGACGTTGGTCATTGAGAGTTTAGTTTGATGAATGGATGATGTTTAGTTACCGCTTTGCTCCCACCTTCATCATACGTAGCGCTAAGGGTGGAACGCTTTGCTGGGGTCTGTGTTTCCCGATAAGTTTAATTTAGGAGTCTGTAAGCGAAGAATTAGCCGGTTTCTTCTAGGCAAGCGTGCTCCATCGTCGACCGCATCGTCGCGTTCCATCAAGTGAGATAGCAGTCAAATGCTGGTCTATTCAAATAAAAAAAATGGAAGCAGCAGCAGTTTTTTCCCTTGTTATCTCGTGTGAAACAGCACGAAATAATTCTGTCGCGGTGCGCATGTTACTAAGCCTGAGGTATGAGGACCAAGGCCACGGAAACTACTTGGAAGAACTAGGCCAAGGAGAAGGTTAGAGTCGGCCGTGTAAGATATTGAAGGTGCTGGCTGGCGAGTTTAGAGGGGGATGGAGGGTGCTTCATCGACCTGAGCGTGGCCCCTAATTGGGATAGGTAGTTCTGACTTTCACACATGTACAATAGCTTGCTTATTAACAAGACTTGATTTTGAGCAATACATTAAGGCGGATGCGATTTAGGTTGATTATGTCAAAAAAGTTGTAGATTTATATAAAAACTATTATCTATAGTGGATCTGGAGAAGGACACACAAGAAAGCAAAGTGCCTGATAGTGTACAACTACTGTGGCCTTTGAACGCTGATATCACGATGGTTATCCTTCAAACCTTGATACACCCTCTAAGGAACCTAGCCATGTGAGTTCATTTCACAATTTAAGTGATAATTAGGAACATTTCTGAACTTCTGAAAGCGAACTATAGACCATAGCGATCAAAGAGTGCCATAACGAGGTATATCTGCGTGTCTTAAAAAACAAACAACCGTTATACAAACAGATGTTACTGTACACTAAGCATTATAGATGGCGCTGTTATATCAGGAAACATTGCTTCCAGTAAAGCCAGTCAGAGGTACGCACACTAAGCGGATTACCGTGTGTCGCCCGCGGTACAAATAAATGACGAATGTGCAGTAAGAGGGATGAATGGGGAAGGAATTATAACTAGGTTACACAATGTATGTTTTGCAGTTTACATTCTGAACTAGAAATCTTTATTTTGCAGTGTTGATGACAGATGAATGATAAGTTTATTTAATCCGCCGATAGGACTTTAACCGTCGTTTTTTGTGACTTGTCACACACCATGGTGTTAATTTCTAACCGCCCTTAAAATAGAGTAGAATAACATTTATTTGGTTCAACATCATTAATTTTGCAGTAGGTAAATACAAAACGAACAGACAATGAAAGAAACAAAATAAAGTAAAACTGACATAGAAATTGCACAATAATTGTGTGAGGCATGAACCAAAATGGTTGCTACTTGCTACTCAGCTTGTAGCATTTTGTAGCTCCTCTGGTGTTGCAACCATTACGTGATCTAACTGCTCGTTTGCCCCCTATCCTATAAAAAAAGAGCCAGGACGCCGATTTTTTGTGGAAACCACTCCACTAGCGTAAGAGATCTTCTGCACAATCGCACTGACTGATTTGATCTGATTGCTTATGCCATGTCAGGATGCTTAAGTTAGCAACTTCAGGGCATTTAAAGCCTCCTGACGACCTATTTTCTGTAATGGCTGAGAAGTCGCGGGGTCGATCTACGATATTAAGGTGTTACGCTCAATATTCCCAATCCAAAAAGGCTCTATAAATGTTTCTTGCACAAAGACAGTAATATATTAAACACTTCTATCACTGATTTACGATCCCCTAGCCAGACTCTTTCCCACTAATAAGATAGCGACCAAAGTCTCAATGCTCTCAATAGAGACCCAATTATCTGGAATCGGAAGGGATCGGAGAATGTTCGAGGAATGCCGAAAAATAAAAGGCTTTTTGCGGCCCTATCGCCATTGGGAACTGCTTACGTGAATATCTTGCTTAGAAACCTTCGAAGGTCGTTATTTTTAGTACTAGTAAAAATAGGTCAGCTCTAGTTCGTTTAAAAGATCAATTTCTTAATTAAATGAAATTGGTCTCTCTGTAATGTCATGTAACTCATACATACATACATGCCATCACGCCTCTTTCCCAACGGGGTAGGCAGAGACCACTTCTTTCCACTTGCTACGATCCTGACACACCTTACGCCTCCTTTACTTTCATGAGTCATGTAACTCATAGTATAATCCGACATACTTTATACTAACAATGTAGAGAGTCAAATTGTTTCACGAAATAAGAGAGAGTTACGAAATCGTATAGTATAAAATATCGAATACAAGTGTGAAACAAATTCCATTTCCACTAGGACTCTAATACAGCTATTCAACGAATACCAGCAACAACCTCCACTCCCACTCTAATCTAGTTTCAGAACTAACATTAAATTATCTTCAGCGCCGCGCCCCATATATGAATTTCCATTGAAAACGACTGAAATGCAACAGCTATTTGCATATAAATGCAGCTTTCTAACCAACTGACTACTCGTACCAACTTTGAACTCTAACTTCGCCGTTGTATTCCTAGTTTTAAGTTTCTCGTTTGCTTGTTGGAGGAGTTCCTGGTGGCTATCAGAATGATAACCAACATTGGTGCTGTTCAGATTTTTGAAGAACAGCTGTGTTGCACTGCTGGGCAAAAACCTCCGACCCCCTCCCTGCACCGACCGCGGCCATGAGCCAAGCCTTCAAGGGCGCTTTCAATTTATGCGTTTCGTAACGGATCGCTGCAGCGCAGAGCACGGTGCGGCAGCAGTCCTGCTGTCGAGCGTTCGCAGTAACCGACGCCGCACTGTTGCCGCACCGTGCTCTTTGTATGAAAACAAACGACCGTTAGTGCGCCGCACGACAAACGCTTCGGCATAGCAAAGGCCCGATATGAAACGCCTAAGTTGAAAGGGCCCTAAGTGCGAGTCTAGCTAGGCCTGCCCTCGCCTTCTAGGTCTGCCACGAGGTCTGCCACGAGGTCTGCCACGAGGTCGTGTTCTGTTTTGGGTACCCAAGAAAAAGCAGTATACCTTTTTATGCCAAACGATAATGTTTGTAAAAACCGAAATTTTGAATTGTGATTATGTGATAATAGTAATTAATGAACACTTTTTCTTGTTTCAGGTAAGTACAAAATGCTGGGAAACCACTCTGTTGAATCTGTCACGTGCAGCAATAACTGCAAGTATGTTTGTTCCATTCATTGTTCCATCTATTTGTTCCATATGTTTTGGAACGCTGCGACAGCTACAGCTTTTTTCCAACAGACTTCCTATTATTCAGCGGGATTAGATATTGATTTGAAATTTCTAGTAATATTACACCTTTAGACCAAAGCTCGTATGCTATCAATCATGTCAGCAACGTGCAACAGTTTCAAATTGCTGTATGTTAAAAGCTTCGCTGGCCTGATGGAAACAGAGTAAGTACGGTATCTGTTTTTTGCGTAGGTAACCCACGCGTAATATTTTTTTTTTAGAGTGTTAATGTTTTGGCTTGGTCATTGGCTGACTTACCTAAGAACTGCGAAAGGCAGAAAAAGACATTCTGTCTTGGCTTCAGGCGGGAATCGAACCCGAGTCTTTCACAAACCGGGCGACTGCACTAACCACCGTGTTACCGAGACCACTAAAAAAAACTGAAAACACTAGTAAAGATACTGCATGAAAAATGCAAAAAAATATAATAACCTAAGAACTGTATGCACCGTCAAGCTGAAGCATTCTGGATCATCTTCATATCTTCTCAAGGAGATCAAGACAGTGTAGTCCTGTAGGTAGGAGCTTATTGAGAAAATATTGTCATGTATTTACTTTTTATTACAAGCACCAACGGGACTTATCACTACCCACTGTGGCACGGTGACTTTCACTCCTGAAAATGGGCCTCCCTAGGGATGTTAAAAGTGGCCAGTTGAAGGCGGCATGCAACCACCGTAATCAGCAGTCCACGTCATGAGTCCCACGCTGCGATTGCTTTCAATGGGGAACCATTGACATATTCATGTAAAAGTGGAGACTAAAGATTTTTAAAAGAGATACTTCATGTCAGTACTGATGCGAATTCGAAAATTGTCCCCTGGCGTACGTACCTATATTTTGATGATTATTTACTAGAGCGTAAACGAGACAGAAACATGTTTCCGGTGTCGTCTCAAACTGTCAATGCTTTGCTCAGGTGTCCGAAGTTCTGATTTCGGGGCCACTTTTTTAGCACAAGTGAGTAATCTATCTATGTCTTTTTTATTGTAATATCACTGGTGGAGACAATATTTTTGCTGTAAGCATATCGCTGCAGCGTCACTTTAAAAAATAAGTGTAACACTTCATTCTTAAGCTAAATCACTAAGTTTGAAACTTCAGATATTTAACCAGTCCGTACGCACACATCATTTTGATGTTGGCTGTCTAAGGATAGTTTTTTTGCTTGTGTATAGTACATGCCAAAAATATGCTGCTGATATAGAGCTATTAGTATAATTTATGGCCTGCCACGCAACATTGATGGATAGCGGAAGTAATAATGGAAATTAAAACTTCATGTCATGTTGGTTCGACAGTTTAAACTGATTTTGGGGGTCGTAGTGTTCTAATACCTTACTTACTAAGTATTACTTATTAAGTATTCAAAAAAATCTGTCCTATACAACTTGACAAAACGTCAAAACAAATCACGATTAACAGATCGCTGGCACGTTAAGCAGTTGGTCCCGGTTGACGTCGCTAGATGTCAGTCGTAAAGTCTAGTCGGAGGCCTTAGTGCGGCTTGATAACATCTGACATTAAGGTTGCTCACTAACCTTTCACCCCTCCAACAATTCGCACTGAGCCGCTAAGTATGGCTCGATCCACCTCATAGTTGAGGTGAGGCCTGTGCCCAGCAGTGGGCCGTATATTGGCCGTTTATGTTATGAAGTATACCAAACGGACAAACATGATTTTTCGTTTAAAATCCATTCATAATAATAAGACAATTATCCATCGCATGTTTAGGCCTTAGAATACATTCTAACCCTGAAATAGGCATGAACAGTCGAATACTGCGCTTAATTTCACCATAAATTGCCTTCCCTAATCCCTTCATAGGCAACAAAGGGTCTTTGAATCCCATATCTACGAGCACACGAGCCAATTAAACGGCTTTGTATGGGTTTGAAAGACCATGCCATGTCTGGGTTGTTGGAACAACACCGCTTCGTTTAACAGGGGGTTAGTTGTATGTATTTATATACCATAAACGGCCTATATACGTCCCACTGCTGTGGATTGAGCCATACTCCAACACGCGGGCTCAGTGCGTATTGTTGGAGATGTGTAAGGTTAGTGAGCAACCAGCTGACCTAAGGCCTCCGACTAGGCTTAACGACTGACATCTAGCGACGTCAACCGGGACCAACTGCTAAACGTGCCTCCCGGAACTCGGAGATGCCCGAAATACACATCACTAAATTTCGGTCGGGGTCGTCACCCATCTCATTTCCGATCCAGCGTGTGTTGCTTTACAACAGCGATCGTCGCCGATCACTGTGCACTGCCACAACTGCGCCACGAGCACCTCCATGTGACCTAGTCTTCGGGTACCTCCATGTATTAATATATTCAGGCTCAAAGCTGCATTACGTCTCATACGTGAAGTATTGTAGTCTATTTAATCAACCTATATATTTCGTAGCAATATACAACGAAAAAAAAAGTGGCATGCGAACGAGTACTTTAAAACTAAACTTTTGACCGAAATTTATTTGAAAAACAACAAAAATCTAATTTCTTTTAGACAAAGATGTGTTATGCTTAAAATACCTTCTTAAAAAAAAGATATAGTTAATTATATTTTCCGTGTATCTGGGTCCCATGTTCTTCATAATCAACACGTCCGAACCAGTGGTAGAATCACATTATTACTTTTTTTAATTTTTATGTTGTGACTTGTCATAAGTGCTTTTTAATAAGTTTACATGAATAGAGATTATTTTTACTATACTTTTACTTAACTTTACTTCAAATATTGATCGTGCCATTTATGTGTAAAATCTCTGTTTGATTAAAACTGATCCACTAAAGTCTAATTAAGTACGTATTAGGCAGGTCAAAGGTCACGTTGACACCGCCGAATGCCAGTACAAAGGCAAAGTCAATATTTGACTTGCGCGCCGGACAGGTTTGAACGATGGCTCTTCAACACGCCATCCGGAGAGTGTAAAACACGCTATTTCGAGAGTGGACATTTTGTCTTTTACATGGTATCGCCTTTCAAAGGGTTGCACGGAATGGCGTTTTGTGGTGTTTCATATTACTTTGAAGATTGGGCTTTGTATTTTTAGAATCACACAGAAACACAATTCACTAATGGCCTTTCTAATTTTTTTGTGGCCATACGGCAGTTGATCAAGTTTGAAAATAATGGGCTTTAATTTCATCCTATGTGTACTGGCAGAAGTCGCTCCGTTAAATGCTGTTAGAAGAAATAACTAAGAAAACATATTTACTAGTAAAAATCGCAACTTAACAACTAGGAAAAGACAAGCAAGTATTATAACAAATGGCAAAAGGGAAAAAAACAATAAAATTAAGGAATAATATCTAACAGACAGAGATTCACCAACTCATACTCACCACAAATCAAAGTTGAGCAGCTCTTACAAGTAAAGAACAGCTGTCACTTCAGTTTCAGACAGTTAACGAGACCTTGATTGACGTTTATGACCGATAACTTTTATTGATTTTTATCATAGGAGTATTTGTGTTACCTACCATCTTTTTTCTAAACTTAAAATTTGTTTAAAATATATTATTGAAATTAAAAGATATACTTGCCCTTTAATGTTATAACACCTAACAAATATTGATGGCGATTTAATTTAAACTGATCTTTGAAGGATGCTCAATTTTAATTACGTTTCAAAATACTAGGGTAATTAAATAGATATGAAATCACATTATTGTCATTATATAAACGCTAATAAGAGCCTGTTTACACCTCGCTGCTCAACTCTCGAGTTTAATCCAATTATAATTATATCTCCAAGTTGGCGCTGAGAGAGCAAGACAAAGGTAAACCCCTTTCATGTTCAAACTTTGAGCAAAGCAAATTGGTGCTCATCTATTTCGTTGTAAGATTCGAGATACGTTTGTGCCCCGCTAACATATTAGGGCTTAAGTAATGTTTTTAGCCGGGGCTTGTTGAGGTATATAAGACATGACTGATCACTGCTTACTCACATCTTTTCGGGTCGATTAGACTTTCTGCTAGATTGAATATTCGAAAATTTATTGAGGAACAAATTATTACGGATCATAAAAAGAAGATTTTAGTGTATCTTGAATTAAGTACGGCCGAAGCCGAAAAGACTTGTTTTCGTGCTACATAAATAAACGAGCTTCCGAACGCCTGAGGCAGTACAAGCGTTTTTCGGAACGGCTTTGTTCGCAACCACAGCATTTGAGTCCAGAAGCTTTCGAGCATATGCAGTGCAAGACAGTAGAAAAATATATTGCAACAGCGTGTGTCAGCATTCAAACTACGTAGGAGATCCCTTGCTTTCAGTGCCTCAATGTGCTGACAAATCTGATAACCGATTCTGACAGATAGGGGGCTTGATAGTCAACAAAAAAATAAAAATGGCCAATTATTTTTCTGTCTCACCTTTACTCTTGCAATTCCTCTCAGGAACTCTTCGTTTCTCTCTCACATTTTCAGCATAGCTTCATAACTTCGCATGAATAGGTAATCTAAACCTAATAATCAGAATTCGGAACATTCTGAACTTTCGTAATTAACGTCGTCTTCATTTTCTCTAATAAAACATTTTAATATTCATTACGCGAGATAATGTTATCGCAATAATTAATTTTCCACCAAAGCCCCGAAAATCGTGGGTTGTTTTCGTAAACAGGAAGAAAAAAATAACTTTGACAAATAGGAGTGACGTTTATGTATTCAGCTGGCGTAAGTTGGGGGGTCTTGTCTAGATAATTGTATTAAATGATGATTGTTTGTCGCTATTTCTTATAAATCTATATTACGTAGTGAATGTATATTAATACTATGCGCCACTTCGTCCTCGTGGACTTTAGTTTTTTGCCAACGAGTTTCATACAAACTTGCAACCCCTATTTTAAACCCTTAGTGGTTGAATATCAAATACGCCTTTCTTTAGAAACCACTACATTTTAAAACAAAGGAATGACCATTCATGTTGGTGGTGGTTCCTTTAATACAAGGAAAGATTAGATTAGTCTACAGGGGGATTTTGCACGCACATGCCAATTTAGGAGCAACTTGGTATCAGGAACTGAATAGATTTCGTTTTTTTTTTAAATAGTTTTTATCATGTAGCAAATTTTTAAATATTTTGTTGATTAGTTCATTCTTAAAAAAATACGCTAGTGCACATCACGATATTATCAGACTCTATGCGATGCCATAAGTCAATTATGTAACTAACCAATATGGATCTTTTAAGTCCGAAATAAATGATAATTCTTATCATTATTATGTTATCTTAAAAAATTGGCGTGCAAAGTCACCATGTGTAGATTATATGTCCAGTGATATTATCAATTATAAATATTGAAATTCAACATTTTGAAATTTGCCAAGTTGTAATTTATTGGTCTGATGAATTTTATCTGCCTACTGAAAAATCTGCTCTACGAGTGTTCTTTGATCCGAAATAATTTCCATTTTAATTTCATCGTTAGTTTTCTTTCAAATTTACCTTTAAACAGGAAAATGTACATACCAATATTCTGAAATAACATTTACTTAGCAGAAAATGCTGATTCATAATTTCTTACTTACTTCCCTTTTTGATTTCACATCAAGCGCTCAGAATAAAAATAGTAGAAACAAAAATTTGAATCCATTTTCGCTCAAATTGAATTGCTTCCAAGTTTGATTGCCGATTTCTGAGAAAATTGAAGAAAAGAAAATGAGAAATTCCAAGGTTTATTTTCCAAACAAACTCTCCTTAATAATTCCTCGGGATAATTAATTAATTAAATCTTACCTTGATATAAGAATTAAATATTTAACAGTAATATCAAAGGGATCTCAAAGCAAACAGCCAGCGGTTTCTTGAAGTTTAAGTAAATTAAGAATGTCGCTTTAGGTCAGGTCGAGTTCGTGCTGAGATTTCGCAATCGAGTTAATATAAGTCCGTAAAAAACGGGTTTGCTTTTAACTCACTTAATTAAAATTCTTAACTGAAATTGCCGAGAAGTTTTCACTTTCAACAACGGTTATTAACAGAAAAAAGGAGAAAACTGACAGAAGTATTTTCTAGTTTCATGATAAAATATTATTTTCTACCAACTAATGTTTTATGTTGAAGTCTTAAGGAAATGGTGTTAAGAAAGATATAAAAGCGACATGAAGCACGAGTGTGAATGACTGTGTTACGTCCCCGCAAAACCTTCAGTAAAATGTACTGCGAATTTTTCAATTTCATTTTCGATTCATATTTTTAACACAAACGTGTATGAATTTTAATATCACTTAGCGTCGACAATAACCCTTTTCTGTTTATTTGTTTTCTATTTTTCCTGTTTCAAATTCACTCAACCGAACACCTAAATCGCGTGAGATTGTGGTCAGGCTGCGTTGGTGTATAAAAAAAAGGCAACTCGACATAACTTGTAAAGGGCCCAAAATAAACAATGGCAGCTAAAGTTTAACTAAATTACGGGTGTCCTTAGCCAGGGTTCGTGCCCAGATTATGTAATGAGCCTGGCAGTAAGTGGCTAACTGACTAATAAGGACTTCAGTGGAAACAGTTTGTTCATTAGCTTTTTTCATGGAAGCGACTTCGTTGGAATTTGTAATGGAATTTATTTCGACACTAACGAGTAGTCTGCTATTTATGATATTAGAATCTTGAGTGTCATGTGTTTGCCTAATAATGAGCAATACATTATGTTGCTTATTCTTTTTGATATTTAAACATCGAGTGCTTATAGCAAGGAATACCTACTGAAACTACGAATGGACTCAAGAAAAGCCGTGAAATATTACAATTCATATAAACATTATTTCCCAAAAGCGCTGTTAAAATTACGAGTGCTTAAAATACAGCTGACCACATCTTTGCCTGCTTAGATCTGGCAGAAAACGAGGCATTGGAACTGCAAATAATACCATGCATAGCTTTCCTCGAACTAGCTACGAATAGAGTACTTGCGTTCAACAAGGTCAAGCTGTTGTTAATGTTGTAAAGCTTTAGATTATATCGAATATTACGGATAACAATGAACTAAGCCTTTCTGTGTCATTTCTTTTGTCCATCTAGAAAAGACAAGACAAAGTTTTGACGTAACAGACGGACAAATCAGCGCGTTGCCGTTACGGTCCGCCATTGAATTAAAATTAAACCGTGCGCTGCTATTGGTCCGCTGGCGGGGTGAGGCGGCGCGGGCGGGGGGTGCCCGCGGGGCGATCAATACGCGACGTTACGCAACGGGCACGACGCCTCAGGCGATATGTTGTGTGCACAGTGCCTCGTATGTAATATGAGGTGTGTAAAGCGCTTTATGTCATGCTTAGAGATTTGCGATTTGAGCGTACGTGAGCTTTGTTCAATCTGCTCGGGTTACAATTTACGCTGAAGGAATGACGTTTTCCTCATCCTTTTTATATTTAGTTACTTTCTTGTGAAGTGTAAGAACAGAAAGAAGATGAGAAAGTCTGATACAGAGTCGTCACTGTAACATGAAACTTTTATGCTGCTAAGGGATGAAATGAAATTCATTGAATTCTACAAAGCTTTGTCATGTCACTTTAATAAAAGTTGGTATGTTTAATTAGCATTCCTTTGTGCATTTCTTTTTATCACTTTTGTAATAAAGGAGAAGAAATTCTTTTTATGGTACTCATTTCAGAATATCTGCGCCAATTAAGACTCATTCTACGTTATTTCGTGATTCGTTTATGCAGGCAGTTCCCAACTATTTTCTGAATTTTATCAATGCTGTAGGAATGTACAGCTCCTTTTCTTTAAACTTAAAAAAAGACAGTGTGGTGGGGGTCCTACACCTAATACTGCAGGGGGGTATACCACCGAAGGAACTGTAAATTCATGTTTCTGCAGAAACAAAAGTGCTACAAACACCCTCACCTGGTCTAGGTGATCAAAATATGCTTTCACACATTTGTGCTCATGCAGGATTCGAATATGTGACATTTTGAGTCTCAACCGGCGCTCATCGTATAGTTGCGGTTTGTCCATCAATTTCTTCCTCTGTAGTAGGTATCTTGTTCCTAGATACGAGAGGACATTAGCTCTTACGTGTAAAAAAATAACGCTCAAATAAACCGAATCGGTCGATTTCAAGTAAAAGAAACAGATTCATTTGTTTGCAAAAACACGTATTGGCAATACGATTCTGAATCTGATATGGTAAGATTCTGAATCGCCACCTTGTAAAGCAGGTGACCTGACTGACCCGCTGAAATACTATTGTGTTGCATTAAAATTCATTCATGTAAGCTCAGACTGCTACTCACAAACATCAAAATGACAAGGTTGATCTGATCTGCTGGCCTCTGTGCCTATAGATTTTAAAGTTTACTCTTACCAAGGTACATTTCATGAATCTTATTCAAAAGTGCGCCTCTATCTCTCTCACTCCCTCTCGGTATACCGTTCTCTCTCCTCATCTCTTTTTCTCTTTCTATCTCTCTTCCTGTTAACTTAGCTGGCCTTTAACAAATTAATCAGGTTATGCGGTTTCCAAAACACATTAGTTCTCTACGGTGCAGAAATATGTAACTTTCAGGGAAAGCGTTCATTATAAATGTTTTATTAATGTTATCAGCTAGTATGCACGATATAAACGCAGTTTCCCATTAAAGTTGCGGTGAGTAAAACGGCTCCATTGTGCCACAGGCGAGGGCTTGGAGGGGGGAGGGGGGGAACCGCAAACTAATAATGTAGCGCCAACTGTTTCCTATTATTCTCCAAGTGAATATTTGGAACAGGATGTATGAAATAAGATAGCTAAATTAATATTCTATGACGATTAACAATGTCAAACAGCAGTGTCATTTATGAATCATAGATATTCTCTCCACAATGATAAGGGGCCTTGAAAATACTTACATCTACAACCGAACAATGTTCTATACCCCCATTACCCCCTTATTCATAAAAACGAACGCAACGCTAAGGCAAAGTATATACAATTGATGTGTTATGTCACTTACTCGCAAATGACGGCATCAACAAGAATGACAGTGAGAAAGCGATAGGAAAGTTAAAATGTTGTTGAAGAGCTGTTTAAGTTTTTATGAATGGTCAGAGATTGATTGGTGCCAGAAGGGCAGGGCATTTATGCATATTTGCTACTAATACTATTTCTCATGAGATATTATTTTATGTAGAATATCTTATGTAATACAGATCTATTATTTACAGGCGCTCAAAGCCTTAACGTCTGCTATATTTATCAGTCACCAATACTCGTCTTAAAGCGTGGTTGGCCTTAAATTAGAGTTTGTCTTGACGTAGAGATGTCACAAATATTGTATTTGTTTCAACACGCTTCAACAAACTTTTAAATTCAGCTTGTAGTTTGAACACTATTTCTTGCCTTGCAAAGGAAATAACAAAGTATTTCCCAGGTAAATCTCGGAGAAAGAAAAATATTTTTCTTCACAGCTATGTCATCTCCCGAACGCACGGAACCGACCTGACATAGCACTTTGTCACCCCTTCCGCGAAAACACCCCCGAAAGGACAATATAACCCTGTATCACTGCCTTCCGGGCTCATGTAAGGGATGATAGAACGTCAATGTGTTATATAAATAAATCAATCAGTTATATTGTGAGAAATGTGACATCAGCAAAGATTGGAGCTGTTAAAGCAACGAAAGAAGGTATATCTGTATTTATACGTTAATAATACAATCAGTACTCGTTACGTAAGTATTGTTGCGTAACTTATTACTTTGATACAATCGAGTAGCATGACGCATGGCATCGAGTCGCGTAACGTACGGTAGATTTACCTTCTTATTCATAAAAACGAACGCAACGCTAAAGCATAGTTTGAGCAATTGACGTGTTATGTCATTTACTCTCAAATGGCGGCAGCAAAAATTAATGAAAGAGACAAAGCGATACAAAAGTTAACGTGTTGTTGAAGCGCTGTTTAAGTTTTTATGAATAAGGGGTTATATTTTTAAGGTTGCATGGTTATCTTAAGTTGTGATTTTCCCAGTTTTCGAATTCGTGAAGTAAGAACGGCAAGCTCTCCATTTAAGATACTGATAATAAAATTATTTCATTGATTGTATTCTTTAAGGCGTAGTTTGTGCTCAACAGTGGGTGTGTGTTTATGCGTTTATGCTGTGCTCAACAGTGGGACGTTTCTTAGTTAATTTAAGTACCTGGTCTATTGTGTACCTAGTCTCAATTAGCCCACTAATGTTACCTGTCTCGCTTTATTTTAAAGTCATCTTACCTTTCATCTTATCTTATGATTTAAATATCAGCTCCAAGAAAATTTATCTCATCTCATTGTACAATTAAAAAGTACGAGTAATAAAATGCTCCTTTCTTGGGTAATAACCTCTGTCTTTCTCATAAAGGCTATTTTAAGAGATCGAATAGACATTTCCATAAAGATCCGAAGCAAAGAGGATGGGAGGGGGGGGGGGGGATATTGAAATACCTGCTGAAGCTACGGTAATCCGGATTGATGGATTTTCGATCCAGTCCTACTTATATTACTGCTATACGATATTGTGAGTATGTAGGTACTTAAGTATTATCTTATATGAACTGATTGGATATGAAACATTCTAAAGTTTTTGTACCTACACATATGAATCATTAATTAAAAATCTTTTCAATTTTTTTGGTATCCCCTCCTAGTAGATCTACATTATAAGGCCTATTTTAGATTTTATGATGTCTTGTAGTTGGTTTTCATCATTCAAGAGTCTCAAATAACACAATAAATTAAGAAGTTAACTACTACACCAAAGATCGCGGGTTCGATTCCTGCCCAGTACAAAATATCGTGCATATGAACATGTCTGTTTGTAGTAATCTGGGTGTACTAAATAAATGTTTATCCGTGGTCTTCTTCTTATATCGCTTTGATTACATACACAAAAAACAACATAAAATTAAATCAAAAATTACTGAAATTCCTCATAACCATATTGCATTCTTCATATTCAGAAGTATCTATAAATTGAAACTGCATTGGCATTTTCGCTTAAGTGTAACTTATTTCTTGGCAGTTCCACAACGCCACGAGCTATTATTTCTTATTCATTGCCTCCGCCCAGAGCAAGAGCTCATTGCGAGTTGGCAACACTGAGATGAAATTGCACTGTGGAAATGTATTCAATAGAATAAATGGCAATTAAGATGCCGATATGCCTTCGCAGTGGATAATGGAGTGGTTGTGCTGTAAAATGTTGTAAAATGTCATGGGCAGATTCATTGACCTGGTTAATACGAGTATCTTTGTTTAAGGTTTTAATGGATACTTAGGTTATTGGACCTCGTTGGCGAACTGTGTTTTTCTTTTTGAGCCAACAGATGGCGTTAGTAAATTGCCAAATTGTTAAACGCTGAATCGCGGTACTAAGATTTATCTTTGAAGGTATAACCTCCATTCATTATGAGGTTTTCCTGAAATACATACAGTTAGTACATTTGGTTTTATTTTCGTACTACGTGTTCAAGTCCGTGTGGCCATCATGGTTAACAGAACTTTCAGAAGCCCACATTCCGCTAAGGGAATTTGAACCCAACATGATAGGGGGGGCGGGGGTGAGGTGCCCGTGGCGCAGTTGTGACAGTGATCGGCGACAATCGCTGTTGTAAAGCAACACACGCCGGGTTGGAAAGGGGATGGGTGACCACCCGACTGAAATTTAGGTATGTGTATTTCGGGCATCGCCGTGCTTCGGAAGGCACGTTAAGCAGTTGGTCCGGTTGACGTCGCCAGATGTCAGTCGTTAAGCCTAGTCAGAGGCCTTAGGGCGGCTTGATAACATCTGACAATAAGGTTGCTCACTTACCTTACACCCCTCCCAACAATCCGCACTGAGCCCGCGTGTTGGAATATGGCTCGTTCCACCTCATAGTTAAGGTGAGGCCTTAGCCCAGTAGTGGGACGTATATTGGCCGTTTATGTATCTAATGTGAGTGAGCTCTTAATCTGTTGTCGCTATTAAAAATACACATGAACTCGAAGCGTGTATCTTTCATTTGAATCTATGTCATTGGCTGCCATCATTGAGTACATTGTATCGTTAATGCTTTTGCGTGTATGCGGCAATATTTGCTGCCCTATTTCGCTTTCGCGTTCATTTCGCCGACCTCGTATGCAAATCATGCTGCTATAATGGCTATTATTTTGTTAACCAGGCCTCGGGTAGATCCAGTTAGTTTGTTGACTTTGGAATTTTGAAAAATCGTATAAAACTTACCTAGTAATTTGCCCTCGTAAAACAGTAATTATACTTACTATTTCTTTTTACGCCTGAGGACCCTCTTGACCCGTCGTACCTATTTGATCACAATCTAACCAGCCTCCTTCTTCACGAATGGAAGTTTTAAAACTTATTTTGAACTGGGCTGTACTCGTATTTGATGCTGTCGTGTATTTATTGCTTTCAATTGTGTGTTTGCATATTGTATGGAAATTGTGTCATTGAATATTACTCAGTAAATGAATTGTGTATTTGAATATTCTTCGTAGCAATTTCAAACGTAGACGTTGTTAAGATGCTCTGCCTCTGCTACGAGTAAGCCATGCTACGAGTACGTGTTGCTACGACACCGTGTTCGCTACGAGCTGTAAACACAAAAAGGAACGGATTTTTACGGATTTTTACGGACCACGGTTACAGTTAAAGCCAAATGTTATATCTACTCATTTGTTGTTTCACTTGTTTCAGGTAAGTATTTCAAAGCGAGATGGTGAGGGGGTAAGTATAGTGATAAAACTGATGAAGGCTCAATCAGAACCAGGAAGATTTTTTGATGGATTTATTATTTTTTGTGAAAAAAGTATACGGGGAACGATTACTATGCTGAAGTTACGACATTAAATCGTTATGCGTTCTTTTGCGGTACCTAACTCAGCTTTCAAGACCAAAGCGGATTGTTGAAAAAATAGATTGGATTAGACAAGCTTTTATCTAAGTAGCTTTGTAGATAATTTTGTTCCTGTCGCGTTCTTTCTCTTAACATTTATAAAGAAAAGATTCCTTTATCCTTATCACAGAATAAGCTAAAGTTCTTAAACCTCAGCATACTCGTAGTATGCTAATTTGATTGGCCGGGAATCATAATGTTTATTGCCTACTCACTTCAACAACAATTTGATCGTAAAACGGGGCTGGTAAGATAACGTACCTAATCTACTAAGTACACACGTATACACTAGGATTATTTTGAGTAAATATCTACGTAATAGGTAGTGTATTTTCCAGTTGAAAGTAGGCAAGGATAATTAGTCAATGATATTATAATGAAGAAGAGATTTTCATTGATGTAGTTCTTCTACTATCTGTGGACTTCTAAGAATCTATAGAGCAAACCCATTCAGTAGAAGACATCATTTGGATGATTATGACTTATGATGATAATGTATGATGAGATCTCATAAAATTTCTAAAATCTCTGAGATTTTTTTTCATTCTTAACCAGTGTCGATAGTTTTATGTATTATTATTATACATACAGTTTACCCTGACAGTAAAACATACAGCCCCATAAACCAGAAAACCGATCGATGCGAACCCAATGTGCCATCATTTGATAAATACATCGCGATAACCCTGACCCTATCAATAATAGGCCTTCGGAGAATCTCGGCATTAGCGAAGGTCGATTAGTTATCTCCCTCAGGCTTCGGTATTCTCTCTCGCATTAATATGACCCCGATTCAGCTCCAATTTTGTCCTCTTTGTCTTCGGTTGTAATAGATTGTGTTATCATCTCGGGTAACATGATAAACTAGCATTTTACGCAGTAAATTTGGTCGTTGTTGCCTTTAAAGTTATTAAAAAGCTGTTTTGGCTTTTGAAGTTACTTTTTCAAGATGTTCCCAGAAAGGGCCAGGTTAGGAGTACCTTCAACTGACGAGCATGTATGAAAAGACTCATGAAAGTAGAGGAGGCGCAAGGTGTGTGTTAGGATCGTAGCAAGTGGAAAGAAGTGGTCTCTGCCTACCCCGTCGGCAAAGTGGCGTGATGGTTTGTATGTATGTGTATGTAAGATTTTTTGTTGTGAGCTGGTAAGTGATAATGTGGTCAATGATGATACATGTCTGCCCATCAATCTTGCTGAAGGGTAGAACATCAACAAAGTAAGGATAAGAAGCAAACTTGTGCCTCGTGCCCCGGTGGTGGAAAGGCGCTGGCGGAACCAATTCATGCAGTTCACTCGCACACTTTCCGAAATTGCCAGACTGGCGACTTCTCACCAATTTTGTAATGAAAATATGGGCTTCAAGATGACCTCACTCCGCCTCATGTGAAGCAGCCATGAGGTATAGATATGGGGTTGAAAAGTACAATAATAAAGTTACCTTTAGCCTTTTTACGCCTCGCTTTAAAATTGTAGAAAGAAGGAATCACATGCGCTGGAATAGCGCTCCACGTCTGAATGTCTCGTCACAGGAACGAATCACCGAACCTTTTGGTGCGGGCTGAGAATTGGTGGATTGTGTGTTGATGGTAACGCAGACCAGCCAGCCAGTGGAAAGCCCATGTCTGAAATTTTGTAACTGTGAGGCCTTGGTCACCAATCAATCTGATAGCAGTTGTTTTCAGCGAAAAAATGCGTCCAGATATTGTGCAAAAAATATAATAATATACTGACAAGATTCACACTAAACTCCAAACGAACTATCGTTTGTCACTGTCGTAATACACGCTGCCTTGGGGCACACCCGTGTGTAAAAGCACCATTAATAACAATATGTAGTAATGTTTCTTTCCATATTTTGCCGTTACAAGTAAGGAAATGGGTTACAGCTTCTGGAAGACGCCTGAATCTAAAACTTTTTTATGTACCTGATTCATTTGGAGCTAATTGTTAGATGAGAGTATTTTTTTAACTGTATTTTGTGTCTGACTGAGTGCGCTGAGTTCTGCTTTTTATTGCAAGTCATTAATTTCAGTGTCTCTGCACTATTCAATAAGTTTTTATCGTTCAGTGAACGACGTCTGTCGGTACAGCTAGTGTTATTGTGAAACGAGTTGCAGATTCTTAACGCAGTTTAGTATCTTAAAAGCATAACCATATTTAGAGTATTGATCGGCTAATATGGACCAGGTTCATGATAGACGCTTCATCTACATGTTTAACTACCCAGGTCCCAGGTCTTGAAGAAAACCTGAGAAGAGCCACATGAGGCAAATAATAGCGAATGCTGGTCTTCAAATTGGCTAAGGTCGAAGTTACGGATTGATAGCTTCAGCGTGGGAGTAAGAGCACCAAACTCTGTAACAGGTGAAACACTATTTTAATACTACAGTGATGAGGTTGCTTTTCATTAAAATTTCAGACGTAATTGACAACTTCTGATGCTGACTGTACAAAAAAGTAATTAAAAAAACCAACCAGACTCATATTACGATGCCTTGGAGGAAGAAAAGATATCGAAACAAGAGCGCGAATCAGTACCCATACGTGAGCCCAAGTAACATCTTTTGAATAAAAATGCTTTGTGACAAAGCTTCGCGAATATATCTCAATTTCAACGGTTGGGATATTACATAAATAACACGCCTTATCGTCACGACAATTCGTACATTTCATATTCTTTATTGCACATCATAAAATTCAAAAGTTACCGTAAATTTTTTGTGTAACAGAAAGTCCAAGTTATACTTATTATTGTGGAAGTTTTTCTTCTCTCTAGAAGTGTGATAATTGACTGATCATTATAATGATGATCATATTGATGATCATATTGATATATCAAGTGACTTCTTCCTTTTCTTATTCAAATGATACGTTTTTGCCGCTTTTCCAAATTTACGGTTTTATTATCGTTATCATTAACATTTGCAAAAAATTGTTCGTGCAAGATGTTCACTGCAGAACTTTTGCCTCAGCCGTAGATTCACTGGTCTATATTCTGCCACCAAAATCCTACTTGATGAATTATTTCTTCTTCTTTGGATTCTTTTTTGGGACCTTATTGCTAGTTATACGAATTTTCACATCATTTTCCAGACCTAATTGAAATTCAATGCTTATATTATGCATAGAATAGAGCGTGTACTGAAAGATATTATAGTATCAGAAATCCAAGTCCTCTCTCGGGACATGAACTCGTTTTCTGAGCTGTAATTGAAAAACTTGAAAATTGGTCGGAATCTTGAATTTCATATTCAATACCTTAAGTTAAACTGAAAGGTTACGTATAAAGTTCTTTACGCTTACAGGGGATGGAAAAAAATCGCTTAGGTTGCTAATCAAACATTCGAACTTTGTAGATAGATAAATGTTATTTTGAAAAAAAATGGTTGTTTGTAAAAAAGGTTTACTATCGAGATGTTTACGTGATAACGGCATTTCACGGAATGACTGGCAGCGCTCGAGATGAGACGGGAGATCGGTCCGTCTCTCTCTCGTTATACCTGCGATCGCGCTCGTGAGGTTTTGGTGTGACACAAGTTTCTGAACATGTCACCCGACTATAACGATTTTAAAGACGTTATCACGTCAAAAAGATAAAATAGTTTAGCAAAACCAACTGAGAAAGTACTAAGTAAAGTAATTTCAAATACTTCTAAATCCAAGTCATTCCAAAGTTTATGAAACAATCGTTAAAACGAAACGTGATAACAACTTCGTTTATTATATTTCTAGAAACACGAAATAGAATTACGAAGAAAAACGCTATTAAATAATTGGTTCCATTTCCGTAGAAACGTTCCTGTCTAACGATTCGATGCCCTAGTTGTACGCAATTACGAAATAGTATCATTTAGATAATCTTTTTGTAGTTGTCTTTATTCATTTATTTATGAAAGGTATACAGACAGATTGTAGAAATAACTTCATTCTAGCTTTGATAAGGTTGCGCAATGAATGTCGTATGTAACTTGAATACTCGTGTAGTAGGTAAAAGTTGGACCCTAACCTAAAATAGGGGAATAAGAGCCATAGTAATGAAAAATGACACATTTTCAGAAAAAAAACCCAACGTTGGGATAGCAAACTTACAGGAGGATATTAGCTTCTTTTTTACAGCTTTAACAACGTGCAAATAAAAGTTTGTATTTGGAAATATTCAAGTACTAGCGGCCGCCAGCGACTTCGTCCGCGTGTACTTAAGTTGAAAAACAAAAGTAATACTTCTTTATAAATTGTAGCCTATCTGCGATACAGATGATTATGCTATATGATTGTAAAGTTTCATTAAAATCCTTTCAAACTTACGCATTTATAATATTAGTAGGATTGAATGAAATATGTCTCTCAAGTCTACATTTAATTAAAACTGTTGAAAATTTGAGTAGATTCGCTAGCTAGGCTGTCAGAAACAGACGCAATTCTAGGGTACAGTGATTGCGCCAAACCTTTCTGAACCCTCGTTGAGATGCGGGCTTTTGACCCTGATAGCCTTATCTCTATGAGGGAGCTAAAGTACGAACGCAGTTTCTAAACCTCTGATTTTTAGGCTTCGTTTTAGCGTGACAGAAACGCCAAGTTTATTTAACATAAACGGTCCATATACGTCCCACTGCTGGGCACAGGCCTCACCTCAACTATGAGGTGGATTGAGCCATACTCCAACACGTGGGCTCAGTGCGGATTGTTGGAGGGATGTAAGGATAGTGCGCAACCTTAATGTCGGATGTTATCAAGCCGCTCTAAGGCCTCTGACTAAGCTTAACGACTGACATCTAGCGACGTCAACCAGGACCAACTGCTTAACGCGCCTTCCGAAGCACGGAGGTGCCCGAAATACACATCACTAAATTTCAGTCGGGGTGGTCGGTTTCCGACCCGGCGTATGTTGCTCTACAACAGCAATCGTCGCCATTCAATGTTACAACTGCGCCACGGGCAGCCATTTTTATTTATTCTTCAATCATCTATCTATTAGTTGTGATTCTCAACCGGTGGTCGCGGGCAACAGAGAGTGTGCGAGTATATTATGTATTGAGAGCAGTAAAATATTTAGACTTAACACAAACGAACAAAGAAGAGCTATGACTATGAGAGGTGGCGTCAACAGTGCGAGTTGTTGAAGGCGTGTAAGGTTGTGATAGACCTTACTGTTAGATGTTATCAACCCGCCTAAGGCCCTGTTCTCGACGCCAGTGGGCGGTACGTGCGGTTTACGTAGTACTGCTGCACTGCTGTCGTCGAGAATAACTCTATGAAAATCTGTGAACTTTGTTTACTTAGTTTACCCAAGTTTACTTAATAACTTCCTGTTTTATTTATTTTCATGCCAAAACTGTATGACTTTGCTGTTTATTCAAACATTCACCATGTACTGTAGATCCTCGAAGCATCTAGGGAGACTAGGTTCTTTATATTGGAAGACAATCTCTTTTAAGTTGTTTTTACATTCCAGCTGTTGTCGCTTTGATTACGAGATTATAGTTATATTGGACGATTTAAAAAGAGTAACTGCTGAGTTTCTTGCCGGGTCTTCTCAGTAGAAACAACCTTCCGTCGCCGGTGGAATAGTCACATTATGCACATGTATTTTAAGGACTGTTTATATATTGTACTATTAAGTGTATGTTTATCAAGTGGTAAAATCAAGATTGTTGACGGTTCAGAAGGACTGTGTAATGGTTTACTTTAATGAAGAAATATTGAATTTGAATTTTAATCACGACACGCGTGCCTTCGCCCGCTGCCATCAACGCCCGGCCTAAAGGCGGTCCCGACAGACGTCGCTAGTTGTGGTCTTAACGTACCCTCCTAAACACAGAGGATTCGAACTTGCCAGAAAAATAACATCACTGAATTTCGGTCAACCAAACTTCATTGAACCTAATCAGTGATTGACCTAGTCACTCATTCCATTCCCGACCTGTCATGCATTGCATTGCAACGGTGAAATCTGTTGTTGCCAATCTACTTTCACAGCAAAATTTTATAAATTGCCGTTCTTAAATTAATAGGAGTAAATTAATAAAACACTGTTTTGAAAGAAATCACTTTAATATTTTCTTGTACTAATATGTTTAGGATTAGCTTTTCTTCAACACTTGTTTGAATGAGGCATATATGGATGCTTTCCCCACTTCTTCTCCGTCGGGAAGGTTGAGAATGAGGTCAACTCGGCATTTCTTTATAGGGAGCAGGTTTGGAAAGTCTTCAGAAGGTATAGACATGTTTAGCAAGCTGTAATGTTGCTGTGTAAAAAAAACGGAGCCAAGAATTACTTTTTACAAAATACTCGTTCAATAAAATAAGTAATTTGGCCTGCCTGTCGCTTTGATGTCGTTCTTTAAATTCTTCGCCAGAGGCGCGGGAGCAACGAAACACACTGGTGCGCGCGAAGTTAGGCCCGGGCTCCACCAAAGCGGAGATGTGCGGAGCTGTGTGAAGATGTGCGGGGCAGAGATGTTTTTCAGCTTGGGTGACTCCACCGAAGCTGTGCGAGGCGGAGATGTGTGATTAACGCAATTCTATTGGTTGTTGAAAACACAGCTCGACGCCGCACATCTCCGCTCAGCTCTGGTGGAGTCTGGGCCTTACTTGTACGTACGGCTCGGCCGTTAGTGCCGCGACTGGAGTTCCATTAGAATCCAGTAAATGGGTGTAATTATTATTATACTTAATTAGATAACTATCGTATAGGCACAGCTTACTGAGGAAGTACATGATCTTAATGTGTCCAAGATATTTATCTATTATTTTTTACACAATTAACACGGTTTATTTATTTGCAAACTTATTTGATGGTTTCTTACCGGTAAAGCTGGACATTGGATTCCTTTCGCCTTTATCATCGCCCCCACGTAAGGGTCTTTGTTGATCAAGTCGCAAAACTTGAAGTGAATCTCCACAAAAGTTCTGCGGTATTCATTATGCAGGTACTCGAAGAAGATGAGGTTTACCTATCAATCAATTTTTTTAAAAAAAACAAGTAAACCACGTTCACTTACAGTGCTAAACCTAACATAAACGTGAGCCATAATACATTTACAGTCAGCATCAGAAATAGGTAAAAGTGTGCACACAGAAATGGATGCACATGCGAGTCTAGCATGCGCATGCGAAATAGGGAGTTGAGACATCGTGTTTCAAATTTTTTACTTTGGTCCTAGTAGCGCCATCTATGAAGATTACTTTCCATATAAAAGTTGTATGGTATTGTATGGTAATGTTAGGTTTTGTTATTTGTTAGGTTTTGTTATTATTACAGAATTGTAATCTTTTGTATGAATGGTCTCACTCACTCTTTACTATCGAGGGTATCATCAAAATACTTGTATCGTATTCAATGCTTCTTGGAGTTTTTGGAGGTTATTTCCGCAGCTGCTAATTCCTAACATGTCATAAGGTCATGAGGATTTCTCCGAAAACAAACCGCCTGACTCAAATGGTCATGTTAAAACGATTTAGTATTTTGATAAATAGATTGACCATACTTGTTGTTTCAATACCCGCAAAAAACTTACCCCCTTATTCATAAAAACGAACGCAACGCTAATGCACTGTTTAAGCTATTGACGTGTTCTGTCACTTACTCGCAAATGGCGGCAGCAACAAGAATGAAAGTGACAAAGCGATACAAAAGTTACCGTGTTGTTGTAGAGCTGTTTAAGTTTTTATGAATAAGGGGGTTAGATTTCAGTGATGCTACAAACGACATACAACTCCGTTATTGTGTTTCAAGAGCTTTTTTCCGACTGTACAACATAATGTGACATTGAACTGATGTAAAGAAATACCGTTATATTGTTGTGCCAGGTCTGTTTGATTGTTCCTTCTATATTCAAGAAGTAAGGGCTTCTCCTGCCATGTCTGGTCACGTAGAATTTTGCGTCGACCGCGTATTTCGGGTTTGTGTATGTTACATTAGCGCGTTCAAATATAACCTGTACGCCACACTGCAAACAAACATTGTATTTCATTTAATAACGAAAGAATAACGTGCTTAACCAAACATACAATTTGGCTTTAAACTCGTGTAGTCCCGATGCAAAAACGCCAACTTTGTGTTCATTTTACAATTTGCTGCCAACTGTTTGGTGATGAAAACCCGTTCATCGGTTTTCGAAGGCTTCTGAATGTTCCGTTAGCGACACGACTGCAACAATCAACTGTAACACAAAGAAGCAAACCTGTGTGTGTAAAACCTTGCGACTTTTTGCAGCGATACAAGCACGCGTTTGTATCGTTACGACAACGATCGATGCTGGGATGTGTGTTCGCGTTTTGTGTCGCTGTTTTGACTAGCGCGTGTGTAAAGGTAGGTATGTATCAATACTCCATCGCGACAGAGTTATCGCGTTTGCATCGGTGCTTAAAGTTGAAGTGTGTAATGGGTATTACTGATAATGGAAAAATGTTGTGAAAAGTAACTCTGTGCCATTTTCTGATCATCAGTGATCTAACAATTGTGGCCGGGCTTTTTTAAAAACAACATGCATAGTTGGATATGTTTGTTTTTTCGAAAGTTACTTACGCTTACTAATCCGTAGAAAATTAGCGTGACAGCGATTGCAATACCAGTCGAGTACATGTTTAAACGCATTATGTTACTGGAACTTATAAAATTATATTTGTAAAATATTTGTAAATATTACAACGCACCTAATGATGATTAAGTATCCTAATGGATACTTAATCATCTATTTTGTGCGTTGGTATAGTCGGCGACTAAACTTTTTGGACTCTTTTATATATTTGCAATTTCACACAAAAAACTTACCTAACCTTAATGCTAGAGACAATTCACAGTGACCAAGTATAAATAAGCTGTGTAAAAGGACTGCAATGGTGGCATGGAAAAACTACCGCTTTCCAAACGGAAAGAAGAGGAATAGACAAAATTATATAAACAAATCCCCTGTATTTCAACATTAATGTTATTATTGGTTTCTCAGTGGGCCAACCCCATTCGTAAACGCTAGTGAATCTTACCAGACCACCAACTGCTAGCAACCGCGGCCGTAGTCTGCTATCTCTGTCTAGCACTGGACTTTAGTGCTAAATAACTTTGGTCTAGAGTTAAATGCACTGATCAACACAAATCGTTCTAGCTGATAAAAGTTACAAACCGATGAAGACAGTTGGAGTGCTTAGTGCCAATAAAAAGTTTGTGGACGATACGTCAGCTGCCAAACAGCTCTGAAAAGCTTAATTGACTGTATTTGAAAATTTATGAAACAGTCAGTAAAAATACAGGAGGTAAAATTGTTTATCTGAAATGACGATAAGGGTACGGGAATATTTGTTCAAAATGTACGTAGTTTATTCAAAATCTCTCTGCTGCAGCAACTTCATAAATTAATATTTTATGTACGAATCATTTTCCTGCCCAACTGTACCCAGCAGTCAAATTATTGTAATCGTTTCAGTCACGGTCGTTGTACAACCACAACCACGTTGCCCGATGGACTTGAACACGTAGTCGTAGTACGGAAAGGAAATAAAAACCAAACCAATTTGTACTGACTGTGTAATCAAAGACAACTCCTTTTTTTTTTCAGTACAAACCAATTTGTACTGACTGTGTAATCAAAGACAACTCCTTAAAATTTATGGCTAGAACTTATATCTAAAGAGAAAAATCTTAATAGCGTCGTTCAGCATTAATTCATTCGGCAATTTGCTAACGCCAGCTGTTGGGCCAAAAAAGAAACACAGTTCGCCAACGAGGTCCTACAGCTTAAACTAGTTATTCCATTAAAACCTTAAACAGTCGTTTAGCGATGAAATTGCAGATTTAACTATTGAAAAACAATATTGACATTTGTTCACTTGTTTTATAAATATTTGTGCCAAATATCGTTAAAATCCGTTGAGCAGTTTTTGTTTCTATAACGAACATACAGCAGACAGGCAGACAAACAGACAAAAAGACAGACAGACAACAATTTTACTGATTGCATTTTTGGCATCAGTAGCGATCCCTAATCACCCCTTGATAGTTATTTTTCAAATATAAATTGGCCTCTACAGATTTATTATAAGTATAGATAGATATAGATTTGTAAAAACTATGATTTCATTGAGATATATAGCATTTCATTCATAAAGATCTAGTTAAATATGAAACCCTCTGTCGAGCGTCTTTTCCGGTGTTACCTATAAGTGGATTTACATTCAGTTTAGTAAACAAAATATAAAAAGCAAAACTAGCCTCAGCCACTAAAATTCTGCTTCTTCATCTTCTGTCTTCAATTCTTATTAAGTCATCCGTACTTTTCTGCTATGCCATCAGTTTCCATCACTAGCTACTTAAAACTTAATCGCTCGATAGTGTCGGTGAATTGAGTTCTCACGGCTTCACTCGTTTTTTATTATAACATGTTTACCATCGCGTGAGGAAAACTATTGGCCCTCATAGAGTGAGACTTTTTGCAGCGATACAAATGCGATGCGTTTGTAGCGCTTTAGACGCAGGGATGGAGGAGACAAAACAGCCAACGTACATTATTCCACACAGCGCCATCTAGCACCAAGATGAGCTATTGAAAGCCCGTTTTTATGGGATACTAGATAACGGATACTTCAAATACCTTTCCTTGTGTAAATACATACTTAATATACATAGGAAACACCCAGACCAATACAAACAGACATGTTCATGCACACAAATGTTTGTACTGTGCGGGGACGAACCCGCGGCCTTTGGTGTAGTAGCCAACTTCTCATCAATTACACTAATCGGTCGTCAAACGCACTCGCAACGCACTGCGAAGAAAACAATTTTCAGACGGAAATGTGAACGCATTAAATTTTGAGACCGTTTTGAAAATGTTAATAAATTTCACCGATCGGTATCATAGCAATATGTCTGAAAATTGTTGGACATGATAAAATAAGTTGTCCACATGTGCAAAAAATTTACATCAGACAAAAAAAGTGTAGCACCTTCTCTATCAGACAACTTTTCGATACTTGCACACTTAAGTAACTTTTTCAAAAGAAATAAGTAATGACATCTGTCATCTATCAAAGTACATATAATAGACAAGGGATATTCTTAAATATCTATGAAGGCTGTCAATTTAAAAAAAACATTTAACAGAGGCGTTGGCCAGGCGACTCCGAAAAGTTATTTTCGTTTTTGAGAGTATATGCTACACTTAAAGTGTCTGAAAACAAGTTTCTAGTAATCATGGCAGCAATACGAAAAGTTGAAAAAAACAATTATCCGTTTTGCTATGATACAGGTCGGCTAAATTTGTTGACATTTTCAAAAATGCGCTCAGGCTATATGCTACGCGCAAAATGTCTGAAAACAAACTTTTTCGTAATATACAATTATAAAATCTATGTACATTTTCACTATCAGACGTATTGCTATAATACCGACTGTCTTTTTTTTTTGACACAGCAGAAATGGCCTCCCACGCAGTTGCTACACTTTCGACCGTTACTACACACCTAGTCGGGTTCAAAATCATACAATCTAACGATTTTATAGGGTTTTTGCCGTATTGCTATGAGACATGGTTTTGGTCGTCAGCTCTCGTACTATCACCCACATCGAACATAAGTTTTATCGAATTCAAACTTTTAATTTTGATATCAATATTGTCAAAGACTAGATTGTGTTTTAAATTAATCAAAAATGGGTTAACACGAACGCATAAAGACAAGTGGGGACTCGATTCAAAAGATATACAATAAAACCACGGACGTAAAAGAAAGACGGACGCCATTTCGTCGAATCATGAGTGAAGGATACTAGCACCTGACAGTCTATGGTGTGTGCGTGATTTGAGGGATGCCATAAAAATCATTAATTTCCCTACAGTTTACCTTTTATTTGAACCGGGTTCATTAACTTAAGTCCGATTATGATTTTTATTATTTTAAACGTCTGACAGAAGGTTTATCACTAACCTTACACCCATCTAACTATACGCACTGAGCCCGCGGGTTGGAGGATGGCTCGAGCCTCCTCATAGTTGAGGTGAGGCCTGTGCCCAGCGGTGGGACGTATATAGACAGATTATGTTTAAATGTATGAAATACAAGCGGCCGCCCGCGACTTCGTCCGCGTGAACTTAAGTTGAAAAACTAAAAGCAATATCTTTCTAAATACGCGCTATTTTCGATTGTGTCTTAATTCGGAACGCACCCATAGTTACGCTAATGACAGCAGCCGTCTGTCCCTGTCATCCACTGTCATGCCATACCACGTGATGCTGCGTACATTTTCATATTTTATTCTTAGATTTTACTTGATATTTTCAACAATTTACACAATATTTGTATAAATTGTAGCCTATGTGTTATTCAGATGTATAAGCAACATTATTGTGAAGTTTCATTAAAATCCATTCAGTAGTTTTTACGTGAAAGAGCAACACAGCACATCCAGACATACAAACATTCGCCTTTATAATATTAGTAGGATCGGAGCCGAGAGCTTAAGAATCATAATGTTGACCTAGCCAACATATTTTTTATGACCACTGTGAAAGAAAAGAAAATACATGTTACTTTATGGGAAATGTTTTATTTACATAACATTATTAACATATTCTGATGTGTCTGTGTTGATGATGAATGTTAACTTCTTACCAGTAAGAGGAATTAAGAGAATCCGTTTATGGTCCAATAGCGCCATTAATCAACTCTCATTAAATTGTGTTAAATATATAACATTAAGAAAAAAACCAATGTACAAATGATTATACTGTGGGTTGAGCCCGCGATCGCTGGTGTAGTAGCCAATTTCTTAGCCATCTCACCAATCGGTCGTCACGTCGTTTACCTAAGAACATTGTCCAATAATACCAATACCTGCAGTATAGGTGAAAAAGTGCTTTTTGTTTGCGTTTCTGAAGAGTTTGAAAGTAGCTGCAATTTAAAAAAATAATAAGAATAATAGAAGCCGCCAAATAAATTATATATATGTCGTCACGCGCATATTTGGCAACATTGTCAATTCGCGCGCACACCTGGCAACATTACGTTTTTTCACACTTAAGTCCATAGAGTAGAGTAATAGACTGCTTTAGTCTCTGGATGACACGGCACTCTTTTCTGATTGGTCGATTTTGGTGGTAAAGTGCAGTGAACACAGTGTGGTGGCGCTAGTATCGATTTAGCAGTTTTGGCGCGCTTTCACGAGGACAGAGTCGAACAATGGATTCCGATACGCTCAATACTTTTGCTTTGTTTATTATCGAACCTGTCATGTTCACCGTACTCTCCTACCGACGTGTGTGATTCCTAAATTTATTAAGAGTGGATTGCTACTTGAGTTTCACTAAGTTGCTTCCCGGCAAGGAAGCCCCCCATACAAGATGCCGGTGACGAGTTGCCTACCGCTCGGCCTACCTCGCGCCGACATATATGAATAAATTATTATGTAAAATAACAATAATACAATGTACCATAAAACTTACACTTTTAGGAATGGCATGCGTAACCAAACAACGTACTCCTTTAGCTGTAGTCACAAAATCTATATCATCAAAATGTGCACTGCACACGGTACTGACAGATGAGGGGTTCCAAAAGTTTTCTCCTCTGCAGTTTTGAATAATTGAAACCCAGTCATCTCGACGATTTTTACTACTAGGTAACCTATTGAAAATAACGCAAGTGTTATTTTATATTAATTGTTTGGGTTTTATTATTCTCCTCTTGAGATACGGAACCCAAAAAATGGTAAAATTTGATTTTAGAGTCACAAATGCGACAAATACAGATTTCCCCTCATTTAGGGAAATTTTCCCATCAAGAAAGTGGCAACACTGTTGTATTTTTATTTAGAATTGTCAACACAGTATTTAAATTTATTTAGGAGAAAATATAAAGAATAATCATAATTTACCTGTGATAAGTGATTCCTTGTGATTTTTCAAGTTTATTCAAGTAGTTTTTACAAGATTTCACCACACAGACGGCATTTTTAAATGAATATTGTCGTATGCAACGCACGTGTCATTCGCGCTGTCACACGGGGTAAAATGGCGTTAGATTGTAGCACCTAGTATGTTTGTGTCGTGTGCAACTAACGAAGTTGTTGTACCTTGCTAGCTTCACATTTTTTTAGTGTGATGTTCCGTCCGTCTTTCTTTTACGTCCGTGAATAAAACATATCACAACTCAAAAATAAAATCTATACATGCAAAAAATCTATACATGTATTTTTGTTGTTTTGTTTTGTTTTTTGTTGTTGAGGAGCTGTTTAAGTTTTTATGAATAAGGGGGATACTCTTCAACTCTTAGAAGATGTTAAATTGAACGAAGTAGTTGGCTAAGACTGAAAATAAACTTAAACCTTGTTTAAGGTAAATGGATAACTCGCACTCACTTTTCTCATATTCACGCACGAGTATTTATATTGATGCGTGTGTATAATGGGAACCCGTCACTTGTCCGAAATTTACTAGTCCGAATTTCATTTCACTGAAAACTATTGACCAACATTTCATTTGCCAGATATATTGTTTGACATATTCTTAACTCGTCGAAGTATCTTTTGACATAAGTGTCTTTACACCGAACTACGTTGAACCGAATTTCAGAATAAACTTTTTACTATTGCCCGAAGTCTTTTTTCAACTTTTTTCATTTACCAGATAACTTATTTGGCATATGATCACTTTGCCTAAATCACATTTTACCGAATATTACTAGGCCACAACTACTGTATGATAACGTCGATTTTCAACAATTTCAACTTCAGGGCGAATCCGACTCAGTCAACCCCGACACCACGTGGTACTTGTTTTGCCCTACCCCAAGAGTGTTATTTAAAAGCGCGTAGGCATGGAGGGACGAGGCGGCCCGCGGGCTGAGGAGCAAGTTGCTATGAGCGAGGCGCCGCGGCTGAGGCTGGCCGGCGAAGCCGGCCAACAAGCCGAAGCTGCAGTGCTGAGCGAAAGCCATCTGCGACGATTAGCACGCGAGGAACCGCCGGAGCCCCGTAATGCCGGAGCCGTGACAGAATTCTTGTGTTTTCCTTAAACTTGCATGTTGAATACTCGCATGCTGTTTGCCTGCGTACATGCTATCAATTTCTTATTTTATTTTAAATCCAAAAATTCCTTGTCTGTAAAATGTTTTCTAATATTTACGCGAACACTATACATAGAAATGACACAACCGATTTATTTCGATTCGTGGTCAGCTTTTATGCTACTTGCATTAAACACGTAACTTTTTTATGATCGTTTGGTAAACTAAAAACATGGCAATCAAAACAGAGGTCTAATGATTATTCTGAAAAACAATACTTCGGACAAATGTCATTTCGGCCAATCATCACTTTGGTAAAACGTTTTGTGGCCTAATAAAACGTCTGGCAAACGAAGAAAATCCAGTTGATAATTGGTCAACTGATACAGTGGCAAACGTCATTTCGGAAAAATGAAAAAAATGCCGAACGAAAAAAACCGAAACGTTTTCGGGAAAATGAAATTCGGTATAAGAAAATTCGGTCTTATGATAGGTAACCGTGTATAATATGTACTTACACACAGGCATCAATATAAATACTCGCACACAAATTCTCTCTCACACACACGCACACTCATTCACACATGTATTCAAACACCAACTTTCACTCACCAATTAACTAGAAAATATGTATAATAATAAATAAAGGCATGTTGTAATGAAACCAAAACTAAAATAAGATAAGAATCAAAATCAGAAAAATCTTTATTTAAATAGACCTGTTACAAGTGCTTTCAAATCGTCAAAACCTTAATCAAACAAACAAAAATACACTTAATAAAAGACTTAAATACTATAAATAATTAATAAATAAATACACAGTATACAAACATGATGTGACTCAACCACCGGTGTCGGAAAGTTGTTTTTGTACTGAGAAGAACCGGCAAGAAACTCAGCAGTTACTCTTTTCAATATGTTCTTTACAATAATCCGCTAGTAAATTACAATTTTATTAAGTACACATACAACTGTGTACTGTATAAGTACACAGTTATACATCACATCACATCATCAGCCTGTTGCAGTCCACTGCTGGACATAGGCCTCTCCTATTACACGCCACTGAACTCGGTCTTCTGCGAGCAGCCGAAGATCGAGTACAGTTATACAATTCTAAGAAAATAGTGCACAAAATTATGTAAAATTTTTAAAAGGAATCATCAAGTAGTTCACAATTAAGATACTTTTTAGTGTAAACCTAGTCAAATATTGTAATATAACATAGTTAAATGTAAAAAAGACCTAAGTAAGAGTGGCTGCCTCTGACACAGATGCTATGCCGCACTTACTAGAGGTAGTCAATCCCCACTTTGTATAACCTCTTGTTTCAATAATAAATATATTCATTGTTTTTAAGCTGGCTGCATTGCCTTACAACGGTGATTGTTGCCAATCCACTATCACAACAAAATTGTCGTTCTTATGTTGAAAGGAGTAAATTCATAAAAACACCAATTTGAAAGAAATCACTATAATATTTTCTTGTACAAATACGTTTAGGATAAGCTTTTCTTCGACGTTTGTTTGAATGAGGCATATATGAATGCTTTTCCCATTTCTTCTCCGTCGGGAAGAGTGAGAGTCAGGTCAGCTCGGCATTTCGTTATTGGGAGCACGTTCGGAAAGTTTTCAGAAGGCACAGACATGTTTAGCAAGCTGTAATGTCGCTGTGTAAAAAAAACGGAGCCAGGAATTATTTTCACAAATACTCATCCACTTATCCATAAAAACATAGCAAGGGCATAGTACGATAAAACAAGCAGGGCAACTTAGCCGCCGAGCGGGCGATAATTGTCTAAAAATTTAGGGCTGTCGCGTTAGGCTAAGTTCAGATGGTCGCGAAGCTTCTTAGACGCGCGTTCAAGTGAACTTTCAGATGTATTTACTCAGAAATTCTATAAACGCGACCATCTGAACTTAGCCTTAATGTCGGGCTCTAATTTCTGCGCCAGTGGCCGCGACTAGTGTATCATTAGAATCAATAAAATCGACAGTGTGTGCGTGGGACGCGTACGTGCGGGATGGCTCGGCTGTGCTCACAAACAAGCTGCGCTCGCTGCATTTTTGAGAATGATGGCTTACTGTGTATACTGTGGCATTGATTCAGGGAAAGGCTCGTTTTGTCGACAGAAATAACAATGAAACAGATAAAACGTTACAGAAGTTAAAGTTATGCAGTAGGGCTGTTAGTTTTTATGAATAAGGGGGTTATTCCAAAAATATCGTCCTTTTTTAGTTTATTTTTGAGTGGTTGGTGTTGTCTATTTTCTAATGGGAATATGCCTGAAATACTAAAGAAAACAAATTGTAAAGCAAAGTTAATAATTTTATTTGAAAACTGGTCAACCGCGTCTGTGAATGACCTAAATGTTTCCACATTAAATTATCAAGATATTTATTAATTAATTTTTACACAACTAACACGGTTCATTTATTTGTAAACTTATTCGATGGTTTCTTACCGGTAAAACTGGACATTGGATTCCTTGCGCCTTAATCATCCCCCCCACATAAGGGTCTTTGTTGAGCAAGTCGCATAACTTGAAGTGAATCTCCACGAAAGATCTGCGGTATTCATTATGTAGGTACTCGAAGAAGAGGAGGTGTGCCTATCAATAAAAGAATTGAACAAACAAGTAGATCACGTTTACTTACAGTGCTAAACCCTACATAAACGCCTAAGAAAAGCCTAAAAAAAATTACAGTCATCACCAAAAACAAGTTGAAGTATGCACACAGAGTTGCGAAATATGTCTGAGTCAGCTGTCTGAATAGCAATCTTATTATTACAGAGGAAGAGAAGTTCGTGGCCCAGTGGTTAAACGTCCAGAGGGAGAGAGATGAAATCTGGCCGGAACACACCTACTTTGTGTTCATTGTACAATTTGCGGCTTACTCTCCGGTGATGGAAAATACCGATATAAAACCCAAGCTACCCAGATTACGGCGGTAGACTTACCACGTTGGGTTCAAATTCTTTCGGCGAAATGTGGGCTTCTGAATGTTACATTAGAATTTAATCTTGTGTCAGATTTTAGTTATGCTACAAACGACTTACGTCTCCGTCATTGTAGTATAACAAGATATTTTTTCCAACTGTACGGTGGCCGGCACATCACGCTACCCATTTCCGGTCAGTCCTCCTTGCTCTATTGCAAAGAAATGTCATTTGGCAAGAGCGAGAGACAAAACGGAAATGGGGTAACCTGATGTGCTTTTGACTGTACATAATGTGACATTGTACTGATGTAAAGAAATACCGTTATATTGTTGTGCCAGGTGTGTTTGATTGTTCCTTCTAAATTCAAGAAGTAAGGGCTTCTTCTGCCATGTCTGGTCACGTAGAGTTTCGCGTCGACCGCGTATTTCGGCTTTACGTATGAAATATTGGCGCGTTCAAATATAACCTGAATGCCACACTGCAAACATTTTATTACATTTAATAACGATAGAATATTACATCAAAACGTGCTTAAAAAAACATAAGATCGTCGTGGCCCAGTGACTAAACTTGGCTTTGAACTCGTGTATTCCAGGGGTAAAAACGGCTACTTTGTGTTCATTTTACAAGTCGCTGCTAACTCTTTGGTGATGGCAACCCGTTTATCGGTATTTGAGGACTCCTGTGTGGGTATAAACTTGCGACTTTTTGCAGCGATACAAGCACGCGCTTGTATCGTTACGACAACGATCGATGCTGGGATGTGTGTTCGGGTTTTGTGTCGCTGTTTTGAGTAGCGCGTGTGTAAAGGTGGAATGATGCAGTATCAATACTCCATCGCGACGAGTTCTCGCGTTTGCATCGGTGCTTGAAGTTGCAGTGTGTAATGAGTATTTGTGATAATAGAAAAACAGGAAATATCTCAATCTCTCTGTTGGGAAAAGTATCTCCGTGCCATTTTGTGATCGTCAGTGATCTAACAATTATTGTGGCTGGGTTTATTTGAGTGTCTGACGTTTTAAAAAAGTTGTAGTGGCCTGTCTGTAAGCGTCACCATTTATGTCTTACGTTCTACGAGTCCGTAGGACTTTTATACTTCACACAACCTCAACCACACCATGGCTTTGGTGAAAACAACATGCAAAGCTGGAAATATTTGGTTTTTGGAAGGTTACTTACGTTTACTAATCCGTAGAAAATAAACGTGACAACGATTGCAAAACCGGTCGAGTACATGTTTAAACGCATTGTGTTACTGAAACTGATAAAATTGCATTCGTAAAATATCATATAATGGATACTTAATCATCTATTTTGTGATTTGGTATAGTCAGCGGATAAACTATCTGATCTCTTTTATGTTTGCAATATCACAGAAAACCCGAAGTCCTTAAGGCCAGAGACAATTACAGACAATTACAGTGACCAAGGGGGTTGGTCCACTCCACTTGGGGCAGCAAAAACCTTAATTAATCTGGGAATCTTGCTCTGGAGGACTCGTTCTGCTAGTTGGTTGATCATTGTCGCTAAGGTGCAGCCGTATTAAGAAGCTGTGACAAAAGACTGAATTATTTGTTTCTAAGTGGGCCAACCCCATTCGTAAACGCTGGTGAATCTTACCAGACCGACTGTTAGCAACCGCAGCCGTAGTCTGCTATCTCTGACTAGCTCTATTATTATTATTAGCTCTGAACTTTAGTGCTTGAAAACTTTGGTCTAGAGTTTAATGCACTGATCAACACAAATCGTTTTAGCTGATAAAAGTTACGAACCGATAAAGACAGTTGGAGTGTTTAGTGCCAATAAAAGGTTTGTGGACGATACCTTGCAGCAACTTCATAAATTAATGTTTTATGTACTAATCATTTTCCTGACCAACTGTACCTAGCAGTCGAATTAATGTAATCGTTTCAGTCACGGTCGTTTAGCGATGAAATTGCAGATTTAACTATTGCAAAACAATATTGACATTCGTCCACTTGTTTTATATAGGTGCTCATGTAATTGGGGATGTTTATTTTATGTGTGCTCATCAAGATGTTTTGGCATTTGAGATATTTATTAGGTTGAATAGTGATAAGATATCTCTTGAATATCTTGAATGTAAATTTTGATGAGTTTCTGATTAGCAGTTATAATTCAGAAGGCAGTTTAACAAAAATGCGAGTAAAGCTTCGCTTTATTATTTACTAGCGACCCGCCCACGCTTCGCACGGGTGCAATAGGATGTTATACATATAAACCTTCCTCTTGAATCACTCTATCTATTAAAAAAAACCGCATCAAAATCAATGGCGTAGTTTCAAAGATTTAAGCATACAAAGGGACATAGGGACAGAGAAAGCGACTTTGTTCTATACTATGTAGTGATTTGCAAATATTATGATTTCATTGAGATATATAACATTTCATGAAGATCTAGTTTAATATAAAACCCTTCGTATAGCGTTTAGCGTCTCTTCCGGTGTTGAACTATAAGTGAATTTACATTCAGTATAGTAAACAAAATTTAAAAAGCAAAACTAACCTCAGTCACTGAAATCTTGCTTATCATCATCCGTAGTTCTCTGCTATGCTATCAGTTTCTATCACCAGCTACTTAAAACTTAATCGCTCGGTAGTGTCTGTGAATTGAGTTTTCACGGCTTCCCTCGTTTTTTATTACCATCGCAACATGTTTACCATCGCGGGATGAAAACTTTATTGGCCCTCATACACTGAGACTTTTTGCAGCGATACAAAAGCGCGTTTAAAAGCAGTGCGATCAACTCACACACGCGTTTGAGACGCGGGGATGGAGGAGACCAAATGGCAAACGTACATTATTCCACACAAGGCGTTGTCTAGCTCCAAGATTAGCTCATCATTAAAGCCCGTTTTTATGGGATACTAGATATTTCAAATACTTTTCCTTCTGTAAATACATCTATATATATAAAAATGGATTGCTGTTCGTTAGTCTCGCAAAAACTCGGGAATGGCTGGACCGATTTGCCTAATTTTGGTTTTGAAATATTTGTAATGCTCCAGGGAAGGTTTAAAAGGTGAGTAAACATGAGAAAATGTTGGGAATATAGTAAAAATCACAATTTTAGTTTCCTCTTAGTAACTGTTACTGCCTGTCACGTGACACTAAATGTTTGACAACAGAACGAAGTCTGTTGGGACAGCTAGTACTTAATATACATAGGAAACACCCAGATCAATACAAGCAGACATGTTCATGCACACATATGTTTGTACTGTGCGGTGATCGAACCCGCGGTCCTTGGTGTAGTAGCCGACTTCTCATCAATTATACCAAATCGGTCGTCAAACGCACCCACTCACGCGTTTGTTGTGATCGTGTATCGCGTTCGCATCGATGCTTATAGTGACTATCACTGCTGCCACGTGGCCAGCTACTGAATCGCAAGTATCTCGAAGTTATATCGCTGCTGAGTAGTGCGTTTGGGTAAAGGTTGACCCGCGATCATCGGAACCGTATCACATTTGTTCCGCCTGCAATCGTCCTTTTCTCTCAAGTAGGCAATTTGAATGGCCTTCTAAAATGTCAGAACGCCCGCCAAAACTTTATGACCTTAATGTTAAGTAATAAGATTTATTTTCTCAAATGACCTGGATAAACAATAACAGAAGCGAACGTGACAAAGGTGCATTTATCTGAGCCACAACAGAGCCCAAATGACCCAATTGCGAAGCGCCTGACCTACTTCGGAGAAGCGGCGCACACGGGCACCTCGCTGCGCCACGGGCACGGCAAAATAAGATAAGATAGTTTTTATCGTAAACGTAGACAAATAATAAAATAAATAATTAATAAAAATAATAAAAAACATTTATTTTCTCTTCGCAATAGTACTTAAGCTAGGTATTTAAATCTATTTGTAAAAAAAACGCAGTAAGTGTATTGTAAGAGACTGGTGCCTGACGTGGGTTCAGTGAGAACCTATGGTGCAGGTCACCAGGTCACCAAATATAGTAACATAACATAGTTAAATACAAAAAAGAGCTAAGAGTGGCTGCCTCTGACACAGGTGCTATGCCGCACTTACTAGACGTAGTTAATCCCCACTTTGTAAAACCTATTGTTTCAATAATAAATATATTCTTTTTTTTAAGCTGGTATGCATTGCCTTACAACGGTGATTGTTGCCAATCCACTATCACAACAAAATCTCAATAAATTGTCGTTTTTAGGTTAAAAGGAGTAAATTAATAAAAACACCATTTTGAAAGAAATCACTATAATATTTTCTTGTACAAATATGTTTAGGATTTGCTTATTTTCCTGAACGCTTGTTTGAATGAGACATATACGTATGCTTTCGATAGTTCTTCTCCGTCGGGGAGAGAGAAAGTGAAGTCAACTCGGCATTTCTTCATTGGCATTAGGTTAGGGAAGTCGTCTGAAGGTATAGACATGTTTAGCAAGCTGTAATGTTGCTGTGTAAAAAAAAAGGCAGGAATTAATTTCAAAATATATTTATCCATTAATCCATAAGATAATTTTGGTGTAAAGTTTATTGCTTCAATGCTGACCACAAATTCAGACGCTAAATAATAACCACCATGCTGAGTAACAATTAGATTGGCTTCCAAAGAAGATAAATAGTGGCCAATATAATATTGTTTAGATGCGCGTTGGTGTGCCGTGCCTAACTTAGTAATTTAGAAGGTAACTTTGAGTTGTAGAGTCAAAAATTGACAAAAATACTGTGTATACTGTGGCATTGATTTAGCGATTGGCTTGTCTTGTCGACAGCAATAACAATGGAAGAGACAAAACGTTACAAAAATTAAAGTTATGCAGTAGGGCTGTTAGTTTTTATGAACGAGGGGCCTATTCCAAAACTATTGTATTTTTTTTAGTTTCTTTTTAATTTTTGGCGTAGTCAATTTTTTAAAACTGAATTGTAAAGTAAAGTTGAATAAAGTACCTCCTCCTATTTTTGGAATTGATCAGAAATACAAAGGCCCAACTTTTTTGAAAAAAAAATCCAGTATCTGGGTGTGTTATTATTGTTATACTTAATTAGCTGACTCTTGCATAGGCTCAGCTTACGGAGGAGGTACATCATGATCTTAATCTGGAATGTCTAATTGCTGCACTCTGAGACGTCAATTAACGTAAATGGTTCATTAGAGTCAAAATTCCATTCCCCAAAATTGAATAAAGAACTTTTAAGAATGTACAATTTTGACTCTAATAAACCATTAACGTTAATTGACGCCTCTGAGTGCGGCAATAAGATATTTATCTATTAATTTTTACATAACTATCGCGGTTTATTTATTTGTAAACTTATTCGATGTGGTCTTACCGGTAAAACTGGACATTGGATTCCTTTTGCCTTTACCATCCCCCCCACATAAGGGTCTTTGTTGATCATGTCGCATAACTTGAAGTGAATCTCCACAAAAGATCTGCGGTATTCATTATGAAGGTACTCAAAGAAGACGAAGTTTGCCTATATCAATCAAAATTTTTAAAAACAAGTAGACCACGTTAACGTTAGCCTAAATACATTTACAGTCAGCACCAAAAATAAGTAGAAGCATGCATAAATAGCTGCGAAATACCTCTGTAATAATAAAGCAACCTTATTATTACAGAGGTAAAGGGCGTTGTGGCCCAGTGGTTGAACACTCTGGCTCGGAAGTATCGGTTCATTGTACAATTTGCGGCTTACTCTCCGGTGATGGAAAACACCGATAAAAAACCCAAGCAACTTACGACGTTGGGCTCAAATTCCCTTGGCGAAATGTGGGCTTCTGAATATTACGTGAGAATTTAATCTTGTTTCAAATTTTAGTGATGCTACAAACGACATAGGTACGACTCCGTCATTGTAGTATAACAAGAGCTTTTTTCCGACTGTACATAATGTGACATTGAACTGATGTAAAGAAATACCGTTATATTGTTGTGCCAGGTGTGTTTGATTGTTCCTTCTAAATTCAAGAAGTAAGGGCTTCTCCTGCCATGTCTGGTTACGTAGAGTTTCGCGTCAACCGCGTATATCGGGTTTGCGTATGTTATATTAGCACGTTCAAATATAACCTGTACGCCACACTGCAAATATTTTATTTCATTTAATAACGAAATAATATTACATCAAAACGTGCTTAACTAAACATAAGATCGTCGTGATCCAGTGGTTAAACATTTTGGCATTGAACTCGTGTAGTCCTGATGTAGAATCGCCTACTTTGTGTTCATTTCACAATTTGCTGCTAACTCTTTGGTGATGGCAACCCGTTCATCGGTATTCGAAGGCTTCTGAATGTTCCGTTCCCGACACGACTGCAACAATCAACTGTAACACAATGAAGCAAGGAGCAAACCTGTGTGTGTAAAAACTTGCGACTTTTTGCAGCGATACAAGCAGCGTTTGTATCGTTACGACAACGATCGATGCTGGGATTTGTGTTCAGTATGTGTGTTCGGGTTTAATGTCGCTGTTTTGAGTAGTGCGTGTGTAAAGGTGGAAAGATGCAGTATCAATACTCCATCGCGACGTTTGTTATTTGTTTTGCATCGATGCTTAAAGTTGCAGTGTGTAATGAGTATTAGTGATAACCGAAAGACAGGAAATATCTCAATCTCTGTTGTGAAAAGTAACTCCGTGCCACTTTGTGATCGTCAGTACCTAATCTTAACAATAGGGAATATGCACTGTTCTTTTTTATTTATTTTTAAGATAGCTTATATCGTTTTATGACTGATCAATAATATTCATAACCAAATATGCAATTTGTAGTATATTTATAAAGTGTTTAAAAATTCAAACTTTTTCAGACGTTTCAAACGCCCGCCATTATGGCGCGCTCGGTTGTCATAGACTTTGACGTCACGCAAGTCTATGACAACACAAATGTAACCTACAAATTGTTGAATTCTTTTTCTTGTTGCGCTTTTGATAGTGGCATACACGTAGACTTTATAAAAAAATATATGACCCGCATCTGATTCAAGTACATATTCCCTATTGTGGCTGGGCTTATTTTAGTGTCTGACGTTTTAAACAAGTTGGAGTGGCCTATCTGTGAGCGTCACCATTTATATCTTACGTTCTACGTGTCCATAGGTCTTATATACTTCAGACAACCTCAACCACACGTCAGCTGGAAATGTTTGTTTTTTTAAAGGTTACTTACGTTTACTAACCCGTAGGAAATTAGCGTGACAGCGATTGCAATACCAGTCGCGTACATGTTTATTTTAAACGCATTGCGTTACTGAAAATTATATCTAAAATATCATTCTAATGGATAGATACTTAATCATCTATTTTGTGCGTTGGTATAGTCAGCGACTAAACTTTTAGAACTCTTTTATATATTTGCAATATCACACAAAAAAGTGAAGCCCTTAATGACAGAGACAACTTGAAGTGACTAAGGGGGTTTGTCAAGCCCACTCGGCAGCAAAAACTTTATCAATTTGGGCACCGTGCTCTGGAGGACTCGTTGGTTGATCATTGTCGCTAGGGTGCAGTCGTACAAACTGATTGTGTCAAAAGACTTAATTTTCGGTAACTCTGCCACTGGTTTCACCACACCGAAAGAAAAGTAACAGACAAAAGCATAAAATCAAATCCACTGGTATTTGAAAAATTGTTCGAGTGGTGGCAGAATACAATATTATTGTGAACTGTGTTTTCCGAATATCCATATTTAGAAAAAAAACATCATTTTGTATATTTTTATTTGGTTAATTAATAGCTTTGAAAGTACTCGTAACAGGTCTTCTTATTTGATTTTGATCAACACTATTATTTGTTGCTGAGTGCTGAAACGCATGTAACAAGATGTGATTGGAATGCCTTTCGAGAAACCATGGTGAAACTTACCAGACCAACTGAAAGCTTAGCACCCGCAGCTGTAGTCTGCTATCTCTGACTAGCACTGAACTTTGTTGTGCCTAACAGAGTACGGTCTAACTTTGGTCTAGAACTCAATATACCGATCATTACAAATCGTTATAGCTGATAAAAGTTACGAGCCGATAAAGGCAGTTGAAGTGTTTAGTGCCAGTAAAAGGTTTGTGGACGATACCTTGTCAGCTGTTTGTGAAAAGCTTACTTGACTCTATTGAAAAAACAATAAAATAGTCAGCATAATGCAGTAAATTGTAAAATTGTTCACCGTCATTTAAATACGGGAATTTGTTTAAAATATACGTAGTTAACGAAATTTCTCTGCTGCAGTAACGTCATAAATATTTTAGCTACGAATCATTTTTTCTGCCAAACTGTACCTACTAGTCAAATAAATGTAATCGTTTCAGTCACGGTCTTTTAGCGATGAAATTGCAGATTTAACTATAGCAAAACAATATTGGCATTTGTTCACTTGTTATAAATAGGTTCTCATATAATTGGAGATATTTATTAAATGTGTGGACATTGTTCAAAATAAAAAACAAGTTCTCTTCGAGAAGTTTTGGCATTTGAGATAATTTTTAGGTTGAATAGTGATATGAAATCAGTAGAATCTCCTAAATGTAAAGTTTGCTTGGCGTTTTCTGATAAGCAGTTATAATTCAGAAGGCAGTTTCAAAGAAATGCGACTAAATCAACCTTATACAAAAAGCAAAACTAGCCTCAGGCACGTCTTGCGGCGTATTAAGTCGTACCTTTCTACATGTAGTTCAAAAACGGTTAGAGATCCGAAAAAATGTGTAGAACATAAGTTGTAGTAAATATTATTAGCTTTCATTACGTAGAAGACACTTTCTCTACACATCACCGTTTTAAAGTTATTAGCGAATAACTCGAAACTGGGAACTTTATTCCCCTTCCCCCACTCAGGAGCCTCCCCTACCGCTGGGGGCTTTTAGTATGTTTACTCTCCAAGCATCCTGAACAGATTTCTATAGAAATTGCTTAGGTGCCAGCTCACGCACTCTACACCTGCTTTTTGATCACGTTTTGAGTGGACTACGGCTACTGAATTGCGAGTGCATCGATATCATATCGCTGCCGAGTAGTGCGTGTGGGTAAAGGTTGATCTGCAACCATCGCAACCGTATAGCATTTGCTTCGCCTGCAATCGGCCTTTTCTCTCATGTAGGCAATTCGAATAGGCTAGACGACTGTAATTTTTTTTTGTTTATTATCGATGGACGTTACATTTATGAACGCAATCCTAAAAGAATCACTGCTATAGTATTAATACTACCCGAGATATCACAATTTGAATTGCATATTTTTGGACTTGCCTAAAAACGCTCCATTCAAACGTGTCCTAAATTATGACGTCACACTAACGTAGTTATAAGGGGCGCGTAAGAAGTTTGTACGACAGCTATATTAAATATTGCGTTTATGAAAAGAGTCTTTTAACACAATTGCTTCCTAATAGTCTCTGTTTGAAAATGGTATTATTTTTTTACAAAATATGTATACTTTAGAAATGGACTTGCCCACCCAACTTTGTAGGCCTATTGTGGCTTCATACTGAATCAAATTTTGATGGTGGTTTCACAAATCCATTTGATTTTAATGATTTTATTTGGTAAACATAAAATAACACGCAAAATGCATCATAGTCGTCTACCCTATTGCCTTCTAAAATGTTAGAACGCCCTTCAAAACTTTATGACCTCAATGTTAAGTAATGAGGTTACTTTTCTCAAATGACCTGGACTAACAATAACAGAAGCGAACGTGACAAAGGTGCATTTATCTAAGCCACAACAGAGCCCAAATGACCCAATTGCGAAGCGCCTGACCTACTTCGGAGAAGCGGCGCACAGGGTGGAAAAAATGGCGGTCACACCAGGGAGAGCACTCCGAATATTGATGTTAGAACTGCAGGGAATATTTTGTATTGTAAATGTATTTAAACTTGCAAGCATTTGAGGAATATGCATTAATTATTCCTTTGCTAATTTTGTTCTGCTACGCAATTCTCTCTTACGCCAAATCTCCTCTCGATCAGGAGAAAACGTCAACTTAAATCGTCTATCGATCACCACAAATTGATATATTCCTTCGTTTGCATAGAAATAACTTTAAATAATAAGCCAAATAGGCTTAGTATCTCTCAAACCCCTCCCTCTCACACTTTCGCGTTGTTATTGAGTTTTGCAAAACGCCAAAATACAATCTCTTCTCGAATTCACTCGCTGTGCACATGCGAAATGCCCCCCCCCCTGATCATAAAATGTTGTTATTAATAGGAACTGATGACCTTGATCATAAAATGTATGAAGAAAAAAAAACAAATTGTTTGAAACTTATTCGCTTTTTGCGAATTACTTATTCCTCATAAGTCAGTTAAATAAATTGAATAACGTTTTGCTAATTATCCTCATAGAGCCGCATTCCCTTTCATCCATATAATTAACACAAAAAGAGTTATTAAGCATTTTAGCCTTCGATTTCGTCATAAATGTTTATCAATTTGCAATCCTATCTTCCAACTTCATGCCCTTGGTCTCAGGCAGACAACAGCAGGCCCCTACAGCCAATAGGGGTGCTGAGGCGAAGACCACTGGTGGCCACCCTATGGCCATGCTGGCCACGAACGGTGCCAGCATAGAGCCCAGGCGTGACCCTGTTGATGAGACTCCTATGGCCATGTTGCGGGCTACTGTAGGGAACAGCTCCGATGTGAACACGTATCTGAAAAGTTAATATTTTGCGAGATTAAAATTTGAGCTTTGCTAAGTAAGTTCTCTGTAATGTTAAACATTTTAAGTATCAGCACGATACTGGGCCCGCTGAAATAGATCACACGCGCTATACTCTCGTCATCATGCACTGCCAAAGCGGCTACTAGGGATACATCGAGGTTATGTCGGACTTCTACCGGCTAAAACCCCACGGCCCCTGAACGTGGCACTTCGGCTGCGAAGCTGGATCTGACGTTTGACAGGCAACGTCTATCGGGTCACCTAGTTTAATCAAAAATGCTACAAAAGTTTTTGACTCACATGGCAGTGAAAGCTCCTGAAATGCAGCTTATGCCAACGGCGCCAGAGACTAGCTTCAGGTAGAACCACTCATCAGGCAACGCCAGGAGTCCGTTGCAAACACTTGTCACCAGCAACAATCCCACCACTGTCTTTCGACGACCGAACCGCTTGTACAGATAGCCTGATGACAAGATACCGGGTATCTGAAACAATAAAAAAGGTGTTTTAGTCTGATTGCGTGAAATCTGTTCTTTACAAAATAGAAATAATGTCGAAATAAAACAACTTTAAATAATATCTCGGCCGAAATGCCTCACATTCAGCCCGCTTCTCGAGTCAAATATGACCTATTTTCAGAGTACGAGGAAAGGAAAAATATTACTCACCTGTAATCCCCCAGCTAACACCATAGACAGGAAAACATTTGGACTGGTCTGTCCTATGTATTGGTTACTTCCGAAAAAACTCAATCCTAAGATGAACCAGGATATAAAACAGCACAGGCTCCTTACTCTCAAAGTGGAGTTGGTGATAAGATCGATGTATGACACTTTCGTCTGTTGCTTGCCACTTGATCGAGATTCCTCTGCCATAGCTTTGGCCACCTCTAGAGTTTGGCTTGTAGGCAATTTGTTACTGAAACATATATGTATTTGGAATTTAAAGTTAATGTCTAAATCAGACATTAATAAAAGTTATTTTAATTCCTCATAAAGTCTCTTGCCAAATGCAAATCGATACCTCCTACGTAAGTTGTTGTATCCCCAAAACTGCAATTTTACAGGAGAGCGTTTTAAACATTCAGATTGGCCTAGAAACTGCATTTATTTATGTAGCTTTGTGAAATTTGTTATATGAATAAAATATATGGTTTTATTGACTATGTTGAAACAAATATATGGTTTTATTGACTATGTTGAAACAAATATATGAAATAATTGCATATTTTCTGAGAATTGTGGCTTACTACATTTTACTACGGAATCCAGACTGTGAAAACTGTTGTATCTCATACATACAACATTATACTGTGGAACACAGACTGTGCCAGCTGTGATATCTCATACTTACAAGATTATACGGTGGGGTCTTGGTTTCATCTTTAGTTGTATCTCATACTTACAATATTATTTTATGAAGTTTAAGAAAAAGTTCGCTGTTGTAAATGATTCTAGTCTCACTATATGTCACATTAACAATACAATTTCAAGTGTATATTATTGATATTAGATAAATATTGTCAGTTAAGAAATAAAAGTTCAATTAATAATACCAAAGAAGAATGGTCACGTCCCATACAAAAATCCCAGGCCCGACAGAAATGTAACATATCTCGTTTTTTTTGGTATATTGTGTATTGTTAAAATACATATACTTTTTTAATGTTAAAATACTTATTCGAAATCAATGGCTAACACCAAAATATATTGCCGTATGTTTTTATTCAGGCGATACACTAAAAAAATGCAAAACGCCTATTATCTATAAAATTCGTATAAGTATGTAATTAAATGACGAAACAATAGCTATGGTATGTATCTAGGTGATCAGGAGATGCAGTTGGATATATAAATAAACTCGTAATACAACGATCAACTTAAGATTCATTGAAATCGTGGTAGGTTTTCGATTATTTAGTAGCATCTATCAATTGGCCGTGGAGGAGGCCTATGTTCAGTAGTAGAAAGCTATGGGTTTAAATGATGATGATTATGATCTATCATTTGGGTTTCAGAATTGAAAGAAATAAAACTAATAGGTATGTCGATATAAAGTTATATTGAATTTCTATAATATCTCTTGAAACAAAATTGTTTCTGCAGCCTATTGCCGCTGGATGTCTATATATTTCCATATTATATACTCCCGCGGCTTTTAAATTCTCACTGCAATACGACCGGGCTAACCTCACGTGATAGGTGCCGATTGAGAATTTAATTAACTCTTCAATTGTTAATTGTGGAAAATGTTAAATATCCGGATCATTTCCAGTCAGTTTGTTTTAAATACTCCTGTGAAACGACACTCTTTGTCGGTTTAAATTATTTTCCTCCACATACTCAGATAATTGATTGGGGCGTTGTATATTTTGATTACTTATTTCAATGAAATCTTCTGTGTATGGAATGTCTCCGTAAGGATCTTCAAAATAAATAATTAAAGCTGCAGCAATTTCGAAATCTTCTAGTAGGTATAAGCGGCACATGTTTGTTAAATAGTCTGTTTCTAAATATCTTGAAGTCGCGCTTGAATCTCCCGTTTATAGTTTCCACGACCCATCGCACCATTGTGATGAGTCGTGATTTATTAGCTTCTTCGGTGCTTAATTGCGTGTCTTGTGGTCGTTTGGTTGGCGGCATGTGAGCAGTATAGCCATATGTCTCTTTTAAAGAAATAAAGCCTCGGTCCAAAATAAATGAGTCTCCTACATGGGAAAAAAGTGGAACGGTCCGTCTTTAATGGGTCCATCATGGTTTTGCAATCTCATTTTCATTATATCAGCATCGGTTGTCCGTACAGAGTACGGACCTATTATATCCAAAATATATCCATCCGCGCACACGATCATTAATGGTTTTATTAAGTTCCTATTCTTATGAAGGCTATAACTGCGGTGTTGAAATAAAAAGTTTAAACTTTTTTCTATGTAGGTTCCATCGAATATAACTATTGGTTTTGGTGACTCTTCGTTACCAAACAAAACATTTGGCAAAACCCGGTTGCGGGCTATCACTTCGTCCCTGGTAATATGGTCTAAGTCTAGGTGCAATGGAACAAAGTCAGTAATGAGACACTGCCTGACTATATGTATTTTTCTTCCAATGGTACGCTCGGATATATTAAAAAATTAAGCCATTCTATTATTCGGCTCCCCTGATCGAATTTTGCACAAGTAGATAGCCAAGTCAATTCTGGGAGTATTTGAGGACCGATAAAGGCTTAGTATTTGACTCAGCAAATCGTTGAACTTGGCTCTGTTTCTTCAGTCCAAAACCATAACTCGTCGTCAGAAACGTTATCTACTTTGAACGTATCGTATAAGCAGTTTGTTCTTCTGTTGTGTTATCGAAAAAATCACTAACTATCAAATTTGCAAGCTCATTCATTTCTGATTCATTGAAACTTATTGAAAGAAACAGATAAAAACATACAGAACAAGGTGGTTAGGAAAAAATAAAACAAACAATAGAAAAATAAAGAATAATTTCGACCAGGCAGCAGTGTCACGATGTCCAAAATTAAATTAACCCCACCCAGCTAATGCCTGGACCTGATAGGCTCAGACGCTGATTTTCAGTAGGACCAACCGAGTGGACGCACCGACATTCGCAGCGACTAAGCAATGATAATTATAAAAATAAATATTTAAAATACATAAAATATAATGTGACGTGTACCTACCCAGTGTAAAAGTGTGCAATACAATACATAAATACTTTGGGGGATGTGTATTGGTAATGGAGACTCTAAAACAAAAATGAAATATGTCATTTTATTGCTTGTAAGCAAGCTATCAATTAAACGATCAAGGTTAAGGCTCTTTATCGGTGAATCAGTAAAGAGAGAGCGCTCTATAAATTACTAAACTAAAAATATAGGAATATGTCGTAACATTAAGCAAAAAATAAAACAAATTTTGACCATCAACTTCCGATGCAAACATTATAATTTACTACATACCACATTTATTTTTATTTTATTCCAACGTAAGACATTCTATGTATCACATACAACTTTTTTTGATGGACGCTTTACGACGTAAAATGTTGTATGTATCACAAACAACATTTTCTTACACTCGCTCAACAGCGTAAAATGTTGTATGTAAAACATACAACATTGTTGAATGTTTACTTGACAACGTATACTGTTGTATGTAATCTATACAACATTTTTTGTTGTTACATAGGTATAACGTATTCTAATCAATTATCAAGTCCTAATAACGTAACATGTGCGGAAAACTTGAAGCACTTGACACACGGACCATTTCAGCTCTCTCTCCGGCGTAGTCTGTTTTATCTAACCCATACAACACGCAAGCGCGCGATCTGCCCCGCCCCGCGCACCGCGTTAACGGTTGTCAAGGACTATACAGTGTTATAGTCCGTTCCCGTTCAAAAGTTACAACTCTTTACGTCTTGAAATTGCATGAAATAATTGTGTTTTCGTAAGTTTTAATTTTTTTATGCATAGATTACTAATAATAAAGCTCATTTTTAGTAAAAACGCTAAATCGCATTTTTGTGGGATACAACAACTTACGTAGGAGGTATCGAAATTTTAGAACTTTTGTTTTTAATTGACATTTTGAAATCTGTAGAGTTCTCGTTTATTGGCTGAATGAATCTGCCATATAAAAAAAACAGCACTCTTAAAAAACAAAATCAAAAATGCTGTTACCGTTTCGCCGCTTTCTTCATGACCTCGCTAGCTTCCTCCAGTCTGCCCATAGTGATCAGCCACCTTGGTGATTCTGGCACCAGGAACACGTACACCGGGAATAGTAGAGTGGGTGTCGCTATACCTAATGCAAATATTTTCCATGACCTAGAATATTTCGATTGATAAATCGCTTGTTTTTTTTCAAATGTATGAAATTTCCACAGTTGATAATTTTCAGGGTCAATAATTTTTATTTTAGTTATTCATTCACATGTTAGACCTGTTTTTTTCAAATTACTTAAGGTACAGATGTAAGCAAGTAAAAGGAGTGTGGGAGGCACATGGCACCAAGAACTGAAGGCAGACGGAAGAACTAATAAAGGCTGCACGATTTCGGTGATTTCAGGGTGCTCTGAAATTCTCAAGATAAGCCTATCTTCAGCAGTGGACGTTATGTTTTCATAATAATGATGATGATGATCATTACCTAGAATAGTACGCAATAGCAGCCATGGACATCTGTCCCACAGCATACGGCAAATGGAACACGCATGAGATCAACTCTCTCTTGCTAGGTCCAGTGATCTCCAGAACGATAATGTACGCAGTTACTCCAATGCCTAATGTGGAGGCTCCAATGAAGAACCTGATGATGGTGAAGCTCCAGTATTCAGGGCTAAGAGGCAGTACCAAGGACAAGATCAGCTGTATCATGCAAGATGGGAGCAGCGCTTTTCGTCTACCATATCTGTAAGCAAAATTTCACGCAGGTTTAATTTCTTCACTTCAAAATTAGTTCTCAGTTCTTCTAAGGGGAAAACTAAAATCAACGTGTACACTATCCAGTGTCACGGGTTGTTATGAAACAACCCGTGACATTTACATCGCAACGTATCATTGTGATAATCGTTAGTCCGAACCGACAATCTGGGAGACAATTAAACACTCGGGTTCTAAAAAAAACCTTAAACCTTCTATTCAAATCTAACAGAGTTGGTTGCGGGCAGGTCAGTAACACGGCAGAATATAAAAGAGTATTTTGCGATTGTAATATGCATCACCTAACAATTGGTCAGTTAACTAAAGATAAACTATCGGAGAATAATGTGTTAAATAAAAAAAGGATGTCGCAGTTCTCAATCAATCGATAACATCGCTCACAAAAAAAAATTTCGTTATAACTTGTATCCTTAAATATTTGTTCACTAACCTGTCTGCCATGAAGCCAAATAGCATACTACCGACCAGCATTCCCAGCAAGAACAATGTCTGCGTCAGCTGCGCCAGCCAAGCTCTTTCACAAATCAAATCGAACTGAGTTATTATCGAATCTCCATATTCCGTGAAATACTCGTATGAATCACAGTCTTGGTAACATGTTGATACCGATATATCTCCTGTTGTATTCTCTCTCGATATGCATTTGAATGTAGTTTTAGGCGCTAGAAATATTATCCCTATCATGTTCCACATCACTGATAACTTGACTGGTATTGCTATGATCACCATTATAAAGATTTGCCATCGTCCAAGTTCTCCAATGGTTTTTGCTAGGATGTCTTCGTTTGATTCAGCATCATACGCTTTTCCATCTTCCAGATTTGGTTTCATGTTGTTTTTGTCGGCGGTTGTGGTTTCCATATTTAATTTTTGATTATTTACAAAGATCTTCCATATTCTAAATGTTTTCTTCACTTTAGGATGAGTAGTTCGAGTATGATGATGGTGAACTAAATATTCCGTATGATCGACATCATTGAGGTGATGCTATAAAATTAGCTTTTACTACTAATTTTATAACTATTTTTATAACTATTTTTATCTGTTAATGATTTTTAAAATGGCATAACTTCTTCGTATATTCTTAAGGTATATTCGAGAGCCGTAACCGATCCGAGACTGGCTTGCATAGTCAATGGCAGAAGCTAAAATGTCCTATCCTGTTCTAGGTAAACCAGCGTTTGGACTGGTTTGCGTAGTTGTACGGAGTGATCTTGATAATAATAAATTGAGTTGTGTTATAATTTGTAGGGCAGGTTGAAGGAAACTAGGTCAAGTCACGGCAGAGTGACTTCTGTCCCCCCTCACCTCATCAAATTGAAGTCATTCGTTTTTAATATGAATTACAAAACTGGATGACTTAACTTGTTGGATTAGGTATATAAGACTGATTAGGATAATTAACAACACCGTAAAAAAAAAACAATGGAACATTCTTAGTGGTACTTTAGCTGTTAGTTAACTTAAAAAATAACAGTTTATGATGTTAATCAGTACACATTATTTTAGTGTCTCCATTTTTTTGTATCAGTTAAGATATGCTATTATTTTCTATATTTCGATACGAGTATAATACACTAACTGCCTTGCACCACCCCAACAACTACTCTCTTCTCTACCTGAAGGTTGTCTGTAAAGGGTTGCTTTTAGCGATAGGTGCCTAAATTGTACGTCGTCAATTTCTATAAACCTTGTTGTTGATTTACTTGTACAAGAAAGTATCTTTAACCAAAAAATCCTAAGACATTAGTATACCCGTAACTTGTATATTATTCATGGATGGCTGAGTATACAGACATAATTAAATAAATTATGCAAAAGAAAATTCGTTCGTCTGACTATATTTATACTTTACTTGCTCTTTGACGGCTGGCAGACGTGGACTTCGAGGTCTGTCGCAAGGAGAATATTATATGAGCCCTAGGGTTTTGACAGCCCACTTTAGGGTAAGCTGAATATTCCTTACTGGCATATGTGATTCGCGGTAATGGTAACCGGTGAAGGGTATGTACAAATCAGTCATAAATGTCAAACTAAAGAGTTAGGAGCGACTGCCTAAGAGCGTCGTGGCCTAGAAGTTAAATGCCACAACACCTAATAATGGTGTTCATTGTGTATTTTGCGCCTATGCAAAAAGACGGCTAAAAACCTGTGTGTCATATAATACTATGACACGTTGATGACAATGGCTTCGATGCTTTCTTGTTAATGATTGTAGTACAATTAAGTGTGGGCACAGATAAAATAAGGTTACAAAAAAACGATAACTTGTTACACTACATTTACTTCACAGAGATTCATTGATTAGCAACGAGAAATTCGCTGCAGTTAACTAAATTATTCATGTTCGATCACGTAAGAATATGACGTTGGCTGAAGACGTTCCCTTAAAATGAGTTTTCGAAGTTTTTCTATCAAGAAACACTTCGAAGAGAAAGAGTTGTGTTTCGTTTATGATTTACGTCATTTCAACCGCAAGAACACCATCCTAAACGTGGAATTCAAAGTCCAACCATTAATCTGCCTCCAATGTTTCGAGTAGCTTCCTGCCCTTAGTTTCTGGCAGACAGCAGCATACGCCTGCAGCCACTAGTGGCGCTACTGCGAAGATCAGCGGTGGCAGCCACGCGTGCCCCATGATGCCAGCCACGAACGGCGCCAACATGGAACCTACTCTTGACGCTGTCGATGAAGCTCCCATCGCCATGTTGCGGGCGACCGTGGGGAACAGCTCTGATGTGAACGCGTACCTACGAATTAAAAGTTGAACCTAGGTAAAAAATGGATAACCTCTCAAAAGGAATTAAACACGCCTAAGGCCTAATTTTCTAATTGAATCTGAATGGCATGTGGAAAATGTAGACAAACAATTCAAAGCTGACCAAACAACAACAATTGCTTTGCAGGAATATTTCGTTACAACTCCTTTAGCAAATTTAGGGAATTTTTAATATCCAAATGAATGTATCTTGTCTCACATGGCCGTAAAAGCACCAGCAGCGCAACTGACTCCGATGGCGCCAGCAAACATTTTCACATAAAACCAGTCATCAGGTATCGCCAAGAGTCCGTTGCAGATGGCGTTGATGAGCAGAAAGCCCACTAATGCCCTTCGACGGCCGAAGCGCTTGAAGAGATATCCGGATGACAGCATACCGGGGATCTGGAAATTGATGAAAAGTTTTTTAGACTTGAAATTACTGAATTGCGTTAAGCAGTTATTCTTTTGTTCCTATTTCTGAAATAAACTAACAAACTTATCTTCTCCCTCATCAAAATAAAACAACTCATCAGATTTTGTGGTGTCTAGTAGGGGTTTTGCTCACTAAACTGTCCCGACTCTATAATGTGAATTTGTAAGGCATCGTGGTCGCGGCCTCTGGTGGCACCTTTTTTACTATGGAAATTTGTGTTTACTTCCTCGACGCTTTTGGTCGTGCAAACTCGAATTTGTCACTTTTTTCTGATCTTCTGTCATCCAAAATTTAAGATTGGAAATACAAAAATCGGGTAAAACAGTAAGTAGTTTGTTTGCACTATCATGCTATCATAAGAACATCTTACCCCCGAATTCACAAATGTCAATCAACGCTAAGCACGCTCTCAAGCTCATGCTGTCTCGTAAAATGTCAATAGATCTGTAAGGGACAGCTATACTTCTAATCTTGATTTGCGTTTGTGAATTCGGAGGGGCAAACCGTCTCAAGGCTTTGTTTAAATTGGATACCAATGAGCCACTTGAAAACATTGATCCCGAGTCGAGGTAGCAGTAACCCTCCTTGACATGCAAATGTCATGAATTTACACATAGGAAATCTAATGTAATGAAGTAATGAAGTCTGACCTGCAATCCTCCAGCTAATACCATAGTGATGAACACGTTTGAACTAGTTTGTCCTATGTATTGGTTGCCTCCATAAAAACTCAGCCCCAAGATGAACCAGCAAACGCATGAGCACAGATTCTTCATCCTAATGCTTGAGTTAGTGATCAGGTCGATGTATGATACTTTTGTCTGCTGCTTGTCGTTATTCTTCCAAGATTCGTTCGCCAAATCTTGAGCTACCTTCAAGGTATCGTGTATGGGAAGTCTGTTACTGAAACATCATAAAAGTGCGTTGTTGATTCTAATTCCTAGCTAAAGATTATTTTTTTCCACTACACCTGCTCTTTACTTTTTTTTGTCTATATTGTGTTTCGTAGTTAACACAGTTTAGCATAAAGAAATAAGTAAATGTAGTTACTGTTTCGCTCCTTTATTCATAACTTTGCTGGCTTCCTCCAGTCTACCCTGTGAAATGAGCCACCTAGGTGACTCTGGCACTAAAAATATGTACATCAGGAATAGGAGATTTGGCACTCCTATGCCTAGAGCGAACATCCTCCAAGATCTGAAAAAGTTTCAGAATTATTCTTGTTTCCATAGTTATTCATATTTCAGGCAAGTTATAACGATATTTTTACATAATACCTTAAATAATATGCAATAAGAGGCATGATCATCTCTCCTACAGCCACTGGTATTTGGTACACACTTGCTACCATCTCTCTCTTGCTAGGTCCGGTGATCTCGATTAGGAATACGAACGAGACCACCATGATCCCTGCCGTGGAAGCACCCAGTAAGAATCGGATCATAGTGAAACTCCAAAATTCAGGGCTAAACGGCAAAATCAGACTAAGAATAAGCTGCATCATGGTAGCTGTAAGAATAGCTTTCCGTCTACCATATCTGAAATTTAATGCACATATTTAGAAAACTGCATTTGATTTGTATTTCGTATTCAACAAAACAGTTATTGTTAGGATTTCTGATGATTACAGTAAATGGCTTCTTCGTTCGATCAAACGTGACCTCCCGGTAGTAGATCTCTTTTACTGTACCAGTAGGCTTTCTGTTATTTTCGTAATCTTAATTGTTTTAATCCTTTAGAGATAACACGTAACATAGGATATTTAATACAAATACACCGTCTAGAATCTAGATGATAATGGTACATCATCTAGACTTTGTAAATAGACATTATCATCGCTGTTACATTTAAACTACGCAGCGTAAAATGTTATTAGAGTTTATGTAACATTTATTTCTATTACTTTTATTCCGTTATGCTAGTTTTCAGAAAAAGTCAGGTCAAAAACACCTTCAAACCGATTAATTAATGAGAGTAGAAAAAGAGCAGGACAGATGTGATGATCTACCTTGAGGGAAATGAGATTGTTACGTAGTTTCCAATTAAGTTATTTGAAAATAAAATTGTGTCTATCAGGTGCAGTGTCATAATCTTACCTGTCAGCCATGAATCCAATCACCATACTTCCAATCAAGACCCCAAACATGAATAACATCTGCGTCAGGTTGCGCAGCCATGCTCTCTCACAGATGAGCTCAAACTGCGTTATGATAGAATCCTCGAAATCTGTTATGTACTTGTAAGAATCGCAGTCACTGTAACAGGTCCCATTCAATATACCCTCTGTGGAATTATGTCTGGACAAACAGAGGAATTCAGTTTTCGGTGCCAGAAATATTATTCCTATCAACTGCCAGATAGCAGACATCTTGCACGGGATCGCCAATATAGCTAGTAGAAATATTTGCCATCTTCCTAGCTCTCCAATCACCTGTGATAACTTATCATCTTTGGGCGATTCTTCATTATGTACTATGCCGTTCTCTTGACTATGTTTTGTGACACTTTTACCATTGGAAATAGTTTTATCCATTTTGTATTCGATAACTTTTATGAACCAGTCGTTGCGAAGTTCAAGTTTAAACTAACTACAAACAGTATATTAAATGGATATGATGATAAACAGTATAATATGAATGAAATGACATAAAGTGCCTTATCAACATCACTTACTTAAAGTGTTACATGTTTTCGCATTTTAGTTTGTAGAATGATTTGCCGTTTCTGATGATTCTGTCTTTGGTTCCGGAGAATTTATTACAATGCCCAAAATCCTTATTTTATTCAAACCATTTAAAGTTACCATGCCGTGAAAAATCGATTCTTCTATTTTTTCTGGTACTAAAACTGAATTATTGACTTATTGATCTATTTTTTAAGAGAAAGCTATTATGTAAACAGGCCATTCTGCTACAAAACAACAGATTTTAATAGAATCACACAACGAAATAAAGCTAACTTATTCACTTATACCATGTAAATTAATTCACCCAAACTATCCGTTTTCAGTAAAATACACAAAACATTACACGATTTCTAATCAACTGGTCTAGCATGAGCTCATTATAATATAAACATAGAGAAAAACGATTTCCGTTTGCGACTAGTACACATAATGTCCTGGAAGTGGAGTCGTGGTTCACATACTAGAAAGAAAGAAAGAATAGTTAGTAGTCTTCCTTATCTCGTTATGATCAGTAACTAACAGGATATTTCCTATTGTTCACAGAGCATCTTGGGCGAGTTCAACAAGGAGCAGGATGCCTTCATTAAGGGACAAGAGAATCGTGGTGGAGGGGCTGCCGCCGCCCCTTGGATTGGGGCACCCAACGAGCCTGCCCTGAAAGAGGAGTGCCTGTCACTGTCAACTGTAAGTTCGATCGAATATTTAACAGCAATGACAGATAGGAGATTGGGAGGGGAGGCCTTTGCTGGCAATGGGACAGATATGGCTAATTCAGATTTAAATGACGTACGGTACCAGAGAACATAACTTTCACTGATTAGACAAGCTTGCAAGCAAGCACTCCTGTATGCGTAGATGCGGTGGAGGGGCGCGTCGTTTCAGCTAGATATCCTCTACGACCGTACGCGGCGAATCATTGTGCATGCGTGCACGGCTATTTGTAGAGTTTGCCAGTTTTCTTTCAAATTTCTCGAGATTGAATGATTGTCATTTTCTGTCCCTTTTCAAAAGTTATAATCTTTTGTCCAATTTTGCTTTGATTGTAGTCACTCTATTTGCACTCTTCATAATTCTTCCTTTCCAAGTTCTCTAAGTTTTTTTGTCTATTTGTCCTCTTGGCATGAAAATCGTTAGAACTGCCTTTGATGACCTGCAAAAAGATATTGTGGATCTTTTACTCACCTAATTCTAAACAGTCAGCCACTTAACTAGTTTGCTAGTAGTACTAAGCAGATCTTCAAATGACCGACAATTACCTTCGTGCATTCCTTGGCTGAGGCGAACCGGCATTGCGCCAATGACTCAGATACATGACCTACTTTTACTTGCGCATACTCTTGTTCGAAGAATACAGTTTGGATTAAAAGTACGACTGCAGATATAGTCCATCAGTGTCCATATGACACCTTAACATGAGCGAACACCACCTTTAGAAAGTGGTCAGTCGAGAAATCGTACTCAGCTCAGCAACCGAATGCAAGAAAACGTTCATTTTAAGCGAAAGTCAGTTTTCCTTCCTAATACCTACCAAAATATCTCAATCCGGTATTTTCACAGTGTTCGAATATAACCTCATGTCGAATGCACATAAACTCGTTTGATAAAACGAAACGAAGAAACTAGAATGGTCTTCCAGACACACTCTAAGAACACTCTTTTTTTCTAAATGACTGCTAACAGCTTTGACAGCTTTACTGGACTGTGAGCCCAGAGGGATCTCAAATCAAATAAGCCACACCAAATCCCACCAAATCGCCTAATGTGTGGTTTCAAATTATTTATTTGCATTCATGAATGTTAACATAGAATGGTAACTGGAGAGTTCCAGTTCATCATGTTACTCATTTGGGCATTGCATAACCTGAGGTTAAAATAATAAAAGTGAAATGGATCATTTCTAATATTTAAAGTAACGTGCCCAGAGGGGGCACGAACCTTGGCTCATTGCGTTACTTGGAGGTGGAAATCTAACGTGTTTAGGAGGCAAAGTCGCACGTCACATTTTATTGTATGTATTTTAAATATTTATTTTTATAATTATCATTGCTTAGTCGCTGCGAATGTCCGTGCGTCCACTCAGTTGGTCCCACTGAAAATCAGCGTCTGAGCCTATCAGGTCCAGGCATTAGCTGAGTGGGGTCCATTTAATTTTGGACATCGTGACACTGCTGCCTGGTGGAAATAATTCTTTGTTTTTATATTGTTTGTTTTATTTATTTATTTTTATTTTATTTATTTGGGAAACAGACAGTTTTTTTTTTTGTTTTTTCCTAACCACCTTGTTCTGTATGTTTTTATCTGTTGCGATGTTCAGAATCAATAAATGTTTTTTCTTTCTTTCTTTCTTTCTTTCAAAGCGCCCGGCAGGTGCTGGTAACGATTATCGGTAGTACAAGGTGAAAGCACATTTGCAGTTATTTAATTTTTTCGCTTTTCAGGATCGGCGGAACTTCGTGCGTGCGCCGCCAGCCGGCGTCGAGTTCGACTTCGATTACGACAAGATGTACCCGGTCGCCGTCGCCATCATGGGGGAGGATCCTAACCTGGAGAAGATGCGCTTCGATCTCGTGCCAAAAGTGTAAGTTAGCCTTGCAGTAAATTGATTGATCTATGCTGAAATAATTCAATTACATAGTATATATATACCTATGAACTGCTAGGATAAGTGAAGGTGGGTTGTTTTTGGAAAACAAACGCTGTGGTAATGAATTGAAAAATATGACCTACTTATTCTCGTCAATTCATTACCACAGCGTTACCAATTCTTGAAAATGACTGTATTCTTTGCCTATGATACGAAGGGTGTTGCTGCAGTATCTCGTTTCTTATTAGCGTAAAGCCGTAATCAATTGCTCAACCCGCTCCTTCTTCATGGTTCCAGTATCACAGAGGAGAACTTCTGGCGGAACTATTTCTACCGCCTGTCGCTGATCTGCCAGGCCAACGAGGCCGACGCCGCCGCCAGCCGCCAACCCAGCGCCGACGACTCCCAGGGTACGGCAGTTTAACTATTAGCTTTGCACTGATCGAACAAGTACGGACCCAGAATGCACCCTTGAAGCACTTCCTATTTTTTACGGGTACGAAAGTTGACGATACGCCTTGTTAAGATTTACATAAATGAAGTTATTAGTGTTCAGCCCTAGAACACTAACAATATGTTGAAGCTGGAACAGAACTCACGACAAATATATTGTAGCGGTTTCATTGATTGTTCACCATTTCAAGTCGTTGTTTTTTTTATTGATTACATACGAGGCTTTTTCCGCAAAAAAAACCTAAGAAGTAAAATAAAAAATAAAATAAATATCCTTGGACATTATTCCACACAGCGCCATGTAGTCCCAAGTGGGCTAACTATAGTCCGTGATTGTGGATACTAGACAACGGAAAAACATACTTAAATACTTTTTCTTTTGTAAATGCATACTTAATATACATAGGAAGTGTTAAAAAAGAAACGTTTAATCCGCTTCTAATGTGCAAAATGTGTGTTGGAAGCCGATATTTAATTACCATCTCAATGTACTACCTTATTCTTAGCAAATAGATGATTTCTGATTTCTGAAAACACTGTTCCTAAAAACTGTGACATAAGTAATTCTTAAAAAAATTGACTGGGTCCGTTCTTGATATTTACACAGCTAGCAGTAAAAAGCTTATTTCTTCATTCTTGGAATCATTACTAATATCAAAAAGAACATCAGTTTTTTTTTTCTTTGATTTAAACCATTGTTTTTTTTTCATTTTCATTTTTTATTTTATTTTTTCTTCACAAACACCAGATGATAAATCGGCAAGCGACAGTCTGATAGCGAAGGAGAAATCTTCCCAAGAATCCATAGACGATGCCAAGAAGCGAATAAAGTCACTGAAAGTGGACAGAGAGAATGAAGACGGTAAGACTTGATTTGGGTCTTCTGAAAAGCAAATTGACCCCCTAAATAGCATTAACCTAAGATGCTCTCCAAAAAAGTTAGGAAATTGAGGCAAATCTTTTTTCACTTATAATTAAAAAAAACCATTTCCAATTGTTTTTATTTATTTTTGCTAGTTTAACACACATAGCCGTATTATTTAGTTTCATTTATGATTGGTTACTTTATTTGTAGTGTTATTTTTCATATTACCTTTTCAAAATTGTATATACTAAAATATTAAAATATTTACCAACTTTGAGGAATATTTGATGTATTTATTTGCATGCGTTTTATTTTTGTGTTCATTGTTGTGCAAAATGAAAATTAAACAATAAAAACGACTGAACGAGTTATGAGCGTTTTTTTGGAATTCATTAAACACTCATGATTCCATTCCATGATTTATCCGCTCATACAAAAAGTACATTAAATATTTCGGACAAGAAAATTGGTTTGATAACGTAATCAAATCAAATAAACTACATTGTTCATGAGACATTTCATGTTAAATGTTTTCCTTTTTTCTGGAATGCAGCTTAAGCAAGACGCACGGACGACTAGAGGCAACCGCCGTCACTAAACGATAACACCACCGTGATGCTACAGACCTATATACTACCTAAACTTAACCGATTTATAGCAAACCCCTATTATAAAGCACATTCAGAATCACTTGCCTCAGGCAACGGTAGCTAATTTAACCCTAATCGATTCTGCACATCGATAGTATATAGATCTGATAAACATAGTCGATACAAAGCTTTGTTAAGCAAAGTGTATTATGCTACTTAAGGGAATTTCTCATGCAAATTGTTTTGACCTTGACGGAATAATGCCATTACAGTTGAATAGAATTAGATGATACGCACATGCATTCTTTCGTTGGTTGTCACGTTCTGCAAACAATAGAATTACACTAAATTTATATAATGGATTCAAATTGTAGCTGTTTTTATAGTTTGTATTGAAGATCAAATGGAAAATATTTTACTACCCAGTTTTTTTTTGGGATCTTGAAATAGTTTTTCAAATCCTTATATTATTTGTTTATCTACCTTGATTACATTGTTGTAATTACAATTATATTGTGTTATGGCATTATTATGTCAAGTTATATCACTGTTATTCTTTCACACCTCTAAAATAATTTGAGCGTTAATGCGTATATAAAATTTATCGCTGTATGCTTTTTTGTTTAAACTTAAAAGTTTATATAATCTATATCACTATGGTGTCATATCTTCATCCTTGTTGTTATCTCGTGTCTCGTATATAAATAATGAATGTTATGACAATATAGCTTCTTTATCCCTAAATCGGTGGATATAATATAAATTGTATATATTACAGTTTCCTTATTTAACCTGTTGTCTATAAATTAAACCTTTGGTCTGTATTTCAATAGCTATTCTCATTTAATCACAAATGAGAAAGTATGTGATTTTCTCACACATTTTAATCTTAGCTCATAATAACAGCTATTGAAGAATAGTCCACGTACAATTACTGTATACTTGTCTCAACTATATACATTTTCTCGATGGGAAACATTTTAATGTCTACTGAATGTTATATATGTCTAAGTATCGGTTAAGGTTATATAGCGGTAAAGTCTCACAGTTCATTACGATTCGGCTCAGTAGTGTTAACTATAAGTATATATTGTCAAGGTTTTAACATTGCTACTTTTACATGAGTTTCGTCAATGCTTTGGTATTGTTTGGAGTCTTGTCTTTCTTCCTTTCTTTCTTTCTTCATGCTTGCGTATTTCTCAAAGTTGGTTCTTTTGCATTTCTTTGAAAGATTTCCTTAATGTTATATTTTGCATATCGTAGCAATGTTGAAACTTCCATTTTGTACATATATTGTGTTGTCAGATATTCAGTAGGATTTTCTCGCGGAATTTGGAGTAAATTAAACTAGTTTTTGACTTCTCCGATTCGATTTCCTACGACGAAGCCGCGACATATCACTTAAGGGTGACAGTCAATTAAATCCACATAATAACTGCCGTTTTCTGATCTCAAGGAATATTTGGAATCTTTACGCTGGCAACACACCACTTCTTCTCACTTCTTTCTTTTGTAATTATTTACAATTAGATTATAGAGTCAATATTGTAATTCGAGGAAAATAATCCAGTGTTATAAAGTTGTGTAGAATTATAGTTGGTAATGAAGTAACACATTTATATCGATTAGATGTTCGAAGAGTTACATTGAGAAGTGATAATATGCAGGCCTAGTACGATGTTTCTTTTGTTGTTTTAGTTGATTGGATGGTTTTAACTTTGCTTCGAAGTGAATGCAGCAATAATAATGTGATGGTTTCATTCGTATATACCCTTGATGTCCGTATTGAAGGATCGATGTAACCATATGATCCGCAAATCTTTGTCTTCACGAATGTATAACTAAATAATCTGGCTATAGTGTGTTAAGTATATGATATATCAGTCTTTAAAATTATATCGAAATGAGATTGAAATCTTTCAATAGGCATGATGACTGTATTTTTTTTTTGTTTATTATCGAAAGACCTTACATTTATGTAAACAATCCTCAAAGAATCACTTCATCTGGATCAATACCACCAGAGATATCACAATTTGAAATGCACATTTTTTGGACTTGCCCAAAAACGCTCCATACAAAAGCGACAGTGACGTCACTATCGCTGTCACTTTTGTATGGAGCGTTTTTGGGCAAGTCCAAAAATGTGCATTTCAAATTGTGATATCTCTGGTGGTATTGATCCAGATGAAGTGATTCTTTGAGGATTGTTTACATAAATGTAAGGTCTTTCGATAATAAACAAAAAAAAAATACAGTCATCATGCCTATTAGCAACCTGCGTGGCATAATATTAGCATCTTATAGAAGTTCAAAGTTGACTCATCTCTTCCGTACAAGTTTCCGATACAAATTAAATGAAATAATAAATATGTATGTAGAGTTCCTCGTTATTTAGTTTCTAAATGAAATTTCAAATTGTACCCTAGCAACAGTTTACATAGTTAAACACTTTTATTGTCAATACTTGAAACATTGTTTAGTGAACTACATTATTACAACGTATAGTTATTAAATGAATTGGCATTTATAGTTAGTTATTATGAATTGAAATAATTATATTATTCTAAAATAATATTGGACTTATTATTTATTAGTCTTAATAATTTTTCCTTTACAACAAACAGAATGAGCCAAATAAAAATAATAATTCAACGGCTGAAGTAATTTCAGGTAATCATGAAACTAGCACTTGAATAGGCATTATAGAGATATAGTTTACTCTATTTCACCTATGCATGAATGATACTAATGACTGAATATAAAACAATTTCAGAACAATGGGAGAAAGAGTTAGAAGCAGAACTCAAAGAGTATGAAGTGGTTGCTGAGAAAGCAGGTGATGACAAGTGGGAGAAGGAATGCGAAGACCTTCTTGGTGAAGACTTAGACCTTAAATAGACCAGGAAGGCAGTACACCGAAAGAAATGGAGTAGACCATACACTTTTGAGCAGAAGTTGTGGTGACATCAGCGAACAGTGTCTTTTTATTTCTTAGTTTTTATATTTTTTTATTAATAAAACATACCAGTATCATGGAAAAACGCATCGGTCCAAAGTTTAAGATGACATTAAAGATGACATCATTCAGCAACATGACAAGAAATACATGACAATCCAATCAGAATGGTTAAATGTTAAAGAAACATGTCATCTTAGATGTTGATTAAAATCTTTGTAGGTATTTTGCGTTTTATTCCGAAACGTTTGTTTTATTTATTTCAAATCTGTTACGAAACTGTTCAGTGAAAGCTCAATTATAATGGTAGTTTGTGTAAGTGGTTAGAAAATAATTCAGCTCTTTCAAGAAAAAATAAAATTGGTATTCTCGGCCACAGATAAATATCATGAAAGTACCCACTCAAAGTTTAGTGTGGGACGAGTACGCGTAGATATTGTTAAAACGCATGACTTGCAGTAACTATTATAATATTGTATATCAGTAAGAAGAATAACTTGCTGAATTGGTGTTGAGTTTCAATCTTGCTTTTATAAGAACTCTGGCACAAACCAAAATAATATTGAATATTATGCCGCTTGGGGCTTTTCCATTATATTAGTATTGAATTTTGTACATATCGAAAAAATTACACTCCCTTACTGTTAACTCACGTTTTATGCTTAGTTAACCCGGCGTCATGGGGGTTAAAAACTGTAACACGGACGTGGGGGTTGGGTCTATCTGACCCTGGTAAGATATGTAAATATTTTAGTCTCCAGTTGAAAGAAAAGGTTTTTATTATTACCAGCATTAACTTTAGAGTTATAAGGGTTATCCAACACTAAAAAAAATTTGAAATATATAATTTTTACCATGGAAACGAGACTTTGAAAAAAATATATATATATTCTATAAAAACCGCTCAAATATGTCTTTTGCTCTAACAAACTAAATAAAAAAAGGTTTAAACTAGAATAAAGAAGAAGTAATACAAATGAAATAAAAAAATAAAAAAAACTCATTTTGTATGAAAAAACTGGAGTGAAATTGTTACACCGAGTACAGGCATGGGTCTAAATTACCCATTTTCAGGTTACGGCACTTATAGCTCCAAACTCAGGCGTTTTCTGACTTATTTCAGGGCACAAACATGTGAAGTGATTCATTAACTCCAGCTATAGGAAAAAACAGCAATGTCGGGTGAATAGTATAAAAACTATAGAAATTCTAAAAACGGCCGGGTATCTTAGACCCAACCCCCATGACGCCGGGTTAAAAATATTGTTTTTCTTCTGTTTCTTTAGTCAGTTATGTTAATAAAATGCCTTTAACTGTCAAAGAAACGCTTCAATTTCCATCAGCCAATATGCATTTTACTTTTATTGTGTGCATTGTAAATAATTGTAGATTTATATGTATATGTTATTTAAATTGATGAGTATTGTATGTTACAATAATTTTAAGGCTTTTAATTTTTATTATTATTATCTTTTAACTCTTTAATTTCAACAGCCAAATTTGAAAGTGAATGTTTGATTGAACACTTATTGACGGACATAATCTAATTGGGATTGGGTGGTATTGGGATCCCGCTGCTGGGCAAAGGCCTCTCTTCCACTCTTCCATGGCCTGTTTTCAGTATTTACAGGCCAGTCCTCCGTATTCAAATCGTCACGCCACTTGCCTCATCTACTGAGGTGGTACTGAGGTACCAGCACACCTAGCGATTTTTGGGTGATTTCACTGCGAGGCACGATAAATATTCGCCGCAATCACGCCGCGTACCTCGCTGTGAATTCGACTCTCGAAATTGTTTAGCATATCGCCCGCGAGTGCGCAGCGAGCTCGCAGCGATTATTATTTATCGTGTAATTGTTCAAAAATCACTAGTGCGAACAGGCTCTTACCTAATCAAATTTGATGAACCTAACATTTTGCAATTTCAATTGTTTTTTTTTCTTTGTTCGATTATAATCTGGTCGAGGGCGATTCAAAACAGAGTTATCGTATGATTCACAAATTTTCAATACATTTGCACTATATTCGTTTTGATGGAGATCTCTGTATCATTCTGTTTATAAATACTAAGTGCCGTTGGCTTCGACATAATTCACAAAATTAGAGCCCGTTAGGTTAGGCTGAACAAGCGATTTACTAAAATTGAATGAAAGTTAACAAATCGTGCGATAGCTCGGATCTGAATCGCTACCCGGGTTTGGTCGCATATCTTCATTAAATTTAACCAAGCAACATAAAAAAAATGATTCAAACTGTTCAACAAAGTATGGAATAGGCTAGATGACTGTAATTTTTTTTGTTTATTATCGATAGACCTTTCATCTATGTAAGCAACCCTAGAAGAATCACTTCATTAGGATCAATAGGTACTACCAGAGACATCACAATTTAATATGCACATTTTTGGACCTGCCCAAAAACGCTTCATACAATCGTCACAGGGATCATGAGAGACGTCACGTCCACTGTTTTTCTAAAGAGCGCGTAAGTTATTTGTTGGGCAGCCATATGAAATATTGCGTGTATGAAAATGGTCTCCTAACATAATTGCTTCATAATAGTATGGGTTACAAAATAGTTATATTGTTTTACAAAAATTTAACACTTGATTTGATTTGATTGATTTTTATTAAAAAAAGTAATTCCAATAAGTAGAAAAAAATATTGTCAAAGTAAAGGAATAATTCGACAGCAATTTAATTATAATTTTTATGTTACATGAGGGCATGAAGATAGTACACAATGTTACTAAAGAGATCTCAAAAAGTGAATTATTAATTTTCACAATTCGTTGTACTCTATTGTGTTCATTGATGTTGCATTCCTAAGACGAGTATTTAATAAAGTGTTCAAGTCAAATGTGTGTGTTTTTTGTGTTTTTCCACTGTTATTATTTTGCAGTAAAATGACAGGTAATTTGACAAGGCATGTTAAGCACTGATCACCCCAACCTCAATCATAGATACCGCTTAACGGCGACTACTTTGTCCTGGACGAAACGCACCAATTAAAGCATATAATACCGGAACCGCAACTACTCGGCTCCGACCCAGCAATCATCTTGCCATCCAAGTTTGAGCATTAAATTGTAAGGCGTACTAAATATATTGCAACATTATTAATAAAAAGCCTATGGGGCAAAAGGCAGACGCGTCCTGTCAGCGCGCTCACGGCGTGAATTCATCTAACCGATGAATGAAAAAACCGAAAATGAACATCAGAATTGATTTGTTTTCTGTCAGATAACATCATCATTTCACTATAACTTCACAGTTTAATGGTCCGATATTACGGAAATGTACAAATGGAACGTATGGGTTGTAAGTCGTATTAGTCTGTTCCTTTGACAGACTCCGCTCGTCAGGTAACAGTAACGTCTGTTACCTTAGAGCTTTCTATATTGTCTAAGTCTGTCACCACAAAAAAAAAACATTTTGTGGACATCTTAAGTCCCTTTTATACGCGCGTGTAAGCTCGCTTTTGGAAACAAAACTTTAATTTTATGAGTGACTGCTTGTCGTACTGGCGAGAACTCAGACGTTGCTCTTGTAAGTTTTTTTTCTACTTACTAAATGAACTCTGAATTAAGCAGCCTACAGCGTATTATAATTGTGACAACAATAATAAAGATAAACTTATCTTAGTATGTTAAGTATACCTAGATTGTAAGTTAAACAGCGAGAAGTTATGAAATAACAACGTTGTTAGTAGGGTATTATATATACGATATTGCGTATAGAACGGTCAAATATGTCTGCAGCATTTAAGAAAAGTAAGTTACAGAAACATATCAAATATTGTGTTAGGCTAAGGTTAGGCTTTATGCTTTGACTATATAGAAATGGTCTAAGGCTTTATGCAACTCGTATGTGAGTAACAAAAAAACAGTGCTTTTACAGAAATAAAATACGCATATAGCTGGCCAGCTGCCTGGCAGTATAGCGCACGTACACTCCCCCCGCGAAAAAGAAAAAAAAACAAGTGAAAGACGACGCGCGCGGCAGAAACTTTCAGAATAGTAATTGAAATATAAAAATTTTAAATACATAGCGTAATTCCAGCATACGTTTGGGAGTTTTATGTAAGTTTATTCATAGTTTCCAATATATTTGGTTAATTGGTACATATTTAAACTTTTAGGCAACGGATTAGTTAAATCTGTTGAGAATCAGCTAGGTAAGACCATGGTAAGAGCAACCGAAGCGACCCCGTCAAGATTTCTTGACTTTTGTTCCTTAAAGAATCTGGTTTATTAGTTATAGACAATGCATTGATTAACCTATTATTAACATAATAATACGTTGATCAATGCAGCCTCTGAAAAAATAACCAATTATTTCAGTTTATTCATGACATAGTGACCGCGTACCGGACGACGTTCCGTGGGCAGGCCCTCCACAAGGTGGACCGACGATCTTGTCAAGGTCGCGGGAAGCCGCTGGATGCGGACAGGGCAGGACCGATCGTTGTGGAGATCCTTGCTCTAGATCCTGCCTATGCTCAGCAGTGGGCGTCGTTCGGCTGACATGATGATGATGATGACATAGCATCAAAACTTTTGCTATTAGCAATCACCATAGATAAATATCTTCATCCTTATATGCCGCCGCTAGAAAAGACTGGTAAAGATCGTCTAAGCTGAAATGTCGCGCCTCTCCACCGCATCTTACGCATACAAGCAAGACGCATTTGCCCAGAGATAACCCGATATCCCGCTCAAGTTGTCGCAAAAACAGGAAACTGACTTAGTTATTTTGTTATATTGACAGCAGAAGAGTTACAGCTGTGAGAGTAGGTACTTCACCAGACATGGAATTGTTCACCGTGCAGCTTAGTGGAGTCAGCAGTGTCAAGATACCTACGATGGCTTGCAAGTCACCGCTGGTAAGTGCCTAGATAGTTTTAACTATTTACACTTAGATTAAAACAATATGGCGCCCGTGTACCGAACGTGGACCCACAAAGTCAGGTCTATTGGACCTTTTTCCGAGCAAATATGACATTATGATAGGTACGTGCACGTTATTTTCATGTTCCAGTTTTCGAATTGGCGAAGTATGGACGTAACGTGTCTTCCTCTTTTTGTTTTAATCAAAGTGGTAATACGGCAAAGCATGTTGAAATTTTGCATACTTACCAAGTAATTATTTATTATTTGGACGCACTTTTTGGTGGTTCCGCGTACCAAATCTTGCTTGTCAACGTTTGGAGAAGAAAGTCTTCTACCAGTGCGTCTTGCCCTTATCGTAGTGCTAACGAAGCCGAAACGTGATAGTCCACAAGTTAAAGGTGCCTGAGTGTGCTATGAAGCAACCTATGCCCGGGGTGTCCTTGAAGAATATAATCAGAAATGAGGTTATCCGGCAGAGAACCAGAGTCACTGACTTAGTTTGCAGAATTGGCAGTGGGCTCATGTCTGTAGAAGCACCGATGATCTTTGGATCAGAAGTCCTTGAGTGGAGACGCAAATGTAGCGTTATTTTATTATATGTGTAGGTTCCTTCGAATAACTATCATATTTTTCTTATAAAATCTTTTTTCATCCATGAAGGTATTTTTAGGCTCAGTTTTTTCTAACGTCTACCTACCCAGTTTCGTAAACATAAATGAAACAAGAAAGTTTACTAGAACATTTAATCAGTTCTCCATAATCACACATAGGTATTGTTAATGATATTATTCCAGTATTACTATATCAGTAAATACCAACAATGCATGAAATAATCGTCTATCAATTGCAAGTTTTTTAATTGTTTCTCCTCTTCTGCAAAAATAAGACATGGACGGTCATTTTGACCATCATCTCTTCGGTGTCCGTGACTGATAAGGTGACATCTACTTTTCCCTTCTTGAAAGGCCACAAGTTGGGAAATTCCGCAGCTTCTATTGTCATATTATTGACGTGGTGATCAACCTATAAAAAAACAAACAGAGGTGTCAATGCACACTAAATGCGCCACTTCACTTTGATTTTGGCCTTCTGTAAAAGGCGTTGTCCTATTACAACGCGATATCGCAATCATCGCGCGATCACACGATGCGACGATCGTATAGCAAAATCTGAGAGTCTTAGTAGCACGCGAAAACGATCAATGTTAAAGGCATCCGCCTTCAACACTCGGAAGAAATATTTATTTATTAATTATTTGTTAATAAATAAATATTAATATTAATATTTTTATTCATTATTTATTTATTATTATTTCAAATATTTAACTTTCAATTAAGATGAAAAAGCTATGACTATGGTTATTATTGTTTTTAGCATTTTCCATGCAGTATCTTTACTAAAGATCTGAAAACCAGAAAAAGACATTTGGTCATCTTGACATCAGGCGGTAATCGAACCCGCAACCGGGCGACTGCACTAACCACTGTGCTACCGAGACCATTAACAGACCGATTATAATTTTCATACAAATGTGATAACTAAAAGATAAGTATACGTAGATTCATCAAAGATACCGGTGCATGCCCAATCTGATGCGATTTTTTCTTGAAATGAAGTTATTATTGCTCAATGCAGGGTCATGGACCTGTGTCCTCGACTTACCGGCAGCAAGGGACAGGTGAGTCCCGTTGTCACACGGAGTAAAATGGCGTAGTTTGTAGGACCTAGTGTGATTGTAGCAGCAGGTCGTGTACAATTGTTGCACCTTGCATCATCATCATCATCATGTCAGCCGAACGACGCCCACTGCTGGGCATAGGCCTCCCCCAAAGATCTCCACAACGATCGGTCCTGCGCTGTCCGCATCCAGCGGCTTCCCGCGACCTTGACAAGATCGTCGGTCCACCTTGTGGAGGGCCTGCCCACGGAACGTCGTCCGGTACGCGGTCGCCATTCGAGAACCTTTCCGCCCCAATGGCCATCGGTTCTCCGCGCTATGTGTCCCGCCCACTGCCACTTCAACGATGCAATCCTTCGAGCGATGTCGGTTGCCTTAGTTCTCCTGCGGATCTCATCATTTCTGATTCGATCAAGCAGGGAAACACCAAGCATCGCTCTCTCCATTGCTCGCTGGGTGACTTTGAGCCTCGCTGAGTGATTGTACCCTCCTCCTTACCGGCAGCAAGGGACAGGTGAGTCCCGCGACGGCCAGCATCTTGCCGACGTAGGGGTCCACGTTCAAGGCGTCGCAGAACTTCATATGCATCTCCACAAACGTCCGACGATATTGGTTGTTCAGGTATTCGTAGAACAGGATATGTATCTGTATAAGCAGATCATTGTTAGGAAGAAGTGAATCGCACTAGTTCTACGAGTGTTAAATTAAATGGCCTTAATGTTATACCTACTGTAAAAGACGCAGCTAGAACGAAAAAAGTTTTCTTCTAGCTCCGTCCTTTTCAAATCGTGCGGTTATTGCTGTGTCTGAAGCAAGCCTTGAAATAAATTTTAATTTTAAGTAAAAAATTTAGGTTCTTTTTGATTTAGATTTCAGGATATCAATCGCAAATACAAGTTCGAAAACCTCAAACAAAGCTAAAAAAACAGTGATGATAATTGTTAATAAAGACGCTATACTTATTCCTTACCTAATACCAAAAACTGATACCATAAACAAATCGCAATGCAATGTTGTGTTTTAGTTTGTACATTACACCAATAGGTCATTTTTTTTCTGCTCAGCCATTTTCAAACAAACAAACAATAATAACTTTATTCAAATAGACCTGTTACAAGTACTTTCGAATCGTCAAATCTAATTAACAAACAAAATACATTTAATAATAGACATGAATACCATAATATTCAATGTATACAAAAATATACTGTGCTTAAATAAATGTGACGCTACCACCGGATCGGAAAGTTGTTTCTGTACTGAGAAGAACCGGCAAGAAACTCAGCAGTTACTCTTTTCAATTGCTTCTCTTTTTTACAATAGTTGTTAGTAAATTACAATATGACCTTTGGACAAGATAGCATAATTCGGAAAATAAGACTCAACCCTGAAGTTGTGGCCCTCCTTCAGTCTATGCGATTCTTTGCGGTCTTTTCGACTTCTCAAGTTCTAATATTACAAAAAAAACACTTAGATCTTAGAAACTCACCGTCATATTGTTAGTCCAAGTAAGTTTGTTGCGGCCCTCGATGTTGAGATAGTAGGGACTTTTCCGTCCGAATCTCATCACGTAGGTTTTAACCCAATCCACGTGCTTTTCACTATAGTCGTCCAAATGGGATCTTTCGAGAATCACTTGAAGAGGCTATAATTGCATTGTCAATTGAAAATCCCAATGAAGAAGATAAAGTTAACGTAGATTTGCAAAGGAAAAAAACTGTTACATCTCGTACCACCAAAGAAGCCACAACCACTGTCATACAAATCCGCGTTAACTTCCTCGATGCGTTTCAATGAGAAAACTAGCACTAGGCACTAGGAAGGGGCTTGACATCTTGTGGTGAGACTCTGGTACCTGCTGTTGATAGCCCCTTTGTTGTTTTTAACACATACATATATACATACCATCACTCCTCTTCCCCAACGGTGTGGGCAGAGACCAGTTCTTTTCACTTGCTACGTTCCTGACACACACCTTGCGCTTCCTCTACTTTCATGAGTCCTTTCAAACATGCTCGTCGGTTAAAGGTACTCCTGACCTGACCCTTTCTGAGAACATCTTGTCCAAAAAACGTTCACCTTCTCCTTCCAACAGTTCCATTTAACAAACAGACAGGATATTTAGGACAATAAAATTCCAAGTGAGCTTATCCCTTAAAAGCTAATTTCTTCCTGCACACCATGATAACAGGAAACGGTTTATAAATCGTGGTGGATGAACACAAGCTGTACTGAAATAACCAATCATCATCATCATCATCAGAGAACATAAAGGCCTCCCCCATTGATTTCCAACACTCTGGATTTTTACTAAAGTATACGTAGTTAGCTTACTCGTAGTTAGTGATTTTACTTATTAGTGAAGCTAGTTAAAATCCTGCAGATCAAATGTATGAAAATATAATCAGTAATAATATGTAGTTAGTATTCTAATCTAATTGTAGATATTTCTTAACTTAACTTATATTTTCGTCCAAAATGAACCAGTATCAATTTCCTATTTAACATAATTTGAAAGATGACATACCTCAACAATTGGGAAAATCATTGAAACGACTGTGAAAGCTACTATTATGGTAAACATATTTTCCAATGTAAAGGAAACTGTTATTCTGCCCTTTTATAGTAAATAGTTTTATAGTAAACATAGTAAATTCAAATGAGAGCAATTGTAACTCAATTTCCGCTATCTGCCAGTCTTACACAGAAACAAATTGTTTCCGTTTGATATTATCATTTAATTACTTTTGGTAGAGAGAGATAAAATCAGGGATGAGGAAATCCCTAGAAGAACTACGGTTGACGACCTTTCCAAATGTGTCAGCGGGTTGAAGTGGCAGTGGGCGGGACATATAGCTCGAAGGACTGATTGCGTTTTAGGCCGAAAATAGGTACGTCTTGATTGCTTTAATTCTTGATAAAACTATAGAAAGAAATTGGGAGAATGTTGAAGTTACATGTGTAATTCGTGTGATGATTATCAGATGCCTCGAACATGTTGTTCTTGAGAGGGAAGGTCAGAGGTCAAGAGTCGTACTCTATCTGCAAAAGAGTTCCTTTTAAATAAGTTATGTGGCGAATATATCAGTTCGATTTAAGGCAAGATAAACAGGCTTCAGTTCAGTTAAACATTTAATAAACACACAAATCGGTGACACCTATCATAAATACAATAACAAAAAACGTGGTTTGTTATTTTATATAGGGTAAACCACCAGATTATTAGTAACCTTCCTATTATTGGCACCCTTCCTAAAAAAAAGGCTACGACAGATTGTTCACGTTGGGTACCTATGAATTAAACACCGAACTTAAATAATGTAGTAGCCTTGTTTTTTCGATTTATTAGGAAGTGTGCCAACAATAGGGAGGGGGCCAATAACCGGGTCGTTTACCCCACGTAATGATTAACGGTTTCTCGTCTTCTGCAAGAATAAGACATGGACGCTGATTCGGGCTATCAGCTCCTCGGTGTCGGTGACTGACAAGGTGGCTTCCACTTTCCCCTTCTTGAATGGCCACAGGTTCGGGAACTCAGCAGCTTCTATCGTCATATTCATGACATGGTGATCTTCCTTTAAAATAAAATGAATGATATTACCGGAACAGTACATATTCTGGATATTAATCAACGTACTAATAATTCATTAAAATGAGACGTGTTTGCTATCTTCACTATAATAGGCAATATAATTATATTCATATTTCTATATTCATGGTTTATTTATTTTATTTAAATATAATTGTTATTATTTATTTTAGGTTTCTAATAAGTATTGTATTAGTGTACGATTTTTTCAATTATTATCATGAACTGTTATCATTAAAACTTTTGCAAGTTGCATTGCCCAAACTACCTAAATTCTCTAATAAGCCTTGCGGCTGACTGGTAGAGAATGCCTCTAGGCATTAAGTCCGTCATTTGTACCCGTTTCCTTGTAATTTTGTGCATTAAAGGAAAAATAAATAAATAAACCTAACTCATTGCAGCAGCATTGGTTGAAAGTGATGCTGTTGGATTATTTGATGGTTTGTTTTGTTTATGAATAAGTGGATTGAGTTAGCCAGGCGACTGATTCTAAGAGTGAATTTTTAAATTGGGATTGGTAGGTCAATCCTAAACAATGAGGAATATCGAAAAACGCCCGAAGAAGTCTCGAGACCGATTTTGACGAAAACTACAACTGCATACTCAAATTAAGGAAAAAATTATCCCTCTCCGGGAAACGAACCTGTATTGTGTGACAGATAAAATACTTCGAGGACGTACTCCCACGAAAATATCCTAGGTGGGGTAGTTGGAGGCACACTAATTGTACAGAACTTTCACAGAATTTGAACCTTTGGAGAAGGTGAGGAACATGGTGTCAAATTCCTCATTGAAAAGGGAGGATCCTCCGACCAGACGGGTGTTATGTCTGGCGGGCTACTGCCCCCGACAGTTGTTGTCGGGTTTTTCTATCTATGCGCAATCGCTCCGAAAACTCTGATAGCGCGATTCAGGATTATACTCGTTGCTCCTATGTGGCGAGATAGATGTCGCTACAAATGAAATACAGGTTGCTTGGGTTTTGAGAGTTATGTTCCAGCCAAATTTGATCTCGGGACCACCGGGCTCCAAGTCAGAGTGTTTAACTACTGGGCCACGACTGGAAATTACTGAATGTAATCTGTCACCGGATCGCGTGGCGTCGCTGTTAGGCGTTGTCCAGATACAACGCGATCATCGCGCGATCACACGATGCGACAAACATGTTATAGCAAAATTTGGGTGTCCTAATAGAACGTAAAAACGTGAACACGCTCTTTCTGCTCACTTTCTATTAGCGTTTACTAGATCAATAAGTTATACACTGCCTCAGCCACTAGACGCCTGCTGTTTCATCTCTTGAATAAAATAAACTCAATAGGTGGTAGATTCCGAACTCCGACGTATTTATCTGGCTTTTTGACCCACCTGTCATTAGGAGGCTGCTGTAAGATCGATGGATAAACTAGTCGGATAGTTGCTTGCATCGCTTTGTCGCGCGATAGTCGCGTTATCGCGTTGTATTAGGACAATGCCTTATTATTGTTATGGTCGTGCACTGGTGTTCTGGTGTCCACAACCGTCCTTACCGGCAGCAAGGGACAGGTGACTCCTGCGACGGCCATCATCTTGCCGACGTAAGGGTCCACGTTCAGGGCGTCGCAGAACTTCAAATGCATCTCCACAAACGTCCGACGGTATTGATTGTTCAGGAATTCGAAGAACAGGAGATGTATCTGTATATTACAATATCGAATTAGCAGTCTTATAGGGGAAAAAAACAGTTTAATCTTACTAGCTCAATATAGTTTTCTCTTTTTAGTATCGTATCTCTATTTATTTTTTATTTTGGGTTTATTAGAATCCCCAATCGAGTGTAGAGGACAACCAGTTCCGGTAAAGGTAGTGCCTTGATATTCTCTTGTGGTGGATCTTATGATATAAAAAAACCGCAACTCACCTTGGTATATCATATACATTATACATTCAATCTCGAATCGCGAGCAAGTCAACGCGTGGACTCGGACTGTTAATGGTCTCGGTAGCATAGTGGTTAGTGCAGTCGCCCGGTTTGCGAAAGATGCGGGTTCGATTCCTGCCTGATGCCAACATGACCAAATGTCTTTTTCTGGTTTTCAGATGGCTAGCCATAAGTAATACAGCGGATTAAACAATCCGCCTGCGACATGGACACAAAAGCGCACACCAACCGCAAGCAAGCAACCGCGCTAGGCTTGCAGTGTGGACGCACACCATTGTCACAGTATAAACACACAGTAGGTTATCTAAGGCCGCCCGCCGAGTTATCAGCCTAGCGTGCAAACAGACACGCGGCACAGCCCGTCCGTACTGCCGCTACCCTATGCCTCCCTATTTCATGCTAGCGTGTGCGTGAAATCGCGCCGCGGCGCGCGACGCGCACGCACACATTCAAACCGAGAGCGGCACGTTTGTATGTAGATATTCTACTGTATGTTTATATTTTACCATTGTCGTCGGCCTAGAGACTCCTAGGCCCTGTTCAGTAAAGCCGACAATGCAAATAATTGTGTTTATTGTACCTAATTCCGTGCTTCGGAAGGCACGTTGAACAGGTTGGTCCCTGTGACGTCGCTAGATGTCAGTCGCTCAGCCTAGTCGGCTAGTTAGGGCGGCTTGATAACATCTGACATTAAGGTTGCTCACTAACCTTACACCCCTCCAACAAGCCATACTCCAACTGAGCTCGCGTGTTGGAGTATGGCTCGTTCGCAGCCAGAGAGTATGGCTGTTTCTGACAAGTGCAACAGTTCAAGCACCTGTCCGAATTGTCTGACAATTCTACAAATATGTCGGATTGTCGCTACAATTGTGTGTATAATAAAGCAGATTCGCGTAAAAAGTTTTTTTGAACGAAAATTTTTTTTTTTTTTTTTATTTGTTTAAAGGAAACATACAGCATGATATAGTACATTGAATTAAAACTATACAAATCTTGCAAAGCCAAAAAAGTTTCCACAGCTAAAAACAGCATGCAATTGAGTAAACTACTTCTAACTAAAAAGTAGAACAAACTACTTAAGTATTTATAAATTTCTTAAAAGTTAATCTTACTTAGGTGCAAATATTTTACACGAAAATAATTCTAAATGGAGCCAACTAGTTTTTTAAATTTATACAAATTATAACTAAAAATATCGATCTGTTGATACGATTTATCAAAAGCACTACAAGCTCTTATGGTAAAGCGATTTTTGGCGTAATTTGTGCGACAAAGTGGAGGTGCAAAAGTATTAGCGGACCTGCGGCCACCACCAGTACATCTATAAGAAATTCTGCTGGTAAGGAAAGGAGATTCGACTAGGTTATTTATTAATTTAAACAGAAATACTAGATCGCGTTTCTCACGCCGCAATGACAAAGATGTAATTGATTCGGTGCAAATATATCGGAAAAATATATCGTGAAAATATATCGGATCATGTCGGATTGTCGGGACAATCCAATCAATTGTCAATTTTCCACCATGACAACTACTCGTATGTCGCCTGTCGGTTTTGTTGAACTGAAAAAATTACGAATTGTCGCTTTTTGACATTATGTCGAATTGTCGGAAAAATGACATTGAATGTCATATTGTCCTAATCTTACAATTTTCGGAAGTTTTCGTTTCGTCTTGTCTTGGACTAACTTGTGAAGGAAGTACGAGTATAAACAAACTGACCGTCATATTGTTATACCAAGCAAATTTGTTGCGGCCCTCGATGTTCAGGTAATACGGACTCTTCCTCCCAAACCTTGTCGTGTAAACCTTCCCCCATTCCGCCTGTGCAGGATTAAGCTCTACCAGCTTAGCTTTTTCCAGTATCACTTTAAGAGGCTGTAATAAAGTTGTCGTTTTTGTTTTAATAAAATCCAGTAACAGTTTCTTTTCTTTCTGTCTCTCAACTATTAGACTAACAACAAAAACAAACAAGCGATTTTACTACAGTCCGATCGCTTTAAGAATGCAGTGATTTTTAAAACAAATTCTGTTGCAATCATAAAAATTCAGATCTACAACCTTTGCGTTCGAAAGTAACTCATATAAATCCGTTACAGAGAACGCAGAATAAAATTATAAAGGTCTTGTTTCATTACCCGTTTAAAACGCCAACCAAGGAATTATATGCAAAAACTAAAATGTTTAACCTTTCCAAATTATTTCAATACAACACATGCGTTTTATTAAAAAAAAAACTAACTAACAACATAAAATCTAACATACAACTTACACATAAAATCAAATACACAATCTCCGAAACAAAAATAAACTTAAACTTACTGTGCCAAGAACTAATTATGGAACCAAGACAATACAGTTTGAGGGAGCACAGCTGTTTAATGGCCTACCCAATGATGTTAAAAAATGGGACATTATATCGTCCTTTAAGAAAAAGCTTAAGTTGCACATGGCAGCGAGCACCGGCTTATGATTTAACTACAAATATTAATTATTTTAACTGTATCTCATTTTAAGTGAAATGTAATATTTCTTATGAGAATAAAATTTATTTAATTCTAATTCTAATTTTTAATTTATTTCTTTAAACCTAAACCTAAGTATGCGTTCAGCTGGTCACTGTGTTGATTTTCTAATTGAAAACGATTTGTTTGGTTAGGGGGCGTTGATCGGAAGGACAAGTATGAAATTACTGCATTTTTAACGCGAACGGACTATAGGCAGATCGGTGTTACTATGCCCAAGATAAACTGGACCAAACTCAGCTTATGCCTGGCTGAAAAGTTCAGACACAGTAAACAGTAAAATATCTACGTACAAACGTCACAGTATAAACAGTAGGTTATCTATGGCCTGCCTGCCGAGTCATTAGCCTAGCGTGCACACAGACACGTGGCACAGCCCGTCCGTACTGCCGCCCCCTTATTCCCCCGTCGGCCCATTTCTGAGGGGACGTGCGGATATTTGCAACGGTCTACTCTTCAGACATATCAGATGCGAGTGGTAATACCATTTAAATAATTGCAGTATCTGCGTTTCCAATAAGTACAATACAAATTTAGTAGATATTGATAGTCCACAATGTTTCCACACAACGATATGGTGATGGAAGATCGTTCCAACATGTGGAAGCAGCGTGAGGGGGCTACAAGATGAGCAAGTGGGTAGGCCGGCGAGTCCTAGTCTGCACGTCATGCGCCTACTTCAACTAACTACCTACCTACTAAGATAAGCCGGGATGTTACCATAACTTACACTTAGCAATGTATGTATTTTTATATTTCAATTTAATTTATTACTTTGACGCATAGTGAATTAAGCGAGAGGACACTGCCTTCCACAACACAGGAAAACTACCTATCTTGGAAGGGAGAGAAATCTTTAATTCTTGTACCACTTCATGAAATAAAGCTTTATTTCATAAAGCTTTTAAAATAAAGCTTCATTCAGGTTTAAAAATAAAGGTTTATTTCATAAAGCTTTATAATTTGAAAGCCTCTGCGAATATCCGTGTCTTCACTCAGTTGGGCCCACTGAAAATCAGCGCCTGAGCCTTTCAGGTCCAGGCATTAGCTGAGTGCGGTCTTTTTAATCTGGAGGATTTTTGTTGATTTTTCTGTTAGTGTTTTATTTTTGTGAAACATTTTTGTTTTGTTGTGTTTGATTTATCTTTTATGTTGTGATGTCCACGTGCAATAAACGTTTTTTTCTTTCTTTCTTTCAATAGCGCGGCAAAATGCAACAAGTACCTAAGTGGGTAGTGTTTTTTTTATTTGGCATTATTAAAGTATGGAGTTCAATGAGATCTGGGAGATCCTTTCAGTGCATGATGCTTAAATAAAAGGAACATTCAAGAGGATTTCTCCACGGTAATAGGAAAAGGGGCTAGGCTCCTCAACTCAGACTGGCGACTTTTAAAATAATATTTATTGTGTTTGTTTATTCGAGATAAGTTCATTGCTCAATGTATCTATGGGTACCTTCCTCGAAGAAAGGATTTTCTGGTGGGGATTCTCATGTGTTTCTAAAGTTATAGGAAACAGTGGGTACCTTCTCAGTATGGACTTTGTCCTCGTGAAGAAGCAGATAAAGACTACAATATCGCAAAGGTATGAAATAAGATAAATAGTCTTCATTGCACAAAAACACATTTATTTCTTTCAGGTCCAGGCATTAGCTGAGTGCGGTCCATTTAATTTTGAACATCGCGACAGCAGTGTCACAATCCTCCAAACAGCAGTGTTTGCAGGATTTTTTTGTTGATTTTTCTGTAAGTGTTTTACTTTTTTGTAACAATTTGGTTTTGTTTGTTTTTATCTTTTATGTTGCCATGTCCAGATGCAATAGACGTTTTTTCTTCCTTTCTTCTTTCTTTCTTATCAAGTAACAGTAAGAGGACTCTATTTGTACAATTCAGGCCTATTTTTATCACAAAGTGATATTTTCCAGACAATTATCTTTAATTATCTTTCAGGAATCATAATCCCCAGCTGCCCTTCTTACATAAAGGTAGGTTATGTAAGGTTTTTAAAGTAAACTTTAATAGTATGTGACATTAAAGCCTTATAGTTGCAGTGTAATAGTACTAAAAATAACATACCCAAACAATCGGTAAAATAATTAAGATCACAATTAAAGTTTTGGAAAAATGCATGATATACTTCGTGACGGGATCAGAACTGTAACATTACCAATGATTCTGCCTTCATAAATATATATCATAAACTTAGGTAATCAGAATAAAGGAAGTAAGTTTTCAGATTCAATTTCCGGTTATTTACGGTCATCACATGCATTTTTAATACTGCACGAACATATAACGATTTAGATCTAGATCTATTGATCTAGACTTAGATCCGTAATAATAGATAAAATTAGTGTTTTGTGTTTGTGTATTTATCTACTAATAGGTAGATCCGTGAGAAGCGCGCTATGAGTGTCTCTCACCGACTTTTCCGGAGAAGGGAAACGAGTTCAAAATTTGAGATATACTCCTTCTTATCAGGTCTTAGACCCGGTCATAGTACCACCACTGCTTCGATCAAAGTAACGGATGATATCAGAAAAAGGATCGAAAACTCCACGGTCACTGTTCTTATTTAAATCGATGTCTCGAATGCTTTCATTCCGTCGATCATAATCTATTGATTGCTTTGTTAATTTTTTTCAACGTTTCTTCTCTCATCACTAACCCGTTGGGCGGCCCACACATCCATATCACGTGACATATGTTGCAGCGTGTAATGCTAATTGGTTCTGTTCTTACTTTATTGGTCGTCAGCAATCAGTTAATAAACTCAAACTGCTAGCTTTGACTGGTATCGTCTGTCCGCAGGCGTGCCACAAGACAGCATTCTCTCCGTTTTGTAGTTTTTCATAAATGTCACCACTCATAACGACCATTGTCAGTACTATTTCTATTCTGATACCTGACCTGACTTTCAATACATGTACACACAAGTTCACGTCAATGTCTTATCGGACCCAAACGGCTTATTAAAAAGACATTTAGAGTATATATCCCGTTGGTCCCATCAGTTCGAAGTATTTGTTAATTTTACAAAATGTCGAGCTATCATTGTGAGTAGCTCTGGTTGTCTATCCAGAATTCCTATAGCCGACCTGCCATCCGTAATGTTTGACAGAGAAACGGTTTAACTTTAACGGCATCTCCTTCCTATCATAATCGTCATCTTCGCTCTACTAGTAACTCATCTCTTTTCACAACTCCTCATTGTACCGACTCCTATGCTTACTCTTTCACTGTGCAAGCGATACGGCTTTGGTAATTTCTGCCTTTATTCAGGGTGTCCCAGACAAAACATAGTTTTGTAACATTTGCCTTATGAGGAGGTAAATGAAACGGTAAATAATAATCAAAGTAATAAGGTATAATGAAAGAAATCTCAGGTAGGGTTCTTAATGCACTAAACCGCCAAACCGAGATGCTCGAAGAGAACCACTTCCCTGACGCAGCGAAGCGAAAGCGTAGACAGGTCATGGTCCCCAAGTTCAGAGTAGGTAGTGGGCAGCAGCGACGATAGTTAACTGTATCGGCAATAGCGGTTTCTGTTTATTCTCGAAGGCGAAGAAAGGAGTTCGTGAACATTTTTCATCGTCATCATCAGCAGCCATACGACGTCCACTGCGGAACATAGGCCTCCACCATAGATTTTCAATGCGACCGGTTGAAGGCGGCCTTGTAGGGCGGTTGAAGGGTGGGCGTCTCACGCTGCGCTTGCGAATGGTGTCCAATCGAGAACTTTTCATCATATTATTATTATTATCATCATCGGTGCGTAACTGATTCGGATAGATTTGGTCAGAAGGTTCATGGCGGGAGCGCAGTGAAGCGAAGCTATTGGTCCATAATCCGAAACCAGATCCATTGGTCCTATTTCTATTATTATCAGTCGTAGTAGGGTTTGATGAAAAAAACTTTGTGAGTTTCAGTTCTTAGTACCTATTCATTTTCTCTTTTTTTAATACGGTTCACAGAAAACATCTAAGTACTTACGAAGTTTCAACAGCATAGTCCATAAAGTTTCGGATAAAAGTAGCTGTGACATACGGACAGACAGACACGACGAATCTATAAGGTATCCATTTTTTTCAAAATGTATCCCTAAAGATGAAACCTCTCGCTTTTAGTTCGCCATATAATGTTACATGACATAACTACAAACACAGGTTGACCTTTTATTTCAAAACCAAAAGGTTGAGTATTTAGAGCATTGCCCTTCCAAATAAAAGATGATCATGTTCCTTTCTGAACATCAAAAACTGACCGTCTTTCAACGTGATAACTTTGTACAACTAAAGTCGTACTACAGCTCATTACTAAAAATGCCCACACAAAAGAAGGTCCAATGGACTTACTTTCAATCCAATCTGACAACGATGTGATGCTTACGAACACGTCACTCATGCGTCATTGTCATAGTTTTCGAATTCACGAGGAAGGTATGAACTTCCTCTTTTTGTGTTTGAGTTGTTCGTTGAATTTTTTTTTGACCTACTGTTGTTTTAAACCATTTTTGGCATTATAGTTCGTTCGCGTTAAGAATTCAACTTCATACTAATCCTTCGATCTAGCACGTCCCCTAACCAATCAAATAGTTCCTAATTAGAAAGCCAAGTCCAGAGTGATCAGTTTAACGCATAATTTCGAACGCAAAGTTTGTGGATCTGTTTTTTTTTGTGTGCGAAATAATTAAATTTAAAATCACTGGATTCTTAACGCAAACGAACTATAGTAATTTTGAACATTTTACTCATATCGACACAATTTTTCTTCCTCATTTTGATTTCAAGTTTTTTGCTCAATGTAAAGCTTTGTTTGTAGCAAGCTTTGCTCAGAGTTTCTTCGAAGGATGCAATCAGAAATCAGGTATCCGTCTGAACGAGAGTTACTGTCATAACTTGCGAAAGCCAGGGGGTGTTGAAAAACCGATGGCCATTGGAGCAGACGAATCCTAGAGAGGAGACCGCGGATCTGCAAAGGCTTTGTTAGGCGCCCTCCAGCCACATGGACCGATGAGCTGAAGACAGTTTGAATTGGATGCCCGCAACCGGGTTTCGTGGCCAAGCAGTGAACTACGAGCCCTACTTTGAAAGCCATTAAAAGTTGATGCTACAATGAACTACCTAAATAGGAATGTCAGATATTACAAGAATAGTCCAAGTAATATGAAAAATACACTTTGACATTAAATTTGCGACATGCTAAAAGGATTCAAGTGTTCTGTTAGGCTCTAAAGTCAAGCTACAGCTCATGAATCGTATTCCTATTGGATTGAAGTACTATTTCCAATGACTCTGGCAAAAGTTAATTCTAATTAGTGGTATAGACAATCTAGTCTGAAATGACGCGCCCCTACACTACATCTACGAACTACTCACACAAGCAAGCTTTTTTGTTTACGCAAATGCATTTTAACTTAGAAGATGATAGTAAGGTAACGAAATAAATAGTTTTTCTTATTTTTATAGTTCTCGATCGTAAAGTAGGTACATAGGTTACGATTCATTACACCTTTCTTTCAAGTGACCGTGGACATCATCAGCTTTTAAATCATCGTTTTTATTTATTTTTCTTTTCGTGTTGTTGTGATGTTGTTGATTTTTCCTCCATGAATGAATCAAGTTAATAGTTACCTATAACTTGAAAATACGGTTTACTTGCAGCTTTCCCATTCTGAAGAGAGTGGACAAGAGTTGGTCTAATGAGTTGTTATTTATTGTTTAACCATTTCGAGATGAACGATGAAAAAATGATTTTAATGAAATAAAAACGATTATTAAAAGTACGATACCATTTTGAAAAAAAAACCTAAGTAGTACTCATATCCTGGATACCCACGTTTTTTTCTTCAAAATGATATCTATCGTAATTTTAATAATCGTTTTTATTCCATTAAAATCATTTTTATTATCAGTTATTTTATGTTTACCCAAGGGGTCTAAAAAGGCAACATTTTAGATGTTTCAGAAATGAAACATCTAAGTGACGTTTCATCTAGAGCGCGGTCCGTTTTGATTTAAAAGTGATCATAGCGCGCTTACGTCGCTCACGCTCATACAATTTATCAATTCGTGACGCGTGTGAGCGCGCTATTATCACTTTTGACTCGAGACGGACCGCGCTCTAGATGAAACGTCACTTAGATATTTCATAAATGAATAACGATGTTGCCTTTTTAGACCCCCAGTTTAATGTACAAAAATGAAACAAGGAAGTTAACAAAGTCATTTAATCAGTTCTTCTCAACAGTCAATATTAATTTCATGTTGTTGATTAAATTATTTCCATTTTTCGGAAACAAAAAAAAAACTTGCAACTACAAGTTTTTCAATTGTTTCTCCTCTTCTGCAAAAATAAGACATGGACGGTCATCCTGACCATCATCTCTTCGGTGTCCGTGACTGATAAGGAGACTTCCACTTTTCCCTTCTTGAATGGCCACAAGTTGGGAAATTGCGCAGCTTCTATGGTCATATTCATAACGTGGTGATCCATCTACAAAAAAGTAATTAAGTTTAACAACCATTTTGGTTACAAACTCTAAAAGAAGTTTTTCGTTAAAGTCGGCTAGTACGATAAAACGCCAATTTCAATGTAAGGACCAAATTAGTAAATAGATAGATATATTCTTTACTGCACACCAAAACAACAGAAATCAACAGCAAAGAAGTTGTAATACTTTCCTGATATTATACACCATAATGTAACACTTGGTATGCAATAAAAAATTGAATTGAAATTGAATTGAAGAAACACAGTTTAACGTAAATGTACAATTTGGGCGGCTTTATCGATACAAAGCGAACGCTTCCAAACAACCCACAGGTAGAGGAAAACTGACGAGAAGAAGTGGTGCACAAGAAATATAATATACAAACTGTTGGCAATTTACATCAAATACATACATACATCATGTCCAATAAAATGTATAATAATATTTTAAATATAAATTAAAATACATAAACATACATTACAAAATAGTGCGTACAAAGTAGGTGCGCTAAGATGTCGGTGCATGGCCTATCTGACGCATTTTTTTCATCAAATGACATGATTGCTCAAGTGTATGGTCATGTTCCATTCCGTGCCTTCGACTTTCCATACCGGTAGCAAAGGACAGGTGAGTCCCGCTGCAGCTAGCATCTTGCCGACGTAGGGGTCCACGTTCAGGGCGTCGCAGAACTTCAAATGCATCTCCACAAACGTCCGACTGTATTGGTTGTTTTGGAATTCGTAGAACAGGATATGTATCTGTATATTACATTCAATAGTTTATATTATAAGCAGTAAGAATTGGGACCCGCCCCGGCTTCGCACTGGTGCAATTTTATTATACTTAAAGGCAAACCTTCCTCATCAACCACTCTATTTATTAAGAAACCGCATCAAAATCCGTTGTGTAGTTTAAAGATTTAAGAATACCTTTATCCCTATGTATTCTTAAATCTTTACTTACCTTACCTCATTTTCATATGATACTGAAGTAAAGCGTTTCAGGCATACACAGACTGTAGGCTCCATTCCTTCGCGTCACTGGATTTTGGAGATACCCAGTAATTTAAAAGTAGCGTAGTAAGTACTTCTGTGAATACATGAAATCCTCCTTCGAGTCTCAGTCTTTGCCAGTCTTTTGGTGTTGTGTCGTTTCGATCTACTACACAAGTTCTTGATATTAGTTAAGAAAGAATACAAACCTATTTATGTAGATCTAAGAAACTTACAGTCATATTGTTATTCCAAGTGTGTTTATTGCGGCCCTCGATGTTAAGATAGTAAGGACTTTTCCTCCCGAATCTCAGTACGTAGGTTTTGAACCAATCCAGGCGTTTTTCACTAAATTCTTCCAAACTGGCTCTTTCGAGAATCACTTGAAGAGTCTGTAATTACATTGTCCATTGTTAAAAATCCCGAAGCTTAGTGCCTTCCCACCAACAACACGCACCACAATAAATGCCATACAAATCGAATGAAACTGAGTGGCTGGAATAAGTAGTTGTGCTACTTTTGAACAACAGTGCATTTGATGAATAACCCAGTAACTTACTGAATCCTTAGCATATGAGCAGCATTTGAGCTAAATTATCAGTAATTTTAATAAAGGTATGCTGGGGAGATGCTCCATAGCAATCTTCTTATTTATAAAAATCAATTGATGTTAATTCTCGCTAAAACTCGAGAACTGCTGGACGGGTTTGTCTAATTTTGGTGTTGAAGTGTTTGTGGAAGTTCAGGGAAGGTTTAAAAGCTGAGTAATCATGAGAAAATGGTAGGAATATTTTAAACATTACAAATTTAGTTATCTCTTAGCAACAGCTTCTACCTATCACGTGACACTGAATGTTTGACAACAGAAGAAAGTCTGTCGGGATAGCTAAAAGTAGTACCAAATAAAAATAATTTGTACATTGTAGCCGTAGGCTTGTAGGTGGGCATTCCTCAAAGTAACTTTGATGAAGTCATCGTAGTACTTACGCATACCAAATCGCTGAGGTTGTGTGATTCGTCTAAATGGATGCAATACAGATTATTAATTGTCCTTCACAATAAAAATTTAGAAACATATATTTTTCTCCCTTTCTTGCCATTTAATTCAGATCAATTTTTCACAATTTGCAAAAACTGCAATTTTTCCTTATTTTTCAAAATATTGGGTTGCATGGTCAACAAAATCAATCTGGAAGACTACATTGGGTTACAATTCACTTGTGTCTTAGAAACTGTGATGTGTATGTTGGTTCGAGTTTATTTGATTTTGAACAAGCGACAGCATTGATTAATTCTTTACATCGTTTAAATCTCCAGATTTGTGACTACGGTCAAGTGAGCCAACTTCCATTAAGTCAAAAATAATACCGTGTCTACCGACCGGGTATAAAACCTGAAAATACTCAGAAAACATATTTGTGGACCACCCTGGGCAACATTCCCGCGATAACACATTTCGTCTGGAAAATAGCAAAAATAACATACCCAAACCATCGGAAAAATTATAAAAAACAAACTTAATGTTTTAATAAAATGCATGTTGTGTTGGAGTAACAGGACCAAAACTGTAACATTATTACTAATCATTCTGCCTTTATAAACACATAACTTTAAACTTAGGTTATCTGAATAATGGAAGTACTTAAGTTGTATGGTCCAATTTCCGGTTATTCGTGGTCATCACATACTCGTACATGCATTTTAATTCTGCACGGATACCAAACAAATTGTACGGGATAGCAACAGCAATTTAGATCTGTTTATCCATAATAATTGAATTCCGTGCTTCAACAGGCACGTTAAGCAGTCGATCCGTTGACGTCGCTAGATGTCAGTCTGTCATGACATTGAGGTTGCTCAACCACACAAACAATCCGCACTGAGCCCGCGTGCTGGAGTATGTAACGAGGAGTAATATTTTATGGAAAGAGACCTGTTACAAGTACTTTGAAATCGTCACTTATCAACCAAACAAAAATATAAGTAATAATAGACTTAATTACTATGATAAAAATAATATTAATAAATACACAGTATACAAACATAATGTGACTCAACCACCGGTGTCGGAAAATTGTTTCTGTACTGAGAAGAACCGGCCAGAAACTTAGCAGTTACTCTTTTTAACATGATCTTTACAATAATCAGTTAAAGTTGTATTGATAGTTATACATATCTTACAAATAAAAACAATGCACACAAACTCCATTCATTAAAGCACTAAACTGAACTTGACAGAAGTAATAAAAGGTTATTTTTAGGTTACACTTTGTGGTATAGGTAAGTACAATAGATATTAGCTATAACTTTTTTAAGATTTTTGCCGAACTTATCAAAATCTACGGCAAATTATTATTGTTATATAAATGATTTATTCAAGTATCTAAGACTCAATTTTGTCAGTGAAAGTACTTAAAATATGCCAACTGTCACACTTATTTGTTCTCATTTTTAAAGTAAATAACTTCAGAATTTATGAGGCTTTCACTAAATTAAACTATTATGTCTTACGTGAAACCTGAGAGAAGCAGGGGTTGTGTATCCAATCGTGCTTTTACTGTCATTAAAACTCTACCAAATGTAATATGTTACTTATACTCGGATTTTTAATTGTAGTCAGTGAAATGACATTTTCAGTGTGGCAGGTTTTCAGTCCCAAATAAATAGTGATGTGGTAAATCGAGTTTTTACAATTAAAAGTTAGTCGACATTACAGCCTGGCAAAAAAGTCGTAGTGAATGACCACATCCCACTTCCATAAGTCATTACTGGCAACACACACTGGTCAGACTTTCGTCTTGAGACATAGAGGTATTTCGGTAAACTGTATTTAGTAAATAGATTTTCAGTTCCAAAATCTTTTGTTTCTGTATTATATTATTTACAGGTAAGAATTTCGTTTTTTAACAGGTCATACAACTGGAAAAGTTTGGGAGGATACAACAGTAGAATCTTCCAAACAAACGTTTTCTAAAGGTTTGACTACAGGCCTAAAGGGCCCAATCGGCAAAGGACGACGCCTTATAATTTCACATATAGGCTATAGTGATGAAGGTTTTGTAGATTCCGGTGTACTTATTTTTGAATCGAATAATAATAATATGGACTATCATGAAGAGATGAATTCAGAGTGTTTTGAGAAATGGCTTAAAAGCATTTTGCCAAAATTAAAGCCAAATGCGGTGCTGGTATTAGATAACGCACAGTACTATTCAAGAAAAGTCGAGCGTATCCCCACTTCAAACTGGCGGAAGGAATAGGCATGATGACTGTATTTTTTTTTGTTTATTATCGAAAGACCTTACATTTATGTAAACAATCCTCAAAGAATCACTTCATCAGGATCAATACCACCAGAGATATCACAATTTGAAATGCACATTTTTGGACTTGCCCAAAAACGCTCCATACAAAAGCGACAGTGACGTCACTGTCGCTTCTTTGAGGATTGTTTACATAAATGTAAGGTCTTTCGATAATAAACAAAAAAAAAATACAGTCATCATGCCTATTGTTCAGTGGTTAGATGAAAAACATATTAAATATCAACCTACAATGATAAAGGCTCAATTAATCGAAATAGTAAAATTACAAAAATCTAATTACGAACGCTATGCTGTGGAAGAGTTGGACATTTTTTTGCCCAGCTATGGCTTTAATTTTTTAGTGAGAAATTTTAATATGGAGGTAGGGCCCATATTTCTTAAATCGTATAATTTAATTCGTTTTGTACTTATAAAATTTTTACAATTATTTAAAAAAGGCTTTGATACCTCATAAAATAAATCATGACGAAATGTCTAAGTCTAGTGATTGCCGAACGTCACTATTGTAGCGGGTCACCCTTTTTTGTATCAGTCACTGTTGAAGTTGTCATTTTGCTGACTACAATTATTAATCGTACTTTAGACCCTTCATACGTTGTGACACTAATTTGTCAGCCGGCAAAAGTCAATTAAAGTGCAAATCATTCATTTGTTTAGCACCCCTGCTTCTATGAGCCTCTTTTTTATAATGTCATAATAAATGGAGTCTAACTGTGCTATGCACATTAAAGTATGATCTACGGTTAATGTGGGACGTTACACTAATGCATTGTCCTGTTTAATTGTGTAATTATTTGCTCGGCATTTATGATTTCTACGTTTAGCTAAATAATATTTAGCTGCTATGGAGCCTGCAGCGGAAATTAAATTTTCAATTTTGCATATACATAGGTACATAGTGGCCGTGAAGTTGACGTCCAAAGCTAAAATTTAGATTTCTCATATCAATCAAGGTGTATCCAAATCACTCCCATGTATGTTCTACGATTTTGCTTAGTTTAGGAGCTAGAATTATTTACCAACCGTACGTCATGTACGGTCAATGGCACATCATGCTACCTATTTTCGGTCAGTTCTCTTTGCTCTATTACAAATAAATGTTAATTGTTAATGTAAATTATAAAACTATTTGTTATTTAAAAGATAAACGGAAATGCGTAGCCTGATGTGTCGTTGACTGTGCATCACTTAACTTGAAAGGAGAATCGTTCGTTTCTTAAAATTTAAGACTCCTATAGCTACAAAGTTGCGCCCTCATCTTTATATTTAAAAATGGGTTGCTGTTCGTTAGTCTCGCTAAAACTCGAGAACCACTGGGCCAATTTGGCTAATTTTGGTGTTGAAATATTTGTGAAGGTCCAGGAAAGGTTTAAAAGGTGGGTAAACATGAGAAAATGCTAGGAATATAGTAAAATACTAAAAAAATAATTTCCTTAGCAACTATTTCTACCTGTCATTGGCAACAGAACAACGTCTGTCGGGACAGCTAGTCTCAGAGGCCGATTTTGGCTAAAACAAAAACTGCATACCTATTCAGATTCTACAAAAAACTTTTTTCATAGCCGGGAATCCAACCTGTTTTTTTTGGAGAAATAAAGTCATCCTGTATTTTAATGCCATTCGTAGTGTCGCTTATAAGTATCAATGTCTGGGAAGTATCTAACATTATATGGCATATTAAAGGAAAGGTCTGATTTTGAAGAAAACGTTTTTATTTTACCTATACAGATAAACACACTTGTATACTCCGACCGCCATTCTAGCCTGGGGAGGTACGATACAAGAAATTGGCCACCGCGAACGTTTTTTTCACCGCGGCATATGCTGAGTGGGACACGCCTGTTTGACACGTTATTTATTTCTATGTTTAAATTTTTATTTTTCTGTGTGTTGTATGTGTCAAATAATTTTTATTTCTTTCTTTCTTTCATTATCATCATCATTAGCAGCCGCAAGAAGTCCACGTCTGAACATAGGCCTCCCCACGTTGCACGCGGCCTGCATCCTTTCTGCGACCTTTCGGCTCCGTCAGTTCTACACGTTAAATGTGCCCCGGCCACCGCCACCTCAATGAATCTCTTCATTCCTGACTCGATCTCGTAGGGAAACGCCTAAATAAGCCCTTTCCATAGCACACTGGGGGTGACCTTCTTGAGAAGCTCATAGTGAGAGACTAAGTTTCCGATCTATAAGTATTCACTAGTAAAACACACTGTTTATACACCAAACGTTTAATATTTATTTATAATAACTTACTTATTTATTTACAATATAAACTAACAGCTCAATAGCTAACTCGCTTATTTGCTAAACACTAAACAAAACAAACGTACAATACCAACAGTAAAACAAAGAACAAAACTAAACTCTAAACACTTAAATAATTAAAACATTTCAGATGCTAAGTTATAGGCATAAAAGTTAAGCAGAGGAGCTGATCATCCTTTGAAGACCACAAATTCGTTTAGTTCAAATAATATTTAACATAATATAAGTTTACCCTTGTTTCATCAAATTGTGATTTAACAAGCGACTTAAATTTGTGCAAAGGTAGTTCAAAAAGAGTTTGAGGTATCTATCTAGGTACCTACTCGTACTTTATTGTAAATTGTATACATTGACCTACAAATGATTACACAAAAGGGGGGATACTGTATGAAGTCAAAGACTACGATTTTCAAATTTGTTTTTTTCTAGCATTCAATATACCTAGGTATGATTTTAAAAATACCTACGAGTATTTCCTTAAATACTTCCCTAAGCAAACCGTGTGATCTAGAGCTGTATAAGGCGCAGAAATTATTTTAAGATCCCTTGTTGCACCACAAAACAGGTAGACCATACGACGTAACACTAAGAAAGATCTCTGTGGCACTCCCATATACCTACATGGTGGCACCGGAAGAGTTTGCTATGTTGACACTCACTTTTTGTGTTCTATCTATGAGATAAGACTATAGATCTAAGTGAACTACTCGAAACACCCTAAAGTCTTAGCTTAAACAGTAAGATTTAATGATGCAATCAAATGCTTTTGACAAATCACAAAAAATCCCTGTTGCATATTGCTTGCTTTCCCTTGCCTCAGATATTTTGATGAGCGGAAAACCTGCATCAGTAGTTAGTGCATCTCATGTTGGTATTTTTTTTTGAGGTCATCTTGAAGACCACTGTGACCACTCATTTTGAAGGCCTGCATAAATAAATGCCTTTTCACGCCCCGCTTAAAAAACCCGGTATTGTAGGAAGAAGGGAACACACGCGCTGGAAGAGCGTTCCACGTCTGGATAGCACGACACAGGAACGAATTACCGAACCTTTTGGTGCAGGCCGACAGTCGCTGGATCGTGTGTGGATGTTGACGCAGGCCAGCGCGTGTGGTGCGGGAGTGGAAGGGTGAGGATGGGACCAGTTGGAACAACTCGTCAGAGCATTCCCCGTTGTACAGGCGGTAGAGGACACTCAACCTGGCAATGTCTCTACGCAGTTGGAGAGGCTCCAGAGCCATAGTTGCCTCTGGGTTGCCAATGATGCGGATAGCGCGCCGCTGCAACCTATCGAGAGCCTCTAGTAAGTACTAAATTCAAATTGTTCGTTATTTAATAGTTTGTTAAAGCAAACTGGGAAGGTAATAATAATTAGCGCCGGTAAAATAGAGATTGGTCTAAAGATTGATGGTTAATTTTTACTACCAGATTCAAAAAGAGGTATGAATTTACTAAATTTTATAAGGTTAAGAACTGTCCTCGGTTAAAGAATAACTAAGTGGGGAGAGGTCATACCTATGGTTGGTTTTAGTAAATGTATCATCATTAAATCAGTGTTTTACATGTTAAGTTCTCTAAAAGTCTTGAGAATGGTCTGAGGGTTTAAATGATCAAAGTAGAACAGACTGTTGTACTCATCAACACTTGATACACAATGAGATCTAGTAAGCTGATGACTAGAATCTAGCTTCATAATAGCTGATAAAGTCTGCTAAATTGTATTTGTAAGATCGTTAGAATTTAGTCAAAAGTTATTAATGTTTGAACTCAGTAATGTAAATTATCGGTTTTTCCTTTTCTGCAAGAACAAGACATGAACGCTCATCGAGGCTATGAACTCCTCGGAGTCCGTGACTGTTAGGGTGACTTCTATTTTCCCCTTCGAAAATGGCCACAAATTCGGGAACTCGGCAGCTTCTACCGTCATATTCATGACATGGTGTTCAACCTTAAAAAAAAAATAATTATAACCTGAACAGGACATATTCTAGATATTAATTAATGTCCCTACTAATGACCTCCTTAATCATAAAAGCTAACACAGAGCAGCAGCATTCCGCCATTATATGTTCTGCAGGCCGGGAGCTCGGGGGGGTGCTCTCGGCCATTGCTGTGCAGACCCAAGATGATGGCCGCCTAGTTCCGGGTGGCCTCTCTTAAGGCGAAAGCCCAAAACGGGCAAAACCAGCCAGGTGTCGCAAATGTCATGCTCACGCTCCTTGTGGCCTGGACAAAAGCTGGTGCGAGTGGAACAGTCAGGTTTTAGTGGGTATTCCCTTGTCGTCACCTTCAAGGGCGAGTCCTACACACGGCACGCGGCGTAAAATAATATTGTACCCACGGACGTAAAAGAAAGACGGTCGTCACCTCGTCTAATCATCACATTTTTTTAGTGTGATGTTCCGTCCGTCTTTCTTTTACGTCCGTGATTGTACCCTCCTCCTTACCGGCAGCAAGGGACAGGTGACTCCCGCGACGGCCAGCATCTTGCCCACGTAAGGGTCCACGTTCAGGGCGTCGCAGAACTTCAAATGCATCTCCACAAACGTCCGACGGTATTGGTTGTTCAGGAATTCGAAGAACAGGATATTTATCTGGATTTTACAACATCAAATTATCAGTCTTGTATTATTTATGGTAGTGAAAGGTGTTACAAAAATCTCTCGGGCACAGAAAATAGCACAGACCAACTGGCCTGGTTCAAGAACAAGCAATATTATTAGAGAGATATTTTTTCGTAGTGGAGAATTGTAAAGTTTAATTGAAATCCATCCAGTAGTTTTTACGTGAAAGAGCAAACACGGCACATTCACACATACTAACTTTCGCATCTCTATAATATAAAAATGAATCGCAAAATGTGTTGGTAAGCGCATAACTCAACAACGCCTGGACCAATTTGGCCAAATCTTTTTTTAAAATGTTCGTTGAAGTTCAAGGATGGTTTTTACGGCGAGAAAAAATAGAATTATTGCTGAAAAAACCCTAAAAATAGCCCTTTTCTTTTTCCCATACAAATGATTTCTAAAACGTAGACAATTTGAGCTTTATTGCTATGGGATAACGTTCATATTGAATTACAAGCACTCACTGTTGTCTAAGCAATGTAGGTGTGTTCCTAACGTCAAAGATCATATCCATAGAGCTTCCAGAGCGTGTTTTCAACACTTATAGAGTGATCAAGTGAGGAAAAGAGAAACTATTGCATATATGGACATCACACAAGAGGAAAAGAGACAGAGATATGCCCAAGATTTGTTGCCAAAACCAAACCGAAAACTACACCACCACACCACTGTCAAAAGCGGGAAATTTGAGTTTGCAAAATTTATGTAAAGTAGGCGATAAAAGTGGATGAAGCTTTAAAAAAATAAAATAGTGGTTTGTTGCGTGCCCAAATATAAAACGATCATAGAAATGATCCAGAAATGCAAAAGTTTCACAGGTAAATACAGAAAGTAATTGTTTTTTTCAAACTGTGTTTTGAGCAATTATTTTCACTACCCAGTTCAATTATTTTATTTCAGCTATCATTATATTAGTTCCTCATGCTGCATAAGTTATTATTTCAGAAATTAAATAAGAATTGAAAAAGATTTTGTGTAAAAACTGAATTGATTCACGTACGATAGGGATGTACAAAATGAAGAATGACACATATCGATATGCGTAGTCGATATTTTTTCAACAGCTGAATCATGGCTTCAGCTGGCTAGCTCAGACTAGAAGCTTAACAAAACTACTAAACAAAAACAATCAATACCTACTTGGCGCCATTTTTGAGCAATTTACCGATCATATGACCATTACCGTACTTATTTGAAAAAGCAGATAATTAAAATTTCTTTATTTTTGTAGGATACCAAGACCACCGTGTTCTTATGTTAACAAAGACTATATGCCTAGGCCGAAACAAGAAAATCAATTCAAATACACAGAGTACGGGCCAACAAAACACTATTTAACCCAGTCCTAAAAAAAGGATAATAATTGATGGTGTTTATATTATTTGATCTCGTAATTGATGTTTAGATATCATAAACAATGTAACGAGTAAACCTAATAAATAATAAAGAACCTCAGCCTCTTATTTTCAAGAATACGAGTATACCGTTATTCATTTGTTGTTCGTGATTTCGATAATCTGTTAGATTGTTAAGGAAAGTACCAACACTATTGTGCTAAATGACAGCAGTTGTCAACGCATACATGCGCAATTCAGTTTTTGGAACGTTTTTAAAGGCGCTTTATCAATCTATTACAGTCCTACCAACTTATCTGTGAAATGGCGAAAATTGGAACTACGACCGCCATGTTGAAAATGTTGAAATGTCATTCGATTGTCCGTGTCAACAATTTTTGAGTACTATGGTTGTTTTATTGTGATATTTCGGAATTTATGAAGTTGAATATGCCGAAAGCCATTAAAAGTGATGCTCAAAACATTATTCTCAAGGTTGAAACCTTTTCTAAAGAAGAAGCTCGGGCGAGACTCCGATTATTCCATTTACCAAAATATACAAAGGAATTTCGGCTGCAACAGGTTAGTGTTGTCAGCTTTATTTTTATAAATACCTGTATTCCCAAATATTTAAGTCCACGGAACATTTGTATATGTCACCGGAAAATAACAAGAACCGTAAATTTATATATTTCCTAGGAAATTTATAAACTTTCGTAGGATTCTAAACGAGAGATAAATTGTATTATTTTACGCCCTGATTTCCGGAAATTTATAAACTTTCGGAACGCATCCGTAAAATAATAAGTGGGCAGTAACCAAACGCCATGTGCGCTCTGATTGGTCGAACAAGTCACGTGTTCCTTCTCCTTCCTCTCCTCCGCCATTTCATTTAGGCAGAAGGCCGGTTTTAATGTTTTACATTTTGTAAGAACAATTCGTCTTCGTGTTCATTGTATAATTGGCGGCTACCTCTCCGGCGATGAGAAACACCGATAAAAAACCTAAGCAACCTAGATAACGGCGGTATGCTCGCCCCTTACCACGATGGGTTCAAATTCCCTCGGTGAATGTGGGCTTCTGAATGTTCCGTTCGTTCACCGTGACGGGAACTCAGTGTGCCTCTGACAACCCCATTCGGGATATGATCGTGAGGGTATGCTATTTTTTGTATGTTATATTTTATAAGTGTATTTAATTTTTTTATAAACTTTTTGATATCGTAAAATACGATTTCTGCTGTTTTATTTTGATGAAGTAGGGGTTATCAGGCAGTTGTGACAGTGATAGGCGACGATTGCTATTGTAAAGCAACACACGCCGGGTCGGAAATAGGATGGGTGACCACCCGACCGAAATTTAGTGATGTGTGTGTGTTTCGGGCATCTCCGTGCTTCGGAAGGCACGTTAAGCAGTTGGTCCCGGTTGACGTCGTTAGATGTCAGTTGTTAAGCTTAGTCAGAGGCCTTAGGGCGGCTTGATAACATCTAACATTAAGGTTGCTCATTGGTTAATGAGCAACCTTAATGTTAGATGTACATCCCGCCAACAATCCGCACTGAGCCCGCTTGTTGGAGTATGGCTCGTTCCACCTCATATTTAAGGTGAGGCCTGTGCCCAGCAGTGTGACGTATATAGGCCGTTTACGTTAAGTATGTTTATGTAACCCGTTAAACCTACCTAGTTTTAAAGTAAAATTCCAGTCAGTTAGGTAATCAAAACTGATAAATGTACAGTTTGGCAAGTCTGATTGTATCATAATCTATGAACACAAGCATTGCCACTGTCAACATCGACCAATCAGAGAGCAGTGTGTTATTTTCCGTAATTTATAAAAGCGTAAAATTAAAAGCTCTTCTGTGATTAGTCGAATCGTTTAGAATTTTACGAATAGATATTCGTTAGTTTATAAATTTACTACACGTCGTCGCAAATTTATAAATTTCCGGAAATGTAGCCGTAAAATAATACATTTTATCTCCCGTTTAGAATCTTACGAAAGTTGATAAATTTCCTAGGAAATTTATAAATTTACGGTTTTTGTTATTTTCCGGTGACATATATATTCTTACAGTAGGTTAACGTAACGGTAACGCACATCTAATAGGTCACCTGTGAAATGGGTGAGCCAACTAACCTGCCGGTTTTTAAATTTCGATAAAAAATAAAATCCTATGTTTCAGGTGTGAGTCAAGGACTCATTTCAAAAATAGATAAAGAAGGGCATGCAGCAAAAGACACTGTTACTAAAATTCGGACACAAGGCAAGGATAGAAAACGCAAAAGTGGAATCATACACGTTGATGATTTTAACATGGGAGTTAAACGGAGGAGAGTACATGAATTTGATTCTGCCAAAAACGAGGTGCCTACTGTTAAAAACCTCCTAGAGGTCTTAAAGACAGAAATAAATTACGCAGGACAGCGATGATGATGTCGGTAGTGCAGGTTCATCTAAAGATCATAACTGTAAATGTGGTTTTTAATAAATAATTGTTAAGCAATTTGTTTTTTTTATTACATCCATTAGGTACTTACCACTGCGAATTATTATTAGTATATCGTTGTTAGGGGTTAGTTACGGTCTTAAATAAATGCTGCAAATAGTACCTGGTACCTGATGCAGGGAGAGTACATGAACCACATTGAATGAAAGTTTTAAGTGTGGAACATTTAGTATGATTGTTAAGTTTTCCAGATTCTAGTTCATCTCTCTAGTAACTGTTTTAGCTATCAAACCTTAATATCTGCAGGATTTCCATTTCATTGGATCACTTTCTAAATAAAGCCATTTTTTAATCCTGAAGGACAACTGTTTTGCGTACCAACTTAACTACAAATTAATTTAAAATATTTCATTTTATTATTTTTATTTAATACTTATTTCATATGAAAAATTACCTACTTGTAAAACTCACTCAATTTTAGGCACCTTATATTAATTAGCAACACTGAATCGACGGTGTCGTCCTCCTTCAGTTCACAGATAAGTTGGTAGGTCTGTACTTTACATCATTGATCATATCTATCAAAACAATGTGCGTGTGTGCGTTGGAGCACAGATAGTTGGAGGAGTTTAATGTCGCGTTCCGAAACTCGCGTTTCGTTTAGTAATTTAATAAAACAATTCGTACGGCTTAAAAGGATTTGACTTCAAGTCATATCAATTTTTTTTAAAAAAAAGCTGTTACCTAATCTACTGAGGGTGCGTTCCGAATTGAGTCAAAATCGATTACAGCGCGCTCACCGAGCGTCCCGAATTGTGATATCGCGCTAACGGGCACAAAAAGCACAAAGCACTACAATGATAATAATAATAATTATGATTCACATGATTAACAATCATTACAAAAACGTTCAAAACCAAAATATGCAACCATATCCTTTCAGACCATAGTTTACTACGGGGCTGAGAGTGCGGAGAGTTTCAGCGAATGCTACTCTTGAAATTTTTATTGTACCTTTAACCTATTTATAGTTTCATTAATGTTAACACACGACGTGTGACTGTACTATGTTTTGAATGTATTTCTCAAATAAGTGACATGCATGTCTTTTATGAGAATAAAGCTCTTTAAACTGAACAATAAAGAAAGAAAGAAAGAAAGAAAAAATATTTATTCAGGAACCACAACAATAAGTAAAAATACATTTCTTAAAAACTAACTTATTATCTCTAAGATTATTGTGGAACTGAAAGGGTCCCCACTCAGCATATTGACGGCAATAAAGCGATTACTTACTTTGAAATCCTTATATATGATTTATTTAATTATTTTTTATTCACAACGCCCTATCACCAGGGTGACGGTTCTGTTCAGGAGATTTTTTTAAAATACGACGGCACAAAAACTGCCACATTACAAATCTTTTTGACAGGACGAAGTCTGTCGGGTCAGCTAGTTTATAATATTAAGTAATAGGATAACATTCGTTGGTTTAGTCCCGTAGACTATCTTGTGAAGGAAGTATAAAAACCACTGACCGTCATATTGTTAGCCCAAGTAAGTATATTGCGTCCCTCAATGTTAAGGTAATAGGGGCTTTTCCTGCCGAACCTCATCGTGTAGACTTTGGCCCATTCCACTTGTTTAGGATTAAGCTCTAACAGTTTGGCCTTTTCCAGAATCACTTTGAGAGGCTGTAATAGAATTGTTATTAAAACCAAGCAAGCACAAGCAGTTTGTCCTACGCTTCTGGTTTCTTTACATTGCATAATCCCTATAAATAAAAATGGACTGCTGTTTGTTAGTCTCGCTTAAACTCAGGAATGGCTGGACCGATTTTGCTTCTATTGGGTTGGGAATATTTGTGAAAGTTCAGGGAAGGTTTGAAAGGTGAGTAAACATGAAAAAAACTTGTGCACAAAATGCCTCTCATCCTTAAAGGAAGGTGATTATGTGAAGATTTCTAAAGTAAACTTAGATAGTATGTGACTTCGAAGTATTAAGGTCCGACTTATACTCGTAATACTTTTAGGACACTTAATGTAACTAAGTTAGTCAAGTTCGTAGTAAGTACAAAAAAAAACATACCCAAACAATCGGTACAATAACTAAAATCACACTTAAAATTAGAACAAAATTCATGATCACATTCATCACAACAGCAACAGAACTGTACACTACCTTTAATTCTGCCCTTTTATAGAACGTAGGTTAACTTAATCAAAATAAAGGAAGTAAGTTTTCAGATTCAATTTCCGGTCATCACGGTCATCACACATTTAACACAGGTCACCAAAAGCGATTTAGATCTATTTATATCGTAACAATAGAAATAAAATAGTGTTTATGTAAGTATTAATAATAGATCCATGAGAGAAGGCGCGTTATGAACGTTTCTCTCACCGCCTTTTTCTATGTTAGCAACAGCGTTCCGTGGTGAGAATTTCAGTTCGTCACTGAGTGTAAAACCATTGACTAAATCAGTCTTGAATTTGGCAATCAAGGACCTGATGTTCCAAAGAACAAACATATAACATATTCTTGGAGTGGGACATCTTGGATGGGTTCTCATTAGAGTCTTGAATCATTATCATTGCTGAATGCAGGCCTCCCCCATAGATTTCCACAGAGGTTGTAGACCGCCCGTTTCCACTAAAATCCTTGATCAGAAATCCATCAATTTTGCGGGTGTTTGCCTTCAAATTCGGCTCCAACGCAATCACTAATTCTTCGCGCTTTAAACATCGCCCGACTGCCAATTTTACCTACTGAGCTACGTCAGTGACTTAGGTTCTTTGAGCTCGGTACTCTCCCATTTCGGATTTAATCTCGTATCGAAATGCCAAGCATATAAGCCCTCTCCAATTGCAAGTTGGATGATAGCTTTAGACCTTTAGCTTGACTGAGTAGCTAGATCTACTGGTTGTACTTACTGTTACCTACTGAGGCAAGGTAAGTAGCTGAATTGAAAGAGAAAATGTTTCGTAGTTTCCCGAACGCTACCCTTTTTTCAGACCCGGTGGAAATAATATTACGCATTACCGTCCACAGGGGGGCGGCCAGGTTATATGGGACTCACCACTGGACTGCCTCTTATTGTCCATGTTGGGGGAACTGCGGTGACTGGCAATAAGCCTACTACGCGATTTCCCGGACGGAGCACGCCTACACGGCGGGCAGGTCGCGGCCCGTAGGGCTAGCCGAGGGCCTCAAGCTGTCGCTACCAGGCAGTTGAGGTGGCCTCTGTAATGCTGGAGCAGGTACCCCCATGCCACGTACCAACTGGCCTCCTGGCCCTGCGGAGCGCAAGATCGAGCAAGATCTTGCTCCCGTATGCGCTTCGCGGCCTCCTTTTCAGCCACCACCGCTTCGCAGAAGGTGGCGACCGCCTCCCAAGCGTTTTCGTCCGCCAACATGGCTAGGACGACGCTTGGATAAACTGTTGTTTACTAGGCTCAATTATTCAGGCTTTATATAATCTGCCTGCAATTAGTAGCTAGTGCTCAAATGGTAAAACCTAATTTCCGCATGTGGTGAATCGGAAAATTCTAGCCTTCTATACTATAATATGCATAAACAGAAGAGTTTATTTGTTTGAATGCTCTAATCTCAGACAATTCTGGTTCCTGATTATTATAATTACTATTACTGGAAGTAAATTTCTTCCCTAATGTCTTAAAATAGTAAGCTCTCGAGCTAACTCGAATTACCCTATCGCTTTCCATGTACGGATAATTGCGTTACAGTCATGGAAGAGCTAAGTAAAGGATTTGTTCAAGAGGTCCATGCGGTTGGATTCACTTTTTTAAGCCTGGCCATCACAATAAATCGACTTTCCACCCACACCCTTGACTCTGAGCTCGATCGTCGACCTCTGAAACTGCCGTCCCCTGATGACACTGCTGACTTTTGCCTGTTATAGACGTTTTTGGAAGTCCTTCTAGTATGAATTAAATTTGATTTATTAAAGTCGGTGCTTACCAAGCAATTTAACATGGTAATTACAAGATAAACATGGTATTAGAAATGAATATCGAAATGAGTGAGCGAGTGATCGAATGAATTTCGATCGATCCGACTTTTGATTGAAATGTAAATAATAATTGTTTTCTTTCTGCAATAAAGTACTTATATCTTATCATATCGGAACCAATTAAAAGATATTTGACTCTGAGTCCGTGGAACTTATATAATAGCGTTTTGTATTTGACTATTGTCGCCTTACTCATATCAAATAATAAGCCTTAGGCATAAACGCCTAAAGCATATCATGTGGTAATAATAATCTTAAGTGTGTTTTGTATATTTATGAATATTTATTTACGCCAAATTAGGCTTAGTTTAGTCATCATCATCAGCCAAAAGACGTCCTCTGCTGCACATAGGCCTCTCCCATAGATTTCCAGAGCAGCTGGTTGTGGGTGGCCTGCATCTACCAAAACCCCGTGATCTTCATGAGGTGTAGTATGGTAGGTAAGTCATCATCATCATCATCATATCAGCCGAACGACGCCCACTGCTGGGCATAGGCCTCCCCCAAAGATCTCCACAACGATCGGTCCTGCGCTGTCCGCATCCAGCGGCTTCCCGCGACCTTGACAAGATCGTCGGTCCACCTTGTGGAGGGCCTGCCCACGGAACACACACACCTACAATTCGCCGATGATGTAGTTCTTATGGCTGAGACCTTGGAAGACCTGAACATAATGCTCGAAGATCTCGGTAGTGTAGGTCATACAAATTAAAACAGTGCTCTCTATAAACTGCCTTTAACGGCGTCAAATATTATTGTAAACATTAACAATTGCGCGTGACATGCTTATTACGAGCATTATCATTCCTATTAGACCAGTGGTTCCCAAACTTATTTTGTCTACTGCCCACTTCGAGAATAAATATTTTTTTAGCGCCCCCATTTTTTCACCTACCGCCTCAACACAACGCCCCCATTTTCTTTCTGGGTCTCTTACCGCCCCCCTTGAGACCTGCAGCGCCCACAAGGGGGCGTTATCGCCCACTTTGGGAAAGACTGTATTAGACTATGATCTATGATTGATCCACACGTGGCTACAATAATTATGTATTGTCCTCTTTAATTGTGTAATTATTTGTCCAGTATTAATGGTTTCTAGCCTTTGCCAAATAGTTTTCAGCTTCTATGTAGACCGTAGCGGAAATTAAATTTTGCATATAATATAGCTATGCCTGAGTTACATAATCGTATCTGTGCCTGGATATAAGGCTGAACGGAGTCTATGAATTCTGTTGTATTTTTTTCAGTGGCATTACAATAGGGTGACTCATTGCGAAAAATGCGAGCTCCCGCTTTGGTCATTTTGAGTGTTTTAGCATTCAATCTAAAATTAGCTCACGTAAGATTTTTGAAACGTATTTATAATTTGTGTGTGTGTGTACTTTACGTTTGCTATTCAACTTCCTTTGAAGTGCAAATGACTTCTCCTCTAGTCAATGCATCCTTTGATGTCGTCTTGCTTTTACTGTTTATCTTTGCACAACAATGTTTTTAGCAGCAAGCCATATAGAAACCCCTTGTTAGGTGCTACCTACCTTACATTTATTTATTTAACCAGCCTTACCTCACCTGCTGTAGCCAGTCAGTCCTTTTTGTATTATATTTCATTTGTACTAGCCTTAAGGCCTTCTTTTTTAATTTTACTCCCTTCAATTCGGGCTACTCCTGGTTTCAGACTCTCCAATTGGTTTTCGAAAAGACATTATTGGCTGAGTTTAACCCTAAATACATGATTGAACCAACAATGACTTTGGTGAAGTACGGCGGTCGGCAATTTTTGAATTTAGAGGGGCACAACGTACAAACTTGGAACAATAACGTGACGGTAAGTTTTGAATAGTACCTACTTAGCAACAAACTTTCAATGAGCTTAAAAAAACAATGATTACCTGTTATAATTACGCACTAACTTTGTTAAAATGATACTTATCAGCAGATATTCTAGGTCATTAAAACTAAGTACTTACTCATGGTAGCTGGTGGTGCATATCACGCTACCCATTTCCCGATATGTCTAGTTTCCTCTAATGCAAAGAAATAGCAAGAGCAGAAAAAAAAGGAAATAGGTAGCGTGATGTGCCGTAGACTGTTACATCACCGTCTTGGTGTAATTGGTTGAGAAGTCGGCTACTACACCAAGGGTCGCGGGTTCGATCCCCGCACAGTACAAACATTTGTGTGCATGAACATGTCTGTTTGTATTGGTCTGGGTGTTTCCTATGTATATTAAGTATGTATTTACAAAAGAAAAAGTATATAAGTATGTTTATCCGTTGTCTAGTATCCATAATAACGGACTATAATTAGCCTACTTGGGACTAGATGGCGCTGTGTGGAATAATGTCCAAGGATATTTATTATTATTTATTTATTATCAGCAATTTTCCAAGGTTTTGGTGAGTGATTCTGCTTAAAACGTTGTTTTCATTTCCAGATGCGGATTGAGTTCTACGAGTTTGTTAACAAGGTGTTCAAGCCGACTTTTGTGGAAATGCACTTCAAATTATGTGATGCGATAAACTCGGACCCTTATATTGGCAAGGCTATAGCCAACACTGGAGTGACGTGCCCCATTCTACCGGTAATCTTAATTCCTAATCATAACAACCCATTTAAGAGAAATATTAGTTTCGGGAATATCAGCAATTTACAAGTTACGGTTTATTTGACAGGTAAAGTTGGACATTGAAATAACCGTAACTTGTAAACTATTATTTTCTACGGAACTCTCGGAATGGGGTTTTATGATGCCCTCTATATTTTACAATGCAATGATTATTCTATAATACGTTAGGGAGAAATACCCATACCCATTCTATGTTTCACTTACTAACCAAACGTTCAAGTATGATGTTAGATTCGAAGGTTTCATTAGGTCATATCACTTAAAGGGCAATTTTCAATTGGAAAAATTTTATTGTGTTCCTATGAATACATAATTGAAATTGGAAATGTTATATTTATTGGAGGTTTTTTTTTATTTATGGCCCATTGCTCAATGAATATAAAATTATTTTCTTAGAATATAACATTTTGGGTTCTGTTTTAAAAATGCAAAAATACTTCGTTCTATCAATAACTATCGAACTGTATCTATGTAATAGGACAATTCGATATATCCTATCAATATCCCTTTATCACCTATTCAATGTTATAATGTTTTATTAAATGAGGGGCATCACTTGTCGCCCTTGCATAGTTTGTAGACGCATGGTATTTTTTTCAGGGTTTGCAAAAGGCTTCAAACATTACCTTAGAAGGAATGGAGTTTCCTAAACTGTGGCCCTTCGCTAGTAAAGGTCAAATGGAAGTTACTCTATCTCAGACTGACACTGATGAACGTATGGCGAGATCATACATCATTTTCAACCTTGTGGAAAAGAAATAATTATGGAGGTAGATTCAATCCATATGACTTATTCGCAGAATGTATAAAGTTATTTATTATATTTTATGGGTTCCTACGCCATATCGAAACAATATTCGTAGAAACACGTTTCCTGGCTGACATCTCTATATATAAAAATGGATCGCTGTTCGTTAGTCTCGCTAAAACTCGGGAACAGAAGAGCCGATTTGGCCAATCATGGTTTTAAAATATTTGTGATGGTCTAGGAAAGGTCCAAAAGGTGAGTAAACATGAGAAAATGCTAGGAATTTAGTGAAAAACCACAATTTAGTTTTCTCATAGCGGTCATTCTCAGCAGGCCTGGTTTTGGTGCGTCCGTGCAAATATCTGACTAGTTTGTTATATTTTGAAGCTGTCAAATTTTTACTAACTAGATCTAGCATTCATCTTTTAGGAATTTGAATTTGAGACCCATCCTCTTGTAAAAAAGCACTTAATTATTTTTTCTTAGGTCGTTCTCCTAAGTTCCGTTCGCTGTCCAGAACCCCGATTCAAGTACAAAACCTTCAATAGCGTCAAAATAAGTAACGATTGATTCATTCCAGTAAATACAATTTTAAGATTAATAATTAAGCATTATTATACACTAAAAATATTCTGTTTAACTTGTGTATTTTCTTAGACAGACCGAAAAATATGTTTGTCCTGTCATCATGCCTAATTTCAGTCACGAGTATAAAAGTAGCGAATATCTTGCTCGCAGAGTAAGTAATTCCTTTCCTTAGCGCAACGTTGTGTTTAATATGTTGCGCCGCGGCAGGCAACCGAAGCGTTCCCGTGTCACTTGCTCCGTTGGCGAACTACGACCGTAAGTACCTAATTTCTATTCGCTTGGTTCACCTCTTTTCTAATTTCCGTTCGCTCTTTTAATTAATATTTTAAAATGGATACAAACTGGTCTGTGATAATATTATATGCAGGCATTTGTTGGCTACCTCATACTTGTAGCAATATACTGTATTGTTTACCATTTAATTAATATCTCAATAAAACCGTCGTGTTCCTAATTTCCATCACCCTTTTCCGTCACGCTAAACGTGACGGAAATTATATAATACCTGACAGCATTTGTTTTCTTAATGTTTTTACCTTAGAACAGGTGCCTATTTAAAGTTTTTTGGTAGGTATACATAGCTTAAACCATAATGTGTATTCTTATTTTACAGAAAACATGGGTAAGCCAAAACGAAGTCGAGAGGAGATTTTGGAGCAACAAAGGCTTAGACAGCAACGAAGAAGAGAAAGAATCAAGAATGATCAAGATCTATACGCTGTGTATAAAGAAATAGACCGTTGTTTATCGGTTGTTTATCGTTCGAGTTTCTAATAAATAGAGAGCCAAAATGGTTCATTAGCTTATAATATAAATATAAATAATGTTTGTTTTTTTTTAATTATCAGTGCGGTAGGCTACCGAGCATTTTTTTTGTTTTATTAAAGAGATTTTTTTGTTATTTATATACTGTACAATAACTTGTGAGGTTGACTTTTCATTAAATTCTGTTTATTTTCTATTTGACTTTTATTTCAATACAATATAAATTTAAGTACGCTATTTTCTAATTTCCGTCACACCCAAAACTTTGTCACCTCATAACTCCATAACCAGTCGGCACATTGAAGTGCCAAATACATAATTCTGTTTATTTTATCGTCTTTTCTTAATTGAATTGCCAATTAAACGAATTTCTTGCGAAATGAAAATCGTGACGGAAATTATACGAAGAACACCTTATCGTGAGAATGACCGATAGCAACTGTTCCTACCTGTCATGTGACACTGAATGTTTGACAACAGAACGAAGTCTGTTAGGACAGCTAGTTTCATATAAAGATCGATTTGCGGAATATTTGTTCCCCGTGAGATTCATTAGCTTGATGTACGGATTTTAAAACGCTAGGTTTCCGGGAAAACGGTCCAACGGACTAATCAACTTCGGTCATTCGAAATTCAAGGATACGAGTCCTAAAAATTGAGGCGAGTTTCGATTGAAAAGGTTTAAAAGCCTCGAGTCCTTTCATCACTGGTTTCTACGAATAGTGATCGATTTGGCGTAGGAAACCCATATTTTATGGTGCCTTTAGCTAGCCTCTAGCTGAAAACCAGCGCATCAGCTCAGGCTGTAGCATTGTGTTGAGCTAGCCAGCCAATTCGGCTGTTACATTTCTTTCTTTAATAGGTAAGTTTTTAAGTTAATAGTTAAGTAATATTTTTGTTATTAGTTGTACGTTCAGTTTAGTTCGTTTGTGTTTTTATTATTTATATAGATACCTATTGTTTTTAACAGTCGAATAAAATATCTTTCTTCCTTCTTTCTTTCTTTCTTTTTGTTGTGTTTTTTTAATACAGATCCGAAATGCTTAGTAGGTCCGAAATGGTTAAATTAAAAATCAGTGTGAAACTTAATCAGTTGGTGAAGTAGAATGATAGATAATTTGATGAATATATTTTATTTTAGGAAATGACAGTTTTTCTGTCAAATAGCAAGTCATTTTACTGCACATAGGTAATTAAAAGTCAGAGTACCTTTAGAGGTTTTAATATGTAAAAATAAAATATATTTTTAATCAAGTTTATGAACAAAGGGATCCTATTTGTGTAACCGTAGCCACATTCACCGGGCTCCCTACCTGACCTTCCTGAAAATATGCAGAACTAAAAAAACTCTCAGTGAGACGACCTTCAGTAATGAAGAAAACGACTAGGAAAAGAAATAAACTAGGACTACATCTCAAAGAAAAAAAACATTGACTACTGTAGTGTGGGCACCTCAACCCCTATATATACGCATTGCCAATACTAATAAGGACATAATAAAGCGCAACATCGAACCAACAACACCTGTTTAATTAGTACATCTCCCGGTCACATTGCATGGCGACCCTGCCAGTGCTGCCTTGGGCGGCGCTGCGCGTGATGGTTAGACAAAATAAAAATTAAAGTGTACCCAATACAATAAATTATAAGAACTTAAGTGAATAGTGGAATCGTGAAGAAATTAGTAAAAATGTGAATGGACAAAGAAAAAAGTGCACTCAAAAACAATAATGTGTTGAGTTAAAATAAGTATTAAATTTAAAAAGGACCTCAGTGCAAAAAACCGCATCAAATATTTTTTTTTATAATAAAAAATAAAATAAGAAACTAGAAGAATGGTGAATATTCAAATAAAGATCTTGGTTCTGGAGAGTGATGGGATGAAGCTGAAAATGTAATGTTAAGAGCGGGGCGCAGGGTGATGTTGGAGTCGGATGTGGATGCAGCAGGGAGTTGTTCCAGTCAAGGACAGCTCCAGGCAATCCAGAGAACACGGACCACCAGGATATAAATTCGTATTGTACCAAAATTTATTTCTCTCAATTTTAAGTTTAAATAATTGATTTTCAAGTCAATCAATATTTTATTGAATCAATGATATTTTTTTGTTAGACAAAGCAGACATAATTTTGTTTTTTTTTAGATCGAATACTTCATTTTTGACACTGAAGTAGTTAAGAAATAATCGTGTAGTTTTCTTATAAATATTATTAAAAGGTTCATTATTCTTAATTTAAAATTTTGGAATATTAATTATATTAGTCATTTAAAAAAAAATGTGTTGAAACTAAATAGAAAATAAACGTTGAGAAAAGTATATGTTTAATGAACCTTAATTGTACTCTTAAAAAACTATTATGTATTTACCAATTTGTAGTATGTAGCACTGTTGACAACAAATTCAAAAGCGTAATCATTTAACCAAAATAAATGTTTTGTATTTAGATATTTTTGCCATGTTGTTAGAGTCACGATCCAATTGTCATGATAGCTTTTAATACAGAATGACAATTTCTTTTACGATAAGAATTACTTATGTTCAAAGTCATTTTTAAAAATCTATAACAAAAAGCTTAGTTAAATTAACTTACATTATTTCGTTAAAATAATATTTTTATAGTTAAATTCTTTTTTTAACTTCTTTCAGTTTGATTGTAAAGTTGCCTAAATGGTTAGAGCAATGTAAAAGAACGTAAATTTTATATTGAGATAACTATAAGAATGAATGTAAGTTTATTAAGTCTGGTAAAGTATGGTTTTTAAACAGCATATTACATATTTATGTAATAACAAACGCTTATATTCAAAATCAGTTTGATGTTTTAGCATGAAATTAAACTCTTAAGTTTTCTATGAAAGATTGTAATGAGTAACTATTGTAATTGTAGAAACATTATACGTAATTGTGTCTAGTAACAAGGTATGTTACCTATTTAGTAACTCACCAGATAAGGCAGGTATGGTCATCGTAATATCAAACCGTTTGCATTCCAGATATAAAAGCGTAGTTTGCATTCGTTGGAAACAGACAGAGCGGTAACTTAATGCTCGTCCAAATAAAGAGTACACGAGTTGTTCCAGAAATGATGATGAATTAGTTTCGTTTGAATATTAAGATAACTTACGATCTTACTTGTTACTTAAATTAAATTTGAATATTTTACTTAGAATGTTTTATTATATTTGATTTTTATTAGATCGTTGTCACACAAATAGGTTTTGATTTTAAAGGTAATTCGCCTAATTTCAAGTTTGTAAGGATTAATTTTGAATTGAGTTGGTTAGTATTGAAATGAGAAAGTAAATGATTAAATATGGTTATAGGTTTGGGAAGCTGTATTAAAAATCTTTTTGTTACGAATTGTTTACAATTAGGTACAGCACAGAAGTTAGGTATTGGAAAAAGAGTTGTATTCACAAGGTTTTGGACAGAAAGGTTTGTGTTCATTTAAAGATGTAGGAAAATAATATAGCTTATAAAGATTTTAATGCTAGCGGATTGATCACCTGACAGCTTAGAATACTTTTATAAACTCTATTAGGAATTGAGTTTTTATGGTTGTTATTGTATGAAAGAAAAAGTCAATGCTCATAATACGGTACACGTTATATTGTTATGGTACATGGGTGGTCAGGTCCTGCGTGTCGATCATGGTGTGAACGAGCTTTCCTCTGTGAGATAGTGTTTGGATTCCTGATGAGGCTTTAATAGTGACCCCCAGAGATAATAAAATGGCACAAAGTTGTCCATAGTTATGATGATGAATGATAAGAGTCGACTATAAATAAATGGTTAAATAAATGTACCAAAATAAATGAGAAAAAAGGGTAAAGAGTATTAAGATAGGCAAAGTACCTATGTTTATATCGTGTTATTGTACCAAAGTGAAAGTGATATAAAATATTTAAGAGCAAGAGAATGGAAAAAAGTGTGGTTCAATTTAATCAATGATGAGAAAAATATGTGAAAGGGTAGAAATTAAAGAAAAAAGATAAATAGTTGAATAAAATTAAAGATAAAAAGTGTAACCAAATGTTTTAGGGAGGCAATTTTTTTTTTATGATAAAGTCCGAAAGTTAATGAGGAAGAATAAACGCATGTTTATTATTAGAATGGTGATATTTTGTCGAGATTATTTTTATTTAGAAAGTGTGACTACAACAACATTCGAAAAATTGTAAGATGAGAATTTATTAATTCTTTAAATATTTTGCAGTAATTATGTTGCAACTATGACCTGCCTTTAACTACCTTATTTGTCGAAATGTTTATTTTTGTTTACTTAGTTGTTGTCAACAGTGCCAGTAACAGTGCTAGTTTAAGTGATAGTAGGTATTATAAGTGCTAGTTTGTATGCCAGTATAACCGATAGTAATTAGTGAATGTAATCGTTTAAATAACCCATATTTCATGTAACTATGAAAAAAAAAAACAATTGGAGCTTTGTTGTTGTTGTTTACTTGATGTCAAAAATTTCAATATTTCAATACAAAATACTGTCCTTTTTTTCTATTATTGATATAATTACATAATTATGATTTATGTTATTCTAAAGAAATGAACATCTTTATAATTTTGTATAGAAGCATAAAATCATCTTGAGACAAAAGCATTTGAATCATGTAATTGAACTTCAGAAATACTGTCAAACAAATTTGGAAAAAAAATGTACTGTAATTTTTTTTATCTTTTAAAAACGGGGGAGGTGTAGTGTGGGCACCTCAACCCCTATATATACGCATTGCCAATACTAATAAGGACATAATAAAGCGCAACATCGAACCAACAACACCTGTTTAATTAGTACATCTCCCGGTCCCATTGCACTACAATACAATTCCACTACGCCTTATGACTTGTCCTGAAAGTTCATTATGTGTTTAAAACGAATGTTGTTATTTTACTGTATCATTTTCTTATCAAAATATCACAAGTTTATTCAAATCTCACAAATCACAACATCACCTTGTTTCTTATTCTGATCAATTAACAGGCACTTCAAAATATCACATTTCATAAAGAAGCACAAAATAAAAGTAATATTGTCACTTATCCGTTAAATCCTCCATGCTGTCCGGCAGAATCCTGCCTTTGGTTTCCGGTAGTAAAAGGCACAGGAAACCAGCAAATATTGGTGCTCCCCCAAAGACAATTGTGGGCAACCAAGGAATACTGATCGCAAGATTTGATACAAACGGGGCTATCATAGAGCCTATTCTCATTGCGGTTGAGGTGGCTCCCATGCCCATGTTTCTGACGATAGTAGGGTAAAGCTCTGAGGTATAAATGTAGATAGTGGTGGCGACGATGGAAGCACAGCTGACTCCTAAAGTTCCAAGGGTGAGTTGAATGGCAAACGTGGCGGGCAGGCATCCGAGAGTGATGATGCAGAGACCACCAAAACATAAGAAGGCGATAGTAGTCACTTTGCGGCCGAAGTATCGGATCAGCCATATTGAGGCTAGAATCGAAGGCAGCTGTAATAGAATAAATGAGTTGTTATTGGTTATTTCTGAATTCGTATATCCCGCCTCGGTACCATTAAAAAAAATTATGTTATTTTTTTATCATAGGTACAACAAATGTTACAAGGTATCCATAACTTTCCTATCAAATATAATTTTTAAATTGCTTGTTCAAGTGGCTTAGTCGTGATAGGTACTTATTTTCTATCCAGCGCCATGTTTCTTAATTTAAGATTAACACCTGCTGGACAATATGACAAATGTATGCTTAATAATCGTCTTAACTACCTGAATAGCACCAGCAGCCGTGACGCTGATGAAGGGATCTGGACTGGTCTGACTGATGTACTGATTCAGACCAAAGAAGGTAACACCAGTAATGAGCCAAATACAGCAGCAACAGAGAGTCTGAACCCTGAGCTGGCTACAGAAGAGCTCCAAGTAGTTCGGCTTGGGTTTGTCTGGAGACTGAATATCTTGATGCAGCTCAGTAAGGGTTTCCTTGATCTTCACTGTGGGCAATTTGTTCCTGGAAAAAAATCGAGTATTTAAATATCAGCCAAATTGAAAACACAAGATAGACTTTTGAGAAGTTTTAAACTTGGTATGTTCGTTACTCCTGGGCACAGCATATAGAATTGATTACAGACTCGGTACTCCATTTTTGGATTACTTAACTACGATGGAACTTACATTTCAGCAGCGGTTGTCACGATCTTTGTAGCTTCATCTACCCTTCCCACGCTGACTAGCCACCTCGGCGATTCACAAAGTAGGAAGAAATATCCAAAGTATATCAGTGGAGGAACCGCCAAGGCCAGGCTGTACTGCTCCCAGCTCCGGAAGTAGTAGGCAAAGAGCGGAACTGTCATGTGGCCAATGATAAATGGTATTTGGAACAGACAGCCGAGCATTTCACGGTATCTGTAAATTGACAGAATTATTTTACAACATACGTTCATGACTATGGCCATGGGATAGGTACCATTTAGGTTATGAGATAGTTAAACAATGGTTGAATTTTTGAAGAAGAGGAGGCTATTTCTTTACCTACACTTACTAAATTCAACCAATTGATAACTGGTTTGGTGAAATGGTTAAAAAATTTAGCTCCTACAATAGAGGTCACAGGTTCAATCCACGTAGAACGAGCATTTGTGTGCATATACGCAATGCATTTATGGCAAAAAAGTAGTGTTTCAGTATGTGTACCTATACGTAGTCTAGTTCCCATTGTACAAAGCTTAGTTTGGAGTAGACGGCGCTGTGTGCGCAAGGAAGGATTGAACTTACTTAGGTCCAACAGTCTCCATAACGATGACGAAGGAAATGACCATAGTCCCAGCGGTGGCCATGCCGAGCAGGAACCGGGAGGCGGTGAACACGAAGTAGTTTGGGGCGAAGGGAATGACGAAGCCGAACGCTATGACTAGTGTTATTGACAGCAGGAATGTGTGCTTGCGGCCGAATCTGGAACATGATGATATGGACTAAATAACCATACATGGGACTCCCATCATGGGATGATTTTATACAGATAATATCTGTATTAACATTCAAATAGGTGTACTCATATTGTAATTTACTAACTGATAATTTTACAAAACATAAATATTGAAAAGTACTGCTGAGTTTCTTGCCGGTTCTTCTCAGTTCAGAAACAACTTTCCGACACCGGTGGTTGAGTCACATTATGTTTGTATACTGTGTATTATTCATTATTTTAATTATATTATTTAAGTCTATTATTAGATGTATTGTTGTTTGTTTCATAGACAATTTAAAAGCGCTTGAAACAGGTTTATTTAAATAAAGATATTTTGACTTTAACTTAGGTCATCATCATTTGCACACACGCAGATTTACGTAAGATTATGGGTGCGAATAGCAGTTTATTCGATTCTGATAGTTCATTTACTTAGACTAAAATTGATTGAAGTCTGCTTAACACTTAAACATTCTCAAAAGATCACCGACAGCCGAAATGATTTTAGCTTAAGTATCTGATTACTGTTTTTTATCACTAAAAATACTTAGGTCCTTGACACATCTACGTATCTAAATACAACAGCAATTTTACTCAAAATACAGACAGTAAACAGTGATAAGAAAACTCTCACTGTGATAGACAAAGGCAAACTCATCATTACTAATCCGTTAATTGTATATGTGTTTCTATTTAGTTCCCCGGTGGAAGTTCTCAATGTTTTTGCAACTAACTTAAACTATGGTTTTAACACTAACGTTGAAGTTGTGAGTTATGTCCACTCTTATAGGATTCATTTAAAAAAAGGCATACCTGTCAGACAAGAAACCAAATAACATACTCCCAATCAGTATGCCCAGTTGTAACATCATCTGCGTAAAACTTGCCAGCCATTTTCTGTCGCATATCAAATCCCATTCTGACACAATTGTGTTATCAAACAACCCTGTATCATACTCATAATGTAAGCAATCTTCGTAACACGTTGAATTGTCGCCGAAACCACTGGTGTTTGCTAATATCGATGTGGAATTTTCAAATGTCACGCACCAAAACGTTAAGTTTGGAGTGAGAAAGAGTATTGCCATCTGCACCCATCCTGAGGAGAGTTTTACGAGGGAAACCGCGGCACAGATTATAAATTGCCATAATCCAAAATGGCCGATCAATTTTGCGAACGCGTCCTCTTTTGGCCTGTCTGTCGACGTAGTTTGGCTTAGTATCCGTTGGATTGTTTGAACCATTTTTACTATTTTTCTGTATTTTATCTTGTCAATCCATTCTTCACACTTCTATTTTATTGTTATTTGTTTCAGAATATTCAAGTTTGTCATGCCTCTTTTCTTATTACCATCATTTATTACCTCTTTGTTGATGTTTTCTCGGATGTTTCAAATATTTCTTCTGTAAAAAGAAAGATGTACATTATTAATACCTGTTGAAATTTGGGTTATTTGTTGGACATTTCATCTAATCATCCTCATCTTTTCATTTCATACGCCTGAAAATCTATATTTAAAAAAATGCTATAGTTGAATCAAAATGAAATGAAATCGCGCTATCCAGAAGTTCCGGAAAATCCGGAACTTCTGGATAGCGCGATTTCATTCTCAGGGGTAAATAAGGTAATCCCTTATTTATTCATTAAAGGTTGAAAGAATTGAAATGAATCTAGCACGAGTTTACTTATTTTCAATAAAATTTGTTGTTTTTGAATAGACATGAGAGATCACAAACCAGTTTATTTTACTTAAGTCAAGGTAGACGGTAATAATATTATTATCTGGGTTAATACTAGTTGCGTTATATAACAACCATAATGCTCGTACATAACCTGTTATATCAAACCAATTAGAACAAAATTGGCTGTTTAAGTGTTTAAAGCATCTAAACTTACTAATGACGTGATAAGATGGACTGAAAAAGATGTTTTATTCGCATTTTTACACTAATTTACAGGTCACATAAACATAACATTAACGGCCTTTAGACGTCCCACTGCTGGGCACAGCCCTCACCTCAACTATGAGGTGGTGCGAGCCATACTCCAATACGCAGGCTCAGTGCGGATTGTTGGAGGGGTGTAGGGTCAGTGAGTAACTTCAATGTCAGATGTTATCAAGCCGCCCTAAGTTGACTAGGCTTAACGACTGACATCTAGCGACGTCAACCGGGACCAAATGCTTAACATCATTATCATTTTATGCATAACATAGAAAATACATCACTAACTTTTTTTTCTTAATTTTTATGAGATCTTCGGCTAACTCTCCGGGGCAGAAAAACACCGACAAAATCGAGAGACCCTTGCGAGATTGGGTTCAATTATTTTTTTAGCAATCAGTCAAAGTATTCTGGACAAGATTCGAGAGTAAGTTTCTTAAATTATGAGCATTAAGACTTGTCACTGTCAAGATTTGCTATGTTATTCCTTTAGAGTTTAATCATTTTATTTGTCATGTACACACTCGGGCGCGGAAAGGCGTTATCTTATACTGCCTTGTGATATGAAACGCAAGTAGGCTGTGTGTGATTCAAACTATATATTTTAGTTTGATCCAACGTAGCACTTTTTCTCTTCTTTTGAAGTTTTAATTATATTTTTTCGACCATCTCAAAGGTGTTGTCGTTTTTTCGGAGACACAACATTATCGATTTACAAAGTCATGATTAGGAGTTAACAACTTAAATACGAATCAAGAAGAACATTTTGAATGTTTTATTCAATATTACACTAGAACACTATCAAAGCAATCAAGAAGATACAACGTAATATTAGATGTCAAGTAGCGCTTGATACATGCGTTGAAATTGGCACATACGCCATTTTGCGCTTAAACAAAACATGGACTGCATTAATTAGACTAATCCTATGCAGCTGTAAGGTCGAGGCAGACTTCTGACCGGACCCGATCCTTGGCCAACTTGGTGTCGTAGGAAAATAGAGAACTAGTTCCAAATGTGACATTCAGCTGTGGTCTGTGTTGAAGCGATTTCTATAGCAAGCAATTCCGAACGAATTTCGTGGTAATTCGGTTTTGGTCTGCGGTGTAGAGATTTTATTATTCAGCCTTTTTTGCCTATACCTAGTGAATATTCAGGATCGCTGTTTTTGATTTTGCCAATAAAATGTTATTAAAAAAAAACAGCTTAGAACCAACTTTCCTACAACGTGAGAGTCACATTTTGTTTGTATACAAACTGTTTATTTATATTGTATATTCCAAAAGTATTACATGTCTACCATCTTTTTTATCTTTTGCTTGGTTAGTTGTGACGATTTCAAAGAACTTTTAACAAGGTTTTTTGATGTGTGATCATTGATGCTAAACATTAAAAAATAGTTATTGTTAATAACGCTACATTTAAAAAAAACTAACTAATATAAGTCACTGCCTTTGCTTTGCTTCGATATGTTAAAAACGCTCTATCGGTCTGTGCATTTGGTAGTTTCACGGTCATCGAATAGGCGAGACAATGCTTATTGTTTTGTATGGAATTTACTATTTATTAATATAGTAATGAAGGTCGCACATTATCTGTTGCGAAATGGCATTGGTTTGAAGTGCACCGACAGACAAAATTTATATGAGGCAGGTACAGTTGTTCTCGAATAATGGAGCCTAATATGCTACTTCAATGTGATGGTGATCAAAATAATCATCGAGGTCGTTAAAAGCATTTTTGCCCCCCTTTTTTGATGTTCATATTCATATTGTAAAGTAATGATAAGATAATTTCAGTAAGAGCCTCTCTAATAAATGGGTAAACGGAATCATTCCAAGAGATAACTTAATTTTAGTTTTAGGGTCAAAACCACCAAGTTTACCAACTGAAAGCAGGTATTTTGATAAAAACGGTTAAGTTACCATACATTATATTAACTACTGGTAATTTGTTTAAGCCCAAAAGTCCACACAGTGTCGTTAATTTTTTTTCTGATCAAATAAAGTCACCTCTAAAAGAATCTTCCAAACTTTACTTGAATTTGAATAAACGAAACACGTTTTATTATTTTCCAAATTGTGATACCAATTTTTTTTTGATGACTGACTTCTTTTCTTAACCTTTTCTGTTTTAAATGAATCAAGATAATTAATAAAATATCTAGGAAACAGGTTATGATTGCAGACCACAAGGACGTATCTCCAAGCCACTGACGTCAATGACCAACGTCGTATCGCCATCCTGCCTGGAACTATCGCAGTAACCTTACCTTACATGTAGGTATTTACTTGTTTACTACCGCATGAACTTTCAATGTTGCAGAGAAAGTATTTCGGTTGATCAATATTCGTATGAAAGATTCAACACATTGAATACAAAAGGTACTTTTCTGTTTTTTGGTATTTTTTCACGAGAACCAGTAGTTTATGAGAATTTAAGTAATTTCAATCATCGAAATCAAGTCATCGCTACCAATTGATAGGTAGGTATGGACTTAATCACCACGCTTGTCAAACGAATGTGATCACCAACCCGGGTTATGTTTTCAAAAATATTCTCTCGGAATAGGTAAGTTATAAAAGTAGGTTATAATTAAATGTGTTGGCTAAATAATAGGTAAACTCATGATACTAATTCCTTCGTAATTTAAATAAATAAATAAATACATTAATTCATTACCGACATTTTGGATGTTATATACTAATGACGTCAAGGTTTTCTTCTGAAATAGCTGCAACGTCACCAAACTGGTACAGTCAACGCCAAAATTTTCTACACTTTTGAACCACGAAACCACGTTATCGACTTAAACTAGTTTATAACTGACACACAATATTTTATAACGCTTTGTCTCAATCAAGTATAAAATCGTAAGCAGTCTTTCAGTTACAACGTTAAAAACATGGGTAACGTTTGGCAAACACACAAGTTTGTAGGGCAATGCCTACTGAACTACTTCCGAACAGCGATGTAAAGCTCATTTTTCTAAGAGAAGGCTTAACAGAACTCAACAACATCTTTTAGTAGGAGTACTTGTCAACAGTAACTGATCTAAAAGAGTGGATTCAATGTTACACTGAAATTCAAAGTAACTCAACTTGACTGTAATGTAAACAATCAAACAATATCTACTACGAAACAACTGATTATGCCTAATAGCCAGTTCGCTGCCTACTAGCTCCACCAATAGTGTTTTAATACTTATGGTTTATTTAAGATATTTAAACAAAAACTGTCTACGTAACGTAATTCTCCTAATATGAGGGTCTTTGTTTGCATTTAAGGTAGAGAGCTTTTCTTAAACGACAGAATCGAAAGAGTGATTCATTCACTTGTTTTAAATTTTAGTAACTCTTCAAACGACAGACGAATCTGTTATTGTAAATAGTATGTATTACAATCGCTTTGGCAAACCGACAATCCCTAAACAGAACAATAATAATTTTGGACCCCACATTATGATGTTGACTGTACAATCTGGTTTTCTAAAATACTCTCCTAATGCCTTTTGTTGACAAGAATCTGAGGTGAGCTCACCTAACACTTTCTTTTTTTTAAAATATGGACTTATAGGCTAAAATAAAAAATAAAATAAAAACTAGTGTAATTAAGTACTCACCAATAAACTGTTTTAAATATCCAAATAAATCAGTTTCGCCAAACCAGTTGTGGTTTTATTGATATTTAATTACACTCATGCTCACGTTTTAGTTCATTTAACTTTAAAGACACAATTCAATGCTATTTCTATAGTAAATGATAAGACGGGCAGAACAGGAGACAGCTAAGCAAACACTGAGGAAAATGTAGTGATAAAGACGTGCGCCTACGCAGGTGCAGAGTCAGGTAAAGTTGGAAATGTCTGGGCCTCGAGATAAATTCAAATCGACCTTGCTGATGCAGCACCTAGTCTCAAATCGCAGTGTGACTTACAACTAAACCATAACGACAGTCTTAAGCGTGACCAGCTGAGCACAGGTCGTATCTCCTTAACTCAACTATGAGGTAGTACGAGATTACGACAGGCTGTGTTCATTGCTGGTGGCGGGTTATAAGGGTAGGTAATAAGCACTAATGTTAGATGTTATTAAGCCATTATATGCTATTAAGTGACGTCAGTACCAGGGTTCTATTGGCACTACGCGCCGAACCCAAGACAGGAAACACCCGAAACCCCTAGTTAATAACCGATTTGATTCATAAATACATACATTATACATTAGTAAGTACAAATGTTAAATAAACCACCTTTTGATCTATTATTTATTTTAAAAAAATCCGCGTTTAAATTATGTTCGTAGGTTAAAATGATGTTCGTAGGTTTTTTTTATTTTTAACCGTCTAGGTCCCACTGCTGGGCAAAGGTCTCTCCCAAGCTCTTACAGCCAACATCAGCCATCCAGAGCCAACACCTGCCAATCTCTAGTGATCTAGAAAGTCATCGCACCATACGTAGGTTAAAAAACCAAAATACTTACAAAAAACAAATTGTTCTGGTATTACTTTGTATTCAACTTAATAGCGTAACCGCTTCCGTCAGACCATCCGCATTAACGTCATAATATCAAAAAAGTCATTAACTTATTAAGAAAATAAAAAGTAATTCTTCTTCCATTGCAATTTGGCCGTATTTTTAGGAAGGAAATATAACAGGAAGATATGTTTTTTTGCCGGCCTTGCCTCCTAAAGTGCAAGCAACAGGAAGTTCACAGAACGGTCTTATTTAGTAGTCTGCATGCGACAAAACAACATTGAATACATTATGTCCTCTGTAAGGTCATTCGCTAACACATGTTTTGGTTGGGATTTGAATCTTCTTCGGTCATTTTTAAATTATTGCAATAATGCATGGTAGAGATACATTGTTTTTTACATAAAGGAACTGTGAATTTGCTGTATTCAGTGCAAATTTAAAAAAGACAAGCGTAATATATTTTTCAAAATGTTAATGAGGTGACATTTATTTATCTTTCCTAATATGTAAGAAGTAAACCTAACTGACTTATAGTCCGTTCGCGTTGAGAATGCAGTGGTTTTTAAATTAAATTCTGTTGCACACACTCAGAAACTCAGGTCCACCATCTTTGCGTTCGAAAGTATGAGTATGCGTTCAACTGGTCACTCTGGACTTGACTTTCTAATTAGGAAGGATTTGATTGGTTAGGGGACGTGTTAGGTCAAAGGACAAGTATAGAATTACTGCATTCTTAACGCGAACGGACTAAATATATCAACGCACAGCCGAAACCTTACCGTAAGTACCTTAAACCTTGAAATTAGGTAAAGGGGGTTGCTTTTAAAATTTAAACTACCATAAAAAATAATGTTTTAAGATTCAACCCTAAGGGACTGAAAAAGCGGTTGAAGTCCACGTGGACGAAGTCGCGGGCGGCCGCTTGTATTACATAAATTAAGAATCATTCACGTTTTACGTACCCACATAAGTAACCTACATACTAAATACGAGGATATTCTAAAGAGATGATATGTTTTTTAATTACACGAGTAAGTACTCATTGGAATCATACATTTTTCCTTGAGGTAAAATTAAGTATCGAAGCAACACGACAAACACTTACAAATTATCTTTAGAATGGGTATAAACAACATAAAAGGTCATTAAGAAATATACAAAACGAGTTTGACTGCCATCTTCGTTGGTCTTCGTTAGATATCGTTTTTGAAATTCTATTAAATAATATTCTAGTGCCGAGGTGGTTTGGTGCCTGAAAAGATTTGAAAAAATTGACAAAGTATTTTCTTTAAAAAAACTTGACTAGATGATAATAATAATATAATCCTGCCTCTTGGGATGTAGAGTTACTGATTTTACGATGTTGGTAGAATACATTTTTGTTTTTTTCCGTCCAGATTTATATGTGTCTACACCCAGCGGGATCCCCTATCTGGGAGACTTATGAGTGATACAGAGAATTAGATCTGAATATGTTCTACTGAATTATGCTGCAAACAGAATTTGTTCCGTAAAATAAACGGAAATATTCGCTTCTTTAACCGACCTCCAGCCAGCGGGATATTTTCTTAAACTACGTCTGATGAACTATAAATTGATATCAACTTTTAGATCTATGTTTATTCTGTTTATTTAAAGAAAAATCAGTCTCCTAAAGTTCGTAATTCGGTCACAATCAAGCTGAAAAGAAACCTCCATTCAGCGGACTATTTCTTCTAAGGATGTTATTATTGCAGCTTTTGTGTTTATTTAACTAACTTGCTCCGATGATGAAAACACCGATAACAACCCATGTCCCGGAAAGCGGCGGAAAAAACGTCCTTTAGCACGTTGGGTGCTGCATACGCTCGGTGAAATGAATGAATGTGACACCAGTCGGCGTTTAACTAAAATATGGTTATACGTTTTTGTGGGCTATGGTTATGTGGACTTCTGCTACGTCAGGAACGTCTCCGTTTTGAGTTTGAGGGAGGACGGATGACTTAAGGTGAGATATCGATCTTGGGGTGTAGCATAAACGGGTTCTTGGGCGTTACACAGCAGCAGTTTGAACCGCGGTGTGAATCTTCCAATAACTACTTACAATGTATCGATTAAAACCGCAGTGGGGAACAAAATAGTTATACCTATTTATGGACGGGTCATCATAAATGAAACATGGTCGTTACTGAACCGTGGCTGCGTCCTAATCGACACATTCAAAAAATAACTTGGGCCATTCATACTGTACCACTGCGGTCCAAAAGGACCCATTCAAAAAGAGCATTCCGGCGATTCACTCGTTCCGAACCGCTCGTGGTCTGAAACGCTCGAAAACTTATTCAAAATTTTACTTATTCATTTCAATGCAATTATTTTCCGAGTAAGAATTTGTGCAAAAGGATATAAGGATTATGGTCACGCAGCAAAAACAAACTCGAAAGCTTTGAGCCGATCGTGGGCGGACTGCGCAGGAGTGTCGCAACCGATGCGCGCATGACGGTTGGATTTTTATGATCATACTGATGCCGGGTCAAGGCGGTTAATCTCGTGGCCAGTCCCTTCTTGATAAAGTAGCTAACGGCAAATCCTTGGGTGTAAAGTCATTTGTGTTTGGTTGCCTTGCCCTTTTTGCAGAACCATAGCGCACGTGCAAAGTACCTGCACAAGTAAATCGGGTGCGTATTGGTTGATTTAACTTCATTTGATAGATTTTCATTTCAATAACGTTCATGAGATATAATAAACGTTTGGTATAACAACTGTTCGAATAATTTTCTTCAACATAATGTTCATTTCATATAATGCATCAAATGATATAACGTTGTTACGGACTCTTTGACTCTGCTGGCTGGCTGGCCAGCAGACTGACAGACGCGACGGAGAAAAAGAAGACAGACCGATATGACAGAGGAGTGACGGCGGTTTTGATTTTTTTGCTTCAAGTAAATAAATATTCTTTTAATTAACTTCAGTTTATAACTTCTCTCCTCACCTATTCTCTTCAAACGTCATTTAAGATAACAATCAGTACGCCTAACAACATTTAATATAAACCTTACTTAGTATAAAGCACATTTGATGTAATTTTGTTTAATCTAAATTGCATTGCATATAACCTTCATATGAAATAAATGTTATTTGTTATAAAAGCTAATTGGTATACTTGTCTGCCCTATACTCGAGTCGGGGCGAAACCGACACGGATAGATTAGGTTAGAAGGTTTAAGGCGGGAGCGAATCGTAGCGAAGCTCCCGCCTTAAACCCTCGTGGTTATTTTTTTTTAAGCCCCTAAAAACAACTTGCTCGATTTGCTTGCTGCTTGCGTTGTACCCGTACTTTTTATGATCTTCAACAATGTGTATTTATTTATGTGGGTACATATTCATTAACAATCATAAGATTTATGACAATAAAGTTTATGGTATTTGATGGTTAGACCATTTATTTTTTATCAAATAAATGGTAGTTGTTTTGAATATTGTACCCTTTTTGTACCATGTAAGCTTTAAATCAAACGTTTATTATATCAAACGTTTAATAAATCAAACAATTTTATATCAGTTGTCCGTTATACGTTTTAAAATTATTTGATTTGAGATTATATGATTCGTTTATTATACGATATGAATCATTATATAAAATGATGTTATTTCATTCGACTGTATATGTTCTGAGTGATATACGATTTGAAGTTATATCATACATTACACAACCAATTAAAACAACAGAAGTTCAGCCTACGCTATTGCTTTTTCCAGAAGGTTACAGTGGTTATGTGTAAACCTAGGATTTTTTAGTATGAAACAACAATTTTCCAAAAAGCGCTTGCGGCAATGTGGTTACGAGCGCTTTTTAGAAAATTGTTGGGAGAGAGTTGGGTTTCCGAAAAAGTCGATCTAATAAATTAAAAAATATACTAGAAATAAAAACAAACACCAAATTGGGCAAAAATGACATTCATCAAAATTGGCCAATGATTTTATTGTGTGTATTGCTATGTTGATTTATACAATTTGCACTGTAAAAACGTCCAGTTAGAAAAAAAAGAGTAAGTGTATATATTCTGCTGCGTTTCTTTCCGGGTCTTCTCAGTAGAAACAACCTCACCCCAAGGCAAATATTTCAATTGGGCGTAATAGCCCAAATCCGAAACTATGAGGAATATAGAAAAATTCTCAAAGGAGTCTCGAGGCCGATATGCCTAACCCCCTTAATCATAACACTTAAACAGCGCTTTAACAACACATTAACCATTGTATTGTTTTGTCTCTTTCATTCTTTTTGCTGCCGCCATTTGTTAGTAAGTCACAAAGCACGTCAATCCCTAAACTATGCTTTACGTTGACTACATTCTAGGAACTGTTTTCCTTACAGGGAATCGAACCTGTTGGTTTTGTAAAGAGAGGTAACCCTGTATTCTTATGCCATCTCGTAGTGTCGCTTAGGAGGATCAAATTCTGGGAAGTAACATTATATGGCTAACTAAAGAAAAACTATTTTTCAACAAAATGTTTTTATTTTCCATTCATTAAATATTAGTTATTCGTAGTTTATCAATTTTCCACAAGAGTAAGCCTACTGGTACCTCTAACCTCTAAGGCTGTCAAGGATGAGCGTGACGTGTCACAAACTTGCGCACGAGCATCGAACCGACTATCTCCAAAAAACTGGCCAGCAAGGTCGCTCGTTATGATCTATTTGTTTTTAACTTACATTTCAGCCAATTAGGTTGGCGTGTCTAATGATTCTAACACTTAGATATCGTTCATTTGCTTGGGTTCGAATATGCTCGGTGAAACGTGGGCTTCTGAATGTGCCGTTTTCCCCATGACAAATGACAACAACAATGTGCCTCTGACTATCTCGTTTGGGATAAGTCGTGACCGTATGTTACATCACATAGGCAGGTCTGTCTTCTCGGTGAAAGCTATGAAATGAGGGAAAGAGCCTCGACCCTCCACCATCTCTACTGGGTGTAGAAGAGATCGCTTTTTAACAATAAAGGTGCACAAATAATGAACACGTGAATCTGTAATCCTTTACTGTATACTGTTTGTTTTTTTGGTGTACAATAAAGAATATACCCATCTATCTGGGCCCGCAACCAGGAGCCTCACTGAAAGTGGCGCCTGGACGGGCAGTGGGCGGGTGGGGAATCAATCTAACTTCCTTGCCAGACTTCTCAGTGCTCGCACTGTTAATACCTGAGGAAACCCCTTTTTGTACTTTTTAGATATTACGGATTTCCCATCCTGCGGGGAAAGGGCAGGAGAGTGTGGGACTCATCTGCCTCACAGGAGGTGGAAATACCGCACTAAAACGGGCACGGGCTGATTCCCAGCTACGGGATTTCTAAAGATTGCCACAAAGGACACTGCCAGCGGAACGCGATATGGCCTTGGAATGGAACCCCCGCCTTGTGCACTTTCAACGACTCCGAAGATCCCCTTAAGTCGCCACTTACGATAGGCCTTGCAGGCAAACCGTGGCCGAATTCTAACCACCAGGTTGCACCTAAGTATTGACAAAACTTACGCAATCTAATTCAAGATTTGACATAACATAAGCAGGATATGCCATATCAAGACATTATTGGTCTACGTCACGACTCCTTTTAGGCTAAACTAGTGATATCATTTAACTTTCTTCCACCAACGCACTTGCTTTTGGCCCAAAAGAACTTTCTGCACGCATTCGTTGAAGTTCTGTGTTAGTGACGACTGGTGTTTTGTTTTCACGTGAGTAATTTTTCATATTTTTATAAAACTATACGACTTATTTTGTTAAGTCCGAAAAAGTCTAAATTTATTTGACTGTGAACTTGACACTATTTAACACAGCGAGTAAAAACACACTGAAAAAACAATTTTTTTGGTACTGTGCTGGGATCGAACCCACTTCTACCACTACTGCACCAAATCGGTCATCAGTCTTTTAAAACGTTTGAAAAGCAAATGTAGAGTTACCTAGGTGCATCATCCTGCCGTTTAAATATTTAACCCAAGACATAACGAGTGACCTATTTAAGAATATTATAGAACATAACAATGGAAATATGTTATTTTCAGTATATATCAATTATGTAGTTTTCATCGTTAACAATTTAACGCCTTGTTAAAACAGCGCGGCAAAGTATTCAATTAACACTTTGCCAATGTTTAAACTGTAAGTGTATTGATCAACGTTTTTAAAAGGTCTTGACATACGAGGTCGTGTGAACTTATTAGGCTACTTAAAGTTCGGGTTCGACTCCCGACGGGAACCGAGGCGACGGATCATTATCAAGTTAAAGTGTTTGATGGCTAGTTAGAGCTGTTGTGATATTGTTGTTTGGTTAGGGACACTGTAGGTGCATAGAATGTGGAGAGAACAAAGAAATATTTTTCTTTTTTAGGCATTTATATAATTGTGGCTGCTGTTTTTTTATTGATCTGTAATTTTAGTGTGTAGAACATATAGAATCACAAAAATAGGTTTGCAACTATCTAAGCAATATTTCATTAAAGTACGTCTGCCAAACTTTGTCATCCATTTATTGGTAATATTATTTTGCCAATTGGAGCAGACGAGCGCCTGAGTGGATTGGCAAACTCAGTGTAGAGCACCTTCCAACTAGATGGACCTATGATTCGAAGACGGTGGCTGGATCGGACTGGATATGGATGGTTTAAAACCAGGACTTGTGAGCACCTTCGGAGGGGCCCATGTTCTCTATGATGTCCTGCAAGATCATATTTTAGTTAGGAGACTTTGTGTTAGTCACCAGGTTAAAAAAGTAAAGTAAAATAAAGTAAAATTAATTTATTCAGTGGCACTTGATGCAGCAAATACAGAGATGCTTCCCTCTTCATTTATTCTATTATTTCAGGTTCTGGCAATATGAAAAACTATGCCAGTTGTATAACAACAACCCTGTTATTGATAATAAACTTTAATGTTGGAGAAAATGTTGTACAAAATAACACGGAAGAGTCATTGATGTAAGTTTTTTAATTCAATTAAATCTTTATTTAGACTTTTTACAATCATAACCAGTTTCTTATCGTAATTATAATTTCAGAGACTCCTTAGCCCTAAATGCGACAATAGCTCGAAGAGCAGGCTCAATCAGGTTTGAAGATGACGGATCCTCTGGCCTAGATGACATCAGCAATGTAAGCCTCGACGATGAGGCTGGACTGCCACTGAGGTTTGATGACAATCCCAACTCTGGGAACAGAGAAAATTCCGGACATGTCAGTTTCAAAGATGATAATGAATTCAATTCTGACTACTATTCCGGTAATGTAGGTGAGTTTTCAGCAGTGTTTTTCTTTTAAGAAAAAGCGATATTATTCTTCCTGCGCCTACATAATTTTCTCAAGGTGTAGTCATTTCAGATTCGTTGCTAGCAAATCAAACAAATCGAAAACGAAATAGATAAAAACCTTGTTTAACGAATTATACACATTACAAATGATTATTTTAAATTTTAAACAAGTCATATTATTAAGTCTAAACACCTTCTTTTAATTACTAGAACCAGAAAAGCATCCTCTTTTAAACAATAATCACGACGAGTTTGTAGTTCCAAAAAAAGATACACCAATAGGGTTTCTAATCAAAGTGTTTTCATTTAAATACGGAACCTTTATGTCTTGAATCAATAGATCAATAGATTAGAACAGTGTTAACAATCAATTATTAAGGTAGAAGTTTATTAGACCCAGAGAGGTGGCGTCCGGTACTTTTGCGGTGGTTTGGCCTGGAATGAGGTAGTCTGTACTAAACCCGATCGAAACCTTTTTGGAAGGATATAAAAAAGGATAGACTCCTTTTTTATATCCTTCCAAAAAGGTTTCCCTATACAGCATTAAGTTTGGGCATCATAACCCATTCCCGAATACTTAAAACAAAAAGCCGGCCCTTCTAAAACTTTCTGCTAAGAAACATTGTCAATGCTTTTCAGATGCTGACGTACCTACTCGAGTTACCTTTCAAGATGACAATACGATTAAAGAACTTCCTAAAAAGAAAAGACGAAGAAGAAGGCGTAAACCCAGATACCAAATACCACAGGCACAATTCTATTCTGGCCCTCAAGTTCCTGGGTACCCAGGGGCACCACCTAATAGTGGGCCAAATTACCCAGGGATTCCAACGCTGAATGGCGGACCAAGTTATCCAGGATTTCCTATCCAGCCGTATCCTGGTGCTGGTCCAGGAGGAAGACCAGTTGGACATTATTATCGTGAGTATTATCATTCTCGACGATTTCCTTCAGAAAAGTTATAGACAATCATGCTGTTAGTAGAGTCGACTGAATACATGTTTAAGGCGTTTCCATTTTGTATACCTACTTAACTCTCCACTTTTTGAAGTTCTTATTTTAACTACTGTTGAAAATAGGGTACCGCATTAAAAATTCAGTAAGAGAAATAGGAAGCACAGTGATTCATGAAAACGTAAGTCCCACAGAACGACACAAGTTCCCTTGAAGAGGTCACTTTTGTAAGAATACTGAAATTTTCATTACCAGTACCAGTTTAGAGCTTCAATCCACTCCTTTTGGCGTAAATCGTAGCAAGGTTTCTTTTTAAGAGTATTTATTTAAATTCTAGGACCACCCCGCCGACCTAAGCCATCTTTCGCTTCTGAAGCCTTATCGACAGTCACCGGAGCCCTAACCTCGATCGCTTTGTACGACGACTACCAGTGTGTCCCGCGGTTGTTGTGTGAGGCGGCTGGTGGAGGAGCCCTGGGGTCTTCGCCTCTGCTGCAGTCAGTTGCGGGTCTGCAACCTTTGTTGACGTGAGTACAATGTTAATTAAATCAGCAGTTTCAGAAAGTTAAAATTAGGTATCGGCTTTCGAAATCCCAATTGGTACGTTTTGGTTAGGCCATTCACTCACTTTGCAATAATTTTAGTTATTTATTTACCTAAATGCACTTAAAAACTAGTTGCTATAATTGCCGGACCTTATTGATTCCTGTAAGAAAATTTTCAAGGTTTCCTTCTTTGATATTATGTTGAACACGCAGCACACTAAAAAAATACACAATATTTTACTGGCAAGTATACGAGTTATTATCATGTAAATGTACAACTTGTTCGGCTTTATCGCTAAAAAGTGATCATTTCCAATAGGTTTTCTAAATCTGCATTTTGCGTCTACAGGCTTCTCTCAGCATATAACGGCATCAGTACATCACCTCTCTTTGTCTTCGGCCGAGCAGTCTTCCTGGGCATGACGTCGAAAGGAAATTCGGCCTCCTGCCGCTACGCCTACCCGCAATGTCCAACCGACCCTGAACAGCTAGTTCACTACTTGAACAACCACAACGGAGGGTTCTTCCGCTTTTTCAATACACCACAACCACAGAACACTCAAAACCTCGAACAGTTTTATAACCAACTCTCTGGTCAATATGGATACCATCAACAAAATCAAGGAAATCAACAAAATTATGGCATTTATGAACCTCAACTAAGCCAAGGTCTTCAAAATCCTAATCAACAATATGGTCTTTATCAACCAAATTTTGGACCTCAGCAGAACTATGATCCTTATGGTCTTCAAGCAAATCAAGGGCCCATTGATCAGCAATACGGTCTTTACCGTCCACATTCCCAGAATTATGATCCTTATAGCCACACAAATCAAATTCCTCAACCAAGCTATGGCTACTACCAACCGAACCCCAATCAGCAAAATTATCCATATCCTCCAGTTAATGATCCTCAGATTCCTAATGGACATCAGAATTATGGGCTTTACAATAACCAGTTACATAGGCCTATAAATCAGAAGTTGTATGCCAATCAATTCGGTTATAAGTATCATAGCAATGGACCTAAATATCCAAAGAAATACGGGTATAACAATATCAAATATAAAGACAAAGGCAGTAATGATAACAAGATAGAGAAACGCATTCAAAATAAGCCAAATTATGAGTATGATGACAGTGATGTTGGTATTAACGTCGAAGTTGATCCAAAGTGGATTTTCCCAGAAAATGATATTGGCAAAGATAACACTAAATCTATAAGCAACAATGTAAGAGGTGGCAAGAACCTGAAATTTCCTGGAGAGACTGTCCACCCAAGTAATGAAAATTATGAAAATGTCAGAACGGTGAAGTCTATAGTTTTTCCTGGTACTCCAAATGCATATCAAAACTTCAATAAGTATAACTATTTTCCATTATACAATAATGTTAATTCTTATTTCGATTATCAAAACTACAATGTCGGCAATGATGGCATCAATAGTAATAAATATGCTGATTATTATGTGAATAATAGTAACGATAATGTTAATAATGATGGAGTTCAAACAGTTTACGTAGTAAGAGGTAATGGTGATCCGAATAAACCGGAAATATTTAAAATAAGACCTTGCGAAAGAGTAATGTTGTAAATATTTACAAAAGCAAAGTACTTAGCTATTTTACAATAAATTATTTTATATACTGGATTAGATTTAATACAAAATATTTATTTAGTAAAAAATAACACGAACAGTTCAATTCTCACTTAGCACATAAATCAACTTCGACTAAATGACTTGTAACCTGCGACATTTACAAGTGCGTTACAAGTAGCAAAATTACTTAGTCATTGAAATAATAAATGATAGTAAATGTCAAATTGGTGTGCAATTAATAAAAGATGACCTTAACTTTACTTTTACACATTAAGAACGTTCACCCCGTATAATGGGTTTGGCGTTTACATCTTACGATATACCAAACAATGTGAGTTGCAATCATATAACACTGTACAAAAAATGTGTCCAAATTATTTACATACCATACATTGCCGTCATGTTGAACGTACCATTCAGAAGCCTACACTTCGTGAAGCGATATTGAACCCAATGTGGGAATGAATGAGCCGTTATCCGGATTGCTTAAGTTTTTTGATCGATAAGCCGCAAGTTAATTAAATGAACACGAAGTAGGTACCTAAGTGTTCCGCTCAAACTTGAACTCCGAGCTCAACGGACTCCGAGTCAAAGTACTTAACTACTGGGCCACAATTGTTTGACTCACTTACTTAATAAGTATACAACTTAATGATTATAGGATGTGTTGTTCGGTTTCTTTAGCATTTAGCGAAGACATCATCAAGATTAACTCCTAGTTCTATTTCGATTCGATTTACTCACAAATTTAGGGAATCCCTACAGGAACCCCATAGAAGCCGATGATATAAATAATTTTAAGTAAGTTTCAAAGAAAACGAACGCTTATAGACCGATCGCTATGACTTCATAAATTGTTAAACTGTTTCCATCGCATAGTGTAAAGCGTCTTGTCTCATGGAGCCCGTTCGTGACATTATGCCGTTTTTGGGAAAAGCAAGAGTTTTCTTGGCGGCGCGGACGCAGCGGCGCGCCTTCGACTAAAGCTCGTCGCACACGTGCACCGATTGTTTCTTACTTAGAGCTGTTTTTTCAATAATCAAATAGAAATTATCAGACCAATAAATCTTAGAATCTTAAGTTTTAAAATGTATGTCAAAATGACATTCAATTTAAGACACAATTATAGATTTCGACATCCAACATTCTAAATCTGCTGACTTGTAAATTATTGGTCTGATAAATTTTAGCTAAATTTTGAAAAATCAGTCCTTAGTCCTATAACTACGCTGTATCTTTGGAATAAAAATGAATCCTTTACACGGCCATTTTAAAAAGGTCGTATGCCATAAGTATTAGTGGTCCCTATGTAAAGGCCGATGTGAACACCTTTGTGCGTGCTTGCCATCAGGGAACTATAAATTTACCTGATTGAATGTTTATTTTTTGTTCGGTTTGTTATTGTCAAGAAAAAGTTTTGCAGCAAAGATAACTAATTCAAAAATAGAAAACTACACACTAAATTAGAAAACGAATCTACTAAGTACTTACTTATTAAAACAACGTCTGGTCAGCTTCTCTAAAAACCAAAGATTACAGTTTACGATTAATATATTTGGGAGGAATTGACATTAGCTTTTCTATTCCGGCTGACCCCAAAACTCCCTTCGCTCGTGTGAGTGAACTTTAAAATTCAATTTCTTTGCAACTGTGGTCATTACAGAGAAAAGAACTAAGCCAAATAACATTTTTTTATTATTTACATACAAAATGATGGAAATACTAATTCAAAGTAAAGCGTATTGATGATTGAGGTAAGCGTGAAGCACCGAGATGTGAAGTGATGTCCGATGTGCACCGCCGGAATAGCACGGCTGTCCACACTGCTATGCTATTCTAGTTACCGCCAAATCCCATCTCGATCTCCCCTCAGGAGAAAACGCCAACTTAAATTGTCTATTCGCATCATCTTTAATTAGTATCCTCTCCCTCATTTCTATAGAAATAATTGTAAAATAGGCTACTTAGTTCTTTCCACTTAAACGATCACATGCATAGAGGGTAGCATAGAGTTTTGTAGAACGCCAAATTGAATTCTCCCTTCGAAATCCCCGCTCGAAAGATCTATGTACACATTCAGAATTTTTGAAGTCATGATCATCGCTAGCCTCAAGAAATTTACCGCTGGACATAACATCTTCCATAAAATGCCACAGCGAGCGCGCGAGCGGTTGTAGGCTATTTGCATGAAACCACTTCCTGCAAATCACATTCTGGGTCGGTTCGCGGGATGTTAGTAGGTCTAATACTATGTCAGAGAGTAGGGTTTGATCGAAGACAGTTTTGAGTTCTACTCACACCATCCTATTTTAAGGAAATAACTTTGATTACGAGTAGCACCGTAATGCTACAATGCGTTATATATGACTATAATTTTTGAAGCCAGGTGTAAAAACTAACTAAGCATTCTTCAAATTATTTTGTATTATTTCTGACTTTTATAATACTTAATTAGACTTATATTTAAGAAAGTTCATATTATAGAAAATAGAGGAACACTTTTAATGGTTGTCTGAATGATAACACAAAAAAATACATGTCGTGAGTGCGCACCTTTATATATTTTTTTGTCAGCCATTTTGTCGTAGGTTCCGCGTCTGAAAATAAATGGCGGTTGCAGTCGGTAAGGTTGAGGCTTTGTGTGTCAAGAGATTAAGGAGAACCAGGTTCAGAGGAAAACATGTAATTTTCCACAACATTACTACGGAATGCATCAAAAATAACAACACGACAATGTAACTTACTTTTAACAGAAATTAAGTAAAATACTTCTTATTTTTAGTGTCTAGCCTACAAAGGAAGGTATTTAGGTCCAAAACTAAAAAATATTCTGTATCATCTCTGTAAAATACGGAAAATCACAACTCGAAATGAGGGCGATTATGCATGAGTTTTTTTTTAGACAATTGTCATAGACTTCCGATATATTAATTTGACTCTACCACCGGGCGGTGTAAGAAAGTTGTTCTTACTGAGATGACCCAGCAAGAATTAGCTTAGTTAAGACAAGTTCTACCTTCAAATGATAATTTATTTCATCCATTGTGCGATTAGGTATTATTAAAAGCAACTTACCCGTAGTTATTAAATTAAAATAATGCTACGAGGGATCGTATAATTCTCTACCCGGAAGGTGACGGATGATCTGATAAAGTAAGATAGTTTTCATTAGCATTTAGTACTGACTTGATTCTTTGGGTATAACCAAAACTCCTTGCCTTTCAGGCACTTCAGGTTCAATTTGAGTTTTTTTTTACTTTGGCTTCTTTTTAGCAAAAATTATAACTCATTATTTTATAATTGCGTTGCTTTAATGTTTCCAAATAAAATATGTTGTACGTATGCCGTTGTTACCTTTACCGTTTTTGTTTCAATTTGGAATCCTGAATCATTGTATTAGTGTAAATAAATAAATAGGTTCGTAGGATTTCAGTAGATGCAAGCTGCCTACAACTCTCTGGAAATCAATGGGGTTGATTATACTCAGTAGTGAAAATCATTTGACTGGCGACTGACTGACTGACGATACTGTCCGTAGTGGTGGTAGAGTCATGTAGTTTGAAAAAACATCATTGGACATGAATCCACACATCGTCACCGTGCCCCAAACTAAGCAAAGTATACTATGGGAACTAAAGAAAGTATAAACATAGATACTTTATACATACCTGAATAGGAAACCCCCAGACCAGTAGAAACAGTTCACGTATACGTTTGTACTGTGCAGGAATCAAGGGCGTACCCAGGTAGGAGCAGGGGGGGGCAGCTGCCCCCCCCTAGAAGTCAATTTTCCTTACAAGTGGGAATTAAAAACGTATTTCTCTCTCTACGAAAAACGAAACAGGTATGAGCTGCCCCCCCCTAGCTGAAATTCTGGTATGAGCTGCCCCCCCCTAGCTGAAATCCTGGGTACGCCCTTGGCAGGAATCGAACCTGCGACCTTTGATGTAATAACGAAGTCCTTAATTATCGCATATTATATCGTATCTACGACCATTAGGTCGTAGATATTCTGATATGTGAGGTTTCCGCGTCTCTTGTTATTTTGTACACTAACAAATCGGCTTGCATTCGGCCTTTATAAAACGACGAAATAAGTTCCGGTAATTAGTTTTAATATCAAAATGAAACTGATCCGAAGATGTATACTATCATTAGGTTTGTATCGAGTTTTGACCGTCGTTTTAGAAAACATAGAAGAGACTGACTGCCGCAAAACATAATCAGGATAATTTAACGGCTTTGACCCACCTGTAACGCTTACAATAGGCATAAGGTAGCCTCTACCATTAAGTCCATACAGATTCTCGTAAGTCCTAATAAGAATCTTGATTACTGATAACAAATTCTTCCATATTAACTACCCATTATCACGAGCATTACCAAGAAACAACTCCTTTAGAATATTAAAAAGCTCATCGCTAACGGAAACATCACACGCGCCGGCGCAGCGTGATCGAAATTCAAACTAGTAACGAACGTGCGAATAAACATAACATTACGTAAGACCTAGCCCTGCACAAAGGACTAGGTCTAAACACACATAAACCAGCTAAAGACGATATAGCTACAGTCAGGACTAACCCTAAAGATGCAGTAGTCCTTTTGAACGCGCAGCTTTGTGGTATTATCACGTAGTGAAAGTTAAAACACCGAAGGACATAAGTTAGTATCCCGCGAACTCCCGGGCCGAGCGCACGCCCGCCGACGCCACGAATCGCGGCATGTGAATCGAATTAAGAATGAGACTTCTCAAAACCAACTGATTTAAGTATGTCAGTTTTATTGTCTTTTAAATTATGTAACCGCGGAAACGGTTGCGAGTTTTTGTTATTGTTGTGTGTTTTCAAAATAACGGGCGGCCGTAACGAATGTTTTGACTAACGCAATTTTGCGCGCATAATACCATTGCTGGAAAAGTTTTTGAAATTTTTCGATGTGAATGTGTACGAAGTGATTTTTAGGAAGGTTATCAGTCATGATAATCAAATTACCCTTGATAGTAATTAATGCGTAGTAAGTAACGGTCTTCGTGAAGATTTTGATAAGATAGCAATTATTTTGAATGCAGTAATTAAATGAAAAATAGAGGAAATGAAATCCAGATTGAAGTTCCTAGACTTGAAAGTGTTTAAACATTTTCTGCAGGAATTATTCGTATGCTCCTAATTGAAGGTGTTGCCAGTGGTGTTCTCAAAATTTCCGGACAGGTGTTTTTAAAAACCTTCAACGGAAACATAATGTCATTTGAATTTCCTTATAACCGTAATATTTGTATACCAAAATACACAAAATGTAAGGCAAATAAGGTAATTTTTCTAGCAGACAGTGGAGATTGGTAACATTGGATTGATTTGGATTTTGAACTCAACCCACCTTGTTTAAAGATATTTGGATATAGGTAGACAGGATATTTCGTAGATTCTTTAAAATCGGGACTTATAGCTGATGCAGCACTCTTGCGCCCATGTAGAGAGCGATGAAGTTATAGAAACTTCAAATTAACACATTGAAAAAAAAATACACTACAGCCGGTTATTTATTCCCAAATATTGTTTTGATTTAAAGGTCATTTGTATTAATATTTGATAGATATTTATCAGTAAGGTATCTAGGTAGGTACTTTCCTTGCAACGTCATTGAATCTTGAATAGGTCTTGTAATTACATTATCATGATTGGTAGTCTTTTATCAAGATGTTTATTAATGTGTGTTATCTAAAGTAGGTAGTGATAAGTTTAGCAGATTAAAAACAGCTGTTTCAGCCTGTGAGATCAAACAAATTGTTAAAATATTAGCAATTTGAAATTGCTGCAACTGGGAAGTTATCAACCAAAATGCGAAGTTTGATTCTTTTATTGAATAACCGATGCAAAGCAGTTGAAATTTTAAGTTTTTTAATCATTTTGTAACAAACATTCTGCATCCATGATAGCTTAACCTGTCTCAACGGTTAACTGGTGGACTAATCTACAAGCATTTTTTTTTATCGAAGTTAAAAAAAGTATTTGTAGAGTTAACCATACACTTCTGAACGTAGACTTTACGTGACTTCAAATCTTTTATTCATAGGTACTCGTTGCGAAATACCTACCAAACAAAAGTTTTTATTTACAATTTCTTTTATTTTCTTCTGGGAATAACTTGTTCTATTGTTAAAAAGGCTTCAGTGGTGTATTGCTCGTACTGACTTGGATTTGTGATCACCACCAACTTGCAACCAGAGGTTCGTCTTTTTATGAAGGTCTACTTAGTCTTGTTTGATCCATAAATGGGAAATAATTATTCAACAAATTTACTAAAAGGTCGACAACATATAATGCGGTCAACCTTGTTAAAAATTGTCACTATGAAATTATTTAGATTATTTCGTTTGCCAGTCATAATACAGCGACACCGATATTCTGACTGGACCTAATTGGAAATTGCCATAGGTTTAGTTTAACAAAATAAAATGTATCTGTGGCCCTATTATAATCTCTTATAACCTGACAGTTTTAGTCACAAGCTCAGCTTTTGAGCTGCATATTGACCGACACAAGTCGTGTTTTGTGTGGTAAATAGTGTCAAAAAAATCCTTAATTTTTCTTCACTGCTGTAGTAACTTATTTTGCATGTTTTAGTCAAATTTCAATGAATGAAAAGACGTAAACTGAGCTAAAACTGTGCTGTAAAAAGATCGTAATAAGGCCCTTTGTTAAGTTATTTCAAAATATTTGTTGAACGCCTGAGTTCCGTTGGCTTCAAATTATGCGACGTCACGATAGTCAAAGAAACGGTAGACTAGTATTATCTACGAGTAGGTACATTATCAGTACTATAACCTATGTCGGCGAGGACTGTGTGTCGTCACGAACCACACATTTCATAGAAAATTATAACATCTCCTTCATTTATAAAACAATTTTACTGTTTTTTTCTTCATCAGTATTTGTACAACTTTCTCAGTTTAACTCTACTATTTATTGCAAAAACCGTTATTTAAAAACAGTTCACAGCACTTATTACTTGAGAACAGCTAAATCGATTCTTTTGTTTATTCATTTCCCGATTTTTTCCTACCTAGAATAGGATAATGAATGTTCTTTTGGTTGTTGTTTGTCAAATATTGATTTTATTAAACTTTATAGAACGACGTCTGTCGGGACTACAGTATAAAGTGAGTACCTATGTTTGAAGCATTTGATTACAATATTTGTTGCTCTGTCCTCAAGATTTACATTTAACAAGCTGTGCTGTTTGCACTAGGCGGTTACATCAACTTAAATGTGAGAATGCAAATTTCAAGGGCGTATTGTATGTAAAACTCAATGTTTGCGCTCGAGTTCAAAATAATATTTTGAACTTTGTTAAAAATTCTTCTTTTTAGCGTTCATTTGAAGTTAAACTGTCCAACATGTTTACGTAGGTACCTACATTATGTTAGGACACTAAAACTCCAACCAATGAATAAAAAGTGAGTAAATTTCGTGCTAAGAGTGGTCTTGTCATCCTTAGCCAAAGACAAAATAACTCAAATTAATCAAAACTCAAAATTTAAAAATTACCATGGGAGAAAGAATAAAGATTATTAAATGTAGAGGAGTCTCTGTGAAAAAAGCTCTCTGGTGCCAAACCTCCGGAAAATACCAATAAAAAAACCCAATCAACCCGAATAACGACTGTAGGTCACTCCTTAAACACGTTGTTTAAAAATTCACTTGGCAAATTGTGGGCTTCTGAATGTTCCGTTCACCCTCGCGGCAACTGTCTACCTCATTTGTATTTCGTGAGCTTATGCTATGTTATTAGCATATTACTTAGAATAATCGGAAGCGTTTTTACCAAAAGCAGGTTTTATACCACCTACCTAATATAAAATCGAAGTTTTGTAGATAATAAAATTTTACAGGAGCATTTATTTTAATGTTCGTCCAAAAACGACGTTCTTAGTAACTTGTATTCAAGTTATTAAGTAGTACGAGTACCATACAAAAGGTCGAATAACACCTGTAGCCTTAAGTAACAGTTGATATCCGTGAAGCAAATATTAAGTTGACAAGTTACAAATTGGACTAAATACACGTTACGAACGTTTTAACTTGACTTTTGAGAAGTTTTAACATATATTTTTTATTTATTGGCTAAATGTGATTATTGATCCTTATCCAATTTGATGCCAAAGGTGAATGATATGTTTTTCAGGAATAATAGAGTTAAGTCCGATCGACGTTCATGATCCAATATAGGTAGTTTAACTACTATACCGACGTTAGCCGAGGCTCGGCCTCGCCTGAAGATACTGTGCCTGAGGCAACTTCATGAATATGACTTAAAAATAAGGGGTAGAGAGCCTTCCACAGACCTCATCGTTCGGGAAATTCGTGAAAGCCAAAATTTGGGACAAAAGCTAGTAAATTACTACTCAAAACCTTGTTTGTTTGCTTTTCGTGTGGGTTATTGGGTCAAGGTTTTATATCCCCGTTTGCAATGTCTTAAAGAATTTAAAGATGTTTTTGAACAAGGAATGGAATTTTAAAAACTGGTTTATTTTTTACCTTTCTTATTTAGACTAGTAATCTAAAAGCTGCATTTTGACCTGTAAACAGAAAGTCGTTAGTATTTTCCCCAAGTAACATTGAAATAATTTTAGAGGCTCTACAAGCATAATCTTTAACTATATCAGAGCGATGTCTTGATCTACTCCTTCCTCTGATAGCAGTCTATTTTTTCCCGGTAAAAGAAGTTAATCGAAATCCGCAGATAAATGACCATTCCGACCCAGGTCATTCCTAACTCAGAGCCATCTCGCAACACGGTCATAGAACCTGTCTCCTACCCGGCCAACTTCAAAAGTCACCTGCGCGTGCGCAGTTGTTCCGCACACGTGACATCTCAACTCGGCCGGACTGCCATCGGACTCGATCGAAGGGCTATGGAAAAGGAAATGTATTATTCATGACATTTCGTTTTTAGAATCGGATATAGTTTTAGGGTTAACAGGTCTTTGAGAATTTATCGATAGTTGCTGTGATTTGACTAATTGGTGAATTATCGTTGTCTGAGCGAGATAGCAGATGTAGTGTTGGTTTGAAATGCTTTGTGTTTTGTGTCACTGAATAAATTATATCTTTCTTTGTACTTTGAAAGAGTTTCCGTTTTTGATTGTTGCTGCCGCACTTAACGTTTCGTATATCGTTATATTTGTTTAAATAGGCAGTATTTTAATCAGTGCTTTGCCGAGAAGAAAACCTCATAGTTACAGAAAAAACAACAGTTTATGTATGTTTGTTACAAGGGTAGGCAGAGGGAGGAGGGAGGTTATCAGGAGATCTAACGCAGATTTAGATTTTTTACATAAAATAAAACGATAGATGTTATTTTGGCACGAAAAAGCCACCAATTTAGAACTTAGATAGTCTAAATATAACGCAATAAAGACATCATCCTACCTTTCGGTCGGGTCAGAACATTAAGGAATCGTTTACCCTTGGTTTCTCCTCTAAAAGAAACCAGACTGCTATTTTGTATACTTTTTATCAAAACACCTTTTAAGTCGTGGATTTTCATTTTTAATTTGTGAAGGGTGTTTTTGCTTCTTGAAAAGATTACACAGAACTTATAATTTCTGCTAGAGCCGAAAGCGGCTTCTGGATTTAAACAATAGGGTTTATTTTCGCACTGCAGGAGTTACATTTAAAAATTTGTCGATTTTGTTCACTATTGAATAAGAAACGTGACCATACGATTCAGAGCCACGAACACAGATACGAACATCAGCATGTTGACAAAAATAAAGACAACCACAAGTGAAGAACGAAAACCTTAAAGAGGAAGGCTGAAAAAGAGATAACGAGACGATCTAGATAAATACGACTACGATTGAAACCCTTTAATTCAGGGTGGAGATAGGGGAGGCCTTCGCCCAGCAGTGGGTGGGAGAAATCAGGCTTAGTTAAAAACCATAAATGGAAATTAAGAAAATCAATAAAAACAAATGTTGGGTAGTTTCAAAGGCGATGCATTCGCCGCCTGTCTACTTAGATTTTATATTTATCTTATTTTAACTGTTTTTATGGGTTATTATTGGTTTATTAATGGAATATGTCGTAATGTTTCATGTAAATTTTGTACTTATCAGTAATTAACCTTGGTTGACGTTGAATTTAGTAAATGAATCTCTTAGAGAGTTATGTAACATTAACAATTCCTTGCTGACGCTATTTTTATATTCTGTGCTGTGACATACGCTTACGACTATCTCAAGATAGTCAGAGGCACACTGGTGGTTTCCATCATGGTGAAACGACATCCAGGAGCTCACATTGCATCGGCTCAAACATACACACAAAAAAAGGCTTCATCATCATCATCAGCCTGTTGTAGTCCACTGCTGAACATAGGCCTCTCCTTTTGCACGCCACTGTACTCGATCTTCGGCTGCTCGCATCCAGCTCCTGCCAGCCATCCTGCGCAGATCATCACTCCACCTTGCCTGAGGACGTCCTACACTACGCTTGCCGAGACGCGGTCTCCACTCAAGAACACGTTTACTCCAACGGTTAAAAAAGGCTTAAATATCAATTATTTTCTCAAAGTAAATAAACTTCAACATCATCATGGCAGTCACATTATGTATGGGAATAAACTTCCAGCAATTATCAAGTCACCTGCCTACTTAAAATCATAATCAATATTATGTACGCAATAAGAAACCCCAAATAGTATTTTTTCTTGTCATCAGCTTCTAGAACTTTTGGTTTAAAGATTATTTCATGACCAAAATGCATTTTTTCAACAAAATTCAGATATAATCTATACAAATATTATAAAGAGGAAAGGTTTGATTTTTTGTTTGTTTGTTTGTTTGTATGAATTGAATAGGCTCCGAAACTACTTGGCAGATTTGAAAAATTCTTTCACTGTTGGAAAGCTACATCATTCCTGAGTGACATAGGCTATATTTCATTTTCAAAAAAAATAGGCATCCTTACTAAAATTACGATAACGTTAGTCCACGCGGACGAAGTCGCGGGCGGCTGCTAGTCACCAGATAAGATTACAAACAATTTATGTCAGATTTTACGTAGATAATAAAATGATAAGAAAAAAAGTAATTTATGCTAAAATGCTACTAAGTTCTTAACTAGGTAAATGGGTTAGCAATTAACATAAAATGTGACATAACAGTAGCTATTAGCTCTTTAGCAGAAACATAGTAGCGACATTCCGATGCTACTGTGTACTGATTTGTTTAAAGATACAGTTTTATGGTTTTCTTATTCTGGAATTTTGCGTGACATTCTATTCATTAATTTGTACTCAGAATAACGACAATATTGTAACCATGGTTTCTTTTGTGCGGTAAAGTGTAATCTCTTCTTTTTGGTCTTTAAGAATAACAACATACTTCTCAATGTTTCCCAAACTGAGTCCTTAAAGCAAACTGACTGTGTCATCAGTGCAAATGAAACACGCTAAGAACCCCACTCTACTTTGAAAGCAAAAAGCAACCAGGGCAATTTGACATGCTTCACGGAAAATGTGTCAAATTAGCCGATTGAGACTCAATTACGATTGAATCAAAGCGTTCTAAAATTAGCAGACTTGGGGCCCAGGACACTACGTACTCGCCAGACTTCACCGTGGCAGTACAGTTAAAACATGATTCAGACAACCCTATATGAAATTTAAATGTGACCACCATGTTCCATTACTTAACCTCAATTTCGTAATCCAGAAAACTTTTCATATCACCAACCGTCTCAGTTAAAATTCCAGTGGAAAATAAAAAGATGCAACGAAACGAGACGGAAGCGATACCCAACGGAAGGTGTCCGACGTTTAGTGATGTACGTCGCTTTATCGATATCAAAACTAGTAGAGAAACTTTTCATGTTTTGTTTCATGTTTATAATAATTTGTGTACTTACCTAGTAGTGCGGAGGTAAATGTATGTAAAGAACAAGTCAAATGAGAATGTTCTTGAAATTATTGATACATTTTATTGAAACCTGGTCCAAGTACTTTCAATCTACAAATAAAATGCAAAAAATCAACTTAAATAGGTATACATCATTCAAAAACGACAGACACCAAAATTATAATAATAAATTGATTTATAAATACACAGTTGAAAACTGTTTTTAGATTTTTGCCAAAGTATGGGCTTCTCATTATTTTGTACTTATGTCTTATCCCGCATTCACAAACGTCAATCAATAATAAGGACACCGTCAAGCTCATGATGTGCCGTAAAAATTGAACTGAAGCGGACAGCTATCTGAGGGATGCTCAGCTTTGATTTCCGTTTTTGAATTCAGGGTTTAGTAAGCTACAAAAACACTGGCCATATTTATTGCGAAAATTTGGTAGTAAACAGTGAGATATCAGCCTTACCTAATTATCGATAGTCACATAGTTTTCCCATCTCTAAATCATTTTGCGACGGTAAATAAAAATAGTCGGGTCACCCAACTAAGGGCCATCGCTTCCTCGTCGGGAAATAGATCAAACGCTGCGCCCGCGCACACGAGATTAATTTTCACCATAATTACGCTTAATAAGTTTGTAATAACTCTACTTCTATTTGTGTTGGAGTCGCAACGTTTTGGCGCCATTCGGGCATAGTCTAAACAGTTGCCTTTTGATGTGTTTTGATATTTTCACTTTTATGTATCGGGTTGGAACTCGTTAGAAGTGTTAGTATAAAAACTGCTTACTATATTTTGGTCCGTGTGATATATTTGAGTTTTTGTTTGGTAATAACCTTTTTAGCCGGTTTGATTCACTGGGACAAACATTCAGATAACAAACTATTCAAAAACTGCTCAGTTTGGGGTCTGATAGTCTTGTTCTTCTTGGCCATAATAATCCTTTGGGGTCAAACTTCATAAAAAAAATACAATAAACCTCTGTCTGAGCTTTACATTCGCGTAAGTCTGAGCTTTAGCCTTTGTTCAAACAGTAAGTAAATAAAACAAAACCTAAATGATGGAAAACATGTTTTAAATCTATGTCTTATATTCCTTCCAAAACAAATGTATTTAATTTAGCCCAGTTAAACGGCTACAATATAGCTTAATACCCTCAATGAATTATAATCCGACGCCATTTAAACATGGCGTCACCCAATTTCGCGGCAATTCTATTTTCAAATTCTGGAACTGTCGCGCGCTTCCTGATCCAATATGGACGGTCATGTCAACTGTCACTTTACTTCCATACCACTTTGGACTATACCCCGTTATAAATATAGCCTAGTTTCGAGCTGCGATGAAAAAGAACGAAGTTATTTGGAATCATTTTTTGAATTTATTTTTGTTTAATAGAACCATCGAAGGTTTGAAATTGGATGGGTTTGTTTTTTATGGTTGCGGGTGACATTCCTGCAGCCAGTATTAAACGTGATGTGAATTTTAAGTGTTTTTTTTAATGTGAGGTAGTTTTGTTTAAGAGTCACACTTCTTTATTATTTCGGTATAAGAAACTAAAACAAATTGATTTTCCTTGTATAAAAGTGAATGTTTTCAAATTTTGAATTAGGAGAATGTTAATAAGGATATGGTGAGTTCTATAAGTATTTGAAAAAAAAAAGCTTCTCTTGTGAAACCTACGTCGGTCATAATGTAATTTTATTGAAAATCTTAACTTGCATTTGCTAAACCATCCGTCTTTTTATTTTGTTAGGTATGATCGATTAATTATTTATTTATTCATTTTATTTTATTCGGTTTAATTAAGTTTTGTTATGAATTTATTCTGTGTGTTTTGTGTTTTGTGTACCTACTTCAATAATTCACTCCTTAAGAGTTGTACTGCAAACAACTAATGAATTAAAACAGCTCTTTTGTAGTGGAAAACTTTGAGTAACAAAACATGGCCAAGGGAAAGTGACCCTTAAGCTAAAGCAATAAAATCGTCGTTGATGGCTGTGCCTATTAAGGCAGCTGGCCCTGAGGCGGAATGGTTGTGACTAATCTGGAGGTCTCGGAGTCAGGGTTGTCGATGCAAAAACATACTTTTGAAGACACAGGTGAGGCCTTATTGAGATGCGTTGAAACATAAGTGCGACGTCGCAACGCATGCTGTGGTATATCATTAAAAAAAAAAAAACGACGCAACGGCTCACGCAACTAATGTGATCTCCCCCTTACATTGGTTGAGATCGCTGGTTGACACGTAGCCTAGGTTCACTTCAGACACAGCGATAACAGCGCTAGCTTAAAAGGACGGAGCTAGAAGTATTATTTTTTCCTTCTAACTATCTCCTTTTCAACACAAGCGTCTGAACTAGCGCTAAGGCGTTGTCCTACGCGATGACGCGACCATCGCGCGATCACACGATGCGACTATAGTGTAATGGCAAAATCTGGGAGTGCTAATAGAACGCGAATACGCGATCATGATCTCCCTGCTGACTATCCACTAGATTGTAGCTCAATATGTTTGATCGCCGATTAGTACGATGGTCGCATCGCTTATTCGTTCGATGGTCGCGCTATCGCGTTGTATTAGGACAAGGCTAAGGGTCTTTCTTACACATTTTTCACAGTCGCCCGCGCATCGCAACACCACTTGATTCATTAGAGTGTTAGTTACGCTGCAAGCGCGATCGATGCCGTACAGTGACTGTATCGGTGCCTACTACTTACTTTATCGCATTCGCATCGCTTCCTGCATAATGTTGCCGTTCGTAATTTAACCTAGGTACCCGTCGCATAATGGATGGCCGAAATGTATACTCGTAATGACAAGTTTTTCTCAGTCAGAGGCTAAAGGAACTTGTTAACTTTGATACTTTGCTTAATCGAACTGAGCACAGTTTACTTAGGAATCTGGACACTAAACGAAGCGCAAAGTTACTTGTTTATTTTCTGCAAATGTTTCTAGAATCATCTTTACTAGACTTTACATTGAAGTACAATATCATCATTAGTCATTTGTTTTGACATCCGTTGCGTCGTAAAATCTATTTTCTTTAATAGTCTTAGTTGTACAATAATGTGTTAGATCGATAGGCTATAACGTTTTCAACTTTAATATCGCGTGACTGGAGTGATTATCCTTGTTACTTCGTTCCATGTTCTGACACTAGGGGGCAATGCAAAATGTCACAAAAACACGACTATGCCGTGGAGGTAGAGTTGTAGTCTGTGTTCAGTTTTGGGTTTTGGTGTTGTTGTCTATTTAGACATATTCAACTGTTCTTATCAGTATCTGACACCCTTATTATAATATGACAGTAGAAGTTTTACTCATTTAAAAAAAACTTAACGTTACCTTTTGAGATTTTGAGGTTGCTTAGCTAAGAAGCTAGTCCTCGAAAGGAATATCTGATGATATATAAGTATAGTCTAATCAGATAACTAATCAATAATTGTGCAATTGGTCAAGTTATTTTCTTGAAACCTCTTGCCATTGTTATAGTTTACTTAGAGCGAAATATTGTCATTTGCTGCTTTGTTGTATTTTAATTTTCGAAAATCTATCTTTTGACAATGTAACTTGTAGTGTACTGTTATCGAGAAAGAAATATAAAATTTCCCATACACAAGGGCCAGTTTCCCACGCACAGCTCGCCACTCGCGCGCAGCTTCCACCTAAGCTAGAGAAAGTGATTTACTTAGATGACCTTCAGCCAGCAGGTCCACTTTCAGAAATTCACACTGTGCCGTAAACTCGCCCTAAAGAGGGCACTGGGCCCTAACTGCTTATTTGCATAAACATCAAGTTTAAACTTGTTGATGAACGAAAGGAAAAATGTTAACCTGTGGGACGAGTTCAGACGACTGCTAAAACAACACTTCCGGTTATTGCGGGGTTTTCATTGGTCAATTTAGCTTCCGGAGCTTTTCCGGATATTGTTTCAAAAAACCTGAAACATACGAGTAAATTTTCTTGTTGTATCTCTACAAATTGTAGCGCTTTCATATTTATTAACTCCAGCAAATATTTTGTTTTTAAGCTTAAACATTGTTTTGTTAACAAATTTCCAGCTTACTTGAATTTAGTTGAAATGTTTAATTTTGTGCAATTAAGCAGTAAGAATTAACTAATCTAATCTAATCTAAATGAGCCATGAGGATCCCACTGCTGGGCAAAGGCCTCTCTTCCCCTCCTCCACAAGAATTAACTATTGGACAATATTATATTCACTACAAAATGGCCCTGGTACTGTTTTCAAACAACTCTATACATGGCTAACTAGCTGCCCTTCTGTTGTCAAACTTGTAGTGTTTGGTTGCTAAGAGAACTAAATTGTAGTTTTTACTGTATCCTTAGTATTTTTAATGTTTAATCACCTTTCCAATCTTCCCTAAACTTAAACAAACATATTAAAACCAAAATTAGCCAAATCAGGCAAGCCGGTCTCGTGTTCTGCCCAGACTAACGAACAGCAATTCATTTTTATGAATAGAGATTTTGGCTATTTTTAATGCTTTTTCTAATTTATAATAGAATACAACAGGCCTCGCTCTGTCCTTCTCCGCAGGCGAGTACGCGTGCTCAGTATGGCATAGATCCACCCACGCAAAAGAGGTCGACACTGCGCTGAACGAGACCTGTCGCATTATAACGGGCTGCCTCAAACCTACACCGCTGCCGAAACTCTACCCGCTCGCAGGAATAGCACCCCCTGGGGTCCGGCGCGAGGTTGCCTGCATGATTGAAAAGGCGAAACAAGAAACAGACGCTCGGCACCATGCCGGAGGCAAGATTGAAGAGCCGCAGGAGCTTCTTGAGACAGACCTACCCTTGCGTGACAGAGCCTGCCGTCGCTAGAGTCGGACTTTGGTCTTGCAAGTGCCCTCCCCCCACTGACTACATTCCTCCAGCGGAAATGTTACCACCCGGCTCTGACCAGCCGTGGCCAACCTGGAAGTCACTTAACCGACTCCGCTCTGGAGTTGGCCGCTGCAGACAAAACCTTGTCACGTGGGGGTTTAAGGATGGAACTCAAAGCGCGTGTGACTGCGGCGTGGATCCACAAACTATGGGTCACCTCCTCGATTGCCCTCTGTGCCCTAAGACCTGCACAGAGGAGGATCTAAATATGGCAACGAATGACGCAGTCGAGATCGCCAAGTTTTGGTCGGGTTTTATTTGATGCCATTGACACGAAAGAAGAAGATAGAATAGACACAAAGTTAACAATTTATAATTTTGATCCAGTGTTGGTTTTTTTTTTGGGTTAAATATAGCTATATCTTTTTGTTCTGCTCTTAACATTCCTCTCTTCGGCTTATCCATTCTCATATCTTCTTCTTTTCAGTCATCGGTTCATTTCTCATCTTTTTTTCTCTTTTGGTAATTTCACTTTGCAAACTCTTAGGAGATGCCATTTTATAGTCTAATGTCTTTTCCTACGAAAGTCACTCATCGATTCATTAATAGATGTCATTTACCATCGAATCTCTAATTAGTACTTCACAAGCGGATCTTCGCTTTGATTCCAATGATTGACGCCTGCGCATGCGTCGTTTTTCAACTAAAAGTGAAACTAACTTCAATCTGTATGCAAATTTAACAGAGAACAAGCCTTATTTATGGAACACGTAACGACATGATGTCGTTTCATTAATTGCGACGTTTACAAAGAAAACAAATTATATTTTTGCACGCACGTTCGTTAAGACTGTTTTTTTGGGAGGCCTTGTGTTAATGAAAACACACTAATAAATATATGCCAAACATTGTTATCTGGACAACTTTTAACCATAAGGCTTGGCCGGCTTGTTGTGTTGAAGTCAACGATATTTTGTTACTTCTGCAGACAATACGGTTTTAATGAAAGCTTCCCTAATGTAGGGTTTGCGAAGGGTTTATAATACTTTACTATCGCAAGTTCCTGAAGGTAAACTTGGCATATCTGCGACTAGCCGTCCCGACAGACTTCGTTCTGTTGTCAAACATTCAGGGTCACATGACATGTAGAAACAGTTACTGAGGAAAACTAAAATGTTATTTTTAACTATATTCCTAGCATTTTCTCATGCTCACTCACTTCTTAAACCTTCCCTTGACCTTCACAGATATTTAGTAACCAAAATTAGCCAAATTGGTCTAGCCGTTGCCGACTTTTAGCGAGACTGACGAACCACAATCCATTTTTATATAGAGATTTGTAGTTTCTACTGTCAAATTGTCAAAAATCTGGGAAAATGGTATAAAAAGATGGTCACTTTATTTTGTCTAGACAGTATTGACGTCATCAGATTATTACATTTAGATTTAATTAACGTGTAATATTAGCTAAGGTGTTGCAGTAGTGTTGTTTTACATTCTGAGGCGTTAGGCGTCTGCGCCGGCGCAAGGCTGCGCGTGGGATGTGCGCACCTTCGCTATAGCAAGCTGTTGGGTGGTTTGAACGCTTGTTTGAGCTTTGGTTAGCTACTGTGGTATTTAATGTGAAGGTTTTAGTTGGATTCTTATTCCATTAGGTACTTATTCGTTCCATTGCTACTTACTTTAAATTTAATTCCTGACGAAACTCATGAGTAATTTTTTAATCATAGAAATTATGTTCTAGTTAATGGATAGTATTTTAATGTGTTTAAGGAGTCTTTGATTTTAGTCGAATTTCCATTGGTTAATCGACTGACGAAAATGATAACGAATTGTTGGTACAGTGGTAAAGTCCAACAAAATCCGCGTGACCCGTGTTCAAATTTGGCTATAAAACGCCTACTCACTTGTGTTTATGGTACAATATTGGCAGGTTGCTTTCCGGTGATGAAGAATACCGATAAACCCCAAGCAACCCAGATAATATTATAGTCCCAATGTGCCTCCCCTATTAAATCCTATTGGACCCACCCTTAACCCAATTTTGGGTTTAAAAAAAACAGTAGGCGAAGTGTGGGCTTCCGAATGTTCCGTTCATCATGATGTTAACAACCAGTGTGCTTCTGACAGTCCCGTTTAGTATATAGTCGTGAGCGTATATTATGTTACTAAATTGCACATTAAAACAAGCAACGATTAGCTTAATTCACTTCGTCAATCGCAACATTTGATCATTTAAAAATTCTCAAAAAATACAGTAATCTTATTAGGTAACGTAAGTAACAAATCCATAAGCGTTCGACAAAGGCACCGCACGCGCATCTCCGAATCTTAACGACTAAACATCGAAAGCTCTCAGAGGCGGCATACCTAACTGCGGTCCAGATAAATGACCAGAAAATAATTTTAACAAACTATTCCTTTATCTGGTGCCGCTTTACTGAGATATGGGGGGTGGGTTTCACTGAGATGCCATGTGGATACCAAAGGCAGGCAAGGATTTGGTGATCATTGAGGTTGAGAACCATCCCAGTCTTGAAAAGCGCTGGTCAAAAAATTTTAGGGGCGAGAATGTTGAACTCACTCCAAAAGGTGAAGCCACCATTCAAAATGAAATTTTAAAATATCTCTTTAGGGCGCTATCGTATTTTTTATTTTTTATAAGGACATTCTGAATTATTCTACTAAAGTACGACATCAGTTAGTATTTAAGTTAAGCTAGTAATGAGGATGAAAAGTAAACCAGAAATTCTACTTTTTTTGCTTGACACACACGTTTTGGACGCAAAAATGTAAGCAATATCTATTTACCACATGTGTGCAATAAATATTTGAATCTTTGATGGCAAGCAAGGGACACTAATTAAAGATAGGGAAACCAGAACAATACATTTGTCGTGGCTTACCTGGTTTTCCTATCTTCAGTATAGATTACCATTGATTAATGCTAAATAATAGAGCCTCCCAGTGAGGCTGCCCCTAGAGTAGCTTTGTGGGTATCGGCCGTAATAGCGGACTCTATAAATAGAGGCACTGATAAAGAGGTTTAACTTGAAACAATATTTGAGTCCTTATTGAGAATGTCCTATTTTGGGAGTATGGTTTTTTGTAGCAACTGCAATTTTGTGATGTTTGTTGTAATAATATAAAAAACCGACTAGCTTTCTGTCTGTGGTTTTGCCTGGGAAGAATTCGGTAACCGCACTTCGTAGTGAACTCATTTTAGTTATACCGCTATACCTGTGTATGTACAATATTTCATTTATATTGGTTCAGTAGTATAATTGTGACGTTACAGACACAAATGAGTGACTTACGCATCACAGTACTTGTATGGATTATTACTTGAAACATTATAAATCTTGACATAAAATTAATCTCTACGTTTCTGACAAGGTTAAAAAATACTATTGGATTGTTCACATACTGCAGATGCTCAGCATGACTATGGCACACTGATTGTTGCCGTCTTGGTGAATGGAACATTCAGAAGCCCACACATCGCCTATTTGTTTGAAAACGCTCAGGCTACATGAATGCTAAAATTCATATTTTACTTGTTCCAGGTTATTTGGCAACTTAAAGGCAGTGTGAACTAAAGTGATGTCGATCGAACTACTAACGGAACGGTGCGTACGCAAGTGTGTGTCAGTGGCAATGTGATAGTGTAGCAGTTGTGCTGAAGTGCTGCTCAAATTGGTAAGTTTATATTATTTTTATTCACATATATGCCCTATTTAGTGTTAAGGTAACTTTAACACATCATCCATTACAAATGATCGCCTCTGAGGTGGCTGGCGCGATTCTCTTGGGCCGCCTTTTCCCCCTCTGGAGCGCCGTTACCTCTAGGACGCCCTTATCGCCCTCTGGGGCGCCCATAGGGGCATTACTTTACATTGTAGGGTTAAGAGTCTCTACAGTGTGGTAAAGCTGTCCAAAGCCATCAGCGGCTAAGCAGTCAGTCATTTTAGTTGTGGGGACCTGAATTTGTTGACTGACGCCGACTTTTCATCAGATAATTCTATTTTCTAGAGCTCTATTTAGTGTTCAGGTAACTTTAACACATCATCCATTATAACTAATCGCCACTGCGGCCGCCACTGCAGTTCGCTTGTGTCATTACGGAGCTATTTTCCCCTTGTTTTTGCCACCATCTGGTAACTCACCGATATTTAAGCAACGACACGCCCTTTTTTTCGGCGAATATTTCAGTCTTTACCAAAAGTAAGCTTTTGCGTTTTGCTTCATCTTCACCGGTGTTCGTGTTTCGTAAGTATACTTTGGAAGGAGCAGATATTTTCTAAGCCAACTAGCATAGTTACTACGTCATCGACTAGTTAAGTATATTGTTCATGAGTGAGATCACGGTACAATTATCATAAAGGATTACAATACATTGCAACGTAGCCGAGAAGCCTGCGAACTGCCGCGATGCCGGTTGGTAAGCTGTGACTGCAGAAAACACGCATTGTCAGTTATGTAAGAAGGTTTTAAACATCTCCTTATTTATTTATTTATTCTTCAAGAAACATACAGTATTTAAATTATCTACAGCTATCACTTATAAATTCCACTAAAACCAATAAAGTTTCCACTTATATAAAATACATAATTAAGCTAAGATATACAATAAAAAAGGGGGGTGTAGGTATTTTACAAATTAATAAAAAAAAACAACAGAAAACGACATCAGTGTCAAGCTAACTTCTCCCCTCAGCCTTTTTATACGCTCCTATCTTAGAACAAAAAATGAAATATGTGTGTATGTATGTATGTCCTTAATAACTTCAACCTATAGCTCACTAGCGGACCCGACAGACATTGTCCTGTTTTAACTATAAAATACTATCACCACGCATTTTGTCAAACGCCATATAAGGTTACATCAAAGAAGTGTGAATTGTAAATCTCTATCATGCACTGAAGAAAAAAACATGCTTTCGTAACAACAGTCAGGATAATTTAATACGGTGGTTTAGTATTTTTAAATTTTCTAATTTTACATACTTAAAACCTAAGCAACCCGTATAACAGAGGTATACTCGACCCTTATAACACGTTGGGTTGAAAATTCCGTTCGACGAAATGTACGCTTCTGAATGCCGTTCATGCTTCATCAATTCAGTGAGCACCGAAAATCAGCAATCACCATCACTTTTGCCAAAAATATTCATCAACATCAATGTCACAATTACCAAAAAAAATGGAACTAATAATAACTTAAGATGATGTAAATCTCTGTCATAATTTACGGTAATAAAACGAAATACAACACTCGGTGGGCGCGATACAGTAACTCCACGAAACTTGACAATATTATTAACGTCTAACGGTGTTTTATGTCAAAAGTCTATTTTATTACCAGTGCGATACTCATTCGGTTGCCATATTTGTAAATTTTGACATATTTATTTCGTTACTTTTGAAATGGCCGTGAATTATGTAAACTTTATTAAACAGAATTTGACGGTTTTCTTACAAAATAAATGTGCAAATGTTTTACTGTTAAACTTTTAAAATAACCCTTTTTCAGACCTGCCTCTTTTTTGATGTTATCACTTTTTGAGGATAAAGCTGTAGTAACGACAATATTTAGAAAATGGTTTTCAGATGTAAAAAAACAACTAAGTCGGCAGACTATTAAAATATGACGGCCGTTTCGGTGTAATGAAGACGTTAGATAATACACCATTGGTCGCAGATTCGATCTCTGAACAGTACAAACATTCGTGTTAATGAACAAACATGGTAGGTAGTCAGAACGAAGCTGACCGGTGCTCGCTCAGTGAACGGAATATTCACAAGCTTAAATTTCGCAAATAGCATTTAAAACCCAACGTCACACCGCCCTTACTACCTAGTTTCCTATATAAACTTTTCAATTACGAATTGGCATAAAAAATGTCCTATTCTAGTGAAGATCATACCACTCGTAACTAATGCCATCTAGTAGAATGTAGTCTAATTAATAATCTAAATCACTAAGCTAAATGAATATGTATGGTTCCGAGTAGCGTAACAGTTGATTGCCATTCAGAACTCGTTGGGAGGACGACACATGGTTAATTCATGCAAAATGTTTTAATTTTGCTTCCTTAACAGAGCAGATTTAAAGACATACTAAATAAATGTGCTCACGACTGACTGTTGACGTCATGGGGAACGAATCATTCAGAAGCTAACATTTGACCGAGCGAATTGAAACACTTCGTGGTATTTTTTTTTCATTGGAACAAGGCAGTCATTTGACCACAATCTCACCTGATGGTAAGTGATGATGTGGTATATGGTGGTACATGTCTGCCTACCAAGTGCCAATTCACTCTTTTCTTGAAGAGTTCCACTCCTTAGCCGTTCGCATCATAAATGTGTCAGCCAAACGATTCGTGCGAATGGCCGGAACATCGACAACGCACTGATGGAGAGCTGACGTGCGCCTAGTGGCCCTGTGGTGGAAAGGCGGAGCCAGCTCGTGCAGTTCACTCGAAAGCGTGGAAGTAGTATCTCTCCCTTTTCTGCTGTATATATATTCCACATGGGAGTCAGCTTTCTTTGTTTTCCTTCTCCACTCTGCCCTGTGTTCGGAGACGACACACTCCTTCCTTCCTTCAGCACTACACTCTCCTACCTTGTCTTGGGTCTTCCTTTGAAAACTTCACCGTACGGATCGTTATAATATGATACTCGATAAATCTAGGATGTTCTAGCATTTGGTAGTACGAAACGGCATGTCAGGTTGATTCTTAGCTCTTAATCAAATATTGGTTTGCAAACAGTCAAACTTACTTTCACATTATTATTACTTTTGATTTCCAACTAAATTTAATTCAACAAAAGATACGCGTGTCTAACCATCTCCTTATTAATTAAACTTTTTAGCAAATTACAATCAATTGAAACTAGAAATAGAAAGTGACTGGTTTTTTGCTTTGGTTCTGACGCGTAGTTCCGCTTGCCCAAAATGTCTGACAATTTTTTTGCTGAACTTGAAGTGCTTTAGTGACAGTGAAGTAACTTGAATCAGTCATTTTGAAGTATTTCTAGGTGATTGCTTCTTGAAGTTTAGTTTTTGATACAATTAGTTCTGGTTATTGGTGATTAGTGATCAGCAGCGTAAGTTAAGCTCTGCTGGATTTACTAGGCCTTTATGAATAGCCAGAGTGGTCGGTTGTAGGCGGCCTACGTTAACTGACCACCGAATCTTTATTTGATTCCTTCTGGAAAGAAAATTAAATATTGAAGTAAAACTTTCATTTTTCCTGTAGGTTTTACGTTATGATAAAAAAGCTGTATTTTTTCGTAACACTGAATAATGAGTTGAACTGTGATTACCTTGATCACCTATGAACCAAAAAAGTTCCATTTTTACCATTTCGGTTTGATATCTCAAGGAAAAACAATATTTCCACCCAAATCAGATTTTTTAATTATAGTCTCGTCTTACTGAAGCCAATAAAAAACCGGTGTAACATTTACTACCCAGCCATTTTGCAAGTTGACAAAGCCACCAGTTTACCCGTAACAAATAAATCGAACAAGTAAACGTCTAGCGCGGGAGCCGTCGTCAGCCAGTTGGCGAACGATTGAAATTTGCACAATTACAGTCACTTAGACACTGATGAGTGTTGACCAATTTTGAGGTGGTGGTCTAGGTGATGAGCGGACGGAATTGATGAAAAACTTATAGACATTTTTACACGTTGCAAATGATATCAAACCAAATAGGTATAACTTTTGTGTATTTTTTTATTAGTGTCCAAATTATTCATAAAAATAAGAACTTGTCTTGTGAACCTATTAGAGTAACTACTGCATTTTAACGGTTTTCTGATCGTTACAGTATGAAAGGAAAATTGGTTTTAACTGACATGAGGGATTCAGGTTTAACGTGTAGCTCACTTTCACTGGAAATGATATTTTGATATTCTTTTCCAATCTTTGTAAGAAAATAAAATCATTTTAGATAATAAGTATTCATTTTGCGATAGGAACAAAGTAACTAAGTATCTTGTAAATTATAAAAAAACACAAGAGTTTCATTTAGGTATTTATTTAAACCCATAACATCTATCCTTACAGGCTAAACGAATATGAAAAAAAATAAGAAATTGTTAATCTGACCCTTTGAAGAAGGTTGTGGTTGGCTGGTAGAGAATGCCTCTAGGCATTAAGTCCGCCATTTGTACTTTACTTTTGTGCAATAAAGAATAAATAAATAAATAAATAAGAAGGCTAAATAAATAGCTATCTTTTAATGGCTTTGGCTCACAGAAGAGAGGAGGTTCTAGGCATTCCCTCACTCACACAGAACACACTCACGCTCACAGAAGAGAGGAGGCCTTTCTAAATACTGAATTTCCAATTTATGATTCTTCACTTGTACCACACAACGCTAGTACAGTCAGCCAATTCGTCTCGCTTGCTCAATTGATCGCTGCCACTCTTTAATTGAGTTCTTGTTTTTATTGTTTTTTGCGCCAGCGACAGTGACATTGGTTCGCAACACGGGCGACAGGTTTCCGACAATGTCACGACTCGACATTTTGTGTTAAACACGTCAATGCTTGTTCTTGATCACCAAGCCGAATTTGGTAAGTGTGGTAATTATTATGGTAGGTAGTTTGTCATTGTTCAGATATATTTGTAAATCTTCCATTTGTTCCATTTTTTGAACGGAGTAATCAAATTTATTAACCTTATTAATACTTACACATTTGCAAATATTGTGACGATTTTTCAACCCTATTAAATTCTTTTAAATTATGACATTACACATTTTCCTTCGGTGCTTTTGAAATGATGATAAAAGACACATTAAAAAAAACTCTATTAATACTGCTTAAAGTTACGAATTCTTACATTTACGGTGCTTTTTGATAGTTTTAACAAGAAAAGAAAAGTTTCTAATAATTATTAATTCGTAGTGACAAGATAATAAAAACTTGTCCAAACGAACAGTTCCAAAGTAAACACGCGTGCGCACGCGCAGAGGTCGCGCGGATAGCAATGACCCATTTCGCCATATACAGTGGCGCTTGCAAAACGCCAACATTCCCAACGACAGATGTTCAGGCAAGGTCTCTGCCTACTGCTGACTGTTCACGGGCACGCGGGATGCGCGAGAGTTTATTGTTTATACAACTTCACATGTTTGTGGATCTTAAAAACAAAAAAAATGAGGTAGGACAAAAAAAAACCGTTTGCTTGTGTTCGATTTAGATACTTTTTGGGTAAAAGTAAACTTTTTTTGTTGAAGATCTCTATTTTTGAAATTTAAAAAAAAATGATAGTTCTTCTTTTATTTAGAGTATCGATTAGTTGGCTCACCGACGAGCAGTCAAATTCAGTTCTTTGTCGTATTTTTTCGTTATTCTATAATATTATATTAGTTTTTACCGTGGTTTTTACCTACTTTTATTGTGTGACGTGTATGTGTGTGTGTATGTGTGATCGGAGTTACATCTGCAGCTGAGCAGGCACCCCAATTCTAGGCGATAAGGTCGATGAGAGAGGTAAAGGAAGCGGGAGACCGGTAAGTCCAGCTGGCCTTATCATAGTTCCGCCGAGAGTGCCTTCTCATCACCGCCGTAAGCCAGAATTGGTTGACGAGCCTGCAGAGCGCCTATAACGTGAGTAGCTTCGATCAGCATTTAATGACACAAAGCGTACACAATCTCTCGTTCTCGTTATCGCGTCGTTTTAAATTTTGAATACAGTCCATTCCCCTTCAGCTTGATTTTGGCATTTGGTGATAAGGACAAGCATAGTCAAGTAAAGGAAAAATAAACTTTATTCGTGTAAACTTAATAAAAAGCACTTATAAATGAAAATATTGAAAAAAAAGGGATTCTACCACCGGTTCGGACGTCTTGATTCTACCGAGAACAAACCGGCAAGAAACTCGGTAGGTCGTTTTTAATCTTGTTTGTTATTTTAATAGTTTTTTTAAGCTATTTATCCCTGGTATAATGGTATGGTCATTTGTAGATGACCGATTTTGTTAAATGACTAAGAAGAACACCAGAGGTCGTGGGTTCGATACCGCACATTGCCATCGACCACATCATCACTTACCATCAGGTGAGTTTCTGATCAAATGACTGCCTAGATCCAAAAAAAATAATTAAATAAAACAATAACAAATATTTGTGTGCATATACATGTCATTTTTTATTGGTCTGTGCGTTTCCTATGTATACGTAATGCATTTACAAATAATAGAAATATTTAACATCTGACATTAAGGTTGCTCACTAACCTTACACCCCTTCAACAATCCGCACTGAGCCCGCGTGTTGTCGTTCCATCTCAAAGTTGAGGTTAAGGCCTGTGCCCAGCAGTGGGACGTATAACGGCCGTTTATGTAATAGCAAAGGCTACCAATCTTAATTATTTGGCCAGTATTTCCAGTAGCTTCTTCCTCAACCACACTGCAACATTGCCCAAATTGCCAAAGTGAGGTTAATGCGAGATGCGCGCGCATGAATGACGAAACCATTACGTTACGCGCAAGCATTGTTGACTAGCGATCCGCGGCCTTGACCTCCAGCCGAGAAGTTGGCATTATCACGGCTTCGGCCTACAAGCGTTCCCTGAAGTAGGTATTTTGAAGTAAACAACTTTGGCACACTGGCGGCTAACTCCCCTGTAGGCTGGCTCATGTAGTGAGTAGTAGCTGATACTAAGTGTTTTAAAGTTATCAACTTAAGCACAACTTGCGGGTTATCTAAAACAGCGAAATGACAAACTGTAAAATATTTATAGAAAAGTGATTGTAAGGCAATAAACGAAACAGATTTATTTAGCAACGGACTAAGCTAGGTCCAACCAGGCTTACTAGCATGCGTGTCCCGACAAAATTGTCTCGTACTTTTTCTCGTGCCAATACAGAACGAGATAACGCGTGACGTAGTTGTGTCGCGGTGTCCTAGCCCAAGGTAAACAAACCTATAATCGACAAGCGCATCTAACGACAAACGCACTAACACGGATTTGTGTTCAGTATCGTAAAAAGGCGTAAAATGTAGACTCGGACTACCCCGAGAGGGAAAGGCGTGATTAAGTATGTGAATTAATTCATTCTAACCCAATGATATTTCAAAGAGGTAGATACGTTATGTCAGTAGGTACTGATGCAAAGTCTAAAATTGTCCCCTGGCGTACGTACCTATAATTTGACTGTGAACAAGATAGTATGATTATTTACTAGAGCGATAACGAGACAGATACATGTTGCGCAGTGTCGTCTCAAACTGTCAATGCTTTGCTCAGGTGTTCGAACTTCAGATGCCAATTTCAGATGCCACTTTTATAGCACAAGTAACCTATCTACGTCTTTTTTACTATAATATCATTGTTCTGACCACAATAATAAGTCAGTGTCAAACACTTGAAAACATTTTCCATGTTCAACCGTGAACAGTCACAGATCTTAAGGCGTGTGCACACGGACCCTGGTTTCCGAGAAACGAACAATTATTTTTAGTCACGAGTCTGCGTAGGCGCCGACAGTCAGTCACTGACTCACTTGTAGATACTTTTGACTGATTCCTTTTAGGGATATTGTTGAACGTTGTTTCATGACAGATAAAAAGGACGCATTTGTAATAGCACACCTTTAATGACGTTGCGACGAGCGTCATGACCCAGTGGTTGAAAACGAGTTAGTGTCGAAAGCCATGTAGTCCCGAGTTCCGAGACTTACTCTCCGGTAATAGAAAAACCCAAGCAACTAAAATAATGGGAGTATGCTTAGCCCTTTCCACATACGGTTCAAATCCCTATAAGCATTGGCAAAATGTCGGGTTCGGGATGTTCCGTTCACCATGATGGCAACAATCAGTATGGTATGTTGTGAATTCATTTCCGACCGGACAAACATTCATGTGACGATGAAAATCGTTCAGTGTCTGGGTGTTGTAACTTACAAATCCATACTTAATCAATAAGAAGTTGTTATTAGATAACTAGATTTTGAATGAGGCCCTTCTGTGGTGTAATGATGGCTGAATAAGGGAAACCATATTTTCTCGTTTGAAGGGAGGCATGTCTAGTTTTTATAAAGAATAACGTAAATGTTAAGAGGAATATCTTTAACACGAGCACGAATAACTATCAAGTAGGTAGACCTAAAGTTAACATTGAAATATATCAGATGCCGCATGACCAATGGTGTTGGCGAAGATTGTATCAAATTAGAGCTTCACAAAATAAGCAACGTGACAGTCCGTGAAGCAGGTGGTGAACTCCATGCCTTTCTAAAAAAGTTGACAAAAGGCAGAAAATAGAGAACGGAGAAGTGAAATAGAGGCTTTTGAGTAATAGTGGGAACAAAACGGCTGATATACGAATAATAAATTATTCGCTTCCTACATCGTCCAAGATTCAAGAGGAACAAACCTTGAAAATTAGTGTTTTTTTGTGTCATTGCAGTCTACTGGTGGTAGTAGAATGAATACGCCAAATACCTACCTACTCCCCCCTTTTTTGGGTACCATCCACCTGCTTCAAATCACCGTTCCACCTGGCCGCGTTTGTCCTATACTACGTTTGCCAACCCAGCTAAGTATGTGTTTCTTAGTTTTAATGTTATAATCGGGAGGAAAACTAGCGACCTCTGTACTAGGCATACCTCGTTATGGCCGTATTAAAAATCCTAGATATTGTATTTAACCAAGTCGAAGAATGATTTGTATGAATATAGGGCCCATGTTTCCCCTTAAGTAGAATCGTAGAGATTATCAATGTGAGCTGGTAATGGTGATTTATGTCTAAGCAGCTGTCAATCGGTGAGTTTGAACATGTTTTTCTGTCGGGAAACTCGCTGCTTTCCTAGGCATTACGTAGGTATGGTAAACTGTATTCTCCGGTGGAATAGCATACTTAATTGACCACACAGCGAGCTTAGCAAGGCAGTTCGAAATTCCATAAGTTACCTTAGTACAATTTATACTCGGATTTTTAATTGTAGTCAGTGAAATGACATTTTCAGTGTGGCAGGTTTTCAGTCCCAAATAAATAGTGATGTGGTAAATCGAGTTTTTACAATTAAAAGTTAGTCGACATTACAGCCTGGCAAAAAAGTCGTAGTGAATGACCACGTCTTACTTCCATATGTCATTACTGGCAACACACACTGGTCAGACTCTCGTCTTGAGACATAGAGGTATTTCGGTAAACTGTATTTAGTAAATAGGTTTTCAGTTTCAAAATGTTTTGTTTCTGTATTATATTATTTACAGGTAAGAATTTCGTTTATTAAAAGGTCATACAACTGGAAAAGTTTAGGAGGATACAACAGTAGAATCTTCCCTTCTACCTTCACTTATTTTTGAATCGAAGAAAAATAGTATGGACTATCATGAAGAGATGAATTCAGAGTGTTTTGAGAAATGGCTTAAAAGCATTTTGCCAAAATTAAAGCCAAATGCGGTGCTGGTATTAGATAACGCACCGTACCATTCAAGAATAGTCGAGAGTATCCCCACTTCAAACTGGCGGAGGGCTGATGTTGTTCAGTGGTTAGATGAAAAACAAATTAAATATCAAGCTACAATGTTAAAGGCTGAATTAATCGAAATAGTAAAATTACTAAAATCAAATTACGAACGCTATGCTGTGGAAGAGTTGGCCGCTGAATACGGTGTCACAATCCTACGTCTGCCACCTTTTCACTGTGAGCTCAACCCAATAGAGTTAGTTTGGGCTCAAGCAAAGGGGTACGTTGCCAGGAAAGATGTACGTTTTTTTAAAATTAAAGAGGTAAAACAATATTTGAAGAATCCCTGAAAGAGGTGACGCCTGATAATTGGAGACAGTGCATACACCATGCCATAAAAGTCGAAGACAAAATGTGTCAACTCGACCACATTATAGACCAATAATATGTGGATTCCTTCGTTATAAATGTAACTGATTCCGATTCCGATTCTGAATATACCGATTCAGAATCGGAGTCGGAATCAACAGCAACCGTAACGAATAAAAACGTATATAATTACTTATATTTTCCTGACTTTCAAGTGTTAATTCCCCTGAACCTCTTTGAACATTTTTTTCCCAGCTATGGTTATAATTTTTTAGTGAGAAGTTTTAATATGGAGATATGGTCCATATTTCTTAAATTGTATTATTTAATTCGTTGTGTACCTATTAAAAATTTACAATTTAAAAAAGGCTTTGATACCTAATAAAATGAAGCATGACTAAATGTCTAAGTCTAGTGATTGCCGAACGTCACTATTGTAGCGGGCCACCCTGTTTTGTATCAGTCACTGTTGAAGTTGTCATTTCGCTGACTACAATTATTAATCGTACTATAGTAGTGTCAGGTTTCGCTAAAAAGATAACCACCGATTCTAAATTTGAGGTTTTATTATTCAGTTCCTTGCCACAATCTTAAATCCAGAGATGGCACCAAGTAAAGCTTCTTTCAAAAAATCTGTCCGTTAATTTCTTCGACTTTCTATTGATTTCCTATTGTTCGTCTTCTATCCTAGCTCTGTAAAAAAATGAAATATTTTAACATTGAAAAGTGATAAAAAGTAATAAAAAAATTAAACACACTTTAAACATTGAAAGCTTGTGAGCCAGTGATGCGAATTGGCTAAAGCTTAGTGGTGGATTTGCTCGAGGAGAAAACTAACTTTCTTCACGATTCTTCTCCCTAATTCCCACCCTTAGTAGTACCTATTAGTAAAAGCGACTGGCAACGACGTCGTTAGACACGTTACAATGATGCCATCGCCTCCGCCACTAAGCTCGCGCCAACTTAACACTGCCTACATTAGAACGAGAAATCGTCGTCCCCTATCTTTTCATATTTGCGTTCGCCATCTTCCAGCCTAACCCAAGGAGCCAACCTAACCTAAGGAGGTTGAGGCTCTGCCCAGCTCGAGAAACTTTAGGCACGTTACTTAAACGTTAAGGGTTGAGAGCGCCCCTTTAACCCCATTGTCCGGTAAAGCCGTGACCCGAAAATTTGGACTCACAACTACTTGTCCACTTTCTTTTTCAACCTGTGAGGGTTCAATGCTCATAATATGCTAAGCTCAATTTGTCCTACACTATAATCCTGACCTACCATAAGCCACTGATGTTTCCTATAAAGGGGATTAACTGAAATAGCTCGATATTTTCAACGGTACCTGTCGCTACTGCGATAAAAAGAGATAGCTGGAATTTCGTAAGCGAGTGAGAGGAACAGTTGCATCTTGTTTTGAATGCAAGTTAATTCTGATTTATTCTGTATTTGGTATTATTTTTATGGGCGATATTTTAAAAGTGTCGTTGAACTTTGAAGGTTTTAACGACTTGTTCAGCGCAGTGGTTGAAAGCGCCGGATGGGATGTAGCGCGTTCGATTTCCGGACCAGTACAAGCGTCTGTTGATTGAATTTTTGTTAATTAAGTTTTATAGAAAAAACTCGCTTTAATCCCTTTTTTCCAGTGATCCATTTGCGAATCGAAAAACGCTTGTAAAAAGCAAGCTTACTTTTGAAAAACTTTATCTTTAGAGTTAGTAGCTGGCTGGAATAAGAACCCTACAGTTTATAAAAAAGCATTTAAATTGGGCTTTCTAGGAACACGGTCTCGAGTCAACGTCAAGTGGAGTGCCTGCGCGCGCACATTCCGTGCGCACTTGCAACGCGCACTTATGCAAACTATTGCAATAGTTATGACTTGTTAACACGTTTTGCATCGCTGCTAACATTATTCCAATTATTCCTGTGTAACTTTGCAAACTATGAAGAAATATTATATATTTTATATTATGGTCTGGACCAGACTAGACCTAGAGACCACAATACATATCTTCGTGGTTTTAGATGGATTTGTCTTATATTTAAAATCAAAATATAAAGTAACTAAAAATAGTACTTATAAGATACATTCTAATCCTAAACACATGGGTACACACATGTTAGGCTAGGCTTTTAGTTTTGCATGAAACTTTCATAAGGAAGTCAACGTTGGGAAAACATACCATACTCACGACTCTATCCCGATGGAGTAGTCAGAGGCACACATATTGCTACCGTAAATCTAATAATCATATGTTAAATTCAATATAAAATATAAATAAAATACTTTTTAATTTTGTATTGGAACCAGGCATTTGACCACAATCTCACCTGATGGCAAAAGATGATGTGGTCGGTGGTGGTACATGCCTGCCTAGCAAGTGCCTATATTCTATTCTTTTCACGCTATTTTCTTGAAGAGACCCAAGTTATATTTTTCCGGAATCACATGCACGGGAAGCTAGTTCCACTCCTTAGCCCGACCCGTCTCATAGGTGGGAGAAATACTCCATACACGGACGAATTTGCTCTTTGTACGAAGTTACAGTAAAAGACTGTGTATAGAAGTGTGAGGAATGAGGATATTGGAGATTGCTGAGTTAAAAGTCTAGATTCAACTCAAGTCGCCTTTCTAGGGTTCTTGACTCGTGCATTCAAAGACTCAGTTTTCACTAGGTGTTTGAGTTCCCCCCCTCATGGGTTCTCGCCTCGGCGTGACGAGGGGGCCTAGTACCTGTGGTAGGGGCACCACCGGGAAGCGAAGAGAACCCAGGCGTGGCAGCGCGGTGGACTGAGCACCCACCCGCTGCGGCCCGTAAGGGCGGCGTGGAGCTGCGGGGCCAGTGGGGCCTACCAGGCGCATTGAGGCGCGTGGTTGGGGCCGCGGCGCACAACCGGTTGACGGGGGCTAGTAATCCGAGGCTGATCCCCCCTGTGCGTCGAGGCCCGGCGAGGCCGTACCGCCGGTTACGGCAGCGGAGCCGCCCTTTGGGTGGCTCGTGGTTGCGGGCCCAGTAGGGTCTGCGTACGGTGGCCAGCTGGCGCGTGGTACGGGGGTGCCGCCGCCAGCATTGCACGGGTCACCGCTGCCTGGTAGGGACGGCTTGACATCCTCGGCCGTCCCTTATGACCTCCCCTCAGGAAGGGGGGGTCGCTTCCAGCCCGCCATGCAGGCGGGCTCCGTCCGGGGGAACGCGCACGGGGCCTCGTGCTATACGGCGTATTCCCCCACTACGGACGATCAGAGGGAGTAGTAGGGGTTTTAGTCGGTAGGGCCACTGGTATACCACCTTTCCAGTGGAGAGTCCGACATAACCCGTCCGTCCCCCGGTGGACGGGTACGCGTAAGCTCCAGGCCTAATATTCTAAACACTTTGGCCTTTACTCAAAAAGGCCCCCAGAGAAGACTTTGCATTTGTACTATTTCAAACCATGATTATTCCTACAAGAACCTCGGCATTTCTATTTCTAATAGGAGCTTGTTAAATGCAGGAAAAAGTGTATTATATTTATTATCTCATCATCATAGAATACTGCACATTCCTGACCATGATTGGCAGCGGGCGATCATGGCGTACAGAGGCGCACACATCAACCTTTACATAGGGGCACCTTATGCGTCTGACATTAGACCCATTTTGGAATAGTTTTGTAAAGGTTGATATACGCCTCTGTACCTTACATTCCAGTGCAATAGCAATTATGAAAATATTGCTAGTATATCTTGAGGAAATTCATTCATCATTGATCGACGACCGATTTGTTGTCCAATTGTTGAGGAGTCAGCTACTACACCAAAGATTGCGGGTTCGATCCCTGCACAGTACACACATTTGTGTGCATGAACAACTCAGTTTGTATTGTTTCCTATGTATATAAAGTATGTTAAGTATGTTAATCCCTTGTCTAGTATCCCATAAAAACGAGCTTAAATTAGCTCATCTTGGGGCTAAATGGTGCTGTGTGGAATAATGTCCAGGGATATTTCATTATTTATTTTATCATAGTCTAATAACGGCTGGATTGAAGCTTGTAACTTGAATGACGTGGCGAAGAGCAAGGATACCTTGAGGATATTGGAGAACGATCTTAGACGCATTTTTTTAATTCTACGAAATTTCTAACTATAATTTAAAACAAAAATAGTGAGTTTTCAGGGCAAAGTGTGAATGATTAAGGACCCTGTAATACGGGTAAGAAAATGGAATGAAAATTTGCCGAATAATAGTCACGTTCCTTGGGTTCTTTTTGCAGAGGTAATTTATTACAACATATCATCCTCAAAAATTTACTATTTAATTAATACTTGATTCCTTAAGGAAATAATATTGTAACAAAATGCCAATAACAACATAGCTGAGATTTCAGCGCGTTGTTAATAGGTGTCCGTACCAGGAATCGAACCAAGGACGTCTGGCTGTCGCGACGGCACTGATCACTTGTACAGTCAGCCTCAAAACGATGTGACCTTCCTGAACGCCCAAAAATGTCTATACTGTTGGAGAAAAACCATTCTGAGCCTTTGACGATAATACAAAAAATTGTTCAATAAAAAGCCGATGTAGAAAATTAGAAAGAAAATGTATTATCAAGAAGCGCATACTCGGAACAATTTGCAAATCGGAAGAGAAAAATATTTCAGCACAATGTTTCTACGTAGAAAAACTGAAATACGATGTTACGAGTGCCATCATTATAATATGACAAAATGACTCGAATATTTAAATTATTTTATTCGTTTGAAGTACGATTGTATACTGACTTAAAATAAACTTACTAATTCTACTCACCCCACTCTTCGGAAAAGCTGTTAGAGCCAGAAGTGGGTCCAATATCGAGTCAAATCAAAAATGATGTCATCAATGGCGGTTCAAAGCCCACAGAAATCAGACCTTCGACACACTCAAGTAGATACGAGTATCTTCTCAGCCTTAGAAGTGAGTCACAAGACCATTAAGGTGAAGGATAACCAGTAGATGCAATAATAGTTTTTATGCCACACGTATTAATTGTTTTTACTCCACTCATTGTTTTATTTACACTCATCAGGTCTTATAATAACGGTACCAGAAAACAAAACAATTTAGTTGGTAGAGATCGTCTAAGCTGAAATGACGCGCTCCTCCACTGCAACTACGCACACACGCGAGCAATCTTGTATGCGTAGATGCGGTGAAGGTGCGCGTCATTTCAGCTTAGATGACCTCTAAGTAGGTATCAATATGTGGACCTGCATCTATCGCAGGCCCGGTGATGACTTTTAGGTACTCTACGTATACCTTGATTATCTTTTTCAATAGATAAACTTATTGCATGCAACAGAAATGTAAAAAACATGGTTTAATATCGAAATTGGGCTTAAATTCGCTTCTGAATGATCCATTTCATTAATGTTTTCTTTCTTCAGTTTTGAGAAAAACAGTTAATTGCACTTATTTAGGTGCAGTAAAATGGCAAAAATATTGACAGATTTTTTTTAAAGGAAATAACAGATTTCATTTGAAATAACCTGGTATTTTACTGAACTTATGAAAAGTCTGAGTATACTTACAAATATTTATGTGCAGGGGAGAAAAGGGGAGGAAAGATATAATTAATTACGTACTTAAATGTAATGTGCGTCCAGCATACACAAAATAGCGATGACTCATTCCAAGAGTAAAAAAGCGCGCGAACCTGCAGTCACAACGCTGTGACAGCAGATTGACAGATGACAAAAGAAGTTCGCGACAGATAATAAAAAGGTCATGTTCCGGTTTACGCACAAAGGGCTTGGCATTTGTAGATAAGATGAATTTAGAAGAAATGTTTTTTTTCTGAATGCTTGTTCTACGTTGTTGGAATATGGCTCAAGAAATATTTTAACTAAGATTTAACAGATGATATCGTTTTCAATCTTTGAATAAGTAATATGACTATGTTACAGATGAACGTTTATTGCAGACGTTTAAGATATTTTCAGAAATAGTGAGATCAAGAGCACCTTCAACCTGATTAGAACGGGTTATTGAGAGCTGGAACCTTTCGGTTACATCCGAAGAAGCAGACGTTTGATTTTATTGATAGGGTTCTCGGTCTTCTTTGGAGTTTTAAGTTCCACTCCTATTCTTCCACTGGCAAAACCAAGGGCTCTGAGTACACTCCAACAATGTTTTTTAATGCACAAAGAAGCTTTTTTCATCAAAGGTTGTGAGTTCTAGGCACCCAGCACGAATTTTACTGAAATTATAACTTAGCGCATGCGCAACAAACTGACATCCATGTCTAGTATTTAAAACTATATAAGTTTTAAATACTATACATGGATGTCAGTTTCAGATACGCTTACTGGCTTTTACATTGTTACCATTCACACCCATCATATCGTAGAGTCATAGGATGCTAGGACTCTGGCTTGGTACCCGGTGGTCCCAAAATCTGTCCGGAAAAAACATCAGTACTTTGTGTTTATTGTACTATTTGGGGCTAACTCCCCGGTGAACGGCGGTCGGTTCGCCCCTTACCACGTTGAGTTCAAATTCCCACGGCGAAATGTGGGCTTCTGAATGTTTTGTTCAACATGACGGCAACGATCAGTGTGCCTCTGACTAACCCATTAGGGATATGGTCGTGAGAGTATGTTAAAGGATGCTCTTATTTTTATCCGCATATCATTCAATGGCAGTGTATGTTTGTTCAAGTGTTCTTTGACGAAACTACCAGAATTGTACATGTACTTGTACCTATGTAGATTTTTATTATTATCTAGTGAATACATAATTCTATTCATTAATATACCAACGTGCCAAAATAAGTATAGCACTGAAAGCCAACGGAAAGAGCTTTTAGTTTCACATAGTTATGTTTTACAAGTGCCTAAAATATTTTAAATATTTCTATTTTATTAAATAGCTGAAAACTCCATTTGAAAAATAAACATAGCTATACGGACTTTCCACAATTATAAGAATTCAATACATCCCGACTAATAACTGAACATTTCAGAATCCGGGCGTAACCCAACGTTTCCTCAGATCGAATAGTCATTAACCTCAAAAATGACACTCGAAAAAAACAAAAGCGTCGCTTGCGCATGACAGGTGCGCAGGAGTCGCCGGAGCGCGCGGCACGCGGCCACAGTAAACAGAGAACAGTAAAATATCTACATACAAACGGGCCGCTCTCGGTTTGAATGAGCATGTGCGCGTCGGCACGCGATTTCACGCACACGCTAGCATAAAATAAAGGGGAATAAGGTGGCGGCAGTACGTACGGGCTGTGCCGCGTGTCTATGAGCACGCTAGACTAATAACTCGGCGGGCGGTCTTAGATAACCTACTGTTATGTTTACTGTGACGCGGCGCCGCTTCCCACTTTTTTCTCGTTCTCGCCGAGACCAATATAACCGCGCCCATTCATGTGACACTTGCCTAACTTTTTGTCATTCCAATGTTTGGACAAATGTTTGATGGGGTGATATGGTGACGGAAATTCCTTTACAATTATGGAAGTTTTAGCTTTAGTCATCAATTTACTGGTGTCGTGTAATTAATGTTTGTCCCACCTACGAGTGAATGTGCATTTGACAAATTTGTATATATTTTGTGAATGGGTATACCGATTTCATATTCAATCTTCAATAACAATCTGGTTAGTTCAGATTCAGGCTAACTTGATCTTGATGTCTATTTACTCTTCCAGAAAATAATTTATTTAATTTGTATTAACAATGTGTCATTTTATGCCCTAACAGATCTCATGTCGTGGACATTATTTTGCTAATAACCTACAGACTTGACATGACACAATGAAGATTATCATCACTTACACTTGTTTTTTTTACTTCCACTAAAAAGCCGTTTTTTCATTACTGCAAATAATTTCCTTATTCTAAAAATAAAATTAGGTAAAATACATTATTTCATTTCCACCTAAAAGTTACAAATATAACTAGAACCAATACTTTAAAATTCAGCCTCTAAATATAATATATTTTTTTTAGACGCTTCAAAAATAGTAGCTTGTAAAGAAACTCTACCAAAAACAAAATGGCCACTTGAAAAAAATATAACGCCACTGGAATTAAAATTGCTTGAATTTATACATCCGTATATAAATAAATAAATACATATTGCGTTTGCACAAACCGTGTTTTATAAAATAGCCCACTTTATTTTATATCTAGCTCATATTATTGTCTGGGGTCACAGTCCGTAGGGTCCGAGAAAGGGACTAATAGTCTTCATTGAGATTTATGTGTCCACCCTGCGGTAACCGCGTTCCCACAAGTGGATAAGTGACTAACTAGTTGATTAGTTTTGCAATCAGATTTTACGACTAGCACATTATGGCTACTATGGTACGTTGTAAATCAGATAGTGTTGAAAAACATAGTTACGGTTTGAAAAGTAATTGTGGATTTTGTATATTTTATGCATTTTATAATAATCCATAAAACATATTATTATTAACATCGCTTTTATTGGTTCCTAAACACTTTACGCAATTACGGTAAATGAAGCGCTGAGTAGACGCCATACTTTTTGGCGGTTTTGGTATAAAATGTAGAGAGACAAGAAGGCAAGTCTTATGGGGCTTTACTTACTAATTTTGTATTTTGTCTACAAAATAAATAAAAAACGAATTGTTTGGATTGTTTTTTCCTATTTAAGTAATATAGAAATAATCAGTCCTCCACAAGACTCGATGAAAATGATTTTAATAATAAAAATGAAGTTAAGAAGAAAATTGGTGGTATATTTTGCTTCCTGCAAGTTAAAATTCTTAAACTTAAACGTTGTTTGTTCAATCCTAAGCTGAGGATACATACTTGTCATTTGACTTATAATTACGACGCGTCGAAAGTTCTACTGGTTTTTGTGTTTATTGAACCCACCCTTAGAATGTTTAGCTAGGGGAAGTTATGCCCTTTTATGCTATGTGATGTTTTCTATATTTATTTTATGCTGTTGTTAAGCATTCGTCTTGTGTCGAAATTCTTAATTGTGATTTATTTACTCATATTGCCCACACAGAACATGTTAAAAAAGAATCTTTTGAGTTCCTTGAAACACATCTTAAACAAATCCTACTAATTCTGTAAATGCGAAAGTTTGTGTGTAGATGTGCCATGCTGCTCTCTCACGTAAAAACTACTGGATGGATTTTAAAGAAACTTTACAATAATATAGTTTATGCATCTGAATAAGACATAGGCCTCAATTTATAACCATTTGTAACATTTTTACCCTAAGTCCACGGGGACGAAGTCGCGAGCGGCTGCTAGTTTAACATACTTACGCTCAGAACGATATTTTAGACGGAGTAGTCAGAGGCACACAGCTTGTTTCTGTCATGGTGAACAGAAAATTTAAAAAGAAGGCGTCGTGATCTGGGTTGCTCTGGTTTTCATCACTATTTTCCATCACCGGAGAGTTAGTCGCAAATTGTACAATGAACATAAAGTACTTAGGTAGTTTGGCAAGCTTTGAATTTGGGACCGCACGAGATCCGCGCCAGAGTGTTATACACAAACATACCTAACCGAATACTTATTATATAACATTGACGGCTTATATACGTCCCACTGCTGGGCAGAGCCCTCACCTCAACTATGAGGTGGAACAAGCCATACTCCAACACGCGGGCTCAGTGCGGATTGTTGGAGGGGTGTAAGGTTAGTGAGCAACCGTAATGTCAGATGTTATCAAGCCGCCCTCAGTCCTCCGACTAGTCTAAATGCCTTAGGCATCTCCGTGCTGCGGCAGGCACGTTAAGCAGTTGGTCCTGGTTGACGTCTCTAGATGTCAGTCGTCAGTACTTATTAGTCAAATAAAAACTTGTTCTGGATCAGAGACGAATCTTTGCATGTCACGGAACCAACTGAGCCAATCATCCAGTCAAATCAGCCAGAGAGCCATGTCTAATCTGGTGCATACTAGATCCTAGACCAAAAGCGATTCGCAAAAACTGACCCAGTTGTGCGCGTACGCAGATGAGCCGATGACCTGCGCAAGTGCCTCATCCTGCGGATTAACTTGTATTAGAGTTATTAGGTTCGTGTCCCGGTTCGGGCTGTGTACTGAAACTAGAGCTGGGCTGGTTTTTTATTCATTAAAAATCAGTGCTCTAGTTTTTTTAAAATAAATACCTTTCCGTTTGAGGGTACAAGACGTAAAAGACTAAATTGACGCAAACTGAGTTCCTGGCAAGCAACACAAGTTCAATACAACCTACCTATTGATTAGTTTTTAGCTTAATCTTCAAAAAAGACCTTGACAGAGTGTAATACCCCATAAACAAGTCAAACTGTTGCAATTCATATCATTTAAGAGAACCGGCGCCTGCGTCGATTCGCGTCCATCGGCTTCGATGCAATCACAGTAATTATCAGATTGCCATCTATCACTTGAGTCTGAGTTAACTGAAGTGTATTATTTTGAGTGGCTGCTATGCCACCCAGGCAGCTGAAGCTCGCCTTTTTATTTCAAATATAAATAAATAAATCATAAATAAATAAATATCCCTGGACATTATTCCACACAGCGCCATCTAGCCCCAAGTGGGCTAATTATAGTCCGTTTTTTTATAGGATACTAGACAACCGATAAACATACCTAAATACTTTTTCTTTTGTAAATACATACTTAATATACATAGGAGACAGAGTTCATGCACACAAATGTTTGTACTGTGCCGGGATCGAACCCGCGACCTTTGGTTTAGTAGCCGACTTCTCTACAATTACACCAAGACGGTCGTCGGTAATTAAATGTAAGAAGAGGGGTTTTCAAAATGGTTCTTACAGGGCTGGCAACACTCAGCACGTATGCATCACTCGTGCATACGTGACCTTAGGCTGTGGTATCCGCTTACTTTGAGGCTATCCGCATGCTTGTGAGCCAAAGTCAAAAAGAGTTGCTCGTGGGCTTAATGCTGAAAGAAAATTTGACAAAGATTAGCCCTACCGCACTATAGGGTGAGCACAAAATGGCTCTTAGCCGTAAGCAAATACAACTGCTAGATGACAGTCCATAAGCCTAATACTTGATAACATCTGATTGTGGTGTAACCACCACCTTTACATATATCTCTCCAACAAATGTGCCCATCAGTAAGAAGTAATGCCTTTACAGAATATTTAAAATCAACGAATCACAATATCGAGTACAAAAATAAACAATGGTTTTGATATTTTCATGTACATTGTTATTTGTCACTGTCTACTCATATGTTAGTCGAAGTATTAGGTAGCAGAAGTTTATCTAGAAAGAAGGAAGTTTATCTTTTTTAAGAATTACTTACACAGCACAAATTCCAGTTTTTTTTAAAGTTAGCATTAATAAAGTCTGAAATGATTGAACTTTAACGCACTTTTCAATTCGGACCGACAACTTGACTGTCAGCACTGTGAGCGCTGATATTGCAAATCGGACCCCAGTCTTAGTATGTAAATGTGTCTATATAGCCAGCTACTTTGTCGACTTGTCTGTTAAAATTCTCAACGTACCCACTCAATGTCTGCGCTACCATACAATCTATTAGTACACATGCAGAACAATAAAAACCAGGGTTGATTCACATAAGCAATTTTGCATAAATCTCTTTGTTATTGCCGAATTACTTGTAAATTAAGGCCAATTTGGACGAATCGAGTGGCGAGCGCAGTCGGAGCGAATGCACTTAACTTGTTCAGCATCCATCACGGTCAGAGATCAGGCAACGGAGATGTGTCAAGCGATGGAATGAGGAATTTTCAACCACCAACCCATACTAGGATTATCTTGCATAAATACTAAAAAAAAACACGAGGCAAGAGAGGGACAACATTCAAAAAAAGTTAGGGCACTTTCTTGACCGTAGTCAATGTTGACAACTGAAATGACGTGTTATAGTGTCAACCGATTGAATTTTTGATTTAATTTGCTAGTGATATTTGCTAACAGTGGCCAATATAAGCATAAATCACAAATTGGTTTATTCACACAGAAATAATTTAGTCTGTTAACATCTTAAAATACAGAAAATATCTTAAGTTATGTCTTAATAAGACGGTTTTCGTTTAAATAACCTAAATTAACCTTAATTAATAAAATAAATAAACAATTGGTGGCGGTGGTGGGCCGTGTACTGGCTGAATGTTAAAAAATTGGTTAAACTACAAAAGTTTTTCTTTGGACTTTCAATAAGGTGCAGTAAAATGACCAGATATAAGAGATTTTTCCAGAAAATGTCCACTTATCTGTCATTTTGCTGCAACTCATAACATAAAGAGTCCGAGTACAGGTTTTACGTGATGTGTTCAAGATATAGTATTTTTTACTGTTATAGAAATTGAATTAAAGTGACAGGGCGGCAGAACTACCCCCAGAAAAGGTAAGTATAACATATTTCTTGAAGATCTATTGATGAAGTTGAAGTTGATGCAATGTTTTTAGTTTTTGCTTATGTCTCAAATATTCACTGAAGTCGCTGATCATATCCGATACGGAAACTCATGATTAATTAGATTAGATTATATAAGTAATTTATTTCTTAACATAACAAAACAATAAATCCTTCAAGATAATTTTAGTATGTGAAACAACGATGTGATAGTCAAATTTTTACTATCACAATTATTTATTAGCCAACAAATTCATAGAAACAGTGGGTAATAAATAAAAATAGATTAAATCTATTTTTATCAATATTTTTTCAAAGGGTCATGCTTATTAAATAGCTTTAAGTTTTAGTGTGTACTTTAAACGCAAAATTACAACCAACAAAAACTCATTCGTGTGACCGTATTTCATGCTCCGACCGCTCCAGCACTTTGAGTCTTGTTCCGATTTCTTTACTAGGCAGTAAACGCTTTGTTTACAAACTGACCTGTCTGTACAACCTCATAATCTTCATCTAATTTTAGTTAGTCGGACGTATGAGTAATGCGGATCGCGAGCTATGACGAATTGTATCAGGACTCCTAATCCGATAGTTTAAACGGACGTTCAACTGGTTCAGTTTGGAGGTGGCATATATCAGCAACCTAATTTAACTAAACCTAATTATAAGCCCAATAGGATTAACATTAATACAGCAACTTGATGCTTGTGCTATGGTATACTAGACTAACGGATGTACATAGCTAAATACGTCTTTTTTGTAAATACATACTTAATATACATAGGAAACACCTAGATCAGTACAAACAGACATGTTCATGCACACAAAATGTTTTACTGTGCGGGGTCGAACCTGCGACCACTGGTATAATAGCCCACTTCTGAACTGTTATACCAAATCTGTCGTCAAGATGAGATAGAAGATTTACACTTTTAAACTAAATAAATTTGATCAACTAAAGTATAAAAGAAATAATTAGGATTTACAGTAAGTATTTTACTATTAAAGATTAGGAAAAAAATCGGCTTCACCTCGCTATACCATGAAGGTGACAAATATAAGGAAAATAAGAAATTTATCTTGCTGCTAATTTATCGGTAGAAAAACAGTTTAAATAAATATTTAATAAAGATATTTATAAAGATGTTCCTATCTTAAAAACTTGTTCGTATTACAATATTTGCATACAAATATCTACTAAGACATAGCCATAAATCAATGTTTTTGTAATATAAATATTGGCAAACATTAATGTGCGTGTTTATAGATACACTATAGGCGATCAATAAAATATTTGATAAATTATAAATATTTTGCACATATCAGGTATGCACATGATAATATGACCGATTAATAGGTTTTGAAGTGTTAATTTAACTTTAAGAAATAAATGAATTCTTAAATAAACATCTAATAACTTAAGAATGTTTTTAAAACTTGGATAAAAACAAAGATAATTTGATTTTTGTTTTATATTCAAAAATGAAACTTAGCATTTTATTTACCTTTCTTGTTTCCCTACCTGCAAGTTGTCTGGTAGAAATAGTTTTTAACAATAATGCATCGATGGCGATAAGATTAAGGTGACACAATCTCTGTTATAAGTAAGCATAAAAAAATATTGTGGTTTAGTAAACAAACTTATTGCGTTTGTAACTGTTATTTAACATATTTTATGTTATTACAAGTTATAAGTTCGTTAAAGTAAAGTTTGCTTATAACTGTAATACGAGTATAACAGTACAGGTATAAACGCAATAAGTTTGTTAACATTAATCATTATGTAAAATATATTGAATCACAGTTTATAAACATAACTTAGAAAATATTAATATTTCGTTACATTTGAATTGAATAATAAAGTTATGTAAAAGTGGCTTTGCTAGCATAAAATCACTATTTTCCTATCAATAACATTTTAAAACACATTATTTAAAATGCAGATAAGCTAAAGAACTTAAATATCTATACGAAATCATTCAAGAACAGGATTTGTACTAGTTTAAGAAGGAAATTTTGTATTGGTGTACTTCTTTATCGTTAAAGTTTCTCGAAAATTAAAGAGTAAAATTCAATGTAACTAAATAGGTAGAGATAGAGCTAAAACGAAATTATTTTAAATTGCAAAGGGCGTTTCTATACTTATTGCAAAATTTTCAACAGTAAAATCACGTACTAAAATTATTGACTTATAAAGAAAATAAAGAAACAAATATTTACACTTAAAAAAACAAAAATAAAAAAAAACTAATAAAATAAATAATAAATAAAATAAATAGAATAATACCGTAATTTATTTTATTTTTTACTTAACACACTCTTTATGTACGGTAGATGGCACATCACTCTATCCATTTCCGGTCAGTCCTCCTTGCTTTATTGCAAAGAAATGACATTTGGCAAGAGCGAGAGAAAAAACGGAAATGGTGTAACCTGATGTGCTGTTGACTATACACAAAAACACATATTCGTACTTTATGTACACAACACAAATAGGACGATTCTATTCGGTCTTCAACATTGTATCAGAAAAGGTACTGGTAAAGGTACTTCACTTCTAAATTAGTACTTTTTAACTAAGTTGAAGTAGGTAAATGGTAACTTTGATGGCAACGCAGGCTCGTAAAAATATGTACTTCGTTTTACTTTTCAGACATGTGCCATAATTATTGTTCTGACGAAAAGTAAAGGTGGGAGTGCCACATCCACCCTTCCCCATACCTCCAGGCGTAGATCATTGACCCACGGTGCGGGATGCGCGTGAGTTGATATTTATACACATTTGGGTCACTAACTCACTATTGAGACGTTCAAGTGTTTTGGTGTTATTGACTGTTTAGAGGTAGTGTAATTTATTGGTTATTGATTGTATAACATAAGTATTCGAGTTGTTTGATAATGTTAAAAGGTGCTCCTGGCGCAATTATGACAGTGGATCGACTTCTATCGCCAATTTGTAAATGGGACCCACCCCTAACAAAATTTAGTAATATATTTTTGAATGGAACTGCTTGTCCAAAACACGGAGTCCCGGTTGACGTCGTTACATATCAGTCATCAAGCCCAGTTGGAGGCCTCAAGGCGGCTTGATAATATCTGTCAGTGTTCTTTATCACTCACCTTACACTACTCCAACCATCCATACGTTCATACGTTGGAGTATGGTCTCACCTCTCAGTTGAGGTGAGCCCTGTGCCCAGCAGTGTGACATTTATAATCTATTTCCTATGTTTTTGTTTACTATACCTAAGTAGTCACTCAACATAAACTGCCCGAAGTACTCTGTCGCCGCAAACGCCCTTGTTTGAGCAAGTTAACAACAAAATTGCCTATTAATTACTCCCAATTGAAGCCACAGTTTTTACCACGAGATCTTGAGATAATGTTTATTGCTCTTAAGTTGTCTGTGTATCTTGATTATTAAACGCCTAGTGATTTGACTAATGGCTTAATAAGGCGGTTGGTGAGTCGTTAAATAGCTTAATTGTTATTTACGACTGTTAGGAAGCGCCACAGTTTAATAAGACTAATCAGACAGAGTTTTATTTCTGCTGGCAACAAGAATTTACAATCTTTAACGTCAATCATTGACGGGGAGAATCCGTTTACGGATACTCCCAGTATAGACTCTACCGGGGGTACCCTGCCTGGCTCTGCCGATTGCGCGGCCCTTCTCGAGGGTAGTTGTACCTCGCCCCTAACACCCGCCAGTGTGCACGGCGATGTGAGATCACCACACAGCGCCACCCTTCCCCTGGGCCACTTGTAATGAAGGCACACAGCCCCCGCCGTGTGAGTACCAGCGACCCCGGAGGCCCCCCTTAAGTCCTCTTACGACAAGCGGGGGAGGACGGTGGTCGAATTCTTGCGCCCCGAACCACAGGGCGAACGAATTTATCCTTGGCTGATTAGTCAGGGCCACACTGATCACCAATCAGTCATCATTTTGAACGAAACATTCAGAAGCCCACATTCCGCCCAGGGACCTTAAAAAAACGTGAAAAGGGTTTTTTTTTTTTCTATCAATGGAATAATCGAATAATGTCAAACTCACCAATCAACAAATAAAACATGCATTTTATCCGTTTGGGTCCTACGACTACCATCAGTGAACATAATATCATTTGAATTGGTAAAATACGTTATATCTAAATAATATCTTTAATCAATTACACAACAAACGTAGGACGTTGGTTATTGATGAAATTTTAATCAATATTGTAGAAAGTAGTTAAAAATAGCGTTTTGAAGTACGTGACGTGTGCAATGTACACAATATGATAAGGACTGATAGCAGTGATAAGAGACGACCTTCCGAAATTCCTTGATACTGCGCAAGTCATAGTCATTTGATATTCGTATACTTGTTGAGCCCGTTGTGGTGGGTTGAGATCTTGCTAATGGCATTAGGCAGCAGAGGTCGGGGGTTTGATTCTGATTACAATTTTCAATGTTAATGAAAAAAAAAGGTATTTTTTTATGTAACGAACTTCTGGGTCTGTTAAATGTTTGCAAATGGGTCGAACGTCTTTTTTATTTCATTGCTTACTTAGCCATGAAAAACTTTTGTCCACGTACTCCTTACATTATATCAACCGACTCGAGATCTTTCAATAATCAAAATTTCCTAGAAACTCATCCCCTTTTTGCCCTCTTTCTTCTTCTTCTTTTTCTCAGCATTTGTGATGCCTCTTGCATGGCTCTCCAAGAAGATCTTGATACCCTTGATACCCTTTTTAGGAGTGTTAAAATCATGGTTATGGAGCGCATCATTTCAGCTTAGACGATCTCTAACTGCTCATCATCAGAAGAATTTCTTACCGGTTCTTCTCAATACAGAAACAACTTTCCGACACCGGTGGTTGAGTCACATTATGTTTGTATACTATGTATTTATTTATTATTTCTATGATAGTATTTAAGTCTACTATTAAGTATATTTTTGTTTGTTTGATTTATTTCTTGACGATTTAAAAACACTTGTAACAGGTCTATTTAAAGATATTTCTGATTCCGATTATGATTCTGAAGGACTGCATGATTATTTGCCAATGACGTTCTGCTTATAGTTTTCTACAAGACATGCGTAATAGAATTATCTTGTCTAGTGTTGTTTTGATTTTTATCAGTTTTCCTTCTAACAAAGACGTAATAAAAGCCTTTGATGTTTTTAATAAATAACACACCTACATTAACTTAGTCATAAGGCAGGTTAATAATAACTTTCGATAACTGTTGAATCATTTGTAATTCATGTGCAATTTGAAAACAAGGTTACTCAGACTTTGTGATCAAAGTCACTTTTTAAAATACCATTTTACTTGGTGATTAAGTCAGGATGTTTGTTACTTAGTGAAACTTGTAATAGATTTGAGTAATTGCTGAGTCGTTTTGAACAGCACACATCAAATCTACATACATACATACATACCATCACGCCTCTTTCTTAAATGGAGTAGGCAGAGACCACTTCTTTCCACTTGCTAAGATCCTGACACACACCTTGCGCCTCCTCTACCTTCATGAGTCCTTTCATACTTGCTCGTCGGTTAAAGGTACTCTTGACTTGACCCTTTATGAGAACATCTTGAACTTGTTTAAGAAACGTTCCTCTAGGCCTTCCCCTTCCAACAGTTTCATTCACCCTTGCCTTATAAATCTGTAACAATTTACTTTTGAACCATTGGCTTAACCAACGAGACACCAATACACCAGATTTTTTTTTTAATCTTTTTTAAAAAAAATTGCTGCGAACACGACGTTAAAGAACTAAACTTTAGATTGCTCTCGTGCTTAAGATATTAACACTACTTACACACCGAATTAAATTTATTTTAATACTAGCAGCCGCCCGCGACTTCGTCCGCGTGGACTAACGTTATCGTAATTTCAGTAAGGATGCCTATTTTTTTTGAAAATGAAATATAGCCTATGTCACTCAGGAATGATGTAGCTTTCCAACAGTGAAAGAATTTTTCAAATCTGCCAAGTAGTTTCGGAGCCTATTCAATTCATACAAACAAACAAAAAATCAAACCTTTCCTCTTTATAATATTTGTATAGAAGAAACATCCCACACAATGTTGGCTACTCATAGCTAATAACACTTCAGATGATGGCACCTTCCAAATAAAAAGTCGAAATCCATTATTGATTGGTAGACCATGCCACACAAAGATTGAAAAAAAACTAAGTACCTATTGAGTGCCCTACGTTTTTAATTGTTACTAACCATATTCTGAGAAATAAATTATTTGATTTGATATGATTTGATTTAATTTGGTTGTGTACTCCGCACTACCGTCAACAGTGGCCTAGTGGTTGAGCACTCTGGCTCGGAACCCGATTATACCGAGATCAAATCTGACCGGAACACACCTACGTTGTGTTCATTGTGCAATTAGGGGCTAAATCTCTGGTGATGTAGAACACCGATATAAACCCCAAGCAACCCGGATAACGGCGGTAGGCTCGCCACTCACCACGTTCGGTTCAAAATTCAAATCCATGAAATGGGGGCTTCTGAATGTTCCGTTCACCGTGGCGGCAACAATCAGTGTGCTACTCACTAACCCATTAGAGATATGGTTGTGAGAAATGATATTATAATAAAAAAGACCTAGATAGGTTACTTGTGCAAAAAAAGGGGCACCCAAAAATCAAAACTTCGAACACCTGAGCAAAGCATTGACAGTTTGAGACGACACTGCACAACATGTATCTGTCTCGTTTACGCTCTAGTCAATAATCATGCTATCTTGTACACACGGTCAAATTGCAAGTACGTACGACAGGGGACAATTTTCGACTTCGCATCAGTACTGACATAACGTAACTTTTAAATATCATTGGTCGTAAGGATATGTTATGTGTTCTCCGCAGTAACATCTTTATTAATCGATTAGCCAGTAATATTAAGTGGATTATAATATGTCGTCATATCATTGAAAATACTACGAATATCCCTAGTAGGTATTAGCTATCTGATAATAATTCTTCAGGTCATTGATATCTTTCAGTTATCATTAAAAGCTTCCAAGGATAAAACGTGTAATTATTCAAAGTGATTGATAAAATAATAAAAGTGTTTTTTGTGAGTGGTTAGTGCGAAAATAATTTGCCGTCTAGAAAAATCAGTGGTTTTGCGAAATTATTTGTGAAGTGTTACAGTGATTCAGTAGTTTTATAATAAAGCTATTAATTAAACAAAAGCATGAGTGCCTAAAATACAGTTAGTCGTTTTACAAAATGACTACTGAAAGTGTTAAATGATGTCTGAATTGTTATTGAAAATAAAATGCAATACTAAATTATGGACATAAAATAAAAGGTTTTGTGGTTCTGAAGGATATCAGAGTTTTAATTAAGTGAAATAATAGTTTCAATGGCCATGGGGTGGGGTGGACTGCTAGAATACCCTAACCCAGGCCAGCTGGTAAAAATCATCGGTAAGTTAGTAGTATTAATAATAATATAGAATGTATACAGCAAAACCCATTTTTAAGAAAAATATTTTTTTTTAGGAAATGTTTTTGATTGGTAGATATATGGTAGAGATCTTCGGTCTTGGCTTCAGGCGGGAATCGAATTCGCGTCTTTCGCAAACCGGGCGACTATATGACTCTGTATGTATGTATGGCGGCCGGGGACTATGTGACTCTATAGGGTATTAAGGAATCTTACCTATAAGATTGACACAAACACATTTTATCAATTAAATCCACATAATATTAGTTGAAAATAATGCTGTTCTGTTCAATACCCGCTAGAGTGACGTATTAGCAAGTAGGTGTCAACTAGACAATACATTTGCAAATATCTGTTGTATTTCTAGACAGTTTCTAGTCAACTGTACCTATTTATTCACTAACAATGTCTAAAGGTATTCTAGGTCTTCAACAAGTGAAGCCAGGAAGGCTATGCCAAGTCGTGATGTCCGTGTCTTGTTTGCAAAACCCCATGAAATCCCTTACATAACACAACCACCCAAAGAAGACCCTCCTCGTTCATACTACACCACAACAACAGTCCAACAAGAGAGGGTCTTGCAGAAATGGTCGTAATAACGCAAATTTATTCTGAGCTCCTAAGCTGAAGGCGTTGCTTGAAAGCTGTATTGAGAGAGGGATCAAAACAAACTGGTTAAGTCACATCTTCTATTTTAAATATGTGCATAATTTATTTACAATAATAATGAGAAATAATGTTGAAAACAATTGGCAAAATGCATATTTATAAAGCAGAAGATAACTTGCTGCAAAAGCTATGGGTTTACAGTGTATATTTTTCAGCTTTGTTTCCGGGACAATTTTTGTCAATAAAATTAACGCCATATTGCATTTAAAAAAAGAAACTCGATTGTTATGAGAAATACACAATCAGTAGCATTTGGACTTTATTACAATTTCAAAATCAAAATATCTTCATTCAAAACTTTGAAATCGATATTTTCAACAATCTCAAAAATAATGCACGTGCATTCACACTCACCGATAAAGACAACAGAAGGTGAGCAAATTTCGACTTTATTTCTGTCTGAGGTAGAGCCATTATTATTTGGAAAGCCTTTTAGATTTTACTGTTAAAATAGTCGCCACAGAATAGACAGATATTACATTTACATTCCTAAAATAATAAAAACAACAAATTATCGACTTAGTTTGGGTTTTATGTCGTGTGTGGAATTAAATCAACGGTTTGGGCCATCTCACTCGTGTAATAACACCACCCCTTTCGCTCCAAACAGGGTGACCTTTAGATACTAAAAGCAGAACTTTCACTAAGTCTACCAACAGATGGCGTTATAGGATTTTAGAACGCGCTAGCGGAGTGTGCCCCGAATTCATATAGTCTCGCCCTTCTCTTACATACGCATGTCGCTCAGCTTGTAAGTTAGGCTAGTGATAAGTTAATAATGTGTGCATTGCTGCAAAGCAATTAAGTTTCTAAACTATAAATTTTTGAATAGCGCATCTACACCTTAGCGGGGGTAGAGACGCTAGGAACCTAGTACTGGGGCACGGCAGTGCCTCGCCAAGTTGAGCAAAAACAGAACCATACCATCCTCTTCCAGAAGCAATTCAGGTTATTCAGGCCATTTTCGACCCCACATAACTTAGTTGTAGGATGAATAGAAACATGAACTTTCAGTAACCAAGCAAGCATTGTATAAAAACGGCGTATTCCAAATGTCATCAATTTGAACCAGTAGTTTTTAAATTATGACCAGTCAAAGTTTTTTAATTTTGTCTCGCACTCACAAAGTCTTAGGCACTTCTAACAGACATAGAAGCTTCTTATTTAGAATACAATAAATGTCTTATGTACATAAAGTTCATAGCGAAACAACTTTCTTAAAAAATAAGGCAAAAACCAAAACTTTGATAAGTTGAATAAAGAAGGGAATAAGGGTTTAAAGGAACGAGGTTATAAGTGACAAGTTGCAAATCTCGGTATTGTGGTGCCCAACGTGTGGTTTTATTTAGAGAGTTTTGTTTGAGTACAAAATGAACTCTTCACAGCTTATTTACTCGAAGAGTTGTTTATAAAATCATTATTAAATATCTGATTTGCAATTAATTGTCATTCTCTAAACATATTTTTTATTGTTACTCGTTTAATTACCAGGAATGAAAGATTCAAGACATGTGTTTGTTTAAAAGCAGGATGTTTTTAATGTTATTTTACAGTCTAATAAATTTTATTGCTTGTTACAGATGCGGTACATTCGCGAATTGGGTATGTAGTAAAAAATTGTTAGTTATAATATTATTTAGTATCGTGTAAAGTAATTTATGAGAGCACAGTGCGACTGTCAACCATATTAACCGTTTATAAATGGAAATTTGTAGTGGTATTTTTAAAGTAATATCTTTAAAAAAATGCTTGGCAAAAAAACTTAGTCTAGTGGTCATACGAGGTTTAAACTTGCTTCAATGGCAGGTCAAGGATTGTTCTTCCAAAAGGGGTTTCGCCACCAGGCGGCGCTTCAAAAACCTTAGTAGTGTAAGTGGCAAATAAGGCATTAATGTTCGTTGTTAGATCATGAATCACATCGAACTATTTAACATATTATGTGATGAACGCAGTTAGTAACAATCTTACTGCATTCATGCGCAGAAGCGAAGTGAAGTCAAGCTCATGTGAAGCCAAAATATAAACAGTTTTCCCTTTTTTACAGCCAAAATATTTCATATTTAATAGCATATTTGAATAGCGGTGACACTTTAGAACGCATACCATTTATTGCCATAATTTCATTTGCCATACATCAATTGGCATAATCATCGAAAAGCATAATTTTTATTGGCATAAATTTTAAATCGCATAATCATTTTAATGCATACTTTCGTTGACCACAACTTCAATAAGCATACTTTAAAACGCATAATGTCAGTACGCATAACTATCAAAAGACATAATGTCACTATGCATAACTATTAATATTCATAATTTTGTTTGACATAATATTAAAAAGCCTAATTCTCATAAGAGCATTTTTTCTACTTCAGGGCAAATCCGACTCAGCCAACCCCGACACCACGTGGTACTTGTTTTGCCCTACCCCAAGAGTGTAATTTAAACCCGCGCAGGCATGGAGGGGCGAGGCGGCCCGCGGGCTGAGGAGCAGGTGGCTAGGAGCGAAGCGCCGCGGCTGAGGCTGGCCGGCGAAGCCGGCCAAAAAGCCGAAGCTGGGGTGCAGAGCGAAAGCCATCTGTGACGATTAGCACGCGTGGGACCGCCGGAGCCTCGCAATGCCGTAGCCGTGACAGAATTCTTTTGCTGTCTACATTTCACTATGAGCAAAATAATTAATATATATCACTATGAGCAAATGATATATACAAATTTTGTTAATAAACTAAATGAAGGCGGTTTACGGACAAGTGCTCTTTGGATTTTTTACATTTACATTACATGCTGCTTGCGTTTAACATGTAATATTTGTAAGCTTTAATAAATGTATGCTTTTTGAAATTATGGTAAATGAGTGTTATGCCTTTTGAAAATATGGATTTTGACACTTATGCTTATCAAAAGTATGCCTTTTGAGGATTATGTCTTTCGAATATTAAGGCAAATAAAAATTATGCCTTTTGATACTTATGGTTAGTGAAATTATGCCTTTTGATGAGTATGCCTTACGAATTTCGGCCATGTTATGGTATGCGTTATGAAGTTATGCTGTTAGGAATTATGGCAAGTGATGATTATGGCTATCAACATTATGCATTGTGATTTTATGACCAAAAATGTTATGCGTTTCATTAGGTAACCTTGAATAGCAAATACCCAACTTCAGGATGATCTTCGAACGTTGTTTTTTAAGCCTATATATTTTTTTTACAAATTATCGCTTATTTTTTTGTAGGCACCTAAAAATAAAATTTCAACTTTAACCGTCTTTTTCTCAAAACTGTCCGCATGATCTTTACTGCGTCTATAAAATGTGCGTGTTCTCTCAAAATTGTGTATATGTGTAAATTGTGTAATTATAGTTGTTGACGATTAGGTAAAATAAAGTTACGTATACGAAACCATTATGGATAGTGATGATTATAGAAAACGCGTTCGGGATTTCGAAATTCAGACGTACGATATTCGGAGAAGAAAGGGACTACCAATGTGCGGCAGTAAAGTATGTTCGCGTTAAGAATGCAGTTATTTCTTAAATTAATTACGTTACAAACAGAAAAACTCAGGTACAAAACCGTTGCGTTTAAAAGAATGCGTTCATGCGGGCACTGTGAACTTAGTTAGGGGGCGTGTTAGGTCGAACGACAAGAATGAAATCGCTGCATTCTGAACGCGAACGGACTATAGTGTATGACTTGGAATACTGCCGTCTATAAGCTTAAAGGCCGCTTAGTGACAAAACCTACTTTTGAGTTATTGAGGAAATAAGCGGCAAAATTTTCAAACCGATGCCACTCTTTAACTAAAATGGAGAGTAATGTGTGTCATACACCAAAAGAAAGGTTTTTTCATTTACTTTCACATGAAATTTATAAATTCAGACAGATGTTGATACTCTTTAAACTAAACACATATTTTCCTTCCGTTTTGGGAAACTTTTGGAAAAAACTTCAAGTGTACAAAATTTAAAAGCGGCTAAAAGGTTTTGACTGCTTTACAGTTAATCGATTTTTAAAAAACAGCAACATTTACGTAGCTATAAAGCAGTTTTAATTTTAGCGTATTTCAAACTTAGAACTGAACAATTTTATATTGATCTTACTCATAACAATAAAGCGGCTAACTACACAAAGCCGCCTTTTAGCTAAGTTGATGTGGTTTAACTGCTCTACTATTGTTTCATCATAACTTTTGATACAGTTGTGCATAGCTGAAAAGCGGTAAATTATCAAACCATTTCATATAACTGCTATTTAGGCTAGCATGATCACCATAAGTTTCTTTCAAATCCTACAAAGTATACGCTAACTTACAAAATAACGCAAACATTTTACAAAGAAAGGTCAAGTTATTACCATGAAACTCTAAAAAGACATCAAAAACTTGAACAATTACACCAAAAATTGCACAAAATTATATTACAAATCGTAAAAAATTTCACAAGTTCAGCCAAAAAATACACTGACACTTAAATTATGATCATTTGACATGTTCTCATTCACTGTAATTAGAAACAGATTCAACTGAAAACACAAATGTAAAAAAAGCACAAAAAATCCATTTCAAATTCAAAACTAAGTAAGTCCTTACCCCGTTATTCAAAAAACGAACCCAACGCTAAAGAACAAGGGTTAACGTGATGTTGAAGAACTGTTTAAGTTTTGTATGAACAAGTGGCTTAGTCTGCTTAGTTAAGACCACCAACTAAGTGACTAACGAGAGCACTTAGTACTACAAGTACTGAGACGGGGATATCGAAAACGCCTGGCGGTTTCAATCTTCTCATATTTTAAACACCGCTAAATCTGCTTTGGGTCTAAAAATGTGTAAAAATGAGGATTGGTTTAATGAAAATGATAGTGTTCTAACTGGTGTAATAGGCACACGTCGGAAACTCCTCAAGCGCGCTATAGCTCAGGTACTGAAGAGATACGGCAAAGTGACCTGGAGATGCGTCGAATAACAAGGGAGTGAAAAGACAAATGGTGGCAGCAGAGGGCTCGTCACTAGCAGTGGCTCGCTGACACGAAAAGTACGACTTCTGTTGCAAGAGTGCCTTTATAACTAGCAAATGGTCAAGGCCTTCTAAAAAGCAAGGAGGAAATCCTCTAGCAATGGGCTGAACATGTCAACACTCTGCTTAGTGTGGCCCGATCAACTGACTGGGAACACGTAAGTTCTCTTCCTCAACGGTTGCACTCGGCTGTATGGAGATTATTTGCTCTTATGTGGGAGAAAGAACAGGTCCCCTCAACTTTCAAAGTTTTTCGCATTAATGCTCTATATAAGAGCAAGGGAGATCGATCTGACTGTAACTCGTACCGTGGTATTTCGCTTTTATCAGTCCCCGGAAAAGTCTTTGACAGAATACTTTTGAACCGCCTTTTAGAACTCTCAGAAAAGCTCTTGAAAGAGACGCAGTTTGACTTTTGACCAGAACGAAGCACCTGTGAAGCCATCGCGTGCCAACTCCAAGAAAAAAACAAGAGAACAGGTCGCTCATTGTATCTCTGCTTCGTAGACCTTGAGAAAACGTTCGACAGTGTGCCTCGAGAAGCACTGTGGCTGGTGTTGGAAATATTGGGATGCACTGATACGTTTGTTAGGCTACTCATGCTCCTGCATGATGACATGGAGTGTTGTGTAGCTGTCAGCGGCGAACAGTCTCACTTCTTTCCTGTTACCTGTGAGGTGAAGCAAGGGTGCGGTTTGGCGCCCACACTGCTCGCGCTTTACTTTGCAGTTGTGGTCAGAGATGTCTTGCATATCTAAAATATGCAAGACATCTCTGCCGCTTTTTAGATATGTACTGATATTTAGCGGTTTTTTTGCTAAGCAAAGCTTTGTAAAAAATACGTATTTTACTTTGCGTACGGACTAAAATGGATTTCTAAATTAGTTTATTTATAGTTAAAGTAGAAACAATGCAATGCTTGAAGGCCGCTAAATGATTCTTACTGCCTTCAAGATATTTAAAAGAGCTTTGCCGCTTTCAATGTATTTATGCAAGGTATATTACACCTCAACTAAACCAAGCTAGAAAGCGGCTAAAAATACTTTGCTGCCTTCTAACTTACTGCGAACTTAGAACTGTTTTTTAGCTAAGCATTGATAGTCAAATTGTTCAGTCGATCCAAACGTTAAAGTAATTTAGCTACCTTCTAATCTTGTTTAGCTGTTTTGCCACCTTTAAGCGATGTAAAATATATTATTTCTGTATAAAGCGGCTTTTATAAAAAAAATATCTTGGAAACGGTAAAAGATAGAATAACCGTTCTTAGACAGATCGATAGAGCTTTATTTTTTAAATATATCCATATTTAAAAGTGAAAAATGGTCAAATGTCACTAAGCGGCCTTTAAGCTTATAGACGGCAGAATATTTTCCCTTTCGGCCACTCAAGTGGCTTCACGCAACGGCAGAAGTCCGACATCAAGCACCGTTGACTTGAATGTTTGCGAAGTAAAAACGTATGCGCCCACGCATAGTGATCGTGCGAACGTTCTGTATCGGCGGAACTATTGCTTAAATACGTAAGTAAGTAAATTTTTGTTTAATGCACATTAAAACAACAACAATATTTTACAGGCCAGTAGATGAAGTTAACAAGTGGATGTACAACTTGGGCGGTTTCATCGCCAAAAAGCGATCTCCTCCAAACAACTTGAAGGTAGAGGAAAGGGTGCCTACCCTTTCAGTGCACAAAAAGTAAAATAAAATGTATAAAATATATTATGATGATGTGATTCATATACGTAAACTATAATACCTACAGGCTGTTGTTTTCATAACTTGCCTAATTTTGAAGTAAATTTCTAACAAACAAACAAACACGGCTTCAGTACGTCCTACTGCTGAGCATACGAATTACCTGAATTACTATGAAGTGGTGTGAACCATACTAAAACATAAGAACCTAGTGCAGATGGTTTTATGGTAGGGGTGTAATGATAGTGATAAACCTTGTTGCCAGTTGTTTTGAAGCCGTCCTAAGGCGTCCGACAAATCTTAGCGACTAAAATCTAGCGTCGTGATTGTCAGCCATCCCATTACCGACCCGATGTAACCTCAACGCAACTGAATTTGTTGATTGTTTACCAACTTATATTGAATTTGCTTAACTTAGATTTTTAACAGCTTAATGTTCAGATTAAACCTGACAACTATAGCTTCTTTAACATCATACTAACAGCAAAAGGGCGTGAAACCACGTGGGTTTCAATATAACCAATTTAAATGTAAATTCGCCCAGCCAGCGAGTTTTGTAACGCACTCGCTTATCTTAGAGTAAACATTGCAATATTGCCTCTACACTAAAACACACACTTTACACAATAACCAACTCTTGCGCAGCCGTTTGACCGTAACTTATCCACTCAATGGCTTCTGTCATTGAGTTTAAATTTGTTAATTTTGGCGGTGTTCATCTTTTTGTATATTTTTTGTTACATCGTGAAAGTGCTGCTGAAAGTCTTTGGAGCAGATTTAGTTTGACCCTCAAAATGAAATTGTTAAAACAATGCATTATCTTAATTTTTCATATAAGTATGTAGAATACATAGTTCTGGTTGAAAACAACCAGAAAAATCTGGTTTTTCGGATCTTTAGTAAAGATATGCAGTATCTTTGTAGTAGGAAAATGCTAAAATAATAATAACATAATAGGTTGTAGAATACAACCCTGAATGTTAGGTTATAAAAGTGGTTTTTAATTAATAATAATTTTGTATTAACTCAAACAATAGAATTGCTTTATTGAGCGAAACTGGATAAATGTAGGAATTCTATTGGTTTTTAAAAGCACTTTCCTGGCAACAAATTTCTCGTGAAAACGTGGCCTTAGCATAGGATGGAATGACGTCTGTCGGGACAACTAAATGTCGCTCATTGAATGCAAAACAGCCACAAATCAAAAATAATTCAAAAGCGTTTTATTTGAAAATTAGGCCTTAAACCATGTATATTTTATGTTTTACTGAAGACACCCGTCATTTTCATTCATTTTGACGCGAAACTAGCCAACCGCCTTTTTTGAATTGGGCCGACTTACGTGCTAACGTCAGATCAAAACCGCCATTTTTCCAGTTGCGACCCAGAACTCACAGTCAGTTTCATACAACACGGCCACAAGTGAAAATAATACGTAACATCCACTTCAGTGTTTTGTGCAAAGGAGCCACATTTTGGAATGCGGCCGTGTTGCTTTCCAATTTCAAGTAAGCGCACTCTAAGTCTTTGAATGCAATAGCGCCATATTTTGGGATACGTTCATTTTGCATTCCAATGTAAAACAAAGTAACAGCACATTTACAAATCTGTCCATTTTCCATTCTAATATGAAACAAAACCATGCCACATTTACAAATCTAAACATTTTGCATTTGATCTCCACAACGATCGGTCCTGCGCTGTCCGCATCCAGCGGCTTCCCGCGACCTTGACCAGATCGTCGGTCCACCTTGTGGAGGGCCTGCCCACGGAACGTCGTCCGGTACGCAGTCGCCATTCGAGAACCTTTCCGCCCCAACGGCCATCGGTTCTCCGCGCTATATGTCCCGCCCACTGCCACTTCAACGATGCAATCCTTCGAGCGATTTCGGTTGTCTTAGTTCTCCTGCGGATCTCATCATTTCTGATTCGATCAAGCAGAGAAACATCAAGCATCGCTCTCTCCATTGCTCGCTGGGTGACTTTGAGCCTTCTTATGAGACCCATAGTGAACGACCACGTCTCACTCCCGTATGTCATCACTGGCAACACACACTGGTCAAAGACTTTCGTCTTGAGACACTGAGGTATTTCGGACGCGAATATATGCCGGAGCTTCCCGAACGCTGCCCATCCGAGCTGGATTCGACGAGATATCTCTTTCTCGAAGTTGGACTTACCTAACTGGACTGCCTGTTCCAGGTAAACATAGTGGTCAACAACTTCGAGTGTAATGTTCCCAACGTTAACTGGACCGGGTGCAACATGGGCATTGAACATGATTTTCGACTTGTCCATGTTCATCCTAAGACCCACTCTTTGGGAAGCATTACCGAGATCTTCGAGCATTATGTTCAGGTCTTCCAAGGTCTCAGCCATAAGAACTACATCATCGGCAAATCGCAGGTGTGTTAGGTACTCGCCATTGATGTTGATGCCGCGTCCTTTCCAATCCAGAAGCTTGAAAATATCCTCCAACGCAGCTGTGAACAATTTCGGAGAGATAACGTCTCCTTGTCTCTCGCCTCGCTGTAGTTGGATCGGATTAGCACCTCGATGTACCTGTAGTCTATTTGGCACCTTTGGAGAGACTGCAACACTGCCCAGGTCTCAATCGAATCAAAGGCCTTCTCATAGTCCACGAACGCTAGACAAAGTGGCAAGTTATACTCTTCGGTCTTCTGTATAACTTGCCGCAGCGTATGAATGTGGTCTATGGTACTATAGCCTTTTCGGAACCCGGCTTGTTCAGGAGGTTGGAAGTCGTCAAACCTGCGGGCGAGACGATTTGTAATGACTCTCGAAAACAACTTATAGATATGGCTCAGAAGGGAGATGGGTCTGTAGTTCTTCAAGAGAGTTTTGTCACCCTTCTTGAAAAACAGCATCACATCGCTTCTGCCCCTTGCCTTTGGCGTTCTGCCGTCGAGGATGACAGAATTGAAGAGCGTCTGGATGAATTTGAGTATCGGCCCGCTCTCAGAAGCTCTGTTGTGATTCCGTCATCACCCGCCATCGTGTTGTTTTTAAGCTGCTTGAGAGCCATCCTAATCTCGTACAGGCTGACGTCCGGGATATCTTCGGTATAGTGTCGGTTAAGCTTGGCTCTAGGGTCTTTAGCCTCGCTTTCAACAGGTGTTTGCGTGGAATACAGCTGTCCATAGAAACTCTCAATCTCTATTTTTCTATAAACACTTACGTTTTTTTATTTTTGAAGATTTTTCGTCGTTCCTTTGAATGAGTTCCTATGTTACTATGAGGAATATTTTTACCTAAAGATGATAATTACAGATGATGTAAAATTTAAATTGGGTTGACGCATAGTTCTACACTAAAAAGTAACAGATTATTGATTACTTTGAACGTTTTTAGTTCATTCAAATACTGTTGTTTTATATAAAATTGATTTTATTTTGTTATAAAATTAGTTAAGAAGAATATCTTTTTGTTTTACGTACAAAATGTTGATGTTGCTTTTTGCTTTCAAATTCATTCGGGACGAAACAATAAAAAGGCATGTTTCTCTTTAAAATGTGTTTAATTTTTTGAGATAATTCTATTAAGATCGGTTCAAATCATGAATGCAAAAAGGGCTTTTGTAGTTTTTTTCAGGCTGTATTTAACGTACCATAGCCTTAATTATTTTAAAAAATAGAAGAATCCATGACAAAAACAATGATATACTGATATTATACTATTGAACAAAAAAAACATATTTTTTTTCCAAAAAACGTGTTTTAAAATTTGTTTCGGCTATTGTGTAAGAATTACTGTTTTTGGTTTGTGGCCGTTTTGAATTCAATGAGCGATGTGTTCTGATAAAACCTTATGTGCCATTCTTAGATACTAATTCTCTAGAAAAGATTCGTTAAAGACATTAAACACTATTAAACAGTGAAAGTACAGTAAGTGTCATTGTTGGAGACGCGTTTTCACTAAAACCATGTGTTTTACAAACAAACCAGTAAGGTCAACAGGGTCATGGGGTCGACGCCCGTGTGTCAACATGCCTGGCAGACAGATCGCTTTCTAGGCCCTATTTAGGCAATTTATAGAATAGCTAAAGATTTCTGCGTAAATATTTAGTCGGTAAAAGTAGTCAGGTAAACCGGCCTATTTACGTCCCACTGCTGGGCACAGGCCTCACCTGAACTATGAGGTGGAATGAGCCGTACTCCAACACGCGGGCTCAGTGCGAATTGTTGTAGGGATGTAAGGTTAGTTAGCAACCTTAATGTCAGATGTTATCAAGCCGCTCTAAGGCCTCTGACTAGGCTTAAGGACCGAAATCTAGCGACGTCAACCGGGACCAACTGTTTAACGTGCCTTCAGATGTACGGAGATGGCCGAAAAAATTAATCACTAAATTTCGGTCGGAATGATCACCCATCTAATTTCCGGCCAGGCGTGTGTTGCTTTAGAACAGCGATCGTCTTTGATCACTGTCATTACTGCGCCACGGGCACCTCAGTGACTCACTCCTGTGTGTTAGGTGTATTACAATTTAATTGATGAAAGGTTTTTGGGAAAAGCTGGTTTTAGGTCCCTCAACCAGGATACAATATTCTTTGCCAAACTTTTCGTCACATGAATCTTTGCTTAAAAGGGAATCTTTGGAGCGACAGCAGCCTGCTGATTCTCGCAAACACCATTTCTCATCTCAGGGGAGCTTGTTCACTGACGCATTTTTTAATGATTAGAATCAAGATGAGATTTGGCGCTAGCCAGAATAGCACAGCAGGTCATTCAAAATTTGTTCATATTGTCTGAAACTATTTTCAGACATCCAAGAACGATGAAGATTTACAACCCCACTTATTTTCCAACTATAGTTTCGATTAATCAACACATTCATCATTCAATTAAAAAACTTCAACTAATTGTAGAGTGAATTGCCAATTAAAATCACTCGGTGATTATTACTTAGTGTGTAACAATGTTGGGTGTCTCGGTTATTTAGAATGTTTTAATAAGTGGCTATATTGATATTTAGAAGCAAATAAGGTAATAACTCCTAAAAAACTCTTAAAAAATTAGATGGACAACTATAACAATGCCCGTTTCTTCTCGGTAGAATCAACAAGTCCGAACCGGTGTGGTAGAATCACATCATCATCATCCTAGCGATTATCCCGGTTGCTGCCGTTACGGCGCCCGGGGTCCGCTCTTCTGCATCTGCTTCTCCACTCCGCCTGGTCTTGTGCATCCCTCTCTGTGAGGCCACTGGCTCGCATGTCATCCCTCACGACGTCAAACCCACGCTTTTTGGGTCTACCCCGTTTGCGGGGGCCACATGGCAAAACATTTGTTTCCCACGTTACATGAAAAATATTATTTTACAAAAAAACATCTTCGTCATTAATGACTAGCATTAATTATGAATTACGGCTAAATGTGTCCAACCACGCATTATTTATGAACTTACCAGACTTACCGCAAATAACAATGTCAACTTAAATATAGTTAGAGTATTGCCCAATGCCACGATCTTGACCTAAAATGTTTGTAATTATATTATGTAATTCACGTTTTTCCTTAATTTTAGATATTTTGTGCTGTGTACTAGAGTCATTCATAAGTCAAGTGTAGTTTCTGGTGCCAACATCAAAACTTTGGGTTTATTTATCTCAGGGTAAGGAAAAAACTATTTTAGTAAAGCCTAATAAAAAAAATGTTTGGTCTCAAACATCGGCATAAGTATGTACGAAAAAAAGTGCTCGTACATCCTATGTAGTACCGATATTTAAAGCCTATAGAAACATTATTACACTCAACTATACGCTAAACGGGGTAGTCAAGAGCACGTCGTCTGTAGCCGTCATGGTCACGGAACACTCAGAAGCGCATATTTCGCCAAGTGAATTTTGAGCCTAATATTGTAGGGGTGAACCTTCCACCGCGCCGTTATACAGGGTTGCTTGTATTTTCATCGTTGTTTTCTCTTACTTGAGAGTTATCCTAAAATTTAACAATATCCACAAAGCAAGTGTCCCGGCTACAGTTGAACTGTGATGAGAACAAGGGTTCTAAAAAACTATACTTATAAGTTCAAGAATGTCGCTCTACTTGGGCAGACGATTATAATATATTATGTAACATAATGCATCATGTAGATTATCATTCCTCACACCAAATACGGTGGAACAGCTTTCTCCCGTCCTTCGTGAAGAAAGCCTGATGATGGGTGTGCCATGTCAAATACTTAATAGGAAATGCATCGAGTGTTAATGTATGCTTCGGATTGGTTTCGTCATGTTTTGTTAGTCTTTTTATTCGGCTGACTTCGTTGTCTATCATTTTATTTACTGGTATGTACATAATGACAAATAGAAAACATTTAAAAAATACGTTTACAGGTGCTAAACTAGCTAAACTCTTAAAATCAATCAATCAACTCAATTGTTATAGGTAGGTATTTTTGAGTATTTAACCACAAATTCAAAACGTCAATCAATTTTAATCAGCCATCATAACTTAAGCGGTCATTTTTAGTTCTCCATACCAATACATACCTAACTAGTCTCAAATATTTCGCTATGCCAGCCTTCTTCACCAGCACTACCTGAAAGGTTTGATAAGAAACTTAAAAAAACCACTTCATGTGGATTTTATAAACTTAACTCTAACTGACGTTTATTGTACAGTCAACAGCACATCAGGTTACAGGTCAGTAGATAAATGTGAAGAAAAACATTTAAAAGTGACTTAGGTGGTGGACCATCCTTAAAATTAAGATTCACTTCATCCTATGAAGAAAGCATGACAATGACGGGTGCGCCGGGTATGGCGAGGCCCTTGTAATGGTGGTAATAGGCCTGCGACGGCGACGCGCGTCGACGACTAATGCGCCGACGCTACTCATGCGCACGCCCTTATGTAATACAGGGTTGTCACGCCCAACTAGCAAAAAGTTAAATTAAACATATGAGAATTATATTCCAATAGAAGTCCAGGATAGGGCCTACTTTATAAGTCTACTTTTGATTTTAACGAATTTATAATAGCCCCTAATTACTCCAACAAATCTACCGAAATCTACCGGACCACCGAACACCGAACACCCTTTGAAGTCTGGATAAATCCCAAGAAACAGGAACAACGGCGGTAGGCTGGTTCAAAATCGCTTGGTGAAATGTGGGTTTCTGAATGATCTGTTAACCATGACGGCATCTGCAATCAGTGTGCCTCGGTCTACCCCGTTCAGGATATATGAGCGTTAGTTATCGTAGTCATATTTTGTATACCAAAAAACTCTCTTTTCTGGAGGGGTTTGGAGATCATTGGTAGCAGATACTATTGCAGATGTATTTTGTATTTATACTTTTTATTTTATTTGTAAGTGGATTACTTTGTATCGCTGTAAAATCATCATACTCAACAACTTTTTTCATAATGTGTTCCAACATCATGTTTTGTTTTTCTCTACATTTTTTAAAATTCTAGGCTTAGTATCTAAGGCTAATTGATTTTATTAAAAATCAGCTGAATTTCTTTTAAACATAAGGCAACCTGTATTGTCACTAAGCTATCTATTGTCACTGCTAATAATATACATATACTATTCAATTTCAAATCTCACGAGAACATTCACCTCTTGAAACATTATCCAGTTGTATTCAAAAAGTTACAAAAAATACAGTAAAAAATTGACAGTTGCCAACCCTATTCTCGTGTACCGCGTGATGGTCAACTGACAGATAGCTTCCTGTACTTTCCACCATAGTACAGTTTACTGACACTCAGAAATCAACCTTATTTTACTATCCTAAAGCACAGTTTTTTATACAGGAAAAAAATTTGTTCCACTGTGAAGGCAGCTAACTTAAATGTATGTATGTCAATTGAAAATTAACCTTAAACAGCGAGTGATAAGGCATACGTGGATGCTATTGAAACTATAATGACGTGATGGTAATCCAATATGCATTATAGTGCGTTTTGTTTCGGCCTCCAATGAACCGGTGACATGAACCGTTTTAAGTATTATACAATACTTACCTATTGAACCATTTCTGTTAATGAATGGTACTGTTTTATTAATGGATGCGGGCACTTACTGAAGCCTAAATTCGGTTCAAAAACATGCAAAGAAACAAAATGAGATAACAATTCTAAGCGTTGGCGAATTAACAAAAAAGTGGGTTAATGTTTTTTTAGTACAAAAAAGCCTTTGTGGTTTCGCACTATCATGTTTTGTCACTCTGTATGATAACATTCTGTTTGATCATATACGGGCTTTTGTTGGCACACAACGACACAGAAGAAAATATCGCCCTTAATTACAAAATAGAATAGGCCTCCAGACCTACACTGCCGTTTTGGTATATTTTGTATTTATCTTAATTATCTACACCAAGATTATCTGCGCCCCAAATAAACAGAGCTTTTACTGTCATTTGGTATCTAAGATTGTCATGATCAACATCATCAATTGCCACATGGCGCCTACTGTTGAACATAACCTGGTACCATTGATTTCCAGCTCAGCTGCTCATCTGGTTGTAAGCGGCCTGCATCCACTGAAACATTGCGATGTGCATCAGGACATCCGTCCACTTTGCAGGCAGGCGTCTCACCCTGCGTTTGGCTTCAAATGGTCTCCCCTTGATAACTTTTCTGCCCTAACTTTGAAGTTCTTCGTGGCATGTCCCTCTTACTGCCACTTTAACCTGCTTACCCACTGGGCTACGTCAGCGACCTTAGTTCTTCTATGGATTTCCTCATTCCTCATTCAATCTCCGAGCAAAATGAGTATAGCTGTTAAGTATCGAACTTTGGGCTATTATAGAAATTGTCAAATATGTATTACAATTTGTAAAAACATTTTATCTTGTGTGGTGATTGAATCAAACTTAAAAACTTCGGTGCTAGATATAGGCAAAGTCACATTGCACCAAGGGGCCAACTTTAGAAATCAATTACTTATTCTCATTCTTTAAGTGCCTGCCAAAACTTGACACAAGTAAGATGTTAATATAAAAATTAACAATTCGCAACCTACGTCAACAGAACAATTCGATTAGCACACAATAAACGCACAGACAGACAAGTCGACGCACAATTATTTGTTTTGCATACAAATATGTTTGATTGCGCAGGCCTTAGAGAGTTCGCGTTTGGCAATGAATGGGAGCATTGTCTTTCAGTTATTTTTCAACTGACCCCAAAATAAACATAGCTAGTAACAAACACACTTATATCATCCTTACATACTTATAATACAACTTCAGCAGTACCTAAAACACACGCTCTGTCGGAAAAGGAATGGGTGACTACCCGGACCGAAATTTAGTGATGTACTTTTCAGGCATCTCTGTGCTTCGGAAGGCACGTTAAACAATTGGTCCCGGTTTACGTCCCTGGATGTCAGTCGTTAATCCTTGTTGGAGGCCTTAGGGCTGCCTGATAACATCTGATATTGAGGTTTCTCACTGATCTTACTGACCAACAATCCGCACTGAGCCCGCGTGTTGGAGTATGGCTCAAACCACCTCTCAAGTTGAGGTGAGGCCAGTGCCCAGCAGTGAGACGTATATGGGCCTTTTATGTTTTGTATTTAGTATCTACCTACCCCGTTTGGCTAACCTACCACTTTGCTTATGAGTCGTTAAAAAAGATATAAGCTCACGGTATCCCTAACGAGGTAAGCAGAAGCACACTGATTGTTAGCATCATGGTGACCGGAACGTTCAGGAGCCCACATTTCGCGAAGATAATTTTAAGTTCAACATGGTAAGCTTGCCTAATGGCCATCATCTTGGTAGCTTCGGTTTTTTATCGAGTCTGTAAAGCAAGACAATAAATAAATCGTATAAATGAGTCTGCAATATAATAATACCTGTTCGTTGTTATTAACTGCTAATTAGATTTGCATTTATAATGTAATTACTATTATACACAACGTAATAACAAGATTACACTGTTTCTTGTCGTCTAATAAACAATAACAATGAATGAATTCAATTTTTATGAGTTAACTTAAGTTTATATTATAATTACGACTTAGTTAAGTGGATCTTTGCGTGTGTTTACTCAAGTTGAGACAGGGATCTTTATTGTAATGTCTTTGTTTACTTAACTTCCTGTTTGCTTGGATTAGTAAGATAACTTAGCCATGTGTAAATGTATCTAAGTGGTTTATAATCAAGAGATTTGTCTTAGTTATTGTCACTTTAATTGACAAACGTGGAATCTATTTAGTTGCTATGATTCAAACACATTCATATGCAAGTATACCTTCTGATATTCTGTAATACTTACCACATTGAATTTAATACCTAGTTACATTGAAAAATGGAAAACAAAGCTATCTTTGCTATTTCAACTTTGGTTAAGAAAAAACCTTTTTTTAAAAAAAAACAGTAATATTTAATGTTTTTTCATTACTCATACTCTGAAAGTAGGTCATTACTGACCTGAGAAGCGGGCTGAAAGTAATACTTTTCATCCCTAGGGAGAATCACTTTCAACTGACAGCTGTCAAATTATTAAAAAGTAAAACTAGTAATTTTTCACATATCTATTGAACCATGTTGAAAATTGCTATACAGCCACGATGTAAAATTGAAATAACTTAAAGTTAAGTATTGATTAGAGAATATATATTTTCTAAATAACTTTATTATAATTCAGTTTCAACAATTTCTCTAAAATAACTTAGCTTTGAGCAAAATATTAACCATTTTTCCAATGATGAAAATAAAAAAAAATGGCTGAATAGTGGGCCGGCCACAGAAAAAAAAACAAAACAAAATAGGCGGGAAAGCGCCAATTCGGTCATCCTTTATTTTTCTTTTTTTTTCTTTAGCTAATTCATGTTTTTATTTTTACTTTCCTTGTATTCGTAATGAAAAGCACAGTGTTTACCTCGGGTGAAAGACTTATGTAGTCCCTCGAACTATTGGCGCCCTCACTTCGTTCCGGGCGCCAAACCCCGTCTCGGGACTAAATAAGTTACTTTCACCCCTAAGGTAACAATGTACTATTTTTATTGGTTACACAAACACAAACATTTTCTATTTTTCCAATATTCTTTAATTTTTTTATTACTTATCTCTACTACTATCTTATGCATAAATGTTTCGTTTAAGTTTATTTCTGTTATTTAGTTTATATTCCAATAGTAATCTGAAGGTTTGACAAGTTTTACCTGTAATAACTTGTTTTCTTGATATATTCCAGATATAACTAGAGATTAATATCATATTTTATTTTAAATCCAGTGCAAAGTATTCATCTTCACGGATACGACTATTCATTCAATATCACTTGTATTACGTCAGTTATCTACAGTTTTTGTGGTGCTAGCGTTTATCAGATAAATGCACCTGCTATCTTAGTAATTGTGTGATAAAAAATCTGGTCAACGACCTTTGGATCCTGTGATGCAACAGAAGGATTAACTGTGATGTGATAAGACAAAGAAGTCTGTCAGAATTGAGGATAGTTTTCAACACAAAGGTTACGACTAAATTTTATTCGTGAAGTTTTTGAATATTTATCGTAAAAATGTACATAACATAAATACCTTCTTGACCATTTCTCTAATGAGTTAGTCAGAAGCACGCTGATTGTTCATGCATGGTGAACGGAACATTCAGAAGCCCACATTTCGCGTAGAGAATTTGAACCCAACGTGGTAAGGGGCGAGCCCACCGCCAACGCCGTTATCCGACTTGCTTGGGTTTTATATCAGTGTTTTCCATTACCGGAGAGTTAGCCGCAAGTTGAACAATGAACACAAAGACACCTACTTTATGTTCATCAATCTACATTTCCGGTCAGTCCTCCTGGCTTATTGCAAAGAAATGTCATTTGGCAAGAGCGAGAGAAAATGGGGTAGCCTGATGAACTGTTGGCTGTACATTTTTCTTTATACAATATCAGGTTTGATGTTGCCCATGACATTACACTGCCTGACGAAAATTCGTCTGTAATACACATTGAATTTAAAATGATTTACTGTAGTGGTCGGTTCTCTTCCCTCAAATGTACAGCCTCTGGCCGTAACCATGGCAGGTTGTGTACTATCATTTCCGGTTCACATACTTGACTGATGTTGAACTCAGCTCTGTACCGTTACATTACAGGCAGATGGTACAGGCGGGGGAGCGATCTCACTTGGGATTAAAATCCGAATTTCATTTTATGGTACTGCGATTGCCCATTCTATTACTTTGAAACTCCAGCAATATGAATTTTATATTCAACTAGCTCACCCGGCGAACTTTGTTCCGCCTTAAAGGCAATAAATAAAAAAAAGTAAAAAAAATAAATAATTAAAAGTATCCTATGTCCTCCTCCTGGCTCTAAACTACCTCCATGCCAATTTTCAGCTAAATTGGTTCAGCCGTTCTTGAGTTATAAGTGGAGTAACTAACACGACTTTCTTTTATATATATAGATAGTTGAACTCGACCACATTTAAGATTTCAATTTTATTGTTATTATGGCATAAAGTCCCAAGCACCTTATGTAACTAAAGTGAAACCATAAATTATCTATGGCCGTGAAACTTGCGGTTTTGACCTACTTGCCGCGTGTAGGCATCTGTTGTCTCCCTCACACAGCAATAAGAATTATAGTATGTACGTGTAACTTTGTGTCAAACTTATGCCTAGTGCTCATGTATTTCTTATTCCGAAATTCTGGACAAGACTTACATAAGTTTATTTGCAACAGACAGACCAAACTCGAGAGTTTGGAGCATCGGCGTTAAGTTGCCTGTCCATCAACCGATAAACTTCATGACCTGATACCATCCTCTACTTTCAACCACCGGACCACTAGACGCCGAAGGGGTTTCACCTCCATATGGTCGAATTTTTGGCGGTCTGGACTGAACGGTTTGGTGCTTCCTTTCTGGTCTGCACCGCTAAGGAGTGGAACGCTCTCCCTGCGTCCATGTTTCCGAATACATACAAGCTTGGTGTCTTTAAGGCAAGAGTGAATAGTATTTTTCTGGGCAAGCGTGTTCCACCTTCAACCTAGTCATCGCACCACCAGGCGAGACTGGGGTCAAACGCAAACTAATTTTTAATTTATAAAAATGAAAAGTAAATACGAATGAACCTTTTGGACCCTATTTCAGATGTCTTCTTACATTCTGTCATTATCACTTTGGTGACCAGAAGATGTATGTTCTCATTAGTTTCTCACCACTAAAGGATTTGGCTTTGAGTGACGTTTTCAACTTATTTTGGTTACTTCAGTAAATCGTCGATAATCTACACTTTTCCTCCCTCTTTGCACTTTATACCAAGCTCAACTGTAAATTTAAATATACTCGGATTATTTAAATTCAAAACATGTTCTAAGTCTCCGGTCTACTTATCACTTTAAGTTACGGAAATACACATGTCCCCTTGGCAATATTTGCGCGACCTCCCGTCGCGTCGCCAGGGTCAACTTTAGTATCGTGCGTGACATACTGTTTGGGCAGGCAATGGGCATGTTCTACCTGTATTTACACTAAATACACCTGAAAAGTCTCTTTTTCTCTTAAGTGAACGAAGCGGGACAGACTGATAATGTTTAGACCCAGTAAATTCGAGGGTACGATTATTTGACTTGTATTTTTTACACTATTGTGGACATGATAACTATAGGGGTAGTTAAATTTTAGTTGCAGCAAAACACATTTGTCTTATCAAGTTTTTCCGTGTTCATAAACTCCTCTGGTATCGAGCCAGGTATCAAATGAAGAGACCATGGGCTAAAAGAACTAACTTCAAGATAATTGCCTAACCCCTACATTCCACAATCTACTATGCAGTAAACGCCTAACAAGGTTTTATAAAGAAATAAACAAATAAGAATAAGGTTCATAAGCATCGGGACTGTATCTTGGCCTTCTTACAATTTCTATCCTTGTTATATTTCCCTTGGAACTAGCTCTAATCTAAGTTAAAACGAAACAAAACTGGGCTTTTCTAATATTCCAAGTTGTCTGACTTGCATGAATTCCTGTGTCGAACATTATTTGAATAAACAACAAAACATCTATGGACCCCCAAATGGACATTGACATGCCTTACAGATAACCGACATTCTTCAGCGAAATTAGGTCATGTGTTAAGCATTGTACAACCTTCACTGAGTAACGCGATAACAACCTAAATGAGGGAAAGTGGGAGTCCTTTTACACCTTGAAGATTTGTGGGTCAATTGCTGATAGTGGGGTGTCATGTCAGTTAGTAATCTTGAAGATTAGAGTGCAATAATCGTTAGAGTAATTTAAGTAATCTGAAGCAACTGACACCTATTATCATTGAGATATACCCGTCTTTATCAATGACTTTTTTAAAGGAATTTGTGTTAAACACAAGTCGTCCTACTGCATTCTAAAAATGTTTTAGTACGAGAGTATAATTGAATTTGTAGAAAGGACCCAAGATGCATCCCTGGGGCACGCCAAAGGTTATGAATTCTGAAGTGCAGTCATGTATTATTTCTGGTAGTCCCTTTCTTCTCCGAATATCGTACGTCCGAAAATCAAAATCCCGAACGCGTTTTCTATAATCATCACTATCCATAATGGTCTCGTATACGAAACTTTGCTTCACCTAATAGTCCACAACTATAATGGCTTTGTGTCATAAAATTGAGTGCTATAATAATTATACGTCCTAATTTTACTAGCTATAAAATCACTTGGTCTAAGTGTGATTTGACATAATTAATGTTTGTCCGAATGGTGGTTCATAATAACAATGTAAGTCCGAATCCGAGGGTTAGTAATTTTTTTCAAACCCTAAAATCAAATGCATGCTGCATCCCTGCATGCTTGCCTGCATTCTGCATGCTTGCCTGCATACTGCATGTTTGCCTGCATGCTGTATGCTTGCCTGCATGCTGCATGCTTTCCTGCATGCTGCATGCTTTCCTGTGTTTGAGGTTTTATGAATGCGCATTAAAAAAGAATGCAACCTCTTCTTGGTTTTGGCGGGAATTTGAAGCGATGAAAAAGTTAACTGTCAGATAGTCAATTATTTTGTAGAGCTTGGACAATATAGATAGAATTTTAAACGTAAATATGTTTTATTGATGTAATAATAGTAACACATCCAAGGAAAATCGAAATCAAGCGACAATCAAGCAAATCGGGAAGAAACCCCGTTTTCATTGGTCCTTCAGAGTCGGACTTTCGTTTAGTTTCCAGGTTTATTATTCACATCGCGGTATCAGTTACAAATTGTTGTGAATGAAAATCATCCACCGTACACGAGCAAGCTAATATCATTATTGGACCGAGTGGAGTCTGGTGTGTTGACGACCGGAGGCATGCTGCGTAGTGGAGCTAAGCAGAAAGATCTATGGACAAGCAGCAACTGAGCTAGGACGGCTTGTAGTTGCAGATGGTGTCGTCGCTGTCAGGATTACAAACTACTTATTTGTGCAGTGAAAGTTTGTGAGTACATAATTTGAATTTTATTAGGAGCACGCAGTATAGAACTATTTTATTGAAGATTCCATCAGGCAAGCGTGTTAATTGGAACAGTATTTAGTGGAAACATAACGGACTATTTACCTAGTAGTTTCTAACAATAAGATAATTCTTAAGTTATAGGTATTTTATCGAGTTTATTTTGTTGTTTTGTTTTTTTATATTGTTGTGTTTTGTTATTTCAATTGCTGTTAAACCAGTATCTTAGTTTTCCATAATGTCGCTGTTTGAAATACAGAAAGATGTTATATCCAATATTAATAAAAACAGGATTAATTATAAGAAGTCGCCAAAAGACCGTTTAACAGCATCTCATATAGAAACCAGGTTAGAAAATTTAGCAAAACAATTAATTTTATTTAATGACACTCATCATGAAATAATTAGAACCATTAACATGGAGGAATATAAAGCTTCTGATTATTTCAAAAATGCTATTTATGATGAGACCCAAGAATTTTATATAGATTTTAAAACGGAACTTAAAGAAAACCTGTCAAAATTAGTGGAAAGCAGAATTATAGAGTCAAACTGTAGCATCAGTTCTTCCAACAACACACAATTTTGTAATGTTAAGTTACCTGAAATAACTATCCCAAGTTTTTCTGGTGATTATTTAAAATGGGCTAGTTTCAAAGATTTATTTGTATCTCTTATTCATAACAACGATTCTTTGGACAACGTTCAGAAACTTCAATATCTCAAGGGACACCTCGAAGGAGAAGCAGAGCAGCTCTTGCGCCATGTCTCGGTCGAGGCGAGTAATTACGAGACATGCTGGAATATTTTGCAAGCGCGTTATTCTAACAAAAAATATATTTCGAGTTACATTTTAAACAGGTTGTTAAATCAAAAAACAATGTCCACTGAATCGTCTAGTGAAATTAAGTCTTTAGTAAACACCACAACCGAATGCTTGTTTGCCCTACAAAATATTGGGATAGATGTAAATACGTGGGATGTAATAATTATTCATATAATCAGTTTGAAATTAGATTTAGAGACCAGAAAGCAATGGGAGTTTAAGGTTTCAAGCGATACATCAAATAGTTTACCAACCTTAAACCAATTCATAGAATTTTTAACAAGTCGTTTTCGGGCTCTTGAGTATTTGGACTCTAAGCCAAGGGATAGAAATACGAGTAGAACCGCACTTAATTCTTTTCATGTGTCAAGTAACAACATGTCTGTGCTAATTTGTAAATTCTGTTTAGGTGATCACAGACTATCATTTTGTAAAAAGTTTTCGGCGGAAAGTTGTGACGCTAGACGTAATTTTGTCCTTAATAATAATTTATGTTTTAACTGTTTGGTTATCAATCACTCTGCAAAAAACTGTAAAAACCCCTTTAGGTGCAGAGTATGTAAAAAACGTCACCATTCCTTACTACATGAACAAAAAGCACAATCAAGCAGAGTAGTAACGGATGTAGGCTGTACGGAAAATCGTAGACAAACGGATAAGATGTCAGCATCAAAAGGAAAAACCATCAACCCACTTGTTTCTTGTTCTGTCAAAGACAATTTAAATAATGCTGTGGTTTTGCCTACAGCTTTAGTTGGTGTCAAGTCAAAAACTGGTAACTATCATACCGTCAGAGCGTTGATAGACCAAGCCTCGCAAGCATCCTTCATCACTGAAACTGCAGTGAAAAGTCTAGGTCTAAAGCAAATCCAGTCAAAGCGAATTATTAACTGTATTGGAGGCGGTCAAGTGCAAGTGCCTAACTGTGTGGAATTGATTTTAAAGTCAACTAAAGATCCTATGGAGGTTATTAAAGGCAAAGCTTACGTACTCGATTCTATTACAACGATGTTACCAGCCACCAAAATCCTTCCTGAAACGTGGGGTAACCTACAGGTTGAGCATTTATCAGACCCGGAATACAACATTCCAGGTCAAATAAATGTATTGTTAGGGGCGGATTGTTATAGGCAAATAATACAAGATGGTTTAAAGAGAAGCAAAGGGTCATTAGTTGCACAGCGCACTTCATTAGGCTGGATTGTTTCTGGAGTTGCAAATGCAAAATTAAGAAATCATGATATAGATAGACTGTAGATAGGTAATAAAACTCTTTCAGTACCTAACTGAAATACATTACTTTGTAAGTACATATTTAAAAAAAATAATAAGGGCACAAGCGGTATTTAAACAAAGGTGTACTAGTAATATATGATTTAGGTTACACATAAGTTAGATAATTTTTAGTTATTGTGACGCTATAACACTAAAATGATGTTTTGATGAGATGAGATAATTTCATGTTGACAATTAAGTAACTATAAGTGTGTGCAAGTCAAATAAATGTTTAGGTTGATTTTAAAGTAAGTTCTTAAGAACGCGAGTTTCGTCATATTTGTTATTTATTCTTTATTGTTCTGTAATGAAAATGGTACTAATTTTAATTAAAAGTTAAGTTTGTATAAATCGTAAAAACTATACTAACCCACCAAGGATTTTTAAGATTCAATTGGATATGTAGTAGATTCACGGTGGGCGGTACGATTTTAAAGGACGATAATTCGTGATTATGTCCTTGGTGGGCGGTATGTTTGAGGTTTTATGAATGCGCATTAAAAAAGAATGCAACCTCTTCTTGGTTTTGGCGGGAATTTGAAGCGATGAAAAAGTTAACTGTCAGATAGTCAATTATTTTGTAGAGCTTGGACAATATAGATAGAATTTTAAACGTAAATATGTTTTATTGATGTAATAATAGTAACACATCCAAGGAAAATCGAAATCAAGCGACAATCAAGCAAATCGGGAAGAAACCCCGTTTTCACCTGCATGTTGCATGCTTGTTTACATGGTGAATGCCAAGGGCGGATCCGACATGGCCGTGAAAGGTTAGTTATTTTTTTTTTCAAACCCTAAAATAAAATGCATGCTGCATCCCTGCATGCTGCATGCTTGCCTGCATGCTGCATGCTTGCCTGCATGCTGCATGCTTGCCTGCATGCTGCATGCTTGCCTGCATGATGTATGCTTGCCTGCATGCTGCATACTTTCCTGCATGCTGCATGCTTTTCTGCATGCTGCATGCTTTCCTGCATGCTGCATGCTTTCCTGCATGTTGCATGCTTGTTTACATGGTGAATGCCGAGGGCGGACCCGACATGGCCGTGATAGGTTCGAAGGTTAAGGCGTGAGCGCAGCTCACGCCTCAACCTTCGAGGGTTAGTTATTTTTTTTTCAAACCCTAAAATAAAATGCATGCTGCATCCCTGCATGCTTGCCTGCATGCTGCTTGCTTGCATGCAATTTTTATAGCAAAAAATATTCAGGACAGTTATTAACATTTATGCAATTTCGATTTTAGTGCTCGATATATTATGAGAAGAGACGTTAGGACAAAACACTATTATGAGAAAAGCAGTTAGGTTTCATAAATATTATAGATTGTGATAGTTATGGCAAAGAATTTTAGGACATATAACGTTTCGGAATTATGATTTTAGGGCAAGTGATATTATAAGACAGTAAATTAGGGCTACCTATCATTCAGACAAATGATAATTATATCAGAAAACATTATGATACGTTAAATTATGGACAAAAATTTTATGAGACACAATAGAGAACCATTATTTCTATCACAATAGCCCATTTTCGTATTCTCTGCAAATGCCAATTGACTTCAATTACAAAATCAATCTCGCAAGACGTTGCACTAACAAATCTTTAGGAATATTCTGTTTTCTTTTCAAAAACTTCGTAAAAAACATCCACTCTAGGACATTGCAACATTTCTAGGACGGCTAAGGCTTAGTCATCCGTATCACCTACTATTTATAGCGAAGATATTCGAATCTTCGTCGTGTCGTAGTCAGGAAAAATCTCGTACACTATTTTTATAGGGCTTTCGAACTGCCAGTCAATTACTGTGATTATGTTAGGATAGTAAACTACTAAAAGTAAATAAATTGTCATCACGTTCCCTGCGGCACAGATTTATCTGTACATTCCGTTACTGCGTTACGGGGCGTTTTAAACCTTGTCCTTTACCAGATATTGTGGCGGCACGAGGCACATTAAGCCCCACCGCCCGTAAGAGACCAAAATCCTTTTTCTGGCGCGAAATAAGATGAAGTGGACGGCTTTTGTCGTGATTATTATCAACAATGAAATGATTATCCTAAATCTGCAGCCGCCCGTGGTTAAATTAGTTAGTTTAGTCTCTATAGGTAAAATAAAATGTGGGGCCTAATGTACCCCGCATCGCACTGAAGAATGGCAGGTTTACATATTATTTAGTGATGGGAAAATAAATATCGATTCTATTTAATTGTATTTATTTACCAAACATAAGGATTTTTTTAATTAAAACATGTCAAACAGTATTATTTTTTGCCACCAGTGCATTCTGTGAGAATTTTCTTCACTTTTGTGTCAGATTCACGACTCGTTAAGAAGGTGCGGAGTTTTCTTCCTCTATTCTTATTTTCACTTATATTCACCACCTGGTTTTTCTTCATCTTCCTCCGTAATTAACTTTTTTCGGCAGGGTTTCGACATAATCGGTAGCGGTCTTACTTCGTCGCGTGCGCAGCCTCGAATGCGTTGCACAACACTAACCGCGTGAAGCTAGCGTAGGGTGCGGTACGAGGTGCGCGGCGATACGAGCTGTTCGCAACATCGTTCCGCACTGTGTTAGAATTATATTTCTTCAGTGCGGCATGAGGTCTAAAAAACCCGGTATTAAGGTTGGTGTACCATAGAACTAGGAATCAATAGCACATCTCAAACATATAGTTATCTCTCTCCTACTCTGAACCTGATGCAAGTTATGCCTCTCGCACGACAAAGAAGTTTAAGATTTTTCTTAGCGCTATAACGACCGGACGCGGACAGGGTGTTTTAAGCCCTGTTTCGCACTGAACGTGTTAAACCTTCTCTGTTGAGATGAAAAAATACGCTCTTTATTTTTTTCGTTAAACCTTCAAGAACCAACTGCTGTGTGAATGTCTCTCCCAAAATTTTCTACTAGTAAAGTAAGTAATGTAAAGTAAAGTAAAATAATCATTTATTCATGTAAGCTTATTTACAAGCACTTATGACACGTCAAGACAGAAAATCAAAATGAACAAAGTGACTCTACCACCGGTTCGGAAGTTGCTTCTATCGAGAAGATTCCGGCAAGAAACTCGATAGTTACTCTTTTCAATCTTGTTTCATTACAATAGTAGTATATGTTACATATCAAGTATAGACAAGACACAAAATGTGCAGAGGAGCAGATTATATCTATGATGACCACAAATTCTTATCATTCAAATAATCATCTACATTATAGTAACCTCTTTTCATTAATTTCGCTTTAACCAGTGACTTAAACTTGTAAAGAGGCTGCTCAATAAGAGTTTGAGGTAGCATATTAAAAAAAGTTATACCTTGGCCAACAAATGATTTGCCTACTTTGTGTAGTCTAAGATTAGGAATTCTAAGTTTGGCTTTATTTCTAGTATTTAGTTTATGAACATCACTATTTTTCTGGAAAAGATGCAAATTTTTACGCACATACATTATATTATCAAAAATAAATTGAGAGTATACAGTTAAAATATCTATCTCCTTAAATACCTCCCTAAGCGAGTCGCGTGGTCTAAGGCAGTAAATAGAGCGGATGGCTCTTTTTTGAAGAACAAAAATGGTGTTTAGATCTGCCACAGAGCCCCACAGTAGTAGACCATACGACATAATACTATGGAAGTAGCTAAAATACACTAATCTAGCAGTTTCAACATTCGTCAAGAGCCTTATATCTTTCTCACTGCAAAAGCAGCTGAACTATGTCTCCCTGCCAGGGTTGTAATATGCGGACCCCACTGTAACTTAGAATCCACAGTAATTCCCAAAAATACAGTGGAATCCGTGAATTCTAAGGGTTTACCATTCATATTAACGAAAGTATCTGCCTGTTTCACGTTAGGCATAGAAAGTTTTATACACTTAGTTTTATTTGCATTAAGTAATAAATTATTACTAGTGAACCATTGCAAAACTTTTGCGAGAGCATTATTTACATCGTCAAATAGTTTTTTGCCTCTGTCTACTTTAAAAATCAACGAGGTATCATCAGCAAATAATACAATCTCGCATAAATCCTTTACAAAGTAAGGAAGGTCATTTACATCAATTAGGAAGAGTAGGGGTCCCAATATCGATCCCTGGGGCACGCCCATGCGCATGGTGGCACCGGAAGAGTTAGTTCCGTTGACACTCACTTTTAGTGTTCTATCTGTAAGATAGGATTCAATAAGACAGATTGCACCATTCGATACACCATAATGTCTCAACTTCATCAGTAAGATTTCATGATTAACGCAGTCAAATGCTTTTGAAAGATCACAAAAAATCCCTATAACGTCTTGTTTGGCTTCCCACGCCTCAAATATGTGTTTGATGAGCGCAACACCTGCATCAGAAGTGCTTCTATTCTTGGTGAATCCAAACTGTTTATGATGTAATAATTTATTACAGGCAAAATGTGAAAGAAGTTGATTTAATATAATTTTTTCAAAAATTTTACTAATAGCTGGTAGGATGGAAATAGGTCTTAAATTAGATGGATCACTTTTGCTACCAGACTTAAATAAAGGTATGATTTTACTGTATTTCATTAAGTTTGGAAACTGACCTTGTTCCAAACAGTTATTGAAAAGATTAGCTAGGTAGGGAGAGATCATGTCTATAATTGGTTTTAATATATTTACTGAAATCCCCCATAAATCCTCAGTGTTTTTCATGTTTAGTTCTTTGAAAGCCTTGAGGACAATATGTGGAGTAATTTGTTCGAAATAAAATAAAACTGTGCACTCATCAACACTTGATGTGAGAAGTGACTTAGCTAATTTCGGACTAGTATTGAGACTAACTAACTGTAACTATCGGTATATTAGAAAAAAAAGATTCAAATGTATTGGCCTTTTCAGTTTCAGACTCAATAACTTTACCTTCAATTTTGAGAGGGTATGAGTGATCAGAAACTTTCGATTTACAGGTCTCCTTATTAATAATGTTCCAGGTTTCTTTAATTTTATTTTTCGCCTGGCCTATTCTGTCCCGAAGAAAGATGGACTTTGCAATTTGACATGATTTCTTAAAGATTTTAGAATATGACTTTACATAATCAACAAGGTTGGGACTATTAGAACTTGCTTTTAAATCATATAATTCATAGAGTTTAATTCTACTTTTATGGATACCGGGAGTGGCCCAGTCACTAAACTTGAACTTAAAATTATCAACCTTTAACTTCTTCTTAGTAAATAATGAACTATGTTCATGTACTATTAACTCAAACAAAAACCTATACTGATCATCAATATTCTGGTCTTGGTAAGGTAAACTAGGAAGTTGATTCATTATGTTATTTTGAAATTTCTTAACACGATTCTTGGTAACCGGTCTATAGTTAATATCCACTGATTGAGAGACATGATGGTGCTCAAATTTGGTCAACAGACCGCAATGATCAGATTTTAGACAGTTTATAACTGATTTTTCAGTTGAATTGTATTCACAAAAAATATTATCCAAGCAGGTGGCTGATGTCGCAGTAATCCTAGTTGGTTCATTAAAAAGATTATGTAAATTAAATGACTTAAAAAGGTTTAAAGGTTTAAGTGCCTTTCTACTGTCAAATTCTGCCATTATCTAGAACTGTGTAGTCGGTGTGCCAGGTCGTTGCACCGTCTGTCTTTGGGTAGGCAGTTTCTCACTATCATCTCTTGTCTGTTGAGTTTCTATCAAAATGCATTGGTGGAGTGTAACTGCAGTGTCATTTGTGGATGCGTTCTGTTGCCATCTCAAAGTTTCATTTTCAAAGATGCTTGCTTGTGTAGTTCTATTTAAATATTCAATAAACAATGTATGTTTTTGTATTTGTGATCACCAACACATAGATCTAATTTCCATAGAAATCACTTTTGAAAGCGTGGAAAGAGAGACTCAAGGTGTTGTATTGTATCATCATCATAATTCAAATTTGATTTGTAGATTCCAAATCTCCTGAATTACGGTACTCGTAGGGGATTTCAAATAATCAGACTATACTAGGTAGGTTATGATCAGTATCTATAGCAAAGCTCTGAAGGTATCACAATCTTAAACCAATAGGACATTTGCAATCACGCCAACACTGTTAAGTGCCGCGACCAAACATGGCGCCGCCCTTTGAAGTAGCCGGCAGCTGCAGGGCGCTTATATCACCCAGACCGGAGATATAAGCAGGTTTGGTATTTTTCTACCTTGGTAAATAGATTTCTATACTATGCTAAGCTTTGATACAATCATACATACTACTATAATTATTGGGAAGAATTTCTTGAAAAAGTAAATTGGGACTTGAGTCCATGGGATTGGGATTCGTAAGAACGAAGCATGGACGCAATCATAGCAACGGCGTTTTGAAGCATCTGCAAGCCGTTCTGCCATGGTAGTTCGTGGGTTTCATACATCAAAAATCATACAGTGCTCTGCAAGTTAAGTATAACTATGCCTTCAGGGTACTTTTGGAGAGGTCTCGCTTTTATAGCGCGTCTGCTTTGTGAAAAGGCTACAAACGGAACATTCCCAGAAATAGTGACCTCTTTTATTATGTTCAATTTAAGCTGCCTCATAATTTATCTAAATAAAAATGTAGTCTTAAAGTATGTACCGTCAACGGCACATCACGCTACCCATTTCCGATCAGTCCTCCTTGCAACGAAATGTCATATGGCTGGAGCAAGATAAAAAACGGAAATGGGTAGCCTGATGTGCCGTTGATTGTACATTGCCCAAAAAAAAGGAAATTCTTTGTCTGCTCTTTGCTCTCTTTGCTCTGGGGTATTATACAAAGTTTCTACAGTTTCAAAGACTATATTTTCATCATAAGGAATGTGAATAGTATCATGTATTCATAATATCATCCATTTACAAATACTTCCGTGAGCATTTCAATCAGAAAATAATATTCTATTACATGGACTACCGTAATATTTTATAAATTCTTATCAATGGAACTATTAATATCATTTACTACACACGCATATTTATGGAGAATCTCGATTACACTAGTGCTGTAGATACCTAACTATTCTTACATACCTCTATATAACTATAAAATGGTTCTGAAATTTAAAACGTTAGCAACTGAGCTTATGGAGAGATGGGGCCTGGCTTGGGATTCGACGAAAAACACGGTTATATTCCTTTTTTTTCAGAAAACGCAACAAAGCGTGCCCTGTGCTATGTGTCCCAAATTCGGTACAATGGGGTATGTAAGACTCAAATCTTATGGGGAACAATGATTCTTATTCAAATGATATTCGGTTTCCCGCTGGACGCTAAACAAATTCCTACATTCAGTAAGTACTCAAACTATTATAATTGTGCGACCAATATGGTGTATAGGTTAAAAAGTTGGCTATTACACCAAAAATCGGCCTCTTAGCAAAATCCAAACAATTGCGTAGATAAACATTTTGTTTGTTTTAGTCTGGGTGTTTTAAGTAGGTATAAGTTGTTTAAGCAAGTTGTTTAATAAACAATACATAGTTCGCAGAACCGATAGCCGTTGGGGCGGATAGGCCTGGAATGGCGACCGCGTACCGGGCGACGTTCTATGGGCAGGCTTTCCACAAGGCGGACCGACGATCGAAGTCGCTGGAAGCGGACAGAGCAGGTCCGATCGTTGTAGAGATCCTTGGGGGAGGCCTATGCCCAGCAGTGGGTGTTTGGCTGATATGATAATGACGAATCATAACATGATATAAAGTATGTGTATCCGTTGTCTAGTTCCCACAGTTACAAACTTTGCTTACTTTGCAGCTAGATGGTGCTGCGTGAAATAATAACTTATCGAAAATACCGCAAAACCATCGACACCAGAACATCCCTATTCGTAATCTAATGCGTCTCCATAAACAGCGCATGCGCATACAATCGCAAGGCCCCGCTCGTGCCGTATAAGGGACTAAACAGGGCCCTTATATGGACACCATATGCTTCCTACATCCAAGATTGTGGAGACAGACAAAAGACTATTATGGAGCTTGACAGGAATTAATTACAGAAAAATGCTATGAGAAGCATTTACTTGGCGTCGGGTTTCATTTTATAATTTTATGTCAGATAACTGATCAATGTGCCTTCTGAAGCAGAGAGATGCCCTAAAAATACATCACCAAAGTTTGTTTGTAGTGGTTAAATAGTCTGGCCCGGAATCCGGTGGTCCCGAGATCAAATCTGGCCGGAACACACCTACTCTGTGTACAATTTGCGACTAACTCTCCGGTGATGGCAAACACTGATAAAAAACCGTAGCAACCCGGATAAAGGCAGTAGGCTCGCTCCTACCACGTTGGGTTCCAATTCCGTTCACCATAACGGCAACAATCAGTGTGCCTCTGACTATCCCATTAGGTATATGGTCGTGAGGGTATGTTATGTTAAAATTTTGGCCGGGGTGGAGTTAGTTAGTTTGGGTGACCTAAACCATTTTCGATAAGGCGTGCGTTCCCTTACAGCGACAATCGTTTCCGGTCAGTCGTTAAGCATAGTCGGAGGCCTTAGGGTAGCTTGATAACATCTGCCAGCAAGGTTTATCGCTTATTTCACACATAAGTAACTAAGGTAAAGCGAAGACTGAAACGAAACGTTATTAACTCATTGAGATACAAACGAAGGTAATCTTAATAATCAGGTTTTCTTAATCTGGTCTATACATTGTAGTGTAGGATGAAAACAGTTCTCAAGTACTATACAAATAAAATAACATAATTGAAATTTTATTCAAGCAAGACTTGCATAAGGTCGTTAACGACTTATAACTTAGTAGCTAACCAATTTAAAACCGTGTTTACATTACTTGTATAAATAAATAATCATAAAAAGTAACAAAAACTGAAATATCCGAAGTCAATATTACTCAAAGTTTATCTACGAAAGTGGTCAGAAAAGACAATGAATAATCTCTGGCAGAGTCATAGGCGTGGGTCGTGTCCGGCCTCGGAATCGAACCCGCTACGCGCGTGCTCTCACATCCCCAAGTAGGAGTTTCCTGCCGCAGGGCTGTGCCAAGCCAAAGGGTTTAATAAATAATAAATATCACTGGACATTATTCCACACAGCGCCATCTAGCCCCAAACTAAGTAACATTATGCTTTCTATGGGAAACAAGACAACGGTTGAACATCCTTAAAGACTTTTTTTTTGGAAATCATACTTAATATCAATAGGAAACACTCAGACCAGTACAAACAGACATATTCATACACACAAATGTTTAAAAGGTGGTTCGATAGATGGAAAAAAATATTTTATGTATTAATTTATTGTTTTTTTTATTTTATGGAATGGATTTATTTTAATTTGTTATTTAATTTATAAATGCATGTTCATTGTAAAACTAACTATTTTGAAGGTTTTTTTGTGTCTAAACAGCCATCTCTCGGTGTTGCTATGCCCTTGCAGGGTGTCACATTTGCATTTATATTTATATTTGTATTTATATTTAAGACCCTGTTGAATGTAATGTGATATGCAATGTGATATGCAATTAATAAAAACACTGGTGTAATAGCCCACTTCAGAACCATTACACCAAATCGTTCGTTCACTTTTTATTTATTCTCTTCATTCTTGTCGCTAAATGTCAGTCGTCAAGCCTAGTTCGAAACCCGAGGGCGGTTTGATAACATCTGACACCAATATTTATTTGTAATAACACGTTCCCAACAATCCATTGGCGCGCGCTACGTTATAGCTGAAGTGAGACCTGTGCCCAGCGGTGGTTCGAATAATTTACTATACCACAAACGAAGTGCTTCTCTGCCTTTATATTCTTAACAGCAAAGAGGAGGAATAGTACGCCTCCTTTGTGTTTCAGGTCGTATTTATTTATTTATTAAACACAATTAAACGGGCTCAGCCCAGTAACATAATTATTTAAATTTAATAACTAGCGAATCATACAACGCTATGGCTTTACGGAAAGAGTAAATAAGCTTCTCCTGGGCCAGCTTGCTTCATCATAGACAACTCTTCTACTCTCCTCTCCAATTCGAATGTAGTCAAGACGAACTCTTATTAACAAGAAATACCAACTTTCTGCTTTTGTTTTTAAGTTCGTTTCCTTTCTGGTCTCTATCTTCCGCCATTCGCATGAATAGCGAACTAGGTCGTCTCACCAAGCAGTGATAAAGTTTCTTTAAGAGCTTTACCCAGCAATGGGATCTTGATTGTTAAAAACCAACCTTATTATTTAAACTTATCAGTGTCAGCCCTGCTAACCGTCAAATAACAATGCGTCGTTCAATCCATGTATGGGACTGTTTCGTGCCCCATAAGCGATGGCTATAACTTCCCTTACCCGACACTACACCTAGTAGTGCGTCATCTAAATATACGGTAAAATATTATGGAAGTCAAAAAAGTGAGATTTCATCAGAAGATATCAATTCAGCATTCAATTTAATGATTCCCAATCAAGTGGTCTGCCGAATTTTCTAATATGCCTGTACTCAAGGGTTATGTCAGTACTGATGCGAAATCAAAAATTGCCCAATGGCAGACGTACCTATAATTTGACCGTGGGTTCAAGATAGTACCTATATGATAGTACACGATAGTTTACTAGAGCGTAAACGAGACAGATACATGTTGCGCAGAGTCGTCTCAAACTGTCAATGCTTTGCTCAGGTTCAAAGTTCTGATTTTGGGTACCTACCACTTTTTTTAGCACAAATAACCTATCTACGTCTTTTTTAATAAAATATCATTGTCTGTACCTACAAAAGTGAGGAATCAAGATGATGTGCTCTAACAGTGTTTAAAACTTTATTCAGTTAATTTAATCTATTTAACGTTAGTATCTATAACATTAAGTAGTTTATTATTATCTATAATATTTAGTATTTGTTGCTGTTTCTTGTTGAAAAATGAATGGAGGATGCATTTTAATTAACGCATGACAGTAATAATTTGTACCATGCTCTGAAAATTAGTTTCATGTTTCTTGCACATTCTATATTTAAAGCAACGTACCTACTTATTACTTAAGCCCTTAACTACCTAATTCTTCTTCAGATTGCGATGATATTTTTACATTTAAGGTTTTTGCCAAAAGGAAGAAGGTGAGAGATTCGAAAACCCAGGAAAAAACGACAATTACGTTTTTCATCGATTGCTTATACCTACTTATATCCGATGTTCAAAATCCTATATGCAGCCCTCTATATTATGTTAACGAATATTACTATTTAAACATAAACATAACAATTTAGGTCGTTGCCTTTATTATGGTAGGCACCCGAGGGATTTCTTTTTTCATTTGTTTGTTTTTAGAATTTGACAGCGTTACTAAGTATGTACCTACTCTCTTTAATTTAAGGACTTTGCTCGCGGCCTTGACCTCAAACTAAGCTTCTACTAAAACGATACTACTAAAAGCTGAAATGTTTCCTTATAAACAAACAGAATGGAAAAACTATATTGTTGGACATTTATACTCAAAAAGAGGGCCATAGTACGGGCAACTACTAGTTTGAAAAAAAAAACTGATAACTGCTAAGTTTCTTGCCGGGTCTTCTCAGCAGAAACAACCTTCCGACGCCGGTGGTAGTCACATTATGTACATGTATTTAAAGTATTGTATATATACTGTATTATTATGCGTATGTTTATTAAGTAGTTAATATTAAGCTTTTTGACGATTCGAAAGTACTATGTAACGGTCTACTTGAATAAAGAAATATTGAATTTGATAATAACACCCAGACCCCAGTACTCCTCGTCATCAAACAAGTTCGTTAATAAAGTCCGGAACTCGTTACTAGTTGCGGCGATGCGCGGGCGCCGACAGAGACCTTGAGAGCGACCGGTTCCTTATGCAACGGATCACTTATTGACAGATAGCCTACATTCGGGATTAAGTACAATGTTATCATGCATTTGCACGTGACTTGGCTTATAATCAGCATGTTGTTTATTTTTCAATTGAATGCGAAGGAGTTTGTGTTTTAGTTATTTTTAAAAAAATCGTGATACCTATCATGCTTTGAAGAATTCGTCGTATGTAGTATAGGTACAAAAGTTAGTGCAAAAATGTAAAAACGCAGTTTTAATAAAGATTACTATCCAATTCACCAAACTACAGGACAAACCAAGGATAACAATCCCAAATTGGTAACATTTTAAGTTTTGATATCTGTTAAATTATGAAGGTTTTATATTGTTTACCTGTACTTCAATTATTTTTTTCATATACTGATTTGTATTTTTTGTTCACAGGTTACAGGAGAGAGCAAAAAGGTAAGTTTACATGAAAATTTGACTGTCTCCAAGATACAGTCAACAGCACATCAGGTTACCCCATTTCCGTTTTTTCTCTCGCTCTTGCCAAATGCCATTTCTTTGCAATAGAGCAAGGAGGACTGACCGGAAATGGGTAGAGTGATGTGCCGTCCACCGTACACCATGTTAAAATGCCTTTACCCTTTTCAAAGTTGAATCCTGTCGCTAGCAGCTTTGGTTGGATTGCATAAAACTCTCTTAACTTATTAACTTGTCGTTGACTGTACAACAAAAGTATCAAGTAATCACAGACGGACAAACGATATTTTGTTCATTCTAATAAGCGCATCCACCGAATCCTGCGCATCTCGCTTACAGCTCAAATTGTTTAAGCTCCAAGCTAAGTTTCGCTCAACGAGCCGTTTCCGAAGTGCGATGACCGATATATTAAACGCCACACGATCTGTCTGTCCATTGAGTAGGATAGATGTGGGTAGATGTGAAATGCACTTCCCAGAATTTGTCAAGTCATCGTCGGAATGAAAATACAAAATTGTTACGACGAATAGGTATTAGGAACTTGCAAGAGCCAGAGTTGCGTAAGAAAACTATGCTCATTTTAAAAGTATACTAGGCCAACAAAAATAAAATCTGGGCGAGATAATCCTACCTGAACCTGAACCTAATTTAAACAAAAAAGTTATTTCTGGTACTAAACATAGATCCTAAATACTTTGGGACCATATTTAAATAAATGTAAAAATAGCCGTTTAACTGACTAAGTACAGAAATCGACGAAAAGGAAAGTCCAATAAATATTGTACGATTGATACGATTTTGAAAACCCATTCTATAGTAAATAAGCAAGTAGGTATTTGCTCTAAGCGTAAAGATGAAGGTAAAGATGAAGGTGTTTACCTAATAAATAATCAGAATTGGGACAAACAGTTGGATATTAGCATATTGGACATTATTCCAGACATGCAGCGCCATCTAGCACCAAAATAATTAACTGTAGCTTGCCACAGTTTTTGATAAACACTTAAAATCAAAAAGGTATCGAGGAAATTTGCGTACTTAGGTACTTACGTAAAGCTTACGTCTGCGATTAGCGAAACAGAAATCTCTACAGTAGCTCCTCCCAAACATAATATTAATTATTTAAGTATTCATATACAGATCACTAAACTATTCAATATTCATATATTCGTATACCCATTGTCCTTAGATCAATTTCACCGCATTTAGCTGAACAGCACGAGTGTGGTGAAAGTCTATGAACTCACACGAGGGTAAAAGGCTGTAATGTAGTTTTAGTAATGATGGACAGTATAATGCAAGTAAAGGCTAATTCAGAAGCGTCATCACATATTTCCCATTACCATTATGAACTTATAATTAGAAATAGTACTGACAGACGACTGGATTGACCACCGAATTCACAAACGCAAATCAAAGTTGAGCACCCCTCAAAAGTATAGCTGTCCCTTTCAGGTCTATTGTAATTTTACGAGACAGCATGAGAGTAAGCGCGTGTTTAGCGTTGATTGGCGTTTGTGAATTTGGGGGTCAGACTAACAAATATGTCGATCCCGGCCTGACTAATAGGTAGGTACTAAACGGTAGAACATTTTGGGAAAAAAAATGCTTTTTCCTCGTTTCCTTTATTCAAAGCGGAAAAAAACCAACAAAAGAAAAACTATAAAAATCGGGTATACCGTTCTTGAGTAATAAGTGTTGGAACAAACTTTATTAATGTTACTTCTTCCAAAATGTGCAACACAAACACACACTTATACAACCTATAAAAGTGGCATACAACAAGGTCATAAATTGCTAAGTTTTATGTGAAAATTCTGTAATCCATCCTAATGACTGGTTTTAAAGTATTTATTTATCTATTAATTTGTTCTTCATTGCTCGAAAAAAAAAGTACAATTGCCTAAGCCTAAAGGAATTCTGTACCAGTCAAGTATACGAGGGCAACAAATGATAATATCTGGGCATGTTAATAAATAACCCTAATGTAAACGTTAAAACGTTATCTATGGTACTACCCATAGATCTTAAATACTTTGGGACCATGTTTAAAGATCATGTGAAAATAATCGTTCAACTAACTACAGAAATCGACGGAAAGGAAAGTCTTAAAATGGTTTTCCTAGGTATGATTTTGTATACCCACTCCATAGGAGATAATCAAGTATTCGAGGCGAAAACAAATCCTACAAAAAAAAACTATATAAATAGGGCCAACAGTTCTTGAGTAATAAGTTTTCTAACGTACTTTGGCTAATACACAAATGCCATGTTAGCTTTTTCAAAGTGTGCAACACAAATACACAAACTTATAAAAAGTGGCATACAAGGTCATAAAATGCTAAGTTTTATGTGAAAATTGCATAATCCGTCTAATGACTGGTTTTAATTAAATTCCAACTCTAAAATCATTGAACTAATTAAATTTCGTAATCACAATCAATCATTTCACAAACTTAACACTTACCCACACAGATTCTATCGCTAACCTGTCTTGATACTTGAACAAAAATCTTCATTACGGCACTGTATAATCTTACAGTAAGCTATCTACATACAAACGTACCACTCTCGGTTTGAATGTGTGCGTGAGCGTCACGCGCCGTGTCGCGATATCACGCACACGCGATTTCACCCACACGCTAGCATAAAATAGGGAGGCATAGGGAGGCGGCAGTACGGACGGGCTGTGCCGCCTGTCTGTGTGCACGCTAGGCTAATAACTCGGCGGGCGGCCTTAGATAGCCTACTGTATGGTTTATACTGTGATTACGGCGTCCATATCGACAGAAGCAACATCGATCAACTACACGACAATTATCTGAGCTTCGAAGCAAGGTTACGTGTAGGTGGGTGTAGGTCTTTGTTGCTTGATCGTAGATTTGTTTTATCTCAAGATAATACCAAGTTTGTTGTAGCATTTGAAAAGCCTTGAAGTTGTGATGTGAGAGCGCTGTGAGGACCTTGAACTTGATGCACTAAAATATTTGTCATCAAAGGATCCTAAGCAGCTTTTTCCTATCTTTCAAGGTGAATATTTGTTTTTGAAACCAACTTTCCTGTCCAACTCAGAGTTACCCAAAAAAGTGTTTTTCTAGAAGATACGACGAGATGATTAGTGTTTTTACACTGAAAGCCACCTTTTTCCAAAATAACAGGAGTCACTCTACTTCATTACGCTGGCTCAGTATTTATTGTTGTAGAAGTGATAAAATCTGCAGGCGGATGTTATCAAGCCGCCTTAACCGACTAGACTTAACGACTGACATATACGACGTCAGCCATTCCCTACAGCGCTGCCTATCGTTTCTTATCTACAGGCACCTCACTAGCCTTCTATTTTCTAAAGGAATTCCGTTATGTGACGCTTAAAGTATTTACTAGGTTGTGCCCTTGGTAAATAACCGCTTTATCTTTCTCTTCAGAGTATCCATTTTGAATTTTAAGTTTCAGTTGCTACGTGTCATAGTACACAGTTCAAAGTATCAAGATGACCAAAAAACCTTTAACATCGTGTACTTGACCCTTGGCACGGCCATCTCGAAATTTCCCCACTCTTGTTATTTTTATATTTTTAACCCGTCCGGTCGTACGCTACCATTTCGGGAGAAGGCCGCGGCAAGCACGCGACCTATCGCCTTATTGGTTAAGGACCTTATTGGTCATGTCATAAGGAAGCTAATGATGTGAAGGGACCTTGAGGTGAGAAAAGACTTTTGGTTTTTGTGAAGTAGTTTCTTACGAATGGAACCTTTTTGAGTCTTATGTCACAAAGGTTAGGGCAAAAATAAGGCGAAATTCAACTTCCCCAAAACGACTGGTATCAAAAGTCTCTAAGCTAAACCGTGAACAGATTATCACTGTAGTAAATATCACTGAATATTTTTCTAGACAGCGCCACCTAACTGCAAATTAAACAAAGCTGGTGAATAGATAATAACTATGTTAATAGACAACGGATAAACACACATCAATACATCATCATTTTTTTTGTAAATCCTACTAATATTGTAAATGCGAAAGTTTGTAGGTGTGCCGTGTTACTACCGAATGGATCGCGGGCGGCTACTAGTAGATACATAATATACACACATCAAAAGTGTCTAGGGATATCTCAAGCATTTTCATACAAAGTAAGTATAGCTATTTGGGAGGCTGTAAAAATTAAAATATTGATACCAACGTATAAATTTTTAGGACACAGAAACTGCTATATCTGCCCTTCCAGAATGTATAAAGAAATTTATTGTAGTAGCATTATTGTACAATCGTAAGGACGTTAAAAAAAGACAGATTTTTCTGTTAAAGGTGTCAAAATTTTAGCAAAATCAAACGTTTTTTTTTGCAATATTCTTAACCTTTATCTTATGCCTCTGTCCTCGCGTTATTCTAAGATAATGCTCAACTTGTAAACAAACTTAACTTTATGAAATATTTGAAAAATGATATCCCTATGATATCCCTAGACAGTTTTGATGTGTGTATATAGAAAACACCACAACCTGTACAAACAGACATAAACCAGCGACATTTACGTGTTGTCAACCTGTCTATAACCATTACTTACTCTAAATCGATCGTCAAAGCTTTTTAACGCAAAAGTTCCTTATAGACGACATTACCATAAAAATCCCACAGTGTTCTTCACTTTAAGGTACAAAGCTGACAAAAAAACGCAATTAAAACTGTGATACTAGCAAAAAAAACCATCAACGGATAAATGAGAAGTCAATTAATATCATTGATTAGTTTCGCCATGGCGTCGTCATCGTCATCGCGATGGTGGGCGAATGCCAAGGACAGTGTTAATGTAGTGATTATACAGGTTGAGTCAAAAGTTATGCCAGTCTTTGTGTTAGGCTGTGGTGAAAAATGAAGAGAAGAAGAAAAATGTCCACGTAGGTGACTTTGATTTCCATGATAATGATTTTACATAAATTACGTGAGTTTTTAATGATATGGATATGCACCTTTTTGTGGAAGACTTGCTGTCATGTTGAACGGACCATTCAGAAGCCCACAGTTCACTGAATTCGAAACAAAGGAGGTAAGGAGTGAGCCTGCTTGAGTTTTTTAAAACATGCTTTCCATCACCGAGGAGATAGGTGAACTTACATTTTACAAAAATAATTTTAAAAACCTGACGAATTGACATATCTCATTCAATTTTTATTTCATATTTTTCAAACTGATCTTTAAAAAAAATATGGATTTATGAAGATCAGTTTGAAAAATATGAAATAAGAACTAAGCTAACTTCTTAAAAATATTGGTTTGGTTAGTTTGCTTTCTCTACATTTTATACACCAATAGTCCGTTCGCGTTAAGAATGCAGTGATTTTTAAATTTAATTATGTTGCACACAAAACAACGTAGATCCACAACCTTTGCGTACAACTGGTCACTGTGGACTTGACTTTATATTTAGGAACGATGAGATCGGCTAGGGGACGTGCTAGGTCAAAGGACAAGTATAAAATTACTACATTCTTAACGCGAACGGGCTATACCTAGTCTTCTCATGGGAGTCCCAGTTAAGAATTTCCCAAGGTGTCACTGGTTTTAAAACACCCCTTTTACCCAAAGTAGGACATCTTAATGATAATTATTTATTCATTGCATGTGTCAGAAAGATACTAGTTAATATATGAGCACAGTCGTAATTTCTTTCCGTTAGAAAATAAAATATATGTGTTTAAATGAACTAAATGAAGGAGCTTGCGTTCATTACTTTACTGAAGCAAGTGGATCATAAATAGCAATTTTATGTAAATGAATAACTAGGTAAGAGCAGACTGATGAACGTAGATCATTTTCTTTTCATTCATTTAAATACCTAGGTTATTTTTCTTAGGGCTGATATTGCCATAGTCCGATAACATTCATCATTCGCTCCTGACTAAGCAGTACTAGACGATACTAGACAAGGGATAAATACTTAAACATTTTTTTGTAAATACATAATGGACTTAGGAAACACCCAGACCCATCCGAAAACACAATTATTTTTGTAGATACTATGCGGGCATTGAATTTAAAATGCAATATTTCTAAATTAAAGTAGACCATCTGATTAATAACTACATAATAAAGTTACATAGGTATTATACGAACCAAAAACAATACAAAAAATACATGTCCATAATGTGACTCTACCATCGGCGTCGGTAGGTTGTTTCTACTGCGAAGACCCGGCAAGAAACTCAGCAGTTACCTATTTTTTTTAAATAGTTCGATATTTTTACTGTACAAAATAAATGCATGAATAAACCAACAGATTTTTTCCGTACCTGGTGTAGTGTAGCTTCTAAACCATTACACCGAATCGGACAAATCATTTAGGTTAATTCGTTAGATAGTACAACCTTTTCTTAGTTTGGAGCTAGGTGGCGCTATGTGTTACATTGTCCAATAACAAAATATGACATATTATTTTTACATCCTTCAAACAAGAATTTCAAAACCCACTTAACTACTTAGCACCATGTAATAAATGAGTTAGCAATTTTTAACATAACTTTCGCAATACTAAGAAGCAATTTATTTAAATAACAAGTCTGCAGTATTAATTGATGATAGTTAGAACGCTGACGAGATATCACGAAGACAGGGTTCTAAGAACGAGACTGGGTGTTTATAAACAGTAGCCGGACGAAGAGTTGGCATCCGGTGTTTGAGTGTTACTTGACTTCTTTTGTTTTGACTTTGAAATGTAATATTGATGGTTTGGAAATCAGTAAAAGGCATGAGACAGTGAGTTGAATACGTTGTAACTGTCAACCATTTTTTAAATAATAACAGACTAGCATTTGACTGTGATCGCAGGAATCACCGGATAAAGCCTATTTTTTAAGAGTAGGCAGTAATGTTGACATTGTGATTGTTACCTATTGGCTTTCAGAAGTATTCAAGAAAAGCAGGCTTATCACTACACAGTTTGAATAGTATTTTACTTGTACTTGTTTAGATTTTAATGATGCTTCCAACGACTTATCACTCTGTCATTGTAGTATTCTACAATGGCTTTTCTATACATCTGTTAGCTTACATTATTCTGATGACAATTGTACGGGAAACACCGATGTTTTCACACCATAATTCATGAAAAAACTGCATACCGGTTACACAGCTATATAAAAGCTGAACATTTGACTAGCTATTCAAATAAATATCCCTGGACATTATTCCACACAGCGCCATCTAGCCCCAAGTGAGCTAATTTAAGCCCGTTTTTATGGGATGCTAGACAACGGATAAACATACTTAAATATTTTTTGGGAGTTAAAGTTTATTTAACTAGAGTCGAATACTTATTATAAAAGCTTCGTTCGTTGCATTCAAGAACGGATGCGTAGGCGCAGTGCATAAGACGCTCTGGTTGTGGAACAGATTGTGCCTTTTGCTGTTCAACACCATCATTTGTTTTAAAAATACTTACTTGTCCTTGTAACATGAAGAATGAGGTGGTTTCAATCCCAAAACTTGACTCCGACCATTTTTAAACTACTTACTCCCTAATCAATAGACATTTTTCAGTGTTGTTCGAGGATTACTTACCCCCCACATATATCCCGATTTACTGACTAGGGACCAGGTGCAATAATGCAGACCTTAGGCATGCCAAAAACCTAATCATCATAATAGTAAATTACGCGTAGATTTATATCACAAGAACTGTCAAAATATTGGCATAGATCATAGAAAATTTCACTGTTCTCGTTATTAACAATATATCTAATTCGCGAAAATTAAGACCCTAGTTAATCACACCGTACTTACTTAATTCAGCTACTCGGATCTAATCAATCATCTGTTTACCTTTGATACGTTCACAATCCACATTGTCTCAAAAACAGGTAAGGACCTACTCAATAATAAATACGTACTTAAGGTCAAAAATGTCGCAACTCTTATCTTTCATCCGCTGAAGCACAGTGAACATAGCAGTAGGTTATCTGTGGCCTAGCGTGCTCACAGACACGCGGCACAGCCCGTCCGTACTGTGCCGCCACCTTAGGGTACTCGCCCACGTCCGATAATCGGTGACTGATTTTTTGTAGGAGAAAAATAGAACGTACTGATAGCATTGGAGCAACGCACACGTGGAAGAAATACAGCCGATTTTTAATCGGTCCGACTATCAGTCCTACAAAAAGTCGGACGTTGGCGAGCAGCCTTATTCCCTCATATTTTATGCTAGCATGTGCGTGAAAACGCGTGCCGATACGGAGCGCGACGCGCTCGCACACATTAGAACCGAGAGCGGCACGTTTGTATGTAGATATTCTACTGTTCTCTGTTAACTGTGGCTGAAGCCTCGTTACTCAATGTGCGGTACGGGTTTATGCTAATATCGCTCTAAGGACGTCCAGTGGTAAGGCCGGCGCTTGACTGATAGCGAGCCGGATCTAGGGATTAGATTACTAAACCGGTTTTGCAGCAATAAATTAAACTGCGTATTTGAATATAATTTGCGCATGCTAACGATGTCATTCGCTGTTTCTATCAGAAAGGATTTAAGAGATACCTATTTATTGCCATGATTATGAAAATAACCAATTTTTACTGATAATGGCACTCGCATTGCACAATAACATCTCAATCTGTAAAACTTGCTGCTTGTTAATTATTGAAGTTTTCGGTGTGCAAATAAAAATATTGAAGTACATCGAAGCAATTTTTAATACAAGTTATGAACAAGACTTTGTTCAATGAATAGTACGATGAATGACACCGTTTATCTTGTCAATAAATGCAAATTTATGCAAACAATAATATCCGCAATTATTTACTTGTTTCCATGTTGAGTCACAGAAAAACTAGATTTATCTATAGCACAAAGTAATTAACACGAGTACACAAGTTATGAATGATCATGTTATCATTCAAGATATCGGATAATCAACAGTGGATTTACTAACGATAAAAGACTTACATAAATGGACTATAATATACGTCCCACTGCTAGGCAAAGGCCTCACCTCAACTATGAGATGGATTGAGCCATACTCCAACACGCGGGCTCAGTGCGGATTGTTGGAGGGGTGTAAGATTAGTGAGCAACCTTAATGTCAAATGTTATCAAACCGCCCTAAGGCCTCCGGCTAGGCTTAACGACTGACATCTAACGACGTCAGCCGGGACCAACTGCTTAACGTGCCTTCCGAAGCACAGAGATGCCCGAAATACACATCACTAAATTTCGGACAGGGTGCTCACCCATCCCATTTCCGACCCGTGATGCTTTACAACAGCGATCGTTGCCGATGACTGTCACAACTGCGCCACTGCGATATGTTTTTCTAGTAAGTCGTTTATCCCATTAGCACCACAATGGGATAAACGACTTACTAGAAAAAATATCTGATCAACAAAACTTACCAGCTTGTTAGTAAGTTTTGTTACTAGCTTGTTAGTAAGTTTTGTTAATAATATATTTTTCTACTAAATGACATCGTGCTCTACCTTAAACTTTTTTTTTATAATAATTCACTTTCTATCTTCTCCGCTCTAAGACTAGCCGTTGCTTTTTAATACTATTTAGGAATTCAAACCAACTTTTGAAACTCCATTGTAACTAACTAATATCCGTAATTTAGTTCAGGATATAGCAAAATTCCTAACGACTATATTTCTTCCACACCTTTATTGCTAGCAGTAATAGAGTTCAAATTCTTGCTACCTACGTGGATTCCAATTAAATATTAACTTCATTGGTTACTAGTGATCGTCTAGAACTGAATTTATTTGTTTACTGCACAAATTATGACTGTTTAAGGAAATTGGAAGAAACAGTATTGGTAAATGAAACTGGTAATATTTTTGTAGGTATATTACAGTTTACTGAACTCTTAACGGATACACGAGATCTTGCTTCGTACTAATGTAATAATCGTCTTTTTGACCAAAAGTAACTGGTAGAAATTATTAAGTATTTCTATTTGGAAGGACCTAGTTTCCTATCTCTGTTCTTGATATCTTATTAGGTTTTTTTTATGTTTTTCGGAGTCCTCAAGACGGATCATGCGTAGTCAATGGATGTCAAATGGATGCAAATGATTGATGATTCTTAATTATTTTAGTATAGTAGACATAGTGACAATTTGCGGATAACTCTCCGGTGATGGAAACAGATAAAACTATATTTTTCTGCTTTGCCCTATGGTTGACTGGTAGAGAATGCCTTTTTCGGCATTAAGTCCGCTATTTGTAACAATCTCATTGGTGTGCAATAAAGTATAAATAAATAAATAAAAACCCCAGCAACAAGGATAATGGCGGTACGCTCGCCCCTTACCACGTTAGGTTCGAATACGCTCGGTGAAAAGTGGGCTTCTGAATGTGACATTGACCATGACGGCAACAATCATTGTGCCTCTGAATACAACCCCTTTTGAGATTAAGTCGTGAGGGTGTGTCACTACTCTTCCCTAACGTCACAAGGTCCAGCTACCGTTGGCCAAAAAGATGCTGATTAATTTCTATGTTGTACCAGACGTGGAACTTCTAGCACAATTTATTTCCTTAATTCTTAAATACCAATATCTGCCATATTAGGAATCGTCTAATCTGAAATGACGCGCCCATCCACTGCATTTACGCATACAAGCAACCACTCTTGTATGCGTAGATGCGGTGAAGAGGCGCGTTATTCAAGCTTAGACGGTCTCTTCTGTACTTGCTAATCTTATGCCTGGACCACATGGCCGTTTCCCATCAGATGGAGTAGGTTACCTTGGAAACAATAATAAAAAAACAAAAGGCAAGGAAGGAGGACCTATTACATTTCCTACTCTCACCATACATGACTGAAACAAACCAACCTCCAACATGATATTCGTATTTGTAACATAAGACATTAAATAACTTCGGAACAATGCACACAGCTAACTTGTCAAGAACGATGATTGTCCACGTGACAGCTGTGAACCGAACTGATGATAATCATGTGTGACTTCAGTGACTGATGACGTCAATGACCGGATGAGGTCTCATGATGCACAGGGTGGGCCTTAACATGTGCAGTTTTGACAAATTCCAATGTGGCTAAGTTAAGATATTAATAAGAAAATATTTCAAGAACACAAGAAGTTCGTGAAAATCAGTTTACCACCAGCTTCAACAACAATCCAAACTTAAAAAAAATCGAAAGTTTATAAAATCATTTATTTCTTGAAATACTCTTCCGTCAGTTTGACCAGGGACCTTATTATGTTCATTTTACAGCTCAGTTTTAGTTCAGTTTTTTTTTCTCATTTATTGAAATTTGACAAAAACATGCAAATAAGTTACTACAGCAATTAAGAGAATTTAGTGTTTTTTGACACTATTCACCACACAAAACAAAACACGACTTGCGACGGTAAATAATTATTCAGCTCAAAAGATGGGCTTGTGACTGAAACTGTCAGGTTTAAGAGATTGTAATAATGCCCCTGGGGTTGGGGGCAATAAAAAAACCGGGAATTATTTAACAAACCAGACCAGGAGGGCGATTCGCGATCTATCGGTGAAATAGCGCATTCGAACGAATCCCGAACTCGAGCTTGAGTTTCGATATTATAAAACGCGATTCACAACGGCATTTTATTCGGATTCGGTTCGAGACCACGGATTTTAAAGAATATTTTAGTGTTACTAGCTCTGTTTTAAAAGATATTTCTGAAAAAAATAAAAATATGTAGGTACTCATGTCAGCGACCTTAAAGCCAATAGACTCCTAATGACAGGCGAGAGGCTATGGTCATAAAGTCAGATTATTACGTCGGAATCCCCAATCTACCACCCAGTGAGTTTCTACCGTTTCCGTAAGCTGTCAAGCGACAACGTCACTGATTGGACAATAAGCGTATTGACCAATCAGTGAAATTGCCCCCTCCTCAGGTAGAATCCTCCACACGCTGAATTTCATACAAGAAATAAACATCAGGCGTGTAGTGGCTGAAAAATCGATGACTCATGTATTTACGCGAAGTTAAGTGTGTATCATATCTAAATTATTATTTTCTTATTGACCTCCAATTATCATTAAACTTCATTATGATTATGAAATAGCTTACAACCACTAGTGCCAACTAGTGTAACGGATTTCTCCTCCCTTAGATTTATTTGATTAGAGTCTAAAAATTAAAAGATAGTTTTTTCACATCTAACGAATTTTTAAGTAGAAATGATATTAAAAGACATAGTCACACACTCAGAAAACTCAGGCGTGTCTATTCTCCGCCAAACGGAGTCCTTTCAATCTGACTCCTACTTTCCTGGATGCACCCATACCGATAACCAACCACCTCGAGCTCCTTGGTATGGATCTTTCGTCTGACCTCAACTTCGGCAGCTCTATTGAGTCCAAAGCAAAAACCGCTGCTCAGAAACTTGGTATCCTCTTTAAGGTTAGGCGGTACTTCACACCGGAGCAACTCTTACAGTTGTACCAAGCACAAGTTCGGTCGTGTATGGAGTACTGCTGCCACCTTTGGGATGGCTCTGCCAAATACCAGCTGGATGCACTGGACTCAGTTGACCGAAGGGCCAGGAGACTGATAGGTGATGATATGCTCGTTGGAACCAAACTTCAGAGTTTGGAGCATCGGCGTAAAGTTGCCTGTCTATCGGTTTTTTATAAGGTGTATTTCGGAGAGTGTGCGCAAGAACTTCATGACCTGATCCCACCCTCCACTTTCTACCACCGGACCACTAGACGCCGTGAGGGCTTTCACCCCCATGTGGTCGACTTTCCAGCGGTCCGAACTAAGCGGTTTGGTGCTTCCTTCCTGATCCGCACCGCTAGGGAGTGGAACGCCCTCCCTGCGTCTGTGTTTCCGCATACATACAACCTTGGTGTCTTCAAGGCAAGAGTGAATAGGCATTTTCTGGGTAAGCGTGTTCCACCTTCGGCCTCGTCATCGCTTACCATCAGGTGAGTCTGAGGTCAAACGCAAACCCATTTTAAATAAAAAAAAAAACATGTGCAAATTCCTGCCATTTCGGCAATGGCATAGATTGTAGGTCGACGAAATATAAAAGTAGCCGAATTTGGCAGATTTGAAAATATAGACTTCAACATTGTAATTTTCAGTGCATAGTATAGCATCCACAGAATACCAGTCATCGTGACGGGCTCTGCCGACACTGCATCGTACTTGCTGAGCGGAGACCATTTTGCTACATCCCTTTTTGTAAGGTGGTTAAGTTATTTTTGTTTTTCTTGTGTTTCTTTTTGTTTTGTGGTACCAGATACATTTTTTAAAATCTTATCTATTCTTTGAGTATAGTAAATTGAGCACAAACAAAAAACAATTTATCTGCATCCTTTGATTTAACTAAAAAGAAAAAGCTGCGGCCTCTGCCTATGCGTGCTACAAAATCGGGTCCAAAGGACCTGTTGCGTTCATGCTCATAAGACAGTGACTACGGCTACTGTACGTGCGCGTCAATCATACGTCATTGTGAGTAAGCATGTCCCAGTTTTCAAATAAGCGAAATAAAAACGTAAAGTGTTTCTTCCTCTTTTTGTTTTAATCAAAGTTTGCTATAAGTTTTGAGCGAAAGAACTTATTGACCTGTAAAATTCATTGCTAGGCAGACTCTTTTCGAAAGCGTGTTCGAATTTAGTTTTATATGTTGGGACAAAATAGTGTGGTTAGATAGGTACTATGTGCTGCGGAGTTAGTGACTTAATAACGACTACCTTAGGTTTGATTTTCAAAAAATTTGGTAACTTACAAGGTACAGTTAAGTGTGTTTTTATTTCCTTAAACGGTAACACTGGATATTGAGATTCAGTAACTATATAGAACGTCACTTGCACACCGAGAGTGACGTCATAGCGTTAGGTTACACTTTCTAAACGCAATTGACAACACACTCGTCATTGACAAGAATTACGAGAATGGCCGAACATTTCTCCTTCTTTTGTAGATAATGAATCGACTGGTACAGACCACTCGATATGGACAAAACGTAATGAAAAAACTAATTAAATTAGGAAAATATAATTGTTTCAATAACTTATTGATCGATTGTAACTCTATAATTTTTATATGTATAACATAAACGGCCTATATACGTCCCACTGCTGGGCACAGCCTCACCTCAACTATGAGCTGAAACAAGCCATTCTCCAACAAGCGGGCTTAGTGTGGATTGTTGGAGAGGTGTAAGGTTAATGAGCAACTTTAATGTCAGATGTTATCAAACCGCCCCAAGGCCTTGACTAGGCTTAACGACTGGCATCTAGCGACGTCCGGGACCGGGACCAACTGCTTAACGTGCCTACCGAAGCAAGGAAATGCCTGAAATACACATCACTAAATTTCGGTCAGGGTGGTCATGCCATCCCATTTCCGACCCGGCGTGTGTTGCTTTACAACAGCGATCGTCGCCGATCACTGTCACAATTGCGCCACGGGCACCTCCCTCCTTTATATGCATGAATGAGTATAAATGGGCCAAAGAAATGAAAAGAAAGGTTAATTTTACTGGCACAATACCTACCTGGTAAAAACCAGGTTTCAAGTTTGCGTATCTACACTAACTAGGGCCTCTTAGGTTGTCTAGAGGTAGGTTGTTTGAGAAATTCGAGCTTTTGGTGACTGAAACCAGCCTGAGCAAAGTCACAGTAGTTAAAGAATATGGCGAATATGTATCGTAGATCGCCTGTATTATAGAGAAGCCTTTTTTTGACGGGGTGAATGCTTTCCATCCCGCCCATGGCGGGGGTGAGGCCTTGGGCTCGCCTGCTGATATTCAGAATACCTAGTAAGCCGACGCACAAAAAATGCCTTATAATACTACGTTTAACAACGATACTATGTATTTATGAGCTACGTGGCCCAGTGGCTAAACACTCTGACTCGGAACCCGATTGTCCAGAGAACTGACTGGCCGGAACACCTTTGTGTTCATTGTACAATTTGCGGCTGGCTCTCCGGTGATGGATAACAACTATAAAAAACCAAAGCAACCCGGATATAGGCGGTAGGGTCGCCTCCTACCACGTTCGGTTCAAATTTCATTGGCAAAATGTGGGCTTCTGAATGTTCCGTTCATCATGATGGCAACAATCAGTGTGCCTCTGACTACCTCGCCTGGGAAAATGGTCGTGATGTATGTTATGACTATGAATGGTATTGCAAATAAAACAAATTAAAAATATCCCCTAACAAAACGTTATATTTAAGTCTGTTTCCCACTGATGCCGATAAGTAAGTATTATTGAACAACACTATTTGTGTCTGATTTACTTGAGGAAGCAAAGAACCATTAGGTAGTTCATTTATCAAGACTTCAGTAAATAATTCAGATTATAGTAGTTCCGTTTCGGGTGCTTTTCTTTCACACATACAAGCAGTCTATCCCAAGTTTGAATATCATCATAAGTTTCCATTCTGAAAAAAAGTCATCCAATTATAAGCTATTAATCTTTCTCAGGCAATAAGTAGACACAACAAAACACAGGATGTACGGCAAAATGATCAACACGGTTATGAATTTTATTATTTCAATTGTTGTTTAGGTTCAAGCCTTTACGCTATTTAGTCATACGACAAGAAATAGCTGAAATCTTGTTTTGTAAATTATTTACCTGAAAAAACGTGTTTCCTATTTTGTTTGCCGACTTATTTTACCCATAAAGCGGTCCTCGTATTAATTTTATTTAGTTCGTATGGGACTAGGCAAGAAAAATGTTACGATGAATTCAAATGTACTTATTAACTGGAACTGCCACTTTTTCCATCCAAAATGTTATTTATTTATTCACAAAGTAAATAAATTGAACCTATAATTATAGGCAAATTAAAGTACACGCAAGTGCGAATGTCAGTTTGACATACCTACTAATCGTCATAAAATCGTATGCAAAACTCGATAGCCAATACCATAAACAAGGGTGCGTTCCGAATTGAGTCGAAATCGATTACATCGCGCTCACAGAGCGTCCCGAATTGAAATATCGCGCTGTCATTCATCTAACGTCAGACAGCTTGACGTCATGGGTGACGTCACTAACGGCGCCATATTGCACCCACAGCGATAATGCTCCAGAGCGATATCACCGTGGGCCTTATGTCAGATTCATAGATGAAACGTCAAACAGACATTTTAGCGTAAAAATATTTTTGTCAATATTTCTCAGAATAAATCTTTGCTGGGACAAATCTTTTTCTGTGATAACGTAACAGAAAGTTTTACTACAAGAACCGCTAGTTTAACCTGGGAATGATAGAAATTAAAAGTTAAAAATTGTTAGGTTATGTATCACTATCTAGCGGTCCGAATTGGTTTTGACGCTGATAGCGCTGTGAGCGCTGTTGACGCGATATTTCAATTCGGGACGCCTGATATCACCGTGAGCGCTCACATTACTGTAATCGCATTACGGACCGCACAGAATGTCAATACCCAGAGGAACCACAGACTATTTTTGCCTCCTGTTAAAAAAGGTTTTGTTTCATCATGAAAATCATCATCAGTTGCTGATTCAGGCGATATTTGCCCATGAAGACTCCTACAGAACAGCAAAATGGATTAGACGCATCTCGCAAATACATAGGTATTTTAAAATGCGTCTGCGAGATAGCGCCAAATTCTCATTTCGCAGAACGTTGTCATAATGCGATTAAGCCTTACATTAAGAAGCTGGAATATTAAGTAACAAGCGGCAAACTTTGGAAGGAATATTATTTCTATACGATAGTTAATTTCAAACTTTTAGATAAGTTTTTCATCATCGATTCCGGTGATGATCGATTTCACAGACCGAAGGTAGAAAGAAGATATGACTGTAAATACCAGTCAGGGAATTCAAGGAATTAAAGGATTAATTGGGTATTATTGGAAAAAATGATTGTTATACAAATTGGTTACCTTACAGTCAACTAATTTAATATTTGAAGATTTAATAATTTCATTGATAAATCTAAATAGCTGGATGGCAAGTTATTTGCGGTGCAATTTTTAAAATTCAGTTTCTTAAAGTACTTTTAATTTAATATGGTTGATAACAGATGTCACTTCAACTCCGTTGATAAAAGCACACTATGGTTCAAACGTCAGAGTAAGCATGGGATATAGACATTAGGTTAATCAATTTATCAACAGATGTCACTAACCATTTGAATCGCGGAAATTTCTTTCAACAAATAATTCTCAATAATTATTTTATCTAGTGCATCCAATTTGTTTCCTACCATCTAACTCACTAGAAGATTCCAAGATCACATCACATCACACATCATCACACAGTATTTGGTATTTTTCTGAAAAAGTCTCGGCAGATTTTCCCAATTCATACAATTTATATTCTTATTCTTCGATCCTATTAATGGAATGCAGCAAATTTTCTGTATTTGCAAAGATTACACTACATGCACCCTACACATCCGCCGAAAAATCAAAAATAAAATATCTTTAAGTAAATAAATAATACAAACGTTAGGAAAAGTGTCAGAAAAGCGTTTCGAAGTGCTAGTTCAGACAGAGCGATTAGTGGCAAATTGAAAAGGACGGAGTTAGAAGGAAAGAGGTATTCTTCTAGCTCCGTCCTTTTCAACTCGCACGATTGTCGCTAGGTTTGAACTAGCACGCACTGTAACTAGGGTAACCGACGCAATGACGTCATGGTTCGACTGGATAATATCTCCGGTGATCCTAAATTGAAAAATTAAGATACCGACCGATATCAACCGCTTCGGTTCGGCAAATGAGATCTCGAAGGATCCTGAATCGATGCCCTGACCAGAACCACTTATGGTTCCAGAGTTTGGCAAAAAAGTCTTAAATGTTCTCGAAGGTCTTCAACCCTTTTTTTCTGCTTATTGCTGACCCATTTTTTGTTACCCTGCTTGTATACATATAGATGAACTTCTGACAGATTTAATCTGGCTCCGGGATTAAGATCCTCTTGAGCACCTCTCTAAGTATCTATCAATAATAATAATATCCCGTGCAGGACTGGAATTATTGGTATCTTGAATGAGTTTGCAGGACTAGGCAATATCAACTTTAAAATATCAAGAATAGAGTACAATATCCAAGACACAATCGATTAATAAGCCAGTACGAGACATTCAACTGACGCCCTTCGACGCATGCGTGATCGAGCAACTCACCGCTGGATCAGCACTCCTGCGCAGCTTCGCTATTGTGTGAGGAATGATCAGGTTTTACTACGGGAACTCATGTTTTTTGCGAAAGCCAGTTAACAGTTTAATTGCCACATTGACTTACATAAGCTTTATGAAACAAGTAAAACTACATCAAGTCTTTTTCAGTTCCTGATGCCAAGTCACTCCTAAAAGTTTGGCAATTATTAAGTACTTGCAAAATCACCCTATATAGATTGAAACTTCATTGTTTTGTATTTAACCGTATCAGTCCTGGTTTTTGGCCAAATTTACTTCGTAACACGTGTTATCTAGGCTGGCCTTACCCAAGTAATGCCCCTGCCCTGTTGCTAAACATGTTCATGGTGATACTAAAAATATTTTACTTCCAACAATTTACACAGTTTTATGCAGAACTAGCTGTCCCAACAGACTTCGTTCCGTTGTCAAATATTCAGTGTCACGTGACAGGTAGGAACAGTCGCTATGAGAAAACTGAATTGTGGTTTTTCACTATATTCCTAGCATTTTCTCATGTTTACTCACCTTTTAAACCTTCTCTTGACCATCACAAATATTTTAAAACCATAATTAGCCAATTTTAGCGAGACTAACGAACAGCGATCCATTTTTATATCCATATCGAATCGAATGAATACCATAATCACAGGACACAGACGTTGCCCATTCAAAACTATGAAGGTCTATTTATGAACTGGAGATGAGACGAGGCTTAACATTTAAGAAGACTATTCCGTCGATTCCTGTGAGAGAGATTGGCGGACACTGGCGTTAGACCGTGTGGGATGGAGATTGGAGGCTTTTGCCCTGCAGTGTGACGGAATGGGCTGATTTGGATTTAGATTCCGTCGAAATGTTCATCAAGTTTCGTAACATCCAATAATCCAATCTCACTTCACTTGTCCAGTAGTGATCGAACAAATGGTAGTTGCCACCAGATCTGCATAGATAACCGTGTCAATAGCGACGGCAGTCTCGCCTTGACTTATAGTTGATCACTCTGTTGCAAACGCGTCTGTCGATCGAAACAGAGATATCGATTTTGAAGATTAAATTTCAGTTACTACTCTCAGTAAAGGAATTGATGTAGACACTGAACCATTGGGATCCCTGGCATCAAAGTTTAAGATAACATGGCTTCTTTATTTGAGTACATACATACCATCACGCCTCTTTTTCAACGGGGTAGGCCGAGACCACTTCTTTCCACTTGCTACGGTCCTGACACACACTTTGCGCCTCCTCTACTTTCATGAGCCCTTTCATAGATGCTCGTCGGTTAAAGGTACTCCTGACCTGACCCTTTCTGAGAACATCTTGAACTTGTCCAAGAAACGTTCGTCTAGGCCTTCCCCTTCCAACAGCTCCATTCACTCTCGCCTTATAAATCCGTTTCGTTAATCGCCTTTCATCCATTCCATTCCATTTCCATTTATTTGACTAAGATATAACAAACAACTTTCCTAAAGACAAAGCCTTATTGAACGTAGGTCTTCACCTGAAAACTTAATCTAAAACTCTCTATTTTCATGGTAAACCCATCACGATTTCATTGGGCGATGAATAACTTTTGGTAATACCGTACTAAAAAAAATTAAAGCAGGAAAGCCTTTATTGATTTTATGTGGAATCCACAAAGACCACGATGATCTTTTTGTTAAACAAAACCATGAAAATGTTACAAATAAGGTCTATACGTTTTACCAATAATAATTCAAGATTTTTAAAACCTTGAAATCTCACATTTGTTTCTCCCGTGTCTGTCTAACTTATGTTTTACAAACAATCTTGATTCACTCTACCAACGAATAAACGTGCCTGAATAAACAACCTAATTAAAAATAGTAATAAATTAACGCTTCTTATACACCGTAACACCCCATCCTCAAATATAACACTCCTGTCTGGAAGCTTAAATTGAGTAAAGCAGTTCTCTGCGAAAAAACCAGTTTGCTTTGCATACATAAATTTGCATGTTTTCAAATAGGACGAAAACCCCATAAACTTTAAAACCTGCGCCTGAGTATAACCAGTTTTTAATTATTCGTTATAATGTTTTAATTTATCGGTGATATATTTGGAACCGTTGAAACGATGGTCCGAATGCCTAAAAGGATGTCATGTGTGTAATAATACGCCTTATTTATGGTTTGTGATATAAAAACCGAATTATGGAGTTCTAATTAGTTCATTATAATACAGCCGTTAGGTAATTACATTCTGGGGTTAGAAATAACTACAGGAAGGACTTAATATTTTCACAAATGGAAAGATATTCTACTAGTTGTACAGGTTTAAGGTGGGTCTGGGTGTTTGGTAGGACGATTGTGGCGAGAGGTTTGGCCACCCTGGACTCTGAACTCTGGAAACGTTAGTGTTTTTTTTCTGTCAAGTTCTCACTATTCGTCTTTCATATTATGGTTTGCATATTCATCAATAATAATATGTAAAAATAATATGTTATTTGTTACTGGCAATTCGTCAAAATTTTTGTTTCTTTTATGCTCTTCGAATTAGTATTTTACACCTCCAATGGCATTTCAATCTCGAAGCAATAAGTTTGTTTAACTTTGTGCATTGAAATCTAAATAAATTAACCATTTCTCTTCACTAGTGCTATACTTCGTTATTACCTTCAGAAGCATCATCATCAGTGGTACCAAAAACAAATTCAATAAAAAAACTCAAAAATCATCTGAAACCTGCTATTCGATTGATAACAAAGACAGGCAGACAGACAAGCAACAACTATGCCACAATATACGTGGGTGTGCGTCAGATTCCATATTGAAATGTCATCTTGTTATTCATAGAGTGGTTCAACCTAAACAATTCGACGATACAATCTTCGAATATGATAAATTGCTTGATACTCTACTGTTTTATGGCTGTCTGTAAGTATGGTCTATTGAAGCTTAAAATTGGGCGTAAGGGGCATGCTTACATTTATAAAAGGGCCATTGTTTTTTAATGAACTGTTAATTGCTTTTAAATATCAGTGTATGGTAGTTCTTTTTTTGAAATTTTTTCTGCATTAAAAACTTACTGGCTGGAATTTTTATCAGGTTCTAAGGGATCTCTAATACTAAACATAGCTATTTTTACTTAAAAGAGACATTTAATAATTTATTTAGGCAAGCAAAGCTTTGAAATATCAATTTAATTTATTATAGATTATTAACTAGTTTAGTTGGCGCTGCAGGTGCTCATGTTTTTTGTTTATATCTTATCAAATTATAAATACTGACTTTTGTTAAAGAAAACGTCGCGAAACGTAGATTAATGCTCTGGCAATAAAGTTAAACTTGTTAATGCAAATTAAACTTAGGAATTCGGCCGTTATGTAATAATGTATGGTCGCGATGTGTGAATTTCTCCAATGTTATTTAATATTTTATAGTTTGAGTGTCTTAAGTGGAAAAAAAACCTTTTACAAGGATGCAAATCAGTAACATAAGAAAAAACTTTTGTAACTAAATTGACTTCGGAATAATTGAAAAAAAAAATGGTTCATCCATCTTTTCACATAGGTATTGCAAAAAGACTTTATAATCATTTAAATGAACATTTTAAAAAATTGAATGTACAACTTATATACTAATGAAATGAATTATTATTCTTCATGGACGGCTCTGAGTGCAGCACAACACCTGTCGAGCTCAGTGAATTTACTAAATATGTATGTAATTTACAACAAACCATAACTATTGCAATTTGTTTCAGCTAATCAGCTTAGAAAAGTAGTCTCTAAACCTATCATTCCTTGTCCACAGAGTCATGGAGAGTCGAGTAGGTCTCGACTACATAGTCGAGCATGCAGAGTACGCTGGGAAACTCGCCGCAGCGCTCACCTCACCCGCCGCGCCGGTCAAGAAACAGGTAAAAATTAGTTTAATAAAAAGATAAGCAAAGAGGCTGTGGGCGGGTCCTGTGTGAATACACCCAAAGGTTGATCCAAAATTAGTCTAAGCAGGGCAAAGGCCTTACCTCCCAATCCGGAGACATAACCACATCGGCAAAATCCAACAACCTCTTTCAATGCCAGTCCTAAAATGTTCGCCGAAAAATAACTATAATACAAAATATCAATTGATTGATTTATTGTAAGGGAGTTATTGGGGCTAAGATTCAGAGATGAAATAGTGTAGTTTTGAACTTAGAAGAGAATATAAAGAAGCCATTTCTGAACAGCAATGGGTTAAACTACCCTGTTTTTTAATTATATCTATTTCAACTGACCAATAATGGGTTTAGTGCCGAAACTACCTTTGATCGCAGCTTTAAGGCGAAAAAAATTCTTCATCAAGAACTAATCACACCAACTCATTGTTATGAAGGTTCTGCTAGAGGTGCCACTACATACATGTAAATACTTTTTGCAGGTCTTCGAGTTGCTGTCTGCGTTATGTGTGTACAACGCCGATGGATATGCTCGGGCTGTGGATACCCTCGACCGGTATAAGGTAATAAATATCAACTTCTACTGAATTTACTCGCATTTTGCCAGGATCTGTACTGTCTTTACCATGAGAAATTTCTTCAGCATGCTGAAACTTAAAAGATATCCGTTTATCAGTACATCTTGTTCTATCTGTGCTTAGGCACAGATACTTATTGATGTTTACGCATTGCCGTGTTAATTACCTTACATCAAGAATAGCTTGAAAAAAGTACCAAATAGATAAAGTGACCTAATGATCAAATGAGTTTGATCACTCTCGACAAAACTGAAGAGATCAAGAGTATGAAAATACAAAGTGATGGTAAGAAACACATGAAAAAAAAAACTGGTTAGAAGGATGGATACGTTACTTAATAGACATACACATAGGTATTCATAATATAACAGTCGTTTAAGCAGCTGGAGAAAAACTCTGCTCTAGCATAATACCAAACTTAACTAAGTCAAAATTTCTTGACAGGTCTCAAGCGTGGGTGATTGTTTGACAATACCCATATTCCATCAGATCATTGATTTACTGACATCGATAACGCCTTTTGCGTTGTTGGAAGGAAACAAGCTCAAAGAAAAAACTGTTAGGACATAAATAAGTCCAAATCCATAACGAGTTCAATGTGTTGCTTTACATTTTTCAATTCAAATAGCTTTTTTCATGTCAGCTCAGTTTTTTGTGTCTGTCTTATTTTAGGTTTACTACTTGTTTTTTCACTGTATAGTTTACCAGCTATTTTACTTCACGTTAATTTTAATAAGTCATTGTTTTGGTTTTCGTAAATACAAGTTATTGATGACAATGTACTAACACACAAAGCCGTCTTTAGCGAGATTATCGTAAAACAAGTCGCTCGATTCGAAGCAAGAGACACCTTCATATTCTTATTAAAAGTACCATTATTGGTACTTACTGGTCAGCTATGCTATTCCGGTGGTCGTCGACACTCACTTTTTTTTTTAAGTAGGGGAAATGCCTTACGCATACCCGTCCACCGGGGGACGGACGGGTTATGTCGGACTCACCACTGGACAGATGGTATACCAGTGGCCCTACCGACTAAAACCCCTACTACTCCCTCTAATCGTCCGTTAGTGGGGGAACACGGTGAATAGCGCCTGCCTGTTACGCGTTCCCCCGGACGGAGCCCGCCTGCACGGCGGGCCGGAAGCGACCCCCCCCCGCGTGAGGGGAGGCCAGAAGGGACAGCCGAGGATGTCAAACCGTCCCTACCAGGTAGCGGTGAAACCCGTGCAATGCTGGCGGCGGCACCCCCGTACCACGCGCTAGCTGGCCACCGTACGCAGGCCCTACTGGGCCCGCAACCACGAGCCACCCAAAGGGCGGCTCCGCTGCCGTAACCTTCGGTACGGCCCCGCCGGGCCGCGACGCACAGGGGGGATCAGCCTCGGGTTACTGGCCCCCACCAACCGGTTGTGCGCCGCGGCCCCAACCACGCGCCTCAAGGCGCCTGCAGGCCCCACTGGCCCCGCATCCCCGCGTCGCCCTTACGGGCCGCAGCGACCCTACTGGGCCCGCAACCACGAGCCACCCAAAGGGCGGCTCCGCTGCCGTAACCGACGGTACGGCCTCGCCGGGCCGCGACGCACAGGGGGGATCAGCCTCGGATCACTGGCCCCCACCAACCGGTTGTGCGCCGTGGCCCCAACCACGCGCCTCAAGGCGCCCGCAGGCCCCACCGGCCCCGCAGCCCCACGCCGCCCCTACGGGCCGCAGCGGGCGGGTGTCCAGTCCACCACGCTGCCACGCCTGGGTTCTCTTCGCTTCCCGGTGGTGCCCCTACCACCGGTACTAGGCCCCCTCGCCACGCCGAGGCGGCGAGAACCCATGAGGGGGAAAACATTAGCCACGCTGGGGTTTGAACCACGACTCACCGATTGATAGGCGAACCTGTAGACAGTTGCGCCAAATGACTGATTTCGACACTCACTTCGCTCGTGCGAGGTAACTTTGAAATTCAATTCCTTCGCGACTGTGGTCGTTTGAGAGAATAGAACTAAGCCAAGTAACATTTTTTAATTATTTACATACAAAATGAGAGAAAATACTAATTCAAAGTAAAGCGTATTGATGATTGAGGTAAGCGTGAAGCACCGAGATGTGAAGTGATGTCTATGTGCACCGCCGGAATAGCACGGCAGACTGTAAAAGTATGCGACCCAAAAATAAGGGTTCATTCCCCAGGAGATTGTCTTTCTGCACTTAGCAGACAAGTAACAAAAAATTGGTAGACTAAGCTATCAGTATTGCTAGATTGATTTATGTATTTTCTCATGCAAACATTTCAATGACGTAATTTTATGAAAATTCCAGACCATAAAAGGCGAGCGGTACAGCCTCAACGTGGTCGTGGAAGAGCTGAAGAACGCAACCACTGTTGACTACAAGACGGCGCTGGTGGCCTTCATCAACTGCATCATCATCTCGGCTCCTCGTCTGCCCGACAGGATCCGGGTCAGGAATGAGTTCATTGGTAGGTGAACAATCATCACCTTTGTGTAACTTATTTAGTGTGCCACTTTTCACTTTACTTAGTGTGAGTCTGGGTAGTACTTACTACTATTATATCCCTAACGGAGTTGTCACAGGCACATTGATTGTTGCCATCATGGTGGACGAAACATCCAGAGAGCTACAATTCGCCCAGTGAATTTACACCCAAGGTGGTCAGGGGTCAAGTTCAAGACTGCTCGTAACACCCACTTTGAGTTCATTGTACAATTTGCTAACTCTCTGGTTCCATTCACTATGGCGATAACAACCAGTGTGCCTCTTTCTACCCTGTTTTTGATATCGTGAGCGTATTATTGTATATTTACACAAATTAATTCTCTCGGATTAAAAACAATATCTCATAAATATAATAATATCTTTCTTAAGAGAGAAAAAGAATTTCTGGAAGAAAGAAAAAACGTTTGTTGCGTGTTAGGGCTTTTGCTCTATTGAAGATACAATTCAGCTTCAGACTTCGCCAACATTGGAGTTAAATAAGTATCTCCACAACTGCTAAGTAACTACTCACTAGTTACTAACAAAAACATTTTTTTTTCCACAGGTCTCGGCCTTCTCCCAACACTAAACAACTTGAGGTGAGTCGATACTTAATAGTTTTCCCATGGAATCTTAGCAAAAACAATCGTTATAACCGTCTCTGACCACAATAGGGGTCTGCCAAAATAGTATACAATGCCATATTAAAATGCTGAATAATTTAATGCTGACGTCAGAGTGTGGAGTTGGTCTTTACATAGAATGTCTATATTTGTTAGAATTGAACTTAATTGATGCAATGAAGAGAAGCCAGTATCATCGGTGTGCTGACTGGTACGTCGATGATAAGATACACAAATGCAAATAACTTAGGAATGGACTTAACGTTGGTAGACTTATTTAGCAAAGTATACTTAGTGCGTTCATTTTACAAAGATGTGCGAACTATAGCAAAATGTAAAAGGTAACTTCGTCAAATGTCGTTATATGGTCGAATGAAACATTTTTAAAGCTTTAATAAATACGGACTTTTAAGAAAGCGTATTAAACGAATGTTTTCATTTTTACATTAATAATTTTATAAAAAACTAATGTGTTTTGTAAGGACCGTAAGGACTGTTTGAAGATTATCGGTCAAAAAATAGCTTTCAAACAACCGCAGACGGTTAATATAATGACTGGTTTTATTATTACCCAGCGACACGTCGATATTCACCAATGTAACGAATTAGACAAACCTGTCAAACTATACATTTTATAGCGATCACCAAATCCGTTGAGTTGATTTTATTGTCTTTTTTATTTCAATTCAATGTGTTTTTGCTGACGGTTTTTGTCTTTTAACACGGTTGGATGGAGTCACGGTAATTTGATAAGCGTACAGAATAGAACAAAAAACTGTAGCGTGTAAATAGTCGAACATATAGGATTTATTCGTATCTTGGTAGAGTCAGTTTGTTCAATTTTGATTTTCTGTCTTGACGTGTCATAAGTGCTTGTGAATAAGCTTACATGAATAAATGATTTTTTTACTTTACTTTTACTTTACTTTACTTTACTTTACTTTACTTGTGTATAGCTGGAAGTTTTTAAGGAAATAAAACTTTTCAATAACGGGTTTTAGTTTGGATCATGATAATAGAGAATTGTTTAATGTTTTATTGGTTGTTGCTTATTTATGTCAGGTTCTTTCTCTCAACCGGGCTACTATAATAATGGCCAATTTCTTAAACCATCACACCAAATCAGTCTCTCGATACATAAACTACTTAAGACATGACGTGGAGCAAGCGGAGTCTTAATGTTGACATATTCTTGAAACATTTCCGAAGTTCTAATGAAGGCATCCACTTAATTTGCGAAGGTTCTCACGACGACATTGGTGCTGAAAAACTGCGTGGTCTTCCCAAAATATTGTCTGAAATAGGCGAGTGCCAAATCCTGAAGTCTTTTACAGGAGATGTCAACAATAAAATGACGTGTGACTCTACCACTGGCGTCGAAACATTGTTTCTACTGAGAAGACCTGGCAAACTCAGCAGTTACTCTTTAAACTACATTAACTACATAGTTATTGAAATTATCTACTAACAGATTTAAAACCTTTGACCAAATAACCGTTGAATACAAGATAATCAAACAAATTGTGTCTGAGACCAGGTTATTAATCAGCATGAAATTAATGGCTCACTAAATGTAGCGAATAACCTGTTTTGGTGTTTAGTATTCATGTTTAAAGATAGACTAACTATGAAGTGGTATTTGCAAGCTGGAGAGCTTTTCTGTAGTTTGTTTGCGCTATGGTCTAAGGAAACCAGGGTCAGTTTAGGGAAAGAACTTCTTACAGAAAGTGACTTTTAGAACATCGAATCGTCTCAGCTTTGTCTCCGTGCTTCAAGGCACGTTAAACAGTTGGTCCCGGCAGACATAACTATATGTCAGTTATTCAGCCCAGTTGGAGGCCTTAGGGCGTCTTGATCACATAATGACAGCAAGGTTTATCACTACAATGCCCTCCAACAATCCGCAGGTTGAGGCTTGTGCCCAGACGGTGGACGTATGAAGGCTGCTGTCTGTCTTTAGATATTTGTAGTTTCATCTGATGGAGGTGGCCAATGACAATAAATTTGTATCTCCATTTTTTCCAAAAAGTTTGTAAAGAAAACTTGTTAGCTAAACTGAACTAAGTAACTTTTCAAACGCTTCAAGAGTGTGAGTATATACTTCATGATCTTGCTAATCTGACTGAAATGACTGACTTATTATGAAAGCTTTCTTAGTTTCTGTTACAAGAACAAGGTTTTGTCCTGGTTTTACGTCACATTTGTAGCACCTTTTCAACCGTGAACAATATTATGGTAAACAAGTTCTTTAACGAGAAGTCATTTAAGTCTTTTTTACGATTTTAATTACCAAGCATTATCATCAAATATACAAATTAAAGGGACCACTCCATAGCAGGAATGATCCAAAAATGGCACGGTACTATAATTATCTTTTATGATTTTGATCCTTAAGTCCTTAGTATAAGAGTAAGTTGTATAATATGTTTTTGGCTGGCTGCGTGGGCGCATCGCCTAATACGGCGCCAGAGACCGGACTCATGAATAATACCTGTCCGATACACTTGTTTTTAGCTCTTATTTTAAGTTGTTATTGGGGCTTGGGTCGGTTTATATTATTATGCTTGTGGTTTTGGTAGGATAAATTTAATTTATCCCTTCGTTTCTTTGTTTGTTGAAACACGTTTATAAAGGAATAGGTAGGTTCATCTTTTGCTGCAAATGACGATGATGATGATGATGTTTAATCATCCCAAAAAAACTTGCGACTAAGAATTGTAGCACATTTTTATTTCCAGTAGTTTGGTTTTTTTTTTCTAGTTACCTTACTCATAAGGTAATATCGTAAGTTATCAAATGAATTCCTCAAAGACAATTTTTGGCTTAACTCCAATAAAACATTCGCTCAACTATGAATTTGATTTCAGACATGAAGCAGCAACCCATCAAGACCTAGGTGTCCAGCTGGACGTCTTTGAGGAGCAACGTGAAAGTGACGAAGCACAGGGTCCTGGAGGGATCAATCTCAACTCTCACCTGGACGTCTTCTATGCTATACTTAAACAGGTGAGTCTTCAAAAGTGTCTTGAACAAAGCGAAGAACTAAATGCAGACCTTGATACGAGAATCCTAGATGGAGATTATTCTAAAACTCCCAAAGCACCCCACGATCTTTTTCTACGTCTTTTTAACAACAATCTTTAGCATCTTATAAGACCCTAACCCTCAAATTCATAAACGCAACCCAAACTGTAGCAGCACCTACAAGTATAGGGGTCCCTTTCAGTTCTTTAGACACTTTACGGTACGGCATAATTTTAACGACTTGCTCAATTTTGATTAAAGTTTGTAAATTCGGGGGTATACTAGACAAAAATATACTGAACTATATGAAAGTAAGAACTTTTCTACGAGTACATGATCTTTGACAAATATTAATCGAGGAATTACTTTCCAGGTTGCTGACACTCCCCAAGAGATTCCATTCCTCAGCATTCTGCAGCATCTCTTGAGAATAGACCCAAAAGAACCTGTCAGTGACATCGTTTGGGATACAGCTGAGACCTTGGTCCATAGAGCCACGCTTTTGGAAACCAGGGAAGATGCTGCTAAGCTCCTCAGGGCGCCAAGTGTGCAGGTTAGAATTAGATGTCAACAAATAGCTTCCAGGAATAAGAGAGAATCGACCTCTGTTACATTAATGAAGTTTTCTTTGCTATGCTTACAAGTTGTCCCTGTTTTCAGGCTAAAATGGGGTGCACGTGTCAATATAGAGACGTGGCAGGTGCCGGTAGGAAGCAGAGCTTACAGAGAGCTTTATCCCCTCCCCCGCCACCGCCACCTGCGCCTGCGCCTGTTCCACCAAGTAAGTCTGAAGTACCTAACTGGCTAAAATTGTTTGTGCTTATCACTGGAATAACATAACATAACATAAACGGCCTATATTCGTCCCACTGCTGGGCACAGGCCTCACCTCAACTATGAGGTGGAACGAGCCATAATCCAACACGCGGGCTCAGTGCGGATTGTTGGAGGGGTGTAAGGTTGGTGAGCAACCTTAATGTCAGACGTTATCAAGCCGCCCTAAGGCCTCTGTCTAGGCTTAACGACTGACATCTAGCGACTTCAGCCGGGACCAACTGCTTAACGTGCCTTCCGAATCACGGAGATGCCCGAAATAAACATCACTAAACTTCAGTCGGGGTGGTCACCCATCCCATTTCCGACCCGGCGTGTGTTGCTTTACAACAGCGATAGTCGCCGATCACTGTCGCAACTGGGCCACGGGCACCTCAATATTAAATTTGGAATATTTAATCATTTTGATAATTTCTTCCAGTGATCCCACCTCCACCTGCCCCGATGCTACCCCCTCCTCCACCTCCCGGCTATCCAGGTGGTCCGCCCCCTCCCCCCGCGCCGCCACCACTGTCAGCGCCTGCACCACCACCAGCTCCTGCCGTCGTAGTCAAACTACCGCAACAGGAGACGCCCATACCGAAGACCAAGATGAAGACTATTAACTGGAATAAGATCCCTAATAATAAGGTGAGATGAAGATCATCAACGCTTACACAGTTGTTAAATAACTGGATTGTTATGAGATTCATTGCACGATGAACTTTGGGATAACTCCAATTTTGCCTTGCGTAAGTTTGCCTGAAAAAGAAGCTCTCAACCCTTTACTTGTGTTCATGCTGATGAATGCGTCCTCTGTTACGCGTACATTACAATGTACGGTGGACGGCACATACTCTACCCATTTCCGGTCAGTCCTCCTTGCTCTATTGCTAAACTGACATTAGGCAAGAGCTAGAGAAAAAACGGAAACGGGGTAGCCTGATATGCTGTTAACTATACATACGAAACTTCAGTGTCTTCCAAGTGTTTGAAAGTTAATAAATCTACGCTCTTTTGTTTCAAGGTTGTTGGCCAAAACAACATCTGGTCAATAGTGGCATCTAGCCACAAGCACTCACCGAAGACAGAACTGGACTGGACTGAAATTGAAGGACTTTTCTGTCAGCAGGTAAATATCCAACTCACCTTCATTATAATAAATTCGGATTTATCACCGAATATACAACAAATGTATTTCCTAAAATTTTGCATATTTTTTAGATTCAACCAACAGGATCTGCAGGATCATCTCCACGCTTGGGCAGAAGTCCAATTTGTGATAGTTCTGGAGAAAGGAAAACAAGGAAAGAGTCTTCTGAAATTACACTCCTAGATGGCAAGCGGAGTCTCAATGTAAACATATTCTTGAAACAGTTCCGAAGTTCTAATGAAGACATCATCCAGTTAATTCGCGAAGGTTCTCACGACGACATTGGTGCTGAAAAACTGCGTGGTCTTCTCAAAATACTGCCTGAAATAGATGAGTGCGAAATGCTGAAGTCCTTTACAGGAGATGTCAATAAATTGGGCAATGCTGAAAAATTCCTTCTACAACTGATTCAGCTCCCAAAGTAAGCAAATACCTACTTTTTTCATAGTAGAACAAACATCGATCTTAATTTATATGTTTTAATAACTACTTTAATACTGTTTTTTTTTCTTTCAGTTACAAATTACGAATAGAATGCATGTTGTTGAAAGAAGAATGGGTATCCACAGCAGGATACTTAGAAAGTGCCATAAATGCTATATTAGTTGCTGGAGATGATCTGATGAATTCTAGAGCTTTACAGGTAATTTTATTAATTAACTATAAAAAAAGACAGTCCGTCCAAAATCGAAGTAGATTTTTGAACAGTTGGTAAACCACCACAAGAAACTGCCCTGAGTTGAAAATAATAAACAAACTAGACCTATTTGAAAGAAGTTTGCACTTGGTCTACCCATCTTATGGTTACTAATCACTAAAATTGTATTTATCCCTGGATATTTATAATTTTTTAATGTTTCAGGAGGTGCTATACATAGCGCTCATAGCCGGTAACTTCCTGAACGCGGGGGGGTATGCAGGGGGAGCGGCAGGAGTCAAACTCTCCTCTTTGCAGAAGCTAGCTGACATCCGGGCCAACAAGCCTGGGATGAATCTGATGCACTATGTTGCTATGGTAAGTCAATCTTAATATTATCTATTGTAGTAATGTCTCGTCACATATCACTTAGTTGGAAGCTGTCGTATAGTATAGCAAGAAAAAGGTTATTTTAAGTGAACACACTCTAGCTACCACAACTGCTGTTATAATGATACTTTTTCTTTGATGTCGCATCCAAATCCTACGATATGGATACCAATGGCATTTAATACCAAATATTCGCTTCACAGCAAGCAGAACGCAAGAACAAAGAACTCATCCACTTCGCTGACGACACGAGGGTGCTAGATGAAGCGGCGAAGGCGAGTGTGGAACAGCTGTACAACGAGCTCAAGACTCTTGCGCAGCGCATTGGACTTCTGAAGAAGGAGATACAGATGCCGGCTACGCAGCAGGATATAAAAGGACAGATGGGGGATTTCTTGCAGGTGAAGATGAATTTATTGGCTTTACCTACTATATACTTCCAGTTCCATTTGAAATTAAATAGCGGATTTTTACAGTTAAGAGTTAATAATCTACAGATATAGTCTTCTAATGTTCACGATTGATTTTGCAGATTTTTCACTTGTTGCTGCAATAAAAGCATATTATGCTTGTGGAAGATTTCTACCTGTTTGTGACAATATTTCCTTAAATGGATAAAGACTTTTTAACATCATCTTTGTTATAGGTTGCAGAACAAGAAGTTTCAGCGCTAAACAAAGATATGGAAGAAGTAGAAAGCATGAGGAAACAACTCGCAGAATTCTTCTGTGAAGACCCTGTCTCTTTCAAGCTAGAAGAATGCTTCAAGGTTAGTTTGGAATCATCCAGGCCGGCTGTTCAAATATTTCTTCGGGCACCAGTAAAGTTCTAGTGTTTACTCCATTTTAAAAAGTTAGGGAGCTTAAAATAAAGTTCAGTTTCTTTCAATTACCAAAGCAACTGTATTTGTACATCTAAATAAGTTATTTCTCTTTCCTTTTTACAGACCTTTGTATCTTTCTGCAACAAGTTCAAGTCAGCAGTGAGCGACAACGAGCGTCGGCGCGCCAATGAGGAACAGGCAGCAGCCAGGAGGCGCGCCAGGGACGCAGCAGCCGCTAGGACTAGGACTGGTGAGTGATCAATATGCTCTTGATACTTAAGATTATTCTTTCTTTTACTGTCTACAAGAAAAATAACTTGTGCTCTACAAAAACTCTGAACCCTTAACAAGGGCATATTTTCCGGTTCTTACAGGATTTTTCCAGTGTAGACGAAAGCTAAAACGCCTCATACTCACAGATTTGACAGATTCCTTTGCCTTTAAGGATCATCGATGTCGCCTACATTTATTAGGCTTACTTTGTCTTGTAAGGGTTAGCAGAAACTTTCTTGTCAGAGACAAAACAATTATGCCTGGAGCATGCCAAAAGAACGAAGTCCAACCCTCAAAATGAGTAATGCAATGATTGTTTACCCCGTTGCAGCTGGTGGCAGTGTTTGCAGCACTCCTGTATCGGAATGCGAGTCTCTAATGGAATCTCTACTGCTGGACATCAGGAATGGGCTTGGCAGGAGGTCTTTGAGACGACCACACGATCCATCACCTTCTCCAGGTAAGCTTTCATTAATCTACACAGTACAGTACTACTACATTTACCTCTAACTCCAAATTAAGCAAAGCTTGTACTATGGGAACAAGACAACGGATGAATACCAACCCTTATATTACAGAAAATATCTTAACCATTTCACACCAATGGTCTTTGTAGAATGGTTTATTTTCTGAAGGCAATATTTTTAATTGAAGGAGAGTAGCAACGAGAAAAGTGGAAAAAAAAGTAGTCAAGAAAGGTTTTTTTTCTACGTTTGATTATGATTTAGTACAGTCATCACTACTTTTGCCAAGCATGAGGCATAATTTGTGATTAGTGTCCTGAATAGTCCTGATGTCCCTTTAAGATTTGTACTTACCCGTTATCATTGTTAAGAAACCCAAGCAACCCGGATAACGACGGTAGGCTCGCCCCTTACCACGTTGGGTGAAAATTTCCTCTGCGAAATGTGGGCTTCTGAATGTTCCGTTCACCACGACGGCAACAATCAGTGTGCTTCTGACTAACCTATGAAGGATATGGTCGTGAGGTTATGTTATCATTGTTATGCCTATTTCAACAGATGTGACACCAACGGGCAGTCTGCGTAGAAGAAGCCGGGCGAGTCCTGGTGATGACGAGGATGGTCTTCTGGAGTTCCTCAGGCACAACTCACCAGCTGCCAACGATTTAAGGGAGCGCAGCGCTTGGGGTAGTCTTGGTACGACTATTTATTATATGTTTATTGTGCTACGCGTACACCATATTTATTAGTTCAAATTGTCTATAGTGATATTCATTGTTGGAATAAATTGCTACCTCAACTTTACATAAAGTTGTATAACTTACAGTGTTTTATACTGATGAAATTAACATACTGATTTATGAATGTTTGTTATACCTATTTATCATTTGTTTGCAAAAGTTAACTGTCAAATTAATATGGGTAAGCAGCTGGACATAATCCTCTTAGCAACTTGTTGAGCGTAAACTGTTTTCGTTAATCTAGGTTATTTTTATCTTTCGACAGTTTAAGCTCTGCATTTTAAATTATATCGTCTTACTTGTACCCATAGCAACTTTTACAATTACTTTTAATTTACTAAAGATCTGAAAACCAGAAAAAGACATTTGGTCATTTGGCATCAGGCAGGAATCAAATCCTCATCTTTCGCAAACCGACCTTAAGCCAAGACGACCAAATTTAATGTTTTTTTCTGGTTTTTAGATCTTTAGTAAAGAAACTGCTAGAAATATGCTAAAAATTTAACCATACTTTTCATTTGTTGATGTTACTCATCTAAACTTTTGTAGATCGTTCGTGGTCCCGCCGCGGCGCCACCCGTGCTAAACTGGACATCCCGGACCGCGAGCGCGCGCCCTCCCCCCGCGCCGTCGACAAGCTCCCCTTCCCCTCCCCTTCCGCCACCCCCTCCCCCGCGCCGCCTTCACCAGCACCTGGTGCCGCGGCGCACGCGCCCGCTAGACCCAAGTGAGTTTATTTTAATACAGATAACAATACAGTATAATCTTCTCATATATAAAAATGGATTGCTGTTCGTTAGTCTCGCTAAAACTCGGGAATGGCTGGACCGATTTGGCTAATTCTGGTTTTGAAATATTTGTAATGGTCGAGGGAAGGTATAAAAGGTGAGTAATCATGAGGAAATGCTGGGAATATAGTGAAAATCGCAATTTTAGTTTCCTCTTAGTAAATGTTACTACCTATCACGTGACACTAAATGTTTGACAACAGAACGAAGTCTGTTGGGACAGCTAGTTTCTTAATAAAACACAGAATGGGTAAACTGATTACCATTAACATGTTTTCACCTATAGAAAAAAAAACACTTGATAAAGACTTACTTAAATACCTACTGACAAAGAAAGAAAAGAAGAGAGAAAAAAAAAGTTAGAATAGACTAAAAAACAACATCTTATTTACTTTACTACATGACATTTTGGGTTAGAAATATGCAATAAAATTAGAGGGACATGTTGGTTCCATCAATCAAATTACGTTATAGAATGCTATAGACACATATACACCCTTAAAAAGGACTGGACGTTGCAAACTTTCCCGTCTGACATCTGACCTGGTGGAAATAAAAAAAGTGAATTACTCACTTTATTAGTTGTTCAGTGCATAGCTTCAGTCTGCTTAGCTTAGCAGCTCTGCATAAGTCAAGTAAAACCAGCTTTATAGTCAACATTATTTAATTGGTTATTATAATTCCGTAGGGCGTCATTTATGCCACTTTGGCCCATTTGTTTTCGGCCCTAGCTAGATCCTAATATAAGGAGTCACCAAATACTCAGTTACGCTTTTAGGGTTTATTTGTCCCCCCAGAAAAATATCCTGAATAAGCCTTATAGACTTTTCCCTCCTCGGAATAACGTTATTAAAGAAGACGATACACCATCCATCCTAACTTAGTTACTTCAAAGGCCAATCATCATGATTCTGGTAAGCACAGTCTGATAAATATTCACATATTCACAGAGAATGGCGGCAAAAGATCGAATCCTGGCTACGAGCGAACAGTCAAGAGGAGAAACGAGACGCAGAGCTGCGCGAACGCGCTCGCCGTCTGCAGGCCAACCGGCGCTCCTTGGAAAACGACTCCGGTGAGATTCCTATTACAATATTCTACGAATAAATACTTACATACAACTCTGAGTACATACCCAAGTTGTTCCAAAATTTAGCACCGAACACGCGTAGGTAATTGCCGACGCAAAAGAATGGCATCCCTAAAAAACTATTTTTCGTAAACGGATGTGTGGAACAAAAGAGAAGGATTCCACAACCCATGGACACTTTGGAATGTAGTAATGATGTTTATTTTCCAACTTAGTCACTTCATGGAACGCAGACTCAGCGTAAGCGAGTTTTAATGTGATTTCTTGATAACGCTAGTGTTCAGCCCATCCTTTCTCTCCAAGATTAAACTACTATCCTGGTAAAGAACTTTCCAATATTTTCAAAGAACCCTGTGCTATATTAGGTCATATCGAAAATTTCATCAAAAACAAAACACACCATGAAAGATAAAACAGAATCACTGACATTCAAGGTGTACAGACGACCTCATAAGGGTCGTAGGTTTTCGGTGGATGCAGGCCGCCTACAACCGGCCGCTCTGGAAATCTATGGGGGAGGCTATGTTCACCAGTGGACGTCGTGTGGCTGCTGATGATGACTGACATGCTAAAAATCTTGACAGTTAATAAAATTTGCTAATGGTAAAACACGTTTTTTCTTCGCAGAGAGCGAACGAAGCACGACCCTGGACACGCTGCCGGAAGGTCGCGCCGAGTGGAGGCCCGCCGTGCTGCCCGACAGCGACGTCGTCAGAGCCATCGAGGCGGTTGAAGGTAATCATCATCATCAATAACGAACGATGAACGTTCGATCATCGAACGTCGATGATGTAAACGTTCTAAGGCACATAGATAAAATAAAGTGAGACATAGAGTCGCTGAATACAGCATGTCTGCAATATTCTTAGAATTACCGATCCTGCGTTTCCTATGAAATATTGCATATTTCCACCAAATACCTATTTATGATCTAGTCCACATAGCATTAGAATTTTAAACAAAAAACTAAAAGAAAATGTTTTGACGACCGTCTTGGTGTAATTGTTGAGAAGTCGGCTACTACACCAAGGGTCGCGGGTTCGATCCCCGCACAGTACAAACATTTCTGTGCATGAACATGTCTGTTTGTATTGGTCTGGGTGTTTCCTATGTATAAAAAGTATGTATTTACAAAAGAAAAAGTATTTAAGTATGTTTATCCGTTGTCTAGTATCCATAATAACGGACTATAATTAGCCCACTTGGGACTAGATGGCGTTGTGTGGAATAATGTCCAAGGATATTTATTATTATTAGCCTTAGAACGTTCACAGGGGTGCTATTCCGGCGGACATCACTTCACATCTCGGTGCTTCACGCTTACTTATATCATCAATACGCTTCACTCTGAATTAGTATTTTCTCTCATTTTCAAATTTAATTTGGCTTAGTTCTTTCCTTTTAAACGACCACAGTTGCAAAGAAATTGAATTTTAAAGTTTACTTAACACGAGCGATGTGAGTATTGGCGCCTGCCGGAATACCATAGCTGCTCTCACATAGATAAAATAAAGTGATACATAGAGTGGTTGACTACAGCTTGTCTGCAATATTCTTGAATAATTACCGGGTTCACCAGCGTCCTTTATCTGGTCATATCTCTGTTTTTCATTTTCCATGAACAAAGCTATATAACAAAAAAGATTGATGATCTAGTACACATAGCATTAGAATTTTGAACAAAAAACAAAAAAAAAGATCTCTATTAAACTTGGAATCTTGTTTACAGATGTGCAACCGCAGACTAAAGACAGAGTGCCATGGAGGAAGACTGAAGAGAACGAAGAGATGAGACGACTTCGCAGACAACGTTCCCGACAGCAGATCGAGTCCCCGCAACCTCTCGTCTCTATCACCGAAGAAGAAAAACGCAAGCTCCCTGACATAAAAGTCACCAGCGAAAAAGAAAGCCGGCTTGAGCGAACTGATAGAGAAATAGACGCTGATAACATAGAAACTCCACCAGTGCAAAGAAAAATGTTCAACCCACCACCAGAAAGAGAACCATGCAGGAAATTCCAACCTTCACTTTCTAAATTTAACTTGAACGAGAAAGCGTCTGCGGAAATGAAGGATCTGTGCCAAGAGATCTTAGGAGATGGACAGTTCGATAGATTCTCTGCCGCTAGAAGAACGAGAAGGTATAAGAGAAATACTGATTCGAGTTCACCAGAAGACGAGAAAAAGCCAGAGACGACTTCGGAGTTGGTAGCAGAAACGCAAGTTATTAGACCGTCTAAATTAGAAGTTCAAGCATCATACGCTGTAGAGACACCTCAGGAAGTAGCTAAGCCAGTAGACCAAGTTGTCAAAGATGAAAAAGAGCACAGACTAAAACGCTGGCAAGACAGACTTAAAAGCCAAAGCACCACTACACCGACCAAAGAAACTAAACCTTCATACTCAAGAATGAGGCGGCAGACTTCAATAAACCAAGAAGACGTTCAGAAAGCGATAAGGGAACTAAAATCTCCGACTGAAACTCCTACTGGTGTATGGTCCAGGAATGCTTACAGAAAGTCAATGAGCTCTAAACCTGAACGACCGACAGAGAGAACGACATCACCTCGCATGTCAAAAGTCAAAAGCGAGCATGAGCTCAACGATGAAGGTTTCGAAGAAACTCAAAGTCTGAACTCGGAAAGTGCATCACAAGGTGCGTCCTCTGGCTGCAACGTAGAATGCGACTCCCCAGTCCCGAAGGTGACCAAAACCCCTGACATTCCAAAGAGAATATCGACCAAAGACACCAAAACCCCACCTCGAACACCCTTGGATCCAAAACGAGTTACTCCTAAAAGAACTAGTTCGTTAAGAGTGGAAAGATCAGCATCCAGGGCTTCTCTTCGCAGTTCTAGGAGTTCTTTGAACAGTTCAGCGTCAGTGGCGACGGTTAAAAGAGCTCCGGCTCCTGTGAAGCCTACTCCTAAACCAGTTCCGAAGACCGTATCAAGGATGCCAGCGTCCCGGTCTTCGTCATCTGGTAGCTCAGTCGGTGCATCTAGGCCTCCCTTAAAGACTGTCCCTAGAACCTCTGGGTTCATGAGGCCAACTCAAGCGTCCAAGGGCCGAGGTGGTCTGACCCCGCAGCAAGTTTTGAGAGCCAGTGTCAAGTAATCAATTACCTACCAAACGATATTTGTCAGGGTAAATTTATGAGTATACTCTTAAGATACTAACTTTAGTGCCTTATTTAGAGGCCATAAAGAATCTATCGACTTTCAAAATACCTATAAAACTTTCGAACATTGATGAGATTATTTTATAAAGAAATATCGTGAAAAAAACTTTGTGGTTAATGAATGTGTTTTATATTGGTTTTCATACCAATATTCAGTTGAAGATTTTGCGAGTCGATCGATTCGAAATAATAATAATGTTGCTGATTATAAAGTGAATTTTGTTATTGTTAAAGTTTTCGTGAAGCGAGAAAATGAGTTATTCTACATAAAGTGTAGGGTTGTCTCTTTCTGCTATGTAAAAGAAACAGAACAAAGTTTGCGCAAGCACATAATGGTATTAAATAAAATAAAAAAATATTAACCAACAAATTATAAAAAAAATATTATTGAAATCTTCAGATGCAATCATAGGCGCTAGAATCTCAGCATTATCTGAAGTTTTCAATGACTGATTATTATAGTATAATTGATAATGAATAAATTGATAAATTTAATATTTTTCTACAATAGATCTGCATTCGTTTCAAGAATAAGTAAGAGTTTATGATTGAACCCGTACATTGCATGTAACGATTTACTGCTAATTAAGATTATTGAAAACAATGTTTCTAGAAATGTTTGATTAGGTAATTATTTCGTAAACAAAAATATTGTGTGCCACGATTAAGTACGGGTATTTTAAACATTATTTAAATACCATATTTCTTTAATATTTAATGCTGAAATTTAGATGGAAGACGATGATACTGGTAAGATCCAGAAAACACTGGTTGAAGCCAGTTTTAATAAGAATCCCAGAGGAAATAGTCATTATGTTAATATATATTGATTTATATAAATTCACGTTAGTATTTTTATGTAATTACAATTATTTAATTTTTATATTTTAATGCAAAGACATAGGTAAATGATCTGATTTTTATACGTAAATAGTCTATAGCATTTAAATACTGATGAAACGGTTTTATTTGTCACAAAATGCGATACATACGTTCTATAATTTAAGTAAAATAATTACGTTTAAGTTTCTTAACACCAATTTTTTATTGTATTACTAAACGAAATGCAATAAATTTATCTACAAACAAACAACTAGTTTTTTTTCGCCATCCTATTCATTTCTGAATGTTAATTTTACCAGTAAATACCATTGTCATGCTGCCATTGGCATGTATGCTGTATGAATCCGCGGATAAATACATAGCACATCACCGTCACCTACAAATCTTAACACATTACGATCTTCTACAATTTGTGGGTAGTTCAATTTTGTTCTAGACAAACGGCTGTCTACCTTTCTCATAGTGTCGTGCCAGTTGCTTCGCGACCGCGGTGGTGCGCGCACGCGTTGAAGCCTAAATTGTGCCATTACAGTTTCTGTGGTGCTGTACAGCTGTGTAATTAGTGATTTCATGACAGTGTGAATTCGTTTTTAATTATTAAAACTAAAAGTAACTCAGCGAGTAGGTGGTATATAAGTATATTAAGTTAATCAGCTACATCGAGATATTTTATTGTAACGTTTAACGTGCAACTTTACCTACTAATTATTATTCAGGCAGGAAGTGCGTATCAAAATAATGCCCGCCCTGTTTTCTTTATGTGGTAAAACATTCGTTTTAGGGAGACAGGAAAATGATTTAGCTTCACTACAAAGTCTACAGAAGCACTACTTCAATACATTACATAGGTACCTACATTTTATTTTTTTAAGTGGCATACGACTACTCAGCATCTTAAAAAATATCTATGGACAAGTTTGATGTGTAAAAAAGAAAATTTCAATCATTCTAGAACATCAAATATGTTTTTTTGACGTAGAAAATTGCGATGTTCAGGCTAGGCAGTGACTCCCGGTGGACGGGTATGCGTAACGCATTTCTTCGGGGTAGAAAAAATAAGTGATAGATACCTACAAACGATGAGTTTGCTTGTGATGTGAAGTGTTTGCGATCTACGAGTTGTGTGTGTGTATGTGTAAGTGTTCGTAGGGCACGCACGACGGGCTTGCACAAGCTTCACCTGGCTGAAAGATGGTGCAGAAGAAAAGGTAGGTGGACCTTTTTAATACCGTTATTGTTCCAGAAACCTATCTTGAATGTGTCTCGAACTTACTAAACCAAAATATTTCTCTGAAATTGTTGGGGAAATTCAGTAAAATGACTTATTTCGTATTTAATTTTATCGCTTTATTCAAATTGTGATCTATGAAACAGTGGATTTCAATGCAATATCTGTAACTCGTACAGGCAACCACAGCTAACTTGTGTCACTACTTTTCAAAGCACTCTCAAGGAAATCACGCCTTAAAACTTATACCTACAACCTATTTTTAAAAACATAAAAAGCACTATTTAGGTAGGCTAACTACAACATATTTAACATTTAATTGAATATTACAATCGAGCGCCAATACAATTAATTCATACATAGGTAGATCGTCTAAGCCGAAATGACGCGCCCCTCCACCGCATCTGTCTGTCCATACAAGATTGCTTGCTTGTATAAGTAGATGCAGTAGAGGGGCACGTCATTTTAGCTAAGGCGATCTCTAATCAATGATTAACTCTACATAGGGATTTTTAACTTCAAAAGTGCATTTTTTTCTCTGTTAATTATTTTTTCTAAATTTTAAATAATCTATTTTATAAATTACTTAAAGATTAATAACAGATTGACTATCTAATTTATTTGTTCTAATTATAACATTCCTTCATCGACTAGTTCCGTAACCAAATCCGTCATCTTTCTTCTGCACGCTTCGTTGGAAGTCCATACTGGTTTTACACACTCGCCGAATGGTGCATCTGCCTCCTGAAAACACAATATCTGTTAATACTTGTAACATCAAAACGCTTTACTTTGAATTAGTATTTTCTCTCATTTTGTATTAAAATAATGAAAAAATAATATTTGGCTTAGTTCTTCTCTCTCAAACGACCAGTCGCAAAACAATTAAATTTCAAAGATACCTTACCACGACCGAAGTGAGTTTTGGCGCTCACCAGAACACCATAGCTGCTAAGCTATTCTAACGCCTAATCTCATCTCGATCGTGATCCGGGGAAGCGAAGAAAGACAACCCGCGCGGCGGGGAATCCAGTATGACTGGCCCTTGCCGGGCGGAGCCGTAACCGCCACTGAGGCGGCCGGTTGCTCACCGTCACTGAGACGGTGACTGCGTGGAGCAAACCACTATAAAAATCACGAAGCCTGAGGTCTCCCGTGCCAAGGGTGGGTAGATACTAGCGGAGGCGGGGGAGAAGATGGGTTGGGTCCGCCCTAAGGGCTCAAAACAAAACATGGATTCGAGCAATTTTAAGATAACTACCCAGGAGGGTCTCATTGCCACAGGCAGTGAGGAATCCCTCTCCGCTTCGGCGGGCAGTCCCATGTATTCTGGGGGGGACAAAAGTTGCCTTGGAGACGTGTTGTCGTATGAGAGAGTGGAGGAGGTGTGTGGAGGTGTTGGAGGTGTGACCAAAAATCTGGGCGTAGCATCGGCCCGCGTCACCCGACAAGGAGCTTCTGTGGAGAAGCAGAGGATTGCGAAAGTCGACGATCATCTGTCGACACAACCAAAGGTTGTTTCGACCCAACTTGAGGTCCGTGGTCCGGACGGATTATTTTCCGCCGACGAGAGTGTTGGGAGTAAAGGAAAGCTGTGGGCGTCTCCAAGAGGGCGCAGCAGGTCTAGATATCAGTCGCCAGATAGGCATTCTGAATTAGAGTTGTCGTCGGGCGATGAGGTTTCCGCCCCAAAAATCCCCAAAACCCAAAGAGGCAGGGGCCGACCACCGACTGTAGGTCATTATGATGGCGTTAACACAGCGAAGGACTTCTTTCGCAAGGAAAAACACGAGGACGAAAGGGAGGTGGCTGAACAGCAAGCCGAGATGGAAGACGCACAACTGACCCGTGCCATGACGAGTGAGGACCAAGCTACACGAGTGAGTGAATTCTTTGCTCCCTCTCCAATCTCTCTCTTGGCAGATGGAGGAGAAGACTCGGCATTGGCAATAAAAGCTGACCTGCTTAACATTGCTGCCGTCTGTCAGAAAGTAGGAAAGTCGTCAAAGAATCTAAAAGGCACTTTACAGCGGGCCCTATACGATGCTCACGACACGATGGCAGCTCTCGCCAGTAGAGTAGTAAAGCTAAATGCCACTGATGAGACCGTCAAATTGAGAAGAGAGAACGAGGAACTACAAAGAAGTCATAACCGAGTCCTTGAAGAGAACGCCCGTCTGCAGGAAAAGTTGGCAGACCTCAGTAGTGAGATGAAGAATTTGCGGACGGACCTTCTCTCAAACCAAAAAGAGACGATGCAAGAGATCGAGCGTAACATGTCAATAAGGATGAGCACGATGATGGAGGCACGCTACCCGCGCCCTGCGGTGGACCCTACGCTACCTCGTGTCAGGCCGCCACTGGCAGCGGATAAAGCCAGAGTGACATATGCTGAAGTGGCCCAGCCGCCACCACAATCACAGAGACATTCCCGTCCTAAGACGAGACAGCCGAGTCTGCCTGCAGTAGACGCCGGATCAGGGGCTCCACCCAATGGTGCCTCTGTGCCTCCAAAAACTGCGGCCACAAAGAAGGCAAAAGCGGCGAAAGGGACCGAGCCGTTTGAAACGGAGCCTATGGAAGCAGGACCACCTTTGGCCCCCTCTCACCCAACGGACACATGGACCAGGGTTGGGAAGGGAGGCAAGAAAGAGAAGCCTCAGAAGGCGCGCGTGGCCAAGCCACCACAATCTGAGCCAAGACGTAAGCTGGTTAGGGCAAAGAAGGGTGATGAAATGAAAAAGCCTCCGAAGGTGCGCCCACCTCGCTCAACGGCGGTGGTGCTTACGTTGCTGCCGGGGGCTGAGCAGAAAGGCGTAACATACGCGAATATTCTTGCGGAAGCCAAATCAAAAGTGGACCTGGCAGACCTCGGCATTGAGTCCGTCCGTTTCCGGCGGGCGGCGACCGGGGCCACTATCATTGAAGTGCCGGGTGCCACAAGCGGTGACAGAGCCGACTCATTGGCCGAGCGGCTGAGGAGTGCGCTGGGAACGGAGGCGGTGAAGGTCCATAGGCCAGTCAAAACCGCAGAGGTCCGCGTAACCGGCCTCGACGAATCTGTGACGGTGGCGGAGTTAACGGCTGCCGTTGTGAAGGCCACCGGATGCACTGACGAGTCCGTCAAAGCCGGGGAGATCCGCATGGACAAATCGGGCTTAGGCACAGCATGGGTGCGCTGCCCAGTATCCGTAGCGAAGCAAATGGCGGACAAGAAAAGGCTGCTGGTAGGCTGGGTAGCGGCCCAGGTCAGACTTCTGGAGCCGCGGCGGATGCGTTGCTTCCGCTGCCTCGAGGTGGGTCACGTGCAAGGCCGCTGCACCTCCGAAATAGACCGCAGCCAGCAGTGCTACCGTTGTGGTCAACCTGGGCATAAAGCTGCTGAGTGTCAGGCAGCGGCACACTGCACATTGTGTGCTACGGCTAATAAGCCTGCGGGGCACAGGGTCGGCAGCAAGTCCTGCACGGCCCTACGCCCAAAGAAAGGGACAAAGACGACGGCTGAGGGCAATACCCAGCTGCCGCCCAGCCGCCTGCAACCACCTAGGGACGAGGAGATAAGGGAAGGTCCTGTTTAGGAATGGCTCTCAAACTTCTACAGGCGAATATCAACCACTGTAGAATGGCTCAGGACCTTTTACGACAGAGCCTACTACAGTGGTTGGTGCATGTAGCAGTGGTGGCGGAGCCACTATATGTCCCCCAGCGAGACGACTGGGTGGCGGACAATGACGGCGTCGTAGCCGTAGTGACGAACATCGCTGCGGGCTCAACTCCTTTTCGGAGAACGGAGAAGGGTAACGGTTGGGTTGCCGCTCACGTAGGAAACACCCTCATTGTGGGAGTGTACTTCTCCCCTAACAAACCACTCGCCGAGTTCGAAGATTTTCTGTCGGAGCTTGAGGCGGTGGTTAGGCGGAACAATACCCCACAGCTGCTCGTCATGGGGGACTTTAACGCCAAGTCCACGGTATGGGGTTCCCCGTTGACTACACCGCGTGGAAGGGCACTTGAGGAGTGGGCAATCGCCACTAGTCTGGTGGTTTTAAACCAGGGCTCTGCTAACACATGCGTCCGGCAGCAGGGTGGGTCCATCGTGGACGTATCGTTCGCGAGTCCTACTCTCGCACGCCGTGTCTCGGGCTGGAGAGTACTGGAGGATGTGGAGACATACTCAGACCACCTCTACATCCGGTTTGAAGTCTCTGCAGATTCGGCGCTCCAGACTGGCCTGAGTCAGGGATCTGTGAATAGGGACCGCCCTCGGTGGGCTCAGAAGCGTCTTGACAGAGAGGTACTGGAGCTAGCCTCCATTGTTCAGGCGTGGGTGCCCGCGCCGGTCGGACCGTTCGAGGTGGATGCTGAAGCGGACTGGTTCCGGGAGGCGCTGTCGCATGTTTGTGACGCGGCCATGCCCCGGGCCAAGGCTATACAACCGAGGCGCCAGGTGTATTGGTGGTCCGCAGACCTGTCACAGCTCAGGCAGGCTTGTGTTAGGGCGAGGCGCCGATACACCCGACTCCGGCGCAGAGCGCACCGAGATGAGGAGCAGGAGGTCCTCCAGTACGCTTCGTACCGAGAGGCGAAAAAGGCCCTGAAGATAGGCGTCAACAAGGCCAAGGCGAAAGCGCGGGAGGAATTCTTGGCCACCCTTGATAGGGATCCATGGGGGCGTCCGTATCGCATAGCAATGGCTAAGCTACGACCGTGGGCCCCCTCAATCACGGAGAGCCTGGATCCACCGCTGCTGCAGGCTGTCGTCACGGCTTTGTTTCCAGCGAGGGTTGAGTTTACTCCCCCACCAATGATCTCGGACGGACATGACCACGGAATTGACAGCGAGGCACTCTCGATCTCCGAGGATGAGTTTGCCGCGGCCGTTATCAAGCTCCGGGCGAAAAACACCGCGCCTGGTCTTGACGGCATACCAGGGAAAGCTCTGGCTCTTGCCCTGAAATGGCTTGGACCGAGGCTCCGAAATCTCTTTACGGAGTGCCTGAGACAAGGTCGCTTCCCACGACAGTGGAAAACGGGGAAGCTGGTCCTCATAAGAAAGGAAGGTCGCCCCGCAGACTCGCCATCCGCATACCGCCCGATAGTGTTGCTAGACGAGATGGGCAAACTTTTGGAGCGGATAATTGCGGAGCGTCTCGTTGAGCACCTTGAGGGGGACGGACCTAATTTGGCTGAGTGCCAGTACGGTTTCCGGCGGTGCCGATCAACTGTGCACGCCGTCTTGCAGGTGAAGAAGCAGGCCGAAGAGGCTATCGCCAGGGGAGAGGTTGTTTTGGCAGTATCGTTAGATATTGCCAACGCCTTTAACACCCTACCCTGGGCGTGCATAAAAGAGGCGCTTAGGTACCATCAAACACCGGCGTATCTGAGGGAGATTATCGCTTCCTATTTTGTGGACAGGTATGTCGAGTACCCTGGGCGGGAACAATGGCTTCAGTGGCCAATGTCGTGCGGTGTCCCACAGGGGTCGGTCCTCGGCCCGCTCCTGTGGAACATCGGTTATGACTGGGTTTTGAGGGGGGAGAACCTACAGGGTGTCAGTGTAACATGTTACGCGGATGACACTCTGGTGACCGCCCGGGGGAAATCTTATAGGGAGGCGGCGCTGCGAGCGACTGCAGGCACCGCTAATGTACGGAGCCGAATCAGGCGTCTGGGACTGGAGGTGGCTCTACACAAGTCTGAAGTCCTGTGTTTTCACGGACCCCGGCAAGCCCCTCCAGCAGGATCCCACATTGTGGTGGGTGGAGTTTGCCTCGCCGTTGAGTCGACGATGAAGTATCTAGGAATCGTCCTCGACGGTCGCTTGAACTTCCGTCCCCACTTCAAGAAGTTGGCGCCTAAATTGGCAAAGACGGCGAATGCTCTAAGTCGAGTTTTGCCCAACCTGACCGGGCCAGGAGACAGCGGTAGAAAGCTGTATTTGGGGATCGTGCGATCCATTGCCTTATACGGAGCCCCCGTATGGGCTGAAGCTCTGACTCGCCAGTCAGCGTCCATTCTGCGGAGACCACAGAGGACGATGGCGATCAGAGCAATACGAGGGTATCGCACGATCTCCTTCGAGGCGGCGTGCCTGTTGGCGCGGTCCCTGCCCTGGGATTTAGACGCGAGGGCCCTCTCTGCCGCGTTCTTTTGGCGGGAGGAGGCGCGTACCTCGGGCAGGCGACTCGCGCCGCAAGAGCTGAATGGTCACCGGCTTAACATCATAGCTGAGGTCCACGATACGTGGCTAGAGAGGTTAGAGGCGCCGGGAGCGGGCCTCTGGACCATCGAGGCGGTGCGCCCAGTGTTCAGGCAGTGGATAGAGCGGCGACACGGTTCACTGACGTACCGATTGACACAGGTACTCTCGGGGCATGGCTGCTTCGGGAGGTTCCTGTGTCGAATAGGCAGAGAGCCCGACCGAAGGTGTCATCACTGTGATGATCTGGATGACTCGGCCAGACACACTCTTGAAGAGTGCCCAGCATGGGCAGAGGAACGAAGAGTCTTGAGCGCGTGTATTGGTAGGGTGGTTACCCTGCAAACAGTGGTTCATGCAATGGCCGCTGACAGGAGAGCGTGGACATCCATGCTTACCTTCTGCAACACAGTGATGGAGCAGAAGGAGGCCGCCGAGCGTGCAAGGGAGCTCGCTAACCCTAGCCGGCGGCGGAGAAGGCGACGCAGGGGCACTGGCGTAATGCCTTAGTGCGTTCCTTCCGCCCTGTGGCCGGGGCGTAAGAATACGGCCACGGTTCCCCCCCGCCTGTCGTAAGAGGCGACTAAAGGGGGCCTTCGGGGTCGCTGGGAGTGCACGCGGTGGGGGCTGTGTGCCTCTATTTCAAGTGGCCCCGAGGAGGACGGCAGTGTGGGGGCAGCCTCACACTGCCGTAACACCGGCTGGTGTTAGTAGGGAGGTCTTACTCCCTACGAGAGGGGCTGTGTAAATCAGCATTGTGCGCCAGGTGTTCAACCGGTAGTGTTCCTTCTCTACAGAAGAGATCTCGGTGAACCCTGGTCACGCACGGAAGAAGGCTGCCCCGGTGTTTTAGTGGGTATGCCCACCCTGTGGTGGGTGAGCCCCACACTCCCCCGCTGCCCCCCGAGCAGCGGGAAGTGCGTAAAAGCATTTCACCGGGTAAAAAAAAAAAAAAAAAAAAAAAAAAAAAAGGAAAAAAACAACTACTTTAATCGCTTCACCTTAAATTGATATTAGAAATACCAAAATTTAAAATGTTTTTTGCCTAAGTTCTTTCCAATCAACGATCACATTCGCGTAGATATTGTGTTTTACAAAACGCCAAAATACAATCTCACTTCATATTCGTTCGATATGCAAACGAAGAATGCCACCCAAAGCATGGTAGTGACTCTACGTCAGCACCATCAAAAGCATGGCGCTCTAGTCACTAGTACACAACCAATCTGGTTAGATGGTGATATTTGGACCTCAAACTTACATTAGCTTGGTAAAGGTTGGGTGCCTCATCGCTGTCACATGTCATGATGGGATACATATCCAGGGCTGCTCCAAGACCAAATAGGCTACACCTTCTAAACTCCTCCTGCACTCTGAAATTAAAATAATTAATCAATTTGTCGAGTCAGAAATACATTGTGTAACTACAAAATGCACCAATGGCCGATTTGCCAGTTACGTTTCGAGGAATACCCGCCCTTGAAAGTGCCTTCGAAGCACAGTATACCTAAATTTCAATGAGGTTGTCACCCATCTCATATACGATTAACGGCATGACAGGCCACCCATTTCCGCTGATTCCTCCTAGCTCTATTGTACAGAGTTTTAATTTAACAAAAGCGAGAGAAAAAAATAGAAACTGAAGCTGATGAGCCGTTGCCTGTACCTACATATTTGTAGACTTCCTTTCTTCCCTTAAAGAGCAAAAATTGTGCATTCACACTTTCAATATTATCACTGACTTAAGAAGTGTTTGTTAACTAACATCTTATGTCATGAAAACTTACAATTCAAACAAAACATCCCTATTCAGAGTAGTGTTGAAGACAGAGTCTTCTTCGCTAGTCTCCACCAGTCTTCTGTGAAGTTCATCCACGTAGTACTCTAGCAGAGAAGAAAGATGCTCCTCTCGCTGAGGCCTGTCCAGGCAGAGGTACATGATGAAGACCAGGTCCAGGGCAGGTGACGCGTAGCGGGCTAGTTGGAAGTCTACAATGCACATCTGAAATGGAAAATGAAGTTTCATTATTCATACCTTGGTGGCCACAAGACTTTCTTTCTATTTACTTATTGTTTTTGTACTTTATGCTTTTGTGTCAGATACAATACTTAAACACGCGGGCTCAGTGCGGATTGGTAACCGGAGTGGAAACCTTAATGACAGATGTAATTAAGCCACTCTCCAGCCTCTAACTAATCACTACATAACTATATTTTGGTTAGGTGGTAACCCATCCTATTTCCGACCAGGCGTATGTTGCTTTACAACAGCGATCGTTGATCTATTGTCACAACTGCTTAACGGGCACTTCAATCTCACATGTGTAGGTAATTGGTAATATTAATGGTGTAGAGAGTGTGTGTGTGTGTGTGTGTCTAGTGTAGGTGTAGTCGGGTAGTGTGTAGTAGTAGGGTAGTGTGTGTAAGTCCTGCCTGAAACCTGTTAGACCAAATGCATTTTTCTGGTTTTCTATCGTTAAATAAAGTAGGTATGAAAAAACTAACCTCAGCGATATCTCCATCCACGTATCTAAACAGAAAGTTATTCGTCCAGCAATCACCATGGCAGATGACAGACAGTGGCTCCTTTGGAGTAACCAGTTCCACCATGGTTTGGAAGAAAGTTTCCTCCTTGCAGAACTCCCGAAACTTTGTCAAATACTTGTCCTTATCTTCTGAGGATGATAGCTCTTCTTCTACCATGTCAATGGCATTACAAGCGGCTTCGCGGTAGTAGTTTTTGTAATATTCTATGTTTTCTGGCAGAAAAAACACTGGAACAAACATGGAAAATGGAAATGCGAAGAGTAGACTGAAGGAAGTAATTTGAGCGCCTGATAGTTTCTTGCAGCAAAGTAACCATACTAAGATATTGGTAGCCCAAAATAATAGGAGGGTACCTAATTCTCGTCAAAATTAAGTTAATTTACAGTTCGCACCGTACTAAAGTGTAAAATGAACTCAAACAGGAAACTCATACTTTTGGGCTGCTTAACTTTGAGTATTGTTTGGGAATAGGGGTTACAGAAAGTCATTTTTAAGTAACTAATAACTAATTTGCTAGCTACTACTCTACCATCGATTATCGCCAAGCGACTAATCTATTTCTCGTGTTTTATGAATGATGTTTGCAAAGGATAGGACCCATGTAATTGCAATTTGTTTGATTCACGATAGGAAAACGATAAGAATATTTTTGATAAAAACCAACTTTATTGTGAAATAGGTATTTAGAAGTTCAATTATCATTTCTTAACTCATTGTAATTAAAATGACATGAAATTACTAACCTTCAGTTACACCGTCCTTGACATTCACCAGCTCGTAAAAGTCTTCAGGATTATGACACTTCATAGCCAGCGACAGAGCGTGAAAATGTGAAAGATTCTTCAATACAAAGTAGCTCTGTTCTATGCTCAACCCTTGTCTTCTATCCGGCATCACAAATCCCTGCTGCTTCAGATCTTTCAGAATAACTGCATCGCTTTGAGCTAAATAGCATTTCGGTATAGATTTAAAGGGATATTTGACGTTGTGCCACTGCTTTTGGAAGTTTGAAAGTGCTGGCCAAATCTTGTTGTAAAAAGCGACTTCGTTGCAAAAAAGCTCGTCGCTTTTGTAAGCATCCCTCAAAATCGCGCTTTCTGGTAGACACTTGTAGATGATGGAGCCTTCCCAAGGAGTGTCAGTTTCAGCTGAACCGTCAGGTTCCATCAGTCGACGAGTTCCGGTCAAACTTATCCGATATAACACTGAAGTGTAGTTGTCACCTCGTTTGGTACCGGGGGCGCCCTAACACAAAACATACTGCATTGAAATTGATTAAATCACAGCTTATTCAGTTACATAGGTACTTAATGAATAAAACTCGATTTTGAAAGTAACTTTGTAGAACCTATAGGGTAACCAATTCGCGCAGTGTTTATTCGTCGCATTGAAGTTTGTCATTAGTTTTCAAATCACATTTTTTTTAAAGTTATAACTACTGCCGTGCTTCGTTCTTCACACTTACTAAGTGAACAAAGGTTTTTTTTCAGAAAGTTATGAATGAATTCTTTTTAAAAACATCCTTTTGTTTGTTCCCTAAAACTAAACATGAATGAAGGTCATCTTTTGACGGTCAGCTGTGAGGTGGTAGCCAAATGCAGCGTAATAAAATATTGCATTAAAAAACAAAAAACTGCTTTTGATACCTCAAAATGAGTAATGGTGACATCAGGAAAGTCATCCTTGAGTAGATCCTGCAGAAAATCCAATGAGAGCTCTGTCATTTCGACTGGAGGTTCTTTATGAATGATTATTTTTCGCTTGGAACTGAACACTGCTACAGACAGACTGAGGGCGGACTTGGAACATCAAACATACCCAGGCATCATTTAATTGTTCTGTGTTGTGTCGCGGGTTCTAGCAGGTTTAGGACAGTCCCGTAGTAGTTTTCTGCTCTTGTAAAGCCAGGATGATAGTTTTGAATACTGGTTTGAAATGGTGTCTCTGGATACTTTCTACCGTCGTCAGTGACGTTATACTCATACAGTAGAACCTTCTAGGACATTTAATTTTGTAGGTAGGATTGGTTCTGGTGCTCCACATATCCTCAAGCTGGTAACAGTTTCACGAAAACGGAAACCCATGCCACTGGTCAATTGGTTTAATTGTGTGGACATTTATGCAAGTGCTTGAACGCAAAATAAAACCATTTCGCAGGGGCGCCGTGTAGGTATGCGGGCCCCGCTCAAGAGTTGTTGTGGCGTAGGGCCATTGGCTAGTTCCCCACAACACTCTCCCACATGAGAGCGATGAAAGGAAGCCGTAGGGTGTTTAGTTGGTACGCCTCTGGACGGCTTCTTGTCAAGAAGTAGGTATGCATTAGGACACAGGGTCAACTCATAACAGTCATCTCGAGTAGGCGGTATTCACCCTGAGAAAATAAAGGGCACATCAGGCCGCTCATTGCCATTTTTATGTTGCTTTTGCCAAATGTCATTTGTTTCCAATAGAGCAAAGAGGACTTACAGGAAGTGGGTAGAAGAGTCATTGACCGTATTTACATTTCGTTGTTAGATAGACCAGAGCTCAGGAAACCCATATTCTACTGTCACCTACTAAGAGCCACCGACTGGATAATATGGTGCTCACTGCACCTACATCTTCCGGTCCTATGGTTGATTGCTAGTGAATGCCTTATCGGCATTATGTCCAATATCAATTCTTGGCTGGTGAATAAATCATGGTTTTCGTAGTGTTGTGTGAGGGATTAGATTGAATTGCACCGGGAGGGGTCCGATTGATTGGATAATGCTCCTGCGCATGTCGCCGCTGTACCCGCGATGCGGCCTTCCTCCTTGCGTAACTTTCCTACACAATTAGGTTATTCAAATTCAAAATATGTTTATTTATAAAGACCTAGCACTTTTAAATCGTCACTAATTAAACAAATCCTACAAAACCTAGTGACGAGGGGGTTCAGAGATGGAGCTCAAAGTGCGTGTGACTGCGGCGTGGATCCTCAAACTATAGGTCGTCACCTCCTCGATTGCCCTCTGTGCCCTAAAACTTGCACAGGGGAGGATCTAAATATTTTAAGATTAAACTAACAAAAATACACTAAATACTTAAAAGACTACCCAAAATTATTTTTCATTACTCATACTCTGAAAGTAGGTCATTACTGACCTGAGAAGCGGGCTGAAAGTAATACTTTTCATCCCTAGGGAGAATCACTTTCAACTGACAGCTGTCAAATATATTTTTTTAAAAACTCGTTTTTTTCACATATCTATCGAACCATGTTCCAACTTTCTATACAGCCACGATGTAAAATTTGAAATAACTCAAAGTTAAGTATTGATCAGAGAATATATATGTTTAAAATAACTTCATTACAGTTTAATTCAACAATTTCTTTAAAATAACTTAGCTTTGAGCAAAATATTTACCATTTTTCCAATGATGAAAATAAAAAATAATGGCTGAATAGCGGGCCGGCCAGAGAAAAAAAACAAACAAAATAGGCGGGAAAGCGGCAATTCAATCTTCATTTATTTTCCTCATTTTTTCTTCAGCTAATTCATGTTTTTATTTTTACTTTGCTCGTATTTGTAATGAAAAGCACAGTGTTTACCTCGGGTGAAAGACTTATTTAGTCCCTCGAACTATTGGCGCCCTCACTTCGTTCCGGGCGCCAAACCCCGTCTCGGGACTAAATAAGTTACTTTCACCCCTGGGGTAACAATGTACTATTTCATCTCAATCGGAAGTTAAATATTTGAAATAGGTAATATTTCTTCCGAGTGTTAGTGGTGGATGCCTATAACATTGATGAAATCACCTTGGCTCAAAGATTCGGCCGGTCTGTTAATGGTCTCGGTAGCATAGTGGTCAGTGCAGTCGCCCGGTTTGCGAAGTATGCGGGTTCGATTCCTGCCTGACGCCAACATGACCAAAATGTCTTTTTCTGGTTTTCAGATCTTTAATAAAGATACTGCATGGAAAATGCTACTGCATGGAAAATGGGAAATGCTAAAAATAATAAAACAAAGATTTGGTGTACTTACCAAATAGGTTTCTAGGTACCTTACATAAATAAATTGTCATTGGAAAGTAATCCACACATCCACGCTCCATGTAGCTCGTTAAGCTATGTGTATATAAGCATACACAGGAAACATCTAGACCCAAAACCTAGGTAGGTACCTACTCTAAAGGGAAAGTCTGAGATGCAACACAAAATCTAGGCAAGTAAAGTTAGATCATCTAAGTTCAAGTGACGCGCCCCTCCACAGCATCTACGCTTAGAAGAGTGCTGGCTGGTATGCGTCGATGCAGTGGAGGGGCGCGTCATTTCAGTTTTTACGATATCTACTTACTTAAACCTATACTTATCTTTCTACATTTTATGCTGTCTTGCTTAAATTTAGGTACTTAATGAAAGTGTTTTATCCGCAAACTAAGTATCGTAGCTGGTAGGTAGGTAGGCCATTTTATCAAGCTACCCATTTTTTGCTTTTTATCTTGCTCTTTTAAGTGGAAAGGAAATGGGTAGCCCGTCACGCCGTTGAAAGGACATAGTCTGTAACTGGCAACAATTAATTTTAAAAGCTTAAACATGGTGGACCTAAACTTGATTTTAGCTAAACATTGCAAGCCAGTTCCGGCTCAGTGTCAGGCTCAGCATAGTCCTCCTAATGAGTTTTCGCCATGGCGTGGCGAGGCGAGGGGGCTTAGTACCGGTGGTAGAGTGAACCACCGGGTAACGAAGAGAACTCAGGCGTGGCAGTGTGGTGGACTTGTCACCCACCCACTGCGGCCCGTAAGGGCGACACGTAGGGTTGCGGGGCCAGTGGGGACTGCAAGCGCCCTGAGGCGCATGGTGGAGGCCGCGGCGCACTATCGGTAAGGGGGGCGGGGGGTGATCCGCGGCTGATCCCCCCTGTACGTTGCGGCTGGGCGGGGCCGTACCGCTGGTTGCGGCAGCAGAGCCACCCAAAGGGGTGGCCTAGGGACGCCTCGACACCCTCGGCTGTCCCTAGGCCTCCCCTCACGAAGGGGGGGTCGCTTCCGGCCCGCCGTGTAGGCTGGCTACGTCCGGGGAACGAGTAGAAGGCTTCGTGCCACTTACCGTGATCCCCCACTATGGACGATGAGAGGGATTAGTTGGGGTTTTAGTCGGTAAGGCCACTGGTAAGTATAGCACCGTTCCAGTGGAGAGTCCGACATAACCCGACCGGCTCTCGGTGGACGGGTATGCGTAAGGCATTTCCTCTACTATAAAAAAAAACGCTCGGCATAGTGAATGGAACGAAACGTCCTCTACTATAAAAAAAAAACGCTCGGCATAGTGAATGGAACGGAACGTTATTATCCAAATCAGATTTTTTCGCACAGTTTTGACTGTCATTTTATTTTAACGCCTCAAGAAGGTTGTTTATCAAATATTTTTTGTAATACATTTAAGTACAAATGAATACAGGTAGGATAAACATAATGTTTGAGTTCCTCAAAGCATTTTTAGAAATTCAATGTTTCACAATAATTAATTTTAAAATTATTCTTTAAAATCAACTTGCGTAAAATGACGTTTCCCATGAATCGTTAAAATAGTATCGTCAGGTGACATTGTTTGATGTTGACATTTGATTCCAGTTCTTTTCAGTTTTCGCAGAAAAATTGTAAAACGTGTTTATATTCGACAAACACAGGCTTCACCTTTTTGAAAGAAATTAGTGCTTATTATAGTTAATTTCACGAATACAGTGTGAGCAATTAAAATGCCGGTGGACCAAATTCAGTACTCGGAAAGATACACTGATGACGTCTACGAATATAGGTAAGATTTTTAGTTTTCTTCATTAACTTTGATATTACCTACTTGATTAAATTATTGTCTATATTCTACTGTTAACGGTAGTAGCAACAGTTGCCCTAATTGTCAGTCATGTCTGTAACTACACGCTAAGTTAAGATTACGACATAAAGAGGACATATGGCTCATGCGTCGTGTCATGGACAAATCTAATTTAATAGATTCGATAACAGTATGCCCTAATACATTTTCTACAAGTTTACTTTATTATGGATCTTGTTTTGTTGAACTTTCTGACCATAAGTCCTTGGACTTAAAAGCCCTAGAGGTTGCTTCTAATATGGGAGTAAAACAATATTTCAGAAAGCCAGACCCCTACTTGTTACCAACCTTTACACACAGTAAATTAAATTAACAACTACACTTAAAACTGGATAGATAAATGTACAAATGATAGTTCAGCCTTTTTAAATTATTGCCATTACTTTGTCCTTAAAAACCAAGTAATTACAAACATTCTGCCTATCAAACATCAGCTCATTACTGTTTGATCATTGGAATTCCTCACCTTATTCTGGGTGCAATACTACATCATCATGAATTCTGAAAGCTATTTTAATATGGCAACTTTGGTTAAACCAGAACCTTTCTAAAGATAATGATAATATTTTTTTCCTTGCACTCTTAAGTTTAAAATATGTAGCTGTATTGTTTCTGTTTTTGCTGTTGTTACCTTAATATCTCAAATCAAATTGTCAATAACCATGCTGTGAAAGCATTTTACAAAAATAACCTTTTAATGTTGGTCAATGCTGTGTACTTTTATTTCCAGGCATGTCATTCTACCACCAGACATTGCTCGTCTCGTACCCAAATCACACCTCATGACGGAAACCGAGTGGCGTAACCTTGGAGTACAGCAAAGCCCTGGCTGGCTACACTTCATGGTGCACAACCCAGAGCCTCATGTCTTGCTGTTCCGACGACCCCGGACCGACATAGTTGCTCCAGTAAACGGACTCGATGCTAAGTCAAACTCGGCTGTTCAAGTATGAAAGTGATGCCAACAATTTGTAGCGTGATCTAAAATAGATTTAAGATTTCAACCCTGTTTATGAAAAGCCTCAATTTCAAGTATTGACAACATTACACCTGTTTGCCACATGCTGTTGAATGTCCACAACTTGTTTTGAACATTATCTCTGCAACATAATGTTCAAAATCCATCAAGAGGCATTTTACAGTTTGTGGTAACCTTATCTGCTATTGTCTTTACAGTGCAGTCACGTATGCAAAACCCACATAAGTAAATGTTGAAATAATATTGAGTCAGTTAATTTCTTCTTCTTTTAGAAACTCACAGAATTACTGGTTTGTATTAAATTTCCGGACAAATTATATTTCAAATCAGTCATTTAGAATCATAAAAATGCTCTCTTTTGATGTTCTGAAATCAATTTATTGTTGTTCTAAACACATTTATTTCCCAGTTTAAACTTGGGCACTTGGTTGCAAACATTTATCAAGGAATGTCTTATATCTATGTTAGATCACAATAGACTTAGTTTAGCATACAATTGACACAGTAGATTTCTTCCTGGCAAATAATTTATTCATCAAAAAAAGATAATTTGAATCTTGACCTTCGTTTATTTTTTAGTTAAAAGTGTATAATGTTTCATTTGCTAAATCATTATGAACAGATGACCTCAAAATGTTTTTCGGCTGCTTTAAGTTAACGAAGTCTAAATACTCTGTTCTTCAAAGTTTGAACTTACCTATACTGATGTCAATAGTACCTACTTACTAATAATACTTGTTAGATTAGATAGTGTGTAGAAATTATACAATTTAGGTAGATAGAATTTATAAAATTTTGCAGGATGTATTTTGTATTGTCTGAGTTGGTTCCTATTATAAAACTTTGCAGCAGAAAAAATGGCATGGGTAATGGGAAGGTTGGGTCAAATCAAATGTAAAATGGACCATTTCTTAATTTGGAGCAATTTACATGCCGTACCTAGTTAGTACGAGTGCATATGCATTCCCAAGATAGTTTCCGTTCATTAGAATTGAGGTCAAGGTTTTATTTAATTTCTAATGAAAAAGATAGATAACATCTACATCTACCTACATCACTATCTATTCCAACAGTGCGTTTTCATTCTGTTAGGTGGCAAATCCTTCACCTAGTTTTCCTAGCCTTTGCAGGCTAATGTATGTCACTTGAAGACTTAATGTTTAATCCAAACCCTGTCATGAATTGATAGATAATTTGTGATAAGAATAATAATGATAAATGTTTAATCCTATAAGTTATTTTATATTGTTTGAAGCAAAGAGGACTGATGACAACTATGCTTGTGCAGTGTTGTTAAAATTATAATATAATATTTACTATGTGCCTTTACTCAATGTAGATGCCTGAATTGTTAGAAAATAATTAAATATGTTATCTAATACAAATATGTATCAAAAACTCTTTGTTTTTATTCAAATCTTTATAAGTTTAGTTGCACCATCTCAGCTCACAGATAACTTCTAAGTCATAAATGAAACAAACCAATACTATGCTTGAATGTTTATTTGGATTTTATTAACTTCTAAAACATTATAAACACAGTAAAATATACAAATAAATGCGGAAGAAGTATTTTTATAAGTTGCCAATATTAAAAATAATGGATTTCAAAACCAAACTATTCGTCCTACACAAAAACAAATAGAATAAAATTATTAACAATATATTAGTGTAAATTTAATTACTTTTTCTTTGTTAAAATAACATAGATTGTGCTTTTTTTCTTAAATACTATATTAGCCAAATTAATGATAAAATATTAAGTAAATGTCGCGAGTTGACCGAAATTTCAAAGTGTTGCCAATTAAAAAGGAATAACACAACAGAATTAAAATTCCAGTGAATTCGGCGACTAAATAATAAAATATAAAAAACCATGATATGGTTAAATCGGAAGTCCTTATGTTAAAGTTAGCGTCAACAGAGTACTTAACATTCGTATAAAAGTCATCTCTCCAATATATTCTTATCTAAAAAGGTAGGCAGCTCCTTACTATTGGACACGTCACATAACGATTGAATGTGACATAAAAATCGTCACACCCAACACTTAATAATATTTAACGTGCCACAGTTAACATGCCATTGTTATAGTGAAAAAGTTTGGATACATGTTTAGTCTAAGAAGAATCACTAATTCTGACAGTCCAAAACACGTAACGGAAGGAAAGTATAGTTCAACACTATTTTGCATAGAAGCAGCTCGATTACTTATATTTTTTTTCTAACGATACATTTTTGATAACTCGATAATATGTAATACAAACATGCATATTATAAATAACATGCCTGATATTGTTTTGGCTACATCTACGAACTACTGCGAACTGCAACGAATTCTTGTCTACTGCCACTTTGGCATACGTTAAGAATGGAAACTATCTAAATTTAACAGTACATTTTCCACAAAACGTAGGCTCATTCTCTTTATTCGTGGTTAATGTTTCTTGCATCGTCATTTGCATTATAAAACGTCTCAAAACAGGGCTTAAAGCTAACATTGTGATAGGATTAAAGCTCTCAGCCGTGTTACAAGCTGACTTGTCATCTGATCGTCCAGTCGATACTTCAAAACCAATGACCTGATTTTTTTTCGTGATATTTTATACACGTGCTAGTATAATACACAGCATAAAATGATATGGAAATTTACAAGAAGTGATATGATAGTATAATGGAGATTGTACTATTAGATATGTACTTAAACAATTAATAAAGGTTAGTATCAATAAATTTGGTACAGTTTTCTTTAATATAAATGCTTGTTAGCTGTCTTTTTCGTTGGATAACTTTGTTCTGGCAACACTGCCGGTCTACCGTAGTAAAATCCAAGAAAAGACTGACACCTGTTAAAAAAAACAAAAAAGAGACAGAGAAAGTAAAAAAACGACTTCATCACGATACGTACTGCAACAATGTCATGCCCTTATTTATACAATAAGCGTTGCATACGATTATCGTCTTATTTCCGATGCTATCATGAACTAAAACCGTGTAAAACGGCTAGCTCTATCTAGCGGACTCCAATCAGGCTTCCGACTCTGTAAACCGACACCTAAAAGCCTGTTTGTTAGAAAATGATGAATGGAATGTTAGCTTTTGTATAATAAGGTAGTGTTCATATTATAGCATGTGCGTTTGTTAGTGATGAGTCGAAAATTAGTAAAGAAACCAAACCAAATGATGAAGAAAAAATATAGGGTAATTCTTTGGTGGTCGTCGACAGTGTTGCTAGAGGGTTTAGAACAATTTTACAAAGAAAAGCGGGTTTTTGCTGTATCGCCGATGTGTGGCAACGCAACATTTCCGCGTTTCGCAGCACCATGAAGGCTCTCGATGTTTAGTTCACTCCTTGTTGGCTGGTTTGCCGTTGGTGTACTGTGGGGGAGCGTTGGAGGTCTGGTTTTGCTGGTCCTCCGCCATTACAGACACTAACTCTTCGACGGCGCGTCCTAAGTCATCTGAAAAAGGAAACAATAATAGCACATAAGAACCTTAACATCATACATGTGCCTATGTTGGTACTCTCTTTTTCCCTTACTCGGCGTAGTTTTGGTAGTGTGTTTTAAAAACTACATAAGTCGCCTTGATATTTCTTAAAGGTTGTGGATATCTTTCAATTAAAGTGTTAATTTTACCTCAAGGTATGCGTCCTGCTGTTAGGTTTGCAATAAACACAAAAAGAAATAATTAGATATTTTTCCTAGTAAGAACAACATCATCATGCAAAAACCATGCAAATTAACATCGAATGTGGATAACGACAGCTACAAAACCAAAAACGTGAAACCAAACAATCAGTGAAGTGTACGTAATATCAGCAACGCTAAAAACAAACCTAAAAATGCTGAAATGGAACTGAAAGCTCACTCAATTTTGCAAAAAATAGCTACCGAAGGCAAGGCATTCTGAATTAATATGTGATTGTAAAACCATTCAAACAACTAGGTACCATTTATCAACTTTTTTGTACATTCTGGGGATAAAAAAAGCTACTTCGTTGTACCAGTGTCATAGCGAAGGTTTTTCTCATAAGTGTTAAGAATACACTTATTCCTTATGCAGTTTATTTTTATTTGGTAATTTGCAGGTGTGTATAAGATCTGTATTAGCGCACCCGTAAACCATCGCTACAACACTTATCGTCATGTACAAAAGATACTGCGATAACACATCGTCTAAATTCTAGAATTAATCTGCTAGTAGAATCAAGGTTAAGCTATTGATTCAGCAATGCCTCACAACAAACTATGAGTGCAGCCACACTGTCTACCTGCGCAATGCATGAGGTTGTGCAGCGCGTGCGGCGGCGGCGGCGGCCGCGAGCCCTCGCGCCCGTCCGCGCCCCAGCGCCCGCCGCCATCTTGCACCAGACACGTTACGTCAAGTATCGATACACAATAGTAATTCTCCTAGTGTTGTCCCCTTAGGAACTCCAAAGAATCGATACACAACAGAAGTAATGCATCCTAGAGTCGTCCCTTTAGGAACTCCAAAGAATCGATACACAACAATAGTAATGCTCCTAGAGTAGTACCCTCAGGAACTCCTAAGATTTTCCATGGAAATGAAATCGATTGTGGATTTAAAATAAAATTTAAGCTAAGTAAGCTTGAATTGCAAGCTTACGTTTACCTAGATTCGCAGTATGAATGAACCCTAGTAATGTTTTTTGATGACCTTCTATTATGTTTCTTACTAAAGCTTAGGGTAAGTTGCACCATAGTAGAAGTTAAGGTTAAAGTTAAAGTTTTTGTCAAATTTGACAATTTGACGTCATTTTTGGGCCTAACTTTAACTTTAACTGAAATTTTGATGTTTGTTATTGTTAAAGTCAGATGGTGCAACCCAACCTTAAGATACTATAATGATCACCATGGTTAAGGGGTTATTAACTTTGATAATTTATTTCAATGAAGAACCCTCTTATTTCGTATTGGAAATTCTTTTTCCTTTTATTCTTTTTCCTCAGCATCTTAACTTTCGATAACACAGTAAAAGGGCAATGGATCAGAGTTTTTCATTGCAGTTATTCCGTCTCCATTGGAGTTCTTCAAGGATGTCAACTCGGCCCTATATTACTACGAGAAGTTTCAACAAAACTATGAATACTCACTTGTTTGCGACTCATGATAGAGTCCATTGTGCATCTTGGCGGGCGAGTCCGTCGCGAGTTGAGACGCGGTCACGGAGCGAGTCTGCAGCGTGCCCGTGCGCGCGGGCGGCGAGCCTTGGGCGGGCTGGAAGGATAACAAGATAACGTTAAGTAACTGGTTGATTTGGTCTTTTACTAGCTTGTTAGTTCGGTGATTCTGTCTACTGCAGTCGGAGTAAAAGTCTTTGATAAACCAAAAAGGCCATTACTGAGATAAGAGTAAATATGCAATAGCCTTTTGTAAGCTCTCCCTATTTTAGAATACATAACTTCTCTTTAAATATCGCAATCAAGAATTGCCCATTGATTGGCTAAAGAAAGTATTTTCAACTAGGAGTCAGTTATTTTTTGATATTGATCTTAATAATTGACCTTTACAACCACTTCGTCAAACCCGAAACTAACATCAGACCAAGTTAAGTATGGACGCCTTTAAACCCCTTCACAAACTATACTGCCTACAGAATTTAAACTGGCAGCTATTATTTGTAAGGGTTTTTATTTATTTATTCTTTAATGCACAACAATGAATTGGTACAAATGGCGGACTCAGTGCCAATAAGGCATTCTCTACCAGTCAATCATGGGGCTAAGCAGGAAAATATTGTAGGCGGTGCAGTGTTAGAAAAAAAAACAATTGAACAAGTTAAAAGGAACTAAATACTAATAATAACTAAGGGTTTGATGGTTAATGTGTTACCTCATCGAGCAGCCGCCGCAGCCGCTGCAGCTGCGCCTCGAGCTGCCGGTTGTGCTCCTCCAGGATCTGCATGCGCGCCTCCAGCCGGCCCTTGTGCTGCCGCAGCAGCCGCGCCTCCGCCATCATGTCCTGGAACAAGCATTTTGTGAAGTTGTGAAACAAAACCTCATGAATAAGTCCTGAACTCAGAGGAGTCTGTTGCTGCCGTCAAAAAATCCTCAAAAGCTTTCGCCAAGGTTTTTGCACCCAAAAAGTGATTGAAGCGAACTCATGACAAATGGCGTTACGTTATGGATGAACATGATACTTAGAGAAATCTAAGAGATATTTTACTAGACGAAACATTAAAATGTCAGAAAAGCGTTCATAAAGCAGCAGGACTATCCTGTTTTTTTTATCAACGTGAAGTTTCAAACTGTTAGTTGGTGAGACGGTATTTTTGTGGTCCAGTTCATCAGTATAATGAGCTGTCACATGTACCGGCGGTTAAAACATGAGTGCAATTTGGGTTAATATTTCCAGCGAGTCGGCGTCTTGATGTTTTTGGTCAGACCATTCTTTCGGTCTTTTCCCCTTCAATTTGCCAACTTAGAGTAGTTCCTTCAGGTTAACTGGCTCACGCCGTGCTACAAAAGTCTGCAGAGATTTTATACTGTAGTAAACAAGAAAGTACCTGATCAACAGGCGCGTTCCTGTTCTCGCCGGAGCCCAGCTCCTCGGGCGTGGAGCCGGGTGTCTGCTTCGCCTTCAGCCGCTCGTACTCAGCCTGAAGGCTGGCGTTTTCTTCTTCCAGCTCCCTGAAATGGAGCAAGTTGCGTTAAACTATTGCGTTTCGAGAATCAGATATAGTGAAATCCATACCGAGTATGAACATTAAAAGTAATACCTACAACTTTCTAGAGGAGAGAAAAAGTATGATGCAAAAAATCGCCACATCATCAGCAGTAGACTATAAGATAAAGATAAATATCAGTCGAGAAACAGCAAATTGGCAACTGCCTACCAATCATGTAAACACAAAAGTTCAGATATTCATACTCAGAGATAAGATACCTACAATAGCTCGACCCATCACCAATCAAACTTCAGAAAGCACTTTGAACGAAGAGGAAACAGAAATTAGCTATAGTCCAGCTGATGTCTTGTTTACTGAGGCAACATTTTAAAAACATTTTCGTCTACTTATCGGACTCTACCTACTTCGGGGAATAATTCTCCCCAAGTTGTGCCACTATTGGCTCCGGCTCCGGGCCTTTTACATAAACAGTCCAAATGTCCCTTAGGCCGATCCACCTGAGGGCTCCCTGCAGACCAGTCAGATTAAGAGGATGAACTATATCAAGATGTAGCTCAGCAGTAGTCTCACCTGATCATGGCCTCGAGCTCGTGCCGCTGCTCGCGGTGTATGATGGAGACGACCTGCACGGGCGAGCGCGGCGCCTCCTCGCCCTCCGCGCCGCCGCCGCCGTTCAGCGACTGGCAGTACGCCGCGATCAGCTGGTGCTCCTCGTCACTGGGAGAGAAAGAAAGAGGAAAATTGTTCACTTCATCATCATCATCAGTGATTATCCCGGTTGCTGCCGTTACGGCACCCGGGGTCAATTCAATAATTTATTGCAAAACCATAATGTTATAAAGGTGTTACATTTTAGTTGAGACCAGTATTAGTGGCACGCAACACCGCCGCTCTACTTATTACTACTGTTTACTTATTCAAGCTTTATGAGGTTTTTGTTTCTTGTAGGGGACTTCAAAGAGGGATCCTTGTGTCGGTTATCCTCAACGCTACTCAGAATTTTTGAACGAATTATTTCTCTCCGAAAAGGGTCTTCCTGTTGGACGGTAGTCTGTAGGTCCGCTCGGAACTGGTTAGAATAGCGCTGAACAATTCTCTAGATGTAAAGACCCCTCTTTTCTTATATCTTTCCCATTAGCAGTGTCCCAAAAAAAAAGATGTTATTATATCAAGACAAGATAAATTGGACATAGAAAGAAAGTTACGCGTAAAACGAAAGGTGGACGAGCGCAATCGCATCTTAATAATGAGATGAGTATGGAATTAAGCTCCTTATGTCAGCTCAGCAAATACCTATTCTCTCTTTTCTTGCAGAAATCCAAACTAATCCTTTTTTGGACTATCAATTGAAAAATGATTATAAAAGTTATCTTCTTGAACACCATATGATGAGCATCCTGACTTTGTATCATTATTACCAACACATGTTCATGCAAATGAATGAATCTTTATCTTGAAGTCATTGTACTTTTTAAGCTATTTAATTAAGAGAAACTAGTGATAGTGTACTCACCTATCAGGCGTATCCCCAGTCCTGGCCCCGCGCTCCACCTGCGCCAGGCGCGTCGCGTACAGTTCGAGGCGCGAGTGCATGTCGTCGCCGCTGAGCGCGCCGCCGCTCGTGTTGATGGAGCCGTGCTGCGGGGATGGAGCGGGGGACTCCAGCGCGTCGCCTGGGGGAAACAAGAAAACAAAATAAGAAAAAATACTCAAAAGAAAATCTTGAAGATTCTGGGACTGATGAAGAAAAACGAAGGAAAGCTCCATAGCTCAGTCTTTGCACACTCTGGCTCGAAACCAGAAAAATAAGGAGAGCGTCATGGCTCGGTTGTTACACAATCTGGTTCAAAACCTGTGTGGGACATAGTTCAGGTCTGACTGGAACACCTAGTTAGAGTGCGGATTGTAGTGCACTCTGGAACAATGTACGACTAACTCTCCGGTGATGGACCGATCAAGGCCAAGTTTTGCGGATAACAGTGCGTATTCACGCCATCTCATGTTTGATGGGTTTCAATTAGATCGGTGAAATCTGAGCTTCTGGAGATTCCGTTCACCATGACGGCAACAGTCAGAGTGCCTCTTACCCGTTCGGGCTATAGTTGTGTGCGTGTAAAGAAAGCTGAAGATAATGATTATGATGAACTTCAAGACAGATTGAGGAAATTTGACAGTTATTGACCTAATCTAACGGTCTCTTGTTGTTCTTACCTTCAAGCACAGTCTGCACAGGCAAGTAGCCTACTCGTGGATGCTTCTTGAAGTATCTGGCCGACTTGAATTTGTTGCGAAGGGCTCTCGTGAAGTCACGGACGTCCTCCCCAGACGTGGTCTGAAAAAATACCACATTTTTTATATAATCTATCTTGATCTTATAACAACTGTCCTAGTTATGGATCGCAAAGTGAATATTTTTTCGGAATACCGTCTATGCCTTCATCATCATTATGGATCTGATACTTAGATGTAGAAATGTAATAGCTTGTGGTTTTGATAGAAATGCGGTGAAAATAAGTTACTGTAACGTAACGTGTAGTATGGTGTTACTTACCGCAGTACAGTACTCTTGCATGGGATGTGTGAGTTTGTGGTTCTTGGCCTTGCGTCCGCTGAAGAAGCACTTCTGGCACATGTCGAAGTTGAAGCACTTGAGGCAACGGTATCTGGAATATTAACGTGAAATAATGCATAAGTTTGAGAAGACCTGAGAAGTGTGACAGCTAAGAAGATTTATAAGTTTTGAAGAATATTTTCATGTTCACGTATGTTGACGATTTGTTTACAGGTTCTATGTGAACCTGTCAGGCATTGGAAAGCTTCAGAGATAATTTAAAAGACGTGCCCTGGAAACATTCTCAGTGTGAATTTACTTGGGCCTATTCTACAAAATACCCTTATCTAAAGTCAATAACACAGGTCATGATCGTCTTCCTGTACCTACCACAAATCACACTAACAAAATTGAAATATGTGATTAAAGATACTGTCAGAAATGTCTAATGCCGACCAGAGAAGAAGCAGTAAACAGATTGCTGGAAAGTAGACGACATGGGGAAGCCTGTTTGGTGGTCCAGTGTTAAAGTAAAAGGTGAGTCCCAATTCCTACCTGAAGCCGATGATAGGATACTCCTTGCAGATGTTGCACTTGGCCTGGTGCTTGGCGCTCTCGGCGGCGGCGAGGCGGTGCAGCACGGGCAGCCACACCATGGACTGCGGCTCCTTCTGCAGCCACTGCAGGAAGTGGAACGCCTCGATGAACTGCAGCTGCCCGTCGGCGTCGCGCTCCAGGGTCTTCTCTTTGCTGTCTTCCTTTTCTTTGTCTTTTTCTGCAGAAAATGAAATTGGGAATACACTCATGTGACATTCAGTAAGACTCCTACTTAGCATAAATGCTGCGGAGGCTGTATCAGCACTACAACCCTGGTTATCAGTGATCATCTTGTTCATTGAAGTAGGAAAAGTGATGCAACATTTATTTTAATTTACTTATAACATAAAACCTCAGATCAGGTGTCCGTCTGACGCGGCGTATCTACACTACCCAGGGTATACCCTGGAGCACAAATTCAAACAACGCTCCGGCGTGTGCGTATATGCTCGCGATGACATCTGCTGCCAACGTCTCCGTAACCTTGAAAGACCCGGTTTTTCTGTCCTGTGGGTTTTGGTGGATACAGGCATGGAGAAAATTCTCTATGCATGTGTCTACCGGTCGCACAGCGGGGATCAGGAGACAACCAAACTTTTTGAGTACCTCGGTGCTTCGGCTGACATAGCCCTACATCGGTATCCGTCTGCGCAGTTAGTGTTTCTGGGGGATTTTAACGCCCACCATCGTGATTGGTTGTACCCATACCAGAACACTGACCATGCTGGAAGAGAGGCGCTGAGATTCTCCTTGTCGCTAGATCTCACGCAGCTCATAAAGGAGGCCACGCGCATACCAGATGTCTCTAGCCACACACCGAATTGCCTAGACCTTCTGCTGACTACAGATCCAGACCGCTATTATGTGTCGGTTGCCGCTCCTCTTGGCAGTTCTGACCATTGTCTGGTGAAGGCTGTGTCGAACTACTCCCCGCCCGATCCCAGCCCTAGAGGCACAAGGCGGATGTGGCGATACAAGTCGGCGGACTGGGATGAGATGCGGCATTTCTTTGCATCTTATCCTTGGCAGCAAGCTTGCTTCTCTTCTGGCGACGCATCGGAATGCGCTGACGCTATCTCAGAGGTGATTTGTCGGGCTATGGAGTATTTCATTCCATTTTCCGACGTATCCCTCGAAAGCCGAGCTCCCCGATGGTACAACACCAATTGCGCTGCTGCTGAGGCGGCAAAGCAATCGGCGTACCGAGCCTGGGCTGATGCTCGCGCGCGTAAAGCCTCCGATGTCAGCGTGAAGAAGAGAGCCTATAACGCAGCTGCTAAGTCCTGCAAAAAGGTACTCAGAAAGACTCGGTTTGACCGTGTGTGCCGTATTGGAGCCAAACTTGCCTCTTGCCCATCGGGAAGCAAGGCTTTTTGGTCCTTGGCTAAGTCGGTCGAATCGAATTTTTGCCGCTCATCGCTACCGCCACTGTTGAAGTCTGACGGATCTCTGGCTCACTCTGCCGAAGAGAAAGCAAATTTATTTGCTGCTCTTTTTGCAAGCCATTCGCGTCTTAGTGCTGGAAGCCAAATACCACCTATATTACCCCCATGCGACTCAGTTTTGCCTAAGTTCCGCATCCGCCAGAAAGAGGTACTAAAAACGCTTCGCACTCTTGACGTGAATAAAGCCAGCGGTCCTGACGGGATTCCTGCAGTGGTCTTGCGGAATTGTGCGCCCGAGTTGTCTCCTGTACTGACACGCCTGTACCGCCTCTCTCTAGCAACGGGACAAGTTCCCAAGTCTTGGAAGCTTGCCAACGTGCAACCTGTGCCCAAAAGGGGCAGTCGAGCCGACCCTGCCAACTATAGGCCAATTGCAATTACCTCCATACTTTGCAAAAGTATGGAACGTGTAATTAACAACCGGCTCCTGGCGTACCTTGAGGACAACAGTCTGCTCAGTGATCGTCAGTACGGTTTTCGCCGAGAACGATCAACTGGTGATCTTCTTGCGTACGCCACTCACTTATGGGGCGAAGCCGTCGAGAATCACGGTGAGGCTCTTGCCGTCTCTCTTGACATCTCAAAGGCGTTTGACAGGGTTTGGCACGATAGCCTTAAAAGCAAGCTTCCATCATACGGAATTCCCACCGCACTTTGTGCCTGGATATCTGACTTCCTGAGTGAACGGTCAATAAGGGTAGTCATTGATGGCTGCTCTTCCGACCAACTGGCTATAAATGCCGGAGTTCCTCAGGGGTCTGTTCTCTCTGCAACATTATTCCTGCTGCACATCAACGATCTGCTGTGCCCAGGTATCTTCGGATACGCAGACGATAGCACCGTTGCAGAGAGATATATGTCCAGCGCTCGCACTAGTCCGGCTGAGACTGAGTCCCTTAGAGAGGCTATGGTAGAGCGGTTGAACTCAACGTTAAAAGCAGTGTCCGACTGGGGCGAAGCTAATCTCGTTGAGTTCAACGCCAGCAAAACCCAGGCGTGTCTATTCTCCGCCAAACGGAGTCCCTTTAACTCAACTCCTACTTTCCTGAATGCACCTATACCGATTACCAACCACCTCGAGCTCCTTGGTATGAATCTTTCGTCTAGCCTCAACTTTGGAAGTTCTATTGAGTCTAAAGCAAAAACCGCTGCCCAGAAACTTGGCATCCTCTTCAAGGTTAGGCGGTACTTCACACCGGAACAGCTGTTACAACTGTACCAAGCACAAGTTCGGTCGTGTATGGAGTACTGCTGCCACCTCTGGGATGGCTCTGCCAAGTATCAGCTGGATGCATTGGACTCAGTAGACCGAAGAGCCAGGAGACTGATAGGTGACGATACGCTCGTTGGAACCAAACTCCAGAGTTTGGAGCATCGGCGTAAAGTTGCCTGTTTATCGGTTTTTTATAAGGTGTATTTCGGAGAGTGTGCGCAGGAACTTCATGACCTGATCCCACCCTCCACTTTCTACCACCGGACCACTAGACGCCGTGAGGGATTTCACCCTCATGTGGTCGACTTTCCAGCGGTCCGAACTAAGCGGTTTGGTGCTTCCTTTCTGGTCCGCACCGCTAGGGAGTGGAACGCCCTCCCTGCGTCTGTGTTTCCGGATACATACAACCTTGGTGTCTTCAAGGCAAGAGTGAATAGGCATTTTCTGGGTAAGCGTGTTACACCTTCGACCTCGTCATCGCTTACCATCAGGCGAGACTGAGGTCAAACGCAAACCCATTTTAAATAAAAAAAAAAAAAAAAAAAAAAAAAACCTACTTTGTGTTAATTACTCAAATGATTTGCAACGGCATTTGGTCAACACCGATAAAAAAACCGGAATAACAGCGGCAGGCTCGCTTTCATACAACGTGAGGTTCAACTTCCTCGACAAAATGTGGGCTTCTGAGTGTTCCGTTCACCATGACGGTAACAATCAGTCGGCCTCTGTCTATCCCGTTGGGATTGTCAGGTTAGCAGTAATGCTAGCAAATACTGCTAACCTGACTTTACTACAGAGCCTGACTTCAAAGGAAAAGATAGTGGAGTTTTTCAAAAAATGATAAAACAGCCATTTAAATAGACAAAATGCACTTACCCATGCTCTTCCTATCAAGAGTGCCCCCTTTGGGTCCTTCCTTGGTCGCAGCAGACGCCTGCTCGAAGCAGCTTCTCACTGAGGGTTCGATGTTAGACCCCCCGAAGGCTGCCACCTCGCCTAGTTGTCTTGGAACCTACGAAGAATATGATCATGATGAAGATTTCAAGAAGTTTTCTTTACTGTAGATATTTCGGTTCCGTTTATTATCAAGTTTTGTTCAAGCTAGGTTTTAGGGGTTAATTTGAAGGGTGCTTACTTGTATACAGTCGTGTAGTAATAATCCTAGTTTTCGTTGATCAGCGCGGCAGGATGGGTCTGCGATTAGTCGGAACAGGTATCTGAAATTTTAATTAATTGATTAAATTGTTTATTTTATGTTACAATTTTATTATCATGAATATCATCATCATCAACAGCAGAGCAGTATGGCGTCAACTGCCGAACATAGGCGGCCCTTTTCTTCTGACTTCACATTATAGGATCATTAAAATTATCGGTAGATCAAATCAGTCGAATATCATCACGAGGGTATTAACAATGTCCACAAAATAAAATTAAACAACAACAATGAATTTTGCGACCATGAATATAGTCAGTGCATTTTATTCATTTTAAAGTGGTATTCTGGCATAGATCGTCAGTTTGTCTGCTTAAAGTCCTTTATGTTCGAATACTTATGGTGGAAAAGGTTTCTTACCTGTACTTCTCTTCCAAGTGGCCCTTACACAGCAGCACCAGGCCGACCTTGAAGCTCAGCACGCGGATCTGACCGGTCCGCTGGCTGTCGTACACGTTCAGCAACCAGTTGATAGACAGATCCAGGCAGAGAGGCACGTTCACCAGGCTCGGGTTTTCTGCTGCTATTACCTGAAATAATTTTCAGCTACTTTGAAAATAATTCTACAAAAAAAACCGAAAAATGGGGCAGGGGAAACTAAGAGGAGTTTTATTTGAAACAAGAGTCTGGAGAAGAATGGAGAGTTTGTTGACACAAAAAGGATACCTATTGAAATTGGCGTTACCTGGTGGAAAGTAGTGGTTGAATTGGGTGCCAAAGATTTATGAGATAATTCTCTTGGAAAACTATCACATGAATGTGAGTTCATCAAAGTTGAATTTTCTAAAATCACTGACATTAACAACTGGTGATTATTTATAACATAGGTTGTGAGACTGCTAATAATGATCCTCTATTGGCTTACCTCGTATAAAGACGTGAGAACGGTGATCATATCAGGGATGTCGATAAGTCTGTCGTTCTGAGCGCGTAGTCCGTGCGAGTCGAATGCTTCTAAAGCAGCTGGTAGCTGGAGCATGTGCACTGAAAGGCATTCACAAATAAATTCGTCTGTCTTTAGGAAGCATTAGTTAACTCATGTGCATTAGCTAATTATAAGAGCTAACTCACACAATGCATTTTGTCAATGAATTGAATTGAAATATTATCTCAATCAGTGACTTACTGCATAACGCCTTCTGCACCGTTCTAAGCTTCAGCGCGGTCCTGTATGCTGAAAATCGGACCTCGTTCAAGTCCGCGAGAGAGTTCATCAGGTCGATCATCTTTGGGTGGTCCCAGTGAGTCGTTTCTAGTTCGTGGCTGTGGAGAAAGACATTACTTATCAGTGGTTTTAGGGTAGTATTTTTTACCAAAAGTCAGAAAAGTGGTAATAAAGAACAAGTTCCTGAAGAATTTTAGTAAAATTTGAATAACAATTCATTGCGCTACGTTTCTCACTATAGATTATTTATGTCTAATACTCACTTGATATAATAAGGAACGTTGGCAGGCGTAACCGCACGCTCCCATGGCGGATCCACGGATCCGGCAAGGAAGCCCTGAGCAGCGCCCGCGCCGCCGTCTCTCGCGACGCCGGCTAGCTGTCTCGCTCGCTCTTCACCACCTGCGCATAACGCGCCCACCCTGGAAAAACAGAAGATAATTTGTGTTAAACGCTGAAATTCTTGGCTGGTAGTTTAGCAAAGGCAATATAATGAAGCCTAAAGCCGGGAAGGTATGGTATTCATAGGTATGAAGGCAAAAGAAGAGCGTTTACCACAGTATAACAGAGCAACTTCCACCTAACTCTTGCTAACGAAGTCAGCGATATTGTCAAATAAGCATGTCTCTACATTTCATTCTTAGAGCAAGTTTTGGCTACTATTCTGCAAATGGTCTTCTTCTATCAAAACATTAGTCTGCTTTCAAGAACATATATAAATAGCATAGCTGGATTGTATTTGGTCACTTGATTGTGGCTAGTCTTGGAAGGAGTATTTTTTCTCATACATCTCCTTCGCCATGGTGTTTTCTTGCTTCGTGTGATAGATACCTACTTGAAGGTGAAGGTGTTGCAAGTCACTCAAAGACAGTGGCTTTTATATGGAGACGAGTTTTATTCGTTTGCTTACCTCGTATTCAAATCATCAAGTCTAGCCAATAAATGGTCAGGCAATTGTATCTTGTCCCTCGCTTGCGCTTGGGCTTGGGCGTGGAGTTCGTCAGCTAGCCTCCTCAGAGGTGGCAGCTGTGCCCGCGCTCTCGTCACCGCGTCGAGTTGAGCTCGGGCATCGCGCGCGTCTCCAGGTCCTCGCCATGATGCACGCGCTGCTTCGGCGGTTTGCACTCGCGAGGCGAGCTCGTCCAAGGAGGTCGTGAATGTGCGGACTCGCTGGAAAGAAGAAAAGTTAAGTTGAAATATATGTTCAAGATATATAACGATTCGTGTCATGAAGAAATTTCTAAACCTAAACTACAAAGTGTCTGGATCTCTCTGACATCCAGGTTCACCATCAGTCCACAGTAGGTTTCTGATAGTGTTGGGTATGTGACGACCGATTTGGTGTCATGGTTAAAAATTGGCTACTAAGTATACCGGCGTACGCGGGTTCCTTGCCCGCCCAGGACAAATATTTATGTGCATGAACACTGTTTGTATTGGTCTGGATATTTCCTATGTATTTTATGATTAGAGTTACAAAAAATATATATTTTAGTATGTTTATCAGTTGTCTAGTTAAACATGCTTTGCTTAATTTGGGGGCTAGACGTCTCTGCGTTTAATCATGTCCAATAGTATTTATTTTGTTAAATATTTCAAAAACCAGTTACAATAGATATTGAAAGGTCTGAAAGTATTTCCTCACAGGCTTCACTTTACAGAAACGTCAGCGACATTGTGTGGCAGTGACCTTGTCGGGCGGGCGGCGCGCGCACCTACGGCAGCAGCCTTGCGCACGCGACTCGGTTTACGCGACACGCATGCCGGCTTGACTCACTTCCTAACTGGACATTACTTGATAACATTACATTAAGAAAACAGGTCTACATCTAGTGAATTGAATAAACTTGTCAATCAATGTGAAAAGAAATACTCGTAGTTGTAGGAGTCATAAACAGAGTGTTCTGTCCAGGGTACATTCCAAGACACCTTTGGGTTTACTTAGAATAAACCCAAAGTAATCAAAAAACACTATTAAATATCTAAGCAAGCCGTATCATTGTTCTAAACTTCTTGAGTGATGACTGCCTGATAGGTCCAATGATTTTAAAATATCTCATCGATCCAATTGTGTAAACGAAATACTTCACAATCCCATACAAGTCATCTCGCTTAAATTACTGAAAAGTTGCCAGAAACAGCAACAGAATTAGGAAAGGTTTTTTTTTCTTTTCCTAAACAGCCATCCGGAAACGCCTTCACTGGGAAGGGCAATAAGTAAGTAACTCAGCTAATGTTTCATAGAAAAAATATGACGTCTTTAAGAATTTCCCTTTTCGTGACGAGAATCGCGTATTTCGTATTAGGGCCGGTAAGTGATACTTGAGTAGGTACTTGGTAGGTAAATGCAATCTGTCACAAGAACGGCTCAGAATCTTAAGCAGGTAGAAAGCTTAGAGTTGCAGGATGTGGCTTAGGGAAACCAAAAAAACATCTGGCGGAAACTCTTCGGCCTTTTAAGTCCAGTAAGGCTAGCATGGACCGCTGATGTTTTGGTAATCGAAAAGTAAACGATACTTTTATTTTAGCTATGTCTTTAAAAAAAAAGTTTCGTTAACTTTTCGAATACCAAAACGTTAGCGGTTCGTGCTAGGCTTACTGGGTACTGGACATTACCTATTTGATTGAACTCCTGATTGAAGTTTTTCGACTAAGCTCAGGATGGTGTTCTTCAAGAGATAACCAATAACAGACTCGTCAACATGCTATGGTACTACTGATGTTACCAAGTGCCCTGGGTTTAGGATGGCCAATGTTTAACGACAAGGGACGAAAGTTTTCTTTAGTTCCTTTAAGGATCCTTTTCATGTATTCCTGGCAGCTGTGATAGCCCTGTCCTGAGTGTGATACACTGAAAAGCCACTTAAATGACAGGTTTCAATATTTGCGAGAGCGTCGTGGTCCTAAGTTTAAATCACGCCGGAACACCTTACTTGTGATCAATGTACGATTTTCGGCGTACGATTTTTCCGATGACTTAAAAACCCGGTTAACGGCGCCGGTAGCCTCTCCACCACATTGGGTTCAAAGTTCAGCGAGTTTTGGACTTCAGAATATCCCGCTCACCATGACAATCAGTGTGCCTCTGACTATCCCGTTTGGGATACAGTTTTGAGCATATGTTACGTTAAATATTTTGTCCTTACACTACACAAACTTAACCCTACGGCATTTCTAGTACAGTATTTAATTCTTTACAACCCTTTTGACGGCCGCCGGCGCCGAGTAATACGCACCGATTTGGCGTTTCGCTTTTTCCTCCTCTAATACACAATTGATAGGCACTTGTATCGCCGAGGGCCTATTGGGGGGAAGGGGGGATTGTCGCCTCCTCGTGTGCCAAATTGGTAACGATTCCGTGTTAAACTGACGGTGTGATGTGAAAAATAGGCGTTTATGTCGAGCCTTTGTAAGACCTGTTTCATTTTCTAGCCGCTTTGGGATTTTTTCCTGCAATATTTTATTTTAAAACTTGTATATCTGGGCTTTATCTATCAAATAAATCTCTTTGTTCTATCATTCATTGAATTGACAAATTGGATATAGTGTTGTTCTGGTCAAGACAAGACACTAAGTCTGCTCAGTAGCATAGGACTATCAATGCGATTGTTCAATAGTTTCTGAAAACCAGACATCAAGATCAAAGATAAGCCGGCCGGTTTGCAGAAGACGCAGGTTCTTCCAATGTTTCGTCTACTGAAAATTGTGATTTAACTTAATTTGCATTGTTAATAATCCAATCACAATTTCTTTCAGCGCCAACAATGTCGTGATTTATAGCAAAAATACAGTAATTACGTAAAATGAGCCTCGAAAACATTTCGTAAATCTGCTACCAGACCACCAGAGTCGGTGCTCGATAAATCCACATTTCGACAGCGGCCGGGTTCAAAAGACTATTAATTGTTGTGTGAACCCACCACAACAATTAATCAATTCCCATCCAATGTTATTAAATGGACGCGTACGTGAAACCTTTAATTAAGAGATTGAAGAAAAATATAATATCACTTAGTTTTCGGATCATGAAATGACATGTGATAGTTTGGTAGGAGATTATGAGCACTGATTAGGCACGATAAGCAGTTTGTCCAAGAATCGCAAGATGTTAGTCGTTAAGCCCAGTCTGAGGTCTTAGGGTGGCTTGATAACATCTGACAATAAGGTTGCACACTAGTTTTACACCCCTTCCAATAATTCGCACTGATCCCGCTTGTTGGAGTGTGGCTCAATCCACCTCCTAGTTAAGGTGAGGCCCGTCCCCAGCAGTGGGACGTATATGTGCAATTTATGCTATGATATGTTAGTGTGCATTGTTTTAAAAGTCTCTGACTAATCATCAACGGCAGATGCTCCAACAACAAGAAAAGTGGTCATAAATGACATATGTTGTTAGCATCCTCAAAATAATGGTTTATTCTCTAATTCTCATACGATCCTGTGGAATGTCCTCTCCATTTAGTTAATACCAAATTTCATCAACTTTGCAACTTGTGCCAAATTCTTGTTTAACAATATATTTAAGGGAAACTAAAACACTTCGCTGGTGGTCTGGGCGATAACGTCTAGTGTCGTGTCGGACTCGTGTCGTGACATACCCTGTGGTCTATCACTTGCATCTCACGAAATAGGGCAGACTTTACATGCAACAATTGCGTTATCAACACTAGTTGAATATAACTTCAGAAATATACTTTCTCCTTTACCGTAATTTTTTTTGTCGTCTTTTTGAACCTCTAACATTCAAAGGTAAAATAACTAACAGTTTCCAAGCATGTAAAATCTGTTTGGTAAAATGTTAAAGGCGAATATAGGTACCTAACCAAGAAATTTGGTAGATGTAGGCCGCATAAAACTGACCATTCTGGCAATATGTGGCCTAGGTTCAGCAGTGGACCTAGGTTCAGTAGTTGTTGACGATGGTGCAATACTTGACGATGATGTTGATTACAAACCATTAAGGAAAAAAATAATATTTGCATTGGTAAACGATGCTCAGAAGACCTCGTTCTCCTAGATGCTCATTATCAAGAGATATTTTTATAAAAACCCTTGAACATTACACAACCCTTGAACATTACACAACCCTTGAACATTATGGCACGCTCTGACCAAAAGACACGCAAGGACATTGTTGATCACAAAAAGTAGCAATAGTAAATATGAAAATCATGATTTCTAGCCACCATTGTAATAAATAGCCTTGATTCATCAAAACTGTACTCGAATTTTCGCCTTAGATTTGTGAAGAGGTAGTTCAACAGAAGTTACCTTATAAAGTCTAAGACTAGGACTAAGTTTGTGTAGTTATCTAAATATCCTGTCAAGTTATCTATGTATAGAGTAGCTCCACCGCAAGTTAATATCGCGTCCGAACTACCGCAGATCGGTCACGCGATACCTTCGACCGATTATAGACGGCCATCTTGTAATACCCACACGCCTCGACATAGTGCGTGGTTTAGCAATAGTCGCAATAATAAGCGATGTAAGAGTATTATAGGACAAAAAAAGAATATTCTTACCCCCGTAATTCATTAAAACTTTAACAGTGCTCTATCATCACGTTAACTTTTGTAACGATTTGTCACTTTCGTTCTTGTTGCTGTCACTATTTGAGAGAAAGTGACAAAACACGTCAATAGCTTTATCTATGCTTTAGCTTTGCGTTGGTTTTTTTATAAATAAATGGTTTACTATTTTCATTATTATTGTTCAGCCTCTTACGGACACAATAAGGCGATACGACATCGCATCGTGCTACCTCGCGGCCGACGTCACGGTACCACGTCGTGTTGAGGGACGAATCTACTACTAAAAAGCGACAATCTCACGATGCCGCGTCGTACCACGATGCGACGCGACTCCGTATCGTCGAATTGTTAAACAATCAACAGTTGCACAGATTATTCTTAATACTACAATAAGTGCATTCCGGCAGGCCTGTTCAGTCAGTTCCTTGGTTTGCTATATCTAAAAGAAACTTCATGTTTTAATCTATTTGGTTCAATTCAATTTATTTTCTAAACAAGTATATTGCACCGCTAACAGCATTTCTGTCTCGCTCAATGGTTGACTGGAAGAGAATGCTTTTAGCATTAGGTCCACCTTTTGCATTTATCTATTTTTGTGCATTAAAGACGAAGAAGTAGAGAAAATAAAATAACTGCGCTAAGACCGGTTTTCCATAAATAGTTAAGAATGACTTGCTTCAGCATAACACACTGTTAACCAAAGATAAAAAAATAAAAGCACTGTATCCGAGACCATAATTGACAAATGAAGTGAATACTTTTCAGTATTATAATAAAAAACCACAAAAAACAAAACAAATCTAGTCGCAGCACACTATTTTAGTGAGCGTAGTGTCCGAGATTTTTCGGCAGGATCCCGGAATATTTGGGCAGAGATAGTCGGGTATCGGCCTGTCGAGATCCCACTCCCGATAGATACCCGCATTCGGATAGGGGACTGTAAAGATTGTCGTACACGCGCGGGTTAATAACTAGTAGGTAAATAACATGCCTATTTGAGGTAGCTTTTACTAGCAGGATCGAATATTTTATAGCATTGATGTACCATGTGCGAATAATTTTGTCCGATTTTTTATGAGGTTTTTTCTTTCACTTATTACTAGAGGCCGCTCGCTACTTCGTCCGCGTGGACTTTTTTTAAACAATATCTATATGTTGTTCACACTGAATTACTGTATAGTTTCATCCAAATCTGTCTAGTATTATTACGTGAAAGAGTAACAAACATCCATACTTACATTCGCTCGTATTTATAAAAAGTACTAATAGGTAGTAGGATTATTTATTAAAAAAAATGTACAAACAACATCAGCGTAGTCTCCAATTAAGTTTCAATGACAAAAAGGGCCTTAACATAACGATATGTATCAAAAACGTTTACTTTAAGCGCTGACATCACATTAAATATAAACTCCTTTGTAGCGCAACAAAGAATCTCCTATCTCTCTATCTTTTCCCCAGTGCATACCGCCCCTAGTAAACCAACCATATTATTATGAGAGAGTATTTTTAGCCAAAAATACTCGCGTCTTATGGGACGATGGGTAGGGACGACGTATTTTTAGCCATTCTTCGCTATCATTTTATGTCACTTCTTATCTTTTACACTTGACAGAGAGAAATCTAGTCAGTAATATTTGAAACCGCTTAAAAACGTAGACATAGTTGTCTTTAACTGCTTCATGACTCTAGATAAAACTAAACTGTTACTTTCATACTGATATTATTATATACTATACTAGCGACCCGCCCCGGCTTCGCACGGGTGCAATAGGATGTTATTATACACATAAACCTTCCTCTTCAATCATACAATACATAGGGATATAGGGACAGAGAAAGCGACTTTGTTTTATACTATTTAGTGAAGTATGGCTTCATTTAGCATTATTCTTGTTGAAATTTGGAATCGTGGATCATTGTTTTAGTGTAAGTCTTGTTGGTTACCTAATAAATATATAAATATTTAAAAGTCTTTGCTAATAATCGACAAAGGTTGCTTTATTTAACAAAAGAGTTATCTCAAATATTCTGTAAATTCAATGTTAATATTGTTTGAGAGCGTGGTGCGTGGTGCAGTGGTTAAACACTCTGGCCCAGAGTCTGCGTGGTTCCGGGTACAAATCTGCTATGGTATTCCGGAGGGCACCAAAACTTACTTCGCTCGTGGTGAGTTATCTTTAAAATTAAATTTATTTGCGACTATGGTCGTTTAAGAGAAAAGAACTAGACCAAATAACCTTTTTTTATTATTTACATACAAAATGTGAGAAAATACTAATTTAGAGTGAAGCGTATTGATGATTGAAGTAGGCGTGACGCACCGAGATGTGCAGTGATGTCCGCTGGAATGAAATCCCTGACCGGAAAATAATTAAGTACCTACCTGGTTTCCCATTAAGTATTAATTACTACTATTATAAAGTTAAGGTTTTAGGTAATGGTCGCCGGACGTATTACCTACTACGTCACGCCCTGGTAGAGTAGAATGTGAAGAATTACGTTAGTCAAAAAACCGTCAATTCCATAAAAAAAACAAAACTATTTTCAGAACTTTTCACCGTTAACTACCGCCCACAGCGCCCCAATGCCTGCATTTTTCCCTATCAATGGTAAAGGGTTTTCGAATAAAGGCTTTTCAGCACAGTTCAGCCTAAATCTAGACCTAGGCTTTCAGTTCCGCTCTGAAAAAGAACCATATCCGATGGTAGCGGAATTCGGACTTTTTCGTTCTTTAGTAATCTTTTTTCTATTAAATTGTGAACTTTGGAAGGGAAGTTTGATATTTTAGCTAACGGGAGTCATACGACAAACAAGACTCTACTATTTGAACCAGTGGTTCCTTTTTATTATTTTTGGTGTAACACTGACCCCTTTTTTATGTTAAAAATGATTTAATACAACTCATATTACGACAATATAATCAGGGTTACAAAATTCAACAGTCACAGTTTTATTTTGTTAACTTTTCACACTTGTACCCCCAGTCGGACTTCATTTAAAAATATAGTTGTTCAAATAATATTTTTTCGGTGGACAATTTCGTTCAGTCGATGTAACATTGCGCGACACTTACTTACTTCACGACATTTTTTCAGATCAAAAGTTTGTTTAAATCGTATGACGTTTTTGATTTCTATCAAGGCAGCAACATAAGTATCTGACTTGCTAAGTTGACGAAGACATTAGTGGCCATTCTAATCAGATACAGTGACAGATGTTCAGCAACTTACCACGCAAAACTGAAGCTTTTGCTAATTATTTCATTTAGTCACGTACCTATTGATACTCGCTTGATCTAATATCATCTAAATCTGTAATATCATGCAAATCGCCTCTATAAATTTCACAAAAACATACTAACAAATGATTAAATCTCCACGAACATTGTTATTACAACAGTTGGCGTAACTGCACGACCACGTGCGCCGGCGCAACTGTTGCGCAGGAATGCGACCGGTGTCAAAGTGACGTGAGTTGTTTTGGTTTACTTCATTTGTTTAAATAATTCTTAAATGTTTGTGTGTCTAAATGTTCAAACTGCTTGCTACATGCTTCGGAAGCCACGTTAAGCAGCTGGTCCCGGCTGACGTCGTTAGATGTCAGTCTTTAAGCCTAGTCGGTGGCCTTAGGGCGGGTTGATAACAACTGCTATTAAGGTTGCTCACTAACCTTACACCCCTTCAACAATCCGCACTGAACCCGCGTGTTGGAGTATGGCGCAATCCACCTCATAGTTGAGGTGAGGCCTGTGCTTAGCAGTGGGACGTATATAGGCCGTTTATGTATGTTATGTAAGGAGGTAGGTAAGAAAACTGGTTTTCTTTGCCATAACCCTAGAGTGGCTTCCACCTCCTCCACTTATGTTGCCTACTGTACTCTTCCTCCAAATTTAAACTATCCATGACTCATGCAAGTGCATAAGTAACACATTGTGTAAACATTGTATGGCAATAAAATAGAGCGCAAGGTCACTGCGCGTGCGACGGCCTAGGGTTCACGCCACTCGACATTGAAAAACAAAGGGAACGCACTATCACCCAAACTTTCATTGTTGTTGAAAACCATCGCAAAGTTTTAGAGTCGCGGAATGAAAAGGTTGGCCAGTTTTCAAACACATTAATTTACGCGTTACAAGCATATGTTACCTTTTTAAAACTGTGTAACAGGCCAGTGTATGTCGAAGATTATGCTTTATTGTTTGGTTATAAAATTAAAATTCGATTCACAATTGACAGTTGAACCAATACTTTTTATTGGTTTGATATTGTCAATGTCATCATTGAGCAAGCAAAAACAGATCTTAGGGTGGTCAACCCTTTTATTCCCCGGCTGTACTTACAGCCAGCAATATGATGGGTGCTTACAGAGTGGTCAAGATAATACAGACACGTACCATCTTAAAAAATGGATTCTCAATTTTATGAAAATTACCGAATCGGTCGATAACTTGGTTCTGAATCCCCCTCCTGTATACGTATGTCATTCTAAGGATTGTCATATCCCAGTTCTCAACTTCGCGAAGTAAGAATGTAACATATCTTTTAATAAATGGTTGTCAGGTGTTTCGGTCAGGTTTGAACTCCGGGCGTCACGGGTTCAGAGCCAGACCACTAAAAACCAACAGATAAGATAAGGAACACTTTATCGGTCTTATTGCTAAAAGCAATCTCTTCCACCATATGTAACCATCCGTATGTGACAGCCCTAAACACCCGTCGATGTAGCCTGCGCCCGCGCAGTCATTATCAAGCGGGGTCAACGCCCTCCCGTTAAGGGGAGTGCCGGTTATCTGCATCTTATCTTAACAGAATATGGATCGCGGCGAATAAAGTGGTAGTTAATGGCTATCGATTAGCTTTTTGCCATTTAACTGAAATCAGGTCTGAGTCAATACTTTAATACTGAATTAAGTTAAAGTGAGTTAAGATCTATGCGCTGTCCGTCAACATGTAGTGCCAAAACTGTCAGGTTATAAGAGATTGTAATAGGGCCTCTGAAATGACATTTGGACTTGTTGCCAAACCGGCAGACTTCTTATGCCACCTCATACATATTTGGAGCTTTGTACACATGTCGCTAGGTGGCGATTTTTGCTCGTGGCTAGCTTCCCTGATCAAGCTAATAGATAAGGCAATAGAACGCTTTCTTTTAAGTATTTATATCTTCAGATTTTACAATCGGTATTAGCAAGTCTAAATGTTTTTCGCAAAAATTCCAATAGTTTTAATTTACACCTCGCGAAAACCTCGGTAGAAATTTCACAACTCAAATATATGAGTATGATGATGAAAAGACTAGATGGTGTGCCAAATAAATAAAAACATGTTTACGTTACTGTCTTCGCCTTAATGCCTAGCCAACACGGAAACAGATAAAGGCTATCGGGCACCAATTAACACAATCACCACAAGCCATACTGCTACAGTTTAACATCATTTAAACTTGAAAGCTCGATTCAGTACGATACTGTATTATAACCAATTTTAAAAGATATCACTGTTAGGTAATATTGTGAGGCAACCTATTTTGGTTCAGGCTAGAAACTGCAGTTAAAAATACATTGACTTAGAACAACAGCAAGCACTTTTTACTATACAGGGTGGCATAAATAAGGTTAATTCAACTTTGCATAGAGTCTGCGCTTTGAACATTGGATCTCCATTTAAAGTTAAAGCTGATTTTTGTCAAAATATTCAGTGTTAAGTTTTTGAATGAGTTATTTTGAACCTTCATACGAATTTTTATTTAGGGCAAGCTCTCCAAAAAGCCAACCCCCTTATTCATTAAAGCTCAATCAGCTGAACAGGTTGTAGGATTTTGAAGTGTCCTGTCACAAAAAGTGATGAAAGAGACAAAACTTCACAGTAGTTAACTGGTTCAATGCCACAGCACGCACCGGTGCGTTTTAACAATTAATTTTCTATTGTAATTTTTGATTGGCAGCGAATGGGTTAAGGCGCTGTAAGCCTGTTTGATTTTTCATTACTTATCTAAGGTTAATTAACGGACGCAGTCGCTAATAACAGCTGTGTTTTCTCGATCAAATAAATGACAATAACTAAAGCAGACAAGTACCTACCCCGGACATATAAACAAGGTTAAAACGTGTCTCAACATGGTCAAGCGCATGTTAATACCTTTTTCTAGAAGACTTATGGGGGCAATGCATCTATGCGCAGGAGTTGGCCAATGAGACTTGTTCTACCGCATTTTTATGCACTCATCTGCATGTAAGTATAGAGGTGTCGGGTTGGGACTAAGTATGAACGGAGGATGCGATAGTAAAGTCAACCGCAGGTAAGCTCGACACTGATAACTTTTCTAAGGGGGTACAGAAACGAGCATGAAACACTAAAAGACGGTTGAAAAAGAAATCAAACGTGGTCTCCTTCGGAAATAAGAGAAAAATACTTTAAGTAGACATCGATAGTACTTTTGCGAATCCGATTGACGCCAGCTGTGTTAAATTGCTCCAGACTGTATGTAAATAAATCACAGGTCAAGTGTATGTATACACTTAAGACAGTTTATTTCACCTTATCCCGATGCATTAAAGGTCAATTTAAACTGATATATTACGCTCACTGTACAAGCACTACACCTATTCTGGGCGTTGGAAAAGTTTTGACGTTTTAAGAGCAAAGTCTGTCCCGACTTCGCGTTAGGCTAAGATACTTTTCGTATTGGCAACCACGCCACTTCCCTGTCTATTTGGTTTATTTATTAACTGTTGCATGTGTGTACTCTACAGTAAGAATGATCCCAACCCTAGTTGTAGAAATAAATATTACAAGGTAAATTTAGAATCAAGCAAGAAGTGGAACACATTCCGATGAATCTTAGGTCCAGTATAGTTATCTTTTTAAAAGAAGTTTTGAGCTTCGGACCAAAGTTTTTAACCAATGACTTTGGTTTTTTTAACCGATGTTTTCGAAAAAGTTTTCTATAAGGATAACTGAATCTCCCTTTTAAAAAATTCAGATTTTGAAAATATCACCCTGTATAGACAAATCAGTTAAGTTGATTTCTTTGCCCTTCCTTGCAATAAACCATATTACCTTCCCCTTATAGTTTTACCATAAAACATTTGTAAAAATAAATACGAAAGTCAAAAACCCTCCAAGCTCAACCGGATTAAGAGTATAAACTACGCTGGTGTCCCGGCTTCGTCCGGCCACATCCTTTGTACGGACAAATACGAAATGTACAGCACAGATCTCTAATGTGTTATTCAACTGGGCTGGTACAGTCGGCTTAAACAAAAGGGGATTATGGTTTTTATTTTATTTCATATTCGAGTTGGTAGTTTTGATAGATAGGCATATTTTAGAAACGTCGGCTTTTATGGCCAACTAAGCTCTCTGCCCGCGATTTTTTCTGCACGAAATTCAGTTAGAAAATATTTTCGTAGCGAACTTATTCCACATAACAACATACCCTCACGACCATATCCCTAATGGGTTAGTCAGAGGCACACTGATTGTTGTCGTCATGGTGAACGGAACATTCAGAAGTCCACATTCCGCATAGGGATTGATCTCGGGACCATCGGGTTCTCGATATAGTTAGTTTTACCATCTTAAACCATTATATTCATGTTTTACATATAAATTACCTTAAACCAACATCAGTTAAGCAGAAAAAGACCTTTTGTACTTGACTTGATGACACAAAAGTTATTAATAGAACGGTATCGTGGCGGGAATCGAACCTTAGTCACTAATTGGCAAACATCCAGCCACTGCGCCCGCGCAAGCGCCGGGTTGCGTGGGAACACTTGTTAGATCAATGGCTCTCAAACTTTAAATAAACAAATAAACAACAGCATTTAAAAATTTCAATGTAAGGCCCTGTCACACCTCAACTATAAGGTGGTGCGAGCAAAGCGCCAGTACGCGTCTTCAATGCGGATTGTCGAAGAGGTGTAAGGTTAGTGATAAACAGTACTGTCAGATGTTATCGGGCCGACTAAGCTTAAAGACTGACATCTAGCGACGTTAGGTAGGACCTAAGAAAGTTGTTGATCTGCTGCCGCCACTAGGACACCTTCTCTATGAAAAGATGTCTAGGAAAAAATATTCTACCACCAGATGACTGCTATTTATCCATATCTTCGTGTTAAAAAGCTTTACATGTTTTTAGCCTTTTGTTTTTGTTCTTTTGACGTTCAATCGAAATTTTAATTGGATGTTGCTCACTTGTCTCAATCATAAAGTCATCATCTTTATCTTAAAAGTATTTTGGGGAAGTGAAGAACAGCGTGTTCAGTTCCTCATCCACCATTGAAAAGGGAAGATCCTCCGACCAGACGGGTGTCTGGTGGGCTACGGCCCAACGGTTGTTGTCGGGTCCTTCTATCTATGCGCAATCACTCCGAAAATTGATAGCGCGTTTCAGGATTGTAGTTCCTATGTGGCGAGATAGATGTCGCTACAGACTGTAGGTATGGTATTCCAATAAGACAGTAAGACTCCTCTACCTAGTTTGACTATGTCTGGCGCAAATAGCAATCTAGTTCTAAGTTTGGCGCAAATAGGCTACAGTTTAACAACCGCTGGCCAGATTAGTATTGCTTTGCTTACCAATACCCAGTAGATTTACTGCCCAGGGTGCTGGAGAAAGTAGGCCTATATTTCTTGATCTTGCCATGATAGTATTAGTAGCTATTTATTATTATCGGAGATCTAGCTCAATTTATAATACTCATTGGCGCAACAGCGGATACAGTTCGGTTATCGGCTGTGCTATTTTAGAAAACAGTATATTAATAAGGGATTTCTAATATTCAACACTTATCTCTTTAGGGGCTGCATCTTTTGAGCTTTAGTTGAAATTGTGCTATTGTGAATGACTTTTCAAAATAAGTCGTAGAAAGTAGGCAAATGAGTGTATTTTCCAGTAAAAGTAGATCTTGAATAGTATTTTTATAGTTTCCAGAAAATAATTTACCAAAAGCAGACTTAATGCCAACAGCATGCTCTATCTATGGTTTACTGCCATAGGAACTCAGAGAAATGTCTTTTTTAAATTGTACCTGAGAGCACCCTCAATGGAAAATAGAAAAAAAATTATCTTCTGAGTAATTGAGTTAGTTTAAAGCAATCATCAAACATTTAATTACAAAACAAACATTCCGACATCACTTAACCCAATTAAATAAATAAGTTAATGGTTAAATCGCCAAAAAAACAAAAATAACAATACGAGGATTAACCGAACAATAAGTCGAGACAATCGCACGTCGGCGCCGGTCCATTGTTTCATTTCGCAAAATCCGGTTTCATCCGGTTATAGCCAGACGTGTCCGGATACACCCGGATATATCCGGATATGTCTGGTTTTACGCCCGGACTCGCCATTTATGGCGGACAAGGAAAGGGTAAATTACTTGGTGTAAGAAAAATAACGTACCAAATTATGTTAGGAGATAGCGAAATAACGTTTACAGCATCTCACAACTGGACTTTCGAGTGTTGCGAGTCAGAAGTGAGTTATTTGGCTTGAAATATTTGTGTTAAATATAGATCTAAAATCTGCTCATTGAGTTGAATTCAGGTCTGTATTTAACACAGTATTCATTTACTTCTTATACGTACTCATTGTACTTTTTGCTAACAAGGCAGAACCAATATTTGGTAAATCGCCAAATTGACGACTTATCATTGGTGGTCAAAATACTAAAAAATGATTTTATTCCAAGTTTTTTGGACCACAAAGAAACATGCCTAAGATATAATTCTGAACAAGTCCAAGTGTTATAAACATTGCATAAAGAACCGCGGAATAAGAAAACACTCCCACGATTTCACAAGTACTTACAGATAAATTGATTGGCATACAAAAGAGCAGTTACTACAAAAGGCTATCTTAAACTATCTATAGTAATAACCAATGACCCCACGACTTATGGCAAAAAAGGAAACAAAGAATTGCAATAAAAAAATCCGAAACACATAAAATATCATCAAACGTTGCGTACCTCTGAATCATACGCCGCATATGGCGCCAGAACCAAAACTATTGCACAAACTAAAACACACCTTATCGATAAAACAATAGGGTTTACATTGTGATAAAAGGGAACGTGCCAATCTTTATAACTCTCAAGTGACGTCAGCACAGAACGTCCCAAGTCAGTGACCTAATGCAAAAGAAATTCAACTTTAAATCAATGGAAGAAGTCTGAAAATGAATTGGGAACGTGCTTGACTTATTATCAAAAGATAGGGGTGTGCAACCATAGGGTCTTTCTTACAGTAGTTTTTTTATGGGAAGGTTTTTTATTTACATCCCAGCCCGTCATTGTTCCATAGCTAAAGGATTGCGGAAACCAATAGTATTATTTTGACGATGGTATTTTTATAGGATTTGAATAGGCTTGGATGAAAAGGTTTAGCGACTGGAAAGCCATAGTTGAGGTAAAGTGTGGTTTAATCTATCTATAGATAGCGTCTTTTGGCCCTGAGTTTGATACCCAGGACGATTTTAAAGTTGTTTTAGAATTTACATGTCCTGGATTTGTGATGAGGCATTTGGTGGATGATGGCAATCAAACTATGTTTAAAAGAGTAACTATCGAATTCCTAGTTCCTTCCTAGTAGAGACAAATTATATTTTTTCTAACTTATTTTTACTGTACGTCAATAATTATCGATTTATTGTAAAACTGCTGAATCAAAGCTAAGAGTACCTATGATTATAGCACCTTTTAACCATGATTCGGTATTTATTATAAGCTATTATGACACAGATAGACTCGTTGTAGAACTCATAATATCCTTCTTGTTCACGTTGGAAGTTACAACTACTGCTATGTAGTTAGTGAGTTACGACCTTTTAAGTTCAAATAGCGACTTTAAACGTTTATTCAAAACATCACGTAATAAATGATACCTTCAGTCAATATCAGTTAACTTATCTATCTATGGAATATAATCTGAGGTTAAACTACTATTTAACCTCAGCTAAATATTCTCGTGTATTCATATTTTATCCAATTGCATCTGGTAGATATTACATTACGGGTAAGAGGCTGCTCACTCCTTGTGGCTAGACACCGATTGCAGGGGAAGATAGTCGCCCCCGCAGGCAGGGGCGGTTGTACACAATTCCCTTTGTTAACCTTGGTTTAGTAAGCCTTGGGTTAAAATATTCTTTTCAACACACTTGCTCATAAAGTGGCTCTTATTTCACTGCAATTAGGCACATAATGACACCTATAACCAAACTGTGACTTTTTCATTACTATTATTCACAAGTGAGTTATAGAGTTTTTTTTTATTGGTTGTTATTGCTTTGTTCTTAAAAAAGTTTCGATATAAAAAAGATCGTGTTTAATAATACAAATAAAAATATTTATTTCAAATTATAAGAATGAATAAGAAAAACATTAAGTACCTATGTGAAGAGGTAAATTACATTCTTTCGTACATTAAATTCATCAGCTTAGCTATTTGAGCGGTTGGCGCCTTTTTTCTTTTACTGTCGTTTATTTTATAAGACAATATTACAAGAATGCTCTAAGTCTATTTTATTAGTGGCCAGTTTGACATTCGAATAAATCGTCTTTGGTGAAAAGCTTCCATGTTTCTCTTTTTTTTAAATATGCAAAGAAAACGATAACATACAGCCTACCTCAGAATAAAATCTCATAGCACCTAAACATTTTTGACTACACGGCCTTGCATTCCAAATTCAAATTCAAACTTCATTCTACATGACACATAATGTGCCATTGACGAGCAGGTAGTATATAAAATAAACTTTTTATTTACTAAATAAAATAAGTTTCTAACATTATTTTCTTCACAATTGTGTTGAAAAACGTCGTACGATACACGTGTGTATTGATGATTACCGTCCTCGGCTCTCTTAAGACCCTCGCCTACGGCTCGGGTCTCAATGGCGCCTCAGCGGTAATCACCAACATTACACACTTGTACCATAATGTACTATTATTCAAAGTCAACTTGCTTATTTTCATTAACTTGACTTAAGCTAAAGTCATTAAATAGCAGAACTTAATAACTTCTCTCAATTGAAGCTGAGAACATTTCAATGTGATCTTTCTAACAAGAAAAAATAAAGGCATTAGGCCTGAACTTATTAGTTTATCAAAAAATAAAGAAAGTCAATTCAATTTACCACATTTTTTTCTGACTTCCTTATTCTATCATAATCTCAATTTTATTGACTCATTAATTAAACGCTAAAAAACCAGGTGTTATACAACTTTTTTTTTTAACTTCGGTTAAAATTGAATTTTTACCGGTTTTTCCCGACGTTTCGGTGTCAATTGCATGTGCTGATGTGCTGAATTGACGTTTTAATACCTCAACCAACTAATGATTAATCTATGCCAGTTCTAAATTTAGAAACTCAAATTGTTCATTCATCTATACTGAAAATAGATCTACAATAGACAGAATTCTAGAAATGCCTGTTGAAAGCCGATCCTTCCAATCCTGAACCATTAGCCAGTCGATAGTGCACCATGCATTTACCAAATAGAATTGCATTCCATTTCGGTGGATGCTTACATGGCCCAGTATTCTAGAACTTTCCAGCCACGAATTACGAGCCATTAATAAACGAGAAAACAAACAAACAGTTGAAGTTGAGCAGGATCGGGTTGAATCGGCATCTGGTAGATTACTCCCGTACATTTACGAAGTTATAAAACATTGAAAAGTGAAAAGAAAATATTGTGACGTTTAAAGGTTCTATTTATTTACATACACTGCCCATATACGTCCCACTGCTGGGCACAGGCCTCACGTCAACTCTTAGGTGGCGCGAGCCATAGTCCAACATGCAGGTTCAGTGCGGATTGTTGGAGAGGTGTAAGATTAGTGAACACCCTTAACATCAGATAATATCATGAGGAACCCGACTAGGCTAAACGACTCACATAAAGGGACGTCAACCGGGACTAAAAAAAGACTTAACGTGCCTTCCGATGGAGATGTCTGAAAAATATATCACCAAATTTTGGCCGGAGTGGTCACCCATCCCATTTGTAATCCGGTGTTGTTGCTTTACACTGGCAACTTGACCGGGAGAAAAAATAGTGCGATATTTTTTATGTTATAGAACCTCTATGGTTCTATTTATTTATGTTGTACAGTGAAATATTAAGCTAGAAGTTAGTTATTCTAACTGGAAAAATGCTTTTTAGCGATGCTTCGATTTACGATGCAACATTTCTTCAAAACGTGCCTAATCTGTTGTTAACTGACAAATGCTGTAACTGAAGTCAGTATAGCCAACCTACGGATAATCCAACTACAAATGCGTATCATATAATAACAGACTGTGGTACTGAGCGGTCCATTTAATCTTGCATCTCTATTGCTTCATACTTGCGTTTAGGTCTAGACTAAGACCTAAAGCAAGATATCCCGAATCGTAAAACTTTACGGTTAGGAATACTTATTTCTTAGAGATGTTACAAAATCGCTACCCTTTTTGTTACGACCTGACTTCAACACTTTCAATCAAACAGCTGGTTTCTGTTACTTTGGTGGTTTATGAGTATTTGTCCAAACACAAAGGTAGGTGGAATGATAGTATCTTACCTAAATACCTTATTTTGGGTCTCTTCAAGAGAAAGAATGAAAAAGCATTTGCGGAGCAGCCATGTAGCATCATCAATAACACCACCACTTCTCATCAGATTGGGATTATTTTGTGCTTTGTTATTTTTTTTTAAACATTTGCCATATCTTTAACTTAAGTTTTTTTCCTGCATTTTAGAAAATCAAGTGCTTTACTTTCTCTCATCTTTATATCGATTCTCATAGCTACAATTTCTTTATTTTTCAGACTATTTACATTTTTATGAAAGGTTGTAAATCATCGTTATAACGTTATTTTGAAATTCATATGAACAGCAGTTTTGTTGAATAAGAAGATATTGCCTCCGTGAGACTATTTGTTTTCATTTGTCATGCCTACACTACACTGTTCTTTAAAATACTGTTTGTTTGTGGGTTTTCTGATAGGCTTTTAGATTTTAATAGTTGACGGAGCTCTTTTTCTGAGGATAATTAATTAATAGGTGTGGCAAGTAAATAATCAATAGAGAGAAGAACTGATGGCCATTGTAGCTGAAAGGTTCTGGATTGGAGACCATTTTAGAGTTGATTGCATATTAAATCACGGATGACCTGGTCTCATGGGATTTCTAGAATTGGGTGCTAGCCGCCTGCCCAACCGGCCCATAATTTATTAGAATTGCGTTAATTAAACAAACTTCTTCTTGTTGACCTGTTATGGTCACATGGAGTTCATGCTCACTATACAAGTTTTATTTCCTTTTAGGTTGATGAACAATGATAATATAGTCCCCTGCCTATAGTAAAAACAAGTAGAGACAACTTCAGAATAAAGTGACCTATGTCGCGAAGATCTTCCTACTTAGATGGGTCACCTAAATCTGAAGGCGTCTCGACGTCTGCTCATGAGTAAAAACCTAGTTAGAACCTGATTCCCTTATCAAAACTATCACCATAAAAGTAACGAATTTCCAAAGAATAAAATCAATATCGATCCGTACAAACAATTCCAATAGTAAGTAAGCAGGTCACTGTTGACACTAAATATCACACTTGTCATGAACCAATATTTGTATTGACTCTTTTTTCGTCTGTTTGGCTTTGCCACTTACTGTGCGAGCTTTGTGGGCGTCCCATTTTCTTACCTGTAACAAATAATGAATAACATTAATAAAACAAATACAGCTTTGTAGTTCAAATACACAGTTTAATATTTAATTACGAAAATAATTCAATGTCTTTAAAAAATCAAATGACAAAAATTTGTGAATTATTTAATGTTCGTAGTCTATCTTCACTTTGTGCATTTATTTTAGTTAATTTGTAAACTTAAATGTCACTTAACTACTAAGTTTGAACGGCACTATTCATTGATCTTAGTTTGAGTCAAGCCTACCATACATGAACTAACTTAATTAATTACTAAGTTAAGATTTCTACTTTGATGAGTTAAATTAATGGTTAATTTTCCGGTGAGGGAAAACACTCATACAAAACCCAAGCAATACGAAAACAATAAAAATACGCGTTCTTAGTTGTAATGATCAAACTAAAAAAGTACTTATCTAGGGTCATTCTCAAACTATTTCATCCAGTTGAAAAAATAGAAGAACTTAAAAAATGACTAAAAAGAGTGCGAATATTATGTTCGACTTTTAATATTCAAATTTTGCGAACGTTAGTTTCATTTTTAACCAGTTTAATTAGTCATTATAATATAAATAGCTTCGTTACTCAAACTTCCTAATTTGTGACACATTTCTCAGCTGTCACCATTAACTGTTTGCAACGAATAACCCTCACCATTCACACCAATTTAAGCTCTAAAGTTAACGCAATAGTGGCGGTATTCGAGTGAGTGGTATGAACTGTCTGGCAACTATTTGTCAGCGTCACGCGTGTGCGCAGGAAACGTCAAATTTGAATTTCGAATAGCCCTATGTAGGGTGACTATGACTGTTATATTATTTTTGCAAAATATTTACAATATAAACAAGATAATTCAAATTAGTAGTTAAGAATATTTTAAAGTCCACTAACAACACCATTTGTACTTCCACTGTTAAGCACAGGAAATACCTAAACTATAGGATGGTACGACCAATACTCCAACATGCGTCTCAATGCGGATATTTTCTACGTCTTTGAAACCACGATACAAAAAGTCTATAACGCCCTGTACATTCCAAAAAAAGAGTCCATAAGGCACTGTACGTTACGAAAAGAGTCTATAACGCACTGTACGTTACAAGATGAGTCTTTCCTAAGTCTGGTGCTGTTATATCCTCAATGAGAAGAAGACTAGTCTTCTAAATATGCGGACACGTAGTCACAACACGAGCAAGAACAATACAGACTCCTGTCACATGACTCACGTGGGAATGTTTGGACAGTTGTCCTTGGGTACTTTTGGACACACAAAATGCCTGCTTAAATAAAAGCTCGCTTAAGAATAACGGAGCTTTCGTGTTTTTAGAATCCTAAACGGTAATTACCGTTAGGCTTATCTCCGTTTGACACGATGGTTTCAAAACATTAATATTTCTTCGTTTGGTGACGAGTATTTGAAACAACTTTTCGTAGCATTTATTTATGTTATGTCCTTTTTGTGCTAGAATTAGGCTTGAAAGCCATTATGTATGAGGTTTTAGGGAAACATGGGTGTGGCTTATTTCGTCATCCTTCTAAAGCATAAAAGAGTTTCCGGATTAGTAAGAGAAAATAAGCATTTGAAAATTAAAAATGAGAGCTTAAAATGATTATGGTACAGCGTTTGAACCTTTAAAAACCATTGCAAAATGGGTCTTCTTATGTCAGCAGCATAAGGTGCCCATGTAAAAGTTGATGTACAAAATGG